>CM074865.1:20982500-25982500 GCA_037501455.1 Lantana camara | reverse complement strand
CTCAAAATGAACCAATTAGACGCTCGGCAAATGCATGTGTATGCAAGTGATGCAAAAGAAGTAACAAGATATAGCACGTTCAAGCACTCAAGTTCATGCACGTACTCATGGGTCGAATCATAAGAACAAGGCAAGAATTAAAACATAATATGTCAAATATATTCATAGCATATCTTATTGTAGCAAATCAAAAGCATTCGTGAGGTTAAAGTTCATATAAAAGGCAAAGAAGCACTTTAGGCACATAAGAGCATAGAGTTCAAAATTCAAAAACGATCATTCAAAACAAAATATAAATTTAATACAATACACATAACATTTAATATATCAAGTTGACATTACATGTGAGGCATAGACGAAGCGAGAAGAAATAAAACACGGAATAAAATCACACACGCAATACAAAAGACCAACACTTAAAAAAGGTTTTAATTAAATTCATAAATTAACAATAAAAGAAAACATATATATATACTTCCAACCACGTAACATAGTGACATATAAATATAGCTTGCCATTTACATTTGAAATCAACTTAACATGGGAATTAAATTACCTAGTGAAAGTGTTTGCATGAATTCTCTTAAATATATAACATACATATAGACACACCATACGTAGCATGCATGAAAATGTAGCAAACCTATATATATATATATATATATTATAACATATTATAATCAGATCATGCATGTTATAGCAATTCAAAACAAACAAGGTTAATGCATGAAAGCATAAAACAAACAAGGTACGTGAGCAAGCAAGTTTCCCCCATGCACGGCGCATCAGCTGCAAAGTTTTAACCAAAATTCCAATTTCAACATCATGACACGGCCGTGTTGGTTTTCAGGCATAAGGTGACACGGCCGTGTCACGTTTTATTTAAATAAGCAGCCCAACTCGAGAGCTCAACACGGTCGTGTCAACTTTTCAAAGGAATCGGACACGGCCGTGTTGTCCCTTCGTTCGCGAAATTAAAACAGCAACATCAGCGTTCGGCATGGAGGGGAGCAGGGGAAGGTTCAGCCATGGCTTGGGCAAGATTAAGATCAAGTAATGCAACAAAGAAAGCAAGGAAAACGCAGCAACTCAAGCTAAACATCAAGCAATTAACCGGCAAAGGCATGGAGGGCAATTTTCAGCACAAAAGCTTCAAAACTCAAGAATTCATCAATGGTGGAGCTCCAAATTCGGCACACAAATGAAATACAAGGTAAGGAATAGATCAAGCATACAACAAGGGTCGCATAGCACTTCACGGATCAAGAATCGGATCAACAACGAGCAAGAAATCACCAAAATAAAATAAACCCGTAACTATTCATATGACCACCCAAATCAGCCCCAAAACTGCATGAAAGCAAGCAAAAGAGCACTCAAATGAAAGGGGAGAATATGTACATCAATAATATGTGCTTACCTCTTCGATTTGATGAAGAATGGAGGTCGAACGAGCTCAAAATCCGGCTTGGGTGAATAGTGACGGGAAACCCTTGCTCTCTTCTCTTTCCTTTTCTCTCTCGGTCCTGGAGCTGCTGAAAAGGGGTAAATGATCAAGTGGGAGGGTAGGTGGGTGTGTTAGGAAGAAATAGGTTCAAGAATCAGGTCAAACGGACTTAAAACGAATAAATTACGGGCGAAACGGTAAAGGGTGGTAAATCTGCGCGAAGGTCACGTTTCGGGCGAAATTCGGAGGATCAAACGGGCTTAGAAAATTACAAGGCTAGGTTCCTTAGTTCCCAATCTTCGTTACGAGTCCGGCGTCATTTCCGGAATTCGAATCCGAATTCCCGAGCTCAAGATATAATTTCCGGAACACGAGGCGCGCTAAAACTATTTAGGCCCCCGAGTCCCCAACAAATAAAATATGGTGCGTTACCATATCAAACAAGTCCGAAAAACTAAAACGTGCACGCAAATGAATTCATAATACGTATAATTCATGCATATCAAATTTTCACGAAATTTCGAAACGAGTTGAAACTCAAACGAATTAAAAACAAGTTTAAAAACTTAAAAACATTTAAATATTCAAATTTATAAGTATATCAATTAATTCAAATAAATTCAAATAATCACATAATCATTAAGATAACACGTATTTACATAATTAAATTAATTTAAATGCGCATATAAAAATCTCGAAGTGGCGTACCTGTACGGACGAGTGAGCGGGATGTTACACATATTTACTTAGGCGTTAAGCTAGGCCCATCAATCATAAGATCAAGATCAAAACTTAGTTCGAACGACCCACGACTCGTGGACATCGCCCTCCCCAAAATTGACCTCGAAATATTGATCATTTAAAATGATCAATTAGGAAACTAAGAACTAATAGATTTCACATAATCACCCCATGACTCATGGACAGTAACTAGCTTCCTCTATTAAACTTAAATCCTATTGAAGGAATGCTAGGAATTTAATTCAAAGTTTGCACCTCGAATTAAACACCTATTTTCGAAAATTAGCTTAATATTTAATGGGAATTTTCGATTTAACCAGAGAGTTATCCGGTTCGACCTCACCAACATATACGTTATCCATTTTAATTAGTCTTGATTAATGAAAGTACAACTTTAATGCATTTCACACAAGCACATAGCAGATAACATGTCCTAGCATGATACTAACATGTGATGATCATGGGTTCTACCTATCTTATGCGTGATATATGGGAGCCACTCCACAATCACAAGTTGTAACACACATGCCACATAAAATAGTTTAAATTACATAAGGGAATTGGAAATAAAACGATGCCTATCTATTACAATAATAGAAATCCTCTCTAACACTTCGAGAGGTCTTCACTTATGGCCTCCATCTTGTTACTTGTTTTGTGGATCCGTCTTACTCCATGGGTGCATTGTCTCCAAAATGAAAGAAAAAGACCTCACCACCTATCTCTACTCTCAAATTACAATAAAAAGAAAAAGACATAAAGTAATAAGGCTCAATCTTCATATTGGCCTTAGATAATTACACGGGGCATACCCCGGCATAGGCCTTGCAAGGTGGCTCTGATACCAATTGTTGGGAAAACGAGACAAAAATGTAGTGGAAATTTTAAAAAATTTCCCAATAAGTTAGAATCGAATCTTACAATTCCTATTCCAAAATTCGTAGAGATCAAGAAACTCACTTAGATAGTAGCCACCCAAAAACGTTCTTCACGCGGCTTGATCCCCAAAAGCTCCTTTGAATCTTTCAAGACTTCACGATAGTAGCCCTCTAGAGAGTTAGTCCACCAACCGCGACCACGATCCGAATAGGGAGGATGCTAGTTCTATATTCGGTGTTTAGGCTCTAGGGCACTATTACATTGGCTTTCAGGGCACTATTCCTAACAAAAAAAAAAAACACTTCAAAAAACCTTATGTTTTCCAAAATATGCACAGAAAACCCTGAAATGAGTACGTGGGCTTCACTCACATTGACTGCAACTGAAATTGAAATATTCTTCACTTTCTTATACAAAAAGACTATTTTACCCATTTATTATATATATATATATATGAACATAAATACACCATCTGGATAATATTTCCACTGCGGTGAAAATGGGCACTGGAAGAGGAATTGTCCAAAATACTTACCAAGTCTTCCTGCTAAGCCATCTGGACAAGGTATATTGATATCTTGTTTGATAGAATTACATTTAGTTAGAAGTCCACCAGATTTTTGGTGTGTGGACTCGGGTTCAACTAATCATATCTGTAATTCGTTGTAGGGGTTCAAGCTAACCAGAAAACTTGAAGATGGTGAAATGCAGCTACTGCCCGGGAATAATATAAGTATATATGTATTAGCAGTAGGGACTGTAAATTTGTATTTTGGCAATAGGGTTTTGATACTGAAAGACACTCTATATATCGCGTGTTCGTAGAAATCTGATTTCTGTGAGTTGTTTAATAAATATTGGTTTCAGTGTTTGTTTTGAACAAAATTTTACCAAAAAGCAAAATAAAAGGTTTATTTGCTATGGCACGGTGAAAGATGGTCTTTTCTTATTATACCCCGACAAAAATCCTAATTCCGAACTTTACACTTCTAAGCTTGACTTGTCATCCAAAAGAAAAACTCCTATGCCTAACGAGGCTTACAAGTGGCATTTATGCCTTGGTCATATTAATCCAAATAGGATCCAAAAACTAATATGAATTGTTGAGTCCCTTAGGTAAAATGACCAAGAGATCTTTTAAAACTAAAGATAATCGAGCCACAGAATTGCTTGAGTTAATTCATACGGATGTGTGTGGTCCTATGAGCATTCAAGCAACATGAGGTTTTGAGTATTTCATCACTTTTACGGATGATTACTCCAGATAAGGATACGTTTATTTGATGAGATATAAGTCTGAATCTTTTGAAAAGTTTAAAGAATTCAAGGCTGAAGTTGAAAATCAAACTGGAAAACGTATCAAAGCACTTCGATCAGATCGTGGTGGTGAGTATCTGTCTACAGAGTTTCTAGAATTTCTCACTGCAAGTGGGATTAGATTTCAAATATCTACACCTGGTACACCCCAGCAGAACGGTGTTGCAGTAAGGAGAAATAGAACTCTGATGGAAATGGTAAGATCTTTGATGAGTCATGCTACACTACCAAGTTCATTTTGGGGCTTTGCAGTCGAAACGACAGCACACATATTAAAACTTGTTCCATCCAAGTCAGTTCCTAAAACACCAATGGAACTGTAGCGAGGGCGAAAGCCCAATGTCTCCTATCTTCGGATATGGGAAACCCCAGTTCATGTGTTAAAGAAGGGTCCTGACAAGTTGGAATCAAGAACAGAGGTTTGCTTGTTCATAGGTTACCCTAAAGGAACAAAAGGTGGTATATTTTACGATCCGAGAAATCACAAAGTGTTTTTGAGTAATAATGCTAAATATCTCAAAGATAATTTCGTAAATGACCACAAGGGTAGAAGCAAAATTGTGTTAGAAGAAATGAAAGTTTTAGATACTGAATTCCAAGAACCCATAGTAACTGAAAATGTGTTAGATACATATGATGTACCAGATACAACATATGATGTAGGGACAAGTACACAACAGCCTCGTCGAAGTAGGAGGATTGTCAGGGTACTTGATAGATACCTAGGATTAACCCAAGTGGTTAAATCTGACGTATCCGATCCTATCACATATGATGAAGCTATAAAGGATATAGACATTGACCATTGGGTCAGAGCCATGGAATCTGAATTAGATTCAATGTATTACAATAAAGTTTGGGAACTTGTACAGGCGCGAAGGGCATTAAACCTATTGGATGCAAATGGGTCTACAAGAGAAAAAGGGGAGTGGACGGAAAGGTTGAGACCTTTAAAGCAAGGCTTGTTGCAAAGGGTTATACCCAGAAAGAAGGTATCGATTATGATGAAACCTTCTCGCCTGTAGCAATGCTTAAGTCCATAAGAATTCTCCTTTCCATTACCACTTATTTTGATTATGAGATTTGGCAAATGGAAGTAAAGACTGCCTTCTTTAACGGGCACCTTCAAGAAGAGATATATATGGCTCAACCTCAAGGCTTTATTGCCAAAAATCAAGAGCATATGGTATGCAAACTTAATAGATCAATCTATGGTCTTAAGCAAGCGTCTAGATCATGGAACATCAGATTTAATGAAGCAATTAAATCCTTTGGATTTATACAATTGCCTGATGAACCATGTGTGTACAAGAGACATCATGATAGTGTTGTAACATTTTTAGTTCTATACATAGATGATATTCTGCTAGTTGGGAATGATACGAGAATATTGTCAGTAGTCAAGATTTGGTTGTCAAATCAGTTTGATATGAAAGACCTAGGTGAAGCCAGTTATATTCTAGGGATCAAACTTTATCGTGATCGTAAGAATAAAATGATTGGTCTACCACAAGCAACATATATAAATAAGATGCTGGAAAGATATAATATGGCGAATTCCAAGAAAGGTTCATTACCTTTCAGACATGGAGTTCACCTGTCTCGAGATCAGTGTCCCAAGACTCTTGAAGAGACAGAAGAGATGAAAGATGTTCCGTATACTTCGGCAGTCAGAAGCCTTATGTATGTCATGTTATGTACAAGGCCAGATATCTATTATGATGTAGGTCTAGTCAGTAGATATCAGTCAAACCCTGGACCCCAACACTGGATAGATGTAAAGCATATATTAAAGTACTTGAGAAGAACACGGGATTATATGTTTGCCTATCGCAGTGATGAGCTCGATCCTATAGTGTACACAAACTCAGATTTTCAATCTGATTTGGATTCTAGGCGTTCGACGTCTCAATACGTGTTTACTCTTGGAGGAGCAACCGTAACTTGGAGGAGTATCAAGCAAACTTGCATTGCTGACTCCACCATAGAAGCTGAATACGTGGCAACTTCAGAAGCAGCCAAAGAAGCGTATTGGTTTCGAAATTTCTTAATGGATCTAGAAGTCGTCAAGGACGGACTTACACCGATCACATTGTACTGTGATAATGCTGGAGAGATGGCCAACTTTAAAGAACCTCGAAGTCATAAACGTGCAAAGCACATCGAGAGGAAGTTTCACATTATAAGAGATTATGTGGAACGTGGAGAAGCGGTAGTAGTGAAAATTGGCTCAGTAAATAATCTGGCAGATCCCTTCACTAAGACTTTGGTGCAAAAGAGTTTTGACACTCATATAGAAGGGATGGGCCTTAGATGTGTAGCCAATTGGATTTAGGGCAAGTGGGAGATTGTTGGGATTAATGCCCTGAAAATCCAATTATATTGTAAATATTTTGGATTAATAAAACTGAAATTATATCAAGTTATGAGTATTTTACGAATTTAATGATTAATGGCGTGTCATGAAATGTGTTTCATAGGAAAAGACTTTAAATACCAAAAATCACATGACATTAAAGATTTAGTCGGTATGATAAGAAAATGTTCTTATCAAGATTATAATGTGTTATATAAGATGATTAGTCTTTCGTCATAGGGAAATGGACTTTCTGATTATAACACATTGATGATTTTCAATGAGATTGGAAACATCAAATTGGACCACTAAGATTGTTCGTTTTATACTACTATCTAAAATGAACAAAATCTCGGAAGCATTGAAGTCTTAATCCTGGCAGTGTTTCGACTTTAGGCATGTAGTGTTAATCACTGTGATGTACTCAAAAGTGAGGTCTCGGTAACGGGTGACCAAAATACTTTGTACGTTCGGTGATTACATGAACTATGCCAAAGAGTAATACTGATCGAGGAATCTATAGCCTTGCTGGAAGGTTAAAAGATATACCTGAAATAGATATGCAAAAAGTTCAAATTAAAACCTTGGCCAAAGTACTTCGTGTGTATGTCACCGAGGTTGTATGTTGAATGTGTTTCACATATAGAGAATTTGAACTTAAGGCAAATCAAGAAATTTCATATTGGAAGTGAAAAATAAATGATAGTAGTATTGATTTATTTTTCATGGATATCTGTACAGAGGAATAAAATGCAAAATTATTCTAGATCTAGAAATTCGTGAATAATTTAATTAATTTTAGAGTTCAACAATATTTATTTAGTGGAATTAAATATTGTTAAAAAATAATCAATTATTATCATGGGATGATAATAAATTGACCCGTTTGGAGCTAAAATTAATTAGTCCTGCAGGTCCCCTTGCAAGCCCCAATGAAGACCAAAGAGAAAATATTAAAAGGAGAGAGAGAAATAAATTTTCAAAGTGTTTGAAAATAGCCACAGAATTATTTTTGAGAAAATAAATTAAATTCCAAAGAGTTGGAAATGCCCGAAATTTTATTTTGGAGAAAATAAAATTTTTTCAAAAAAAAAAAAAAAGTTTTTTGTTGAGGTAACATGTGCTGATGTGGCAGCTGAGGTGTCACGCCACGTCAGCGAGTTGGATGCGGCATGGCACTGACTGGGCGCGCCCTGGCACGACACGTGGAAGGCTGAGATTGCGCCAAGTGCCGTGCGATGAACGGTCCAGATTTGGTCCGAAAATGGGTCAAGTCAACGGGTAGGGTCGGGTCATGGTTTGACCGACCCAAACACGTAGACGAATGGGATTCCAACACGTGGCACTGGACCAGACCAAGTTGAACCGATTGGTTCACTGTTGAACCGGTCTACGAGTTGAACAGTTGGTTGGACTGGGCCGGACCGGCTACGTGGCAGCTGCTTGTTGCAGCGTGCGTGCCACACGCGCCAAGCACACAGCAGCCACATGGACGGCGCGTGCGGGCTCGTTTAGGCGCGTGGTCGGCGGCTACGGACTCCTTGCGGTCCAAGCGTCCACATAGCACTCTTTGATTGGCTGTAAGACCTTTGCGTACACGCCAAAAAATGGAAAATGTCGCGGGTGTCCTCAATTTTGGCTATAAATAGGGGATCTCATATTCATTTAAGGATTCCATTTTTTCGGCTTTCCTTTTTCAACTTTCAAATGCCATTCGACACTCTCTCTCTCATTAGTTAATTAATCCTAATTTATAATTAATATATAATTCACTTAATTATTAGAAAATAGGGATTTTCTGAAATTAGAAAAAGGTGTTTTTCTAGAAAAATATTTTCTCAAAGTATTTATCGAAATACTGTCGGAGCCCACACTCTAAAATCTTAACCGGGGATATTGCGGGGAAGCTCTGTCGGTTTCACGAGAAAATCGAGGTTCTAGAAAAGTGTCGTTGATAGCCATATTTTGCAGTACAGTAATACAACAATATCGTTATGCTCTATGATTTAAAATTATGTTATCGATGCACGTATATATTAGAGTTACTGCCCGATTTGTTCCGCTACTTATTAAAATATTTTAAAAATATATTGATAATGAGGTTATGGCAAATTTTTTTGAAATATTGCGCTATACCGTCACTCTATTTCGGGCCCGCTACCCAGAAAAATCAACTATTGGATATGTTGTAGTTTTGCTCCCAAGTTCTGGCTCATATCTTTTGGGAAGGATCCCTCGATTTGCTCGGGTGGGTGACACATAACTATTTTCTTCCACAGTCTCATCTACTCCTGTTTCCTCCTGTGTCTGTACCTCATTCTCCCCTTGTTCGTCGCCCCTACACTGTTAGGTACATATTGACTTATGGAAATGTTGCTATCAGATCCAGAATTACTATCACGTTGTGACGCCTCGTGTTTTCGTTGTACCGGTACACGCACCACGCATGTGGTTTTGCGAGAGTTAGGTTATTTACTTTTTTTATTATTCTTTATTTTATTTTATTTATCTAATGAGTTCAATTCAATTATATAAATTATTTAAATTATATGAATACGACATTTAATTTTGTGTTTATAATTTCGTAAGTACGTGAATATTTTGTAATATATTTACCGAGCATGTCGTAATTGACTAACCGGGCCTTAATTGCAACTTATGTGAAGTTCGGGACTTGATTGTAAATTGGAATTGGACCTAATTGACTAATTGGAAAACTTAAGAACCTAATTGAATTAAATTGAAACCTCAAGGACTCAGTTACATGAAATTGAAAATGTAACACCCACATCGGAAGGCGTCACATCCCCCGCACCACGTGTCCAATCCATGCATGAAATGACTTTCCATTCACAAATCGAACACATGGCGAACGGGTGACAAAGAAAATAAACAACCTAGCTAAGCGGGGCTAACCCTTAAACCAAATTCGACTAACGATGCAATAACGTTAAGCGGAAGCATATATACATAATTAGCACATGATTAAGTTATACAATCAAAGGCCTTCCCGGCCACCACATATATATATACAATAATTCTCCCAAAATAGAATAATACATAATGAAAGTATAAGTATGATATGCCAAAGGAAAGACAAGCTAGGACTAGAAAGTAAAGACTCCAAGACGACCTTAACTCCCCGCCTAGCTCGACCTGCAAAAGTCTAAAACAACGTGGGGTGTCAGTCCTAAGACTGAGTGAGGGGCAATATACATATATCACATGCGCATGCAATCCATAATCCCGAGTAAATGGTTAGAAAATTCCAAGCGGGTAGTTTAAGAAAGGTATTGCTCGGAATTACGGATATCGTATTATTACTTGAAGAAACATAATTTAACGTGGCCCGGCTAGTGGGCAATTCTCCAACCTTACTCCCATAGTGTGTGCTTGAAAACATTATTAGGCATTCATGCATACATAACCATATCATAATCATAATCATATTCATAATCATATCGTGAGAAAACATAATTTTCCATCCTTCTTCCTCCGGGGTGATGGAAGGGTTTGCGAGGCCCTAACCATCTCATGAAATAATATCGAGACGGGGGATCATGACTCCTTCCCGCTCCTTCGATGGGTTAACCATGTTGGGATTAATGCCCTGAAAATCCAATTATATTGTAAATATTTTGGATTAATAAAACTGAAATTTTTGCAAGTTATGAGTATTTTACGAATTTAATAATTAATGACGTGTGATGGTATTTTTATATGAAATGTGTTTCATAGGAAAAGATTTTAAATACCAGAAGTCACGTGTCATTAAAGTTCTAGTCAGTATGATAAGAAGATGTTCTTATCGAGACTATAATGTGTTATATAAGATGATTAGTCTTTCGTCATAGGGAAATGGAATTTCCAATTATAACACATTGATGATTTTCAATGAGATTGGAAACATCGAACTGGAACACTGAGATTGTTCATTTTATACTGCTATCTAAAATGAACAAGATCTCGGAAGCATTAGACTCTTAAACCTGGTAGTGTTTCTACTTTAGGTATGTAGTGTTAATCACTGTGATGTACTCAGAAGTGAGGTCTCGGTAATGGGTGGCCAAAATACTTTGTACGTTAGGTGATTGCATAAAATGTGCTAAAGAGAAATATTGATCGAGGAATCTGTAGCCTTGTTGGAAGGTTAAAAGATATCCCTGAAATAGATTTGCAAAAAGTTCAAATAAAACTTTGGCCAAAGTACTTCGTGTGTTCGTCACCGAAGTTGTATGTTGAATGTGTTTCACATACAGGGAATTTGGACTTAAGGCAAATTAAGAAATTTCAGATAGAAATTGAAAAATAAATGATAGTAGTATTGATTTATTTTTCATGGATATCTGTACAGAGGAGTAAAATGCGAAATTATTCTAGATCGAGAAATTCGTGAATAATTTAATTAATTTTGGAGTTCAACAATATTTATTTAGTGGAATTAAATATTGTTAAACGGTAATCAATTATTGTCATGGGATGATAATAAATTGACCCGTTTGGAGCTAAGATTAATTAGTCCTGCAGGTCCCCCCGCAAACCCCAACGAAGATCAAAGAGAAAATATTAAAAGGGGAGAGAGAAATGATTTTTCAAAGTGTTTGAAAATAGCCCAGGTATTTATTTTGAGAAAATAAATTAAATTCCAAAGAGTTGGAAATGCCCGAAATTTTATTTTGGAGAAAATAAAATTTTTCAAAAAAAAAAAATAAAATAAAATAAAATTTGCTGGCGTGGCACATGCTGACGTGGCAGCTGAGGTGTCACGCCACGTCAGCGTGTCAGCGCCGGGTGGGCGCCAAATGGCAAGACACGTGGACGGCTGGGATCCGTCCGCGTCAGCGCGTTTCAACGGCCCGGATGATGTTGACTGGAAAGTCAACGGGCCAAGGAAACGGGTCAACTGGTCGGGTCGTCGGATAGGGCCGGGTCAAGGTTTGACCGACCCGGACACGTGGACTAATGAGATTAAGACACGTGGCGACGGGTCTGACCACGCTGAGCCGACCGGTTCGTTGGCGAACCGGTCTGAACCGTGAGCCGCCGGTCGGACCGGACCAATCTGACACGTGGCAGCTGCTCGTGCAGCCGTGAACAGCACAGCGCCAAACGCACAGCCGCCACACGGGCGGCGCGTGCGGGCTCCGTTCCACGCGTGCCAGGCGGTGTTGGCCTCGTGACGGCGTGAGCTGCTGCGTGGCGTCCTCGGATTTGCTGAACTCGGCGGCTAAGGGCACGCGGCAGCCCTATTTCCTTCGAATGGACCATTTTGTCCCCAAATTGGAGCTATAAATATGGCTTGGGGCTGTTCATTTTGATTCATTCCATTTCTTGAATGTTTTGGCAGCTTTGAAAATGCCATCTGACTCTCTCTATTTTTTAGTTAATTAATCCTTAATTAAGGATTAATTAATTACTTAATTAGGTGGTTATATAATTAATATATAATCCACTTAATTATTAGAAAATAGGGATTTTCTGAAATTAGAAAACAGGGTTTTTCTAGAAAAATATTTTCTCAAAATATTTAGCGAAATACTGCCGGAGCCCACATTCCAATTTCTTAATCGGGGATATTGCGGGGAAGCTCTGTCGGTTTCACGAGGAAATATCGAGGAGCTAGAAAAGTGCCGTTGATAGCCAATTTTGCAGTACGGTAATACCGTTATGCTGCCCAAATTAATATTTGCATATTGTGATTATATGCTAGATGATTTAAAATTATGTTATCGATGCCTGTATATATTAGAGTTATGCTACCCGATTTATTCCGCTGCTTTATTAAAATATTTTGGAAATGCTTTGATAACAAGGTTATGGCGAAAATTTTGAAATATACCGCTGTACCGTCACTCTGTCTCGGGCCGGCCACACCAACAACTGGTATCAGAGCGGGGCTCTGATTGTATACTCGCATTGATAAAGCATAAGATGCATAATTTTAAATCTGATACTGTGCACGTAAATTCTATCTAAGGAGGCTGGGTTTTAAGTGGGACCGTTGTGACCCCTCCAGTGTTTCCTAGGAATTTGCGTGGAATGGTAATTTTCTGGGAATTGATTTCAATAATGTTCCTAGTTAATTGCCGAATCAGTAAATATGATTTAAATTATGTGATAATTTAAAACATATTTATTTAAGGGGCCATTAAAAAATTTAAAGCGTGATAATTATGTGATAATTATTTGCAAGCATGCTTTTAATTTTAAAAATGGCATGATAATATGTGATATTATGTTGTCTTAATTATGCAAGATTTATTTAATATGATTAGATAAATAATATTTAATAGAGATTAAATACAATGCATAATTGGATCAATATTTTTTGGCTTAAATTAATAAAGAGTTATTAAAGCCTTAAAATGTTATTAGGATTATTTAATAATCCTAGTGGGAGCTTATTAATTAGATTAATTACTTCCAAAATTAATAAGACACCAAAAGTGATTATTTAATAATCAAAGATAATCCACAAATTCTATAAAATTCAAGTGGGAGCAAGATGAAAAGAGTTGGATTCTCACGGCCTCCATTACCCGTCTATAGTATAGTGGATATATACTACTCCCTTCGACGGGTATGTATTCGCGGCATACAAGATTAGACTTCTACGAATAGAATGAAGTACGGGGAAAGTCAACTCGACCACGCCTCCATGGAGTGTTTGATCTACTCGTACGAATTTCTAGGTAATGGTGTACGCTTGACTAAGTGATGTATGAACCTCCCTTCGGAGCTATGTTACATTCACTTAGAGGCTAAAGGTTAACATGGTGGATTAACATAGTTTGGTAAAAGTTACCTAGATAGCATGTTAATTAAGATTAATTCTTGCTTTTCTAAGCAGTATTCGACCTCGCTTCCGGGGAGTCAACTGCGGTTAGATAAGTCACCATTGCGTAAACCAAAAATGCTTACGTGGATTTCATTTATTGGTTAGACGCAAAAGAAGTAAAATACAGAATCATAACTTGCACTTTTTAAAATATTTCAGTTTTAAAGCAATGACGACCGCTAGCCCGCTTCAATCGATCCTAAAAGAAAATAAGCTTGAAGGGTCTAACTATGCTGACTGGAAGATGAATCTTGACATCGTGTTTGGTCATGAGAATCTGAAACAAGTGCTCACTGAACCTTGTCCGGGGGTACCGGAAACTACGGCCAATCAGGATATGAGAAATGCTTATGCCAATTGGATCAAGTCCAATGATTTGGCTAGGTCTTATATCCTGGAATCTGTCTCCAATGTTCTCAAACATCAAATGCATGAGATGTCAACTGCTAGGAACATGATGGATCATCTCCATCAAATGTTTGGAGGACAGAATCGAGCCAAGAGGCTCGAATTGATGAGGAGGCTATTAGTTACCAAGATGTCTGAGGGATCACCTGTTCAGGATCATGTTATGAACATGATGGCTTGTCTGAACGAAATTGAAAGCCTTGGTGCTAAATTTGATGATCTCAGCAAACAGGATATGATCCTATGCTCTCTGCCAAAGTCGTTCGACACATTCAGGCAAAATTATTCTATGAACAAATTGGATTTTTCTCTGCCTGAATTGATGAACGAACTCAAAGTGGCAGAGGGAGTGATGAAAGCTAAGGGAACTGTTCTCCTGGCACAGGCATCAACTTCCACGGCTCCAAAGGCCAACAAGTGGAAAAAGGGAAAGGGAAAGATTCCCAATCCCAAGAAAAAGGTTCAGAAGAAGAAAGGCAAACCCAGCAAGGGAAAATGTTTCCACTGCGGAGAAAATGGGCACTGGAAGAGAAATTGTCCAAAATACTTAGCAAGTCTTCCTACTAAGCCATCTGGACAAGGTATATCGATATCTTGTTTAATTGAATTATGTTTAGTTGGAAGTCCACCAGATTCCTGGTGTGTGGACTCGGGTTCAACTAATCATATTTGCAATTCGTTGCAGGGGTTCAAGCTAACCAGAAAGCTTGAAGATGGCGAGATGCAGCTACTGCTCGGGGATAATACAAGTATATCTGTATTAGCTGTAGGGACTGTAAATTTGTATTTTGGTGATAGGGTTTTGATACTGAAAGACATTCTGTATGTACCGTGTGTTCGCAGAAATCTGATTTCTGTGAGTTGTTTAATAAATAATGGTTTCAATGTTTGTTTTGAACAAAATTTTACCATTAAGCAAAACAAAAGGTTTATTTGCTCTGGCACGGTAAAAGATGGTCTTTTCTTGTTATACCCCGATAAAAACCTTAATTCCGAACTTAACCCTACTACGCTTGACTTACCATCCAAAAGAAAAACTCCTATGCCTAATGAGGCGTACAAGTGGCATTTACGTCTTGGTCATATTAATCCAAAAAGTATCCAAAGACTAATTTCAGACGAATTGTTGAGTCCCTTGGACTTAACAGAACTACCAATCTATGAATCCTGCTTGGAAGGTAAAATGACCAAGAGATCTTTTAAATCTAAAGGTAATCGAGCCACAGAATTGCTTGAGTTAATTCATACGGATGTGTGTGGTCCTATGAGTATTCAAGCAAGAGGAGGTTTTGAGTATTTCATCACCTTTACGGATGATTACTCCAGATACGGATACGTTTATTTGATGAGATATAAGTCTAAATCTTTTGAAAAGTTCAAAGAATTCAAGGCTGAAGTTGAAAATCAAACTGGAAAACGTATCAAAGCACTTCGATCAGATCGTGGTGGTGAGTATCTGTCTACAGAGTTTCTAGCATTTCTCACTGCAAATGGGATTAGATCTCAATTATCTGCACCGGGTACACCCCAGTAAAATGGTGTTGCAGAAAGGAGAAATAGAACTCTGATGGAAATGGTAAGATCTACGATGAGTCATGCTACCCTACCAAGTTCGTTTTGGGGCTTTGCACTCGAAACGGCGGCACACATATTAAACCTTGTTCCATCCAAGTCAGTTCCTAAAACACCAATGGAACTGTGGCGAGGGCGAAAGCCCAGTGTCTCCTCTCTTCGGATATGGGGAACCCCAGCTCATCTGTTAAGGAAGGATCCTGACAAGTTGGAATCAAGAACAGAGGTTTGCTTGTTCATAGGTTATCCTAAACGAACAAGAGGTGGTACATTTTACGATCCGAGCGATCACAAAGTGTTTGTGAACACTAATGCCAAATATCTTGAAGATGATTTCGTAAATGACCACAAGGGTAGAAGCAAAATTGTGTTAGAAGAAATTACAACATCAGATTCTGAATTCCAAGAACCCATAGTAACTGAAAATGTGTTAGATACATATGATGTATTAGATACAACAAATGATGTAGGGACGAGTACACAATAGCCTCGTCGTAGTGGGGGGATTGTCAGGGCACCTGACAGATACCTAGGATTGACCCAAGTGGTTGAATCTGAAGTATCTGATCCTATCACATATGATGAAGCTATAAAGGATATAGACGTTGACCGTTGGGTCAGAGCCATGGAATCTGAATTAGATTCAATGTATTCCAATAAAGTCTGGGAACTTGTAGAGGCGCCTGAGGGCATTAAACCTATTGGATGCAAATGGGTCTACAAGAGAAAAAGGGGGAGTGGACGGAAAGGTTGAGACTTTTAAAGCAAGACTTGTGGCAAAGGGTTATACCCAGAAAGAAGGTATCGATTATGACGAAACCTTCTCGCCTGTAGCAATGCTTAAGTCCATAAGAATTCTCCTATCCATTGCTGCTCATTTTGATTATGAGATTTGGCAAATGGATGTAAAGACTGCCTTCTTGAACGGGCACCTTCAAGAAGAGATATACATGGCTCAACCTGAAGGCTTTATTGCCAGAAATCAGGAGCATATGGTATGCAAGCTTGATAGATCAATTTATGGTCTTAAGCAAGCGTCTAGATCATGCAACATCAGATTTAATGAAACAATTAAATCCTTTGGATTTATACAATTGCCTGATGAACCGTATGTGTACAAGAGACATCTTGATAGTGTTGTAACATTTTTAGTTCTATACGTTGACGATATTCTACTCATTGGAAATGTTACAGGAATATTGTCAGCAGTTAAGATTTGGTTGTCAAACCAGTTTGACATGAAAGACCTAGGTGAGGCCAGTTATATTCTAGGGATCAGACTTTGTCGTGATCGTAAGAATAAAATGATTGGTTTATCACAAGCAGCATATATAGATAAGATGTTGGCAAGATATAATATGGCTAACTCCAAGAAAGGATCGTTACCTTTCAGACATGGAGTTCATCTGTCTCGGGATCAGTATCCCAAGAACCCAGAAGAGACAGAAGAAATGAAAGATGTTCCGTATGCTTCGGCAGTCGGAAGCCTCATGTATGCCATGTTATGTACTAGGCCAGATATCTGTTATGCTGTAGGTCTAGTCAGCAGATATCAGTCAAACCCTGGACCCCAACACTGTATAGCTGTAAAGCATATATTAAAGTACTTGAGAAGAACTCGGGATTATATGCTTGTCTATCGCAGTGATGAGCTCATTCCTATAGGGTACACAGATTCGGATTTTCAATCCGATTTGGATTCTAGGCGTTCAACGTCTGGATATGTGTTTACTCTGGGAGGAGCAGCCGTTAGTTGGAGGAGTATTAAGCAATCTTGCATTGCTGACTCCACCATGGAAGCCGAATACGTGGCAGCTTCGGAAGCAGCCAAAGAAGCTTATTGGTTCCGGAATTTCCTAATGGATCTAGAAGTCGTCAAGGACGGACTTACCCTGATCACATTGTACTGTGACAATGCTGGAGAGGTAGCCAACTCCAAGGAACCTCGAAGTCATAAACGTGCGAAGCACATCGAGAGGAAGTTTCACATTATACGTGATTATGTGGAACGTGGAGAAGTGGCAGTAGTGAAAATTGGCTCAGTAAATAATCTGGCAGATCCCTTCACTAAGACTTTGGCGCAAAAGAATTTTGACACTCATGTAGAAGGGATGGGCCTTAGATGTGTAGCCAATTGGATTTAGGGCAAGTGGGAGATTGTTGGGATTAATGCCCTGAAAATCCAATTATATTGTAAATATTTTGGATTAATAAAACTGAAATTTTCGCAAGTTATGAGTATTTTACGAATTTAATAATTAATGACGTGTGATGGTATTTTTATATGAAATGTGTTTCATAGGAAAAGATTTTAAATACCAGAAGTCACGTGTCATTAAAGTTCTAGTCAGTATGATAAGAAGATGTTCTTATCGAGACTATAATGTGTTATATAAGATGATTAGTCTTTCGTCATAGGGAAATGGAATTTCCAATTATAACACATTGATGATTTTCAATGAGATTGGAAACATCGAACTGGACCACTGAGATTGTTCATTTTATACTGCTATCTAAAATGAACAAGATCTTAGAAGCATTAGACTCTTAATCCTAGCAGTGTTTCTACTTTAGGCATGTAGTGTTAATCACTGTGATGTACTCAGAAGTGAGGTCTCGTTAACGGGTGGCCAAAATACTTTGTATGTTCGGTGATTGCATAAAATGTGCTAAAGAGAAATATTGATCGAGGAATCTGTAGCCTTGTTGGAAAGTTAAAAGATATCCCTGAAATGGATTTGCAAAAAGTTCAAATAAAACTTTGGCCAAAGTACTTCGTGTGTTCGTCACCAAAGTTGTATGTTGAATGTGTTTCACATACAGGGAATTTGGACTTAAGGCAAATTAAGAAATTTCAGATAGAAAGTGAAAAATAAATGATAGTAGTATTGATTTATTTTTCATGGATATCTGTACAGAGGAGTAAAATGCGAAATTATTCTAGATCGAGAAATTCGTGAATAATTTAATTACTTTTGGAGTTCAACAATATTTATTTAGTGGAATTAAATATTGTTAAACGGTAATCAATTATTGTCATGGGATGATAATAGATTGACCCGTTTGGAGCTAAGATTAATTAGTCCTGCAGGTCCCCCCTCAAGCCCCAATGAAGATCAAAGAAAAAATATTAAAAGGAGAGAGAGAAATGATTTTTCAAAGTATTTGAAAATAGCCCAGGTATTTATTTTGAGAAAATAAATTAAATTCCAAAGAGTTGGAAATGCCCGAAATTTTATTTTGGAGAAAATAAAATTAAAAAAAAAAAAATTTTGCTGACGTGGCAGCTAAGGTGTCACGCCACGTCAGTGAGTCAGCGCCGGGTGGTGCTGACTGGGCGCCAAATGGCAAGACACGTGGACGGCTGGGATCCGTCCGCATCAGCACATTTCAACGGCCCGGATGATGTTGACTGGAAAGTCAACGGGCCAAGGAAACGGGTTAACGGGTCGGGTCGGGTCGGGTCGTCGGATAGGGCCGGGTCAAGGTTTGACCGACCCGGACACGTGGACTAACGAGATTAAGACACTTGGCGACTGGTCTGACCACACTGAGCCGACCGGTTCGTTGGCGAACCGGTCTGAACCGTGAGCCGCCGGTCGGACCGGACCGGTCTGACACATGGCAGCTGCTCGTGCCGCCGTGAGCAGCACACGCTCCAAACGCACAGCCGCCACACGGGCGGTGCGTGCGGGCTCCGTTCCGCGCGTGCCAGGCGGCGTTGACCTCGTGACGGCGTGAGCTGCTACGTGGCGTCCTCGGATTTGCTGAACTCGGCGGCTAAGGGCACGCGGCAACCCTATTTCCTTCGAATGGACCATTTTGTCCCCAAATTGGAGCTATAAATATGGCTTGGGGCTGTTCATTTTGATTCATTCCATTTCTTGAATGTTTTGGTAGCTTTGAAAATGCCATCTGGCTCTCTCTCTTGTTTAGTTAATTAATCCTTAATTAAGGATTAATTAATTACTTAATTAGGTGGTTATATAATTAATATATAATCCACTTAATTATTTGAAAATAGGGATTTTCTGAAATTAGAAAAAAGGGTTTTTCTAGAAAAATATTTTCTCAAAGTATTTAGCGAAATACTGCCGGAGCCCACACTCCAATTTCTTAATCGGGGATATTGCGGGGAAGCTCTGTCGGTTCCACGAGGAAATATCGAGGTGCTGGAAAAGTGCCGTTGATAGCCAATTTTGCTGTACGGTAATACCGTTATGCTGCCCAAATTAATATTTGCATATTGTGATTATATGCTAGATGATTTAAAATTATGTTATCGATGCCTGTATATATTAGAATTATGCTGCCCGATTTATTCCGCTGCTTTATTAAAATATTTTGGAAATATTTTGATAACGAGGTTATGGTGAAAATTTTGAAATATTCCGCTGTACCGTCACTCTGTCTCGGGCCCGCCACACCAACAACCCACCGGCTCAAGAGTATCCCACCTCCCACACTACACGGTCGCGCAAGATACTCTCAGAGGGCACTATATGCAATGGTTTATCCGACGAGCCGATATCGTACCGGTCTCCATTCACACATTTCCCCGAGGCCCAATAACATGTGCGTGATTCTCGCCAAAACAAATTTTCATAAAAACGTTTGAAAACCTTTCATACATAAACCATTTTCCAAAGTATACATCTATTAATACATTTTGGCTTAAAAGATCACACAAGGCATTAAGGTTCTAAAATAACTAAGACAAAACCTCACCTTGACCAAGAGAGAAAGGATACGAAAAGCCTATGGACCCTGCTCCTTGACCGGATCAAGCTCTGTGCAAGAAACACAAGTGTACATAAGACTCTAGACAAATGAACCAAGTAATCGACGAACGGCATGCTCATGACATGGAAGGATGATAATTATAATTCATGAGAATGTTCATGCATGATTAATGCTTTATGTAATGATTAATCAATCATATACTTCATATAAATCACATACGGGAGCCAAGGGAGCGAAAGAAATGCAAGAAGAGGTGTTTTGGCAAAAGTTGACATTTTTTGGAAATGCGCAACCTGTGGAAAATTTGGAATATCTTGAGTTCTAGAAGTTAAAATTAAGTTTTGTTCATTGGATATGAAAGTAGACAAATGGATCTTTCCAAGCATACATGGCTCAAATTCTAGTTCAAAGCGGAGTGAAAATGGCGTAGGTCCGAAGTTAGGTTAATGCAGATTTCCGGAAAAATGGTGACACCAAAATAATTGATCATATCTCATAATCTAGAAATGATATTGAGGTGATTCCAATTAGATAGTATTTTAGACTTCCAGAGGTTTTCAACGGTTCAAAAATCAGGTCATTTGGAGTTCATTTGAGGGGTAAACAGGCGTTTGAAAACTGAACTAAAAGCAGAAACGGGCGTTTGGAAACCGTCTGTCGATGCAGTAGCATCTCACACGGGCGTTTGGTAAATGAACTAAGGGGCCAAACGGGCGTTTGGCATGCCGCTGGGAGAAAAAACAGGGGAAAAACAAGGTATGGCTCGGAAAATGGCTCCCATACCTTTCCAACTCCAAACAACAACAACTAAACCCCTCAAAACTAGCATATAACATCAATATACATCTAATACTTCAATTACAACACATATATCCATCATTTAGGCACTTAGATCCCTCAAACAAAGCTCATATAAACCATATCATCCAACAAGCCAATAGTTCAAGATATTCAAGCCTCAACTTCAAAGATATACACATATATGCTCATATATTCATGATAGGAAACAAGCAAACACATTCAAATCATAAAGCCCTAACTATTCAACCAAGAAATTCAACCAACCTTAGAATGAAACAAAAGAGATGGTAAAATGATGAAGATGATCTTGATGATGATGCTTGGGCTATGAATATAGGTAAAATGATGTGAGTGAGTGATGGAGATGAGAGTGTATTGTGTGTGTTAGAGATTTGGTAGGTGTAAATGTGTATATCTTGCATATATGATATAATGTACATGAGTAATATATGTATAGATATATAATATATATGTATAAAGTTATAAAGTAGATATTATATATATTATATGTATATAATCAACTTAGTGCTCATTATATATACCTATATATTGTATGTGAGTGTATTAGTGTAGGCAAGTTATATATATATGTATGTAAATACATGTTTCATGAAAATGCATGAAGTAATTGAAATGTTAATCTTATGAAATTAGGTTAAGTATATAGATATATCTATATATATATATATATATATATATATATATATATATATATATATATATATTTAATATGTTATGAAATGAATGTATGAATTATGAATATGTTAGGGATGAAATGTAATGAAAGGAAATTAAAATGAAATTACAATTAAAATAATCACATAGGCAATTAGGAAATTAATCACATAAATCAATTAGACACAAAATCCTAAAGCATGCCAACAATTCTAACACTCAAACGCACACGTGTGGCGAGCGTACCTGGAACGAAGACACGGGGCGTTACAGAAAATGTTTTCATTTTTTATATGAATATATACACATATACTATACACATTTGCATTCTCACCGCTACACATACACGTGGCCTGAGAAGGGGGAAGAGAGGAAAAGAGCAGCCACCGTCCGTCACCGTCGATTGTCGGAGTCCAGGCGCACTCCACCATCTCTCTTTCTTTCTTACTTACTTTGAGGTAAGTTTGTTGAATTGTGGTGTACGTATGTGATTTTGGATGATTTTGAGCTAGGGTTGATGCAATGAAGCATGTTAACTTGTGATTATGTGTATTTGTGTATGAAATGAGTAGGTGTATACATTTATGGAAGATTTATTGAAGTTAGTTGATGTAATGAATCTATGGTATTAATAAGGGTTTTAGGTGGATTTTTGGATTGATTAATGATGATCTATATTCTTGTTTGTTGTATAATGTGTACTTCTAGCTTGTGTACTTGTTGGTGGTTGTTTTGAGTAGCTTTGGAGTTGTTTTTGTGGCTTGAGTGTTGCAGATGGCTTGTATCGCCATCCCCTGTTTTTCTGTTATTGCAGAATTCTTTCTTGGATTGGTGTCGCGGCCGCGACGCTTTTCAGTTGTTTTTGCTTAGAGGTCGTAACGCACCCCCAAGTTTCAAGGATGAGTTGGCTTAGTGGCAGTGATCATTTTTAGTTCTTTTTCATCGCACGCTAGTCCATGGAGGTTCTCTAGAAGGCCCTCGTGGCCGCGACGTTTTCAAGTTGATTTTCATGGTGGCCACGAAGTCATTCTAAGGCGTTTTGGCTGGAAAGCCGTAGCGGCTGCGACTGTTTTAAACTCATTTTTCTCACGGCTGCGACACCTGTCTGTGTTGGTCATTATGTGTTTTAACGTATTTTACTTGTATTTCATGTTTCCGACCCCTTTCCCATGCCCATACTTGTCTTATATGATTTACTAGTGTATGTCTAATAGGTTAATTGATTTGTATGCCTAGTTGTATTTTAATTTTCCACGAAATCCTTATTACGACACAAAACTTGTTTAAATGACTAAGTTAAGCACTTGAACGTATTCATGTCATACCATGATCATTAATTATCATCATATCATACCATAAACATGTCGTTCGTCTTTAATTGGTTCATAGTGTCGAGTCTCACGTGCACTTGTCCTTTTCTTGCACAGAGCTCGACCCGGTTCTTAGAGAGCAAGCTCCGTAGGCTGCCTTTCTTCTTCTTTTGTTATCAAGGTGACATTTTCTTTATGTATTCTTACCCATACAACTCAATGTGATAGTTTCGGTCAATATTGTGTATTATACTTATAGTTTTCCAAAATGCAAACGTTTTGAAAAGAAACCTTCTTCCAAAATGAAATGTTTCAACGATCGAACCGTTTTGATGAGAAACTGCCCTACACTGATTGGGGCCCGGGGAAACGTTGGATTGGAAATCGGTACGGCATCGGGCCGTCGGGTATTCCTTAGCACGTAATACCCTTTGAGAATTTCTCGCGAGAATGAGGAGACCAGAAGGCGAGTTATTCTTGAGTCGGTGGTTTTAAACACTGAAGGAGTGGGTAGGAGTCATAAGCCCCCCGTCTCGAAATGTTAATGAGATGGCTCGGGCAAAAGAATGGATAATGAATGAATGTAGTGAATGTTTAAGTGTAATGAACGTGCTTGATCACCTATAACTTAACCTTAACACTGTACATTGTCGTAGTTTGGTTGGAGAACTTACCGGGTAGGAGCCAACGAGCCTTCTAATATCTGGCTCGAGCTTAACTCGTGCCTAGCTTGAGTTAGCTCAACTCGGCTCACGAGTCTGGCCTGCCTTTAAGAAAAAATATGAAAACCTATTGTACAGATTACATAATTCAAATCTGATTCAAATAAAACCTGTTGTACAGATTACAGAATTAAAACCTGATGCCATACATTCAGAAACAATTCAACCATTTAACATAAACGGCTAAGCTGTCAAGATTCAAGACTACTCCAAATGCCATAAGTACATAATACAAAGTCAATTCCTAAACAGCTAAACCATCATCAACCAAAAGACATATTCAAAATTGTCATCTCACCAAAGTAAGGCCTCACTTTCTCCATCACGGCCCACACAGGTGAAGTGAACTGTCTCTTTAACTTCTCAAATGGATTATCATTGTTCATTTTAGTTGTTATGTGAATACCCATTTGAATGTCCGTGAAATGTATCTCACCTTCATCATTGGTATCATTTCTTCCTCATTGGTATTCAATGTAACAGGAGTTGTAGGATTTGTCCCATCTTGTGTTTCAGTCATTGTAACAGGAGTCATAGGAGTTAGTTAACTCATCTTGTGATTCATTTCTCGAAGAGGAGGTGGACATTCCAGACAAAGAAAAAGAAAAGAAAAAATCAATTTTCAGTAATTCTAAATAAATAAAAAAAGAAAAATAAAATAGCAGCCCCTTTTATATGGAATTTTTAGACACAACAACCCCTTTTATATGCAATTTTTAGAAACAACAGCCCATTTTAACATATAAAATTGTAATTTTCAGCCCCTTTTATTCAATTTTTTGCCCCTTTTATTCAATTTTCAGCAACAAATCAATTTTCAGTTTATCGAATTCCCAAAAACGTACATCAAGATTAATGTAGCCGAACAACTACTTGAGAAATATCAATTCAAATGAGAAAAGAGTGATTAACTCTTAGAATTTTTTGTGGTTTCATACTAAGTTCAAGTTAACAAAAGTATGTTTTTTGCAAGTTTCGTGAGTTAAAAAAGCACATCAGCTAAATCCAAAAGATAAGATAATCATAAATCAAGCACAAATGCCTACATTAATTTTAATCAGATCCCACTAAAATACCCAAAAAAATTAAATCTTTTAGCTAGAATTCCGACGGGCCACTAACAATTCAACCCATAAATCGATTGCCATCAACGTCATTTATGCAATATCTTACAAAAAAATTTTCAAGATATCCAACCTCTACGATGTTGCAAGATGCGTTGCACCTGATGGAATAATCGACCTCTCTCTCTCTCTCTCTTGTGTCGTGGGACTGCAGAGAAGCAGCGGCCAGCGAGGTGGTGGTGGAGCGGGATGGCGGAGAAATGGGGCAAAGAGAATAGGTGGTAGTGGTGTGGTAGGTGACGAGTGGTGGTGAGGTGTTGGCACTAGTGGGCAGCGGTAGTCAGCAGCCATGGTGGCGGTCCTGGAGGAGGCAGATGGGGCTGGTGGCCAGTGGGGACGTGTGGTGGACTTTCTGCAGCAGTGAAAATGAAAACGGGGTTTTAGGGGGGGGGGGGGGGCGAGGGGGGAAATGATTTTAGAAATTAAGGTTTGTGACACCCCGTGTTTTCGTTGTATAGGTACGCGCCCCACACGTGTGATTTTCACGAGAGTTAGGTTTATTTATTTATTTATTTTTGTTCTTGTTTGCGTTGTTTAACTTATATTTATACTTTAAATTATTTGATTTAATTGAATTATATAAAATACGTGAATTATATTCGAATCCATTTCATAACATACATATGTTTCATAAAATTCATTCACAAGCATCACATAATCTTCTAACTTATATATATATATATTGGACATAATTTCATATAATAATTATAGTACCAATTTCATATGTATATATATAATGCATATACTTACATATATATATATATATATTGCATACACACACATTCATATTATATTATATATAGTAGGTTGTACTTATATACATATTTATACACACTTATATCATAGATTACACATATACAAAGTATATCTTATATTAATATACATATATATACCTTATAATAATATACTTATATATATATATATATATAAAAGTATACACAGCCCCATGCACTATTCACTCACACTTTACATTACACATATTCATCTCTCAATCTCTCCACACATACCTCATATGCACGTCGGCCGAGAAGGGTGGAGGAGGCACCACACCTGTAACATCCCAACCGATCGGACTTTCAGGTATACTATTATGTGCGCGATTGAATTAATTAATTACGTGAATATTTTTTATTTATTAATTCTTATGTGGATATTTGATAATTATTTGGTTTAAGAATGAATTCGTTTTGAACGTTAAACCCTCTATGCTTAGAGTTTTGCCTTATTTGTGTTCGATTCCAATTCCGTTTCTTGCGACTTTTTGATATGCGTGAATTACATGAGTTATGAACTTGACTATGTGCTCGTTTTATGTTTTGGAATTTATTTGGTTTGTCTTTTTTATTTTATTTTGGAGACGGAACCTAAAGGAGGCTAAAGAGCATTTAGCACGCCTTAGGTTCCAAGAAGCACAACTTGAGCTCGGGAATTCGGATTTGAATTCCGTCACCTTCGTTAAACTTGTATCGATGATTCGGGTTCAATAAATCTAGCCTCATATTATTCTAAGCACATTTAGATCTCCGAATTTTAACCGAAACAAGCCTCGTATGCCATTTTTAACCTTTGCTCATTTTTTTTTTCATAACTTTTGATATATTTGACCAAATTAATTAAAACTTGGCCCCACACACTCCTAACATACTCCTATATCAGGCTTAAGCCCCTATTTTCATCCCACACTTGAAGAAAAGAGAGAAATAGCTGCCCAAAACCGAGACCAAGAAGGAAGCAAAAATACACTATTCACCTTTCAACCTTTTGAGCTCAAATCCTCATCAAATCCTTCCATTTTCAAAAGGTAAGCTTGGAAATCGTTTTCTCCTTCTTCTCTTCTTTGTTTAGATACCTTATTTGCTCAATTTGGTGGTGATTTGATCAAGATATGAATATTTCTATGAATAGTAAGGGTTTTGCCAATTTTGAAAGTATAGTTTGATCTCTTGGTGTTTTGTTGGATTTTTTGCATCCTAATTGATCTTATGACATTATAATATAAGTGAATGGTCTGATTTTGCATGAGAATCTAGGAATTTTTAGGTTTCAATTTGGGTTTTTGAAGTTTTTGGCATGAACTTGAAGATATGTATGTCTCTTGCATTCCTTCACTTGAATCTTGATGTTTAGCTTGGATTTTGACATGGAATGACTGAATATATGACATATTATGATCCTAATATGTTCTATCTTGAGTTTGCACGAATTTGAATGAGTTTTGGAGAGTTTTGGGGCTGAAAATTCGAGTTTTTTTTGCTTCCGACTCAAATCCACGGGGGTGGATTTTCCCTTTGAAAAAAATCCACCAGGGTGGATTTAGGGCAGTGGCTCCCTTTGCCCCAAACTTTGGTTTTCTTGTTTCGTTTCGCTTTCTTTTAGCTTTCCCAACCCTAGTTTGTTTTCCCTTGCTCTTTTAACTTGTTATTTGGTGTGTTAAGCTTTATATTATGAATTTATGGTTCGTTTTACATCCTCGTTTATGATATGTGAGCTCATATGCAAAGTGTGACCTTAAATGACCTAACATGAATTCATCTCATTTCATTTGCATCATTTACACGTATGTGCATTTGCCGAGCGTTTATGTGGTACATTTTGAGTCTAAGATTATCCCTTGTGGTTTTTTTTGTGTAGTTGACCCTCCCGTTGACGACGAGGTTGTTCCTTAGGCGTCCGGTTCGCTTTCTTTTGTCACCGCTACACGTTCGGATGGTCAGCTTTTACTCTTTCAGATATATTAACCTAAAACCCCAATTGATTTGAATCCCGCATGCGAGATATGTATATTATATGTTAAATACGTGTATGATATGTACTTTGAGGACTCGTTCCATTTGTTATATGACTTGAAAACCGTTTGTATACATAGATAAGCTATTTTCCGTTTGATTTGAAACCATTTAATAAGTGTGAGTGTGTAAGCGAGCTTTGGCTTTGAAAGACAAGCTTGGTTGGAAAATATGATTTGATTTTGAAATATGATTAGGGCCCGGAGAATGGTATGGTATCTCGGGACGGCCGAGGGGTCGTCGAGCTCTTCCATCAACATTTTCCTTTGAGAGTCTCGCCTAACCTTAGGAGGTTGAGGAAGGGCATTTCTCTTGAGACGGTGGAATCAACCGCCGAAGGTTTCAAGGAAGTAATTAACCTTGTTACGTGTGAATTTGACCGATAGTTAGGGCCCGTCAACCCTTCTATCACCCGGAGAAAGGACGGTTTATGAATTTTGCTTTGATTATTTCTTTGATTGTGGGAGTTGGAGGAATAACTCGTACTCGCCGAGTTGTGTGAATTTGCATGATCTATAAAACGGGGATGGACTTTTAAATACCTAAAATTTAACATTTTGGCCTATGGTCTTAACTTTATACTTATACACTATCACGGGAAAATGTTTTAGCTTACAAAAAACCAAGTCCCGGTTTATGGATTTTTTTTATGATTTTAATTATGTGTTTTGCTCTATATGTATTATGGGTGTGTGTGTAAGCCCCCTCACTAGTCACTAGGACTAACCCTCGTTGTTTTTTTTCCTTTTTCCCCTTCTTTGAGTTGCAGGTATTGTGGGAGTCGAGCTAGGCGGCAAGTTTGTCTTCGAGTCTTACTTGGTTCATAGCTCGAGTCTTCATAATTGCATTCGTAGTGGTTTATGTCTTATGCTTATGAAATTATATATTCCGAATACTTTGACATTTGAAATATTTTAGCCCGGGAAGGGCATTGTAAATTTGTAGTTGGAAATATTATGCTCTCATGACTATGTGATATGTATATATGTGATCTTGGGGAATTTTGTATGAATTGTTTTTATCGCTTCCGCTATATCATGAACTGTTTTGCGCTCTGATTGAGGGTTAGGCCGCCTAGCTAGAGAGTGAGTTTTGTTTGTCTCCCGTTCGCTATTGTTCGATGCGTGTACGGATTCTCCATTTCACTACACGTGTCGGGCTCTAGTGCGGGGGATGTGGTGCCCTACTTTCGGGTTGCTACATCCTTAGGTGGTATCAGAGCTCTCGGTTGCAAAATCGGAGCTCTAGAGTCGTGTCGGGTCTGTCTAGGTCGTTCGGCTTAGGGTTATATGATTATTTGCATTCATCTATACATTTATGTGACTTAATTGTTTAAATTTTTATTAATTGCTTCCATGAACATACATTGAACCCCATGCATCAATATTTTCTTGATTTGTGAATTTTCAGGATGACTCCACGAAGGAGAATCGATAGGGAACAAACCCCGGATCTTAATCAACCTCCTCCACAAGCACCACCACCTCCTCCATTGAATGCAGAAAATATTGTTCAGGCGCTCTTAAACCAATTACAACAGAATCAAAGGAATAATCCTTATGGGGAGGCTCAAGAGGGTCAAGTTACCCCCGACTTTTAGGGAATTTCGGAACAACAACCCTTCGAAGTGGTATGGCGGTGATGATATTAAAGCAAAGGAATGGTTGTCAGAAATTTCGGGGATTTGGGAAATATACCCTGCACCATCTCATGAGAAGGCAGTTTGCACGGCTCGTTTTGTTCAGGGTCCCGCCTCTAATTGGTTGAAGGCTATGAGAGCTCGGTTAGAAAGAATGGGTGAAGAGACTAACTAGGAAAGCTTCGTAAGAGAATTTCGCCAAAAGTATATCCCACCAAGTGCTCGTGAAAGAAGACTCCAGGAATTCATGGAGTTAAAGCAAGGGAATCGTTCTGTCGAAGATTATATTTTGGAATTTGAAAGACTCGCCCCGTATGCTCCTCACATCACTAATGATGATACTCAGAAAGCTCGGAATTTTATTCATGGGCTGAGGTATGAAATTCAGAATGCCCTAAAGGCTGCTACTGTAGACACTTGGGAAAAGGCTACAAGGAAGGAGTTAAAAGTAGAAGCTCATAATTTGAGGATGAGACCTCCGGCTTATTCTTCGGGCCAAGGTTCGGGCACCAGATCAAATTTGGGTAAAAGGCCTATCTCTCAACGTGGGCCTCCGGTTTTCAAGCCCAAAGGTTCTAATCTTTTTAATAAGAAGCCTCGACCCCAGGGACAGGCTGTGGTACCCGCTCTACCAGCGCCAATTGAGTGTTCTTATTGTGGAGGTCCCAATCATACCGAGGAGACATGTCGAAAGAAATTGGGAAGATGCTACGGTTGTGGTGAGCTCGGTCATATGATCAATGCTTGTCCTAAGAAGAAGAATCCTCAACCCTTGAATTCTATGCCTCCGAGTGCTACTATCCAAGCAAGAGCCTATGCACTTGAAGGTGAAGAAGAGGATGCCGAGGTGGATGCAAATGCCGTCGTTGAAGGTACTATTAGCATTCATGGCATTCCATTACATACATTATTCGATCCGGGAGCAACGTATTCTTTTATTGCTTCCCGGTTTGTTCCTGTTCTTTCTTTGCCTGTTGCTTGCCTTGATAATTCTTTTGTGGTAAGTTCCCCACTCAGGGGCAGTTTGATAGCGGACTGTGTGTTTCGTGGGTGCCCGGTTGTTGTTGAAGATCAAGATTATCCGGCAGATTTGATGGACTGGTTGTTTCGACACCGAGCCATGATGGATTGCTTCGCTAAGAATGTGACATTGGGTTCTACGGTATTCACGGGTCAGAGGTTGAAGACCTGCCCGTTTATTTCTTTTATAGAAGCAAGTAAATTGTTCCGGGACGGTGCGACGGGCTGCGTGGCCTATCTTTTAAACAAACCAAAAGATCAGGCCAAGCTCGAGGAGACGGAGATCGTGAAGAAGTTCCCCGATGTTTTTCCGGAGAATTTGGGGTCTTTACCTCCGGATCGGGACGTCGAATTTGTAATTGATCTCTATCCCGGAGCAGAACCTTATGCGATATCTCCCTACAGGATGGCTCCAGCAGAGTTGAAGGAGCTGAAGGCGCAACTTGATGAGCTCTTAGAGTGTGGTTACATTCGCCCGAGCACTTCTCCGTGGGGTGCTCCTGTCCTGTTTGTAAAGAAGAAAGACGGGACATTGCGGATGTGGATTGACTACAAGGAGCTGAACCGGTTAACGGTTAAAAATAAGTACCCACTTCCTCACATTGAAGAGTTGTTCGATCTTCTTCAAGGTTCGTGTGTTTATTCTAAGTTGGATTTAAGACAAGGGTACTATCAGTTACGTATCCGGGAGGAAGACATACCGAAGACGGGTTTCAACACTCGTTATGGGCATTTCGAGTTCGTAGTCATGCCTTTTGGTCTTACGAATGCCCCGGCCGCGTTCATGGATATGATACACCGAATATTTCGGCCTTACCTCGATAAATTCGTGGTCATCTTTATAGATGATATTCTGGTGTATTCGAGGTCTGTTGAAGATCATGCGCGGCATTTGAGAATGGTATTGTCTACACTTCGAGAACATAGATTGTTCGCCAAGTTCAGCAAGTGTGACTTCTGGATTGAACGGGTTTCCTTTTTGGGTCACTTTATCTCAGGGAATGGTGTTGAAGTGGATCCGGCAAAGATAGAAACGGTTATGTTATGGAAACAGCCAAAGAATGCATCAGAGCTGAGAAGTTTTCTAGGGTTAGCAGGGTATTACAGACGCTTTGTGAAAGACTTTTCAAAGATTGCATCCTCGTTGACTCGGTTAACGAAGAAAGAGACTAAGTTTGAATGGGACGAGGCTTGTGAGAAGAGTTTTCAAACTCTTAAGGAGAGATTGACTTCTGCACCGGTTTTAACCCTACCCGAGGGTTCTGAAAGCTACTCAGTTTACACCGATGCATCGAAGGATGGGCTCGATTGTGTACTGATGCAAAATGGTAAAGTGGTAGCATACGACTCGAGGAAGTTAAAAGATCACGAGAGAAATTATCCCACTCACGATTTGGAGTTAGCTGCGGTTGTTTTTGCTTTGATGAAATGGCGTCATTATCTTTACGGGGTTACTTTTGAGGTTTTCACCGACCACCAAAGCCTTAAGTATTTGTTTACTCAGAAAAACTTAAATGTAAGGCAAAGGCGTTGGGTCGAGTTACTTGAGGACTATGATTGCAGAATTCAGTACCATCCGGGAAAGGCTAATGTGGTTGCGGATGCTTTGAGTAGGAAAGTTAGTATTTCGAGTTTGGAAGCAGGTTTAAGTAAACAGAGTTCGATGTTCTTGGTTTCAGAGGCTCGTTTGGCAAATATTTCTGTTCAACCGGATTTGAAACAAAGATTGATTGAGGCTCAATCTAATGATTTGGAAATTCAGAGATTAGTGGATAAGGCAAGGATTGATCAGGAAACAAAATTCAGGTTTGATGATTCGGGTTTATTACGGTTTAAGGCTCGGGTTTGTGTTCCGGAAGAACTTAAGCAGTTAGTGTTGGATGAGGCACATAAGTCGGCTTATACGGTACATCCCGGTACTACCAAGATGTATAAAGATTTAAGGGCTTTGTATTGGTGGAACGGCATGAAAAGAGATGTGGCCAATTATGTAAGAAGGTGTCAAACATGCCAAGTGGTGAAAGCCGAACACCAGAAACCGGGAGGAACTCTACAACCACTTCCAATTCCTGAATGGAAGTGGGAGCAAGTGACGATGGACTTCGTGTCCGGCTTGCCAAGGACCAAAGGAGGTTTCGATGGAATCTGGGTCATAATTGATCGGTTTTTTAAGTCGGCTCACTTTCTCAAGGTCCGGATGTCCGATAAAGTGCCTAAGTTAGCTAAGTTATACCGGAAAGAAATTGTGAGGTTACATGGTGCACAGGTCAGTATTGTTTCAGATAGGGATCCACGGTTTACAGCGAGTTTCTGGCAGGAATTACAGAAGTGTATGGGAACGAAGCTTCAGTTTAGTACCGTATCTCACCCACAAACGGATGGACAATCCAAGAGGTTAATTAAATATCTTGAGGACATGCTTCGTGCTTGTGCCTTAGATTATCAAGACTCGTGGGATGAGCATTTGGACTTGGTTGAGTTCGCCTCTAATAACAGTTTTCAGACATCGATTGGTATGGCTCCGTATGAGGCATTATATGGAAGGAAGTGTCGATCACCTTTATTTTGGGATATTGATGAATGGAGATGGACAAAGGATGGTAAGCTCGACAGAGCTAAGAAACCAAAGGAGATCCAAGATACCATCGAGAAAGTGAAAGTGATTCGACAAAGGCTGAAGGCGGCTCAGAACCGACAGAAAAGTTATGCGGACAAGAGAAGACGACCCTTGGAGTTTGAAGTGGGAGATAAGGTTTTTCTAAAAGCATCTCCTAGAAAAGGGTTTGCTCGGATTGGTAAAGGCGGGAAGCTTAACCCGCCCTACTTAGGCCCTTTTGTAATTCTTGAACGAGTTGGGGAAGTAGCTTACAGGCTTGATCTACCACCGAGTTTAACCTGGATACACAATGTTTTCCATGTCTCTCAACTCCGGAAACACTATCCCGATGAGTCTCCAATAATTCCAGTCAAAGAGGTGCAACTAGAGCCAGATTTGACAATCAAGAAATACCCGGTTAAAGTTTTGGACTCGAAGATGCAAGAATTGAGAAACCGGCAAATTCCCTTGGTAAAAGTCTTGTGGCGTGATCAGAAATCCGAAGAAGCCACTTGGGAAACCGAGGAGAAAATGAGACAGTTGTACCCGGAACTTTTCAGACCTCGCTTCGGACCTGAGGACAGGTCCTTTTGAAGGAGGGAGGTTTGTAACATCCCGACCGATCGGACTTTCAGGTATACTATTATGTGCGCGATTTAATTAATTAATTACATGAATATTTGTTATTTATTAATTCTTATGTGGATATTTGATAATTATTTGGTTTAAGAATGAATTCGTTTTGAACGTTAAACCCTCTATGCTTAGAGTTTTGCCTTATTTGTGTTCGATTCCAATTCCGTTTCTTGCGAATTTTTGATATGCGTGAATTACTTGAGTTATGAACTTGACTATGTGCTCGTTTTATGTTTTGGAATTTATTTGGTTTGTCTTTTTGGTTTTATTTTGGAGACGGAACCTAAAGGAGGCTAAAGAGCATTTAGCACGCCTTAGGTTCCAAGAAGCACAACTTGAGCTCGGGAATTCGGATTTGAATTCCGTCACCTTCGTTAAACTTGTATCGATGATTCGGGTTCAATAAATCTAGCCTCATATTATTCTAAGCACATTTAGATCTCCGAATTTTAACCGAAACAAGCCTCGTATGCCATTTTTAACCTTTGCTCACTTTTTTTTCATAACTTTTGATATATTTGACCAAATTAAATAAACCTTGGCCCCACACACTCCTAACATACTCCTCTATCAGCCTTAAGCCCCTATTTTCATCCCACACTTGAAGAAAAGAGAGAAATAGCTACCTAAAACCGAGACCAAGAAGGAAGCAAAAATATACTATTCACCTTTCAACCTTTTGAGCTCAAATCCTCATCAAATCCTTCCATTTTCAAAAGGTAAGCTTGGAAATCGTTTTCTCCTTCTTCTCTTCTTTGTTTAGATACCTTATTTGCTCAATTTGGTGGTGATTTGATCAAGATATGAATATTTCTATGAATAGTAAGGGTTTTGCCAATTTTGAAAGTATAGCTTGATCTCTTGGTGTTTTGTTGGATTTTTTGCATCCTAATTGATCTTATGACATTATAATATAAGTGTATGGTCTGATTTTGCATGAGAATCTAGTAACTTTTAGGTTTCAATTTGGGTTTTTGAAGTTTTTGGCATGAACTTGAAGATATGTATATCTCTTGCATTCCTTCACTTGAATCTTGATGTTTAGCTTGGATTTTGACATGGAATGAGTGAATATATGACATATTATGATTCTAATATGTTCTATCTTGAGTTTGCACGAATTTGAATGAGTTTTTACTCTTTTAGATATATTGACCTAAAACCTCAATTGATTTGAATCCCGCATGCGAGATATGTATATTATATGTTAAATACGTGTATGATATGTACTTTGAGGACTCGTTCCATTTGTTATATGACTTGAAAACCGTATGTATACATATATAAACTATTTTACGTTTGATTTGAAACCATTTAATAAGTGTTGAGTGTGTAAGCGAGCTTTGGCTTTGAAAGACAAGCTTGGTTGGAAAATATGATTTGATTTTGAAATTTGATTTGGGCCCGGAGAATGGTATGGTATCTCGGGATGGCCGAGGGGTCGTCGAGCTCTTCCATCAACATTTTCCTTTGAGAGTCTCGCCTAACCTTAGGAGGTTAAGGGCATTTCTCTTGAGCCGGTGGAATCAACCGCCGAAGGTTTCAAGGAAGTAATTAACCTTGTTACGTGTGAATTTGACCGATAGTTAGGGCCCGTCAACCCTTCTATCACCTGGAGAAAGGACGGTTTATGAATTTTGCTTTGATTATTTCTTTGATTGTGGGAGTTGGAGGAATAACTCGTACTCGCCGAGTTGTGTGAATTTGCATGATCTATAAAACGGGGATGGACTTTTAAATACCTAAAATTTAACATTTTGGCCTATGGCCTTAACTTCTCTTAACTTTATACTTATACACTATCACGGGAAAATGTTTTAGCTTGCAAAAACCAAGTCCCAGTTTATGGATTTTTTTTATGATTTTGATTATGTGTTTTGCTCTATATGTATTATGGGTGTGTGTGTAAGCCCCCTCACTAGTCACTAGGACTAACCCTCGTTATTTTTTTTCCTTTTTCCCCTTCTTTAAGTTGCAGGTATTGTGGGAGTCGAGCTAGGCGGCAAGTTTGTCTTCGAGTCTTACTTGGTTCATAGCTCGAGTCTTCATAATTGCATTCGTAGTGGTTTATGTCTTATGCTTATGAAATTATATATTCCGAATACTTTGACATTTGAAATATTTTGGCCCGGGAAGGGCATTGTAAATTTGTAGTTGGAAATATTATGCTCTCATGACTATGTGATATGTGTTGGAAAACACGAATCAGAAAGCAGCGGAAATTTAAAATTTTTCCAACAAAAGGATCTTGGACTCGTAATCGTGTATCCAAATTCGAAGGAATTAGAAACTTACTTTCTTAATTGTCTTTCTTGAAGCGTTTCAAGCCACCCAAGAACGCTCTTCTCGCGGCTTGATCCCCTCTCCTTGGTAAAGCTCGAATCTTCAAACTTCTAACTTGAAGCTCTCTAGAGATAGTCCACCAACTTGACTACAATCTAACTAGTAAGGATGCTAGTTCTCTAATTAGTGTTTAGGCTTAACCTAGGGTTTTGTTTATCTTGGAGAAAGGATGGTGTTCAACACATGAACCAAAAGAATTCTCAATTAGCTCCAAGAGGAGCTCGAGCTCCCCTATTTATAAGAAGGGAGTGGCCGAAATTCCTAGTCCTCATGGACTAAGGATTTTGGTCCCTCTCTCCTATTACTTGATCATCAAGTAATTTTGACTTTGACTTTGAATTCAAATTCAAATCAACTTTGAAGAGAGCTAAAATATCCAAACTATTTTTGGATAATTTTATACTTTATTTATTTAAAATAAATAACTTATTTTATCTAATTAATTAACTAGATTATTTTTCTCCAAAATTAGACTTTCTTTTTAATTCAAAATTAAACCAAAGTCTGTTAAATAATTAACAAATTAATTATTTAATATATATACAATATATACATATTCACGTGAGACATGTGTCATAATGACACGTGTCACTCACGTGACCCACACGTGTGGTTTCACACATGTGGAACCCTCTCGGCCCGATTAACTCGTTCAATCATTTTAAAGCCTCAACTCATGTAACCAAGTTGTTGTGTGTGACCCTCTAAGTTCTCAATTCAATTAGCAGTGAACCTAATTAATTAATTAATCAGTCCACAGATTAAACGACCATAGTCTAGCAACAGGTGTTTAACCCCCAGCTGAATTGGAATGTTGAGATTCGACAGAACCTTTAAGTCATTGATTCATGTGAGATACAATCCTCCTACTTACTATCTCTCAACCAAGATCTAGGGTAAGGGAATAATCAGAACCCTAATAATCCGGTCTTAAAGCTAAGTGCATTTCATATCCATTTGATCTCAATCCAAGAAACCCTTTTCTTGATGTCTTGATCTACTGCCTTGGCCAAGGACTCCATATGGCATATGAATGACTTACACAATAAGAGATCACCTTGCAAATGCAAGTGTAGGTCCTTTCTTGATTCTTATTCACTTTCATGAATCACTTGTGCAGCCCCAGCATAAGCCTTGAATCAGTTGTCTAAGGCGACACCCTTTAAAGCTTATACCTAAGACTACAGAGTTAACTCATAAAGTGACAAGGAACCTCAAGTCTAAGGATCAATTAATCACATCAATGACTCGTGAGATATTTCCTAATCTGGAAGTTTCCATTTCCTGAAATAGAAACTTCCTTTCCCATTTAGGAATCTTCTCACACGGGGCACCTCAGTGAACTTACTTATTAAAGTAAGCACCCTCATGTATCACGCACGTATCAACTATACACTTTGCACCTCCATGAAACAAGGTGGTCCTTCTTAAGGGCGTGATCCCACAAGCAAGTCTTAGAGGAGTCAGGTTGACACTCCCACTTTTGTAAGACTCATCGGCTTGGAGCATTTTACTAATCATGACTTATGTGATATAGGGCTCGTTTCATGAACCATTTCACCTAAATGGTAGAGTCCTAAAGTTATCAGGATTAGGGGAGTTCTCATACATGCACAGCTAAAGTAAACGCATACCAAACAAGAGCATATAAAGAAGTGTTGCCTCAATACGTTATTTTATTCAAAGATTGTATGTGATTACAATAAGGAAAAACACAAAGCGGATATACAATCGGCTTTCTAGGGCACTATTCCTAACAATATGTATATATGTGATCTTGGGGAATTTTGTATGAATTACTTTTATCTCTTCCGCTATATCATGAACTGTTTTGCGCTCTGATTGAGGGTTAGGCCGCCTAGCTAGAGAGTGAGTTTTGTTTGTCTCCCGTTCGCTATTATTCGATGCGTGTACGGATTCTCCATTTCACTACACGTGTCGGGCTCTAGTGTGGGGGATGTGGTGCCCTACGCTCGGGGTGCTACAACACCACCGTCTCCGGCCACTGGAATCATCATCCTCATCATCATCTTTTTCATCTCCATCTCTTCATTACTTCATTTCTCTCCAAGGTTGGCCATATGTATATATATATATATATATATGTGTGTGTATGTGTGTGTATGTTTGAAATGTAAGAATTTATTAGGGCTTTTATGATCTAAGTTTAAATTTGTTTCTTGAGGTGTGCATGAATATCTGATAATCTTTGAGTTTGATGCAAGAATGCTTGGGTTGTTAGTGTATTAAATGAAATGGTGTAAATGAGTGTTTGTATGAATAGTTGTGGGTGATCTAAGTGTGTAAACATGTGTTATATGTTGCCTAGTTGAGATATAATGTGTATATCATTGTTGTATGCATGTTGAGACTTAATTTGCAGCTTGGATTAAGTTATTTTGGTGTTTGGCTCGTATTTCCGAAGTTACCCTACGTATCCCCTGTTTTCGAGCTTTGGTTCCCATCCGGGAACCTTTTTAGTGTAAATTCTATCTCGACCGGGATCCCCTTACAGACAAATTGTTGGCTGTTCAGCAATCTCAACCAGGATGATTTTTATCCTGGTCGGGATTGAAGAACAGCTGCTTTAGGTAATGTAGTCCTGGCCGGGACTATTTTCAGTTCATTTTGGGTCCCGGCCGGGACCTCATTACAGTCAGGGGGTCTGGAGCTCTATCCCGGCCGGGATGATTTTATCGTCATCCCGGCCGGGATTGAATTCCCAAAATGCTACTGGACCCCTGTCCTGGCCAGGATCCCTTTTGGACTAAATTTAGTCCCGGTCGGGAAGGAGCCTTAGGCAGAATCTGTAATTTAATTTTATGCAATAATTCCTTTTCGTTTGTATTACTTTTTTACGTGTTCCATGAGACATTAATTGTGCACATGAACATTTTCATAACATATTATAACTGAAATTTCATATCATAGTATCTCATAATCATGTCGTTCGTCTATTATTTGGTTCATAAGTCTCGAGTCTCATGTACACTTGTGTTTCTTGCACAGAGCTTGATCTCGTGATCGAGGAGCAGGGTCCCTAGGCTTCTCCTTTTCTTTTATCTTGACAAGGTGAGGTTTTATTTCTAGCCATTTAGAACCCGTAATACCTTGTGTGACGATTTAGCCAAAATGTACTATTTATACTTATACTTTAGAAAATGATATTCTTATTCAAATGTTTCCAAATTATTCCATGAAAATCTTTCTTGAAAATATTTTGGCGAGATTATTCACGTATTATTGGGCCCCGGGGAAATGTGTGAATGGAGACCTGTACGATATCGGGTAATCGGATAAGCCATCACATATAGTACCCCTTGAGAATATCCTCGCGCGACTTGGGATAGGATAAGCCACTTTCAGATTATTCATGTATTAATTAGACTCAATTGAGACTTGCTTGTGGGATTGCGTCCTTAAGAAGGAATCATCCTATCTCATGGGATGACAAAGTGCATGGTAAATGTGTACGTAATACACAAGAGTGCTCATTAACATAACGTGTACACTGAGGTGCCCTGCGTGAGGACATTCCTAAATGGGAAAGAAAGTTTCCATTTCTAAAAATAAAAACTTCTAGATTAGGAAATATCTCACAAGTCTATGGCGTGTTCCGTTAATCCTTAAACTTGAGATTCCATAATTGTCTTGTGTGAGTTAACTATGCAATCTTAGATATAGGTCTAAAAGGGTGTCGATCGAGACACCCGAATTATGGCTTATGTTGGGATTGCAAAAGTGACACATGAAGGCATCTGAGAATCAACAAAGGACCTACACTTGTCTACAGCAAGAGGATCTCTTATTGCATAAGTTATCTGTATTCCATATTGTAGTCCTTGGCCAAGCCAGTTAGATCGAGATCAAGAAAGGAGTTTTTTGGATCGAGATCAAATGGATACGAAATGAACTTAGATTCAAAATTAATATTATTAGAGTTCTATTTATTCTCGTGCCCTAGATATTAATCGAGAGATAGAATTAGTAGGAGGATCATATTTCACAAGTTGTCAGTGACTAAAAGGTTCTATCAAGTAATTCGTTATTCGGCTAGGGGTCACACACCTGTTGCTAAACTATGATCGTGTGATCGGTGAACTAATTAGTTAATGAAGGTATTAATTAATTAGGGTCATTGCAAATCAAATAATAAACCTAGAGGGTCACACACAAAAGCCCAGTCACGAGGGTATATGCTCGATCGATTGATTGAATTGATCAAACTGACTAAATATAGTCGGATGGGGCACACATGCGAGGCACGTGTGGGGTTAAATCACACGTGTGGCATGTGTGCCACACATGTGCATGCTTTCTATTAATTATATGGTATAATTAATTTAAGGTTTTAATTAATTAAGAATTAATTATAAAGCCCAATTTGGAATAAAGAAGCTCAATAAATAATTAATTATTAATTAAAAATTGGCATTATTTATTTATGAAATAAATATGACATCATCCAAGTTTATTTATTTTAAGAAATAAATGAAAAATATTATCATCCTTATTTGAGAAATAAAGGAGTAGATATTATCTTACTGTATTTGAGAAATAAGTGAAGATAATACCAAAACTTATTTATTTATGAAATAAATGAGTAAAGATAATATCATGTTGTTATTGTAATTTTTATTTATTTATGAAATAAATACAAAGATAATATCAAGTTTTTATTATCATACATTTGTTTATGAAACAAATATAAAGATAATACTATAAAATATTTGTTTATGAAATAAATAATTATGAGATAATATCTTAAAATTGTTAGAATAATTATATAAATTAATTATATGATTATTAATTAATTATATTGTATTGTCCCATAAAGTAATTAAGAAAAGATGTTCTTTTCTTAACAGAAAAAGGACCGTAAAATTTCCTTAGTCAGATAAAAAGAGAAGAGAATTTTCTCTTTCTCTTAGACCGACATTCAAGAAGTACCAAATTCTCTCTAATTCGTAGAAAGAAAGAAACATTCTTAAGAAAGAACAAACCCCAGCCTTTATACAAAATAAAGAATTAGCATTCTCTCTGTTTTGATCGTGATCGAGATAGCTGTGGATACTTCTGGAGGGCTTCTACGTTGGAGTCTTGAAGAAGAAGGAAGAACCATCCAATGGAGTGGATTCATACCACTTGAAGGTTGTTCGATATAGGCAATCGAACATCTCAAGAAAGAATCAAACTTAACGTAAGTTTCAGAATCCCTCATGTTTCAGCGTAGAAATTGCAAGCTTCCCGATCCCTTATTCGTAATTTTTTTAAATTTTCGCTACTTTACTCTCCTACTTTCCAACAGTAGGATGTTTTTTTTTTTCTTTCTATACTAAACTGTATATATGAAAAGGGTGAGTCATTACTTAGTATCCTCATTTTAAAGCCACGATGCCTAGTCTATGATTGTAGGATTGCTTGTACCTCTTTAGTACCTAACAACTAGTAGGTACTTGACTTTAAATTCTAATTAGTGTATACTAGTTATAATAATAATAATAATGATAATGATAATGATAATGATAATAATAATAATAATAATAATAATAATAATAATAATAATAATAATAATAATAATAATAATAATAATAATAATAATAATCTCGTAGTCTAATTTATCCATGTAGTGTATCTAATTTCGGACACCCAATCAAAATATCTTATATTTTAACTAAAATCAAACAATACATATTTATATCAAATACTATATTTATTAATCAAATAATATATAATAAATTATATTTCACGTTAAAAATTTTGGGGTATTGCAGTTAGCCCTCTCACTCAACCAGTGGACTGATCCTCGCACCACCAATGTTTTTAGCTTGGAGGTCAGGTTTTGGAGTTCAAGTTAGGCAGAGAAGTGAGTCAGCTGTGTCGTGATTGTCTATTTAGGTCAAGTCGGTTTGGTTTATGCATATTTCGACATACTTTATGAACTTTTGTTTTGGGCCGTGTTTGCCATTATACTTTTATGTTGTTGAAGGATTTAAATATGTAAAGTTTGTAAATATGTTTTAAATGTGGGGATGAAACTATATGGTATGTATGTTAGGTATTTGTTCCTTTAAGCTTCCACACCTTTGTTTGTTTGTTGTTGTGCGCTTTGTTTTTATGTTTTAACTCCGCGTAATCTAAGGTGTTTGTCTATCTCCCGTTCATTTTAACTTGTACGTGTATAAGGATTTTCCATTTCGCATACATGTCAGCTCTTAGTCTGTGCATAGGATGTGGTGGCCCACCGTTCCAAGGGCTACAGATCAAAAATTTACATCTTAAATTTAGCAGGGTTATATACTTAACTGAGAATGAAGTTACAGTTCAATAAGAACACCCACAGACCAATGACCAATATAAAAGGTTAGTCACATTTTCTATAAGATATGTTGATATCACGTGGCTTGGATTTCAGTGGAGTTGTTATCAACAACTACTAATAGAGTTCGAAAACAACAACAATAAAATTTTAATCAAGATGACACTGCATGAAGCGTTTTATGGAAGAAAATGTCATGCATCACTGTATTGAACCAGAACGAATGGAAGAATCCAGAAAGGGAGTTGAATTAGACGAAGCACTCAAAACTAATTAAAGAGGCCATTGAGAAAGTATAACTGATTCGATGAAAAATGAAAGGTACTCAAAATCGATTAAAGAGCTATATTGATCGCAGAAGAAGACAATTGAAACTTAAAGTGAGAGATTTTCGAATTCCTTAAAAACTTGTTTGAAGATAAGAGTTCAAAGAATTGAACAAGTTGGAAAATTTTAATGTGAGATACAATAGGCTATTTAAAATCATTAAACTACTTGGAGAAGTCATTTGTCATTTTTTTTTTTTTTTTTAGGAAACAAAGCCAGAAACGGTCAAGACGCGACAGCTTCCGACTGAACCAAACAAGAGATGACATCCGAAAAAAGCCAAGACCGAGACTACAAGTCTAGCAAGGGAATGCGCAACACTATTGTTTTCCCTACGAACATAGCAAAAGGCACAAGAAGCAAAAGAACTACTAAGCTGCCTAACCTCCAAAATGAAATTCCCAACAAGAGAATCAACAACAATGGGGCTCTGAAAGCTTGAAAATAAGTTCAAACAGTCACCTTCCAAAATAATGTTTGTAACGCCCCAAATTCCGGAAGTTCAGGTAAGCACGCCACGTGCGGGTCTTCGGGAGTTGGGGGGTTCAATTTTATCTATTTACTTGCTCATTATAATTTCATTACAATATTAGGTGCATTATACATTCCTATGTATCTATATGAATTAACTTTAAATGTGAAATATGTGAATTAAGTGATAATGTGCCTAATTGTACTATATGAGTTTCATTTATCATTTTATAAATTTATGGACTTAATTGCATTTCATGAATTGGGAGTTAAATGTCTAATTGTGTAGAGACATGACTTGTGTGCATTCATTTAAATAAATGAGGGGCTATTGTGCAAAATGAAGAGTTATTATGCTTAGTGGAAGATATAATATATCTTGTATGCATCTCTTCCTTCACATTACATTACATACATTTCATGCAAGCATCACACACACACACACCTACTAAAAATCGGTTCTTACACCTTGAAGAGAAGGAAGGAAATTTACATCTAAATTCAAGCTATATTTGAGGAACTTATGAGCTAAGATCATCAACATTATCATATCTTCATCTCATCATTCCTTTTTCCTTCATCTCAAGGTATAACTTGGAGAATATATGAATTTCTTGATTGTGTGTTGAATAGGGTTTGATGATTGATTGATGCTTTCATATTTATTCATGATTAGAAGTATGTTTAGGTCATTTTTCCTTCAAGACTTGCATGAAAAATGAAGTTATTTGAAAGTTGGAATACATGAATAATTATGGGGTTTTGGGGCCAAACTCTTGGTGATTTGATGCATGTTTCATGGTTTAATTGTTGTATAAGTGTAGTATAATGTGTATATGTTGTGTTTGATCATTTATTATGGATTGAATTTGGGTTTTTGGTTGGTTTGGGGTGTTTGGCCGAAATCCCCTGTTTTCCCCTGTCATTTTCTCGCCCAGCGGGTTCCCAAACGCCCGTTTGGACCCTTAGTTCAAATCCCAAACGCCCGTTTGGCACTATTCAGCTTTTAGACCAATTTTCAAACGGGCGTTTCTCCCTCATACGAACTCCAAATGACCTGATTTTTGAACCGGTGGAAACCTCTTGAAGTCTAGAACAACCTCCAATTGGAATCACCTCTTTATAATCTGTCATTTGTGAGATGTAAACAATTATTTTAGGTGTCACTACTTTCCGGACAAATTCCATTCACCTAACTTTAAGCTTACGCCATTTTTGCCTCAATTTGAACTAGAAAACGAGCCATATATCATTTTAAAGGTATACTTGTCTAGTTTCATTCCCAATAAACAAAAATCAATTCCCACTTCTATAATTAAAGATATTCCAGTTTTCCCTCTGCATGTACGTTTCCTGAAATTGTCGGTTTTTGCCAAACTTCGCCAAAACCCTCCTTATCGCATTTCTTTCACTTCCTTGGCTCCCGTATGTGACTTATATGAATTATAAACTTGATTAATTGATAATTATGTTTCTACTTGACATTTCTTGATACTTTATTTGGGAATTTGGACGCATTCATGATGTTATTGATTGTAAAGGTATGATTGACATCACATGACTTTGTCGTTCGTCTTAAATGGTTCATAAGAGTCGAGTCTCATGTACACTTATCCTTGTTACACAGATCACGGTCCCGGTTTCGAGGAGCACGCTCCGTAGGGTGTTCGCTTACTCTCTTTTGGTCGGTTGGTTAAGGTGAGGTTTAAATTCTAGATAAATAGAACCCTTACAACCCCTATGTGACTATTTCGGCCAAAATGTATATATATATCTATAGTTTGCGAACTTTATGATTTTCAAATTATTTCACAAAACCGATTGATTGATTGATTGATTGATGGATTGATTGTTTTGGCGAGTCATTGAATTGCACTGTGGGCCCGAGGATAGTGGCTCGAGACAACCGGGAAAGCATGGGCTGACGAGTAACTCGAGTGTTATCCTCACCAAATTGGGATGACCCCTGAACCCCCTAGGAGATTAGGGGGGGGGAAGGAGTTTCGGGCTTAGGGATTCATGTACCCTCTACCCACACGGATTGGATGGTGGGGCCTTGCAATCCCACCATCAACCGGAGGAAGAAGGAGTTACTGAAACTACTAATTGTGCACCGTAATTAACTGCTTGATCACCTAATCACCTAATAATTGATTGATTGTACACAGTCGAAGTAAGGTTGGAGAATTGCCCTTACTCGTCGGGCCACGAATTGATGGTATTGAATTGATGGAATTAATAAATTGAATTGGTTGTAATCTCGTGCGATAGTATCTCTTATCTTACTAAATTGTATTGTTATTTTCCAACATTATTACCCGAGATTATAACTTGAATGTATGTGCGCCTATATTTATTTATAACCCCTCGCTCAGTCCGTGTTGGACTGACACCTCAACTTTTCAATTTTGCAGGTTCGTGTTAGGCGGGAATTAGAGTCTAGCTTGTCTTTTATTCGGGTCTAGCACTTCACCTTCATACTTTGTTCTTGTATTGATACTAGTTATTTTGTAGCACGTCTTGGATTTATATTTGGAGATGATATTGTATTGAAATATAAATGTTGGTATCTATAAGTAAATATGTAAATATGGTACCTATAATTATTAAATGCTATTGCTTCCGCTTTTATTGCTCTGAATTGTTTTTGGTTATTATTTGAGGGTTAGTCCCGCCTAGCCTCGTAGTGTTTTTTTTTATTGTCTCTCGTTCGCTATAGGCTTGATTCCTGTATGGGTTGTCCATCTCATATGTGGATTGAACTATAGTGCCGGGGATGTGGTGCCTAGCGTTCCGGGTGCTACAATGTTAGTCCAACCGTGTTCAAGTGCCAAAAGAAGACCTTCAATAGCAGCCCAGGCCTCTAAGACTTTCGGAATTGGGTGGCCAGAGCGAATAGCACACTTCCATCCCAAGAAGCACCAAGCGAGTCTCGTGCCATTACTCCGAAGCCACCTTCATTTCGATCGGGGAAGAAAGCGCCATCAACATTGATTTTAATAATACCAGGAGAGGGAAGCTTCAGAGAAAGGGGTAACACAGCACGGGGACCAATCGAAGTGGGACACTTAGCATCACAAAAGCCCTTAAGAAAGGAGTCAACAAACATCACAACATCCAGAGGGCTCGCATTCGAATCCTCCATAAGTTTTTAGTTTCGGATCCACCAAATACCCTATAAACTAGTGAGAAATTTTCTTGTTTCATCAACGGAGAGCTCGCGAAGTGACGAGAGTAACCAGGAGCAAGGGTCGCTTTTCCAATCTGAGATAGAAAACCATCGGATAGAAGTACAGACCCAAACTTGACGGGCAAATGGGCAAGAGAGGAAAGCATGCTCAATATTTTCGTTGAAAGAGCCACACCAAGGGCACGCAATGTCTGAGGCGCAGTGGCAAGAGCGGAGAATGGAAGCAGCAGGAATCACGGAGTTGCACACATGCCAAGCAAAAGTCCGTATCTTAGGAGCAATGTCAACATCCTACAAAAGTTTCCAAGGAGGAACTTCCTGACCTCCGGAGCTCGAAGCACGCATTCTAGTGAGAATATCCAAGTCAAGAAAATAAGCTAATTTTACGGAGAAGGAACCATGCTTGGTGGCACGCCACACAAGTGTATCCGGCCACGACGAAGGACAAAGCGGGATAGATGCAACAACCTCCGCTTCCTAGGGGGAGAGATGGTGTCTCAAGAGCTGAAGATTTCATTCATTGTTATCCGACTGGAAAAGATGGCAGACTTTAGGAATATGAGGTGGCAGCGGCTGAATAATGATAGGCCGAGAGGAAGAGCGGTTTGGGATCTATCTATCCTTAGCAATGTCGACAAGAGACCCATTGCCAATTCTCTAACGTGATCCCTCCATAATAAGATCCCAAGAGCCAAGAATACTTCTCCAAGTGAAAGACGGGTAACGGTCAAGAGAAGCTCCAAAGAAATCCAAATGGGGAAAAATAGCGTGCTTTGAAAACACGGGCCAAGAGACTCTTTGGGTGTTTAATGATTCGCCACACTTGGTTAGCCAACATAACTCGGTTAAAGCGCTTAAGATATCGAAAGCCAAGGCCCCCTGAATGCTTGCTTCTGCAAAGTTTTTCCCAAGCCACCCAATGAATCTTATTTTTGTCCCTATTATTCCAGAAAAAATTCGAGATCATAGATTTCATACTCCTCAAGAAAGTATCTGGAAGACGAAAACATCCCATAGCGTACAAAGGAATAGCAAGAAGAACAGACTTTATAAGAACTTCTTTATCGGCCATAGACAGAAGCTTTTCGGCAAAACCCTGAATTTTACCCCAAATTTTATCCTGTAAGGTAGTAAAGACCGCGCTTTTAGAATGACCAACAACCGAAGAAAGCCCAAGGTAGAGATCATGTTGAGTCACCTGTTTAATACCCAAAGCTCTCGCCAACTCATCTCTAAAGAAAGAATCTACATTGCCACTAAAAACCACAGATGACTTATCTTTGTTAATAACCTGCCCCGAGATCATCTCATAATTGGACAACAAACCAAGGTGTCATCGGCGAACAGCAAGTGAGAAATCCGGAGGGGGGCCTCTACAAATAGCAACTCCTTTAAGCGGGCCCTGACTCTCTTCTTTCTGAATAAAATCAACTGAAAATTTCTGCACAAAAAAGGAAGAGATAAGGAGAAAGGGGGTCTCCTTAACGGATACGCCTCTCCGGAATAACATGCCCAAATTTTCTTGAAGGAGAAAGGGGGTCTCCTTGTCGTTTAAAATTTCCAACCAACCTAACTAGTATCTGCAACATGTTTTTCTTTCAATTTACTCATGTACCATCAGATGAAGCACGAGTTATACGACATGAAGTACCAATTTATTCAGATTTGATATATCGTAAAAAATAAAAAAATATCAAAATTAAAAATCAATATCTAGAGAAGTGCAATAAATAACCTTTTAGGTGAATTAAGAAGCACTGACTCATTCGCATAAACGGGATAGAAAACTTTTCTGGAGCATCTTGGAAATAGTTGTTTTTAAAAATTTAAGGATTAATATTTTTTTATCCTGAATTATTGAACTTTTTTTTTTTCACTTTGTAACTTAAATTAAAAAACATTTAAGGTTGCAACCTTAATTATTGATATTTAATAAAATACAACCTGATTCCATTCATCGTGTGATACGTATACGAAATTCCTTTCACGTGTCAAATGATAAGTGGAATCAGGTTGCACTTTGTTAAAAACAGTAGTTGAGATTACAACTTTAAATATTTTTTTAGTTTAGATCGTAAAGTCAAAATAAGCCAGTAATTTAAGATGATAAAAATTTTTTAGGAAAAATACAAATTTGGTCCTGTAAGTTTGCAATTTTGGCAATTTAGTCATGTCCGTTTCAAAATTTGTAATAATGTCTTGTAAGTTTGTAATTTTGGCAATTTTGGTCCTATCCATTTCGAAATTTGCAATTAAGTCTTGTAAGTTCTAAAATTTTGCAATTTATGTCCCATTGTCGTAGAAGAATTTATTAGTTGCCGGAATTCGCCACGTGACTCATTTTTTTGCTGACTTGGAAGGATAACATGACGAAAATATCTGACTTGTATAAAAAAATTATTATACATGTGTCGTATCTAATAAAAGAAATTTAAATAAAAAAATATAATTGTATTTGAACGAAAATGTTGTGTCGTCCAACGGAGCCTATAAGAAGGTGACTCATTTAGACATCCGACTCCTTTTCAATAGAAAAGTATAACCCAACCAACCCAATTAGCTGGTCAATCTTAGAAATCTTACGGTCCCACGAAGATCTCTACGTACTTGTTGCAGTCCAGACACGTGAGATCTTCCTATTTACATGCATGGAGCAACTTAAACAAAAAAGAATTCGTCTCAATTTGAATTCAGGCACGGTCCACCCCATCCGAATTCACACATAAATTGTAAAATTTTAGAACTTATAGGACTTAATTGCAAATTCCGAAACGGCCAAGACCGAAATTGCCAAAATTACAAATTTACAGAACTTAATTAAAAATGTTGAAACGAATAGGACTAAATTGCCAAAATGCAAACTTATAGGACCAAATTTGCATTTTTCCCAAATTTTTTATCCCAAAAGGTTATTGCATGTATTATATTTTATACTTGTGTCTTATTTAACTTTAAAATAAAATATCTTTATCATGTTAAACCACCCCCTACATAGATGAGCTATTCTTTTCATTTTGCTACAAAATCAAAAATAAAAGTTAAATTAATCCAACAAAATAAATTTATTTAGAGGATCAAATAAGGGAATCAAAAGTATAGTAAAAAACAATGGAAAAAGTAAGTAAGAAACAAATATAGTAAGGGAGCGTTTGGTACGTATTTTGACTTAATTCAACTTAATTTTATTCGGGCTTTTTAAGTGATATTAAGTTGTATTGAAGAAATTAATATAGCGTTTGGTATTTGAGATTGTCATTAATATACCTTAATTCTACTTTCATAATTTAATGTTTGGTATGACAAATTAAGTTCGATTAAAATTCAATTCCCAATTTTACCCTTAAAATTATGTGTTGATGCACTTTCTATCCTTCATCATATTTGTTAACTCTTCATATGTAATAAAAATTTACTAATAAGATATAATAGTTTATCCATTATAAAAATAAAATACAACAAAAATGACATAAAAAACAAATTAAAAATATTCCATTCCATTCCAATACCAAAAATATAAATAAACAGAACTCCTAGATTCATAATCAAACAACACATCCACACAATAGAAGTACACAATGGACTAATTGTCAGTGCAAATAAACCAAATCGTTCCATCAGAGGTTATCACGATTGGTAGAGGAAAAAGATGGTGAAGCATGAATTGAGCACACCTAATGTTTAGTTGTTCCAGGCTACAAATTTGGAATTGATAAAATATTGAATGTAATCCCATGTTTAGTTGCTTCAGGCTACAAAATCAGATACACTGTCTATGAAAATTCACATTTATAAACTACACAGACAATTAACAAAATACTTCCTTCTTTTTCCCAGGAATGGCAACCTTCTTGCCCTTCAATTTCCTGCAGTTGTTCTACTTCTCTGGCCCCGACTAGGTAATCCGTGGATGTGTCCTACACCTCTGTAGCATTGCATCTCTTTCAACCTTTAAATGTCAAGTGCATTGAACCTCCTCTACAAAAATTACCAACATAAAATAAGCTAAAGTTTGGATCTAGCTCCGCAAAATAAAATTTTTAGTTTTCACACAAGAATAATTGGGATTCAAGCAAGCCAAAAAGCCCACACAACATATATTTAAAATGGTCATACTCATCCAAAACGAGTCATCTTAGTACAAATCAAATCCAACATTCATGCCCTGATCAATATATATACAAATATGCAGCAAAGAAGTTGAAAATCTCGCAATAAAATTGCACAAACATAGAATTGCTAAGTTGTTTCACCAGTTAAGAAGTGCTACTTACCTCTGTTGACAATGTGCTTATGAAGGAGATAGGTTCAGCGGGATGGTCGTCACCTTATTGACCAGCTCCAAGGCCCATTGAATTCCATGTGATTTTGATTGATAATAATCTTTTTCACTAAGTTTTTTGGATACTTAGAACTGACAACCAACTATGAACCATGACTACGTAAATTTCCTATTAACCAACAAATCTAGAGCATATATTCATACCTACAGCAACAATGCAACATACTCGAAGCAAGTTCACAAAATACAACAATACATAAGTCCTATTATGTTCTGCTAATCTCTAACTTAGAGTACTACTAAGTAGCAATAAAACATAGAAAACTAAGAGGTGGGGTGACCATTAAACTGGCCAAGACATGAGAATTCAAGTGCCACAATCCATTAGTAAGAACCTTTCGACCATCAGCATAAAAAGTAGAAAGAAAAATTACAAAGAGGCAACCCACCAAATTCTCAACAAAATGGGAGTTCCTCAGCAGCCTTGTATTTACAATAAAGAACCAAAAAGCTCAAAACAAACCAAGCTAAAGTCGAAGCTGAAGGGGACAAAATGACAGTCCAATGAGACTTTCTACCCTTTTCCAAAGCAAAAGTTTAAGAGGTTGTGTTGCTTACAGTAATAGGCAATCCATAGAAAACCAACATTGAGAAGGTTGTGTTGGACTGTAAATAGAACTAACTCTAACCAAAGCAGAAATTTAAGCCCAGGTGTTGGTCCATGATTCTGAGTAATAAACTCCGTCTGCCTAACTGGAGAGATAAAATGGAAGTTCACATTCCGATTTAACAGAAAACTGAAAAGAGGAAGTAAACAGAAAATTAGATTGATCCACAGCATTGACAATATGCATGTTCAACAAAAAAACTAGTGTTAAAGGCTACTAATCACCGTGATTATTGGATAAAAAAAACCCATCAATATAATATATTTCGATTAAGAAAAAATCAAAGAGACCCCATCATGTGCAATGTAAAAATATCCATGTACATACAACAATTTGTAAAAGAAGGACAACACTTCAAAACGGGTAAAACCCTCGTAGTTAAAGGGAGATGCTTGCACATCGGCACCAAGCATGTATAGTGTATAGTGGATACAAAAATCACATACAATTTGCTATTTTAGTTTTCCTTACTCATCTGCCTCGCATACCACAATGCGCAAATGGGAATACTACACAATTGCTTAAAATAACAAGGCACCCACAAAGATATCGCTGCGGTAAATCAAAAAACACACCTTTCTAATTACAAGAAAATATTCGTAAAGGGAGTGGTATTACCTTCTCAGATTACTCAAAGCCCCTTGCAGATGAACCCAAGCGAAGATCCTGTAATTCACATAACAAACGTAAGAAGCCCTACATCAAATGTTGCAAACTACCCGATTAATTGCGCAATAAACACGAACGAGATGCATACCGACCCTTTCTACCTTGCTGGCCTCGTCTTTGTTCAGATTTCGTCCAAAAAAACCAAACCATTTCAATACATAAGAAGCTTCACTCCAGGGGTAAAGAATGGAAGGGGGGAAATATGTACAGTACCAGGAAAGTGTATTAAAAATCAAGAAGAGTTAATATCAGCTCAAAATCGATATGAGTTTGAAGACTTAATCGATGAATAGTTACGGGCTCCAGCGGGCCAAAGATTAAGTGGACAGGGCCCATATCACCTAATATTTGATACCAAACTGAAAATTAAGTGTGGTTTCTCATACCTATGAGGGTTAATACCCATACCAAACGCCTTCTAACGTCATTGTAGTAAGAGTTTCTCTTTAAAAGTCACTTTCTTCTCCTAAATATCTTTTTTAGATCTATGTTTTGTTTTTCAATTGATATCTAGATTTCTTTTTTTTTTTTTGTTAATTCTCTCGCATGAGAATAATTATTCTCTCATATGAGAGTTGTTTTTTTCTCTCGAATGAGAGAAGTTTTAGTTTCTTATCGTTTAATGCAGGGGGCTCCTACTGGGGCTTCAAATGTCCGTCTCGTCACTTAACAACTAAAGAATCTGTAGTCTCTATTGTCACTTAGCAGCTAAAGAATCTATAACCCCTGAGATTCTGGTGGTGATATTGAAATTAAGTTTGACTAGCTATTCAAGTATTAGTTCTATTTTTTAGAATGTTAGTTTATGTTTTATTAGACGTGGAACAACTATGATTGTCCACAAATCTGTTAAAATTGCGGCCTTGAGCCTACGTTATTTTTCCGATTGTTCATTTGTAAGTTTTGATTCAGTTTGATTTAGTAAATTTTCCCCTCGGAGGGTTTACATTTCAAAAAAAAAAAAAAAAGGAAAAAGAAACAAATACAAGAAGAATAGAACAATTTAAGAATTTTCTATTTATTTTCTCAGAAAAGATTTGAAAATATATTAGTTCTTCCAATTTATTAATGAATTGAATTTTTTTCACCACAAAATCTATCACCATTTCGGAATAAGGCAATTGTTATTCCTCCTTTTCCTTTATTTATGGGGATGTCTAACAAAAATTCAATCTGTACTAACCACACATGAGGTCGGTCTATACAAGATTGTACTATATTATTTTTTTAATAAATTTTAAAAATTTTATAATTTTAAAAAATATATATGGAATCACCCACCTTCTCTTTAATATTTTATTTTAAAAAACCCACCTATATTTTTAATGGATTTTTTAAATAAATTTATTAAGTTTTTAAAGTTAAAATTTATTTTGTTTATTTTGAGTGAATGTAAACTATAATATGACATCCATTTTAATTATTTTTTTTATTATTCTTTGTATTTTTTAAATATTTTTCATTTCATTTTTCAAATACACAACTACACATACACATATATGTTAAAAAATTAAATAAATAAAGTTAAAATAGAATAATAATATATAGTTTTATTTTAAAATAATAATAAAATATTTTTTCCGCACCCACCTTATGTGCATAATATATTAAAATAATTAATAATCAATTTTTATTTTATTATTTATATATTTTTCTTGAAATAATTTTTATATGAAAACACATGAATAAGATATTAAATTTATTTATAGAACATTTGTTAATTTTGTGTATCTTATTTGATTTAAATAAACTAGTATTCAACAAATTACTGTTGGAAAATCACATGCATTGAGTATTTCATATATATTTTTCTTTTGAAATGATAAGAACTTATAATTATTTATTTTAATATATATAGTAATATTCCTTAGTTTTCACAAGGAATAGAACTAGTATATATATATATATAAATTTTAAAATGAATGATATTCAAATTGATAATTTCTTGTTCAACTGAAAATGATGAGGTGTACAATACTGTTTTGCTCTATTATACTGTATAAACAAGGTTTTTCGGTGTGTATATTAATCTTTTTAAAAGAGTTTCATATTATTATAATTAAAATGAACGTATATTTTGTAGTTTTCTAATTGTTATATAATGTCATTTATAAACACTGCATCATTTATTTATTAAACTATATTTGAGCTAGAAATGTTATGTCTTTCAAATAATAATAGTGACGTACATAACTAATATGACTCACTGTTTAAATTATCACCATACTATCTTTTTTCAGAGCTCGAACCTAACCCGCTAAATACAAAATTTGAGTGATTAAACCTTGACATCAGATCAAGCATCATCACTCGAGTATTGTACATTAATCATCCCCAAGTCTCCCTTATTTATTGAAGTCGAAATCATTTTTCTCTTGTTTCGTATTTAATTATTTATCTCTTTAGTTTTGTTTTCGTGTTTAATAGTATAATATCATACTGAATTATTGTTTGGTCTATCGATTAGAGAACAATATGAAGTGGTACTCGATTTTTCTTTGGTTTGATACTTATTCTGTTGCACGTACATTTCATTGTACACTTGCACAATTGGATCTTTTAAATATTTATATATATAGCTCAAGGTTCTTTTCAAATTTCATACCTACCCAGGCTTGTAAAGCCCAGAAGAAGTGTAACGAAGAATTGAGGTCTTGCCAGCCAGAACCGAAGGTTGTCTTGTAATTAAAAACAAAACAACATTTATTAAATAATATTTAAGTTAGAAACGTTATGTCTCTCAAATAATAACAATGAATTACATAATTAATATGATTCACTTTTTAAACTGACATGATCCTATATTTTTTCATCGAGACAACAAAAAGATTATAAGTATATTGATCAATTAAAAATTAAAATAAATTATCATATATGATGTAAACTTATTCGATGGTAAAATCTAATTAAAATTTATTTTTTTTTAGTAAATAAATTGATTGTATTAATGAAAATCAAGATTAATTTCATAAATTTAATCCAGTTAATCTTATTTAACTTTATACTAAAGTTAATCATTATTTATATTTGTTTAATTACTAAAACTACAAAATTATATTTTAAATTTATAAAAAATTAAGATTCATAAGAAATTTAGTATTTAATTACATGATAGTAAATTCACAAACAACATGATTTGCATGCACAAATTTAACTAATTTATAATATTAAAATGTATAGAATTTTAAAATAAAAAATATTTTCTTAGTTAGAGAAAAAGTAGGAGCTTAAACATTGAAAAAAATGATTATTGATTTTAAGATATATTTTTTTAATAACTTGTAGTAGATAAAGTAGGAGAATTATAATGATTATTGATTGAAAATTAAATATATTAAATTAAATTTGATAGTTAAAGAAAAAGTTGGAGTTTCAACATAATTTTTTATTTAAAAATATATATTTTTAAAATAAATTAAGTAATTTGATAGTTAGAGAAAAGGTAGGAGTAATTTGATAGTTAGAGAAAAAATAAGAGTTTTAACGTGATTTTTGATTTAAGAATATATATTTTTAAAATAAATTAAATTAGTACAAAGCAGTACAAACTAATCTTACATAAGGTTAGTACAAAGCCAACCTCACAATAGAAAAGATTTAAGAATATATTAGTTTATTAATGAATTGAATTTTTTTCACCGCAAAATCTATCACCATTTCAGAATAAGGCAATTGCTATTCATCCTTTTCCTTTATTTATTCGTTCATATTTCTTTTAAATACTTTTGTTTATTTTTATTTTCATTTTTTGTTTATTTGAATCCAAGAAGAAAAGAAAATGCGTGGACCCCAGAGACACCATCCTAGAAAAAGCTCCATTTGAAGATTCAATAAATAAATAAATAAACAAATTAATTAATAAAAAAGCAAAAAAAATTTAAAAAAAAGGGAAAAGAAGAAAAAGAGAACCCGGGCAGAGACCCAAACCCAAGCAGCGGGACCCACTCCAAACCGACCAAAAACAGCACAATAGTCTAAACGGGGCGGTTAACCCAAACCTTGACCATCCACTAACCACTCATTACCCTCCACCTAACCACAGTTAACCCAACGCCCCTTAATTAACGCCGTCCCTTTAATTAATTAAACAAATTATTCTTATCTCCAACCATTACTGGTGGGAAAATCAATGCTCCCATTACTCGTCACCTGTTCCCAAGCCACGTGGTGCAATCATGCTCTCACACATCGACACGTGGACTTCTCAAATCGAGCTGGTTACCTTAGCAACTCCGATTTTATTTGGTGGCCCCCACCTCAATGAGCTGTATTGCTTTAATTTCTCAATTTATTCCACTGCATTTGGTGTAATGCGCCAGAGATACTGCCAGGGCCATCGCTACCGTCGGACGGATCAATCGGGGATCCTGTCCGCTCATTTTGCAATAAGTAACGACAAGTTTGGAGTTATAGCTGGTGGGTCAGTGTTAACTGGCAGCTGTCTGTTTCTGGGGCTTCCGTTGAGTTGTCCGGTCATCTACGGTTACTTTGAAGTTTGAACTTGAAGGTGACATTCTGGTCAACCTGTCCCTTAGTACAAACCCTTTTCAGTTTTCCTTTTCTTTTATTTCTTTTTGAATAGGTAAAGTAGAAATGTTGGTACGTAATGACTGGTTTGCCAATTTGCCATGTATGCGTGTCGACTAAGTAACTGTTTCTGTATGGTACATATTTAAATTTGTTTCAACCCAAAAAAAAAATAGACATATTGAAATTTGTATACTGTTCTAAGAAATAAATGTTGAAATTTTTGTCCTTTCAGGAATTGGGTAGAAGTCTTAATTGGAACAGAATTATTTTTAAATATTTTTTTAATGTGGCTAGAGAAATTCCAACAGAATTATTATTGTACCTACAAACAAACAAAAAGTTGAAAAATAGAAATGAAGGTATTTATTTGATGTTAGTTTTATACTTTTTAATTTTTTTCTAAGCTGACTTAGGAAGTCTTTGGAAACCAAACTTCAGTTTATTTTTAATAGATATAATAAGAATCATTTCTAATTTCAGCTCCAAATTATAGATTATTTTCTTAGGTGAATTAAATATTTTATGCAAAACTCGAGGGTTTTTTTATTTTATTTTCTGTCCTGAACTTAATTTTTTCCCACGGACTCTGAATTCATTTCTAATTTATTATGTCTAACTCCTACAGCAAAAATTTTCGAGAAACCGCTTCTACAAAAAGATAAAATGCTTAACCCACCCCACCATACTATTTTGTCCTCATTCCCCCATACAAATCCAATTAAACCATTTACGATAGTTATCACTTATCCGATACCCAAAATGGACATTTCCCTTGTTCACAATTTCATATTAGCTGTATTTCGGAGAAAGCGACTTTCTTTTGAATATTAAGAAATTTGAATGATGTGATTTCAAAAATAAATTGAATTACGTTTTTCCTTTATTTTTCCTTTAATTTGATATCCTTTACGTTTCACAGTTACCGCCTCACTGGAAATTCTTACGGTCTTACCTGCCATGATTTAGGAAATTCCGTGCTGCCTTTCATTTCAGTAAGCCGTAACGGGCCTAACGGCAGGTACGGGGTTAGAATGACCGTTCCGTTTAAAGTGGAGCCCACAAAGCACACGGATTTCACCCTTTCTTTGGCCTAGAGCGGGACCCACTTTGGTGAACCCACCGGAACCTCTCCACTATAAGTAAAGCCCAAGGGTTCACCCTTTTCGGTGTTCTGCCACTACAGAGAATAATCATCTCCTTTTCTTTTTCTCTTCGTCTTTCTACAATCTTCACTGTTAACAGCACTCTTCTAACTTCGCTCCTCACACAATCTACACTTCGATTGAAGGAAGAAATTTTTCCAATTTTAGGTCCGATTTTTAAGGTGAGACTGTGAATCTCTTGTTAGTCTGCGTTTCTATTGGAATTCTCCGTTCAGAGGGATTTTAATGCACGTTGTCTATCATTTCTACGCTTCGTTCGTTTGTGTTTTTATCTTTTTGACTGATTAAGCGTTGTCTCTGTTTGGTTTCTAGCTTAATTGTTGGACGTTAGTTTCGTTGTGTGTTGAGCTTTTAATGTCGCTGATATGCGGATTACCTTGAAATAGTGGTTTTTTATTTTTATTCGTTATGTTGATTCGCGTTTTTTTTTTTGTCGCTGTTCGTGTGTTGTAGTGAGAAAGAAGCAATGGAACAATTTCAGACTCATGAGCTTGAGTATGTGGTCGATGACTACTATGACGTCACCGATTTTGAAGATGACGACGCTTCACCACAAAGCGGCAGCAGTTCCATGGAAGATGACTCCATGGACTCCGATTTTGAGGATGACTTTGAACTGGTATTTGAATTCGTTGTTGTATATTTTTCTATGCTTCGTCTTTTCTTATGGTTTGTTTTGCTGGGAAAGTGAGCTTCTTGTTTTCTATAAATTAATATCATTGGATTGAATAACAGAGCAAGCCAAAAACTGATACGTCGGCTTTGGAAGTGAGGAACGGCAAGGATATACAGGGTATTCCGTGGGAGAGACTCAATTTCACTAGAGAGAAGTACCGTGAATCCCGATTGAAGCAGTATAAGAATTATGAGAATCTTCCAAGGTCCCGCGCAGTTCTTGAGAAGGTATTGATTTTGCTCTGTTTTCTGTTTAGTTTTTCATGTTAGAGGTCTTCTAGTTACGTCTTGGTGGCTTTTTCTGTGAAAAAATATTGGGGTGTGGCAGTCGGATGATGGTTCATTTCGTGTCGGTTAAGCTAACCATGATTCAAAATTGTATTACATATTTATTTGTAGGAACCTGATTGAAGAAATTTAATAGCTATAGTATTACATACTAGTAAACGATTGCTAATGAATTAAACGACAAAGGTCAGAAGAGTCAAATATGGAGCTTTTAGAAAGAGTCCCTACTTACGTATATAAAAGATCTGCTGTAGTTCAAGCGGTATTTGGTGCTATGTACCTTATACATACACTGGGCTCTGCTTATCTCGCTCAGCAATGGGGCATTTAGGAGTTATGCCCCATTAATTTGACCTGTTAATATGCTCATTGATTCCTTCACACGCACACACACGAAAAAGAAATTCTTGTTTTTATCAATCGTCTTCTTCCATGTATTTTTGTTAAGCTATCGTTTTTCGGTCACAGGACTGCAAAGAAGTGGAGATAGGCCACAACTTCTACGATTTTCAGTTTAATACCAGGCTTGTCAAGTCAACAATAGTACACTTTCAGGTACAGATAAATTTAGATGGTTTTTATCCTTTTATTAATATTGATGAAGAATCTTTGTGATTTTCAATGGCACGTGGATGATTTTTATGTTCCAATCAAGCCATATCATGCATAATCCTATTTTCTTTTACCTTGCTTGTTTGGGTTTTGTTTTGAGCAAAATCATGGATGCATTTGAATGAGTTCTCTTCGATCATTCATCGGGTCTTCTATTTGGATACATTCTGCACGGTTTTCTCATATCTTTTATGGACTAAATGCTACTAACATTCATCATAGTCTTCGTTGAGATCAAATATTACTATATCAATGCATTTTGTTTATTTTTGACTGTGATTCATTCGTCCATTTCACTAGGAAGTTCCCTAGGGGAAGAATCTGTCACTGACTTGACTGAAAGTGAAGAGGATTTTTTATTTTTAAGTTTGATTTTTGTTGGTTAATTTCTTCACATTTCATCATCGTGGGGCACGAAGTGTAGTTTTGCAGATGCCACGCATATGTATTTATTTTTGAGGGATTAATTACTACTATGCATCTCTAGCTGAGCCCGTAATCAGTGTTTGAAGGTATGAGTTTATGGATGTTTTTTCTTTCTTTTTTTTTTTTTTTGTTAAGAACTCTTCGTTCCTGAATAATTTCCAATAAACTGTGGTTTAGTATGTCAGCTCTAACTTCAACAGCCCTATTCCAGAAACAAATTACATGGCAGAGGGGTGTGAAATTGTACACTTTATTGTGAAAATATCCTTACAAAGACCACTAGCCACTAACAGAATATCTATAAATCCCCTATTTATGTTGATTATTTTTTCCATAAATTTTGGGAGCAAAAGATTATTATTTGCTCTTCAGAAGTGATATTAGCTGTCATTGAATTAACTTAGCTTTCATTTTGAAATATTGTTCCTGCCCAGTTCAAGTGTTTGGACTGGGCTTGTATTTACCGAATCCTTTCTGTGCAGATTATTAACACTTGACCAGCGCCGCGAGAATAACTATTTTAGAAGATCTATGTTTTGGAAGGTACACTATTGAATATTTGTACAAGCTATCAAACCAGTGACTTTTATGGTGTGAGGTAGTGGTAATGGAAGCAATGTGGTAACGTTACATGTCTGTACTAAGAACTCAATAAATTAGTACCAATGTAGATTGCATTACCCGCCTTCATAATTTTGTTATTTGTTTTTCCTTGTTTTATGATATTAAATAGGACATAATTCTCCATGCATGTGCTTTTGTAGTGATTCTCTAGGGAAAGAGCGTATGTTAGATAGTGTGGCAACATTAAACTATTTAAAAAGGTTATACATTTGCACATAATACTTGCCTAAATTTTTACCTATTCAGTTTCATTTTGTTTGTTAGTAGTTAGTACCCTTGTAGTTGTTGCATTCTAAACTTCCTGGAAGTCCTATTGTGTGCATTTTGTGTTATTCCTGATTGAAAGGAATGAGTGGTCACATTTATGTCTGAAACTCTAGCGACCTTTGTCTTGTGAAGTGACTTTGTTCCTCGGGTAGATGGTGCTAATCCACAGTGATCTGGTTGAGTATAGTTTCCTGAGATTTCAGTTTGAGCTATATATGTTATATTATATTTGCCTTCTCTGTAATTTAACCAATGGCATGGGGCTGCTATTTTAACTCTATTTCAGCCTTAAAAGCAGGACTGCAGTTCTACCTGAGCAGCTGGTGGATAAGGGATCATTTTCAGATGGTATGATAGGGGATTATGAGCATTAAGAGGCATAGTATTAGTCTTTGTTAGTCATTAGGGATTTAAATTTGCCATCACTTTCTTTGCTTCAACATGGCTTTTTGATTTAATGCATGCACCGCACTAACACATTACACATCTCACCATTCTGCTTTTGATTTAGCCAATAACTAGCACTAGGTTTCATTTTTCTCTACAAATTGCTTGTAGCCGACTTTGGTTTTAGGGCATAATGCTAGTCTACAAAGGCATAGGTTTGGCTATCGGTGCTTTCACTTCGGTCAACACTTGTGTGTTCATCTGCATAAGTTGATCATCTTGGTTGTGTTCAACTTACGTGCTCATCTGCATAAGTTGATCATTTTGGGTTGTGTTCAACTTAAACGTGTAAAGTTCCTCCCATGCGTCGTTCATCGTTAATCTAAGTGTCTTCTTTTGTCCATAAGCTTTGTGTCCATGATGCATTTGCCTGTTGATTTCGTTGGACTGACATTAATTATCCTTTTCAATTAAGTTTTCAAGTTTGAAACTTGTGTGATATGTGAAATCCTCTTCTTATTCACCCACGAAGTGCAGTTTGGTGGTCGAATATTGCATTCATAGAGCAGGATAAATCTGACATTATTTTTGTGAGCTTCTGTTTTGTTCATCAATTGGACAGTTTGTTGTTTACATTTTCTGTCTCCTTTTTTAAATACTGGTTTCTACTGCAGTGATTTCTTTCTCTGTGTTCTTCTTTAACCTTTTTGTTTGCATTTTTCCCTTTCCTTTTTGGCTAACATCAGGGTAGTCAGAATTCCTCATTGATTAACTGCTCTTTACTTGATCGTGGTGTCGTCAATAGTATTGTATTCTGATTTCTTCTTGTAGATAATCGCACTGCAGATAACTGTCTGTTTGCGGTCAAACTAGAATCTGAATTTACGAAAGTCTCGCTGTCAATAGTGTTAGAAAGCTACCGCACTTAATTTTTGGAGTCGGCGGTTGAAGTTGCCTCCAATCTCTTCTTTTATATTTTTGAAGTCTGGCGGTTGATGTTGCCTCCAATCTCTTCTTTTATATTTTTTCCGCCCGCCCTGTTGTGACTGTGTGTGTTGAACAATGAAGATGCAATTCTACAGTGTATTGAACAATGAGGATGCATAATTGCATTCATGACTGTGTGATCATGCATTACATTCTGTTCTCCAGTGTCCATAACTTGTATATACTGTGTCGACTATAACATCTTTCGTTGTTGTTTCTTATGCAATATAATTTTTCACTACAAATGGCATGGTTTCTAACCGGAAATTTTCCCGTTTCAGCTGAGGAATCTTTTATGGGCAACCTCGAAACAAGATGTTTATTTGATGCAAAACTACTCTGTGATGCACTGGGCTGCCCTACGTAGGAAGGGTGAAGAAGTACTTAATGTTGCTAAACCTATTGTACCTACCATGGTTAGTGTCCTTACCAAGTATCTAAATCTTTTATATCTGAATCTAATTGGATTTACTGATTTCCTAATGTATTTTGTACTTGTGCAGGTGCAGAAATATCCTGGGTGTTTAGCACAGCCTATTTCAAGGGTCCAGATAAGCACTATGACTGTAAAGGACAATTTAATGGTAGCTGGTGGATTTCAAGGAGAGCTCATCTGTAAGGTAAGATACTGGAAACTATAAATAGAGAAAGCTCAGCTGAATAGAGAAAGCTCACTTGGTTTGTTGATTGTGCAGTATCTTAACCAACCCGGGGTTGCATTCTGCACAAAATTAAGCACGGATGAAAATGCCATTACTAATGCAGTTGACATATATCATAACCCTAGGTAAACAAAAGTGAATTTCATCTACACAAATACACAATGCAGATTGACTTCTTTCGTTGATTCTTTTGAGCGTCTTATAAATGGTGAAAATTTTATATTGTATTTCAGTGGTGCAACGAGGATTATTACAGCAAACAATGATGCTCAAGTCAGGATTATGGACACCGTGAAGTTTTCCTGCTTAAACCAATTCACATTCCCGTGGTCAGTCAACGTAAGTGCAAATCTCTGTCCTGCCAGTAAATCTTTCCTGAAAAGCACTTTCACAACTTTAGCAAGTTTCTGATGTTTCTTCTTCCATTGCAGAACACATCAGTCAGTCCTGATGGAAAAATGCTTGCAGTACTCGGGGACAGTGCTGATTGTTTAATTGCAGATGCACAATCAGGAAAGGTCATCAGTAGCCTAAAGGGGCACTTAGACTATTCATTTGCATCTGCATGGCACCCAGACGGTCATATACTCGCTACAGGGAACCAAGACACCACGTGCAGGTTGTGGGATGTAAGAAACCCGTCAGAATCTTTAGCTGTCCTGAAAGGAAGGATGGGCGCAATCAGGACCGTTAGGTTTACATCCGACGGTCGTTTCATGGCCATGGCTGAACCAGCAGATTTTGTGCACGTGTTTGATACGAAGTCCGATTATGCAAAAGGACAGGAAATAGATCTGTTCGGTGAAATAGCCGGAATCTCATTCAGCCCCGATACTGAAGCGTTGTTTGTGGGGGTTGCGGACAGGACATATGGAAGTTTGTTGGAGTTCAATAGGAAAAGATATGATCACTACCTGGACTGTATATTCTAGACCGGTGGTGATGGCTCTAATTGTTTGTGCATATGGTCTTCGTTTTCGGACTATTTTTTATTTTGAAGAAATAGGGGACTGCTTGATTGATTTGATTATTTCCCGTGCAATTAGATTTCAGGGGGCAGGCCCTAGGCAGCAGGCGACTTTTTGAACCTGTTCCGTTTAAAGGTTGTGTGTGTACTTTTGTATTTTTTGTTTGAAGCATGACAAATGGAGAAGGGGAAAAAAAAAAACGCAAAGGGAGAAAATTTTGCAGATGTAAATGTATTCAGAAACAGTTGTTTCATTAATTTTCAATGGTTATTTCTTCTCTGACCTGTCTTGTTCAATGAATCTTGTATTTTCTCTGTTTCTGCTTGTGTTTATGATCCAGGTAATGTTGGATGGGAACTGGCAGTGGAATTGTTATGATTAATAGAAATTAGAAATGTGTGTGCTTCTTATTTTAGGATTGATTATATCCATACTTATCAGGTTTGACTTAAATGTAATGAGGAACTGTACAAGCTTGAATAATATTCTCTGCTTCTCTCATAAAAGGAGGCCCAATTATAAAGGCCCAAGTTTGTTTCTTTTTATTGTAACACAACAAATTTTTCCGTTATAATGAGTTCATTACTAAGTCACATAATCTTTCTATTATACTCAACGTATTCGCATTTAATTCTTACACTGGCGAATTTGTGCGCATTGATCCTTTTAAGACGATTTAAAATGTTATTTCTTCGCACCGATGAATTTGTTGGAAAATATGGACCAACAAGGTTTATACCAGTTTTGGGTTATTCCAAAATAGGTTGCACTTTTGTTGTTAATTTACCATTCAGAGCAAAGAGGGTACGCTGGAATCCACCCAAACAACCCGTTGAGGTCCTTCTTGACAATTGGAGAATAAGGAGGAATTTTCACCTTCTGTGTTAGAGCGATAAGGAGAGAGCTTGAAACTACACAAAAACCTAATTTGCAATATTAGTTTTAAGCTTTTGCTTATCTGAAAGGAAAAATATTTTTTATTGAAACTATTTTCACTGTAAGCATAATCATTCAAATTCATAGAAAACTTTAATTATGAATTTATCGCAGCGGAAATTTGGATCGAAATACCTCCCGCCATTGCTTGTAATTTTGCCGATTGAGTAACCGATATAATCCAGAAAATCCAATTGCTTGATGATTACGGAGAGACACGTCGATGCCTTCCTTCAAGTACTCTTCCCTTTGGAATTCCTCTAGCCCTTTTCTCCTTAAGGTTCTTCTAAGCACCGACCCTCACAACTTGATGGATTGGTTTCTGTATGTGTATGTTTTGTGCTTATGGACCTTAGGAATTCTTTATTCTTTTTATATGCGTAACTCCATCAGTTATGTATTGGCTTAAGCGGTTTTCCTTTAGTGGTTATCTCCCTGATAATTCTAGAATAGTGGGAGTTAGTGGGGTTTATGGGTTTCTTTATTATGTCATAATAGTGTGAGAAAATATAATACTAATAAATAAATATTATCCTTATGCAGTTAGGAATCCCAACGGACCATAAACTGCTAACATTCACTTATTTGAAATTATTTCTACATTTTTCATTTATGCAGGTTTCTTATAGACTATATTTTCATATCCTCACCAAGTTATTCAGATTTATTCCTTAAATTTTAACCATGTGTTTCAAGATTTGAGTCGTGGGAGAATTTTGTGAAGACGGGACCTTGGTAGTATATTTGCTTTTGCTCGAGTTTCAGGGCATTACCTGCTATTTTTAGTGTTTGTTGTACCCGAGAGGGTTGAACTAATTTTGTTTGCAATACTTATGTATGTTACTTATCGTATATATATTACATTCATTCTTGAGCAATTCGTTATACGACTCGAATTCTATCGCTTCGCAACGCAAGTAGAAGGTAGCGTTTGACAAGCCTTTGGTGTGTGCCTCAAAGGCCATGCACGCCGCAATGTCTTGTTGAGCTACAGTCGAAAGAAGTTTCGTGATTACGAAGCGCCGGCTTCTCTGAATTATCCGATAGATTAAGTAGAACTAGAAACATCATATTTAAGTGTATTTGTCAACGAGTTAAATGCACCAAAAACCCTGTGATTTGCCTAATTAGCACCAAAAACCCTGTGTTTCAACAATTAGCATATAAAACCCTGTGAAATTTTAAATTCTCTCACCGCCCCCTTTAACCCTCATACGGTACTGAAGGACCTAAAATGTCTCTTTTGCCCTTGTTGGAATTACCCAAGGGTAAACCAATAGTCAGACTTCATTTTCATCCCAAAGAAATCACAGCAGTTCTTCAAGCGCGGAAGAAAACCCTAGGTGCGAAGTTTTTCAATTTGATCTAGGGAGTGTAATTTTTCAATTCTTGAGTTACCGTGAGTGTTGAGGAGATCCATTCCAAGAATTTGCACCGATTATATTCTCCGTTAAAGGTAAAGTAAGTGCTTTTACTATTTGTTTGAAATTTTCTAGAAAAAAATTCGAATTTTTTTGAATTTTTTTGAAATGATATTGAAGTTGTTAATTTTTTGTGCGTTTCTGGAAAATATGTTGTGCGTTTCTGGAAAATATACCTCCAAGTCTCTTGGTTTTTCTGATTTTGTTGTCCCTACATTCTGAAACCTTTTCCCTTTGTCGGTAGGATGAGTAGTAACAAAATGCACCAAATGTACATGAACTTGGGGGGTATATTTGCTAGGATAAAGAAAAAGAATAAGAAGATGATGTACGTGAATGGGAGGAGGGAGTATGGTGGGAAGTACAACCTGGATTACATTAATCTCAATGGAGTGTACGATATTTACAGTAATCTGGGAGGCAGAGGGTTTAAAGTTGCTTTTTTTTACAAAATTCCAAACATGAGGGTTGAAGAAGATGGTGCGATTAGAGAGTTATCAAGTGAGTGGGATATAGTGGAGATGAATGATGTACATACGCATACTGATGTGGTAGAGCTCTATGCGGTCATGTGTCCCGGACCACTTAGTGCCCTTGATGAATCTGGAAATGAGATCACAATTGAAGCAGAACATGAAGATCCAGTTCCACTAAGGTATATCACCTTTCCTGGCTTTCCTGAAGAACACATTGAAGAACCAGTGGTTACCCAGGTTGGTGAAGAACATGGAACAAATGGAGATCCAGATACTACTGAAGTGTTTCCAGATCCTTTTGCCAATGAAGATTCAGTCATCACTCAAGAGCATCCAAGTAATGAAGAGACTGTTAGAACTGAAGCTTTTCCTGAACCTGTTGGTAATGAAGATACAGACACATATGAGTTCCTTAATCATCAGTTTGAACTTCACCCTGATGAGGACCAACACTTTGAAGAAGTCCCAATGCAAGAGCCCAATGCAAGAGCAACAGGAATCTGTGAGTAAATCTAAACAAAGAAAAAAGAGGAAGGAACCAGTGGTCACAGATCCCCCAATGCAAGAGCAACAGGAATCTGTGAGTAAATCTAAACAAAGAAAAAAGAGGAAGGAACCAGTGGTCACAAATCCAGACCCAGAGGATAGTCCAGGGAGTGATGCTGACTACGAGGAGTCAAATTATGAAGAAACTGAATCAAGTGAAAGTGATGAAGGTGATGTCCCAGCTGAGGGATTAGAAGACATTGAAGCTAGTTCTGAAGATGATATCTTCGAGGAAAGAGATAAAACCATAGCTGTAATGAGAGCAAAACTGAAAAGTATGAGACAGAGAAATAAAAAGAAAAAACAAAAGGAAAAAAGAAGGAACTTTGTTGATGAAGCTGAGGGATGGTACAGTGAGCCTGAACAAGATGAGAGGTTTGATGAACAACCACTGTCTGATGATGAGGCACCTAGGAGAAATCCACATTGGAAAGAAGGTGACAGTGTGCACAATCTGAAATGGTGTGTTGGGTATGAGTTTGACAGTGTGAAGGTATTTCCTGTGTTTTTCTTAATCTGAACTATGTGTATGCTTATGAAACCTGCTTATGCATTTGAACTTTATGTATACTTATGAAACCTGTTTATGGATTTGAAATCTGTGTATGCTTATGAAACCTGTTTATGTGATTTTGTCCAGGTTTATAAAAAAGTGTTGATTGATTGGAGCATTGTGAATGGATATATTCTGGATTTTATTAAGTCTGAAACCAAGAGAGTTACAGCAGGTTGTATGGATGAACACTACAAATGGAGGATGCATGCTTCATGTATGCAAAACAACACCAAATTCCAAGTGAAGACTTTGAATGGAAATCATACTTGTGCAAGGAAGGGTGAGAACTTTAGGGCCAGAGCTGCCTATATTGGTGAAAAGATGGAGGATACAATCAGAGAGACCCCTGATGTGACTATTGCACAGTTTGAAAGAATTATACAAAGAGTCCTAGGGGTACAAGTAACATATTGGGTAGCTTTAAGGGCAAAGAAGATAGCAATTGACAGGATTAGGGGGGATTATGACAAGGAGTTCCAATTATTGTGGAATTATGGTGCAACTGTGTTATCAAAAAATCCAGGCAACAAGATCATCATCAAGAAGAAGGAAGACTCAGATCCTCCAATCTTTGAGAAAATGTACTACTCTTTGAAGGCTATGACTGAAGGATTTGTGTCTGGGTGCAGACCAATTATTGGACTAGATGGATGTTTTATCAAAAACATTTATGGTGGCTAACTTCTGAGTGCAGTGGGTAAGGATGGGAATGATAATTTGTTCCCAATTGCATTTGCATATGTTAGGACAGAGAATTATGAAAACTGGGTATGGTTTCTAGAGGAGCTGTTGCTGGATATAGGGGGTTTATATGAAGACAGGTGGACATTTATCTCTGATAGGCAAAAAGGCCTGATTGATGCAGTGTCCAGATTATGCCCTGGGAGTGAGCATAGGTTTTGCTTAAGGCACATGTACCAGAACTTCTACAAACACTGGAAGAGTCAAGACTTGAAGACTCTTTTCTGGAAAGCTGCCTCAGCAGGAACCAAAGAAGAGTGGGGTGCAGTGATGAAACAAATTGAGCAGTTAGATCCTAAGGTTAATGGAAGTACTCAAACTGCTTATGAGTGGCTGTCTAAAATTCCAGCAGAGCATTGGGCCAGATCACACTTCAAAATAAATTGTAAGTCTGATGTCCTAGTTAACAACATATGTGAGTCTTTTAATAACATGATACTACCTTGTAGTGATTTACCTGTTATTAAGATGTTTGAGTGGATAAGAAAAAGATTGATAACTAGGATGCAAATAAAGAAAGAGGGTATGAGTAGCTATGAGGGGAAAATATGTCCAAATATTAGAAAGAAGATAAGCACACAGTGTGATTTAGCTAGGAACTGTTTTCCTACTTGGTGTGGAAGATTGGAGTTTGAGGTAGATGAGAATCATGACCAGTTTGTGGTGAAGTTGGATGCAAGGACATGTACATGTGGGATGTTCCAACTGAATGGTTATCCATGCAAGCATGCATGTACTTCAATCACAAACAAAAGGATGAACTTGGACGATTTTGTAGATGACTGTTACACCAAGGAGACTTACATGAGGGTTTATGCTGACATGATTTATGCAGTTCCTGGCCTTAAACATTATATCCAGGTTGACGTGGCACCTCTAGGTCCTCCGCAATTCACCAAAAAAATGGGCAGACCCAAAAAATAGAGGAGAAAGGGTGCTGATGAAATCAGGAGTGGTGGACCAAGACAAGGACTTACTCACACTTGTCAAAATTGCTTGGTAGTAGGTCATAACAAAAGGTCATGTAAAGATCAACCACATCCCAACTCAAAATACTACAAGGTTTGAAAGTTTAAGTTATTTTTATACAGAATTGTTCATGTACTATAGTATTGTTACTAATAGTTTACCTAATTACTGCAGGGCCAAAGTGGAAGAGGAGAAACTTCTGCATCAGGAGCACCATCTGATGCTTTCACACCTACTGCACCAACTGTTGCTTCAAGATCTACAACAACAAGGCCTTTTTCAAGCCAGCCAGCCTTCAGTGCTCCTAGATCAACAACTGGTACTTCAACTGCAGCAGCTAATTCATCTTCCGCTCCACCTGCCCAGCCTACAACAAGAAAGGAAAGAGTGAGAAAGCCCACTGAGAGTCAGGTGTTCCAGAGAAGCAAAGAAAGATCTAAGGAGAAGAGGAGTTCAGGTCCGGGGAGTCTTTGAATTTCTGAATCTGTAAATCTGGAAGTTCTTCTTAGAGATATGTTTATGTTAGTTTCAAAACAATCTTCCCCCTTTTTGTTTGGCCCCTATGTGTTTTTGGAGATAAAACATTGATGGTTGTGCATGCAAGATTCCCTTGTCTGCCATTTGTGTCATTTGTGGGGACCATGGTTGTTGGCATTAGTTATTGCCTTTTGAAGACTACTGTATGACAAAATGATATTGCTTTTGAAGACTATTGTATGACAAATTTGTTTGGTCTGAATGAATAGTTGTGGTTAATTTTTATTATTATATCATGGTTAGCTTGTAAGACATTGCAGTGAATATTATGGAGGCCAGTTTTAACCATTACTTTGAAGTTCATATTAAATTGAACACATTCCCGAGTTATAAACTGTACAGGGGTTATAATGCATCTTGAGAATCTTACAGGGTTTTCTGGGCAACTTTCAATACTTACAGGGTTTTCTGGGCAAAAATATTCACAACATAAAAAAGGGATTCATATTCAAACGAAGAACAGTTACAGATTCTAAATTTTACAACAAATTCATTTATTCAACACAACAATACACAAAATGAAAAGCAAAAACACACACATGATCATCAACATTAGATTGACATTCACATAGACATCGTTGGTATTAACAGCTTTTGTAGATCTACATTGAACTTTTGAGGATCTTGAAATCACTTCACCCTCATTTTCTTCTTCAAGGTCATCATCTGCTTCCTTTGGCGTCTGAATAGGGTTAAACCAAGAAAAATATTTACACTCACGATTTGGGCAACAACAATACAACATTCCTTTAGATGGCTTGTTGTAGGACTCCACAACTCTAATAGCTGCCTTCAATCGACAACCACATTGCGGGGGAGTTGGGTACCTAACAGCGCATTCTTGATTCCTTCGTCTCAAATGTGGGCTCTCGGATATTGTGGACATTTTCCTTCTTTTTCTGCAGACAACGAAAATGGGGAGCTAGGGTTTCATTCACAAAATGGGGAGGAAGATGGTGAGGAATTACTCCAACTTTTATTATGTTTAGAGAGGGTATAAATGTCTTTCCACAGCCAATAAGTGCAGAAATTCGTCATACCAACTTCATTTACAGCGTGTGTGACACAATGCACTGACGCGGGGTTGTCAGTGGTACTTAAATCAAAACACAGGGTTCCCCATACTAATTGTTGAAACACGGGGTTTTTGGTGCTAATTAGGCAGAACACAGGGGTATCCGTGCATTTAACTCATTTGTCAACTATGATTGAACAGTTAAATAATAAAAAACACATCTTTATATTGGTGTTGATGAACTTGAATCAAGAATATCCTTAAGTACATAATTTGTCTATTTAAGTTGGTCTTTGATTTATTTCGAAATTGATTGTGCTCTTTTTATTTTAGTTATAACTTATTCGCTTATAAATAGTTAACTTGGTGGTTAGTTTTCCTAACATTGAGATTCGCCCTTTTTATCGATTTCTTGACTTCTTTTTCTTGTACGTAAAAAAAAATCCTAGTATTTTAGGTTCAACACGATATTTATGATTGTTTACAGTTGTGTGAATTCGTAATTAACAATTATATTTATATTTATGATTCGAAACTTAAAAGAAAAAAAGTTGTAGTCTTGTAGATATGTGTATAACTACATATCGACCTTCGAATTAATTTCGACCACGTATCTAGCTAATCTGTACCAGTAATAAATCTAAATCCGTAAGAAAGTAGCATATCAATTAGCATAGTTAATTATAGTGGTCCCAATTGTCAGCAGACGAAGTAATCCAGACTTAGGTAAGATCATTTTAAGACTAACAGGGAAAAAGATCACCTAAATTCATCTCAAAGAATTCCACTATGATAAGCAACCATAAGAGTCCAATTCAGACCGAGTCCAAGATGTGAATTTGCCTTCACACAGACAGCAGCACATGCATCCCATTTTTGACCATTCCAGAAAGCCCCACGTAATTAACCAAACAATGATGTTTTTTCATGATCCAAGACCGAGTCAAGTATAGCCTTGACAAGGATTGATCAGAATTTAATTTCGTGTAGAATGTTCATAAATCTTTGATCAAAATTGGGTGTGGTTGAAGTGACATGAAACTGTACTGAAAATGAGGTGTGAATGTTGTCCCCTACTCTACAACACCGTCTTAATTACTCTAGCTCATTCTATATTGGAATGGATTTATAGCCCATTTAGGCATTTATGATAACAGTATTTTGGAGTGCTGTAATTTCTAGAGTGCAATGCATTCGGTCCATTTATCAATTAAAATATGAATTTCGTAGTACGTCCCATCCTCAATCCTTCTTCTTGGTTTAATGGTGATAAATAGAGGGAGATTATGAATTCAATTATCATCTGATATATGGATTTTTGAGATACACAATTTCACCGTTACAGCTAAAAACGTTAGAAAACTTTGAGAAAACTTTTATCAAGATTGAAGAACACAGCCTGAATACACTTCCTAAGGAAATCAAGCTCATTTTCTACGAATACAGGTCATTTTCTAAAAATAGTGTAAACTTTAATGCATATTGCAAAAGTAGTATGCTATTGCAAACCATTTTAAGTTTGGTGTTATCCGCATTTGGGAGAAGCGGAACTCCAAATTCATAACACAGTTGATATTTTCTTACAAATCAATACAATAACTTTTGAATATTATATTTTCACCCATAATACTTTTCATGAAAAAATATACTGAATATTTAACTGATCTATACGAAGAATATAATAATCATAAAAACTTATACTTAATAGCTAAAAATAATGGACACTGGTATATCACGAGATATCATGAATATTGGGCAGAATATTATGAAGAACAAATACAAAAAACTATTTTAATACTAAAACGATTTGAAAAATAAAATGGATAAACAAAGAAAAACCAAAAACGTTATAAGAAGATTAGGAAAGAAATTAGAAGTTGCAACAAAATACGATTCTATTATGAAAGAAATTTTTATATATCCCAACGAAATAAAAAATATAACAGACAATGCTAAACAAATTAATATAATAAATACAAAATTAATAGAAAAAATATATCAATGAAAAATGAATGGATAAATATGGATCAATATCAAAAACAATTAAAACGTCAAGAAATACGACTGCTACGAGGAATAATTAAACAAAAAATAGACATAGGAAATAAAATGACTAATTCAGTAGATTATGAAAAACAAGAAAAAATTATTCAAAGCATGGGACAGAGTGAAGAAAGTCTTGTAAAAAATAGAATACACATTCCCACTACTATTTCAAGACTAGAAGAATATATTAAATTCATAAAACAATCAGAACACGGAATACCAGAACTAATGGATGAAAATAAAAAAGTAATAAAATGGTGTCGCGAACAAATAACTAAATTAAATATACTTTCATCAGCATGAATGAATTACAAAATTTTGTAGAAACATTAAATCAACAGATACATTCTTTAAATAATATAGTAAAAACATTATCAGACCAACTAACACATACTAACGAAAAGATGTCTCAACTCGAAAATACTATTACAAACATCAATAATAATCAAGAAATTGAATCATATTATAAAATTGATCAAAACATTTTCTCTTGTCATCAGGATGGGGGAGAATATCCACATTTATTTCACACTACTACAAACCCACAATTAAACACCATTATAGATATGTTACAACAAATTCTTTTAGATAAAAAAACAAAATGTTATAAATGAAATAGATAATACTCAAGAAATTTTAGATAAACTTCTACGAGAAATTAAAGGAAAACAAGTGGAAAACCAAATTGGTACATCTGAAGAAAAACAAATAATACTTCCTATGTCAAACTGTCAAGAATTATTAAAACAACTCAAAGAAGTAATTATACGAAAAGAATATTCTAGACATATAACTATTGCTAATCTTGAAACATATTTTGGAAATAGAAATTTCAAACCTTTTCAAATAGAAGCTCCACGATTATAATGGAAACTTTTGATTTAGAAGAAAAAATTGTAGAATTAAACAATTTATTAGAATCATTAAAAATAGTTGATGAAGAAAATAAACAAACTCATACATTAGAAGCTATAAAACCAGAAGTAGAAAACGAAGAAGTGATATATGGATATGAATCATTAGAAGACGATGTGATAGGAATGGAACACGGTTTAAAACAAAGAAAAAGATAAGAAAGATATTCCAGAAGCAAGTAATACTAATAAGGAAGAAAAAGTTGAATGAGAAACTTATCAAGAAGATAAATATACTAATCCTCTAAAAAATTCAAGCATACAATACAACTTTAAAAAGGGATATATTCCAAATAAAAAAGGAAGATGGTCTAAAATACCTGACCAATATATACCTACAAAAGGAATACTAGGAGTCGATGGAATACTAAATTTAGACTGTGTAACAAACAAATCAACACTTATTACCGAATGGGCACATAGATTAGGATTAATTATGGAAACTGAAGATAGATTAAGACAAGAAAATTTTAAAACAATATTTAATTTCGTACAATATAAAACAATAGGAAATGTAACACACTTTTTATCTTCATTATCAGAAGAACAATGCACACTCTTGAGAGGAGAAGACTCTATAGATACTTTTTGGAATATAGTTGATAAAATATATTCAGAATTTGTTGGGATATCTATACAAAGTACAGGATTTATTGTATCAAAAAGAGAACAAGATAGAGCAGCATACCATTTAGCCAATACACGAATACTAGACATGTGTACTATAGAACACTTTAACTGCGAATACAATATGTATTATTATGGTTTATCTAAAGAAAACAGAGAAAAATATCTATCATTATACTTCAGTAAATTACTCTATCCAGTAGGACAAATAGTATATGCAGATTTTAAGAAACAAGTAGATGAAGGATTTGTTTCAGAAACATTAGGAGGAGCACAAACCGTAGTAGAACAATTTTTAGGAGATAAATGTTATGAAAGAGAATTACACAATGCAGTCAAAAACAAAGTCACGATATGTTGTGAGGGAAATCCTCTAGTACCTCAACAATACGGAGAAAGTCCATACATAATTCGACCAAACAAAAAAAGAAAATACAAGAGAAAAGATAAAAGATATAGATGGAGAAAGGAACCTAAAAGATAGATTGATAATAACAAACATAAATTTCAAAAAAGAAGAAGACGTTTCTTTAAAAAGAAAGAATACAAACCAAAACAAAAATACTGTCCAGAAGGAAAGAAAAAATGTCAATGTTGGCTTTGCCACGAAGAAGGACACTATGCAAGAGAATGCCCTAAACAACAAAGACAATCTGGAAAAAGATTACATATACTTCAAGTAGCTCAAACATACGATTTAGAACCAATAGAAGAAGACTATTCTGATTTGGAAAACATATATGAAATGGAAACAGTTACAGAATCAGAAACTGAATATAGTTCTGAAGATTTTTAAATGAAAAACTCTAACGCTACATTCATAGAAGTAAAAATAAAACATAAAACAATTAAAGCATTTATAGATACAGGAGCAAGTTTATGCTTTGCTTCACTAGCTCTTAATATATTTAAATGGAAAAAACTTAGACAACCATTAAAAATAATGATAGCAGATGCAAGTCATTATTATATTTGGTACGTCACATACTTAGAAAAGGCTTGGATACAAGGATATTGTTTTACTATACCATCTATATACAGACACGAAACAGGATTACCATTCATCCTAGGAAATAACTTTTTGAAATTATATAGACCTTTTTGTCAAGATTTAAAATACATCACTTTAAAATCACCTGTTAATGAAAAACTATCTCAAAAGAGTGAAACGGTTAAAATACCTATAATAAAGATTGAAGACAGAAGTAATCTTATAGACAAAATAGACTATCTAATCAATCATGAATTAATATTTTTCATAAAAACAAATCTTGAAAAAGAAATAGAAGAGATTTTAGACTCTGTCACTAGTGAAGATCCTTTAGATAAAGATAAAAATAATAATTACATCTTACCAAAAAAAAATAATAATAATTACATGATAGTAGAAATAAAACTTAAAAATCCTTTAGATGAAGTAAATGTAAAAAATAATATACCTTATTCTAAAAAAGATATTGATGAATTTAAAGAAGAATGTAAACAACTTTTGGAGAAAGGATTAATTTCTGAAAGCAAAAGTCCACACGCAGCACCAGCTTTCTATGTTGAAAACAAGAATGAAATAAAACGAGGAAAACGACGAATGGTCATAAATTATAAACAATTAAATGAGAAAACTATAGGAGATGCATATAAACTTCCTAGAATTGATTATATCAAAGATAGGTTAAAAGGAAAAACATGGTTTAGTACATTAGACGCTAAATCAGGATACTGGCAATTGAGATTGCATGAAAATACAAAACCATTAACAGCTTTTACATGTCCTCCACAGAAACATTACCAATGGAATGTTTTACCATTTGGTTTGAAACAAGCACCTGGAATATACCAAAGATTTATGGATAAAAACCTTGAAGGTTTGGAAAACATTTGTCTTGCTTACATAGATGATATTATCATCTTTAGCAATCAAGATAAAGAAGATCATTTGAAAAAACTAAAAATAGTTTTAAAACGATGCAAAGACAAATGACTGATTCTTTCTAAAAAGAAAGCGGTCCTATGTAAACAAAAAATTGATTTTCTTGGAAATACTTTTGATTCACAAGGAAATATAGTTCTTCAAGATAATATTTTGAAAAAATTAAATGATTTTCCAGATCAAATTACTGATCGAAAACAATTACAAAGATTTTTTGGATGTTAAACTATATTTCTAATCAAGGATTCATAAAGACCCTTGCTAAAGAAAGAACACAATTACAAAAGAAACTTTCTGAAAAAATACAATAGAATTGGCGAATTGCTGATTCAATACAAGTACAGAAAATAAAACAGTATTGTGAAACATTGCCTGTTTTATACAATCCAAAAGAAAATGATTTTATTATCATTGAGACAGATGCTTCAAATGATACAAGGTCTGGTTGCATGCTTGCAATACCAGCCGAAAAAATGAATACAAGCGACCTTGAAGGTCATATGAATACAAGAAGCAAAAAGGTTCGCGAGATTACACAACTCTGTAAATACATATCTGGGACATTTACAGAAACCCAGAAAAATTATACAGTTCATGAAAAAGAAACACTTGCATGTCTAAAGATACTTCGGAAGTGGAAACTCGAGCTTCTACCTAGAGAATTCGAACTTCGAACAGACTCAAAATACTTAACAAACTTCTACAGGTATACACTTCGAGACAACTACAATCAAGGAAGATTGATACATTGGCAGCTCGAGATAAGAAGATACCAGTTTCACATAGTATACATAAAATCAGAAGAGAACGCTCTTGCAGACACACTCACACGAGAATGGAGGCCGCAATAGCCTTGATGAAACAAAACATTGAAACAATTGATCGTGAGATACAACAATTCACGAAGGCTAAACATTTGGAGATACAAAGATTCACAGAATCCAAGATGACACAACGTCAAGAACTTCTTGCCACATTACACGCTGTTCAACAAGCAGCCGGACTTCCACCATCAGAGTTACCAGCAAGCGTGGTGGATCCATCATCAAACACAAACACACAAGTAAAGGCATTCACAAAATCAAAAACATTTCCATAAACAGCAGCAGAAGGGAATACTTCATCACCAGTAGCAGCTACACAAAATGATGAAGATGACAGAAAACAAATTAAATAATGGTATGTTATATTCAATGGTTCAAGCCGAGGTATATATGATCAATGGTCAAAAGCCAATGTTCATATACAAGGAAACCCAACAATATCATACAAAACATACAACAGTCTTTCAGAAGCCAAACAAGCCTTTGAAGAAACAAAAACCTACAAAAACTCCCTTCAAACCACTCCAACACTCCAAGCCCAAAACAGTTTCATAGAAAGGATGCGAGTTCTTGGAAATATACCCATAGTAAACCCAATGGACCGTGTTCAAACATCAGCCCAAAAAGAGGCCCAAATACAACCTTCAAAAGAAAATTTTGACAAACTTTTGAAATCCATTTTTGAATACAACCCAGAAACAGACAAAAACAACCTTTTTTGGTACCCAGTAAACAGAAACGGCCCAAAAGTCGTTATATTTGAACAAACAGACCCAGACTTGATATACCAATTCTTCATATATGGATTTCTTGACACCCTATACTTCAAAAATCCAAACTGTTTTCGAAAATTCAGCCCAAAACTAATGTCGACACTTCAAGACTATGCTAGACGAGTCTCAAAAGGAAACATGGATAAAGAAATAGTTTTCAAATCTACACTTTCATACCCTATCTTCAATGAAGAAGGAGTATCAGTATACTCTCATGGAATTATCAAACTAATAGTTTCAAATGGAGAATACCCCTGCATTGATACAATGAAGACACTTGATGGCATAAATGAGATAGTTGCAAAACAACTAAATCAAATATTTTATGCATCACATGAGATAAACAAGGACAGTAATGTCAAAATAAACTATAAATCCAATTATCATCTGATATATGGATCTTCGAGATACACAATTCCACCGTTACAGCTAAAAACGTTGGAAAACTTTGAGAAAACTTTTATCAAGATTGAAGAACACAGCCTGAAGACACTTCCTAAGGAAATCAAGCTCATTTTCTGCGAATATAGCGAAATAATTGATGAACACAGCTATGTAATGTGCCAAGACAAACCTGAAGACAAAGCTGAAGAAACGGGGTCCTATAATTCAAACGAGTCAATAAAGGAAGACACTGTTTCTGAGGAGTAATGTAAACTGACACATGCAATGACGTCAAACACTCAAGGAAATACGTAAGCAATGACGAACACACCTCAATAATGCAAACTTTATATCTTTGTCTGCTTTTTAGGTGCAGTTGTTGAGCACCATTATTATCTTTTACTTTAAGTCTTTTTCTACTTTTTTGACTTTTTGTAAATGAAAACGTGTCTGTAACAGTGAGTCGAGTGCCTATATATTGGCCTCAATGTAGTATGTAATATTCAGACTTTAATGGAAAGAAAAAGATCATGTGTTGATCAAAAAACTCCCTGAGTTTTTAAGCCTTTGAGCTTTTCTTTTCTGTTGGCCTCACGCCTGAATAGCAGAACCATACACAACTAAACAATTCTCATACCAAAATCAAACATATACTTCGAAGATAAGATGAACAGGTAACATGGAGTGCATGAAGACAGTAGATAGAAATACACAAACAGGTAAACAATACAAACTTTGTTCTGAAATTACTATTTATACTTTTGTATACTATAATTTATACATATGGAGACTAGTTTAATAGATCAAATTGAACACTTTGAAACAACTGAAGAATACGGATACTTCTCTCAAGATATTGTTATAGACAACAAAAAATTAAACAAAGTTAGAAGAAAAGAGTTAAACTTAATTGATGGACAAGATATGAAAACATATTTAAAAACAAAACTGAGCAGAAAAAACATTATATTATATGGAAATTTTACATGTGAAACACCTATTGAAATTTCTACAACAAAAGGAACACAGGCTATTTCGTTGATAAACAAAGCTGATATAATTCAGAAAATAAAAAAATCAAAATATGCACCTAGTGAAATAGGATATATACATATTTCTACAATACAGATACTAATTAAGAGTATATTCGCTGAGGGAATAAACTCACCCATAAAACTAGCTATATGTGATGACAGAATTATGAACATAAAAGATAAAATACTTGGAATAGTTGAAGGAAACCTGGCTTATACTAAACTACTTTTTAATGTAGCTTTACACTATGCTATACCACTTATAACATAAAAACTAGACAAATCTTTAAACATTGCCTATAAATTCGAAAGACAGGATTTAATGGAAACAAACGATTATCCGTTTTCAATAACATACACCATAGGGTATGCTCTAACAAACAGCCATCATAGTATACAATTTAAAAATTCAGATAAGATATATATGGAAGACATTTTTCGAGAAGTTTCTCGTATAAAATATATACCAAAGACACCTATTATACAACATGTTAATACTAATGTTTTTCAAAACAAAACACCTAAACTCTTAAAAAGTAAAAGTACATGCTATACATATCTACCACCAAATCAAAGAACTAATGAAACTAGCACACGGGCCTATATTAAAAACTTCAAAGAAGAGGAATCTTCTAATGAAATAACTGAAAACAAATTCACACAATTAGCCGATCAAATGGCTAAATTAACCACAACTATAAAGGAAACACTCTGAACCTTTCTGGTATCAGAGCCCGTATACGATTCTAAAAACTATGAGTCAACAATTAAAATACTGGTTATCTAGATCTTTAATACAGGTAGAGGAAGATATGTTCATATGTACAAATGATTGAGATATATGAAAAAACCGAATATTTTGAAAAAGCATGGAAAGAATACTGTAACTATTTAAAATTAAAACATATTAAAGGTATACTTTTATTTCTAATATACACTTAAAATAATGGAAAGATTCGATTATAAAAAGAGAATAGCACGACATATACAAGCGATAGAAGAACGAGTTATTATCAATGAATATCTTGCTAAAATGGCATACCATGATTTAAAATACAATAGAGATTTATCACTAAGAACTCAAGAAATAATGATAGAAATTGCAAACACGGATTTAAAAAATATAAAAAGAAAAAGAACTACAGCATATCAAATGGCATACGCTTAATTATGAGTTATAAACCAAAAATAGATACAAACATTATAACGGAAAAAAAAAACAACAAACAAAAGAACTTATGAATGCTAAAAGAATTAAACAAATGGGAAAAAATTTGGAAACATCTTTACAAAAAGAAGAAATATATAAGAAAAATTATGAAAAAACAATAAATAAAAATATATTAAATAGAGATACAATTATACAAGGTACAAAAGACCAAGAAAAAATAATAAATCATATAAACAATAGGTTTATACAAAAAATACAAGAAAGAGAAATTAACGGACCAAATTAAAAACATTTATAAAACTTGGGACTAAAATGAAAACAATAAAAAACCAAAGAAAAAGACAAAAACACTATTCAAAGATGCATTCCACAAAAGCGGAACACACCATTTTTGTAATACTTTCTGAAAGGACACTAAATTTACACTACACACAAAAATACATACCTTTTTTACAAATTGGCCTTTGATTTCGGTTATTAACCATACCTCCCGGCCCCCGGGTTAAAATTACAATAGTTATGGATAGGGAAAATATACATTTATTAATTTGACATGATGCAAAGCTTTAACTGTTACCCTCCTTTTGAACGTATAAAGGCGAATTGTTTTAATTTCTAGAAAAGATTAATAATAAATTGAGTCCAATAAAATATTGGGAAAATGAATATTTATAATCCTAATTAGGGGTGTCAATTTTGAACTCGTCCCAACGATCAAACTCGACCCATTCGTGAAATTATCAAGTTAGAATTTGGGTTCTTTTATTTGGATCAAATCGAATTGAACTCGAAAACAACCCAAATAGGTAATAGAAAATTGGGTTGGATTTTGGATTGGCTCGGGTGACCCAAAAATTTTCATTAGTAACCCACAATCCGAAACCAACCCGACCCACCTGAAAATAGATGCTATAAATTATTATTTATTTTGTTACAATGTGTTTTCCAAAAAAAAAAAAATTATACTTTATCATAGATTCTAGGGATAAATATTTTTTGCCATCCAAACTATGCTCGTTTTTACACTTTGTCATCTAAACTTATTTTCGTTGCAAACCACCATCTCAACTATGTAATATTTACAAATCACCATCCTTATTCAATTTTAAGTGGTATTCGGGATTTTAAATGGTTTATAATACCTAAATACGTCATAGGTGATGCGCACTAGCTTTTAATAAAGATAAATTAATCTTTCAATTATTACAATAATTTTTTAAAGTTTTACTATGATAGAAAACAACTATAACTCTTATTTTCTCATTCTTCATGTTTTGATCACCATCTCACTTGACTCTAAGATAGTAAGTTAAAAAAATATATATAATTATAAATTATCTGACTTGATACATTCTAGTTTTAAGAAAAATTATCTAACTTGATGTTTTAGTTTGAAAAGTTTCTATTCTCTTCAATCAATTATGGATATAATAGATCAATGAATATAAAAAATAAAAATAAAAAAGATAATTTCTTATTAAAACTCCGACCCTGACCTAAAAAAATGAGGAAGAAGGATGAAAAAATGAAAGAATCAAATAGTTTTTTTTAAGAAAAGGGATGGATTAAATAGTTTCAACAAACAAAATACGGATGCATTAATCAAATAATTTGAAAATTCATAAAGATTATTGCGTTTAATTGTGTAGAGGTAATAAAATTTAAGACTTTTTTATCCTCAATTTCCTAATTATGAAACTCTAATTTGTTAGACAATAGATGAATTAATGGAAAGACTAATTTACTCTTATTAAAAACATATGTACATCACGTGTGGGGTATTTAAGTACGGAAAACCACTTAAAATTAGATGAAGATGGCGGTTTTGTAAAAATCGTATAGACGAGATGGCAGTTTGTTAAAATCGTATAAATGAGATGGCGGTTTGGTAAAAATCATGTAGATGGGATGACGGTTTACAACGAAAATAAGTTCAGATGGCAAAGTGTAAAAACGGGCATAGTTCGGATGGCAAAAAATATTTATCTCTAGATTCCAATATTGTGTAATTGGAAGACTTAACCGAGTATATAATGGATTTATTTATAAATCAAAATAATGATCAATTTAGTATAGTACAACTAAGTATGTTGAGTAAGGGTAAAGAAGGGTTCATGAGTACCCTAAAACTTGATATCAATAAAACTTATGATAGGATAGAGTGACTTATTATTTGTTTGGGTTTTTCTCTCCATTTGGTTCGACTTATTATTTGTTGTGTTTCCTCAGTCTCTTATTCTTTTGTGCTTAATGCTAATCAATTTGGTCATATTATTCCTTAGATGAGTATGCATTAAGGGGACCCCTCTTTCCTTATCTCTTTGTTCATTGCGCAGAACTTTTTAGTTGCTTGATTTAGGAGGAAGAAAGTCACAGTTTGCTTTTATGGTATGGATTGTGGTTGTTTGTAGAGGTGCTTCTCGGGTCTCCCATTTACTGTTTGTTGATGATACTTCAGTCTGCTGTCAGGCCACATCGGAGGCGATCTCTTGCATTAAAAGGGTGCTTGCCAGATACTTATCAATCTCAGGACAGGTGATCAAGAAGGATAAATCATCTGTGGTGTTTAATGGTAACGTGGATCCCGCTATTCGGTGCTCTCTTGCGAGGGATCTTGGTATTAAGTGGGTGAATCACCATGATATTTACCTCAAACTCCCTTCCGTGGTGGGCAGATCAAAGTGTGTTATTTTTGCGAATTTGCGTGATAAGTGCGGAGTAGGTAGGATCCAAGCATTCACGGAAAAGTTGTTGTCTATGAACAGTTAAGAGGTTTTTATCAAATCAGTCCTTCTCGCAATTCCCTCATATGCTATGGGTTGTTTTCGTCTTCAGGATATATTCTTAAGCGACATTGAGTCATTAATTGCCAACTTTTTCTGGAATAACAGAAATCAAAACAAAATTCATTAGGTGGCTTGGGCCATGTTATGGTTGGGGACTTGCGGGAGGGGTTGTATGAAGTGTTAGAAAAGCTGGATTTTGATGTTGGAAAATTAGTTGTTACCAGGGACGGATCCACGATTTCTCATTAGCAGGGGATGAAAATTTCTATGCCTTCGACGATTCATGTTCTTCAATTTGCTCCCACCATTTTTTCTCAAACTAATATGATCCCTTATTAAAAAATAAATAAAAAATTGAAATTTATTTCGGGATTATAATATCCAATATCGAGTGTAGTAATTAATCATCTCGATAAATTATAGGTAACTCAAAATATATACAGATGAATAAAAAAAACTATTAAGTATTTTATATTCAAAATTAAAATTCGAATTCACAACGTTTTATTAAAATAATATATATTGAAAATTAGAGTTTTTTGTGATATTAATTATTTGACATTGTTAGATTTTGATTAGAATTACCTATTGATATGATATCTTGTATCTCTGTAATATTATATGATACATTATCTATACAATAAGATACATTACACTAATTTTTCCTTGCATAAAATACAATACATTGATTTTTTATTGAAGTGTTCGGCGCATCATAATAAAAAGTTCATACTTTTAATTATTTTCATATTCGAGTGAAATTTGATTTATATAATATATATATATATATATATATATATATATATATATATATATTAACATTTATTATATATAATAGTTAGTAAATTTTATACTCTTAAAAAGTGTTAATTAAATTATTTTCAATAATATATATATTTATATTTTAAAAATTAATTTTGAAGAGATTAGTTGTTAACATGGCAGCTGCTTACCCAAGTACATCCTTGCATTAACAGACTTCGATGAGCCAGATTGTCAAATTAAGTCAGACATGGGAGAAATCTTGTAATGGATGGGTGAAGTTGAATTTTGATGGAGCGATTTTTAGCGAGGATAATGCTCTGGGGATTAGTGTTGTAGCGCGGGACTCAAATGATGAATGCATTGGATGGGAGATAGACCCCCAAAAAAAAAAAAAATTTATTGTGGAGGGAATTGCGAGGGACTTTTCCTGAAGACAACATTATGCATCTTACGAGCCCGGCGGATGATATGTTGTCATTAGGGAATGTGTTTCTTGCAATTAAACAAATTTGTTCCCATTTTGATTCATGTCTCTTCTATTAAACGTGTAGCGAATATGATCACTTATAGTTTAACTCGTAGTGCGGTTTCGGCTTGCATTGATACTTTTAATATTCATTTTTATCCTCAAAACTTTGTTATTTTTTCGGATTTGCAATAAATGGCATCAGGGCCTTTTTCCTTTAAAATAATAACAGTAACTTCTTTTTTAACCCCATGTTACTAGTTCTGTTTTGAAATTCAAATAACTTTTCGACAACAGTATTAAGATTTACATACGACAAATCCCAATAATAATTCTAATTGATTTTGTAATTGTATGGTTTATCCGGGATTACTAAAGTTCGAACAAATTCTAATAAAACATGGAAAAAAAAAAAACATCAGCCACTTGTGTGCTACTGCTATATTAATTGCTCCAAGATTGGCCCCAGCCCCAAGTGATGCCAAGGGTTAACGTGCTGGACGCCAATAAATATTTAAGATTCTTTGTATGTGTAACATACCAACTTGGGGTTTCGTTATCTTGCTAAATGTCAACAATATTTGTTAATTATAGTTTGCACCGTAATATATGCATTCGTACCGTATTTATAATATCTTTGCAAACAATGACATGAAAATTAATAAAATTTGTGAAGTTATGTACGTGTTTTTAAATGTATTCACGTGTTTAGAATTGGATGCGTACCATAAAGTTTGATATAGAATTTAATACTTCAAAGTTGGACAAAATTATATCATATCTCCCTTTATTATTTTTTTTAAGTGTCCTTCCCAAGGATTGATAAGTGGTGGCCTATAGCATCTGCATGTATGTAAGTCATAAGTCATAACCACTTAATAGAAGTAGTTGGTTCATAATAGGATGTGTTTGCACCACCAAGTGGTGTAATTCAACGATTCGGTACTATGCTAACTTAATCAGAGGTCTCGAGTTCAAGTTCCTGGAAACGCAACTACCATTGATAGGGAGAACTTTATACCCTAAGTGATCCGTCCCGACTCGACCCATTGAAAATGTGCTATAGAACTAAAAAAAAAAAAAAAAAAGGATGTGTTTGCATATTACTTATAATTTGTAGAAAGCATGAGGACTAAAGGAGCTTCTTATAGGTACCCTTTCACGGGAGATTTTTACATCCACCAAGTTTTAACTTTAGAGAATTTAGGTCTTATTTAAGTACAAAAAAAAAATTCCACTTAAGTCAATTGGTCTTTGGTCATTGAGGAGCACTTTACATTAAGTCAAAAGTTATGTTATTATTCCAAACCAAAAAAAAGGGTTATGTTATTATTCGATTAAATAAAATTAATTGATTGTTTAAATGTTTAAGTATTACCATTTTATTTTATTTTATTTTATAATTAGGGATTTACATCTTTGAATAAACTTGATATGACAAAGAATTTATTATTATTTGCTTTATTTTTGGGGTATAGTGATGTTGGCTCATTTTGTTAGTATTTTGTTCATGTAGCATTGACATGGATAATTAATAATTGTTTTCTCTTTTGCTAAGTCTATCAATCACATTAATATTTATTTTTGTCAGAAGAACGTTACATATCTATCTATATTACATATAAATTTATATTTTATAAAATTTTATTTTGGCCGGGTAGTTTATATAAATTGTATATCGAGGACAAAACAGTCATTTTAAAATGGCTAAGAGAGAAAAAAATATATAGATATACAACAAAAGTTCATGCATTACAACGACTGTGATGATCAATTTTCAATTTTAAAAGGGTTTTTTTTTTTAAGATTTTTTATTTCACATCATAATTTTATTTTGAAACATTACACATAACCTATGATATATAGATATAGATACAACGACATGGACACAATACGACAAGATATCGAGACAAAGATTTTTTTTCTTCAATTTCTCACGTGAAGAGTGTTGAATTCGGTACAGTGTATGACACAAATTTTTGATACGACATAATACAATACGATAAAGTGATATTTTTAAAAATATTCATACATCATAGCAAATGACACACGGATTAACATGCAAAACTTCCATTTACTATAGGCTTAAGACTTCAAAACAATTGCATTCGACTATATATATATATAAACCATTTACTTTGAAACATCAAACGTTCTAAAGAATTTTAGTTTTCTCAATTTAGCAGGTGCTAACTCTAATTTAATTCTTACAAGTTTAATATAAATAATATAATTCGGTAAAATAATTTATATCAAGTTCAATGTACTGGGACATTTTCCAGTCTCTTTTTAAATTAAAATTTATTGTTTGTTATGTAAAGTGTGATGAACCAAAACCTTGCATCCAACCAGCACAAAGCACAAGCCCAAGAAAAGTTGCGCAGAAGTTCAGATTTTCACGAGTACGAGGCACCTTGTCCCTTGGGAAATCTGTAGATAAGCTGTCAGAAAATTAGTTTATAATTGTATCCTAGGATATTCCTTGTGGGGGAAAAAAAGGGAAATTGCAAATATTTTTTAATTCTTAACCTTTGGGGGGTAACGTCTAATAAAATTATCTTAAGAAAACGTCAAAAATAGAATTATATTACTTGTTTTTTAAAAAACATATAAGTTAAATTTGATATCATCTGACCTGAGTATCAGAAATGTTCTTGTATTAAGAAAGTTGATTCATTTTTTATTTTTATTTTTTTTTGAAGACCAGCCACAGCGGCTAACTACAACGACTCAGAAACAACTAACTCAGAAACAAAAGATGGAATATCCAAAGCGCCAACGCAGGCCGAAGCCGCACTACTAGCTAACTTGTGGGCTATAACATTCGCACCACGTTTAATAGACGAAAGACGAACATCAACAAAAGAATCTAAGATCTCGTAGATGTCCGAGAAGATATGACCAGTTGGAGAGAGGTCATCAATCCTGTTCTGAATTCGATGCATCACATTAGAATTGTCCCCTTCAAAGACCACCCGTTGCCAACCAAAATCTCGAGCAAGGCGAACTGCTGCCAGCGCTGCCATCGATTCCGAAATGAAGGGGTCTGCCATATGAAGTTTACGGTCAGTTTCCCATCTAATACCTTTGCCGTCGGAGTCACGCGCGATCACGCCAATGCCAATAGCATTCTGGTTTGAAAATACCGCACTGTCAAAGTTTACTTTGATCCATCCAACCTCCGGTTTCTACCAACGAACATCAGCTACCTCCGTCCCCGGTATGTAACCTTCCTCGTCAATGGCTTCTCTCATAACAACCATGTCCCCGGCGCATTCCAGAATTTCATGGGGGAGCTTCGAAACTCCTTCAGTCCTCCTCTTGTTTCGTTGATTCCACGCCGCCCATAATACCGAAGCTAACTTCCTCCGGTCATCACTCCCAGGCATTTCCAGCGCCTTCGCCAATCCCTCCACCAAATCATTAGCGATACCCGATGTGGCTAACTTCTGAGTGCAGTGGGTAAGGATGGGAATGATAATTTGTTCCCAATTGCATTTGCATATGTTAGGACAGAGAATTATGAAAACTGGGTATGGTTTCTAGAGGAGCTGTTGCTGGATATAGGGGGTTTATATGAAGACAGGTGGACATTTATCTCTGATAGGCAAAAAGGCCTGATTGATGCAGTGTCCAGATTATGCCCTGGGAGTGAGCATAGGTTTTGCTTAAGGCACATGTACCAGAACTTCTACAAACACTGGAAGAGTCAAGACTTGAAGACTCTTTTCTGGAAAGCTGCCTCAGCAGGAACCAAAGAAGAGTGGGGTGCAGTGATGAAACAAATTGAGCAGTTAGATCCTAAGGTTAATGGAAGTACTCAAACTGCTTATGAGTGGCTGTCTAAAATTCCAGCAGAGCATTGGGCCAGATCACACTTCAAAATAAATTGTAAGTCTGATGTCCTAGTTAACAACATATGTGAGTCTTTTAATAACATGATACTACCTTGTAGAGATTTACCTGTTATTAAGATGTTTGAGTGGATAAGAAAAAGATTGATAACTAGGATGCAAATAAAGAAAGAGGGTATGAGTAGCTATGAGGGGAAAATATGTCCAAATATTAGAAAGAAGATAAGCACACAGTGTGATTTAGCTAGGAACTGTTTTCCTACTTGGTGTGGAAGATTGGAGTTTGAGGTAGATGAAAATCATGACCAGTTTGTGGTGAAGTTGGATGCAAGGACATGTACATGTGGGATGTTCCAACTGAATGGTTATCCATGCAAGCATGCATGTACTTCAATCACAAACAAAAGGATGAACTTGGACGATTTTGTGGATGACTGTTACACCAAGGAGACTTACATGAGGGTTTATGTTGACATGATTTATGCAGTTCCTGGCCTTAAACATTATATCCAGGTTGACGTGGCACCTCTAGGTCCTCCGCAATTCACCAAAAAAACGGGCAGACCCAAAAAACAGAGGAGAAAGGGTGCTGATGAAATCAGGAGTGGTGGACCAAGACAAGGACTTACTCACACTTGTCAAAATTGCTTGGTAGTAGGTCATAACAAAAGGTCATGTAAAGATCAACCACATCCCAACTCAAAATACTACAAGGTTTGAAAGTTTAAGTTATTTTTATACAGAATTGTTCATGTACTATAGTATTGTTACTAATAGTTTACCTAATTACTGCAGGGCCAAAGTGGAAGAGGAGAAACTTCTGCATCAGGAGCACCATCTGATGCTTTCACACCTACTGCACCAACTGTTGCTTCAAGATCTACTGCACCAAGACCTGCTTCAAGATCTACAACAACAAGGCCTTTTTCAAGCCAGCCAGCCTTCAGTGCTCCTAGATCAACAACTGGTACTTCAACTGCAGCAGCTAATTCATCTTCCGCTCCACCTGTCCAGCCTACAACAAGAAAGGAAAGAGTGAGAAAGCCCACTGAGAGTCAGGTGTTCCAGAGAAGCAAAGAAAGATCCAAGGAGAAGAGGAGTTCAGGTCCGGGGAGTCTTTGAATTTCTGAATCTGTAAATCTGGAAGTTCTTCTTAGAGATATGTTTATGTTAGTTTCAAAACAATCTTCCCCCTTTTTGTTTGGCCCCCATGTGTTTTTGGAGATAAAACATTGATGGTTGTGCATGCAAGATTCCCTTGTCTGCCATTGGTGTCATTTGTGGGGACCATGGTTGTTGGCATTAGTTATTGCCTTTTGAAGACTACTGTATGACAAAATGATATTGCTTTTGAAGACTATTGTATGACAAATTTGTTTGGTCTGAATGAATAGTTGTGGTTAGTTTTTATTATTATATCATGGTTAGCTTGTAAGACATTGCAGTGAATATTATGGAGGCCAGTTTTAACCATTACTTTGAAGTTCATATTAAATTGAACACATTCCCGAGTTATAAACTGTACAGGGGTTATAATGCATCTTGAGAATCTTACAGGGTTTTCTGGGCAACTTTCAATACTTACAGGGTTTTCTGGGCAAAAATATTCACAACATCAAAAAGGGATTCATATTCAAACGAAGAACAGTTACAGATTCTAAATTTTACAACAAATTCATTTCTTCAACACAACAATACACAAAATGAAAAGCAAAAACACACACATGATCATCAACATTAGATTGACATTCATATAGACATCGTTGGTATTAACAGCTTTTGTAGATCTACATTGAACTTTTGAGGATCTTGGAATCACTTCACCCTCATTTTCTTCTTCAAGGTCATCATCTGCTTCCTTTGGCGTCTAAATAGGGTTAAACCAAGAAAAATATTTACACTCACGATTTGGGCAACAACAATACAACATTCCTTTAGATGGCTTGTTGTAGGACTCCACAACTCTAATAGCTGCCTTCAATCGACAACCACATTGCGGGGGAGTTGAGTACCTAACAGCGCATTCTTGATTCCTTCGTCTCAAATGTGGGCTCTCGGATATTGTGGACATTTTCCTTCTTTTTCTGCAGACAACGAAAATGGGGAGCTAGGGTTTCATTCACAAAATGGGGAGGAAGATGGTGAGGAATTACTCCAACTTTTATTATGTTTAGAGAGGGTATAAATGTCTTTCCACAGCCAATGAGTGCAGAAATTCGTCATACCAACTTCATTTACAGCGTGTGTGACACAATGCACTGACGCGGGGTTGTCAGTGGTACTTAAATCAAAACACAGGGTTCCCCATACTAATTGTTGAAACACGGGGTTTTTGGTGCTAATTAGGCAGAACACAGGGGGTATCCGTGCATTTAACTCATTTGTCAACTATGATTAAACAGTTAAAGAATAAAAAACACATCTTTATATTGGTGTTGATGAACTTGAATCAAGAATATCCTTAAGTACATAATTTGTCTATTTAAGTTGGTCTTTGATTTATTTCGAAATTGATTGTGCTCTTCTTATTTTAGTTATAACTTATTCGCTTATAAATAGTTAACTTGGTGGTTAGTTTTCCTAACATTGAGATTCGCCCTTTTTATCGATTTCTTGACTTCTTTTTCTTGTACGTAAAAAAAAAATCCTAGTATTTTAGGTTCAACACGATATTTATGATTGTTTACAGTTGTGTGAATTCGTAATTAACAATTATATTTATATTTATGATTCGAAACTTAAAAGAAAAAAAGTTGTAGTCTTGTAGATATGTGTATAACTACATATCGACCTTCGAATTAATTTCGACCACGTATCTAGCTAATCTGTACCAGTAATAAATCTAAATCCGTAAGAAAGTAGCATATCAAATTAGCATAGTTAATTATAGTGGTCCCAATTTTCAGCAGACGAAGTAATCCAGACTTCGGTAAGATCATTTTAAGACTAACAGGGAAAAAGATCACCTAAATTCATCTCAAAGAATTCCACTATGATAAGCAACCATAAGAGTCCAATTCAGACCGAGTCCAAGATGTGAATTTGCCTTCACACAGACAGCAGCACATGCATCCCATTGACCATGCCAGAAAGCCCCACGTAATTAACCAAACAACGATGTTTTTTCATGATCCAAGACCGAGTCAAGTATAGCCTTGACAAGGATTGATCAGAATTTAATTTCGTGTAGAATGTTCATAAATCTTTGATCAAAATTGGGTGTGGTTGAAGTGACATGAAACTGTACTGAAAATGAGGTGTGAATGTTGTCCCCCACTCTACAACACCGTCTTAATTACTCTAGCTCATTCTATATTGGAATGGATTTATAGTCCATTTAGGCATTTATGATAACAGTATTTTGGAGTGCTGTAATTTCTAGAGTGCAATGCATTCGGTCCATTTATCAATTAAAATATGAATTTCGTAGTACGTCCCATCCTCAATCCTTCTTCTTGGTTTAATGGTGATAAATAGAGGGAGACTATGAATTCAATTATCATCTGATATATGGATTTTTGAGATACACAATTCCACCGTTACAACTAAAAACGTTGAAAAACTTTGAGAAAATTTTTATCAAGATTGAAGAACACAGCCTGAAGACACTTCCTAAGGAAATCAAGCTCATTTTCTACGAATACAGGTCATTTTCTAAAAATAGTGTAAACTTTAATGCATATTGCAAAAGTAGTATGCTATTGCAAACTATTTTAAGTTTGGTGTTATCCGCATTTGGGAGAAGCGGAACTCCAAATTCATAACACAGTTGATATTTTTTTACAAATCAATACAATAACTTTTGAATATTATATTTTCACCCATAATACTTTTCATGAAAAAATATACTGAATATTTAACTGATCTATACGAAGAATATAATAATCATAAAAACTTATACTTAATAGCTAAAAATAATGGACACTGGTATATCACGAGATATCATGAATATTGGGCAGAATATTATGAAGAACAAATACAAAAAACTATTTTAATACTAAAACGATTTGAAAAATAAAATGGATAAACAAAGAAAAACCAAAAACGATATAAGAAGATTAGGAAAGAAATTAGAAGTTGCAACAAAATACGATTCTATTATGAAAGAAATTTTTATATATCCCAACGAAATAAAAAATATAACAGACAATGCTAAACAAATTAATATAATAAATACAAAATTAATAGAAAAAATATATCAATGAAAAATGAATGGATAAATATGGATCAATATCAAAAACAATTAAAACGTCAAGAAATACGACTGCTACGAGGAATAATTAAGCAAAAAATAGACATAGTAAATAAAACGACTAATTCAGTAGATTATGAAAAACAAGAAAAAATTATTCAAAGCATGGGACAGAGTGAAGAAAATCTTGTAAAAAATAGAATACACATTCCCACTACTATTTCAAGACTAGAAGAATATATTAAATTCATAAAACAATCAGAACACGGAATACCAGAACTAATGGATGAAAATAAAAAAGTAATAAAATGGTGTCGCGAACAAATAACTAAATTAAATATACTTTCATCAGCATGAATGAATTACAAAATTTTGTAGAAACATTAAATCAACAGATACATTCTTTAAATAATATAGTAAAAACATTATCAGACCAACTAACACATACTAACGAAAAGATGTCTCAACTCGAAAATACTATTACAAACATCAATAATAATCAAGAAATTGAATCATATTATAAAATTGATCAAAACATTTTCTCTTGTCATCAGGATGGGGGAGAATATCCACATTTATTTCACACTACTACAAACCCACAATTAAACACCATTATAGATATGTTACAACAAATTCTTTTACATAAAAAACAAAATGTTATAAATGAAATAGATAATACTCAAGAAATTTTAGATAAACTTCTACGAGAAATTAAAGGAAAACAAGTGGAAAACCAAATTGGTACATCTGAAGAAAAACAAATAATACTTCCTATGTCAAACTGTCAAGAATTATTAAAACAACTCAAAGAAGTAATTATACGAAAAGAATATTCTAGACATATAACTATTGCTAATCTTGAAACATATTTTGGAAATAGAAATTTCAAACCTTTTCAAATAGAAGCTCCACGATTATAATGGAAACTTTTGATTTAGAAGAAAAAATTGTAGAATTAAACAATTTATTAGAATCATTAAAAATAGTTGATGAAGAAAATAAACAAACTCATACATTAGAAGCTATAAAACCAGAAGTAGAAAACGAAGAAGTGATATATGGATATGAATCATTAGAAGACGATGTGATAGGAATGGAACACGGTTTAAAACAAAGAAAAAGATAAGAAAGATATTCCAGAAGCAAGTAATACTAATAAGGAAGAAAAAGTTGAATGAGAAACTTATCAAGAAGATAAATATACTAATCCTCTAAAAAATTCAAGCATACAATACAACTTTAAAAAGGGATATATTCCAAATAAAAAAGGAAGATGGTCTAAAATACCTGACCAATATATACCTACAAAAGGAATACTAGGAGTCGATGGAATACTAAATTTAGACTGTGTAACAAACAAATCAACACTTATTACCGAATGGGCACATAAATTAGGATTAATTATGGAAACTGAAGATAGATTAAGACAAGAAAATTTTAAAACAATATTTAATTTCGTACAATATAAAACAATAGGAAATGTAACACACTTTTTATCTTCATTATCAGAAGAACAATGCACACTCTTGAGAGGAGAAGACTTTATAGATACTTTTTGGAATATAGTTGATAAAATATATTCAGAATTTGTTGGGATATCTATACAAAGTACAGGATTTATTGTATCAAAAAGAGAACAAGATAGAGCAGCATACCATTTAGCCAATACACAAATACTAGACATGTGTGCTATAGAACACTTTAACTGCGAATACAATATGTATTATTATGGTTTATCTAAAGAAAACAGAGAAAAATATCTATCATTATACTTCAGTAAATTACTCTATCCAGTAGGACAAATAGTATATGCAGATTTTAAGAAACAAGTAGATGAAGGATTTGTTTCAGAAACATTAGGAGGAGCACAAACCGTAGTAGAACAATTTTTAGGAGATAAATGTTATGAAAGAGAATTACACAATGCAGTCAAAAACAAAGTCACGATATGTTGTGAGGGAAATCCTCTAGTACCTCAACAATACGGAGAAAGTCCATACATAATTCGACCAAACAAAAAAAGAAAATACAAGAGAAAAGATAAAAGATATAGATGGAGAAAGGAACCTAAAAGATGGATTGATAATAACAAACATAAATTTCAAAAAAGAAGAAGACGTTTCTTTAAAAAGAAAGAATACAAACCAAAACAAAAATACTGTCCAGAAGGAAAGAAAAAATGTCAATGTTGGCTTTGCCACGAAGAAGGACACTATGCAAGAGAATGCCCTAAACAACAAAGACAATCTGGAAAAAGATTACATATACTTCAAGTAGCTCAAACATACGATTTAGAACTAATAGAAGAAGACTATTCTGATTTGGAAAACATATATGAAATGGAAACAGTTACAGAATCAGAAACTGAATATAGTTCTGAAGATTTTTAAATGAAAAACTCTAACGCTACATTCATAGAAGTAAAAATAAAACATAAAACAATTAAAGCATTTATAGATACAGGAGCAAGTTTATGCTTTGCTTCACTAGCTCTTAATATATTTAAATGGAAAAAACTTAGACAACCATTAAAAATAATGATAGCAGATGCAAGTCATTATTATATTTGGTACGTCACATACTTAGAAAAGGCTTGGATACAAGGATATTGTTTTACTATACCATCTATATACAGACACGAAACAGGATTACCATTCATCCTAGGAAATAACTTTTTGAAACTATATAGACCTTTTTGTCAAGATTTAAAATACATCACTTTAAAATCACCTGTTAATGAAAAACTATCTCAAAAGAGTGAAACGGTTAAAATACCTATAATAAAGATTGAGGACAGAAGTAATCTTATAGACAAAATAGACTATCTAATCAATCATGAATTAATATTTTTCATAAAAACAAATCTTGAAAAAGAAATAGAAGAGATTTTAGACTCTGTCACTAGTGAAGATCCTTTAGATAAAGATAAAAATAATAATTACATCTTACCAAAAAAAAAATAATAATAATTACATGATAGTAGAAATAAAACTTAAAAATCCTTTATATGAAGTAAATGTAAAAAATAATATACCTTATTCTAAAAAAGATATTGATGAATTTAAAGAAGAATGTAAACAACTTTTGGAGAAAGGATTAATTTCTGAAAGCAAAAGTCCACACGCAGCACCAGCTTTCTATGTTGAAAACAAGAATGAAATAAAACGAGGAAAACGACGAATGGTCATAAATTATAAACAATTAAATGAGAAAACTATAGGAGATGCATATAAACTTCCTAGAATTGATTATATCAAAGATAGGTTAAAAGGAAAAACATGGTTTAGTACATTAGACGCTAAATCAGGATACTGGCAATTGAGATTGCATGAAAATACAAAACCATTAACAGCTTTTACATGTCCTCCACAGAAACATTACCAATGGAATGTTTTACCATTTGGTTTGAAACAAGCACCTGGAATATACCAAAGATTTATGGATAAAAACCTTGAAGGTTTGGAAAACATTTGTCTTGCTTACATAGATGATATTATCATCTTTAGCAATCAAGATAAAGAAGATCATTTGAAAAAACTAAAAATAGTTTTAAAACGATGCAAAGACAAAGGACTGATTCTTTCTAAAAAGAAAGCGGTCCTATGTAAACAAAAAATTGATTTTCTTGGAAATACTTTTGATTCACAAGGAAATATAGTTCTTCAAGATAATATTTTGAAAAAATTAAATGATTTTCCAGATCAAATTACTGATCGAAAACAATTACAAAGATTTCTTGGATGTTAAACTATATTTCTAATCAAGGATTCATAAAGACCCTTGCTAAAGAAAGAACACAATTACAAAAGAAACTTTCTAAAAAAATACAATGGAATTGGCGAATTGCTGATTCAATACAAGTACAGAAAATAAAACAGTATTGTGAAACATTGCCTGTTTTATACAATCCAAAAGAAAATGATTTTATTATCATTGAGACAGATGCTTCAAATGATACATGGTCTGGTTGCATGCTTGCAATACCAGCCGAAAAAATGAATACAAGCGACCTTGAAGGTCATATGAATACAAGAAGCAAAAAGGTTCGCGAGATTACACAACTCTGCAAATACATATCTGGGACATTTACAGAAACCCAGAAAAATTATACAGTTCATGAAAAAGAAACACTTGCATGTCTAAAGATACTTCGGAAGTGGAAACTCGAGCTTCTACCTAGAGAATTCGAACTTCGAATAGACTCAAAATACTTAACAAACTTCTACAGGTATACACTTCGAGACAACTACAATCAAGGAAGATTGATACATTGGCAGCTCGAGATAAGAAGATACCAGTTTCACATAGTATACATAAAATCAGAAGAGAACGCTCTTGCAGACACACTCACACGAGAATGGAGGCCGCAATAGCCTTGATGAAACAAAACATTGAAACAATTGATCGTGAGATACAACAATTCACGAAGGCTAAACATTTGGAGATACAAAGATTCACAGAATCCAAGATGACACAACGTCAAGAACTTCTTGCCGCATTACACGCTGTTCAACAAGCAGCCGGACTTCCACCATCAGAGTTACCAGCAAGCGTGGTGGATCCATCTTCAAACACAAACACACAAGTAAAGGCATTCACAAAATCAAAAACATTTCCATAAACAGCAGCAGAAGGGAATACTTCATCACCAGTAGCAGCTACACAAAATGATGAAGATGACAGAAAACAAATTAAATAATGGTATGTTATATTCAATGGTTCAAGCCGAGGTATATATGATCAATGGTCAAAAGCCAATGTTCATATACAAGGAAACCCAGCAATATCATACAAAACATACAACAGTCTTTCAGAAGCCAAACAAGCCTTTGAAGAAACAAAAACCTACAAAAACTCCCTTCAAACCACTCCAACACTCCAAGCCCAAAACAGTTTCATAGAAAGGATGAGAGTTCTTGGAAATATACCCACAGTAAACCCAATGGACCGTGTTCAAACATCAGCCCAAAAAGAGGCCCAAATACAACCTTCAAAAGAAAATTTTGACAAACTTTTGAAATCCATTTTTGAATACAACCCAGAAACAGACAAAAACAACCTTTTTTGGTACCCAGTAAACAGAAACGGCCCAAAAGTCGTTATATTTGAACAAGCAGACCCAGACTTGATATACCAATTCTTCATATATGGATTTCTTGACACCCTATACTTCAAAAATCCAAACTGTTTTCGAAAATTCAGCCCAAAACTAATGTCGACACTTCAAGACTATGCTAGACGAGTCTCAAAAGGAAACATGGATAAAGAAATAGTCTTCAAATCTACACTTTCATACCCTATCTTCAATGAAGAAGGAGTATCAGTATACTCTCATGGAATTATCAAACTAATAGTTTCAAATGGAGAATACCCCTGCATTGATACAATGAAGACACTTGATGACATAAATGAGATAGTTGCAAAACAACTAAATCAAATATTTTATGCATCACAGGAGATAAACAAGGACAGTAATGTCAAAATAAACTATAAATCCAATTATCATCTGATATATGGATCTTCGAGATACACAATTCCACCGTTACAGCTAAAAACGTTGGAAAACTTTGAGAAAACTTTTATCAAGATTGAAGAACACAGCCTGAAGATACTTCCTAAGGAAATCAAGCTCATTTTCTGCGAATATAGCGAAATAATTGATGAACACAGCTGTGCAATGTGCCAAGACAAACCTGAAGAAACGGGGTCCCATAATTCAAACGAGTCAATAAAGGAAGACACTGTTTCTGAGGAGTAATGTAAACTGACACATGCAATGACGTCAAACACTCAAGGAAATACGCAAGCAATGACGAACACACCTCAATAATGCAAACTTTATGTCTTTGTCTGCTTTTTAGGTGCAGTTGTTGAGCACCATTATTATCTTTTACTTTAAGTCTTTTTCTACTTTTTTGACTTTTTGTAAATGAAAACGTGTCTGTAACAGTGAGTCGAGTGCCTATATATTGGCCTCAATGTAGTATGTAATATTCAGACTTTAATGGAAAGAAAAAGATCATGTGTTGATCAAAAAACTCCCTGAGTTTTTAAGCCTTTGAGCTTTTCTTTTCTGTTGGCCTCACGCCTGAATAGCAGAACCATACACAACTAAACAATTCTCATACCAAAATCAAACATATACTTCGAAGATAAGATGAACAGGTAACATGGAGTGCATGAAGACAGTAGATAGAAATACACAAACAGGTAAACAATACAAACTTTGTTCTGAAATTACTATTTATACTTTTGTATACTATAATTTATACATATGGAGACTAGTTTAATAGATCAAATTGAACACTTTGAAACAACTGAAGAATACGGATACTTCTCTCAAGATATTGTTATAGACAACAAAAAATTAAACAAAGTTAGAAGAAAAGAGTTAAACTTAATTGATGGAAAAGATATGAAAACATATTTAAAAACAAAACTGAGCAGAAAAAACATTATATTATATGGAAATTTTACATGTGAAACACCTATTGAAATTTCTACAACAAAAGGAACACAGGCTATTTCGTTGATAAACAAAGCTGATATAATTCAGAAAATAAAAAAAGCAAAATATGCACCTAGTGAAATAGGATATATACATATTTCTACAATACAGATACTAATTAAGAGTATATTCGCTGAGGGAATAAACTCACCCATAAAACTAGCTATATGTGATGACAGAATTATGAACATAAAAGATAAAATACTTGGAATAGTTGAAGGAAACCTGACTTATACTAAACTACTTTTTAATGTAGCTTTACACTACGCTATACCACTTATAACAGAAAAACTAGACAAATCTTTAAACATTGCCTATAAATTCGAAAGACAGGATTTAATGGAAACAAACGATTATCCGTTTTCAATAACATACACCATAGGGTATGCTCTAACAAACAGCCATCATAGTATACAATTTAAAAATACAGATAAGATATATATGGAAGACATTTTTCGAGAAGTCTCTCGTATAAAATATATACCAAAGACACCTATTATACAACATGTTAATACTAATGTTTTTCAAAACAAAACACCTAAACTCTTAAAAAGTAAAAGTACATGCTATACATATCTACCACCAAATCAAAGAACTAATGAAACTAGCACACGGGCCTATATTAAAAACTTCAAAGAAGAGGAATCTTCTAATGAAATAACTGAAAACAAATTCACACAATTAGCCGATCAAATGGCTAAATTAACCACAACTATAAAGGAAACACTCTGAACCTTTCTGGTATCAGAGCCCGTATACGATTCTAAAAACTATGAGTCAACAATTAAAATACTGGTTATCTAGATCTTTAATACAGGTAGAGGAAGATATGTTCATATGTAAACAAATGATTGAGATATATGAAAAAACCGAATATTTTGAAAAAGCATGGAAAGAATACTGTAACTATTTAAAATTAAAACATATTAAAGGTATACTTTTATTTCTAATATACACTTAAAATAATGGAAAGATTCGATTATAAAAAGAGAATAGCACGAGATATACAAATGATAGAAGAACGAGTTATTATAAATGAATATCTTGCTAAAATGGCATACCATGATTTTGTTGGAAAACAGAATCAGAAAGCAGCGGAATTTAAAAAAAATTTCCCAACAAAAGGACCTTGAACTCGCAATCGTGTAACCAAATTCGTAAAGTTAGAAAACTTACTTTTCTTTTATTCTTTCTTGAAGCGTTTCAAGCCACCCAAGAACGCTCTTCTCGCGGCTTGATCCCCTCTCCTTGGTAAAGCTCGAATCTTCAAACTTCTAACTTGAAGTCTCTAGAGAAAGTCCACCAACTTGATCACAATCTAACTAGTAAGGATGCTAGTTCTCTAGTTAGTGTTTAGGCTTAACCTAGGGTTTAATATAATCTTGGAGAAAGGAAGGTGTTCAACACATGAACCAAGAATTGTCAATTAGCTCTAAAGGGGAGCATGAGCTCCCCTATATATAGGAAAAGGGGAGGGACGGCCGAACCTAGTCCTTATTGGACTAGGATTTGGTTCCTCTCTCTCCTATTACTTGATCATCAAGTATTTTCCAACTTTGACTTTGAATTCTATTTCTAGTCAACTTTTAAGAAAGCTTAAAAATATCCAAACTATTTTTGGATAATTTTATACTTTATTTATTATAAAATAAATAACTTATTTTTATCTAATTAATTAATTCGTAATTAATTAACTAGATTATTTTCTCCAAAATTAGACTTTCCTTTTAATTCAAAATTAAACCAAAGTCTATTAAATAATTAACTAATTAATTATTTAATATATATATATAATATATATATACACACACGTGTGTGACACGTGTCACAGTGACACGTGTCACTCACGTGAGCCACACGTGTGAATTCACACGTGTGGAACCCTCTTGGTCCGATTAACTCGTTTAATCATTTTCAAGCCTCAACTCATGTAACCAAGTTGTTGTGTGTGACCCTCTAGGTTCTCAATTCAATTAGCAGTGACCCTAATTAATTAATTCACTAATTAATTAATCAGTCCACAGATTAAACGACCATAGTCTAGCAACAGGTGTTTAACCCCTAGCTGAATTGGAATGTTCGGATTCGACAGAACCTTTAAGTCATTGATTCATGTGAGATACAATCCTCCTACTTACTATCTCTCAACCAAGATCTAGGGCAAGGGAATAATCAGAACCCTAATAATCTGGTCTTAAAGCTAAGTGCATTTCATATCCATTTGATCTCAATCCAAGAAACCCTTTTCTTGATGTCTTGATCTACTGCCTTGGCCAAGGACTCCATATGGCATATGAATGACTTATACAATAAGAGATCACCTTGCAAATGCAAGTGTAGGTCCTATCTTGATTCTCATTCACTTTCATGAATCACTTGTGCAGCCCCAGCATAAGCCTTGAATCAGTTGTCTAAGGCGACACCCTTTAAAGCTTATACCTAAGACTACAGAGTTAACTCATAAAGTGAGAAGGAACCTCAAGTCTAAGGATCAATTAATCACATCAATGACTCGTGAGATATTTCCTAATCTGGAAGTTTCCATTTCCTGAAATAGAAACTTCCTTTCCCATTTAGGAATGTTCTCACACGGGGCACCTCAGTGAACTTACTTATTAAAGTAAGCACCCTCATGTATCACGCACGTATCAACTATACACTTTGCACCTCCATGAAACAAGGTGGTCCTTCTTAAGGGCGTGATCCCACAAGCAAGCCTTAGAGGAGTCAGGTTGACACTCCCACTGTCTGTAGGACTCATCGGCTTGGAGTATTTTACTAATCATGACTTATGTGATATAGGGCTCGTTTCATGAACCATTTCACCTAAATGGTAGAGTCCTAAAGTCATCAGGATTAGGGGAGTTCTCATACATGCGCACGTAATGGAAACACACAAAACACGTATTGGCATATAAAGAAGTGTTTGCCTATAATCAATCGTATATTATTCAAAGATTGTCTGTGATACAAGAAAAGTCCCAAAGCAGATTACGTCGAATCGGCTTTCTAGGGCACTATTCCTAACAATCTCCCACTTGCCCGTAAAAGCCATTTAGGTATTCTAAGTCCCATCTTCTCAAGATGCACTTTGAGAGCCTATTGACTTTGGGCGTTTCCAAAGTGGATCTGCTATATTCTCTGCTGATGTGACCCTTTTGTTTACACATCTCTTAGGAAACACCTTTTCCTTATAAAGTGATTCGTAATCACGTGTTCAGTCTCTTGGTGAGGTCTTGGTTCTCTTACTTGAGCAACCATCCCTTTTATCATACAATATGATCAAGGAGTTGTTTTCATGCTAGGAACTTCATCTAACATGTTAGATGGAGTTTCTTACCCAAACACTTAACTTAGTGTTATATAATACGACTAAGTTCTCAACTACGATAGTTGAGTTTTGCAATGTCCATCCTTGGAACCCTTTCCAACACATTGCATTACCATTCTGGTAGAAGTTGTATCCTTGCAATGATTTCATAATCATCCATGTTTGATGAACGGTTACATCAAATATCCTTCTAACAATAAGATCTTTTGGGCTCTGTAAACTAATACATATCCTCATTTCTTCTCAAGTACTCTGAGGACATCCTTTACAGAGATCTAATGACCTTCTCTGAGGTCATATTAGATTCGGCCTACTACGCTTAGTGTTGCGCCATATCTAATTTAGTACATAACTTTTCATACATTATGCACCCTTTCACTTAAAGGGATTTTGGACATTCTAACTTTCTCAAAGCTTATCTTAGGACACATACTCTTCAAAAGAGACGTTCCATTGTCCATACTAAACTCCTTTTAGTACCGTGGTTATGTACTCATTTTGTGATAATCCTTTTATTCTCTTAGATCTATCTTCTATAGATCTGAATGTCGAGAATATAGGATAATCACCAAGATCTTTCATGTCAAATTGTTTCTTAAACAAGAATTGGTAACTTTCACGTCATCCTTGACATTCCTAATGAGAAGGACATCGTCTTCTAAAGAACCAAAATTGACTCTTACATCACTAACTTTCATATGTACACTCTGAGACTTAGTCGACTTCTATCTGTGTCAAACGATTTGACTGTGGAATCGAATTGTCTAACTCCTAGAAGCCTTTATCAATCCACAGATTGACTTTAGGGATTTGCATACCTTATGCATACTCCCACTGAATATGAGATTTATAGAAATACCTTATTTCAGTCTCTTTCAATCTCATATTGAACAAGATAGTTCTCATATTCATTTATCATATCTCATAGTCAGAATATGAGGATATGGTAAACACAACCCAAATGGACTTTTGCATTTCAACCGTCAAGAAGGTTGTATTGCTTTCCATTTACTCAAAGCTCTAGGAGCTTGATCCTATCAGGTGGATCAACCAAGGTCAAAACTCGGTGTAAGTATATGGAATCCATATTGGATTTCAAGGCTTGCTTACACTACTCAGATTCCAAATCTGACAGTGTCTCCTCTTCAAGTAATTCCTTGGCTATCTAGGAACGCGTTCTAAACGCATCTTAAGAGAAGGGTTTCACAAGTGTACATACTCTAAAATTTGGCTAAGTTTTATCAGATGGGCTCGTTTCTTCTATATGTGGCATAGATATTTTTCCTCAAATTTCTTTGAGGTCTGCTTGCTTGCCTTTCTTCTTCTATAGGAACGATTCCTTAAGAAAGGTACATTCCTTTGAGACAAACAACCTTTGTACAAGGGAATCGCAAAACTGATATCCAATATCATTGTATAAACTTGAACTCATTTCAAGCTTATCTCCCACTATCCTCTTCAAGTGAGAGGATTCCATTGAATTCTTGGATAAGAATAATTAGGGAATTTAGTATGCCACTTTGCATAGTGCAACTGAAGGACTGATTTTGGAAGGTACTAAATTCAAAATCTCTAACTGCATATTCTAAGAGTTTATTCCTAGAATGATTATAAGTCAGTAAAGCTTGCTATGGAATGCACCATATCCTATAAGGTTTCATTCCCTCATTGAGAAACACTAAGGTGTTCTCGAATTAGTTTACTGAGAGATAATCCTATTATCTCTAAGATGAGTAAGGAATTAGTTGCTAAGATATTGGCTATCTCGATCATATCGATTTACCTATAACTTATGACTACTTCGGTTCCTAACCTCCTTTCGAAATTCTAAGAATTTCATATAAGTTTCGAATTGGTACTTTAACAAGTACATTCATTCATAATGATTAAACTGACGATTGTATCTAGTGCTTACATTAAGCATTTTACATTCATCAGCATGGATCGAAATCCACTATAATTTTGGAACGTTCCATGTTTCACCTAAACAATGTTCCGGGAACGTTTTCCCTTTGAGATAGGATTCACAGGAGGTCAACTCTATAGGTTCATTTTCATAGAATGATCCTAAGGTGTCTGACTTGCTAATCCTTTTATATCTCAACGTTCCAAAGTAATTCGAAGCTTTGTCATCTCACTTACTTTTGTTATCTCGTTGTATGTTCAGAACATTAGTGCCTTGAGTCTTTGCACAACGGATTATGCAGAACTGACTCAAGACTAGTGAATTCTATTCCTAGTAGAATTACTAAACGAGGTAACATTTCAGAGTACTCATACTCTTCGCAGTTCCCTTTCAAAGTCCTTATTTGCTATCATAGAAGCAAACGTCCTATTTGATCTCTAGTGTCTTTTGGGCGTACCCCTTACATGCCCTTCCATTGGGCTCTTAAGGGTTTCTTCTTCTTTAGGCGTTCAAGCCTTTAACTTAGGGAGTTTAGAAGAAGAATTAACCATCTCAACCTTTTTATTCCTTCTTAAGGATGCTCTCAACCATTATCAACTTAAATGATTAACTATGCTACATTAGCATCATTCTAGTTGAGCATAATTGAATGATGGTGGAAGCAATGTAAGCAATCAGTGCATTGAGAATTCTTTTCTCAGTTAATGATCGAGACCACAAGATCTTCAAATAAGATCTTTAGACCTTGTTCATGTGCACTTGTTTCCTCATTTGGAATATTGAATAATTCCACAATGTTATACCTTGTAACATTTTTATGAGGTGGTTCAATTGCTCTTAAGAGGTTTGGAGAAATCCATTCACCTCAGATTGCTTCTCTTTTGGCCCGGGTCGACTTTTCACAATTGAAAACTTCGCCCTTTAGAGAACGCCTTTCTCTAGTCGGGTTCTAAAATGGATTTTAGGATCCGAAGCCATTTAGAGTTAGTCAGGACTTAGTCAACTTATTTGACTTAAGGATGGATACGAATGGGTTTGCATTTCATATTGTAGAGAATCACAGAACTACAACCTAAATGCTAAGCAGAGAAAATGTGGGCATGCTGAATTATAACGATATACAAAAGATAAGGTCTTTAATCTAATGTAGCTCCCACTGTTTTTCAAAGATCTATAATTCCCAAAGATCTAAGAGGAACACGTTTCCCAATGGGTACTAAGATCCTAGGCATTTTGCCTCGAACCCACGACTCGCGGACATTCTAAGTAAGAACCCTAGGTAGGTACAACTTACCAATTCTAACACCTTTAGAACTCTTAGTAATTATTTTTTGCATCACCTATCTTTCAATATGGACCCACGACTCGTGCGACATCCATATTTACTTAGGCGTTAAGCTAGACCCATCAATCATAAGATCGTGACCAAAACTTAGTTTGAACGACCCACGACTCGCGGACATCGCCCTTGCTAAAATTGACCACGAAATATTGATCATTTAAAATGATTAATCAGGTAACTAAGAACTAATAAGCTCCACTAGCTATCCCACGACTCGCGGACAATAACTAGCTTTACTTACTAAACTTAAAAACCTATTGATGGAATGCTAGGAATTTAATTCAAAATTTGCATCTCGAATTAAACACCTATTTGTTCGAAATTAGCTTAATATTTAATGGGAATTTTCGAATCAACCGGAGAGTTGTCCGGTTCGACCTCACCAACATATATGTTATCCAATTTTATTAGTCTTGATTAATGCAAGTACACTTAAATGCATTTCAAACAAGCACATAAACAGATAACATGTCCTAGCATGATACTAACATGTAATGATCATGGGTTCTACCTATCTTATGCGTGATATGTGGGAGCCACTCCACAATCACAAGTTCTAACATACATGCCACATAAACAGTTCAAATCACATAAGGGAAAGCTGTAACAAAATACGAGCCCTATCTCTATTACATTTAACAATTGAGATTTCCCTCCCTAACATTTTGAGGGGTCTTCACTTATGGCCTCCTTGTTACTTGAATGTGGTCCATCTTACTCCATGGGTGCATTGTCTCCAAAATGAAAATAAAACCTCACCACCTATCTCTACTCTCAAATTACAATAAAAAGAAAAAGACATAAAGTAATAAGGCTCAATCTTCATATTGGCCTTAGACAATTACACGGGGCATACCCCGGCCTCAAAAACAGTAATATGGAAAGCCACATAATAAATCACATAACAGTACGCACATAAGTGAGGCTCCAACCTCAATTGAAAAACGCAACTATAGGGCTCCAACCCCAATTTAAACCATCCATGTGCATAAATTAAAACCATACATAGATCTAAACCCATGATCACCTAACATGCTTTTGCGAGAATTTAAATTTAGCCAATAAATTAAAATTCTCGTTTCAAGTCCTAATGACTTAAAACACGACTTAGATGCAATTCTTGTTCAAGAGCCTTTTCAATAAAACCCGAAAAACATTAAACTAATAAAATTCCAATTAATTTCCAAAATTAATAATTTTATTCTTTCATTATTTTCAGAAAATAAAATTCATAATTTTCCCAAAATCCAAATCGCTTTAATTTCTCAAAAATCCCAATTTAATCAAAATTTTAAAATAATTTTATTTTAACAAAACTGATTTTAAAAGGATAAAATTAAAATAAAATTAAATCGGGATTTTATGGACCGAAAAACACGAAACACGAAAACACGAAAACGAGCCCGGAAAAAGGGCCCAGCCGTGCGAGGCACCGCCGCGCAGCCGCGCGCACAGCGGGCGGGATGAGCTGCTCGCGTGCGCACGCTGGGCGTGCATCATGCGCGCACCTGCGCGCAGCAGCGTCCGGCATGGCCTGGGCAGGCGTCCCGCGCGGTTGCGGGACGGACTGGGCGGGCGCGCCTAGGCGCGTCCGGGACGGCTCCCGCACTGTTGCGGGAGGAGCTGGGCGGCGGCGACGGGCCTGGGCGTGCGACGTGCTAGCACGCCTAGGCTCGTTGCTTTTCTTGTTCGTTTCGTATTTCTGGGTTTCTCGAAAAACCAGTTCAATCCAAAATTTAAAAAATTCGATTTAAACAAATTTCAACTAAAACAATTTTCAAAAACACGATTTGAGAAAATAGTTTTAGAAATTCAGGAAAAATTACAGTTTCGTAATTCAGGCTTTCTAAAAGAACTCATGAATACCTAATTCGCATCTAAGCCTAAGAATTTCTACCAAATTCAGAAATAATGGAGACGAATCAGAAACACGATTAACGAGGTGGCTCTGATACCACTTGTTGGAAAACAGAATCAGAAAGCAGCGGAATTTAAAAAAAATTTCCCAACAAAAGGACCTTGAACTCGCAATCGTGTAACCAAATTCGTAAAGTTAGAAAACTTACTTTTCTTTTATTCTTTCTTGAAGCGTTTCAAGCCACCCAAGAACGCTCTTCTCGCGGCTTGATCCCCTCTCCTTGGTAAAGCTCGAATCTTCAAACTTCTAACTTGAAGTCTCTAGAGAAAGTCCACCAACTTGATCACAATCTAACTAGTAAGGATGCTAGTTCTCTAGTTAGTGTTTAGGCTTAACCTAGGGTTTAATATAATCTTGGAGAAAGGAAGGTGTTCAACACATGAACCAAGAATTGTCAATTAGCTCTAAAGGGGAGCATGAGCTCCCCTATATATAGGAAAAGGGGAGGGACGGCCGAACCTAGTCCTTATTGGACTAGGATTTGGTTCCTCTCTCTCCTATTACTTGATCATCAAGTATTTTCCAACTTTGACTTTGAATTCTATTTCTAGTCAACTTTTAAGAAAGCTTAAAAATATCCAAACTATTTTTGGATAATTTTATACTTTATTTATTATAAAATAAATAACTTATTTTTATCTAATTAATTAATTCGTAATTAATTAACTAGATTATTTTCTCCAAAATTAGACTTTCCTTTTAATTCAAAATTAAACCAAAGTCTATTAAATAATTAACTAATTAATTATTTAATATATATATATAATATATATATACACACACGTGTGTGACACGTGTCACAGTGACACGTGTCACTCACGTGAGCCACACGTGTGAATTCACACGTGTGGAACCCTCTTGGTCCGATTAACTCGTTTAATCATTTTCAAGCCTCAACTCATGTAACCAAGTTGTTGTGTGTGACCCTCTAGGTTCTCAATTCAATTAGCAGTGACCCTAATTAATTAATTCACTAATTAATTAATCAGTCCACAGATTAAACGACCATAGTCTAGCAACAGGTGTTTAACCCCTAGCTGAATTGGAATGTTCGGATTCGACAGAACCTTTAAGTCATTGATTCATGTGAGATACAATCCTCCTACTTACTATCTCTCAACCAAGATCTAGGGCAAGGGAATAATCAGAACCCTAATAATCTGGTCTTAAAGCTAAGTGCATTTCATATCCATTTGATCTCAATCCAAGAAACCCTTTTCTTGATGTCTTGATCTACTGCCTTGGCCAAGGACTCCATATGGCATATGAATGACTTATACAATAAGAGATCACCTTGCAAATGCAAGTGTAGGTCCTATCTTGATTCTCATTCACTTTCATGAATCACTTGTGCAGCCCCAGCATAAGCCTTGAATCAGTTGTCTAAGGCGACACCCTTTAAAGCTTATACCTAAGACTACAGAGTTAACTCATAAAGTGAGAAGGAACCTCAAGTCTAAGGATCAATTAATCACATCAATGACTCGTGAGATATTTCCTAATCTGGAAGTTTCCATTTCCTGAAATAGAAACTTCCTTTCCCATTTAGGAATGTTCTCACACGGGGCACCTCAGTGAACTTACTTATTAAAGTAAGCACCCTCATGTATCACGCACGTATCAACTATACACTTTGCACCTCCATGAAACAAGGTGGTCCTTCTTAAGGGCGTGATCCCACAAGCAAGCCTTAGAGGAGTCAGGTTGACACTCCCACTGTCTGTAGGACTCATCGGCTTGGAGTATTTTACTAATCATGACTTATGTGATATAGGGCTCGTTTCATGAACCATTTCACCTAAATGGTAGAGTCCTAAAGTCATCAGGATTAGGGGAGTTCTCATACATGCGCACGTAATGGAAACACACAAAACACGTATTGGCATATAAAGAAGTGTTTGCCTATAATCAATCGTATATTATTCAAAGATTGTCTGTGATACAAGAAAAGTCCCAAAGCAGATTACGTCGAATCGGCTTTCTAGGGCACTATTCCTAACAGATTTAAAATACAATAGAGATTTATCACTAAGAACTCAAGAAATAATGATAGAAATTGCAAACACGGATTTAAAAAATATAAAAAGAAAAAGAACTACAGCATATCAAATGGCATACGCTTAATTATGAGTTATAAACCAAAAATAGATACAGACATTATAACAGAAAAAAAAAAACAACAAACAAAAGAACTTATGAATGCTAAAAGAATTAAACAAATGGGAAAAAATTTGGAAACATCTTTACAAAAAGAAGAAATATATAAGAAAAATTATGAAAAAACAAAAAATAAAAATATATTAAATAGAGATACAATTATACAAGGTACAAAAGACCAAGAAAAAATAATAAATCATATAAACAATAGGTTTATACAAAAAATACAAGAAAGAGAAATTAACGGACCAAATTAAAAACATTTATAAAACTTGGGACTAAAATGAAAACAATAAAAAACCAAAGAAAAAGACAAAAACACTATTCAAAGATGCATTCCACAAAAGCGGAACACACCATTTTTGTAATACTTTCTGAAAGGACACTAAATTTACACTACACACAAAAATACATACCTTTTTTACAAATTGGCCTTTGATTTCGGTTATTAACCATACCTCCCGGCCCCCGGGTTAAAATTACAATAGTTATGGATAGGGAAAATATACATTTATTAATTTGACATGATGCAAAGCTTTAACTGTTACCTTCCTTTTGAACGTATAAAGGCGAATTGTTTTAATTTCTAGAAAAGATTAATAATAAATTGAGTCCAATAAAATATTGGAAAAATGAATATTTATAATCCTAATTAGGGGTGTCAATTTTGAACTCGTCCCAACAATCAAACTCGACCCATTCGTGAAATTATCAAGTTAGAATTTGGGTTCTTTTATTTGGATCAAATCGAATTGAACTTGAAAACAACCTAAATAGGTAACAGAAAATTGGGTTGGATTTTGGATTGGCTCGGGTGACCCAAAAATTTTCATGAGTAACCCACAATCCGAAACCAACCCGACCCACCTGAAAATAGATGCTATAAATTATTATTTATTTTGTTACAATGTGTTTTCCAAAAAAAAAAATTATACTTTATCATAGATTCTAGGGATAAATATTTTTTGCCATCCAAACTATGCTCGTTTTTACACTTTGTCATCTAAACTTATTTTCGTTGCAAACCACCATCTCAACTATGTAATATTTACAAATCACCATCCTTATTCAATTTTAAGTGGTATTCGGGATTTTAAATGGTTTATAACACCTAAATACGTCATAGGTGATGCGCACTAGCTTTTAATAAAGATAAATTAATCTTTCAATTATTACAATAATTTTTTAAAGTTTTACTATGATAGAAAGCAACTATAACTCTTATTTTCTCATTCTTCATGTTTTGATCACCATCTCACTTGACTCTAAGATAGTAAGTTAAAAAAATATATATAATTATAAATTATCTGACTTGATACATTCTAGTTTTAAGAAAAATTATCTAACTTGATGTTTTAGTTTGAAAAGTTTCTATTCTCTTCAATCAATTATGGATATAATAGATCAATGAATATAAAAAATAAAAATAAAAAAGATAATTTCTTATTAAAACTCCGACCCTGACCTAAAAAAATGAGGAAGAAGGATGGACAAATGAAAGAATCAAATAGTTTTTTTTAAGAAAAGGGATGGATTAAATAGTTTCAACAAACAAAATACGGATGCATTAATCAAATAATTTGAAAATTCATAAAGATTATTGCGTTTAATTGTGTAGAGGTAATAAAATTTAAGACTTTTTTATCCTCAATTTCCTAATTATGAAACTCTAATTTGTTAGACAATAGATGAATTAATGGAAAGACTAATTTACTCTTATTAAAAACATATGTACATCACGTGTGGGGTATTTAAGTACGGAAAACCACTTAAAATTAGATAAAGATGGCGGTTTTGTAAAAATCGTATAGACGAGATGGCAGTTTGTTAAAATCGTATAAATGAGATGGCGGTTTGGTAAAAATCATGTACATGGGATGACGGTTTACAACGAAAATAAGTTCAGATGGCAAAGTGTAAAAACGGACATAGTTCGGATGGTAAAAAATATTTATCTCTAGATTCCAATATTGTGTAATCGGAAGACTTAACCGAGTATATAATGGATTTATTTATAAATCAAAATAATGATCAATTTAGTATAGTACAACTAAGTATGTTGAGTAAGGGTAAAGAAGGGTTCATGAGTACCCTAAAACTTGATATCAATAAAACTTATGATAGGATAGAGTGACTTATTATTTGTTTGGGTTTTTCTCTCCATTTGGTTCGACTTATTATTTGTTGTGTTTCCTCAGTCTCTTATTCTTTTGTGCTTAATGCTAATCAATTTGGTCATATTATTCCTTAGATGAGTATGCATTAAGGGGACCCCTCTTTCCTTATCTCTTTGTTCATTGCGCAGAACTTTTTAGTTGCTTGATTTAGGAGGAAGAAAGTCACAGTTTGCTTTTATGGTATGGATTGTGGTTGTTTGTAGAGGTGCTTCTCGGGTCTCCCATTTACTGTTTGTTGATGATACTTCAGTCTGCTGTCAGGCCACATCGGAGGCGATCTCTTGCATTAAAAGGGTGCTTGCCAGATACGCATCAATCTCAGGACAGGTGATCAAGAAGGATAAATCATCTGTGGTGTTTAATGGTAACGTGGATCCCGCTATTCGGTGCTCTCTTGCGAGGGATCTTGGTATTAAGTGGGTGAATCACCATGATATTTACCTCAAACTCCCTTCCGTGGTGGGCAGATCAAAGTGTGTTATTTTTGCGAATTTGCGTGATAAGTGCGAAGTAGGTAGGATCCAAGCATTCACGGAAAAGTTGTTGTCTATGAACAGTTAAGAGGTTTTTATCAAATCAGTCCTTCTCGCAATTCCCTCATATGCTATGGGTTGTTTTCGTCTTCAGGATATATTCTTAAGCGACATTGAGTCATTAATTGCCAACTTTTTCTGGAATAACAGAAATCAGAACAAAATTCATTAGGTGGCTTGGGCCATGTTATGGTTGGGGACTTGCGGGAGGGGTTGTATGAAGTGTTAGAAAAGCTGGATTTTGATGTTGGAAAATTAGTTGTTACCAGGGACCGATCCACGATTTCTCATCAGCAGGGGCTGAAAATTTTTATGCCTTCGACGATTCGTGTTATCTTCAATTTGCTCCCACCATTTTTTCTCAAACTAATATGATCCCTTATTAAAAAATAAATAAAAAATTGAAATTTGTTTCGGGATTATAATATCCAATATCGAGTGTAGTAATTAATCATCTCGATAAATTATAGGTAAGTCAAAATATATACAGATGAATAAAAAAAACTATTAAGTATTTTATATTCGAAATTAAAATTCGAATTCACAACGTTTTATTAAAATAATATATATTGAAAATTAGAGTTTTTTGTGATATTAATTATTTGACATTGTTAGATTTTGATTAGAAATACCTATTGATATGATATCTTGTATCTCTGTAATATTATATGATACATTATCTATACAATAAGATACATTACACTAATTTTTCCTTGCATAAAATACAATACATTGATTTTTTATTGAAGTGTTCGGCGCATCATAATAAAAAGTTCACACTTTTAATTATTTTCATATTCGAGTGAAATTTGATTTATATATATATATATATATATATATATATATATATATATATATATTAACATTTATTATATATAATAGTTAGTAAATTTTATACTCTTAAAAAGTGTTAATTAAATTATTTTTAATAATATATATATTTATCTTTTTAAAAATTAATTTTGAAGAGATTAGTTGTTAACATGGCAGCTGCTTACCCAAGTACATCCTTGCATTAACAGACTTCGATGAGGCAGATTGTCAAATTAAGTCAGACATGGGAGAAATCTTGTAATGGATGAGTGAAGTTGAATTTTGATGGAGCGATTTTTAGCGAGGATAATGCTCTGGGGATTAGTGTTGTAGCGCGGGACTCAAATGATGAATGCATTGGATGGGAGATAGACCCCAAAAAAAAAAAAAATTTATTGTGGATCCAACAGTGGCGTAAGCTTATGCTGCATTATTGAAGCAAGGCTTGCGAGGGACTTCGAATGGAGGAAAGTGATCATCGAGGGCGACAACATTATGCATCTTACGAGCCCGGCGGATGATATGTTGTCATTAGGGAATGTGTTTCTTGCAATTAAACAAATTTGTTCCCGTTTTGATTAATGTCTCTTCTATTAAACGTGTAGCGAATATGATAACTTATAGTTTAACTCGTAGTGCTGTTGTTATTTTTTCGGATTTGCAATAAATGGCATCAGGGCCTTTTTCCTTTAAAATAATAACAGTAACTTCTTTTTTAACCCCATGTTACTAGTTCTGTTTTGAAATTCAAATAACTTTTCGACAACAGTATTAAGATTTACATACGACAAATCCCAATAATAATTCTAATTGATTTTGTAATTGTATGGTTTATCCGGGATTACTAAAGTTCGAACAAATTCTAATAAAACATGAAAAAAAAAAAAAAAAAAAAAACATCAGCCACTTGTGTGCTACTGCTATATTAATTGCTCCAAGATTGGCCCCAGCCCCAAGTGATGCCAAGGGTTAACGTGCTGGACGCCAATAAATATTTAAGATTCTTTGTATGTGTAACATACCAACTTGGGGTTTCTTTATCTTGCTAAATGTCAACAATATTTGTTAATTATAGTTTGCACCGTAATATATGCATTCGTACCGTATTTATAATATCTTTGCAAACAATGACATGAAAATTAATAAAATTTGTGAAGTTATGTACGTGTTTTTAAATGTATTCACGTGTTTAGAATTGGATGCGTACCATAAAGTTTGATATAGAATTTAATACTCCAAAGTTGGACAAAATTATATCATATCTCCCTTTATTATTTTTTTTTAAGCGTCCTTCCCATGGATTGATAAGTGGTGGCCTATAGCATCTGCATGTATGTAAGTTATAAGTCATAACCACTTAATAGAAGTAGTTGGTTCATAATAGGATGTGTTTGCACCACCAAGTGGTGTAATTCAGCGATTCGGTACTATGCTAACTTAATTAAAAGTCTCGAGTTCAAGTTCCTGGAAACGCAACTACCATTGATAGGGAGAGCTTTATACCCTAAGTGATCTGTCCCGACTCGACCCATTGAAAATGTGCTATAGAACTAAAAAAAAAAAAAAAAAGGGATGTGTTTGCATATTACTTATAATTTGTAGAAAGCATGAGGACTAAAGGAGCTTCTTATAGGTACCCTTTCACGGGAGATTTTTACATCCACCAAGTTTTAACTTTAGAGAATTTAGGTCTTATTTAAGTAAAAAAAAAATTTCCACTTAAGTCAATTGGTCTTTGGTCATTGAGGAGCACTTTACATTAAGTCAAAAGTTATATTATTATTCCAAACCAAAAAAAAGGGTTATGTTACTATTCGATTAAATAAAATTAATTGATTGTTTAAATGTTTAAGTATTACCATTTTATTTTATTTTATTTTATAATTAGGGATTTACATCTTTAAATAAACTTGATATCACAAAGAATTTATTATTATTTGCTTTATTTTTGGGGTATAGTGATGTTGGCTCATTTTGTTAGTATTTTGTTCATGTAGCATTGATATGGATAATTAATAATTGTTTTCTCTTTTGCTAAGTCTATCAATCACATTAATATTTATTTTTGTAAAAAGAACGTTACATATCTATCTATATTACATATAAATTTATATTTTATAAAATTTTATTTTGGCCGGGTAGTTTATATAAATTGTATATCGAGGACAAAACAGTCATTTTAAAATGACTAAGAGAGAAAAAAATATATATATATACAACAAAAGTTCATGCATTACAACGACTGTGATGATCAATTTTCAATTTTAAAAGCTTTTTTTTTTTAAAAGATTTTTTATTTCACATCATAATTTTATTTTGAAACATTACACATAACCTATGATACATAGATATAGATACAGCGACATGGACACAATACGACAAGATATCGAGACAAAGATTTTTTTTCTTCAATTTCTCACATGAAGAGTATTGAATTCGGTACAGTGTCTGACACAAATTTTTAATACGACATAATACAATACGATAAAGTGATATTTTTAAAAATATTCATACATCATAGCAAATGACACACGGATTAACATGCAAAACTTCCATTTACTATAGGCTTAAGACTTAAAAACAATTGCATTCGACTATATATATATATAAACCATTTACTTTGAAACATCAAACGTTCTAAAGAATTTTAGTTTTCTTAACTTAGCAGGTGCTAACTCTAATTTAATTCTTACAAGTTTAATATAAATAATATAATTCGGTAAAATAATTTATATCAAGTTCAATGTACTGGGACATTTTCCAGTCTGTTTTTAAATTAAAATTTATTGTTTGTTATGTAAAGTGTGATGAACCAAAACCTTGCATCCAACCAGCACAAAGCACAAGCCCAAGAAAAGTTGCGCAGAAGTTCAGATTTTCACGAGTACGAGGCACCTTGTCCCTTGGGAAATCTGTAGATAAGCTGTCAGAAAATTAGTTTATAATTTTATTTTTATTTTTTTTTTGAAGACCAGTCACAGCGGCTAACTACAACGACTCAGAAACAACTAACTCAGAAACAAAAGATGGAATATCCAAAGCGCCAACGCAGGCCGAAGCCGCACTACTAGCTAACTTGTGGGCTATAACATTCGCACCACGTTTAATAGACGAAAGACGAACATCAACAAAAGAATCTAAGATCTCGTAGATGTCCGAGAAGATATGACCAGCTGGAGAGAGGTCATCAATCCTATTCTGAATTCGATGCACCACATTAGAATTGTCCCCTTCAAAGACCACCCGTTGCCAACCAAAATCTCGAGCAAGTTTAACTGCTGCCAGCGCTGCCATCGATTCCGAAATGAAGGGGTCTGCCATATGAAGTTTACGGTCAGTTTCCCATCTAATAACTTTGCCGTCGGAGTCACGCGCGATCACGCCAATGCCAATAGCATTCTGGTTTGAAAATAACGCACTGTCAAAGTTTACTTTGATCCATCCAACCTCCGGTTTCTGCCAACGAACATCAGCCACCTCCGTCCCCGGTATGTAACCTTCCTCGTCAACGGCTTCTCTCATAACAGCCATGTCCCCGACGCATTCCAGAATTTCATGGGGGAGCTTCGAAACTCCTTCAGTCCTCCTCTTGTTTCGTTGATTCCACGCCGCCCATAATACCGAAGCTAACTTCCTCCGGTCATCACTCCCAAGCATTTCCAGCGCCTTTGCCAATCCCTCCACCAAATCATTAGCGATACCCGATGTGGCCTGCCAAGGGATATTCGATAATGCTCATGTAGCACCTCAAACGCAGAGTCACCACATCCCCCGCACCTAAGCCCAACCCACATACGAGATGGAAACCCGTACATGAATCAAGCAAAGGCGAACAGGAGACCGACAGACACACCTAAGCTAGACGGTCTAGACCCTGAAACAGAGTGCGCAACAAATCGATAACCAGAAGCGGAAGCACAGGATCAACGTACACACATGCAAGGCCACGGGCCAACAGAAATTAAAGCATACACGCCACATGTAAACTTGGGCACAAAGGCCACTATTAGAACATAAGGTAAGGCCCAACAAGGGCAATTCTAGTCACACACGTATCAAACCTGAATCATATTACAAACTTAAACATAACCTCAGAATGAAAAGAAAAAAGTAATGAAGATGCAGAATGCAAAGACTCGACCCGAACGACTCAAAAGAAGACCGCCGCCTAGCACGAACCAAGCCTAGCACCTGCAACTGAGGGGGAAAAGAGAGGGGTCCTCCTACAACTCGATTGAGTGAGGGGGCTAACGCACACCCAACACGTATATATATATATATAGAGCAAAGCACATAATAAACCAAAGACTATGAACCGGGAACAGGGTCTTACATACCAAAGCCATTTTCCAAAAGAACCCATACTTATTCATACATTCGTATATTCTTAAGTTTGAAAACTCGTAAGGATTCATAGATTCAAAATGTTCATATGGATTCATATTTAAAACTCATAGGGATTCATATTAAATCTCATGAAGATTCATAATTAAAACTCATAAGGATTCTTATATTCAGATCGATTCATAGCTTAACTGTAACGCCCCGTGTTTTCACACGTGCCGGTAAGTGTTACGTGCGTATTTACATTTAATTATATGAGTTATAATTTGATTTATTAATTGAATTCGTTTATAATTTGAATTATTTGTTTAAATTTCATATGAATTCCAATGTGAGATATGAATATATGAACGGAATTGTGAGAATGTGAATTTCGTGAATCTGGTGTTAATTGAAATCTTTCATGAATATATGTGCGTGCCGAGGACTTTATAGTAATTTATTTGAAAGTTGTGGGACTCAATTGAAAACTGAGTTTGGGCTTAATTGCCATTTTTTGAAAGTTTAGGGACCTATTTGAATAATAGGCAACCCTGAACGGTTTTCGCGATATCTTGAGCTCCGAACCTCGAAATCGAGATCCGTCTTCGGCGTTGAACTTGTTTCGATGATACCTATTCTTTAAACTTGACCTTATGCCTTTTCGATATTATTTGAACCCTCGACGATGAACCTTTCCATGGCCTCGACGTTTATAACTTACTTGAACCATTTTCTTAAACGGACCGAACCTGGATCGACCCGAATCCTACCCTAATGCCTCTAAATATCTGCAATTCTTCCATTTCCTTCTCCATATTTCCATTCCCATCGGTCCATCATCTCCACAAGAAGCAAGAAGAAAAACCCCATTTTTTATCATTCACACCTTGAGCTCAAGATCAACCAATCTTCCATCTTCTTTCAAGGTAATTAGTGATTTGTAATCTCCATCTTCTCCTCTATATTTTCATCTAAGTGAAGCATGATAGGAGTTGGGGAATTCATATTGTTGGAATGAAAGCATGAATCGGGGTTTGCTCTTGATCATTGGATTTCATGATTTAAATTGAGATTTGAGGCATGGAAATTGTTGCTTGAAGCTTCCTCATCATTTCTATATCTTTAAATTTCATGTTGATTGATTGTTGTATGAATTGTCATTGAAGAAGCTTGAAGCTTCCATGGTTGAAAGCTTGGAATTTGGATGATCTTTTGCCAATTTTGAGTATGAATTCTTGTAAATATGAATGAGTTGCATGATTTGCATGAGTTTTGTGGCTTGAATTCATGTCTAAGTGGTATATATGAGCTTCCTTGTTGCTGCCCTGTTTTGCAAGCTTTTCCCTCGTCAAAACAGAACTTCTGCTCTGTTTTTTTTTTCAAAGACGACGAGCTGACACGGCAGTGTCAGCTTTGAACTGAAAACGGACATGGCCGTGTTGGACACTCGACTTGCGAAAATTATTTTCAGAAAATCAGACACGGTCATGTCTAAATACTTTGAAAACTCAACACGGCCGTGTCAAGCTCTCGACTTGGGAATTTTATTTTTTTAAACCTCGGACACGGCCGTGTCCAATTCCTTTGAAAATACAACACGACCGTGTCATTTGAATTGGCAACTTTGGGGAACCTCTTTTCTTGCTTGTATCACGTTTATTGTTCGTATCCGTGAATTATATGCAACGTGAATCTATTAAAGCTATGTTTTGTGATTGGTATATGACCTCAAGAGTTACATGAATGCAAGAATGAAAGCTATGAACGCTATGAACGTGAATGAATACGATTTTATCGTATATTGAATGGAATTTGATGAATTATGTGCTTAATTGCATTATATGGCCTTCATGATCAAATTCTTACATTTTATGCACTTCATCACATTCCATTGCATAGCCAAGCGTCAAATGTGGTCATATTCGAGTCTCACACTGCCTTTGTCACACAGATATTGATCCAGTGGGAGACGGAGCCGAGCAGTGAGGTCTTTGTTGGGTTCTTTTGTCTACCAGGTGGGTTTTCTTCTATTAGTTAAAAGATATGACTCAATATACCTAATGTGTAAGATTTTGGCCAAAGATATATATATATCTATATCGAGTTTTACAACGAGTCAATGTTTTCAATGTTAAGCCTTTATTTTATAAATCCTACCAAAAGTTTTGGCGGGAAATGAATGTTCACAATGAATGGGGGCCCGGGACTTAGTGTATTTGGTGAACCGGGGAAGCTTGGGCTGACGGGGATCCACATATACTAGTTCCATCAATTTCGGTAAACTGGACTTCACTAGGAGATTAGTGATAGAAGGGGAGCCGAGCTTTTGGGGATTCATGTACCCCTCTAGCACCAATAAATGAGGGTTCGGGCCTTGCAAACCCGTCTCCTAACCGGAGGAAGAAGGAGTATATGAATGATCGAATGAATGATCAAATGAATGTGCACGAAAGAATGTAATGTATGAACAAATGAATGAACGAATGATTAATGAATTACACAAGGTGTTGGTTGGAGATAATGCACGCCCACTCGCCGGGCCACAAATGACCTAATGAAATCGAGTGTTATAATCCCACGTGATGATTTCTTGATTTCGCCCACTTGGGTAAATATTCTAAAAACCTCATTTTGGGATTATAGCTTGCATGTATGTGTTTAATTCTGCCTTATTATGATATTATGCCTATTTTTATACCCACCAGTCTGTCTAAGACTGAACCCGGAGTTGTTTCAGTTCTTTTTGCAGGAAGGGATGCTAGGCGGGATACAAGTCTGGAGAGAGAGTCTTGCATAGTGTCTAGCATTTCTTTCTTATTACACGCATATGTTGGCACTTTATTGATCTTTTGGATATTGTATACGTATTGCGAGCGTACATGTTTGTAGCACTTGTATTGATCATACTTGGTTACTAAGTATTGGCACATAGAGCATATAGCTCAATATATGGAGTATGAATTATTGCTTCCGCTGTTCTGATACTTTGATTGTTGTTGGGGTTTAAGTTATAGGTTAGTCCCGCCTGACTTAGCGAGTGTGTATGTCCCCGTTCGCTATGATTTGGCACGTGTATGGAAATCCATTTCATATACGGGTCGGGTCATGGTGCGGGGGATGTGACGTCTCGCGCTCGGGCATTACATTAACGCAGAAGTCTCATATTGAAAACAAACTCTCCTATCCCGCTTCATAATCAACATAATAAAACAAGCTTAAATTACCCGGCGAGTACGGGTCTCCAACCTTAACAAAAGAACTCATAAGAAACATAAATACATAAAACTCATAAAAAGCATAAGACTCATACTCCAGTATTCCATCCACCTTCTCCGAAAGTCTGCACGCGGGTTACGGGCCCACATCGTGCAACTCGATACCTATACGTGGGGTAGCGATCCCGCAACGTACCTTAAGGAGCACGCACACAGGCTTAACCCGGCGGCCCAACACCGCCTCGGGCGTCCTTACCCATGCCTCCGGGGCCCAGGGATTCATAAGATTCATAAGAAAACATAAGACTCATAAGAAACATACCTAACTCGCGAAATCTAGAAACATACGCTTCACACTTAAACCCCTACCATAAGAAACATACCTTACCGTGCAACTCGGCATATGTTATATACGTACCTCTCTGTGTCTTCCTAATTCATAATATGCTGAGGGAAATCCATAGTTTGCTTGACGATACACGGTTTGGAGCATAGCCTCGTTGCAAAACCATTTAAAGCTTATATACGCCCATACGTATAAGTTTAAAAGAATTCATATGAAATCGAATAACAAGATTCATAACGTGTCATAATACACATATTTAGTATATATATAATAGTATATTCGCATGCGGGCTTGAAAACGAGCACATAGGTCTCATTAACTAAAAGAAAACAAACCTAAACCTCACCTTACACCAACGTGGCCAAGAAAGAGAAAAATTGATTCACCCCGGAATCAACTCGGATCACGAAACACCACCCCGGGTGCATCTGGACAAACTGAAGATAAAATACAAAGCTTAGACCCCAAGAAAAAATGAACCACATAGACGCACAGCATATGCATAAGCACTTAAGAGAGGCAAACACCAAGGCAAGGTTCATATTCAAACTCATATCAGGCAAAGGATTGCATTTTATAACTTGACATATGCTCAAAACACATCAAGGCATGTTCGCGTGGACAATTAATGTTTAATGAAGCATCTAAACACCTAACAAGGTGCAAATGCGATTCGTGCAAATAACTCACATTACTTAAGAAACATAAAATGCATAAAAAAAACAAATACATACACTTACACATGCTAGAACAAGTTAGGAATAAGTTCGGAGGTGGGAAGATACGAGAAAAACGGAATAAGAACACAAAAAGGGGTTCCGAGTGAAATTGGGCCAATGCTGACAGTTTTAACGAAATGGACAAGCTGTGCGAAAACAGGAATATCTTGAGTTTTAGGAATGGGAATTGGAGTTTTGATTATTGTAAAAGAAACTAGACACATAGATATTTCTGATGATATATGGCACGAATCGTGGTTCAAAGGGATCCAAAAATGACGGAGGTTTGAAGTTGAATGAATGCAGAATTTTGGCGAAGCGGCGACACCAAATTAAAACGATTATAACTCACAATATAGAAAGAATTTTGGCGTGATTCCAATTGGATATTGTCCTAGACTCAAAAAGGTTGATCGTGTCCGAAAATCAGCTCAATCGGAGGTCATATGAGGGGGTACTCGGCCGGGGAAAAACAAGGCAGAAATTTACCCTGCAGGGGAAAAAGAGTGCAGAAAACTCACTGGACTAAAGTACCCGCCCGGGCACTTTTTAGTTCAAAATCTACCCGCCCGGGTAGTCCTTTTGGGCATGAAAAAAAAGCAGAAACAAGGGCTATACGAATGGGGAACCAAAAATTACAAAATCCACCTCCAAACTCAACCAAATGCAAGGAAAATTAAGTCACAAGTTCATGTAAACATGCTCTATCACATATCTCAAGTTCAAGGCATGAAAGCAAGTAATTAACAAGAAGCCATTAAAGCACCTCCATGCTCCATTAATGGAGTTTCAAGCAAAAAGCAACCAACAACCAAGAATTTGTACAAATATGTAACAAGGAAGCTCAATGAAACAATATATATCAATCCTAGAGCATTCAATTCAAGTAAGGAGAGCAATAGAGTAAATTTTGACATATTGACACTATTCATCATCTTCTCCATAGGCATGGAAGCAAGCAAGAAAAACGAGGTTCAATCGGGTAGAATCGAAGCATGTAATGAGAGGATCACATATCTTACCTTGAATCTTCGATCGGATGGTCGGATGGAGCGCAAGCTTGAGCGAAAGCTTGAATGGCCAAGGGCTTTCTTCTCTTCTCTCTTGCCTTGTGCTTTGATTGATCCAAAATGAGGGAAAAAGGAAGATATTTTCAGCCATAAAGGGCTGAAACGGGTCGGGTCAAAAAGGATCCAGTCCACTCGGATCGGATTTTAAAACGGTAGGGGTATCAAACGGCTTTAGAAAAATATAAGGTTAATTCCATCGAAACGAACTCAATGACAAGGTCGAAATTCGAATTCGAATCCCCGAGCTCAAAATTGCCACGAGGCTCAAACACCCTAATTAGAATTAGGTCCCTAATTTGCAAATATTGGACGATTGAGTCCAAATACATTTTATTAAATTCTAATGCGCACTTAATTAAATCAAAAAACAAATTGACACATAAGGCATGCGAATCACATAATTACTGAATTAAACTCTCTTAGGACATCGTACCTGGATTGCCGAGAAGACGGGGTATCACAGTCCACGTCTGCCTCATGAGTGGACAAAGAACCAGGGCATGGACTGAGTCCTCATGATGCCAACCGCAATTCACACAGGAAGCATCCATACCATAGTGTCTCCGCACTAGATTAGCTCCTGTAGGTAAGATATTCTTACATAACCGCCATAAGAAATTACGAACTTTTGGACGTACCTCCAAACCCCAAATCAGTTTCCAAACTCGGTGGTTCTCCATATTCGAAGAAAAAGCCCTGTTACGCTCCTCAATATTAAGTGCAAGATAGTATGCACTCTTCACACTGAAATTACCGTTAGGAGAATGGTGCCAAATTATAGTATCATCCCTTCTTCTAGCCCCTAGCGGAATGCTAAGAATGAGCTTAGCATCGCTCTCATGAAAAACATTATTGATAAGTTCCTCGTCCTATTTTTGTACCCCCGCAACCATCAAATCTGACACCCGTTCAGGGCACACCGTCACCCCCTTATACGATAGTCTAAAGTTAGGTCCTTCCGGTAACCACCTATCTCTCCAAATGTGGATGTTAGCGCCATCACCAACCCTCCATCTCGTTCCCGATGCTAGTAGATAGCGAGTTGCGTGCATACTTCTCCATGCATAGGATGGCGATCTACCTAGCGGAGCGTTCCAAACGTCGTCGTGAGGAAAGTATCTTGCTTTGAAGATTTGAGACATAAGGGAATCCGGATAACTTACAAGACGCCAAAGTTGTTTAGAAAGCATCACCAAATTGAACAACTTGATTCTACGGAATCCAAGGCCTCCCACAAACTTGCTTCGGTAAAGGTTATTCTAAGAACTCCAATGGATTTTGTTCTTCTCCCGATCATTCCACCAAAATCTCGAGATGGCAGCATCGATCTCATGGATTAGACTATCGGGAAGCAAGAAGCAGTTAAGACTGTACGAAGGAATCGCCTGCAAGACCGATTTAATCAAAACCTCCTTTCCCGCTTTCAACAAGAACTTCTCAGAATACCCCTGAATTCTGTTCTTAATTTTGTCCAGAATATTAGAAAATCCACTCTTCTTTGATCTCTCTACGAGAGAGGGAAGACCGAGGTACCTATCCAAAGACTCCACCCTTCGTACACCGATTTCATTCGCCAGCTCCATTTGCCTCTCTAGAGGTACATTACCACTAAACATAACCGATGACTTTTGTCCATTCATCACCTGTCCCGAGAGTAAACCATAACACTCGAGCACCTCCTTAATGCCTCTAAAAGCCTCTGTATTAGTAACTCCACAAATCATAGTATCGTCAGCGAAAAGTAGATGTGACACTCGTGGAGCTCTCACACACACCGCCACCCCCTTCAACCGACCCTTGTTCTCCAAATCCTGTAAAAGAACCGAAAAGACCTCTGCGCAGAACAAGAACAAGTAGGGGGAAAGGGGATCACCTTGACAGATACCCCTCTCCAGCACCACAGAACCAAATTCATTGCCCTCCAACAAGAAAGAATAAGACATCGAAGTGATGCAATTAACAATACGATCAATGAAAATACGGAGAAAGCCTAACCTGACCAACACACGCTCAAGGAACCGCCATTCAACGCGGTCATAAGCTTTGCTCATATCGAGCTTAAGGTTAAAAAAACCTTAATTTCCTACATTCTTGTGTTTAATAAAGTGATTTATCTCAAAAGCGACCATCACATTATCACTTATAAGGCGGTTAGGAATAAATGCAGATTGGGAAGGGGAGATCAATTTATTCAGCAGTGGTTTGATTCTATTAGCTAGGGCTTTGGAAGCAATTTTATAAATCACATTACAAAGACTAATAAGCCTAAATTGAGTGATTTGCTCCGGAGATTTACACTTAGGAATAAGCACAATATGAGTAAAGTTCAATCTCTTATCAAATCTACCCCGATTCAAAAAAGCCAGAACACAAGAAGAGATATCTCTCCCAACCACCGACCAGTAATGTTGGAAAAAATATGGGGGGAAACCATCAGGACCGGGGGACTTAAGGGGATACATAGATTTAAGAGTAGTAATTACCTCACGCTCGGAAAAGGGGAGGGAGAGCAACTGTTTCATTCCATCATCCACTTTCCTTGGCAAAATCTGCAACATCTCACCAATATACTGTTGCTCGCATTGGTTCGATTTGAACAGATCACCAAAATATCTTTCGATAATCCTCTGGATATCCTCTTCGGAGCTGCGCAATCGTCCCCAGTCATCCCTTAAGGCCTCAATCTGATTAGTTTTCTCACGGGCTTTCACTTTAGAATGAAAGAATTTTGTGTTTTGGTCCCCTTCTTTAAGCCAATCTACCTTAGCTCTCTGTTTCCAAACAATCTCCTCCTACAGCAAAGTTTCCCGAATCAAGCTTCTAATCGATCTCGCCTCCTCCTTGGTTTGTTCCGTGATTACTGACATACGCATAGTATTCAACCTAGCCTCCAATTTCTCAATATCCACCTGCTTGCTTCTTCTCACTTCGTTTCTCCAGTTAAGAAGTCCAATTTTACAAGACTCAACATTCTGAATAACCGTTTCTACCTGAGAAGTCCTTAGAGAACCTTGCCAACTTTCCCCATTCACACGCTTGCAACCATCCTTTCTGACCCAAACTGCTTCGAATCTAAAGGGCCTATTCTTCCTCCTTCATCTCCCTTTTTCTCCATCCAGTGCCGTGAGAATCGGTAGGTGATCGTTGTATGAAGCTGCTACGTGAACCACCTTCGCCTTCGGGAAAATCGAGCGCCACGAATCAGAGGCCACAGACCGATCGAGACGGGCGCGCAAGGTATCCGGGGATTCTCTATTTCTAAGCCAAGTGAACTTGTATCCAGAGAAACCTAAATCAGTGAGATTAGTGTCAGCCAGTGCGCAACTAAAAGTGTCCATTTGTGAAAATGATCGGTCATTCCCTCCCTCCTTCTCATCATTAGTCAATATTTCGTTAAAATCATCGCTGATAAGCCAAGGTTTAGACGACTGAGTACTTAACCGACTGAAAGTGGATTCATTTTTAAAGTTAAAGTTTAAGCCTATATTTACATGCATGTATGAGAAACGTATCAAGAATTTTTTTACTAGTGTTATCTATTTTTTCTTATATTACGATTTAAGATATTTTAATTAGTAAAAATAATGTTTGTTGCACATTAAATATTTGTTTTATCAAAATACTTTTAATAATTAATTACTGAAAATAAAAAATTTACAATATATACTTTGTAAATTTTAAATATAGTAATTTAATCTCAATTGAAACTTTAATTTTTAAAAAGTTTTAAATTAATATTTATCTATGATGTAAGAATACTTTTAAAATTATTATTTTGTCGTGTCGTGTCGTGTCGTGTCGTGTCGTGTCGTGTCGTGTCGTGTTGTGTCGTGTCGTGTCGTATCGTATCGTATCGTCTCGTGCCATATTGTATCGTGTCATATCATATTCGTAAAGGTCACTACATCATACATCTCTCACTTGTTAAATTTAAAGCTAAATTTGTGTCAATATCGTACATTTGTTTGTGCATCATAGTCCATAAACGCCCACTCCTCTATGTAAATTATAAGGTAAGTTGTAAAATTGACATGAAAATTAAATTATAATTTGTATTCTTTTTTAATTTTATATATTTAGTTTGATTTCTAAAATTTTCTCAAAATTTTTAGGTTTAAATGAGTTTTATTTTTAATTAATATTATCTTAATTATTTAAATAAGTATTTTTAAAGTGTTTAACCTATTTGGGCGTGACGGAGGTGTGTTAAATGTCCCACATCGAATAATTAATGATGTAGCGTTGAATATATAATGGCTTAGCAACCCTTCCCTCAACAGCTGTCAAATGTCCCACATCGAATAATTAATGATGTGGTGTTCAATATATAATAGCTAGCTTTTGGGGGTGAGTAAGGGCCAAGAACATTATTCAAGATGGTATCAGAGCGGTTCACAGATGTTCGATTCCTGTGCCTATCTCTTCTCTCCACACGGCTTGCAGATATTTCAATTCCTCCAATGATTTCAATTCCTCCAATGTTCACGCACCAGTTTGAGCGTGACGGGGGTGTATTAAATATCTCTCTTTTATTCTATGGTATTTTACTTATCTTCTTGTTTAACCTAAGACCACTTTATATAGCTACATAGCCCTACTAAGATTTAACTTTTTTTTATGTACCCCTTAATATTAGCTAACTTCGTATTTATCCCTTGTGCGTGTAACTCTCGCCAAGAGTCCTAGCTTCCCGAATCTCACACTATCCCCGAACTCTCAACCTCTACTAACGCTTGAGAGACCTTGCCTTTCATGCGAGCTCACGAGCAAAACAATTTTAATTTGTTTTTAGTTGGCCACGTGTTTCCTATGGAGTGTGACCCCATCGATATGTATATATATGTGTTTTTTTATAATATTATAGACACAAGTTATGCGTACGACTGAGAAAAAAAAAAAGTTATGCGTACATATATATTAATAACAATATATTAAACGGGTATGGGCTTTCTTTGGGGACCGATTTGGTGTGCATAGGACAACCTCCAGCAGCCCGGTCACGATTTTAAACGATTGGGCAAGATCTTCTCCGTTTAGCTCCAGAAAACATGTTCGTCTCGTGATTCCAATACTGGTTTTCTGGTTTACTTGGTTAGAACGCAACAATGCCAAACATAACAGAGGGCCATTTAACCCATTCAATATCATACGTTGCGTTTGTAATCATCTTCATTTAGTTGTTCAAACGAGGAAAATTGATTACATATGGTGGCGTGGAGATGTACACCTTGCGGCGAAATTCGGTATACAGGTGTGGAAACCAAGGATGAAACGAGGGATAATAGTCAGATGACGGCGCCGGACCAAGGATGGCATAAATTAAACACCGATGGATCAGCTAGGGGCAACCCGGGGCCTGCTGGGATAGGAGGGGTTCTTCGTGACTCGAATGGTGGTCTCCTGATGGCTTTTAGTGCCGGTATTGGAGTTTCCACAAACATAATTGCAGAAATGGAAGCTGTGGTAGAAGGAATCCGCGAGGCTCGGAATTTTGGGTGTTTGAGACTCTGGATTGAAGTGGATGCGAGAATTGTGATCGACATCTTTGAGAGGGGATGTATGGGTGGAATTAGAGCTCAAAATTTGATAACGAACTTTAAGAATCTCACAGATGGTATGCAAATTAAACTCACCCACGTGTATAGGGAAGGAAACGCGGTGGCAGATTTGCTAGCTAATAACGGATCTAAGTTTCAGAATAGATGGAGATTCCCGGACAGTCCGTTACTTCATGAACTCAAAGGGCTGCTCCGGATGGACACTTGGGAGCTGCCTTCAATCCGAAACCAATGATGAGAACTCACACTAGGAAGTTAGAGGAAGGTACGACATGTTTTAATTATTTCGTCCCATTTCATATTCACCTTAAGATTTGCTTAGGGCATATTACATTTGATGATCTGTCTGGGCCGAATAAGGTAATGATGCAGGTTAGAGAGAAGCATAGCACTCGTCGTGAGGAGCAGGAAAGGCTATGGTGCAAGGACTCGGACTTGCTAGAAAAGTTACTTTTGGATTTGACGGTGACGTTGGCCATATGGAGCCTGAATTCGTTCAGACCCTGGCCACTTTGTACAAGATGTCGTATTGCCATTATCCTGGCAACTAGAGTTTCCTTCGTGAAACTCTGGGTGAGAGTGTGGGTGTTTCGCTTGAGTGGTAAAAGCTTTGCGGGTGAGCGAGAGTCCCCGATATTGAGAGAGCCCAACCTTGTTAGACTCAGAGCTTTCAATCCGTACCACCACCATATAGCCTGTAGCGCTCGGAGCGGCGAGCCACCACATCCCCCGCACCTAGGCCCGAACCCACATATGAAATAGAAATCTATACATGAGTCCAAGACTAAGCGAACTGGAACCTACACGCACACGCTAAGCCAGGCGGAGCTAAGACAGGACCAGAGTGCGCAAAATAATATTAATGCGGAAGCAAATAATCAAATCCAGGAAGATAAATCCATAAAATATACAAAATAGAAATTCATACATAATTCATTAACCGAAAGATAACATATACCTACTACAATTTCCACAATCGAATCATATACTAAAGCATGACTGAATGCAAATGAAAATGCAACTCGAACTAGAAGACTTGAACCCGACCGACTCAAAACTCCGCCTAGCACGCCCAACCTGCAAACTGAAGAGTTGAAAGGAGAGGGGTCAGTCCACCGACTGAGTGAGGGGGCTAACGCACACCCACACACATATACGTAAAAAGCAAAGCACATATTAAATAAAAGACTATGAACCGGGAGTAGGGTTTTGCATACCAAAACCATTTTCCAAAAAGAGCTCTTATTTATACATATATTCATATCATCTTACGTTGGAAAGCTCGTAAGGACTCATAGATACAGAAACGCATATGGATTCATATTAAAACTCATAAGGATTCTTATATTCATAATGATTCAAACCTTAACATAAAAATCTCTTAATGAAACTGAAAGATCCTATCCCGTTTCATAATCTAAATAACAAAAGAGTTCAAATACCCGGCGAGTACGGGTCAACTTTAACAAAAGAATTCATAAGAATCGTAAAGAAACATAAATACATAAAATTCATGAAACACATATTCCCGTATTCCATCCACCTTCTCCGAAAATCTGCATGCGGGTTACGGGCCCACATCGTGCAACTCGATACGGATACGTGGGGTAGCGATCCCACAACGTACCTTAGGGAGCACGTGCACAGGGGTGATAACCGGCGACCCCAACAGCCGCACCGGGTCTCCCTTACCCACGTCTCCAGGGCCCAAGGATTCATATGATTCATAAGGATTCGTAAGATTCAGAAGGATTCGTACCTAACTCGCAAAAACCTAGAAACATACGATTCATACTTAAGAAACATATCAAAAGAAACATACCTTACCGTGCAACTCGGCATATGCTATACACATACCTCTCCGTGTCTTCCTAATTCATAATATGCTGAGGGAAATCCATAGTTTGCTTGACGATACACGGTTTGTAGCATAGCCTCGTTGCAAAACCAATTTTAAGCTTATATATGCCCATAAGTAAAATTTCAGAAGAATTCGTATGAAATCGAATAACAAGATCCATAATGTATCATAAGACACATATTTAGTATATATATAATAGTATATTCGCATGCGGGCTTGAAAATGAGCACATAGGGTCATAGGTCGCATTAACTAAAAGAAAACAAACCTAAACCTCACCTTTTACCGAAAGAGCTCCCGGAAGAGCGTTGACGACCAAGAAGAAGCTTAAGTGGTGGAACCGACACCTCCGGAACTTAATTCTTTCAAATTTGAGACGAAACGGATGAGAAACGAGCTTGGAATTGCAAGAATAAATAGTGCAGAAAATCCCTTCTCCTTCTCTCTCGGTTCAGCTGCTCTTTTCCTTCTCTTGGCTGATATTTTCGAAATGAGGGCTGGAGAGACTGATTAAGGGCTTAACTAGGGTTAAGTTGGCTCAAGAATCAAGGGATTTGGTTAAGAAATGAATTAATTATGGCCAAAATACTCCGAGGTGACGAATCTGCGCGAGCTGCTCGGTTCGGACAAATTTCGGAGGCTCAAACAGGCTTAGAAAAATATGAGGCTAGGCTCCCTATCTTGCAAATCTCGTTACGAGTCCGACGCCACTTCCGGAATTCGAATCCGAATTCCCGAGCTCAAGATATAAATTCCGGAACACAAGACGCGCTAAAACTAGTTAGGCCCTCGAGTCCCCAAAACAAATAGATGGTGCGTTACCATTTCAAACAAGTCCGAAAATGTAAAACGAACATAAAAACGAATTCATAACTCACAAATCTCGAACATATCAGAAAAGCATGAAATTTCGATCTCAAATCGAACACAAACGCAACTCATTTCTACAAATAAGCATATTATTCAAATAATTAAAATTAATTTTTCAAGAAATAATACATAGAATAAAATTAAATTAAATTAAACGAATTAAAAATAAATAAAATTTTATGAAAAGGTTATTTTTGAATTAGGTCCAAAACTTTCAAAAAGTTGCAATTAAGTCCAAATCCAAGTTTTCAATTAAGTCCACTAATTTTAAAGTCATACAATTACATACTTAAATCACGTATATCACATAAATTCACGAAATTAGCATACTCGGGAATTAAATTCAAAATAGAAAAATCAAATACAAAAGTTCAGACGTGGAAATTAAACAATTAAAGCACATAAATCACTTAAACAATTAATTCAACGTATAAATTAAATCAAAAGAAGAATTAAAACGTCGGAGAAACCTCTCGTGACGTCATACCTGGCTCGTCGGAGAGACGGGGTGTCACATAGCCTTCACGCGGCAGTTTCATACTCGGCCCAGATTTCTCACCTTTTTACCCTTCCCCGTTTCTTTTGCAGGTTATATTTCCCCCATTTGGGATAGTTCTATCCCCGCAAGGAACCTCAATGTGGCACGCCAATGATTTTGATTGAGGCGAGGTCAATCCTTGTTATTCGGGTGGGATACTTAAGCGCAGAGATTGTGCATTTTAGCTATAAGGTTCAGCCTGCTCCTAAACAGGACAGCATGCTTATAGCGATTTATAAGGAAGCAACGCCTCGCTGCCATGGCCACTATGGAGAGTTGTACAGTAGAGCTTTCTCCTGGAGTTTTTCGAACTGTGCAATCAAGTTTGAGATTTTCTGGAAGGGGATCAAGACTTACAAGTGGAAAGTTACTGGAACTCGCACTAGGTTCCATCATTTTAATTGTGGCCCTGTTCATTTTGTTGTTGCTAAGGATTATTGTTGGTTTGGGTTACTCTTTTTTGTTTCTTTTAAGCCGCTCAAGTTTTGGCTCATGCGGATCTTGGGTATGTTTTTCATGAACTTCCCTTTGTAGCTTTGTTTTCGTGTTTAATAAATGAGGTGGAGCACTCGGTAATCCCTCCTTCCCAAAAAAAATATATATATATATATATATATATATATATATATGTTTATTTATTTGAATAACAGACCATTTTTTATTGATCATTTAGAATTTAAAATTCCAATTTACTTAAGAATATTTCTTTCTTGACCCTCACTTGCAGAGTTTTTTAGGAATCAAAAAGAAAATAACTTTAGAATTAAACATATTTTATATTTATATAAATATTTGTATTTATTTATTAGTTTTGCATATATGACATATTATGTATGTTGTATACAATATACATATTAATTTTTCTAAAACTCCCTTTCAAAGAAAAAGTTTTTCCACTATAACTCAAACAAGATATAAGAAGACACCAACATTACGCTTTTCAAACCAAAAGATAACATCAAGAAAAACTCTCACTTATCCAAGTTCCCTTTGAAATTTTTTTCACATGCTTTCATTACAAGTGGGACCGAAAATGCATAACAAAACTTGAATTAATTTATAAAATATGGACAAAACGCTTTCCCCTTTTTTTTTTTTTTTTTTTTTTTTTCAACGGTGCTTATCATTGTCACAAAAGGATATTTATAATATGTTGGGGAAATTATTGGAGCATTATGTTAGAACTTAGAATCGAAGTTTTAAGTTTGACAACCTTTTTAAGTACTTTTATTTTTCAAAATAAGACTCGCAACAATTGGATGCAGCATGTTATTCTATTATTTTAGCTAACTGTAATCCAACGAAGTGGGTAACAATTCTTATTCATGATAATAATTTTGGGTTGGAATTTTTTTAATTATTTTGAGAATGTATATATTTAGAAAAAGGAGGAATGTAGCAAAACTTCCCAGGATACAAGATAAATTTGACATCACTCCCCATGGAAAAAATATTAATAATAACTTCCGAAATCAAATTTATTTCACTCTCTATTTTTGACAAAATTACTAAAATAATCTTGAAAAAACATCAAATGACATAACAAATTACTCTTCCATCACACACAAACCATTTTGTTAATATAATATCTTATATACACGATTTTATACTTTTATTTTGTATGCTAATACTTCAAAATATAATTTCCATACTTTATATGTAAAAATTATATATATATATATATATATATTAGGTGGATGGTAGGGTAAAAATTAATTATTGATTTATATTTTGAAATATTAATTAGAAACTATAAAGTATCCGAATTATATAATAGAGTAGGGGTTGTCTATTATCAGGTTGGCTTCGTACTGAACTTATAACAGGTCGGGTTTGACTCCTCTGTACTAATTTTATTTAATTTTTAAAATACAGATTTTTAAATTAATCATTATGTTGAGGTTCCTATTTTTTTCTAACTAACTATTTTATTTTAATATATTTATTTTTAAATCAATAAACATTATTTGCTATAATTCTCCTAATTTATCTCTAATAATTTATTAAAACAATATAATCTAAAATCATATTAATTTTTATAAAAACTTTTAAACTCCTACTTTTTCTTGAACAATTTTTTTTTTATTTTATTTTAAAGTTCTACATATTTTAATATTAAAAAATTTGCACCAAAAAAATATATTAAAAAATAATTAAAATTATGCATGCAAAATATCTTGCTCGTGGATTTATCATCTTATAATTAATTTTCTCTAGTCTGCCATAGAAATATCAAAATTTTATTAGATTCTCATAAATTATATTTTCACTAAATAATTACTAAATACCTAATGAATTCTAATATTTTACGAATGCAAAATACAACTATGAGGCTTTAGTAATTAAATAAATATAAAAAATTATTAATTTCATGTGGAGTCCAATAATATCGATTAAATTAAATTTATAAAATTGATCTTGATTTATATTAGTACGATTAATTATTTACCAAAAAATTTTAAAATGTTAACTTTTTTTTTTTGAAATTAACTAAATCAACGGGAATTAAAACTGAGAAAGGAACAATCAAAAAAGTAACGCAGGCTCGAGGCCGCAATTCTAACAAATTTGTGGACAATCATACTTGCTTCATGTCTAATAGAATAGAAGCTATCATTCTCAAAATTAGACCTGATACTTATAAAAACCGTGAGAATATCAGGAAAGGAGACCACCACCAGATTTTCAGCGCTCGCAAATTCCACATTTTCAGCGCTTGCAGATCCAGTCACAAAGGAGACCACCACCAGATTTTCAGCACTTGCAGAGCCAGATCCAGTCATACAGGTCGAGCTCCGTTTGATTTGATCTTGAAGTAAAGGCAGCTATCTATAAGCGACAAAAGGGAACCACCCTACAATAAAAAAGAAGAAAAAAAAGTAAAAACAGCTCTCATTCGAGAGAATAACAACTCTCAAATGAGAGGGACAACTAAAAAAAGAAAAATAAACGAAATTCAAAACAAAGATTTAGTTTTGAAGGATATTTGGGAAGAAGAGATAACTTTGAGAGAAATGAGAAAAAGAGAGAAAATGTTACCTTCATTTTACCACATGCATTGTATAACATTTGTTGAAAGAATTAACAGAGAAGGTATAATTAGTATTTTTTATATAAAATATGTTTATCTTATTTTTATAATTTTAATCAATCAACTTAAAATAAGTTGGAGTTTTTTTTAAATAAAAAAATGGTCAAAACGATCATGAGGTTTTAACGAGGACCTCCCCTCATAAATACCTTGAAAAATCGAGTATACAAACACCCAACCCAAGCGTCATACAATGCGAAGGTACAGAAATGGCCGCGACAGTAGTGAGACGTGAACTGAATTAAGTTTTCATTTTAATTGCAAATTGTGATGAACGAAATTAAATTGCAAATCATGAAACAAACACGATTAAATTGTCAAAATTAAAAAATTTACAGGAGCAGATTTACATATTTTCCATGTTTATAAGATTTTTATGTAAGTTAAATATTTATAATCATGTCATCTAGCCAAGTGGCTAATTTCGACAACTAATAAATTGTCAAAATTAAAAAATTTATAGGAGTAGATTTACATATTTGCCATGTTTATAAGATTTTTATGTAAGTTAGATATTTATAGTCATGTCATCTAGCCAACTGGCTAATTCTGACAACTAATTAATTTTTCAGTGAAAATAGGAACTTATAAAACTTAATTGTAAATTTTAAAGAGACTGAAATTTAAGAGAGAGAAAAAATTTAGATAAATATGATTGAAAAAATCCCAACATATAAATTTTAAATGATTAAAAAATAATTATATATTTTAAATCAGATGAGATAAACAAAATTATCGGATGGTTCTATAAATAAATTTAAAATCTTATTTATGTGTTTTCATTTAAAAATCAATTTCCACCAAAAAAATTTTAAAAATTAATTTAAGAAAAATATATAAATAATAAAATAAAATTTGATTATTAATTATTTTGGTATATTAAGCACATAAGGTGGGTATGTAAAAAGTACTTTATTACTATTTTAAAATAAAATAATCGATTATTATTCTATTTTAGTTTAATTTATCTAATTTTTTAATATATATGTGTAGTTGTGTATTCAAAAAATAAAATACAAAATTATTTTAAAAATACAAAGGACAATAAAATATGATCAAAATGGATGTCAGATCATAGCTTATGCTCTCACGAATTAAACGTAATAAATTTTAATTTTGAAAAACTTACTAATTTATTAAAAATGTCGGTTAAAAATATAAGTAGGTTTTAAAAATAAAATATTAAAGAGAAGGTGGGGTAATTGTATATAAATAATTTAAAATTACCTAATACTAACATGTTTTCTAAAAAAATATGCAAATTTATTAAAAAAATAATATAGTACAATCTTGTACAAACCAACCTAATGTGAGGTCAGTACAGATTGAACTTTTTCTAGACACCCCCAATCGATTATTATTCTATTTTAGTTTAATTTATCTAATTTTTTAATATATATGTGTAGTTGTGTATTCAAAAAGTAAAATACAAAATTGTTTTAAAAATACAAAGGACAATAAAATATGATCAAAATGGATGTCAGATCATAGCTTACGCTCTCACGAATTAAACGTAATAAATTTTAATTTTGAAAAACTTACTAATATATTAAAAATGTCGGTTAAAAATATAAGTAGGTTTTAAAAATAAAATATTAAAGAGAAGGTGGGGTAATTGTATATAAATAATTTAAAATTACGTAATACTAACATGTTTTCTAAAAAAATATGCAAATTTATTAAAAAAATAATATAGTACAATCTTGTACAAACCAACCTAATGTGAGGTCAGTACAGATTGAACTTTTTCTAGACACCCCCAATAGAGTATTCATATCTAAAAGTAGAGTTATTTGTAAAAAGTTAAAGTACTCAGGTTTAAAATTGAAGTACGAGAAGAAACAATAAAGAAAAACAAAAGAAAAAAGTGTATTTTTCGTAATAGTTAAAGTATATACGTTTTAAATTAGAATATTATTCATAAAAGTTAAAATAACTAAATTTATAATTGAACTATTGCTTATAAACATTAAAGTATTCAATTTAAAAATAGAGTATTATTCGAAAAAGTTAAAATACTTAAATTCAAACTTATGAAAAGGAAAAAGAAATAAGTAAGGGTATTGCAGTCAATTTAGTTAAGTGCGGAGTGAAATCAAATTATAAATTTGAATTTAAGAGTTAGTATAGATTTTTTGTACATGAGTAAGTAAACTAAATTATTTTCAATTGAGAAATAGTTATTAATTATACCCCAAAGAAAAAAGTCATTCTATTATTTGAAGATAGATATTAAATAAAATACATCAAATACAATTTTTGTTAGGGGAAACACTAAATACAATTTATATGCCATTTTTCTTCCAATCACGGCATGGTGTGCGTGGAATGAAATGAGGGCATATAATTGCATTGACTTTTTATTGGCATCGAAACCTCAAAGCATTTGACTTTGAAACCTCAAAGCATTTGACTTTTTAGCATTATAGCATTCTCCTAAGTTTAATCTATTTAGGAAGCGTTTGGTACACTTGTGGAGTTAACCTCATTTAATATAGTTCGAGTTTATTAAGTAAAACTAGGTAATTATAGTAGCACCTAATTTTGTGTTTGGTAGGTGTTGGTATTTCAAAAGGAGACTTTGTATTATCTAATATCGTGTTTGGTATATGCTGAATTAACTAGGACTACATTTGTGTTTCCCTAAAATACCCTTGTGTGATATGGGTGGGGGTTCAGATTATTTGGTATTGTTTTAACTGTCTGGTGTTGCTCTGGTTGTTGCCCGTTTGGAGAGCTTCCTTAATTTTCGTCTTCACCTTGAAGTGATCTAAGGTAAGTCTTTCTAACACCGATTCTTCTTACCTGCAATGTTTAGGGGTGGCAACATAACGGCTATAATCGTTGTCTGCATTGGGTGCAAATTGGGTATACTGCCTAGGGTTTGGACAACCCAATGTCGGGGATACGCAATTCTTTATTGGGAAAATGTTTTCTATAATCTTGGGCTGTGGTTTTGCTCCTTTATGCCGTTTTGAGGAAAACTGCGTTATTAATTTCGGCGAAGGCCAATTCAGGCGTCATTTTGCAACCGTTAATGGTCCTAGAAAGTGTTTTTAGTTTTGGTTATTGTTGGTTTGTAGCCGTGGTCTGAATTTGATATGCAGCCGTTTCTTGGTCACTTACATTGATTAGTTAGCAGGTTGTAACGATATGAGCTATGCCCCTCCCCCCCCAATGTCCGAAGGGGCATGGTCAGATGCTCCTTCGGACGTCGAAGTCGGTTAATAATCCGGGCAGAATGTATTACATTTGCCCGTTGGAGGTCAAACACGAGGGATTCTTTCTTTGGTGGGATGTATATCATCGGTGCGGCGTACGTTCCAGCGCGAGTGAAGCATGCTCTTCAAGTCATAATGCAGCCGGGCAGAAGGAGTATGGGTCGAAGGGGGTGGGCAACGAAGATGTTGTGTCCAGCAAATGCCCTTGTGTGTCTGCCTTTGAAAGTTATGAAGCGTCGCACCTGCTTGACAGTCGTGTCGAGATTGGTAGAGGTCTCTCTTCGATTCCTGTCCTGCATATTTATATTTTGTCATATGCGGTTGTGTTGATTGTTGATATATTCTTGGGTGTTTTAGCGGCTCGTGTATGGTAGTTGGTTTGTTTAATTCGGAATGGCCGTAGTTTGTTAGTGTGTGTATTTTGTAGTATGTACTGCTTGCGTTATCTACTTTGCTCTAAAGGCCCCGGATTTGGCAAAGTGATAGTGTTACTTTTGGGTTTATAATGTTGGTTGACCGTAGTTATGTTGTATGAACTGGCTATTGTAGGTGCAAGTGTTTGATTAATATAATATGGGCTCGTTGTTGACGAAATGGTCTTGGAAATTGCATGCAATGTTTGACCGAGCAGTTTAATTTTATGGGTTTACGTCGTATGATCAATTAATCAGGAAAATGGGGGTCGATGAAATGTGGCAGGAGATTTGTATGGCTGCTTTGTTGGAAGCGTCTGTGTTCTGTCAGGAAAAGGATGATGGGTTTGTCACTTTTTGCTCACATGTGGAATAGTATCCGATTGGTTCCATTTTTTCACTATAAATAAGGGATCTCATCACACAAAACTTGCCAAAAACTCAATAATTTGTTTTATTTTACGGGCCTGCATATTTACCCTTCTAAGTAATGGCGTATCGTGAGTCCTTCAACTACCAATCTGATTTGTTTTACCCCGCGAGTTGGACCAAAGAGATCGATATTGAGTTTATGAAAGAGTTGGGCAAGGAGGCCTTGGCGAACGGTGAAAAATTGACAGTGGAGAGTCACGTATCCATTACTAATGTAATGGAGGCTATCAATAGCAAATTCAAGACAACGTTTGCGTATTACTATTGCTTCACCAGGTTTGAGTTCCTACATAAACGGTACATTGCATGGTCGTGGCTGAAACAGTTTCCGAGGGCAACGATAGACCCATCGACGAACCACATCTATGCTAGCTTTGAGGATTGGGAGTATATTAATCGGGTATTATTTTATTTCGTCCTGCTTTTAGTTTATTTGTCCAACGTATGTTGTCACATGTCTAATTGTTTTATTTTCGTTGTAGGTGAACTATGTTTGTGGAGCGTACTACTACAAACCCGAGCCTAATATACACGAGCTGGACTTGATTTTCGGAAATGGCGTACCCAACGCAAGGAGGAAGAATCGGCATGTAGTCACGATACAAAGTGATTCCTTCCTACCTCAGTCCGTCATTAACAGTATGATATCGAACACGTGTGCTTATTTTGAATGTTTATTTTGGTGGTTTTTAGTGCAATTCCGTCTAAGTTGTGATGTATATAACTAAATTATAACACGCATACACACAGTTGATGACGACAGCTCGGTATCTGGGGCCGAGTCTAGCAATGTCCGGCCACACCGTCGCTTACCTCCCCAAGTCCCGAGGTATAACTTCGGGCCGTTCGGTCCAAGGAGCTATTTTGCAGGGTTTTCGGGTGGTTCATGTGGTTCCCGGCCTGCGTCAACTGATAAGTAGCTTGTGAGGTCTGCACACAACAGTAAGTACGTGAGTGCTTATTATTTGTTTCTGCATGGTCAACATTTCCCTAGGAGCCCCTACTTTTTTGGCTATATATAGGTTCCCATTTGGTTGTCCAGTTGCCGTAGTTAGCAAACAAGAGTTGTTCTGCTGATTGGGTTGGTATGTCTCAGCACGTTCAGCTGTTAGCAGACAATCGACGTCAACAAACAAGTTTCTACAAAAACGGGTGGACTCCCACGCATGATGCTTTCTTCATCGCCTTGCTTGAGCGCGAAGCCCGTATGGGGCATGGACAATGGCCTACTACCGACAATTATGTTATGCAAACAATTGCGGGTATCGTGAATCTGTTTTTTGGCCTGGATCACGACGGGAGATACTACCATCGTCGCGTGTCAATGTTGCGCAAGCGATACCAGACTTTTGAATATTTGCTGTCAATATCGGGTGTATGTCATGATGCAGAGGCCGGCTTTGTCCGTGTCCCCGATGGTACATGGGATGACATCCGTGTTGATGTATGCCGGTTATGGGTTTAGACAGTTTTGCATATCTCTTGGCTTGTGTTAAGACTTTTTTTTAAAGCTAACCATATATATTCGCTATGTACCTGGGCACAACTTACATTCCATACTTGCCATGTGCAGGCGCATCTGGATTGCTTTTGGTATTACTATGGGGATGAGCCTGCATGGAACTCTTTAGTGCGCATCTTCGGCCAACCCCTGCATTGAATTGCCTATGTTGCTTTGAGTAGTTTCATTGTAGGGCGTAAATTAAATAACTCCCCTTACGTGTTCATAAGGGTGAATGGTAGTGTGTTTGGTTTGAATGGCCAATGTAAGGTAGACTGTTGTTTAAAGTATGACTAGTGGTGTGGCTCTTGTTCTTTAAGTTGAATTATGTAAAGTATGACTACTAGTGTGGCTCTTGTTCTTTAAGTTGAATAAATTATTGGTGCTCAACAACAGTCTCATTTCTGAATTAAATCTGATTTCCTTTTGAATGTGTTTGATATCCCTGAAATTATGGGGCAGCATCTCAAGATTCCCTTACTTTGCTGACAACGGTAAGAAGGAATCTGGGCAGCTTTCCCTGTGCTATGGGACTGTATGCCCGTGAATGTATGGGGTTGTATGCATGCATTTAGTGGACACTCAATTCAAATTGGGTATGATTACATAAATGACATGCATGCCTATCGTTAAATCAGACCTGAAGGCTTTCGCGCTATTCGGTATATCTGCCACCATATTCCAAGAACAATAACCAGTCAAACTTAACTGAAGACAGCCTTTATCATCAATGCTTAAAGCTGCATATTGACCAACCTATTGGCTTAACTGTGGATAGGTACGATTGAATGCTTTTGTTTGGCAGCCACTATTGGTTGACGGAGTTAGTGGGTACTTCGTCCCTTTAAAAGTCTCCCAATTTGCACTACAGAAGCACACCCTTACCCTCTACTTTCACTCTGAAACATAGTGAACATAATTAAACAAACTTTTCATGGCGCGGGACAGGAGCAACGAGTGTGTACCCGTTTGGTTGACTGATATGGAGCCCAATTGCGCTTCACGGAACGACTTCTAATATTGGAGATGTATGAATTTGCGGGGCAGAATTTCGTCAGAGAGTCGCATGTGATGCTGCTTGCATCTGAAATCATGGCCGTTGGCCTTCAAAGACGGTTGGACATCGGAATTACAAGCACTGAGGTCCGCCGGCATATTATGCGTCTTCGAGAAGTGTACCGCGAATTTAGGATGTTCACTTACCGCGATGGTGTGACTTACCGTGGAGTGACCAACATTGTCCAGGTGAGCAACCGGTATTACCGGCAGTTTGGTGATCGGGTAGGAGTTCTATCGGGTACGATTAGCCACCTATGTTGCACTTGTGGCTTCCATTTTCATATTGTACATGGTTTCCGGGTGTGTTTCGTAGGTTTAATCGCATAATGCAATTTCATTTACCTGTTTCAATTACTGTTAGATTAGTGTTTTGGGAGTTATATTGTACCCCTGCGTACCTATTGTACCCCTGCCTATTTATATATGGAACGCACCGTTTGTATTATGTTTGCAGTTTAGTTGGTAAGTTTTAAAGTAAATTTTCATATACAATGGACACATGCGACCATAGTTTCAACAACAATATCGCAGAATAAGCTACTAAAATACATCAAGGGGGATTCATAATTAAAATGTCAACATCGATAATGGTTACTCAATCCTTAGCCAGTCCTATAGCTAGAGTCGTAAAGACGAATATTTACAAATTTTATGTTTCTACTTGTCTAAATACTACATCCGCATCTTAACGAAGTCAATACCAACCGGAAACTACTTCATGAAGTGCATTAGACTCAACACAAATGTACTGCGAACATCGTACGGCATTCCGTAGAACGCCCGTAAGTCTCCATGGTTGTTGGCCAGATGGTGTGCAGCCCACATGACGGCCTCCCTGCTCAGGTCCGGTAATGATACCAAGGCGTTGTACAAGCCATCTTGCTTGGCGGCGATGTCGTCAATGGGTGCCTGCGTTGAAGACGAGGCTGCTGGCGGGACTTGGGCGGCGGGTGAGTTCATTGAAAGTTGAGTTGAGTCCAGAAATTCGTGCAACAAATCCTTTATTTGAGCAGCATCCAAATTTCCCGATCGGCGTCGCTTACTTCCGCTCCTTCTTGACTCACCGCCGTCCACACTTGGAGGTGTAACTGAAGTTGCATCTTCGCGTTCATCATCTATTTCGACGAAATCCGTAGAACGTGGATCATTGCTGTCTTTATTGCCGCGCCCGCGGCTTGACCCGCCTTGTACCGTGCCTTGCTGCAAGTCATTGTACGCATCGCCCACGTCGACTGCCGAATTCCCCGTTGCACGGTCTGCACCAAATAATACATTCCATCGCCCTAGCCATGGGAATGCTTTCCCACGAACAAGTTTGACCCCTTCCTTGTAAACCTGGTGCAGTGGATATGATGAAAGTTTTGATTTCTGATTCAATTTCATGTTACCCGAATAACAACAACAACTGTAATGCGAAGTGCAAGACAGAGATACCTTCTCTTGGTCGCTCCATGTTTCCGGTTTGTTTGGCACGAGTATGTGATTGTCTTCATCGAAAGTAAAACCCGCGCCTCCACTAGCACCAAGTATGGTCACAATAGTTGTATGGGTCCGGCGCCAAACCGATAGCTTTGACTTAACATGCTTCTCCTCAATCCCGCAACCGGGCAGCATATCTCCGATCATGTTGGCCAAACGCAGCATGTAGTTGCTACGCAGGGACCCATCCAACTTAACCCCCTCTGCGTACAAGACTTCTAGTGAGGCAAGCAAACATTTCTCCTCCTTTTTGGTCCAAAATCGGCGCGGCACATTCTCCCCTTTTCCTGAATCAGTTCGGACATGCGATGTGACTCGCCTGGCTGCCATAGTCCGCCTGCCTACATGTGAAGATGTCAGCAAGAGGTACCAAATAAAAATAAATAAAAACATGCACCAAGCCAAATCAATATAGAAATCTGTAAGAGAAGACAATTGCAAAAATTTGCACCAGCCATCAGCTTGGATTTAAATTTACCCATACTGCAACTAATAACACAAGAAATCACATATTCGAACCTAAGGAGCAACAACATCAGTTGTTTACAAATAGAGTACACAACTTGGAAAACAATATTTCGGGTCCAGCGATATTCCAAACAGCACAAGTATAAACAGACATTGAAAATAAGTCCAACTGTTAACAATCAACGCAATTCATAACACTTTAACACAATCAAACTATTCAGGTTTTCATTGCCGATGTCTCCACGAATGGAACATAAAGGTTGCCATATTATCACGGAAATTGGTCCACATGGGCGTCGCTTCGATGGTGCCAATAAACTCTCGGTCATCCCCCACGTGCTCCTCCAAATTACGCAGGACTTCTTCCTCGATCGGATCCACTTCCATCTACGTCCGGATGAAGTTATGGAGGACTGCGCAAGCTAATATGGTCCAATTTTGAATCTTGATAGGATACCAAGAGCGGCTGCGCAGTATAGCCCATCTTCCTTTCAACAGTCCGAAGGCTCTCTCTATAACGTTCCTAGCCTTGCTGTGGCGCAGGTTGAAAAGTTCCTTCGGGCTTCGCGGAGCGGCTGTCCCGGCACCCCATTCCTTGAGGTGATAACGAGTCCCACGGTAAGGCGTAAGGAAACCATCCGCGTTCGTGTAACCGCAGTCGGCAAGATAGTAGCAGCCTGAACATGACTACTATCCCATCAGTTTGCACATTGGAAAACAAGCCAAAATAAACAAGCCACATTCAATCCCAAGCAAACAATACCTGCGGGCACCTTAAGGCCGTTTGGACGGTGTAGCGCGTCCCTTAGCACCCGACTATCGGCGGCCGATCCTTCCCACCCGGCAAGTACATAAACGAAGTTCATTTGGGGATTACACACGCCCAGAACGTTGACTGTAGCACCCACACGTAGGGCCACATCCCCCGCACCATAATCCGAACCCGAATACGAAATGGAATGTCCGTACCCGAATCCGAATCATAGCGAACGGGAGACCAAACACACACTCTAGGCTAGGCGGAGCTAAACTAAACCGAATCAGAGTATGCGGAAGCGAATAAATAAAAGCAATAACTAAAGATCATCACATATATACGTATAGGTACCAACCCACACCTATCCATATAGTATTTACATATATGTACCAACACTTCCTGTACAAAAGCCATCCCGGCTCGAACAAAATAGTAAGCAAGTATATACAAACCATAGCTGTACAACTACAAAATAATAAAGTGCAAGTATGTAAATGCACCTAACGAGACCTAGACTGACAAGTGCACAAGAAAGTCACACTTCTCCGCCTAGCTCACGCTCCCAAAACCTGCAACTAAAAGAGTAAACGAGGGTCAGTCAACTGACTGAGTGAGGGGGCTAACGCACACCCACACCCTATATATATAAAGCAGAGCACAAAGCAAGGGGTGGAATTATGAACCGGAATAGGTTTTACAAACTAAAACTTTCCAAAACAAAAACATATACTTTAAAACATTTCACAAACACTATCCCGATTCATACTTCTCAAACATACACAACAAAACATAATGCTCGGCGAGAACGAGCTTCCAACCTTTACTCCTCAGAACAAACAAAACGGAAATCATACATATCAACCTCTACACCAATGATGGAAGAGCCACCGGCGGCCCTAACCATCCATACATATACAGACTCACGAGGGGTACCGAACCCACATCGTGCCCTCCCCGGTTTTTATGCCGAAGGCATCGAAATACCACACCTTCCCAAACTCCCAGGGGTCGCGTGTGATATATCGGATGGAGACTACGCACAGGCCGAACCTCGACGGCCCGAACCGTCCCGAGGGTTCCTTACCCGTAGCTCCTTAGATCCACAAACACAAATCATAACATATGCCAAATCTTTCATGGCGGTCTCGCTAACAGAATTGTAAAGCCTTTTCCAAAACATAGCTTACATAGGCTTATTTAATATCTTTTCCCAAAACAAAGTTGTTCACAAGATCATAAACATATTCTAATCAACACATACATATCTATATATATAATATATAGTCACATGCACGGCCTGAAAACATCACATAAGGCTTTAGGTCGCTTAGCTAATAAAAATCCTAAACCTCACCTTGTGCGTGACCAAAAACGAGCAGACGTGAACAACCTACGCCTCGGGCTCATCAACTGGAACCTCCTCTGAAAAGAAAACACGAAAGCCCAAGACTTAGACTCTATATGAACCAAAGAAGACGCTCGGCAAAATGCATGGTTCATGTTCATATATAAAATGTCACAATTAAGTCATATAATTCACAAATTAGTACAACATATCCATTTACAATTTAATATGCAATAAAAATCAAGTTATAACAAATTAACATGCAAAAAGAAAAGTATTTAAAGTCATAAAATAGCATAATTAAGGCAAAGAGAAGTAGTGGCAGCTTCCAGGTCTCGAACTCCCCAAAGGGAAAAATCCACCCCCATGGATTTTTCCAAAGGGAAAAATCCACCCTCATGGATTTTTCCAAAGCTACTGCCTCAAATCCACCCCCGCGGATTTTTCCAAAGGGAAAAATCCACCCCGTGGATTTGATGCAGTAGCTAAAAAAAACGGTTTTGGCCATGGGAACGGCCGTTCCCGTTCCCAGTACAAACTGGGAACGGCCGTTCCCACTCTCGGCAGGAACAGTAAATGGCCTGGGAACGGTCGTTCCGGCCTGGTTCGAAGTCTGGAACAGAATTTCATTACAGAAACAGGGGAAACTCGTTTTGATGCCAAAAATGGCCAAAATCCAAACCTTAGAGTTGCTACAACTTCTCAAATTGCACAAACAAGTCACATAAATCATGCTTGACATATAAACACCCAAATAACTCAATAAAACGGACTAAAAAGGCATGATCAAAGAAATGCAAAACTCAAGCTAAAATCATGATCATTCATAAATGCTCAACTAACCAAGAATTAAATGCAATAAATACAACACATATAGCATATACAACTCATATATGAAGCTAGGGATCAAGTACATCAAGCAAAGAGCAAGTATTCACATTTGAAGCTAAACCCTTACTATTCACGTAGGAAAGCAAAGGTACACCAAACTCACTCCAAACTCAGAAATTAAACCATAGAAATGACGAGCACGAGGAGGGGATTCCGAAACATACTCAAGTTCGAGAAAAGGCGAAGAAACGAGGGAGATCTTGGCTTGGGAAGTTGGATGATAAATCTTGGGGTTTTGCTCTTGCTTGGCTTGGTTGTTGCTGATGTTTGAACGTAAAAAGTGTTGGAAAACACGAATCAGAAAGCAGCGGAATTTAAAAAATTTTCCCAACAAAAGGACCTTGAACTCGCAATCGTGTAACCAAATTCGTAAAGATAGAAAACTTACTTTTCTTTTATTCTTTCTTGAAGCGTTTCAAGCCACCCAAGAACGCTCTTCTCGCGGCTTGATCCCCTCTCCTTGGTAAAGCTCGAATCTTCAAACTTCTAACTTGAAGCCTCTAGAGAAAGTCCACCAACTTGATCACAATCTAACTAGTAAGGATGCTAGTTCTCTAGTTAGTGTTTAGGCTTAACCTAGGGTTTAATTTAATCTTGGAGAAAGGAAGGTGTTCAACACATGAACCAAGAATTGTCAATTAGCTCTAAAGGGGAGCATGAGCTCCCCTATATATAGGAAAGGGGAGGGACGGCCGAACCTAGTCCTTATTGGACTAGGATTTGGTTCCTCTCTCTCCTATTACTTGATCATCAAGTATTTTCCAACTTTGACTTTGAATTCTATTTCTAGTCAACTTTTAAGAGAGCTTAAAAATATCCAAACTATTTTTGGATAATTTTATACTTTATTTATTATAAAATAAATAACTTATTTTATCTAATTAATTAATTCGTAATTAATTAACTAGATTATTTTCTCCAAAATTAGACTTTCCTTTTAATTCAAAATTAAACCAAAGTCTATTAAATAATTAACTAATTAATTATTTAATATATATATAATATATATATACACACACGTGTGTGACACGTGTCACAGTGACACGTGTCACTCACGTGAGCCACACGTGTGGAACCCTCTTGGTCCGATTAACTCGTTTAATCATTTTCAAGCCTCAACTCATGTAACCAAGTTGTTGTGTGTGACCCTCTAGGTTCTCAATTCAATTAGCAGTGACCCTAATTAATTAATTCACTAATTAATTAATCAGTCCACAGATTAAACGACCATAGTCTAGCAACAGGTGTTTAACCCCTAGCTGAATTGGAATGTTCGGATTCGACAGAACCTTTAAGTCATTGATTCATGTGAGATACAATCCTCCTACTTACTATCTCTCAACCAAGATCTAGGGCAAGGGAATAATCAGAACCCTAATAATCTGGTCTTAAAGCTAAGTGCATTTCATATCCATTTGATCTCAATCCAAGAAACCCTTTTCTTGATGTCTTGATCTACTGCCTTGGCCAAGGACTCCATATGGCATATGAATGACTTACACAATAAGAGATCACCTTGCAAATGCAAGTGTAGGTCCTTTCTTGATTCTCATTCACTTTCATGAATCACTTGTGCAGCCCCAGCATAAGCCTTGAATCAGTTGTCTAAGGCGACACCCTTTAAAGCTTATACCTAAGACTACAGAGTTAACTCATAAAGTGACAAGGAACCTCAAGTCTAAGGATCAATTAAACACATCAATGACTCGTGAGATATTTCCTAATCTGGAAGTTTCCATTTCCTGAAATAGAAACTTCCTTTCCCATTTAGGAATGTTCTCACACGGGGCACCTCAGTGAACTTACTTATTAAAGTAAGCACCCTCATGTATCACGCACGTATCAACTATACACTTTGCACCTCCATGAAACAAGGTGGTCCTTCTTAAGGGCGTGATCCCACAAGCAAGCCTTAGAGGAGTCAGGTTGACACTCCCACTGTCTGTAGTACTCATCGGCTTGGAGTATTTTACTAATCATGACTTATGTGATATAGGGCTCGTTTCATGAACCATTTCACCTAAATGGTAGAGTCCTAAAGTCATCAGGATTAGGGGAGTTCTCATACATGCACAGCTAAAGTAAACGCATACCAAACAAGAGCATATAAAGAAGTGTTGCCTCAATTCGTTATTTTATTCAAAGATTGTCTGTGATTACAATAAGGAAAAGCACAAAGCGGATATACAATCGGCTTTCTAGGGCACTATTCCTAACAAAAAGAAGAGAAGAAAAATGGTTCAGCCTTTAAGGCTGGACCGGTCGGTTCACGGGTTCGGTTCAAGGTTTCCGGTTCAAGTTGGTTCGGTTCAACAAATACAGGTTCAAATAAGGCCAACTCAAATTAAAACGAATAAATCACATGCAACATTAATTCAAATAATTCATATAAGTGCAATTAATTCAAAATAGTCCTATACAAATAATCTAAAACGCAAATAATATTAAATCACATAATTTACCTGTACCGACTGTGAGTCGGGGTGTCACATTGACCGCAACCGAGCCCTTCCGTGTTCGATATTTAGCCTGATCCTTTTGCCGAACAATGACTTCGATGTAGGTTCCATCCAGCGCACCGAGGCAACCCTTCAAATGAAGTAGCATAAAGGGTTCATAACAGATGGACAAACATACATATCTTAACGCATCAGATACATATATATATATAGATACTGAACATGTAACAGGACTACACTGACGTTTACCTTGAAATGTTTCCATGGTTCGGTAGTGCAGTCATCTAGGATTCCAACTGGGTCTATCAGCAACACATTACTTACACGGAGCAAGGCCTTTAGCGTCTGCCGGAAGTACCGACTAACTGTATACCCCGAGCAATAGAAATCCCCTTTTACTGTGCGGTTCTTGTGATGGTGCGCTAATATATTCAGAAACATTGCAACCTTACACGGAATGCTTACAAATCTTTCATGAGTGAGCCCTCCAAAGTGTTCGAGCAAATACGACAACCGACAAAACGTATCCCTATCCATCCGAAGGTTATCTATACAATTTTGATCGCTAATTTGCGTAAAACGTCGTAAGTGTTTCAATTGGTCCGGCTGGTTTGCAATGATGGAGTACCGACGCTTACGTGAACGTCGTTGACTCTGTACCGTTTGCTTGTGCCAAATATACAACAAATACACCACAGCCATTGTTAGAGCAGTTCGTTTCAGTACGAACCTTATCCAAGCCAAGTTCCTTACTCCCGCGTTCGGTTCCATAACAACAGACACTACCAAATCTGCCAAGTAAATCCCACTACACAACATTACACTTCAAATGACAACTTTTTACTAACAAGGGCCGGCTGTTGTTATTTAAGGGATAAGTTTGCACATTCACATGGAGCTTGCCTACAATTGCCCATGACCCATTTTCAGACTTCACAAATACCACTAACGAAAGAAGCAGGACAACTAAATACATACCACAGACTACACGGAGGCAGTGCAAATTAACTTCCACAGACGCAACACAACCACAATTGAATTCATGATACAACTCTCTGCAACTACAACAAAGGGCTAGAAGAAAGCGCGGTGTTACCTGCTCAAACCACAGACTGCTCCTTGCACCTCAAAGTACCTGCAATTCAAACCACCATCGTTAAGGTCTACGACACAAACTTATTGAACTACAAGTTGAATATCACAATCGAGACCATAGACCCCTTCGCTCTACCTCAATCGCCTTGGTGATTCACAGATGCGGCTGCCACTGAAGGAAATCGCCCTGAATATCCCAACCCTAGAACAGTATATCAGTTCGAAGAGTACTTAACAAGAATAGAAGGAGGGTAATTATTGGAATTGGAAAAAGTGTACAGTGCACAAGTTGTTTGCCTCCAACAACAACACAACTTAATATCGCCAAAAATTGGAGATGAGCAACGAGGGTTATTTAGTGAACAGTGGCGGGCTCTTCCGGACCAGATACTAAGTGGGGCGGGCCCATGCGACTTAATATTTGGTACCAAATAGGAAATTAAGCCTCCCACCTTGTATCTATGGGACCTAGTACCCATACCAAACACTTTCTTACAATATTACTTTCTAGGAGTAAGAATAATTGGTTAATAATCTAATTTGAAATTTTACTTGTAATATTTCTATAACTTCTAGATTAGTACCACAATCTCATTTTATATTGTATAAATTATGGATTACTCTTTCACATTCCATTTAGAAGATGAACAATATGCTCTCACTTTTCAGCATTAATCACATTAATTGTTTATCACATTTTATTCCAATTTCCAACCAATAAAGTACTCATCTTCATATTAATTAAAAAGTTACTATATATTTTTAATAATTCATTATATGTACACTCTTCTTCGTAAATGAAATGCAACTTGGCCTTCAATAATCAACACTATCTTCCTTGTATTTTCATATAAAAAATATTATAAAATTTTGATTGCAAACCATCAAAATTTATGATTCATGAAAACGAACGCAACAGTATAGCACATCATGTTATGACACGAAGATAATGTTACGACCTTCTTTTGAATTTATTATATGAGTAATAATTGTTAAAATTCGATACAAATATCCTATATAATATAATACAATAGAATAATATGTTTAAAATTATATATTGAAATTACGATACTTTAAATGTAATAGCTTACGAGTAGTAAGCATTTATATATGTAAATTGATAAGTGAATTTGAATTTTATTAAAAATAATTAAGGAATCAATATTAATTAAAAAAAAAAACAATAATGTGATATCTCACTCAAAATTAACGTAGTACTAATTGTGGATGGTCAAAAGACTATGAAGAGATTGGGAAGGGATCCCGATTCAGTGAATGACGCCGCAAAATAAAGATATTGTCGTAGGCGCATATTAGTTTTTCACGTGACGGGCACGTGCTCGGCACATATCTCACGCCGCCGTAAATTCCGCCGGAATAGACACTACACTTTTGACTGACGCCGTTAGCATTCACCATCGTCAACCAGGAGCACCAATTTTTTTGAACTCGTTAGTTTGAGTTAATATTGGTCTATTTAATTTATATATTAGTTTATTTTTATTTGATTAATACTTGGTAATATTGTAATAATTTTTATTTTTAAGTGAATATTCATTTTGATCGAGCCAAATTTTCGCTGATAGATCGACCGGGATATCTGGTCCGAGCAATTCAATTTGTTGATTGAAAAACCGTCGATCTACACTTGAAATCTGTGGAGGATGAAAGGAATCGTGAGCTCGAGGTCAACTCGGGGAAGGTGGGAGTGAGGCCCGGGTTGGCCTCCGACACTCAAGTCAGGATCAAGTTAAGAAGGTCGATTATCGGTGCAGTAAATACGGTAGGTGAAAAAGCTTACTGGTGTAATAAATGAGAGGTTTTATATAGGGTAAGGAGAGAGAATTTACTGCGTCGACGTGCCACTGTCCCAAGCTGACAGGTGCCCCATTATCCTCAAGCATTAAATGCGTGGTCAGCCACTTAGGTTCGACAAGGGTCGAGAGGGACGAATCAAGGGCGGTGGGTCAATGACGGGGTACGTCCAACGATCAAGGTACGGAGTGGTAAAAGTTGGGGAAGGTTAATTTGGCGTCGTCCCCTTCGGTCGAGGGTATCGACATGGTTGAGATGACAAATGTCATGTCGTTATTGGGCCATGTGAAAAAACAGGTCCATGCCACGTCACATTTAAATAATTTAATACAATCGATGGTTTATAATCCAAAATTTTTTGCTTTAATATTGAAGTTAATGATTTATATCGTGTTCTTTTATGTTTCATCAATTGATCAAAAGTTTAATTGAAAATGAGTCATTTTGTAGAAGTATTTTATAGGGACTAGAATGATGAATTAATATATAAATTATGATACATGGATACAAATACGAGAAACGAATATAATACTTGTCATTTAATTTGTCATTTTTTTAAAATTTTTCACCAATCACACGACAAGTATAAAATATTCGCCTATCATTACATCGATTTAGTTGAATCAGGCTCGAATTAGAATCATCCTTTATATTTTTTCAAATTATTTTGATAATCTTTGTACAAAACTCAAGGTACTTTTTATAATTTTTTTAACTATTATTTTTTTTTAATAATTAGATTAAATCTCAGATATTATTCGTTGACAATTCTAAATTTATATTAACAATTAGGGTTAATTTCAGTAACTCATCATTTAGTCTTTGTGCATGCAATTTATCTTTTATCCTTTCATTTTGAGCGATGACCTCCCTACCTTTGTAAAATATAACATTTAATTCATTTTTCATGGAATCTTAGAGAATATTTTGTTCAACTTTTTCAGCAAAATTTTGGTGTAATTTCTAAAGGCAAATATGTACATATCAGACGTCAAATGTGTTGATATTATATATCAAATTGAAACTCTTAATGCCATGAATACAATGGTGGTTTCAAAATTAAAACCCAATAATCGATGAAGGAGAAAACGCTGGTCAAAGGGGAAGCTGGGCAGCTGGAGTTTTGCAATGGTGTGGCGCGGCTTTCTGCGGCCAATAAGGACAAATGGAGTATGGGTTGTTCGTTTTGGAGAGAGAAATACGATGACGGTAGTTTTAACTCTTAAATCGTCGTGACGGATGAGAAATCGATTATCAAAATTCCTTTTTAATGCAATATTCCAAAAAAATTAAGTATTATTTTTTACAAAGGTATAGAAAGTAATAGTTCAAAATGAAAAAAATAAAGGATAAACACAGTATTTATCTGTATCAAATAACGGGAGTTATCTAAAATTAACCCTAATAATTATAAAAATGGCGATCTAAACAAAGATGTCGCTGTTTTCTAGAGGCTTCCTTGGGGTGTTGTCTTCATCACGCCTTAAAGTAGCTAGCTTATTGGTTTTGTAATTATTCATTAATTTAAGCTTAATCAAACTTAAGTTTGGATTATCTTTACTATCGTTATGTTAATGCCATTCCTAAAGATATCATATTATAAATTTGACCAAGTTAAAGTGTGCGAAGTTGTGGTTGACAGATTTCTGATTATGAATAATCTCAATCATATTACAATTATATATACATCATAGATGTGTTAGTGCCTGCGAACAGATATTGTATTATATAGTGTTAATCTTTTTTTTTTCAATGAATATTATTAATTTTAGTCTTAATCATGGGGCAATTAACAATGTCAATGCCTATTAAAAACAATATTACATAATAAATAATGACACCACCAATCCATTTGCCAGTAAGTTGTTAAACAGATGATATATTGTACATATACATTTTGTCAATTCAGAGTTTGTGGACATATTGGAGCCTTTTAGTTTGAATTTCTTTTTAAATAAATAAGAGGTGAATAGGTGATGTTATTCGACTTGAAAGACGCTACCTATCTCAATGATATGCTTCTAAATCACCTAAGTTGGTATAGTTCAAGTCTTTATCATAAATTATAGAAGAAAAACAAAACCCTACGGGAAATTTGAGTTTTTTATTTTTATTTTTATTCTCAATTGGTTTTTATAGAATTCGATTACTATTAAAAGTTAATCCCAAACAGATATCTCAATTTAGTTTCTCCATTCTTAAAGTTAGAACTTGAAGTTTGCATCATACTTAATGAATCTAGTTCTATTATTCCATTATCATCTCGAAGTAACTTTAAATCGGTTGATCAGTATTCTGAACTTAATATATCTATAAAAAGGTTCGCTACACGTTGAAATAATTATGATCAGGTTAATGAAGTTTCACTCTCAACTAAAAAAATATGTCTAATGAAATTACAAAGTGACCGAACAACCTCCTACTCGAGGGATATTATTTGATCAAATGTAAAATATTAGAGATTGTATTGTAATTTTTAATTTTGAGGGCCTTCTTCTTAAATAAACCATATTGTATATCTAATTTCGGATTATTATTCACAAGGAGAATTTTACCTTTTAATAGTTTGATTCAGCTCGAACTCAAATGCATGAAATATTAAACTAAAAAGAATAAAAAGAAAATATAATTTCGAGGGTTTTGAGCAAGTTTTATTTTCTGTAATTCCATGCGTTGAACTTGACAAAAAAGAATACGGCGAGAGGAAGTAGATGTCGAGAAAAATAATAATGGTCATTTGTTAATCAAGGAAATGTAATGCCCTCGCCCCACTGCACATGGACACAAATGACCAAATTTGTAAGCTCACTCTAAAATATTTTAAATGCAATAAGTGAATATTTGTTTAGAACTCGACAAAAACGCAGCAATTAGATTAAAATAACCTAAATTTTCTTCAAAAGAAAGCGAAAACACCACTTATCTTAACCTTTTCATTTCCTATGAAACATCAACCTTTCTCCCAAACTCTTTCTTTTTACGGGTTTCTCAAACAACCAAATAAAAATTTGATATGCATTTTTTCACAGTATTCTTCATTCCGAGATTTCTAGTTTAGATATGACCCAAACGATTTCAATTAATTATAAATAAAAAAATATCTAACATTTTTCATTTATTGAAGTTAGAATTCAATATAGGGAGACTACAAAATATAAACACAAACAATCTGCACAATATTCAAGATAATATTTTGAGAGATATTTATGATATCATATATCCTAAAATAATTTCTAACAGAATATTTTTAAATATATATACTACTAGCGTATTCCTCGTGCGATGCACGGTATCAGTATACAATATAAATTATAATATTAAGTATGAATTTTATAAATTAAAATAATCTTAAAATAAATAATTAAATGATATCGAATAAAAAATAATCTATACAATATATATTTTTTATAAATTATAAATAACTTATTGTTAAAGTCAAAATCTATTACTTTAAGGGGCAGTTATTTAAAAGGACCAAATATCCTCAAAAGTTATTCTAAACCCCCTAATTTGAAAAAAGTATGTTTTAGATCACCGATACACATCTTATTTTTTGTAAACACCCTAAAGCCCTAAAAAGTCTGTTTTGTCCTTATTTTTCTACTACAACCACACCATTTTTACTTCTTCCAATCCAATATCCTTTAATCATCTCTCTTCTTATTTTTCTCTCCTGTTTTTTTTTTTCTTTTTTTTTTCTTTTTTTTTTCTTTTTTCGTTAAGACTCAAGAAACTTACTCTCCTCCATGATCAAACAATTCATGCTCCCCAACGATCACAATGGCTAAAACGAAATCGAAATCGAAATTCGACCAACGACGAAGGAGATATGGTCGATCAAAGTTTCGAAATCGCACTAAAAATTGACAGCAACTTTGATAACCTCGTTCGGCCTCATCCGACAACGGAATCCAGCGAAATTGGTATGCAAATCGAACTTCTCGACGAGATCTACAACATGGGGGTGGTCTCATGGCCTAAAACGGCCTGGTGATGGAGATAGCGGCGCGCGCGACAGTGGCAGTGCACGTTCTAGCCCTTTTTTCAGCGATTTCGGTGGCTAATCGAGACAAACAAGGCATGGGCATTGTAGTACTCTTCAAGAGAAAAATTTCGGTTGTGGTAGCAGGTGCTAAGACGGAGTATTGGCGGAGGAATCGTCGTTTGAAGGCGGCTGTGATAGATTAAATATTCGTAATTAAAAACAGAATTTGTAGAGTCATGGTTTTAATATTCGTAATTAAAAGCAGACCTTGTAGAGTTATGGGTTAAATATTCGTAATTAAAATCAGACTTTGCAGAGTGATGGGTTAAATATTCGTAATTAAAAGCAATCTTTGTCTAGTGAAACTTTAAAAACTAGTAATAAAAAACAGTCTTTGTCCAGTGAAACGTTAAAAATTAGTAATAAAAAACAGATTTTGTTAAGTGAAACGTTAAAAAATAGTAATAAAAAGTAGATTTTGTCTAGTGAAACGTTAAAAACTAGTAATAAAAAGCAGACTTTGCTTGGTGAAACCTTTAAAGTTAGTAATAAAAAACAGACTTTGTTAAGTGAAACGTTAGAAACTAGTAATAAAAAGTAGACTTTGTTTAGTAAAACATTAAAAACTAGTAATAATAAGTAGACTTTGTCTAGTAAAACGTTAAATACTAGTTACCATTACATGTTGTGAATCTCAATTCCATATTTAGTGTTTACAAAAGTTACTATTACATATTGTGAATCTAAGTTCCTTATGAACAATGACACTCAATATTGAGTTACATGTTATGGACAAGAATATTACAATAATGATACTCAAGATTGATTGATTATCATAAGTGTAATTGGATGGGGGCAAGAATATTACAATAATGATACTCATAATTGATTGATTATCATAAGTGCAATGTTGTGGACAAGAATATTAGAATAATGACACTCAAGATTGATTGATTAACATAAGTGTAATTGGATGGGGGTAAGAATATTACAATAATGATACTCATAATTGGTTGATTATCATAAGTGTAATGTTGTGGATAAGAATATTACAATAATGATACTCAAGATTGATTGATTATCATAAGTTTAATGAGATTAAACCTTTTTAACTGGACAAAGTCCCCATCCCATTATGCATTAAACCTTTTTAACTGGACAAAGTCTCTATCCTATTACGCATTAAAACTGTTTGACTGGACAAAGTCTGTGATGCCCTAGCGTGGGCCCCACATCCCCCGCACTAAGACTAAGCTCATATACGAATATAGTCCGCACACAAACCCAATCCTAGCGAACGGGGACACGACACGGACCCTAGCTAGGCGGGCTAACCCTGTACCAAAAAAATGATGCAACCAAGCGACAGAAACAAGAGTAAAACCATAAACATAAACCAGTAGTTCATAACAACAGGATCACTCATCAAGAGCTTACATAATTTACAAGTGAAAGTATTCGGCCCTCACGGCTTCACAAAAAAAATATACATAACAAAAGGTAATATGAGTGTGTGGTACAGCAACCGTGTGACATGAGTTAGACACAAAATTACAATAAATAAAGCAATTTCCCGCCTAGCTACACCTGCAAGGGACCTGAGGGACAAAGAAGGGAGGGGTCAGTCTCTACAAGACTGAGTGAAAGACATATATATAATATAGAAAGCGATAAAGTTCATGCAAGCCATAATTCCATACAAGGTTTTTAAGAAGGTAAGTAAAATACAGGTTATCATTGTATGGAATTACAACTATCAAATTAAATTCAGGACAAGTGATCAGTGACTCGGCGAGTGAGCAATCTCCAACCTTACTCCTTTAGTGTACCGGGTAGTTGTTAAGTGATCATGCAATATTTTAAGTTTCACTTTGTTACAGAATCAGTTTCAAGTGCACAAGTACCCTTTTTCCTCCGGTTTGGTGGTTCAGGTAGCTAACCCTCACCACCCAGGACAGGATGATCAATGGGTACATGAATCCCATTGACCGGGAGCCCCTTCGATTCACCAACCTCCTGGTGAATGTCAGGGTAGTTCGAGTTTGGTTGGGACTTATGCAAGAGATAACCGTCAGCCCATGCTTCCCCAGTTCTCTCAATACATAAGCCCCTGGGTCCCAGGAAGTGTAACAGTCTCGCCAAAACAGGACAGGATCAAGATTGGTTTCATTTTCCAAAATCATTTGTTCATTTGAAACCAAGATATAAGTATAATATAAGTTTTGGCCAAATCAACATATAAGAGGGTTGTAGGGTTTATATTATATCCTAACAATTCCTCACCTGTACCGGACAAAAAGAGAAGAACGAGGACTCTTCAAACCCTACTCGACGTGCTCAACGTCCTCCTGAGAACTCTCTGGACAAAGGAAATAAGACACGAGTGAAACTCGACTCAATATGAACCAGGTATGACGCACTGCAAGTGAATTAAATACATAAGGCATGAATATGAAATCATATTATATCAATGACATGTTTAAGTGCACAATTAATGCATATAAGAACAAGTATAAGCATAAATTCAAGAAATAATAAGTTATAAACAAGTTCGGAGACGGAAACATGCGAGAAAAAGGAAATAAAAACACAAAAAGAGCTCCCGAGCGAAAATGGGCGAAAGTCGACAGATTTCCAAATCGGACAAGCTGTAGAAAAACTGGAATATCTTGAGTTTGAGGAAAGGGAATTGAGTTTTGTTTCTTGGGAATGAAACTAGATACATAGACCTTTAAAATGATATATGGCACGAAATTTGGTTCAAAGCGAGGAGAAAATGGCGTAAGCTTAAAGTTGGGTGAAAGCAGATTTCCGACGAAGTGGTGACACCAAAAAGAATTGATTATATCTCACAAATGACAAAAGATATTGAGATTATTCCAATTGGAGGTTGTTCTAGACTTCAAGAGATTTCCAACGGTTCAAAAATCAGGTCAATCGGAGTTCGGACGAGGGAGTAACCGGCCGGGTAAAAACAAGGCAGAAATTTACCCGGCTGGGGAGAGCAGGTGCAGAAAACCTTCTGTAACAAACTGCCCACCCGGGTACTTTTGTGGGCAAAAACTACCCGGCCGGGTAGTCCTCCAGAATAGCAAAAACGTAGAAAAACAGGGGAAGCTCGCGGGAGAAGAAAATCAAACCCCCAAATCACCCCAAACCTCAACCACAAGCACCCTAAACATCAAACAACATGAATACAATCATAATATCTCAACTAGGCATCATTTAATTCAAGGAAACATCCAAGGAAACATGTATGAATCCAACAAAGTTCAAAACAAAACCCTTAAATATGAAATGTGTTCACTCAAGCTTTAACTCATCCAAGCCAAGGTATAATTGCACCAAAACATTCCCTAAATCAACTCTCATGCACCATATACATTTAGGACAACCATAAACCAAAAAGCCCTAGATTTACCTCAAGTTTCAAAACATATATACACATGCTCTTACCTTGATGATGGATGGAATGAAGAGAAAGGATGAAGATGGATCTTGGAGTGAATTCCTTGAAGAAAAGATGGAAGAAAGCTCAAATCTCTTGTTGTCTTGTGAATTGAAATAAAAGAGATGTCTTGCCCTTGTTCTTGGTTCTTGGAAGATGAAGATGAAATGAAGATATGTATGTATAGGTATGTGTATATAGATATATCGATCAAGTGGGGAGAAAAAGGAAGAAATTGCACTTTGGTCCTTATATAATTTAAAAGAATGCAATTAAGTATGAAATGTTATATATATGACTAATCAATTCTCATCAAATTATCAATCAAGTACCAAACTTTTCCAAGAGGGCAATTAAAGATAATTAAGAAAAATTGTTACAAATACAAAATAATTAAACACTTAGACATGCCCGGAAAATTAAATAACATAAACCACGAAAACAAATCGCAAAAGAAAGGTTTAAATCACACAATTAAATCAATAAAAGGAATTAAATAAGCCTAATCCTCAAAAATCTAACGCGTGGCGCGCGTACCTGTATAGTCGAGAAGTCGGGGTGTCACAAAATCCCCATCCCATTACTCATTAAACATGTTTAACTGGACAAAGTCCCCATCCCATTATGCATTAAACCTGTTTAACTGGACAAAGTCTCAATCCTACGCATTAAACCTTTGTAGAGTGATGAATTGTGTCATTATTGTAATGTTGTCCACAACATGTAACTCAATATTGAGTGTCATTGTTCATAAGGAACTAAGATTCACAATATATAATGGTAACTTTTGTAAATACTAAATATGGAATTAAGATTCACAACATATAATGGTAACTAGTATTTCACTAGAAAAAGTCTACTTATTATTACTAGTTTTTAATGTTTTACTAAACAAAGTTTGCTTTTTATTACTAGTTTTTAATGTTTCACTAGACAAAGTTCTCTTATTATTATTAGTATTTAATGTTTCACAAGACAAAGTCTGTTTTTTATTACTAGTTTTTAACGTTTCACTTAACAAAGTCAGTTTTTTATTACTAGTTTTTAATGTTTCACTAGACAAAGTTCTTTTATCATTACTAGTATTTAGTGTTTCACTGGACAAAGTCTGTTTTTTATTACTAGTTTTTAACGTTTCACTTAACAAAGTCTGTTTTTTATTACTAGTTTTTAATGTTTTACTAAACAAAGTCTGCTTTTTATTACTAGTCTTTAACGTTTCTGTAACGCCCCAATTTTTCGGTTATAATAATATGACGTATTTGTTTATAAATTGCGCAATTTAATTATTTAATTATATGATTTATTGTTTATAAGTGTTTATATTTGATTTAAACTATAGACTATGGTTATCTTAATTAATTCATTTTATTTTACTTTGATATTTAGTGTTTAATTTCTTAATTAAGGTTTCGTGTTACCTTAACTATTTCGGTAATTTCGTTAATTAATTTCAACATGTTATTAGTTGGTTTTAATTTAATTAATATGGAATTTAAGTTTTAGTAAATTATTTATAACAATATGAATTCGTTCATGCGCATGAGTGTTCTATTTGTGCTTCGTTCATATATGTAATGATATCGGATTGGTATGGAAATTTAGTATGTCGTAAATATGTGTGTTATGAACATGCCTATATGCTCGGTTTATGTTTTCGGATTCATTCGACGCGTTAACGAATTTAATTTGATTTGTGGAACCAAGTCGGGGGCTAACGAGCAATTAGCGCACCCTTGGTTCCGTACGTGATATCTTGAGCTCGGGAATTCGGATTCGAATTCCGACACCTCCGTTGCCTTTGTATCGACGATTCGGAGACAATGGAACAAGCCTCATACCTTTTTTAAATCATTAAGACCTCCGAAATCCAACCGTAACGGACAACTCGTGCAAGAAGAGCTCCTTTTGGTTGACTAGTCTTCATGGTGGGACCCTTAACACTCCCCTAACCTAACCATACCTTAGCCATGATTTATGTACCTTGATTTAACCCCTTACTCTCCCTTTTAGCAGCAAAAACCGAACCAAATCTCCCTCATTTCTGCTGGGTCTGATCGAGAAAGGAAGAGGGAAGAAAGGAGAAGAAACCTTGGCCATTTTTGTGGTTTTGGAGCTCAAACCACCACCTTTCTCGCTCAAATCTTTAAGTTATGAATATTTATGTCTTCTCTACTCTATTATACTTGATTTCATCTCCTTACATCATGATTTGGATCAGATTTGGTTAGGGTTTGGGCTAAGAGCATGAATAGGGTTTTTGGGGAAATTTGCTCTTATGATCTTGTTTGCTTGTGTAGCTGATTTTCTTGCTTATACATGATCATATGAACTTGTTTCTTGACCCATTTCTTTACTAACTGATAGTATATGATATTAGGAGGATTTTATCTCTTGACCCTTTGGTGAAATTATGAGATTTGGAGCTCCAAACTTGATGATCAAATTGATTCCCCTGTTTTTCGAACTGCTGTGAAAAATTTTGTGTTGTTGCTTGATTAAATGGTCTCCATTTCGTGTGAAATTTCATGGAGTTGATGTACACTCATTGTTCTATATGTTAGCATTCATGTTTCAAGTATTTGGATCCATTTGAAGCCTCAAAACCGCAAGACATGGCCTGTTCTTATGCATGATCTTTGACAGACTTGTTGCTGTTGCGTTTTGTAACTTGTGGGTCATTCTAATGTGCTTTAAATTGTACCATTTTGCATATATATGATGTATATTAGTTGTTTAGTATGTTATCATGCTTTCCCCAAAGTTTCAGATCCAAATTCTACCCCTAAGTACTTGATCAAGGCATGAAGGAATCATTAGGGCTCATATGTGTGATTTTGGCGACCCAGTTTTGTTGCATGGATTCGATGGTCTTAACGTGTGATTTAGCCTTTTCACTCTAAATGAAAAATGTTCATAACATGCCAAATATGTTTTATTTTAAGTTTCATAGCATTTGGAGTTGATTTGGTATGCTTTTGGATTGATTTGGTATGAGATCACTTTTGCCGGAAAACTCTGTGAACGCCTCAAGTTCTGTACCGTGACACCCCCGTGTCTCATTTACACATAAGTGAGAGACACGGGCGTGTCACACCTTCTGGGCAGCTCTGTACTGAGCCACGGTCGTGGCTCAGTTTGGCTAAGGAAGGTGACACCCCCGTGTCCCTTCCCCTGCGCAGTCCGTGTTGCTTCCTTTTCGGTTATTGATTTGTTTCACCTCCTTAACGACTTTATCTCCTTTCGTGTTAAACTATGAACTTGTTTTGATATGTGTTAGGAGTATTGTGGTTCAATTTCGTGGTATTTGGATGAGGTTTAATGCATGCTTTTGGTGAATTGCTACGACGTGGCTTGAATGCTTCTATATGAAATATTAAGTACATTCTTGCATTGTTTTGATGTCTTAAGTGATGTTCTTTGCCTTTTTATGAATCATACTCAATGTAAACATGTTTGAAGGTATAATGTGATTATGGTTCCAAGATTTTGTAAGATATTGCTATGAATTATGAAGGATATGAAATAAATGAGTATGATACCTTCAATTCTTGAAAGTATTTGAATGAATGGCTTGTTTATATGCCTTGATTTCATTAATAGTGCACATGAACGTTTTTATGATATAACATGATCATATATGCATTCATATCATATTCACTTCATTGCCGTGCGTCATATATGGTTCATTAAGAGTCCTGAGTCTCACGAACACTTCTTGTGGTCTTTTGTACAGTTTGTCTCCAGGGTGGAGAGATCTTGTTCAGGCACTTGGTACTCGTTCCTTGTTTCATCATGGTTCAGGTGAGGGTGGTTTTTGTTTTAGCTATGTAACAAACCCTACAACCCTTATGTGAAAAGCTTTAGCCAAAACCTTATGATTATATATATATGGGTTTCAAATGAAGTTATCGAGTAAATTCTTCTGAGTTATACGTATGAGCGTATATAAGCTTAAAAATGGTTTTGTAATGAGGCTATGCTCCAAACCGTGTGTCTTCATGCTAGCTACGAATTCGGATGACACGGAGAGGTACGTATATAGCATATGCTGAGTTACACGGTAAAGTATGATTTCTTATAGTATGTATTGATCGAGTAAACCCTTTTCAAAAGATTTATGAATTATGATATGTACTTATGAATTGAATTGTTTGGCGAGCCACATTTCTGATTTCTGATTGTACGGGCCCCGGGACTTAGTATATGTGGCTAACCGAGGAAGCAAGGGCTGACGGGGATCCCATATACTAGTCCCAACCAAACTACGGTGATACCGGCCCTCGCTAGGAGTTTTAGCGGGGAATGGGAGCTGAGTGCCCTTGGGGAATTCATGTACCCCCATTGGCCCATGTATAAACCGGTGGCCGGGTCTTGCAAGCCCGTCCACCACCCGGAGGAAGAAGGTTGGTTAGGATTTATGCCTTTTCTTATGTATATGTTATGATAGAATTATGCACCGTGCGGGAAGGCCGGGACACGGATTGCCCAAACGCATATGTTTATGTTATGATTTATGGTCTGTGTGTATTATGATATATTGCATGATCGCCTTATCAATATATTAATGATATTTATGTACACGGTCGGAGTTTGGATGGAGATTGTGCACGCTCACTCGCCGAGCCTTATATTTATGTATGATTTATGAATGTAATGAATTAATACGATTAGTCATAAAATCCGAGCATTGATTAATCATTCTCTTGCCCTTTTAGGGAACTAATTTCAAATAAAACCTTGTTCGCAATTTATGACTTGCATGTGCATGTTTCTATATATGTATATCGCTCCTGCTCACTCAGTCTTCTAGAGACTGACCCTCTCCCTCCCCAACACTTTAGTGTGCAGGTTTGGCTTTGGAGTTTCGAGTTAGGCGGAGATGTTTGGAGTCTTTAAGTGGTCGAGTTAGTTTAGGAGAGTCCCTGCACTCATTTATGTATTGGAATTATGTATGATTCGTTCTATTATATCATGAACTTGTATAATTAAGTAATTGTTATTGAATTGCCGTTACTGAGTTTTGCTATTGAATTAAAAGAGGCCTGAAGAGCCCAAATTCTGCTTATGGTTGGTATACTTGAACTTTGGCTTTGCTATGCATCATACTCTGGTTGTTATTGTAGGGTCTAGCTCCGCCTGGCTTAGGAAGGTTTTTTTTTATGTTTGTCTCCCGTTCGCTATGGTTTGATACGGGTGCGGATTTACTGTTTCGTTACTCGTGTCGAGCCATAGTGCGGGAGATATGGTGCCTCACGTGCGGGGTGCTACAGTTTCACTAGACAAAGTCTGCTTATTATTACTAGTATTTAATGTTTCACTCTATAAAGTCTATTTTTAATTCCTAATATTTAACGCATCACTCTACAAAGTCTGCTTTTAATTACGAGTATTTAACACGTCACTTTACAAAGTCTGTTTTTAATTACGAATATTTAACCCATCACTCTACAAAGTCTGCTTTTAATTACGAATATTGAAACCATCACGCATTATTTCCCTTTCACTGGACAAACCCAACCTTCAATCACGCATTATTACAGTTTCACTGGACAAACCCAACCTTCTATCACGCATTATTACAGTTTCACTGGACACTTCACCCATCCAATTACGTATTATTTCACTTTCACTGGACAAACTCAACCTTCAATCACGCATTATTTCCCTTTTACTGGACAAACCCAACCTTCAACCACGCATTATCACAGTTTTACTGGACAAACCCAACCTTCAATCACGCATTATTACAGTTTCATTGGACACTTCACCCATTCAATTACGCATTATTACACTTTCACTGGACAAACTCAACCTTCAATCATGCATTATTACAGTTTCACTGGACACTTCACCCATCCAATTACACATTATTACACTTTCACTGGACAAACTCAACCTTCAATCACGCATTATTACAGTTTCACTGGACAAACTCAACCTTCAATCAAGCATTATTACAGTTTCACTGGACACTTCACCCATCCAATTAGCATTATTTCACTTTCACTGGACAAACCCAACCTTCAATCACGCATTATTACCCTTTCACTGGACAAACGCAACCTTCAACCACGCATTATTACAATTTTACTGGACAAACCCAACCTTCAATCACGCATTATTACAGTTTTATCAAGTCTAAATCTCAAATCTAATGTAGAAATGAAGAAATTTTTTCAGTTATATCCTTTAATGTAGAAAAATAATTTTCATGGATGAAACGTGAAAAACAGTTCAAGAAAGAAGATAATATACCCAATTGCAAATTTTTAGTTCTGATTAAAATTAAAATCTCAAATTTAAGCAGAAATCTCTGGACATATATCAAAAATTTCAAATCTGCTAAGTTTTATCAAATCTAAATTTCTTCACACATATACTCCACCTTTGCGCCACCACTGTCTCGTCGTTTGGATGAATTGGACGATGAAACCACAACCGAAATCTTTCTCTTGAAGAGTACTACAATGCCCATGCCTTGTTTCTCTCGATTACCACCGAAATTGTTGGAAAAAGGGCTGGAACGTGCACTGCCACTGTCGGGCGCGTCGCTGCTAGCTTCGTTGGCCGATATCTCCATTACCAGGCCGTTTCAGGCCATGAGACCATTCCAAGTTGTAGAGCTCGTTGAGAAGTTCGATTTGCATACCAATTTCACTGGATTCCGTTGTCGGATGAGGCCGAACGAAGCTGTCGAAGTTGCTGTCAATTTTTAGTCGCGATTTCGAAACTTTGATCGACCATATCTCCTTCGTCGTTGATCAGATTTCGATTTCGTCTTAGCCATTGTGATCGTGTCTCGAGATCTTCGATTTTGACTATTCGTTTGCGTAAATCGGTTGCCGGATGAAAAAGTTGTAATTCTTGGGGTGGAGGAATGCCGGCACACGCAAGACAGAGAGGAGAGAGAGAAGAGGGAGAGTGTGCTTCTGCTTCTTCAATGCAACAAGGGTATTATGGCCTTTTCATACGTTTTGGGGGGTTTACAAAAAATATGTTATGTATTGAGGATGTAAAATAGATGAATTTCAAATTGGGGTGTTTAGGATAACTTATGTGCCATATTAGGAATGAAACATTAATTCTCCGTTACTTTAATATACTTGATTCTAAAATGTATTTTAAGTTAAGTATTATCATACTATAAATAGTAAATGAATAAGATTTATACAAAGATTATATTTTAATTAAATAGGTTATAATATATGAAAAAGGAAAAAAGATAAATAATTTATATATTAAAATAGTATATATATTAAAATTCTAGCATTTCATCCCATGCTATGCACAAATTTATTAAAAATATCATTATATTTTTTAATATATAAATAATGATTTTTTATTATTGTTTTTTACAAAATAATAAATATTAAATTGGTGATCAACTGTCCTGGAACTTTAATTTAGCTAGAATTGACCGATAAACGAATATTTTCTTTTCAAAGCATCCCAATACTTATGAATTCGAATAATGGCAGATACATCTTCTTAGAGTTATGACATAATAAAAAAAGGGCATGTAATTTTGAAGTAAAAAGATAAAAAAAAAGAAGAGTTTGAAAGAAAATCACACACAACTTGTTGAAACTCTAACAAATTCTTTAAGCATAATAAATACATAAATAAATTATTAAAAAATAAAAATCAAGTGAATAAATGAACCTTGAATAATAAAATAATGACAAAATAAATCATGACAAAATTATCAATTATTTTACAAAATATCAACTATCTCAATAAATCTTTTAAATCTAATAGAAAAATACAAATTAAAATTCTTTAAAAATTAAAATTCAAATAAATAAATGAAGATCTGAATAATAAAAATTTAAAAAAATCAAAGTTATATTACTAATACATTTGATTGGCTAAAAAATATTAAAATTGGTCCTCGAACCTGATATGGCATAAAGTGACTAAGCCACGCGGCACGCCCCAGAAGGGGCCACGCGGCCACCTCGCCACCTCGAATGACTCCCGGGCCGTCACGTGGCTCACACCTGGCGCGATTCCCTCCGGATCGATCTCGACCCCAGCCGTGGACCACGATTGTCCCATATAGTGGATCGATCTGCGGACCCCAACCGCGTCGTCCCGATCCCTATTCCCCATATCGATCCGATATGAGACTTCAACACGGGGCCTCCTAATTCGATCCCATCGATCGACACCTTACGTCACCTGACATCAAGATTCCATAAAGCATCTTTGTCGGGACATGTGTAGCTCCCTCTTTCCCCAAGGCTAGGCGTGCCACAGTGCATTTAATGGCCGCAGTACATGTCTATGCCAAAAGGGGAAACAAGGTACGCTCGACCCCAAAAACAGTCCTGCTCACGCGTCCGACAAATGGATCAATGGCCTGCAAGTCAATTAATGCATAATCGCGGTACACGCACTACTGTGTTAATTAGCCAAGCCTATAAATACCCATGCTTTGAACAGTAGTTGGGAAGCTTTTAAGAGCATTTATTTCGCATTTCCTTGCATTTATTTCTCTCACTAAGAATTCCCTACTGACTTGAGCGTCGGAGAGCCAAACTTGGGCAAAACCCCAAGTCCCCCAAGTTGGCCTTTTAGCTCACGTGTGTCGACAAGAGCCCACGTATATAAATTCTTGACTGATCGACCCAAACCTACCACTCAGTTAGCCAATTCGGATCGACCAGATTTGAGCCAGATCAGAAACAAAATTTTAAATTTATGTGAAAATAAAATATAAACAATCAACTTAATAATTTACAAAGATAACAAAAAATATAATTATTAGAATCAAGCAAATTCAAACCATCTCAATTGTAACATAAAAATATAAAAAAATAATAAAAAATTTAAAAATAAAATGAAAATATAAAAGAATGATTAGTAGAAACATATCGACAAAGACGAAAGACCACACCGATAATAATAATAAATCAAAATATATTATTAAAAAATATCAATGTACATATTTAATCATAGATTATTGGGAGAAAATCAACAACAAAAATAATTTGAATGAAAATGAACGAACATATATATTATATAAAATACTATTGATGATAAAAAAAAATCACCTCTCAAAATAAAAAGATAAATAAAGAATAAATTTATGAAGGAACAAAAAACATGCATCTTGATTAAAGAATCACCAAAGTAATACAAAATTTGTGCTAAACTATAATTTAAGTTTTTTTATAAATATAAAAATTCAAGAATCTCAAAAATTAAAATTTGATGAAAATAAAATAATTGTGTTAAAAGAACGGCTCAATTACATAAATAAAAAATAATTATAAAATCTTTATCAATTTAAAAAATAGAAAAAGAAATACTTATCTAGATACAAAAAAAATAAAAATGTAAATCTTAAATATAAAAGCAACTAGCAAATATCATTTTAGAAACAAAGTAAAATTAATGAAAAGTCATAAAAATATAAAATTTATAAAAAGTTAATTATATTATCCAGCATGATTGAAGAAGTCATATAATGTAAAATAAATAAGATAAAAAAAATTATACGAACAATTAAAATATGTATTACGCGTTAGAGAAATAGGAGAAAAATACTAAACAATAGATTTATGAATGAAAAGTAAAAAAATTCAACATAATTTGTTAATCTAATTTGCAGATTCAAGGGAGGGTCTGAGTTTTTACTTGATTTCAGCCAAATTCTTATATTGATGAATAAATCAATGGAACACTTTACATGAAAAAATGAATTTGAGCACAAAAATTAGAATTAAGAAACACAAATTAAATATTTTATGTACGAAAGTGGCACCACAATTTAGGTTTTAAAAATTTCTGGTTGAAAAGATGATTTATTAAAACAAGAACAACTTGTACCTTATGAGATTGAGTCAAGAACCTCGAAAATGTTTTAAACTTCTTCAATCTTGTCAAGAATTTTAAACTTCAACAGAGTCACATCAAAAAATGGGATTACAATTTAATATTTTAAGTTTTGTTTTTCTTTATCAATCTCTTGAACCTTAATTAATGATAGTATTAAATATCACCCATAATTAGGGTGGATGTTGTCATATATAAAGTTATCAATTCAATCTTTCTTAACCTAAATCCCATTAATTATGGATGAAACGTGTATAAATTTGTCTATAATAATTCAGTTACTAACATTTATTTATATTAATAAAAATCTGTATAATTTTTAAAAAACAATTCATATATTGAAAATATAATATGAATATTGTCAAATAATTATTTTCGTTAGTAATATTTATTTTCATAATAAAATAGTATACAAAATAAAGATTTTTATTTTAATTTTCTTTATCAATTTTTTTAACCCTAATTAATAATAGTATTAAATATCACCCAATTATGGGGTGGATGTCTTGATATATAAAATTATCAATTAAATCTTTCTTAACTTAAAACTCATTAATTATGATATTTATTTATATTATAAAAATATATATAATATTAAAAAGAAGTTCATGCATAGAAAGTATATTATAGATATTATTAAAGATAATTATTTTCCTTAGTTACTTTTATTTTTATAATAAAATAATATATAAAATAAAAATCACCCAATCATATTTTTTTTTCTATTTAACTAAAAATCTCAAAAAATCCACAAAATTCCACGTCATCAAAATGCACAATAAAAAGTCAAGCATGGTTTTCAAATATATAATAGTATAGATACCTAATATCTAACAGTTATCACGAGATATGCATAATCTCGAATATTATGTTAACAACGTAATATTAAATATTACTGATGGGTTTGAATATGGGGTACAGAGTCCAATCACTTTACAATTTGTTTGGGTGAGGAAACCAGTTGATGATCGCCGGAAAAGATGGGGGTTCTACCTGCTAGGACAAACACCAAAGCAAAGTCAGAAGGCCAAACTGGGGGAACTGGGGGCGATTCCCAGTTTGGCTCTCCGACGCTCAAGTTAGATGATGATCTGAAGGAGAAAGTAAAGAAGTTGCAGAAGTGCAGTAATGGAAGTTGCTTACAGTGGAGAAGATGAACTTGCCTATTTATAGTTGAGGGTCAGGGACCCTTTGGTCATTTGCACCGTGTGGTCCTGACCAAATGTTGCCCTAACACGTGGCGCTATGAGAGGAACATAGGAGGAATCTTCTGCAAAAGCTGGTGAAAGTTAGTGTTGGCAACAGTGGTAGGTGTGCGGGCATGTACGGGGTGTCAGAGAGCCGTTTTAGGGGGTTGGTAACGAGGGCTAAGAGCACGCTCGTGGCAACTAAGAGCCTTGGAGGCCAAGGAATCCGCTAGGGGATGAAGGCCAAGGCTCATATAATGAGGGGGAGTGAAAGTTTCCCGAGGGAGTGTAGCGCTCGAAGAGGGCTTCCTTGACTGATTGGAGCTTTAGCCATGTAGTATGAATCGCGCTCGTTAGAGAGCGGCAATGTTGACCACGTGTACACGCAGCGGAGGTGGCAAGTGTCCTTGAGGAATGCTGACGCTTGAGGGGTTTGGATGCTCGTGTACAATTACCTTAATCACAAGAGGACAAGTGTCGTTCTCTCGGGTTGCCACGCGTCCAGACGTGGGACGAGCGTATTTTGACCCCATCATTTTGCCCCCCAATTCTGTAGTCCTTAATAATGAGGACTGTAGAATTATGTCCAAGCAAGTTTTCGAGCGTGGCTCTTGGGGAAAGCGTAGTGTGTTGGGCAATATTCTTCTGATTGCACCATAAATGCGGTCCTTTCCTCTGACCGCTTGAAACGTCTATGCATTAAATGCGGTCCTTTCTTCTGACTGCTTGTAACGTCTGCGCATTAAATGCTGATGCGCGTGGGGCACGTGATTCTTGGGAAGTACGTGACGGTTCAATAAAGTGAACGGTTTCCTAGGCGGGAAATGATTGTAATTTCAAATTATTTGTCAGAAACGTACCAACTCCCATCCCTATAAATAAGGGATTCTGCATCCATATCTTCTTTTACGCGAACAAATCTTCAGAGCATAAACTTGCAGAAATCTCTTTGCAAACAAGTTTCAGAGCATTCAGAACTTTCCTTTAAGTTTTTCCAGTAAACTCAAGGTAACCTCCGATGAAACCTTCTAACTTTGCTAACCTTAGAATCAGATTAGAATTTAGTTCTCCGCACATCTCCCTTACTTCCCAAAGTTCCGGAATCCCGCATTTCCTCCTAACTCCAAAGAAACCCTTCCAATCCTTAAAAAACCCTTCTCAAACATGTCTGGAGATCACGCCGAAGAATTTGCCCGGGAGGTGGAGGATATGGCAAGCCAAAATTCATCTCCTAGAGATGAGGAATTGCACGACACCGTTTCCGCCATGGAGGAGAGGAACCCAGGTGGGGTTGAGCATATTTTTGAAGAGATGAATCTGGTGATGGAAGCGGAGAGGCAAGGGGTGACTCTCCCGATTACAGAGAGCACAACTCATCCACATCGCCATACCGTGACCGTGGCCGTCGCTGCCCCGGTTCCAGATTTCGAGGGGGAAGCGGGGCCTTCTGAAAGAACCCATGCCAAAGGCAAAGGCAAGAAACCCCAGAAACCCAGAAAATTTAAGAAAGCTAAAGGGCCAAACGAGGGTGAGGGCTTAGGTATGCAAGCAATCGATCGCACCCCGGATGAGACTCCCAGTACAATCATTTTGGGGGAGATAAAGTCTGTAATGGCTCCAGTCTACTGGGATGAGCGTTATACATGGAGAATCCTAGCCAATCACGAGCGTGCCAACCATCCCCCACCTGGCGAAATGGCGGTCTACAAGGATGCGATTGGCTCGGGGGGCTTAAGATTTCCAATTCCAGTCCCAGTGGCCAACATCCTGAACAATCTGAATCTTTGCCCCTCGCAAGTCGTGCCCAACGGACTTGCTTTGATAACGAGCATCGTGGTCCTCATGAAGTGCACTGGATATGAACCTTCAATGGAGAATTTCAACGCCCTGTTCCAAGTTGTCAGCTCACCACGCTCGTCTCCCGAGGCGGGCTTCTTTTATTATGTTCAAGCAAAGGCCCATCTGAAGTTGATCAATTCTCCATCATCCACCTATGGGCCAGATTGGAAGGAGAAGTTTATTTTTGTAAAAGCCCCAGCGGATGATGATTTTGGGGTGTCACGAGAGTGGGTCTCACACGGGAAGGGCTCCCTCGTAAAGAATCATTTAGGCCCCACTTTTCCAGATAACTGGGCTAAGGATTTTGCTGGAGCGCTGAGGGACAAGGGCCAGCTGATACAGGCCAAAGATTTGATAGATGATGCGGAACTCATGTTCCTTTGCGGTCTTACCAACGACCCTCATTATCTCAGCAACCCTCCCGCTCGGGATTTGGAGAGAGATGGTTAGATTTTAGGGCACTAACTTGTAGATAGGGATGCTAACTGTTCACCTGCACTTGTAATTTGTATTTTGTGGAGTTTGCTTCAGGGTTTCTGACCCTCGTTGTTTTTTCTTGCCTAAGGTTTACACATCATCATGCCCGGAGGAATCAGACACGCTGCTCGTTTTGCCAATGCTAACAGGCTCCAGGCCAATCAAGGTAACCAGTAAAACCCACCTCCCCGAGGCGCAGGTCTTGGCAACGAGCGCGGGGGGAGACAAGCGGCAGGATCGAGCGCCAGTCAAGGACGTGGCAACAACCAAGCGCCCAATCCTGACACGAGGGTGATTCCAAGGGCCCCGGTCGCTCCTCAAACAAGTGGGGCCCTTATTCCTATTCCGCTTCCGCCGCCAATGCCTCAGACGAGCGGCAATGCCAGAGATGCCCATGGAGCGAGTGCCTCAGCCTCTAGAAAGAGGAAAAGGATGCCGGATTCCTTCACCATATCCGGCAAGGGCAAACAAGTGGTCGAGGGCCCCAAGGGCGTCGCAGGAGACACTTCCTCCTCAGAGGAAGAACGCTTGTGGAATTTCGAACGGCGAGGGGACAGGAGCTACAAGGGCTCCGCAGATGGAGGTGCCGTACTACTGAGGCACGGAACAGTCACCCAAACCATCAGTGAGGGCTTATATGAGAGGGTGCAATTTACAGCAGACCAAAAGCACCTGTATTTTGAGCCTGTTGAAAAAGTCACCAGCGATATGGTGCATGCCCTCATTTCTGTAAGTCCCTTTTTCTTCCTCGAATTTTATTTTTTGGAGATGTTATTCCCCAAGATTTTTACTAATACTTCTGCCATTTCGAGCCTGTTCAACAAGTGCTTCTGAGGGCAAAGAACATCCAAATGCGTGCCACAGTTTACGCTGATCGGAAGGCCAAGTACAAGAAAATGGCACGCTCGAATGATCCTGCTCAAATCCAAGAAGAGTTGGACATGGAGAAGGCCATGTATCTTTCTCTTAAGGAAGAGCACCAGAAGATGGAAGCTGAGATGAAAAAGTTGCAGGAGGACTTCAAGAATGTTGAGAACGCTCGGCGGAGTTGGCGCAATGAATTCAATAACCTCAACGAGAGCCACAAAAAGCTTACGGAGGACCGTAACGACTCGAGGACGAGGGCTATTGATGCGGAGAAAAAATATGCAGATGCCGCGGACCAACTTCCTCACCTTATTGAGCAATTAGTCAAGGAAGCGCTCATCAAATTCTGCCACTCCAAGGCGTTCAATTTTGCGGCCTCTTTGCACTGCCTAGACGAGGCTCAAAAGGCCTTCAATTTGGCCATTGAGCAAGGCATTCATAAGGGCTTGACGGATCCGGCCATTCGTGAGGCGCAGGGCATGGGGCTCATGTTCAACGAGCGCTGTGTTGAGGAGGACGACGACCGCGAGGATCTTGAATCCAGCATCTCCGAGCCGGAGTACAATTTCCTGGTCACGCTCATTCAGGATGAGTACATGGCGGCTTATCCTCCGGAAGAAGCCTCTCAGGCAGAGCAAAGTGAGAGTACAGATGCTGCTAATAACTCCTCCTCGATCCCTCCTGCAAACGAGCCTTCAGCGCCTACTGTTAACGTTCCAACTCCAACTGCTGAAAACGCCAATGAAGTCAACGAGCCGATCGTCCCCCAAACGCCAGGAAATAACGAACCTGCGCCCCCTCCAATTGCCCAGAACCAAGGCGGACACGCCCCTAAAGCGCAAGAGCCGGTGGCCCCAGTACATGGCCCTGTGGCCCAAAACGTCCTTGTGGTTCTGGATGAAAATGTTGCTCCGGCTGCTTAATGCTCCCTTTCAGTCTGCTTATATTGCAATTTCCTTCTTTTGACTTAGTACTCTTTTTGTAAGAATGTTAGGGGCCCTTGTGCCCTTGTTCTGTAATTTTCGGCGAAAAGCCTTAATTAATGAAGTTCTTCATTTTCTCCATAATAGTGTCTTTCTTTATTTCCTTTGATTGTGAAAATTTCTACCTTGCGCTTGTTGTAATCAAGTCTCGCGATGTTGAGATTATGTGCAACATACTTAGTAAAAACTGTATTGTTTAGCTAAGTCTTAAAACTTTAGAAAATTTTACTAAGTCTTGAGTAATCATGAGGGTCTTACTGTGAAGCTGCCCTCATGCAAGACTTGTGAAAATTTTGTTTCTCAAACTTAGAATTTTACTAAGTCTTGAATGACTACGAGGGTCTTACTGAGAGACTGCCCTTGTTCAAGACTTGTGAAAATTCTTCTTAACTTGGAAAATTTTACCAAGTCTTGAGTGATTACGAGGGTCTTACCGAGAGGCTGCCCTCGTTCAAGACTTGTGAAAATTCTTCTTAACTTGGAAAATTTTACTAAGTCTTGAGTGATTACGAGGGTCTTACTGAGAGGCTGCCCTCGTTCAAGACTTGTGAAAATTCTTCTTAACTTGGAAAATTTTACTAAGTCTTGAGTGATTACGAGGGTCTTACTGAGATACTACCCTCGTTCAAGACTTGTGAAAATTTTGCTTCTTCATGGAACTTCGGAGATCCCATACGGAGGCTGGGATTAACTAGAAAGTGTCTCCTCTTGTGAAGTGCAATAGTGCAGCGAGTCCCGTTTTCGTACGATAGGTACCCATAGTATAGGTTACCCAGGCCTACTAGGACGCTCGTGCGTATGGGCTTTTGGGCGTATCCTTATAAGAGCTGGACAAGTGCGCTCGTGGAGTCATGCCAATTCTTAAATTACGAGGAAATTCGTGCCCCTCGGGTGTAAGATCCCAAGGGAGAATTCTCAGTAGCCTGCATACTTAGATGAAATAAATGAGAGGAGCCAATTTTATTATAGATTTCTTCGAGAAATAACATGGGTTTCACGCATTACAAAATAAACTTAAACATAGAACCTCCTGAGGTTACATGCGTTCCAGGGGCGTGGGAGACACTCGCCCTGCAGTGATTCGAGCGTGTACGTGTTGTTTGCACGTATCTGTATGACTTTGAATGGACCTTCCCAGTTGGGGTCCAGCTTTCCTACATGCTTGGATACTTCTACTTTCTTCAAGACCAAGTCTCCTAGCTGGAAAGTTCTTTCTCTTACATGCTTGTTGTATTGTTGTGCCACGGTAGCCTTATATCTGTGCATTTTTGCCCACGCATTGTCTCTTTTTTCCTCCAATAAGTCCAACTCTAGGCCTCTGTTTCGTTATGCCGAGGCTCGAAGTAAGCTACTCGAGTGGATTCGTTTACAATTTCCGCGGGTATCATGGCTTCAGATCCATATACGAGGGCGAACGGCGTTTCTCCAGTGGACGCTCGTGGAGTTGTACGATACGCCTATAAGGCTCCTTGTAGCTCTTCAGCCCACTCATTTTTCTTGCTTTCTAGCATGGTTTTCAGATGCTGCAAAATGATCCTGTTGGTGACTTCTGTCTGTCCATTGGCTTGGGGATGTCCTATAGAAGTGAAACGTTGCTCAATACCCAACTCCGAGCACCATTCCCGTGTGTCAGCTGCTATGAATTGGGACCCGTTGTCTGAAATGAGTACCCTTGGTATTCCATATCTGCAGATAATGTTTTTCCAAATGAAGTCCCTCACTACCCTGAATGTAATCTTTGCAATGGCCTCAGCCTCGGCCCATTTGGTAAGATAATCCACAACCAAAATGACAAACTTCTTTTGTCCGATCGCGATGGGTAAGGGACCCACAATGTCGATCCCCCATTGATCAAAGGGCCATGAGACATCTATAGGAACCATCTGGGCAGCTGGCAGTTGAGGGAGGTTGGGATGAAACTGGCACTTGGGGCATTTCCTGGAAAACTCAATGGCGTCTTGGAGAGCCGTGGGCCAATAGACCCCACTCTTCAGAATTTTCTTAGCTAGGATACGCCCTCCTGAATGGTTTTCACAGCTTGCATTATGAATAAGTTCGAGCGTTTCTTTAGCTTGCGAGGGCCTTAGACACCTCATCGGGGGTCCTTGAAATGACTTCTTGAATAACCTTCCCTCAGAATCTAAAGAAAACAGAGGGGCTTTGTTTCTGATTTCTTGAGCCTCCACCTTGTCAGTGGGACAAACGCTATCTTTAAGAAATCTGACAATATCGTCAAGCCAACAACCATCTGCTTGGCGATTCTCTCCTTGATCAAAGGCTCTTATGTTCTAAGGAACATGACAGAACGCTCGGAGGTACCTTCCAACACTGAGGCGAACTTAGAGAGAGCATCTGCACGCTCGTTTTTGGCCCGTGGGACCTGGAGTAGATGGTTTCTCGAGCCTCATAAGTTCCTTCAATCTGGCTCGCAATTAACTATGAATCAACATAAGCGGTGATCCTGGGCCTCAAGGAGTTTGTTAACTTCTTCCTCAATAACTTTCTTCCGAAAACCATGTACATCTCTTTTCTTCTGCTTAATTGGCTTGAAAGATGGATCCATCTATGACGCTTGGGTCAATCCCAGGAAGGTCTGAGGCTTTCCATGCAAAGATATCAATATTTTCTCTGAGGAAGTCTATCATCATGATTTGAGAGGGCCCAGTGAGGTTGGACCCTATCTAAGTTGTTTTATCCTTGTTCCCTGGTTCTAGCTCAATAGTAAGGAATTTTTCTGAGGGCTCAATCCTCATTTCTGGACGGGGAAGCTCAAGCGTCCTTTTCTTTCCTGTCAAATGACCATTATCCCTAGGCTCCTCTTGTCCACGCTCATTTTCCTCAGAGGAAGACTCTCCTACTGTCCCTGGCGGGGTAGCTTCGCGGGCCTCTTTGTTGTTTCGATCTTTCTTCTTGTTCTTTTTCTTGTTCAATTTGGCCCTCTTGCGCACGGGACCATCCTCGTCCAAATTGGAAAAATCAACGGATTTTTTGGTGGACCCGATTTGGAATGCTTTTTCTGTTTTAGGCTTCCTGAGGGATAACATGTAGCATTCCCAGGCTTCTCGTACATTGCAAAAAACTTCTCCAATGCCCTCGGGGGTGGGGAACTTAATTTTCTGGTGGTAGGTGGCGATAATAGCTTTGAAATCCACAATAGCTGGTCGCCCGATTATGATGTTATAGGGGATATCAATTTCCACCACTGCGTAAGTGACCATGAGCGTTTTGCGCTGCGAGGCTCGGCCAAATGAAGTGGCCAAGCGAATTTACCCTCGTGGGACAACCTCAGAACCTCCAAAGTCGATGAGGGCTGTTTTGAGGGGTTCGAGCAGGATGTTGGTAACATTCATCTTTTGGAACGTGGTGTAGGGCAAAACATTTACAGAACTTCCACTATCCACTAACCCCCTCTTTACAACGTGATTGTGGATATCCAAGCTAACCACCATGGGGTAGTCAGAGGTTTCACTGACCCCATGGGGTGTTACAATATGTTCCAAATCGCTATCAGTAAACCCTATTACATTATCTTCTTTCGAGCGCTGATCTTTTGCCTCTTGAATGGCATAAACTGATTTGGGCACCGAGGGACGCTGATTGTAACTACGAATATATCGTCGTCGGGAAGCGTTGGAATCCCCTCCTGAGGATCCTCCTGCTATCATGTTGATGATTGCGAAAGGGGCATTTTCTTGCTCAGGGGCCTTTCCTTTATTGCGATGGCTGCTCTCAGGAGGGCCTCTCCCTCGCGGGCTTCTTGAACGCGATGGGCTCCTCCTCCTCTCTCTGGAATGATCCTAACAACGCTCGTCATAACGCTCCAATATTTTCACAAATTCTTTCAAATGGCCCCCCGCTACGAGCCTCTGAATTTCCACCTCCAGTTGGCGGCATTCATCCGTATCGTGCCCTTTTTGCTTGTGGAAAGCACAGTATTTGTTCGAGCGCCTCAATGCCTCCGTCTCCTTCATTTTTGTGGGCCTTTTAAAGAGTTTCTTGTCAGACAGGGCGTAAACCTCCGAGTTCGGCCTTGTAAGGGGGATGCGCTCGAAACGACGAGGGGCCGGGGGCGATTTCTTGCGCTCCTTCCTGATAACCTCGTCTCGACCCCGCTCTTGGTGACGCTCATGTCTTACGGGGCTGTGATGCCGGGGCCCATTCGTCCCATACATATCCTCGAGCGCGAAAAATGGCTCAGCAACCTCTCTCAAAGCCATGAGGGATCCTGGCCTTCTTTCTACAATGACATCGGCAAACTTCTTACTCACGTATTGTTTGTGATCCACAGCCTTAAAGAGCACCGGGATCAAGAAATCCATGGAAGGCCTCTCAACTTGCAATATCTCATTGTTGAAGCGGGCGAAGAACGAGCGAAGAGATTCGTTCTTGCCTTGCACTATATTGTAAAGTGCTGTGGGCGCAGTGACGGGGGCCTTCAAAGAGTTGAAGTGGTTTAGGAAAGCATTGGCCAACTCCTCATATGAATGTATCGAGCTTGGCGGCAACCGCTTATACCATTCCTGAGCCATCCCTACTAGGGAAGTGACAAAGACTTTGGCCCAGTAGTGGCTCGAATGCTCGTACAAGTGCATCAAGTGTAAGAAATGATCTAGCTGTTCCACTGGATCTGTTGTCCCATCATAGCGGTTGACAGAAGTGGGGATTTTGGCCATTCCTGCTTGGGCCATTAAAACATCTTCCACGAGGGGGGAGCCCCTCACCAGTGGATGATATTCGTAAGTGCAAAAGTTCTCTTCCTGCTCCTTGCGGTGGGGGACCCGTGGCTGGCGGTCTTTAGGATGAGCGTCTCTGGCATCGGCTCGTTCATCCCTGCTGTGGGAGATCTGAGACCGCGCTCGAGAGAGCTGTCCAACCATATCCTTTAACCCCTGCAGCTGGTCTTGCACAACCGCGAGGAGGTTAGGATTTCCATCTCCCTCTTTGTCCCGCTGCTTTGTGGCTCGGGAGGCCCTTTTGGAGGCATAAGAGTTCCCCTCATCTTCGTTGACTCTTTCCGTGGGCTCTCTGCCCCTGTCCGCATGGGGGCGCTCATTTTCGCCTTGGGTGGGCATCTCTCTGGCGGGCGGGGGTGGTGGCTGAGCCCTTAAGACGGCCTGAGCTTCCCTGAGCGGATATGTCTGCAATCCGCCCAAAGGAGGGGCAGCTTGAGTGGCCTACCCAGAGGGAAAATACATGGAATGAAATCTCTCCCATGCACCCTGGGCCGCCTGAACCTCACACTGGGCGTAAAGGGCCCTCAGCTGTTGAGGGGTCAAAGGGGGCAACTCCACCTCTTCAATCTCCCTTGGAATCACCACCGGGAGCTGGATTTGCCCGGCCTGGTATGGTTGAATCGCCGGCATCATGATGGAGGGGGTGAGCATATATCCTGGAGGTGGCATCATATAGGGTTGCCCTCCTGGATTTGCATGAGAATGAACCCATTGGTTCTGGAGAGGCTGTGGAAGAGTGGGGAGGGAAGCACCTCCAACGGCGCTAGAATCGGGTGGCGCTGGCGGCGGAACCAGAGGATCTGTCGGCGGAGGCACTCCTCCAACCGATGGCACTCCACCAACGATGGGGGATGGGATGGTGGTGGTATTGACATCATGGGGCAGATCCTTTCCTCCTCCTGCAGCTCCTGACCTTGTAGTTACCATGGTTATGAAGGTGATAGGTGCCTGTTTCTCGATTAGCAAAAAGAGAGATAAAGATAAATTGAGGATGGGTTTCCCACAGACGGCGCCAAAAATGATGGGTCTGAATATGGGGTACAGAGTCCAATCACTTTACAATTTGTTTGGGTGAGGAAACCAGTTGATGATCGCCGGAAAAGATGGGGGTTCTACCTGCTAGGACAAACACCAAAGCAAAGTCAAAAGGCCAAGCTGGGGAAACTGGGGGCGATTCCCAGTTTGGCTCTCCGACGCTCAAGTCAGATGATGATCTGAAGGAGAAAGTAAAGAAGTTGCAGAAGTGCAGTAATGGAAGTTGCTTACAGTGGAGAAGATGAACTTGCCTATTTATAGTTGAGGGTCAGGGACCCTTTGGTCATTTGCACCGTGTGGTTCTGACTAAATCTTGCCCTAACACGTGGCGCTATGAGAGAAACCTAGGAGGAATCTTCTGCAAAAGCTGGTGAAAGTTAGTGTTGACAACAGTGGTAGGTGCGCGGGCATGTACGAGGTGTCAGAGAGCCGTTTTAGGGGGTTGGTAATGTTGGGAATGGTGCCCTGAAAATTCAATTTATTGAATTAATAAAACTGAATTTACAGCGAGTTGTGAGTATTTCACATATTAATAATTAATAAAGTGTGGTGGTATTCTCATATGAAATGTGTTTCATAGGAAAAGACTTTGAATACCGAAATCACGTGTCATTAAAGTTCTAGTCGGTAAGATAAGAATATGTTCTTATCAAGACTATAACGTGGTTATATAAGATGATTAGTCTTTCGTCATAGGGAATGGTGATTCCAATTATAACACGTTGATGATTTTCAATAGGATTGGAAACATCGAACTGGACCACTGAGACAATTCATTTTATATTGCTATCTAAAATGAATAAAATCTCAGGAAGCATTATACTCTTAATCCTGATAATATTTCGGCTTTAGGCATGTAGTATTAGTCACTGTGACATACTCGAAGTGAGGTCTCGGTAACGGGTGGCCAAAATACTTTGTATGATTCGGTGACAACATGAAATGTGCTAAAGAGTTATATTGATCGAGGAATCCGTGGCCTTGCTGGAAGGTAAAAGATATCCTTGAAATAGATTTGCAAAAGTTCGAATTAAGACTTTGGCCAAAGCACTTCGCGTGATAACGTCACCGAAGTTGTATGTTGAATGTGTTTCACATACAGAGAATTTGAACTTAAGGTGAATCAATAAATTTCAAATTAGAGATGAAAAATAAATGATAGTAGTTGCAATTTATTTTTCATGGATATCAACACGGAGGAGTAAAATGCAAAATTATTCTAGATCGAGAAATTCGTGAATAATTTAATTAATTTTAGAGTGCAACAATATTTATTTAGTGGAATTAAATATTGTTAAACGGTAATTAATTATTATCATGGGATGATAATATATTAATCCGTTTGGAGCTAAAATAAATTAGTATGAATCGCGCTCGTTAGAGAGTGGCAATGTTGACCACGTGTACACGCAGCGGAGGTGGCAAGTGTCCTTGAGGAATGCTGACACTTGAGGGGTTTGGACGCTCGTGTACAATTACCTTAATCACAAGAGGACAGGTGTCGTTCTCTCGGGTTGCCACGCGTCTAGACGTGAGACGAGCGTATTTTGATCCCATTAATTACGTTCACACTTTGTAAGTTCTAATCGCGTAGAAGACATAGAACTTGAATATTCCGACAAGTTGACGAAGTACAATTCTCTCAACGGGACAATTCGATGTCTATGATGTTGATGAAGGGCGTGCCAAAATTTAAAATCAAACATTATACCATAAACATGTTGTTTATGAAGAGTGTATCGAAGTTCAAAATCAAGCAACACAAAATCAAGAGGTGATGATCAAGCCACATATTTGACAAAACATCAAAAGTACGGTCAAGTTGCATCCCTAACGGAGCTCATAAGAATGAAATTTCAATTTCAAAAGCCTAAATTTAGGAGGGAAAAACATCTAAATTAAAATATCATGAAAGAGAATATTTGTTAAGATCAAATACATTATACTTACTACTTAATTTGAATCAATTTCTTTTAAATTTACACCAAATCAAGAACAAATATAAAATACTTTTCGCATAACACTAATTTGTTGGAACCAATACATCTACCCATCTATATTCTTCATGTTCTTATCAATCTTTCACACCACACTCCACCATAAATATTTCACTTTCACAATATTTATTATTTTTCCTTTTCCCTCTTTTTAGAGTAAAAACCAAAAAGCACACGTGAAAACGACAACGGAAGCAACGCGGAACGGCAGCAGCTTAGCTTTGGTCACCGGTCAGTGTGAACGCGTAATCACGTTTAGTCAACAAAACGAGCAAGAGAATCATTTCCATGACAAGCAACAGACACCTGCCTCTTCAAGCAACCGTCACCTGTCGGTTAACCTCCACGTGTCTCCCCCTCATTGGATGCACGTCCTCATCTGACGCCAGCTGAGACTGGGAGTACAGGCAGCCACCATTGAGGTGAGAGAAAATTACGAGTTACGAGGTGAGCGGAGAGTCGATAGCTGTTATAAACCTATGGGCTTATGGGCTGAAACCCATTATATAAGGAGGCAGATAGAATACTGGATGCCACAAAAAAAAAATAGAGAGTGAGTTCGAGAGATAATTCACAAATATTTCTTCTTCTCACTTGCACACACTTCACTTAAGAGAGTTGTTGTAAAGATTTGTTCTTGTTTTGAATTTATTATTTTGTGTTTTTCGAACCCCCCTCTGATTCATCCCGCCTCTGTTGATCCCTTTCTGTGAATCATCTGATTTTCTGAAGTAACTGATTTTTGGGTTTGTTTTTGTTGTTTATAGAAGAAAAGATTCATAAATCATGGACAGAAAGCAAACTTAGACCAGGATTTAAAGGAAAGCAGGTGTTTTCAGAACGAGATCCTAACTTATTTTTTTTATTTATCATATTTTTTTCCCTTAAAAATTCAATTTTTTCTTCTTTGTTTGAGGGCTTATTAGTCGTTCCCTCAACGGATTTAAGGGGTTGTCTATTTTAAACCTCTTTGGATCCAGGAAGAACCCATTTTCAAAAAAAAAAAAAAAAAAAAAATTGTTCTTGCTTTGAAAGCAATCACAATACCTGTTCTTCAAATTTTACAAAGAACCAGGTAATTTTTATCCTTTTTGTTTTCAAGAAAGCATTTTTTTTTTTTTAAGAATTTATTTTTGAGATTGTATTAGTATGGCAGCTACAATGGATTTTTGGAGTAGTAGCACACCAGCTGTAGATCCCTTTGGGGGAGGTGAGTTAATGGAAGCACTTGAACCTTTTATGAAAAGTGCTTCTTCCCCACCCCATTCTTCTCCTTCTTCCTCCTCCTTCTCACCTTCTCCTCTAACGACCTCTAATTCTACTCCCTCTCCTAATGACCAATATTTCTCTCCTTCTACCTCCACTTCCTTTCCCTACGGTTCTTACTGTCCCTCTAATCAGTTCGAACAGTATCCTAGTATGTACCAAACCTCAGTCCATGATTATTCCTATGGTCTGAGTTTCCAGTCCCCACATGTCAGTCTCAATCACTTATCAGCGAACCAGATCCAGGATATCCAGGCCCAGATGACAACGGGCCCATTTCAGGCACAGAATGCTCACTTTCTTGCGCCGAAGCCAGTACCCATGAAGAACGCTGGCTCGCCGCCGAAGCCCACGAAACTCTACAGGGGCGTAAGGCAACGCCACTGGGGGAAATGGGTGGCGGAGATCCGCCTGCCTAAGAACCGGACGCGGCTGTGGCTCGGCACCTTCGACACGGCGGAGGAGGCGGCGCTGGCATATGACAAGGCGGCGTACAAGCTGAGAGGAGACTTCGCGCGGCTCAACTTCCCGCACCTCCGCCACAACGGATCCCACATCGGCGGAGAGTTCGGGGAGTACAAGCCTCTCCATGCCAGCGTGGACGCCAAACTGCAGGCCATCTGCCAGACTCTGGCGGAAGGGAAGAGCATCGACGCCAAGAAAGGGAAGAAATCAAGGGCGAAGAAGGCGGCTGCGGCCCCGGTAGCTGCTGCGGCGGCGGAGAACTGTAAAACGTCGGAGTCTGAGAGCGATGGTTCGGATCTGACATTCGGAGAAGAGGAGCAGCCCGGTTGGGAGATGGGTTCTTTGCCCAAGTATCCGTCTTATGAGATTGATTGGGATGCCCTGTAATTTTTTGAAAGTTCAGGGCCTTTTTTGTCATATTCTGTGGTCGATTTGTAATTTTGTGTAATTGTGTTTGGGGTTGGGTTAGCCCACTGCAATGAAGTTTTTGGCATTTGCAGAGGGGTCAGGTTGTAATTTTTTATTTATTTTGTGTTCGTGTATGTGTCGTTTAGGTTGTTAGGTTATGAAACTTATGATGTGGATAATCTCCTGAGGTTGGCTTAAGCTGGTTTTTACAATGTGTAAGCCAGGGGGATTCTTTTACCCTTTTGTCATTTGTCTTATATTTATATATTAGCAATTTATTATCAGTACTATATGATAATTTGGGTTATAATATTTTTCATCTTGTTTGCGAGTTGAGTATGAATTTTGTATTACTATTATGAAATTTGGAAATATTTATTTTATTTAAGCCTATTAAATCAAATAATATGGAAGAATATGCTAAAATTTACTTATTTCAAGTAGTGAAGCACCAAGCTCCTTACTTGTAGGGAAGAAAATTTTGCATCCCGGAAATGGAATTGGATTTGGGACAACAAAAGATTAAATTCTTCATTTGATTATATCACCATTGGAAACTCTAAATTTTAGATAGCCAAATTTATTTGTTACAAGATCGTTTCCCCAAAAGATTCTGACTATCAGGTTCCTCCCGTCTTGCAACTGATTGGGAGTGTATGTTTTATCTTAATGCTAAGAATCACCTATTATGGAACTCAAAAATTTGTCCAGTGACAGTGTGGAGCATTTGGAAGAGTAGAACTATAGTAGTTCTCCAAAATAGGAAGGTCTCCGAAATTGGGAACCATTCACGCCATCAAAATGGTGGCGGTTGATCTCCTCCGAATGCTAGGCAGAAGGCCACAAGATTTGGCCAAAATTCTGAGAGAAAATGTGTTGGGACTCTTCTCATGGGGTTGGATGAAATTGAATACTGATGAAAGTTTCATCGAAGAGAAGCGTTCGTCGGCCACAAGTGGGCGTGGTGTACGACTCGGAGGGCAAATGGATTGTTCGGTTTAAACATGCATTTAGGAGATATTCCCATTCTCACTGCTGAATTCATAGGAATTAGGGAAGATCTTGAAATTGTTTGGGGAAGATACTTTAGCAAGATCATCATTGATTTTGACAGTAGTAGGGATGGCAACGAGCCGAGCCGAGCCTCGGCGATTTTTGAAGGTTCGGGCTCGGGCTCGCAGAAAAATGAAGTGTTTCGAACCTGGTTCGCGAGCCAGCGAGCCAGGGTTTTCTGGCTCGCGTCGGCTCGGCTCGGCTCGGCTCGGCTCGGCTCGCGAACCAAGGTTCCTGCACAAGTTCGTTCGTGTTTTTTAAGGCCTGGCAACCAAGAATGCTGCTACAAAGTTCATCAATTGCTTGCAAAAAAGAATAGCAAATTCCTGAAACTTAGGTACAGATACAAAAACTCCAGGAATCCATTACATTTACATCACAAGAACACAACCTAATCTATTAGATCAATAGATTATAAAAGAATAAGAAAATCAGAAAAAAAAAAAAAATTGAACGAGAGAAGAAAAACCATGAGATTTGAATCAGATCTGGCTTCACGAAAGGAGAACCAACAAGGATGGAATGAGATTCAAAGAAGTGGTGGTCACCTTCAGGGGATCGGCGCGCGGTGGTGGCGGTTACATTCAGCGGTGGTTGTCATGAAAGGCGCTAGTAGTCGGTGGTGAATGGTGGTGGTTGTCGTCTTCGCGCTGGTAATCGGTGGTGGTGGTGGCGGCGACGGCGACAGGGCCGGCGATGATCCAAGATTGAGAGAAAGGGATTTCGACGTAGAGAAAGGGATGGGCGGCTGGTTTAGGAGAAATGTTTATATGGGAGATGTGTTAGGGTTTTGGATATAAATATGTATAAATTAATTAATTTATTTTATATAACATTTTCTAATTAAGTTATTTAGATTAAAAATATATTTTATATAACATATAAATAGATATAGTATACAAGTATATATACGTATATTACTGAGAAAAGAAAATATATCACACATATTTAGTATATGTACATATATTATATATTTTTTAAAAAATAATAATAGGTCTCGCGAGCCACGAGCTAGACATAATGAGGTTCGGGCTTGGTTCGTGAGATGCACGAGCCGAGCCAGGGCTCGACTTGGCTCGTCAGAGACGAACTCAAGCCCGAACTTGTCTCGAGCTGGCTCGTAGGGCTCACGAGCCAGCTCGGCTCATTGCCATCCCTATTTTGACACCGTGCATAGCTCATTCAAAGTACGATGGAAGATAACCCATCCTCTAGGTAACATCATTTGGAATAGTAAAAGATTGCTTCATAAGCTTTGGGAGGGTAGGATTATTCATACAGGTGGGGATCAGAGGGCAACAAGTATGACGATGAAATCGCAAAGAGAGGGCATATGAACCTGAACATTTACATTTGGGACGAACCCAAGGATCAGTTGAAAAAGTTGTTTTTTTTTTCTTTTATTTTTTACATACGCACCCCAAGTCGGGTCATTGTTCAGAAAAATAAATCCATTAACCACTTAAACCAATCCTGTTGGTGAGTTGAAAAAGTTGTTGAAGATTGAGGTGTAGCACCCTACACGGTGGATAACCAAATCGCCCGCAACTAAACCCAATCCACATACGAGATGGAAAACCGTACATGAACCAAGCAGAGACGAATGGGAGGCAGACAAACTCACACCTAAGCTAGGCGAGACGTAGACCCTGAACTCAAAACGAATCAACAAAACAAATGCAGATGCGGAAGCAAATCATACATTCAAACATAAATGCACAAGCAGCAAGAGACGGGTTCAACTAGCATAGATACCTAATCTCAAAATCAACATAAATCATAAAATCTCTGGTTCATTCTTTCCCTAGAAGCCTGTCCCGAAATTCATAAAATTAACAATGCATACATAAACATTCGTACTTATACAAAGTTCCCAAATCGTATGAAATGCGACAAATTCGAACGAAACAAAAGACTTAACAAGACCGACCGACTCCAAGACTTGACTCACGCCACCTAGCTCGAACTTCGAAGCCGACCTGCAAGCTAAAACCGTTGGGGAGGGAGAGGGTCAGTCACATTGATTGAGTGAGGGACTATCCACACGCACGACATATATAAGGTGAGCATAGCACATTCAAATCATAATGTTCGTGAACTCGGGGATAGTATTTACACACCAAATCATTTGCCCGTGATACATACATATAGGGATTCCTAAAAGATAAACGAAACAAAACATAACTTGGCTTAAACATAACGTATCATACATTTCAAAGCAAAGCATATCCTTACATAACTTACCTTATCTTATCCAAACTGAAGATAAGATGCAAGACTTAGATTCGAGAATGAACCACATAGACGCACATGGCGTATGTTTATGCACTCAAGAGATGTAATCACATAGGCATAATTCATTCTCATATCAATTACATGTAAAAGAAGGCACTTAGGTCATTCAAGTTCAGAACTCGTGTGAACGTATCATAATCACACCAAAAATTCTATATTCAAGTCATAACACATCACATTACATGTTAATAATGCATAGGAATCAAATCGGGGTGAAAGAAATCCATTCCAAGAACGTAAAGAACACAAGATACGCCGAAAACTAGCACTTAAACGTCTATGCATAAAAGTCACGTTTACGCCCCACAAAACATGCCATAAAATTCATAAAATCATCATAATACATTATAAAACAAGTTATTAACATGTTGGGATCAAATTAGGGGTGGGAGAAGTCAAACGAAGCAAGAAACGAAGCACAAAATGGCGAACGACCTTTCAGGGAGTCAGAGACCAACTACGCCCATGAGAACGACCGTTCTCCTCTACCAAAGGAGGCTGCTAACGGCCTTTTGGACTTGGGAAACAACTTTGTACAGCAGCACGGCCGTTAGGATCAAAAGAGGGGTGCGGGCGAACGGCCACAACAAATTGCACGCTTGAAATGGACCTGCTCTCTCCTACTTTTCTCCCCAATCTTTTGCAGAAATAACTACAACATATTAAGGTACAAAATGGCTGCAAAAATGCTCAAAAACCATGTACAAATCTGGTCTAAAATCAGTCCCAAACGCAGCACAACCGTAGAGCAAGGAAAGGATGCAAATGCTTCAAGTTTTCATGCATTCAAGCTTAAGAACATCAATGCTATCTCTTCCCACACTCAAGGGTGATCAAATACAAGTTCATACAAGTAATAAACAAGCTCAAGTGATTAAGAAACAAGCTTTAAACCAAGAAATAACATGAAGAGATGTATATAATTCAAAATTTCTACAAAACCCTTACTATTCATCAAGTTGCTCATAACTCATGAAATCTCAAGAAAAATGTAGCACCCCAATACGTAAGGATGCCACACCCCCGCACTATAGGTCGATCCACATATGAAATGGACAATCCATACATAAATCAACCTATAGCGAACGGATTACAATGCAAATAAAACAACAAGCTAGACGAGACTAATTCATACATGCAATAGAACAAAGCGGAAGCATGCTATACTATCGATCATTTATCAAGTAATTTACACTTGGATTTCACATATCAATACATTATCATCTCCTAGATACATAACAAGTAGCCTTAACAAGAATTCCTTTGAAACGATGAATAAATAAATGCACCTTGCGGGGCTTGAATGCAAGGACTCGACTCAGCTCGATTCCCGCCTAGAATGTACCTACAAGAACACGGCATGTATATCGATTTCCCGAATAACTCCATCACTCCCATGAACTCTATTACTCCAATAAACACCATCACTCCAATCACTCCATCACTCCAATATACTACATCACTCCAATCACTCCATCACTCCAATCACGATAACACGATAATGGGAAGGTAGCGAGCCTTCACCATTCACGATAACACGATAATCACGATGATCACGATAATCACGATGTCTGCATTGCTGTGCATGATCATGACATTAACACGGTAATCACGGTACGCATGTTGTTTTGCATGGCCTGACTTGCTTGCTAACAGGTGTCACGACAATTCATGAATGCGTGAACGTGCTCATTGATTCCAATCCCTGCTCTGGAGAACAACTGATCAAGAAACAGAAACATTTGTACTCTCATTAGACCATAACTTGATAATACTGCCAAATAGAACGCACGGCACAATCAAGTAACGAGATGACATGCTTTCACGAATGTAGCATAATATATCATTAATATTGCATGATATTAATCATAGAATAACATAATGGGATCAATTAAAGGTAAAGGAAAGGCTTTGGTAAATTGGAATTTATGCAGAAACTTTACTGCCTCTCCAGGGGTCTGGGAACGGCCGTTCCGGCCCTTAGTTCAAAATGGGAAGGGCCGTTCCCAGCTCCCCGACACTGTGCCCCGAAGATGGGAAGGGCCGTTCCGGCTGTAAGCCAAAACGGGAAGGGTTGTTCCCGTCCTCGCCGCCAAGCAGTCACATGCAAACATGGGAACGGTCGTTCCCCAAATAAAAAGGGAATGGGAAGGGTCGTTCCCATTACGCAGAAAATGCAGAAAACAGAGCAGAAGAACAGGGGAGCCACAAACACAAACCAATCTCCCTAAAACCATCATGATTCAATCCCACACCTTAGAATTCATGAAGGGAAATATGTATACATGCTTATAGTATGCTAAAAACCAATATAAGCACACAAATCATGCTTGATCATCAAGAATTCAAGGTTAGACCTCATGAACACATATATCATCAAACTCCATAATTCTCAAGATTTGTGCATGAATTCAAGTCTAAAGCTTATAATCATGCTTCTAACAAGTAAAACACAAGCTATTTCATATAAATCCTAACCCTAGCTTCATATATAAACTTCAGGAAAACATGTATGCTTCCCTCTCTTCCTTTGAAGAACTTAGAAGATGAAGATGAAGTTGAGATGATGATGATGATGATCCAAGACTCTCAATTCCTCCAAAATATTAGCTTGGAAGGGATGAATTCTTCTTCTCCCTCTTTTTGTTGTTACATCGTGAAAAGTGGGAACAAATACGGTGTGTATCTCTTGTGTATCATGAAAGATGAAATGAAATGGAAGCATGGAGAAACATTTAACGTGATTCATCTCTTGAAATTGATGAAATGACATAATTTGCAATTAAGTCCCTCAAGTTATATAAGTTATGCAATTTACTCCTTGAATTAAAGTGGATGCACATTTAAGGACAATTAAGAAATTAAGGCACATTCGACAATTAATTTGCGTACCTGGAAAGCCGAAAATTGGGGTGTTACAATTCTCCTCCCCTTAAAAGAATCCATCCTCGGATTCACTTAGCGAGCATGTAATGCCATAAATGAATACAATGCACAATTTAGCAAATAATCCCTACGCCACTTGACCTAAACTTGACACGACACTAGAACCTCGGTTTTGCAACTGGGCTCTGATACCACTTAAGATGTAGCACCCCAATACGTAAGGATGCCACACTCCCGCACTATAGGTCGATCCACATATGAAATGGACAATCCGCACATAAATCAACCTATAGCGAACGGGTTACAATGCAAATAAAACAACAAGCTAGACGAGACTAATTCATACATGCAATAGAACAAAGCGGAAGCATGCTATACTATCGATCATTTATCAAGTAATTTACACTTGGATTTCACATATCAATACATTATCATCTCCTACATACATAACAAGTAGCCTTAACAAGAATTCCTTTGAAACGATAAATAAATAAATGCACCTTGCGGGGCTCGAATGCAAGGACTCGACTCAGCTCGATTCCTGCATAGAATGTACCTACAAGAACACGACATGTATATCGATTTCCCGAATAACTCCATCACTCCCACGAACTCTATTACTCCAATAAACACCATCACTCCAAACACTCCATCACTCCAATATACTACATCACTCCAATCACTCCATCACTCCAATCATGATAACACGATAATGGGAAGGTAGCGAGCCTTCACCATTCATGATAACACGATAACACGATAATCACAATGTCTGCATTGTTGTGCATGATCATGACATTAACACGGTAATCACGGTACACATGTTGTTTTGCATAGCCTGACTTGCTTGCTAACAGGTGTCACGACACTTCATGAATGCGTGAACGTGCTCATTGATTCCAATCCGTGCTCTGGAGAACAACTGATCAAGAAACAGAAACATTTGTACTCTCATTAGACCATAACTTGATAATGCTACCAAATAGAACGCACGACACAATCAAGTAACGAGATGACATGCTTTCACGAATGTAGCATAATATATCATTAATATTGCATGATATTAATCATAGAATAGCATAATGGGATCAATTAAAGGTAAAGGAAAGGCTTTGGTAAATTGGAATTTATGCAGAAACTTTACTGCCTCTCTAGGGGTCTGGGAACGGCCGTTCCGGCCCTTAGTTCAAAATGGAAAGGGCCGTTCCCAGCTCCCCGACACTGTGCCCCGAAGATGGGAACGACCGTTCCGGCTGTAAACCAAAACGGGAAGGGCCGTTCTCGTCCTCGCTGCCAAGCAGTCACATGCAAACATGGGAACGACCGTTCCCCAAATACAAAGGGAACAGGAAGGGTCATTCCCATTACGCAGAAAATGCAGAAAACAGAACAGAAGAACAGGGGAGCCACGAACACAAACCAATCTCCCTAAAACCATCATGATTCAATCCCACACCTTAGAATTCATGAAGGGAAATATGTATACATGCTTATAGTATGCTAAAAACCAATATAAGCACACAAATCATGCTTGATCATCAAGAATTCAAGGTTAGACCTCATGAACACATATATCATCAAACTCCATAATTCTCAAGATTTGTGCATGAATTCAAGTCTAAAGCTTATAATCATGCTTTTAACAAGTAAAACACAAGCTATTTCATACAAATCCTAACCCTAGATTCATATATAAATTTCAAGAAAACATTTATGCTTCCCTCTCTTCCTTTGAAGAACTTAGAAGATGAAGATGAAGTTGAGATGATGATGATGATGATCCAAGACTCTCAATTCCTCCAAAATATTAGCTTGGAAGGGATGAATTCTTCTTCTCCCTCTTTTTGTTGTTACATCGTGAAAAGTGGGAGCAAATATGGTGTGTATCTCTTGTGTATCATGAAAGATGAAATGAAATGGAAGCATGGAGAAGCATTTAACGTGATTCATCTCTTGAAATTGATGAAATGGCATAATTTGCAATTAAGTCCCTCAAGTTATATAAGTTATGCAATTTAATCCTTGAATTAAAGTGGATGCACATTTAAGGACAATTAAGAAATTAAGGCACATTCGGCAATTAATTTGCGTACCTGGAAAGCCGAAAATTGAGGCGTTACAAAAAAACAAGGAATAATTGGATGAAAACCAGCAAAAAGAAATGGATAATAAGGATCCATTCTTACTTGAAGCTTATAGAAGGAAATGGTGAAGATTGAGCTCAAAACATCAAGGGGTGAATAGTGACGGGTTCTTCCTTTCTTTCTTGCTTTGCAGCTACTATTTCCTTCTTTTTTTTGGGTTGGTTTGAAATGGGGTAGAAACAAAGGGTAAAGGCTTAATATAGATTTTAGGGTGATAAAGGTTCAAGAATGGGGCAATTTCGAGGTTAAACGGGTCAAATACGGGGCAAACGTTTAGGGGTGGTGGATTTTGCACATGGGGCTCAGTTCGGTGAAGTTTTGGAGGTTCAAATGGGCGCAAAAAGTTATAAGGCTTATTTCGTTGGATCTAAATCATCGATACGAGTCCAACGGTGGTGTCGAAATTCGAATCCGAATTCCCGAGCTCAAGTTATACCGCCTAGAATCCAAGGTACGCTAAATGCTTTTTAGGCCCTTAAGTCCCGATTTCACAAAAATGGTCCAAGACCTCAACATAAAAGTCTAAAAGATTAAAATAAACACGTAAACAAGTTCATAAATCATATATTTCAAGTATATCACGAATTCACGAAGTTCGAAATTAAATTCAAGTAATAAGAGTTAGGTACGAGAAATTAAACGTTGAATTTAAACACTTAAGGCATAGAGATCACTTAAACAAGTGATTTAGTGCGTAAATGAAATAAAACGAACACCCATACGTAAATAAACCATCTCGTGATGTCATACCTGGCTCGTCGAAGAGACGGGGTGTCACATAAACACTAAAACATACCATAAGATTATAAAACACACCATATTACATTAATTCATATTCATATTAGATCATAAATCAAGTTAGGATCATGATTGGGGTGGGATAAAAGTGTAAAACAAACATACGAAACAAGACCGAACGAATCGATACACATAAGCTCACAAAGAGGGGAAGACACGGGTGTGTCTCCTTCCAAGAAGAAAAGGAGACACGGGTGTGTCTCAGTACAGGGGTTAAAACCCCGAGGGAGACATGGGTGTGTCTCCCTCCAATAAGAAACCGTGACACAGGTGTGTCTCGGTGGAGTCCCAAAACTCTTAACACTTCATGGCCTATACACGGCTATGTCTTGGGCAAGGCTTATGGGGAGACACGGGGGTGTCTCCTCCCAGCTGAGCAGCACCAAAGCTCGTCATTTTCATAGCAGAAAAGGAAAAAGCAAAGGCAACCAAGGTACATCAACGACAAGCAACAAAAAAACGAAAATTCACTCAAATCCCACCCTTATTTACATATTCATGCACATAATCACACACTTATCAACTTAAGCACACTTTAAACTCATGATTTAAGCTATCAAGCAAGGTGCCATGGAAGCAAGTTCAAGCTCCATTAAAGGAGTTTCAAGCACGAGTCAAGCAACGATCAAAATTTCGGTAAATAAACGACAAGGAAGCGCATACGAACAACATACTACAAACTTAGATCATATAATTCAAGTATAAGAACATAATATCAAATTTTCATATAATATCACTATTCATCATCTTCTTCAAGGCATGGAAACAAGCAAGAAAAACTAGATTTATTCGGGTAGAGACGAAGCACGCGAAGAGAGGAGTTCAGTGCTTACCTTCGATCGTTGATCGGGCAAGAGACGAAGACGAACTTGAGCTCTTTAGGTGTGGGGAGGGAAAACCCTTCTTCTTCTCTTCTTTTCCTCTTTGAGTCGTGTGAGACAAGAATGAGGGAAGAAGGAGTGGTTTGGTCTTATTAAGGCCAAGAAAACCAGTTTGGTTTGGTTAAAGACGGGTTCAGTTCAATCGGTTAGAATTTAAATCGGTGGGAGGTCCAAATGGCTTTAGAAAAATAAAAGGCTTGTTCCGTTGGATCCGAATCGTCGAAACAAATCTAATGGCAAAGTCGGAATTTGAATTCAAATTCTCAAGCTCAAGTTAGCCGAAGAACGGCTCAAAAATCCTAATTTCGATTAGGTCCCTAAACTTCAATTAAATGGACTTTTGAGTCAAATCATATAATAATTAAATTTTAGGGAAACAAATAACTTAAAATAAAATTCATATTGACATATAGATCATGTGACGTCACTTAATTCACATATTTGAAATTAAAACGATTAAATTACATAATTAAACTCACTCGTGTCATCATACATGGATTGTCGAAGAGATGGGGAGTCACAGCAAAAATACCACGTGTTGCCATGTGGTATAACCACCCGCAAAAGACACGTAGGCATTTCTCGCCACGTGGATAGACACATCATCATTATGACACGTCACCTTTCTTGCCAAGTTTCACAGTCCGGTCGATTAGCTCCCATACGATGGCACATCAACTGGACAAGGCAGTAGGGCGCCGCTCCCAGTCAGGACAACTCGACCAAGGGACCATCTCGATCGCCTGAGCAGTCGACCACAAGTGGTTGACGACTGAGCATCAAGTACGGTCACAATGGCTCGAACGCGATGCAAGTATAAGGGGACCAAGTCTGACACCCTAGTACTTTTAGGTAGCTGTTGTCCTCTAACAAACTGGTTAGAGCATTAAATGAACCTCAAGTCTGTGAACAGGTGTCACGTACATTCCTTGAGCCTATAACTACCCACAACATTTATGGCATTGGTAAGCAATCTACAGCTCATTCGAGCGTCTATACTAGGGATGTAAACGAACCGAACCGAGCCGAACCCAAGTCATTGTTTAAGGTTCGAGTTCGAGTTCGACCAAAATTATTCGAATTCGAACTCGAACCGAGCCTAACGAATCCTAGAAAATATGGTTCGAGTTAGGTTCGAGGATAGGTTCGAATTCGGTTCGTCTCGGATTCGGCTTGCAGGTTCGAGAAAAATAGAGAAATCTAGATCTGAGATATATCGGAAAAAAATGATACAGATCTAAGAAGCAAAATAAAAAAACGAAAAAAATCATGAGGGGATATATCTGAGAAGCAAAAGAAAAAATTGAAAAAAACAAAAGAGACGTAGTTAATCGTGGGGGATAGATCTGAGAAGTAAAAGAAAAAATCGAACAAATGAACAAAGAAAAAGAGTGTTGGGTGGTATTACAGATGCGGCGGGGATGGTGCTACGGAGGCCGAGGCGGAAGAAATGGTGGCGCCGCGGGTAGACATAGTGGGTGGTGACCGTCGGGAAGAAATGAAGGTGGCGCGACGACAATGCAGCTAATAGTAGCAGCGGCAGAAATGGTGTCGCCGCGGACGAGAAATTGGCTTCAGTTTCTTGGTGTGGTGTGCTGCGGTTGAAATTGGAATGATAAGCATAAACAAGTTGGCTTAGGGTTTTGGTATTTTGTTAGATATAATATATTATACAAGTGTCTTTTATATACATCTATTTTAGTCCATATATATATTGTAACAGCCCGAAACAGGGGCAAGTTGGAAATTACGAAAATACCCCTACAACCCTAGAATTTTCCTACATTCCCGAAAGTACTTTTCCTATCCAATATTGTGACCAAAAGAATCCTCACATTATTTTGAGGATCTTGACACTCTCCGTGAACCATAATTCCCATCCTAACTCTAGTAGCATCAAAAAAATCGGCAAAACCCTAGCTTATAGTTCGATCGTAAATAACTCTTTACTCATCTACCTTTCGATATTCAATATTATAACCAAAACGATCCTTGGATTATTTTGTGAATTTTCATGCATTTACCAAAACTTGATTCCAATCATAGCATATTTTATAAATATTTTCCCTTTTTAAAAATTGTCATTTTATTTTAAACAATTAGCTTTCATTCAATATTCGAAATTTTACTCAAAACGTTTCTTGAAATTTTCTCTAAATTATGATAATTTTTACAACCTTTAGACTTCGTCATAGCTTTGTTTATATAATTTTCTCATGATTTTCATCATCTTTAATATTCATAATTTATAAACGAAAACTCTAAATATCTCACATTTATAATCATAACGAAGCTTATTTTTCACTCGTTCTTTCATTAATTTACTACTTCAAGTTTTCATCTCTTGACTCTTGAATAAATTTTATATCATTTTATATTTATTTTTATTCAAAATGACATCATTCTTGACAACATGAGCTTCTAGAAGATTTAATTAAATGAATGTAATTTCTCCACATTACTTAGTTAAATACCAAGCATTTGTTCAAAATATAATTCATCCACATTACCTAAGTAGCAACCAAGCATTTGTCTAGGATATGAAGCTTCCACATCTCCCCTAAACTCTTAGAAATTGCAAGGTAAGCCCCTAAATCCCAAGTATAAATACCCCTCCAAGCTCATTTCCAAAACTACACCAAAATCATCAGTCTCTCTCCCTAGGTCACGACATCAACCCTCTCTCCCTCTAAGGTGTGTTTTTCTTTTATTATTTCATGCTTTATAATATTTTCTTAGGGTGTTTATGAGTATAACATGCTTAGATTTAATTAAATTGTGCGTTAGGAATTTATTTTATGAAAAGTATGCTATTTATGCTAGTTTAGGAAAAATGTGATAACATATATGCATTTTATTTAATTAAATGCATGAGTTATGATATGATATGATATGAATATGTGTTTAAATAATTATGATCTTGTTTGATTAAATTCGTGCCTAGAATAATTTATTTAGAATCATTTTTCATAGAGAACTCATATATTTTGCTATATTATGCTTCAAATTCTATGTTATAAATATGAATATGATCAAGTGTGTTACATACCTTCTTTGAATATTCAAATAGGCTCAAGAACATGTTCATGTTGTTCTTGATCAATTTTAAGTGCACGTGTGATAGTGTGTGAGTGTGTGTGTTCGATCTTGTGTTATAAGGTGTTTAATTCATAAAAAATTGAATAGTAAATGTTTTCAATAGTAACTTTGACTTTTGGGTCAACATTTATCATGATAATTTCGAAGATATTATTAAAATAATTATAAAATTAGTTTTGGAATTTTTAAATAAAAATTTTAACCGAATTTTCCAAAAAATATCAGTAAATTGTGAATTATTTTCAAAATATAACCTACATTGTCAAATTAAATTCTAAATTTCATTTCTAATGTTATAATTAAGATTATAATGTAATTAATAAATATTTCAGTGGTTAAAGAATTCATGAAACCTGATTAATTACTTAATTTCCCTTAAACAGTTAAAATTAGAGTCTACCGGGAATTCTCTAACATGATATATTTTATGTGTTTGCTTGATTAGAATAATGTGTAATCCTTTTATGCATGAACATTATGTGTTTTATGTGCTTATTTAATTAAAATAAGGAACCTAGTTCTAAGCCCATAGTAGTTAATACTTTCAGGCGCACTGGAATCCACATTGCAATGTCTGACTACCAGTATAGGTGAGGGTTAAAATGTTTTCAACTGGAATCATGCCTTTACATATGTATCTATATAAAAACTATTTTCAAGTCTACCTATCATTTTGATTTATTATCCTATATACATAATACTATATTATCATGTCCCTTTTTAAAGGGAAAATACTTTCATGCCGGAATCAACGTTTTAACATTGATTCCGGGTTATGCAAGCGAAATATTGTTCTTGATTCATGTTATGGGCCCCGGCTGTATCCGTAGCGAGCAATTACCCGGAAGGTATCGGGCCGAGGGTATTGTTGGTGCTGCGGACTGCCACCACCTCTTGGTAGTGGTTTAACTGGAGGTTAGTTACTCCACGCCAAGGGATGAGGGAGAGATAGTTGCCACCTGAATCGTGTTCGTGGTCTCTAGGGTTTGATTCCCTATTGACATCAAGGAGTAGTGGAGTTAATATTCTTGGCTTTATTGAAATATCGGAGCCTGATCAGCCCGATACTATTTTACCAATTATTTAAGGAGTTATGGATGGAGAGGCCTAGCTTGCGGGCATTAATGTTCTTGTTACAAACGGTTCATATTTTTACAAATATTCCAAACTACCCCTATCCCTGTTTTACAATTATTATGAACCGTTTCCTATTTGTTATATCCTATTGTTAATATTTCAGATCAAGATCTTCTTGATCATATACATACATATATATACATATATCAATAAGTTATTATACCCCCCTTCACTTAGTCACTTTGACTAACCCTCTCGCCTATTTTTAAAATGCATGATTTCAGGAATCAATGAACGACAACTAGAGGTATCTTGAAGCACTACAGCCGTAGATTGGATCCGATCCTAAGAGTACATTGTCTTGAGCCTACTCTCTGTAGAAACAAACCATCTCATACTTTGTCCTTGCATGTCAACTTGTTGTATTCTTTTGCGAACTACTTTGATCAATAATGATAATCCTTGCTCATTGTACGTCATCCTCCCTGTTCATTGGTAAAGTTGAATCTCTTTATCTTCCGCTGCACTGTGATATATACTCCATTCATATATTATCCTGACCGTTTGCCGTAGTATTTCCTGGGTGTTGGGTCTAACCTCCACTCAGGAAGCATTGCGGTGCGGGGTTGTAGTGTTGGGGAGGCACTACATATATATATATTATTTTTTAAAAAAATAGATGGGTTCGCGAGCCGGCTCGTGAACCTTAAAATTAGAGAGAATGGGTTCGAGTTCGGTTCGAATAGCCTTCGAATCGAGCCTGGGTTCGGCTCGGGTTCAAAATTCTCGAATTCGAACTCGAACTTTTGTTGGTTCGGTTCGACAGGCTTGTGAACGGGCTCGATTCGTTTACATCCCTAGTCTATACTTTCTCTACTCTTTTGAGCAATCACATGACTTGAGCATCAGAGTGCCAAATCTGGGATAAACCCCCATTCCCCAGTTTGGCCTTTAGCTCACGTTTAGTATTTCTTTGGCAGCTACTTCTCGAGAATCTCCTACCTATAAATTCTAAGTGGTTAAGCTCCAGAAATCGATCCACGTCACTTGATAGATTCCAAGCACGATCATTTTGGTGCTGTCTGTGGGAAACTCTCGAGCGAAAAATCTTCAAAGCCTGAGAATCAGGAGTGGATGAACATTCGACCCTGATTTGTAAGAACTCGCAAATGCGGTAGTTGCCATTGGAACTATTACCGCTCAGCCTCAGGCAGGAGATGATCAGATGGGGTTCACCCCCAGACGATTTACTCTGAGCCTGAGCTCGACGATTACCTGGCACGGTGCTAGACCGAAGCTGTGGCAGCCGCAGATGAAAGAAGGGCCCCGATTTTTTTGGAGAGGCCCAGACCCATCGCAGTCGGATAATCGACCGCCCAGGCCCATTAAGCTTTGGCATACGGGCCCCCTGTGCCTGACGAATATGCTCCACCGAATGCTTGGGGATATCCGCCACCTTCTCCGCCAAGTTACTTTCAAGCCCAACTATGCGGCTCCACCACCCCCACTAGGTCATACCTACTGGCTAGGGTGGCCCCCGGAGAAGCTCAGTCCCGAGAAGAAGTGGCCGAATTGGTGCACGGTGTCGAGACATGGGCAAAAGGCCCGAAAGGAAATCAAGTGACTGAAGCTCAGGAAAAGCAGGTCGATAGAAGGGTCTTTCACGTTGCTAGGATGGCGAGCGAGTTCCGCGCTTGTTCACTAGGGGGGCGGGAAGGCCACTGACCCAAATGCCCTTCGAGTTTTTGATCGCCTCGGAGCTAGGGTGGATCCCAATACTCGGAGAAGAGCTAATAGAGGATTTTCGGTGGGGAAAAATGATCTCAGGAATCGATTGGTTCCTCGCGATCGACTAGCACCATCACCAAATGGGGCGCCCCTCGAGCGCTTGAAGCCCAAGGTTCAAAATCCTCCAATCTACGAGATTGAGGATGACGAGCAATCCTATTACTACCCCTTGCCTGGAGAGCAATGACATTAATAGCCTATAGAGAGGCGATGGGGTCCGATCCCACCACCAGCCCCTCTTCAGGAGCATCGAAGTATAAGGGAGGCAATGTCCCCCTTTTGTGAAGTAATCATCTCGGCAATAGCCGAGGATAAAATACCTACCAATCTGCTAACTAACGGCGGTACCACCGACCCCAAAAGACTCATCGATCGATTCGAGATATTAGTTAGTATGTTAGGAGATAAACACCGAGCGGCAATCCAAGTGGAACCGTCGAGCATGGATATGTTGACCACTGCTCTTCACGCTTCCCTTCGAGATAAACATATTGGGAGGCATATCATAGTCCAGAAGCCCGACTCGATTGCTAAAAGTTTAGAGATAGAAGGAGATTGGATGAGGGTGGAGGGGATCGAGCTAGCTAATCAAGTAGCTCAGCGCAAGATAGGCGATTCCACTCGACCCTCAAAGGTCGAGCAGAGATCCAATCGAAGAAACAAGGTCGAACAGGCATCATGGAGTGGGTCCACGAAGCATTATACTCCCCTCAATAGGTCCATTGAGGAGATATATAATGTCTCCAACAAGAAGCTGTTCAAGAACCCCAAACCTATCAAAGAAACCCAAAAAACCAAGGATTCGGGAAAGTATTATAGTTTTCACTGGCAGTCTGGGCATAACACGTCCGAGTGGTTTGCCCTTAGAGATGAGATCGAGAGGTTACCATCTTCAGGAGTTTGTGAAGAAGATGGATGAGCTGGCCTTTCAAGCGGAAGAGAGGGTCGAAAGAAGCCCCCCACGACAGGCGAAGCAACTGATCGAGTGGAACACTCACAATCTACCTTGTTACGGTCGGATCGAGATGATCTCCGCAGGACCAGCTGGAGGGGACTCGAAAATGGTCCGGAATCGTACTCAGAGGGAGGTGCAAAGGAGTTAATATGGGCCGAGAGAGGTGATGAAGATCGAACCAAAGGAGCCTTGGGTTGAGAGAGATCACATTTAGCGATAGGGACCTAATTGATGAACCACCACGGGGAGGGCAAAACGCCCAGTTGTGCGATTGTTGTTACTTTAGATGTCGCTAACTTTGCTGTATCCAAAGCTCTAATTGATAATGGAAACTCGAACAACATTATCTTTTACTCGACAAACCATAAGAACTCCTTTGACAAGTTTTGGTGGATTAGAGGTCTATCCAAAGGGTCGAATCCGGTTGATCACCTCCATGGGAACACTCCCTACGAGGGCGACCCTGGAAATCGAGTACTTGGTAATCGATCAGCCTTCTGGCTTCAATATTATTTTTGGACATCCCGGATTGATTGATTTCAGAACAATAATCCCTGGAAATCAAGCAAGTAGTGCCTGTGGTATCTCTACCAAATCTTGACGATGAACATTTGGTGGATCGAGACCTGCTGGACTTACAAAAGTCGCACAAAATGACTTCGGCCCTGGCGGCCGAAAGGAGAAAGTTGCTTGATGGGAGAATAGAGGCAACCAACGAAACATAACAGGTCGAGCTAGTCACCGGTCAACCTAGGAAAGTCACTAATGTCGGGGTGTCTTGGAAGGGGAAAGAGGCAGAATATTGCATGTTAAACCTATTCCTCTGTGAAAACACAGGTGTATTCATGTGGAGTGCCTCAAATTTTGAAGGGGTCGACCCTAGCATAATCATGCATCACCTAAACGTCGATCCCTCCTTCAAGCCAATCAAACACAAGCTTAGGAATCAAAGCGTGTCCAGAAATGAAATCATCGAGTAAGAGGTTAATAAACAATGGAAGTATATGTTGATGACATACTCTTCGGACATAAAGATGCTGGGGCCATATATCAGAGACTTGTGAACAGAGTTTTTGAGAAAGAAATTGGAAAAACAATGGAAATATATGTTGATGACATGATAGTGAGAAGCAAAAAATCGTACGATCACCACGAAGACCTAGGCCGTGTACCCGTGCATTCGATCTGCTCCGAAAGTATCGGTTGAAGCTCAACCCTAGCAAGTGCACCTTTGGGGTCGAAGAGGGGAAATTCTTGGGGTACATGGTAAGCCACAGAGGCATCGAAGTAAACCCTAAGAAGATAAAAACAATCAGTTTACTTTATCGACTCCAAACTATTCGAGAGGTTTAACGCCTAGTTGGGAGCATTATCTCTCTAAATCGATTCATCTCGAGGTCGGCTGAGAGGAACCTTCCCTTCTTCAAGATTTTGAAGAATATCAAGCATTTCGAATGGACAAAGGAGTGCGATCGAGCCTTTGAGGATCTCAAGTCTTATCTTGAGCCTCTATCCCTCCTCGCCAAACCTAAGCAAGGGGAGAGGTTGTATATATATTTGGCTATATCTGTCCTGGTTGCTGTTCGAGACAAGAAACACATGTTGGTGTACTATGTCAGCAAGATTCTTCATGGTGCTGTAACTCGTTAATTGAAAATTGAGAAGTTCGCGCTAGCTTTATTACACAACTCTCGAAAATTGAAGCCGTAATTTCAGGCTCATTCTATCACTGTGTTAACCGGTCAACCTTTGAGATAGGCCCCACCCTCGATCCAAGAATCTTCGACCACTTGGATACTGTTGGTTGATGGCTCATCAACCACTTCTGGGGTAAGGGTGGGGGTGTCCCTCAAAAATGTTGATGGAGATGGGCTTGATTTCGCCATCTGCTTAGAGTTCCCAACTACAAACAACGAAGCAGAATAAGAAGCACTCATAGTTGGAATGAGGATTGCTCGAGAGCAAGGAGTCGAGAGGCTTAAAGCCCTTATAGATTCAAAACTCGTCGCCAGTCAAGTAGGGACCTATGAGGCAAGGGAGGACACGATGGTGAAGTACTTGGTGAAAGTAAAGGCCTTACCAGGAGAATTTAAGGATTTCAAACTCGAGCAGGTGCCTCGAGAGGAAAATAAGAGGGCTGATGCCCTATCAAAAGTGGTGAACGAAATGAGAGGGACTAGAGATAGGTCTATAACCTTTTTAACATCCTCAGCTAGAGTGATCGACACCAAAGCTAAAGGGGTCATAATAATCGACCCAGCAGAACTATGCTGGCTGGACGAAATCATCCTGTTCCTTAGGGATCTTGTTATCCTAGAAAATCGAGCGAAAAGGCCCCGTCTAGTTGCTCGAGTAGCCAACTACGTGCTCAATCCCAACGGAAAATTATTTAAAAAGTCCTTCACTGACCCAGCTAAGAGATGACTTCGACCGTCCCAGACAAAGGATGTGCTAGAAGAAATCTATGGTGGATCTTGTGGTAACCATGCCGGAGGCAAGTCACTAGCTAAGAAAATCGCTTGAAACGGATTTTATTGGCCGACCATGGTGACGGACTCGATCAACTTCGTGAAAAGGTGTCTGAATTGTCAGAGACACGGTAATCTCATCCACCAGCATCCAGCTGAGATGATCCCCATCGATCGCATGGCCATTCGATCAGTGGGGGATCGACATTGCTGGACCTTTTTCCTTAGCGCCTTGACAATGCCAGTTTGTGAACGTTTGAGTCGAGTAATTTTCAAAGTAGGTCGAGGTTGCTGCAGTCCCAAAGATCACCTTCCGGGCCATCATGCATTTTATGTGAAAGAATATCATCTCTCGCTTTGGTGTCTCTAAAGTCCTGATTTGTGATAACGGACCACAATTTTGGAGCAAACAGCTTCGAGCATATTATACGGATATGGGCATTGACCAGAGGTTCATCTAGTTCGGATATCCGCAGGCTAACGGCTAGATCGAGGTCACTAATCAAAACATTGTTCAAAATCTCAAAACTCGCCTTTAGCCAAGAAGGGTGCTTGGGCCGATGAGCTGGATGGGGTATTGTGGGCCTATCGTACCACTTCCCGAACGGCCACAGGAGAAACCCCATTGTCGCTGGTTTATGGGTCGGAGGCGGTGATCCCAATAGAAGTGCTACATCAAACCGCTCGAGTTTCCCAATAGCAACTAGGGATGTAAATGAGACGAGCCAGCTCACGAGCCTGGCGAGTTGGCTCATCCTCAGCTCGCGCTCAGGTTTGAAATTGTCGAGCCGAGTCAAGGCTTGGGTCGGATCGGGTCGCGGGTATTCGAATACAAGCCCGAGCCGCCTATTTCTCAACTCGTGGCTCGCGAGCCACACTATTAATTTAAAAATTAAATAAATAAATAAATAAATATATATATATATATATATTTATATATAATGTATATTATCACTTATAACTTATCAGCCTAAAATCTACACATTACAGTGCACAAGGTCTCTCGCTCTCTCAAGTCTCAAGTGAACCCTAAATTTTAATTTCCCCCTTTCTATTTCAGCCGCCACCACCTCTCACGGCTGCAAGCTCCAAGCTCCAGCGACCACTACCAACGCCGGCCACCATTTTTCCGACCCAGCTGCAAGCTCCAGCGACCACCACTAACACCGACCAGCATTTCCGACGCAGTTGGAAGCTCCAGCGACCACCACCTCTCGCCGACCCGCATCCGCGCCACCACCACCAGGGAACCTCCACTAGCTCTAGATTCCAGCCCAGGTATGTTCAGGCTTTCAGATTCCTTCCTTTCTTTAGCTACATTTTAATTTTATCTTAGAAAATCGAAATGAAGTGTTATTTCTTCAATTCTTTTTTTTTTCCCTTGAATTCTTGTTCAATTTGTTCAAGATTCTATTTTTCATGAAGTGTTAGAGAGAATTTTGAGGTATCTGTATCATAGACTCCAGATTCAAAAATGCAGTGGTTTTCAATAGTTAGAGAATTTTATTAATTTGGTACTATTAATATCTGCCGACTTTGATTTTGATGGATTTTGAATGTTTTGGCCTGAGTTCAGTAACCATTAATCTGCATGCTGAAGGTGTGGTCAGTGGTGGAACTAGCTAATAGATGCATGCTTGATCTGATGATTTATTGTAAATCGTTTAATTAATTAGAGGAGATTGCATCTAGATAATTTATAGATTTTATTGACACATTGTTTCTTTATGTTTAAGGCCTGTAAGAAATGTTAACTTCTCAATCAAGAAATGAGTCACAAGCAGAGTCGACTCCTGTAACTCCGGCAACTCCTGTAACTCCTATAACATTCTCTGGAGTAGAAATTAATTTGAATGATAAAGATGAGGTACGTTTCACAAACACTCAAATGGGGATGAGAGAGGATCCAACAATTGTGGTGGATTTCGAAAAGGCCGCAAAGAGACAACTAACATCACCGGTGTGGGTCGTGATGGACAAAATTTTGGATAGTAAGGGGCAAGTTGTGAGATACGAGTGCAAGTTTTGTCACAAAAGTTTTGCAAAGACAAAATCGGGTGCTACATCACATATGATCAGACATATCAAAAGTTGTCCTAAGTACTTGGAGGCAGAACGGAGGAAGAGTGCTGAAAATGCTAAACAAATGAAGCTGGGGTTCCGGCCTGCAAGTTGTTGTTCACTACCCCCGTTACATGATGGGAAGTTTGATATGGAGAAAATGAAAGAAGTTACTGCAATTTGAACGATGATGCATGATCATCCATTTACAATTGTTGAGGAAGAGGGATTTAATTTGTTCTGCAAGCGTGGGATGCCGGAGTGAAAGGCTATGTCTCGAGCTATATTGAAAAAGAACTGTTTCATGGTGTTTGAAATTGAACAAAAGAGGGTGAAACAGGCATTGAAGTCCGTTGAGAAAATCTGTTTAACAACAGATTTGTGGAAGTCTAAGAGTCAAAAGATTGAATGTATGACAATTACCGGGCATTGGGTTGATTCAAGTTGGAACTTGAACAAGTGTGTTCTTAACTTTATTCGGCTTCCACCTCCTCACAATGGCATAGCGATTGCAGATGCGGTTATTAAATATACGAACGAGTGGGAGATCGACAGTAAAATCTTAAGTGTTTCGGTCGATAATGCTAGTGCAAATGATGTTGCAATCGGGGCTATGCGCGATTCATTCACCCGGACAAGTCGAGTGTGTGATGGCAAGTTGTTTCATATCAGGTGATTTATATAATCTGTGTATAAATGTGTTTGTGGAAATCTGTTGATTTGTGGAAATTTGTTGATATAATTTGTGTATAAATGTGTGTGTGGAAATCTATTGATATAATCTGTGTATAAAAGTGTTTATCTATTTTGTATAAAAACTATTTTATAAAATCTGTGTATAAAAGTGTTTATATAATCTGTTGTATAAATATGTTTATAAAATAGGTTTCATGTTAGTGTTCAGTCAACTTCAATTAATGATCAACATCCTGATCAGTTTGTGACCAGGTACTTTCCATTGGTTTGCTCCAATTAATATGTTTCATGTCAGGTGATTTTATCTATTTTATATAAAAGCTATTTTATCAAATTTGTTTTTATATATCATGTTTATAAAATATGTTATATTCAATGTTATAGAATCTATTGTATATATTCAGTTTTATTAATTCTATTTTATGTAAAAGCTATTTTATACAATCTGTTTTTATATATGAGTTTTATAAAAGCTATTTCATATAGTCTGCTTTACATATTCTATTTTATAAAATCTGTTTCTAAAATTAGTTTAATTTGTCTTTCAGGTGTACAACCCACATCTTGAATCTCATAGCGGAAGATGGCCTTAACGAGATTAGTGAGGTTATTTCAATCATTCGCGAAAGTATCGATTTTGTTAAAAAATCTGAATCGAGAGTGATGATATTTGCCGAGGTGGCTAAACAACTGAAGTTGTCAAATAAACAACTTATTTATGATTGCAAGACGAGATGGAATTCTACATATGAGATGCTTGAATATGCGTTTGCTTTAGAATTTTTTTTTCCACAATTTTATCCCGAGGAGGAGGCTCGAGAAAGATGTGCAAAAATCAAAAGAAACTTAACCAAACTCTACTCGGATTATTATAAGGTGGAAAATGCTAGAAAGTCGAAACTTTCGGGATCTAAAAGAAAGCGCGACTCAAATGAAGGAAGTGGAGGGGGTAGTGGAACATCTTCTAGTTCGTTTCGTGGATGGAGTCTATTCAATGCCGTAGTTCGGACTAGCGAGACGGTTACCCCAACGAAGACTGAGTTGGAGGTTTATCTTGAAGAGAGATTCCATGAGTACGATCCAAGTTTGGCTCCAAGTGCATTTGATGCATTGGCGTGGTGGCACAAAAACTCATACAAATTCCCTATATTATCCATAATGGCTAAGGATATTCTATCCATTCTGGTTGCAACCATGGAATCCGAGGCTACATTCAGCACCGGTAGTCGAGTGATTGATAAATATCGTTCCCGATTAAAGCCAGAGACTGTGGAGATGTTGCTTTGTGGTGGAGATTGGTTGAGAAAACGTTACGGTGTCAAGACTAAAGTTGAAGTAAGTAGTCTCTTATTAAAATTTCTTATTTGTAATTCAATGTTAGTATGTTATTAATGCTCTCTATGAATTTTTAGGAGGAACGAGGGCCATTAATAATCAAGTTACCGGACGTTTGAAGTAAGATAAATGACAAGTGATTCTCATGAGGTATATTTAAAAATTGAAACTTTACAAATTGAAAGCTGTTGTTTTTCTCTAATTTTTAAACTTTAACATGGTTCTTGGACCATGGTTCTTGGACACACAGGTTGGTTGATGAAAGTTTTTCAAGTTGTATGGACTATGGAGCCTTTCCAAATTCAGCATATTCTTCAAGTTGTATGGAATATGAAGCCTTTCAAGTTGGTTGATGTTATGGGAGTTGTTTAAGCTTTAATGCTGTATGATTATGGCTACTGTAATATTGTTGTTTGACGTTTTATGGTTGAAATTCTGGACAACTAAAGTTGAGAAATTTTATAAACGTTTATGTTTTTATTTTGGGATATTAAAATTCTACAAATACACATTTAGATTCTAAAAAAAACAAAAGAAAAAAGGGGCTTGGCTTGCGAGCTGCTCGAGCTAGTTTTTGGGGGGCTCGCAAGCCAAGCCCGAGCCACCTCCAATAAGTCCAAGCCCGAGCCCGAACCAGCAAAAAAACCTAGACTCGTCTCGTCTTGATTACATCCCTACTATCAGCTGGATCGAAATAATGAGAACAGGTTGTTTGAGCTCGATACCATAGAAGAAAAGAGGGAACAAGCTTACCGCTGCATGCAACAATAGCTAGCGTCTGTCGCTCGAAGTTATAAGAAAAAGGTCTTTGTAAGAAATTTCAAGGTGGGGGACCTGGTTTTGAAGAGGGTCAATATTACTCGACAAGTAGGTAAACTCGACCCAAATTGGGAAGGACCTTACCGCATAGCCAAAGTGGGAAAAAACAAGTCTTATTTAGAAGAGATGAATGGGAACCTAGTCCCTCGATCTTGGAATGCCCATAATTTGAGGAGATTTTATGTTTAGCATTACATGTAAGCTTTGACTTAACATTTCAACAGAATAGCACGATCAGTTTCGATGTTTGTCCATCTTTGTTGAATACTTGAAGTTTTAGATTTTATCCACTCTTTTTGATAAATTGAACATGCATCATAAAAGGTGCTAATTCAGTTGACCAAAATCTTTGTTTGAACATGCGTTATGAGTAAACGTTAAGTCGAGCAGGATTTTGCAAGATATGAAGATCACAATATGAACATGCATAACAGATAGTGCTAATTCGAATGGGAAAAGTTAAATCCATTAATAATTTCGATGTTACAAAAATCGAGCATAAGCTCTTTGGATTTTCTGAGTAGGAGCGCTCATCGTCCCACCCGGGTTGATCCGATGTTACATTTGGATTTTACTTGTGGGAGCTAAACATCGACTATCTAAGCATCGATCTGAGGACTACTTAATTTAACTAAAAACAATAAGGGAACCGCATCGAGGGGAGAGTTGTCACAATCAGTGGAGGGGAATTCTATCACTGGGGGGTGCTGGCTCGAGGAGGCGTATGGCTGCTGGGTCGAGGCTCTCTTGGATTTCTGGGCCGTCTTGAAAGCTTGGAGCCTTTTCTCAATGGCGCTTGGAAATCAAGAATGTAAAGCATGCCATCGGGGATCCTCATACCCAAAATCTGGGCTCGAACCTGGTCGAGGGTAAAATTGAAGTCCATTTTCTTCTAATCGGGCTCAACATCCCAAGGAGCTTTTAGTCTCTCGTTTTCATGTCGAGGGTTCGGGCAGTCGGTCCCAACCTTCTTAGTATCATAATTGACTAGGAGATAGCCCGCTTCCCTAATTTGAGCGAGGCAGAGCTCGAAACTTTTGTCAAAATTGGTGCACCCTTTAATCATGGCAACCCTGGCAAACATTAAGCTCTCGACATAGAAGAAGATGGCCGCCTCGACCCCATTCTTGTGGCCTTCCTCAACCCCAGCTTTATGACCATCGAGCCATGACTCATTTTGATTAAGCCTCTCTTGCTCGAGCTCTCCAGAAATTTGCTTGATTTTCTCTTCGAACTCAGAGTTCTCTTTAATGGTTTTCAGCAGGTACGCGTGTTCTTCTCGAGAGCTTTCTCCTTTTCTCCTAGCTTATTCTGGAGCTCCTCGGAGACCCTATTCTTTGCCTCGAGTAGAGCCTTCACCTTAGAATTCTTCTTCCTGATATCCATGCACTTGAAATTCTCTTTCTCCAAGGCCGCTCGAGCACCTCGAGCCAGGCACCATCAGAGCAAATTGTGGAAAGCTCGAATGGTGGCCTAATATGGTAATCGAGCATACGGAAGGTAGACAACAATATATTCTGAGAGGATTTTTATCAACTAAACACATACAGAAAACAAGTCGTGGGCCAAGTTATCCTCACTCGCCTGGTCGTCATCATGCCATAGTAGCTAGTGGTAAGCCTCAGTCTGCATCGCGTAGTAAAGGTGCTTGACCGCACTCAAGTCATAAGGGCCACTCACGATGACTCGTTCACTTTCATCCGATCTAAGGGCCTAAATCCCCCTGGATATTTGGGCTTGCTCACTCGGGCGTATTCGAAGAACTTTCTCTAATCATTTATGCACTGGCTCCAAGGGGTCTCGACCCCCTTGAGCTTATTTTGGGAGGTCACATGCATTTGAGAGGGGGTCTTCTCGACTGGAGGAGCTGGCGGAGGTGGGGGGAGTAGATTGTTTGCCCTTAGAAGTGCTTGAATCAGCCCCGACAGTTGATTTCTTGTTTCCCTCCTTCCGACTTGTCTGAGAGGAAGTTTTGCTTTTCTTGGACTGAGGGTCTTCGTCCTCGTCGACCCTTCTCTTCTCTCGGTGGTAGGGGGTCGATATCTAAACTTCAGGCACCTGAGTGTTGGCAGCCTGGGCACCCTGGGTAGCCACTTGGGCCACCTTCTCAATAGCCTCCTCAGCCCCATGCTCATAATCGGTGACTTCCTTCGCCGTTGGCTTGGGATGACCTTTCTTCTTCCGATGAGCCCTCAACTGCTTGATGTCGCCCGCAATGATGTCTTATTTGGAAGCCATGAGAATTGTAAATTTAAGTCTCATAATCGGTCAGCAAAAAAGATATTGACCAGTAATTGCTTTATAGATTTATAAATAAAAGGTGAGGGGTTGAAAGAGAATATGCTTGGGTGATTGAAATTGAGGATGGTTTCACTTGTACCCAGAGTGAAGTCCCGATATCTAACCGTTCCTGGCACCATCCTTGCCTCGATGATAAGATGAGGATGGGTAAATATCGAGCACACATATGGCCTATCTCTGTAAGACACTGGGTCAATATGGGTGGCCAAGTTGGTTTTCCTCTAGGAAACTTTGCTTTCTCGATATCGTTCCAAGAAGTGTGTTTCAGTCCTGGCCATCCGACCGGAGACTTGATATAGACAAAGTTGTGCTTCTACCCTAACCCATGAGACGTGGTTGGAGCCTTTATGATTTGGAAATTGGGTCGAGCCTACAGTTTCACAAAACCTCGACCATCGGGAGCCGCCACAGGGGTGGTTGAGGCCTGGAACACTTCTTCAAAGTGTGCGAGGGTGGCCGAGAGTCTTAAGCAATGAGGAAGGAACCGGAAAGCATTGACTAAAACGTATGCGATCGACAGAAGTTGGATTGGCAAAATTTCGTGAGAATTGAGGAGATTGATGAAATCTGGGTCTAGTGGCACACTCATCCTGTATTTGATGGCATATGTTGTGATAGCAATACAATCTTTAGGAGGGTCACCCAACATCTGGTCGAGGGTTGGGTTTATCACCTCATAACCTTCAATGGGCCACTCACCCGCATGAGATTGGCCGCATCCGGTCAAAATATCCTGGAGCTCCTCGACTTTATCATCCGAAACTATGCTCCAGATTTCTGAATGATGAAGAACAGTAACTTGGGGACCTTCCTGTTTTTTTTTTTAGAGCCAGAGGTCGAGGGCTCCATTCCCACAGATTGATCAGCCCTAGCCTCTTGGGAGGCTCCCTCGGTCGAGGTCTGTACTCCGTCACCTTCATCGTTCCCTCTCTCCTCATCAGAATCATCTGCCTCCGGTTCTCCTAATTCCTCTAGAACTTCCTCATCCCTAGAACTGACAATATCAATGTTCGAGTCGCTCGATTCGTCTAAAGAAGACTCGCCCGAGGAAAGGTCTACTGTATCGATCCCTGTCATACCTACTGGGGTTGGATCTGAGTCGGGTTCATCGACCTGTCCATGGGAATAGTACTCGGGAATGTGTTTTCTCTTGGGCATAGGTATTTGTTCTTGGAAGGTCATGTGTTTATTGAGTGAGAAAGAAGAGCAAAAATGAAAAGCTAGAGGTCAAAAAAAGTACCTTGGAAGAATGGGCTTGAACTCTCGATCGACCCCTGAAAGCCTCTTCCCAATGCTCTAAAAACTCGCCGCTCGAAAAATCTCTCTAGGCTCTCAACAAGTGTTCGAATGCTATGAGTTGGTAAGGTGAGGAATGATAGTGACAGGGGTCCCCTATTTATAGGGAGGGTGCTCAGGATGCGAAAACTCGCAATGATTGCGCCCTGAACCGCCATCAGACGCAATGATTACCCCCTTCCAGCTTAGCGAACGTCAAAATTAAAAATTCTCGACTAAAAACCAACGCGTCGATCGACGCATGTTCGGATGCACCCCTTCCGACCAAAGATTGCCAGCCAAGTCACACACACCTGCTAACTTGGGGGCTAATGACGGGGCATTTTTCGAAAATTCCACGTGTAACCATATGGCATAACCACCTAAAGACACGTAAGCATGTCCCGCCTCATACAGTCGACCTAAGTTTCCCAATCCGGTCGATTAACTCCCATGCAACGGGCATATCAACCGGACAAAGCACTCGGGCACCGCCCCTAGTCAGGATAACTCGACCAAGGGACCATCTCGATGGCCTGAGTTGTCGACCACAAGTGGTTGACGACTGAGCATCGAGTACGGTCACAATGCCTCAAACCCAACGCAAGGACAAGGGGACCAAGTCTGACACCGTAGTACTTTTAGGTACTTGTTGTCTCCTAAAAAACTGGCTAGAGCATTAAATGCACCTCAAGTGCGTACAGGTGTCACGCACACTCCTTAAGCCTATAAATACCCACAATATTTATGGCAATGGTAAGCAATCTACTGTTTATTCGACCATATATACTTTCTTTACTCTTTTGAGCAAGTACCTGACTTGAGCGTTTGAGTGCCAAATCGGGGATAAACCCCCATTCCCTCAATTTGGCCTTTAACTCACGTTTGTTATTTCTTCTGCAGCTACTTCTCGAGAATCTCCTACTTATAAATTCTAAGTGGTCGAGCTCTCGGAATCGATCCAGGTCGCTCGATAGATTTCGAGCACGATCAAATACTATCTAATTATACTATACTTTTTCAGACATCTAAATAGACCAAGAGATTCTATGAAAATATTAAATAAACATTAAAGTGAGCACAAAACATATGCAAAAATTAAATTTATTTAAGGGATAAATATTTGTAATATCTTGAATTATTGTATTTTTTTGAGTTCCAACTCTAAATTATAAAATATCTAAGTTTACGACCTCAACTATTGTTTTTTAACATAACAACTATCTTAGGCTCCAGCACTGGTGGGGAAGTCTAAAGAGGAGGTGTTCGGTTCTTTATGAGACAGAGATTGAAAGAGGATTCATGGGTGGAAGGAGAAGTCACTTTCCCAAGTCAGACATGAGGTCTTGATAAAGACGGTTCTTCAATTAATTCCAGCGTACGCTGTGAGTTGCTTAAGATTTTGGTTACTTTAATAGATGAGATTGAGTCGACCATTTGTGACTTTTGGTGGAGTGGATCTAGCAGCCACGAAATTCATTGAAAAAACTGAAAATCGTTATGTTTACCTAAAGGAGAAGGAGGTTTGGATTTCTGGGATCTTCGCGCTTTCAACTTAGCCCTTCTTGCAAAACAAGGTTAACAACTTATCTTCGAACCAGGCTCGATGCTTTCTCAACTTCTCAAGGCACGCTACTTTTCCAGTTGCACTTTTCTTGAGTCTCAGTTGGGGACTCGTCCATCACTCACTTAGAGGGGAATTGTGGAAGCGCAGGAACTCCTAAATTTTCAGAGTGAGGATTTAGCATGACAAATGGATTCCAAAACCTTATACATTCATGCCAATTAGTCCTCCTTTGGTTACAGACTTGTTTGTGTATTTTCGTGACTTGCTGGATGGTTTTGGTTGGTGGGATGAGGACACGTTGAGGGGTCCGTTTGCTCAGCCTGACATTGAGGAGATTCTCAAAATTCCGTTGGGGAGCTGTATTCACAAGGATAAACTGCTGTGGCACTTCAATGCGAATGACGTTTTCTTGGTGCGGAGCGCCTATTATGTGGCCACACATCATCTTGAGAACGTCTATACTTCTGGCCAAACTTCCTCGGTGGTGAATTGGTAGTTTATTTGGCAGCGACATGTAGCCCCCCGAATTAAGACGTTTGGGTGGCGGTTATGTAAAGAGGCGCTGGCCACGGGGTCGAATTTGTCACGGCGAATTGTGGGGCAATCAGTACAGTGTTCAATTTGCGAAGCTCCCATTGAGTCGACAAAGCACGTATTCTTGGAAGACCCTTTTTCGCTCAAAGTTTGGGGAGTGATTAGTAAGTTGGACAGTAGGGAGGGAGGCTTATTTCTTACTTTGTGCCGAAGACTATGGAAGAATAGGAATTTGATCTGGAATAATCTGGAGAAATTTGATGCTTTGGGGGTCACTATGTTTGCAAAGAACTACTTTACGACTTTCCATATGGGGAGTGAGGTGGACAGAGTGATTAGTAAGTTGGACAATAGGGAGGGAGGCTTAGTTCTTACTTTGTGTCGAAGACTATGGAAGAATAGGAATTTGAGCTGGAATAATCTGGAGAAATTTGATGCTTTGGGGGTCACTATGTTTGCAAAGAACTACTTTACGATGTCCATATGGGGAGTGAGGTGGACAGAGTGAGGCTGGATCAAGGTCGTCCTTCAGTGTGGAGACGGCCAGTAGAGGGACAGATTAAAGTAAATTTCAATGCTGGTCTGTTCCAGAGTGGGGGCGGGTTTGGAATGAGCGTAGTTGCTAGAGACTGGAAAGGACAGGTGCTTGATTGGATGAGTGTTAGGAGAAACGGAAATGTTGAGTCGGAGCATGCTGAAATGGTTGCTGCAATGGAGGCAGTGAAGTTTGCGAGGAGGAAGGGTTAGAACCATGTGGTGATTGAAGGAGACTGTGCGGAAGCCATAAGGAAGATTAATGATGGGTCTCTAGTCTTATCCTCTACTAGAAACCTCATATCGGATATTCGTGAGATCCTCTCGCACATCCCAAAGGCAGAGGAGGAAGGGTTAGAACCATGTGCGTGAAGTTTGCGAGGGGCAAGGGTTAGAACCAGGTGGTGATTGAAGGAGACTGTGCGGAAGCCATAAGGAAGATTAATGATGGGTCTCTAGACTTATCCTCTACTAGAAACCTCATATCGGATATTCGTGAGATCCTCTCGCACATCCCAAAGGCAGAGGTTCAGCATGTTCGTAGGACTAGAAATATAGCAGCACATGAGCTTGCTAGACATGCAGCGGAACTCGTTGAGGATGATGAAGAGCTTCCAGATTATTTAGAGTTTGCTGTTAATATTTTTTTAACAAAGTGCAACTTAAATTGCAACCTGATTCCACTCATCGTGTTACACGTACACGAAATTTCTTCCATATTTTACAGGATGAGTGAAATCAGGTTGTAATTTGTTAAAAAGTAATAGTTGATGTTGCAAACTTAAACCGTTTATAATTCTTATTGCAAACTAAAAAAACATAATACTGGACTAAAAAATAATAGTTGATGTTGAAAACTTTTATCCCTTTATTTAGTTTATTGAGGGAAAATCAACTCTCACCTCATTGATTTTGATTTTTAATACTCAAGTAGTGATGGGGAAAAAACCCTCTATGCGAGAAAAGGGAAAAAGAAACCACAAAAGAGAGTTCAAGATAACGCAGGAGTCATATCTTGAAATAATAAGAAAAGTGTGTAGCCATTTGGAACGAATCAATCACGATTGCTTAAAGAACCTAATTATATCACACTATTTATTTATTTATTTCAATGTATTTAAGTCGGAGCTTGTGTCCCAATTACCTCGGCCACTTCTTAAATATAAAGATCGGGTCAATATCATAATGAAAAGTTGGCGATGCGTAAGTAAATTTCTTTCTTTATTGATATATATGCTTGAACATTTTCTTGTAAGTTTAGTTATTGGTTTTCCAAGTTTTATCTTGGACTTTGTTTTCTAATAAATTGATTTTGATTAATGTAGTGGGTAATTATGGGATTTCCAAACTTTAGGAATTCAAATTGTGTAATATTGTGCCATTAAAAATTTACGAAAATATGGAAATTTGAAACCATGGTGCCGTATTAACCTAAAAGGTTAAAAAACGACAACAATTAAATATGAAAAAAACGAAAAAAAAAAAAAATGAAAGTATTTATATCAGTAACAAAATGAAGGAATATATTTAATGAAGTGAGTAAGATTAAAAAAAATGAAAAGTAAGAAATGCTATGCACTGAACTTAAAAATAAATAGTTCAAAATTTAATTTAATAGTTAATTGACAGAACAAATAATTTAAATAGTACAATATTAAAGGTTGGTTTGCTACAAACTAAAAAAATAAGGCAAAAGTATTATATTTTTCCTTTTAAATGAAATACAAAATTTTAGAAACAAAAAGAATCAAAACAATTTATAAATACGAAAAAGGTTATTAAGAAAAAAAATATATTGCTGAGGTTAAAATATAAAACATGCAATATCATTTATATTGTGAGGAAATTACAATTTTGGTATACCAACTGGTACAAAAAAATTTTCGATAAAAAATTAGTCCATAAGTCTAAAAGTTCGTAATTTCATGCACTATTTGACCTGAATAGATATGCCCGCCAGAAAACCTACCTGAAACTTGCTTCATAGCAAATTCTCCAATGGACACGTGGTGATCCAGGTGGGTTTTTCGGCGGGTCATATCTATTCGGGTCAAATAGTCTATGAAATTGCAATTTTTTGAAGTTATGGGTTGATTTTTCAACCAGGATATATTGGGTGAGATGATATATACCAGAAATGCAAAAAAAATTATTCTAATTATATGTTGCATTGTGTGATAATAAATAATATAATTAAAATAAGTTACAAACTATACCGACAGGGTCAAAATACGCTCGTCCCACGTGGGACACGTGGCAACTCGGGATAGTAACACATGTTCTATTGTGATTAAGGCAGTTATACACGAGCATCCCAAACCCTCCGAGCATCAAGGTTCCTCATGGACACGTGCCATCTCTGCTACGCACACGCGTGATCAACATTACCGCTCTCTAACGAGCGCACTTCGCAATACCCGACTAAGCTCCAATCTATCAAGGAAGCTCTCTTCGAGCGCTACTCTCCCTCAGGGAAGCTTCCACTCCCCCTCGTTGCATAAGCCTTGGCCTTCATCCCCTAGCGGATTCACTGGCCTCCAAGGCGCTCGGTTGACACGAGCGTGCTCTTAGCCCTCGTGACCAACCTCCCCAAAATGACTCTTTGACACCAACAACTCAGCCGCGTACCTGCCACTGTTGCCCGCACTACATTGGCACCAGCTTTTGCAGAAGATTCCTCCTAGGTTTCTCTCGCAACGCCACGTGTTAGAGCAATATTCGGCCAGGACCACACGGTGCAAATGACCAAAGGGTCCCCGACCCTCAACTATAAATATGCGAGTTCATCTCCTTCACTGTAAGCAAGCTTCCATACTTGAGCTCTGCAAATACTTATCTTCTCTTTCAGTTCCTTAACTGACTTGAGCATCGGAGAGCCAAACTTGGCATCACTCCCAGTCCCCCCAGCTTGGCCTTCTGATTGTTTGTTCTTAGTGTTTGTCCTAGCAGGTAGAATCCACCTCACTTCCGACGAGTGTTTTCCGTTTTTCCCACTATATCAAGTAGAAGGTGATCGGAGTTTGACACATCCTGATTCAGACCCCATCATATTTGGCTCCGTCTGTGGGAAAACCGTTCTCAACCCATCTTTCTCTCTTTTTTGCTAGTTGAAAAACAAACACCCAACACCCAACAAACCATGGTTGCCACTAGGTCTGGAGCAGTGGGGGGAGGAGATGACCTTCCCCGCAATTCCAATATCGCTACCATCCCGTCGACGGCGGCTGGCGGAGCACCGCCTGACGGGGGCCCACTTCCACGAACAGAACCGATAGTGCCGCCACCGGTGCTCCCTGGGCCACCCAATCCCGCCGCCGACGGAAGCGCTCAGCTTCCATCTTCTTCCCAGCATCCTCAGAGCGCATGGCTTAATGCCCACACCGTTCCAGGAGGACACCTTTTCTTGATGCCTCCTCCTGGGTACACTTTCACTCCTAACGTCATGATTCCGGTGGTTCAACCATACCATGCCGGGCAAATCCAGCTCCCCGTGGTGATTCCAAGGGAGATCGAAGGGGTGGAGTTGCCCCCTTTGACCCCTCAGCAGCTGAGGGCTCTTTATGCCCAGTGTGAGGTTCAGGCGGCCCAGGGGGCATGGGAGAGATTTCATTCCATGTATTTTTCCTCTGGGCAGGCCACTCAAGTTGCCCCTCCTTTGGAGGGGATGCAAACATATCCGCTTAGGGAGGCTCAGGCCATCCTAAGGGCTCAACCGCTGCCTCCGCCCGCTATGGAGACGCCTAACCAGGGCGAAAATGAGCGTCCCCATGCAGAAAGGGGCAGAGAGCCCACGGAAAGAATCAACATTGATGAGGAGGTCCATTCTCGAGCCTCAAAAAGAGGGCCTCAAGCCTCCCAACGAGGGAGCTAGGCGAAGAAAGGAAATCCCAACGTCCTCGCAGCTGTACAAGACCAGCTGTTGGAGTTGCAAGATATGGTGGGGCAGCTCTCTCGGGCGAAATCTCAGGTCCCCCACGACGGGGACGAATGAGATAATGCCAGAGACGCTCGTCGCCCAGCCCGCCAACAGCATGCTCCACGCCATGTGGATCAAGAAGAAAATTTTTTATGTTACAACCACCATCCACTCGCGAAAGGATCCCCCCTCGTAGAGGAGGTACTGTTGGCCCAAACAGGCCTGGGCAAGGTTCCAACATCTGTCAACCGCTACGACGGGACCACAGACCCTGTGGAACATCTGGATCATTTTCTGCACCTAATGCATTTGTACGAGCACTCCAGCCATTACTAGGCCAAGGTTTTTGTCAACTCCCTTGTAGGAATGGCCCAAGAGTGGTACAAGCGCTTGCCGCCAGGCTCAATCTACTCTTACGGTGAACTCACTGACGCCTTCCTAAATCACTTCAACTCATTGAAGGCTCCGGTTACCGCACCCACTACCCTGTACAACTTGATTCAAGACGAGCATGAATCCCTTCGGTCATTCTTCGCTCGTTTCAACAAAGAGGTGCTGCTGGTGGAGAGGCCCTCCATGGATTTTCTGATCCACGTTCTCTTCAAAGCCTGCAATCACAAGCAATATGTGAGTAAGAAATTTACCGATTCCATTGTGAAGAAACGCCCCACATCTCTCATGGTGATGAGAGAGATAGCCGAGCCCTATTTCGCGCTCGAAGACATGTACGGGTCCAATGCTCCAAGGCATTCCGGCTATAAAAGCGAGTGAGGGCGAGATGAGCCTCCCCACAGAGAACGCCGCAAGTCGCCGCCTCCTCCGCGAAGATTCGAGCGGGTTCCCCTCAACAAGCCTATCTCAGAGGTCTACGCATTATTTGACAAAAAGCTCTTCAAAAGGCCCACGAAAATGAAGGATACAGAGGCTTTGAGGCGCTCGAATAAATACTGTGCCTTTCACAAGCAAAAGGGGCATGACACGGATGAATGCCCACAGTTGGAAGTTGAAATTCAGAGGCTCATCGCGGGGGCCATTTGAAAGAATTTGTAAAAATGTTGGAATGCTATGATGAGCCATGTAATGATCGTTCAAGAGAGAGAAGGAGGAGCCCGTCGCGTTCAAGGAGCCCACGAGGGAGAGGCCTTCCTGAGAGCAGCCATCGCAACAAAAGAAAGGCTCCTGAGCAAGAAAATGCCCCCTTTGCGGTCATCAACATGATAGCAGGAGGTTCTTCTGGAGGAGATTCTAACGCTTCCCGATGACGGTATATCCGGAGTTGCGATCAACGTCCCTCGGTACCCAAATCAGTCTATGCTATCCGAGAGTCCAAAAATGGACGCTCGAAGGAACATGATGTAATAGGATTTATAGATAAGGACTTAGAACATATTGTAACACCCCATGGGGTCAGCGAAACATCTGACTGTCCCATGGTGGTTAGCTTAGATGTCCACAATCACATTGTAAAGAGGGTGTTGGTGGATAGTGGAAGCTCTGTTAATGTTTTGCCCTACACTACGTTCCAAAAGATGAATGTCACTAATACTCCGGTTGAACCACTCAAGACAACCCTCATTGGCTTTGGGGGTTCCGAGGTTATCCCACGAGGGCAGATTCGCTTGGCCACCTCATTTGGCTGTACCCCACAGCGGAAGACACTCATGGTCACCTACGGTGGTGGAGATTGAGATCCCTTATAACATCATAATCGGGCGACCGGCCCTCGTGGATTTCAAAGCAATCATCTCCACGTATCGTCAGAAAATCAAATTTCCCACCCCCGAGGGTGTCGGAGAGGTTCTGTGCAACGTCCATGAGGCCTGGGAATGCTACGTGCTATCCCTCAAAAAGCCCAAAACGGAGAAAACGTTCCAAATGGGATCCACCAAGAAATCTGTGGATTTCCCTAATCTGGACGAAGATGGTTCCGTGCGCAAGAGGGCCAAGATGAACAAGAATAAGAACAAAAAGAAAGATCCCCACATCGAAGATACCCATGAAGCTGCCCTGCCAGGGACAATGGGAGAATCCTCCTATGAGGAAAACGAGCGCGGGCAAGGGGAGCCTATGGATGATGGTCATCTGATAGGAAAGAAGAGGGCGCTCGAGCTCCCTCGCCCGGAGATACGGATCGAGCCCACGGAGAAGTTTCTCACTATTAAGTTGGAACAAGGAAATAAGGATAAAACCACTCAGATTGGATCCAACCTTTCAGGACCCTCACAGATCATGATGATCGACTTCCTCTAGGAAAATATTGATGTGTTTGCAAGGAAAGCTTCGGATTTAACAGGGATAGATCCGAGTGTTATCGTTCACAGGCTCAATGTGGACCCCTCGTTTAAGCCTGTCAAACAGAATAAGCGGGATGCCAGGGGGTTCAGGAGAAGGATCATCAAAGAAGAAGTGAATAAGCTATTGGAAGCAGAATATATTGAACCCATCTTGTACCCGGAATGGCTCTGTAACGTGGTCCTCGTGCCCAAAAGTGCCAATAAATGGCGCATGTGTAACGATTTCACGGACCTCAACAAAGCTTGCCCCAAAGATCCCTATCCTCTACCACGGATCGACCAATTGGTGGATTCGACCACTGGTTGTGAGCTCATGAGCATGATGGATGCCTTCCAGGGGTATTACCAAATCTTTATGGCACTGGAAGACCCCCCGAAAACTTCGTTCGTTGTGCATATGGGGGTTTATTGCTTCAAGGTTATGCCCTTTGGGATCAAAAACGCGGGCGCCACATACCAACGCCTCGTGAACCGGATGTTTGAAAAAGAGATTGGGGGCTCGATGGAGGTCTATGTAGACGACATGATAGTCAAGAGCGAGCGTCAGGACTCGCACCTGGAGGATTTAAAGCGCACCTTCAACATCCTGCGCCAGTACGGTATGAAGTTAAATCCTTCCAAGTGTACATTCGGGGTGCGAGGAGGAAAATTCCTGGGATACATGGTCAGCCAGAGAGGGATAGAAGCTAATCCTGAGAAAATCAAGGCTATCCTGGACATCCCTTCCCCTCGTAATCTTAGGGAGGTGCAAGTACTGGTGGGGAAGATCATCTCTCTGAACAGATTCGTATCGCGCTCGACAGACAGGAACCTGCCGTTTTTCAAAATCTTGCGCAATGCCAGAAATTTTGCATGGACTGAAGAATGCGAGAAAGCGCTGCAAGACATGAAGGCGTACCTCTCGAGCGCTCCACTACTCACCAAACCGATAGAAGGAGAGAAGTTGTATGTTTATCTCTCTGTCTCCACAGAGGCAACGAGCACGTATTGGTCGCTCTGCATGACCGCAAGCACCTGCCTATCTATTACTTTAGCAAAACATTGCAAGGGGCAGAAAAGATGTACTTTGAAATCGAGAAGTTTGCTTTTGCTCTCATCAATGCGTCAAGGAGGCTGAGACCCTATTTTCAAGCACACTCTATCACGGTGCTCACGGACCAACTGCTCAGGCACGTCCTTTCTAAGCCTAATGTTTCTGGGAGGCTAGTCAAGTGGGCCATTGAGCTGAGCCAGTTTGACTTAAGCTTCGAGCCAAGAACTGCTATACAAGCGTAGGTAGTGGCCGATTTGTTGGTTGAGCGTTTCGGTCTGGAGCCTGTGGTTCATGAGGATACAGGCTTGTGGGTCCTGCATACGGATGGCTCCTCGACCTCTCAAGGGGGAGGGGCAGGAGTGAGCCTTAAAGATCCACAAGGAACAGAGATAGACTTTGCAATCAGGCTAGACTTGCAAGTCACAAACAACGAGGCGGAGTACGAGGCTCTTATCCAAGGATTGAAAATTGCTTTTCAAAACGGAGCCTCTAGGATCGCAGCCTACGTGTTTTCACAGCTGATTACAAGCTAGATTGAAGGAACTTATGAGGCTCGAGAAGCCACCATGATGCAGTACTTAGGAAAGGCGAAGGAAGTTATCCAGAGGTTCAAAGAATTCAACTTGTTGCAGGTCCCACGTGCGGAGAACGAGCGAGCTGATGCACTATCCAGATTTACCTCCGCGCTGGAGAACACCTGTGAGCGCTCGGTCACATTTCTCAGGACTGAAGAGCCTTTGATTAAAGGAAAAAGCATGAAACAAGCGGTACTCACGATTGATCCTAATGAGCCTTGTTGGCTCGATGACATTGTTAAGTTCCTCAGAGATGGCACTTGCCCAACTGACAGGGTAACGGCCTAGAAGATCAGAAACAAGGCCCCTCGTTTCTCTCTGGACAACGAGGGCAGGCTTTTCAAAAAGTCATTCCAGGGCCCACCAATGAGATGTTTGAGGCACTCGCAAGCCAAAGAGACCCTTGAGCAGGCACATGGAGGGAGTTATGGGAATCACTCAGGAGGGCGCATCCTTGCCAAGAAAATACTAAGGAGTGGATTCTACTGGCCTACTGTTCTGCAGGATGCCCTCGAATTCTCCAAAAGGTGTCCCAAATGTCAATTCCATTTGAACGTCCCTCAGTTGCCAGCAGCTCAGATGGTCCCCATAGACATCTCGTGGCCCTTTGACCAGTGGGGTATAGACATTGTAGGTCCATTGCCAATGGCGGTCGGGCAAAAGAGATTTGTCATCTTGGCCGTTGATTATTTTACAAAGTGGGCAGAGGCTGAGGCCGTTGCGAAAATCACCTTCAGGGTGGTGAGGGATTTCATATGGAAGAATATCATCTGCAGATATGGCATTCTGAGGGTGCTTATATCGGACAATGGGTCGCAATTTATCGCGGAAGATACTAGGGAATGGTGCTCCGAGTTGGCATTGAACAGCGCTTCACTTTCGTGGGCCACCCTCAAGCTAACGGACAAGCAGATCACCAACAGGATTATTCTCCAAAATCTGAAAACCATGCTGGAGAGTAAGAAAAGTGAATGGGCTGAAGAGCTACAAGGGGCCATGTGGGCTTATCGCACGACCCCACGAGCGGCAACAGGCGAAATACCGTTTGCCCTCGTCTACTGGTCGGAAGCGATGATAACCGCAGAAATCGCACACGAATCCGTCCGAGTAGCCTATTTCGAGCCCCAGGACAACGAGGCTAGCAGGGGCCTTGAATTGGATTTACTGGAAGAAAGGCGGGAGAATGCATGGGCAAAAATGCATAGATACAAAGCGGCTGTGGTACGACAATATAACAAGCGTGTTAAGGAGAGAACCTTCAAATTAGGAGACCTAGTTCTGAAGAAGGTGGAGGTATCCAAGCATGTGGAGAAATTGGACCCCATCTGGGAATGTCCATTCAAAATCATACAAGTCAGAGCTAACAACACTTACGCCCTGGAGACACTGCAAGGAGAGTGCTTGCCTCGCCCTTGGAACGCGTGTAGCCTCCGACGGTTTTATGTTTAAGTTCTCTTAAATAATGATGTAACAATCCCACTAATGGGACCTGTGTACTACTTCAAATCTCAAGTAAGTTATGATACATTCTCCTGAATATTTCTATACTTCTGTTTTTAAATTATGAAAATGGATAAGACCCACGTCCCTCGTTACTACGAGAGTGGCTGGCAATCAATTTCAATGCATACGGCATTATTGTACATGGGTTACGCTTGCCAGCGCTTTACTCCACATGGGGGGACGCCCTCATAAGGATAGCCTGGTAACGCTCACAACCAACATGATGAATTGAAGAAAAACACACTCAAGGAAAATCCTACTAGGCCTTGGCTGTTTGTTACAACGACTCGCGCTCGAAAAGGGGATTCCTCATGCCACAGATTCAAGAATTCAAGGCCCCGAATATGTTCAGGAAAGTGCTAGTAGACCTGAGTCAACACTCAGTGCTCGAGAAGGGACCCTTGAAAATGAAAAATCCTAGTAGGCCAGAGTCAACACTCAGCGCTCGAGACGGGAACCTTGAAAATGAGAAAAGAAGACCACGAGCGTCACCCTTGGAGTGTGGCCCACTCGTACGTCCACGGAATGGCACAAATTCATTACAAATGAATTTGTACAAGTCCCAGTTACAAGGGTACCCTCAAGGGGAAACACCTACGCTCGATTATGGGACTTGGCCAATCTTTGCAAACTTTCATCAGTTACCAAGCTGGGATTCACTACTAAATGAACCCTCACGCTCGTTCAAAACTTGAAATTGAATCCATACTTAGATAAAATTTTCACAAGTCTTGAACGAGGGCAACCTCCCAATAAGACCCTCATGAATACTCAAGACTTAGTAAAATTTTCCAAACTATTCAAACAAAATTTTCACAAGTCTTGAACGAGGGCAACCTCCCAATAAAACCCTCGCGAATACTCAAGACTTAGTAAAATTTTACATATTTTACCTAGCATGTTACTCAGAGTCTTAGCATTATAAGATTTTGTTACAACAAGCGCAAAGTAAAATTCCGTAATCAAATAATGCAAGGAATGAAAGGAGGCACTATTGTGGAAGGAAAGATCTTCATTAGTTAAGCTTCCATTAAGCTACAAAGTGAGGGCACGTGGGCCCTTAGAACTCCTACAAAACTAAAATTGCTAAACAGAAAATAAAGGGAAATTTCAAACATAAGCATATGGAGGGAGTCATCAAGCAGCAGGAGCAACGTCTTCGTCCAAGACCACTAGAACATTTCGAGCCACAGGACCTTACACTGGGGCCGCCTGCTCTTGCGCTTGAGGGGCTTGTTCATCATGATTCTGGGCAGCTGGTGGTAGTGCAGGGTCGTTGTTTTCTGGCGCTGGAGGAATTATTGGCTCATTGTCCCCAGCTAGTGGAGCCAAGGTATTTTGGTTTGCTGGGACGGGAGCGTTGACAATGGACGCAGCAGGCTCGTTTGATGGGGGATTTTCGAGAGCGGCACTGGCATTATTGTCCCCCTCATTTTGTTCTGCCTGAGAGGCTCCCTCCGGAGGGTGAGCAGCCATATATTCATCCTGGAGGAGCGTGACCAGAAAGTTGTACTCCGGCTCGGAGAGGCCTGCTTTAGGGTCTTCACGGTCGTCATCTTCCTCGACACAACGCTCGTTGTACATGAGCCCCATACCCGGCATCCCAAGAGCGGATGGATCTGTTAAGCCCTTGAAGATACTCTGCTCAATTGCCAAATTGAAGGCCTTTTGAGCCTCGTCGAGACAGTGCAAAGAGGCCGCAAAGTTGAACGCCTCTTTGACCGATTGCTCGATGAGATGAGGAAGCTGGTTCATGGTATCCGCATATTTCTTCTCCACCTCAGTAGCCCTCGTCCTCTATGCGTTACGATCGTCCGTAAGCTTTTGATGGCTCTCATTGAGGTTATTGTATTACATGCACCAACTCCTCCGAGCGGTCTCGGCGTTTGTAAAATCCTCCTGCAGCTTCTTCATCTCGGTCTCCAGCTTCTTAGGCTCTGTGTCAAGAGAAAGGAACTTGGCCTTCTCTACATCCAATTCTTCTTGGATTTGAGCGGGGTCATTCATCCTCTTGTATTTGGCCTTCCGGTCAGCGTAAACCGTGGCGTGCATTTGGATATTCTTCGCCCTCGGAAGAACTTGCTGAATGAATTCAAAAGAGCAGGAGTGTTAGTGAAAATTTTGGAAAAGAACATCTTCAAAAAATAAAAATTACAAGGAGGAAGGGGACTTACAAAAATTATGGCGTGAATCATATCGCCAGTCACCTTTTCCACAGGCTCGGAGTACAAAGCCTGGTGGTCCCCTGTGAATTAGACCTTCTCAAAAAGGCCGGTGCTGATGGCGCGCGAGGGCGATCCATGGTTCAAAAGAACGGGGCCTCCTTCTATAGAGCACTTGTAGCTCCTGTCCCCTTTGCACTCGAACCCCCATAAATGTTCTTCCTCGGAGGAGGAAGTTTCTGCACTACCCTTGGTGCCCTCTGCGACCTGCTTGCCCTTTTCGGTTATGGTAAAAGTGTCGGGCATTCTTTTCCTTTTTCGGGAAGCTTGATCATTGCTCTCCTGAGCCTCCCTGATCACCACGCCCGTGGAGGGCCTTATCTGATTAGCCACCCTTGTGTCCTCCGCAACTGGAGGCCTGGCCACTAACCTATTTTCTGTGTTGGCCGCTCGGTTATCACCGCGGCCTTGAGATGTATGAGTGGAGCTTGAGCTATCCCCTTGGTGGCCGCCTCGTCTATCGCCCCTTCCGGCCCTTCGGCCTCGGACATTTTGCTGGGTATCTTGGGTGTTCTGGCGTTGCTGGCGGTTGCGAGCGTTTACGAATTGGGCAGCGTTGTGGATTTCTCCTCCAGCCATGATAATGTTTGGTCCTGGGCAGAGAAAAAAAAAAAAAAAAAAAAACAAACAAAGGTCAGAAATATTTACGCAAACTCTTTTGGAATACAAGTCACAAATGCAAGTAAACTATTAGCATCCCTATCTAAAAGTTAGTGCCCTAAAATCTAACCGTCTCTCTCCAAATCTCGAGCGGGAGGGTTGTTGAGATAATGAGGGTCGTTGGTAAGCCCACAGAGGAAGATGAGTTCCGCGTCATCTATCAACTCCTTGGCTTGAATCAACCAGCCCTCGTCCCTCAAGGCTCCAGCCAAATCTTTAGCCCAGTTCTCAGGGAAAGTAGGCTCTAGGCGATTCTTTACAAGGGAGCCCTTCCCGTGCGAAATCCACTCTCGTGCCACCCCGAAATCGTCATGCACTGGGGATTTGACAAAGATGAACTTCTCCTTCCAATCTGGGCCGTAGGTGGATGAAGGGGAATTGATCAATTTCAGGTGGGCCTTGGCTTGGACATAATAGAAGAAACCCGCCTCGGGGGACGAGCGCGGTGAGCTAACGACTTGGAGTAGGGTATTGAAATTTTGCATTGAGGGTTCGTATCCAGTACACTTCATGAGGATCACGAAGCAGGTTATAAGGGCGAGTTCGTTAGGCACAATTTGCGAGGGACACAGGTTCAAGTTATTCAAAATATTGGCCACTGGGACCGGGATCAGAAACCTCAATCCCACAGAGCTGATTGCATCTTTGTAAATAGCCCCTTCACTGGGGGGTGGACGGTTGGCATGCTCATGCTTAGCAGGGATTCGCCAAGTGAAGCGCTCGTCCCAATATATCGGTGCCAGCATAGTCTTTATCTCTCCCAAAGTGATTGTACTGGGAGTCTCGTCAGGAGTGCGCTCGGTCGCTTGCATACCTGAGCCCTCAACCTCGTTTGACCCTTTGGCCTTCTTAGCTTTTTTGGGCCTCTAGGACTTCTTCCTTTCGCCCTTGGCATGGGATCTTTCTGAGGGCCCCGTTTCTCCCTCTAATTCGGGGGCCGGGGCCTCGACGGCCACGGTCACGGTATGGCGGTGTGGATGGTAGCGCTCTCCGTCAATGGCAGTACGCTTCCCTGTCTCTCCGCCTCAAGCACCATGCTCATTTCGTCAAAAAGGTGGTCAATGCTATCTGGGTTTCTTTCATCCATGGCCATGACGGCCGCATCCAATTCCTCGTCCCTAGGGGAACCCGGAGGAGATGAACTCTGGGTAGCCATATCCTCAACCTCACGGGTAAATTCTTCTACATGATCCCTGGCCATGGCTATTATGGAATCTAGAAGGAATATGGGGATTTGGTAGACGAAGGATGGTCGGACAAATTTGGGATTTCTAGAGAAGGTGGAGCTTGAGGAATTACTCAATCCAAATCTGATTCGACGGTTAGCAAAGTTAGAAGATTTCACTGAAGGTTACCTTGAGTTTTTTGGAAAAACTTGGAAGAGAATTGCGAATGCTTGGAATTTGCTTTGCAAAGAGTTTTCTGCAAAATATGCTCTGAAGATATGTTTGCGTAAAGGATGAAATGGATACGGGATCCCTTATTTATAGGAAGGGGAGTTGGTACGTTTCTGACAAGTAATTCAAAATTGCAATCATTTCCCGCCTAGGAAACCGTTCACTTTATTGAATCGTCACGTACTTCCCAAGAATCACGCGCCCCAAGTGCATCAGCATTAAATGCATAGACGTTTCAAGCGGTTAGAAGAAAGGGCCGTATTTATGGCGCAATCAGAAGGATGATTGCCCAACACGCTATGCCTTCTACAAGCGCAACGCTCGAAGGATCACATTGGTAGAATTCTACAGCCCTTATCACCAAGGACTACAGAATTGGGGGACAAAATGATAGGGTCAAAATACGCTCGTCCCACTTGGGACACGTGGCAACTCGATATAGTAACACATGTTCTCTTGTGATTAAGTCAGTTATACACGAGCGCCCCAAACCCCCCGAGCGTCAAGGTTCCTCATGGACACGTGCCATCTCTGCTACGCACACGCGTGATCAACATTTCCGCTCTCTAACGAGCGCACTTCGCAATACCCGGCTAAGCTCCAATCTATCAAGGAAGCTCTCTTCGAGCGCTACTCTCCCTCAAGGAAGCTTCCACTCCCCCTCATTACATAAGCCTTGGCCTTCATCTCCTAGCGGATTCACTGGCCTCCAAGGCGCTCGGTTGACACGAGCGTGCTCTTAGCCCTCGTGACCAACCTCCCCAAAACGGCTCTCTGACACCACCAACTAACCCGCTTACCTGCCACTGCTGTCCGCACTACATTGGCACCAGCTTTTGCAGAAGATTCCTTTTAGGTTTCTCTCGCAACGCCACATGTTAGGGCAACATTCAGCCAGGACCACACGGTGCAAATGACCAAAGGGTCCCCGACCCTCAACTATAAATATGCGAGTTCATCTCCTTCACTGTAAGCAAGCTTCCATACTTGAGCTCTGCAAATACTTATCTTCTCTTTCAGTTCCTTAACTGACTTGAGCGTCGGAGAGCCAAACTGGGCATCACTCCCAGTCCCCCCAGCTTGGCTTTCTGATTGTTTGTTCTTGGTGTTTTCCTAGCAGGTAGAATCCACCTCACTTCCGGCGAGTGTTTTCCGTTTTCCCCACTATATCAAATAGAAGGTGATCGAAGTTTGACACATCCTGATTCAGACCCCATCATATACAATGCAATAAAAATTAACAATTCAAGAAATATCAAATAACCAAAGAGAGATAAAACTAAGACACTAATGAAAAAATCAATGAATTTTGAAGAGTTTAACACACACACACACACACATATATCACTACAAGAAAAAATGGTTTTTACTACGGCCGAAATATCGTAGCAAACAGCCAAAATTCGTAGCGAAAGGCTTTTTGCTATGCATTTACTGCGTTTTTGAGACCGTAGTTTGATGTGACCGTAACAAATGTTTTTGCCACGATATTTATCGTAGCAAATACTTTTTACTACGAAAATATAACCTTTTGCTACGGCTATATTTTCATAGCGAATAATAACAACATAAAGTTACTTTTTGTTACGATATGCTTTTTCGTAGTGAAAAGTAACATTTGCTACGATTTAGTGCCCGTAGTAAAAATGTTTTTACTATATGTAGAGACCATTTGATACGATTAATAGTTCGTAGCAATTACTTTTCATAAGTAAAATTAATAATTTTAACCTGTTACTACGATAGTTTTAAAGTAGTTAATGTTGATAATAAATATTCTTTTTATATTTACAATTTATAAATATTAAATATTTCATATTCACCATAATAGTTGTGCTAATTAATAAGCTTAAGTATGGTCAACAAAGCAACAATATATATTTATACCAAACAAAATATGTATAACACAGAAAATCATTATTTCCCACATCAAAAGGAGCCAGCACACTAGAAACTATCTACCATGCACAATCATAATGTATAATACAGAAATCATTGTTTCCCACAACGAAAGGAGCGACCACACTCGAAAGTATCTAACTTACACACTTTAAATTTGTTTTTCAGTCCAAACAAAATAGACTTGCCCGATGATAGCTTGAATTCCCCCTAAAATCCCAACAAGGAGAAGCTTTATCTACATTTCAACCACCTGTTAAACACGATACAAAAATCACATATCTCAAACTGAAAAGAAAAAAATACGAAATTTGTATGTTCAACTTAAATAAAAAAGAAAAACTGATAGCAGGAAGCATAAAACATACACACACAAACACCAACAAAGATTCACAGCTTAGTTCTTAAAGAAACATTTCTTCAACAAATACCAAATTCTGTTATACTATACGAAACAGATAACTTATAAAAGAACAGAATAATCATCAACCTTGCGTCATATTTTCAACATCCAGAAACGTACTCATCGCATAGTCAACCTAATAAAAAAAAATCCAATTTTTGTCCATTTTCAGAAGTAGTAATTTAATTCCAACAAATTAGAGACGCAATAGAAGTAAATAACCTGACTGCCTCCATTTGAAAGGTTGTACTCTGCTGAAACAACACTTGAATTGATAAAATCTTCACTGCCAAACAAAAAATGTGCAAAAAATTAGGTAAGTTAACAAGCAGAGTATAATAAATAATTAAAAAACAAAAAAGAACTAGGAAAAGCAATAGAAGCATAACTCTAAGATGTAATATATCAGACAATGTGCATTGATTCATCCTATGTTTCAACTCCATCCATGGTTGTATATGCCTCATCAACAAAAATCCCTTCAATCCCATCTCTCACCCAATAAGAATCCTCATTTGAATTTGAAATGCTATCATCCAATTGTATACTACTATGAGGTTCTACTTCAGCAGTTGAATACACATCATAGTTATCTCTTCTTGACATTGGTACTACGACATTCCAATCTGGATCTACTGGATCTGGAATGTACCAAACTTGTTGTACTTGGCTTGCTAGAACAAAAGGCTCATCTGTAGGTAAATTTCGATCATACATTAAACGATTGAAATTTACAAGTGTAAACTTGAGCTCATCCTCTTTCACTCCTTTCTCATTGTCAACCCAATCACATTGGAACATCAAAAACTTAATCTCTCTTGTGTATTCGATCTCTATGATATTTGTTAGAATTCCATAGTATGAAACCTTTCCGGAGCGTGGCCTTAAATCCTTTGAACTAGCAAAACTTAAAGTATCAGCATGTACAACTACTCCACTGCATTGAGTTTTCTTGTTTGCATCAAAAGTTTTCACTCGGTATCGACATCCTCTAACAATACATGCTTTGTAACTCGTCACATGTTCTATTGGACCATTAGCTAGTGCAATTAATTCTGTGGGAAGCTCGGTATCAGAAGCTACTCTCAAACTCTTGACCTATTTCCATCCACAACTATTAGATTTTCAGTTAATTAAAAATATATACATTTAAGTATGTATTACAATCAAAGGAACTTACATGAGATCTGAACCACTGATGGAAAGTTTCGCTATGAATACGTTGAATTTCCATTGGAGTTGATCGTGGATTTTCTCTTCAAATTAGAAGTTTATGTTTCCTAAAAGGAAAATATTCAATGGAATGCATTTACTTAATAAATATGAAATAGATAAAACAATGTTGGAAGAAGTACTTACTCATGATATGGTGAAACTATATCAGAATTTTCTAAAACATATCGGTGAATCTTAAGCAGTGTAACTCGATCAATGATAAATCTATTGCCTTCGTATAAACCATGACCCATGTTATCATCTCCTTCATAGTTGCGAGGTTGCCTATTCGCCTTGGTTTCAACATTTTTGAGATATCTCGTACAAAAATTCATGCACTCCTCCATTACATACCCTTTAGCAATTGACCCTTCTGGATGTGCTCGATTATGTACATACTTCTTCAGGGTACCTAAATACCTATTATCAAAAGAATTGGTTAACAATATATTAAGATACTTTGCGATTTTAAGGATTGAAATTTTCAATGTTACCTTTCCACAGGATACATCCACCTGAATTGAACTGGTCCAGCTAATAATGCTTCTTCGGCTAAATGTATGGGCAAGTGCTCCATTATGTCAAAGAACGCTGGAGGAAAAATCTTCTCTAAGTGACAAAGTGTTAAGGCAATACGATCTTGGATTTTTTCAAGATCGGATGTAGTATTCACTTTGGAGCATATTGTCCGGAAAAAGTTACTCAGTTCAATAAACACCATAACAACATCCTTCGGCAATGCTCTACGTAGAGCAATTGGAAGTATATTTTGCATAAGAACATGGTTATCATGGCTCTTTAAACCCCAGATGGTGTGCTTTTCAACACTAACATGGCGAGATATATTAGATGCATACCCGTCTGGAGGTCTTAAACTCTTCAACACCCTACAAAATATGGTTTTTTCAATGTTGCTCATAGTAGCAGATGTAGCTGGTAGATAAAAACCTCCTGAAGCCCGTGGAATTGGATGTAGTGGTTTTCTAATATTCATCTTTTGTAGATCCTTCCTAGCATTCAAGTTATCCTTCGTTTTTCCCTTAGTTCCCAACAATGTGAAAATTATATTATCACAAATGTTCTTCTCTATATGCATGACGTCAAGATTATGACGGATAAGATTTCCAGCCCAATACGGAAGTTCAAAAAATATGCTTTTCTTCTTCCATATAGTATCTACAGTTTCACCAAATTTTCTCTTTTTGGAATGGTTTTTTCCATTGGCCATTCTTACTTTCAGATCTTCTTTCTTGTACACCGTTAGTATACCCTCTACTTCTTGTAGCAACTCCATTTCTGAAAGTGGAGTAGGCTTGTGCTCAAATTCAATTGTCCCATCAAATGATTTTTTATCTCTACGTAGACAATGGCCAATTGGTAAGAAACGACGATGGCCACAATAACAAAACTTATGACCATTATACAGATATTCTGATCTAGTTCTCCTTCCACAATTAGGACAAGCATACTCCCCTTTTGTACTCCAGCCAGAAATTATAGCGTATCCAGGGAAGTCACTGATAGTCCACAATAGTGCAGCATGCAATTGAAACATTTGATTGTTAGATGCATTATATGTTTCAACTCCAACATCCCATAACTCTTTTAACTCTTCAATTAGTCGTTGAAAACACACATCAATATTATTTCCAGGCCCTTTAGGGCCATCTATCACAGTTGATAGTATGAAAGAATGCTGCTTCATGCACAACCAAGGAGGTAGATTATACGGTATCAAAACAACAGGCCAAATACTGTAACTTACATTCATGTTTCCGAATGGATTGAACCCATCTGTTGCCAACCCAAGTCTGACATTCCTGATATCAGACTTAAATGAGGGAAATCTTTGATCAAAAATTTTTCCAAGCTAAGCTATCAGCAGGATGCCTAAGTACTCCATCATCTATTCGTTTCTCCGCATGCCATCTCATATGGGAACTAGTTTCTGATGACATAAACAACTTTTGGAATCGTGGCTTTAACGGGAAGTATCTCATCCGATTACGTGCCTTGCTTTTAGCATCATTCGTATATCTTGGTTCACCACAAATTTCACATTTATCCAATTTACCGTGTTCTCCCCGAAATAACATACAACTATTAACACAAAGATCTATGGTCTCGTAGGTAAAACCCAATTCAGTTGTTATTTTGTTCGCTTCGTAGTAGCTTCTTGGTAGATTTACACCATCTGGGAATGAGTCTCTCAATAACTCAAGGAGTAAGTTAAATGATTTGTTAGACCAACCTGAAAGTGTTTTTATGTGCAACAATCGAGCTAAAAAACTAAGCTTTGTTTGTTTTTCACATCCCGGGAATAACTCGGTCTCTGCATCTGCTAATAGTTCCAAGAACTTTTTCATTTCTACATTAGCTCCTAAGCCAGTTTGCTCATCACTACCGACATTACCATCTGTGCAAGGAATTCCCATTGCCTCATGCAACATACCAGTTATATCATCTCTCAAATTTGTATGTGAGGTCGATTCGACATCGTTTGTGTCATGTGGGATATAAATTTCACCATGACATGTCCAGTTTCTATATGTACTATCAAAACCATCCCGCAAACAATGTAGCATCACATCTTCACGAGACTTGAAAAAGTGATTTTTACATTTGACACAGGGACAACAAATTCTAGCTCCAATTTGTTTTTCCAAAAATGCAAAATTCAAGAAACTTTCAACTCCAGAAACATACTCATCACATAGTCGATCAGATAAAGAAAGCCAATTTTTGTCCATTTCTAAAAGCAATATTCTGCAAATTCATAAAGATGAGATTACCAATAAAGTAAAAACTATACTTAAAAAAATCCATTTCCTTACATTAAAAAAAAAAACAGAAAAACGCAACCATATAACTGACGGTTTCATTACACAAGATACATTAAGATCGAAAATTACCTCAAGAATCTGAAGAAATGGGAAAATTACCTCAAGAATCTGAAGAAATGGTCAGAACCCACAAGTCCCAGTTAATAAATTTAAGCTGGAAGCTGGAAGCTGAAACCCAGATGAAAAAACAATGTTACTCGAAAAAAGTATTAAGGATAAATGCACATAGTTAGACTCTGCCAAATAGATACATTCTCAAAGAAAATAGAATAAGCACTACACATTCATGTGATACAAAATAATTTTACTAACAATATGGTGGTAATGTTTGAAGATTCTAACAATTAATGCATGTGATCTTAACTTTTAACAGATTTGAGGCTATAACATTATTTAAAATCTTTCTGCATGTCAATGGCCACTTGCATTGACCTCTTAAAAGCTATGCAACTGCATGAAAATTTTAAATATTTAAAATATAATCTTTTATGAATCAGTTAGTTGGTCAATTTTCAAAAATTAGAACTGCTCCATATACCGAAACTGTAAGTCTGTAACATAAAAAAATTTATGAAGTTCATTTTAGAAAAACTGGACTAATTCCAGCTCATCCACCAAACCAACAATATGAATAGAATCCTTAAGTTTGCAATTGATGCTTACTCCAGGTTTCATTAGTTAGGCTACCAATATATTATGACAAACAATCCTGGCATACTACAGAGTAAGTGACAAAAATTTGTTGTTTCCGAAGGAACTCTCATCAACTAGCACTAGTTTGATGTGAACCTTTAGGAGTAATTCATCAAATTAGTTTGATTTAAAATAATAAGATACCCTTCATATGATCCTAATCAAATGAAATATCTATGTTATGCTACAAGTCTATTCGCTTATGACCAGCGAAACCAATAAAATATCAACACTGAATATGCGCAAGATTACAAGAAACCAACAATGGTTGTCAGTTATCCTAAAGATCTATTGTTTAATATATTACTATAAAAATATTAATTAATGTCTTCAATCTGAAATTTTTATATGTTCCTCGATCTCCAGCCATGAGCTTTAGCTCATTTATGAACATTAAATAGTACAGATGCTTAACCATTAGATTAGAATGGTTTAGCTCATTTATGAACATTAAATATACATATGCTAAAATTCAATTTCTCTTTTTATAGATTAGAATGTCATTTCAACAAAATAAATATTAAATAGTACAGATTCTTAAATTTAAAATTGGAACATACACCATCATTAATAGAGTCTTTTACACTATCTAGTAACTACTAGCACAAGCATAAATACTTTAAGCATATCGTAGAGGCCAAAAACACAGATCTATCATCATAGACGTTCATGAAAAGCCATTCCACTAATTCCTGAACAAAGAGTTTAAAAACCACAAAGACAACACCACAATCCCAAGCACGCAGATGAGGAAATTTCAAATGAGCAACAAATAGAGGCATTACAAATTCTGATAAACTAAAGTTCTAAAGTATTTCATTCTAAAGTATTTCATAACCGATTGTTACATACTATGTATTTCAACATAAAATTTTGAAGTTCTTCAGTTAATGTTCTGATGCCATTGCAAGTGTACTATAACTATAGACAAATTAGAATTAGAACATTGAACTCATACACAGATACTCTTAAACAATGAGATCCGGAAAGTAAAACAAGTATCATCCATTTAAAAAAAAAAATAGCAGGAAAAAACACAGAGTAGAAATATACCATCTGGATGTATATCAGGGGAAGAACACTGGGGTCTTTTAACTTTCGATTTGCACAAATCAAACAATATTATTCAAAGATAGAAAACCAGCAAGCCCTAAAGAGTTGAGGAACTAAGAAAATATGCACTTACCATATTCTCACGCATTTATGCATGCAATCCACTGATCAATATATTTGCTGTCGATTAAACAATGTTGCTCCAGCCAGTTCTGCCCAAAAAAAGGCAGGTCATTACACATTGCCAAGATTCAAAACACTGAGCATCATAAGGCATTCCAGCATTAAAAGTTGAGTAATAAATAACTATATCAAGGACTTTCTGACAAATACAATAATCATAAGTAAAAACTCATCAAGCATTTACTCGTCAAGCATTTACTGACAAAACTATCGATAAACTCAGGTTTATTCATCTCAGAAATCTAAAAATTCAAAGATTTACTTCCCATATTTGTCCAAACAGTAAGGAAAGAATAGAAAAGACTAGAGTATCATTAATGTAAACCTCCAATTAGCAAACCACCCTAATAACAAAGACCAATACCAGAAGTCCCCCCTGAAAGTTATTCATTGGTTTGTCTACTGTATACCACAACCAGGAACTACGGAAACCGGAAACATAATATAAGGCAGAACACGCACATAAAAACATAAAACCCAAATCAATACTTATGAGACATAAAAAAAAAAAAAAAATACCAGTAACTTGAATCTATGTAGAAGGAAAGCCGCTTCAGCTTCAAAAAACACCACTCCACAATGCCCAAGATCCCAATCGATCCAGAAATTAAATAATTTGATAGCTAAATCCTCAATTTTGCAGCAGAAAAATCCGGTACGACTTACCCCCTCCTCTCTTTGGGCGTATATTAGTTTTACACGATAAGATGGCGAGGGCTAGGGCTATATGATGGGAGTCAGTCAGGCTAGGATTTGCAGCAGAAACATTCCCTTCGGTGTTCGGAGGGTTCGCCTGCTCCTCTATCGATGCCGGAGGTTTGGAGATTAAGGATCGAAGTAGAAGCTTTCCCGGGTAGAAACGATGACTAGCTCCAGCTAAATTTCTTTACTTGTTCTTTGAGGGAAGTTTTTTTACTTTGTCGGTTTCATTTGGGGAAAAAAGAAAGGGTTTACCCCTTTGTACGAGTTTGGGATGTAAAAAATATCTATATAATGTTTGGTACTATATTAAATATTTGGTGGGAAATTTAAAAAATTGGTGTCAAATCTTTATAAGATTGTATTTAAGAATTTAATTGTATTTTGTAGCAAAATATATCAAAACTACGTAGTTTTGATATATTATTTACTATGCTAGTAATGTCGTAGTAAATAATTATCTTATTTCTTAATTATTTACTACGATCAATAAATTGTAGTAAATAACTACCTGTTACTACGATTAAATGAGCGTAGTTAAAAAATTTGTAGTAACAAGCCATTATTGTTGTAGTGTATATATATATATATATATTGCAATAAATATTTCTCATCATATAATAGTTCAGATTTGATAGGTAAACAAAAACTTAAAAGAGTAACACATGATAAGTAACTAACAGAAGGATAAAAATATATAAAAACTTTAAAAAGAAGCACAAATTAATAATGATTTTCATAAATTTCAAAATTCAAAAAGTTCTTAATCTAACTTTTAAATATCTTTATTTATACAATAATGAAATTCGATATTAAACAAAATTTAAATATGAAAAAAAAAATTGACATAGATGCAGATAATTTAAAAACGACAAATTTTTGTCACTTGTTATTTAACTTAAAATTTTAGAGAGAATAATTAACCACTTATAAATAAAAAATTTCCAAATAATTTATTGAAACTCAAATTCAATAATTTTTTTCAAAGTAGAAATGTATGTCTAAATAGAAAGAGATTTTCTTGCTACCACATTGATAGGATTCAAGTTTTTTATTAGGCTGCATTGTCTATCAAATAACAGTTTCTTGCCCAGTGCGATCATCATTTCTTGATAGAATTCAAGTTGAATGCATGTATAAAATAACTAAAAAGATTAATTATAAATTCAAAATTATAAAATATAAGAAAATGATTTGAAAATAAACTAAATAATGATTAAAATATATTTAAATAAATAAATACTAACTAATAAATTTTAATACAAAATAAATCCTTTCAAATAATCAAAAATAACAAACTATTGAAAAAAAACAAAATATTATTTAAGAAAATAACAATAAAATATTAAGAATAAACAATTGCTAAAATAACAGTAAATTACAATAAACAAAAACAATAATAAAATTTCGATTAAAACAATAACTAAAAAATTATAAATAAATATCAACTAATAAACATTAACACAATAAATCCATTCAAAATAATCAAAATAACTGATAAAATATAAAAACAAAAATAATAAAAAATTATTAAAACAATAACAATAAAATATTTAAAAACGACAACAATCACCAAAATAATAAAAAAAATACAATAAATAAAAACAATAATAAATTTTAATCAAAATAATTACAAATAATTAATAAATAAATACGAACTAATAAAGGTAATACGCCAACAGGTGTTGGTAAAAGTGGTTAATGAGTTTATTCTCCAAGGCAAGGTCCTGGGTTCGGATCTCACTTGGGTGTGTGTATGTTAAAAAAAAAAAAAAACCTAATAAAGGTAATAGGGAAAAATCCCGCCTTGCTAACATAGCCCAACGTGTCGCTACAAGATAGCTCCCTATCCATGTTAGTTATCTCGACCCAAAACCTGTCTTTTCTCGAGTCAACACTTGTACCAATAATATGGGTCAACCCTTTCTACTCTTTACCTGGCCCTCGCATTCCTCGACCTAAAGAGGTCCTCAACCCAAAGAGATCCTTAAGAGAGCAGCGATGTTGAGCCAAGAAACACAGTACAAGCGCATTACATGAGAACATCCCTCTTTGTAGGAGCATTAAATGCATATCATACCTTGTACTTTCTTTGTAATAGTCTGAAAGGGAAGGTATAAGAAGTCATACCGTGAATGACCATCACCATGCTCCGCCATGCCTGCCGTCCTTTACCTTTGACTGTGTGTACTTACACACATCAAACTCCCAACTATAAATAACTCTTCATTATAATTCAGGTACAATACTATTCCTGCGTTAAATATATTCCCACCTACGCACTCTTATCGACCCAACTCGATCGAAGAGACTGACTTGAGTGTTGGAGTGCCAAACTAAGTCTAACCCCCATATTCCCTTGTTTTGGCCTTAAGCTCACGTTTGTTTACCTGCACAACATCCAAGAGTTCAAGAGCTTCCTTACCACTATAAATTTCTTGGGCGATCGGGAGTCCATGTCTATCGTTCTGTACATAGCAGGATTTGGACATCATCATCTTGACGCCATATGTGGGAAACTCTGATAAAAAAAGTTGTGCTACAATACAACAATGGGTCAGACTCGTTACGGACATCGTGTTTATGGGGAGAATGGAGAAGAGATATTCGGATCTTAATTTCCCGGAAGTAAGTTATCACCTCCTCCAGGCACGACAACTGTGGAGGAGGGCCCAAGCGCCCCTACAAGAGTGGTCCTTCCATAGGCGGAGTTAGCTACTTATTTCGAAGAATACAAAAAGATGCGCTCGCTACCAGCAGAGAGAATAGGGAGTCCAATATGCCAGCCTTGCCCAGGGCCAACCCCTTTATAGTAACTCCGAAAACTGTCACATATCCCCCAGTGTGTAACATCCCGCTCTTCCAGCGTACGGACTACGCCACGTGTCTTCTATCCTGTGTGTTTAACTCTGTGATTTTGTGCTTTGTGTGGTCCTATTTTCAACTCTTTAAGGGAGCGTTTACTTCAATGGGATGTAAACCATCAAGGATGGTTTAAGAATAGTGTTTTTTTGGGCTATTTAGCCAAGACAATTTTTTACTTTGATGGTTGAGTAATAATACTATTTAACTCAAATTGGGCTTAATTTTACTTCACAAGATTGTAAGCCAATGTTATGGCGTAAATTACCATAATACCCATGATTTGGGTTGAGTATACAATGTTTAAAAAGAACACAAATAAAACTAGTTTATACCATCTTTCTACCAAACTCGTCTCTGCTGCATTCAGAGCGAAAATTTTGTGCATCAAGAAGCTGAATTACAAATTGCTCCAATCGTTTTGAATTGAAAGCAAAAATTTTGTGCATCAAGAAGCTGAATTACAAGTTGCTCCAATCTTTTTGAATTGAAAGATGGTCTGATAGCATCAGGGCTCTTTCATCATCCCATAACTTCCAAAAACATCAACCACTGTGTAAACTGCCCTTCAAATCTTTTAGGCAATTCAATGAGTTACCTATGACTAACTTGAAAGAAACCGACAATGATCTTCTCTTTTACCCAAAACACACCAGATTTCCTTGAGTGATATAATTCGGGAAGCTGGCAATGATCTTTTCTCTTTTACCGAAAACACACCAGATTTCCTTGAGTGGTATAATCCGGGATCAATAATAATAGCACTTCATACAGGCAAGCTAGTGTCATTGAATGAGCAAAGGCAACATTCCCTCTCTCCAACCAAACTCACTACTATGCTAAAGGAAATTCAAATCCCTAGGCAAATATGAGAAAATGTGCAGTAAATCTGAAAAAGAAAATATGATTGTTAATACACACTGCCACACACACATATATATACAAAGAATTATGTCTATATTGGAAATAAATTAAATGTCAGTTTCATGCTATAACATATACTTGAATTCACTTATCAACAAATGAAACAGTTTCAAACCCAGAAATTCTCACAGACATTATATCAAACATGTGCCGACTACAAATCCATCAACATTACAAAACCCAACTCAATAATCAACGTTAATGAGAGTTTGAATCATCATCAATTAGTCATTAATCAAAAAAGGAAGAAGAAAATAGATAAAGATTGTGAACCGATAACATCTACCCCTTTATCTCCCAAAATCGTTAAATAAGAGTTTGAATCATCATCAATTAATCATTAATCAAAAGAGGAAGAAGAAAATAGGTAAAAGAATGTGAACCGATAAAATCTCTCCCTTTTATCTCTCAAAACCGTTAAAAAGAGTTTGAATCATCATCAATTAATCATTAATCAAAAATGAAAAAGAAAATAGAAAAGATTGAGAACTAATAGAATCTCCCCTTTTATCTCTTTGTTTTGAGAATTGAATTTTCCTTCTTCAGTCCCGTTCAGATTCAGAGGGAGAAACCTAAAGCTTTACAGAGAGATGAGTTTTACTTTACCTTTTGCTTCTTTTCTACTATATTGAATAGAGAGAAGAAACGCCTCTTCTTGTCATCATCGGAGATGGCCGCCATGGATCAAAATGCTGTGAAAACCGTCCTCTGCCATATTTCGCGTTTCAGAGGAGGAGGACAAGGGTATAATTTTGTGGGAAGTATCATGGGCGTAATTGTCATTTTGCTTTATCTATCCGTACTGGTGTAAATAGCCACTCCAATTTCAAGAGATTATTTATCTTCCTATTTCTTGTACGGAAGCCGAGGGAACCCGGGGCTCCGGGAAAAGGCTTGAAAGCCAAACTTCCAAAGTAAACTCTTGGAAAGGGGGTTTTATTTACCCCAACCACTCTTTTCAAGAGAAGTAAATGAGCCCTAAGAGTTTAGAGGCCTGTTTGTAATTTTCCCTTTTTAGGAGTTTTTCGGTCATTTCTCGTTCGATCGAGAGTTTGACATCTCAGACCCCTTTTACGTGTTCGGGGCATCGAAATGAGTCCGTAGACTCTGAGTTTGCCCAATTCTGGTGTCGTTAGCCATTCCTACCGATCGTTCTTGCGTGTTAAGGACCCGGGATAAAATACATGGATCCTCGTTAGACGAGTCAAACCATCGCCAGCTCTCTCTCTCCTCTCTCTTTAGGATCAAAACACCACAAACACACACTAAACATATGCACACATTGGAACTCAGCCATTTCTCGACGGATTTCGATGAATGAGTAGTTCATTTCGAAGAGCTCAACAAGATGAACACGATGGTACCAATTTCACCTTTCGACGACGACCGACGGAGGAGATACGATGAGCTACAGGCAGCGTGACGTAGAGTCGCCACTTCACCGGCGTCGAACGGAGGTCTTCGCAACGCTTTCGACCAGAGATTGGCTGGGCTTCGGGCGCCCCTCTCTGGCGCTTTGATTCGCGGTGGCGGCACGGCCAGGAGGGCCGCGACGGCAGCACACACGCCACCTGAACTTCATGATCGGCGGTGCGTCTACAGTTTATGGTGGCAAACTCACCGATCCGGCGGGTGTTTCCGATGAACCTTGGCGGTTCCCGACCCTATCCAACCCCTTGAGTTCGTTCTCGACCTCGGTTTGAGCAGATTTGGTCCGTAGATGGTGATTCCGGTACTAACAGCGATGGTGTGATCTTTGGCGGCTATCGGGGACCTCTTCCGGTGATCTTTTGGCCACGGGCCCTTCACGAAAGTTGTTCAGCAAGACGGGATCTTTCTTTTCCCGTTCGCACAACTCGAAATTCAGCCTTTTGGTAGCAACAAGTGGCAGCACGCGGCGGGTTAACGCCGGTCAACACTCCAGTAACTTTTTTCGGCAATTGAGTTAGGCCTTTCGAAGTACTCGACGAGGCCTTTCCGACGGTATGCTCGGGTTTAATTTTCATTGAATAGTTTGGATTTAATTTCATTTCCTCGCTTTTTTGATTTAATTGTTAAATCGGATCGGTTTTTCCTGATGTAAATCCGGTGGCTTCCGTATTTCCAAAAATTGATTGAGGGCTTTTGTCAAGCATGCTGAGACGTACGATTCGCCGTTCACGAGGAATTTTCTGACCGCCGGATGTGGTGGTCTGGCGGCGACAGGTGGCGGAACGGAAGGTTCCGGTGGCGGCGTTTCGACGCCATTCGGACAGCGGGTCCCTTACATCGTGGTGAGTTCAACGCCACTTTCCTTTCGTTAATCGGATATCCGGTTGATTTGTTGTGAATTATTTTGTGTAATTTGATTATTTGAAATTAATTGTTTTAAATGCAAGAAATTGTTTATTGTTGTAATTGTCGATCACTATGAATTCCAATGTATATGAAATCATGTATTGTATGAAATGTGATATGTATGGACGTTTTGATTTGCAAATTGAATCCCGATATGTTGAATTGGTGCGAATTATTTAGCTCAGAAGGGGTGTTTGTGTAATTTTCTAAATATGTAAATTTGTATGATTTGAATTAATTAAACTTTGTCATTTGATAAATAAATATGCAAATCTTGACTATGTAAAAATGAATTATTATGCATTGGGTAAGTAAACTTGAAACTTTCGCAATTAGAGTCTAACTACTGAAGTTGAATTTGACTCTATTATGCAATGTATGAATTGTATAAACTTTGAAAGGTTAAATGGCTTAGTTGGAATTTGATATGTAATCTCGTGGGTTTTAAATACATTCGTAGCATGCTATTATATGATTTATTTGGCCTACTAATACGTGAAATTTGTATGAAATGTGATATACGAATGTAGTCTGTCTGTTTTGTGAATGTGTATCATATGAATTTCGTTTTGTGCATTCATGAGCATTGCTGTGCGTCTCTGTGGTTGTTGTTTGAGTCTGAGTCCTGTGTTTTGTGTGCTCAGTTGTTCAGGTGCACCCGGCGTGGTGACTTGTGGTCGTACAGGTTTCGGGGTGGACCGTTTGCTTTGTCTTCAACTTTGTTTGGTACCAGGTGAGGTTAGGTTATAGTGAAACCCTAATGAAATGTACCCAATTTGTATGTATGCGAATAATCCCTATATATATTTAAGTATGTGTGAGTTATGAATATGTATGTTTCTGCTATATGTTTGAAAGTACGAAAGGTTATGTATGATATGTATGCGTATGTTTGTACGTATATGTGTGTATGTATGATACGTATGCATGTGGTGAGAATGTGTGTTCGTGTATGTATGATACGTATGACTATATTATATGCTATAGAATATGTTGTGCTAGGAATATGAATATGAATATGTTAGTAATGCGAATATGCCATGACTATGATTATGACTGTATTATAACTATAAATATGAATCTGATATGTCTCTGAATATGTCTCGAAATATGATTCAGTTCTGGATATGTTCTGGACTTGGTCTTGGACCTTGTTATGCTCTGATTCTATTGGGCGCGGTAATTATGGGCAAGGGAGACTCGGGACGTCGCGAATACTTGTTGGGAAAAACACGATCAGAGTAGCACAGCGGAATTTAAAATTTTTTCCCAAAAGTAAGATCGGACTTGCAATTTCTATTTCTAATCTTTGGGATTCAAGAACTTACAAGAATCGTCGCTTTCTTAACATGTTTTGAGCCGCCCTCAAACGCGCTTCATGCGGTAATGGCAACCCTCGTCCCTCCAAAGATTCTTTCTACTTCAGATTCCAAAGTAGGTTTCCTCTAGAGTAATAAATTAATAATCCACATCAACCTAGATTCAAATCATGTTAGGGAAAGTGCTAGCGATATAACATGTGTAAAGAAAGAAACATAAAACGAGAAGAAAGAGAGCAAGAGAATTCTCCCAAATTCTTGAAGCCATCGCAGATTGGGCGTGATCCCTTTGTTCACGCGTAAGGAGAAAAATTCGAACCCCTTGGCTTATTTATAACCTAGGGTTCCAACCTCCAAACCCTAATTGGAATCGGTTTCCAAGTTTGACTTTACTTCTATTTTCTTTCTCTCCAAGTAATAGGAGTCTTATTCAAAATAAGATATCTATTCCTTCTAGAAAAAAGCACTTAATCAAATTAGGAATATTTAATTATTCTAATAATAATTAAATATCTTGTTCTAGCAATATTTATTCTAATCGTATTAGAATTAATATTTACTAGAATAACAAATAGAAGATATTTAGTATTTATTTATTTATTTATTCTAATCAAATTAGAACAACTAAATAATTAAATACTTAAATACTTAGAATTACTTCTCTCAATTAATTCCATAAAGGGCTTTAGAATTAATTCTCCTAATTAATTCTAATGGGCTAAAATTAATTCTCTAATTAATTTCTTTGGGCTATATATAATTAATTCTCTAATTAATTATATTTGGACTTTATAATTAATTCTCCAATTAATTAACACATGGTCCAATTTCTCAATTGGACCACAGGCCCAAAAGCTTGCTCACGTGCCACACGTGTACATTTACACGTGTGGTCTCGTTTCGATCAACTATTTGATCTTTCATTCAATACCCTTTGAATCTGACATTTGTGTGTGACCCCCTAGGTTCATTTTCAGTTAGCAGTGAGACTAATACGCTTTATTAGTTCACAGATCATACGACCATAATCTAGCAACAGGTGTATGACCCCCTACCCGAACAATGAATATATATTCAAAAGAACCTTTCAGTCAATGACAGCTGTGAGGTACGATCCTCCTACCAACCCATCTCTCGATTAAGATCTAGGGTATAGGAATAATGAGAGCCCTACTAATCTCAATCTTAAAGCTAAGTTCATTTCATATCCATTTGATCTCAATCCAAGAAACTCTTTTCTTGATGTCTTGATCCACTACCTCGGCCGAGGGTTTAGGATGGCATATGAACGACTTATGTAATAAGAGATCTTCTTGCATTACAGCAAGTGTAGGTCCTTTATTGATTCTCATATGCTTCCATGTGCCACTTGTGCAGCCTCAACATAAGCCTTGAATCAATTGTCTAAGGTGACACCTTTTAAATCTTATACCTAAGCCTACAGACTTAGCCTACAAAGCATCAATGGAATCTTAAGTCAAAGGATTAATTTACTCACGCCATTGACCTGTGAGATATTTCCTAATCTGGAAGTTTCTATTTCTAGGTATAGAAACTTCCTTTCCCATTTAGGAATCTTCTCATGCGGGACACCTCAGTGTACCCGTTTTAATAACGAGCACCCTCATGTATTGCGTACGCATCAACTATGCACTTTACACCCCATGAAATAGGATGATCCTTCTTAAGGATGCAATCCCATGAGCAAGTCTCAATCGAGCCAAATCAACACTTCCACTGTTTGTTGGACTCATCGACTGGGAGTGATTTCTAATCCGGCCTTGAGTTAGGGCTTGTTTCATGTGTCATTCACCTAATGACAAAGTCCCTAACAGCCTTATCGATTAGGGGAGTTCTAATACATGCGCACGTAATGGAAACACACAAAACACGTATTGGCATATAAAGAAGTGTTTGCTTATGATAATAGTCAATCGTATATTATTCAAAGATTGTCTGTGACACAAGGAAAGTCCCAAAGCAGATTTCGTCGAATCGGCTTTCTAGGACACTATTCCTAACAATACTTCCGTGCATAATTATCATGGTGTGGGATAGGGGATCCGAATTACCCCTATACACATTTACCCTTTCTGTATGAATGTGTCTTGTTTGTATGTTTCCGGTATGTGAGTTAGTTATGTAACTGTTCGTGAAACGGGAGTGGACTCTTACTTATTAAAATCGATTATTTTGGACTTCGGCGTAACTCTCTTCCTCCCTATACTTAGTATCACATGTGAAACTGATTTAGAATGAAAAAACCACGCCCCGGTTCATGAACTCAACTTGATATGTGCTGTGCTCCGTATACATATGTACGCGTGCGTGTGCAGCCCCTCACTCAATTAGTGTGACTGACCCTTCCCTCTTTATGTTTTTAGTTACAGGTTCAGGTTGTTGGAGTTCGGATAGGCGGTTGTGTGTCGTGTCTGTTGAGTCTGTGTCAGTTCGTTTGAGTTTGTTAAGTACTTTGACTCAAGTTATGTTTGAAATTTTATATATGATAGATTCTGTATAGGTTTGTGCTTACATTTTGAATGTATAAAAATTCGGGACAGGTTAGGACAGGTTCTTGGATTAGCTGAACCCGTTGATTTATGATTTCTGTTTGATTTTGGGATTAGGTATTCTTTGCTAGTTGAACCCGTCAACTGTTCTTGCATGATTTAATTTGGTTGAATGCTTCCGGTTTTGCACTTAATCTGTGTTTTGATTTTGAAGTTCAGGGTCTACGTTCCGCCTAGCTTAGGTGTGAGTCTGTCTGTCTCCTGTTCGCCACTGCTTGGTTCATGTACGGGCTTCTATCTCGTATGTGGATCGGGCTTTGGTTCGGAGGATGTGGTGACCCACCTTGCAGGGTGCGTTTGCACAACCTTCGCATTACTGGGGTCATCCATAGCCAGCTTATCATCAGGGTCATTATATTCAACTGCCACCTTCCACTATTTACATTGCAGGAGCGGAAAGAGCACAACGTCAGGTCCATCCTGATACTCATTCTCGAGAAAGGGTGGGTGATTGAGGAAACCTACCATGTGATCGTTGCCAGAGAAGGGCTAGACGGGATCCAGAGGTGAAAGGCCTTCCCAAATTTATAGGAACATGAGACCTGATGACAGAGGAGCCTGCCACATTGCTGGTACCACCAGAGAGATCGAGAGGAACGCCCCATATCCTCGCAGTGTCCCTTTTTTTGATAGATTGTAGGTTCCAACCTGATGCCTACCTACCTGTTAATTAGGGACATTGGGTGGGGCTAGATGATTTAAGAAACCAGCTTCCGCCAAGGAATTAGGAACAACAAGTCCAACAGGTTCAGAAGTTAGAGTACGTCGACCCGCAAGAGGAGGAGTCTTTTTATGCTCCCTGCAACCGAGCCCCTGGGGCTCGATTACCAGCAATCCAAGAGATAGACCCGCAACACTATCCGGTGCGGGTATATCTTATTGTAAGGGAGGCAAGGTCCCCCTTTTGTGACGAAATACTCGATACCAAGGTAGTTGACAAAGCCCCTCCAATCTACCTATTTATAAGGAAAATTTTGATCCCACCAAATACTGTTCAAATTTTAAAGCCCAAATCAGTCTGTACGATCTTTCACCCCTTATTTGGGCAAAAATCTTGGAAACCACACCCAAGGGCCCCACCTAAGATTGGTTAGAGAGATTGACCCCTCACAACATTCGAGATTACAAGCAATTATCGAAGAAGTTCATAGCCCATTTGTAACTCCCCAATTTCAGATTATTCAGGTACTCATGACACGTGTGGGACTTCGAGAGTTAAGATTTATTTTAATTCTTTCTTCCATTAATTTCTTACCTTTCATGAAAATTATATGAATTGTATTTCAACATGTTTACGTGAAAATATATGAAATTCTTGATAATCTGAGAATTATTGCATGACTTGGAAATGGTTGTGACGTGAAGTAATTCCCGAACGTGCTTTAATTGGTTATGTGTCCTTAATTGATCATTATTTTAAATGTGAGGACCAAATTGCACAATCATCCTTAGGACTTAAATGATCATCTTTTAATCCTTTCATCCTTAATTGCATGAACTTATATCTTTGGAGGATTTAATTGCAATTAATACATTTCATCAAAATCAAGGATGATGAATCACGTAAAATGGCTTCTTCATGCTTCCAATTTCATTTTCATCTAAAAATCATCATCCACCTTTGCTTTCTTCTCACCGAACCAAACTATCAAGAAGGGGAGAGGAGATTTCATCAATTTGATCAAGTTTTTCCAAGAAAATTAGGAGTTTGAAGTTCCATCTTCCATTTCCATCATCTTCTTCCATCTATTTTCATTTCAAGGTATAGGTGGTCATATGCAAAAATTCTTGATTGAAGCTAGGGTTAATATTTGAGCTTGATAACTTGATTAGTTATTGTTATAAGCATAATTCCATGCCTTAGAATTGAATTTGAGCATTTCTGGAAATATATGATGAACTCATATATGGAGTGAGGTTGAAGAATTTGAGGATCAAGACATGATTTATGTGTTTATACTAGTTTTATTGTACTTTGAGTATATAGACATGCTAATTCTCAGAATTCTTGCATATTATAAATGAAAGCATGAAGTTTGAGTGATTTTGGTAAGGGTTCGAAGCTCCCTTGTTTCTGCTTCTGCTTCTGCTGCTTAACGGGTAGGCCCTTCCCGTTCCCTTTGTAATTAGGAACAGCCGTTCCCATGTGTATATATGAGCATGCTGGCAAGAATGGGTTCCCACTTTAGCTTACAGCCGGGAACAACCCTTTCCATTTTCGGGGAGTCACTTCGGGGAGCTGGGAACGACCCTTCCCGTTTTGAACTAAAGTTCGGAACGACCGTTCCCAGGCCTCTGAAGAGGCAGAAACTTTCTGCATAAAATGTGAAATTCTAAATCTGTTTCTAAACCTTTAAATGACTCATACATGTTATTATATGATCAATTATATGTCATAACATGATGTTTATATGCTACATTGGGTATTCCACGTCATCTCGTTACTTGATCACGCCGTGCGTCATATTTGGTACCATTATTGAGTTATTGTCTCACGTGTACACAATGTCCCGTTTCTTGTCCTGTTCTTCTACAGGGCGGAGATTATTGATCGATGAGCATGTTCATGCATCCTTGAGTCGTTGTGTCGCCTGTCAGGTGAGGTTTAATTTCTGGTTATATAGAACCTATACAACCTTTACATGAGATTTCGACCAAAAGGTATTTATATCTATAATTTCCATTAAATTTACTCATGATTACAAGTAAGCCATGTTCATGAAAAGCAAGCCATGTATCGTGCATGTTTTGGCGAATAAGCATGATTGTTCACTTGGGCCCGAGGTTTAGTGTATGAGCCAACAAGGAAAGCATAGGGCTGACGGGTAACTCTGCACTTCCCTCATCATGTGGGATCTGTTAGGAATAGTGCCCTAGAAAGCCGATTGTATATCTGCTTTGTGCTTTTCCTTATTGTAATCACAGACAATCTTTGAATGAAATAACGAATTGAGGCAACACTTCTTTATATGCTCTTGTTTTGTATGCGTTTACTTTAGTTGTGCATGTATGAGAACTCCCCTAATCCTGATGAGAACTCCCCTACATCACATAAGTCATGATTAGTAAAATACTCCAAGCCGATGAGTCCTACAGACAGTGGGAGTGTCAACCTGACTCCTCTAATGCTCGCTTGTGGGATCACGCCCTTAAGAAGGACCACCTAGTTTCATGGAGGTGCAAAGTGTATAGTTGATACGTGCGTGATACATGAGGGTGCTTACTTCAATAAGTGAGTTCACTGAGGTGCCCCGTGTGAGAACATTTCTAAATGGGAAAGGAAGTTTCTATTTCAGGAAATGGAAACTTCCAGATTAGGAAATATCTCACGAGTTATTGATGTGATTAATTGATCCTTAGACTTGAGGTTCCATGTCACTTTATGAGTTAACTCTGTAGTCTTAGGTATAAGCTTTAAAGGGTATCGCCTTAGACAACTGATTCAAGGCTTATGCTGGGGCTGCACAAGTGACTCATGAAAGTGAATGAGAATCAAGAAAGGACCTACACTTGCATTTTCAAGGTGATCTCTTATTGTGTAAGTCATTCATATGCCATATGGAGTCCTTGGCCAAGGCAGTAGATCAAGACATCAAGAAAAGGGTTTCTTGGATTGAGATCAAATGGATATGAAATGCACTTAGCTTTAAGACCAGATTATTAGGGTTCTAATTATTCCCTTACCCTAGATCTTGGTTGAGAGACAGTAAGTAGGAGGATTGTATCTCACATTAATTAATGACTTAAAGGTTCTGTCGAATCGAGACATTCCAATTCAGCTAGGGGTTAAACACCTGTTGCTAGACTATGGTCGTTTAATCTGTGAACTGATTAATTAATTAGTGAATTAATTAATTAGGGTCACTGCTAATTGAATTGAGAACCTAGAGGGTCACACACAACAACTTGGTTACATGAGTTAAGGCTTTAAAATGATTAAACGAGTTAATCGGGCCAAGAGGGTTCCACACGTGTGAAACCACACGTGTGGGTCACGTGAGTGACACGTGTTCATGTGACACGTGTCTCACACATGTATATACATATATATATATATATATATATATGATATATGTGATTAAATAATTAATGTGTTAATTATTTAATAGACTTTGGTTTAATTTTTGAATTAAAAATAAAGTCTTATTTTTGAGAAAATTAATCTAGTTAATTAATTATGAATTAAATAATTAGATAAAAATAAGTTATTTATTTAATAAATAAAGTATAAAATTATCCAAAAGGAGATTGGATATTTTTAGCTCTCTTAAAAGTTGATTTGAATTAGAATTCAAAGTCAAAGTCAAAATTACTTGATTATCAAGTAATAGGAGAGAGGGACCAAAATCCTTAGCCCATAAGGACTAGGGATTTTCGGCCACTCCCTTTCCTATATATAGGGGAGCTCATGCTCCCCTTAGAGAGTGATTGAATTCTTTTGGTTCATGCGTTGAACACCTTCCTTTCTCCAAGATAAATTAAACCCTAGGTTAAGCCTAAACACTAACTAGAGAACTAGCATCCTTACTAGTTAGATTGTAGTCAAGTTGGTGGACTATCTCTAGAGAGCTTCAAGTTAGAAGTTTTTGAAGATTCGAGCTTTACCAAGGAGAGGGGATCAAGCCACGAGAAGAGTGCTCTTGGGTGGCTTGAAACGCCTTAAGAAAGATTATTGAAAAGTAAGTTTCGAATCTCTACGAATTTGGATACACGATTGGGAGTCCAAGATCCTTTTGTTGGAAAATTTTTAAATTTCCATTGCTTTCTGATTCCTGTTTTCCAACAGGATCACCTCTGAATCCACCGGGAGGTTTGGTGGAGGAAGAAATCCCGTGCGTGGGAGTCATGTTCCTGACGTACACCATGTTGTGGATGGTGAAGGCTCGCAACCTTCCCATCATTGAAGGGAGAAGGAGACTGGGGATGAGTCCGGCACCACTGGCTGTCCTCGAGTTACTGTATTGATTGCACTCATTGATTGTACTGATTGAATACACTACCGTACTACTACACTGTAATTGAATTGCATGATCACCTATTAACTAATAAAGCAAGCATGTATTGTTCACTATTGGTGTAAGGTTGGAGATTTTCCCTCACTCGTCGGGCCACGTATTGCATGAACTGAATTCAATGAATTGTTAAACTAGATAGTTGTATTCTCGGGCGATGAATATTCGGTTCTTGAACTTATATTATTTTTCTTTTTAAAACTTTACCCGAGTTTATGACTTGCATGATAACTGCGCTAATATTTATTTATGCTCCTCACTCAGTCTTCATAGACTGACGCCTCCACCTTTCAGGTTCCTACAGGTGCATGCTAGGCAGTATTAGAGTAGTGTCCAGTCTTTCATTCAGGTCTTGCACGGTCCATCTTCACTGTTGTTATATGTTGGAAATTGGTGAAACATTTATGCTAGTGTTAATATTTGATATATTGTATTGAAGCACATGTAAGGAGTATTATATATTCGTTGTGCATGTCGTTTGATTATTAATGTTATGCTTCCGCTTAAGTTATTATGAATGGATTACGTGGTTTGGGGTTAGTCCCACCTAGCTAGTTGTCATTTTATTATTATTGTCTCCCGTTCGCTATAGTTTAGTTCATGTATGGGTTGTCCATCTCATATGTGGATTGAGCTATAGTGCGGGGATGTAGCATCTTTGCGCTTCGCGTGCGACACCATTTCTCCTCCATGACCGGAGAGAAACTTTCCCTACATACTTGTATAACATTGTTTAGGGGAAAAAAATTAGTCTTTGAGAAACTTTCTCATCCGCTTCAATGAGGCAGTGCTTAAGGTCGACATGCCAGAAATTGACCTGCTGTACACAGCTCTCCACTATGGTGAGTGCACGAATCAGATAATCTTGAACCAGCCCCGTAATATGGAGGATATCATAGTGATTGCTTGAAGGTTTATGAGGCTAGAAGAAGTGCAATCAACTCATCAGAGCAATTTAAGAAGAAGTGAAAAGCGCCATCCTGACCGACCAGCTCGATCTGATCCTTCTCGACCAGGGTAGAGCAAAAGTTGAAAAGAGAGATGCCCTCTGGCAGCAGAGTTAAAAAGACCTATACAACCCTTGTCTGTCCAATTAATGAAATCTATGAAGTCATGGATTGGGGCATGCTTAAAAGACCAAAGTAGTTGAAGGAGACTAAGAGGGTCATATGTAGTATGACCACTGGACATTAGAGTGCATCGCCCTCAGAGGAGAAGTTGAAAGGCTGATCCAGGGTGGCCAATTGATGGATTTTGTCAAGATGTTAGATGATAGGAATATGTAAGCTCTTGACCGACGAGATTCCCTACCTCACAAACAAGGGTGCAAGCCGCTCCTCGAAAAGCAAGAGGATCCCAATCCCCACAATTTGCCCAATCATGGAGAAATCTATATGATAGCATGATGGCCCTCCGACGGGGATTCGAAAACCACTCGAAATTAGACACGAGGTGGGTCGAGAGTTGTATGGCCCAAGAGAAGTGATGTAGGTAGAGCCCCTGTGAAGAGTGGATGGAGTGAAAAATCTCCTTTAGTGATAGTGATTATGTACCAGTGTTACCACGGGATGTGTAGCACCCCAAGCGGTGGGCACCACATCCCCCGCAGTAGACTTCGACACGTGTAACGAAATAGTAAGTTTGCACATGCCCTAAATAATAATGGATGGGAGACAAACAAAACTACAACTAAGCAAAGCTGTCTAGACCCTCAATCAAAGTGTGCATCAATAAACATACAAATGCGGAAGCGATTAAATCATAACGCATATCATCCACAAGCATAATCAAATCTCCTAAACAAATTCATACACTGACGTGCCCCTCATGGGCCAAAGAATTGAAGCATAAGTCACCAAGCTAAATGTGATGCCCCGCGTCTTCGTACGTGCAAGTTCGTGCTTCGTGTGAGTTTATTTTCCCTATTTGTATTTAATTTCATACTTTAATTGATTTATATTCTTGAGATTTAATTCTTATTCTATGACTTATATGATTTATATGAAATTATATGAAATTATTTGACTTAAAATGCCAAGAAATGCCCTAAGTGTTATATGATTTGAATTCTTATGATTTATGAATTTGTATGATATGAATTTAAATTTCTTAGCATGCTAATTTAATGAATTATTTGATATAAATGTTTTAGGGTTGTAATTGTATGATTTTAAAATGTTGGGACTTGATTGAAAAATAGGTCTTGGACTTATTTGGCATTTTTAAAAGTTTAGGGATCTATTTGAAAAATAGACCACCTTGAACTATTTTGTTAATATCTTGAGCTCGGGAACTCATATTCGAGATCCGTCTTCTCCGTTGGACATGTTTTGATGATTTGGAGCCAACGAAACTGACCTCATACTTTTTCGATGTCGTTTGAACCTCTGACGAAGCAAATTTCACTCCTAATGACCCTAAAGACTAACCCTACCCGTTTAACCGCATTCTTGACCCGATTTGAACCTTTCTTGGATCCTTAAGAGCTGAACTCTTTTTTTCTTTTTACCCCACAACACATAAACAACAACAACAAGAAAAAAAGAAGGGAAAAACAAGAGTTCTGCCATTTTCTTCAACCTTGAGCTCGAACCATCACCTTGCTTCTTCATCTCTTCAAACTAAGATAAGAATTGAATTCTCCACTTCTTTATACACATTTTCATCCCTTTATATCTTGCTTTAAGCCATGGATTCATGTTGTATGAGAATCTTGATGAATAGTTAGGGAATTTGATTTATTTTGAATTCTTATGCTAAACTTTTGATATATGAACTTCTACGACTTGTTTCTTGATCTTTGGTGTCTGTTTTGTACATTTATGAACTCATTTTTCATAGTAGTTGAGCTATATTTTTTCCACCATTAATGAGCATGAAATTTGAAGCTTGAAAAGTTGGTTTTAGTTGGGATTTCTTGCAAAATTGTTGCTGCTATGTGAGTTGCATGAGAGTTGGGGTGTGTTTCATGAACTTTGCTTGGAATTTGCATGGGTTTTGCTTGCCTTTACCTTGTACCGTGTTGCTGCGTATGTGAACTGCTGCTATGCCCCTGTTTCAGACATGAATTTGTTGAAGAAGATGATTAAATAAGGTAGCACGCCCGTGTCTGCATGTAAGCACAAGGGAGGACACGTCCGTGTCTTCCAAGAACATTTCGTGGCTGAGTTTCTGACCTCAGCCACAGCCATGCCTCGCTTTTACCTTGAAGGGAGACACAGTCATGTCCCTCCTCTTATTTTGAAGGCCTGGACTAAGCCAAGGCCATGTCTCTCTTTTGCCTTGAGGGGAGACACGACACGTATGTACAGTTTTGTTCACCGTTACCTATCCAAACGAGCTCCGTTTGACCTAAAATTTTAACCATAGAAACCTATTGAAGTGTAGAGTAATATAAAGTTGGAATCACATTAAAATCATACCTTGATTGTGAGATATAACAGATCCATTTTGGTATCACCTCTTCGTCGAAAATCTACTTTTGTCCCATTTCATGCTTACGCCATTTTCACATCGCTTTGAACTAAAATTCAAGCCATATCGTTGGAAAGACATGATTATCTAGTTTCATATCCAACAAAGAAAAATTAATTCCAACTTCTAGAACTCGAGATATCTCCATTTTTCTGTAGCTTGCACATTCGAAAAAACTGTCAGCTTTTACAAAATCCATTTTCTTGTGTTCCTTTCATTTTCTTGACTTCCGTATGTGATTAAGTTGATCCTTTTTGCCTCAAACTTGTATATATGATGATAGTGGATTGTTGAATGATGTGTTATGATTTTTATGAATTTTATGGCTTAATATAAGAGGTGTAAACGTGACTTTTGCGCGTGAACGTTTAAGTGCTATATTATGACTTTTCTTGCAACCAATGCATTCTTTATGTGTTTTAATGGATTACTTTCATCTAAAATTGATCCCTATGCATTATTAACATGTATTATAACGTGTTATGAATTGAATATTGAATGGACGAACGATATGGAATGAACGAATGATAATGAATGGGCACAATCTATTCGTGTAATGTGTGATTGAATCGTTTACGTGTGTAAGTGGCATTAATTGTGCACATGAATATCTTCATAGTACATTGTTATTGCTCATGTATGTCATATCATGTTAATGCATTGCCGTGCGTCATATATGGTTCATTTGGAGTCTCGAGTCTCACGAATGCACCGTGCTATCTTTTGTATAGTTTTCTCCAGGGGGGAGACATGCCAGGTTCATAGGCTATCTTCAAGTCTTCTTTTCTTCTTGGTTTTGTTCGGCTAGGTGCAGCCCGGTGGATTTCTCTTCTATTAGTTAAATATGAACTGATATACCGCAATGTGTAAGTTTTAAGCCAAAGTACTTTATATATTTATATCGAGTCATTTTAAAGGAGTCATTGATCTTACGTTAAAGCCTTTCTTGTTTATTGAATGCCTAACCAAATGTTTTGGCTAGACATGATTGAATGCACTGAATGAGGGCCCTGGAGCGATGTGTATGTGGCTATCCGGGAAAGCATGGGCTCACGAAGATCCCTTACACATGTTCCAACAATGACGGCGATACTAGCCCTCGGTAGGATGTTAGCGAGGAATGAGAACCGGGCCTTTGAGGAGTCATGAACCTCACTAGCCACAATGCATGGGTGGATGGGTCTTTAGCCGAGTCCGTCACTAACCGGAGGAAAAAGGGGTAATTGAATGAATGAATGCATGGATGAATGAATCAATGATTATACATGAAAGAATGTTGTATGATCGCTAAGAAATAAATGAATAATGTACACACGAGGAAAAGGTTGGAGAATTCGCAACTCGTCGGGCTCACGTAATGACCTATTGAATAAAAGAATGAAATTGATCGTTATAATCCCCGTACGTTGCTTTCTTTATCTTCACCCACTTAGGAAATGTTTCAAAACCTTGTACGGGTTTATAACTTGTATGTATGTTTTTACTTTTCCGCGATATTATTGAATGAAGCCCTGTTTTATACCCACCAGTCTATTAAAAGACTACCCGGTTTGTTTTCAAATTTCTCTTGCAGGTTTTGGAGTGCTAGGCGGGAATTCGAGTCCGTAGAGTCTTGAGAGTCATGTATAGCTTTTCTTTATGTTTTTGTTATGATTATCGAACGCCTGCGAGTGCTTTAATGTTTATTTAATTGAACTTTTAAGCTCTCTATTTATGCTACTATTAAGATAGTGCTTCCGCTCATGCTTCTTTATCTTGCTAGTATTTCTGTTTATTGATTAATTGGTTTCGAATATTAGCTCCCGCCTAGCATAGTGAGTGAGTTGTGTCCCCGTTCGCTCTGATCTGGCACGTGTATGTATCACCCATTTCATATGCGGGTTAGGGCTTAGTACGGGGGGATGTGGCATCACGCGCTCGGGCGCTACATCTTTTCGTGTGGATGTAATGTCCCACATCGTTTGGGAAGGAGAACGAAGCCCTCCTTATAAGGTGTAGTGGAAACCTTTCTGTAACAGCCCGTAATAGGGCCTGGTTGAAATGGTAAGCTAAGGGAAGTGGTAAAGCGTTTATAAATCATGATCCAACTTTACAAAACCTCATGCATTGCATTCTTACCTGATCAACGTGCTCTTATGTGATTTTTAGTACATTAAGGGGAATTCTTTATCTTTTACCCACTTTACTATTCATTTACCGAACCTACTTTACCCATCTTGTCACTTGAACCCTAGAGGTTCATAATCCATGTTTTCCAATCATTTGAACTTGTTTTCCAAGGTTCAGAGTCCTGTCTTTAACATTAAGTCCAATCATTTCGGGCACTTACCGTCCAAAGTTACTATTCTTCTTGCAAACGGGTTTTGATTCGGACACCTTTTAATACTCAAATTTATAGTCATATCGATCCTTGAGTCGATACGAGCCTTTTGAAATCATTCTTGACTTGAAATCTATTTCAAACTTCATTTCAAATCAAACGTTTATTTAAAACCTTAATTCACTATTCCTTCTACGAACTGTTTTTCGTTCGGAGAACTTCTACTCTTCAAATTTGGGTTTAAAGATTCATTTCATGGTTTTTTAGATTGATTAGATCTCTTCGTTCAAGCCCTGACTCGAGTTTTGAATAAAATGTTTTTTTTTTAAAATAAGTTACTATTCATCCTACGTTTCTAACTTTTTATCGGTAAAACTTTTTATAGTCAATATTGGGCTTAAAACAATTGTTGATTTATTTTATAGTGTTTTAAAATAATCCAGACTTTCAAATCATGTTCGGAGGTCGTTTTTCATTCGTTTTCGTTTAAAACGTTCAAGTTTCTATTCTTTAAAACTAATATATCTTTCTAACAGTAAATCCGTTTTCATTGAGTAAATATTCGTTTCGAAGCTAATTTTTGTCCGATTCACACAAGCCAACTTCCAGCAGCTCGTCTTCGTGTTTATCATGTTAAATTACCTAAATACCCTTCATTTCTCATTTTTATTTAATTACCAAGGCCAAGTTTACAAGGGAAGCTACTACACTTTGCTCTCCTACCCTTGGAGTTATTTTTATTGCAAGGAAAGGGGTCTCCCAACAACTATAAATACCACCCTCATGTCTTCATTTTTCCTTGCTCAATGTTGTGTTAGCAACATCCATTCTCTCCCTCTCTCCCCCTCTTGGCCGAAGCCATCACCCACAACATTAGGTTAGTTGTTTTATTTTTTTAGGCTATAGTTTTATGTTATGTTTGAGTTTAATTTATGTTTTTATTTTATGGTTTATTAATATTATGTTTAGGTTGGGTCTTAGGGTCTTCCCTAAGCCATATAGGATTTTATTTTATGCATTTATGGTATAATTTTTATGATATATTTGAATAGTGATTTAATTGTTTATAATATTATATGATATGTTATGAATTAGTTTAATATATGCTATGATCATGCTTTAGGGTTTATATATGTTGTATATTGATGTATGTTTATGATATTTAAATTATGTTCATGCATGTTATTTAAGGGAATAGTATTATATGATCAATTATGTCACAACACGTTACATATTGTCAATTGATTTAATTGTCACGTATTATATGATCAATGCTCATGCTATGCTATGACTTATGTTATGATATGATGCTACAATTGTTATATGATTCTTATATCATGAATTGATCTTATGTTATGACTTGGATTAATGGAATATAATTTGATCATATCTTATACACTTGGTTAGTGTCACACCTTATAACCTAAGATAGAATAATACTTTAATTAGACCGTGTAACCTTAGGTTATACCTTTTAATCTAGATCAGACATGCTTCTAATAATATGAACTTGAACCATAGGTTATAACAAGATCATAATTTGACTAGAGAGTGTGTGTGTGTGCATTTCCATGGTGTGCGTGTTCATGTGCGTGTTCGTGTGTGTGCATGAGTGTGTGGGTTTGACCCGATATGTGAATAGTAATTATGAATAGTAATCTAGAATAGCAATCTGGAATAGTACTTTTGAATAGTAAAATGAAATAAAATTCGGGATACCTAATTAGACGTTTGCACTTAGGGTTTCCCAACCTCGGGTCTAAAATATGTTTTCAAAATGAGTTTTATTTAGTGGATTTGTTTCGTAACCTTAGGGTTACGTTAGGATTCATAATTTGACTAATACATACTCGGCTTTAGTAAGATCATAGTCTCACGTTAAGATAACTCGCTTTAATGTGTTTCTTTATGTGATACCTTATCTCTAATACCTTAAATGGTATTAATCTCATGTGTTATCTCCTTATGTGACTTCATCATTCATATGCACCATGTAGAGTGGGTCTTAGTTCTTAAGCTCACTTTAGTACGTCACTTACAGGAGTTAAGGTTGAGCACTGGGATCCCCAGGGAATTGTTTAATCATACTACGCATCTTCACCTATTACCAGGTGAGGTTAACTATTTCAACCTGGAACCATGATTTTATTTATAGTATCAAATGGTTTCAAAACTAACACCCAGTTCTTTCAATGCATTACTTTAAACTATTCCCTTATCGGGATAACTCTTTCATCGATCATTTCCTACACTTATCATTTATTGAAATATCATATTCATTTATCGTTCAAGTATCATATTATCTCATTTATCGTTTCAAACAATCATATTCATTTATTCAAATTTATCGTTTATCATTCATCTTCGCATCATTTATACATGTCCTTCACGGACTTCATTATATTCAAGCATTCGGATTTACTCCGGATGTTCATTCATATGCAAGTATTATCATTTCATCCTTATTGGGCCCGACGGTTATGTGTGAAGTGATGCTCGGGAGGTGAGCGCCAACGACATCACCAATACCGGCCGTCACCATTAGACAATTGAGATCGGCTTTAATCGGAGGTTGGTTAAGTCAGGACAATCTATCAGAGAAAGGACCGCAAATCCTTATCTCATTCATCGTTTATCGTCACCTAGCTCTAGCTACCCGAAGTGACACCGGAGAAGGGTAGTGCATGTGTGTATTTTCAAGATGTTGTTGATCTCGATCCAACATCGCTCATCGTTCATTGTTTTCAAGGAGTAAGGGTGGAAGATGCCTAGCTTGCGGGCATAAATCATTTTATAAACATTGGTTCATATTTATCAAAGTTATTCTTTACCCCTATCCCGCTTTATTAAAATCATATGAACCAAATCATATCATATGTGTGCGCGTGTGACATCATCATTTGCATATCAAATGTTTTCATAAAGTATTTATCTTTCAAATCATTTGTCAAGGTAAACTTTATTCATTTCATATATCCTTTCATTTCAAGAGTATTCCTTTTAAGTACTCCATCACTTTGTCACTTAGACTAATACCTCTACCTGTTTTCTGGCCTCATGGTTTCAGGTCTTGCAGCCGCACTCTAGAGGTATCTTGAAGCTCTAGAATGCCTATCTTGCCCGAGTCAGGACTTATATGTTATTAATCTATTTTGTGTCATGCATTATGATATACGGATGCATATGTTCCTAGCTTCTTTCTGTAAGTTGATACATTGCTACTTTGTTTACAATATACTCCCCGTGTCATTGTCCAATTACTTATATTTTATCATTACCTGTCTCTTCTACTTAAACGTGACTGTATTGTTCAAATTTTCCTAATTTCCGCTGCATTATCATCGAGCATTCATCATAATCTTCATCAACCGTTCGCCGGTGTATTTATTGAGTGTTGGCTTACACCATTATTTGATGAGTATATCGGTGCGGGGGTTGGAGCGTTCCTCTCCATATATATATACAATTGGGGCACTACAACTTGAGTTGGTATCAGAGCATCGGGTTAAGTAAGAAGAGACTTAACCTAGATTGCTCTCGTGTTACATCAAGGATTGTTCACGCATTGCATCAGGATCATTCTCATACTGCTTCGAGGAAGACTGTTTGGGGATGCATGGTTCTATTGTCTGGTTTTCATATCTATGGTATTCTCTGTATAGCTATGGCAGTTGAGCCACACCGTGATCCTAATCAGCAGCAGATAGATGAGGCATTCTTTGAGCAATTTGAGGCTCCACGCATTGTAGCTGTATCTTGCAGTGGAGGCACTCGTTTCTATACCTGGCGTAGAGTGAGGAACAATAACAAACCTAGGTATTCCTATCCTAACAGGGTTGTGCACCTTCTCGAGTCTGAGTGAGATGGTTACTTTCAGGAGCATCAGAGATCCTGTGAGGTCAGGTTAGAGGCTATATGCCATTAGGATCAGTCCATGCAGCATCTGATTGATAGGGACATTGCTCGTGAGCATGCTGCTGAGATGACTCATGTTGCTGAGCAGAGGGCTGCACGCATTGCTGTTCTGGAGGCAGACCTTATGCAGATGATCATTGACCATGATACTTCTATGGAGCGCCACCAGCACTACCGTGTACGTATGAGAGCTCGTCTGTATGATCCCTATCACCTATCTGATGAGCAGACAATTGAGGAGGTCGAGGGTCAGGATGTCAGTCAGGCCTCTGAGGAACCCGAGCCTATGCAGGAGCAGTCCGATGGAGGTAACAATGGATCTGATGATAATGATGATGGAGGTGACATAGAAGGGCATGGTCAAGGTGAGGTTGTTGTTATTTCTGATGACACTACTAGGGGTTCTTTGGACCATAGTTACCAGGGTTGATCGCTGCTAAGAGATCTTTGTGTATAGTATGGATGCATATATATATACATATATATATATATATATATATATATATATATATATATATATATATATATGGATGATGCAGTATGGGACTGACTTTTGGAGGAGGGGATGTATAGCTATGGTAGATGATCCCCGAGTTTTGGCACCACTGATGGCGGTTCAGATGACATAGTACCTATGGTAGGATGTGTCGAGCATGGTTGGACGGTATGGTAAGCTATGTATGGGAGTAATTTGATTATAATCAGATCCTCTCCATTTTGACTTTTGTGTAATATATAGCCTGCTGTAAAATTTTACCAAACCATGCGTATTTATGACACAGTATTCACCACTTTATTCTGCTTATTTGTTTACTGCTTTCCATAACTATCATTGCATGAGTCTTAGAGTTGCTTCAAGATACCATTAGGTCCGTTATTAGGATCATGCCATTTCATTTATTGTCATCATGATATATCATCGTAACTCGTTAGATTATTGTTAAATGTTGTTCATGTTTATGAATGGTTGATGATATGTTACTTGTGACTTATTGTTGATATCTTGTTGATTGAGATACTTGATACATACTTGAGATTATATGTGAATATGTGAAATACGTGGATTAGCAAGTATGTGAATCATTTTTATTGGCATGCATTATATATATCCCTGGATTCTTGCAAATTCAGCAACATCATGCCACCAAGAAGAGCACCACGCAATCACGTACCACCATCGCCACCCCATAGGGAAGTCACACCACCTAGGTATGGTACGCCATCACCTCCCAGAAGGGAAAGATTTCCAGAGTTAATAGAAGTACTACATCAGATTCTAAGGGCAAGGGCTAATCCTCCTAATGAAAAGTCAATAGAGAAGTTTCTTAGAGTGAATCCTCCGAAGTTCTATGGTGAACTTAATGATTTAAAAACTGAGAATTGGATAGCAAGTTTGGAAAAGATCTTCGAAGCTATGGATATCTACCCAGAAGATAGTGAGAGAGTTCGGTATGCTACATTTTTAATGGAAGGAGCTGCACTTAATTGGTGGAAGCATACTCAGTATATATGGAGTGAGAATAACATCAACAGTAACTGGACAGAGTTTGTAACGGAATTCCAGCAAAAGTACACCCCTCAAGTTACTCGCGACGCAAGTGAAGCTGAGTTCATGAGCCTAGTTCAAGGGAATATGAACGTGATGGAGTATGAAGCCAAGTTTGTCAGATTGATCAAGTATGCACCTCACATTCTGAATGATGAACACCGCAAGACTAAGAGATTCATTGATGGTCTGAAACCTGAACTACATTGGGTGTTAGCATTGTTGGATATCGAGACCTACACCAGAGCAGTAGACAAGGCTTTGAAAGTGAAAGCAACTCACAAGGATATCAGAATAACTGTTAGCCGTCAGGGACCTTCTAACCCGAAGCCCTTTCAGGGGAACAAGAGACCTTCGGGATATTCCACTCAAGGAACTGGAAAGAAACCTATGATGGCACAACAACAACAGAAGGCACCACATCAACAGCGAACTCCGCATCAACAAAAAACACCACAACAACCAAAGGCACCGCAGCAGTTCAGAGCACCTCAGGCCACTCAAGGGGAAATTGTTTGCGATTTCTGTGGTCGTAAGGGACATACTGAGGAGAATTGTAGGAAGAAGGTTGGTCAGTGTGTATAGTGTAGATCTACTGATCATATGGTTGAGAATTGTCCAGCCAACCCTAGGAAGTATGGGGTTCAGGATAAAGGCAAGCCGGTGGTGGGGCCGACTGGCAAACCCGTGGTTAAAGATAGAGCTTATGCACTAGATGGCAGTGAGAAGGTTGACCCTTCATCAGTTATGGAAGGTACTGTGCACATTCTTAACACACCAGTTCAGGTCTTTTATGAGCCTGGTGCCATACATTCATTCATTCATTGCATCTAAATTATGTGCGCATTTACAATTTCCACTTGAACAATTACCATATAACTTTGAAGTAAGTTCTCCTTTGGGGACTTGCCTTGTAACGGATCAAGTATATAAATGTTGCCCTATTCGCATTGGTAGTCGCTACTATCCATCGGATCTTATCATGTTGCCGATGACTAAGTGTGGTGTTATACTTGGAATGAATTGGTTATTTAAGTACCGAGCCAAGTTGGATTGTTATAAGAAAAAAGTCATCTTGGGAGAAGATGAAAGTGGAACATTAGAAAAGAAAGTGGAGAAGTTAGTAATGGTTTCGTCAATGGTAGCAAAGAAAATGATTCAGAATGGAGCAACTGGATTCATCGCCTATCTCTTAAATAGCACGAAAGATCAAATCAAGAGTGAAGAAGTGGAGTTAGTCAACGAATTTCTAGAAGTGTTTCCTGAACACTTAAACTCGTTACCACCTGATCGTGAACTAGAGTTTACAATTGAGATGATACCAGGAGCAGAGCCATTTTCCAAGATGCCTTATAGAATGGCTCCAGCAGAACTTCAAGAATTGAGAAAACAATTGGATGAATTGTTAGAGGCAGGATATATTCGACCGAGCACATCACCATGGGGAGCACCTGTGCTTTTCGTCAAGAAGAAAGATGGATCATTGCATTTGTGCATTGATTATAGGAAACTCAACAGAATGACGATCAAGAATAAGTACCCACTCCCTCACATCGAAGAGTTATTCGACATACTTCAAGGAGCACGGGTATATTCTAAGTTGGATTTGAGACAGGGATATTACCAACTGAAGATCAAGGAAGTAGATATTCCCAAGACTGCTTTCAACAGTCTTTATGGTCATTACGAGTTCATAGTAATGCCATTTGGTCTAACTAATGCACCAGCTGCATTCATGGACATGATGCACCGAATATTCAGACATTTCCTCGATAAGTTCGTGGTAATTTTCATCGATGACATTCTAGTGTTTTCCAAGACACCAAAGGAACATGCTGAGCATCTTCGTTTAGTGCTGAACACTTTGCTGGATCACAAGCTATACCCAAAGTTCAGTAAATGTGAGTTCTAGTTAGAACGAGTTACGTTTCTTTGACACATTATCTCAGGATCAGGAGTTGAAGTCGATCCTTCCAAGATTGAGTCAGTTAAGGATTGGAAACCACCAAGGAATCCATCAGAAGTAAGAAGCTTTTTGGGATTAGCAGGTTATTACAGAAGATTTGTCAAGGATTTTGCAAAGATTGCAGCACCGCTCACAAAGTTAACCAAAACGGAAGGGAAGTTTGAATGGACCGACAAGCGTGAGCAGAGTTTTCAAGAATTGAAGAGGAGATTGACAATAACACCTATCTTAACTTTACCTGAAGGCAAGGAAGGATACACTGATTACACCGACGTCTTGAAAGAAGGTTTGGGAAGTGTATTAATGCAGAATGGAAAGGTGATCGCTTACGCATCGAGAAAACTTAAACCTCATGAAGCTAATTACCCGACACACGATTTGGAGTTAGCCGCAGTGATTTTCGCTCTATCGAAATGGAGACACTATTTGTATGGAGTTTCATTTCAGATATTCACAGATCGTAAGAGTTTGTGCTACCTATTTACTCAGAAGTAGTTGAATATGCGATAGAGAAGATGGATGGAGATTCTAGAAGATTATGATTGTGTGATTCAATACCATCCGGGAAAGGAAAATGTTGTTGCAGATGCCTTAAGCAGGAAGATTTCTTTAGCACAGATTTCAGCAAATCTGGAGATTGTTCAAAGAGAAGTAATACAGGTGATACATAAAGCTCGAATTGCCAATATTGTAATGATATCACCTTTGAAGGAGAAAGTGTTAGAAGCTCAAGAGAACGACGAATGGATTAAGAAGTGTCTCAATTCAAAGGAGAAGGATGATGAGATAAAGATCAAGACCGATGAAAACGGAATTTTGAGATACAAGGGTCAGATATGCGTACCAGCTGTTTTAAGGAAAGAGATTCTCGATGAAGCACATAAGACTAAGTATACGGTACATCCAGGAGGAACTAAGATGTATCAAGATGTCAAGACGCATTTCTGGTGGAATGGTATGAAGCGAGACATAGCCAATTATGTTAAGAAGTTCTTAACTTGTCAGAAAGTTAAAGCTGAGCACCAGAAGCCAAGTGTACCAATTCCAACATGGAAATGGGAACATATCACAATGGATTTCGTCACTGGATTTTCTAAAGTCAAAGGAGGACAAGACAACATATGGGTGATCATTGATAGACTCACCACGTCAGCGCACTTTTTGCCGGTGAAAACAACGGATAAAGTCAGCACGTTGGCAAAGTTGTATCAACAAGAGATTGTGAGACTACACGGAGTTCCGAGCTGCATAGTGTCTGACATAGATCCGAAGTTTACTTCGCAGTTGTGGTAAGGAATTCAGACTTTGATGGGAACAAAGTTAAACTTCAGTACCGTAGCACATCCTCAGACGGACGAAGAATCAGAGAGAATGATCAAGTATTTGGAGGATATGCTAAGAGCTTGCGCATGGGATTTTCAAGATAGTTGGAAAGATTGCTTAACCCTTGTAGCGTTTGCATACAATAACAGTTATCAGGCTTCGATTCAAGCCGCGCCGTATGAAGCCCTTTATGGAAGAAAGTGCAAATCGCCGTTGTACTGGGATTTGGATGAAGTAAGACAAACAGAGGATGGACCGAAAAGAATAAATTCGGTAAAGTGGATTCAGTAAGCGACAGAAAAGATTCAAATCATTCGTCAAAGAATGAAAGCTGTCCAGGACAGGCAGAAGAGTTACGCAGATAACGTAGAAGAGATCTAGAATTCTCAGTGGGCGACAGAGTGTTTCTGAAAGCATCGCCAAGGAAAGGGTTTACTCGAATTGGGAAAGGCGGTAAATTAAACCCTAGATACGTTGGACCATATGATATACTGGAACGCATTGGAGAAACTACTTATAGATTAGATTTACCTGCAAGTCATACGGGAATTCACAACGTATTCCACGTATCTCAACTTCGCAAGTGCTTTTCAGATGAGTCAGAAGTGGTATCAGGGGAAGAGATACCGTTAGAGCCGAACTTAACTTATGTGTTAAAGCAGACCAAGATTCTGGACATAAAATTTCAAGAACTAAGGAATAGGAAGATTCCTTTAGTTAAGGTCCTTTGGAAGGGACATGGCACGGAAGAGGCAACATGGGAAACAGAAGATAAGATGCAGAAACATTACCCCTAGTTATCTTCAGAAACGGTCGTGGAATCTGAGGACAGATTCTTTTCAAGAAGGGCTGATTGTAACAGCCTGTAATGGGGCCTGGTTGAAATGGTAAGCTAAGGGCAGTGGTAAAGCGTTTATAAATCATGATCCAACTTTACAAAACCTCATGCATTACATTCTTACCTGATCAACGTGCTCATATGTGATTTTTAGTACGTTAAGGGGAATTCTTTATCTTTTACCCACTTTACTATTCATTTACCGAACCTACTTTACCCATCTTGTCACTCGAACCCTAAAGGTTTATAATCCATGTTTTCCAATCATTTGAACTTGTTTTCCAAGGTTCAGAGTCCTTTCTTTAGCATTAAGGGCATTTCGGGCACTTACCGTCCAAAGTTACTATTCTTCTTGCAAACGGGTTTTGCTTCGGACACCTTTTACTACTCAAATTTATAGTCAAATCGATCCTTGAGTCGATACGAGTCTTTGGAAATTATTCTTGACTTGAAAATCTATTTCAAACTTCATTTCAAATTAAACGTTTATTTAAAACCCTAATTCACTATTCCTTCTATGAACGGTTTTTCGTTCGGAGAACTTCTACTCTTCAAATTTGGGTTTAAAGTACTTCTTGATCCATTTCATGATTTTTGAGATTGATTATCAAGCCCTAACTCGAGTTTTGAATAAAACGTTTTTTTAAAAATAAATTACTATTCATCCTACGTTTCTAACTTTTTATTGGTAAAACTTTTTATAGTCAATATTGGGCTTAAAACGATTGTCGATTTATTTTAAGGCATTTTAAAATAATCCGGACTTTCAAATCATGTTCGGAGGTCGTTTTTCATTCGTTTTCGTTTAAAACGTTCAAGTTTCTATTCTTTAAAACTAATATATCTTTCTAACGGTAAATCCGTTTTCATCGAGTAAATATTCGTTTCGAAGCTAATTTTTGTCCGATTCACATATGCCAACTTCCAACAGCTCGTCTTCGTGTTTACCATGTTAAATTACCTAAATATCCTTCATTTCCCATTTTTTTTTAATTCCTAAGACCAAGCTTACAAGAGAAGCTACTACCATTTGCTCTCCTACCCTTGCAGATAGTTTTATTGCAAGGAGAGGGGTCTCCCAACAACTATAAATACCACCCTCAAGTCTTCATTTTTCCTTTCTCTGGAGAGGGGTCTTCCCAAAGCCATATAGGATTTTATTTTATGCATTTATGGTATAGTTTTTATGATATATTTGAATAGTTGTTCATGTGATTTAATTGTTTATAATATGCTATGATATGTTATGAATTAGTTTAATATATGCTATGATCATGCTGTAGGGTTTAAATATGTTGTATATTGATGTATGTTTATGATATTTAAATTATGTTCATGCATGTTATTTAAGGGAATAGTAGTATATGATCAATTATGTCACAACATGTTACATATTGTCAATTGATTTAATTGTCACATATTATATGATCAATGCTCATACTATGCTATGACTTATGTTATGATATGATGCTACAATTGTTATATGATTCTTATATCATGAATTGATCTTATGTTATGACTTGGATTAATGGAATATAATTTGATCATATCTTATACACTTGGTTAGTGTCACACCTTATAACCTAAGATAGAATAATACTTTAATTAGACCGTGCAACCTTAGGTTATACCTTTTAATCTAGATCGGACATGCTTCTAATAATATGAACTTGAACTATAGGTTATAACAAGATCATAATTTGATTAGAGAGAGAGAGAGAGTGTGTGTGTGTGTTTGCCGTGTGTGTGCGTGTTTGTGTGCGTCTTCATGTGTGTACATGAGTGTGTGTTTGACCCGATATGTGAATAGTAACTATGAATAGTAATCTAGAATAGTACTTTTGAATAGTAAAATGAAATAAAATTCGGGATGCCTAATTAGACGTTTGCACTTAGGGTTTCGCAACCTCGGGTCTAAAATATGTTTTCAAAATGAGTTTTATTTCGTGGATTTTTTTCGTAACCTTAGGGTTACGTTAGGATTCATAATTTGACTAATACTTACTCGGCTTTAGTAAGATCATAGTCTCACGTTAAGATAACTCACTTTAATGTGTTTCTTTATGTGATACCTTATCTCTAATACCTTAAATGGTATTACTCTCATGTGTTATCTCCTTATGTGACTTCATCATTCATATGCACCATGTAGAGTGGGTCTTAGTTCTTAAGCTCACTTTAGTACGTTACTTACAGGAGTTAAGGTTGAGCACTGGGATCCCCAGGGAACTGTTTAATCATACTACGCATCTTCACCTATTACTAGGTGAGGTTAACTATTTCAAACTGGAACCATGATTTTATTTATAGTATCAAATGGTTTCAAAACTAACACCTAGTTCTTTCAATGCATTACTTTAAACTATTCCTTATCGGGATAACTCTTTCATCGATCATTTACTACACTTATCATTTATTCAAATATCATATTCATTTATTGTTCAAGTATCATATTATCTCATTTATCGTTTCAAACAATCATATTCATTTATTCAAAGTTTACCGTTCATCATTCATCATCGCATCATTTATACATGTCCTTCACGGACTTCATTATATTTAAGCATTCGGATTTACTCCAGATGTTCATTCATATGCAAGCATTATCGTTTCATCGTTATTGGGCCCGACAGTTATGTGTGGAAGTGATGATCGGGAGGTGAGAGTCAACGACATCACTAATACCGGCCGCCACCATTAGACAATTGACACCGGCTTTAATCGGAGGTTGGTTAAGTCAGGATAATCTGTCAGAGAAAGGACCACAAATCCTTATCTCATTCATCTTTTATCGTCACCTAGGGCTAGCTACCCGAAGTGTCACCGGAGAAGGGTGGTGCATGTGTTTATGTTCAAGATGTTGTTGATCTCGGTCCAACATCGCTCATCGTTCATTGTTTTCAAGGAGTAAGGGTGGAAGATACCTAGCTTGCGGGCATAAATCATTTTATAAACATTGGTTCATATTTATCAAAGTTATCCTTTACCCCTATCCTGCTTTATTAAAATCATATGCACCAAATCATATCATATGTGTGCGCATGTGACATCATCATTTGCATATCAAATGTTTTCATAAAGTATTTATCTTTCAAATCATTCTTCAAGGTAAACTTTATTCATTTCAAATATCCTTTTATTTCAAGAGTATTCCTTTTAAGTAATCCCTCACTTAGTCACTTTGACTAATACCTCTACCCGTTTTCTGGACTCATGGTTTCAGGTCTTGCAGCCGCACTCTAGAGGTATCTTGAAGCTCTAGAATGTCTATTTTACCTGAGTTAGGAATTATATGTTATTAATCTACTTTGTGTCATGCATTATGATATATGGCTGCATATGTTCCTAGCTTTATTCTGTAACTTGATACACTGCTACTTTGTTTACAATATACTCCCGTGATATTGTCCAATTACTTATATCATATTATTACTTGTCTCTTCTACTTAAACGTGACTGTATTGTTCATCATATATGATCATTACTTGTCACCACCACGCATGGATTTAAAAGTTTCAAATTATCCTAATTTTCGCTACATTATCATCGAGCATTCATCATGATCTTCATCAACCGTTCGCCGGTGTATTCGTTGAGTGATGGCTTACACCATTATTCGATGGGTATATCGGTGCGGGGGTTGGAGCGTTCCTCTCCATATATATATATACGAGTGGGGTGCTACACTTTCCTTCCTGATGCATTTTGAGTGAGTGGGTTACACCATTGCTTAGGAACAAAACCATGAGGGTGTTTTGATTAAGGGCACCAAAGCGGACAATATCTAGGTACGGGGTCGATCCTGCTACGCGTCTGTCTTCACAGTTGGTATCAGAGTCAGTGCCAGGAAGCTGGTGTGCCAACAAGGAAGCTGGTCCCTCATAAGGGGGTGGGGTGGAGTGGATGTAATGACCCACATCGATTAGGAAGGAGAACGAAGCCCTCCTTATAAGGTGTGGTGGAAACCTTTCCTCCCAGACGCGTTTTGAGTGAGTGGGCTACACCACTGCTCAGGAATAAAACCGTGAGGGTGTTTCGATTAAGGGCACCAAAGCGAACAATATCTGGGTACGGGGCCAATCCTGCTATGCATCTGGCTTCACACTAAAGCTATCACACGTGTTCAAATCCATAATAGAAAATATCATAAACGTATAATGTAAATTAAGCTAAAAATGTAAACGTTGACTCTAGCTAAAACATAAGTAAGACTCTAAAGACAGACTTGCCGCCTAGCTCAACATTAAATGTGTACCTGGAACTCAAAAGCAAGGGGGAAAAGAGAATAACAAGGAGGGGTCAATCCTAAAGACTGGTGAGGGGGTTAACTTACGCACCCATACATATACATAAGAGCATAGCAAAGATCAAAGCTAAAAGTTATCGGGGAATGGTTATTACATTCTGAAACGTTTTCCCTTGGTAATAGATATATAAGAGGGTTTAGGGCCGAAGGCCAAAATAAGCAATTTTAGTAGTTAAGAATCCATTCCATTTCTCGAACACAAATCAAATCAATCTAACTCTGCGAATATGAGTTCTCCTACCAATCTCCTCAAATTTAAACGTACTAAACAAAACCAAACCAACCAACAATCCTCTTCTTCCAAGTAATAAAAAGGGTTGCAGGCCCTAAACCTTCAATTCAAAGTTCGTACAGAGACGGGGGGTTAATTACTCCTACCCGCTCCTTTGATGGTGTCTCCATTGGTTCAAGAAAACATACCTTCCCCTCGATCTCCAGAGGTTCGGTAAGCCTCTCAAAGGAAATGTGCATATGATGTGCACTCCCATGGCTGTCCAGAATTCTCCTTACCCACATTCCCGGGCCCCAAACAAATTCAAAGTTCAAACGTACCGCTTATCTTTCAAGGTCAAATCTTGCTACAAACGTATACACACACCAACCCTTTTCACAGCAAACGAAAATAGCTTACATATACATAAAAAACGTTTTCAATGTTTTCACAGCATATGGAATAAGCTCCTAAAGTACATATCCAACACTTATCTATACATATTATAAGTACATCGCATGTGTGCTCAAAACTAATATAGGGTTTTAGGTCGTATTAACTAAAGGAAAGAAAACCGTAACTTAGCAAATTTAGTCGGACAAAAGGGAATCAAACAACGCCTATGGAGCGACCTCGTCACCAAATGAATGCTCCTCTGAGCAAAACAAACTCCAAAAGACACACTTAGACTCAATATGAACCATATAGACACTCGGCAAATGCGTATGAATGAGAATGATTCAATTCATATGATATTTATTCACATTTAAGAAAAGTGTGTCATATATCATCCATTCATATCGCATATACACCATAGACATATTGGGAAAAAACACGAAAGTAAGCGCAACAAAATTTAAATTTTTTTCCAAAAGTAAGATCGTGACTTGCAATTTCTATTTTCAAATCTTAGGGATTCAAGAAATTACAAGAATGGATGCTTTCTTGACACGTTTTGAGCTACCCTCAAACGCGCTTCATGCGGTAATGACGTGCCTGTCCCTTGAAATGATTCTTTCTAATAGATTCCAAAATAGGTCTCCGCTAGAGTAATAATCCACACCAACCTACATTCAAATCATGTTAGTGAGTATGCTAGTACTATACCATGTGTAAAGAAAGAAACAAGAAATGAGAATAAAAAGAGCAAGAGAATTATCCCAAAAATTCCATGAAGGTTGTACATGATCTCAAGTCACGAGTAAGCAAAAATCTCGAACCCTAGTCCCTTTTATAAGGTATGGTTCGAACCCTTAAGTCATGTAGGAATTGGATTCCTAATATAACTTTTCTTCTATTTTCTTTCTTTCCAAGTAATGATATCTTATTTAGATAAGATATTATTCTTCTAGAAAAAGAGCTCCTAATTAAATTAGGAATATTTAATTATTTTAATAATAATTAAATATCTTATTCCAATAATATTTATTCTAATCATATTAGAATTAATATTTACTATAAAAATAAATAGAAGATATTTAATATTTATTTATTTATTTATTCTAATCAAATTAGAACAACTAAATAATTAAATACTTCGAATTAATTCTCTAATCAATTCCATGAAGGGCTTTAAAATTAATTCTCTAATTAATTCTAACGAGCTAAAATTAATTCTCTAATTAATTTTATTTGGCTTTATAATTAATTCTCCTAATTAATTATATTTAGGGATTTATAATTAATTCTCTTAATTAATTATATTTGGGTTTTATAATTAATTCTCCAATTAATTAACACATGGTCCAATTTCTCAATTAGACCACACACCCAAAATGCTTGCTCACGCGCCACACGTGTACTTTACACGTGTGGCCTCATTTCGATCAACTATTTGATCTTTCCAGCAATACCCTTTGAACCTGACATTTGTGTGTGACCCTTTAGGTTCATTTTCAGTTAGCAGTGAGCCTAATTAATTAATACACTTTATTAATTAATTGGTTCATAGATCACACGACCGTAGTCTAGCAACAGGTGTGTGACTACTACCAGAACAATGAATGTATATTCGAAAGAACCTTTCAGTCAATGACATCCATGTGGTAAAATCCTCCAACCATCCCATCTCTCGATTAAGATCTACGACATGGGAATAATGAGAGCCCTACTAATCTCAATCTTAAAGCTAAGTTCATTTGATATCCATTTGATCTCAATCCAAGAAACCCTTTTCTTGATGTCCTGATCCACTACCTCGGCCTAGGGTTTAGGATGGCATATGAAAGGCTTTGTTAGGAATAGTGCCCTGAAAGCCAACATAATAGTCTGCTTTAGTACTTTCCTTTTGTAAATCATAGACAATCTTTGAATAATACGAACTGAGGCAACACTTCTTTATAAGCTCTTTTTTGATTGTGAGTTTCCTTTTGACTGCGCATGTATAAGAACTCCACTAATCAGTATGACTTATAGGACTCAACCATTTAGGTGAGGTGGTTCATGAGACGAGCCCTATATCACATAAGTCATGATTAGATATCACTCCAAGCCGATGCGTCCAAAAGACAGTGGGTGTGTCAACCTGACTCGTTCGATGCTTGCTCGTGTGATCACGCCCTTAAGAAGGACAACCTTGTTTCATGTGGTGCAAAGTGTATAGTTGATATGTGCGTGATACATGGGGGTGCTTACTTATTCTAAGTAGGTACACTAAGGTGTCCCGTGTGAGAAGATTCCTAAACAGGAAAGGAAGTTTCTATATCTTGAAATAGAAACTTTAAGATTAGGAAATATCTCACGAGTCATTGATGTGATTAAGTGATCCTTAAACTTGAGGTTCCATTGATACTTTATGAGCTAACTCTGTAGTCTTAGGTGTAAGCATTAAAGGGTGTCGCCTTAGAAAACTGATTCAAGGCTTACGATGGGGCTGCACAAGTGGCACATGAAAGTATATGAGAATCATTAAAGGACCTACGCTTGCATTAGCAAGGTGATGATCTCTTATTGTGTAAGTCATTCATATGCCATCTAGGAGTCCTTGGCCAAGACAGTGGATCAAGACATCAAGAAAAGAGTTTCTTGGATTGAGATCAAATGGATGTGAAATGCACTTAGCATTAAGATCAAGATTATTAGGGTTCTAATTATTCCCTTGCCCTAGATCTTGATTGAGAGATGGGACGTAGGAGGATTGTATCTCACATATGTCAATGACTTAAAGGTTTTGTCGAATCGAGACTATGGTCGTTTGATTTGTGGAACTGATTAATTAATTAGGGAATTAATTAATTAGGGTCACTGCTAATTGAATTAAGAACCTAGAGGGTCACACACAACAACCCGGTCATGTGGGTTAAGGCTTGAATCATTTGAACGTGGCGGCGCTTCGCAACACGGGGGTTTCGGGCATGATTTCATGTTTTCATGTTTTCGTGTTTTCAGTCCTTAAAATCCCGATTTAATTTTTCTGAAAAACTTTATTTTATTAAATGAAAATAATTTTTGAAATAATTGTTTAAATTGAGATTTTGAGAAATTAATACGATTTAAATTTTGGAAAAATTACAATCTCTATTATATGAAAATATTGATGGAACAAAATTATTAATTTTCAGAAATTAATTGGAATTCTATTAGTTTATTGTTTTTCGGGTAAAAGGCTCTTGAACAAGAATTGCATCTAACTCGTGCTTTAAGCTATTAGGGCTTCAAGCGAGAATTTTAATTTATTGGTCAAATTTAAATTCTTGTAATTCATGGAAGTTAGGTGATCATGGGTTTAGTCTTATGTATGGTTTTAATTTATGCACATGGATGGTTTAAATTGGGGTTGGAGACCCATAGTTGTGTTTTTAAATTGGGGTCGGTGCCCCACTTATGTTCGTACTGTTATGTGTTTATTATGTGGCTTTCTATATTATTGTTTTGATGCCGGGGTATGCCCCGTGTAATTGTCTAAGGTCAATATGAATATTGAGCCTTATTACTTTATGCCCTTTTCTTTTTATTGTAATTTGAGAGTAGAGATAGGTGGTGAGGTCTGTTTATTTCATTTTGGAGACAATGCACCCATGGAGTAAGATAGATCCACATAACAAGTAACAAGATGGAGGCCATAAGTGAAAACCTCTCAAAGTGTTAGAGAGGATCTCTATTATTGTAATAGATAGGGCATCGTTTTATTTCCAATTCCCTTATGTGATTTAAATTGTTTTATGTGGCATGTATGTTAGAACTTGTGATTGTGGAGTGGCTCCCACATATCATGCATAAGATAGGTAGAACCTATGATCATCACATGTTAGTATAATGCTAGGACAAGTTATCTGCTATGTGCTTTTGTGAAATGCATTTAAGTTGTATTTGCATTAATAAAGACTAATTAAATTGGATAACATATATGTTGGTGAGGTCGAACCGGACAACTCTCCGGTTACATAAAAAATTCCCATTAAATATTAAGCAAATTTTCGAAAATAGGTGTTTAATTCGAGATGCAAACTTTGAATTAAATCCCTAGCATTCCATCAATATGATTTAAGTTTGACAGGGGATGCTAAATGCTGGCCACAAGTCGTGGGGTGTCTATATGAAACCTTTTAGTTCTTAGTTTCCTAATTGATCTTAAATGATCAATATTTCATGATCAATTTTAGCTAGGGCGATGGCCGCGAGTCGTGGGTCGTTCAAACTAAGTTTTGATCATGATCTTATGATTGATGGGTCTAGCTTAACACCTAAGTAAATATGGATGTCGCACGAGTTGTGGGTCCATATTGAAAGATATGTGATGCAAAAACATTACTAAGAATTCCACAGTGTTGGAATTGGTAAGTTGTACCTACCTTAGGCTTAATTGAGAATGGCCAAGAGTCATGGGTTCAATGTTAAGTGCTTAAGATCTTAGTGCCTATTGGGATAACAAGTATCCTCTAAGATCTTTGGGAATTAGAGATCTTTGAAAAACAGTGGGAGCTACATAGATTAAAGACCTAATCTCATGTATATCATTATTATTCAACATGCTCACTAGTTCTCTGCTTTTCCATTTAGGTCGAAGATTCTGTGAATCTCTACGTGTTTTGAAATGGCAACCAAAAACCCTCTAGTATCGATCCTCGAGTCAAACAAGTTGACTGGTCCCAACTATTCTGATTGGCCTAGGAATCTAAAAATCGTTCTAGATTCCGAGAAGAGAACTTATGTTCTCTACGAGGCGGAGCCCGTTCCCGAAGGGGAAGCTCCGACCAGGGCTGAACGGGACGCGATCCAGAAGTGGAAGGATGATAATCTCCAAGCCCGTTGTCTCATGCTTGCTAACATGTCTCCGGACATACAAAGACAGCATGAGTCCATGGAATTCGCATGGCAGATTTACGACCACTTAGAGCAACTTTACCGTCCTCATGAACGTGTACAAGGTATAACACCTCAAAGGAATTGTTCCATTTGAGAATGAAGGAAGGTACAAGTGTTCATGAATATGGACTCAAGTTTCTTGCTCTCATTGAGAAACTTGCTTCCATGGACATGCCACTGAGAGATGAGCTTTTGGTGGATCTGTTGCTAGCCTCGCTCCCACCATCATTCAACCCTTTTGTCCTTAACTTCAACATGAATCATGCAAATGATAGTGTAGCTGAGCTGATTAGTCTGTTAGGAATAGTGCCCTGAAAGCCGATGTAATAGTCTGCTTTAGTACTTTCCTTTTGTAAATCACATACAATGTTTTGATAATACGAATAGAGGCAACACTTCTTTATATGCTTTTGTTTGATTGTGTGTTTCCTTTTGATTGTGTATGTATAAGAACTCCCCTAATCAATATGACTTATAGGGGTCAACCATTTAGGTGAAGTGGTTCATGAGACGAGCCCTATATCATATGAGTCATGATTAGAAATCACTCCAATCCAAAGAGTCCAAAATACAGTGGGAGTGTCAACCTGACTCGTTCGAGGCTGCTCATGTGATCACGCCCTTAAGAAGGACCACCTTGTTTCATGGGGTGTAATGTGTATTGTTGATACGTGCGTGATACATGGGGGTGCTTACTTATTCTAAGTAGGTACACTAAGGTGTCCTATGTGAGAAGATTCCTAAATGGGAAAGGAAGTTTCTATATCTGAAAATAGAATCTTCCAGATTAGGAAATATCTCACGAGTTATTGATGTGTTTAAGTGATCCTTAAACTTGAGGTTCCATTGATACTTTATGAGCTAACTCTGTAGTCTTAGGTGTAAGCTTTAAAGGTTGTCGCCTTAGACAACTGATTCAAGGCTTATGCTGGGGCTGCACAAATGGCACATGAAAGTATATGAGAATCAATAAAGGACCTACACTTGCATTAGCAAGGTGATGATCTCTTATTGTGTAAGTCATTCATATGCCATCTAGGAGTCCTTGGCCAAGACAGTGGATCAAGACATCAAGAAAAGAGTTTCTTGGATTGAGATCAAATGGATATGAAATGCACTTAGTATTAAGATCAAGATTATTAGGGTTCTAATTTTTCCCTTGCCCTAGATCTTGATTGAGAGATGGGACGTAGGAGGATTGTATCTCACATATGTCAATGACTTAAAGGTTCTATTGAATCGAGACATTCTTATTCACCTAGGGGTCAATCACCTGTTGCTAGACTATGGTTGTTTGATCTGTGGAACTGATTAATTAATTAGGGAATTAATTAATTAGGGTCACTGCTAAATGAATTAAGAACTTAGAGGCTCACACACAATAACCCGGTCACGTGGGTTAAGGCTTGAATAGATTAAACGAGTTGATCGAACTATTCAGTGAATGGTGAGGTCCACACGTGTGGAACACGTGGATGACACGTGTCAGTATTGTCACGTGTTGTTACGTGTGCGTGTATATGTGTATATTAAATAATTAATGTGTTAATTATCTAATGGACTTTGATTTAATTTTGAAATAAAATTAAAGTCCAATATTAGAGAAATGAAGTTTAATAAATAATTAATTATAAATTAATTATATTATTAGTCTTCAAGTTATTTATTGTAAAATAAATAAAGTAAAATAAAATATCTAAAAGAGTTAGATATTATTCTTGCCCAACAAGTTGGTCAAAAGGTGGACTTTTGGTCAAAGTAAGAGACTTAGTGTCCAAGCAAGAGATCCCTTTCCAAAAGGAGTTTGGAATCCTTTTCCAAAAGGGAGAAGGGGTTCGAACCCTACCCTAATAAATAATGGGGTTCGAACCCTACCCTAATAAATAAAGGGGTTCGAACCCCATGGGATGAGGATAGCAAAATTTCTCCTTCTCTAAATTATACACTAAACCCTAGAGCCTAAACACCAAATACACTAGCATCCTCCCTATTCGGATCGTGGTCGCGAAGTCTTGAAAGATTCGAAGGAGCTTTTGGGGATCAAGCCGCGTGAAGAGCGTTCTTGGGCTGCTAGAACGTGTCAAGAAAGCTACTATCTAAGTGAGTTTCTTGATCTATATGAGTTTGGGAATAGGAATTGCAAGATTCGATCTTTGCTTAGTTGGGAAAAATTTTAAATTTTCGCTACGTTTCTCTTCGTTTTCCCAACATAGACAGCTTGTGACTGCTGAAAGCACGATCAAGAAGGATAATAAGGTTATGATCGTCACTGCTCCATCTTCTTCGAAGCCTTCCAAAGGCAAGGGTAAGAAAGCCCAAAAGAAGAAAAAGTCCCGTAGGCCCAATAGAGGCATCACGAAGGGAAAAGTCCGAAAGAAGAAACGTGATTAGAAAGAGGACGTTTGCTTCCATTGTGGCAAACCGGGGCATTGGAGGAGAAACTGCCAAGAGTACAAGGCTACTCTAAAGAAAGGTATGTTTCTCATTGAAGTAAATCTTTCTATTAATTCTAACTCTTGGGTACTTGATACCGGTTGTGGATCTCATATCTGTAATGATGTACAGATAGATGCTAAGTGAGGTCCGACAACTCAAAGGAGGAGAATGTGTCTTGAAGATTGGGGACGGCTCTACGGCCGAAGCTCAAGCTTTAGGCACAATTAGATTAGATTTAGGTTATTCTGTTTTAGTTTTAAATAAAGTCCTTTATGTACCAGACATTATTCGTAATATTATTTTAGTTCCAATACTTGATTGCGAAGGTTATGAAATTAATATTAAGAATGGTAACTTTTTCCTCAAAAAGAATAATTTTTCAATACATCTTGGTACATTGAAAAATGAACTTTATCTAACTCAAAACAGTAATATTTTAAATCTACAATGAGAAACAAAATGTAAGAGAGATGACGAAGTCTCAGCATCTTTGTGGCACACTAGATTAGGACATATTTCTAAGAACAGAATTAGCAAGTTAACTACCTTAGGGACATTCTCTGAAAAAGACCTTAAATAGTTGACTTCCTACGAATCTTGTCTCAAAGGAAAGATGTCCAAACCTCCTTTCGAAGGAAGTGTGAATCTAGCCACAAAGACCTTGGATTTGATCCATTCTGATGTTTGTGGACCGCTTAGTGTAAGCACTAGAAACAATCATCAGTACTTCATAACCTTTACTGACAACTTTAGTCGTTTTGGTTATGTGTATTTAATGAAGTACAAATCTGAGGCTTTTGAGAAATTTTTAGAATTTCAAAAGGAGGTTGAGAACCAAACTGGTCACAAGATCAAGACACTTCGATCTGATTGAGGTGGCGAGTATCTTAGTCAAGAGTTCCTTAATCATCTCAGAGATAATGGAATTATCTCTCAGTGGACTCCTCCAGGAACTCCTCAACTTAATGGAGTTTCTAAGAGAAGCAATCGAACCCTACTTGATATGGTTCGTTCCATGATGAGTTTCACTGACTTACCACCTTCTTTCTGGGGCTATGCTCTAGAAAGTGCAACCAAGATTTTGAATCTTGTTCCTTCCAAGTTAGTCCCTAAAACGCCCTATGAAATGTGGCATGGTAAAATCCCTAGTTATTCTTACTTAAGAATTTGGGGTTGTCCTGCTTATGTGAAGAGGACAGTGGGAGATAAGTTAGAAGCTCGTTCTCACTTATGCTACTTTGTTGGCTATCCTAAGGAATCCATAGGATACTACTTCTATGATCAAATTGAACAAAAGGTGTTTGTTTCAAGAAATGCAACTTTCTTGAGGAATCGAACCTAGAAGAAAAGAAAGGTAAGATCACAAAACTCAAAGAAATTTGAGATATTCCCACGCCACATTTAGAGGACACGTCCCATCCTGATATCCCACAACCAATCACAAACTTCGATACACGTGAAAATCCTCCTCTAAGGCGTTCTGAACGCACTCCTAGACAGCCGGAGAGGTGGTATGGTTTTCTCCATGAAATCTCTCAAGAGGATAATGATCCTCTAACATATGAGGGGGCACTGTCAGACTCGGATTCTGAACACTGAAAACAAGCCATGAAATCCTACATGGATTCCATGTACTCCAACCAAGTTTGGACCTTGGTAGATTTGCCTGATGGGGTTAAACCCATAGGTTGCAAATGGATCTTTAAGAGAAATCTTGGAGTAGATGGAAACATTGCAGCCTATAAGGCAAGACTGGTTGCAAAAGGATTCACTTGAAGGCCCGATGTGGAGTTTGATGAAACCTTCTCACCGGTTGCAATGCAAAAGTCCATTCGGATCATGCTTGCCATTGCTACATATTACGACTATGAGATACGGAAAATGGATGTGAAAACTGCCTTTCTCAATGGAGACATTGATAAAGACATTTATATGGATCAACCCATAGGTTTCACATTCAGTGGGAGTGAGCAAAAGGTTTGCAAACTCCAAAGATCAATCTACGGATTGAAACAGGCTTCTAGGAATTGGAACATTCGTTTTGATGAAGCAGTCAAAGCATTTGGATTCGTTCAAAATTTGAATGAACCCTACGTGTATAGAAAGGAATTGGAGACTTCAGTGCAATTCTTGGTACTTTATGTCGATGCCATCCTCCTAATTGGGAATTCGGCGGATAACATGGAAGTTACCAAGTTCTAGTTATCGAACCAATTCGAGATGAAAGATCTTCGTGATTCGTCCTACATTCTCGGGATAAAGATCTGTACTGATAGATCTAAGAGATTGATAGGACTATCACAGTCGATGTACATGGACAAAGTATTGAAACGGTTCAGTATGGAGAATGCGAAGAACAAAGTCCTTCCCATGAGTGTAGGAACATCTCTTTCGAAGAAGATGTGTCCTAAGACAAACCTCGAGAAGGAAAGAATGACTCATGTCCCTTATGCCTCGACAATAGGCAGCATAATATATGCAATACTGTGTACTCGACCGGATGTAGCATATGCACTTAGTGTAACAAGCCGTTTCCAATCAGACCCTGGAGAAGGTCACTGGACTGCCCTGAAGAATATCCTAAAGTACTTACAAAGCACTAAGGATTTATTCTTAGTATACGAAGGACAGAAATATCTAGTAGTCGGAGGATACTGCGATGCAAGTTTTGGATCTGACTTAGATAATTTTAAAGTCAATGTCAGGATACATTTTCTACCTTAACGGCGGAGCAGTGAGTTGGAAAAGTTCTAAGCAAACGACCACTACAGATTCGATCACTGAGGCCGAATACTTAGCTGCAAATGATGCAACTAAGGAAGGTGTTTGGATTAGAAACTTCAGTCAAGATTTAAATGTCGTTCCTAGCATGAAAGACCCCATTACTGTGTTTTGTGACAACACTGAGGCGGTTGCTCAAGCAAGAGAACCAAGATCTCACCAACGGACCAAGCACATTATGAGGAAGTATGACCTAATCCGTGATATCATCAAAAGAGGTGATGTGCATATTGAGAGGGTCACATCAGCAGAGAACGTGGCAGACCCACTTACAAAACCCCATAGTCGAGAAGCTTTCGAAGGTCATCTTGAGAAGATGGGACTTAGATTAGCTCCTGAATGGCTTTGACGGGTAAGTGGGAGATTGTTAGGAATAGTGCCCTGAAAGCCGATGTAATAGTCTGCTTTAGTACTTTCCTTTTGTAAATCACATACAATGTTTTGATAATACGAATAGAGGCAACACTTCTTTATATGCTCTTGTTTGATTGTGTGTTTCCTTTTGATTGTGTATGTATAAGAACTCCCCTAATCAATATGACTTATAGGAGTCAACCATTTAGGTGAAGTGGTTCATGAGACGAGCCCTATATCATATAAGTCATGATTAGAAATCACTCCAATCCGAAGAGTCCAAAAGACAGTGGGAGTGTCAACCTGACTCGTTCGAGGCTGCTCATGTGATCACGCCCTTAAGAAGGACCACCTTGTTTCATGGGGTGTAATGTGTATGGTTGATACGTGCGTGATACATGGGGGGTGCTTACTTATTCTAAGTAGGTACACTAAGGTGTCCTATGTGAGAAGATTCCTAAATGGGAAAGGAAGTTTCTATATCTGAAAATAGAATCTTCCAGATTAGGAAATATCTCACGAGTTATTGATGTGTTTAAGTGATCCTTAAACTTGAGGTTCCATTGATACTTTATGAGCTAACTCTGTAGTCTTAGGTGTAAGCTTTAAAGGGTGTCGCCTTAGACAACTGATTCAAGGCTTATGCTGGGGCTGCACAAATGGCACATGAAAGTATATGAGAATCAATAAAGGACCTACGCTTGCATTAGCAAGGTGATGATCTCTTATTGTGTAAGTCATTCATATGCCATCTAGGAGTCCTTGGCCAAGACAGTGGATCAAGACATCAAGAAAAGAGTTTCTTGGATTGAGATCAAATGGGTATGAAATGCACTTAGCATTAAGATCTAGATTATTAGGGTTCTAATTATTCCGTTGCCCTAGATCTTGATTGAGAGATGGGACGTAGGAGGATTGTATCTCACATATGTCAATGACTTAAAGGTTCTGTCGAATCGAGACATTCTTATTCAGCTAGGGGTGAAACACCTATTGCTAGACTGTGGTCGTTTGATCTGTGGAACTGATTAATTAACTGATTAATTAGTTAGATATTATTCTTGCCCAACAAGTTGGTCAAAAGGTGGACTTTTGGTCAAAGTAAGAGACTTAGTCCCCAAGTAAGAGATCCCTTTCCAAAAGGAGTTTGGAATCCTTTTCCAAAAAGGAGAAGGGGTTCGAACCCTACCCTTATAAATAAAGGGGTTCGACCCCATGGGATGAGGATAGCAAAATTTCTCCTTCTCTAAATTATAAACTAAACCCTAGAGCCTAAACACCGAATATAGAACTAGCATCCTCCCTATTCGGATCGTGGTCGCGGTTGGTGGACTACTTCTCTAGAAGGCTACTATCGTGAAGTCTTGAAAGATTCGAAGGAGCTTTTGGGGATCAAGCCGCGTGAAGAGCGTTCTTGGGCGTCTAGAACATGTCAAGAAAGCTACTATCTAAGTGGGTTTCTTGATCTCTACGAGTTTGGGAATAGGAATTGCAAGATTCGATCTTTGCTTAGTTGGGAAAATTTTTAAATTTTCGCTACGTTTCTTTTCGTTTTCCCAACCGGCTTATGCAATAAGAGATCTTCTTGCATTTAACCAAGTGTAGGTCCTTTGTTGATTCTCATATGCTTTCATGTGCCACTTGTGTAGTCCCAACATAAACCATGATTCAGCTGTCACGGGTGACATCCTTTTAGAAATATATCAAAGACTATAGAGTTAGCTCACATAAAACTTCAATGGAATCTAAAGTCAAAGGATTAATTTATTGACGCCATTGACCTATGAGATAATTCCTAATCTGGAAGTTTCCTCTTTCCGAAGTGGAAACTTCCTTTCCCATTTAGGAAACTTCTCATGCGGGACACCCAGTGTACCTATTCTCATAACGAGCACCCTCATGTATTGCGTACACATTAACTATGAACTTTACACCCAATGAAACAGGGTGATCCTTCTTAAGGATGTAATCCCACGAGCAATTCTCAATCAAGAAAAATCAACACTCCCACTGTTTGTTGGAACCATCGACTTGGAGTGGCTTCTAATCCGGCCTTGAGCTAGGGCTTGTTTCATGTGCCATTCACCTAATGACAAAGTCCCTAAAGACTTTATGGACTAGAGGAGTTCTAATACATATGCTCATAAAGGAAACACTCAAAGCACGTATTGCAGGGAAAGAAGTGTTTGCCTATGATAATAATCAATCGTATATTATTCAAAGATTGTCTGTGATATAAGGAAAGTCCCAAAGCAGATTATGCCGAATCGGCTTTCTAGGGCACTATTCCTAACAAGACAATATCAACAAGTCATATCATAGCAATTCATACTCATAAATAAGCATATGTCATGTTAGGATCATGATTGGGGATCGATAAGAGCGAAAGAAACAAAACGAAGAACAAAATATGACACTCAACACTCTGGGGGGCTAACGACCATTAGCCCCCAAGCACTATAACACCCCCCAAAGGCCGTCAGTGTAGCGCCCCAACAGAGGGCCCCACATCCCCCGCACCGGGACCCAGCCCACATATGAAATGGGTAATCCATACACGAGCCGAATCACGGCGAACGGGGACTCACTCACACTCTAGGCTAGGCGGGAGCTAGAACCTCGAAACCCAATGAACAAGCTCAAGAATTAAATGCAAGTGCGGAAGCAGAACATATAATCAATCACGAGGTTTATCGGAAAAGATCACTAACAAGAGTACCTAATCCCGAAAAATGAAAACATAAATCATAATCACAAATTCACGAGTTCCATTATCCTTAGAAGTCTGTCCCAAAACAATATCAGATAATCATAACAATTCATATGCAAACCTATATATTAACACTTTATAAAATGCATAAAAATAGACGCCAACTCGTTCAAGAGACTCGACAGACTCGACTTCCCGCCTAACACCACAAAACCTGCAAAAACACTGAAAGCAATGCTAGGTTCAGTCTATAAGAGACTGGTGGGTACAAAACAGGGCATAAAATATATAATATCTCAGAATTTAAACACCCACACATGCACGCTATAATCTCGTGCGAGGTTTTTAAGATATTTCCCAAGTGGGTAAAACAAAGGAAAACAACGCTCGGGATTATAACTATCAAATTTATTCATTTCATTCATAAGGTTTCATAGCCCGGCGAGAGGGCGTGCATAATCTCCAACATTCTACTCGTGTGTGCATATCAATTCAAACTTTTCATTAGTGATCATTCAGATTCATACATATTCGTTCATAATCATAGTCATAATCATAATCATATCATGCATATCATAATCATAAACACTTACACCTTTTTCCTCCGGGTGGTGGACGGGATTGCAAGGCCCGGCCACCTAATCATATCAATGTGGCTATGAGGTTCATGAGTCCTCAAAGCCCGGTTAGCGTTTCCTCATCAAAAACTCCTTGACGAGGTCCGTTTCGCCGTAGTTCATTGTGGAACTAGCACATGGGATCCCCGTCGGCCCGATGCCTCCCCGGATAGCCACATGTACTAAATTCTTGGGCCCGTGTTCAGTTCATATCATGCACTCGCCAAAATCATAGGTAGGGTTCATAAATAAAAGGGATTATACGTTTGAAATCATTTACCTAAAATGACTCGATATATAAATATACTATTTTGGCTCAAAATCCTTCACATAAGGGATATATCAGGGCGTCTTAGCTATTAGAAGAGAAACCCACCGGGTACGCCTTACCGACCAATACCAAGAGGAAAACAAGAGGACTTGGAAGTGTCCTAAGAACCCGGCATCTCCGCCCTGTGGAAAACTGTACAAAGATAACATAGTGTATACGTGAGACTCAAGACTCCATATGAACCATATACGACGCACGGCATGTCATGCACATGATATGAGATGCATACAAGGTATAAATCATTTTAAGAAGCCAAACTACCAAGTATTTCAATCAACATGTTCCATATATGAAGGTTATATATTCAAACTTTTCATAATTCATAGCAATTCAAGTCATGAATTTCATATAACAATTAAAACTCAAATATATCAGGTTTTCAATTATATATTAAACAACACAAAGGCATTCAAATCATTTAAATATGTAAAACATAAAATAGATAACAATCAATTCCATAAATTAAGTCCATAAGTCATAACATAAAATTTCACAATTAAAAGGTCACATTTCATGAGATAATATTACTATTTTAGTCTCCTAGATTCATTTCAAATTCATATGTTCATATTTTATATCAATTAAATCCAAGAATTTCATTTAACGATCATGACACGTACTATTCACGTTTATAATTAGAAAATAGGAAAATAAATAAAAAGAAAACGTTCAAGTCATGATCGGTAATTAAATAACGTGAAATAGATAACAATTAAATTCCAAAATTCAAATAAATTAAACAGTATATAAAATATATACAATATTCATAAATATATATATATATATATATATATATATACATGCGTATTATATATTAACATTTACACATTACATATAATATATATATATATATATAGGATTACATGTATGCATAACATATATAATAAAATACATATTATATATATATATATATATATATATATATACATGCACGTATACAAACATGCATGTAATATTATGTATATTTATTTATATACTTATATACCAGGCATGCAACCACCTTAAACTGCCATGCATCAACACAATTACACTAAGTAACTAATATATATACATATATATACGAACATACACACAATACCTATATATATATATATATATACACAGACATTGTAGCAACACAGAAACCGCAGCAGCTACAACATATATACATATACAAACGAGCAGCAGCAGCAACAAGAAGAAAGAAGTAGCAGGTAAGAAGAAAGAAGGAAAGAAGTAGCAGCAGCAGCTTGAATGCAAGGAAGGAGCAACAGCAAAAATGCACTCCCCGCCCGGGGAGAGGAGATGTAGAATCTTCTGCATCAGGTGTCCCCGTCCGGGGACACTTTCAGTTCAAACTCTCCCCGCCCGGGGAGAGTGTTGCAGAACAAGCAGATAGCAGCAGCAGTTTCACGCAGAGCAGGGTAGGAAAACAGGGCATGACAACCTCAAGTTTCCAACCAACAATTAGATACATAAAGGTGCAAGATAGAGCAACAAAACATCAATATTTCAGGCCCAAAAGCCACTCTTAACACGCAGCAGCAACAGCACGAAGTAAAAGAGGGGAAAGGGGACATTTTCATACAAAATCATTTAATGGTATCTCATCAATCCTCAACTACCAAGCAAGATAAGTTCATATATCATTAAATGAAGTTCATAAGATCCAATTTCATGTATTACATTCAAAGGAATCCCAAGGAAACATGAAAGATTCAAATGAAGGACATAAACCCTTACTATTCAACACTTGATCCATAGCATACTCAAACCAACATGAAAATCTGCAAAATAAGAGTCTAAAGAATGAGAAGAGGATGGAGAATAATATCATGAGCTTACCTTTCAAGTTTGAAGAGATTAGGTGGAGATATGAGCTCAAAAGGTGAAAATGAAATGTGCTTCTCTTGGAGCTTCAAGGGTGTTTCGGTTTGCAGCTGAAAATATCTCCTCTTGGTGTATGAAATGAAATGAGGGAGATGTTGTCTGATCAAGGGTTAAGTAAGGGTCATGTGGGTTCAAACCTTGCTCAATTTGGTTAACCATGGTTCAAGATATGATTAAAATAGTGGTAGGTGGTCATTTAGGCGGACGTCACAAGTTTCGGTTAAAGTTCGGAGGTCAAAACGAGCTTAGAAAAATATGAGGCTTTTTCTATTGAACTCGAATCTTCGATACGAGTTCAACAGAGGTGACGGAACTTCCGAGTTCCCAAGCTCAAGATATCACATACGGAACCAAGGGTGCGCTAATTGTTCGTTAGCCCCCGATTTGGTTCCACAATACAAAATAAATTCGTTACCACATCAAACGAGATCAAAAACGTAAAACGAGCATATAGACATGTTCATAACACATAAATCTATGACATACTAAATTTTCACGAAATTTCGACATCAAATCATATAAGAACGACGCACGATTAAAACACTCATGCGCAAACATAACAATTTCATAACATTTCCAAATTAAATAAACATATTTATATTTCATTTTAAATTAAAATTAAAGTCAACGGTAATTATGAAATTAAATAATAATATTTAAATTCTATTTTTTTAAATTAAAACTCAAGTTAACGATTTAAAAATTTTAAATTAATTAATATAATTAGAACATGATTAATTAACTTTAATTCTTAATTATCAATTAAATAAATTAATTAACGAAATAAAATTATAAATTAAAATAAAATAAACTAATGACAATTTATTTTAAAATTTTATTTTTAAAACACTCATAAATAATTAATCACATAATTAAATAATTTAATTGCGCAATTTATAAACACAAGCGACATATTCGTACAAATGAAAACCGGGGTGTTACAATCTCTCCCCCTTAAAAGAATCCATCCTCGGATTCAATGCACGCCTAAAAGCAATTAATGGGAAACCCCGTCCCTCGCAAGCAACAAGGAGAGAACCCCGTCTCTCGAACAACAAAGAGAGAACCCCATCTCTCAAAAGCAACAAAGAGAGAACCCCGTCTCTCAAAAGCAGAAATTACATCAAAGAATAAATACCAAGTGGAAAAAAATTCAAAACGTGAATTACAATAATGAATAATCACGTAGGTCACACAGGAACACGTAATAAACCGCAATTACAACATAACCAGGTACAACGAAAATAATCAATCAGCAATGTATATATAGCATTAAGAAATCAATTAAATTAAATTTCATGTATGCATATGCGATGAATGTTTTATGTACCGTTCACCGTAGCCGAGAATTTTGAAGTTGACTCATTCATGGTCTAATTGCATCATGTGACCCAAAAGCTGGCTTGGCTCTTGACTTATTTTTAATGCCCTTAATATGAGTGTTCGGTTGAAGAGAAGACAACTCTCGGCTGGTCCTACTCGACTCTTACAACTTGATCACCTTCTTCAATTTGGCGGGTTCCTTGGAATTCAATTAACCCTTAGGATAGTGCTCACTTCCCTTTTTTTTTTTTTTTTAACTCCTGACCCTTAACCTCTACGTCTTCCCTTGACATGACTAATTCTTTCAACCAGTCGAACTCTGCTTATCCTACGTATCATCGAAACATTCCTTCTATGAATCATGTTTGAATCTTCTATCCTTGTTGATACCCGGATTCACCATATTCAAGATCAACTACTTCCAAGGCCCTAAGTTCAATGCCCATCTCATGATCGTTCCTCGCCACGATTTTCTCCTTCATGAATTCTTCCTCAATCAAGTTAAACCATCAATTGCTAGAGTCTGATCAATCTTCTCGGGGATTCTTTCCCAACTCGTATTCCAGTTATCCCTTTATTCTCTTTAAGCCTGTAGACAAGCATTTAGTTCTGGCCCACTCAATTCCCTACTTAAATGTAAAACATTCCTTATAATTCTTGAAGTTTGATCCAATTCCTTCAATGATCACCCCTTCGGTTTCCTTTTACCAATACTAATAGGAGTTCACAGAAGTTCCCTCATAATTCCATCATCTTTACAATTTCAACCCTGTGCTATGAATATCCCTTAGCAATCTTCAGGTTGAGTATAGTGATTTAACTTTCATTTTGATGGTTCCATCGTTAAGACTGTTCATCCTTTTCCTATCTCTATCACTTGCACTTCCAAATCGTCTATGGTTTGCATTTTCCGTTGTTCCTACTAGAATACTCTTCGAGCACAACCTTAAATCTTAAGTTTGTCTCTTGGTCGTGCTCTCCCCCTTAAAAAGAATTCCTGATCTCCCCAAACTTATTTCCTTAAGACGAACAACTCTCAGTAGAAAATGTGTCCGATGGCTTAGTTCACGTTCACTTTAAAGTTCTTGATTGGAGCAACGACCCTTTTCCCTTTTGCTTCCCCAACTCCTGATTAAGTTCATTAAATTCATTAACTTGTCTCATCTAATTTATATGTCTTGAACCTTCCACTTCCTTCTTTATCCTACTCTATCAACCCAAAATGTTTCTTTTTCACTTTGTTCTATAGGACTTTGATCGAAGTAATAGTGAAAGTAGTAAACAGAGAAATCCTAACAAGTAAACACTAAAATGGTGCGTACTGAGTTAAGATGATAAATGCATGTGACAGATGTTTTAAACAAGGAATTGCAACATCGAGGCACATAATTCAACAAATAAGTATGTAACAATAATTTAACAATTAGAGTATTAAAACGCATATAATAAGAATTTAAATAACTAATTTACTATGCATGATGCATGTGCTATGAATGCATTGAACCTGTCACCGTAGTGGTGTCTTTAGCACGACATATTGTCCTTTGATCACGATGTTGTGAGCATAAGTCATAAGGTTAAACATTGTTCGATCGTTGATGATTCTTCCCAAACCCTTGACTTTCTTCAAAGATTGATTCCAAATGATGTCCCAAATCTTACCCTTAATTGTCTCCGTGCTCAAGGTTTCCTTCACCATTCTTTATGAATTTAATGATTGAATGCACTCATCTTCCAATTGCTTACACTTGAGCACATAATTTCTCTCCACAACTCTTTGTCTCTCTTTATCGTTTCCATTTGCTGCTCCATTACTCCCCACTCGAACTCGTGACATGACAATTTAGCTTAAGTCTAGAAAACAACTTCAATCCAACCAAAGATAGAACCTTTGGCACCTTAGCTTTCAATGAGTTTGAAAACGCCATATCGATCGATTCTCATTAACTCCCTCCAATCCCACTTCTTCCTCACCCAAACTTGAGTTTTCTTGAGGGTCTCCATCTCCTCGTTGATAAAATCCTTGAACCTAAAATACTTTCAAAATTTTCTTCACTTCTCCTTTGAATGAATGATCCACTATCTTAATAATCTTCAACGAACAACCCGAAACTTACAAACCTCTCTAATATCGGTCTTCTCTTCCAAATCCTACCTTCAATTCCTAGCGAAGAGATCTTCTCCCTTGATATTAAATTTAATAGTTGGCAAAACACGGCCTTCAACCTGAGTAAAGCTACTACCCCTAGAACCCTACAAAAGCAAAACATAGGTTGTGCATCTTAATCGTTGATCTCTAAGGTATTAGTGAGAACTAACATCCTCTCATATAGTTTCGGTCTTGACCTTTCTACCAATGTAGCTTTTAGATGATGAGGAAACTTGAATGTACCGTTGTAAGGGCACCAACGAACCTGGTTCCATTTAGAAAAGACCACGATCCCCTAATCCTTGTAGGTAACCCCACCTTCTACCACGATGTTGAGTAATGAAATGTGGTTTCACGTTGATAGCCTTGAAGATTCAACACCAGACCTTCTATTTCCTTAATTCCATAACCTCTTCATTAGTTTGATAGAAGAAACCCGTTGTTGAGGTTGATAATAGCTTTATTAACATGACGATAACCTATAACAAAAGATTCCACTCGAATATAGATGCATGTAAATTAGCATATGCTTATGACACATATTTAGATCAATCAAAACACATAAAATGCAATTGCAACACTTAAAGCAACGAAATTGAAAGTAGGTCACATCTATCAAGAAAGTTCGAACAATTAATAACAACTTAACCATGGAAATTCAATGCAATGCACACATTGACAAGTTGTTCCTATGCCGCACGACCTAAACTGACTCAAACAGGACACGAGAACCCGGGTTTTGCAACCCTAGGCTCTGATACCACTTAAAGATGTAGCGCCCCAACGGAGGGCCCCACATCCCCCACACCGAGATCCAACCCGCATATGAAATGGGTAATCCATACACGAGCCGAATCACGGCGAACGGCGACTCACTCACACTCTAGGCTAGGCGGGAGCTAGAACCTCGAAACCCAATAAACAAGCTCAAGAATTAAATGCAAGTGCGGAAGCAGAACATATAATCAATCACGAGGTTTATCGGAAAAGATCACTAACAAGAGTACCTAATCCCGAAAAATGAAAACATAAATCATAATCACAAATTCACGAGTTCCATTATCCTTAGAAGTCTGTCCCGAAACAATATCAGATAATCATAACAATTCATATGCAAACCTATATATTAACACTTTATAAAATGCATAAAAATAGACGCCAACTCGTTCGAGAGACTCGACAGACTCGACTTCCCGCCTAGCACCCCAAAACCTGCAAAAACACTGATAACAATGCCAGGTTCAGTCTATAAGAGACTGGTGGGTATAAAACAGGGCATAAAATATATAATATCTCAGAATTTAAACACCCACACATGCACGCTATAATCCCGTGCGAGGTTTTTAAGATATTTCCCAAGTGGGTAAAACAAAGGAAAACAACGCTCGGGATTACAACTATCAAATTTATTCATTTCATTCATAAGGTTTCATAGCCCGGCGAGAGGGCGTGCATAATCTCCAACCTTCTCCTCGTGTGTGCATATCAATTCAATCTTTTCATTAGTGATCATTCACATTCATACATATTCGTTCATAATCATAGTCATAATCGTAATCGTATCATGCATATCATAATCATAAACACTTACACCTTTTTCCTCCGGGTGGTGGACGGGATTGCAAGGCCCGGCCACCTAATCATATCAATGTGGCTATGAGGTTCATGAGTCCTCAAAGCCCGGTTAGCGTTTCCTCGTCAAAAACTCCTTGACGAGGTCCGTTTCGCCGTAGTTCATTGTGGAACAAGCACATGGGATCCCCGTCGGCCCGACGCCTCCCCGGATAGCCACATCTACTAAATTCCTGGGCCCGTGTTCAGTTCATATCATGCACTCGCCAAAATCATAGGTACAGTTCAAAAATAAAAGGGATCATACGTTTGAAATCATTTACCCAAAATGACTCGATATATAAATATACTATTTTGGCTCAAAATCTTTCACATAAGGGATATATCAGGGCATCTTAGCTATTAGAAGAGAAACCCACCGATTACGTCTTACCGACCAATACCAAGAGGAAAACAAGAGGACTTGGATGTGTCCTAAGAACTCGGCATCTCCGCCCTGGAGAAAACTGTACAAAGATAACATAGTGTATACGTGAGACTCAAGACTCCATATGAACCATATACGACGCACGACATGTCATGCACATGATATGAGATGCATACAAGGTATAAATCATGTTAAGAAGCCAAACTACCAAGTATTTCATTCAACATGTTCCATATATGAAGGTTATATATTCAAACTTTTCATAATTCATAGCAATTCAAGTCATGAATTTCATATAACAATTAAAACTCAAATATATCAGGTTTTCAATTATATATTAAACAACACAAAGGTATTCAAATCATTTAAATATGTAAAACATAAAATAGATAACAATCAATTCCATAAATTAAGTCCATAAGTCATAACAGAAAATTTCACAATTAAAAGGTCACATTTCATGAGATAATATTACTATTTTAATCTCCTAGATTCATTTCAAATTCATATGTTCATATTTTATATCAATTAAATCCAAGAATTTCATATAACGTACTATTCACGTTTATAATTAGAAAATAGGCAAATAAATAAAAAGAAAACGTTCAAGTCATGATCGGTAATTAAATAACGTGAAATAGATAACAATTAAATTCCAAAATTCAAATAAATTAAACAGTATATAAAATATATACAATATTCATAAATATATATATATATATATATATATATATATATATATATATATATGCGTATTATATATTAACATTTACACATTACATATAATATATATATATATAGGATTACATGCATGCATAACATATATAATAAAATACATATTATATATATATATATATATATATATATATATATATATATACACCATGCACGTATACAAACATGCATGTAATATTATGTATATATATTTATATACTTATATACCAGGCATGCAACCACCTTAAACTGCCATGCATCAACACAATTACGCTAAGTAACTAATATATATACATATATATACGAACATACACACAATACCTATATATATATATATACACAGACATAGTAGCAACACAGAAACCGCAGCAGCTACAACATATATACATATACAAACGAGCAGCAGAAGCAACAAGAAGAAAGAAGTAGCAGGTAAGAAGAAAGGAGGAAATAAGTAGCAGCAGCAGCTTGAATGCAAGGAAGGAGCAACAACAAAAATGCACTCCCCGCCCGGGTAACATCTAGCACAAACTCTCCCCGCCCGGGAGAGGAGATCCAGAATCTTCTGCATCAGGTGTCCCCGTCCGGGGACACTTTCAGTTCAAACTCTCCCCGCCCGGGGAGAGTGTTGCAGAACAAGCAGATAGCAACAATAGTTTCATGCAGTGCAGGGTAGGAAAACAGGGCATGACAACCTCAAGATTCCAACCAGCATTTAGATACATAAAGGTGCAAGATAGAGCAACAAAATGTCAATATTTCAGGCCCCAAAGCCACTCTTAACACGCAACAGCAGCAACACGAAGTAAAAGAGGGGAAAGGGGACATTTTCATACAAAATCATTTAATGGTATCTCATCAATCCTCAAATACCAAGCAAGATAAGTTCATATATCATTAAATGAAGTTCATAAGATCCAATTTCATGCATTACATTCAAAGGAATCCCAAGGAAACATGAAAGATTCAAATAAAGGACATAAACCCTTACTATTCAACACTTGATCCATAGCATACTCAAACCAACATGAAAATCTGCAAAATATGAGTCTAAAGAATGAGAAGAGGATGGAGAATAATATCATGAGCTTACCTTTCAAGTTTGAAGAGATTTGGTAGAGATATGAGCTCAAAAGGTGAAAATGAAATGTGCTTCTCTTGGAGCTTCAAGGGTGTCTCGGTTTGCAGCTGAAAATATCTCCTCTTGGTGTATGAAATGAAATGAAGGATATGTTTTCTGATCAAGGGTTAAGTAAGGGTCATGTGGGTTCAAACCTTGCTCAATTTGGTTAACCATGGTTCAAGATATGATTAAAATAGTGGTAGGTGGTCATTTAGGTGGACGTCACAAGTTTCGGTTAAAGGTCGGAGGTCAAAACGAGCTTAGAAAAATATGAGGCTTGTTCTATTGAACTCGAATCTTTGATACGAGTTCAGCGGAGGTGACGGAACTCGATTCCGGGTTCCCGAGCTCAAGATATCACATACGGAAGCAAGGGTGCGCTAATTGTTCGTTAGCCCCCGATTTGGTTCCACAATACAAAATAAATTCGTTACCACGTCAAACGAGATCGAAAACGTAAAACGAGCATATAGACATGTTCATAACACATAAATCTATGACATACTAAATTTTTACGAAATTTCGACATCAAATCATATAAGAACGACGCACGATTAAAACACTCATGCGCAAACATAACAATTTCATAACATTTCCAAATTAAATAAACATATTTATATTTCATTTTAAATTAAAATTAAAGTCAACGGTAATTATGAAATTAAATAATAATATTTAAATTCTATTTTTTTAAGTTAAAACTCAAGTTAACGATTTAAAATTTTTAAATTAATTAATATAATTAGAACATGATTAATTAACTTTAATTCTTAATTATCAATTAAATAAATTAATTAACGAAATAAAATTATAAATTAAAATAAAATAAACTAATAACAATTTATATTAAAATTTTATTTTTAAAACATTCATAAATAATTAATCACATAATTAAATAATTTAATTGCGCAATTTATAAACACAAGCGACATATTCGTACAAATGAAAACCAGGGCGTTACAGTCAGTACCCAGCGTAGCCCCTAGACTAGCTAATGGCCGTTATTTAGTTTTTCCCTTAGAGACCTTAACGGGCGTTAGCCTGTCCAGAAGGTCTCCCCAACTCAGCCATCCATGGTTGACACGTGAGGGAGAAAGGGGAGGAGCAGGGTAGCCCGGCCAAGCCAACAAACCAACCTTAAAACCACTCCGAATCACCCCAAAATAAGACACATACATCAAGCATGCGAGCTGTACAAATTAACTCCACAAAGAGGCCAAGAAACTAGGCAAAACACCAACCACCATTAATATAACTTGAAGCTCCATTAATAGTGAAACATAAATGCCTCAACTACCAAGATAAAAGCCACCATAAATGCATCAATTTAACTTAAAGGAACAACGTATATCAAGCTCAAAGCATGAGAATAAAAACACAAGACATAACTTCAAATTTTAACATAAAAGCACTATTCATCATCTTCTTCATTCAACACCAAATCTTACCTTGGTCCATTAGAGAAGAAAAGCACTATACAAAGAGTATGATGAGAAGAAAGCACATGTTACGAGGAGTCAAAATCTTACCTTGGTTCACTAGAGAAGTGAACAGAGGAGGCAAGACTTGATCTTGAAGGGTTTTTGGACGCTTAGGGCTTACGCTGTCTCCTTTCTTCTTTCTTGTTAGTGTTGATTGATCAAATGAGAGGGAGGGGAGAAATATTCAGCTCTTTTAGAGCTGAATATGGGCCGGTTTGAGTGAAAATGGGTTAGGTCAAAATAAGCTGATCCGTTCGTGTCGGATTTTAAGCCAAAGGGGGTTCAAACGATTTCAGAAAAATGTAAGGCTAGTTCCGTTGGACTCGAACCATCGAAACAAATTCAATGGTGGAATCGGAATTCAAATCTAAATTCCTGAGCTCAATTTATCCAAAAAGGGCACTAAAATTATTAGAAAACATAGAGTATAAGCAGCGGAATTTTAAAATTTTTTTTTCAAAAGGGATCCTAAGCTTGCAATATTTGTTTCAAGACTTTAGAAAGATTCAAGAAACTTACAAGACTTGAAGATTTCTTGTGATGTTTGATTTCTCCTATCAAACACCTTTCAAACGGATTGTCCCTCGAACGACTCTTGATTAGACACCAAAGTAGGAACCCTCCAAAGCGTATCCACACCAGTTCTAGATCACGATCAAGCTATTGAGAATGCTAGTTTTATGGCTTATGTTTTGGATAGGAAATTTTGTGGAAAACTTTCTTTTGATTTTTCTCAAAATAATTAATGCTTCAAAAACGTTGGTCTAAACCCGAGAAAGAGCCCAACCCCTCTATTTATACAAGTGGGGTTCGAACCCCATGGACTTTCCTAAGCCTTGTGGGTTTTGATTTCTTGCTCAATAATTCACAAATTAAATAATATCTATTATTTAAATTAAGATCCTATCTTATCTTAAAGACATATCAAGAAATCCTTTTCCTAAACCCTTTACAAGTTTTACTATGTAACTTTATCTAGTATAAAATTAAATATCTTAAAATTCATAATTAAATATTTATTGGGTTAATTATTTTGATTTGGACTTAACAATTAATTCCTAATCAATTAAAAGCCCAAAAATTAATTAAACAATTTAATTAATTGTGTTTTTCACACGAGTGGCTTTTCGCCGCATGTGTCACTCACGTGACATGAGGCCTACGCATGTGTTTTGAATATTATACAATTGATTGTTATGATAGGCAAACACTTTTTTATGTGCAATACGTGTTTTGTGTGTTTCCATTATGTGTGTCCCCTAATCCATAAGGCTGTTAGGGACTTTGTCATTAGGTGAATGATACATGAAACAATCCCTAACTTAAGCCGGATTAGAAACCACTCCAAGTCGATGAGTCCAACAAACATTGGGAGTGTTGATTAGGCTTGACGGAGACTTGCTCGTGGGATTACATCCTTAAGAAGGACCATTCTGTTTCATGGGGTGTAAAGTGTTAGGTATAGTGCCCTTAAAGCCTATTGTATATCCGCTTTAGTACTTTCCTTTTGTAAATCACAAACAATCTTTGAATAATAAACGAACCTTGGCAACACTTCTTTATATGCTCTTATCTGTTTGTATGATTACTTTAACTCCGCATGTATAAGAACTCCCCTAATCAATATGACTTATAGGACTCAACCATTTAGGTGAAGTGGTTCATTAGGCGGGCCCTATATCACATAAGTCATGATTAGATATCGCTCCAAGCCGATGAGTCCTAAAGACAGTGAGAGTGTCGACTTGACTCGTTCGAGGCTTGCTCATGTGGTCACGCCCTTAAGAAGGACCACCTTGTTTCATGGGGTGCAAAGTCTATTGCTGATACGTGCGTGATACATGGGGGTGCTTACTCATTCTAAGTAAGTACACTGAGGTGTCCCATATGGGAAGATTCCTAAATGGGAAAGGAAGTTTTTATTTCTGGAAATAGAAACTTCCAGATTAGGAAATATCTCATGACTAATTGATGTGATTAAGTGATCCTTAGACTTGATGTCCCATTGATACTTTATGGGCTAACTTTGTAGTCTTAGGTGTAAGCTTTAAAAGGTGTCGCCTTAGACAACTGATTCAAAGCTTATGTTGGGGCGGCACAAGTGGTACATGAAAGTATATGAGAATCGATAAAGGACATACACTTGTATTAGCAAGTTGATCTCTTATTGTGTAAGTCATTCATATGCCATAATGGAGTCCTTGGCCAAGGCAGTGGAACAAGATATCAAGAAATGAGTTTCTTGGATTGAGATCAAATGGAGATGAAATGCACTTAACTTTAAGATCAAGATTATTAGAGTTCTGATTATTCCCATGCCCTAAATCTTGATTGAGAGATGGGACGTAAGAGGATTGTATCTCACATGAATCAATGACTTAAAGGTTCTTTCGAATTGAGACGTTGTTATTCTGCTAGGGGTCATACACCTGTTGCTAAACTATGGTCATATGATCTGTGGACTGATTAGTTAATTAGGAATTAATTAATTAGGGTCACTACTAATTTAATTAAGAACCTAGAGGGTCCCACTTAACAACCCGGTCATGTGGGTTAAGTCTTGAAATCGAATAAACGAGTTGATCGGACCAATAGGAGATTGGTGGGGTCCACATGTGTGGGACACGTGTCCCTAGTGACACGTGCCACGTGTGTATGTGTTAGTTAAATAATTAATTTGATTAATTATTTATTAGACTTTAATTTAATTATGAATTAATATTAAAGTTCTAATTTGGAGAGATAAAGTCTAATAAATAATTAATTAATTATTAGTCTTCAAGTTATTTATTATAAAATAAATGAAGTAAAATAAAATATCTAAGAGAGTTAAATATTTTATACTTGCTTGACAAGTTGGTCAAAAGGAGACTTTTGGTCAAAGTAAGAGTCTTTCCCTCCAACCAAGAAAACCCTTTCCAAAAGAGTTTAGGAAACCCTTGCCCAACAAGCAAAGGGGTTCGAACCCCTTGTACTATATATATGTGGGGTTCGAACCCCATAAGGGATGATAGCAAAAATTCTCCTTCTCCAAATTATACACTAAACCCTAGAGCCTAAACATTAAATATAGAACTAGCATTCTCCCTATTCGGATCGTAGTTGTGGTTGGTGGACTAATTCTCTAGAGGGCTACTATCGTGAAGTCTTGAAAGATTCGAAGGAGCTTTTGGGGATCAAGCCACGTGAAGAGCGTTGTAGGGCGGCTAGAACGTGTCAAGAAAGTTACTATCTAAGTGAGTTTCTTGATCTCTACGAATTTGGGAATAGGAATTGCAAGATTCGATTCTATCTTTTGGGAAAAATTTTAAATTTTTGCTGCGTTTCTGTTTTGTTTTCCCAACATAAAGTGCATAGTTGATGCGTAATACATGAGGGTGCTCGTTATGAGAACAGGTACACTGTGGTGTCCCGCGTGAGAAGATTCCTAAATGGGAAATGAAGTTTCCATTTTAGGAATAGGAAACTTCCAGATTAGGAAATATCTCACAGGTAAATGGCGTGAGTAAATTAATCCTTTGACTTGAGATCCCATTGATACTTTATGTGAGCTAACTTTGTAGTTTTTGATATACTCCTAAAAGGATGTTGCACTAGATAGCCGAATTGTGGGTTATGTTGGGACTACACAAGTGGCACAAGAAAGCATATGAGAATCAACAAAGGACCTACACTTTCTTAAATGCAAGAAGATCTCTTATTGCATAAGTCGTTCATATGCCATCTTAAGCCCTCGGCCGAGGTAGTGGATCAAGACATCAAGAAAAGGGGTTTCTTGAATTGAGATCAAATGGATATGAAATGAACATAGCTTTATGATCGGGATTAGTGGGGCTCTCATTATTCCCATGCCCTAGATCTTAATCGAGAGATGGGATCGTAGGAGGATCGTACCTCACAGCTCTCATTGACTACAAGGTTCTTTCGAATATACATTCATTGTTCGGGTAGGGGTCACACACCTGTGGCTAGACTATGGTCGTGTGATCTGTGAACTGATTAATTAATAATGTGTGTTAATTAATTAGGCTCACTACTAACTGAAAATGAACTTAGAGGGTCACACACAAATGACTGGTTCAAAGGGTATTGTTGGAAAGATTAAATAGTTGATCGAAACGAGCATTGAGTTTGGGCGTGTGGTCCAATTGTGAAATTGGACCATGTGTTAATTAATTGGAGAATTAATTATAAAGCCTAAATATAATAAATTAAAGAATTAATTATAAATCCCTAATATTATTAATTAAGAGAATTAATTATATAGCCCAAAGAAATTAATTAGAGAATTAATTTTAACCTATTAGAATTAATTGGAGAATTAATTCTAAAGCCCCTCATGGAATTAATTAGATAATTAATTCAAGTATTCAATTATTTAGTTATTCTAATTTTGATTAAAATAAATAAATAAATAAATATTAAATATCTTCTATTTATTATTCTAATAAATATTAATTCTAATATGATTAGAATAATTATTATTAGGATAACTTGAAGAGAAAGAAAATAGAAGAAAAATCAAAGTAGGAATCCTGTTCCTACACAGACTTTGGATTTTTTCAACAAGAGATTCCGATTGAAAAAAATACGATTTGCTTGGGAAGGTGATGTAGGATCATAAAGAAGACGAGCCGACGACACGTTTTTTGAGGGCTATGGTGCGGCAGTTTCTGACCTCGTCAAGCTGGATTACAAATGGAGATTTAATCACGCCCTTTCTTATCTCATTTCTTGTTTCTTTTAGTACACATATTATAGTACTAGCATCCTCACTGATATGATTTGAATCTAGGTTGGTGTGGATTATTACTCTAGGGGATTCTACTTTGAAATCTCAAAGAAAGAATCGTTCAAGAAACGGTGATGTTATTACCGCTTGAAGCGCATTTGTGGGCGGCTCAAATGTGTCAAGAAAGCTTCAATTCTTGTAAGTTCTTGAATCGCTAAGATTTGGAAATAGAAATTGCAAGTCACGATCTTAATTTTGGGAAAAAATTTTAAATTCCGCTGCATTTACTTTCATGTTTTTCTCAACAGAGAAATCATGAGCATGCTAAACAATAACGTTATACATATTATCAAGGTCTTTAGAAACATGTTCTCCCACTATTTTTAAAAGGTCTTTAAATCCCCAACGACCTTAGAAGAAACTTGTTTTCTTAGTTGGTACTAGGATCCCAAGCATTCTTAGTTTTGGACCAATGACTCGTGAGACATCCAGAGTCTAAGAATCGTTAGGTAGGTACATATTTACCAATTTCATCTCCATGGAATTCCTCGTAATGTTTTTGCATCACTGATCTTTCAATATGGACCCACGACTCGTGAGACATCCATATCTACATCAGTGTTGAGCAAGACCCATCAATCATAAGATCTCAATCAAACTTAGTCCGAAACGACCCACGACTCGTGAAACGTCGCCCATTCAAAAATGATCGATGAATATCAATTACCTTAAGTGATCAATCGAGAAACTAAAATTTAATAGGTTGCACTAGTTACCCCACGGCTCGAGAGACAACAACTAGCTTACCCATTAACTCTTAAATCCTATTGATGGAATGCTAGAGATTTTATTGCCTTAATAAAACACCTATTTATTCGAAGGTTGCTCAAAATTTTAGAAGGGATTTTCGAATTAATTGGAGAGTTGTCCAGTTTTACCTCACCAACATATTATGTTATGCAATTTTAATTATCTTTGTTAATGCAATTTCACATAAAATGCATCACGTAAAACAATTAGCTGATAACATGTCCTAGCATGATACTGATTATGAGATGATCATGGGTATCCTATCTTATGCGTGATTATGGGAGCCACTCCATAATACTAGTTCTAAACATACATGCCACAAAAACAGATATTTCACATTAGGGTACATAATTTAATGAAAAACCCTAATCTATTACATTAATAGAAACAACCCTCCCTAACATTTTGAGGGGTCTTAGTTTGTAGCACCTTTCTCCTTGATATGTGGATCCATCTTGCTCCTTGGGTGCTTGTCTCCATAATGAAAGGAAAACCTAACTTCCTACGTTTTACTATCTTTATATAAATTCATATGGCTCAATCTTCATGTTTACCATAGATAAATATGCTGGGCATACCCCGCCCAAAAAATAATAATAATGAAAGCCACATAATAAATCAAGCAAAGCGCGTACATAAGTAGGGTTCCAAACCCAAATGAAATAATATAACTATGGGGCTCCGACTCCAATTGAAATTATCCATGTGCATAATGCAAAAACATCCATAAGACTAACCCATGATCACCTAAACTAGCATAATCCGCTCAAAAATTAAATTTACCGATTAAATTTAAAATTCTCTTTACTCTAAGTTCCAATAACTTAAGTAATTTGAATATAGTTCATTATTTAAGGATTTATTCAAAATTCGAATTCGGATCATGACAAAACTCAATTAATTCAAGAATTAAATTTTTGTCAAAATATTATTCAAAGTAATATTTTAATTTTCTCAAAAATTAATCTCAATTTTTATCCATAAAATCCCAATTTAATATTTATTTCAAAATAAATAATTTTACAATAAAATGACACTATAAATTAGGGATTTAAAATTGAAGAACGAAGAATCCAGAGCTACCCGGAGGAACCCACACGAGGCGCAAGCGAGCATCATGGCAACCGCGCACGCGACCCGGCAGGCTCACCTAGGCGGCAAGGTAATAGCTACCGCATGAGAGCAGTGAGGCCTGCGGGCCTGGCTATCACCTACCTCGGGCATTGTGTGCAGCGGCATTGCGGGATGGTGAGGGGGGGCCTCACGAACGCTGCCTGCACATACGCCCCAGGGGTGGCTGGACGGCCAGCGCCTTGTCTGGCCCTACATGGTTTGGGGAAGCGATGGGCTGCCCCATGTGCAATCATATACATGCTTAGCCACGCGTGACAGCTCTCCCTCTCACGGCGGTGGCGTGCTGCTAGCTTGCTTGGCCCGCATCACCCCGTTTCGTATTTCGTCCAAAATCAAAGATTTTTTAAAATCAGTTTTGATGAATCAAAATCATAGTTTAATAAAATCAATATTTAAATAGTTTTGAATTAGATTTAATACGAAACGTTTTTGAGTAATTTTCAAGAAAAATTTAGATCTGACATATTTGAAATTTAAACAAACACAGGAATATATAACTACATCCAAATTCAGAATTTTCAGTCAAAATTCAGTTCAATAAACATTTCGAAACGAAAGTTGCAAGCTTGGATCTAATATCACTTGTTGGAAAACACAGTGTATAAGTTCATAAGACATATATTTCAAGTATTTGACATATTCACCAAGTCAGAAAATCGAATTCAAAGTCAAACGGAGCATATCAGAATAAAAAATGCAAATAGATCAAAGTTCAACTATATAGATTATTTATATACAACATATATCACAAGATTATCATATAAAAACATAAATAAATAATTTAAATGCACATTTAGCTTGTTCGTGACGTAATACCTATACTGCCGATCGGACGGGGCGTCACAACCTCTCCTCCTTAAAAGAACCTGGTCCCCAGGTTCTATTGCGGGGCCTTAAATAACTCCGGGTACAACAGCTTCATCTTCGCCTTGGTTTCCCATGTGGCTTCTTCATATTTCTGATCACGCCATAAGATTTTAACAAAGGGGATTTTCCTGTTCCTCAACTCTTGCATCTTCTAGTCGAACACCTTAACCGGTTGCTTCACGATCATCAAATTCGTCTCAAGTTGTACCTTTTCAACGGGGAGTATGGTAGACTTGTTTGATAGTATTTCCTTAGTTGAGAGACGTAAGACATTATGTATCCCGGTTAAACTCGGTGGTAAGTCAAGTCAGTAGGCTACTTCCCTAACTCTTTAAAGAATCTCGAAGGGGCCTAAGTAGCACGTGTTAAGCTTCCCGCCTTTACCAATCTGAGTGAACCCCTTCCTAAGAGATGATTTTAGAAAGACTCGATCTCCTATTTCGAACTCTAGGGGCCTTCTTCTCTGATCCGCATAGCTTTTCTGTCGGTCCTGTACCGCCTTCATTATTTGTTGAATCACTTTCACTTTAGCAATGACATCCTCAATCTTCTCGGGTTTTCTCGCTCTTTCAAATTTACCCTCTTTAGTCCACCACCAATTTTCGATATCCCAAAAGAGTGGCGGCCGACACTTTCTTCCATATAGTGCCTTATAAGGAGTCATGTCAATCGATGCTTGAAAGTCCTCAAGATTTTTAATTAACCTCTCGGATTGACCATCCGTTTATCGGTACGAGACGGAATTGAAATGAAGTCTCGTGCCCAAACACCTTTGAAGATCTTGCCAAAAGCTTATCATAAAACGAGGATCTCGATCCAAAACAATGCTAATCGGTACTCTGTGCAACCTCACAATCTCTTCGCAAAACAAATCGGCTAGCTTAGTTACCTTGTCAGACATCTGAACTTTGAGAAAATGGGCCGACTTGGTTAACCGATCAATAACCACCCAAATCCCATTGAAACCTCCTTTAGTTCTTGGGAAGCTAGACACGAAGTCCATTGTCACTTGCTCCCACTTTCAAACGGGGATCGGAAGTGGTTGGAGAGTTCCTCCTGGCTTTTAATGCTCGGCCTTCACACGTTGGCACGTGAGACATCGTTTTACAAAGTTAGCAACGTCCCTCTTCATGCCACTCCACCAATACAAGTTCTTCAAATCCTTGTACATCTTCGTGCGTCCGGGGTGTATTGAATATGCGGACCTATATGCCTCGTCAAGTATTAACCGCTTGAGCTATTTTGGGACACATACCCTTGTCTTGAATCGAAACAACCCCGAATCATCGGACCCAAACTTCGTCTCCAGATCAACCCTTGATCTTACAACCAACCTCTGATCTTTCGAATCATTCGATTAGGCTTCTATCAATCTTTGCTTTAAATCCTATTGGATCGAGATATTCGCCAAACGAGTCACAGAAACCACTGTCTCTGAACTCTGCTTGCTCGAACCCATCTCTAAGCTCGAAACGCTAGCTTTCTGGCTCAAAGCATCAACTACCACTTTAGCCTTACCTGGGTGGTATTGAATTGTGCAATCATAGTCCTCATAGAACTCCACCCAGCGCCTCTACATCATATTTAACTCCTTTTGAGTAAACAAATACTTGAGGCTTTTGTGGTCGTTGAACACCTCAAAAGTAGTGCCATAGAGATAATGGAGCCACTTTGCTAATTCGAAAACAACCGCCGCAAGCTCCAAATCATGTGTGGGATAGTTCTTCTTGTGATCTTTCAACTTCCTAAATGCGTAGGCTACAACTCTCCCATCTTGGATCAACACGGCCGAGGCCTTCCTTAGATGTATCAGTGTAAACTAAGTTACCTTAGTACCGTCGGGTAGGGTAAGAACCGGTGTCATAGTCAACTTCTGCTTAAGAGTTTGGAAACTGTTCTCACACGCCTCATCCCACTCGAACCGTGCCTCTTTCTTTGTTAGCCGAGTCAACGGGGTGCCAATCTTAGAGAAATCTTTCACAAATCGCCTATAATACTCTGCTAACCCGAGAAAACTTCTTACTTTTGAGGCATTTCTCAGTTACTTCCAAAGCATGACTGTTTCAACCTTCGTCGGGTCGACTTCCACACCGTTGCCCAAAATGAAGTGACCCAAGAAAAAAACCCAATCGAACCAGAACTTACACTTGCTGAACTTGGCACACAGTGGATGCCCTCAGAGCGTAGTCAATACCTAACTTAAATGTTGTGTGTGCTCTTCAACAGACCTTGAATACACCAAGATATCATCAATAAAGATGACAACAAACTTTTTGAAAAAGGGCCGAAAGATCCGGTGCGTCATATCCATGAACGCAGCTGGGGCATTTGTTAGGCCAAAAGGTATGACCATAAACTTAAAATTCCCGTATCGGGTGTTAAATCCCGTTTTCAGTATGTCTTCTTCCCGGATACGTAACTGATAATACCCTTGCCTCAAGTCCAACTTGGAGTAGACACACAAACCTTGGAGGAGATTGAACAACTCTTCTATATGGGGTAGGGGGTATTTATTCTTCAATATTAACCGGTTTAGCTCATGGTAGTCAATACATATCCGTAAAGTCCCATCTTTCTTCTTTACAAATAGAACGGGAGCATCCCACAGAGAAGTGCTCGGACTGAAGTAACCAAATTCTAAGAGCTCATCAAGTTGTGTCTTCAGCTCCTTTAACTCTGCTGTAGCCATCTGATAGGGAGTCTTCGAATATGGTTCCGCTCTGAGATAGAGATCATTAACAAACTCAATGTCCCTTTCAGGTGGTAGAGATCCCAGACTTTCAGGGAAAACATCAGGGAAGCCTTCACAATCTCCGTCTCTTCGAGCTTGGATTGGTCCTTTGGTTTGTTTAAAAGGTAAGCTACATAGCCCGTTACACCGGTCCGGACTAATCGATTAGCTTCAACAAAAGATATGAATAGGATAGCCTTAAATCTATCGCCCGAAAATACCGTTGATCCCAAAAGAACCTTCTTCGCGTGGCAAGCCATAGGAATCAACCAATCCATACCCAAGATAGCCCCATATCTCTTCATGAGCATCTCGATTAAATCCGTCTGGGTACTCTTGGCCCTCAATACTCACCAGACTCTCCCGGAACTCGTTCATCAACAAGCTCCCCTAGAGAGGAGAACTTATCACATAGGAATCATCCACACAAATAATGGGCAAGCAGAAAGTAGAAGAAAGTTGGAAAGCAATAAAAGAATGGGTTGCCCCCGGATCAAACAATGCATGGAATTGAATGCCATGTATGTTTATAGTACCTTCCACCATGGCGGCAGCATCAAAATTGGCATCCTCCTCTTCATCCTCCAAAGCATAGGCTCGAGCTTGAATATGAGGTCTCAGATCCATATCGTTCATTGGCCTCGGATTCTTGTTATGTGGCCAAGCATTCGCCATATGTCCAAGTTCTCCACACCTAAAACACTTTCCCGTCTTCTTTTGGAAATTCTCTTCCGTATGATTTGGACTTTGGCAATAAGTGCATCGAATGGGTGCCTCTAGAGCAGGTACCGGAGTCGGTACTACAAGTTGGGGCTTTTTGTTGCTATTGTTGAGTCCTTGGGGCTTGAAGACCGGAGGCCCACCTTGAGGTACGAGCCTCTTACCTAAGTTTGAGCTTGACCCCGAACCATGCCCCGAATGAATAGTTTGGGGGTTCAACCTTTGCTTTTGGGCCTTTACTTGAACCGTCTTTTGTATCGCTTTGGCCCATGTGTTAATGGTAGAAGCTTGTAGGGCTTGTTGAATGTCCACCCTAATTCCGCATACAAAGCTCCGAGCCTTGAATTGGTCATTGTCTGTAATGTGGGAAGCATAAGGAGCAAGCCTCTCAAATTCAAGAATGTAATCATCAACGGACCGAGCATTCTGTGGAATATACTTATCATGACATTCCCGAACATAGCTCTCCCAATTGAACTCTTCACCATTCCTTTCCAACCTTGCCCTCACTCCCTTAAGCCAATTAGAAGCTTGGCCTTGAATAAAACGGGAGGTGCATATCGCCTTTCTTGAGAAGTCCCCGGGCAAATCTCCCAAATTCTCGTAATTTTCGATAACCACTCTTCAGCCTTGATGTCTTCACCCCTAAACCATTTCGGAGGGTTGATGTTGCGAAATTCTATATAAGACGAAGATACTTGCCCTTCTTGACCCTCACCTGTCGGAGTTTGATGTCGTTGGTTTTGTTGCAATTGGTTCGATAGAGCTTGAACTATATTCTCCGTATTAAGTGGTGGTGGCGGAGGAGGATTATTAATATCCGATAATTATTCACTGTCTCCCCTTCTTGGGGGCATCCTGAAAAAGCACAAATCAAGATAAGTATCGATGCATGGGGTTTAGTACATGTTCATTTGAACAATCAATACAAATAATAACAATTAAGTCATATAAGGTGCAAATGTATGCAAACAAGCACATAGTGCTAAGCCGAACGACCTAGACGGACTCGACACGACACTAGAGCTCCGGTTTTACAACCTAGAGCTTTGATACCACTTTATTATGTAGCTCCCCAAACGGTGGGCACCACATCCCCCGCACTAGAGTCTGACACGTGTAATGAAATAGAAAATCCTCACACGCGCCAAACAATAGTGGACGGGAGAGAAACAAAACCACACCTAAGCAAGGCAATCTAGACCCTCAATCAAAGTACACATCAATAAACATACAAGTGCAGAAGCGATTAAATCATAACATAGCATATCATCAACAAGCATAATCAAATCCTCTAAACAAATTCATACACTGACATGCCCGCCACGGGCCAAAAAAATCGAAGCATAAGTCACCAAGCTAAAGCTATCACAAGTTTTCAAATCTATAACACAAAATATCATAAATACATAATGTAAATAAAGCAACAAATGCAAATACTGACTCGAGCTAAAACACAAGTAAGACTTCAAAGATAAAGTTGAAGCCTAGCTCAAACCTTAAACCTATACCTGTAACTCAAAATCAAGGGGAAAAAGAGAACAACGAGGAGGGGTCAGTCTTAAAGACTGGTAAGGGGGCTAACATACGCACCCATACATATACATAAGAGTATCGCAAAGATCAAAGCCAAAAGTTCTTGAATCGGGGCATGGATTTTACATTCTAAAATGTTTACCCGTGGTAACTAATATATAAGAGGGTTTAAGGCCGATGGCCAAAACAATCAATTTTAGTAGTTAAGAATCCATTCCCGTTTCACGAACACAAATCAAATCAAACTAACTCGGCGAGTACGAGTTCTCCCACCAATCTCCTCAAATTAAAACATACCAAACAAAAGTAAACCAACAAACAATCCTCTTCTTCCAAGTGATGGAAAGGGTTGCAGGCCCTAAACCATTCGTTCAAAGTTCATACCGAGACGGGGGCTAATTTCTCCTACCTGCTCCTTCGATGGTGTCTTCGTCGACTCAAGAAAACCTACTTTCCCCTCGACCTCCCACGGTTGGCCAAGCCTCTCAAGGAAAATGTGCACAAAAGATGCGTCGGCGACCCCATGGCCGTCCCGGATGCTCCTTACTCACATTCCCGGGCCCCAAACAAATTCAAAGTTCAAACGTACCGCTTATCATTCAAGGTCAAATCTCGCTACAAACGTACACACACCAACCCTTTTCAAAGAAAACAAAAATATCTTAGATATACATAAAAACGTTTTTAATATTTTCACAGCAACTGGAACAAGCTCCCAAAGTACATATCCAACACGTATCTATACATGTTATATGTACATTGCATGCAGACTCAAAACTCATATAGGGTTTTAGGTCGTATTAACTAAAAGAAAGAAAATCTCACCTTAGCAAATGTAGCCGGACAAAAGGGAATTAAACAATGCCTATGGAGCGACCTCGTCACCAACAGGATGCTCCTATGAACAAAAGAAACACCAAAAGACATACATAGACTCAATATGAACCATATGGATGGTCAGCAAATGAGTATGAATGAGATTGATGCAATGCATATGATATTTATTCACATTTAAGACAAGTAAGTTCATATATCATGCAATCATATCGCATATACACCACAGACAAGCATCAACAAGTCATATCATATCAAATTTGTACTTATAAACAAGCATACGTCACTTTAGGATCATGATTGGGAAGGGAAAAGAGCGAAAGAAACAAAACCGAGAACAAGACGCGACACTCAACACCCTTGGGGGGAGCGGGGCTAATGACCACTAGAACACCCCCAACAGCCGTTAGTGCCCTGGGTAGCCCCTGGACTAGCTAACAGTTGTTACTTGCTTTTTCCCTTGGAGACCCTAACGGGCGTTAGCCCGTTTAGAAGGGCTCCCCAACTCAACCATCCATGGCTGAAACCTGAAGGAGAAAGGGAAGGAGTAGGGCAGCCCGGCCAAGGCAATCAAGCACCCTCAAAACCATTCTGAATCACCCCAAAACAAGCCACATACATCAAACATACAAGCTCTACACATTAACTCCACAAAGAGGCCAAGAAACTGGGTAAATGTAACATCCCGATTCTCCGAAGTATGAGGTACGCCACGTGTTGACTTTCTTGTGTGTTTAATTATGTGATTTTATGTTTTACGTGACCCTATTTTCAACTCTTTAAGAGTTTAGGGGCTTGTTTGGATTTTTCTCTTTTTATGGGTTTTTCTGTCACTGCTCGTTCGATCGAGATTTTGACCTCTTTGACCCCGTTACCACTTAGGAGTTCAATTATTGTAACCCCATTACAGGAAACAGAAGTAGATCTTTTGGCGAGAGAAGAGGGGTAACGCCTGTTACCCCTGTGCAGAAGGAAGGTGGTAACGCCCGTTACCACTAATAAAAACGTTATTGCGATTTCAGTAGTAACGGGCGTTAACAATATTGGTACATAGAGAGGTAACGCCCGTTACCTAGGGCGACGAGAGAATTATTTGGGCTGCTATATTAGTGCGTTTTGGAGTCTTTTTCAAAGAGCTTTTTTCCAGGTTGTGATCTAGGGTTTGGAGAGAAGACAAGGAGTTCCAGAAGTTTTTCAAAGAATTCGAGAAGACGAAAGGATTGAATTCTTAGAACGATTTTCGGTTTTATTGTTACTTTGATTTACAAACTAATTTCTTTAAGTTTATTTTTGATTAGTTTTCGTATGTTAGATTCATTTATGTAACACCCCAAATGGAGGATGCCACATCCCCCGCACTAAGACCCAGACCCGATCACGAAATGGAAAGTCCTTGCCCGAATCCGAATCAAAGCGAACGGGAGACCAACTCATACACTAGGCTAGGCGGATCTAACTCGACAAACTCAAAGCGCGGAAGCAATTTAAACAATCATCATCAGATAGCAGAAGCAATTAAATCAACGTACAAAACGAGTGACGGGTTCAACTAGCATAGATACCTAGTCCCGAATATCAGCATACATAATAGGTGACGGGTTCAACTAGCATAGATACCTAGTCCCGAATCTCAAATCATCACAACGTAATAAACTAACATAAGTACTAGCAGAATAGCTAATTACATCCAAATGCTAGCATACTAACCCCACACGGGTTTAAGTCTAAGTAGAGCATAAAACATAATCTCCAAAAGCGAAATATGAATACATAACATAAATAGAGTATGTGACAAATGCATCTTAACACCAACTAAACCGATAAGTGTGACTCAGAAGACTCACTTCCGCCTAGCTCAAGCCAAAAGGAAACCTGCAAACTAAAAGATAAAATGAGGGGTCAGTCAACTGACTGAGTGAGGGGGCTAATGCATACCCACTATATATATATGGAGCACAACACAGATAAAAGGGTGGAATCATGAACCAAGGATAGGTGTTGCACAACAAATCATTTCAAAGAACCCGAAATGGATATAGATATAAGTTTAGAAACCATTTTCAGAAAGACTCTATCTCGATTCATAATTCCCAGACAGAACAGAACATATGCTCGGTGAGTACGAGATTCCAACCTTTACTCCTCAGAACATAAATCAAAATCAATCCATCTTCTACTCCAATGATGGAAGAGCCATGCGTTGGCCCTAACCATCCAACGATAAATAGACTCACAAGGGGTAGCGAACCCACAAGTGCCCTCCCCGGATAATACACTGAAGGCTCAAGATATCACGCCTCCCCTATCTCCCTGAGTCGCGCGATGATATCTCAAATGGAACTATGCACATGGTTGGAACCCCGACGACCCTCGGATCCACAGCAGAATAGAACAGAATAGATACCATATATTATGGCCAACTCGCTACAGAAATATAACACGACTGAATTTTCCAAAATAGCTTACATATGCCTCAAAACTCATTTTTATATATATCCCCACGCTGTGGAATTTAAGCCCTCGGGCTCCCACCCATGTAGGACGCACGCACAAGGCCATAAACATATCATATCCAACACATACGTATTTATAATAAGGTATACTCGCATGTAAGGGTAAAAATCAGCATGTAAAGGCCATAGGTCGCATAACTATACAAAATCCTAAACCTCACCTCGTGAAACTAGAGTCTGAGAGTGTGAAGGACAAACACTCCTAAACCTCGGGCACACCACCGCCACCAAACTCTGAAACAGAACATACAGAAGCCTGGACTTAGACTCTATATGAACCAAACAAGACGCACGACGTTGCTCAACATGATCGTGGTTATGCATAAGTGTTCATGTTGTGCTTTAATAGGGTGTCGTGGTCATTCAAGGCATGTCAATGCTCAACAAGGTCATATTTACAAGCAACCATCATGCAATATATCCAAAGATGCAAGATCAATTTAGGAAGTCAAAGTATTCACAAAATGTATATTAAATCATCCAATGTCACAGGGTTCAATTATAATATTACAATTAAGCATCAAGTTCATGTCGAGTTATAAAGTGCATAAGTAAGAGCAACTTGATCATATAAACATACAAAGTTGTTGTACATAGATGGCATGCTTGATACAAATAAAGAGTGTATTTAATTCACTTAAGATTATACTTTACAACTTCACAACATGTTTGGTACACAAGCTCAAGTCACATTCATAGTTTCATAAATATTACACTTATACCCCTTTGTACTTAACAAATAGCGCAAAGTCATCACATCGGGATTTAAATTATAAATCAAAATATTCATGCGTATTACAATTCATTCAATACATATTTTCGTATATGATTGGAATATATCTCGATCAACAAACCAACAATAAACAATTTATTTGCACTTAAAACAATTAATTCAAATAATTACAATTATGTAAAATAATTCGTAATAAATAAACCTAGTGTCCGATTAACAAATGGAAATCGGCGTTGGACTCACCGCGTCGAGACCGATATTCTGTCCGAAAGTCGCCAGAGTGCCACCACCGGAGCCACCAGAAAGTCGCCGGGCCGCCACCGGGCCGCAGCCGAAAGTCGCCAGAAAATCCCAAAAAATTACCCGAGAAAGTATTCTTCGTGCTCGTTCCAAATCCTTGATCAATTTCTGAAAATTCCAAGCCAATCGTCCTAGATCTTAAATCCAAGAATACGAAAACCCCAAAAACTTCAAAATCAAGTTACTTCCAATCCGGTGAACGAAAACGAAATCCGTAAAAAGCATCGACTTACCCTTGACGAGTTCTTCGAAACCCCCAAGTCGGTCGCCAGAAAAAGTGGTCAGCAAGTGTCGAATTCGGCCGCTACAGTGACATGCCGGTGCCCCTTCAGGCGGCGAGTGTGCCGACACCTCCACTCCGATGTTTGTGCCACCAACCCAGATTGGTGAGCCGTCCCGAGATGCTTCAGATCGGTACCTCATCCGCCCAAAATCGCCGCCGGAATCGCTGGAAACGGCCAGCGAAGTTCGCTCAGATCCACCACCAACGGCGTGAGCTTCGGGCGGCTCGTGTGGCGCCACCGCTGCCCCAATGACTACGCCACCACTGCCAAGTTGTAGATCTCGTCGAGGCATTCGATTTGCATGCCAATTTTGCTAGATTCCGATGTCGGAGAAAGCCGAACGAGGCTGTCGAAGTTACTGTCGCAATCCAATCGTGATTTTCAAATTTTTGAGCAGCCATCTCTCAAAATCGCAGATATCACCTCCACCATTCATTTTTTGGCTGATATCTTTATACCATTGTGATCCTCTCGTCGAGCTCTTCGAAATGAACTACTCATTCGTCGAATTCCGTCGAGAAACGGCCAAGTTATGACTAGTATGTGTTTTAGGTGTAGTGTGTATGCGGGAATGAGAGAGGGAGAGAGAACCAAGAGAGAGAAGAGGAGATTGGGAGAAATGTGTCTTGTGCACAAGCTATATACAACCGGATATCCTTATCGCGTTGCAAAGTAAAATAGCGCGTACAAATAATCGTAAATAAAATTGGTAAAGTTACGACTAAACATTCAAGCTCCGCATAAATTTTATAAATTAAAATGAAAGAGAGATTTACCAAATAGAGTTTAATTCAATTTAATTTTAGAAACCTTTCGTACAATTTAACTACACTTCGTAAACACATGATTGACAATTAATCTCAAGGAATTCAAGTAAAACCGAAATTAAACAAGTTAAGTAACATGATGGATTTAAAATCAACTTGATAATTATTTCATGGAATAAATTCGAATTAAATCAAATTACACGGTTAGGGTTACATATGAGCGTAATTAATCAAGTTGACAATTAATCATAGAATAATCCGAATGATCACATATTAAATTGGATTTACATTCAATCACATAACTAAAAAAACTCTTAAATTAAACACACACAAGTTCAGAGACTTACTTGTTAATGTCGTCAGGACGCCCTTCGAGAGCACGGGGCGTCACACGTTTTAGATATTACTGAATTTTTATGCTTTTGTTTTTGAGACTTTGTTTAGATTTGATGAATATGATTTCTTTTAATGCAATTCCCTTTAGTTTTATGAGTTTTGTTTTAATTATGAGAAGTTAATTCTCTAGGGCTAGGGGAGTGATGATGATTGCATGATAGATGCTTGATATGATGCTTGAATGACTTGTGCTAATTATTAGTTTGAAAACAGGTTTGAATTGACTTGCGATGGCCTGATCACCCTTAGCATGTATCATAATTGCCTATAGATCGAAAGAGTGATGGTAATTTAGATGGTTTTCATAACTTGTAAGTTGTAGAATACAAAGAGATTTGGTTCTAGCTTATACAACAATAATCTTATTCCATGCCGAGCCGCTAGAATATTGAATTGCACTAGTCTTGTTCCTATGGTTTAATTAACTATTGTTGATTGCGAGAGCAATATTGAACACTAATTAAGCACTTGGTTACACCTTGAGAGAGGGTAATACAAATATAAGTGACTAGGTTGTAGAATTACACCTATCAGACAAGTATCACATCAACTCTTGATTGTATAATTCATTACTTTTCCCCTGCCTGTTTAGTTTACTAAAGTTAATTCGTGTGTTTTAGTATTACTTGCGTTTATTTCTAGTTAATTGTTAATTCTGTTTTAGTAGATTAATAGATAACAACACCAATTGCTTTCGTTCGTTCTTTAGATTAGAGAAGGATATAAAGTAGTGATTGATTTCCCTTCCTTGTGGGTTTGATCCTATTGTGCTACGCGTATGTTAGTGTACACTTGCACGATTGGTTTTTAACTGTAGTAAAATCATACAACACGGGTTTGGTGCTCCGATAATCATCCGGCGACTGGACTTGAGGGGAAAGACACAGGACGACGAGCTGAGTCGATTGAGGTCAGTCCCGCCACCTGAAATTCGTTGGAATGGCGGCGGTAAAACAGTAGTGGTGGCGCGAGGGTGGTTCGCGGCGGCCGCCATCTCTGGTAACTTTGTTCGGTGAATAGCATATGGGTTTCGAAGACCTTATCATGGATAAGTCAATGCAATTTCCAGATTTCGTTTTCGTTCACCGATTTGGAAGTAATTTGGATTTGAAGATTTTGGGGTTTTTGTATTCTTAGACCTGAAATTGGAGCCGAACGGCTTGGAATTTTCAGAAATTGATCGAGGATTTGGAACGGGCACGAAGACTACATTCTCGGGTGTTTTTTTCAGGATTTTTTCCGACACGTTCCGACGGCGACCGGCCACTGTTCTGGTAACTCCGGCGGCGGCACTCCGGCAACCTTCGGACAGCTTATCCGCCCCGTCATGGTGAGTCCAACGCCACTTTTCGTTCGTCAATCGAATGTCCGGTTGATTTGTTGTGAATTATTTTGTATAATTTGAATATTTGAAATTAATTGTTTTAATTGCAATAAATTGTTAATTGCTTGATTTGCCGATCAATATGAATTCCAATTTATATGAAATCATGTATCGAATGAATTATGATATGTATTGATGCTTTGAACTTCAATTTGAATTCCGATATGTTGTATTTGTGCTAATTGTGTAACTTAGAAGGGGTGTTTGTGTAATTTTCCTAAATGTATACATTTGTATGGCTTGAATTAATTAATCCTTGTCGATTGATAAACAAATATGTTAATTATGATTTCGATTAAGAGAAGTTATTATGTCGTGAATGGTTAAAACTTGAAACCTTGCAATTTAGTTAATTGCTTAAATTTAATATGAACCTATTATGTGATTGTATGAATTGTATGAAACTTTGAATGATTAAAATTATAAACTTTGCATGTGAAATAATTTGTTCATATGAATATGAAGTAGTTATGTATTCTATGACTTTGATGGAATATTGTTTCTTAATTTAAAATATTGGCATGATTTGAATTTACAAGAAATATGTACAACGTGTTAACCTTATGTGTGCTTTACTTACGCATGAGAATGACTTGATAGGGATTGTTGTATGCTTATTTGACTAAATTGCATCTTTTAAATAATGATTGTAAATTATAACTTGTTTTCTTGGGATAATTAGATAAGCCCATGATCTATTTTGCCTTCCAATGTTTGAATTTCATATGAACTATGATAAATGAATGTAATTTGTTTGTTTTGTGAATATACATCATATATATTTCGTTTTGTGTATTCATGAGCATTGTCGTGTGTCTCTGTGTGGTTGTTGTTTGAGTTTAAGTCCTGTGTTTGTGTGTTTAGTTGTTCAGGTGCACCCGGGGTGGTGACAAGTGGTTGTGTAGGTTCCGGGGTGGACCGTTGGCTTTGTCTTCTGCTTTGTCTGGTACTAGGTGAGGTTAGGATATAGTTATACCCTATTGCAACGTGCTCGTTTTCGAATGCATGTGGCTTATAAGCCTTATGTATATGTAGATATGTACGAAGTACGTATTCTGTCGGTTTTGTCACATGATTTGGTTTGAAAAATATAAACGCTATATATGAGCCTATGTGTGCTTGGTTTCGGTTCATTATGATTTTGAGGTCAGTATGTGTGTGATGTACGTATAATATGATAAGTACGATATGCATGAGTAATGTCTGTCTGTCTGTCTGTAGCGGGCTTTGTATTTCGCATCTTGCTCTTTGCCTTGGGCCCCGGAGATTGGTACAAAGGAGCCCCGGGACGGTGTTGGGCTGTCGGGTTACTCCCAAGTACGGTTTCCATACTGAGGATCACCCTGGAACCCACTAGGAGGTAAGTGGGGGATGGAATCCTTGGGCGTGAGTGTCATGAAACTCATGACCCTGACATTTGCTTAGATGGTTAGGGTATGTACAACCCTTCCATCCCCCGGAGTAGAGGAGGTACATTTGTTTTGATTTCATTTGGATATGCCTATGTGTAATATGAGGAGTTTGGTTGGTTTGCACTCGTACCTGCTGAGTTTTGTTCAGTTTGTAATGGTTTGTGAAACGGGAGTGGATTTATAATTAATCAAAATTGGTTATTTTCTCTTTAGGCAAATCTCCCTATACATCTATTATCACGTGAAAATATTTTAGATTGCAAAAACCATGCCCCGGTCATGAACTTTAAATACATTATGTGCAGTGCTCGAATATATGTATAGTGTGCGTGTGTTAGCCCCTCGCTCAGTCTTTGGACAGACCCCTCCCCCTTTATGTTTTTAGCTTGCAGGTTTTGCTTTGGGGGTTCGTTGGAGCTAGGCGTTTTGAGTCAAGTCTTCATTTTGTTCGAGTAGAGTCTCTTGTATTTGTTTGAGTACTTTGCACACACATGTTTAATTTTGATCAAGTTCGTACGATATGATTGTATCTATGTATACTTATGCATTAATTATATTATGTTATAAATTTCGGGACAGGTTAGGACAGGTTCTTGGATTAGTTGAACCCGTTTTGTTGCATGATTATTTGGGACAGGTTTCTAGGGCCAGTTGAACCCATTTCGTTGTATGATTATTTGGGACAGGCTAGGACAGGTTCCTTGGATTAGCTGAACCCGTGCAATTGATTATGATGTATGGATTGAATTGTCAATGTATGGATTGCATTGTCATACTTGATGTGTGAATGTTTTTAAAAGTTTGCATTTCGTATTGCTTCCGCTTTTGTGTTTTGCATCTTTTCGTTTGTATAGGGTTAGGCACCGCCTAGCTTAGGCCTGGTGTTTTTGTTTTGTCTCCCGTTCGCTATGACTTAGTTCGTGTGTGGAGTCTTTATTTCGTTACACCTGTCGGGTTATAGTGCGGGGATGTGGTGCCTCACGTCCTGGGTGCTACAGTAAAACACCAACCACCATTAATTAACCTTGAAGCTCCATTAATGGTGAAACATAAATGCCTCAACTAACAAGCTAAAAGCCACCATAAATGCATCAAATTTAACTTAAAGGAACAACATATATCAATCTCAAAGCATGAGGAACCAAGCACAGGATATAACTTCAATTTTTGGAATAAAAGTACTATTCATCATCTTCTTCATTCAACACTAAATCATGGATTGCAAGTAGAGAGAGTACGATGAGAAGAAAGCACACGTTACAAGGAGTCGGAATCTTACCTTGGTTCACCGGAGAAGTGAAGGGAGGAGGCAAGACTTGAGCTTGAAGGGTTTTTGGGTGACTAGGGCTTGAGCTCTCTCCTTTGTTCTTTCTTGCTAGTGTTGATCGATCAAATAAGAGGGAGGGGAGAAATATTCAGCTCTTTTGGAGCTTAAACTTGGTCGGTTTGAGTGAAAACAGGTAGAATCAAAATAATTCGATCCATTTAGATCAGATTTTAAGCTAAAGGTGGTTCAAACGACTTCATAAAAATGCAAAGCTAGTTCTATTAGACTCGAACCGTCAAAACAAATCCAATGGTGGTGTCAGAATTTGAATCCGAATTCCCAAGCTAAAGTTATCTAAAAAGGGCCCTAAAATGCCCTAATTGTACTTTAGACCCAAAACTTCCATAAATTGCCAAAAAGGTCCAAGACCTCAATAAAATAAACCTGAAATCATATAGTCAACACTTAAAAATGTTCATAAGACATATATTTCATGTGATTCACTTATTCACCAAGTTTGGAAATAGAATTTTGTAGCACCCCACACGGTGGGTCACCACATCCCCCGCACCTAAGCCCAATCCACATACGGGATGGGAAACTTGTACATGAACCAAGCAGAGGCAAATGAGAGATAGACAGACTCATACGCAAGCTAGACGGAACGTAGACCCTGACTGCAATACGAAATAACAAAAAACTAAACCGCATGCGGAAGTGAATCATATATTCAAACATGGAAGCACAAGCAGCAAGTGACGGGTTCAACTAGCATAGGTACCTAATCCCGAATTATAAACATAAATCATAAATGCAAACCGGGTTCATTCTGTTCCTAGAAGCTTGTCCCGAAAATATCATAACAAGATAAAACATACATGTTATAATCGTATGTACAAACTTATACAAATTACAAAATGAGTATGCAAAGACTCGAACTTAACAAAAGATTTGACAGACTCCAAGAACTCAACTCACGCTGCCTAACTCGAACTCGAAAGCCATTTAAACAAAACATCTAAACACCTAACAAGACGCACATGCAATTAGTGAAAACAATTCACATAACTCAAGCCACATAAGATGCATATAAGAACAAATACATAAACATACACATGATGTAACAAGTTAGGAACAAATTTAAAGGTGAAAAGGTGCAATAAAAGTAGAAGAAAAACATAAGAAATGGTTCCGAGCAAGTACGGGCAAAAGCTGGAAAATTTCCAAAATGCGCAAGTCGTAGGAAAACAGGCATATCTTATGTTTGAGAAATGGGAATTGAGTTTTTTTTCTTGGAAATGAAACTATACAAATAGACCTTTCCAACGGTATAAGGCTCCAATCATGGTTCAAAGTGAGACAAAAATGGCTTAGGTGTGAAATTGTGAAATTGAACAAGAGCAGAGGCGAAGTGGCGACACAAAAATAAAATTGTTATATCTCTCAAACCACAACGAATTTTAAGGTGATTCAAATTGGAGAATACTCTACACTCAAAAGAGGTTTCTACAATTAAAATTTTAGGCAAAACAGAGCACGTATGAGGGCGTCGCAGCCCACGACAAAATTACACTGAAAACCAGTGTCGCGGCCGCGAAGGTATGACAAAAACTCTCCTGCATGATGGTCGCGGCCACGACACTTTTTAGTCCAAAAAAGGTCGCGAGCTTTTCAGCCATGGCGGCTGCTACACAGGGAGGTTTCCAACCTCCCTAAACACCATCCCAAACCCCAAGAAACGGCACAAAACGAACATATAACATCAAATAACACACGTAGACCATATTAGAGTACAAATCGAACTTCGAAATGAACCCAAACACCCAAAACACGAAACCTATACTATTCATCATCTTCATCAAAGTTGTGGAAACGAGCAAGAAAAAAGGGATCCAATCGGAAGGAAATGAAGCACTCGAAGGGAGGAATTCATTGCTTACCTTGGATCATTGATCGGGCAAGAAATGTAGTCGGAATCTCGAGCTCGAAGATTCGGGTGAATAGTTACTTTCTCTCCTCTTCTTTTCCCGTTAAAGAAACGCTGCACAAAATGAAGAGAGGGAGGGGGTTCATTCTTCTTAAGTCCAAGAACGGGCTCGGTTTGGTTCGAGATGGGTTTGGTTCAATTGGTTGGGAAAACAAATCGGTAGAGGGTTCAAATGGTGTCAGAAAAAGGAAAGGCTAATTCCGTTGGACTCAAATCATCGAAACAAACCCAATGGAGGGATCAAAATTTGAATTCTAATTCCCGAGCTCAAGTTATCCGAAAATGGCCCAAACACCCTAATTGCAATTAGGTCTTTAAACTTCAAGTAATTGGACTTTCGAGCCCAAACACTTAATAATAAAATTCTAAAGCGCACATATTTAAAATAAAATACAAGTTGACACGTAAAGCATGTGAATAACACATAAATCATAAAATTACGGAATTAAACCCTCTCGTGATGCCATACCTGGAATGCCGAAGAAACGGGGCGTTACAAATTTAAAGTCAAACATATCATATCGGAATCAAAGTTTAATTATAGAGATCATTCATATACAACACATATACTTTGCAAAAGAAGAAAATTAATATCAAGCTAAATCGCGAACTAGTTAAAACACCTTTAATAGGGTTTTTTTTTGGAGGGGGGAGAGGGGAGTTTATCCTAAGTGACAATTCGGGTCGTTAAATCAATGGGAAAACTACCCAAGCATGCAACCATGACGATTGGGTACTTAGTAGTCGAGGTATCTTTGCTTATAATATAATTTTAGAACGGCCAACACTAATTAGTTTTGGAGCAATTATCTCAACTTACTATTAGATGATTAAGTTGCCAATACCTTACGGGATCGAGGAACTGAGTGTTTGAAAAACAGGTTCGAAACACAGTGCAAATATAATTTTTGTTCCCTACAAGGATCGTTTGTTTGCAATTTTTATTTAGAAACTCAACAGAAAATTTCTCAATAACTTACTTTACTAGAACCTTTCTTGAAATGTTTTGAGCCGCCCTCAAACGTTCGTCATGTGGTAATGAATTTTCCGTTTCTCGATCGGTTCTTTTTTTCGAGACTCTAAAGTAGAAGCCCTCTAGAATGTATCCACACCAGATCTAGATTCAAATCAGATTAGTGAGTATGCTGATACTATAATCTGTGTATTGAAAGAAATGAAAAACGAGAACAAATTAGAGCAAGGAATTTCTCCCTTCAAAACCCAAGTTGATGCATGAGATAATTCACGCATAAACTTCAAAGAAAAGGTTTCATCTATTCTACAAGATAGATTTCTGAATTCTTTTCTATTTCTCCGAAATAGAGAATGACACTTCACGAATGCCGGTCTGAGAGAAAGAGAGAAGTCTTTCTCTTTTATCTGACTAAGAAAAATAACGATTCCTTTTCTAATAAGAAAAGAATCCTAACCTTTTCTTAAATCACATTATGAGATGATACAATATAACTAATTAATAGTCATATTTTAAATTAGTATAACTATCCTATTAACTTTTAAGATATTATCTCATAATTATTTATTTTATAAATAAATAACTTTTCATTTTATCCATTATTTATTTCATAAATAAATATTTTATGATATTATCCTATTATTTATTTTCATTAATAAATAACAAGGATAATAACCACATGATATTATCTTCATAGCTATTTCATAAATAAATACTTATGATAATAACAATTTGATATTATCTTTACTTATTTATTTCATAATAAATAAGTCTTGGTATTATCTTTATATTTATTTCTCAAACAAATAACTTAAGATAATATATTCTCTTTTATTTATGAAATAAATAACGGATGATAATATCCTTCATTTATTTCTCAAATAAATAAAGTTGGTTAATGTCATATTTATTTCATAAATAAATAATGACAATTTTTAATTAATAATTAATTATTTATTGGGCTTCTTTATTCCTGATTGGGCTTTAAAATAAATTCTCTAATTAATTCTAGTGAACCTTTATAATTAATTCTTTAATTAATTATATTTGGGCTTTATAATTAATTCTCTAATTAATTATATTTGGGCTTTATAATTAATTCTCCAATTAATTTACACATAGTCCAATTTCTCAGTCGGACCATGCGCCCAAAGCTCGCTCATATGCACACGTTACTTTACACGTGTGGTCTTGTTTCGATCAATTGCTTGATCATTCCAACAATACCCTTTGAACCTGACATTTATGTGTGACCCTCTAGGTTCATTATTCAGTTAGAAGTAAGCCTAATTAATTAATACACTTTGATGAGACACAAAACCTCGCTCGGATCAGAGCCGTCCACGTGTCGCCATCTATGGACCTATAACTTAGACGCTCGCATTAATGGGCTCGCGTGCCTACCCAGCCCATTCACTTGATGACTAGTCCAGGTCCACGTGCCTCGGCCCACTATTCAAGCGGGGGATTCAGGCTAGAGAACCCAGCGCTCGTGATACGGTCCTCTCATGGGCTATCCTCCCAGGGAAGCGTGCCACGAGGGCACGTTCTACCCTGCGCTCGTTTATCCAACGCTCGTTGGTCATTAGTCACAGGGGACCCCCTCGTGCATCCCTTCGAGCGTCACCTACGCTCGAGTATGATCAACCCCTATTAAGGCGTCCGTACGCCTGCAGGACAGGGTTTGGGCTTCCCAGCGCTCAACGCTCGCCAACAACCTCTGACACTATGGCAATGCGCACCTCGTACCTGGCACGCCACTTGCTTTTCAGAGCCGTCACTCTCATGCCCACACAGGCCGCCACGTGTTAGGGCAACACAGGTTTGGGACCACACGATCAAATTACCTAATCTGCCCTCATCCTTAACCTATAAATAGGGGGAAACACACGCTTTCTTCCTCAAGTCAACTTCTCCATAAAAACACACATTGAACTGGTCTATTCCTCCATTAATCTGCATACTACCTTGAACACAGTTGCATCACCACCGCCTTTTACACTCTTGGTGTTATCCTAGCTGGAAGAACCCACGCTCAAAAGGAAACCCAGTTCCTGAGGCTCCCACGCCTGTGATGGTCTTTCCCTTTTCATACAAATATTGAAAGTGTTGTTGTATTTTAGGAAGCTCCGATTCCTGCACCATCATTTTTTGGCACCGTTTGTAGGAAATCCATCGCCATCTTCAGCTCCATCTTCGTCAGTCTCTTCCCTTGAAAGCTAGTTGAAAAGTAACACCAGCGGAATCCACTATGGTAACTGCAACAAGGTCAGGCGCGGTGGACAAGAGGGGGGCTCTTCCTCCCGTTAATGAGGAAAACGTCGAAAACCCCACCCCCGCCGGGGGTACGCCCCCACCAATCGCTGGAGACACAGAGGCAGATGTTGTGACACTCCCTCCAGGGAGAAATGAGGCTGGCTCCATTCCTCCTCCTCCTCCTACCTCTAGGCCCAATGCTCCAACCTCCTATCCCAGCGTGTATTCCATGGCCATGCCCCCACAGGGATACACTTATTTGCAGCCTGGGATGGTGCCCGGGATGGTGCCTATGGTCCAGTCCTACCAGGTAGGAACGCTGAATCTCCCATTGTCGCTGCCTAGGGAGATACAAGGGGTGGAAATGCCCCAGATTACTACTCAGCAACTCCAGGCGCTCTACGCACAATGCGAGGGTCAAACGGTCCAGAACGCTTAGGAACACTTCACTGCGGCCTATTTCCCTTCACAAGCTAGCGCTCGAATGGCCCCACCCCTTGGAGGGCTCCCTGATCACCCACTGGCAATGGCGCAAAATGCGTTGAGGGCCCAGCAACCTCCCCCGCCACCTATCCAGGAAAATAAGGTTCCCCCGAGGGCCCGACAAGAGCAGCAGCCCGGTGGAAATGAGAGGGCCAGGGATAATGGAGAAGTTCAATCAAGGGCCACGGAAAGAGCAAGCCGCAGGAACATCGATGACCCTCAACTCGCAGCAGTACAAGATCAGATCAAGGGGCTCCAGAATGTGGTTGAGCAGCTCTCTCGAGCAAGGTCTCAAGTCCCCCGCGATGGGGGCGAGAGGTCCAGGGCCAGAGACGCTCGCAGGCCACGTAGCCCAATTTCTCGCCGCCGAAGGGAAGCCAGCTATGAGGATCCCGAGGACAGGGATTACAGAATCGTGACGGGCGATTCCCCCCTCATCGAGGAGGTACTGATGACCCGTGCAGGGAAGGGCAAAATCCCCACGTCCGTTAACAGATATGATGGGACCACTGATCCAGCCGAACATCTGGATCACTTTGTGCACCTGATGAATTTATACGATCACCCGAGCAACTACTGGGCCAAGGTATTTGTCACTTCCCTCGTAGGAATGGCCCAGGACTGGTACAAGAAACTTCCTCCACGCTCAATCCGAGATGCTCCGGTCCTTCATGGGAAGGTTCAACAAGGAAATCTTGTTAGTAGAGAAGCCCTCGATGGAATTCTTGAGACACGTTCTTTTTGGAGCCATCAACATGAAGCACTATGTCAGCAAAGAATTCGTGGAGGAAGTGGCCAAGAAGAAACCGCGCTCGTTGATGGAGATCAGAGACATAGCTGACTCGTTTTTCACCCTCGAGGATATGTACTCAGCGAGGGATCAGAAAATGGCAAACGCCCCTCGTCCCATCAAAGCCCCCGAGGATAGAGGAGAAGCCAACAGGGGCCGGCGTCGTAGCCCTATTTCCGCTCGTCGAAATTCCTCTCCCCCACGTAAGTTTGAGTGCATTCCCCTCAACCGCCCAATTGCTGAGGTATATTCCATGGCGGATAAGAAAATCTTCAAGAGACCGCCAAAATTGAGAGAAACGGAGGCCCAAAAAGCGCTCAGGAAAGTACTGCGCTTCCCACAAACAGAAAGGGCACGACACCAACGAGTGTCGTCAGCTTGAGGGTGAGATTCAGAGGCTCATTGCTGGGGGGCACCTCAAGGAATTCGTGAAGGTGTTGGAGAGGTATGATGAACATTGCGCTGAGCGAGCGCGTGCCAAAGGAAGAAGCCATTCACGCTCGCGGAGTCCACGCCGCCATGATACAGAGCCAAGTGACCGTGGCAAAGGGAAAGCCACAGACATGGAAAACCCGCCCTTCGCGGTCATCCACATGATTGCTGGAGGACCCTCGGGGGGCGACTCTAACGCTTCCCGATGCCGTTATGTTCGGAGCTGTGATCAAAGATCTTCTCAGCTCAGGCCAGTGCTCTCCATCGACGGCTCATCGCGCGCGGAAAAGAATGAGATCGTAGGTTTCACAGAGAAAGACTTAGAGCACATTGTAACACCCCATGGGGTCGGTGAAACCTCTGACTGCCCCATGGTGGTTAGCTTAGACGTTCATTACCACGTTGTAAAGAGGGTTCTAATTGATAGTGGAAGCTCTGTGAACGTTCTCTCTTATTCAACGTTTCAAAAAATGAATATAACAAACATTCCACTCGAACCCCTCAGAACAGCCCTCGTTGGCTTTGGGGGTTCCGAGATTGTCCCTTGCGGACAAATTCGCTTGGCCACCTCATTTGGTCGTGCCCCACAGCGAAAAACTTTGACTGTTCTTTACGCAGTGGTCGAAGTAGATCTCCCATACAATATCATCATCGGACGCCCAGCACTCGTAGACTTTAAGGTGGTAATTTCAACATATCACCAGAAGGTCAAGTTCCCTACTCCCGAGGGAATAGGCGAAGTACTTTGCAATGTCAAAGAGGCTTGGGAATGCTACATCCTTTCCCTTCGAAGCCACAAGCCCAAGCAACCCACTCAGGCAGGTTCCACGAAGAAGTCGGTGGATTTTCCCAAATTGGATGAAGATGGCCCTGAGCGCAAGAGGGCCAAACTTGACAAAAAGAAAAATAAAAAGAAGGCCGAGGCCGAGCCCAAGGACACAGGGGGGGCGCCCCTTGGTGCCGTTGGAGAATCATCCTCGGAAGACGAGGATCGCCTACCCTCGGGAGGTTCTAGTGAGAAACTTACAGGCAAGAAACGAGCGCTCGAACAACCGAGGCCTGAAGTGCGGATAGAGCCTTCAGAAGGCTTTCTAACCATCGAATTAGAGCCCGGGAATCCCGACAAAACCACCCAGATAGGATCCAATCTCGACGGTCCCTCGCAAATCATGATGATCGATTTCCTCCGTGAGAACCTTGACGTATTTGCATGGAAGGCTTCCGTTATCACTGGGATAGATCCGAGTGTCATAGTCCACAGGCTCAATGTGGACCCGGCTTTTAAGCCCATCAAGTAAAAGAAAAGAGACGTTCATTGATTTAGGAGGCAAGTCATTGAAGAGGAGGTAAACAAACTCCTCGAGGCTCAGTACATAGAGGAGATCCTATACCCTGAATGGCTTTGCAATGTGGTGCTCGTGCCCAAGAGCGCTAACAAATGGCGTATGTGTAATGACTTCACGGACCTCAATAAAGCGTGCCCGAAGGATCCGTACCCTCTACCGAGGATCGATCAGTTGGTGGATTCGACCGCCGGGTGTGAACTTATGAGCATGATGGACGCTTTCCAGGGTTATTATCAAATATTTATGGCCCCAGAGGATCGCCCTAAGACTTCATTCGTGGTCCCTATGGGCGTTTACTGTTTTAAGGTTATGCCCTTTAGGCTAAAAAATGCAGGGGCGACATGTCAACGCCTTGTCAACAGAATGTTTGAGCGTGAGATTGGAGGGTCCATGGAAGTGTATGTGGATGACATGATTGTTAAGAGTGAGCGTCAACATTCCCTTCTAAAGGACCTCGAACGAACGTTCAACATCCTGCGTCATTATGGGATAAAACTGAACCCTTCCAAATGTACATTTGGCATTCGGGGTGGCAAATTCTTGGGTTACATGGTCAGTCAGCGAGGAATAGAAGCTAACCCGGAGAAGATCAAAGCAATCCTAGATATTCCCTCCCCACGCAATGTGAGAGAGGTCCAAGTGCTAGTGGGAAAGATCATATCATTAAACAGGTTCATCTCCCGCTCAACGGATAGGAATTTGCCTTTCTTCAAAATCCTGCGCAACGCTCGCAACTTCGCATGGAGTGGGGAATGTGAAAAAGCCTTGCAGGACATGAAACAGTATCTCTCGAGTGCCCCCTTGTTGACCAAACCTAGCCCAGGAGAAAACCTGTTGGTTTATCTGTCGATCTCCTCGGAAGCCACGAGCGCTGTCCTCGTGGCCGTTCACGAGCGTAAGCATTTTCCGGTGTATTACCTGAGCAAAACCCTGCAAGGAGCGAAGAAAAGATACATAGAAATAGAAAAATTCGCTGTTGCCCTCATCAATACCTCTCGAAGGCTGAGGCCTTATTTTCAAGTACATCCTATCACAGTGCTCACAGATCAACCTTTCAAACAGGTGCTCGCAAAGCCAGATGTTTCAGGGAGATTAATTAAATGGGCGATTGAACTTAGTCAGTTTGACATCGCTTTCGAGCCTCGCACGGCGATACAAGCTCAGGCTGTGGCTGACCTATTGGTGGAGCGCTTCAACTTACATATTGGGCCCTCGCTGCAGGAGGGACTGTGGCTTCTGTACACAGATGGCTCCTCGACCTCACAAGGGGGGGGGGGGAGCAGGAGTGACCCTCAGAGACCCTCACGGTACAGAAGTTGACTACGCTATTAAACTAGCGTTTCAAGTCACCAATAACGAGGCAGAATATGAGGCTCTAATCCAAGGGCTTAGAATAGCCCTCCAGAATGGTGCCGTTCGGGTCACTGCATATGTTGACTCTCAGCTGATCGCAAGTCAAATTGATGGTACTTATGAGGCTCGAGAGACCACTATGGTGCAGTACTTGGCGAGCGCTAGAGAGGTTATATCAAAGTTCAAGGAATTTCATTTGCTGCAGATCCGGAGAGCGGAAAACGAGCGGGCAGACGCTCTTTCTAAGTTTACATCCGCCTTGGAGGGCTCCTGTGAGAGCTCTGTCACATTCCTCAGAACGGAAAGGCCACTGATTCGCGATACCGGACCCTCAGATGAAGTCAATATGCTAGATCCCTCCGAGCCTTGCTGGCTCGATGACATCATTAGATTTTTAAGGGATGGAGCCTGCCCGAGCGATAAAGTGGAAGCACGGAAGATTAGAAGTAAAGCCCCTCGTTTCTCTCTCGACAGCGAGGGGCGGCTATTCAAGCGGTCTTTCCAGGGTCCACCATTAAAGTGTCTGAGACCCTCGCAAGCCAAGGAGGTGTTGGGACATGTGCATAACGGGAGCTGTGGGAATCATTCTGGCGGTCGAATCCTGGCAAAGAAAGTCTTGAGGAGTGGATTCTACTGGCCCTCGGTGTTGCAGGATGCCATCAGTTACTCCAAGAAATGCCCTAAGTGCCAGTTTCATTCTAACACCCCTCAATTGCCGGCTACTCAAATGATCCCTGTTGATGTTTCGTGGCCCTTCGATCAGTGGGGCATTGATATTGTGGGACCCCTCCCAATGGGGGTCGGACAAAAGAAATTCGTAATACTCGCTGTGGATTACTTCACTAAGTGGGCCGAACCTGAAACAGTCCCGAAAATAACGTTCAAGGTTGTAAGGGACTTCATTTGGAAGAATATCATTTGCAGATATGGCATCCCGAGGGTGCTCATCTCGAAAATGGTTCCCAGTTCATCGCCGCCGACACACGGGATTGGTGCTACGAACTTGGGATTGAGCAACGCTTCACTTCCGTGGGCCATCCTCAAGCCAACGGTCAAGCTGAAGTGACCAACCGAACCATACTCTAGCATCTTAAGACGATGCTCGAAAGTAAGAAAGGGGAATGGGCTGAAGAACTTCAAGGTGCGCTATGGGCATATCGCACCACCCCCCGAGTGGCGACTGGGGAAACTCCTTACTCTCTGGTGTACGGATCCGAGGCTATGATACCTGCGGAGATAGCTTAAGAATCCGCACGCGTTGCCTATTTCGAGCCTGCCACCAACGAAGCCAACCGAACATTCGAATTGGATTTATTAGACGAGAGGAGGAACTTAGCCTGGGCTCGCATCCACAAATACAAGGCGACCGTAGCTCGCCAGTATAACAAGCGTGTCACAGAAAGAACTTTCCAACTAGGGGACTTGGTGCTTAAAAAAGTTGAAGTTTCTAAACACGTGGGTAAGCTGGATCCCAATTGGGAAGGCCCCTTCAAAGTCGTCCAAGTACGAGCAAACAATACCTACTTGCTAGAGACCTTGCAAGGCGAGCGTCTCCCAAGACCATGGAACGCGTGCAACCTCAGAAGGTTCTACGTGTAAGTGTCAGTCTTTGTAATTGCCCGTTCGCGGCATGGTGTACTTTCTTTTGACAGAGAGCATGCTATAATCATTTCAAAAATTGCAATTATAATATTAAATATTTGGTCCATTGTTATGTCATTTATTTACTTTCCTTTTGATTAATGATTCGGGCAACAGAAAGGCTACTCCGTGTCTAGCATCCTCCACGTCGAACGGCTTAAGTAATACCCCAATCATTTCAAAGCAATGCTATCTGTGTGTTGAGAACCCTCCACACTGAATAGTTTGATAATTTATGAGTGTATAAGTCCTAAGAACGAGCGTGTCAGGAAGTGGGGTGCTAGACGCTTAATCTACGCCAACTGGGTACTCACCATGGCAGTTCGTGCTCGTAAGCCCCCAATGACCCTCGCCTTCTTAATTAAGAATACACTCGTGAATAGCAGGCGTTGGGCTAGTCCTCCCATGAACGCTTAGGGGCGAAGTTAACATTACTGCAACGCTCATTTTTATTCTCGTACTTAACAAATCCTGCAGTTGATTTCTGAGTTCATTAGAATGGGTGAGACGCTCAAGTTGAAGGGGCACATCTCAGGGTCAAGGCCAATACTTAGCTAAGTCCTTGGGGGTTTTCTAAGTTCAAATTCGAGCCTCATTGTGAAAATGGCCAGGGAACCCTCTTAAGGAAGACCCTCGCGGCCACACTTGCATCTCTCAGATGGTCAGACGTTACCAAATCCTAAACTTGAGATGCATGGTGATAAAGGCTAAGGTACCCTCAAAAGAAACACCCCCCGTGCACACGCATTCCCATTGCAGATATCCAAGTGTCAAAGTAAACATCTACATAATCATCCAACATAAAGAGACTACCATGCATAGCGTTCAAAGAAGAAGGAAATCAAACTTCAACAAAGGAGGTATTCAAGGAAAGATAGAAAACAAGTTCAAAAGCACAGCCAAACGTGCAAAATTTAAGTACAAAAAGTTAAAGTGTTCATAAACATAAATGGAAACTAAAATAGCTGAGCAGTAAAGTAGCAGAGAGAGGATCTTCAAGGGGCTTGACTCTTGGGCTCAGGAGGGGCTGTTGAAAGAGGGACTGGGGCCAGCACATGGGCATCGGAAGTTTGCGCATCACCAGGGTCCTCGCCACCTTGAGCGTCAATGGTAACGCCATCATCCTCTATTTGTAGGGGCTCGGGATTTATGGGATTGGCCGCCATGAACTCACCCTGGAGCATCGTCACAAGCTCCTGATACTCGGGCTCAGCCAGTTCCTCCTAGGGATCCTCGTCACGAACTACGGGCTCGCAGTTCTCGTCTGAAACCATGCGGAGGGGCTAACCCTAGTTTGACCATCTGCCCAATTGCTTTGTAAAAGAAGCGCCTGGCGTTGTCAAAGCAATGGAGCTTGGCGGCAAAAACGAAGGCCTTGGAGCGCACGAATTTCATCACTGAGTCCCATGCCACCTTCGACTCAAGGCTGGCCACCTTTTCTTGCAAGTCAGCGAGGGACTTCTTGATTATATCGTTCTGGCGAGTACTCTCGGCCAACTGCTGACCCAATTCCCCATTCTGGACCCTCATCTGGTCACGTTCCTCTTTCAGCTTATCGTGACAATGGTTGAGGGTCAGGAAGGCGTCGTCTAGTTTTTTCAAGGCTTCTTTCAGCCTATCCCTCTCGAGGTTGGCATCCGTCAGTTGAGCGCAGACTGTGTTGTAATCCTCCTGCAACTGACCGGGGTCGGAGACGCGCAGCAGCTTCTTATATTTGGCCTTATGTTGGGAGTAGGCCTGCGCTCGACCCTACAAGTTCTTCAGCCTCGGGATTACCTCCTGGAAAGCCAAAATCTGGAGATAGAGTAGACTGATGTTTTGCAAAGGAAATGGAAGACTTACCGTCATGAGGGCGTGGCAAGCATCGTCCGCAATACGAGCGGCGTCGTGCTCGTTCAACTTGTCATGGTCGCCGGAGAACTGGAGTTTCCCGACGATATCGGAGACTAAGTTTACAGAATACGCGCTCTTCTTCAGCATTACCGGACCCTCGGTCCGTTGGCGTTTGTAATGAGCGTCCCCCCGACAGCCAACCTTCCAAAAATCTTCTTCCTCCGACGATGATGTATCGCCGCCTTCGCCCCGGTGGCCCACGACCACCTCCTTGCCTTTGCCCCGAAGTGGGAATTGAGTCGGGTAGCCTTTTTCTCTTCCCTTGACGGTCGGCCCTCAGGGATTCATGTATTTGGATCGCTGTCCCCGAGCGGTTGCGGGAGGTGCTTGAGCTCAGGGCAAGGGGCCCTTCTGGGCCTTCTGGAGCGGCCGGAGGGGGAGTAGGATCCCGAGCGCCGTCGACGGTCAAGTCTTCGGAACTTCATTTCCCGCGCCCCTACCACCCTTCGGCGGGCTCCTCTTCCCCTCGGGGCATTATGGACTTGTGCATGTTGCTGCGGTTGTTGAGGGTTAGCACCTCCCTCTGGGCGCGCATTATCTCAGCAAGACGTTCGGCATCCATTCCTGCTGTTAGTATTTGGATATCTACAAAACAAAAGGTGTGAGCGTCAAAAATTGGATGTTTGGATAAAAACTACAAAGCGTACTAAGTGAAGATAAGTCAGTGAAGCTATTCTAGAGGTTAGAGCAGTTAGTTCCTAGAATCTAACCATCGAGCGCCATAATTTCGGCTGGAGGATCCATTATGATGCTCGGGGGGTAGGATAGGCCATAACGGAATAGCACTTCCTCGCTCTTCATCAAGACCTCAGCCTTGATCCACTTCTTCTCACTCCTCATCTCGAGGGCCAACCCATTTGCCCAGTCCTCGAAAGCCTTATTCCTTATCCTTTCCTTAATCAATGGCCCCTCGCCATGTATCAACCACTGTCGGTGAGTCCCAAAAATTCCCCAGGGAGCCCCCACGAAAAAGTACTTCTCTTTCCAATGCTCGCCGTAGGAGGTGGATGGAGAGTCTATCATCTTAAAGCCCGATTTGGCCTAGGCGTAATAGAACCCATCTGTAGGAGACGAGCGTGGTGAGCGGGCCACCTGTATTAAACTGTCAAAATTGGCGATCGAGGGTTCGTGGCCCAGGGCTCTCATCATAATTACGAAGGTGTTGATCAGGGCTATGCCGTTCGGCAGAATTTGTTAAGGGCAAAGCGTAAGGTGATGACAGATGGTGGTGACGGTAGACGGTATGGGAAACCTCAGGCCCCCGGCTAGGATTGCGTTCCAGTAGACTGTCAACATCCCGGGCGGCGGTCGGTTGGCCCTCTCTCCCTCCTCGGGAAGTCGCATAGGAAATACAACTTCATCCCAATACACTTTTGCTCTCAAATCCTCCAGATCACCGAGCGTCAAAATGCTTTCAATCTCATCCGGGGATCTATCGGTTTAGTGAGGGTTATTTTGCCTCACTCACGTTGCAGGCTCTTTTCCCCTTCTCTGGCGCTTTCTGGGAGGTTCAGCCTCAGCATGACGCTCGGAGGGCCCTGCACCGCCCTCGGTAGCCGCGATCGCCACTGTGACCCTATGGTCCTGGGTTCTTACAGCACTATTGAGCACGGAAAACACCCTTTCCCCTTGCCTCTGCATTTCCATAACGTTGCCTATCTCCTCGAAGAGATCATCTACCTCTCCGGGAGCACGCTCGTTCATCCCTTGAACGGCGGCATTAACTTCTTCGTCCCCAGCTTCGGCCGGAGCCCTGGCCACTGGGACGGCGGTTGGAATCTCATCTGGCCCTTGGAACTGCCATGGGTATATTATCGTGAGGGGAGGAGCTTCCAACTGATATCTCATCTATCTCCCTCACATAATCATCTGATTGGTGTTCTGCCATGTCGGATCCTTGATTTTTGAAGGAGAAGCTTCTAGAATGAATTTAATGGCGGAAAGGGGGCCTTTCGCTCAAGAGTTTCACTCACCCAACCTAAATCTAAAGTTAACGTAAAGAAAATCAGAAATTATCGGGATTTACCTGGGGTTTGAAAGAAAAGATTGCTAGAGTTCGCGAAGATTTGCAGAAAGTTTTTGCTGATATTATGCTTTAAGAAGACTAAGTGCGTGAAAGAGATGCAAGGATCTCCAAATCCCAATTTATAGGGAGAGTGGTAGCATTGATTAGGGTTAAAGATTCAAATTGCAATCATTTCCCGCCTGGGGAAACCCACCACTTTTGGTAACCGCCACACGTCTCCCGGAACACACGCGCCCACGCTCCCACTCAGCATTTAATGCAGACAGGGCTTCATTAAATGCGATGTCAGAACGTGTCCGTTACGGAAGCCTAGAGGTCACTTCTCTTGAAAGAAGCTTGACCCTCGGATATTCAAAAATTCAAGGCTTGCTTCTCTGAAAATTCTAAAGTACGCTCAAAGTGATACTACAGAATTTGGGGGGCAAAATGATGAGACACAAAACCTCGCTCGAATCAGAGCCGTCCACGTGTCGCCATCTATGGACCTAAAACTTAGACGCTCGCATTAATGGGCTCGCGTGCCTACCCAGCCCATTCACTTGATGACTAGTCCAGGTCCACGTGCCTCGGCCCACTATTCAAGCGGGGGATTCAGGTCAGAGAACCCAACGCTCGTGATACGGTCCTCTCATGGGCTATCCTCCCAGGGAAGCGTGCCATGAGGGCACGTTCTACCCTGCGCTCGTTTATCCAACGCTCATTGGTCATTAGTCACAGGGGACCCCCTCGTGCATCCGTTCGAGCATCACCTACGCTCGAGTATGATCAACCCCTATTAAGGCGTCCGTACGCCTGCAGGACAGGGTTTGGGCTTCCCAGCGCTCAACGCTCGCCAACAACCTCTGACACTATGGCAGTGCGCACCTCGTACTTGGCACGCCACTTGCTTTTCAGAGTCGTCACTCTCATGCCCACATAGGCCGCCACGTGTTAGGACAACACAGGTTTGGGACCACACGATCAAATTACGCAATCTGCCCTCATCCTTAACCTATAAATAGGGGGAAACACACGCTTTCTTCCTCAAGTCATCTTCTCCATAAAAACACACATTGAACTGGTCTATTCCTCAATTAATCTGCATACTACCTTCAACACAGTTGCATCACCACCGCCTTTTACACTCTTGGTGTTATCCTAGCTGGAAGAACCCACCCTCAAAAGGAAACCCAGTTCCTGAGGCTCCCACGCCTGTGATGGTATTTCCCTTTTCATGCAAATATTGAAAGTGTTGTTGCATTTTAGGAACCTCCGATTCCTGCACCATCACACTTATTAATTAATTAGCTCACAGATCACACGACCGTAGTCTAGCAATAGGTGTGTGGCCCCTACCCGAACAACGGATTAAATCGAAAGAACCTTTCAGTCAAGGACATTTATGAGATACAATCCTCCTACTGTCTCATCTCTCGATTAAGACCTAGAGCATGGGAATAATGAGAGCCTCACTAATCTTAATCTTAAAGTTAAGTTCGTTTCATATCCATTTAATCTCAATCTAAGAAACTCTTTTCTTGATATCTTGATCCACCACCTTGGTCGAGGGTTTTTGGATGACATATGAACGGCTTATGCAATAAGAGATCTTCTTGCCTTAAGTAAGTGTAGGTCCTTTATTGATCATCACATGCCTCCATATACCATTTTTGTAACCCCAACATAAGTCATAATCCAGGTGTCTCAGGCGACACCCTTTTAGACCTATATCTGAGATTATCTAGTTTGGTCACATGTGACATCAATGGAATCTCAAGTCAAAGGATTAATTACTCACGCCATTGTCCTGTAAGATGTTTTCTAATCTGGAAGTTTCCTCTTCCAAAAGTGGAAACTTCCTCTTTCATTTAGGAATCTTCTCACGCGGGATAACTCAGTGTACTCATTCTCATAACGAGCTCCCTCGTGTATTGCTTGTGCATCAACTATGCACTTTACGCCCCATGAAACTAGCTGATCTTTCTCAAGGACACAATTCCACAAACAAGTTTCAATAGAGCCTAATTGACACTTTTACTATTAGTTGGGCTCATCGACTTGGAGTAGTTTGTTAGGCCAAAAAATACTCGATAGATTAGGCCCATTTTCCACATATTTTCTTGCCAAATATGAGCTATTTATTGTGTGAATTTACTCTTTTCAAGTAATTTCCACTACAGAGTCGGAATTCGCAAGATTGGAGTAAAAACGATGAAATAAGCACAAAAGAGGAGTTGACCGAGGAAAACCCTAAGACCTAGGAGAGAGGAGCTAAAAGTGAAGCAAAGGAGTTATTAAGAGGTTATTTATATGATAAAACCCTAAAACCTACAGAAAGAGTTTAGAATTAGAAGCGCAGCAGTACGATCCGAAGAAAGGAGAGAAGAAGGACCTCAAGTCTTCTTCAACCTCGTCAAACATTCGGTTTTTCTATGTCGAACTAATTACACTATTTCATATTTCGTAAGTGTGCAAACTAGTGTCTATTAGTTTAGTTTTAGACTTTGTTTTATGATTGAATTTGGAGATTTTTATCATCGTTATTTATGAGTATGAGTATTTTAGACTATAATTGTGTTTTGCTATTAACGATGATGAGTAGCTAATTCCCTCATAGGGGGAATGACGATGGGTTGAAATTAAATATAAGATATGTTGTTGATGAATTATTTTTATGTTACGAAATTGGATTGATAGATATATTAGAGCCTGATCATCTTTTGATATAGTTTAAAGTTTATTTGATAATCGAAAGATTCTAATAGACCTATACTAAATTTCGTATCACTTAGGTTTCGAGTATAAAGAAATTTAACTTGACTCTAAGTAATTGGTAATTGGTTGGTGTATAACAAAGCCTCTGCTAATTAAATTACAGTCATCTTATGTTAATGGCTTGATTAGGGAGACATTGGATTATGAGAATAGGCAATGAGAACTAATTGAGTTCATGTGCTTGATTTTGAGAAAGACTAGTGCTTATATTTGTGATGGTAATTGTGAAAATCCGACATTCATTGAGTGATGCATTACTGTTCAATTCTGTAAAATCATTATTCTCCACTTCTCATTATTGTTGATTTAATTCAGTTATTTTGTTTAACTTGTGCATGTTAGTATAGAACACACTTTGAATGATTGATTATGTCTATCGATTAATAAAAGTACGATGCGATTGGTTGGTTTCCTCCGTTACTATGGATCGATACCTGTGTGCAACAATTGTCATGTGTACACTTGCACTTCATGGGGTTTTAATTAAAACTTTCAAGTAAACCTCAAACATAGTTTCTAATCCGGCTTAAGTTAGGGGATTTTTCATTTGTCATTCACCTAAAGAAAAAGCCCCTAACAGCCTGATGGATTAGAGGAGATCTAATACATGCACACGTAATAGGAAACACACAGAACACGTAATTGCACATAAAGAAGTGATTGCCTATAATTAATATCATACATCTATTACTCAAAAATTGTCTGTGATACAAGGAAACTCTCAAAGCAGATTACATCGAATAGGCTTTCTAGGGCACTATTCCCAACACTGAGGTGTAATGTTCCAAAGTCATGGGAATGCTAATCTATTTCCATGGAGAAGGTACAACTCCCTGACAAGACCTTAGTACCCCTTCTGGCAGTGAAAGATTTTCTCGACCCAGAGCTAGTTGATCCCGATGATCCAACCATGGAATCTTCTTCCGAAAAAATGAGTTCCACGTTAGCTAGAAAGAATAGAAAATTAGATGACGGGAAAGTGGTCGCTTCTAGAGAACCAGAGCAGATTCAGCTGGTTCCGGGGGATGAGAGCAGAACGATTAGCATTGGAGCAAACCTGTAAGGTAAACAACAATGTATTCTTATTTAGTTTCTCTAAAATAATGTAGATACTTTTGCTTGGAAAATTTCGAATTTGATGGGCATCGACCCAAAGGTTATTGAGCATCACTTAAACGTCGACCCATGAAACACAAGTTAAAAACCCAGAGCGATACCCGGAATAAAATTATTGAGCAAGAGATTAACAAGCTCCTTGATGTTGGATACATCACACCAGCCAAATATGTCGATTAGCTATTTAACATTGTTTTGGTAGCTAAACCAGGTGGAAAATGGCAAATGTGCAATGACTTCACCGATCTTCATAAGGCTTTCCCTAAAGACCCCTATTTTCTGACTTAGATAGACCAGCTGGTTAACTCCACTGCAGGTTGTGAGCTAATGAGTATGATAGAAACATTCCATGGATACTATAAGATATTCATGGCTCCAGAGGATAAGAAGAAAACCGCATTTATCATTGTTTAGGGTATTTACTACTTTACAATCATGTTGTTTGGATTGGAAAATGCTGGACCCACCTATCAGAGATTGATGAACAAGGTGTTTGAAGAAGAAATTGGCAAGAGAATGGAGGTGTATGTAGATGACATGATTGTGTAAAGCGAGAAGGCCGACTCCCACCTCAGGCACTTGAGTCAAACGTTTGACCTATTATGGAAATACAAAATGAAGTTAAATCCAAACAAATGCTCATTTGGAGTCGAGGGGTGCAAATTCATGGGTTACATGGTCAGCCAACGCGGGTTAGAGGCTAACCCTGAGAACATCAAAACTATTCAACTCATTCCCAAACCCCACTCCATCAGGGACGTCCAACGTCTTGTCAGCCAAATAATCTTGCTAAACAGGTTTATCCCTTGATCCTCCGAGAAAAATCTTCCATTCTTTAAAATTCTTTGGAATATTAAAAATTTGAATTGAATAATGAATGTGATCAAGCCTTCCAAAAGCTTCAAGAGTATCTCTCATCCTCCCTATTATTAGTTAAGCCCATATCTGGCGAAACTCTATATATACTTGGTCATTTCTGAGAAAGCCATTAGTTCCATGCTGGTAGCTCTACGAGAAAGAAAACACATGCCATGTATTACATAACCAAAATCTTACATGGGGTAGAAACTAGATATCTAGAGATTGAAATTTTGGGCACTAGTCCACACAGCTAGGAAGTTGAGGCCCTACTTCCAGGTATATTCTATTGTGGTATTGATAGATCAGCCCCTGCAATAGGTGTTTGAAAAGCCAGATGCCTCAGGAATACTAGTAAAGTGGGCGGTTGAGCTAAGCCAATTTGACATAAATTTCCAGCCTCGAACCACCTACCAAGCTCAAATTCTTGCTGATTTCGTTATCGAGAAAGATGGTCCCACCAAAGCCTTGCCCAACTCAGTCTTACGGACACTCTCTGTGATGCCCCGTGTTTTTAAACCAGACAGGTCTGACATCACGAGTGAGGTTAGATCGAGTGTTAAGAGTTTTAATTGCTAATTACGTGTTTTAATTATTTAATTACGTGGTTTAATTGTTAATATGTGTTTTACGTGCCTAATTGTTTAATTGATCTTAATTGTAAACCTTACACACGAACACGCATATGCATTCCCGAGCCTCACACTTTTAATCTTCGTAATTTCCCGAACCCGTAGCCTACCTTTCATTTAATTTAGAAATCGCTCCCCCTCAAAACCGTATTTTAATTTAAGCCAAAATCCAGATTTAACTACCAAAAAATTCCCCATCTAGTCAAAACAAAATATCTAACCTAATCACAGGTCCTGCTTTTACTTTGTACTCTATTTCTCTCTCTCTCTCTCGGACAAACCACCTAACCTCTACCCCTCTTTCCTTCTCTTTTCTTTCTCTTTCATTTCCTTTCCTTTATCTTTCTTTTTCCTTCCTTTTTCTCCATTTTCCTTTCATTTCCCCAGATCTCCTCCCCCCCCCCCCTTTTTGCTTTTTCCCATCTCCGGTGACCTCAACTCCAGCTCCAACAACCACCGGTCCTGCCATCCATCTCCAATCACCACACTGCCACCATCTCCTTTTTCCCTTTTAAGAAAACAACCATCAACATCATCACCTCGAAGCTCCATCATCACCGCCATCCACCCTCGCTACTCCATCAGGCTTCCATCTTCGGCCATCATTACCATCCGAACCACCTCCTTCCTTCTTCCCATTCAAGCTTCGATAATCTCCCCTCATCCTTTCAAACATGTATATGAGCATATATATGTATTTATGTGTTTATATATTTTATTTATATGTATGTGTAATTATATTTAGTTGTTGGGGTTTCTATTCTAATGTGTTTCAATTCTTGTTTCGGTGGTGTGTAATTGTTTATTTGGTTGTTGTTGTCTTCGGGAAAGTTTGGAGCTTCGTCGGCACCTTCGAAAGCATTGTCGTCACTGCCCTGTTTGCTACCGCCATGCTTGTTCGCTACTGGAGAGTTCCTCTGGCTAGGGGAGGAATTAGTGTAAAATTCACCCGGCTGGGTGAGCTGGGCAGGGAATGGCACTGGAAGGTCACCCCAGCCGGGGTGATTTTGTGCTTAAAATCCACCTGGCTGGGTAGATTTGACAACACTCTTGACCTTGTTGTTTGAGATACTTTTCGTGCTGTTTTTTTTTTCGTGCTTTGCTTTGAAACTTTTTCCAGACCTCATGCTTGAATTATATGACTTGAATATGTATTTAATTGTCTAATTGCTTGTGTTTTTTATTATGTGTCGTGTGTTTGATTGATTTTAATTAAACGTGTTATGAATTGAATCCATTTGGTGGTTTCCCTTGCCTATGTAACTTGATTGGTGCTTGATTTGTGCATAAACGCTCATTGTTTAATTATCTAACTGTTTATGAAATTATTATACATGACCTATATGATATTCATTGATTTATGTACCCATTTCGTGGCTTATTAGAGGTTAATTTTATTGAATTGAGTATTAATTGAATTGTTTGGTACGTTGTGGATTGTTTAAGTGCTTTGATTGCTTATATGAATTAAATTACATGTTTATGTATAACATCCCGCTCGTTCGGCCATACAGGTACGCAGCTACGAGAGTGATACGTACACATTTAAATTATTTATTTACGTAATTATATGTTTATTTTATTACTTATGTGATATTCTTGAATTATTTGAATTAATATTTGAAGTTTTATTTGAACCTTATATAAACTATCTGAACGTATTTGCTCTTTTTGCCTCGTTTTTAATCCGTTTGAATCCGTTTTTGTTTGTGATTTTTGTGATTATGTGCTATGTAAGGATTATATGTATTATGAATGTGTTTTTATGTTCATTGCATGATTTTGAGTTCGTTTGATACGGTTTTCGAACCGTTTTATTTGTTAGGGATTTAAGGGCCTAACTTATTTTAGAGCACCTTGGGTTCCAGAAAGCGTATCTTGAGATCGGCAATTCGGATATGAATTTTGGAAGTGGCGCTGGATTTGTAACAAAGCATGGAAGCTAGAGAACTTAGCCTCATATTTTTATAAGCCCGTTTGATCCTCTGAATTTTGCCTAAAATGCGACCCGTGTGATAGTTTTGCCACCCTCGCCCGTTTTGCTCATAACCGGCCCGTTTCTTATCAGAATCGACCCGTTTTGGAACCCTTATGACCCTAAATCAACCCTTAATCACTCTCTCCACCCCTCATTTAGACCCAGCCCCATGACAAAACAAGAAAGAAGCAGCAACCGAGACCAAGGAAGAGAAAGGAAAACGAACTCGAGTCACTATTCACTTTTGCACATTTTGAGCTCGTTCGACCTCCGTTCTTCGTCAGATCCGAAAGGTAAGTTTAAAATTCGAACCTCCATCTTCTTTTTCTTTTAAGTCATGATTTGTCCATTTTCATCGATTTTTGAGCATGTTTAGAGCTGATACATGAATAGTTAGGTTTAATTTCCATTTCTTGAATTCATGCTTTTATTTTCAGATTTCTTGAGGTTTGATGCATGAAACATGACCACTCTAGCTTACTTTAGACATTCATGGACTTGAATTTGAATTATATGTTGTGTCCAAGGATCCACCATTGAAGAACTTGGAAATTTTTGAAGCTTTATGACTGAAATTTGCATCCTTCTTCTTGTCGTGTGTTTGTGTGATGATTGTGGAGTGTTCTTGTTGAGTTTTGTTGATGTTTTGCTACCTTTTAACTGCTGATTTTGTTGCTACTTGAGTCCCCCGCTGCTGTTGTTTCCTTGGTTGCTTTGGAGAAGAAGAACAGGGGCTGAAAATCGAATTTTAGGCCCCCTCTGTTGATTAACGCCCGTTAGGGCGTTTGTGGAGTATGGAGGGCTCGTTACCTCCATGGCTGCTGGAGCCTTTTTGCCACTGCCTCCCTTAATGGGGGTTACCCCTTTTGACCTTAAGGGTGGTAACCCTTATTACCCCTAGCCCTTCGTGTGGTGGTTCGTGTGTTTTGTTCCTTGTTTGGCCGGTTCCGTTTCATCATTCGTTTCTTGCTTCGTTTTAGATTTTAATTGATTTCTCCCACCCCAATTATGATCCCAACATGTTAATGTGTTAGTATATATAATATGTTTCGTTAATTGTTTGATTTTATTGCTTTGTTTATTAAGTGTATACGTGACTCATTTGCATGAACATCTAAATGTACGTGTGATACTTTCTTGCAATCCTTTGCCTCCTTTATATAATTTAAACGCATGAGTGTTTATAATATGTTGTAATATGCTATGTTATGATCATTATACTTAATTCATGAATTTATTTGATGTGAGTTCGATGCTCATATGTGCAATATATGACCTAATATGCATCTTATACGCTTCAAAGTGTCTACATGACTTCAAACCTTGTTTGTTTGCCTTGCATGTAATTTTCTTGCTCTCTTTATGAAGTGTATGGATTGCTAACGTGTTATATGACGTGTTATGAGTGTTGCATGAGATTTATGGATTCATTTAACGTGAAATATGTGAATTATGATTTGATATGATTCAATATGAACTCATATGATCTATTTGATATCTCATTGCATTCATCATGCATCATTGGCATCCATATGCATTAGCCGAGCATCTAATTGGTGCATTTTGAGTCTAAGGTTGTCTTTTGTTGTTTGTTTTGTCCTTAGGTTCGTTCAGTAGGTGACGTGGAGGTGTTTTGGACGTCTTTTGGTATTACGTGTTCGGTTTGGTCAACAAGGTGAGGTTTTCTTCTTTTAGTTAATACGACCTACAACCCTATCTGTATTTTAAGCCCGCATGCGACTTACGTATATATATATTTATGTAAATACGTGTTTGATAAGTATTTTATGGGATTTGAGCCCTTTTTTTATGAATAGTTTGAAAAACGCTTTTATATATATACGTAAAAAACGTTTTTATATATATACGTAATCTGTATTTTCGTTTGTTTGATTTAAAAAAAGTTGGCGTGTGTGAATTTTTGAACTAGCGAGTTTTGGACTTTGAAATATGAGTCCGTAAAATTAAGAAATTTTGAAAATTTAGATCTTTGACTTATGAACTTATGAATTGGGCCCCAAAGAAGTGGTATGTGATCTCGGGTCGGCCGTGGGGTTGCTGAGCTCTCTCATCAACACAAATCCATTTTGGGAGACTTAACCCAATCTCGGGAGGTCGAGGGGAAGGCAGGTTTCCTTTTGGCCAACGGTAACCCCGTCGGTGGATCGGGTAGGATCCCCCGACTCCAAACTTATGATGAGAGAACCGGGGTTGAGGATGCGCATCCGCATCCCCACCCGAAGAAGGAGGTTTGATTTAGAACTTTGTTTGTATTTCGACTTCCAATTTGATTCTGAAAGGAGTTAGGTTGGTTTGAAACTCGTTCTCGTTGAGTTATTTTGATTTTGATTATGAATATAGTTTGTTAAACGGGAGTGGAGTTCAAATTTATAAAATTGGTTGATTTCGGCCTTCGGCCTTAAACCCCCTTTTTCCTTATATATAGTATCACGGGCTAAAATGATTTTAGGTTGCAAAACCCACACCCCGGTTCATTAACTCTTTAATTTGAAATTGTTATGCTCTTACGTATATGTACGTGTGCGTGTGTTAGCCCCCTCACCAGTCTTTAGGACTGACCCCTCCTTGTTGTTTTCTTTTTTCCCTTTGTTCTTTGAGTTGCATGTACCCATTTGGAGAGTTTGCGCTAGGCTCGAGTCTCATGCATTTTATTCCGTTTATTTAATACTTTTGAACTTTTGAAGCATGTATATGATTATGAATTCGAATTTGGAATAATTGTATAAACTGACTCGCTCTATGTTGTATACTTAATTCTTATTCCAAGTATGATTGTTTGATTGTTTGAATCCTGGTGCTTCCGCATGTGTGATATTTGTTTTGGTTGCTTACTCTGATTTAGGGTCTAGACCGCCTAGCATAGGAGAGATTTTATTTGTCTCCCGTTCGTCGTAGTTTGATACGTGTGCGGAGTTTCCATTCCGTTACACGTGTTGGGCTATGGTGTGGGGGATGTAGTGCTCTGCTCTCCAGGGTCCTACATTATGTGCCGATCATGGTTACCTTGTATATGTGGTTAATTAATTATGTTCTAACAGGTATTTAATGGCCATGTATCACACGTACACTTAAATTTTATGCCTACTTGCTACATGGGGCATTAATTGTGCACATGAACACTTCCATGGCATATTCTATCATTCTATAGTTCTCGTATGCATGTCATATCATTTCACGACATCTCATTTAATTATCGTGATCCTACTTGGTCTTATATTGTGTCGTTTCTCACGAGTACACATTGGTCCTTCTCTTGTACAATTCGTCTCCAGGGCGTAGACTTTCGGATCGAGTAAGCACCGTTATTATTCGTGTCTCTCATCTCGTCGTTCTCCGGGTGAGGGTGTTTTTCGTTCTAGTTATGTACTCAAACCCTGTAACTTGTGTGAAATGTTTTGGGCAAAAACTGTACTATATATATATATACTATCTTCAAGTGAGTCAATCAACTAAATCTGTAACGCCCCCACCCGTACTGGAACAAGAGGAGAGCGCCGTCTCAACCCCCGCACTGAAGCACCTCTCAAGTAATGGTGTGAGCCATCACTCAAGAAATACCCAGCGAACGGCTATCTATCTCAGAACTATACATGTATAACGATGTGGCTATGCTGCGGAAAGTCAGAGTATTTTAAAACTTTTCTAAACATGTGCGTGATGGCATGTAACAAGCAAGAACATATTGATCGTGTAAGAGAGACTTGGCATATCAGAACATATAACATATCCACGTATAAGCACCGATATAACAGAGTTCAAAATATCGGTAGAAGAGTAGCAGGAAGAGTATAACAAGGATACTCAAGTATTCAGAAACATAAAGTGATGCATCCATAAAACATATGCAGGACACAACAGAAAGTAATACTAAGTCCTGACAGAAACAAAAGTGACAATCTAGAGCTTCAAGATACCTCTAGACTGCGGCTGCAAGACCTGAAACCACGAGGCAAGAAAACGGGAGAGGTATTAGTCAAAAGAACTAAGTGAGGGAATACTTTAAAGAAAGTACTGATTGAAAAAGAACTTGAAGTGTAATTCAAAACAGTTAATGCAAAGCTTTCAAGAAGAACTTGAAACAAGTTTGATTGATAAAAATGTTTGAATGCAATGCTGTAAAAGAATACGAATTTCAAAACTCTTTTCATGAATGCTATCACACGTGCACACATATGCTGTAGATGGTTCACAGTTCTTTCATAAAACGGGATAAGGGTAAAGTGAACTTTTCCAAATATGAACCATCCTTTATGAAACAGAATTTTGCCGGCAAGCTAGGCTTCTCCATCCTTACTCCAGAAAAACATGATGAAGTAGAGTATCGAACTAGGATCAACATTAACCCCACATATAGTAGAGCATCGGACAAAGGTCAACAATACTCCACCAACACATACAAACATGCACCATCCTCCACCGGTTGTCACTTCAGATAGCTAGCCCTAGGCGACCTGTAAACATGTAATGGGAACAGATTTGTTGTCTGTTCCCAGACAGATTGTCCTGACTTAACAAACCTCCTGTTAAAAGTCAGTGTCAATTGTCTAATTGTGGCGGCCGGTATTGGTGATGTCGTTGGCTCACACCTCCCGAACATCACCTCCACACATAACCGCCGGGCCCAGGTTTGTAAACTGTATGCTTGCATTTCAAGATTAGCAGTGACCAGAGTACCACTCCGGGTGCTAACTATAACATGTGAAACTGTCTGTAAACATGTGATGATGTCTGTAAAACATGTGATGTTGTCTGTAAAACATGTAATGCTGTCTGTAAAACATGTGAAACTGTACTTTGAAAACATATGCAGAACATGTAACTATTTTTGAACAATAATGCAGAACTTTGGAAAACATGTGCTGTTGATCAAGGTATACTATGAAAGTACGAATGATCCTTTCAAAAGAATGTCCCAATAAAAGGGATAGTTCAAAACGAGGCTTAGCTTTGAATTTCAAAACATATGATACGATAGTATAATCGTGGTTCCAGTTTGGAAACATTTTTAACTTCACCTCACCTATTAGTAACAAAAGGTAGGTAGACAGATTACGTGGTGCCCTGGGGATCCCAGTGCTCAACTTTAACTCCTGTAGGTGGTGTACTAGAGTGAGCTTAAGAACTAAGACCCACTACTAACCATGATGCATATGAAATGCATGAAACAATGAACAAGGAACATGTAAAGAACATGTAACACAAGAGAGTAATACCATTTAAGGTATTCAAGAAAGGTAACACACAAAGGGATACGTTAAAGTGAGTTACTCTTAACGTTGGACTATGATCTTACTATAATCGAGTAAGCTTTAGTCAAATTATGAATCCTATCGCAAACCTTAGGTTAATAAACAAGTCCACGAAAGAAAACACATTTTGAAAACGCATTTTAGACCCTGGATATGGAAACCCTAGGTGCAAATGTCTATTAAGAAAGTACAAGTTTTATTTCACTTTTACTATTCAAAAGTACTATTCAAGATTACTATTCTAGATTACTATTCACAGTTACTATTCACATGTCGGGGCCAAGGTTCGGGTCAAACCCTTACTATACACACACACCACACACACATACACCATGCACGTACACACACACACACCCTAATTAAATTATGATCTTGATTATAACCTATAGTTTCAAGTTCATGTTATTATAATCAAGTGTGATCTAGGTTAAAGGTATAACCTATGGTTAAGAGATCCAATTAAGGCATAAGATCAAGTTATGAAACACTATTCTATCTTAGGTTATAACATGTGACACTATTAAAATGTATAACATATGATCAAGGCTCTATTCCATTAATCCATATCATATCATAAGCTCAATTCATAATTAATGAATCATGTAACCATATAAGAACATGTCTCAACATATATCATATCATATCATATCATATATCATGTCATGAACCTTAGGCATGTAACATGTAACAAGTTAAATTCAATACCAACATGTAACAAGGTGTGACATAATTAATTGTAAATCACTATTCCATTAACTATCATGCATGAACGTAATTCAAATTCCATAATCATGCATCAATTCTCATAATATAACAACCATATCACATGATCAAAGCATATACTAGAGCAATTCATAACATATTCAAGCATATACTAAACAATTAAAACATATAATCATATATTCAAACATATCATGAAACTATATAAGAAATGCATAAAATAAAATCCTATAAGGCTTAGGGAAGGCCCTAAGACCCAACCTAAACATAATATAAACATACCATAACATAAAAACATAAACTAACTAAAACATAACATAAAAATAAAACAACTAACCTAACAATGGTGGGGGGTGGCCGACGGCCAAGAGGGAGAAGAGAGGGAGAAGAAAGGGTTTGTCAATACAACTTTGAGCAAGGAATGAAATGCCTCTTGCCCTCTAGTTATAGTTGAAGAGAAGCCCCTCACATTGGAAATAAACTTGAGGTAAGGGTATGAGAGCAAAAGTGGGTTAGCTTCTCTTGAAAGCTTCATCATTCATGAAACAAAATTGGGACTGCTGGGGGGTATTTCGGTAATTTCACTGTCAAAACGTGAAGGTAAGTGGCTGGAAGTATAACCATTCCGTCCGGGCAAAAATTAGCTTCGAAACGCATATTCATACGTCGAAATCGGATTTACCGTTTGAAAGATACATTAGTTTTAGTGAATAAAAGTTTTGAGCTCGAAACTCAACTCGATTGAAAAACGACTTTCTAGAATGATTTTCAAGTCCGGATTGTTTCCAAAATTCAAGAAATAAATCGAGAAGCGTTTTGAGTCCAATATCAACTATAAAACATTTTACCGTTAAAAAGTTGAAAACGTAGAATGAATAGTGAATTCTTACGTACAAGCGTACGATTCAAAATGTCAACCCAGGGTTTGAATCAAGAGTTGTAAAACATCTCAAAATTCTTGAAATAGCTCAAGTAGTGCAAATCCGAAGAGAAAACATTTTCCGAATGAAAACCGTTCGTAGAAGGAATAGTGAACTAGGGTTTTCGTAAACATTTTCAATAAAACCAATGCTCAAAATAGATTTCCAAGTCAAGAATGATTTCAAAAGACTCGTCTCGACTCAAGTGTCGATTTGACTGTAAACTTGGGTAGGAAAAGGTATCAGAATCAAAAGCTCAGTTTTAGATGAATAGTAACTTTGGTCGGTAAGTTCCAAAAGTACCCTTATGGTTCAAGAAAGACTCTCTGAGCTTGGGAAACAAGTTCAAATGATAGGGAAACATGTGTGGTGAACCTCTAGGGTTCGAGTAACAATATGAACAAGGTAGGCTCAGGTTATGAATAGTAAATTGTATCAAAGGTCAAGAATTCCCCCTTAAAACATGTCAGATCATATACGAGCACAAAGTTCATGTAAGAATGCAATGCATGAAGGTTCAAAAAGTTGGATCATGGTCTATAAACGCTTTACCAATGTAGCACCCGAGCGTAAGGTACCACATCCCCCGCACCGGGACCCGACCCATATATGAAATGGAAATCCATACACGTGCCAAATCCACGGCGAACGGGGACACAACACACACGCTATGCTAGGCGGGACTAACCCTTGAACCAATCAGTGCAGGAATCATAAAATCAGAGTTACAATAATACGCGGAAGCAAGAATAATCAAACATATATACAGTGAGCCACCAAGCTCAAAGATAATAAATATACAAAAGCATTCCATAATCAACGGCGCTCACGGCCTACCAAATCATAACGCTCCAAAAGTAAAACTATAATCATAAACAAAATATCAGCAAGAGTATGAATATGAGACAAAAGGAAGTGCTAAACATAAATGCAAGACCTAGACGACTTGTATTCCCGCCTAGCACTCCTATACCTGCACAAAACAGCTGAAAACAACCGGGTTCAGTCTAAAAGAGACTGGTGGGTATAAAACGGGGCATAAGATATATAATATCGCATAAATTAAACACATACATGCAAGCCCTAATCCCGTGTGAAGTTTGATAAGAATTTACCAAGTGGTTAAAACAATAGAAAACATCAACGGGATTACGACGTTTATTTTCATTCATAATTGTTCATAAGGGTTTAAGCTCGGCGAGTGAGCGTGCACAATCTCCAACCTTCTCCTCGTGTAATCATATCATAATTAGTGGTTATCACACATATCTTTCGTGCACATACAATAATGATCATAATCATACATATACACCTTCTTCCTCCGGGTGGTGGACGGGCTTGCAAGACCCGGCCACCGAACATACATATTAGCTAGTGAGGTTCATGAACCCTCATAGCCCGACCTGCGTTTCCTCGTCAAAACTCCTAACGAGGTCCGTATCGTCGTAAATTTGGTTGGAACTAGTATATGGGATCCCCGTCAGCCCTTGCTTCCTCGGTTAGCCACATATACTAAGTCCCGGGGCCCGTGAATATAACGTACATGCAATCTCGCCAAAACATAAGGTAGGGTTCCATAAGAAAAAGGGGTCATACGTTTGAAATCAATTACCCAAAATGACTCGATTTATATAAATATATTATTTTGGCTTAAAACTTTGCACATAAGGGATTTATAGGGTTGTTTTAACTAATAGAAGAAAAACCCACCTTTACTAAAGCAAAAGAAAGGTACAAGCGTCTCAATGCTCGCCCTTGCCTCCGACCAAACCCGAATCTGTGCAAAAGAAAAGGTATGAGACGCAATGACCATATATGACGCTCGGCAATGAAAGTGCATATGACATGAATGCATAAATGAGCATATTATATCATAAAAATGTTCATGTGCACGATTAAGGAATTTAAATCATATAATCACATTCATTCATATTTTTCATAATTTCATAAATTCATAAATTCATATAATTTCCATAAATTCATAACATTCATAGGTTCATATAAATTTCATAATTTCAAATCATTCATAATATTCATAAATTCATAAATTCATATATTCAAAACATTTATAATGCATATCACTTAATCTAAAATTCATTTAAGAAGCATAACACATATTATTCAATTTCCCATTTAGGAATAAAATAAATAGAACGTTCAATCAAAAGTCAGTAGAATAAATACGCGAAATAGAATTCAATTAATTTCAATAGTTACATTAAATCAAATAATAATAATAATAATAATATAAATATATAATAAATATGTATAATATATATATAACATATAATCACATATATCATAAAATACAATATATATAATATATACATATATGCACGTACACACTCACACTCACATGCATGCAATATATTTTACATGCATATAATCACAAACCATGCATGCAATATATAAACACAACACACACCTCATATATATATATATACATAATCACGTATACACACACACAAACATGCATGCATATATACACAAATATTACATATATACTACACATGCAACCCCACTCTCACACAACTCACAACCCTGCATGCACAAGCACACAACGCAGCAGAATATCAGCAGCTAAGATACACAGCAGAGAAGCAGCAAAGACCAAGGAAACAACAGCAGCCACAGCTCCAGAAATACGCAGCAAGGAATCAAGCAAAACGGGGTGACACCCCCGTGTCACCCTCCAAAACTAGACCGAGACACGCCCGTGTCTCGGTACAGAAATCCCAGCCTACACAGCACCCCCGTGCCTCGCCGGAAAAGCCACAAACGACACCCCCGTGTCGACCAGCAGCAGACTCCCAGTTTCGACAGCAAAAACGCAGAAAACAGGGCAACAAAAAGCATAGGAAAAGCAAGCCACCAATGCAACATTACAAGGCATAAATTGCTGCAAGAAACTCAGTTAATCCCACACCAAATAGCCATGAAAGAGACAGCAAAAAGGAGAAGGAAAGGACAGCAGTTTTGGTCCAGAAAAACAGAGCAATTTCGAAGAAAAACAGGGTATGAACGAACTCAACCAATCCGATTTCAATCAGGTCCAAAAGTCCCTCAAATATGCAGCAAAAGATCATATATTCAACACATAATCAGTTCCAGAAATGATCAATCAAGACATGAAAGTGTACGTGACCTATACGTGGGATTCTCTGAAAATTGTCATAAATGATAGATCATAAATACCTCAACAACCATGTAATCAATGATCATAATGAAATGAGGATGTCAAAACAATCATTCTCATGCTTGGAATCGATCAAAACCGTTGAGAATCAAAAGAGATCAAGAATTTGTACAAAAACTCCATTTTCGGGAAAAATGTCCAGAAATGAGAAAACCATGCTCAACTTCATGAATGAAAAGATGGAAATGATCAGAAATGAACATATAATACAACCCTTAACTTACCTTGATGATTGGTTGAAGTTTGGAGGAGATTTGAGCTCCAAAATCTCCAAGGGATGAAGGGTTTCGGGACTGGAGAGAGAGACAGAAGCTTTGGCTGAGTTTGGGGATGGAGTGATGATAATCTCGGTCAAGGCTTGAAATATCTAGATAGGTGGTTGAGTTAGGGTTTAAAGGAATCAAACCATGGTTAATTTGGTTGTGGTTTGGCCAAGTTATGGATGAATTAGTGTAACAAGGTCAAGTTGGTCTCCGTTGCGTTTTTCGGTTGGATTTCGGAGTTTCAAATGAATTGGGAAAATTATAAGGCTAAATTTACTAAACTCGAATTTTCGTTACGAGTTCAGCGGAGTTGACGGAACTCGAATCCGAGTTCCCGAGCTCAAGATATTAAATTCGGAACCAAGGGTACGCTAAGTGCTCGTTAGCTCCCGTTTTGGTTCCTCAATTGAAATTAAATTCGTTAACTAATCAAATGAATTCGAAAATGTAATTTGAGCATAAAATCAGGTTCATAACACATATATGTACAACATATTACAAATCCGTAGCAATTTGAAATCATATTATAAGAGAACGAAGCACAAAATGAATAACATACACATTTCATGAAATTCATGCATAATTTAAAATCCCATGCAAAAATATATTAATCCCATGCACATATATAATTTTCATGCAAAATGAAATAGAATTCATGCATAATTAATTCCCATGCATATGAATATGATTTCATGCAAAAATTATTTTACTTTGCATGTATAAATAAAATCCTCATGCATAAAATATTATTGTACGTACAAACATATATATATATATAAATAATTAATTGATTAATTAAAACATGATTAACATATAATTAGGATAATCAATGAATTAATAATAATAATTAAACATATATATATATATATATATATATATATATACGAGACATATATATATAATGAATAATATTAAAATAAAATAATATAATATAATAAAATAATCACAATTACAATAAAATTAAATATAAAACACGTAAAAACAAATAAATTCGCGCAATTAGGTAAACACATACGCTCTACCTTTACGTCCGAAAAGTCGGGGCGTTACAATCTCTCCCCCTTAAAAGAATCCGTCCTCGGATTCACTGCTCGCTCGGAAATAACTCAGGGTGAAATCCTTTTCATCTTATCCTTCGTCTCCCACGTAACCTCTTCGGTTTTATCACTTCTCCAAAATCTCATATGGTCCGATAACCCGAGGTTTAAACTTTCCTCCTCGTCCAATCCTTGAGAATCCTTTTCGTGGGGAAACCTTTAAGAAAACCTTATCTCCAATCTCAAACTCCAAATTCTTCCTCCGAAGGCCTGCAATAATCTTTTGTCGATCCTAAGCCGCCTTCATCCGTTGTCTAACTATCTGGAACTTATCAATAACATCTTGTACTGTCTTAGAGGGTTTTCCTTCTTTTCCCTTCTATTAATCCCTTCTTGCGTGGTCCAATTACATTCCTCCAAGTCCAAGAACAACGGTGATCGACATTTACGTCGATAAAGAGCTTCATAAGGGGCCATTTCAATCGAGGCTTGATAGCTGTTGTAGTAAGCAAACTCACTTATCTGTAACTGCTCATTACACGAACTTCGAAAGTCCAATGCACATGCTCTCAACAAATCCTCCAGATACTTAATCAACCTTTCTGATTGTCCGTCGGTCTGAGGATGGAAAGCTGTGCTGAAATGAAGCCTTGTTTCCAAACACTTCCGCAATTCTTGCCATAACCGTGAAGTAAATCTGGGATCCCTATCCAAGACAATACTAACAAGTACCCCATGAAGCCTGACAATCTCGTCATTGTATCTCTTGGCCAACTTATTCAGTTATCGGACATTCTGTTTGTAAGATAATGAGCGGATTTTGTCCACCTTCCTTGTAGTTCCACATTTCTGAAATAATGTAACGTCCACTCGGGCTGTATTCGTTTACCTCAAACAGAGTTGATGTCACAGCTTTGAAAATTTCCTTACCGTAATTCTCCTTCAGGTCTCTCACCTTTCATCGTCCTCATTTATTACTGCCTGTTCTCTGCCATTAATTTTAACCACTTCCTTGTTTCTAAATGCCTTGAGCGGCAAATCCACTGTATTTAATACTTCCAAGTCCCCTTCATTACTCAAAGCAAAAATCATTGTCACTAATTCCGAATCGTGAGTGGGGTAGTTCTGTTCATGCTCTTTCAATTTCCTTGAGGCATAAACAATTACTCTTCCATTTGCATCAACACACATCCCAAACCTTCCTTTTGAGGCGTCCGTAAAACTGTATATCTTTCTGTACCTTCAGGAAGTGCTAATACCAGAGCGGTGATCACCTTTTCCTTTAAAAGTTGAAAGTTATCCTCACATGCCTCTTCCGCTCAAACTTAACCACCTTCTTAATCACTCGGGTTAAAGGAACTGTAACCCTCGAAAGTCTTGTACAAATCTTCGATAGTAATCTGCCAAACCCCAGAAACTCCTTACCTCTGAAACATTTGTCGAGCTTTGCCATTGAATAACCGTCTCAAACTTAGAAAAGTCTACCTCCAAACCTTTCCTTGAAATAATATGACCCAGAAATGTTACCTGATCAATCCAAAACTCGCCTCTACTAAACTTAGTATACAATTCGATGCTCTCTTAGGTAACCAACACCATCCTGAGGTGCCTTGCATGGTCCTCCGGAGTTCTCGAATAAACCAAGATGTCAACGATGAAGATTACCACAACTTATCCTTCCATCAGAACTGAACACTCCCAACCCAACTGATCTGTCTGAAGACTATCACCCGGTGGCGAACTCACCAATCAACAAGAAGAAAAGCAAATAACAGGCAAGCACATAATAGCAACTAAGTCACAAGAAATAAAAGAATGCATGGCACCCGAATCAAAGAGTGCATGAATGCTCATGTTATGTATGCATAGGGTACCTTTTTCCACTGCTATGGGGTCAATCTCTGCACCTTGCTCTTCACCTTCGATGGCGTAAGCACGAGCCGGGATCATTGGCCTTGGAACTCGTCTTTGATATCCGGGGTCTTTATAGGGGCAAGTATCCGCCTTATGGTCGCCTTTTCCACATATAAAGCACAAATTCAACCTCCTCCGACAGTTATAGTAATTATGAGTTGGTCCTCCACAATGTGTACAAGGATCTTGAGCCAATCTCTCCTCACTCGGACCTTGTCGATCCCTCGTTGGTGCCATGGGTAGAGCCTTTGGTCGAGTCGGTGCGGCCTTAGAACCTTGTCCTCCATACCGAGGTTTCTTAAATGGACCTTTAGGAGGCGGACTAGCTTGAATCATCGGCCTCTTTCCCGAATTCGATCCGGAACCTCTTTCCATAGGAGCTCTAACAACCGGATCCTTCTTTTTAATTTCCTCCCCTTGCGTAATAGACTGTCGGACTCCAGGTATCCTCTCTACTCGAATCAACCAACCCTCCGAGACCGCATCCTCGATAGAACCAGAAAATCGAGGGGGGTTGTAACTCAGAAACACCCCATGAGGGTCTCTATTGTTATTATGGTTTAGTGGAGGAGCTTGTTGTTCTGCCTGTTGCGGTGGGGGAGCTTGAGCCCTTCTATGCTCAACATAGTTGAAAACTGCTTCCATAAAATTCCCCATATCCATCGGTGGTGCTTGTGGTTGGGGTGGAGGCGTAGGAGATCGATCATGAGGACAGCGATGTCTGGGAGATCTCTCACGATGTTTACGTGGAGGCATCCTGTTCAAGAAACACTAAAATGCATGCTATCTTTAGTCCATGCATGCAAGTGCAATTAATTCAATCAAAATTCAAGATTTAGAACACACAAGCACGTAAACAATGCATATGCAACACATTGACAAGTTGTTCCTAAAGCCGAACGACCTAACTGACTCAACACGACACTAGAGCCCGGGTTTTGCAACCCTAAGCTCTGATACCACTTAAGGATGTAGCACCCGAGCGTAAGGTACCACATCCCCCGCACCGGGACCCGACCCGTATATGAAATGGAAATCCATACACGTGCCAAATCCACGGCGAACGGGGACACAACACACACGCTATGCTAGGCGGGACTAACCCTTGAACCAATCAGTGCAGGAATCATAAAATCAGAGTTACAATAATACGCGGAAGCAAGAATAATCAAACATATATACAGTGAGCCACCAAGCTCAAAGATAATAAATATACAAAAGCATTCCATAATCAACGGCGCTCACGGCCTACCAAATCATAACGCTCCAAAAGTAAAACTATAATCATAACAAAATATCAGCAAGAGTATGAATATGAGACAAAAGGAAGTGCTAAACATAAATGCAAGACCTAGACGACTTGTATTCCCGCCTAGCACTCCTATACCTGCACAAAACAGCTGAAAACAACCGGGTTCAGTCTAAAAGAGACTGGTGGGTATAAAACGGGGCATAAGATATATAATATCGCATAAATTAAACACATACATGCAAGCCCTAATCCCGTGTGAAGTTTGATAAGAATTTACCAAGTGGTTAAAACAATAGAAAACATCAACGGGATTACGACGTTTATTTTCATTCATAATTGTTCATAAGGGTTTAAGCTCGGCGAGTGAGCGTGCACAATCTCCAACCTTCTCCTCGTGTAATCATATCATAATTAGTGGTTATCACACATATCTTTCGTGCACATACAATAATGATCATAATCATACATATACACCTTCTTCCTCCGGGTGGTGGACGGGCTTGCAAGACCCGGCCACCGAACATACATATTAGCTAGTGAGGTTCATGAACCCTCATAGCCCGACCTGCGTTTCCTCGTCAAAACTCCTAACGAGGTCCGTATCGTCGTAAATTTGGTTGGAACTAGTATATGGGATCCCCGTCAGCCCTTGCTTCCTCGGTTAGCCACATATACTAAGTCCCGGGGCCCGTGAATATAACGTACATGCAATCTCGCCAAAACATAAGGTAGGGTTCCATAAGAAAAAGGGGTCATACGTTTGAAATCAATTACCCAAAATGACTCGATTTATATAAATATATTATTTTGGCTTAAAACTTTGCACATAAGGGATTTATAGGGTTGTTTTAACTAATAGAAGAAAAACCCACCTTTACTAAAGCAAAAGAAAGGTACAAGCGTCTCAATGCTCGCCCTTGCCTCCGACCAAACCCGAATCTGTGCAAAAGAAAAGGTATGAGACGCAATGACCATATATGACGCTCGGCAATGAAAGTGCATATGACATGAATGCATAAATGAGCATATTATATCATAAAAATGTTCATGTGCACGATTAAGGAATTTAAATCATATAATCACATTCATTCATATTTTTCATAATTTCATAAATTCATAAATTCATATAATTTCCATAAATTCATAACATTCATAGGTTCATATAAATTTCATAATTTCAAATCATTCATAATATTCATAAATTCATAAATTCATATATTCAAAACATTTATAATGCATATCACTTAATCTAAAATTCATTTAAGAAGCATAACACATATTATTCAATTTCCCATTTAGGAATAAAATAAATAGAACGTTCAATCAAAAGTCAGTAGAATAAATACGCGAAATAGAATTCAATTAATTTCAATAGTTACATTAAATCAAATAATAATAATAATAATAATATAAATATATAATAAATATGTATAATATATATATAACATATAATCACATATATCATAAAATACAATATATATAATATATACATATATGCACGTACACACTCACACTCACATGCATGCAATATATTTTACATGCATATAATCACAAACCATGCATGCAATATATAAACACAACACACACCTCATATATATATATATACATAATCACGTATACACACACACAAACATGCATGCATATATACACAAATATTACATATATACTACACATGCAACCCCCACTCTCACACAACTCACAACCCTGCATGCACAAGCACACAACGCAGCAGAATATCAGCAGCTAAGATACACAGCAGAGAAGCAGCAAAGACCAAGGAAACAACAGCAGCCACAGCTCCAGAAATACGCAGCAAGGAATCAAGCAAAACGGGGTGACACCCCCGTGTCACCCTCCAAAACTAGACCGAGACACGCCCGTGTCTCGGTACAGAAATCCCAGCCTACACAGCACCCCCGTGCCTCGCCGGAAAAGCCACAAATGACACCCCCGTGTCGACCAGCAGCAGACTCCCAGTTTCGACAGCAAAAACGCAGAAAACAGGGCAACAAAAAGCATAGGAAAAGCAAGCCACCAATGCAACATTACAAGGCATAAATTGCTGCAAGAAACTCAGTTAATCCCACACCAAATAGCCATGAAAGAGACAGCAAAAAGGAGAAGGAAAGGACAGCAGTTTTGGTCCAGAAAAACAGAGCAATTTCGAAGAAAAACAGGGTATGAACGAACTCAACCAATCCGATTTCAATCAGGTCCAAAAGTCCCTCAAATATGCAGCAAAAGATCATATATTCAACACATAATCAGTTCCAGAAATGATCAATCAAGACATGAAAGTGTACGTGACCTATACGTGGGATTCTCTGAAAATTGTCATAAATGATAGATCATAAATACCTCAACAACCATGTAATCAATGATCATAAATGAAATGAGGATGTCAAAACAATCATTCTCATGCTTGGAATCGATCAAAACCGTTGAGAATCAAAAGAGATCAAGAATTTGTACAAAAACTCCATTTTCGGGAAAAATGTCCAGAAATGAGAAAACCATGCTCAACTTCATGAATGAAAAGATGGAAATGATCAGAAATGAACATATAATACAACCCTTAACTTACCTTGATGATTGGTTGAAGTTTGGAGGAGATTTGAGCTCCAAAATCTCCAAGGGATGAAGGGTTTCGGGACTGGAGAGAGAGACAGAAGCTTTGGCTGAGTTTGGGGATGGAGTGATGATAATCTCGGTCAAGGCTTGAAATATCTAGATAGGTGGTTGAGTTAGGGTTTAAAGGAATCAAACCATGGTTAATTTGGTTGTGGTTTGGCCAAGTTATGGATGAATTAGTGTAACAAGGTCAAGTTGGTCTCCGTTGCGTTTTTCGGTTGGATTTCGGAGTTTCAAATGAATTGGGAAAATTATAAGGCTAAATTTACTAAACTCGAATTTTCGTTACGAGTTCAGCGGAGTTGACGGAACTCGAATCCGAGTTCCCGAGCTCAAGATATTAAATTCGGAACCAAGGGTACGCTAAGTGCTCGTTAGCTCCCGTTTTGGTTCCTCAATTGAAATTAAATTCGTTAACTAATCAAATGAATTCGAAAATGTAATTTGAGCATAAAATCAGGTTCATAACACATATATGTACAACATATTACAAATCCGTAGCAATTTGAAATCATATTATAAGAGAACGAAGCACAAAATGAATAACATACACATTTCATGAAATTCATGCATAATTTAAAATCCCATGCAAAAATATATTAATCCCATGCACATATATAATTTTCATGCAAAATGAAATAGAATTCATGCATAATTAATTCCCATGCATATGAATATGATTTCATGCAAAAATTATTTTACTTTGCATGTATAAATAAAATCCTCATGCATAAAATATTATTGTACGTACAAACATATATATATATATAAATAATTAATTGATTAATTAAAACATGATTAACATATAATTAGGATAATCAATGAATTAATAATAATAATTAAACATATATATATATATATATATATATATACGAGACATATATATATAATGAATAATATTAAAATAAAATAATATAATATAATAAAATAATCACAATTACAATAAAATTAAATATAAAACACGTAAAAACAAATAAATTCGCGCAATTAGGTAAACACATACGCTCTACCTTTACGTCCGAAAAGTCGGGGCGTTACAACCAATGCCCTTAGCTTACCGTTTTCATCCAGGCCCTGTTTTGGGCTGTTACAATCACCCCTCCTTAAAGAGAATCTGTCCTCAGATTCTTCCGCTGTGACTGCAAACAACTCGGGGTGATGCTTCTGAATTTTCTCTTCTGTCTCCCAGGTTACCTCTTCTGTCCCATGTCCCTTCCAAAGGACTTTAACCAAAGGAATTTTCCTATTCCTCAGCTCTTGAAACTTCCTATCTAGAATCTTAGCGGGCTTCAAAACATAAGTCAAATTTGGTTCCAACGGTATCTCCTCTATCGGCACAACCTCTGTCTCATCTGAAACACTTGCGAAGCTGAGATATATGAAATACATTGTGGATTCCTGTAAGACTTGCAGGCAAATCCAATCTATAAGCGTTCAGTCCGACTCTCTCCAGTATCTCATACGGTCCAACATATCTCGAGTTTAACTTTCCACCTTTCCCAATTTGGGAAAATCCTTTCCTTGGCGATGCCTTCAGAAATACCTTTTCGCCCACTGTGAATTCTAAATCTCTTCTTCCTCGATCAGCATAACTCTTCTGCCTGTCCTCGGCAGTTTTCATTCTCTGGCGAATGATCTGAATCTTTTCTGTCGCTTCTCTTATCCATTTAGCTGAATTCACTCTGATCGGTCCCTCCTCAGTACATCTTGCTTCATCCAAATCCCAGTACAACGGGGATCTACATTTCCTTCCATACAGGGCTTCATATGGAGCAGCTTTAATAGAAGCTTGATAACTATTATTGTATGCAAAATCCACAAGAGGTAAACACTCTTTCCAACTTTCTTGGAAGTCCAAAGCGCAAGCTCTTAGCATATCTTCCAAGTATTTAATCATCCTTTCTGATTGTCCATCCGTCTGAGGATGTGCTGCAGTACTGAAGTTCAACTTTGTTCCCATCAAGGTCTGAATTTCTTTCCACAATTGCGATGTGAATTTCGTATCTCTATCCGACACTATACTGTTTGGAACTCCGTGTAGTCTAATGATCTCTTGCTGATTCAGCTTTGCCAACGTGCTGACCTTATCCGTCATCTTTACTGGAAAAAAGTGCGCTGACTTTGTCAATCGATCAATGATCACCCAGATACTATCTTGTCCTCCTATGACTTTGGGTAATCCAGTGACAAAATCCATCGTGATTTGCTCCCATTTCCATGTCGGAATCGGTAATGGTTGCAACTTCCCACTCGGCTTATGGTGCTCAGCTTTAACTTTCTGACAAGTTAAGCACTTATTGACATAGTTGGCTATGTCTCTCTTCATTCCGTTCCACCAGAAATGCGTCTTAATATCTTGATACGTCTTAGTGCCTCCGGGATGTATCGTATACTTAGTCTTATGCGCTTCGTCAAGAATCTCTTTCCTCAAAACAGTTGGTACGCATACTCGACCTTTGTACCTCAATATTCCATGTTCATCAACCCTGAACTTAGTGTCATCATCTTTCTCCTTAGATTCGAGACATTTCTTGATCCACTCGTCGTTCTTCTAAGTTTCCAACACTTGCTCTTTCAATGGTGATATCATCACAACGTTCGCGATTCGAGCTTTAGTTATCACCTCCAACCTTTCTCTTCGATCAATCTCGAGGTTGGCAGAAATCTGTGTCAGACGAACTTTCCTGCTTAGTGCATCGGCTACAACATTCGCCTTTCCTGGATGGTACTGAATAATGCAATCGTAGTCTTCCAGAAATTCCATCCATCTCCTCTGTCTCATATTCGACTCCTTCTGAGTGAATAGATATCGCAGGCTCTTATGATCAGTAAAGATCTCAAATGTAACCCCATACAGGTAATGTCTCCACTTTCCAAGAGCGAAAATTATCGCGGCTAACTCCAAATCATGTGTCTGGTAATTAACTTCATGCGTTTTAAGTTTTCTTGATGCATACACAATCACTTTTCCATTCTGCATCAAAACTCCTCCTAGTCCTTCTTTCGAAGCATCGGTGTAGACAGTGTAACCTTCTCTTCCTTCTGGTAACGCTAACACGGGTGCAGTTGTTAGCATCTCCTTCAATCTTCGAAAACTTTGCTCACACTTCTCAGTCCATTCGAATTTCCCTTCTTTCTTTGTCAACTTAGTGAGAGGTGTACCTATCTTCGAGAAATCTTTGACAAACCTCCGATAGTAACAAGCTAATCCCAGAAAACTCCTTACTTCTGAGGGATTGTTCGGTGACTTCCAATCGATGTTCGTTTCGATCTTCGAGGGATCTACTTCGATTCCAGATCCCGATATAATGTGTCCGAGAAATGTAACTCTCTCAAGCCAGAATTCACATTTGCTGAACTTTGCATATAGTTTGTGATCCAGCAATGTGAGTAACACGATTCGAAGATGTTCAGCATGTTCCTCCGGTGTCTTTGAAAACACCAATATATCGTCGATGAAGATCACTACAAACTTATCGAGAAACGGCTTGAATATACGGTGCATCATATCCATGAATGCAGTTGGTGCGTTCGTCAAACCAAACGGCATTACCACAAATTCATAATGTCCGTATCGGCTGTTGAAAGCAGACTTCGGAATATCTGCTTGCCTGATCTTCAATTGATAATACCCTTGTCTTAGATCTAACTTAGAGTAGACCTTCGATCCTTGAATTATATCGAACAACTCTTCAATATGAGGGAGAGGATACTTATTCTTTATCGTCATCCTGTTCAGCTCCCGATAGTCAATGCATAAACGCAATGATCCATCTTTCTTCTTAACAAAAAGCACAGGCGCTCCCCACGGCGATGTGCTTGGTCGAACATATCCTGACTCAATCAGTTCGTCCAATTGCTTCCTCAGTTCTTCCAATTCAGCTGGAGCCATTCTGTAAGGTGTCTTGGAGTACTGCTCAGCTCCTGATATCATCTTGATCGTAAACTCCAACTCTCGATCAGGAGGTAATGAATTCAAATGTTCAGGAAACACATCTAAGAATTCGTTCACCACTTCCACTTCTTCGATCTTAAGTTGATCTTTTGGTCTATTCAGAAGACAAGCAACAAATCCAATAGCTCCTTTCTGAATCAACTTCTTAGCTTCTATCGAAGAAACAACTGATAACTTCTCAACTTTCCTTTCTGATGTCCGGCTCTCATCTTCTTCCAAGATGATCTCTTTCTTGTAACAATCCAACTTAGCTCGGTACTTAAACAACCAGTCCATACCAAGTATAACATCATATCTTGTCATCGGCAACTCAATAAGATCCATCGGGTAACAATGGGTACCAATACATATAGGGCAGCGTTTATATACTTGATCCGTAACAAGGCAAGTTCCAAAAGGAGAACTCACTTCAAATTTATATGGCAAGTATTCAAGTGGAAACTGTAAATGCGCACATAATTTAGATGCAACAAATGAATGCGTGGCACCAGGGTCATACAAGACCTTAACTGGCGTGTTAAGAATGTGCAAAATACCTTCCACAACAGACGAAGGATCAACCTCCTCATTACCATCCAAAACTTACGCTTTGCCTTTGACCATCGGTTTGTTCGTTGTACCCACCACCGCTTTTCCTTTATCCTGGACCCCAAATCTCTTAATCTTGTTCGGGCAGCTATCCATCTGGTGCTCAGGCGAACCACACACGAAACACTGTCCAGTTTTCTTGCAAAAGTTCTCCTCAGTGTGTCCCGTTTGGCAACAATATCGGCAAACAATTTCCTCTGGACCTGGCTGAGGTGCTCTCTGCTGTTGTGGCGCCCTCTGGTACTGTTTGTTAGGAATAGTGCCCTAGAAAGCCAATTGTATATCCGCTTTGTGCTTTTCCTTATTGTAATCACAGACAATCTTTGAATGAAATAACGAATTGAGGCAACACTTCCTTATATGCTCTTGTTTGGTATGCGTTTACTTTAGCTGTGCATGTATGAGAACTCCCCTAATCCTGATGACTTTAGGACCCTACCATTTAGGTGAAATGGTTCATGTAACGAGCCCTATATCACATAAGTCATGATTAGTAAAATGCTCCAAGCCGATGAGTCCTACAGACAGTGGGAGTGTCAACCTGACTCCTCTAAGGCTTGCTTATGGGATCACACCCTTACAAAGGACCACCTTGTTTCATGGAGGTGCAAAGTGTATAGTTGATACGTGCGTGATACATGAGGGTGCTTACTTGAATAAGTAAGTTCACTGAGGTGCCCCGTGTGAGAACATTCCTAAATGGGAAAGGAAGTTTCTATTTTTGGAAATGGAAACATCCAGATTAGGAAATATCTCACGAGTCATTGATGTGATTAATTGATCCTTAGACTTGAGGTTCCTTGTCACTTTATGAGTTAACTCTGTAGTCTTAGGTATAAGCTTTAAAGGGTGTCGCCTTAGACAACTGATTCAAGGCTTATGCTGGGGTTGTACAAGTGATTCATAAAAGTGAATGAGAATCAAGAAAGGACCTACACTTGCATTTACAAGGTGATCTCTAATTGTATAAGTCATTCATATGCCATATGGAGTCCTTGACCAAGGCAGTAGATCAAGACATCAAGAAAAGGGTTTCTTGGATTGAGATCAAATGGATATGAAATGCACTTAGCTTTAAGACCGGATTATTAGGGTTCTGATTATTCCCTTACCCTAGATCTTGGTTGAGAGATAGTAAGTAGGAGGATTTTATCTCACATGAATCAATGACTTAAAGGTTCTGTCGAATCCGAACATTCCAATTCAGCTAGGGGTTAAACACCTGTTGCTAGACTATGGTCGTTTAATCTATGGACTGATTAATTAATTAGTGAATTAATTAATTGGGGTCACTGCTAATTGAATTGAGAACCTAGAGGGTCACACACAACAATTTGGTTACATGAGTTGAGGCTTTAAAATGATTAAACGAGTTAATCGGGCCAAGAGGGTTCCACACGTGTGAAACCACATGTGTGGGTCACATGAATCACACGTGTCATTATGACACGTGTCTCACGTGAATATATATATATATATATATATATATATATATATATATTAAATAATTAATTTGTTAATTATTTAATAGACTTTGGTTTAATTTTGAATTAAAAAGAAAGTCTTATTTTGGAGAAAAATAATCTAGTTAATTAATTATGAATTAATTAATTAGATAAAATAAGTTATTTATTTCAAATAAATAAAGTATAAAATTATCCAAAAATAGTTTGGATATTTTAGCTCTCTTAAAAGTTGATTTGAATTAGAATTCAAAGTCAAAGTTGGAAAATACTTGATGATCAAGTAATAGGAGAGAGAGACCAAAACCCTAGCCCATAAGGACTAGGATTTTCGGCTAACCCTCCTTCCTATATATAGGGGAGCTCGAGCTCCCCTTGAGGCTAATTGATGATCTTCTTTTGGTTCATGTGTTGAACACCATCCTTTCTCCAAGATAAACGAAACCCTAGGATAAGCCTAAACACTAACTAGAGAACTAGCATCCTTACTAGTTAGATTGTAGTCAAGTTGGTGGACTATCTCTAGAGAGCTTCAAGTTAGAAGTTTGAAGATTCGAGCTTTACCAAGGAGAGGAGATCAAGCCGCGAGAAGAGCGTTCTTGGGTGGCTTGAAACGCTTCAAGAAAGAATAAAAGAAAAGTAAGTTTCTTATCTCTACGAATTTGGATACACGATTGCGAGTCCAAGATCCTTTTGTTGGAAAAATTTTTAAATTTCGCTGCTTTCTGATTCGTGTTTTCCAACAAGTGGTATCATAGCCACCTCGTTAATCGTGTTTCTGATTCGTCTCAATTATTCTGAATTTGGTAGAAATTCTTAGGCTTAGATGCGAATTAGGTATTCATGAGTTCTTTTAGAAAGCCTGAATTACGAAACTGTAATTTTTCTTGAATTTCTGAAACTGTTTTCTTAATTTGTGTTTTTGAAAACCGTTTTGATTAAAGTCTATTTAAATCGTATTTTTCTAATTTTCGATTGAACCGGGTTTTGGAGAAACCCAAAAATACGAAACGGAACACGAAAAGGACAAGCCTAGGCGTGCTAGCAAGTCGCACGCCCAGGCCCGTCGCCGCCGCCCAGGCCTCCCGTAACCGCGCGGGAGGCACTCCAGCCCGCGCCTAGGCGCGCCCGCTCGCCTATCCCGCAACCGCATGGGACAGTCACCCGCACCGTCCCGCAACAGAGCGGGACGCCCAGGCCAAGACCGCCCGCCATCGGGCGGGCACTGCTGCACGCGACTAGCGCACGGGTCGCGCTCCCAACTCGCGCACACAGGCGGCAATTGCCGCACGCTGTGCGCGCTGTTGGCGCGCGCGCGCGCGCCTGATGTTGGGCGGCGGTGCCCCCCCTTGGGCGGGTGGTTTCGGGCCAATATTCGTGTTTTCGTGTTTCGTGTTTTCGGTCCTTGAAAATCCCGATCTAATTTTATTTTAATTTTATCTTTTAAAATCAGTTTTGCTAAAATAAAATTATTTTAAAATTTTGATTAAATTGGGATTTTTGAGAAATTGATCGATTTAAATTTTGAGAAAAATTGCAAACTTTATTTTCTGAAAATATTGAAAGAATAAAATTATTAATTTTCAGAAATTAATTGGAATTTTATTAGTCTATTGTTTTTCGGGTTTTATTGAAAAGGCTCTTGAACAAGAATTGCATCTAAGTCGTGTTTTAAGCTATTAGAGCTTAAAGCGAGAATTTTAATTTATTGGTTAAATTTAAATTCTTGCAAAAGCATGTTAGGTGATCATGGGTTTAGACTTATGTATGGTTTTAATTTATGCACATGGATGGTTTAAATTGGGGTTGGAGCCCTATAGTTGCGTTTTTTCAATTGAGGTTGGAGCCTCACTTATGTGCATACTGTTATGTGATTTATTATGTGGCTTTCTATATTACTGTTTTTGAGGCCGGGGTGTGCCACGTGTAATTGTCTAAGGCCAATATGAAGATTGAGCCTTATTACTTTATGTCTTTTTCTTTTTATTGTAATTTGAGAGTAGAGATAGGTGGTGAGGTTTTATTTTCATTTTGGAGACAATGCACCCATGGAGTAAGATGGACCACATTCAAGTAACAAGGAGGCCATAAGTGAAGACCCCTCAAAATGTTAGGGAGGGGAATCTCAATTGTAAAAATGTAATAGAGATAGGGCTCGTATTTTGTTACCGCTTTCCCTTATGTGATTTAAACTGTTTATGTGGCATGTATGTTAGAACTTGTGATTGTGGAGTGGCTCCCACATATCACGCATAAGATAGGTAGAACCCATGATCATTACATGTTAGTATCATGCTAGGACATGTTATCTGTTTATGTGCTTGTTTGAAATGCATTTAAGTGTACTTGCAATAATCAAGACTAATAAAATTGGATAACATATATGTTGGTGAGGTCGAACCGGATAACTCTCCGGTTGATTCGAAAATTCCCATTAAATATTAAGCTAATTTCGAACAAATAGGCGTTTAATTCGAGATGCAAATTTTGAATTAAATTCCTAGCATTCCATCAATTGGTTTTAAGTTTAGTAAGTGAAACTAGTTATTGTCCGCGAGTCGTGGGATAGCTAGTGAAGCTTATTAGTTCTTAGTTACCTAATTGATCATTTTAAATGATCAATATTTCATGATCAATTTTAGCAAGGGCGATGTCCGCGAGTCGTAGGTCGTTCGAACTAAGTTTTGATCATGATCTTATGATTGATGGGTCTATCTTAACGCCTAAGTAAATATGGATGTCGCACGAGTCGTGGGTCCATATTGAAAGATAGGTGATGCAAAAACAATTACTAAGAGTTCTAAAGGTGTTAGAATTGGTAAGTTGTACCTACCTAGGGTTTTACTTCGAATGTCCGCGAGTCGTGGGTTCGAGGTAAAATGCCTAGGATCTTAGTACCCATTGGGAAACGTGTTCCTCTTAGATCTTCGGGAATTATAGATCTTTGAAAAACAGTGGGAGCTACAGTAGATTAAAGACCTTATCTTTTATATATCGTTATAATTCAGCATGCTCACTAGTTCTCTGTTTTTACCATTTAGGTCGTAGATTCTGTGATTCTCTACGTGTTTTGAAATGGCAACCAAAAACCCTCTTGTATCGATCCTCGAGTCAAACAAGTTGACTGGTCCCAACTATTCTGATTGGCTGAGGAATCTGAAAATCATTTTAGATTCTGAGAAGAGAACTTATGTTCTCTTCGAATGGGAGCCTAGTCCCGAAGGGGAGGCTCCCACTCGGGCCGAGCGGGACGCGAATCAGAAGTGGAAGGATGATAATCTCCAAGTCCGTTGCCTTATGTTGGCTAACATGTCTCCAGACTTGGAAAGGCAACATGAGGCCATGGAATTCGCTTGGGAGATTTACGACCACTTAGAGCAACTTTACCACCCTCATGAACGTGTTACAAGGTATAACACTTCGAAGGAATTGTTCCACTTGAGAATGAGGGAAGGTTCAAGTGTCCATGAATATGGACTCAAGTTTCTCGCCCTTACTGAGAAACTTGCTTCCATGGACATGCCACTGAAAGATGAGCTTTCAGTAGATTTGTTGCTAGCTTCGCTCCCACCATCATTCAACCCATTTGTCCTTAACTTCAATATGAATCATGTTGGTGCTACTATAGCTGAGCTGATTAGTCAGCTTGTGACTGCTGAAAGCACGATCAAGAAGGACAATAAGGTTTTGATGGTGAATGCTCCATCTTCCTCTTCTGGGCCTTCTAAAGGTAAGGGCAAGAAAGCCCAAAAGAAGAAGAAGAAACCCCTTAGGCCCACTGGTGGCGTTTCGAAGGGGAAGGCCCAAAAGAAGAAGCGTGATCAGAAAGAGGATGTTTGCTTCCATTGTGGCAAAGCGGGACATTGGAGGAGAAACTGCCCAAAGTACAAGGCTACTCTGAAGAAAGGTATCTTTCTCGTTGAAGTAAATCTTTCTATTAATTCTAGTTCTTGGGTACTTGATACCGGTTGTGGAACTCATATCTGTAATGATGTACAGATGCTAAGTGAAGTCCAACAACTCAAAGAAGGAGAATGTGTCTTGAAGATCGGCGATGGCTCAAATGTTGAAGCTCGAGATTTAGGCACAATTAGATTAGATTTAGGTCGTTTTGAGTTAGTCTTAAATAAAGTACTTTATGTACCGAGCATTATTCGTAATATAATTTCAGTTCCAATATTAGATTGTGAAGGTTATGAAACTTATATTAAGAATGGTAAATACTTTATCAAATGGAACAACTCTTCCGTTCACATCGGTACTCTAAGTAATGGACTTTATCTAACTCAGAATATCAATATTATGAATATACAACGAGAAACTAAACGTAAGAGAGATGACAAAGTTTCAGCTCCCTTATGGCACGCTAGATTAGGACACATTTCCAAGAACAGAATTGGCAAGATAAACACTTTAGGATCATTCTCTGAAAATGATCTTAAGGAGTTAACTTCTTGTGAATCCTGTCTCAAAGGAAAAATGTCCAAAGTTCCTTTTAAAGGAACTGTGGAACGTGCCACTAAGGTTTTGGATTTGATCCATACTGATGTTTGTGGACCGCTTAGTGTAAGCACTAGAAACAATCATCAGTATTTCATAACCTTTACTGATGACTTCAGTCGGTATGGTTATGTATACTTAATGAAGTATAAATCTGAAGCTTTTGAAAAATTCTTAGAATTTCAAAAGGAGGTTGAGAACCAAACTGGTCACAAGATTAAAGCACTTCGATCTGATCGAGGAGGCGAGTATCTTAGTGAAGAATTCCTTAATCATCTCAGAGATAATGGGATTATCTCTCAGTGGACTCCTCCGGGAACTCCTCAGCTTAATGGAGTTTCTGAGAGAAGGAATCGAACCCTACTTGATATGGTTCGTTCCATGATGAGTTTCACTGACTTAGCACCTTCTTTCTGGGGTTATGCCCTAGAAAGTGCAGCAAAGATTTTGAATCTAGTTAAGACAGTCCCTAAAACGCCCTATGAAATGTGCAATGGTAAAATCCCTAGTTATTCTTACCTAAGAATTTGGGGTTGTCCTGCTTACGTGAAGAGGACAGTGGGAGATAAGTTAGAATCTCGTTCTAACTTATGCTACTTTGTAGGTTATCCTAAGGAATCCATAGGATACTACTTCTATGATCAATCTGAGCAAAAGGTGTTTGTTTCCAGAAATGCCACTTTTCTTGAGGAACCGTTCCTTAAAGAAAAGAAAGGGAAGATCATAGAATTAGAGGAAGTACAAAGTGAGCCCACGCCACCCACTGAAGAAACGTCCCCTACTGATCAACCACAACCAATCACGAATTTCGATACACACGAAAACCCTCCTCTAAGGCGTTCTGAACGCACTCCTAGACAGCCTGAGAGATGGTATGGATTCTTCCATGAAATCTCTCAAAAGGATAATGATCCTTTGACATATGAGGAGGCACTTTCAGATTCTGACTCTGAACAGTGGATAGAAGCCATGAAATCCGAAATGGACTCCATGAACTCCAACCAAGTTTGGACCTTGGTAGATTTGCCTGATGGGGTCAAACCCATAGGTTGCAAATGGATCTTTAAGAGAAAGCTTGGAGTTGATGGAAGTATTGCAGCTTACAAAGCAAGACTGGTTGCAAAAGGATTCACTCAAAGACCCGGCAAGGACTTTGATGAAACCTTTTCGCCAGTTGCAATGCAAAAGTCTATTCGGATCATGCTTGCCATTGCTGCGTATTATGACTACGAGATATGGCAAATGGATGTGAAAACTGCCTTTCTCAATGGAGACATTGATAAAGACATTTATATGGAGCAACCCATAGGTTTCACATTCAGTGGGAGTGAGCAAAAGGTTTGCAAACTCCGAAGATCAATCTATGGATTGAAACAGGCTTCTAGGAATTGGAATATTCGATTTGATGAATCAGTCAAAGCGTTTGGCTTCATTCAAATTTCGAATGAATCATGTGTGTATAGAAAGGAATTGGAGACCTCAGTGCAATTCTTAGTACTTTATGTTGATGACATCCTTCTTATTGGGAATTCAAAGGATGACATGAAAGTGACTAAGTTATGGTTATCGAACCAATTCGAGATGAAAGATCTTGGTGATGCGTCCTATATCTTTGGAATTAAAATCTATCGAGATAGATCTAGAAGGTTAATAGGACTATCACAGTCGATGTACATTGACAAAGTATTGAAGGGATTCAATATGGAGTCAGCAAAGGTTAAGAACCTTCCTATGAGTGTAGGAACATGTCTTTTCAAGAAGATGTGTCCTAAGACTAACCTTGAGAAGGAAAGAATGACTCATACACCTTATGCATCAATAATAGGTAGCATAATGTATGCAATGTTATGTACTCGACCGGATGTGGCTTATGCACTTAGTGTAACAAGTCGTTTCCAATCTGACCCTGGAGATGGTCACTGGGCTGCCGTGAAGAATATTCTTAAGTACTTGAAAAGTACTAAAGATTTATTCTTAGTTTACGGAGGTCAGAAAAATCTTACTGTCGAACGATACTGCGATGCAAGCTTTGCATCTGACTTAGATGATTTTAAGTCAATGTCAGGATACATTTTCTGCCTAAACGGCGGAGCAGTGAGTTGGAAGAGTTCCAAACAAACTACCACTGCAGATTCGACCACTGAGGCCAAATATGTAACGCCCCGATTTCTCGGACGTAAAGGTAGAGTGGATGTGTTTACCTAATTGCGCGAATTAATTGTTTTACGTGTTTTATATTTAATTTTATTATAAATTATTATTATATTATTATACTATATTTTATTTTAATATATTATCAATTCTATATATATATGTATTTCGTATTATATTTATATATATATATATATGTTTAATTATTATATTATTAGTTTAATGATTATACTAATTATATGTTATATTAATTAATTATGTTTTAATTAATTACTTATTTATATATATATATATATATATATTATACGTGGATAATTTTATGCATGAAATCATAATTTTTGCATGGGAAATATTTTGCTGCATGAATCTACTTCATTTTGCATGGAAATTGCATGAATTGCATGGGAATTTCATAATTTTATGCATGAATGGTATGATTGAGTTTGTTCGTTTATTTTGTGCTTCGTTCTCTTATGATATGATATCAAATTGCCACGATTTTGTAATATGTTGTACATATATGTGTTATGAACATGATTTTATACTCAATTTATGGTTTTGAATTCATTGGATAGGTTAACGAATTTAATTTCATTTGAGGAACTAAAACGGGAGCTAACGAGCACTTAGCGTACCCTTGGTTCCGAATTTAATATCTTGAGCTCGGGAACTCGGATTCGAGTTTCGTCAACTCCGCTGAACTCGTAACGAAAATTCGAGTTTAGTAGACTTAGCCTTACAATTTTCCTAATTCGTTTGAACCTCCGAAATCCAACCGAAAAACGAAACGGAGATCAACTTGACCTTGTTGAACTAAATCAACCATATCTTGGCTAAACCATAACCAAATTAACTATGGTTTGATCCTTTGAAACCCTAACTCAGCCCTCTATCATGACATAACCAGCCTTGACCAAGATAATCCTCACAAAAGCCCTAAAACTCAGCCAAAGTTTCTGTTCTGAATTCCAGACCCGTAACCCTTCAACCTTGGAGATTTTGGAGCTCAAATCTCCTCCAAACTTCAACCAATCATCAAGGTAAGCTTAGGGTTGTATTATATGATTAATTCTGAGCATTTTCATCTTTTCATTCAAGATTTTGAGCCTGGTTTCATTCATTTCTGACCATTTTCCCGAAAATGGAAGTTTTGAGCAAATTCATGATCTACTTCGATTCTTAACGGTTTTGATCGATTCCAAGCATGAGATTGATTGTTTTGACATCCTCATACCATTTATGGTCATTGATTTCGTGGTTGTTGAGGAATTTATGATATATCATTTATGACAATTTTCAGAAAATCTCACATGAACTTCACGTATGCTTCCTTTCTTGTTTGAGCTTGTTTGGGACTGAATTATGTGTTGTATTTATGATGTTTTGCTGTACTTTTGAGGGACTTATGGACTTGAATGAAATCGGAGTGGTTGAGTTCAGTCGTGCCCTGTTTTTTTTTTTCGCGGTTGCTCTGTTTTTCTCACGCCGGAATTGCTGTCAAGAACTACTGTTTTTCCTTCTCCTTGTTGCTGTCATCTTCCATGGTTTCTTGGGGGTGTTTAACTGAGTCTTTTACAGCTTTTCATGCATAATTTCTGTTGCCTTTCTTGCTCGTACATGGCTGCCTTTTCTTGCTCTGTTTCTGCGATTTTCTGCTGCGTTTTGAGGCTGCTGCTGTTGCACGACACGGGCGTGCCTTTCCTGCCCGTTCCAGCGAGTCACGGGGGTGCAGCAAAGCCTGGAACTTCTGTACTGAGACACGGGGGTGTCTCGGTCCAGGCCTGGGAGGTGACACGGGGGTGTCACCCCGTTTTTCTGGATTCTTTTTCTGCGTTTTCCTGTTGCTGCTGCTGCTGTTTTTTTATATTTCACTTGTGTGTGTTTGTTCTTGCCAACTGCTGTAGCTGCCTTCCGTAAGTATGTAAGTATATATGGTGATGTTGTGTGTGCTTTGATTTGTGGAATTTGGCATGCATGGTTGTATAATATATAGTATATATGCAGGTATGTTTTTGTGTGTTTGTTATTTGTGTGTGTATGCATGTGTTGCATGCATGTGTATAATATATATAGTAAATATATATATATATTGCATGTAAAATATATATGCATGCATGTGTGTGTGTGTTGTACGTGGAGAGGTATATATTATATATACATTGTGTATTGTTATATATATGTATTTATTATATATATATATATAGTATATTATGGTATATATGGTTATTTATATATATTATATTATGTATATTTATTATATATTTTAATTATTATTTGATTTAATTTAATTATTGAAATTAATTGAATTTTATTTCGCGTATTTATTCTACTGACTTTCGATTGAACGTTTTATTTATTTTATTCCTATGTGAATTTGAATAATATGTGTTATGCTTATTAAACAAATTTTAGATTAATTGATATGCCTTATAAATGTTTTGGAATGTTACGAATATTATGAATTTATGAAATTGATATGAATTTATGAATTTATGGAATTTATATGAATTTATGAACTTATGAAATTGAATGAAATAAATGAACGAATGAATGATTATATGTTTTAAATTTATTAATCGTGCACATGAACATTTCTAAAATATAATATGATCATTTAAGCATTCATGTCATATTCATGTCATTGCCGAGCGTCATATGTGGTCATTGAGTCTCATACCTTTTCTTTTGCACAGATTCGGGTTTGGTCGGAGACGAGGGCGAGCCTTGAGGTGCTTGTACCTTTCTTTCGCTTTGATAAAGGTGGGTTTTTCTTCTATTAGTTAAAACAACCTTATAAATCCTTTATGTGCAAAGTTTTAAGCCAAAATAATATATTTATATCAATCGAGTCATTTTGGGTAAATCCTTTCAAACGTATGACCCCTTTTTATTTATGAGACTCTACCTTATGTTTGGCGAGACACATTTATTATTTATTACTGAACGGGCCCCGGGACTTAGTATATGTGGCTAACCGAGGAAGCAAGGGCTGACGGGGATCCCATATACTAGTTCCAACCAAATTTACGACGACACGGACCTCGTTAGGAGTTTTGACGAGGAAACGCAAGTCGGGCTTTTGAGGATTCATGTACCTCACTAGCCACTATGTATGATCCGGTGGTCAGGTCTAGCTAACTTGTCCACCACCCGGAGGAAAAAGGGATATATGAATGATTATGATCATGTATTTATGAGCACAAAAGATTTATGTATGATAATGAATTTCTGAATAATTAATTATGATTACACGAGGAGTAGGTTGGAGATTGTGCACGCCCACTCGCCGGGCCATAAACCCTTATGAATATTTATGAACATTTATGAATGAATATGAACGTCGTAATCCCGTTGATGTTTCCCTTTTGTTTTAACCACTTGGTAAATCCTTATCAAACTTCATACGGGATTAGGGCTTGCATGTATGTGTTTAAATTATGCGATATTATATAATTATGCCCCGTTTTTATACCCACCAGTCTCTTTTAGACTGAACCCGGTTGTTTTCAGTTGTTTTGTGCAGGAATAGGAGTGCTAGGCGGGAATACAAGTCGTCTAGGTCTTGCATTTGTGTTTAGCACTTCCTTTTGTCTCATATACATACTCTTGTTGATATTTTACTTAGGATCATAGTTTATGTTTGGAGCGTTATGATTTTTGTAGGCCGTGAGTGCCGTTGAATATTATGTAATGCTTTTGTATATCTATTTTTGGAGCTTGGTGGCTCATTGTTTATGCTATGTTATTCTTGCTTCCGCGAATTTTATTTAACTCTGATTTTATGATTCTTGTACTGATTGGTTTAAGGGTTAGTCCCGCCTAGCATAGCGTGTGTGTTGTGTCCCCGTTCGCCGTGGATTTGGCACGTGTATGGACTTCCATTTCATATACGGGTCGGGTCCCGGTGCGGGGGATGTGGTACCTTACGCTCGGGTGCTACATCCTTAAGTGGTATCAGAGCTTAGGGTTGCAAAACCCGGGCTCTAGTGTCGTGTTGAGTCAGTTAGGTCGTTCGGCTTTAGGAACAACTTGTCAATGTGTTGCATATGCATTGTTTACGTGCTTGTGTGCCTTAAATCTTGAATTTTGATCGAAATTAATTGCATTTGCATGCATGGACTAAAGATAGCATGCATTTTAGTGTTCCTTGAACAGGATGCCTCCACGTAGACATCGTGAGAGATCTCCCGAACATCGTCGTCATCATGATCGATCTCCTACGCCTCCACCCCAACCACAAGCACCACCGATGGATATGGGGAATTTTATGGAAGCAGTTTTCAACTATGTCGAGTATAGGAGGGCTCAAGCTCCCCCACCACAACCAGCAGGACAACAAGCTCCTCCACTAAATCATAACAATAGAGATCCTCATGGGGTGTTTCTGAGCTACAACCCCACTCGGTTTTCGGGTTCTATCGACGATTCGGTGTCGGAGGGTTGGTTGATTCGACTAGAAAGGATATTTGGGGTCCGACAGTTTACTACACAAGAGAAGGCTCAGTTTGCTATATTCCAACTTGATGGAGATGCCTATGAATGGTGGGAACGAACAAGGGAGAAACTTGAGGTCGATGAAGAGGAAGTAACTTGGGAGGTCTTTAAAAGAGAATTCAGAGAATGCTTTGTGCCGGAGGTAGTGAGAGAGAGAAAGGAGCAAGAGTTTATGGATCTAAAGCAAGGAGCACGTACGGTGACCCAATATCTCACAGTATTTAATAGACTTGGAAAATATGCTCCTCATGTCACCCGGGACGAGAAGAGAAAGTCAAGGAAATTTATTGCGGGATTAAGACAGGATTTGAGACACGGTCAGGCAGGTCACAATTTCGAGTCTTTCGCCGATACAGTACAAAGGGCTCTAGTCCAAGAAGAGGAGTATAAAAAGAAAGATCCGATTTTTAGACCACTGATGGGGCGAGGTCCTGAAACAAGTTCGGGAAAGCGACCTATGGTTCAAGCTACTTCCCCTCCCAAGGGTCCGTTTAAGAAGCCAAGAATGGGAGGACCAACTCCACCGGTTCCAATAGCTTTGCCTGCACCAACAAGGGATCGACAACGTCCGAGTGAAGAACGATTATCCAAGCCACCATGTACATATTGTGGAGGGCCAACTCATAATTATCACAAATGCTGGAAGAGGTTGGGTTTATGCCTAATATGTGGAAAGGCTGATCATATGGCGGATACATGCCCCGACAAGACTCCGGGATTTAAAAAGGGAGTTCAAAGGCCAATGATCCAGGCTCGTGCTTACGCCCTTGAAGGTGAAGAGCAAGATGCAGAGACCGATCCCACAGCAGTGGTAGAAGGTACCCTATGCATACATAACATGAGCATTCATGCACTCCTTGATTCGGGTGTCATGCATTCTTTTATTTCTTGTGACTTAGTTGCTATTCTGTGCTTGCCTGTTATTTGCTTTTTCTTCTTGTTACTTGGTGAGTTCGCCACTGGGTGGTAATCTTCTTCGATGACATCTGGGTTTATTCGAGAACTCCGGAGGATCATGCCAGGCATCTCAGGATTTAGACGGTTATTTATTGGGTTTGGTAGATTACTATCGAAGATTTGTACAGGATTTTCGAAGATTACAGCTCCTTTAACCCGATTGACTAAGAAGGTGGTTAAGTTTGAGTGGGACGAGGCATGAGAATAGCTTTCAACTTTTAAAGGAAAAGTTGACCACCGCTCCTGTATTAGCACTTCCTGAAGGTACAGAAAGATATACCGTTTATACGGACGTCTAAAAAGGAAGTTTGGGATGTGTGTCGATGCAAAATGGAAGAGTGATCGCCTATGCCTCAAGGAAACTGAAAGAGCATGAACAGAACTACCCCACTCACGATTCGGAATTAGTGACAGTGATCTTTGCTTTGAGTAATGAAGGGGACTTGGAAGTATTAAATACAGTGGATTTGCTGCTCAAGGCATTTAGAAACAAGGAAGTGGTTAAAATTAATGGCAGAGAACAGGCAGTAATAAATGAAGACGATGAAAGGTGAGAGACCTGAAGGAGAATTACGGTAAGGAAATTTTCAAAGCTGTGACATCAGCTCTGTTTGAGGTAAACGAATACAACCCGAGTGGACGTAACATTATTTCAGAAATGTGGAACTACAAGGACAGGTGGACAAAGTCCGCTCATTTTCTTACGATCAGAATGTCCGATAACTGAATAAGTTGACCAAGAGATACAATGACGAGATTGTCAGGCTTCATGGGGTACTTGTTAGTATTGTCTTGGATAGGGATCCCAGATTTACTTCACGGTTATGGCAAGAATTGCAGAAGTGTTTGGAAACAAGGCTTCATTTCAGCACAGCTTTCCATCCTCAGACCGACGGACAATCAGAAAGGTTGATTAAGTATCTGGAGGATTTGTTGAGAGCATGTGCATTGGACTTTCAGAGCTCGTGGAATGAGCAGTTGCCGGTAATCGAGTTTGCTTATAATAATAGCTATCAAGCCTTGATTGAAATGACCCCCTTATGAAGCTCTTCTGGACGTAAATGTCGATCACCGTTGTTCTTGGACTTGGAGGAATGGAATTGGACCAATCAAGAGGGAATTAAAAGAGGGGAAGAGAAGGAAAAACCCTCTAAGGCTGTACAAGAAGCTATTGATAAGGTCCAGATAATTAGGCAACGGATGAAGGCCGCTCAGGATCGACAAAAGAGTTATGCAGATTTTGGAGGAAGAATTTGGAGTTCGAGATTGGAGATAAGGTTTTCTTAAGGCTTCCCCACGAAAAGGATTTTCAAGGATTGGACGGGGAGGAAAATTTAACCCTCGGGTTATGGGATCATATGAGATTTTGGAGAAGTGATAAAACTGAAGAGACTACGTGGGAGACAGAGGATAAGATGTAAAAGATTTCACCCTGAGTTATTTCCGAGCGAGCAGTGAATCCGAGGACGGATTCTTTTAAGGGGGAGAGATTGTAACGCCCCGATTTCTCGGACGTAAAGGTAGAGTGGATGTGTTTACCTAATTGCGCGAATTAATTGTTTTACGTGTTTTATATTTAATTTTATTATAAATTATTATTATATTATTATACTATATTTTATTTTAATATATTATCAATTCTATATATATATGTATTTCGTATTATATTTATATATATATATATATGTTTAATTATTATATTATTAGTTTAATGATTATACTAATTATATGTTATATTAATTAATTATGTTTTAATTAATTACTTATTTATATATATATATATATATATATATTATACGTGGATAATTTTATGCATGAAATCATAATTTTTGCATGGGAAATATTTTGCTGCATGAATCTACTTCATTTTGCATGGAAATTGCATGAATTGCATGGGAATTTCATAATTTTATGCATGAATGGTATGATTGAGTTTGTTCGTTTATTTTGTGCTTCGTTCTCTTATGATATGATATCAAATTGCCACGATTTTGTAATATGTTGTACATATATGTGTTATGAACATGATTTTATACTCAATTTATGGTTTTGAATTCATTGGATAGGTTAACGAATTTAATTTCATTTGAGGAACTAAAACGGGAGCTAACGAGCACTTAGCGTACCCTTGGTTCCGAATTTAATATCTTGAGCTCGGGAACTCGGATTCGAGTTTCGTCAACTCCGCTGAACTCGTAACGAAAATTCGAGTTTAGTAGACTTAGCCTTACAATTTTCCTAATTCGTTTGAACCTCCGAAATCCAACCGAAAAACGAAACGGAGATCAACTTGACCTTGTTGAACTAAATCAACCATATCTTGGCTAAACCATAACCAAATTAACTATGGTTTGATCCTTTGAAACCCTAACTCAGCCCTCTATCATGACATAACCAGCCTTGACCAAGATAATCCTCACAAAAGCCCTAAAACTCAGCCAAAGTTTCTGTTCTGAATTCCAGACCCGTAACCCTTCAACCTTGGAGATTTTGGAGCTCAAATCTCCTCCAAACTTCAACCAATCATCAAGGTAAGCTTAGGGTTGTATTATATGATTAATTCTGAGCATTTTCATCTTTTCATTCAAGATTTTGAGCCTGGTTTCATTCATTTCTGACCATTTTCCCGAAAATGGAAGTTTTGAGCAAATTCATGATCTACTTCGATTCTTAACGGTTTTGATCGATTCCAAGCATGAGATTGATTGTTTTGACATCCTCATACCATTTATGGTCATTGATTTCGTGGTTGTTGAGGAATTTATGATATATCATTTATGACAATTTTCAGAAAATCTCACATGAACTTCACGTATGCTTCCTTTCTTGTTTGAGCTTGTTTGGGACTGAATTATGTGTTGTATTTATGATGTTTTGCTGTACTTTTGAGGGACTTATGGACTTGAATGAAATCGGAGTGGTTGAGTTCAGTCGTGCCCTGTTTTTTTTTTCGCGGTTGCTCTGTTTTTCTCACGCCGGAATTGCTGTCAAGAACTGCTGTTTTTCCTTCTCCTTGTTGCTGTCATCTTCCATGGTTTCTTGGGGGTGTTTAACTGAGTCTTTTACAGCTTTTCATGCATAATTTCTGTTGCCTTTCTTGCTCGTACATGGCTGCCTTTTCTTGCTCTGTTTCTGCGATTTTCTGCTGCGTTTTGAGGCTGCTGCTGTTGCACGACACGGGCGTGCCTTTCCTGCCCGTTCCAGCGAGTCACGGGGGTGCAGCAAAGCCTGGAACTTCTGTACTGAGACACGGGGGTGTCTCGGTCCAGGCCTGGGAGGTGACACGGGGGTGTCACCCCGTTTTTCTGGATTCTTTTTCTGCGTTTTCCTGTTGCTGCTGCTGCTGTTTTTTATATTTCACTTGTGTGTGTTTGTTCTTGCCAACTGCTGTAGCTGCCTTCCGTAAGTATGTAAGTATATATGGTGATGTTGTGTGTGCTTTGATTTGTGGAATTTGGCATGCATGGTTGTATAATATATAGTATATATGCAGGTATGTTTTTGTGTGTTTGTTATTTGTGTGTGTATGCATGTGTTGCATGCATGTGTATAATATATATAGTAAATATATATATATATTGCATGTAAAATATATATGCATGCATGTGTGTGTGTGTTGTACGTGGAGAGGTATATATTATATATACATTGTGTATTGTTATATATATGTATTTATTATATATATATATATAGTATATTATGGTATATATGGTTATTTATATATATTATATTATGTATATTTATTATATATTTTAATTATTATTTGATTTAATTTAATTATTGAAATTAATTGAATTTTATTTCGCGTATTTATTCTACTGACTTTCGATTGAACGTTTTATTTATTTTATTCCTATGTGAATTTGAATAATATGTGTTATGCTTATTAAACAAATTTTAGATTAATTGATATGCCTTATAAATGTTTTGGAATGTTACGAATATTATGAATTTATGAAATTGATATGAATTTATGAATTTATGGAATTTATATGAATTTATGAACTTATGAAATTGAATGAAATAAATGAACGAATGAATGATTATATGTTTTAAATTTATTAATCGTGCACATGAACATTTCTAAAATATAATATGATCATTTAAGCATTCATGTCATATTCATGTCATTGCCGAGCGTCATATGTGGTCATTGAGTCTCATACCTTTTCTTTTGCACAGATTCGGGTTTGGTCGGAGACGAGGGCGAGCCTTGAGGTGCTTGTACCTTTCTTTCGCTTTGATAAAGGTGGGTTTTTCTTCTATTAGTTAAAACAACCTTATAAATCCTTTATGTGCAAAGTTTTAAGCCAAAATAATATATTTATATCAATCGAGTCATTTTGGGTAAATCATTTCAAACGTATGACCCCTTTTTATTTATGAGACTCTACCTTATGTTTGGCGAGACACATTTATTATTTATTACTGAACGGGCCCCGGGACTTAGTATATGTGGCTAACCGAGGAAGCAAGGGCTGACGGGGATCCCATATACTAGTTCCAACCAAATTTACGACGACACGGACCTCGTTAGGAGTTTTGACGAGGAAACGCAAGTCGGGCTTTTGAGGATTCATGTACCTCACTAGCCACTATGTATGATCCGGTGGTCAGGTCTAGCTAACTTGTCCACCACCCGGAGGAAAAAGGGATATATGAATGATTATGATCATGTATTTATGAGCACAAAAGATTTATGTATGATAATGAATTTCTGAATAATTAATTATGATTACACGAGGAGTAGGTTGGAGATTGTGCACGCCCACTCGCCGGGCCATAAACCCTTATGAATATTTATGAACATTTATGAATGAATATGAACGTCGTAATCCCGTTGATGTTTCCCTTTTGTTTTAACCACTTGGTAAATCCTTATCAAACTTCATACGGGATTAGGGCTTGCATGTATGTGTTTAAATTATGCGATATTATATAATTATGCCCCGTTTTTATACCCACCAGTCTCTTTTAGACTGAACCCGGTTGTTTTCAGTTGTTTTGTGCAGGAATAGGAGTGCTAGGCGGGAATACAAGTCGTCTAGGTCTTGCATTTGTGTTTAGCACTTCCTTTTGTCTCATATACATACTCTTGTTGATATTTTACTTAGGATCATAGTTTATGTTTGGAGCGTTATGATTTTTGTAGGCCGTGAGTGCCGTTGAATATTATGTAATGCTTTTGTATATCTATTTTTGGAGCTTGGTGGCTCATTGTTTATGCTATGTTATTCTTGCTTCCGCGAATTTTATTTAACTCTGATTTTATGATTCTTGCACTGATTGGTTTAAGGGTTAGTCCCGCCTAGCATAGCGTGTGTGTTGTGTCCCCGTTCGCCGTGGATTTGGCACGTGTATGGACTTCCATTTCATATACGGGTCGGGTCCCGGTGCGGGGGATGTGGTACCTTACGCTCGGGTGCTACAAAATACTTAGCTGCAAATGATGCAGCTAAGGAAGATGTTTGGATTAGAAACTTCATTCAAGAGTTGAATGTTGTTCCTAGCATAAAAGACCCCATTTCTGTGTTTTGTGACAACACTGGGGCGGTTGCTCAAGCCAGAGAACCAAGATCTCACCAATGGACCAAGCACATTATGAGGAAGTATCACCTAATCCGTGATATTATCAAAAGAGGAGATGTGCTAATTGAGAGGGTCACATCAGCAAAGAACGTGGCAGATCCACTTACTAAACCCCTTAGTCGTGAAGCTTTCCAAGGTCATGTTCAGAAGATGGGACTTAGAATAGCTTTAGAATGGCTTTGACGGGCAAGTGGGAGATTGTTAGGAATAGTGCCCTAGAAAGCCGATTGTATATCCGCTTTGCGCTTTTCCTTATTGTAATCACAGACAATCTTTGAATGAAATAACGAATTGAGGCAACACTTCTTTATATGCTCTTGTTTGGTATGCGTTTACTTTAGCTGTGCATGTATGAGAACTCCCCTAATCCTGATGACTTTAGGACTCTACCATTTAGGTGAAATGGTTCATGAAACGAGCCCTATATCACATAAGTCATGATTAGTAAAATGCTCCAAGCCGATGAGTCCTACAGACAGTGGGAGTGTCAACCTGACTCATCTAAGGCTTGCTTGTGGGATCATGCCCTTAAGAAGGACCACCTTGTTTCATGGAGGTGCAAAGTGTATAGTTGATACGTGCGTGATACATGAGGGTGCTTACTTTAATAAGTAAGTTCACTGAGGTGCCCCGTGTAAGAATATTCCTAAATGGGAAAGGAAGTTTCTATTTCAGGAAATGGAAACTTCCAGATTAGAAAATATCTCACGAGTCATTGATGTGATTAATTGATCCTTAGAATTGAGGTTCCTTGTCACTTTATGAGTTAACTCTGTATTCTTAGGTATAAGCTTTAAAGGGTGTCGCCTTAGACAACTGATTCAAGGCTTATGCTGGGGCTGCACAAGTGATTCATGAAAGTGAATGAGAATCAAGAAAGGACCTACACTTGCATTTGCAAGGTGATCTCTTATTGTATAAGTCATTCATATAACATATGGAGTCCTTGGCCAAGACAGTAGACCAAGACATCAAGAAAAGGATTTCTTAGATTGAGATCAAATGGATATGAAATGCACTTAGCTTTAAGACCGGATTATTAGGGTTCTGATTATTCCCTTACCCTAGATCTTGGTTGAGAGATAGTAAGTAGGAGGATTTTATCTCACATGAATCAATGACTTAAAGGTTTTGTCGAATCCGAACTTTCCAATTCAGCTAGGGGTTAAACACCTGTTGCTAGACTATGGTCGTTTAATCTGTGGACTGATTAATTAATTAGTGAATTAATTAATTGGGGTCACTACTAATTGAATTGAGAACCTAGAGGGTCACACACAACAACTTGGTTACATGAGTTGAGGCTTTAAAATGATTAAACGAGTTAATCGGGCCGAGAGGGTTCCACACGTGTGAAACCACACGTGTGGGTCACGTGAGTGACACGTGTCATTATGACACGTGTCTCGCGTGAATATATATATATATATATATATATATATATATATATATATATTAAATAATTAATTTGTTAGTTATTTAATAGACTTTGGTTTAATTTTGAATTAAAAAGAAAGTCTTATTTTGGAGAAAAATAATCTAGTTAATTAATTATGAATTAATTAATTAGATAAAATAAGTTATTTATTTTAAATAAATAAAGTATAAAATTATCCAAAAATAGTTTGGATATTTTAGCTCTCTTAAAAGTTGACTTGAATTAGAATTCAAAGTCAAAGTTGGAAAATACTTGATGATCAAGTAATAGGAGAGAGAGACCAAAACCCTAGCCCATAAGGACTAGGATTTTCGGCCAACCCTCCTTCCTATATATAGGGGAGCTTGAGCTCCCGTTGAGGCTAATTGATGATCTTCTTTTGGTTCATGTGTTGAACACCATCCTTTCTCCAAGATAAACGAAACCCTAGGATAAGCCTAAACACTAACTAGAGAACTAGCATCCTTACTAGTTAGATTGTAGTCAAGTTGGTGGACTATCTCTAGAGAGCTTCAAGTTAGAAGTTTGAAGATTCGAGCTTTACCAAGGAGAGGGGATCAAGCCGCGAGAAGAGCGTTCTTAGGTGGCTTGAAACGCTTCAAGAAAGAATAAAAGAAAAGTAAGTTTCTTATCTCTGCGAATTTGGATACACGATTGCGAGTCCAAGATCCTTTTGTTGGAAAAATTTTTAAATTCCGATACTTTCTGATTCTTGTTTTCCAACACTATTGTGGCGTCTTCTGCTTCTGTGCTTGTTGTCTCTATGGAGCCTTCTGCTGCTGAGGTTGTGGTGCTACCATTGGCTTCTTTCCAATTCCTTGGGGAAAAGATCCGGATGGTTGCTTGTTCCCTTGATAAAGCTTAGGGTTAGAAGGTCCTTGACGTGCAGTAGTTATCTTGATCTCCTTGTGGGCAGCTTCAACTTTTAGTGCATTGTTAACGGCCCTGCTGTAGTTGTCAATATCCAAAGAAGCAAGTGCCCACCGAAGTTCGGGCTTCAATCTATCAATAAACCTCTTCGTCTTGCGACGCTCATCGTTTAGAATATGAGGCGCATACTTGATCAGCCTCACAAACCTAGCCTCATATTCCATCACCTTCATAATTCCCTTAACCAAACTCATAAACTCAGCCTCTCGTGCGTCACGAGTTACTCGAGGCGTGTACTTCTGCTGGAACTCTCCTATAAACTCATCCCAACTTCCTTCAACATTATTCTCAATCCACATGTGCTGAACGTGCTTCCACCAATTGTATGCAGCTCCTTCCATAAGAAAAGTAGCATACCGAACTCGTTCACGATCCTCTGGGTATATTTCCATAGCCTCAAAAATCTTCTCAAGACTAGTAATCCAATTCTCAGCCTTTAGGTCGTTCGGTTCTCCATAGAACTTAGGTGGATCCATCCTCAAAAATTTTTCCAGTGACCTTTCATTATGAGGATTATCTCTCTGATTACAAGCTCTCACGAATTGTCGTAGCACATCCCTTAATTCCGGAGTTCCCACCCGTTCAGGGGGTGGCGTGACATCTCTTTGGGGTGGCGTGACAGCTCTTTGGGGTGGCAGTGGTGGTACACGATTCCGGGTGCTCTTCAGGGTGGCATGTTGTTACTGAATTCACAAGTATTCAGATATATCTTCGATGCATGACATATAATGATTCACAGAATCCGTAACCACGTATTCACATTTCCACGCAGTCACATATAAGTATGAGAACAATTCATTCCCACAACATGTCAGCAAAGATTCCAACATATCATATAATCAAGAAAAACTATCAGACAACATGTAAACGGGAACAAAAGCTCGTGTAACATATCAACATATCAGAAACATGTATAACATATCCCGAAACATGATCAACATATAAACGAGAACAGAACATGCACTGTCATATCAACCAGAACTGTAACATGATCAGAAGTATGATCAACATATCCAGAAGCGTATTCAACATATCAAGAATAATAGCATGCTATCAATAAATGAAATGGCATGATCCTACTATCGGCCCTAATGGTATCTTGAAGCACTCTAGGACTCATGCAATGACTGTTATGGAAAGCAGTAAACAGATAATATAAAGCCGAAAGTGTTATAACTGTGCAAGGTTTGGTAAAATTTACTACAGGCCACATGTTAACAGTATTAATTCAAAATGGGAAGGACCCGATACTATCGAGTTGACTCCCTTACAGGCCTTACCAATCCGTCCAACCCTACTGAAAATAACCTAGTAGGTACCAAGTCATCTGAACCGTCATCCGTGGAGCCAAAAGTCGGGGATCATCTATTATAGCTATACATCCCTTCATCCAAAAGTCAATCCTGAACTGTCCCGGCTATACATCCGCCATCCATAGATAGATATATATGCATCGGTACTATATACAGAAACCTCTGTTAACAATCAACCCTGGTAGCTGTGGTCCAAAGAACCCCTGGTGGTGTCATCAGAAACAGCAACGACTCGCCCTGTCCATGTCCTGCTGGGTCATCACCACCATCGTCATCATCATCATCAGATCCTCCATCACCTCCATCAGACTGCTCCTGCATAGGCTCAGGCTCCTGAGAAGCCTGACTGACATCCTGACCCTCGACCTCCTCAACTGCCTGCTCATCGGATAAGTGATAGGTATCATACAGGCGAGCTCTCACGCGTGCACGGTAGTGCTGGTGACGCTCCATAGAGGTGTCGCGATCGATAGTCATCTGCATAAGATCTGCCACCAACTCAACAATACGAGCAGCTCTCTGATCAGCAATATGAGTCATCTGTGCAGCATGCTCACTAGCAATGTCCCCATCAATCTGGTACTGCAGTGACTGATCCTGATGGCGCATAGACTCCAACCTGACCTCAAGGGTCCTCTGATACTCCTGAAAGTAACCATCTCTCTCAGACTCGAGATAGTGCACAACTCTGTTAGGATAGGAATACCCAGGTCTGCCACTGTTCCTAGACCTACGCCAGGTATAGAAACGAGTGCCTCCACGGCGAGAAACTGCCACAGTACACGGGGCCTCAAACTGCTCAAAGAAAGCCTCATCCATCTGCTGATTAGGATCCTGGTGTGGCTGAACTGCCATAGCTATACAGAAGATACCATAGATATGAAATCCAGATAACAGAACCATGCAATCCCCAAATATCCTGTCTCGCTGCAATATGAGAATGATCTTGGATGCCATGCGTGAACAATCCATGATGCAACATGAGAGCAATCTAGGTTAAGTCTCTTCTTACTTAACCCGATGCTCTGATACCATCTCAGGCTGTAACGCCCTCACACGTACTGGAACAAGAGGAGACCAGCGTCTTAACCCCCGCACTGAAGCACCTCTCAAGTAATGATGTGAGCCATCACTCAAGAAATACTCCAGCGAACGGCTATCTATCTCAGAACTCTATATGTATAACGATGTAGCTATGCAGCGGAAAATCAAAGTATTTTAAAACTTTTCAAAACATGTGTGTGATGGCATGTAACAAGCAAGAACATATTGATCGTGTAAGAGAGACTTGGCATATCAGAACATATAACATATCCAGGTATAAGCACCGACATAACAGAGTTCAAAATATCGGTAGAAGAGTAGCAGGAAGAGTACAACAAGGATACTCAAGTATTCAGAAACATAAAGTGATGCAGCCATAAAACATATGCAGGACACAACATAAAGTAATACCCTGACAGAAACAAAAGTGATAATCTAGAGCTTCAAGATACCTCTAGACTGCGGCTGCAAGATCTGAAACCACGAGGCAAGAAAACGGGAGAGGTATTAGTCAAAAGGACTAAGTGAGGGAATACTTTAAAGAAAGTACTGAGTGATAAACAACTTGAAGTGTAATTCAAAACTGTTAATGCAAAGCTTTAAAGAAGAACTTGAAACAAGTTTGATTAATAAAACTGTTTGAATGCAATGTTGTAAAAGAATATGAGTTTCAAAACTCTTTTCATGAATGCTATCACACGCGCACATATGCTGTAGATGGTTCATAGTTCTTTCATAAAACGGGATAAGGGTAAAGTGAACTTTTCCAAATATGAACCATCCTTTATGAAACAGAATTTTGCCCGCAAGCTAGGCTTCTCCATCCTTACTCCAGAAAAACATGATGAAGTAGAGTATCGGACCAGGATCAACAATAACTCCACATATAGTAGAGCATCGGACCAAGGTCAACAATACTCCACCAACACATACAAACATGCACCATCCTCCACCGGTTGTCACTTCGGGTAGCTAGCCCTAGACGACCTGTAAATATATAATGGGAACAGATTTGTTGTCCGTTCCCAGACAGATTGTCCTGACTTAACAAACCTGCTGTTAAAAGTCGGTGTTAATTGTCTAATTGTGGCGGCCGGTATTGGTGATGTCGTTGGCGCACACCTCCCGAACATCACCTCCACACATAACCGCCGGGCCCAAACTGTAAACTGTATGCTTGCATTTCAAGATTAGCAGTAACCAGAGTACCACTCCGGGTGCTAACTATAACATGTGAAACTATCTGTAAACATATGATGCTGTCTGTAAAACATGTGATGTTGTCTGTAAAACATGTAATGTTGTCTGTAAAACATGTGAAACTGTACTTTGAAAACATATGCAGAACATGTAACTGTATTTGAACAATAATGCAGAACTTTGGAAAACATGTGCTGTTGATCAAGGTATACTATGAAAGTACGAATGATCCTTTCAAAAGAATGTCCCAACAAAAGGGATAGTTCAAAACGAGGTTTAGCTTTGAATTTCAAAACATATGATACGATAGTATAATCGTGGTTCCAGTTTGGAAACATTTTTAACTTCACCTCACCTATTAGTAACAAAAGGTAGGTAGACAGATTACGTGGTGCCCTGGGGATCCCAGTGCTCAACTTTAACTCCTGTAGGTGGCGTACTAGAGTGAGCTTAAGAACTAAGACCCACTACTAACCATGATGCATATGAAATGCATGAAACAATGAACAAGGAACATGTAAAGAACATGTAACACAAGAGAGTAATACCATTTAAGGTATTCAAGAAAGGTGACACACAAAGGGATACGTTAAAGTGAGTTACTCTTAACGTTGGACTATGATCTTACTATAATCGAGTAAGCTTTAGTCAAATTATGAATCCTATCGCAAACCTTAGGTTAAGAAACAAGTCCACGAAAGAAAACACATTTTGAAAACACATTTTAGACCCTGGATATGGAAACCCTAGGTGCAAATGTCTATTAAGAAAGTACAAGTTTTATTTCACTTTTACTGTTCAAAAGTACTATTCAAGATTACTATTTAAGATTACTATTCACATATCGGGTCAAAGGGTCGGGTCAAACCCTTACTATACACACACACCACACACACACACACACCACACACACACACACACACGGCATGCACACAAACACACAGCCTAATTAAATTAGGAACTTGATTATAACCTATAGTTTCAAGTTCATGTTATTATAATCAAGTGTGATCTAGGTTAAAGGTATAACCTATGGTTAAGAGATCCAATTAAGGCATAAGATCAAGTTATGAAACACTATTCTATCTTAGGTTATAACATGTGACACTATTAAAGTGTATAACATATGATCAAGGCTCTATTCCATTAATCCATATCATATCATAAGCTCAATTCATAATTAATGAATCATGTAACCATAAGAACATGTCTCAACATATATCATATCATATCATATCATATATCATGTCATGAACCTTAGGCATGTAACAAGTTAAATTCAATACCAACATGTAACAGGTTGTGACATAATTAATTGTAAATCACTATTCCATTAGCTATCATGCATGAACATAATTCAAATTCCATAATCATGCATCAATTCTCATAATATAACAACCATATCACATGATCAAAGCATATACTAGAGCAATTCATAACATATTCAAGCATATACTAAACAATTAAAACATATAAACATATATTCAAACATATCATGAAAACTATATAATAAATGCATAAAATAAAATCCTATAAGGCTTAGGGAAGACCCTAAGACCCAACCTAAACATAATATAAACATACCATAACATAAAAACATAAACTAACTATAACATAACATAAAAATAAAACAACTAACCTAACAATGGTGGGGGGTGGCCGACGGCCAAGAGGGGGAAGAAAGGGTGTTGTCAATACAACTTTGAGCAAGGAATGAAATGCCTCTTTCCCTCTATTTATAGTTGAAGAGAAGCCCCTCACATTGGAAATAAACTTGAGGTAAGGGTATGAGAGCAAAAGTGGGTTAGGTTCTCGTGAAAGCTTCATCATTCATGAAACAAAATTGGGACTGCTGGGAGGTATTTCGGTAATTTCACTGTCAAAACGTGAAGGTAAGTGGCTGGAAGTATAACCATTCTGTCCGGGCAAAAATTAGTTTCGAAACGCATATTCATACGTCGAAATCGGATTTACCGTTTGAAAGATACATTAGTTTTAGTGAATAAAAGTTTTCAGCTCGAAACTCAACTCGAGTGAAAAACGACTTTCTAGAATGATTATCAAGTCCGGATTGTTTCCGAAATTCAAGAAATAAGTTGAGAAGCGTTTTGAGTCCAATATCGACTATAAAACATTTTACCGTTAAAAAGTTGAAAAAGTAGAATGAATAGTGAATTCTTACGTACAAGCGTACGCTTCAAAATTTCAAGCTAGGGTTTGAATCAAGAGTTGTAAAACATCTCAAAAAACTTGAAATAGCTCAAGTAGTGCAAATCCGAAGAGAAAACATTTTCCGAATGAAAACCGTTCGTAGAAAGAATAGTGAACTAGGGTTTTCGTAAACATTTTCAATAAAACCAATGCTCAAAATAGATTTCCAAGTCAAGAATGATTTCAAAAGAATCGTCTCGACTCAAGGATCGATTTGACTATAAACTTGGGTAGGAAAAGGTATCAGAATCAAAAGCTCATTTTTAGATGAATAGTAACTTTGGTCGGTAAGTTCCAAAAGTACCCTTATGGTTCAAGAAAGACTCTCTGAGCTTGGGAAACAAGTTCAAATGATAGGGAAACATGTGGTGAACCTCTAGGGTTCGAGTAACAATATGAACAAGGTAGGCTCGGGTTATGAATAGTAAACTGTATCAAAGGTCAAGAATTCCCCCTTAAAACATGTCAGATCATATACGAGCACAAAGTTCATGTAAGAATGCAATGCATGAAGGTTCAAAAACTTGGATCACGGTCTATAAACGCTTTACCAATGCCCTTAGCTTACCGTTTTCATCCAGGCCCTATTTTGGGCTGTTACAAAATCTTTTCTCAAACTATACCCCTTCGCTCTTGAACTATAACTCTTTCTACTGAAACCTTCCTGTTTTGGTGAGATCCTACACTTGTACTTGCTTGGGGTCCATGGGGAATCGTGGGATTGGAACCCGGTGCAACATTGGGTTGTCAGTCTAGCCTTTACACGCTTTAGCCCTTTGAGAATATCTTCGCACGACCCAGGAGCCAGGAGTACGAGTTATTCTTGAGTCAGTGATTCTACCATCGATGGAGCGGGTAGGAGTCATGAGCCCCCATCTCACCTGTCTTGGTAGGTGGATCAGGCCTCGCTAACCCGACCATCGCTTTGGAGTAGAGGAGTCCGTGAGGGAAGTCCGGGATACAGATAGCCCATCACGGTTGCTTGTTCTTGATTGCTTGCCATGTTTAGTTGTTCCTGCCCGCTTGTCCTGTAATTCTTGAACATGCATGATCACCCTTGAAACTATAACTTAATCTTGTACACTGTCGGAGTTAAGGTTGGAGAACTTCTCACTCGTCGAGCCGCTGTATCCTGAATATGTAATAACTTGTATAACGGGTAGTTTTAAATTTCGAGTATTGCGTGGCTCACTTCTTGCCCTTCGTGGGAACTACTTTTAATAAAATTCTACTCGGGATTTATGGCTTGCATGTGCATGTTTATATATTTATATATAGCTCCTACTCACTCAGTCTTCCAGAGACTGACCCTCATTTCCCCTTCCTCCCATTTTCTTTTGCAGGTGGTTGCTAGGCGGAGTTAGAGTCGATCGAGTTAAAATGAGTCTCTCTTTGTACACTCACTTCATGTCAACATATTATGATTGTAACATCCCGTATCTCTGAAGCACGACCCGATGACTTTTACGGGTAAGTCCTTCTAATTGAATGTTTAATTTATTAATTATGTGACTTATATGATTAAATATAAATTCAATTTGGTATGCTAATTATTCGAATTAAATATGATTAATTATTCATTTAAATTATTACGTACGTAAACCTCAACCTTGTAATTTAATTCAAGTTTATTTCATGAATAACTCCTAAAATTTGATTTTTAATACCTTACGTTATGCAACTTGTTTAATTTGAATTTATTCGAATTCTTCGAAAATTATTTGCTAACTAATTGTTTTTGAAGCATCGTTAATTTGTGCTAAAGGTTTTCTAAATTTAAATTTGATTAAGCACTAATTGGTAAATTCTTTCTCGATTTAATTCGTAAAATTATTTCGCAATTTGTGAGTTTATTTTATTATACTCGGATTTTATTTTACGGTTTTTCAATGCGTTGGATTCGGGTTTAAGTTTATGAGATCGTACGAGAACTAGTCAGAACCCTTTTTCCTCTCTCTCTCTCTTCTCTCTCTCTCCCACTCTCTCTCCTGCGGGCACTATGCGCGACTTCGGTTACGAGCCCATAACTTGGTTGTTTCTCGACGGAATTCGATGAATGAATAGTCCATTTCTAAGAGCTCGACGATGGGATCACAACCGTACTAAGATCTCAACCAAATGACGAACAGTGGTGGATTTATCGCCGAATTTCAGTCACAACGACGGGGATGTCGGACCACCGCCACTTCACCGGCCGTTCGCAGCTGTTTTCGGCAGACTTCCGTCAACACGCACCGCAGGCCCTGTTAGAAGACTTCCCGGCGCAACTCTGGATGTTGGCGGCGCAGCCTTTATGGCCGCTGTTGGGCCTCACGCGCCGCCTGTAGCTCGCGGCGTTTTTCGACGAGGCATGATGATTGCCAATGTTTTTGACCCTCCGGAGTTCGATTCCGGTGTCATTTTGAGCAATCGGAGGCCGTAGGTGGCGGAAGGGCAACGGCGCAGCGGCGGTTGGCTCCGGCGACTTTTTCCGACGAATAACATATGGGTTTCGAAGAGCTCGTCACGGGTAAGCCAATGCCTTTTACGGATTTGATTTTCATTTACCGGTTTGAAAGTAATTTGGATTTGAAGTTTTGGGGTTTTCGTATTCTTAGATCTGAAATTTGAGGCGAATGGCTTGGAATTTTCAGAAATTGATCGAGGATTTGGAACGGGCTTGAAGACTTCTTTCAGGATTGATTTTTTGGGATTTTTCCGGCGACCTTCGGCGTCAGCCTGGCCGATTTTCGGCAGCTATAGTGGCAGCATTCCGGCGACGTACGATCAGAATGTTTCTCTCGTTGCGGTGAGTCCAACGTCACTTCCCGTTGATTTATTATGAATTATTTCGTGTTTCTTGTTTTATTGGAATTTATCGTTTAAATGTCGTTTTAATTACTTTTTGCGCCGATATGACTTCGTTGAGGTAGAATATGATTGTGTACATGTTGATGGATATATTTGATAATTGATATGAATCCGATTGCCCTCTTTGAAAGGTTGATGTGCTCGTTTTGTGCCTAACGTAAACGAATTGATAACTTTAGTATAAGAATTCTTCATAAACTTGATTTGTTTGTAAATAGACTCTATTTTCATGATGGTTGATGCTTGAAATAATTTTTGTGCTTTTAAATGGGTAGTTCCTATTTGTATAAAGTGTATAAATGCTCAAACGAACAAATTATGCCTTGATATGATAGTTCTTGAAATCTTCGTACGAATGCAACCTTATGATTCATGAAAGATGTTATAATTACTTGTGGAACCGTGTTGACTTGTGATTTTAGATAAGATTATGTCGAATTTGTTTGTTGGAACGACTTTCATGTAATTGGCGAAATTATACTTAATTAACTAAGGGGTTGTTCATGATAAGTTGTTAGAAACCATAGGGGATGTTTGTGTAATTTTTCTAAACCTTAGGGGAGGTATATGTAATATTCTTGAAACCTTGAATGAGTGCTATCCTTGAGATTATATTCCAAAGCATGTTATGAGTTCGTAAAGCATGACATAAATGATCAAGTTGCTCATGTTATGCATTTTATGGATACCCTAATTTCATAGGGGTTGTTCATGTTATGCATTCCATAGGGGTTGTTCATGTTATGCATTTTATGGATACCCTAATTTTCTAAAGTGATCTTGTATCTTTGAATATGGATTTGCATGATGGTTGCTTCAACTTTAATGGATTGAATTTAGAATTTTATTCAAATTGGGATTCGTTGTATGCTTCCTTGACTGGAATTACATCTTTTAAGGAATAATTGTAAATTGTAACCTGTTTTCCTGGGATAATTAGATAAGTGCATGATCTATTTCGCCTTCCAATGTGTGAATGTCATATGAAATGTGGTATATAAACATAAATTGATTGGTTTGCGAATATGTAACTTATGCATTTCGTTCTGTACATTCATGAGCATTGTCGTGGGTCTTTGTGGTTCATTCTTGAGTCTGAGTCATGTATTTTGTGTCCAATTTGATACAGGTGCACCCAAGGTGGTGACAGTGGGTCTTGTAGGTTTCGGGGTGAACCGTTTACTTTGTCTTCAGCTTCGTTTGTTACCAGGTGAGGTTTTCTTTGTTTTTAGTTATATCGACCTACAACCCTCTCTGTGTTTTGAGCCCTGCATGCGACTACGTATATATATGTATTTAAATATATGTTTGATACGTATTTTGTGGGATTTGTCCCGTCTGTTCTAAGGTTTTGAAAAACGCTTTTATATGTACCTCAGCCCTATTTTCGTTTACTTTGCAAAGCTTCGATAAGTGTGTGTATGTGTGAAAGCAAGGACTGGTTTGCGAGATAAGATAAGCCATGTGATATGTGTGATCTTTGCATTATGTGTGTGGGCCCTGGAGAAGTGGTATGTGATCTCTGGTCGGTCATGGGGTCATCGGGCTCTCACATCAACACGACTCCACCAAACGGGAGACTTAGCTCAACCTCGGAAGATTGAGGGGAAAGCAGGTTCTCTTATGCCGACGGTGCACTTCGTGGCCCGTCGAAGGAGCGGGCGGGATCCCCCGACTCATGTTATGTATATGTGTGGGGGTTGAGAGGGGCACCTCTCTGCCCCAAATGGTGTGGAGGTGGGATTGATTTATGCCTTTGTTTTGTTTTCGCTTTGTCTTTGCATATGAAGTAAGTGTCTTGGAACTCGAGCTCGCCGGGTTGGTAAGCTTATGCTTTTGTTTATGGTTGTGAAACGGGGGTGGATTTCTAAACTCTAAAACTTGGTTGATTTTGGCGTTCGGCTTTAAACTTATCTCATTATATATCTATTACCACGGGTTAAAACGTTTTAGAATGCAAAAATCATGCCCGGTTCATGAACCCTTTTAGCTTTTAATATGCTTTGCTCTTATGTATATGTACAGGTACGTGTGTTAGCCCTCTCTCCAGTCGTTAGGACTGACCCCTCTTCGTTGTTTCTTTTTCCCCCTTCCTTTGTTTGAATTACAGGTTTGCTTTGGAGTTCGTTGGGGCTAGGCGGTTGAGTCGAGTCTTTCATTTATGTTCGATTTGAGTTCTGTCTTTACATTTGTATATGTCTTGCATACCTTTGAATGTGTTATACGTTGTAATTTGTATAAGTTCAATTTACTTGTTATAATTGTGTAATTCGGGACAGGTTAGGACAGGTGCTCGGATTAGATGAACCCCGTTGTGTTATGATTATTCGGGACAAGTTTCTAGGGCCAGTTGAACCCGTTTTGTTGTGTAATTATTCGGGATAGGATAGGACAGGTTTGCCGGATTAGTCGAACCCGTGTAGCTGATTTTGATATTTGTATTGCACTGTATGTTTAATGTATGAAAGTTTTTGAAAGTTGGTGTTTTTGTCTGGCTTCCATTGTCATGTTTCGCATATTTTCTTTTGTACAGGGTTAGGTACCGCCTAGCTTAGTCTGGTATTTTGCTTTGTCTCCCGTTCGCTATGGCTCGGTACGTGTGCGAAATTTTTTTTTCGTTACACGTTTCACGTTATAGTGCGAGGATGTGGTGCCCACCGCTTGGGGTGCTACAATGATTGTCAAGAATTGATGTATAGAATATGTAGTATTTGCCATTATTCAATTTGCGGAGCTTGATATATATAATCCACCAAAAGTAATTTCCAATTAAAATAATAATAATGCTTTTAGGAAGTTTAAATTTGAAATGACATAACTACTACTTATTGAAGAGTTGCAATCTTTCTAATAAATTGTTCATGGAAATAACGAGCAAAAATAAAATATATAAAATATATATTATTTTCCATTTCAATAGTTAATCATTTTACAAGGTTTTTTTCCAATGATCCCTCACTTAGCTTTAAAATGATAGACTCAATGTGTCTTTTAAATTAAATTTTTTGTTAGTGCAAATATTTCGAAGTTAAAACAATATCATTGGTGATGACCAAAGGTCAAAACCAAATTATTTACTTCACTAATAATCTTTAACTTATTCTCCTTGTCATCAACATACAAATAAATTATTTTCAATGTTACACGAATCTCTAATTAATAATTTGTTGTTACTCTTTAAACCTTTTAACTAGTGATTATCTCAAAAAATTTGGGTTTCTTACTGAATGTGAATTTTTTTTTCCATTTATGGGTGTACACCCATACCTTTTGTGGTACTACGACCATATCTCTAGCAAGTTCTTTTAGTTAGCGAATCTGCTAAATTGCTATGTGATCTTACATAAATTATAGTGGTAATCCCTTCTGTGATTGATTACATGCATATGCATATCTTAAACTAATATTACTAGAACTTTTAATTGTAAATTTTACTAAGGGCTCTAGACATTGTTGCTTCACTATCACAATGCAAACAAAAAGCTAGCATCAGTTGCGGCCACAACTTTATATCTAATAGTAAATTTCTTAGTTATTTTGCTTCTTTGCCTACAACAACAATTTCGGACTCCATAGTGGAATGTGTTATACGCATTTGTTTGTTGGACCTCCAAGATACTGCCCCTCCACCAAGTGTAAAATCCATCATGTGGAAGATTTATTATTATTTACTCTAGCTATCCAACTGTAGTCATAATAACCTTCAAGCACTACATGACACTGATTATAGAATAATAATAGATTTTTAGTACTTTCCAAATAACTAAGTGCTCTTGCAATTCCTTTCTAATGTTATGAATTTTGTGACACCCTGTTTTACAGTTCGGACAGGTATGATGTAATTATGTGATTTAATTCCTTAATTGTGTTTGAATTGTTTGAATTTATATGATTTATGCCTTGGTTGAACCCAATACCTTTTAAACCGAACCAACTGAACCGGAAAACCTTGAACCGAACCCGTGCCCCTGAACCAAACCATTTTTCTTCTCTTTCTTTTCACGTAACAATAGCAGCAGCCAAGCTAAGAGAGAAGCCAAAACCCTCCATTTTCTCTTCCAACTTCAAGAGCTAATATCTCACTCGTTACTCCACCTTTTCACGAGCCAAGGTAAGCTATGGATTCCCCGTGATGTGCTTTTTATTTCTATGCTAGAATCTTTGATTTTAGTGGAGTGTATGATTGTGTTTGATCAAGCTTGTGAATAGTGAGGGTTTGGCCTAAACTTGTATTTTGTGATATGCAATGGTTTTCTTGGATTTTTGACTTCATTTATGAGACCTACATGATGCATAAGTTGTATTTATTGCAAGGAATTGGTTGTTGGATGAATTAAATGCATATCTCCTTGGTTGAGCTTGAAATTCTTGAAAATGGGTTTTATTAATTATGGCTTCGATTCTTGTTTTTCTCGAGTTTTATGTATGAATACAGGATCATTATGTGCTATTCGTTGTTATGTATGAACTTGGAGTTGTTTGATTGAGTTTTGGCCACTTTTGGCAAAAATGGCTTTCTTCCCCTGTTTTTCGAAGAACGGGCCTGCTCTGCAACTCCAGGCCAAACGGCCATTTCGAACCCCTTTGTAAAGTCCAAACGGCCATCTGCATTAGCGGGAAATTCAGGTTTGAGACTTGGAAACGACCATTTCGGGTTTGAACTGAAAATGGAAATGGCTATTTCGAGCTTCGGGGAAGGTCAGTAGCATCTGAAATGGCCATTTGGAGTTTGTACTGAAATTGTAAACGGTCGTTTCGGAGCTCTCGGGTTTGGGCAGTAGCAATCGAAACGGTCATTTGGAGTTTCAACTAAGGCCTGAAACGGCTGTTTCGAATGCAGTTGTACCTTTTGTGATTTTCAACTTTTCCAGTTTTATTTCCTTGCTTCTTAATTTTTTTTATATGTCTTATATGCTTGATAATTTGCTACTTTTGTGCTCATAACTTGCCGTATAAATTGTTTATGCATGAGATTAGGTTATGGTGTGTGTATTTGACTAAATGAGTACATTTTGATTAAAAATGTGACTTACATTACATCTCATGCACATCTTTACATTGTCGTGCGTCGTACTTGGTCCATATAGAGTCTAAGTATTGGGTTCTTGTGTTTTCTTTTCAAATGAGGTTGCCGTAATGAGCCCGAGGCATAGCTTTGATCACTCCCACTCTTTTTCTTTACAAGCACAAGGTGAGGTTTAAGATTTTGTATAGTTATTGACCCGAAGCCTTTATGTGACGTTTTCTAGTCTCGCATGCGATTATATATTATATATATAATTAAATAAGTGTTGAATATGATATGTTTATGATCTTATGAAATAAGTTTGATTTGAAAAGTTATTTATGAAAGCATATATAAGCTACTTTGGAAAATTTTGTAAGTTCAAGTTTGGTAGCGAGTTTTGCCAGGAAAGATTGGTATATGATATGTATATGTGAATGTGGATCCAAGTAGCTATAGGTAAGGAATCCCCGTGACGGTATTGGACCGTTGGGGCTCGACCTGTGCATAGTTTCCATCCAAGGTGTCACGTGTAACCTTGGGAGCTAAGGAAGGCGTGATATTTTGATACCTCCGGTGTGAAAGTCGTGGAGGGCACGTTGTGGGTTAGCTACCCCGCGTGAGTTTGTCAAAGTTATGGATGGTTAGAGCTGCGCGCGTGGCTCTTCCATCATTGGAGTAGATGATGGATATGTTTATGATTTTGTTTTATATTATATGAGAGTAAAGATTGGAAGCTCGTTCTCGCCGAGCATATGATATGATCTGTTATGGGAGTTATGAATCGGAATAGAGTTTATGAAAATGGTTTCTAAGCATATATGTTTGTTTTGAAAGTTTGGTTTGTAACACCTATTCCTAGTTCATTAGTCCACCCTTGTTATGTGCTTTGCTTTATATATATAGTGTGTTGGTGTGCGTTAGCCCCCTCACTAAGTCAGTTGACTGACCCCTCGTTTTATTCTTTTAGTTGCAGGTTTTGGGACTTGGGCTAGGCGGAGAAGTGTGTCTACATTGTACACTTGTTGGTCTAGGTCTTGTTAGATGCATCTACCTTCATACACTCTTCTTTTTGTATACTTATGACTAGTATACTTTGGAGTTTGATCATTTTGTTTTGATGGGGCCGTGAGGGTCAATGTACATATTGTATACATTCAATGTTGATATGATATGTATGTTATGCTTCTACCTTAATTGGGTTTGTTTTTTAATTGTTTCGCTTCCGCGCACTCTGAGTTGTGTTATTAGCTCCGCCTAGCCTAGTGAGTGAGTTGGTCTCCCATTCGCTAGGATTCGGATTTAGGTATGGACTTCCCATATCGTGACCAGGTTTAGATCTTAGTGCGGGGGATGTGGTCCCTACGTTTGGGTTCTACAAATTCGGACTATGTGTAGATCTATAAAGTGTACATACTGCATATGCAATGTCTGACCTAGTGCAATGTACGGAAAACATAAGGCTCCCGATAGCACTAGCATACTCAAGTTGTACAACGCTCTTCCTTTATTTATTATCAACTTACATGAAGGACTTAGGGGTGTTCTAGTTTCTTTAATTTGGAATGCTTGTATTTGTTTAACATTTTTTCAATATAGTGAAACTAATTTAAGGCATAATCCCTTCTGTCTTTGAAGTTTGATACCTAATATTGCGTCAACTTATTCTAAACTTTTCTTTTAAAATTGGATGACATATAATTTTTTGTTTCACTTATAATATGCATGTTTGTTCCAATAATAACCACACATGCCATCAACATATAAACAAATAACTACACCATACTCGTCATTAAAATTAAAATAAATACACTTATATGCACTATTACGACAAAAACCATAACATAAGATTACACTATCAAATTTCTCATGTCATTGTTTAAAAGCTTGCTTCAATCCTTTCTGAAACATGAAAAACATTGGTCAAAAGCATTTTCTTTCCAAATGTGAATTGAATTTCAGTATTTCCTTTGCTAAGTACTGCAACAGTTTTTGCATTTCCCATCATCACTTGTTCTCCATCTGAAGCATTTGTATAACTTTTAAAATGGCTTCTATCTTTACAAGTATGAATGGTAGCATGTGAGTTAAAACCACTAATCATTCGATCGATCCATTGTGGCCATGCTGAGTTCATTAACCAAACTTATATTTAAGTTGGACACCATATCTTTCATCAACATTTGATTAAGATTATACCACTTAGACATTAGGAGCTTCATTTTCTTCATTTTTCTATCATTTCTAAAAGCAACAATCTCTATTGATGTGTCCTTTCTCGCCACAACAATAGCATGTCACACTTTTGTTTTTGTTGGTATTACTTTCAGAAAATTTCCTTTTTTTTTTTTTCTCATTTATAAGGACATTTGTTAATTTTTTGAAACATAATTTACTTTGATGTTTGATTGCAAGTTATTTGTGTCGTCATAGAATCAAGTTTAATTCTTTATCCATAAGTATTTAATTAGTTGATCTACGGAAACATCTTTTGCAAAATGCAGCAAATTCTTTCTATAATTATTCCAATCTGCTGGAAAGTTTGAAAATTACAGCCCCAACTTGCACTACTTTACGAATTTATATTTTCAAAGACATATAAACTTTTAATTCATGTACTTGATCCATAATTGACAAATTATCACGAATAGAGAATTCAAAGTGTTTTAAAAGTAAGAACTTATCTATTCCTTATTTTTCTACATTGTATTTATTTTTTAGTGCATTTATATCTCCATTGGTGACTTTATTGATGAGTATATGTTGAATAGTTGATCTATTAAAGAATTGAGGATGTGTCCACAACATAATAACTCATTTTTCTCTCTCTTTGTACGTGCGACTCAAATCTCATCAATATCATTTTTGTTTGGTATGCAAGTTGATTTAGATCTAAAAACAATACTAACTTTTAAGAAAGTGAGGAGAAACATCATCTTGTCCTTCTAGAGGGGATAGTTTATCCCATCAAAGCAATTTAATTTCACAACTTCCTGGTTTATCATTTTTAGACCAGGATTTGAATCATTCTCCATTGAATTATCACTTTAAGATTGTTAGAAAAATAAAGACACCAAATGAAATTCAACTTGAGCCTTGAACACACTTTCATTAAAGTGATAATTGCTCCACTACTATTAGTTTGCTACTGAGTTGATGATAATTCACTTCTAGGATACAACAAGTCGCGGAAGTCTACAAATAGCAATTTCAAAAACTTCCTTCGAGAACTAATGTAGATAATATATAGCAATGATCATTATTCATTTTACAAACTTTATATGTATAAACCACCAAAAGTTATTTCTAATGAAAATAATGTTTTGTGAAAGTTTAAATTAGAAATGGCAAAACTACTTCTTATTGAAGAGTTGCAACTTTTCAAATAAACTGCTCATGGAAATAAATAGTATAAAACAAAATATATATTATTTTCTATTTCCAATGGTTAATAATTTTACAAGCTATTTTTTCAACAATCCCCCATTTAGCTTTAAAAATATAAACTCACTGAACTACTACACTATGTTTATGCATAATAGAAAGTGTCCTTCAAAATTTTCTATTAGTGTTAATGAAAATATTTCAAAGTTAAAACAAAATTATTTGTGACCAAAGGTTAAACCAATATTTCTTTTGTTTTTACTGGAAATGGAGCACAACAATATAAATTTTCTAATCAATTCACCGAACTATTTTATGCACTTTTAAGGCCTTCACTCCATCCTAGTATCACGAACACTTATAAAAATTATTTTTTGTTAGAATCAACACCAATTTTTGTGTTCACTTACGTGATGTCCTTTCGTATTTATGTCAAATATTAATTTACTTCATTAAGAATCTCTAACTCATCCTCCTTATAATCAACATACAAAAATATATTATTTTCAATATTACACGAATCAATATCAATTTATTGTTACCCCTTAAAGCTTTTGACTAGTGGTTATGTTAAGAAAGGTTGGGTTCCCAATGGAGTTGGTTTTTCAATTAAGGATGTAAACCAATACTTTTCTTAGTACTAGCGACCATATCTCTAGCAAGTCCTTTGGTTAACGGATCTGCTAAATTACTATGTGGCCTTACATAAATTATAGTGATGATCCCCTCCGTGATTAAATTTCATGCACATGTATGCCTTAAACCAATATGACTAGATTTTTCATTATAAGTTTTACTGAGGGCTCTAGACATTGTTTCTTCACTATCACAATGCAAAGAAAAAGCTAGCAACTGTTGTGGCCATAACTTTATGTCCAATAATAAATTTCTTAGTTATTTTGCTTCTTTACCTACAACAGTCAATGCAACAAGTTCGGATGCCATAGTGGAATGTGTTATACTCGTTTGTTTCTTGGACCCCCAATATATTGCCCCTCCACCAAGTATAAAAATTCATCATGAGGTAGATTTATTATTATTTACACTAGCTATCCAACTGACGTCAGAATATCCTAAAAGTACTGTAGGATACTGACTATAGAATAATCCTAAAATTTTAGTACTTTTTAAATAACTAAGCGCTCTTGCAATTCTTTTCCAATGTTCTGAATTCGGACTAGGTATCCAACCAGCTAAAGCTTGAAGAAGGGCGTTGAAAACAAGTACATTCTCTAACTTTCTTGAATTAATAAAATTCAAATATTGTAAGCTTAATCCGAATTTATCAAGATTATAAATTTTAAATTTCGTTGCACTTAGTTCTCTCAAATATAAATAATTGTATCACAACTGCGCTTATAATGTTTGTATTAGATTCAAATCTTCATAGAATTTATGATGAAATTCTTGGATCTTGAGATAATTGGGTATTCATGGATTATTCTTATTAATCATGTATGTGAATATTGATCAAAAATAAGTTCTCGATCACTTTCTTAAAAATCTTAAAATTAATTTCTTGATAAATCTTGATTTTAAATTTTGTTTTAAATTTAAATTTGATAAATTTTGTTTTAATTATCAACATCTCTTCGCGCAAATTTTTAGAATTTTGATCTAGAAACGAAGTAGAGTGACAAAGGTCAAATGTGTTGGTTGCCTGCTATGGTCAACAAATGGGTAGGATTGCGAGCCATGGTGGCGTGTGGCCTTTGCATTGTACGCACACGGGCGGCAATCGATTGCCCAGCCCACCACCACCAGCTGCCCCTCGCACAGGCGCGTGCAAGGCACATGCATGCAGGTAACACGCTGCATTGCGAGCGCCCACCTGCCGCCTTCGCTGCCATGCCTTGCTGCACTACTTAGAGGAGTAATCTATCATTGTAATAGATTAGGGCTCCATTAAATTATTTTCCCTTATGTGATTCATTTGCTTATGTGATGGATGAATTTTTAGAAATTTGCGATAATAAAGTGGCTCATATGATTACATCTATAATAGTTTGCATATGATCATCTCATGCTAATATCATGCTAGGAACATGTTTTTTTATTTGACTGTGTGAAAAATGCATGTTTTATGTGATAACACACATTAAACAAGATAATTAAAATAGATAATGTTATATGTTAGTGTGTTAGTCTAGAATTCTAGTAGAAATTCTAGCACTCGAAAATCTCATCAAAATGTGAAGCAATTTTTTGATATAGGTGTTTTATGCAAAGAGATCCTTTGGTAAAACTTTCTATCAATTTATCAATAGGATATAAATTTAATCCTTATATATATATTATATAAAACTTAAAAATATTAGTAAACTATATATATATTATGTATCTTAATTTTCTTATTATTGTTTAATAATATTTTTGAATGAGAGGTAAAAAAATATCCAACAGAAATATATTAACTTGTCAAGTCGAGTCGAACGCAGCTCGATCTTTGGGCGAGCTAAGCTCAAGCTCCCAAAAAGTCAGCTCGGCAAACTCAAGCTTGAATTTGAGCCATGCAAATAATTTTCAAGTTCAAGTTTAAATTGGAATTTTTTGATCAAAATCGACTCGACTTGACTTGAAATTGTAGCGCCCCCTAACACTACAACAGTGACCCCCCGCTTTTCAACTTTCCAGGTACGGCGTCATGAGTGAGTTTAATTCTATAATTTTTGTAAATTATGTGATTCCCATGCTTATGTGTCAACGTGAAATTTATATCATTACGTGCACATTAGAATTTAATTAAATGTTCTTGGGCTCAATTACCTAATATTTGCAAATTAAGGGACCTAATTTTAATTAGGATATTTTGGCCTTCGTGGCTATTTTGAACTCGGGAATTCGAATTCGAATTTCGACCCTACCATTAAATTCGTTTCGATGATTCAGATTATTGGAATTAACCTTTTATTTTTCTAAAGCCGTTTGATAGCCCTACCGTTTTAAAATCCGATCCGAAGGGACTGGATACCGTTTGACCCTACCCGTATAATCCAACCCGTTTAACTCAGTCCCAAAAAGGAGCCAAGTCTTCCTCCCTCTTTCATTTTCACGTACCAGCAAGGAAGAAGAGAAAAGAGAAGGATCTCTCCCCTTTTTGGCCATGAACCTTTCGAGCTCGGGTTTTCGAGACCCAACCATCCGATCAACGACCTAAGGTAAGATTTGTGCTCTATTCGATATGTGCTTCGATTTGATATCCCTTTCGTATCTTGAATTTGTGTTATTTGGCTAATTGGGAAAGATAATAAATAGTGTCGGGTTCGGGATTTTGTATGTTCGGGCTTGTTTCGGGAGGCCTAACTTATAATTATGTGATCTACGTATTATACTTGCTTTGTGGTATGAATTTCGGGGTGTTTCGTGGTTGTTTGGGGGTGTTTTGCTGTTTTGTTACTGTTCCCGACGCCATGGATATGCTGTTGCGAGCTCGGTCGCATCCGCGACCGATTTGTGTGTAAAAATGGTCGCGCCCTCGACCAATTTTTAAGGGATTTTCGAGTTCTGGCTTCGCAACTGCGACTGGTTTTCAGTGCAATTTTGTCGCGGTCGCTAAACCCTCATAAGGGCTCCTTTTTGGCTGAATTTTGGACTGTAGAAACCTTTTTGAGTCTAGAATATTATCCAATTGGAATCACCTTAAAATTCGCTCTAGATTATGAGATATAACCATTTGAAAATTGTGTCGCCACTTTACCGGAATTCTGCTTTTGTCCAACTTCGAACCTACGCCATTTTCGCCTCACTTTAAACCACAATTCGAGCTTTATACCATTTTAAAGATCTATGTGTCTAGTTTCATTTTCAAGAAACAAAACTCAATTCCCATTTCTCAATCTAAAGTTATACCCGTTTTTCTACAGATTATCCGTTTCGAAAAACTGTCAGCTTTTGCCCGTTTTCACTCGGAACCCTTTTTCGTGTTTTTATTCCATTTTTTCTCGTGCCGTTCCACCTTCAAACTTGATCCTAACTTGTTTTATCATGTTTATGCTTATGTATTTGTTCTCATATGCATTTTATGTTACTCAAGTAATGTGAATTGTTTGCACGAAACATATTTGCACTTTGTTATGTATCCCTCCCTCGTGTTATGGCTTAATTGTGCACATGAATGTGATATATGATTATAAATGATTATGATGGGTTATGTAATGTCTTGAATTGCATGGATTTGGTTTGAAAATGAGATTTTCCTACATATTTGCATTCTTTGAGTACATGCACATATGTCGTGCGTCTATGTGGTTCATTTTGAGTCTAAGCCTTGTGTCTTGTCTTCAGTTTGTTCAGGTGCACCCGGGGTGGGGTTTCGCAGTCCGTTTTGATTCTGGGGTGAATCACGTGTTTGGTTCTTGGCTTCGTCGGTGTAAGGTGAGGTTAGGTTATAGTTACACCCTATGAATGTGCCCATTTTCCCGGTATGCGAACTATGGCCTCTATTATATGTATATACGTGCGAGGTATGAATTTATGAATCTGAAATACGTTTCCAAGTATGATGAGCAATGTACATGTGATACCCCTGTCCCACATCGGGAAAGTGTAAGGATTAAGTTCAGTATATAAGTTAAAGAGTCCAAGTATAATCAACGGATATCCCTTTTGGGCAGTGGTTTAGGCCCAATTTCAGGTTATACTCGGTGGGCTCGGAGACTTGCACTCGCGTCCAATGGGCCCGCGGACCCGGGGCGTGACAGTACAAGCATACGTATGCTTAATTTAATTTGATTTGATTCATTATGATTGGTAATGCTAAACCAAGCTTCAAACCGTATGCCTCGTATGAGACGGGAGCTACGAGCAAAGGAATATGCTAAGGATTTGACACGGAGAGGTATGTAAAGCGTGGTTGTGGTAAGGTAAAGTATGTACCTTACGTATGTTAGGTTTCTGATTAGTAGCGGGTTAGGATTTGATTGAATGATTGACTGAATGAATGGGGCCCAGGAGGTGTGGGTATGGGGGACCCGGGACGACCACAGGGGTCGCCGGTTATGACCCCTGTGCACACTCTCCACATGATTGATAGGACTAACCCGGAACCCACCAGGAGGTTTGGTTGGATGATGGGAACCTGAGGGTTTGAGTGTTCGCGCTCCCCTTGTCTGATTGGATGGTTTGTGTCGTACAACCCTTCCATCACCGAAGAAGGAGGTATATGATTGTTATGCTTCATTGATTGATATATCTGATTGTACAATTCGTATGAAGAGCCCAGGATGGGAATTGTTACTCGTACCTGTCGAGTTTTGCATGTTTGCTTTGTCAAAGTTCGTGAAACAGGGATAGATTCTTAACTATGATAAAATATGGATCTTTTGAGTATGAAAGATAAGAATTGATACGATTTGATATGAATAGTTATGATTTGATTTGATTTGACTTGACTCAGTATGTTTTGATATGATTTGGTATGATATAGGTCCTTGAAGCTTCAATTCGTTCGGTTTTGGTTAAGAATCCCTATATGTATGTATCACGGGCAAAACTTTGGTGTGCAAAAACTATCCCTGAGTTCACGAACTGTGTGTGATTGGAATATGCTTGGCTCCTATATATATGTAGTGTGTGTGGGTAGCCCCTCACTCAGTCGAGTTGTAGACTGACCCTCTCCCTTCCCAACTTTTAGTGTGCAGGTTTGGCATTGGAGTTTCGAGTTAGGTGAAGTTGTGTTGAGTCTTTCAGTCGGTCAAGTTGAGTTAGAAGAGTCTTTGCATTCGCATATGTATTTAAATTATGTATGATTCGACTTTGTAAGTTATAAATTTGAATCTTTATGCATTTGTTATTGAATTGCCCTTGCAGGGCTTTGTTATGAATTAAAAAGAGGCCTGAGGAGCCCAAGTCTGCTTGTGGTTCGTATGTTTAATTTCTGCAGGCCCGTGGCCAGTGCATGTGTTTGGATTTTTTTAGTCTTCCGTTGCATTCTGTTTTGTTGGTTGGTTTTATTGCAGGGTCTAAGTTCCGCCTAGCTTAGGAGGTTTGTCTTATTTGTCTTCCGTTCGCTATGGTTTGATACGGGTGCGGACTTCCCATTTCGTTACTCGTGTTGAGCCATAGTGCGAGGGATGTGGTGCCTCACATGCGAGGTGCTACATCCTAAAGTGGTATCAGAGCCCCAGGTTGTAAAACCGGGGTTCAGTGTCGTTTTGTGTCTATCTAGGTCGTACGGCATAGGACAATGTGGTTAAGTGAGAGCATTCACATCGGATTTGTCAAGTTATGCATTAGATTTTCTTAACATTTGTTGATTTTACAACGTGCACTGCATTGCATTTCTTAATTGCAATTACTTGACTTAATTATGTGACATATTCATATACTAACCGACATGCATATATTTATATTGTAGTTGTGAAAATTTCAGGGTGCCACCACGTCGTCAAGGTCTTAATCAACCACCACCTCAACACTTCAACAATCAAGAGCAACCTCATGTCGAAATGCAACCTATTTCAGAACATTCAATCCTCCCTATAGCAACCTTGTATCGAGATTTCAGAACATTCAATCCTCCCCAATTTCGTGAAGGTGATGATATTCGGGCCAAAGAATGGTTATCCGAGGTTGAAAGTATTTTTGATGTATGGCCATGCAACTCACAAGATATGGCACGCCTTGCTATTTTGCTTCTACAAGGACAAGCGAGACAATGGTGGAAAAGAATTGCCCCACAATTTGAAGCTACGAGCGAAGGATTAACTTGGGATGCCTTCGTTCATGCGTTTAGAAAAAGGTACACAACGGCTATTCTACAAAACAGAAGATTTGAAGAATTCCTCGCCCTCAAAGTCGAGTACATCAACGAATTCAAGAGGCTAGGTACATACGTGCCTCACATTATGGGCAACGATGAGACAAAGGCATGGTATTTTATGGAAGGCCTTCGGGATGAGTTCAATGAGGTTTTAATTGCGGAGAATACGAGCACCTGGGATAAAGCTACAATGAAAGCTTTGAGGGTTAAGAATCGAAGATTAACAAGAGAAAAAGAAGAAGAGGATTCGGGACTGAGAAATGAATTGAGATTTTGCTCCAACCTTCAAGTAGGAGAAAGATTTCAACATTCCGGTACCCAAGCCAAAAAGAAGATTCGTGGGAAGAAGCATAAGGTCAGGAATTCTTCAAGAACAAAGAGAGAGCCTCAACCGTGTGCATATTGTGGAGGAATTAACCACACTTACAACATGTGCTGGGATCGGTTGAAGAAGTGCTACGCGTGTGGATCAAAAGAACACATGATTTCCGACTATGATCAATCCAAGACTAACAAACAATGGGAACGAAATCAAAAGCTTCAAATTAGACACCAACAAGAATTTGAGGATAAAGGTATTCGCATTCATGGCACGTGCATTCATGACATATTTAAATTATCGTTCTTGCTACTTGTTTGGTGTTATAAACATTTCGTGTAGCATCTTATGTGTCAAGGTGACAAATATGTGTTACATTCTATTTGCACTTTAACCTCGCATACATATTTGGTGTTTAAATTTTAGCATGGTACTCCCCTCATATCACGAAGTGTGGTTCAACGGGAATTAAGAAAAATGGGTTGAAGATGAAGAAGTGGTTCGGGGATCTTCATGAAATGGTGAAGAGTAGGGAATTGGAGTACTTGGAAGGACGGTTAGGATTGGAGAGAAGTTACACTACCGGGTAAAGGAGGCCATTTATTAGGAATTTCTCAAGCGGTGCAACCTTACCAAGTTCAACTAGGATTAAGGTAAGAGCTCTACTCGGAACATGGAAATATTGAAGATCAAACCAAAATTTAGGAACATGATGGTAATCTCTATGTAACCATAACCTTGGAGAAGTGGAATTTAAGGAAACATTTGAAGGCCATTCGGGTATTCCAAGAATTCTAGGAATTCAAAGAGGAAAGGTGATGATCATGAAGATTGGTCTCATATTCAAAAAGGAAAGAGAATTACCGTGGGGAAGGATAATTTCACACTCCAAAAGAAATTTCGGGGGACAAGAATGATTATTAGGAGCGAGGTTAATTTTGGGATTTCTACAAATATACACATAAGGGCAAAGAACTTTGAGCTATGAGAATGTCGAGGCTTCACCGGGTTCATAGATTATGTGAAGGATCTTATCAAATAACTGAAGTCTGAGGAGTTCAACTTTGGGAAAAGCAAGAATTAGACCAAGAGAACACTCAAGAATAGAAGATGAGATTCGAGGAATTATCATAAGCTAACCCAATAACCATAGGATGAGTTTCGGGATGATAAATGAAGCGGGAAGTGAACTACAAATCTCGAGACATAAATGTGGACAAGGTACCCTGGCAACAATCCAATTTCTTTAAGAACAAGCTTCCCAACACATCGGTGAACGGTACATCAAACATACATGTAACGTGCATCATGCATATTTGAGTTTGTTAAGTAATTGTTTTATTGTTTGTTTGTTGCTTTCGTGAGTGGTTTTGAGTGTCGAGAGTTGTTGCTTCGCGGTAAGGTGAAGGTCGAGCTTTGCAATGGAATCAACAACCTTGTGAAGACTTCAGTGGTGTGAAGAGAGTCCGATGTTTAACACTTCGGAATTTAGATCGTGGATGAAGTAGATTCGGTTAGAGCTTGGTTATAGAGAGGCGTGAGTTCGATAACTACGTCAATCGTGGAATACCGAGCCTTAGAGTTGACTCAACTGAACTCAAACGGTGAGAGTTGAATCTACCTGAGAACCTCTTTATCGTGTGAGTCGACAGAGCAATTCATGATCGGATCGATTTGAAGATTCAGACCCCTTGTGCTTGAAGAACTTTCTCGAGCTAACCCTCGTCGGGATGTCATGAACCCCGAACTTGGGTGAATACGGAAAGTTATTCGAGCTTGAAACTCAAGCAGATGAACCTGGGGACCAGGTTCTCTTAAGGGGGGGAGATTGTGACGGCCCGCTTTTCAACTTTCTAGGTACGGCGTCACGAGTGAGTTTAATTCCGTAATTTTTGTAAATTATGTGATTCGCATGCTTATGTGTCAACGTGAATTTTATTTCATTACGTGCACATTAGAATTTAATTAAATGTTCTTGGGCTCAATTGCCCAATATTTGCAAATTTAGGGACCTAATTTTAATTAGGATGTTTTGGCCTTCGTGGCTACTTTGAGCTCGGGAATTCGAATTCGAATTTCAACCCTACCATTAAATTCGTTTCGACGATTCAGATTTATTGGAATTAACCTTTTATTTTTCTAAAGCCGTTTGACAGCCCTACCGTTTTAAAATCCGATCCGAAGGGAACGGATACCATTTGACCCTACCCGTATAATCCGACCCGTTTAACTCAGCCCCAAAAAGGAGCCAAGTCTTCCTCCCTTTTTCATTTTCACGTACCAACAAGGAAGAAGAGAAAAAAGAAGGATTTCTCCCCCTTTTTGGCCATGAACCTTTCGAGCTCGAGTTTTCGAGATCCAACCACCCGATCAACGACCTAAGGTAAGATTTGTGCTCTATTCGATACGTGCTTCGATTTAATATACCTTTCGTATCTTGAATTTGTGTTATTTGGCTAATTTGGGAAGATAATGAATAGTGCCGGGTTTTAGATTTTGTATGTTCGAGCTTGTTTCGGGAGGCCTAACTTGTAATTATGTGATCTACGTATTATACTTGCTTCGTGGTATGAATTTCGGGGTGTTTCGTGGTTGTTTGGGGGTGTTTTGGTGTTTTGTTACTGTTCCCGACGCCATGGATATGCTGCTGCGAGCTCGGTCGCGCCCGCGACCGATTTGTGTGTAAAAATGCGACCAGTTTTTAAGGGATTTTCGAGTTGTGGCTTCGCAGCCGCAACTGGTTTTCAGTGCAATTTTGTCACGGTCGCTACTCCCTCATACGTGCTCCTTTTGGCTGAATTTTGGACTGTAGAAACCTTTTTGAGTCTAGAACATTATCCAATTGGAATCACCTTAAAATTCGTTCTAGATTATGAGATATAACCGTTTGAAAATTGTGTCGCCACTTTACCGGAATTCTGCTTTTGTCCAACTTCGAACCTACGCCATTTTCGCCTCACTTTGAACCACAATTCGAGCTTTATACCATTTGAAAGATCTATGTGTCTAGTTTCATTTTCAAGAAACAAAACTCAATTCCCATTTCTCAATCTCAAGTTATACCCGTTTTTCTACAGATTATCCGTTTCGAAAAACTGTCAGTTTTTGCCCGTTTTCACTCGGAACCCTTTTTCGTGTTTTTATTCCATTTTTTCTCGTACTGTTCCACCTTCAAACTTGATCCTAACTTGTTTTATCATGTTTATGCTTATGTATTTGTTCTCATATGCATTTTATGTTACTCAAGTAATATGAATTGTTTGCACGAAACATATTGGCACTCTGTTATGTATCCCTACCTCGTGTTATGCCTTAACTGTGCACATGAACATGATATATGATTATAAATGATTATGATGGGTTATGTAATATCTTGAATTGCATGGATTTGGTTTGAAATGAGATTTGCCTATGTATTTGCATTCTTTGAGTACATGCACATATGCGTTGCATCTATGTGGTTCATTTTGAGTCTAAGCCTTGTGTCTTGTCTTCAGTTTGTTCAGGTGCACCTGGGGTGAGGTTTCGTAGTCCGTTTTGATTCCGGGGTGAATCACGTGTTTGGTTCTTGGCTTCGTCGGTGTAAGGTGAGGTTAGGTTATAATTACACCCTATGAATGTGCCCATTTTCCCTGTATGCAAACTATGGCCTCTATTATATATATATACTTGCGAGGTATGAATTTATGAATCTGAAATACGTTTCCAAGTATGATGAGCAATGTACAAGCCTACGTATGCTTGATTTAATTTTATTTGATTCATTATGATTGGTAATGCTAAACCACGCTTCAAACCGTGTGCCTCGTATGAGACGGGAGCTACGAGCAAAGGAATATGCTAAGGATTTGACACGGAGAGGTATGAAGCGTGGTTGTGGCAAGGTAAAGTATGTACCTTACGTATGTTAGGTTTCTGATTAGTAGCGGGTTAGGATATGATTGAATGATTGAGTGAATGAATGGGGCCCAGGAGGTGTGGGTAAGGGGGACCCGGGACGACCACAGGGGTCGCCGATTATGACCCCTGTGCACACTCTCCACATGATTGATAGGACTAACCCGGAACCCACCAGGAGGTTTGGTTGGATGATGGGAACCTGAGGGTTTGAGTGTTCGCGCTCCCCTTGTCTGATTGGATGGTTTGTGTCGTACAACCCTTCCATCACCGAAGAAGGAGGTATATGATTGTTATGCTTCATTGATTGATATATCTGATTGTACAATTCGTATGAAGAGCCCAGGATGGGAATTGTTACTCGTACCTGTCGAGTTTTGCATGTTTGCTTTGTCAAAGTTCGTGAAACAGGGATAGATTCTTAACTATGATAAAATATGGATCTTTTGAGTATGAAAGATAAGAATTGATACGATTTGATATGAATGGTTGCGATTTGATTTGATTTGACTTGACTCGGTATGTTTTGATATGATTTGGTATGATATGGGTCCTTGAAGCTTCATTTCGTTCGGTTTTGGTTAAAAATCCCTATATGTATGTATCACGGGCAAAACTTTGGTGTGCAAAAACTATCCCTGAGTTCACGAACTGTGTGATTGGAATATGCTTGGCTCCTATATATATGTAGTGTGTGTGGGTAGCCCCTCACTTAGTCGAGTTGTAGACTGACCCTCTCCCTTCCCAACTTTTAGTATGCAGGTTTGGCGTTGGGGTTTCGAGCTAGGCGGAGTTGTGTTGAGTTTTTCAGTCGGTCAAGCTGCTGAGTTAGAAGAGTCTCTGCATTCGCATATGTATTTAAATTATGTATGATTCGACTTTGTAAGTTATAAATTTGAATCTTTATGCATTTGTTATTGAATTGCCTTTGTCGGGCTTTGTTATGAATTAAAAAGAGGCCTGAGGAGCCCAAGTCTGCTTGTGGTTCGTATGTTTAATTTCTGCACGCCCGTGGCCAGTGTATATGTTTGAATTTTTTTAGTCTTCCGCTGCATTCTGTTTTGTTGGTTGGTTTTATTGCAGGGTCTAAGTTCCGCCTAGCTTAGGAGGTTTGTTTTGTTTGGCTCTTGTTCGCTATGGTTTGATACGGGTGCGGACTTCCCATTTCGTTACTCGTGTTGAGCCATAGTGCGGGGGATGTGGTGTCTCACGTTCGGGGTGCTACAACAACCCCGCACCGTTGTACTTCCTGAGTGGATGTGAGTCCTAGCACTCGAGAATTACTTCGGCGAACGGACAAGGCAATACTATATTCGATTATAAAAGTAAAGTGCAACGAAAGGTAGTAAAACTTAAAACCGTTGAAGCATGAAGAAGAATGTAGTAAGCCAAGTCGACTGAAGCATATATTATTAAGTCAAATAGTAGGGTAGTACAGTGATATATGAGAGTTGCTTATTGAAATATGTACATATACTCAGTATTATGCACTCTCGGTATAATCTTGATCTACTAAGACGTGACATCTTATGGCTTCAAGATACCTCTAAGGTCGTTCCACATATTCTTGAAATCATGCTTTAAAAGGGTAGGAGGGTTAGTCAAAATGACTAAGTGACGGTGTCTTGACGCTTATAATTATAGGAAATTTTTATTTTTCGAAAGCTTTTACCAAGAATATCTTGGTTCGAAAATAATCTCAAAATATTATATGGCAATAATATTCGGTTCATACTAATTTGGAATAACAGGGGTAGGGACAATTATAAGCTATACTTTTGAAAATATGAACTGTTTTAAAGAAGTAGTTTGATGTCCGCAAGCTAGGCTTCTCCAACCTTAACTCCTTAAAATCCAAGAAAAATAGTAGTGACACTGATCAAGGTGTTGATACTTAATAAAACAAAATATAATATGTTAGGAATAGTGCCCTAGAAAGCCGATTGTATATCCGTTTTGTACTTTTCCTTATTGTAATCACAGACAATCTTTGAATAAAATAACGAATTGAGGCAAACACTTCTTTATATGCTCTTGTTTGGTATGCGTTTACTTTAGCTGTGCATGTATGAGAACTCCCCTAATCCTGATGACTTTAGGACTCTACCATTTAGGTGAAATGGTTCATGAAACGAGCCCTATATCACATAAGTCATGATTAGTAAAATACTCCAAGCCGATGAGTCCCACAGACAGTGGGAGTGTCAACCTGACTCCTCTAAGGCTTGCTTGTGGGATCACGTCCTTAAGAAGGACCACCTTGTTTCATGGAGGTGCAAAGTGTATAGTTGATACGTGCGTGATACATGAGGGTGCTTACTTTAATAAGTAAGTTCACTGAGGTGCCCCGTGTGAGAACATTCCTAAATGGGAAAGGAAGTTTCTATTTCAGGAAATGGAAACTTCCAGATTAGGAAATATCTCACGAGTCATTGATGTGATTAATTGATCCTTAGACTTGAGGTTCCTTGTCACTTTATGAGTTAACTCTGTAGTCTTAGGTATAAGCTTTAAAGGATGTCGCCTTAGACAACTGATTCAAGGCTTATGCTGGGGCTGCACAAGTGATTCATGAAAGTGAATGAGAATCAAGAAAGGACCTACACTTGCATTTGCAAGGTGATCTCTTATTGTGTAAGTCATTCATATGCCATATGGAGTCCTTGGCCAAGGCAGTAGATCAAGACATCAAGAAAAGTGTTTCTTGGATTGAGATCAAATGGATATGAAATGCACTTAGCTTTAAGACCGGATTATTAGGGTTCTGATTATTCCCTTGCCCTAGATCTTGGTTGAGAGATAGTAAGTAGGAGGATTGTATCTCACATGAATCAATTACTTAAAGGTTCTGTCGAATCCAAACATTCCAATTCAGCTAGGGGTTAAACACCTGTTGCTAGACTATGGTCGTTTAATCTGTGGACTGATTAATTAATTAGTGAATTAATTAATTAGGGTCACTGCTAATTGAATTGAGAACCTAGAGGGTCACACACAACAACTTGGTTACATGAGTTGAGGCTTGAAAATGATTAAACGAGTTAATCGGGCCAAGAGGGTTCCACACGTGTGAAATCACACGTGTGGCTCGCGTGAGTGACACGTGTCATTGTGACACGTGTCACACACGTGTGTATGTATATATTAGATATATGTATTAAATAATTAATTAGTTAATTATTTAATAGACTTTGGTTTAATTTTGAATTAAAAAGAAAGTCTAATTTTGGAGAAAATAATCTAGTTAATTAATTACGAATTAATTAATTAGATAAAAATAAGTTATTTATTTTATAATAAATAAAGTATAAAATTATCCAAAAATAGTTTGGATATTTTTAGCTCTCTTAAAAGTTGACTAGAATTAGAATTCAAAGTCAAAGTTGGAAAATACTTGATGATCAAGTAATAGGAGAGAGAGGGACCAAATCCTTTGTCCAATAGGACTAGGTTCGGCCGCCCCTCCCCTTTCCTATATATAGGGGAGCTCATGCTCCCCTTTAGAGCTAATTGACAATTCTTGGTTCATGTGTTGAACACCTTCCTTTCTCCAAGATTATATTAAACCCTAGGTTAAGCCTAAACACTAACTAGAGAACTAGCATCCTTACTAGTTAGATTGTGATCAAGTTGGTGGACTTTCTCTAGAGACTTCAAGTTAGAAGTTTGAAGATTCGAGCTTTACCAAGGAGAGGGGATCAAGCCGCGAGAAGAGCGTTCTTGGGTGGCTTGAAACGCTTCAAGAAAGAATAAAAGAAAAGTAAGTTTTCTATCTTTACGAATTTGGTTACACGATTGCGAGTTCAAGGTCCTTTTGTTGGGAAATTTTTTTTAAAATTCCGCTGCTTTCTGATTCTGTTTTCCAACAAGTGGTATCAGAGCCACCTCGTTAATCGTGTTTCTGATTCGTCTCCATTATTTCTGAATTTGGTAGAAATTCTTAGGCTTAGATGCGAATTAGGTATTCATGAGTTCTTTTAGAAAGCCTGAATTACGAAACTGTAATTTTTCCTGAATTTCTAAAACTGTTTTCTCAAATCGTGTTTTTGAAAATTGTTTTAGTTGAAATTTGTTTAAATCGAATTTTTTAAATTTTGGATTGAACTGGTTTTTCGAGAAACCCAGAAATACGAAACGAACACGAAAAGCAACGAGCCTAGGCGTGCTAGCACGTCGCACGCCCAGGCCCGTCGCCGCCGCCCAGCTCCTCCCGCAACAGCGCGGGAGCCGTCCCCGGCGCGCCTAGGCGCGCCCGCCCAGTCCGTCCCGCAACCGCGCGGGACGCCTGCCCAGGCCATGCCGGACGCTGCTGCGCGCAGGCGCGCGCATGATGCACGCCCAGCGTGCGCACGCGAGCGGCTCATCCCGCCCGCTGTGCGCGCGACTGGCGCGCGTCTGCGCGCGCGGCTGCGCGGCGGTGCCTCGCACGGCTGGGCCCTTTTTCCGGGCTCGTTTTCGTGTTTTCGTGTTTCGTGTTTTTCTGGTCCATAAAATCCCGATTTAATTTTATTTTGATTTTATCCTTTTAAAATCAGTTTTGTTAAAATAAAATTATTTTAAAATTTTGATTAAATTGGGATTTTTGAGAAATTAAAGCGATTTGGTTTTTGGAAAAATTATGAATATTATTTTCTGAAAATAATGAAAGAATAAAATTATTAATTTTGGAAATTAATTGGAATTTTATTAGTTTAATGTTTTTCGGGTTTTATTGAAAAGGCTCTTGAACAAGAATTGCATCCAAGTCGTGTTTTGAGTCATTAGGACTTGAAACGAGAATTTTAATTTATTGGCTAAATTTAAATTCTCGCAAAAGCATGTTAGGTGATCATGGGTTTAGATCTATGTATGGTTTTAATTTATGCACATGAATGGTTTAAATTGGGGTTGGAGCCCTATAGTTGCGTTTTTCAATTGAGGTTGGAGCCTCACTTATGTGCGTACTGTTATGTGATTTATTATGTGGCTTTCCATATTACTGTTTTTGAGGCCGGGGTATGCCCCGTGTAATTGTCTAAGGCCAATATGAAGATTGAGCCTTATTACTTTATGTCTTTTTTCTTTTTATTGTAATTTGAGAGTAGAGATAGGTGGTGAGGTTTTATTTTCATTTTGGAGACAATGCACCCATGGAGTAAGATGGACCACATTCAAGTAACAAGGAGGCCATAAGTGAAGACCCCTCAAAATGTTAGGGAGGGGAATCTCAATTGTTAAATGTAATAGAGATAGGGCTCGTATTTTGTTACTGCTTTCCCTTATGTGATTTGAACTGTTTATGTGGCATGTATGTTAGAACTTGTGATTGTGGAGTGGCTCCCACATATCACGCATAAGATAGGTAGAACCCATGATCATTACATGTTAGTATCATGCTAGGACATGTTATCTGTTTATGTGCTTGTTTGAAATGCATTTAAGTGTACTTGCATTAATCAAGACTAATAAAATTGGATAACATATATGTTGGTGAGGTCGAACCGGACAACTCTCCGGTTGATTCGAAAATTCCCATTAAATATTAAGCTAATTTCGAACAAATAGGTGTTTAATTTGAGATGCAAGTTTTGAATTAAATTCCTAGCATTCCATCAATAGGTTTTAAGTTTAGTAAGTAAAGCTAGTTATTGTCCGCGAGTCGTGGGATAGCTAGTGGAGCTTATTAGTTCTTAGTTACCTAATTAATCATTTTAAATGATCAATATTTCGTGGTCAATTTTGGCGAGGGCGATGTCCGCGAGTCGTGGGTCGTTCAAACTAAGTTTTGGTCATGATCTTATGATTGATGGGTCTAGCTTAACGCCTAAGTAAATATGGATGTCGCACGAGTCGTGGGTCCATATTGAAAGATAGGTGATGCAAAAACAATTACTAAGAGTTCTAAAGGTGTTAGAATTGGTAAATTGTACCTACCTAGGGTTCTTACTAAGAATGTCCGCGAGTCGTGGGTTCGAGGTAAAATGCCTAGGATCTTAGTACCCATTGGGAAACGTGTTCCTCTTAGATCTTTGGGAATTCTAGATCTTTGAAAAACAGTGGGAGCTACAATAGATTAAAGACCTTATCTTTTGTATATCGTTATAATTCAGCATGCTCACTAGTTCTCTGTTTTACCATTTAGGTCGTAGATTCTGTGATTCTCTACGTGTTTTGAAATGGCAACCAAAAACCCTCTTGTATCGATCCTCGAGTCAAACAAGTTGACTGGTCCCAACTATTCTGATTGGCTGAGGAATCTAAAAATCATTTTAGATTCTGAGAAGAGAACTTATGTTCTCTTCGAAGGGGAGCCTAGTCCTGAAGGGGAGGCTCCCACTCGGGCCGAGCGGGATGCGATTCAGAAGTGGAAGGATGATAATCTCCAAGCCCGTTGCCTTATGTTGGCTAACATGTCTCCGGACTTGCAAAGACAACATGAGGCCATGGAATTTGCTTGGGAGATTTACGACCACTTAGAGCAACTTTACCGCCCTCATGAACGTGTTACAAGGTATAACACTTCAAAGGAATTATTCCACTTGAGAATGAGGGAAGGTTCAAGTGTCCATGAATATGGACTCAAGTTTCTTGCCCTTACTGAGAAACTTGCTTCCATGGACATGCCGCTGAAAGATGAGCTTTCAGTGGATTTGTTGCTAGCTTCGCTCCCACCATCATTCAACCCATTTGTCCTTAACTTCAACATGAATCATGCTGGTGCTACTGTAGCTGAGCTGATTAGTCAGCTTGTGACTGCTGAAAGCACGATCAAGAAGGACAATAAGGTTTTGATGGTGAATGCTCCATCTTCCTCTTCTGGGCCTTCTAAAGGTAAGGGCAAGAAAGCCCAAAAGAAGAAGAAGAAACCCCTTAGGCCCACTGGTGGCATTTCGAAGGGGAAGGCCCAAAAGAAGAAGCGTGATCAGAAAGAGGATGTTTGCTTCCATTGTGGCAAAGCGGGACATTGGAGGAGAAACTGCCCAGAGTACAAGGCTACTCTAAAGAAAGGTATCTTTCTCGTTGAAGTAAATCTTTCTATTAATTCTAGTTCTTGGGTACTTGATACCGGTTGTGGAACTCATATCTGTGATGATGTACAGATGCTAAGTGAAGTCCAACAACTCAAAGAAGGAGAATGTGTCTTGAAGATCGGCGATGGCTCAAACGTTGAAGCTCGAGCTTTAGGCACAATTAGATTAGATTTAGGTAGTTTTGAGTTAGTATTAAACAAAGTCCTTTATGTACCGAAAATTATTCGTAATGTAATTTCAGTTCCAATATTAGATTGTGAAGGTTATGAAACTTATATTAAGAATGGTAAATACTTTATCAAACGGAACAACTCTTCCGTTCATATCGGTACTCTAAGCAATGGACTTTACCTAACTCAAAATATCAATATTATGAATATACAACGAGAAACAAAGCGTAAGAGAGATGACAAAGTTTCAGCTCCCTTATGGCACGCTAGATTAGGACACATTTCCAAGAACAGAATTAGCAAGATAAACACTTTAGGATCATTCTCTGAAAATGATCTCAAAGAGTTAACTTCTTGCGAATCCTGTCTCAAAGGAAAGATGTCCAAAGTTCCTTTTAAAGGAACTCTGGAACGTGCCACTAAGGTTCTGGATTTGATCCATACTGATGTTTGTGGACCGCTTAGTGTAAGCACTAGAAGCAATCATCAGTATTTCATAACCTTTACTGATGACTTTAGTCGGTATGGTTATGTATACTTAATGAAGTATAAATCTGAAGCTTTTGAGAAATTCTTAGAATTTCAAAAGGAGGTTGAGAACCAAACTGGTCACAAGATCAAAGCACTTCGATCTGATCGAGGAGGCGAGTATCTTAGTGAAGAATTCCTTAATCATCTCAAAGATAATGGGATTATCTCTCAGTGGACTCCTCCGGGAACTCCTCAACTTAATGGAGTTTCTGAGAGAAGGAATCGAACCCTACTTGATATGGTTCGTTCCATGATGAGTTTTACTGACTTACCACCTTCTTTCTGGGGTTATGCCCTAGAAAGTGCAGCAAAGATTTTGAATCTAGTTCCCTCTAAATCAGTCCCTAAAACGCCCTATGAAATGTGGCATGGTAAAATCCCTAATTATTCTTACTTAAGAATTTGGGGTTGTCCTGCTTACGTGAAGAGGACAGTGGGAGATAAGTTAGAATCTCGTTCTAACTTATGCTACTTTGTAGGTTATCCTAAGGAATCCATAGGATACTACTTCTATGATCAATCTGAACAAAAGGTGTTTGTTTCTAGAAATGCCACTTTTCTTGAGGAACCGTTCCTTAAAGAAAAGAAGGGCAAGATCATAGAATTAGAAGAAGTACAAAATGACCCCACACCACCCACTGAAGAAACGTCCCACTCTGATCAACCACAACCAATCACGAATTTCGATACACACGAAAACCCTCCTCTAAGGCGTTCTGAACGCACTCCTAGACAGCCGGAGAGATGGTATGGATTCTTCCATGAAATCTCTCAAAAGGATAATGATCCTTTAACATATGAGGAGGCACTTTCAGATTCTGACTCTGAACAGTGGATAGAAGCCATGAAATCCGAAATGGATTCCATGAACTCCAACCAAGTTTGGACCTTGGTAGATTTGCCTGATGGGGTCAAACCCATAGGTTGCAAATGGATCTTTAAGAGAAAGCTTGGAGTTGATGGAAGCATTGCAGCCTACAAAGCAAGACTGGTTGCAAAAGGATTCACTCAGAGACCCGGCGTGGATTTTGATGAAACCTTTTCACCAGTTGCAATGCAAAAGTCTATTCGGATCATGCTTGCCATTGCTGCATATTATGACTATGAGATATGGCAAATGGATGTGAAAACTGCCTTTCTCAATGGTAACATTGACAAAGACATTTATATGGAGCAACCCATAGGTTTCACATTCAGTGGGAGTGAGCAAAAGGTTTGCAAACTCCAAAGATCAATCTATGGATTGAAACAGGCTTCTAGGAATTGGAACATTCGATTTGATGAATCAGTCAAAGCGTTTGGCTTCATCCAAATTTCGAATGAATCATGTGTGTATAGAAAGGAATTGGAGACCTCAGTGCAATTCTTAGTACTTTATGTTGATGACATCCTTCTTATTGGGAATTCGAAGGATGACATGAAAGTGACTAAGTTATGGTTATCGAACCAATTCGAGATGAAAGATCTTGGTGATGCGTCCTATATCCTTGGAATTAAAATCTATAGAGATAGATCTAGAAGGTTAATAGGACTATCACAATCGATGTACATTGACAAAGTATTGAAGAGATTCAATATGGAGTCTGCAAAGGTTAAGAACCTTCCTATGAGTGTAGGAACATGTCTTTCAAAGAAGATGTGTCCTAAGACTAACCTTGAGAAGGAAAGAATGACTCATACACCTTATGCATCAGCAATAGGTAGCATAATGTATGCAATGTTATGTACTCGACCGGATGTGGCTTATGCACTTAGTGTGACAAGTCGTTTCCAATCTGACCCTGGAGATGGTCACTGGGCTGCCGTGAAGAATATTCTTAAGTACTTGAAAAGTACTAAAGATTTATTCTTAGTTTACGGAGGTCAGAAAGATCTTACTGTCGAAGGATACTGCGATGCAAGCTTTGCATCTGACTTAGATGATTTTAAGTCAATGTCAGGATACATTTTCTGCCTGAACGGCGGAGCAGTGAGTTGGAAGAGTTCCAAGCAAACAACCACTGCAGATTCGACCACTGAGGCCGAATACTTAGCTGCAAATGATGCAGCTAAGGAAGGTGTTTGGATTAGAAACTTCATTCAAGAGTTGAATGTTGTTCCTAGCATGAAAGACCCCATTACTGTGTTTTGTGACAACACTGGGGCGGTTGCTCAAGCAAGAGAACCAAGATCTCACCAACGGACCAAGCACATTATGAGGAAGTATCACCTAATCCGTGATATTATCAAAAGAGGAGATGTGCAAATTGAGAGGGTCACATCAGCAGAGAACGTGGCAGATCCACTTACTAAACCCCTTAGTCGAGAAGCTTTCCAAGGTCATCTTCAGAAGATGGGACTTAGAGTAGCTTTAGAATGGCTTTGACGGGCAAGTGGGAGATTGTTAGGAATAGTGCCCTAGAAAGCCGATTGTATATCCGCTTTGTACTTTTCCTTATTGTAATCACAGACAATCTTTGAATAAAATAACGAATTGAGGCGAACACTTCTTTATATGCTCTTGTTTGGTATGCGTTTACTTTAGCTGTGCATGTATGAGAACTCCCCTAATCCTGATGACTTTAGGACTCTACCATTTAGGTGAAATGGTTCATGAAACGAGCCCTATATCACATAAGTCATGATTAGTAAAATACTCCAAGCCGATGAGTCCCACAGACAGTGGGAGTGTCAACCTGACTCCTCTAAGGCTTGCTTGTGGGATCACGTCCTTAAGAAGGACCACCTTGTTTCATGGAGGTGCAAAGTGTATAGTTGATACGTGCGTGATACATGAGGGTGCTTACTTTAATAAGTAAGTTCACTGAGGTGCCCCGTGTGAGAACATTCCTAAATGGGAAAGGAAGTTTCTATTTCAGGAAATGGAAACTTCCAGATTAGGAAATATCTCACGAGTCATTGATGTGATTAATTGATCCTTAGACTTGAGGTTCCTTGTCACTTTATGAGTTAACTCTGTAGTCTTAGGTATAAGCTTTAAAGGATGTCGCCTTAGACAACTGATTCAAGGCTTATGCTGGGGCTGCACAAGTGATTCATGAAAGTGAATGAGAATCAAGAAAGGACCTACACTTGCATTTGCAAGGTGATCTCTTATTGTGTAAGTCATTCATATGCCATATGGAGTCCTTGGCCAAGGCAGTAGATCAAGACATCAAGAAAAGTGTTTCTTGGATTGAGATCAAATGGATATGAAATGCACTTAGCTTTAAGACCGGATTATTAGGGTTCTGATTATTCCCTTGCCCTAGATCTTGGTTGAGAGATAGTAAGTAGGAGGATTGTATCTCACATGAATCAATTACTTAAAGGTTCTGTCGAATCCAAACATTCCAATTCAGCTAGGGGTTAAACACCTGTTGCTAGACTATGGTCGTTTAATCTGTGGACTGATTAATTAATTAGTGAATTAATTAATTAGGGTCACTGCTAATTGAATTGAGAACCTAGAGGGTCACACACAACAACTTGGTTACATGAGTTGAGGCTTGAAAATGATTAAACGAGTTAATCGGGCCAAGAGGGTTCCACACGTGTGAAATCACACGTGTGGCTCGCGTGAGTGACACGTGTCATTGTGACACGTGTCACACACGTGTGTATGTATATATTAGATATATGTATTAAATAATTAATTAGTTAATTATTTAATAGACTTTGGTTTAATTTTGAATTAAAAAGAAAGTCTAATTTTGGAGAAAATAATCTAGTTAATTAATTACGAATTAATTAATTAGATAAAAATAAGTTATTTATTTTATAATAAATAAAGTATAAAATTATCCAAAAATAGTTTGGATATTTTTAGCTCTCTTAAAAGTTGACTAGAATTAGAATTCAAAGTCAAAGTTGGAAAATACTTGATGATCAAGTAATAGGAGAGAGAGGGACCAAATCCTTTGTCCAATAGGACTAGGTTCGGCCGCCCCTCCCCTTTCCTATATATAGGGGAGCTCATGCTCCCCTTTAGAGCTAATTGACAATTCTTGGTTCATGTGTTGAACACCTTCCTTTCTCCAAGATTATATTAAACCCTAGGTTAAGCCTAAACACTAACTAGAGAACTAGCATCCTTACTAGTTAGATTGTGATCAAGTTGGTGGACTTTCTCTAGAGACTTCAAGTTAGAAGTTTGAAGATTCGAGCTTTACCAAGGAGAGGGGATCAAGCCGCGAGAAGAGCGTTCTTGGGTGGCTTGAAACGCTTCAAGAAAGAATAAAAGAAAAGTAAGTTTTCTATCTTTACGAATTTGGTTACACGATTGCGAGTTCAAGGTCCTTTTGTTGGGAAATTTTTTTTAAAATTCCGCTGCTTTCTGATTCTGTTTTCCAACATAATAATACCAGCCTTCACCCCTTAGTGTCACGTAGGGGAGCAAACCCTAGTGACGGTATACGATATTTGGGAGGGACGTACCTTTTCCCCGTCACTTGATGTGGAATAACCAACCTCCGGTTAGACCATCATCAAGATCTAGTTGGCGGCTGGTATAATAGTAGACCTTGCCCCGTGCCTCCTAGACTACTACTTCTACCAAGACCACCGGGCCCATAAGAAAACTATAATTTTACTTGTAAGATGAGAATATTTATCGGAAAAGAAGTACTAAGTACTTCCAGGTAAATCCGTGATTTTGGATAATAATACAATTTAATATGAAATGTTTTTCCCAAAAAAACGATAGTATTATATATATATAGGGAACGAAATTTAATAAGGTAGGCTAAAACGTTTTATATGTAGTCATGATTCCAGTTGAAAGTGTTTAAATCCTCACCTCATGTCTTAACGATTTATGCAAAATCCTTAGGGTCCCACTGTTCTGCTTTGTCCTCGCCTGAAAGTACTACTACAGGCTTAGGACTAAGTCTTACTAATGGAATAAGCAATATATGGAAAAATACTAATTACTTAGAACTATATATTTGAAAATGTTATTTAATCCCCAATTTTTGGAAATTCTAGATAAAAGTCTTTCCTTAAAGTCCAAAATATTTTTGAAATTACTACATGATATTATTAGTCAAAGTCCTTACTCAAGGTTAAAAGTCAAAGTTACTATTGAAAAATGGTTACTATTTAAACATAGGGGATTAAACACTTAATCAAACACACACCTACACACACTACACATACGGCATACACACACATTTCAAGAACTTCAAGAACATGTTCTTAATTCTATTTGAATGTTCATAGGATTTCTTAAGTATACCTGACCACATTCATATTCATAACATAAGATTAAAGCATAATGTAGCAAAATATATAAATTTCTCTTGAAAAATAATTCATAATTTAATTTCCTAATCATGCATTTATTCAAATATTCAAGAACATGCTCATGAACACATATTTAAATTATTTCATATGATAAACATGCATTTATTTAAACATAATTCATAAATTTAAATTTCAAACTCTAATTTATGAAATATAATTTCCTAAAACATAATTTCCTAATAAAACATAAATATTTAACATAATTTAAAGCATATAAAATATACTAATTAAATTACATAAACTAAATATGAAAATAAAGCATAAATGAAAGAATAAAAAAATTAACTAACCTTAAGAGAGAGTGAGGGGGGTGGTGTGACTCTTGGGAATGGGAGAGGAGAGATTTGTGTGTTGAAAATAAGAGGGTCTGGCGGGTATTTATAAGTAGAAAATTGGAACCTAGAGGGAATTCTTAAAATGTATAAGTGATGTGGTTAATTTAAGATCACACACCTATTCTTTCTATTTTTAGAAAGTGTTGTCATGGGTGATGTCATTGAGGGTGTGATGTCATGGATGATGTCATAGGGAGATGTGATGTCATGGATGATGTCATAATATAATAAAAATAAATATAAAATAATTTGAAATTTATTCAAGGGTCTAGAGACCAGAGCTTGAAGTGGTGAAAGTAGTGAAAGAATGAGCATAAAATGAGATTCATCATGATTATAAACAGGTTGCGTTTTAAGTTTTTCATTTGAAAGTTGACTTTAGAAATTATGAAAATCATGATAAATTATATAAAACAAAACTATGATGAAATTTAAAGGTAGAGAAAGTGGTTATGGTTAGAGAAAAATTTGAGGAATGTTTTGAGTATGATTTGGAATATTAAATGTAAGTTAAAAATTTTCGGAGAAATTAGAAATTTTAAAAAGGAAAATGTTTATGAAACGAGCTACGGTTCAAATTGAGTTTTGGTAAGAGTAGGACAATTCATAAAATAATTCAAGATTCGTTTTGACTATAATATTGAATAGCAAAAAGTGAATGAATAAAAAGTTGTTTACGGTGTGAATAGTAACTAGGGTTTTTAGATGGTTTTGGATATTACTAGAATTGGAATGAGAACTAGGGTTCACGGAAGATGTCAAAATCCTCGAAATAATTTGAGGATTATTTCGAGGATTCATTTGGTTATAATATTGAGTAGGGGAAAATATCCCGAGAGATAACTAGAACTTAGGCGAAAATCTAGGGTTTTAGGGACTTGTTTGAAATTTCTGACCTACAATTGTTGGAAGAAGTTTTGAAGCACAAGGAGTGAGTTTGGGTACTAGGTAATGTCAAGTTTCTAAGATTCTATAAGAAGGATATCGAGATACTTGCTCGGTTCCCAAATGGAAATATAGCATATAAAGGCATATAAGTCACATAAAAAGGATCGGGATTATAAATGCTTTTGGATAAACCCTTTACTTACCTTTTCCAACTTGGCCCTCATTATGGCTGTTACAGAAACACACCCCTACTCCAAACTACTCTAATTAGCTTAAAAATCTAAAAATACTTCTAGATCTTAAATAGAGAACTCCAAACTCAAGCTGAAAGAGTGGCTTAAAAGTTTAAAAAAAGTTCTAGATTCTAAATTGAGAACTCCAAACTCAGGCCGAAAAGAATCTAAAAATAGTATTAAATTCTAAATAGAGAACTCCAAAGTCCAAACTCAGCCCAAAAGAGCAGCACCGATATATGAAGAGAAGATAATCTAAAAAAGTAGTCGTCTCATACTTGGCCTACCACAGCTATAAATATATTTTTTTCTAAGGGATGAATATTTTGAACATATTGTACTATCGCGATTTTTAGAATTTCAATACCGAACTATAAAAATCGACGTTTGTATCCTCAATTATTATTTGTTAATAAATTACAACCTAATTCTAATAGATGTGTGACACGTATACAAAATTTCTTCCACCTGTTACACCATCAGTGGAATCAAGTTACAATTTATTAAAATATAATAGTTCGAATCAAATTACAATTTATTAAAAAACAATTGTTGAGATGCAAACTCAAACTTTTTATAATTTAAGATGAAAATTCCAAAAAATCACAATTTGCAAAATATTTATCCCTTTTTCCAATGATTCATAACTTTCTTCTTACGGTCAAGCTATTATTTCTTAAATCAGTTCTCGCTGAAACTTTCTCAAAGCTACACATACTCATTCAATCAATAAACTTAAGCATGCAAGCCTATAGGATCATTGTTCTCAAAGATATTACAATTTACAATCTACAACGTAAAAGTACCACAAAGAAGTAGAAGCGCATTATATACTCCTCCAAGGCAAACCATTTCCTACTTTAAAATTTTATACAGCTGAAAGATACATTGCCAAATCCAGAAAAACCGAACCCCTTAACTAAGTCGATTCCAGATATTGAGCAAAAATAATAAACATCAAAACTGGTTCAGTACGAATTGAAGTGTTACAGACCATTCTGCAGAGAAGATGAGGGTGGTGTTTTCACCACCCACCACGACCTGATCTAATTAGTGAATGGAAGCATCTCGAGGTCTTTACATAATCAAGAAAGAATGTCTCATAAGCCTGTTAGTGGATGATATAAATAGTTTCACAAAACCTTGCATGGTGACCTTGAACTGCATTCCCTTCTTACTCTTTAACGATTGATTCCCTAACCAAAGCCGATTCCGATTGCAAAGTACAAAGATGGAGCAAGGGCATTGCTTGAGCATCAATTATCAGCTAAACTTACCGATTTCCATCTTCTTTTTTATTGCTTTTTGGCCATGGTATACGAATGAGTCAATTATCCCCGAGATAGTGAAGATACCTGAGATTAACCAGAACCGGTGAAGGGTATATCTAAATTTGAAAGGACAGATAAATCTACATGATGATTCATATACTAGAATCATCATGTCAAGTACTACATTCCAGACATAACTATCTGCAATACATACATACATACATACATAAATACAGACTATTCTATAAAGCAAGACTAGCAGGTGGCAACTACCTTTGGGTTATCCATTGATTCGGACTGCCTTTCGAAATAAATAATCAATTAATTAAATTCATTTTCTTCTCTATGATCTCTTTTCTCTTCCCCGTTCCCAGATTTAATTTTCCCCACTCCTTTCTCTTTGCTCCTCTCTAGGGTCTATCTTAACACATATATTTCTCCCAATAGTTTTCCTATTATTTTCTTGTATTTATTTTTAGTTAAATAAATTGTTGACTTATCCTATATTTAATAAGTATATTCAAAAATATTTAATGTATCATAGAAGTTTTAACGAATATTTACAATTTTATGTCATTTGAATTTAATCACGTGATTAGATGATATTTTTAAGTTTATTCCGCACACCACACACACACACACACACACACATTTATATATATAGAGAGAGAGAGAGAGACCTCCAACAATTGCGCAGACATTGGTCAGGAAATGCAAGAATGAGACATGAGTTTCTGTAAAAGTCACCTGCCACCAGAAAGATATGATTTTAAAGATGAGAAGAATTAGATGTAAAAACTACATGTGTTGACGAGAAAGAGAGAACAGCTGAAAATTCATGGGATACTTTCACAAGCTATTCCATGGGAAAGGAAGCAAAAAGAACATATATCTATATCTATTTATTTATCTATCTATTTATATATATATATATATAAAAGAAGAATTTCAAGCACTATACCAAAAAAAAAAAAAAAAAAAAAAAAAAGGAATTTCAATCAACATTCAGTGGCCCTTCCATCATCCTGGAATATTAATACCATTATCATAAAAATCAGGTATTTTTGAGGAATATTTAAAAATTTTGCCAGATTCTTTTTCTTTCCTCTTGTTTTCCCTGGGACCAAACTGAATCCAGAGGAAACAATATATAAAATAAGTAGGTACATCAAGATGGTTAATGCACAATACACAAATTATATAAAATAAGTAGGTACATCAAGATGCTAATGATTATAGAAATATAGTTATGTGCTAGAGTGTCACAACGGCATACTTACCTTAATAGGTGAAAGATCATAAATGAAAAACACTCCAGGAAGAGCTTGAAGATGGCCAAAATCTAATCCTCTAACATGTTCAGTCACCGAGAACTGCAATTGGAGAAAAAATCATGCATTTCAAGCCCCATTGGTCAAATTATCCTCGATGTAAAAGAAATGCTTTCAAAAACGTTTACTAGGATAGGACAGCACAATATGAACAATGATAGTTTTACCAGTTAACTGTGAGCTGCATATGATAATTGTAAAATGGAACAAATTTTGTATAGTTATACTTGAGCTAAAATTTTGTATCTTCCTTTTCCCTTTTCTCTTTTTATTACATTATTCTTCCACTTTTTAGTTACCTTTCATCTTGCATGCTGCCGTTGAACTTGAGCAAAATGGTGACTGGAGCATATTTCGAGGTATAGATAGGGGAGTGACAAAAGGGTGGCAAAGGAGAGGTTAGTGCATGCATGTGTGACAGGCAGCTGGAGATTTGGGCTTCAAGTTGGAAATGAGTGTTAGACATCCAATATTGAAAGGACAATGAATATCCTCATACTCATTTCAAGTCTGTTGCAGTCACTATTTCGGATTTTGGATCCACTTATTATAGAGACACAAAAAGTCCTTCACCCAAATCTAAATTGTTTTCTAAACAAAGCATTAAGTTCTTTCTCTTTCATATTGAATTAATTAAGTGATGTTATATTGGCCTTTTTGTGGCAGCCATTTGATTTTTAAAGCAGAAAATTAGATGGAATGAATTGGTGGTATCAATAAGTAGAGATACATAATGAGAATATATTATTCAAGAGGGGAACTCCCTGCAGCTAACCGAACAAATTAATTAGTACAATGTAATGAGGTGAATTTGTCATACCTGATTTGACTGGATGGCTTGCCCATTAACATCAGTGAATACAGTTGGTACCACCTGCAACAAAAGCAAGAATTAGATAAGCTCCCACATGAAAATGTAGATCTCAGCATTTAAAGCAAAAACGAACATCGTGAGCAGGACCTAGATTTTGGATTACTTCAATTTCTTTTATATGTACTCTTATTTTCTTTTTCTTTTCCTTTTTAATATTCTAGTAGTTAGGACAACAGAATGCATGACTATAACATTTTCCGGGTGCTTGGGAGTACACAACATATATGCCAATGATTGACATAAATTTACAGTCTTGTCTAAGCATCAGCACACTAGAAATGGCATAATAATCAGCCGTTGTGCTAATATTATTAACGGAAGCAGCAAAATATGAGGAACTCCCTTTAACATAGGAACTATGCCGTTTTTAAGTAGATTTCTAGAATGACAAAGTATGTAGATCTTGCTGCAAGACAACTATAAATTAAAATGGTTCTACAACCACAGAGAAAAGTTAATTCATTTCTTGTTTTTCAAATAAAGACCAGGAAGGTTTGATCTCCGAGAAATAGAATATCCAATTAACAGGCAGCGTTCTTTTGTGAATCTTTTCAGAATGAAATTTTGATTTACTATAAGAGACAATGAAAGTTCTATTTTAAAAAGTAGAATTTTCTTTATGTGGTTCACCATGGCCCTATGGAGCAAGGAGGTTACAAGGAGGCGAATCAGCTGAGCTTTCATATTATTTGGCATATTTGGATCTATAGAGTGCTTCTATGTTGAGAGAGACTGCTGCTGGAATAATAGTTATGCAAGAAGCAAACCAAGAAAAGTAAAATGTGAACGGCAGGTATAAACAAAATCCACTAACCTTGATGAAATACTCATACATAGCATTGGGCGTTTGCTGTGTCCATTGCGCACTGCAGTCGAACTAGATTAGGACATATGCATGGGCAAAAATTCTAGGAGTTCAGAAGCATGTCGCTCAAATAACCAAGAGAAACGGATAGAAAAGTGTACCCATCAAGAGGATTCACAACACCAGGAAAGTAGTCTCCAAATGCTAATCTGTTGATCTTGTGAGTCATCTGTTTTTAAAATTCAATATTCAATGATTTCACCCTTATAATGTATATAGAGAGAAAAAAATTTGCCATCCGGACTTTGCGCATTTTTGCAATTTACCATCTCGGGCAACTTTCATTGCAAACCGCCATCTGAACTTTGCATTTGTAACAAACCGCCATCTTTTGGTGGTTTTGGTGAAAATACAACTGACGTGGCGCATTTCAAAACATGCCACGTGTCAAGTTTTTTGGCCAAAACCACCAAAAGATGGCGGTTTGTTACAAATGCAAAGTTCAGATGGCGGTTTGCAATGAAAGTTGCCCAAGATGGTAAACTGCAAAAATGGCCAAAGTAAGGATGGCAAAAAAAAAAATTCTCATGTATATATATGAAAAATCAAGATGTATTTCATTAGTGTACACCCCCAAGTCAGGTGAACAACTCGAGTTGGTATTGTAAAGGTAAAGGCAAAAGTATGAAAGCTTACATTAAAACTGTCTTTCTGAAAGGCGAGCAGATCATGAACATGCACATTTGACTGTTGGAAACTCTTCCCAGGGGCAAAATGAAAATTACCAGCTACTTTATTAACGTCCAAGAATCCATAGAGGTTACATCCTTCACCATCCTCATCTTTGATCCTTTGAAGAAAACCTTCTCTTTTGCACTAATTTAACATGCCAAAACCAAGACAAAGTAAAGTACTGAGGTTAAAGCCATGCCAAGACTTGGCAATATAAATGTTCAGAACCCACATAAAGTATGCGAAGCTCAAGTTGCCCTAGAAGTAGGACAAATAATTAATAGAGAGAGTTCGACATATTGGTCTAGATTGTCTAAATGTGTAAGGTTGTCCTAGTTCTAGAACTATCAACAAAATGATAAACCTCAACATGACATATCTCTAACCACAATGAAATACAGGACAACACCACCATCATTGGTTGTTGGTCAGACATTTACTTCAAGTAAAGTTGGACCATAAGTCATTTATACCATAGTTGTTAAAGGCGAGAGGCGAGGGGCGGGCGAGGGGTGTATTTTCAAGGCGAAAGGCGAGGCGAGAGGCGGGCGGTAAAAAGGCGAACGAGGCGATAAATAAAAAAGAATATTAAAATATATATATAATGCAGTAATAATACAAAAAAAACTTATTATAAATGATAAATTCAGTTCTTTTCCCTCAGATAAGTGTTCAATGTTCATTTAAACTAAAATAACATTCTAAGATTGTAACTATCTTTGCCAGTAGCGTCTAGAAGCAACTGCCAGCAGTGGTATAATGGTAGCAGTGGTGTTCCTCATTTTTTTTACAGTTTCTAGGGTTTTTTACTTCCATGTGTTAAACCTTTTATTTAGTTTTAAGTTTAGTATTTAACCTTAAAATAGGCCCAAAAGTGGTATTTTCATAGTTTCAAAAGCCCATGTATTTTTACGCTTAAAAAACCCTAAGAAAAGATGAGATTAAGTTTAGTATTTAACCTTAAAATAGGCCCAAAAGTGGTATTTTTCATAGTTTCAAAAAGCCCATGTATTTTACGTTTAAAAAACCCTAAGACAAGATGAGATTTCTCTCATATGGAGTAGAGGCGCGCGAGAAGAAGGCGAAAGGCGACAGAGGCGGATGAAGGCGAGCGCCTTTTCTACATCGCCTCGCCTGACCCCCACTGAGGCGATGAGGCTGCGCCTCTCGCCTGAGGCGCCTCAGGCGAGAGAGGCGCTCGCCTTTAACAACTATGATTTATACATGCTAAGAAAAAGCCATCCACACTAGGACTTCAGGTGCTTTTCTTCTCCAAACCTCCCCTTGTTCACCCAGAGTGCCAGGACACTGTGAACTTGTGAGTACATAATATTCACACTATCTCCATGTCAATACATCCATGCAGTTGAATAGGTTAACCTCAGATAATTAATCCTGCAGTCATTTCTGATGTATCTTACTGAAGATTGTGTCTCAAGTTAGGTTAATGTGCAGCAGAACACAATTGTGGGGCTATAAAAAGTTAATCAGAATTATCTGTGTCATCACCACAAGTCCCTCAGGAACCACAATAAAGACAAAAGAGATAAAAGGTTTGAAACATCAGGATAAGAAGCAGGTTGATTATTGGTTATGCAAGAGTATATGCTACTACATACTTCCATATCGTAGCAAGCCCCCGAAATGCATGAAATGTGAACGAACGATTAAGTTAGGGAACTCACTTAAGACAACTACAAAGTTTTGAATAGGGAAAAGCTACAAGGAAGAGATGTACACCTGGTCAATAGCATCAGGATTGGATAGTGCCCAGCCTTTCTTTCTATATGCTTCACGAACTTCTTCACAATTGTTACAACAATCATCATCTGCCTACAGAATAGAACTAAGTACTTGATGAAACGTAGAAAATAGCAAGATCAGAAAAGGACAATCTACTCAGGCAAATTTGTAATGCATAACCATGAAGGACTATAACTTGCAAGATAAATAACAAATTGTTATCAAATATCACAATGATAACAACCAATGATTAACACAAAATTGTTGGTTTATACTGCAATATCATTTTCCCTAATGATCTCATATATCTTAAACCATCAGTACAAGAAGCTACCAAAAAGAATATAATAGAGGACAAAGAGGTTAATACCACTTCTGCACCATAACATGAACCACAGTAAGTTTCGTTGTGTTCCAGCCTTCCACCATGTCTTTGTAAAGGACGGTCAATCTGTGTCAGTCCAGAAAAAGGAAAAGTGTCAGACAAAAAATAATTTATAGGATCCAATGACTATTCACATTGCATGATGTATAGTTCATAAGATAATTATATAAACTTACCTTGGGGGAACCAATAGTATCTGCCCTTGTCTCTATTACATTACCATGAGAATCAATCCTCTTTTTAATAATATCATGCCTCTGCATGAGAAAATGCAAACTTACTTCAAAAGACACAAAGATACATGCAATTTGAGTCAGTGATTTTTCCTCGAAATCCATCACTACATGCTCCAGTTTCTCCAAGTCAAATGCCTGTTAGAATTCCTCTCCAAGTTCTAAAAGCAATATGTCGAGAGGCGGATTGGTGCACACATTTTCCCTTTGTACTGCTAAAAGAATATCTCATAACAGAAACCAACTTATAACATCACTTGTGAAAATATTTTGGATAATGTAGTCTTAGTTAGGAAGAGATCAGATTCTCACTGAACACTCATGGGGAATCAGAATAAAATAGCACTAGTACTTCAAGATTATGAATCATATTCGAAAAAACAATCTTCAAAGTTCGTATGTGTGACTGAGGATATTAGCTAATAGCTATGATTTCAAAACATATCTGACTGCAAAAGAAAATTGAAAGACATAATCTATCTGAAAGCACTTACAACATCCAGATGTTGCTCTCCACTAATATCCATGGCATCAACGCTGACTATAGAGCATGGAAGTGCTGGAAAAGTGACATCGAACTGCAATTTTAAGTTCAATAAAAGAAACCTATTGGGTTAGTATTCTGCTTAAGGCCTTAAGCATAAGTAAATATCTGGTTGATTTAGTCACGTTACTGACAAACAAAGTTGCTCAAGCTCAGGTTGCACATAAACACGGTAAATTATGCTCCAGCTTTATTTAGCACATTGAGATATAAGCAACTCCGGAAAGTTTCATGAGTTCAATTATACTCTCCTTATGCACATAAATATTCTTCCATTAACTTGCAACCTGACATATTCTATTCAGTAAACAATGATTGAGCAGGACGCCAGTAGATATTTTCTTAATTTAAACGACACTAAAAGTAAAAACTTCATAATAAGCAAAAGATGTCATACAACCCTGGCCCTCCCATCATCCAATCCAAAAATGGGAAAGGCAAGGGAAAATTGCAAGAGGGCACACACCGCATCAGCAGAGACACAAAAGCTGAGTAAAAAAAAATTGACTTATTGAGCTGAGTTTAAACACAAAGAAGGATCAAAATGATGGCAAAATTTTCAGAAGGCAACTACTTTGTTTCAATATCAACAGATAGTGATGATAAGAAAGAAACTCTACATTAATACGGAGCCTTTCTCCTCTAGACGTATCTACCACTAACTTTGTCTCAGTCACGGCATGGAGGTATATTCCTGCAAAAGAACCAGAATAGAAATAAGGCTAAGTATCCCAGAAGAAAGAGAAACAAGAATAATGAAATCCTATAGTGTAAAGCGGATGCAAGAGGGAAACGCATTTGTACTCGTATTCTCTGCACATACCACCTCAACCTCTGCACATACCACCTCAACACTAAAGCCCAACACGCCAACCATTTCTTTACAAACATTAACAGGCGTAGCACACTCAGAAAGCACTTAATTAGCTCACTCCACAAGACAAACATTCCCATGACTAAATTCCACCAGAGCATAACACCCAAAGCACCAAAACATAAAGACGAAAAAATAATGAATCAATTACTTCAGTATGCATCACCAGCATCAAAAAACTTCATCAATTAAATATCAGTAGCCGCATAAGTTAACTCATAATCAAAATTCACACCAAAATTGTAACCGAACGACGGATCCACATGCTGCTAAACACAGGGAAATAGAATGCTATCAATAATGCAGATATATTCAAATACAATATAAAAGACACGCACTAAGCTCGGAGATGAAGAGGAGGAGCATGATTATGGATGACGCGAGGGTTATGACACCGCCGGAGAGCGTTCTGCTGTAAAAATCCTCATTGATCTTCGGGAACGCATCAAGGCTCCGCAATTTCCCAATTACACTCTCCATCATTCAACAATCAAACAAATTATCACAAAGAACCCAAAATTCCTAAACGGAGAATCTATATATCTGCACGTATTTGTAAACTTCAAAAATCGAATTTCACGAATTTCGGTTTCACTAAAACATAATCATAGGTGAAAAAGGGCGAAGATGAAAGACTCGTCGGAGAAGATAGTCAACTCCGTCTCTCAGTCTGCATCTACGATCTGCATACGTATTCACTATCCTGTTCCTGTACCTGGAGTTGGGGATTTCATATTTTCGTTTTCTTAATTATTGTGGGCCTATACTGTTTGTTTGCTATTTGGGCCGGCCCAATTTATCCTTTGATTTCTTTATATATCCTTTACGTTTACGCCCCTATCAGAATTTCTAAATACCATTTTTAGAATTTCTAAAAACTAAGGCCGGTATGGGTCGGATTTTAATCTGAATCCCATCCGAATTTTAGCATATTCGTTCAATAAAGATGTTCGATGGAGCATATTCAATAATAAATATTCATTATCTGAAATAAATGGATCGAATATAGAATTAAGGAATCATATCCGTTAATGAATCCGAATCCGATTTTATGTATAATATTTAATTAAATATATTATTTACTAGCACATGAGTAAAATGATTAAAAACAAAATTTTAAATAAATAAAAACAAAATCATCAAATAATCCATTAAATAACAATTATTTATTAAATATTATGTTATTACATTTATTTTATTACATTAAACTTGTTATTTTAAAAATTAAATTTTATTATTAATCGTGTCGGATCTTTTATCGGATCTGATCCAACCCGATTATGCATGGATTCAAAATAAATGTATGTGAATCCTATAGAATTCGGATTCGGATCAGGATATCGAATTTTCTTATCGGATTCGGGGTTCGGAATCTCCTGATTCGGACCGAATCCGACCTGTTGACAGCCCTACTAGAAGCCATTTTTGGACTTTGGATTTCTATCTTACCCCTTTGTGGGGAAAAATTCATATTAATCCCTATATTTATAATTCAAATTCAAAATAGTCCTTATATTTTTAATTTACTTTCATCCTATAAGTTATTTTTTTACCACAATTTTAGCAAAAATTTATAATTCGAATTTGCCATGTTCTACTTCACATGGTGTTAACAATGAGAGGTGAAATTACTAATGTCCCCATGGTTCATCAAAATTACAGCCAATTGCTAATGAAATAAATTGTAGCACCCACGACGATAGGCGCCATATCCCCCACACCATGAGTCTAGTCCACATATGAAATGGAATAATCCATACATAAACCGGGCTCAAAGCGAATAGGTGACAAGAAAAGATAAACCTAGTTGGGCGGAATCTAACCATGTACCACATAATCAGAGAATACAACATATGCAGTGCGGAAGCATCAATAACAAACATAAATCCCAATCACTCCAATTAATGCGATGCGATTACAACAATAGGCTACAAGCCCCCAAACAAACATAATTAATCAAATCGACATACAACCTAACAACGGTTCAATTAAGCATGCAACCTGACCTGAAATAATATTCGATAACCCATAATTGGCTCTCAGCCCGAATACATGAAATAATACATATAAATCATACAATGTGAAATGTGACAAGTGTCAAGTGTGACTCAAACAAGAACACTAAGACTCGACTCCTGCCTACCCAAACTTACAAGAAAATGGGAGAGTTGGAAAGAGGGGTCTGTCTCTAGAAGATTGAGTGAGCAGGAGCCATACATATATATAAAAACATGCAAATGCAATTCATAAATCCCGAGCAAGGTTTTACGGAAGTTAGTTCCTGCGAAAGGGCAAAAGAAGGTTATTCAATGCTTGGACTTTACAACTAATCCAATTTAAAGTCATTAAAGTTTACAATTTATGAATAATAGTGTGCATAATTTTCCAACCAAACTACGACCGTGTACAATAAATAAGGTTTAACATTTTCAAGTACGTGATCATTCAATACATAAATAATACATTCATGTAATACATAAAAGAACAATAACGGTTTGGGCAATCCGTGTCCCAACCTTCCCTCACGGTGAATAATAATAATAATAACATTGATAATAAAAATAATACTAAGTTCCATCCTTCTTCCCGCGGGGCGGTGGACAGGTTTGTAAAGCTCGAACCACCTAATAATAACCATATCGAGATGGAGACTCATGAATCCTACCCGTTCCTTCGATGGGTTGACCACCGGCTCAAGAATATCCCACCTTCCAGCCTCATAGGTCGTGCGAGGATATTTTCAAAGGGTACTATATGCAATGGTTTATTAATCCGACGGGCCAACAATATGTGCATGATCTCGCCAAAACATTTTAAGTAATGAAAATAATAATGAATTTCAATTCATTAGAAATAATTCATTTTTAAGAAAGGATTTACTCGATGACCTTCCTTTGATTGTCATATAAAGTTGTAGGGTTTGCATACGTAACTAGAACGAAAACACTCTCACCTAGAATACGACGAGAGAAGAGATATGAGCAATACGGGTGCGTACTTAATCCGGGAGTCTTCATCCTGGAGACGAACTGTACAAGAGAAGGAAAAATGTGTACTCGTGAGAAACGACCTAATATGAAACCAAATAGGAAACACGACATTTATATGAAATGTTGTGGAATGATATGACATGCATACGAGAATTATAGGATGATATGTTGTGTCATAGTAGTGCTCATGTGCACAATTAATGTCCCACGTATCAAATATGCATATAATTCAAGTGTACGTGTGATATGTGGTCATGCAACGCATACTCGAATATAATTAAATTAATCAAACATCTAACACCTTTGAGCATTACTATTAAACGTATAATTCACATCACGAAAGCATGCAAGGGACGTAGTCAAGTTCACGACATAGAATAACACAAGTCAAAGTATAAAACAAGGTTGAATTGGGTACAATCCCGACCGAGATAGATTTTGAACTGATTGGAATCTCGACCGGGACAGTGGTCTCGAAACCTACTATCCAAGCATTCCCGGCCAGGACAAAAAACATTCCCGGCTGGGATACATGTACAGACTCACTGCCCAGAAGACGTTCCCGGCCGGGACAACTTGTACACTAAAACTGTTCCCGGTTAGGACACCACATCAGACAACCAACTGATGGCCATTCCCGGCCATTACGAAATCATTCTTGGCCAGGACAGCTGATCAGACAGTCACCCCAGAACGCTTTCCCGGCCAGACTTAAAAATACACTAATCCCGTTTCTAACCGGGATCACCTGAAAGAAAAATAGGGGCAGCTCCGGCAAAACAGGGGTTTTACTGTTGGTGGCCCTCAGAGCGCCACCAGAGCTCGAAACTCTCACGAAACAAATAACAAACAAACAAGGAACACAAATACGCTACTAAAACACGAATCGAAACACATTATCATACAAATCCAACAAATTACATAATATAAATATATACATGTATACACATAATATACATATACATACACTTAGCTCAAGTAAAATGCAAGGGAGGGAGGGTTTTATCGGGAGAGAGATGGGCGGTCCCATGGTGTCGTAAGCCACCGGAGAGGCGACGATGATGGCGGGGAGAGGCGGTGAAAGGTGGAGCTTAATAGTGATGTAGATGTTGGCTGCTCCCTTGAAGATGAAGACGGAAGAGAAGAGCAAGGATGGTGATGAGATGACGAGGAACCATGATTGCCGGAGGTGAGTGGCGGCCGGTTGTTGATTTCGTGGTGTGTGTGTCGGTCGGCTGGAACAAAAGAAGAAGGAAAGAATAAAGAATGAAAGAAAGAAAGAGGAAAGAAAAAAGAAAAGAGAAAAAAGGAGAGGGGTCTCCCGGATGTGTGTGTGGCATGGGGGGGAGAGAGAGAGAGAGAGAGTAAGTGGAGGCGGGGCCTAGTTTGGGAGATATTTTGGGGCTTGGACTGGTTAGGATATTTTTTGTGGGTTTTAGGTTTGAATTGATACGTATGTTTGAAAGGAATTGATCCTTGAATTAAATAAAAGGGTATTCAACGGGTTCGGGAATTTACAAAGAACAAAATGGTGAGGTCGGGGAAAAATGTATATGCGTGTTTGTGTGTGAGATTGTAATCAAAGTCAATTAAACGTATCTCACGAATTTACAATTAAATCACAAAATCAAATAATTAACACATAAAATTTGTAACAACACGAAAACCCGCATGTAAATATTGTCCGCTTTGCTATCCATAAGTCGGCATAGCCTCTCGGTTTTGTTCTTCCCGGTGGAATTTAAGCCAAAGGCGCCCACCCAGGAAAAGGCCTCTACAGGGAAGAGGTATCCACCCCCTTTTAAGGAAAGCTTAGTTCTCCTCTTCCTTCGATGTGGGACATTACAAAATCACTTAAGTCATGTAATTAAATAATTAAAACACATAACAATCGACCTGACCTCACTTGTGACGTCATATCTGATCAATCGTAAAACACATAGCTTCTCAACCTTTCCCCCTTAAAATGAACCTATGCTCAGGTCCACTGCCTTGAGTTCTGACTCTAAGTAAATCTTTTCCATGTTCATCCCAAACGGGGTTCACGACATCCCGATAGGAATTAGTTTGGAAAAGCTCTTCAAGCGACAAGGGTTATTCAGTCCGTTGCAGAGGTAACTCATCCTCGAACTTAATTCGGTGTTAAGCGAGTAGCTCAATTGGACTCGTACAATAAGGGGGTCTAAAGGAGATTCAACCCTTACCGTTTCAATCCATTATGATCTAACTCTTGGAGTTCGGTTTAAAATGAGTATGGTGCCTTAGACAACTACTAACTCACAACCATGAACCTAACTGGACCCTTCACCGCTACTAATCTTGGTTCGATGTTGAGAAGATCGATCTGTCCTCGATTAGGTACTCCTCTACGAATTCTTCACGACCCTTAACTCACCGTGAAACATAAGCACTAGCAAAATCTAAACGGTCTCCAGTGGCTAGCTAGCCAACAACATGCAAAGTCACGCACACTACATGCGCAAGCAATAATCATCACACATATGCAATCACTAACGGAGGATAAAGTAATAAATAATAATGTATGTATGAATGTGTCATGAATGTTTTAGTGTACCGTGCACCGATGAATTGGATCATATGTTGATAGTCCCGTGACTTGAATGAATGACCGACGTATGTCAACTCAATCTCCAAATCTTCCTTTTATCCCTTGTGCGATCGATTGAAGTAGTAGCCCGATCCCTTAATAACTTGATTCTTGATTGTCGTTCTCACCCCCTTCACTGTTATCCCCTCAAGTTCTTGAGTGCGAGCTTGACCTTGACCCAATCAGCTTGCTTTCCATAAAAAGTTGTAGTCGATGATCTCAGATGCTCTAGCTAATCTTCTAGTAGCTCAAATTATGATCTCCAACCCTAGAAGTGTTCCCGGCTCCTCGTGGAAAAATGACTGACAAACCGACAACCATCTTGTTCACGTTGTGCCTTGCCTCCTAGATGTCCCGCCTTCAATACTCGGTTGAATTGACTCTCACTATTACCATCACAGAATATGATAATTTGACCGGGATTTCCTTACCGATACCCTCTTCACCATTTTTTGAAATATCTTTATGACCCTATCATCTTCGATATCTGAGACACATCATACAAAGACTCAATCCCTTTAAACTTTGGAGCTAGAGTTTGTACGTGCTCCATAATGAGAGATCGACAGGGGTTAACTTGATAATTGTAGTAACCTTCGATTAGTCCTTCAACCTGCCTTGTCGAATCAATTCCTCAACATCCCTTGGACGTGCATCTTCACCACTTGAAGTACTTGTCTCTTTCGATCGTATTCCTGAAGCTGTACCCACCTTGGTCTTGATGTTTATCAAGTGCTACGATCCTACCATTTATTCCTTGTCACTTTTTTAGGGTCCTGTATTTGTTAAGTTTTGTATTTTCATTGTTCCTAGTAGAAGTGACCTGTTCGAGCACAACCGTTAATTTAAGTTTATCTCTCGGTCGTGATCTCCCCCTTAAAATTTTCATCTTTGTCTGTTGAATTCGATCCATCATTTTTTAATCGAAATTCTCGGTCTCGTTAAAGGTTATTCTCCTAGTGATAAGCATCTTTGGTTAGGGAATGTGCTTGGTGATCTGGCTCACATTCACTTTGAAGTGTTTGGGGAGGATAACAACCATACTTCTTTCGTTCCCGACCTCCTGTTCAATCCCCCGAAACCTAGGAATTCCTGTTTTCCTTCTTGTCCGCTTTTGCAACCCACAAATCCTTTATTTTCTTGGTTCAAATATGACTTGATCGAAATAGTAGTTGATAATTGTAATGAGGGAAGGCATCCTATTAAGTAAACAATAAATAATGCATGTTGGGTTAAAATGGGAAATGCATGTCGCACACTTCAACAATTAAACGTAACATGTTTGAATAATTATATCAATTAAATATATATATATATATATATATATATATATATATATATATAAGGGAATTGAAATAATTTAACGGAATGTATGATGCACGTGCCATAAATGCAATATACTTGTCACCGTAGTGGTAAACTTAGCTCGACATCTTGTCCTTTGTTCTTGAATTGTGTGCTTGTCTCAAATACATTGATCCTCGATTGCCTAACCATGGTCTTCTGAATTTCCTTAATTTTTTTATTTCAAGTTGCGTGTTTCCACAGTCCGAGGTTGTTGTTTGAATTCAACTCTTCTATACCCTAGCAGCTCGGCCTCTTAATTTCTCCCCAAAACCGATTCCAATTTTGTCAAAATCTTCACCGCGGTTGTTACCTTGATCGGAGCCTCCTTGCTCAGCCCATCGTATACTCGAACAGTTAAGTGAACTCATCTTCCACGGTTTTGTGACCCCATTCTTCAAACTCAAATCGAATGTCGAACTTGAATGTCGATTCGAGTATCTTGACTCCTTGTAGGTTCATGATAATTATCCCAAGCATTTGTCACACGAGAATGTTAGATCAACAATAGCCATGCTTGAGCTCATGTTCATGAACCGTGCATTGTGAAATCAATTATTTGACATATTTAACAACTACAAACCCCTAGCATAAATATTTAACAAATGGAGGTGTAATATGTAATTTAGATAGGATTCTAAATTCACATCTGCACTATGACAAACCAGGCATGCTTCCATTCATATGAATAAAATAGTGTTCATCAGGAATCTCTGCAAAAGGCAACCAAGGCATACATGCTAACAACTTTCAATTAGAATCCTTAAAGAATCTGCTTTATAGAATATGTAACTGACACTTGATAGAGTTCACATGCACCTTGTAGTTTGAAACACCAAAGACAGTGGAGCAAGTATAGACCTTAATCATACAGACTGACAAAATTCACATGCTGCTAGTATTAGCATGAATAATCATTCCATATAACTCATGTTACATACATGCTCCTCACAATTAAATATCCCACAAAAAAGAGAAGATTTTTAAAAATATTGTTGAATTGTATCATTACTACTAAAAAAATGATGAGAAATAGATCTCAAAAAGAAGAAATTACCTTCCAGTCTCATGAATATCCTTACTTCAATTGTAAAGTAAAGGAGGTATTATGAGTGTTGATCGACTACTCTGCGTGCCATCACAAGGGTCTTAGAACAAATGAGTGACAAATTTGAGAAACTATACACGTGTAATGATGTTAGGGATATTGTTGCCCACTTTAGAGAGCGATGTCTTAGATTTGAATTTTTTTTTTGCCAAAACAGATGTGTTTTACGATACCGAAGTAGATGAATTCAACGTTGACGAAGTTTGCTACGAGCAAAAACGTACAAGGGTAAATCTAGACAATCGGTAACAGTTTATGCGAATATTTTTTTATGCTCATCTTATTGTAATTAAATTTGCAGGGTGTGTTCAGGCCAAAGGAACAAGCTGTTGAAAAAAATTCATCAAGCATGGCTTCAATTATTACAAAGAATGTCATACCTTGTTCAAGAGGTTAAAATTTAACCTTCTCCCAGGGGAACCACCAGAACACGATCAAGATCCTTCAATCCTAGCAGCTAAAGGTCTTTGATCAATCCTAGAAGAAGAGTACAACTGAAAAATTAAATAAACTTTGTTGCATAACAGATCAACTACTATAATATTTTCCAAGTACCTTTGTCATTAATTTTTGAGTTCCCAAATTCACATTATACGAAGTCTCAATTTCACAGTTCATACAATATGCATTTGATGACATACAAGGTGATAAATTTGAACAATGATAGGACACATGGTATTACCAATATATTATATATAAAGTTGTTGCAAAGTTACAATAAACTAGTACAACAAACTCTCTACACTTCACAAATACTAGAAAGTAAAACTACGGTACTACAACACATACGACATATTAGTGGAACGTAGAAGGTACAAATGCAATTCAATCAGGAGAAATACAACTGTACAAAAATCTTCATACTATGAACGATCCAAAATTGAAGTTTTCTTGGAATGGTTCAACAAGAGAAGGCCACACACGTTCTCCAGCTTCATAGTAAACCAAAAACTTCAGATTAACCTGCAATAAAAGTAATCAACATCATTAAGGTAAAAAACAGGATACTCTAACAACTACTGAATTACCTTAGCTACATCCTCCCACTGTCAATTTGACATAGTAAGCTTATTTGTAACTGCATCCTAATGGGTACCAGAAAGTGATAATAAGTAGCTGAAGTTGTGATACCTCAGCCTTAGCATTCTCAGTTTTTTCACGTAGTAATCAGAATTTTCATACATTTGCAGTTTTGCATTCAGGGCTCCCAGCATGCTAGTAATTAAGCTAACATCTTCTACAAATGTCATTGTAAAACCATTTCGACGCTTCATGAGAAGTTGGTTTATGAATTTATCTTCCTTTTCGTGATCCCAACAATTTTTGTAGAACACTTTTTCTTGGTAGAAACGAGCCACTTGCTTACGGAAATAATTTCGAGCCATGGATTTATTCACAATTAGTTAATATGTAATGTATGTTGAACTTGTGCAACAAGATGTAAAACCAAACTTAAATAACGGTAGATACTCATGTGTTAACCTAATACATTTTTTGACAGCATGTGAGCAATTCAAGGAGCCAAGCACTTTATGTTAAATCAACTTTAAATCCAACCTGTAGCACCCCAACCGGAAAGGCGCCACATCCCCCGCACTATGAGCCTGATCCACACATGAAATGGAAAGTCCATGTATGAACCCAGCTCACAGCGAACGGGGACTCACTCACTCATAAGGCTAGGCGGGAACTAGACCTTCGCAACCAAATCATAAAGAACAAAGATAAATGACAAATATGGAAGCATAACATACTACTATTCAGTACCAATTCAAGCCACATAATGGGTTCAACTAGCATAAAGACCTATTCCCGAAAATTCAAACATAACCATAATTACATGATCATAATCATAGTCATAACATTTGTCCATTCTTGAAAATTCAATCAAATTACAAAATGCATATGAAGAGACCCAAACTTAACCAATAGAATTGACAGGCTCGACTCCCCGCCTACCGCTCCAAACCTGCAAAGAAACTGAAAACAAACTGGGTTCAGTCTTTAAGAGACTGGTGGGTATAAAACAGGGCATAAATATTATATAAGACAGTATTTAAACATTCACATGCAAGTTATAATCCCAAATGAGGTTTTTAAAGCATTCCCCAAATGGGTGAAATAAAGAAATTATCAAAAGGGATTATAACAATAAATTTTCATTAGGTCGTTTGTGGCCCGGCGAGTGGGCGTGCATTATCTCTAACCAACGCCTTGTGTAATTCATTAAACATGCATTCATTCTTTCATCCACATTCATTATCATTTACACCTTCTTCCTCCTGTTGGTGGACGGGTTAGCAAGACCCGGCCACCTCCTTCATTGACCAAAAGGGGGTTACATTACTCCCCAGATGGCACTCAGTGTCCATTCCTCACTAACCCCTAACAAGGTCCGATTACGCCGTTCATTGGTTGGAACTAGTGTGAGGGATCACCGTCGGCACATGCCTCCCCGGATAGCCACTCACATCAAGTCCCTGGGCCCCATTCTGTGCATTCTTTCATTCATTTATTCTCGCAAAAACATTTGGTAGGATTCATAAAATAAAGGCTTTACGTTGCAATCATTTACTCTTGAAACGACTCTATATACATATAATAATTTTTTTGGCCGAAATCTTTGCACATTGGAAGTATATAAGGTTGTTTAACTAAATAGTAGAGAAACCCACCTGTACACCTCTTACCGAACAATACCAAGAAGAAAAAGGGGACTCGAAAGTGTCCTATGAACCCGACAAGTCTCCGCCCTGGAGAAAACTGTACAAAGGACAATGTAGTGTACTCGTGAGACTCAAGACTCTAAATGAACCATATTTGACGCACGACAATGTATTAATGTGATATGATATGCATAAGATATAACAATGTGCCATGAAAATGTTCATATGCTCAATTAATGCCACTTAGACATGTAAACAAGCTATTCACTCATTACACGAATAAATCGTGTCCGTTCATTATCATTCTTTCATATCACGTTATAATGCAGGTTAACAATGCACATGAATCATTTAGGGTAAAAAGGAATCCATTAACCACGTAGGGAATGCATTGGTTACAAGAAGAGTCACATTAGCACTTAAACGTTTATGTATATATGTCATATTTACACATCATATATTCATTAATTCATATCATAAAGTAACTTAAAGGCAAGAGAAACCACTTGGAGCACCAAATGAATGCAAGGGAAGCGTATAGTACGTCATGCGGTAGTACTTAAGCCATACATGTTGGTAGCTCAACAAAATCATATCGAATCAATCCATAAAATTGATATAATGGTCATAACACATATATTAACAAGTTAATAAAACATGGGAATCATAAAAGAGGATATTATGTAATGAACACGTTCATGTGCACGATTAATATCTTAAAGGCATATAACCTATCATTCCATTGCTTTTCAGAAACGTTTAAATCTGTTCAAGTTCATAATTTCCATATTTCATACCAAATCAATCCAAGGAATTTAAATAACGATCATGGCACGTAGTATAACATGTATATATATCATACAAGTCATAAGATAAGAAATATAGAAGCAATTAGGGTTCAAGTTGATAGCAAAGATCCATGCATGCGCACATTGGAACAATGAAGACACGTTGAGGCATAACTCGTAAAATATTCCACGAAAAATCATAAAATTTCATAACACCCAAGATAATACATGTTAGCATAGCATAGGAGTCATAAAAGAAGTGGAGGAAGATCAAACAAGCGATGAAAAATGGAATCGGAGTATAAAAAACCGGCAGGACAGAATCCACCCCCATGGATTTTTCAAACGGGAAAAATCCACCCCCATGGATTTTTCCAAAGGGGAAAATCCACCCCCGTGGATTTGTGTCTGTGGCGAAAAAAAACACCCAAACAAGGCATGCACAAAAGAGAAGGGAAAAGATGCATGTTACCAACTTAAAACTTAATCAAAAGCATACATATTCAGGTTATAATCTCATACATACATGCCAAAACTGAAGCTAAATCATGAGAATGGAAGAGATGCTCACATAGGTTCATGTTCTTCAAGTTTCAAGAAAAATCATTAATGGTAACTTCCAAATAACTCATCTATCATGCAATACAAGTTTAGGGAGACATAAATGGAGGTCTTAGGATGATATATCATGCTTCATACTAAAAGAATTCACAAGATCTCAAGCAAGAATCATCTAAATTTCACAAACCCTTACTGTTCATCATCTTCTCCAATACTAAATCAAACCTTGGTGAAATCATGCAATATGGGACTTAAAATAACTACAAGGAGATACACAACATAAAAATTGGATTACCTTTCGAATTGGAGAAGAAATGGAGGGAGTATGAGCTCAAATACTCCATGGGTGAATAGTTTCCTTATTTCCCCTTCTTTCTTCTCTTTATGGCTGATATTTCTTATGAGAGAGGGAGGGGGGTTCGAATTTAGGGCTGGTATAGGGAGAGAGAGAGAGAGAGAGAGAGAGAGTGTGAAGTGGGCTAGGTAATGGTTAGGTCCTAGGTGTGTCAAGATAGGTCCGCAAGCTCACAATTGTCAACGGTTGTCGTTTTAGGCACAAGGTGCTCATTTCGGTTGAAATTCGGGGATCCAAATGGTCTTAGAAAAATATGAAACTTGACCCATCGGATCCGAATCGTCGATACGAGTCCAATGGGCATGACGGAACTCGATTCCGAGTTCCCGAGCTCAAGATATGCCGCCCGGAACACAAGGTACGCTAAATGCTCTTTAGCCCCCTTTTCGGTTCCGATCACACAAACGATTCCAAAATTCAAACATACAATAACAAAATCATGCAACGAGCATACAACCATAATCATAATACACATAATTCACTCATACCAAGTTTTCACAAAGAAAAACGAAAATCAATCAAATAGATACGACACTCAAATACGAGCATAAATGCATAAACGTTCAAGAGTCCATATTCAATTAATAAAAACTAATAAAAGAAACACTAATGAAAGCATATATAATTAATTTAATTTCGCATATTGGTAATCAATTACATCATGCTTAAACCACTGAAAAACTGGGGCGTTACACGACCTATGTAGCCCATGTGTTAATAGGATGATACATAGTCACGGGAAGTAAAGTGAAATGATTTCCAAATTGAAAAATCTGATTTCCAAATTTAAGAGAAAAGCAACATAATTTACACCTATAAATAACATCCTTATGAAGATCAGAAAAGAAAAAAACAAGTACAAAATAACCAAAACCATTAGAAAACAATCCAACAAAAAGAAAGTTTGTTCTAAGTAACCTTTTTTAACGGTTTAATTGTTCATATTCGAATTTTCCTTTAATGATTATGCTTGATGTTACATTAAACATTGCATGATGGCACCTAAAAAACAAATACCTAGCAAAGAGAGTTTGTTCTACCCGCAAGGTTGGACAAAAGCTATTGACAAGAGATTCATTGTATAACTATACCTACCTTGTAGCACCCCACACGGTGGGTTACCACATCCCCCGCACCAAAGACCGATCCACATACGAGATGGAAGGCCCGTACATGAATCAAGCAGTGGTGAACGGGAGACAGACAGACTCATACCTAAGCTAGGCGGAACATAGACCTGAACGTCAAAATCAAATCACAGAATAAATGCAGAAGCGGAAGCATTCAAATCAAATTAAATCATGTAAGAACAGTTGACGAGGTTCAACTAGCATAGATACCTAATCCCGAAATCAAACAAAAATTATAAATCAACGGGTTCAATTAGGGATGGCAACGAGCCGAGCCGAGCCGAGCCTTGGCCTTTTTTCAGGGCTCGGGCTCGGCTCGACCAAGGCTCGAACCCGGCTCGAGGCTCGGCCTTTAATATTATTTTTAATAAAAAAATTAGTTTTTTTAATAATTTAATATATTTTTATATATAATAATATATATTAAATGAATATATATAATAAATATATTATTTTTTATTCATTTTGTATTAAATTTAATGAATATATATATAATATTATATATTAATAAAATATTTATATACATAAAAATTAAAAATATTATTTTTTTAATTAAATATATGGGCTCGCGAGCCACGAGCCAAGAAATAAAGGGTTCGGGTTCGACTCGGCTCGACTCGTGTAGCTCGCGAGCCGGCTCGGCTCGTTGCCATCCCTAGGTTCAATCTATCCCTAGAAGGCTGTCCCGAAATAATCATAGTGATACGGGTTCATCTAATCCAAGAACCTGTCTTAACCTGTCCCGAATTTCATACATTCAAAGCACAATCATAAATCTATAGAGAATATGTTGTACACATAACTTCAAACATAGTTCGGAATAAAGTACTTAACAAATTCAAACAGACAAACACAGACTCGATAGACACGACACACAGCCGCCTAGCTCGAACTCCAACAACCTGAACCTGCAACTAAAACATAAAGAGGGAGGGGTCAGTCCAAAGACTAAGTGAGGGTCTACCCACACACACCTACATATACATAGAGCACATCACGTTCAAAATTAAATGTTCGTGAATCCGGGATTAGTTTTTGCATGCCAAAACATTTGTCCGTGATAATATATATATAGGGTGGCTTATCAAAACAGATGAACAAAACTTAATTTACACATTTATCAAAGCGTATGTTCAAATTCATGCAGACTTAGCACAAATATCAAAGCATATTTTATTAGGTTAAAAGTATACCAAATTTTATCTTAATTTAAGAGTCTACCCCCGTTTCACGAACTTATGGCAGACAGACAAACAGAACACTCGATCGGTACGAGTTCAAATTCCAACCTCCTTCATATCATATTCAAATACGTACTCGAATTCAAATGAAATCCAAATCAAACGTATCTCCTGCTCCGGGTGATGGAAGGTTTGTACATACCCTAGCCATCCAAACATATATGTATGGGTCGTGAGTTTCATGACAATCACGCCCGAGGATTCCATTCCCAAACCAACCTCTTGGTGGGATCCGGGTTGATCCTTTCAAAGTGGAGACTGTACTAGGAGTAACCCGACGGCCCCAATGCCATCCCAGGGCTCCTTTACACCAATCTCCGAGGCCCAGCAAAGTGCAAAGTTCAAAGTTTTAGATCCCGCTACAGACAGACAGACATAACTCATGCGTAGTGTACTTATCATATCGTACGTACATAACACACATACTGACCTCAAAATCATATCAAAACCGAGACTAAGCATACATAGGCTCATACATAGCATTTATACTTTCAAACATATAGCAAAACCATCAAGGTACATACTTCGCACATATTTACGTATACATAAGGCTTATTGTAACAGCCCGTATCAGGACCTAGCTGAAAACAGTAAATCAAAGAGGACAAGAATGCGTTTATATACCTTGGTTCACCTTTACAAATGTTCAAGCATTGCATTCTTATGTGAACAATGTGCATTCACTAGTCGTATTGTGTTCTAAGGGGGATTTCCTTACCACGAACCAAATTCACTATTCATTTCCCGAGCCTACCTTGCCCTAGCATCTCATTGGAACCCTAGAGGTTCATAACTCATGCTTCCCAGTCATATGAACATGTTTTCGAAGCTTCGAAATCCTTTCTTGATCATTAGGGGTATTTTGGGAAATTTTGTTAAAAGTACTATTTATTTTCCGAACCAGCACTACGCCATTTTATGCGAGAGACCTCAAAGAACCTATACGTACTTTCTTGGAATTTTTCAACTCTCTTTTCAATGGTTTGAGGTTTCGTTTATGTGTCCAGAGCAATTTAAGAATTTATTTTCAAATAAAAGTTTCCGTCGGTTGAATATATTTCCTTCGTTAGAATGATTTAGCCCTTGAGATAATCGCCATAACGTTTCTCGATTTTTTCTATATTTTTGGAAAGCCTTTCAGACCTTCAAATTTCATCCTAGTATTTATTTCAAAATTAAATTAATTTTCGAAATTCAAGAAAATCAAATCTTCCGAAGCTTATAACTTTTGAACCGTACGTCCGATTTTGATCCGTGAGTAACCGTTTCGAAGCTAATTTTATTTCCTAGCTCTTGGGCACTTTTCCAGCTTCAAAAATACGCAGGAGGAAGGTGAAATTACCCGATTACCCCTGCTGTAACAATTATACTAAAGAGCAAACCTATTTTTGGAAATTTCATAAAATGCCCCACCTCAAGTCCCTAGAATAAATATTATTTGCACCCTAGTCCTTCCCAACAACTATAAATAAGTGTGTTGGGGTCTCATTCTCTCCCTCACACCTCCAAACTCACGTCTTCCCCCCTTGAAGAATAGGTATGTTTTCTTATTTTTTTTTATGTTTTAATTAGTTTATTTTATGTTTTATTTTGTGTTTTAATTTATTTATTAATTATGCTAGGTTTAGGATTTAATTTATATTTTATTTTATGCATGAAATATGTGATTTAATTTATGTTTTTAAATATTCATGAATTTATGAATTATGTTTCTTATAGTATAGTTTATTATGAAATGTGTTACATAATTTAATTATGTGACAATTATTATGACATGTTACATGTTACATTTTATTTATTTTATGATCATACTTAGGTAATTTAATTTGTTACCTAATTTAATTAAATGTTACATGTTGTTTAATGTTACATAATTAAAGTATAACCTATAGTTTAACATGTTACATGTTTAATTAATTGTTACATATTTATACTTGACCAATTGATATATGTTATGGTATACATGTATAATATACGTATACGTATTTGATTCCAACATGTATAAATACGTGTATACTTTCGTATAAATACTATGTGTATTTAAATAACAAATACGTATGTACTTTTGTATAACTACCGTATGTATTCTAGTATAAATACCGCATGTATTTTTGTATAAATACTGTATGTACCCTGTATAAATACTGTATAAATACGGTAGGTATCCCCGTATAAATACCGTATACATACAGTATAAATACCGTATACATACGATATAAATACACGTATACATACAGTATAAGTACCGTATACATACAGTATATATACCGTATACTTGAATAGTGACCTTTGACCTTGACCTTTGACCCTTGACCTTTGACTTTGACCATTTACTTTGAACTTGACCAAGAATTTTGACTTTTAACCTAAATGATCGTTTCAAAGAGACGAATTCAACGGTCAAAGCCTTTTTCAAAAATTCTCAAAAACAGGGGATCAAAGTAGGTTTCAAAGTTCACATTTCTTTTCTAAATGAGATTGTTTTAAGACCCTAAGAATATATACCCTTGAGTTCTTGACACGAGCTTTCAACTGAGACTAATCGTTTACTTGAATCCTTTCTTCGAAAAGATTATTCCTTGTTTAAGTGTTCCGCATTCTTGTTGATCTTATACTTCAATACATGGATATCCTCACTCAATCATGAATCATTTATATAGTTTGGAACTCAGTTCCTTAAGGCTCATGTCTATGATCATAAATTGATTAAAGATTGTTCGATTGCGTTGATCTATTAACTCAAGTTTAAGGACAACTCACAATCAATGTTTCATTCTTAGTTAAATGATTCTCCTGCATTAAATGGTATTACTATCTTATGTACTGCATTACATGAATCCTATTATGCCTTCATGCTTTGATGGTTATTGAATAATTATCATGAAATCTCGCCACATGATATGATATACTTTGATAACGCTTTGTCCTGTACATGTGATATCGTTATGTGTTATTGAATGTCTTAAGGTCATCCCTACTTGCTTATGTGACTATATGGTTTTTGGATAGAAACTTAATCATTCACCACTCACAGGTGAAGTCCGGATTTACTGTGGCTCTGGTATTATTGCATAATACCGTATCTGTAGGTGAGGTTTAAACTATTTCAACTGGAACCATGAATATTCCTTCGTTTTCAAATGATTTCAAAATCAACGCCTTCTGGTGCAAAGATTCCTATCTTTCAAAATTTAACGTTTTCCCGTTTTGGGACAATGCTTCAAGTTTAAAGCAATGATCTCTGATATACGTTCTGTTCACTGTTATGCCACTTTGATTAAAGGTTCAGCCTTCTGAACTCTGTGTGCTTATGCACGTTTGATATTCTGAAAGCAAGCTTTGGAAATTTTGCTATGTTGGGCCCTGGCGGTATGGTTAAGTAGTAGACCGGGAGGCGTGCGCCAATGGCTACTATGAGACTGGCCGCCGTAATGACCTTGGTGATGGTTTAATCGGAGGTTGGTTACTCCACATCGAAGGTCGGGAGAGGTGGTAAATTCCTCCCGTTTTGCACGTCACCGCGGGGTAGCTCCCTGGGCGCGACAATAAGGGGAGAAGGGGTGGTGCATGTGATTATGGGTGTTGGGATCCTAATGGATCTCGATACCAACTTTGTAAATGTTTTTGAGGAGTAAAGGATGGATATGGCCTAGCTTGCGGGCAACTTTGGTTTTAAAGTCTGGTTCATACTTTTGGAAAATATCCCGTACCCTCTTCCCCGTTTATAAAGTATATATGAACCAGAACCTCTGATGTGTGTGCATGTGTGTGCTTGCTTGGAAATCTCTTTTCAAAGTAATGTTTTGGAATACGATTCTGAAATAAAGATTCCGAAATTCAGTTTTAAAGTACAACTTTGAAGTAAATCCTTTTCTGAAAACCTAAAGTTTAAGTACTTATATTGTTTCAAAAGTCATGCCTCACTTAGTCCTTTTGACTAATACCTCCACCCTGTTTTCTGACCTCATGGTTTCAGGTTCAGTGATTGCTTGTTGGCTGGTATCTTGAAGTATAGGAAATCTTTTGTTGTGCTCTTGTGGTCAGGTTCTTTTGAACCATCTTGGTCTCCACCCTCTTGATGATAATGTAGCGTTCGATTAGGTACTTATCGATCTAGCCTCCGGTGTCCTTTGTTAATTGTTATATTTTCCTTGACACTCTATCGAAATATCTCTTTCAATACTCAATTCTTGTATAGTCCTTGTACTTGGTTACTAGCCTCTTGTGCTTATGATTTATATTTCGAAAGTTTTAAATTTCTCATATTTCCGCTGCAATATTCCCTTCTAGTACTCTGATCTTGTATTGTTTTGTCCGTTCGCCAGCGCGTTTCTTGGGGGCTAGGTCTCCTAGCCACTTGAGAGGTACAACGGTGCGGGGTTGTGGCCTCTTCGGGGTGCTACAACTAAGGTGGTATCAGAGCCCCAGGTTGCGGAAATCTGGGGTTCTCAGAGTCTCACAAGTACTCTCGTGTCTTTAGTGCTTAAATTGTGATTGATCATTGTTTGGGGCGGCCGACCAACATGTGATTTGTTACAATTGTAGTACTAAAACTTTTTTTTTAATTGAGTCAACCGTCTAGTTTTATCAACATCAAAACTCTTGAGTTCTATTGAGTCTTTCAGTACTTTTGGAAAACAATTCGCTCGTTAGAGGTTACGATTTTCAAATTTTACCTCCTTCATCGTCTTACTTGCATCTCCAGCTTGCGAAAATTTCCTATTTGCACTTCTAGCCCGATCGTGCTTCAAGTCCTAGAGTCACTTCAAGATACCGACAAGGCCCCTATATAATGTGTTTTATGTGCTACTTGGATACTGATTACTTGGATACTGAGCATTGATGACTTGTTATTCCCTGCGTTGACAAGTGCTAGCTAATTGATAATTGATGATCCTTGATATATAGTTGTTACTGGATTATTGTTGATTGGAATAATGAATGCTGATTAGCTTTGGTTCTCCACTTTGATATGTACTTGATACTTGTTAATAAGTGCTCTGTGACATGTATACATGTTTCATGAATATTGCCTCTGTGATATGTTGTGCACCATTCCTGACCCACACGCATTATATTTTAATCGTTGTTCCTGACATCAGAAAGTACTTGCTTTGGAATGAAGAGGGAACTCGAATTTTGCTAAATATGGCCAGAAGTACGGTACACACTCTTAACACGCCAGTTAAGGTTCTATAACCCTGGCGCCATGCATTCATCGCATCAAAGTTATATCTGGGCATACTTGTTCATGATTGAGTACTTGGTCATGGAAACATCATATTTAATCTCTTTTGAGATTTGCTTTGTTGCACCATTGGTATATAAACGCATAACTTTATCGGAGGTTAATCGCTACTACTCGTCGAATTCTGTCATACTGCTAGAATGAGATATGGGATCATCCAAGGAAAGGATAAGGGTTGGGAAGAAGAAGAAACAAAGTATGCGTTATGGGAAGGTAAACGGTAATCTTCGTGAGAAGACGTAGCCTGTTCTTTGAATAAGCAATAAAGATAAACTCTTGTAAGAGAAATGGAGGTAGTATATGTGTTCTTAAAGGAGTTTTTGGTCATCGAAACTTATTTCCTCCTGAGCATAAGTGTGTTAAGACTATATCAGACATGAGGGAAGTAAGACCACTTTTGAGGAAAACTATAATGAACAACTCCGACTTAGTACAAGAGGATGGAAGAAGTAACTTATTAAAGTTATAAAATTGAGGTGTAACTACCATAGCGCGTTGTTGTAGGAAACGCTCGCGTTATGTGAAACATCCAGTTGGTATAATGATACAAAGAGAACTGAATTCCCTGATAGTAAGGAAAATGTGATATCTCCTACCACTAATCGAGAAGTTATTTGGAAAACTACGAGGTTCCCGATTATGGTTCAAGTTGGATTTGAATAAGGGTAGCGTTTCCCAAATCGGAGGACAAAGAAGGATGATCCAGAACCGTTTTCCAAACAGAACTAAGGGCACTCCAATTTCACAAAGATATCACGGCATTGACTATTATATCTACAATAATTGAGAATGTGTTGGATTTCCAGAGGGTATCCTAACAAGTTATCCTGAGCTTCGTTGGCAACATCCTGGTGTACTTAATGGCTAAAGATGCATGATTCATATGACAACTAGTATTGGGCACTGGAGCACAAGTTAACTATTAAGTTCAATGAATACAATTTTAGGTAGAAAAAGAGAAACACTCTTTGATCATATCACCTGTGGCTCAGGAAGTTGCAGATAAACCTTCAAGGATAGGAACAACGATGGATTTGATATTATCACGGAATACATCTAAAGTAAAGGCTTCTTGTAAGATGGAATATTATAAAGTGTCTCCAAAGAAATTAAGTAAAGATCGGCTTCTGTACCCATAACAACCTTGTTGAAAGAGTAAGAAGTACCTTCTTGCTTTAGTGATGGACACTTTGCTGGATCACAAGCCATAAGCCAAGTTCAGATAATGCAAATTTTGGCCGGAGAAAGAGTCACAATTCTCGGGCGTATCGCAACTGTTTAGGTATTAGAGTGGACCCCTCGAAAATTGAAACGATTTTGGATCGGAAACAACCAAGGAATCCTTCTGAGGTAAGAAGCTTTTTGGGACTCGCAGGATACTATCGAAGATTCATGCAGGATTTTTTCGAGGATAGCTGCACCACTTACTCAGTTAACCAAGAAAGAAGGAAAGTTCGTATGGACAGAGAAATGCGAACAGAGCTTTCAGGAATTAAAGAAAAGAACAGAGCTTTCAGGAATTAAAGAAAAGATTAACTACCGCACCTATACTAACATTACCAGAAGGGAAGGAAGGTTACACCGTCTATACCGATGCTTCAAAAGAAGGGTTAGGATGCGTTCTGATGCAGCATGAAAAGGTGATAGCATATGTATCCAGGAATCTTAAACCACGTGAAGTCAACTATCCCACCCATGATTTGGAACTAGCAGCGATTGTCTTGCCCTCGCAAAATGGAGACATTACTTGTATGGGGTAACCTTTGAAATATTCACGGATCATAAAAGTTTGCGGTACTTTTTCACTCAAAAAGAGCTAAACATGAGACAGAGAAGGCGGATGGAATTCCTGGAAGACTATGATTGTATAATTCAATACCATCCTGGAAAGGCTAACGTGGTGGCTGATGCATTGAGTCGAAAGGCTAGTGCATTGCATGTCGAAGGACACCCAACGGAGTGTGGAAGGAAACCAGCTCAAGTGATTCCTAAAGTTAAGTTGGCAAATCTAATAATTTCGTCACCGCTGAAGGATTGGTTGATAAAGACGCAAGCTATAGACGGATGGATTAAGAAGTGTCTCAAATCCAAGGAGAAAGATGATGAGACAAAATTCAGTAAAGGTGAAGGTGGAATCTTGAGATATAAGAACCGAGTTTGGGTACCCTCAGCTATCCGAAAAGAAATACTTGATGAAGCACATAAAACACGCTATACGGTACACCCTGGAGGAACAAAGATGTACCAAGATCTCCAGAAGCAGTTTTCGTGGAATGGAATGAAAAGAGATATTGTTGAATATGTCAAGAAATGGTTAGCTTGTCAAAAAGTTAAAGCAGAACACCAAAAGCCAGCAGGAAAGTTACAACCACTACCAATTCCTACATGGAAGTGGGAGCAAATAACCATGGACTTTGTTACTGGGTTACCTAAAGTTAAGCGAGGACAAGACAGTATATGGGTCATAGTTGACAGATTGATTAAATCAGCACATTTCTTATCGGTTAAGATAGCAAATAAGGATAACTCTTTGGCAAAACGGTATCGGGAGAAGATTGTGAGATCTCATGGAGCACCTGCTAATATAGCGGCTGATAGAAATCTAAAGTTTACATCATAATTTTGGCAGAGTATTCCAGAGTTATGGGTAGAAACTTAGACTTCATCATAACAGGCCATCCTTAGACATATGGATAGTCACTAAGGATGATAAAGGGGCTAGAGGACATGATGAAGGTATGTGCACTAGACTCTCGGGTACCATGCAGAGACGTTCTAAGTTTTGTTAATGAAGGAAGTACCGTAAGGATCAAGCTCAACCGATGGTTTAATCCAAATAAAGATTTTTGGAAACAAAGTTACTTGGTTTGAGATATTGGAAAATTACCTAACAAAGATCCTGAGAAAAAGACACGACATTTGGAAAGTAATGTGGTAACCAAAGAAAGATACAAGAACATCACCCGAAGTTATCCCCGGAACGGTTGTGGAATCTGAGGATAGATTCCTTTTAAGGGGGGAAGATTGTAACAGCCCGTATCAGGACCTAGCTGAAAACAGTAAATCAAAGAGGACAAGAATGCGTTTATATACCTTGGTTCACCTTTACAAATGTTCATGCATTGCATTCTTATGTGAACAATGTGCATTCACTAGTCGTATTGTGTTCTAAGGGGGATTTCATTACCACGAACCAAATTCACTATTCATTTCCCGAGCCTACCTTGCCCTAGCATCTCATTGGAACCCTAGAGGTTCATAACTCATGCTTCCCAGTCATATGAACATGTTTTCGAAGCTTCGAAATCCTTTCTTGATCATTAGGGGTATTTTGGGAAATTTTGTTAAAAGTACTATTCATTTTCCGAACCAGCACTACGCCATTTTATGCGAGAGACCTCAAAGAACCTATACGTACTTTCTTGGAATTTTTCAACTCTCTTTTCAATGGTTTGAGGTTTCGTTTATGTGTCCAGAGCAATTTAAGAATTTATTTTCAAATAAAAGTTTCGGTCGGTTGAATATATTTCCTTCGTTAGAATGATTTAGCCCTTGAGATCATCGCCATAACGTTCCTCGATTTTTTCTATATTTTTGGAAAGCCTTTCGGACCTTCAAATTTCATCCTAGTATTTATTTCATAATTAAATTAATTTTCGAAATTCAAGAAAATCAAATCTTCCGAAGCTTATAACTTTTGAACCGTACGTCCGATTTTGATCCGTGAGTAACCGTTTCGAAGCTAATTTTATTTCCTAGCTCTTGGGCACTTTTCCAGCTTCAAAAATACGCAGGAGGAAGGTGAAATTACCAGATTACCCCTGCTGTAACAATTATACTAAAGAGCAAACCTATTTTTGGAAATTTCATAAAATGCCCCACCTCAAGTCCCTAGAATAAATATTATTTGCACCCTAGTCCTTCCCAACAACTACAAATAAGTGTGTTGGGGTCTCATTCTCTCCCTCACACCTCCAAACTCTCGTCTTCCCCCCTTGAAGAATAGGTATGTTTTCTTATTTTTTTTTATGTTTTAATTAGTTTAATTTATGTTTTATTTTATGTTTTAATTTATTTATTAATTATGCTAGGTTTAGGATTTAATTTATGTTTTATTTTATGCATGAAATATGTGATTTAATTTATGTTTTTAAATATTCATGAATTTATGAATTATGTTTCTTATAGTATAGTTTATTATGAAATGTGTTACATAATTTAATTATGTGACAATTATTATGACATGTTACATGTTACATTTTATTTATTTTATGATCATACTTAGGTAATTTAATTTGTTACCTAATTTAATTAAATGTTACATGTTATTTAATGTTACATAATTAAAGTATAACCTATAGTTTAACATGTTACATGTTTAATTAATTGTTACATATTTATACTTGACCAATTGATATATGTTATGGTATACATGTATAATATACGTATACGTATTTGATTCCAACATGTATAAATACGTGTATACTTTCGTATAAATACTATGTGTATTTCCATAACAAATACGTATGTACTTTTGTATAAATACCGTATGTATTCTAGTATAAATACCGCATGTACTCTTGTATAAATACTGTATGTACCCTGTATAAATACTGTATAAATACGGTAGGTATCCCCGTATAAATACCGTATACATACAGTATAAATACCGTATACATACGATATAAATACACGTATACATACAGTATAAGTACCGTATACTTGAATAGTGACCTTTGACCTTGACCTTTGACCCTTGACCTTTGACTTTGACCATTTACTTTGAACTTGACCAAGAATTTTGACTTTTAACCTAAATGATCGTTTCAAAGAGACGAATTCAACGGTCAAAGCCTTTTTCAAAAATTCTCAAAAACAGGGGATCAAAGTAGGTTTCAAAGTTCACATTTCTTTTCTAAATGAGATTGTTTTAAGACCCTAAGAATATATACCCTTGAGTTCTTGACACGAGCTTTCAACTGAGACTAATCGTTTACTTGAATCCTTTCTTCGAAAAGATTATTCCTTGTTTAAGTGTTCCGCATTCTTGTTGATCTTATACTTCAATACATGGATATCCTCACTCAATCATGAATCATTTATATAGTTTGGAACTCAGTTCCTTAAGGCTCATGTCTATGATCATAAATTGATTAAAGATTGTTCGATTGCATTGATCTATTAACTCAAGTTTAAGGACAACTCACAATCAATGTTTCATTCTTAGTTAAATGATTCTCCTGCATTAAATGGTATTACTATCTTATGTACTGCATTACATGAATCCTATTATGCCTTCATGCTTTGATGGTTATTGAATAATTATCATGAAATCTCGCCACATGATATGATATACTTTGATAACGCTTTGTCCTGTACATGTGATATCGTTATGTGTTATTGAATGTCTTAAGGTCGTCCCTACTTGCTTATGTGACTATATGGTTTTTGGATAGAAACTTAATCATTCACCACTCACAGGTGAAGTCCGGATTTACTGTGGCTCTGGTATTATTGCATAATACCGTATCTGTAGGTGAGGTTTAAACTATTTCAACTGGAACCATGAATATTCCTTCATTTTCAAATGATTTCAAAATCAACGCCTTCGGGTGCAAAGATTCCTATCTTTCAAAATTTAACGTTTTCCCGTTTTGGGACAATGCTTCAAGTTTAAAGCAATGATCTCTGATATACGTTCTGTTCACTGTTATGCCACTTTGATTAAAGGTTCAGACTTCTGAACTCTGTGTGCTTATGCACGTTTGATATTCTGAAAGCAAGCTTTGGAAATTTTGCTATGTTGGGCCCTGGCGGTATGGTTAAGTAGTAGACCGGGAGGCGTACGCCAATGGCTACTATGAGACTGGCCGCCGTAATGACCTTGGTGATGGTTTAATCGAAGGTTGGTTACTCCACATCGAAGGTCGGGAGAGGTGGTAAATTCCTCCCATTTTGCACGTCACCGCGGGGTAGCTCCCTGGGCGCGATAATAAGGGGAGAAGGGGTGGTGCATGTGATTAAGGGTGTTGGGATCCTAATGGATCTCGATACCAACTTTGTAAATGTTTTTGAGGAGTAAAGGATGGATATGGCCTAGCTTGCGGGCAACTTTGGTTTTAAAGTCTGGTTCATACTTTTGGAAAATATCCCGTACCCTGTTCCCCGTTTATAAAGTATATATGAACCAGAACCTCTGATGTGTGTGCATGTGTGTGCTTGCTTGGAAATCTCGTTTCAAAGTAATGTTTTGGAATACGATTCTGAAATAAAGATTCCGAAATTCAGTTTTAAAGTACAGCTTTGAAGTAAATCCTTTTCTGAAAACCTAAAGTTTAAGTACTTATATTGTTTCAAAAGTCATGCCTCACTTAGTCCTTTTGACTAATACCTCCACCCTGTTTTCTGACCTCATGGTTTCAGGTTCAGTGATTGCTTGTTGGCTGGTATCTTGAAGTATAGGAAATCTTTTGTTGTGCTCTTGTGGTCAGGTTCTTTTGAACCATCTTGGTCTCCACCCTCTTGATGATAATGTAGCGTTCGATTAGGTACTTATCGATCTAGCCTCCGGTGTCCTTTGTTACTTGTTATATTTTCCTTGACACTCTATCGAAATATCTCTTTCAATACTCAATTCCTGTATAGTCCTTGTACTTGGTTACTAGCCTCTTGTGCTTATGATTTATGTTTCGAAAGTTTTAAATTTCTCATATTTCCGCTGCAATATTCCCTTCTAGTACTCTGATCTTGTATTGTTTTGTCCGTTCGCCGGCGCGCTTCTTGGGGGCTAGGTCTCCTAGCCACTTGAGAGGTACGACGGTGCGGGGTTGTGGCCTCTTCGGGGTGCTACACTTATAAATCGCATGCATTCGAAAATGGGCACGTTGCAATAGGGTATAATTATATCCTAACCTCACCTGGTACCAAACAAAGCCGAAAATAAAGCAAATAGTCGACCCCGGAACCTAAACGACTCACTTGTCACCACCCCGGGTGTACCTAAACAGCTGAGCACACAAAACACAGGACTCAGACTCAAACAACAACCACAGGGACGCACAACAATGTTTATGTACGCACAAAACAAGATTCATACGATGCACAATCACAAAACAAACAAATTAAATTCACATATCACATTTCATACAAAATGCACATATTACAAGACCAAATAAATCATATAATGGAATGCTACGAATTTCATTCAAATCCAGGAAGTCACAGGTCAAATTTCAACTAAGTCATAGAATGCATAAACGAAGAGTAACTAAGTATTTAATCATTCAAGGTTCCATATAATTCTTACAACACATAACCAATTCATATATCACATAATGGATTCAAATTCAATTTAAATGATTAAACCTTAATTGCAAAGTTTCAAGTTTAGTTATCCAAGGCATAATAATTCATTTTTACATAGTCAAGATTAATATAATCGTTTATCGAATAACTAGGTTTAATTAATTCAAGTCATACAAATTTACATATTTAGGAAAATTACTCATACACTCTTTCTAAGTTAAATAATTAACACAAATTCAACATATCGGGATTCAATTGACAATTCAAAACGTCCATACATATCACATTGCATTCAAAACAAGATTTCATATACATTGGAGTTCATATTGATCGACAATTACAACAATAAACAATTTAACGCATTTAAAGCAATTAATTTTAAATATTCAAATTACACAAAATAATTCACAACAAATCAATCGGACATCCGATTGACGAACGGAAAGTGGCGTTGGACTCACCACGATGAAAGGGACTCGCTGTCCGAAGGGCGTCGGAACACCGCAGCCGGAACTTGCCACCGTCAGACCCCCACCTCCGCTGGTCAAAAAATTCCCCATGAACGGCGAATCGTACGTCTCAGTATGCTCGATAAAAGCCCTCAATCAATTTCTGGAATTACGAAAACCACCGGATTTAGATAAGAAAAAATCGATCCGATTCAACAATTAGATCGCAAAAGCCAGGAAATGAAATTAAATCCAAACTGCTAGACGAAAATGAAATCCGAGTATGCTGTTGGAAAGACCTCGTCGAGTACTTCGAAAGTCCTATAACAATTACCGGAAAAAGTCACCGGAAAGAATGCCTACGTTGAGCCACCACGCTTCACCACCAAATGACCGAATTTCGAGTTTTACGAGCGGGAAAAGGAAGAACTTGTCGTGCTGAACAACTTTCGTGAAGGGCCCATCGCCAAAAGATCACCTGAAAGGGCCCCCGATATCCGTTGAAAATCCCGCTGCCGCTATAATCATCGAAACCACCACCTACGGTCATTTTCTGCTCAAACTGTAACGCCCCAATTTCCAAATAATCAGGTATGCTTGACACGTGTGAGTTTCGAGTGCTAGGGTTTCATTTTATTATTTTTGTTTATTTAATTTATAAGTGTTATGCTAATTTATAAATTATATTTCAAACGTGATTACATGAAAATATGTGAAAACGTGTTAAATTGCGAATTATTGTACAATTGGAATTCAATTGCTACGTGGAATAATTGCCGAACATAATTTAATTGCTTAATTGTCCTTAATTGATCATTTATATAAATTAGAGGATAGAATTGTATGATTACTTCTTGGACTAAATTGATCATTTTTCAAACTTGTATACTTAATTGCATAACTTGTATAGTTTAAGGATTTAATTGCAAATTCTTATCATTTCATCAAAACCAAGGCATGAATCACGTTATATTTTCTTGCTTCTTCCATGATCATCTTCATAACACACAAACCTCCATGTTTGCTTCCTTGCTCTTACCGAACCCAAACCCCAACAAAAAGGAAAAGAGATTTCATAATTTTCAGCTAAGATTGAGGGAGGAATTATGAATCTTGGAGCACCAACATCATCTCATCTTCATCACCTTCCATCTTCTAGTTCATTTCAAGGTATAGAGGGCTATATATATGATTTCTTGGAATTTATGTATGAAGCTAGGGTTCAGGAATTCTTGAGATAAATGATTTAAGGGTGTTAGGAACATGAATACATGCTTTTACCTTGAATTCATGCATGAATTATTGAAGAATTTGAAGTATGTGATGAGTGGTGTTATGAACTTGAAATGGATGATTTGAGATGATCAAGCATGAAACAAGTGTTTCTATTGGGTTTTATTGCACTATAAGCATGTATGTATGTTTCATTCTATGAATTATAACATATGAGATTGAATCTCAAGTGTTTGGTGGGTTTTGGATGATGGTTCGTAGCTTCCCCTGTTTCTTCCCCTGCTTCTGTATTGTCTGCGTAACGGGAACGGCCCTTCCCGTTCCCTTTGTATTTAGGGAACGGCCGTTTCCATATATTTTAATTGTGTGCATGGCGGCGAGGACGGGAACGGCCCTTCCCGTTTGGCTCATAAGCCAGAACGGCCGTTCCCATCTTCGGGGAGCAACTTTGGGGAGCTGGGAACGGCCCTTCCCATTTTGAACTAAGGGCTGGAACGGTCGTTCCCAGGCCTCTGGAGAGGCAGAAACATTCTGCATAAAATTCCATTTTTCACTTTCAATTCCAATGGTTTTATTGATCCGAATTTGTGATGATATGATTGATTACAGGCCAAAACATGATATCTTTGTGTTACATGCTCATTGCACGTAGTCTCGTTACTTGATCACGCCATGCGTCTTATTTGGTAATATTCTTGAATTGTGGTCTCATGCACGTACATTGTCCCGTTTCTGGTCCAGTTATTCTCCAGGGCAGAGATTGTTGATCATGAGCACGTTCATGCATCCATGAGTCGTCGTGTCGCCTGTCAGGTGAGGTTTAATTCCTAGTTATATAGAACCCGTATACCCCTTATGTGATCTTTCGGCCAAAAAGGTATTTATATCTATAATTTTGAATGAAATCACTTATCATTTCAAGCAAGTCATGTTCATGAAAAACAAGCAATCAAGCAAGCCATGTATCGTGCATGTTTTAGGCGAGTAGCATGACCGTTCACGCTGGGCCCGAGGGTAGTGGCTTGAGCCAACCGGGAAAGCAAGGGCTGACGGGTAACTCTCACGCTATCCTCACCACATTGGGATGACCCCTGAATCCGCTAGGAGATTAGTGGAAGAAGGAGTTTCGGGCTTAGGGATTCATGTACCCTCTACTCAACACGTCGTGGATGGTGAAGGCTAGCTACCTTCCCATCATTGGAGGGAGAAGGAGACTGGGGACGGGACCGGCACCACGGATTGTCCTCGAGTTGTTGCATGATTTTCATTTCTTGAACGTGTTACGTGATTACACTGTCGCACGATTGCACGATAATTGAATTGCATGATCACCTTTTGATTAACAAAGCAAGCATGTTTCATGTACATTTGGAGTAAGGTTGGAGACTGCCCTCACTCGCCAGGGCCATGTATTGAATGCATGAAAATGAGCAAGTATTTAATATTGATAGTTGTATTATCGGGCGAAGAGTACTTCATTATTGAACTTATACATTTATCTTTTCTAAAACTTTACCCGAGAATATAGCCTGCATGTTATCTGCGCTAATAATTATTTCAACCCCTCACTAGGTCTTCACAGACTGATGCCTCCACCTTTCAGGTTATTGCAGGTGCACGCTAGGCGGGAATCGAGTCGAGTCCAGTTCATGTAATCGAGTCAGGCACGGTGCATGTTATTTATTGTGGCACTAGATTTATTATTATTATGATGATTTTTTATGTATTCGGAGATGATAATGTATTGATATGTGAGCTAGTATACGAGTTATTTGACGAATGATCCAGGTTATAGCATGTTTTAATAGTTATGTTTGCAAGTTAATCGATTATGCTTCCGCTTTATTCTATTGCATGTATGAGTTAGTCCCGCCTAGCTTGCCATTCTATTTGCATTGTCACCCGTTTGCTATAGGTTAGTCCATGTACGGATTACCCGTTTCCTATGTGGATCGACCTATAGTGCGGGGGTGTGGCATCTCCACGTGTAAGGGTGCTACATCTTAGGTGGTATCAGAGCCCGGTTGCAAAACCGAGGTTCTAGTGTCGTGTCAAGTCAAGTCTAAGTCGTACAGCATAGGAAACTAATTGTCAATTTGAGAGTCTTGTTTTTTATTTGAACTCTTTGATCTAATTGACTTCTTTGAATTAAATGGATTACTTGATAACTTGTGTCTTGCATTAATTCATGCTATTAATTGTCAATAAATTGACCTTGAATCGTTTGAAATTTAGGTGATCAACGTGTTTGATTTCAAACATTGATGAATTACCTGCTGTACTTATATTAAATTCTTGTTATCAACATCAATTATGCGACAATTGTGTGATACGAGCATACCTTACCCACATGCATTTATTTTCAAAATAAGTTGTGAGTGACAGGTTATGGAAATGATATCAAACCACGACCAATCGTTCAACAAATTCAGTCTATTACAAGATTTCTTCTTTAACTTCGGGACGAGTAAAAAAGTGCGTTGCAAATTCATATAAGGACTTGAGAGCTATTGTCACTTCCGTGGGGTAGGCTCGAAAAAGGCAGAACTGGAATGGAAAATAAAGATTAAGTGTGAAGATTACTTACAAGATTCGGGAGGTTGAAAAAAAAAATGTTCGAAGATGCTTAGGCCGGAAATTCTATCAACAAGGAAGAGGCATTCTCGGGGAATTAATGATAAAGTGGCTTCAAAGATTACCAACGGTGATATGGTTAAATAAGAAGATATGGAGCAACAAATGGAAGCAATTGAATCCAAGAAGTACCACCTCGGATCCTAAAGCTATCAAAAGTTCTACCAAGAAATTTGGGACTAAGGAGTAAATTACGGAAAAAGGGTTTGGAAACTATTTGGACCTCAATAACCGAGAAGAAGTTGGGTTCAAGAAATTTCCAACCAAGTCAAGGAAAGGTCCGGGTGGAAGCCAGAGAAGCTTGAAGAGACAAAAGACTGTGGGAAAAATTAAAGAAGGATCAACCGTTCAAATCAAGCTTGCAACTTGGCCAACAAGGAATAGATACCGGATCCAAGCTTAATATTTCTACGGTGACAGGTTCTTCAATGCATTCATAAACACATGCATCATATTTATTAATTAATTGCTCTTGTTTATATATGTTTTCATACTTGTTATTTAAGATTTCATACTTGATGTGTTAATTGTGTTGTTTAAAGTACGTAAATTAATCAAACTTCTCCGTGTATACATATATGTCTTTAAATTAATATAATTGTTCTCAAGTGTTGCATTTAAAATTATTTGTAAGTGTAACGTGTGTACATTAACATCTTAACCGGCATGCATTATTTAGTGTTTACCATGACAGGTTCGGCTCTCTCTCCAATTCTATTTCAATTATTGTCTCAACTAAGGTTATATTGAATCAAGAGATTGGAAGAAATTTATGTTCGAGTATTATTGGTAAGATTATTGGGATCTGGGAAAAATGCTGATAAGTTTCAAGTAGATAAATGTTCAGTGGTTCCTCCGGCCTTCAGAAATTAGTCAGCATCTTGGAAATGCTGTGGGGGTAGGAGAATGAACTTTTCTTGCTTCAGATTATGGTGTTGATCTTGCAAATGTCAACCCTCTGGAAGTAATAGGTGGCAAGTACAGTGTTATTTGCGTTTCTACGGACAACAGAAATCCACCACCTTCACCTAAGGAACTTATGACGGCTGATTATGTCTTTTATCGGATTATGGGATGTTGGAAATTACAGATATCAGATCAAGTTAGCAATATAGTTGGAGAAATTTACGGAGTGGTAAACAAGCTCGAGGAATTAGACAACTTCTATTTTCTTAAGGGGGAGAGTCGACCGGGAAACAATTTGAAAACAGAAGCTAGGACCTTGCTCGGGGAAGTTAGGGTTTGAGAAAACCAATTCTTTTTAGAGCCTCTATTGAAGTCGGGTGAAAGAAGTCTTCAATATCTCAAACCTTTGCTCCCTTTACGCAAAGAAAGTCCAATCATCGACAACGTCTTTGATTCATTGTTGTTCCAAAAAAGGTGGGTGCCTTTGAGTGGTGTGTGTGAAGTCTTGAAATATCAGTTGACTCAGTAAACAGAAAAGGATTCAACTTGGTTAATAATCGGGATCAATCCCAAGTTGTAATAGGTTAACTCCGGCAAGAGTTTTATTACGAAGTTGTTATTTATACCCTACAGATGCCTGTAACTGCGCATCACTCTTTCATCCGTGCTGCTGGCGTCGCTTCCATGAATATACTAGTTGCCGTGAACATGTTTGAGAAAATTGAAGCCAATCGATGATCTCTTTCAAGATCTTTTGCAAAGTTGTTGGGTATATCATCAGATTCTAGGAGTCAAATGAAAGACGTTTCACTGGGACCTGATTCCTTCGGTTTCTATGCAAGTGTACTTGCTGAGTTACTCTCAAGGGATGACGACCTTGTTCCTTTTCCGCATCAAACATCCGTCTTAAATGGAAACCTTCATGAAATAGCAGGGCAAACAATTCAACTAAAAATAGTCGTGGAACCAAAGATACTAATGGTATTAATGGTTCCGCCGTGTTATTTTATACTGGAATAAGAGCTTGCTTGGAGCACAAAGCCAATCTTTTAAGTTTGAATATACAACCACTCCATAACAAGAAACCCAAGGTTGTTTTCAATTCCAAAACCCGAAAGTGAATGTGGTAATTAATTTAAGAAGGGTGCAACCGGTAAATCTGAGGTTAAAAACGGGTATGAAGATGTGGTGATTAATGATGATTTACGGATTATACTAGAAAATAGCACTGGAACTAAGATGGCTATCAAGAATGGGAATATCGAACTGTAGCGGTACAAAGCGAGAAAAATCTCAACTAAAGAATCAAGTATTCAGCTGAATTGTTTCAGTGCAAGAACTTCAATCCTTGGTGAACGGTACATTTAATCATGCATAGCACGTGCACCATTATTTTATTATTATTTGTTTATTATTATTTTTGTTATTCTTGTATATGATTCCTTGTTTACTATTAATTGTTTTATGTAAACAATAAGTTGTATAACTGATAATTTCTACTTGCTCCTTATGTGTTAATTGTAAATGTTTATCTAGGTGCTTGCTTGAATTTTATTTTGTGTGCGTGAGAGATGGGATTCTCTCAGGATTGTCAAGAGACGGGGTTCTCTTGTTACGTGCTCGAGAGACGGGGTTCTCTCGTTGGTTGTTCAGGGACGGGGCACTCTCACTATTTCTGGTTACTTGTTAACTTGTTTTAGTGGAAGGTAGATTTTATCTCAAGTGTTTAGGTTCCGGAAAGTTGAGGGTCGCGATTTCACACATTGGAAGACCTTGTGAATTGAAGACCTCTTTCGAACTAATCCCTGACGGGGAGTAGCTAATCCGCGTGGGATGAGCACGTAAGAGCCAATTAAATTCTAGGAATTCAGGACAATGAATCCGAGGACGGATTCTCTTAAGGGGGAGAGAATTATAACGCCCCAATTCCCAGATAATCAGGTACGCATGACACGTGTGAGTTTAGTGTGCTAGGGTTTCATTTTATTATTTTCGTTTATTCAATTTATAAGTGTTATGCTAATTTATAAATTATATTTCAAACGTGATTACATGAAAATATGTGAAAACGTGTTAAATTGCGAATTATTGTACAATTGGAATTCAATTGCTACGTGGAATAATTGCCGAACATAATTTAATTGCTTAATTGTCCTTAATTGATCATTTATATAAATTAGAGGATAGAATTGCATGATTACTTCTTGGACTAAATTGATCATTTTTCAAACTTGTATACTTAATTGCATAACTTGTATAGTTTAAGGATTTAATTGCAAATTCTTATCATTTCATCAAAACCAAGGCATGAATCACATTATATTTTCTTGCTTCTTCCATGATCATCTTCATTACACACAAACCTTCATGTTTGCTTCCTTGCTCTTACCGAACCCAAACCCCAACAAAAAGGAAAAGAGATTTCATAATTTTCAGCTAAGATTGAGGGAGGAATTATGAATCTTGGAGCACCAACATCATCTCATCTTCATCACCTTCCATCTTCTAGTTCATTTCAAGGTATAGAGGGCTATATATATGATTTCTTGGAATTTATGTATGAAGCTAGGGTTCAGGAATTCTTGAGATAAATGATTTAAGGCTGCTAGGAACATGAATACAAGTTTTTATCTTGAATTCATGCATGAGTTATTGAAGAATTTGAAGTATGTGATGAGTGGTGTTATGAACTTGAAATTAATGATTTGAGATGATCAAGCATGAAACAAGTGTTTTTATTGGGTTTTATTGCACTATAATCATGTATGTATGTTTCCTTCTATGAATTATAACATATGAGATTGAATCTCAAGTGTTTGGTGGGTTTTGGATGATGGTTCGTAGCTTCCCCTGTTTCTTCCCCTGCTTCTGTATTGTCTGCGTAACGGGAACGACCCTTCCCGTTCCCTTTGTATTTAGGGAACGGCCATTTCCATATATTTGAATTGTGTGCATGGCGGCGAGGACGGGAACGGCCCTTCCCGTTTGGCTCATAAGCCAGAACGGCCGTTCCCATCTTCGGGGAGCAACTTCGGGAAGCTGGGAACGGCCCTTCCCATTTTGAACTAAGGGCTGGAACGGTCGTTCCCAGGCCTCTGGAGAGGCAGAAACATTCTGCATAAGATTCCATTTTTCACTTTCAATTCCAATGGTTTTATTGATCCGAATTTGTGATTATATGATTGATTACATGCCAAAACATGATATCTACATGCTACATTGCTCATTGCACGAAGTCTCGTTACTTGATCACGCCGTGCGTCTTATTTGGTAATATTCTTGAATTGTGGTCTCATGCACGTACATTGTCCCGTTTCTTGTCCAGTTATTCTCCAGGGCGGAGATTGTTAATCATGAGCACGTTCACGCATCCATGAGTCGTCGTGTCGCCTGTCAGGTGAGGTTTAATTCCTAGTTATATAGAACCCGTATACCCCTTATGTGATCTTTCGGCCAAAAAGGTATTTATATCTATAATTTTGAATGAAATCACTTATCATTTCAAGCAAGTCATGTTCATGAAGAACAAGCAAGCAAGCAAGCCATGTATCGTGCATGTTTTAGGTGAGTAGCATGACCGTTCACGCTGGGCCCGAGGGTAGTGCCTTGAGCTAACCGGGAAAGCAAGGGCTGACGGGTAACTCTCGCGCTATCCTCCACCACATTGGGATGACCCCTGAATCCGCTAGGAGATTAGTGGAGGAAGGAGTTCTGGGCTTAGGGATTCATATACCCTCTGCTCAACAAGTCGTGGATGGTGAAGGCTAGCTACCTTCCCATCATTGGAGGGAGAAGGAGACTGGGGACGGGTCCGGCACCACGGATTGTCCTCGGGTTATTGCATGATTTTCATTCCTTGAACGTGTTACGTGATTACACTGTCGCACAATTTCACGATAATTGAATTGCATGATCACCTATTGATCAACAAAGCAAGCATGTTTCATGTACATTTGGAGTAAGGTTGGAGACTGCCCTCACTCGCCAGGGCCATGTATTGAATGCATGAAAATGAACAAGTATTTAATATTGATAGTTGTATTCTCGGGCGAAGAGTACTTCATTATTGAACTTATACATTTATCTTTTCTAAAACTTTACCCGAGAATATAGCCTACATGTTATCTACGCTAATAATTATTTCAACCCCTCACTCGGTCTTCACAGACTGACGCCTCCACCTTTCAGGTTATTGCAGGTGCACGCTAGGCGGGAATCGAGTCGAGTTCAGTTCATGTAATCGAGTCAGGCACGTGCATGTTATTTATTGTGGCACTAGATTTATTATTATTATGATTATTTGTTATGGATTTGGAGGTGATAATATATTGATATGTGAGCTAGTATACGAGTTACTTGACGAGTGATCCAGGTTATAGCATGTTTTAATAGTTATGTTTGCAAGTTAATCGATTATGCTTCCGCTTTATTCTATTGCATGTATGAGTTAGTCCCGCCTAGCTTGTCATTCTATTTGCATTGTCACCCCGTTCGCTATAGGTTAGTCCATGTACGGATTACCCGTTTCGTATGTGGATCGACCTATAGTGCGGGGGGTGTGGCATCTCCACGTGTAAGGGTGCTACACAAACCGATGCCGGAAATGAACTCAGGGGGTCGGAAAACATTGGAAACCACCAATTCTTTGTTGGGAAAACGAAGAGAAATGCAGCGGAAATTTAAAAATTTTCCCAACTAAGCAAAGATCGAATCTTGCAATTCCTATTCCCAAACTCGTAGAGATCAAGAAATTCACTTAGATAGTAGCTTTCTTGACACGTTCTAGCCACCCAAGAACGCTCTTCACGCGGCTTGATCCCCAAAAACTCCTTCGAATTTTCAAGACTTCACGATAGTAGTCCTCTAGAGAAAGAGTCCACCAACCGCGACCACGATCCGAATAGGGAGGATGCTAGTTCTATATTCGGTGTTTAGGCTCTAGGGTTTAGTGTATAATTTAGAGAAGGAAAAATTTTGCTATCCTCATCCCATGGGGTTCGAACCCCTTTATTTATAAGGGAAGGGTTCAAACCCCTTCTCCCTTTTGGAAAAGGATTCCAAACTCCTTTTGGAAAGAGATTTCTTGCTTGGAGACTAAGTCTCTTACTTTGACCAAAAGTCTACCTTTTGACCAACTTGTTGGGCAAGAATATTATCTAACTCTTTTAGATATTTTATTTTACTTTATTTATTTTACAACAAATAACTTGAAGACTAATAATATAATCAATTCATAATTAATTATTTATTAGACTTTATTTCTCTAAAATTGGACTTTAATTTTAATTCAAAATTAAATCAAAGTCCATTAAATAATTAACACATTAATTATTTAATAGACACATATACACGCACACGTGACTATACGTGTCAATAAAGACACGTGTCATCCACGTGTTCCATACGTGTGGACCCCACCATTCACTTAATGGTTCGATAAACTCGTTTAATCGATTCAAGCCTTAACCCACGTGACCGGGTTGTTGTGTGTGACCCTCTAGGTTCTTAATTCAATTAGCAGTGACCCTAATTAATTAATCAGTTCCATAGATCAAACGACCATAGTCTAGCAACAGGTGTTTGACCCCTAGCTGAATAAGAATGTCTCGATTCGATAGAACCTTTAAGTCATTGACATATGTGAGATACAATCCTCCTACGTCCCATCGCTCAATCAAGATCTAGGGCAAGGGAATAATTAGAACCCTAATAATCTTGATCTTAATGCTAAGTGCATTTCATATCCATTTGATCTCAATCCAAGAAACTCTTTTCTTGATGTCTTGATCCACTGCCTTGGCCAAGGACTCCTGGATGGCATATGAATGACTTACACAATAAGAGATCATCACCTTGCTAATGCAAGCGTAGGTCCTTTATTGATTCTCATATACTTTCATGTGCCACTTGTGCAGCCCCAGCATAAGCCTTGAATCAGTTGTCTAAGGCGACACCCTTTAAAGCTTACACCTAAGACTACAGAGTTAGCTCATAAAGTATCAATGAAACCTCAAGTTTAAAGATCACTTAATGTAACACCTCGACTTTTCGGCCATACAGTTGTGACGTATGTGTTTATCAAATTGCGCGAATTAATTGTTTATAAGTGTTTTGTATATTTAATTTTATAATTAAATGTTAAATATTTATATCTTTAATTTTATTAATATTAAATCTATATGTAATTCATTGACTTTTGAATTTAATTGAAAATGGGATTAATTGTTTTTATATGTTTAATTGTCATTTTATTATTTTATTTTTATTCCGTTAAGTTTTTTATTTTAATTTTAGTTTATTTTAAAAATATTGGAATTATTTGAATTTAATTGAATTCTTGAATTACATGCGCATGTGTGACATGTTTGAGTGTCGTTCCTATTCGAATTGAATTCGGAAATTCGTGAAATTTTAATATGTTGGAGATATATGTGTTATGAATGTGTATATATGCTCGTTTCATGTTTTCGGACTTATTTGATTGAGTTTTGAATTTATTTCGTTCTTGGAATCCAAATCGGGGGCTAACGAGCAAGTAGCGCACCCTTGGTTCCTTATGTGATATCTTGAGCTCGGGAACTCGGATTCGAGTTCTTTCAACTTCGTTGAACTTGTATCGAAGATTCAGGTTTAATGAACTCAGCCTCATATTTTTCCAAAATCATTTGAACCTCCAAAATTCAACCGAAAAACGAAACGGCCGCAAAACTGCCATATTTTACCATTTAAATCATAACTCTCACCATACTTAACCAAATTAACCATGGTTGGACTTTTTGGAACCCTGACTTAACCCTCTATCAGCCCTAACCAACCCCATTTCGAGCCATACCTGATACAAAGAGAAAATTCAGCCAAAACCCCCTGACTTCCAGTTTTTCCCGTCACCTTGCAATCCTTGGAGATTTTGGAGCTCAAATCTCTTCCAACCTTCATCCAATTCACAAGGTGAGTTTAGGGTTATGTTATACATTCATTAGTGGTCGTTTTGAACCATGCATCCCTAATTTTGAGATAGTTTTCATGGAGTTTTGGAGATATGAGTGAATAGTTAGGTTAAATGGAGAAATAATGAATTCTTGATTTCCTATGGTTTATAACTTGTTTTGATGCTTTATATGTGATCTTTTTCCTCATTTATGGCTGAGTATACTTGTATTAGTTGGTGGTTAAGATTTTGGTGAGATTCCATTAATGAACCTTGGAGATTTTGTTGAAATTTAAATCCTTTTTCCTCCCTCACGTTATGTACTGCTGCTGCTGCATTTTGGGACTGTTTTTGCTGTAATTTGCTGCCTTATTTTCACCTTGTTGCTGGATTGATGGTTGATTGTGCGTGTGAGTTTCTGCCCTATTTTACTTCCTTTTATCCCCTGTTTTTGGCCATGAGCTGCTGCTGTCTGCTACCTGCTGTAACACTCTCCCCGGGCGGGGAGAGTTTATGTTGGAAATGTCCCTGGGCGGGGACATTTATGCAGTTTGCGTCTGCATCTCCTTCCCCTGCCGGGGAAGGTTGTGTTGTGCAGTTTCACCGAGCGGGGAACTCTCTTTTTGTGTGTGATTGCTATCTTTTTCTCGCTGCAACTTGTTCTTATGTGCGTGTGTGCTTCATTTTATGGTTGTATACATGTATTTATGTTCTTTTTCATGCAAGGTTGTGTGTGTGTACGTGTATATATGTATATATATAGATATTGGTGTATGCATGCAAATGTGTTTATATTATATAAATATACAAGCATGTGTAGACGTATACATATATATATTTGAATGCATTTTATTGAATTTAAATTGTTTGGTTGTTATGCATGCATGTGTTACGTAGATATATATATATATATATATATATATATATATATATAGATAGGATAGTATATTATTTAAATGCATGATTAAGTATAAATGTTTCAAGTTTTGTTTAATTTATTTAATTTTAGAACTAAATTGTTATTTAATTTGTGTTATTTAATTTCGATCTTGACTTGAGTGTAATTATTTGTCTATTTTCTAATTGTAAACATGATATAGTAAGTGTTATGATCGTTATATGAAATTCTCGGATTGGTTTGGTATGAAATGTGAAATTCCTGACTCGAATGAATATGAACGCTTCTAATATCGAATGAATGACTTGTCTATATGATTTAAATGCATTAATAGTGCACATGAACGTGTTCATGACATAACATCATCTCTTATGCATTCATATCATGTTCATCGCATGTCGTGCGTCATATATGGTTCATTTGGAGTCTTGAGTCTCACGAGCACGTTACATTGCCCTACTTACAGTTTTCTCCAGGGCGGAGATGCTGGGTTCATAGGACACCTCAAGTATATTCTTTTCTTCTTGGTATTATTCGGTAAGGTGTAACAGGTGGGTTTCTCTACTATTAGTTAAGAAATGACCCGATATACCCTAATGTGCATGATTTCGGCCAAAAGTATATCCATATCTATATCGAGTCTTTCATAGAGTCAATGGTTTCGAAAGTTAAACCCTTTTTAATGATTACCCTACCAATGTTTTGGCGAGAATTGATTGATCACATTGAATGGGGGCCCTGGGACTTGGTGCACGTGGCGAACCGGAGAAGCAAGGGCTGACGGGGATCCCGTGTGCTAGTCCCAACCAAATTACAGATTCCGGAACTCGCTAGCAGATTAGCGAGGAAATGAGGATGATCGCCTTTGGGAAACTTATGAAACCCCACAGGTCAATGATTGAGGTGGCCAGGTCTTGCTAACCCGTCCACCGCCCGGAGGAAAAAGGTGAAAGTGTAATAAATGATTGTTTGAATGATTGATTGAACGAACGATTGAATGAACGAATGATTGTGACTGAATGAATGATTGTATGATCACTAATGAACGAATAAATGAATAAATGCACACACGCGGTGGAGGTTGGAGATTTTGCCCTCTCACCGGGCTCATGCAATGACCGTATGATTGTAATGATTGAATTAAATTGATTATTGTAATCCCGGACGTTGTTTTATTTCATTTTCACCCACTTGGGAAAATACTTCAAAAACCTCGCACGGGATTATAGCTTGCATGCGTGGGTGTTTAAATTCTTATAATATTATAATATTAAAACCTGTTTTATACCCACCAGTCTCCTATAGACTGAACCCGGATTTTTTTTCAGTTTTTGCAGGTTTGGAGCGCTAGGCGGGAGTTCGAGTCTGTCGAGTCTTGTGGTCTAGTCTATAGCACCCCGCACGTGAGGCACCACATCCCCCGCACTACGGTCCAACCCGAGCAACGAAATGGAGAGTCCGCACCCAGATCAAACCGTAGCGAACGGGAGACAAACAAAACAAACACATAAGCTAGGCGGAATGTAGACCCTGTTAAGTAACCAACCAACAAGGCAGATAGCAACGGAAGACAAAATTCAACACATGTATTGGCCACGGGCCTGCAAAAATTAAACACACGGATCACATGCAGACTTGGGCTCCTCAGGCCTCTTTTAAGTGCATAACAAAACCCGGCAAGGGCAATTCAAATAACAAAAGTACAAGCATACGTATACATATCTTACATATTGATCCGAATTCAAATAAAGCAAATGCAAATGTAGACTAATCTAACTCAGACCGACCGACTCTAAAGACTTGACTCAACTCCGCCTAGCTCCAAACTCCAAAGCAGACCTGCACGCTATTGGGGAGGGAGAGGGTCAGTCTACAACTCGATTGAGTGAAGGGGCTACCCACACACACCACATATACATATAGAGCAAAACACAAATTAACAAAAGAATATGAACCAAAATAAGGTTTTACATACCAAAGTTATTTTGTAGCAAACTTATACTTATACATAATAAACAGAGCAAGCTTAACGAGATCGCAATAACATAAGAGAAGCTCCTATCCCGTTTCATAATCGTCACAATAAAACAAATCTAATACCCTGTGAGTACGGGTCTCCAACCTTACTTCCAAATCATAACATCCGAATCAAACGGAAAACAAACAAATATCACAAACAATCCCACCTCAACAACCACGGTGTTCGGGAGTCAAACCCTCTCCACCAAATTACCAATACATATGGGATAGCTAACCCATGATATGTCTTCCCCGGTTATCCACCGCGGGCTCAAGATTCCACGCCTTCCCAACCTCCAAGAGTCCCACGTGAATATCTCAAATGGAATTACGCCCAGGTCAAACCCGATGACCCTTGTCGTATCGGGGCTCCCAACCCATAATTTTGGGGGCCCAAGAAACCAAAACAAACCAAACTCCCATCTTTCAGGGATAAACTCGCTACAAAACACACTTAACAAAACATAACCAAAACTTACGTACCTTATCGAAGCATACCATACATTGCAACTTAGCATATGCTATACACGTACCTCTCCGTGTCATCCTAATCCGTAGCTAGCATGAAGACACACGGTTTGGAGCATAGCCTCATTGCAAAACCATTTTAAGCTTATATACGCCCATACGTATAATTTCAGAAGGATTCATATCAAATCGAATTAACAAAATTCATAACATATCATAAGACACATATTTAATATACATATAGTATATATTCGCATGCGGGCTTGAAAACGAGCATATAGGGTTGTAGGTCGCTTTAACTAAAAGAAACAAACCTAAACCTCACCTTACACCGAAGAAACCAAAACCAGACAAACGATTCACCCCGGAATCAGAACGGACCATGAAACACCATCCCGGGTGCACCTGAACCAACTGAAGACAAAACACAAAGCTTAGACTCCAAATAAACCACATTGACGCACGACTTATGTTTACGCATTTAAAGAATGCAAGTAGGTAGGCAAAGTTCATATACAAATCAAATTCATGCAAACGTATACGTCTCACAATGTAATGGAGTCATAATCATGCTTAGGAAACACTCAAGTATCCAATTAATCCAATTAAGAGCAAACAAGGTGTTCATGAACGCATACTAACCAATTCATGCATAAATAGAACAAATATCAACACATAAACATGTTATAACAAGTTAGGAACAAGCTCAGGGTTAGAAAGGTACAAGAAAAGTGGAAGAAGAACACGAAAAGTGGTTTTGAGTGAAATTGGGCAAAAGCTGGAAATTTTCCGAAATGCATAGGTTGTAGGAAAACTAGAATATCTTGAGTTTGAGATGTGGGAATTGAGTTTTGTTTCTTGGAAATGAAACTAGACAAATATACCTTTAAAATGATATATGGCTTGAATTCTAGTTCAAAGTGAGGAGGAAATGCCGTAGGCTCGAAGTTGGGTGATCGTAGAGTTTCGAAAAAATAGCGACACCAAAATGAATTGATTATATCTCACAAACTAGAAAATATATTGAGTTTATTCCAATTAGAAGTGGTTCTAGACTTCAAGAGGTTTCCAATGGTTTAAAAATTAGGTCAATTGGAGCCCATATAAGGGAGAAACGGGCGTTTGAAAATTGAACTGAAAGCAGAAACGGGCATGTGAAAGCTCTCTGGTGAAAACATGGGGTGCCCAAACGGGCGTTTGGGAAATGAACTAGGCCACAAAACCGGCGTTTGGATACTGTCTGCAAGAAAAATGCTTGAATAGTAACAACGACGGAAATGGGAACAAACCCCAAGCTCACACGAACCTATGCAATACCAAATCACACGAAATTCATACCACGAAGCATATATAACACGTAGGTCACATATTTGCACATAAGAACTCCTGAAACGAGCCCAAACACCCAAAACCCGAACCTAATACTATTCATCATCTTCCCCAAATTGACAAATAATACATATCCAAGGTTCGAAAGGGATATTAAATCGAAGCACGTAATGAAAGGGTCAGAAATCTTACCTTAAGTCGTCGATCAGACGGTTGGATCTCACAAACTCGAGATCGGAAACTTTTTGGCCAAAAAAAGGGGAAAAATCTTCTCTTCTCTCTTCCTTGTGTGTTTCACGTGAAAAGTGAGGGAGGAGGAAGGCTTGGCCCATTTTATTAGTCAAGAAACGGGTCGGGCAAAACGATTAGGGTCAAACGGTATCCGGTCCACACGGATCGGATTTTAAAACGGTTGGGTTATCAAATGGCTTTAGAAAATTAAAAGGTTAAATCCATTAAATCCGAATCATCGGAACGACTCAATGATAGGGTCAGAATTCGAATTCGAATTCGAATTCCCGAGCTCAAATAGCCACGAAGGCTCAAACGTCCTAATTATAATTAGGTTCCTAAATTACAAATATTGGACAATTGAGTCCAAAACATTTAATTAAACTCTAAAGCACACGTAATAAATTAAACTCACGTTGACACGTAAGCATGCTAATCACATAATTCACATAAATTACAGAATTAAACTCACTCGTGACGCCGTACCTGGAATGCCGAAGAGGCGGGGTGTCACAATCTCCCCCCGTAAGAGAACCTGGTCCCCAGGTTCGCCTGCCCGAGTTTCATGCTCGAACAACTTTCTGTATTCACCCGAGTTCGAGGTTCATGACATCCCGACGAGAGTTAGCCCAAGAAAGGTCTTCAAACACAAGGGGTTTGAATCTTCAAATCGACCCGGTCATGAATTGCTCGACTCGCACGATAAAGAGGGTCTAAGGTAGATTCAACTCTCACCGTTTGAGTACAACCGAGTCAACTCTAAGGCTCGGTATTCAATGATTGACGTAGTTACCGAACTCAAGCCGCTCTATAACCAAGCTCTAACCGAATCTATGTCATCACGATCTAAAGTCCAAAGTGTCACACATCCGGACTCCCTTCACACCACTAAAGTCTTCAAAAAGGTTGTTGATCCGGCTGCAAAGCTCAACCCTCACCTCACCGAAGAAGAACAACTCTCGAACTCTCAAAACCTCTCACAAAGTAAAAAGAAAACAACAAAACAAGTATAAAAAAACTCAAATATGCATGATGCACGTGATATTTATGTTTGAGGTACCGTTCATGTAGCACCCGGGATGATAGGCACCACATCCCCCGCACTGTGAGTCTAATCCACATATGAAATAGGCAGTCCATACATGAATCGGACTCACAGCGAACTGGTGACAAACAAAACAACAGTCCTGACTAGGCGGAAGCTAACCCTGGAACAAACAACCATAACCAAAATGCGGAAGCAAGGAAATCATTTATGTAATATCAAAGAAATAAATGAAATCCAACAAAAATATAAATACGGGGTTCCACTAATCAATACACCTGTCCTAACCTGTCCCGAATCAATACAAGGCAACAACATAACAACGGGTTCAACTAGCTCCAGAACCTGTCCTAACCTGTCCCGAAATAATATCAGTTCAATAAATGCACAACGGCCAACAATAAAATATCAATACAATACTTAGAAACCATATAGTATGCAGTGAATGTAAATGAGTGAGACTAGAACAATGACTCGACACTCTAACTCCGCCTAGTAACCAACACCTGCAAAAGAAACTGGAAAAGTGGGAAAGAGGGGTCAGTCTCTAGAAGACTGAGTGAGCAGGAGCGATACATATATAGAAATATGCGCATGCAAGTCATAAATCCCGAGCAAGGTTTTATTTAAAATTAGTTCCCAAAAGGGCAAAAGAATAACTAAGCAACGCTCGGACTTTACGACTAATCATATTAAATTCATTAAGCTCATAATTCATACATAAACATAAAGGCTCGGCGAGTGAGCGTGCATTAACTCCAACCAAACTCCGACCGTGTACGATAAATATCATTAATACATTAAATAGGTGATCATGCAATATATCATAATACACACAGACCACATATCATATCCTAAAACATATTCGTTTGGGCAATCCGTGTCCCGGCCTTCCCGCACAGTGCCTATCAATCATAACATAATCATAATCATAAAATAAGTTCCAACCTTCTTCCTCCGGGTGGTGGACGGTTAGCAAGACCTGACCACCTCATACATAGGCCAATGGGGTTTCATGACTCCCCCAAGGGCACTCAGCTTCCATTCCCCGCTAAACCTCCTTGCGAGGGCCGGTATCACCGTAAAACATAGTGGAACTAGCACATGGGATAACCGTCGGCCCGTGCCTCCCCGGATAGCCACATGTACTAAGTCCCTGGGCCCGTGAACATATCATACATGCATAATCTCGCCAAAACATTTGATTCATAAGAACATAACATATTTCATAATTCATTAGAAAAGGGGTTACTCGATAATAATTTACTCGATGACTCCACTTTGAAAATAACATATATAGATATATACATAAGGTTTTGGCCAAAACTTGTCACATAAGGGTTGTAGGGTTTAATATGTAACTAGAACGAAAACACCCTCACCTGGAATACCACGAGACATAAAGCATGAGCAACACGGATGCCTATTCAATTCGGAAGTCTCCGCCCTGGAAACGAACTGTACAAGAGAATGAACAATGTGTACCAGTGAGAGGAGACTCAATATGAACCAAATAGGACGCACGGCACGAAATGAGATGACATGAAGTAGAATGACATATTATGGCATCCATATGAAATTAATAATAATTATGATGTGCCGTGAATGTGCTCATATGCTCAATTAATGTCTCACATTGCAATTAGTCATATATTACACTCAAATAATTTATATAAACAAGTAAACCAATTAAATGAATTCAATTTATTTTAAATCATGAAGCCCATCAATTTATTATCATTTAGAAGATCAAACAATAAGGTCTAAACAATATTCAATTATCAAATCATATAACAATTTACAGGATTCAAATAACAATTAAACATACAATTAAAGCTACATGTATGATTCATGAACGTTAAGTTTGTATTTCAAATTAAATAAGTATGTGGAATAATTATGCCAACTCATATATATTCAAACAATTCACAATTAAATCAATTAAGGCAAGTAATCGACATGAAAAGAGGCCCATAAAATCAATGAGTTAAGAATTCAAGTTTTCATATATCATATCATATTATCATACATTATACAATTCATAATCATCGATTAATTAAGCGTACAAGATTAAATTACAATTTAAAACAATTAACGTATAATATACAATAACTTCAGAAATTCATATAAAATCAACCAAGTGTCCGATTGACGAACGGAAAGCGGTGATAGACTCACCACGACTAAAGGAACACACTGTCCGGAAGGTATCGGAATGCCACCACCGGAGCCTGTCGGACCGCCACTGACAGTCGTCAAACCACCACCTCCGGTGGCCGAAAAAATCCCCGGAGGGACAGAAATGTGTGCCTCGGCCTGCTAGTCAAAAGCCCTCAAACAATTTCAGAAAAAGCCAAACACACCGGATTTCGTTGAAGAAAAACCGAACTAAAACCCTAGAACGGAAATTACAATTAAACTCGAACCGCAAAATAAAAACGAAATCCGAACATACCACTGGAAAGCACGTAACGAGGCCTTCAAAACCCATATCTTAATTGCCGGAAAAAGTCGCTGGAACAGTGACCGGTTTTGACCCGCCGGTTTAGCCGCCGGTTCACCACCATCGGTTGGTTTTCGCACCGGCACCAACACGAAGAGCTTGTCCACGTTGAGACGAGTAACTTTCGTGAATGACTCATCACCAAAATACCGCCGGAAAAGGCCGAACCGCTACCTCCAATGTCCGCTGCTGCCCCTCATCGAAAAACCCCATTTCCGGCCACTTTCTCGCCAATCCAGTGCCGGAAATGAACTCAGGACGTTGAAAAACCCTGTAAACCTCTAACCCACGCCTGAAAAAGTAGCCGGAGGGGGGCGTTTGGTGGCGCTACAGTAACACGCGCCACCGCCGTCACCTTTGATCGGCGCGTGTGCCGCCACACGGCGTCCGTTGGCTGCGCCGCCTACACGAAAAATTGCGCTGAGAAGTCTCCTGTCTGGGTCAATGGCGCGTGTCGAAGAATCATCGCCGGAGACGGCCGAAATCGGGAGGCGAAGTCGCGGCCTACCACCACCGGCCTGGCACGACTGAAAATCGGAAATATCTCCTCCGGTGGTCGTCGTCGGGCCAAGATCTTGGTACGGTTGTGACCGCGTCGTCGAGCTCATCAAAAAACACTATTGGTTCGTCAAAATCCGTCGAGAAACGAGGAAGGTTGAATTTGTGTGTGTGTCGTGTGTGTGGTGCGGGTTTCGCCGGTTGAGGGAGAGAGAGAAAGAACGAAGCTGCAATCTCAGGTTCTTGGCATAAATAACGAGGATCCGGGTGTTATATCCCGGGTCTTTAACACACGGAACGAGCGAAAGAAGGGTTAACAACGTCAGAATTGGGCAAACTCAGAGTCTACGGACTCGTCTCGATGCCCCGAACACGTTGAAGGGATGAAAGAGGTCAAAATCTCGATCGGGTGAGAAATGACCGAAAAACCCTTAAAATAGAAAATTACAAACAAGCCCCTAAACTCGGAAGGAGCTGCAAATAAGGCCACATAAATCACATAATTACATAATCAAGCACACAAGAAAGTCGACACGTGGGAAAATCCGAACACTGGAAAAGCGGGGCGTTACAGTTCACCAATGTTTTGTAAAACTTGTCTTTAAGGAACTTGATTGTTGCCGAGGTTCTTTGTTCACATTTGAGCTATGAAGTTTGTAGTTCACTTACCGCTTCAATCACCATTCCGGACTTCATCCCATAGTTGTTGGTTAGCCTTTACACTTCCTCAATTTCTAATTCCGCTCTTGATTGTTCTCTTGGCCTTGTTCTTGTTTTCCCCAAAATGAAGCTACTCGGACTTCGATTAATGACTAAAACCCTTCACCCGATCCTCGAAATCGACGAAACGTCAACAACTTTATAGCTCCATTTCCTTGTCTCATACACATCTTGTATAACTTGCTAAAGAATCGGCCTCGTTCCCTTGTGATAATTCCTTTGAAGTATGGAATTATTTTCCCCGGTATTCTATTCCCTTTTTGAGTGGTAGACCAAACCTCGTGATCATTCTCTTTCCTCTTCGGAGTTCTAAAGTCCTTGGAACACTCGAAAGGAACCTTAAAAATTTCCCTCATTGAATCCCCTTCTTCCAAAGTCACGGTTACATAGAGGTCGCCTTCATGCTCCGGAATTTATATTGATCTATTTAGATAACTCATTGCATAAATATATGTTATATGATATGTAGCATTAGCTTCTTTGTGGACCTTTTAGACACTCTTTGCACTTCCATCATCTCGAATGCATTATCTTTCTTCCTTGAATCTCTAGAATCCTTGGACCACTCAGATGGACTTTCAATTGTCTTCCCCGGATCCATTTCTTCAAAGTCGTGGTTAAATAGAGGTTATCTTCATGGTCCAAATCGAGTTGATCTTCTTTGTTTCAGAAGCATCATACAATAACTTCTTGTGCCTTTTTAATAACCTCGTCTACTACATCGTTCCTTGATTCATCACCAAATTTAAGGGCTTCCGACATATTCTTGAGATAGTCTTCATCTCGATTTGTCCCTCAATCCCATAGTCTTCACCTTTCCATGAAACTCCCCGAACCACTTCCTTTATTAAACCGACTCTCCCTAATTCTCGTTGGATCCACCTTCATAGCATGAGGGATGTGCTATACTAAAATCAAACCTCAACTATGCATGAAACGTTAAAGTACAAATGGGATACTACACATATTCGGCACTTAGACACGTAAAAGGCTCCAAGGAATACATATAATCAAAATTAAGAAATAAAATAATAATTAAATACGTCGTGAATGCACGTGCCATTAATGCATATACCTCGATCCTCAAATTCTTGTTAATATCCAAATTGGAGCCTTTGATTTTGTTCCCATTGTTTTTGATCCCTCGATCAATCACATTCTGAGACCATGTGATCCTTTGATCCGCATGCATAACACTTCTTCAACCGGTCCCAACACATGTTGTAGGCGTGATTAGTTTCTCCAAAATAGCACACGGTTGAGGCTTCTTTCGTGTTCTAGAAGAATTCCCGACTTTATACTTCTTCCTACGGATCTTCCTTTTAGTTTGGATACCCGGATGTTGAGATTTTTCCTCTACTCGTAGGTTGGAGCAAAACCCCAACTCATCTATCAGTTCCGAATCCTCACCTTCTTTTCCACCTGTCACTTTCCGATTTCAACCCTTAAAGCTTTAGTAATCGCCTTGTCCCAAGTGCTCGTATTCTTTGCAATTAAAGCTTCCTTGAACTCCTCCCGAAGGCCTTCCATAAAGCACCTTACTTTCCTCTCTTCGTTGCCCATAGTGCGAGGTACATATTTGCCTAGTTCCTCAAACCCATTGATATACTTCACAACCGTTCCTTTGCCTTGTTTGAGGTTGAGAAATTTTTCAATTCTTCGATCGTGTAGAACAGTCGGGTATACCTCTTCCCAAACTTATGAACAAAGACATCCCCAAGTTAATCATTCGCTCTTGGCTTCAATTTGTGAGGCAACTCGTCTCTACCATTGCCTTGCTTGTCCTTGTAGTAGTAGAGTTACAAGGCGTGCCTTATCTTGTGGGTTGCGCTGCCACACTTCGAAGACACTTTAACCTCAAATATCCATTCTTCTGCTTGTATATCATCACCTTCATGAAATTGGGGAGGATTGAATGCTCGGAAGTCCGGGTATAATGTTCCCATCAGATTCATTGGTTGTACTTCAACGTGATGTTGTTCTTGATTGTAGAAAAGTGGAGGTGATGGTTGATTAAGACCTTGTCGTTGTGGTGGCATCCTGAAAATCTCACAACTTACAATATAGATATATGTATGTCGGTTAGTATATGAGTATGACACGTAATCAAGTTAGGTAATTGCAATTAAGAAATGCAATGCATTGCACGTAGTAAAATCAACAAGTGTTAAGAGATTCAAATGCATATCATATCAAATCGGATGCAAATGCACACACTCAATCACATTGTCCTATGCCGTACGACCTAGACAGACACAAAATGACACTGAATCCCGGTTTTGCAACCTGGGGCTCTGATACCACTTCAGCATGTACCACCCCGTACGTGAGGCACCACAGCCCTCGCACTACGGTCCAACCCGAACAAAGAAATGGAGAGTCCGCACCCAGATCAAACCGTAGCGAATGGGAGACAAACAAAACAAACACCTAAGCTAGGCGGAACGTAGACCTTGTCAAGCAACCAACCAACAAAGCAGATAGCAGCGGAAGACAAAATTCAACACATGCATTGGCCACGGGCCTACAGAAATTAAATACACGGATCACATGCAGACTTGGGCTCCTCAGGCCTCTTTTAAGCGCATAACAAAACCTGACAAGGGCAATTCAAATAACAAAAGCACAAGCATACGTATACATATCTTACATATTGATCCGAATTCAAATAAAGCAAATGCAAATGTAGACTAATCTAACTCAGACCGACCGACTCTAAAGACTTGACTCAACTCCGCCTAGCTCCAAACTCCAAAGCAGACCTGCATACTATTGGGGAGGGAGAGGGTCAGTCTACAACTCGACTGAGTGAGGGGGCTACCCACACACACCACATATACATATAGAGCAAAACACAAATTAACAAAAGACTATGAACCGAAATAAGGTTTTACATACCAAAGTTATTTCGTAGCAAACTTATACTTATACATAATAAACAGAGCAAGCTTAATGCAATCGCAATAACATAAGAGAAGCTCCTATCCCATTCCATAATCGTCATAATAAAACACATCTAATATCCAGCGAGTACGGGTCTCCAACCTTACTTCCAAATCCTAACATATGAATCAAATGGAAAACAAACAAATATCACAAACAATCCCACCTCAACAACCGCGGTGTTCGGGAGTCAAACCCTCTCCACCAAATTACCAATACATACGGGGTAGCTAACCCACGATATGCCTTCCCCGGTTATCCACCGACGGCTCAAGATTCCACGCCTTCCCAACCTCCAAGAGTCACACGTGAATATCTCAAATGGAATTATGCCCAGGTCAAACCTGACGACCCTTGTCGTACCGGGGCTCCCAACCCATAATTCCGGGGGCCCAACAAACCAAAACAAACCAAACTCCCATCTTTCAAGGATAAACTCGCTACAAAACACACTTAACAAAACATAACCAAAACTTACGTACCTTATCGGAGCATACCATACCTTGCAAATGGAATTATGCCCAGGTCAAACCTGACGACCCTTGTCGTATCGGGGCTCCCAACCCATAATTCCGGGGGCCCAACAAACCAAAACAAACCAAACTCCCATCTTTCAAGGATAAACTCGCTACAAAACACACTTAACAAAACATAACCAAAACTTACGTACCTTATCGGAGCATACCATACCTTGCAAATTAGCATATGCTACACACGTACCTCTCCGTGTCATCTTAATCCGTAGCTAGCATGAAGACACACGGTTTGGAGCATAGCCTCATTGCAAAACCATTTTAAGCTTATGTACGCCCATGCGTATAATTTCAGAAGGATCCATATCAAATCGAATTAACAAAATTCATAACATATCATAAGACACATATTTAACATACATATAGTATATATTCGCATGCGGGCTTGAAAACGAGCATATAGGGTTGTAGGTCGCTTTAACTAAAAGAAACAAACCTAAACCTCACCTTACACCGAAGAAACCAAAACCAGACAAACGATTCACCCCAGAATCAGAACGGACCACGAAACACCATCCCGGGTGCACCTGAACCAACTGAAGACAAAACACAAAGCTTAGACTCCAAATGAACCACATTGACGCACGACTTATGTTTACACATTTAAAGAATGCAAACGTATGCGTCTCACAATGTAATGGAGTCATAATCATGCTTAGGAAACACTCAAGTATCCAATTAATCCAATTAAGAGCAAACAAGGTGTTCATGAAAGCATACTAACCAATTCATGCATAAATAGAACAAATATCAACACATAAACATGTTATAACAAGTTAGGAACAAGCTCGGGGTTGGAAAGGTACAACAAAAGTGGAAGAAGAACACGAAAAGTGGAGGTTGTTCTAAACTTCAAGAGGTTTCCAATGGTTCAAAAATTAGGTCAATTGGAGCTCATATGAGGGACAAAAGGGCATTTGAAAATTGAACTGAAAGCAGAAACTGGCGTGTGAAAGCTCCCGGGTGAAAACAGGGGGTGCCCAAACGGGCGTTTGGGAAATGAACTAGGCCACGAAATGGGCGTTTGGATACCGTCTCCGAGAAAAATGCTTGAATAGTAATAACGGCGGAAATGGGAACAACCCCCAAGCTCACACGAATCCATGCAACACCAAATCACACAAAATTCATACCACGAAGCTTATATAACACGTAGGTCACATATTTGCACATAAGAACTCCCGTAACGAGCCCAAACACCCAAAACCCGAACCTAGTACTATTCATCATCTTCCCCAAATTGACAAATAACATATATCCAAGGTTCGAAAGAGATATTAAATCGAACCATGTAATGAAAGGGTCACAAATCTTACCTTAAGCCGTCGATCAGACGGTTGGATCTCACAAACTCAAGCTCGGAAACTTTTTGGCCAAAAAGGGGGAAGAAATCTTCTCTTCTCTCTTCTTTGTATGTTTCACGTGAAAAGTGAGGGAGGAGGAAGGCTTGGCCCGTTTTATTAGTCAAGAAACGGGCCGGGCAAAATGGTTAGGGTCAAACGGTATCCGGTCCAAACGGATCGGATTTTAAAATGGTTGGGTTATCAAATGGCTTTAGAAAATTAAAAGGTTAAATCCATTAAATCCGAATAATTGGAACGAACTTAATGATAGGGTCAGAATTCGAATTCGAATTTCTGAGCTCAAATAGCCACGAAGGCTCAAACGTCCTAATTATAATTAGGTTCCTAAATTACAAATATTGGACAATTGAGTCCAAAATATTTAATTAAACTCTAAAGCACACGTAATAAATTAAATTCACTTTGACACGTAAGCATGCTAACACATAATTCACATAAATTACAGAATTAAACTCACTCGTGATGCCGTACCTGGAATGCCGAAGAGGCGGGGTGTCACATAGTCCTTGTCACACCACTGCATATTGTTAATTGATTAATTATCATGAATTGTTTTGATCTTATGTTAATGATTCGGGACAGGCTTCTAGGGATATATTAAACCCGTATTTATGATTGTACCTTATGATTTATGATTTATGTTTGAAATTTCGGGACTAGATAATTATGTTATTTGAACCCATTATATTGCGTATATTGGAAATTGATTACACGCTTTGCTTCCGCACTTGTTTTTTCTCTTTGTACCTATTTATTTGGTTTCGTAGGTTTAGTTCTCGCCTAGCCTAGTGAGTGAGTGAGTCACTATTTGCTCTGATCGGGCACGTGTATGGATTTTTCATTTCATATGCGGGTCGGGTCTGAGTGCGGGGGATGTGACGCCTACCGCTTGGGGTGTTACACTTAATCACATCAATGACTCGTGAGATATTTCCTAATCCGGAAGTTTCTATTTCCAGATATAGAAACTTCCTTTCCCATTTAGGAATCTTCTCACATGGGACACCTCAGTGTACCTACTTAGAAAAAATAAGCACCCCCATGTATCACGCACGTATCAACTATACACTTTGCACCCCATGAAACAAGGTGGTCCTTCTTCAGGGCGTGATCACGTGAGTAAGCCTCGAACGAGTCAAGTTGTCACTCCCACTATCTTTTGGACTCATTGGCTTGGAGTGATTTCTAATCCTGACTTATGTGATATAGGGCTCGTCTCATGAACCACTTCACCTAAATGGTTGAGTTCTATAAGTCATATTGATTAGGGGAGTTCTTATACATGCGCAGTCAAAAGGAAACACACAATTAAACAAGAGCATATAGAGAAGTGTTGCCTCAATTCGTATTATTCAAAGATTGTCTGTGATTTACAAAATGAAAGTACTAAAGCAGACTATTACATCGGCATTCAAGGCACTACTCCTAACAATCTCCCACTTGCCCTGTCAAAGCCATTCAAGAGCTAGTCTAAGTCACATCTTCTCAAGATGACCTTCGAAAGCTTCTCGACTAAGGGGTTTTATAAGTGGGTCTGCCATGTTCTCTGTTGATGCGACCCTCTCAATTTGCACATCACCTCTTTTGATGATATCACGGATTAGGTGATACTTCCTCATAATGTGCTTGGTCCGTTGGTGAGATCTTGGTTCTCTTGCTTGAGCAACCGCCCCAGTGTTGTCACAAAACATAGTAATGGGGTCTTTCATGCTAGGAACGACATTCAAATCTTGAATGAAGTTTCTAACCCAAACACCTTCCTTAGATGCATCATTTGCAGCTAAGTATTCGGCCTCAGTGGTCGAATCTGCAGTGGTCGTTTGCTTGGACCTTTTCTAACTCACTGCTCCGCCGTTAAGGCAGAAAATGTATCCTGACATTGACTTAAAATCATCTAAGTTAGATGCAAAGCTTGCATCGCAGTATTCTCCGACTACTAGATCTTTTTTTCCTCCGTATACTAAGAATAAATCCTTAGTGCTTCATAAGTACTTTAGGATATTCTTCACGGCAGTCCAGTGACCTTCTCCAGGGTCTGATTGGAAACGGCTTGTTACACTAAGTGCATATGCCACATCCGGTCGAGTACACAGCATTGCATACATTATGCTACCTATTGCCGAGGCATAAGGCACATGAGTCATTCTTTCCTTCTCGAGGTTTGTCTTAGGACACATCTTCTTCTAAAGAGATGTTCCTACACTCATGGGAAGAACTTTGTTCTTCACATTCTCCATACTGTACCGTTTCAGTACTTTGTCTATGTACATCGACTGTGATAGTCCTATCAATCTCTTAGATCTATCCCTATAGATCTTTATCCTGAGAATGTAGGACACATCACCAAGATCTTTCATCTCGAATTGGTTCGATAACCAGAACTTGGTAACTTCCACGTCATCCTTCGAATTCCCAATTAGGAGGATGTCATCGACATAAAGCACCAATAATTGCACTGAAGTCTCCAATTCCTTTATATACACGCAGGATTCATTCGAATTTTAAACGAAGCCAAACGCTTTGACTGCTTCATCAAAACGAATTTTCCAATTCCTAGAAGCCTATTTCAATCCGTAGATTGATCTTTCGAGTTTGTAAACCTTTTGCTCACTCCCACTGAATGTGAAACCTATGGGTTGATCCATATAAATGTCTTTATCAATGTCTCCATTGAGAAAGGCAGTTTTCACATCCATTTTCCATATCTCATAGTCGTAATATGCAACAATGGCAAGCATGATCCGAATGGACTTTTGCATTGCAACCGGTGAGAAGGTTTCATCAAAGTCCACACCGGGCCTTTGAGTGAATCCTTTTGCAACCAGTCTTAGCTTATAGGCTGCAATGCTTCCATCTATTCCAAACTTTCTCTTAAAGATCCATTTGCAACCTATGGGTTTAACCCCATTAGGCAAATCTACCAAGGTCCAAACTGGTTGGAGTACATGGAATCCATTTTGGATTTCATGGCTTGTTTCCACTATTCAGAATCCGAGTCTGACAGTGCCTCCTCATATGTTAGAGGATCATTATCCTCTTGAGAGATTTCATGGAGAAAACCATATCATCTCTCCGGCTGTCTAGGAGTACGTTCTGAAAGCCTTAGAGGAGGATTTTCATGTGTATCAAAGTTCGTGATTGGTTATGGGATATCAAGATGGGACGTGTCCTCTAAATGTGGCGTGGGAATATCTCGAATTTCTTCGAGTTCTGAAGATGTAAGGCCATGTACATGAACACAAATGATGCAACATATAATTCACATTTAAAGAGAAACCGATCCAATCAAACACCCAAACCCTAGAATCCAAGAGTCAAAATTAAATCTAAACCACTTGACGAAAATAAAATCCAAACATACCGTTGAAAGACCTCGTCGAGTACTTAAAAACGCTTAAGATAATTGCCTGAAAAAGTCGCCGGAAGACGGCCGACGTTAAACCGCCACGGACCTCCACCAAATGGCCAGTTCTTGCACTGAGACCACCACGAATAGATCCACCTCGCTAAGTTGAGCAACTTTTATGGAGGGCCCGTAGCCAAAAGACCCCCCTAAAAAGGCTCCAATTCTCGTTGTTTCAGCCCCGCCACTGTAATGTCGGAAAACACCATCTCCGCCGCGATTCGGACCAATCTGAGGCCGAAAATGGGATCAGGGGGCCAAAACAGGTGGAGTACCACCAAAGTCCATCGAAGGAAGTCGCCGGAATGTGGCGCTATAGTGACGTGCCGCCGCTGCTGGAAATTCAAGTGGCGCGTGCGTTGCTGTTACCACCCCTCTGGCCGCGCCACCAACGCCGTTGGAAGCGGCGGACCATTCCGCACAAGGCCAAGCCATTATCAGTCCAGTTCCGCCGTCGGAAACCGCCGCAAACCACATAATATCTCTGCCACCGCTAGTCGTCAAGCCATGAATTTGGTATCATTGTGTTCGTCTCGTCGAGCTCATCAAAATCAACTACACATTCGTCGAATCCATCGCGTATCGGCCAAGAAAAGTTGCATTTCTTGAAACAAACACCTTTTGTTCAGTTTGATCATAGAAGTAGTATCCTATGGATTCCTTAGGATAGCCAACAAAGTAGCATAAGTTAGAACGAGCTTCTAGCTTATCTCCCATTGTCCTCTTCACATGAGCAGGACAACCCCAAATTCTTAAGTAGGAATAACTAGGGATTTTACCATGCCATATTTCATAGGGCGTTTTAGGGACTGACTTGGAAGGAATAAGATTCAAAATCTTGGCTGCACTTTCTAGAAAAGAAGGTGGTAAGTCAGTGAAACTCATCATGGAACGAACCATATCAAGTAGGGTTCCATTCCTTCTCTCAGAAACTCCATTAAGCTGAGGAGTTCCTGGAGGAGTCCACTGAGAGATAATTCCATTATCTCTGAGATGATTAAGGAACTCTTCACTAAGATACTTGCCACCTCGATCAAATCGAAGTGTCTTGATCTTGTGACCAGTTTGGTTCTCAACCTCCTTTTGAAATTCTAAGAATTTCTCAAAAGCCTCAGATTTGTACTTCATTAAGTACACATAACCAAAACGACTAAAGTCATCAGTAAAGGTTATGAAGTACTGATGATTGTTTCGAGTGCTTACACTAAGCGGTCCACAAACATCAGAATGGATCAAATCCAAGGTCTTTGTAGCTCGTTCCACACTTTATTTGAAAGGAGTTTTGGACATCTTTCCTTTGAAACAGGATTCAGAGGAAGTTAATTGTTTAAGGTCATTTTCAGAGAATGTCCCTAAGGTAGTTAACTTGCTAATTTGTAAAATAGTGGCAACGGGTATCGATCCACGAGAATTGGGAGAAATTGTAACTTTTATATGCTAAGGAAATGAACAAATAATTAAAATGGGGGGTTTTGAGATTTGATTATACTAATAATGAATTAAATAAAACGAGATTAACTAAGTAAGCAAATAGAAATAATTAAGCACAGTAAACACTTAGACTAATTCAGTAGATGACAAATAGCTGGGATTTTCCTACGCATGCATCACGCTATGATCACGGACAGGGTGATTAATTCATCGTTAGGCTAGCTATAGTTACCAGTTACCTTAGGCTCCCTCGTTTCTTCTTACTTTTAGAACAATCTGAAGAAACTCCTAATGACTATTCCCTAACTAGCTAATAACCTTTTCAGAAACTCCTTCAAAGATTCAATTAACTAATTGCTTTACGTACTAAAGAAACACTAGCCCGAACCGACTAAGTAGAAACTCCTACTTCTCCTAATTAGACCGAATTATTCCACAACACAAAATCAGCCGAACTTAACAACCTAGTGTTGATTGCCACTTCGTTAATTGCCCGGCTAGACTCCACCAAACGAATTAACTAGCTGTATGTGAATTGCTTATCCTAAGATTCAACGTCTTAAATTAATCAAATAATAGAACAAACACAATAACGTTAATTTAGAAATAAAACGGATAACTTGAATTAATCAACAAAAGAAGTAGTCTCACAAAACCTAATGCATACTAGGAAAATCCCAACAAAAACGAAACTAGAAATTCACCAACAAAGGAAATTAACAAAATCTAGAATAAAGAGAAGGAAGAACGAAAACTCCCGTATTGTTGCTTCTCTTCCTCAAAGCGTGTCGTCTGGTGCTCCAATCTTCGTTGTATTTGTAGCTCAAGAGTGCTGATATCTCCCCACTACTTCACTCCACGTTCTTTATCATAAAGGCCACTAACTCCCACGTTCTCAATGAGTGCGCCCAAGTTGTTGCCCAAAAAACGGGTTAGGGTTCCTGACTGTGACCTCGGGTAAGCTTCTTCACTATTTTTACACATTCTCTCCTCAATAAACGCCCACTGACTCTTTCATATAATGCTAATAATCCCCTGAAACGTGCTGTCCCCATAAAGTATAGCCATAAATCTCCAATTAATGGCCACCTTCAAGTAGCAATTAATCCCTCCTTTTGTGAGAATTAAATGACAAGAGAAAGTGGGAGGTTTCTTTTCTCTTTAGTCGTTGCAAAGCTGTTGCATGGGATTAAACTTTTACTCCAAAGCTAATCAATTTGGGCTGCCTCTCCATAATGGGCCAAACATTGTAATTCCAACTAATCCAAGAAAAAATGGGAATTTGCTTGCTTCGATGTACAGGCCTCACGCATGGCTGCCAACTTTGTTTCAAGACTTTTAAGTTTTGGGCCAATTTTCTCCATGCTGCGTTTCCTAAAATGAAGTATAAAATCCAACTAAAATCCACAACTTGGACTAGACAAATGTGCAAAAATATAACAATTAAGCTTACTAACTTAATGAATATGCAATGTATCACCTAATCTAGCGTGCCACAAAGATTATGAGACTTCATCATCTCTCTTACGTTTTGTTTCTCGTTGTATATTCAAAATATTACTATTTTGAGTTAGATAAAGTTCATTGTTCAATGTACCAAGATGTATTGAAAAATTTTTCTTTTTGAGGAAAAAGTTACCATTCTGAATATTAATTTCATAACCTTCGCAATCAAGTATTGGAACTGAAATAATATTACGAATAATGTCTGGTACATAAAGGACTTTATTTAAAACTAAAACAGAATGACCTAAATCTAATCTAATTGTGCCTAAAGCTTGAGCTTCGACCGCAGAGCCGTCCCCAATCTTCAAGACATATTCTCCTCCTTTGAGCTGCCGGACCTCACTTAGCATCTGTACATCATTACAGATATGAGATCCACAACCGGTATCAAGTGCCCAAGAGTTAGAATTAATAGAAAGATTTCTTTCAACGAGAAATATACCTTTCTTTAGAGTAGCCTTGTACTCTTAGCAGTTTCTCCTCCAATGCCCTAGTTTACCACAATGGAAGTAAACGTCCTCTTTCTGATCACGTTTCTTCTTTTGGACTTTTCCCTTCGTGATGCCTCCATTGGGCCTAAGGGACTTCTTCTTCTTTTGGGCTTTCTTGCCCTTGCCTTTGGAACGCTTAGAAGAAGATGGAGCAGTGACCATCATAACCTTATTGTCCTTCTTGATCGTGCTTTCAGTAGTCACAAGCTGACTAATCAACTCAGCTACACTAGCATTTGCATGATTCATGTTGAAGTTAAGGACAAAAGGGTTGAATGATGGTGGGAGCGAGGCTAGCAACAGATCCTCTGAAAGCTCATCTCTCAGTGGCATGTCCATGGAAGCAAGTTTCTCAGTGAGAGCAAGAAACTTGAGTTCATATTCTTGGACACTTATACCTTCCTTCATTCTCAAATGGAACAATTTCTTTGAGGTGTTATACCTTGTAACACGTTCATGAGGACGGTAAAGTTGCTCAAAGTGGTCGTAAATCTCCCAAGTGAATTCCATGAACTCATGCTGTCTTTGCATGTCCGGAGACATGTTAGCAAGCATGAGACAATGGGCTTGGAGATTATCATCCTTTCACTTCTGGATCGCATCCCCTTCAACCCGGGTCGGAGCTTCTCCTTCGGGAACGGGCTTCCCCTCGTAGAGAACATAAGTTCTCTTCTCGGAATCTAGAATGATTTTTAGATTCCTAAGCCAATCAGAATAGTTAGGACCAGTCAACTTGTTTGACTCGAGGATCGATACTAGAGGGTTTTTGGTTGCCATTTCAAAACACGTAGAGAATCACAGAATCTATGACCTAAATGGAAAAATAGAGAACTAGTGAACATGTTGAATAATAACGATATACATGAGATTAGGTCTTTAATCTATGTAGCTCCCACTGTTTTTCAAAGATCTCTAATTCCCAAAGATCTTAGAGGATACTTGTTATCCCAATGGGGTACTAAGATGCTAAGCACTTAACATTGAACCCACGACTCGTGGCCATTCTCAATTAAGCCTAAGGTAGGTACAACTTACCAATTCCACACTGTGGAATTCTTAGTAATGTTTTTGCGTCACCTATCTTTCAATATGGACCCATGACTCGTGCGACATCCATATTTACTTAGACGTTAAGCTAGACCCATCAATCATAAGATCATGATCAAAACTTAGTTCGAACGACCCACGACTCGCGGCCATCGCCCTTGCTAAAATTGATCACGAAATATTGATCATTTAAGATCAATTAGGAAACTAAGAACTAATAGGTTTCACATAGACACCCCACGACTCGTGGCCAGCATCTAGCTTCCCAATAGCACCCGAGCGCAAGGAACCACATCCCCCGTACCGAGACCTGACCCGAATATGAAATGGATAATCCATACCCGAGCTAGATCACGGCGAACGGGGACATACACACTCGCTAAGCTAGGCGGGAGCTAACTTTTGCAACCAAAGAAACAATAAAATAAAAATATTACCGATGCGGAAGCAAGGTACATACGTAAGCATCAAGAAAAGTAAAGAGCAACGGGTTCAACTAGCATAGATACCTAATCCCAAAATTCGATAAAATCATAAAACTTCAAATCCAGATTCTTTCTATTTCTGCAAGCTTATCTTGAATTCATGATAAAAGTGACAATCAATACAAATCTTACATACTCCAACTTAAACAAATCATGGTTCAATATGCAGATGAATAGACTCTGACTTAACCGAAAGACTAAATAGACTTGATTTCCCGCCTAACACTCCAAACCTGCACGAACACTGAAAACAATCCGGGTTCAGTCTATACGAGACTGGTGGGTATAAAACGAGGCATAAGTAACATATACAACAATATTTAAACATTCACATGCAAGTTATAATCCTAAATGAGGTTTTTAGAGCATTTCCCAAGTGGGTGAAATAAATAAGTCATCAAAAGGGATTATAACGTTCATTTTTCATTAGGTCGTTTGTGGCCCGGCGAGTGGGCGTGCATTATCTCCAACCAACACCTCGTGTAGTTCATTAAACATTCTTTCTTTCATTCATGCATAACATTCTTTTGTGCACATTCATGAACATTTACACCTTCTTCCTCGGGGTGATGGTCGGGTGATCGGCCCGAACCATCCATTCATTGACCAAAAGGGGAACATGACTGCCCAGATGGCACTCAGCGTCCATTCCTCGCTAACTCATAACGAGGTCCGGTTACGCCGTTCATTGGTTGGACTAGTGTGAGGGTTCACCGTCAGCCCATGCCTCCTCGGGTCACCACTCACACCAAGTCCCTGGGTCCCATTCTATGCATTCATTCGTTGTTTCTCGCCAAAACATTGGTAGGTTCATAAAAGAAAGGCTTTACGTTGAAATCATTTACTCTTGAAAATGACTCTATATACATATAATAGTTTTAGCCGAAATCTTTACACGTTGGGAGTATATAGGGTCATTTATCTAAATAGTAGAGAAACCCACCTGAACGCCTCTTACCGAATAAAACCAAGAAGACAAGAAGACTTGAAAGTGTCCTAAGAACCCGGTACGTCTCTGCCCTGGGGAAAACTGTACAAAGGACAACGTAACGTGTTCATGAGACTCAAGACTCCAAATGAACCATATATGACGCACGACATGCGATGAACATGATATGAATGTATAAGAGATAATATTATGTAATGAACATGTTCATGCGCACGATTAACGCATTTAAATCATATAAACAAGCCATTCATTCGTTCAAGGAAGTGTTCATATCCATTCAAGTTCAATCTTTACACATTTCATAACAATTCAATCCAAGAATTCAAATAACGATCATATCACGTACTAAACCACATTTACAATTAGAGGATAGGCAAACAATTACATTCAATTCAAGATTGAAAATTAGAAAGGAACATGAAATATGTGACAATTTAATTCTATAATTCAATTAAATCAAATAATATTTAATATCTAATAAACATATATACATAAATATACATATATATAATATACATAAATACCTTTATATATATATATACACGCACATGCATGCATGTATTAACAACACTATATTATATACTATATATATATATATATATATATATATATGAATAAATGCATGCATACTTATATAAGATAACACATTTATGCATTAATATACAAAAACCATGCACAATTAATAACATGCATGTAAATATGGTATATATATAAATTGCACATGCACACACGTAGCATGTATTAGAATTAACCCATGCACAAACATTACAATAACATACTACATGCACCAACCATGCAAAAATGCATAAGAGTGACCCAACCCAATCTCCCTGCCCGGGGACGAGACGCAGCAGAGCTTCTGTAAGAGGACTACCCGGCCGGGCCTTTTTAAGGTAAAAATTTCCCCGCCCGGGGAGATCCATCACAGGCGCAAACAACAGTTCAAACGAAGCTATATCCACTGTTTAAATGCAAGAAAATGCAGCAATAGGTAGCAGCAACTAAAGCAATAATTTCAGTAGCAAACAAGCCATAAAAGCTCCCTCAAACAACTGAAAACTGAAAACAAATAAGCAAGGAAATAAGCACAGCTGACAGCAGCAATTCAGGCCAAAAAACAGGGCACAAACGGATGCAAAACAGAGCAGAAGCTCACACCCACAATCAACTATCAATCCAGCAACAAAAAGGTCCAAAAAGGTAGCAAATGACAGCAAATATATTCCCAAATCGCAACAGCAGCAGATCAACACGTGAAGAAGAGAAAAGATGATCATTTCTTGGAATTTTTCAAAGTGCCATTAATGGAATCTCATTAAATCTTCAACTACCATATAATCAATGATCATAAATGAAAAGAGGGAGTTAAGACAACCATCTTCATGCTTTAAATGAACCAAGAGCATCAAGGAATGCATGAGATCTCTATATGGCTCCAAAACCTACTATATATTCATCTTCTCCGAAATCCCATGAAAGCATGCTCAAAATTGGGGATACATAGCTTAAAATGACACATATTGAATGTATATCACAACCCTAAACTCACCTTGTGGATTGGATAGAAGATGGAAGACTTTGAGCTTGAATCTCCAAGGGTGGCAAGAGCTACGGGAAAACTGGAGAGCAGAATGTTTTGGCTGAGTTTTCTTTAAGTGATGAAGGTTATCTCGGTTTGGGGTGATTAAATCTGGTTAGAGGGTTGAGTTAGGGTTCCAAATCATCAAACCATATTTAATTTGGTCAAGGTTTGATAAAGTTATGGTAATTTTAGTAAACTGTGGCAGATTTGGTTTCCGTTTCGTGTTTCGGTTGAATTTCGGATGTTCAAAAGACTTTGGAAAAATATGAGGCTAAGTTTATTAAACTCGAATTTTCGTTACGAGTTCAGCGAAGTTGACGAAACTTGAATCCGAGTTTCCTAGCTCAAGATATCAAATACGGAACCAAGGGTGCGCTAATTGCTCGTTAGCCCCCGACTTGGATTTCAAAATCAAAATAAATTCGAAACTCATGCAAATGAACTCGAAAATACAAAACAAACATATATTCATATTCAAGACACGTATATCTCCGACATATTAAATTTGCACGAAATTTCGGTATCAAATCATATAAAAACGAAGCACGTTTATATCACTCATAAGCAATGCATTTAAAAATCCATAACATATTCAAATAAATGACAAAATTAAATTCATAATTAAATATAAAACAAAGTGCATCAATTAAAAATACTTTAAATTAAAAGTGCACAAATTAAATTAATAATAACAACAAGAATTCAACTCATATTTAAATAATTAGGAATTGGCACGATTATATTACGCATTTATTTAATTAAAAATCAAATGCACGATTAATACAATTTAATTTAAAATCAAATGCATGATTTAAAAAGGTTTAAAATAAAATGCATGAATACATATATTTTTCATTAAAGAACTTGTACTAAATTTAATATATATATATATATATATATATATATATATTTAGTATTAATAACATTAAATTATGATAATTAACTTTTAATATAAAATTAAATATACAAATCACTTATAAACAATTAATTAGCGCAATTTGGCAAACACATACGTCATGCTACGACAGAAAAAACTGGGGCGTTACAACCTCTCCCCCTTAAAAGAATCTGTCCTCGGATTCACTACTCGCCTGAACAAACAATGAGAGATTCCCCGTCTCTCGCAAGCAACAAGGAAAGAGGCCCGTCTCTCGAGCAACAATGAGAGAACCCCGTCTCTCAAACAACAATGAGAGAACCCCGTCTCTCCAGCAACAATGAGCGTACCCCGTCTCTCAAGCAACCATGAGAGAACCCCGTCTCTCGAACGAAAATAAGAGAATCCCCGTCTCTTACAAACAAAAACAAAGCAAGGAAGTCTCCAATACTCCCGAGCAACACAACGCGAAACAATAATTAAAATCACGTAAGACACCCAAAGCAGGTAATAGATATCATCCACGTTAATTATCAATTATTCCAAGTAGCTTAACATGATAAGGACTCACAGTACCTAACATAAAAATTATTTAAGTTAAATTTGCATGGATGCATATATCATGGATGCTTCAGGTACCGTTCACCGTAGTTATATAATTTAGAACTGTGAGTGTTGTTGCCCAACGCATGATCTGTCCCGAAAGTGAGTTCAGTGCTCGACTTGTCTTTAAGCTCTTCAGGGTACCCCAGCAAAGCAATTGATAGATCCTCTAAGGATTTTATTCTTTATTCCCTTCTGACTTGTACTGCTTCTAACTTTCTTTGATCATTCATCACTCCCTATAAACTTCTTTCAGTCAGACCAACTCTTTTAAGTAACCGAGCTTTGACCTCCCCGTGTACCCCTAGATCATTTCTTCCGAGGTCAGGTTCATAACTACTATCTTTACCCATATCGAAGTCTAACATATCCTCGAGGATAACTACTCTTGACAACCTTGATGATTTAATCCAGACCTTGAGATACTTATCTTTATGGGCACTTTCAACATGAATCCTTTCCCATCTTTCGTTCATGTTATCCATTCATTCTCTTCGACCCCTTAAGGTTATTCGATATTTAGCCCCACATTTCTTGAATCGAAGATAGAATGTTCTTGATGATTTTTTATGTAAATTCTTCAATAATCCCCCTTTTCGGTTTGGGCTCTTCTTAAGTTTCCTTCTAAATTACCGTTGAAATAACCAATGACTTAATAATATTGCCCTTGTTGGACCCCTTTGTACTTCATTGAATTAATCTTGATTGACACCATCCATTATGTACTAACTTGATTCGACTTCCTCTTTGTCAAATCTGACTTAGGAGTTCACAGAAACTCCCTTATAACTCCATCAACTCCATTGGAACTTCCAGGTCTTCCTTAATTTGCAATTACGTTGTTCCTACTAAAATATTTCTTCGGTCACAACTTCAATCTTCCAATTTATCTCTTAGTCATGCTCTCCCCCTTAAATTTTCTGCCCTTACATGTCAAACTACATTAATCCTTCTTTCATTGAAATTCTTGATAAGCAACTTCCATTAGGGAGGGTTTAATCAAAATGACGACCCAAAGGTTTTGCCTTTCAACTTCCCTTCCAATCCGCTTGATGTCCGAAATTCCTTTCCTACTCTTGTCCGATTTGAAAACCCCGAAGCTAACTCTAGTCTCGCTTCTCTTTCTGAATTCCCGTTTCCATCAACCTATCCCTTACTTGAAATTCTTTATTTCCCCGAAGTCATCTTTATTGAATTCGAAAGTGACTCGGTTAAGGTAATGCTTGACAGGTGAGGTAAATGAGCTTTCTATCAAATAAACACTAAAATATATGTCGGTTAAGATGACGATGCACGTGGCACACTTGCAACGATTTATTAGGCAACACATTAAGGCAATGAAATCAAATAGAGATGCACACACAAATATAAGTAAGGAAAAGTTAAATGATTTGATGCAGAGTATGATGCACGTGCTATGAATGTTTTGGAACCTGACACCAATATAGTAAGCCGTTAACTCGGTAGATTTTCCTCGTTCCTCCAATCACGGGCTTACTTTGACTGGTTGATTATTCATTGCCTTTCCCACAGTCTTCAAGATTTCCAAGAATCCTTGTGCACCACTTGTATCTTCCACAGTCCGGGATTGCAATTTCTCGAACCCTAACTTCTTCTACATCTTGATCAAGATTCCCGCACTCGTCCTTTATGGGCTTGAATTGGCGACTTGAACTTGTTTTCCAATTGCTTCCACTGGGGCGCATGATTTCTTTCCAAAAAGTCTTTGCCTTTCTTTACCGTTTCCGTTCGTCGCTCCATATTTCCCAATTCACCCTCACAACACGACAATTCAGCTTGGATTTGGAAAACGAACTCAAATCTTATCCGTAGTATTGTCACCTTCCATGAACTTGTATTTTCCACACTACTTAGCTCCTTCCAATCCCTTCTCGACTCGTTTTCCATCTTAGTTGAAATTTAGGGCTCCCAGACTCACTTCTTCCCGGTCTTGGCCTCTACAACCTCTTTTCTAGCCATTAGATTCATTTAGAAATCCCCCTTTGACGACTCTTGAGACTTAATCCCCGCCGAATTTATTTTAGCTTGAATCTTTGCAATCCTCGCTATCTTTTCCATAATCTGAACTCTGAATTAAAGTACCCTCAAAGTTCATTCACTCCATTCCTTAATTTGAATGACCCCGTTGAATCCAATTATGGCATCTTATGTAAGAGAGCTGCATATGTCAATCTTCGCAGTCATATATATTCCCCGATCAACTCCTATTTCGCCAAGTGTCCCTCTATACTTGTATCTCTAAAGTCGAACTTCCATTCCAGCTCCCAACCCTTGAACTCTAGCTCTATCTATGAAGACCACGCATCTCGAATTCTCTATATCCTTCCCCGGTGCATCCCTCCTATCTTCCATGCCTCAGAAAGGATTTGAAATAGAGCTTTGTTAGCGTCATATTTGGCCGTGGTTTGATAGTATCTTCATAACCTGTAATTCATAACTTATTTCAAGGATATATGCATGCGATTAGTGCATGCTCATGGCACATATTTAACACAAAAAGCACTGATCCAATGCAGAAATGCAACAGATAAGTCAACAAATTTCAAAAAGGAAGGCAATTCATATTCAAGATAGATGCAATGCACACATTGTCACGTAGTTCCTAAGCCGTACGACCTAGACTGACTCAATCACGACACGAGAACACCGGTTTTGCAACCGGGCTCTGATACCACTTAAGGATGTAGCACCCGAGCGCAAGGTACCACATCCCCCGCACCGAGACCCGACCCGAATATGAAATGGACAATCCATACCCGAGCTAGATCATGGCGAACGGGGACATACACACTCGCTAAGCTAGGCGGGAGCTAACTTTCGCAACCAAAGAAACAATAAAATAGAAATATTACCAATGCGGAAGCAAGGTACATACGTAAGCATCAAGATAAGCAAAGAGCAACGGGTTCAACTAGCATAGATACCTAATCCCAAAATTCGATAAAATCATAAAACTTCCAATCCAGATTCTTTCTATTTCTGCAAGCTTATCTTGAATTCATGATAAAAGTAACAATCAATACAAATCTTACATACTCCAACTTAAACAAATCATGGTTCAATATGCAGATGAACAGACTCTGACTTAACCGAAAGACTAAATAGACTTGATTTCCCGCCTAGCACTCCAAACCTGCAAGAACACTGAAAACAATCCGGGTTCAGTCTATACAAGACTAGTGGGTATAAAACGAGACATAAGTAACATATACAACAATATTTAAACATTCACATGCAAGTTATAATCCCAAATGAGGTTTTTAGAGCATTTCCCAAGTGGGAGAAATAAATAAGTCATCAAAAGGGATTATAACGTTCATTTTTCATTAGGTCGTTTGTGGCCCGGCGAGTGAGCGTGCATTATCTCCAACCAACACCTCGTGTAGTTCATTAAACATTCTTTCTTTCTTTCATTCATTCATGCATAACATTCTTTTGTGCACATTCATGAACATTTACACCTTCCTCCGGGTGATGGCCGAGTGATCGGCCCGAACCATCCATTCATTGACCAAAAGGGGAACATGACTCCCCAGATGACACTCAGCGACCATTCCTTACTAACTCCTAACGAGGTCCAGTTACGCCGTTCATTGGTGGGACTAGTGTGAGGGTTCACCGTCAGCCCATGCCTCCTCGGGTCACCACTCACACCAAGTCCCTGGGCCCCATTGTGCATTTATTCATTCATTCTCGCCAAAACATTTGGTAGGTTCATAAAAGAAAGGCTTTACGTTGAAATCATTTACTCTTGAAAATGACTCTATATACATATAATAGTTATAGCCGAAATCTTTACACGTTGGGAGTATATAGGGTCATTTATCTAAATAGTAGAGAAACCCACCTGAACGCCTCTTACCGAACAAAACCAAGAAGACAAGAAGACTTGAAAGTGTCCTAAGAACCCGGTACGTCTCCGCCCTGGAGAAAACTGTACAAAGGACAACGTAACGTGTTCATGAGACTCAAGACTCCAAATGAACCATATATGACGCACGACATGCGATGAACATGATATGAATGTATAAGAGATAATATTATGTAATGAACACGTTCATGTGCACAATTAACGCATTTGAATCATATAAACAAGCCATTCATTCGTTCAAGGAAGCGTTCATATCCATTCAAGTTCAATCTTTACACATTTCATAACAATTCAATCCAAGAATTCAAATAACGATCATATCACGTACTAAATCACATTTACAATTAGAGGATAGGCAAACAATTACATTCAATTCAAGATTAGAAAAAAGGAAAATGAAATAGGTGACAATTTAATTCTATAATTCAATTAAATCAAATAATATTTAATATCTAATAAACATATATATATATATATATAAATATACACATATATAATATACATAAATACCTATATATATATATATATATACACGCACATGTATGCATGTATTAACAACACTATATTATATATACTATATATATATATATACATATACGTGAATAAATGCATGCATACTTCTATAAGATAACACATTTATGCATTAATATACAAAAACCATGCACAATTAATAACATGCATGTAAATATGGTATATATACAAATTACACATGAACACACGTAGCACGTATTAGAATTAACCCATGCACAAACATTACAATAACATACTACATGCATCAACCATGCAAAAATGCACAAGAGTGACCCAACCCAATCTCCCCGCCCGGGGACGAGACGCAGCAGAGCTTCTGTAAGAGGACTACCCGGCCGGGCCTTTTTAAGGCAAAAATCTCCCCGCCCGGGGAGATCCATCACAGGCGCAAACAGCAGTTCAAACGAAGCTATATCCACTGTTTAAATGCAAGAAGATGCAGCACTAGGTAGCAGCAACTAAAGCAATAATTTCCGTAGCAAACAAGCCATAAAAGCTCCCTCAAACAACTGAAAACTGACAGCAAATAAGTAAGGAAATAAGCACAGCTAACAGCAGCAGTTCAGGTCAAAAAATAAGGCACAAACGGATGCAAAACAGAGCAGGAGCTCACACGCACAATCAACTATCAATCCAGCAACAAAAAGGTGCAAAAAGGTAGCAAATGACAGCAAATATATTCCCAAAATGCAACAGCAGAATATCAGCACGTGAAGAAGAGAAAAGATGATCATTTCTTGCAATTTTTCAAAGTGCCATTAATGGAATCTCATTAAATCTTCAACTACCATATAATCAATGATCATAAATGAAAAGAGGGAGTTAAGACAGCCATCTTCATGCTTTAAATCAACCAAGAGCATCAAGGAATTCATGAGATCTCTATATGGCTCCAAAACCTAATATATATTCATCTTCTCCGAAATCCCATGAAAGCATGCTCAAAATTGGGGATACATAGCTTAAAATGACACATATTGAATGTATATCACAACCCTAAACTCACCTTGTGGATTGGATGGAAGATGGAAGACATTTGAGCTTGAATCTCCAAGGGTGGCAAGAGCTACAGGAAAACTGGAGAGCAGAAGGTTTTGGCTGAGTTTTCTTTAAGTGATGAAGGTTATCTCGGTTTGGGGTGATTAAAGCTGGTTAGAGGGTTGAGTTAGGGTTCCAAAGCATCAAACCATAGTTAATTTGGTCAAGGTTTGATAAAGTTATGGTAATTTTAGTAAACTGTGGCAGATTTGGTTTCCGTTTCGTGTTTTGGTTGAATTTCGGATGTTCAAAAGACTTTGGAAAAATATGAGGCTAAGTTTATTAAACTCGAATTTTTGTTACGAGTTCAGCAAAGTTGACGAAACTTGAATCCGAGTTTCCTAGCTCAAGATATCAAATACGGAACCAAGGGTGCGCTAATTGTTCATTAGCCCCCGACTTGGATTCCAAAATCAAAATAAATTCGAAACTCATGCAAATGAACTCGAAAATATGAAACGAACATATATTCATATTCAAGACACGTATATCTCCGACATATTAAATTTGCACGAAATTTCGATATCAAATCATATAAAAACGAAGCACGTTTATATCACTCATAAGCAATGCATTTAAAAATCCATAACATATTCAAATAAATGACAAAATTAAATTCATAATTAAATATAAAACAAAGTGCATCAATTAAAAATACTTTAAATTAAAAGTGCACAAATTAAATTCATAATAACAACAAGAATTCAACTCATATTTAAATAATTAGGAATTGGCACGATTATATTACACATTTATTTAATTAAAAATCAAATGCACGATTAATACAATTTAATTTAAAATCAAATGCATGATTTAAAAAGGTTTAAAATAAAATGCATGAATACATATATTTTTCATTAAAGAACTTGTACTAAATTTAATATATATATATATATATATATATATATATATATATATATATATATGATAATTAACTTTTAATATAAAATTAAATATACAAATCACTTATAAATAATTAATTAGCGCAATTTGGTAAACACATACGTCATGCTACGACTGAAAAAACTGGGGCGTTACATTCCCATATTAAACTTAAATCCTATTGGTGGAATGCTAGAGATTTAATTCAAAGTTCGCACCTCGAATTAAACATTTATTTTCGAAAATTAGCTTAATATTTAATGGGAATTTTCGATGTAATCGGAGAGTTGTCCGGTTCGACCTCACCAATATATATGTTATCTAATTTAATTAGTCTTGATTAGTGCAAGTACAACTTAAATGCGTTTCACATAAGCACATAGCAGATAATATGTCCTAGCAAGATACTAACATGTGATGATCATGGGTTCTACCTATCTTATGCGTGATATGTGGGAGCCACTCCACAATCACAAGTTCTAACATACATGCCACATAAAACAGTTTAAATCACATAAGGGAATTGGAAATAAAACGATGCCCTATCTATTACAATAATAGAAATCCTCTCTAACACTTTGAGAGGTCTTCACTTATAGCCTCCATCTTGTTACTTGTTATGTGGATCCATCTTACTCCATGGGTGCATTGTCTCCAAAATGAAAGAAAAAGACCTCACCACCTATCTCTACTCTCACTACAAGAAAACAGGCAAATTCCGAGGGAATTCCGAGGGACAATTTCCCTCGGAAATTTTCGAGGGACTTCCGAGGGAAGTCCGAGGGAATTCGCCAAATTAATTTCCGAGGGAACATTCCCTCGGAAATCCCTCGGAAATTTCAGCGCCAAGATTAGCCGCCAATTTTTTCGAGGGAATTCCGAGGGGAAAATCCCTCGGAAAAATAAAAATTATTTATTTATTAAAAGTAAATTAATATTCCGAGGGAAATTCCCTCGGAAACCTAAAACTTAATTAATTTTTATATTAAAATTATTTTCCGAGGGAAAATTTCCCTCGGAAATGTTCATATAATTAGACTTAGTATTTTCCGAGGGAATTCCGAAGGGAAATACACTCGGAAAAATAAAAATTATTTATTTATTAAAATAAAATAATATTCCGAGGGATTTTTCGAGGGAAATTCCCTCGGAAACCTAAAATTTAATTAATTTTTAAATAAAAATTATTTTCCGAGGGATTTCCGAGGGAAAATTTCCCTCGGAATTGTTCATGTAATTAGACTTAGTATTTTCCGAGGGAATTTCCGAGGGAAAATTCCCTGGGAAAATTGAAACTTGTTTAATTATTAAAATAAAACTACTTTCCGAGGGAATATCGGGAATATTTCCCTCGGAATTCCCTCCCAATTCCCTCGGAATTTTGAATAGTTATTTTTTAATTATTAATTATATAATAATTTGTTGAACTTAGGTAAAATCCATGACAATTATAAATATCACTAGTGAATTAATAGTTATAATGATATCTATTAAATTGGTAATTGCAAGTTATATATATATATATATATATATATAGTCGAAGTTTCAATTATAGTATATTTTTCGAGCAATATGTTAGTGTTTAATTATTTAAAATGAAATCGAATTTCGTTTTTACATATTTCTAGAAAGAGGTTTTTTTTTTAATTAATTCGTTAAATCGAACAATTAAAAACATGTTTTTCAATTTTCAAAAATTTATTTTATGCCAAATTCTGAGGGATTTCCGAGTGAAAATGGTTTTCCATCGGAATTCCCTCGGAATTTGGAAAATTCTAAATATTAAAAAAAAGAGAAAATATTGTTTTTAAATATTAAGTGTAATAACATGATGTTTTCTTTCTTAGTTAATTAAATAAGAAAAAATTCTCTTCCAAAAATATGTGAAAACGAAATTCGATTTTAATTTAAAATAAAACGAGTGTCCTTAGCGTTATGATATCGGTCAAAATACTTACCGAATGTTTGATTACATAGGTGTAACCATCAATTCAATCATTTAATAACCAAAATTATCTTACTTTATTGACTAATTATACATATAATTGTCATGGATTGTATTTAAAATCAACAAATTATTATGTAGTGCTTAATTTTAAAAAATATATATTTACCTAATTCCGAGGGATTTCCGAGGGAAAATGGTTTTCCCTCGGAAATCCATCGGAATTTGGAAAATTTTAAATATTAAAAAAAAAGATAAAACATTGTTTTTAAATATTAAATGTAATAACATGATGTTTTCTTTCTTAGTTAATTAAATAAGAAAAAATTCTCTTCCAAAAATATGTGAAAACGAAATTCGATTTTAATTTAAAATAAAACGAGTGTCTTAACGTTATGATATCGTTCGAAATACTTACCGAATGTTTGATTACATAGGTATAACCATCAATTCAATCATTTAATAACTAAAATTATCTTACTTTATTGACTAATTATACATATAATTGTCATGGATTGTATTTAAAATCAACAAATTATTATGTAGTGCTTAATTTTAAAAAATATATATAACAAATAATTATACATATATTTATTTTGATGGACAATCAATCACCTAAATATTATTCGTGGACTTAAATTAATATTTTAATATACTTTGACAATGTTTTTTTATTTGAAAGTAAAAGGATGTCTCTTAAATAACAATATAACATACGACCTATTGAACACCATAACCTAATTTCATTCCAGACTCCAGAATCCGCAGGCCCTAGCACACTGCTTTCGCCTCTTCCGTTTCTGTCTCACCGACGCGGCCACCACTGCACGACTCAAACTTCTCACAACCTTTCTTTGTTCTCCCATCTCCGCCGAACGCCAGCCACCGCGAAGCTTCCCATTACTGTCGCCGCCAAGCACCACCGCAGAGATCAAGTTTTCGAAAAGAATGGCGGATTCAACAAATGGGCGGTCGAGTTTTTGGACTCAGGCTGATGCTTTGCTGAGGAAGAATCTGATTTTTCAGGCGAGTTTGTCTGTGTTAGGTTTTCGTTTGCCCTAGTTTTTACTTCTTTCGGCTTGATTTTGAAATTTGGAGTTAATTGTGCTTCGTTGGTTCTATTAATACTTCCGTAGTTGTGAATTTTGCATAGCTCACGCGCATTCTGTATTTATAGGACTCATGTGGATTTTTTCCCAGATCTGGCGAAGGAAAAGAGAGAAAACAGGATTTTTGATCAAGCCGAGTTCTCTCTGCCAATCCGCCTCTCAAGTCTCACCAGTCAAGGTATTTAATGGAGATTCTGTGTCTGCTTTTGAGATTTCTGGTTGTAGGCGGTGTTTTTTTTTTTTTTTGGAACGATTTGAAGCTAAGCTTCTGTTATTCGTGTTTATTTGTAGGGATTTAGGGCTTTTCTCTTTTTGGGAATATTAACTTAGATATGCATGTAATCCCGGATGGGATTTTCTTGATTGCATTTGGGATTTAATGGTTGTGTGTTGATTATGTGCTTTTGACTGTTTAACCTAGATCTATAACTGTCTGAGATTTATGGTTCTTGGACTCTTGTTCTTTTTCCCCCTTCTGATTAGAATTCTTTTCTTTCTTGTTTTGAGTTGCCTTTATTAAGGATTGGGATCAGTTAAATGGTGTGTGATCACAAATAGGAATGATAATTGCCAGACCATAACATTTGAATCTTGAAAGTTGAAGTTAATGTTGAAATGGATTTGATTGTGCATTAACATGATCTTTGCAAATGATAAGTAGCTACGATTTGCACATTGCCAGACTATAACATGATTTGATGCTAATTGGTATTTATCAACTAGCATGTAACATCCCGCTCGTCCTATAAATGAGGTACGTCACTTTTAAACCTTTTTATGTGTGTAATTATGTGATCTTGTGCTTTGCACGCCCTACTTTGAACTCTTTAAGAGTTTAGGGGCTTGTTTGCAATTTTCTTTTTTTAGGGGTTTTCGGTCATTCCTCGTTCGATCGAGATTTCGACCTCTTTGACCCCTTTAACGCGTTCAGGGCAGCGAAACGAGTCCGTAGACTCTGAGTTTGCCCAATTTTGACTTCGTTAGCCCTTTCTACCGATCGTTTCTTCGCGCGAGGACCGGGATAAATATCTATCTTCATCGTTTTTCGTGCCATAACTCAGCTGCTCTCTCTCTCTCCTCCCTCTTCCGCGATACACGTTACACACACACACTCGGAGGTGTGTTTTCACACACTCGTCCAACTCGCTCGTTTCTCGACGGATTTCGACGAACCAATAGTGCTTTTCGACGGGCTCGGCGACGCGGTCACAACCGTACCAAGAAATCGGCCAACCGATGATCGACGGAGGAGAAATCGCCGATTTTCAGTCGCGCGCGGAGGGGAGTGGCGGACGCGGCTTCGCCGCCCATTCGCGGCGGTCTCCGGCGGACTTCCGGCGACACGCGCCACCCACCCAGGTAAAGGAGCTCCCGGCGTGAATTTCTGGACAGACGGCGCCGCCAACGGGGCGGCGAGGAGGCCGCACGCGCCGCCTGAAGCTCGCGGCGGCGCCGGCGGTTACTGTAGCGGCGTGTTTCGCCGCTTTCCGGCGACTTTTTCCGACGGGGCTTGGTGGTTTCCGGACGTATTCGACCTCCTGAATCCATTTCCGGCATCAGTTTGGGACGAATCGCGGCGTAGGTGACGGTTCCGGCGAGTGGCGCACCGGCGGCTTTTCGGCAGCGGATTTGGCCCTCTTCCGGTGGGTTTTTGGTGGTGGTTCCTTCACGGAAGTTGCTCAGAATATCGAAACGTAGCGGATGGCGTTGGCCCCAACCCGAGAACCGGCCGGCGGCGGCGAACCGGTGGCGGACCGGTCTGGACCGGCGGTCCGATTTTCCGGTGACTTTTCCGGCAGTTGGCTAGGGGGCTTTTGTAGGGCTCGTTACGGGCTTTCCAACGGTATGTACGGATTTTATTTTCGTTTAGCGGTTTGCGTTTAATTTCAGTTTTCGTGTTAGGATTTAAGTTCGGTTTTTCGTTAACGAAGTCGCGTGTGTTTGGAATTTTCTGGAATTGGTTGAGGGTTTTTGTCAAGCAGGCCGAGGCGTACGTTTCTGTCCTTCCGGGGAATTTTCTGACCACCGGAGGTGGTGGTCCGGCGGCGGCACGTGGCGGTCCGATTGGTTCCGGGGGCGGCATTCCGACGCCCTTTGGGTAGCAAGTTCCTCTCGTCGTGGTGAGTCCAACGCCACTTTCCGTTCGTCAATCGGATGCCCGGTTGATTTGTTGTGATTTATTCTGTGTATTTCTAATTATTTGAAATTAATTGTTTAATTGCAATAAATTGTTAATTGCTTGATTTGTCGATCAATAAGTATTCCAATGTGTACGAAAGCATGTATTATATGAACTATGATATACGTTGATGCTTTGATTTGCAATCTGAATCCCGTTATGCCGAAATTGTATTAATTGTTAATTGTTTTAAAATGTAATTTGTTCTTGTATGCTTGATAATTAAGGAATATGCATTATCTGACATTTGAAAACATGTAATAAATTAGGAATGTACGAATTCATGATATTATGTGATTTAGTTAGGTAACCTTGATAATTGAATCCGTTATGTGATATATGAATTGGGTATGTCATGAATTGAATATGAATTGTATGAATTGTGTAGGGTTAGAATTTGATTTGTAACCTCGTGAAATTTGTATGAATTAGGGAGCATGCTATTATGATTTATTTAATTTATTAATTTGTGTCAATTGATATGAGAGGTGCTACGTGAATTTGTATGAATTGAATTAAATAAACGTTGTTAATTAAATTTGTTATACAATCCATGAATTGTTTGTGTGATAAATGAATAATATGGTTTGCCTTGCCTTTCAGTTTCCCTAATTTGCATTAATTGGGCGTATGAATATACCTTAGTGTTTTGTTTTGCATAGAATTAATATGAATTTGAAACCTGTTGATGTGATTGCATTTCGTATGTGCTTGAGCATTGCCGTGCGTCTCTGTGTGGCTGTCTGAGTTTGAGTCTGAGCCTTGTGGTCTGTTTTGTGTGTTCAGTTGGTTCAGGTGCACCCGGGGAGGTGACCAGTGAGTCGTGCAGGTTCCGGGGTGGACCTTCTGCTTTGTGTTCGGCTGTGTTTGGTACCAGGTGAGGATAGGATATAGTTACACCTTATTGCAATGTGCTCGGTTTTGAATGCATGTGATTTATAAAGCCTTATATGTATATAAATACGTGTGAAGTATGTATTTGTTGAATATGTCCTGAGTTTGCAAGTATGTTGAGCAATGTACGGGCCTATGTATGCCTCTGTGTTATGATTTGTTATGTTTTGCCACGTGAAGCTATGCTTCTAACCGTATACTTCTCATGAGCCAAGTTTGGCAAGGACTGAGTTTGATTGAAACGGGAAGTGGTATGTTACGTATATATGTATAAGTTATGTCTGTCTGTCTATGTTGTAGCGGGTTCTGATATGATATGTGTTTGTTGGGCCCCGGAGCTATGGGTAAGGAACCCTCGGGACGGCATAGGGCCGTCGAGGTTAAGCCTGTGCATAGTCTCCATCTGTCTGCAGAGGATCACCCCTGAACTCACCAGGAGGTTTGGTGAGGGAAGGAATCCTGAGGGTTTGAGTACTCGCAAGGCGCTCCCCTCGTTTGTCTGGATGGTTTGGGCGTATACACCCTTCCATCACCCGGAGTTGAGGATGATATGATATGATTTGATCTGTATGTATGTTTTCTGTTTTGTTTCTGATATGATATGTTATGAGGAGATTGGGGAGTCGGAGCTCGTACCCGCCGAGTTCTATATGATATGATATGTATGTTCTGTTAAGATTTATGAAACGGGGATAGATTCTAAGTTAAACTAAAAGGGAGTTTTTATAAGATAAGTTAAGTTTTGAATATGTTAAGAACTAATAGGTTTGCTAAGTTTGTTCGGTAAGTTAATTTGGTTTGTTTGATTTTGCTAAGTAAGCCCTTTATATATATATGTAAATCACGGGAAATGATTTAGTGTGCAAAAACTATCCCCGCGTTCATGAACGTTATGAGTTTGATATGTGCTTTGCTCATATATATATAGTGTGAGTGCGTTAACCCCTCACTCAGTCGAGTTAAGACTGACCCCTCCCCTTTTACCTTTAGTTTGCAGGATTTGCTTGGAGTGCGTGCTAGGCGGAGTGTGTCTGTCTTTTGGAGTCTGTTCCGTGTCTTTGTCTAGTAGGTGGTCTTGCATTTGCATTTCTTTAATTTGGCTTATGTATAAGATATGTTTGAATATGATAATTAGAATTTAAATATACATTGATATGTATATTTCGGGACAGGTTAGGACAGGTTTGCCTGAATTAGTTGAACCCGTTGGATTTATGATTATTGTTTGATATTCGGGATTAGGTATTTATGCTAGTTGAACCCGTCAACTGTTTACGAATGTTTGCTTGTTGCTTGGCTTGTTTCGCTTCCGCATTCTCGTTTTGGTTTGAGTTTTGCTTTCAGGGTCTAAGTTCCGCCTAGCCTAGGTGTGAGTTTGTCTGTCTCCCGTTCGCCACTGTTTGGTTCATGTACGGACTCCCCATTTCGTATGTGGATCGGACTTTGGTGCGGGGGATGTGGTGACCCACCGTGCGGGTGCTACATCCTTAAGTGGTATCAGAGCTACCAGGTTCAAAACCGGTGCTCTGGAGTCGGGTCGTGTCAGTTTAGGTCGTACGGCATAGGAGTACTTGTGCATTGCATTCGTTTAATGTGAAATATTGACTTCTCTGTATGAATTTGTCTGAGCCTATGTGATTGTGTGCACACTATGATTACGATTTTTGAAACAATTATCATTGTTACGCCTTAAATTTTTGTAAATTATGTGTTGCATCTGCATTCAGTAGGTGCTCTTAATTGTTTTCATTACTTGACATATCCACTCACTAACTTCCATGCATAAATATTTATTCAAGTTGTGAATTGTAGAGTTACTCCTTGGCACCAAAATTGTAATTGATCGTGACAACACTTCCCACTTCTACCAATTGATGAAAGAGGATTTGAGACTTCCATCTTCTGACTACTTGGAGCAAACGAATCTCTACAAGAATTCAGTCAGGGTTCGATGCTAATATAATGGAAACAGGTATTCTGCATTCATAGCACGTGCATCATGCATTGGATTAAATTATAATTATTCTGATCTTTTTGTCCTACGTGCTAGATTGCTTTTCTTGCTGATTAATGAGTGTATGCCATTCACATCCCTAAACCCACATGCATTAGAATCGTGATTGTATTTTAGGTGGTCATATATCTGATTCACCAAGTGCTGTCTTAGTTGAAGTCTCATTGGAATTCGAACAAGGGTTGACCAGATAGTGAATGATCGAGCTAGCACAGCCAGGATATTGGGTGGATCAAAGAAGACATTCGAATACGAGAGAGATATTAGATCTTTTGATTATCGAGGTGCCTTTGGGATTTGTACCTAACTATATGGAGGTGCTCGGGAGTAACACGTTTTACAAGGACACCAGGATTTTTAACTCTGGATGGCGTGAAATAGCAACGAAGAAATCGAAGTATTTGTACCATTCAGAGTCATTCAAGGGAAGGGTCAGACTATTTTAAAGACATCAACAAGAGTAGTTACACTGTACCAAGGAGAAAGGGAAAACTTTAAAATAAGGAATTTCGTGGCAATGTTTTTGAAAGCCAACTTCACCAAATTACAAGGACGGGAGCATCAGTTATAATGAAGGTAGCAAAGTGGGACTGATTAAGGATTCTCCATTGATCCCTGCACGCACGTTATAAGAAACCTTACCGATGATGAAGGCAGCAAATTCTATTTCTCGCGAATTTTATCGGGACTTCGGGAAACCCTACGGATCACTTGGCTTCGAAAACTAATTGAAACGGTTCGAGACCCTTTTGAACCAGAGGATGCAAGGAAATACCAAGGGATGCAAAATGGGAAGTTGGAACTACGGCCAGTTAAGGATTTGATTATCCTTTCAAGTTAAAGAAATTGTCAGCCACGACTTCATTGCCACGGTGAACGGTACAGTAAACATTCATGGCATTTGCACACATGCATCGCATAAGTAATTATATTTTATTTTGTTTGACGTGTGTGACAACGTGTGTAATAACGTGACTAATTGATTTAATTTCGTAATTTAAAGTTTTCTGCTGTTTGTGAACTCTTGCCAAGCTGATTGGATTGCATGCTTGTGTAAATTATTTGTGCCTTTATGTTTAATATTCTTGATTGCTCATTACCCCTTTCATGCATATCCATATATTGTAATCTTATTTTACAGAGATTCCATCGCGATATCCCCCTTGAGTTGAGCATGGTTGACGAGTCTATACTCCAGGGACACCGATATCAGTTGTGATAAGGTACACTAAACATGCATCACCTGTTTTGCGTCTAGTGTTCGCTCCAATGTGTGTTTGTTTGATTGCTGAGTAAGTGGACTTGTGTGCTAGAGAGTTGTTGAGATCTCTCTCTATTTATGTGTTAGGGAGATGTGGGATTCTCCCTATTTGTATGATAGAAAGATGTTGGATTCTTTCTGAGTTTTGTGCACAAGAGATGCTGGAGTCTCTTGTTCTTAGGTATTCGAGGGTTGCTGGATTCCCTTGGATTTAGGGTTTGAGAAATGCCGGATTTTCTCAAACTAGATTGTCTGAGAGATGTGAAATTTATCAGACTTAGGTTGAGAGACGGGGTTCTCTCGATGCTGTGTTTGAGAGACGGGGTTCTCTCAATTCTGTGCCGGAGAGACGGGGTCTCTCCCTTGTGTGCTGAGGAACGGGGTTTTCTCTTTTGTGTGCTGAGAGACGGGGTGCTCTCACTTGAGTGTTGAGAGATGGGATTCTCTCTTGTTTGCTGCCGTTTGCGTGGTGGGTGATTGAATGAAGTGATCAGACAGATCTCTGTGGCTACCAAACCCTGAAGGGAGATGATGCCATCAAAGGGGTAAAACTTCACAGCCAGGGCTATGACTATACGATTTTGGGAGAGTGATGCAGGTAGTCCAGATCGAACCTCTTCGACTCAGCAGTAGGACCTGAGGACAGGTCCTTTTGAAGGAGGGAAGTTTGTAACATCCCGCTCGTCCTATAAATGAGGTACGTCACTTTTAAACCTTTTTATGTGTGTAATTATGTGATCTTGTGCTTTGCACGCCCTACTTTGAACTCTTTAAGAGTTTAGGGGCTTGTTTGCAATTTTCTTTTTTTAGGGGTTTTCGGTCATTCCTCGTTCGATCGAGATTTCGACCTCTTTGACCCCTTTAACGCGTTCAGGGCAGCGAAACGAGTCCGTAGACTCTGAGTTTGCCCAATTTTGACTTCGTTAGCCCTTTCTACCGATCGTTTCTTCGCGCGAGGACCGGGATAAATATCTATCTTCATCGTTTTTCGTGCCATAACTCAGCTGCTCTCTCTCTCTCCTCCCTCTTCCGCGATACACGTTACACACACACACTCGGAGGTGTGTTTTCACACACTCGTCCAACTCGCTCGTTTCTCGACGGATTTCGACGAACCAATAGTGCTTTTCGACGGGCTCGGCGACGCGGTCACAACCGTACCAAGAAATCGGCCAACCGATGATCGACGGAGGAGAAATCGCCGATTTTCAGTCGCGCGCGGAGGGGAGTGGCGGACGCGGCTTCGCCGCCCATTCGCGGCGGTCTCCGGCGGACTTCCGGCGACACGCGCCACCCACCCAGGTAAAGGAGCTCCCGGCGTGAATTTCTGGACAGACGGCGCCGCCAACGGGGCGGCGAGGAGGCCGCACGCGCCGCCTGAAGCTCGCGGCGGCGCCGGCGGTTACTGTAGCGGCGTGTTTCGCCGCTTTCCGGCGACTTTTTCCGACGGGGCTTGGTGGTTTCCGGACGTATTCGACCTCCTGAATCCATTTCCGGCATCAGTTTGGGACGAATCGCGGCGTAGGTGACGGTTCCGGCGAGTGGCGCACCGGCGGCTTTTCGGCAGCGGATTTGGCCCTCTTCCGGTGGGTTTTTGGTGGTGGTTCCTTCACGGAAGTTGCTCAGAATATCGAAACGTAGCGGATGGCGTTGGCCCCAACCCGAGAACCGGCCGGCGGCGGCGAACCGGTGGCGGACCGGTCTGGACCGGCGGACCGATTTTTCGGCGACTTTTCCGGCAGTTGGCTAGGGGGCTTTTGTAGGGCTCGTTACGGGCTTTCCAACGGTATGTACGGATTTTATTTTCGTTTAGCGGTTTGCGTTTAATTTCAGTTTTCGTGTTAGGATTTAAGTTCGGTTTTTCGTTAACGAAGTCGCGTGTGTTTGGAATTTTCTGGAATTGGTTGAGGGTTTTTGTCAAGCAGGCCGAGGCGTACGTTTCTGTCCTTCCGGGGAATTTTCTGACCACCGGAGGTGGTGGTCCGGCGGCGGCACGTGGCGGTCCGATTGGTTCCGGGGGCGGCATTCCGACGCCCTTTGGGTAGCAAGTTCCTCTCGTCGTGGTGAGTCCAACGCCACTTTCCGTTCGTCAATCGGATGCCCGGTTGATTTGTTGTGATTTATTCTGTGTATTTCTAATTATTTGAAATTAATTGTTTAATTGCAATAAATTGTTAATTGCTTGATTTGTCGATCAATAAGTATTCCAATGTGTACGAAAGCATGTATTATATGAACTATGATATACGTTGATGCTTTGATTTGCAATCTGAATCCCGTTATGCCGAAATTGTATTAATTGTTAATTGTTTTAAAATGTAATTTGTTCTTGTATGCTTGATAATTAAGGAATATGCATTATCTGACATTTGAAAACATGTAATAAATTAGGAATGTACGAATTCATGATATTATGTGATTTAGTTAGGTAACCTTGATAATTGAATCCGTTATGTGATATATGAATTGGGTATGTCATGAATTGAATATGAATTGTATGAATTGTGTAGGGTTAGAATTTGATTTGTAACCTCGTGAAATTTGTATGAATTAGGGAGCATGCTATTATGATTTATTTAATTTATTAATTTGTGTCAATTGATATGAGAGGTGCTACGTGAATTTGTATGAATTGAATTAAATAAACGTTGTTAATTAAATTTGTTATACAATCCATGAATTGTTTGTGTGATAAATGAATAATATGGTTTGCCTTGCCTTTCAGTTTCCCTAATTTGCATTAATTGGGCGTATGAATATACCTTAGTGTTTTGTTTTGCATAGAATTAATATGAATTTGAAACCTGTTGATGTGATTGCATTTCGTATGTGCTTGAGCATTGCCGTGCGTCTCTGTGTGGCTGTCTGAGTTTGAGTCTGAGCCTTGTGGTCTGTTTTGTGTGTTCAGTTGGTTCAGGTGCACCCGGGGAGGTGACCAGTGAGTCGTGCAGGTTCCGGGGTGGACCTTCTGCTTTGTGTTCGGCTGTGTTTGGTACCAGGTGAGGATAGGATATAGTTACACCTTATTGCAATGTGCTCGGTTTTGAATGCATGTGATTTATAAAGCCTTATATGTATATAAATACGTGTGAAGTATGTATTTGTTGAATATGTCCTGAGTTTGCAAGTATGTTGAGCAATGTACGGGCCTATGTATGCCTCTGTGTTATGATTTGTTATGTTTTGCCACGTGAAGCTATGCTTCTAACCGTATACTTCTCATGAGCCAAGTTTGGCAAGGACTGAGTTTGATTGAAACGGGAAGTGGTATGTTACGTATATATGTATAAGTTATGTCTGTCTGTCTATGTTGTAGCGGGTTCTGATATGATATGTGTTTGTTGGGCCCCGGAGCTATGGGTAAGGAACCCTCGGGACGGCATAGGGCCGTCGAGGTTAAGCCTGTGCATAGTCTCCATCTGTCTGCAGAGGATCACCCCTGAACTCACCAGGAGGTTTGGTGAGGGAAGGAATCCTGAGGGTTTGAGTACTCGCAAGGCGCTCCCCTCGTTTGTCTGGATGGTTTGGGCGTATACACCCTTCCATCACCCGGAGTTGAGGATGATATGATATGATTTGATCTGTATGTATGTTTTCTGTTTTGTTTCTGATATGATATGTTATGAGGAGATTGGGGAGTCGGAGCTCGTACCCGCCGAGTTCTATATGATATGATATGTATGTTCTGTTAAGATTTATGAAACGGGGATAGATTCTATGTTAAACTAAAAGGGAGTTTTTATAAGATAAGTTAAGTTTTGAATATGTTAAGAACTAATAGGTTTGCTAAGTTTGTTCGGTAAGTTAATTTGGTTTGTTTGATTTTGCTAAGTAAGCCCTTTATATATATATGTAAATCACGGGAAATGATTTAGTGTGCAAAAACTATCCCCGCGTTCATGAACGTTATGAGTTTGATATGTGCTTTGCTCATATATATATAGTGTGAGTGCGTTAACCCCTCACTCAGTCGAGTTAAGACTGACCCCTCGCCTTTTACCTTTAGTTTGCAGGATTTGCTTGGAGTGCGTGCTAGGCGGAGTGTGTCTGTCGTTTGGAGTCTGTTCCGTGTCTTTGTCTAGTAGGTGGTCTTGCATTTGCATTTCTTTAATTTGGCTTATGTATAAGATATGTTTGAATATGATAATTAGAATTTAAATATACATTGATATGTATATTTCGGGACAGGTTAGGACAGGTTTGCCTGAATTAGTTGAACCCGTTGGATTTATGATTATTGTTTGATATTCGGGATTAGGTATTTATGCTAGTTGAACCCGTCAACTGTTTACGAATGTTTGCTTGTTGCTTGGCTTGTTTCGCTTCCGCATTCTCGTTTTGGTTTGAGTTTTGCTTTCAGGGTCTAAGTTCCGCCTAGCCTAGGTGTGAGTTTGTCTGTCTCCCGTTCGCCACTGTTTGGTTCATGTACGGACTCCCCATTTCGTATGTGGATCGGACTTTGGTGCGGGGGATGTGGTGACCCACCGTGCGGGTGCTACATAGCATGACTGTGCGGTGAGCTATGAAGATTGAAAATGACTTCTGTGATATTATTTCTTTGTGATTTCTTAATGCACGTGTTCTTTCCTTTCGTTGCAGTGATACGCTCCCTCTTCCTGATGTTGGCCAATAGCTGCTCCTCTCGTTGAACAAGAAATTACCTCAAATTTTGGTGGATATACTGAGAACTCGTATAATTGCATTGCGCCATTACTTGATGTTTTTTATAATGCTCGATTTCTCAGTTCTGTTCAACTAGGTGAAAGCCCCCGGTCTGGGCTTGGGTGCACGGTATATGTTCACCTTAGTAAGTGGATATGTTGTTTACCTTATCATAACACTAAAAAAACACTTTAATATTTTGTAGGTATATAACTTGAACACTGTCTGATATACAAAGGAGTAGGGTACATGATCTTGCTGATTTCGGTATTCTTGTATTTATATGTCATCGAGTAGAGTACATGACATAGTATTCTTCTAAATATAAATGTATTTGTTACTGCCTATTAAGACCTTTCCTTAATTTTGATGGTTGGAAGCCTTTTGTTTCAAGAAGATTAGTTTTTATTTCAGGCATCAGCTTCAAAACAAATAATAGACCTTTCAAGGTTAGACAAAAGGATTCAGTCATTTGCTTCAGAATTTGATGAAGTTTAGCTTGAAGAACTAGTTTTTAACTGCTGGTGGATTTTCGCCCTTTGTTTTCTCCAGATTCCGTATGCATTTTTAAGGTATGATATTCTACTTGAAGTGCTTGGTTTATTCAACTTTTATGTTGTATATATGTTCTGAAATCCTCGTGTATTGCAAATGTATTCTTACTTGATTTCGGTGACTATAATTTTGTTCAACTTGTATTGGGAGTTACCTCGTATCGATGAATATAAACTAGTTTTTGGTCGAATTGTCTCTCTGCTCCTTTTATTATATTTTTCTTTTGAAATATGGGTTTCTTTTCTAGTATTGAACTATGAGTTTATATTGTTCACATAGATCAGTCTCATGGTTATTTTCAATTACTGTAACGTTCTGATCTTTGATGCATTATGAACTTATTCTATATTTGAATTAAATGATATCTAATATTAATTGAATTTATTCTTTTCATGTAACAGATAGTTATCACGCCTCCAGGTAAGAGAGCCTGGAACTGTAAAAGATGGTTTTGTGTAACGCCCCGATTTTCACTCATGTGTTATGCTTCATTATATTAATAGTTCATAACATTATATGTAATATATTCTCATGCATTTATATGAATTAATTGATAATGTGACTAATTGTTCATATATGACCTTATTTGATCACTTCTTGAAAATTGGTGGACTTAATTGCATAAATTCTTTGGACTTAATTAATTATATGCTATGGAATGAAACTTGATTGCATGCACTCAAATATTCCAAGAACTTAAATGCAAAATGTGTTGAGTCATGTATATTGTTGGAAGACTTTGATAAATATCTCATTCATCTCTCTCTCATTCCATTTTATTTCATTTCATCAAATTCCCCACACACACTCACACACTAAATACCGATTTTTACACCATAGAAGAGAATGAGGAGATTTCATCATTCCAAGTTAATTTCAAGGAGGAATTGCATGAGTTTGAGGCATCATCATCATCTCCATAGTTCCTTTCATCTTTCCATTCATTCTTTCAAGGTATATGTATGAATCTCTTGAGCATATTTGAAGTAGGGTTTGATGAATTTGATGTAATTCCTTGGTTATTTGAGATTATAAGCATGAGTAGGATCTTTAGACTTCAAAGATTGCATGAATTCTTGTATGAAATGAGAGTTGGAGACCATGGAGATATATGGGATTTTGTGGATAAATTCTTGATGATTTGGTGCATGTTTCATGGATTACTTGACTCCTAATTGATATATATGAGTTATATGCATGATATATGATTGTTTTGGAGTATTTTGGTTGAGTTTGCTTTGGATTTTGATCCCTTTTCTTCCTTCCCCGAAGCTACCCCTGTTTTGCCCCTTTTTCCAGCTCTGGAACAGTACCCGGGCGGGTACTTTTCCCCCGTAGAGCTTCTGGACAGCTTTACCCGGTCGGGGAACTTTTCCCTTGAATTTTACCCGGCCGGTTACTCCCTCATCCGAACTCCAAATGATCTGATTTTTTATTCTTTGGAAATTTATTGAAGTCTAGAACAACCTCCAATTGGAATCAGCTCAATATATTTTCTAGTTTGTGAGATATAATCAATTCTTTTTGGTGTCGCTGCTTTACCGACAAACTGCACTCGCCTAACTTCAAGCTTACGCCATTTTCTCCTCGCATTGAACTAGAAAAAGAGCCATATACCATTTTAAAGGTCTACTTGTCTAGTTTCATTCCCAACAAACAAACCCAATTCCAATTTCTAGAACTTTAGATATTTCCATTTTTCCACAGTGTGTGCATTTTCAGGAATTGTCGATTTTGGCCAAACTTCACCAAAACCCTTCTTATTGCTTTCCTTTCACTTCCTTGGCTCCCGTATGTGACTTATATGTGTTATATACTTGGTTTATTGATCATCATGCTCTTATTTGACATTCCTTAAATTGCTATTGCATGACCTACTGATCTTGACTTTGCCGTGCGTCGTAATTGGTTCAATAGAGTCGTGTCTCACAAACACTTGTCCCTTTTTACACAGATTGTCTTCCCGTTGACAAGGAGAAAGCTTCATAATTATATCCTTGTTGTATTGTCGGCACATGTGAGGTTTAATTACTAGATATATATAGAACCCGTATAACCCTACGTGATGTTTCGGCCGAAATGTATATATATGTATATATCTTTCTCAAAACCTTTATCAATTGCAAGTGATTTCTCATGACATATTGAACTTATCGTGATTGATTGATTTTTGGCGAGTAAAGAATGTTCACTTGGGCCCGAGGGTAGTGTATTGAGCCAACCGAGGAAGCAAGGGCTGACGGGTAACTATCCTCACCAATTTTCGGATCACCTCTAAATCCACCAGGAGGTTTGGTGGAGGAAGAAATCCCGTGCGTGGGAGTCATGTTCCCGACGTACACCGTTCTTGGATGGTTGGGCCTTGCAATCCCACCATCACCGGAGGAAAAAGGGTTCATGAAACTGCTAATTGTGCACTGTAATAACTTGCATGATAACCATTGAATTGAAACCTAAATATTGATTATTCACTGTTGGTGTAAAGGTTGGAGAATTGCCCTCACTCGTCGGGCCACGAATTGAATTGATAATGATTGAATTATTAAATTGATTAGTTGTAATCTCGGGCGAGGATTACTTTAATATTTGAACTTATATTGTTTCTTTCATGAAAACTTACCCGAGATTATAGCTTGCATGGTAATTGCGCTTATATTTATTTAAACCCCTCACTCAGTCTTCGGTTGACCAACACCTCACACTTTTCAGGTTTTCAAGGGTTGCATGCTAGGCGGGATCGAGTCAGGTCTTTTGTTCTTTGGGGTCTAGCACTTGTCTTCCTCACTTTATTGTACATTATTTATGCATATATGTATTGTTATGTCTCTTGGTACCTATGTATTAAGTATGACCTATTTGGATATCTTTGGAATTGGACTTATGTAAATGATGGAAGGATTATGTTAAAGACATGAATGTATATTATGCTTCCATTTTATTGATTATGCATGATCGTATTTAATTGAGGGTTAGTCCCGCCTAGCTAGTGTGTCATTTTTTTACTGTCACCCGTTCGCCATGAGTCCGGTTCATATATGGACTACCCATTTCATGTGTGAGCTAGACTTATGGTGCGGGGGTGTGGCATCTCGGCGTTCCCCGTGCTACATCTTGGCTATATAATGCAACTTGCTCAAGGTTTGTTCATGTCTTCTTGATCAGTGATTTTGACCATGTCTTAATTTTAACGCGGCTAGCAGTGGCAGCGGTTGGGCGGTCTCAACAGGTGTCCCACGCGGTTGGGGGACTGTGTCGGGCTGCCTCCCGCGCGGTTGCGGGATGACAGGCGCACGTAGGCTAGCCTTGATGGCATCGCACGTGGCTGCTCGACGGTGGCGCGCGGGGTTGGGGCGTGCTACACGTTGGCATCTTTCAACCTCGCGTGTTCGTTTCGTGTTCCATTTCGTATCTCAAGTTTCTCAAAACCCAATTCAATCCAAAATTAAAATACGATTTAAACAGATTTCAACTAAAACGGTTTTTCAAAAACACGATTTAAGAAAACAGTTTTCAGAAACTTTTAGGAAAAATACAGTTTCGTATTTCATGCTTTCTAAAAGAACTCAAGAATACTCAATTCACATCTAAGCCTAAGAATTTCTACCAAATCTAGAAAAATGAGACGAATCGGAAATAGGCCTTGCAAGGTGGCTCTGATACCACTTGTTTGGAAAATAAAGAGAAAAGCAGAGAAAATTTAAAAATTTTCCCAACTAAGCAAAGATCGAATCTTGTAATTCCTATTCCCAAACTCATAGAGATCAAGAAACTCACTTAGATAGTAGCTTTCTTGACACGTTCTAGCCGCCCAAGAACGCTCTTCACGCGGCTCGTATTAAGTTATGTATTATGAATTTTGAACTTGAGAGCTATGAATACTTTGATGCTTAGCTTATTTTTAGCCCGGGTTGAGCATTGTGTATTGAAATGCTTATATTGGCACCTATTATGACTCTATGAAATGTTATGTTGATCTTGGGTACTTGATATGAATTATTTTATCGCTTCCGCTATAATGTGAATTAATTCGCGCTCTGTTCAAAGGTCTAGTCCGCCTAGCTTAGGGGTGTGTTTTGTTTGTCTCCCGTTCGCTATTGTTCAATGCATGTATGGATTCTCCATTCCACTACACGTGTTGGGCTCTAGTGCGGGGGATGTGGTACCCTACACTCGGGGTGCTACAGGAGTTCTAATACATGCGCACGAAATGGAAACACACAAAATACGTATTGCACATAAAGAAGTGTTTGCCTATGATAATAATCAATCGTGTATTATTCAAAGATTGTTTGTGATATCAGGAAAGTCCCAAAACAGATTATGACTAATCGGCTTTCTAGGGCACTATTCCCAAAAAATTGCACTTTGGTCCCTCAATAATTTAAGTGCTTCAATTAAGACCCCAAGGTTTGGTAGGTTAGTAATTGGGGTCCAATTCAAGTTTAATTGACTCCAAGGGTTTCATATAATTCCAAATAAGTACATAATTGAAATAAAACAATTATTTAGTAAGTAAACATGCTATAAGTGAATTTAAATAGCATAATCAATTAAATCATATAAGTCATATAATTAAAAATTTTGAAATTAAATAGACATATGAAGGAAGAGAAAGTTCCTATCTCTCAAACTCTCACGTATGATGACGCGTGTACCTGAATAATTTGAAAATACGAGGCATCACCGCACTGATAAGGTAGATTTTGAGGGCATGTGGGACAAATAAAGCCAATGAAAGTTGAGGGTATTTGAGTAATTTAAATATATCACCATTAACTTAACATGAAATGTAAATAAGTAAGCAAATATTTGAGCCTAATACATGAGCATATAAAAAAGAAACTAAATGGAGGTTTTCCGCTGCAAGTGTAACTAATCCAACTGCCTATATCATGACCATCATTTTCCTTCTCGTCCAAAGTAAACACAACCTTAATCAGGGGCGACTCCAGGATTGTTAGATAGTGGGATCATAATAATTTAACTACCAATAAAAATAATGTATTATTAAAAAATAAATATTTTATTTAAAATATTCATTTTAAAATTATCTTAAAATTTTAAATACTAATAGATATATATAATTTTAAAAAATAAATATTTTATTTAAAATATTTATTTTGCAATTATCCTCTACGATTTTTTATTTGTACTAAATACAACCATCTCTAAGGGATGTTTGCAAACTCTACTACATAAGTAGAAGTTAAAACATAAGTATAAGTATAAGTTAAAACATAAGCGAAAATTTTAAAAGTCGTGAGTGTTGGAAAAAAAAACTTATAAGCAGAAAAATAATAAATGAAAATAAAAGTGGATAATCATTTTAACTTTTATAAAGTTACTAATTTACTCTAAAATACTTTCAAACATTTATGGGTGTTATAATATGATTTAAGCATTATATTAATATAATTATTATCAATTATTATAATTTTGTAAAGATTATTTATAATTAATTAACATAAAATTATTCTATATGTATCTTTATTTATAAATTTATAAAAATTAAGAAAAGAGAAAATTTACCTTATAATTGTAGATTTTTTAGTCATGAGACTTTTTGAAATTACCAAATTATGATGAGAAGAGGAAAAAACAAAGATATAAAGAATAGAAAAGAAAAAGATATAATGATTGTATTTATATGCAAAAGGTTGGTTTAAAAATATTAACTTTTAATCAGATTATTATTATAAAAATAGAATTTTAAATAAATTCAGAAAACTATATAATTTATAAGTAGATTCTAAAAGCATGAATTACTTCTAGATTCTAGCTTATTTCTCCTTAATATAAGGAGAAATTGGTTTTCCAAATACTCCAAAACCGTTGAAAATAATCACATATTTCTTATTTTTAGAGTTTACAAACACTCCAAGAAAAACTATAAAGTTTATATTATTTAGAGTTCTTTAATATTTAGAGTATCATACTTTTTTTTTTTTTTTTCAATCATGATTTTTTTTTAATTTTTATAAGTTTCAAATTTAAGGGGGTCAATACAATTTTTTTTATTTTTATATGGGGTCAAAAGAGCTATTTTTAAAATAAAAAATATAAAAACATATAAAAAATATAAAAATACATAATTAATTTTTTTTCCTTAGTAGGGTCAATTGATCCCACTTTTCAAGGAGTAGCGTCGCCCTTGGCATATGTTCAAACGCATTATATGTTGATCCTCTAAAAAGCTTCAAAATTACTAGTATATCACTCAAGAAAGATGCCTAAGATTGTTGTGAGTGACTGATTAGGCCACATTTACTTTCTCAAATATGGCATGCTTGTGATTCTTCACCTCCAATAACACGCGTATGCTCTAGATGTCCTCGGCCTGTTGGATAACATGTAGCCTGTACTCTGTAGTTCGTAATTGTTTTGGGCAACGATCCATCACACGATTTTTTGTGTTTGGCTTGACATGAGTTATCACATGAGGGGCGTAATTACAAATCTATCCATTAGTTTCAAAAATTTACATCCAACTGCCCCTGAATTATTTTGTTGTGCCTCGCTTAGTTGAAAATTTTTGGGTAATTTTTTGGGATTGAAGACGAAACCCTCTCTCTCAAGAAGAGGTCTTGGAGGTCTCAATATCGTGGGCCGGAGAACCGACTGGTGTGAGTGGCATATATGGTACGCATAAAATTATATATATATATATATATATATATATAAATTGGGTTGTCTCCTTTCGGAGACTAACTGGGTCAGTCCAACAAATTTTTTTTTTTTTTAAAAATAATCTTGTTTATCTTGAATTTTACTATTGCCTATGTTATATGTTTGTCTCAATATTTTTATAAAAATGTCACAATATATTTCGGTTAAGCTATTTCGAGATCCTCACAGCGACAAGAAATTTTTCTGAAGGTGCACAACGTTTTTGTTTAAATTCCTGTGAAAAAAAAACTTCTTTAGTCTGAAATGATTTACAAGAAAAGACATTCCCTGAATGTTTGTTATATTTATAGAATGATTTGTCCGCAAGTTTTGGTGCTTGGTTACGTTGTTCATATCCTTGTAATACGATTAGGTTCCTTCAATATTTGTTATTACTGCAGTATGTCAAAGAATTGGATGATCTACTGCATGGATCTTTACCATATGGATTTGGTCTTTTGCTGATAGTTGGTTATGTCCAATTGAACATTGCTTGTTGGTTTTTTCAGATCTACTGAAATGATTATTTCACTAATTACCATGGATCTCTCTACATATTACAGGTATCCCAATGGTGTTGTTTTTGTACTCTTTCCTAACAGACTGTTGGTGTTTAAGCACTAAAATGTGGGACATGAATTGGTTCTTAAATGGTTGAGTAAAGAAAATGTTCTCTCTGGTTGGTGCCAATTGGCGATGTCTAAATGTTCTGGAAAATGGGGAGAGGTATACTACATGGGGATAGTCTATTGTTTGTGCAAGAATGTGCATGAGGTAAGACTGTAAGAGTTTTTGATGACTGATGTCAAGGGTGAGTTGTTGTCAAAATGGTCAGTTGGTCACTAATAATATTCATACAGGAAGAGCATGCTGCATGGACATTAATAGTGGTGTATATGGGATTTGCACTTTTAATATGGTAGATATTATTCATTTGTTGTATTTGGTTGATTCATTAATATCTTTGTACGCATACTTTTCTAATTTTCGTGATTAGCAACTGATTAATAATGAGAGACCTCAATAAAATACCATTAGAAAAAAACCTCCACAAACTAATTGGAATCGTATGCACTTACTCTGATTTGGAGGAAGAAGGAAATTAGAGCTGAATGGGGAATATAAAATGGCAGCTTGGGGAGGCCATTTTTGGGGGGTGTAATGGTAAATTTGACCGAAACTGACAATATCAGCCCTATCAACTAAACATCATTCTTAAATTTGACACATACTAACATGAGGTGCCAAATTAAAATAAACAAAATATTGTTTTAATTAATTAACTTGCCTAAACACAATATGTGATATCAAAACTCTAAAAGTAAACGAGGTCTTCAGTGGTGAAATACAATTATTCAATATCAATGGGGGTTGCAAATGTAAATTAATGTTAGACTTTTACTTTAATGAATTGATAATATGATCTATTAGGGATATGGATACTTGTGTTTTTTTCTTTTTTCTAAGAAAGTAGAATTAATGTGTTTTGAATAATAATATTTTGTTGGAATTAAAAGTTAAACTATATTCTGTTATTATTTTTTCATAAAACAAACAAATAATATATTGATGACAATAAAAAAAATATTAACTAAAGAAATATCTAGGACGTACTCTTAACGAAAAAAATAATAGGATCTTAAGTTTTAACATAAACGCAAAATTCCAAAGCTTCATTTATAAATATCTTAGCTAGTTTACAACTATAATAATGTCAAAATTTTAAAGAAAAAATTTGATCATGGATTAAAAAAAAGGGCCAATTTTTTAAAAGGACCAAATGTCCCTAATACTTATTCAAAACCCCCCAATTCAATTTTTATACATTTATAATCCCCAATACACAAAACATTTTGTCTAAACCCCCCAATCACCTAAAAAGTCTACTTTACCCCTATTTTTTTACTTTTTCCACTCCATTTTCACTTCTTCCACACCATCATCTTCTTCCTCAAGACATTCGCCGGAGCTCCGCCGGCACCACCGCCGGGCCACCGCAGCACCACCGCCGGACCACCGTCGGAGGTGGTCCAAAAATTTCCAAAAAATTCACCGGGCACGTACTTCTCGTCCTCGTTCCATATCTTCGGTTAGTTTTTCAAAATTCGAATTCATTTGTCCCAAATTTCAAATCTAAAAATTTTAGATCTAAAAAAGAAATGACGATAACTCACAAACCGCTTGACGAAAATCGAATTCGTTCCGTGCAATATGTTTATCATGTCGAGAACTTCAAGATCCATACCATTTTCACCGGAAAAAATCGCCGGACGGAAAACCCATTTTCTATTGAAATTTGTAGGTTTCCGGCGGGCCTCCCGGCGCCTTCTCCGGCCATTTTCAATAGACATGGTTGATACCAATGAAGTCGCGACATCGAAATGAGTTAAAACATGTAGTCCCGCCTCCAGAAAGTGGCCGGAGATGGTGGCGGCGCCGCCGCAGGTGAACCTGCGGGTTCAACAGAAAAAATAGGAAGAAGAAAGGGAGAAAAAAAGGAAAAAGAAAAAGAAAAAAGGGTATTGGGGGTAATTTTTTAAATTTTATTAAGGGTATCTTAGTCTTTTTATACGAAATAGGGGGTTTAGGAAAACTTTTATGAATATTTGGTCCTTAAAACATGTAAAAAACCAATTGGAGGGTTTAGAAAAAGTGTTGTGGTATACTAGGGACCTTTCATTAATTCTCCGTAAAAAAAACTAAGAAATTAATATATATTGTTAATATAATGACATGTTTTTCTAACCTTTTCAGTTAAATTAACTCGAGATATATATATATAAGTATATTCAATGTCATGTTGTTAATCAGAATTGTCAATTTTAATATTACTAGTTATATAGAATACATCATATAATTACATGGAGTTACAAAACATTGGACACAATAAAGTATAAAGTATGATGTCCATTATCAATATAGGTTACGAGTGTTACAAAAGTGATAATTCATGAGACTAATTATGAATGTTAACAAACAAACATACACATATACCTTTCTTCTCCATAATCGAGTGGAACACCACTCCGTGTCGGGTGACGAGTAAAACTCTTCATAACATTTTTTAAAAAATAAATTTTAAACTCTTGACCTCTTAAACAATCGATTAAATTCCATTTTCGATAATCTAGCCGGTCATATATATCTACATATTATAAAAGCACTTATATGCATGATTTTGAAGTTATAACTAGGGATAGTGTGATATTGTAAGTTAATCTTCTAGAAAGTTAAATTGGTAGAGATGTGCACAGTTTGATAATACCGATCAAATCAATCAAAATTGAAAATTCAGTATATACTTAATGCCGAACCGATAATTCGATTAGATATTCGAAACATATCTTTCCAAAAATCCAATATTGATATTTAGATGCGGTATACTGAACTGATCGAAATACCGAGTTATATGTTTTTTATTTTTAATATATATTTTTATTATATTATTATAGTTTATATAATAATATACAAATATAATATATTATATATTCAATTCTAATCCTAAAAACGTTTTATTTTATGTTAACTTACTAATACTTTTAACACTTGAACAAACACACACAATTCATTTATATGTGAGAGTTCTCTAGCTTCACTCCTGTATTTCCTCGTCAAAGCCAAACTCATTTTTGCTTGAGAGTGAGAGTCTCGTGTTTCTGTAGTGTAATGACTTGCTAAGACTTTGTAACACCCCGACTCACAGTCGGTACAGGTAAATTATGTGATTTATCAATATTTGCGTTTTGGATTAATTGTATATGACTTATTTAAATTATTTGAACTTATGCGAATTTATTTGAATTAAATGTTGCATGCGATTTATTCGTTTTAATTGAGTTGGCCTTATTTGAACCTGTATTCGTTGAACCGAACCAACTTGAACCGGGAACCTTGAACCGAACCCGTGAACTGACCGGTCCAGCCTTAAAGGCTGAACCATTTCTCTCCTCCCTCATTCTTCACGTAATTTCAGCAACAACTCTAGAGCCAAGGAAGCCAAACCCCAAGTGATCATCCAAACTTCCCAAGCCAAGATCTCCCTCGTTTCTTCGCCTTTTCTCGAACTTGAGTATGTTTCGGAATCCCCTCGTTGTGCTCGTCATTTCTATGGTTTAATTTCTGAGTTTGGAGTGAGTTTGGTGTGCCTTAGCTTCCCTACGTGAATAGTGAGGGTTTAGCTAAAAATGTGATTTCTTGCTCTTTGCTTGATGTAATTGATTTGTAGCTTCCTTTATGAGTTGTATATGTTGTATGTGTTGTATTTATTGCATTTAATCCTTGGTTAGTTGAGTATTTATTGTTGATCATGATTGTAGCTTGAATGTTGCATTCCTTTGATCATGCCTTTTTATTCCGTTTTCTTGAGTTATTTGAGTGTTTATATGTTAAGCATGATTTATTTGAATTGTTTGTGCAATTTAAGAGGTTGTGGCAACTCCTGGGTATTGGTTTTTGGCCATTTTTGGCACCAAACGAGCTTCCCCTGTTTCTGTAATGAACTCTGCTCCAACTTTTCAAACCAGGCCAGAACGGCCGTTCCCGCCCCAGTTTCAAACTGGGAACGACCGTTCCCAGGCCATTTACTGTTCCTGCCGAGAGTGGGAACGGTCGTTCCCAGTTTGTACTGGGAACGGGAACGGCCGTTCCCATGGCCAAAACCGTTTTTTTTTTGCTACAGGATCAAATCCACGGGTGTGGATTTTTCCTTTTGGAAAAATCCGCAGGGGTGGATTTGAGGCAGTAGCTTTGGAAAAATCCATGAGGGTGGATTTTCCCCTTTGGAAAAATCCGTGGGGGTGGATTCTGTCTGCGGGGAGTTCGAGACCTGGAAGCTGCCACTGCTTCTCTTTACCTTAATTATGCAATTTTATGACTTTAAATACTTTTCTTTTTGCATGTTAATTTGTTATAACTTGATTTTTATTACATAATAAATTGTAAATGAATATGTTGTACTAATTTGTGAATTACATGACTTAATTGTGACATTTTATATGTGAACATGAATCATGCATTTTGCCGAGCGTCTTCTTTAGTTCATATAGAGTCTAAGTCTTGGGCTTTCGTGTTTTCTTTTCAGAGGAGGTTCCAGTTGACGAGCCCGAGGCGTAGGTTGTTCACGTCTGCTCGCTTTTTGGTCACGCACAAGGTGAGGTTTAGGAATTTTATTAGCTAAGCGACCTAAAGCCTTATGTGATGTTTTCAGGCCGTGCATGTGACTATATATTATATGTATAGATATGTATGTGTTGATTAGAATATGTTTATGATCTTGTGAACAACTTTGTTTTGGGAAAAGATATTAAATAAGCCTATGTAAGCTATGTTTTGGAAAAGGCTTTACAATTCCGTTAGCGAGATCGCCATGAAAGATTTGGCATATGATATGATTTGTATGTGTGGATCCAAGGAGCTACGGGTCAGGAACCCTCGGGACGGTTCGGGCCGTCGAGGTTCGGCCTGTGCGTAGTCTCCATCCGATATATCACACGCGACCCCTGGGAGTTTGGGAAGGTGTGGTATTTCGATGCCTTCGGCGTAAAAACCGGGGAGGGCACGATGTGGGCTCGCTACCCCTCGTGAGTCTGTATATGTTTGGATGGTTAGGGCCGCCGGTGGCTCTTCCATCATTGGCGTAGAGGAGAGTATATGATTTCCGTTTTCTTTGTTCTGAGGAGTAAAGGTTGGAAGCTCGTTCTCGCCGAGCATTATGTTTTGTTGTGTATGTTTGGGAAGTATGAATCGGGATAGTACTTGTGAAATGTTTTAAAGTATATGTATTTGTTTTGGAAAGTTTTAGTTTGTAAAACTTATTCCGGTTCATAATTTCACCCTTTGCTTTGTGCTCTGCTCTATATATATCTAGGGTGTGGGTGTGCGTTAGCCCCCTCACTCAGTCAGTTGACTGACTCCTCGTTTACTCTTTTAGTTGCAGGTTTTGGGAGCGTGAGCTAGGCGGAGAAGTGTGTCTTCTTTATGCACTTGTCAGTCTAGGTCTCGTTAGGTGCATTTACATACTTGCACTTTATTATTTTGTAGTTGTACAGCTTTGGTTTGTATATACTTACTTACTATTTTGTTCGAGCCGGGAGGGCTTTTGTACAGGAATGTGTTGGTACTTATATGTAAATACTATATGGATAGGTGTGGGTTGGTACCTATATGTATTAATGTGTTGGTCGTTGCTTGTTGCTTTTATTTATTCGCTTCCGCGTACTCTGATTCTGTGTTGTTTAGCTCCGCCTAGCCTAGAGTGTGTGTTTGGTCTCCCGTTCGCTATGATTCGGATTCGGGTACGGACATTCCATTTCGTATTCGGGTTCGGATTATGGTGCGGGGGATGTGGCCCTACGTGTGGGTGCTACAGACTTGGAATGACGGGCTGAATTTATTTTTTTTTTTAATTTTTTTTAATTTTGGTGGTTTGGTATTATATGATGCCGAACTAAAAATTTCAAGTCAGTATTTGGTACCCCATTTCAGTATACCCAAATTTTGATTCGATCGAGTCGATAAATACCGAATGCATAACCCTATAAATTGGTTTTGTTCACAAATCTACATCGTAAATATCAAATCCACTTCTAAAATAAAAGTATTTCATCCCTGACTAGCAAATATCAAATTTGGAAAGAAATGAAAATTTTATACAACCGTGTTTTTTCGATTGCAACTAAACTTTCGGGCAACAATTTTTTGTTTCACTTCATTCATGAAATTGGTTGCGCAAAAATTTTTCAAAACCAAAGGAACTTGAAGTAGTACATTTTTTACTCGTAACATATCATTTATATTGTTTTCTTTCCTACCACATTATATTTCCAAGATTGTCTAATATTACACTAGAAGCATCTATCTCTAATACCTGCGCATAAACAAGAAATTTTTAATACGTTATCGTTTTTATAATACGATAAATAGGCTGGACTACTTTATTCACATCGATCACTTAAGAACTTCAGTTAAAATACCAAAATCTAACAATAAACAACAAAAAAATATGATAAATAGTTAAATTAGACTAGAATATTATCACTTAAACTAATGCTAAAAATTGGGGTTATGAATTATGATTGCAACGTATATTACTTGGTTTGGTAGAAAGTTACTTCAAATCTGAAAAAATGCAAATCTAAGGGAATTACAGTGGTTATATTGAACGGGGCATGTTCTTGTAGCTAGGAGTAGCTTTCATGAAGCTTATAAAACCAGAAAAGAGGAAAATGCAAAATCGGTATACCAACTCACCCCATTTCGAATTTTTGGTATAAATTTTTTTTCCGGTGAAAAAAAAAGACACTAACTCCGAAAGTTAGCAATTTCGTGCATTTTTTGGCCGGAAATCATTTGACCCGCCGGAATTTGCCACGTGTGCTCACACGTGGCAAACCAAACCTTACACATCATATATGCAATTCATCCTACATGACAATTTTGGTATATCAACTCATCATAATTCGTAATTTTCGTACAAAAATTTTTTCGGTGAAAAAACTAGTCCATAACTCTAAAGGTTTGCAATTTCATGCACTATTTGACCTGAATAGATATGATCCGTCAGAAAACCTGCCCGAAGCTCACAAAACCCGTTTCGTGGAAAATTCTCCAACGGACACGTGGAGGTCCGGTGACTCATATCTATTCGGGTCAAATAGTGCATGAAATTGCGAACTTTTAGAGTTATGGAGTAGTTTTTTCACCGTACAAAAATTTTTTCGGTGAAAAAACTAGTCCATAACTCTAAAGGTTTGTAATTTCATGCACTAATTGACCCGAATAGATATGACCTACCACCCGAAGCTCACAAAACCCGCTTCGTGGAAAATTCTCCAACGGACACGTGAAGGTCCGGTGGGTCATATCTATTCGGGTCAAATAGTGCATGAAATTACGAACTTTTAGATTTATGGACTAGTTTTTTCACGAAAAATTTTTTGTACCAAAATTGCAAATTGGGGTGAATTAGTATACCAAAAACGCAATTTTCTCGAATTGCATATCTGATGTGTAAGGTTTGGTTTGCCACGTAGGATAAAACATGCCACGTGTGAGCACATGTGGCAAATTCCGTCGACTCAAATGATTTCCGGCCAAAAAATGCACGAAATTGCCACATTTCTGAGTTAGTGTCTTTTTTTTTCACCGGAAAAAAATTTGTACCAAAAATACGAAATGGGGTGAGTTGGTATACCCATTTTGCATTTCCTCAACCAGAAAATCTTGGAATATTTTTATAGTGCTGCCGTGGTCAGAGCTATTATACGCGAGACATAATTCTTTCTAGTTTTCAACAAGAATGAAGAAGAGGACGCACAAATCAAACTTAATGTTTTCAAAAAACATATAGTAAATCTATATTTAATCATAACTTACATGAATTATATCCGAATTTTAACAATGAGATGTTACATAATATGATTGTAAACACTCAATTATTTAACCAAAAGGGAAAGTAAAATCAATATCATTGATGTAAAATTTTCTATAAACATGGACTAAATCTCCATGTAATTAATATTATGGTCTAATTTTAAATCTGGATAATTCAAAATAATTTTTTTAACCATATTTTAAACCTATGTAGAGTATTATAAAATCTGAGTACACTTCTAAAATTTTTCACATCTGTCTCTCATCATCATATAGAAAGAAAAAAACAAGAAGAAGATTAGCGAAATAGATCATAGAAATGACGCTTTTCAAGAACAACATATTTTATTACATTTATGTTCTACTACCCATTCTTTACATCTACATTGCATTGTTAGAAGCATCTGATTCAACTAGCGAAATATGTTCTAAAACAAGAAACCCCGCATTATGTTCTAACATACTGGGTCTAAATCAGAATGCAAACCTTACTGATCTAGGTCAGACAACAGCTGAATTAGCAGAAGATGCTAGCCTTTTAGCATCCCATGAAATTCAAGTGCTTATCAAGGAAAGAAAAAATCCTGAGTTGTTAGAAAAGTTTGGTTCTTGTTCAAGAAACTATGTTCGTGCTAATGATGGTGTTGCACAAGCAATTTTGCTCCTAAAATCTGGAAGTTATAAAAGCTTGCCATCTATAGCATCCGCTGCATTACTAGAAGCTGATGCATGTGATAAGAGTTTTGTGCCTCAAAGTGAACCTGCTGAGCTCAAACAGTTTACCAAGTATTTTGAAGATGTGTGCAACATGCTTTTGGTTATTTCAAATAAGTTAGTAGGGCAATAACTTATTCATATGTTCAATAAATATGGAATAGTTTGTATTATCCTATTATAAGGGAATATCAAATTTGAGAATAAATCAATTTAATAAAATATGTATTACAATTTGACTTCTTGAAATTTGGCGTAATTCTAAAATGAAACCCTATTATTTTTGAAATGATTATCATTCATTAAATATGTATTTAGCTCATCCATATTCTCTAACGGACTCACCTTTTTTTTTTTTAAGGGACGGACTCATCCTTATTTTAAGAATAATATTATTTATTATAAATATCATTTTCTATTTTTACTTTAAGAATAAACATATGCTCAAACATGAAATTTTTTATAAGAAATTTACTTCTATCTCATGCAAGAAAATTAACTAATATTTAATTTATCGATTATCTCCACATTAATTCTCAATTAGCACTCATTTGATTGCCAATCTTGACAGAGTCATTGACATTTTCTACACGAATTTATATATTTTGGCCAATGCTCGGAAGCAGATGTTGAAATTTATACATTTGTGTCCGTATAATAAATTTTAGCATAAACAAAAATGAAAGAAATGAATTAAATGTTGGAATTTTGATAATTTTATTTATCAAAATTTAATAATCAAAAATTAAAAGTAAATTTAATAATTAATAAAGATACATTTATATATAATATATACAATGTTTTCCAAAAGACATGACCTTTTAGATTAATAATTGTGATGAATAGTTGTCACTTTATCTAAAAAGATGCTATGTAACATTGCATTGTTTCGATAATAATTGAAAAGGTGTCTTATTAATTATATTAATAACTAAAAGTGAATAGACAAATTATGCCACACTCTGCTTTTCCGATTGTCTGAGCTGGCGCCACGTGAGATCGATCCTATGTGTTTATTTATATAATTTGCACTTGCTTGATGTTTGACGTACCTTGTACGTGTTTAATTATGTGATTTCATGCGTTGTGTGGCCCTATTTTTAGCTGTTTAAGAGTTTAGGGGCTTGTTTACAATTTTCTCTTTTTAGGGGTGTTTTGTTCATTTATCGTTCGATCAAGATTTTAACCTAACGGACCTCTTGAACGCATTCGGGGCATTGAAAGGAGTCTGTAGACTTTAAGTTTGCCCAATTCTGATGTTGTTAGCCCTTCCTACGGGTTATTCTCGCGCATTAGGACCCGGGATAAAATACCCGGATCTGTGTTTGACCGGGTCAGACCAATCAGCTTCCTTCTCTTTCCTCTCTCACGTGTTTCTCTCTCCTCCCCCAATGCCATTTTCATGCACCAACATACACACAACTCAAACTCGGCCGTTACACGATGGATTTCAACGAATGTGTAGTTGATTTTGATGAGCTCGACGAGACGAACACAATGATACCAAATTCATGGCTTGACGACTAGCGGTGGCGGAGATATTATGCGGCTTGCAGCGGTTTCCGACGGCGGAACTGGACTGAGAATGGCTTGGCCTTGTGCGGAATGGTCAGCCGCTTCCAACGGCGTTGGTGGTGTTGCCAGAGGGGTGGTGACAGCAGCGCACGCGCCACCTGAATTTCCGACGGCGGCGGACGCGTCACTATAGCGCCACATTCCGGCTACTTCCTTCGACGGACTTTGGTGGTACTCCACCTGTTTTGGCCCCCTGATCCCATTTTCGGCCTCAGATTGGTCCGAATCGCGGCGGAGATGGTGTTTTCCGGCATTACAGTGGCGGGGCTGAAACAACGAGAATTGGAGCCTTTTTAGGCGGTCTTTTGGCTACGGGCCCTTCATAAAAGTGACTCAACTTAGCGAGGTGGATCTATTCGTGGTGGTCCCGGTGCAAGAACTGGCCATTTGGTGGAGGTCCGTGGCGGTTTAACGTTGGCCGTCTTCCGGCGACTTTTTTAGGCAATTATCTTGTGCGTTTTAAAGTACTCGACGAGGTCTTTCAACGGTATGTTTGGATTTTATTTTCGTCAAGCAGTTTAGATTTAATTTTGACTCTTGGATTCTAGGGTTTGGGTGTTCGATTGGATCGGTTTCTCTTTAATTAAATGTGAATTATATGTTGCATCATTTGTGTTCATGTACATGGCCTTACATCTTTGGGGTTCTCCAGGGGGTGTCTGTCAGCCGTTTGGGTTCCAGTGGGACCTCTTTGCTCGGGTTTTCCGTTCTCGTCGGTCTAAGGTGAGGTTTTAGGATCTTTTCTTTTAGTTAAAGCGACCTACAACCCTATGTGCTTATTTTCAAGCCTGCTTGCGATCATTCTATTATATTTATATAATAGATATGTGTTTATATGATACGTTTATGACTTTGTCATACGATTAAAGGTTTTCGAACTATATATACCAGCGTAGGTAAGTTTGAAAATATGTTGCAACGAGGCTATGCTCCAAACCGTGTGCTTTCACGCAAGCTAAGGATTACGATGACACGGAGAGGTACGTTTAAAGCATATGCCAAGTTGCAAGGTAAGGGATGTTATAAGGTACGTTAAGTTATGTTTAAATATGTAGCGAGTTAAGTTATTGAGACGAATTGGTTCTATATGGTTTCTTAGACCTCGGAGACGTGGGTAAGGACGCCCGGGACAGTGTCGGGCCGTCGATTAAGCCTGTGCGCGATCTCCATATGAAGTATTCACGTGCGACTCTGGAAGGTTGAGGAGGCGTGGTGCTTTATGCCTCCAGTGGATACCGGGAAAGGTAAGATGTGGGTTCGATACCCCGTGTGCATACGAGCTGTACGACGTGGGCTTGCTACCCTGTGTGCATGCTTATGTGGTTGTGTGGGAGGATATGGTATATGATTTATGTTTATTTTCTATTTTGGTACGTATGATAATATGATAAGAAAGTAAGGTTAGAAGACCCGTACTCGTCGGTTATATGTTTGTGTTATGTTATGTTGATTATGAAATGGGATAGGAACTTTCTCTTATGATATGATACGAATATTTTAAGTTTGATTTGTTATGTATATGATATGTATACATTTGATTTAAAAATGGTTTTGGTGTGCAAAATCCTATTCTCGATTCATAGTCTTTTGTTTTAATACTTGCTCTGCTCGTTATTATGTATAATGTGTGTGTGTGTGTTCAGCACCCTCACTCAGTCAGTGGACTGACCTTTTGATCCCCACCAATGTTTTTATCTTGCAGGTACAGTTTGTTGGACTTCGAGCTAGGCGGCTGTGTATCTTGTCTGTCTAGTCTGTGTCGTCTGTTATGTTTGTCAAGTGTTTTGATGTATATTCTGTACAGGTTTATGCTTTATAGATTGTATGAATGGAATTTGGGATAGGTCTCTAGGGCTTGTTGAACCCGTATTTATTTTATGCACTGGTTTAATTGTGATTATTTCAGGACAGACTTCTAGGACTAGTTGAACCCGTGTAGTTGATATTGATTGAATTAATATGTTTGTTGCTTTTAAAATTTTGAAAGTTCATATTCTTTATTTTGCTTCCGCTTCCAGGATTTTATTTTCTCTGCTGTACAGGATCTAGCTACCACCTAGCTTAGGTAGGGTCCTATCTGTCTCCCGGTCGCTACTGCTTGGCTCGTGTATGGATTTCCCATTTCATATACGGATTGAGCTTTAGTGCAGGGGATGTGGTGGCCCATCGTTCCGGGCGCTACATCCTAAAGTGGTATCAGAGCTACGAGGTTCAACCGGGACGCTGGGTTGTGTTGTGTCGAGTATAGGACGCACGACATAGGAACTAATTGTCAATGTGTGCATTGCATTGGAATGTTTGAAATTTCTTCACTTATGTGTTAAATTCTAATAAATTACGTGTTACATCTGCATTTACTAGGTGCTCTTAATTACTTCATTACTTGACATATTCATTCACTAACCCACATGCATAGATATTTGTTCAAATTGTGAATTGCTGGGCATCGCCTCGACGCCAAAATTTTAATCGATCATGACGACACTTTCTATTTCTACCAATTGATGAAGGAGGACTCTAAATCGCCGAATTTTGACTACTTTCAACAAAATAAAGGGCAAGTGGATCTCTAAAGAAATTCAAACAAGGGCTCCATGCTATTGCTATGGAAACAGGTATCATGCATTGGATTAAATTGTAATTATTTCGAACCTTTGTCCTACGTGCTTGACTAGAAAGCACGGACACACCAAAAAAAACGTCCGTGCAGTGTCCGACACGTGTCGGACAGGGCTGAAACGTGTCCGAAATAAAAAAAAAATTAAAAAAAATTGGGCACGTTGTCCGACACGGCGGGATAAATTTTATAATTATATAAATTTTTTTATGCATTTATTAATATTTTTAGAATTTTTTAGGGAGGAAACTGGAATAACAAAACTTATTCTAGTTTTTAAGTATATATATATTTTTAAATATTTTATTTTACATAGATTATACTTATAAAATATTTTTATTAACATATAAAATATATTTATTTATATAAAATATAGCCGTGTCGTGTCTTAGAATTTTTAAAAAATCCGTGTCGCCATGTCCGTGTCATGTCGTCTCCGTGTCGCTGTTTCCGTGTCCGTTCAACATAGGTGGTTGATTGCCTTTCTTGCTGATTATGAGCGTATGTGTTTTGCATTTCCTAACACCACATACAATAGTTTCATGGTTTTATTCTAGGTTTTTCCTCTACGTAATCCACCGAGTGTTGTCTTAGTCGAAGCATAATTTGAATCCGAATAGGGGTTGACCAAAAAATATACAATCGAGCTAACAGACTCAAGGAATGGGGTGGATTAGAGAAGGCATTTGTAGGAATTGTCAACCTCGACTCCACTGTCACGGTGAACGGTACATTAAGCATTCATGGCATTTTGCATACATGCATCGCATAAGTATTTATATCTTATTTTGCTTGATGCATGTGATGGCGTGTGATGATGGATGTTGTTTTGACTGTGATAACGTGGCTAACTGATTTAATAATTATAACTTAAAATTTTTTGTTGTTTGTGAACTCCTGCTAAACTGAATGGATTACATGCTTATGTGGATTATTCGTGCCTATGTGTTTAAAACTTTCTTAATTGCTCACTAACCCTTCATGCACATACATACATACATATTGTAATTTTATTTTACAGGGATTACATCGCGATATCCCCCTTGAGTTGGGAATAGATGATGAATCTGTGCACTAGGGACACCGATATTAGTTGTGTAAAAGTACACTGAACATGCATCACATGTTTTTGCATCAAGAGATACTCTGATGTGTGTATGTATGAGTGCTTATAGATGAATTTATGTGTAACAGAGACGTTAAGTTCTCTCTATTTACGTGTTAGGGAGATGTGGGATTCTCTCTATTTATGTGATAGAAAGATGTTAGATTCTTTCTAAATTATGTGAGCAAGAGATGCTGGATTCTCTTGGAGCTAGATATTCAGGAGATGAAGGATTCCCTCGAATCCAGGGGTTTGAGAAATGTTGGATTTTCTAAAACTAGGATGTTTGAGAGATGATGGAATCTACCGGACTTAGGTTGAGAGATGGGGTTCTCTTGATTATGTGTTTGAGAGACGTAGTTCTCTCGATTATATGTTTGAGAGATGGGGCTCTCTCTTTCTCTTATGTGCCAAGAGATGAGATTCTCTCTTTGTGCTTCTTCCACGTTACTTGTTAGTCTTTCTTGGGATTGCAAGTGGAAGTAACCAATGGCTCCAAGATCGTGTGTAACCATAGCATCCACTTCGAGGAGGAATCAAAGGAGTTTAAACAACCAGTGATCGGGTCCATAGACGCACTTCAATAACATGGAGGACATTTGAATGGGGATCCGAACCACGAACATCCGTTGGCGAAGGGAAAATGGAAGTGTTGAAGTGATCGAAGCCGTTCTAAACTCAACATTTGAACCTGGGGACCAGGTTCTCTTAAACGGGAAGGTTGTGACACCCCGCTTTCCGATCGTCTGAGCTGGCGCCATGTGAGACCGATCCTGTGTGTCTATTTATATAATTTTCACTTGCTTGATGTTTGAAGTGACTTGTACGTGTTCAATTATATGATTTCATACGTTGTGTGACACTATTTTCAGCTCTTTAAGAGTTTAGGGGCTTGTTTGTAATTTTCTCTTTTTAGGGGTGTTTTGGTCATTTATTGTTAGATTGAGATTTTGACCTAACGGACCTCTTGAACGCATTTGGGGCATCAAAATGGGTTCATAGACTTTAAGTTTACCCAATTCTGACGTCGTTAGCCCTTCCTACAGGTTATTCTCGCGCGTTAGGACCCGTGATAAAATACCTGGATCCGTGTTTGACCGTGTCAGACTAATCAGCTTACTTCTCTTTCCTCTCTCATGCGTTTCTCTCTCCTTTCTAGATGCCATTTCATGCACCAACACACACACAACTCAAACTTAGTCGATACGTGATGTATTTGGACGAATGAATAATTGATTATAACGAGCTTGACGAGACGAACACAACGGTACCAAATTTATGGCCCGACGACGAGCGGTGGCGGAGATATTGCACGATTTCAGTCACGCTAGAGAGCAACAGCGGTTAGTGGTAGTTTCCTGCGGTGGAATTGGACGGAGAATGGCTTGGCCTTATGCGGAATGGTTTGGAACTTCCATCGGCGTTGGTGGCGCGGCTAGAGGGACTGTGACAGCGGCGAACGTGCCACCTGAATTTCCCGCGGCGGCAGCGCTATAGCGCCACTTTGCGGCCGCTTTCTTCGACGGACTTTGGTGGTACTCCACCTATGTTAGCTACCACCTCCCATTTCCGGCCTTAGATTGGTCTGAATCGCGGCAGAGATGGTGTTTTCCGGCATTGCAATGACCGCGCTGAAATGACGGCGATTAGGGACTTTTTCAGGCGATTTTTTGGCGACGACCCTTCATGAAAGTTGTTAAGCTTGGCGAGGTCGATTTATTCGTGGGGGTCCCGGTTCAAGAACAGGCCGTTTGGTGGCGATCCGTGGCGGCGCGTGGCGGTTCAATGCCAGTCGTCTTCCGACGGCTTTTTTCGGTAATTATCTTGTGCGTTTTGAAGTACTTGACGAGGTTTTTCCAACGAAATGCTCGGATTTCATTTTTTTCAAGTGGTTTGGATTTAATTGCGATTCTTGGATTCTAGGTTTTGGGTGTTTGATTGGAATTTTTTTTTTAATATCCGACGGGTTTTGTATTTTCAGAAATTGGTTGAGGGGTTTTGTTGAGCTTGCTGAGACGTATGATTCGCCGTTCACGAGGATTTTTCGGCCACCGGAGGTGGTGGTCCGGCCGCTGCCGGTGGCGTTTCGGCCAGCTCTGGCGGGGACGTTCAGGCGCCCTTTGAATAGCAGGTCCATTTTGTCGTTGTGAGTCCAATGTCACTTTCCGTTCGTCAATCGGATGCCCAGTTGATTTGTTATAAAATTTTGAAGTTATTGTATTTTTATTCCTTAATTGTTTTAAATTGTAATTCGATCATGTATGTACTATAAATTGCAATTATGAGTTATATGTTATACGAAAATATGTTATGATGTATGAAAGACCTAATTCTTGATTTATTGAATTTATTTTCTCGTTTTATGCCGATTACTTGGAAATATTTCCTGTTTAAGGGGTGCTAATGTAATATTTTAAAACTTAAAATATTTATGTGATTATATGAAACATACATAACAAATTATGAAAGAATATGTTATGTTTAATTTAAGTGCATTGCTTAAATATGGCAAATGTTGTGAATGTCGGAAATTATGCAATTATGTATTTATGTATAAAATTGTTATGCAATTAATGTTTATTCTCTCAGAGACTTGGTGCATGATAAGAATTAAATTCATAATGTCTTGATTTATTTTATCTATTTGACGTTATGAATTTCATAAAGTTATGCATCTCCTAATATTTAACGTGAATGTAATTTGCTATGAATGACTTGATTGTGTAAACGTGAACTATATGTTGCATCATTTGTGTTTATATACATGGCTGTACATCTTTGTGGTTGTTGTTTGAGTCCGAGTCTTGTGTTCTGTGTGCTTAGTTGTTCAGGGGTTCTCCATGAGGTGTCTGTCAGCCTTTTGGGCTCCAGTGGGGTCTCTTTACTCATGTTTTCCGTTCTCATCGGTGTAAGGTGCGGTTTTAGGATCTCTTCGTTTAGTTAAAGCGACCTACAACCATATGTGCTCGTTTTCAAGCCTGCATGCGATTATTCTATTATATTTTATAATAAATATGTGTTTATATGATACGTTTATGACTTTGTGACACGATTAAAGGTTTTTGAACTATATGTATGCGCGTATATAAGCTTGAAAATGTTTTGCAACAAGGCTATGCTCCAAATCGTGTGCTTTCACGCAAGCTCAAGATTAGGATGACACGGAAAGATACGTTTAAAGCATATGCCAAGTTCCAAGGTAAGGTATGTCATAAGGTATGTTAAGTTATGTTTAAATATATAGCGAGTTAAGTTATTGATACGAATTAGTTGTATATGATTTCTTAGGCCCCAGAGAGATGTGGGTAAGCACGCCCGGGACGGTGTTGGGCCGTCGGGTTAGGCCTGTGTGTGATTTGTATACGAAGTATTCACGTGTGACTCTGGGAGGTTGAGGAGGCGTGGTGCTTTATGCCTCCGGTGGATGTCGGGGAAGGTAGGATGTGGGTTCGCTACCTTATGTGCATACGAGCTGTACTATGTGAGCCCGCTACCCCGTGTGCATGCTTATATGGTTGTACGGGAGGATGTGGTATATGATTTATGTAGCACCCCGGAGCGAAGGGCACCACATTCCCCGCACCATAGCCCAATACGTTTAACGAAATGAAAACTCTGCACACACACCAAGCTACGGCGAATGGGAGACAAACAAAATCTCACCTAGGCTAGGTGGTCTAGACCCTGATATAGAGTGCACAAAACAAAAATTATCAAACGCGGAAGCACCATGATTCTAACATACAGATATACGTGCTCGGAATTTAAACAAGATATACATATTATGCCCATCCCGGGCTAAATAAATTATACAAGTATTCTCAAATTCGAATTATAACCATATACATACGTTCAAAAGTTCAAAAGTATAAGAGAAAACTAAACAAAATGTATGCGACTCGCTACAAGGACCACGGACTGAAGAGACGACCGCCGCCTAGCTCAAACTCCCAAAACCAGCACCTGCAACTCAAAAGAAACAAGGGGAAAAAAGATACAACGAAGAGGGCTCAGTCCTAAAGACTGGTAAGGGGGCTAACACATGCATACATGCATATATGTAAGAGCATAGAATATTCAAAATTAAAGAGTTCATGAACCGGGGCGTGGTTTTTGCATTCCAAAATATTTTAGCCCGTGATATTATATATAAAGAAAAAGGCTTAAAGCCGAAGGCCAAAATCAACTGATTTTAGAAGTTAGAAGTCCACTCCTGCTTCACGAACCACATTCGGAGTCAAAATCACACTAGCTTGGCGAGTACGAGTTTCCAACCAACCTACTTCATAATCATAATCAAAATCAAACAGAAAACTTGTCACGCCCCGGGTCCACGGGCCCGTTGGACGCGAGCGCAAGTCTCCAAGCCCACTGAGTATAACCTGAAATTAGGCCTAAACCACTGCCCAAAAGGGATATCCATTGGTTATACTTGGACTCTTTAACTTATATACTGAACTTAATCCTTATACTTTCCCGATGTGGGATAGGGGTGTCACAATCACCCCTCCTTCAGAATCGTGACGTCCTCGTCGGGGCATGACATATAGCCCATGACCGACTTGTAACGCCCCAACTTTTTCGTATTCTAAAATAACGTATGTGTTTATCTGTTTGCGCGAATTAATTATTCATAAGTGTTTTATATATTTAATTTCATATAAAATGTTAAATATTTATATCTTTAATTGCTTTAATATTAAATTTATTGTAATGTGCTGATTTGATTAAATGTTAATTATTCATTCTTTAAGTTAATTAATATTAATTATATGCGAATTAATGACTTTAATCTTAATGTTATTAATACTATATATATACATATTTAATTCGTGCATGTGAATTTAGAATATAGGTATTTGGTGCATCTTGTTTTAAATGAATATGAATTCATGCATTTTAATTTAAACTATATTAATTTCGTGCACTTTGACTTTCAATTAAATTAATTTTTACACTTTGATGTAATGTATATTTAATTCATGCAATTTGAGTAATATTTAAATATGAATTTGAAAATTTTGTTATATCTTATGAAATTCTTTGAATTTATTTATGCAGTGCTCATGAGTGTTATAAACGCGTTTCGTTTTTATATGTTTTGATATCGAAATTTCGTGAAAATTTAATATGTTGGAGATATACGTGTCATGAATATGAATATATGTTCGTTTCATGTTTTCGAGTTAATTTGCATGAGTTTCGAATTCATTTTGTTCTTGGAATCCAAATCGGGGGCTAACGAGCAATTAGCGCACCCTTGGTTCCGTATGTGATATCTTGAGCTAGGAAACTCGGATTCGAGTTTTGTCAACTTCGCTGAACTCGTAACGAAAATTCGAGTTTAATGAACTTAGCCTTATATTTTTCCAAAGTTATTTGGACCTCCGAAATTCAACCGAAAAGTGTTACGTTCGTCAAAACTGCCACCTTTTACTAAATGAGCCATAACTTTCTCAAACCATGACCAAATGAACCATGGTTTGATGCTTTGGAACCCTAACTCAACCCTTTAAATGGAGTTAATCACCCCAAATCGAGATAATCCTCCTCACTTAGAGAAAATCAGCCAAAAAACCTTCTGCTCCAGTTTTTCCGTAACACTTGCCAACCTTGGAGATTCAAGGCTCAAATCTCCTCCAAACTTCATCCAATCCACAAGGTAAGATTAGGGTTGTAATATACATTCATTATGATTCATTTTGATCCATTCATCCCCAATTTTAAGCTTGCTTTCATGAGTTTTTGGAGAAGGAGATGAATAGTTAGGTTATAACTTTATTTTTGAATTCATGGTTTAAACTTGGTTTTCTTGAGAAATTATGTATGAACTCTGACCACTTCAGCTTCCATTATGTATATTTGAACTTGAATTTGATGTATGCTAAGTGTATGAGAACCCACCAACGTTGAACTTCATGAAACTAGAAGGTTTATGCAAGAAATAAACTGCTCTTCGTTAACTGCTGCTGCGTGTGATTTTGGGACTGAAATGGTAATCTGTGGTGCTGTTTCCTTGTGATTTCGACTTGGTTATGAAGTATACTTCTTGCCCTACATGTATCCCCTGTTTTGCCATGGTTTTTGCCCTGTTTTTGGCTCGGTTTTGCTGCTGCTATCTGCTGCATTTTCCTTGCCTTGTTGCTGTCATTGCTGTGTTGGTGATGTGTGTTATTGCTACTTTAAATGCCTGCTTTGTGGCTGTTGTTTTGTTACTGCATTGTTGTCTACTGCTGCTGTGTGTAAAAGAAGGAGAAACAGGGGATTAGGCTTGGTTTTGAGCTGCTGCTAGCATCTGTAATACCCCTACCTGGCCGGGGAAATTTTTGGAATGAAAAGGCCCGGCCGGGTAGCCACTATGCAGTAGCTGCTGCTTCTTTTCTTTCAATCTTCCTTCATGGTGGTGTGGTGTGTATATAATTGTGTATTACTGATGCATGCTTGAATGGTGGTTGGTTTGTGCATGTATAGGCACGTAAATATATATATATCTATATATTACATGAAGATGCATGCAGGTGTATAGATATATGTGTGTTTTATATTTGTGCATGCATGAGTGATATATATACATATATATATATATATATATTATGTGTATATACGTATATATATAATATATATAATGTATGCATGTAATTGTATACGTAGTATATACATTATATTACGCATGCATGTGTTACGTAAAAATAAATACATGCATATATGTTTGAGATTTGCATACATTTGGTTAAATTTAATTGTTTAATTGTAATACATGAATGCCTATAAATATACATATCATTATATGATTATATATTTATTTATATGCTTGGATATATTTTAAGTATGGTTTAATTTATTTGATTATAGAATTAAATGGTTATCTATTTCAGGTTCCTTTCTATCTTTCAATTCTAAATTGAATATAATTATTTGTTTATTCCTTAATTGTAAACGCGTTATAGTACGCGATATGACCGTCATTTGAATTCTTGGATTGAACTTGAATGAATATGAATGCCTCCTTGAACGAATGAATGGCTCGTTTATATGATTTAAATACTTTAATCGTGCACATGAACGTGTTCATTACATAATACGATCTCTTAGGCATTCATATCATGTTCATTACATGCGTCATATATGGTTCATTTGGAGTCTTGAGTCTCACGAACACGTTATGTTGTCATTTGTACAGTTTCTCCAGGGCAGAGATGCCGGGTTCATAGGACACTTTCGAGTCTCCTTTTCTTCTTGGTATTGTTGGTAAGAGGCGTACAGGTGGGTTTCTCTACTATTTAGTTAAATGACCCTCTATACTCCCAATGTGTAAAGATTTCAGCTAAAAGTATATATGTATATAGAGTCCTTTTCAATGGTCAATGATTTTAAAAGTAAAGCCCTTCCTTTATGAACCTACCAAATGTTTTGACGAGAAAGAATGAATGAATGCACAGAATGGGGCCCAGGGACTTGGTGTGAGTGGTGACCCGAGGAGGCATGGGTTGACGGTGATCCCTCACACTAGTTCCACCAATGAACGGCGTAATCGGACCTCGTTAGGAGTTAGCGAGGAATGGACGCTGAGTGCCATCTGGGGAGTCATGTTCCCCTTTTGGTCAATGAATGGATGGTTCGGGCCGATCACCCGGCCATCACCCGGAGGAAGAAGGTGTAAATGTCTATGAATGTGCACGAAAAAATGAAATGCATGAAAGAAAGAAAGAAATAATGTTTAATGAACTACACGAGGTGCTGGTTGGAGATAATGCACGCCAACTCGCTGGGCCAGAAAAGACCTAAAGAATGAAAATGAATGTTATAATCCCTTTTGATGATTCTTTATATCGCCCACTTGGGATTATAACCTGCATGTGTGTTAGGAATAGTGCCCTAGAAAGCCGATTGTATATTCGCTTTGTGCTTTTCCTTATTGTAATCATAGACAATCTTTGAATGAAATAACGAATTGAGGCAACACTTCTTTATATGCTCTTGTTTGGTATGCGTTTACTTTAGCTGTGCATGTATGAGAACTCCCCTAATCCTGATGACTTTAAGACTCTACCATTTAGGTGAAATGGTTCATGAAACGAGCCCTATATCACATAAGTCATGATTAGTAAAATACTCCAAGCCGATGAGTCCTACCGACAGTGGGAGTGTTAACCTGACTCCTCTAAGGCTTGCTTATGGGACCACGCCTTTAAGAAGGACCACCTTGTTTCATGGAGGTGCAAAGTGTATAGTTGATAGGTGCGTGAAACATGAGGGTGCTTACTTTAATAAGTAAGTTCACTGAGGTGCCCCGTGTGAGAACATTCCTAAATGGGAAAGGAAGTTTCTATTTCAGGAAATAGAAACTTCCAGATTAGGAAATATCTCACGAGTCATTGATGTGATTAATTGATCCTTAGACTTGAGGTTCCTTGTCACTTTATGAGTTAACTATGTAGTCTTAGGTATAAGCTTTGAAGGGTGTCGCCTTAGACAACTGATTCAAGGCTTATGCTGGGGCTGCACAAGTGATTCATGAAAGTGAATGAGAATCAAGAAAGGGCCTACACTTGCATTTGCAAGGTGATCTCTTATTGTGTAAGTCATTCATATGCCATATGGAGTCCTTGGCCAAGGCAGTAGATCAAGACATCAAGAAAAGGGTTTCTTGGATTGAGATCAAATGGATATGAAATGCACTTAGCTTTAAGACCGGATTATTAGGGTTCTGATTATTCCCTTACCCTAGATCTTGGTTGAGAGATAGTAAGTAGAAGGATTGTATCTCACATGAATCAATGCCTTAAAGGTTCTGTCGAATCCGAACATTCCAATTCAGCTAGGGGTTAAACACCTGTTGCTAGACTATGGTCGTTTAATCTGTGGACTGATTAATTAATTAGTGAATTAATTAATTAGGGTCACTGCTAATTGAATTGAGAACCTAGAGGGTGACACACAACAACTTGGTTACATGAGTTGAGGCTTTAAAATGATTAAACGAGTTAATCGGGCCTAAGGGGTTCCACACGTGTGAAACCACACGTGTGGGTCACGTGAGTGACACGTGTGAATATATATTGTATATATATATTAAATAATTAAATGTGTTAATTATTTAATAGACTTTGGTTTAATTTTGAATTAAAAAGAAAGTCTTATTTTGGAGAAAAATAATCTAGTTAATTAATTATGAATTAATTAATTAGATAAAATAAGTTATTTATTTTAAATAAATAAAGTATAAAATTATCCAAAAATATTTTGGATATTTTAAGCTCTCTTAAAGTTGATTTGAATTAGAATTCAAAGTCAAAGTTGGAAAATACTTGATGATCAAGTAATAGGAGAGAGAGGGACCAAATCCTTGCCCAACAAGGACTAGGTTCGGCGTCCCTCTCCCTTACCTATATATAGGGGAGCTCGAGCTCCCCTTAGAGCTAATTGGCAATTCTTTTGGTTCATGTGTTGAACACCATCCTTTCTCCAAGATAAACGAAGCCCTAGGTTAAGCCTAAACACTAACTAGAGAACTAGCATCCTTACTAGTTAGATTGTGATCAAGTTGGTGGACTATCTCTAGAGAGCTTCAAGTTAGAAGTTTGAAGATTCGAGCTTTACCAAGGAGAGGGGATCAAGCCGCGAGAAGAGCGTTCTTGGGTGGCTTAAAACGCTTCAAGAAAGAATAAAAGAAAAGTAAGTTTCTTAACTCTACGAATTTGGATACACGATTGCGAGTCCAAGATCCTTTTGTTGGGAAAATTTTTAAATTCCGCTGCTTTCTGATTCGTATTTTCCAACAAGTGGTAGCAGAGCCACCTCGTTAATCGTGTTTCTGATTCGTCTCAATTATACTGAATTTGGTAGAAATTCTTAGGCTTGATGCCATTGAGTATTTGTAATTGTTTTAGAAAGCCTGAGTTACGAAACTGTATTTTTTTTTTTCTGAAAGTTTCTGAAAATTAGTTTTTACAAAATTTTATTTTTGAAAACAAATTTAGATTTGAAACTGTATAAACTGTTTTTGGATTTCTTGGATTGGTTTTGCTTTTGAACGAAAACACGAAACGAAAAGCCTGGATTACGAACAAGTGAAACCCCGCGCGGGGGCTAAGCGCGCCGCCGCCCGCCTGTCCTAGGCGCGCACAGGCCGTGCGCCTACTCCCTCCCGCAACCGCGTGGGAGGTGTTCGGGGAGCGCCTAGGCGCCCCGCCTAGGACTGGCGACGCCCTCCCGCCCAGGCTGGGCGACGATCCCGCAAGGCGTGCGGGATCAGTCGCCCAGCCCGCCCGCACACGTCCGGAAGGGACGCGCCCAGCATGTGCGCGCAGTGCTCACACTCACGTGCGTGCGCGCTTGCAACGGGCGTGACCCTTTTCGCGTACGGGCCCCGTTTTTCGTAATCCGTGTTTTTCGTATTTCGTGCAATCCAGTCCCAATTTTTATTTTTAATTTTAAAATTTTATTTTTGAATATCTATTTTAATTTTTGAATAAAACTTAAAATTGGGATTTTTGAGAAATAGAAACGGCTTATATTTTGGGAAAATACATCTTTAATAAAATTATTAATTTTCAGAAATTAATTGGAATTTTATTTGTTTTGGTAATTTGGGATTTATTGAAAACTTTTATAAATAAGACTCGCATCAAGTCGTGTTTTAAGTCATTAGGACTTGAAACGAGAATTTTAATTTATTGGCTAAATTTAAATTCTCGCAAGAGCATGTAAGGTGATCATGGGTTTAGATCTATGTATGGTTTTAATTTATGCACATGGATGGTTTAAATTGGGGTTGGAGCCCTATACTTGCGTTTTTCAATTGAGGTTGGAGCCTCACTTATGTGCGTACTGTTATGTGATTTATTATGTGGCTTTCCATATTACTGTTTTTGAGGCCGGGGTATGCCCCGTGTAATTGTCTAAGGCCAATATGAAGATTGAGCCTTATTACTTTATGTCTTTTTCTTTTTATTGTAATTTGAGAGTAGAAATAGGTGGTGAGGTTTTATTTTCATTTTGGAGACAATGCACCCATGGAGTAAGATGGACCACATTCAAGTAACAAGGAGGCCATAAGTGAAGACCCCTCAAAATGTTAGGGAGGGGAATCTCAATTGTTAAATGTAATAGAGATAGGGCTCGTATTTTGTTACCGCTTTCCTTTATGTGATTTAAACTGTTTATGTGGTATGTATGTTAGAACTTGTGATTGTGGAGTGGCTCCCACATATCACGCATAAGATAGGTAGAACCCATGATCATTACATGTTATTATCATGCTAGGACATGTTATCTATTTATGTGCTTGTTTGAAATGCATTTAAGTGTACTTGCATTAATCAAGACTAATAAAATTGGATAACATATATGTTGGTGAGGTCGAACCGGACAACTCTCCGGTTGATTCGAAAATTCCCATTAAATATTAAGCTAATTTCGAATAAATAGGTATTTAATTCGAGATGCAAATTTTGAATTAAATTCCTAGCATTCTATCAATAGGTTTTAAGTTTAGTAAGTGAAGCTAGTTATTGTCCGCGAGTCGTGGGATAGCTTGTGGAGCTTATTAGTTCTTAGTTACCTAATTGATCATTTTAAATGATCAATATTTCATGGTCAATTTTAGCAAGGGCGATGTCCGCGAGTCGTGGGTCGTTCGAACTAAGTTTTGGTCATGATCTTATGATTGATGGGTCTAGCTTAACGCCTAAGTAAATATGGATGTCGCACGAGTCGTGGGTCCATATTGAAAGATAGGTGATGCAAAGATAATTACTAAGAGTTCTAAAAGTGTTAGAATTGGTAAGTTGTACCTACCTAGGGTTCTTACTTAGAATGTCCGCGAGTCGTGGGTTCGAGGTAAAATGCCTAGGATCTTAGTACCCATTGGGAAACGTGTTCCTCTTAGATCTTTGGCAATTCTAGATCTTTGAAAAACAGTGGGAGCTACATTAGATTAAAGACCTTATCTTTTGTATATCGTTATAATTCAGCATGCTCACTAGTTCTCTGTTTTACCATTTAGGTCGTAGATTCTGTGATTCTCTACGTGTTTTGAAATGGCAACCAAAAACCCTCTTGTATCGATCCTCGAGTCAAACAAGTTGACTGGTCCCAACTATTCTGATTGGCTGAGGAATCTAAAAATCATTTTAGATTCTGAGAAGAGAACTTATGTTCTCTTCGAAGGGGAGCCTAGTCCCGAAGGGGAGGCTCCCACTCGGGCCGAGCGGGACGTGATTCAGAAGTGGAAGGATGATAATCTCCAAGCCCGTTGCCTTATGTTGGCTAACATGTCTCCGGACTTGCAAAGGCAACATGAGGCCATGGAATTCGCTTGGGAGATTTACGACCACTTAGAGAAACTTTACCGCCCTCATGAACGTGTTACAAGGTATAACACTTCAAAGGAATTGTTCCACTCGAGAATGAGGGAAGGTTCAAGTGTCCATGAATATGGACTCAAGTTTCTTGCCCTTACTGAGAAACTTGCCTCCATGGACATGCCACTGAAAGATGAGCTTTCAGTGGATTTGTTGCTAGCTTCGCTCCCACCATCATTCAACCCATTTGTCCTTAACTTCAACATGAATCATGCTGGTGCTACTGTAGCTGAGCTGATTAGTCAGCTTGTGACTGCTGAAAGCACGATTAAGAAGGACAATAAGGTTTTGATGGTGAATGCTCCATCTTCCTCTTCTGGGCCTTCTAAAGGTAAGGGCAAGAAAGCCCAAAGGAAGAAGAAGAAACCCCTTAGGCCCACTGGTGGCGTTTCGAAGGGGAAGGCCCAAAAGAAGAAGCGTGATCAGAAAGAGGATGTTTGCTTCCATTGTGGCAAAGCGGGACATTGGAGGAGAAACTGCCCAGAGTACAAGGCTACTCTAAAGAAAGGTATCTTTCTCGTTGAAATAAATCTTTCTATTAATTCTAGTTCTTGGGTACTTGATACCGGTTGTGGAACTCATATCTGTAATGATGTACAGATGCTAAGTGAAGTCCAACAACTCAAAGAAGGAGAATGTGTCTTGAAGATCGGCGATGGCTCAAACGTTGAAGCTCGAGCTTTAGGCACAATTAGATTAGATTTAGGTAGTTTTGAGTTAGTCTTAAATAAAGTCCTTTATGTACCGAGCATTGTTCGTACTATAATTTATGTTTCAATTTTAGATTGTGAAGGTTATGAAACTTATATTAAGAATGGTAAATACTTTATCAAACGGAACAACTCTTCCGTTCACATCGGTACTCTAAGTAATGAACTTTATCTAACTCAGAATATCAATATCATGCATATACAACGAGAAACGAAGCGTAAGAGAGATGACAAAGTTTCAGCTCCCTTATGGCACGCTAGATTAGGACACATTTCCAAGAACAGAATTAGCAAGATAAACACTTTAGGATCATTCTCTGAAAATGATCTTAAGGAGTTAACTTCTTGCGAATCCTGTCTCAAAGGAAAAATGTCCAAAGTCCATTTTAAAGGAACTGTGGAACGTGCCACTAAGGTTTTGGATTTGATCCATATTGATGTTTGTGGACCGCTTAGTGTAAGCACAAGAAACAATCATCAGTATTTCATAACCTTTACTGATGACTTCAGTCGGTATGGTTATGTATACTTGATGAAGTATAAATCTGAAGCTTTTGAGAAATTCTTAGAATTTCAAAAAGAGGTTGAGAACCAAACTGGTCATAAGATCAAAGCACTTCGATCTGATCGAGGAGGCGAGTATCTTAGTGAAGAATTCCTTAATCATCTCAAAGATAATGGGATTATCTCTCAGTGAACTCCTCCGGGAACTCCTCAGCTTAATGGAGTTTCTGAGAGAAGGAATCGAACCTTACTTGATATGGTTCGTTCCATGATGAGTTTCACTGACTTACCACCTTCTTTCTGGGGTTATGCCCTAGAAAGTGCAACAAAGATTTTGAATCTAGTTCCCCCTAAGTCAGTCCCTAAAACGCCCTATGAAATGTGGCATGGTAAAATCCCTAGCTATTCTTACTTAAGAATTTGGGGTTGTCCTGCTTACGTGAAGAGGACAGTGGGAGATAAGTTAGAATCTCGTTCTAACTTATGCTACTTTGTAGGTTATCCTAAGGAATCCATAGGATACTACTTCTATGATCAATCTGAGCAAAAGGTGTTTGTTTCCAGAAATGCCACTTTTCTTGAGGAACCGTTCCTTAAAGAAAAGAAAGGCAAGATCTTAGAATTAGAAGAAGTACAAAGTGATCCCACACCACCCACTGAAAAAACGTACCCTTCTGATCAACCACAACCAATCACGAATTTCGATACACATGAAAATCCTCCTCTAAGGCGTTCTGAACGCACTCCTAGACAGCCGGAGAGATGGTATAGATTCTTCCATGAAATCTCTCAAAAGGATAATGATCCTTTAACATATGAGGAGGCACTTTCAGATTCTGACTCTGAACAGTGGATAGAAGCCATGAAATCCGAAATGGACTCCATGAACTCCAACCAAGTTTGGACCTTGGTAGATTTGCTTGATGGGGTCAAACCCATAGGTTGCAAATGGATCTTTAAGAGAAAGCTTGGAGTTGATGGAAGCATTACAACCTACAAAGCAAGACTGGTTGCAAAAGGATTCACTCAAAGACCCGGCGTGGACTTTGATGAAACTTTTTCGCCAGTTGCAATGCAAAAGTCTATTCGGATCATGCTTGCCATTGCTGCATATTATGACTATGAGATATGGCAAATGGATGTGAAAACTGCCTTTCTCAATGGTGACATTGACAAAGACATTTATATGGAGCAACCCATAGGTTTCACATTCAGTGGGAGTGAGCAAAAGGTTTGCAAACTCCAAAGATCAATCTATGGATTGAAACAGGCTTCTAGGAATTGGAACATTCGATTTGATGAATCAGTCAAAGCGTTTGGCTTCATTCAAATTTCGAATGAGTCCTGTGTGTATAGAAAGGAATTAGAGACCTCAGTGCAATTCTTAGTACTTTATGTTGATGACATCCTTCTTATTGGGAATTCGAAGGATGACATGAAAGTAACTAAGTTATGGTTATCGAACCAATTCGAGATGAAAGATCTTGGTAATGCGTCCTATATCCTTGGAATTAAAATCTATAGAGATAGATCTAGAAGGTTAATAGGACTATCACAGTCGATGTACATTGACAAAGTATTGAAGAGATTCAATATGGAGTCAGCAAAGGTTAAGAACCTTCCTATGAGTGTAGGAACATGTCTTTCAAAGAAGATGTGTCCTAAGACTAACCTTGAGAAGGAAAGAATGACTCATACACCTTATGCATCAGCAATAGGTAGCATAATGTATGCAATGTTATGTACTCGACCGGATGTGGCTTATGCACTTAGTGTAACAAGTCGTTTCCAATCTGACCCTGGAGATGGTCACTGGGCTGCCGTGAAGAATATTCTTAAGTACTTGAAAAGTACTAAAGATTTATTCTTAGTTTACGGAGGTCAGAATACTGCGATGCAAGCTTTGCATCTGACTTAGATGATTTTAAGTCAATGTCAGGATACATTTTCTGCCTAAACGCCGGAGCAGTGAGTTGGAAGAGTTCCAAGCAAACAACCACTGCAGATTCGACCACTGAGGCCGAATACTTAGCTGCAAATGATGCAGCTAAGAAAGGTGTTTGGATTAGAAACTTCATTCAAGAGTTGAATGTTGTTCCTAGCATGAAAGGCCCCATTACTGTGTTTTGTGACAACACTGGGGCGGTTGCTCAAGCAAGAGAACCAAGATCTCACCAACGGACCAAGCACATTATGAGGAAGTACCACCTAATCCGTGATATTATCAAAAGAGGAGATGTGCAAATTGAGAGGGTCACATCAGCAGAGAACGTGGCAGATCCACTTACTAAACCCCTTAGTCGAGAAGCTTTCCAAGGTCATCTTCAGAAGATGGGACTTAGAGTAGCTTTAGAATGGCTTTGACGGGCAAGTGGGAGATTGTTAGGAATAGTGCCCTAGAAAGCCGATTGTATATCCGCTTTGTGCTTTTCCTTAGTGTAATCACAGACAATCTTTGATTGAAATAACGAATTGAGGCAACACTTCTTTATATGCTCTTGTTTGGTATGCGTTTACTTTAGCTGTGCATGTATGAGAACTCCCCTAATCCTGATGACTTTAGGACTCTACCATTTAGGTGAAATGGTTCATGAAACGAGCCCTATATCACATAAGTCATGATTAGTAAAATACTCCAAGCCGATGAGTCCTACCGACAGTGGGAGTGTCAACCTGACTCCTCTAAGGCTTGCTTATGGGATCACGCCCTTAAGAAGGACCACCTTGTTTCATGGAGGTGCAAAGTGTATAGTTGATAGGTGTGTGATACATGAGGGTGCTTACTTTAATAAGTAAGTTCACTGAGGTGCCCCGTGTGAGAACATTCCTAAATGGGAAAGGAAGTTTCTGTTTCAGGAAATAGAAACTTCCAGATTAGGAAATATCTCACGAGTCATTGATGTGATTAATTGATCCTTAGACTTGAGGTTCCTTGTCACTTTATGAGTTAACTATGTAGTCTTAGGTATAAGCTTTAAAGGGTGTCGCCTTAGACAACTGATTCAAGGCTTATGCTGGGGCTGCACATGTGATTCATGAAAGTGAATGAGAATCAAGAAAGGACCTACACTTGCATTTGCAAGGTGATCTCTTATTGTGTAAGTCATTCATATGCCATATGAAGTCCTTGGCCAAGGCAGTAGATCAAGACATCAAGAAAAGGGTTTCTTGGATTGAGATCAAATGGATATGAAATGCACTTAGCTTTAAGACCGGATTATTAGGGTTCTGATTATTCCCTTACCCTAGATCTTGGTTGAGAGATAGTAAGTAGGAGGATTGTATCTCACATGAATCAATGACTTAAAGGTTCTGTCGAATCCGAACATTCCAATTCAGCTAGGGGTTAAACACCTGTCGCTAGACTATGGTCGTTTAATCTGTGGACTGATTAATTAATTAGTGAATTAATTAATTAGGGTCACTGCTAATTGAATTGAGAACCTAGAGGGTCACACACAACAGCTTGGTTACATGAGTTGAGGCTTTAAAATGATTAAACGAGTTAATCGGGCCTAAGGGCTTCCACACGTGTGAAACCACACGTGTGGGTCACGTGAGTGACACGTGTCCTTGTGACACGTGTCCCACACGTGTGAATATATATTGTATATATATATTAAATAATTAAATGTGTTAATTATTTAATAGACTTTGGTTTAATTTTGAATTAAAAAGAAAGTCTTATTTTGGAGAAAAATAATCTAGTTAATTAATTATGAATTAATTAATTAGATAAAATAAGTTATTTATCTTAAATAAATAAAGTATAAAATTATCCAAAAATAGTTTGGATATTTTAAGCTCTCTTAAAGTTGATTTGAATTAGAATTCAAAGTCAAAGTTGGAAAATACTTGATGATCAAGTAATAGGAGAGAGAGGGACCAAATCCTTGCCCAACAAGGACTAGGTTCGGCGCCCCTCTCCCTTACCTATATGCTCCCCTTAGAGCTAATTGGCAATTCTTTTGGTTCATGTGTTGAACACCATCCTTTCTCCAAGATAAACGAAACCCTAGGTTAAGCCTAAACACTAACTAGAGAACTAGCATCCTTGCTAGTTAGATTGTGATCAAGTTGGTGGACTATCTCTAGAGAGCTTCAAGTTAGAAGTTTGAAGATTCGAGCTTTACCAAGGAGAGGGGATCAAGCCGCGAGAAGAGCGTTCTTGGGTGGCTTGAAACACTTCAAGAAAGAATACAAGAAAAGTAAGTTTCTTAACTCTACGAATTTGGATACACGATTGCGAGTCCAAGATCCTTTTGTTGGGAAAATTTTTAAATTCCGCTGCTTTCTGATTTGTATTTTCCAACAATGTTTAAATACTGTCTTATACTATACTTATACCTCGTTTTATACCCACCAGTCTCGTATAGACTGAACCCGGTTTGTTTTCAGTTTCTTTGCTGGTTTTGAGTGCTAGGTGGGGAGTCAAGTTTGTCAAGTCTATTGGTTAAGTTTTGAGTCACCTCACATGCATTTTGTAATTTGATCGAATTTGCAAGAATGGATAAATGTATGACTATGATTAGGATTATGGAATTATGTTATGCACGAGATTTCGAGAATAGGTTATTGTGTTAGTAGAAACCGTTATGTGGCTTGAATTAGTACTAGATTATATGTTATGCTTCCGCCTTTGGCATTTATCTTGGTTCTATTTGATTGGGTTGCGAAGGTTTAGTTCCCGCCTAGCCTAATGAGTGAGTTAGTCCCCGTTGCTGTGAGCTGGGTTCATGCATGGACTTTCCATTTCATGTGTGGATCAGGCTCATAGTGCAGGGGATGTGGCGCCTTTTCGGTTGGGGTGCTACACGATTTGTCTGCGTTGGGACTCTAGAGGTGGCTCCTACGAGCTCAAGAGGTGGCTCCCACACATGTAGCACTTTGCCTCGGAAGCTCAAGAGGTGGCTCCCATATGCGTAGCACTTTTCCCCGTATAACTCTTAGCTCCTGCGGCTGATGAGCAGCTCTGATACCATTTGTCACACCCCGGGTTCGTGGGCCCGTTGGACGCGAGCGCAAGTCTCCAAGCCCACCGAGTATAACCTGAAATTGGGCCTAAACCACTGCCAGAAGGGATAGCCATTGGTTCTACTTGGACTCTTTAAATTATATACTGAACTTAATCCTTATACTTTCCCGATGTGGGATAGGGGTGTCACAAAACTAAAATCAGAATCAATCCCACCTTCGCCGTTTGGGGAAGAAAGGTGTGCGCCCCTCAACCCCGGTTCTCTCATCATAAATTTGAGTCGTGAGATCCTACCCGCTCCACTGAGATTTTACCGCTGGCTCAGGAAACCAGCCTTTCCCTCGACCTCCCAAGGTTGGGCGAATATCTCAAAGTTGGAGTCGTGTTGATGGGCGAGCTCGGCGACCCCAGGGCTGACAAGAGTTGCCATACCACTACTCCGGGGCCTAACTCATAATTTCTAAATTTTCAAAATTTCTGATTTTCAAGATTTATATTTCAAAGTCAAAATCTCGCTAGTTCAAAACACACACCAACTCTTTTCAAATCAAACAAACGAAGATATAGTTTACGTATATATATATATAAAAGCGTTTTTCAAACGATTTCATAACAAAAGGGTTAATTCCCACAAAATACGTATCAAACACTTATCTAAGTACATATATATACGTAAGTCGCATGCAGACTTAAAATTCAGGTAGGGTTGTAGGTCATATTAACTAAAAGAAGAAAAAGCACACCTTGTTGACCAAACCGAACGAAGCGAACCAAAAGACTCCTAAAACACCACCTCCTTACACATGGGACGAACCTATGAATAAAACAAAGAATGAAAGACATACTTAGACTCAACATGAACCAATTAGATGCTCGAAAAATGCACATGAATGCAAATGATGCATGAAGAATGCAACAAGAGATCACTTAGGTCATGTGAAGCCATATTAAATCATACCGGATCATAATTCACATATTTCACGTTAAACAAATCCAAAAACTTCACATAATGAGCATGACACATCATACAAAATGTTAATAAATCATTCATATCATACGAGGCAAAGAAATGAGGTACTTATTTATACAAGCACGCTAGAGAGCATTTAGAGCATATCAAGTCATGTATCACGTAAGAAAGCATCGAATTCACATCAAATAAATTGATAAATTTAGCATAATGATCCTAACATATCATATTATAGCATATAATAAGCATTCATGAGTTTAAATTTCATAAGAGAGGCAAAGGATGCAAGAAAACATCACACGTGTCAATTAAACGTTCATGCAAATAAGTCTCGTTTACACCTAATAAACAAAGCCATAAAATAAAAATAAGTAACAAAGTGTATCATATACTTACATATTAAGATGTTGGGATCATAATTGGGTTAGGAGAAAAAGAATAAAATCGAAAACGAAACAAGAAATGAACAATGAAACGAAACCGAACACACAAAGCACCATACTCCACGAACAACCACAAAAGAGAAGGGGGTAACGGGTGTTATGTGACACCCCTGTCCCACATCGGGAAAGTATGAGAGTTAAGTTCAGTATATAAGTTAAAGAGTCCAAGTATAACCAAGGGATATCCCCTTTGGGCAGTGGTTTAGGCCCAATTTCAGGTTATACTCGATGGGCTTGGAGACTTGCGCTCACGTCCAACGGGCCCGCGGACCCGGGGCGTGACAAATGGTATCAGAGCCGCTCGTCAGCCGCAGGAGCTAAGTGCTATACGGGGCAAAGTGCTACGCACATGGGAGCCACCTCTTGAGCCTGCGGGGTAAAGTGCTACATGTGTGGGAGCCACCTCTTCAGCCCGTAGGAGCCACCTCTAGAGTGCCAACGCAAACGAGTCGGTCATGGGCTATATGTCTTGCCGCGACGAGGACGTCGCAATTCTGAAGGAGGGGTGATTGTGACACCCCTGTCCCAGATCGGGAAAGTATGAGAGTTAAGTTCAGTATATAAGTTAAAGAGTCCAAGTATAACCAAGGGATATCCCTTTTGGGCAGTGGTTTAGGCCCAATTTCAGGTTATACTCGGTGGGCTTGGAGACTTGCGTTCGCGTCCAACGGGCCCGTGGACCCGGGGCGTGACATGTTACCACCTTGCAGCACAATAGGGGTAACCCCCATTACAAGAGGTTGGAGCAAAAGCTCCCATCAGCCCGTGACCTCCAAAAGGCCTAAACGTCGTGACGGGTGTCACCTAGCGCAACGGGCTGAAAATTCGATTTTCAGCCCCTGCTCTTTTTCTCCATTGAAGAAGCAGTAGCAAGGGAAGCTAAAGGAAACCAAGATCAGCAAAGAAGCACACAACAATAGTAATTCATAAGCGGCAACAAGAGATGCAAATGATGGAAATTAAAACTCATTTCTTTAAGCTTTCATGAAGTGCTACCATAGCAGGTTAAAACATATGAAATTTCAACAAAAATCATGCTCATATTTACATAATTGAATGTCTCAAGATCATATTTCATGCATCAATCCTCAAGAAAACTGAAATCATAGCCAAGAATTCAAGAAATGAAATTATGACCTAACTATTCATGTATCAGCCCTAAGCATGCTCAAACATGGATGAAAATGGATAAATCATAGTTCAAAAGATGCACAGGAAGGTGGAGGACAAAAAAATGTACTTACCATTCGAATTTAACGAAGAATGGAGGTCGAACGAGCTCAAAATCGCAAGATATGAATAGTGGCAGACCCTTCTCTTTTCTTCTTCTCTCTTGTCTCGGTTCTGCTTCTTTTCTTCTTTTGTCCTTGATTGAAACCAAGTGAGAGGCTGAGAGAGAGATTAAAGGTTAAAATAGGATTAAATGGGTTTAAAAACGGTTGGATTTGGTTAAGAAACGGGTCAGATATAAGCAAACGGGCGGGGGTGGCAAATCTGTCACACGAGGCTCGGTTCGGCTAAAGTTCGAAGATTCAAACGGGCTTAGAAAAATATAAGGCTAGGTTCCTTAGCTCTATATCTTCATTACAAGTCCAACGCCACTTTTTGAATTTAAATCCGAATCCCCGAGCTCAAGTTATGCCATACGGAACCCAAGGCTCGCTATAACGAGTTAGGCCCTCGAGTCCCTAACAAATAAAACGGTTCGAAAACCATATCAAACAAACTCAAAAATGTAAAACGAGCATTTAAACACATTAATAATACATATAATTCATGCATATCATATAATCACAAAAAGCGAAATAAAAAACGAGTTCAAACAGATAAAAAACGAATAAAAAGGCAAAAACGTTCAAATATTACATACAAAGTTCAAGTACAAATCAAATATAAATTAATATAATTCAAATATATCACGTAAGCAATATAATAAGCATGTAATTAGTGTAATTAAATAATTTAAATTTGCAACTAACACTCTCGTTACGACGTACCTGTACGGCCGAAAAAATCGGGATGTTACAATTTATGTTTATTTTCTATTTTGATACGTATGATAATATGATAAGGAAGTAAGGTTGGAAGACCCATACTCTTTGGGTATATGTTTACGTTATGTTATGTTATTATGAAACAGGATAGGAACTTTCTCTTATGATATGATATGAATATGTTATGTCACGCCCGGGTTCGCGAGCCCGTTGGACGCGAGCGCAAGTTTCCAAGCCCATCGAGTATAACCTGAAATTGGGCCTAAACCACTACCCAAAAGGGATACCCATTGGTTATACTTGGACTCTTTAACTTATAAACTGAACTTAACTCTCATACTTTCCCGATGTGGGACAGGGGTGTCACAATCACCCCTCCTTCAGAATCGCGACGTCCTTGTCGCGGCACGACATATAGCCCATGACCGACTTGTCTGCGTTAGGACTCTAGAGGTGGTTCCTACGGGCTCAAGAGGTAGCTCTCACACATGTAGCACTTTTCCCCACAGGCTCAAGAGGTGGCTCCCTTATGCGTAGCACTTTGCCCCGTATAGTACTTAGCTCCTGCGGCTGACGAGCGGCTCTGATACCATCTGTCACGCCCCGGGTCTGCGGGCCCGTTGGACGCGAGCGCAAGTCTCCAAGCCCACCGAGTATAACCTGAAATTGGGCATAAACCACTGCCCAAAAGGGATATCCATTGGTTATACTTGGACTCTTTAACTTATAAACTAAACTTAACTCTCATACTTTCCCGATGTGGGACAGGGGTGTCACATGTTAAGCTTGATTTGTTATGAATAAGATATGTATACGTTTGATTTAAAAATGATTTTCGTGTGCAAAACCCTATTCTCGATTCATAGTCTTTTGTTTTAATACGTGATCAACTCTTTATTATGTATAGTGTGTGTGTGTGTGTATGTGTGTGTTCAGCCCTTTCCCTCAGTCAGTGGACTGACCCTCACCCCACCAATGTTTTTAGCTTGTAGGTACAAGTTGTTGGAGTTCGAGCTAGGCGGCGGTGTATCGTATTTGTCGAATCTGTGTCGTCTTTTAAGTTTGTTAAGTGTTTTGTTTCATTTATTTTTGTGATTATGTAAATGCATATTCTGTATAGGTTTATACTTTATGGATTATATGAATGGAATTCGGGACAGGTCTCTAAGGCTAGTTGAACCCGTATTTATTTTATGCACTGGTTTAATTGTGATTATTTCGAGACATGCTTCGAAGACCAGTTGACCCGTTTAGTTTATATCGATTGAATTAATATGTTTGTTGCTTTTAAGTTTTTGAAAGTTCGTATTCTTTACTTTGCTTCTGCTTCCAGGATTTTGTTTTCTCTGCTGTATAGGGTCCAGGTACCACCCAACTTAGGCAGGGTCTTGTCTGTCTCCCGTTCGCTACTGCTTGGTTCGTGTACGAATTTTCCATTTCGTATGCCGATTGGGCTTTAGTGCGGGGGATGTGGTGGCCCAGCGTTACGGGCTCTACAAATTACACCCTTTTGAACAGGTACATCATCATTTATAATACATTTTCAATCATTCAATTCATTCTAGTTTAAAATACATACACTAGTAGTTAAGTTATAAGAGAGTGAAAAACCCTTGGAGTTCGTTGTTCTCGTAATTTGTAGTGTTATACAAAAGATATGCTCATTTTATCTTGGGAGACGATTGTCGTTAATCCGTAAGCACATGAGCGGGGCAGTTTCATCTTAAAGAAGAGAGTTGAACTCTCGCATCGACCTTTTCAATAATCATAGTAAAATGACACCCTTTGTTGCTCAAAAAATATCCAACATTAAATTATTTTCATATTAATTACTATCATTTCATGTATTATAAAAAAGAATAACAGTTTTATATATTTCAATCTTTTTCTATCCCAAGAAAGTATAAAACTCTCTCTCATTTGACAATGTCATTTCGGCATAACACAACTCCCAATTTTGAAGCACCATTCTATCATTTTGGCTGCGAAAATTACTGTTCTTTCATTTAAGTTGTTTCTTTTGGATATATTTCTCAGTAGCACTTCTCACTATTAGAAACACGCTCTATAGTAACGGATTTTAGCCAAATAAACAACGTATTTAGCATTGAAAATTTTCCGTTGCTATAATCTTCGTGGCTAATCTATAGTAACGGATTTAGAAACAAATTATTAGCAATGGAATTAGCAACAAATTTATAGTAACGGATTTAGCTATGGAATTATAGCAACATATTTAACAATGGATTATCACAAACAGGTGTATAAACAATTTAATTCAGTCATTAATGATCCAAGAGGTTTATAATCACTTTCTGTCTTGATTCTCTAGCATGATACGATTGTTTCGGCATAATTTCTTAACAAATAATACTACAACAACTAATACTACTTAAATAGAAGAATAGATACTAGACCTTTTAAGCAAATGACACTATTCATACAGGCAACTTACAAGTAACATATCTGAATTTCATGCTTATTACATTGGATGGCATGAAATATATTTTCTATAGATGTAACAAGCGCAAATAAAATATATATTAAATGTAAAAGTAATATTTTTTGTTTTATTTTAAGAATTTATTTAATCAAATATAATTCGTAGAATACATAGTTAACTGATATTTTAATGTATATTAATGTCTAAATTCATATTGGATAAACAAAATAATATGTAGCCAAATAAAATAAAATTAAATAAATTATTCCTATAATTAATTCCGTCTTGTGAGTATAGAATGATATTACAAGAATAACAAGAGACAATTATATTAAAGTTTTTATTATTCAAATTTGGTAAAAACTCACTTCCTACACCCATAAGGACTTCTACTATGATTTATGGATACGATCACGATGACACAGTCTCGACACGACACGACACGACATGGATATGAGGTTAGTATGTTAATTATCCTTATAGATTATAATTTATTCCCCTTCATTTTACTTTAATTTGAGCTTAATTTATTTAATGAAGCAGGTGGTTAAGGATTAAAAGAAATTAAGCCAAAAAGAATGAGAAGTGCCGAAAACGACAAGAGCAAAGACTGTAAGTCATGACCATAGCTAAAGATCATATAACTTGAATAGATTACCAGCAGCCAGATTCACCTGCTCGTCATTGACTTGCTGGTAGCTCCTCTTTAGATTGCTTCACCATGAATACTCCTCATTTTAACCATCCAACTTTGTCATAATGTATTCCTTTGGATGATGAATTAATTTTGAGGAAAATCAATTATTAAGGGAAGGAGAACAGCAATCATAAATATTCAACAACCACACACAAGAAAAAAATCAGGGGATACGCTTGGGGCAGCTGAATTCCTTTCTCTCTCACGCGATTTTAGGTAGAACTTGAAGAGAAGGAGGAAGACAAGATTTCTACATCTAATTTCAACCTTTCTCTCTTCATCTTTGAAGAAGAGATTTGTAAGGATGTTTTTTAACTAAATTCCTTAAGTTCTAGATAAGGGTATTTGAAATTTATACTATGATTTGTGAGATTTAATTGTGTTTCTAGCTTTTAATCCATGATATCTTGTATGCTTCTGGTTTTCTTGATTATTGCATGTTCATTGATGGTAGATTTGCTAGATTTGTCGTTGATTGAATTCTGCATAAAAATCTCATTCTAAAACTAATCCGTAATCGTCAGTCTAAGCCGTGAACATGGATTAACCATCACTCAAGTGTATTTTTATATGCTTGAATTGTGTTTAGAAGCATGCAAATTAGTTTAAATGATCTAAGCTTGTGAGTTCATTGGCTAGGATTGTTGTCCTTTTTATGCTTTAAAGCTGTCTTTAAATTAAATCTTAAGATCGTATCACGAGGTTGTTTATTGGTTAGGGAGATGATTAAAAATCGTATCTTAATCACCAATTAGGTTAGAAAGGATGAGGTTGCCAAAGCTTGTTGGTGTTATAGCCAATCTATCATAGGATTATGAGTTTATCTTTGCATCAATGATCGAATCAAAAGCATGAATCGAGAAAATCCCTTGGCTAGAGTTCAATTTCACGAATAACTTTAAGTTTATACTCTTTAGTTAGTTTATTTTTCAGTGTGTTAGTTAATTTTATATGCTTTAGTTAATTACGTTAACATCCCCCCTCTTTATCTTTGTTGCTTCATTTGCTTGGTCGTCAAAGGATTATAGAACCATCCATTCCCTATCGGATCGACCCTATACCGCTATATAGATTTCATTGTGTTTGGTAGTTTAGGAATTTTATTTGGTGGATTCGGCACCCATCAGAGAACACAATTTGTTTTATAATTTTCCAAATGAAAAGTGTCCTACATACATGAGTGTCCAACATGATACGATACAACAAAATGATATTTTAAAAAGTGTTCATGCATTAAATCTCTTCAACAAAGCCAAAAATACCAACACCACATCAAACCAAAAGAATATTTCTCTTAAACATCGAGAAACTCAAAGGAAGTTAGAAAACCCCCTCAAAGCATCTAAGGTAATTAATGCAACCTTCTTAACGTTATTTGCAAAAACATCAAATATTCAAATCGATACATTCAATTAGGAATCAATGTGTGCCATGTTGGCAGTTTGCAGTCTGTAAGTGTAGCACCCACGATGATAGGCACCACATCCCCCGCAACATGAGTCTAGTCCAGTGAAGCCCTGTGTTTTTGTCGTGCAGGTACGCGCACCACTGTTGAGTGTAGAATTCACATGGATTTAAGCGTTAATTAGGGTATATGTTTGTGCCATTTGATGAGGTTTATGTGTTTATTGTGCTCCATTTAGGTGTTTTAGAAGTTGGAGATAAGAAATGGTGAAACGAAGCGAGTTCACGCAATTTTGGAGGAAAAAGGAGTAATTCCCGTTACCTCTTGGACGTGCATTAGTGTTAACCCCCGTTAACAGACTCAGGAGCATTACCTTTGGCGAAGTAGGGGAGTAACACCCGTTACTCCCTGGCAGTACAACTCTGGTAACGCTCGTTACCAGAGGCAGTTGGAGGAATTCTTTGCACAGGAGGGGTAACGCCCGTTACCCCTAGGAAGAAGGAAAGTGGTAACCCCCGTAACACTTATAAAAGCGCGATTACGATTTCAGGCTTGTAACGGGCGTTAATGGTTTTTCCACAGAGATTGGTAACGCCCGTTACCTAGGGCGGCGAGCAGATTTTGAGCAGCTATTTATGTTCGTTTTGGAGTCTTTTTGAGGGACTTCTTCTTCCGTTGGTGACCTAGTTTTGAAGAGAGGAAGACATAGAACTTTTGGACGAGTGTTCAGAAAATTTCGAGAAGACGAAAGGATCGAGTTCTTAAACAATTTCAGTTTTCTTTGGTTTTATTTATTGCTTTAATTATCAAACTAATTCCTTTAAGTTTTGTTTCAATTAGTTTTCATGATAGATTTGATTTTTCAGATTTTATTGAATGCTTAGAGCTGTGTTTATGAGACTTTGTTTAGATTTGATGAACATGAATTTCTTTAATGCAATTTACCTTATTTTTATGAGTTTTGAGTTAATTATGAGTAGGTAAACCCCTAGGGCTAGGGGACTGATGATGATTGCATGATAAGTGTTTGATATAATGCTTGAATAACTTGTGCTAATTCTTAGTTCGAAAACTGATTTGAATTGAAGTGTGACGGCCTGATCACCCTTAACATAATCTAGAATTAACGGAGAATCGAGAGATTGTGGGTAATTGAGATGGTTTTCATAACTAGTAGATGTTAAGAATGCAAAGAGATTTGGTTCTTCGTCTATACAATGGTAAATCTTATTCCATGCCAAGCCGTTAGAACTAGATTTGCACTAGTCTTGATCATATGGTTTAATTAATTATTGATGATTGCGAGAGCAACATTGAGCTTAATTGAGCACTTGGTTATACCTTGAGAGACGATAATACAAGCATCAGTGACTAGGTTGTAGAATTACGCTTGTCAAATGAGTATTATGCTAAATCTTGAATGTATGAATTACTACTTCCCAGACTAATTAGTTTATTGAGTTAATTCACGTGTGTTTAGTTCGGTTAATTGTGCTTTATTCTCGTCAATTATTTCAGTTCTGTTTTAGTAGATTAATAAACAATTTGAATTCATTCGGTCTTTAGATTAGAAAAGGATATTGAGTGGTGATTGATTTCCCTTCCGTGTAGGTACGATCCTGTTGTGCTATGCGTATATCTTAAGTGTACACTTGCACAATTGGTTTAACTTAAAATCACAACAGCCACACGTGTGAGTTTTCGAGAGTTAGAATTATTTGTTTATTTGATTATGTGCCTAAGTGCATTATTTAAATTATACTCCTATGTGAATTATGTGATTAACTTGAATTATTTTCGTATTCATCTTATAACATACACATACATTTAATTTCATTTCATAAACCTTTACATATTTTCTAACTTATATATATATACATATATTTATATGCTAAACTATTTTAGAAACCAAGTTATATCATACATTTCATACATATACATATTTCTTTATAATACAAGTACATCTACCTATATATACATTATACATCATAATATCTTATATTACATACACATATACATATATACTTATATACATTATACATACACTATTATATCTTATAATATTATACATATATACACAAACACCTAACCACTATACACATTATTCACTTTCTTCATCTCTAACACACACACAAGCATACACGTTGCTCTCAATCTCTTCACACATACACCCTAATCGAGCTCCAAGGAGGAAGGAGAAGGAGGAGCCAAGCCATCTTCATTATCATCTCCATCATCTCATTCCTTCGCTTCTCCATTTCATCCCAAGGTTGTATATATATATGTATGTGTGTGTGTGTGTGTACGCGTATGAATATGGGAATTTGTTAGAGATTTCTTGGCCTAAGTCTATATTCTTGTTCCTTAGCATGTTAATGTATGTATATATGTGTCAATCCCTTGAATTTATGACTTGGAAGCTTGGTTGTTGGAGTATTAATGGAAATGAGGGTTTTGTGAATAGTTATGGGTGATTTTATATATACCTACATGTGTTATATGTTGTCTACTTAGGATATTATGTGCATATATGACAGGTATACATGTTGTGACTTGAATTCCTAGCTTTGATCAAGCTTTGAGTGGGTTTTGCTTGCATTTCTGTAGCTCTCCTGCCACATTCTACATTTCGGGCTTTGGCCCCCGGTCGGGAGCCTTTCTAGTGTAATTTTGATCCCGGACGGGATCCCCTTGCAGATTGCTGCCAAAACAGTAATCCCGGCCGGGATGATTTTCATCCAGGCCGAGATTGAAAAATAATTTCTTTCGATTTATTGGTCCCGGCCGGGACCCTTTTCAGTTCAAAATCCATCCCGGCCTGGATGGCAGTGCAGACATAGCTACTGGAGCTTTGTCTTGAGCGGGATTCTTTTTACACTAAAACTAATCCCGCCTTGGGAAGCCTACATGTGTTAATTCAATTCTTTTCGTTTCATTACTTGTTTACGTGGTCCGTGGGATATTAATTATGCACATGAACATTTATATAAATTATTATCATCAAAATCTCATATCATACCATCTCATAAGCATGCCGTTCGTCAATTATTTGGTTCATAAGTCTCGAGTCTCACCTACACTTGTACTTCTTACATAGAGCTTGAACCAGTGATCGAGGAGCAGGGTCCTTAGGCTTCTCTCTCTCTCTCTTCATTCTCTCTTGTTAAGGTGAGGTTTTGTTTGTAGTTATCAGAACCCTCAATACCTTGTGTGACGATTTTAGCCAAAATGTAATACTTATACTTATACTTTGGAAAAATGATTTATTACTCAAAGGTTTTCATGAAAATGTTTTGGCGAGAATCATTCACGATTATTGGGCTCGGGGAAATCAGAGAGTGGAAACCGGTACGGTATCGGGCCGTCGGATAATTCATTCACATAAAGTACCCTTTGAGAATATCCTTGCGCGACTTAGGTGGCAGGAAGGCGGGATATTCTTGAGCCGGTGGTTAACCCATCGAATAAGCGGGTAGTCATGATCCCCCGACTCAATATGGACTAACGAGTTGGTTGGGTCTTGTAAACCCTTCCACCGCCACGGAGAAAGAAGGTTGAAAAACAGTGTTTATTATCATGAGCATGATTACGTTATAATTATTAATGTGCATGAACACTTTATAACTTGAATTTAATGCATACACTATGGGAGTAAGGTTGGAGAATTGCCCACTAGCCTAGCCAAGTATTATTATTGTAAGTTGTAACTTAATAAAATGATATTTGTAATTCCGAGAGATCCTTTCCCAACCATCCCACTTGGGATTTTATAAAACTCCACACGGAATTATGAATTGCATGTGCATGCGATACATTTATTTATGCCTCTCACTCAGTCTTTCGATTGACACCCCACATTTTTTTAGATCTTTTGTAGGTATGCTAGACGGGGAATAAGGTCTTGAAGAGTCTTTATTACGAGTCTAGCATGGCTATATATTTTAGCATTTCATGAATATTTGGATAGTTTTGGGATATCTATTAATCTAGTTTGGAGAATTGATGTAAATATTTGGGCCGTGTAGGCCATTGGTTGTATAGCTCGAATAGTATGTTGATGTTGAAAACCTAATATGCTAGTATAATGTTCTTATGCTTCCGCTTTAATTGTTACATCGTTGTATAAGTAGTTCAAGGGTTAGCCCCACTTAGCTAGGTTGAGTTCTTTTATTCTTATCACCCGTTCGCCACGTGTTTGATTCATGTATAAACTTTCATTTCATACGTGGATTGGACTCATGGTGCGGGGGATGTGGCACCTATCGATGCGCGTGCTACATCCTAAAGTGGTATCAGAGCTTAGGTTACAAAACCGGGCTCTTGAGTCATGTCTTATCGGTCTAAGTCGTACGGCTTAGGAACTAATTATCAACTTGGAAGTCTTGCAATATTATGTGATCATTTCTTGACAATTATTTTATGCATCTTAATTGCACTTCCTGAATATTGTCTAACCACGACACGTATTTCTCAATGTTTATTTGTAGATGCCTCGTGGCCGATCTATACATCGAGATAGGAGATCTCCATCACCTCCTCGACACCAACAACAACCGCCTCCAATGAACATGCAAAATTTTATGGAGGTTGTTTATAATTATATTGAGCAAAGGAGGGCTCAAGCTCCACCACCGCAACCACAACTGGTTCAACCGCTACCACCACCGGCAGTTAGGGATTCTCATGGAATATTCCTCAACTACAATCCCCCTAGATTTGCGGGTACCACGGATGATGTTGTACCAGAGGATTGGCTGTCCCGATTGGAGAGGATCTACAACATTCGGCAATTTACTCCATTTGAGCAAGCTCAATTTGCTATCTTTCAACTTGATGGAGAAGCTTTCGATTGGTGGAAATTGACCCGAGAAAAACTAGAGGTCGCCAGTAAAGAAGTTACATGGAATAATTTCAAGAGGGAGTTTTGGGAGGCCTTTGTTCCTGAGGTTGTTTGTGAGAAGACGGAGCAAGAATTTATGGAGCTTAAACAAGGGACTCGCACGGTGGCTCAATATTTGGCCACATTCAATAGACTTGGGAAGTATGCTCCACATATTACCTCGGGATGAGAGGAGGAAAGCAAAGAGGTTTATAGCTAGTTTGAGAGAGGATTTGAGGCATGGACAAGCCGGGAACAACTTTGAGTCATTCATCGATACAATCCAACGTGCCCTCGTCCAAGAGGAAGAGTATAGGAAGAAAAATCCTCTCCCTAGATCACCTCAACCGGGACAAGGTTCGGGATCCATTTCGAAGAGGCCCGTACCATTGCTAAAGGCCCATGGAAGAAAGCCAAAACGACAAGGTCGACACTACCACCACCTCAACAATCCAAGCCTTGTACTCATTGTGGAGGTCCTACTAATACTTGGGAGAGTTGCCACTGTCACCGTGGGGCTTGTTTGATTTGTGGATCCATGGAGCATCAGTTGAGTGGGTGTTTTAAGTATAAACGGGGTTCGAATGGAGGGCAGAGGCAGTTGGTTCGATCTCGAGCTTATTCCATTGATGGTGAGGAGCAGGATGCCGAGGTTGATCCCGCCGCCATTGTTGAAGCTACAATATACATTCATGGCACGAACATTCATGTATTGTTTGATCCTGGAGCCAACATTCTTTTCTGTCGCGTGGTTTAGCTGTTTCTTTGTGCTTGCCTGTTGTGTGTACCTCTACTTGATTTGTTATTAGTTCTCCATCGGGGGGAAGCCTATAGACTAATTGGGGTTTTATAGGAGTTCTGGTGAGTATTAAGGGTCGCCACTTCTTGACAGACTTCATGGAGATGCCCATGAGTCGGTATGGTACAATTCTGGGTATGGATTGGCTTTATAAGTTTTCTGCAGTGGTTAATTATCGAGCTAAAAGAGTCCAGTTGGGTTCGGGAGTGTTCTTGGGTTCTAGTTCGAAGACTCTTCCTTTGTTGTCTTTCACCGAGGCTCATAAGTTGGTTCATGATGGTGCTTTGGGTTTCGTGGCCTGTCTCCTTAACAAGCCAAAAGATCAGGCTAAACTTAATAAGACCGAAGTGGTGAAAGATTTTCTCGAGGTTTTCCCAGAGAATTTAGGGTCTTTACCTCCTGAATGGGAAATTGAGTTTGTGATAGACTTGTATCCGGACGCCGAGCCATTTTCTAAAACTCCTTATAGAATGGCTCCTGCCGAGTTAAAGGAATTGAAGAAATAACTCGAAGAGTTATTGTCTAGTGGGTACATTGGTCCGAGTTCATCTCTTTGGGGTGCACCGGTTTTATTTGTGAAGAAGAAAGATCGGACTTTGAGAATGTGCATCGATTATAGAGAATTGAATCGGATGACGATCAAGAATAAATATCCCCTCCCACATATCGAGGAGTTATTCGATATACTTCAGGGTTCAAAGGTCTATTCTAACATGACCTACGTCAGGGATATTATCAATTGCGAATCCGAGAAGGAGATGTCCCAAAGACAGGATTTAACACTCGGTACGGGCATTATGAGTCCGTGGTGATGCCGTTTGGTTTAACTAATGCCCCCGTAGCTTTTATGGACATGATGCACAGAATATTTCGGCCCTTTCTCGACAAGTTTGTGGTGATCTTCATTAATGATATTCTTGTGTATTCGACGTCTATCGAGGAGCATGCGAGACATCTCAAGCTTATGTTGCAAACGCTCAAGGATAATCAGTTGTTCGCGAAGCTCAACAAGTGTGATTTCTGGATTGATAGGGTTTCTTTCTTGGGTCATATTATATCCGAGAATAGAGTTGAAGTTGACCCCGTAAAGATTGAGACCGTTTCCAAATGGGAGAAATCGAACAATGCGTCGGAAGTTAGAAATATCTTGGGTTTAGCGGGATATTATAGTAGATTTGTGAAGGACTTCTCGAAGATTGCCGCTCTTTTATCCCGATTGACTAAGAAAGAGGTGAAATTTTTGTGGGATGAGGCATGTGATAAGAGCTTCAACCTCTTGAAGGAAAAATTGACTACCGCCCCGGTCTTGACACTTCTCGAAAGCTCTAAGGATTATACCGTTTATACGGATGCATCAAAGGAGGGAGTGGGTTGTGTATTGATGCAAAACGGGAAAGTTGTTGCATATGCCTCTAGAAAGTTAAAGGATCATGAGAAGAACTATCCTACACATGATTTGGAACTCGCCACCGTGATTTTTGCTCTTGCTAAGTGGAGATATTACTTGTATGAGGTTCCTTTTGAGATCTTTATCAACCACGAGAGTTTTCAATATTTGTTCACTCAAAAGGAATTAAATATGAGGCAAAGGCGTTGGATGGAGTTTCTTAAAGATTATGAGTGCACGATCAAGTATTATCCCGGTAAAGCTAATGTGGTTGTCGATGCACTTAGTAGGAAGGCTAGTGTATCGAGTTTGGATGTGGGTGAAACCAATCGAGATGAGGTAATTAAATTGAAGGCTCGTGTTTCTAACATTACTGTGCAACCGGAGTTGAAGCACCGTTTGTTTGAGGCTCAAACTAGTGACCCGGGAGTTGAGAAATTGGTTGCTAACGCGAGAGCCGATCCGGAGTGTCCATTTGGGTAAGGTGGGACTGGATTGTTCCGATTCAACAACCATGTGGTTCTACCCGAAGAGTTGAAACGGGTGTTGCTTTAAAAGGCTCACAAATCGACTTACTCTATCTACCCCAGAGGTAATAAGATGTATAAGGATTTGAAATAATATTATTGGGGGAATGGTTTGAAGAAGGATGTGGCCGAGTATGTGAGACATTGCAAGACTTGTCAGATGGTGAAAGCCAAACATAAAAAACCCGGAGGTCTTCTACAACCATTACCTATCCCCGAGTGGAAATGGGAGCAAGTGAAGATGGAATTTGTGTCCGGGTTGCCGAAAGCAAAGGATGGTTACGATGGTATTTGGGTAATCGTTAAACGCTTGACTAAGTCGGCTCATTTTCTACCAGTTTGGATGTCCGATAAGATCAACAAAGCTAGCTGAGTTGTATTGCAGAGTGATTGTTCGCCTTCATGGGATTTTGGTTAGCATTATGTTGGACAGAGATCTAAGGTTCACTTCCAGGATGTTGTAACAGCCCTACTCAGGGCCAAGTTGAGAAAGGTAAGTAAAGGGCAACTCAGGAAGCGTTTATAACCTCGATCCCTATTAACTCACTTCATGCATTGCATTTTATGTGACTTATGTGTTTTTATGTGTTACATTTTACTAAATGTTCATAGATTTAATTCTTTTAACTCGTGCCTTGAAACTCTTTTCATAAAATCCTAGAATTCTAGTAATCATTCCTTTCTAGCACCTAAAAACCCCTCATATGCTTCAAAACCCATTCCTACAGTTTTAGGTTGGAAATTACGAAAATACCCCTACAGCTCAAAAATATTCCTACATCTCCCGAAACACTTTCACTACCCGATATTTTAACCAAAATAATCCTCACATTATTTCGAGGATAGTGATACTCTCCTTACACCATAATTCCCATCCTAACTCCTGTAGTATCAAAAACCGGCAAAAAACCCTAGCTTATGATTCGATCATCAATAAAACCTTATTCATCTACCTTTTGATATTCAAAATTATAACCAAAACGACCCTCAAATTATTTCATGAATTTTCATGCATTTACCAAAAACTCGATTTCACCTATAGCATATTTATAAATATTTTCCTATCTAAAAATCATTATTTTATTTTCAAATAATTCTTTTATTCAATAGTCGAAATTATATTTATAACGATCCTTGAATTTTTCTCTACAACATAGTGATTTTTCCAAACTTTAAACTTCATCCTAGCTTCGATTAATATAATTTTCTCATGATTTTCATCATCTTCAATGTTCATAATTTATAAACAAAAACTCCAAATATTTCATGTTTATATCTAAAACGAAGCTCATTTTTCACTCATTCTTCCATTAATTCACTACATCAAAATTTTACCTCTCGACTCTTGAATAAATTTTATATTATTTTTACATTTATTTTTATTCCAAATGACATCATCCATGACCTCATGCTCTTCTAGAAGAATTAAAGAAATGAGCATAATTTCTCCACATTTCTTAGTTAATAACCTAGCATTTGTTCATCATGAAATTAAACCACATCTCCAATTTAATTACCAAGCATTTGTTGAAACCTTAGGCAACCACATCTCCCATAAACTCTCATTTATTGCTTAGAAACCCCTCATGACTACCTATAAATACCCCCCTTAAGCCTCATTTATACCTCACAATTCAACACACAAAAATCACTCTCTCCCTCTCCCATTCTCACGCCAACCCCTCTCCCTCTCTTTCTAAGGTATGTTTTCTTCTATTATTTCATGTTTTATATAATGTTCTTAGTATAGAAATAATAGTAGCATGCCTAGGATTAATTAAATGATGCTTTAGGAATTTATTTTATGAAATATGTGCATAGTTGATAGTTTAAATATAATGTGAGCACATTATGAAATTTTATTTAATTAAATGCATGAATTATGATATGATATAATGTGAATATGTATTTAAATGCTTATGATCTTGTTTGATTAAATTCATGCCAAGAATAATTTATTTAGAATTATTTTTCATAGAAAGTTCATATATTTTGCTATATTATGCTTTAATCTTATGTTATGAATATGAATGTGATAGAACATGTTACACACCCTCTTTGAATATTCAAATAAGTTCAAGAACATGTTCATAATGTTCTTGGATGTGTGTGTGTGCATGTGTGTGCCGTGATCCATGTGTGTGTGTGTATGAATTTGATTTTGTGTTATAAAGTGTTTAATTCATATGAAATTGAATAGTAAATGTTTTTAATAGTAATTTTGACTTTTTGGTCAACCAAAATACTTATAATTTCGAAATTATTACAAAAATAATTGTAAAATAAGTTTTGGAATTTTAAAAGAAATATTTTTCCTAAATTTTTCCAAAAATCAATAAACTATGTAATATTTTTCAAAAGATAACCTACATTGTCAAATTAAACCTTGAATTTCATTTCAAATCTTATAATTAGAATTATAGTATGGTTGATAAATATTTAATTAGTTAAAGATCCCATAAACCCTAATTTGTTAATCAAATTCCCTTAAACGGGTAAATTTAGGATTTACCGGGAAATCTTTAACGCATTACATAACGTGTATCTTCTCTAATTATTTCATTGTAGTATTGAGTGTAATTAGTTAGTTAGGAACTAAGAACCTAGTTCTAAGCCAGTAGTAGTTATTACTTTCAGGCGAACCTAGGATCGAAGAGTGGAATCCTCGCACTTCCACTTAAATCTCGATACCGGTGAGGGTTTAAATCTTTTCAACTGAAATCATGATAAACTACTTTACTTTATTTTCTTGAATCTCCTCTCAAGTTATTCTTCCCTTTATGGGAAAATAATTCTTGTTAATTATTGAAAACATACATTTACCCGAAAAGTACTTAGTACTTTCTTATGGGTAAATATTCTCGTCTTGCAAGCAAAGTTATTGTTTTTCCTACGGGCCCGGTGGTCTTGGTAGAAGTAGTAGTCCGGGAGGCACGGGCCGAGGTCTACTATTATACCAGCCGCCAACTAGATCTTGGTGATGGTTTAACTGGAGGTTAGTTATTCCACACCAAGTGACGGGAAAAGGTACGTCCCTCCCAAATTCATGTATATCGTCACTAGGGGTAGCTCCCTGAGGTGACACTGGAGGAAGAAGGATGGTATTGTTGTATTTCTTTTTACTGAGTAACGACATCTTGATCAATGTCGTTACGAATATTCTTGGTTTTAAAGAGTTAAGGTTGGAGACGCCTAGCTTGCGGGCATCAAAATCATTTTCAAAACGGTTCATAAGTTTTTCCAAAAAGTATAGCCTATATTCCCCCTACTCCTATTGTTTCAAAACAATATGAACCGGATATTATTGTCATATATTTATTTGTTACTATATAGTATATACATTCCAAACCAAGTCTTTCTTGGTCAAAACATTTCAAAAATCTTACTTATAATCCTAAATCCCAAACCCCCCGTCACTTAGTCATTTTGACTAACCCTCCTACTCTTTCCATTCATGATTTCAGGAATCTATACAGCGATGCCTTAGAGGTATCTTGAAGCTTTAAGGTGTCACATTCCAGTTAATTAGAGTAATCACGAGTGCATGTACATCTTACAATAAGCACTCTTCTCTAAAGTCAGAACTTTTGCTGTAAACACTTATCCAACTTAATAATATGTGCTTTGTTATGTATTGTCCCCTTTTATTGCTCAAGTTTATTTCCGTTGCATTTAAATTTCATACTCTGGTATTGTATAGTCTTGTCCGTTCGCCGGAGTATTTCTCGAGTGCTAGGTCTCACATCCACTCGGGAAGTACAACGGTGCGGGATTGTAGTGTTAAGGGGCGCTACAGCTAAGGTGGTATCAGAGCATCAGGTTTAGATAGAGAGAACTTAACTTTAACATTAGATAGAGAAAGTATTTCACTGTAATTTCCTTGCTCTAATAATTTGTAAAGTGTTTTTCTAGAGTAAAAATGGCTGGCTACGGTGAGCTTCCACATTCTGATAGCATCGAGTGGCTTGATCAGTATGAGTCTCCTAGGACCTTAGTTGTTACTCGTAGTGGGGGTCCTAGATACTATCCTTGGCAGAGGATTAGGCAGCATAGTCAGGATTCACGCCAGGAGGCCTTTCCCGGGTATGCCTACCCAAACAGAGCAGTTCATCTATTAGAGACCGAGAGAGATGCCTACTTTTATGAGTATCAGAGGACCGGTGAGTATCGATTGGAGGCTGAGAGGAACCGAGAGATGGCTAGACAGACAGCAGTAGATCGTGATCATGCTCGAGACCAGTTAGCCGCATCTCAGATTGCTATTTCCCAGCTAGCATCACGAGTGGCTGAGCTCGAGGAGGACGTGGTTAGTCTGACTCTGGACCATGAGGCTTCTTTGTGATCCACGACCAGTACCGAGCCCAGATGAGGAGCCGTTTGGAGGATGCACTTCACCTAAACAACACTCAGGTTATGGAGCAGGTTTTAGATATGCAGCCCGGACCCGCAGCAGCCCATTCCGGAGACAGTGAGGCTTTAGAGGCTGTAGCCCATTCTGATGAGGACGAGGAGGAGGAGCCCCAGCAGGACGGTGAGATCGGTGATGATGCTGATGGGTTACAGGTTGTTCCCGAGGAGGAGGACAGTGTTGAGCCCAGTGAGGAGTGGAGTCCTATTAGGGTTCCAGATTCAGACGATACAGTTGACCTCGAGGCAGGTAGTGCTACAGAGGATTGAGTTCAGACCGTGAGATACGAGGTACAGTATATAGGATAGTTATCCGGGGGTATGTATATAGCGGCCAGTGGAGACACTCCCCATTTTTTCAGCAGTACATAGTAGCAGCAGCGGACAGTAGCAACTTTGACTTACTAGGAGCGACAGTACTTGTAGGGTGTAACTCGAGGTAGATCGGGTCCACCCCCCCTCTTTTTGCTTTTACTTTTGTAGCTCTTGAAGCATACTAACCTTGATGCATATATATATGACACATTTTGATCATCTTACACTGTTATTTCATGTTGCTTTACATTTTTGCATCATGAGTCTTAGAGTCGCTTCAAGATACCAGCAGGACCGTGAGTATTAATGTTATTTCTTTCTGCACTTTATGTCTGATGATTGATGTTACTTGGTGATTATTGTTCTGTGATGATCGTTGAAACATTCTTAACCCCACATGCATTATATTTCCTATATAATTGTGATTTCAGTATTCACAATGCCTCTACGAAGAACACCACGAAATAACTCCCCATCGCCACAAGATCCGCCCGGACACCCCGAACTTGTAGAAGCTTTAAGGCAGTTCGTTCGAACATGTACACCTGGGAATAACCCTACCAACGAGCGATCCTTAGAGAGGTTTCTCCGAATGAATCCCCCAAAGTTCTTTGGAGAACCTAACGACCTGAAGGCTGAAAACTGGATAGCCAGTTTAGAAAAGATTTATGAGGCTATGGATATATTTCCCGAGGAACGGGAACGAGTGCAGTATGCAGCCTTTCTCCTAGAAGGACCTGCTTTGAGTTGGTGGAAGCACGTCAAGTTAACTTGGATAGAAGACCGAATTGATTACAGTTGGGTGGAGTTTGTGAAGGAATTTCAGAATAAATATATTCCTCAAGTGGTAAGAGATACTCGAGAGGCTGAGTTTATGACTTTAACTCAGGGTTATATGTCAGTGGCTGAGTACGAGGCAAAGTTCGTGAGACTTATTCAGTATGCTCCACATATTCTGAATGATGAACGGAGAAAGAACAAGCGATTCATTGATGGATTAAAGCCAGACCTTCGATGGGCTTTAGCTTCATTGGACATTGAAACTTATAATAAGGCGGTCGATAAAGCCCTGAAGACCGAAGCGGCTCACAAGAATATTCGCCAGGCAGCTAATCGCCCTGTTCCCCCTCAAAATAAGCCCTCTCAAGGAATGAAACGTCCCGCTGGACCATCTAACCAGAAATTTGGGAAGAAACCCACACCAGCCCAGCAAAAGCCTAAGTCAGTCCCGTCTAATTCACAAGAAGAGATCACTTGTGAATATTGTCACAAACCGGGACATACTGAACAAGATTGTCGAAAGAAAGCTGGCACTTGTTTGTGGTGTGGAGACCCTAACCATCAGTTTAACACATGCCCAAAGAGACCGGGATTTAAGGAAAAGGAGAAAGACGTGGGAAAGTCCGGAAAACCACTTGTCAAGGGAAAAGCTTACGCGTTGGAAGGAAACGAGGATCCAGACCCTTCAGACGTTGTTGAAGGTACGGTACACATTCTAAACACGCCAGTTCAGGTCCTATATGACCCTGGTGCCACGCATTCATTCATTGCTTCAAATTTATGTGCGCGTTTAAATTTTCCCCTTGAATGTTCATCATATAATTTCGAGATAAGTTCCCCTTTGGGAGCTTGTTTAATAACGGATCGAGTATATAAACGCTGCCCTATACAAATCGGTGACCGTTACTACCCAATGGACCTCATCGAACTTCCGATAACAAGATATGGAATCATTCTGGGAATGGATTGGCTCTACAAATACCATGCTAAGTTGGATTGTTTCAAGAAAGAAATCATCTTAGGACAAGATGAAAGTTGGATTCCTGAAGATAAAAGATCAGTAGCAATGATTTCTATAACAGAGGCTAAGAAGTTGATTCAGAAGGGAGCCACAGGATTCGTTGCCTATCTCTTAAATAGGCCAAAGGACCAACTTAAGGTTGAGGAGGTAGAAGTGGTAAATGAATTTCTCGACGTTTTCCCAGAACATCTAAACTCGTTACCTCGAGACCGCGAGTTGGAATTTGTAATCGATACAATCCCTGGGGCAGAGCCTTTCTCTAAAACCCCTTATCGGATGGCCCCAGCTGAACTTCAGGAGTTGAGAAAACAACTTGATGACTTGATCGAATCAAGATATATCCGTCCCAGTACCTCACCTTGGGGAGCACCAGTATTATTTGTAAAGAAGAAAGATGGGTCATTACGGATGTGCATCGACTACCGAGAACTTAACCGAATGACCATAAAGAACAAATACCCTCTACCCCATATAGAGGAGTTATTCGATGTCCTTCAAGGATCTCGAGTCTATTCAAAGTTAGACTTAAGGCAAGGGTATTACCAATTAAAGATTAGGGAGGAGGATATCCCTAAAACAGCTTTCAATACCCGCTATGGACACTTTGAGTTCATAGTAATGCCTTTTGGATTGACCAATGCACCTGCTGCATTCATGGACATGATGCATCGAATATTCCGACCATGTCTGGATAAATTTGTGGTCATTTTCATCGATGACATACTGGTATTTTCCAAAACACCTGAGGAACATGCTGAACATCTTCGCATAGTGTTGAGTACTTTGCGAGATCATAAGCTATATGCTAAGTTCAGCAAATGTGAATTCTGGATAGAAAAAGTTGCATTCGTTGGACACATAATCTCGGGATCAGGTGTTGAAGTAGATCCCTCAAAGATTGAAGCAATTACGAATTGGAAAGTACCAAGGAACCCATCAGAGGTGAGAAGTTTCCTAGGACTTGCAGGCTATTATCGCAGGTTCGTAAAGGACTTCTCCAAGATAGCTGCACCTCTCACAAAGCTAACAAAGAAGGAAAGAAAATTTGAATGGACCAAACAGTGCGAACAAAGTTTTCAAGAATTAAAGCAACGATTGACTTCTGCACCAGTACTAACCTTACCTAAAGGGAAGGAAGGTTATACAGTTTATACCGATGCCTCTAAAGAAGGGCTAGGTTGTGTATTGATGCAGCACGGAAAAGTTATAGCCTATGCCTCAAGAAAGCTCAAACCCCATGAAGAAAACTACCCTACTCATGACTTGGAATTAGCAGCAATTGTGTTTGCTCTTACCAAGTGGAGACATTATCTCTACGGGGTAACTTTTGAAGTTTTCACTGACCATAAGAGCCTACGATACCTTTTTACTCAAAAAGAGTTGAATATGAGGCAAAGGAGGTGGATGGAATTCCTGGAAGATTACGACTGTGTAATCCAGTACCATCCAGGAAAGGCTAATGTAGTAGCTGATGCTTTAAGTCGGAAGTCAAGCTTAGCATCACTCTCAAGAAAGCTTTCAAGTAACGTACGCAAATCTGTGAAAGTAATTTCAAGAGCTCGATTAGCAAATTTAGTGGTACTACCACCACTAAAGGAAAAGATAAAAGAAGCTCAGGCTCAGGATGAGTGGATTCAGAAATGTCTCAAATCAAAAGAAAAGGATCTTGAGGAAAAATTCAAAACCGATGATCAAGGGATTTTGAGATACAAGAATCGGGTCTGCGTGCCTAGTATCGTTCGAAAGGAAATATTGGACGAGGCACACAAAACTCGTTACTCGATACATCCTGGAGGAACTAAGATGTATCAAGATCTCAAAAAGCATTTCTGGTGGAACGGTATGAAAAGAGACATAGCCAATTACATCAAGAAATGTTTGACTTGTCAACGAGTTAAAGCAGAACATCAAAGACCTGGAGGATTGTTGCAACCATTATCTATCCCTACTTGGAAATGGGATCAGGTAACCATGGATTTTGTTTACGGATTACCCAAAGTAAAAGGAGGATTTGATGGTATTTGGGTTATCATCGATAGATTAACAAAATCCGCACATTTCTTACCTGTCAAAGCAACTGATAATGTTAACTCGTTAGCCAAGCTTTATCAAAAAGAAATTATTCGGTTGCATGGAGTACCTCTTGGAATAGTTTCAGACAGGGACCCAAAGTTCACCTCACAACTTTGGCAAAATATTCAAGAAATGATGGGAACCAAGTTAAACTTCAGCACAGCAGCACATCCTCAAACTGATGGGCAGTCTGAAAGAACCATCAGATACCTGGAAGATATGTTAAGGGCTTGTGCCTTAGATTTCCAAGACAATTGGAAGGATTGCCTACCCCTTGTGGAATTTGCATACAACAACAGTTATCAAGCCTCAATCCAAGCTGCACCTTATGAGGCCCTATATGGAAGAAAATGCAGATCCCCATTATACTGGGATATGGATGAAACCAAGGAAATTAAAAGGAAATCCCAAGGGAATATTGCTAAGAGTTGGATAGAAGAAGCAACAGAGAAAGTTGAAATCATCAAACAAAGAATGAAAGCTGCCCAAGATCGGCAGAAAAGTTATGCTGATAATCGAAGAAGGGACATAGAATTTACAGTAGGCGAAAAGGTATTCTTGAAAGCATCTCCAAGAAAAGGGTTTATACGAATTGGGAAAGGAGGAAAACTAAACCCTCGATATATTGGACCTTTTGAAATACTGGAACGTGTCGGTCCAACAGCCTATCGCCTAGACCTACCAGCAAGTCTTACTGGAATACATAACGTATTCCATGTGTCCCAACTCCGCAAGTACTTTGCTGATGATTCACATATCCTACCTGTTGAAGAAGTACCACTGGAACCCGACCTTACTTATGAAGTGAGGCCAGTCAGAATCTTGGATAGGAAATTCCAAGAGTTGAGAAACCGAAGAATTCCCCTCGTTAGAATCTTGTGGAAAAGAAATGGTACAGAAGAACAGACTTGGGAGATAGAGGAAAAGATGTTGAAACATTACCCAGGACTGTTCAAGGACAGTAATAGAATCTGAGGACAGATTCTTTTAAAGGGGGGAAGATTGTAACAGCCCTACTCAGGGCCAAGTTGAGAAAGGTAAGTAAAGGGCAACTCAGGAAGCGTTTATAACCTCGATCCCTATTAACTCACTTCATGCATTGCATTTTATGTGACTTATGTGTTTTTATGTGTTACATTTTACTAAATGTTCATAGATTTAATTCTTTTAACTCGTGCCTTGAAACTCTTTTCATAAAATCCTAGAATTCTAGTAATCATTCCTTTCTAGCACCTAAAAACCCCTCATATGCTTCAAAACCCATTCCTACAGTTTTAGGTTGGAAATTACGAAAATACCCCTACAGCTCAAAAATATTCCTACGTCTCCCGAAACACTTTCACTACCCAATATTTTAACCAAAATAATCCTCACATTATTTCGAGGATCGTGATACTCTCCTTACACCATAATTCCCATCCTAACTCCCGTAGTATCAAAAACCGGCAAAAAACCCTAGCTTATGATTCGATCATCAATAAAACCTTATTCATCTACCTTTTGATATTCAAAATTATAACCAAAACGACCCTCAAATTATTTCATGAATTTTCATACATTTACCAAAAACTCGATTTCACCTATAGCATATTTATAAATATTTTCCTATCTAAAAATCATCATTTTATTTTCAAATAATTAGCTTTTATTCAATAGTCGAAATTATATTTATAACGATCCTTGAATTTTTCTCTACAACATAGTGATTTTTCCAAACTTTAAACTTCATCCTAGCTTCGATTATATAATTTTCTCATGATTTTCATCATCTTCAATGTTCATAATTTATAAACAAAAACTCCAAATATTTCATGTTTATATCTAAAACGAAGCTCATTTTTCACTCATTCTTACATTAATTCACTACATCAAAATTTTACCTCTCGACTCTTGAATAAATTTTATATTATTTTTACATTTATTTTTATTCCAAATGACATCATCCATGACCTCATGCTCTTCTAGAAGAATTAAAGAAATGAGCATAATTTCTCCACATTTCTTAGTTAATAACCTAGCATTTGTTCATCATGAAATTAAACCACATCTCCAATTTAATTACCAAGCATTTGTTGAAACCTTAGGCAACCACATCTCCCATAAACTCTCATTTATTGCTTAGAAACCCCTCATGACTACCTATAAATACCCCCCTTAAGCCTCATTTATACCTCACAATTCAACACACAAAAATCACTCTCTCCCTCTCCCATTCTCACGCCAACCCCTCTCCCTCTCTTTCTAAGGTATGTTTTCTTCTATTATTTCATGTTTTATATAATGTTCTTAGTATAGAAATAATAGTAGCATGCCTAGGATTAATTAAATAATGCTTTAGGAATTTATTTTATGAAATATGTGCATAGTTGATAGTTTAAATATAATGTGAGCACATTATGGAATTTTATTTAATTAAATGCATGAATTATGATATGATATAATGTGAATATGTATTTAAATGCTTATGATCTTGTTTGATTAAACTCATGCCAAGAATAATTTATTTAGAATTATTTTTCATAGAAAGTTCATATATTTTGCTATATTATGCTTTAATCTTATGTTATGAATATGAATGTGATATAACATGTTACACACCCTCTTTGAATATTCAAATAAGTTCAAGAACATGTTCATAATGTTCTTGGATGTGTGTGTGTGCATGTGTGTGCCGTGATCCATGTGTGTGTGTGTATGAATTTGATTTTGTGTTATAAAGTGTTTAATTCATATGAAATTGAATGGTAAATGTTTTTAATAGTAATTTTGACTTTTTGGTCAACCAAAATACTTATAATTTCGAAATTATTACAAAAATAATTATAAAATAAGTTTTGGAATTTTAAAAGAAATATTTTTCCTAAATTTTTCCAAAAATCAATAAACTATGTAATATTTTTCAAAAGATAACCTACATTATCAAATTAAACCTTGAATTTCATTTCAAATCTTATAATTAGAATTATAGTATGGTTGATAAATATTTAATTAGTTAAAGATCCCATAAACCCTAATTTGTTAATCAAATTCCCTTAAACGGGTAAATTTAGGATTTACCGGGAAATCTTTAACGCATTACATAACGTGTATCTTCTCTAATTATTTCATTGTAGTATTGAGTGTAATTAGTTAGTTAGGAACTAAGAACCTAGTTCTAAGCCAGTAGTAGATATTACTTTCAGGCGAACCTAGGATCGAAGAGTGGAATCCTCACACTTACACTTAAATCTAGATACCGGTGAGGGTTTAAATCTTTTCAACTGAAATCATGATAAACTACTTTACTTTATTTTCTTGAATCTCCTCTCAAGTTATTCTTCCCTTTATGGGAAAATAATTCTTGTTAATTATTGAAAACATACATTTACCCGAAAAGTACTTAGTACTTTCTTACGGGTAAATATTCTCGTCTTGCAAGCAAAGTTATTGTTTTTCCTATGGGCCCGGTGGTCTTGGTAGAAGTAGTAGTCCGGGAGGCACGGGCCGAGGTCTACTATTATACCAGCCGCCAACTAGATCTTGGTGATGGTTTAACTGGAGGTTAGTTATTCCACACCAAGTGACGGGAAAAGGTACGTCCCTCCCAAATTCATGTATATCGTCACTAGGGGTAGCTCCCTGAGGTGACACTGGAGGAAGAAGGATGGTATTGTTGTATTTCTTTTTACTGAGTAACGACATCTTGATCAATGTCGTTACGAATATTCTTGGTTTTAAGGAGTTAAGGTTGGAGACGCCTAGCTTGCGGGCATCAAAATCATTTTCAAAACGGTTCATAAGTTTTTCCAAAAAGTATAGCCTATATTCCCCCTACTCCTATTGTTTCAAAACAATATGAACCGGATATTATTGTCATATATTTATTTGTTACTATATAGTATATACATTTCAAACCAAGTCTTTCTTGGTCAAAACATTTCAAAAATCTTACTTATAATCCTAAATCCCAAACCCCCCGTCACTTAGTCATTTTGACTAACCCTCCTACTCTTTCCATTCATGATTTCAGGAATCTATACAGCGACGCCTTAGAGGTATCTTGAAGCTTTAAGGTGTCACATTCCAGTCAATTAGAGTAATCACAAGTGCATGTACATCTTACAATAAGCACTCTTCTCTAAAGTCAGAACTTTTGCTGTAAACACTTATCCAACTTAATAATATGTGCTTTGTTATGTATTGTCCCCTTTTATTGCTCAAGTTTATTTCCGTTGCATTTAAATTTCATACTCTGGTATTGTATAGTCTTGTCCGTTCGCCGGAGTATTTCTCGAGTGCTAGGTCTCACATCCACTCGGGAAGTACAACGGTGCGGGGTTGTAGTGTTAAGGGGGCGCTACAATGTGGTAAGAATTGCAGGGTCTTTTGGGTATAAGAGTCAAGTTTAGCACCGCTTCACACCCGCAGACGGATGGCCAATCCGAGAGATTGATTAAATATCTTGAGGATTTACTACGGGCTTGTGCGTTGGATTATCAAACTTCTTGGGATAAGCAGTTGCACTTAATTGAGTTTGCCTACAACAACAATTATCAAGCCTCGATTGGTATGGCCCCATATGAAGTACTCTATGGTCGGATGTGTAGATCTCCGTTGTTCTTTGATCTCTTCAAAGATAAACCTTCTAAGGCTGTGCGAGATATGATGGAGAAAGTCCAAATGGTACAACAACGGATGAAAGTGGCTTAAGATCGACAAAAGAGCTATGCCAACAATTGAAGAAGGGATCTTAAGTTTGAAGGTGGGGATCGAGAGTTCTTGAAGGCATCTCCTCGTAAAGGATTTGCTCGGTTGGTAAAAGAGGGAAGCTTAACCCTCGATACTTAGGTCCATTTGTGATACTTGAGAAGATCGCTGAAGTGGCTTACAAGTTGGACCTACAGCCAAGCTTAACCGAGATTCACAATGTCTTCCATGTTTCTCAATTAAAGAAGTACTATCCCGATGAGTCCGAGATTCTACCCCTTTGAAGAAAATGAAGAAATCGAGCAACGGGGTTTAACTTTTGTCCAAAAGTCGGTAACGATTTTGGATCGCAAATTTCAAGTGTTGAGAAACCGGCAAATCCCATTGGTAAAGGTCTTGTGGAGGAGTGATAAAACCGAAGAAGCCACTTGGAAAACCGAGGACAAAATGAAGAAATTTCATCAGAATTTGTTTCCAACCAAGCAGTGAATCTGGGGACCAAATTCTCTTAAGAGGGGAGGTTGTGACGCCCCATGTTTTCGTCGTGCAGGTACGCGCGCCACATGTGTGAGTTTTCGAGAGTTAGAATTATTTGTTTATTTGATTGTGTGCCTAAGTGCATTATTTAAATTATACTCCTACCTGAATTATATGATTTACTTGAATTATTTTCGCATTCATCTTATAACATACACATACATTTCATTTCATTTCATAAACCTTTGCATATTTCCTAACTTATATATATACACATATATCTATATGTTAAACTATTTTATAAACCAAGTTATATCATACATTTCATACATATATATATATATATATATATATAATTACATCATATGCACGACATATACACATTTCATTATAATACAAGTACATGTACTTATATACACATTATATATCATAATATCTTACATTACATACACATATACACATACACTTATATATATTATACATACACTATTCACTTTCTTCATCTCTAACACACACACAAGCACACATATTGCTCTCAATCTCTTCACACACACACCCCAATAGAGCTCCAAGGAGGAAGGAGAAGAAGGAGCCAAGCTATCTTCATTATCATCTTCCTCATCTCCATCATCTCATTCCTTCGCTCCTCCATTTCATTCCAAGGTTGTATGTATATATATATATATATATAGGTGTATAAATGTGTGAATGTGGGAATTAATTAGAGATTTATTGACTTAAGTCTATATTCTTGTTCCTAAGCATGTAACTGTGTGTATATATGTGCCAATCCCTTGAATTTATAACTTGGAAGCTTGGTTGTTGGAGTATTAATTGAAATGAGGGCTTTGTGAATAGTTGTGGGTGATTTTATATGTACAAACATGTGTTATATGTTGTCTACTTGGGATATTATGTGCATATGAGTGGTATACATGTTGTGACTTGAATTCCTAGCTTTGATCATGCTTTGAGTGGGTTTTGCTTGCATTTCTGTAGCTCCCCTACACACTCTGCATCCGGGAGCCTTTCCAGTGTAATTTTGATCCCAGTCGAGATGGCAGTGCAGACATAGCTACTGGAGCTATGTCCCGGTCGGGATCTTTTTTACACTAAAACTAGTCCGGGTCGGGATACAGCCTTGGGAAGCCTAAATGTGTTAATTAAATTCTTTTCATTTCATTACGTGTTTACGTGGTCCGTGAGACATTAATTATGCACATGAACATTTATATAAATTTTTATCATCAAAATCTCATATCATACCATCTTATAAGCATGCCGTACGTCAATTATTTGGTTCATAAGTCTCGAGTCTCACGTACACTTGTACTTCTTGCATAGAGCTTGAACCAGTGATCGAGGAGCAGGGTCCTTAGGCTTCTCTCTCTCTCTTCATTCTCTCTTGTCAAGGTAAGGTTTTATTTCTAGTTATCAGAACCCTTAATACCTTGTGTGACAATTTTAGCCAAAATGTAATACTTATATTTATACTTTGGAAAAATTATTTATTACTCAAAGGTTTTCAAATGTTTTCATAAAAATGTTTTGGCGAGAATCATCCATGTATTATTGGGCCCGGGGAAATGTGGGAGTGGAAGCCGGTACGGCATTGGGCCGTCGGACAATCCATTCACATAAAGTACCCTTTGAGAATATCCTCGCGTGACTTAGGTAGGAGGAAGGTGGGATATTCTTGAGCCGGTGGTTAACCCATCGAAGGAGCGGGTAGGAGTCTTGATCCCCCGACTCGATACGGACCAACATGGTGGTTGGGCCTTGCAAACCCTTCCACCGCCCCAGAGGAAGAAGGATGGAAAAAAAATGTTTATTATCATGATCACGATTATATTATAATTATTAATGTGCATGGATGCTTTATAACTTGGATTTAATGCACACAATATGGGAGTAAGGTTGGAGAATTTCCCACTCATCAGACCACGTATTATTATTATTATTGTAAATTGTAACTTAATAGAATGATATTCATAATTCCGAGCGATGCCTTTCCCAACCATGCCACTTGGGATTTTATAAAACTCCACTCGGAATTATGAATTGCATGTGCATGCGATACATTTATTTTTGCCCCTCACTCAGTCTTTTGTCTGATACCCCCACGTTTTTTTTAGATCTTTTGCAGGTATGCTAGGCAGGGAATAAGGTCTTGAAGAGTCTTTATTATGAGTCTAGCATGTCTTTATATTTTAGCATTTCATGAATATTTGGATACTTTTGGGATATGTATTAATCTATTTTGGAGAATTGCTGTAAATATTTCGGTCGTGTAAGCCATTGGTTGTATAGCTCGAATGGTATGTTGATGTTGAAACCCTAATATGCTAGTATAATGTTCTTATGCTTCCGCTTTAATTGTTACATCATTGTATAAGTGGTTCAAGGGTTAGCCCCGCTTAGCTAGGTTGAGTTCTTTTATTCTTGTCACCCGTTCGCCAGTTTAATTCATGTATGAACTTTCATTTCATACGTGGATTGAACTCATGGAACAGGGGATGTTGTGTCTATCGATGCGGGTGCTACAAGTCCATATATGAAATGGAGTAGAACATACAAAAACTGAACTCACGGCGAACGGGTGACAAGAAAAGACAACCTAGCTAGGCGGAATCTAACCCTGTACCAGATAATCAAAGAGTACAAAGCGTGTAGTGCGGAAGCATCAATAACAACATAAATTCTAATTAAAGCACTCATAATTGCAACAATGGGCTATAAGCCCCATACACGAACATAAACCTAATTAATCAATTCAACATGCAACTTAACAACGCTTCAACTAAGCATGCAACCTGTCCCGAATCAATATTCAATAATCCATAATTGGCATACCCGAATACATAAAATGATACATATAAATCATAACAATATGAAATATGACACAGTTGTACAAGTTCAACTCGAACAAAAATATAAAGAATCGATTCCCACATAGCAAAACTGGCAAGAAAATTAGAGAGGTGGAAAGAGGGGTCAGTCTCTAGAAGATTGAGTGAGCAGGAGCTATACGTATATATAGAAACATGCACACACAATTCATAAATTCTGAATAAGGTTTTATTTGAAGTTTGTTCCTGTGGAGGGCAAGAAAATAGTTTCTCTAAACTTAAAGAGGATTTTGTGGTTAAAATTTTAGGTCAATCGGAGCACGTTTGAAGGGTAAACAGCCGTGTGAAAGTTGGTTTAGAAACTCAAATGGCCGTGTAAAACTTTTCGAGTAAAAAATGGGGGCAGTTAAACGGGTTTTTGAAAAATGAAATAGGGAGCCAAACGGCCGTTTAGAACTATCTGGATTGAATGAGAACAGGGCAAATTAGGTGAAAAACAGGGGGAGAAAAAGGGAGGGTTCTCCGGCAGAGACGCGGCAGTCTGACGACCACCCAAAGCACTCAAAAACAACCCCAAACAACACACAAACATAATCACGGCACCGAAACAAGAATAAAAACACATAATACAACCAACCTATCCAAAAGTTTGAACATATAAACAAATTCTTAAAACTTCACAAAATGAAAAGAGGACGAGGAGGAGTTTACGGTCAAGGAATGAGGTTGATCAGCGTGCGTGGAGGTGGTTGGAAAAGCTTAAGATCACCGAAGGGTGTTGAAGTGGTCGGAGTCTTGGCTAGAGCTGCTTCCATGGCTTCCCTTCCTTGTTCTTGCTTGATTGAAAGAGTGGAGAAGAAAAGAAGAGGAGGAGCTGTGTCAGGGAGAGTTGCCAGAGGCTGAGAATGAGGTGGCGGTGAAGGTGGCGATGTGGTGGTGGTGGTTTCGGGATAAATTGGGGAAAAGAAGGACAAAGAAAGAAAATGAAGAAGAAAGAAGAAAAGGGGGAAAGAAAAGAGAAAATGGGGAAGGCTGGTGGCGTGTGTTGTTGGAAAAACGGAATCAGAAAGCAGCGAAAATTTTAAAATTTTCCAACAAAAGGATCGAAACTCGCAATCATGAATCCAAATTCGTAAGGTAAAGAAACTTACTTTTCAATAATCTTTCTTGAAGCGTTTCAAGCCACCCAAGAACGTTCTTCTCGCGCCTTGATCCCTTCTCCTTATTAAAGCTCGAATCTTTAAAAACTTCTAACTTGAAGCTCTCTAGAGATAGTCCACCAACTTGACTACAATCTAACTTGTAAGGATGCTAGTTCTCTAGTTAGTGTTTAGGCTTAAGCTAGGGTTTATGTGATCTTGGAGAAAGGATGGTGTTCAACACATGAACCAAGAAGAATCGATCAATCCATAAGGGGAGCTCGAGCTCCCCTATATATAGCTTGAGAGGGGCGGCCGAACCTAGTCCTTTTGGACTAAGGATTTGGTCCCTCTCTCTTATTACTTGATCATCAAGTAATTCCAAATCTTGATTTTGAATTCTAATTCAAATCAACTTTTAAGAGAGCTAAAATATCCAAAACCCTTTTGGATAATATTATACTTTATTTATTAATAAATAAATAACTTATTTATCTAATTAATTAATTCATAATTAATTAAATAGATTAATTTCTCCAAAATAAGACTTTCATTTTAATTCAAAAATTAAACCAAAGTCTATTAAATAATTAACACATTAATTATTTATTACATAAATAATATACACGTGTGACACACGTGTCCTTAAGGACACGTGCCAATCACGTGAACCACACGTGTGTTTCACACGTGTAGAACCCTCTTGGTATGATCAACTCGTTTAATCATTTTAAAGCCTTAACTCATGTAACCAAGTTGTTGTGTGTAACCCTCTAGGTTTTCAATTCAATTAGCAGTGACCCTAATTCATTAATTCACTATTTAATTAATCAGTCCACAGATTAAACGACCATAGTCTAGCAACAGGTGTTTAACCCCTAGCTGAATTGGAATGTCTCGATTCGACAGAACCTTTAAGTCATTGATTCATGTGTGATACAATCCTCCTACTTACTATCTCTCAACCAAGATCTAGGGTAAGGGAATAATCAGAACCCTAATAATCTGGTCTTAAAGCTAAGTGCATTTCATATCCATTTGATCTCAATCCAAGAAACCCTTTTCTTGATGTCTTGATCTATTGCCTTGGCCAAGGACTCCATATGGCATATGAATGGCTTACACAATAAGAGATCACCTTGTAAATGCAAGTGTAGGTCCTTTCTTGATTCTCATTCACTTTCATGAATCACTTGTGCAGCCCCAGCATAAGCTTTGAATCAGTTATCTAAGGCGACACCTTTTAAAGCTCATACCTAAGACTACAGAGTTAACTCATAAAGTGACATGGAACCTCAAGTCTAAGGATCAATTAATCACATCAATGACTCGTGAGATATTTCCTAATCTGGAAGTTTCCATTTCCTGAAATAGAAACTTTCTTTCCCATTTAGGAATCTTGTCACACGGGGCACCTCAGTGAACTTACTTATGGAAGTAAGCACCTCATGTATCACGCATGTATCAACTATACACTTTGCACCTCCATGAAACAAGGTGGTCCTTCTTAAGGGCGTGATCCCACAAGCAAGCCTTAAAGGAGTCAGGTTGACACTCCCACTGTCTGTAGGACTCATTAGCTTAGAGTATTTTACTAATCCTGACTTATGTGATATAGGGCTCGTTTCATGAACCATTTCACCTAAATGGTAGAGTTCTAAAATCATCAGGATTAGGGGAGTTCTCATACACGCACAACGAAAGTAAACGCATACCAAACAAGAGCATATAAAGAAGTGTTGCCTTAATTCGTTATTTTATTCAAAGATTGTCTGTGATTACAATAAGGAAAAGTACAAAGCGGATATACAATCGGCTTTCTAGGGTACTATTCCTAACATGTGTGTGTGTCGTGAGGAAGAGAGAGAGAGTGGGTGGGAGTGGGTCTCAAAGTAGGCTATATATTTTGGTGGCTGGGATATTTTTTGTAGGCTTTAGCTTGAATTGAAACGCGGGTTTGAAAGGGAATAAGTACCCGAATTAAAAAAAAAGGTAGTCAACGTGTAACGCCCGAGCGCAAGACGTCACATCCCCTGCACCGTGACCCGACCCGCATATGAAATGGAATTTCTATACACGAGCCAAATCAAGGTGAACAGGGACACAACACACTCACTACGCTAGGCGGGACTAACCCTCAACGCAATTAATCAACAATCGTAACAACAGAGTAGCATAACGCGGAACCATAAAATCCATATCTCATATATTAAGCCATAAGCTCTAGATACCATCAAAAGAATGCAAATTTCATAATCATCGGCCCACACGGCCTAAAACAAGTCATGAGCGCTCCAAACCATTCATAATGCAAAACGATCATAAAGTATGAGTGTATACATATAGGAAATGCTAGACACTAATGCAAGACTCCGAACGACTCGTATTCCCGCCTAGCACTCCCCACCTGCAAAATAACTGAAAGCAGCTCTGGGTTCAGTCTTTAAGATAATGGTGGGTATAAAACAGGCATAATATGTAAATATTGCGGAATTTAAACACAAACATGCAAGCTATAATCCCGATCAAGGTTTTACTAATACTTTCCCCCAAGTGGGTAAAACAAGAGAAGCAATGAACGGGATTATAACAATCATTTAAATCATTACATCAATCGTGAGCCGGCGAGTGGCTAAATTTACAACCTTCACCTCCTGTATCATTATCATTTAGTTATTAGTGTTCACACATAATCTTTTGTGCTCATTCATTGATCGTTTATTCAATCATTCATTTACTCCTTTTTCCTCTGGTTAGTGGACGGGGTTTGCAAGGCCCGACCACCCATTCATTATGGCTAGTGGGGTACATGAATCCCCAAAAGCCCGGTTCCCATTCCTCACTAATCTCCTATTGAAGTCCGATATCACCGTAGTTTGGTGGAACTAGTATACGTGGATCACCGTCAGCCCAAACTTCCCCGGATAGCCACGTACACTAAGTTACAGGGCCCCCATTCATTGTCTTCAATCAATTCTTGCCAAAACATTTGGTAGGGTTCATAAAATAAAGGCTTTACGTTGAAACATTGACTCATTGAAAGACTCGCTATATACATATATACCTTTGGACAAAATCTCTCACATTAGGAAGTATCGGGTTTTATCTCTAACTAATAGAAGAAAAACCCATCTGATTACCAAAAGGAAGAAACAAGGACCTCACTGCCCAGCCTCGTCTCCAACCTGACCAAGATCAGCGCAAAAGATGTAGTGTGAGACTCGATATGACCATAAATGATGTACGGCAATGCGATAAACGTCATATGAAATGCATATGATACATTAACACGTAATGAGGATGTTCATGCACAATTAGGGTTATATAAGCATATAATCAAGCAATTCTTTCAATATACTGATAACCGTATTCGTTCATAATCATTAAAGCATATAATTTTCTAAGTATATCACATTGATAACATTTAATCATATTGCACGTATACGTAATAACAATTTCATATTTAAACACGTATCATGTTATCAATGAAGTACATCTCACATTAAGCACGTAACAAAGTTCACATTTTAAACAAACGAATCAAATTAAACCTCAAAAACCACGGCTCAAACGTAAACGTGCAGACATGGGTAACGGGGGTTACCATTTCCAGGGGTAACGGGCATTAATGGAGGAAGTGATCAAACCTTTTGAAAACAGATGGAGGTAACGGGCATTACTGGCTTCAAGGCAAAAAGGCTTAACAGGCGTTAACAAAGGCAGGAGTTCAAATTTTCGGAAGGAGGAGAGGTAACGGGCGTTACCTCCTGTAGTGAGAAAAATGGTAACAGGCGTTAACAAGGTCAGAAGATCATCCCCTGTTTTTCCTTCTTCTTTCTCGCGACATGAACAAACACAAACACACACCCCTGCTTCAAGCTCAACCAACAATAACACCATATTTGGCCAAGAAAAGACATGGAAATCATCACAATAACAAAGGAAAAACATGTATATCAATCTCCCAAACAAGAATTCATTTATAGCCATTGAAAACACCCATTAAAGCTTCATGTTTCATGCATGGAGCTTGAAGCTCCATTAATGGCAAATCAAGGTTTAACCACTTTACACCAAATTCATGCTTATAGAAGTGATCAACGAGATGAAAAGATCATATTTCTTGCAATAAAACCCAAATTAAACCATGGATGATCACTTAACAAGAATCAAGCTCAAATCATGTTATTCATGCCCTTATTCAAACTATATAAATTCCCAACTCTTACTAAGTTATTCATGGATGAAAAGATGTAGGGAAAGAAGGAGATTACAATCCATAACTCACCTTGGAGTTCTTTCCTTGCCTTCTTGTGCTGATGATGTTCGATGGAAAATGGAAGCATAAGGTAGGAAAATGAAGCATTTTTTCAGATATTAAGGAAGAAACGGGGTCGGATACGGGTCGCCCCAAGTCCGAAAATGTTCAAAATGGATCAAATCAAGTTATAATGGTCGTATTGGCTGAAATGTGCTCCGTCGGGAATTCAAAAAACGAAATCAAAATGGTATGAAATCAAGTTCATTGGTTAGGAATAGTCAAAACAAGTTCAACACCGAAGACGGATCTCGAATCCGAGATCCCGGGCTCAAGATATTCGAAAAACCGTTCAGGGTGGCCTATTATTAAAATAGGTCCCTAAACTTTCAAAAAGTGACAATTAAGCCCAAAGCTTACTTTCAAGCAAGTCCAAAACTTTCAAATAAGTTACAATTACACCCTCGACATACGTAAATCACACAATTTCATAAAATTTACATAGGGTTCATGCAATTCACAATTTTGCAAGTTCGATCATATATTCACATTTCAAATTGGAACACAAATGAAATTTAGACAAATATTTCAAGTTATAAATGAAATTAAACAATTAAATGAAAATTAGAATCATATAACTCAAGAACAAAAAACACGTATCACTTACCTGCATGTGCGAGAATGCAAGGCGTTACAACCTCTCCCCCTTAAAAAGAATCCGTCCTTGGATACACTGCTCGCCCGGAAACAGTTCAGGGTAGAACCTTTTCATTCTATCTTCCGTCTCCCACGTGGCTTCTTATGTTCTATCACTTCTCCATAAAATTTTGACTAGTGGGATACGCCGATTTCTGAGTTCTTTAAATTTCTGATCCAAGATCTTAACCGGCTTCTGAACGAATGTAAGGTTGGCTTCAAGTTCTACTTCCTCCACTGGAAGGACTGCCGATTCGTCTGGAAAGTATTTTCGGAGCTGAGAAACATGGAACACGTTATGGATTCTTGTTAAGCTCGGAGGTAAATCCAACCGATAAGCTGTATCTCCGATTCTTTCTAGAATCTCAAAGGGTCCCATTTAACGAGGGTTCAACTTCCCTCCTTTACCAATTCTGGTGAATCCTTTACGTGGAGAGACTTTAAGGGAAACTCTGTCCCCGACTTCAAACTCAAGATCTTTTCTCCGATTATCAACGTACCTCTTTTGACGATCTTTAGTTGCTTTCATCCGTTGTCGAATTATTTGGACTTTCTCAATGGCGACTTGAACCGCTTTAGAAGGTTTCTCTTTCTTCTCCCCACTTTTCACACCTTCTTGCTTAGTTCAATTCCATTCCTCCAAATCGAAAAACAACGGGGATCTGCATTTTCGTCTATAGAGAAATTCATAAGGTGCCATTTCTATCGAGGCATGGTAACTATTATGGTAAGCAAACTCGATCAACGGCAGCTGTTCATTCCATGAATTCTGAAAATCCAATGCACATGCCCTTAACATATCTTCAAGGTATCTAATTAATCTCTCAGATTGTCCATCTGTCTGTGGATGACAGGTTGTGCTGAAGTGAAGTTTAGTTCCCAAACACTTCTGGAGTTCTTGCCAAAACTTCAAAGTGAATCTTGGATCCCGGTCAGATACAATACTAATCGGCACTCCGTGAAGTTTAACAATTTCATCATTGTACTTCTTGGCTAGTTTGCTTACCTTGTCGGACATCCTGATGGCAAGAAAATGTGCTGACTGAGTTAATCGATCTATAATCACCCAAATCCCATCAAGACCACCTCTAACTCGTGGTAAACCTGAAATGAAATCCATTGCTATTTGCTCCTATTTCCATTCTGGAATAGGCAATGGCTGGAGTAGTCCCGATGGCTTCTGATGCTCGGCTTTCACTGCTTTACATAATTAACCACGTCTCTTTTAATTCCATTCCACCAATAATATTGCTTAAGATCTCGATACATCTTGTTTCCTCCAAGGTGTACGGAATAAGCAGTCTTATGAACTTCATCAAGAATCACCCGCTTCAGTTCTTCAGGAACCACTACCCTGTTCTTGAATCTAAAAATTCCCGTATCATCAAACCCAAACGGACATTCAGGATCATTCTGGGCTTTCCTTACAAATTTCTGAACTTCACGGTCACTTCTCTGTGCCTCGAATATCTGTTGTCTCAAGTCTGAATGAATCGAGATATTAGAGATATAGGCCCTGATCTTGATCGGTTCTACTTTCTCTCCAATATCCACATCCAAATTGGATGCACTAGCTTTCCTGCTAAGTGCATCTGTGACCACGTTGGCTTTACCTGGATGGTATCGAATTGTACACTCGTAATCCTCAAGAATCTCCATCCAATGCCGTTATCTTGCGTTCAACTCCTTTTGAGAGAACAAATACTGGAGACTTTTGTGGTCGGTGAAAATCTCAAAAGAAACTCTGTAAAGATAGTGCCTCCACTTTAATAATGAAAAGATCATAGCTGCTAACTCAAGATCATGCGTGGGATAATTCTTCTCATGTTCCTTCAATTTCCTAGAAGCGTATGCGATTACCTTTCCATGTTGCATCAAAACACACCCCAAACCTTCTTTCGAAGCATCGGTATATACCACAAACCCTTCAGTACCCTCGGGAAGTGCTAACACCGGTGCCAATGTTAACTTTTCCTTCAGAAGTTGGAAGCTCGCCTCACACTTCTCATCCCACTCAAACTTAGCCTCTTTCTTGGTTAATCGGGTCAAAGGGGCGGCGATCTTTGAAAAATCTTTCACAAACCTTCGGTAATAACCCGCTAGACCCAAGAAACTTCTAACCTATGAGGCGTTTTTCGGACTCTACCACTGTAAAACTGTCTCAACCTTCGAAGGATCTACTTCTAATCCTCTACTCGAGACAATGTGGCCTAAGAAAACCACTTGGTCAATCCAGAACTCACATTTACTGAACTTCGCATACAACCGGTGTTCTCTCAGAGTCTCTAACACCAATTTGAGATGTCGTGCATAGTCTTTTGCTGATCTTGAATACACGAGGATGTCATCTATGAAGATCACCATGAATTTATCGAGGTATGGATGGAAAATCTGGTGCATCATATCCATGAATGTTGCTGGGGCATTGGTCAATCCAAACGGCATCACTACAAACTCGTAATGCCCATACCGGGTGTTAAATCCCGTCTTAGGAATATCCTCCTCCCGGATTTTTAATTGATAGTACCCCTGTCTCAAATCAAGCTTCGAATACACCGTAGGCCTTTACAAGAGATCAAATAAATCTTCTATGTGAGGAAATGGATACTTATTCTTTACCGCCATCCGATTCAAGTCCCAGTAATCAATGCATATTCTCAAAGTTCCATCCTTCTTCTTACAAAAAGAACCGGTGCACCCGACGGAGAAGAACTTGGTAGAATATAACCATTCTTGAGAAGTTCTTTAAGCTGAATTTTTAATTCCTTCAATTCGGCTGGAGCCATGAGGTAAGAAGTCTTATAATACGGCTCTGATCCCGGATACAAAGCTATTACGAATTCAATTTCCCGATCCGGTGGCAAAGAACCCAAATTCTGTGGAAAAACATCGGGATAGTCTTTTACCACTTCCGTCTCCTCGAGTCGTGCTTGGTCCTTCGGATTATTAAGGAGATAGGCAATATATCCCGTAGTTCCATCCCTTACTAGCTTATGGGCTTCGGTGAAAGACAAGAGAGGCACCTTCCTCGATCCGTTTCCCACAATCGTTTCTTCACCCAACTTAATTTTCTTAGTAAAGCAATCAACCGTATCATGATGTCTGTATAACCAATCCATCCCCAAAATTACACCATACTTGGACATCGACATCACAATCAAATCGGCTGGATAAATCTTTCCTTCCAAATTGACTACATAATCTCTGATCACCTGATCTGTCTCAAGACTCCCACCAGGAGGAGAACTCACTAAATAACAAGTATCCATACAAGTAATAGGTAAACATAAAGTAGCAATTAGTCTGCACGAAATAAATGAATGTGTGGCTCCAGGATCAAATAATGCATGTATGTTCATGTTATGGATGCATATCGTACCTTCCACAACAGCGGTAGGGTCAGCCTCCACATTCTGCTCCTCACCCCCGAGGGCATAAGCACAAGCCGGTATTATAGGCCTTTGAGCTCTCGGTTGATATCTCGGGGTATTGTCAAGACACGCGTTAGCCATGTGCGTTCCATTTCCACAAATCAAACACTGACCCAACCTTTTTCAATAATTATTGTAAGAATGAGTGGATCCTCCACAATGTGTACATGGTGGTTGGTCTTGTCGAGGTTCAGAGAGAGCTAGTAGAGCTGGAGGTGCTTGTAGATTCGGTCCTATAGCGCGGGGCTTTTTGCTCTATCCCAGGAATGACTAAGAAGTAAATGAGACAGGTCTTTTTCCCTTTCCGAAACCGGATCCCTGACCTTGTTGTGTCCGTGGAATAGGATCCTTCTTCTTATACTCTTCTTCCTGAACCATGGCCCACTGTACCGTATCAGCAAAAGATTCAAAATTATACCCAGCGTGCCCATGTCAGAGATCCTCTCTCAATCCCGCTATAAACTTCCGGGCCTTCTTCTTTTCATCCCGAGTGACATGGGGAGCATATTTTCCAAGACGATTGAAGATGGAAAGGTATTGAGCAACGGTCCAGTTTCCCTGTTTTAAATCCATAAATTCCCGCTCTTTTCTTTCCCGAACCACGTCAGGTATAAAATCTTTTCTGAACTTTCGATTGAAGACTTCCCATGTCACCTTTTATCCTTCTACCTCAAGCTTTTCCTGGGTTCGCTCCCACCAGTCATACGCCTCTCCATCTATTTGAAAAATCACGAACTGAGCCTTCTCTTGAGATGTGAATTGACGAACATTATAAATCCTCTATATTCGGGTCAACCAACCCTCCAATATAGCGTCATCAATAGAACCCGCGAATCTAGAAGGGTTGCAACTTAGAAATAATCCATGGGGATCTCGTGAATTAGGGAGAGGTGGTGCTTGTTGCTCTACTGGTGGTTGTTGAGGTGGTGGACCTTGGGCTCTTCTATGTTCCACGTAGTTATAAACAGCGTCCATAAAATGCTCCATATTCATAGGTGGTGGTTGTGGATTAGGAGAACGATCCCGGCGATGATGATGACCTGGAGATCTCTCTCTATATCTTCTAGGAGGCATTCTGTAGAGAAAACACTGAAATGCATGTAGTGTTTTAGTCCATGCATGAGAGTGCAATTAATTCAGTCAATAATAACGAATTAAGGCAAATAATCACATAATGTAGCGCCCCACTTGTATATATATGGAGAGGAACGCTCCAACCCCTGCACCGATATACTCATCAAATAATGGTGTAAGCCATCACTCAACAAATACACAGGTGAACGGTTGATGAAGATCATGATGAATGCTCGATGATAATGCAGCGAAAATTACGAAAATTTGAAACTTTTAAATCCATACGTGGTGGTGACAAGTAATGAGCACCTATGATTAACAATACAGTCACGTTTAAGTAGAAGAGACAAGTAATGATATGATATAAGTAATTGGACAATATCACGGGAGCATGTAGTAAGTAGAGTAGCAGTGTATCAAGTTACAAAATAAAGCTAGGAACATATGCAGCCATACATCATAATGCAGGACACAAAATAGATTAATAACATATAAGCCCTGACTCAGGCAAAAATAGACATTCTAGAGCTTCAAGATACATCTAGAGTACGGCTGCAAGACCTGAAACCATGAGGCCAGAAAACAGGCAGAGGTATTAGTCAAAGTGACTAAGTGAGGGAGTACTTAAAAGGAATACTCTTGAAATGAAAGGATATTTGAAATGAATAAGGTTTACCTTGAAGAATGATTTGAGAGATAAATACTTTACGAAAACATTTGATATGCAAATGATCATGTCACACGCGCACACATATGATTTTAATAAAGCGGGATAGGGGTAAAGGATAACTTTGATAAATATGAACTAATATTTATAAAATGATTTATGACCGCAAGCTTCTCATCTTCTTCCCTTACTCCTTGAAAACAATTAACGATGAGCGATGTTGGACCGAGATCAACAACATCTTGAACATACATACATGCACCACCCTTATCCGGTGTCACTTCGGGTAGCTAGCCCTAGGTGACGATAAACGATGAATGAGATAAGGATTTGTGGTCCTTTCTCTGACAGATTGTCCTGACTTAACCAACCTCCGATTAAAGCAAGTGTCAATTGTCTAATAGTGACGGCCGGTATTAGTGATGTCGTCGGTGCTCACCTCCCAAGCATCACTTCCACACATAACCGTCGGGCCCAATAACGATGAACGATAATGCTTACATATGAATGAACATCCGGAGTAAGTCCGAATGCTTGAATATAATGAAGTCTATGAAGGACATGTATAAATGATGCGATGATGAACGATGAACGATGAACGATGAACGATAAACTTTGAATAAATGAATATGATTGTTTGAAACGATAAATGAGATGAATATGATATTTGAACGATAAATGAATATGATATTTAAATAAATGATAAGTGAAGTAAATGATCGATGAAAGAGTTATCCCGATAAGGGAATAGTTTAAAGTAATGCATTGAACGAACTAGGTGTTGGTTTTGAAAACATTTTATACTATAGATATAATCATGTTTCCAGTTTGAAATAGTTAACCTCACCTAGTTATAGGTAAAGACGCGTAGTATGATTAAATAGTGCCCTGGGGATCCCTGTGCTCACCTTTAACTCCTGTAAGTGACGTACTAAAGTGAGCTTAAGAACTAAGACCCACTCTACATGATGCATATGAATGATGAAGTCACATAAGGAGATAACACATGAGAGTAATACCATTTAAGGTATTAGAGATAAGGTATCACATAAAGAAACACATTGAAGTGAGTTATCTTAACATGAGACTATGATCTTACTAAAGCCGAGTAAGTATTAGTCAAATTATGAATCCTAACGTAACCCTAAGGTTACGAAACAAATCCACGACACAAAACTCATTTTCAAAAGATATTTTAGACCCGAGGTTGGGTAACCCTAAGTGCAAACGTCTAATTAGGTATCCCGAATTTTATTTCATTTTACTATTCAAAAGTACTATTCTAGATTACTATTCAAATTACTATTCACATGTCGGGTCAAAGGGTTCGGGTCAAACCCACACACACACGAACACACATACACTCACGCATACCATGCACACACACAGCATACACACACACACACACACTCTAATCAAATTATGATCTTGTTATAACCTATGGTTCAAGTTCATATTATTAGAAGCATGTGTAATCTAGATTAAAAGGTATAAGCTAAGGTTACAAGGTCTAATTAAAGTACTATTCTATCTTAGGCTATAAGGTGTGACACTAATTAGTGTATAAGATATGATCAAATAATATTCCACTAATCTAAGTCATAACATAAGATCAATTCATAATATATGAATCATATAACAATTGTAGCATCATATCATCACATAAGTCATAACATAGCATGAGCATTGATCATATAATATGTGACAATTAAATCAATTGACAATATGTAACATGTTGTGACATAATTGATCATATAATACTATTCCCTTAAATAACATGCATGAACATAATTTAAATATCATAAACATACATCAATATACAACAATATAAACCCTAAAGCATGATCATAGCATATATTAAATTAATTCATAACATATCATAGCATATTACAAATAATTAAATCACATGAACAACTATTCAAATATATCATAAAAACTATACCATAAATGCATAAAATAAAATCATATATGGCTTAGGGAAGATCCTAAGACCCAACCTAAACATAATATAAATAAACCATAACATAAAAACATAAATTAAACTAAAACATAAGATAAAACTATAGCCTAAAAAAAATAAAACAACTAACCTAATGTTGGGTGGAATGGCTTCGGCCAAGAGGGGTAGAGAGGGAGAGAAAGGGTGCTGTTAACACAACATTGAGCAAGGAAAAATGAAGACATGAGGGTGGTATTTATAGTTGTTGGGAGGCCCCTCACCTTGCAATAAAACTATCTCCAAGGGTAGGAGAGCAAATGGTAGTATCTTCTGTTGTAATCCTGGCCTTAGGAATTAAATAAAAATGGGAAATGAAGGGTATTTAGGTAATTTAACATGGTAAACATGAATACGAGCTGATGGAAGTTGACTTGTGTGAATCAGACAAAAATTAGCTTCGAAACGAATATTTACTCGATGAAAACAGATTTACCGTTAGAAAGATATATTAGTTTTAAAGAATAGAAACTTGAACATTTTTAACGAAAACGAATGAAAAATGACCTCCGAACATGATTTGAAAGTCTAGATTTTTTTAAAATGCCATAAAATAAATCGACAATCATTTTAAGCCCAATATTGACTATAAAAAGTTTTACCGATAAAAAGTTAGAAACGTAGGATGAATAGTAACTTATTTTTAAAAAACGTTTTATTCAAAATTCGAGTTAGGGCTTGAACGAAGAGATGTAATCAATCTCAAAAATCATTAAATGAATCAAGAAGTACTTTAAACCCAAATTTGAAGAGTAGAAGTTCTCCGAACGAAAAACCGTTCGTAGAAGGAATAGTGAATTAGGGTTTTAAATAAACGTTTAATTTGAAATGAAGTTTGAAATAGATTTTCAAGTCAAGAATGATTTGAAAAGACTCGTATCGACTCAAGGATCAATTTGAGTAGTAAAAGGTGTCCGAATCAAAACTCGTTTACAAGATGAATAGTAACTTTGGACTGTAAGTGCCCGAAATGCTATTAACATTAAATAAAGGACTCTGAACCTTGGAAAACAAGTTCAAATGATTGGAAAATATAGATTATGAACCTCTAGGGTTCGAGTGATAAGATGGGTGAAGTAGGCTTGGTAAATGAATAGTAAAGTGGGTAAAAGATAAAGAATTCCCCTTTAACGTACTAAAAATCACATATGAGCACGTTGATTAGGTAAGAATGCAATGCATGAGGTTTTGTAAAGTTGGATCATGGCCTATAAACGATTTACCACTGCCCTTAGCTTACCATTTCAACCAGGCCCCATTACAGGCTGTTACAATCACCCCTCCTTAAAAAGAATCTGTCCTCAGATTCCAAGACCGTTTCTGAAAATAACTCGGGGTAATGTTTCTGTATCTTATCTTTTGTTTCCCATGTTGTCTCTTCCGTGCCATGTCCCTTTCAAAGGACCTTAACTAAAGGAATCTTCCTATTCCTTAGTTCTTGAAATTTTCTATCCAGAATCTTGGTCGAGTTTAACACATAAGTTAAGTTTGGTTCTAACGGTATCTCTTCCACTGATACCACTTCTGACTCGTCTGAAAAGCACTTGCGAAGTTGAGATACGTGGAATACGTTGTGGATTCTCGTAAGACTTGCAGGTAAATCCAATCTATAAGTAGTTTCTCCAATGCATTCCAGTATCTCATGTGGTCCAATGTATCTAGGGTTTAATTTACCGCCTTTCCCAATTCGAGTAAACCCTTTCCTTGGCGATGCTTTCAGAAACACTCTGTCACCCACTGCGAATTCAAGATCTCTTCTGCATCGATCTGCGTAACTCTTCTGTCTATCCTGGGGATCTTTTATTCTTTGACGAATGATTTGAATCTTTTCTGTCGCTTCTTGAATCCAGTTTACCGAATTTGTTCTTTTCGGTCCATCCTCTGTTTGTCTTACTTCATCCAAATCCCAGTACAACGGCGATCTACACTTCCTTCCATAAAGGGCTTCATATGGTGCGGCTTGAATGGAAGGCTAATAATTGTTATTGTATGCAAACTCCACAAGGGTTAAGCAATCTTTCCAACTATCTTGAAAATCCAATGCACAAGCTCTTAGCATATCCTCTAAATACTTGATCATCCTCTCTGATTGTCTGTCCGTCTGAGGATGTACTACGGTACTAAAGTTTAACTTTGTTCCCATCAAAGTCTGAATTCCTTGCCACAACTGTGAAGTAAACTTCAGATCTCTGTCAGACACTATGCTTTTCGGAACTCCGTGTAGCCTCACAATCTCTTGTTGATACAGCTTTGCCAACGTGCTGACTTTATCCGTTGTTTTCACCAGTAAAAAATGCGCTGACTTGGTGAGTCTATCAATGATTGCCCATATGCTGTCTTGTCCTCCTTTGACTTTAGGTAATCTAGTGACGAAATCCATTGTGATCTGTTCCCATTTCCATGTTGGAATTGGTAACGGTTGCAACATTCCATATGCCTTCTGGTGCTCATCTTTAACTTTCTGACAAGTTAAGCACTTCTTGACATAATTGGCTATGTCTCGCTTCATACCATTCCACCAAAAATACGTGTTGACATCTTGATACATCTTAGTTCCTCCTCGATGTACCGTATACTTGGTCTTATGCGCTTCATTGAGAATTTCTTTCCTTAAAATAGCTAATACGTATATCTGACCTTTGTATCTCAAAATTCTGTGTTCATCGGTCTTAAACTTTGTCTCATCATCCTTCTCCTTTGAATCGCGACACTTCTTAATCCATTCATCGTTCTCTTGAGCTTCTAACACTTTCTCCCTCAAAGGTGATATCATTACAATATTTACGATTTGAGCTTTATGTATCACCTGCAGTACTTCTCATTGAATAATCTTCGTATTTGCTGAATTCTGTGCTAAAGACGTCTTCCTGCTTAAGGCATATGCAATAACATTTTCCTTTCCCGGATGGTATTGAATAACACAATCATAATCTTCTAGAATCTCCATCCATCTTCTCTGTCGCATATTCAATTGCTTCTGCGTGAATAGATAGCGCAAACTCTTGTGATATGTGAATATCTCAAATGAAACTCCATACAAATAGTGTCTCCATGTCGATAGAGCGAAAATCACTGCGGCTAACTCCAAATCGTGTGTCGGGTAATTGGCTTCATGAGGTTTAAGTTTCCTCGATGCGTAAGCGATCACCTTTCCATTCTGCATTAATATACTTCCCAAACCTTCTTTCAAGGCGTCGGTGTAAATAGTGTATCCTTCCTTGCCTTCAGGTAAGGTGTTGTTGTCAATCTCCTCTTCAATTCTTGAAAACTCTGCTCACACTTGTCGATCCATTCAAACTTCCCTTCCTTCTTTACAAAATCCATTGCAAAATCCTTGTCAAATCTTCTGTAATAACATGCTAGTCCCAAAAAGCTTCTTACTTCTGATGGATTCCTTGGTGGCTTCCAATCCATGACTGACTCGATCTTCGAAGGATCGACTTCAACTCCTCATCCTGAGATAATGTCTCCTAGAAATGTAACTCGTTCTAACTAGAACTCGTATTTACTGAACTTTCCATATAGCTTGTGATCCAGCAAAGTGTTCAGCACTAAACGAAGATGCTCAGCATGTTCCTCTGGTGTCTTGGAGAACACCAGAATGCCGTCAATGAAAATTACCACGAACTTGTCGAGGAAAGGTCTGAATATTCGGTGCATCATGTCCATGAATGCAACTGGTGCATTAGTCAGACCAAATGGCATTACTATGAACTCGTAATGACCATAACGACTGTTCAAAGCAGTCTTGGGAATATCTGCTTCCTTGATCTTCAGTTGGTAGTATCCTTGTCTCAAATCCAACTTAGAATATACCCGTGCTCCTTGAAGTATGTCGAATAACTCTTCGATGTGAGGGAGTGGGTACTTATTCTTGATCGTCATTCTATTGAGTTCCCTATAATCAATGCACAAACGCAATGATCCATCTTTCTTCTAGACGAAAAGCACAGGTGCTCCCCATGGCGATGTGCTCGGTCGAATATATCTTGCCTCTAACAATTCATCCAATTGTTTTCTCAATTCTTGAAGTTCTGCTGGAGCCATTCTATAAGGCGTCTTGGAAAATGGCTCTGTTCCTGGTATCATCTCAATTGTAAACTCTAGTTCACGGTCGGGTGGTAACGAGTTTTATTGTTCGAGAAACACTTCTAGAAATTCGTTGATTACCTCCACTTCTTCAATCTTGATTTGATCTTTCGGCCTATTTAAGAGATAGGCGATGAATCCTGTTGCTCCATTCTAAATCATTTCCTTTGCTTCCATTGACGAAACCATTACTAACTTCTCCACTTTCTTTTCTGATGTCCCACTTTCATCTTCTTCCAAGATGACTTCTTTCTTATAACAATCCAACTTGGCTCGGTACTTGAATAACCAATCCATTCCCAGTATAACATCGTACTTTTTTCATCGGCAACATGATAAGATGAAGTCCCCAAAGGAGAACTTACTTCAAAGTTATATGGTAATTGTTCAAGGGGAAATTGTAAATACGCACATAATTTAGATGCAATGAATGAATGCGTGGAACCAGGGTTATACAAGACCTGAACTGGTCTGTTAAGAATGTGCAAAATACCTTCCACAACTAATGAAGGATCAACCTCCTCACTGCCATCCAATGCATAAGCTCTGCCTTTAACCCCGGGTTTGCCAGTCGTCCCCACCACCGCCTTGCTTTTATCCTGAACCCCATACTTCCTAGTCTTTGCTGGATAATTCTCAACCATATGATCAGTAGATCCACACCATACACACTGACCAGCCTTCCTCCTACAATTCTCATCAGTATGTCCCTTACGACCACAGAAATCACAAATAATTTCCCCTTAAGTGGCCTAAGGTGCTCTTAACTTCCGCGGTGCCTTTGGTTGTTGAGGTGCTTTCTATTGCTGCGGAGCTCGCTGTTGATGTGGAGCCTTCTGTTGTTGTTGTGCCATCATAGGTTTCTTTCCAGTTCCTTGAGTGGAATATCCGGAAGGTCTCTTATTCCCCTGAAATGGCTTCGGGTTAGAAGGTCCTTGACGGCTAACAGTTATTCTGATATCCTTGTGAGTTGCTTCCACTTTCAAAGCCTTGTCCACTGCTCTTGTAGCACCCTGAAGTGCAGAGCACTACATCCCCCCGCACAATAGCCCAACACGTGTAACGAAATGGGAACTCCGCGCTCGTGCCAAGCTACAGCGAACGGGAGACAAACAAAATCTCTCCTAGGCTAGGAGGTCTAGACCCTAAATCAGAGTGCGCAAAATAAACAAACATTGCGTACGGAAGCCCAGGATTCAAACATATAAACAAACATGCTGAGCATAAGGACCAAATATACAAAAATTGAAACAAGTCAAGTTATATACAATTATTTCCAAGTTAATTTCATAGTCATATACATGCCTTCACAAGCTCGAAAGTATACAATAAACTTAAAACGAAATGCATGACTCTCTAAACGACCCAAAACTCAAAAGAAGACTGCCGCCAAGCACAAACTTCTCCAAACTGGAACCTGCAACTCAAAAGAAATAAAAAGGGAGAAAAGAAGACAACGAGGAGGGGTCAGTCCTAAAGACTGGTAAGGGGGCTAACCCATGCACACGTACATATAAGTAAGAGCAAAGCAAATTTAAATTAGAAAGTTCATGAACCGGGGCGTGGTTTTTGCAAGCTAAAACATTTTATCCCGTGGTAATACATATAAATAAAAAGGTTTAGGGCCGAAGGCCAAAATCAACCAATTTTAGAAATTATAAATCCACTCCCGTTTCACGAACCATATACATAATCGGAATCAAAATAACTCGGCGAGAACGAGTTCAAACCCACCAAACTCCTTTCATATCAGAATGAAAACGGAAAACATACCAAATTCATAATCAATCCTCCTTCTCCAGCTGGGGATGAGGAAGCGCTCCCTCAATCCCGTTCTCTCGTCAAAATAGGTTACATTTATATAAAAGTGTTTTCAATGATTTCATAGCAAATGGGAAAAATCCCATAAAGTACGTATCATACACATATCTAAGTATATATATATGTACATAATTCGCATGCGGGCTCAAAATACAGGCAGGGTTGTAGGTCGTTTTAACTAAAAGAAAGAAACTTCACCTCGTCGAGCAAACCGAACGAAACGGACCAATTCACCTCTATGAGACCTCCTCGACACCCACGAAACGAACCTAAAGACAAAGCAAAGAACAAAAGACAACCTTAGACTCGAAATGTACCAAGTAGATGCTCGGAAATTGCATATGGATGCAAACGATGCATAAAGAATGCAATGAGATGTCAATTAGATCATTTGAAGCCATATTGAATCATATCAATTCATAACTCATATATTTCACATTAAACGAATTTATAAAAATTACATAACAAGCACGTCATGCCATATAACATATTAGACATGCATGCACACTCTAAAAGAAAATAAGAAAAATCATGTAAGGCAAGGAAATGTCATATTAATGCATGTATGCACGTAGAAGGTCACGTAAGTTCATATTAAATCATATTCACATATTTCACGTAATATAATTCCACCAATTTCACATAACGTAAATAACACGTTATATAACACATTAGAGATGCATACATGTCATAAAAAGAGTAGGAAAATACATGCAAGTACATGGAAGTCACATAAACAAATATCAAGCTATACATATACGTTGGAAAATATAGAACGCATATTAGCGTACGTATTGCACGTAAGAGCACCAAATTCACATAATAAATTCATAATGCAACATATAACACATAGTTCATCACGTTAATATTGCATGCATATCACAAACGAAGCAAGAAAATATCACAAGAGGCCATCAAACGTCATATTGGTTCATGTACGCATGTTGAAGAACATATAACACATTTTAAGCCATATATTTCACGTATGAGCATCGAATTCACGTAATTAATTCACAAGTATCCATGTAACATATAATATAACAAGCTATATATGCATACAAGACAAGAAAGAAGTAAGAAAATCAAACAAAACACGAAAGAAATGAAAAATGAAACAACGCAGCAGCACCTACTCGAAACTGCGCCAAACATCTCTCCGGTGGTCGCGGGCAGCCTGCCAGCACTATTCAAGTCAAAACTTGGGCAAAATCTGGTCGTAGGCTCGACCAGAATCCTTCTTCCCCCTGTCGCGGGCTCAACCTCCTGCGTCTGCTGCGAATATCAGCAACCAAGCAAGAAACGAGATCAAAGGCAAGAAATCGTATATCCATCTTCAAGTTCAAGTTTCACAAAATATAAAAATGGTGGATCAATTTTCAGAGAATTTTCTCCAAATTTCAGATCATATAATCACATAATAAAGTCAGGAGATCATTTATCATTTATAAATTCAAGGATTGAAGCAAGTATGGCATGAGTTCTTCCAATTTCTATCAAAAGACCTAACTATTCATCAAGCTAGCCAAAACAAGATCATCTCTTCATGAAAATGAGGAAATAAGGTATCAAATTAAAGATAAGAAGATGGAGAATACATTAATGGACTAACCTTTCGAATTTCAGGTGATTTGATCGAGTATTGAGGCCAAAACTTGGAAATTGAACACTATTCCTCTTCTTTCTCATGGAGTGACTAGTAGCAGGGGAAAAACCCCTTTTTCCTTCTCCTTCCTGATGTGGGAAAAAACGGGGGAGGTTAAGGGTTGATAGTTGGGTTAACTACGGTTATTTAGGTTCAAACTTTAGTTAATTTGGTCAAAGAATAAATAAGTTATGCTCAAAATGGTCAAGAAGGGTCGGAATTGCACGCAAGGCTCAATACGGGCAAAATACGAAGAACCAAACGGGCTTAGAAAAATACAAGGTTGGGTTCTCTAGCTTCCATTCTTTGTTACAAGTCTGAGCCTCTTCCAGAATTTGAATCCAAATTCCCTCAAGTTACACCCTTCGGAACCCAAGGTGCGCTAAACGAGTTAGGCCCTCGAATCCCTTAACAAATAAAACGGTTCGAAAATCGTATCAAACGAACACGAAATCATGCAACGAAAGTAAAAACATATTCATAACATATATAAATCATGCATATCACGTAATCACGAAAGTTAGAAACAAAAACGGGTTCAAACGGATTAAAAACGACATAAAACGGATAAAAACGTTCAAATAATTTAAATAAAGTTCAAATATAATTTAAATAAATTACATAAACGATATAGTGAACATGTAATTAGCGTAACTAAAATAATTTAAATGCACACATAGCACTGTGACGCCCCGTTTTCTCGAAGGGCGTTCTTACGACATCAACAAGTAAGTCTCTACACTTATGTGTGTTTAATTTAAGAGTTCTTGAATTATATGATTTAATTTAAATCCAATTTAATATGTGTTCATTCGAATTATTCTAAGATTATTGTCAACTGGATTAATTACGCGCATATTTAACCCTAACTACCTAATTTGATTTAATTCAAATTTATTCCATGAAATAATTGTCAAGTGATTTTAAATCCATCATGTTACTTAACTTGTTTAATTTCGGTTTACTTGAATTCCTTGAGATTAATTGTCAATCATGTGTTTACAAAGTGCCGTTAAATTATACGAAAAGTTTCTAAAATTAAATTGAATTAAACTTTAATTGGTAAATCTCTATTTCACTTTTATTTGTAAAATTAATTCGGAGCTTGAATGTTTATTCGTAACTTTACTAATTTTATTTACGATTAATTGTACGCGATATTTATCCTTGCTACGCGATAAGGATACCCGGTTATATATAGCTTGTGCACAAGAGACATTTCTCCCAATCCCTTTTTCTCTCTCTCTCTCTCCTCTCCCACTTTCTCTCTCCCGCGGGTTACTATCGCGGCTTCGGTTACGAGCCCATAACTCGATCGTTTCTCGATGGAATTCAACAAACGAATAGTCCATTTCGATTATCTCGGCGAGACCGACGTAAGAGTACCAATTTCACAGCCTAACGATGAACGACGGCGAAGATATCGCTGATTTTCAGACGCCCAGGCGGGTGGCAGCGGACCGCGACTTCGCCGCCCATTTCCGGCGGCTTCCGGCGGGATTTCAGCAACACGCGCCCATGACCCATAAAGGCGCTTCATTTGACGTTGGTGGCGCGGCAATCGGAGCAGAGACGGAGTCGCACGCGCCGCCCAAAACTCGTGGCGGTGGCGCAAGTTACTGTTGCAGCGGCGGCAGAAACTTCGGAGGCCAACGGGGCCCTTTTCCAGCCATCTTTTGGTCTCGGGCTCTTCACGAAAGTTGTTCGGAACGACGAGAACTAGTGACCTGTCATCAGGCGACTCCAGATTCGGTGGTTTGGTGGCGGATCGGTGGCGGCAAAGTGGCGGTGCAACGGCGGCACTAGCTCCGAGGATTTTTCCGGAAAGCTACCTTAGGGCTTTCGAAGAGCTCGTCATGAGTAAGACAACACCTTTTTCGGATCGTATTTTGGTTCACCGGTTTGGAAGTAATTTGAGTTTGAAGATTTAGGGTTTTCGTGCTCTTAGATTTCAGATCTACGACAATCGGCTTGGAATTTCCAGAAATTGATTGAGGATTCGGAACGGGCACGAAGACTTCATTCAGGAATGATTTTTTGGGATTTTTCCGGCGACCTTCGGCGGCAGCCCGGCGGCGGTCCGGCAAAATTCCGGCAGCTACAGTGGTGGCGTTCCGGCGGCGTTTGGTCAGAATGTTCGTCTCATTGTGCTGAGTTCAATGCCACCTTCCGTTCGTTAATCGGACACTCGATCTATTTATTACGAATTATTTTGCATAATTGTGATTATTTGAATTAATTGTTTTAAGTGCAAATAAATTGGTTATTGTTGGTTTGTTGATCGAGATGTATTCCAATCGTATATGAAAACATGTGTTGAATGGATTGTGATATGTATGAATGTTTCGATTTACAATTTGAATCCCGATGTGATGAATTTACGCTATTTGTTAAGTACGAAGGGGTGTTAGTGTAATATCTAGAAACTAATCTTTTATGTGACTAAATGAACTTGAATGATATTTTAGAAGAACGAACATGTTGTGATTTCTCTATATGAATTTGAGACGTTCTCAATGTTATGTTTGTTGTAAATTGTGTTTCCAATATTAAATTTAGATACATGAAGGATGCTTGAACAACTTGAGACTTTATGCATGATAGGAGTTAGAATTGTAATATCTTGATTTACTCTTACTACTTGAAAATGGTATATTATGAATTACGATAAATTGATAATTGTCATGTTTGTAAGTAATTAATTCCTAGTGGAATAACTATATAAACACTTTAAACGAACAATTATGCTTAGTAATCAACTAAGGGGATGTATGTGTAATAATTCTAAACTTTTATAAATAACTTAGGGGATGTAAGTGTAATATTTATGAAACTACGAATGTGATTTGAGCTTGTGTACCAAACATGTTGTGAAGTTGTAAAGTATGATCTTAAGTGAATTAAATGTACTCTTTATTTGTATCAAGCATGCCATCTACGCACAACAACTTTGTATGTTTATACGATCAAGTTGCTCTTACTTATGCACTTTATAACTCGACATGAACTTGATGCTTAATTCTAATATTATAATTGAACCCTGTGACATTGGATGATTTAATATGCATTTTGTGAATACATTGACTTCCTAAATTGATTGTGCATCTTTGGATATGGAATTACGTGATGGTTGCTTGTAAATATGACCTTATTGAGCATTGATATGCCTTGAATGACCACGACACCTTATCCAAGCACAACATGAACACTTATGCATAACCACGATCATGTTGAGCAATGCCGTGCGTCTTGTTTGGTTCATATATAGAGTCTAAGTCTGGGCTTCTGTATGTCTTGTCACAGAGTTTGGTGGTGCCGGTGGGCCCGAGGTTTAGAGTGTTTGGCCCTTCACACTCTCAGACTCTACTTTCACGAGGTGAGGTTTAGGATTTTGTATAGTTAAGCGACCTATGGCCTTAAAATGATGATTTCAATCCTTGCATGCGGTTATATACTATGTATGATTAGATATGTGTTGGATATGATATGATTATGACCTTGTGGACCATCCTTGGTTTTGAAGAAAAATTAAGTATTAAGGCATATGTAAGCTATTTTGGAAAACTCTAATATATTATGATTCTGTAGCGAGTTGCCATGAAATATTGGCATATGTATGTATGTTATGTTATGTGGATCCAGGAGCTGGTACTAGTGGAGACCGGCACGGCATAGGGCCGTCGGATAAGCCACTGTGCTAGTTCCATTTGAGACATCATTGCGCGACCTTAGGGCGATGAGGGAGGCGTGATATCTTGAGCCTTCGGTGTACAGCCGGGGAGGACTCTTGTGGGTTCGCTACCCCTTGAGGGTTTGTATGTATGTTATTGATGGTTAGGGCCAACGCGTGGCTCTTCCATCATTGGAGTAGAGGATGGATTGATTCTGCTTTATGTTCTGTTCAGTTATGAGGAGTAAAGGTTGGAAGCCCGTACTCGCAGGGTATATGTTATGAATATATGGGATTTGTGAAACGGGATAGGCTTCTCTAAATGGTTTTCCAAACTTATACTATTTTGGGTATTTCAACTGTTTTAGCGTGCAAAACCCTAATCCCGGTTCATGAGTCCACCCTTATGATATGTGCTGTGCTCTATATATATATTGTGGGTGTGCGTTAGCCCCCCTCACTCAGTCAGTTGACTGACACCTCATTTTATCTTTTAGTTGCAGGTTCTTTTGGCTTGAGCTAGGCGGAAGTGAGTCTTCTGAGTCACACTTGTCAGTCTAGTAGGTGTTAGGATGCATTTGTCGCATACTCTACTTATTTTATGTATTTATGTTTCACATTTGCAGATTATGTTTATGTTCTATTTAGACTTCAACCCGTGTGGGGTTAGTAAGATAGTATTTGGTTGTTACTAGATATTGATGATATTTATGTTGTTTATTATGTTGGATTATGTATGTCGATATTCGGGATTAGGTATCTATGCTAGTTGAACCCGTCACCTGCTTTGCATGTTTTGTTTTAAATGCTTCCGCTATCTATTGTTGTTGGTTTTAATTGCTTCCGCACTCTGAGTTTTTGTCAAGTTAGATCCGTCTAGCCTAGTGTGTGAGTTGGTCTCCCGTTCGCTCTGATTCGGATTCGGGCATGGATTTCCATTTCATGTTCTGGGTCTGGGTCATATTGCGGGGGATGTGGCATCCTCCGTTTGGGGTGTTACAAGCACTCTGGAACTGCGTACCTGTACGGCTGGACGAACGGGTTGTTACAGCTCTGGTGTAGGTCTCGATATCCAACGATGCTAACGCCCAACGTAGTTCAGGTTTCAGACCATCAATGAATCTCTTAGTCTTGCGGCGTTCATCATTCAGAATGTGAGGTGCATACTTGATAAATCTGACAAACTTGGCTTCATACTCCATCACGTTCGTATTCCCTTGGACTAGGCTCATGAACTCAGCTTCTCTCGCGTCGCGAGTAACTTGAGGGGTGTACTTTTGCTAGAATTCCCTTACAAACTCTGTCCAAATACTGTTGACGCTATTCTCAGTCCACATATGCTCAGTATGCTTCCACCAGTTAAGTACAGCTCCTTCCATTAAAAATGTAGCGTACTGAACTCGCTCACGATCTTCTGGGTAGATATCCATAGCTTCGAAGAACTTTTCCAAACTTGCTATCCAATTCTCAGCTTTTAAATCATTAGGTTCACCATAGAACTTAGGAGGATTAATTCTAAGGAACTTCTCTAGTGACTTTTCATTAGGAGGATTACCCCTTGCCTTAGAATCTGCTGTAGTACTTCTGCTAACTCTGCGACTCCTTCCCTTCTGGCTTGGTGATGACGAACCATACCTAGGTGGTGTGACTTCCCTATGGGGTGGCGATGGTGGTACACAATTGCCTGGTGCTCTTCTTGGTTGCATGATGTTGCTGAATTTGCAAGAATCCAGGGATATATATAATGCATGTCAATAAGAATGATTCACATACTTGCTAATCCACGTATTTCATGTATTCACATATAATCTCAAGTATGTATCAAGTATCTCAATCAACAAGATATCAACAATAAGTAATGATTGACATAATCATCAACCATTCATAAATGTGAACATCATATAACAATAATCCGATGAGATAAGATGATATATCATGATGACAATAAATGAAATGGCATGATCCTACTAACGGCCCTAATGGTATCTTGATGCAACTCTAAGACTCATGCAATGACAGTTATGGAAAGCAGTAAACAGGTAAGCAGAATAAAGTGGTGAATACTGTGTCACAAATAAGCATGGTTTGGTAAAATTTTACAACAGGCTACATATTACACAAAAGTCAAAATGGGAAGGATCAGATTATAATCAAATTGCTCCCATACAAGTCTTACCATACCGTCCAACCATTCTCGACACATCCTACCATAGGTACCATGTCATCTGAACCGTCATCAGTGGTGCCAAAACTCGGGGATCATCTACCATAGCTATATATCCCCTCCTCCAAAAGTTAGTCCCATATTGTCGTCATCCATAGATATATATATATATATATATATATATATATATTTATGCATCTATACTATATACAGAGATCTCTCAGCAGCAATCAACCCTGGTAACTGTGGTCCAAAGAACCCCTAGTAGTGTCATCAGAAACAGCAACAACCTCACCCTAACCATGCCCTTCTACGTCACCTCCATCATCATCATCATCAGACCCATTGTTACCTCCATCAGACTGCTCCTGTATAGGCTCGGGCTCCTCAGAGGCCTAACTGACATCCTGACCCTCGACCTCCTTAATTACCTGCTCATCAGATAGGTGATAGGCATCATACAAACAAGCTCTCATACGTACACGGTAGTGCTGGTGGCACTCCATAGAAGTATCACGGTCAATGGTCATCTTCATAAGGTCTGCCTCCAGCTCAGCAATGCGTGCAGCCCTCTGCTCAGCAACATGAATCATCTCAACAGCATACTCACGAGCAATTTCCCTATCATTCAGATGTTGCAGTGATTGATCCTGATGGCGCATAGCATCCAACTTGACCTCGCGGTCTCTGATGCTCATGAAAGTAACCATCTCGCTCAGACTCGAGAAGGTGCACAACCCTGTTAGGATAGGAATACCCAGGTCTACTATTGTTCCTCACTCTACGCCAGGTATAGAAACGAGTGCCTCCACGGCGAGATACAACTACAGTGTGTGGAGCCTCAAACTGCTGAAAGAATGCCTCATCCATCTGCTGCTGATTGGGATCAAGGTGTGGCTCAACTGCGATAGCTATACAGAGAACACCATAGATATGAAAACCAGACAATCGAACCATGCATCCCCAAAAAGTTTTCCTCGATGCAGTATGAGAACAATCCTGATGCAATGCGTGAACAATCCTTGATACAACATGAGAGCAATCTAGGTTAAGTCTCTTATTACTTAAACCAATGCTCTGATACCAACTCAAGCTGTAGCGCCCCACTTTTATATGTATATGGAGAGGAACGCTCCAACCCCTGCACCGATATACTCATCAAATAATGGTGTAAGCCATCACTCAACAAATACACCGGTGAACGGTTGATGAAGATCATGATGAATGCTCGATGATAATGCAGCGAAAATTAGGAAATTTTGAAACTTTTAAATCAATGCGTGGTGGTGACAAGTAATGAGCACATATAATGAACAATACAACCACGTTTAAGTAGAAGAGACAAGTAACGATATGATATAATTAATTGGACAATATCACGGGAGCATGTACTAAGTAGAGTAGCAGTGTATGAAGTTACAAAATAAAGCTAGGAACATGTGCAGCCATATATCATAATGCAAGATACAAAATAGATTAATAACATATAAGTCCTGACTCGGGCAAAAATAGACCTTCTAGAGCTTCAAGATACCTCTAGAGTGCGGCTGTAAGACCTGAAACCATGAGGCCAGAAAACAGGTAGAGGTATTAGTCAAAGTGACTAAGTGAGGGAGTACTTAAAAGGAATACTCTTGAAATCAAAGGATATTTGAAATGAATAAAGTTTAGCTTAAAGAATGATTTGAGAGATAAATACTTTATGAACACATTTGATAGGCAAATGATGATGTCACAAGCGCACAAATATGATTTTAATAAAGCGGAATAGGGGTAAAAGGATAACTTTGATAAATATGAACCAATATTTATAAAATGACTTATGCAGCTAGGCATCATCCACCCTTACTCCTTGAAAACAATGAACGATGAGCGATGTTGGACCGAGATCAACAACATCTTGAACATACACACATGCACCATCCTTCTCTGGTGTCACTTCGGGTAGCTAGCCCTAGGTGACGATAAATGTTATGTCCGTTTTTCATGCATATTTTAATTGGCTAATCAACACTTTATTGGACGTTTTTGTGCTTAATTGCAATTTTTGTGATCCCTTTTCAGGTACAAACGACAATGGAGTAAGATGTACGAAAAGCGGGACGAGAATGAAGAAAATGGACTTAGAAGCATAAATCTCGAAAGTTGACCAAAATGAGGTCCCGACCGCGACCTCATCCTGCTGTTTTTCGATCGCGAGCGCGACGGTATATTTTTCGGATGAATTTCGCCAATAAAATGTCAAATCTCGAAAGAAGGGAAAAATGAGGTCGCGATTGCGACCTTCTCTATGCTCATTTACAACCGCGGGTGCGACTCGTATTTTTGGTGATTTTTCTGCCGAATTTTGGAGCAATCTCGAAACATAGCCAAAATTCAGTTCAATTCTGGTCACGACCGCGACTATGCAGAAAACACGTTTTTGTTAGTTGGTCGCGGGCGCGACCGTTTCATGCCTAATTTCGATCGCGACCGCGACCCTGTGCAAACATGATTTTTTCGAATATTAGGCAGTTCTCAACAGTTTTTTGTCATGGATTTTAAAAGGATAAACTTCTCCATTTTCAAGGACGGATAGTACAGATAGATTGAAGACGAGAGTCGACATCTTCCACAAGTTCCTTTCTACTTTAGTTATTTACTTTCAGTTGAACGAATACTCTCAATTTCAGTTTATGTGTTGAATTCTCTAGTCATAACTTTAGTGTTCGAATGTTTCTAGATTTATTTGCTCTCAAGACTTCATATATTATAATTTCCATGTTGAATTCTATGTTCTTATGTGTTAGTAATATGAATTTGAATTTTAGTTATAGCATGAGTACTTAAACTATCTAGGCATGGGAATGAATGCATGTATGCTAGGTGTTTGAAATAATGTCTGAATAAGTGATTTATTCCTTGAATTTATGAAAACTTGAGTAAATTCATATACAACGTGTTGGCCATCCGAAATATATTTCTTAAAGTTATTTCATTTTCGAAAGAATTATAGTAACTTGGATGTTTTCATAAAAGTTGGAATTTTAGAGTTAAAGAAATTCGACCTTTTTCTGGATATCCAAGTAGAATTCTTGAATTACGCCAAGCCGCTGATTTAAGAGTCTCTATTGTCTTGATTGATTGGTTAAGTCTATTATTGGATAATTGTGAGAACATTTTCTGAAATGGATTTAATACACACCTTAGATTCGAAAGAATTCATGGTATAACTTACTGACAAGATTAAAGGAATAATCTCACTAATGAAAACATTGTTGGAACTCTAGTTACATGTATCATTCCCTAGCCTATTGTTCTCTTTGAATTAAATTGCAAGTATTTACGTTTATTAGTTAGCTAATCTCAATTATTCCATCCTCATAACTTGTTTCACATTAGTCTAATTAATGGAAATTGGTATACGAGTAATCTTTGATTCACCCTTCCTTGTGGATACGACCCCTTGTGCTACAAAGTGACATTTAGCTTGTACTTGGGCTTTCAAACGAATTGCAAATTCTAATCATTACTTGATAGCATTCATATGCTACAGAAAAAGTTTTTATAAAGTAAATTGGGTATATCAAGTTTTTGGCGCCGTTGCCGGGGAAGGCGCTGACTCAAGAATTATTCTTATACTTTTATCACCTACTTTAGACTTGTTTACATTATTCTTGGTTTATTTTCATTTGAAACTTAATCTAGTGAATTTCTTTTTACAGGCAATTCGTGCATGAGAAGAACTCTAAGTTCCGATTTTGTTGATTACACACCGAAAATTGAGAGAAGGCTTAGAGCAATCAGGCGAGTACGCAGGCAAGAGAGACTTGCACCACCGGATATCATGGCTGATGATGAAGAAAACGGGAATAATAGGAGGGCTCAAAATCTCAATGTTGAACCTAGAGTCCCACATCCAGCACTCAAGGATTACAACACACCAAATGCTGGGATAATCCAGAACAACCTAGTTCAACCTCCCGTTGAAGCAAATAATTTCGAGATCAAACCGGCTACTATTAATTTTCTACAACAAAACCAATTTGGAGGTGTCGCTACGGAAGATCCGACAGCCCATTTATCCTACTTCCTTGAAGTATATGCTACATTCAAGATGCATAATGTGTCGGATGATGCAATAAGGATCAGACTATTTCCCTTCTCTTTAAGGGATAATGGGCGCTCATGGATAGCTACGATACCCAATAAAACCCTTCGGAGTTGGGATACCTTATCTCAGGCATTTCTGGCAAAATTCTTCCCTCCTATTAACACAATGAAATACCGAAATGATATTACATCATTTCGACATCATTTCGACAATATGAGGGGGAATCCTTGTATGAAGCTTGGGAAAGGTTCAAAGAGTTGAAAAGGAAGTGTCCTCATCATGGTCTTCCAACTTGGCTTATTGTGCAAACCTTCTATAATAGGATGACTCAAAATATTCGAGTAATGGTAGATGCAGTAGCCGGAGGTGCATTGATCACTAAAGCCGAGGATGAAGCACTTCAACTTTTGGAGAATATGGCAGCTAACAATGGTTGGAATCAAGAGAGGATTACTCCTCCACCCACTAAACCGGCAGAGGTAATGGAGCTAGATGCATTCACGGCAATCAATGCTAAGATTGAAGCGACGAGCAAGAGATTGGATCAAATAGCAGTGAATGTTATCGGGACATCATCGTCACCACCCGTGCAGGTAACTTGTGAGATTTGTAATGGACCACATATGTTTAATACTTGTCCTCATTCTAATGCAGGTATTCAAGTTGGAGCCGGGCAAGAACAAGACAATTATGTGAACAACCAGAGACCAGTGAACAACCTGTATTCCAACACTTATAATCCGGGGTGGAAGAATCATCCGAATCTTTCTTGGTCCAACAATCAAGGAAATCAAGAGAATCAACCAAGGTAGAATTTCCAGCATAAGCGAGTACAATTTCGAGAACCACCTCACCAAATCATTAATCCAAATGAACTCCACAACCCGATCAACAACAAGGATTGGAGGCGATGCTAGAGAAGTTTATCTCGGTGACTACCGAAAAATTTCAGAAGCTTGATACTCAAATGGAGGATATGATAAATCACAACCGGAATATGGATATACAAATTGGACAAATTACGGGTTCCTCAAATCCTAGACAACAAGGGGGTCTGCCGAGCAAACCGGAGACGAATCCTAGAGAGCATTTCAAAGTTATTACCTTGAGGAGTGGGAAAGCTTATGAAGGACCAAAAATGTAAGAAAAGAATGAGGTGAAAGATGAGGAAGAGGTGGAGAAAAAAGTAGAAATTGAGAAGGATTCCGAATCAAGTGAAAAGGAAGAGCTCCCTTCACAACCAAAGGTGTATGTGGCACCGAAACCTTATGTGCCACCCGTTCTATTTCCAAAAATGTTGAAGAAGCAAAAGTTGGAGAAGCAATTCGAGAAATTCCTGAATATTTTCAAGGAATTGCATATTAATATCCCTTTTGCTGAAGCTCTTGCTCAAATGCCCACCTATGTGAAGTTTCTCAAGGAAATCCTCTCAAACAAAAGAAAGCTTGAGGAGTATGAGTGTAGCACGATATTGCAACACAAGCTTCCTCCGAAGCTCAAAGATCCAGGGAGTTTCTTTATCCCTTGCACTATTGGTAGTTTGAATTTTAATAGAGCATTATGTGATCTTGGAGCAAGTGTTAGTTTGATGCCTTTATCCATTTGTAGGAAATTAGGTCTTGATGCGTTGAAGCCCACTACCATAACTTTGCAGTTAGTCAACCGTTCGGTGAAGTATCCAACTGGAGTTTTAGAGAATGCTTTGGTTCGAGTTGGGAAGTTCTATCTTCCGGTAGACTTCATTGTCTTGGATATGGAAGAAGATAGGGAAATGTCATTGATCCTTGGAAGGCCTTTCCTTACAACCGCTGGAGCCCTTATTGATGTCAAGAATGGACTTCTCACTCTTAGAGTTGGTGAAGAAAAGGTGGAGTTCAACCTATTCAAAGCGGTCAAAGAAGCTGAAATTGTCCAAAGTGTTTTTTTGTGGATACAATTGAGGGAGAAAAGTTGATCGATACTCGAAATGAAGATTCATTGGAGCTATGTTTGAATGGCTTGGAAGGAATGGTTGAAGGAGAAGAGATCATAGAGGAGCTAGCAGCTTATACAAAAGCATTGGAGGCAATCCCGTTCGTTCCCTTCCGACAGAGGTATGCGTATGAGGAATTGGCGGTAGGTAAACCCATTCCTCCTCCATCTATAAAGCTCCTACACTTGAGTTGAAACCGCTCCCCAAACATTTGATGTATGCGTATTTGGGTGAAAATGATACTTTGCCTGTTATTGTTTCCTCTAGTTTATCCGATACACAACTTGATAGTCTTTTGAGGGTGTTAAGGGAACATAAACGAGCCTTAGGTTGGACCATTGTGGATATTAAAGGAATAAGCCCTTCGATTTGCATGCATAAGATATTAATGGAAGATGATCATAGGCCTTCGGTTGAACACCAACGTAGATTGAATCCAAATATGAAAGAGGTAGTTCGGGCTGAAGTGATTAAGTTGTTAGATGCAGGAATTATTTATCCTATCTCGGATAGCAAATGGGTTAGTCCGGTACAAGTGGTACCTAAGAAGGGGGGGATGACGGTTGTTAAAAATGAAAATAATGAACTAATCCCTACTAGGATGATTACGGGGTGGAGAGTGTGTATTGACTATAGGAAACTTAATAATGCCACCCGTAAGGACCACTTTCCTTTACCTTTTATTGATCAAATGTTAGAAAGGCTTGCTAGACATTCATATTATTGCTTCTTAGATGGATACTCGGGGTATAATCAAATAGCCATAGCACCGGAGGATCAGGAGAAATGTACCTTTACTTACCCCTATGACACCTTTGCTTATAGAAGAATGCCTTTTGGGTTATGTAATGCTCGAGCCACATTTCAGCGATGTATGATGGCCATTTTTTCTGATTTTATAGAGAAAACAATGGAAATTTTCATGGATGATTTCTCTATTTTTGGCTATTCATTTGATTCATGTTTATCACATCTAACCCGAGTTTTGGAGTGTTGTGAGGAGACTAACTTGGTGTTGAATTTGGAGAAGTGTCATTTTGTGGTAAGAGAAGGTATAGTGCTAGGACACAAGATCTCAGAAAAAGGAATAGAAGTGGATCGTGCAAAGATAGATGTGATTGCAAAGTTGCCACCACCGACGAATGTCAAGGGAGTATGGAGTTTCCTTGGTTATGTCGGGTTTTATCGCCGGTTTATAAAGGATTTCTCCAAGATTACTTTGCCACTTTGTAAGCTTCTACAAAAAGATAGCGAATTTGAGTTTAATGATGATTGTTTGCTTGCATTTGATAGGTTAAAGAAGGAGCTTACATCGGCTCCAATAATGGTGGCACCGGATTGGAATCTCCCATTCGAGCTGATGTGTGATGCAAGTGATCTAGCTTTAGGAGTTGTGCTTGGACAAAAAAGGGATAAGCGTTTACATGTTATTGCTTATGCTAGTAAAACTTTGAATGATGCACAAATTAACTATGCTACCACCGAAAAAGAACTTTTGGCTATTGTGTTTGCATTTGATAAATTTCGTTCTTATTTGATAGGATCAAAGACTTATACCGATCATGCGGCGATCAAGTATTTGCTAGCCAAAAAGGATTCGAAGCCTCGTTTGATTAGGTGGATTCTTTTGCTTTAAGAATTTGACTTCGAAATTGGAGACAAGAAAGGGGCAGAAAATGTGGTGGCGGATCATTTGTCAAGATTGGAGTTTGGTGATGGTGTTGAGAAGAATGAGGGAGATATCTCTGAGAAGTTTCCGGATGAGCATCTTTTCATGGTAGCCTCTTCAACTCCGTGGTTTGCAGATTTTGTCAACTATCTTGTTAGTGGAGTACTTCCTCCGGAGTTGACTTATCATCAGAAATGGAAATTCTTTGCCGATGTGAAGCACTACTTTTGGGAGGAACCACTTCTATTCAAACATTGTTCGGATGGCCTAGTAAGGGGTTGTGTGCCTCAAGATGAAGTCGAAGAAATTCTGAAACAATTCCATGCAAGTCCGTATGGAGGACACGCAAGTTCTAGCAAGACAACCACCAAGGTGCTTCAATCCGGTTTTGGTGGCCTACGTTATTTCATGATGCGCATAACTTTGTGATTAAATATGATCGATGCCAAAGGACGGGAACGATAGGTCGGCGTGATGAGATGCCACTTCACTATATCTTGGAGATTGAGTTGTTCGATGTATGGGGAATTGGCTTTATGGGACCTTTTCCTTCCTCACATGGCAATCAATATATTCTAGTGGCGGTGGACTACGTTTTAAAGTGGGTGAAGGCAATAGCAAGTTCTACAAATGATTCTCGGGTGGTGATCAAGTTCCTAAAAAGGACTATTTTTACAAGGTTTAGCGTGCCATGAGCTTTGATAAATGATGGAGGAACCCATTTTTGCAACAAGCCGCTCGAAACTGTGCTAAAGAAATATGGATTGCACCACCGAGTGGCTAGACCATACCATTCGCAGTCTAGTGGTGAAGTGGAGATATCCAACCGTGAGATAAAGCAAATCTTGGAGAAAACTATCAATGCTTCACGTAAAGATTGGTCTTTAAAGTTGGATGATGCTCTGTGGGCATATAGGACGGTTTTCAAGACACCAATTGGAATGTCTCCATATAGGCTTGTTTATGGGAAAGAGTGTCACCTACCCGTGGAACTCGAGCATAAGGCCTATTGGGTAATTAAGGCATTGAATTTTGATTATAAGAAGGACGATGAGAAACGAATTTTGCAGCTCCATGATTTTGAAGAATTTAGGTTGAATGCTTATGAGAATGCAAAGGTATACAAGGAAAGGACAAAGAAATGGCATGATAAGCGTATTCGTCCCAAGAGTTTTGAGGTTGGACAACTAATCTTGCTCTTCAACTCAAGACTTAAGCTATTTCCGGGAAAGTTAAAGTCAAGATGGTCCGGACCATTTCGAGTGATCAAAGTTTTATCTAATGGAGCTGTTGAAGTTGGGAGTGAGGCTATGGGATCTTTCGTTGTTAATGGTCAAAGGTTGAAACCTTACTTCATGGGAGACCCCATACAGAAACACACTTCGTGTGTGTTGAGAATTCCGAATATCTAAAAGAGGGTGACTTAATCAAGCTGAAGACTATAAATCAGAACTAATTTTAATTGCTTTCCTTAGTTTGTTTTTCTTGTTGGTCTTGTGGGTAGTTGTTGACTTTCACTCTCTTCCGTATGCAGATTGTTCGGTGTGCAAGTTGGGATAGCTTCAGAAGATTTGGTCGTTAATGAGGTCCATTTACATTTGGCTAAGTGGTGATGATTTAATATGCATGTGGTTAGTTGTAATGTGCTTTGTGAGATGTTCTTTTGTGCGGAAAGTGCATATTTATGAATTTTTGGCCTGATGGTTTGCTTGAACATTTGAGAATGGGGTGAAAAACCGGCATACTATGGTTATTGATTGCATACTTGAGTTGCATGAGTGTTTTACATGTCAACGTGATTAAACGCCGGTTAATAATGTGTTAGTGAGGCTTGGTTTTGTGCGGAATTTTTTTTTAAAAAGGAACCCAGCATCCTTAGTTCTTATTCTCAAAAATCATAAGACACAAACTAAAGAACTCTAGGCGACAGACTTGATTCTCCACCAAGACTCTGACTTTAGCTCCAAATTCTTCACTCAAATCATCAAGGTAAGATCAAAGAACATTTTTCCTTTGGGCTTCATAGTTGAATTTCGAATTTTAGGGCTTTCTCTCACCTCTTCCCCAACTTTGAACTTGAAAACCTAGGTGTGTAAAAATGTTTTTTTTTTTTTTTGTGGAATTTGGACTTGAATCATTGCATAATCTCGTATTTAGACTTTCTCACTTAGGGAGATTCTTGATGAGTAGTTGTAAAACACAATGCTAGTCTAATTCTCAACCTTTACTGTGAAACCTAGGGTGGACGAAATTCTGAAAATTTCTTGGGATAATTGGTGTAAATCTCAGTTGTTAGGAATGCTTAGATGATAAATTTGTTGAGTTGAGGTTGAATCTTGAGAATTTTAGCCTAAAATTGTCAGCCTCTAGAACCGCCCACCAAGTGTTTGATGAAAGTCTTGAGTGATTGTTTTTATGTGCCAAATGTGCTTAATATTGTGATGATTGCTCACCAGCAGGTACAAAGCCCCAAAGAGAGCTAGAAACACAGGTGCATCATCATCATCGGGGGTGGCACAAGCAAATCCTAATGCTCAACGTCCTCTCATCTCCAATAGATATGTTTCATTACATGTGCTTAGAGGACCACACGTTTGAGAACCAATCCGAAACTACTTCTCAAGATTAGGTTGGTTGGAGTTCCTTGATAAGAACCACCAAACTTTTGCTCCATTGACTCATGAGTTGCTTCAAACATTTAAGTGGAAAGATGCAGCATGCACGTTCAAGATGCAGGGCCAAAGATTCAGACTCACGGCTGAAGAGTTGAGGGCAATTTTGGGTTCCCGGTAGATGGGGCAGATCATATACCTACGGATTGGACAAAGGCACAACAGAATGCAGTCTGGGCACAACTTGGTACACATGGAACTTACAATTCAAAAACAGCCAAGTCCACGGACATACAGAGTGCAATTTGGAGGATTATTCTTAAGATCCTCTCTTCCGGGATTTGTCCGAGGGAGAACATAGGCAAAGTGAGTGTGGTAGACCACTGGTTGATAGGTTGCATGCTCGAAGGAACCCAAGTGAATGGGACTTACATCCTTATGGAAAGGATGTGGGAGCAAGCTAGGAAAGATAGGGGTGCCTTCGCCTATGGGGGGTATGTCACCTGCATTATACGGGCCTGTGGAATTGAGGTGCCCAAAGATATGGCACCCATGGAGGAGTTCACATTCCTCACCTCTGAAGCCTTTGTACACCTTGAGATATTCAAATGGTGGCCCCAACCATTGAGTCATGGGTAGTTTGGTGGCCCCCGAGTGAAAGGGAAAGGCTACAGATTTGCTATGAGCATGGAGCCCCGACTATTGAGCAATTACCTGTGCAGATTAGGGCTAGGCTTTCAGCTCCACGTGAGGCCAATGATGCATTGGTGGATGAGGATGTAGAGTCACAGCTTCAGCTGGTTATGCGATTCTTGAGAAATGAAGCACGTTACAACCGGGAGCAGTTTGAAGCCATCAGGGCAAAGCAGGTTGCTCAGAACAGAAGAATTGATGAGCTGATGCATGCCATGAACCTGCACCATAACCAGGCCTCCCCGGATGATGCCACCGATGCTTGATTTGTGACCCCGCCTATGGGGTGTTATCTTACTTTGTGTTCACTTATTCTGCATACTCTCCTTCACTTTGACTTATATGTGTTTATTTAGTGTGTGGAACCTCCTTGTTGCTTATGTTTTTCTTGGATTGGATGAACTTATGACTGGGTGAAAATTTTAATGGTAGATCTTTTATTATGATAAATGTGCTTATTGCATGATGCTTTTCCATTTAGAATTTCTGGAGCACATTGTTTTATTCTCTAGTTGGTATCACTTGGTTGTTGGATTTGTTGTTCCTCAGGAAAGAAAATATTTGGAGCGCCGTGTTGCCGGATTGTCATGAATAGGGGAGTCCCATACACCCTTCTCCTATTATATTTTATATGCTTGGGGACATCCTAGAGTTTAAGTGTGGGGGAGGGATTAAAATTTGAATGCTTGCTAATTCTTGAGCATGAGGTTGAGTATTTGTGAATTATCTCTGATTCGGTATGTTTTTGCTCTTTCGAGAGTCCGTGCTAAGCTTGAGTTAGGAGATTTTTCAAATACTTACAAGCATGTGTGTGGTATGTAAGTTGAGTGTAAATGCATATCCTCACCTTTTGCGTACTTAGTGAACAAATTAATGCACCTTGAGTTTTTAGAAAAAGTTTGTATCTCTTAAAAGAAGCTAAGTGAGAAGTAGAGGATAACCTAGTATCTTTTGAGATGAAATTGAGCTGGCTTTAGGTTAGGGAAATGATTTAGGCCTTCGATTCCCAAGAACATTAAGCCTTTAGGTAGAGCCTGCACTAAATAACGCTAATCCATTGGCCCTCCTGAGCTTTTAAAGTTGTGCTAAATTTTTTTTTTTCGAAACCACATTACAAGCCACAAGCACAACTTAAATTCCCACCTTTCTATTAACACCGGAATTGCTTCTTGTGCTAATTAAAAGAGATTCTTTTATACATCTCTAGATCTTGAATGAAGAATGAGAAAACAAAAAGATGAGAAAAAGAATGTATGAAAAGATAAAAAAAAAATCAAAGAAAAGAAAGCAAGAAAAAGAAGCAGAAGTGCAAGAAAAGAAAACAAAGAAAAATGAAAGTTGAAGAAAGGTTGAAATGGAGTTGAAAAGAAAAAGAAAAAGAATGAAATGTTTAAGTGTGGGGGAAGAAGGCAGCCGAAAAAGGGGAATTATAAGGGTCTCAAGGGTAGGTAGTGCAATGAAGTAAATTCGGTGTGTTGAGTCACTTCTATATGAATCAAAACCGTCCCCAAGCCTACGTCACAAGCCCAATAAAAGTCTTATTGCTCCCGAACTTTGAGTTAGCCATTTTAGGGGAGATAGATATGAAGTTTTTCTCTAAGTCCTACTTTAGTCTTCAGATAGGGGTATAAATCATCCCGGAAACTATTGGTGCATCATTTTGTTCATTTCACACAACGTCACGAGGATATACAAATTACATTCTTCAAATGAGCCATACATGTGTGAGTAGTGTAATTGTTAACCAATTGATTCGCCTGGATTGGATACTTGATGTGAGCATTAATGTTAAGAATTGGATTGATTTTTCATGAATGTTCCTAATTGCTCGAGGACTAGCAATCATTCAAGTATGGGGGATTTTGTTAAGTCCATTTTTCGTATTTATTTTAATTGGCTAATCAACACTTTATTGGACGTTTTTGCGCTTAATTGCAATTTTTGTGATCCCTTTTCAGGTACAAACGACAATGGAGTAAGATGTACGAAAAACGGGACAAGAATGAAGAAAATGGACTTAGAAGCATAAATCTCGAAAGTTAACCAAAATGAGGTCGCGACCGTGACCTCAGCCTGCTGTTTTTCGATCGCCGGCACGACCATATATTTTTCGGATGAATTTCGCCAATAAAATGTCAAACCTCGAAAGAAGGGAAAAATGATATGCCATTTACAGTCGCGGGCGCGACTCGTAATTTTGGTGATTTTTCTGCCGAATTTTGGAGCAATCTCGAAACATGGAAAAAATTTGCGACCCAATTCAGTTCAATTCTGGTCGCGGTTGCCACCATGCAAAAAACAAGTTTTTGTTTGTTGGTTGCGGGCGCGACCGTTTCATGCCTAATTTCGATCGCGACAGCGACCCTGTGCACACACTATTTATTCGAATATTAGGCAGTTGTCAACAGTTTTTGGTCATGGATTTTAAAAGGATAAACTTCTCCATTTTCAAGGACGGACAGTACAGATAGAAAAAAAAAGAAAAAAATCATTTTTCGGGGAAGAGATGCAGATTTCTGAAGGAGATTCTTGAAGACGAGAGTCAACATATTCCACAACTTCCTTTATACTTTAGTTATTTACTTTCAGTTGAGCGAATACTCCCAATTTCAGTTTATGTGTTGAAATCCCTAGTCATAACTTTAGGGTTTGAATGTTTCTAAATTTATTTCTTTTCCAGACTTCATATATTATAATTTCCATGTTGAATTCTATGTTCTTATGTTTTAGTAATATGAATTTGAATTTTAGTTATAGCATGAGTACTTAAACTATCTAGGCATGGGAATGAATACATGTATGCTAGGTGTTTGAAATAATGTCTGAATAAGTGATTTATTCCTTGAATTTAAGAAAACTTGAGTAAATTCATATACAACGGGTTGGCAATCCGAAGTATATCTCTTAAAGTTATTTTATTTTCGAAAGAATTGCAGTAACTTGGATGTTTTCATAAAAGTTGGAATTTTAGAGTTAAAGAAATTCGACCTTTTTTTGGCTATCCAAGTAGAATTCTTGAATTACGCCAAGCCGCTGATTTAAGAGTCTCTATTGTCTTGATTGATTGGTTAAGTCTATTATTGGATAATTGTGAGAACATTTTCTGAAATGGATTTAATACACACCTTGGATTCGAAAGAATTCATGGTATAACTTAGTGACAAGATCAAAGGAATAATCTCACTAATGAAAACATTGTTGGAACTCTAGTTACATGTATCATTCCCTAGCCTATTGTTCTCTTTGAATTAAATTGCAAGTATTTACGTTTATTAGTTAGCTAATCTCAATTATTCCATCCTCATAACTTGTTTCACATTAGTCTAATGAATGGAAATTGGTATGCGAATAATCTTTGATTCACCCTTTCTTGTGGATACGACGCCTTGTGCTACAAAGTGACATTTAGCTTGCACTTGGGCTTTCAAACGAATTGCAAATTCTAATCATTACTTGATAGCATTCATATGCTAGAGAAAAAGTTTTGATAAATTAAATTGGGTATATCAATAAATGATGAATGAGATAAGGATTTACGGTCCTTTCTCTGACAGATTGTCCTGACTTAAACAACCTCCGATTAAAGCCGGTGTCAGTTGTCTAATGGTGACGGCCAGCATTAGTGATGACGTCGGCACTCACCTCCCGAGCATCACTTCCACACATAATCGTCAGGCCTAATAACGATGAACGATAATGCTTGCATATGAATGAACATCCGGATTAAATCCGAATGCTTGAATATAATGAAGTCCGTGAAGGACACGTATAAATGATGCGATGATGAACGATAAACTTTGAATAAATGAATATGATTGTTTGAAACTATAAATGAGATGAATATGATACTTGAACGATAAATGAATATGATATTTGAATAAATGATAAGTGAAGTAAATGATCGATACAAGAGTTGTCCCGATAAGGGAATAGTTTAAAGTAATGCATTGAAAGAACTAGGTGTTGGTTTTGAAAACATTTGATATTATAGATATTATCAAGGTTCCAATTTGAAATAGTTAACCTCACCTAGTAATAGGCAAAGATCCGTAGTATGATTAAACAGTGCCCTGGGGATCCCAGTGCTCAACCTTAACTCCTGTAAGTGACGTACTAAAGTGAGCTTAAGAACTAAGACCCACTCTACATGATACATATGAATGATGAAGTCACATAAGGAGATAACACATGAGAGTAATACCATTTAAGGTATTAGAGATAAGGTATCACATAAAGAAACACATTGAAGTGTGTTATCTTAACATGAGACTATGATCTTACTAAAGTCGAGTAAGTATTAGTCAAATTATGAATCCTAACGTAACCCTAAGGTTATGAAACAAATCCACAAAACAAAACTCATTTTGAAAAGATCTAACTAGGTATCCTGAATTTTATTTCATTTTACTATTCAAAAGTACTATTCAAGGTTACTATTCACATGTCGGGTCAAATGGTTCGGGTCAAACCCACACACTAAACACACACTCACACACACACACACACACACACTCTCTAATCAAATTACGATCTTGTTATAACCTATGGTTCAAGTTCATATTATTAGAAGCACGTGTGACCTCGATTAAAAGGTATAATCTAAGGCTACAAGGTCTAATTAAAGTACTATTCTATCTTAGGTTATAAGGTGTGACTCTAATTAAGTGTATAAGATATGATCAAATAATATTCCATTAATCTAAGTCATAACATAAGATCAATTCATAATATATGAATCATTTAACAATTGTAGCATCATATCATCACATAAGTCATAGCATAGCATGAGCATTGATCATATAATATGTGACAATTAAATCAATTGACAATATGTAACATGTTGTGACATAATTGATCATATAGTACTATTCCCTTAAATAACATGCATGAACATAATTTAAATATCATAAACATACATCAATATACAACATATATAAACCCTAAAGCATGATCATAGCATATATTAAACTAATTCATAACATATCATAGCATATTATAAACAATTAAATCACATGAACAACTATTCAAATATATCATAAAAGCTATACCATAAATGTATAAAATAAAATCCTATATGGCTTAGGGAAGACCGTAAGCCCAACCTAAACATAATATAAATAAACCATAACATAAAAACATAACATAAAACTAAAACATAACATAAAAATATAGCCTAAAAAAAATAAAACAACTAACCTAATGTTAGGGGGAATGGCTTCGGCCAAGAGGGGGAGAAAGGGAGAGAATGGGTGTTGTTAACACAACATTGAGCAAGGAAAAATGAATACATGAGGGTGATATTTATAGTTTTTGGGAGGCCTCTCACCTTGCAATAAAACTATCTGCAAGGGTAGGAGAGCAAATGGTAGTATCTTCTCTTGTAAGCTTGGCCTTAGGAATTAAATAAAAATGGGAAATGAAGGGTATTTAGGTAATTTAACAGGGTAACCATGAAGACGAGATGCTGGAAGTTGATTTGTGTGAATCTAACAAAAATTAGCTTCAAAACGAATATTTACTCGATGAAAACGGATTTACCGTTAGAAAGATATATTAGTTTTAAAGAATAGAAACTAGAACATTTTAAACGAAAATGAATGAAAAACGACCTCCGAACATGATTTGAAAGTCCGGATTGTTTTAAAATGCCATTAAATAAATTGACAATCATTTTAAGCCCAATATTGACTATAAAAAGTTTTACCGATAGAAAGTTAGAAACATAGGATGAATAGTAACTTATTTTTAAAAAAAGTTTTATTCAAAATTCGAGTTAGGGCTTGAACGAAGGGATGTAATCAATCTCAAAAATCATGAAATGAATCAAGAAGTACTTTAAACCCAAATTTGAAGAGTAGAAGTTCTACGAACGAAATCGTTCGTAAAAGGAATAGTGAATTAGGGTTTTAAATAAACGTTTAATTTAAAATGAAGTTTGAAATAGATTTTCAAGTCAAGAATGATTTCGAAAGACTCGTATTGACTCAAGGATCGATATGAGTAGTAAAAGGTGTACGAATCAAAACCCGTTTGTAAGATGAATAGTAGCTTTCGACGGTAAGTGCTCGAAATGCCCTTAACATTAAAGAAAGCACTCTGTACCTTGGAAAACAAGTTCAAATGATTGGAAAACATGGATTATGAAGCTCTAGGGCTCAAGTCACAAGATGGGTAAAGTAGGCTCGGTAAATGAATAGTAAAGTGGGCAAAAGATAAAGAATTCCCCTTTAACGTACTAAAAATCAAATATGAGCACGTTGATCAGATAAGAATGCAATGCATGAGGTTTCGTAAAGTTGGATCATGGTCTATAAACGCTTTACCACTGCCCTTAGCTTACCATTTCAACCAGGCCCTATTACGGGCTGTTACACATAAGGAATGCATAAAGCACATTATCAAGCAATTCCTATAGCCGTTCGACTTAGACTAACTCAACACGACACGAGAGCCCGGGTTTTGCAAACCTAAACTCTGATACCACTTAAGGATGTAACGTCCGAGCGCAAGACGTCACATCCCTCGCACCGTGACCCAACCCGCATAAGAAATGGAATTTCCATACACGAGCCAAATCAAGGCGAACAGGGACACAACACACTCACTACGCTAGGCGGGACTAACCCTTAACGTAATTAACCAACAATCATAACAACAGAGTAGCATAACGCGGAAGCATAAAATCTGTATCTCATATATTGAGCCATAAGATCTAGATACCATCAAAAGGATACAAATATCATAATCATCGGCCCACACGGCCTAAAACAATTCATGAGCGCTCCAAACCATTCATAATACAAAATGATCATAAAGTATGAGTGTATACATATAGGAAATGCTAGACACTAATGCAACACTCGCAACGACTCGTATTCCCGCCTAGCACTTCCCACCTACAAAATAACTAAAAATAACTCCGGGTTCAGTCTTTAAGAGACTGATGGGTATAAAACAGGCATAATATGTAAATATTATGGAATTTAAACACAAACATGCAAGATATAATCCCCGATCAAGGTTTTACTAATACTTTCCCCCAAGTGGGTAAAACAAGAGAAGCAATGAACGAGATTATAACAATCATTTAAATCATTACATCAATCGTGAGCCGGCGAGTGGCTAAATCTACAACCTTCACCTCCTGTATCATTATCATTTAGTTATTAGTGTTCACACATAATCTTTTGTGCTCATTCATTGATCGTTCATTCAATCATTCATTTACTCCTTTTTCCTCTAGTTAGTGGACGGGGTTTGCAAGGCCCGACCACCCATTCATTATGGCTAGTGGGGTACATGAATCCCCAAAAGCCCGGTTCCCATTCCTCACTAATCTCCTATTGAAGTCCGATATCACCGTAGTTTGGTGGAACTAGTATACGTGGATCACCGTCAGCCCAAACTTCCCCGGATAGCCACGTACACTAAGTTACAGGGCCCCCATTCATTGTGTTCAATCAATTCTTGCCAAAACATTTGGTAGGGTTCATAAAATAAAGGCTTTACGTTGAAACATTGACTCATTGAAAGACTCGCTATATACATATATACTTTTGGCCAAAATCTCTCACATTAGGAAGTATCGGGTTTTATCTTTAACTAATAGAAGAAAAACCCACTTGATTACCAAAAGGAAGAAAAACCCACTTGATCACTGCCCGGCCTCGTCTCCAACCTGACCAAGATCTGCACAAAAGATGTAGTGTGAGACTCGATATGACCATAAATAACGCATGGCAATACGATAAACGTGATATGGAATACATATGATGCATTAAGACGTAATGAGGATGTTCATGCGCAATTAGGGTCATATAAACATATAATCAAGCAATTAAATCAATATACGGATAACAGTATTCGTTAATAATCATTAAATCATATAATTTTCTATGTATATCATACTGATAACATTTAATCATATTGCACGTATACGTAATAACAATTTCATATTTAAACACGTATCCTGTTATCAATGAAGTACATCTCACATTAAGCACATAACAAAGTTCATGTTTTACATAAACGAGTCAAATTAAACCTCAGAAACCATACCTCAAATATAAACATGCAGACATGGGTAATGGGGGTTACCATTTCGAAGGCTAAAAGGGGTAACGGGCGTTAATGGAGGCAGTGACCAAACCTTTTGAAAACAGATGGAGGTAACGGGCGTTAGTAGCTTCAAGGCAAAAAGGCTTAATAGGCATTACCAGAGATAGGAGTTCAAATTTTTGGAAGGAGGGGAGGTAACGGGCGTTACCTCCTGTAGTGAGAAAAAAAGTAACAGGCGTTAACAAGGTCAGAAGATCATCCCCTGTTTTTCCTTCTTCTTCCTCGCGACATGAACAAACACACACACACACACCCCTACTTTGAGCTCAACCAACAGCAACACCATATTTGGCCAAGAAAAGACATGGGAATCATCACAATAACATAGGAAAAACATGTATATCATTCTCCCAAACAAGAATTCATTTATAGCCATTGAAAACAACCATTAAAGCTTCATTTTTCAGGCGTGGAGCTCGAAGCTCCATTAATGGCAAATCAAGGTTTAACCACTTTACACCAAATTCATGCTTATAGAAGTGATCAAGGAGATGAAATGATCATACTTCTTGCAATAAAACCCAAATTAAGCCATAGATGATCACTTAACAAGAATCAAGCTCAAATAATGTTATTCATGCCCTTATTCAAACTCTATGAATTCCCAACTCTTACTAAGTTATTCATGGATGAAAAGATGTAGGGCAAGAAGGAGATTACAATCCATAACTCACCTCGGAAGAAGATGGGAGGATGGTGATCTTGAGCTCAAAGTTTGAATGTTCAAAAATTGGGGTTTTTTGGAGTTCTTTCCTTGTCTTCTTGTGTTGATGATGATCGATGGAAAATGGAAGCATAAGGAAGGAAAAAGAAGCATTTTTTCAGATATTAAGGAAGAAACAGGTCGGAAACGGGTCACCCCAAGTTCGAAAATGTTCAAAATGGATCAAATCAAGTCATAAAAGTCGTGTTGGCTTAAATATGCTCCGTCGAGAATTCAAACGAGATCAAAAAAGTATGAAGTCAAGTTCATTGGTTAGGAATCATCGAAATAAGTTCAACGGCCAAAGACGGATCTCCAATCCAAGATCCCGAGCTCAAGATATTCGAAAAACCATTCTGGGTGGCCTATTATTCAAATGGGTCTCTAAACTTTCAAAAAGTGACAATTAAGCTCGAAGCTTACTTTCAATCAAGTCCAAAACTTTGAAATAAGTTACAATTACACCCTCGGCATACGTAAATCACACAATTTCATAAAATTGACATAGGGTTCATACAATTCACAATTTTGCAAGTTCGATCGTAAATTCACATTTCAAATTGGAACACAAATGAAATTTAGACAAATATTTCAAGTCATAAATGCAATTAAACAATTAAATGAAAATTAGAATCATATAACTCAAGACATAAACACACGTATCACTTACCTGCACGTGCGAGAATATGGGACGTTACACAACGGGTTTGGGAATTTACAAAGAATGAAATGGCGAGGTCGAGGAAATGCATACACGTGTTTGTGTGTGAGATTTTAATTAAAGTCAATGAAATAATTAGTCACGTAAGTCACGTATTTACAATTAAATCACAAAATTAAATAACTAAACACATAAAATCACTTAAGTCATGTAATTAAATAATTAAAACACGTAATGCTCGGTCTGACCTCACTCGTGACATCACCTGATCAATCTGAAAACATGGGGTGTCAAAGTAAGAACTCCTAAACCGCTTAAAGATAAGATTTTATCTTATTAATATTATATTTTATCACCACTATTATGACGTAAATAAAGAACCACTTTTCCTACAAACTCCTACAATTTTAGAACTTATTGGTGGGATTAAAACCGCTAAAGATAATGATGTTATTGATGGAGTTACGTATATATAAAGAACATAAAAATCCCTAAGGTCCCTAAGCACGAAAAACACATATAGAAAACTATATCCACCAGGTTGTGAGGATTCAGTGCTTAGAAGACTCAAGAAAAAAAGTATTCTGAGACCTCGTCGAATCCAGTGGGTATTTGACAATTGATTTTCTTAGCGTTGTCAATTTAGAAGTTGGCAAAATCAACAAGTAATGGCCAGAGGTATTTCAATCCTAAATTCCACTATGTAAATTTATAATCTAGTATTATAGGAATTTAAACCTTATGCTTAGATGTGGTATCAGAGCATGACTATATATCTCTATCTTGCTCATTTATATGTCGACTGATTGAATCGATTGTAACTACTTGCAGTTTATGAGCTTAGTTTGTAAGAATCAAGGAATGATTTTGTGTCTACAGCTTTTAGTTCAATATATTGTTGGCTTTTTTCGATGCTCCGATAATTTTAGGTAATGATCAAAATAAAATCAATTTTTTTATTGTCATATAGAAAATATTTGTTGTTATTGAAAATCCTTGAATTTAAGAAGTGGTTTTTCCTAATAATCCATTCAATTTGGTTGTGAGTTTTCATACTTTTAGCGGGCCGAAGAATGGTTATCATTAATCGGTTGGAAAAATATTTCAGCATGTGGATACATTTCAAATTCGCACGAGTTTAATGTCCTATTATTCATTACTGCTATTTGAATATTGATGGCGTACTTGTGTAATAAGGAGACTTACTCCTCTGGGTAATGATGATATATACGTGTGTGATTCAGAGACATATTTGAAGATTTATTGTAAGGATACATATGTATTCTTATTCTATTTAATTGAGAACCATATTTTAGTCAATACCATATAGATAGAGGAGTTGCTACATTCTAATCCAATCAGTACAAACAAATTTTTATTGGCTGATATTCCATGAATTGTTGTATGTTCTGCTCGAATATGTATAGATGAGAAATAGACTTGTAATTATATAAGGTTTTTGATAATCCCGTGTCAGATGTACTTAATTAAGTTTATGATCCTATAAAGGTTAATATTGGTCATTAAGAATATGCGTCAGACATTATATGAGTGGTTCATATAATTTTATTTAATTAGAAATTTGTCACAACAACTCTAGTTGAATTTAATTATATGATAAAGGAAAACCACATATGGTATTTTAGATGTCTAATATTAGTGCATATTTTAAAGCACAGATTGTTGGGTGATCAATTGGATTTTATTTTATTAAAAACTAGCCACAACATCTTTAATTGAATAAAATTTATTATTAGGGATCATTTAAGGTACTTTATTATGTTATCAACATAAATTATTAAGTGCCTTTTCACAATTACCCACAGGGTTTTGAAATTAAATTTAATAATTCTATCGAAAGGATAGAAATTATCTTAAGTATTTTGATAATTCTATTATCAATTAATGAATCTAATCGCATTAAAAATTTAGCCCATATAAAATTTTTTATGTCACTTGATTTAATTGTTTATGATTTGCATTGGTAAATCATAATGAGTTTTATTTGCCTCATTTGAGTTATTGAGCATGTTTATATCATTTTGGAAATAGAAAACTTGATTCTATCTATGATTTTAAGAATGAAATCCTTGAATTAAGTGGTGAGAATTACAAAATATGGAAGGATGGGGTTCTTCCCATTTAGAGTATATGGACATTGATAAAGATAAACCACATATCACTGAAACCAATACTCAAGCAGAAAAAACTCTTTATGAACAGAGGGAGGGGTCTAACCGTTTTAATGTCATGTTCATAAAGACTAAAATTCCTGTTGGAACCTGTGGTACTGTGGAAAAGCACGACAATGTTAGGTCATTACTGAAGACACAGGACGAACAATTTGAGACTTCAGATAAGGCACTTTCCAAAGCCATGATAATACAATGATCACATTTAAGGCTCACTAGAGTTAGTGGTATGCGTGACCATATCAATACGAGGGATATAATAGCTTAACTGAGGAATCTTGAGGTTGCTATGTCTGAATATCAAGAAAATATTGATGTGGTCATGCACACCTCAAGATTCTTTTATAACAAGTTTAGGATTTCTTTTAGTCTGAGGAATCAAGCATTATTAAGAAAATATTTTCCTAAAAAGTTTAGATTTCTTTTATAAATGTTATCAAGAAATATTATCCTAACTAATTTAATTAATTAAATAAATGATGTAGCACCCGGAATGTTAGGTAACCACATCCCCCGCAAATAAACCCGACCCGCATATAAAATGGGCAGTCCGCACACGAATCCAATCAAATTGAAGGGGTGATAAAACAAAATCAATCCTGGCTAGGTGGAATCTAACTATATACCAATTTATCAGAGCATGCAGGACAACAATGTGGAAGTAAGATAACAGATAATGAGCTCGCAGGCTCCAGGATATAAAAACAATGGGCTACAAGCCGCAAACTTAAACAATAAAAAAATGGTCAGCAAGGCCTACAATCAACAATAAATAAGAAATGACTCACAAGCCGAAATAATGACAAATATAATAAGAAAGCATGATATGGGTGTACAGTGCTGACTCGAACAAAGACACGACAACAACTTCCGCCTAGCAACAACATGCAGGAAACCTGAGGGACAAATAAGGGAGGGGTCAGTCTCTACAAGACTGAGTGAATGGCATAAATATATATATATATATATATATATATATATAAAGCGGTAAATCATGCATGCCCTGATCCCTTGTAAAGTTTTGGTGACAAAAGAAAAATAGAAGTAAGGTTAATATACGGGATTACGACCAGGTTTATTAGTAGAACTGGCGGTTTTCACGTAGCTTGGTGAATGAGCATTTCTCAAACCTTACTCCAATAGTGTACACAGCAAGAATCTTGTTCAGTGATCATGTAATTTGTTTCCACTTATTATAGGAGGTATTAATATAGCATTGGGCCACCACATCCCCCGCACCATGGTCCGACCCGTATAAGAAATGGAAAATCCATACGCTTGCCAAAGCCATAGCGAAGGGAAGATTGACAAGACCGGGCTAAGCTAGGCGGTTCTTAAACCCTGTACAAAAGAAAGATGCAAGACCTAAATGCGGAAGCGATGAAAAATACGAATTTTCAAAAAAACTTTCATGGAAAACAATACAATCAATATCATATACAATCGACATAAAATAAATCAACATCAGCTACACTGGTTTAACTGATCCTAAAAACCTATCCCGAATAACATAAAATAAAGACAGGTTCAACTAGTCCTAGAAACCTATCCTGAATAACATACATAATGAATAAATTAAACTTACACAAATTACAATGTCGAACGAATTCGAATGAATGCAAGAAATAAATAGATCCAAAGGATAAAACTCAACTCAAACATAAACGAAAGACTCGACTCAAAACCGCCTAGCTCCAACAAACTCCGAAAGCAAAACCTGCAACTTAAACAAATGGAAAGGAGAAAAAGAAACAACGAGAAGGGGTTAGTCCTAACGACTGGTGAGGGGGCTAACACACACACCCATACATACATATACATACGAGCAAAGCATATATCAAATTCAAAAGCTCATGAACCTGGGCATGGTTTTTACAATCTAAAATATTTTTCACGTGATAACAGATATATAAAAGAGTTTAAGACCTAGAGGCTAAAATCAACTAATTTTATTAATTATGAATCCATTTCCATTTCACGAACTAAATCAATATCAAACAAACTCGGCGAGTACGAGTTTCTCTATCCAAACTCCTCAAATTATTCACAACATGTAGCACTTTATTCGCGAAGGCATCAAGAGGTGGCTTCCGTTCCGAAATAGTACAAAACAAATTCAAACATATTCAAATTCACACAAACCAACCTCTTGTCCAAATGATAGAAAGGGGAGGCCTTTGTTGGGTATAGTATCCTAGAAAGCCGATTAGTCATAATCCGTTTTGGGACTTTCCTTATATCATTGACAATCTTTGAATAATATACGATTGACTATTATCATAGGCAAACACTTCTTTATGTGCAATACATTTTTTGTCTATTTCCATTATGTGCGCATGTATTAGAACTCTCCTAATCCATAAGGCTTGTAGCGCCCCGCACGGTGGGTCACCAGCCCAATCCCCATACGAGATGGGAAACCCGTACATGAACCAAGCAGAGGCAAACGGGAGTCAAATAGACACACACCTAAGCTAGGCGGAACGTAGACCCTGCTAAGTAAAACAAAACAGAAAACCAAAGCATATGCGGAAGCTGAACATTCATCCAAATATCAAAGCATAAACAGCAGGTGACGGGTTCAACTAGCATAAATACCTAATCCCGAATATAACATAAATCATAGATACAAAAGGTTCAATCTGGTTCCTAGAAACACAGTGTTCATTAACTCAGGGATAGTTTTTTGCACGCTAAAGCATTTACCCGTGATACATACATATAGGGGTTTCTAATCAAATAGAACGAATTCTAACTTAACAAATTCTTACGTATCTTACAAGACAAGTCTTATCAAATCTTAACCGATCAAAACATTACTGAGCTTATAATTCCAAATGATTCATATTGTACCTTAATTATGAGTCGGTTCCCGTTTCACGAACTTTAACAGAACATACAAACAAAACTCGATGGGTACGAGTGCCCAATCCCATCCTGGGCTCCTCCGACTAATCATACAAGAAGATAAAATGTAACAAATACACACTTACAGAATAACCTCCTTCTCCAGTGATGGAAGGGTTGCGCGACCCTTACCATCCGTACAGGTGAGGGGAGTGCAAGCTACTCCAAACCCTCAGGATCTCCATCCCGCACCAAACCTCCTGGTGAGTTAAGGCGTAATACGATCAAGGTGGAGACAACGCTCAGGCTTCACCCGACGGCCCGCTGCCGTCCCGAGGGTCCTGACTCGCACGCTCCAGGGCCCATTAACCAATACAAATACAGAGTAAACATAACCCGCTACTGAACTTAACGTATACAACAATCTTACCTGGAACCAATATGCGATACATATCTCTCCGTGCTAAATCCATAATGTATCCCTAGCTCCTAGTTCCCAGCTCATAAGAGGCGCACAGTTTGAAGCATAGTTTAAATGTTGCAAAACAGAACGAATAAAATCAGATAGAAACAAGCATACATAGGCTTGGACATAACGTATCATACTTGCTAATATTTAGCCAAATCTTAACTTACATATTATCACATACTTACTTATATATTTAAGGTTATAGTTCGCATGCATAGAAAACGAGCACGTTTTCTAGGGTTTAACTATAACCTAACCTCACCTTACACCGACGGGAAAGGAACACGAAGATTGATCCACCCCGGGACCAACACGACCAACGAGAAACCACCCCGGGTGCACCTGAACAAACTGAAGGCATAAAGTAGGACTTAGACTCACAGATGAACCACCTAGACGCACGACATATGCATTGTTTCGGAAGGGATACAAATACATAAGCATAGCACATACTTAAACCAATTTCATGAAATGAAAAGCAATTCATAACTTAACATATGCATAAAACATATCAAGACATGTTCATGTGCACAATTAATGCAAACAAGAGCACTTAGTCATTCACGAGCACATATCACATTTAAACACCAAAACCAAATCATATAAGTACAAAACATGTCTAAATACAATATTCACACTCTTATCATAACATAAATCAAGTTGGGATCATAATCGGGGAGGGATAAAAGCAAATAACCAGCATACAAATCAAAACCGAACAAAACAACACAAAAACACTCACACAGAGGGGAGACACGGGCGTGTCTCCCTCTAAGAGCAAACTGAGACACGGTCGTGTCTCAGTACAGAAATTCAGCCCGCCAAGGGAGACACGGGCATGTCTCCCTCGAGGCACAACATAGGACACGGGCGTGTCTCAGGTCAGAAGCCAAAACCTCAACGAAATAGGGCCAGACACGACCGTATCTCACAGCCAACACTGGAGGAGACATGGGCATGTCTCACCCCTGCGTCCAAGCTCCAAATCGCCAAGAATGGCGGAAAAGGAAGCAAAACAAGCACACACACCACACCATAACCCCGAATCACACAAAAATCATACCATAGGTCAAATACAACAAGTAGATCACATATTCGCAAGTAAGAGCTCACGAAACGAGCTTAAACACATCAAATCCCAAAGCTGGTACTATTTAACATCTTCAAGAAAGCACGGATACAAGCACGGATACAAGCATGTAAAACAAGATTTAATCGGAAGAAAACGGATCACTCGAAGAGAGGAATACAATGCTTACCTTAGATCGTTGAGTGGACGAGCGAGGAAGCCGGAACTTGAGCTCAAAGTTCGGGGAGTGAATAGTACCAATTCTCTTCTCTTTTCTTCCTCCTTTGGAACAAGATGAAAGAATGGGGGAGAGAGCGGGATTGTTTCGGTTATAAGCCAAGGAGAGACCGGTTCGATTCACGACGGGTTTAGTTCCGATGGTTAGAAAATAAAACGGTAGAAAGGTCAAATAGCTTTAGAAAAAAGGCGAGGCTAAATCCATCAGACCCGAATCATCAAAACAAATCCAATGGTGGGGTCGGAATTCCAATTCGAATTCCCGAGCTCAAGGTAGCCACGAGGGCTAAAAACACCCTAATTACAATTAGGTCCCTTAATTGCAAATATTTGAAGATTGTGTCCAAGTCCAATTAATTACACTCTAGTGTGCACTTAATTAAATAAAATACAAATTGACAATACAGAATAAACTCTCTCGTGACGTCATACCTGGTTCTTCGGAGAGAAGGGGTGTCACAATCTTCCCCCCCCCCCCCTCTTCCTAAGAGAACCTGGTCCCTTGGTTCGCCTGCTAGAGTCGAACAACTTTCTGTATTCACCCAAGTTCGAGGTTCATGACGTCCCAGGAAGGGTTAGCTCAAGAAAGGTTTTTAAGCACAAGGGTTTGAATCTTCAAATTGATCCGGTCATTTGAATTGCTCGATCGACTCGCACGATAAAGAGGGTCTAAAGTAGATTCAACTCTCACCGTTTGAGTTCATTTGAGTCAACTCTCAAGCTCAGCCACCCTGCTCAGATGACCAAACTCAAACCGAATCTCCTTCTGGTCCATGATCTGAGGTCCGAAGTGTCTAACATCCGGACCCTCTTCTGGCACCCCCCAAAATCTTCTAGATGTTGTTGAATTAATGCAAAACACGACCCTCATCTTACCGAAGCAACACTCTCGACACTCAAAACATAAAATAAGATTAAAGATGTATGATGCACGTGGTATGCATGTTTAATGTACCGTTCACCGAGGTGGGAGATCTTATTTGTGATGATTGGACTAAAGACGAGGTCCCCTTATTCCAGATTATGCCTTCGAGTTCTTGAAGCATCTTGTGTTGCGAATATCGTCCTGGCATTCATCCCACAGTCGTTGTCTATCTTCGAACATCATTCGAACCCCACCTTCAATTCTTAAGTGTTCTCTTGGTCTTGCTCTCATTCCCAAGAATTGAATTCCTCGAGCTCTGATTTATCATCAACAATCCTATAGCTCGAATTCCTTCACTCGAATGTGTCTTTGTAGAAGCCCAAGAAATGGGTCTTATCTTGTTACCCTAATTCCTTCTCGTTAGAGTGCTCCAAAGTAAGGTGCCGATTCTGACTTATGGCACCACTCTTCTTGTAACACCCCAAACGGTGGATACCACATCCCCCGCAATGAGACCCAGACCCAGTCATGAAATGGAAGTCCATGCCCGAATCCGAATCAGAGCGAACGGGAGACAAACGCACACGCTATGCTAGGCGGATCTAACTTGACAAACTCAGAGTGCGGAAGCAATTCAAACATTCAAACAAGATAGCGGAAGCATTTAAATCAACATTCAAAACAAGTGACGGGTTCAACTAGCATAGATACCTAGTCCCGAATATCAGATCAACATAACGTAATAATCATCAAGTGCCACAAAGGGGCCGAATACGAGTGCCACGCAGGGCTACAGAATAGTAAAGTATAATCTCAAGTCTATAAGTCAAAACATAAGTAAAGTGTATGAAAGACAAATGCAACTAGAAAGGCTAGACCGACGAAGTGCAACTCAAAGGACTCACTCCCGCCTAGCAAATGCCAACAGACCTACAACTAAAAGTTTAAATGAGGGTTCAGTCAACTTGACCGAGTGAGGGGGCTAACGCACACCCACAATATATATATAAAGAGCATAACACAGAATAAAATGATGGACTCATGAACCGGGGATAGGTGTTGCATACCAGAGACACTTCGAAATAACCCAAATAAATATAGATATAAGTTTAGAAACCATTTTTCAGAAGGGCTCTATCCCGATTCATAATTCCATAACATAACATAATCAACTGCTCGGCGAGTACGAGCTTCCAACCTTTACTCCTCAGAACATAAATCAAAATAAATCCCTCTACTACACCAGTAATGGAGGAGATGTGTTGTCCCCAAACCATCTATAATAAACCGCCTAAAATAGACTCACCCTCAAGGGGTAGTGAACCCACAAGAGTCCTCCCCGGCCTTAGCCGAAGGCTTAAGATACCACACCTTCCCTACAGCACGGGTCGCGTGAAGATATCTCAAATGGAACTACACACAGACTGTTACCTGACGGTCCTATACCGTTCCAGGGCTGTCTATCCCATAGCTCCTTGGATCCATAAAAGAATAGATCATAACATAACATACGCCAATCTTTCATAGCAATCTCGCTACATAATCAATACACAACTGTTTTTCCAAAATAGCTTACATATGCCTCAAAAACTGGTTTATATACTTTTATCCCTACGCGATGGAACTTTAAGCCTCATGACCTCCACCCACGCAGGACGCACGCAAAATTATAAACATATCATATCCAACACATACGTATTTATAATAGATATACTCGCAAGCAAGGGTTGAAATCAGCATATTAAGGCCATAGGTCGCATAACTATACAAAATCCTAAACCTCACCTCGTAGTAGTAAAGTCTGAGAGTGTGAAGGGCCAAACACTCTAAACCTCAGGCTCACCGGCACTACCAAACTCTGTGACAAGACATACAAAAGCCCAAACTTAGACTCTACATGAACCAAGTAAGACGCACCGCGTACAAAGTATGAATGACATGCGAAAATGGAATGATGCTTATCAAATTGGTCACAAGGGTCAATTCAAATATTCAAGTAAATCATGCAAGTAGTAAAGTATTAAGGTTTAGAGATGCATTCCAAGTCATATCGAATCATACAAGTCAAGTAGCAACTCAAACGAATCAAATACGCACGAAAAAGCAAGTAAAAAGGGTCATAGACACATGGGAACGCCATTCCCATGCACAACATAGCATGGGAACGGGCCTTCCCACGCCAAGGCCTAGCGAGGCTGGGAACGGAAGGCTGGGAACGGCCGTTCCCAGCTCAAGCACACATGGGAACGGTCGTTCCCATGTTCGGCCGCCAAAAACCAACCCTAGCCCGGAAGGGCCCTTCCGGGCTTAAAGCACAAACGGGAACGGCCGTTCCGGCCATAGATCTGGAACAGAAACTTGACAGTTTCGGGAAGAAGAAGGGGAACACCAAAAATCATCAAATCAGTACGAAATCTACCATGAAACCTCACGAAATTCAAGTATAACATCATATAAATCATGCTTAGCATCAAATCATCAATTAATTCAAGTTTAGGACGGTTTTTGCCCAAAATCTCAAACACCCATTTTTATGAATTTCAAGCTTAAACATGAAGATATGAATCCCTAGTCTTCCAACACGAATTTCCAGCAACTAAGACACATAAGGAGCATTCAAATCATCAAAGCTTGCTCAAGGAATTCAAGACCTCATCATTCAAGTTCATGCTAACAATTTCATGCTCCAATCCAAGAATAGAAATGAAATACTCATCAAAAGAGATCCAAAGCTTACCTTGTCTTGTGAAGGAATGAGGAATCAAAGAATATGAGCTCTTAGAATGAAAGATGGTTCAAGTCTTGATCTTCTCTTGAAATTTCTCCATGATTCTCTTTGAGGCTAACTTGTGTGGTTTGAAATGGAATGAAAGAAATAAAGCTATTTATATGGTGGCTAATAGTTTTAGGTCAAGGTTAGGGTTTCCAAGATATAATATAAGGTTAAAGGCTTAAATAGGATTTGGGCTCAAATAAATGACTTTCAGCCCAATAAGTCAAAATTAAAAGGTTTAAGGTCTAAATGGTTTCCGAAAAGTATAAAGTAAATTCCGTTGGACCCGAATCACCGAATCAAGTCCAATGGTAGTGTCGGAATTCGAATTCGAATTCCCGAGCTCATATTGGCCCCGAATGACCCAAACTCACCTAACTCAAGTTAGGCCCAAACATATCAATAGGTCTAAGTCCTATTTAAATCCAACTCCAACAATTAATTTAAATTCATCCAAGTTCCATTCTCAAGTTGTCATGCAAGAATTCATATTTTACCATTTTGGATTTTTATCAATTAAGTCACATTTTCAATCAAAGTAGGAATTAAACACATAAAAAGAAAATTAAATCACATAAGTTCGTAAGGTAAACTATCTCGTGACGCATACTTGTACGATCTATCGAACGGGGCGTCACACTTCTCTTGGAATCTAGAGAGATGCGTCTAAAGTTTCTTAGCAATTCTCATCAAACTCCTTCTCTAGCCCCAAAACCGTTCGCTCGTGTTGTCCGTATTGTTAGGTAAACCGAAGTTACCAATTTCCACACCGATTCAATTTTCTAATTTCTTTTCGCCAAAGTACCCTTATTCAGTGCAGATTTTCTTCATGTCATCTCACCCTTAATCCACGACTTCATTCAAGGATTTTATCTCAATCCATTGAAGTCCCTCCAAAGCCCGAACAAAATCTTCATTAATTCTCTTTAAATTCCTTCTCCAAGGGCACGGTTGAATAATGAATCAATCCCCGATGCCCCAGGACTTTGATTGATCCTATTTTGTGCCCGTTAATGGAATCCTTCTTAGTTTCGCTCATGGATTAATCATTTCATCTTCGGCACTCTCATCACGGTACCTTCTTAGGAGAATTAACTCTCCTTCAAAGTGGGTTTCAAATCTCCTTAAATCTTCAATCTAGTTTATAGATTTCCCATACAATCTATTTCGGCACCTTCCTCGTGTCACCCTACAATCTTCAACTTGATCCCATAAAAAGGGTGTTTAATTCCGACCCTTATTCTAACCCTTTCTTCCATCATCATAGAACGCAACCTCGAAGGTTGAAAGGAGTGACATCCTATCAAGCAAACACTAAATATGCATGTCGGGTTATATACATCGATGCTATGCATCACGTAACATAAACCCAAGCGGAAAGGGATGTTATAGGTAGCAAGTATGGTACAATAAATAAACAAGTGCAGAATTTAAATATGTTGTGGATGTACGTGTCATGGATGCAAATACCTTCATTCCCGGATTCATGTTGGTTTTCGATTCGAAGCCTTTGATCTCGCTTCCATTGCTTGTTAGCCTTGGATTGATCACATTCGGAAACCATATGCTCCGTTGACCTGCACACATAGCATCTCTTCAACCTATCCCGACACGCCTCATATGTATGGTTGTCTCCTCCACAATAGGCACACTGTCGGGGCTCTTTCTTTGATCTCGAGTAATCTCCGGCCTTATGCTTTTTCCCACGGATTTTCTTAGCTCGAGTACCACATTGAAGGGATCGTTCTTCCATCTTTAGATTTGAACAAAATTCCAATTCTCCTTTCGATCCCAAATTCTCTTCCTTCTTGCCTCCTACTAATCTTCGACTTTCTACTCTTAAGGCTTTTGTTATAGCTTTATCCCACATGTCCGTATTCTCCGCAATTAAGGCCTCCTTGAATTCATCCCGAAGTCCTTCCATGAAGTACCAAGTCTTCATCTCCTCATTGTTCATAATATGAGGCACGTAAGTTCCCAACCTCTCAAATTCGTCAATGTATTTCATGATCATTTTGCCTCCTTTGCTTTAGGATACGAAACTCTTCAAACCTTTGGTCTCGTAAAATGGCCGGTGTGTACCTCCTTCTAAACTCTCGAATAAAGGCATCCCATGTCATTCCTTCGCTATTGGCTTCAATTTGTGGAACAACTCTTTTCCACCATTGTCTTGCTTATCCCTGTAGGCAAGACTAGCCTTATCTTGAGAGTTGCATGGCCATACTTCGAATATACTCTCTATTTCAGAGATCCATTCTTCAGCCCGGATATCATCGTCTTCTCTAAATTAGGGAGGATTAAAGGTCCTAAAGTCACGATACAATGATGCCATCGGGTTCAGAGGTTGCCTCTCGGCATGATGTAGCTCTTGATTGTAAGGATTTCGATATGGTGGTTGACCAAAATCTTGTTGACGTGGTGGTATCCTAAAAACAATATAGATATATGCATGTTGGTTAGTGCATGAGTATGTCACATAATTCAATCAAGTAAGAGCAACTAGGAATACAATGCATCATGAAAAATAATAAGCAACAAAGTGATAGAATTCGAGTGCATATCATAGCAAATCAGGATGCAAATACACACGCAAAGTCACATGGTCTTATGTCATTCGACTTAGACCGACACTACACGACTCTCAGCTCAGGTTTTGCAACCCAGAGCTCTGATACCACTATAGGATGTAGCGCCCTGCACGGTGGGTCACCACATCCCCCAGACCTAAGCCCAATCCACATACGAGATGGGAAACCCGCACATGAACCAAGCAGAGGCGAACAGGAGACAGACAGACACACACCTAAGCTAGGCGGGACGTAGACCCTGCCAAGTAAAACAAAACAGAAAACCAAAGCATATGCGGAAGCTAAACATTCATCCAAATATCAAAGCATAAATGGTAGGTGATGGGTTCAACTAGCATAAATACCTAATCCCGAATATAACATAAATCATAGATACAAACGGGTTCAATCTGGTTCCCAGAAGCCTGTCCCGAAAATATATCAATTACATAAATTAATCAAGGTATACATAAACATATGTTCATACTTCTACAAATCCAAAACATGCGAAAGGCAACAAACTCAAGAAACAAGGACTTGACACACGCCGCCTAGCCCGACCTCCAAGATAAGCACCTACACACAAAAAACAAAAGGGGAGAGGGGTCAATCACATGGACTGAGTGAGAGGCTACCCACACACGCTACATATATATAAGGAGCAACACACAGTGTTCGTTAACTCGGGGATAGTTTTGCACGCTAAAGCATTTACCCGTGATACATACATATAGAGATTTCTAATCAAATAGAACGAATTCTAACTTAACAAATTCTTACGTATCTTACAGGACAAGTCTTATCAAATCTTAACCGATCAAAACATAGATGAGCTTATAATTCCAAAAGATTCATATTTTACCTTAATTATGAGTCTACCCCCGTTTCACGAACTTTAACAGAACATACAAACAAAACTCGGAGAGTATAAGTGTTGGAAAACACGAATCAGAAAGCAGCGGAATTTAAAAAAAAATTCCAACAAAAGGATCTTGGACACGCAATCGTGTATCCAAATTCGTAGAGTTAAGAAACTTACTTTTCTTTTATTCTTTCTTGAAGCGTTTCAAGCCACCCAAGAACGCTCTTCTCGCGGCTTAATCCCCTCTCCTTGGTAAAGCTCGAATCTTCAAACTTCTAACTTGAAGCTCTCTAGAGATAGTCCACCAACTTGACTACAATCCAACTAGTAAGGATGCTAGTTCTCTAGTTAGTGTTTAGGCTTAACGTAGGGTTTCATATATCTTGGAGAAAGGATGGTGTTCAACATATGAACCAAAAGAATTGTCAATTAGCTCCATAAGGAGCTCGAGCTCTCCTATTTATAAAGAGGGGAGTGCCAAAATTCTTAGTCCTTATGGACTAAGCATTTGGTCCCTCTCTCTCCTATTACTTGATCATCAAGTAATTTGACTTTGACTTTGAATTCAAATTCAAATCAACTTTCAAGAGAGCTAAAATATCCAAACTATTTTTTGGATAATTTTATACTTTATTTATTTAAAATAAATAACTTATTTTATATAATTAATTAATTCATAATTAATTAACTAGATTATTTTTCTCCAAAATTAGACTTTCTTTTTAATTCAAAATTAAACCAAAGTCTATTAAATAATTAACACATTTAATTATTTAATATATATATATATATACACGTGTGGGACACGTGTCACAAGGACACGTGTCATTCACGTGACCCACACGTGTGGTTTCACACGTGTGGAACCCTCTTGCCCCGTTTAACTCGTTTAATCATTTTCAAGCCTCAACTCATGTAACCAAGTTGTTGTGTGTGACCCTCTAGGTTCTCAATTCAATTAGTAGTGACCCTAATTAATTAATTCACTAATTAATTAATCAGTCCACAGATTAAACGACCATAGTCTAGCAACAGGTGTTTAACCCCTAGCTTAATTGGAATGTTCGGATTCGACAGAACCTTTAAGTCATTGATTCATGTGAGATACAATCCTCCTACTTACTATCTCTCAACCAAGATCTAGGGTAAGGGAATAATCAGAACCCTAATAATCCGGTCTTAAAGCTAAGTGCATTTCATATCCATTTGATCTCAATCCAAGAAACCCTTTTCTTGATGTCTTGATCTACTGCCTTGGCCAAGGACTCCATATGGCATATGAATGACTTACACAATAAGAGATCACCTTGCAAATGCGAGTGTAGGTCCTTTCTTGATTCTCATTCACTTTCATGAATCACTTGTGCAGCCCCAGCATAAGCCTTGAATCAGTTGTCTAAGGCGACACCCTTTAAAGTTTATACCTAAGACTACAGAGTTAACTCATAAAGTGACAAGGAACCTCAAGTCTTAAGGATCAATTAATCACATCAATGACTCGTGAGATATTTCCTAATCTGGAAGTTTCTATTTCCTGAAATAGAAACTTCCTTTCCCATTTAGGAATGTTCTCACACGGGGCACCTCAGTGAACTTACTTATTAAAGTAAGCACCCTCATGTATCACGCACGTATCAACTATACACTTTGCACCTCCATGAAACAAGGTGGTCCTTCTTAAGGGAGTGATCCCACAAGCAAGCCTTAGAGGAGTCAGGTTGACACTCCCACTGTCTGTAGGACTCATCGGCTTGGAGTATTTTACTAATCATGACTTATGTGATATAGGGCTCGTTTCATAAACCATTTCACCTAAATGGTAGAGTCCTAAAGTCATCAGGATTAGGGGAGTTCTCATACATGCACAGCTAAAGTAAACGCATACCAAACAAGAGCATATAAAGAAGTGTTGCCTCAATTCGTTATTTCATTCAAAGATTGTCTGTGATTACAATAAGGAAAAACATAAAGCGGATATACAATCGGCTTTCTAGGGCACTATTCCTAACAATCTCCCACTTGCCCGTCAAAGCCATTCTAAAGCTACTCTAAGTCCCATCTTCTGAAGATGACCTTGGAAAGCTTCTCGACTAAGGGGTTTAGTAACTAGATCTACCACGTTCTCTGCTGATGTGACCCTCTCAATTTGCACATCTCCTCTTTTGATAATATCACGGATTAGGTGATACTTCCTCATAATGTGCTTGGTCCATTGGTGAGATCTTGGTTCTCTTGCTTGAGCAACCGCCCCAGTGTTGTCACAAAACACATAAATAGGGTCTTTCATGCTAGGAACAACATTCAACTCTTGAATGAAGTTTCTAATCCAAACACCTTCCTTTAGCTGCATCATTCGGCCTCAGTGGTCGAATCTGCAGTGGTTGTTTGCTTGGAACTCTTCCAACTCACTGCTCCGCCGTTTAGGCAGAAAATGTATCCTGACATTGACTTAAAATCATCTAAGTCAGATGCAAAGCTTGCATCGCAGTATCCTTTGATAGTAAGATCTTTCTAACCTCCGTAAACTAAGAATAAATCTTTAGTGCTTTTCAAGTACTTAAGAATATTCTTCACGGCAGCCCAGTGACCATCTCCAGGGTCAGATTGGAAACGACTTGTTACACTAAGTGCATAAGCCACATCCGGTCGAGTACATAACATTGCATACATTATGCTACCTATTGCTGATGCATAAGGTGTATGAGTCATTCTTTCCTTCTCAAGGTTAGTCTTAGGGCACATCTTCTTTGAAAGACATGTTCCTACACTCATTGGAAGGTTCTTAACCTTTGCTGACTCCATATTGAATCTCTTCAATACTTTATCAATGTACATCGACTGTGTTAGTCCTATTAGCCTTCTAGATCTATCTCGATAGATTTTAATTCCAAGGATATAGGACGCATCACCCAGATCTTTCATCTCGAATTGGTTTGATAACCATAACTTAGTCACTTTCATGTCATCCTTCGAATTCCCAATAAGAAGGATGTCATCAACATAAAGTACTAAGAATTGCACTGAGGTCTCCAATTCCTTTCTATACACACAGGACTCATTCGAAATTTGAATGAAGTCAAACGCTTTGACTGATTCATCAAATCGAATGTTCCAATTCCTAGAAGCCTGTTTCAATCTATAGATTGATCTTTGGAGTTTGCAAACCTTTTGCTCACTCCCACTGAATGTGAAACCTATGTGTTGCTCCATATAAATGTCTTTGTCAATGTCACCATTGAGAAAGGCAGTTTTCACATCCATTTGTCATATCTCATAGTCATAATATGTAGCAATGGCAAGCATGATCCGAATAGACTTTTGCATTGCAACTGGCGAAAAAGTTTCATCAAAGTCCACGCCGGGTCTTTGAGTGAATCCTTTTACAACCAGTCTTGCTTTGTAGGCTGCAATGCTTCCATTAACTCCAAGCTTTCTCTTAAAGATCCATTTGCAACCTATGGGTTTGACCCCATCAGGCAAATCTACCAAGGTCCAAACTTGGTTGGAGTTCATGGAGTCCATTTCGGATTTCATGGCTTCTATCCACTGTTCAGAGTCAGAATCTGAAAGTGCCTCCTCATATGTTAAAGGATCATTATCCTTTTGAGAGATTTCATGGAAGAATCCGTACCATCTCTCCGGCTGTCTAGGAGTGCGTTCAGAACGCCTCAAAGGAGGATTTTCATGTGTATCAAAATTCGTGATTGGTTGTGGTTGATCAGTAGGGGACGTTTCTTCAGTGGGTGGCGTGGGGTCACTTTGTACTTCCTCTAATTCTATGATCTTGCCTTTCTTTTCTATAAGGAACGGTTCCTCAAGAAAAGTGGCATTTCTGGAAACAAACACCCTTTGCTCAGATTGATCATAGAAGTAGTATCCTATGGATTCCTTAGGATAACCTACAAAGTAGGATAAGTTAGAACGAGATTCTAACTTATCTCCCACTGTCCTCTTCGCGTAAGCAGGACAACCCCAAATTCTTAAGTAAGAATAGCTAGGGATTTTACCATGCCACATTTCATAGGGCGTTTTAGGGACTGACTTAGAGGGAACTAGATTCAAAATCCTTGCTGCACTTTCTAGGGCATAACCCCAGAAAGAAGGTGGTAAGTCAGTGAAACTCATCATGGAACGAACCATATCAAGTAAGGTTCGATTCCTTCTCTCAGAAACTCCATTAAGCTGAGGAGTTCTCGGAGGAGTCCACTGAGAGATAATCCCATTATCTTTGAGATGATTAAGGAATTCTTCACTAAGATACTCGTCTCCTCGATCAGATCGAAGTGCTTTGATCTTGTGACCAGTTTGGTTCTCAACCTCCTTTTGAAATTCTAAGAATTTCTCAAAAGCTTCAGATTTATACTTCATTAAGTATACATAACCATACCGACTAAAGTCATCAGTAAAGGCTATAAAATACTGATGATTGATTCTTGTACTTACACTAAGTGGTCCACAAACATCAGTATGGATCAAATCCAATACCTTTGTAGCACGTTCCACAGTTCCTTTAAAAGGAATTTTGGACATTTTTCCTTTGAGACAGGATTCGCAAGAAGTTAACTCCTTAAGATCTTTTTCAGAGAATGATCCTAAAGTGTTTATCTTGCTAATTCTGTTCTTGGAAATGTGTCCTAATCTAGCGTGCCATAAGGGAGTTGAAACTTTGTCATCTCTCTTACGCTTCGTTTCTCGTTGTATATTCATAATATTGATATTCTGAGTTAGATAAAGTCCATTACTTAGAGTACCGATGTGAGCGGAAGAGTTGTTCCATCTGATAAAATATTTACCATTCTTAATATAAGTTTCATAACCTTCACAATCTAAAATTGGAATTGAAACTATATTACGAATAATGCTCGGTACATAAAGGACTTTATTTAAGACTAACTCAAAACTACCTAAATCTAATCTAATTGTGCCTAAAGCTCGAGCTTCAACGTTTGAGCCATCGCCGATCTTCAAGACACATTCTCCTTCTTTGAGTTGTTGGACTTCACTTAGCATCTATACATCATTACAGATATGAGTTCCACAACCGGTATCAAGTACCCATGAACTAGAATTAATAGAAAGATTTATTTCAACGAGAAAGATACCTTTCTTTAGAGTAGCCTTGTACTCTGGGCAGTTTCTCCTCCAATGTCCCGCTTTGCCACAATGGAAGCAAACATCCTCTTTCTGATCACGCTTCTTCTTTTGGGCCTTCCCCTTCGAAACGCCACCAGTGGGCCTAAGGGGTTTCTTCTTCTTCTTTTGGGCTTTCTTGCCCTTACCTTTAGAAGGCCCAGAAGAGGAAGATGGAGCATTCACCATCAAAACCTTATTGTCCTTCTTGATCGTGCTTTCAGCAGTCACAAGCTGACTAATCAGCTCCGCTACAGTAGCACCAGCATGATTCATATTGAAGTTAAGGACAAATGGGTTGAATGATGGTGGGAGCGAAGCTAGCAACAAATCCACTGAAAGCTCATCTTTCAGTGGCATGTCCATGGAGGCAAGTTTCTCAGTAAGGGCGAGAAACTTGAGTCCATATTCATGGACACTTGAACCTTCCCTCATTCTCAAGTGGAACAATTCCTTCGAAGTGTTATACCTTGTAACACGTTCATGAGGGCGGTAAAGTTACTCTAAGTGGTCGTAAATCTCCCAAGCGTATTCCATGGCCTCATGTTGCCTTTGCAAGTCCGGAGACATGTTAGCCAACATAAGGCAACGGGCTTGGAGATTATCATCCTTCCACTTCTGAATCGCATCCCGCTCGGCCAGAGTGGGAGCCTCCCCTTCGGGACTAGGCTCCCCTTCGAAGAGAACATAAGTTCTCTTCTCAGAATCTAAAATGATTTTTAGATTCCTTAGCCAATCAGAATAGTTGGGACCATTCAACTTGTTTGACTCGAGGATCGATACAAGAGGGTTTTTGGTTGCCATTTCAAAACACGTAGAGAATCACAGAATCTACGACCTAAATGGTAAAACAGAGAACTAGTGAGCATGCTGAGTTATAACGATATACAAAAGATAAGGTCTTTAATCTAATGTAGCTCCCACTGTTTTTCAAAGATCTAGAATTCCCAAAGATCTGAGAGGAACACCTTTCCCAATGGGTACTAGGATCCTAGGCATTTTACCTCGAACCCACGACTCGCGGACATTCTAAGTATGAACCCCAGGTAGGTACAACTTACCAATTCTAACACCTTTAGAACTCTTAGTAATTGTTTTTGCATCACCTATCTTTCAATATGGACCCACGACTCGTGCGACATCCATATTTACTTAGGTGTTAAGCTAGACCCATCAATCATAAGATCATAACCAAAACTTAGTTCGAACGACCCACGACTCGCGGACATTGCCCTTGCTAAAATTGATCACGAAATATTGATCATTTAAAAGGATCAATTAGGTAACTTAGAACTAATAAGCTCCACTAGCTATCCCACGACTTGCGGACAATAACTAATTTCACTTACTAAACTTAAAACCTATTGATGGAATGCTAGGAATTTAATTCAAATTTTGCATCTCGAATTAAACACCTATTTGTTCGAAATTAGCTTAATATTTAATGGGAATTTTCGAATCAACCGGAGAGTTGTCCGGTTCGACCTCACCAACATATATGTTATCCAATTTTATTAGTCTTGATTAATGCAAGTACACTTAAATGCATTTCAAACAAGCACATAAACAGATAACATGTCCTAGCATGATACTAACATGTAATGATCATGGGTTCTACCTATCTTATGCGTGATATGTGGGAGCCACTCCACAATCACAAGTTCTAACATACATGCCACATAAACAGTTTAAATCACATAAGGGAAAGCGGTAACAAAATACGAGCCCTATCTCTATTACATTTTTACAATTGAGATTCCCCTCCCTAACATTTTGAGGGGTCTTCACTTATGGCCTCCTTGTTACTTGAATGTGGTCCATCTTACTCCATGGGTGCATTGTCTCCAAACTGAAAATAAAACCTCACCACCTATCTCTACTCTCAAATTACAATAAAAAGAAAAAGACATAAAGTAATAAGGCTCAATCTTCATATTGGCCTTAGACAATTACACGGGGCATACCTCGGCCTAAAAAACAGTAAAATAGAAAGCCACATAATAAATCACATAACAGTACGCACATAAGTGAGGCTCCAACCTCAATTGAAAAACGCAACTATAGGGCTCCAACCCCAATTTAAACCATCCATGTGCATAAATTAAAACCATACATAGATCTAAACCCATGATCACCTAACAAGCTTTTGCAAGAATTTAAATTTAACCAATAAATTAGAATTCTCGCTTTAAGATCTAATAGCTTAAAACACGACTTAGATGCAATTCTTGTTCAAGAGCCCTTTCAATAAAACCCGAAGAACAATGAACTAATAAAATTCCAATTAATTTCTAAAAATTAATAATTTTATTCTTTCAATATTTTCAGAAAATAAAGATTGTAATTTTTCCAAAATTTAAATCGTTTAAATTTTCGAAATCCCAATTTAAACTATTATTTCAAAAATAATTCAAATTTAATAAAATAAAATTTTTAAGGAAAAATAAATCGGGATTGGATTGGACTAAACACGAAAATCGAGATCGTGAAACGAACGTCCCGGAACGGACCGCCCGCCCGCCCGAGACCATGCCCGGCAGCTGTGCAGCATCGCGCGCATGGAAGCGCGCGCCAACGCTCTGTGCAGCCGGCAGCTCAACGCGCGCGCGCATGGCGCGCATCCTCACGTGCGTCGCGCGCAGCCGCTGGGCGGGATAGAGGGCGGGCGTGGCCGACAGGCGGACGCGCCTAGGCGCTGGCGGACGGCCTCCCGCGCGGCTGCGGGAGGGATGGGCGGGTAGTCCCGCGCGGCTGCGGGACTGCTGTGCGGGACGGTGCGGGCCTGGGCGTGCGACGGCCTAGCACGCCTAGGCTCGCGTTTTCGTAACGCGATTTCGTGTTTCGTACTTTTAGTTCAAAAACCAACAACAATCCAAAATTTAAAACACGATTTAAATATATTTGATCCCAAATAATTTCAATCAATTTTTTCGAAACGTTTTTCAGAAACTTTTAGGAAAAAATGCAGTTTCGTATTTCAGGCTTTCTAAAAGAACTCAAGAATACCTAATTCGCATCTAAGCCTAAGAATTTCTACCAAATTGAGAATAATTGAGACGAATCAGAAACACGATTAACGAGGTGACTCTGATACCACTTGTTGGAAAACACGAATCAGAAAGCAGCGGAATTTAAAAAAAATTTCCAACAAAAGGATCTTGGACTCGCAAACGTGTATCCAAATTCGTAGAGTTAAGAAACTTACTTTTCTTTTATTCTTTCTTGAAGCGTTTCAAGCCACCCAAGAACGCTCTTCTCGCGGCTTGATCCTCTCTCCTTGGTAAAGCTCGAATCTTCAAACTTCTAACTTGAAGCTCTCTAGAGATAGTCCACCAACTTGACTACAATCTAACTAGTAAGGATGCTAGTTCTCTAGTTAGTGTTTAGGCTTAACCTAGGGTTTCGTATATCTTGGAGAAAGGATGGTGTTCAACACATGAACCAAAAGAATTGTCAATTAGCTCCATAAGGAGCTCGAGCTCTCCTATTTATAAAGAGGGGAGTGCCGAAATTCTTAGTCCTTAGGGACTAAGGATTTGGTCCCTCTCTCTCCTATTACTTGATCATCAATTAATTTGACTTTGACTTTGAATTCAAATTCAAATCAACTTTCAAGAGAGCTAAAATGTGCAAACTATTTTTTGGATAATTTTATACTTTATTTATTTAAAATAAATAACTTATTTTATCTAATTAATTAATTCATAATTAATTAACTAGATTATTTTTCTCCAAAATTAGACTTTCTTTTTAATTCAAAATTAAACCAAAGTCTATTAAATAATTAACACATTTAATTATTTAATATATATATAATATATATATATATATACACGTGTGGGACACGTGTCACTCACGTGACCCACACGTGTGGTTTCACACGTGTGGAACCCTCTTAGCCCGATTAACTCGTTTAATCATTTTCAAGCCTCAACTCATGTAACCAAGTTGTTGTGTGTGACCCTCTAGGTTCTCAATTCAATTAGCAGTGACCCTAATTAATTAATTCACTAATTAATTAATCAGTCCACAGATTAAACGACCATAGTCTAGCAACAGGTGTTTAACCCCTAGCTTAATTGGAATGTTCGGATTCGACAGAACCTTTAAGTCATTGATTCATGTGAGATACAATCCTCCTACTTACTATCTCTCAACCAAGATCTAGGGTAAGGGAATAATCAGAACCCTAATAATCCGGTCTTAAAGCTAAGTGCATTTCATATCCATTTGATCTCAATCCAAGAAACCCTTTTCTTGATGTCTTGATCTACTGCCTTGGCCAAGGACTCCATATGGCATATGAATGACTTACACAATAAGAGATCACCTTGCAAATGCGAGTGTAGGTCCTTTCTTGATTCTCATTCACTTTCATGAATCACTTGTGCAGCCCCAGCATAAGCCTTGAATCAGTTGTCTAAGGCGACACCCTTTAAAGTTTATACCTAAGACTACAGAGTTAACTCATAAAGTGACAAGGAACCTCAAGTCTTAAGGATCAATTAATCACATCAATGACTCGTGAGATATTTCCTAATCTGGAAGTTTCTATTTCCTGAAATAGAAACTTCCTTTCCCATTTAGGAATGTTCTCACACGGGGCACCTCAGTGAACTTACTTATTAAAGTAAGCACCCTCATGTATCACGCACTTATCAACTATACACTTTGCACCTCCATGAAACAAGGTGGTCCTTCTTAAGGGCGTGATCCCACAAGCAAGCCTTAGAGGAGTCAGGTTGACACTCCCACTGTCTGTAGGACTCATCGGCTTGGAGTATTTTACTAATCATGACTTATGTGATATAGGGCTCGTTTCCTGAACCATTTCACCTAAATGGTAGAGTTCTAAAGTCATCAGGATTAGGGGAGTTCTCATACATGCACAGCTAAAGTAAACGCATACCAAACAAGAGCATATAAAGAAGTGTTGCCTCAATTCGTTATTTCATTCAAAGATTGTCTGTGATTACAATAAGGAAAAACACAAAGCGGATATACAATCGGCTTTCTAGGGCACTATTCCTAACAATAAGTGCCTAATCCCATCCAGGGCTCCTCCGACTAATCATACAAGCAGATAAAACGTAACAAATATATACTTAAAGAATAACCTCCTTCTCTAGTGATGGAAGGGCTGCGCAACCCTTACCATCCTTACAGGTGAGGGGAGTGCAAGCTACTCCAAACCATCAGGATCTCCATCCCTCACCAAACCTCCTGGTGAGTTCAGGGGTAAACCGATCAAGGTGGAGACTACGCTCATGCTTAACCCGACGGCCCATTGCCATCCCGGGCATCCTGACTCACAGGCTCCGGGGCCCATTAACCAATAAAAAAACCAATAAAAATACAGAGTAAACATAACCCGCTACCGAACTTAACGTACATAACAATCTTACCTTGCAACAACTATGCTATACGTACCTCTTCGTACCAAATCCATAACGTATCCTTAGCTCATAGTTCCCGGCTCATAAGAGGCACAAAATTTGAAGCATAGTTTAAATGTTGCAAAATAGAACGAATGAAAACAGATCGAAACAAGCATACATAGGCTTGTACATAGCATATCATACTTGCAAATACTTAGACAAGTCTTAACTTACATATTCGCACATACTTACTTATATATTTAAGGTTATAGTTCGCATGCATAGAAAACGAGCATGTTTTATAGGTTTTAACTATAACCTAATTTCACCTTACACCGACAGGAAACAAACACGAAGGTTGATCCACCCCGGGATCAACACGGCCAACGAGACACCACCCCGGGTGCACCTGAACAAATTGAAGGCATAAAACAGGACTTAGACTCAAAGATGAACCACCTAGACGCACGACATATGCATTGTCATGGAAGAGATTCAAATACATAAGCATAGCACATACTTAAACCAATTTCATGAAATGAACAGCAATTCATAACTTAACATATGCATAAAACATATAAAGACATGTTCATATGCACAATTAATGCAAACAATAGCACTTAGTCATTCACGAGCACATATCATGTTTAAACACCAAAACCAAATCATATAAGTACAAAACATATCTAAATACAATATTCACACACATATCATAACATAAACAAAGTTGGGTACATGATCGGGGAGGGATAAAAGCGAATAACAAGCATACAAATCAAAACTGAACGAAACAACACAACGCAGAGGGGAGACACGGGCGTGTCTCCCTCCAAGAGCAAGCTGAGACACGGGTGTGTCTAAGTACAGAAGTTCAGCCCGCCGAGGGAGACACGGACCAAGAGCAAACTGAGACACGGGTGTGTCTAAGTACAGAAGTTCAGCCTGCCAAGGGAGACACGGGCACGTCTCCCTCGAAGCACAACCTGGGATACGGGCGTATCTCAGGTCAGAAGCTAAAACCTCAATGAAACAGGGCCAGATATGGCCGTGTCTCACAACCAACAATGGGGCAGACACAGGCGTGTCTCACCCCTGCGTCTAAGCTCCAATTCGCCAATAATGGCGGAAAATGAAGTGAAACAAGCACACACCACACCATAACTCTGAATCACACAAAAAATATACCATAGGTCAAATACAACACGTAGATCACATATTCTCAAGTAAGAGCTCACGAAATGAGCTTAAACACATCAAATCCCAAAGTTGGTACTATTTAACATCTTCAAGAAAGCACGGATACAAGCACGTAAAATAAGATTCAATCGGAAGAAAACAGAGCACTCGAAGAGAGGAATATAATGCTTACCTTGGATCGTTGATTGGACGAGCGAGGAAGCCGAAACTTGAGCTCAAAGTTCAGGAATGAATAGTACCAATTCTCTTCTCTTTTCTTCCTCCTTTGCAACGAGATGGAAGAATGGGGGAGAGGGAGGGATTGGTTCTGTTATAAGCCAAGGAGAAATTGGTTCGGTTCACGACGGGTTCAGTTCAAATGATTAGAAAATAAAACGGTAGAAAGGTCAAATAGCTTTAGAAAAAAGGCGAGGCTAAATCCATCAGACCCGAATCATCAAAACAAATCCAATCGGAATTCGAATTCGAATTCCCGAGCTCAAGGTAGCCACGAGGGCTAAAAACACCCTAATTGCAATTAGGTCCCTTAATCGCAAAATTGGACGATTGAGTCTAAGTACAATTAATTACACTTTAATGCGCACTTAATTAAATAAAATACAAATCGACACGTAAGGCATGCGAACCGCACATAAGTCACGAAAATACAGGATTAAACTCTCTCATGACGTCATACCTGGTTCTTCAGAGAGACGGGGTGTCACAAGGCTGCTAGGGACTTTGTCATTAGGTGAATGACACATGAAACAAGTCCTAACTCAAGCTGGATTAGAAACCACTCCAAGTTAATGAGTCCAACAAACAATGGGAGTGTTGATTAGGCTCGATTGAGACTTGCTCGGGGGATTACGTCCTTAAGAAGGATCATCCTATTTCATAGGCTATAAAGTGCATAGTTGATGCATACGCAATACATGAGGGTGATCGTTATAAGAACAGGTACACTAAGGTGTCTCGAGTGAGAAGATTCTTAAATGGGAAAGGTAGTTTTCACTTCGGGAAAGGGAAACTTCCATATTAGAAAATATCTCACAGGTCAATGGCGCGAGTAAATTAATCCTTTGACTTGAGATTCCATTGATGTTTTACGTGAGTTAACTCTGTAGTCTTTGATATATTCCTTATAGGTGTCGCACGAGATAACTGAATCTGGTTTATGTTGGGACTGCACAAGTGACACGTGAAAGCATATGAGAATCAATAAAAGACCTACACTTGCTTTAATGCAAGAAGTTCTCTTATTGCATAAAGTCGTTTATATGCCATCCTAAACCCTCTCCCGAGGTAGTGGATCAAGACATCAAGAAAAGGGTTTCTTGTATTGAGATCAAATGGATATGAAACGAACTTAGCTTTAAGATTAAGATTAGTGGGGTTCTCTTTATTCCCATGCCTTAGATCTTAATCGAGAGATGGGATGGAACGAGGATCGTACCTCACAGATGTCATTGATTGAAAGGTTCTTTTGAATATAAATTCATTGTTCGGGTAGGGGGTCACACACCTGTTGCTAGACTATGGTCGTGTGATCTGTGAGCTAATTAATTGATAAAGTGTATTAATTAATTAGGCTCACTGCTAACTGAAAATGAACCTAGAGGGTCACACACAAATGCCAGCTTCAAAGGGTATTATCGGAAAGATCAAATAGTTGATCGAAACGAGACCCCGTGTGTAAAGTACACGTGTGACACGTGAGCTTGAGTTTAGGCGTGTGGTCCAATTTATGTTAATTGATTGGCGAATTAATTATAAAGCCCAAATATAATTAATTAGAGAATTAATTATAAATCCCTAATATAATTAATTAAGAGAATTAATTGTATAGTTCAAAGAAATTAATTAGAGAATTAATTTAGCTCATTAGAATTAATTAGAGAATTAATTCTAAAGCCCTTTATGGAATTAATTAGAGAATTAATTCAAAGTATTTAATTTTTTATTAGAATAAATAAATAAATAAATATCAAATATGTTCTATTTATTATTCTAATAAATATTAATTCTAATACGATTAGAATAAATATTATTGGGATAATATATTTAATTGGGAAAATTAAATATTCTTAATTTGATTAGGAGCTCTTTTTCTACAAGAATAATATCTTATTTAGATAAGAGGTTATTACTTGGATAGAAAGAAAATAGAAGAAAAGTCAAAGTAGGAATCCTGTTCCTACAGACTTGGGTATTAAGAAATCTCATATAAGGGCTGATGGAACGATGTCTTGCCAAAGAAAATCAACGTGAAAAAATCGAACCAGATGAGAGCACAAGCTCCGTTCGTCCAGAAGATTAAAGACGGATTTTTTCACGAGGGTTCTTTGGCGTGCAGTTTCTGACTTCATGAAACTGGGTTACGAAGGGAGATTTAATCATGCTCTTTCTTATCTAATCTAGTTTCTTGTTTCTTTCAATACACATATCATAGCACTAGCATCCCCACTGATATGATTTGAATCTAGGTTGGTGTGGATTATTACTCTAGGCGATTTCTACTTTAGAATCTCGAAGAACGAATTATTCAAGAAAAGGGGATTTCATTACCGCATGAAGCGCGTTTGAGGGCGGCTCAAAACGTGTCAAGAAAGCGTTGATTCTTGTAAGTTTTTGAATCCCTAAGATTTGGAAATAGAAATTGCAAGTCACGATCTTACTTTTGGGAAATTTTTTAAATTCCGCTGCGTTTACTTTTGTCTTTTTCCCAACAGCCTTCCCCTCTCCATCGGTTCAAAGTTCAAAGTTCCCACGAGTCAAGGTTGAATCACTTCCCTGCACCTTCGATGGGGTTACCTTCGGCTCAAGAAAACCCGTCTTCCCCTCAACATCCCTAGGTTGGACGAATCCTCGAAGTGGAGACGTGCACAGTGGTAGTACCCGGTGACCCCATGGCCATCCCGGTGCCCCTTACCCACATCTCCGGGGCCCATTCATATTCAAACTCCAATTCATATTCAAATAAACAAAGGACCTATCTTTCAAGGCCATATCTCGCTACGGAATTAAACACACACATCACCCCTTTTCAAAATCAAACGGAAAATATCGTACATATATATAAAAACATTTTTCAAAGGTTCTTAACAAACGGGGAAAACCCCTCAAAATGCATATCCAACATGTATCTAAGTACATATATATACACGTAGATGCATGTGGGCTCATGACACATATAGGGTTATAGGTCGACATAACTAAAAAGAAAGAAAATCACCTGGTACTGAATGAAGTGAAGACAAAGCAAATGTTTCACCCCGAAACCTATAACACCCACTTGTCACCACCCCGGGTGCACCTGTGCCAAATGATTACCAAACAAAGGACTTAGACTCAAGAATGAACCACAAAAAGACACACGACAATGCTCATGAATGCACAAAACGAAATACATACAATGAACGTTCGCAAAATATGCAATTTGCATTCATATAATACATTTCGTATTGCATTCACGTAAGGAAAGGCCAAATAGATCATATAATAGCATTTAAGGTGCAATCAACACTCAACGTTTAAACTACACATTTGGAACATGCTCGGGGTGGGTAAGAATAGAAGAAAACAACCAAGAGGCAATTAAGAGCAATTTAATCGAAGAAGCTACCCCGCCAACACATAGTATGCATATACATATTTTATTAATCTCATACTATACAAAAGGTCCCAATTTCTAAATTAAAAAAGTGGCTTTAAAAACCATTTCGGCAATTAGACCCATTACAGCAACTAACAAATCTTAACATATAATTATAACCTAATTTAATAAGTTTTCCAAACATAACATTACAAAGCACAAGTGCAATACACGGTTCTATAATTTAGCAGCTAACAACCTTTAGAATCCCTGTTTCTCAAGAATTCAAATTACACTTTATGGGCCAAAATTCATATGATTCTGTTGGAAATCAGCTTTGTAGTAGTACCAGATTATCAAATATTATAGATAATTAGATTTTGCGATATACATACTATGTACAACATGGATAAGTGATTCAAAACATAAGTACCAAAAACATGTTGAAACGTACCAATATAAGTACCAATAACACGTAGATCTAACTTATCAATTGTGACATGAGTTCCTTTGGTCAATAGATCCAACACATTCATTAGGATATTAGTACCATCATTACATAGATTCATATGAGTACAAGTACCAGAATCTAATAGATCAGAATCGGCACAAATACCAGAACAGATATTAACCATATTGTAGGTACCAACAATATGCAGAATCTTGTGAAGACAAGTACCAGAACAATACTATAAAGTAAACCAAGAGACTTATCGTTTTGTTATAACTGAATCGTCGGTAAAAGCCGGTTTTCCTTAAAGAAGTATTCGCCCTACTACCGATGCGTTGGGTTACCGCGAAGCTCTTTTCAAGATTAGACAGTCCAGAGATTTCTGAATCACAGATACGCACGACCTAAGGAGAATCTCACTTCGACCACTAAAAGGCTCTTCTAAGAGTGTGTGGTGTCTGGTTGGTACTTCAAAAAACGTGTTATGTGTGTGAAAGTATGTTTTCTTTATTGAACTCACAAGTACCAATGCATGTGTGTTTCGTACCAGAGTGTTTTTTCAGCACCAAACCAGAAATCTAACTAGACTTCTAACTCTTACTAATTCACCACAATTTACATAGTTGTCTCTCTACTTTTCTCTCTCATTTTCTGAGCTCTGGAACTTAGTATTTATAGGGAAGAAGCCATGACACAAGTGACCATTGATTGCCTTGTTTATGGTAGGCTATATACCTTGCAATTAAGATACCCATAATGCTGAAATAAGGTTACAAAAACGCCTGGAACATTTTTGACCTGATACCAGTCCATTAATGTCACACAATTTACACTTTATAACTGTCTAGAACCAGCTTTATTTCAAATTCAAACAAATATCCAGCAATAAATTGCTTCCAATTTATTCAACATATTATGGACTTTATTCTATATATTCCTACCAAGGAATTTGGTATCCCTCCAAGAATAATTTCATAATATAATGTCAAATTCCAACAGATTCACATATACTAATACATTAACAACAATTATTAGCATTAATATTACATGGAGCATAAACACTCACACATTAAAATTCATTGAATTTCATTTCCAATATTACCACCAGGGTCAGTACATATATACATTAATTACCAAAGACACTAAATCATATTTAACTCTATGACGCCCCGTCCTTTCGATCGTACAGGTATGACGTCAAGAGAGAGCTACGTGTGCACTTAAATTATTTAACTATGCTCTTATGTGTTTAATATGTGATATATGTTGAAAATGATTGATATAAAACAAGAACTTTGATCTAAGAACTCGGATTTTTGCTCTATGTGCTTCTTTAACCTGTTCGATTCCAACTTCGATTCCGAACTATGTGGCTATGTGAAATATTTGATGTATATATTTTATGAACTCGTCTATGTGTTTATTTTACGCTTTGAGGCTCGTTTGGATGGCTCTTGGACCTATTTTGTGACTTTAGGGACTTAAGGGCCTTAAGTGCAAATTAGGGTACCTTGGGTTTCGATTCGCGTAACTTGAGCTCGGGAATTCGGGTTCAAATTTCGATACCACCGTTGGACTTATTTCGACGATTCGGATCCAATGGAACTAGCCTCATATTTTTCGAATGCCGTTTGAACCCCCTTTGGCTTAAAATCCTATCCGAATGGACCAGATCTTTTGACCTGACCCGTTTTCACTTGACCCTACACATTTTAGCTCTAAAAAGAGCTTAAATATCAGCCACTTCCACCCCATTTCAAACAAGATAAGCAAGAAAAAAAATAGAGAAGAGAAGAGCTCCCAAGCCCTAGCCTCTTCAAGCTCAAGTTCGACTTCGTTCTTCGCCTCTCCGACGATCCGAGGTAAGATTATTACTCCTTGCAATGTGAACTTTCATTCTATCCGATTCTTTTCTCTTGAAACCTTGGTTTCACACTTGTATGGAAAAGATGATGAATAGTATGCTTGTATGAAAATTTAATTCCATGTCTCCATTCTTGAATCATTTGATCTAAGCTTGAAATATGATGTTCTTTGGAGTTAATAAGATGCATATTGGTTGGATTTTAAGTAGTTGATTGAGGCATGAGTAATTCACCATTAATGGAGATTAAATTCTTATAAATGGTAACTTGGTTTCTAGCTTGATTCATGCCTTAAGGTTGAGATATGTGATAGAGTACGTATATATGAACTCATGCCTTGAATCTTGCTAGTTTTGGTTGAGTTTTGGGGTGGTCTTGGTGAATTTTTGTTTCTCCCGCGTAATACCCTATTTCTGCTACATGTTTCTTTCCTAGAAAGGTTCCCCGGGTGGGGAACTTTATGCCTAAAAGGGTCCCCGAGGCTGAAGGTTCCCTGTAACATCCCGCTCGTCCGACGTATAAGGTACACCACTTTTCAACTTTATTATGTGTTCAATTATGTCATTTTGTGTTTTGCGTGGCCCTATTTTCAACTCTTTAAGAGTTTAGGGGCTTGTTTACAATTTTTACTCTTTTAGGGGTTTTTCAGTCACTGCTCGTTCAATAGAGATTTTGGCCTCTTTGACCCCTTTAAGGCGTTTGGGGCATCGAAACGAGTCCATAGACTCTGAGTTTGCCCAATTCTGATGTCGTTAGCCCCTCCTACCTTTCATTTTACGTATGAGGACCCGGGATAAAATATTCGGATCCTCGTTTTGCATGCCACACTCCAGCCTTCTCCCTCTCTCGTTCTCTCTCTCGTTCCTAGGAAAAACACACACACATACACCGTAACACACACATACTTTTGAACTCGGTCGTTTCTCGATGGAATTCGATGAACGAGTAGTGTTTTTCGAAGAGCTCGATGAACCGAACATGATGGTACAAGTTTCGTGGCCTGAAAATGACCAGCGGCGGCACAATGGTGGTCCGAAGGTGGCGGTTTGCCACCTCATCACCGGCGGTGATCTGGCGACCCTCGCTAGCCAACAACCACCCTACCCCACATTTTCCGACCCCCTGGTGTTGATTCTGGCCTTGGTTTGGTGAGAAAACCACCGTAGGTGGCGGTTCCAACAGCCGTAGAGGGTGGCGGGAAAGAGGTCTTGATTTCGTCGGCGATTCCGGTGACCTTCCGTCTACTTCCGGTAACCTTCCGTCGACACGCCCCCTAGACCCAGAAGAAGACTTCCCGGCCGTCGGTTTGGCATTGGAAGCGCGGCCATTGGGGCCGTGGTGGTGGCGCGTGTTACTGTAGCAGCGAGCTCCATCCTGTTCTGGTGATTTTTCCTGACGAAAGTTGATGGTTCCCAGGGTTTTTCGGCCCTCCGATTCCATTTTCAGGCTCGGTTTGGCTTAATTCATGGCGTAGGCGGTGGAACGGCAGTGACACAATGGCGGTTCACGGCGGAGGGTAACTCCAGGGATTTTTCCCAGAGAATAGCTTGGGGTTTTCGAAGCGCTAGTCACGGGTAAGCCAATGCCTTTTACGGATTCGATTTTCGTTCACCGGTTTGGAAGTAATTTGATTTGGAAGATTTTAGGGTTTCATATTATTGGATCTGAAATTGGGGATGATTGGCTTGGAATTTCCAGAAATTGATCGAGGAATTGGAACGAGCACGAGGAATTCTAACATGGGTGAATTTTTGGGATTTTTCCGGCACATCCCGGCCGCGGCCAGCCACTGTTCAGGTTGCTACGGCAGCGGCGCTCCGGCGGTCTCCGGACAGCTTGTCCTTCTCGACGCGGTAAGTCCAATGCCGCTTTTCGTTCGTCAATCGGACACTTGGTTTAATTTCTACGAATTTATTTGTGTATTTGAGAATTATATGATTTAATTGTTTTAATTGTAATTAAATGGTTTATGCTTGATTTGTTGATCGAAATGTATCCCGATGTATATGAAATTATATATTTAATGAAATATGACATGTATGGATGTTTTGATTTGATAATTGAATCCCGATATGTTGAATTTAACTATTTGCTTAACTTAAGGGGTGTATAAGTAATTTCCCTAAAATATGAAAAATTAGTATAACTTGAATTAATCAAATCTTGGCATGCAATTAACAAATATGATAATTATAGTTACATAAAAATGAGTTCTTATATCTTAAACAATTTAATTTGAAACTTTCTTAATTAAAGTTTAACTATTTAAGTTGAATTTGAATCTATTATGCGATACATGAATTGTATAAACTTTGTACCATTGAATGATATAATTAGCATTTGATATGTAACTTCTTAGGTCTAAAGGAAATTCGTAACATGCTATTATGTGAATTTTGTATGAAATGTGATATATAACTTGAATGGAACTTATAGGATTTAATTAGGAACTTTTGCATGTAAAAATAGTTTAATTGTATGAATATGAATTTGGTATGCGCTATATGAATTAATATGAAATAATTTGAATTGCTTTATCTTTCTATTTCTCTTGTTTGCATTAATTGTGCACATGAACGTGTCCTAATATGTAATATGAGTTCACTGAACTATATAATGATTTGTTTTGTATGTAATTGATATGAATTTGAACCCTGCTTATGTGATTACATTTACTAAGTGCTCGAGCATTTGTCGTGCGTCTCTGTGTGATTGTCTGAGTCTGAGTCTGAGTCTGAGCCCTGTGTTGTATTTTGTGTGCTTAGTTGGTATAGGTGCACCCGGGGGTGGTGACAAGTGGGTCGTGCAGGTTCCGGGGTGGACCATTTGCTTTGGGTTTGGCTTTGTTTGGTGCCAGGTGAGGTTTTAGGACTTTTGTTTAGTTAAAGCGACCTATAACCTTTTGTACTCGTTTTCAAGCCTGCATGTGATTATTCTATTATATTTATATATAGATATGTGTTTATATGATATGTTTATGAATTTGTCATACGATTAACGGTTTTTGAACTATATATATACGAGCGTATGTGAGCTTGAAATGTTTTACAACGAGACTATGCTTTAAACCGTGTGTCTTCATGCCAGCTACGGATTAGGATGACACGGAGAGGTACGTTTATAGCATATGCTAAGTTGCAAGGTAAGGTATGCTCTGCTAAGGTACGTGAGTTATGATAAGTTTAAATTGTAGTGAGTTATGATATGTTATGTTCTGATTTGCTGGGCCCCGGAGACGTGGGTAAGGAATACTCGAGGCGGTGTTGGGCCATCGAGTTTGGCCTGTGCACGATCTCCATTTGAAGTACCTACGTACGACTCTTGGAGGTTGAGGAGGCGAGGTGCTTTGAGCCCTCGGTGAATAACTGGGGAAGGTACGATGTGGACTAGCTATCCCGTGTATATTGAGTTACATGATGTGGGCCCGTACCCCGCGTGCAGACTTCCCGATGTTGGGGTTGGATACGGGATTTTATTTGATTTGATTTGTGATTATTTCTATTTTGCTATTGTACGATAACGATATGGAAGTAAGGTTGGAAACCCGTACTCGCCGGGTATAAAATATGTTTTGTTATGTTGATTATGAAACGGGATAGGAGCTTTATCTTTTGATATGTTACTAGTATGTTCAGTTTGTTATGGTTGAATAAGTATACGTATACGTTTGATTTGAAAATGGCTTTGCTATGAAAAACCCTACTCCCGGTTCATAGTCTTTCTTTTGATACGTGCTCTGCTCCTTATTATGTATAGTGTGTATGTGTTCAGCCCACTCACTCAGTCAGTGGACTGACCCTCACCCCACCTACGTTTTTAGTTTGCAGGTGCAGGTTATTGGAGTTCGAGCTAGGCGGCGGTGTGTCGTGTCTGTCGAGTCAGTGTCGTTTGTTAAGTTTCTATTTCGGTTATGTTTGTAAATTGTAAACGTATATACTCTGTACAGGTTTATGCTTATTGATTGTATGTATGGAATTCGGGACAGGTTAGGACAGCTTCTTGGATTTGTTGAACTCGTCTTTATTGTGATTATTTCGGGACAGGTTTCTAGGACCAGTTGAACCTGTGTAACTGATTATGATTGATTTGATATGATTAATGTTTTAAAGTTTTTTTAAATTCGTATTCTTTACTTTGCTTTCGATTTCAGGTTTCGTTTTCTCTGTTGTACAGGGTCTAGGTACCGCCTAGCTTAGTCCAGGTCTTGTCTGTCACCCGTTCGATACTGCTTGATTCGTGTACGGATTTTCCATTTCGTATGTGGATTGGGCTTTAGTGCGGGGGATGTGGTGGCCCAGCGTTATGGGAACTACATTCCCCGGCAGGGAACTTTTGCCTTGAAAGGATCCCCAGGCGGGGACCCTTCCTTGTCTCATGTTTGAGTTTGTTTTGTTCCGTTGACCCTCTTTCCAAACTCCGATTGACCTTAAATTTTAACCACAAAAACCATTTTGAGTCCAGAGTATTTTCACTAAGAATCACCTTAAAATTCGTCTTAGTTTGTGAGATATAACCGTTTGGAAATTGTGTCACCACTTCGCTGGAATTCTACTTTTGTCCAACTTCAAACCTACGCCATTTTCGAACTACTTTGAACCTCGATTTGAGCCTTATACCATTAGAAAGGCCTCTTTTTCTAATTTTATATCCCACAAATAAAACTTAATTCCCACTTCTCAAATGCAAGATATTCCAAGTTTTTCACAACTTGTACGTTTCGAGAATTTTCTGCTTTTGACCCATTTTTCGCCCGGAGCCACTCCTTGTGATTTTCTTTCGTTTTTCTTGTAATTTTCCAACTTATAACATGTTATCTCATGTATATATGTATGTAATTGGTATGTTCTGATGTTGGTATGGAACTTGTGGTACGTTTTTGATACATTTATGTGAGATATGAACTTGAACGCTCTAAGTGCTACCTTATAATATCTTAGTTGCATCACTTGCATTCATTTGCATTGGCCGAGTGTCTATATGGTTCATATTGACTCTAATTGTTGTATTTTATGTTTAGATTGTCCGTGTGGAGTAGCTCGTTGGTGTGGAGCCGCTACGTAGGAGTGTTCCGGCTTGGTTTGTTCGTCAAGATGAGGTTTTCTATCTTTTAGTTCCTACGACCTACAACCCTACCTGTGATTTAAGCCCGCATACAACTTACGTATATATATATATATGTATCTAGATATGTGTTTGATATGTATTTTATGGGAATTGGCTCATTTGCTATGAAATCATTTGAAAATGCTTTTATATACACGTAAGCTATATTTTCGTTTATTTGATTGGAAAAGGGTTGGTGTGAGTTATGAATACGTAGCGAGATATGGCCTTGAAAGATAGGTCTTATGAATATGAATATGTCTGTCTGTTGGGCCCCAGAGGTTTTTGCTAGGGAGCCCCGGGACGATGTCGGGTTGTCGGGTCTACTCCTGAGAACGGCCTCCATATGTATGAAAGGATATACCGGAACCCACCAGGAGGTTGGTTGGGGGGATGGAGTCCTGAGGGTATGAGAAGCGTTGAACACTCCCCTCACCCGTATGGATGGTCAGGGTATGTATATGTAACATCCCGCTCGTCCGATTTATAAAGTACGCCACGTTTCAACCTTTTTATGTGTTTAATTATGTGATTTTATGTTTTTCGTGGCCTTATTTTGAACTCTTTTAGAGTTTAGGGGGACCTTTGCAATTTTTTCTTTTTAGGGGTTTTTCGGTCATTTCTCGTTTGAACGAGATTTTGACCATTTTGACCCCTTCAACGCGTTCGGGGCATCGAGACGAGTCCGTAGACTCTGAGTTTGCCCAATTCTGACATCGTTAACCCCTTCTTCCGACCGTTTTTGTGTACGAGGACCCGAGATATAGTACCCGGATCCTCATTTTGCGTGACATAACTCAGCAGCTCTCTCTCTCTCTCTCTCCCCCAGGCGATACACGATATACACACACACACCGGAGGTATAATTTCACACACAACCCAAACTCGCTCGTTTCTCGATGGAATTCGACGATCCAATAGTCCATTTCGATTATCTTGACGACGCGGTCACAACTGTACCAAGAACTCGACCAACCGACGAGCGGTGGCGGAGATTGAATTTCAGATGCGCAGGTGGAGGGTGGCGAGGCTGCCACTTCGCCGCCCATTCGCGGCGGCTTCCGGCCATCTTCCGGCGACACGCGCCATACACCCAGAAAGAAGGACTCCCGGCGCTTCATCTGACATAGGCAGCGCCGCCATCGGGGTGGCGGTTGGGCCGCACGCGCCGTCCGAAGCTCGCGGCGGCGGCGCGCGGCACTGTAGCGGCGGCGATTCCGCCACTCCAGCGGTCTTTTTCGACGAAGGTTAGTGTTTTCCAAGGTTTTCGACTACCCCGAGTTCATTTCCGGCATTGATTTCACCCAATTTTGGCCGTAGGTGGTGGTTCCGGCGATGGGAGTGGGGGCAGAAACTTCGACGGCCAACGGGGGCCTTTTTCGGCCATCTTTTGGCCTCGGGCTCTTCACCAAAGTTGTTCGGAACGACGAGAACTAGTGGCCTTTGGTCACACGACTCCTGATTCGGCCAATTGACGGAGGATCACGGCGGCACAATGGCGGTGCTACGGCGGCGCCACCTCCGGGGATTTTTCCGGCGAGAAAGCTTAGGGCTTTCGTAAAGCTCGTCACGGGTAAGCCGATGCCTCTTTCGGATCTCATTTTGGTTCACCGGTTTGAAAGTAATTGATGTTTGAAGATTTTAGGGTTTTCGTATTCTTGGTTTTGAAATTGGAGACAATTAGCTTGGGATTTGCAGAAATTGATCGAGGATTCGGATTGAGGACGAGGAATTCTTGCACGAGGGAATTTTTGGGATATTTCCGGCACGCTCCGGCGGCGGCCGAGCGGCGGCCCGCCACTATTTCGGCGGCTCCGGTGGCGGCGATCCGGCGGGCTTCGAACAGAATGTCCGTCTCGTTATGGTGAGTGCGTTGCCGCTTTCCGTTCGTTAATCGGACACTCGGTTTATTTTCTGTGAATTTATTTGTATAATTGTGAATATTTAATTATTTGTTCTAATTGTAATTTAATTGCGATTTGCTTGACTTATCGATTTATATGAACTCCGATGTATACGAAATCTTACATTTAATGAAATGTGATATGCATTAATGCTTTGAATTGTAAATTGAACCCCGTTATGCCAAAATTGTATTAGTTGTTAATAGTTTAAAATGTAATTTGTACTTGTATAATCGATAAATTGATGAATATGCATTGCTTGGTATTAGAAAATATGTAATGAATTATGAATGTATAAATTTATGAATTGTATGAATTGTGTAGGGTTAGAATTTGATTTGTAACCTCGTGAAATTTGTATGAATTAGGAAACATGCTATTATGATTTATTTGATTTATTAATATGTGTCAATTGGTATGAAAGATGCTACGTGAATTTGCATGAAAAGAATTAAGTAAACTTTATTAATTAAATTTGTTATACAATCCATGAATTGTTTGTGTGATAAATGAATAATATGATTTGATTAAATTATGTAATGTTTCTTCTGCAAATAATTGTTAGGCATTTGATCTCTGCTGGTGTGATTGCATTTGTCGTGCGTCTCTTTGGGGTTGTTTAAGTCTGAGTTTGAGTCGTGTGTTGTGTTTTGTGTGTCCAGTTGGTACAGGTGCACCCGGGGTGGTGACTTGTGGTCGTGCAGGTTCCGGGGTGGACCTTCTACTTTGTGGTCTGCAGTGTTTGCTACTAGGTGAGGTTAGGATATAGTTATACCCTATTGCAATGTGCCCATTTTCGAATGTGTACGGTTTATAAGCCTTGTATATACGTAGATATGTGCGAAATATGTACTTTGATGGTTTTGTCATAAGTTTGAAAGTAAGAAACGCTATGTACGAGCCTATGTATGCTTAGCTTTGATATGTTATGATTTCGAGGTCAGTCTGCGTGATATGTACGTACGATAGCTAAGTACGATATGCATGAAATATGTTTGTTTGTCTGTCTGTCTATCTGTTGCGGGTTAAGCTTCCGATTTCCGTGATTTGTGTAAGTGTGGGGCCCCAATTTTCCGTGTAAGGGATGTACCGGAACCCACCTGAGCGTAGGTTGGGGGATGGAGTTCGAGGGTTTGAGCAGCAGTGAGCACTCCCCTCTTCCGCTTTAGGATGGCTAGGGTCGCGCAACCCTTCCATCACACCTACCTGGTATGTTTTGTTTTGTTTTGTCTATCTGTGCACTCGTACCCGCCGAGTTTCGTTATGTCTGTCGGTTATAAGTTCGTGAAACGGGGGTAGATTCTCAAATTAAGATAAAAATTGATATACTTTTAAGCTAATAAGATATGCTCCGATATGTGTGTTAAGTGTGCATGAACCTGAACTTATATTTTAAGAACATTTGAGTTAAGATTTGTTTGTTTGGTTTTAAGTCTCCCTATATGTATATTATCACGGGAAAATATTTTGGCGTGCAAAAACTAACCCCGGGTTCACGAACGTTGCTTCCTCTACGTGTTGTGCTCTATATATATGTATGTGTGTGTGGGTAGCCCCTCGCTCAGTCTTTGGACTGACCCCTCCCCGTTTATGTTTCTTGTGTACAGGTTTCGGTTGGAGTTCGTGCTAGGCGGCGGTGTGTCGTGTCTTTTGAGTCCGTGTCTGCACGTTTCAATTTGTTATGTATTTTGTTCTGATTTATAATTTTGTAAATTTTGTATAAGTTATGTTGTGAGCAGGTTGCACGTATGATTTGATTGATTGGAATTCGGGACAGGTTAGGACAGGTGCTCGGATTAGTTGAACCCATCTTGCTGTGTAATTGTTCGGGACAGGATAGGACAGGTTGGATAGATTAGTTGAACCCGTGTAGATGATTTTGTTTTCTGTATTGCTCAATATGTTTGTTGTATGAAAGTTTTTGAAAGTTGCCATTTTGTATTGCTTCCGCTATCATGTTTCGCTTATTTTCTTCTGTACAGGGTTAGGTACCGCCTAGCTAGTGGGTGTGTTTTTCGTTAGTCACCCATTCGTTGTGACTTGGTGCGTGTGCGGACTCTCCATTTCGTACACGTGTCGGGTCATAGTGCGGGATGTGGCGCCTCATGTGCGGGGTGTTACAGTATAACCCTTCCATCACCCGGAGAAGAGGTAGGTTCGTTTGATTTTGTTTTTGTTTGAATATGAATATGAATATGGAGATTGGTTGGAAACTCATACTCGTCGAGTTGGTATGAATTTGACTCTAAATTTGGTTCGTAAAATAGGAGTGGATTTCTAATTACTAAAATGGGTTGATTTTGGCCTTCGGCCTTACTCTTTTCTATACTTATAGTATTACGGGATAAAATGTTTTAGATTGCAAAAAACCACACCCCGGTTCATGAGCTTTATGACTTTGAATATGCTCTACTCTTATATATATATACGTGTGCATGTGTTAGCCCCCTCACCAGTCTTCAGGACTGACCTCTCCTTGTTGTCTTCTTTTTCCCCTTGTTTCTTTGAGTTGCAGGTACAGGTTTTGGTTCGAGCTAGGCGGCGGTTGTCTTTTGCTTTGTTCGAGTCATGTAGTCCGAGTCTTTTGCATTTTGCATCTTTACCGTTCTATTTTGGTACTATGTATAAATATGTATCCGAGTATGATCTAGAACTTGGTATTTGTATGATTTATTTGGCCCAGGGTGGGCATGATTTGTATCTATTGTATTCGTTTGAGTATGTAAATTTGTATGTGTTGATCCTGTTGCTTCCGCGTATTATTTTGTTTTGTTGCTCAACTCTATATCATGTTCTAGACCGCCTAGCCTAGGTGAGATTTTTGCTTGTATCCCGTTTGCTATAGCTTACTGCGTGTGCAGAGTTTCCATTTCATTACACATGTCGGGCTACGGTGCGGGGGATGTAGTACTCTTCGCTCGGCGTGCTACATCCTAAAATGGTATCAGATCTCTTGGTTGCAAAACTGGAGCTCTAGTGTCGTGTTGGGTCTGTCTAGGTCGTTCAGCTTAGGATTATGTGTTTGTTTGCATTCTTTTACACCATTTATATGACTTATTTGTATTATTTGTATTAATTGTTCACATGAACATGCACTAAACCCCCCACGTATCGATATTTTTTTGGAATTGTGTTTCTTATTCAGAATGTCACTCCCACACCAACATATATCATGGAAAGAATGACAAAGGAAACAAGTACCTTCGGTCTATAAGAAGTTTAAAGATTTTGACCCACCAAAGTGGTTTAGAGGTGATGATGTAAAGGCCGGGGAATGGTTATCCGAGATATCATGGTTTTAGAAGAATGATCCGGGGACATCACAAGAAAAGGTGAATTGCATTTCCCATTTAATCCAAGGCCAAGCTTCAAAGTGGCTTCAGGTAGTGAGGTCAAAATTGGAGGAGTCCGGAGAAGAGTTCACTTGGGAGAATTTCGTCTGAGAGTTATACTACAACTATATTCCTCCAAGTGCAATGGTAAGAAGACTTCAAGAATTCTTAGTTCTAGAACAAGAATTGAAGATGATGGATGATCTTGTATTGGAGCTTGAGGGATCGGGCACCGACAAAGATTGCCCTAAAGTTCGGGGTTATATACAAGGGCATGGGGACGATGTTCAACAAGTTTTTCATGCTTCAATGGTGCATACATGGTCCGAGAAAGTAAGAAAGGCAGTTCAAATGGAGTTGGATAAGCAACGGTTAGAATCTCACACTTCTTACGTGGGATAAGGATCCGGTTTGAGTTTAAGTTCGAGTAAGAGGCCTGTGTTGCAAATTGAGCCTCCGATTCCCAAACCTCAAGGACCTCAAGATGTCAATGACACCAAGAAGAAGAAGAAGTTTTGACTACTGAATTCGGATTTGATGCATGCCCGACTAGAACCGATTCAATGCACCTATTGCTGAGGCCCAAATCACAAAGAAGAGGTTTCTAGGAAAAAATTGGGGACATGCTTCAAGTGCGGAGAATTGGGTCACGAGGTGAGCAATTGTCCGAAGAACAAAAATCCGAGACCTACGAAGAACAGTAATTCCAAGATTTCGAGTTAAGTCTGAGTTGATGCAATTGAAGGTGAAGAAATTGATGCTGAGCTCGATACTACCGCAATGGTGAAAGGTACACTACGTATTCTTGACATCTCATTCATGCATATTTTAATCTCAGGGAAACCTAACTATTTGTTACATTCTCTCCTTAAAGAAGACGAATCTTTCACCCCATTTTAAATAAGATAAGCAAGAAGAAAAGAGAGAAGAGAAGAGCTCCCAAGCCCTAGCCTCTTCAAGCTCAAGTTCGACTTCGTTCTTCGCCTCTCCGACGATCCGAAGTAAGATTATTACTCGTTACAACGTGAACTTTCATTCTATCCGATTCTTTTCTCTTGAAACCTTGGATTCACACTTGTATGGAAGAGATGATAAATAGTATGCTTGTATGAAAATTTTATTCCATGTCTCCATTCTTGAATCATTTGATCTAAGCTTGAAATATGATGTTCTTTGGACTTAATAAGATGCGTATTGGTTGGATTTTGAGTTGTTGGTTAAAGCATGAGTAATTCACCATTAATGGAACTTAAATTCTTATAAATGGCAACTTGGTTTCTAGCTTGATTCATGCCTTAAGGTTGAGATATGTGAAAGAGTATGTATATATGAACTCATGCCTTGAATCTTGCTTGTTTTGGTTAAGTTTTGGGTTGGTCTTGGTGAATTTTTGTTTCTCCCACGTAATACCCTATTTCTGCTACATTTTTCTTGCCCAGAAAGGTTCCCCGGGCGGAACTTTATAACTAAAATGGTCCCCGGACGAGGACCTAAGGCAAAAGCTTCTGGACAAGGTTCCCCGGGCGGGGAACTTTTGCCTTGAAGGGATCTCCGTGCAGGGACAGTCCTATTCCCTTTTTTCAGTTCCATGAATTCCTTCAATCTCCTAGACCTTGCAGAAGGTGGAATAAATTTACTCTTGAACTCTCGGAGCAAAATATTCCAATCTACTTCTTCCCTGGCGGTGTCTAAGCGAATTTTGGTAGTTTCCCACCATGAGAAGGCCTGTCCCTGTAGTAGAGCAATAGTGCACCTAGCCTTTTCTTAAGGATTCCAAGGAATAAGCTCCCATATCCTCTCGATCTCCTTAAGCCACTGCTCAGCTTATATATCACTACCAGAATAGAATTTAGGGGGATTCTGATTCTTGAATTCCTGGTAGACCGCCGTAATTCCTCCTTGTACTCCCACATGTGCAGGAGCCGGTGGAGGTGCAGGTGGAACATAATCTCAAAGCCTTTGATCAATAATATGAATCACCGAATTGACAAAAGACACAGCCTGCGATGGTTGTTGTAGTGGTGGTTGGGGAGTAGGTGAACGATCACGGTGATGGCACCAATCATGGGATCATTCCCTATGTCTCCTCAGAGGCATCCTGTAATATAAACACTGAAATACGTGCTACGTTTAGTTCATGCATGAGAGTCCAACTATTCCAATCAAATGTCAAGAATTAAGGCACATAAGCACATAAGAAATGCATGTGAAGCACATTGACAAGTAGTTCCTAAAGCGGCATGACTTAGACTGACTCAACACGACGAGAGCCCGGGCTTTGCAACCTAATGCTCTGATACCAATTACCACTTAAGGATGTAGCGCCTGAACGTGTGATGCCACATCACCTGCAGTAAGACATAACCCGTATATGAAATGGAGAATCCACACACATGCCAAATCAAGGTGAACGGGGACACAACACACTTGCTATGCTAGACGGGAGCTAACCCTTAAACCAATCATAAACCAAGATGCAACAACAACAGAGTAATGCCATAAAAGTGGAAGCTAATCACAATATTTACAACCTCCAAATATCAAAATAATAAAAGTATTCATGGCCATCACGGCCCATCAAAACAAAATGCGCTCTAAGCGTTCATAAAGATAATACAAAATAGTATGAGTGTAAGTGTGACAAAAGAAATGCTAGACCCGAATACGAGATACCAAAAAGACTCGGATTCCCACCTAGCACTTCCCAACGTGCAAGCAGAAAACTAAAAATAAGAACAGGTTCAGTCTAAAGGAGATTGGTGGGTATAAAAATGTGGCATAATATATAAGTATCACAGAATTTAAACACATTCATGCAAGCCATGTAGCACCCCGGAGCGAAGGGCACCACATCCCCTGCATTATAGCCCGACACGTGTAACGACATGGGAACTTCGTACACGCACCAAGCTACAACGAACGAGTGACAAACAAAATATCTCCTAAGGTAAGCGGCCTAGACCCTAATACAAAGTGCGCAATAAAACAAATAACAGATGCGGAAGCACCAGGAATCCAAAATGCAGACATACATGCTCGGAATATAAACAAGATAAACAAAATGTAACGAGTCAACTTATACCAATACTCACATGTTCAAATTCCAAACATAACTAATACATGTATTCTCAAATTCGAGACATAACAACATAAACATAATTTCCAAAAGCTCAAAAGTGCCAAAGAAACTAAATAAAATGCATGAGACTCGCTACAAACTCCAAGACTCAAAAGAAGACCGCCACCTAGCACAAACTCTCCAAACGGGTACCTGCAACTCAAAAACAAAAAGGGGAAAAAACGAAACAATGAGGAGGGTTCAGTCCTAAAGACTGGTGAGGGGGCTAACACCCGCACACGTATATATATATAAGAACATAGCATATTCAAAATTAAAGAGTCCATGAACCGGGCATGGTTTTTACATTCTAAAAAATTTTAACCCGTGATATTACATATAAAGAAAAAAGTTTAAGGCCGAAGGCCAAATCAACCAATTTTAGAAGTTAGAAGTCCACTCCCGTTTCACAAACCATAAGCAGAAACAAAAGCACACCAACTCGGCGAGTACGAGTTTCCAACCCACCTACTTCATATTCATAAACAAAAGCAAAGGCAAAACAAACTGCAAAGTCAATCCAAACTTCTCCGTTTGGGGAAGAGAGAGGCGTCATCTCAACCCCGGTCAAAGTGCAAAGAATTGAGTCGGGGGATCCTACCCGCTCCTTCGACGGGGTTACTGTTGGCTCAAGAAGACCCGCCTTCCCCTCGAACTCCCGAGGTTAGGCTAAGTCTCCCATTTGTGGAGTAGTGTTGATGAGAGAGCTCGGCGACCCCACGGCCGACCCGAGATCACATACCACTCCTCCAAGGCCCAAGGCAAAATGCAAAAAGGCATATACATATTCACAGACTTATCTTTCAAAGCCCAAATCTCGCTAATGAAAAACACACATCGACCCTCTTCCAAAATAAAAAAACAAAACGTAGCTTATATATATATATATAAACGTTTTCAAAGCTTTCATAGCAAACGGGTCAATTCCCACAAAATACGTATCAAACACATATCTATATACATATATATATATAAGTCGCATGCGGGCTTAAAAATTCATGTAGGGTTGTAGGTCATATTAACTAAAAGAAAGAAAACCTCACCTTGTCGACCAAACCGAACGAAACGAACTGAAAAACACCAAAAGGACCACCTCCTCAATAACGGGATGAACCTAAGAACAAAACAAAGAACGAGAGACAAACTTAAACTCAATATGAACCAATTAGACGCTAGGCAAATGCATATAAATGCAAATGATGCATAAAGAATGCAAATGAGAAAGCACTTAAGTCATAAGATGTTATATCAAATCATATATCACATTTTTCACGTTAAACAAGTTCATAAATCTTATATAATGAACATAAGGAATCACACAACATGTTAGCAATGCATACACTTTATAAAAGAACGAGAAAATTACATGCAAGACAAATATAAAAGATATGAAGCCATGCATACACGTAAGGGAGCATATTAAGTCATATCGTGCACATATCAAGTCAAATGAACCCATAAATTTAACACAACATGCATAACACATTATTAAATCATAAAAGATTCCAAATTCATGCATCAAAAAGCCATAGCACAACATTTCATACATAAAAACATGTATACATCACATAAGGATCAAGATCCGGGGAGGGAAACGAGCTAAACGAACAAACAAACGACGAAAACACATAAACGATTGGACTGGGGGACTAATGGTCGTTAGTCCCACCCCTTCACAACCTGAGTAATGGCGGTTACTTAGTACAGCAGCCCCCGCTGCTGACTAACGGTCGTTACAGCCCTAGCAACACAAAAGCCTCTAATGGGCGTTAACCTGCGCAGGGCTGGAATTTTCGAATTCCAGCCCCAAAACTCCAAAGAACCAACCCTACACTCAATCCAACACATCATACAAGGTTTATTCAGCAAATATTCAAAGATTCATGCCCTAAATCATGCAAAAACCAAAGCTAGATTCATGAGAAAGGAAGAGATGCATAAACAAGTTCATGTTCTTCAAGTTTATCAAAAATCCACTAATGGCACACTTATGAATCCTTAAATACCACTTAAATCAAGTTCATATAAATCATATAGGATATCAAAGGATCATATAACATGCTTTATATCAAAATATTTCACAAAGAATCATGCTAGAACCAAGAAAATGTCTCAAACCCTCACTATTCATGTCATATGCCATAGAATGCTCAAATATGGATGAAATCTTGAAAACTTGGAGTTAAAATGATCACAAAGGGATGTAGAGTAAAATAATAACTTACCTCTTGATCTGGAAGAGATTTGATCAAGGTTTGAACTCAAATCTTGGAGAAATGGATAGTTGCTCTTCTTTCTCCTTTCTTCTTTCTTGGAGCTGAACTTTACAGCTATTTTCTCTTCTTTTTGGGTGTGATTTCGAAATGGGAGTGTTAGGCAAGATAGAGAGCTGAACCTTGGTCGTAAAAGTCAAGGGTTAAGGCTTAATTGGGGTTAGAGTGGTCCCCACAAACTAAAGACTAGTCAAAAGGCGCCACTTTAGTGTGAGGTGCGAGGTTTGGGCGAAATTCGGAGGATCAAATGGGCTTAGAAAAAATATGAGGCTAGGTTCCTTTTCTTCCTTTCTTCGTTACAAGTCCGAGGTATCTTCCAGAATTCAAATCCGAATTCCCGAGCTCACGCTATGCCTACCGGAACCCAAGGTGCGCTAAAACTAGTTAGGCCCTTAAGTCCCTAACAAATAAAAACGGTTCGAAAACCGTATCAAACGAACTCAAAATCATGCAACGAAAAATTATATACATTCATAGCACATATAGTTCATGCATAACACGAAATCAAAAAAATCAAAAATTAATTCCGAGTCTAACGAATAAAAAACGACATAAAACGAGCAAATACGTTCAAGTAATAAATATAAGGTTCAAATAATAATTCAAATAATTCAAAGATATCACATAAATAAAAAAATAAACACATAAGTCGCATAAATAAATAATAGCTCTCCCGTAACAGCGTACCTGTACGGGCGGACGAGTGGGATGTTACGAACTCCCCTCCTTCAAAAGGACCTGTCCTCAGGTCCTGCAGCAGGATCTGAACGACTATGGGACGAACTCACTCCACACTTTCACTGCGCCATTCTGATCCAGCTGAGATGTAGGCTCCTCAGGATATCACTTTCTCAATTAGAAATAAGGAAGACTTCTCATATCCCGGCAGTTCGGTGGCACTTGCCGAATCCGAGTGAATCCCCTTAGCCTTAGCAAACCGGACACTAAGTCCTTAGCCATTTGCTCCCACTTCCAATTAGAATTTGGAAGTAGTTGGAGAATCCTACCGGTTCTTGTTGTTCGGTCTTCGACTGATGGCATGTTGACATTGCTACACAAAGTCCATAACATCTCTTCTCATGCCAATGCATCATTACCGGTTCTTCAAGTCCCCGAACCATGAGTGAGATTAGTCTCGTAAACAGGCACTACTAGAGACATAGGCTCCAGCTCTCCGTTAGCAACACACAACCAAAGCCTTCCTTAGTACCTCGATTGGAACGGAGTAGTTTGAGTACCCCCGTGTAAGCAAAGCTAGCACCAAAGGCAACTCTCTTCAAGAGCCTTATCCACTCAAACCGTGCCTCTTCTTTATCTTTCATGCCACGGGATGGCCGCCTATTCAAAGACGAATCTCCTGTTGAATCCCGATAACACTAGAGACTTATTCTCTGAGGCAATTCTCGGTTCTTCTACCAGAATGCGTAGTCGAAAATACCCTTATTGAAACCAAACTCGGCAAAGACCACGAAACACAGAAGAAGAACGAACAACTCTCAAAGCGAGAAAAGGGTATTTATCTTCCATAGTTAACCTGTGCAGCTCACGGCAGTTTATACTCATCTTAAAGTCCCGTCTTCTTCTTAGATAGGATTAAAGTACTCAACGAAGAAGTAGTCAATTGATGAAACTACCTTCTAAGAGCTCCTCAACTACGTCTTAAGCTCCAGCACCCACGCTAGAGTCATCCAGTAGGGAATCTTCAAACAGGGTCCAATTCTGAGATAAAGACCACGACCGTCTCAATGTGCCCATCAAGTGGTAATAAATCCCAACCTTCAAGGAATCATCAAAGAGGTCTTACTCCGATCTTTGCCTCCTCAAGCTTGGCTCGACCCTTCGTTTAACCCTAAGGTAAGCCACAAAGCTTGTCGCACCGTCCCAGAATAACCAATCACTTCTTCAAAGGACATATACGGGCTAGCCTTCAATCTATTACCCGAAATATCGTTGAGCCCCAAAAAGGACCTCCAAAAGCAACCACTAACCCCTATGGCAACACCGTACCTTAACTAGGTGTCTTCAAAGAAACCACCGGGCAAACTCGGCCCTCACAACTCGCCAACACTCTCGGCACTCGCCTTACCAAACTCTCTCCAAAAAGAGAGTCTACACATAAGAAAGGAAACTACAAGCAAGCAACGAGCAAGTACCAAGGGGCAACGAAGAAAGAAAGGTAACATAAAAGTGGGTTTCCCCAAAGATTGAAGATGCATGCATGAGATACCATGAATGCTTAGTGTACCTTTCACCGTGGTGGTAGTGTCGAGCTTGGCATCTAATTCTTCATCTCCACTTGCATCCACTTGAATTCGGCTCGAAGTCTTGGAACCACAGCTCTTCTTCATAGGCTTCGGATCCTTGTTCTTCGGGCAAGTACTCGTCTTGTGACCCAAGTCTCCACACTTGAAGCATACACCTAATTTCTTCCTACAAACTTCTTCGGTATGATTCGGGCCTTGGCAATAAGAGCATTGAATTATTTCCGGTGGGGAAGCAATCGAATCCGTCTTTGGTAGTCGTAGCTTCCTCTTCTTCTTAGTGTCGTTGACATCTTGGAATTCTTGAGATTTCCTTTGTTTTGCAAGTCTTTTACCTGAACTCGAACTCGATCCTCGTCCCACATATGAAGTGCGAGACTCTAACCATCGATTATCCATCTCCATTTGAAACACCTTTCTAACTTTCTTGGACCATGTATGTACTTGTGAAACTTGAAAAACATGGTAAATATTATCCCGACGCCCTTGTATATAATTCCGAACCTTAGGGCAATTCTTGTCGGCTCTCAAACTTTCAAGTTCTGATATAAGATCGTCCAACATCTTCAGTTCTTGTTCGAGATCCAAAAATTCCCGAAGTCTTTTAAACATCACACTTGGACGAATGTATTTAAAGCGGAATTCTGAATTTCTCCCACGTTAATTCTTCTCCGAATTCTTCCAATTTTATTCTCATTTCTTTAAGCCACTTTGAAGCTTGGCCTCGGAGTAAACGGGAAGCGCAAATCATCTTCTCTTGTGACGTCCCCGAAAGTATCTCCCAAATCCAAGTAATCTCGGTAATCCATTCCTCGGCCTCGGCCTCGACATCATTACCTCTAAACCACTTCGGTAGATCAAACTCTTTAAACCTTTTGTAGACCGAGGTTACTCGGTTCTCGTGTCTATCTTTCAAGGGCACATGTGGAGGTTGAGACGCCATCCTGAAATAAGAATATAATTCCAAAATACCCATGCGTGCGGATTTTAGTGCAAGTTCATGTGAACAATCAACATAATTAATGCAAATAATTCACATAAATAATGAAAGTGAATGCAAACGAGCACATAACCCTAAGCCGAACGACCTAGACAGACCCGACACGACGCTAGCGCTCCGGTTTTGCAACCAAGAGCTCTGATACCACTTTAGGATGTAGCACCTCGGAGCGAAGGGCACCACATCCCCCGCACCATAGCCCGACACGTGTAACGAAATGGGAACTCCGTACACGCACCAAGCTACGACGAACGGGTGACAAACAAAATCTCTCCTAGGCTAGGCGGTCTAGATCCTAATACAGAGTGCGCAATAAAACAAATAACAGATGCGGAAGCACCAGGAATCCAAAATGCAGACATACATGCTCGGAATATAAACAAGATAAACAAAAATGTAATGAGTCAACTTATACCAATACTCACATGTTCAAATTCCAAACATAACTAATACATTTATTCTCAAATTCGAGACATAACAACATATACATAATTTCCAAAAGTTCAAAAGTACCGAAGAAACTAAATAAAATGCATGAGACTCGCTACAAACTCCAAGACTCAAAAGAAGACCGCCGCCTAGCACAAACTCTTCAAACGGGTACCTGCAACTCAAAAACAGAAAGGAAAAAAAAAAATAAATAACGAGAAAGGGTCAGTCCTAAAGACTGGTGAGGGGACTAACACACGCACATGTATATATACGTAAGAGCATAGCATATTCAAAATTAAAGAGTTCATAAATAGGGCGTGGTTTTTACATTTTAAAACATTTTAACCCGTGATATTTCATATAAAGAAAAAAGTTTAAGGCTGAAGGCCAAAATCTACCAATTTTAGCAGTTAGAAGTCCACTCCCGTTTCACAAACCATCAGCACAAACAAAAGCACACCAACTCGACGAGTACGAGTTTCCAACCCACCTACTTCATATTTATAAACAAAAGCAAAGGCAAAACAAAGTACAAAGTCAATCCAACCTTCTCCGTTTAAGGAAGAGAGGCGTCCTCTCAACCCCGAGCAAAGTGCAAAGAATTGAGTCGGGGGATCCTACCCGGTCCTTCGACGGGGTTACCGTCGGCTCAAGAAGACCCACCTTTCCCTCGACCTCCCGAGGTTAGGCTAAGTCTCCCATTTGGCGAGTAGTGTTGATGAGAGAGCTCGGCGACCCCATAGCCGACCCGAGATCACATACCACTTCTCCGGGGCCCAAGGCAAAGTGCAAAAAGGGATATACATATTCACAGACTTATCTTTCAAAGCCCAAAGCTCCCTAATGCAAAACACACACCAACCCTCTTCGAAAACAAACAAACAAAACGTAGCTTATATATATATAAAAACGTTTTCAAAGCTTTCGTAGCAAATGGGCCAATTCCCACAAAATACATATTAAACACGTATCTATATACATATATATATATAAGTCACATGCGGGCTTAAAAATTCATGTATGGTTGTAGGTCATATTAACTAAAAGAAAGAAAACCTCACCTTGTCGACCAAACCGAACGAAACGAACTGAAAAACACCAAAAGGGCCACCTCCTCAACAACGGGACGAACCTAAGAACAAAACGAAGAACAAGAGACAAACTTAGACTCAATATGAACCAATTAGATGCTCGGTAAATGCATATAAATGCAAATGATGCATAAAGAATGCAAATGAGAAAGCACTTAGGTCATAAGATGTCATATCAAATCATATATCACATTTTTCACGTTAAACAAGTTCGTAAATCTTATATAACAAACATAAGGAATCACACAACATGTTAAAAATGGATAAACTTCATAAAAGAACGAGAAAATTACATGCATGGCAAATATACAAGATATGAAGTCATGCATGCACGTAAGAGAGCATATTAAGTCAAATCGTGCACATATCACGTCAAATGAACCCATAAATTTAATACAAAATGCATAACATAGTATTAAAACATAAAACATACCAAATGCATGCATCAACAAGTCATAGAACAACATTTCATACATAAAAACATGCACACATCACATAAGGATCAAGATAGGGGAGGGAAACGAGCTAAACGAACAAACAAATAACGAAAACACACAAACGGTTGGACTGGTGGGACTAACGACCGTTAGTCCCACCCTTTCACAACCTGATTAACGGTTGTTACTCAGTACAGCAGCCCCAGCTACTAACTAACGGCCGTTACAGCCCTAGCAACATAAAAGCCTCTAATGGGCGTTAGCCCGCGCAGGGCTGGAATTTTCAAATTCTAGCCCCAAAACTCCAAAGAACCTACCCTACACTCAAGCCAACACATCATACAAGGTTTATCCAACAAAGATTCAAAGATTCATGCCTAAATCATGCAAAAACCGAAGCTAGATTCATGAGAAATGAAGAGATGCATAAACAAGTTCATGTTCTCCAAGTTTATCAAAAATCCATTAATGGCACACTCATGAATCCTTAACTACCACTTAAATCAAGTTCATAGAAGCCATATAGGATATCATAGGATCATATAACATGCTTTATATCAAAATATTTCACAAAGAATCATGCTAGAACCAAGAAAATGTCTCAAATCCTCATTATTCATGCCATATGCCATAGAATGCTCAAACATGGATGAAATCTTGAAAACTTGGAGTTAAAATGATCACAAAGGGATGTAGAGTACAAATAATAACTTACCTCTTGATTTGGAAGAGATTTGATCAAGGTTTGAGCTCAAATATTGGAGAAATGGATAGTTGCTCTTCTTTCTCCTTTCTTCTTTCTTGGAGCTGAACTTTGCAGCTATTTTCTCTTCTTTTTGGGTGTGATTTCGAAATGGGAGTGTTAGGGAAGAGAGAGAGCTGAACCTTGGCCATAAAAATCAATGGTTAAGGCTTAATTGAGGTTCGAGTGGTCCCCACAAACTCAAGACTTGTCAAAAGGTGTCACTTTGGTGCGAGGTTCTCTGTTTGGGTGAAATTCAGAGGATCAAATGGGCTTAGAAAAAATATGAGGCTAGGTTCCTTGTCTTCCTTTCTTCGTTATGAGTCTGATGCATCTGCTGTAATTGAAATCCAAATTCCCGAGCTCAAGTTACGCCTCCCGGAACCCAAGGTGTGCTAAAACTAGTTAGGCCCTTAAGTTCCTAACAAATAAAACGGTCTGAAAACCGTATCAAACGAACTCAAAATCATGAAACGAACAATTAACTACATTCATAACATATATAATTCATGCATTACACGAAATCACAAAAATCGGAAATTAATTCCGAGTCTAACGAATCAAAAACGACATAAAACGAGCAAATACGTTCAAGTAATAAATATAAGGTTCAAATAATAATTCAATAATTCAAAGATATCACATAAATAACAAAATAAACACATAAGTCGCATAAATAAATAATTTAAATGTGCACATAGCTCTCCCATAACAGCGTACCTGTACGGCCGGACGAGCGGGATGTTACAAGCCATAATCCCGTATGAAGTTTTTATAACACTTCCCAAGTGGGTAAAACAAAGAAAAGTATCATCGGGATTATAACTATCATATTCATTCATTAGGTTATTCATTCATTCATATACACCTTTTTCCTCTGGGTGGTGGACGGGTTTGCAAGGCCGGGCCACCCATTCATTATGGCTAATGGGGTACATGAATCCCCAAAAGCCCGATTCTCATTCCTTGCTAATCTCCTAGCAAGGGCCGGTAACATTGTAGTTTTGGTGGAACTAGTAAACGGGGATCACCGTCAGCTCAAGCTTCCTTGGATAGCAACGTACACTAAGTCCTAGGGCCCCAATTCATTGCATTCATTCAACTCGTCAAAAAGGTTGGGAATCAATTAAAGAAAGGGCTTTACGTTGGAAATCATTTACTCTAGAAAGACTCGATATATAAGTATAATAAGTTGGCTTAAAACTTTACACATTGGGGATATATCGGGTCAATTTAACTAATAGAAGAGAAACCAACCTTGAAATCAAAAAGAACGGCACAAGAACCTCAAAGACCGGTCTCGCCTCCGTCCATACCAAAATCTGTGCAAAAGAGGTGAAGTGAGACTCAAAATGACCATAAACGACGCACGGCAATGTAATGAACATGATATGAAATACATATGAGACATTGACATGTTGTGAATATGTTCATGTGCACAATTAATGCCTTAAGGACATATAAATGAGCAAAGTCATTCATTCACGTTCATTGTTTTCATAATCATATTAATTCAATCCATGAATCACATACAATGATCATAACACGTAGTTCAACAAATTCACATTGTATATAAGTCATAAATGGGGTGGAAAAGACAACAAGAAGCAACAAAAGAGTACCTCGAGGCTGCCATCTTGTATGACATAGCCGTGTCATGTTATCAAAGGGGTTGGACACGGCCGTGTCTGATTTTTGGAAAATAAAACTCCAAGTCCGAAAGATCAACATGACCGTGTCAAGTTTTCTTTGTATTTAGACACGGCTGTGTCCGAATTTTAAAAATTAAAAGCCAGCTCCGAAAGATCAACACGGTCGTGTCCATTTTCAAGACAATCATAACACTGCCATATCGAGCCTCGTGCTCGAAAATGAGCAGTAGAAACTGCTCTATTTTTACGAGGGAAAAGCAAGAAAAACAGGGCATCTCCAAAGCAATCCTTAGGCTACAACTTAAGGCATGAAATCAATATAAAAACAAGGAAAATTCATCACTCAATCAAACGCACACAACCGAGCAAGAAGAGGAAAGAAATGAATGATCAAAACTCTACTTCATCTTAAAGAAATCAAAACTTCATTAATGGAAAGTCATTCAATGCTCAATAACCATGAACCACAAGCTCATAAATGCAATATGGGAGCAAGAGGGATCAATATTCATGCTTTAAATCAACAAATAGCTCAAGGAATGCATGTGATCAAGAATTCATCCCAAAACCCATACTATTCATACCAATCCTCATATCTTACTCAAAACTCCAAGAAAATATACAAACTATAGCTTTCAATGATCACAAGGAAGTGGAGAACACAAATATATGCTTACCTTCCGGATTGGATGAAATTTGAAGAAGTTATGAGCTCAATTTTGTGGGGTGATAAATAGTGACGGGGGAAGGGTTTCTTTCTTGCTTTGGCTTAGCTTTTTCTTCCTCTCTTGTGTATGGATCGAAATGAGGAGCCAAACATAATCTAGGAGATCAAGTTGGGGTCATGTGGGCCGAGAGTTTGATTAATTTGGTTAAGTATTGAGGGACTTATGATCAAAATGGCTAAAGGTGGCAAATCTGCAAATGGGGCTCGTTTCAGTGGAATTTCGGAGGTTCAAACGGGCTTAGAAAATTTTAAGTCTTATTCCATTGAACCCGAATCGCCGAAACAAGTCCAATGGTGGTAACGGAATTTGAACCCGAATTCCCGAGCTCAAGTTATGCCGCTCGGAACCCAAAGTGTGCTAAATTCTCTTTAGCCCCTTTTGGTTCCGTAACTCAAAATAAATCTGAAACCAATTCAAACAAGTTCGAAATCATGCAACGAGCATAAGAACATATTCATAATACACATATCTTATGCATATCAAATTTTCACAGAAATCGAAATTCAAATCGAATGCAAACGAGACAGGTATTCATAATCATATAAACATAGCGTTCAAGAGTTCAATTTAATTCCATAACAAATATTTCAAATAGTCAAAGAATATCAATTATCATATAAATTAAACATATAATAACATAAATAAATAATTAAAATGCGTAAGTAGTAAACACATTCATCATACCTATACGGCCGAAAAGTCGGGGCGTCACAATCTGGGCTACTCCAAACAGGTGGAACTTATGCAAGAGATATCCGTCAACCATGCTTTCCCGGTTCTCCCAATACACAAGCCCCGGCACCCAAGGATTAGTGCAGGATCTCGCCAAAATAGGTCAGATATCAAGTACTGGGTTTATTTTTAGGAAAACATTTGAACTTTTGACCAAGCATTACATAATGGGGAATAGGGTTTATATATACATAACCTAACATTTCCTCAACGAGAAGCGACGAGACAAGAGAAACTGACAAGACAGGTGCCCACTTGATTAGGTTGTCTCTGCCCTGGAGATCACTGTACAAGAAAAGACAATACGGTGTACTAGTGAGGCACGACTCAGTTAATATAGACACATGGAAATGATCATGAAGTGACGTGAGATGATATAAAATGTTATGATATGTATATGGTATGATAGAATAGCATGATATATTGTGAACGTATTCATGTGCACAATTAATATTCCACTTAATCAACAATCAAATATTGGAGCTATACTTGAGTCATACTTGCATGATCAAAGGCATTTGAGCATGAAAGGGCATGTTCACGATTCAATCAAGGCCACAACATAACATTCATGACCAATCATGTATCTACAAACAGAGACGAAGCCAGGATTTAAGATAAGGGGGGCGAAAATTAAAATATACAAAATTAAGGGGGCGAAATTTTAATTTTGGGGGGCGAAAATATAAAAATCTCAAAATATATATACAAATTTAAAAAAATAATAATAATAATCCTGAGAATCAATTATGAAAAGATACAATCTTCACTTATATACATATTGATAACCCACTTGCATAAGGTTGGAATCACGAATCCAAGATCAATTATGAGATGGAACAAAATCTTTTGTTTGCACAAGATTATTCTAAATAAACATGCGAAAGAAAGGGAATTAAGATTATTCTTGGCAGATGAAGAAGCATTTGCATTTTTATTAATCTTGATGCTTCATTTCATAGTGAATGACGGTTGGTCCAATATATAATCCTTTCCTTAAGGAACAAAGCATGGAATACTAATACACATGTATGTTGAGTTTCTATTACTTAGAAACTAAAATTGAATCTTTTTTTTTTTTTTTAATTAAATTGCACGCAATACACATGTGAGAGAGTGTTTTCACGACCTTGTAAGAAATTTCTTCAGTTATTCTATGGTCTTTTGTATCATCTTTTGTCAATTGATATAATCCTAAACTTATAAATAAGAACGGCCCAAAATTTTTCTGGACTGAATGAGCCGGTAGGTTTGTCTTGACCTGTCAATTTTTTCCTAATTAAGATTTTTAATTCATTAATTGTAATAAATTTAAGAAATTATCAGCAAAGTGGGTTAATTAGCAATTTGTAGCTATGCTAGTTTAATTAAATGTTTTGTGTTCGAATCTCTGTATACACAATATCATTAGTAGTAGGGACAGAGTCAGGGGGCATGTGGTAGCTCCCGCCCCTCCTAAATTTTGAAATTTTTTTTATTTTTATATCTACATTTTGAAACAAATATTTTTACCACCAAAGTTTCTAATTTTGCCTCCTCAACTTTGGATATTTTAATTTTTACCCCCTTATATTAAATTCTTGTGGGTTCCATCTCTAAATTTAGTAGGAAGAGTCTTATAACTTAATTGTCAAACATGAATCAAACTTAAAAAAGGATATAGGAGCAAATTACATTTTTGGCTCCATGGAATTAGGCCTTTTGTAATTTTAGTTTCATATTTTTTAAATTAGACACATTTAGTCTCATTATTTTCAAAAAGTTATAATTCTAGTATCATCCGTCAAATAATTGATCGAAAAATGCATTTTTTCCGTTAAGTGTATTTTGGGGGGAAAGTTACTGTTTATTAAGTTTTTTTGGGGGGGTTTGCTTATTAATACCTCATTTTTGCATCCTAAATCAACTTTGAAGCATTACTCTGAATCACCCTCGTTAAGGTAATGTGATGCTAAAATACGGTATTATAATAAGCTAACTCTCACACAAAAAAAAAAAAAAACCCAAATTGCACTTAACGGCAAAAGAATACATTTTCCATCGATTTTTTTTTTTTTTATTTTGTCGCCGGAACATAAAATGTATCAAAAACGCTGAATTGATCAAGTTAGTATACCTAAATTTGCAATTTTCCCTTGAAAGAAATAAATAAAAAAATTTCTAGTAAGCCATTTTTGTTAACAATTAAGCGCACTTCGACTATCAAATATATTACATAAATCTGTGATAAACACCAAAAATAGCACGAAATAATAGTTTATCAAACTCACCTCGTAGCCATCAATGGGACTAACATTATAACTTTTTTAAATAATAGGGCTAAATGTGTCTAATTTTAAATAAATATGATTAAAATAGTAAAAAATCTAATCTTATAGAATCAAAAATATAATTTGTTCAGGATATAGAGAAGAAAAATAACTTAGGAAGTTGATAGGTCTACACTCTCCGCTCTTTATTCAACCGCTTGAGTTCATCTTTCGATTTGTTACGAGCCAAATTCCCAAATTCGTATATTACACAAGTTAAAGTCAGTAATTCAATTAAACTCATTTAATTGATTATTATTTATTTAAAATTATTTTAATTTAATGTTCTTTTTCTTTGTGATCGACATCGAGCCACAAACTCACGAATACCAAGACAAGAGGCCAAAGTGTTGTATTCTGTATCTTTTTAGCCAGTAATTTCCTTATGAGATAGAATCTCTCTATTTCCTCATTTCCAATTGATGTCTAGTGCATGGGATTGTTTAGATTCTTCATAGCTTCAATGCATATGTTTGAGTCGAACATTAAAATTTCTTTTGATCTCAATATAATAAAAACCTTCTGCAGATCACCCTGTGCCCAGTGACGGAGCCATGGGGGCCTTTGGTGGCCCCCGTCGGCTCTAAATTTTGAAATTTTTTAATTTCTGTATGTGTATTTTTGACATATTTATATTTTTACTCTTTCATTTTTTGATATTATAACTTTTCACCCCCTAATTAAAGATTTTGTCCATTTATTTTTGATAATTTAAATTTTCGACCACCACAACATTAAATCTTGGTTCCGTCCCTACATGTGCATTGTGTAAGGATTTGTTAAAGTTCATCGTGGCATACATCAATGGATCCTATGTTAGCGTGCATAAGTCCATACTCAATTGCAGTTGTCCTAATGTGAGACTCATATTTCTAAGCAGTCGATAAAAATTAGTGAATATATCAAATAACTGTCTCATTTAGTACAAGTTGTCTATGGCACCTCAAGTTCAAAGGTCAGTTAACGACACACTGACTTAGAAACAAACACTTACGGGCGTACATAATGCCTTCCATTCCAATTTCAATAGCTACAGAACTTGATATTATGTCTTACATATATCACAAACAAGTAAGCCTCAAGCGAGTCTAATTCGTATCTTTTTTGTTCGTTATGCTTATTGACTTGGAGTGTTATGTTCCATGACCTCCTTCTCTATGTGAGTCCAACTCAAATGGCTTTGTGCAATTTGTACACTCGAATTCAAATACATATTTACCTAGATTCAGGATCTTTTTGGGACAATCTCATTACAATTATCATCAAATCGCCGGCTTTGTGCAATTTGTACACTCGAATTCAAAATACATATTTACCTAGATTCAGGATCTTTTTGGGACAATCTCATTACAATTATCATCAAATCGCCCAAAATCACCTTAAAACTGTTGTGAGATGCACATGACGTCGAATCGATGGTTTTTAAAGTAGTTTTTGGGAGAGTTTTCTTCATATGTATGGAGCAATTTCTTGGATGCCTCTGGTGATGAACTGATGATAAGCCTAGGATGTTCATAAAATAGACATCAGGTAATTTTTTACAGTTATGTAGGTATCAATGTTAGGTTTCTCAAACTTAATTGATTTATATTATTTCATCATAGGGGTGTAACTGTGATAGTTGCAACTATTTTCTGGAGTTCATCAGTAGAGGTATTAACTGACACTCCCTCTAAGTCATTAATAGAAAGAAGTATTGTTGGCTGGAATCAAGGTCTTACCATGCTGGGGACCACGAGTTTGGTATGTTCAAAATCAGGAGATCAAGTCTGAAGTTGTTAAATGACTAAGTCCAATCCGAAAAACTACGTAGTGTAAACATGCTTTTCGAATCAAAAAACAAAAAAAAAAAAAAAAAATTATGCTGTTGCTAACAATTTGTCTTGAGTTTTTGAATGATTGGGTAGGGAAGCTAAGAACTAACTCCATATCTGATTTGCAAGTTTGATGGTTTAAGAATTAAGATCAAAATTCAAAACTAATGTTGTTAACCTTTGGGATTGTTAACAAATTTAATGAAATGGAGGTGCTCATTTTATGATTGCTAAAAAGTTGGCCTAATCAAGTCGTAGGCTAATTACACGCGATATGCCTAAATCCTAACTAATGTTGGATTAAACAGTAAGAATTCATTAAAATTATTGACTTAGTTAAGTTGTAGGAACAATGACAAGGGATACACCTAACGAATTTCTTTTTAAATTCAATTTGTGATAGGTGTTCGATATGAATATTCAATGGGGCATGCCACTATAAGACGGTAATTTTACGAGTTTTTGTACAAATCAAATTCATCAAAAAGACCCAACATCATAAAAGTTATGCCTAATAACATCGGCTAATCCTTTCAAAGATATATCATCATTTCATGTATTATGTTCCTAGACAACAACATAGTACGCAAAACAACTTGGCCATTCCTTAAAGCTGTAATATCTCAAGCAATTATGACTTCATAATCCAGCACACTTATATACACAAATCTTTGCTATTTCACACCAATGGCAATGAAAATTGTGGGCAAACAACTTGTGCCATCTAAAGTGTGTCAATAATGAAGTTCCAAATGATGTTAAAATTGAATACTTCCTTGCAAATTGTTTTGTGTCTCTTTGCCCAAAATAGAAAAAGATACTAAAAATCACTAGAGCAAAAATATGACTTGGCCTACCAACCTAGACGATTGTGCACATATATAATGGCCAAAATATTTTAAATTAAATAAATAAATAATTATCATTGCTACCACTACAAAGTTCATTGCCCCACTCCATGGAATAATTAAATCCACAAAAATCATGAAAAAGTAGGGTTAAAATATAGTTCTCTAAAAAAATAAAAAATAAAAAATGGAAGGGGTTGGCAAAAAAGAAAAAGGAAAACAATAATTTGGGTGGAAGTGGTGGCACAAGTGGGTTGAGCATTTGGGCCTCATGCTATGATTAGTGGGTCCTTAGTGAATCATATCTATGTCAAATCCTAAGTGAAATTGGGCCCACACGCGTCTGCGTTTCTCTTCTTGTTCGTGGGCCCCACTGAGCTGAACTCGTGTATTTATTTTAGAATTTTGGGGTAGTTTTTACGGTTGTGGCTTGTGGGTGGGTTAAACAATTAACGGGGAATTCCCGAAAACTCCCCAAATGATAAGTCCAATTCCTTTTAACTCCTTATTTTCAAAAATGATGTATTAAAACTCAAGAATCGCGTATCTAAAACCCCAAATGATGTATTTGAAATACAAGGAAAAAATCATGTATCTAAATCCCAGAATCGCGTATCTAAAACCCCAAATGATGTATTTGAAAATGGGGAGTTAAAAGGAAGTTTTCAAACCCATGGGAAGTTTTCAAACATTCCCCCAAGAATTAATTAAATCCACATTGTGCATGGGTATTAATAATACCACACACACGTTTCCATTTTGGGCTATATTAATTTAATTAAAGAATTTATGCTGGAGTTTATTGAGATCTACTTATTGTCAGTAGACATGATTTTATATTTTATAATAATATTTTTAAAGATATAAAATTTTGTATCATTATATTCGTATTTGTATATGATAATTTGTATTTAAATAATTTAATTCGATTTAAATTTAAATAAATAAATATATATATATATATATATAAAAGACTCATTCATCTTCATTAAATGTTAGGAGCTTGATTTTAAGTACAAAATAAATGATTCATTCACTTTAATCCTATGATGCACGGACACTTTTAAAACTATCATGTTGTCGTGTCGTGTCGTGTCGTGTCGTGTCGGACACCGTGTCCGACACTCCTCACGTGGGAAATTCAAGAAAAAATCCGTGTCGCCGTATCTGTGTCATGTCGTGTCCATATCCTGTGTCCGTATCCGTGCATCATAACTTTAATCTAAATTAGATGTTAGGAATTCGAAATTTTTATTTTGAGTATAAAATAATTATTTCACTTTATGAGGCCTCGATAAATCGAGCAGCTTCATGCATGCCCAACCATAGCCACTTTAAAAATAACACGCTCAATTTTTCATAGATTAAGGAGTTTTACTTGCTATAGTTAATTTTTAGTATATATAATAAACAAAAAATAAGTGTGTGAAAACATCTACGGTTCGTTTGTCAACTACAAATTGTTTTATTTGAATAAAGAATAAATAAGGCATATGGAAAATTGTATAAAATATGGGGGTTTTCTATGAATAGTACCTAAAAGTTGAAAAAATTTCCTTTAACTCCCCATTTTAAAAAAAGTTCTCATTTGCTCCCTAAATGACAGGCCAAATTCCCTTTAACTCCCCATAGTTGTATAAAAATTCAAGAATCGTGTACCTGAACCCCGAAATCACGTACTTAAATGCTCAAATGATGTATTTGCCCCCAAATACATCATTTGGGCATTTAGGTACGTGATTTCGGGGTTCGGGTACGCGATTCTTGAATTTTTATACAACCTTCAAAAAAAACGGGGAGTAAAGAGGAACTTTGATTTTCATCTGGGGAGTTCAGAAGAACTTTTTTGAAAGTGGGGAGTAAAGAGGAATTTGAGTTCCCATATGGGGATTTTTCGGGAATTTCCCGTAAAATAATATGGTAGGGCCTTGAACCATATTTTAAAAAAGATAAATGAATTATATTTTATACAAACTAGAAAATGTGACCTTAACAGAATTTGAACGGAGTATTAAATATTAGGGCTAAATACAGGTACCTCTTAATCTATGATGCACAAATACTTCTAAAAATATCATTTTATCGTGTCGTGTCGTGTCGTGTCGGACACTCGTGTCGGACACTCGTGTCCGACACTCCTCACGTGGGAAATTTAAAAAAAAGTTCGTATCGCCGTATCCGTATCGTGTCGTGTCCGTGTCGCCGTATCCGTATCCGTGCTTCATAGCCCTTAATCCTTTGGGGTTGTGCGTATCCTCTTTCTTTCAATCGGCGCATTTAATCCCCTCAATTTTTGAAAAATGTTTACTTAACTTCTTTTCCGACGGAATATTCCAGGAATATTCCACCGGACTTTATGAAAAAAATTTGGCGTGATTTCTAATGGCAAAGTCATATAGATCAAATGTCAAATGTGTTGATATTATATTTCAAATCGAAACTCTTGATATAAGGAACACAATGGTGTGCTTTCGAAATCAAAATTCGACAATCAACGATGGAGGAATCAATGTTCAAAGATGACAAACGACCGAGGAAACTTTTCAAGCAAATTCCGATGGCTTCCGATGGCCAATTGGGTCCAATGGGATATGAGTTTTGTTCGATTTGGAGAGAAGAACACGATGGTGGTGGTCTTGACTCTTGGGTCGCCGTGACGGAGGATAAATTGACGGTCAAAATTAATATTGAACGAAATATTTCGCTGGAATAGTGTCAGAGGGGTAAAGTGTAGCACCCCAAGCGGTGGGGCACCACACCCCCGCACTATGACCTGACACGTGTACGGAATGGAAAGTCCGCACACACACCATGTCACAGCGAACGGGTGACAAACGAAAATCCAACCTATGCTAGGCGGAACGTAGACCCTGAACTTCAAAATCAAAACACGAAACGAGTGCGGAAGCGGAAGCGGAAGCATTCAAATCAAATTAGGTCAAACAAGAACAATTGACGGGTTCGACTAGCATAGATACCTAATCCCGAAATCAAACAGAAATCATAAATCAACGGGTTCAAGTAATCAGAAAACCTGTCCCGAAATCCATACATTTAAATCATGATTATAAACCTGTACAGAATATATCATATATATAATTACAACCATAATCCGAAACAAAAGCTTAACAAACTCAGACAGACTGACAACAGACTCGAAGGACACGACTGACATCCGCCTAGCACGAACTTCAACGACCTGAACCTGCAACTAAAAACATAAAGGGGAGGGGTCAGTCCAAAGATTGAGCAAGGGGGCTAACGCACACCCACATAATATACATAATAGAGCAAAGCACGTATCAAAAGGAGGAATCATGAACCGGGAATAGGTTTTACACACCAAATCATTTTTAAAAGAAAACTCATACATATACATATACCTAATAAAAATCATTTCATAAAACTATCCCCGTTTCACAATTCCAAGACATAATCATAATGCTCGAGCGAGTAACGAGCTTCCAACCTTACTTTCGTATTTAACATAAGAAAACTGAAATCATACATACCAATCCACCAAACTCTTCCCGGTTTTTTACATCGCGAGCTCGAAGAGTACGCCTGTCCCAAACTCCCAGGGTCGTGCGTGACACTTCGGATCATATGGAACTATGCTAAGGAGTGATAATCCCGACGGCCCGATACCGTCCCAGGTGTCCTCGCTCATAGCTCCGGGGCCCAATCATATGGAACAAAACATACATATGCCAATCTTTCATGGCTGATCTCGCTTACATAACATATCATGACATATCATATCATAGCATATCATAGCGTAACATATCATATCATATCATAAGGGTTCCAAAACTTAAGCTTACATACGCTCGTATACATACTTTCAAAATCCAAAGGTGTTCACAAGATCATAACATATCATACTTAGCACATATTTAACTATATATATAATATATAGTCGCATGCGGGCTAGAAACATTAGCACATAAGGGTCATAGGTTGTTTAGCTAAAAGAAAAGATCCTAACCCTCACCTGGTACTAGATAAAGCTGACCACAAAGCAAATGGTTCACCCCATAACCTGCACGACTCACTTGTCACCACCCCGGGTGCACCTGATGCACTGAACACACAAAACAGACCACAAAGCTCAAACTCGGACAGACAACCACACAGAGACGCACGGCAAATGCAATCACATAAGCAGGATTTCAAATTCATATTAATTTTAAGCAAAACAAAACATTAGGGCATGTCCATGCGCACAATTAATGCAAATAAGAGAACAAAAGGCAAGACAAATCATATCATTTCATTTGTCACACAAACAATTCATTTATTACATAACAAATTCAATTAACAAGAATAATCAATTCATATCATGCAATTTACACATTTCAGAAAATTACACAAACCTCCCCTCTAGGTTAAACAATTAACAAATTTAACCTGCCGGGACGCACATTGCAAATCAAAACATATCACATTTCATATAAAAGCACGTAGTACAAGAATAACCAAATAATATAATAGCATGATTTGAATTTCATATAAATCTCACGAGGTTACTTATCAAATTCCAACCATACTAAGCTCATATAATTCATACATGGCATACCCAATTCATATATCTCATAACAGATTCAATTTGACAAACTTTACTTAATTTAAATCAAGCAGATTCACATCGTTTCCAAAATTACACATACACCCCTTCAAGTTAGCCATTTAGTCCAATTAGACAAAACGGGATTCGAATTGCAAATAAAAGCATCCATATATATCATAATTCATTTCATACATAATTTCGTATACATAGGAATTCAAATAGATCGACAAATCAAGCAATTAACAATTTATCGCAATTAAGACAATTAATTTCAAATATTTAAAATTACACAAATAAATTCGCAGAAATTAAACCGAGTGTCCGATTGACGAACGGAAAGTGGTGATGGACTCACCACAACGAGCCAGACAAGCTGTCCGAAGACCGCCAGAGCGCCGCCACCTGAGCTGCCGGAACAGTGGTCGGCTGCCGCTCGGCGGCCGCCGGAACGTGCCGGAAAAATCCCAAAAATTTACGCTTGTAAGAATCCCTCGTGCTCGTTCCAAATCATCGATCAATTTCTGAAAATTCCAAGTCAATCTCCTCCAATTTCAGATCTAAGAACACGAAAACCCTAAAATCTTCAAACTCAAATTACTTCCAAACCGGTGAACCAAAATCGAATCCGAAAGAAGCATCGGCTTACCCATAACGATCTCTTCGAAAGCCCCAAGCTATTTACCGGGAAAAATCCCCGGAGCTAGTCCCGTCGTAACGCCGCCACTGTGCCGCCGCGATCCACCGCCAATTGCCCGAATCAAGAGTCATGTGATGAAAGACTATTAGTTCTCGCCGTTCTGAACAACTTTCGTGAAGGTCCCGAGGCCAAAAGATCACTGGAAAAGGCCCCCGTTGGCCACCGAAGTTTTTGCCGCCGGAACCACCACCTACGACCAAAATTGGATGAAATCGATGCCGGAAATGAACTCAGGGGGTCGGAAAAGGTGGGAAACCGTCAAGCCTTGTCGGAAAAAGCCGTCGGAAAGCAGCGGGAAAAGCCGCTACAGTGACGCACCCCCGCCACGTCCACTTCAGGCGGCGCGTGCGCCTCCGTCCGTCGGCCGTTGGCTGCGCCATCAACGGCAACGCTGCACCGGGAAGTCCTCATTCAAGCTCTGAAGCGCGTGCTTCAAGAAAGTCGCCGGAAACCACCGCAAGGAGGCGGCGAAGTCGCGGTGGTTTGACCCCCATTTCCGCCGGGTCTGAAAATCAGGAAAAACTCTGCCACCGCTTGTCGTCGGGCCAAGATCTTGGTACGGTTGTGACCGCATCGTCGAGCTCTCCGAAATGGACTATTCATTCGTCGAATTCCGTCGAGAAACGAGCAAGTTTGTAGTTGTGCATGAAATCACACCTTGAGTGTGTGTGAACAGTGATGGGATAGCTGGAGAAGAGAGAGAGAGCTGAAGTCTACTGCGTCTGGTACGAATTACGAGGATCCGGGTATTTATCTCAGGTCCTCGTACGCGAAAACGGTTGGAAGAAGGGGTTAACGACGTCAGAATTGGGCAAACTTAGAGTCTACGGACTCGTCTCGTTGCCCTGAACGCGTTGAAGGGGTCCAAGAGGTCGAAATCTCGATCGAACGAGGAATGACCGAAAAACCCCTTAAAAGAGAAAATTACAAACAAGCCCCTAAACTCTAAAAGAGTTCAAAATAGGGTCACACCAAGTTCAAAATCACATAATTAAACACATAAAAAGGTGGAAACGTGACGTACCTTATTTGTAGGACGAGCGGGGTGTTACATAAAGTGTTAAATTTTGCAAAAATGAGAGGGTTAAATGCACCAATTTGAAGGAAAAGGTGCAAAACGCACAACCTCCAAAGGATGACTGCTTGGATAGAATCAGCCCTAAATATTAATTTGAGTAAATGTCATAATTAGTTCTTAAAATATCGAGTTTGTTTTTTTTTTAGTTCCTTATGTTTTAAAAGTAAGAGATAAGTCTCTAACGTTACTAATTTATTTCAAATTTATCCCTCAACAATTTTTCCAATCAAAATGTGGTCAAAAAAACTTCTTATAATTGGTCTTAAAGGGTGTCATTTTAAGGGTACAGGATAGAAATATCCTCCCTAATTGCATGCCTAGCACATGAAATTTTTTTTCCGACCACATTCTTACTTTAAGAGTTGTTGAAGATCTAACATGAGACAAATTAGTAACATTAGGAATTTATCTATTACTTTTAAAATTTCAAGAATTAAAGTGACACAAACTTAAAATTTTAGGGACTAAAAATAACATTAATTTTGTTGAAATTATACCTCCGAATGAGTAAAATCAATAATTTAATTAACAAATAAACTCTTTTCTGTAATGTTTTAAGGGGGAATTAGGGAAAAGTCCCCAAATGTGAACTCAATTTTTAGTTAGCTCCCCATTTTCAAATTTATTTCTGTTCACTCTGATGAGACCAAATTACGCTCGGATCAACATCGTACACGTGTCAGGATCTGGATGACAGTGATTTATCGCTCGGGGTAATGGGCTCATGGATCCAACCCGGCCCATTCCCTCATCACCCATTCAGCCTACGCTTGCATGCTTCGGCCCAAGTCATGAGCGTGGGACCCCTCCAACGATCCCTTCGAACGCTCACGTTATGGTCCCAAGGGATGCTCCGTGTCTGGACTCCACCTCCTCTATGCCAGTGACCCCTCGGTAATAACGCTCGTACTTCCTACGCTCTAACTCTCGGACCCTCAACGCTCACAGCCTTCCTCCAGGGAACCTCCTCGAGCGTGACCGACGCGGATTAGGACTCAAGAGGGGCTACCCCCTTCGAGGGTCAGTCCCAGCAGCGCGGGGTATCGCTTTCAAGAGCACTTCAGGAGTACGAGAAGCATGGTTAGACACCTGTACGCTCGCCGCTCGCTAACCACCTCTGACACAATGGTAGTGCGCACCTCGTACCTGCCATCCCATAGGCTTTTCAGAGCCATCACTTTCACACCATCGCAAGCAGCCACATGTCTAGGGCAACACTAGGTTTGGGACCACTTGATTACTATTACCAAAATGGCCCGGCCCTCAACGTATAAATATGGGGATTTTCACTCCTTCCCAAGTCATCTTCTCCACAGAGATCACACATATAAAATTGGGCATTTTCCTCTGATCTTCATCTTCCCCAAAGCTCCTGGCATCTCACAAATTTTCTTCTCCAAGCTCACACATCATATCGCTCTCAGCTTCTTAGTTGCACGATCATCTTGGTGTTATCCTAGCTGGAAGAGCCCACGCTTAAAGGAAACCAAGTTCCTGAGGCACCTCGCCTGTGATGGTCTTTCCCTTTTTAAACAAATCTTGAAAGTGCTGGTGATTTTGTACGTTTCTAGTTCTTACACCATCATTTTTGGCGCCTTATGTGGGAAACCATCATCTTCATCTTCGTCAGTTTTTTCCTTTCTAAGCTAGTTGAGATATAACACCTTCAGCTACAAACATGGTTACTGCAACAAGGTCTGGAGTCCTGGATACTAGAAATGCTCTTCCGCCTATCAATGAGGAGAATATGGAAAGGGGTACACCCAACGTCCAAGCTGGAGGAGAGATTCCCTCTGTTCCTGGGGAAGGAAATGGAGGAAAAGGGGCTCTACCGGTAGGAGGAACCGAGGCTGGAGGCCCTAGTTCTGCCATCCCCCCTGTGACCCCCATGCCCGCCACGACGGCGATCAACACGTCCATGACGATGCCGCCACAGGGATTCGCGTATGTGCAACCCGCCATGATGCCCGGAATGATGCCAGGCATGTTGCCAATGGTCCAGCCGTACCAGGTGGGTACATTGCAGCTTCCTATGTCTCTCCCCAGGGAGATTCAAGGGGTGGAAATGCCGCAAATGATGGCCCAGCAGCTCCAGGCGCTCTACGCTCAATGCGAGGTACAGGCCGCGCAAAATGCCTGGAGACATTTCACTTCGGCATATTTCCCCGCCGGGATAGGTGCTCAGATGGCCCCTCCGGTTGGGGGGCTTCAAGCTCATCCCCTCATGATGGCCCAGAATGTTCTGAGGGCCGAGCCACCTCTGCCACCACCAGTGCAAGGGAAAGATGCTCCCCCCCAGGGGGGATCAAGGACCACGTCAAGTGGAGAAGGAGAAAGCTCCCCCGGTAAGGGGAGATGTAGAAGAAGAGGTCCAATCCCGGTCCACAGGGAGGACGAACAGAAGGGAAGGAAACGACCCTCGTCTGGCTGTTGTCCAAAACCAACTTGAAGGATTGCAGCAGATAGTGGAGCAGCTCTCTCGAGCGCGGTCTCAAGTCCCCCCCGCTGGGGACGAGAGGTCCAAGGCCAGAGACGCTCGCAACCCGCGAGACCGTATCCCTCACCGCTAGAGGGAGGAAGACTACAACGAGTATGACCGCGAGGGCGGGAACCATAGGCCTCTGACAGGCGGTTCGCCCATCATTGACTAAGTCTTGATGGCCCGAGCGGGGATGGGCAAAATCCCCACATCCGTCAACCGCTATGACGGGACCACCGACCCGGCCGAGCATCTAGATCATTTCATGCATCTGATGCATCTCGAAGAGCTTTGTCACTTCCCTCGTGGGAATGGCCCAGGAATGCTACAAGAAGCTGCCCCCTCATTCCATCCGAGAGTATGAAGACTTGACCAATGCCTTCATGAGCCACTTCAGTTCTTTGAAAGCACCAGCCCCCGCTGCCACGGCTCTCTACAGCCTGATACAAGGACCTAAAAAGACGCTCAGGTCCTTTATGGGCAGGTTCAATAAGGAAATCTTGCTGGTGGAGAAGCCCTCAATGGGCTTCTTGAGGCACGTACTCTTTGGGGCAATCAACATGAAGAACTATGTTAGCAAAGAGTTTGTGGAGGGGGTAGCAAAGAAAAAGCCTCGCTCGCTGATGGAGATCAGGGATATAGCTAATTCCTTTTTTACCCTCGAAGATATGTACATCGCGAGGGATCAGAAACTTGCGAACGCCCCTCGAACCAGCAGAGCCCCAGAGGACAGAGGAGGCCCCAAAAACCGCCGCCACAGCCCAGTGCCCACTCGAAGAAATTATCGGCCTCCCCGTAGATACGAACGCATCCCCCTCAACTGTCCCATCGCTGAAGTCTATTCTATGGCGGACAAAGGACTTTTCAAGAGGCCGCCCAAGATGAGGGAAACCGAGGCTCAGAAATATTCGGGCAAATACTGCGCTTTCCATAAGCAGAAGGGGCATGACACCAATGAATGTCGCCAACTAGAAAGCGAGATCCAGAGGCTCATAGTTGGGGGGCACCTCAAGGAATTTGTAAAGGTGCTAGAAAGGTATGATGAGCATTGCACTGAGCATGCCAGAGTAAGAGGTAGGAGTCGCTCACGCTCCAGAAGCCCTCGACATCACCGCCCTGAAACGAGCGAGCGTGGTAAGCAGAAGGTTGCCGAGATGGAGAATCAGCCCTTTGCAGTCATCAATATGATTACCGGTGGACCCTCGGGGGGCAATTCCAACGCTTTCCGCCGCTGCCACGACCGCAGCTATGACCAGGGGTCCTCAAAACCCAAGCCGGTGTACTCGTTGGAAAAATCCTCGCGCTCGGAGGAGGATGTGGTAGGATTTACTGAGAAAGATTTAGAGCATATTGTAACACCTCATGGGGTCGGTGAAACCTCTGATTGACCCATGGTGGTTAGCTTAGACGTTCATAACCACATTGTAAAGAGGGTTTTAACTGATAGTGGAAGCTCAGTGAATATTTTGCCATACTCCACGCTTCAGAAGATGAATATCACAAATATTCCCCTCGAACCCCTCAGAACTACCCTCGTTGGCTTTGGGGGTTCCGAGATCGTCCCCCACGGTCAAATTCGCTTGGCCACCTCTTTTGGTCATGCCCCATAGCGGAAGACTTTGAGCGTCCTCTATGCGGTTGTAGAGGTGGACCTTCCATATAACATCATTATTGGCCGTCCTGCCCTCGTTGATTTCAAAGCGGTTATTTCAACATACCATCAGAAAGTTAAATTCCCCACTCCCGCGGGGACAGGCGAGGTTCTATACAACGTTAAGGAGGCATGGGCATGTTATATCCTGTCCTTGAGGAGTCACAAGCCAAAGCAAGCGGTCCAAGCGGGGTCCACGAAGAAATCTGTGGATTTTCCCAAGTTAGATGAAGACGGTCCCGAACGCAAGAGGGCCAAACTTTACAGGAAGAAGAATAGAAAGAAGAAAGCGGACGGGTCCAAACACAGCGAAGCTAGCCCACTTGGACTAGTTGAGGCATCCACCTCGGAGGGCAAAGGTCATGAGCCCTCGGAGGAGACCAATGATAAGCTCGCAGGCAAGAAGCGGGCGCTCGAGCTCCCGAGGCCTGAAGTACGTATTGAGCCTACGGAGAATTTCCTGACTATCGAATTGGAGCCCGGAAACCCTGACAAGACCACCTAGATAGGTTCCAACCTCGACGGTCCATCTCATATTATGATGATTGATTTTCTGCGAGAAAATTTGGATGTCTTTGCCCGGAAAGCCTCAGATCTCACAGGCATAGATCCGTGCATCATCGTCCACAGACTTAACGTGGATCCAGCCTTCAAGCCGGTCAAGCAAAAGAAGAGGGATGTTCACGGATTCAGGAGGTAAGTCATTGAGGAGGAGGTCAATAAACTCTTCGAACAGTACATTGAAGAGATCTTGTACCCAGAATGGCTGTATAATGTCGTCCTCATTCCCAAGAGCACAAACAAATGGCGCATGTGCAACGACTTCACGGATCTCAACAAGGCGTGCCCCAAGGACCCATACCCTCTGCCGAGAATTGACCAACTGGTAGATTCGACAGTCGGTTGTGAACTTATGAGTATGATGGATGCCTTCCAGGGTTATTACCAGATCTTTTTGGCCCCCGAGGATCGCCCGAAGACCTCCTTTGTGGTCCACGTGGGAGTTTACTGTTTTCTGGTCATGCCGTTCGGGCTTAAAAACGCAGGGGCCACTTATCAGCACCTCATCAACAAGATGTTCGAGTGTGAAATCTGAAAGTCTATGGAGGTATATGTGGATGACATGATCATCAAAAGCGAGCGTCAACACTCCCACCTTGAAGATCTCAAACGAGCCTTTGATATCCTGCGCCACTACGGTATGAAACTAAACCCCTCGAAGTGCACATTTGGAGTCCGGGGGGGAAAATTTTTGGGTTACGTGGTCAGCCAAAGAGGAATTGAGGCTAACCCGAAGAAAATCAATGCATTGGATATACCCTCCCCTCGGAATATTAGAGAGGTCCAGGTGCTAGTGGGCAAGATCATCTCTTTAAACAGGTTTATCTCCCGCTCGGCGGACAGAAACTTGCCTTTTTTCAAAATCCTACGCAACGCTCATAACTTTGCCTGGGGTAAGGAATGTGAGAAAGCACCGCAGGATATCAAACGATACCTCTCGTGCGCGCCTTTGCTGACGAAGCCGGTCCCAGGGAAAGGCTGCTCATATATCTCTCCGTTTCCTTGGAAGCAACAAGTGCAGTTCTCGTCGCCGTGCGCGAGCGTAAGCACCTGCACGTGTACTACTTAAGCAAGACCCTACAAGGGGGGGAGAAAACATATATGGAGATAGAGAAATTTGCCTTCACGCTCGTTAATGCTTCCAGAAGGTTAAGGCCATATTTCCAAGCTCACTCCATCATGGTGCTTATAGACCAACCCCTCAAACAGGTACTCTCGAAACCGGACGTCTCGGGGAGGCTAATCAAATGGTCAATTGAACTCAGCCAATTTAACATCACCTTCGAGCCTTGCACAGCGATACAGTCTTAAGCAGTGGCAGACCTGCTTGTTGAGCGCTTCGACTTGGATATTGCGCCCTCGATAGAAGATGGGTTATGGCTTCTGCACACAGACAGCTCCTCGACCTCACAAGGGGGGGAGGGGGAGCCGGGGTCACCCTTAGAGATCCTCACGGGAATGAAGTTGACTACGTAATCAAATTAGCGTTCCAGGTCACCAACAATGAGGCAGAATATGAGGCTCTCATCCAAGGGCTTAGGATCGCCCTTCAGAATGGGGCCGCTCGGGTCACTGCATATGTCGACTCCCAACTGATTGCAAGTCAAATTGATGGCACTTATGAGGCTCGAGAAGTCACTATGGTGCAGTACCTAGCGAAGGCCAAGGAGATTATATCTAAGTTCAAGGAGTTCCACTTACTGCAGGTTCCGCGAGCAGAAAATGATCGTGTGGACACCCTTTCCATATTTGCGTCTGCTCTGGAGGGCTCTCGCGAGCGCTCTGTCACGTTTCTTAGAATGAAGGAGCCACTTATTCATGGGGCGGAACCCTCAGGGGGAGTGAACATGATCGATCCCTCTAAGCCTTATTGGCTCGACGATATCGTCAGATTCCTGAGGGATGGAACCTGTCCGAGTGACAAAGTGGAGGCACGGAAGATTAGGAGTAAGGCCCCTCGTTTCTCACTTGACAACGAAGGCCGATTCTTCAAGCGGTCTTTTCAAAGTCCACCATTAAGGTGCCTAAGACCCTCGCAAGCTAAAGAGGTATTGGAACGTGTGCATAGTGGAAGTTGTGGGAACTATTCCGGTGGTCGAATTCTGGCCAAGAAAGTATTGAGGAGTGGATTTTATTGGCCCTCGGTGTTGCAGGATGCCATTAGTTACTCTAAGAAGTGTCCTAAATGTCAATTCCATTCCAACACCCCTCAACTGCCGGCCGCTCAAATGGTCCCTATTGATGTTTCGTGGCCCTTTGACTAATGGGGCATCGATATAGTGGGACCCCTACCAATGGCGGTCGGACAAAAGAAATTCGTGATCCTCGCTGTGGATTACTTCACCAAATGGGCTGAAGCTGAAGCAGTCGCAAAGATAGCGTTCAAGGTGGTAAGAGACTTCATTTGGAAGAACATCATCTGCAGATATGGTATCCCGAGGGTACTCATCTCAGATAACGCCTCCTAGTTCCCGACACACGAGAATGGTGCTACGAACTAGGTATTGAGTAACACTTCACTTCCGTGGGCCATCCGCAGGCCAACGGTCAAGCTGAAGTAACCAACAGAACCATTCTTCAGCACTTAAAAACGATGCTCGAAAGTAAAAAGGGTGCATGGGCAGAAGAGCTTAAGGGAGCCCTCTGGGCGTACCGTACTACCCCACGAGCGGCAACAGGGGAAACCCCTTACTCCTTGTTTACGTCTCCGAGGTCATGATACCTGCGGAAATTGCTCAGGAATCCGCACGCATTGCTTATTTCAAGCCTGCAATCAACGAGGATAATAGGGCATTCGAACTAGGCTTATTAGATGAAAGAAGAAATACTGCTTGGGCTCGGATCCACAAGTACAAAGCGATGATAGCCCATCAGTACAACAAACGTATCAAAGAAAGGACCTTCCAACTGGGGGATCTATTCCTCAAAAAAGTTGAAGTGTCCAAGCACGTAGGTAAATTAGATCCCAACTGGGAAGGCCCCTTCAAAGTCATCCAAGTACGAGCAAACAACACCTACCTGTTGGAAACTTTGCAAGGCGAGCGTCTCCCTCGTCCTTGGAATGCCTGCAATCTGAGAAGATTCTTTGTTTAAAGGAAAACTTTGTAACCCCCCACTTGGGGCACACTGTACCTTCTTTTGACAGAAATACAAATATATCAGTAAGCGTTTCCATACATTGTTGTTTATTTACTGGTTCAATTTATTATGAGCTACACCCTCGGTTAAATCAGCGCCAACTCCGCATTGAGAGTACTATGCGTCGAAAGGCTTGATGACTAATCTCATTTGTATCCCTTAACCAGAGTACTCTATCTATTTGTCAACGCTAATAATGTGTTGATGGTCCTCCGTATTGCACAACTTGACGCTCAAAATCCTAAAACCCTTCTAAAGATGAACGGGTCAATATCTAGGGTAGCATATATCCCATTTCACCAACTGCGCATCGAGGGTCCCAGTTAGTGCTTGAAAATGCATACGCTCAATGAGGGTAAGTTCCCGTTTATAATTATTACTACGCTCGCTAATGCTATTCTTGAAGTTGATTTTCAACAAAAGCAAGCACTTAGCAAAACCCGGGGGGGTCTCTAAAGTTCAAAACTTGAGCCTTATGATTGAATACGGCCAGGGTGGCCTCGTAAAAGAACGCCCTCGCAAGCATCCAAGCATCAAAAGGAGCCAAGAGACAATATTCAAAACTTAACACAGTTAAAGGGAAGACAGTTTCTATTACTCAAAAGTAGTTAAGTAAACATTACAGAAATCTGAAGGAAGTACATCGCCAAAAGTGCCAGAATTAGTTACATAAGTTCAAAATTCAACATTCATAATAAGAAAGGGAAGTAAACAGCAAGGGGTTCACATTCAACAACAAGAGCAGGCCGGATCTTGAGCATTGCCTTCAAGAGGCATCACTGGGTTGGCTCTCGGGTTCTGGAGGGGCAATTGAGATTGGGACAGGCGTCAGCACGTTGGCATTAGAAACTTGAGCATCGTTTGGGCCCGTGCCGTCCTGAGCGTCAAGGGTGGTTCCATCATCCTCGATGGTGATGGGCCCAGGGTTCATGGAGTTGGCCACTATAAAGTCCCTCTGAAGCATTTGCACCAGTTCATTATATTCAGGTTCCGTCAAACTATCCGACGGATCCTCGGTGCGGAAAATTGGCTCCAGGTTTTCATCTAACTCCATGCGCAACCGCTCGTCCGTCCGAGCGCTCTCAGGCGCCATTCCCAGCTTCACCATCTGGCCCACTGCTTTCCAAAAGAAGCATCGGGCCTTGTCAAAGCAGTGGAGATTGGCCGTGAAAACAAAGGCTTTGCAGCGCACAAACCTAGTCACTACCTCCCAAGCCACCCTTGACTCCAAGGTAGCCACCTTATCTTGTAAGTTGGCGAGCTCCCTCTTAGTTGCCTCAGATTGTTAGGTGCTCTCGACCAGTTGTCTGCTAAGCTCCATGTTGGCAACCCTCAACTGGTCGCGCTCCTCCTTAAGTTTCTTGTGGCGCTCGTCGAGGGCCAAAAACGTGTTCTCCGACTGCTCCAGGGAATTCTTCAATCTCCCTTGCTCAAGCTCGGACGCCGTGAGCTGAGGGCAGACGTTGTTGTAATCTTGTTACAGTTGGCCAGGGTCTGAGATGCGCAACAACTTCTTGTACTTGGCCTTATGCTCGACATAAGCCTGCGCTCGCCCTTGCAAGTTCTTCAAACAGGGGATCACTTCCTGAAAGGCCACCAACCAAAGTTACTATCAGATCTACTCAAGAATTGGAAATTCTCAAAAGAAGTTAAAAAACTCACCTTTAAAAGGGCTCGTCAAGCATTGTCCGCAACCCGAGCGACATCATGCTCGTTCAGCTTGTCATGGTCGCCGGAGAATTGAAGGTTGCTTACAATCTTCGTGACCAAGTTGTAGGTGGATAAGCTCTTCTTTAGGAGGACCGGACCATCCCTCCTCTGGCGCTTGTAACGTGCGTCCCCTTCGCACCCAATTTTCCAAAAGTTCTCATCCTCCGAGGATGAGGTATCACCGCCCTCGCCGTGGGGGACCACGACAACCTCCTTCCCCTTGCTAGTAATGGGAAGGGAGTCCGGCATTCTCTTCCTTTCCCCCGAGCGCTTGATACGCTCAGCTCGCACTTCATCGTGTATTCTAGCCAGCTCCCCCTAGCGGTTGTGGGAGTTGCCTGAGCTCAGTGCTACTGACCCTTCGGGGGCGACCGGAGGCGTGGCATCCCGGCCACCTTCAAGCGTTAGGTCTTCAATGTGGCCAACACCCCGGCCACAGTCTCCACCACTTCGACAAGCACCTTTGTCGCCGTCTCCTCGCCCAGTTCCTCGATGGGTGCCTCTCCCCCTTGGCGCATTTGAGGGTTGGAGGTTCTGCTGTTGTTGCTGCTGTTATTAATTACTGCCCGCTTGTTGAGCGCGCATCATTTGGGCAACGCTCTCGGCCTCAATTCCTACCATTAGTATGCTAACTCCTGCAAATGAAGACATGGACGAGCGTCAGATAATAATGCTCAGGATATTAGAAGCAAAGCAGAAAGCATAATGTTAGCGCTAATGTAAGTGTTAGAAGTGTTAGTTCCTAGAATCTAATCGTCGCGGGACATAGTCCGAGCGGGAGGGTTGGATATCATCTCCGGAGGCTTCACTAGCCCATAACGGAATAGCACTTCCTCATCCCTCATCAGATCCTTGGCCTTTATCCATTTTCTCTCATTTTTCATTACGAGGACCAAGTTCTTCGCCCAGCTCTCGAAAAATTTATCCCTGGACCTGTCCCTAACCAAAGGCCCCTCTCCGTGAACTATCCACCCTCGTTGAGCTCTGAAAATCCCCCCAGGCGCCCCCACAAAAAAGTACTTTTCCTTCCAATGCTCACCGTACAAACTCGAAGGCGAATCAATCATTTTAAGCCCAAACTTGGCTTGGGCATAATAGAACCCATCTGTCAGCAACGATCATGGCAAACGGGCCACCTGAATTAAACTGTTGAAGTTGTTTATTGAAGGTTCGTGGCCTGTGACCTTCATCAGGATGACAAAAGTGTTTATTAAGGCTATGCCATTTGGAAGAATTTGGGAAGGGCTAAGGACAAGGTAGTTACAGATGTTGGTAACAGCGGTTGGAAGTGGGAATCTCAAACCACCAGCCAGCACAGAGTCCAGGTAGACGGTCATCATCCTCGGTGGCCGATGGTTGGCCCTCTCCCCCTCCATAGGGAGGCGAATTGGGAACACTGCCTCATCCCAATACACCTTGGCCTTCAAAGCCTCCAGATCCTCAAGCGTCAGTATGCTCTCTATTTCGTCTGGTGATCTTTCTGTTTGATGAAGGTTATCCAGCCTTACCCGCGTTGCAGGCTCCTTCCCCTTCCTTTGGCATTTCCGGGGAGGCTCACCTTCTGCCCAACGCTCAGAAGGCCCTGCACCGCCTTCTAGAGCTGCGATCGCCACTGTTACTTGATGATCTTGTGGCCTTACTGCACTGTTTAGTAAGGGGAATACCCTCTCCCCTTGTTGTTGCATCCGGAGAGACATATCCATCTCTTCAAAAAGATGGTCTATCCCCTCGGGACCGCGCTCATTCATCCCTTGAACGGCAGAGTCCAGCTCTTCATCCCTCACCTCTTCCGGGACTCTCACCACCGGGATAGCGGTCGGAATTTCATCGTCAGGGGAGGAACTCCCCACAGACATCTTTTCTATCTCATCCGCCGTCTCGTCTACAATGTTTGCCTCCATTGCTGGTCCTTTGTTCTTAAGGCTGGAACTTTAAACAGATTTATGGGAGAAGAAGGATTTTGGTACGGGGTTGAAGACTAAAGGGCTTTCCCACACAAGATTCAGTGCACAAGCACAACCTAATTCTAGAGTTAGTATCAGAAATTTTGGAGAATTACCTAGAGTTGAAGAAGAAGTCATCGAAAACTGCTGAAAATCGCAAGAGTTTGCAGAGGATTTTGTTGCTGTTTTGCTTGAGGCTTCTTTGAATGCGTAAAAGAATGGAGGAAGGTTCGCAGCCTCTATTTAATAGGGGGAGACCAGCATCGGTTAGGGTTTGCGAATTCAAAACGCAATCATTTCCCGCTTTGAAAACCCCCCACTTTTGGTAACCGCCGCACGTCTCCCCACGTACACGCACCCACGTCGCTTCACAGCATTTAATGCGGATGGGACTTTATTTATTACCGTGTCAGAAACTACCTGTCGTTGAAGACGGAGAGTCGCTTACCCCTAAAAGCTAGACCCTTGAGCATCCAGGGCTAGGGCTCAGATGTTAAAATTCTACAGTACGCTCAAGCGTAACTACAGAATTTGGGGAGCAAAATGATGAGGCCAAATTACGCTCGGATCAACACCGTACACGTGTCAGGATCTGGAGGACAGTGATTTATCGCTCGGGGTAATGGGCTCATGGATCCAACCCGGCCCATTCCCTCATCACTCATTCAGCCTACGCTTGATTGCTTCGGCCCAAGTCATCAGCGTGGGACCCATCCAACGATCCCTTCGAACGCTCACGTTATGGTCCCAAGGGATGCTCCGTGTCTGGACTCCCCCTCCTCCATGCCAGGGACCCCTCGGTAATAACGCTCGTGCGTCCTACGCTCTAACTCTTGGACCCTCAACGCTCACAGCCTTCCTCCAGGGAACCTTATCGAGCGTGACCAACGCTCGGATTAGGACTCAAGAGGGGCTACTCCCTTCGAGGGTCAGTCCCAGCAACGTGGGGTATCCCTTTCAAGAGCACTTCAGGAGTACGGGAAGGATGGTTAGCCACCTGTACGCTCGCCGTTCGCTAACCACCTCTGACACAGTGGTAGTGCGTACCTCGTACCTGCCATCCCTTAGGCTTTTCAGAGCTATCACTTTCAAACCATCACAAGCCGCCACGTGTCTAGGGCAACACTAGGTTTGGGACCACTTGATTATTATTACAGAAATACCCCGGCCCTCAACGTATAAATATGGGGATTTTCACTCCTTCCCCAAGTCATCTTCTCCACAGAGATCACACACATAAAACTGGGCATTTTCCTCTGATCTTCATCTTCCCCAAAGCTCCTGGCATCTCACCATTTTTCTTCTCCAAGCTCACGCATCATATCACTCTCAGCTTCTTTATTGCACGATCATCTTGGTGTTATCCTAGCTGGAAGAGCCCACGCTTAAAGGAAACCCAGTTCCTGAGGCACCTCGCCTATGATGGTCTTTCCCTTTTTAAACAAATCTTGAAAGTGCTGGTGATTTAGTACGTTTCTAGTTCTTGCACCATCACACTCCCCAGATGAGATTCATAATTTTAGTTAGCTCCCCATTTTGTACAATTTATACTACATATTGCGAAAATTATATGACATAAGTACGATTTAAGTACTACATTCTTGAGTAGCTCCCCATTTTCAAATTTATTTCTGTTCACTCCCCAAATGAGATTCATAATTTTAGTTAGCTCCCCATTTTGTACAATTTATATTACATATTGCGAAAATTATAAGACATAAGTACGATTTAAGTACTGCATTCTAGTGTATAAAAACTCAAGAATGCAGTACTTAAATCGTATTATGTCGTATAATTTTTGCAATATGTAGTATAAATTGTACAAAATTGGAAGCTAACTAAAATTATCAATCTCATCTGGGGAGTGAACAGAAATAAATTTGAAAATGAGGAGCTAACTAAAATTTTTTCAATCCATGGGGAGTTTTTTGAAATTGCTCCATGTTTTAATAAGTAAAAAGAAAAAATCTAAATCTGGACACATGCACTACTAAATTTAGGTAGTCGGAGCCAGCATTCTCCTTAATCCCTTTCTAAAGTTTTTTTTTTAAAAAAAATAAATACTTTTAAGTTAGTGATAAACTACAAAATCCGCCATTACTAATTATCTATACAATTTACAATGTAGAATAAAGTGGAATTTTAGGAATATAAAATAATATCCACCTGATAATAACTTTTCAAATTCTTTCCCTATTGGTTATATGTGAAACCACCCCTTCATTGCGTGAAAGGCTTCTTGGCTGCCTCTCCAAAATTAAATTTATATGTTGTACTTTTGAGATATTGACACCTTATAAGTTATAATGTTTTGAGATAAATTAAAATTATCTATGTATCATTCATTTGCGCACAATTAGTATTTTTGGGATCTTAAGATGAGAAGACTTAAATATATTATCCAAAAAAATATATTATACACAAAAAAATATGTGGGGTGGGTGCGTAAGTACAGAATTCAGATTACATAGAAGACAAGGGAAGAAAAGTGCATTTTCCGAAGGTCCGAGGTAGGGATGCAAACGAGCCGAACTGGCTCGCGAGCAAGCTCGAGCCAAGCCCGAATCAAAGCCTCTTTGAGTTTGGCTCGTGGCTCGCGAGCCAGCATATTTAATTAAAAAATAGTATTTAATTTTTATATATATATATATTAATTTTTATATAAAATTAATAAAAAATAATATATTTATTATATATTTTCAATAAATATATATTATTATATATAAAAATATATTAAATTATTAAAAAACTAATTTTTTATTTAAAATAATGCTATCTCCACGAGCCCCGAGCCAAGCCGAGCGACCAAAAAAGGCCAAAGCTCGACTCGGCTCGTTTGCATCCCTAGTCCGAGGGTAATTGCATAATTCATAATGCTAAAAGATTATCAATTTGCATTTTTTATTCTCTCTCTTTTTTTATTTTCTTGTCTTTTAGGATGAAAAACATAATCGTTGTGTCCTACTGTAAGATAATAGCTAATGATGGTAATAAAAATGTAGGAAACTGGAATTATATTGATAAAACAGTAGCTTCAATATAAAAACAGAGCATGGGATGAGGAAGAAGAAGAATTAGACGAGAGAGCAGACTCTACTAATGACTTGCTCCAAAAGTGAGCTAACAACCAGCCTATAAGCTGCACAAAACGACATTCTAAGCTACAAACGTCATTCTCACAAATCCAAGAATATCATCAGACGTAGTGGCACCAAAACTCTCGCATAACGGTCTGCTAGTCCCCTCTCTATGCTAATCTTCCCTTAGCTCAGGAACCGTTGGATTAACTGATGCCTCAATGGCTGGATCTTCATCTTGTCCGAGACATATAACGACCCTTGGATCTTTCTTAGCCATATCAACGATGGAGATTAACCCATCATTAGTTGCAACGACGTTGTCTTTACTCTTCTCTTTAAAACACACCCGACGGTCACGATAAAACAACATCCAATGGTCCATGTTCAATTGATCCTTATCAGTTGCATTTAACATGGATATGACATTGCCTCTTTCATTTTTAGATCCATGTTGTGTGTTGGAATTACATGATTTTTTAGCGTTAATTCGACGATAAATTGTGCCGATTGATGCGTTTATGTGCTTAAATTGACCCATTTTAGGTCATTTTAGAGCTGGAGTTACGAAACGGCGAGGCATGACGATTTCACATGTTTTGAGGAAAGAATGATGGTAACCCCCGTTACCATGCAATAGCATGCGTTGTGTAACTCCCGTTAACGAGCACAGGAGCACTGCATGAGACGAAACAGAGGAGTAATGCCCGTTACTCCATGGCAGTACAGAGTCATTAACGCCCGTTAAAAGCCACAGGAGGAGATGAGTTCTGGAGAATGAATGGTAACGCCCGTTACCCTTTCACTGAAGAAAATCAGTAACGCCTGTTACTACTTGTATAAGTGCAGACACGATTTATCTGGTTAACGGGCGTTAATGAGAATTGCATGGAGACAGGTAACGCCCGTTACCCCTGTCGGCGAGAGATTTTAGGTTTAGTATTTAGGCGCGTTTTGAGGTCTTTTTGGGTCAGAAGGAGAGAGGGAGAGACAGAAGAATTCAGAGGAAGAGATAGAAGACGGCTGTTGCAGGAGAATTCAGGAGATTTCTCAGAGAATTCATACAATTCAATTGAGACTAATTCCTTTTTCTAGTTTTACTGCTTTATTATTCAAACTAATTCCTCCAAAATTTAGTTTTCGTGTGTTAGATTTAATTTTCTGGAATTGTTAGAATGCTTATGAGTTTATTCTTTAGAATTTGTTTAGATTTGATGACTACGATTTATTTTAATGCAATTTCGTTTGGTTTTATGATTTTTACTTTTACTATGAGTAGCTAATTTTATAGGGCTAGGGGAGTGATGATGACTGCATGATAGATGTTTGATGTAATGCTTGAATGACTTGTGTGATTCTTAGTCTTAAAAGCGGACGTAAGTTGAATTGCAACGGTCTGGCCAACCTTAGCATGTCTCAAAATTGCCTACAAATTGAGAGATTGATGGTGATTTGGATTGTTTTCAATACTTGTAAGTTGTAGGGTTCAAAGAGATTTGGTCCTAGCTTATACAACAGTAATCTTATTCGTATGGTTTAATTAACTAGAATACTGAATTACACTAGTCTTGTTCGTATGGTTTAATTAACTATTGGTGATTGCGAGAGCAACATTGAACACTAATTAAGCACTTGGTTATGCCTCGAGAGAGGGTAATTCAAATATAAGTGACTAGGTTGTAGAATTGCACTTGTCAAACGAGTATCACATGAACTCTTGATTGTATGATTCAAAGCTCTTCCCTTGCCTGTTTAGTTTACTGAAGTTAATTCGCGTGTTTAAGTTGTTAATTGCAATTTTAGTTTAGTTATTTGTTAATTTCTGCATCAGTAGATTAATAGAAATAACCTTTGATTCCGTTAAGTCTTTAGATTAGAGAGAAATACAGAGTAGTGATTGATTTCCCTTCCCTGTGGGTTCGATCCTATTGTACTACGCGTATGTTAGTGTACACTTGCACGATTGGTTTTTAACTGTAGTAAAACCGTTTACAACAATCCTTGTCCACAAGGATCAAACGATGGGAACTTTCTAGCAATGGTATTGTAATCCTCCCAAGTTGCAACCTCAGGGCCTGAATGTACCCATTGGACAAGAAGCTACGCTACAAGTTTGTTATTCCTAGGTATAATCCTTCTCTCCAACACAGTAGCTGGGTAGATTTTGGAATTGCCATTTTCAGCAACTTCTGGCAATTCTGAACACACTGCCTTCTTAGTTCCAATCTTCTTCTTGAGCAATGATACATGAAAGATGGGATGTATCAGGCTCCCCGCTAGCAACCTCAGTTTATAAGCAACATTCCCAATCTTGGCTTCCACTCAATAAGGACCAAAATATCTTGGAGCCAATTTCATATTCTTTCTCAATTCCACTGATGATTGCCTATAAGGTTGTAGCTTGAGATAGACCCTATCTCCCACTTCAAGAACCCTTTCATTTCTATTCTTATCAGTATAAGATTTAATCCTGTTCTGAGCAGATTCCAAGGATTCCTTCAACACCTTGTTAAACTTAACTCTTTCCTCCACCAACTCAGTAACTTCAGTGCTTACACTGTCATCATAAGGCCCCAAAATGTTTTTCTTTGGAGAGTATCCATAAAGAGCCTGGAATGGAGTAATTTTGAGACTGGAATGGTAATCCGTATTATACCAAAACTCAGCTAAGGACAACCATTTCTTCCACATTTTTGGCTTAAGGTGGCAAATGCATCTGAGGTAGCTTTCCAAGCATTGAATCACCCTTTCAGTTTGTCCACTTGACTGAGGGTGGTATGCTAATGACATGGCTAATGAAGTTCCCAATAATTTAAATAATTCTTTCCAAAATTTGCTGGTGAACACCTTGTCTCTGTCAGAAACAATGGTATGATGCATACCATGGAGCTTGTAGATACTATCTAAGAACAATTTAGCTATGATTTCAGCAGTATATGGATGAGATATAGCAAGGAAATGGTTGTACTTACTAAATATGTCCACTGTTACCAATATTGTATCCTTTCCTTCTGACTTTGGAAGTCTTTCAATGAAGTCCATTGATATATGAGTCCAAGCTTGTTCAGGGACCGGTAAGGGCTGCAACAACCCTGGATACTTCACATTCTCATGTTTAGATCTTTGACAGATGTCACACTCTCTTACCCATTGCTCCACATCCTTATTGAGTCTGGGCCAAGTAAACATTGACTTAACTCTTTGATAAGTTCCCACTATTCCAGAATGTCCACCAAGAGAAGTGTCATGCAGTGATTTGATGATCTTATGTTTTAACTCCATATTGTCACCAATACAAATTCTCCCTTTCTTTCTCAATTAACCGCCATTATACTGGAATTTAGGGAACACCTTGTCATCCATAGATTTTGCTTGAATGATTTGAAGATATAATGAATTCTTATCATAAGATTCACTTATCTCAGACACCCATACTGGAACTACTGTTGACACCTGTGCACATTCCTCTTCTTTGTGTTCCCTTCTAGATAGAGCATCAGTAACTACATTCTCAACACCTTTCTTGTATTGTACCTCATAGTCCAATCCCAACAACTTGGAAACCCATCTTTGTTGCAAAATTGTACCCAATCTCTGTTCCAACTAGGGATGTAAACGAGCCGAGCCGAGCCGAGCCTTAGCATTTTTAGTTGATTCGGGCTCGGGCTTCGAAAACTTGGCTCGGGCTTGGCTTGCGAGCCATCGAGCCAAGAAGTTTCTGGTTCGGGCTTGGTTCGCGCCAAGCCTGAGCTGGCTCGGCTCGGCTCGGCTCGCGAGCCTTGCTTAGGACAATTAATCTCTCTCCTTTTTTCCCCACAAATCTGGAACGCAAGAGGATTTTTCTATGGCTTTTTCAAAAATCAGAGACTTAGAAGGTTTTGCAACAAATCTAGGGCATAAAGCATCAAAAGATTTCACATATTTTAGACAAATTACATTATTAGAAAATTAAAAAAAAAAACTTCCTTGAGCATATATTATCAAACCCACAAATTACAACACTATTATCTTCATTGTAAAGACGATACATAAAATAAATGAAAACACCTAAAATTGGCTGAAATTATCTTTGAATATAAGAATAACGGTGGTCGGGAGAAGAGCTGGTGGCGCCGCAGCTGTGGGAAGAACGATGCAGGGCTGGCGATGGCGGTGTGGCGCGGGACGGCGGCTGCGACAAGAACGGCACGGGGCTGGGCGATGGCGATAGCGATGGCGGCAGGGCGTTAGCGTGGTGAAGCGGTGGTTTGGTGGGCGGTGGTGTGGTGGTGGTGGCACCGTTCGGTGGCGTGCTTGATGTGGGAGAGAGAAGGTGTGGTAGAGAGAATTGATGTGGAGGAGAGAAATGTGTGATGCAATGAGGGAGAGAGAACTGGGTTAGCGGCAGAGAGGCTGATGCATTGCCGTTAGGGTTTGGAATACATATATATATATATATAATATTTTTTAATTATTTTTTGAATAACTCACGAGCCGGCTCGCGAGCCATCAAACAAAGAGGAGCTGGCTCGGGCTTGGTTCGTTGAAGCCACGAGCTGAGCCATGGCACAAACCTGAGCGCGAGCTTTTACCGAGCCAGCTTGTGAAGCTCGTGAGCCGGCTCAACTCATTTACATCCCTAGTTCCAACATGTGTTTCAAACTCTGTTGGTCAGATTTTATGCTGAAATGGTTTCCCTGCAAATAATGTTTCCATTTGTTGACTGCCAGCAATATAGCCAAAAATTCCTTCTCATACACAGATAAGCCCCTATTCTTCTCTCCCAAAGCTTTGCTAAGATAAGCAATTGGTCTTCCTTGTTGCATCAAGACAGCCCCAATACCATCCTTGTAGGCATCAGTTTCCAGGACAAATGTTTTCTAAAAATCTGGAAGCACTAACGCAGGTGTAGTTGTAACAGCTTGCTTAAGCTTCTCAAAAGCTACATTAGTCTTTTCACTCCACACAAAACTATCCTTCCTCAAAAAATCTGTTAATGGCTTACTAATTAGGCCATAATTTTGGATAAATTTCCTGTAATACCCTGTGAGACCCAAAAAACCCATTAATTCTTTCACAGACTTTGGGATAGGCCATTGCACCATACTCTTAATCTTCTCTGGATCATTGGAAACTCCCTTCTCAGATATAATGTGGCCCAAATATTCCACATTTTCCTTGCCAAAGCTGAACTTACTTTTCTTTGCATATAACTGATGATGCTTCAGAATTTCTAACACAGATTGTAAGTGTATAATGTGATCATCCCAACTTTTGTTGTATACCAGGATATCATCAAAGAAAACCAGAATGTATTTTCTGAGATATAGGAAGAATACCTGATTCATCAGTGATTGGAAAGTTTATGGTGCATTACAAAGTCCAAATGGCATGACCAAGAAAACATAGTCGCCATTATGAATGAAAAAGCTGGTTTTGGATATAGCAATGTCCCTCATTCTTATCTGAAAGTACCTAGACCTGAGATCAATCTTTGAGAAATACTTAGCTCCATGTAACTCATCCAACAGTTCATTTATGATGGGTATTGGGAGATTATGCTTGACTTTAAGAGTGTTTAAGTATCTATAATCTACACACATTCTCCATGAACCATCTTTCTTTTTCACAAGTAAAATAGGTGAAGCAAAGGGGCTTTGACTTGTTTGGATAATCCTTTCCTTCAACATTCCCTTCACCAGATTCTCTATTTCATTCTTTTGAGTATGTGAATATCTGTAAGGTACTTGTTTCTTAGGGATAGCATCTGTCTTTAGTTCAATCTGATGCTCAATATCTCTCCTTGGTGGCAATGACTTGGGTTCCTCAAACACCTCACTGTACTGATCAAGTAACTCTTTCAAGCCTTCCCCCTACACCTCTTCTTCCACTGTTGTAATAGTTAAGGAAAAGATCTGTTCACACATCCCAGCATTCCCATCATGCACCATCTCACTCAACTCCTTAGTTGTAAGATATTTCAATTCAGCTTTCTCAGTTAATGATTGTAATTTAACTCTTTATTCCCCTTTTGATATAGTAACACTCTTATCTTTATAATCTAAGTGCATTGGAGTGTGATCATTTGGCCAATCCCCCCTAACAACATGCCATAACCCCCCAAACCCAAGATCCTTATAGGGAAGGTAAACTCATGGCCCTGCATTTTCCACTTTAACTCTGGAAAAATCATGTTACTCACCGTTTTTCTTCCATTAGCCATCCTTACTCTAACTGGTTTAGCTTGTTCTCTTTTGTATTTCAATTTCTTTTCCAGTTGTTCATCCACAAAGCAAGAGGTAGCACCACATTCAATCATCATCCACACCTCCATTCCTTCAATCTTACCCTCCATTTTGAATATATGAGAGTGTTGGAAAGTGCCCTAGAAAGCCGATTAGTCATAATCTATTTTGGGACTTTCCTAGTATCACAGACAATCTTTGAATAATATACGAATGATTAATATCATAGGCAAACATTTCTTTATATGCCAATACATGTTTTGTGTGTTTCCATTATGTTCGTATGTATTAGAACTCCCCTAATCAATATGACTTATAGGACTCAACCATTTAGGAGAAGTGGTTCATGAGACGAGCCCTATATCACATAAGTCATGATTAGAAATCACTCCAAGCCGATGAGTCCTATAGACAGTGAGAGTGTCAACCTGACTCGTTCGAGGCTTGCTCGTGTGATCACGCCCTTAAGAAGGACCACCTTGTTTCATGGGGTGCAAAGTGTATTGTTGATACATGCGTGATACATGGGGGTGCTTACTTATTCTAAGTAGGTATACTGAGGTGTCCAGTGTGAGAAGATTCCTAAATGGGAAAGGAAGTTTCTATATAACTGGAAATAGAAACTTCCAGATTAGGAAATATCTCACATGTCATTGATGTGATTAAGTGATCCTTAGACTTGAGGTTCCATTGATACTTTATGAGCTAACTCTGTAGTCTTAGGTGTAAGCTTTAAATGGTATCGCCTTAGATAACTGATTCAAGGCTTATGCTGGGGCTGCACAAATGGCACATGAAAGTATATGAGAATCGATAAAGAACCTACACTTGCATGAGCAAGTTGATCTCTTATTGTGCAAGTCATTCATATGCCATCAAGGAGTCCTTGACCAAGGCAGTGGATTAAGACATCAAGAAAAGAGTTTCTTGGATTGAGATCAAATGGATATGAAGTGCACTTAACATTAAGATCAAGATTATTAGGGTTCTAATAATTCCCTTATCCTAGATCTTGATTGAGAGATGGGATGTAGGAGGATTGTATCTCACATGAATCAATGACTTAAAGGTTCTGTCAAATCGAGACATTCTTATTCAGCTAGGGGTCAAACACCTGTTGCTTGACTATGGTCGTTTGATCTGTGGATTGATTAATTAATTAGGGAATTAATTAATTGGGGTCACTGCTAATTGAATTAAGAACCTAGAGGGTCACACACAACAACCCGGTCACGTGGGTTAAGGCTTGAATCGATTAAACGAGTTGATCGAACCATTAAGTGAATGGTGGGGTCCACACTTGTGGAACACGTGGTTGTCACGTGTCATTATTGACACGTGTAGTCACGTGTGCGTGTGTATGTGTATATTAAATAATTAATGTGTTAATTATTTAATGGACTTTGATTTAATTTTGAATTAATATTAAAATCCTATTTTGGAGAAATAAAGTATAATAAATAATTAATTATGAATTAATTAATTATTAGTCTTCAAGTTATTTATTATTTAATAAATAAAGTAAAATAAAATTTCTCCTTTCTCCATAATTATACACTAACCCCTTAGAGCCTAAACACCGAATATAGAACTAGCATCCTCCCTATTCGGATCGCGGTCGAGGATGGTGGACTAATTCTCTAGAGGGCTTCTATCGTGAAGTCTTGAAAGATTCGAAGGAGCTTTTGGGGATCAAGATGCGTGATAGAGAGATCGCGCTCAAACGACTACAAGGGCTGGTGGAACGATTCTGAACCCAATAGAATAAGAGTGAAAAAATCGAACCAAAGAAGATGGCGAAAATCGTTCGTCCATATCTTGAAGGATGAATTTTTTCACGAGGGTTTTATGGCGTACAGATTTCTGTTTTCGCAAAACTAGGTTTCAAAGGGAGTTTTAATCATGTCTTTCTCGTTTTATGTTTCTTTCTTTACACATGTTATATAGTTAGCACTTTCCCTAACATGATTTGAATCTAGGTTGGTGTGGATTATTATTACCCTAAAGGAAACCTACAACGGATTTTGAAGTAGAAAGAAATTTTTGAGGGACGGGTTACCATTACCGCATGAAGCGCGTTTGAGGGTGGCTCAAAACGTGTCAAGAAAGCTACTACCTAAGTGAGTTTCTTGATCTCTACAAATCTGGAAATAGGAATTGCAAGTTTCGATCCTAACTTATTGGGAAAATTTTTAAATTTCCACTACGTTTCTGTCTCGTTTTCCCAAAAGGTGTATCAGAGTCACCTTGCAAGGCCTATTTCTGATTCGTCTCAATTATTCTTAATTTGGTAGAAATTCTTAGGCTTAGATGCGAATTGAGTATTCTTGAGTTCTTTTAGAAAGCCTGAAATACGAAATTGTGTTTTTCCTAAAAATTTCTGTAAACTGTTTTCTTAAATCTGTTTTTGAAAAGCTGTTTTAGTTGAAATTCATTTAAATCGTAATTTTTAATTTTTGATTGAATTGGGTTTTGAGAAACCTGTGATACGAAACGAACACGCGAGGTTGGAACGTGACAACGCATAGCACGCCCCAACCCCGCGCGCGACGCCGTCCTAGGCGTGCCTACTCACCTGTCCCGCAATCGAGCGGGAACTCCGCCTAGGATCGCCCGAACGCGAGCAAACAACAAGCTGCGCGCGATGCGCGGCGAGTAGCTGCTCGTTCTGGGCGGTTCCGGGCCCGGATTTCGTGTTTTTATGTTTTTCGTATTTTCGGTCCTTGAAATCCCGATTTAATTTCTCTGTAAAATTTTATTTTATTAAATTAAAATTAATTTTGAAATAATTGTTTGAATTGTGATTTTGAGAAATTAAGACGATTTAAATTTTGGAAAAATTACGAACTCTATTTTATGAAAATATTGAAGGAATAAAATTATTAATTTTCAAAAATTAATTGGAATTTTATTAGTTTATTGTTTTTCGGGCTTTATAGAAAAGACTCTTGAACAAGAATTGCATCTAAGTCGTGTTTTAAGCTATTAGAGCTTAAAGCGAGAATTTTAATTTATTGGTTAAATTTAAATTCTTTCAATTGATGCATGTTTGGTGATCATGGGTTTAGACTTATGTATGGTTTTAATTTATGCACATGAATGGTTTAAATTGGGGTTGGAGCCCGATAGTTGCGTTTTCCAATTGGGGTCGGTGCCCCACTTATGTGCGTACTGTTATGTGTTTATTATGTGGCTTTCCATATTACTGTTTTTTAGGCACGGGGTATGCCCCGTGTAATTGTCTAAAGCCAATATGAAGATTGAGCCTTATTACTTTATGTCTTTTTTTTTTTCCTTTTATTGTAATTTGAGAGTAGAGATAGGTGGTGAGGTCTTTTTCTTTCATTTTGGAGACAATGCACCCATGGAGTAAGATGGATCCACAAAACAAGTAACAAGATGGAGGCCATAAGTGAAGACCTCTCGAAATGTTAGAGAGGATTTCTATTATTGTAATAGATAGGGCATCGTTTTATTTTCAATTCCCTTATGTAATTTAAACTGTTTTATGTGGCATCTATGTTAGAACTTGTGATTGTGGAGTGGCTCCCACATATCACGCATAAGATAGGTAGAACCCATGATCATCATATGTTAGTATCATGCTAGGACATGTTATCTGCTAAGTGCTTGTGTGAAATGCATTTAAGTTGTACTTGCATTAATCAAGACTAATTAAATTGGATAACGTATATGTTGGTGAGGTCAAACCGGACAACTCTCCTGTTACATCGAAAATTCCCATTAAATATTAAGCTAATTTTCGAAAACAGGTGCTTAATTCGAGGTGCAAGCTTTGAATTAAATTTCTAGCATTCCATCAATAGGATTTAAGTTTAATAGGGGAAGCTAGATGATGGCCACGAGTCGTGGGGTGTCTATGTGAAACCTATTAGTTCTTAGTTTCCTAATTGATCTTAAATTATCAATATTTTGTGATCAATTTTAGCAAGGGCGATGGCCACAAGTCGTGGGTCGTTCGAATTAAGTTTTGGTCATGATCTTATGATTGATGGGTCTAGCTTAACGCCTAAGTAAATATGGATGTCGCACGAGTCATGGGTCCATATTGAAAGATAGGTGATGCAAAAACATTACTAAGAATTCCACACTGTTGGAATTGGTAAGTTGTACCTACCTTAGGCTTTATTAAAAATGTCCACGAGTCGTGGGTTCGAGATAAAGTGCTTAGGATCTTAGTACCCATTGGGATAACAAGTATCCTCTAAGATCTTTGGGAATTATAGATCTTCTAAAAACAGTGGGAGCTAATAGATTAAAGACCTAATCTCATGTATATCGTTATTATTCAGCATGCTCACATTTTCTCGACTTAGCATTTAGATTGTAGTTCTGTGATTCTCTACAATATGAAATGCAAACTCATTCGTATCCATCCTTAAGTCAAAAAAGTTGACTAAGTCTTAGCTAACTCTAATTGGCTTCGAATCTTAAAATTTGTTTTTGATTCCAAAAAGAGAAAAGTGTTCTCTATAGGGCCAATTTTTCACTTCTGAAAATTCGACCCGGGCCTAAAGAGAAGCAATCTAAAGTGGATGGATTTCTCCAAACACTTAAGAGCAATTGTACCTCATAAATATGTTATAAGGTATAACATTATGGAGTTGTTCCATATTCCAATGAGGGTACAAACGTACTTGAACGAGGATCTTGCATCCACGATCTTACAGTTGAGAAACGAGTTCTCAATTAACTAATTGCTCATATTGCTTCCACCATCATTTAACCCTTTTTTATACTCAAACACAATGATGCCATTGTGGCATAGTTAATCATTTAGTTGATCACGGTTGAGAGCATCCTTAAGAAGGACTAACAGGTTATGATGGTTAATTCTTCTAAACCCACTAAGTTAAAGGCTTGAATGCCTAAAGAAAAAGAAACCCTTAAGAGCCCAATAGAGGGGCATGTAAGGGGTACGCCCAAAAGACACTAGAGATCAAATAGGATGCTTGCTTCTATAGTAGCAAATAAGGACTTTGAAAGGGAACTGCAAAGAGTATGGGTACTCTGATAAGTTATCTCGTTTTGTAATTCTAATAGGAATAGAATTCACAAGTCTTGAGTTGATTTTGCATAATCCGTTGTGCAAAACTCAAAGTACTAGTGTTTTGAACATACAACGCAATAACTAAAGTAAGAAAGATGGCAAAGCTTCGAACTACTTTTGACAAGTTAAGAAACAAAAGGATTAGTGAGTTAGACACCTTAGGATCATTTTACGAAAATGAACTTAGAGGGTTGACCTCCTGTGAATCCTCTCTTAAGGGAAACATTCCCAAACCCAGTTTATGAGAAACGTGGAAACATGTCAAATACTTAGTAGATTTCGATCCACACTGATGTTTCTCTATTGCTTAATGTAAGCACTAGAAACAATCATCAGTTTAATCATTATGAATGAGTGTACTTAATGAAGTACACAATTTGAAACTTATATGAAATTCTTAGAATTTCAAAAGGAGGTTAGGAACCGAAGTAGTCATAAGTTATGAACAACTCGATTTGATCGAAATATTGAATACCATATTGATACACAATTTCTCCTTTCTCCATAATTATATACTAACCCCTTAGAGCCTAAACACCAAATATAGAACTAGCATCCTCCCTATTCGGATCGTGGTCGCGGTTTGTGGACTAATTCTCTAGAGGGCTTCTATCGTGAAGCCTTGAAAGATTCGAAGGAGCTTTTGGGGATCAAGACGCGTGATATAGAGATCACGCCCAAACGACTACAAGGGCTGGTGGAACGATTCTGAACCCAACAGAATACGAGTGAAAAAATCGAACCAAAGAAGATGGCGAAAACCATTCGTCCATATCTTGAAGGATGAATTTTTTCACGAGGGTTTTATGGCGTGCAGATTTCTGTTTTCGCAAAACTGAGTTTCAAAGGGAGTTTTAATCATGCCTTTCTCGTTTCATGTTTCTTTCTTTACACATGTTATATAGTTAGCACTTTCCCTAACAAGATTTGAATCTAGGTTGGTGTGGATTATTATTACCCTAGAGGAAACCTACAACGGATTCTGAAGTAGAAAGAAATTTTCAAGGGACGGGTTGCCATTACCCCATGAAGCGCGTTTGAGGGTAGCTCAAAACGTGTCAAGAAAGCTACTACCTAAGTGAGTTTCTTGATCTCTACGAATCTGGAAATAGGAATTGCAAGTGTCGATCCTAACTTATTGGGAAAATTTTTAAATTTCCGCTGCATTTTTGTCTCGTTTTCCCAACAGAGAGCCTTTCTTGGATGATATAGCATGTACAGCTATGGTGACATCCTCATTATCAGAAGCTTCTTCCTCATTTCCTGGTGGTTCCTCAATTTCCCAATCCTCTTCAGGAATTATAATGAACAATTGCTTCTGAATACATTTGTGGCCTGGAGTGTATATCTCATCACAACTGTAGCAAAGATTCTTCTCCCTCCTAGCCCTCATTTCTGAAGCTGTTAAGTACTTCCTTTGAGTGGGGTAAGGTTTGTTGCCTTGTACTCCCTTGTTACCCACATTCCCTGTTCCGAGGGAGTTACCTTGGCAATTATTCTTCACTTGTTGCTTAGAATGATTAATATGTCTTAATCCCACATTAGCTCTGGCTAGTAAAGCATCCACAGCAGCTTCTTGGTTTTTAGCAAAACTGACAGCATCACTTATATTTTGAGGTTTATGATGTTAGGAATAGTGCCTTAAAGCAGATGTTTGCTTTACTATTTCCTTGTAAAATCTCAAACAGTCTTTGAATAATAAACGAGATGATTTTGTTAATAAGCAATCACTTCTTTATGTGCTTATTTATGTCTATTTGGGTTGACTGTGTTTTGCTTGTATTAAACTTCCCTAATCCGATGAGGCCGTTAAGAACTTTGTCGTTATGGGAACGACACATGAAACAAGTTCTTAACTCCATAGGCGAGGATTAGAAACTTCTCCAAGTCGATGAGTCCAACAGACAGTGGGAGTGTCGACCTTGACTCTGCTGAGACTTGCTTGTGTGATTATGTCCTTTTGAAGGATCACTCAGTTTCATGGAGTGATAAGTGCATACGTTGATGCGTTCATAATACATAAGGGTGATTGTCACAAGAACTTCATCACTGTAATGTCCCGCGTGAGAACATTCCTAAATGGGAAAGGAAGTTTCCTGAAACTTTCAGATTAGGAAATATCTCACAGGTCAATGACGTGATTCATTAATCCTTAGACTTGAGATTCTGTAATGTCTCATATGAGCTAACTCTATAACCTTTGATATAGGCTCAAAAGGGTGTCGCCATATAGACACCTGAACCATGGCCTATGTTGGGATTACACAAGTGGTATATGTAGAATTAGTGGAATCGATAAAGGACCTACACTTGTTAAGAACAAGAATGATCTCTTACTGATTGAGTTGTTCGTAGTCCATTAAATATTAAACCCTTGGCCAAGGTGGATGAAAGATCAAGACATCTAGAAAATGGGGTTTTCGAGGATTGAGATCGAAATGGATATGAAACGAACTTAACTTTAAAGATCAAGAATATTTGGGCTCTGAGAATATTCCCATGCCTTAGTTCTTGATTGAGAGATGGAGTTGTAGGAGGACCATATTTCATTGATTGTCATTGACTGAAAGGTTCTTCGATTCATTTCGTTATTCGGCTAGGGGTCACACACCCATTGCTAGATTACGGTAGTGTGATCTATGAAGTGATTAATTAATTAGAGAATTAATTAATTGTTGTCACTGCTAATCGAATAATGAACCTAAAGGGTCACACACAAATGCCAGAACACGAGGGTTATGGTAGGATGTTAATATGATTAACGAAGGATCAAAATAGTTGATCGAAACGAAGCAAAGCACGTGGGCATTGCCACGTGTCACGCAAGCCTGCGTGTCTACCACGTGTCATGTACACGTGGCACGTGCGTGGCTTCGTGCGTGTGATTATTTCATACATGAATTCTTTTCTAGAATTAATTAATTAAATTGTAATTAATTAATTTTAGTCTTTTAATTAATTTTGAATTATTTGTTAAGACTATTCTCAAATAAACTTAACCCAATAAATAATTAATTGGGAATTAATTGATTTATTTAATATTGACTTTTAACTTTAGGAAAGTTGAAAAGTCCAACTTCCTATTGTAGGAGAGAGAAGGTTATTCTTGCAAGACTTGGAGAACAAGTTGAGAACTTATTATTCCAATTAAATTAAGTAATTAAATGAGTTAATTAGTGAGCAAGAAAACAAAGTCCACTAGGTTTGGGAACCCTAGGGATTTTTGAACCCCCTTGTATAAATACAAGTGGTGGTGCTTCTCTTATTCTTTAGACCAACACTCACGAAGTGTTAAGTTTTTGAGAAAAACCAAAAGAAAAGTTTTCAGAGCAAAAATTATCCTAGCCTTAACATAAGCTATAGAACTAGCATTCTCACTCGCTTGATCGTGTTCTAGATCTGGTGTGGATACGCTTTGGAGGACTTCTGCTTTGGAGTCTAAATCGAAGGCTGTTTGAGGGACTTTCCGCTTGAAGGGTGTTTGTTAGGCGGTAACAACATCACAAGAAAGCTTCAATTAAAGTGAGTTTCTTGTTACACCCAACGTTACAGTACGAAAATTGCAAGACAACGACTAAACTTTTGAAAAATTTTAAACTTCTGCTGCTTAACTCTTTCGTGTTTTCCAACATATGAGCAAACACTGAGGCTTTAATCTCTTCTTTCAGACCACAAATAAAGGGAGCAATGAAATAATCTTCAGTCAAGTTCTTACAAAACAAGAGCAATTGTGATTTAAATTCCTCAAACCTGACAAGTATTCCTCAACAGTGCTAGTTTGCTTCAGATTATGGAATTCTCCCACTATCACCTGCCTATCTCCCACATCAAACCTCTTTAAAACCTCTTCAATCAGTTGTTCCCATTCCAAATTTGGTTTAGTTTCAATCAGATTTTGCAACCATGTCTCTGCTACCCCCCGAAAAATAAATGGAAGATAAAATAATCCTCTCATACTCAGGTACAGTTGGTAAGAGTTGGAAATATCTTTGTGCTTTTCTTACCCAGCTTCTCGGGTTTGATCCATCAAAACTAGGGAAATCTATATACTTATGAGATGAAGAATTACCTCCATAGTTTCCTTGTGACTGCATCTCTGTCTGAACTGTGTTGTTAGATACAGAACCTCTTCCTTTTCCATTTGAAGCCGATAAACCATTGCCCAAGACAGACTTATTCCTATTATAGTTTTGCACCTGATCCGCAATAGCCCCCATTTGCATTGTTAATTTCTCCAAAGCTCCAGTCAAATCATCAAATCTCGCATCCATCTTTTGCTCAGCAGCTAATCTCATTGCCCTTTCTTCGATCAATGACCCCTCCTGTTTCTTAATTAACTCCTGCAAATCTTTAAACCTTAACCCATCTGCCATGATTCAGGCCGTAAGGATTCGACAGGCTCTAGATACCAAATGTAAGATAATAACTAATGATGGTAATAAAAATGAAGTAGGAAACTGGAATTATATTGATAAAACAATAGCTTCAATATAAAAACAGAGCATGGGATGAGGAGGAAGAAGAATTAGACGAGAGAACAGACTCTACTAATGACTTGCTCCAAAAGTGAGCTAACAACCAGCCTATAAGCTGCACAAAACGACATTCTAAGCTACAAACGTCATTCTCACAAATCAAAGAATATCCTCAGACGTAGTCGCACCAAAACTCTCGCATAACGGCCTGCTGGTCCCCTCTCTGTGTTGTTCTTCCCTTAGCTCAGGAACCATTGGATCAACTGATGGATCAACGGCTGGATCTTCATCTTGTCCGAGACATATAACAACCGTTGGATCTTTCTTAGCCATATCAACGATGGAGATTAACCCATCATTAGTTGCAACGACATCGTCTTTACTCTTCTCTTTAAAACACATCCGACTGTCACGATAAAACAGCATCCAATGGTCCATGTTCAATTGATCCTTATCAGCTGCATTTAACATGAATATGACACCTACATACTTAATTCAAAATTTAGCTCAAAGATGTGGATAAGGTTAGAAATCCAAATCACCGATCTGACAATATGAAGTGAACAGGTGAGTTCACTAGAATGAATTGTAGAGATGATGGAGCTTGAACTGATAAGGAGGAGTGTCGTGCAAGTAAGGTAGCAAATTTGGTAATTAAGATTGTAAACAAATTGCATAAACGATTATAATTTATGATAAGAAAAAGTAAGGTGTATTACTAAAATTGTAAGTTCCAAGATTCTATAAATACAGCCCTCGAGATGTGAGGATCTAAGCTTTTGGTCTAATCTCTCTTGATTAGTCTCTTCGAAATCCTAACTTACTACGGTAAGATTTTGAGCAAAAATGCATGGATTAAACTCAAGACATTTTCAGTTGAACGCAATCATAATATAAAATTTTACGTATAAATTGATTTACTTAGTCTACTCACCTATTAAGCAAAAAGATTTATAGTAACACTAATTTAGTATGGCGTATCGTGTTGACTTGTGTTCAATATTTATCACATTGTAAATTTTAAATTTAATTATTGATGTTACTTGTGTCTATATCTTGCCGCACTCGTATCCTCCTGGGCTGTGTATGTATGAAAGTTTCTCACATTGATAAGTTGATATTTTTAGTATTTTACGTTTTCTATACGAATTTTCATTGTGCACATGAAATTAGTGTTGATGAGGATCTTTTTTTGAAACAGTGGTGATGAGGATCTGAGATAACAATTGTTAAACGTCAAAGGCGTGTTTGAAGCGTATATTACTGAACATATACTTTGCGATTCTATTAAAATATTTTTCCTTAGTTTATTATAACCGACACCCTTCGCCGAAACAACACGGAATTATACACGTAAACCTCTACGAGCCAATTTTTTTAAAAAGAAATGAAGTTAATAGAACCTGCTAATTAAGGACAGTAAAAGTCCTTGATTAGTTTCTAGGTTTGACTTGGGACCATATAAATTCCATCAACGACTTGGCACTTCGATCATGTGGTGACTTTTGACCGTCTTCGAACAACTATTAAATTCATTAATATCAATGTCGAAATTAAAGCACTAAAAAATAATAATAATAATAATAAACGAGATATGAGAAATTGAAATAAGGATTGATTGAAATTAACAATTGTAGTAAAATAATATATATATTATTATTTTGTGACGCCCCATAATTTATAAATAATTGAGTAATATTTAAATGGAATAAAATTGTCGGGAATTCAATTACATTTTTGGTATACCAACTTAATCCTTCAAGCATTTTTGGTACTTTCCATTTTTTGAATTGTAAAACAGGTTTGTATGTCTAAAAATTAAGAAATTGCGTGCACATTTTGACCAGAAGTGCTTTTCCCTACGAGAAAACCAATGACTTTTGGTTGACAAGTGTAAAATCGGTCTGATTTTCCGGCAAGAAAACGCAGTTACAATTAAAATATGCATGTAATTACTTGACTTTTAAACATACAACCTATTTTGCAATTGGAAAATAAAAAATACCGAAAATATTTAAAGGGTCGAATTGGTATATCGAAAATATATTTTTCCCTAAAATTGTCAAATTTTTTTTTGGTGGGAACCTAAAATTGTCAAATGTTTATACATAATGCTGGACCGTAAAAACTTTACACAAAAAACTTTAAGATTGAATCTGTAATTACATAACTTCAACTAGACTTAATAAAGTAGAAAAAATAAGTTTTTGCGGTGTTACAATTATCTTCCTTGACTTAAAAACTTAAAAGTTACAAGCGAAGTTTGAATTTGGTTGGAGAAAGAAAAAAGAGGACACTCAAAGAGTACCTAAATCAAAAATATAAATATGAATAGAGGTGCAAGTAACTTAAACTCTATCATTGATGAAAGTGTATGTATTGTTATTAAATGCGTATTGTTAAGATAATTTTTAAATTGGCACTTTTTTCTTTTGCATCTACCATTCTTTTATTTATTTATTTATTAGTAAGTTATTTTAATAGTAAACATTTACACTATGCTCTACAAGAATTCCTTAAATTCTAACCAATGTCTCATATATCACGCACCGCTGGAATAACTTGTGAAGCCGATATGAAATAATATTAGAAAGTGTGTGATATAAGAGGTGAGTTTTATAAATTTAATCTAGTCAATGTTAATTAAATGAAATAAGTAATGTTGATGAATTAAATTGTATATCATGTTCAATATAAAATATAATTCATTCAATTTGGTGTTTGACCTTTTGAAATGAGACTAAAAGTGAAAAAAATCTTGTGAATAATAGTAAAAAATGTCTGATCAAAATATTAAATATACTATGATTCGAAAAACATAATCTTGCACACCAAATGCGATATTAAAAATGGTGAACAAACCTGATAAAATGTAATTAGACCCATCAAATATTTTTATTTTTTTAGATTCATGTCGAACACAGAAACATGTAAATAGTTATAATATTGTGCACCATAGATACATTATACATACAAGTGATGTTAATAGAAAAAAAAAAGTAAATAACTAACATTAAAGTTACCGATCAAATATAAATTAGGTCATTCTGAGTATGAATTGGTACGTGCTCGTTTGACTTTGTGACAAAACATAAAAGCGGGTTTATAGTAATTATTTAACATCAATTTGTGATTCTCTCAAAAAGGGTGTTAGATGAGAAATTAGGGAAGCTGCATGCTTGCTTAGTTAGAAAGTTATTCCGTTTTGGCCAACTCTAATCAATAATTAATTAAACTAATTATTGGCATCTTACGATTAATTTGCCTAACTTCCCTTTTGACAATCTCCGAACACTACTTTTAAGCCCTGGAGAATTAGTATTTTAGAAAGCATCTTTGTGGCCTCCGGTATTGACTCATTATATGTTAGGTGAAAGAATTTTGACCAAACGGTACCGTTTTGCTAAAAGAGAGTCCCGGAGAAAGGGTTTAATTCCGGCCCTTCAGGAACATTAATCACATGTATTTAAATTGGAGTTAATTGCAAAATGGTGATCACATTTATTGGTTTGACATTTGTTAGGGTTAAGGATGGTTAGAATAATTCAATTTAAGTTTATATTAATTAATATTTTTATAAATTTAAAATTGATATATACTTGATCTTAGCCAAAATGTCGAGAAAGGTATAAAATTAATAATATAATCGTGAATTTTATTGAATAGAAAATGAATTATATATTCATCTTATATTTCACGTGAAATAAGCCTCCATTTTCAAATGCACATGTTCGTAATGAATTAACAGAAATTAGAAGTGTGCATTGATAGCATATATATTCTATCCAAGATTAAGAGGGTTTTGCATTTATTTTTCCCTTTCTTTTAATGGTTTGGAATTTGAAAATTTTTCACTTCACTTGAGTATTTATATACTAGCTAGCTAGCTTATTAATTTATAACACTTCATCATATTTGTTTCATAATGATATAATAGTCTGTACTCCTATTTAAATACTGATATAATTGCTAAATCAAAATTTGGGTAGTAATGATATTTCCACCAAAAATGAAATAAAAAATTATTTATAAAATGTTAATATACTAATCCTAAAATTTATATTCGGCCCAATTTTAGTCACTCCTCGCCCCTAAAATAATAAAAAATAAAAATCTAACTACTCATATATATATCTGCCTCAAATAAAAATGAAAAAAAAAAATTTCCATGCAAATATAAACATTAATAGACTTGTTCAATATTGGTCGCGTCTAGAGACGCAAGGTAGGTTGTCACAGAAACATGTGTACATTTTGTCAACATAAGTCACCGCCGACGAATCTATTTTGCTTTCTCAAATTCCTATGATTCGCCTCAATTATGAGAAAAGTAACATTACTTTACCTTTTAATTTAGTTATTTCGTTTTTCAAATCTTATGATGTGAGAATACGTTAGTTATTCCCTCCTCAACCTGCCTAATTAATAACACATGGAACTAATACAGTTTGTTACTGATACGTGGCTCAATTTGTCCCTTTTATTATTGCAAAATCTTGAGGAATTAATGAAAGTGGTTCAATATATTCCATTCCGATATATATTTTCTTTGTTCACAATTAAAGCGTATCACACAAAATTCTGATTTTTATTCCACACGAGGGCTTGGAATCAAAACAATGGATTTTGAGTAGTTTCTATGACCAAACTTTTAATTCAACAATGGAATCAAAACTCTAGAATTAAAGGGTTGAGGGACTCACGAGAGTGATCAAACATTGTGTGTTGTCCATCAATGATATTGCAAAGAAATAATGTTGAAGTAGGAAGTTATTGATATCCTCGGCTTATAAATGACTGTCATGCTTTATTTTCAATTTTTTTATGTGAAAGAACAAATATATATACGTTCTTGAAGGTTCCTTTGGTTTTCGAGTTGTCATGATCTTTTTTTGTTTTTGGTTATTTTGACTTGTTTTTTCCCATGTCTTGCATTCCCTAACACTAAAATCTCACAAGAGTTCGATTACGATTTAGATCTCTTGTTGTCTTCCTAATTTGCCGTGCAAATCCTATGTATGTCTTATGTCACAATCCTTTTGTTGGAGTTTGCACATGATGCGAACTCTTGGTGATTGTAAATTTATTGTTAGGAAAATTGGTCACGTATCTTAGTAATGGGACCCCATCAATAATTTTAATGTAAAATGTTTTTCATATATAAATTCTATCTAATAATGGTGTCACATACCTTTTATGTTATATATCTCACATTTTTCATATGCGAACTCATTACTTAATTATGATAATCAAGTCATTATTTGAGGATCCTAGTTATGCTTCGTCCAATTTAAAACATTAATATATGGATTATATGATACTCAAATTGAACATAGGATGTAAATTGCATGATTTGATTCTTTTGATAAGAATCGGTGAAGAACATGAATATGCCTTTAATTTTCTGACCCAATTCGACCAGAAAGGGCACCATGGCCATGAGGAAGAAATCAATATTGTTGAATTAATTGATGCCTAATTAATAATTAATTAGTATAAAGGTCATAAAAGGATGAATAAAAAAAGTACCACAGTTTTTTCAGGCAAACAGGTTAGGTTTGTGAGTTGTTAGTTTAATTATGATTTCAATGGGCAGCTCCGAAGGTTTTGTGCACTTTTCGAGTTTAATTATGTCTGCAATCATGGTGCATGTTTTCAATGACTGATGATTAGTTTGAATGTTTTTACGATGTTATGTTCTAACAAATGATTTATGATTTTTTCGGCCAACTTTTGTTGTCGCATTTTTGTCTGTCTAGAAAATTCTAATCCAGACCCGGTTTGACCGAACTCAATCAATTAAAAAGACAAGTGCATTACACTTACTATTTGATTGGTCATTTTTCCTAAATTTCCCATCAACCACACGACAAGTATAAAATATTCGTCCCCTCGTTACACCTCGCCTCCTTGTTATACCGGTTTGGCCGAGTCAGGATCGGACTAGAATTACCCGAATTTTGAACATTCGATGACACGTGAAATAAATAAATAGTGAAGAAAAGTTCAAAAAAAAAAAAAAAAAAGTGGTCGAAGAGTAATGCAAATTGAGTTATACAAGCTATAGAAAAATATTTCAAATACGAGGTGTCAGAAAGTAAAGTGATGACAATCGAGGGGGTTCGATTTTTAATTTAATTACGAAGCAATTTTAAATTTTTTAAATTATTTATTTCATCAATTGAGGTGTTTATAATTTTGTTAGAAATAAAAAAGAAAAAGGAACTGAAAATATTGATTTACTAAAACCTATGATGCACGGACACGGACACGATACGATACGGATTTTTTCTTGAATTTCCCACGTGAGGAGTGTCGGACACGGTATCCGACACGAGTGTCCGACACGAGACGACACGGCAAAATGATATTTTTAGGAGTGTCCGTGCATCATAGACTAAAACTTAATAAAAAGAATAAAAATTAATTATCACTGATGCATAACTAATGAATTTTGTTCTATCAATAATTAGTCACTAAAGTGACAATGACAATTTATTTTCAAATATTCACTAAAGTGATAATAATGATAATTTATTTTCAAATGTTCCTAAAAAAAATAGTGGGTTTTTACATCTATATTTTCTACGAGATTGCGTAATTATAACTCATACCTATTATAAATTCTACCTTGTGAGGTACGAAAGTTACAAATAATCACATTACAGTTTAGGTTAATTAATGAACAAATTCACATTTATACCCTTAATTAAAAAAAATTAATTCAATAAAGTAATTTTGAAATTAAATTTGATTTGAAAATTTTGTAAATAATATTTTTTTGTTTTTTCTTAAATTTGAAAAAAAAAAATTTGTACTCATAAAATTGAGTAAACTCAAATGGAATGCGCGAAATAATTTTTAATATTTGAAACTGTAAAGGGTGGAGTTTGTAATAATTATGCAAATTTAAAAAACCCAAAAAAATATTCTCTCTTTCTCGTCCGTTGATTTAACTAACCAAATTTCGTTATCGTGTTGATTTGCGCAACATTTGCAATTGCGAGTAATCATCTTTTCTTATAAAGTAAAATTATATTACAAAGAAAAGTTACTAACTTGTATATGTAGGTTATAATTTAATATTTAATGACAAATGACCTCATTAGAACAATCGTGAACTAAAATTATTTCTAGAACAAATGATGACTACTAGGGCTGTAAATGGATATCCGAAAATCCGATATCCGTTCGCATCCGAATTCGTTTAAAGAGGATATTATCCGTATCCGTTCAAAGAGGATATTATCCGTATCCGATTATAGACATTCGAATTATAAACGGATAAGGATATGGTAATGACACATCCGATCCGTTTAACATCCGATCCGTTTATATATCCGTTAGATATATCCGTTATCCGTAATCCGTATCCGATAACATATATATCAATATATTTTTTATACCTTTATGAAACATATATTAATTTACACATTATATAATTATTTGAGAATTATAAAAAAAAATAGCAGTAACCTGTAAACGTATATCATATTATTTGTAATAATAAACTCCATTAATTATTGTAAACGTATATTATAAATTATATATTATACTTATGAGTTAATGTATATAGATATTTAATAGATTTATAGTTAGTTATATTAATATTTAATTGCGTTATGAAATTTCAATCTATTATTTTTTATTAAAAAATATATGTAAAACAGATAAACATATTCGAATTCGGATATCGGATAACTCACTAATCGGATATCCTCACGGATACGGATAATCCGATATTCGGATAATATCCGTCGAATTCGGATACGGATAGCATTTTCATTATCCGTCGGATAACGGATACGGATTCGGATAGCGGATATACTAAACGGATTCGGATTCGGATACTGCACATCCGCTCCGTTTATTATTCGTTTACACCCCTAATGACTACCATAGTTTTCACAAACTTTGCCACATAAAATTTGCATGAGACCAAACTACGTCATACAGGATACAACATAATTTAGTCTTATTCGAAGGGGAGAATTGAGTAGCCCATTGATTTTTAAACTATGAAAATGGTTTTATGCGAAGGTTATATATATATATATATATGGTTGTTTATCTATGCATCCCTCGAAATTGGGTAATTATATCTCGTATTCTTTTAGATAAAATATTATATAATCTACCTTTTTAAATTTGAAAAATTACAAATAAACTTATTCATATTGGATTTTTTTACAAAATCATTCTTAAATTGACTATATCTCACATACTAATTAGTTCATCGCTGCTATTGAGGGGAAAAAAATTCATCATGAATATCAATTTACAAATGAATAATTTGTTGATCCTCCAAAAAACTTTATAAATTACTTGTCTTTCACTTGAAAATGATATATGAGTTGTTGTGAGCAACTAATTAATGGTGAAATATTATTAGTTCAAAAAAATTTCGAGAAAAATCCTAGCGAAATGAGTTCATTTGTAATTTTTTAAACTTAGAAGGGTAAATTGTGTAATATTTTTATCTAAGAAAATACGAATTGTAATTACCCAATCCCATAAATAGGGTAAATATAAAAATACTCTCTCTCTTTCTACTTGAGTAGCCCCTTGATTTTGTACACGTTTTCTCTGATTATTTTTGTACCAACCATCAGCATAGACAACTTCGAGAATTTAAAAAACAAAAAAGAAAAACATAAGAAACACTATAAAGTAATTTATAATTAATAATTAATATAATTGCTTCAATTGTATTCTCCAAAACAATTAATCATATATTCGTATTTAAAATTCAGTGATCATGTGAGAATTTTCAATAACACATGGGGCGAAATGCAATTCGCTTGATAAATATTAGAAGGAAAATTATAAATACACAAAGAATGGAAAATTAAGAAAGTTCTTGGAAAACAATGCCTGTAAACCCCACCTATTGTTCTTAGGACTTCACGTTACTCAAAAGTCTTTGAGAATCACAATACCTTTCTCATAGTGTCGAAAGTTTGACACACTTCTAGAACTTTTTTCCTTTCTTTTTTTTTCCCGCATATTTGAACACGGATTATTTTCTTGAAAAACGAATCCATTAATCACTTACACCAACCTCTATTTACTCAGATTTCTAGAACTTAAAATTCTAAATATCACGAATGACTCGATTTATCAAAAAAAAAAAAAAGGAAAAGAAAACCAAAATTTTTTTGAACCATGTTGTCATCCGCTGGACTTAGAATTTTAGCAAAAAGAATAAAAGTAATTAATTTTTAGAGAAAAAGCAAAAGTTATTCCCAGATTATTATCATTTTTCTAATTTTTCATTCAAACTTTTGAAATATTTCATATTATCATTCAAAATTTATTAAAATATTACTAGTGTCATCTCAAACTATTTTGATGTTAATTTTTTTAACGAAAATTAACCACGTGTCAATGCAAAAATTGTCTGAGATAACAATTTAAATTTTTTAATAAAATTCAAATAACAACTTAAATATTTCAAAGTCTAAATAAAAAATGAAAAAAAATACCATAATTTTGGGCAACTTATTTTTTCCCCAATATTTGTATCTTTCAAACTTTAAATAAATATATCATGCATCCACACGATAAAATACAAAGAGAAACATAACAAGAGAATTGACCCGCAAGAAAAGAAACATAAGAAAATATGAATTTAAAATGACTTCGAATCGCATGACACGCATTAAGAGTTGTTTTCATAAAACAATAAAGTAGGGAAAACTCGGTCTCATTGCTGTGCCAAGTTACTTATAAATATTCCCCAATCACTTGTGACTTCTGTCTCAGTGCTCACAACTCTCTCTCTCTCTCTCTCTCTCTCAAAATTACCTTTCTTCTTCACTTCATTTTCCTCTGTTTCTCGCTTCATTTTCCATCAAATTTCCGCCCCTTTTCCAGGTACCTTTCATCCCAATAACATTATATATCATTTACTTTGTCGTGGTTTAATTTCATTCCATATTTTGTGTCTTGACTTGACTCATTAATTATTTTTCTCTTCACTTTATATGTCAATGCAGGCTCTAACCTTTTGCACTTGAAATCAACCATGGTGATCATTTCTGATGCCCAATCGAGCCTTATGGCCATTGCAGTTCCCAGAACCGATTCTTCTCTCTTCTCTCCTAAGCAGCCTCTCCTCCCCAATGGATACTATAACAGAAAAAAGCTGCTCAAAATGCTCGAAACCTGCGATTACATCAATGGCGCCGCAATCAACACGTTGCTCGACTCTATGCGGGCCTCTTCCCCGTCGCGGAGGGGATCCGATGCCCAAGACCGAAACTCGTGGAACGTAAGTTGGTAACGATTTCGATTTTCGAGTAGTTCTTTTTTATATTTTATCGTGCGCGTATCTGACACACGTGTTTTGAACAGCTCCATCATCCCTCGGCTTTGAACATGTTTGATGAGATAATGATGGCTTCTAAAGGAAAGAAGATTGTGGTCTTCCTGGATTATGATGGTACCTTATCCCCCATTGTTGAGGATCCCGACCGCGCTTATATGTCCACAGAGGTTCAACATCGATCTTCTTTATTTATTTTCGTGAAAATATGAATATGAATATGAATAAATCCTTTTCATGAAGAATAATAATTGTTTTTGTCGGGAAAAACCAGATGAGGGAAGCCGTGAGGGACGTCGCGAAGCATTTCCCGACGGCCATTGTGAGCGGGAGGTGCCGCGCTAAGGTACATTTTTCATGGCAATGTAAATAATTCATCATTAAAATACCTTAAATCTTTCAACAAAAAAAAATAAAAAAAAAGTACCTTAAATAATTGAATTAATTTTGTTACAATATGAATTTATTTGGGAATTTCGTAGGTGTACAGCTTTGTAAGACTGTCGGAGCTATACTATGCGGGCAGCCATGGAATGGACATCAAGGGACCATCAAAAGGACATAAAAAAGTGAGTGATAGTCACATATCATATATATATATTTAATTATTTATTTATTTTTGTTGCTGAATTTTTTCTCATAAGTTTGGTACGTTTAACTTATATTAGGGAAATCAAACTGTGCTGTGCCAGCCTGCCACTGAGTTCCTCCCGATGATTGATGAGGTTCGTCTCTTTTTAGATTTTACACTCAATAACATCACTCCCAATAGGGAAAATGAAAAAAATAAAATAAAATAATTGTATACCTAAGTTTTATTCTTTATTTTTTATTTATTTTATTTCAGGTATACAAGATTTTGATAGAGAAAATCAAGGGCATTCCTGGAGCAAAGGTTGAGAACAACAAGTTTTGTCTGTCTGTGCACTACCGTTGTGTTGAGGAAAAGGTACATAATTCTCTCTCTCTCTCTCTGATAAAGAAAGATATGGAAAATGATTTATTTATTTATTTATTTTTAATTTTACAGAGATGGGGTGAATTGGCTGATGAAGTTAAATCAGTGATTAAGGATTACAAAGAGCTTGGATTGAATCAAGGAAGGAAAGTGTTGGAGATTCGTCCCACTATTAAATGGGATAAGGGAAATGCACTCGAATTCTTGTTAGAATCATTAGGTGATTATTATTATCTCATAAATATTATTAACTTTTCATGTACTAAGTTCAAAGAATCTTAATTTTATTTTTGTATTTAACCCTTTCCTATCGATCGGTAGGCTATGCAGAGTCGAACGATGTTTTACCGGTCTACATAGGGGATGATCGGACGGATGAAGATGCATTCAAAGTAAGCCTTCTTTTTAAATTTTTTTTTTTAATTCCACATTTATTTTTCTTTAGAAAAAAAGGAAAAAAAATCAATTTTGCTTATTTTAGTATTGGTTGTATAATGATAGATTCTGAGGAAGAGAGGACAAGGTTTGGGAATTCTAGTGTCCAAAGGTCCCAAGGAAACAAATGCTTCCTACACTTTGCAAGAACCCTCTGAGGCAAGTACAATGAATATACTTAATTCTTTTCAAAGATTTTGTCCAAATTTAATGTTGCTTTTTAGTGCATTAATTATCCCAAATCTTACAAGTCATTATTTGATCTTGGACAGGTTATGCACTTTCTAAAACGATTAGTGGAGTGGAAGAAAAGTTATTGTCCCTACTAAGCCATTAGACGATCCTAATTCCATGGCCTCTTTTAACACACATATAGGATACGAGTTAATTAATTATTACTACCCTACCTTTGATGTTTTTCTGAGGGTGGGGTGTGCAAGTTAGTTTATGTGCTTCTTTTTTTTCTTCATTATTTATTTTGTAATTGTAATTGGAGTTGCAATTTTATTCCCTAAGGGATAAATTTTGTATTTAGTACATGGAGGAAGTAAATTATTTGGATTGCAACTCTATATAATTATGTGTATTCAGATGCAGTGTCATCCTTTTATATTTTAATGTCATAAAAATTCCTAAAAATTATATAGTTTTTTTCTATTTAAACATTAACCCCCAAAGTGATCAAAGCGATTTGAACTCGAGTCATTATTATGGAGAAAGAACCCTTAGCCACTTGTATCAGCCATCGTTAACATGAAAATTATATAGTTTATACCTCATGACATGAAAATTATTACTTTTTTCATAAGTTATGATCCGTTTCTTGTGTATTTTCAAATTTAGACTCCTAGGGGCTAGGCTCCATGTTAGTTGTTCATTCAAAACATATAAATAAAAGGGAAAAAGATTTTTGTTCGTCTTTTTGTAGTTTTCCATCGCAACAAATTTTCGTTACGTTGCAAATCGTCATCCAATTTTTGCCTTTGTAACATACTATCATCTAAACTTTTATTTTAGTTGTTTTGGCTAAAAAACATGACACGTGACATGTTTATAAAACATACACGTCAGTTGTATTTTCACCAAAACCACAAAAAAAAAAAAAAAAGTTTAGATGATCGTATGTTACAAATACAAAAATTAAATGATGGTTTGCAATGAACGTTTACTGGGATGATAAATTACAAAAAGAGGTGTTTTCAAAAAAAAAAAAAAAAAAATACAAAAAAAGGTAAAGTTCGAATGGTAAAAAAAAAATTTTCCCTAAATAAAATTCCGTTTTAGCTAAAGGAAGTTAAGTATATACCGGGTCTATTGAATCTAGTACGTAGTTATGTGTGGAAACTGGAAAGTAATTCAAATCAAGTTAGGAGAAATGGTGCACGTGCAAACTGCAATGCCATTATTCCCCCCTTTTTTTTTTACACCATTTGGTTCAAAGAATTTAGAAAATAAAGAAAAATAATAGGTAGTTTCGTTTGGACTTTGGGGGCTCTTTGATTAATCACAAAGAAAAATAAAAGAAAAGGTAAGAAAAATATTATATATAATTGGTGAGAAATATTCAAGGAAAACCCTATTCTTATTTCCGGCCATTTTGACTTGTTTTTTGCTCGTCAATAATTTCCCTACTCTTACTATTATTGTTTTAATTTACAATTACGATCTCTCTCAAACTCTCTCAAAAATCAAAACCCTAATCTACGTGTTTCAAACTCAAGACAAAACAATCAATCAATTGAAACTTTAATCCGACGGTGGAGAATACTATGCTTCACCGCCGGATTGATTCAAATCTATTATGCTGTCAGATTCTCAGATTTGTTACGTCGATACGGTTTGTATTTTTTTCTTTAGGTTATGTTATATTTCAAGTTCTTTATCTCTTCCGTATGGAAGTTTAGTCAGTTTCTTTATGTTCTTTTTAATTATGTTCTGTGATTCTCCGAGAAATTTTTTTGGCCGAGTTATCTGCTGTAGGCCAAAGTGTTCTTTTCAATCCGAAGAAAAGGTGGCTGCGGAACTTCACCCAGATCGGATCTTCAACTTCAAGGAGCCTGTTTCTTTTATTAAACGTGATGCTAATATAATAACTCACAAATTTATTGGAATTGCGGCTTCGACCTGCGTTAATTTTCCTGTTATTCCTTGTATTTTTGTTATTGTTCCTCTTGATGTTCAATAATATTCCCTTTGAGGGTTTGAGTTTCAAAAAAAAAAATTTCCCTACTCACAAAAAGATTTTAGTGTTTATTTCCCCCTCCCCCCTAAATTTTCCGTCCCCTTCCATAGCAATTTTCTTTCTCTTTCAAATTTCACAAACCACACATAGCTTTAGTGCTTTCAAAGTTGAAGATTCAGCCCGTAGGCATATATAAATCATATTACCATTCCCCATTAGTAGTTAGTTGTAATTGTACAAGCATCCACACTTTTCAGATATCAAATAAGTACTTATAGAGCGTATTTCTGCTATAATATCGTATTATATCTCCTATTCTATATATTAGATAAGCAACACATGTAAAATCTCACCATATTATACCAGCGGAGAATAGAGAAATATAAATTAAAAAAAAAAACGCTAAAAAAAATTTAAAAGAAATTGTATCAAATCTTCAATCTCCATCTGTTTCTTCAAAATTTTAGTTGCATTCATCAATTTTCTTTTCTATAGTAAGTTTTACAAACTAGTCGATATAAATTGAGATACATTATCAATTTATAAATAAATTGTTTTTAGATTTAGAAAAATTACCATCAAAGATTTGTTCAATTTTAAATCGCTGTTTTTTTTTTCCGAAAAGTACATCGTCTTTTTTCTGGTTTATATTACGTTGTGCATATTGTCATTTTCTTCTCCAAATTTTTGATTTTTTCTAATTTATAGTAACTTCGAGTCAATAATTTATCCCCTTGCTAAATTATAGTAACTAATCGGCTTGTTGAATTATAGTAGTCTAAAAAACTGACCAAGAAATTTAAAACTCTAAGAATCGAATTGTAGTTAAGGACAGAATTATTTTCACTAACTCTAAGGCATTCCTGTTCTATGCCCAATCTTTTATTAATTTATTTCTCAATTTTAATTGTTTCTCTGATCTCAAATGCGGCCGGTCAGAATATTTGTTAGAATAAGTGTAAATTTGGTATGGTTGACTCACCGAACATAGTCCCTAATCTCTATAATTAGCCCGATTTGTAGGGATTCTCTCTAGGTCCTTTATATCTGTGTATAATGTGTGCATATTGTAACAACGAAAAAGAATTCAACAACAATGAAAGGAATACAGAACTTCTCCCCAAAAATACCATGTTTTAACATGGTATCAGAGTAGTGTTAGAATCTTGGGGACTCAGTTTTAATCATCATCGTCCCAAACCAATCCCGAACCCAATCAGCCTCGACCCAGCAACAACCTGCAAAACAACCAAGCATGTCACCCCTAATAGAAGCAAATCAATTGGCGAATCCGCTGCGAAACAACAACCAAAACCAAAATCAATTCCGTTTGTTGGCAACACCCATCACCGAAGTCGGTCTGATGGCAAAACGGGAGAAGAATTTCAGGGGACCCACATGCTCGGAGAACATCGCCAGCTCTGATGGTGGTGGACGCCGGACGTCATCCGAAAAACCGCCTGCAGGAACCAGATGGCAAAAACGAACAGACAGAGGGCAAACCTTGCCATCGGAGACAACTCCGCCGGAGATGTAGCCATCGCCGGTGTCGTCGTCGGAGACACCAAGGCGACGGTGGCAGAGATAAGCCGAGTGAATCTTGCCCGAAATCTGGGTGGGAGTAGCAATGGAGAAGGGGACGACAGCTCACGAGGTAGAGGGTTTGGGGGTAATGACCCAAACCTAGTCCATTTGCTTTTAATAAAAGGAATTTGCAGTCGACCACCCATACTTATGGAGAATGGACCCCCAAAGTTCTAAATCTTGTGGGTTTCACGCCCAAACTCAGTCTAAACAAGATACACAATGGATTTTCGACTGTGGGGCAACAGATTCAATGACGTACGACCCATCGAATATACTTGAACCCTCGAATCCGAGAAGATCCTCTATTCAGTCTGCAAATGGGGATATGATCTCAGTCGAGAAAGAAGGCCCAGTTTCTATTTCCTCAACTCTAAAATTGCGAAACTGTCTTTATGTCCCATCTTTATCTTGTAAATTGGTGTCTGTGAGTCAATTGACAAAAGAGTTGAATTGTGTGGTTCTCATTTACCCTCGTTTTTGCTTATTGCAGGACATTCATACAAAGGAGATCATTGGGCGGGGCACTGAACATGGGGGTTTGTACTATGTTGATGAAGTTGAAAATAAGTCCAAAGCTCTTCTTTCACAAGGAACGGGAAGCACACAACTCTGGCTCTGGCATAGACGACTTGGACATCCCTCTCTCGGGTATTTGAGACAGTTATTTCCTTCACTTTTTCAGAATAATCAGTATTCGGATTTATCATGTCAAACATGCCTTGCAAGTAAAAGTCATAGAACTTCATTTAAACCCAATAACACTCGAGTTGAGTCGGCTTTTTCACTGGTACATTCAGATGTTCGGGGACCAGCCCCGTTGACAACTCAGAACCAATTTGGCTATTTTGTGTTGTTTATTGATGATTACTCTCGTGTGACATGAGTTTATTTCTTCCGGCATAAATCTGAAGTTTATGGGACTTTTGTGGCTTTTTTTAATATGGTGCAAACACAGTTTGATAAAAGGATCAAAGTACTCCGGTCTGATAATGGGCGTGAATATGTCAACCAGGATATGCACAACTTCTTCCACAAACACGACATAATCCACCAAACCTTCTGCCCAAATACACCTCAACAAAATGGAGTAGCCGAACGCAAAAACCGAACTATCCTTGAGATGACTCGAGCCTTACTCACTGAAGCCAGTGTCCCAAAACACTTTTGGCCCAAAGTCATTGCCATTGCAACTTACTTGACCAACAGACTGCCCACAAAAATCTTAGGCAATTAGACACTACTTTCAGTCCTCCAAACTCAAACTACAGTACCACCTCACCTTACCTTGCCACCTCGCATATTTGGGTGCACTGTCTTCGTTCATATCCCAAAATCTGACCGGACAAAGTTGGATCCCTGTGCTGAGAAGTGTGTCTTTATGGACTATGCTCCTACCCAAAAGGGGTACCGCTGCTACAGCCCCAAAACCAAATGATTCCTTGTCACTATGGACTGTAATTTTGTTGAGACTGAATACTACTACCTCAACCAACTCAGCGATCAGGGGGAGATTCAGAACAAAGATTCCTTGAGTTGGTTAACCTATATTAGTATTGACCCGGTTGAATCCACACCGGCAGAAAACTCTCCAGAACTCAGTACCACGCCCACGCCCACGCCCAATGATTCTCCTCCGGATGATGTCCAAAATGAGGTAACTACACTTTCCCCACTCCCGATTGTCATTTCTGAAAATATTGATGTCACAGATGCCCTTAACAATGTGCCTGAGAATGCAGCAAGTCACAGGTACAATCTTCCATAGAGAAGCACTAGAGGGATACCTCCCCAACGGTATTCACCAGATCACATCTCTCTATCTGCAAAATACCCAGTGGGAAATATGGTCAGGGGGAGTCTATCCCCAGTGGCAAAGGCATTCTTTAGCAGCCTCTACAAAGCAGAGATTCCCAGAACTGTACAGGAAGCAAAACAGGACAAAGAATGGGAGACAGCAATGAAAGTTGAGATGGAGGCACTGATTAAAAATGGAACATGGGAGAAATGTAGGCTCCCTGACGGAAAGAAGCCAGTGGGCTGTAGGCGGGTTTTCACGATTAAACACAAGACAGATGGCTCCGTTGAGAGATATAAGGCACGATTGGTTACGAAGGGATACACTAAGAATTTTGGGATCGATTATTCTGAGACTTTCTCACCAGTTGCGAAACTGGATACGGTGCGAGTATTGCTATCAGTAGCAGCCAACAAAGACTGGCCACTTCACCAATTTGATGTCAAGAATGCCTTTCTACACAGAGATTTGAACGAGGAGGTGTACATGGAGCCTCCACCTGGGTTCACAGAAGGGTTTGGACAAGATGAGGTGTGCAAACTGTGCAAATCTCTGTATGGGCTCAAACAGTTGCCACAAGCGTGGTTCGGAAGATTCATTTTGTCCATGCTGCGCCATGGATACAAGCAAAGCAAATCTGACCACACCCTGTTCCTTAAGAAGCGAGGGGATTTGATCACATGCTTAATCATATATGTGGATGATATGATCATAACGGGCAGTGACAGAAACGAGATGGAGAGATTACGGGGAAATTTCTTCAATGAGTTTGAAATGAAAGACTTGGGAGGATTGAAGTACTTCCTAGGCATCGAGGTTCTTCGGTCACAAGAGGGAATCTTCATTTCCCAAAAGAAATATATCCTAGATCTGATAGCTGAAACAGGGATGCTTGACTGCAAGCCAGTGGAAACTCCGATATAGATAAATCACAGACTCAAGATTGATGAAAGTGGGGAACCGGCTGATAAGGAACGATATCAGCGCTTGGTGGGAAAGTTGATCTATCTAGAACACACTAGACCGGACATTGCCTACTCAGTGGGGGTCATTAGCCAGTTCATGCATCGGCCACAGAAGGAACACATGAAGGCTGTGATTCGAATCATTAGGTATCTTAAAGGCACCGTGGGGACAAGAATTATGTTTGGGAGACACGGGCACCTTGACATTGAGGCATACACTGATGCAGACTGGGCGGGGAACCCAAATGATAGGAGGTCTACATCCGGCCTTATAACATTGGTTAGAGGGAATGTAGTGACCTGGAGAAGCAAGAAACAAAAGGTCAGAATTCAGGGGAATAGCGAAAGGGGTAACTGAGCTCGTTTGGCTCAGGAAGTTGATGACAGAGATTGGCGTGGAACAGAAGGGTCCGAGTCCACTGAGATGTGACAATAAAGATGCGATTAGTATTTCAGAAAATCCCGTTCAGCACGACAGAAGGAAACACGTGGAGGTTGACCGACATTTCATCAAAGAAAAGTTGGAAGATGGGACTATCACTATTCCCTTTGTCAGATCAGAAGATCAGCTGACGGATATACTCGCCAAGGCCGTGACCAATCAAATCTTTCAATCTACGCTATGCAAGCTAAGAATTGACGACTCCATTACTTAGTTTGAGGGGGAGTGTTATAATAAGTGTAAATTTGGTATGGTTGACTCACCGAACATAGTCCCTAATCTCTGTAATTAGCCTGATTTGTAGGGATTCTCTCTAGGTCCTTTATATCTGTGTATAGTGTGTGCATATTGTAACAACGAAAAAGAATTCAACAACAATGAAAGGAATACAGAACTTCTCCCCAAAAATACCATGTTTTAACATTCTTGCATCCTGGATCTATCGGCGACATGTTACAAAAATACTATAACGATGTATTAATATATATTGTAGCTCCCATAATACACATTTTGATTCGTGGATCCTATAATTAATGGTAATTATTCCAAAACCTCGTGTCCTAGGATCACCTGATCCATTTCTTTTCCATTTGTATCATATATATGTATATATAAATTTTTCTTTATTTTCATGTAAGGCTGTACACGTAGATAGGATAGTTCCTGAGATTAAGGATGGCATTCACATGCATCAGTTCATAACCATATGTACCAAAGCTTGACAACTTTAGATTTTACTGAACTTCTGATCCTCTTTTCTTTATTTTTATACTTAAGTAAACATGTTTAATCAGTAATAATATATATTTTACCAGGCATCTAACAGTTGTAAAGACTCTTTGGGCGTCTGAAAACTGAACACTAGATTCAAGCAAAACATTTATATAATATATACCGGGGGAATGTACATTATTTAAGCCGATTGGTGTTTATCCATAACTCATTGATTTAAAGGAAAACCTTAATTTTTTGCTATAATTTCCATTAATTAATGCATTCTATATATGAAAAAAAAAAAAAAAAATTTAATTCAAATCTGATTCGATCCAACCTAACTAATTATGCGAAAAATGTATTTCATTTCTATTTTATTGGTTACTTTCTTTTAAATTCACACAAACTACACAACAAGCGTAAACACACTTGCTCTGTCATTATACTGATTTCGCCGAACTATATTCAGATTAGATTAATTACTATATACTTCGTGTAAATAAACTTTCCGAGATATAATATATCTATCTATCTATCTATATAATGACGTGTTTCATCATCTATTATATTTACAGTTGTGACTGTGCCAAAATTGTTTACTTGAGAAATATAAGTGCATTATACACACTTTATGAATTATGAAGAAAGTGAAATAACCATGCGCAATAGAGAGTCGAGCTGCAAAAATAGATTGATTCAAATATATATCATCCTTCGTACGACGTGATTTGTGAAATGATTGAAGTTGCAATGAAGAGCAAGAGAACATTAGTTTTAGTGGGACAAATTATTTGCACCAATAACAGTGAATAACAATGACTAATTTTAGTTGGATAGCTTATGATTATACCTCCATTAATATGCTTCGAGACATTTAATTCAGATCAAACTAATGGTCCTTCGTGATGTAGGTGTCCATAAAGGACCCATAATTTCCTTCTTATGAACACAAATGGAACTCAAGCTTGTCCATCCACATCTTTCGAATTAACCCGACTCAATTCGACTCAAATTCAAATGATTTTTTTACAAATAATTGAAAATTAAACATATATCAAAAGTGCACAAATAACCTAGCTACACAAAAACAAAACTATTTAATTCGATTGGTGTATTTAGCTTAGCCCAATAAGTAGCATAACAGCAGATGTAACATAGGAATTAATTCTCATTACTCACAATTATTGTATGCATGCCACATTCCGTATGTAAAATATCTGCTGATTTGAGCCTTACAGTACAACTGTGGTTGTAGGATATTTTTATGTTTGGGTAAAAACTACCTAAGGACCCACCAAGCTATTTGGATCTAGCAAACATAAATGGCTAAAGAAACGCAAGTACAAAAGCTATAAATCTTGATAGCAACTAAACAAGTATGTCTTGTAGTCGAAAATGTGCGTATACATAGACATATATATGTTTTTTTTTTCTTTTTTGTTTTCTGTTAGATTCTCTTTTTTATGCCCGGGGTTGTAAAAACCCAATATGAAATGATTTTTCCAACTCAGTTGCTCAATTTACACTCTAAATCTTACTTAAGGGATCTTTCGCAACGTCTCACTAAACCAACCGATCTTTGACGTGCTTACACATGTATGTTGGACACTATTAATCAGAGTAGAAAACAAAAGCTTGGGTTGATCATAAGGTGTCCCATTCTTGGTAAGGAAGGAGTCATCACAGTCATCATTGGCGTTGTGAAGTGCTCTCCAACTATTCGAGTTTAGATATTTTATAATCTCTTAGAAGCTATAATACTCCAATTATTGGCTACTGCATGAATATCTTGTTTTGTCCCGTTTGGAATTCTTCGCTTCTTATCGAGAAAGGAACAAATTATGGTAGCGGTGGTACCAACTTGTGTTACAAATAGTTTCGAGTATATATAATGGTTTTTGTACTTTCTTTCATCATATGAAAATTGTAGAGGAATAGTTGGCAGCATTTGAGAACACAACACGACAAATTAAAGAAAAATATGAAAACAAAACATATGGTGCTAATACTAAGATTAATTACGCAAGGTAAAAGTTGTTGGCAAATTTATATATATATATATATATATATATATATATATATATATATATATATATATATGTTATGTGCAAATAATTTTATTTGTTACAAAAGTAATTTTGGCTATAATAATGAAATTATATTTAAACCATTTTTTTTTTTTTTTTGAAAAGATTAAACGAATAGCAATACAATTAAACAAAAGTCTCCATATAATTCGGGCAATTATCATATCTGAAGCTCCAACATCTAAAATGAAACAAAAGTTGTTCTTCATTTGAATACGAAATTCTAAGTGCCTTTAGTCCAAACCTTCAACAAGAAAAGCATAAACACAAAACTGAAGCTCTTGTCGCTTATATGATTACGATTCTTTGGATTATATGATTCCAGTCTTGTTAGCAACATCCAAAGCATCATAATCAGGCGTTAGCCTTACATACGCCTTCTTAGTCCCATCCGGCCGGATGAGAGTATTCACTTTCTTGGTTTGAATGTCGTACATTTTCTTGACTGCATCCTTGATCTTCTTTTTATCAGCACGAATATCTACGATGAAAACAAGCGTATTATTGTCCTCGATTTTTTTCATCGCGGACTCAGTGGTGAGAGGATATTTCAGGATCTGGTACTGGTCAAGTTTATTACGAGGAGGACCACTAATTCGAGGATACTTAGGATTCCTTTCCTTCTTCAATGTCCTTGGTCGGTGAAAGGTAACTTTGGTGCGTATCTTCTTGGCCCTCTTCTTAAAGGTTGTTGAACCCGTTTTAACAGCTTTGGCTGTCTTCAAGGCCTGAGCCTTTGCGTCTTTCTTAGATGGGTCAACTTTAGCAGGAGCCATTTGAAACCGAAGCAACCTCAAACCCTAATCAATGACAATGCAAACTTGTCACATATATCAATCACTCGATATTGATTGGGGGAATATTTCTTGATGCACGGGGCTAGAGCTCCATTTATGCATACAATGATTTAAATTTGGTGGCGTCTACAATTTACTTTGAACAAAACATCAAAATACAAGATGTGATTAAATCCAAATCACCATGCATGCTCTTATTAATGATGTTATGTTATAAAAAATCCAAACACGAGAGCTCTATTAAGTGAGCGTCAAACCTTTAAATTACGCGTTCATCAAATAAAAAATAATTGCAATTTGGTTTCACAAAATAATCCTAGGATCGGAATACCATAAAGAAAATGAACTAAGAGATCCTCAATAATCTATTTCTTTAACAAAGAGAGGTCTTCTGCACTTGAAAAGAAGAACAAGTGCACACTATTGGGCAGTTGGATTTTGTGAGGGGCCACCACCCCCACAAAAAAGATGAAAGGGAATCCCAAAGCTGTGTTTTCTTAGTGGATTCAATCCTAAATTATTTGGCTTTAAGTTAGGTGGTGAAAGCGAAATCGATCCCCACTTCAATGAATACACGAAAAAAATAAAGTCCCATTGTTGAAGAAGGAGTTGGATTCCACTTTAAATGCTTGATTTTATGTGAGCAACACATTGGGTTGGGGACAACAACATGCTTCCATTTCAATTAAGATATCAAAAGAGAAAAAATAAATTACATCAAGAAAGCTGGTCCTCTTTTGTAAACTTTTGGTTCCACTAAACCCTAATTAAGTACCTTTAAAAAAAACCTTAATTATGTGCAAATAAACTAATCCTCAATGACCAATTATTGGAGGAACTAAAGGGAACACATACTTTTAACCTTAATCTCACTTGGCATAACACCAAATCCTAGCAGCTTTCATTCAAATTATTCATGAAAAAACAATCCCATTTAGATCTTTTGCCTAATTTAAAATAAATATATGTACTTGTTGGTATTTATTATACTATCCATGCTTTATTTTTCTGCGGCTTACAACTAAGAAAAGGATCGATCCCAAATTGCATTAAAAAGCTTAAACATGCAACAATGATGTGAAACACTTAGAGTTAGGATCTATTGAAACTATAATTAAATGCTTTACAACTTACTACTGCTCAAGAAAAAGGGAAGGGAATTGCTTTATGAGATATATCTGCTTATTATAAGCTATAAGCTATAAGTTATATTAAGGCCGCCGTGGTTTGCAGGATTTTTGGGTATACGTGTTGTGAAAAGAAGTCTCTCCCCCACATGGGCACCCACATCGATGCTCGTGCACTAAGGCTGTACCGTTTTAACTCAACAGAGTGAAAGAATCATCATAATAATAATATGATTATGGAAGTACGATGCTTAGGATGATTAAGGTTTTGAGTTTTGGTATAGTTCCTGTTCGGACAGATGGATTTCCATGTGATTTAAGTTGATGTGGTTGGAGGGAGCAGACTAATGTAATGTCCCAATGCTGGAAGTTATAGTTGTTAATTGTAGCCTTTTGGTAAGCATAAGTTCTAGGGAACTCGTTGGGTAAGATGTGATTTTGGATTTTTAGGGTTTCCTCCAAAAATTAGTATTTTGTAGTTTGAAGAAGGTTGAACTTTCGGTATTGAATTGATGTGAATGCAACTATTGATTACTAGGGACGATTAGGAATATTCGTGAGGTTTAATCTAATTACAAATAATTAGTTTTAATTGAAAAATTACAAGAAACAGAATTTTATAGGTTTACATTTTTGAGATTTTACAAATAAGATGCACCTTGCTCGTGGTATGTTTTAATTTGTAATTTCTCAACGATGATTGTATTATTATTGATGGTGTCAAAATCTGGCTGTGTACGGAACGACAGACTTGAACTCCCAATCATCCAAGATATTTGTTTGCATGAGGCAACACTGATGCTTTCCTTAGCTGAAAAGGAGGAATAAACGTGAGCTCAAAGGCCAAAACAGGATTTGGCACTCCGACGCTCAAGTCAGCTCAAGCTCTGGGTCGATAATGCGCAAGAAAGATAGGACTCAGAACGCGAAGGAAAGCTTACCCTTGTTAGTGTTGGAGATGGGATTATATAGTGAGGAGAAGGGCTTAGTGCGTGCAGGTACACCATCAGAAAGGTGTGGATCTTGTTTCCTGACAGAGGGAGACCAATTGTGGCAGGAACAGTGCTTTTACGGCTAAAGCACTATTCCCCTGCTCTTACAGAGATGCCTGACGCCGTACTTGGTGTGGCCGCAATTAATGCAGCCAATAGTAGGTGGTACTAGCATTTAATGCACTTGTACTGTAGCGTGTGGGTCGGCCTATAACCTGGCTCGAGGGACCACGGTCGGGGGCCTCCCTGGCGAGTCTCACCCAACGTGGCAAGTGCAATTGCCTTTTCTCAGAGGGAGCCAAGTGCTGGCTCGATAAGAGAAAGGTGATTGGGTCGAATGCGAGTGTTAACCTGTCAATTCCTCCAGTGTGGTAAGGCAACGTGGTGCCTAGTCATAGCTCCCGATTTTCCCCTTATCATCTCCCCCCCAAGGTCGAGTGGCACATCTGTGTGGCAGTGGACCTTGAGAAAGGCACTTGACCGCTTGGGAAGGAGAGTGGGCTAGGCGAGTTAAGCCGCTCACGTCTGGCTGGGTCGTGCTGCAGGCTATCGAGCCAGACGATTGCTTTGCGGACATCGACCCTGGGGATCGATAGTCGGGCGGTGGCCTCACACGCGCGTGAACTCTAGACTCCACTGGGCGGGAAATGCTAGGTTTTCGCTGTGTCAGCGCAATGATTGCGTTTTTTGAATTATGGGGCGCAGGGCACGGTTCCTGAGAGGCTGTTACTTGCAGCTGCCTATGGGGGAACGTACCATGTTTCTCCCAATGTCAATTGAGTAATTGACGCGTGGAGGGGTATTAATTTTAGCTTGATTGAATTCAGCTATAAAAGGGGACTTGGACGGTTTTTCCCCTTTTTACGCTATTTGCAAGAAAAACCCTAAGTCTTCAAGAGACCCAAGCATTCAAGGCATTCAAGAGCAACCGACTTCCAGAGAATTTCCAATGCAAAACCCTAGAGGTACGTCCTTTGTACTTAAGATCTCTCATCTTCTTCCTTTCGGCAAAACCCCTTCTGAAAATCCAATGGCACCTAAGAAGTCTGTCCCCACACCCTCTGGGAGCTAACCCAAAGCTTCGCGCCAACAATAGTATGGGCCAAGAGATGAGAAGTCTGATTCGGAAGTGTCAATGGAGGTTATTGGGATAAAGCGTCCTGGGAAGGCCAGGTGGGAAGATCCCAACGCAGAGATGTACATCCCCGAGGTAGTTGAAAAGGTTACTGGGCCAGTCTTAGAGGATGTGGGTGAGGGTAGCCACTCAGTGGAGGTTGACACAGAGGCGGTGGAGGATATGACCGCGAAGATAGAAGGGATGTCCTTGGGGGACGAGTCGTGGGACCAAGGCAGTGCCGCCTCCACATCTGAAACTGAGGTGGGACAGAAGAAGAAGAAGAAAATGGGGGCCCAGAAATACACTAAATACTATCATCAGTTCAGGTCCCAAGTGACTGAGTCGGAGAGGAGGTTGGACGAGAAGAGATTGACTGGGTGGAAGGATCTGGATATGGACTGCGATGTCGTAGTTCCGAAGGAAGACGAGCATATGGGAGCCCCTCCTGAGGGATATATTGCGATTTCATTGCAAACCATAGAGTATGGGTTCCGATTCCCTCTCTCTTCCTTTCAGATCGAACTGTACAATCACCTGCAAATCAGTCCGATCCAGCTACTCCCTAACGGTCAGGCCATGGTGACAGCATTTAGATTGCTAATCAAATTGCTGGGTCAGGTGGAATGCGTGGAGCATTTCGCGGAGCTATTCGTTGTTTCGGTCGACGCAACGGCTTCCCCAAACAGGAGAGGGTTTGTGAAACTCCAATCGCGATCTGGTAACAAAATCTTCGATACAGCTAAAAGCTCGCACGAGAAAGACTGGAAGCAAAAATATGTATTCGTACGGTTTATTGTCGGCTGGAAGGGCTTGGAGCATACGACATGGGATGATGTCGAGCAAGTTCACTTGGATCGGGGTCCGATGCTCTAGCCCAACACTTTGTTGGCTGCCTGAAGGGGCGTACACCCGTTGAATACGGGCGTCTTTACGAGTTCTCATCTTCTGGTGAATGTTGGGTTGGCCTCGGGGACGGTGAGGCATATGGACTTCAGCATTGGTAACTACGTTGTCAACTCACTTAGGCTAAGCATGTTCCCCTCTCTTCTTTTGTGTTCATAATTTTTCGACCCTGCTTGATAGGGCTAAGGTATATTACCAACTTGCAGGTCTAACATATCTCCTTTTTGCGCACTTTACAGAATCGATCATGGTTGCCGCCAGAGGAAAAGCTGCCAATCGTCTTTTTAAGCAGAGTGAGGCTGAACAAGCCAAGAGAGTTCAACAAGGTGAGCACGAAGATCCCGTCCTCACAGCCGAGGGTTAGCCTAAAATGGGGGCTTTACAGATGAGCAAACCAAAGCCAAGATTGCCGCGGTCGAGAAAGCGGCAGACGTGAAATGGATTGACCCACACCAACTGACCTAGGGGGGACATGCAGACGCTCGGGGTGCTACTTGGGTCCTAGCTGGAGGGAATCCAGTTCCTCCTCCAACCAAAGGAAAAAACACTAATCCCCCGGTCGGAAAGGGTAAGACAACCACGATTGCAGGGTCGATGGATTCAAACTCGGAGATCGCCTCTAGGTAAATTCCCGACGGATGTCCCAAGGGGGACCAGAACCACTAAGAGGAAGGCATCGGAGGGGACCAGGGGTGAGGTCCCTCCGAAAATCGCAAAAACCGCCCCCTTGTTGGTGAGACGACCCAGGGGATAGAAGCCCCCCCACCTTCCAGGCCGGGAGCTCCCCAGGATTCAAGATGTTGCGCGGGGACTACGAGTAGATAGCCAACATCCCAAGCTTCCATAGCCCCAGACATCCTTTCAACGTTCTGGACCTCAAAGAGGATGGGTCGGAACAAAGAATCGCGACGGGGGATATCGACTAAGACGCCCTGGGGGCAATCTATCATGCCCTGCAAACTGGTGCTGACCATCAGGAGTTGGCTAAGGAGGAGGATGCAGCCCAATCATACAACAAAGTCGGCCTCCTGTGCTCGGTATGGATCTGCTCTAGGCGTCTTTTCCCCTCTCTTCATTACTATTTCCTGAGTGTGTTTAAACCCCATTTTTTTCAATTGATCGTGCGGGAGTATCATTCGCAGGCGCGCCTAGAGTTACCGCAACAAGCTCGTTGTAGGCTGCTATCGGAAAGGGCCGAGGTGTTGGGCGCTAAGAGCTAGAAGGATGAATCAGCCAAACTTAAGAAGGAGATAGAGGATATGAAGACCCTCTACATGGGGAACTTGGATAAGATGACCCAGCAAGTCGAGGGGGTGACCCAGGAGAAATCTGCCCTTGAGGCAGAAGTAGCCAGCCTCAGTGCTGAGAAGGAGAGATTGCAGACTGGGTTGGCCATGACCCAGAGTCTGCTTGAGGTGTCATAGCAAGAAAAAGAGAAGACATACAAGAAAGGGGAGCAGGACGATGGAAGAAAGGATACGTCGACGGACAAAAGAATGGGGGCAGAAACGGCCTTCTGGACTCTTGACAAGATGATGCCCCATATCAAGGATAGTGCAGTGTTTGAGTTCCTCAAATCAGAAGTCTTCGACACTGTCTCCGGCACACTAGGTGCAACGAATATTCAGATGGGCTTCATGAAGTGCTTGTCCCAAGTCCATCTCCACCACCCCCTCCTCCGTGAACTGCTCGAAGATTAGAAGCAGTTGAGTGTGTCCCTCCCCATAGCCCCTAAGACTCTTCCGGAGTACTTTATGGAGAGGTGGGATGGTCCTACTGAGGAAAAAAGAGGGGATGATGAGGAAGAAGGAGGGGATGATAAGGAAGAGCCTGACTGGAGCAAGAAGCCCTATGGCTGGACGGTGGAGTGGGCAGAGGCGAAATACTTCAACCTCCTCAAATTGGAACTTGAGCTCCAAGCACCAGTCGATCTCAAGAGAGTGATGGAGGATCTGCTACTTGCCTTCAAACCTTCAAGCAGTAGGTCGAAGACTTCCCACATTCAGGATGGAAGAGCCAGTGCTCCTACCCTAGATGTTCCTCCTTTAGCAGCTCTCACCCCAGCTTCTGCCTCCCCTAAAAGGAATGACACTGTCGCCGTCGCTGCCCATCCGACTGAGGGAAACCTTCTTGCTGAGACTGAGAATCCCCCAGCCCAAGCTTCTTAAATAACTTGTAACTGCTTAAGACTAGCTTCCTATATTCTTTCTTTTCCGTTTGTAATTTATTGGGGCTTGACCCCGACCATGTAATGGAAAAATCTTTCATTCCGGTCGTATGTGCTTCTTTGAGTTTTGAATTCACATTACTTGTTTGTTTGCTATACTTTTATTGCCTATTGATTCTGGGCCCATATTACAGTGGGTAACTTTTAATAAAATTATCATAAGGCCTGGCTCGAGGTGGGGTGGGTTATGAACCCTTCTGCCAAGCAGACTTATAATTTTCTCTTGCCAGTAAAACTTGCCCAAGGTTTGGCTCGAGTTGATACTGGATCAATATCGACCAGGGGGATGGTACCCCCTCCTCGAAGCATTGATAGTATATGAAATACGGATTCAAGGAGTAACTCCAGAACTTTCAACAGTTATGACAAGTAAAAGACATTCAGGTTGACTGAAGGCAACTTTTATTGACATGAGCGAGTTGAGCACAGAAAGCACTTACAATAAAAAACAACTTAAGAGTAAAACTTCTTAAGGTTGTGGGCATTCCAAGATCTGGGAATGGTATTCCCATCCATATCTTCAAGGTGGTAGGCCTTGTTTCGGCCTATTTCTGCAATACGATAGGGGCCCTCCCAGTTAGGTTGTAGTTTGCCCACGTGTTTGGTTACTTCGACCTTCTTGAGGACTAAGTCGCCTATCTGAAAAGTGCGGGGTTTAACGCCCTTGTTGTAGCTCCAAGCCACTGTGGTTCAATATTGTTACATACGTTAAAAACCCTTATGTTGGACTTCTTCAATGGTATCGAGCTCATGCACTCAGTCTTCTGCATTCCTAGCAAGCTGATAGTTGGATACTCTGGCTGTTTGATGGAGTGACTCTGCTGGGATCATGGCCTCCGACCCGTTAACCATCGAGAAGGGTGTTAACCCTGTCGCTATTCTTAGGGTGGTGCGGTAGGCCCAAAGGACCCCATCAAGTTCGTTGATCCAGGCTCCTTTCTTAGCCTCGAGCCTGGTCTGGAGGTTCTGAATGATGATGCAGTTGATGACTTGACTTGGCCGTTTCTTTGTGGATCGCCTACTGACGCAAAACGTTGACTGATGTCCATGTCTGAACAGTATGATCTGGTGCTGACGCTTTGGAACTGCGTCCCATTCTCACAGATTAGGACCCTTGGGACTCCAAACCTAGAGATGATATTCCACCAAAGGAAACTTTGGATGACCTTGTCAGTGGTTTTCGCGGCAGGTTGGGCTTTAACCCACTTGGAGAAATACTCCACTACGACTATCAAATACTGCCTTTGGCCGGTTGCGAGCGGGAGTGAACCGACTATATCAATTCCCCACTGATTGAAAGGCCAACAGATATCCACAGGGACCATTTTCGCTGGATGCTGGTGCAGGATGTTGGCGTGTTTTTGGCAATTTACGCATTTGCGGGCGTATTCCTTAGCATCTTCATTGAGAGTAGGCCGATAGAACCCACTTCTAGAGACCTTCTTTGCTAAGGATCGACTGCCCGCATGGTTCCCGCACTGTCCGCTATGAATTTCCTCCAGGACTTCCTGGGCTTGGGATGGACGGAGGCATCTGTTGGAAAACACGAATCAGAAAGCAGCGGAATTTAAAACCTTTTCAATAAAACCCGAAAAACAATAAACCAATAAAATTCCAATTAATTTCCAAAATTAATAATTTTATTCTTTCATTATTTTCAGAAAATAAAATTCATAATTTTCCCAAAATCCAAATCGCTTTAATTTCTCAAAAATCCCAATTTAATCAAAATTTAAAATAATTTTATTTTAACAAAACTGATTTTAAAAGATAAAATTAAAATAAAATTAAATCGGGATTTTTTCAGACCGAAAAACACGAAACACGAAACCACGAAAACACGGGCCCGGGACGACGCGGGATCGCCCGCCCACCGCGCAGGAACGCGCGCTAGGCGTACGCCAGCGCTGCGCACAGCCGGCAGCGATTGCCGCCAGCGTGCGCGCGCCAGGCGCGCCCTTGCGCGCAGACGTGCGGCGCGGGCAGGCAGTCCCGCCCATCCCTGGGCGGACGCTCCCGCACGGTTGCGGGAGGAGCAGGCGGCTGTCCCGCACGGTTGCGGGACAGGCGAGCAAGGCGCCTAGGCGGGCGAGAGGCCTCCCGCGCAGATGCGGGAGGGCTGGGCGGCGGTGATGGGGCTTGGGCGTGCGACGTGCTAGCACGCCCAGGCCCGTTCTTTTCGTGTCCCGTTTCGTATTTTTGGGTTTCTCCAAAACCCGGTTCAATCCAAAATTAAAAAATTCGATTTTGATAAATTTCAACTAAAACGATTTTCAAAAACAGTTTTAGAAATTCAGGAAAAATTACAGTTTCGTATTTCAGGCTTTCTAAAAGAACTCATGAATACCTAATTCGCATCTAAGCCTAAGAATTTCTACCAAATTCAGAATAATTGAGACGAATCAGAAACACGATTAACGAGGTGGCTCTGATACCACTTGTTGGAAAACACGAATCAGAAAGCAGCGGAATTTAAAAAATTTTCCCAACAAAAGGACATTGAACTCGCAATCGTGTAACCAAATTCGTAAAGATAGAAAACTTACTTTTCTTTTGTTCTTTCTTGAAGCGTTTCAAGCCACCCAAGAACGCTCTTCTCGCGGCTTGATCCCCTCTCCTTGGTAAAGCTCGAATCTTCAAACTTCTAACTTGAAGTCTCTAGAGAAAGTCCACCAACTTGATCACAATCTAACTAGTAAGGATGCTAGTTCTCTAGTTAGTGTTTAGGCTTAACCTAGGGTTTAATTTAATCTTGGAGAAAGGAAGGTGTTCAACACATGAACCAAAAGAATTGTCAATTAGCTCTAAAGGGGAGCATGAGCTCCCCTATATATAGGAAAGGGGAGGGGCGGCCGAACCTAGTCCTTATGGACTAAGGATTTGGTCCCTCTCTCTCCTATTACTTGATCATCAAGTATTTTCCAACTTTGACTTTGAATTCTAATTCAAGTCAACTTTTAAGAGAGCTAAAAATATCCAAACTATTTTTGGATAATTTTATACTTTATTTATTATAAAATAAATAACTTATTTTTATCTAATTAATTAATTCGTAATTAATTAACTAGATTATTTTCTCCAAAATAAGACTTTCTTTTTAATTCAAAATTAAACCAAAGTCTATTAAATAATTAACACATTTAATTATTTAATACATATATATATATATAATATATATATATCCACACGTGTGTGACACGTGTCACAGTGACACGTGTCACTCACGTGAGCCACACGTGTGATTTCACACGTGTGGAACCCTCTTGGTCCGATTAACTCGTTTAATCCTTTTCAAGCCTCAACTCATGTAACCAAGTTGTTGTGTGTGACCCTCTAGGTTCTCAATTCAATTAGCAGTGACCCTAATTAATTAATTCACTAATTAATTAATCAGTCCACAGATTAAACGACCATAGTCTAGCAAGAGGTGTTTAACCCCTAGCTGAATTGGAATGTTCGGATTCGACAGAACCTTTAAGTAATTGATTCATGTGAGATACAATCCTCCTATTTACTATCTCTCAACCAAGATCTAGGGCAAGGGAATAATCAGAACCCTAATAATCTGGTCTTAAAGCTAAGTGCATTTCATATCCATTTGATCTCAATCCAAGAAACACTTTTCTTGATGTCTTGATCTACTGCCTTGGCCAAGGACTCCATATGGCATATGAATGACTTACACAATAAGAGATCACCTTGCAAATGCAAGTGCAGGTCCTTTCTTGATTCTCATTCACTTTCATGAATCACTTGTGCAGCCCCAGCATAAGCCTTGAATCAGTTGTCTAAGGCGACACCCTTTAAAGCTTATACCTAAGACTACAGAGTTAACTCATAAAGTGACAAGGAACCTCAAGTCTAAGGATCAATTAATCACATCAATGACTCGTGAGATATTTCCTAATCTGGAAGTTTCCATTTCCTGAAATAGAAACTTCATTTCCCATTTAGGAATGTTCTCACACGGGGCACCTCAGTGAACTTACTTATTAAAGTAAGCACCCTCATGTATCACGCACGTATCAACTATACACTTTGCACCTCCATGAAACAAGGTGGTCCTTCTTAAGGGCGTGATCCCACAAGCAAGCCTTAGAGGAGTCAGGTTGACACTCCCACTGTCTGTAGGACTCATCGGCTTGGAGTATTTTACTAATCATGACTTATGTGATATAGGGCTCGTTTCATGAACCATTTCACCCAAATGGTAGAGTCCTAAAGTCATCAGGATTAGGGGAGTTCTCATACATGCACAGCTAAAGTAAACGCATACCAAACAAGAGCATATAAAGAAGTGTTGCCTCAATTCGTTATTTTATTCAAAGATTGTCTGTGATTACAATAAGGAAAAGCACAAAGCGGATATACAATCGGCTTTCTAGGGCACTATTCCTAACAGCATCTCTTTGTTAGTCCCATGTATGCCCTATTGTACAACCTTCCTTTCGAGTCCAGAGAGTAACTCGCTGCCTTGTATCTGAGGCGTCTTGCTGCATTCCTATTGGCTGGTAGAATCTCATTTTTGAGGTACAGTATGATCTCATCGAACCAGGAAGGTTCAGCTAGGTTTGATTGAGCATATCATTTCCGCTTCGATCACTCGACTCTTGCTTGAAAGGTAAGTGATGCTCTGGTTCTTGTAGCCTCTCATCCCGTTCGCGAATTTGGACAGGGCATCCGCTCGCGTGTTCTCTTCTCGGGCACTTGTTGCAGCTTAAATTCCTTAAATCCGGACGCCAGAGATTTAACTTTGGCGAGGTACTTTACCATTGAATATTCTCGTGCCTCATAAGAGCTTTCCACCTGGCTGGAAACAAACTGTGAGTCCGTGATCAATCCCATGGTCTTTGGCGATTTTGAGGCCTGTGATAATCGCCTCGTACTCTGCTTCATTGTTGGTAGTTGGGAAGTCTAAGGAGATGGCGAAATCAAGCTCCTGCTCTCAGTGCTTATCAGGGATATCCCTACGCCACCTCCTTGAGAGGTTGAGGAGCCATCGATCGGCATGGTCTATAGCACCAAGCGCTGGGTCTGCTTATTTGGGTCGTATTTCTCAATAAGGAAATCTGCAAGAAGCTGGGATTGATAAGCGGCTCTCGGCTGGTAGCTTATGTCAAATTGGCTCAACTCTGTTGCCCACTTACTATCCTTCCTGCAGCATCCGATTTCTCTAGGAGTTGGTGCAAACCTTGGTCTGTAAGGACCACAATTGAATGGGACTGGAAGTAGGGCCTTAGCTTCCTGGAGGTGTACACGAGCACCAGAGCGAACTTCTCAATTTCTAAGTAGCGTGTCTCCGCACCATGCAATATCTTGCTCACATAGTATACTGGCATGTGCTTCCTCTCGCGCAGGGTGACCAACACTAAGCTGATCGTCTCCTTAGTAACCGCCAGATACACGTACGTGGTTTCCCCTGCAATTGGTTTAGCTAACAAGGGAGGGGAGGCAAGATATTCTTTGAGCCTTTCAAAGGCCTCATTACATTCTTCAGCCCATTCGAATTTCTTAATATTGCGAAGAATTTTCTCAGAAGAGCGGGAGATGAACTTGTTCAAAGAGATGATTCGACCCACTAGACGCTGGACGTCTCTGATCGTGTGGGGCCTATTGATGCTTTTGAGGGCTAGGATCTTCTCGGGGTTGGCTTCGATTCCCCTTTGGCTGACGATATAGCCAAGCAACTTTCCCCCTTCCACGCCGAATGAGCACTTGTTGGGGTTCAGCTTCATCCTGTATTTACGTAGTAGGTCGAAGGTCTGACCCAGATCCTCTAGGTGCATCTTTGCCTTCTTGCTCTTGACGATCATGTCATCAACATATACCTCCATTGTCTTTCCAATTTTATCTTCAAAAACTTTGTTCACTAACCTCTGGTATGTGGCGCCAACATTCTTTAATCCGAATGGCATGACCTCAAAACAGTATATGCCCTTGACTACTATGAACGCAGTATTGTTGTTATCCTCTTGAGCCATGAATATCTGGTAGTAGCCCTGGAAGGCATCCATCATGCTTGAGAGCTCACAACCTGCGGTTGAGTCGACCATTTGGTTAATTCACGAGAGAGGATAAGGATCTTTGGGGCATGCTTTATTTAAATCCATGAAGTTGTTACACATTCGCCATTTCCCTCCTATCTTGGCAAATAGAACAATGTTGCAGAGCCAATCGACATACTTGGCTGGTGCGATGTACCCAGCGTCTAGAAGCTTGTTAACTTCCTGCTCGATTATTTCATTGCGCTCGTTGATCTACGTTCTTAACCTCTGCTTGATGGATCGAAAACTTGGGCCGATGTTTAATGACCTTCGGGTCGACCCCCACCAGGTTTAAGGCCTTCCAAGCGAACACATCTGCGTTTTCACACAAGAATTGAATGAGCATATATTGTTGTTTACCTTTCAGATTAACTCCGATGTTGGTTGTTTTCTCTTCATCATCGGGGCACCAACTGAATGGGAACAATGGCACCTACGACAGCGATCTTTCCATCGTCCAATTTTCTCTTCTTTCTGGCAATGGTGGAGGTCTTTTGCTTAGAGCACATTTTCGCTGTCGGGTCATCTGGGTCGGCTAACTCCGTATCGAGGAAGTCATCAACGTTTAGCAAAGGGACTATGGTCTTGTTGGGAAGTTTTACCTTCTCCATGGAGATGGAGTAGCATTCCCAAGACTCTGGAATGTTGCAATGGACTTTTTTGATCCCGTGTGGAGTTGGCAACTTTATGGTCTGGTGATATGTGGAGATTACCATGCAGAAGCTTATCAAGGTAGGGCGCCCGACAATAATGTTGTAAACAAAGGGGACCTCGACCGCCAAATACTCAATCGTCTGAATGGCTCTCTTTGGCAGGTTTCCCATGGAGGTAACGAGCTTGACTCGTCCCTTGGATTAGACCTCTGACCCGCGAAACCTATCAAGGGTGTTTTTATTGGCTCTTAGTCAAGGTTATCATGAATATTCATTTTGCGCAAAGTCGAGTAAAAGATAATGTTGGCTGAGCTTCCACTATCAATAAGGGTTTTGTGTACAGTGTGGTTCGCAACGTCTAGCGTGACTACCAGCGGACAACTCGGCATTCCGCCATCCAGTGGCATCACTGGTGCAAAATCCTTATCACTAAAGGAGACCTCTTGCTCCATCCACTCCTTTCCCGGCTTGATGTGCATCACCTCCCTTGGGCCATAGAGCTCTCGACCCACCTCTTGTCGAGACCGTTTGCGAGCGGTTTTTGAATCTTCTCCTGCTGGGCCCCCTGCTATCATGAATATTTCATTGGTAGGCAGGTTGTGGGGATTCCCTTCTTCGGGCTTCTCTAGGGGTGGCTTACGCCCCCTCCTGGGAGGTGGGGAATCTCTTGGGTCGAAATCTTGGCGGGCCCGCTCATCCAACTTCTTGACGAATTCCATCCGGTGGCCCCCTTGGATCAATCTCTTGACCTCTTCGCGCAAGGCAATGTACTCAGAAGTCCAGTGCCCAAACCGCATGTGGTAGGCACAACGCTTACCTGACTCCTTGGCCTTCTTGGTTTCTTTCAGCTGCTTAGGCTTTTTGAGCAACCCCCTATCCATGACTTCATAGATTTCTTCAATGGGGTAGGCCAGAGGGGTGTAGGGTTTCTTGACTCCGCTGCCTGAGGGTATCTCCCTTTTGAGCCTTTGCTCCATCCGGCTAGAGAGCCTGGGAGGCTCCGACCTAGGTGGGTTGGACCGCGGGTGTCGGTTGACGGCTTGCTTATATGCCCGCCTATCGTTCCGGCGTGCTTGCGCTTGGGTGGTTGACCTGACTTCCTCCAAACGCATGAAACGACTGGTGATGGCCATGACCTTCTCCATGTTCTGAGGGGATTGAAGGATGAGCTCATCGACATAATCCCTATGCTGGATGGCCTTGTGGAGTGTCTGGGTCAGCACGTTGATCCCGGGGTGCTCTACTTTAACGAACGCCTTAGTGAAACGGGCGAAAAAACTCCTCAGGGTCTTCCCCTCCTCCTGGAGGATATTATAGAGATAGGTCGATGGAAGCTTGACTCCCGCCATGGAGGAGAAATGGACCTTGAACTTCTCGGCCAGGTGTGCATAATTTCTGATGCTATACAGGGCCAATCTTTCGAACCAGTTTTGGGCTGGACCCTCGAGTGTGGTCTCGAAGATTTTGGCCCAGATGTGGTTGGTGTAGCCGTAGAGGCTGACTTGAGTCTCAATCTTCGAACAATGTTTCACGGGATCGGTGTTCTCGTGATAGATGGGCAGGTTGGTTCACCACCTTTGCGTCAATAATGGCGTCGCAAAAGGGAGATTTTGCCTCCCTCTCGCTGCGATATACCCTTCCCTGACGCTGGAGAGGGTGCTCGTGTTGGTTAGCGGGCATCCGGGCTTCCGGGGCTTGCCCGCGGAGAACATGGGAGGACATTTCCTCCTGAGGATCAAAATATTCTGACCCATGGCCTGGGTCGGGAAGGTACTGCTACTGCTATTGCTGCTGTTGTTGTTGGCCTCTCCTGGGAGCTGATTGCAAGGGGACTTCTCCGTGGTGGAGCCGACATGTTAGTCTCCCTGTTCTCCCTCGCCGCCGCCAGGGCCTCGGCGCGACACTGTGCCATATAGGCAGTCAGGTCCGCCTCTGAGAGCACCACCCTGGCTGGTGCGTTGGGACCAGCTTCTGCGGCCACTATGCCTACCGTAGGGTGATGATAGCTTCCTCCCGGAGCATTGAGGTCCGGGAAGATCTCTTCTCCGTTCTCCCCGTAAACGCTTCGGCCATGGCGGGTTTGCACCATTGTAGAGGATATACTGAAGGTTTTTTCGAAAACTGGAAAGGGATTAGGCTTTTTGTTCAGAGTTTCCCACAGACGGCGCGAAGATGATGGTGTCAAAATCTAGCTGTGTACGGAGCGGCAGACTTGGACTCGCAATCACCCAAGATATTTGTTTGCGTAAGGCAACTCTGATGCATTCCTTAGCTGAAAAGGAGGAACAAATGTGAGATGAAAGGCCAAAACAGGGGAATGTGGGGGGTTGGACCCCTTTTGGCACTCCGACGCTCAAGTCAACTCAAGCTCTGGGTCGATAATACACAAGAAAGATAGGACTCAGAACGCGAAGGAAAGCTTACCCTTGTTAGTGTTGGAGATAGGATTATATAGTGAGGAGAAGGGCTTAGTGCGTGCATGTACACCATCAGAAAGGTGTGGATCTTGTCTCCTGAGAGAGGGAGACCAACTGTGGCTGGAACAGTGCTTTAGGAACAGTACTTGGTCGAGTCTCACCCAACGTGGCAAGTACAATTGCCTTTCCTCAGAGGGAACCAAGTGCTGGCTCGATAAGAGAAAGGTGACTGGGTCGAATGAGAGTGTTGTCAATTCCTCCAGCGTGGTAAGAACACATGGTGCCAAGTTATAGCTCCTGATTTTCTACTTATCAATTATTATTATTATTTTTTTGTGTGTGTAATTGCGTTAAATTTCAGGCGGTATTTATAACTATCCCTAATTATTTTTCATAGCATATTTAATTTTTAGGTGTAATTGGAATTTGCTCGTGGGTTTCAATGAAATTTAATGAAAGTTTCTGACATAATAATCTCAAGAAAATGTAGAAATTGAGTTGATAGTGAAAGAGATATAACACTCTGCTCCCCATGATTTATAAAAGTATCAAATGACCAAATTCCTTTAGGGTTTACGTCCAATAATGAGTTACCTACTGTTTTAATCTCAACTTAAAAGTTAAATATTCAAAACTTGTATTCAAAATTAAAAGCCAATTTTCAAATAAAAATAACCCTAATGGAATGGGTACTTTTGTAAATTCTAAAATTCTTAAGGATAGAATTACTATTATTTCATCTAAGAGTTATAAATATATAATCCCGTATGGGATGTAAATTTAAAAACCGTACATTTTGATCAGATTATGTTTACAAAATGATCCTTTGGTTAATAAGGCATACTTTCACATGCGGATATATACAATAGATAACCCAATTTGGGAGGCCCATCTCGGAATTGTGAGTTTGAACTTTAAACCAAGTTACAAACTGTATAATTCTTTCCTCGGCGTTCAGATTTAAATAAACTTGGGTCTCGGGCTAAGTTGCTTTTAAATATGACTACACTATTGTTTTTAATTGTATTATTTGACTTGAGGCTGGGTTGGAGTTGGCTTGGGAAAAATATAAAATCGAAAACTCAAATACCTTTAACTTATATTTTTGGGACACGTATTTTTCGGTGGTAAAATCGACCCGTAACTAAAAAAAAGTGGTATTTTTGGGACAATTATCACCAGAAAAATGACATGTACGTCGGAAAGATAACATGTACACTATATGTGGATGATGTGTAAGCGACTTGTGTTATTGTGCTCTTTTTTTTTTTATTTAGCCACATAAAAAAAATATTATCTAGTTAAATAATGAGATAGATTTTTTTAAAAAAAAATAATTGCCTACTATTATGAGTAGTGTGTGTATATATCTATATATGTTTGATCAAAACAAAATCTGGAGTTGAGCCTCTCGATCCTTTCTCGGTCCGATCACTTAAATTTGTTGAAAGGGAAATCAGCTCCTTGCTCGATATCTGATGAAAAGAAAATAAAAGTAAGCTCGAGGCCAACTTGGGACTGGATGGGGAGATACCCGAGTTAGCACTCCGATGCTCAAGTCAGTGATCGAGTTATGGAAGTCGAAAGGGAGTGTAGTAAATGTGGTAGTTTGAAGTTGTTACCTGAGGTATAAATACGGGTATTTATATAGGGTAAGAACAATGATGACCCCGGTCGACGTGTTGGCACCTCAAGCTAACAGCTGTCCCACTAAGGAGGTGCATTTAATGCTTGGTCGACCACTCCCATATGGACTGTAACGGCCCAGTTTTTCAGTTGTATAGCATGACGTATTTGTTTACCAATTTGCGCGAATTAATTGTTTATAAGTGTTTTATATATTTTAATTTTATATATTTAATTTTATATTTAAATGTTAAAGTGTTAATTATTTATATCTTAAGTTTATTAATATTAAAATTCAATTTAATTTGTGCACTTTGATTTATATCTAAATTTGATTAATATTACATGTATATTAAAATTCGTGCACTTTAGTTTATAATTAAAAATGAATTTAAATTTTGTTATATTTTATGGAATAATATGAATTTGTTTATGCATTGCTCATGAGTGTTATAAACGTCCTTCGTTCTTATACGATTTGATATCGAAATTTCGTGAAAATTTAATATGTCGGAGATATACGTGTCGTGAATATGAATATATGCTCGTTTCATGTTTTCGGATTCATTTGCATTAGTTTCGAATTTATTTTGTTCTTGGAATCCAAATCGGGGGCTAACGAGCAATTAGAGCACCTTTGGTTCCGTATTTGATATCTTGAGCTAGGAAACTCGGATTCGAGTTTCGTTAACTTCGCTGAACTCGCAACGAAAATTCGAGTTTAATGAACTTAGCCTTATATTTTTCCAAAGTTATTTGAACCTCCGAAATTCAACCGAAAAGTGCTATGTTCGTCAAAACTGCCACCTTTTACTAAAAGAGCCATATCTTCCTCAATCCTTGACCAAATTAACCATGGTTTGAGGCTTTGGAACCCTAATTCAACCCCCTAGCCTGATCTTACTCTCCCTAACCGAACCAACCCTCATCACTTGGAGAAATTCAGCCAAAAATCCCCTGTTCCAGAAAATCCCGTAGCTCTTGCCACCCTTGGAGATTCAAGCTCAAATCTCTTCCAAACTTCATCCAATTCACAAGGTAAGCTTAAGATTGTATTATACACTCATCATGAGTCATTTTGATCCATTCATCCCCAATTTTGAGCTTGCTTTCATGAGTTTTTGGAGAAGGAGATGAATAGTTAGGTTATGGAGAAATATGTTGATCTGTTTAATTCCTTGATGGTTTTGGTTGATTCAAAGCCTGAATATGATTATCTTGACTCCTTCTTTGCATTTATGGTGATGTATTACATGGTAGTTGAAGCATTCATGAGTTGCCACTAATGGAGTTTTGAAGAAAATTCATGAAATGATCACCTATACCTTCATCTCACGTTTGATCCTTCTTGGGGCCGATTTGTATGTTGTTTTGGAGTTGCTTTGCTGCATATTTGTTGCCTTACCTTACCTGATTATGTTGGGTCGAAGTTGGAACAGTTGCTGCTCATTACATCATATTATCTTTTATGCATTCATATCATGATCATTACATTGCCGAGTGTCTTACATGGTTCACTTAGAGTCTTGAGTCTCACGAACACGTTACGTTGTCCTTTGTACAGTTTTCTCCAGGGCGGAGATGCCGGGTTCATAGGACACTTTCGAGTCTCCTTTTCTTCTTGGTATTGTTCGGTAAGAGGTGTACAGGTGGGTTTCTCTACTATTTAGTTAAACAATCCTATATACTTCCAATGTGCAAAGATTTCGACCAAAAATTAATATATGTGTATAGAGTCATTTCAAGAGTAAATGTTTGCAATGTAAAACCTTTATTTATGAATCCTACCAAACGTTTTGGTGAGAATGAATGAATGAATGAATGCACAGATGGGGCCCAGGGACTTGGTGTGAGTGGCTATCCGGGGAGGCATGTGCCTACGGGGACCCCTCACACTAGTTCCAACCAATGAACGGTGTAACCGGACCTCGTTAGGAGTTAGCAAGGAATGGACGCTGAGTGCCACTAGGGGAGTCATGAAACCCTTTTGGTCAATGAATGGGTGGTAGTGTAACGTCCCAGTTTTTCCGGATTTCGGGTAAGCACGCCACGTGTGTGTTTTGATGATTTTATATTAATTATTTAATTCTTGCATTCATTAATTAAATGTGACATGATCATTTTATAAAATTGCATTTTCTAAAGTTATAAAAATTATTTCATTTCATGATTTATTAACTAAAATTGATTAAGTGATTATGTGGCATCAATTGATCATTTTATTGAACTATGTAATTAATTGCATAAGAGGGCTTGGACTTTTATTTATTTATCTCTTCTAACTTGTCTTTGATTGCATAACTTATATAATTGGGAGGACTTAATTGCAATTAAGGTAGATGACTCATAAAGTTGGGAGATTAATATCTCTTCATTTAAATCATATTTTATGCCATATTACACAAGACACATACAAGACATACACATTCATTTTTCTCCATTTGATATTTCGGAAAAGGTTTGGAAGTAGATCCTTCGAAGATTAAATCCGTGACGAAATGGGAGAAACCGAAGAATGCCTCAGAGATTAGAAGTTTCTTGGGTTTGGCCGGTTATTATAGACGGTTTGTGGAGGATTTTTCGAAAATTGCCGCGCCTTTAACCCGACTGACAAAGAAAATGGTGAAATATGAGTGGAACGAAGCTTGTGAGAAAAGTTTCAATCTCCTGAAAGCAAAGTTGGTTTCTGCTCCAGTGTTAGTCCTTCCCGAGCGCTCAGAAGGGTACGCGGTCTATACGGATGCTTCGAAGGAAGGTTTGGGGTGTGTGTTGACTCAGAGCGGGAAAGTGATAGCTTATGCTTCCCGGAAATTGAAGGAGCACGAAAATAACTACCCGACACATGATATTGAGCTCGCTGCCGTGATCTCTGCACTAGGAAAGTTGAGACACTACCTATACGGGGTTTCTTTCGAGATTTTCATCGACCACAAAAGCCTCCAGTATTTGTTCACTCAGAAGGATCTGAATATGAGGCAAAGGCGTTGGATGGAACGGTTAGAGGATTATGATTGTACTATTAAATACCATCCCGGCAAAGCTAACGTGGTCGCCGATGCACTTAGTAGGAAGGCTAGTGTATCGAGTTTGGAAGTGGGAGAAAATAGTAGAATCGAGCCAATTGTGATCAAAGCTCGAGTTTCTAACATCACTATCCAACCGGATTTGAAATATCGGTTGTTCGAGGCTCAGACCAATGGTCCGAAAGTTCAAAAGTTGTTAGCCAAAGCAAGAGGTGATCCAGAGTGTCCATTCGGGTTCGATGAAACCGGACTTCTTCGTTTCAAGAACCGAGTGGTTGTACCCGAAGACTTGAAACAGGTATTGCTCGAAGAAGCTCACAAGTCAGCTTATTCTATCCACCCAGGAGGAAACAAAACGTATAAGGACTTAAAGCAATATTATTGGTGGCGTGGATTGAAGAGAGATGTCATCGAGTATGTGAGACATTACATGAATTGTCAGCAAGTGAAAGCCGAGCATAAAAAACCCGGAGGTCTTTTACAGTCGTTACCCATCCCCGAGTGGAAGTGGGAACAGGTGACAATGGATTTTGTAACCGGGTTACCTAAAGTGAAAGGTGGATTTGATAGTATTTGGGTGATCGTGGACCGTTTGACTAAGTCTGCACACTTTCTACCGGTTCGAATGTCTTTCAAGATTCGTAAGTTGGCTGAAATTTATAGCCGGGAGATTGTTCGACTTCATGGGATTCCGGTGAGTATTGCTTCAGATTGGGATCCGAGGTTTACTTCTAAGTTGTGGCAGGAATTACAAGGAATTTTGGGGACGAAGCTTAACTTTAGCACTTCATTTCATCCTCAAACCGATGGTCAGTCCGAGAGGTTGATAAGGTATTTGGAAGATCTACTTCGGGCTTGTTCTTTGGATTTTCATACTTCGTGGCATGAACAGCTACCTCTAATTGAATTTGCCTACAACAACAGCTTTCAAGCCTCAATTGGGATGGCTCCTTACGAGCTACTTTATGGTCGAAAATGTCGTTCTCCGTTATTCTTCGACTTAGAGGAATGTAAATGGACTAAACAAGAAGGCGTGAACAAGGGTGAGAAATTGGAAAAGCCTTCTAAAGCCGTAAGAGAAATGATTGATAAAGTCCAAATCATACAACAACGGATGAAATCAGCTTAGGATAGACAAAAGAGCGACGCCAACCGTCACCGAAGGGATCTTGAATTCGAAGTTTGAGACCGGGTATTCTTGAAAGCATCTCCACGGAAAGGATTTGCTCGTATCGGGCGAGGAGGAAAGCTTAATCCTCGTTATTTAGGTCCTTTCGAGATTCTTGAAAGAATTGGTGAAGTAGCTTACCGATTGGACCTACCACCGAGTCTCACGGGGATTCATAACGTATTTCACGTTTCTCAACTAAGGAAATACTATCCCGATGAAACCGAGATCATACCGGTTGAAGAAGTGGAATTGGAACCGAATTTGACATTTGTGCAACGACCGGTTAGAATCTTGGATAAGAAGTTTAAGGAACTACGGAACCGGAGAATTCCTATGGTTAAGGTCCTTTGGAGAAATGATCAAACCGAAGAGGCTACTTGGGAAACCGAAGATAAGATGAAACGGTTTCATCCGGAGTTGTTCTCTTCCGATCAGTGAATCTGGGGACCAGATTCTTCTAAGGGGGGGGGAGGATTGTAACGTCCCAGTTTTTCCGGATTTCGGGTAAGCACGCCACGTGTGTGTTTTGATGATTTTATATTAATTATTTAATTCTTTCATTCATTAATTAAATGTGACATGATCATTTTATAAAATTTCATTTTCTAAAGTTATGAAAATTATTTCATTTCATGATTTATTAACTAAAATTGATTAAGTGATTATGTGACATCAATTGATCATGTTATTGAACTATGTAATTAATTGCATAAGAGGGCTTGGATTTTTATTTATTTATCTCTTCTAACTTGTCTTTGATTGCACAACTTATATAATTGGGAGGACTTAATTGCAATTAAGGTAGATGACTCATAAAGTTGGGAGATTAATATCTCTTCATTTATATCATATTTTATGCCATATTACACAAGACACATACAAGACATACACATTCATTTTTCTCCATTTGATCGATCAAAATTTGCCAAGAGAAGAAGAAGGAGAATTTCATGCTTTGAGATATTTGTTGGATTGATCATTCATATTGAAGCATCATCATCCTCATTCAAGCATATCAACTCTTCTTTCTTCATTTCAAGGTGAATATGAGCTTCCTTGCTTGATTTCTTGATGAATTTGATAGCTAGGGTTATGATATAAATTGGGTGAATTGTGTTTTAGTTGTTGGAAGTGTGAATACTTGATCCTAGCTTGAATTTGATGCATAAATATTGAGGTTTATGGACTTGTAGCATAAGTTGACATATTGAGCTCATATGTGTGATTCTTGATGATTAATGAGTTATTGACATGAATATGTGGAACTTTAGTGAGTATTGAACTTGTATATATATATATGTTGCATGAATTATGGCATTTGGATTGGTTAGAATTGGAATTGGTTGATTGTTTATTGTGGTTCGATTTTTGTTCTGTTTTTCTACCTCTTCTCCCCTATTCAAATTCCTCTGATTTTTCTACTGTAGAAAATATTTGAAGTGTAGAGTACTCTCCTTTTTACGGCTCGTCAATATCTATTTTCGTTTGTGAGTTATGGCCGTTTTAATTTGGTGCCGCCAAACTGTCGCGATTCTGTGCTGATCCAATTTAAAACCGAATTGTGGCTTGATCAGAGAGACTAAATGATGGAAGTTTTTAAAACTGTTTTACTGGTGTATTTCTGGGTATGTTGTAGATATCTCCACCAATTTTCAGATCGTTTCGACTTCGTTTGATAAGAGAACGACGATCTTCTTTCACTAATAGCGCTGCAGGAAATTTTCTGCTTTGTGTCATATTCAAATGAAAACTGGTATTTACTCGGGGTGAACTAGAATTTGAGCCTTACATCATTGTAAAGATATGGTTGTCTAGTCTTCTAGGAATTTTTCGGTTCGTTAAAATTCATTCCGATGAAGGAGTTATGCTTATTTGAATAAAACGTGCGCATGTTGAAAATTTTCTGCATTAGTACCTACAAATTTCACATTTTGCTCCAATGCCTTAATTGATCCCAAATTGCTATTATATGATACATTTCATGCTAAAACACGATTATTTTGTGCCGTATTAATGATTCCACATCGTCTCGTTGCATTTTTCCGTTCGTCTTAATTGGTTCATACGAGTCGTGTCTCACTTGCACTTGTCTTTCTTGCACAGACCAGCTTCCTGGTGACGAGGAGCCGGCACCGTAGGCGGTTTTCTCGCTTTCTTTTGTCTGTATAGGTGAGGTTTAATTTCTAGTTATATAGAACCATATGACCCTTATATGGATTTTAAGCCAAAACGTATACGTATATCTATAGCTTTCCACAAATGTTAATTGATTTTCACTGAACGACTGTATTGTATTGAACCGACTGTTTTGGCGAGTATATTGATTACACTATGGGCCCGAGGGTAGTAGCTTGAGCCAACCGGGAAAGCATAGACTGACGGGTAACTCCGGCTCTATCCTCACCATTTGGGATGGCCCTTGAAGCCACTAGGAGATTAGTGGTGGAAGGAGTTCCGGGCTTTGGGTTTCATGTGCCCTCTGCTCACACTGATTGGATGGTTGAGTCTAGCTAACTCACCATCGCCCCGGAGGAAGAAGGATGGACTGAAACTGTTACGTGTGCACTGTAATTGATTGCATGATCACCTATATAATTGATAACCTAATCATTGTACACTGTCGGAGTAAGGTTGGAGAATTCCCCTCACTCGTCGGGCCACTGATTGACTGAAATGTAATTGATTGATTGTTAAATTTGTTAGTGATAATCTCGGGCGATGTTACCTCTTTTATTGAACTTATATTGTGGTTTTCATAACTCATTACCCGAGGTTAGGACTTGTGTGATAAATGAGCTTATATTTATATACCCTTCGCTCAGTCTTTCATAGACTGACACCCTCACATTTTTAGGTCTTGCAAGGAAGTGCTAGGCGGGAAATAGAGTCGTCTGGAGTCTTTATTTTGGGTCTAGCACTTACACCTTCATACATTCTTGTTATTTATGTTTATCGTTTGATTGGCATGTATATCTATTTTGGAGATGTTAATGTATTGATATGCAATCATAGTTAATGGTTTTAGATCGTTTATTGATATTGAAAATTATGCTTCCGCTTTATTTGTTGCAATGTTAAATGTGGTTCGAGGGTTAGTCCCGCCTAGCTTTAGTCGTTTTTTTTTATTGTCTCCGTTCGCTATAACCTTGATTCATATATGGATTATCCGTTTCATACGTGGATCGAGCTATAGTGCAGGGGATGGGACACCTTGCGTTTTGGGTGTTACATCCTAAGATGGTATCAGAGCTCGGTTGCAAAACCGGGTTTCTAGTGTCGAGTCTTGTGAGTCTAGGTCGAACGGCATAGGAATTACCTTACAACTTGAGAGTCTTGCATTGATACTTGAATTGTTTGAACCTAGTTGAATTATTTGAACCTAGTTGAATTATTTGAGTTCTTGAATTATGTGTTTACTTGTAACTTGAGCTTTAATTGTACACATTTGCACCTACTAATGGAACATGCATATTAGTGTCTTGGATTTCAGGATGGCACGTGATAGACATCATCGTGATCGTTCGCCGAGACACCACCGCCATCATCGCCGTGATTGTTCTTCTCCACCTCCACCTCCACCAGCTCAGCCACAGGACTTAATTGCTTCCATGGTTCAGCTTATTGATCAGAGGGTTAGAGATTATGTCCCTCCAGCTCCCCCAGCTCCACCTGCACAACCGGGAGCTCAGATTTCAGCCGTTTTTCGGGAGTTTCAGAACCAGCACCCGCCTAAATTCTTTAAAGGCAATGATGTTCAGGCGGAGCAGTAGCTTAAAGAAGTGGAAAGAGTTTGGGAGATGATTCCTTACAGCTCTACTGAGAGAGCCCGTTATACTATATCTCTGATTCAGGGCGAGGCTTACTCGTGGCGGGAGAGCGCGAGGATTATATTGGATGCTGCCGGAGAGGAAGTAAACTGGGAGGTGTTCACTCGGGAGTTCAAGAATAAGTTCATCCCTCCATCTTCTCGCACTCGTAGATTGAAGGAGTTCACCGAACTCAAGCAAGGGGGGAGATCCGTTTCCGAGTACATTGCAGAGTTTGAGAGGTTGTCTCGCTATGCACCTAACATAGCGAACGATGAGTTCCACAAGTCGATGCAGTTCATGCAGGGACTCAGACAGGATATGCAAGATGCTCTTGAGGCAGTGGATACGAGCACTTGGCTCAAGGCTACGAGGAAGGCCCTGAAGGTTGAGGATTCAGTGATTGCAAGACGGCCTACGTGTCGGTCAGGTCCGGGTTCAGGTTCCGGATCGGGTTCTTGGGGTTCAGATTCGGGTTCCAATCCGGGCAAGAGGCCTATGGTCTATTCTACTCCACCACCACCTAGAGCTCAGTGGAAGAAGTCCCGACCCACGGGACCGGTTCAGAAGGCTCCACCAGTACCTGCTTTGCCACCGCCACCTGAGAAGCCAGGATGTAGATATTGTGGAGGTCCCAACCACACGTACGACCACTGTAGGAGGCGTTTGGGGCAGTATTTAATTTGTGGGAGTGCAGATCATATGGTGGACACGTGTTCGTATCGCCGTGTACCGCCTGTTGGGGGTCAGAGGCCATTGATTAGGTCTCGTGCCTATGCCCTAGATGGAGAGGAGCAGGATGCAGAGGTCGACCTAGCTGCGGTTGTTGAAGGTACTATATGCATTCATACCACGAACATACATACTTTATTTGATCCGGGAGCTGCCCACTCCTTTATTTCGAGTACTTGCGCTTTTACTTTGTCTTTTCCTGTTGTTTGTACTTCTTCTTGCTGTGGTTAGTTCATCTTTCGGTAGTAGCCTCGAGACAGGTCGGGTGTTTAGAGATGTGCCGGTGATCATTGAGGGCAGCGTTTTCCTGACAGATTTTATTGAGATGCCCATGACTCGTTATGGAGCTATTCTGGGCTTGGATTGGCTATTTAGATATTGTGCTACTGTCGATTGTCGGGCAAAGGGAATTCAGTTGGGTTTTGAAGTTTCAGTGGGTCGGAGTTTGAAGACCATTCCTTTACTTTCTTTTTTAGAAGCTCAAAAATTGGTTCGAGATGGGGCTATAGGTTTCATAACCTACATTCTTAACCGTCCGAAGGATCAAACAATATTGGAAGAAACTGAGGTAGTGAAGGAATCTCCCGAGGTTTTCCCCGAGAGGTTAGATTCTTTACCTCCGGAGCGGCAAATTGAATTTGTAATCGATCTCTACCCGAATGCAGAGCCGTATTCCAAGACTCCGTATCGTATGGCTCCAGCTGAATTAAAGGAGTTGAAAACTCAACTTGATGCATTATTGGAAGTTGGATACGTTAGACCGAGTTCTTCTCCCTGGGGTGCACCGGTCTTGTTTGTAAAGAAGAAAAACTGGGACGTTCAGGTAGGGCCTTGCAAACCCGCCACCAACCGGAGGAAGAAGGTGTAAATGATCATGAATGTGCACGAAAGAATGTAATTCATGAAAAGAAAGAAAGAAAGAATGTTTAATGAACTACACAAGGTGTTGGTTGGAGATAATGCACGTCCACTCACCGGGCCACAAACGACCTAATGAAAATTGGTTGTTATAATCCCTTTTGATGATTTCTTTATTTCACCCATTTGGGAAATGTTCTAAAACCTCATTTGGGATTATAACTTGCATGTGAATGTTTAAATACTGTCTTATAATATATTATGCCCTGTTTTATACCCACCAGTCTCTTAAAGACTGAACCCGATTTGTTTTCAGTTTCTTGCAGGTTTGGAGTGCTAGGTGGGGAATCGAGTCTGTCAAGTCTATTGGTTAAGTTTGGGTCACTTCATATGCATTTTGTAATTTGATTGAATTTTAAAAAACGGACAAATGTTATGACTATGATTATGATCATGCAATTATGTTTATGTTTGAATTTTGGGGAATAAGTCTTTATACTAGTTGAACCCGTTATGTGGCTTGAATTGATACTGAATAATATGCTATGCTTCCGCATTTGTCATTTATCTTTATTCTTTATAATTTGGTTGCGAAGGTTTAGTTCCCGCCTAGCCTTAGGAGTGAGTGAGTCCCCGTTCGCTGTGAGCTGGGTTAATGCATGGACTTTCCATTTCATGTGTGGATCAGGCTCATAGTGCGGGGGATGTGGCGCCTTTCCGGTTGGGGTGCTACATCCTTAAGTGGTATCAGAGCCCGGTTGCAAAACCGGTGTTCTCGTGTCGTGATTGAGTCAGTATAGGTCGTACGGCTTAGGAACTACGTGATAATGTGTGCATTGCATCGATTTTAAACGTGAAATTGTCTTTCTTTTTTGAATCTTGTCGAATTACCTGTTGTATTTTGATATTGGATCCGTGCCTCTTGTGTTGAATATGTGCCATGGGCATGCACTAATCGCATGCATATATCTTTGAAATGAGTTACGATTTATAGGTTATGAAGATAATATCAAACCACAGCCAAGTTCTACGATAAAGATGATCGATTGAAAGTTCTTCCTGAGGCATGAAAGATAGGAAGGATGCACCGGGGAGGAATATAGAGAATTCGAGATGTGAGGCCTTCCTAGATGGAGCTAGAGTTCAAGGATTAGGAGCCGGAATGGGAGGTTCGACTTTGGAAATGCAATGGGAGAGGAATACTTGGTGAAATAAGGGTTGATCGTGGAATGTTGTGACTCAAAAGATCGATTTATACGGATCTACTACATAGGGTGCTTTACTTGGATTCAACGGGATCGTTCAATCTAAGGAATGAAGTGAACAAACCTTGAAGGTATTTTGGTTCCGGGTTCGGATCATTGAAGAGGTATCAATCACATACATCGTTTATTTAATTAATTCTTATCATTATGTGATATACTTGCCAACTGTGATATACGTTGATTGTTGTAATTGCTAATTGCGCTACTGTGATGTATGCATGTATGAGTGCTCATTTAATTGTACTTATGTGCTTAAGTGAGAGAGAGATTTATTTCTCTCTGTTTACATGCTAAGGAGATGTTGATTCTCCCTATTTGTGTGTCAGAGGAATGCAGGATTCTCTCTAATTATGTGATAGAAAGATGCTGGATTCTTTCTTAGTGTTGTGCACGAGAGATATTGGATTCTCTTATACTTAGGTATTCGAGAGATGTTGGATTCTCAGGAATTTAGGGGTTTGAGAGATGTTGGATTTTCTCAAACTAGAATGTTTGGGAGATTTTGAATCTGTTGGGCTTAGGTTGAGAGACGGGGTTCTCTTAACTCTGTGTTTGAGAGATGACGTTCTCTCAATTATGTGCCTGAGAGACGGGGTTCTCTCTTTTGTGTGTGCCGAGGGACGGGGTTCTCTCACTTACGTGCTGAGAGATGGGATTGTCTCTTATTTGTCGCAGTTGCGTTACGTGTGGCCTGATGACGAGGAAGCGACAGTATCGAGCTTTGGGTGCAGTGACAACCATCCGTACCCTAGTTGTGATCGCGACCAGCGGTCAAGTGTTCTGGCATACCTCAGTGACAACGAGACACCATGAAGGGAGTTGATGCAAATAATAGGAGTAAACTTCATAATCAGGGCTATGACTCTACACGATCCCGGGATATGGATTGAGGGACTACAACTCGAGGCTCTTCGACTCAGCAATAGGATCTGGGGACCAGATCCCTTAAAGGGGGGCAGTTTGTAACATCCCGATTCTCCGATGTACGAGGTACACCATGTGTTGAGTTTCTTGTGTGTTTAATTATGTGATTTTTTGTTTTGCGTGGCCCTATTTTCAATTCTTTAAGAGTTTAGGGGCTTGTTTATAATTTTCTCTTTTTAGGAGTTTTTCAGTCACTACTCGTTCGATCAAGATTTTGACCTCTTTGACCCCTTTAACGCGTTCGGGCATCGAAACGAGTCCGTAGACTCTAAGTTTGCCCAATTCAGACGTCGTTAGCCCCTCCTACCGATCGTTTTGCACACGAGGACCAGGGATAAAACACCCGGATCCTCGCTAGACGAGCCAGACCGACCGGCTCTCTCTCTCTCGTACATCTCTCTCTCTCTCTTCAAGGGAAACACACACACCACATTAGCCCGTAACTCAACATTTTCTCGACGGAATACGACGAGTGAATAGTCAAAGTTAATCAGCTCGACGAGCCCGACACAATGATTTCAAAAACATGACCCGACGACGAGCGGTGACGGAGTTGTGGCGGGTTGCAGGCAGCGGGGATTGGGCCGCCACTTTTGTAGCTCCCCGAATGTAAGGTACCACATCCCCCGCACCGAGACCCAACCCGAATATGCAATGGACAATCCATACCAGAGCTAAATCACGGAGAACGGGGACATACTCACTCGCTAGGCTAGACGGGAGCTAACTTTCGTAACCAAAGAGACAGTAAAACAGAAATATTACCAATGCGGAAGCAAAGTACTTTCATGAATAACAAGGAAAGCAAAGAGTACGGGTTCAACTAGCATAGATACCTAATCCCGAAATTCAATAAAATCATAAAACATCAGTTACGGTTTCTTCTGATCTTATAAATTCATTCAACAATCATGATAGTAGCAATAATCAATACAAATCTTACATTCTTCATAACTACAACAAATCATGGTACACCATGCATATGAACAGACTCTGACATAACCAAAAGACTTAATAGAACTGACTTCCCGCCTAGCACTCCAAACCTGCAAGAACACTGAAAACAATCCGGGTTCAGTCTATACGAAACTGGTGGGTATAAAACGAGGCATATATAATATAAGACAATATTTAAACATTCACATGCAAATTATAATCCCCAGTGAGGTTTTCAAAGCATTTCCCAAGTGGGTAAAATAAAGAAGTCATCAAAAGGGATTATAACATTCATTTTCATTCTTTAGGTCTTTTGTGGCCCGGCGAGTAGGCGTGCATTATCTCCAACTAACTCCGTGTGTAGTTCATTAAACATTCTTTCTTTCTTTCTTTAATTCATGCATTACCTTCTTTTGTGCACATTCATGAACATTTACACCTTCTGCCCGAACTATACATTCATTGACCAAAAGGGGAACATGACTCCCCAGATGGCACTCAGCGTCCATTCCTCGCTACCTCCTAACGAGGTCCGGTTACGCCGTTCATTGGTGGAACTAGTGTGAGGGATCACCGTCTGCCCATGCCTCCCCGGTACACTACTCACACCAAGTCCCTGGGCCCCATTCTGTGCATTCATTCATTCTTTCTCGCCAAAACATTTGGTGGGTTCATAAAAGAAGGGTTTTACTTATAAAATCATTGACCCTTGAAAATGACTCTATATACATATATACCTTTGCCTGAAATCTTCACACATTGGGAGTATATAGGGTCATTTAACTAAATAGTAGAGAAACCCACCTGTCCTTAGCTTACCAACCAAAACTAATAAGAAACAAGAGGACCCGGAAGTGTCCTAAGAACCCGGCAAGTCTCCGTCCTGGAGAAAACTGTACAAAGGACAATAGAAGGCATACGTAAGACTCAAGACTCCAAATGAACCACATATGACGCACGACAATGCAATGAATACGATATGAAGGTACAAGATATGATATCATGTCATAGAAACATTCTTGTGCACAATTAATGTCTTAAAGACATATAAACTTCCACTTCAATCATTTCAAGAATCAATCAAATTCATTTAAGTTCAATACTTCCATGTACCATACCAAATTACTTCAAGGAATTCAAATAACGAATATAACACGTAGTCTAACATATTTACAATTAGAAAATAGGTAAATAGAGACATTCAAGTCATGTTTAGAAATTAATTAACATGAAATAGATAACAATTAAATTCTAAAATTTAAATAAATTAAACAAGACTTAAATATATATATCATTTTCCATGAATGTAAATAATATATATACAAAATCATACTTATATATATATATATATATATATATATATATATATATATATATATATATATATATATATATATATATATATATATATATATATATATATATATATCTATACGTACATCAACATGCATCAATTAACAAAACAAATGAAATTAAATTCTCATTGCATGCAGACATATAGATATACACACTTAGCCGTGCATGTATGCAACCATTGGGCATTAGAAAACAATTATAAACCCATGCAATCACGTTTAAATTCTGAATTTCCATGCAGATTGAGTGAGGGTTGCGGCCGCGACCCATTTCCTTCATGAAATGGTAGCGGCCGCTACCCTTGAAATTCTTGATTTTTGAACAATAATTCCATGAATACGTGAGCAAGCTAAATTTAGGTCGCGGGGGCGACCTGAAATGCATGAAGTTCAGGTCGCAGGCGTGACTTGAGAGAGCAACCAATGCACGCAAACACTAGTCGCGGCCGCGACCAAGATTGTTCTTGGTCCGATCGCGGCCACGACCTGCTCAAATCTGGAGCAGAACGCAGCAAAACAGAGCATTCATCCACGCCAAAAGTCAACCAACGAGATCAGGTAAGTAAAGGCAGCAAATACACATCAAAATAAACCTAAAATAACACTTGATCATACTCTCAAGGTAAACAAACTTGAGATGAAGGGATGGTGATTATTTCATGACTTTTCTTCAAAACTCCATTAATGGCAACTCGTGAATGCTTCAATTACCATGTAACACATCACCATAATTGCAAAGAAGGAGTCAAGACAATCATATTCATGCTTGGAATCAACCTAAATCATCAAAGAATGCATGAGATTAGGATTTGAACATTAAACCTAACTATTCAACATCTTCCCAAAACCCCATCAATACATGCTCAAAATTGGGGATGCATGGCTTAAAATGACACATATTGAATGTATATTGCAACCCTAAGCTCACCTTGTGAATTGGATGGAAGATGGAAGAGATTTGAGCCTTGAATCTCCAAGCTTTGGCAAGGTTACGGGAATGGACTGGAGCAGGGTTTTTTGGGCTGATTTTATCTTGTGTGTGGGGGTTGGTTTGGTTGAGGGAGATATGGATCAGATAGTGGGCTTAACTAGGGTTCCATAGCCTCCAACCATAGTTAATTTGGTCAACATTTGAAGGAGATATGAGGAAAATGGCTAAGTGTGGCAATTTAAGGGCCGTCTCGTTTTTCGGTTGAATTTCGGGGGTACAAATGGTCTTGGAAAAATATGAGGATAAGTTTATTGAACCCAAATTTTCGTTACGAGTTTAACAAAGTTGACGAAACTCGATTTCGAGCTCCCGAGCTCAAGATATCACAAACGGAACCAAGGGTGCGCTAAGTGCTTGTTAGCCCCCGATTTGGTTCCAATCACACGAAATAAATTTAAAACGCAATCAAACGAATCCGAAAACATGGAACGAGCATACGTACACATTCATGACACACATATCTTCAACATATTAAATTTCCACAAGATTTCGAATTCATTTCGTATAGCAACGGCACACAACTTGTCACGTAAATACATATCGTTCAAGAATTCATATAATTTCAAAATTCAAAAGAAATTTATGAATCCATTTTAAATATTTATAAAAAAAATAACGAATTACATATAATTAAAAGATTAATTAAAATATAAATAGTAATTGTCATAAACGATTAATTAGGCAATTAAATAATTTAAACGCGTAATTAAGGAGCACATAAGTTATTCATATCAATTCCAATTCAAATATTGCATATATTTCAATTAATCCCATTTTCAACAATTAAATTATGAAATATAAATATAGAAATCACTTATAGCCAATTAATTCGTGCAATTTAGTAAACACATATGTTATATTAGAATACGGAAAAGTAGGGGCGTTACAATCTCTCTCCCTTAAAAGAATCCGTCCTCGGATTCACTACTCGACCACACAAATAATGAGAGATTCCCTGTCTCTCACAAGCAACAAGGTGAGAGCCCCGTCTCTCGAGCAACAATGAGAGAACCCCGTCTCTCGCAAGCAAGGAGAGCACCCCGTCTCTCAAACAAAAATAAAGCAAGGAAGTCTCCAATACTCCCGAGCAACACAACGCGAAACCATAATTAAAGTCACGTAAGACACTCAACCAGGTAACAGACATCATCCACGTTGATTATCAATTACACCAAGTAATTTAACATGATAAGGAATCAAAGCACATAACATAAAAATTATTTAAATTAAATTTGCATGGATGCATGTATCATGGATGCTTCGGTACCGTTCACCGTAGTTGCATAATTTAGAACTGTGAGCTTTGTTGTCCAAGGCATGATCTGTCCCGAAAGTGAGCTCAGTGCTTGACTTGTCTTTAAGCTCTTCCACGTGTCCCGGCGAAGCCACGATAGATCCTCTTCGAATTCTATTCTTGATTCTCTTCTGATTTTTACAGCTTTTAATCCTCTTCGATCTTTCATCATTTCCCATAATCTTCATTCAACCAACCAACTCTTTTTAAGTAACCGAGCTTGATCCCCCGTATACTGTTAGATCATCCATCCCGAAATCAGATCCATAGCTATTTTCCTTACTCAAATCAAAGCCCAACATACCATTGAAAATAACTACCCTTGGCGTCCTTAAAAGTTCATTCCCAACCTTAATATATATGTCACACAATCTCTTCCTCCCTTCCGTTCAATTTATCCTTTTCACTCTCTTTAAACTTCTAGGGTGAAATTTGGTATTTGGTCCCTACAATTCCTTAACCGAAGAGAGGATGTTCTTGATGATTCTTGAAGTAAATCTTCCTAATGTTCATCCTTGCCGGTTTGTCGCTTCTGAAATCTCTTTCCGAATTCATTGAACCAAGCTTTATTGACAGCATCCCTTTTCTACGATAACTTGAATCGATTCCCTCTTGACATCGCAACGTAGGAGTTTCCTTAACTCCTTCATAACTCCTTTATCTGGAAATCGACTTACATACGTAGAAAGATTCAACGAGTTATCTTCTCTATTCCCCGTGAAACCTTCAACCCGAATTTAGTGGCTTAGCCCTCATTTTAATGGTTAACCCTTAAAGTCGTCTTATTCATCTCCACTTCCCACCAAAAAATTCCCGGATCTTTCCTAATTGCATTTTCGTTATCTTTGTTAATTATTTCTTCGGCCACAACTTCCAGTTCCATTTTACCTCTTGGTTATGCTCTCCCCCTTAAATTTCTATCGTTACACTTTGAACTCTATCGATCTTTTTTTTTTTCATCGAAATTCATGATGGAAAGATTTGATTTGGGGGGGGTGGGGGGGGGTGGGGGTGGGGGGGTTTAACGAACATAACAACCCAAAGATTATCTTTCAACTTCCTTTTCAATGCCGTTGATAATCGAAACCCTCTTCTCTATTCTTGTTCTATCCGGACACCCTAAAACCAACTCCTGTTGCACTTTTCCTTCTGAAATTTCCTTTCCACCAACCAATCCCTTACGTGAAGTTCTTTATTTCCCGAAATCACCTTTCTTGAAACTTGCCATCCCATTGTTTCTTTTCCTCTTAACTCAGATGTGGTCCGATTGAAGAGATACTTGATAAGTGAGATGAAAAAACTTCCTATCAAACAAACACTAGAATGCATGTCGGGTTAAAAATGACAATGCACGTGACACATTTGCAATAATTAAATATGCAGCATATTAGAGCCGCAACATCAAATAGAAATGCGTGCACGAACATAAGTAAAGAAGAATAAATAAGTTGATGCGAAGTATGATGCACGTACCATGAATGCTTTGGAACCTGTAACCAAAATGGTAAGCGGTTAGCTCGGTAGCTTTTCCTCGTTCCTCCAATCACGAAGTTACTTTAACTTGCTAATCATGCCTTGTCTTTCCCACAGTCTTCGAGTTTTCCATGAATCTTTATGCATCAACTGGTACCTTCCTCGGTCCGGGATTGCAATTTCTCGATCCCTAACTTCTTCTACATCCACAGAATTAGCATCCGAATTTCTCCCCGAGGATCGCCCTTCAATCTTGCCCAAACTCTCTTATAAAATTACCCCGACTGTGTTTCCGAATCCTACTTCGAATTATCACCGTGATCAAGATTCCCGTGCTTATCCTTTACGAATTTAAATTGGAAATAGAACTTGTTTTCCAATTACTTACACTTGAGCACATGATTTCCTTCCAACAAGTCTTTGCCTTCCGTTACCGTTTCCATTCGTTGCTCCATATTTCCCATTTCAACCTCTCAACACGACAATTCAGCTTGGATTTAGGAAAAAGAACTCAAATCTTGTCCGTAGTATAGTCACCTTCCATGAAGTTGTATTTTCCACGTTATTTGGCTCCTTCTAATCCTATTCCGACTAGTTTTCCATCTTGATCGAAATCTAGAGCTCCCGAATTCGAACTCTTCCCGATCTTGACTCCTACCATTCGATTCCTAGTCAATAGGTTTATTTAGAAATCCTTCCTTGATGTCCCTTGGTGCATAACTCCTACCGGACCCATTTTACCTTGACTCTTCTTCATTATGGATATCTCTTCAATAATCCGAGCCCTGAACCAAAATACCTTCAAGGTTCATTCACTTCATTCCTTAGATTAAACGATCCCGTTGCATCCGATTACCGCATCCTATATAGGAGAGCTACATATATCAATCTTCGGAGACAGAAACATTCCCCGAACAACTCTCATTTCATCAAGTGCCTCACTACCCCTGCATCTCCAAAGCGGACTTCCATTCCGACTCCTAAGCCTTGAACTCTAGCTCTTTCTCTGAAGATCACGCCTCTCGAATTCTCTATATCCTTCCCCGGTGCATCCTTCCTATCTTCCATGCCTCAGAAAGAACTTGCAATAGGGTATTGTTAGCATGATACTTGGCCATGGTTTGATAGTATCTTCATAACCTGTAATTCATAACTTATTTCGAGGGTACATGCATGCGATTAGTGCATGCTCATGGCACGTATTCAACACGAAAGACACTGATCCATGTAAGAATGCAATAGATAATTCAACAAGATTCAAAAAGGAAGGCAATTTCATACTCAAAGTCAATGTAATGCACACATTGTCACGTAGTTCTTAAGCCGTACGACCTAGACTGACTCAATCACGACACGAGAACACCAGTTTTACAATCGGGCTCTGATACCACTTAAGGATGTAGCACCTGAACGTAAGGTACCACATCCCCCGCACCGAGACCCGACCCGAATATGAAATGGACAATCCATACCCGAGCTAAATCACGGCGAATGGGGACATACTTACTCGCTAGGCTAGACGGGAGCTAACTTTCGTAACCAAAGAGACAGTAAAACATAAATATTACCAACGCGGAAGCAAAGTACTTTCATGAATAACAAGGAAAGCAAAGAGTACGGGTTCAACTAGCATAGATACTAATCCCGAAATTCAATAAAATCATAAAACATCAGTTACGGTTTCTTCTGATCTTATAAATTCATTCAGCAATCATGATAGTAGCAATAATCAATACAAATCTTACATTTTTCATAACTACAACAAATCATGGTACACCATGCATATGAACAGACTTTGACTTAACCGAAAGACTTAATAGACCAGACTTCCCGCCTAGCACTCCAAACCTGCAAGAACACTGAAAACAATCCGGGTTCAGTCTATACGAGACCTGTGGGTATAAAATGAGGCATATATAATATAAGATAATATTTAAACATTCACATGCAAATTATAATCCCCAGTGAGGTTTTCAAAGCATTTCCCAAGTGGGTAAAATAAAGAAGTCATCAAAAGGGATTATAACATTCATTTTCATTCTTTAGGTCTTTTGTGGCCCGGCAAGTAGGCGTGCATTATCTCCAACCAACTCCTCGTGTAGTTCATTGAACATTCATTCTGTCTTTCATTCATTCATACATTATATTCTTTTGTACACATTCATGAATATTTACACCTTCTCCCTCCGGGTGATGGCCGGGTGATTGGCCCGAACCATCCATTCATTGACCAAAAGGGGAACATGACTCCTCAGATGGCACTCAACGTCCATTCCTCGCTAACTCCTAACGAGGTCCATTTACGTCATTCATTGGTGGAACTAGTGTGAGGGATCACCGTTGGCCCATGCCTCCCCGGGTCACCACTCACACCAAGTCCCTGGGCCCCATTCTGTGCATTCATTCATTCTTTCTCGCCAAAACATTTGGTGGGTTCATAAAAGAAGGGCTTTACTTATAAAATCATTGACCCTTGAAAATGACTCAATATACATATATACTTTTGGCTGAAATCTTCACACATTAGGAGTATATAGGGTCATTTAACTAAATAGTAGAGAAACCCACCTGTCCTTAGCTTACCAACCAAAACTAAGAAGAAATAAGAGGACCCGGAAGTGTCCTAAGAACCCGGCAAGTCTTCGCCCTGGAGAAAACTGTATAAAGGACAATAGAAGGCATACGTAAGACGCAAGACTCCAAATGAACCATATATGACGCACGTCAATGCAATGAATACGATATGAAGGTATAAGATATGATATCATATCATAGTAACATTCTTGTGCACAATTAATGTCTTAAAGACATATAAACTTCCACTTCAATCATTTCAAGAATCAATCAAATTCATAAGTTCATTTCTTCCATGTACCATACCAAATTACTTCAAGGAATTCAAATAACGAACATAACACGTAGTCTAACATATTTACAATTAGAAAATAGGTAAATAGAGACATTCAAGTCATGTTTAGAAATTAATTAACATGAAATAGATAACAATTAAATTCTAAAATTTAAATAAATTAAATAAGACTTAAATATATATATATCATTAACCATGAATGTAAATAATATATATCTAAAATCATACTTAAATATATATATATATATATATATATATATATATATATATATACGTACAACAACATGCATCAATTAACAAAACAAATGAAATTAAATTCTCATTGCATGCAGACATATAGATATACACACTTAGCCGTGCATGTATGCAACCATTGGGCATTAGAAAACAATTATAAACCCATGCAATCACGTTTAAATTCCGAATTTCCATGCAGATTGAGTGAGGGTCATGGCCGCGACCCATTTCCTTCATGAAATGGCGGCTGATTTTTGAACAATAATTCCATGAATATGTGAGCAAGCTAAATTCAGGTCGCGGGCGCGACCTGAGAGAGCAACCAATGCACGCACACACCAATCGCGACCGCGACCAAGATTGTTCTTGGTCCGATCGCGGCCGCGACCTGCTCAAATCTGGAGCAGAACACAGCAAAACAGAGCATTCATCCACGCCAAAACTCAACCAACGAGACTTGATCATGCTCTCAAGGTAAACAAACGTGAGATGAAGGTATGGTGATCATTTCGTGACTTTTCTTCAAAACTCCATTAATGGAAACTCATGAATGCTTCAATTACCATGTAACACATCACCATAATTGGAAAGAAGAAGTCAAGACAATCATATTCATGCTTGGAACCAACCTAAATCATCAAAGAATGCATGAGATTAAGATTTGGACATTAAACCTAACTATTCAACATCTTCCCAAAACCCCATCAATACATGCTCAAAATTGGGGATGCATGGCTTAAAATGACTCATATTGAATGTATATTACAACCCTAAGTTCACCTTGTGAATTGGATGGAAGATTGAAGAGATTTGAGCTTTGAATCTCCAAGCTTTGGCAAGGTTACGGGGAATGAACAGGAGTAGGGGCTTTTGGGCTGATTGTCTCTTGTGTGTGGGGGTTGTTTCGGTTGAGGGAGATAGGGACCTGATAGTGGGCTTAACTAGGGTTCCATCCTCCAACCATAGTTAATTTGGTCAACATTTGAAGGAGATATGAGGAAAATGGCTAAGTATGGCAATTTAACGGACGTCTCGTTTTTCGGTTGAATTTCGGGGGTCCAAATGGTCTTGGAAAAATATGAGGATAAGTTTATTGAACCCTAATTTTCGTTACAAGTTCAACGAAGTTGACGGAACTCGATTTCGAGTTCCCGAGCTCAAGATATCACATACGGAACCAAGGGTGCGCTATGTGCTCGTTAGCCCCCGATTTGGTCCAATCACACAAAATAAATTGAAAACGTAATCAAACGAATCGAAAAACATGGAACGAGCATACGTACACATTCATGACACACATATCTTCAACATATTAAATTTCCACAAGATTTCAAATTCATTTCGTATAGCAACGGCACGCAACTTGTCACGTAAATGCATATCGTTCAAGAATTCATATAATTTCAAAATTCAAAAGAAATTTATGAATCAATTTTAAATATTTATAAAAAAAATAACGAATTACATATAATTATAAGATTAGTAAAAATACAAATAGTAATTGTCATGAACGATTAATTAGGCAATTAAATAATTTAAACGCGTAATTAAGGAGCACATAAGTTATTCATATCAATTCCAATTCAAATATTGCATATATTTCAATTAATCCCATTTTCAACAATTAAATTATGAAATATAAATATAGAAATCACTTATAGCCAATTAATTCGTGCAATTTAGTAAACACATATGTTATATTAGAATACGAAAAAGTTGGGGCGTTACAACTTTCAAGGCTGCGCACGGTGGTCTCCGTTTGCGGGAATGAACGGGAACTGACTGGGCCTGGAGCGGGTCGGCCCTGGGTTTCCATCGGTGTTGGCGGCGGGGCCAGAGAGGCGGCGACGGCGGCACACGCGCCACCTGAACTTCGCGCAGCGGCGGCGCGTTACTATAGCGGCGCGTTACACCGCGTTCCGGAGGCCATTTCGATAGGTGGAGGTGGTTCTTACCCATTTAGAACTTTGTTTGTATTTCGACTTCGATTCTGAATATGAAAGGAGTAGGTTGGTTAGAAACTCGTTCTCGCCGGCCGAGTTAGTTTGATTTCGATTTCGATTTTGGTTCGTGAAACGGGAATGGATTCATAATTAATGAAATTGGTTGATTTTGGCCTTTGGGCCTTAAACCCTTTTATATATCTACTATCACGGGAAAAATGTTTTAGACTGCAAAAACCATTCCCCGGTTCAAGAGCTTTTGAATTTGGTATATGCCTTACTCGTATATATATGTATGGGTGTGTGTGTTAGCCCCCTAACCAGTCGTTGGGACTGAGCCCTCCTCGTTGTTTCTTTTTCCCCCCTTCCTTTTTTTGAGTTGCAGGTTTGCTTTGGAGTTCGTTAGAGTTAGGCAGTTGAGTCGAGTCTTTCGTTTATTTCAGAGTTGAGTTCGGTCTTCGTATTTGTATGTCTTGCATTCATTCGAAGTTGATCTACGTTGTAAACTGTACAAGATTAAATTATTCGTTATGATATACAATTCGGGACAAGCTAGGACAGGTTCTGAACTAGTTGAACCCATTTTTATTCTATATTATTCGTGACAGGCTAGGACAGGTTCTAAACTGGTTGAACTTATTTTTATGATATGTTATTCGGGACAGGCTAGAACAGGTTTCTTGAATTACTTGAACCCGTATAGTTGATGCTGATTTATTAGATGGATTGTATTAATTATGTTTGACGCATGCAGTTTTTGAAAGTTTGTATTTCTTGCATCGCTTCCATATACAAGTTTTTCGTCCTTACTGTTGTACAGGGTTTAGGTACCGCCTAGCTTAGGTTTGGATTTTTGTTTGTCTCTAGTTCGCTATGACTGGGCGAGCGTGTGGACCTTCTATGTCGTACACATATCGGGTCCTACTGCATGGGATGTGGTGCTTTTCGTTTAGGGTGCTACATCCTTAAGTGGTTTCAGAGCTACCAGGTTCAGAACTGGTGCTCTTGAGTCATGTCATGTCAGTCTAGGTTGTACTGCATAGGAATATGTGCGCATTGTATTTGTTTGGCATGAAATTTTGATTCGTCAGCATGAATTGTATTGAAATATGTGATTACGTTCTCGTTATGACTATGATTGTGCAACATTTTAACAATGTGCTCTTAATTGCTTTTAATTGTTGCACGTATGTGACTTAAGTGTTACATTTCATTTGCATCCCTAACCCTCATGCACCAACTTTAGTGTTTGAACTACAGGGTTGCTTTACCAACAGTTTAACCAGTTTCCATGACATCATCTCAACCTTATGGTCAAGATTTCGAACACCATGGTGAATGGTACACTAAGCCTACATACATCGTTTACTTAATTAATTCTTGTCATTATGTGATATACTTGCCAACTGTGATATACGTTTATTGTTGTAATTGCTAATTGCGCTACTGTGATGTATGCATGTATGAGTGCTCATTTAATTGTACTTATGTGCTTAAGTGAGAGAGAGATTTATTTCTCTCTGTTTACATGCTAGGGAGATGTTGATTCTCCCTAATTGTATGTTAGAGGGATGCAGGATTCTCTCTAATTATGTGATAGAAAGATGCTGGATTCTTTCTTAGTGTTGTACACGAGAGATGTTGGATTCTCTTGTACTTAGGTATTCGTGAGAAGTTGGATTCTCTGGAATTTAGGGGTTTGAGATATGCTGGATTTTCTCAAACTAGAATATTTGGGAGATTTTGAATCTGTCAGGCTTAGGTTTAGAGACGGGGTTCTCTTAACTCTGTGTTTGAGAGATGATGTTGAGAGACGGGGTTCTCTCAATTATGTGCCTGAGAGACGGGGTTCTCTCTTTTGTGTGTGCCGAGGGACGGGGTTCTCTCACTTACGTGTTGAGAGATGGGATTCTCTCTTGTTTGTCGCAGTTGCGTTACGTGTGGCCTGATGACGGTTTGCAGGCGACGAGGAAGCGACAGTACCGAGCTTTGGGTGCAATGACAACCATCCGTACCCTAGTAGTGATCGCGACCAGCGGTCAAGTGTTTTGGCAGACCTCAGTGACAACGAGACACCATGAAGGGAGTTGATGCAAACAATGGGAGTAAACTTCACAATCAGGGCTATGACTCTACACGATCCCGGGAGATCAATTGAGGGACTACAACTCGAGGCTCTTCGATTTGGGGCCCAGATCCCTTAAAGGGGGGGGGGGGAGTTTGTAACATCTTGATTCTCCGACGTACGAGGTACGCCACGTGTTGACTTTCTTGTGTGTTTAATTATGTGATTTTGTGTTTGGCGTGACCCTATTTTCAATTCTTTAAGAGTTTAGGGGCTTGTTTGTAATTTTCTCTTTTTAGGGGTTTTTCGGTCACTGCTCGTTCGATCGAGATTTTTACCTCTTTGACCCCTTTACCTCGTTCGTGGCAACGAAACGAGTCCATAGACTCTAAGTTTGCCCAATTCTGACATCGTTAGCCCCTCCTACCGATCGTTTTGCACACGAGGACCCGGCATAAAACACTCGGATCCTCGCTTGACGAGCCAGACCAATTGGTTCTCTCTCTCTCTCTCAAAGAGAAACACACACACCACATCGTAACACACAGTAGCCCGTAACTCAGTAGTTTCTCGACGGAATTCGACGAAGGAATAGTCAAAGTTAATCAGCTCGATAAGCCTGACATAATGATACCAAAATCAACGATGATGAGCGGTGGCAGAGTTGTGGCGGGTTACAGGCGGCGGGAATTGGGGCGTCACTTTCAAGGTTGTACACGGTAGTCTCCGGTTACGGGATTGAACGGGAACTGACCGGGCCTGTAGCGGGTCGGCCCTGCGTTTCCATCGGCGTTGGCGGCTCGGCCAGAGAGGCGGCGACGATGGTACACGCGCCACCTGAACTTCGCGTAGCGGCGGCGCGTTACACCGCGTTCCGGAGGCCATTTCGATAGGTGGAGGTGGTTCTTACCCATTTAGAACTTTTTTTGTATTTCGGCTTCGATTCTGAATATGAAAGGAGTATGTTGGTTAGAAACTCGTTCTCGCCGGCCGAGTTAGTTTAATTTTGATTTCGATTTTGGTTCGTGAAACGGGAATGGATTCATAATTAATGAAATTGGTTAACTTTGACCTTTGGGCCTTAAACTCTTTTATATATCTACTGTCACTGGAAAAATATTTTAGACTGCAAAAACCATGCCCCGGTTCATGAGCTTTTGAATTTGGTATATGCCTTGCTCTTATATATATGTATGGGTGTGTATGTTCGCCCCCTCACAAGTCGTTAGGACTGAGCCCTCCTCGTTGTTTCTTTTTCCCCCCTTCATTTTTTTGAGTTGCAGGTTTACTTTGGAGTTCGTTAGAGCTAGGCGGTTGAGTCGAGTCTTTCATTTATTTCAGAGTTGAGTTCGGTCTTCGTATTTGTATATGTCTTGCATTCATTCGAACTTGATCTACGTTGTAAACTGTATAAGTTTAAATTATTCGTTATCATATACAATTCGGGACAGGCTAGGATAGGTTCTGAAATAGTTGAACCCATTTTTATTGTATATTATTCGGGACAGGCTAGTACAGGTTCTAAACTAGTTGAACTTGTTTTAATGATATGTTATTCGGGAAAGGCTAGGACAGGTTTCTTGAATTAGTTGAACCCGTATAGTTGATGCTGATCTATTAGATGGATTGTATTAATTATGTTTCACGCATGAAGTTTTTGAAAGTTCGTATTTTTTGCATCGCTTCCGTATACAAGTTTTGCATCCTTACTGTTGTACAGGATTTAGGTACCGCCTAGTTTAGGTTTGGATTTGTGTTTGTCTCTCGTTCGCTATGACTGGGCACGCGTGTGGATCTTCCATTTCGTACACGTGTCGGGTCCTAGTGCAAGGGATGTGGTGCCTTTCGTTTGGGGTGCTACATCGTTAAGTGGTTTCAGAGCTACCAGGTTCAGAACTGGTGCTCTTGAGTTGTGTCATGTCAGTCTAGGTTGTACTGCATAGGAATATGTGCGCATTGTATTTGTTTGGCATGAAATTTTGATTCCTCAGCATGAATTGTACTGAATTATGTGATTACGTGGTCGTTATGACTATGATTGTGCAACCTTTTAACAATGTGCTCTTAATTGCTTTTAATTGTTACACGTATGTGACTTAATTATTACATTTCATTTGCATCCCTAACCCTCATGCACCAACTTTAGTGTTTGAACCACAAGGTTGCTTTACCAACAGTTTAACAAGTTTCCATGACATCATCTCAACCTTATGGTCAGGATTTCCAACACCATGGTGTGCGGTACACTAAGCATTCATGGAGCGAGCATACGTACATCGTTTACTTAATTAATTCTTGTCATTATGTGATATACTTGCCAACTGTGATATACGTTGATTATTGTAATTTCTAATTGCGCTACTGTGATGTATGCATGTATGAGTGCTCATTTAATTGTACTTATGTGCTTAAGTGAGAGAGAGATTTATTTCTCTCTGTTTACATGCTAGGGAGATGTTGATTCTCTCTATTTGTATGTTAGTGGGATGCAGGATACTCTCTAATTATGTGATAGAAAGATGCTGGATTCTTTCTTAGTGTTGTGCACGAGAGATGTTGGATTCTCTGGAATTTAGGGGTTTGAGAGATGCTGGATTTTCTCAACCCGGAGAAGGAGGATTGATTTAGAACTTTTTTTGTATTTTGAATTTGATTCTGAATATGAAAGGAGTAAGTTGGTTAGAAACTCGTTCTCGCCGTCCGAGTTAGTTTTATTTTGATTTCGATTTTGGTTCGTGAAACGGGAATGGATTCATAATTAATGAAATTGGTTGATTTTGGCCTTTGTGCCTTAAACTCTTTTATATATCTACTATCATGGGAAAAATGTTTTAGACTGCAAAAACCATACCTCGGTTCATGAGCTTATGAATTTGGTATATGCCTTGCTCGTATATATATGTATGGGTGTGTGTGTTAGCCCCCTCACCAGTCGTTAGGACTGACCCCTCCTCGTTGTTTCTTTTTCCCCCCTTCGTTTGTTTGAGTTGCAGGTTTGCTTTGGAGTTCGTTGGAGCTAGGCGGTTCATTCGAGTCTTTCGTTTATTTCAGATTTGAGTTCGATCTTCGTGTTTGTATATGTCTTGCATTCATTTGAATTTGATCTACGTTGTAAACTGTAGAAGTTTAATTTATTTGTTATGATATACTATTCGGGACAGGCTAGGACAGGTTCTGAACTAGTTGAACCCGTTTTTATTGTATATTATTCGGGACAGGCTAGGACAGGTTCTAAACTAGTTGAACCCGTTTTTAAGATATTTTATTCGGGACAGGCTAGAACATGTTTCTCGAATTAGTTGAACCAGTATAGTTGATGCTGATTTATTAGATGGATTGTATTAATTATGTTTGACGCATGAAGTTTTTGAAAGTTCGTATTTTTTGCATCGCTTCCATATACAAGTTTTGCGTCCTTACTGTTGTATAGGGTTTAGGTACCGCCTAGCTTAGGTTTGGATTTTTGTTCGTCTCCCGTTCGCTATGACTGGGCGCGCATGCGGACCTTCCATTTCATACACATGTCGGGTCCTAGTGCTGGGGATATGGTGCCTTTCGTTTGGGGTGGTACAAAAGTATTGAGGTACGTCGAGATTCCCAAGGCATAGCATCAAGAACAAAAGAATTCCAACAAGGACTTAGGTATTGGTCGGACCATCATAGCAAAAAAAGATTTTCAACATTGGTTAAGATACATTAAACATACATATCACGTGCATGATGCGTCCTTTAGTTTTATTATGTATCTGTTTGTTGTTGGAAGTTGCCTGCATGAATAGTGCCATTTGCTGAAAAAAGGACTAGTATCTATTCTTCTATTCAAGTAGTATTAGTTGTTGTACTATTATTTGTTAAAGAATTATGCCGAAACAATCGTATCATGCTAGAGAATCAAGATAGAAAGTGATTATAAACGTCTTCGATCATTATTGATTGAATTAAATTGTTTCTGCACCTGTTTATTATAATTCATTGTTAAATCCGTTGCTATAATTATGTTGCCAAATCCGTTGCAATAAATTTGTTGCTAATAATTCATTGCTAAATTCGTTGCTATAGATTTGCCACGAGGGTTATTGCAATGTCAAATTTTTGTTGTTAAATTCATTGCTAATGATAATTCATTACTAATTTGGCCAAAATCTGTTGCTAAATCTTTTGCGATAGAGCGTTTTTCTATTAGTGAGAAGTGTTACTAAGAAAAATATCCAAAAGAAACCACTTAAATGAAAGAATGGTAATTTTTGCAGCCAAAATGATACAACGATGCTTCAAAATTGGGAGTTGTGCTATGTCCAAATAACATTGTCAAATGAGAGACAGTTTTATACTTTCTTGGGATAGAAAAAGATTGAAATATATAAAACTGTTAATTGTTTTTTGTAAAACATGAAATGATAGTAATTAATATGAAAAAAAAATTAATTCATTTCTTTCTTTTCTATTTATGCTGAAAAATTATACTGACACAAATGTGTAAATTCAACATCTGTTGCTGAGAATTGGTCAAAATATACAAATTCGTGTAGAAAATGTTAATAACTCTATCAACATTGGCAATCAAATGAGTGCTAATTGAGAATTAATGTGGAGATAATCAATAAATTAAATATGACTTAATTTTCTTGCATGAGATAGAAGTAAATTTCTTATAAAATTTTTCATGTTTGAGAATATGTTTATTCTTAACGTAAAAATTAAAAATGATATTTATGATAAATAATATTATTCTTAAAAGAGTAAATAGCGCCCATTACCCCTATGTTATGGCAAACTATCATAAAAAAAATCTTTATTTCAAAAACTGCTATAAAAAACCCTCTATTTCCTAAAATATGCACCAGAAACCCTGAACGCGTTGAGTGATGCACACGCGCCAAAATTTCCTTCTTTAAACCAAAACTTAGCACAAAAAAAACACTATGTTTATAAAAATTTGCATAAAAAACCCTGATGACTTAAAATAAGTTTATATATAACAAATAAATGAGTTTAACACATGAAATGCAAAAATTTGTAGAAACATAAAAAGAATACGTAATATAACATACCAGACTATTCCATATTTATTTAATTTTGAACATATGAAAAAGTTATTACCTAGCCAACTTATTTAAAAGAGCCAAAAGAATGCTGCACACATCTTCAAAATACTTAGTAGACTGTTTGAGCTCAGCAGGCTCATTTTGAGGCACAAAACTGTTATCACATGAATCAGCTTCTAGTAATGCAACGGATGCTATAAATGGCAAACTTTTATAACTTCCAGATTTTAGGAGCAAAATTGCCTGTGCAACACTATTATTAGCACGAACATAAATTCTTGAACAAGAACCAAGCTTTTTTAACAACTCCTGATTTTTTCCTTCCTTGATAAGCACTTGAATTTCCTCAGATGCTAAAAGGCTAGCATCTTTTGCTAATTCAGCTACTTCCTGACCTAGATCAGTAAGGTTTGCATTCTGATTTTGACCCAGTATTTTAGAACATAATGTTGGGTTTCTTGTTTTAGAACATATTTCGTTAGTTGAATCAGAAGCTTCTAAAAATGCAATGCACATGCAAAGAATGGGTAGTAGAACATAAATGTAGTAAAATATGTTGTTCTTGAAAAGCACCATTTCTATCTATTTCGCTAATCTTCTTCTTGTTTTTTCTTTCTATATGATGCTTAGAGCAGATGTGAAAAATTTTATAAGTGTACCGCGATTTTATAGTCCTCTGCATAGGTTTAAAATGTAGTTAAAATAATTATTCTGTATTATCAAAATTTAAAATTAGACCATAATATTAATTACATGGAGATTTGGTCCATATGTTCATAGAAAATTTTACATCAATGATATTGATTTTACTTTCCCTTTTGGTTAAATAATTGAGTGTTTTCAATCATATTATGTGACATCTAATTGTTAAAATTCAAATATAATTCATGCAAGTTCTATGATATAATATAGATTTAGTATATGTTTTTTGAAAACATTAAGTTTGATTTGTGTGTCCTCTTCTGCATTCTTGTTAAAGACTAGAAAGAATTATTTTTCGCATATAATAGCTCTAAAATCACCACGGCAACACTACAAAAATATTCCAAAATTGTCTTGTTTTATAAGCTCCATGAAAGCTACTCCTACAGGAACATACCCTGTGCAATACGGCCATTGTAATTCGCTTAGATTTGCATATTTTTAGAAATGAAGTAATTTTCTGCCAAACAAAGTAATATATGTTACAATCATAATTCATAGCCCTGATTTTTGGCACTATTTAAGTGATAATTTTCTAGTCTGATTGAACTATTCATCATATTTTTGGTTGTTTATCATTAAAATTTTGTATTTTAACTAAAATTCTTAAATGAGCGATGTGAGTAAAGTAATCCAGCCTATTTCGTATTTTAAAAACGGTAACGTATTAAAGGATTTCTTGTTTATGAGCAAATATTAGAGATCAATGTTTTTATGGCATGATTGGTAGGATGAAATGGGGTGGGGATGGAATGAGCATTACAGCATTCATTCTCAAACCCTCATGTGGAGAGTTTGGTGAGGTCGAGTGCTCGGGTGGTTTGTGAGTTGTGAGGGCCGAGTTTCCCAGTGGTCTTGTTTTGAAGGCGTTTTGTTAAGGTAAGGAGCTACCTTAGGCGTGGGTTGGTTGTTCGAGCGCCGTTTTGCTTTGGTGGTTGCTTCTAGGCGGTCTGTCTGGGGCTCAACGATATTTTCGGGTGATAGATTGAAGGGTAGCCCGTTTATATCCTTTGTAGAAACGGTCGGTCAATCCGAGATGATACAACAAGCTAAGTGCCTTACCTTTGGGATAACCGAGGGATCGAGCCAAGCTTGAGGAGACGAAGATCGAAGAAAGACCTTCTTGATGTTTCCTTGAATGTTTGGATTTCTTAACCACATGATAGGGACATTGAGGTTGCCATTGATCTTTATCCCTGAGTTGGATCTTGTTCGAAGACTCGCTACCAGATGGATCTAACATGGTTGCTAGAGTTTAAGGCATAGTTCAATGAAATCTTAGAAAGTGGTTTCATCCATTCGAGTACTTCTTCGTGGAGTGCTTTAGTCCCATTTGAGAGGAAGACGGGACTTTGGATGAGTATAAACTACCGTGAGCTACACAGGTTAAAATGTGGTAGATAAATACCCTTCGCTCGTTCCGAGAGTTGTTGTTCTTTGCCAGAGTTTTGAAGGTCGCGCTGAGTTCGGTCTTAGCAAGGGTATAATCTACTATGCATCCGGGTAGAAGAACCGAGAATTGTCTCAGAGTAAAAAGTCTCTTGTGTCGTTGGGGTACACTAGGCGGATCTTCTTTAAGATTGCCAACTCATTGACATGAATGACAAGAAAGAGGTACGGTTTCAGAGTGGAAAGAGGTGGTCGAAGTGAGTTGCCTTCGGCACCAGCTTTAGCTTACCCGAGGGTACTCAAGACTACTTCGTTAACAATCGAGGCACAAAGGAAGGCTTTGGTTCTGTGAGGAAGAATGTAGCCTACGTCTCGAGAAGTGCAAGGTCACGAGACTTACCCCACTCTTGGTTCGAGTTTGTTCAAGGACTCGAGGAACCGATAAACATGTATTGGTGTAACAAGAGACATTGCAAACTTCGTGTAGCAATGGTCAATGCACCATCGGTTGAAGACAGCGCATCAAGAACCGGTAGGTTTCTCCAACTACTTTCGAATTCTATTTGGAAGTGGGAGAAAATGGCCAAGGACTTTGTGTCCGGTTTGCTAAGGATAAGGAGATTCTAATGATATTTGAGTGGTTGCTCGTTTTAATGAGTTAATCCATTTTGTCATGGTTTGGTTGTCCGACAAGACTTCGAGAGCTTCGAGTTTTGGAAAATAAGACCCCGAGAGTTGAAGTGGGCAATCGAGACTTCTTGGAAGCATCTCATACTAAGGGGATTCACTCGGATAGTCATGGAGTTGAGTTCGTCTCAAAGTTGTTCAAAACTCCACTTTAGGACCTGAGGACAGGTCCTTTTGAAGGAGGGGAGTTTGTAACATCCCGTTCGTCTGGTCGTACGGTATGTCGTCACGAGAGTGCTAAGTGCGCATTTAAATTATTTAATTATGCAATTTTACGTTTATTATATTATTTATATGCTATTCTTGAATTTAGATGAATTATTTGTTAAGTGTTTATATTTGAATTTTGAACGTTTATGCTCGTTTGCTCTTGGACTTGGTCCGTATGTGTCTGATTTCGACTCCTCTTTTTGTGATAATTTGCTATGTATCAAATATATGTGTTATGAACTTATTTACATGATTGTTATTTGTTTTTAAAATTGTTTGATGTGGTCCTAGACCATTTTTATGATTTAAGGGACTCGGGGGCCTAACACGTTTAGCGCACCCTGTGTTCTGGAGGGCATAACTTGAGCTAGGGAATTCGGATTTGAATTCCGAATTAGCGCTGGAATCTCAAAGAAAATTGGGAGCTAAGGAACCTATTTTTGTATTTTTCTAAGCCCGTTTGAACCCCCGAATTTCGCCCGCATCGAGAGCCTCACGCATGATTGCCACCCTTTACAGTTTTGGCCATAACTTTCTCATTTCTGAACCAAATTAACTCATTCTTGGGTCCACTTAACCATGGTTAATCCCTCTTTCACCCTGCCTAACTCTAATTTTCGAAATCAGCAGCCAATAAGAGAGAGAAGCAGCTGAAGTGAGAAGAGAAGAGAGAGACCCGCCACTATTCACTTTCTTGCAAGTTTGAGCTCATTCGACCTCCGTTCTTCGTCAAATCCAAGAGGTAAGCACATTTTTGTGTTCTCCACTTCATGGTGCATCTTTGAAGCCTAGATTTTCTGATTTTGAGCATCATTTGAGTATGGTATGAGCATAAATGTGAATAGTAAAGGTTAGAGATTTTTTTGATGAATTCTTGTATATCCTTGATGCGTTTCTTGGTTTGAAGCTAGATATATGTTCTAGATGACCTCCTTGTTGTGTTTTTTAGCTTTGATTTTTTGGAAATTGAGTATATGTAGAACCACCATTGAAGCTTTTGAAGAACATGGATAGTATGTTTGATTCTTGCAAGTTTTTGAACCTCTTTGTTTCTTCTTGTTGTTATTCGATTCTTAGCTTATTTTAAGTGTTATTTTGATACCTTCGACCCTCCCCTTGTTGCTGTTAGGAATAGTGCCCTAGAAAGCCGATTGTATATCCGCTTTGTGCTTTTCCTTATTGTAATCACAGACAATCTTTGAATAAAATAACGAATTGAGGCAACACTTCTTTATATGCTCTTGTTTGGTATGCGTTTACTTTAGCTGTGCATGTATGAGAACTCCCCTAATCCTGATGACTTTAGGACTCTACCATTTGGGTGAAATGGTTCATGAAACGAGCCCTATATCACATAAGTCATGATTAGTAAAATACTCCAAGCCGATGAGTCCTACAGACAGTGGGAGTGTCAACCTGACTCCTCTAAGGCTTGCTTGTGGGATCACGCCCTTAAGAAGGACCACCTTGTTTCATGGAGGTGCAAATTGTATAGTTGATACGTGCGTGATACATGAGGGTGCTTACTTTAATAAGTAAGTTCACTGAGGTGCCCCGTGTGAGAACATTCCTAAATGGGAAAGGAAGTTTCTATTTCAGGAAATGGAAACTTCCAGATTAGGAAATATCTCACGAGTCATTGATGTGATTAATTGATCCTTAGACTTGAGGTTCCTTGTCACTTTATAAGTTAACTCGGTAGTCTTAGGTATAAGCTTTAAAGGGTGTCGCCGTAGACAACTGATTCAAGGCTTATACTGGGGCTGCACAAGTGACTCATGAAAGTGAATGAGAATCAAGATAGGACCTACACTTGCATTTGCAAGGTGATCTCCTATTGTGTAAGTCATTCATATGCCATATGGAGTCCTTGGCCAAGGCAGTAGATCAAGACATCAAGAAAAGGGTTTCTTGGATTGAGATCAAATGGATATGAAATGCACTTAGCTTTAAGACCGGATTATTAGGGTTCTGATTATTCCCTTGCCCTAGATCTTGGTTGAGAGATAGTAAGTAGGAGGATTGTATCTCACATGAATCAATGACTTAAAGGTTCTGTCGAATCCGAACATTCCAATTCAGCTAGGGGTTAAACACCTGTTGCTAGACTATGGTCGTTTAATCTGTGGACTGATTAATTAATTAGTGAATTAATTAATTAGGGTCACTGCTAATTGAATTGAGAACCTAGAGGGTCACACACAATAACTTGGTTACATGAGTTGAGGCTTGAAAAAGATTAAACGAGTTAATCGGACCAAGAGGGTTCCACACGTGTGAAATCACACGTGTGGCTCACGTGAGTGACACGTGTCACTGTGACACGTGTCACACACGTGTGGATATATATATATATTATATATATATATATGTATTAAATAATTAAATGTGTTAATTATTTAATAGACTTTGGTTTAATTTTGAATTAAAAAGAAAGTCTTATTTTGGAGAAAATAATCTAGTTAATTAATTACGAATTAATTAATTAGATAAAAATAAGTTATTTATTTTATAATAAATAAAGTATAAAATTATCCAAAAATAGTTTGGATATTGTTAGCTCTCTTAAAAGTTGACTTGAATTAGAATTCAAAGTCAAAGTTGGAAAATACTTGATGATCAAGTAATAGGAGAGAGAGAGGGACCAAATCCTTAGTCCATAAGGACTAGGTTCGGCCGCCCCTCCCCTTTCCTATATATAGGGGAGCTCATGCTCCCCTTTAGAGGGAATTGACAATTCTTGGTTCATGTGTTGAACACCTTCCTTTGTCCAAGATAAACAAAGTCCTAGGTTAAGCCTATACACTAACTAGAGAACTAGCATCCTTACTAGTTAGATTGTGATCAAGTTGGTGGACTTTCTCTAGAGACTTCAAGTTAGAAGTTTGAAGATTCGAGCTTTACCAAGGAGAGGGGATCAAGCCGCGAGAAGAGCGTTCTTGGGTGGCTTGAAACGCTTCAAGAAAGAACAAAAGAAAAGTAAGTTTTCTATCTTTACGAATTTGGTTACACGATTGCGAGTTCATGGTCCTTTTGTTGGGAAAATTTTTTTAAATTCCGCTGCTTTCTGATTCGTGTTTTCCAACAAGTGGTATCAGAGCCACCTCGTTAATCGTGTTTCTGATTCGTCTCAATTATTCTGAATTTGGTAGAAATTCTTAGGCTTAGATGCGAATTAGGTATTCTTGAGTTCTTTTAGAAAGCCTGAAATACGAAACTGTAATTTTTCTTGAATTTCTGAAACTGTTTTCTTAAATTGTGTTTTTTTTGAAAACCGTTTTGATTGAAATATGTTTAAATCGTATTTAAAATTTTGGATTGTTGTTGGTTTTGAACTAAAACACGAAACACGAAAATCGCGTTACGAAAACGCGAGCCTAGGCGTGCTAGGGTGTCGCACGCCCAGGCCCGCATGACCGCCCGCCATCGCCGCGCGCCTGTCCTAGGCGCGCCCGGACTGGCCCGACAGCTCCTCCCGCAACCGCGCGAGAGCGTCCCGCACCACAGCCCCGCAACCGCGCGGGGCCTTCCGCCATCGCCTCTCGTATCCGCGCGGGAGGGTGTCCGTGCAGCGCCGGCCTGATGGCCTAGGCGCCTGCGCGCGCCAGGCATGCGCAAGCCGGCAGCACTGCTGCTGGCATGTGCGCGTTGTGCGCGCGCGCTCGTGCGCGATGCGTGCGGGCGGCCTGGCCGTTGGGCGGGCGTGGCGGGCACTCCAATCCGTGGCTGTCTCGTTTTTTGTGTTTAGTCCAATCCGATCCCGATTTAATTTTTTCCTGAAAATTTTATTTTATTAAATTTGAACTATTTTTGGAAATAATTGTTTAAATTGGGATTTTGAAAATTTAAGCGATTTAAATTTTGGAAAAATTACAAACTATATTTTATGAAAATATTGAAAGAATAAAATTATTAATTTTCAGAAATTAATTGGAATTTTATTGGTTTATTGTTTTTCGGGTTTTATTGAAAAGGCTCTTGAACAAGAATTGCATCTAAGTCGTGTTTTAAGTCATTAGGACTTGAAACGAGAATTTTAATTTATTGGCTAAATTTAAATTCTCGCAAAAGCATGTTAGGTGATCATGGGTTTAGATCTATGTATGGTTTTAATTTATGCACATGGATGGTTTAAATTGGGGTTGGAGCCCTATAGTTGCGTTTTTCAATTGAGGTTGGAGCCTCACTTATGTGCGTATTGTTATGTGATTTATTATGTGGCTTTCCATATTACTGTTTTTGAGGCCGGGGTATGCCCCGTGTAATTGTCTAAGGCCAATATGAAGATTGAGCCTTATTACTTTATGTCTTTTTCTTTTTATTGTAATTTGAGAGTAGAGATAGGTGGTGAGGTTTTATTTTCATTTTGGAGACAATGCACCCAAGGAGTAAGAAGGACCACATTCAAGTAACAAGGAGGCCATAAGTGAAGACCCCTCAAAATGTTAGGGAGGGGAATCTCAATTGTTAAATGTAATAGAGATAGGGCTCGTATTTTGTTACCGCTTTCCCTTATGTGATTTAAACTGTTTATGTGGCATGTATGTTAGAACTTTTGATTGTAGAGTGGCTCCCACATATCACGCATAAGATAGGTAGAACCCATGATCATTACATGTTAGTATCATGCTAGGACATGTTATCTGTTTATGTGCTTGTTTGATATGCATTTAAGTGTACTTGCATTAATCAAGACTAATAAAATTGGATAACATATATGTTGGTGAGGTCGAACCGGACAACTCTCCGGTTGATTCGAAAATTCCCATTAAATATTAAGCTAATTTTGAACAAATAGGTGTTTAATTCGATCAATAGGTTTTAAGTTTAGTAAGTAAAGCTAGTTATTGTTCGCGAGTCGTGGGACAGCTAGTGGAGCTTATTAGTTCTTAGTTACCTAATTAATCATTTTAAATGATCAATATTTCGTGGTCAATTTTAGCAAGGGCGATGTCCGCGAGTCGTGGGTCGTTCGAACTAAGTTTTGGTCATGATCTTATGATTGATGGGTCTAGCTTAACGCCTAAGTAAATATGGATGTCGCACGAGTCGTGGGTCCATATTGAAAGATAGGTGATGCAAAAAACAATTACTAAGAGTTCTAAAGGTGTTAGAATTGGTAAGTTGTACCAACCTAGGGTTCTTACTTAGAATGTCCGCGAGTCGTGGATTCGAGGTAAAATGCCTGGGATCTTAGTACCCATTGGGAAACGTGTTCCTCTTAGATCTTTGGGAATTCTAGATCTTTGAAAAACAGTGGGAGCTACATTAGATTAAAGACCTTATCTTTTGTATATCGTTATAATTCAGCATGCTCACTAGTCCTCTGTTTTACCATTTAGGTCGTAGATTCTGTGATTCTCTACGTGTTTTGAAATGACAACCAAAAACCCTCTTGTATCGATCCTCGAGTCAAACAAGTTGACTGGTCCCAACTATTCTGATTGGCTTAGGAATCTGAAAATCATTTTAGATTCTGAGAAGAGAACTTATGTTCTCTTCGAAGGGGAGCCTAGTCCCGAAGGGGAGGCTCCCACTCGGGCCGAGCGGGACGCGATTCAGAAGTGGAAGGATGATAATCTCCAAGCCCGTTGCCTTATGTTGGCTAACATGTCTCCGGACTTGCAAAGACAACATGAGGCCATGGAATACGCTTGGGAGATTTACGACCACTTAGAGCAACTTTACCGCCCTCATGAACGTGTTACATGGTATAACACTTCAAAGGAATTGTTCCACTTAAGAATGAGGGAAGGTTCAAGTGTCCATGAATATGGACTCAAGTTTCTTGCCCTTACTGAGAAACTTGCTTCCATGGACATGCCACTGAAAGATGAGCTTTCAGTGGATTTGTTGCTAGCTTCGCTCCCACCATCATTCAACCCATTTGTCCTTAACTTGAACATGAATCATGCTGGTGCTACTGTAGCTGAGCTGATTAGTCAGCTTGTGACTGCTGAAAGCACGATCAAGAAGGACAACAAGGTTTTGATGGTGAATGCTCCATCTTCCTCTTCTGGGCCTTCTAAAGGTAAGGGCAAGAAAGCCCAAAAGAAGAAGAAGAAACCCCTTAGGCCCACTGGTGGCATTTCGAAGGGGAAGGCCCAAAAGAAGAAGCGTGATCAGAAAGAGGATGTTTGCTTCCATTGTTGCAAAGCGGGACATTGGAGGAGAAACTGCCCAGAGTACAAGGCTACTCTAAAGAAAGGTATCTTTCTCGTTGAAGTAAATCTTTCTATTAATTCTAGTCTTTGGGTACTTGATACCGGTTGTGGAACTCATATCTGTAATGATGTACAGATGCTAAGTGAGGTCCAACAACTCAAAGAAGGAGAATGTGTCTTGAAGATCGGCGATGGCTCAAACGTTGAAGCTCGAGCTTTAGGCACAATTAGATTAGATTTAGGTAGTTTTGAGTTAGTATTAAACAAAGTCCTTTATGTACCGAGCATTATTCGTAATATAATTTCAGTTCCAATATTAGATTGTGAAGGTTATGAAACTTATATTAAGAATGGTAAATACTTTATCAAACGGAACAACTCTTCCGTTCATATCGGTACTCTAAATAATGGACTTTACCTAACTCAAAATATCAATATTATGAATATACAACGAGAAACAAAGCGTAAGAGAGATGACAAAGTTTCAGCTCCCTTATGGCACGCTAGATTAGGACACATTTCCAAGAACAGAATTAGCAAGATAAACACTTTAGGACCATTCTATGAAAATGATCTCAAAGAGTTAACTTCTTGCGAATCCTGTCTCAAAGGAAAAATATCCAAAGTCCCTTTTAGAGGAACTGTGGAACGTGCCACTGAGGTTTTGGATTTGATCCATACTGATGTTTGTGGACCGCTTAGTGTAAGCACTAGAAGCAATCATCAGTATTTCATAACCTTTACTGATGACTTTAGTCGGTATGGTTATGTATACTTAATGAAGTATAAATCTGAAGCTTTTGAGAAATTCTTAGAATTTCAAAAGGAGGTTGAGAACCAAACTGGTCACAAGATCAAAGCACTTCGATCTGATCGAGGAGGCGAATATCTTAGTGAAGAATTCCTTAATCATCTCAAAGATAATGGGATTATCTCTCAGTGGACTCCTCCGGGAACTCCTCAGCTTAATGGAGTTTCTAAGAGAAGGAATCGAACCCTACTTGATATGGTTCGTTCCATGATGAGTTTCACTGACTTACCACCTTCTTTCTGGGGTTATGCCCTAGAAAGTGCAGCAAAGATTTTGAATCTTGTTCCCTCTAAGTCAGTCCCTAAGACGCCCTATGAAATGTGGCATGGTAAAATCCCTAGTTATTCTTACTTAAGAATTTGGGGTTGTCCTGCTTACGTGAAGAGGACAGTGGGAGATAAGTTAGAATCTCGTTCTAACTTATGCAACTTTATAGGTTATCCTAAGGAATCCATAGGATACTACTTCTATGATCAATCTGAACAAAAGGTGTTTGTTTCCAGAAATGCTACTTTTCTGGAGGAACCGTTCCTTAAAGAAAAGAAAGGCAAGATCATAGAATTAGAAGAAGTACAAAGTGACCCCACACCACCCACTGAAGAAACGTCCCACTCTGATCAACCACAAGCAATCACGAATTTCGATACACATGAAAATCCTCCTCTAAGGCGTTCTGAACGCAATCCTAGACAGCCGGAGAGATGGTATGGATTCTTCCATGAAATCTCTCAAAAGGATAACGATCCTTTAACATATGAGGAGGCACTTTCAGATTCTGACTCTGAACAGTGGATAGAAGCCATGAAATCCGAAATGGACTCCATGAACTCCAACCAAGTTTGGACCTTAGTAGATTTGCCTGATGGGGTCAAACCCATAGGTTGCAAATGTATCTTTAAGAGAAAGCTTGGAGTTGATGGAAGCATTGCAGCCTACAAAGCAAGACTGGTTGCAAAAGGATTCACTCAAAGACCCGGCGTGGACTTTGACGAAACCTTTTCACCAGTTGCAATGCAAAAGTCTATTCGAATCATGCTTGCCATTGCTGCATATTATGACTATGAGATATGGCAAATGGATGTGAAAACTGCCTTTCTCAATGGTGACATTGACAAAGACATTTATATGGAGCAACCCATAGGTTTCACATTCAGTGGGAGTGAGCAAAAGGTTTGCAAACTCCAAAGATCAATCTATGGATTGAAACAGGCTTCTAGGAATTGGAACATTCGATTTGATGAATCAGTCAAAACGTTTGGCTTCATTCAAATTTTGAATGAATCATGTGTGTATAGAAAGGAATTGGAGACCTCAGTGCAATTCTTAGTACTTTATGTTGATGACATCCTTCTTATTGGGAATTCGAAGGATGACATGAAAGTGACTAAGTTATGGTTATCGAACCAATTCGAGATGAAAGATCTTGGTGATACGTCCTATATCCTTGGAATTAAAATCTATAGAGATAGATCTAGAAGGTTAATAGGACTATCACAGTCGATGTACATTGACAAAGTATTGAAGAGATTCAATATGGAGTCAGCAAAGGTTAAGAACCTTCCTATGAGTGTAGGAACATGTCTTTTAAAGAAGATGTGTCCTAAGACTAACCTTGAGAAGGAGAGAATGACTCATACACCTTATGCGTCAGCAATAGGTAGCATAATGCATGCAATGTTATGTACTCGACCGGATGTGGCTTATGCACTTAGTGTGACAAGTCGTTTCCAATCTGACCCTGGAGATGGTCATTGGGCTGCCGTGAAGAATATTCTTAAGTACTTAAAAAGTACTAAAGATTTATTCTTAGTTTATGGAGGTCAGAAAGATCTTACTGTGGAAGGATACTGCGATGCAAGCTTTGCATCTGACTTAGATGATTTTAAGTCAATGTCAGGATACATTTTCTGCCTAAACGGCGGAGCAGTGAGTTGGAAGAGTTCCAAGCAAACTACCACTACGGATTCGACCACTGAGGCCGAATACTTAGCTGCAAATGATGCAGCTAAGGAAGGTGTTTGGATAAGAAACTTCATTCAAGAGTTGAATGTTGTTCCTAGCATGAAAGACCCCATTACTGTGTTTTGTGACAACACTGGGGGGGTTGCTCAAGCAAGAGAACCAAGATCTCACCAACGGACCAAGCACATTGTGAGGAAGTATCACCTAATCCGTGATATTATCAAAAGAGGAGATGTGCTAATTGAGAGGGTCACATCAGCAGAGAACATGGCAGATCCACTTACTAAACCCCTTAGTCGAGAAGCTTTCCAAGGTCATCTTCAGAAGATGGGACTTAGAGTAGCTTTAGAATGGCTTTGACGGGCAAGTGGGAGATTGTTAGGAATAGTGCCCTAGAAAGCCGATTGTATATCCGCTTTGTGCTTTTCCTTATTGTAATCACAGACAATCTTTGAATAAAATAACGAATTGAGGCAACACTTCTTTATATGCTCTTGTTTGGTAAGCGTTTACTTTAGATGTGCATGTATGTGAACTCCCCTAATCCTGATGACTTTAGGACTCTACCATTTGGGTGAAATGGTTCATGAAACGAGCCCTATATCACATACGTCATGATTAGTAAAATACTCCAAGCCGATGAGTCCTACAGACAGTGGGAGTGTCAACCTGACTCCTCTAAGGCTTGCTTGTGGGATCACGCCCTTAAGAAGGACCACCTTGTTTCATGGAGGTGCAAAGTGTATAGTTGATACGTGCGTGATATATGAGGGTGCTTACTTTAATAAGTAAGTTCACTGAGGTGCCCCGTGTGAGAACATTCCTAAATGGGAAAGGAAGTTTCTATTTCAGGAAATGGAAACTTCCAGATTAGGAAATATCTCACGAGTCATTGATGTGATTAATTGATCCTTAGACTTGAGGTTCCTTGTCACTTTATAAGTTAACTCTGTAGTCTTAGGTATAAGCTTTAAAGGGTGTCACCTTAGACAACTGATTCAAGGCTTATGCTGGGGCTGCACAAGTGACTCATGAAAGTGAATGAGAATCAAGATAGGACCTACACTTGCATTTGCAAGGTGATCTCTTATTTTGTAAGTCATTCATATGCCATATGGAGTCCTTGGCCAAGGCAGTAGATCTAGACATCAAGAAAAGGGTTTTTTGGATTGAGATCAAATGGATATGAAATGCACTTAGCTTTAAGACCGGATTATTAGGGTTCTGATTATTCCCTTACCCTACATCTTGGTTGAGAGATAGTAAGTAGGAGGATTGTATCTCACATGAATCAATGACTTAAAGGTTCTGTCGAATCCGAACATTCCAATTCAGCTAGGGGTTAAACACCTGTTGCTAGACTATGGTCGTTTAATCTGTGGACTGATTAATTAATTAGTGAATTAATTAATTAGGGTCACTGCTAATTGAATTGAGAACTTAGAGGGTCACACACAACAACTTGGTTACAGGAGTTGAGGCTTGAAAAAGATTAAACGAGTTAATCGGACCAAGAGGGTTCCACACGTGTGAAATCACACGTGTGGCTCACGTGAGTGACACGTGTCACTGTGACACGTGTCACACACGTGTGGATATATATATATATATTATATATATAAATGTATTAAATAATTAAATGTATTAATTATTTAATAGACTTTGGTTTAATTTTGAATTAAAAAGAAAGTCTTATTTTGGAGAAAATAATCTAGTTAATTAATTACGAATTAATTAATTAGATAAAAATAAGTTATTTATTTTATAATAAATAAAGTATAAAATTATCCAAAAATAGTTTGGATATTTTTAGCTCTCTTAAAAGTTGACTTGAATTAGAATTCAAAGTCAAAGTTGGAAAATACTTGATGATCAAGTAATAGGAGAGAGAGGGACCAAATCCTTAGTCCATAAGGACTAGGTTCGGCCGCCCCTCCCCTTTCCTATATATAGGGGAGCTCATGCTCCACTTTAGAGGGAATTGACAATTCTTGGTTCATGTGTTGAACACCTTCCTTTCTCCAAGATAAACAAAGCCCTAGGTTAAGCCTATACACTAACTAGAGAACTAGCATCCTTACTAGTTAGATTGTGATCAAGTTGGTGGACTTTCTCTAGAGACTTCAAGTTAGAAGTTTGAAGATTCGAGCTTTACCAAGGAGAGGGGATCAAGCCGCGAGAAGAGCGTTCTTGTGTGGCTTGAAACGCTTCAAGAAAGAACAAAAGAAAAGTAAGTTTTCTATCTTTACGAATTTGGTTACACGATTGCGAGTTCATGGTCCTTTTGTTGGGAAAATTTTTTTAAATTCCGCTGCTTTCTGATTCGTGTTTTCCAACAGTTGCCCCTGCTCTTGTGTGTGTATAAGATGTGTTTATTGTGTGTTTCGCAGGTGGAATCGCGAAGAAGACAAAGCCTGAGCCCGTTAACGCCCGTTAGTTGTACCCTGATTTTCTGAACTCACTAACGGCCGTTAGTGGCCAAGCGACTAACTGCCATTAGTCCCGACAATTTTTCTATATGAGTTTGTTTCGTTCCGTTAGCCTTCGTCCGAACGCCGATTAACCTAAAATTTTAACCACAGAAACCTTTTTGAGTGTATAACATTCTCCAATTAGAATCACCTTAAAATTCATTGTTGTTTGTGAGATATAACCATTCTATTTTTATGTCGCCAATTCAACTTTGTTCAACTTTAAACCTAAGCCATTTTCAAATCGCTTTGAACCACAATTTGAGCCATATGCCATTACAAAGCCCTATTTGTCTAGTTTCATACCCCATAAACAAAACTCAATTCTCACTTCTCAAACTCAAGATATTCCCAGTTTTCCACAGCTTGTACGTTTCAGGAATTTCCAGCTTTTGGTTCCTTTTCATCCGGAGCCACTCCTTGTGATTTTCTTCTACTTTTTGTGAACTTTTTCAACTTATAACTTGTTATATCATGTATATATGTATGTGCTTGATCTAATATCCCTTATGTTTTGCTTTTATGATGTGATTTTTGACGCTTGTATGCGAATATGAACTTGAATGCTCAATGTGCTATCTCTTGTTGACTCTCTTGCATCCCTTGCATTCATTTGCATTTGCCGAGCGTCTATATGGTTCATATTGAGTCTAAGTATGTAGAGGTTCATCCCGAGTGTAACGAGGTGGTCCTTTAGGTGTGCTTTGGTTTGCTTCCTTCGGTTCGTTCGTCAAGGTGAGGTTTTCTTTCTTTTTGCTAATATGACCTACAACCCTAAATGTGTTTTAAGCCCGCATGCGACTTACGTATACATATATGTATTTAGATACGTGTTTGATATGTATTTTGTGGGAATTGGCCCATTTGTTATGAAACACCTTTGAAAGGCTTTTATATATACGTAAGTTATATTTTAATTTGTTTGTTTTGAAAAGGGTTGGTGTGTATTTTGAACTAGCGAGTTATGACTTTGAAAGATAAGCCTGTTTTGGGAAATTTACAACTTTGAACTTTGAAATTTGAACTGGGCCCTGGAGATTTGTGCAAAGGAGACCCGGGACGGTGTTGGGCCGTCTGGTTACTCCCGAGTACTGTCTCCTCTTAGAAAGGATCAACCCAGAACCCACTAGGAAGTTAGTGCGGGATGGAATCCTCGGGCGTGAGCGTCATGAAATTCACGACCTAAACATATTAGAACTGTAACATCCCGCTCGTCCGGCCGTACAGGTACGCAGTCACGGGAGAGCTACGTGGGCATTTAAATTATTTAATTACGTGAATTATGTGTTTATTATATTGTTTAAGTTATATATTGGAATTATATGAATTTATATTTGAAGCCCCGTATGCTATATTTGAACGTTCTTACCCTTTTACTTCGATTTTGATCCGTTTCAACTCGTTTTCATTTTTTATTTTTATGATTACGTGATATACATGAATTATATGTATTATGAATATGTTTATGTGCTCGTTGCATAATTTTGAGTTCATTTGATACGGTTTTCAAACCGTTTTGTTCGTTAGGGACTTGAGGGCCTAACTCGTTTTAGCACACCTTGGGTTTTAGAAGGTATAACTGGAGCTCGAGAATTCGGATTCGAATTTCGAAAGTGGCCTTAGACTCCTAACAAGAATACGGAACTAAAGAACCTAACTTTGTATTTTTCTAAGCCTTTTCGGATCCCCAAATTTCACCCGAACCGAACCCCGTGTGACAGATTTTCCACCCCCGACCGTTTTGCTTATACCCGACCCGTTTCTTAACCAAATGTTAGGAATAGTGCCTTAGAAAGCCGATTGTATATCCGCTTTGTGCTTTTCCTTATTGTAATCACAGACAATCTTTGAATGAAATAACGAATTGAGGCAACACTTCTTTATATGCTCTTGTTTGGTATGCGTTTACTTTAGCTGTGCATGTATGAGAACTCCCCTAATCCTGATGACTTTAGGACTCTACCATTTAGGTGAAATGGTTCATGAAACGAGCCCTATATCACATACGTCATGATTAGTAAAATACGCCAAGCCGATGAGTCCTACAGACAGTGGGAGTGTCAACCTGACTCCTCTAAGGCTTGCTTGTGGGATCATGCCCTTAAGAAGGACCACCTTGTTTCATGGAGGTGCAAAGTGTATAGTTGATACGTGCGTGATACATGAGGGTGCTTACTTTAATAATTAAGTTCACTGAGGTGCCCCGTGTGAGAACATTCCTAAATGGAAAAGGAAGTTTCTGAAATAGAAACTTCCAGATTAGGAAATATCTCACGAGTCATTGATGTGATTAATTGATCCTTAAGACTTGAGGTTCCTTGTCACTTTATGAGTTAACTCTGTAGTCTTAGGTATAAGCTTTAAAGGGTGTCGCCTTAGACAACTGATTCAAGGCTTATGCTGGGGCTGCACAAGTGATTCATGAAAGTGAATGAGAATCAACAAAGGACCTACACTTGCATTTGCAAGGTGATCTCTTATTGTGTAAGTCATTCATATGCCATATGGAGTCCTTGGCCAAGGCAGTAGATCAAGACATCAAGAAAAGGGTTTCTTGGATTGAGATCAAATGGATATGAAATGCACTTAGCTTTAAGACCGGATTATTAGGGTTCTGATTATTCCCTTACCCTAGATCTTGGTTGAGAGATAGTAAGTAGGAGGATTGTATCTCACATGAATCAATGACTTAAAGGTTCTGTTGAATCCGAACATTCCATTTCAGCTAGGGGTTAAACACCTGTTGCTAGACTATGGTCGTTTAATCTGTGGACTGATTAATTAATTAGTGAATTAATTAATTAGGGTCACTGCTAATTGAATTGAGAACCTAGAGGGTCACACACAACAACTTGGTTACATGAGTTGAGGCTTGAAAATGATTAAACGAGTTAATCGGGCCAAGAGGGTTCCACACGTGTGAAACCACACGTGTGGGTCACGTGAGTGACACGTGTCCCACACGTGTATATATATATATTATATATATATATTAAATAATTAAATGTGTTAATTATTTAATAGACTTTGGTTTAATTTTGAATTAAAAAGAATGTCTAATTTTGGAGAAAAATAATCTAGTTAATTAATTATGAATTAATTAATTAGATAAAATAAGTTATTTATTTTAAATAAATAAAGTATAAAATTATCCAAAAATAGTTTGGATATTTTAGCTCTCTTGAAAGTTGATTTGAATTTGAATTCAAAGTCAAAGTCAAATTACTTGATGATCAAGTAATAGGAGAGAGAGGGACCAAATCCTTAATCCATAAGGACTAAGAATTTCGGCACTCCCCTCTTTATAAATAGGAGAGCTCGAGCTCCTTATGGAGCGAATTGACAGTTCTTTTGGTTCATGTGTTGAACACCATCCTTTCTCCAAGATATACGAAACCCTAGGTTAAGCCTAAACACTAACTAGAGAACTAGCATCCTTACTAGTTAGATTGTAGTCAAGTTGGTGGACTATGTCTAGAGAGCTTCAAGTTAGAAGTTTGAAGATTCGAGCTTTACCAAGGAGAGGGGATCAAGCCGCGAGAAGAGCGTTCTTGGGTGGCTTGAAATGCTTCAAGAAAGAATAAAAGAAAAGTAAGTTTCTTAACTCTACGAATTTGGATACACGATTGCGAGTCCAAGATCCTTTTGTTGGAAATTTTTTTTAAATTCCGCTGCTTTCTGATTCGTGTTTTCCAACACCAAATCGACTGGTTTTCAAACCCATTTAACCCTTATTCAACCCTCTTTCATCCATTTATTCTCTCATTTTCGTTGAGTCCAAGGAGAAATAAGAAAAGAGGCAGAAACGAGAAAGAAAGGGAGAAGAAAGAAGGAAGAGCAGATACTATTCACCAAGTTCAATTTAAAGCTCGTTCAACCTTCGTTCTTCGTCAAATTCGAAAGGTAAGTTCATTTTTGTGACCTCCATCTCTTATATTTCTTTTAAGTCTGATTTTGTCCATTTTCATCCACTTTTGAGCATTCTTTGATCATATGCATGAATTGTTAGGTTAGATGCATCATTTCTTGAATTCTTGGCCATGATTTCCTTTTTTTTAGGATTGAGGCATGATATGTGATCCACGTGACTTCCTTGTTAAGATTATAAGCTGAATTTTCATGGTAATTTGTTGCATATCATTCCACCATTGATGCATATGAGAATTAACTTTTGGGGCTGATTTGCTTCCTTTGCTATATCCGTTTGGATTTGATTTGTTTTGGGGTGTGTTTAGCTGAGTTTTAGTTTCTATTTTATTGCCTTGTTGTTTACCTTTCATTTCTTGTTGGTGTTATGGTGTTGGAGATGAAGAACAGGGGCTGGACGAAGCCATTTTCGAGATTGCAACTCGAGGTCGTGGCCGCGACTGTAACGCCCCAGTTTTTCAGTCGTATAGCATGACGTATGTGTTTACCAATTTGCACGAATTAATTGTTTATAAGTGCTTTTTATATTTAATTTTATATTAAATGTTAAATAATCATATCTTAAGTTTATCAATATTAATTTATGTGAATTCGTTAAATATTTATATCTAAATTTGATTAATGTTAAGTGTATATATTTAATACGTGCAATTTGACTATAAAATATATGTAATTGGTGCATTTTGGTTTAATGTATATTTAATTCGCACTTTGATTTAATCCTTTAAACGGGAAATTTTCGAAAAATCCCCATATGGGAACTCAAATTCCTCTTTACTCCCCACTTCGAAAAAAGTTCCTCTGAACTCCCTAGATGAAAATCAAAGTTCCTCTTTACTCCCCGTTTTTTTGGAAGGTTGTATAAAAATTCAAGAATCGCGTACCCGAACCCTGAAATCACGTACTTAAATGCCCAAATGATTTATTTGGGGGCAAATACATCATTTGGGTATTTAAGTACGTGATTTCGGGGTTCGGGTACGTGATTCTTGAATTTTTATACAACCATGGGGAGTTAAAGGGAATTTGGTCTGTCATCTAGGGAGAAAATGGGAACTTTTTTAAAAATGGGGAGTTAAAGGGAATTTTTTCAACTTTTAGGTACTATTCATAGAAAATCCCTTATTTAAATATGAATTTAAAATTTTGTTATATATTATGAATTTATTTATGCATTGTTCATGAGTGTTATAAACGCGTTTCGTTCTTGTATGATTTGATATCGAAATTTCGTGACAATTTAATTTGTTGGAGATATACGTGTCATGAATGACAATATATGCTTGTTTCATGTTTTTGGATTCAATTGCATTAGTTTCGAATTTATTTTGTTCGTGGAATCCAAATCGGGGGCTAATGAGCAATTCGCGCACCCTTGGTTCCGTATGTGATATCTTGAGCTAGGAAACTCGGATTCGAGTTTCGTCAACTTCGCTGAACTCGTAACAAAAATTCGAGTTTAGTTAACTTAGCCTTATATTTTTCCAAAGTTATTTGGACCTCCGAAATTCAACCGAAAAGTGCTACGTTCGTCAAAACTACTACAACTCACTAAAATGGCCATAACTTTCTCAAACCTAGACCAAATTAACCATGGTTTGATTCCTTGGAACCCTAACTCAACCCTCTAACAGACCTTAATCATCCCCAACCGTCCCAACCCTCACACTTAGAGAAAAATGGGCCAAAACCCCTGCTCTCCAGAAAATCCTGTAACCCTAGTGCACCTTGGAGATTCAAGCTCAAATCTCTTCCATCTTCCATCCAATCCACAAGGTGAGTTTAGGGTTGTGATATATATTCAATATGTGTCATTGTAAGCTATGCATCCCTAATTTTGAGCATGCTTTCATGGGATTTTGGAGAAGATGAATAAATAGTAGGTTTTGGAGCCATATAGTGATCTCATGCATTCCTTGATGCTTTTGGTTGATTTAAAGATTAAAATGGTTATCTTAACTCCCTCTTTTCATTTATGATCATTGATTATGTGATAGTTGAAGGATTGATAAGATGCCATTAATGACACTTTGAAAAATTGCATGAAATGATCATCTTCTTCTCTTCCTCTCGTATTGAACTGCTGCTGTTGCGTTTTCGGACAATAATTGCTGTCATTTGCTGCCTTATTTTCATCTTGTTGTTGCTGGATTGATGGTTGAAGTGTGCATGAGGTTGTTGCCCTGTTTTATGATGTTTTGCCCCTGTTTTTCTGCCTTGTCTGCTGCGTTTTTCTGCTGTCAGTTGCTACCTTCTTTCTTGCTTAGTTGCTATCAATTTTCATTTATTTGGTGGGAACTTTTGGTGCCATTTTGCTGCTGAATGAATTCATGAATTGCTGCTACCTGCTGCTGTGTATTATGTGCATTTAAAACAGGGCTGGAATTCCTTAATCGCGACCTGTAGTTCTAGGTCGCGCCCGCGACCGAAGCAAGGCGTTTTCTGGTCGCGCCCGCGACCAGATTTTGGATGAATTTCGGATGAACAGTGACTACTGCATCTTTTCTTCTTTCTTTGTGCATGCATACTGGAGTTGTTGTTGATTTGTGCAGGTGTGTGTTTGTTTGTGTAATTATAAATATGCATGCATGCAGGGTGTGTGTATAATACGTGTATATATGTATATCTATAAATATATATGGGTACATTGTATTATTAAGGCATGAATTATGCATGTATATCTACGTATATATATATCTACGTATATATATATATATATATAGTAGTATATATATATATATAGTAGTATTTGGCATGGTATGATATATATATATATATATATATATATATATGTTTATTATATATTAAGTATTATTTGATTTAATTGAATTATGGAAATTAAATTGTTACCTATTTCATGTCCCTTTCTAATTTCCAATTTTAAATTGAATGTAATTATTTGTCTATTCTATAATTGTAAACATGATATAATATGTGATATGATCGCTATGTGAAATTCTTGAATTGATTTGTTATGAAATGTGGAAGAATTGAACTTGAATGAATATGAACGCTTCCTTGAACGAATGAATGACTTGTCTATATGCTCTAGATGCATTAATCGTGCACATGAACATGTTCATGACATAATATCATCTTTTATGCATTAATATCATGTTCATGGCATGCCGTGCGTCATATATGGTTCATTTGGGTTCTTGAGTCTCACGAACACGTTACGTTGTCCTTTGTACAGTTTTCTCCAGGGCGGAGATGCCGGGTTCATAGGACACTTTCGAGTTTCCTTTTCTTCTTGGTATTGTTCGGTAAGAGATGTATAGGTGGGTTTTGTCTACTATTTAGCTAAATGACCCTATATACTTCCAATGTGTAAAGATTTTGACCAAAAATTATTATATGTATATAGAGTCGTTTCAAGAGTAAATGTTTACAACGTAAAGCCTTATTTTATGAATCCTACCAAATTTTTTGGCGAGAATGAATAAATGAATGCACAGAATGGGGCCCAGGGACTTGATGTGAGTGACTATCTGGAGAGGCATGGGCCGACGGTGATCCCTCACACTAGTTCCAACCAATGAACGGCGTAACCGGACCTCGTTAGGAGTTAACGAGGAATGGACGCTGAGTGCCATCTGGAGAGTCATGTAACCCCTTTTGGTCAATGAAGGAGGTGGCCGGGTCTTGCTAACCCGTCCACCAACCGGAGGAAGAAGGTGTAAATGATAATGAATGTGCACGAAAGAATGTAATGCATGAAAAGAAAGAAAGAATGGATGTTTAATGAATTACACAAGGTGTTGGTTGGAGATAATGCACACCCACTCGCCGGGCCACAAGTGACCTAATGAAAATTGGTTGTTATAATCCCTTTTGATGATTTCTTTATTTCACCCAGTTGGGAAATACTCTAAAAACCTCATTTGGGATTATAACTTGCATGTGAATGTTTAAATATTGTCTTATCTAATATTTATGCCCTGTTTTATACCCACCAGTCTCTTATAGACTGAACTCGGTTTGTTTTCAGTTTCTTTGTAGGTTTGGAGTGCTAGGCGGGGAGTCGAGTCTGTCAAGTCTATTGGTTAAGTTTGGGTCACTTCATATGCATTTTGTAATTTGATTGAATTTTAGAAGAATAGATAAATGTTGTGACTATGATTATGATTATGAGATCATGTTATATATGAATTTTCGGGAATAGGTTATTGTGCTAGTTGAAACCGTTATATTGCTTGAATTGGTACTGAATTATACGTTATGCTTCCGCCTTTGACATTTATCTTTGTTCTTTATGATTTGGTTGCATTGGTCTAGTTCCCGCCTAGCCTTATGAGTGAGTGAGTCCCCGTTTGCTGTGAGCTGGATGCATGTATGGATTTTCCATTTCATGGGTGGATCGGGCTCATAGTGCGGGGGATGTGGCGCCTTTCTGGTTGGGGTGCTAGAGTGACCGAACCAAGGCCTTTTTTGGTCACGGTCGTGACCTATTTTTGGGCCACCTTTGAGATTTGTTGCTGCTGCTGGTGTTGGTCATGGCCGCGACCATTTTATGCCTATTTTAGGTCACGGCTGCGACCTTGTTTGAGGAGATTTTCGAGTTGTTCCTTCTGATGTGCTTTGTTTATCGTTTCGTTTGTGTTTTGCTCGATCTTCTTGCTCCTTTTTCACCTCTTATGCATTGTTAAATTCATGTGTTATATGTTATATGTTTAATTATGAATTTATTGCATAATTTCGATACTCTTATGTGCAATATATGCTATAAATGCTCTCTTATGTGCATGTGTGACTTCATACCTTGTTTACATGCCTTGCATGATGTTTCTTTGCTCTTTTTATGAAGTGTATGCATTGCTAACATAAATTATATCAAATATGCCTTAATATGAATTTGTATGCGCTAAGTGTCACCTTGTTGCATTTCATAGGCATCATTTGGATTCGTATGTAATTGCCGAGCGTCTAATTAGTTCATGTAGAGTCTAAGTTTGTCTTTCATTCTTTTTTTTTGTTTAGAGGTTTGTCCCGTGGGAAAGGAGGTGGTCCCTTAGGTGTGTTCCGGTTTGCTTCATTCGTTTTGGTCAACAAGGTGAGGTTTTCGTTCTTTTAGATGATACGACCTATAACCCTACGTGAATTTTGAAGCCCGCATGTGACTTAAGTATATATATGTATTTAGATACGTGTTTGGTATGTCTTTTGTGGGAATTGGCCCTTTTGTTATGAAACACTTTTGAAAATGCTTTTATATATATGTAATGTATATTTTCGTTCATTTGATTTGAAAAGGGTTGGTGTGTGTGTTTTGAAAATAGCAAGTTATGACTTTGAAAGTTTGATTTTGAAAATTATGAATTATGAATTATGTAAGTTGGAACTGGGCCCTGGAGATTTGTGCTAAGGAGCCCTGGGACGGTGTCGGGCATTCGGGTCACTCCCGAGTACGGTCTCCAACTTAAAGGATCATCCGGAACCCACTAGGAGGTTAGTGGGGGATGGAATCCTTGGGTGTGAGTGTCATGAAACTCATAACCCTAACATATCGAGAACCGATGGTTAGGGGAAGTATACACCCTTCCATCACCCGGAGAAGAGGTATGTGTGTTTGACTTTATTTTGTTTGAATTATGATTTTGTATATGAACGGAGTTAGGTTGGTAAGAGACTCGTACTCGTACTCGTTGAGTTGTGTGATTATGATTATAAACTTGATTCGTGTAACGGGAGTGGACTTCTAAATATTAAAATTCGTTGATTTTGGCCTTCGGCCTTAAACCTTTTTCTTTATATATAGTACCAGGGGATAAAATATTTTAGCTTGCCAAAACCACGCCCCGGTGCTTGAATTTTCTTACTTTGAATATGCTCTTCTCTTACGTGTGAGTGTGTTAGCCCCCTCACCAGTGTTTAGGACTGACCCCTCCTCGTAGTTTCCTTTTCCCCCTTTTTGTTTATTTGAGATTGCAGGTTCAGGTGTTGGTTCGAGCTAGGCGGCGTTCTTTCTTTTGAGTTGCTCGAGTCTTATAGGAGAGTTCTTGCATCCTGCATCTTTAATTTCCAGTTCTGGTATTATGTATAAGTATGTATATGAATAAGTTTTGAAATTTAAATTTTGGAACTTGTATGATTTATTTGGCCCGGGATGGGCATGATATGTATACCTTATCTATATGTTGAGCATGTATAACTGCTTTTGTCTGAATCCTGCATCTTTTCTTACTTTGAATATGCTCTTCTCTTATGTATATGTACGTGTGAGTGTGTTACCCCCTCACCAGTCTTTGGGACTGACCCCTCCTCATGGTTTTCTTTTCCCCCTTTTTGTTAATTTGAGTTTGCAGGTTCAGGTGTTGGTTCGAGCTAAGCGGCGGTCTTTCTTTTGAGTTGTTCGAGTCTTATAGGAGAGTTCTTGTATCCTGCATCTTTAATTTCCAGTTCTGGTATTATGTATAAGTATGTATATGAATAAGTTTTGAAATTCAAATTTTGGAACTTGTATGATTTATTTGGCCCGGGATGGGCACGGTATGTATATCTTGTCTATATGTTGAGCATGTATAACTTTTTATGTCTGAATCCTGATACTTCCGTATTTGTTTTGATTTTATTACGCACTTTGTATTGGGGTCTAGATCGCCTAGCCTAGGTGAGATTTTGTTTGTCTGCCGTTCGTTGTTGCTTGGTACGTGTGCGGAGTTCCCATTTCGTTACACCTCTCGGGCTATGGTCCGGGGGATGTGGTGCCCTTCGCTCCGGGGTGCTACATCCTAAAGTGGTATCAGAGCTCTTGGTTGCAAAACCAGAGCTCTTGAGTCGTCTCGAGTTTGTCTAGGTCGTTCGGCTTAGGATTTTGTGGTTTTTTGCATTCACTACATCAATTATGTTAATTTTTTTTTATTATTTGCATTAATTGTGTACATGAGCATGCACCATAACCTCGCATGCATTGATATTTCTTGGAAATTATGTTTTATTTCAAGATATCATCCTAATATCAACGAATATCACCGGGAAAGGACAAATGAAACAAGAGTCTACGGTATACAAAGCAGTTTAGAGATTTTAACCCTTCGAAGTGGTATGGTGGCGATGATGTTAGAACCGAGAAAAGGTTGTTCTATGATATCCCACTCGTCGGGCCGTACAGGTACGCCATTACTGGAGTGCTTTATGCGCATTTAAATTATTTATTTACGTGACTTATTTGTTTATTTTATTCTTTATGTGAAATACTTGAATTATGTGATTTAATATTTCAATTTTATATGAGCCTTATATGAATTATTTGAACGTTTATGCTCTATGGGCCCCGTTTTAATCCGTTTGTAGCCGTTTTATATCTAACTTTTGTGATTAAGTGATATGCATTATATTTATATGTTATGAACTTGTTTACGTGCTTGCTCGTTTTAAGTTTTTAAGTTCGTTTGATACGGTTTTCGAACCGTTTTATTTGTTTGGGACTTGAGGGCCTAACTCGTTTTAGTGCACCTTGGATTCCGGAAAGCATAACTCGAGATCGGGAATTCGGATTCAAATTTTAGAAGCAACGTCGGACTCGTAACGAAGAATGGAAGCTAGAGAACTTGGCCTCATATTTTCTAACCCCGTATGGACCCCCGTTTTTCGCCCGTAACACGACCTAAGTGACAGATTTACGACCCTCGCCCGTTTTGCTCATAACCGACCTGCTTCTTATCCGAATTGCCCCGTTTTGGAACCCATTTGACCCTTATTCAATCCTCTTTCTGTTCCTTAGCATCTCATTCGGACCAACCTAGGAGAGAAAGAAAAAAAAAGGGGGCAGAACCGAAGCAGCCAAGAGGAGAAAGAAGGATAGAGCAGGGCACTATTCACTATAAAGAAGGATGTAATATTAAATTAATGGGCTAATTTCCTAACCAATCTTTTAAATAGGCAAACCTTGTCCGCTACAGATAAAATAATTGGGACAAATATTACTATTTAGAATAATAAATAGCATATCATGACTAGGATGTAATTGCTTACTAGAATGACACGTTGAAGCCACTAACTTAAAACATAATAAAGTATGTTATCACTACATGCATTAAAATAATTTTGTTAATGATTAGTAGCCTGCTGTGGCAATCCCATTCTTTTTTTAATGCGAAAGAACTCATTTTATGAATAAAAATAGCTCGTCAACCGCACCCATAGCCAATAATATTAGTCGGCTATTATAAAATTCAATCTATATATTGTGGTATTTGTTGCATTTCAGTAAGAGTTATGTAACACCCCGGAGCGAAGGGCGCCACATCCCCCGCACTAAGGTCTAACCCGAGTAACGAAATGGAGGGTTCGCACCCGAATCAAACCATAGCGAACGGGAGACACACAAAACACACCCTAGCTAGGCGGCCCAGACCCTCAAGAACTGAGCAAAATTAAAACAAGAGTAGCGGAAGCGTAAACATGCATACATAAATCCCAAGATCTCAAATCATAGCATAAGAGGGTTCAAGTTGTAACACCCCAAGCGGTGGGGCATCACACCCCCGCACTATGACCCGACACGTGTACGAAATGGAGGGTCCGTACACGTACTAAGTCACAGCGAACGGGTGACAGACGAAAAACGCACCCACTGGCTAGGCGGTATCTAACCCTGTACAAGTGAAAGAATGCAAAACATGACAGCGGAAGTAGCACGAAATGCCAACTTACAAAAACTTTTACACACCAAGCATACAACGCAGTTCATACATTAGAATCAAATATACGTGTTCAACTAGTTCAACAAACCTGTCCTAACTTGTCCCGAATAATTACACATCAAAACGGGTTCAACTAATCCGAGCACCTGTCCTGACCTGTCCCGAATTCCAAACATTCAAATCATAGATTCCTAACCTGCACAGAACATATCTTATACAGAGTTTACGAACCATAAATCAGAATAAAATACTTAACAAACTTAAACGAACAGACACAGACTCGACAGACATGACACAACGCCGCCTAGCACGAACTCCAACGACCTGAACTTGCAACTAAAAACATAAATGGGGAGGGGTCAGTCCAAAGACTCAGCGAGGGGCTGACACACGCACACTATACATATATATAGAGCAAAGCACAAAGAAGAAGCGACGTTCGTGAACCCGGGGTTAGTTTTTGCACGCCAAAACATTTTCCCGTGATAATATACATATAGGGAGACTTATCAAACCGACCAAACAAATCTTAAATTAAAAGTTTCTTAAGGCACAACTGAGATTCAGACAGACTTAACACACATATCGGAGCATATCTTGTTAGCTTAAAAGTATATCAATTTTTATCTTAATTTAAGAATCTACCACCGTTTCACGAACTTATGACAGACGGACAGACAGAACACACTTACTCATATCAAAACAAAACTCATAAAACAATCCCACCTGCACACCATTGGGGAAGAGAGGTTCCCCTCTCAACCCACCACAGAACGAAACATATGAACCGGAGGATCCCGCCCGGTTCCTTCGACGGCCAGCCAAAATGCGCTCCGTCGGCATAGGAGAACTAAGTCTCCCGTTTGTTGGAGAAGTGCACAGGGGTCGTAACCGGCGACCCCGATGGTCGTCCCGGGTCTCCCTTACCCACAACTCCGGGGCCCAAACAGATCAAAACCAACAGAAAATCGGAGACTTGCTTGAATCCGATACAAACAAAATAAAGCCTAAACTTATCACACTTACCAGACGAAACTTATACTCACACACACAGACAGACGAACATATCTCATGCATATCGTGCTTATCATATCACACGCACTGACCTCGAAATCATAACAGAACTGAGAAAAAGCATACGTAGGCTCATACATACCGATTCGTACTTTTCAAATCAAATCATATGACAAAACCAGCAAAATACGTACTTCACACATATCTACATATACATAAGGCTTATAAACCGCATGCATTCGAAAACGAGCATGTTGCAATAGGGTATAACTATATCCTAACCTCACCTGGTACCAAACACAGCCAAACACAAAGCAGAAGGTCCACCTCGGAACCTGCACGATTCACTTGTCACCACCCCGGGTGCACCTGAACCAACTGAACACACAAAACAGACCACAAGGCTTAGACTCAAACTCAAACAACCACACAGGGACGCACGGCAAATGCAATCACATAAGCAGGATTCAAGTCCATATTAATTTCAGGCAAAACAAAACATTAAGGCATGTCCATAAGCACAATTAATGCAATTAAGGGGACTCGAAAGGCAATGGAATTCACAGATAACATTTCGTAAATTTATACGTATTATAAAGCCAAACAAATCATATAATAACATGCTACAAATTCTATTTAAAGATCACGAAGTTACATATCAAATTCCAATTTACGTGATTAACATATTTATTTACCAAGTGACAATTTGAAGTTCAATTAATTCAAATCACGCAAGTTTACATATCACATTTTATACAAAATTCACATAATAGCACGTTACGAATCCCTTAAACTTACGAAGTCATATATCAAATTCCAATTATGTTATTCAATATTACCAAGTTCATACAATTTATATGTTTAGTGAAATTACATATACACCCCCTTCAAGATAGCCAAATAGCTCAAATTCGATACATCGGAATTCAAATGGCATATCAAAGCATCAATATAATCCATAATTCATCTAATACATGATTCGTACTCATTGAAATACAATTCGATCGACAAATCAAGCAATTAGCAATTAAAATAATTAATTTCAAATATTCAAGTTACACAAAATAAATCACAACAAATCAACCGGACATCCGATTGACGAACGGGAAGTGGCGTTGGACTCACCACAAAGAAACGGACCTACTGTCCGAAAGTCACCGGAATGCCGCCACCGTAGCCGGCCGAACAGCCACCGGCCGCCACCGGAACACCGCCTCCGGTGGTCGAAAAAATCCCCGGAAGGAAAGAAACGTATGTCTCATCCTTCTCGACAAAAGCCCTCAATCTATTTCAGAAAATACCAAACACGCCGGACTTCGTTGACGAAAAACCGAACCAAAATCCTAGTACGAAAATTGAAATTAAATACAAAACGCTAAACAAAAATAAAATCCGGACATACCGTTGGAAAGCCCGTAACGAGCTCTACGAAAGCCCCCAGCCAAAACCCGGAAAAAGTCACCGAAAAATCAGACCGCCGGTCCAGGCCCGGTCCGCCACCGGCTCGTCGCAGCCGGCCGGTTCTCGAGTCGGGGCCAACACCATCCACTAGTTTCCATCGTTCTAAGCAACTTTCGTGAGGCGACCAACACCAAAACCGACCGGGAAAAGGACCCAAATCGCCGCCGAAGTTCTGCCGCTGCGCCACCGCCGATTCCGCCATCTCCGCCGCGATTCGCTCAAAAAGGAGGCCGGAAATGGAACGGGAAGGGTAAAAAACGTAGGGTAGGGTAGTGGTTGGCCGGCGAAAGTCGCCGGATCGCCGGCGACGAAGTGGTGGCGCCACCCACCACTTTCAGGCCGCCGCTGCGCCGCCGTGGGTTGTCGGTTGGCCACGATCTTGGTACGGTTGTGACGGGCTCGTCGAGTTGATGAATTTCGACTATTGATTCGTCGAATTCCGTCGAGAAACGAGGGAGAACGAGCATGTGTGTGAAATCACACCTTCGAGTGTGTGAACAGTGCTGTTCGCTGGAGGAAGACGCTGAAGGCTGAGATCTGATCTTTGGCACGAATTACGAGGATTCGGGGTATAAATCTCGGGTCCTCGTAAGCAAAAACGGTCGGAAGAACGGGCTAACGAAGTCAGCATTGGGCAAACTCAGAGTCTACGGACTCGTCTTGATGCCCCGAACGCGTTGAAGGGGTCAAAAAGGTCGAAAACTCGATCGAACGAGAAATGACCAAAAGACCCCTAAAAAGAGAAAATTACAAAAGGGCCACTAAACTCTAAAAGAGTTCAAAATAGGGCCACAAAAATATAAAATCACATAATTAAACACATTAAAAGGTTGGAACGTGGCGTACCTTATAAATCGGACGAGCGGGATGTTACACAAGTTGTCAAGATAAGCTATAAGAACAAATATATATACATCATATACAATGCCCATCCGGGGCCAAAATGGCATGAGTAATCAAGAAACATAAATCAAAAGTGTATAAGGGTAAGGTACATAATTCAAAAGCAAATGCATGAGACCCGAGCTACACCACAAGACAACTCGACAGACTCTTGCCGCCTAGCTCGACTTAAGAGGTACCTGCAACTCAAAGAAAGGGGCAAAAGAAGGAAAAACAACGAGGGTTAGTCCTAAAGACTAGTGAGGGGGTTGACTCACACACCCATTATATATATAGAGCAAAGCACTTATTCAAAATCGAAAGGATCCATGAACTAAGAGTGGTTGTTGCAAGCCAAAGATTTTATCCGTGGCATACATATACATACAAGGATTTTAGGCCAAAGGCCAAACATCAAGTTTTAGATACTTAGAAGTCAACTCTAGTTTCATAGGTCATACACAACCAACCAACTCGGCGAGTACGAGTTACACATCCCGACTTCCATAAACGAAAGGCATAACAAAGCAAAACAAAGCATAATCCAACCTTAACACCGGGTGATAGAAGGGTTGATCGACCCTAGCTATCCAAAAATCGAGAGAGATAAAGTTTAATCACGACCTTGAAACCTTCAACGGTTACACCGCCGGCTCAAGAGAAGCACCCTTCCCCAAACCTCCCGAGGTTGGGTGAGACTCTCAAATGGAGAATGTTGATGGAAGAGCTCGGCGACCCTATGACCGACTCGAGATTACCATACCACTCTCCGGGACCCAAAACTTATCACAAAAATCACACTTAGCAAAGCTTATCTTTCAAAGCCAAAAATCTCGCTCACACACGCACACACTCACACTTAACTCAGCTTTTCCAAAACAAAAGCAAAATAGCTTATATACGTATACAAAGCGTTTTCAAAGTCTTATAACAAACGGGACAAGCCCACAATATACATATCATGCACGTATTTAACATATAACATACGTAATCGCATGTGAGGCTTCAAACCATGTAGGGGTTGTAGGTCAAATAACTAAAAGAAATAAAACCTCACCTTAACACGGGTAGCGGAGACAAAAGAGTAAACTGGGCACTCAAGAGGCAACCTCGTCGTCCACGGAAAGATCCTCTGAACAAAACAAAGAACAAGGGGTACTCTTAGACTCAACATGAACCACATTGACGCTCGATAAATGCATATGAATGCGTATGAGATGCCATAAGCGTAACAAAGTAACAATGAGAACAAAACTTGCACGTTTCTAAGCAAATGAATTCACAACTTGGAAATGAACAACCAAACACTTAGTACAACACAACCAAAACACATACTATACAAGTAATCAAGGTAAGGGACCAAGAAAGGGGTGGGGAAACGAAAGGAAAACAAAACGAATCGAGAAAACGAAGTTCGGAACTCAAAATGTTTATGCCCTGAAATCCAGGGCCGTGGGTTTTTTTCAAAGGAGACATCCACGTCCGTGGATGTCAAGGCAGAAACTTGCCTAAATCTTTCCCCATATCCATGGCCGTGGGTTTTTCAAAGCATAAAAATCCAGGGCCGTGGATCTGGTCCAGATGCGGGATTTTTGAATTCTAAGCTCCAATTTCTTGCAAACTCAAACCAAACCAACAAGGGACCAAGGCAACACATAATGGCAAGTAAAGGAAGTAATAAACCAAGCAATCCAAGTTATATAATGGTTCAATGATGCAACAATTCAAGCAAAAAGGGTGAAGGGGCAAAATCACTCAAAACCTCCAAGAATCAACAATGGTGGAAGCAAGAATTCAACGCCAACACTTAAACCAAGTTCAAATAACTCAAGAAGGATGTCTTAGGCATACTTATCATGCATTAAAATCAAGCAATTCAAGAGGAAACAAGCTAAAATCCATCAAAGTCCTTAAACCCTTACTATTCACATAGATTGCCAACACTCATGCAAATCAAAGCTATAGCTCAAGAGATTGCACTTAACAGAACCACACAACCATGGAGGACTCAAAAATATACTTACCTCTTGAATTTGAGAAGAAATGGAGGAGCTAAGAGTGCAAAATCTTCAAAAATGCAATAGTGTCACCTTCTTCCTTGGGTTCTCTCTTGGGGTTGAGTTTGGGATAACTTTTCTCCTTCTTTTTGAGGGTTGGGACGGTATGGGGGGGGTGTGGGATTGGGTAATGGCTGAGTTAGGTTCATATGGTCAAGGTTAAGGCTTAATTAGGGGTAAAAAGAGGCCCAGATGACGACTAGTCAACAAAAGAGGCCATTCTTGTCACAAAGGCTCGTTCCGATCGATTTTTGGGGATCTAAAAGGGCTTAGAAAAGTGTGAGGTTAGGATCCAAAGCTTTGAAATCTCGCCACGAATCCAACGCCTCTTCCGGAATTCGAATCCGAATTCCCTAGCTCAAGATATGCCCCCGGAACCCGAGGTGCGCTAAATGCCCTTTAACCGTCCTCTAGGTTCGGAAAAACAAAACGAACACAAAAATCGAACAAACGAACCCAAAACCATATAACGAGCATGCTAACACGTACATAACTCACATATATCAAGAATTCACAAAAATCAGAATCAAATTCGAGCACGTTGAGAGCAAAATCAAGCAAAAGAACACAAACATTCAAGGTAATAAAAAAGGAACTAAACAAGTAAATTCCAAATTAACAAATAGGCATTAAAAGTAATTCAAACGACATTTATAAAAAGATAAATTGCACACGTAACACCCTGTAAAGGCATACCTGTAGATCCGGATGATCGGGATTTTACAACCTCCCCCCCTTCAAAAGGACCTGCCCTCAGGTCCGAAGCGAGGGTCTTGAAAAGATCCGGATACAACTGTACCATCTTAGCCTCTGTCTCCCACGTGGCTTCCTCGGATTTCTGATCTCGCCACAACACCTTAACAAGAGGTATTTGCCGGTTTCTCAACTCTTGCATCTTTCGGTCGAAAATCTTAATCGGGTGCCGCTTGATTGTTAAATCCGCCTCAAGTTGCACCTCTTCAACTGGTAGAATAGAAGACTCATCGGGATAATGCTTCCTGAGTTGAGAGACATGGAAAACATTATGTATCCTGGTTAAGCTCGGTAGCAAATCAAGTCGGTATGCTACTTCCCCAACTCGATCAAGGATCTCAAAGGGGCCTAAGTAGCGTGGGTTAAGCTTCCCACCTTTACCAATCCGAGCAATCCCTTTTCTAGGAGATGCCTTTAAAAAGACCTTATCTCCAACTTCAAACTCCAAGCGACGTCTTCTCTTATCCGCATAACTCTTCTGTCGATCCTGTGCTACCTTCAACCTCTGTTTAATCACCTTAACTTTCTCAATGGTATCCTGAATTTCCTTTGGTTTCTTAGCTCTCTCGAGCTTTCCATCTTTAGACCATCTCCACTCATCAATATCCCAAAAGAGAGGGGATCGACACTTTCTCCCATAGAGAGCTTCATAAGGGGCCATACCAATTGAGGACTGAAAACTGTTATTGTAGGCGTACTCGACCAAATCCAACTGCTCATCCCACGAATCCTGAAAATCCAAGGCACAAGCACGAAGCATGTCCTCGAGATATCTTATTAACCTCTCGGATTGACCATCCGTTTGTGGTTGAAAAGCAGTGCTAAACTGAAGTTTTGTTCCCAAACACTTCTGCAACTCTTGCCAAAAATTTGATGTGAACCGAGGATCCCTATCTGAAACAATATTGATTGGTGCACCATGTAACCTGACAATCTCTTTCCGATACAACCGGGCAAGCTTAGGCACGTTATCGGACATTCGGACTTTGAGAAAATGGGCCGACTTCGTCAACCGATCAATGATAACCCATATCCCGTTGAAACCTCCTTTGGTCCTTGGCAAGCCGGACACAAAGTCCATTGTCACTTGCTCCCACTTCCATTCGGGAATTGGAAGTGGTTGGAGAGTTCCTCCCGGCTTTTGGTGTTCGGCTTTCACCACTTGCCACGTTCGACATGTCCTCACGTAGTTAGCGATATCTCTCTTCATGCCATTCCACCAATATAGAGTCTTCAAATCTCTATATATTTTGGTGGTACCGGGATGTACCGTATAGGCGGACTTATGTGCCTCGTCCAAAACTAACCTCTTCAACTCTTCCGGAACACAAACCCATGCCTTAAACCGAAACAAACCCGAATCATCTAACCCAAACTGAGTCTTTGGATCAATCCTTGCTTTCACCACCAAACTCTATATTTCCGGATCATTAGATTGAGCTTCAATCAATCTTTGCCTTAAAACCGGTTGAACATAGATATTTGTTAGGCGAGCTTCTAAAACTAGGGTTACCGAGACCTTCTTACTCAAACTCGATTCCAAACCCGAAACACTAGCTTTGTGGCTCAAAGCATCTGCAACTACATTGGCCTTACCCGGATGGTATTGAGTTCGGCAATCATAATCCTCAAGAAGTTCCACCCAACGTCGTTACCTTACATTCAAATCCTTTTGGGTGAACAAATACTTTAAACTCTGGTGATCGGTAAACACATCAAAAGTAGCTCCATAGAGATAGTGACGCCACTTCAACAAAGCGAACACTACCGCCGCGAGTTCCAAATCATAAGTGGGATAGTTTCTCTCGTGATCATTTAACTTTCTTGAGGCGTACGCTACTACTTTGCCATTTTGCATCAACACACAACCGAGCCCTTCCTTCGAAGCATCGGTGTAGAATGAGTAGCCTTTTGAACCTTCGGGTAAGGTCAAAACTGGTGCCGCAGTCAACTTCTCTTTAAGAGTCTGGAAACTCTTTTCACACGCCCCATCCCACTCGAATTTAGCCTCTTTCTTTGTTAACCGGGTCAACGAGGAGGCAATCTTTGAGAAGTCTTTCTCAAAGCGCCTATAATACCCTGCTAATCCCAGAAAACATCTCACTTCTGAGGCATTCTTCGGTTGCTTCCAAAGCATAACCGCCTCAATCTTCGCCGGATCCACTTCTACACCTTTCCCGAGATGAAGTGACCCAAGAAAGAAATTCGATCCAACCAAAACTCACACTTACTGAACTTGGCAAATAAGCGGTGCTCTCGAAGTGTTGAAAAAACCGTCCTTAATTGCTGCGCATGCTCTTCCACGGACCTCGAATACACCAAAATATCATCTATAAAGATGACCACGAATTTATCGAGATAAGGCCGGAATATCCGGTGCATCATGTCCATAAATGCAGCTGGGGCATTAGTAAGACCAAAAGGCATTACCACAAACTCAAAATTCCCATACCGAGTGTTGAAACCCATCTTCGCTACATCTTCTTCCCGGATACACAATTGATAATACCCTTGCCTCAAATCCAACTTGGAGTAGACACATGAACCTTGAAGAAGATCAAACAACTCTTCTATGGGAGGAAGTGGGTATTTCTTCTTCGGTTCAGCTTGTGGTAGTCAATACACATCCGCAACGTCCCATCCTTCTTCTTTACAAACAGGACGGGAGCGCCCCACGGAGAAGCACTCGGGCGGATGTAACCACATTCTAAGAGCTCATCAAGTTGCTCCTTCAGCACCTTCAACTCAGCCGGAGCCATCCTATAAGGGGACTTCGCATATAGTTCTGATCCGGGATAGAGATCGATCACAAACTCAATGTCTCGATCCGGAGGTAGAGACCTCAAACTCTCTGGAAAGACATCAGAAAATTCCTTCACAATCTCCGTCTCTTCGAGCTTGGCTTGATCTTTCGGCTTGTTTAAAAGATACGCCACATAACCCGTCGCACTGTCCTGGAACATCTTGCTAGCTTCCATAAAGGAAATAAACGGGCAAGTTTTCAACCTTAGGCCCGAGAATTCCGTAGAACCCAAAGTGACCTTCTTCTCAAAACAATCCATCTTAGCTCGGTGTCAAGATTACCAATCCATCCCCAAAATCACCCCAAACTTCTTTATAAACATCTTAACCAAATCAGCCGGATACTCTTGATTTTCCACAACCACCGGACAACCACGGTAAACACAGTTCGTAACCAAATTGCCACCAATAGGAGAAGTAACAATATAGGAATCATCAAAGCAAGCAACAGGCAAGGAAAGCGTATGAACAAGCCGGGAAGCAATAAATGAATGCGTTGCTCCCGGATCAAACAATGCATGTAATGGAATGCCATGTATGCTAATGGTACCTTCGATAACGACATTGGCATCCACTTCCACATTCTCCTCTTCTCCTTCCAACGCATAAGCTCTTGCTTGGATAGGGGCTCTCGGAGGCATCGCATTCAAGGGTTGAGGAGCTCGAGCCGGAGGGACTCTCATTTGAGGGCAAGCGTTGATCAAATGGCCAGCTTCACCACATTTATAACATCTCTTGTGTTTCTTCCGGCAAACCTCCTCGGTGTGATTGGGACCCTTGCAGTAAGCACATTGTATCGGTGCTGGTAGAGTGGGTGCCGGCGGTACAGGAGGTCGGGCTTTCTTAAAAGAAGTGTTGGAACCTTGGGCTTTGAAGACCGGAGGCCCACTTTGAGAGGTAGGCCTCTTTCCCAAGTTTGATCCCGAACCTTGCCCCGAAGAATAAGCCGTGGGCCTCTATCTCGAATTATTAGCTTCCACTTTCAATGCCTTCCTTGTAGCCTTTTCCCAAGTGTCCACAGTAGCGGCTTTAAGAGCATTCTGAATTTCATATCTCAATCGATGAATAAAATTTCGAGCCTTCTGAGTATCATCATTTGTAATGTGGGGAGCATATGGAGCAAGCCTTTCAAATTCCAAGATGTAGTCCTCAACTTTCCTATTTCCATGTCTCAACTCCGTGAATTCCTGAAGTCTTCTCTCTCGGGCACTAGGGGGAATATATTTGTGGCGAAATTCTCTTGTGAAACTTTCCAAATTGAATTCTTCTCATTCTCTTTCCAACCGGGCTCTCATAGACTTGAGCCAATTTGAAGCGGGTCCTTGAATGAATCGAGCCGTGCAAACGGATTTCTCATGAGAAGGAGTGGGGCAGATTTTCCAGATTCCCGTAATCTCTGATAACCATTCCTCAGCTTTAATATCATCACCTCCATATCATTTAGGCGGGTTGTTATCTGAACACCTTGAAGGCCGGAGTTACTTGTCCCTCTTTCCCGTCCCATTGAGGGTTATTCCTCTGATTCTGCTGAAGTTGATTCAAGAGAGCTTGTACAATATTCTCGGCATTCAAGGGCGGTGGAGGAGGTGGTCCTTGCCGTTGTGGTGGAGGATGATTAAGATCTGGTGTTTGCTCCCTATCCCCTCTTCTTCGTGGAGGCATCCTGAAAATCACAATTTCAAGAAATATCGATGCATGTGGTTCAGTATATGTTCATGAGATTAAAAGTAAAGAATTTAGGCAAATAAGTCACATAAAATGTGAGTGAATGCAAACAATCACATTGTCCTAAACCGAACAACCTAGACAAACTCAACACGACTTCAGAGCTCCGGTTTTGCAACCCAGAGCTCTGATACCACGCAAGGATGTAACACCCCGGAGCGAAGGCGCCACATTCCCCGTACTAAGGTCTAACCCGAGTAACGAAATGGAGGGTTCGCACCCAAATCAAACCATAGCGAACGGGAGACACACAAAACACACCCTCGCTAGGCGGCCCAGACCCTCAGGAACTGAGCAAAATTAAAACAAGAGTAGCGGAAGCGTAAACATGCATACATAAATCCCAAGATCTCAAATCATAGCATAAGAGGGTTCAAGTTGTCAAGATAAGCTATAAGAACAAATGTATATACATCATATACAATGCCTATCCGGGGCCAAAATGGCATGAGTAATCAAGAAACATAAATCAAAAGTGTATAAGGGTAAGGTACATAATTCAAAAGCAAATGCATGAGACCTGATCTACACCACAAGACAACTAGACAGACTCTTGCCGCCTAGCTCGACTCAAGAGGTACCTGCAACTCAAAGAAAGGGGGAAAAGAAGGAAAAACAACGAGGGTTAGTCCTAGAGACTAGTGAGGGAGTTTACTCACACACCCAATATATATATAGAGTAAAGAACTTATTCAAAATCGAAAGGATCCATGAACTAAGAGTGGTTGTTGTAAGCCAAAGATTTTATCCGTGGTATACATATACATACAAGGATTTTAGGCCAAAGGCCAAACATCAAGTTTTAGATACTTAGAAGTCCACTCTTGTTTCATAGGTCATACACAACCAACCAACTCGGCGAGTACGAGTTACTCATCCCGACTTCCATAAACGAAAGGCATAACAAAGCAAAACAAAGCATAATCCAACCTTAACACCGGGTGATAGAAGGGTTGATCGACCCTAGCTATCCAAAAATCGCAAGAGACAAGGTTTAATCACGACCTTGAAACCTTCGACGGTTACACCGCCGGCTCAAGAGAAACACCCTTCCCCAAACCTCCCGAGGTTGGGTGAGACTCTCAAATGGAAAATGTTGATGGAAGAGCTCAGCGACCCCACGACCGACCCGAGATTACCATACCACTCTCCGGGACCCATAACTTATCACAAAAATCACACTTAGCAAAGCTTATCTTTCAAAGCCATAAATCTCGCTCACACACGCACACACTCACACTTAACTCAACTTTTCCAAAACAAAAGTAAAATAGCTTGTATACGTATACAAAGCGTTTTCAAAGTCTTATAACAAACGGGACAAGCCCACAATATACATATCATACACGTATTTAACATATAACACACGTAATCGCATGCGAGGCTTCAAACCATGTAGGGGTTGTAGGTCAAAAAACTAAAAGAAACAAAACCTCACCTTAACATGGGTAGCGGAGACAAAAGACTAAACCGGGCACTCAAGGGGCAACCTCGTCGTCCACGGGAAGATCCTCTGAACAAAACAAGCAACAAGGGGTACTCTTAGACTCAACATGAACCACATTGATGCTCGGTAAATGCATATGAAAGCGTATGAGATGCCATAAGCGTAACAAAGTAACAATGAGAACAAAACTTGCACTTTTCTAAGCAAATGAATTCACAACTTGGAAATGAACAACCAAACACTTAGTACAACACAACCACAACAGATAAGATACAAGTAATCAAGGTAAGGGACAAAGAAAGGGGTGGGGAAACGAAAGGAAAACAAAACGAATCGAGAAAACGAAGTTCGGAACTCGAAATGTTTCTGTCCTGAAATCCAGGGCCGTGGGTTTTTTTCAAAGGTTGACATCCACGACTGTGGATGTCAAGGCAGAAACTTGCCTAAATCTGTCCCCATATCCATGGCCGTGGGTTTTTCAAAGCATATAAATCCAGGGCCGTGGATCTGGTCCAGATGCGGGATTTTTGAATTCTAAGCTCCAATTTCTTGCAAACTCAAACCAAACCAAGAAGGGACCAAGGCAACACATAATGGCAAGTAAAGGAAGTAATAAACCAAGCAATCCAAGTCATATAATGGTTCAATGATGCAACAATTCAAGCAAAAAGGGTGAAGGGGCAAAATCACTCAAAACCTCCAAGAATCAACAATGGTGGAAGCAAGAATTCAACTCCAACACTTAAACCAAGTTCAAATAACTCAATAAGGATGTCTTATGCATACTTATCATGCATTAAAATCAAGCAATTCAAGAGGAAACAAGCTAAAATCCATCAAAGTCCTTAAACCCTTACTATTCACATAGATTGCCAACACTCATGCAAATCAAAGCTATAGCTCAAGAGATTTCACTTAAAAGAACCACACAACCATGGAGGACTCAAAAATATACCTACCTCTTGAATTTGAGAAGAAATGAAGGAGCTAAGAGTGCAAAATCTTCAAAAATGCAATAGTGTCACCTTCTTCCTTGGGTTCTCTCTTGGGGCTGAGTTTGGGATAACTTTTCTCCTTATTTTTCAGGGTTGCGACGGTATGGGGGGTGTGGGATTGGGTAATGGCTGAGTTAGGTTCATATGGTCAGGGTTAAGGCTTAATTAGGGGTAAAAAGGGGCCCACATGAGGACTAGTCAACAAAAGAGGCAATTCTTGTCACAAGGGCTCGTTCCGATAGATTTTTGGGGGTCTAAAAGGGCTTAGAAAAGTGTGAGGTTAGGTTGGAAAGCTTTCAAATCTCGTCGCGAATCCAACGCCTCTTCCGGAATTCGAATCCGAATTCCCTAGCTCAAGATACGCCGCCCGGAACCCGAGGTGCGCTAAATGCCCTTTAACCGTCCTCTAGGTTAGGAAAAACAAAAAGAACACAAAACTCGAACAAACAAAACCAAAACCACATAACGAGCATGCTAACACGTATATAACTCACATAGTTCACGTATATCAAGAATTCACAAAAATCAGAATCAAATTCGAGCACGTTGAGAGCAAAATCAAGTGAAAGAACACAAACGTTCAAGGTAATTAAAAAAGGAACTAAACAAGTAAATTCCAAATTAACAAATAGGCATTAAAAGTAATTCAAACGGCATTTATAAAAAGATAAATTGCACACGTAACACCCTGTAAAGGCATACCTGTAGATCCGGATGATCGGGATGTTACAAATTAAGTAGAACAAAATATTATATGGGTATCTTTATGTGATGGTTTAGCTACTATTGAATTAATTATGAAATATAGTTATCTTGTCTAAATTTTTCGTGATGCAGTAGTTCTTGAGAAATGATTTGTTTAGCAATTTTTTACAAATAATCTCATTAAAGATGTATATTAGTAGTAGACGGATCAATTTAGTTCCTATAGATAACAATTAATTCTTAAGGTAATAAATTTGATGATGGGGTTCTGTATCTTCTTATTTCTAGTGCCTCACATGTAAATTCCCTTCTATGTGTTGGTCATGACGTGGTTAGTTGGGAATTATCAAGATATCATTGGATCTGTGTTCTATTTCTCGAATCTATTATTAAAGTTTGGAATACGGTTAGTTGGTTATATATTGTTAACCTCAGCTAAATTGATTAGAAACCAAAAAAAAAAAAAAAAAAAATTCCTTAATTAGTTTGAGGAATAAATTATATATTTTGTTGAAAATATATACAGTAAGTGGCGGACCAATTTGATTGCTAAAGAATAGAAATTAATTCGCTAGGTGTTTATTTATGGAATCAAAGATTCATAAGATCATTGTATACTAAAGTAATTAATAGTTATGTAAGATTTTGAACAATTCTATATGGACTCCAGTTTCAATTAATCATTATAGTCGTGAATAATAACATATATATAATTATATATATTTCGTTTAATAACTTGAAATATTATTATGGTTAAAAATTTCTAACATACTTAGATTAAGTGTAAATATCAACTGAATGATTTTGTTGTTTAAATTTTATTTGTGATTAACAATCTGCTTAACTGTTTAATCCAATTGTGATTTCAACGATAGTCGTACAAGTCGGTTATATTTATTTGGTTCTCGAGTCCAGTCATAAGCCATAATTACACATGTGCCACAAGTGTTCCTAGGGAGGAGCCCTAATCGTGTGGATCGTGTTGTTCATTTTAGAGCCTTGTGAAGATTTTTAAGGTGAGGGATTAAAATGTTTTGAACTGGGGCAAAAACATATATTATGTAAATGTATATAATCTTAAAACCCAACCCTTATTTATTAAGTTTGATTTTGACCCGTTGAAACTATATATATTATTAGCTGTTTTGTAACATTTTAGTATTCTATTGAAAAAATCGGATTTCCTTATAAAAATGGGTTCTTGATATATTATACATATGCGTGAGTGAACGAAAAGTTTGATTTTTGAACTGTGAAATGGTTAATAGAAAGAAAGTGTTTGAAAGTGTTTCAAAAAGCGTGTTGTGATTGAATGATAGAACCCTTGGGGAAGCCCTAAGCGAATGTGGGCCCGAAGTATCTAGTGGGTGAAGCCTGGAGGTGTGCGCCAAAGGCTGATCTTGCTACGTACTTCTGTGAAGCTCTATACGGGGCGTAGCCGGAGGTTAACTGCGTTACGTATGGAGTAAGGTTATTGGTACCAGGGCATATTGCCCCTATATGTGTGATCGTGTGGTTGGTTTGGGGGTACCTCGACTAACAATTGGAGGGAGAAGGCTGGTTTCTGTTTTGTGTTTCTTGTGTTCGGGGGTGTGAAAGATTGGAGAACTCACCCGTACTCTTCGGGTTGTTGTGATTGATCGATCGTTTTGATTATTGGTTCACAAGTGTTTTCATTCAAACTAAAAAGATATTCTTTCATACACGTTTTATCTTGTTTGAAAAGAATAAAAGCGTGAACCAAATTGTGCTTTTGTTATATATACGTATAAACCCTCTCACTTAGTCACTTTGACTAACGTCCCTTCTTTTCTGGTTTTGGCTTCAGGTAGATATGAATAAGCGGCATGTTGGTCTAGGTCGTTAGGGGCCGTTTAGATAGTTCATTTCGGAGTTACTGTTTTGGAATTTCTCATTCGTGGGAAACTCAGTATGTACAGTTTATATACCTATACCTAATACAGTTGTCATCTGTAGTTTGTCATTTGTCGTCGGCCTTATCGGCCTTGTAATCAACTTATGTGTTTGAGTCTTGTTGTCCTTTTAGGCTTCCGCTATGCTTGATTTTTATCTGTTCGTTGCCATTCGCTGAGAAAGATCTCGAGTGAAGGCCCAAAGCTAACACTTGGGGTATTTCTCAGTGCGGGATGTGGTAAGGGCACCACATTTGGGTGGTATCAGAGCTTGATTTGTCAATCGGAGCTCTTTTCGTGTCTAGAACAAGTCTAGGGTGAGTCTTGGAGTAAGTCTAGGTTCTACGGTTATAGGATTTATGTTATTATGTGCTTTTGTGTGCACTTGTGGTACGCGCCTATGTGATATTTTGATGCGTTATATGAATACACTCTAACCAATCATGCATCATACTATCAGTAAATTCTGATTGCAGCAATGCCATGCGGAAGACCCCCTCGTGCTAAGATCCCGCCACCGGTCGGAGAACAAGCCCCACTTGAGAATGTTAATGTTAATGACTTTGCACGACATTTTGCACAAGCCTGTGTAGAACAAGCAACCCAACAAGCTCAACAACAGCATCAAGGACTAGTGCAAGCTAAAGAGGAAGCACTAGATAAGTTCCTTAAGTATAATCCACCTAAGTTCTATGGTCAGACTGATGAATTAAAAGCTGAGGAGTGGATACCTGAAATGGAACAAGTCTTTCATGTTACTCGAATTGGAGATCTTGATCGAGTAGAGTTTGCAGTTTTCTTGCTAAAGGGTCTTTCAGAAGATTGGTGGAAACTCATATGACCAGGATAGCAAGTTACTGGAGGTGCAATTACTTGGAATCGATTCCTAACTGAGTTCAGGGATAAATATATTCCCAAGTGATTCGTGATCGTAGTGAGAAAGAGTTTATGGAGTTGATTCAAGGAAATGCTAGTGTTGCAGAATATGAGGCACGATTTGCTAGTGTGATCAATTACGCACCTCATATCATGCCGGGTCAGAGGAGGAGAACTAAAAGATTCATCCAAGGGCTTAGGCATGAAATAAGATATGCCTTGATGGCTTCTAAAGTCACAGAGCATACTGATGCAGTGTCAAGGGCAATAGAGGTGGAGTCTGAGATACGAGATTTGCGATCTGTTCCAGTGCCAATGAATACAATGAATCAATCTTCTGGATCCAAGAGGCCATTCGTGAGGACAAACCAACCTATATATAAAAAGTCATGTAAATTTGGGAATGGACCTACAGGCCACAAACATAATGCAGCCCTACGCCCAATGGGGGTTTATGCTCCAGAACCTAAGTGTGGATTTTGTGGTGGACCAAAACATGAGGAGAATAATTGCTAGAGGAAGTTGGGTCATTGTATAAGGTGTGGCAGTGACGAACACTTGATCAGAAACTGCCCAAAGGCACAACCACAACAAGGTCCAAGAGTACCAGTGAGAAATGTTCAACAGGCTGGATGAGCAGGGAGGCCAGTTTTTCGCGCTCGAACATATGCATTGGGGGGATAAGAGGAACAAGTGGATCCAACTGCAGTTGTGGAAGGTACGCTGAACATTTTAGACATCCCTATTAGGGTATTGTATGATCCAGGTGCGACGCACGCATTTGTTGCGCATGATGTTGCTTTAAAATTATCTATGTATGTTGAGTGCTTACCTTACGTGTATGAAGTTAGTTCCCCTCTAGGATCTAGCTTTACAACCGATCGAATTTATAGACGTTATCCTGTAAGGATTGATAATAAGATCTATCCAGGTGACCTAATCGAGATACCGATGGAAAGGTAAGGGGTTATTTTAGGTATTGATTGGTTGTTCCAGCATCGGGCACAAGTGAACTGCTACGAGAAAAAAGTCATCTTAGAAGCTAAAAAATCAACTAAGAAGGAAATTAAAGGCGACAAAATAGAGCAAATACCAATCATATCAGTAATGGAAGCGAGACAACTTGTTAAAGTTGGGGCGACTGGATATGTTTCCTACTTGCTCAACCGACCGAAGGATCAAGTGAAATTAGAGGAGATGGATGTGGTCGAGGAGTTTCCTGATGTATTTCGTGAGAGTTTAAATTGACTACCACCCGAACGAGAGATTGAGTTTGTGATTGACCTGATTCCAGGAGCAGAACCATATTCAAAGACACCCTATAGAATGGCGCCAACAGAACTAAAGGAATTGAAGACACAGTTGAACGATTTGTTGGCCAATGGATACATCAATCCGAGTACCTCACCTTGGGGTGCTCCAGTTCTATTTGTAAAGAAGAAAGACGGTTCCCTCAGAATGTGCATCAACTATAGGGAGCTAAACAGGATGACAATAAAGAACTAGTATCCTATGCCTCATATTGAAGAGTTGTTCGACTTATTGCGAGGATCGAGAGTTTACTCCAAACTCGACCTTAGGAAAGGGTACTATCAACTTCGTATAAAAAAGGAGGACATCCCCAAGATCGGATTTAACACAAGGTATGGGCATTTCGAATTCATTGTGATGCCGTTTGGTTTAACCAATGCCCCAGCAGCTTTCATGGATATGATGCATAGGATTTTCAGATCATATCTTCACAACTCCGTTGTCATCTTTATTGATGATATTCTAGTGTTCTCTAAATCAGAAGAAGAGTATGCAAAACACCTTCGCATTGTGTTGGAAACCCTGCGATGACACCAGTTATTTGCCAAGTTCAGTAAATGCGAGTTTTGGATAGACCGAGTTACATTTCTTGGGCACATTATCTCAGGAAATGATATAGAAGTTGATCCATCCAAGATCGAAGCAGTTATGAGTTGGGAACAACCTAAGATGCCTTTAGAAGTAAGAAGTTTCTTGGGATTAGCTGGGTACTATTGGAGGTTTATTCAAGATTTTTCTAAGATCGCATCCCCACTTACCCAGTTAACTAAAAAGAATGTGAAGTTTCAGTGGAATGAGAAATGTGAAACCGGCTTTCAAGAATTAAAGAGGAGGTTGACCACAACACCCATACTAGCATTACCAGAAGTATCAGAAGGGTATGCGATATACACCGATGCATCAAAAGAAGGCTTGGGATGCGTATTGATGCAGAAGGGAAAAGTTATTGCGTATGCATCAAGAAAATTGCGTTCCCATGATCAAAACTATCCTACCCATGATTTAGAGTTGGCAGCAGTCATCTTCGCATTAGCTAAGTGGCGACATTATTTATACAGTGTTTCATTTGACATCTTTACCGATCATAAGAGCTTGAAACACTTATTTACCCAGAAGGAACTGAACATGAGACAGAGAAGATGGATGGAGTTCCTAGAAGATTAAGATTGCAGAATTCAATACCATCCAGGAAAAGCAAATGTGGTAGCTGATGCCTTAAGCAGAAAAACGAGTATAGCTTGCTTGAAAGGAGTTTCAAGTGAAAATACACTAAAGAGAGTTCCTATTATATCAGAATCGCGAGTGGCAAATATCACCATTAAGTCTAATTTAGGTCAAAGAGTCAAGAAAGCACAAATGACTGATGAGTGGGTTTGGAGACAGGCAGAACAGATAAAGGAGACCCCAGATTCAAAGTTTGGCTTTGATGATACAGGCATCTTCAGATACAAGAATAGGGTCTACATTCCAACAACATTGAGAAGAGAAATTCTTGAAGAAGCTCATAAGTCTGCTTACACAATTCATCCTGGAGGAAACAAGATGTACAAGGATCTCAAGGCTCATTATTGGTGGAATGGAATGAAACGAGATGTAGCAGATTTCGTAAAAAGGTGTCTTACGTGCCAACAAGTAAAAGACGAGTATCAGAAACCGGGTGGAGCGTTGCAACCATTACCAATACCAACGTGGAAGTGGGAGCAAGTGACTATGGATTTCCTAACAGGACTTCCTAAAGTTAGAGGTGGTTATGATAGTATCTGGGTTATAATCGACAGATTGACCAAATCAGCTCACTTTCTCGCAGTAAAATCAACTGATAAGGTGGAAAAATTGGTAGAACTGTATCATCAAGAGATTGTCAGGTTGCAAGGGATTCCAATAAGTATTGTTTCCGATAGGGATCCTAAATTCACTTCAAAGTTATGGAAGGACTGCAGAGCTATTTGGGAACTAAGTTAAAGTTCAGTACTACAGCTCACCCACAAACTGACGGTCAATCAGAAAGGTTAATCAAATACCTAGAAGATATGCTAAGGGCCTGCGCATTAGATTTCCATGACAGTTGGAACAAACATTTGACGCTAATCGAGTTCCCTTACAACAACAGTTATCAAGCTTCGATGGGGATGGCACCATATGAAGCTCTTTATGGTAGAAAATGCGGATCTCCACTGTACTGGGATTTGGAGGATTGGAGATGGACTAAAGATGGTATTCATCGAGCTACACCTCCACATTTGTTTCAAGATGAAATTGAGAAGGTACAGATCATCCAACAGAGGATGAGGACTGCCCAAGACAGGCAAAAGAGCTATGCAGATCAGAAACGATGAGAATTAGAATTCAAAGTGGGTGATCGTGTATTTTTGAAGGCCTCACCAAGAAAGGGATTTACGAGAATCGAAAACGGTGGAAAACTGAATCCAAGATACATTGGTCCATTTGAAATTCTAGAACGAATTGGGAAAACAGCCTATCGGTTAGATTTAACACCAAGTCTGTAACATCCCGCTCGTCCGGCTGTACAGATACGCGGTTCGAGAGTGCTAAGTGCGCTTTTAAATTAGTTTAACTACGCAATTTACGTGTTTATTTTATTCTTTACGTGAAATACTTGAATTATATGATTTAATATTTGAATTTTTATTTGAACCTTATTTGAATTATTTGAACGTTTTTACCTTTTTACTTCATTTTTAATCCGTTTAAACCCGTTTTCATTTCTAACTTCTGTGATTATGTGATATGCAAGAATTATACATATTATGAATGTGTTTTTACTTTTGTTGCATGTTTTTAGGTTCCTTTGATACGGTTTTCGAACCGTTTTATTTGTTAGGGACTTGAGGGCCTAATTTGATTTAGCGCACCTTGGGTTCCGGAAGGCGTAACTTGAGCTCGAGAATTCGGATTCGAATTACGGAAGTGACTTTGGACTCGTAACAAAGAATGGAAGCTAGAGAATTTGTCCTGATATTTTTCTAAGCCCGTTTGATACCCCGTATTTTGCCCGAAACATGATCCTTGTGACAGATTTGCGACCCTCACCCGTTTTGTTCATATCCGACCAGTTTCTTATCTGAATTGACCCGTTTTTTAACCCATTTTCTCCTCTTTTAATCCTTTACCTCAATCTCTCTCCTTCATGTCAGTTCAGCTCCAGGAAAAGAAGAAAAGAAGCAGAAACCATAGCAGCAGGGGAGAAAAGGAAGAGAAGGGCAGCCACTATTCACTTTCGGCGATTTCTTGCTCGTTCCACCTCCATTTCTCGTCAAATTTGAAAGGTATGCCCAGATTTCGAACCTGCATATCCTTGCCTTTCTTTTAAATCTGATTTTGTTCATTTTCATCTTTGTTTGATCATGTTTTGGGTGAGGAAGGTGAATAGTTAGGTTATATTCCTTTTCTTGATGAATTCATGCCAAACTTGCTCTATAATTTGAACTGATGCATGATAGATGATCTCTTAACATTCTTTTATGTAAAAAAGAACTAAAATTCCATGAAAAGTTGCTGAAAATGGGACCACCATTTATGAATTTCATTTCTTGAATTTGAAGATATATGATGATTTGCTTCCTTGCCATACCGTGTGAATTTGTGGTGTTTGGAGGGGTGTTTTGCTGAGCTTTTGTTGTCCTTTCCTTGGTCTTTTGTTGCCTTGTCCTGCTGCTGTTGTTGTGTAGCTTGAAGATGGAGAAACAGGGCTGGAATTTGTTGTTTTCGCGACCTGCGCAGGCGGTCGCGCCGCGACCAGATTTTGGGCCACTCTTGACTTGTGGCTGCGTTGAAGGTTGGAGGAGATGGTGGTCGTGCCCGCGACGACCTTTGCATTGGTTTGGGGTCGCGGCCTTCTGCATGCTTTTGCTGCTGTTGTTTTTCTTTCTTTCCTTCTTGTTTGTTAATGTGCAGCCTGTGTTTATATATATCTAATAATATGCTTGTGCTTGTATATATAAATACTAATATGCATGTTATCTTGTATTGTATATATTTATATATATATATATATATATATATATATATAGTTAATACATGAATTGTATATTGTATATGTGCATGTGTGGGTACGTGTGTGTGCTTGCATGCATGAGAATGTCTATTTTGTGCATGGAGGTGTGTATGTATATATATTTATGTAGTGAATATTGCTTGTGTATATATGTAATATATATAATTAGTGCATGCATTCTGTATATATAATATATATGTATATATATGTTCCATGCATGTTGTACGTGTGTACATATATATAGTATATTAGTGTAATGCGTATGCAAGTGCATTATGTATTATTTATGTATTATGTGTGTGTGGATGTGTTGTGTTATTTATTTTAAAAAAGCTTGAAAATATTTAGTTTGTTTTGAATTTCTTATGTGATATGTTATAATATATTACTATTTTGTCTAAGTTAGGAATTCATGGAATTGTTTAAATTGGATTCTAAGGATTACGTGCATGAATTTGTGAATTTAGTTAACATGAAATATGTGAATTATGGCTCAATATGAATTAATGTGATGATTCCTTGCTCCGTATGATATTGTCTTGCCTCTTTTCTTATATGAATGCATGTCTAACATATTGTATATGGTGATATGAGCGTTGCATGAATTTTATAAGTCCGTTTATTATGTGAAGCATGCTATTTGATTTAATTTAATTAATTATGGTATTATATGACCTAAATGTAATCTCATTGCATTCTTTATGCATCATTTGCATCTACATGCATTTGTCGAGCATCTAAATTGGTACATTTTGAGTCTAAGGTTGTCGTTTATTGTTTGTTTTGTTCTTAGGTTCATTCTGTGGGTGACGAGGAGGTCTCATAGAGGTGTTTGAGTCTGTTTCGTTCGGTTTGGTCGACAAGGTGAGGTTTTTCTTCCTTTTAGTTAAGTGACCTACAATCCTAATTGTATTTTAAGCCCGCATGCGACTTACGCATATATATATATATATATATATATATATATATATATATGTAAATACTTGTGTGATTAGTATTTTGTGGGATTTGTCCCGTTTGCTATGAAAGCATTAAAAAATGCTTATATATATATAGATATACGTAATCTATTTTACATTTGTTTGATTCCAAAAGGGTTGGAGTGTGTGAACGTTTTTGAAAATAGTGAGATTACGAATTTGAAATATAAATCGGAAAATTATGAAATTTCGAAATTAGCTAAAACTATGAATTATGATTTATGAACTTTGAAATGGGCCCGGAGGTTTCTGCGAAGGAGCCCCGGGACGGTGTCGGGCCGTTGGGTATACTCCTAAGCATGGCCTCTATATGTCGTAAAGGATGTACCGGAACCCACCAGGAGGTTTGGTCGGGGGATGGAGTCCGAGGGTTGGAGAAGGACTGAGCACTCCCCTCAACTGTTAGATGGTTAGGGGCCCGCGACCCCTTCCATCGTCGGAGAAGTTGTAGGTTAGTGTTATTTGATTTTTTATGAATATGAACGAAGTAAGGGTGGTTAGAAACTTGTTCTCGCCGAGTGGTTATGATTTTGATTACGATTATAGTTCGTGAAACAGGAGTGGACTTCTAATTTCTAAAACTGGTCGATTTTGGCCTCCGGCCTTAAACCTTTTTATTTATATATATTATCACGGGTTAAAAATGATTTAGAACGCAAAAACCATGCCCCGGTTCATGAGCTCTTTAAATTTTGAATATGCTATGCTCTTATGTATACGTACGTGTGTATGTGTTAGCCCTCTCACCAGTCGTTTGGACTGACCTTCATTTTCGTTTCTTTTTTTCCCCTTTTTGTTTAAGTTGCAGGTGCTTTTGGAGGTTCGTGCTAGGCGGTTGTCCTTGTGTCGTTGTTATGGATAGCTCGAGTCTCATGCATAGCACTTCGTTTACTTTATAATTTTGTTAATTTTAATATATGTATAAATTTGGTAATTTGACTGTAGCCTGGGATTAAGCTGTGTATATTGTCTTGTAATTAAGTTGGAAAAATTTGTTTATGATAAATGTTAGCACCCTATGTGATGTTTTTAGTATTTCTCGCTTCAGTGAATTTATATTTATTGTGCACTCTGGATTAGGGTCTAGACTGCCTAGCTAGGATGTGGGTTTTGTTTGTCTCCCGTTCGCTGTAGTTTGATACGTGTGCGGAGTTCCCATTTCATTACATGTGTTGGACTATCGTGCGGGGGATATGTAGTGCTCTGCGCTCCGGGGTGCTACATCCTAAAGTGGTATCAGAGCTCCGGGTTGCAAAACCGGAGCTCTAGCATCGTGTCGGGTCTGTCTAGGTCGTTCGGCTGAGGATTATGTGTTTGTTTGCATTTATTCTCATTAGTCATGTGAATTAATTGAATTATTCGCATTTTATGTATTAATTGTTCACGTGAACATGCACTAAACCCCACACGCATCGATATTTTGGAATTTATTTCTTATTTCAGGATGCCACCACGTCGGCAATAGTATGGTCAACCTCTTCATCAACCTCCCTACAACTAAGGACAATCTTCAACCGAAGTACTACTTATGAATCTATTGGCAATGATGTACCGGGAGTTCAAGTATTTTGATCCTCCCCAATTTCGGGAAGGGGATGACACGAGGGCTAAAGAGTGGCTATCAGAGATAGAAAGTATATTTGAATTATAGCCGTGCAGTTCTCAAAACATGGCTGGTCTCGCCACACAACTTCTTCAAGGTCAAGCAAGGTAAAGATGGAAAGAAGTTTCCCAACAATTGGAGGCTATGAGCGAAGAGTTGACTTGGGAGGTATTTGCTCGAGAATTTAGGAAAAAGTTCGCACCGGCCATTCTACAAGAACAAAGACTTGGAGAATTCTTCACACTTACCCAAGGGAATAAAACAGTTATGGAATACATAGAAGATTTCGAGAGATTGGGTACATATGTGCCCCATATCATGAGCAATGATGAAATGAAAGCTACACATTTCATGGAGGGCCTTCGGGATGAATTCAAAGAAGCTCTAATAGTGAAGAATACAAGTACGTGGAATAAAGTCACAAAGAGAGCTCTAAAAGTCGAAACATGGGTTCTAACTAAAGGTAAGGAAAGAAGTGAGTCGGGACTTCAATTTGAATCCGGTTTGTGGTCTAATGTACAAGCGAAAGGATGGCCCTATCAACACGGGAATCAAACCAAGAAGATCCGTGGGAAAAAGAAACAGAAGACCGGAGATTCTTCAAAACCAAAGAAGGAATTCCAACCGTGCACTTATTGTGGAGGAACCAATCATACCTACGAATTGTGTCGGGATAGGTTGAATGGGTGCTAGGCTTATGGATCAACGGAGCATCGGGTCTCGAACTGTGATCAATCAAGAGCTAACAAACAACTAATGCGGGAGCAACGACTTCAAACCGGGAACAAACATGAACCCGAGATTGAGGTAATTGCATTCATGGCACTAAATACATGCATCTTTTATTTAATTTTGTGTTACCTTTCTTTCTAAGTTGCTTCTCGGTGCTTCTTTTGTTGCTTTTGTTGTTTGTTGTTGTTACTTTCGTTGTTCTCTTTGTGGAACTCTCTTTTTTAGAGGGTTGGTGAGTTGAGTGCCCGAGTGTGTTAGTGAGTTGTGAGGGTCGAGGTTGCTTGGTGGACTTTTTAAGGCACCTTGTTTTTGTTAAGGTACGGGGTTACCTTAAGGCGTGGGTTGGTTGTTCGAGTCTTCTGGCTTGTTGGTGGTTACTTTTAGGAGATCCTTTTTGGGTTCAACGATATTTTTGGGTATTAGATCGAAGGCTAGCCCATTAATATCCTTTGTGGAGCGGATGGTTATTCCAGGACGGTGCGACAAGCTTAGTGGCTTAACTTTGGGTTAACCAAGGGATCGGGCCAAGCTTGAGGAGACGAAGATCGGAGTAAGCCCTTCTTGATGATTCCTAGAAAGTTGGGATTTATCACCACCTGATAGAGATATTGAGACGGTTGTGATCTTTATCCTGGAATTGGACCTTTTCTGAAGATTCCCTTCCGGATGACTCTAGCCTGGGTGTTGGAGTTTGAGACGTAGTCGATAAGTTCTTAGAAGGTAGTTTCATCTATTTGAGTACTTCTTCGTGGAATGCCCTTGTCCTATCTAAGGAAGATGACGGGACGTGAACATGAATATAAACTACCGTAAGCTACACGGGTCAACCGTGGGAGAAGAATACCCTTTTTGCTAGCTTCGAAGAGTGGTGTCTTTGCGCTTCTTCAGCGTTTTGTTGGTGACTCCGAGTGTGGTTTCTGCAAGGGTATTGTCGACTACATAATCTGGTAGAAGAACCGAGAATTACCTCAGAGTATAAGTCTCTAGTGTTATCGGGATTCTATAGGGGATTTGTCTTTATAGAGACGGTCATCCTGGAACATGAACGACAAAGAAGAGGTAAGGTTGTGAGTGGGATGAGGCGTTTGAAGTGAGTTGCCTTTGGGATCCGCTTTTTCTTAACCGAGGGTACTCAAGGCTACATCGTTTACGATCAAGGCGAAAAGGAAGGCTTTGGTTGTGGGTTCTAGCGAGAGAATGTGGCCCACACCTCGAGAGTGCAAGGTCACGAGAATATCCCACTCTTGGTTTAGTTTTGTTCGAGGACTTAAAGAGTCGGTTTGATGTAGTAGCACGAGAAAGGATGTTGTAAACTTTGTGTAGCAACGTCTAACGTGCCATCGGTTGAAGACCAAGCATCGAGAACCGACAGGATTCTTTAACTACTTCCGAATTATATTTGGAAGTGGGAGCAGCTAACTAAGGACTTCGTGTCCAGTTTGCTACTCTAAGGAGATTTTGAGAGACTTCAATGGGTGCTCGTTTTAAACGAGTTAACCTATGCTCTCTCGGTCTAGTTGTTTGAGAAGGGTTCGTGAGTGAAGACTTGGAGTGAAGACTTCTATCGAGTCTTGTGGAAGGATTTAAAATCCGAGAAGCCACTTGAAGACCGATCAGAGTAGCTCAACGGAAGTTAGAGTTGAACTTCATTCTGGGTTCGATGAAGACCTCGCTGCGGACCTGAGGACAAGTCCTTTTGAAGGAGGGGAGTTTGTAACATCCCGCTCATCCCGCTGTATAGGTACGCGGTTCTTTACGTGTTTATTTACGTGTTTATTTTATTCTTTACGCGATTTACGTGTTTATTTTATTCTTTACGTGAAATACTTGAATTATATGTTTTAATATTTGAATTTTTATTTGAACCTTATTTGAATTATTTGAACGTTTTTACCTTTTTCACTTCGTTTTTAATCCGTTTAAACCCATTTTCGTTTCTAACTTCTGTGATTATGTGATATGCATGAATTATACGTATTATGAATGTGTTTTTATTTTCGTTGCATGTTTTTAGGTTCGTTTGATATGGTTTTCGAACCGTTTTATTTGTTAGGGACTTGAGGGCCTAATTTGATTTAGCGCACCTTGGGTTCCAGAAGGCGTAACTTGAGCTCGGGAATTTGGATTCGAATTCCGGAAGTGATGTCGGACTCGTAACGAAGAATGGAAGATATAGAATTTGGCCTCATATTTTTTTAAGCCCGTTTGATACCCCGTATTTCACCCGAAACGCGACCCTTGTGACAGATTTGCGACCCTCGCCCGTTTTGTTCATATCCGACCTGTTTCTTATCCGAATCGACCAATTTTTGAACCCATTTTCACCTCTTTTAACCCTTTATCTCACTCTCTCTCCCTCATCTCGGTTCAGCTCCAGGAAAAGAAGAAAAGAAGCAGAAACCGTAGCAGCAGGGGAGAAAAGGAAGAGAAGGGCAGCCACTATTCACTTTCGGCGATTTCTTGCTCGTTCGACCTCCATTTCTCGTCAAATTCGAAAGGTATGCCCAGATTTCGAACCTCCATCTCCTTGCCTTTCTTTTAAATCTGATTTTGTTCATTTTCATCTTTGTTTGATCATGTTTTGGGTGACGAAGGTGAATAGTTAGGTTATATGCCTTTTCTTGATGAATTCATGCCAAACTTGCTCTAAATTTGAATTGATGCATGATAGATGATCTCTTAACATTATTTTATGTAAAAATGAACTGAAATCCCATGAAAAGTTGCTGAAAATCGGACCACCATTTATGAATTTCATTTTTTGAATTTTAAGATATATGTTGATTTGCTTCCTTGCCATACCGTGTGAATTTGTGGTGTTGTGAGGGGTGTTTTGCTGAGCTTTTGCTGTCCTTTCCTTGGTCTTTTGTTGCCTTGTCCTGCTGCTATTTTTGTGTAGCTTGAAGATGGAGAAACAGGGCTGGAATTTGCTGTTTTCGCAACATGCGCAGGCGGTCGCGCCCGCGACTGCGACCGCGATTAGCTATTTTCTGGTCGCGCCCACAACCAGATTTTAGGCCACTCTCGACTTGTTGCTGCGTTGAAGGTTGGAGGTAATGGTGGTCGCGCCCTCGACCAGATTTTGGGCCACTCTCGACTTGTTGCTACGTTGAAGGTTGGAGGAGATGGTGGTCGCGTGCATTGGTTTGGGGTCGTGGCTTTCTGCGTGCTTTTGATGCTGTTGTTTTTCTTTCTTTCCTTCTTGTTTGTTAATGTGCTGCGTGTGTTTGTATATATCTAATAATATGCTTGTGCTTGTATATATAAATACTAATATGCATGTTATCTGGTATTATATATATATATATATATATATATATAGTTAATGCATGAATTGTATATTGTATATGTGCATGTGTGGGTACGTGTGTGTGTTTGCATGCATGAGATTGTTTATTTTGTGCATAGAGGTGTGTATGTATATATATTTATGTAGTGAATATTGCTTATGTATATATATATATATATATATATATATATATATATATATATATATGTTCCATGCATGTTGTACGTGTGTATATATATATAGTATATTAGTGTAATGCATATTCAAGTTTATTATGTATTATTTATGTATTATGTGTGTGTGCATGTGTTGTGTTCGTGTGTGTGTGTTGTGTTATTTATTTTAAAAAAGCTTTAAAATATTTAGTTTGTTTTGAATTTCTTATGTGATATGTTATAATATATTACTATTTTGTCTAAGTTAGGAATTTATGGAATTGTTTAAATTGGATTATAAGGATTACGTGCATGAATTTATGAATTTAGTTAACGTGAAATATGTGAATTATGACTCAATATGAATTAATGTGATGATTCCTTGCTCCGTTTGATATTGTCTTGCCTCTTTTCTTATATGAATGCATGTCTAACATATTGTATATGGTGATATGAGCGTTGCATGAATTTTATAAGTCCGTTTATTATGTGAAGCATGCTATTTGATTTAATTTAATTAATTATGGTATTATATGACCTAAATGTAATCTCATTGCATTCTTTATGCATCATTTGCCTCTACATGCATTTGCCGAGCATCTAAATTGGTACATTTTGAGTCTAAGGTTGTCGTTTATTGTTTGTTTTGTTCTTAGGTTCATTCTGTGGGTGACGAGGAGGTCTCATAGAGGTGTTGGAGTCTGTTTCGTTCGGTTTGGTCGACAAGGTGAGGTTTTTCTTCCTTTTAGTTAAGTGACCTACAATCCTAATTGTATTTTAAGCCCTCATGCGAATTATATATATATATATATACATATATATATATATATATGTATATATATATATATATAGAAATACGTGTGTGATTAGTATTTTGTGGGATTTGTCCCGTTTGCTATGAAATCATTGAAAAATGCTTTTACATATATACGTAATCTATTTTACATTTGTTTGATTCCAAAAGGGTTGGTGTGTATGAACGTTTTTGAAAATAGCGAGATTACGACTTTGAAATATAAGTCGGAAAATTATGAAATTTCGAAATTAGCTAAAACTATGAATTATGATTTATGAACTTTGAAATGGGCCCGGAGGTTTGTGCGAAGGAGCCCCGGGATGGTGTCTGGCCATCGGGTATACTCCTAAGCATGGACTCTATATGTCAGAAAGGATGTACCGGAACCCACCAGGAGGTTTAGTCGGGGGATGGACTCCGAGGGTTGGAGAAGCATTGAGCACTCCCTTCAACTGTTAGATGGTTAGGGGCCCGCGACCCCTTCCATCGCCAGAGAAGTGGTAAGTTTGTTTTATTTGATTTCTTATGAATATGAACAGAGTAAGGGTGGTTAGAAACTCGTTCTCGCTGAGTGGTTATGATTTTGATTATGATTATAGTTCGTGAAACGGGAGTGGACTTCTAATTTCTAAAATTGATCGATTTTGGCCTCGAGCCTTAAACCTTTTTATTTATATATATTATCACGGGTTAAAAATGATTTAGAACGCAAAAACTACACCCCGGTTTATGAGCTCTTTAAATTTTGAATATGCTATGCTCTTATGTATACGTACATGTGTGCTTGTGTTAGCCCCCTCACCAGTCGTTAGGACTGACCCTCATTTTCGTTTCTTTTTTTCCCATTTTTGTTTAAGTTGCAGGTGCTTTTGGAGGTTCGTGCTAGGCGGTTGTCCTTGTGTCGTTGTTATGGATAGCTCGAGTCTCATGCATAGCACTTCGTTTACTTTATAATTTTGTTAATTTTGGTATATTTATAAATTTGGTAATTTGACTCTGGCCTGGGATTAAGCTGTGTATATTGTCTTGTAATTAAGTTGGAAAAATTTGTTTATGATAAATGCTAGCATACTATGTGATGGTTTTAGTATTTCTTGCTTCAGTGAATTTATATTTATTGTGCACTTTGGATTAGAGTCTAGACCGCCTAGCTAGGATGTGGGTTTTGTTTGTCTCCCGTTCGCTGTAGTTTTATACGTGTGCGGAGTTTCCATTTCGTTACACGTGTTGGACTATGGTGCGGGGGATGTAGTGCTCTGCTCTCCGGGGTGCTACAAAGTCTCACAGGAATTCATAACGTCTTTCATGTTTCCCAGCTTCTGTAACGCCCCAGTTTTTAGGTAGTATAGCACGACGTATGTGTTTACTAAATTGTGCGAAATAATTATTTATACGTGATTTACATATTTAATTTTATTTTAAATATATTAAATGTTAATTACTATATTTTAATGATACTAATATCAAATATATTTACATAATATATATATATATATATGTTAATTGTGGTACGTATTGTATTATATATGTGCATGAACTCATGCAATACATTGTTTCATAATTGATGCATGCATTTCTATTTATAAATTAATTATACGCATTTAACTTTATATTATTTGTTAATATTATGAATTTTTAATGTTACATTGTGTATGAGTGGCCTTTACGTGCTTCGTTTCTATTTAAATTGATATCAAAATTTCGTGCAAATTTAATATGTTGGATTTATACGTGTCTTGTATGTGATTATATGTTCGTTTCGTATTTTCGGATTCATTTGCATGTGTTTCGGATTTATTTTAATTTTGGAATCCAAGTCGGGGGCTAACGAGCAATTAGCGCACCCTTGGTTCCGTAATTGATATCTTGAGCTCGGGAATTCGGATTCGAATTCCGTCACCTCCGTTGCCTTCGTATCGATGATTCGGAGACAATGGAACAAGCCTCATACCTTTTTGAAATCATTAAGACCTCCGAAATCCAACCGTAACGAGCAGCTTGTGCAAGATTAACCCTTTTGTTGACTAGTCTTCATGGTGGGACCCATAACCCTCCTCTAACTTAACCATACCTTAACCATGACTTTTGTACCTTGAGTTAAGCCCTTTCTTCCCCCTTTTAGCAACAAAAACCGAGCCAAATATCTTCCCTTGCTGCTGCAACTGATCGAGATAGAGGAAGAGAAGAAAGGAAGAAAAACCCTTGGGCATTTTTGTGATTTTGAGCTCAAATCACTTTCCTTCTTTACCAAATCTTCAAGGTATGAATATTTATGTATTCTCTACTCTTTTATACATATTTTCATCCATTTATTTCTGATTTTTGATCAGATTTGGTTAGGGTTTGAGTTATGAGCTTGATATGAATTTTTGGGGTAATTGCTCTTGTGACCTTGCTTGGTTGTGCAGCTGAGTTCGTGGCTTTAAACTGAGTTTATGGACTTGTTTCTTTGCCTCTTTGTTGCTTAACTGATAGTATGTGATGTTGGGATGATTTTCTCTTAAGACCCTTTGTTGAAATTATGTGATTTAGAGCCTCAAACTTGATAATCAAAACTGCCTCCCCTGTTTTGGGACTGCTATGTGGATTTATGGTTTGTTGCTTGATCAAATGACCTTATTTTCGTGTGAAATTGCATGGAGTTGATGTACACTCATTTCTCTATATGTTAGCATTCATGTTTTAAGTATTTGGACCCATTTTAAGCCCCAAAACCGAAATACATGACCTGTTCTTATGCATGATCCATGACAGACCTGCTGCTGTTGCATTGTTGTGGTTCGTTGGTCATTCTAATGTGCTTCAATTCGTGCCATTTTGCATATATATGATGTATATTAGTTGTTTAGTATGTTAGCATGCTTTCCCCAATATTTTAGATCCAATTTCAGCTCCTAAACCAAAACATGAAGCCCATTTGTATGCTATGTGCGAACTGAACAGCTGTCACGTTTTTGAGTTCAAATTATTAAATTCTTGCGTCCAATTTCGTGTGCTAAGGCTTGGTCATGTATTATAAATGTTACTCTATCAATATGCTCTGTTTTGCCTTGAATTCATGCTTCATTATGGCTGCGAACTTGAGTTCTTGAACCTTAAAAACTGCTGCGAATCTGCTCTTCCCGGTTTGAACTGCTGTCAGATTTTGTGCGGGGTTTGATGACTTCCTGAGCTCCATTTTGTATGAAATTGCATGTACATGAAGTATATGAGTTTCTCTACATGTTAGCTAAGTGTTCTTAAGCTTTTATGACCTGAATTCATGCATCTCTGCTGCTGCAAATTTGAGACATGGCATGGTTTAATTTTATTCCTTCCTAGCATCAGTTTTTGCGTGGCTGTTTTGGAGCTATTGTTGCTACACATTATGGCATGATATTGTGGTAATTCAGTGTTCATTTCATGCATAATATATGTGTTGAATTGGCATAAGAAAGCCTCCAAGAGCTGCTGCGTTAATGCCCTGTTTTGCCATGGAAAAGTTGTTACGCCAAAAACTGTCAGAATTTACAAGATCTTGTTCATAGTTCTTCTTACGTTTCTTTTCCATTTTCCTTGCAATTTCCCACCCCAATTATGACCCTAACATGTTATATGGTGTGTTATGCTCATTTTGTGAAATTTATGGATTCGTTTGGCGTATTATGTGCAAGATATGAATTCACATGCCTTCATTGCTCCTTAATGCGCAGGAATGCCTTGATGCTTGGAGGGTGAACCCTAATTACCTACTTTATCCTTCTTTTATGATTCATATGAAGTGTGTACTTTTTGAAATATGCGTTATGATCATTGTTCGGAATTTATGGATCGATTTGATATGATACATGGGAGATATGAACTTGAATGATTATGAACGCTCCAAGAAAGAATGAAGTGATTAACTATGTGCCTTTATGCATCTCCATGACCTGAAATATTCTCTTATACATATCATATCACATTCATTGCATTGCCGTGCGTCATATATGGTTCACTTAGGGTCTTGAGTCTCACGAGTACACTACATTGTCTCTTGTACAGTTTTCTCGAGGGCGGAGACGTGCCGGGTTCATAGGCTACCTCAAGTCTTCTTTTCCTTTTGGTATTGTTCGGTAAGAGGTGTAGCAGGTGGGTTTCTCTTCTATTAGATATGAATTGACCCAATATATCCAATGTGAAAGTTTTAAAGCCAAAAGTATTGTATATATATATATATATATATATATCGAGTATTTCAAAGGTGTCTATGATTTTCCATTGTTAAGCCTTTCTTTTATGAAATCCGACCTTATGTTATGGCGAGGTGCATGTATGTTATGTTCACGGGCCCGGAACTTAGTGTATTGTGGCTAACCGGGGAGGTAAGGGCCGACGGGGATCCCTTGCACTAGTTCCAACAAATATTAACGTCGAAACGGATCTCGTCAGGAGTTTTGACGGGAAAACGCTAGTCGGGCTTTTGAGGACTCATGAACCTCTCTAGCCATTATGTATGAGGTGCCGGGTCTTGCTAGCCCGTTCACCACCGGAGGAAGAAGGTTGGAATTTGTATGTATGATTATGATTTTGATTATGATTATGACTATGAAATGGATATGTATGATCGTTAATGAAAAGTATGTTTTGATATGCACACACGAGGAGCAGGTTGGAGATGATGCACGCCTACTCGCCGGGCCTTAAACCCTATGTTTAAATTATGAATGAATATGATAGTTTTAATCCCATTGATGTTTTCTTTGCTTTGCCCGCTTGGGAAATTCTTATCAAACTTCTATGGGATTAGGGCTTGCATGTGTATGTTTCAATTCCAAAGTATTATTATATTATGCCCATTTTATACCCACCAGTCTCCTATAGACTGGACCCGGATTGTTTTCAGCTTTCTTGCAGGTTGGAGTGCTAGGTGGGGTGTCGTGTGGTCAAGTTTTTTCTGGTCAAGTTGAGTCTTGTCACACACCCTCATTGTAATTCGTTAATTATGAGCATTGTATGATTATGAGTATGTTATGATGTATGTCGAATTTGCAGGACTAGGTAATTATGTTTGTTGAACCCGTTGTTCTATTATATTGGAATGAATTTAGTAGCATTGCTTCCGCATATGTTATTCCTTTTGGTATTTGTTTATTTGGTGTTGAAGTTTTAGCTCCCGCCTAGCCTAGTGAGTGAGTGTGTCCCCGTTCGCTGTGAGCTTGGTTCATGTATGAACTCTCCATTTTATGTGTGGATCGGGCTCATAGTGCGGGGGATGTGGCGCCTTCCGGTCGGGGTGCTACATCCTTAAGTGGTATCAGAGCCCGGTTGCAAAACCGGTGTTCTCGTGTCGTGATCGAGTCAGTTTAAGTCGTATGGCATAGGAACAATTTGTCAATGTGTGTATTGCATCGATCTTGAACATGAGATTGTCTTTCTTTTTAATCTTGTCAAATTACTTGTTGCATTCTAAATGGAATCCGTGTCCTTCGTGTTGAATAAGTACCATGAGCATGCACTAATCGCATGCATATATCTCCGAAATGAGTTATGATATACAGGTTAGGAAGATCTTATCAAACCACGGCCAAATTCCACGGTAAAGACGAGCTATTGTAAGCTCTTCCTGAGGTATGGAGCTAGAGTTCAAGGGTTGGGAGGTTTCACTTTAGGGATGCAATGGTAGAGAGAGACACTTGAGAAGATAAGAGTTGTTCGGAAAAATAGTTATGACTCCGCATATGGTTATATACAGCTCTCCTACATAAGATGTCATAATTGGATTCAACAGGACTGTTCAACCTAAGGAATGAAGTAAATGAACCTTGAAGGTGCTTTGGTTCAAGGTTCGGACCATTGAAGAGGTACCGAGAACGGAGAGGAGTTAAGGTAAAATAAATCCAGTGGGAACTGGATACCAAGAGTTGACAAAGAAGGGTTTCTAATTAAATCTGGGAATTAGAAATCGAGATTGTGGAGGTGAAGATCTAGAAGAGTTTAAATTTAGGTGCTTTGGATTTCGAATTAAGATAGAAACGAGTAGGGAGGAGTTCGTTTCCCAAATCCAAGCTAAATTACCGAGTTGTGAGGTTGAATTGGGAGATATGGAGCAACAAATGGGAACGGTAAAGAAAGGCAAAGGCTCTTTGGGAGGAAATCATGTGCCTAAGTATAAGCAATCGGAAAATGAGTTTATTACACTAATCTCAACTCATAAAAGATAAGCAGGGGAGTCTTGATCACGGTGATGGCGAGAAGTAGGGTTCAGAATTACCTTAGGGTTCAATGTTGTAAGAGAATTTGGGCAATGTTGAAGAGTGATTCTCGGGGGAGAAATACAGAGTCCAATTCAGTGGATGTCGAAGAAATCGGGGATCGTGAAATTTCAATTCCAGACAGTAGAAGATACGAGTGATGCAAAGAGATTCATGGAAAACTTGAAGACCGTGGGAAAGATAAGGTATGATTCGCAAGTCAAAGTAACCACTTGATTGGAGGAACGAGAAAAAGCTACCGAGCTAACGGCTTACTATATTGGTGACAGGTTCCAAAACATTCATGGCACGTGCATCATATTTTGCATCAAATTATTATTTTTCCTTACTTATGTTTGTGCGCGTATTCCTATTTGATTTTGTTGCTTTAATGTGCGGCATATTTAATTGTTGCAAGTATGCCACGACCTCATCATTTTGACCCGACATGCATTATTAAGTGTTTACTTGATAGGAAGTTCCTTTCAGCTCACTCATCAAATTGTTTTCAACCGAGCCATATTCGAATCAAGAAAAGGAGAATTTTCGGGTTGCACCGGTTGATTAAAAAGGAAACTGGGAATTCCAAGGCTCGAAAAAAAAAAAAATAAAATAAAATAGGGCCGAAAATAGGAAGGAAAGAAGTGAGTTGCTCTCCTTACTTAATCACTTCAAAGTGAAGGCGAGTGAGATCATCAAACGTGGCATGACTAGAATTTCCTAGTCCAAGGAAGCTAAGCAGAAGAGGTTGAGAATTTTGGACCCAAGAAGCAATGGAATGAGTTCATCGGATAAGAATAGAAAATTTTAAGGGGGAGAGCCGACTGAGAAAGATCAAATTCACAGTTGTGCCCGAACGGGTCACTTCAAAAGGAATAATGGAAATGCAAGAATTAACAAGTAACGAGACTCCACAAAGCAAGAACAAGGGACGAATTTGGAGACTTTAACACTGGTGGACTTCGAGATCAATGTGGTAAAGGATTTTGGGAATAATATTGGAAGGGACAAATGCTTCGGGAGATGAAGATACGGATTCAAAGAGAGACTGAAAATTCAATGGACAGGACAGGGTAAAGGATGATCGATGGAAACCTTGATTGCAAGATCAACGCCGTTATTTTCTTATTACCGGACACACATAAACTCGAATATCCCAAGGTTAAAAGGGGTTGTGTTGTAACGTATCTCATACCTTGGAAACAATAGGACCGAGAAAGAAATTATAAGGAATTAGTAACGAAGGTATTGGATAAGAGAAGTTAATTCATCCGAGGATTGGGAATTAGCAGTCGAGCTACCACATGACTAGTTTGAGTATCCGAGAAGGCCAGGTAGACATTGTGGTGGAGAATGAATTAAGTGGATCTAAAATCAAGCGCACATTTGAGAGTGCAACCTTGGACCCTGGTGTATAGTAAAGAAGAGAAAACTAGTCGTGGATGGGAGAGTGTTTGGTCATTCAAGTATCGAACATATCAGGAATTTTGAGGCATGGTTAGTTGAAAGAATTTCTAACAAAGAATCGAGTGTCAAATCGGATCACTACTATGGAAGACTCCCAAAACATTGGTGAACGGTACACTAAACATCCATGGCATATGCATACACGCATTGTTAATTTAAATAATTTTGATAATTTGTGCTTTGATTCTTTGATGTGTTAACTTTTGTTGAGTAATCGATGTTGGATGTAAATAAGTGATAATTGTTCCCTGGCTTATGTGGTTGTTTCGATTAAGTTGTCGTAATTGGTTGTTTTGATGCCTTCTCCTTGTTGGTTGCTCTTCGTTGTGATTGTATTTTGTATTTTGAACTTCTTTACCTGCTTTTTTTAGAGACGGGGTTCTCTAATTGTTGTTCGAGAGACGGGGTTCTCTCGTTGTTGCTTTTGAGAGACGGGGTTCTCTCATTGTTGTTCGAGAGATGGGGTTCTCTCGTTGTTGCTTTTGAGAGACGGGGTTCTCTCATTGTTGTTTGAGAGACGGGGTTCTCTCCTAGTTGCTTGTGAGGAACGGGGTTCCTTCATTAATTGTTTTCAGGCAGATAGTGAATCCGAGGACGGATTCTTTTAAGGGGGAGAGGTTGTAACGCCCCAGTTTTTAGGTAGTATAGCACGACGTATGTGTTTACTAAATTGTGCGAAATAATTATTTATACGTGATTTACATATTTAATTTTATTTTAAATATATTAAATGTTAATTACTATATTTTAATGATACTAATATCAAATATATTTACATAATATATATATATATGTTAATTGTGGTACGTATTGTATTATATATGTGCATGAACTCATGCAATACATTGTTTCATAATTGATGCATGCATTTCTATTTATAAATTAATTATACGCATTTAACTTTATATTATTTGTTAATATTATGAATTTTTAATGTTACATTGTGTATGAGTGGCCTTTACGTGCTTCGTTTCTATTTAAATTGATATCAAAATTTCGTGCAAATTTAATATGTTGGATTTATACGTGTCTTGTATGTGATTATATGTTCGTTTCGTATTTTCGGATTCATTTGCATGTGTTTCGGATTTATTTTAATTTTGGAATCCAAGTCGGGGGCTAACGAGCAATTAGCGCACCCTTGGTTCCGTAATTGATATCTTGAGCTCGGGAATTCGGATTCGAATTCCGTCACCTCCGTTGCCTTCGTATCGATGATTCGGAGACAATGGAACAAGCCTCATACCTTTTTGAAATTATTAAGACCTCCGAAATCCAACCGTAACGAGCAGCTTGTGCAAGATTAACCCTTTTGTTGACTAGTCTTCATGGTGGGACACATAACCCTTCTCTAACTTAACCATACCTTAACCATGACTTTTGTACCTTGAGTTAAGCCCTTTCTTCCCCCTTTTAGCATCAAAAACCGAGCCAAATATCTTCCCTTGCTGTTGCAACTGATCGAGATAGAGGAAGAGAAGAAAGGAAGAAAAACCCTTGGGCATTTTTGTGATTTTGAGCTCAAATCACTTTCCTTCTTTACCAAATCTTCAAGGTATGAATATTTATGTATTCTCTACTCTTTTATACATATTTTCATCCATTTATTTCTGATTTTTGATCAGATTTGGTTAGGGTTTGAGTTATGAGCTTGATATGAATTTTTGGGGTAATTGCTCTTGTGACCTTGCTTGGTTGTGCAGCTGAGTTCGTGGCTTTAAACTGCGTTTATGGACTTGTTTCTTTGCCTCTTTGTTGCTTAACTGATAGTATGTGATGTTGGGATGATTTTCTCTTAAAACCCTTTGTTGAAATTATGTGATTTAGAGCCTCAAACTTGATAATCAAAACTGCCTCCCCTGTTTTGGGACTGCTGTGTGGATTTATGGTTTGTTGCTTGATCAAATGACCTTATTTTCGTGTGAAATTGCGTGGAGTTGATGTACACTCATTGCTCTATATGTTAGAATTCATGTTTTAAGTATTTGGACCCATTTTAAGCCCCAAAACCGAAATACATGACCTGTTCTTATGCATGATCCATGACAGACCTGCTGCTGTTGCATTGTTGTGGTTCGTTGGTCATTCTAATGTGCTTCAATTCGTGCCATTTTGCATATATATGATGTATATTAGTTGTTTAGTATGTTAGCATGCTTTCCCCAATATTTTAGATCCAATTTCAGCTCCTAAACCGAAACATGAAGCCCATTTGTATGCTATGTGCGAACTGAACTGCTGTCACGTTTTTGAGTTCAAATGATTGAATTCTTGCGTCCAATTTCGTGTGCTAAGGCTTGGTCATGTATTATAAATGTTACTCTATGAATATGCTCTGTTTTGCCCTGAATTCATGCTTCATTATGGCTGCGAACTTGAGTTCTTGAACCTTAAAAACTGCTGTGAATCTGCTCTTCCCCATTTGAACTGCTGTCAGATTTTGTGCGGGGTTTGATGACTTCCTGAGCTCCATTTTGTATGAAATTGCATGTACATGAAGTATATGTGTTTTTCTACATGTTAGCTAAGTGTTCTTAAGCTTTTATGACCTGAATTCATGCATCTCTGCTGCTGCAAATTTGAGACATGGCATGGTTTAATTTTATTCCTTCCTAGCATCAGGTTTTGCGTGGCTGTTTTGGAGCTATTGTTGCTACACATTATGGCATGATATTGTGGTAATTTAGTGTTCATTTCATGCATAATATATGTGTTGAATTGGCATAAGAAAGCCTCCAAGAGCTGCTGCGTTAATGCCCTATTTTGCCATGGAAAAGTTGTTACACCAAAAACTGTCAGAATTTACAAGATCTTGTTCAGAGTTCTTCTTACGTTTCTTTTCCATTTTCCTTGCAATTTCCCACCCCAATTATGACCCTAACATGTTATATGGTGTGTTATGCTCATTTTGTGAAATTTATGGATTCGTTTGGCGTATTATGTGCAAGATATGGATTCACATGCCTTCATTGCTCCTTAATGCGCAGGAATGCCTTGATGCTTGGAGGGTGAACCCTAATTACCTACTTTATCCTTCTTTTATGATTCATATGAAGTGTGTACTTTTTGAAATATGCGTTATGATCATTGTTCGGAATTTATGGATCGATTTGATATGATACATGGGAGATATGAACTTGGATGATTATGAACGCTCCAAGAAAGAATGAAGTGATTAACTATGTGCCTTTATGCATCTCCATGACATGAAATATTCTCTTATGCATATCATATCACATTCATTGCATTGCCGTGCGTCATATATGGTTCACTTAGGATCTTGAGTCTCACGAGTACACTACATTGTCTCTTGTACAGTTTTCTCGAGGGCGGAGACGTGCCGGGTTCATAGGCTACCTCAAGTCTTCTTTTCCTTTTGGTATTTTTCGGTAAGAGGTGTAGCAGGTGGGTTTCTCTTCTATTAGATATGAATTGACCCAATATATCCAATGTGAAAGTTTTAAAGCCAAAAGTATTGTATATATATATATATATCGAGTCTTTCAAAGGTGTCTATGATTTTCCATTGTTAAGCCTTTCTTTTATGAAATCCGACCTTATGTTATGGCGAGGTGTATGTATGTTATGTTCACGGGCCCGGAACTTAGTGTATTGTGGCTAACCGGGGAGGCAAGGGCCGACGGGGATCCCTTGCACTAGTTCCAACAAATATTAACGTCGAAACGGATCTCGTCAGGAGTTTTGACGGGAAAACGCTAGTCGGGCTTTTGAGGACTCATGAACCTCTCTAGCCATTATGTATGAGGTGCCGGGTCTTGCTAGCCCGTTCACCACCGGAGGAAGAAGGTTGGAATTTGTATGTATGATTATGATTTTGATTATGATTATGACTATGAAATGGATATGTATGATCGTTAATGAAAAGTATGTTTTGATATGCACACACGAGGAGAAGGTTGGAGATGATGCACGCCTACTCGCCGGGCCTTAAACCCTATGTTTAAATTATGAATGAATATGATAGTTTTAATCCCATTGATGTTTTCTTTGCTTTGCCCGCTTGAGAAATTCTTATCAAACTTCTATGGGATTAGGGCTTGCATGTGTATGTTTCAATTCCAAAGTATTATTATATTATGCCCATTTTATACCCACCAGTCTCCTATAGACTGAACCCGGATTGTTTTCAGCTTTCTTGCAGGTTGGAGTGCTAGGTGGGGTGTCGTGTGGTCAAGTTTTTTCTGGTCAAGTTGAGTCTTGTCACACACCCTCATTGTAATTCGTTAATTATGAGCATTGTATGATTATGAGTATGTTATGATGTATGTCGAATTTGCAGGACTAGGTAATTATGTTTGTTGAACCCGTTGTTCTATTATATTGGAATGAATTTAGTAGCATTGCTTCCGCATATGTTATTCCTTTTGGTATTTGTTTATTTGGTCTTGAAGTTTTAGCTCCCGCCTAGCCTAGTGAGTGAGTGTGTCCCCGTTCGCTGTGAGCTTGGTTCATGTATGAACTCTCCATTTCATGTGTGGATCGGGCTCATAGTGCGGGGGATGTGGCGCCTTCCGGTCGGGGTGCTACAGCTTCGAAAGTATTATCCAGATGTATCGCACATTCTCCCGATGGAGGAGGCACAATTGGAGAAAAATTTAACCTTCACGATGAAACCAATACAAGTTTTGGATCGTAAATATCAAGAACTTAGAAATAGAAGGATCCCATTAGTAAAGGTGTTATGGAGGAATCTGACAACCGAAGAGGCAACTTGGGAAACAGAGGAGAAAATGAGAAGGCATTACCCCGAATTGTTTGAAGGATCAGAAGTGGAATCTGGGGACTAGATTCATTTAAGGGGGAGAAAGTGTAACACCCGAAATTCTGAACATAAAGAAAATGGGTAAGTTAATTAAGATATCGAGATACGTCTAGAAATTGATCGGGTGGCCTATTTGTTTAAATATTATTCTACGCCTAAAATAATAGTGTGTATGTGCTTTTGCCTTAGTTATAATTTAAAATGGTATTTGGAAACCATTGTACAATACAATTGTGCGTACTAATTATACATATTTATTCAACCATGGTAAATAGGTTGTAGTAAGAAAAACATGTAATATTAAATTAATGGGCTAATCTTTTAAATAGGCAAACCTTGTCCGCTACTGATAAAATAATTGGGACAAATATTACTATTTAGAATAATAAATAGCATATCATGACTAGGATGTAATTGCTTACTAGAAAGACACGTTGAAGACACTAACTTAAAACTTAATAAAGTATGTTATCACTACATGCACTAAAATAATTTTGTTAATGATTAGTAGCCTGCTGTAGCAATCCCATTCTTGTTTTAAGGAGAAAGAGCTCATTTTATGAATAAAAATAGCTCGTCAACTGCACCCTTAGCCAATAATAATATTAGTCGGCTATTATAAAACTTATTGCATTGTTTAGACAAAAGCATGTACGTCGTTCTTCATTTCATCACATCAGCCAACCACAATAGAAATAGTTAAGAACAGAGGCAAAGGGGTGAACCGAAACGACGGCGTGGTTAGCTTTACCCTGAACAGCGAAGAGCAGGTATTGAGATTTAGGTGCTTTTAACTGCCTTTTAAATTTAGTGCTCAAGAACTATTCTAAAATTCAATCTATATGTTGTTGTATTTGTTGCATTTCAGTAAGAATTAAGTAGAACAAATATTATATGGGTGTCATTATGTGATGGTTTAGCTACTATTGAATTAATTATGAAATCTAATTATCTTGTCTAAATATTTCGTGATGCAGTAGTTCTTGAGAAATGATTTTTTTAGCAATTTGATACATATAATCTCATTAAGTATGTATATTAGTAGTAGACGGATCAAGTAAGCTCCTAGAGACAATAATTATTTCTTAAGGTAATAAATTTGATGATGGGGTTCTGTATGTTCTTATTTCTAGTGCCTCACATGTAAATTCCCTTCTATGTGTTGGTCATGACGTGGTTAGTTGGGAATTATCAAGATATCATTGGATCTGTGTTCTATTTCTCGAATATATTATTAAAGTTTGGAATACGGTTAGTTGGTTATATATTGTTAACCTCAGCTAAATTGATTAGAAACCAAAAAATAAAAATAAAAATAAAAATCATTAATTAGTTTGAGGAATAAATTATATATTATGTTGAAAATATATATACAGTAAGTGGCGGACCAATTTGATTGCTAAAGAATAGAAATTAATTAGCTAGGTGTGTATTTATGGAATCAAAGATTCATAAGATCATTGTATACTAAAGTAATTAATAGTTATGTAAAATTTTGAACAATTTTGTATGGACTCCAGTTTCAATTAGTCACTATAGTCGTGACTAATAACATATATATAATTATATATATTTCGTTTAATAACTTGAAATATTATTATGGATAAAAGTTTCTAACATACTTAGATTAAGTGCAAATATCAACTGAATGATTTTGTTGTTTAAATCGTATTTGTGATTAACAATCTGCTTAACTGCTTAATACAAGTGTGATTTCAATGATAGTCGTACAAGTCGGTTATATTTATTTGGTTCTCGAGTCCAGTCATAAGCTGTAATTAGACGTGTGCCACAGGTGTTCCTAGGGAGGAGCCCTAATCGTGTAGATCGTGTTGTTCTTTTTGCAGCCTTGCGAAGATTTTTATGGTGAGGGATTAAAATGTTTTCAACTGGGGCCAAAACATATATTATGTAAATATATATAATCTTAAAACCCAACCCTTATTTATTAAGTTTGATTTTGACCCGTTGAAACTATATATATTATTAGCTGTTTTGTAACATTTTAGTATTCTACTGAAAAAATCGGATTTCCTTATAAAAATGGGTTCTTGATATATTATACATACGCATAAGTGAACGAAAAGTTTGATTTTTGAACTGTGAAACGGTTAATAGAAAGAAAGCGTTTGAAAGTGTGAAAGTGTTTCAAAAAGCGAGTTGTGATTGAATGATAGAACCCTTGGGGACGCCCTAGGGGAATGTGGGCCCGAAATATCTAGTAGGTGAAGCCCGGAGGTGTGCGCCAAAGGCTGATCTTGCTACGTACTTCTGTGAAACTCTATACGGGGCGAAGCCGGAGGTTGACTGCGTTACGTATGGAGTGAGGTTATTGGTACCAGGAGCATATTGCCCCTATATGTGTGATTGTGTGGTTGGTTGGGGGACACGTCGACTAACAATTAGAGGGAGAAGGTTGGTTTATGTTTTGTGTTTCATGTGTTTGGGGGTGTGAAAGGTTGGAGAACTCACCCGTACTCGCCAGGTTATTGTGATTGATCGATCGTTTTGATTATTGGTTCACAAGTGTTTTCATTCAAACCCAAAATATATTCTTTCATACACGTTTTATCTTGTTTGAAAAGAATAAAAGCGTGAACCAAATTGTGCTTTTGTTATATATACGTATAAATCCTCTCACTTAGTCACTTTGACTAACGTCCCTTCTTTTCTAGTTTTGGCTTCAGGTAGATGTGAATAAGCGTTTAGATACTTCGTTTTGGAGTTACTGTTTTGGAATTTCTCCTTTGTGGGAAACTCAGTATGTACAGTCTATGTACCTATACCTAATACAGTTGTCATCTTTAGTTTGTCGTTTGTCGTCGGCTTTATCAGCCTTGTAATCGACTTATGTGTTTGAGTCTTGTTATCCTTTTACGCTTCCGCTATGCTTATTTTTTGTCTGTTTGTCGCCGTTCGCTGGGAAAGATCTCAGGTGAAGGCCCAAAGCTAACACTTGGGGTATTTCTCAGTGAGGGATGTGGTAAGGGCACCACAAGTTTCATGCATCTTTCTAGTTTATTTTGTACTTTTAAGCTTATGGAATTTATGTATCTTCGAATATGAATTGAAATTGAGAAATATATATAAGAGGTATTTAAATTTGAACTTGGATACTTGTATATTTTGATTTTTGATGAGCGTGTATGTTGATTGTTTGAATCCTGGAGCTTCCGCATTTGATTTTTGTTTTGATTGTGCACTCTGATTTAGGGTCTAGACCACCTAGCATAGGAGAGATTTTGTTGGTCTCCCGTTCGCCGTAGTTTGATACGTGTGCGGAGTTCCCATTTCGTTACACGCGTTGGGCTATGGTGCGGGGGATGTAGTGTCTTGCGCTCCGTGGTGCTACATGTTCGAGATAACATTGTTTTGGGAAAGTTCCAGGAACATCACAAGAGAAAGGAAAATATGCTTTCCATTTAATTCAAGGATGGGTTTCAAGATGGTTCAAGAAAATGAAACCTAAAATTGAAGAGCCTGGAAAAGAGTTCACTTTGGAAGAATTCGTTCAAAAGATTTAACACAAGTACATCTCTTTAGGTGTAATGGTTGGAAGATTGAATTCTTAACTCATGAACAAGAATTGGAAAAGATGGGTGATTTTATATAGCAACTTGAGAGATCAGGAGCCGAAGAAGATTACCTTAAGTTTGAAATTATTACAAGGGAAGAGAGATGGAATTCAACAAGCTTTTCAAGTCTCAACGATGTATTGAAAAGTGGTGTATATGTGGCTCGAGAAAATAAGGGATGCAGTTCTAATGGGTTTGGAAAACAACAGCTCGAATCTCACCCTTCTATTATGAGATAAGGACCCGGTTTGAGTTCGAATACAAGAAAGAGATCCGAATTATGAGGAAAATTTTCGAGAACTTCAAGATGTCGACAATCTAAAAAATGAGAAGAATTTCGCTACCGAAGGTGGAATCGATGCCTTCGATGCCTTCCCCATCGGAATCGATTCAATGCTCTTATGCCTAGGTCCGAAGCCTATGGAAGAGATGATAGGAAGAAATTGAAGGAATATTTCAAGTGTGAGAATCAGGTTACAAGATGAGCCAATGTTCAAGAGTAAGAATCTGAGGCATTCGAAACGTCGTGACTTGAAGATCTCAATTCAAGTGCAAGATGAAACTTTGGAAAGCAAAGAAATTGGCACCGAACGCGACATTTCCAGTATGGTGAAAGGTACACGAAGCATTCATGGCATCTCATACATGCATATTTAATCTCGGGGTAATCCATTTATGTGACTACCTTCTTTTTATTGTTTTTGGTGTTGCTTGTTACTTGCGTTTGTTGTTCTCTTTTGTGGGAACTCTCTTTTTGGAGAGAGTTTGGTAAGGTGAGTGCCCGAGAGGGTTTGGTGAGTTGTGAGGGTCCAGTTTGGTGGTTCTTCTTGAAGGCGCCTTGTTGAGGTACGGAGCTACCTTAGGACGTGGGTTAGTGGTTCGAGCGTTTTGTGGCATTGGAGGTTGCTTCGAGGAGGTCCGCTCGGGGCTCAATGGTATTTTCAGATAATAGATTGAAGGCTAGCCCGTTTATATCCGTTGTGAAGCGGTTAGTTATTCCGGGAAGGTGCAACAAGCTATGTGGCTTACCTTTGGGTTAACAGAGGGATCGAGCCAAGATTGAAGAGACAAGGATCGTAGTAAGACTTTCTCGATGTTTCCTTGAAGGTTAGAATCCGTTTCCACTTGATAGGGGCATTGAGGTCACCGTGATCTTTATCCCAGAATTGAACCTTTTTCAAAGATTCCCTACCTATGGCTCCAGCTTGGTTGTCGGAGTTGAAGACGTAGTTCGATGAGCTCTTAGAAGGTGGTTTCACCCATTCGAGTACTTCTTCATGGAGTGCTTTAGTCCTAATTAAGAAGAAACGGGACTTTAGGGTAATTATCGACTACCATGAGCTACACAGGTTAACTGTGGAGATAAATACCCTTTTGCTCGCTTCGAAGGTTGTTCGTTCTTCTCCAGAGCTTCGTGGGTTACGCCGAGTGTGGTTTCTACAAGGGTATAACCGACTACGTATACGGGTAGAAGAACCGAGAATTGCATTAGATTAAGAAGTCTCTCGTGTTAGCGGGGTATATTAGGTAATTCTTTTCTTTAAGATTGCCAAACTGTTGATTCGTTTGACAAGAAGAGGCATTGTTGGAGTGGGAAGAGGTGTTTGAAGAGAGAGAGTTGCCTTCGGTGCTGGCTTTGCTTACCCGAGGGTACTCAAAACTACTCTGCTACAATTGAGGCACTAAGGAAGGCTTTGGTTGTGCGTGGCTTTCGGAAGTCTGTAGTTTACACATCTAAAAGTTCAAGGTTACAAGAACTATCCCACTCTCGATTCGAAGTTTGTTCGAGGACTTGAAGAACCGGTAATGATGTGTTGGCATGAGAAAGTTGTTGCGAACCTAATGTAGCAATGCCTAATATGCCAACAGTTGAAGACCGAATATGAAGAACCGGTAGTTACTCTAACTACTTCCAAATTCTATTTAGAAGTGGGAGCAAATGACCGAGGACTTCGTGTCTGGTTTGCTAAGGCTAAGGAGATTTCAATGAGAATTCGAGGGGTTGCTCATTTCAATGAGTTGACCTATTTTCTCTTAGCAAGGTGGTTTGCCGAGGTTTTAAGACCCTCGTGGTTCAGAGAGAAGGCCGAGGAGTCTACCGTCTTCTTGGATCAGAGTGGCACAGCAGAAATGTGGAGTTGAGTTCGTTCCAGAGTCGCTCAAGACCCTGTCTTAGGGCCTGAGGATAGGTCCCTTTTGAAGGAGGGGAGTTTGTAACATCCCGCTCGTCCGGCTGTATAGGTACGCCGTCACTGGAGAGCTACATGAGTATTTAAATTATTTAAGTACGCGAATTATGTGCTTATTAAATTGTTTAAGTGATATATTTGAATTATATGAATTTATATTTGAACCCCTGTATGCTATATTTGAACGTTTTTGCCCTTTTACTTCGATTTTGATCCGTTTGAACTCGTTTTCGTTTTTGATTTTTGTGATTAAGTGATATGCATGAATTATATGTATTATGAATGCGTTTATGTGCTCGTTGCATAATTTTGAGTTCTGTTGATACGGTTTTCGAACAGTTTTGTTTGTTGGGGACTTGAGGGCCTAACTCGTTTTAGCGCACCTTGTGTTCCGGATAGGGATGGCAACGAGTCGAGCCGAGCCGAGCCTTGGCCTTTTTTCAGGGCCCCGGCTCGGCTCGGCTCGAGGCTCGGCCTTTAATATTATTTTTAATAAAAAAATTAGTTTTTTTAATAATTTAATATATTTTTATATATAATAATATATATTAAATGAATATATATAATAAATATATTAATTTTTATTCATTTTGTATTAAATTTAATGAATATATATATAATATTATATATTAATAAAATATTTATATACATAAAAATTAAAAATATTTTTTTTTAATTAAATATATGGGCTCGCGAGCCACGAGCCAAGAAATAAAGGGTTCGGGTTCGGGCTCGGCTCGTGTAGCTCGCGAGCCGGCTCGGCTCGTTGCCATCCCTAGTTCCGGAAGGTATAACTGGAGCTCGGGAATTCGAATTTGAATTCCGGAAGTAGCACTGGACTTTTAACAAAAATATGAAACTAATGAACCTAACTTTGTATTTTTCTAAGCCCGTTCGACCCCCCGAATTTCACCCGAACCGAGCCCCTTGTGATAGATTTGCCACCCCCGACCATTTTGCTTATATCCGACCCGTTTGTTAACCAAATCGACCCGTTTTCAAACCCATTTCACCCTTATTCAATCCTATTTCATCCCTTTATTCTCTCATTTTCGTTCAGCACAAGGAGAAAGGAGAAAAGAGGCAGAAACGAGAAAGAAAGGGAGAACAAAGAAGGAAGAGCAGGCACTATTCACCAAGTTTAATTTCAAGCTCGTTCAACCTCCGTTCTTCGTCAAATTCGAAAGGTAAGTACATTTTTGTGACCTCCATATTCTTAGATTTCTTTTGAGTCTGCTTTTGTCCATTTTCATCCACTTTTGAACATGCTTTGATAATATGCATGAATAGTTAGGTTAGATGCATCATTTCTTGAATTCTTGGCCATGATTTCAGTTTTTTTGAGGATTGAGGCATGATATGTGATCCCCATGACTTCATTGTTAAGATTATAAGCTGAATTTTTGGGGTAATTTGTTGCATATCATTCCACCATTGATGAATCCGAGAATTTAAACTTTTGGGGCTGATTTGCTTCCTTTGCCATTTCTGTGTGGATTTGATTTTTTTTGGGGTGTGTTTATCTGAGTTTTAGTTTCTATTTTATTTCCTTGTTGTTTCCCTTTCATGTCTTGTTGGTTTTGTAGTGTTGGTGATGAAAAACAAGGGCTGGACGAAGCCATTTTCGTGACTGTAACTCGCGGTCGCGGCCCCGATCGAACTAAGGCCTTTTTTGGTCATGGCCTCGACCTGTTTTTGGGCCACCTTCGAGATTTTTTGTTGCTGCTGGTTTTGGTCACGGCCGCGACCATTTTATCCCTATTTTAGGTCACGGCTGCGACCTTGTTTGAGGAAACTTACGAGTTGTTCCTTCTTGTGTGCTTTGTTTATCGTTTTGTTTGTGTTTTGCGCGATCTTCTTGCTCCTTTTTCACCTCTTATGCATTGTTAAATTCATGTGTTATATGTTATATGTTATATGTTTAATTATGAATTTATTGTGTAATTTCGATGCTCTTATGTGCAATATATGCTATAAATGCTCTCTTATGTGTACGTGTGACTTCATACCTTGTTTATGTGCCTTGCATGATATTTCTTTAATCTTTTTGTGAAGTGTATGCATTGTTAACATATTATATGACATGTTATGTTCGTTGCATGAAATTTATGAATTCGTTTAACGTAAATTATATGAAATATGCCTTAATATGAATTTTTTGAGCTAAGTTCCACCTTGTTGCATTTCATATGCATCATTGCATTCGTATGCAATTGCCGAGCGTCTATTTGGTTCATGTTGAGTCTAAGTTTGTCTTTCATTCTTTGTTTTGTTCAAAGGTTTGTCTCGAGGGAAAGGAGGTGGCCCCTTAGGTGTGTTCCGGTTTGCTTCATTCGTTTTGGTCGACAAGGTGAAGTTTTTGTTCTTTTAGATAATATGGCCTATAACCTTACGTGAATTTTGAAGCCCCAAATGTGACTTAGGTATATATATGTATTTAGATACGTGTTTGGTATGTATTTTTTGGGAATTGGCCCTTTTCTTATGAAACACTTTTATATATATGTAAGGTATATTTTCGTTCGTTTGATTTGAAAAGGGTTGGTGTGTGTGTTTTGAAAATAGCGAGTTAAGACTTTGAAAGATAAGTCTGATTTTGAAAATTATGACTTATGAATTATGTAAGTTGGAACTGGGCCCCGGAGATTTGTACAAAGGAGCCTCGGTACGGTGTGGGGCCATCGGGTCACTCCCAAGTACGGTCTCCAACTTAAAGGATCAACCCGGAACCCAATAGGAGGCTAGTGGGGGATAGAATCCTTGTACGTGAGTGTCATGACCTCACAACCCTGACATATCGAGAACCGATGGTTAGGGGAGTATACACCCTTCCATCACCCAGAGAAGAGGTATGTGTGTTTGACTTTATTTTGTTTGAATTATTATTTTGTATATGAACGGAGTTAGGTTGGTCAGAGACTCGTACTCGTCAAGTTGTGTGATTATGATTATGAACTTGATTCGTGAAACGGGAGGATTTTGGCCTTCGGCCTTAAACCTTTTTCTTTATATATAGTACCACGGGATAAAATATTTTGGCTTGCAAAAACCACGTCCCGGTTCATGAATTTTCTTACTTTGAATATGCTCTTCTCTTATGTATATGTAGGTGTGAGTGTGTTAACCCCCTCACCAGTCTTTAGGACTGACCCCTCCTCGTGGTTTTCTTTTCCCCCTTTTTGTTTATTTGAGTTTGCAGGTTCAGGTGTTGGTTCGAGCTAGGCGGCGGTCTTTCTTTTGAGTTGTTCGAGTCTTATAGGAGAGTTCTTGGATCTTGCATCTTTAATTTCCAATTCTGGTATTATGTATAAGTATATATATGAATAAGTTTTGAAATTCGAATTTTGGAACTTGTATGATGTATTTGGCCCGGGATGGGCACGGTATGTATATCTTATCTATATGTTGAGCATGTATAACTGCTTAAGTGTGAATCCTGGTGCTTTCGCATTTGTTTTGATTTTATTGTGCACTCTGTATTAGGGTCTAGACAGCCTAGCCTAGGTGAGATTTTATTTGTCTCTCGTTCTCTGTAGCTTGGTACGTGTGCAGAGTTTCCATTTCGTTACACGTGTCGAGCTATGTTGCGGGGATGTGGTGCCCTTCGCTCCGGGGTGCTACAAGAACCGATGGTTAGGGTAGGAACAACCCTTCCATCACCCAGAGAAGAGGTCTGTGTGTTTGATTTAGTTTTCATTAGAATTTTGAATTTGACTTTGAATATGAAAGGAGATAGGTTGGTTAGAAACTCGTACACTCCGGGTTGTGTGATTTAGACTCTGATAATGGTTCATGAAACGGGAGTGGATTCTTAATTGATAAATTTGGTTGATTTTGGCCTTTGCCCTTAACTCTTTTCTATATATCTAGTATCACGGGATAAAATGTTTTGGTTTCCAAAAACGACGCCCCGGTGCATGAGCTTTATGACTTTGAATATGCTCTACTCTTATGTATATGTACGTGTGAGTGTGTTAGCCCCCTCACTAGTCTTTAGGACTGACCCCTCCTCTTTGTCTTCTTTTTCCCCTTGTTTCTTTGAGTTGCAAGTGCAAGTTTCGGTTCGAGCTAGGCAGTGGTTTTCTTTTATGTTGTTAGAGTCTTGTAGTTCGAGCCTTTTACATACTGCATCTTTACCTTTCCGCTTTGGTAATATGTATGAGTATGTATAAGAACATGATTTCAGATTTAAATTTGGAACTTGAATGATTTTTTTTGGCCCACGGTCAGCATGGCATGTATAATTTGACTGGTTATGCTCGTGGTATGTATATATATATATTTGTATGTTTGATGATCCTGTTGCTTCCGCATATGTTATGATTTTGTTGCGCACTCTGAATTAGAGTCTAGACCGCCTAGCTTAGGTATGTTTTTGTTTGTCTCTCGTTCGCTGTAGCTTGATGCATGTGCGGAGTCCCAATTTCGTTACACTTGTCGGGTTATGGTGCGGGGGATATAGTGCTCTTTGCCCGGGGTGCTACAATAATTACTCGATTTTATAAAATAGTAGCATTATATATATTTCATGCATGCACTTATATAAACGAGTATACTTATATATATATATATATAAATGTGCATACTTAAATAAATAAAAATATATATATATATATATATATATATATATATATATATATATTTCATACACACATTACACTTTATATTATAAAGTACATGTACTTATATACCTATAATATTCTCATTACACTTTATACATACATATACATACATAATTATATCATATAATTATATACATATATACACAAGAACACACACTCTCACGCACTATTCACTCTTCATCTTTAACACACGCACAAGCACACACTTTGCTCTCAATCTCTCCACATATACAACCTCCATTCTAACCACCAAGGAGGAAGAGAAGGACGAGCCAAGACATCTCTATCATCATCTTCATCACTCCATTCCTTCATTTCTCTATATCATTTCAAGGTTGGTGTATGTGTGTGTATGAATGTGTGGAAATAGTTAGGGCTTTGATGATTTGAGTGTGGATTCTTGTTTCTAACCATGTGTATCTATGCATATATGTGCATCTATGAATTTAATGTAAGTACGCTTTTGGTTACTGGCATATTAAAAGAATTGTTATCAATGAGGGTTTTTATATGTTAGAATGTGATGATCCAAGCTTGTTTATTGGTTCTTTTGTTGCCTAATTGATATATTTAAGTTGTATACATGTTATGAGTTGATTTTGGAGTGTTTTAGTTGTTGACGTATTGTGTGGGAATGGCTTGGAAGCCATTCCCGAGCCCCACCCCTGTTTTTCCCCTAATTTTCATCACAGGCCAGGTCCAAACGGCCCTTTGGCCTCCAGTTCATTTCTGGAAATGGCCGTTTGTAACGCGTCTGTACTCTTGTTCAGCAATCCTCGAAACGGTCGTTCCGAGTGTTTCTTCTTGGACCCGAGAGGGTCCAAACTGCCGTTTGGCTTCCCTTAAGAAACTGGAAACGGCCGTTCAGTCCCCTTCTGTCCGGTTTTCTTGTTTTACTCATTTTACGTGCTTTCTTTATTATATCCGTTCCTCGACTCTTTTATGTGTTATGAATTATGAATATGTTGATTCTCACGCATGCATGAGTGAATTATGCTTTGGATTCGTTTATCTTTTACGTAGAGTCTTAATTGTGCACATAAACATTTTCATAACATATATAATTCATAATATCCTATCATAGCATATCATGAGCATGTCGTTCGTCGATTAATTGGTTCATACACCTCGAGTCTCATGTACACCTATATTTCTTGCACAAAGCTTGATCCCATGGTTGAGGAGCAAGGTCCGTAGGCTTCTCTCTTTACTCTCTCTTGTCAAGGTGAGGTTTTAATTTTAGTTATTAGAACCCGTAATATCTTGTGTGACTATTTTAGCAAAAATGTAATACTTATACTTATACTTTTGGAAAAATGATTCACTTATGCAAATGTTTCAAATGTTTTCACGAAAATATTTTGGCGAGAATTATTCACATATTATTGGGCCCGGGGAAATGTGTTGATGGACCTGGTACGAAGTCGGGCCGTCGGATAATCCATTTCATATAAAGTACCCTTTGAGAATATCTTCGCGCCACTTGGGTGGCCGGAAGGCGGGATATTCTTGAGCCGGTGGTTAAACCATCGAAGGAGTGGGTAGGAGTCATGATCCCCTGACTCGATATGGACCAACGAAGTGGTAGGACCTTGCAAACCCTTCCACCGGCCCGGAGGAAGAAGGATGGAAAATTATGTTAATTATTACAATTACGATTAGGTTTATGATTACGAACTTGCATGAACGCCTTGTAACTTGACATGAATGCACACACTATAGGAGTACGGTTCGAGAATCGCCCTTTCGCCGGGTCACGTATTATTATTGTAAACTGTAACTTAATGAAATGATCACTACAAAAAATGGCCTTTTGCTATGGTCGAAATTATGTAGCGAATGGTCCAAATTCGTAGCAGTAACCTTTTTGCTATGGGTTTGCTACGAATTTGGGGGCGTACCTGATGTAGCCGTATCAAATATTTTGCTACGGCATTTTAGTTTTTACTACGCTCTTTTCCCATTTGCTACAGAACGATCTCCGTAGTAAATACAGTAGGAAATATACCAACTTTTTGCTACTATGGTGTTATCCGTAACAAAAAGATATTAATACCTACACACGGATCTCCGTAGTAAAAGTTTCGTGTAATTAGATATTACATTTCTTACGGCCGAAATATCATAGCGAATATTTTGTCATCAATATAATTAATTTTTCCAACCTTTTACTACGGGCACTTTCTTGTAGTAAATATTTAAAAAATCATTTAGTTTAGTAATATATTTTTTTATAATTTACCTACAAATAAATAATATTAGTTCATATCTTCAACAAAAACATATGACCAACTACTATCAAAATTATATTGTTATATAAACATCATCCATACATATCTATACCCAATCAACAATATTCCAATGGGGATACATGTAAATATATATGATCATTAGTACTCTCCCCAGCAAACAAAACACGTAGTATTTAACATTAATTCTCCACAACAGTCAACAAAGATAAAGCACTAATAGTTCAAAAAATTTCTTCAATAACACCAAAATGAAAGCCTAGAGATTAAATGAACTTCTTCAATCTTACCAAAATGACATTCTCCTTTCAAAGTTAGCATATCATACTAGCAAAAGCAACTAAAGCTTTATGTACACCCCACTAACCTACACCAAAAACAAATAGAAACAATTATGATCTTCAATAAACAACAAAGATTTTCCATTCATTAGTGATAAAACTTTGAAGTAATTCATTATCCATTTACTGCCACATACTAGCAAAACCAATCAAAACAATTGTCTCACTAAATGTGTAAATGGAAGTAATGCAAGCTCCAAAATGGAAATACTAAATAGACTGTATGATATTGCATTGGATGAAGATAAAAACAAGAACAAAATTATTTAGCAACTTCCATATACAATTATACCGACTTTTATGTTAACTATACCTAATTCTTAACTGAGAACAAATCATTCATTTCTAATAAGCTCAGATCGGCCAAGCTAAAACAAATTGCTCCAATTACAGAAAACAACTTGAATGCAGAGCAATTGCCTTTCATTAAATAACTTTCCAACTCATCTTGAAACAAAAGCCACAATGCTGACGTTCAAAACAAACATAACAAAGAATGTAGCTACATTTAGTTCTTTTTCTAATTCAGAGCATCTAATTCCCTAATTTTTGTAAATCAAACTATTAAAGAACACCAAAGTGCAAAAAAGAAGTTGTAGCCTTATTGTTGTCCTTAATAGTTTGAACCAATTTATGCCTTAGATTTCCCGATCATTCTCCAAGAACTCAATCACAAAGAACACAAAACATAAACCAAGTCTCAACAATTAAAAAAATGAAAAAAAAAAAATAATCAACTTACACCAGGGAACCCCAATCAAACTAGTCTATTTAATTTCTTTTCCAGATTTTCAAAAGAACTTCTGAACATTCATTAAAAAATAGACATTCAAGTGAATAAAGCTTTATCTACACCTCACTAACCTGTAATCATACCAAAATAACCTTCTTCTCCCTTCAAAGTTAGCATACCATACTAGCAAAACCAACCAAATCTTTATCTACACCTCACGAACTTGTGACCAAAAACAAATAAGAATAATTACGATCTTCAAATTGACATGAAATATGAAAATTGTTCATTTACTAAATCTTGAAGTGCATAAATTACATACATTTACTAACTTCCATTGAACAACTTTGTTAACAGCTTGTCCGATAGTGACAATATCTTTATGAGGTTTCACTAATCTTTCACTTGCTTCAAATGCCTTTGTAACCCAAACCTTGTAAAATTTAAGCTCATGTCACGGACACTCAATAAATCCCATAAGAATACCTGTTGCCACAATTTTTTTTGGTATTCCATGACAATGCAAGTATACTTAAGCCCCAACCTAAAATATAAAAGCAATAAAAATATGATATCTTCAAAGAATTGCTCCATAATTCACAAGCTATTTATCCTCAATATTAGATTAAAAAAAAAAAAGAATAACAAATTGTATAAGGATGACAGAATCAACCTCATTTCTTTCCTTTGATCATAGTTTTATTAATTTGCAAAAGATAGTAGTGATGAGTTCCTGACATTTAGTGTAGTAATAGTGAAAAAGTGGGTTTCTTCCCTTAAAAATGGTTCCTTGTCAGAGAAAGTGCACAAAATATTGAAACTGAAACATCCCTTTTGATTATTATCCTCAAATCTCTTTGAAAAAATAAAACTACCTTCCAATTAAAACCATGTCCAACTGCTTGCTCTTTACATTTATCACCAACAACCTACAATTATAACATCAATAGATCAAATTACAGTAATATCATTTATATAATGCACTAAATTATTCTCATGACTTCAACAATAAACCAACTAATCATGAAAATGCAAAAATGATAGAACCTGTTGATCTGGAATAGAATGAGCCTCTTGTAGAACACTAGATTGATGCTCGCCATTAATGTGAGCTTTTTTCAAGGGATAAGAAATTGGAGTGTGCGAGGTTGATGGATTAAGAACCTGTGATTTTACCAACTTCTGCTATAATAAAATAAAGTGTGAAAAATCAATAAATATACTATAAATGATGTATATGTAACCCGGGCTCCATGTAATGGAGTAGATGAGATGGAAGGAAATTGACTTAGGAGAGCTTCTAATTTTTTGTTCAGCATACTTGTTTTCTCTTGCTCCACAAGCAATTTTTCCTTCTCACGAATATACTCTTCTTTCATTTCCTTCATCTCATCCTTTTGTTTATCGAACTCATCCCTAAGCTTCTGTAATTCCTCTTGGTCTTTCGATAACAACCTGTTATCTCTTGATATAGTTTTAGAACGTGTTTGATTGATGATATGACCTCTTCCTACACATCTAATATGACCGTGCTTGTCTTTCCTCATCGCTGTGAAGAAAAGTTCATCTTTATATTCTTTTGTTCTTTCTTCTTCTGGCTTCTTAGTAAGCTCTCTAGTTAGTTGACCCTGCAAAGTTTAAAAATTCATACGGTCAAACGAAAGCAATTATAAATAAATTATATATTTAAGTAAGAGTCCTTTACTTACATGTACGTCTGATGTTGTTTCATCATCTTCAATCCCCTTTCCACGAGAACGTGATTTCAACCAGGCATCTAACCGAGAGGGATCTTTCACTCCTTTTTCCGACATCTAAAATTTTCATTACAATAGAAAATTAATAGACATTCAGACCCAAAAAAATAATAATAACATTCATTTAAAAATTTTAAACCCTTTAAAATTGGTAAAATATCCTACCTCCTCCTCTAATACAGAAAACGGCATTCGTCCCGTCCGATGGAGGTATTCTTTCTATAAAACATTTGATGCATTTTGCTTTGCAACTTCCTACAATTTATATAAAATTAAAATAAAATTTTAAAAAGTATTTTGTACATCATAAACAAATGATAAATTAATTAGGAATTTTCTAGTATGTGACCATTTCCCACCATTGATCTACTTGTATTGTCTCGTCACTAGGTGGTGTCTTAGGAAACACTTCAACGTCTTCGTATGACGAGAAGTACTTTTTTTTTTTTTGACATTATTCTTCCATTTTCTCCAAATGTCAGCAACCGTTCTCATCACAATACTCTTTGCTTCAGGAGGTACTACCTCTATGTTGTTGTGTGATCTTCCAGCCAGCTAAACCAAAGAGCAAAAAAAAAGTTATAGCCTTACTGCTTTGTGAAATCAACATTTAATCATGTTCAGCATGATCTTCCAGCCACCTAATCCAGTTAAATAGCTATTAAAGTACACATTTCAGAAAGTGAAAGCAGAACATGCGCAATTCATATTCTTCTGCTTAAATTATTTTTCAGCAGGAATGATAATCAAATTCTCCTTAGACTGCGATACTACTAATATTTCACTTTTGAAGTGCATGCTAAATTTAATAAGGAACAACAATCAAGATTTTTAACATATTATCTGGTGTAATATCCAAATAATTGAGTCATATTCAATAAAATGATTCATAGAACACTAGCCACGAGTTAAAAAAATTCACCACATAACATGCTATTGTCTAAAATCAGAATTGACCGTCGAAGTTTCAATTTAAATCAGTAAATCCTAGTTGAAAATTTCAAGTTCTACAACTCAATTCATACATGAAATTTTCAGGTTTAAAGCTCCAATAACATCCATTCTAGCTTAAAACAACTTGACTCCAACCTTAGCAAATGAAATCTCTTTAAAAATCGATTAAATCGTACCTCACCAGCCTTACCCACAATCCTAATAGCCTCAACAGTGGAAAACCCCCCATAATATAAAACAACCCAACTTTCCATGCTACCAACTAATGAAGATTTGCATATCACAACAGTTTCATAACAACCAACATTGGGCATATCAATTTCAAAACTTCTCAAATTCAATCACAACAACACTAAAATTTCCACCATCTTCAACCAGATTGACAATCAAAACCAAAAATAAAGTTTTTTTCGCTCTTCTCTGTCTCCCTCTCTACACAACGGATTCAAACAAAAGCAGCAGTGCCAAAATGAAAATCCCAAAAGATCAAAGGTTGAACATAAACCCATAACAAAAAGATGATTATTTGGGTTTACCAGCAAGCATACAAGAGAAATAACCTAAATTTTTCTGCTAAAAAATCAAAAGAACGAAACCACTTATTTTCTTACCTGGATTGAGAACTAAAATTTGAGCTAACTTCGGAGACCCATTTCAGGATTCTACGTTAGTGAAATTTTTGTGAGAGAAAGTTGGAACAAGACCCCTAGCTACCGTTCTTGGAAGAGAGCTGGAGAAGGAGAGTTGTCGTTTTCCAATTGTGTGAAAAACCCCTTCTCGAAGAATTTTACTGTCGCGGTTCTCGAAATAGCTGGAGATGGAAATTTTTTTCCATTCTCCAAATAGCACCAGAGAAGTGCTAGAAGACACCCAAGCCATCATTTTCAGAGAAGCGCAGGAGAAGGAGTCGAGTCGGAAGACCCAAATTACCGATGTCGGGAAATCACGAAATGTGTTTTTCTAAAATAGAACCCTTCTCTCAGACTTCTAATTCGATATGAAACCCTTTCAATGAAATGAGAAAATTCTTATTGGTCTTGTTTCTATTTTGGGGAAAAGAGTCAAAGACTTGTACTTTAGAAATGGTAAAAAACGAGGGAAAGAGAAATTATTGGAGCCAAAATTTTATGCGACAAAAGTTCTGAGAATTTTTATTTTTAAATAGTAAATTTAGTTTTAAAAAAAATATATCAATAGTAAAAATATTAAAACTACGTAGTTTTAATCAATTATTTGCTACGTTTCAAATATCGTAGTAAATGTTGGTCCTATTTTATAAGTATTCACTACAGTAATTTTTGCGTAGTTAAATAAGTACTTTTTACTACATCTCAAATGGCGTAGTAAATGTTTTTTTAGTAAAAAGCAATTTTTCTCGTAGTGGATATTCGTAATTCCGAGCGATGCCTTCTCTAACTTTCCACTTGGGATTTTGTAAAAATTTACTCGGAGTTATGAATTGCATGTGCATGCGCTATATTTATGTATGCCCCTCACTCATTCTTTTGACTGACACCCCCACGTTGTTTTTAGCCTTTTTGCAGGTATGCTAGGCGGGGAATAAGGTCGTCGTGCAGTCTTTATTTCGGTCCTAGCATGTCTTTATATCTTAGCATTTCATGAATACTTTGATACTTTTGGATTATGTATTATTCTATCCTAGGAGATTGTTGTATTTAGGACTTGGAGGTCATGTATGGTATATTTTGGGATTGTATACCTGAGTTGTGCTCTATATATGAAAATATTATGTTTATGCTTTCGTTTTAATTGTTGCATCGTAATGTAATTGGTTTAAGGGTTAGCCCCGCTTAGCTAGGTTGAGTTATATTGTTCTTGTCACCCGTTCGCCACGTGTTTTATTCATGTATGGACTTCTATTTCATGCATGGATTGGACTCATGGTGCGGGGGATGTGGCACCTATCAATGCGGGTACCACATCCTAAAGTGGTATCAGAGCGTAGGTTGCAAAACCGGGCTCTTGAGTCATGTCTTGTCGGTTTAGGTCGTACGGCTTAGGGAGTACTTGTCAATTTGGAAGTCTTGCATTATTTTGTGATCATTTCTTAACTTAATTGTTACCTATTAATTGGTGAACCTTAATTGCATTTCATGAATATTGTCTAATCCCGGCATGCATTTCTCAATTTTTATTGTAGATGCCCTGTGGTCAAAACATCCATAGAGATAGGAGATCTCCATCGCCTCCTCGACATCAACAACAACAACCACCTCCTATGAACATGGAAAATTTTATGGAGGTCGTGTATAATTATGTCAAGCAAAGGAGCGACCAAGCCCCCCCTCTCAACCAAAACCGGTTCAATTGCCACCACCACCACTACCACCGGTTAGGGATGCTCACGAGATTTTTCTCAACTACAATCCTCCTAGATTCGTGGGTACCATGGATGATATCGTAGCGGAGGATTAGTTATCCCGCTTGGAAAGAATCTATAATATTCACCAATTCACCCCACTTGAACGAGCTCAGTTTGTTATTTTCCAATTAGATGGGGACGCATTTGATTGGTGGGAGATGACCCGAGAGAAGTTAGAGGTCGCCGGAAAAGAAGTTACATGCAGTGTTTTTAAGAGGGAGTTTCGGGAAGCTTTTATTCCCGAGGTTGTTCGAGAGAGGAAGGAGCAAGAGTTTATGGAGCTCAAGCAAGGGACTCACACGGTGGCTCAAAACTTAGCCACTTTCAATAGGATTGGGAAGTATACTCCGCATATTACAAGGGGTGAGAAGAAGAAAGCCAAGAAATTTATAGCCGGTTTGAGAGAAGATTTAAGACATGGGCAAGCCTGGCACAACTTTGAGTCATTTGCCGATACTATCCAACGTGCCCTTATCCAAGAGGAGGAGTATAGGATGAAGGACCCCGTCCCTAGATCTCCTCACCCGGGATAAGTTTCGGGATCTGGTTCCAAGAGGCCAGCGTATACGGTGGCACCACCCATCGAGGGCCCCATTGCTAAAGGTCCATGGAAGAACGCCAAAACGACGGGTCCGGCACTACCACCACCTCTACCGCCTCAACAATCCAAGCTTTGTACTCATTGTGAAGGTCCCCCTCACACTTGGGAAACTTTTCGCTGTCGACTTGGGGCTTGTCTGATTTGTGGATCCATGGAGCATCAATTGAGTTGGTGTTCTCAATATAAACCGGGGTCAAATGGAGGGCAGAGGCAATTGGTCCCGAGCTTATGCCATTGATGGCAAAGAGCAGGACATCGAGGTTGATCCCGCCGTCATTGTTGAAGGTACAATATACATCCATGGCACGAACATACATGCATTATTTGATCTAGAGCCACACATTCTTTTCTTTCGCTTGGTTTAGCTGCTTCTATGTGCTTGCCCATTATGTGTACTTCTGCATGCTATGTGATTAGTTCCCCTTTAGGGGGAGTCTTGTAACTGATCGGGTGGTTAAGGGAGTACCAATGAGTATTGAGGGTCGTGACTTTCTGTCGAACTTCATTGAGATGACCATGAGTCGGTATGGTGTAATTTTGGGTATGGATTGGCGTTACAAGCATTGTGCAATGGTTGATTGTCGAGCTAAGAGAGTCCAGTTGGGTCCAGAAGTGGTTGTGGGTTCTGGTTCGAAGATGCTACCCTTGTTGTCTTTCACCGAGGCTCATAAGTTGGTTCGTGATGGCGCTTTGCATTTTGTAGCCTGTCTTCTTAATAAGCCAAAAGATCAGGCTAAACCTGAGGAGAACGAAGTGGTGAAAGATTTTCTCGAGGTTTTCCCGGATAATTTGGGGTCTTTACCTCCTGAACGGAAAATTGAGTTTGTGGTCGACTTGTATCCGGACGCCACGCCATTTTCTTAAACTCCTTATAGAATGGCTCCTGCCAAGTTGAAAGAATTGACAAAACAACTTGAAGAGTTATTGTCAAGTGGGTATATTCGTCCGAGTTCATCTCCTTGGGATGCACCGGTTCTATTTGTTAAGAAGAAAGATGGAACCTTGAGAATGTACATCGATTACAGAGAATTGATTATAGAGAATTGAATCGGCTGACGGTTAAGAATAAATATCCCCTCCCACATATTGAGGAGTTATTCGATATACTTCAGGGTTTAAAGGTCTATTCTAAGCTTGACCTACATCAGGGATATTACCAACTGTGAATTCGAGAAGAAGATATCTCGAAGACAGGGTTTAACAATCGGTACGGACATTATGAGTTTGTGGTGATGTTTCGTTCGGTTTGACTAATGCCCCCACAGCTTTTACGGACATGATACACAGAATATTTCGGCCTTTTCTTGATAAGTTTGTGGTGATCTTCATTGATGATATTCTTGTGTATTCGAGGTCCGCCGAGGGGCATGCGAGACACTTTAAACTTGTTTTGCAAACGCTCAAGGATAACCAGTTGTTTGCAAAGTTCAGCCAGTGTGATTTCTGGATCGATAGGGTTTCTTTTTTGGGTCATATTATATCCGAGAATGGAGTAGAAGTTGACCCCGTTAAGATTGAGACCTTATCCAAGTGGGAGAAATAGAAGAATGCCTCGGAAGTTCGAAGTTTCTTGGGTTTACCGGGATATTATAGAAGATTCATGAAGGACTTCTCGAAGATCGCTGCTCCATTAGCCCGATTGACTAAGAAAGAGGTAAAATTTATATGGGATGAGGCATGCGACGGGAACTTCAATCTATTGAAGGATAAATTGATTATCGCCTCGGTCATAACACTTCCCAAAGGCTCCGAGGGTTATTCCGTATATACGGATGCATCAAAGGAGAGATTGGGATGTGTATTGATGTAAAACGGGAAAGTTGTTGCATATGTCTCTAGAAAGTTAAAGGATCATGAGAAGAACTATCCTACACACGACTTGGAACTCACCGCCTTGATCTTTGCTCTTGCTAAGTAGAGGCACTACTTGTATGGAGTTCCTTTTGAGATATTCACCGACCACGAGAGTCTCTAATATTTTTTCACACAAAAAGAATTAAATATAAGGCAAAGGCGTTGGATGGAGTTTCTTGAAGATTATGAGTGCACAATCAAATATCATCCCGACAAAGCCAATGTGGTCGCCGATGCACTTAGTAGGAAGGCTAGTGTATTGAATTTGGAAGTGGGAGAAGGAAGTAAGGCTGAGCCAATTGTTTTGAAGGCTCGTGTTTTCAACATCAATGTACAACCGGAGTTGAAGCACCGGTTATTTGAGGCTCAAACTAGTGACCCGGGAGTGAAAAAATTGGTTGCTAAGGCGAGAGCCAATCCAGAATATCCATTTGGGTATGATGAGACTGGATTGTTTCAATTCAAGAACCGTATGGTTATACCCGAAGAGTTAAAATGGGTGATACTTGAAGAGGCTCACAAATCGGCTTACTCTATCCACCCCGGAGGTAATAAGATGTATAAGGATTTGAAACAATATTATTGGTGAAATGGGTTGAAGAAGGATGTGGCCAAGTATTTGAAACATTGCAAAACTTGTCAGATGGTGAAAGCCGAACATAAAAAATTCGGAGGTCTTTTACAGTCGTTACCTATCCCCGAGTGCAAGTGGGAGCAAGTGAAGATGGATTTTATGTCCGGGTTACCGAAAGTAAAGGGTGGTTATGATGGAATTTGGGTGATTGTTGACATCTTGACTAAGTCGGCTCACTTTCTACTAGTTCAGATGTCCGATAAGATCAACAAGCTAGCTGAGTTGTATAACAGAGAGATAATTCGCCTTCATGGGATTCCGGTTAGCAATGTGTCGGATAGGGATCCGATGTTCACTTCGAGGTTGTGGCAAGAGCTGCAAGGTCTTTTGGGTACAAGACTCAAGTTTAGCACCGCTTCACACCCCCAGACGGATGGCCAATCCGAGAGATTGATTAAGTATCTTGAGGATTTACTACGGGCTTGTGCTTTGGATTTTCAGACTTCTAGGGATAAGCAGTTGCATTTGATCGAGTTCGCCTACAATAACAGTTACCAAGCCTCAATTTATGCCCCGTATGAAGTTCTCTATGTTCGGAAATGTAGATCCCCGTTGTTCTTTGATCTTGAAGAATGGAAATGGACTAAGCAAGAGGGCATTAAGAAGGGTGAAAAGAAGGAGAAACCCTCTAAGGCCATGCGAGATATGGTTGAGAAAGTCCAATTGGTATAACAATGGATGAAAGCAGCTCAAGATCGACAAAAGAGCTACGCCGACAATTGAAGAAGGGATCTTAAGTTTGAAGTTAGGGACCGGGTGTTCTTGAAGGCGTCTCCTCGCAAAGGATTTGTCTCAGATTAGTAAAGGAGGGAAGCTTAACCCTCGATATTTGGTCCATTTGAGATACTTGAGAAGATTGGTAAAGTGGCTTATCGTTTGGACCTACCACCGAGCTTAACCGGGATTCACAATGTCTTCCATGTTTCTCAATTAAGGAAGTACTATCCCGATGAGTCCGAGATTCTCCCCGTTGAAGATGTTGAAGAAGCAGAGCTGCAACCGGATTTAACTTTCATCCAAAAGCCGATAAAGATTTTGGATCGCAAGTTTTAAGTGTTGAGAAACCAGCAAATCCCATTGGAAAAGATTTTATGGAGGAGTGATAAAACCAATGAAGCCACGTGGGAAATCGAGGACAAGAAGAAGAAGTTTCATCTGCAGTTGTTCCAGACCGAGCAGTGAATCTGGGGACCAGATTCTTTTAAGGGGGAAAGGTTGTGAGGCCCCGTGTTTTCACCGTACAGGTACGCGCCAAACACGTGAGTTCTTGAGAGTTATAATTATTTGCATGCTTTATTTGAACTATATGTGTAATAGCCAAAGGTGTTTTGTCCCACATCGGATTGGAGGTAGGCTTGAAGCCACTTTATAAAGTGGTGGATCCCCCTCCCCTTGTAGAGGCCTTTTCCTGGGTGGTTCCCTTCGGGGTCTGGTTCCCACCTGGGAGAAACAAAACCGTGAGGGTGGTTCCCTTCGGGGTCTGGTTCCCATCCAAAGCGGACAATATCGAACGGCGGGTTTTCGGGCTGTTACAAATGGTATCAGAGCCGGGGACCCGGATTCGGTGTGCCAGCGAGGACGCTGGGCCCTCTTAAGGGGGGTGGACTGTAATAGCCAAAGGTGTTTTGTCCCACATCGGATTGGAGGTAGGCTTGAAGCCACTTTATAAAGTGGTGGATCCCCCTCCCCTTGTAGAGGCCTTTTCCTGGGTGGTTCCCTTCGGGGTCTGGTTCCCACCTGGGAGAAACAAAACCGTGAGGGTGGTTCCCTTCGGGGTCTGGTTCCCATCCAAAGCGGACAATATCGAACGGCGGGTTTTCGGGCTGTTACAATATGCCTATGTGAATTGTGTGAAATATGTGATTTAATTGACTTATGTGGATGCTTTAATAATATTTGCATTCATTTCATTTCATAACATATACATATTTCATAAATTCATTCATTCATAAACAATTTCATAATTCTAACTTATATATATATATATATATACACATATATATATAATATATATATATACATATTTATATATAAGTTATATATATAAGCTATTTTATAAAATAGTAGCATTATATATATTTCATGCATGCACTTATATAAATGTGCATACTTATTATATATATGTTGGAAAAATAGACGAGAAACGCAGCGGAAATATAAAATTTTTCTCAACTAAGTAAGATCGAAACTCGTAATTCCTATTCCCAAATTCATAGGGGTCCAAGAACTTACAAGAATCGTCGCTTTCTTGACACGCTTTGAGCCGCCCTCAAACGCGCTTCATACAGTAATGGAGTCTCGTCCCTCGAAACGATTCTTTCTACTAGATTCCACAATAGGTCTCCTCTAGAGTAATAATCCACACCAGTCCTAGATTCAAATCATGTGAGTGAGCATGCTAGTACTATGACATGTGTAAAGAAAGAAACAAAACCAGAAGAAAGAGAGCAAGAGAATTATCCCATCATGAAGCCGTCATCGTTTGGGCGTGATCCCATGCTCACGCGTAAGAGTGAATTTCGAACCCCTTGGCTTATTTATAGCCTAGGGTTCGAACCCCTTAGTCTAGTTGGAATTGGATTCCAACTTTGACTTTTCTTCTATTTCCTTTCTCTCCAAGTAATAGGAGCCTAATTCAAAATAAGATATCTATTCTTCTAGAAAGAGAGTTCCTAACTAATTAGGAATATTTAATTATTCCGATAATAATTAAATATCTTATTCCAATAATATTTATTCTAATCATATTGGAATTAATATTTACTAGAATAGTAAATAGAAGATATTTAATATTTATTTATTTATTTATTCTAATCAAAGTAGAATAACTAAACAACTAAATAATTAAATAGTTAGAATTAATTCTCTTAATCAATTCCATGAAGGGCATTATAATTAATTCTCTAATTAATTCTAACGAGCTAAAATTAATTCTCTAATTAATCTTATTTTGGCTTTACAATTAAATCTCCTAATTAATTCTATTTGGGCTTTGTAATTAATTCTCTAATTAATTAACATATGGTTCAATTATTCAATCGGACCACAAGCCCCAAACCTCTCTCACGTGCCACACATGTACTTTACATGTGTGGTCTCGTCTCGATCAGCTATTTGATCTTTCCTTCAATACCCTTTGAATCTGGCATTTGCGTGTGACCCCCTAGGTTCATTTTCAGTTAGCAGTGAGACTAATACGCTTTATTAGTTCACAGATCATACGACCATAATCTAGCAACAAGTGTATGACCCCTACCCGAACAATGAATATATATTCGAAGAACCTTTCAGTCAATGACAGCTGTGAGGTACAATCCTCCTACCAACCCATCTCTTGATTAAGATCTAGGGCATGGGAATAATGAGAGCCCTACTAATCTCAAGCATAAAGTTAAGTTCATTTCATATCCATTTGATCTCAATCCAAGAAACTCTTTCTTGATGTCTTGATCCAATACCTTGGCCGAGGGTTTAGGATGGCATATGAACGACTTATGCAATAAGTGATCTTCTTGCATTAAAGCAAGTGTAGGTCCTTTGTTGATTCTCATATGCTTCCATATGCCACATGTGTAGCCCCAACATAAGCCTTGAATCAGTTGTCTCGTGAGACATCCTTTAAAGCTTATACCTAAGACTACAGAGTTAGGCCACAAAGCATCAACGGAATCTCAAGTCAAAGGATTACTATACTCACGTCATTGACTTGTGAGATATTTCCTAATCTGGAAGTTTCCTCTTCCTGAAGTGGAAACATCCTTTCCCATTTAGGATTCTTCTCACGCGGGACACCTCGGTGTACCCATTCTAATAATGAGTACCCTCATGTATTGCGTAAGCATCAACTTATGCATTTTACACCCTATGAAACAGGATGCTCCTTCTTAAGGATGCAATCCCACGAGCAAGCCTCAATTGAGCCTAATCAACACTCCCACTGTTTGTTGGACTCATCAACTTGGAGTGGTTTCTAATCTGGCCTTGAGTTAGGGCTTGTTTCATGTGTCATTCACCTAATGACAAAGTCCCGAGCAGCCTTACGGATTAGGGGAGTTCTAATACATGCGCATATAACGAAAACACACAAAACATATATTGCACATAAAGAAGTGTTTGCCTATGAAAATATTCACCGTATATTATTCAAAGATTGTCTGTAACATAAGGAAAGTCCCAAAGCAGATTACGACGAATCGGCTTTCTATGGGACTATTCCCAACAATATATATATTCCATACACACATTTCACTTTATATTATAAAGTACATGTACATATATACCTGTAATATTCCCATTACACTTTATACATACATACACATACATAATTATAGCAAATAATTATATACATATATACACAAGAACACACACTCTCATGCACTATTCACTCTTCATCTCTAACACACACACAAACACACACTTTGCTCTCAATCTCCCCACATACACACACCCTCCATTCGGACCACCAAGGAGAAAGAGAAGGAGGAGCCAAGCCATCTCCATCATCATCTTCATCACTCCATTCCTTCATTTCTCCATATCATTTCAAGGTTAGTGTATGTGTGTGTATGAATATGTGGAAATAGCTAGGGCTTTGATGATTTGAGTGTGGATTCTTGTTTCTAAGCATGTGTATAATAGTACAGGACCAGCCCAGTATGCAGATATTGTCCGCTTTGCACGCCCTTAATCGAAATGGCCTTAAGGATTCGTTCTTCCTGATGGGTTAGACCACCAAGGAAAACGCGTCTGCAAGGTAAGGTTTCTATCCCACTTATAAGGAGGACTTCGTTCTCCTTACCAACCGATGTGGGATGGGTGCACATCCACCCCCCCTAAGGAGAGCTCAGCGTCCGCGCTGAGGACCTGACATATCAGCTTCCCGGCACCGGCTCTGATACCATTTGTAACAGTGCAGGACTAGCCCAATATGTAGATATTGTCCGCTTTGCACGCTTTTAATCGAAACGGCCTCACGGATTTGTTCTTCCTGATGGGTTAGCCCACCAAGCAAAACGCGTTTGCAAGGTGAGGTTTTTATCCCCCTTATAAGGAGGACTTCGTTCTCCTTACCAATTGATGTGGGATGGGTGCACATCCAACTTAAGGAGCCCGAGCGCGAGACGTCACATCCCCCGCACCATGACCCGACCCGCATATGAAATGGCCAATCCATACACGAGCCAAATCAAGGCGAACGGGGACACAACACACTCATAACGTTAGGAGGGACTAACCCTTAAACCAAACAAAGAACCAACAATCATAACAACAGAGTAGCATAAATACGGAAGCATAAAATCCCTAACTCATATATTGAGCTATAAGCTCTAGATACCATCAAACAAAAATACAAGTATCATAATCAACAGCCCACATGGCCTATTACAATTCATGTATGCTCCATTCATTTTATGTCATAATAAACATAATGTATGAGTGATTACATAGAAGAAATGCAAGACACTAATGCAAGACTCCCAACGACTCGTATTCCCGCCTAGCACTTCCCACCTGCAAAATAAATGAAAACAACTCCGGGTTCAGTCTTTAAGAGACTGGTGGGTATAAAACGGGCATAATATGTAAATATTGTTAGAAAAACAGAATCAGAAAGCAATGGAAATTTAAAAATTTTCCAACAAAAGGATCGAAACTCGCAATCATGAATCCAAATTCGTAAGGTAAAGAAACTTACTTTTTCAATAAACTTTCTTGAAGCGTTTCAAGCCACCCAAGAACGCTCTTCTCGCCGCTTGATCCCCTCTCCTTGGTAAAGCTCGAATCTTTAAAACTTCTAACTTGAAGCTCTCTAGAGATAGTCCACCAACTTGACTACAATCTAACTAGTAAGGATGCTAGTTCTCTAGTTAGTGTTTAGGCTTAACCTAGGGTTTATTTGATCTTGGAGAAAGGATGGTGTTCAACACATGAACCAAAAGAACCGTCAATCACCCTCAAAGGGGAGCTCGAGCTCCCTATATATCATATAGAGAGGGGCGGCCGAAACTTAGTCCTATTAGACTAAGGATTTGGTCCCTCTCTCTCATTACTTGCATCAAGTAATTCCAAACCTTGACTTTGAATTCTAATTCAAATAAACTTTTAAGAGAGCTAAAATATCCGAAACCCTTTTGGATAATATTATACTTTATTTATTAATTAATAAATAACTTATTTATCTAATTAATTAATTCATAATTAATTAAATAGATTAATTTCTCCAAAATAAGACTTTCATTTTAATTCAAAAATTAAACCAAAGCCTATTAAATAATTAACACATTAATTATTTAACACATACAATATATATATACACGTGTGAGATACATGTCCCAAGGACACGTGCCACTCACGTGACCCACACGTGTGGAACCCTCTCGGCATGATCAACTCGTTTAATCATTTTAAAACCTTAACTCATGTAACCAAGTTGTTGTGTGTGACCCTCTAGGTTCTCAATTCAATTAGCAGTGACCCTAATTAATTAATCAGTCCACAGATTAAACGATCATAGTCTAGCAACAAGTGTTTAACCCCTAGCTGAATTGGAATGTCTCGATTCGACAGAACCTTTAAGTCATTGATTCATGTGAGACATAATCCTCCTACTTACTATCTCTCAACCAAGATCTAGGGTAAGAAAATAATCAGAACCCTAATAATCCGGTCTTAAAGCTAAGTGCATTTCATATCCATTTGATCTCAATCCAAGAAACCCTTTTCTTGATGTCTTGATCTATTGCCTTGGCCAAGGACTCCATATGGCATATGAATGACTTACATAATAAGAGATCACCTTGCAAATGCAAGTGTAGGTCCTTTCTTGATTCTCATTCACTTTTATGAGTCACTTGTGCAGCCCCAGCATAAGCCTTGAATCAGTTGTCTAAGGCGACACCCTTTAAAGCTTATACCTAAGACTACAGAGTTAACTTCCCTTTAAAGTGACATGGAACCTCAAGTCTAAGGATCAATTAATCACATCAATGACTCGTGAGATATTTCATAATCTGGAAGTTTCCATTTCCTGAAATAGAAACTTCCTTTCCCATTTAGGAATCTTCTCACACAGGGCACCTCAGTGAACTTACTTATTGAAGTAAGCACCCTCATGTATCACGCACGTATCAACTATACACTTTGCACCTCCATGAAACAAGATGGTCCTTCTTGAGGGCGTGATTCCACAAGCAAGCCTTAAAGGAGTCTGGTTGACACTCCCACTGTCTGTAGGACTCATCGGCTTGGAGTATTTTACTAATCATGACTTATGTGATATAGGGCTCGTTTCATGAACCATTTCACCCAAATGGTAGAGTCCTAAAGTCATCAGGATTAGGGGAGTTCTCATACATGCACAACTAAAGTAAACGCATACCAAACAAGAGCATATAAAGAAGTGTTGCCTCAATTTGTTATTTTATTCAAAGATTGTCTGTGATAATAAGGAAAAGTACAAAGTGGATATACAATCGGCTTTCTAGGGCACTTTTCCTAACAATCTCCCACTTGCCCGTCAAAGCCATTCTAAAGCTACTCTTAGTCCCATCTTCTGAAGATGACCTTGGAAAGCTCCTCGACTAAGGGGTTTAGTAAGTGGATCTACCACGTTCTCTGTTGATGCGACCCTCTCAATTTGCACATCTCCTCTTTTGATAATATCACGGATTAGGTGATACTTCCTCATAACGTGTTTGGTCCGTTGGTGAGATCTTGGTTCTCTTGCTTGAGCAACAGCCCCAGTGTTGTCACAAAACATAGTAATGGGGTCTTTCATGCTAGGAACAACATTCAACTCTTGAACAAAGCTTCTAATCCAAACACCTTCCTTAGCTGCATCATTTTCAGCTAAGTATTCGGCCTTAATGGTCGAATCTGCAGTGGTCGTTTGCTTGGAACTTTTCCAACTCACTGCTCCGCCGTTTAGGCATAAAATGTATCCTGACATTGACTTAAAATCATCTAAGTCAGATGCTAAGCTCGCATCGCAGTATCCTTCGACAGTAAGATCTTTCTGACCTCCGTAAACTAAGAATAAATCTTTAGTACTTTTCAAGTACTTAAGAATATTCTTCACGGCAGCCCAGTGACCATCTCCAAGGTTAGACTGGAAACGACTTGTTACACTAAGTGCATGAGCCACATCCAGTCGAGTACATAACATTGCATACATTATGCTACCTATTGCTGATGCATAAGGTGTATGAGTTATTCTTTCCTTCTCAAGGTTAGTCTTAGGACACATCTTCTTTGAAAGACATGTTCCTACACTCATAGGAAGGTTCTTAACCTTTGCTGACTCCATATTGAATCTCTTCAATACTTTGTCAATGTACATCGACTGTGATAGTCCTATTAACCTTCTAGATCTATCTCGATAGATTTTAATTCCAATGATATAGGACGCATCACCAAGATCTTTCATCTCGAATTGGTTCGATAACCATAACTTAGTCACTTTCATGTCATCCTTCGAATTCCCAATAAGAAGGATGTCATCAACATAAAGTACTAAGAATTGCACTAAAGTCTCCGATTCCTTTCTATAAACACATGATTCATTCGAAATTTGAATGAAGCCAAACGCTTTGATTGACTCATCAAATCGAATGTTCCAATTCCTAGAAGCCTGTTTCAATCCGTAGATTGATCTTTGGAGTTTGCAAACCTTTTGCTCACTTCCACTGAATGTGAAACCTATGGGTTGCTCCAAATAAATGTCTTTATCAATGTCACCATTCAGAAAGGCAGTTTTCACATCCATTTGCCATATCTCATAGTCATAATATGCAGTAATGGCAAGCATAATCCGAATAGACTTTTGCATTACAACTGGTGAAAAGGTCTCATCAAAGTCCATGCCGGGTCTTTGAGTGAATCCTTTTGCAACCAGTCTTGCTTTGTAGGCTGCAATGCTTCCATCAACTCCAAACTTTCTCTTAAAGATCCATTTGCAACCTATGGGTTTGACCCCATCAGGCAAATCTACCAAGGTCCAAACTTGGTTGGAGTTCATGGAATCCATTTCGGATTTCATGGCTTCTATCCACTGGTCAGAGTCAGAATCTGAAAGTGCCTCCTCATATGTTAAAGGATCATTATCCTTTTGAGAGATCTCATGGAAGAATCCATACCATCTCTCCGGCTGTCTAGGAGTGCGTTCAGAATGCCTTAGAGGAGGATATACGTGTGTATCGAAATTCGTGATTGGTTGTGGTTGATCAGAAGGGGATGTTTCTTCAGCGGGTGGAGTGGGGTCACTTTGTGCTTCCTCTAATTCTATGATCTTGCCTTTCTTTTCTTTAAGGAACGGTTCCTCAAGAAAAGTAGCATTTCTGGAAACAAACACCTTTTGCTCAGATTGATCATAGAAGTAGTATCCTACGGATTCCTTAGGATAACCTACAAACTAGCATAAGTTAGAACGAGATTCTAACTTATCTCCCACTGTCCTCTTCACGTAAGTAGGACAACCCCAAATTCTTAAGTAAGAATAACTAGGGATTTTACCATGCCACATTTCATAGGGCGTTTTAGGGACTGACTTAGAGGGAACTAGATTCAAAATCTTTGCTGCACTTTCTAGGGCATAACCCCAGAAAGAAGGTGGTAAGTCAGTGAAACTCATCATGGAACGAACCATATCGAGTAGAGTTCGATTCCTTCTCTCAGAAACTCCATTGAGTTGAGGAGTTCCCGAAGGAGTCCACTGAGAGATAATCCCATTATCTTTGAGATGATTAAGGAATTCTTCACTAAGATACTCGCCTCCTCGATCAGATCGAAGTGCTTTGATCTTGTGACCAGTTTGGTTCTCAACCTCCTTTTGAAATTCTAGGAATTTCTCAAAAGCTTCAGATTTATACTTCATTAAGTATACATAACCATACCGACTAAAGTCTTCGGTAAAGGTTGTGAAATACTGATGATTGTTTCTCGTGCTTACACTAAGCGGTCCACAAACATCAGAATGGATCAAATCCAAGACCTTAGTGGTACGTTCCACAGTTCCTCTAAAAGGAACTTTGGACATCTTTCCTTTGAGACAGGACTCGCAAGAAGTGAACTCTTTGAGATCATTTTCAGAGAACGATCGTAAAGTGTTTATGTTGCTAATTCTGTTCTTGGAAATATGTCCTAATCTAGCGTGCCATAAGGGAGCTGAAACTTTGTCATCTCTCTTACGTTTAGTTTCTCGTTGTATATTCATAATGTTGATATTTTGAGTTAGATAAAGTCCATTACTTATAGTACTGATGTGAACGGAAGAGTTGTTCCATTTGATAAAGTACTTACCATTGTTAATATAAGTTTCATAACCTTCACAATCTAAAATTGGAACTGAAATTATATTACGAATAATGCTCGGTACATAAAGCACTTTTAAAACTAACTCAAAACTACCTAAATCTAATCTAAATGTGCCTAAAGCTCGAGCTTCAACATTTGAGCCATCCCCGATCTTCAAGACACATTCTCCTTCTCCGAGTTGTTGAACTTCATTTAGCATCTGTACATCATTACAGATATGAGCTCCACAACCGGTATGAAGTACCCAAGAACTAGAATTAATAGAAAGATTTACTTCAACGAGAAACATACCTTTCTTTAGAGTAGCCTTGTACTCTGGGCAGTTTCTCCTCCAATGTCCCGCTTTGCCACAATGGAAGCAAACATCCTCTTTCTGATCACGCTTCTTCTTTTGGGCCTGCCACTTCGAAATGCCACCAGTGGGCCTAAGGGGTTTCTTTTTCTTCTTTTGGGCTTTCTTGCCCTTACCTTTAGAAGGCCCAGAAGAGGAAAATGGAGCATTCACCATCAGAACCTCATTATCCTTCTAGATCGTGCTTTCAGCAGTCACAAGCTGAATAATCAGCTCAGCTACAGTAGCATCAGCATGATTCATATTGAAGTTAAGGACAAATGGTTTGAATGATGGTGGGAGCGAGGCTAGCAACAAGTCCACTGAAAGATCATCTTTCAGTGGCATGTCCATGGAAGCAAGTTTCTCAGTAAGGGTGAGAAACTTGAGTCCATATTCATGGACACTTGAACCTTCCCTCATTCTCATGTGGAACAATTCCTTTGAAGTGTTATACTTTGTAACATGTTCATGAGGGTGGTAAAGTTGCTCTAAGTGGTCGTAAATCTCCCAAGCAAATTCCATGGCCTCATGTTGCCTTTGCAAGTCCGGACACATGTTAGCTAACATAAGGCAACGGGCTTGGAGATTATCATCCTTCCACTTCTGGATCGCATCCCGCTCGGCCCGAGTGGGAGCGTCCCCTTTGGGACTAGGCTCTCCTTCGAAGAGAACATAAGTTCTCTTCTCAGAATCTAAAATGATTTTCAGATTCCTCAGCCAATCAGAATAGTTGGGACCAGTCAATTTGTTTAACTCGAGGATCGATACAACAGGGTTTTTGGTTGCCATTTCAAAACACGTAGAGAATCACAGAATCTACGACCTAAATGGTAAAACAGAGAACTAGTGAGCATGATGAATTATAACGATATACAAAAGATAAGGTCTTTAATCTAATGTAGCTCCCACTATTTTTCAAAGATCTGTAATTCCCAAAGATCCAAGAGGGACACGTTTCCCAATGGGTACTAAGATCCTAAGAATTTTACCTCGAACCCACGACTCGCGGACATTCTAAGTAAAACCTTAGGTAGGTACAACTTACCAATTCTAACACCTTTAGAACTCTTAGTAATTGTTTTTGCATCACCTATCTTTCAATATGGACCCACGACTCGTGTGACATCCATATTTACTTAGGCGTTAGGCTAGACCCATCAATCATAAGATCATGATCAAAACTTAGTTCGAACGACCCACGACTCGCGGACATTGCCCTTTGCCAAAATTGACCACGAAATATTGATCATTTAAAATGATCAATTAGGTAACTAAGAACTAATAAGCTCCACTAGCTATCCCACGACTCGCGGATAATAACTAGCTTCACTTACTAAACTTAAAACCTATTGATGGAATGCTAGGAATTTAATTCAAAATTTGCATCTCGAATTAAACACCTATTGTTCAAAATTAGATTAATATTTAATGGGAATTTTCAAATCAACCGGAGAGTTGTCCGGTTCGACCTCACCAACATATATGTTATCCAATTTTAATTAGTCTTGATTAATGCAAGTACAACTTAAATGCATTTCAAACAAGCACTTAGCAGATAACATGTCCTAGCATGATACTAACATGTGATGATCATGGGTTCTACCTATCTTATGCGTGATATGTGGGAGCCACTCCACAATCACAAGTTCTAACATACATGCCACATAAACAGTTTAAATCACATAAGGGAAAGCAGTAACAAAATACGAGCCCTATCTCTATTACATCTTCAATTGAGATTTCGCTCCCTAACATTTTGAGGGGTCTTCACTTATGGCCTCTTTGTTAATTGAATGTGGTCCATCTTACTCCATGGGTGCATTGTCTCCAAAATGACCACCTATTCTACTCTCCAAAAAATTGAAAAAGTACTGAAAAGTAATAAGGCTCAATCTTCATATTGGCCTTAGACAAATACACGGGGCATACCCCGGCCTCAAAACAGTAATATGGAAAGCCACATAATAAATAACATAACAATACGCACATAAGTGGGGCTCCAACCTCAATTGAAAAACGCAACTATAAGGCTCCAACCCCAATTTAAACCATCCATGTGCATAAATTAAAACCATACATAAGTCTAAACCCCTAATCACATAACATGCGTAAATTGAAAGAATTTAAATTTAATCAATAAATTAAAATTCTCGCTTTAAGCTCTAATAGCTTAAAACACGACTTAGATGCAATTCTTGCTCAAGAGCCTTTCTATAAAACCCGAAAAACTATAAACTAATAAAATTCCAATTAATTTCTGAAAATTAACAATTTTATTCTTTCAATATTTTCATAAAATAAAGTTTAATTTTCCCAAAATTTAAATCGCTTTATTTTTCAAAATCCCAATTTAAACAATTATTTCAAAAATAATTCAAATTTAATAAAAACAAAATTTTACAGAAAAATTAAATCGGGATTTCAAGGACCGAAAACACGAAAACACGAAACCGTGAAAAACATGCCCAAAACCACTCGCTCAAGGGGCACCACCGCGCGGCAGCAGCGCGCACAGTGTGCTGCAGTTGCTGCCTGCGTGCGCGCGTTTGGCTTGTACGCCGCGCGGGCGTTGCGCGCAGCAGTGCCCGGCATGGATGGGCGGTCTCGGCCGGGCGTCACGCGCTATTGCGGGACGGTGTCAGGCGGGTGGGGGCGGTTGTCCCGCGCCGTTAAGGGATTGGCGAGCAGACGCGCCTAGGACGGCGTCGCGCGCGGGGTTGGGGCATGCTACACGTTGGCACGTTCCAACCTCGCGTGTTCATTTCGTATTTCGTTTCGTATCTCAGGTTTCACCAAAACCCGGTTCAATCCAAAATAAAAATACAATTTAAACAGATTTGAATTAAAACGGTTTTCAGAAACACAATTTAAGAAAAAAGTTTCAGAAATTCAAGAAAAATTACAGTTTCGTAATTGAGGCTTTCTAAAAGAACTCAAGAATACCTAATTCGCATCTAAGCCTAAGAATTTCTACCAAATTCAGTTAAGTGGAGACAAACCAGAAACACGATTAACGAGGTGGCTCTGAAACCACATGTTGGAAAAAGGGAATTAGAAGCCAGCGAAAATTTAAAAATTTTCCAACAAAAGGATCGAAACTCGCAATCATGAATCCTAATCCGTAAGGTAAAGAAACTTACTTTTTCAATAAACTTTCTTGAAGCGTTTCAAGCCACCCAAGAATGCTCTTCTCGCGGCTTGATCCCCTCTCCTTGGTAAAGCTCGAATCTTTAAAAACTTCTAACTTGAAGCTCTCTAGAGATAGTCCACCAACTTGACTACAATCTAACTAGTAAGGATGCTAGTTCTCTAGTTAGTGTTTAGGCTTAACCTAGGGTTTATTTTATCTTGGAGAAAGGACGGTGCTCAACACATGAACCAAGAGGAATTCATCAATCTTAAGGGGAGCTCGAGCTCCCCTATATATAGCAAAGGGAGGGGCGGCCGAACCTAGTCCTATTGGACTAAGAATTTGGTCCCTCTCTCTCTTATTACTAGATCATCAAGTAATTCCAAATCTTGACTTTGAATTCTAATTCAAATCAACTTTTAAGAGAGCTAAAATATCCAAAACCCTTTTAGATAATATTATACTTTATTTATTAATTAATAAATAACTTATTTATCTAATTAATTAATTCATAATTAAGTATATAGATTAATTTCTCCAAAATAAGACTTTCATTTTAATTCAAAATTTAAACAAAAGTCTATTAAATAATTAACACATTAATTATTTAACACATACAATATATATATACACGTGTGAGACACGTGTCCCAAGGACACATGCCACTCACGTGGCCCACACGTGTGATTCACACGTGTGGAACCCTCTCGGCATGATCAACTCGTTTAATCATTTTAAAGCCTTAACTCATGGAACCAAGTTGTTGTGTGTGACCTTCTAGGTTCTCAATTCAATTAGCAGTGACCCTAAATAATTAATTCACTAATTAATTAATCAATCTACAGATTAAACGACCATAGTCTAGCAACAGGTGTTTAACCCCTAGCTGAATTGGAATGTCTCGATTCGACAGAACCTTTAAGTCATTGATTCATGTGAGATACAATCCTCCTACTTACTATCTCTCAACCAAGATCTAGGGTAAGGGAATAATCAGAACCCTAATAATCCGGTCTTAAAGCTAAGTGCATTTCATATCCATTTGATCTCAATCCAAGAAACCATTTTCTTGATGTCTTGATCTACTACCTTGGCCAAGGACTTCATATAGCATATGAATGACTTACACAATAAGAGATCACCTTGCAAATGCAAGTGTAGGTCCTTTCTTGATTCTCATTCACTTTCATGAGTCACTTGTGCAGCCCCAGCATAAGTCTTGAATCAGTTGTCTAAGGCGACACCCTTTAAAGGAACCTCAAGTCTAAGGATCAGTTAATCACATCAATGACTCGTGAGATATTTCCTAATCTGGAAGTTTCCATTTCCTGAAATAGAAACTTCCTTTCCCATTTACCTCAGTGAACTTACTTATTGAAGTAAGCACCCTCATGTATCACGCACGTATCAACTATACACTTTGCACCTCCATGAAACAAGGTGGTCCTTCTTAAGGGCGTGATCCCACAAGCAAGCCTTAAAGGAGTCAGGTTGACACTCCTACTATCTGTAGGACTCATCAGCTTGGAGTATTTCACTAATCATGCCATATAGGGCTCGTTTCATAAACCATTTCACCTAAATGGTAGAGTCCTAAAGTCATCAGGATTAGGGGAGTTCTCATACATGCACAGCTAAAGTAAACGCATACCAAACAAGAGCATATGAAGAAGTGTTGCCTCAATTCGTTATTTTATTCAAAGATTGTCTGTGATTACAATAAGGAAAAGCACAAAGCGGATATACAATCGGCTTTCTAGGGCACTATTCCTAACAAATATTGTGGAACTTAAACATATACATGTAAGCTATAATCCCGATCAACGTTTTACTAACATTTTCCCAAGGGGTAAAACAAGAGAGGCAATGAACGGGGTCATAACAATCATTTTCAATCATTAGGTCCATCGTGAGCCGACGAGTGGCTAATTTACAACCTTCACCTCGTGTATCCTTATCATTTAATCATTAGTGGTCACACACATAATCTTTTGTGCTCATTCATTGATCGTTCGTTCAATCATTCATTTACTCCTCTTTCCTCCGTTTAGTGGACGGGTTTGCAAGGCCCGACCACCCATTCATTATGGCTAGTGGGGTACATGAATCCCCAAAATCGGTTCCCATCCTTCACTAATCTCCTAGTAAAGTCCGGTATCACCGTAGTTTGGTGGAACTAGTATACGGGATCACCGTTAGCCCAAGCTTCCCCAGATAGCCACGTACACTAAGTTCCAGGGCCCCCATTCATTGTGTTCAATGAATTCTCGCCAAAACATTTCGTAGGGTTCATAAAATAAAGACTTTATGTTGAAAACATTGACTCGTCGAAAGACTCGATGTATAAATATATACTTTTGGCTGAAATCTTGCACATTAGGGTATATCGGGTCATAATTTTAGCTAATAGAAGAAAAACCGTCCTGATTTACCAAAAGAAGGAAATAAGGACCTCACTGCCCGGCCTCATCTACCACTTGACCAATATCTGTGTAACAAAAGTGGTGTGAGACTCAATATGACCATAACAACACATGGCATGCAATAAACGTTATATGAGGTGCATGAACAAGAATATTATGTTATGAAGATGTTCATATGTACAGTTAAGGTCATATAAACACATAATCAAGTTATTCACCCAATTCACGAAGAATTGATACTCATTCATGTGCATTCGTTCATTTGATTTCCAATTCATTTAAATATTGATCCATAATCGAGCTCCATGTACTCAGGTCATATAATTCAAAAATCACTTTCATATGATAACGTAACAACTCATATTGCATTTAGTATTCATAAACGATGTAACGCCCCGACTTTTCAGTCGTACAAGTACGACTTTTGTGATAAGTATGTGTGTGTTTAATTTATTTTCATTACGTAATTGTTTGATTTATTTTTATCTTGTTTGAATTCTTTAATAATTGAATTATTTGAATTTGAATTTATATGAATTCTTGAACTATATGCGCGTGAGTGACTTGTTTGCTTGTCGTTTTTATATGAAATGAATTCCGTTTTTCGTGGAAATTTAATATGTTGGAGTAATACATGTCATGAATGTGTATATATGCTCATTTCATATTTTTGGATTCATTTGCATGAGTTATGAATTTATTTCAATCTTGGAATCCAAAACGGGGCTAACTAGCAATTAGCGCACCCTTGGTTCCGTACGTGATATCTTGAGCTCGGGAACTCGGATTTGAGTTCCGTCAACTTTGTTGAACTCGTATCGAAGATTTGGGTTTAATGAACTTAGCCAAATATTTTTCTAAAATTATTTGAACCTCCGAAATTCAACCGAAAAGTGACTCGTTCGTAAAAACAGCCACCCTTTACCATAATTGCCATAACTCACATCATACTTAACCAAATTAACTATAGTTGGACTTTTTGGAAGCCTACGTTAACCCTCTATAAGCCCCTAACCACCCCATACTGAACCAAACTCTCAGTAAAGAAGAAAAACTCAGCTAAGGTCCCAGCTTCCAGTTCTATTTTCGCCACCCACAAGTTTGGAGATTTTTGGAGCTCAAATCTCTATCAACCTTCAACCAATTCAAAGGGTGAGTTTAGGGTTGTAATATACATTCATTTGTAGTCAGTTTGATCCATGTATCCCTAAATTTGAGCTCATATTCATGGAGTTTTGAAGAGATTATTGAATAGTTAGGTTTTATAGTCAATTCTTGATCACATGAATTCCTTGATGCTTTTGCTTGTTTTATGGCATGAAACTGATCACCTTAGCTTCCTTGTTTCATTTATGATCATGTATTTTGCAGTAGTTGGATATTAAGTGAGTTGCCATTAATGAGTTTTGGAAGAAAAATGGAAGAAACGAGCCCTTGCCTACCTTGATCACGTTTGGACGATTTTGTGCATGTATAAGTGTTCTTTTGGGGATGAAATCTTGTTCTTTTGTTGCTTGTTCTTAGCTGATCTTGTTGGTTGAGGTTCTGTTTGGTTGCTGCCATGTTTTGCTACAATTTCTGCTGCTGTGCGTGCAGGTGGCGGCCGCGATCGCTTCCTGCCTATTCTCAGTCGCGGCTGCGACTGCAATTTTTTTTCGCTTTTGTAATGGCGTCGCGGCCGCGCCCATTTTGTGAAGGATGGCATCGCGGCCGCGCCCGTGTGTGATCCCGCATGTAATGTTTGCATGCATGTTATAGGTATATATATACATATATATATACATATATATATATATATACATATATATTTATTATATATATTAAGTATTATTTAATTTATTTCAATTATAGAATTTAATTGTTATCTATTTCGTGTTATTTAATCTCTGATCATGAATTGAATGTCTTTAATTGTCTATTTTCTAATTGTAAACATGAAACAGTACTTCTTATGATTGTTATATGAAATTCTTGGATTAATTTGATATGAAATGTGAAGTTATGAACTTGAATGAATTCGAAAGCTTCCTTGAATGAATGAATTGCTTGTTTATATGCCTTAAAAGCATTAATCGTGCATATGAACGTCTCCATGACATAATATCATCTCTTATGCATATCATACCATATCATTGTAATGCCGAGCGTCTTAATTGGTCATATTGAGTCTCACTTCACTTTCCTTGCATAGATTTTGGTCCAGTTGGAGACGAGGCTGGTCAGTGAGGCTCTTGTGCTCTCCTTTTGCCGTTTTAAGGTGGGTTTCTCTACTACTTAGTTAAATGACCCTATATACTCCTAATGTGTAAAGATTTCGGCCAAAATTATTATATATGTATAGAGTCGTTTTTAAGAGTCAATGATTTTAATGTAAAGCCCTTTTTTTTATGAATCCTGCCGAATATTTTGGCAAGAAATGAATGAATACACTGAAAGGGGCCCAGGGACTTAGTGTGAGTGGCTATCCGGGGAGGCATGGTGTGAGTGGTGATCCCTTACACTAGTTCCAACCAAACCACAGCGTAACCGGACCTCGTTAGGAGTTAGCGAGGAATGGACGCTGAGTGCCATCTGGGGAGTCATGTAACCTCTTTTCGTCAATAAATGGGTGGCCTGGCCTTACAAACCTGTCCATCACCCGGAGGAAGAAGGTGTAAATGATCATGATTATGTACAAAGAATGTAATGCTTGAAAAGAAAGAAAGAATGAATGTTTAATGAATTACACAAGGTGTTGGTTGGAGATAATGCACGCCCACTCGCCGGGCCACGAAAGACCTAATGGAAATTGGTTGTTATAATCCCCTTTGATGATTTCTTTATCTCACCCACTTGGGAAATGCTTTGAAAACCTCATTTGGGATTATAACTTGCATGTGAATGTTTCAATATTGTCTTATATTATACTTATGCCCTGTTTTTATACCCATCAGTCCCTTTTGGATTGAACCTGGGTTGTTTTCAGTTTGTGCTGGTTTTCGGGATTTACTAGGCGTAGGTATGCAAACGAGTCAAGCCGAGCCGAGCCTTGGCACTTTTTACTGGCTCGGGCTCGGGCTCGGTCCTAAAAAAATTGGCTCGGGTTTGGCCCTGAGCCTGTTTTGCGAGATCCTGATTATCCCCGACTCTCCTAGCGCTGGGCTAGCCGGTGGGAATTCCTTTTCTTGATTGTGGGGCCCAGGGCCTTATGTATTGAGCGAACCGGGGAGGCATCGGTCCGACAGTGATCTCTTGGATAAGTTCTATCGTGTTGGAGTAACCCGGATATCCACCAGGAGGTTTGGTGGAAGATGGGATTCCGATTTGGGGAGTCATGAACACGATAACCACTGTAACATGGATCGTGAGGGTTAGCTTGTAGCACCCCAGACGGAAGGCACCACATCCCCCCTCACCGATAACCGACCCGCATATGTAATGAGAATTCCATACACATGCCGAATTACGGCGAACGGGGACTCACTCACTCGCTATGCTAGGCGGGAACTAAACCTCCGAAACCAAATAACCAACCAAAAAAACAATAGTAGGTGTGGAAGGAAAGCTTATAACCAATCACAGTGAAAACATAAAAGATGGGTTCAACTAGCATAGATACCTAATCCCCGAAATTCAAACATAAACATAAATCATAATTCATAATTCACGGGTTCAATCTATCCCTAGAAGACTGCTCCAAACTCATAGCGATATAAACTTAACAATTCATACATTCTTGTACAACTTATCCAATACACAGTATGCGTGAAGTGACTGAAACTTAGACACAGAACTTGACAGACTCAGAATCCCGTCTAGCAGTCCAAAACCTGCAAGAACTCAAAACAAAGCCGGGTTCAGTCTATAAGAGACTGGTGGGTATAAAACAGGGTAAAACATATATAATATCACATAATTAAACACCCACAAATGCACGCTATAATCCCGTGTGACGTTTTTAAGATATTTCCCAAGTGGGTAAAACAAAGGAAAACAACGCTCGGGATTACAACCATCAAATTAGTACGTGAGCCCTGGCGGGTGGGATAATATCTCCAACCTACTCCTCGTGTGTGCATATCAATTCAATATTTACATTAGCGATCACACACAATCATACATATTCATTCATAATCAATCATAATCATTATCATTCATAAAGATAAACACTTACACCTTTTTCCTCCGGGTGGTGGACGGGTTAGCAAGACCCGACCACCGGTCCATACATGGGCCAATGGGGGTACATGAATCCCCCTAGGGCACTCAGCTCCCATTCCTCGCTAAACCTCCTAGCGAGGGCCGGTATCACCGTAAATATGGTGGAACTAGTACAAGGGATCACCGTCGGCCCTTGCCTCCCCGGATAGCCACTTGCACCAAGTCCCCGGGCCCGTGCAATAATAATCATGTTCACGCCTAAAATCATGAGGTGGGGATACATAAAAGAAAGGCTTTACGTTGGAAAATCATAGAAACTTTTGAAAAGACTTGATATATATACTATATAATATTTTAGCTTAAAACTTTCACATAAGGGATATATCGGGTCATCATAGCTAATCGAAGAGAAACCCACCTGTTACACCTTACCGAACAATACCAAGAAGAAAAGAAGACCTGGAAGTAACCTAGGAACCCGGCACCTCTCCGCCCTGGAGAAAGGTGTACAAGAAACGCATGGTGCATACGGGAGACTCAAGACTCCAAATGAACCATATATGACGCACGGCAATGAAATGAGTATGATATGATATGTATAAGAGATAATATTATGTCATGGACACGTTTATGTGCACGATTAATGCCTTTAAGGCATATAAACAAGCAATTCATTCATTCAAGGAAGCGTTCAAATTTATTCAAGTTCATAATTTCACATTTCATATCAATTCAATCCAAGATTTTCATATAACAATCATAACATGTACTATTTCAAGTTTACAATTAGAAAATAGATAAACAAAAACGTTCAAGTGATCGGTAATTAAATAACGCGAAACAGATAACAATTAAATTCAATAATTTAAATAAATTATACAATACCATATATATATATATATATATATATATATATATACATACATATATTTACATAAAACCATGCATGCACATGCAAATAATATATATATACGTAGGATCATGCATGGATTAACAACAAACAATTAAATTTTATTACACATGCGTGCAATTGTTATATATACACATAATACACACACACACACACACATATATATATATATATATATATATATATATATATATATATACGTCACATCAACTATATATATATATACAATTATTACAACAAGAAAGAAAAAGCAGCAGCTACAAGTATATATATATACACACATATACACAACAACAGCAAAAGAAAGGAGAAGCAGCTGATCAGGCAGTCCCCCGCCCGGGTAAACTTCCCAGCTCAACCTTCCCCGGCCGGGGAAGGAGATGCAGATGGCTTCTGCATAAGGTGTCCCCGCCCGAGGAGAGTGTTTCTGCAGAAACAGAGCAGCGGCAGCGGTAGTTTTCGCACAGGAACAGGGCAAGGAATGAACAAGCTTTCCGCCAACCATCAAACCACCAATTTAAGAAAATAAAAGGCAGCAAATACTTAGCAATCAACCCTCAAGACAGCCACACAACAAGCAGCAGCAATCGAATTCAAGGAGGGAAAAAGAGACATTTTCATACAAAAATCATTAATGGTACTGTAGCACCCCTATACGTAGAGATGCCACACCCCCGCACCATAGCTTAGTCCACATACGAAAAGGATAATCCGTATATGAACCAAAACTATAACGAACGGGTGACAAAAGAAAATAAATCTCTAGCTAGGCGGGACTAACCCTCATTTAATACCAACATGCATAAATAATAAAACGGAAGCATAAGTTACATTAACTTCATTAACAAAATCTTTCCCAACATTTACATAAATCCAATTCCTCAAAGATATCAAAATAAGTCAGACTTAATACATAGATACCAAGAGTAGTAACAATCTATATATGCATCATTAATGTACAAGAAAATGAGGAAGACAAGTGCTAGACCCACAGAACAAAAGACCTGACTCGATCCCGCCTAGTATGCAACCCGCAAACCTGAAAATGTTGAGGTGTCAGTCTACCAACGACTGAGTGAGGGGTTTATAAATAAATATTAGCGCAATTAACATGCAAGTTATAATCTCGGGTAAGGTTTTTAATAAAGGAAACAATATAAGTTCAATATTAGAATAGATCTCGCCCGAGATTACAACTAATCCATTTAACAATACAAACGTTATCAATTCAATTCAATTCAATCAGTGGCCCGGCGAGTGAGGGCAATTCTCCAACCTTACTCCAATTAGTGAACATTACCAATAATTAAATTATTAACGAGTTAAGTGATCATGCAATCAATTACGGTGCGCAAGTAGCAGTTTCAATACCCTTCTTCCTCCGGGTGATGGTGGGATTGCAAGGCCCCACCACCCAATCAATCTGGGCATAGGGTTCATGAGTCCCTACGCCCGGCGGGCTCCTTCCTCCACCAAACCTCCTGGTGGATTTAGGGGTGACCTCAACAATAGGTGAGGATAGTGCAAGAGATCACCGTCGGCCCGATGCCTCCCCGGATTACTCAATACACTACCCTCGGGCCCAAAGTGAACATGTTTTACTCGCCAAAACAATCAATCAATCAATCACGATAAGTTCAATATGTCATGATAAATCATTTACAATATATGAAGGTTTTGGGAAAGATATATAGATATATATATTCATTTTGGTCGAAAGATCACATAGGGTTGTAAGGGTTCTATATATCTAGAAATTAAACCTCACCTGTGTCGACAATTAACAAGGATACAACTATGGAGCTTGCTCCTCGTCAACGGAAAGACAATCTGTGTAAAAAGGGACAAGTGATCGTGAGACACGACTCGCATGAACCATTTACGACACACGGCAAAGTCATGATCAATATGTCATGCGATCGCAGTTAAGGAATGTCAAATAAGAGTATAATTATCAATTAACTAAGCATATATATCATATAATTCACATACGGGAGCTAAGGAAGTGAAAGGAATGCAATAAGAGAGGTTTTGGTGAAGTTTGGCCAAAACGGATAATTATAGGAAACGTACATGTTGAGGGAAACCTGGAATATCTTTAATTCTAGAAGTGGGAATTCAGTTTTTCTTGATGTATATGAAACTAGTCACAAAGAACTTTCTGATGATATATGGATCGTTTTCTAGTTCAAAGCGAGGAGAAAATGGCATGCGCTTGAAGTTAGGCGAGTGCAGATTGTCGGGAAAGTGGCGACACCTGAAAGAATTGATTATAACTGTCAATCTATAAAATATATTGAGATGATTCCAGTTGGAGGTTGTTCTACACTTCAAGAGGTTTCTGTGTCTTAAAAAATCAGGTCATTCAGAGATCGTATGAGGGATAAACGGGCGTTTGAAAAATGGTCTGGAAACCCAAACAGGCTTTTGGAAAGGCTCGAGGGAGGCAGTAGGTTCCTAAACGGGCATTTGGTGTTATAACTAGAATCCCAAAGTGGCTTTTGGAAGTATTCTGGGCGAAAAATAGGGGGAAAACAGGGCATATGCACGGGAGTTGGCTCCCAAGCCATATAAACACCAAATCAATGCAAGAATCAACTCAAAACTAACATATATAAGGCATATAACTCATATATATCAATTAGGCACCAAACCAACCATCAAATATGCATCAATCATCAAGGAATCATCATTCAAAACCCCATATATTCTCATATCATCCCACTTTCATACAACTTCATGTTTTCATGCAAGCTTTGGAATATAAAGCCCCAAACATGCTTCTAATCATTTGCACACAAGAAATCATCAAATATCCATCAAACCCTACACATATAACATTTAAGAAATTAACCAAATCATCCATTTTTACCTTGAAATGAAAGAAGAAGGAATGGAATGATGAGATTAGTATGATGTTTCCATTTATGCAAATTATCTTCCTTGAATTATGGCTTGAAAATGGATGAAATCTTCTTGTCCTTCTTTGGTGGTTGGACCGTAATTTAGTGTGTGTGTGTATGTGTGAGATTTTGATGAAATGAAATGGAAGAAATGAGATGCAATAGATATTTTAAAAGTCTTCCACTCAAATGCATGGATCACCTCATTTTGCAATTAAGTCCCTAGTCTATATGAATGAATGCAATGAAATCTCATCTCATGGAATATGATCACTTAAATCCAATTCATGCTATGCAATTAAGTCATTAAATTTATGAAATGGTCAAATAAGGTCACATAATATCAATAAGACACGTTATCAATTAATTCACGTAAATTTCACGTTAATGGAAGTTCATATAAATAGACGAGAATATAAGGCATATAATGTTATGAAATTTAATATATCACATAATGCATAATGGAAAACGGGGCGTTACAACTCTCTCCCCCTTAAGAGGACCTGGTCCCCAGGTCCATACTCGAGTTCTAAATCTTTAAAGCAAGCGGTGAGAGAGCCCCGTCTCTCAAACAAGCAATGAGAGAACCCCGTCTCTCAATCAAGCAATGAGAGAACCCCGTCTCTCAAACAAGTAATACACAACCTAAGATCAAAAGAGTAAACACTCACACACAATCCGACACATAAGGAGCAAGTATAAGAAGTCAAGTATTCCAATTAGTCATACAAACAATTAACACTTACAAAGAACCATAGATGGTAATAATAAAATGCATAGTGCACGTGATATGCATGTTTAGGTGTACCGCTAACCGATGTAATGAAGTTTGAAATTGATAACTTTGCAGTATCGTTGCATAGTCTGATCCCTAACTGACTCGATTCTTCAACATGCCCATTGTATGTATTAAATATCCTCTCAATCTTCATCCCACGATCAACTCTTTATCTTTTCCCGATACGATAATCCGGAGTTTCAACTCTTGAATGTGCAAGTTAGTAATCCAACTCACTCCTTCTTCCCACAAATTAAAGTTAATCTCCTCTGATGCAAGAGCTAATTATGTGATAGCTCGAAGTTCGGTTTCTACCCTTATAATAGTGTAGCACCTTTGTGCTCCTCTCACGCAGATCTTGAATGACAATCGCATCGCCTTCCTTGTAGAATTTTCATTTATGATTACAGTATGTTCACTCTACTTGTAGAAACCATTATCTCTCCCATTCTCATCAAATTTCTTTCCGTTTCAGCTCGGCTTAGGACATGCCTCCTTATGGCTTTAGAAATCTCCATTTGAGAACTTTAGGGCATGAGCTTTGAGAGATTGAAGATTTCGTCCACATAGTTCTGATAGAGGGAAAGAAAAACAACTTTTCTTAGAGTTTTCTGGCCGGCTCTCTCCCTTTAAGAAAATGTATATATATATATATATATTCTATCTCGCTTCTTGAACTTGTTCTACCATTCATCAAAGTAAAGAATCTCTTCTTTCTAATTTTCTTGAAGTACCCATCACTTCCTATCTTGTTCCCGAAAATTCCTCCATCCCGGTTGGAAATCGAACGAACACTAAGTCTACCATCCTTTCTCGAATGCTCACCTCTGGTTCTTAAAGCACTTAGCCTTTTCTGAAATTATTCTCACAAAATTTTATCCAAATCTTGAAGATCATCAAGTGCCAAAGTCTTCTAATCCTTTCCTTTCTCCGTTTCCAAGAAATCCCATTGTTAATAACTCTTGTATTTTTGTTTCTTCTATTGAAAGTAACCCGTTTGAGCCCATCAATAACTTTGAAATCATTTCCTCGGTCGACTCTCCCCCTTAAGAATGCCTATTCCTACCCGTTGGCTCGCAACGTCACTTCTTAAATTGAAAATTCTCAATTCCTTAAATTTAGCTTCCTTGGTATAAGTGATTCTAACCACTCCACTTAACCGAAAATTTTCTCACGTTACTTTTGCAACGATCAATAGGAACAACAACCCACTTCTACCAATCTAACTCTCGGCTAATTCTCCGACCTCTAAATTGCTCTTCCTCTTTTATCCTTTTCAACCCCATTATTTCCTTGTCATAATTCGGTTATGTCTCGGTTGAAGTAATACTTGATACGAGAATTGGGGAGAGTTCCTATCAAGATAACACTTAATAATGCATGCTGGGTTAACATGCCAATGCATGTGTCACACTTGTAAGTAACAAATACACAAGTTGGAAAAAATTACGCTCAATTAGGAATGCATAAATAATTAAAGAAATTTAAATAATTTAAACAATGTATGATGCACATGCTCATGAATGCGCTGAACCTGTCACCGTAGTTGCATCTTTTAGCTTAACACTTTTCCTTATTTGTTGACTTACGAGCTTGCCTTGAATTGATTGGCCATTTCTTGTTACCCACGGTCTTCGAACTTCTTCAATGATATAATCTCACGTGTTTATTTTGCAAATTATAAACATCACTTCTTGGGTGTTAGAACCCTCAACCTAAGCATCTTCGAGACTTTGTTCTTTTCTCATGAATGAAGGTTCCAACAAAATCCGGTTGAAAAGTCTTCATAACTTGGCATACATGATGATCTTATGAATAAAAACATTACACCCCAACTTTTCATCGTAGGGAGGGTTCACCGTTGCTACCATAGTTTGCATACTTTTCTCTTTTATCCTCTAACTTCGTAAATTCCTTCTTCTATCCCGGATCTTATCACATAAATTATATCCCGAATAAAGAAGGCCATGGCTCTTGAATTCTTGTATGAAATTCCCAGGTGCATTCCTCATAACTCCAAAGCTAGAGCGAGGAACTTGCAGTAGATTGACATTATCATAGAAATTTGCCGTGGTTTGATATGATCTTTGTAGCCTATAAGTCAAAAATCAATTCAAAGCTAAATGCATGCGGTTAGTGCAGGCTCATGTCACATAATTAGCATTTAAACAAATATTTGATGCAAAATGCAATAATTAATTCAACTAAATTAAAGAAAACACATTAAGCATATAAATTCCAAGCCATAGAAGGTCAATTAATCATCAAGTAGTAACATAAATCAATGCCACGCACAAGTCACCAAGTAGCTCAAGGATGTTCAGGTAAGTTCAAATCAATTCAAATAAGTTCAAGTAGTTCCAAATAAGATGCAAGACTCGCAAATTATCAATTAATCCTATGCCGTTCGACCTAGACTTGACAAGACACGACGCTAGAACCACGGCTTTGCAACCGGGCTCTGATACCACTTAAGATGTAGCACCCCTATACGTAGAGATGCCACACCCCAGCACCATAGCTCAGTCCACATACGAAATGGATAATCCGTACATGAACCAAAACTATAGCGAATGGGTGATAAAAGAAAATAAATCTCTAGCTAGGCGGGACTAACCCTCATTTAATACCAACATGCATAAATAATAAAACAGAAGCATAAGTTACATTCACTTCATTAACAAAATCTTTCCCAACATTTACATAAATCCAATTCCTCAAAGATATCAAAATAAGTCAGACTTAATACATAGATACCAAGAGTAGTAACAATCTATATATGCATCATTAATGTACAAGAAAATGAGGAAGACAAGTGCTAGACCCAAAGAACAAAAGACCTGACTCGATACCGCCTAGTATGCAACCCGCAAACCTAAAAATATTGAGGTGTCAGTCTACCAACGACTGAGTGAGGGGCTTATAAATAAATATTAGCGTAATTAACATGCAAGTTATAATCTCGGGTAAGGTTTTTAATAAAGGAAACAATATAAGTTCAATATTAGAATAGATCTCGCCCGAGATTACAACTAATCCATTTAACAATACAAACGTTATCAATTCAATTTAATTCAATCAGTGGCCCGGCGAGTGAGGGCAATTCTCCAACCTTACTCCAATTAGTGAACATTACCAATAATTAAATTATTAACGAGTTAAGTGATCATGCAATCAATTACGGTGCGCAAGTAGCAGTTTCAATACCCTTCTTCCTCCGGGTGATGGTGGGATTGCAAGGCCCCACCACCCAATCAATCTGGGCATAGGGTTCCCGAGTCCCTACGCCCGGCGGGCTCCTTCCTCCACCAAACCTCCTGGTGGATTCAGGGGTGACCCTAACAATAGGTGAGGATAGTGCAAGAGATCACCGTCGGCCCTATGCCTCCTCGGATTACTCAATACACTACCCTCGGGCCCAAAGTGAACATGCTTTACTCGCCAAAACAATCAATAAATCAATCACGATAAGTTCAATATGTCACGATAAATCATTTACAATCTATAAAGGTTTTGAGAAAGATATATAGATATATATATATATATATATATATATATATACATTTTGGCCAAAAGATCACATAGGATTGTAAGGATTCTATATATCTAGAAATTAAACCTCACCTGTGTCGACAATTAATAAGGATACAACTATGGAGCTTGCTCCTCATCAATGGAAAGACAATCTGTGTAAAAAGGGACAAGTGATCGTGAGACACGACTCGCATGAACCATTTAAGACGCACGGCAAAGTCATGCTCAATATGTCATGCAATCACAATTAACGAATGTCAAATAGGAGTATAATTATCAATTAACTAAGCATATATATCATATAATTAACGTACGGGAGCCAAGGAAGTGAAAGGAATGCAATAAGAGAGGTTTGGGTGAAGTTTGGTAAAAACGGACAATTATAGGAAACGTACATGTTGAGGGAAAACTGGAATATCTTTAATTCTAGAAGTGGGAATTGAGTTTTTCTTGTTGTATATGAAACTAGACACAAATACCTTTCCGATTATATATGTCTCGCTTTCTAGTTCAAAGCGAGGAGAAAATGGCATGCGCTTGAAGTTAGGCGAGTGCAGATTGTCAGGAAAGTGGCGACACCTAAAAGAATTGATTATAACTCTCTATCTAGAAAATATATTGAGATTATTCCAATTGGAGGTCGTTCTAGACTTCAAGAGGTTTCCGTAGCTTCAAATATCAGGTCATTCGGAGTTCGGATGAGGGAGAAACGGGCGTTTGAAAAATGGCCTGGAAACCCAAACAGGCGTTTGGAATGGCTCGAGGGAGGCAGTAGGTTCCTAAACAGGCTTTTGGTGTTATAACTAGAATCCCAAACGGGTGTTTGGAAGTATTCTGGGCAAAAGATAGGGGAAAAACAGGGCATATGCACGGGAGTTGGCTCCCAAGCCATATAAACACCAAATCAATGCAAGAATCAACTCAAAACTAACATATATCATGCATATAACTCATATATATCAATTAGGCACCAAACCAACCATCAAATATGCATCAATCATCAAGGAATCATCATTCAAAACCCCATATATTCTCATATCATCCCACTTTCATACAACTTCATGTTTTCATGCAAGCTTTGGAATATAAAGCCCTAAACCTGTTTCTAATCATTTGCACACAAGAAATCATCAAATATCCATCAAACTCTACACATATAACATTTAAGAAATCAAACAAATCATCCATTTTTACCTTGAAATGAAAGAAGAAGGAATGGAATGATGAGATGAGTATGATGCTTCCACTTATGCAAATTATCTTCCTTGAATTATGGCTTGAAAATGGATGAAATCTTCTTGTCCTTCTTTGGTGTTTGGACCGTAATTTAGTGTGTGTGTATGTGTGTGATTTTGATGAAATGAAATGGAAGAAATGAGATGCAATAGATATTTTAAAAGTCTTCCACTCAAATGCATGAATCACCTCATTTTGCAATTAAGTCCCTAGTCTATATGAATGAATGCAATGAAATCTCATCTCATGGAATATGATCACTTAAATCCAATTCATGTTATGCAATTAAGTCATTAAATTTATGAAATGGTCAAATAAGGTCACATAATATCAATAAGACACGTTATCAATTAATTCTCATAAATTTCACGTTAATGGAAGTTCATATAAATATATGAGAATATAAGGCATATAATGTTATGAAATTTAACATATCACATAATGCATAATGGAAAACTGGGCGTTACAGGTACCTTCATCAATTCTCAACTACCAAGCAAGATAAGTTCATATAACATTAAATGAAGTTCATAAGATCCAATTTCATTCATTAAACTCAAAGGAATCATAAGGAAACACGAAAGATTCATAAAAGGAACATAAACCCTTACTATTCATCATAAATCCAATACACTTCGAAATCTCCATCAAAATCAGCAAATAAGCATTCATAAAAAAGAGTAGAAGATGCAAAACACATTCATGGACTTACCTTTCAAGTTTGGAGTGATTTGGTGGAGAGATGAGCTCAAAAAGTGAAAATGAAAAGTGTTTCTCTTGGAGCTTCAAGTGATCTCGGTTTGCAGCTGCTATTGGCTTGGTTTTGGAGTGTGAAATGGAATGAAAGTCAACTTGGCTGATCAGGGGTTAAGTACGGGTCATGTGGGTTCAAACCTTGCTCAATTTGGTTAACCATGGTTGAAGATACGATTAAAATAGTGGTAGGTGGTCATTTAGGCGAACGTCACGAGTTTCAGTTAAAGTTCGAAGGTCGAAACGAGCTTAGAAAAATATGAGGCTATTTCCATTGAACCCGAATCTTCGATAAGAGTTCAGTGGAGGTGACGGAGCTCGAATCCGAGTTCCCCGAGCTCAAGATATCACATACGGAACCAAGGGTGCGCTAATTGCCCATTAGGCCCCGATTTGGTTCCACAACTCAAAATAAATTCGTTACCACGTCAAACGAGATCGAAAACATGAAACGAGCATATTGACATGTTCATAACACATAAATCTACGACATACTAAATTTTTACGGAATTTCGATATCAAATCATATAAGAACGAAGTATGATTAAAGCACTCATGCGCAAAACATTGACAATTTCATAACATTTCAAATTAAATAACAAAACTTAAATTCTATTTTAATTTAAAAATGAAAGTCAATGATTTAATGTTGAAATTAATTAATATAATTAAAGATATAGTTAATTAACATTAACACTTAATTATCAATTTAAATATACTAATTAACGAAATAAAATAAGATAAAATAAAATAAAATAATAACAATTTATAATAAAATTAAATATATAAATCACTTATAAACGATTAATTCACACAAATTGGTAAACACATACGTCATACCTGTACGACTGAAAAGTCGGGGCGTTACAATCTCTACCCCTTAAAAGAATCCGTCCTCGGATTCACCGTTCGGCTAGAAACAAGCAATGAGAGCACCCCGTCTCTCACAAGCAACAAGGAGAGAACCCCATCTCTCGAGCAACAATGAGAGAGCCTCGTCTCTCGAGCAACAATGAGAGAACCCCGTCTCTCGAGCAACAATGAGAGAACCCCGTCTCTCAAGCAACAATGTAAGGGGGTTTCCAATACTCCCGAGCAACACAACAAGAAACAATTACAACAAAGAGTAAACACCAAGAAGAAAAGATTTCGAAACGAGAATTACAATAATGAATAATCACGTAGGTCACACCGGAACACGTAATAAACATCAATTACAACATAACAAGGAACAACGAAAATAATCAATTATCAAGGTATATAGCATTAAGAAATCAATTAAATTAAATTGCATGTATGCATATACCATGAATGTTTTATGTACCGTTCACCGTAGCTAAGAAATTTGAAGTTGACTAATTCATGGTCCAATTGTATAATGTGACCCAAAAGCTGGTTTGGCTCTTGACTTATCGTTAATGCCCTTCATATGAGTGTCCGGTTGAAGAGATGATAACTCTCGGCTGGTCCTACTTTGACTCTTAGACCTTGATCACCTTCTTCAATTTGGTGGATTCCTTGGAATTCAATTAACTCTTAGAATAGTGCTCACTTGCTTCTCTAACTCCCCACCCTTAACCTCTACATCTTCCCTTGACATGACTAACTCTTTCAACCAATCGAACTCTGCTTTATCCTACATGTCATCGGAACATTCCTTCCATGAATCATGTTTGAATCTTCTATCCTTGTCGATGCCCGAATTGACCATACTCAAGATCAACTACTTTCAAGGTCCTAAGTTTGATTCCTATCTCATGATCGTTCCCACCACGGTTTTCTCCTTCATGAATTCTTCCTCAATCAAGTTAAAACCATCAATTCCTAGAGTCCGATCAATCTTCTCGGGGATTCTTTCCCAACTCTTATTCAAGTTATCCCTTTATTCTCTTCAAGCCTGTAAGCAAGCATTTGGTTCCGGCCCACTCAATTCCCTACTTAAATGTAAAACATTCCTTATAATTCTTGAAGTTTGATCCAAGTCCTTCAATGACCACCCTTTCGATTCCTCTCAGGTTATCATAGAAAAACGGCAGGTGATTTAATATTATTCACTTTGTTATGTGTCATCCGAACCCTTTTTTCACTTAATTGGATAAACCTTTATTGACACCCTCCTGTTATATGGTAGCTTGATTCGGTTTCCTTTTACCAACACTGATAGGAGTTCACAGAAGTTCCCTCATAATTCCATCATCTTCAGAAATTCAACCCCGTACTATGAATATCCCTTAGCAATCTTCAAGATGAGTATAGTGATTTAACTTTCATTTTGATGGTTCCATCGTTAAGACCGTTTTATTCTTTTCCTATCACCATCACTTGAACTTCCATATCGTCTATGGTTTGCACTTGCCGTTGTTCCTACTAGAATACTCTCCGAGCACAACCTTAAATCTTAAGTTCGTCTCTTGGTCGTGCTCTCCCCCTTAACAAGAATTCCTGATCTCCCCAAACTTATTTCCTTAGGGCGAACAACTCTAATTGGAAAATGTGTTCGATGGCCTAGCTCACGTTCACTCTAAAGTGCTTGATTGGAGCAATGACCCTTTTTTCCTTTGCTTCCCAAACTCCTGTTTAACTCCATTAAATTCCCTAACTTGTCTCATCCAATTTATATGTCCTGAAACCTTCCACTTCCGTCTTTCACCCACTCTATCAACCCAAAATGTTTCTTTTTCACTTTGTTCAATAGGGCTTTAATCGGAGTAATAGTGAAAGTATTAAACGGGCGAAATCCTAACAAATAAACACTAAAATGATACGTGCTGGGTTAAGATGATAAATGCATGTAGTAGATATTTTAAACAAAGGAAAGGCAACATCAAGACACATAATTCAACAAATAAATATGAAACAATAATTTAACAATTAGAGTATTAAAACGCATATAATAAAAATTTAAATAACTAATTTGCGATGCATGGTGCACGTGCTATGAATGCATTGAACCTGTCACCGTAGTGGTGTCTTTAGCACGACATCTTGTCCTTTGATCTCGATGTTGTGAGCATAAGTCGTAAGGCTGAATATTGTTCGATCGTTGATGATGTTTCCCAAATCCTGACTTGCTTCCCCATAGTCCTCAAATCTCCATGGTCCGAGATCACGATCTCTTGAACCCATATTCTTCTAGATCTTCAAAGTTTCCTTGTATCCACTTATGCGTTCCCGCTATCCAAAATTGAAATCCCTCGAACCCAACTTCTTCTACGCCCATGGAACCGGTATCTTGACTCTTTCCAAGTATCGGTCTTTGAAGATGATCCGAATCTTCGTCTTAGGTAGTACTTTGGTCGAAGTTCCTTTAACTATTCTTTACGAGTTCAATGATTGGTTGAACTCCTCTTCCAATTGCTTACACTTGAGTACATAATTTCCCACCAACAGCTCTTTGCCTTTCTTTATCATTTCCATTTGTTATTCCACATCTCCCAATTCGACCTCACAACACGACAATTCAACTTGAGTTTGGAAATTAAACTTCGATCCGATCGAAACAAAACCTCAGGCATCTTATCTTTCCCTGAACTTGAAATCGCCATATTGATCAGTTCTCACTAACTCCTTCCAATCCGACTTCTTCCTTACCCGCAATCCGAGTGTCTCAATTTACCTCTTCTTCTCCCTTTTGCCCTAACTTGAGTTCTCTTGAAGGTCTTTGTCTCCTCGTTGATAAAATCCTTGAACTTAAAACACCTTCAAGATTTTTCTTCACTTCTCGCTTGAATGAATAATCCACTATCTTAACAAACCTTCACCAACCACCATGAAACTTGGGAACTATTCCACAAATCAGTCTTCTACCCCGAATCCTACCCTCCACTCCTAACGAAGAGATATTCTCTCTTGACTTTAAGCTTAGACATTGGTAAAACATGGCCTTCAACCTGAGTGAAGCTACTACCACTAGAAACCCCACAAAGGCGAAGCATAGACTGTGCATCATAATTGTTAATCTTCCAGGCATTATTGAGAACCGACATCCTTCCTTGTGGTTTCTATCCTGACTTCTCTTCCAATGAGGCTCTGTAAAATGATAAGAGAGCTTTGGTGCACCGTAGTAAGGACACCAAAGAACATGGTTCCATTTAGAAAAGACCACGATCCCCGTATCCTTGTAGGTAACCCCACCTTCTATCACCAGGTTGTGTAATGAACTATAGCTCCATGTTGATAACCTTGAAGATTCAACACCCGACTTTCCAATCCCTTAATTCCATAACCTCTTTGTTGGTTTGATCGAAGGAATTTATAGTTGGAATTGTTGGTCGCTTTGATAGCATAATAACAATCTACAATCAAGGATTCAACCCAAGTACAGATGCATGTGGATTAATATATGCTTATGACACATATTTATAATAACAAACACATATTAGATGAAAAATGAAACAAGTAAAGCAATAAAGTTGAAAGTGAAACACATATATCAAGTAATTCTAATGATTCATGTCAATTAACGATGAAAATTCAATGCAATGCACACGTTGACAAGTTGCTCCTATGCCGTACGACCTAACTGACTCAATCACGACATGAGAATCCCGGTTTTGCAACCGGGCTCTGATACCACTTAAGGATGTAGCACCCCAGACGGAAGGCATTTAAACACCCACACATGCACGGTATAATCCCGTGCGACGTTTTTAAGATATTTCCCAAGTGGGTAAAACAAAGGAAAACAACGCTCGGGATTACAACCATCAAATTCATTCCTTTCATTACATTCATGTGGTCAGTACGTGAGCCCTGGCGGGTGGGAAAATATCTCCAACCTACTCCTCGTGTGTGCATATCAATTCAATATTTACATTAGCGATCATACACATTCATACATATTCATTCATAATCAATCATAATCATTATCATTCATAAACATAAACACTTACACCTTTTTCCTCCGGGTGGTGGACGGGTTAGCAAGACCCGACCACCGGTCCATACATGGGCCAATGGGGGTGCATGAATCCCCTAAGGGCACTCATCTCTCATTCCTCGCTAAACCACCCAGCGAGGGCCGGTATCACCGTAAATATGGTGGAACTAGTACAAGGGATCACCGTCGGCCCTTGCCATCCCGTATAGCCACTTGTACTAAGTCCCTGGGCCCGTGCGATAATAATCATGTCCACGCCAAAAATCATGAGGTGGGCATACATAAAAGAAGGGCTTTATGTTGGAAAATCATAGACTCTTTTGAAAAGACTCGACATATATACATATATATAATATTTTGGCTTAAAACTTTCACATAAGGGATATATCGGGTCATATTAGCTAATAGAAGAGAAACCCACCTGTTACACCTTACCAATAATACCAAGAAGAAAAGAAGACCTGGAAGTAACCTAGGAACCCGGCACGTCTCCGCCCTGGAGAAAGTTGTACAAGAAACGACATGGTGCATACGTGAGACTCAAGACTCCAAATGAACCATATATGACACACGGTAATGAAATGAATATGATATGATATGCATAAGAGATAATATTATGTTATGGAGATGTTCATGTGCACGATTAATGCCTTTAAGGCATATAAACAAGCAATCCATTCATTCAAGGAAGCGTTCAAATTTATTCAAGTTCATAATTTCACATTTCATATAAATTCAATCCAAGATTTTCATATAACAATCATAACATGTACTATTTCAAGTTTACAATTAGAAAATAGATAAATAAAAATGTTCAAGTCATGATCGGTAATTAAATAACGCGAAATAGATAACAATTAAATTCAATAATTTAAATAAATTATACAATACCTAATATATATCTATATATCCATATATTTACATAAAACCATACATGCAAATGCAAATAATATTTATATATACGTAGGATCATGCATGGATTAACAACAAACAATTAAATTTTATTACACATGCATGCAATTGTTATATATATATATATATATATATATATATATATATATATATGTCATGCATGCACAAACCACAACCATGCATGTAATACAATATATAAATATACGTCACATGCACACACATCAACTATATATACATATACAATTATTACAGCAAGAAAGAAAAAGCAGCAGCTACAAGTATATATATTTGTACACACATATACACAACAACAGCAAAAGAAAGGAGAAGCAGCTGATCAGGTAGTCCCCCGCCCGGGTAAACTTCCCAGCTCAACCTTTCCCGGCCGGGGAAGGAGATGCAGATGGCTTCTGCGTAAGGTGTCCCCACACGGGGACACTTCCCCTTCAAACTCTCCCCGGCCGGGGAGAGTGTTTCTGCAGAAACAGAGCAGCGGCAGCAGCAGTTTTCGCGTAGGAACAAGGCAAGGAATGAACAAGCTTTCCACTAACCATCAAGCCACCAATTTAAGAAAATAAAAGGCCGCAAATACTCAGCAATCAAGCCTCAAGACAGCCACACAACACGCAGCAGCAGCAATCGAATTCATGGAGGGAAAAGGAGACATTTTCATACAAAAATCATTAATGGTACCTTCATCAATTCTCCACTACCAATGAAAATAAGTTTATATAACATTAAATTAAGTTCATAAGATCCAATTTCATGCATTAAACTCAAAGGAATCACAAGGAAACATGAAAGATTCATAAAAGGAACATAAACCCTTACTATTCATCATAAATCCAATACACTTCCAAATCTCCATCAAAATCAGCCAATAAGCATTCATAAGAAAGAGGAGAACATGTACAACATAGTCATCGACTTACCTTTTAAGTTTTAAGTGATTTGGTGGAGAGATGAGCTCAAAAAGTGAAAATGAAAAGTGTTTCTCTTGGAGCTTCAAGTAATCTCGGTTTGCAGCTGCTATTGGCTTGGTTTTGGAGTGTTAAATGGAATGAAAGTCAAGTTGGCTGATCAGGGGTTAAGTAAGGGTCATGTGGGTTCAAACCTTGCTCAATTTGGTTAACCATGGTTCAAGATATGATTAAAATAGTGGTAGGTGGTCATTTAGGCGAACGTCACAAGTTTCGGTTAAAGTTCGGAGATCGAAACGAGTTTATAAAAATATGAGGCTTATTCCATTGAACCCGAATCTTCGATACGAGTTTAGTGGAGGTGACAGAACTCGAATCTGAGTTCCTGAGCTCAAGATATCACATACGGAACCAAGGGTGCGCTAATTGCCCGTTAGCCCCCGATTTGGTTCCACAACTCAAAATAAATTTGTTACCACGTTAAACGAGATCGAAAACATGAAACGAGCATATATACATGTTCATAACATATAAATCTATGACATACTAAATTTTTACGAAATTTCGATATCAAATCATATAAGAAAGAAGTACGATTAAAACACATATGCGCAAAACATTAACAATTTCATAACATTTCAAATTAAATAACAAAATTTAAATTCTATTTTAATTTAAATATGAAAGTCAACGATTTAATGTTGAAATTAATTAATATAATTAAAGATATAGTTAATTAACATTAACACTTAATTATCAATTTAAATATACTAATTAACGAAATAAAATAAGATAAAATAAAATAATAACAATTTATAATAAAATTAAATATATAAATTACTTATAAACGATTAATTCGCGCAAATTGGTAAACACATACGCCATACCTGTACGATTGAAAAGTCGGGGTGTTACATAGCTACCCAAACCATCGTCGGCATAAGAAGGTTAAATTGTACATGTTTTCCATTTTTGATAAATCAAATGATTCCTAATTCCTACCTGCTTGATTGAATACGTGTCTTGTTCTTGTCATGTTAATAAGTGGAAAGTAGCGTCCAGGATGGAATAAATACCCGTTCTCGTTGGGTCTCCCAAAATGTAATTCATAGATATCCGTAACCTCTGGCATGCCCCCAGTCCCTGTTCAGCACCAGATCTCATAGATCGTTAAGGTAAAATGAGCATCAACAGATAGCGTATGGATATCGACACATGCATTGTATATCCTGCTTACCTGATTGCATGAATGAACGTGATTCTTCCCGTACGTATCGGTTGATTCGTGAATCCTGTCACTTATTTTAATGACAAATAGCGTACAGTGGAATTAAGCCTGCTTGATTGCCTGTTTATATATATATGAGTGTGTAGCCCCTTCACTCAGTCAGTTGGCTGGCCCCTCCCTCTTGTTGTTTTTAGTTTCTGTCTTGTAGGTTCAGTGGTCGTTAGGCGGGAGTCTGTCGAGGTCCTTGTTCGTGTCTTGGTCTTGTTTACTGCTTTATACCACACATTAGATTCCTATTTACACCGGGCCTTGTAGGCCATATTGTATCTTTATTGCTTTATTAAACTCGGGACAGGATTCTAGGGTCCTAGTTGAACCCATTTATATTTTATTACCTTGTATTGTTTCGGGACAGGTTAGGACAGGATTATTGAATTAGTGGAACCCGTATTTACTTTCCTGTTTGATTTGGACTTACTTTGTTGATTATAAATGATTGATTGAAATGCTTCCGCACTCCTGGTCTCTATTGAACTTGGTACAGGGTCTAATCCCACCTAACACAGGATTGTTTTTGTTCTGTCTTCGTTCGGTGTGAGCTTGGTTCATGTATGGACTTTCTATTTCATGTGTGGACCGGGTTCATAGTGTGGTGGGATGTGGTGCTCTCCATTTAGGGTGTCATGTCCTAAAGTGGTATTAGAGACCCAGGTTTTAAAATCGGAGTTCTAGTGTCATGTCGTGTCATGTCTAGGTCATACGGCAAAGGAACTACTTGTCAACGTGCACATTGCATTGCTCTTGAACCTTGAAATTTGCTTCTTTCTAACTTTGTTGAATTATGTGTTGCATTTTGCATTAAATCTGTGTCTTTGGTGCTAATTACGTGGCATGAGCATGCACTAACCGCATGCATTTATATTCGAAATGAGTTGTGATTTAAAGGTTATGAAGATAATATCAAACCACGGCCAATTTCTACAACAACTACAACCTACCATAAGTTCTACTTTCAAGCATAGAAGATGTAAGGAATGCACCGGGGACTGTATACAAGAATTCGAGTCATGGCCTTCCCTAAATAGGGGCTATGGCTCGAGTAATAGAGTCCAGAATGGAAGGCTCAAATTTTAGGAATAATTTACAAGCCCTGTTGAAGTTGGTGAATATTCGATGAGATAGTGGTAGTGGTGTGTGATGTTTACAACTCACAAGATCAACACATACGTTTATACCATAAAAGTTAATCAACCGAATTCTATATGACTATCTAATTTGGGAACTGATCAAAGGAATCTTGAAGGTATTTAAATCTGAGGTTCGAATCAACGAAGAGGCGAAGACCTTCAAGAGAGTTCAAGGTAAAATGGGTCCGTTGGGTGATAATCAACAAAGATAGTTAAAGAAGATTCAAGATATAATAGAGACAGTGAATGGTGAGTAATTCAGATCGTCAAGGAAGAACCTTCAAGTAAATTAAGCTGTTAGAAGTTAAGTTCGGGAAGAAGGAAAATAAGAGGGAATTGAGATACTTTGGATTTCGGATGAGATAGAAGTCGAATTTGGAAGAGTTAGAGAAAATTAATCAACGCGGTGAATACAAACCCATGAAAGATATGGAGCAACAAATGGGAACGATAAAGAAAGGTAAAGAGCTTTTGGAAGGAAATTATGTGCTCAAGTGTAAACAATTGGAGGACGAGTCATTCAACCAATTTGAATTCACAAGAGATAAGTCAAGGGGACCTTGATCAAGGTAATAACTATAGTGAGGAGTTCGGGTAACTTTTGGAGAATGAAACTGGGGAAAGAAATCAAGATGCCGATTCCATGGATGTAGAAGAATTTGGGCTCAAGAATCACGAAATTACAGACCATGGAGACACGCAAGTCGATATAAGAAACTTTGAAGTTTTGGAAGACCGAGGGTAAACAAGTGATAATTAACAAATTCTAGACAAGCCCGTAATTGAAGAAATGAAGAACAAGTTGTCGAGCTAAAGCTTACCACTACGGTGACCTGTGTATTGCATTCATAGCACATGCATCATACATCGCGTTAAATTATTTAAATTCCTTTACCTATATGCATGCATCTCTACTTGATATGATTGCTCAAATGTGTTACATATCTATATGCTTGAAAGTTTGCTATGTGCATTGGCATCTTAATCCAACATGCATTGTTCAGTGTTTACATGATAGGGAATTTTCTCCACTTCGTTCATCAAGTGTTACTCCGACCAGGCCTTGTTTGAATCAAGGAAAGAAGAGATTTTTAGGTTGCAAAGTGTTTGTCAAAAGGAAAGAGGAATTCAGAGGCCCGAGAAAAGAGCCGGGAGTTTGGAATGAAAGAAGTGGATTGCCATCCTTACCGATCACTTCAAGGTGAGTGTGACAAATATCTCTGGACATGTAGCTTGGCTAGAACCGTCTATACCAAGAAAGCTAAGTTGAAGAAATTGAGAATCTTTGATCCGAGAGGTGGTAGAACAAGTTCAAGGAGTTAGGATAGAAATTCTTAGGGGGGGAGAGCCGACCGGGAGATGACTTAAAATTTATGGTTGTACTCGAACGGGTTACTTCTAATAGTAACAACGGAAATGCAAGAATCAGCAAGTAACGGGATTCTACAAAAGTGGCAAGAGATGAATTCGAAGGTTTTGGCACTCGATGAATTTCAAGATCGAAGTGGAAAACTCATAGAATAATACCGAAAGAGATAAGAACCTCGAGAGATGAAGATATGGATTCAAGAAGTGTTTGGGAATTAAAACAACAAGATAGGGTACACGAGGATCGATGGAAACTTGGGTCACAAACCAACACCGTTAGTATCCTTACGGCAAGGCACGTGTGAACTCGATCTCCCAAGTGGGAAGGGATTGTGCTTTGTATAACGTGTCTCGTCCTTTGGAGACGATGGGACCGTGAAGAATTTGCAAGAATTGGTAAGAGAGGTATTGAACAAGAGAAGCCTAGCAAATTACTATATTCCGTGATCGACTAAGTGAGAGTCAATTCAACCGAGCATTTGAAATGGAATATCTAGGAGAGAATATACAACGTGAACAAGAAGGGTTACCGGCGTCAGCCGTTTTTCCATGATGAGCCAAGAACGCTACTAGGATTAAAAACTAAAATTCAAGTTACTAAATGACTAGCTCGAGCAACCGAGCAGGTCGAATATGATTCATGGTGAAGAACAAGTTGATTAGGTCAATATTAAGTGCACACCCAAGGATGGAACTTCGGACTGTGGTATTTGGTTATAATAAGAGAATAGATCGTGGGATGGAGACCGAGTGGTTGCCGAAGCATCAAACACTTCAGGCTTTTCAAAGCATGACATTACGAGCAAAGAAAACTCCAGCAAAGAATCAAATGTCAAATCGGATCACTACAGTGGAAGCTTTCCAAAACCACGGTGAACTGTACATTCAAACATACATATCACGTGCATCATGCATTCCTTTAATTATTGTTGTATGTGGTTGCTTGTTATTTCTTAGTTGCTTTTGGGAGTGAGCGAGTGCTTTAGTACAACGGTGAGACGAGGGTCGTGCCATGCAATGGACTTTGCAACAGGTCTTCGGAGACCGTGTTTAGAAGCTAGCGGTTGTTCGAGAACCAACTTCAAACCATGAAGTTGATGCGACGGAGAAGACCCGTTTGAGTTGGAGAATGAGTGGTGGGAGTTCATTAACTACTCCACTTGTGATATCAAGTTGTGGAATGGCTTCGGTTGGATTCAAACGGTTTAGACCCTCCTCTCGTGCGAGATGTCCGAACTACTCATGGTCGGATCAGTTCGTGAGCAGCGTACAGTGATCGTTGAAGCCCCTAATTGCTCTCCATTTAGGGTGTCACATCCTAAAGTGGTATCAGAGACCCAGGTTTCAAAATCGGAGTTCTAGTGTCACATCCTAAAGTGGTATCAGAGACCCAGGTTTTAAATTGTACTTGGACTCAATTGTTTAATATTTGCAAGTTAGGGACCTAATTATAATTAGGGTGTTTTGGGCCATTCATGGCTATCTTGAGCTCGGGAATTCGGATTTGAATTCCAACCTTCTTATTGAGTTCATTTCGATGATTCGGATTCAATGGATTAACCTTTTATTTCTAAAGCCCCAAAAAGGGCCAAGCTCCTCCTTCCTACCTCATTTCCACGATCAGCCAAGCAAGGAAGAAAGAGGAAGAAGAAATCCCCTTTTTGTCTCCCAAGCTCTGGAGCTCGAGCAAGCTAGATCCAACCGTTCAATCAACGACCCAAGGTAAGATTTGTACTCTATTCGTTACGTGCTTCAATTTAATATCTCTTTCGTGCCCCAAATATATGTTACTTAGCTAATTGGGGAAGAGGGTGACTAGTTTCGGGTTCGGGATTTATATGTTTAAGCTCATTTCACGAGTTCCTATGTGCAAATACATGATTTACATGTTGTATATGCTAAGTGGTGTGAATTTTAGGTGATTCGGAGTGGTGTGGGTTCGTATGAGTGCATGGTGTCGTTGTTTTCCGCCATTGTTGCTTCTGCTCTTCTTTTTCGAGCAGACCAGGCCGAAACGGCCGTTTCGGGTTCAGTTTGTTCCTTCGAACCGCTGTTTGCGTGTTTCGCACGCTCCTGCAGTGAGGGCCGAAACGACCGTTTCCAGTTTTGGCCTGTGGTTGGAACGGCCGTTCCAAGTGTTTCGTTTGGGGACAGAAGGTCCCCAAATGGCCATTTTCACTTTGTTCAGTGGGACCGAACGGCCGTTTGGGAGTTGACTGCCTTCCGCCCATTTTTCGAGACGGCCATTTCCGTTCGGGAATGGTCTGTTCTAGTCTGTGATTGCTTGTTTGCGTTGTGATTGACCTTTATATGCTTTTAATTCATGTCTTGAGCTCTTTTATGATTTATTTCCCATTTTAACGCATGTTTCAATGTGAATTCGTATACTTGCCAATACGTGGGACATTAATTGTGCACATGAACACGATCAAACCATTTCATGACATTCTTATGATTTATTTCATATTAAATCATGCCATGACATGTTTCACCACTTCATGAACATTGTCTTCCGTCCTACTTGGTTCCATTTTTTAGTCGTGTCTCACAAGTACACCGTGTTTCCTTTCTTGTACAGTGGTCTCCCCGGTGGAGACATTTTCAACCTCGTGGTTCCTCTCTTGCTCCTTCTTGCACATAGAGGTGAGGGTTTTCTTTTATAAATGACCTATAACCTTGCATGCTCTAAACAATCCAAATGGTTTTTATATTAAACAAATTATATCTTTTATACCGGCTATGTACCGAAAATACTTTATAAATCGTGTAGTGTTAACCCTAAGCCTATTTTACGAGATCCTGATTGACCCCGGCTCTCCTAGCGCTGGGATAACTGGTGTGGATTCCTGTTCTTGATCGTGGGGCCCAGGGGCTTGTGTATTGAGCGAACCGGGGAGGCATCGGGCCGACGTTGACCTCTTGCATAAGTCCTATTGTGTTGGAGCTACGCGGATATCCACTAGGAGGTTTGGTGGAAGATGGGATTCCGGTCTGAGGAGTCATGAACCCACAGAACCACTGTGACTTAGATGGCGAGGGTTAGCTAGTCGAACCATCACCGGCGTAAGGAGGTTAAATTGTACATGTTTTTCGTTATTGATAAATGAAATGATTCTTGATTCCTGCTTGCTTGATTGAATACGTGTCATGTTGTTGTCATGTTAATAAGTGGAAAGTGGAGTCCGGGATGGAATAAATACCCGTTCTCGTCGGGTCCTCTAAAAGGCAATTCATAAATATCCGTAACCTATGGCATGCCCCCAGTCCCTGTTCAGCACCAGAGCTCTTGGATCGTTAAGGTAAAATGGGCATCAACAGAGGCGTACGGATATCGACACATGCATTGTATATCCTGCTTACCTGATTGCATGAATGAACGTGATTTCACCCATACATATCGGTTGATTCATGAATCCTGTCACTTATTTTAATGACAAATAAGCTACAGTGGAATTATGCCTGCTTGATTGTCTGTTTATATATATATATATGCGTGTGTAGCCCCTTCACTCACTTAGTTGGCTGACCCCTCCCTCTCGTTGTTTTTAGTTTCTGTCTTGTAGGTTCAGTGATCGTTATGCGGGAGTCTGTGGACGTCCTTGTTTGTGTCTTGGTCTTGTTTACTACTTTGTACCACACATTAGATTCCTGTTTGCATCAGGCCTTGTAGGCCATATTGTATCTTTATTGCCTTATTGAACTCGGGACAGGATTCTATGGCCCTAGTTGAACCCGTTAATGTTTTATTGCCTTGAATTGTTTCGGGACAGGTTAGGACAGGTTTATTGAATTAGTGGAACCCGTATTTAATTTTCCTGTTTGATTTGGACTTACTTTGTTTATTGTAAATGATTGAATGAAATGCTTCCGCACTCCTGGTTTCTGTTGAACTTAGTACAGGGTCTAGTCCCGCCTAACAAAGGATTGTTTTTGTTCTATCTCCGTTCGCAGTGAGCTTGGTTCATGTATGGACTTTCCATTTCATGTGTGGACCGGGTTCATAGTGCGGGGGATGTGGTGTCCTCCGCTTAGGGTGTCACAGCTAACATGTTATATGGCGTGTTATGCTTATTGTATGGAATTCATGGATTCGTTTGATGTGAAATATGTGAGATATGACTTGATATGGCTTAATGTGACTTAAGTACTGCCTTGTTGTATTACATTTGCATCACTTACATTCATATGCATTTGCTGAGCGTAATATGGTTTATTTTGAGTCTAAGTTTCCTTGTCATGTTTGTCTTGCTCAGATGAGTATCCCGTTGGTGATGAGGTCGCTCCGTAGGCATTGGTTTTGTCCCTTTGTTGCCCGTTTCGTCGGTGTAAGGTGAGGTTAGGTTATAGTTAAACCCTAATGAGATGTGCCCGCTATGTATGCTTGTGAATATAAGCCTATGTATACGTATTATGTGTGTGCTATGAATAGGTATGATTATGTTATATGTATAGAATGCGGTATGCTAGGTACTAGTATATGTATGTTTGCTATGTTACGAATATGAACTAGTTACGACGTAACACGGAAGGGTAAGTAAAGTATGAATATGATCATGATTATGCTAGCGATATGAACATGCTAAGAGTATAAGTATACTAGGATTATAAATATGTTACGAACATGGATGTGCTACCAATATGATAGAACTATGGTATGCTCATGAATGATATGAGTACGTTTTAATATGATATGACTCGCCATGAATATGATGTGGATACGGATCTTGATATGCTCTTGAATACGACATGTCTTGATCTTGACACGTTTGGGAGCTCGGTGGTTATGGGTAAGGGAGACTCGGGACGCCGGGTAGTACTTTCGTGCATGATCATCGGGATGTGGGATAGGGGATCCGGGATGGATTTTACCTTATGCACATTTCCCTCTTGCTTGATGGTTTGCCTTGTATGTTCGTTTACGTTATGCTAGTATCACTACTAGAAAAACAGCCTGTAATGACGCTTTTATTTTGCCGTCTCCAAAAATGACCTGTTGTGACGCTTTTTCATTAATTGGCACTTTATGTTTATTTTAATTTACATATTCAATATATATTGAATATATTATTAAATGAATTGAAATTGTTAAGACATTTTTGCACTTAGCGTCACAATAGGAGGAAGATATTAAGGCGCTATACTAAAAGCGTCCTAATATCATGTATTATAGTGACGCTTCTTTTTAAAAGCTCCTTAATATAGTAAAAGTTAAACATCTCTTATTCATCTTTTCAGCTGAAAAAACGGAAGGAAACATTTAGCTGAAAAGGAGGGAAGAAATGGGGGGAAGAAAATCGGGAGGGAAGCTTCACTTTCCAATTTCAGCTTCAATTTGAACACTACACTTTCAAATATTGATAGATTTTCCCCTGAAGAGAAGAAATTGCAGAATCACCGAATCGGAAGAAGTCCGCCTTCTGGGTTTCGAGAATTTCTACGTTTTTACCTCCGAAACCAGCTTCTACCGACGATGCTGTGGACCTCCGACACCAGCCTCCAGTGTCGGCCACATCCTTAAAGTGAGTATAAAACCCTAAACCTGATTTTTCCCTTTCTGTGTTCTCACATCTGGAGGACTGATTGTCTCCTTGCTCGAAATACAGGGCATTCACAAGCTCCCCAAGAACTGAGACAAGAACGAAGGTCTGAAGCCCCTTTTCGCTGATGATTCTATATGTCAAGGTCAGTCAATTCTTGCATACTGAGACAAGAAGAAGTGTTACTTGTTTAGTTGGGGTTTTTAAGCTTGATTTTGTATATTTTTTTGGGAATGCAGATGGGGGTGGGGTTAATTTTTTATTTTTAGTTTGGGTTGGTTGATTGTTTGAGTTGTTTAGTGATAATGTTGAAGAAATCTTTGTTCTGAGAAGATTTGACTGCATAATCAATTTTGTGGGTTTATAAGTTAAAAGACTGGAGCTTTGCATGTTTGTAGATCCAATGCCCATCTGTAAATCCGTGTTTTTACTGGAGATATCCTTAGTAAATTTTTATAATTCCTGAGGTTAGGGTTGTTCTGAAAGTAAAGATCATTAATACAGGATTTATGATATTGTTTGTGTAAGTTTTCCTGCTCTTTCTTATTCCCTATTGATTTTGTTTTGCACAGGTAATCACTAACATTTTCATTTGTGTAAATTTTCTGGAAAGAGCCCTTGTAGATTGGCTATTTAGTCTTCTGGATTTACAACCATGCATGAGCTTGTGTGTACTTTGTAATTCTTGCGAAACCTAATACTACAATACTTGATGCATATGTTTTACCAAATATATGTTGTTCTGTAAAAAACCTTTTCAACGTTCTGATGCGGATAAACTTTGAAGCAGTTTGACTGGGAAAATAAAGAGTAACTTGCTAATTGGCGTCAAATTCGTTGGAGTGATTTAATCAGTACTCAAGTCATACAGTAATTGTGTAGGTAAGATTATTTCCTCTTGAGCGCTTGTTGCTTCTTTTGTTGTTGATTTATTGCAATGATACACTGAGGTCTAGTAATATGAAAATACTACTTTGTTCAAAACACATACGTTATTGCAGGCTTTTTGTGGTTGCGTCAGTTAGAAGTAAGTTATGGTTTGATGTATTAGTCAAAAATACCTTTGGATATAACCCTGTTGAAACTGTACAAATGTGTTTTCTGTGCAGTTTTACACATTTATTGCAAATGTCCGAACTTACGCTGAAAGTTTACAAATAATAGAAATTAACTTGTAACTTTATGCATAACTTGAGGATAGTATAGTTGATTATATGTAGATATTAACTGAATTTAGCAAATAAAATCCAATGTAGTCTTTCTTTCTTTTAAACAAATAGGGAAAATCAAACTTTGGATCACATGAATTATCAAAACGCTTCAAGTCTTGTAACTGTGAACTTGTAATGAATGTTGTTAATAGAAGCTCATAGACCTAGTATAAGAATATTGCGGGAAAGAAAGAACAGTACTGAATGTGTTTTGTGTATGGCCATATTTAGAGAAACATGACGTAAAATGTGATTCAGTTTTTTATAACTCTTTCTTGAAACTACAAATTACTATATATTGATGTTACTGTTGTCTTTACCATTTTTTAGCCCTAATGAGAAGCAAACCATTTTTGATATATTGCATGTAATAAATAACCAACAATAGTAACATGGTCTGGTATTGTATAAGCAAGTAGAATTTATTAATCTCATATGGATTACAGCAAGATATATAAACGTAGAGCTAGATCCCATGTCAGAATAATATTGCATTTTATTTGGCTTACACTTTACAGATTGTTTGTACCTGTCAGTGATGTGATTGGTTAGTTTGAGCATTTACTCTGCCAAATACCAAATCTTTTTTTGTGTTAGAGTAACCTCAAGGCTTAGGTGTCAAAATTTAGACCATAAGAAGGTGTTTTGCAGAACTTAAAACACCATGCTAACCAAGTTATGATAATCACTTCATAAATAGTACATATTTCTGATTAAATATTAATTTCTGGTAGGATAGACTTATATTGTGTTTTGTTTTTATTTGTAGATAAATCCCACTCTTGTCTCTGTTGAAGCTCCAAAATTGAAATTGTCAATTGGAAGGTAACTACTTTCGGTGAATAAATAATATTATGGATAGGATATGGATGAACATGTATAGGGCAAGTAATGAATATCGAAATGGGTTGAAATATTTTTTGGATACTGCCTTTTCAAATTCGAATGGAGCTAAAATCTTATGCCCCTGCAAGAAATGTAAAAATGCCTTATTAAAAAGTAGGAGCATTGTCGAAGAGCATCTTATTTGGCATGGGTTTTTAGACGGGTACACTAAATGGGTATTACATGGTGAGTTGTCGTCTAACGGTAGGCCGACAGTGTATGTGTATGATGGGCAGAATTCATCCAATAATATGCGTGAAATGTTAAACGATGCTTTTGGAATGCAAGATAATATGGGTAATACTGAAGGAACACCGAGAGTTGAGGAACATGATAGACCTTGTAAAGAAGCTGAAAACTTTTATAAACTTATGGAAGATGCAGAACAAGAACTTTACCCGGGCTGTAAAAACTTTTCACAGCTTTATTTCATTGTTCGAATGCTCCAAATCAAGTGTCTAGGGAATTAGAGTGATAGTTCCTTTACGATGATGCTTGAATTGTTGAGGGAGTCATTTCCAGAAGGTGTTCAACTGCCGAAAAACTATTATCAAACTAAAAAGATTTTAAAAGATCTGGGGTTGAATTATAAAAAAATCGATGCTTGTCGGAATGACTGTATGCTATACTGGGGGGTGAACGAAGGCAAAACCAAATGTGATACATGTGATGAGCCGCGGTGGATAACAATTCCACCTGAAGCTAGTGTGGGTGATCGAGATGGTTCGTCTAAAAAATCTAAAGGGAACAAGAAGATACCTGCTAAGATGGTGTGGCACTTTCCGCTAAAGCCGAGGTTACAAAGACTTTTTATGAATAAGGAAACTGCATCCCTCATGAGGTGGCATGATACGGATCGCATCAAGGATGGTGTAATGAGACATCCGGCGGATTCTCCAACTAGGAAAACTTTTGACTTCCTACATCCTGATTTTGCAAATGATCCTCGAAATGTAAGGTTAGGCTTAGCAACTGATGGTTTCAATCCATTTAGAACGATGAGTGTAAACCATAGTACATGGCCTGTAATATTCATTTCGTATAATTTGTCGCCTGGAGACTGTATGAAAAAGTCATACCTGATGCTGTCGTTGCTTATACCGGGGCCCTCTGGACCGGGGAATAACATTGATATATACCTACAGCTACCTGTTGCAGAGATGAAGAAGATGTGGGAAGAGGGAATCAGTACGTACGATGCGTCAACTAAGGAAAACTTTCAACTACGTGCAGCTATATTATGGACCATCAGTGATTTTCCAGGCCTTGCAGCTGTATCGGGTTGGAGTACTGAGGGAGAATACACATGTCCGGTTTGTCATAAGTACACAAACTCAGAATGGTTGGATAGATCTCGGAAGTTCTGTTATATGTGTCATATTATATTCTTACCAGAAGATCACCCTTATCGGAGGGATAAAAGTGAATTTGATGGAACTATGGAGCACCGAACACCAACCCCATATCTAAAAGGTTATGTGGCATTTGATGAAGTAAAGCTTATTGAGAACAAATTTGGGAAAAAGGTTGGTGACCAGAAACTGCCATACAATTGGAAGAAGAAGAGCATTTTCTTTGATCTACCGTATTGGGAGACGAATTTGGTGAGACACAATCTTGATGTTATGCACATTGAGAATAACGTATGCGACAAGGTGTTATATACACTGTTGGACTCGGACAAGTCAAGGGATAATTACAATGCTCGGTTGGATTTGCAAATTATGGGTATAAGATCAAAACTCCATCCTTTTCTTGATGAGCTAGGACGGGAATGGCTACCGGCAGCATCCTTTGCACTGGATAAGAATGAGAAGGAAAGATTTTGCAAACTTTTGAAGAGTGTTAAAGTTCCAGACGGTTATGCTTCAAATATCTCAAGGTGTGTTCATATTAAACCACCCAAGATATTTGGCTTGAAGAGCCATGATAGTCATGTGTTGATGCAGCAATTGATACCACTCGCACTACGCAAACTGCTTTCGAGGCCAATACGTAAATCATTGATTCATTTGTGCCACTATTTTACAGAATTGTGTTTGAAGACATTTAATCCGAATGATTTATCCAGATTGGAAAAAGAGATTGCTATAATTCTCTGTCAGTTGGAGAAGATTTTCCCACCTTCGTTCTTTGATATCATGGTACATTTGACTGTACATTTGGTCACTGAGGCAAAGTTGGCTAGACCAGTCCATTATCGTTGGATGTATCCCATTGAAAGGTACGCCTACATTTTATCAGTTACTTGTGCAATTTTGTTAAAGTTGGATGGTTATGTTAGATATTCCAGTCACGTAATTCATTATATTGTGTACTTTGTAGGTATTTGAGTACTTTAAAATCATATGTTCGCAAGAGAGGTCGTCCGGAAGGATCAATTGCAGAAGGATACTTGGCAGAGGATTGTTTATCTTTCTGTTCTCTATACTTTGATGAAAATATTGAAACAAGGCATAATCGACCAAGTCGTAATGATGATGATATGTGTGCAACAAGCACTGCAAGTATTGATATTTTCTCAATTACTGGAGCCTTATTGTGGAAAGGAAAGTCGATTGTATTAAATAATGACCAACTAACAAAAGCTCACCGGTATGTCTTATTCAATTGCGATGACGTTAAACAATATAGAGAGTAAGTTACCTGAGCTGAATTTTTACTTGCAAATTCTATACATATTGTTCAATGCAGATTCATGAATTACATAGTAACAAAATAATTTTCTGTTAATTATTCAGGGAACATGAAGCTCAGGTCAGACGTAAGAAGCATCGGTCGAGGGAACATGAAATCAGAAGAATCCATAGTGATTCCTTTGCTGCGTGGTTTAAGGATCGGGTAAGTGATACCTAAAGTATTATCTAATGACCTTTCTTATCTAGCTTTATGCTGTATATTTATATTTATTCATTATTGCAGTTTGAAGAACTAAGTTCCGAAGGAAATGATCCAAAATTGGTTGACATCAGCAGGCTTGCAAGGGGCCCTATCCCTGTTGCAACTGAATATAAGGGATATAAAGTGAACGATTTTCGATTTCATACTAAGGCAGTAGAGAGAACAAAAAAAACTCAAAATAGTGGGGTGATGGTTAAAGCCAATACAACAAGTTTTGCAAGCAAGAAGGATATGAGACCAATCCATCAAGAGTTGGCGTATTATGGCATTATAAAGGATATAATCGAGCTAGATTACACGGGTGGGAGAAAAGTTGTGTTATTTGCATGTGATTGGGTCTCTAAGGGAAGCAAACTGAAAGAGGACATTAATGGATTTACATTAGCGAATTTTGCAAATATAAAGCGCCAAAATGAGCCTTTTGCACTCGCATCCCAAGTTGAACAAGTTTTTTATGTAGATGATCCCACCGAGAAGGATTGGAAGGTTGTGATTAAAACCAAAGCTAGGGATCGGTTTGACGATGGCGGAAACCTATCGACTGATGAGATTGACACCATGTTACAGAGCACAACTAGTCACAATATTCCACTGGAAGAAGAAGAAGAAGAAGAAGAAGAAGAAGAAGAAGAAGAAGAAGAAGAAGAAGAAGAAGAAGAAATTGAATGGATTCGTGAAGGAGATCTAAGAATTTCTGTAGCTGATTTAGATAATGATGACTTTCAGGAGATTTAGAATGAATCTATGTGAAATAATAGTTTTTGCTTGTTCATTTCTTGATTTCTGTTTTTTTACATGTTTATTAAACTATATAATTATGCTTTTTCTATATATTCTTGGGTTTTATTTATATTCGTAGGTATGAGACGACCTAAACGTGGCCGAGGCAACAAAGCTGCAGTGGAGGAACCTGAAGCGCCGCCTCCCAGTTTGCGCGATGAAGAAGACGAAAATACAGGTCAATTAATTTTTTGCATTTATCTTAAAATTTCAATAAAAAATATTTAAACCATCAGTGTATGACTATATTATATATCCTTAGATGCTGCTAGACACACTAAACGCGGCAGAACTGGTGTTGAAAGCTCTGCGACAGAAGTTCCCTTGAATAACCCTGATGTTGAGGTGGCTGATAATGCAGGTATGCTTGGAGTATGTGGTTTTGCACAATTTATATTGCTAAATGTTTTGAACTATGAGTGCATGATTATTGTAACATATTTGAGGATGTATGGTTAAGGCAAAGACTCGAGGATGTACTAACATGCCGCGTGTTTGGGCTAGAAAAGAGCAAGTAGAAGTGATGTTTGATGCTCTTGGAAAGCCAATAGGTCCAAACAAAAGTGAGTACGTTGAGTTCATCGGTACTTTAGTTAGAAATGGATCCTTACTTCCACTTCACTATGAAGATTGGCATAAAGTACCGATGTCTGTTAAGAAAAATGTGATCGATCTGATAAAGGTAATGCTGCACTCCTAACTTCTGAGGTTACTGTGATTATTATTCAATATTTCTGAATTTTTTGATGACATAGCTAATATCACTTATAAATCATAGGAGAAATTTTGTGGATCATTTGACATTGAGAATGTATCTTGGGATATCTTGTCAAAGAGTTGGAGAGCTTGGAAAAGTAGAGTTAAGAGTAGATATTTTGATCCAAACTCCTCACTGGAAGAAAATTTGAGCAAGCGGCCTGACACGGATGATGAGAGAGTTCTCCCTGATCAATGGAAGAGTCTAGTTATTTTCTGGAGCAGTGACAAAGCTCGGGTAAGTTTTCTGTGAATGAATAATAGTTATTGTTCATATTTTCCTTTCAAGGAAGCTTATATCAAATGTTGCATTCTTTTCAGAAAATTAGTGCTCAGAATAAGGAGAATAGGGCACAAAAGAAAATGATGCACATAACAGGAAAAAGAAGTTTCTCCCAAATCAGAGATCAACTAAAGGTTTGGATATTATGTTTTTAGTTGTAGGGATAAAATTTCTGATTGACATGTTTAATAACTATATGTTAATACTCAGAAAGAAGCAAAGGCAGCTGGTAGTACAGAGAATGATGTTGTTGGCGAAAATGGAGACGTAGAAGTTGGTGATGAACTGAGTAGGGTGGACTTATTCGGAAAATGTTATACGAAGGATGGGGAGACTACCAATCCTACTGTAGCAGAAACATGGGTAAAATAAGTTACATTTCTGTTTATGTTTTCGTGCGCTTAAATATTCACTGCTTGAGTGTAATATGGTTTGCTTTCGATTGAAATTAATATTAGTTTCATGCTTTTATCATCAGCAAAAAATGCAAGACAAAAGAAAAGAGCTTGATCCTAATTCAAATGATGTTGGGCCAAATGATATATTTTCTCAAGTTGTTGGAGAAGACAAATGGGGAAGAGTGCGGATGTATGGCTACGGGATCTCTACCTCTGACGTATACGGTGATATCACTAGTAGAGGTAGATCTTCTCAAATGCATAAGAGTTACAAGAACGAACTTGAGGAGTTCAAGCAGATTGTACAAGAACAAAAAAGACAAATACAAGAACTCCTGAAAGTTAACATGCAACGATCCCTATTTAACTCTCTTCCAGAAGAAACAGGATTCCCTTCGTCGTCATCATCTCGATTTCATGCTCCCACATTCCGGCCCTCCACCACATCAACAATGAACAACATTCCTCTGTAGGTAAATAATTCATCGTCATCCTTTCTTGTTGTTATTGAATTCTAGGAGCATTTGAGGTTTTATGTGACTGGATAATGTTGTAGTGTCATTGTTAGTGAGCATTATCATTTTATTATATATGAGTGCACCATTTTCACTGCTGTGGGTCTACGAGTTTCTGTGTATTTCACAAAGGTGTGTATGCAGACTTCGGTACATACTCTGTATCTTGTGCATTATGCTTGACCCAGAACTTTAGTGCAAGAACTTCTTATTTGCATTGAAATGCGTCTGTTCAAACTTTGTATGAAGGATACATCTATGGAAAAAGATTGGTGCATTTCTGTATTGACACTTACAATTGATGTGGTAATGAGTGAAAATGACAAAGATTAGGGGCTGCATTTTGTCTGTTTCCTGTTGACATATGGATAGTTTGGCTGCATTTTTCTGATTCCTGTTGGCATATTGATTTGTCAATTGCATTTTCCTGTTTCCTCTTTGCATACTGATTTGTAGGCTGCATTTTTCTGTTTCCTAATGGCATAGGGATAGTTTGGCTGCATTTGTATGTTTCCTGATAGATTATAAAATAGTGTACTTGAAACCATATCACTGCTATTCCTATTAGTGGCAGAGGCTAATGTATAGTTCACCATAAACATTGAACAACTTATTGAGACAGCTGAATAATATCTGTTTATGTGTCTGCAATTTGTATTCTTTGTGTGCAGTTTGTTGGAGAGTATGCAGATTTTGCTGACATTGAGTTTACATTGATAGGTTGGGTCGAAAGTATTATTGAAGAGTGCATTTGATTCATCGAAAACTGTGGCAATTGGTTGTATTCGAAGTTTAGATCCTTCGGACAGGGTTGGTCAAGTTTCTTTGGGAAGCAATTGGTGCGAGGCAGTCATCAACGTTGCAGTGGACGCAGATGAAGAATTACTTCGTCCGACATCACATTTCAAAACGATTGGTGATGCGATTGGGGAGGTTGTTCCATGGCCAAAAAATATGGTATTGAAACTTCATTAGCTTTAACAAAATTTATTTAAAGTTCAGTAGCTTTGACAAAATATGGTATTTACTACAACAAGTTAATTTTTTACAGGTTGCTAGGGCTCATGATTGACACCGGTCATTTGTAATCAGATTTACTTTCTTTGGGTTTGAACAAGAATACACTAAGTACGTATTGTAAGTTGTATTCTTTCTTAACGTTTTGTCGTTTTTGTTGAATATGGCCAATATTTATATATTAGGTTGTCGTTTTTGTTGAATATGGCCAATATTCATATACTGGGTACCTTTTGTAACTAATATTAGTTTGGATTGAGAAATTTGTGAACATATTAATATTCGGTTATTTGATTGTGTTTTATTTAATTATGATGTCAATTAAATTACAACAATATAATAGAATAACAATAATTACGCAAATTCTATGTAAATATTAATATATGTTTAAATGACACTTTATTTCGTGAGAATACATTCTATTATGACGCTGTACTCCGTCGAAATTCAATTTATGGTGACGTTGTAAAGCGTCAACATACAGTATATTAATACGTTTAAAAGCGTTACAATAAATTATATTATGACGCTTGGAAGCGTTATAATATAATTTATTGGGACGCTTTACGCGTACAGTAATATGATTAAAAGCATAATAATAAGTTATATTAGGGCGCTTATAAGCGTCATAATATCCGGTATTAAGACGCTTCATTGCGTCATAACACACTTTATAGCGACGCTAAATACACGTCATAATAATATATATTGGGACACCGTACAGCGTCATAACAAAGTTTAATACGGCGGTTAGTGTTGACATCACACACTCTTTAACGACACCACATGGCGTCACTATAACGTCTATTATGATGCTTTTAGGTGTCATTTTACTAGTTAGTTAAGGTAGTTATCGACAAATTTATGACGCAATAAAGCGTCACAATATAGGCCTTTTTTATGGCACATTGTAAGCATCACGTCATAAGCGTCACAATACACCTGTTGTCACACCGAAACAGGTGACGCTTTTACTTGGTGTCACAATATCGAAAGCATCACAATATCCCGTTTTTAGTGACACTTTCTAGCGTCGCTAAAACCCCTTTTTCTGGTAGTGTATGTTATGTAAAAGTTCGTGAAAGGGGAGTGGATTTTCAATTACTAAAAATGGTTATTTTGGCCTTCAACCTAACTCACCTCCTCCCTATATCTATTATCACGTGAGAAAATGATTTAGAATGCAAAAACCACACCCCGGTTTATGAACTCCCAACTTGATATATGTTGTGCTCTGTATATGTATTTATGCGTGCGTGTGTAGCCTCTCACTCAGTCCGTGTGACTGACCCATCCCTTTTTATGTTTTTAGCTTGCAGGTACCTGTCGTGTGGTTCAAGCCAGGAGGTTTGTGGTCTTTTGAGTCTTTGCTAGGATAGCTCGAGTCTGCATCTCATCCTTTCACTTGTATTGTATTTTGTACTTTGTAAGACTTGAAGTTTGGAATTTTGTATTCGCTAGTTTTGGCCCAATATGGCAAGTATGTATATAATTTGTTTTAAGTGACATGTAACTTTGATCTTAAGCTTTGATTAAGTTTGTTCAATGCTTCTGCTATTGTATGTTTGATTTATGCGCGCTCTGTTTGAGGGTCTAGACCGCCTAGCTTAGGTGTGGCTTTTTGTTTGTCTCTCGTTCACTAGTGTTTGGTGCGTGTACGGATTCTCTGTTTTGTTACACGTGTCGGGACCTAGTGCGGGGGATGTGGTGTCCACCGCTTGGGGTGCTATATTACGTGTTTTCTTCGTGCTTTCTTTTTCGTATCCTTTTCTCGACTCTTTTATGTGTTATAGATTATGAATATGTTGATTCTCACGCATGCATGAGTGGATTATGCTTTGGATTCCTTTATCTTTTACGTAGAGTCTTAATTTGTTCATATGAACATTTTCATAACATATATAATTAAGAATGTCATAGCATAGCATAACATGAGCATGTTGTTCGAAGGTTTATTGGTTCATACGTCTCGAGTCTCATATACACCTATATTTCTTGCACAGAGCTTGATCCCGTGGTAGAGGAGCAGGGTTCGTAGGCTTCTCTCTTTACTCTCTCTTGTCAAAGTGAGGTTTTAATTTTAGTTATTAGACCCCGTAATACCTTGCGTGACTATTTTAGCTAAAATGTAATACTTATACTTATACTTTTGGAAAAATGATTCACTTATGCAAATGTTTCAAATGTTTTCACGAAAATATTTTGGCGAGAATTATTCACAGATTATTGGGCCCGGAGAAATGTGTGGATGGATCCAGTAGGGCGTAGGGCCGTCGGATAATCTATTTCATATAAAGTACCCTTTGAGAATATCTCCGGGCTACTTTGGCGGCCAGAAGGCAGGATATTCTTGGGTCGGTGGTTAAACCATCGAAGGAGCGGGTAGGAGTCATGATCCCCTAACTCGATACGGACCAACGAGGTGGTAGGGTCTTGCAAACCCTTCCACCACCCCGGAGGAAGAAGGATGGAAAATTATGTTAATTATTACGATTACGATTACGTTTATGATTACGAACTTGCATTAACGCCTTGTAACTTGACATGAATGCACACACAATGGGAGTAAGGTTGGAGAATCGCCCTCCCGCTGGGCCATGTACTATTGTAACTTGTAACTTAATGAAATGATATTTGTAATTCTGAGCGATGCCTTCTCTAACTTGTTGGGAAAACGAGACAGAAACGCGGGGAAATTTAAAAATTTTCCCAATAAGTTAGAATCGAATCTTGCAATTCCTATTCCCAAATTCGTAGAGATCAAGAAACTGACTTAACTAGTAGCTTTCTTGACACGTTCTAGCTGCCCAAGAACGCTCTTCACGGGGCTTGATCCCCAAAAGCTCCTTCGAATCTTTCAAAACATCACGATAGTAGCCCTCTAGAGAATTAGTCTACCAACCGCGACCACGATCTGAATAGGGAGGATGCTAGTTCTATATTCCGTGTTTAGGCTCTAGGGTTTAGTGTATAATATTTGGAGAAGGAGAAATTGTGTATCATCTCTCCATGGGGTTCGAACCCCTTGTATTTAAAGGGCTAGGGTTCGAACCCCTTTTCCTTTGTGGAATAGGATTTCCAAATCCTTTTGGAAGGGGATTTCTTGCTTGGAGAGTAAATCTCTTACTTTGACCAAAAGTCTCCTTTTGACCAACTTGTCAAGCAAGAATAATATCTAACTCTCTTAGATATTTTATTTAATATCTAACTCTCTTAGATATTTTATTTTACTTTATTTATTAAATAATAAATAACTTGAAGACTAATAATTAATTAATTCATAATTAATTATTTATTAGACTTTATTTCTCCAAATTAGGACTTTAATATTAATTCAAAATTAAATCAAAGTCTATTAAATAATTAACACATTAATTATTTAATATATACACATATATACACGTGACTACACGTGTCCCTAAGGACACGTGTCATACACGTGTTCCACGCGTGTGCTTCACACGTGTGGACCCCACCATTCTCCTAATGGCTCGATCAACTTGTTTAATTGATTCAAGCCTTAACCCACGTGGCCAGGTTGTTGTGTGTGACCCTCTAGGTTCTTAATTCAATTAGCAATGACCCTAATTAATTAATTTCCTAATTAATTAATCAGTCCACAGATCAAACGACCATAGTCTAGCAACAGGTGTTTGACCCCTAGCTGAATAAGAATGTCTCGATTTGACAGAACCTTTAAATCATTGGCATATGTGAGATACAATCCTCCTACGTCCCATCTCTCAATCAAGATCAAGGTCAAGGGAATAATTAGAACCCTAATAATCTTGATCTTAATGTTAAGTGCATTTCATATCCATTTGATCTCAATCCAAGAAACTCTTTTCTTAATGTCTTGATCCACTGCCTTGGCCAAGGACTCCTACATGGCATATGAATGACTTACACAATAAGAGCTCATCATCTTGCTAATGCAAGGGTAGGTCCTTTATCGATTCTCATATACTTTCATGTGCCACTTGTGCCACCCCAGCATAAGTCTTGAATCAGTTGTCCAAGGCGACACCCTTTAAACCTTACACCTAAGACTATAGAGTTAGCTCATAAAGTATCAATGAAACCTCAAGTCTAAGGATCACTTAATCACATCAATGACTCGTGAGATATTTCGTAATTTGGAAATTTCTATTTCTAGATATAGAAACTTCCTTTCCCATTTAGTAATCTTCTCACACGGGACACCTCAGTGTACTTACTTAGAATAAGTAAGCACCCCCATGTATCACGCACGTATCAACTATACACTTTGCACCCCATGAAACAAGGTGGTCCTTCTTAAGGGCGTGACCACATGAGCAAGCCTCGAACGAGTCAGGTTGACACTCCCACTGTCTGTAGGACTCATCGACTTGGAGTGATTTCTAATCATGACTTATGTGATATAGGGCTTGTCTCATGAACCACTTCGCCTAAATGGTTGAGTCCTATAAGTCATATTGATTAGGGGAGTTCTTATACATGCGCAGTTAAAAGTAAACACACAATCAAATAAGAGCATATAAAGAAGTGTTGCTTTAATTAGTATTATTCAAAGATTGTCTGTGATTTACGAAAAGGAAAGCACTAAAGCTGACTATTACGTTGGCTTTTAGGGGACTATTCCTAACAATCTCCCACTTGCCCGTCAAAGGGATTCAGGAGCTAATCTAAGTCCCATCTTCGCAAGATGACCTTTGAAAGCTTCTCGACTAAGGGGTTTAGTAAGTGGGTCTGCCACATTCTCTGTTGATGTGACCCTCTCAATTTGCACATCACCTCTTTTGATGATATCACGGATTAAGTGATACTTCCTCATAATGTGCTTGGTCCGTTGGTGAGATCTTCGTTCTCTTGCTTGAGCAACCGCCCCAGTGTTGTCACAAAACACAGTAATGGGGTCTTTCACAAATCTTGAATGAAGTTTCGAATCCAAACACCTTCGTTAGCTGCATAATTTGCAGCTAAGTATTCGGCCTCAGTGGTCGTTTGCTTGGAACTTTTCCAACTCACTGCTCCGCCGTTAAGGCAGAAAATGTATCCTGACATTGACTTAAAATCATCTAAGTCAGAAGCAAAGCTTGCATCACAGTATCCTCTGATTACCAGATCTTTCTGTCCTCCGTATACTAAGAATAAATCCTTAGTGCTTCGTAAGTACTTTAGGATATTCTTCACGGCAGTCTAGTGACGTTCTCCAGGGTCTGATTGGAAACGGTGCGTAACACTAAGTGCATAAGCCACATCCAGTCGAGTATATAGCATTGCATACATTATGCTACCTATTGTCGAGGTATAAGGCACATGAGTCATTCTTTCCTTCTCAAGGTTCGTCTTAGGGCACATTTTCTTCGAAAGAGATGTTCCTACACTCATGGGAAGAACTTTGTTCTTCGCATTCTCCATACTTAACCGTTTCAGTACTTTGTCTATATACATCGATTGTGATAGTCCTATCAATCTTTAGATCTATCCTTATAGATCTTAATACCGAGAATGTAAGACGCATCACCAAGATCTTTCATCTCGAATTTGTTCGATAACCATGACTTGGTAACTTTCATGTCATCCTTCGAATTCCCAAATAGAAGGATGTCATCAACATAAAGCACCAAGAATTATATTGAAGTCTCCAATTCCTTTCTAGATACGCAGGACTCATTCGAATTTTGAACAAAGCCAAACGCTTTGACCGCTTCATCAAAACGAATGTTCCAATTCCTAGAAGCCTGTTTCAATTCGTAGATTGATCTTTGGAGTTTGCAAACCTTTTACTCACTCCCACTGAATGTCAAACCTATAGGTTGATCCATATAAATGTCCTTATCAATGTCTCAATTGAGAAAGGCAGTTTTCACATCCATTTGCCATATCTCATAGTCGTAATATTCAGCTATGGCAAGCATGATCTGAATGGACTTTTGCATTGCAACCGGTGAGAAGGTTTCATCAAAGTCCACACCTGGCCTTTGAGTGAAGCCTTTGGCAACGACCCTTGCCTTATAGGCTGCAACGTTTCCATTTACTCCGAGCTTTCTCTTAAAGATGCATTTGCAACCTATAGGTTTTACCCCATCAGGCAAATCAACCAAGGTCCAAACTTGGTTGGAGTACATGGAATCCATTTCGGACTTCATGGCTTCTTTCCACTGATCAGAATCTGAGTCTGACAGTGCCTCCTCATATGTTAGGGAATCATTATCCTCTTGAGAGATTTCATGGAGAAAACCATACCATCTCTCAGGCTGTCTAGGAGTGCGTTCAGAACGCCTTAGAGGAAGATTATCACGTGTATCGAAGTTCGTGATTGGTTGTAGGATGTCAGAATGGGACGTGTCCTCTAAATGTGACATGGTAGTATCTCGAGTTTCTTTGAGTTCCATGATCTTGCCTTTCTTTTCTTCTAGGAACGGTTCCTCAAGAAAAGTTGCATTTCTTGAAACAAACACCTTTTGTTCAGTTTGATCATAGAAGTAGTATCCTATGGATTCCTTAGGATAGCCAACAAAGTAGCATAAGTTAGAATGAGCTTCTAACTTATCTCCCACTGTCCTCTTCACATAAGCAGGACAACCCTAAATTCTTAAGTAAGAATAACTAAGGATTTTACCATGCCACATTTCATAGGGCGTTTTAGGGACTGACTTGGAAGGAACAAGATTCAGAATCTTGACTGCACTTTCTAGAGCATAACCCCAGAAAGAAGTTGGTAAGTCAGTGAAACTCATCATGGAACGAACCATATCAAGTAGGGTTCGATTCCTTCTCTCAGAAACTCCATTAAGCTGAGGAGTTCCCCGGAGGAGTCCACTGAGAGATAATTCCATTATCTCTAAGATGATTAAGGAGATCTTCACTAAGATACTCGCCACCTCGATCAGATCGAAGTGTCTTGTTCTTGTGACCAGTTTGGTTCTCAACCTCCTTTTGAAATTCTAAGAATTTCTCAAACGCCTCAGATTTGTACTTCATTAAGTACACATAACCATAACGACTAAAGTCGTCAGTAAAGGTTATGAAGTACTGATGATTGTTTCGAGTGCTTACACTCAGCGGTCCACAAACATCAGAATGGATCAAATCCAAGGTCTTTGTGGCTCGTTTCACACTTCCTTTGAAAGGAGTTTTGGACATCTTTCCTTTGAGACAGGATTCGCAGGAAGTTAACTGTTTAAGGTCATTTTCAGAGAATGTCCCTAAGGTAGTTAACTTGCTAATTCTGTTCTTGGAAATATGTCCTAATCTAGCATGCCATAAAGATGCTGAGACTTCGTCATCTCTCTTACGTTTTGTTTCTCGTTGTATATTCAAAATGATACTGTTTTGAGTTAGAGAAAGTCCATTGTTTAATGTACCAAGATGTATTGAAAATTTATTCTTTTTGAGGAAAAAGTTACCATTCTTAAAATAAAATTCATAACCTTCGGAATCAAGTATTGGAACTGAAATAATATTACGAATAATGTCTGGTACATAAAGGACTTTATTTAAAACTAAAACAGAGTGACCTAAATCTAATCTAATTGTGCTTAAAGCTTGAGCTTCTTTCGTTGAGCCGTCCCCAATCTTCAAGACACATTCTCCTCCCATCAGCTGTCGGACCTCACTTAGCATCTGTACATCATTACAGATATGAGATCCACAACTGGTATAAAGTACCCAAGAGTTAGAATTAATAGAAAGATTTACTTTAACAAGAAACATACCTTTCTTTAGAGTAGCCTTGTACTCTTGGCAGTTTCTCCTCCAATGCCCTGGTTTGCCACAATGGAAGCAAACGTCCTCTTTCTGATCACGTTTCTTCTTTTGGGCTTTTCCCTTCGTGATGCCTCCATTGGGCCTAAGGAACTTCTTCTTCTTTTGGGCTTTCTTTCCCTTGCCTTTAGAAGGTTTAGAAGAAGATGGAGCAGTGACCATCATTGTGATGCCCCGTTCGTCTAAAGGTTTAGTTTAGCAAGTGTTAGGGTTGTGTGAAGTTTGTCCGAAGAATATGTAGCAACAAACGTAACCCTATCGACCTAGTTCGGGATAACAACGTCTACAGATCACTTTCAATTCCTTTGAATTAACCTAAGTTAGAGATGAGCTATGTGAGATCCGTCTTAGCCATTGGATTCATTTTGACGTTTTGAGATGATTGACGTTAGTTTCATAATTTTCAAAGACCGTTTGCTATGCCGACGCCCTAAGACCGACCCACGTGAACTCTTGGAATTAAGCCTAGATTATTCACCTACTTGCTTCCCTTTTTCCCTCACGTTTAAGTAATGAGAGCAGCTCCTAAATATCAGCCTCATCACCTCCTTGCTTCCCTTTTTGCTCACGTTAAAGCAAGTGGTAGCAATTCTTTAGCTTCAAATGCATCATCACCTCCTTGCTTCCCTTCCTTCTCATCCTTCTCACGGTAAACAAGGGACAGCAGCCACACCATACCAAAATTTCTTCTTTTCTCCTCACGGACAGCCCCTTTTCTTCTTGCAAAAATTTGAGGAACCTCATTGAAGACAAGTGAAGAAGAAAGTCCTCCATCTTTTTCCCTCTTCGCTTTTCAGTCAAGGAAGGTAAGAAATAGGTCCCTCATCATCTTTCCCCTTCCATTTCAGCAAGGTTCAGTCTCTAAGATGGTGGCCATGGAGTTATACTTGCAGCTATGTGTAGGAATTTATGACAAATTGGAGATTCTTGTACACTTGCTGAAAGTTGATGACCGTTGTGTGACTTTAAGTGCATAAACTGCATAATTCTTGCATAAACTGAAGTTAAATTTGCAGCATGTTACCTTACATGAAATTATAGATGCTTTATGTATGAGTTATGGACCTGATATTCAAGTTTTGAGGCCTGGAACAAGAAGAAACCGAACCCACAAGTGAATCTCCTGTTCTGCCCTGTTTCACAGTTTCTGCAGTGACTTTCTCGCATCTGTTACCCATGTAAAACATCTTAGAATTGCCTGAATTTGTAACCACTGAAACGTCTTTGAGTCTAGGACACTCTCCTTTTTACGGCTTGTCAAAATTCATTCTGGAGTGTGAGATATGCCCAATACAAAATGGTGTCGCCAGTCTGCCGAAATCCTGCATTCAGCCAACTTTAAACAATAAACTGTTTTGATCCGCTTTGAATAAAAAATTGAGCCATATATGTTCAGAAAGATGTGTGTGTCTAGTTTCATTTCCAAAAAACGAAACTGAATTTGAACTTCTAAATTTTAAGATATTCTGATTTTCCTACAGCCTGGTCATTTTCAGAAAACTGCCAGCTTTTGCTAGATTTGCAACCGAAGCCTCGTTTGAGCTTCTCTTCCGTTTCTTTTGTGATTTTTCCATACCAAACTTGTTCCTAACATGTTAAATTATGTAATTATGTACTTTTCAGATTATGGTACTATGATATGAGTTGAAAATATGCTCCGTGATTTGTTCTCCGTAGCCCGGCATGCCTAAATGATATCCTTGCTCACATGCATTTCATTTCTTGCATTCAATTGCATTCATTTTTCATTTTCCGTGCGTCTAAGTGGTTCATGATCGATTCTTTGTCATTTTTTTCTCTTTGTTTGTTCAGAGGTGATCCCAGGAGAGTTCGATCCGGAGGGTTAGTCTCATTTCCGTGTCCGGTGTTGATCTTTGGATCTCTTTTGTCAAAGGTGAGGTTAGGTGTGTTTTTAGTTATGCCCTAATACCCCTATATGATTGTTTCCGGCCTGAATAGCTATGTATTAAGGTTATATATGTATGTATACTTCTGATATTTGCACTCTTGAAGGTTTTATTTGATACGCGTATAATTTTGGGCCAATGTATGCCTTGATTTTGAGTAGTGGTAACTCTTGAAAGTGATAAAATTTGATATATGTACTCTTGCGAGATAAGCCATTAAAAGATATGGCAAGTGCACTCCTGATACTTGTGGATACTTCGTGTATTGGGCCCGGAGGCTATGGGTAAGGGAGCCTGGAACGGTATTGGGCCGTCAGGACCGTGCCCTGTGCATAGTCTTCATTTGAGACTACTTGCTTGTTTCCAGGAGGTTTGGTACATGCCAGTTATCTTGAGCCGGTGGTAACCCCATCGAAGGAGCGGGTAGGAGTCATGAGCCCCCGTCTCGAAGTGTATACGTGTTTCTGAAAGGATTGGGGTGCACTCCCTTCCTTTCCATGGCATGATGGCGGGATTTTATTTTGATTTCTGTTTTTCCAGTATTTCTGAGGCTTGTTGACGGATGTGGTTTGAAAGCTCGTACTCGCCGAGCTCTGTTCTATTTTGAGTTTGTGAAACAAGGATGGACTGAATAGGGTCTTCATTTCTTTTGTATACGTATGTATCCTTTTGCTTTTAGAAAATGTGTTTGTGTGCAAAACCATCCTTGGGTTCATGAACATTCGAATTTTGATACGTGCTCTGCTCTGTTATATCTATAGCGTGCGTGGGTTAACCCCTCACTCGGTCGTGGACTGATTCCTCGCTTTCCCATCCTTTAGTTTTGCAGGTACAGGTATGCTTTAGTCGAGCTAGGCGGAGCGTTGAGTTGAGTCAAGTTCATGTTCGTCTAAGTCGAGTTTTGGGTTACACTTGCATACACTCTATATTTTGTTTATGTTTATATTGTGGCCTTAGCAGTCTAGCTCTTAAGTTTTAAATTGCCCTTGCCGGACTTGAAATTTTTTTAAATAGCTTTTGTAAATGATATATATTTGCTCAGTTATGGCCTGTGATGGGCTCGTGTGTGTGAATTGTTCTGAATTATTACGCTTCCGTATGTGCTTGAAATTTGATATTCGAATGTGCATTTTGTAAGGGTTAGAATCCGCCTAGCTTAGGAGTGTTTGTCTGTCTCCCGTTCGCTTTGACTTGTGTATGTATACGGATTTCCCTTTCGTATATGTGTTGGGTCAGAGTGCGGGGGATGTGGTGACCCTACGCTCCGGGGTGCTACAATCATAACCCTATTGTCCTTCTTGCTGGTGCTTTCAGCAGTTACAAGCTGACTAATCAGCTCAGCTACACTAGCATTTGCATGACTCCTGTTGAATTTAAGGACAAAAGGATTGAATGATGGTGGGAGCGAGCCTAGCAACAGATCCACTGAAAGCTCATCTCTCAGTGGCATGTCCATAGAGGCAAGTTTCTCAGTAAGAGCAAGAAACTTGAGTCCATATTCATGGACACTTGTACCTTCTTTCATTCTCAAATTGAACAATTCCTTTGAGGTGTTATACCTTGTAACACGTTCATGAGTACGGTAAAGTTGCTCTAAGTGGTCGTAAATCTCCCAAGCAAATTCCATGGACTCATGTTGTCTTTGCATGTCCGGAGTCAAGTTAGCAAGCATGAGACAACACGTTTGGAGATTATCATCCTTCCACTTCTGGATCGCGTCCCGCTCAGCCCGAGTCGGAGCTTCCCCTTCAGGAACGGGCTCCGCCTTGTAGAGAACATAAGTTCTCTTCTCGAAATCTAGAATAATTTTTAGATTCCTAAGCCAATCAGAATAGTTGGGACCAGTCAACTTGTTTGACTCGAGGATCGATACTAGAGCGTTTTTGGTTGCCATTTCAAAACAGAGAACTTAGTGAGCATGCTGAATAATAACGATATACATGAGATTAGGTCTTTAATCTATGTAGCTCCCACTATTTTTAGAAGATCTATAATTCCCAGAGATCTTAGAGGATACTTGTTATCCCAATGGGTACTAAGATCCTAAGCACTTTATCTTGAACCCACGACTCACGGACATTCTTAATAAAGCCTAAGGTAGGTACAACTTACAAATTCCAACACTGTGGAACTCTTAGTAATGTTTTTGCATCACCTATCTTTCAATATGGACCCACGACTCGTGCGACATCCATATTTACTTAGGCGTTAAGCTAGAACCATCAATCATAAGATCAAGATCAAAACATAGTCCGAACGACCCACAACTCGCGGACATCGCTCTCCCCAAAATTGATCTCGAAATATTGATCATTTAAAATGATCAATTAGAAAACTAAGAACTAATAGATTTCACATAGTCACCCCACGACTCATAGGCAGTAACTAGCTTCCTCTATTAAACTTAAATCCTATTGATGGAATGCTAAGAATTTAATTCAAAGTTTGCACCTCGAATTAAACACCTATTTTTGAAAATTAGCTTAATATTTAATGGGAATTTTCGATGTAACCGGAGAGTTGTCCGGTTCGACCTCACCAACATATATGTTATCCATTTTAATTAGTCTTGATTAATGCAAGTACAACTTAAATGCATTTCACCCAAGCACATAGTAGATAACATGTCCTAGCAGGATACTAAAATGTGATGATAATGGGTTCTACCTATCTTATGTGTGATATGCGGGAGCCACTCCACAATCACAAGTTCTAACATATATGCCACATAAGACAGTTTAAATCACATAAGGGAATAGGAAATAAAACGATGTCCTATCTATTACAATAATAGAAATCCTCTCTAACACTTCGAGAGGTCTTCATTTATGACCTCCATCTTGTTACTTGTTGTGTGGATCCATCTTACTACATGCGTGCATTGTCTCCAAAATGAAAGAAAAAGACCTCACCACCTATCTCTACTCTCAAATTACAATAAAAAGAAAAAGACATAAAGTAATAAGGTTCAATCTTCATATTGACCTTAGACAATTACACAGGGCATACCCCGGCCTCAAAAACAGTATTATGGAAAGCCACATAATAAACATATAACAGTAAGCACATAAGTGGGGCACCGAACCCAATTGAAAAACGTAACTATGGGGTTCCAACCCCAATTTAAACCATCCATGTGCATAAATTAAAACCATTCATAAGAGTAAACCCATGATCACCTAACATGCATAAACTGCAAGAATTTAAATTTAACCAATAAATTAAAATTCTCGCTTTAAGCCCTAATGACTTAAAACACGACTTAGATGCAATTCTTGTTCAAGAGCCTTTTTTATAAAACCCAAAAAACAATAAACTAATAAAATTCCAATTAATTTTTGAAAATTAATAATTTTATTCCTTCAATATTTTCAGAAAATAAAGTTCGTAATTTTCCCAAAATTTAATTCGTTTTAATTTCTCAAAATCCCAATTTAAACAATTATTTCAAAAATAATTCTAATTTAATAAAATAAAATTTTAAAGAAAAATTAAATCGGGATTTGAAGGACCGAAAATACGAAAAACATGAAAACGGGCCGGAACCCCGGAATCGCGAAGCACCGCTGCGCTGCAGCGCGCGCGTTGTGGGTCGTGCGTGTACCGCGCGCAGCAGCGTGAGCGCGAAGGGGGGGCTTGTCCGGGCTTCCCACGCTTTTACGGGCACGCCTAGGCGGCTCCCACGCGGTTGCGGGAGGTGCTCACGGGGTTGGGGCGTGCTACACGTTGGCACGTCCCAATCCGCGTGTTCGTTTGGCGTTTCGTTTTTTGTATCTCAGGTTTCTCCAAAACCCAATTCAATCCAAAATTAAAAAATACGATTTAAACGAATTTCATCTAAAACAGTTTTTCAAAAACACAATTTAAGAAAACAGTTTTCATAAACTTTTAGGAAAAATACAGTTTCGTATTTCAAGCTTTCTAAAAGATCAACTCAAGAATACTCAATTCGTATCTAAGCTTGAGAATTTCTACCAAATTCAGAAAATTGAGACGAATCAGAAATAGGCCTTGCAAGGTGGCTCTCATACCACTTGTTGGGAAAACGAGACAGAAACGCAACGAAAATTTAAAAATTTTCCCAATAAGTTAGAATCGAATCTTGCAATTCCTTTCACAAATTCATAGAGATCAAGAAACTCACTTAAATAGTAGCTTTCTTGACACGTTCTAGCCGTCCAAGAACGCTCTTCAGGCGGCTTGATCCCCAAAAGCTCCTTCAAATCTTTCAAGACTTCACGATAGTAGCCCTCTAGAGAATTAGTCCACTAACCGCGACCACGATCCGATTAGGGAGGATGCTAGTTCTATATTCGGTGTTTAGGCTCTAGGGTTTAATGTAAAATATTTGGAGAAGGAGAAATTGTGTATCATCCCTCCATAGGGTTCGAACCCCTTGTATTTAAAGGGCTAGGGTTCGAACCCCTTTTCCTTTGTGGAATATGATTCCCAAATCCTTTTGGAAGAGGATTTCTTGCTTGGAAAGTAAGTCTTTTACTTTGACCAAAAGTCTCCTTTTGACCAACTTGTCAAGCAAGAATAATATCTAACTCTCTTAGATATTTTATTTTACTTTATTTATTAAATAATAAATAACTTGAAGACTAATAATTAATTAATTCATAATTAATTATTTATTAAACTTTATTTCTCCAAATTAGGGCTTTAATATTAATTCAAAATTAAATCAAAGTCCATTAAATAATTAACACATTAATTATTTAATATATACACGTGACTACACGTGTCCCCAAGGACACGTTTCATGCACGTGAAGCACCCCACCAGGACACGTGTCATGCACGTGTTCCACGCGTGTGCTTCACACGTGTGGACCCAACCATTCTCCTAATGGTTCAATCAACTCGTTTAATCGATTCAAGCCTTAACCCACGTGACCGGGCTGTTCTGTGTGACCCTCTAGGTTCTTAATTCAATTAGCAGTGACACTAATTAATTAATTTTCTAATTAATTAATCAGTCCACAGATCAAACGACCATAGTCTAGCAACACGTGTTTGACCCCTAGCTGAATAAGAATGTCTCGATTCGACAGAACCTTTAATTCATTCACATATGTGAGATACAATCCTCCTACATCCCATCTCTCAATCAAGATCTAGGGCAAGGGAATAATTAGAACCCTAATAATCTTGATCTTAATGTTAAGTGCATTTCATATCCATTTGATCTCAATCCAAGAAACTCTTTTCTTGACGTCTTGATCCGCTGCCTTAGCCAAGGGCTCCTAGATGGCATATGAATGACTTACACAATAAGAGATCATCATCTTGCTAATGCAAGTGTAGGTCCTTTATGGATTCTCATATACTTTCATGTGCCACTTGTGCAGCCCCAGCATAAGCCTTGAATCAGTTGTCTAAGCCGACACCCTTTAAAGCTTATACCTAAGACTACAGAGTTAGCTCACAAAGTATCAATGGAACCTTAAGTCTAAGGAACATTTAATCACATCAATGACTCATGAGATGTTTCCTAATTTGGAAATTTCTATTTCTAGATATAGAAATTTCTTTTCCCATTTAGGAATCTTCTCACACGGGACACCTCAGTGTACTTACTTAGAATAAGTAAGCACCCTCATGTATCACGCACGTATCAACTATACACTTTGCACCCCATGAAACAAGGTGGTCCTTCTTAAGGGCGTGACCACATGAGCAAGCCTCGAACGAGCCAGGTTGACACTCCCACTGTCTGTAGGACTCATCGGCTTGGAGTGATTTCTAATCATGACTTATGTGATATAGGGCTCGTCTCATGAACCACTTCGCCTAAATGGTTGAGTCCTATAAGTCATATTGATTAGGGGAGTTCTTATACAAGCGCACTTAAAAGTAAACACACAATCAAATAAGAGCATATAAAGAAGTGTTGCCTTAATTCGTATTATTCAAAGATTGTCTGTGATTTACAAAAAGGAAAGCACTAAAGCTGACTATTATATCGGCTTTCAGGGCACTATTCCTAACATAACTTTCCACTTAGGATTTTGTAAAACTTTACTGGGAGTTATGAATTGCATGTGCATGCACTATATTTATGTATGCCCCTCACTCAGTCTTTCGACTGACACCCCCATGTTGTTTTTAACCTTTTTGCAGGTATGCTAGGAGGGGAATAAGGTCGTCGTGGAGTCTTTATTTCGGTTCTAGCATGTCTTTATGTCTTAGCATTTCATGAATACTTTGATACTTTTGGATTATGTATTATTCTATCCTTGGAAATTGTTGTATTTGGGCCTTGGAGGCCATGTATGGTATATTTTGGGATTGTATGCCGGAGTTGTACTCTATATATATGAAAATAATATATTTATGCTTCCGCTTTAATTATTGCATCGTAATGTAATTGGTTTAAGGATTAGTCCCGCTTAGCTAGGTTGAGTTATTTTGTTCTTGCGACCCGTTCGCCAAGTGTTTGATTCATGTATGGACTTCCATTTCATGTGTGGATTGGAATAATGGTGTGGGGGATGTGGCGCCTATCGATGCGGGTGCTAAAGAGATTGTTAGAAGAAGTTCCTAAATTGCAGCGATTAGTTGTTAAAAAGGTATTTGTATTTCTGGGTTTTGGCGATTTGGGATTCTTGAATTTGTGGTTGTAACTGTACATGTTATTCATTTCAACTGTGATATTTCTTAGTATCTTCTGTGAAGAGTTGTTGTCGTAGCTGCTATAGATGATCAGATTGCTAAAATCCTTGACTATTTTAGGTAATTTTAGCATATTTCTTTAGCCAATCTGCCATCAAGTGAATTTTTTGATGCATGATAACATACATAAAATTTATGCTAACCTTTATTTTCACTTACAGAGTGGTTATGTAATAAGGTTTGTTACATTAGAACTCTCTCATTGTCTGTACAACCATTGGTGGAAACAATTAAGCCTTCAATTGATGGACCAATTAAACCTTTACTATGCTGAATGTACACAATTGATGGAATGATGAATGTACACATAAGCAATTAATCCTAAGTTCTGCTGCTCCTTCACGAGGCTTAATTGGTGGAAATATAATGAGTGCAGCTAATGTTCCTACACTCTTGGGAATTGGATCTTTTTCAATTCTTGCCAGTATGTAACAATATCTTATTTCTTGTTCCATATGTATTAGGTCCAACCACATTCTTATGTTGTAAAACTTTTAGTTAATTAGATAGGCTGCTTCAAAAAAATCAGTTGACTACAACCACTATAACTTAATAGTAGACTATGTAGTGATTATCCATGCATTTGTTCTTGTTGTAATTAATTCTCTCCTGCAGCTATATTTGATCGGTCTGGAAGATATGTTATTGCTAGTTCTGATGATCGTCTTGTTAAAATTTGGTCAATGGAAACTGCATATTGCTTGGCCAGTGGCCGAGGACATGAAGCGAATTAATTTTTTTTTACTTTTTCAAGCGATTTTCGACGAGGTTCCAAGGGGAATCCCGTCGGAAGTAATTAATTTTTTTATTTTTTCAAGCAAATTCCGTCGGGATTCCGAGGGGGATCCCATCGAAAAGAATTAATTTTTTTTATTTTTTAAACAAATTCCGATGGGATTCCGAGTGAAATCCCCTCGGAATTTTTTAATTTTATTCTCTTTTTTTTTATTCTGTCCCTCGGAATTCCGTCAATTTTTTGTCGATTTTTTAGTTCCGAGAAGGGGTTTTGTCCCTCGGAAATTCCATCGGTTTTCCGTTGGTTTTTGAATTCCTAGAAGGGGTTTCCCTACGAACTGTGTCCCATCGGAATTCCCTCGAAATTTCGTCGGAATTCGTAGGATTTCTTGTAGTGTCGGTATACCAATCTTAGGAACAATATAATAAAGTAAATTCATTCCATTGTTCATTTCATTCCAAAGTCCATTCATTTCCTCTATCATTCCATTCATATATATCAATGATGATGTTAGTGTAATATTAGACAATCTTGGAAAAATAATGTTGTATGAAAGAAAACAGTATAATTGATATATTACGAGGAAAAAATGTACTACTTCGAGTTTCTTTGGTTTTCATAAACTTTTGCGCAACCAATTTGATGAATGAAGGGAAACAAAAAATTATTACCTGAAAGGTTTAGTTGCAATCGAAAAAATACTGTTGTGTAAAATTTTCATAACTTTCCAAATTTAGTATTTGTTAGTCTAGTCAGGGATTAAATACTTTTATGTTAGAAGTGGATTTGATATTTACGATGCAGATTTGTGAAGATAATCTATAATATAGGGTTGTGTATTCGGTATGTTGGCGGTTTGGTTTCCGTTAGGATTCCTAAACTACTTAAGGATAATATTTATTTATTAATATTCTATTTTCTCACCACTATTTATGACGTAAATGAAGAAACCACTTACCCTCTAACTCCCACAATAGAACTTATCTGTGGGATTAAAACCGCTACAGAAATATGTAACTGATGGAGTTACGTAAATGTAAAGAATAGAGAATCCCTAAGCTCCCTAAGCATGAAAAATACACATACAGAAAACCGTATCCATCAGGTTGTGAGGATTCAGTGATTAGAAGAATCTTAAGGAGAAAAGGCTAGAAGAATTCTTGGAGAAAGAGTATTTGAAGGCATTGACAAGTCTCTTCCTGGTAATCTGGCAATTGGATTTCTTCGGTTATATCGATTTCTGAATCGACAAAACTAAAAGCAATGGCAGGAGGTATTTCGATCCTAAATTCCGCTGGGCTAAATTCATAATTAAAGTTTTCTATGAATGTTAAAGATTATGCTTACATGAAGCTTACATATGGTATCAGAGTATAACTATATACCTATGTTTTGCTCATTTTATATGCCGATTGATTGCACGAATTACGGTTAATTTGGTTCATGAATTTAATTGCGAGAATCTGGAATAATTCTATGACTGCAGCTTTTAGTTTAATTCATAGATATGCAGTTTCGATGATCTTCAATTTCTCGATTCTTGTCGCTGATTAATTGGATGATAGCATGCAATATTGTTGTTGAATTCGTTGGTATCATGAGTAATTCACTGTTCAAAAAATTCCTGCGTTTGAAATGGGAATACATGTGCAAATTGGAGTCCTATTTCCTTCAGAGTAATGATGGCATACATTTCGAATACTTAGAGAGCGTTTGATAACGTAGATTATCCTATTTCATTTAATCTATTTGTGGAGAATTAAGTAAAATTGAGTACTCGTATAAGAAATTAATTTTGTGTTTGATACATTCAATTGATAAATTTAGTTGCATCTAATTTCACTTATTATCGTGTTTGATATATCTCATAAACTGAAATAATAGTAATTTTTATAAAAAAATAGTAATTTTCATGTTTAGCCAAAAAATCAAACTAACTTTTTAAACTTATCTATAATAGATAAGAGTTAATCTGCGATAAACAACCCCTCCCCTAGGATTCATTTGAGAACTTAATCTCTCTAAAGTAGGCAGATTACACCAGGTCGAAGATTAACTCTTCCGGGTCGACGAGATTTAATATGCAATATCAAACAGAAAATTAACTAAAATTAAGTGGGGCAAATGAGCCTAATCTCATATATCAAACTCTCTCTTATGAAATGAGGAGTCTTGAGCATGATGATGTCATGATGTTGGAATATTTGGAAATTTGTTTCTTAGCATGTATGCATTTTGAGAGAATTACTGAGCATGTTCACCGTTATTTAATGATCATCAATATGTGAAAACTATTGATTCGTAGCATATATATGTTTTATATGCGTGAATGTGTTTTCATTAACTGTGGTTATATACAGTCTCTATAATCACATTTGAGATAAATATTAGAAGTCCTTAATAAGTACATGATCCCTTAAAGTTTATATTGGTCATAAGGAATATGGATTAGATATTATTTTAGTGGTTTATATAATTTTATTTAATTGGAGATAAGCTACAAAAACTCAAATTAACTTTAATTATGTGATAAAGTAAAACCACATATGGTATTTTAGATATCTAATATTTATGCATATTTTAAGGAATTGATTTTTCAATGATTAATTGAATTTTATTTTATTAAAAACTAGACGCAACATCTTTAACCCAATAAAATTTGTTATTGGGGATCAAATATGGTACTTCATTATGTTATTAGGATAAAAATTAAATACCCTTTCACAATTACCCATAGCGTTGTGGAATTGACTTGAATAATTTTATCAAAGGGATAGAAATTATCTCAAGTTTTTCGATAATTCTATAATCAAGTAATGAATCTTATCGAATTAAAAATTTAGCCCACAGGTAATTTTTATGTCACTTGATTCATTTATTTATGAATTACATTGGCAAATCATAGTTAGTTTATTTGCCTCAATTTAGTTATTATGCATGTTTATATGATTTTGAAATTAGGAAACATGTGGCTATCTCTGATTTTAATATCGAAACCCCTGAATTTAATGGTGAAAATACAAGACATGGAAGGATGGGGTTCTCCTCCATTTAGGGTGTATAGACATTGATTATGCTATTCGGAAAGATAAACCACATATCACTGAAACCAGCACTCAAGCAGAAAGAGCTCTTTATGAATAGTGGGAGCGGTCTCAGTGTCATATTCATAAAGACTAAAGTTCCTGCTGGAATCCGTGGTTCTATGGAAAAGCGTGGCAATGTTTGGGCATTACTGAAGGCACTGAATGAACAGTTTGAGACTTCAGATAAGGCACTTGACAGCACCTTAATAATCAAATTCTCAAACTCAAGACTCACCGGAGTTAAAGGTGTACGTGACCACATCAATAAGATGAGGGATATAGCAGCTCAATCTTGAGGTTGATATGTCTGAAACTTTCCTTGTACACTACATACTGAATACTTTTCCTAATTAGTACGGCCCATTTAAAATCTCTTACAACACACATAAGCAAAAATGGTCAATTAATGAACTTATGGTCATGTGTGTTTAATAGGAGGGATGATTAGTTATGGAAATGGGAGATAGTGCATTGGTGACCACCCAAGGAAAAAGGAATTCTCATGCCAAATATAAGGGGAAGGAGAAATTACTTCCTAATGCTAATATCAAGAAGGAATCTAAGTATTTCTTCTGTAAAAGGTGTTGGTGTGGCGGGCCCGAAGCAGAGTGACGGTACAGCGGAATATTTAAAAAATTCACCATAACCTTGTTATCAAAATATTTCAATAAAGCAGCGGAAAAAATCGGGTAGCATAACTCTAATGTATACAGGCATCGATAACATAATTTTAAATCACATAGCATATAATCACAATATGCAAATATTAATTTGTGCAGCATAACGGCATTACCGTACTGCAAAATGGCTATCAACGGCACTTTTCTAGCACCTCGATATCTTCTCGTGAAACCGGCAGAGCTTCCCCACAATATCCCCGATTAAGAAATTGGAGTGTGGGCTTCGGCAGTATTTCGCTAAATACTTTGAGAAAATATTTTTCTAAGAAAACCCTTTTTTCTAATTTCAGAAAATCCCTATTTTCTAATAATTGAGTGGATTATATATTAATTATATAACCACCTAATTAAGTATTAATTAATCCTTAATTAAAGATTAATTAAAACCTAAAGAAATAGAGTGTTGTACGGGCCATTCCAAGCTGCCAAACTTTTCAAAAATGAATTGCAAAAGCTGATTGAGAAAAACAGCACACCAACAGCCTATTTATAGGACAATTTTCAGGGATAAAATAGTCAATTCGAAGGAAAGAGGGCTTCCGCGTGTCCTTAGCCGCCGAGTTCAGCAAATCCGAGGAGACCACGTCGTAGCACGTGTCGTCACGAGTCCAACGACGCGCGGCACGCGCCAAACTGGTCCCGCACGTGCCCACACGCGCCGCCCATGTGGCGGCTGTGTGTTGGCGCGCGTGAACCACATGCTGGCACGAGCACGTGCCACGTGTCCGGTTCGGCCGGTCCGACCGGCGATTCAGACCCATAGACCGGTTCATTTGTGAACCGGTCGGTTCAGCTTGGTTCGGCATGTGCCACGTGTCAGACTACCATTTGCCCACGTGTCCAGGTCGGTCAAGCCTTGACCGACCCTATCCGAACCCTAACCGATGACCCGACCCGATGCCCCGTTTGCTTGGCCCGTTGACTTTCCAGTCAACATCATCCGGGCCGTTGAAACGCGCTGACGCGGACGGATCCCAGCAGTCCACGTGTCTTGCCATTTGGCGCCCAATCAGCGCCACCCGGCGCTGACCCGCTGACGTGGCGTGACAACTCAGCTGCCACGTCAGCAAAAAACTTTTTTTTTTTTTTTTTTTGAAAAATTATATTTTCTCCAAAATAAAATTTCGGGCATTTCCAACTCTTTGGAATTTAATTTATTTTCTCAAAATAAATACCTGGGCTATTTTCAAACACTTTGAAAAATCATTTCTCTCTCTACTTTTCATATTTTCTCTTTGATCTTCGTTGGGGCTTGCGGGGGGATCGGCAGGACTAATTAATCTTAGCTCCAAACGGGTCAATCTATTATCATCTCATGACAATAATTGATTACCGTTTAACAATATTTAATTCCACTAAATAAATATTATTGAACTCCAAAATTAATTAAATTATTCACGAATTTCTCGATCTATAATAATTTCGCATTTTACTCCTCTGTACAGATATCCATGAAAAATAAATCAATACTACTATCATTTATTTTTCACTTTCAATCTGAAATTTCTTGATTCACCTTAAGTCTAAATTCTCTGTATGTGAAACACATTCAACATACAACTTCGGTGACGAACACACGAAGTACTTTGGCCAAAGTTTTAATTCGAACTTTTTGCAAATCTATTTCAGGGATATCTTTAAACCTTCTAGCAAGGCTACATATTCCTTGATCAATATTTCTCTCTAGCACATTTCATGCAATCACCGAACGTACAAAGTATTTTGGCCACCCGTTACCGAGACCTCACTTCTGAGTACATCACAGTGATTAACACTACATGTCTAAAGTAGAAACACTATCAGGATTAAGAGTCTAATGCTTCCGAGATTTTGTTCATTTTAGATAGCAGTATAAAATGAACAATCTCAGTGGTCCAGTTCAATGTTTCCAATCTCATTGAAAATCATCAATGTGTTATAATTGGAAACTCCATTTCCCTATGACGAAAGACTAATCATCTTATATAACACATTATAGTCTTGATAAGAACATTTTCTTATCATACTGACTAGAACTTTAATGACACGTGATTCTTGGTATTTAAAGTTTTTTCCTATGAAACACATTTCATATAAAAACACCATCACACGTCATTAATTATTAAATTTGTAAAATACTCATAACTTGCGAAAATTTCAGTTTTATTAATCCAAAATATTTACAATATAATTGGATTTTCAGGGCATTAATCCCAACAATCTCCCACTTGCCCTAAATCCAATTGACTACATATCTAAGACCCATCCCTTCTACATGAGTGTCAAAACTCTTTTGCGCCAAAGTCTTAGTGAAGGGATCTGCCAGATTATTTGCTGAGCCAATTTTCACCACTGCCACTTCTCCACATTCCACATAATCACTTATAATGTGAAACTTCCTCTCGATGTGCTTGGCACGTTTATGACTTCGAGGTTCCTTGGAGTTGGCCACCGCTCCAGCATTGTCACAGTACAATGTGATCGGCGTAAGTCCGTCCTTGACGACTTCTAGATCCATTAGGAAATTTCGGAACCAATACGCTTCTTTGGCTGCTTCCGAAGCTGCCACGTATTCGGCTTCCATGGTGGAGTCAGCAATGCAAGATTGCTTAATGCTCCTCCAACTTACGGCTGCTCCTCCTAGAGTAAACACGTATCCAGACGTCGAACGTCTAGAATCCAAATCAGATTGGAAATCCGAATCTGTGTACCCTATAGGAATGAGCTCATCACTGTGATAGACAAGCATATAATCCCGAGTCCTTCTCAAGTACTTTAATATATACTTTACAGCTATCCAGTGTTGGGGTCCAGAGTTCGACTGATATCTGCTGACTAGACCTACAGCATAACAGATATCTGGCCTTGTACATAACATGGCATACATGAGGCTTCCGACTCCCGAAGCATACGGAACATCTTTCATTTCTTCTGTCTCTTCTGGGTTCTTAGGACACTGATCCCGAGACAGATGAACTCCATGTCTGAAAGGTAATGAACCTTTCTTAGAATTCGTCATATTATATCTTGCCAGCATCTTATCTATATATGCTGCTTGTGATAAACCAATCATCTTATTCTTATGATCATGACAAAGTCTGATCCCTAGAATATAACTGGCCTCACCTAAGTCTTTCATGTCAAACTGGTTTGATAACCAAATTTTAACTGCTGACAATATTCCTATGTCAGTCCCAATGAGCAGAATATTGTCAACATATAGAACTAAAAATGTTACAACACTATCATGATGTCTCTTGTACACACATGGTTCATCAGACAATTGCATAAATCCAAAGGATTTAATTGCCTCATTAAATCTGATGTTCCATGACCTAGACGCTTGCTTAAGACCATAAATAGATCTATCAAGCTTGCATACCATATGCTCCTGATTTCTGGCTATAAAGCCTTCAGGCTGAGCCATGTATATCTCTTCTTGAAGGTGCCCGTTCAAGAAGGCAGTCTTTACATCCATTTACCAAATCTCATAATCATAATGAGCAGCAATAGATAGGAGAATTCTTATGGACTTAAGCATTGCTACAGGCGAGAAGGTTTCGTCATAATCGATACCTTCTTTGTGGGTATAACCCTTTACCACAAGCCTTGCTTTAAAGGTCTCAACCTTTCGGTCCACTCCCCTTTTTCTCTTGTAGACCCATTTACATCCGATAGGTTTAATGCCCTCAGGCGCCTCTACAAGTTCCCAGACTTTATTGGAATACATTGAATCTAATTCAGATTCCATGGCTCTAACCCAATGGTCAGCGTCTATATCCTTTATAGCTTCATCATATGTGACAGGATCAGATACGTCAAATTCAACCACTTGGGTTAATCCTAGGTATCTGTCAGGTGCCCTGACAATCCTCCCACTACGACGATGCTACTGTGTACTCGTCCCTACATCATATGTTGTATCTGGTACATCATATGTATCTAACACATTTTCAGTTACTACGGGTTCTTGGAATTCAAAATCTGATGTTGTCATTTCTTCTAACACAATTTTGCTTCTACCCTTGTGGTCATTTATGAAATCATCTTCAAGATATTTGGCATTAGTGCTCACAAACACTTTGTGATCGCTCGGATCGTAAAATGTACCACCTCTTGTTTCTTTAGGATAACCTATGAACAAACAAACCTCTGTTCTTGATTCCAACTTGTCAGGATCTTTCCTTAACACATGAACTGGGGTTCCCCATATCCGAAGATAGGAGACACTGGGCTTTCGCCCTCGCCACAGTTCCATTGGTGTTTTAGGAACTGACTTGGATGGAACAAGGTTTAATATGTGTGCCGCCGTTTCGAGTGCAAAGCCCCAAAACGAACTTGGTAGGGTAGCATGACTCATCATAGATCTTACCATTTCCATCAGAGTTCTATTTCTCCTTTCTGCAACACCATTTTGCTGGGGTGTACCCGGTGCAGATAATTGAGATCTAATCCCATTTGCAGTGAGAAATTCTAGAAACTCTGTAGACAGATACTCACCACCACGATCTGATCGAAGTGCTTTGATACGTTTTCTAGTTTGATTTTCAACTTCAGCCTTGAATTCTTTGAACTTTTCAAAAGATTCAGACTTATATCTCATCAAATAAACGTATCCGTATCTGGAATAATCATCCCTAAAAGTGATGAAATACTCAAAACCTCCTCTTGCTTGAATACTCATAGGACCACACACATCCGTATGAATTAACTCAAGCAATTCTGTGGCTCGATTACCTTTAGATTTAAAAGATCTCTTGGTCATTTTACCTTCCAAGCAGGATTCACAGACTGGTAGTTTTGTTAAGTCCAAGGGACTCAACAATTAGTCTTTGGATCCTATTTGGATTAATATGACCAAGACGTAAATGCCACTTGTAAGCCTCGTTAGGCATAGGAGTTTTTCTTTTGGATGGTAAGTCAAGCTTAGTAGTGTTAAGTTCGGAATTAGGGTTTTTATCGGGGTATAACAAGAAAAGACCATCTTTTACCGTGCCAGAGCAAATAAACCTTTTGTTTTCCTTAATGGTAAAATTTTGTTCAAAACAAACATTGAAACCATTATTTATTAAACAACTCACAGAAATCAGATTTCTGCGAACACACGGTATATACAAAGTGTCTTTCAGTACCAAAACCCTATCACCAAAATACAAATTTACAATCCCTACTGCTAATACAGATATACTTGTATTATCCTCGAGCAGTAGCTGCATCTCGCCATCTTCAAGCTTTCTGGTTAGCTTGAACCCCTGCAACGAATTGCAAATATGATTAGTTGAACCCGAGTCCACACACCAGAAATCTGGTGGACTTCCAACTAAACATAATTCAATTAAACAAGATATCGATATACCTTGTCCAGATGGCTTAGCAGGAAGACTTGCTAAGTATTTTGGACAATTCCTCTTCCAGTGCCCATTCTCTCCGCAGTGGAAACATTTTCCCTTGCTGGGTTTGCCTTTCTTCTTCTGAACCTTTTTCTTGGGATTGGGAATCTTTCCCTTTCCCTTTTTCCACTTGTTGGCCTTTGGAGCGGTGGAAGTCGACGCCTGAGCCAGGAGAACAGTTCCCTTAGCTTTCATCACTCCCTCTGCCACTTTAAGTTCGTTCATCAATTTAGGCAGAGAAAAATCCAATTTGTTCATAGAGTAATTTTGCCTGAATGTGTCGAACGACTTTGGCAGAGAGCATAGGATCATATCCTGTTTGCTGAGATCATCAAATTTAGCACCAAGGCTTTCAATTTCGTTCAGGCAAGCCATCACGTTCATAACATGATCCTGAACAGGTGATCCCTCAGACATCTTGGTAACTAACAGCCTCCGCATCAATTCGAGCCTCTTGGCTCGATTCTGTCCTCCAAACATTTGATGGAGATGATCCATCATGTTCCTAGCAGTTGGCATCTCATGCATTTGATGCTTGAGAACATTGGAGACAGATGCCAGGATATAAGACCTAGCCAAATCATTGGACTTGATCCAATTGGCATAAGCATTTCTCATATCCTGATTGGTCGTAGTTTCCGGTACCCCCGGACAAGGTTCAGTGAGCACTTGTTTCAGATTCTCGTGACCAAACACGATGTCAAGATTCATTTTCCAGTCAGCATAGTTAGACCCTTCAAGCCTATTTTCCTTCAGGATCGATTGAAGCGGGCTAGCGGTCGTCATTGCTTTAAAACTGAAATATTTTAAAAAAATACAAGTTATGATTCTGTATTTTACATCTTTTGCGTCTAACCAATAAATGAAATCCACGTAAGCATTTTTGGTTTACACAATGGTGACTTATCTAACCGCAGTTGACTCCCCGGAAGCGAGGTCGAAAACCGCTTAGAAAAGCAAGTATTAATCTTAATTAACATGCCATCTAGGTAACTCTTACCAAACTATGTTAATCCACCACGTTAACCTTTGGCCTCTAAGTAAATGTAACATAGCTCCGAAGGGAGGTTAATACATTACTTAGTCAAGCGTATACCATTACCTAGAAATTCGTACGAGTAGATCAGACACTCCACGGAGGCGTGGTCGAGCTGACTTTCCCCGTATTTCATTCTATCCGTAGAAGCCTAATCTTGTATACCGCGAATACATACCCGCCGAAGGGAGTAGTATATATTCACTATACTATAGACGGGTAATGGAGGCCGTGAGAATCCAACTCTTTTCATCTCGCTCCCACTTGAATTTTATAAAATTTGTGGATTATCTTTGATTATTAAATAATCACTTTTGGCGTCTTATAATTATTGGAAGTAATTAATCTAATTAATATGCTCCCACCAGGATTATTAAATAATCCTAATAATATTTTAAGGCTTTAATAACTCTTTATTAATTTAAGCCAAAAAATATTAATCCAATTATGCATCGTATTTAATCTCTATTAAACATTATTTATCTAATCATATTAAATAAATCATGCATAATTGAAACAACATAATATCACATATTATCATGCCATTTTTAAAATTAAAAGCATGCTTGCAAATAATTATCACGCTTTAAATTTTTAATGGCTCCTTAAATAAATATGTTTTAAATTATCACATAATTTAAATCATATTTACTGATTCGGCAATTAACCAGGAAGATTATTGAAATCAGTTCCCCGAAAATTACCATTCCACGCAAATTCCCAGGAAACACTGGAGGGGTCACAACGGTCCCACTTAAAACCCAGCCTCCTTAGACAGAACTTACGTGCACAGTATCAGATTTAAAATTATGCATCTTATGCTTTATCAATGCGAGTATATAATCAGAGCCCCGTTCTGATACCAGTTGTTGGTGTGGCGGGCCCGAAGCAGAGTGACGGTACAGCGGAATATTTAAAAAATTCACCATAACCTAGTTATCAAAATATTTCCAAAATATTTTAATAAAGCAGTGGAAAAAATCGGGTAGCATAACTCTAATGTATACAGGCATCGATAACATAATTTTAAATCACATAGCATATAATCACAATATGCAAATATTAATTTGAGCAGCATAACGGCATTACCGTACTGCAAAATGGTTATCAACGGCACTTTTCCAGCACCTCGATATGTTCTCGTGAAACCGGCAGAGCTTCCCCGCAATATCCCCGATTAAGAAATTGGAGTGTGGGCTTCGGCAGTATTTCGCTAAATACTTTGAGAAAATATTTTTCTAGAAAAACCCTTTTTTCTAATTTCAGAAAATCCCTATTTTCTAATAATTAAGTGGATTATATATTAATTATATAACCACCTAATTAAGTATTAATTAATCCTTAATTAAAGATTAATTAAAACCTAAAGAAAGAGAGTGCCGTACGGGCCATTCCAAGCTGCTAAACTTTTCAAAAATGAATTGCAAAAGCTGATTGAGAAAAACAGCACACCAACAGCCTATTTATAGGACAATTTTCAGGGGTAAAATAGTCAATTCGAAGGAAAGAGGGCTGCCGCGTGTCCTTAGCCGCCGAGTTCAGCAAATCCGAGGAGACCACGTCGTAGCACGTGTCGCCACGAGTCCAATGACGGACGACACGCGCCAAACGGGTCCCGCACGCGCCCACACGAGCCGCCCATGTGGCGGCTGTGTGTTGGCACGCGTGAACCACACGCTGGCACGAGCACGTGCCATGTGTCCGGTTCTGCCGGTCCGACCACTATAACTTAATAGTAGACTATGTAGAGATTATCCATGCATTTGTTCTTGTTGTAATTAATTCTCTCCTGCAGCTATATTTGATCGGTCTGGAAGATATGTTATTACAAGTTCTGATGATCGTCTTATTAAAATTTGGTCAATGGAAACTGCATATTGCTTGGCCAGTGGCCGAGGACATGAAGCGAATTAATTTTTTTTTATTTTTTCAAGCGATTTTCGACGGGGTTCCAAGGGGAATCCCGTCGGAAGTAATTAATTTTTTTATTTTTTCAAGCAAATTCCGTCGGGATTCCAAGGGGGATCCAGCCGGAAAGAATTAATTTTTTTTATTTTTTAAACAAATTCCGACGGAATTCCGAAGGGAATCCCGTCGGAACGAATTAATTTTTTTTATTTTTTAAACAAATTCCGATGGGATTCTGAGGGAAATCCCCTCGGAATTTTTTAATTTTATTCTCTTTTTTTTTATTCTATCCCTCGGAATTCCGTCAATTTTTTGTCGATTTTTGAGTTCCGAGAAGGGGTTTTGTCCCTCGGAATTCCATCGGTTTTCCGTTGGTTTTTTAATTCCGAGAAGGGGTTTCCCTACGAACTATGTCCCGTCGGAATTCCCTCGAAATTTCGTCGGAATTCGTAGGATTTCTTGCAGTGTCGGTATACCAATCTTAGGAACAATATAATAAAGTAAATTCATTCCATTGTTCATTTCATTCCAAAGTCCATTCCTTTCCTACATCATTCCATTCATATATATCAATGATGATGTTAGTGTAATATTAGACAATCTTGGAAAAATAATGTTGTATGAAAGAAAACAGTATAATTGATATATTACGAGGAAAAAATGTACTACTTCGAGTTTCTTTGGTTTTCATAAACTTTTGCGCAACCAATTTGATGAATGAAGGGAAACAAAAAATTATTACCTGAAAGGTTTAGTTGCAATCGAAAAAATACTGTTGTGTAAAATTTTCATAACGTTCCAAATTTAGTATTTGTTAGTCTAGTCAGGGATTAAATACTTTTATGTTAGAAGTGGATTTGATATTTACGATGTAGATTTGTGAAGATAATCTATAATATAGGGTTGTGTATTCGGTATGTTGGCGGTTTGGTTTCCGTTAGGATTCCTAAACTACTTAAGGATAATATTTATTTATTAATATTCTATTTTCTCACCACTATTTATGACATAAATGAAGAAACCACTTATCCTCTAACTCCCACAATGGAACTTATCTGTGGGATTAAAACCGCTATAGAAATATGTAACTGATGGAGTTACGTAAATGTAAAGAATAGAGAATCCCTAAGCTCCCTAAGCATGAAAAATACACATACAGAAAACCGTATCCATCAGGTTGTGAGGATTCAGTGATTAGAAGAATCTTAAGGAGAAAAGGCTAGAAGAATTCTTGGAGAAAGAGTATTTGAAGGCATTGACAAGTCTCTTCGTGGTAATCTGGCAATTGGATTTCTTCGGTTATATCGATTTCTGAATCGACAAAACTAAAAGTAATGGCATGAGGTATTTCGATCCTAAATTCCGGTGGGCTAAATTCATAATTAAAGTTTTCTATGAATGTTAAAGATTATGCTTACATGAAGCTTACATATGGTATCAGAGCATAACTATATACCTATGTTTTGCTCATAATTTATATGCCGATTGATTGCACGAATTACGGTTAATTTGGTTCATGAATTTAATTGCGAGAATCTGGAATAATTCTATGACTGCAGCTTTTAGTTTAATTCATAGATATGCAGTTTCGATGATCTTCAATTTCTCGGTTCTTGTCGCTGATTAATTGGGTGATAGCATGCAATATTGTTGTTGAATTTGTTGGTGTCATGAGTAATTCACTGTTCAAAAAATTCCTGCGTTTGAAATGGGAATACATGTGCAAATTGGAGTCCTATTTCCTTCAGAGTAATGATGGCATACATTTCGAATACTTATGACATGAGGAGTCTTGAGCATGATGATATCATGATGTTGGAATATTTGGAAATTTATTTCTTAGCATGTATGCATTTTGAGAGAATTACTGAGCATGTTCACCGTTATTTAATGATCATCAATATGTGAGAACTATTGATTAGTAGCATATATATGTTTTATATGCGTGAATGTGTTTTCATTAACTGTGATTATATACAGTCTCTATAATCACATTTGAGAAAAATATTAGAAGTCCTTGATAAGTACATGATCCCTTAAAGTTTATATTGGTCATAAGGAATAGGGATTAGATATTATTTTAGTGGTTTATATAATTTTATTTAATTGGAGATAAGCCACAGAAACTCAAATTAACTTTAATTATGTGATAAAGTAAAACCACATATGGTATTTTAGATATCTAATATTTATGCATATTTTAAGGAATTGATTTTTCAGTGATTAATTGAATTTTATTTTATTAAAAACTATACGCAACATCTTTAACCGAATAAAATTTGTTATTGGGGATCAAATATGGTACTTCATTATGTTATTAGGATAAAAATTAAATACCCTTTCACAATTACCCATAGGGTTGTGGAATTGACTTGAATAATTTTATCAAAGGGATAGAAATTATCTCAAGTTTTTCGATAATTCTATAATCAAGTAATGAATCTTATCGAATTAAAATTTTAGTCCACAGGTAATTTTTATGTCACTTGATTCATTTATTTATGATTTACATTGGCAAATCATAGTTAGTTTATTTGCCTCAATTTAGTTATTATGCATGTTTATATGATTTTGAAATTAGGAAACATGTGGCTATCTCTGATTTTAATATCGAAACCCCTGAATTTAATGGTGAAAATACAAGATATGGAAGGATGGGGTTCTCCTCCATTTAGGGTGTATAGACATTGATTATGCTATTCGGAAAGATAAACCACATATCACTGAAACCAGCACTCAAGCAGAAAGAACTCTTTATGAATAGTGGGAGCGGTCTCAGTGTCATGTTCATAAAGACTAAAGTTCCTGCTGGAATCCGTGGTTCTATGGAAAAGCATAGCAATGTTTGGGCATTACTGAAGGCACTGAATGAACAGTTTGAGACTTCAGATAAGGCACTTGTCAACACCTTAATAATGAAATGCTCAAACTCAAGACTCACCGTAGTTAAAGGTGTACGTGACCACATCAATAAGATGAGGGATATAGCAGCTCAATCTTGAGGTTGATATGTCTGAAACTTTCCTTGTACACTACATACTGAATACTTTTCCTAATTAGTACGGCCTATTTAAAATTTCTTACAACACACATAAGGAAAAATGGTCAATTAATGAACTTATGGCCATGTGTGTTTAATAGGAGGGATGATTAGTTATGGAAATGGGAGATAGTGCATTGGTGACCACCCAAGGAAAAAGGAATTCTCATGCCAAATATAAGGGGAAGGAGAAATTACTTCCTAATGCTGATATCAAGAAGGAATCTAAGTATTTCTTCTGTAAAAGGTGTTGGTGTGGCAGGCCCGAAGCAGAGTGAAGGTAAAGAGGAATATTTAAAAAATTCGCCATAACCTTGTTATCAAAATATTTCCAAAATATTTTAATAAAGCAGCGGAAAAAATCGGGTAGCATAACTCTAATGCATACAGGCATCGATAACATAATTTTAAATCACATAGCATATAATCACAATATGCAAATATTAATTTGAGCAGCATAACGGCATTACCGTACTGCAAAATGGCTATCAACGGCACTTTTCCAGCACCTCGATATCTTCTCGTGAAACCGGCAGAGCTTCCCCACAATATCCCCGATTAAGAAATTGGAGTGTGGGCTTCGGCAGTATTTCGCTAAATACTTTGAGAACATATTTTTCTAGAAAAAACCCTTTTTTCTAATTTCAGAAAATCCCTATTTTCTAATAATTAAGTGGATTATATATTAATTATATAACCACCTAATTAAGTATTAATTAATCCTTAATTAAAGATTAATTAAAACCTAAAGAAAGAGAGTGTCGTACGGGCCATTCCAACCTGCCAAACTTTTCAAAAATGAATTGCAAAAGCTGATTGAGAAAAACAGCACACCAACAACCTATTTATAGGACAATTTTCAGGGGTAAAATAGTCAATTCGAAGGAAAGAGGGCTGCCGCGTGTCCTTAGCCGCCGAGTTCAGTAAATCCGAGGACACCATGTCGTAGCACGTGTCACCACGAGTGCAACGAAGAACGGCACGCGCCGAACGGGTCCCGCACGCGCCCACACGCGCTGCCCATGTGGCGGCTGTGTGTTGGAGCGTGTGAACCACACGCTGGCACGAGCAAGTGCCACGTGTCCGGTTCGGCCGGTCCGACCGGCGGTTTCTGGCCCATAGACCGGTTCATCTGTCAACCGGTCGGTTCAGCTTGGTTCGGCCTGTGCCACGTGTCCGGGTCGGTCAAGCCTTGACCGACCCTATCCGAACCCTAACCGATGACCCGACCCGATGCCCCGTTTGCTTGGCCCGTTGGCTTTCCAGTCAACATCATCCGGGCCGTTGAAACGCGCTGACGCGGACGGATCCCAGCCGTCCACGTGTCTTGCCATTTGGCGGTGGCGCTGACCCGCTGACGTGGCGTGACAACTCAGCTGCCACGTCAGCATGTGCCACGTCAGCAAAAAACTTTTTTTTTTTTTTTTTATAAATTTTATTTTCTCCAAAATAAAATTTCGGGTATTTCCAACTCTTTGGAATTTAATTTATTTTCTCAAAATAAATACCTGGGCTATTTTCAAACACTTTGAAAAATCATTTCTCTCTCTACTTTTCATATTTTCTCTTTGATCTTCGTTGGGGCTTGCGGGGGGACCTGCAGGACTAATTAATCTTAGCTCCAAATGGGTCAATCTATTATCATCCCATGACAATAATTGATTACCGTTTAACAATATTTAATTCCACTAAATAAATATTGTTGAACTCCAAAATTAATTAAATTATTCACGAATTTCTCGATCTAGAATAATTTTGCATTTTACTCCTCTGTACAGATATCCATGAAAAATAAATCAATACTACTATCATTTATTTTTCACTTTCAATCTGAAATTTCTTGATTCGCCTTAAGTCCAAATTCTCTGTATGTGAAACACATTCAACATACAACTTCGGTGATGAACACACGAAGTACTTTGGCCAAAGTTTTAAATTCGAACTTTTTGCAAATCTATTTCAGGGATATCTTTAAACCTTCCAGCAAGGCTACATATTCCTTGATCAATATTTCTCTCTAGCACATTTCATGCAACCATCGAACGTACAAAGTATTTTGGCCACCCGTTATCGAGACCTCACTTCTGAGTACATCACAGTGATTAACACTACATGCTTAAAGTAGAAACACTATCAGGATTAAGAGTCTAATGCTTCCGAGATTTTGTTCATTTTAGATAGCAGTATAAAATGAACAATCTCAGTGGTCCAGTTCAATGTTTCCAATCTTATTGAAAATCATCAATGTGTTATAATTGGAAACTTCATTTCCCTATGACGAAAGACTAATCTTCTTATATAACACATTATAGTCTTGATAAGAACATTTTCTTATCATACTGACTAGAACTTTAATGACACGTGATTCTTGGTATTTAAAGTCTTTTCCTATGAAACATTTTTCATATAACAACACCATCACACGTCATTAATTATTAAATTTGTAAAATACTCATAACTTGAGAAAATTTCAGTTTTATTAATCCAAAATATTTACAATATAATTGGATTTTCAGGGCATTAATCCCAACAAAAGGAAGAGACACATAAAGAAGGATTACACCAAGTATAAGAAATGGCTTGAGAATAAAGGTAATTTAACCTCATTTGTCACGTATGAAGCAAATATGGTTGATGTTAATTGTAACACATGGTGGATTGATTCTCATTCTACAATCCATGTCTCAAATTCCTTGTAGGGATTAACCAACCTACGAGAACCAGTGTGAAGTGAATGTCGCATCTATTCGGGAAACAAGATGCAGTCACATGTGGAAGCTATTGGAAAATGCAATTTAGTTCTTAAGAGTGGTTTTATTTTGACATTAGAAAAAACTTTTTACATTCCTATTTTTTCTAGAAATTTAATTTCAGTTTCAAGACTTGTTCCTTTTGGATACTCGTTTAATTTTTCAAACACTTCTTTTAATTTGTCTTATGAATCTGAAATTATTGGACAAGGAATGTTATGTGATGGTCTTTTATTCCATTGATTTGCAAAATGACACCACTCATAATGTTATGCATGTTCATGTTGGTATTAAGAGAAGTGTTACAAATAAAAATTCTTTTGTTTTATGGCACCGGAGATTGGGACATGTCTCCGTTGATAGAATTAAGAGGTTAGTAAATGATGGGGTACTTACACTACTAAAAATCTGTCATATAGCAACGGAAATTATTCGTTGCTATTTAGCAACGGATATAGCAACCAAAAAAAAAATTCGTGGCAAAATGCTTTAGCAACGAAATTTTCGTTAATAAATCCGTTGCTATATATGAAAAAAAAATAGCAACGAATTTTTCGTTGCTAAAATTAAATAATACAAAAAATAAATAAATTGGTATATATAGCGACGGAAATTTTGGTTTATTTTTATTTTTTTTTCTTCCATATAGCAACGAAAAATCCGTTGCTAAATGAAAGAAAAAAAATAAATAAATATAAAAAATATTTAGCAACGTTGCTATATGGAAGAAAAAAAATAAAAATAAACTAATATTTAAAATTTTCGTTGCTATTTAGCAACGGATTTTTCGTTGCTATAAGGAAGAAAAAAAAAAGAAATAAAAATAAATAAATATAAAAAAGATTAGCAACGGAAAATCCGTTGCTATAAACATATGATTAAAAAAATTAATAAAATATTTATAATTTAGTAACGGATTTTTCATTGCTATATGGAATAAAAATAAATGAATAATAAAAAATAGAGCAAATTAAATTTTTGGTCCCATAGGATTGCGCCGTTTTCAATTTTGGTCTCATTCTTTTAGAATTAGACAAAAATAGTCCCGTTAGTTTCATTTTGTTACATTTTTGGTCCCAACCGTTAAATTTTGGACGGAACCGTTAAGTATATTTAAAAGTCAAATAAAATTCCGTTCAAACAAAACATCAATGGATTGTATCCAAGTTGGTTGGATGCTCATTTTCTTTTCATGAGGTCCTGGGTTCAATCTCAGACTCTTCCTTTTTTATATATGTATATATATATTTATTATATAATATATACATGTATAAAATACATATTATATATTATATATTATTATTATTATAATATTATATAATATTTAATATATTGATATTATATATATCGTATATATATTATATAATATATAATAATCTGCAATATATATAATATTATATACATATGTATATTATATATAAATACATAATATTTATAATACATATAATATTATATACATACGTATATTATGTATAAATATAAAATATTTATAATATATATATATGTATTAAATATTATATATCTATATATATAATATATAAACATATATATCTTATATCTTAAATATTAAATAATAATTAATATTATATGTTTATATATAATATATGTACATATATATAATATGTGTTTATAATATACATTATAAATCATTAGAAGATGTACATAACACAATAATTCCTTAAAATTCACATATATAACGCTCGAAATTCACATATAAATACTTCAATATTAAGAGAAAAGTTTTTCATTTAACATGTAACGGTTGCATAATACAATAATTTCTTGATATTAGATTTAATTCTACAAATTTTAATATAAATTCATTATATTAAAAGAAAATTTCTTAATTTAACATCAAACGGTTGCGAAACACAATAATTCCTCAATGTATAGATATAATTCTATAAATTCAAATATAAATGTTTCATATTAAGAAAATAATTCTTTATATTAAGTTATTTAACTACGATTGCTAAATAATACAATAGTTCCTCAAAATGCAGATATTGTTCTGCAGATGTATAAGTGAATACTTCATATTGACATAAAATTAGTTCTTTATTCAACTACCAACTAAATCTAATTATTTAATTATGTAAACTTTCATCTTTTTTTTTATATGTCATAAAAACTTATACTTAAGTTGATATACATTACTATTATATATATACATATATATATATGCTTGGGGTTTATATAGAATTTAACACAATAATTTTTCAATATTTAGATATAATTCTACAAATTCAAATATAAATGTTTCATATTAATAAAATAATTCTTCATTAATTGCTAAATAAAACAATAGTTTCTCAAAATGCTGATATTATTCTACTGATGTATAAGTGAATACTTCATATTGACATAAAATTAGTTCTTTATTCAACTACCAACTAAATCTAATTATTTAATTATGTAAACTTTCATTTTTTGTTTATATGTCATAAAAACTTATACTTAAGTTGATATACAATATTATTATTATTATTATTATTATTATTATTATTATTATTATTATTATTATTATTATTATTATTATTATTATTATTATTATTATTATTATTATTATTATTATTATATACATGCTTGGGGTTTATATAGAATTTAACACAATAATTCTTCAATATTTAGATATAATTCTACAAATTCAAATATAAATGTTTCATATTAACAAAATAATTCTTCATTAAGTTATTCAACTACGATTGCTAAATAATAAAAATGTATAAGTGAATACTTCATATAATATAAAAGTTCTTTATTCAAAAACCAATTAAATCTAATTATTTAGTTATGTAAAACTTTCATCCTTTTTTTTTTTTTTTTGTATGTCATAAAAAGTTATACTTAAGTTGATATACATTATATTTTTATCTCATAACTAAAACTTGAGATATGTAGTTAATTAATAAATATTTAAAATTTTAACGGAATATGTATTATAATATAAATAATTATATATTTAAAAATATTTTTATTGAAAATATATGATAACAAGTATTTAATTATTTAAATTAGTATATGAATATTTGATAGTGGTTAAATATAAAAAATTACATAATAATAACAACAATGGAGTTAGCCCAACTAGTTTGGGGTTCAACCTTCTTCACATGAGGTCCAGGGTTCAATTTCTACTCAACGCGAATATGTGGAATTAATGTGTTGGCTCGCGTGGGGCTCGGTTGGGGCTCGTCTCTCACGCGCTCGGTTGGGGCTCGACTCAGTTAGGTGGGGTGATCCGGGCCCCGCAAATGAATTTTTAAATTTATTAATTTGAATTATTAGTTTTTGCGACGGATTTTGCAATGGAAATTCCGTTGCAAAAGGACAGAAAATTAATTAATCATTGGTTAGTTTGCAATGGAAAATTCGTTGCTAAATCTGTTGCTAAAAAAACCGTTGCTAAAACCGTTACTAATTTCCGTGGGTAGTAATTCGTTGCTAAATCCATTGCTATAAGTTCGTTGCTAATTCCGTTGCTAATATCCGTTGCTAATAATTCGTTGCTAAATCCGTTGCTACAGATTAGCCACGAGGGTTATAGCAACGGAAAATTTTCGTTGCTAAATCCGTTGCTAAGCCGAAATCTGTTGCTAATAGGGCCAAAATCCGTTGCTAAATCCGTTGTTATAGGGCGTTTTTCTGGTAGTGTTAGTACTTTAGACTTTACTGATCTCGATACTTGGATAGACTGCATTAAGGGCAAGCAGACTAACAAGTCAAAGAAAAGTGCCAAAAGAAGTGCAACCATATTAGAAATCATACATTCGGATATATGTTGTCTAGACATGGATACATATGGTCAGAAATACTTTATCACCTTTGTTGATGACTACTCACGATATATGCATCTCTACATGCTTCACTACAAGTGAAATATTAGAAGCCTTTAAGGTTTACAAGGCTGAAGTAGTGAAACAATGTTGTAAGCAAATTAATATAGTGAGGATTGATAGAGGTGGTGAGTACTATGGTAGATACACTGAAGATGGACAAGCTCAAGGTCCATTTGCGAAGTTTCTTCAAGAAAATGGAATTGTTACCCAATACACCAAGCCTGGTTCTCCAAACGAAAATGATGTAGCAGAAAGAAGAAACCGAACTTTAATCGACATGGTGTTTTGTATGCTTAGTGGTTCTAAGCTACCTAAGTCTTTATGGATTGAAGATCTCAAAACGGTAGTGTATATATCGAATCGAGTTCCAACTAAGGCTGTCTCTAAAACACCATTTGAGTTATTCAAAGGTTGGAAACTGAGTTTAAAACATGCACGAGTATGGGGATGCCCGTCTGAATTAAGAGTTTATAATTCTCAAGAAAAGAAACTTGATTCAAGGACCACTAATGGGTATTTCGTTGGATATGCCAAAAGGTCTAAAGGATACAAGTTTTATTGTCCATCTCATAGCACTAGGTTTGCGGAATCAAGAAATGCAAAATTTCTTGAGAATGACTTGATCAGTGGTAGTGATCAATTACAGGATTTTATTTCTGTGAGTGATCCACCTTCTATTTCAAGTAATAGATTGGTTGTTATTCACAAAACCCCTCAGGTACAATTGGGTGTCGAAGAACAACATAATGAAGATCTACTTATTACTGAGAATATTCAAATAGATCAAGTTGTTCAAGAAACTCGACAAGTTATTGAACAACCGGTGGAGCAACATGATCCTAGTGAGAATGTTGGTCAAACCTTATGGCAATCTACCAGAGAAAGAAAATCAGCACTTCTTAGCACCTATGTTGTGTATTTACAAGAATCTGACTAAATGTTGGAGCTGAATATGATCCCGAGTCTTTTTCATAAGCTATGAGTTGTAATGAGTCAGAATTATGGTATAATGCTATGAAGGATGAGATGAACTCTATGAAATGTAATGAAGTCTAGGATCTTATTAAGTTGCCTGACATTGTAAACCCCGTTGGTTGTAAATGGGTGTTTAAAACCAAGAGGGATTCATTAGGCAACATTGAAAGATATAAGGCTAAACTTGTTGCAAAAGGGTTCACTTAAAGAGAAGGATCGATTATTCAGAGATTTTTAGTCTTATTTCTAAGAAAGATTCCTTACGCATTATATTGGCATTAGTAGCCCAATTCAATCTTGAATTGCAACAAATGGATGTGAAAATGGCATTTCTTAATGGTAATCTAGATGAAGAGGTTTACATGAAACAACTTGAAGGATTCTCCTCTAGTGATGGTGAGCAATTCGTATGTAAGCTGAAAAGGTCCATACATGGATTGAAACAAGCCTCATGACAATGGTATTTGAAATTCCATGATGTTATCTCTGTTGGAAAACACGAATCAGAAAACAGCGAAAATTTAAAAATTTTCCAACAAAAGGATCTAGGACTCGCAATCGTGTAACCAAATTCGTAGGGATTAGAAACTTACTTTAAATTCGTAATTAATTAACTAGATTATTTTTCTCCAAAATAAGACTTTCTTTTTAATTCAAAATTAAACCAAAGTCTATTAAATAATTAACACATTAATTATTTAATCACCAAATAAATATTCACGCACATGCACACGTGTCCATGAAGGACACGTGTCATGCACGTGACCCACACGTGTGGTTTCACACGTGTGGAACCCTTTGGCCCGATTAACTCGTTTAATCATTTTAAAGCCTCAACTCATGTAACCAAGTTGTTGTGTGTGACCCTCTAGGTTCTCAATTCAATTAGCAGTGACCCCAATTAATTAATTCACTAATTAATTAATCGGTCCACAGATTAAACGACCATAGTCTAGCAACAGGTGTTTAACCCCTGGCTGAATTGGAATGTTCAGATTCGACAGAACCTTTAAGTCATTGATTCATGTGAGATACAATCCTCCTACTTACTATCTCTCAACCAAGATGTAGGGTAAGGGAATAATCAGAACCCTAATAATCCGGTCTTAAAGCTAAGTGCATTTCATATCCATTTGATCTCAATCCAAAAAACCCTTTTCTTGATGTCTAGATCTACTGCCTTGGCCAAGGACTCCATATGGCATAAGAATGACTTACACAATAAGAGATCACCTTGCAAATGCAAGTGTAGGTACTTTCTTGATTCTCATTCACTTTCACGAATCACTTGTGCAGCCCCAGCATAAGCCTTGAATCAGTTGTCTAAGGCGACACCCTTTAAAGCTCATACCTAAGACTACAGAGTTAGCTTATAAAGTGACAAGGAACCTCAAGTCTAAGGATCAATTAATCACATCAATGACTCGTGAGATATTTCCTAATATGGAAGTTTCCATTTCCTGAAATAGAAACTTCCTTTCCCATTTAGGAATGTTCTCACACGGGGCACCTCAGTGAACTTACTTATAGAAGTAAGCACCCTCATGTATCACGCACGTATCAACTATACACTTTGCACCTCCATGAAACAAGGTGGTCCTTCTTAAGGGCGTGATCCCACAAGCAAGCCTTAGAGGAGTCAGGTTGACACTCCCACTGTCGGTAGGACTCATCGGCTTGGAGTATTTTACTAATCATGACTTATGTGATATAGGGCTCGTTTCGTGAACCATTTCACATAAATGGTAGAGTCCTAAAGTCATCAGGATTAGGGGAGTTCTCATACATGCACAGATAAAGTAAACGCATACCAAACAAGAGCATATAAAGAAGTGTTGCCTTAATATGTTATTTTATTCAAAGATTGTCTGTGATTACAATAAGGAAAAGCACAAAGCGGATATACAATCGGCTTTCTAGGGCACTATTCCTAACAATCTCCCACTTGCCCTTCAAAGCCATTCTAAAGCTATTCTAAGTCCCATCTTCTGAAGATGACCTTGGAAAGCTTGTCGACTAAGGGGTTTAGTAAGTGGATCTGCCACGTTCTCTACTGATGTGACCCTCTCAATTTGCACATCTCCTCTTTTGATAATATCACAGATTAGGTGATACTTCCTCATAATGTGCTTGGTCCGTTGGTGACGGGTGAGTTGGAGCTTATGTCTCTAGAAGTACTTGGTCACGAGACTAATTCCACTCATGGTTCGAGAACTTGAAGAACCGGTAATGGTGTATTGGCATAAGAAGAGATGTTGCAAACTTGGTGTAGCAATGTCTAACGTGCCATCGGTAGAAGGCCGAACATCAAGAACCGGTAGGATTCTCCAACTACTTTTGAATTCTATTTGGAAGTGGGGGAAAATGGCCGAAGACTTTGTATTTGGTTTGCTAAGGCTAAGAGGATTCACTCGGATTCGGCAAGTGCCACAGAGCTACCTAGATATGAGAAGTCTTCCTTATTTCCAATTGAGGAAGTGATATTCCGAGGAGTTTACTGTACACTTGGATCTAAGTGGTGCAGTGGAAGCGTGGAGTTGAGTTCGTCCCGGAGTCGTTCAAGGTCTTGTTCTGGACCTGAGGACAGGTCCTTTCGAAGGAGGGGAGTTTGTAACATCCCGCTCGTCTGGCCGTTCAGGTACATTGTAACGAGAGAGCTTTGTGCGCATTTAAATTATTTAATTACGTGACATATGTGCTTATTATATTGTTTATGTGACTTATTTGAATTATATGAATTTATATTTGATTTTTATTTGAACCTTATATGTATTATTTGAACGTATTTTCTCTTTTTGCGTCGTTCTTGCTCCATTTGCCCCCGTTTTCGTTTTCGATTTTTGCGATTATGTGATATGCATGAATTATGTGTTATGAATGTGTTTTTATGTTCGTTGCATGTTTTTGAGTTCGTTTGATACGGTTTTCGAACCGTTTTATTTGTTAGGGACTTGAGGGCCTAACTTGTTTTAGCGCACCTTGGGATCCGGAAGGGTAACTTGAGCTCGAGAATTCGAATTCGAATTCCGGAAACGGCGTCGGACTCATAACAAAGAATGGAAGCTAAGAAAACCAACATTGTATTTTTCGAAGCCCGTTTGATTTCCTGTATTTTGCCCGAAACGCGACCCGTGTGACAGCTTTACCACCCTTACCCGTTTTGCTCATAACCGACCCATTTCTAATCCGAATCGCCTCGTTCTTGAACCCATTTAACCCTCTTTTAACCTCTATCTCTCTCTCAGCCTCTCATTTTGTATCAGCTAAGGAGAAAGGCAGAGAGAAGGGAAAAACCGAGACCAAGGAAGAGAAAGGAAAAGGGACTCCAGTCACTATTCACTCTTGCACATTTCAAGCTCGTTCGACCTCCGTTCTTCGTCAAATTCGAAAGGTAAGTACATTTTTGTGACCTCCATCTTCTTAGTTTTCTTTTAAGTCTTGATTTGTGCATTTTCATCCATTTTTTAGCATGGTATGAAGAGATATGTGAATAGTTAGGTTATATGAATTTCTTTGATGAATTCATGCTATCTTTGCTCCATTTCTTCAATTGATGAGTGATATATGATCGACATGACTTGCTTGTTTCCTTTTCATGCATGAATTTTGTGGAATATGTGCTGAACATTGATCCACCATTTTTGAACTCCATGAAAGCTTGAAGAATGTTTGAATATATGCATCTCTTGCCTTCAATCTTCTTGTCCCTTTGTTTGCTGCATGAATGTTTGTTGTTGTGTGTTATTTGCTATGTTTTCCTTGCCTTATTGTTGGCTTAGCTGCTGTTCTTGCTGTCCTGCTGCTGCTACTGCCATGGCTCGAAGAAACAGAGCTGCTGCGCGAGGAAGATGAGGCTCCTCCATGGCTGCTTGAAGCCTTTGCTTTTGCCTCCCTTAACAGGGGTTACCCCTTTTGGTCTAAGGATTGGTAACCCCCGTTACCCCCCTCTCCTTTTGGTAGTGTGCGTGTGGTGTTGTTTGTTTCGTGCCCGGTTTCGTTTCCTTGTCCGTTTCTTGCTTCGTTTATGATTTTATTTAATTTCTCCCACCCTAATTATGATCCCAACAAGTTAATATGTTAGTATATGATATGTTTCGTTAATTAATTTAATTTTATGGCCTTGTTTAATAAGTGTAAATGTGACTTATTTGCATGAACGTTTAAATGTATGTGTGATACTTTCTTGCATTCCTTTGCCTCAATTATGTAATTTAAACTCATGAGTGTTTATAATATGTTGTAATATGGTATTTTATTATCATTATGCTAAATCTATAAAGTCATTTTATGTGAATTCGATGCTTTTATGCGCAATACATGACATTATATGCTCTCTAACGTGCAAGTTTGAATGAAAACCTAGTTTCTTTGCTTCGTGTGATGTCTCTTTGATTCTTTTATGATATGAATGATTTGTTAACATGTTATATGATGTGATATCTTCGTTATGTGAAGTTTATGGATTTGTTTAACGTGAAATATGTGACTTATGATCCGGTATGATTTAATATGGCATTATATGACCTAAGTGCTTTTTCATTACATTCTTTATGCATCATTTACGTTCATATGCATTTGCCGAGCCTCTAAATGGTACATATTGAGTCTAAGTTCATCGTTTGCTCTTTGTTTTCTCCTTAGGTTCGTTCAGTGGGTGACGAGGAGGTCTTTAAGAGGTGTTTTGGGTTTGTGTCGTTCACTTTGGTCGATAAGGTGAGGTTTTCTTTCTTTTAGTTAATATGACCTACAACCCTACATGAATTTTAAGCCTGCATGTGACTTATATATATATATATATATATATATATATATATATATAGATACCTGTTTGATACGTATTTTGTGGGATTTGACCCGTTTGCTATGACACCATTTGAAAACGCTTATATATATATATATAAGCTACGTTTTCATTTGTTGTTTTGAAATGGGTTGGTGTGTGTTTTGCTTTAGCGAGATATGGCTTTGAAAGATAAGTCTTTGTATATGCATTTTGCACTTTGCACTTTGCTTTGGGCCCCGAAGAAGTGGTATGGTAACTCAGGTCGGCCGTGGGGTTGCCGAGCTCTCCCATCAACACGACTCCACCAATGGGAGACTTAGCCCAACCTCGGGAGGTCGAGGGGAAGGCGGGTCTTCTTGAGCCGACGGTAACCCCGTCGAAGGAGCGGGTAGGATCCCCCGTCTCAGTTATTTTGTCGAGAGGGCTCGCTCCTCTCTTCCCCAAACGGAGAAGGTGGGATTATTTCTGGATTTAGTTTGCCTTTGCTTTTGGTTATGAAATGGAGTAGGATGGTTAGGAACTCGTACTCGCCGAGTTAGTATGCTTTTGCTTCTGCTTATGGTTTGTGAAACGGGAGTGAACTTCTAACTTCTAAAATTGGTTGATTTTGGCCTTCGGCCTTTAACCTTTTTCTTTATATATATTATTAAGGGTTAAAATGTTTTAGAATGCAAAAACCACGTCCCGGTTCATGAACTCTTTAATTTTGATTATGCTATGCCCTTACGTATATGTACGTGTTGTGTGTTAGCCCCCTCACCAGTCTTTAGGACTAACCCCTCTTCGTTGTTTCTTTTTCCCCTTGTTTTCTTGAGTTACAGGTTCAGGTGTTGGCTCGTGCTAAGCAGTGGTCTTCTTTTGAGTCTTGTAGTCGAGTCCTTTGTATTTCATGCATCTTTACTTTCCAGTTTTGGTACTATGTATAAATATGTAAAAGATTATGTTTTCGAATTCGATTTATGAGGACTTGTATGATTTATTTAGCCTGGGATAGGCAAGGTATGTATTAGTTGATCTATTACATTCTTGGTATAAATGCATGTATATTAATATGTTTGTGATCCTGTTGCTTCCGCGAGTGATTTTGTTTTTGATGCGCACTCTGTAGTACGGTCTAGACCGCCTAACCTAGGTGAAATTTTGTTTATCTCTCGTTCGCCGTAGCTTGGTGCATGTGCGAAGTTCCCATTTCGTTACACGTGTCGGGATATGGTGCAGGGGATGTGGTGCCCTTCTCTCCGGGGTGCTACATGGTGATATCTTGTTTCCTACCAATGATAAGGGGACGCTATATGAAGTAAAACAATTCCTTCCTAAAAATTTTGAGATCAAGGACATGGGCGGTTCATCTTGTGTCATTACCATTAAGATCCATTGAGATAGACATAAGGATATTTTAGGTTTATCTCAAGAAGCCTATATCAACAAAATTTTAGAAAGATTTTGGATGAAGAATTCTTCGCCCAGTATAGCTCCCATAGTGAAGGGTGACAGATTCAATTTGAATCAGTACCCGAAGAACAATCTTGAGAGGGAACAATTGAAAAACATTCCTTATGCTTCTGTTGTTGGAAGCTTGATGTATACTCAGGTTTGCATTAGACCTGATATTTCATTTGCTGTTGGAATGTTAGGGAGATATCATAGTAATCCAGGTATTGACCACTGGAAAGCTGCAAAGAAAGTCTTGAGGTATCTTCAAGGGACTAAGGATCACATGCTTACATATAAACGATCAGAAAATTTGGAGGTGATAGGGTACTCCGATTCAGACTTAGCTGGCTCCATTGACTCTCGTAAGTCAACATCAGGATACATTTTTATGCTTGCCGGTGGACCTGTATCATGGAGGAGTGCAAAACAGACCCTAATTGCTACTTCCACTATGGAGGATGAACTCATTTCATGCTTTGAGGCTACCTCATAAGGATTATAGTTAAACAGTTTCATTTTTAAGTTTGAAATTGTGGATTCAATGTTCAAGCCAATAAAGATCCATTGTGACAACTCAGTTGTTGTTTTAATGGCTAAGAATAATAGAAGTGGTAGTCGAAGTAAACATATCAACACCAAATATCTAGCCATAAGGGAACGTGTCAAGAATAAGAAAGTGGTCATTGAACACATTAGCACTGAATTGATGTTAGTTGATCCTATGACTAAAGACACCCCACCATTTAAATTTAAGGATCATGTAGTTAGTATGGGAATTGTTTCTCATATGTAAAGTTTCGTTGTTGGATGAATATTTTGAAACTCTGAATTTCAAGATATTTCTTGTATTTTATGGTTCTGTATACACGTTTATGTTATTTGAGAAATATCAATACAGTTTGGACCTCGAATAAACATAGGGTTTATTTATAAAGATTATACGGTAAAGTTGAAATCATAATACATAGTAATACATGGAAGATACTACTCGTCCATAAGAAGAACTATCACCATGATTCATGTATTGTGTTTTCTAAAGTTTGGGTAAATGTGGATTTACGGATCAAGTGGAGAATGTTGGCAGTTTGTGGTCCGTTAGGATTCCTAAAATACTTAAGGATAATATTTATTTATTAATATTATATTTTCTCACCACTATTTATGACGTAAATAAAGAAACCACTTTCCCACTAACTCCCACAACTCTTGAACTTATCGGCGGGATTAAAATCGCTACAGAAAACCGCTATAAAAATTTGTAACTGATGGAGTTACATATATGTAAAGAATAGAGAATCCCTAAGGTCCCTAAGCATGAAAAATACACATATAGAAAACCATATCCATTAGGTTGAAGATTCAGTGCTTAGAAGAATCTTAAGGATAAAAGGCTAGAAGAGTTCTTGGAAGAAGAGTATTTGAAGGAATTGACGAGTCTCTTCGTGGCAATCAAGCAATTGGATTTTTTTGGTTATATCGATTTCTGAATAGGTAAAACTAAGAGCAATGGCGGGAGGTATTTCGATCCAAAATTTCGTTGCGCTAAATTCATAATAAAGTTTTCTATGAATATTAAAGATTATGCTTACATGGAGCTTACACGATATTTACCGAATCGTAATTTTTGTATGCTAAGATGGATACCAAATACTGAATTATAATTTTTAATTCGGTATAATTTTTATAAAAAAAAATGGGTACGGTTCGATATAATACCGAACTAAAAAAAATTTTAAAAAAAAAACATAAAAGGAAATATAGAAACTCTAAATTCAGCCCGCCGTTCTAAATCTTAGCAAGTCATTACTGTAATACCCCGACTCTTCGGCTGTATGGGTACGCCGTTTCGAGAGTGCTAAGTGCACGTTTTAATTTATTTAATTATGCTCTTATATGTTTATTACATTGTTTAAGTGCTTATTTGAATTTATATGATTTAATTGTTAAGTGTTTTATATGAACTTTTGAACGTATTTGCTCGTCTGCCCCTGTACTTGATTCATATGTGCTTGTATTTGATTTTCGTTTTTTGTAATACTTTGTTATGCATGAGATATGTGTTTTATAAATCGTTACTTGTTTTTGAGTTTGTTTGAAATGGTTCTTAAACTGTTTTATTTGTTAAGGGACTCGAGGGCCCAACTCGTTTTAGCGCATCTTGGGTTCCGGAACGGATTCAAATTCCGGAAGAGGCGTTGGACTCGTAACGAGATTTGAAAGTTTTTGAACCTAGCTTTTTATTTTTTTCTAAGCCCGTTTGGACCCCCGAATTTTGCCCATACCGTGAGCCTCGCGCGTGTTTGCCACCTTTTACTGTTTTAGGCATAACTCACTCGTTTCTTAACCAAGTGACTTGATTCTTGAGTCCACTTGACCATGGTTAAACCCCCTAACTAACCCTTATAGCCTCATTCTCTAACTCAGCCAAGAAGAGAGGAGAAAGGCCTGAAAATGAGACTAAGAGGAGAAGAGGAAAGGGATTTCGGTTCACGAGTGGATTTTTTAGCTCATTTCTTCGTCGTTTCTTCTCCGATTCAAGAGGTAAGCATGGATTTGTGTTCTCCACTCCCTTATGCTTCTTTTAAGTCATGATTTACATGAATTCATGGCGATTTGAGCATGTAATGGACCACAACTTGAATAGTAAGGGGTTTGATGAACTTTTGATGATTTCTTGTGATTCTTTGAGGCATATCTTGAATTGGAGCTGATTATATGATCTACTTGACTTTCTTGATGTTTGTATAGAGCTTAATTTCATGATACTTGGCTGTAATTTGATCCTTCATTGCTAAACTTTCATGAAACTTGAGCTATATACAGGAGAGAAAAAAAATTTGCCATCAGTACTTTGCCGATTTTTGTAGTTTACCATATCGGTCAACTTTCATTGCAAACCGCCATCTAAACTTCGTGTTTTTCACAAATAACCTTCTTCGATGGGTTTTTAGTGGTTTCGGTGCCTGAAAACCACTCACGTGAAACTTTCGTTGCATTTTGCCATCTCAACTATGCGATTTTCACAAACAACCTTCTCCGATGGAAATTTAGGCTTATTATTGAAACGTTTTCATACAATATAAATCTTAGGTTCTTTTGCCATATTAATTTCAATATTAATATTAACTTTACTAGGTAAAAAATTTTAGAAATCTAGTAACTGCAATGCCAGCACTAATATATATTGGGATTTTCACAAACAACCTTCTCCAATATTAATTACGTATGAACAATTATTATTATATTAAGAAAACAAAAGTATAATAGATAATGAGATATGTTCCTAATATAGAAATTTCACCGTCGATACACACACACACACATATATATATATGTACATACGTATATATATATCTATATTTTCCTATTTTATGAAATTAAGTGTTACTTAATCTAATTATATCACGGAATTCATTGACAAACGGAGAGGAGTAGCCACCTTTATAGAAGTCAACCCTTTGTTTTTAGATTAAAGTGTTCCTTATCTTTATTGTATTTTTTAAGGAAAAAAATTGACTGACTTAGAAAAAAACAAAAAAAAAAATGAGGAGGGGACTAATTGTATCGGAAAACCCTAATTGTTTTAGGTGAAGAGAATAACTTTGAAAGATAAATTTGACCCTTAATAAAGGCACGTGAACTGTTTTTAAGCCACCGAAACCGCTAAATGTCCATTGGAGAAGGTTGTTTATAAAAATCACAAAGTTGGGATGGTAAAATTCAACGAAAGTTTCACGTGATTTGTTTTCAGGCCACCAAAACAGCTTAAAATTCCTCGGAGAAGGTTGTTTGTGAAAATTGCAAAGTTGGGATGGCGGTATGCAATGAATCACAAAGTTCAGATGGCGGTTTGCAATGAAAGTTGACCGAGATGGTAAACTGCAAAAATGAGCAAAGTACGGATGGCCAAAATTTTTTTTTTTCTATATGTAAAAATATGAACTTTGATGCCTCCTTGCTTATACCTTCGAATTTGCTTCGGTTTCTTGCATGAATTATGGAGTTTTTGGCTTGTATTTGTTGTGCTTTAGCTGCTGCCTTGATGCCTCATCCCTTCCCCAGCTTTTCTCCTGTTTTTCGCCATTTTCGCAGGTATGTAGCAGTGGCGCGGCCGCGATCGTGCGATGTTCCTTTTTTATCACGGCCGCGACAAGGCAGCAGATTCAGGCCAGGAGGGACATCGCGGCCGAGACGTTTGGATGCGCGGCCACGACCGCATGGTAGTGGAGGTTCTGGAGCAGCGTCGCGGCCGTGACGCTTTCTTACGCGGCCGCGACGGGAGATCAGATTCGAGGCAAGAGTTGCTGCGCGGCCGCGATGAGAAATTCTCGCTTGTGTTTTATTGCTTCGTATGTGTGTTGTTCAACCTTGCTTGCTTCGTTTGTGTTTAAGATTCATTGTTTGCTTCTTGTTCTACGTGTTCTGGCTTTCGTTGTGAGTTTATAACTTGAATTATGTGCATGTATACGTTAATTGATCTTCAGGCGTATCTTTCATGTTTCGTTGATCTTTTCTTGCTCTAATTGCTTCGTTCTCGATTCGTATGACTTGCTAGCTTGTTGTATTATGTGTTATATGCTTGAATATGAATTTATTATGTGATTTCGATGCTCTTATATGCATTATATGACAAGTTATGCCTTAAACGCTTTCCTACGTGCATGAATGAGGTTTTGCCTTATCTATTTGATATATGTGATATCTCTTTGTTCTCTTTTGATACATATGCATTAGTCACATGCTATTTTATGTGTTATACCTTGTATGTGAATTATGGATTCGTTTGACATGAAACGTGCTCGTTACGACTTGGTATGGCTTGATATGACATGAATGCTACTTTGTTGCATTTTACTTGCATCATTTGCATTCATACGCAAATGCCGATCGTCTACTTGGTTCATTTTAAGTCTAAGTTGTCTCTTGTCACTTGTCTTGTTCAGGGGATCATCTCGTTGGTGACGTGGTGGTTCATAGGTGTCGGTTTGCCTTCTTTTGCTTCCGTTACGTCTTGAAGGTGATTTTTTATTTCTTTTAGTTAAACCGACCTAAAACCCTATGTGTTTTGCGATATATGTATATGATATGTTAGATACGTACTTGATATGTATTTGAGGGCTTGTCCCACTTGTCACGGATTTCGAAAACGCTTTTTTATGTATATAAACTATGTTTTGATTTGTTTTGAAAAGCTTTGAAGTACGTTTTGAAATTGTAGTAAGATATGACCTTGAAAGATAGGTCACTTAAACTTGAACTTGTACATGACTTGTTGGGCCCGAGAGATTTGTGCGAAGGAGCCTCGGGACGGTGTTGGGCAGTCGGGTTAACTCCGGAGGACGATCTCCACTTAATAGGATGAACCCGAAACCCACTAGGAGGTTGGTGGGGGACGGAGTCCTCAGGCGTGAGTGTCGCGAAACTCACGACCCATACATACATGCTTGCATGGATGGTTAGGGTGTGCACAACCCTTCCATCATCGGAGTTTGAGGTAGGTTTGTTTTGATTTAACTTGCACTTGTCTTGACACGTGGAGCTTGGAGGAAACCCGTACTCGCCGAGTAGTTTGTCTTGTCTTGTCTTGAGTCTATGAAACGGGAATGGATTCTTAAGTATTTAAAATTGGTTATTTTAGCCTTCAGGCCTTTAACTTCTTTTAAATATATATATCTATTATCACGGGAAACGTTTTGGTGTGCAAAAACCATCCCCGGTTCATGGATTACTTACGATCTTGATACGTGCTTTGCTCTATATGTATACGTGTGTGTGTGTTAACCCCCTCACCAGTCGCTAGGACTGACCCTCGTTGCTTCTCTCTTTTTCCCCCTCGTCTTTGAGTTGCAGGTGTTGGCATGGCTCGTGCTAGGCGGCGGTCTTTGTTTCGAGTCTTGGAGTCTTGTAGCGAGTCTCATGCATATCTTGTATTTTATTTCGTACTCTTGAGCTTTAAAAGTTATGTATTTTACAACGTTTTGATTTGAAGAGCATGTTATGTATTAATTTGGCTCGTGAAGGTATGACTTGTATAATCGGTTTATTTGATACTAGTATATTGCTCGTATGTATGTTTGTATCTTTGGATCCTGATCTTCCACTCTTGCTTTGAATTTTGTATGCGTGCTCTGATGTAGGGTCTAGACCGCCTAGCCTAGGGTTTGATTTATTTTTTTTTTTGTTTGTCTCCCGTTCGCCATGGTTTAATGCGTATGCGGAGTCTTTATTTCGTTATACGTGACGAGTTATGATGCCCACCGCTCGGGGTGCTACAATTACACTATATATAGAAACATGAGACTCTCACTCTCAAACAAAAATGAGTTTGGTTTTGGCGAGGAAATGCGGGAGTGAAGTTGAAGAAAATCGTTGAGCTCTCATTCTCACATATAAATGAATTGTGTGTTTTTGTTCTAAGTATTAAAAGTATTAGTAAGTTAAAATTAGAAAAAACGTGTTCAGATTAGAATGGAATATATAATAATATATATATAAACTATAATAATATAATAAAAATATATATTAAAAAATAAAAAATATATAATTTGGTATTTAGATCAATTCGATATACCACATCTAAATATCGAAACGGGACTTTTAGAAAGATATGTATCGAATTATCGGTTTGACATTATGTATCAAATTTTCAATTTCGATTGGTTCGATCGGAATAACGAACTCTGCACATCTCTACCTATTTAACTTTCCAGCAACTCAACATACAATCTCACACTATTCCTTGTTATAACTTCCAAATCATGCATATAAATGCTTTTATAATATATAGATATATTTATGACCGGTTAGATTAACGAAAATGGAATTTAATCGATGGAGAGGTCAGGAATTTAAAATCTACTATTCAAAAAAAATATTAGGAAGAGTTTTACTGGTCATCCGATACAGAGTGATGTTCCACTCGATTATGAGAAAGAAAAATATATGTGTCTATTTGTTTGTTAACATTCATAATTAGTCTCATGAATTATCACTTTTGTAAGATTCATAACTCACATCGACAATTGACATTTTATTTTATACTTTATTTGTGTCCAATGTTTTGTAACCCCATGTAATTATATAAAGCAACCCCAATGGGTTGGTTAAGTGCACTATGACAGAGTTGATTTTAACAAGGTCATAGGTTCAAACTCCATTATTTCTATGGGGTGAGTTACAATGTAAGTTCTTTGTAAGTATTCGTTGAGCCCAAAAGTATTCCCTACCTCGAACTAAGACGTCATCTCCTCAACCTAAAATTTTCTTTATAAAAAAAATATATAATTATATAAAGTATTTATTCTATAAAAGTAATGTTAAAATTGACAATTTTGACTAACAGCCTAACATTGAATAGACTTACATATATCTCGAGTCAATTTAAATGAAAATTTTAAAACACATGTCATTATATTAATAATGTATTTTAATTTCTTAGTATTTTTTTTATCCATGATCGTTGCCGTTTCCCTCTCCCTTTTGGTAAATGAATATTTTTCTTTATACACATATATATTGGTATAATTTTTTGTTTAAAAATTTGACATTATTATAGTTATAAACTAGCTAAGATATTTATAAATGAAACTTTGAAAGTTTGCCTTTATGGTAAGACTCAAGACACAATTATTTTTTCCGTTAACAATTCGTACGCCATAGATATTTCTTTAATAAATACTTTTATTATTGTCCTCAATATATTATTTGTTTGTTTTATGAAAACATAATAACAAAATATAGTTTAACTTTTAGTTCCAACAAAATATTATTATTCAGAAACACATTAATTCTACTTTCTTAGAAAACAGAAAAACCACAAGTATTCATTGATGTTGCGTGATCTGAGGTGTCACTACAGTATCATTTAAAATTTGAATGTAATGGGAAATCAATAAGGACAGGGTTCCTGGGAGGAGATGATTATATCTTTAGAATTTCTGTACGCCATAGATATTTCTTTAATAAATACTTTTGTTATTGTCCTCAATATATTATTTGTTCGTTTTATGAAAACATAATAACAAAATATAGTTTAACTTTTAGTTCCAAGAAAATATTATTATTCAGAAACATATTAATTCTACTTTCCTAGAAAACAGAAAAACCACAAGTATTCATTGATGTTGCGTGATCTGAGGTGTCACTACAGTATCATTTAAAATTTGAATGTAATGGGAAATCAATAAGGACAGGGTTCCTGGGAGGAGATGATTATATCTTTAGAATTTCTGGGTTCGAACCTGCTAGACAAACTTAAAAACAACGTTAGAAAGCCAAGCTGGGAAATTTGGGGAGATGTCCAGTTTTCACTCTCCGACGCTCAAGTCAGTGAAATAGGTACGAAGTTTCAGGTAAGTTAGAGAGAAATTACAGTAAAGATACTAGTAATGTAAAGCTTACTGAAACAGATGACTCGTTGGAGTATATATAGTTGAGGGGTGAGGATCCTTTAGTAATTCCGTGTTACTCTGGTACAAAGGGATGTTGCCCTAGACAGGTGGCCGAATGATGGGTCTGAGGAAAAGTATCCGTAAGCCTACCAGAAGAGTAGCCGTAAAAGTAACTGTAGCAAGAGCACGGTTATGTACTATGTGTCAGATAGAATTACTGGAATGTTATCGAGGGGCAGGGGGTTTGAGGGAGTATTTGTATGTCCTGCCCCTCGATAGGTTTGAGGGAGTATTTGTATCTAAGGTGTATTCCCCCTCGAGTGGTATTAGTGCAATACCCAAGGGGCATCTGTCCTCGAGATCTTAGGGGATGCATGTTACTTAGTCCATATTCCTCTAGAGTGCTGCGAGAGCACGAGGGCCATCCTTGAAGGGTAAACTTGAGATTATTTCAGAGTTGTTACTTTAGATTTGAGGGACCCACTGTGACAACCTGAGCGGAGGGCCCCACATCCCCCGCACTATGAGTCCAGTCCATACATGAACCAAACTCACAGCGAACGGAGACAGAACAAAAGCAACCCTGTGTTAGGCGGGACTAGACCCTAGACCAACAAATCGACAGGACAGGAATGCGGAAGCAAGACAATTAGGATAACAATAAGAACACAATTCAAACATGAATGTAAATACGGGTTCAACTAAATCAGGAGACCTGTCCTAACCTGTCCCGAATCACATACAAATACATTAATATAAAAACGGGTTCAACTAGGGCCCTAGAATCCTGTCCCGAGTTCAACAAAGCGATAAATAAAACAATGTGGCCTACAAGGCCCCATCCAAGCAGGAAAGGAATGTTGTACAATGCAAAGTGTGTACAGGACCAAGACTCAAACAAGACCTCAACTGACTCCCGCCTAACGAAGACTGAACCTGCAAGACAGAACTAAAAACAAGGAGAGGGAGGGGTCAGCCAACTGACTGATGAAGGGGGTACACACGCGCATATATATGTAATTAGGCAATCAGGCAGCCATAATTCCACTATACGTTTTAGTATTGAATAGACAGGAGACTGGAATCAGGAGTAAATCAACACGTGCGTGTGGAATTATGTCAGGGCATGCAAGTCACGTAAACGAGCTATAATATGCATGTGTCGATATCCGTGCGCCTCTGCTGATGCCCACTTTACCTTTACGATCCATTAGCTCCGGTGCTGAACAGGGACTGAGACATACCAGAGGTTACGGATATCTATGCTTAACATTTTAGGGGGACCCGGAGAGAACGGGTATTTAATCCATCCTGGACTCCTCTTTTCACTTATTAAATGACAAGTACAAGCAGGTAATCGGGAAAGAAGCAGGAAACAGGAGTTATTATTAATTAGCAGGCGGGAAAAACAAGTACAAATTAATCTCCTTTCTCTGGGTGCAATGTGGCCGGTAGCTAACCTCCACATTCGCGCATCAGGGTGATCTTCGGGTTCATGACTCCCTCAGATCGGAGCCCCATCTCCCGCCAAACCTCCTGGTGGGTATCCTGGTAGTCCAACAGGATGGGACTCGTGTAAGAGGTCACCGTCGGCCCAATACCTCCCCGTTCACTCAATACACAAGCCCCTGGGCCCCAGGAACAGGAACAGGAACCACTCCGGCTAATCCAGTGCTAGAAGAGCCGGGGGCACAGACAGGATCTCGCAAAACAGGCTCATGGTTAACACTTACACAAGTTATAAAACATTTCCGGTACCTAGCCGGTATAAAAGATATGGCTAACTTTAGTATGAAAACCATTTGGCATACTTTTACTTCATGCAAGGTCATAGGTCGTTTATAAAGAAAAACCCTCACCTCCAAGTGTAAGAAAGAAGCACAAGAAGAACCACAGGCTTGAAAGACTCCACCAAGGAGAACACTAAACAAGAAAGGAAACATGGTGTACTTGTGAGACACTACTCAATAATGGAACAAAGTAGGACGCACGGCGAATGATAATGAAGTGGTGTGACATGTCATGAGATGATACGATACCCAATGAAAGCATAAAAGGCATGGAAATGTTGTGGTCGTGTTCATGTCAATAGATAAAACAATACCAACACCTCAACACATATCAACACCTTCATAAATAAATCACTTAGCAAGAAAGTAGCACTTAAACAAGTACGACATTAGATTAACTCTTAAGAGATACAATTAAACTCAAGGAGGTCATGTATTCATGCCATTCGACCAAATTAATTCATTTCATGTTTATCATGAAGCTAAACAATCAAGTTTAAGTAAGTAAAGACCAAATAGTGTCACATAAGAGCATAAATACCAATTAAGTAAGCATATAATTCATATAAGTCACATACGGGGGCCAAAGGGCTGAAAGGAAAGCAAGAAGAACGGTTTTGGCGAAGTTTAGGAAAAGCTGACAGTTTTCGGGGATACACAAGCTGTAGGAAAATGGTAATATCTTGGGTTATAGAATTTGAAATAGAGTTTTGTTTGTTGGAGATGAAAATAGACACATAGACCTTTAAAATGGTATTTGGCTCGACTTGTGGTTCAAAGCGAGGTGAAAATGGTGTAGACCCGAAGTTGGGCGAAAACAGATTGTCGGTAACGTGGCGACACCAAAAGGAATTGATTATATCTCACATACTAGAAAGGATAATAAGGTTATTCCAATTGGAGATTGTTCTAGACTTCAAAAGGTTTCCAACGGTTCAAAAATTAGGTCAAACGGAGTTCGGATGAGGGAGTACCCGGCCGGGGAAAATACAAGGAAAAATCTACCCGGCCGGGGAAAAGCAATGCAGAAACTCTTCTGGACTAAAGTACCCACCCGGGTACTTTTGTGTGCAAAAACTACCCACCCGGGTAGTCCTTCAGGGCAAGAAGAACGTAGCAGAACAGGGGAAACTCGCGGGAGGGAAAAACCAATCAACCAAATCACCTCAAACCTCAACCAAAAGCACCCAAAACATCAAACAACATGCATACACTCATAATATCTCATTTAGGCCACTTATAATCCAAAGAAACATGCTTAGATTCAACAAAATCATTCATGAAAACCCTTACATGGAAATATGGTTCATATATATAAGCCTTCATGAATTCAAGTTAAAATAGGCATGGATCCAACTCAAAATCATCACATAAGTTTCATATGGGGTCATGAAATGCAAAGAATCTTAAAACCCTAACTTAGCTCAAGAATTCATCAATTAAAATGTATGAACTTACCTTGAATGAATGAAGAGATGGAGGAGATGAAGAGATGAAAGTGTATGGCTTAAATTCTTGTTGAAAAGTGAAGAAAATCTTGGTCTCCTTGCTTCCTTGGTGGATCGGATGAAGAGAGGGAGAAATGGAAGAGCTCTTGCCTTGTTCTTGGTTGAAGGATGAAGAAATGAGTGTATGTATATGTGTATGTGTGGTTTATATTGATCAAGAAGAGGAGAAAAAGGGAAAAATTGCTACTTGGTCCTTAGAAGATTTAAATGAATGCAATTAGGTACCAAAGATATGAATGTGGTAATTAAGTCCTTAATAAATTTATCAATTAAGTTCATAAGTTATACAAAGCTTCAATTAAGGACAATTAGGCATAGAATTCTCACAATTGAAATTAATTTAAACACTTAATCATGCTCGGGGAAATAAATATACAATTCACATAATAAATTTCACAAAGATTCAATTAAAATAAATCAAATTGAGCAATTAAGGTTCAAGAACGAGAAATTAAGTAAATTAAATCTCAAAACTCACACGCGTGGCGCGCGTACCTGTACGGTCGGGAAATCGGGGTGTCACAACCTCTCCCCCTTAAAAGGACCTGGTCCCCAGGTCCACTGCCTCAAGTTCTGGACTCTCAAGTAGCTCTCCCGTGTTCATCCCACGTGGGTTAGCAACTCCCCGTCAGGAATTAGTTCGGAAAAGGTCTTCAAGCAATAAGGGGTCTTCAGTTGTTGTTAAGTCACGACCCTTAACTCACCGATGCCTAAACACCCGGAATTCTAGCAAACAAAGCAGGTAGTGCAACAAAGAGAGAGAACCCCGTCTCTTAAACAAACAACGAGAGAACCCCGTCTCTCGAACAACTAGTGAGAGCACCCCGTCTCTCAAACAGAAAGAAAGAGAAACTCTCAAGCTCTCAAAGCAACACTTAAATAAACAATCACGCAACAACCACACAAGAAACAAATAGAAGATATCAAATACATCGAGTATCCATCATAGAAAAGCAATTAATACAACAAGCAATCAAAGCACTTAGTATCATAAAATTATTCGAACTAAAGCTGCGCGTATGCATATGTCATGGATGCTTGATGTACCGTTCACCGTCGTTTGTGAAATTTCCATTATAGTGCTCTGATTCAATCACTTGATTTGCTCTTAGAGATTCCTCTACCATTTGTGTCATGTATTGAAATCCCCGATATATTCATTACTTAAACGACCACTCAGTCTCCCTTCCATAATCTTTTCCTTTGTCCTTTCTAAACAACGTGGTCTGAAACTCTAAATTTTAGTGTGCACTTGATCTTAACCCAATTAGCTCATTGTCCACCTCGAATCGCATTCGACCTTCTTTGTTGCTCAAGCTAGCCTTTAATTGCTTGAGTTCTAGTCTCCAACTCGAATACTTGAGCTAATCCTTAGTAGCTCAAATTCCATACTCCAATCCTAATAACATCCCCGGTTAATCATGGAAAACGATAGACGGGACGGTAACCCATCATTTCATGTTATGTATTTTCCTTCTAGGTATTCTTGTTCCAACGCTCGGTTGACTTAACTCTCATTTTCGACACTTGAATCAATTCTAACTTCATCTATCATGGAATATGATGATTCGGTCGGACCTCTTTACCCATCATCCTCCTTACTAATTCTAGAAATTTCCTTTATGGTCTTGTCATCTTCAATGCATGAGATACGTTATTGTCATATATGATCTTTCCAACCTTGTAGATTTAGTTTGTAAGTCCCTTAGTAAGAAATTAGCGAGGCTGATTCTCTAACCGAAGTTACCAACGATCAATCTTTTACCCTGTCTTATAGTTCCAAATCTTAAGCATTCCTTGAATTCATATCTTCATCTTTCTAAGCACTTATCTCTTCCAATATTATTCTCAAAGCTTCGATCTTGAGATTCCCTTGAATGCTAGACCTCCCATTTTATCTCTTGCCATTGGCGTAGAATCCGGTTACTTGTTGCTTCTTACATTTTCCATTGTTCCCACTAGAGGTAATTCATCCGAGTACCATCGTGAATTTAATTATCTCCAGGTCGGCTCTCTCTCTTAAAAATTCATATCCTAACCATTGAACTCGTTACATTGCTTCTTGAATTGAAGATTCTCAACTTCTTCAACTAGCTTTCTTGGTATAAATGGTCCCCGCTATTCCACGTGTTTGGTGATCTTACTCACATTCACTTTGAAGTGATTTGGTAGGGATACACCCTATTTCCTTCATTACTAGATCTAGTTCTACTTTCCGGGCCTCCGTATTTTCCTTTTCCCTTCATTCCATATACCTTGCAATCCAACAATCTTCTTGTCTTGATTCGGGTAAGACCCGGTCGGGGTAACACTCGATGAACGAAGTGGGAGAAATTTCCTACCAAGTAAACACTAAATAATGCATGTTGGATTAAGATGCCAATGCACCTAGCAAACAATTAAGGATGTAACACATTGGAGAAATTATCAAGTAGAAATTCACGCATACGTATAAATAAAGGAGATTGAATAATTTAATACGACTTATGATGCACGTGCATGTCATGAATGCAATACACATGTCACCGTAGTGGTCAACTTTAGCTCGGTAACTTGTTCTTCATCTCCTAAATTACGGTTCGATTTGATCTTGTTGATCATCTCTCGTTTTTCCCACGGTCTTCAAAATCTTCATAAGTTTTCCTTGTATCAATTTGTGTGTCTCCATAGATCGAGATTACAACTTCTTGAAACCAAAGTCTTCTAAACCCATAGAATCGGTATTTCGACTTATTCCCAAGTATCGACCTCCAAAGATGTTGCGAATCTTTACCTTGATTAACACCTTGATCAACGTTCTCTTGACCTATACTTTATGAGTTCAAATTGGTAGAATGAACTCATCCTCCAATTGCCTAAACCTGACTTCACAATTTTCTCCAAAAACTCTTTGCCTTTCTTTATCATTTCCATTTGTGGTTTTATATCTCCCAATTCAACCTCACAACGCGACAATTCAGCTTGGATCTGGAAAAATAAATTCTAATGCGACCGTAGATAAAACCTTAGCATTGTTGCCTTCCATACGTTTGCATTCACCATGTTAGATTGATTTTCTTTAACTCCTTTCAAATCCAAATTCTTCCTTACCCGGAACCCGAAGTATCTCTATTTCCTCTTCTTTTCCTTCATCCCGTACTCGGCTTCTAAAACTTGATTTATTTGGAAGTTCTACTTTGTCGATTCACTTTGCTCGCCATTTACAAAACCGGGTATATCCTGAGTCTTCTACTCCGAACTTGAAACCATTTAGCTTGATTCACTTGGAGACTCATCCTTAAAGACCTTTGTTGCTTATCTCTCGACAATCGATTTTTCCTCTAGTCCTCTTGATCACCATCGCCTCATTGTTGATCCAACTTTAAACTAAAGTGCCTTTGAGATTTTCTTCACTCCATTCCTTAGGTTAGACAATCCCGTTGAATCCGATTGACTAACTCTTGTAGTGTAGGTGTACATTTTGATTCTTGTGAGTCGTAATCATCATAAACCCCACCACTATTTCATTGAACATTCACCAACCACCACAAAACTTGTGAATTTTCCCACAATCAACCTTCTATTCCAGATTCTACATTTCAAACCGTAGCTCCATTAAGGAATGGTCATGATCCTGAAATTCTCATATGAAATTCCCCGGTGCATTCCTACATCTTCCATGCTTGAACGTAGAGTCTGTGATAGCTCGTTGTTGTCATAGAGATTGGCCGTGGTTTTATATTATCTGTGTAACCTATAAATTACCACTCAATTCAAGAATAAATGCATGCGATTAGAGCATGCTCATGACACATAATCAACACCAAGGACACAAATTGATGTAAAATATGACATATAATCCAACAAGGTCCTGAAAGGAATGCAATTCAAGGTTCAAAAACAATGCAATGCTCACGTTGACAGGTAGTTCCTAAGCCGTACGACCTAGACTCGACAGGACACGACACTAGAACTCTGGTTTTGCAACCTGGAGCTCTGATACCACCTTAGGATGTGACACCCTGAGCGGAGGGCCCCACATCCCCCGCACTATGAGTCCAATCCACCCATGAAATGGAGAGTCCATACATGAACCAAACTCACAGCGAACGGAGACAGAACAAAAGCAACCCTGTGTTAGGCGGGACTAGACCCTAGACCAACAAATCGATAGGATAGGAATGCGGAAGCAAGACAATTAGGATAATAATAAGAACACAATTCAAACATGAATGTAAATACGGGTTCAACTAAATCAGGAGACATGTCCTAACATGTCCCGAATCACATACAAATACATTAATATAAAAACGGGTTCAACTAGGGCCCTAGAATACTGTCCCGAGTTCAAGAAAGCGATAAATAAAATAATGTGGCCTACAAGGCCCTATCCAAGCAGGAAAGGAATGTTGTACAATGCAAAGTGTGTACAGGACCAAGACTCAAACAAGACCTCAACTAACTCCCGCCTAACGAAGACTGAACCTACAAGGCAGAACTAAAAACAAGGAGAGGGAGGGGTCAGCCAACTGACTGAGTGAATGGGGTACACATGCGCATATATATATAATCAGGCAATCAGGCAGCCATAATTCCACTATACGTTTTAGTATTGAATAAACAGGAGACAGGAATCAGGAGTAAATCAACACGTGCGTGTGGAATTATGTCAGGCATGCAAGTCACATAAACGAGCTATAATATGCATGTGTCGATATCCATGCGCCTCTGTTGATGCCCACTTTACCTTTACGATCCATTAGCTCCGGTGCTGAACAGGGACTGAGACATACCAGAGGTTATGGATATCTATGCTTAACATTTTAGGGGGACCTGGAGAGAACGGGTATTTAATCCATCCTGGACTCCTCTTTTCACTTATTAAATGACAAGTACAAGCAGGTAATTAGGAAAGAAGCAGGAAACAGGAATTATTATTAATTAGCAGGCGGGAAAAACAAGTACAAATTAATCTCCTTTCTCCGGGTGCAATGTGGCCGGTAGCTAACCTCCACATTCGTGCATCAGGGTGATCTTCGGGTTCATGACTCCCTCAGATCGGAGCCCCATCTCCCGCCAAACCTCCTGGTGGGTATCCGGGTAGTCCAACAGGATGGGACTCGTGTAAGAGGTCACCGTCGGCCCAATACCTCCCCGTTCACTCAATACACAAGCCCCTGGGCCCCAGGAACAGGAACAGGAACCACTCCGGCTAATCCAGCGCTAGAAGAGCCGGGGGCACAGATAGGATCTCGCAAAACAGGCTCATGGTTAACACTTACACAAGTTATAAAACATTTCCGGTACCTAGCCGGTATAAAAGATATGGCTAACTTTAGTATGAAAACCATTTGGCATACTTTTACTTCATGCAAGGTCATAGGTCGTTTATAAAGAAAAACCCTCACCTCCAAGTGTAAGAAAGAAGCACGAGAAGAACCATAGGCTTGAAAGACTCCACCGAGGAAAACACTAAACAAGAAAGGAAACATGGTGTACTTGTGAGACACGACTCAATAATGGAACAAAGTAGGACGCACGGTGAATGATAATGAAGTGGTGTGACATGTCATGAGATGATACGATACCCAATGAAAGCATAAAAGGCATGAAAATGTTGTGGTCGTGTTCACGTAAATAGATAAGACAATACCAACACCTCAACAAATATCAACACCTTCATAAATAAATCACTTAGCAAGAAAGTAGCACTTAAACAAGTACGACATTAGATTAACTCTTAAGAGATACAATTAAACTCAAGGAGGTCATGTATTCATGCCATTCAACCAAATTAATTCATTTCATGTTTATCACGAAGCTAAACAATCAAGTTTAAGTAAGTAAAGACCAAAGAGTGTCAGATAAGATCATAAATAGAAATTAAGTAAGCATATAATTCATATAAGTCACATACGGGGGCCAAAGGGCTGAAAGGAAAGCAAGAAGAAGAGTTTTGGCAAAGTTTAGGAAAAGCTGACAGTTTTCGGGGATGCACAAGCTGTAGGAAAATGGTAATATCTTGGGTTCTAGAAGTTGAAATAGATTTTTGTTTGTTGGAGATGAAAATAGACACATAGACCTTTAAAATGGTATTTGGCTTGACTTGTGGTTCAAAGCGAGGTGAAAATGGCGTAGACCCGAAGATGGGCGAAAGCAGATTCTCGGTAACGTGGTGACACCAAAAATAATTGATTATATCTCACATACTAGAAAGGATAATAAGGTTATTCCAATTGGAGATTGTTCTAGACTTCAAAAGGTTTCCAACGGTTCAAAAATCAGGTCAAACAGAGTTCGGATGAGGGAGTACCCGGCCGGGGAAAATACAAGGAAAAATCTACCCGGCCGGGGAAAAGCAATGCAGAAACTCTTCTGGACTAAAGTACCCACCCGGGTACTTTTGTGTGCAAAAACTACCCGCCCGGGTTGTCCTTCAGGGCAAGAAGAACGTAGCAGAACAGGGGAAACTCGCGGGAGGGAAAAACCAATCAACCAAATCACCTCAAACCTCAACCAAAAGCACCCAAAACATCAAACAACATGCATACACTCATAATATCTCATTTAGGCCACTTATAATCCAAAGAAACATGCTTAGATTCAACAAAATCATTCATGAAAACCCTTACATGGAAATATGGTTCATATATATAAGCCTTCATGAATTCAAGTTAAAATATGCATGGATCCAACTCAAAATCATCACATAAGTTTCATATGGGGTCATGAAATGCAAAGAATCTTAAAACCCTAACTTAGCTCAAGAATTCATCAATTAAAATGTATGAACTTACCTTGAATGAATGAAGAGATGGAGGAGATGAAGAGATGAAAGTGTATGGCTTAAATTCTTGTTGAAAAGTGAAGAAAATCTTGGTCTCCTTGCTTCCTTGGTGGATCGGATGAAGAGAGGGAGAAATGGAAGAGCTCTTGCCTTGTTCTTGGTTGAAGGATGAAGAAATGAGTGTATGTATATGTGTATGTGTGGTTTATATCGATCAAGAAGAGGAGAAAAAGGGGGAAAATTGCTACTTGGTCCTTGGAAGATTTAAATGAATGCAATTAGGTACCAAAGATATGAATGTGGCAATTAAGTCCTCAATAAATTTATCAATTAAGTTCATAAGTTATACAAAGCTTCAATTAAGGACAATTAGGCATAGAATTCTCACAATTGAAATTAATTTAAACACTTAATCATGCTCGGGGAAATAAATATACAATTCACGTAATAAATTTCACAAAGATTCAATTAAAATAAATCAAATTGAGCAATTAAGGTTCAAGAACGAGAAATTAAGTAAATTAAATCTCAAAACTCACAAGCGTGGCGCCGTACCTGTACGGTTGGGAAATCGGGGTGTCACACCCACGATGGAATTTGAGGTTCACAAGGCGGGTCCTCGAGGCCACGTGTCGTGATGTGCCTTGATAACTCGTTAATTAATCATCTTTATGATTAATTTATGCCCCGAATTATTCTTTGATTTGATATTATTTATAAAGAATTGATGCTTTGATATTCTTATTATAGATTCGGGGCTCGAACGCGAAATTGGTGCGAATTAGATCGTTTTATGACGAGATTTTGGGAAAGGGACGAACTCCAACTAACTCATTGTTGATGTTAACCTTGCTGTATGAAGGATGAATATCGGAGCAATTCAGGAGTAATTGGAAGTTCTTGGAAAATTAATGGTTGTTGACAGTATTAAACAATTCAAGTTCTTGGTGTTTGAACTTAATTTTGAAGGCCTGATTTGGTAATGGTATGGTGGCGTGCATGGAATTAATGGAAAAGGCACTTTGTTTTAGAAGCTTTGGGGTGCACGTGTATCTTCAGCTCTTAATTAAGGATGGGCCCATTTGTGTGTTGGGTCATGGACTTAATTATTGATAGTGGGCTTTGAGTTGTGGCTGAACATTTAGAATAAATTGGATGCTTTGTGGTGGGCCGGCACATGTCTTGGACTTAATTTTAGAATGGCCCAGTTTAGTTTTATTCTTGGAGAGCAATTAAGTTGAGCCCGATTTGAACAGAGAATAAGAATCCTATTTTGCTACTGATTCGTGCATGAGACTTGGAGGCGTGAGGTTTATTATATATTTGGACAGTAGCACTTTGGGGGGACGTAACACATCTCTTAAGCCGTGGTTCTGGAGCTTGGGCGGAGAAACATCAAGAGCGAGAATTCGGCATAATCATCCATCTTAGTTTAATTCTTCCCTTTTATTTTTAGTTTTATTTATGTTAAAGAATTCCTCTGTTATTGTTTTTATGGATTTTAGTAGCTAAACTTTTAATTATCTAGCTAGGGATTAAGATTCGTTTTTCATTATTGTGAGACCTAAACGTTTTATTCAATTCATGTTTATTTAGGCATTTATCTTATCTCCGTGTTTCGCGTATATTGTGATTGATTTATTTAGTGGTAGGGCCCGACTATCTAGATAGATTCAATTGCATATTGTGAATCTTGATGCTTGAAGTGTAGTAAAGTTGATTGATAATTTGTGGTAAATTAGTGACAGGGTCTTAGCGATAACATTCCTCGCTCACTAAGGGATAAGATAATCTAATTTAAATCTTGCATGTGTCACGACTTGGTTAATTAGGGTTGGTGTTTTTATGATTCTTAATGCTGCGAATTCATTAAATCCTGTCGAGTGTCTCTAGGGATTGTGAATTTGTTAGGGAAGATAACTGTTGAGTGTCTCTAGGTTATCCGACTAATTAAGTAAAAACGAGGTTGAGTCGAGTGTCTCTATCAACTATAGCTAATCTGTCTAAATAACTTGAATTCATTTTTGAGTCAATGATCAATATAACAATTTGAATCGAATATCCCTGGCTAGGTAATTCTCCCTCTGATTGATTTTATCCTACGTGATTTGCTTGATAGTTTTAATTAGTTTTTAATTCTTGTTAGTTTATTTTAATCGCATACCTTAGTTTTAATAATTTAACCCCCCCCCCCCCCCCTAATTGTTGCTTTTCGTGAATTCCTTGTGATTGTGAGAAATAAATCAACCAGTCTCTGTGGATCGACCCTGTTTGCACTATACTCTGTGTTTAGTCGTTGAATAGGATGTGGCCCTCGTTATAATTGGGCCTCATCATTTGCCCCCAACTCTATAGTCACAAGATTGTGGCGTATAGAGTTAGATTTTGAATCCCGATGGGCGTTATGATTCCCATAAACCCTTGATATATATATGAGATTTCTTAAATCCTAAATCTGTGTAGAAATAGGATTCCTAGTTTGACTTTTTTTCGATTTTCTTTCTCTCCAAGGAATAAATCTTATATAAATAAGATATTATCTTCTAGAAAAGGGACCTCCTAATCAAATTAGGAATATTTAATAATTCCAATAATAATTAAATATCTTGTCTCAATAATATCTTATTATAATCAAATTAGAATAATATTAAATAGAAGATATTTTATATTTAACATATTTATTTATTCTAATCAAATTAGAATAATTAAATAATTAAATATCTTGAATTAATTCTCCAATTATTTCCATGATAGGCTTTAGAATTAATTCTAATGGGATAAAATTAATTTCTAATTAATTTTCTTTTGGGTTATATAATTAATTCTCTAATTAATTATATTTTGACTTAATAATTTATTCTCTAATTAATTAACACATTATCCAATTTCTCAATTGGACACAGGCATCCCAAACATGCAATAGATATACAACCATGAACAAGCAAATAGGCATTAGATAAGCACCGATCCCGATTACACACCGCCAATAAAGGTTCACGCACTAGCCCCGAGTAAAAAGGCGCCCAGACATCTGGGTTTTAGCTGGAAGGGTGATAGCATCACAACGCCCGAACGCAACCAATGCGATGGCATCCTCAAAGCCTTTAGAGTCAGCTACTATAATCGCGACGTTGTTTGTAATTCCCAGAAGGTTACAGACAGTACGTACCGTAGGAACACCGTCAATTACATCCAAGTTACGAACTTGCCGCAGATTGCTATAGAACCGTGCATTGTTCCCGTGAGAATTAAGGATGTTGCTTGTCTGCTTCGAGTTAGAGGATATATGCAAAGATTTTAACTTTTTTACTTTCCATTAATATTTTATTAATCTTCTTTTGTCAATAACAGGTCTCCATTAATATTTTATATTTTTTTTGTGTAGACCATGGCATCTATTACATAATGCAGTGACAAATTTTTTCCCCAGATTATAAACACCTCAAAAAATAGGATAAGTGGCTAGAAAATTTAAAATTGTTCCATACTCAAAGTTAGGATTCGAATCCCTAATATTTAATTAAAAATAAATGAATCTTTTCGACTCAACCACTTCATACTTGTTGTGTCGTTGCCCGAATTCCACAAAATTTAAAGCAAACTCGTTTGTTGATCTAATCTTTAAATTGTTTGAACAAAACTGAAAAATGAAATCTGTGGCCTTAACAATAATTCCTAATAAACACAAATATTAAATTTGTGATCGGAAATGTGATAACAATATTTAACCAAGCTATGTGTACATTCATCATTCCATCAATTGTGTTTTCTATTAGATCAAATGGCAGTACTTCGATGACTTTCTTCGCAATGCATGCCCAAAAATACAGATTCAAAATGCTTTAGACAAGAAGCTTATAGGACTGTTCCTTTGAAATAAAATACGAATTAAGGACACAAAATATAAATTGCATGGGGGTTCCCTTCATTTTCTGTGTCGGAACTTAATAAAGAAACAAATTGAGTATTTTCCTCTTTTTTTGAGGGAACAAATTGAATATACATGATGTAATAATCACACAAATCACGAGAATGAATAGGAAGAGTTAATAAATACTCGTTTGAATCTCATCATCACCAGCCATAAGAATAAAAAGAAACTGAAGATTCGCTCCTTCCACCGATATTCGGCATAATCACAATATTGTCGACGTGCTAGCTACATCATTTGCCTCTAAACTGCAAGAAAAACAAGCCTTTACATAAGTTTTCGGGAGACAAATAACCAGGTAAAAGAAATGGATCATTCTTTTAAGACAAAATTAAGACATAGCACCTATGTTGCACGGACACGGACACGGCGACACGGACACGATACGACACGGACACGGCGACACGGATTTTTTCAAAATCTTAGGACACGACACGGCTCCGACACGGCTATATTTTATATAAATAAATATATTTTATATATAAATAAAGATATTTTATATAAAAATAAAAATATTTTATAAGTATAATCTATGTAACATAAAATATTTATATAAATATATAATATTAAAAACTAAAATAAGTTTTGTTATTTCAATTTTCTCTCCAAAAAATTCAAAAAATATTAAAAAAAGCATAAAAAATGATCAAATTTGCTCCGCCGTGTCCGAGCCGTGTCGGACACTCCACCTCGCCGTGTCCGACACCGTGTCCCAATTTTTTTTTTTTTTTTTTTTCCGGACACTCCTTCAGCCGTGTCCGACACGTGTCCGAGCCGTGTCCGTGTCCGACACGTGTCGGACACTGCACGGGCCATTTTTTAGGCGTGTCCGTGCTTTAGAGCATAGCACTCAATATTAGTGTGATAATAGAGTTATTTACACCATACCCCCTGTGTTAGGTGAAATGGGTAAGAAAAATCCTGTGTTACAAAAATTAACACAGGGAACCCTGTGTTTTCAAAATATTTGCATACCAAACCCTGAAAATTTCTAGTATTGGTAGAACACATATTTTCTCTATTTATTGGATGCGAAATAACTAATTTAACCTTTTATATTATGATATAGATCATCTCACATCTCTCTATATATAATTTTTTATACTTATTTATACGGTTCTTCATGCAATTCTTATTTTGTTTAGGCTTTCGGTGCATATAAAAAAAGGGGGTTTCAGTACATATAAAAAAATATTGAACAATATAGAGAGATTTAAGATGATATATATTATAATATAAAAGATTAAATTAGTTATTTCGCATCCAATAAATAGAGAAAATTAGTGTTATACCAACACTAGAAATTTTCAGGGCTCGGCATGCAAATATTTTGAAAACACAGGGTTCCCTGTGTTAATTTTTATAACATAATGTTTTTTTTTTGTCCATTTTACCTAACACAGGGGGTATGGTATAAATAACTCTGTGATAATAATACAACAAAATCACATGCATGCATGCATATGCATGAATTGTCATATATTGTGTAATCAATTACCAGGCAGCAACAGCAGCAGCCAGATTTCCTCTCTCTATTCTCATTGCGTGTTCGTTCAGCCATTTTGACGGCGTTTTCGGGTGGCGGGACCCGATATATCCGATCTCTTGGGATACGGACAACATACGTTCCGTTTTGGGTAGATTCAGGCAAAGGGTCATCATTTTCCGTAGATTTTAACGCTGTACTAATTTGATTCAGGGCGGAGTTAGTCTCGATCTCGTTTTTCTCATGTGAAGGAGTAGCATCTTTTGATTTTTCATTAGAGAGAGATTCTTGATCTCGTTCCTCCATGGAGATATGGAGGACGGAGATGAAAAAAAGGGGGTCAATTAGGATGTCTCTATTTTGTTGCACTCGTAAGTTGTCTACTATTGTCCACACAATTGTGCATCGAGGCGTTGCGTAGAGTAAGCCGTTTTCCATGAAACAACCATATATCTGTCCATATGCATGCTCATTATAAGAGATATATTGTTGTCAATTTGATAAAGTTGTTAGTTGTTACAAGTGTTATATATATATATATATAAGTGAAAAGTTAAAATTTGGGTTGTAAAGATTAATGTTTTTCTCTTCTAAAAAAAATAAAATAATAAACCAACCATAAATTAAGTTTAAGCATAGTCTAGTTTTTCGCAAAAATATTATGTATATATATGAACTTAGAACTTATAAAGTAATTGAGATGCATACATTGTATAATTTATAGATTATTTCTTATTTGCATTTCAGTCTTGTAATGATTTCTTTATAATTTTAGTGCTGATCTATCTCAAGTTGTTAATATAGCATTGTCACTATTTAAATTTCTCCATTGATTTTTGTTTTAATATAATCTCTTTTTTATTGGGGTATGTCACCTGACCCATTTTCCTCAACTATTTAATTACATTGAAGGTAAATTTTCCAAATGAAATAAAACTTCCTTTTCTCCACTTAAAAAACATTCATTTTGGGACGAATTTTCCAACCGAAAAGTTTTATTTTTTCATTTGAAAAAAAAAATGAATTTCTAATAAACACTCCTACCAGGAATGTTCAAGAAAATCAACTTGAACCATAACCATACCAAATCGATTGAGTTGGATTCCATTTTCGGTTATTTAATTAACCAGTCAACCATATAAATTATTAATATTTTTATATATTTTATTATCTATACTATTATATTAATGAGAGAGGTAAACAGTAACCTTTGATCTGTTGGTGTATTGTTTGTTTTAATTTTATTTCTTCATTTATTTTATATTCTTTCATTCTTTTATTTACCCCAATTACGTCTCAACTTCTCTTTTCTCTCACCTGATTTCAATTATTTTTTTTTTCTTTTTTATATAACTTTTATCTTTTTCTACTTATTTTTTATGAATATAATATTTTTATGCTATTTATTTATTATAATTTAATAATTATATTAAAAATAATTGTAGAATATATATTAATATGAAAATTAATTTTAATAAATATAATTATGCGAGGGAATTACTTGTAATTTATAGTTAGTCGTATTAGTCCATAAGTCCATTAATTTTAATGACCCAAGCCGGCCCAAACATTGTTTTTAGTTTTGATAAACATGTCAAAGCCCACAAATGTCAATTCTCAATCACAAACCACAACCCACATTCTCTTCGATTCACTACTCAGGCTACAGCTTCACGCGCCACCTTCGGCCACCACAGCCTCCACCGGCCGCACTTTCCGACGAAAACATTCAGGCGCACAGTTCGGCTCAAATTCCTACCGCCTCTACAACGCCGGTTTCCTTTTCTGTATCTTCTTCATTTCTCCTCTTCTTTCTTTTCCAATCAGGTTATTTAATTTGGTGTGTGTGGTAGATAAGCAGAGTATTGTTGGTTTGTTTGTCCCATTTTCTTCGCGAAAGAGGGAACGAGACTACAAGTGCGAATTTCTGCTCCTTCACTCGATGGCAGTGTAACGCCTATAAGGTGTGTGATTAAATTACCAACAATCACCAGTGGGTGACTTTTCACAATTACTTCTGATAATTAATTGCACAACTGGTCGATTCAAGTTGGGGAACCAAAACCAGTAATCACATTTCAAATTTATGCGGAAGAAGCTCTTTAATCGGAAAGCCTTGTCGGCAGTCCGGCGTAACCCGTGGTCCAAGATACGTCCGCCGCCCCCTGCTCCTGCCGAGGTCGTAATCCGAGTGTCGAACCACATAGCTCACTTAGGCCGCCGAAAAGAGGGGCCGAAACCAAGGCAACTGCTATCTTTGCCCCCCTTTCCCGGCCATCCATTGCCCGGAAGGAAATCAAGCACGGCTGAACATGTTACTGCTATTAGCTGGCTTAAATATTACTTCGATGATATTCCTCCTTCAGTCATCCAGAGCCATTTCAATAAAGGCCTTGTAAGTCTCCTAACTCTTCATTTTCCTTGGTTGCTTCGTTTATTTACTATTCTTTTTCTGCCTTGAAGTTGTTTGTCTTTTTGTCGATTCCTTTTCTGTGGATCCATGACTTACGTTGGTATATTCATGGAATACCTATTTACAGTTTGAATTACTGAAACTCATGCAATTCTGTTTCTAAAGTTTAGTTGTTATATGCATGAATGTGAAAGAGAATGATCCTAGTTATTGTGTTTGCCTCGGTTCTGGATAATTAAAAGCAATTTGGATTTGTTAACAAAAAATGGGTGTATAAATGCAGAGTCAGTCTGGCTGAGATCGAATCTTGTGAAGTATACTGCTTCCTAAACTTCCCTTCTTCCCATGCCTTATTTTCATTACAATAGCTAGCCAAAATAAGTTTCTTTATAAATAGGTGCAGATGGAACTCCAAAACTCAAGCGCTATGTCTAGTTACAATGGACAAGCTGTGTCGATGAGGAAGGTAATGATGCTTTTTTTTTTTCCAAATAATCATATAAAGCTACACGGATATTGGGTTACAAGTTTAGCTATGTTCGTCTTCTTCATGATGTGTTTGAAATGTATTTGATATTCAAATTATTGGTCTAAAATTAGAACAATTATTTGTAGATTAAACACAATGATATCATGGAGGTGGGAGCCAGAGTTCATGTCCCTGTATCGGTCGCTGAAAGTAAAATTTCTAAGAGGTTTGATGTTATTCCGAGTGGAACTCTTTACCCAAATGCTGATGAAATTCAGTACTTACAGAGACTCGTGAAGTACAAGGTAAATTGAGCATTGAGTTCTTTCAAAACATTCAACACATTCATTCTTAGAAATTTTATGTGGTTAGCCTATAAATCTGCTTTGATGGTGATGCTTGATGCAATCAACTTGTCTCAATACCCCCCACCCCACCCCACCCCACCACACCACACCACACGTGCACACACACATACACACAAAATAAAAAAATTAAAAAAAAGGAAGAAAAGAAAGGGAAGGTATGACTGTATGTCAGCTAGGTTGTGTTTAGATTGATGGGTTTGGTTTTGATGAAGAATTTGAAATGAATGGATATTGGTGTGGAATATGAAGGATTTTTGCATAAATGTGAAATCCTTCAATTTAGAACCTTCTGATTTTACTTTTATTTCGTTGGTTTTATGCATGCCCGTCAGAGAGAGAGTTATGCAGTGATCCTTTTTTTGAAATTATACTAATTGAAAAAGTGGATTTTAAAATCAATCATTTGATTGTTTTAGCCAAATGTTACAAGTGGATCTGAACCTTGAAATTAAAATCCATTTACCGCAGGATGCAAAACTACAGATCCAAATGAAGTGTTATATATTCAACTGCTTCTCTTCAGATTTTCCGTGCTATTGATGATGCCACTTTGTCAAGATACGCTTAACCTCACAGTTATAACTATTTTGTGCTCATGTTTAATCTTGTTTATCCCTGCAATTTCAGGACTCGGCCATATTAGTGTTAAACAAACCTCCTAAACTACCAATAAAGGTTAGCATAGCCAACCCTCTAAATCATCTGTTTCAACGGATGGTTTTTGTGGTGATTGTCTTTAATCCTTTTGAGTTGCTAATAAATTGCATGTAGAGTAGGGGAACGTCACAGTTCACAACAGCATGGATGCTTTGGCTGCTGCGGCATTATCATATGATTATGATGACGGTCCAAAGTTGGTACGCATCTTAGCAGTTTTTCTCACTTAATTTTCATAAATACACTGAACCTGAGTAATTTTTCATAAAACTGTTTCTTAGGTGCATCGCCTGGACCGAGAGAGTAGTGGCCTCCTGCTAATGGGAAGAACAAAGGAAAGCATTTCCTATCTCCATTGGTTATTCAGTGATGGGAGAAAGGCCCGGTCTTTGTATAAGGTACTTAAATTTAAGTCAGAGCAACCAATATAAGGCAGTCATAAAATACTATTGTTAATTTATTTGACCGTTCCATTTTTTTTCCCTTATTCTTTGTTTGTTTTAAGGATTGGAATGGTGCATGTGAGGCGATGTACCAAAGGTATTGGGCATTGGTTATAGGTGTGCCGAAGCAGAAAGAGGGTACAATTTGTGCCCCCCTCACAAAGGTCTACCTCTGAAACATAATAACAAATTCCTGAATATTTTGTTATGAATTAATAAAAAGAAGATTATTTTGTTGATTTCAGGTACTTCTTGATGATGCTAAAACTGACAGGGTCATTCTAGCTCATAATTCGGGCTTAGAACCTTCCCATGAGGCAATTACCGAATACCGTGTGCTTGGTCCCATGATTAATGGATGTTCATGGATTGAACTGCGTCCACATACAAGCCAGAAACATCAGGTTATGGAAGTTGAAATTCTTTTCTTTTTTTGGGGAATACATGCCAATTTAGCTCCTGTCAAGAACTTAAATACATGTACTGATTAATTTTCTCTTCTCTTTTACTTTTCCTTTTCTCACGTATTTTCTTTTATCTCATATTCAATGTTTTTTCTTGTATCATCAATCCCTCTCGTCTTTCTCGTCTCTTATCTTTCCTATTCTACTTTTTAACCCTTGTATTTTTCTAGTTTTCGCTCTATAATTTCATCTTAATTGAAATTATGTTTCTTTCATTTACTCTTAATTAACAATTAAATTTAAATAATCGTTTGCAAATATTCTAATTGTAGATTATTAAAGTTTGATTTATAACTAAATTATTGATTACACCCTTAATTTTATTTTACACATGCGATCAAGTGTGCCTTTTGCTAGTCCCAATAATATCTTCATGTATCTGATTGCTTTTGTTTCCTCCCGTATGGATTATATGTCATCATAGTTGTAAGAATAACTAATATTTTAAAAAATGCACTTACTTTATTCTGTGTTACTTCAAAGGCACTCGAAGCTTAGGCAGTCCATTTGTTTGTCTTTTCTCGTTGCAGCTTCGAGTTCATTGTGCAGAAGCTCTCGGTACTCCAATAGTTGGTGACTACAAATACGGCTGGTTCGTTCATAGCCGATGGAAGCAGATGCCGAGACTTGATTTTGAGCCAACAAGTGGAGAGCCTTACAAAATGCGAAGGCCTGAGGGTTTGGACGTTCAGAAGGGTAGTGTTTTATCAAAAGTTCCTTTGCTGCATTTGCATTGTAGGGAGATGGTATTGCCGAACATAGAAAAGTTCATTGAGCTTTACAAGCAACGGTCCGGAAACTATCGAGCAAATGTCGAGCATGATTCGAAGCAAGATACTCTACGGTTTGTGGCGCCAATGCCTCCTCACATGAAAATCAGTTGGAATCTCATGTCGTCATACCTGGTATAGAATGAGAGCACATTGAACTTGGGCATTAATATGTAGTTTAGGATTATTCCTCACAGGTTATTTCTAAATATATAGTGTCTCAGTTTTATGCAGCTTTACGATCACTTCATACTCTCAAATGAGCTGTTATCCATACAGATCAAAACCTCCCTTTTACCTTTTTATTATAAAATTTATCTAATTTATATGAACAATTAGAATTTGGATAAGAGTTCTTGTAATTTAATTCATCTAAATCAAACCTCAGGCTCAGGAAATCAATGGATACTGTAACTTATTATTGAATGATAGGGGCCAAACAACTCAAGGTTTTTGTAGGCACCAGCAAATTGAAAAAATAATAAGGATAATTGCGGATATCTCAATGAGGTTTGATCCAATTAGGTAAATAAACCACTTATAGTCGATAAAATATCATGAGGTTTAAAAATTATAAAAAAACGGCCCTGCTGTTTTGTGATTCTTGCACCGTGAGGCTTTTTTTGGTAATTTAAATCACCGCTCACGTGTTAAATTATAAAAGATCTCGAAGATCTCATTCTATCAAATTGAGTATGATTGTATGTGTGATTGCATCAACTATATCAGGAATATTAATGAATCTAAATATTGTTGCGATCGCTGAGGATAGCCTTCATTAAGATCATTCCATCAAATTGAGTATGATTGTATGTGTGATTGCATCAACTATATCAGGAATATTAATGAATCTGAATATTGTGGCGATTGCTGAGGATACCCTTTTTTAGCTCGATCTATTAAAATTTAAACCAGAAAATAAAATAGAGTGAATAATATAACCAACTATTAAGCTTGGTTTGCAGACAACGGAAGATTTATACGCAAAAGAACAATACACACAAAGCAGCTTAAATGGTGGCAAAGAAGATTGGTTAGACTAACAAGAACTGATTCAGCAATATGACGACGATGATCTGATCATTGACAGAAGCTTAATCCAACAAGACATTTATGTAAGTTGATAATTCAAGGATGAAAATTGAAAACTCAACAGAAACAGAAAGTCAACGTGCAAAATATAAGACTATACATGATACAACTTAAAACAATCTTTTCGAAATTCAGTGCGACGTTTTTCCTCTATGATCTGTGTTCGTTTGCAAAGAATACGAGCCTCATGTAAAGTCAAGGAACCTCAACATTGTGTCTTCTTATTTTGATAATATTAATATGTACGAGTAGGGGTGGTGAAATTGAAATTGGGTTGGTTTGGGTTGGGTCAATAAAGGGTTAGAAAAGTAATGGGTCCTTCATAGGTTATGGTGGGTTGATATTGGGTTTGAGTTGGATCTTTAATGGTTTAAGATTAATTATCCAATTTTAATGTTTTATTACTATTTTACCCTCCCCATAAATTAAATATTATATTTCTATTCATAAACTTTTTAAACATAATTACACATTTTTTACCCACACTAACACACATTTACACACACTAACACAATTTTACATACATTTTCACACAATAACACATTTTTTACACACATTTACACATTAATATAATTTTACACGTATTTTCACACACAAACACGATTTTTAACTCGTATGCCAATTTTTCAACATGTTCTATTTATTTTAGACCCGTTTGACACATTTTGGATCAATTTCACCCATTTTTCAACCCGTTGAATCTATTTTGGACTCGTTTGTCTGTTTTAAGCCGGTTTCACTCGTTTTTCGACTTGTTCAACCTATTTTGGACTCGTTTGACCCGTTTTGGACCATTTTAACCCGTTTTTCAACCTATTCGACCTATTTTGGACTCGTTTGACCAGTTTTGGACCCGTTTCATCCATTTGTCGACCTATTAGACCTGTTTTGGACTTATTTGGCCCATTTTGAGCCCGTTTTTCCCGTTTTTCGACTTGTTCAACCTATTTTGGACTTGTTTGACCCATTTTGGACCATTTTCACCGGTTTTTCGACCTATTCGACCAATTTTGGACTCGTTTGACCGGTTTTTGACCTATTGGGTAAAGTGGATCCAAAATGGGTAATGATCTGGCTCAAATCTGGTCGATCTGACGTGGTCGATCTGGCTGTCAGATATGGGTCAATCAGTCAAGAATTTGTTTGAGTGGGTTCTTTATCGACCTGAAAGCACTAGCAAACGTGAGCTCGAAACCAACTTGGGGGACTTGGGATTTGACCCAAGGTTGGCACTCCGACGCTCAAGTCAGTAATGGGGCTCTTTAGAGAGAGAATAAATGCAATTGAATGCGTATTAAAGGCTTACCAACTACTGTTCAAAGGGCGAGTATTTATAGCCATGGCCAAATGACACAGTAGTGTGTGTACAGTAGGTGTGCATTAATGGCGTTGCCAGTCGTCGATCTGGATGTCGGACGATGGAACTGGCTTGAGGCGGGTCGTTTGTACCTTCTTTCCCCTTTGGGTAAAAGCAGGGACTGACGGTCATTAATGAGTCGTAGTACGCCTGTTCCAGGGAATGGGGAGGGTACGCGTGTCCCGACAGGAGTGTTTTACAGTATTCGGGTGTCCGGTGACGTATGATATCGATCTGTAGATCGATATTGCCTTCCGGGATCCGTAATGCTGCGGGTTTCCTCATAGGGGAGAGCAAATCGATCTGTTGATCTGATGGTCAGATGGTATGCCAACCGATCTGGTGTACTCAAGCAGATCTGATGACCTGGGGAAATGATAACGATCTGACGACCTGTACGAGAGGTCGTTCCTGGTTTGTTCCAGGTTGGCGCGGGGGTCCACGTGGCGCCAACAGGGGGTGGCCACGTGGCCCTGTACCATTACGCCATATCAGAGGCCCCCCAAATTACCAGTGTGAATCTCCGCAGTGGTAATTTTATCGAACTGGCAATGGGTATGGGAACCGTCATGACCGTTGAAATCGAGCCGTCGTCTCAGTTACGGGCGTGACCTTTTGAGTCAGATCGGTCCGACAAAGCAATTAATGCGACGCGACCTTCCATAGGATAGGCGTGTGCCGGGTAATTATGGCGTCGTTTCGCATTTCGAAAAGTTACTTTTCAACCCCTATAAATAGGGGGTCCTCTTTCAGCCTCATTTCACTACTTACTATATTCTGAGAATCGAACTGCTCTGATCGTGATCAGCTCGCCAGCAACTTTTCGTCTTCGAACTCGACCTTTTCAGAGGTAAATTTTTTCTTCCATCTTTATGGCTCAAAATCAGGTAGCGTTTACGCCTTCGCCAGAACGAGAAGAAGACCTGCCGGCCCCACCTCTACTGAATGAGAGTTTTGACCTCACCTCCGGGGCGGTTTCTGGGAGGAGCGAAGCTCTGACGGCGAACAGAGGGGGTCAGGCTTCGACGTCGAGGGTACGGCGACCCTTTGGGCTTTTAGATGAGCTGGAAGTGGAAGTTGCAGAAGAGGACGGTGAGGGTCAGGTCGACAGAGGGGAACCATGGCTCAGGTCGGAAACCCTCCCGCCCGACCTCCACATGTGTACAGGACTCTTTCGCATGTTTCTGAGAGGTTCTCCAAGATAACTCCTCAGGAGCTCGATGAGGTGACGAGGCTATTGGGGCTAGGTCCCCAGTACGTGGTTCGAATGCCGGAGGAGGGGGAGACCGTCGAAAGACCAAGGGGTTTGAGATCGGTCGGCATGTATTATTCCTCCGTCAAATATGGATTCAGGCTTCCCCTTCCCCAGGTCATCTCCGATTTCTTGGTCCGATACAACTTGTGCCCTTCCCAGCTGACCCCGAACTCATTCTCACTGATGCACTGTATGATCATCACGATGAAGTGCCTCGGATTCGAGCTGGAGATCTGGGATTTTGGAGAGTTCTTCACGCTTAATAGCGCCACCAAGTCGGGAGTAGGGTACTTCCACCTCCAATCGAAGCCGAACCGGAAAATTGTATCGATCCCTTCTACGTCACATGGGATCAATTGGAAGTCCAAGTTCTTCTTCATCGATCTGCCCGTCGTGCCTCGCTTCCGAATAACTTTGGGGGACAACAGTCCAAGGCGGCTCGTTATCAAATCGTCGACCTGGCTGCACAACCACTTCGAGCTGTTGACTAATATCGGGCTCCTTGATCATACTAACCTGTCGAGAACGGGGCATCTGGCCGAAGCGGGCATAATACTTGGGACTCGGAGAAAGAACTTCCGCTTTGGTATGCTCTCACTTCGACCAGACCCTTACTCGTACAGGGTTTTAAATTATTTTGCTTTTCTGGTCTATTAATTCGATCTGACTTCTTTCGTTCCGCAGATCTAAGGCCGTTGATCATGTCTCGAGCTGCGAGAATGAGGGCGATGAATCAAAGGAATGCCGCGCCCGACGAACTGCGACCCGTTGCGGATGCCGCTGGAGCCATTATCAATGCCCTGCCTGAGGCCCAACGAGCTCAGCAGGAGAGGTGCTCGAAGGAACTACACGACCTGGACACCGATCTGGCGGAGCAGACCGCTGGGGAGCCACTCCGGGGTCAAGAGCTCGAGGGTCAAGCCGGGTCGTCTGCGCAGCCGAGCGGTCAGATCGGGGAGGACGTCGAACAAGTAATAAATCTCGATCATCTCCCTTTATATTTTGATGAAGATGTTGATCCTCAACTCCAGTTTGTTCAGGCGAGGCATGGGGTAGGCAAGAGATCTTTTAGGGAACTTGTTCACGAACTGCAGGACTCCGAGGAATCCGACGAGGAGGCACAACTTTTAAATTTTCCCAAGACCCCCCTCCCCCAATGGCCCGCAGGTCTAGGGCTCGAGAAGTCGGACGGTACCAAGCGAGCTCTTGCGTTCGGCAAAGCTGATCCCGAACTACTGGCTGCCCTCTTCAACTCTGGGTGCATCATCGATGAGCAGAAGAAGCTCTCTGAGAGGTCGGCAAGGCAGAAGAGGTATCAAGCTGCCAGAGGTCTTTTTGGAGTAAGTTCACTTCGGTTTTCTTCTTGTATTGTATATATATATTTTTTTTTTTTTAATTCCCAGGGGTCGGACTAATTCGATATGATTGATCGATCTTAGGATGTCCTCCCCGTACTCATCAACTCGATCCATGAGGCTGAGGTCTTCAAAGCCGGCAAAGAAAAATACAAGGAGAAGTATCATATGATGAAGGGCCGGCTCGTTTCCGCGAACCCTGAGAGGGTTGAACAGCTCGAGCGGGAGCTCAGTGAAGCCCGGGAGGAGAAGAGGCAGCGAGTCGAGGAGAATCAGACCATGGAGGCAAAATGGAAGAGCTCACAGGAGGCCCTTAAGGAGGCGGAGAAGGCCCACGCGCACGAGCTGGCCAATATAAGGGAGGACTTCACTAAGCAGCTCGATGCTGCCGTTGCTGCTGCAAAAGACGATGGACGGAACGAGATCTTCAGCTTGGCTCAAGCGAAGATCGTCAAAGCTGCGGAGGAGATGAAGAAGTGCAAGCTGGAGATCGAACGGTATGCCGTTCGCGAGTTCATGGAAGGCCCCGATTTCGAGGAGGCGAGCCTGATCGTGGGTCAGAATGACCTGGCGGAGGGGTTCCAGATCGCCGTGAACCAGCTCAAAGCCCAGGACGCCATCGTCCCCAATTTCAATTTTGACTCGATTGACCCACTGCTTCCCGATCCTTGCGCTCCTGACCTTCCTGAGGAAGAAGAGCCGGTCCAAATCGACTGGGCGACCTTCAAATATGGCCATGCCATCGAGATCGTTCAGGCAAAGAAGGAGAAGCGTCGGGTAGGGTGCGAGCTTCCTCCGCCGGTTCAGATCGAAAGCTTCCTCCCCACCATCAGAGAGCTCGAGCGATCCCTTCGTCGAGCTACCCAAGAATCTACTGAGCCCGTTGAGATCGATTAGATTTCCCCTTTGTAGTTAGTTGCATTGACCTTCCAGCCGGGTTGTGGCTGCGCGAATACTTGTTTTATTTTGGCTTCGCTTTTTAAGAACATTCTGCCCATCGGGCCACGTCGCGTGGTGAGCTCGATGCGCTAGGTACATTCGATCTCTCATAATTTTTTTGGGATCGGTTTTCGCATGAATGAATTATGTTTCTCATACTTGTGTTTTCTTTTACTTTGCAAGTTGAACATTAATTCGATCTGCATGCGTGTAGTTTGTCGATCCAGGTTTTGCTTACCCTTTAGCTAGATTTTTATCGCTTTCGGATCGATAGGTTAGTCACACTATCTGATCACATTTGGATGTCGATCTAGTCTCGGGTGTTTGCATTTTTTCCTCGGTCCTTTTACCTTAATGCAGTCTCATCGGATCTTCTTCTGAAATCCATCGGTCTTTGGACCTCTTCGGATCTAAAACGATCACATTGGGTCCCTGGACCATTAATTTTTTGAAGACCATCGATCTCCGGACCTCTTTGGATCTAAAACGATCTCCTTGGGTCCTTGGATCATTAATTTTTTGAAAACCATCGATCTCTGGACCTCTTCGGATCTAAAACGATCTCCTTGGGTCGGATCATTAATTTTTGAAAACCATCGATCTCTGGACCTCTTCGGATCTAAAACGATCTCCTTGGGTCCTTGGATCATTAATTTTTGAAAACCATCGATCTCTGGACCTCTTCAGATCTAAAACGATCTCCCGGGATCTCTGGATCGTTAACTATGATTTGAAAGCATTGAATGTTAGGATTTTTAGGATCTCTTTGGGTCTAAACGATCTCCGTGGATCTCTATCTCTAACAATGATTTGAAAGCATTAAATGTTAGGATTTTTAGGATCTCGTTGGGTCTAAAAACAACCTCGTTGGATCTCGATCTCTAACGACCAGATGCGGGGGGGGAGGGGGGGCCCAATCCCTCCTCGGCTCATGACCGTTGGTCGAATGAAAGCTTAATCGAGGGGATAGTGACCTGGTGCGGGATTTGCTGATTAACTTTAATCGAATGTCCCGAAATATGTAAATTAATTAACTGATTAGAGATCGATCCTCAGGCGAATTTGACCTCCTTAACTATTACAATTTGAGATAAATTTGAAGGCTAAGTGTAAAACTTCTTCAAGTTGTGCGCGTTCCACGGTCTGGGTAATGGCTCCCCGGCCATGTTTTCGAGTCGGTAGGCCATGTTTTTCCCGATCTCCGTGACGCGATAGGGTCCTTCCCAGTTAGGCTCAAGTTTTCCGACATGCTGCAAGACTTCGACCTTTTTCAACACTAGGTCGCCGATCTGAAACGATCTGGGCTTCACGTGTTTGTTGTATGATCGAGCCGCCGCTGCCTTGTACTGTTTGAGCTTCTTATAGGCGTGTTCCCTGCTTTCTTCAATCATATCTAGATCTTCAGCTCTGATCTCTGTATTCCGATCGAGCTGGTATTGCGACACACGAGCGGTTTCGTGCAACAACTCCGATGGGATGACGGCTTCGGATCCGTAAACCAGAGAGTATGGTGTTTGTCCCGTGGCCGTCCGCGGGGTAGTTCGATATGCCCATAGTACGCCGTCGAGCTCGTCCGCCCATGCCCCTAGTTTGGCATCAAGGCGGGTCTTGAGATTTTGGATAATGATTCAGTTGGTGACTTCAGCTTGGCCATTTTCTTACGGATGACCAATTGTAGTGAATCTGAGGTCGATCCCGAGGTCCCGACAATAGCTCTTGGTATTCTCAGATCGAAATTGAGGACCATTGTCACAGATGAGAACCCTCGGAACCCCAAAACGACAGATTATATTCTTCCAGAGGAAATTTCTTATCACTGCATCAGTAATTTTGGGGACTGCCTCGGCCTCAACCCACTTTGAGAAGTACTCGACACATACTATGGCAAACTTTTTCTGTCTGGGTGCCAAGGGAAAGGGGCCGATGATGTCGATCCCCCATTGGTCGAAGGGCCAGCACACATCGATCGGTATCATGGACGCCGGGTGAGTGTGGATTAGGTTGCCGTGTTTTTGGCACTTGGGGCATTTCCTAGAGTGGATCTTCGCATCCCACACCATAGTCGGCCAAAAATACCCACTCCTTAAGATCTTTCGAGCTAAGGCTCGACCTCCGGAATGGTTTCCGCAACATCCCTCATGGATTTCTTCCAGGACATCTTGGGCTTGGCTAGGTCGTAGGCACCTTAGCTGGGGACCGGTGAAGGATTTTTTGAACAACCTGCCTTCATGATCTATCATATAGAGCAGAGATCGATATTTTATTCTCCTGGCCTCAGCTCGATTTTGGGGTAAAAGCCCGTCTTTGAGGTAAGCGATTAGATTGTCCATCCAGCAAGGCTCCGGTGGATCGTTGGTGGCGATCTCGACCTTTCCTTCATCGATCGCACGGCCCCCCGAGACCATGAACGAGATGGCCGCATCCTTTGTTCCTTGGAATCCGTTAGCCAACTTTGAGAGGGCATCAGCTCGACCGTTCTCTTCGCGAGGGACCTGTTCGATTTTGAACTCTTTCAGCTTCGAGGCCAGCTCTTTCACCATTTTGAGATACGCTGCCATGGACTCTTCCCGAGCTTCGTACGTGCCGTTGACTTGGCGCGCGACGAGCTGGGAGTCAGTTACAACGGGTAACCTGTCGATCTGGTTCTCCGTGGCGTACCTTAGCCCTGCCACCAGTGCTTCGTACTCAGCTTCGTTGTTTGTCGCTTTAAAATCGAGCTTAATGGCGAAATCGAGTTGTAGTCCGTCTGAGTTTATAAGGGATATGCCCACTCCCCCTCCTTGAGAGGTCGATGAGCCATCCGTGTACATGGTCCAGCTAGGCGAGGTACAGACGATCTCCATCGAGCTGGTGTTCTTTTCGACTAGAAAGTCAGCCAGAACTTGAGCTTGTTGGGCGGCCCGGGGTTGGTAGGTGATGTCATGCTGACTCAACTCGACCGCCCATTTCATCATTCGACCTGACACATCGGGTTTGGATAACACCTGCCTAAGCGGCTGATCTGTTAGGACAACTATGGGATGGGCCTGGAAGTACGGACGTAGCTTCCGGGCTGCGTGCGTGAGGGCGAACACGAATTTCTCGATCTCGAGATAGTTCCGTTCCGCACCGTGCAGGATCTTACTCAGGTAGTAGATCGGTAGGTGTTTTCGATCTCAAATGGCGACCAAGACCGAGCTGAAGGTCTCGTTAGACAGGGACAGGTAGAGGTACAAGGTCTCTCCCTCATTTGGCTTGGCCAGCAATGGTGGAGAAGCCAGGTACTCTTTCAATTGATCTAACGCTCGGTCGCATTCTTCGTTCCACTCAAACTTTTTGAGATTCCTTAAAACTTTGAAGAACGGGAGGTTTCGTTCTGACGATCGCGATATGAACCGATTGAGGGAGATTATCTGTCCTACGAGTGATTGGACCTGGTTGATGCACTGAGGTCGTGGTATGATCTGGATGGCCTGGATCTTGGCGGGATTGGCCTCGATGCCCCGTTGGCTCACCATATACCCCAAGAACTTCCCTCCTTCGACCCCAAACGTGCACTTGTCAGGGTTGAGCTTCATCCCATATTGCCGTAAGATCTCGAACGATCTGCACAGATGATCTAGATGATGGTACGCCCATCGGCTCTTCACGATCATGTCGTCGACGTAGACCTCCATGGTTTTCCCGATCTCATCCTTAAACATCAAGTTGACCAACCTTTGGTACGTGGCTCCCGCGTTCTTTAGCCCAAAGGGCATGACTTTGAAGCAGTATATTCCCTTTACTACGATGAAGGCTGTATGCTTCCGATCTTCGGGGGCCATAGAGATCTGGTAATATCCTTGGAAGGCATCCATCATGCTGAGCATCTCGCACCCAGCTGTCGAGTCGATGAGCTGGTCGATGCGGGGCAACGGATACGGGTCTTTCGGGCATGCCTTGTTAAGGTCGGTGAAGTCGTTGCACATTCTCCATTTCCCGCCCGTTTTTTGCACGAGGACTACGTTGCACAACCAGTCAACGTATTGAGCTGGAGTAACGTATCCAGCGTCGAGGAGTTTATTGACCTCCGCCTCAATGATATCGTTACGAGCTCGGCTTTGAGGTCTTAACTTTTGTTTGATGGGCTTGACCGACGGATCGATCCCGAGCCGGTGGCAAATCACCTTCGGATCGACGTCGATCAGATCCTTGGCTGCCTAAGCGAAAATGTCTGAGTTGTCTCTCAAGAATTCTATCATCATGACCTCATGTTGGGGGTGCATGTTTGCCCCTATCTTGGTGGTTTTATTGCTGTCTCCAGGGACCAGGGCAATTTCTCTTAGCTCTTCGGAGGGCTCGAGCCGCTCGCTGGCTTTTCTTTTCCGGGCTGCAGGGGATCTCTCCGCCTCACCCTCCTTCGTGGGTAACTCGATCTCTCCGTCAGCATAGGTTTGGAGGTCGAGCTCTTCCTCTGCCTCTTTTCCGGACGGCTTTTTGAGGACGATGGCGTAACAAGCCCAACTGTCCATGACATCGCAAGTCACCTCTCCGACCCCGTTCGGGGTGGGCATTTTCAGCTTTTGATGGTACGTTGAGATGATTGCTTTGAACTGAATAAGGCCAGGTGGGCCGAAGATCATGTTATACGCTAGGGGCATATTGACGATGACGTACTCGACCTCCTGGGTCACCCTCTTGGGGGATGTTCCCATCGAGGTGAGGAGTCGGATGCGCCCTAACGGTATGACTTCCGATCCACCGAACCCGGAAAGCGGTGTTCGGATCGGATCGAGCTTTAGGTTATGCAACTTCATTTTTACAAGAGTCGAGTAAGGGATAATATTCGAGCTGCTTCCATTATCAACTAGGCATTTGGTTACATCATAATTAGCCACGCCTAAGGTCACCACCATCGGACAGCTAGGCGTATCGCCTTCCCGATGGGTGCCCGGGCGGCTATCACTCTCGCTAAAGCTAACCTCCTGCCTTTCCCACTCTCTACCCTGATCAATCTGGAAGACCTCTTCGTGGGGGCCATTGAACTCTCGAGCTGCTCGCCTGATGTTCCTCTTTCAAGCTGCACTGGAGTTGCTGCCCTCTGCCCCCCGGCTATCATATAGATCTTGCCGTGAGTGGGGGGATTGTCTTCAGCTCTTTCCAGCGGCTGCTTCCCAGATCGTTTAGGGGGAGATCTAAACCTGGACCGGTTGCGATCGCTCGACCTCCCCGCCTTCTCAGAGTAGTGGTCGATGCGTCGAACAAAATCCTTCAGATGCCCCCATTGAATGAGTCTTTCGATCTCATCACGGAGGGCGTTACATTCCGCGGTCGTGTGGCCCCATTGCTGATGGTAGCCACAGAACTTTCCCGATTTCTCAGCCTTCGGGCCCTCTCGGATGGGCTTTGGTTTCTTCAGAAGGCTTTGGTCCATGACCACGTAGATCTGGTCTATGGACTTGGTCAAGGGGACGTAGTTTCGTCGGTCGACCTGGGTCGGTTGGTCGACTTTCCCCTTGATTTTCTTTTGCTCGCTCCCTTTCCGGTGTTGGGGCGAGTTGGACCCAATGACCTGCCTCTCAGATCGGGGCGGAGGTCCATGCACGAGGGCGATCTCCTCAACGCGCATGAAGCCGTGGGCGATATCTTGTATTTCTGTCAGGTTACGGGGCCCAGCCCTGACGATCTCATCGGCCCAAAGGCGGTTACGAAGGGCTCGATGGACTACGGAAAGTAAAGTATCCATCGTCGGGTTCTCGACCCGAACCACTTCTCTCGAAAAGCGAGTCATGAAATCTCGCAAGGACTCGCCCTCCTTTTGGTAGATGCTGTTGAGATAGGAGGGTGGTAGCTTCTCCCCGGTCATCGAGGAGAAGTGCGCCGTGAATCGATCTACAAATCGGTTGTAGGTCGATATGCACTGAGGCGGCAGACGGATGAACCAATCCTGCGCAGGGCCCGTCAGCGTGGTGACGAAGAGTTTGGCCCAAATCTGCTGCGGGTGGGAGTGTAGCAGCATCCGGTTCTCGAAGGCCGTCACATGTTTTTCGGGATCGGTGGTCCCGTTATACATGGGTAGGCCGGTCGGAATTCGATCTCCATCACAGGTCGTGCGGAGAATATCTTCGCAGAAGGGGGAAGCTTCCTCCCTGTCGCTGCGGTAACGGAGAGGGCGTCGGTTCAGTCCCTCTCGGAGGTCGACCTGCCTCTGGGTGACATGGGAGCCACGGTCACCCAGGCGGTCTTAGACCCGTCTCCGCGACAGGTCTTCACCGTGGACCTGCTCTCTCCCAGCGCGGGCGGCGGCGATCCTGGCGGCTTCCTCCCTAGAGGATCGAGCTGGGATCCGAGCTCGGAGATCGTCGAATTCTTCATTGTCCTCATCGACCACGCGTTTGCCGCGGTGGTTACGGCTGGGATGGTCAGAGTCCCCGTGGCCCTCGCGGGGGACTTCTTTGCTCGCTGCGGGGGGTGGCGGGGGCGGAGCGAATTCTTGGACCTGCCCAACTCCGATCTGAGGACTAAGGCCCCAGATGATTTGAGCCGGTCGCCCATCTAGTGGCTGGAAGATATAGGGAACCGGGTTCCCGTAGGCTTGGATGGTGGGGGCTAACGTGTTGCCCACCACGGGGCTAGGTATGGTGGTGGCTGGGCTGGCCCTTGGGAGCTCGGGGAGCCTGGGTTCGCGGCCCTCCGTCTGGGCTCGCTCGAGCTCAATCCGCCACTGATCGAGGAAGGCGTCTAGGTCCGCCTGGGTGACCGTGATCCGGGGAGCCGCATCCGGCTGAGGAATGGAAGCATTGGCGCTGGGTCCGATTGGAGGAGCAGTGGAGGTGTTGCCAAGCGGCGCGTTTTGATCATGCCTGCCTTTGGCTACTTCCTCCATGTCCTCTTCTCGGTAGGTGTTCCTCGTGTTAACCATGGTGTTGAAAAGAGGATGAAAGGGCTTTTTTCTAGGTCGGCGTGAAAAAGTTTCCCACAGACGGCGCCAAACTGATCTGGCTCAAATCTGGTCGATCTGGCTGTCAGATATGGGTCAATCAGTCAAGAATTTGTTTGAGTGGGTTCTTTATCGACCTGAAAGCACTAGCAAACGTGAGCTCGAAACCAACTTGGGGGACTTGGGATTTGACCCAAGGTTGGCACTCCGACGCTTAAGTCAGTAATGGGGCTCTTTAGAGAGAGAATAAATGCAATTGAATGCGTATTAAAGGCTTACCAACTACTGTTCAAAGGGCGAGTATTTATAGCCATGGCCAAATGACACAGTAGTGTGTGTACAGTAGGTGTGCATTAATGGCGTTGCCAGTCGTCGATCTGGATGTCGGACGATGGAACTGGCTTGAGGCGGGTCGTTTGTACCTTCTTTCCCCTTTGGGTAAAAACGGGGACTGACGGTCATTAATGAGCCGTAGTACGCCTGTTCCAGGGAATGGGGAGGGTACGCGTGTCCCGACAGGAGTGTTTTACAGTATTCGGGTGTCCGGTGACGTATGATATCGATCTGTAGATCGATATTGCCTTCCGGGATCCGTAATGCTGCGGGTTTCCTCATAGGGGAGAGCAGATCGATCTGTTGATCTGATGGTCAGATGGTATGCCAACCGATCTGGTGTACTCAAGCAGATCTGATGACCTGGGGAAATGATATCGATCTGACGACCTGTACGAGAGGTCATTCCTGGTTTGTTCCAGGTTGGCACAGGGGTCCACGTGGCGCCAACAGGGGGTGGCCACGTGGCCTTGTACCATTACGCCATATCAGGTAAAATATGGGTAAAGTGGATCCAAAATGGGTAAAATGAATCCAAATGGATAAAATGGATCCAAGTGGGTAAAATATGGGTAAAATGGATCCAAAAAGGGTAAAATGAGTCCAAGTGGGTAAAATAGATCCAAATTGGCTAAAATGGATCCAAAATGGGTAAATTGAATTCAAATGGGTAAAATGGATCCAAATGGGTAAAATTGAATCCAAATGGGTAAAATTGATCCAAACGGGTAAAATGAATCCAAAATGGGTAAAATGGATCCAAGTGGGTAAAACGGGTCAAAAATGGGCAAAATATGGGTAAAGTGGATCCAAAATGGGTAAAATGAATCCAAATGGATAAAATAGGTCCAAGTGGATAAAATGGGTAAAATATGGGTAAAATGGATCCAAGTGGGTAAATGTATCCAAAATGGGTAAAATGGATCCAAATTTGGTAAAATGAATCCAAATGTTTAAAATTTGGGTAAAATTGATCCAAATTGATAAAATGGATCGAAGTGGGTAAAACGGATCCAAAATGGATAAAATATGAGTAAAGTGGGTAAAATGGATAAAATAGATCAAAGTGGGTAATATGGGTAAAATGGATCCAAGTAGGTAAAATGGATACAAAATGGGTAAAATGAATCCAAATGGGTAAAATGGATCCAAATGAGTAAAATTTGGGTAAAATTGATCAAAATGGATAAAATACATCCAAGTGGGTAAAATGACTACAAATGGGTAAAAATGATCCAAAACGGGTGAAAAGTGTTGCGGAAGCGGCGAACAAATATTTAGAAATATAATGCCTAAAATTCACAAAGGAAAAATCAGGCAAAATAAAACTAAATATAACTCAAAAATAAACTATTGAAAAGGCGTAAATAAAGAAACACCAAATTTACGAGGTTCGGCCAAAATAGCCTACGTCCTCGGGCACTACTCAAAATATATTTCACTTAAGAAATATTACAAAGTAGAGAGAGACTTTGTTTCGATGCACTAAGCTAGAAGGGGGAGGAGCCTATTTATAGTGTTAGGTCCTCCCAAACCTATTACAAAAAACCAATGTGGGACAAAACAACTTTTGCCCTAAACTAGTCTTCCAATGTGGGATACAATATTATGTCACAAACCAACAAATCTCCACCTTGGCACAATTTGTGATCCCACCAAACACAAACAAACTTTCTCTCTCTCTCCAAACAGGTAGTAGTGCCTCCAAATGCGCCCGCAGGCGCCAAATCAAAAGTGCAGGATATTAACCAAGTCTAAACAATGTTTAAACTTGGCCTTTGTCACCACCTTGGTCATCATATCTGCAGGATTCTCTGTAGTCCGAATCTTCTGAAGAACAACCTGCTCTTCTTCGAGAATTTCCCGCACAAAGTGATAGCGAACATCAATATGCTTCGTCCTTGCATGAAAAGTTTGGTTCTTCGCTAAATGAATAGCACTCTGACTGTCACAATACACCGCGAGGTGTTTTTGACCAACTCCCAAATCTTCAAGCAGTCCTTGAAGCCAAATTGCTTCCTTTACAGCTTCTGTAACGGCCATATACTCTGCCTCTGTCGTAGACAATGCCACCGTTGACTGTAAGGTCGACTTCCAACTAACTGGCGCCTTCGCTAAAGTGAACAAGTAGCCAGTTGTAGATCTTCGCTTATCCAAATCTCCAGCATAGTCAGAATCACAGTATCCAACTATGGTTTGACCAAGTGTTTCATCCCGTTCAAACAATAAACCAACATCTGCGGTATCTTGAATATACCGTAGAATCCATTTCACAGCTTGCCAGTGAGCCTTTCCAGGATCATGCATATATCTGCTCACTACGCCAACAGCTTGTGAAATATCCGGTCTTGTACACACCATTGCATACATCAGGCTACCAACTGCATTCGTATATGGGACTTTTGTCATGTACTCTCGTTCTTCTTCCGTCTTCGGAGATAACTGGCTGCTAAGCTTCAAATGAGGGGCAAGTGGAGTACCTACAGGTTTTGTATCTTGACATATACCAAACCGCTGTAGTACTTTGTTCAAATACTGCTTCTGAGTCAGCCAAAGCTTGCCTCTCTGCCGATCCCTGCTTATCTCCATTCCGAGAATCTTCTTGGCTTCTCCCAAATCCTTCATCTCAAACTCTTTACTCAATTGAGCCTTCAACTTGTCAATTTCACCTTGGCTCTTTGATGCTATCAACATATCATCAACATATAAGAGTAGGTAGATGTAGGTTCCATCTTGTAGCCCACGCAAATACACACAGTGGTCGTACTTGCTCCTTGTGTACCTTTGACCCAACATAAACTTATCAAATCGTTTGTACCATTGTCTCGGCGATTGCTTCAATCCGTACAACGATTTGTCTAGTTTGCACACCCAATTTTCTTTACCAGCAACTTTGTATCCATCTGGCTGAGACATATAGATTTCCTCTTCCAAGTCACCGTGCAGGAATGCGGTTTTCACATCGAGTTGAGCTAGCTCCAAATTCAACTGCGCTACCAAGGCCAACAAAATTCTAATGGAGGAGTGCTTAACAACTGGAGAAAACACTTCATTGTAATCAACTCCCTCCTTCTGAGCATAGCCTTTAGCTACCAACCTCGCCTTGTAGCGAACATCGTCTTTGTTAGGAAATCCTTCTTTCTTTGCAAATACCCATTTGCAACCAATTGTCTTCTTTCCCATCGGTAGTTGTGCCAACTTCCATGTCTTATTTTTCTGAAGAGATTGCATCTCTTCCTCCATTGCGTCTTTCCATCTATTGTTTTCTGAGCTTCGGACAACTTCTAAAAATGTGGATGGAACATCATCAACTACGGGAAGTGCATAGGCTACCATGTCAACAAAACGAGCTGGTTTCTGAATTTCTCGTCTGGTCCTTCTAATTGCAATTGGCTCTAGTTGCTGTAGAGGTTCTTGGGTAGTAACCTCCTCCTCATCCGACTCTTCTTCTGCAGTAGAAGAATCATTGATAGTGTCTTTTGCTGGACTCACCACTATCTTCTCAAACTCCACCTGCTCTGGTGTATACTCCACTTGCTCCGGTGCACGCTCCACCTGCTTCGGAGTACCATCGGTCCCTTCTTGAGTTACCTTATTCAAAATGGCAGATTCGTCGAAGGTAACATCCCTGCTTATTATTGTCTTCTTTGCTTCTAGACACCAAAGACGGTATCCCTTAACCCCAACGCTGAAGCCCATAAAGAGCGCCTTCCTTGCTCGAGGATCCAACTTTGATTCATTCACATGATAGTATGCAGTAGAACCAAACACACGCAAAGAGTCATAATCTGTTGCAGGCTTCCCAGACCAAACCTCCAAAGGAGTCTTCCCACCTATTGCAGATGATGGCAAACGATTGACGAGATGTTGAGCGTATATCACTGTCTCAGCCCAAAACTTCCTGTCTAATCCAGCATTAGACAACATACATCGAACTTTCTCCACCAATGTCCTGTTCATACGCTCTGACACCCCATTCTGCTGCGGAGTTTCTCTTACTGTGAAGTGACGAACTATGCCGTGGTCTTGGCACACCTTCTGGAATGGATCGCTCTTATATTCTCCACCGTTGTCTGATCGGAGAACTTTGATCTTTCTTCCAGTCTGGTTCTCAACTTGAGTTTTCCACTTTAGAAAAACTCCAAGCACTTCACCTTTGTGCTTCATAGGAAACACCCAAACTCTTCTGGAAAAATCATCGATAAAGGTGACAAAGTAGTGTCTGCCTCCAAGTGACGCCGTCTTGGAAGGTCCCCACACATCAGAGTGCACATAGTCCAAAATACCCTCGGTATTGTGAATAGCTGTGCCGAATTTCACCCTTCTTTGCTTTCCCAGAACGCAATGCTCGCAAAACTCCAATTTACAAGCCTTCGTACCTTTCAACAAATCTTGTTTGGCAAGAATTTGCAAGGATTTTTCACCAGCGTGACCCAAACGCATATGCCACAGCTTTGTTGCCTCAGCATCCTTCTTGCTGCTAGAAGTAGTTGCTGCTGCTACTGTCCCAACAACTGTATTACCTTGGTAGAAATACAAGTTGTTGTTTTTCCTTTCACCCTTCAACATCACGAGTGCCCCCGAAGTTGCTTTAAGTATTCCATCTCGCATCGTCACAACTAGACCTTTTGACTCCAAGGCCCCCAATGAGATGAGATTCTTCTTCAAACTTGGCACTAGTCGAACATCTTTCAGAATTCTGGTGGATCCATCGTGATTCCGTAGCTTGATTGAACCTATCCCAGCTATTGTACATGTCTGATCGTTGCCCATGTAAACAGCTCCTCCATCAAATTCTTCAAGATCGAAGAACCACTCCCGGTTGGGGGACATATGATAGGTGCAACCCGAATCCAATATCCATTCGTCTGAACTTAGCGTTGAAGGTATAGCTACTAAGGAAACATCTGACTCTGCATCGCTTTTACATTCAGCTACATTGGCGTCTTGCGGAGTCTTTCCTTTCTTCAACTTTGGACAGTCTTTCTTCCAGTGTCCTTTGTCGTGACAAAAGGCACACTCATCTTTGGCAACTCTGTTCTTCGACTTTGATCTCCCTCTTCTTCCCTTTGATTGGCTTTTCTGACGACCTCTCACCACTAGGGCTTCTGTTGCTCCATTAGCGCTTCCTTTCTTATCCTTCCTCCTCAGTTCATAACTGTATAAGGCTGTACACACTTCGCCGAGCGAAACATCAACCTTCCCATGGAGTAGGGTTGTCTCGAGAAACTCGAACTCCTCCGGAAGCGATCCCAACAACATCAACGCAAGGTCCTCGTCTTCAAAAGCCACATCCAAATTCAATAAATCAGCCACCAACTGATTAAATTGAGTAATGTGCTCATTCATTGTGGTACCGGGAACATACGTGAAGCGAAACAGTCGTTTCTTCATATGCAGCTTGTTCTGACTGTTTTTCTTCAAGAACTTCTCCTCCAATGCCTTCCACAGGTTGCTTGCAGAAGTCTCCTTGCAAAACGTATATTTTTGTTCTCTGGAGAGACACGATCTAATTGTACCACATGCCAATCGGTTGATGGTCTTCCAATCTTTGTCATCAACCTCTTCTGGTTTCTCTTCTTCAATTGCGAGCTCTAAACCTTGCTGAAATAGGGCGTCTAGAACTTCGCTTTGCCACATGCCGAAATGACCGGTTCCGTCGAAGGTCTCCACCGAGATTCTCGTAGTTGCCATTCCAGTCCTTGTCAAGTTGAACGAGCTGGAAGCCGAGGTGGAAGCTGCCTTCGCTTCTTCAGGCGTGATCACGTCCTTCGTCATTTCTGCTACACCTTTCTTTCAATAGCCACCAATGCGCGATGTCAACCGAGTCTGCCGATGCGCGGTGCTGATCAAGCCTGCCGATGCAAGGTGCCTGCTGAACCCGCCGATGCACGATGCCTGCCGATGCTCGTTGATGCGCGAAGCCTGCCAATGCTCGTTGATGCGCGATGCCCACCAAGCCGTCTTCGTTCGTTTCTGATGTGGAAGATCAGACTAAGCTGCAACCACAGAGCATACTCCGATTTGGCTCTTGATACCACTTGTTGCGGAAGCGGCGAACAAATATTTAGAAATATAATGCCTAAAATTCACAAAGGAAAAATCAGGCAAAATAAAACTAAATATAACTCAAAAATAAACTATTGAAAAGGCGTAAATAAAGAAACACCAAATTTACGAGGTTCGGCCAAAATAGCCTACGTCCTCGGGCACTACTCAAAATATATTTCACTTAAGAAATATTACAAAGTAGAGAGAGACTTTGTTTCGATGCACTAAGCTAGAAGGGGGAGGAGCCTATTTATAGTGTTAGGTCCTCCCAAACCTATTACAAAAAACCAATGTGGGACAAAACAACTTTTGCCCTAAACTAGTCTTCCAATGTGGGATACAATATTATGTCACAAACCAACAAAAAGGGCCCAAAACAAGTCAAACGAGTCCAAAATAAGATAAATAGGCCAAAAAACAAGTTTAAAGAGAGTCCAAAATAGGTCAAGAGGTCAAAAACGGGCCTAAAACAAGTAAAACGAGTCCAAAATAGGTCGAATAGGTTGAAAAACGGGTGAGATGGGCTTCAAACGGTTCAAAACGAGTCTAAATAGGTCTAACAGGTCCAAAAAAGGGTTAAAATAGCCCAAAATGGGCCAAACGAGTCCAAAATAAAACGAACATATCGAAAACCGATCGAAATAGGTTAAAAACGGGTCAAATTAGTCCAAAATAGTTCAAATAGGTCGAAATACGGGTTGAAATGGCCAAAAATGGGTCAAACAAGTCGAAAAACGAGTGAAACGGGCCCGAAATGGGTCAAACGATTCCAAAATAGGTCGGAAAACGGGTGAAAGAGGCCCAAAAGGAGTCGAACGAGTCAAAAATAGGTCAAACAGGTTGAAAATTGGGTGAAATGGGTCCAAAACGGGTCAAACGAGTCCAAAATAAGTCGAACATGTCGAAAAACGGGTGAAACAGACCAAAAATGGGTTAAACGAGTCTAAAATAAAACAAACATGTCGAAAAACGGAAAAACGGACTCAAAATAGACCAAATGGGTTGAAAATATATTAATTAGGTCAAATAAATCCAAAATAAGTTAAATATATTAGTGAAGGGTATATTGGACATTTAAGTACTTGAATTGAGTTGGAACCCATAAATAACTCATTATTGAACCCATTAGCAAACCATTAAAACCCACTACAACCCATTAAAAACCCATTAAAAACTCAACCCATTAGTATAGAACTCATTTTTGACCCAATCCATTTAGACCCCAACCATATGAGCCAACCCACCCATTTGCCACCCCTATGTACGAGAAACATAAGGGAGAATGCCAGTAATGAAATTACATACATGAAAGCTTTATATCATCAAAGGTCATCCACTACATGGGTGATTGGCTGAGCTTATAACTTCTAAACAGGACATTAGTTATCTAGGAACTTATAATCACTCATAAAGTATTTGACAGACTGTTCTTTAGGGAATACCAACTTATTTTACCATGTTAACACCTTCCACTTCTTTATGGTTATATTAATTACACAGTTGATGTTAAGGGTATCTTATAAGCGCTTAAAATACTCATCTTATTTTTATCGAAACACTTTGAGAGCTCATTTAAAATATAAGATCAACATCTTATAAGTTCCAAAAACATCTTAGAGCTTATAAACTATTTAAAACAAGCTTAACCGGTCACCCTCTAAATCCAAATAAAGAAGATCAAGATTGGTTTATTTCCTAGAAAGTCATACAGTGTACAACAAATGGAAACTTAGCAATTTTGAATAGGAAACAACAAATCTACAAGGCAATATAGAACACAAGAATAAACAGAACCACCAATTGAATAGATTCACTACGGTTAACGCATGTGCAGTTATTTAGACAGCTAAGTTCACATATGACAAATCTCTCGTGTAGAATAACTTCAAAAATTCATCTCTAAGTTAAAATTAATCACCTCAAACTTCAAGATTTAAGAAAAGCAAAATCAGCCCATGAAATTAGTAGACAAAAATGACTTAATCTGCCATCTACAAAGATTAGCTATTTCTGCTCAATTAGCTTCCACAAAACTAGCTTAAAAACATCGCTAACATCTAATCCACATACTTTAAGCTGGTAAGTTTTTTTCCACCTCTGGTTTTCGACTGAGTGGACTCTTTGCCATATAGAAATCTCCGACTTCATCCAAATAAGGACCTACAAATTTCTCATAGAACCTCTTCTCTGACATTATACCGAGATCTTCAAAGCATGGCCACTTTCGAATAATCTTCTTACTTTCCAAAGTTTCTAAAACTTGAGCCCGAGGCTTATACCTCTTCTTGACACTGTAAGTAAATGATACCGGTCGTTGACAATACACAACTTATTATATTTGTTACTTGCAACAAAAAATTCTTGAACCTCCTTCATCTTCTTCTCTGATGCACGAAACACCACAGGAGAATTTTTAAATGCTGCTAATAAATCATCTTCTGAGAAACCGGAGTTACGAAAAGCTGTCAACTTACGCTCCCATGCCTCATCAGAGAAAGAACCACGCACAAGAACAGCATGAATAAACCTTTTGGAGCTCCTACTAACTCCCATTTCATCAACTTTTTCAACTAATTTCTTCACAATTTCCGGCAGCTAACAAAGAAAAAATCTAAGGAAATTATACAAGATCCTTGTAATCTGCTCCGTAGAGACGCTACAATTTTTCAAGAATTCCACATTTGGGATAAAATTGTTGCTTAAATTATTTTTCAGGAACCACCCAGAAGCCTTTAATAACCTACCCAGTTCCAAATTGAAACCAAACAAGTTCCTTAGATCGGATAGGGAAGGAATTAATCGTTTGTTCAAGCTTTGTTTCAAGATCCAGGGATCATTTGAGATTATTTTGACTACGTCGTCAGCTGAAATGCCCCATTCCTGTAAAATCCTGATTTTGGGTTTGATGGTTTGCTCAAGATTTGCGGAGAGCAATTCGGGCCAGGATTTCACGACTTTCTCCACTTGAGTTTTTGAAAAGCCGGTTTCTTTGTACTTCTCTGGGTTTCTGGAGAGAATTTGATCTCAAGGGACGCCAAAGTCTTTTTTTTAAAGGATGTAACCCTCAATTTTTTTTTTCTTTATTTTTTTCTCGATTATCTGACGGTATATCGATAATCACGCCACCACTAGGGGGTGCAAACAAGCCGAGCCAGCTTGCGAGCTTTACGAGTCGATCTCGAGTTGGCTCGGCTTGAAATCGTGTTTGGACGAGCTCGATCCGAGCTCCTTCGATCCCGAGTCAGCCCTCAAGTCGATCTCGAGCCCTTTGTGCCTAGGCTCGCGGCTTGCGAGCTAGCTCGCGAGCCTAGGTACACATATTTTAAAATTTTTATATATATGTATATTAGATTTTATATTATATATACATATAAGATATATATAATATATATTTAGTTTATAATATTTTAAATATATTTTTATGGCTTTATATTTAAATAATATAATAAATACATATCATATATTATATATACAATTTTATTAATAATATATATATATATATATATATATATATATATATATGGTCCGACATTAGATAATGTAAATGTACATTTATATAATATATATATTTTAAAATTTTAAAATATATAGTTCACCAATGTATATAATTTGACAAGATAATATCAATTATGCATTGCGTATGTGATACCCCTGTCCCACATCGGGAAAATATGAGAGTTAAGTTCAGTTTATAAGTTAAAGAGTCCAAGTATAACCAATGGATATCCCTTTTGGGCAGTGGTTTAAGCCCAATTTCAGGTTATACTCGGTGGGCTTGGAGACTTGCGCTCGCGTCCAACGTGTGATACCCCTGTCCCACATCGGGAAAATATGAGAGTTAAGTTCAGTTTATAAGTTAAAGAGTCCAAGTATAACCAATGGATATCCCTTTTGGGCAGTGGTTTAGGCCCAATTTCAGGTTATACTCGGTGGGCTTGGAGACTTGCGCTCGCGTCCAACGGGCCCGCGGACCTGGGGCGTGACAAATGGTATCAGAGCCGCTCGTCAGCCGCAGGAGCTAAGTGCTATACGGGGCAAAGTGCTACGCACATGGGAGCCACCTCTTGAGCCTGCGGGGCAAAGTGCTACATGTGTGGGAGCCACCTCTTGAGCCCGTAGGAGCCACCTCTAGAGTCCCAACGCAGACGAGTCGATCATGGGCTATATGTCATGCCGCGACGAGGACGTCGCGATTCTGAAGGAGGGGTGATTGTGATACCCCTGTCCCACATCGGGAAAATATGAGAGTTAAGTTCAGTTTATAAGTTAAAGAGTCCAAGTATAACCAATGGATATCCCTTTTGGGCAGTGGTTTAGGCCCAATTTCAGGTTATACTCGGTGGGCTTGGAGACTTGCGCTCGCGTCCAACGGGCCCGCGGACCTGGGGCGTGACAGCGTATGTTTCCCTTAGTAATATATGAATTAATAATGTATTTGATTTAATATATATATCTTTAATTCTTTATAGGTTAGATCAATATTATTTATGTGTACATTTGTTTTTAAACATGGACTAAGTATATTTCATATACTTGTGTCTTAAATGCTTAATTGTATAGTTTATTAACTTGTATGGTACTATGGTTTGATAAGATAATATGTTATTATGTATTATATATTATAAAAAAAAATATGCATGTGTTTTAATAATATATGAGCTAATAATGTATTTTGTTTAAATTTTAATAATATTTAACTTATTGATGCCTTAAATTTTAATAAGAGCTAATAATAAACATTATGCCTTAAATTTTAATAATATTTTGTTTCTTGATATATATATATATATATATATATATATATATATATTATGATATATAAGATAACATAAAATATATGATAATTCCTTGGTTTTAATTGGACTCCTTACAAGTGAGTCACCCCTCACTTACGAAATTATAAAAGATCTCCTTGGACTCCTGACGTATACGAAGGAGTGCAATTCACTCGAGAAATTCGTATCTCTCTATCTATCTCTGAGATGTTTGGATTTTTCAAAATTATAATAGGTTTATGTTATATTATATTATATCTGGTTTTAATAATGCACAAAACACCAAATATATATCTTATATTTTTGTGTAATTAAATTTTAATACATGTTCTTTAATAATATAAACTATATATATATATATATATATATATATATATATGTAGTAATGGACCAAATACATTACATAAATTATATATGCATGTGTCTGAAATTCTTAATTATATAATTTACATGTTTAGTATTACGGTTTAATAAGATAATATGTATGATTAATATAAATTATGTCTTAATAATATATAGTTTACTAATGGATGTACTTTTTTTTTTTTTTTGTTGAAACTTATTGATGTATATGATCTAATATATAATACATAAGGTATATCATTATAATATAATAGGTTTATATTATATACATGTATGGTTTAATGATACAAACACACCTCCATACTTATATAGTTAATAAATTTTATTTTTTACATTTAATACTGAATATATCTATAAGATAAAGTAAAATATATAATATATTATAACAGATTTATGTTATATTACATAGTTCTTTCTCACCACTTGCATTCTTTTTCTTTTATGTTTTATATAATTACTATATGATATTATCTTAAGCTATATGTTCATTTATCAATCATAATTTAATGATTATAATTTAAATAATCATAGAATATATATTTTTAAAAAATTTAATTTTAATATTTTTACAATAATTATTTTCTATTTACACATGTATGGAATGTGCAGAGTTTGCTAATATAATAGTATAAGGATGTCTTAATAATATATATGATAGATATATATTATGTCTTAATAATATATGATTCATTAATATATATGATCAAATAATCCAATATATATGATATATTATAATAAGTTAATGTTATATTATATTAATACATGTGTTGTTTTAATAATCCACTAAATATGTTTTATATGTTATAGGGAAATTACATCTACATCCCTCGTGGTTTGGGGTAATTACAAATAAGGACCTATTGTTTCATTTTTTACAAATACACCCCTAACATTTGTATTCCGTCTGTGATCCTTGTAATTCCATTAGGGTTCCGTTAAATATTTCAAATATACCCCCAAGGACTGTCATGTTATATTGTTAAACCTTAGGGCTCATTTTGTAAAAAATTATATACCTGAGGGACTAAATTGTAAGAATGTTAAAAAATGTCAAACTAGCCATTGGGATTGGACTTTTATATATATTTGGTCAGGGTTTTAGCCTTTTGAAGCCAATTTTACTTGGCTAATCACGAAGTTCATCTCATACATATTATCAATATTTGAAATATAGAAAAGAAAGATGTAGAGTAATTAGTTGTGGTTCATGCACAGTCGTGGAGAAAAACAATTTAAACAAAGGGAAACTATTTTATTGTTGTGATTTGCATGGCTTCTCACACTGGTGCACACCAATTAAAGAAGATAGGTTTGAAGGTCCACACTCTGATGAAGAATAAAAGGCAAGTAGTGTTAATTGCACTCTTTAACCTTTTAAGATACTTGAATCCTTTAAAGAAAAACAAAAGAATTTTCTTTTCATGCTTATTTATAGTTTTTTAATTACTAGTCTTAGGATAAGAAGAGAAGGATCGTCCTTTGTTAATATGTGAACGTAGAAAAAAGATCAATTCAGAAACTAAAAAGATTTTGATCGACCTGAATCGAAAAATAAGTATAACATTGTGGATTTTGCGTATGTGCCCCACAACTAAGTAATTAAAATGATGTTATAATTTAAAAAAAAAATATCTTTATTTGCGTGTGATATATCAATAATTAGCGAGGGTGTGAATGATTGAAATATATTAAGCGTGTTATAAACGGTTAGGCCTACTTATTGGTTTTATCTAAGTCTCATAACAAATATGCTATTTTTTGCTTGTTCTTGGTCTCCGTCTTGTATTGACTTGAAATTAACACCACTTGCTTCTTGTTCTTCATTAGAGTATAGAGCTTCAAACCCTGCCTTCTTCAATTGGTGTGCACCAGTGTGAGAAGACATGCAAATCACAACAATAAAATAGCCTCCTCTTATTTAAATTGTTTTTCTCCACCACTTTAATTGTTGTGCATGAACCACAAGTCCTCTACATCTTATTTTTCTATATTTAAAACATTGATAATATGTATGGGATGAATTTCTTGAAGTAGCCATGTAAAATTGGCTTTAAAAAGCTAAAACCTTACTAAATATATATAGTAGTCCAATCCCAACGACTATAAACGGCTAGTTTGAAATTTTTGGACATTCTTACAATTTAGTCCCTCAGGTATATAATTTCTTACAAAATGAACCCTGAGGTTTAACAATATAACATGACAGTCCTTGGGGGTATATTCGGAATATTTAACGGAACCCTAACGGAATTAGAAGGATCACAGACGAAATACAAATGTTAGGGGTGTATTTGTAAAAAACGAAACAATAGGTCCTTATTTGTAATTACCCCAAACCACGAGGGATGTAGATGTAATTTTCCCTATATTATATTATGTTCAATATTATAATAATATGTACTATTAAAGCACATATTAAATAATATGAATGCATATTAATGTCTTATAATCCATTAAGATCCCACCGACTGAAAAATGAAAAAAGAGAAATACAACCCACTAACTTAAATTTCAGTTATGATTTATGAAACCCTACCATTCACAAATCAAAATCTTCAGCCGCCTCAGACGTCCCAGCCACCCCAATCATTCACCACACACCATCGTCTTCATCGGCAGATCCTCCGCCTTCACCCATCGCGATTGGAGCTCTCAAACTCGTCTCTTGCACCGCCACCCACCACCGCCAGCCTTCAAAGCTATGCCGCCTCTTGCACCACCACCTACCGCCGCCAGCCTTCAAAGCTTTTCAACTTCGCCACGCTGCTGTCTTTTGGGTAGTCTTCAATCTCTAAACTTCCGTCACGCCGGCCATCAATCCAACTAACAGAACTACGCCTCTTCTTGCTTCTCTGGTATATGTAAAATTTTTCGTTTTTTTACGAGATCTGAGTCCTCATTTCTTTTCCCCTTTCCTTTTCGTCGATGGAGATCTGAATTGGAGACGGTTGATAGAGATCTAAGATTTTCCTTTTTTTTTTTTTTTTACGCATCTCATTTCTCCCCTTTCCTTTTCGCCGACGGTGATCTGCATAGAAGAAGGGTGTTCTGAGCAGCAAAAAGTTCATGCCAACTCAAGCCGAGTCGAGTCAAGCTCGAGTTTTGTTCAAGCCGAGTTCAAGCTCAAAAGAATTCGGCTTGTCAATCTCAAGCCCGATCCCGAGCCAGATCTTTACCTTTCAATCTCAAGCCCGATCCTAAAATTTTTAAGAAAACTTGACTCGGCTCGGCCCGTCTCGTTTGCAGCCCTAGCCACCACGTTAAATCTTTCAAATTTTAGATCTTCCACCCAAATCAAATCCTAATTTCTTCTTCTTTTCTCCTCCTTCTCCTTCTCTCGCCGTTTCTCTCCTTCTTCTTCTCTCGCGAGTTCATTGAGTTCATCATCTTCTACCGGTGGTTGCGTTATCATTCTTACCTGCGTTCATCGTCTTCTCTCCTTCTCTCTTTCAATAATGATTTTCTCTCCTTCAACGATGAAAAACAAAATTTGGGTCTGCATTCTCGTGCCTTTGCTTGCATTTGTCGTCGTCTTCTACAACCGTGATTAACAAAAAAAGGATAGAGAAATAAATATAGAAATACGATTTCTTCTATCGTCTTGTATTTTTTTTTTTTTTTTATATTTGATGATTGAAGATTCAAATAATCGGTTAATCGATCCTGTTGATCTTCAAAGTTTTTGAAGATCTTCATAATCTAGTACTAGATCAACAGATTGATCTTCAAGAATAAAAAAAATATGAAAATTTATATGTCGATCTTATTTTCGTGAATAAAAAAAAAATAAAAATGAAAGAATAAAAGAAAATAATAAAAAAAAAGAAAAAAAATTTTGAAGATCGAGAAAAAAATTCTCTAAATCGAGAAAAAAAATCAATGAGACATACAACCTTATAACGCAGTATCCCTCAGGCTGGTTAGACTTACAACAGAGGCAATTTGTGAAGCTGCTTTCGGAGAGAAATGGTGTTTGTGCAACAAAAAATCGGAAAATATAGGCTGAGAAACGGATTTGCTTTCATTTGAGGTAGAAAATTGGAGCAGGGAAAACGAGAAAGCAGCGTGTGATTTGTGGGGAGATGAATTGAAATTCAAACGAATGACACTTTGACGCACAAATGCAATAATCATAAATTCTTTACCAAAAACGGAATGAAAACTGGATGCGGAGAAAGCACTACTTACCCAACAACGTTGAAGAATTGGCCTCCGATGTTCGTTCTCAGTTTGGGGATTAGGAATTTAGGATTCAGCACGGAAGAAACTCGAGTTTGCCCTCGGTTCAATACGGATTTTCCTCGCACACATTCATGTGAGTAAAAATGAAATGTGATTTAATTACATTCTTAATATAGTTAATTGAAAGCCCTTTTAAGTTTTAGATATTACAATTAAAAATCCAATTAGTCATTTTATTATATTTTAATCCTTTTTAAAAATTATAAATTATATTAAATCAGTTTTTCGTAAAACTTAAGGTGAAGTCATAAATTTTGGGACTTAAATTTCCCATTTTACCATGCCTTAAACTTAGGATAAATTTGATATAAAAAAATCACTGATTAAGTAGGAGTAAAATGGAAAATTCAAATCTCAAAATCTATAATGTGACCATAAATTTAAAGAAAAACTGATTTGATTGTAATTTATAATTTTTAGAAAGGAGCAAAGTATAATTATAGACAAATATATAAACTTTATTTTATAAATTTAATTTACTATTTAACATTTTGAAATTGTCTTACGGTCAATTTCAAAGTTAAATAGTTAAATTTAAATTAATATTATAATATTTATTTTATCATCTGCGTTTTGACCAGTTAAATTGAGTCTTGCAGTTTAAAGAAGTCAAGACAAATCACATAGCGTCACATGGCATACCACGTCACACGAACCAATCAAATTCAAATCTAGTTTAAAAATATTAAAGAGATAAATGTTCATGTAATTTTATTTGACATTATCTCTTTAAGAAATAAAAATATTAAAATGATAAATATTCATGTGATTTATTTATATTATCTCTTCAAAATAATATAAAAGATAATTATTAAATATATTTGAATTGAACTCTAACTCTTGAATCCTATACTTATATAAAGGGGTCGTGGGGTAGTTTATTCAACAACACAATACAATTACAAGTTAGAACCCCACATGAAAATAATGGACATTTTTTCTAACTCCAAATTCTCTTGCACAAACCCTAGAGCCTAAATACAAAATATAGCATGAGTATCCTCCCAATTTTGATCAAGATCTTGGTTGGTGTGGACTAGCTTTAGAGAGTTTCTAATTTGGAGCCTTAAAGATTTGGAAGAGATCGAGGAACTTGCCGCTTGAAGGACGTTTGTGGGTGATCGTGCTAGAAATCGGTCTATCGGCTGGGGTCGATTCCGGGAGCTCGAATCACTTAGAATTTATAGGAAGGGATGTTCTTGAGTAGATCTAAAAAGGGAAAAGAAAACTTGAACTGAATGCAACCGGGGAATGGGGGTTATATCCCAGTTTGGCACTCCGACGCTCAAGTCAGGTACTTGCTCAGAGGAAGAAGAAAAGTATCGAAAGTCGAATGAACAGTAATTTTGCTTATCAATGCCATGAATGCTGTGGATATTTACAGGCCCAAGATGGGTGTGTGTCACCTGTACACGCACCGAAGGTGCATTTAATGCTCCAGCCAGTTTGTTGGGGAACATTAGTACTGTACAATACCTTTATGTCAGGATTGATTCCCTTATACCATGTGAGTCGCTCGACCTTTCTTCCACGCCATTGGCCTGTGGTACGGCCTGTCGGTTGATAGATTGCGTGGTCGAGATGACCTTGACGTCGAGAGTACATCGTGATGGGAAGAGGGGACTTGGGTTCCTAGCCCGGTCAATTTATCGTTCTGGCGATGGCTATCGAACGGTTGAGAGGCAAGTGATCGAGCACGATCGACCACCTGCAAAGGAAATTGGGATGACGTATCATCCCTCGCGAAGCTTATGACTTATGTGTCACCTCTTAATCATTGGACCACGTGGCGTTATCGAAAAGTGGCCCGTCAGTGGGCAATTCAAACCTTTCAAGAAAGCTTCAATTCTTATAATTTCTTGAAACGCCCAGTAGCATAAGAATAGAAAATGCAAGCAAATGAAGTAGTATTAGTTTAAAATTTTTAATTTCCGCTGCGTTTACATTTGTGTTTTCTAAAGTGGTATTAGAGTCACGCTTACAACGTTTATTTCTAAGCTACTCTTTAAATCGAATTTGGTAGAAATTTTTAGATTTGGTTGTAATTGAGTATTCTTTAATCTTTTAGAAATTTAAAGAAAATGAATCTTGAAAAGCTTCTGAAAAACGTTTTTTGAAAAGTTTTGATTAAAATCGTTTCAAATCAATTTAATTAAATCACGTTTTAATTTATCGGATTGAATTTTGAGCTTTTAAACTTGATCGAGAAAAGTTAAGACGGGACGACAGAATCAAAGGTGTTAATCACTGTCGCTGCAGTGCTGAAAAGAATCGTGGGCCATGCGTCCCTTGGTGCATGGCGTGCTAGCCGTGGCACGATGCAGTCCCACCCCGCTGCGCCGCCTTGTGCGGGGGTGTGCGTAGGCAGCTTGCTACCTGCCGGCCCAGCGCTCTGCAAGCATGTTGAGGCACGTGCATTACTGCACGAGCGAGCAGGCAATCCTGCTACCTGCCACCCGACGGACGCCTTGCATCCTTGTGCGCGAGACAAGCGCGCTAGCTGTGCATGATGCGGCTAGGTTTACGTGATACGCGCTGTGCTGCGCGTGTGCCAGGCACGCCGTTGCGTGCACGATCCCGTCCTTCCTTGCGCCTACTATGCGTGATGCGAGCGCGCCCTGTGTGTGCGTTTGCGTGCCCCTTAGGGTTTTTTCTCGATATTTTCAATCCTCTCTCGATTTTAATTTTAAAATTTTGATTTTATTAAATTTTTTTATTTTGAAATAAAAGATAAAATTGGGATTTTGTAAATTAAAACGGATTTAATCGTTTAGAAAAATTAAAATTATTAGGCCAAATTGACAATTTAGTCCCAAGGGATTGACCCCTCGTCAATTTAGTCCCGTACTTTTCGAATAATTCAATTCAGTCCCAAATGCTAAAATTCTTAATTAATGTGGTCCCAAATGCTAACGGACGTTAGAAAACTAACGGGATTGACCATTTGGTTCGCTGGCTTAGAGTTTGGAGGTAAAAAACAGAGCCCTAACACGTGGGGCGGTAAAAGTCAAACGCCAATTAACCCATTCATACTTCCCTCAAATATATTACCCCTTCTCTTACAAAAAAACCCTAGGAGCCCGTTTTCGATTTTGTTGGATTTGTGGAGAAATTTCTAAAATGAATTTCTCCACAATAATACTCTCACAAGTGTGTTACCGTCCAAAATCTTGAAGATGTCTTCAATGTGGGAGCATCCGGACTTCCTATCTCATTGCCCAAACCCCTTATATGGTAATTTAATTTTTTTTTTATCATTCTTACCTTTTTTTTTTTTTTTTTTTGAAGCTTGAGAAGAAAGGGCCTAATATGTTTGCTTATTTAGTGAATTTTTTGCTAATGTGTTGAAACCCCAGACCCTTACTTCGATTATGGCAAAAATATATTCTTTTTTTTTTTTTTTTGGTCCCTGTATTGAAACCGCACACCCCCTACCTCGATTATGTCAAAAATGTTTTTTTTTTTTGTGGTCTCTTTGTATTATTATCGATTTTGTGTTCTAATAGTACAATAAAAGTTATTTTTTTGTGTGGTCATTTTGCATGATGTGGTTTTTACCGAAAGTTGGTCCTATTTGCATTTATTTAATTGATTTTTTATTATTTTGTGCATGTAGATGTTGGTGATCGTATAATAACTGTAAAAATGTATCATGGAGGGAAATTTTTGCACTATCCAGAGGCCAAGTATGTGTGTGGGAAGCTTAAACGTTTCGATTATATTCCAATTGCTAATTTGAACCTAGGAAAGCTAGATGAGCTCGCTGGAAATTTTGGCTGCAAGGGTAAAAAAATATTTCATAGATTGGATAATAAGAAATGGAGGGTGATTTTGTTTGCTAATTTTGGAAGATCTGTTGGTAGACCAGCAAGAGGAAGAAGACTTGAGCCAGATGAAGCTCCTAACAAAAGAAAGAGAGGAACCAGGACTCAGATAAGGGTACCAAGACAGTCTTACAAGGTCACGTGTAGCTTCTATGGTGACTTCACAAAGGACATAACTTCAGAGGTTGTAAGCAGAGAAAGACAACAGATGCAATAAAAATTTTATGACTTTTATTATAGCTTATTCATAATCTACCCACTTATGGTTTTGTTCATTTTCAGGCAAGAGGATTCATACACTACAAGAAATCCTGCAAATTCCGACGGAAATCCGACGGGCTTCGATTTAAAAAAAAAAAAATAAATAAATAATTTTGACGGGATTTCCCTCGGAATTCCGTCGGTATTTTTAGAATCAAATATTTGAAATTAATATTAAATAATTCCGACAGATGGGATTCCGAGGTTTTTAAAAATAAAAATTAAAAAATAATAGTAAATAATTTCGACGGGTTTCCGTGGAAAATCCCCGTCGGTTTTTTAAAATATAAAACTTAAAAAGTAATAATAAATAGTTCCGACGGGTTTCCGAGGGACGTCCCGTCGGCTTTTTAAAAAAATTTAGCAACAATAAAAATAAAAAAATTTAGGTTATAAATGTGTGACTTCTCCCCCATTTCTTTTTCACCCTTCTCTGTGAAACTGCTGGGTAGATGCGGGAAAACCCAAAATTTTTCCGCTCCGGCCACCCGCCTAACTCCGGCAGCGTTTGCTGCTGCTCGTCTCATTGTGCACCAGCCACCAACTGCGCCTCTCTATCACTCCCATTGCTCAAGGGGCTGAAAAACCCCATTTCTCTCTTGCGTCTCCACCCCCGCTTGCATCGCCGCCGCGCTCTATGCCTGTACCGCCATTGCTTCGCCTCCGTCTACACCATAGTAGCTCGCCTCCGCTAGCTACGGATTTGGAATCCTGCTCCGTTTCCCTTTTTCTTCCAGCTTTTGGTAAACCCTTACTGCTATTTTCCTTTTTTCTTTTTTTCCGATTAAATCTGGTGATTGTTGTTGTCATGTGTATTGATTGAAATAGGTGTATGATTAACTTGTGAATTGGTTGAATTATGGTCTCTTCGCATGTAGTACCCCGCACGGTGGGTCACCACATCCCCCGCACCTAAGCCCAATCTACATACGAGATGGGAAACCCGTACATGAACCAAGCAGAGGCGAACGGGAGATAGACAGACACACACCTAAGCTAGGCGGAACGTAGACCCTGCCAATTAAACAAACCAACAAAAAGAGAACCAAATGCGTATGTGGAAGCAATTCATATATTCAAACATAAAACACAAGTAGCAGGTGACGGGTTCAACTAGCATAAATACCTATTCCCGAATATTAACAAAACTATAAATGAAAACGGGTTCATACCTGTCCCTAGAAGACTGTCCCGAAAAAGTATAACATAATAAACAATGCATACATAATCAAATATTCATACTGATACAAATCCAAATCGTATGAAATGCAAAAGACTCAAACTAACAGAGGACCCGACAGACTCCAGGACACGACACACCGCCTAGCTCGAACTCCACGCGACACCTGCACACTAAAAACAAAGGGGAGAGGGGTCAGTTACACGGACTGAGTGAGGGGCTACCCACACACACTACATATATATAAGGAGCAAAGCACATTCAGCACACATCGTTCATGAACTCAGGGATAGTTTTGACACTCTAAAACATTTGCCCGTGATACATATATATAGAGGTTTCTAATCAAAATGGAAAAAGACCAAATACCAAATTCATGCATAACAAACATTCGAACCATTACTTATCATTTGAAATCATTTCATACATTAAATCACACTTTCAAAAGATTCATATTTTATCTTGATTAATAATCTATCCCCGTTTCACGAACTTAACCAAACGTACATACAAAACTCGGCGGGTACGAGTACCTAGTCCCATCCTGGGCTCCTCCGACTAATCAAACAAGCCAATACTTTAAACGTAAAACATACTTACACATTAACCTCCTTCTCCGGCGATGGAAGGGTTGCGCAACCCTAACCATCCATTACAATCGAGGGGAGTGTAAGCTTCTCAACCCTCAAGATATCCATCCCTCACAAAACCTCCTGGTGAGTTCAGGGGTAATCCTATCAGAGTGGAGACTATACCCAGGCTTAACCCGACGGCCCGCTGTCGTACCGGGCGTCCTGGCTTGCAGGCTCTGGGGCCCAACATTACCAATACATTAAATTCATTATGTAACAAAACCCACAACATTAAACTTATCATTATAAACATTAACTTATGTACAAAGCATTACCTAGAAACAACCACGCTATTCATACCTCTCCGTGTCAAATCCTTTAAGCGTATGTTCCGATTCATAAGAGGCACACGGTTTGAAGCGTGGTTTAATGTTGCAACACTGAACGAGTACATTAACAAATCAAAACAAGCGTACATAGACTTGTACATAGCTCATTATACTTGCAAAGGCTTAACAAATTCATAACATACATATTTCGCACATATTTACTTATACTTAAGGTCATAGTTCGCATGCATAGAAAACAGGCACGTGTCATAAGGTTTAACTATAACCTAACCTCACCTTACACCGACATGGCCAAGAACGAGACAAATGATTCACCCCAGAATCAACTCGGATCACGAAACACCACCCCAGGTGCACCTGGACAAACTGAAGATAAAATGCAAGACTTAGACTCGAGGATGAACCATATAGACGCATGGCATATGCTTAGTCACGTAAGAGATGCAAATACTTAGTCAAAAGCTTATACACGTATCAAATTCATGCAAGGCGTGCAAAACACACATATCAACTTAATAAATTCATAATATGCATTAAAGCATGTTCATGTGCACAATTAATACGTAATGAAGCATCTAAACACCTAACAAGGCGCATATGCGATTCGTGCAAACAAGTCACATTACTTAAGAAACATAAAATGCATAAAAAGAACAAATACATACACATACACATGACACAACTAGTTAGGATCAAGTTCGGAGGTGAAAAGGTGAAAGAAAAGCGGAAGAAAAGCATAAGAAATGGTTCCGAGCAAAAACGGGCAAAAGTTGGAAATTTACCGGAACGGACAAGCTGTAGGAAAAAGATCATAACTTGAGTTTTAGAAATTGGAATTAAGTTTTGCTTCTTGTAAATGAAACTAGACACATAGATATTAATGGTAGGTGGCTCAAATCTTGGTTCAAAGCGAGGCGAAAATGGCGTAGGTTTGAAGTTGAACGAACGCAGAATCTCGGCAAAGTAGCGACACAAAATTCAAACGGTTATATCTCACAATCTAGAATGAATTTTAAGGTGATTCCAATTGGAGAATGTTCTAGACTCAAAAAAAAATTTTCTACCGTCCAAAAATTAGGCAAAACGGAATACGTATGAGGTCGGTGCAGCCGCGAAAACATTACACTGGAAACCAGTTACGGCGGCGAAGGCAAAACAGAAACGCCTCCTGGAGGATGGTCGCGGCCGCAACACATTTTAGGCTAAAAATGGTCGCGGGCGCGACCGAGCTTTCAGCCATGGCGGCTGAGTCGCGGGGAGGTTTCCAACCTCCCCAAAACCCATCCCAAACCCCAAGAATCGACCCAAAACGAACATATGACATCAAAGAACATATATAGAACACATTAGAGCACAAATTGGACTCCGAAACGAGCCCGAACACCCAAAACATGAAACCCACACTATTTATCGTCTTCTTCAAAGGCAAGAATTCAAGCAAGCAAAACAAGATTCAATCAGGAGAAAATGAAGCACTCGAAGAGAGGAACACATTGCTTACCTTGGATCGTTAATCGGACGAGGGATGAAGTCGGAACTTGAACTCAAAGGGTTGGGGCTTGGGAGCTTCTTCTTTCTCTCTTCTTGCTTGCTTCTAATGTGATGATGTGGGGTAAAGGAATGAGCTGATTTTCAGCTCATTTCAAGGTATAAACGGGTCGGGTTGCAAGAAAACGGGTAGGGTCAAACGGTATCCGGTCCATTTGGATCGGATTTTAAAAAGGTAGGGCGATCAAACGGCTTTAGAAAAAATAAAAGGTTAATTTCATTGAATCTGAATCGTCGAAATGAACTCAATGACAAGGTCGGAATTCGCATTTGAATTCTAGAGCTCAAGGTAGCCACGAGGGCTAAAAACATCCTAATTGCAATTAGGTCCCTAATTTGCAAATACTGGACGATTGAGTCCAAGTACATTTAATTAAATTCTAATGCGCACATAACTAAAATAAATTACAAATTGACACGTAAGGCATGCAAATCACATAATTACTAAATTAAACTCTCCCGAGACTTCATACCTAGGGGTGCAAACAAGCCGAGCCAGCTTGAGAGCTTAACGAGTCGAGCTCAAGCTGGCTCGGCTTGAGATCGTAGCCTTGCGAGCTCAATCCGAGCCTTGTCGATCTCGATCTTGTCATCGAGTCAATCTCGAGCTTAGTGTGCCTAGGCTCGCGGCTTGCGAGCCAGCTCGCGAGCCTAGGAATATATGTGTAATTTTTTTTTATAATTTATATATATATATTAGATTTATATTATATGTAAATATATATTTTATGTTATATATATATATATATATGTATATATAATTTAATTTATAATATATTATATATACTTATAAATAATTCTTTTATTAATCACATATGGTCCAAAACTCCAATATTGTATTATGTAATGTCCATTTATATATCATATAGTATATTATATATATCTTAAAAATATATGATTTACCAATGTATATAGTTTGATAAGACAATATCAATCATGTATTATATATGGGTCCCTTAATAATATATGAGCTAATAATGTATTTGATTGAATAATTAAACTAATATTTATTTATATCTTATGTATCTTAATTGGTTAGATCAGTATTATGATATGTCTACATGTGTTTTCGACAATGGACGAAATACGTTTTATGTATTTTATATATTTATGACTTTATTCTCAAATTCTTAATAATATAGTTTATTAAGGTATATGTACTAACTACTATGGTTTAATGAGATAATACTTAATTACTATGTATATGATCTAATAGCACAATACATAAAATATCTCATATATTATAATATATTTGTGTTATATTATATCACATATGCTTTTAATAATACACAGATATATCTCATATATAATATATTTGTGTGTGATACAATCTTAATTAATTTTATATATTTTTCTAACAATTATGATTTAATAAGAAATATGTATCATATATATATTATATATATATTCTAAAAGATTAAAATCATATTTGAAAAACCCTAAGTTTTGAAATTCTATAAATACGATCCTTGAGACATGCCGAATCAAATTTTTTCAAATTTGTAATAGGTTTATGTTATATTATATCATATATGGTTTTAATAATACACCAAGCCACCAAATATATCTTGTATATATGGGCCAATATAGGGTTAATTATATAAATATACATTTATATGTCATACAGATTATAGACTATGCACTATAGTATATCATGTGTCTTAAAAAATCTTACAATATTTGATTTTTCTAAGTATGTAGTTTGACAAGATATTATCAATCATATATTGCTTTATACAATATTATATATGTATATGTACTTTTAAACATAAATATATTTTATGTATTACATATGTGTCTCAAATTCTTAACTATATAATTTACTAACATACACATGTAACTATCGCTTAGTAAAATAATACGTAATTATATATCATACATTATAATACGTTTATTTTATATTATACCACATGTGATAACTTAGTTTACTAACCTATATGATTTAATAAGAAATATGTGTCATATATTTATTAAAAATATATTCTTTATATATATATAGTAAGATAATATCAATCATATATTCTCAATTATATAGTTTACTAACATGTGTGGTACTATAATTTAATAAGATAATATGTATCATATATCTATACTATTTTCTTCTTCCACATGTAACTCAATACCTTTTTCTTTTTTGAAAATTTTTATTCTTTAAAAATTATTCATTGGTCGATCATTTATTAAAAAGTTTGATTTTAAAAAAAAAATCAGTTGCCAAAATAAGAATGTGTCTTAATAATATATGACATAATAATGATCTTATTTAATAACATAACATATAAAATATATTCTAATATGGTTCTAATAATATATACTATCTATTAAATATGAATGTGTATTAAATATATCCTGTCTTATATTAAATATATATCTTAATAATATGTGTTTAAAATATAGTATTATAACCCACTACAATATATAAAATGTTAAAACAATTGACACAATTCCTTTTTTCCCGACACCCACCAAAAATGAAAAAGAAAAATAACCCACAAAACTTAAATATCTATCTATCAAATTAAATCTAAAGTTTGATAAACCCTACTCATCTCCTTCACCGTTTCATTCACATCTCTCCAGCCGCCTCTGGGCTCAGAGCCATCTCCTTCACCTTTATTATTATTTTTTTCGGTTGTGAAATCCGCCGCCGAGAAGAAGTGCCCATCTCCTTCACCCCTTCATCATCCTCAGTCCCTCCGCCTTCACTCATCCTCCACCCACCGCGATTGGAGCTCTCAAAGCCGCCTCTTGCACCGCTGCCAACCTTCAAAGCTTTTCAGGTCCCCAAAGCGTTGCGACGCCTCTTCTTTGCTTGTCTGATAAATCTAAGATTTTTTCGTTTTTTTATGAGATCTGAGCCCCTAATTTCTGTCCCCTTTGGCCGACGGTGATCTGTGCAGAAGAAGGCCGATGGAGATCTAAGGCACCACCACTCCGCCAGCCTTCAAAGCTCTTCTCAGCCACCGTTTTCTGGAATCTAGATAGAGAGAGGAGAAGAACAAGGGAAATTCTTCTATGAAATTCATCCGCCATGGATGTAGCTCTGCAACTTTCTTGAATGAATTTGTGAGGGCTCTTAATTTTTCACCTTGAAACTTTTATGAAATTGAATAAATTTGAGAGGTCTTTTAATTTCTCTCATCTTTCCCCTTCTAATAAATTAATAATTCAGATATGAGACTGATTTTGTGTGTGTGCATGCCTGATTTTGGGTGGAGGTGGAGGTGGCGGAGCGGTGGCAACGGAGTGGATGGGTTTGGGTGAAGAAGAGAGGGCAATTGAGGATTCAAGCTCGTCAAGCCACCGATCCGATCTCAAGCTTTCACCAAGCCGATCTCAAGCCTCAGAAAATGGAGCTCGTCGATCTCAATCTCAAGTTCAAGCCAAGTCTTCACCTTTCAATCTCAAGCTCAAGCCTGATTTTTTCGGCCAAACTCGGCTCGGCTCGGCTCGTTTGCAGCCCTATTCATACCTAGATTGTCGAGAAGACGGGGTGTCACAAACTCCCCCCTTAAGAGAACCTGGTCCCCAGGTTCGCCTGCTCGAGTTTCAAGCTCGAACAACTTTCCGTATTCACCCAAGTTCGAGGTTCATGACGTCCCGACAAGGGTTAGCTAGAGAAAGGTCTTCAAGCACAAGGGGTTTGAATCTTCAAATCGATCTGGTCATTTGAATTGCTCGATCGACTCGCACGATAAAGAGGGTCTAAAGTAGATTCAACTCTCAGCGTTTGAGTTCATTTGAGTCAACTCTCGAGCTCGGTGTTCTCTCGAAGGGCGTAGCTACAACTCACACCACTAGCATAACCAAGCTCAAACCGAATCTTCTCCTTGTCCACGATCCAAAGTTCGAAGTGTCCAACATCCGATCTCTCTTCTTACATCACTGACTCTTCGAAGAGGCTTGTTGAATCGTTGCAAAGCTCGACCCTCATCTTACCGAAGCAACACTCTCGAACACTCAAAACACAAAACAAGCATAAAATTCATGATGCATGTGATATGTATGTTTAAGTGTACCATTCACCGATGTAGGAGATCTTATTTGTGATGATTGATCAAAGTTGAAGTCCCTTTGCCCACATTCCGTGAAATTCCCAAGGCGTCTTGTGTTGCGAGTATCATCCCAACCTTCATTCCACGATTGTTGCCTATCATCGTGAAATTTCCTTTGGGGTGGAATTATTTCCTACGATTTATGCCCTTCATCTTCGGAAATTCTAATACTCCAAGAAATCCAAACAAGGCCTCCTAGCCATCATCTTCAATTCTTTTCTCTGAAGGCACGATTGAATAGATTTCCATATCTCGGATGATGATTGATTGCACCTGATCAAAGTCCTCGAGTCGATCCTCATCTCACTCACTCCTTCCAATATCATCGTGTACTTCATTTCATCATTGAATTCTACCATTTGCCAATTGTCTCAGTCCGGGGATTCCACTCTTAAGTGTTCTCTTGGTCTTGACTTCATTTCCAGGAATGGGTTATTCGGTTCTTAGTTTATTAGCATGCTTTCTTGTCATCTCGCCCTTATCCCACGACTTTATTCGAGATTTCGTCTGGATCCTTTAAAGTCCCTCAAGAGCCCTACCAAAGTCTTCTCTTAATCCTCTTCGAATTTCTTTTTCAAGGGCACGGTTGAATAATGGATCGATTCCCATGCCCTACGACTTTGATTAATCCTATCTCGTGCTCATTAATGGAATCCTCCTTAGTGTCTCTTAGGGATTAATCATCCTATCTTCGACACTTCCATCACAGTATCGCCTTAAGAGAATTAACTCTCCTCCAAAGTGGGTTCCAATCTCCTTAAATCTTTAGTCTCGTTTAGGGACCTCCCAACCCAATCTTCTTCAACCTAATCTCTGAGTCACTCTATAATCTTCAACCTAATCTCAAAAGAGGGTCCCTAACTTCGTCCCTTACTCTAACCATCCCTTCCAACTGCATCAAACACAAAGCTCGGATGTTGAAAGAAGCGATACCCTATCAAGCAAACACTAAATATGCATGTCGGGTGTTGTGTGATTTTAAGTGTTAAATAGAAATTGCATGATTTTAAGCGTTAAATAGATGATATTCTGGATCCGTTTGATGCGTTTATGTGTTCATTTGACTCAGTTCAGGTGTCAATAGAGTTGGAGTTACGAAACGGCGAAGCAGAGCGATTTCACGCATTTTTAGGTGAAAAAGTGGTAACTCCCGTTACCATTTAGCAGTACTAAAGGAGTAACTCCCGTTAATAGCCACAGGAGAGCGGTTTTGGCGAGAACAGAGGGGTAACGCCCGTTACCCCTACGTAGAAGGAATTCGGTAACGCCCGTTACCAGTAAAAGCGTTAAGGCGATTTCAGGCCATTAACGGGCGTTAATGATGGGAAGACAAAAATGGGTGACGCCCATTACCTAGGGCGGCGAGAAGTCTCCTAGGGCTGCTATATATGTACGTTTTGGAGTCTTTTTGAGGGAGATTTTTCTTCCGTTCATGACCTAGATTGGAGAAGAGAAGAGAAGAAAGTGAGAGAAGCCGGAGAGAGTTAAACAGAGAAAAAGAGTTCCCTTCCAAGTTAAGACCGAGGGTTTGGAAGAAGGCTCAGAGATTGAGAAGATTTTCAGAGAATTCGAGAAGATGACAGGATTGAATTCCGAGAACAATCTTTGGTTTTATTGTTGCTTTAATTCCTAAACTAATTCCTTTGATTTTTAGTTTTAGCTTTTATGTTAGTTTCGTTCTTGAGTTTTATTGAATGTTTACGAGTTTAATTGTTAGACTTTATTTAGATTCGTTGATTATTTAGATTCGTTGACCATGATTTATGTTAATGCAGTTTCCTTTAGTCTTATGATTTTTCCTTCAATTATGAGTAGCTAATTATCTAGGGCTAGGGGGAAGTGATGATGATTGCATGATGGATGTTTGATGAGATACTTGAGTGACTTGTGTTAATTCTTAGTTTGAAAACTGGATTGAATTGACTTGCGATGGTCTGATCACCCGCAGCATGTGTCACAATTACCTATAAATCGAAAGAGTGATGGTAGTTTAGAGGGTTTTCAATACTTGTGAGTTGTATGGTTCAAAGAGATTTGGTCCTTGCTTATACAAAAGTAATCTTATTCCATGCCGAGCCGCTAGAATACTGAATTACACTAGTCTTGTTCCTATGGTTTAATTAACTATTGGTGATTGCGAGAGCAACATTGAACACTAATTAAGCACTTGGTTACACCTCGAGAGAGGGTAATTCAAATATAAGTGACTAGGTTGTAGAATTACACTTGTCAAACGGGTATCACATTGGTTCTTGATTGTATGATTCCAAGCTTTTTCCCTTGCCTGTTTAGTTTACTGAAGTCAATTCGCGTATTTAAGTTGTTAATTGCAATTTTAGTTCATTTACTTGTTAATTTCCACATCAGTAGATTAATAGAAATAACCTTGAATTCGTTAAGTCTTTAGATTAGAGAGAAATAGAGAGTAGTGATTGATTTCCCTTCCCTGTGGGTTCGATCCTATTATGCTACGCGTATGTTAGTGTACACTTGCACGATTGATTTTAATTGTAGTAAAATCAAGTTACAACAAGTTTTTGGCGCCGTTTCCGGGGAAGGCGTTTTAAGTCAATATTACTCAATTGTTTTGATCTAGTGCTTTAGACTATTAGTTCGCTTTGTGTTTATTATCCTTGTTACTGTGGAATTGGACTGAGGAATTCTTTTTCTTTGTGCAGGTTTACACTGCATGCGAAGATCACAAGATCCTGACTTAGTTCCATACGATCCGGAAATTGAGAGAACACTAAGTGCTATTAGGAGAAGAAATAAGAAGGAGAAGAAACCAATTGCTTTACAGATGGCTGAAGCAGACCCACCACCACCACCGGCTATAAGAGATTATAACGTACCGCAAGCTGGGGCAATTCAGACTGCAACTCGTCCACCGATTGCAGCAAACAACTTAGAGATTAAACCAGCTATCATAAATTTGTTGCAGAATAATCCGTTTTCAGGACTATCTTTGGAGGATCCAACTTCACATTTGGAGTATTTTTTGGAAGTTTGTGACACTTTCAAAATTCATAATGTCACTACTGAAGCTATCCGTGTTAGGCTTTTTCCCTTTTCACTTAGGGATCGAGCTAAAGCATGGCTGAGTACTGTCTCAAATGAATCCTTTCAGACTTGGGCAGTATTATCTCAGGCTTTCCTGGCAAAGTTCTTTCCACTTAGCAAAACCACGAAGTACAGGAATGATATCCAAGGTTTCAGGCAGTTGGATGGAGAGTCTTTCTATGAAGCTTGGAAAAGATTTAAGGATTTGCAGAAGAAGTGTCCACATCACGGAATTCCCTAATGGTTATTGATTCAGACTTTTTACAATGGGATGTCCCTTACCTTTAGAGGAGCGATGGATGCCGCAGCTGGCGGAACATTCTTAGCCAAATCTGAAGCAATTGCTACTGAGTTATTGGATAACATGTCAGACTTTTGATGCATGAAAGGAGCCATTCGCAACCAGCGAAGGTGCAAACAGGAATCATAGAGTTAGATGGCTTAACCGCCATCAATGTTAAATTTGAAGCGCTTAACAAGAAATTGGACCAACTAACTGTCGATGCAGTTGGGATACAGTCCCAACCAGTTCAGGTAACATGTGAAATCTGTAGTGGTCCACATGATTTTAATATATGTCCTCATACCAATGCAGGAGAACAGGTGCAAGAGCAGGTGAACTAGACAAATAACTTCAAACCAGCAAATGATCCCTACTCAAACACCTACAATCCAAGATGGAAGAACCACCCTCATTTGTCGTGGTCTAATAATCAGAATGTTCAACAACCACCCCAACCTAGGCTACAGTTCCTACCTAGGCAGCAATTTCAATCACGACCACCAGCCCAATTTAATGTTGCACCACCTCAGCAGGGGCAGAAGCAGGGTTGGGAGGTTGCACTTGAAAAGTTCATAACCGTGTCTACAGGTCGACATCAGAAGTTGGAAGCCCAAGTAGATCAAGTGGTAAATCAGACCAAAACTTTGGAGATTCAGATTGGTCAGATTGCCCAATCCTTGAATCTGCGAGGCCCAGGAATGCTACCAAGCCAAACTGAAAACAATCCAAAGGAGCAATTCCAGACCATAGTAGTAGGAGATAATAGAGATATAGAAGGACCGAACGAGTGTGCAAGTCCGGATGCTATGGATGTTGTGCTTGAGAAAGGACTATTTGAGAAGGCTGACGAGAAAATTAATTTTGAGAATGAGAAACTGGAGGAAGAAGCGATTCAAGAGGTGATTTCAAGCAAGGAGAAGCCCGAGAACTTCACTACTGTGATACTTACTGAGGAATGTAGTGCTGTTATTCAGCATAAGCTTCCTCCAAAGCTTAAAGATCCAGGGAGTTTTTCAATACCCCTTACTATTGGTTGTTTACAATTTCATAATGTTCTATGTGATTTAGGAGCTAGCGTGAGTTTAATTCCATTATCTACTTGCAGGAAATTAGGAGTGAAAGAGCTCACGCCGACAAATATGACACTCCAATTAGCAGATAGATCGGTGAAATATCCGACAGGAATTTTGGAAGACATTTTGGTAAAAGTTGGAAAATTTCATATTCCCACTGATTTTGTCGTTCTTAATATTGAGAGCGATGAGAGGCTGCCATTGATACTTGGAAGACCGTTTCTGGCTACGGCCAGAGCAGCTATTCATGTTCAGAACGGATGACTCACATTCAAAATAGGAGATGAAAGAATGGAGTTCAGGAACTTGGGTTCCAGGACACCATCCGCAAGTCCAGATAAGTGTTGCATGATTAAGGTTGACAATAGTACGCCCGAAGGAGAAACTCTGTATACGGAGCAAAGAGATGCAGTTGATTGGCAGAGAGGAATGAAGTTTCAGAGAGCGAGAATGAAGGATGATTTGGATTTAGATGTTTGGAGATCAAGCTCTGGGTTCGAGAGTAACAAGAATGAGGTCACCCCTTGTGACTCGTTGCTTGGGAATTACTAATCCCAGATTGGTTTCTGCAGTTAAGCTAACGACTATAACTTAGAACTAACTTTTCCCTTTTTCTTTTCTCTTGTTTTGTTTTTGTTTACGTTGTTTTCGTTCCTGTAGTCCTTGTTTTCTCGGAATAATTGAGCTGTCTCTCTCGTTGCAGGTAACTTGACGGTGTGCTAGGTAGCCAAGTGCTAGATGGTGAGAGGGCCGTGATTTGAGTGTCATTGTCAATATTGAGGTCCATTTAATTTGATAGTATGCTTGTGCATGGTTTAATTGTATTGATTAAGGAGAATGAATCGTTGATATGAATTGTTCAAGGCGATTATGTGTTTATTTGAAAATGGTGCACTGTGATTTGATTGAATATTATGAGTTAATTTCAGTTGATTGACGTGATTGAGCACCATTAGTTGTGTGTTTGTGTTTTACATAAGTTTTGGGCAGAGTCTTAAGTAACGGGCGTTACACCGTTGTTAGCAATTTTTGGTAACGCCCGTTAATGGACACAAGCGTGTTGACCGACAGGGGTAACGCCCGTTACCCCTTTGTTTTAGGAACACCAGCAACGCCTGTTAAATTGCTTTGTTTTAATTTTGATGACTAACAAGTTGTGATCTTCCTTAAATGTCTTTGTTGTGCATTGCTCTATTTGCAGATCTAAAAAAGATCATTGACAATTTTAGCCATACGAAGTTCAGGATTGATAAATGGAAGCAGCTCATCTTTGGTACCTTCTGGTACCAAGACAACGGATCAACCTTCAGCTCAAATCTCAAAAAGGAATGCACAACCGAAAGCATCCTAAAGAAGAGAGGAACAGAAAAAGTCCACAATAATCAAAGACCAAGTATGTCCACAATCAAGACGGGCCAAAAGAAAAGATGAACAAAAGAGCAATCCATGTGGTATCAAGTTATCCAACTTCACAATCAGTCCATCATGAAGAAGAAGAACAAAAGTTTGAATCAGGACCTCAAAAGAAAGACGAAAGAAGTTGTCTAAAGCTGACAACAACAAAAAGGATGTCCAAGGATCAAGAGAAACAAGTATCAAAAGAAAAGGGTTCAATTGGTACAAGAAAAGACCACTAGCATGAAGCAGTTCAAAGTCAAGCTTTGAATTTAAGTCAACACTTTCTTAGGAGCTCAAGATTGTCAAATGATGTCAGCAGATAATGTTGGCCCAATGCTTGCTCAAAGAACAAAGAAACCCAACGGATCTTTCCCACCTTAAAAGTCAAAAAGTTATAACAACTCTTTTCACCTGCTGGTAGCAGAGTCTGGGGAAATATGTAGACTTCAAAGTTCAAATCTGAGCCAACGGCTCTTTTGGAGTTACACCTTTAAAAAGGGGATGAAGATACAAATTCAAGTGACCTCTTCAAGATCTGTCAATTGCTGCCATACACATAGAGATACTTTGTTTTCTCATAGTGTCCTTTATCTTGCAGAGTTCTTGGGTCCAGGAAGGGATTGGTTCCATAGTCTTTGTTACATAGGAACCTCCCTTCTGTTTATTGCTGGCCTGATAGAACCATAGTCTTTGTTACATAGGTTCTCTTCTTGCTTTCAGCTTGCTAGCCTGGTGAAACCATAGTCTTTGTTACATAGGTTTCATTCTTGCTTTCAGCCCTCTTTGTATCTTGTACCTTTGGGTCAAGTTGGAGCCATAGTCTTTGTTACATAGGCTTCACTTGATTCTGATCTTATTGAAACTCCATTTAAAATCCTAAGCTTAACAAACTTAGGTAGAGGACTAACTTGCCCAACTCGTGTTTTCACAGTTGTGGTGAGCCAACCACTCTAAATATCTTGTGTTCCTTTACTTGTGCTTACTCTGTTCTTGACTGGTACGTGAAGCATATTTGTTCCAGTTCCACTGCTGATGTGACACCCCGCTTGTCCGACGTATAAGGTACGCCACGTTCCAACCTTTTTATGTGATTAATTATGTGATTTTGTGTTTTGCGTGGCCCTATTTTGAACTCTTTTAGAGTTTAGGGGCCTGTTTGTATTTTTCTCTTTTAAGGGGTTTTTCGGTCATTTCTCGTTCGAACGAGATTTCGATCTCTGTGACCCCTTCAGCGTGTTCGGGGCAGCGAAACGAGTCCGTAGACTCTAAGTTTACCCAACTCTGACGTCGTTAACTCTCTCTCCCGGTCGTTCTCGTGCGTAAGGACCCGGGATAAAATACCCGGATCCTTGTTTTGCGTGCCAAACCAATCAGCAACTTTCTCTCTCTCTCTCTCTCGTTCCTCTCCAGCGAAACACCACACACACACACACGAAACATGCACAAATTGGAGGGCGGCCGTTTCTCGATGGATTTCGACGAGTGAATAGTCCATTTCGAAGAGCTCGACGATGCGGTCACAACCGTACCAAGATCGTGGCCCGACGACAACTGGAGGTGGGCCTTTTCGTTGATTTTCAGTAGCGGCAGAAGGGAGGCGGACCACAGTGACTTCGCCGCCTCTTGCGGAGGTTTCCGGCTGTAATTTTTCGACACGCGCCCCAAGACCTGACAGGAGACTTCCCGGCGTTCCATTTTCCGTTGGTGGCGCGGCAAACAGGGCGGCAACGGAGCCTCACGCGCCGCCTGAAAGTCGTGCAGCGGCGGCGGTGCTACTGTAGCACGACGGAGCTCGTCGTTTCGGCGACCTTTTTTCGACGAACTTCAACGGTTCCTAGCGTTTTTGATCCTCCTAAACTCATTTCCGGCCTCAGATCGGAGCAAATCGCGCTGGAGATGGCTGAACAGGCGAGTGGCGCAGCCGCGGGTTTTTGGGCGGCGGTTTGAAGCTTTTCCGGCGATCTTTTGGCAACGGTTCCTTCTGAGAAATTGTTCCTCACGTCAAGTCCGAGCCATTCGTGGTGGTGGTGGCCCAAGAACAGGCCGACGGAGGCGAACCGATGGCGGACCGGCGGTCCGGTTTTCCGATGATTTTTTCGGGATTTGGCTATGGGGCTTTCGTAGGGCTCGTTACGGGCTTTCCAACGGTATGTTCGGATTTCATTTTCGTTTTGCGGTTTGTATTTAATTTCAGTTTTCGTCCTTGGAATTTAGTTCGGTTTTTCATCAACGAAGTCCGGTGTGTTTGGTATTTTCTGAAATTGGTTGAGGGCTTTTGTCAAGCAGGCCGAGGCGTACGTTCCTGTCCTTCCGGGGATTTTTCCGACCACCGGAGGTGGTGGTCCGGCGGCTGTACCTGGCGGCTCGGCTGGTTCCGGTGGCGGCGTTCCGACGCCCTTCGGACAGCAAGTTCCTTTCGTCGTGGTGAGTCCATCGCCACTTTCCGTTCGTCAATCGGATGCCCGGTTGATTTGTTATGAATTTTTGAAGTTGTATTTATTTTCGTTAATTGTTTTTAATTGTATAATGTGATCATGTATGAGCGATAAATGGAAATTATGAATTGTATGATATATGAGAATATGTTATGTTGTATGAAAGCATGATTCAAAATTTATTGAATTTAACTATCTCGTTTTATGCCTACTTGCTTAAGAATATTTTACTTATGGGGTGTTAGTGTAATATTTGAAAAGTAATTTGATAATGGGATTATATGAAACTTGAGAAATAAATTATGAAATGATATGTTATATCTAATTTTGAATGAATCAATCAAGTATGCTATTTGTTGGAATATTAAACATTATGCATTACGTATTTAATTATCAAAATTCTATATGATCAATGTTTTAACAGACTTGGAGCACGATAGGATTAAATTATTATGCCTCAAATTATATTCCCTATGTGATGATATGAATTCTATAAGTTATGCATCCTCTAACGTGTGAAGTGATTGTGATTCGATACGAATGACTTAATTGGGATAAATGTGAACTAACTGTGCATCATTTGTATTCGTGAGCATAGCCGTGCGTCTTTTGTGGTTGTGTTTCGAGTCTGAGTCTTGTGTTCTGTGTGTTCAGTCGATCAGGGTTCTTCCAGGGGGGTGTCTGTCAACTGTTTGGGTTCCAGTAGGACTTCCTGGCTTGTGTTTTCCGTTCTCGTCGGTGTAAGGTGAGGTTTTAGGATTTTTGTTTCAATTAAAGTGACCTATAACCCTCTGTGCTCGTTTTCAAGCCTGCATGCGATTATTCTATTATATTTATATAATAGATAAGTGTTTATACGATATGGTAATTTTATCTTATAGTGATCCCATCGCGATATCCCCCTTGAGTTGAGCATGGATGATGAGTCTATACTCTAGGGACACCGATATCAGTCGTGTAAAGGTACACTGCACATGCATTCCATGTTTTGCATCCAGTACTACTTTAACGTGTGTATGTTTGAATGCTGAGTAAGTGAACTTGTATGCTAGAGAGTTGTTGAGATCTCTCTATTTACGTGTTAGGGAGATGTGGGATTCTCCCTATTTATGTGATAGAAAGATGTTGGATTCTTTCTAAATTATGTGAGCAAGAGATGCTGGATTATCTTAGAGTTAGATGTTTGAGAGATGCTGGATTCTCTCGAATCTAGGGTTTGAGAAATGCTGTATTTTCTCAAACTAGGATGTTTGGAAGATGTGGAAGTCTGCCAGACTTAGGTTGAGAGACGGGGCTCTCTCGTTTACGTGGTTGAGAGACGGGGTTCTCTCAATTCTGTGCCTGAGGGACGGGGTTCTCTCTTTTGATGTGCCGGGAGACGGGGCTCTCTTTTCTCTTGCGTGCTGAGAGATGGGATTCTCTCTTGTTTGTCGCGGCTGAGTTACGTGTGGCCTGATGTTGGTTTGCAATCGACGAGGAAGCGACGGTATCGAGCTTTGGGTGCAGTGGCCTAGTGGGAGATCGAACGAGTTTGAAGCGACCAACGGTCAAGTGTTTGAACAAACCTCTGTGACTAAGGAACTCTGCAGGGAGTTGACGCAATCAGTGAGAGTAAAACTTCACAATCAGGGCTATGACTTTACACGATTTCAGGAGATGGATTGAAGTATTCCAGTTTGAAGCTTTACGACTCAGTAATAGGACCTGAGGGCTGGTCCTTTTGAAGGAGGGGAGATTGTGACACCCCGCTTGTCCGACGTATAAGGTACGCCGCGTTCCAACCTTTTTATGTGATTAATTATGTGATTTTGTGTTTTGCGTGGCCCTATTTTGAACTCTTTTAGAGTTTAGGGGCCTGTTTGTATTTTTCTCGTTTAAGGGGTTTTTCGGTCATTTCTCGTTCGAACGAGATTTCGATCTCTGTGACCCCTTTAGCGTGTTCAGGGCAGCGAAACGAGTCCGTAGACTCTAAGTTTACCCAACTCTGACGTCGTTAACTCTCTCTCCCGGTCGTTCTCGTGCGTAAGGACCCGGGATAAAATACCCGGATCCTTGTTTTGCGTGCCAAACCAATCAGCAGCTTTCTCTCTCTCTCTCGTGTTCCTCTCCAGCGAAACACCACACACACACACACGAAACACGCACAAATTGGAGGGTGGCCGTTTCTCGATGGATTTCGACGAGTGAACAGTCCATTTCGAAGAGCTCGACGACACGGTCACAACCGTACCAAGATCGTGGCCCGACGACAACCGGAGGCGGGCCTTTTCGCTGATTTTCAGTCGCGGCAGAAGGGAGGCGGACCACAGTGACTTCGCCGCCTCTTGAGGCGGTTTTCGGCAGCCATTTTTCGACACGCGCCCCAAGACCTGACAGGAGACTTCCCGGCGTTCCATTTTCCGTTGGTGGCGCGGCAAATATGGCGGCGACGGAGCTTCACGCGCCGCCTGAAAGTCGCGCAGCGACGGCGGTGCTACTGTAGCACGACGGAACTCGTCGTTTCGGTGACCTTTTTCCGACGAACTTCAACGGTTCCTAGCGTTTTTAATCCTCCTAAACTCATTTTCGGCCTCAGATCGGAGCAAATCGAGCCGGAGATGGCTGAACCGGCGAGTGGCGTAGCGACGGGTTTTTGGGCGGCGGTTTGAAGCTTTTTCGGCGATCTTTTGGCAACGGTTCCTTCTGAGAAATTGTTCCTCACGTCAAGTCCGAGCCATTCGTGGTGGTGGCGGCCCAAGAACAGGCCGGCAGAGGCGAACCGATGGCGGACCGGCGGTCCGGTTTTCCGATGATTTTTTCGGGGTTTGGCTATGGGGTTTTCGTAGGGCTCGTTACGGGCTTTCCAACGGTATGTTCGGATTTCATTTTCGTTTTGCGGTTTGTATTTAATTTCAGTTTTCGTCCTTGGAATTTAGTTCGGTTTTTTGTCAACGAAGTCCGGTGTGTTTGGTATTTTCTGAAATTGGTTGAGGGCTTTTGTCAAGCAGGCCGAGGCGTACGTTCCTGTCCTTCCGGGGATTTTTCCGACCACCGGAGGTGGTGGTCCGGCGGCTGTACCTGGCGGCTCGGCTGGTTCCGGTGGCGGCGTTCCGACGCCCTTCGGACAGCAAGTTCCTTTCGTCGTGGTGAGTCCATCGCCACTTTCCGTTCGTCAATCGGATGCCCGGTTGATTTGTTATGAATTTTTGAAGTTGTATTTATTTTCGTTAATTGTTTTTAATTGTATAATGTGATCATGTATGAGCGATAAATGGAAATTATGAATTGTATGATATATGAGAATATGTTATGTTGTATGAAAGCATGATTCAAAATTTATTGAATTTAACTATCTCGTTTTATGCCTACTTGCTTAAGAATATTTTACTTATGGGGTGTTAGTGTAATATTTGAAAAGTAATTTGATAATGGGATTATATGAAACTTGAGAAATAAATTATGAAATGATATGTTATATCTAATTTTGAATGAATCGATCAAGTATGCTATTTGTTGGAATATTAAACATTATGCATTACGTATTTAATTATCAAAATTCTATATGATCAATGTTTTAACAGACTTGGAGCACGATAGGATTAAATTATTATGCCTCAAATTATATTCCCTATGTGATGATATGAATTCTATAAGTTATGCATCCTCTAACGTGTGAAGTGATTGTGATTCGATACGAATGACTTAATTGGGATAAATGTGAACTAACTGTGCATCATTTGTATTCGTGAGCATAGCCGTGCGTCTTTTGTGGTTGTGTTTCGAGTCTGAGTCTTGTGTTCTGTGTGTTCAGTCGATCAGGGTTCTTCCAGGGGGGTGTCTGTCAACTGTTTGGGTTCCAGTAGGACTTCCTGGCTTGTGTTTTTCATTCTCGTCGGTGTAAGGTGAGGTTTTAGGATTTTTGTTTCAGTTAAAGTGACCTATAACCCTCTGTGCTCGTTTTCAAGCCTGCATGCGATTATTCTATTATATTTATATAATAGATATGTGTTTATACGATATGGTTATGATTTTGTCATATGATTAAGGATTTTCGAACTGTATATGTACGAGCATATGTAAGCTTTATGTTTTGCAACGAGGCTATGCTCCAAACCGTGTATCTTCATACCAGCTGTGGATTAGGATGACACGGAGAGGTACGTTTATAGTATATGCTAAGTTGCAAGGTATGGTATGCTCCGATAAGGTACGTAAGTATGATTTTGTTACAATATGATAAGTTTGGTGTGTAGCGAGTTATGATTTGATATGCTATGTTCTGTTGTGTTGGGCCTCGAGACGTGGGTAAGGGAGACCCGGGACGACCATGGGGTCGCCGGTTGTGACCCCTGTGCACGTTCTCATTTGAGATATTCACGTGCGACCTATGGAGGTTGGGAAGGCGTCTTGAGCCCTCGGTGGATAACCGGGGAAGGCACAGTGTGGGTTAGCTACCCCTTGTGTGTTTGTATCTGTATGAGTAGTGAGGGTTTGCTCCCCGAACTACATGGTGTTGGGGTTGGATTGTTTATGATATTTGTTTGTTTTCTGTTATGATACGTATGATTCGATATGGAAGTAAGGTGGGAGACCCGTACTCGCCGGGTATATGAATATGATATGTTATGTTGATTATGAAACGGGATAGGAGCTTTCTCTTTTGATATGATATGATTAAGCTCGGTATGTTATAGTTTGAATAAGATAAGATATGTATAAGTTTGATTTGAAAATGGTTTTGGTATGCAAAACCCTACTCCCGGTTCATAATCTTTCTTTTGGTACGTGCTCTGCTCCTTATTATGTATAGTGTGTGTGAGTTCAGCCCCCCTCACTCAGTCAGTGGACTGACCCTCGCCCCACCTATGTTTTTAGTTTGCAGGTGCAAGTTGTTGGAGTTCGAGCTAGGCGGCTTTGAGTCGGGTTTGTCGAGTCTGTGTCAGTCCGTTTGATTTTTGATAAGTACTTTGTTCCAAATTATGTATGAAAATTTTGTATATAGTATGTTCTGTACAAGATGATGTTTATGCTTTGATTATATGTATTTTCGGGACAGGTTAGGACAGGGCTTGGATTAGTTGAACTCGTCTTTGTTGTATGTTTGAATTCGCGACAGGTTAGGACAGGTTCGTGGAATTAGTTGAACCCGTTTATTTATGTTTGTTGATTAAAGTTTTTGTTAGTTCATATTTTGCATCGCTTCCGCATTCAGGTTTTGCATATTTTACTTGTACAGGGTTAGGTACCGCCTAGCTTAGGTTGGATTTGTCGTTTGTCACCCGTTCGCTGGGACTTGGTGCGTGTATGGACTTTCCATTTCGTACCACGTGTCGGGTCATAGTGCGGGGGTGTGGTGCCCCAACGCTTGGGGGTGCTACAACAGATATTTTGTATCAGGTTTCGAAGGACACAAATCTGGGTGGATTTGTTATTTGGTGATCTTAACAGATCTATTCTTGACTGGAATCAGTTTAACCACTACTTCCAATATTGGTGATTTATCCAATCCTTGGGGGATTTTATACTTGAAGTATTTGGGCGAAAAAGGGACAATTCACCTCCCTCTTGTCTAACAAGTGGTACCAGAGCGTGGTACTCATAATATTTGGTCTAACAACCAAGAGATCGATCCAATATAGCTGCGCAAAATGATATCTATGCTGATGGTGCATCACACACTCGTCCGCCACTTTTTGATGGCACCAACTATGCCGCTTGGAAAAATAGGATTGAAGAGTACTTTATCTTGATCGACTATTATCTTTGGGAGGTTGTTATGGAAGGTCCAAAGATCCCAACAAAGATAGTCAGTGGTACGGAAGTTCCCAAGGAAAGAAGTGAGTTAACAGGTGAAGACAAGAAGCTCATCTCCATGAACGCCAAGGCCAAGAACATTCTTTCGTGCTCACTATGTAAAAGTGAATACAATCGCGTAAGCATCTGCGCCACGGCCAAGAGCATGTGGAACATGCTTCAAGTAACACATGAAGGCTCATCTCAAGTGAAGGAAGAAAGGATTGCTCTGCTCACCCACAAGTTTGAAATGTTTTGTATGGGTGAGGGTGAAACAGTTAGCCAAATGTATGCAAACTTATGGAAATTGTAAATCAAATGTTTGCTCTTGGAAGGGTCATATCCGAGAAAGACCAAGTACGGAAGATCTTGAGATCTCTACCAAAAGAGTGGACGCCAAAAGTGACAGACATCCAGGAAGCTAAAGATCTAACAAAGTTGACAGTAGCTGAGCTCATCGGATCACTCACCTCTCATGAGCTTGCTCTCTTGCCAAAGGAAGGATCAGTGGAAAAGAAGAAAGACATTGCCTTCAACGCCGATCACGACGATGGAAGCGATGTTGATGAAGAAAAAGAGAGGAAAATTGATGAGAAAGTGGCAATGATCACAAGAAGGCTAAAGTATGTATCTCACCAGATTTCGCAGGAACGAATCAGGTAAGAAATTTGATACCAGTACCTCTGATAATAATGTTGTTTTCCATAATTTCAAGGAACCAGGACATAAAAGACCGGAGTGTCCAAAACTCATCAACAACGCCAAAAGAGATAGGAAACACACTTCATTCAAGGTCACCTGGAGTGACTCAGAATCCGAAGTCTTTGACAACGAAGAAGATTGCATCGGCTTCATGGCTGAAAGTCAGGAAAGTACTGGTACCAATTCTTCCATTGATCCTTTTGAATCTTATAATGAATCTACCTCTGAAGTTCATTTTGATGATTATAAGAAAAACTTTGAGGAATTTGACAAAAGGAACAAATTTTTGGAAGGGAAGATTCTTGGTCTTCTTAAGGAAAGGTTTGATCTTCAACAGAGATACAATGAAATTTTTGATAACTTGAGATTTGAAAAAGATGCCTTGGAGATTGAAAATGATTATTTGCTTAGAGAAAATCAGCATTTCAAAATGTGTTATGGACACCTTGGAACCACCAAACTCTTCAAAAATAGAAGGCACTTTTACAAATTTAAAGCCCCCACTTATGATCATCAAAATATTCATGCGTGGGCTGAGAAAAGGCCTAAAGCTAATCATGTTGGATCCTCTACCAAAAGGATACCACAAGATCTTCACAGAAATGCGGGTAAAATTGCTCAAGAATGGAGGAAGAAATCAACTCGGATCCGTACTCAAGGTGATCCAAAGGAGTAAGAAAATCTTCAGCAAAATAGGTAACATATGGGTAAGGCTGTAACAACCTTATCTTTGTTACCTACTTGATCAGCATTGAGTGCTGATAAAATGTTTCCCCTACAGCTTGTTTCTTGTCATGATTCGTTGTCACAATAAAAATCATTTCTTTTTACACAAAGTTGAGCGTGCCTTAAAACTTTGTATATTGGTAGCTTTTACAAAATCTTGTCTGATATTACTAAACCTGTTCTTGGAAGTCTTCCAAATCATCTGCTGTCATACCTGAGTCATGCAATTCTTTATCTATGAGTGCATTGCTGGTGATGTACCAGTGGAATCACAACTGGTACCATCAGACAAAATTGAATGCTTTGCTTTAATTCATGAACTTCTTATATCAGTTAATCTCTGCATGATAACCATGACTGATCTTGTGACATATAATCGTTTGCTACCATACTTGTGTCATGCATTCTTTTCATAATCTTTACAAGTTCTGTTATAACAAGTGAAGCCCCAAATGGTACCGACATGCTAATTTGTCTTAGAATGCTTTAGTCAACTTTTGTGCTGCTGTGTTCAAAATTATTTGACTTCATAAGTTGTGTTGACTTTATTAAGCTGGTGTATACATGGATATATATACTATGTTTCTCTCCACTTTGCCTCCTTGGTATTTGTGCAGTTTATAAAATTTTCATATCCAGAGCTTTATCACTGTGTATACACTATTGAGAAAAGAGTATCACACCATGGAAAACAAGCTCTCCACTCCTAGTTCTTCATCTGCTTCTAGCTCACTCACATCTGAAATTGAAAGAGAAATGGAGTCAGTCTTCACCAAGGAGCGCACAAAAGCTCTAAATCTTCAAACACTACAACCATCTCTGCTTTTCAAGTCTCAAGATGTTTTTCGTATCATCACCGAGGAAATCATTATTCAAAAAATGAACAGAGGTAAATCAATCAAGGTAAATGAACTTCCACAGTGTGATCTTCTGAGAAAATTTGATCAAATTGGGTGGACAAAATTTTTGCAAATTGATGATTCAGCTTACCCAATGTTATGCACACTCTTTTATGCAAATGCTACATTTTTTCTTCAAATGGATGGGTCTCGCATGCTGGTTAAGTCCTATGTGCTAGGACAGGAAGTTTGTTTCACACCTGAAAAAATAAATCAGTTGATTGGTTGTCCCAACAATGGAGCCAAGTTCTTTGAAATTCATAAATGGCTGAACATCAGTCCATTAATTGGGAAGAAGCTAGACAACGTCTGGGAGGAAGACTGGAATCAAATCTGGAAAGGTCTACATTGGTAAAATCTCTCCAACCCTCTCATCGTCTCATCTTCGAAATCATAAATTCAACAGCCCTTTCAAATACTCTTACCTCGATCAACAATTCTCTGAGCTAAAATATGTCAGCATTTTCTTGATATACTCTGTCTTAAAAGGAATTCATGTTGATCTTGGTCATCTCATTCTCTGCCATATGCACTACTGTCTTGTCAACCATCTTAAGCTTCCATACTCTATGTTTCTTACTTATCTCTTGAAAAGAAATCCAGACATCCCTCTTCCTGAAAATTGGAAGGAAAATCCTATATATCATCATACCTTTGACTTACTCTCTCTTCAAAAGCTATGTCTGGAATTTGACCATGTCTCTCATCAATGGAAATACACCGCTAAAGATGCTGAATTTGCTGCAGCAAGAGCTCAATCTAGAAAACGACATGAGGAATTTATGTCCACAGCTGATGCTCTCTGTCTTGATCTCAAAAGACTTTCCACAGGTCTTACCCGTATTTCCACAAAACTTCGTGACATAAAGGGAGAGTCTAGGTCTCTTTTTGATGATGAAGGGGGAGAAATATGAATGACTTCCAGATGATAATGGTTTCTTGAGATAACTGGAGATGATGTGTTGATGTCTTCATGATATGAAGACAATGGTTTCGACATGTTGATGGTTTGAGAAGTTATTATGTTGTAACACTTATGAACATGATATGTTGTCTTGTTTTGAATCTCTTAAAAGTCTTTGAGAATAACAATCTCTCAAACGTCTTTGAGAACATGATCTATTATTGTGCCTCCAAAGGGGATGTATGTCCCAGGGGGGTTTCGCTAACATCTTGTCTTAAAGCACTACAAACAGGGAGAGCTTGCAAATAGGGGGAGCTTGAGCCTTACAACAAAATGGAAGTCACTTGTCATCATCAAAAAGGGGGAGATTGTTAAATTGCTTTGTTTTAATTTTGATGACTAACAAGTTGTGATCTTCCTTAAATGTCTTTGTTGTGCATTGCTCTGTTTGCAGATCTAAAAAAGATCATTGACAACTTGAGCCATACGAAGTTCAGGATTGATAAATGGAAGCAGCTCATCTCTGGTACCTTCTGGTACCAAGACAACTGATCAACCTTCAGCTCAAATCTAAAAAAGGAATGCACAACCGAAAGCATCCTAAAGAAGAGAGGAACAAAAAAAGTCCACAATAATCAAAGACCAAGTATGTCCACAATCAAGACGGGCCAAAAGAAAAGATGAACAAAAGAGCAATCCATGTGGTATCAAGTTATCCAACTTCACAATCAGTCCATCATGAAGAAGAAGAACAAAAGTTTGAATCAGGACCTCAAAGGAAAGACAAAAGAAGTTGTCTAAAGCTGACAACAACAAAAGGATGTCCAAGGATCAAGAGAAACAAGTATCAAAAGAAAAGGGTTCAGTTGGTACAAGAAAAGACCACTAGCATGAAGCAGTTCAAAGTCAAGCTTTGAATTTAAGTCAACACTTTCTTAGGAGCTCAAGATTGTCAAATGATGTCAGCAGATAATGTTGGCCCAATGCTTGCTCAAAGAACAAAGAAACCCAACGGATCTTCAAGTGACCTCTTCAAGATCTGTCAATTGCTGCCATACACATAGAGATACTTTGTTTTCTCATAGTTTCCTTTAGCTTGCAGAGTTCTTGGGTCCAGGAAGCGATTGGTTCCATAGTCTTTGTTACATAGGAACCTCCCTTCTGTTTATTGCTGGCCTGATAGAACCATAGTCTTTGTTACATAGGTTCTCTTCTTGCTTTCAGCTTGCTAGCCTGGTGAAACCATAGTCTTTGTTACATAGGTTTCATTCTTGCTTTCAGCCCTCTTTGTATCTTGTACCTTTGGGTCAAGTTGGAGCCATAGTCTTTGTTACATAGGCTTCACTTGATTCTGATCTTATTGAAACTCCATTTAAAATCCTAAGCTTAACAAACTTAGGTAGAGGACTAACTTGCCCAACTTGTGTTTTCACAATTGTGGTGAGCCAACCTCTCTAAATATCTTGTGTTCCTTTACTTGTGCTTACTCTGTTCTTGACTGGTACGTGAAGCATATTTGTTCCAATTCCACTGCTGATATTTTGTATCAGGTTTTGAAGGACACAAATCTGGGTGGATTTGTTATTTGGTGATCTTAACAGATTTATTCTTGACTGGAATCAGTTTAACCACTGCTTCCAGTATTGGTGATTTATCCAATCCTTGGGGGATTTTATACTTGAAGTATTTGGGCGAAAAAGGGACAATCCACCCCCTCTTGTCTAAAAACGCCCGTTACCGGTCCGACTGGCGGAAATTGGATTTTAGGACCACGTTTTTAGGGTTGATTTAAGTCTTGTCCTACCCAATTTCGGTTTTCTTTCCCCCAAACCTATAAATACACTTGCACCCACTTATCCCACCTTACTAGAGATTCAATTGTTCCCTTGGGTCAATCATCTTCAACTAACAAGCAAGAAGCTTCCTCACCAAGTTTCATTCTTTACTCTCTTGTGAATCAAAGTAAGTTACCACTCCTCTGTCTTAGAGTAATTTTTTGGAGCTAATTTTTCCAATCTAATGGATGAGAATTAGGATTGAATTGCGCGTTAGAGATCACCATGAGATTAAATTGATGAATTTTGAGAAGTTAACTATGCTAGAATTAGGATTGATGCTTTAAATTGTAGTTAACTTGAATTGGGTTAAAATTTTGAAGAATCCTAAAGTTCTAGGTAGTCTTGTTTTTGAATTTCGGAGTTGAAGGTAGAGAATTATGAGCTTGAATTGTAGTAATTAAGCTAGTGTGAATTTGAGGTTGAATAGAGTGAATAACTTGAGTTAAGACTCACCCACTAGGCTTAAGCACACAAGGTGTTTGAGGAATTGTTTATGTGACTCGTGATTGATTTCTTGGTACTTTGCTTTGCTATCATTTGTTGATTCAGGTACAATGGGTCGCACTAAGCGCTCTAAAGTCCCTGAACCTTTCACTACGTCATCCAAATTAGACCACCAACCTCTTGGGTCAAGGAACATAACAGTTAATGTCTTTGGGAACCTTTTGCAAAGGAATCTAACAAGGAATATTGTAGGTACTAAATTCTTCGACCAGATGGATAGATTGGAGGTTTGGAATGACGTGCGGGGGCTTTTCAATAACATAGGTTGGTTGCCTTTTCTTGAGAGGAGGGATATGACTTATGGAGATATGACCACTGCTTTCTTCCATACGATGAATTTTGATCCGGTAGACAACACTTTGACCTTCACTCTTGATGATGTGGAGACTCAGACTTGGAGTGTGAGCAGAATTCGAGAGATTCTTCGGTTTCCAGCTAATGCCACCACTTCTTTACCCAGATGGAGCGAGACTCAGCGTGAGGAGGTGTGGAGATCCTTTCCCTTGAGGGAGGGTGTTCCTAGTTTTTCTCCCCGGAGCACGCATGACAGCTATTTCGACTCGTTGACATGGATACTAGTACATAGGGTTTTAGCCCTGGGATTCTTTGCCAGATACGGGAGAGATAGCCATATTACAGAAGCTGAGTTGGGCATCATGTATATGATGAAAGAGGGTATTAAGTTCGATGGTACGATCGAGTTCCTTTGGAAGCTGCAGGAAAGTACGGGGAGTGTGACGAGCACGATTGCTCACGGAGGCTTTGTGACGATGTTTGCTAGAGAGATGAACTGGACACCGAGAGGGGCTTTGCCTATCAGTTTTGGACATACTCGTCCAGAGTATTTAGAGACCGTAGGCTTAGCTATACCGTGGGAGAGTGGAGAGCTGAAGCATAGTATTCTGCCATGGTGGCCTATCCGTGAAAGAGATCGTTTCTGGCAAATGTACAGCTGGGGATAGCCTGGTTTGATGAGCTTTCTGCGAGGTAGAAGGTGCTCTTGGCTCGGATTCCTGACCGGCCTGATGATGAGTTTGCTGTTCTTCGCAATGCCACACCTGTTGTTGCCGAGGCTAGTGGCGACACTCCCGTGACTTCGAGAGGCGTACGTACAGAGCTAGCAGGATTGAGGGTTGACTTAACCACCGTTATTGCTAGAGTTGAAGATTTGGCACATTATGTAGATGAGCGATTCAACGAGTGGACGGCCGACTTGGAGGCCAAGTTTGACGGGTTCAGTGCTCGCTTGGATCAGTATTTTGGAGGACCTCCATCGCCCTGATTTTGTTATCTTGATATTTTTTTCCCCCAGAGTTCTAGACATTTGTTTCGTTTATGCTTCACTATGTTTGGATAGTTGTCTACACTTGACTTTTTGCTATGTTCGGTTTTCTGACTTGGTTTATGCTATGGTGCTTTTATTTTCATGAATTTGTGACTATTATTATACTTGTTGGATGCATGTTGATTATCAATTGCCTGTGCACTTGATCCGTGTTTTTAGTCACTTGTTCAGGTTCGGAAGCATAGCAAGCACGTTGCCGATTCATCCGTAATTAGGAAGTTTGCTAACCCTTTAATTCTTTCAATTGCATGAGGACATTGCAAAGTTTAAGTGTGGGGGAAGAATGTGCATTCTTGCTATGAGCTTTATTGAATATTTGCATGAGTAGATGTAATTTTACTTGTAAATTGCTAAAATTCGAGTAATTTTGAAAATTTTTGAAAATTTTCCCTCATTTTGAACTTTTTCTTTGAAGTTTGATCGTTGAACTTTTGCTAGAATAAGTTAGGCCTTTTGAATTGAAGAAAGTTGCATGAGATTTGATGATTTAGTGTGTTAGTAAGCCCTTGTATTTTGAGCACCTTTAAACAAAATAATGTACTTAACTTAGAGATATGAGTTGATAATTTTCGAACGAGTCTATGATTTGATTAGGATGCATTTTAGTCCTATCGAGGTGAAATTTTGAATTAATGAAAGACTGAGGAAGTGAAGTAGGCATTCGTTGTCGAAGGATTTTTAGCTTTTCTATTTAGCCGTTTTCACTAAAAAACGCAAACCTATTGATCCCGCTGAGCCTAATTGTTGTGCAAAGATTTTTGTAGCCACATTATAAGCAAAGGCACAGCATACAAATACCTACCTTGATAAGTTTAGTTCACCAAGGCTTGCTCATTTAATTCGGTAAGACGAGTATCTATTCTTAAACCCCTTTTTAACTGTTCTTGTGATTGAGAATGAGGAGTTATTGTGCGAAGAAAAGAAAAAAAAAAAAAAAGAGTGAAAAGAAAAGATATGAAAAGAGAAAGAGGAAAGAAGAAAAACAAAATAAGATTATGCAAAGGGTGGATTTGAAAATGTGGGATTCAATTGAAGACTGGGGCAAAATTCTTAGTGTTAATGGTGAATAGAAGAGTCCATGTTTTGATTAGAGTAAATGATGTAAGCTTGGTGAGTAGTCACTTGATCCAAATTTCCGTAACCTTACCCTAAGCCTACATTAGAAGCTCGAAAGACCTACTGATCCGAAGTCTTGATTTAATTCCATTACTGGAGATAGGTGCGAAGAGTGTATTCCGAAGTTGATAATTGGAGCTTAGGAGGAAATTGTCAAGTTGTCGTTCTAATTTTTGTACATTGTATCGTTTGATTCACACACTACACAAGGGTTTACTTTTCATACTAAATCTTGAGGATTTCCTGTTTACGATTATTTGATTTGATTGGCTAGAATTGTTTAGGCGAAGGTTGATGATTGCTTAGAGGAGAAGGTTTGATGAGGATGTGTTTACTAAATTTTTGTATTACTCGGGGACGAGCAATGTTCAAGTGTGGGAGATTTTGTTGTGTGTAGAAATTGCATGATTTTAAGCGTTAAATAGATGATATTCTGGAGCCGTTTGATGCGTTTATGTGTTCATTTGACTCAGTTTAGGTGTCAATAGAGTTGGAGTTATGAAACGGCGAAGCAGAGCGATTTCACGCATTTTTGGGAGAAAAAGTGGTAACTCCCGTTACCATTTAGCAGTACTAAAGGAGTAACTCCCGTTAATAGCTACAGGAGAGCGGCTTTGGCGAGAACAGAGGGGTAACGCCCATTACCCCTATGTAGAAGGAATTCGGTAACGCCCATTACCAGTAAAAGCGTTAAGGCGATTTCAGGCCATTAATGGGCTTTAACGATGGCAAGGCAAAAATGGGTAATGCCCGTTACCTAGGGCGGCGAGAAGTCTCCTAGGGCTGCTATATATGTGCGTTTTGGAGTCTTTTTGAGGGAGATTTTTCTTCCGTTCATGACCTAGATTGGAGAAGAGAAGAGAAGAAAGTGAGAGACGCCGGAGAGAGTTAGACAGAGAAAAAGAGTTCCCTTCCAAGTTAAGACCGAGGGTTTGGAAGAAGGCTCAGAGATTGAGAAGATTTTCAGAGAATTCGAGAAGACGACAGGATTGAATTCCGAGAACAGTCTTTGGTTTTATTGTTGCTTTAATTCCTAAACTAATTCCTTTGATTTTTAGTTTTAGCTTTTATGTTAGTTTCGTTCTTGAGTTTTACTGAATGTTTATGAGTTTAATTGTAACACCCCAAGCGGTGGGGCATCACACCCCCGCACTATGACCCGACACGTGTACGAAATGGAGAGTCCGCACACGCACCAAGTCACAGCGAACGGGTGACTAACGAAAAATACACCCACTAGCTAGGCGGTACCTAACCCTGTACAGAAGAAAATAAGTGAAACATGATAGCGGGAGCAATACAAAATGGCAACTTTCAAAAACTTTCATACGTTAAACATATAGAGCAATACAGAAATCAAAATCATCTACACGGGTTCAACTAATCTATCGAACCTGTCCTATCCTGTCCCGAACAATTACACAGCAAGACGGGTTCAACTAATCCGAGCACCTGTCCTAACCTGTCCCGAATTCCATTCAATCAAATCATACATGCAACCTGCTCACAACATATCTTATACAAAATTTACAAATTATAAATCAGAACAAAATACTTAACAAACTGAAACGTGCAGACACAGACTCAAAAGATACGACACACAGCCGCCTAGCACGAACTCCAATGCGAACCCAAACCGAAACCTGCACACTAAAAGCATAAACGGGGAGGGGTCAGTCCAAAGACTGAGCGAGGGGCTACCCACACACACCTACATATATATAGAGCACAACACGTAGAAGAAGCAACGTTCGTGAACCCGGGGTTAGTTTTTGCACGCCAAAACATTTCCCGTGATAATATATATATAGGGAGACTTATCAAACAGACCAAACAAATCTTAAATCAAAGGTTTCCTAAGCCACAACTCAGATTCATGCAGACTTAGCACACATACCGGAACGTAACTCATTAGTATAAAAGTATACCAATTTTTATCTTAATTTAAGAATCTACCCACGTTTCACGAACTTATGATAGACTGACAGACAGAACACTCGGCGGGTACGAATTCAATCCAACCAAACTCCTCAGATCACACACATGCATAAATAAACGGAATCAAAACAAACATACCTTCGTTTACACCGTTTGGGGAAGAGAGGTGCCCCTCTCAACCCACCACAAAACGAAACTTGTGAACCCGAGGATCCCACCCGATTCCTTCGACGGCCAGCCAAAATACGCTCCGTCGGCATAGGAGAACTAAGTCTCCCGTTGGTGGAGAAGTGCACAGGGGTCGTAACCGGCGACCCCATGATCGTCCTGGGTCTCCCTTACCCACAACTCCGGGGCCCATCACACAGATAAACAGACATATATCGGAAACTTAACCCGCCACACACAGACAGACAGATATATCTCATGCATATCGTACTTATCATATCGTACGTACATATCACGCAGACTGACCTCGAAATCATAACATATCAAAGCTAAGCATACATAGGCTCGTACATAGCGTTTCTTACTTTCAAGCTTATGACAAAACCATCAAAGTACATATTTCACACATATCTACGTATATACAAGGCTTATAAACCGCACACATTCGAAAACGGGCACATTGCAATAGGGTATACCACTTAAGATGTAACACCCCAAGCGGTGGGGCATCACACCCCCGCACTATGACCCGACACGTGTACGAAATGGAGAGTCCGCACACGCACCAAGTCACAGTGAACGGGTGACTAATGAAAAACACACCCACTAGCTAGGCGGTACCTAACCCTGTACAGAAGAAAATAAGCGAAACATGATAGCGGGAGCAATACAAAATGGCAACTTTCAAAACTTTCTTACGTTAAACATATAGAGCAATACAGAAATCAAAATCATCTACACGGGTTCAACAAATCTATCGAACCTGTCCTATCCTGTCCCGAACAATTACACAGCAAGACAGGTTGTAGCACCCCAACACGTAAGGATGCCACACCCCCGCACTACAGGTCGATCCACACACGAAATGGATAGTCCGTACATGAATCAACCTGCAGCGAACGGGACTAACTCACAAATCATAATGTATAAAAGTAAAGCGGAAGCATGCTATGTCATTGTTCATTTATCAAGTAGTTCACATGCGAATTTTACATATCAATACATTATCATCTCCTAAGATAAATAACAAATAACATTAACAACAGTTCATTTGAAATGATAATTAAATAAATGCACTGTGCGGCGCTCGAATGCAAGGACTCGACTCAGCTTGATTCCCTTTTAGAGTGTACCTGCAAGAACACTGTACATATATGGATTTTCCCAAATATCTCCATCACTCCCATAAACCCCATCACTCCAATAAACACCATCACCCCAATAAACACCATCACTCCAATCATTCCATCACTCCATTAACGGAAAGGTTGCGAGCCTTCACCATTCACGGTAACACTGTAACACGGTAATCACGATGCATGCATTGCTTTGCATGATCATGACATTAATCATGTTGCATGCATTGCTTTGCATGAACATGACACTAATCAAACTACACGCATTGCTTTGCATGAGCCTGAGTTGCTTGTAATCACTTGAACGGTCCAATCACGGTACGCGCATTGCTTTGCACGACTGTGACATTAATCAAGCTATACGCATTGCTTTGCATAAGCCTGAATTGCTTGCTGACAGGTAACACGACGATTCACGTGAACATGCTCATTGATCCCAATCGCTGCTCTGGAGAACCACTGGACAAGAAAATGGGACATGATGCACTTGTAAGACAATGACTCAATAATAATACCAAATCAGACGCACGGCTTAATCATAATCAAGATGTCATGTATTAATAGTTAAGGAATATCAATTTAAGAGCATATTTATCACTAAACCAAGTTTATAACTCATATAAGCCACATACGGGAGCCAAGAAAGTGAAAAGAATGCAATAAGATGGGTTTTGGCAAAGTTTGGTAAAATCTGATAATTTTTGGAAATGCGCATGCGGTAGGAAAACTGAAATAGATTAAGTTCTAAAAGTTGGAATTGAGTTTTGTTTATTGGATATGAAACTAGACAGAAAGACCTTTCCAACGCTATATGACACGTTTTCTAATTCAAAGCGAGGTGGAAATGGCGTAGGTGCGAAGTTGAGCAAAATACAGATTCTGGAGGGGTCGCGGGCGCGACCATTTTGTGCCGCGACCAAGTATTTTTCCGAATTTTCCATGCAATTTTCCAAAATTCGAATGTTGGCCAAAATGGGGTCGCGGGCACGACCAGTTTTATGCATATTTTTGGTCGCGGCAGCAGCAAAACAGGGGAAAACTTCGGCCAAACACAACAATCAACCAAAACATGAATTTTCATGCATTAAAATGCAATATTTCTTGAAATCAATATGTATACATATCCAAAATACCATAAAGTTCCATTTAAACACTCAAATCACTCAAGAACATCAAGAATTTCCACTTTCATGATCACACACCCAACCATCACATAAGCTTAATTCCTTCAAGAATTCATGCTTCTAATCATGATATAATCACATATTCTTGCATCAAATAATATCTAATCCATGTATCACATAAAATCATTAACCCTAGCTTCACATAATGAATTCAAGAATTCATGTATTCATGTCTTATCTTTGAAAGAAAGAGATGAGAGATGATGAAGAAGCTTCAAGCTTTCAAGTAATCAATTGGATGGAAGATAGTTTGATGATGATGATGAACTCCCACTTTCCCTTCTTCTTTGATGGAGGAACCGAGAGAGAGATGGAGGTGGATATGCTTGTGTGTATATGTAATGAAGAAATGAAAGAGATGCATATATTACGTGATGCTTCCAAGAGATGGGGTAACTCACCATAATTTGCTATTAAGTCCCCAAGTTGTCTAGTTCATGCAATCAAGTTCGTACTCAGGAAGAATGAACAATTTAGTCCAATAATATATTCATGAAATTTAGTCTACTAATTTAAAATAATGATCAATTTGATACTTATTTCATGTAATCACATTGAAAGATAATTTATACGATTTATCATGAATTATAGAAATTTAATAAACGAAAGAATTAAAAATAATCCTAACTCTTGGAAAAATTCACACATGTCGTGCGTACCTGGAAAGCCGGAAATTGGGGCGTTACAATTCCCTCCCCCTTAAGAGAATCCGTCCTCGGATTCACCCTTCTCTTGTGTAATAAAATTAAAGTCAACTAACAAGGAGTTAGATGTAACAACGATGAGGTAATGTAAGATGCAACAGTTAATTTCACAAAGTTCAAGTAGGCACGTTGATCATATGATTTACCAAGTCATATAAAGTCACTTGATGAGCAATTAACGTCAAGAATGAATGTAATGTACAAGTTATCAAATAATTCCTATGCCGATCGACCTAGACTTGACACAACACGACACTAGAACCTTGGTTTTGCAACTGGGCTCTGATACCACTTCAGATGTAGCACCCCAACACGTAAGGATGCCACACCCCCGCACTACAGGTTGATCCACACAAGAAATGGATAGTCCATACATGAATCAACCTGCACCAAACGGGACTAACTCACAAATCACATATCATAATGTATAAAAGTAAAGCGGAAGCATGCTATGTCATTGTTCATTTATCAAGTAGTTCACATGCGAATTTTACATATCAATACATTATCATCTCCTAAGATAAATAACAAATAACATTAACAACAGTTCCTTTGAAATGATAATTAAATAAATGCACCGTGCGGCGCTCGAATGCAAGGACTCGACTCAGCTTGATTCGCTTTTAGAGTGTACCTGCAAGAACACTGTACATATATGGATTTCCCCAAATATCTCGATCACTCCCATAAACCCCATCACTCCCATAAACCCCATCACTCCAATAAACACCATCACCCCAATAAACTCCATCACTCCAATCATTCCATCACTCCATTAATGGGAAGGTTGCTAGCCTTCACCATTCATGGTAACACTGTAACACGGTAATCACGATGCATGCATTGCTTTGCATGATCATGACATTAATCACGGTGCATGCATTGCTTTGCATGAACATGACACTAATCAAACTACACGCATTGCTTTGCATGAGCCTGAGTTGCTTGCAATCACTTGAATGGTCCAATCACGGTACGCGCATTGCTTTACACGACTGTGACATTAATCAAGCTACACGCATTGCTTTGCATGAGCCTGAATTACTTGTTGACAGGTAACACGACGATTCATGTGAACGTGCTCATTGATCCCAATCGCTGCTCTGGAGAACCACTGGAAAGCCGGAAATTGGGGCGTTACACGGGTTCAACTAATCCGAGCACCTGTCCTAACCTGTCCCGAATTCCATTCAATCAAATCATACATGCAACTGCTCACAACATATCTTATACAAAATTTACAAATTATAAATCAGAACAAAATACTTAACAAACTAAAACGTGCAGACACAGACTCAAAAGACACGACACACCGCCGCCTAGCACTAACTCCAACGCGAACCACCCAAACCGAAACCTGTACACTAAAAACATAAACGGGGAGGGGTCAGTCCAAAGACTGAGCGAGGGGCTACCCACACACACCTACATATATATAGAGCACAGCACGTAGAAGAAGCAACGTTCGTGAACCCGGGGTTAGTTTTTGCACGCCAAAACATTTCCCGTGATAATATACATATAGGGAGACTTATCAAACAGACCAAACAAATCTTAAATCAATGGTTTCTTAAGGCACAACTCAGATTCATGCAGACTTAGCACACATACCAGAATGTAACTCATTAGTATAAAAGTATACCAATTTTTATCTTAATTTAAGAATCTACCCCCGTTTCACGAACTTATGACAGACGGACAGACAGAGCACTCGGCGGGTACGAATTCAATCCAACCAAACTCCTCAGATCACACACAGGCATAAACAAATGGAATCAAAAAAAACATACCTTCCTTTACACCGTTTGGGGAAGAGAGGTGCCCCTCTCAACCCACCACAGAACGAAACTTGTGAACCGGAGCATCCCGCCCGGTTCCTTCGACGGCCAGCCAAAATGCGCTCCGTCGGCATAGGAGAACTAAGTCTCCTGTTGGTGGAGAAGTGCACAGGGGTCGTAACCGGTGACCCCATGGTCGTCCGGGTCTCCCTTACCCACAACTCCGGGGCCCATCACACAGATAAACAGACATATATCGGAAACTTAACTCGCCACACACAGACAGATAGACATATCTCATGCATATCGTACGTACATTTCACGCAGACTGACCTCGAAATCATAACATATCAAAGCTAAGCATACATAGGCTCGTACATAGCGTTTCTTACTTTCAAGCTTATGGCAAAACCATCAAAGTACATATTTCACACATATCTACGTATATACAAGGCTTATAAACCGCACACATTCGAAAACTGGCACATTGCAATAGGGTATAACTATAACCTAACCTCACCTGGCACCAAACACAGCCGAAGACACAGCAGATGGTTCACCCCGGAACCTGCACAACTCACTTGTCACTACCCCGGGTGCACCTGAACCAAAAGGACACACACCAAACACAACAAAGAGCTCAGACAGACTCAAACAACCACACAAAGACGCACGACACATGCTCAACCACTTAAGAAATGTAACCACATAAGCAGGGTTCAGATTCACATCAATTATATGCAAAAGAAAACCTTAGGACATATTCATGATTGCATAAAACGAAATTCATATGATGCATATTTACAAAACAACAAACTAAATTCACATAACACTTTTCAAACAAAAGCACGTATTACAAGACCAAATAAATCATATTTAAAGCATGCTACGAATTTCATTTAATTCATAAGATTACATATCAAATTCCAACTAAATCACTCAACCCTACTAAGTTCATACAATTCATATGTTACATATTAGATTCAAATTCAAGTTAGGTAATTAAACTGTAATTGCAAAAGTCTCAAATTTAATCATCCAAGGCATGCTAATTCAACTTTTACTTAAAAATCAAAATTAGCTTAATCATTTTCAAATGATAAGGTTCAATTAATTCAAGTTATACAAATTTGTATTTTCTAAAATTACATAAACACCTCTTGTACGAGAATTATACCCAATTGGCATGAAACGAAACTAATATCAAGAACAAATTCATAAATTTATACATTCATAATTCATTACATATTTTCAAATACCAAGCAATGCATATTCATCAATTTATCGAACATACAAGTACGAATTACATTTTAAACAATTAACAACTAATACAATTTCGGCATAACGGGGTTCAATTTACAATTCAAAGCATCAATGCATATCACATTTCATTAAATATAAGATTTCGTATAAATCAGAGTTCATATAAATCGATAAGTCAAGCAAATCGCAATTAAATTATATTTAGTTCAATTAATCAAATAAATCACAAATGCACAAATAAATTTGCAGAAATTAAACCGAGTGTCCGATTGACGAACGGAAAGTGGTGTTGGACTCACCACGACGAAGCGGACAAGCTGTCCGAAGGTCGCCGGAGCTGCCGGAACAGTGGCCGGTCGCCGTTCGGCCGCCGCCGGAACGTGCCGAAAAAATCCCAAAAATTCACCCGTGCAAGGATTCCTCGTGCTCAATCCAATTCCTCGATCAATTTCTGCAAATTCCAAGCCAATTGTCTCCAATTTCAGATCCAAGAATACGAAAACCCTAAAATCTTCAAATCCAAATTACTTGCAAACCGGTGAACCAAAATGCGATCCGAAAGAAGCATTGTCTTACCCGTGACGAGCTCTTCGAAAGCCCTAAGGTAGCTCGCCAGAAAAATCCTCGGAACTAGCGCCGCCGTTGCACCGGCACTGTGCCACCGCGATCCACCGCGAATCGGCCAAATCTGGAGTCGCGTGATCAATGGCCACTAGTTCTTGTCGTTCCGTACAACTTTCGTGAAGTGCCCGAGACCAAAAGGTCACCGGAAAAGGGCCCCGTTGGCCGGCGAAGTTTCTGCCGCCGCTCCCATCGCCGAAACCACCACCTACGGCCAAAATCGGATGAAATCGATGCTGAAAATGGACTCGGGAGGTTGGAAAACCTTGGAAAACACTAACCTTCGTCGAAAAAGGACGCCAGAGCGCCGCCGTGACACTGTTCACACGGCGGCGGCATGAGCTTCAGGCGGTGCGTGTGCTGCCATCCGGTGGCCATTGGCCGTGCCGCCAACGTCCCGTGCTGCGCCAGGAGGTCTTCTCTCAGGGTCTGGGGCGCGTGTCGCCGGAAGCCGCAGTGAAAGGCCGGCAAAGTGGAGGCTCCGCCACCCCCTCCAAGAGCGACTGAAAATCACTGAAACGAGCCTCCTCTGCTCGACGGTTGGTCGAGATCTTGGTACGGTTGTGACCGCATCGTCGAGCTCTCCGAAATGGACTATTCATTCGTCGAAATCCGTCGAGAAATGGCGGCCAAGTTCCGGTTTGTGCATGTTTCCACACCGTGAGTGTGTGTGCACAGTGAAAAACGCGGAAGAGAGGGAGAGAACTGAAGTCTACTGCGTTTGGCACGAAATATGGGGATCCGGGTATATATCTCGGGTCCTCGTACGCGAAAACGATCGGGAGGAAGGGCTAACGACGTCAGAATTAAACAAACTCAGAGTCTACGGACTCGTCTCGATGCCCCGAACGAGTTGAAGGGGTCAAAATGGTCAAAATCTCATTCGAACGATAAATGACCGAAAATCTCTAAAAAGAGAAAATTACAAAAAGGCCCCTAAGCTCTAAAAGAGTTCAAAGTAGGGCCACGCAAAACACAAAATCACACAATAAAACACGTAAAAAGGTTGAAATGAGGCGTACCTTATAAGTCAGACGAACGGGATGTTACATTAATTGTTAGACTTTATTTAGATTCGTTGACCATGATTTATGTTAATGCAGTTTCCATTAGTCTTATCATTTTTACTTCAATTATGAGTAGCTAATTATCTAGGGCTGGGGGGAAGTGATGATGATTGCATGATGGATGTTTGATGAGATACTTGAGTGACTTGTGTTAATTCTTAGTTTGAAAACTGGATTGAATTGACTTGCGATGGCCTAATCACTCGTAACATGTGTCACAATTAACTATAAATAGAAAGAGTGATGGTAGTTTAGAGGGTTTTCAATACTTGTGAGTTGTAGGGTTCAAAGAGATTTGGTCCTAGCTTATACAACAGTAATCTTTTTCTATGCCTGCTAGAATACTGAATTACACTAGTCTTGTTCCTAAGGTTTAATTAACTATTGGTGATTGCGAGAGAAACATTGAACACTAATTAAGCACTTGGTTACACCTCGAGAGAGGGTAATTCAAATATAAGTGACTAGGTTGTAGAATTACACTTGTCAAACGGGTATCACATTGGCTTTTGATTATATGATTCAAAGCTTTTTCCCATGCCTGTTTAGTTTACTGAAGTCAATTCGCGTATTTAAGTTGTTAATTGCGATTTTAGTTCAGTTACTTGTTAATTTCCGCATCAGTAGATTAATAGTAATAACCTTGAATTCGTTAAGTCTTTTGATTAGAGAGAAATAGAGAGTAGTGATTGATTTCCCTTCCCTGTGGGTTTGATCCTATTGTGCTACGCGTATATTAGTGTACACTTGCACGATTGGTTTTAACTGTAGTAAAATCAACTTACAACATCGGGTTAAATAGATGTCGATGCTATGTACCACGTTATTTCCACTCAAGCACATGAGAATGTTATAATTAACTAATATGGTACACCAAATAAATAAACTCAAGATTCTAAATATGCCATGGATGCACGTGCCATGAATGCAAGTACCTCAACTTCGAACTCATGTTGATATCCGATTTGAGGCCTTTGGTCCCTTGTTCGTTAATTTTTTTTTTTAATTTTTTTTAACACACACACCCAAGTGGCCAAAGGGATTCGAACCCGGGACCTTGCCTTCAACAAAGAATCCTCAAACCACTTGGCCAACCCCTGTTGGCGTCCCTCTTTCGTTAATTGCTATTGCTTAATTACTTCACTATCTCACATTATAGCGCCTCTTCATCCTACTCCAACACGCCTCAAGGATATGGTTGATGAGAAAGCCACCCGTAGTTCGGTAGAATTGGTGATGTCCTGAAAATATCCCCTAACACTAGATAAAGGTATGCATGCCGATTAGTACGTGAGGATGCCACATAATTAAGTCAAGTAAGAGCAACTAGGAAATGCAATGCAACATGTAAGATAATATCAACTAATTGATATAAATTCAATCGTATATCATACTAATTTATGATGCAAATAGGTACACATAACCACATTGTCCTATGCCGTTCGACCTAGACAGACACAACACGACACTGAGCCCTGGTTTTGCAATCCAGAGCTCTGATACCACTTTAGGATGTAGAACCCCGCACGGTGGGTCACCACATCACCCGCACCTAAGCCCAATCCACATACGAGATGGGAAACCCGTACATGAACCAAGCAGAGGCGAACGGGAGATAGACAGACATACACCCAAGCTAGGCGGAACGTAGACCCTGCCAATTAAATAAACCAACAAAAAGAGAACCAAGTGCGTATGCGGAAGCAATTCATATATTCAAACATAAAACACAAGTAGCAGGTGACGGGTACAACTAGCATAAATACCTATTCCCGAATATTAACAAAACTATAAATGAAAACAGGTTCATATCTGTCCCTAGAAGCCTGTCCCGAAAAAGTATAACATAATAAACAATGCATACATAATCAAATATCCATACTGATATAAATCCGAATCGTATAAAATGCAAAAGACTCAAACTAACAGAGGACCCGACAGACTCCAGGACACGACACACCGCCTAGTTTGAACTCCACGCGACACCTGCACACTAAAAACAAAGGGGAGAGGGGTCAGTCACACGGACAGAGTGAGGGGCTACCCACATACACTACATATATATAAGGAGCAAAGCACATTCAGCACACATCGTTCATGAACTCAAGGATAGTTTTTGAACTCTAAAACATTTGCCCGTGATACATATATATAGAGGTTTCTAATCAAAATGGACAAAGACCAAATACCAAATTCATGCATAACAAACATTTGAACCATTACTTATCATTTCAAATCATTTCATACATTAAATCACATTTTCAAAAGATTCATATTTTATCTTAATTAATAATCTATCCCCGTTTCACGAACTTAACCAAACTTACATACAAAACTCGACGGGTACGAGTACCTAGTCCCATCCTGGACTCCTCCGACTAATCAAACAAGCAAATTCATTAAACGTAAAACATACATACACATTAACCTCTTTCTCCGACGATGGAAGGGTTACGTGACCCTAACCATCCATTACAGTCGAGGGGAGTGCAAGCTTCTCAACCCTCAGGATATCCATCCCTCACCAAACCTCCTGGTGAGTTCAGGGGTAATCCTATCAGAGTGGAGACTACGCCCATGCTTAACCCGACGGCCCGCTGTCGTACCGGGCGACCTGGCTCGTAGGCTCCGGGACCCAACATTACCAATACATTACATTCATTACGTAATAAAACCTGCAACATTAAACTTATCATTATAAATATTAACTTGCGTACAAAGCATTACCTAGCAACAACAATGTTATTCATACCTCTCCGTGTCAAATCCTTTAGGCGTATGTTCCGGCTCATAAGAGGCACACGGTTTGAAGCGTGGTTTAATGTTGCAACACTGAACGAGTATATTAACAAATCGAAACAAGCGTACATAGGCTTGTACATAGCTCATTATACTTGCAAAGGCTTAACAAATTCATAACATACATATTTCGCACATATTTACTTATACTTAAGGTCATAGTTCGCATGTATAGAAAATGGGCACGCTTCATATGGTTTAACTATGACCTAACCTCACCTTACACCGACGTGGCCAAGAACGAGACAAATGATTCACCCCGGAATCAACTCGGATCACGAAACACCACCCCCGGTGCACCTGGACAAACTGAATATAAAATGCAAGACTTAGACTCGAGGATGAACCATATAGACGTACGACATATGCTTAGTCACGTAAGAGATGCAAATACTTAGTCAAAAGCTCATACACATGTCAAATTCATCCAAGACGTGTAAAAACACACATATCATAGCTTAACAAATTCATAATATGCATTAAAGCATGTTCGTGTGCACAATTAATGCGTAATGAAGCATCTAAATACCTAACAAGGAGCATATGCGATTCGTGCAAACAAGTCACATTACTTAAGAAACATAAAATGCATAAAAAGAACAAATACATACACACACACATGACACAACAAGTTAGGATCAAGTTCGGATGTGAAAAGGTGAAAGAAAAGGGGATGAAAAGCCTAAGAAATGGTTCCGAGCAAAAACGGGCAAAAGCTGGAAATTTACCGAAATGGACAAGCTGTAGGAAAAAGATCATAACTTGAGTTTTAGAAATTGGAATTAACTTTTGCTTCTTGTAAATGAAACTAGACACATAGATCTTTCAAATGGTTAGTGGCTCAAATCATGGTTCAAAGCGAGGCAAAAATGGGGTAGGTTTGAAGTTGAACGAATGCAGAATCTCGGCGAAGTGGTGACACAAAATTCAAATGGTTATATCTCACAATCTAGAACGAATTTTAAGGTGATTCCAATTGGAGAATGTTCTAGACTAAAAAAGGTTTCTACCTTCCAAAAATTAGACAAAACAAAGTACGTATGAGATCGGTGCAGCCGCGAAAATATTACACTGGAAACCAGTCGCGGCCACGAAGGCAAAACAGAAATGCCTCCAGGAGGATGGTCGCGGCCGCGACACATTTTAGGCTAAAAATGGTCGCGGGCACGACCGAGCTTTCAGCCATGGCGACTGAGTCGCGGGGAGGTTTCCAACCTCCCCAAAACCCATCCCAAACCCCAAGAATCGACCCAAAACGAACATATAACATCAAAGAACACATATAGAACACATTAGAGCACAAATTGGACTCCGAAACGAGCCCACACACCCAAACACATGAAACCCACACTATTCATCATCTTCTTCAAAGGCTAGAATTCAAGCAAGCAAAACAAGATTCAATCGGGAGAAAATGAAGCACTCGAAGAGAGGAACACATTGCTTACCTTGGATCGTTGATCGGACGAGGGATGAAGTCGGAACTTGAACTCAAAGGGTTGGGGCTTGGGAGCTTCTTCTTTCTCTCTTCTTGCTTGATTCTAATGTGATGAAGTGAGGGAAAGGAATGAGCTGATTTTCAGCTCATTTCAAGGTATAAACGGGTCGGGTTACAAGAAAACGGGTAGGGTCAAATGGTATCCGGTCCATTCGGATCGGATTTTAAAACGGTTGGGCGATCAAACGACTTTAGAAAAAATAAAAGGTTAATTTCATTGTATCCGAATCGTCGAAACGAACTCAATGATAAGGTCGAAATTCGCATTCGATTTCCCGAGCTCAAGGTAGCCACGAGGGCTAAAAACATCCTAATTATAATTAGGTCCCTAATTTGCAAATACTGGACGATTGAGTCCAAGTACATTTAATTAAATTCTAATGCACACATAACTAAAATAAATTACAAATTGACACATAAGACATGCAAATCACATAATTACTAAATTAAACTCTCTCGAGATTTTATACCTGAATTGCCGAGAAGACGGGGTGTCACATTGTAAATTAGATTAGGGCTGGTGGTTTAAATTATACTAAATTAGTCTCTTCTTGAACCGAATCATTGAAAGTATGCTTCATAATTTTGATTCATAGTGTTAGGCCTGGAAAACATTCAACTTTGTGTTGTTTTGTTTAGTGGGCAGCTTAATCTGAGAAATGGGCAGTGTTCAGCAGCCGCCTTTTCTGTTCAGGGGGAGAAGAGTTGCATCTATGTGAATACTCCTTGGTTTTTATCAATCTGCACCTTCTGGTTGGAGATACGGTTGATTCGGCAGTTTTAAGCGCTTCAAGTCTCGGTCTTTGTAGGTACGTGTTGAGATAATTGTTGAATTGGGGCTGAATTTTGGGATTTTTGTGATTATTTTGCCAATTGAACGAGTGATGGGGGCGTGGGAAGTGTTACTTTGGAGGTATTTGGGTTTTTGAGTTTTTGCTGCTCTTTTTTTATTCCCCACTTCGTTTTTTTACCTGGGGGGGGGGGGGGGGGGGAATGAAGGCTTTTAAGGGGATAAACTCTGACCAAGACGATAAAGCAATTTTCTAAAAGAATGGATTGGTTTTGTAAATGATTATATTAGAAGTACTTTGATATCTGATTTTATTGAATCAGTTGAGATATATTGAGACAGGACTGGTTATGAATTTTTTATTGGTTTAGTGGTTTGAACTAAATGTACAGTTAATTTAGTTTGTTTTCTTGATACCCAATCAGATGTATAATTTAATAAATTGAAAGAATTTTAATGTTCAGGTTTTCTTTTCCGATACTAGAGGCTTATTGATTGAAGAGCTTTACTGTTCTGTTCTTGAGGTGAGTGTTTGTTAAGTATTCCTGTAATCCTAAGTGATAATTACTCTGATAATGTTTCTAGGTTTAAGTAGGGCAATCACTTTTGTGGTTTCAGACCTGTTCAGAAAATATTCCGTGGTTTATTAACTTATAGAAGTTGGAGCCTGGTTTTGACTTGGGAATAGCCTGCTACAGTTGGCATGGCCTACGACTTGGTGGGCTTTCTCCGGGATTGGCTATTGTGTTGAATGGTAAGGACAGAAGAGCGGGTTCTGGAAAATTGCGCCTATTTTCATACTGTATGGAAAGGAAAATAGATGTATGAAGTCACCCTTGAAACTTCTAGTATACAGTAGATTGGCTGGGCTACTGTTGCTTGCCCTTTCACTGATCATAAAGGTGTTGGGGATGCAGATGATTCTTATGCATATGATGGGATTCAAAATTATGTAGAGGTTTTAATATGTTGTTTGTTCTCTATGCAAATAGCGGTTGAACAAGTTGAAATTCAAGTACCAATTGAAAAGGTTTGTTAATTTTCATAATCTCTTCTGTTCTCTTTATATTTCCGCATGCTATTGTTTTGTTGTACTTCTGATTGGTTGCGTAACTGAGGTGTTAAAATATATTCATTTACTTCAGGTTGGTTTGATCATTGAGAAGGGTGGAGAAACAATTAAAAACATGCAGACAAGATTAGGGGCACACATTCAGGTGGTAGATTTGTTTTACTCTTTCGACTTGTGGCTGCCTAATGGCATATGATGAGTAGGTCCTTATTTTCTCAGTTGATTCAAAAATTCCTTCTAATGGAGATCAATCTAGGGAGAGGACAGTCCGCGTGACTGGTAGTAAGAAGCAAATTGAAACTGCAAGAGAGATAATCAAAGATGTCATGTATCAGGTTTGTCAGATGTTTCCTTTCTTCTCTTGTTTAGTGTTTGCACTGTTATATGCATTTCAATGCTCCCACTTGATGTTTGTTTATGTGCTCTGAGCTTGTAGATTTTTTTCTCTTGGTACTTTTGTTCAGCTATGTTTCCTGTTTCTTAACTGTGTTGCATAACAGTAGGTCCTAATATGAAAGTGCTCTTTTATGTTCTGTAATCTGGTCATCAGAAGCCAGGTTAATGAAACTATACTTGTGTTGGTTCTCATCGTATAATTATTAGAATGTTTGGTTAAGGTTAGTTGGAAATAGCTATCTCCATTCTATTTATCTCCATTACTGTACTTTGGGAAAATAAGTTGGTGTGCAATAACATGTGCATACTATCTGTATTAAACTGTAATATTGCTTTCAATATTATGGTTGTGATGTATTAGTGATTGATAGACAATGCACCTGCTATCTGTTTACATATTTCTCTTCTTTCCAAGAATCTGAATCATTTTTGATGCTATGCCAATTCAACAAACTTTAGATATGATCAGGATATGAACTGAAGTTCTGTTACTGAATACAAATATGCAGTTAAATTCAAATAAGATTTCGGTTGCCATGATTTTGGTTGACACTAAAATGCAGATTTGGCTTTTCCTTTCACTTCCAGTTTGCATTGCCTTCTTGGTGTATCAATAGGACTGCTGCCAGTTCAGCAAGGAATCACTGTTTAGGATTGCTGCCATCTTCTCGAAAATTTATTTTGTTCTCGTTCACCCTAGATTAGATAAAGAGGCTGTTGCACTTTTGTAATGTTATTTGAAGAATTGGTTCTGAATAAATAATTTTGAATGGTTGTAAAATAATAATTTTTTAAATTTTTTTTTAATAATTTCCGATGGAATTCCGAGGGGAATCCCCGTCAGAATTGTTTATTTTTTTTTCAATTTTAATAAATCCAACGGTATTCCGAGGGAAATCCAGTCGGAATTAATTAATTGATTTTTTATTTTAATAAAAAGCCGATGGAAATCCCGTCAGAAATAATTAATTAATTTTTTATTTTAATAAAAAACCAACGGGATTCCGAGGGAAATCCCGTCGGGAGATATATTTGATTTAATCCCAATACGACATTTCCGATTCCCTCGGAATTCCGTCGGAATTATTTTAATTTAATTTTTTTTTTTTTTTAGTCCCTCGGAAGTCCTTCGATTTTTGGATTCCGAGGGAGGGTTTTCCTACGGACTATTTCCCGTCGGAATTCACAGAATTTCTTGTAGTGATACCACCAAGACAAAATGTTCCTGAGGAAACCATCATTAGGATCCCTACTCCAGTATCAACCACCTCCACAGCCTGTAATGTCTCAATCCATGAGTTGTGTAAGTTTCAAGCTAGTGGGAGTGGTGTGCCATTGATTGACAAAGGTGGGAGAAAGTATGTCACAAGAAGAAACTTACATACGGCTGTGCAAAGTCTATCTGTGAAGAAAAAATCATTAAAGAGGACTAAGAAACAATCTTCTTAAAATGATGTATGTGGTATGGTTTTATGTTATCTTTTTGGCCTAAAAATCTCTCTCTTTTTGGATTATATAACATATTGATAGTTTATGCTCAAACTGTTCTTGAACTATGCAGTATATGTTGGAAAATACGAATCAGAAAGCAGCGGAATTTAAAAAATTTTCCCAACAAAAGGACCTTAGACTCGCAATCGTGTATCCAAATTCGTAGAGTTAAGAAATTTACTTTTCTTTTATTCTTTCTTGAAGCGTTTCAAGCCACCCAAGAACGCTCTTCTCGCGGCTTGATCCCCTCTCCTTGGTAAAGCTCGAATCTTCAAACTTCTAACTTGAAGCTCTCTAGAGATAGTCCACCAACTTGATCACAATCTAACTAGTAAGGATGCTAGTTCTCTAGTTAGTGTTTAGGCTTAACCTAGGGTTTCGTTTATCTTGGAGAAAGGATGGTGTTCAACACATGAACCAAAAGAATTGCCAATTAGCTCTAAGGGGAGCTCGAGGTCCCCTATTTATAACAAAGGGAGGACCGAAAATCCTAGTCCTTATGGGCTAGGGTTTTTGGTCTCTCTCTCTCCTATTACTTGATCATCAAGTAATTTTGACTTTGACTTTGAATTCAAATTCAAATCAACTTTCAAGAGAGCTAAAAATATCCAAACTATTTTTTGGATAATTTTATACTTTATTTATTTAAAATAAATAACTTATTTTATCTAATTAATTAATTCATAATTAATTAACTAGATTATTTTTCTCCAAAATAAGACTTTCTTTTTAATTCAAAATTAAACCAAAGTCTATTAAATAATTAACACATTTAATTATTTAATATATATATATACAATATATATATTCACACGTGTGGGACACGTGTCACTCACGTGAGCCACACGTGTCGTTTCACACGTGTGGAACCCTCTTGGCCTGATTAACTCGTTTAATCATTTTAAAGCCTCAACTCATGTCACCAAGTTGTTGTGTGTGACCCTCTAGGTTCTCAATTCAATTAGCAGTGACCCTAATTAATTAATTCACTAATTAATTAATCAGTCCACAGATTAAACGACCATAGTCTAGCAACAGGTGTTTAACCCCTAGCTGAATTGGAATGTTCGGATTCGACAGAACCTTTAAGTCATTGATTCATGTGAGATACAATCCTCCTACTTACTATCTCTCAACCAAGATCTAGGGTAAGGGAATAATCAGAACCCTAATAATCCGGTCTTAAAGCTAAGTGCATTTCATATCCATTTGATCACAATCCAAGAAACCCTTTTCTTGATGTCTTGATCTACTGCCTTGGCCAAGGACTCCATATGGCATATGAATGACTTACACAATAAGAGATCACCTTGCATATGCAAGTGTAGGTCCTTTCTTGATTCTCATTCACTTTCATGAATCACTTGTGCAGCCCCAGCACAAGCCTTGAATCAGTTGTCTAAAGCGATACCCTTTAAAGCTTATACCTAAGACTACAGAGTTAACTCATAAAGTGACAAGGAACCTCAAGTCTTAAGGATCAATTAATCACATCAATGACTCGTGTGATATTTCCTAATCTGGAAGTTTCCATTTCCTGAAATAGAAACTTCCTTTCCCATTTAGGAATGTTCTCACACGGGGCACCTCAGTGAACTTACTTATTAAAGTAAGCACCCTCATGTATCACGCACGTATCAACTATACACTTTGCACCTCCATGAAACAAGGTGGTCCTTCTTAAGGGCGCGATCCCACAAGCAAGCCTTAGAGGAGTCAAGTTGACACTCCCACTGTCGGTAGGACTCATCGGCTTGGAGTATTTTACTAATCATGACTTATGTGATATAGGGCTCGTTTCATGAACCATTTCACCTAAATGGTAGAGTCCTAAAGTCATCAGAATTAGGGGAGTTCTCATACATGCACAGATAAAGTAAACGCATACCAAACAAGAGCATATAAAGAAGTGTTGCCTCAATTCGTTATTTCATTCAAAGATTGTTTGTGATTACAATAAGGAAAAGCACAAAGCGGATATACAATCGGCTTTCTAGGGCACTATTCCTAACAGTATATTGGTTTTTGTATGCTGAAACTCAGACTTGAATTTAGTGATGTTGCTGTTGAAATTTTCTAATTGTGTATGGTGAAACTTGGCTTGGATTATGCAGCGAAATGGTTGTTATTGTTGTGTTTTGATGGGTGGTGGTTGCGGTGTTGTTTGTGTGTTGCTTGGTTAGTATTTGGAGGGAAATTTAAGTTTCTGTTTGGAATGGAGGGTATTAGCACGTGTAAAGTTTGATAATATGTTAATTTGGCTGCCAAATGGTCAATCCCATTAGTTTTCTAACGTTTGTTAGCATTTGGGACCACATAGGTCGAGAATTTTAGGATTTGGGACTAAATTGAATTATTCCAAATGCATGGGACTAAATTGACGAGGGCCAATCCTGTGGGACTAAATTGGCAATTTGGCCAAATTATTATTATTTAAATAATAAAAGGTATAAGATTGTTAATTTTTTAAATTAATTGGAATTTTATTAGATTTGATTTTCTTGGATTATTTGAAAAGGTTTTCTAACAAGAATTGCTACTAAGTCGTGTTTTTAAGTTATTAGAACTTAAAGGCGAAAATTTTAATTTATTGGTAAATTTAAATTCTTGTAATTTCTTAGAATATTAGGTGATCATGAGTTAGTCTTGTGATATTTTAAATTTATGCACATTGATGGTTTACATTTGGGTTTGTGAGCCCTAGTTACGTGTTTTTAATTCGGTGTAGGTACCCCACTTATGTGCGTACTGTTACTTGTTTATAATGTGGCTTTTCTTATTACTGTTTTCGGGTTGGTGTATGCCCCGTGTAAGTAACGCCCCAGTTTTTCATTTATATTAATATGTCATATTTGTTGATAAGTTGCGCAATTAAATTATTTAATTTTGTGATTAAGTGTTTATAAGTGTTTTATATTTAATTTTATTATAAATTGTATTATCTTATTTTATTTTTTATTTTATTTCATTTTCATTATTTCGTTAATTTAGTAATTATTATAAATTGTTAATTAAGTGCAATATTAATTAATCCTACTCTAATCATATTAATTAATTTATTCAAATCCGTTGACCTAAATTATATTTAAAATAGAATTTAAATTTTAGTTTTAAATTATAATGCATGAATTTATTAAAGCTATGTGCATGATTGTTTAATTGTGTTACGTTCTCATATGAAATGATATCGAAATGTCGTGAAATTGAAGTAGGTCGTAAATATATGTGTTATGAACATGTCTATATGCTCGTTTTGTGTTTTCGAATTCGGTTGATGCATTAACGAATTTAATTTGATTGGTGGAACCAAATCGGGGGCTAACGTGCAATTAGCGTACCCTTGGTTCCGTATGTGATATTCTGAGCTCGGGAACTCGGATTCGAGTTCCGTCAACTTTGTTGAACTCGTATCGAAGATTCAGGTTTAATGAATTTAGCCTCATATTTTTCCAAAATCATTTGAACCTCCGAAATTCAACCGAAAAACGAAACGACATCAAAATGACCACCTTTCACTAAAATGCCCATAACTTGTTCAAAACTTAACCAAATTAACTATGGTTGGTGGAATTTTAACCCTAGTTCAACCCTTTACCATACCTTACCTACCCCATCTCGATCTAATCCTCACATAAACCAGTAAGTTCAGCCAAAGCTTCTGCATCTCTGTTTTTCCCGTAACTGTGCAATCCTTGAGGTTTTGGAGCTCAAATCTCAATCAACCTTCATCCATTCAACAAGGTGAGTTAGGATTATGTTGTACATGCACCTCTGGTTATTTTCATCCTCTCATCTCTAATTTGGATTCAGATTTCATGAAGTTTGAAGCATGAGCATGAACAGTTAGGTTTTGAAGTGCTTTGATGAATTCTGGACTTTGCTTGATCTCTAATTTGTTTTGATGATATATATATGATCCTTTTACTTCATTTTTGGATGTGTATGCTCGTATGGGTCGAGGGATCACGTTGGGATGCTCTGTTCCTTTTTCCAGTTCTTGCCCTGTTTTTATGCACGAACTGCTGCCTTGTTCTTTCTCAGGTTTTGCTGCGTGTGTTGGAGTTAATTACAGGCCTGTAGCTGTGCTTTTGTAGCCTTTTTATCCCTTATGTATCAGCTTGTTTTGGGTGCAAAGGTTGTAAGAAATTTGGCCTGGTTTGATCACCCATTTCCTCCCCTGTTTTCGTTCTTGGCTTCGCTGCTTCTGTAACTGCTGCAACACTCTCCCCGGCCGGGGAGAGTTTCCTCTTGGAAAGTGCCTGGCCGGGTACTTCTACTGCAAAAGCTTCTATACTCTCTACCCGGCCGGGGAGATTTGTGAAGGGTTGGCTACCCGGGCGGGTAGTTACCGCAGAGCCTCTGTTTCTTTTTCCCTCTGTTTTCGGCTGCTTCTTACCTTCTCTTCTTTCTTTTCCTTCCCTTTCTTATTGCTGAGTTGCTGCTTCTCTTCCTTCTTGTTGCTCTTAGGTTGCTGTGTGTGTGTGTTTGTTTTTCCTTCATGTAAGCTGCTGCTGCTTGTTTCCTTTTCCTTCCTGCATGAATGGTTGTTAGTTGTTAGTAGTAATACTTGAAGGAAGTAGTGGTTTACATGTGCATATGAATTGGCTAAGTCTGAATTTGTGTAAGAATTGCATGTACATGTAATATGGCTTTGAATGTTTCATGCATGAGATTGTTGTGCTTTATGGAATTACCTGCATGTTAGTACGTATGCTTGCTATAGGTGTATATCTTGTAATTTAATTGTTACATGCATGGAATTGGTAATTGTTGCATGAAACTGCATGCATTTTTGGTACGTATGCATGTATATATATATATATATAATATAATATATGTACGCATATTAAAAAATATATATATTTATATATATATTTATATATGTTTATTAAATATTGAATATTAATTGATTTAATTGAGTATAGAATTTAATTGTTACCTATCTCATGTTTTATTTAATTTTCGATATTGAATTGAATGTAATTAATTGTCTATTTTCTAATTATAATTGCGATTTAATACGTGCTATGCTCCTAATTGAAATTCTTAAAATGAATTGATTGGAAATATGAATTTATAAATTTGAATGAAATGAATGAACGAGTGGCTTATGTTATGCTTTAAATTTCTTAATAGTGCACATGAACATTCTCATGACATAATATTATCTTTTACGCATTCATATCATATTCATTCCATTGCCGAGCGTCATATATGGTTCATTTAGAGTCTTGAGTCTCACGAACACATTATGTTGTCTTTTGTTCAGTTTATCTCCAGGGTGGGGAAATCTTAATCTTTCGGGCACTTGGTAACTCGTATCCTTGTATCGTCATGTCACAGGTGAGGGTGTTTTCGTTCTAGTTACGTACTAAACCCTACAACCTTATGTGACAAGTTTTGGCCAAAAACTATATATATATATATATATATATATATATATATGTTACTTTTAAAGTCGAGTCATCGAGTAAATATTGATCAAGTAAACCCTTTTCCAAATGAATTATGGATTATGTTATGTCTCTTATGAAATGAAATGTTTTGGCGAGATTATGCATGTATGTTATGTTCACGGGCCCAGGAATTCAGTACATGTGGCTATCCGGGGAGGCAAGGGCCGACGGTGATCCCATGTGCTGATTCCATTATGTTAACGGCGAAACGGACCTCATCAAGGAGGTTTTGACGAGGAAACGCTAACCGGGCTTTGAGGCCTCATGAACCTCATAGCCACAATGATATGTTTAGGTGGTCGGGCCTTGCAAACCCGTCCACCACCCGGAGGAAGAAGGTTGGAACTTATTTTATGATTATGATTATGTTTATGATTGATATACACCGTGCGGGAAGGCCGGGACATGGATTGCCCAAACGAATATGTTTTATAATATGATATATGATCTGCGTGTATTATGATATATTGCATGATCACCTATTTAAAGTATTAATGATATGTGTCGTACACAGTCGGAGTTTGGTTGGAGATGATGCACGCTCACTCGCCGAGCCTTTATGTTTATGTATGAATTAAGAACGGAATGAATTAATATGATTAGTCATAAAATCTGAGCATTGCTTAGTCTTCCTCTTGCCCTTTTGGGAACTAATTTTAAATAAAACCTTGCTCGGGATTTATGACTTGCATGTGCATGTTTTATATATACGTATATCGCTCCTGCTCATTCAGTCTTCTAGAGATTGACCCTCTCCCTCCCCAACCTTTTAGTGCGCAGGTTTAGCGTTGGAGTTCAAGCTAGGTGGAGTTTTGGTAGAGTCTTTGAGTCGGTCAAGCTTAGTTAGAAGAGTCTCTGCACTCACATATGTACTTATATTGCGGTTGATTCGACTTTGTAAGAGCATGAATTTGACTCTTTATGTATTCGTTATCGAATTGAATTTTCGGGCTTTGTTATGAATTAAAAGAGGCATGAGGAGCCCAAGTCTGCCTGTGGTTCGAGTGTTTAATTTCTGCAGGCCCGTGGCCAATGCATGTGTTTGGTTTTAGTTCCCTGTTACATTATGCCTTGTTGATTAGTTATATTTGCAGGGTCTAAGTTCCGCCTAGCTTAGGAGGGTTTTCTGTTTGTCTCCCGTTCGCTATGGTTTGATACGGGTGCGGATTTTACCATTTCGTTACTCGTGTTGAGCCATAGTGCGGGGGATGTGGCGCCTCACGTGCGGGGTGCTACAGTGTATTTGTCTAAGGCTAATATGATGATTGAGTCTTTTTATGTCTTTTTCTTTTTATTATAATTTGTGAGTAGATTTAGGTAGTGATATTTTATTTTATTTTTGGAGACTTACTACCCATGAAGTAATACGGACCCACAAACCAATGAGCACGATGACCATAAGTAAAAACCCCTCAAAATGTTAAGGAGGATTTTTATTGTTGTAATAAAATAGGGCAGCTTTTATTTATATTCCCTTGTGGTGCCCTTGCCACATCCCGCACTGAGAAATACCCCAAGTGTTAGCTTTGAGCTTTCACTCGAGATCTTTCCCAGTGAACGAACAAAAAAACCCAAGTATAGTGGAAGTATAAAAAAAACAATACTCAACCTAAAACATTGAACATATTTACAAGGCCGATAAGGCTGAGGACAGAACAACAGTAGCATAGGTGTTGGAAAACACGAAAGAGTTGAGCAGCGAAAATTTAAAATTTTCCAAAAAGTTTAACCGTTGTCTTGCAATTTTCGTATCGTATCGTAGGGTGTATTAGAAACTTACAAAGTTATAAGCTTTCTAGTGATGCCGTTACCGCCTAACGTACACCCTTCAAGCAGAAAATCCCTCGAACGTCCTTCGATTTAGACACCAAAGTAGAAGCCCTCCAAAGCGTATCCACACCAGTCCTAGAACACGATCAAGCGAGTGAGAATGCTAGTTCTATGGCTTGTGTTAAAGCTAGGATAATTTTGCTTTGAAAACTTTTCTTTTGGATTTTCTCAAAAACTTAACACTTCGTGAGTGTTGGTCTAAAGAATAAGAGAAGCACCTCCATTAGTATAAATACTAGTGAGGTTCGAAAATCCCTAGGGTTCCTAAACCTAGTGGATTTTGTTTTCTTGCTCACTAATTAACTCGTTAATTATTAATTTGATTGGAATAATAAGTTCCCAACTTATTCTTCAAGTCTTGCAAGAATAACCTTCTCTCTCCTACAATAGGAAGTTGGACTTTTCAACTTTCCTAAAGTTAAAAGTCAATATTCAATAAATCAATTAATTCCCAATTAATTATTTATTGGGTTAAGTTTATTTGAGAATAGTCTTAACAATTAATTCAAAATTAATTAAAAGACCAAAATTAATTAATTGAAATTTAATTAATTAATTCTAGAAAAGAATTCACATGTGGAATAAACACATGCATGAAGCTACGTACGTGCCACGTGTACACAACACGTGGCAACCACGTGAACTGCATGACACGTGGTAGCCACGTGTGCTCGACACGTGGCTACTCACGCAATCCTTGCTCCAGTTCGATCAATAATTTGATCCTTCGTTAATCATATTAACATCCTACTATAACCCTCGTGTCCTGGCATTTGTGTGTGACCCTTTAGGTTCATTATTCAATTAGCAGTGACAGTAATTAATTAATTCCCTAATTAATTAATCACTTCACAGATCACACTACCGTTATCTAGCAATGGGTGTGTGACCCCTAGTCGAATAACGAAATAAATCGAAGAACCTTTCAGTCAATGACAATCAGTGAAATACGATCCTCCTACAACTCCATCTCTCAATCAAGAACTAAGGCATGGGAATATTCTCAGAGCCCAAATATTCTTGATCTTTAAAGTTAAGTTCGTTTCATATCCATTTCGATCTCAATCCTAGAAAACCCCATTTTCTAGATGTCTTGATCTTTTATCCACCTTGGCCAAGGGTTTAATATTTAATGGACTACGAACAACTCAATCAGTAAGAGATCATTCTTGTTCTTAACAAGTGTAGGTCCTTTATTGATTCTACTAATTCTACATATGCCACTTGTGTAATCCCAACATAGGCCATGGTTCAGGTGTCTATATGGCGACACCCTTTTGAGCCTATAACAAAGATTACAGAGTTAGCTCATATGAGACGTTACAGAATCTCAAGCCTAAGGATTAATGAATCACGTCATTGACCTATGAGATATTTCCTAATCTGGAAGTTTCTGGAAACTTCCTTTCCCATTTAGGAATGTTCTCACGCGGGGCATCTCAGTGATGAAGTTCTTATAACAATCACCTTATGTATTGTGAACGCATCAACGTATGCACTTATCACTCCATGAAACTGAGCGATCCTTCAAAAGGACATAATCACATAAGCAAGTCTCAGCAGAGTCAAGGTCGACACTCCCACTGTCTGTCGGACTTATTGACTTGGAGAAGTTTCTAATCCTCGCCTATGAAGTTAAGAACTTGTTTCATGTGTCATTCCCATAACGATAAAGTTTTTAACGGCCTCATCGGATTAGGGGAGTTCAATACATGCAAAACAAAGTCAAACCGAAACAGACATAAATAAGCACATAAAGAAGTGATTGCCTATGAACAAAATCATTTCGTATATTATTCAAAGTCTGTTTGTGATTTTATAAGGAAATAGTAAAGCAAACATCTGCTTTAAGGGAACTATTCCTAACAATAAGTATATATCTTAACATGTTGAATCTCTCATGAGGGAAAAACTCCAAAAACTCTAAAGTTTGAACAACTATCTTGTAGCACCCGCATCGATAGGCGCCACCTCCCTCGCACCATTTGTCCGATCCACGCATGAAATAGGAGTTTATACATGAACCAAACACGTGGCGAATGGGTGACAAGATAAAATAAACCTGGCTAAGCGGGGCTAACACTTAAACCAAAATAAAACGATGCAGTAATTAAAGCGAAAGCATAGATACATTATATAGCAAAATAACAGGGGACTACAATCAAAGGGCAACACGACCACCAAATATTTGCAAGTAATTCTCCAAAATAGGTTGTATATAACCGAAATAGATTAATACATATCCAAAGTATCCAAGTATGAGATGCTTGAAAAGAAAGGCATGCTAGGACCAAAATAAAGACTCCACGTAGACCCTATTCCCCACCTAGCACAACCTGCAAAAGACTAAGAAAACAACGTGGGGTGTCAGTCCAAGGACTAAGTGAGGGGCATAATAAAAATATCACATGCACATGCAATCCATAACTCCGAGTAAGGTTTTGAAATAACCCAAGTGGGAAGTTTAAATGAAGCATTTCTCGAAATTACGGATATCATATTATTACTTGACAAATCATAACATTTTGTGGCCCGGCGAGTGGGTAATTCTCCAACCTTACTCTCATAGTGTGTGCATAAAACTTAATTAAGCGTTCATGCAAACATAATCATAATCATATTCATGAAAAAAAATAATCAAAGTTTTCCATCCTTCTTCCTCCGGGGCGGTGGAAGGGTTTGCAAGGCCCAAACCACCTCATGATACAATATCGAGACGGGGGATCATGACTCCTACCCGCTCCTTCGATGGGTTAACCACAGGCTCAAGAATGTCTCACCTTCCACACTACACGGTCGTGTGAGAAATTCTTAAAGGGTACTATATGCAATGGCTTATCCGACGGCCCGATGCCGTACCGGTCTCCATTCACATAATTCCCTAGGGCCCAATAACATGTGCATGATTCTCGCCAAAATATTTTCATAAAAACATTTTAAAGATCTTGCATACTTAAATCATTTTCCAAAGTATACATATACTTAATACATTTTGGCTTAGATAGTCACACAAGATATTAGGGTTCTAATTAACTAAGAATAAAACCTCACCTTAACAAAAGAACGGGAAAGAGAAGCCTAGGGACCCTGCTCCTCCACAACCGGATCGAGCTCTGTGCAAGAAATACGAGTGTACATGAGACTCTAGACATATGAACCATTTAACGGATGAACGGCATATGGATGTATGTCATGAGATGCTAAAACCAATGAGACAATTATGGACAATTCATAATTAATTCACAAGAAGGCGTAGATCAAGAATAAACGAATGAAAGACTCAAATTGAATAAAATGTACAAAATGAACTCACAGGGCTCCATCCCGACCGGGATGAAATTTAGCTCAAAAAGGGTCCCGGCCGGGATACCCTGTCCCGTAACCCTCCTGCCACACCCTCCCGGCCGGGACTCAATTTGAACTGAAAAGTGTCCCGGCTGGGACAAAAATCAACAGGCCGGGATCCTAGTTAATTTTCAAGTGTGCAAGGGGATCCCGACCGGGATAAAAAATGAACTAAAAAGGCTCCCGGTCGGGAACCAAAGCACAGAAAACAGGGTATGGCAGGGGACTTTCGGATCATGTAATAAAACCAACCAAAACAAGTTCCAACAAGTAAATATAAGCCAATATAAGTCTATAACACATATACACACCTCATATATCAATTAGGCAACATAAAACACACATATAGGCACTTATATTAATCAAAACTCAACATATAAAACCTCATTCATACCATATCATTTATTAAACCAACAACCAAAGTATTCATGCAATAAATTCAAGGATACACACATATATTCACATATTCATGCTTAAGAACATAAACACACACTCAATTCTCCAAACTCTTACTATTCAACACATTCACACACAAATATATATATACCAACATTGAAATAGAACGGGAAGCAATGAAGATAATAATATGATAGAGATGATGAAGTTTTGAAAATGGGTTGATGATGCTCTCCTTCTCCTTCTTCTTGCTTGATCAAAGATGTGGTATGTGTATGAAGAGAATGAAAAAGAAAGGGTTTGTGTGTGTAGAGATTTAGTGTGTGTTCTGTGTGTTTTTATGAAGTAGTATATAAGATATAATGTATGATATATTATATATATATATAATACATAATATCTACTTTTCACTTTATACATATAATGAAAAGTAGATATTATGTATTATATATATATATATATATATATATATATATATATATGCATATGCTCTATTTGTATGAATGTGTATATTATATAGGTATATATTATGCATGTCTCATCTATTTGTATGAATGTGTATATTATATAGGTATATATTATGCATGTCTCATGAAGGTATACATGAATGCATATATATATATATATATATATATATATATATATAACCACTTATTCCATGAAATTAGTTTAAGTAGAGATGTATATATATATAATTATTATAGGTTTATGAAATGTATGACTTTATGAAGTATGTTTATGCTATGATATGAATGAAAGAATTTAAATCAAAAGTTCTCACATAACATTTAAATCACATATCCACTTATTCACATATGCATATGATCAAATAAGCATGCAAATAAAAAAAAACAACAAATTCTAACTCTCAAACTCACACGTATGGCGTGCGTCCCTGAATGACGAAAACTCGGGGCTTCACATATCTAGACCGCCCCCTCGACCTAACCCGCCATGCCACCTAGTTATACCTTCCTGAAGCCAAAACCAGAAGAAATGGACGTTAGTTAAAGTGACTAAGTGAGAGAGATATACATATTTATAAACAAAATTGCAAGTTTGGTTCATACTTTTATCCTTTAAAAAAAACAAGGTATAAACGTATATGAAAGGATAACTTTTAGTTTGTATGAAAACACACTCTTGAACTAATAATCAAAATGATCACTCAATCATAATAGCCCGGCGAGTACGGATGAGTTCTCCAACCTTTACAACCTGAAAACAAGAATTATAAAATAATAAACTAACCTTCTCCCTCTAATTGTTAGTCGAGGTGCCCCCTAACCAACCACTCGATCACTTAGGGGCAATATGTCCTGGTATCAATAACCTCACTCTATACGTGTCGTCAAACTCCGGCTATGCCCCATATAGAGCTTCACAGGAGTACGTAGCAAGATTAGCCTTTGGCCCATGCCTCCGGGCTTTACTCACTAGATACTTTGGGCCCATATTCCCCAAGGGCGTCCCAAAGGGTTCTATTATTCGATCACTACTCGCTTTTTAAAATATTTTCACACTTTTAAACATTTTTTTTCTTTTAACATTTTTCATATTTCAAAATCAAACTTTCATTCAATCACTCATATATATAATATAACAAGAACCCAATTTTTTATAAGGAAACCCGATTTTCAGTAAAATATAAAAATATTATTAAAATACTAATAATATATAATATTAACGGGTTAAAAATCAAACTCAACAAATAACGGTTGAGTTTAAAGTATATATATTTACATAAAATATGTTTTGACCCCAATTGAGAATATTTTAAGACCTCATCTTAAAAATTTTAAAACTGCAAAAGAGACAACGATGAACACAATCAGGGCTCCTCCTTAGGAACACCTATTACAGACATACGGCTACAAGTTAAAACTCGACTCCACTCAACTTGACAACTTAGATAATTATATTTGATGTGTACGACTATAACAGAAATCATATAACTAGACAATTTAATCAAGTAATATAATCTTAAAACCACTAAATTAAGAATTACATACAAATCCAAGCATGTTTTGACTAACCAGATAGCTATGTTGACGATCGGACCATACAAATTGATAGCCTGTGAGAATGTTTATATTATGGCTCCTACTGCACTTTAAAGTTTAATATCAGCATGAATCACGCTAATCAATTTACACAAAAGACACAAGTATTGAATATATATATATATATACACAAATACACCATGTGTATATTATTTTTATTTTCATAAGTGTATATGTATACATATATATTAATATAACACAAAAGCAATTTATTTTTCCAAACAAACATATTAAAGACATTAATAATAAAATTTGTATTTTTTTTAAAAAAAAAATTTATCAAATTTAATTAATTTGATATTAATCTTATAATTTTAGATCTCTCTCTCTCTCTCACACACACACACATATATATAAATAAGTATGAGTTCGGTTCATGATCCGAGTCAAAACCGAGCATAATATATTCAGGCAAACCTATAACTTCTAAAATTAAACCAATCACATTTGTGGTTTATCAACAATTTCTAATTATAATTGTAAAGGTCAAATCAAATCAGACAATATTCAAAATTAAAGCCTTAAAATAAAAATGATAACATTCAAATAAAACATCTTGAACCTCCTTCATCTTCTTTTCTGATACACCAAACACCAAAGGAGAATTTCTAAATGCTGCTAATAAATCATTTTCTGAGAAACCGGAGTTTCGAAAAGCTGTCAACTTACGCTCCCATGCCTCATCAGAGAAAGAACCTAGTACACGGACAGCGTGAATAAACATTTTGGAGCTCCTACTAACTCCCACTTCATCGACCTTTTCAACTAATTTCTTCATTTTAGCCTGCTTACACAACAAAAATCTCGAGGAATAATACATGATTGTCGTAATCTGCTGCTTAGAGATGCTACATTTTTTCAAGAATTCCACATTTGGGATAAAATTATTGTTTAAATTATTTTTCAGTAACCACCCAGAATTCTTTAATAAGATACCCAACTTCAAATTGGAACCCAACAAGTTCTTTATCAAGGAAAGGGAAGGAATTAATCGTTTGTTCAAGCTTCGTCTCACGATCCAGGGATGATTTGAGATTATTTTGACCACGTCGTCAGCTGAAACGCCCCATTCCTGGAGAATCCTGATTTTGGGCTTGATGGTTTTCTCAAGTTTTGCGGAGAGCAAATAGGGGCAGGATTTCACCATTTTCTCCACTTGGGTTTTTGAAAAGCCGAATTCTTTGAGGAAAAAGAGTACCGAATCGGACTTCGCCGGGTTTCTGATTCTGGTCAGAACAGAGGCAATTTGTGAAGCTGCTTCCGGAGAGAAATGGTGTTTGTGCAACAAAAAATCGAAAACCGTAGAATTAACTGCGGGTAAAATGCAAGAAACTACCCTGTGTTAGCCGAAATGACCAGAAAAAACCCTGACATATAAAAATTCACTCAGATAACCTTATGTTAGTTAAAATTTTGCAAAAAAAACCCTGCGGCACTACACGCGCCTTGACTGCAATTGGGATTGAATTTTTCATCACTTTATCATGCAAAAAGACAATTTTACCCCTGTATTATTTATGTTAAATTATATATAAACATATAATATATATATATATATATATATATATATACATACATGATAGTATGATACATACATATATATACCGCCGGCTCCATCACCTCCGGCACACCCAACATCGCAGCCGACTCCATTGTCTTCGTCGGCATCTCCGGAAGGCCTGAATTACAGGGAGTGGCGGGCCTGTACGGATGGGGAAGGAGAAAAGAAAGAGGGGTGGGGATCGTGGTGGCGGCGGCGGAATGTTTCCGGGGATGGAGGAAGAAAGAGGGAGGGAAACGGCCGTCGGCGGAGATGAAAGAAGAAAGAAAATCTCGCCATGGCCGCTCGCTGGGGAAGAAGAAAGAAAGGAGGGGGGCTGTGGGCTGCGGCCATGGCTTCCGCTGAGCCTGGGGAAGAAGAAAGGGGGGGAGGGATCGTGGGAAGGTGGGGTGGGGTGGGGTGGGGTGGGGTGGGGTGGGGGGTTAATTTTTATATAATATGTATATAAAATTATATTAGATATATATTGTACAAAATATTTATATAAAATTATATTAGATATATATTGTGTATATATAGTATACACAATATATATAACATGTGTATATATAGTATATATGTATATATAAATAATATAATTTTTAATTAGAAACATGTGTATATATATATGTATATTTTTATTTATAAATAGTGCTTTTAAAAAAAATAATTATTCATATCAATTCGTATGTATAAATTTTAATATATATTTCTGATAATATTAAAAAGTGATTTTAATATATAAATGTATATTATTAATATAATATATATTATTTAAAAATAGTGAAATTATATATTTTCATTTTTAATACATATTATATGAATAGTGTAATTGTATATAATATATTTTATATAAATATAAAATATTATATATTGTATTATGTATATATATTATATATATCTTTGTAGTATATATACATATAATTAATTATATACGCATATATAAACAATATATGTTTTAAATTAAATATCTATATATATTTTTATTTATTAATTAAAATAATAATATTTCATTTATATGTATTTTTTATATATATTCAAAAATATAAAAAGTGATTTTTAATATTTATATATTTTTTATTTTTTAATATAATATGTATATTTTAATAATATTGTAATTATAATATTTGTATTCTTAATATATATAATATGTATATTTTAAATATTATTTTAATATGTAAAGTAGGGGTATTTTGGGTTTATCACATTTTACATTTGACCAAATGGGATGGAGGGACGGTGTGCAAACTTTAAATTAACGCAGGGTTTTTGTAGCTAATATTCATAACTGAGGGTTTTTTCTGCAAATTGATACTAACACAGGGGGTTTGGTGCAGTTAACTCAATTAACTGCGGATTTCCTTCCATTTGAGGTAGAAAATTGGAGCAGGGAAAGCGCGACAGCAACATGGGATTTGCGGAGATGAATTGAAATTCAAACGACCGATACTTTGGCGCACAAATGCAGTAATCAAAATTTCTTTTCCAAAGAACAGAATTAAAAGTGAATGCGGAGAAAACACTTACCCAACAACGTCGAAGAATTGGCGTTGAATGTTCGCTCTCAATTTGGGGATTAGGGTTCGACGTGGAAGAAACACGAGTTTGCTCAGTTGGATTCAATTGGTGGAATTTTACTCCTACGACCTGGTCACGTTTGCTGCTTTTTTGGCGCGGATTTCACTCCAAGATGGGGATCTTCTTGTTGATTTTTGTTTTGGAGGAAATTAAAGTATATTAATGCAAACATAGGAAAATGGTAAATAAATTCCATGTGTAAAAATGAAATATTATTTAGGGATGATTACAAATAACCACTCAAGTTTATTCCAATTATAAAAAAAAAATCCTAATCATTGAGAAATTAAGAAAAATAAATTGAAGTTTGAACGGTGTGTGAAAATAAATGCTTAAAAATTAACCTGGCTCAGAATAGTTTTTTGTAACGGGTAATGTGGGATAAATCCCCAATTGGCCATCATATTTTTACTTAACTCTCCATTTGAGCATAATGTCATATGATTTTCACATAATGTAGTACTTAAAATACCTCTCAAAATATGTTATAATTTTCACAAAAATGTAGTGCTAAAAGGTTCAAATGTCGTATTTATATCTCATTATGTAGTATAATTTTATGGGGAGTTAATTAAAAATATTCCAAACTAATGGGGAGTTATTTCAAACTGCCCCTTTTTGTAATTTCTTAATTATTTGTTATTTTTGTGAATTAGTTTTAAATCACATATTGATATTCATAATTATTTCTATGATTGAGCCAATATGGGTTGATGCAAGTGTTTAATAGGTTCATTCTCCAAGGCAAGGTTTTAGGTTCGAATTTCGCTTGGGTGTGCGTGTGTTAAAGAAAAAAAGAATTATTTCTATGATTTGATTACATTATTAAAATAAGGGTTAAACTTTTTTTGCACCCCAACGTTTGGGGTCGTTTGCACTTTAGTACCAAACCTTTAAATTTTAAGGATTCCATGTCTAACCTTTCATTTTTGTTCACTTTGGTGCCCAATTTCAAAATCCGATAGAATCTTCCGACGAAAGCTTTACACGTGACTCTCACGTGGGTTTCTTAAGGGCATTTTCGTCCTTTTAGTTGTCTTCCCGCAAACCCTTACTTGTCTGTTATTCTTATTTAATTCCCAACTCTATTTTATCATTGTCTTCTTTGCAAAATTAGGGTTTTAGCCATGGAAGGCAATTGCTACTGCGGAAGACCTCTTGTGAGGAGAACTTCACGGACTGACCTCAATCCGAGAAGAAGAAACGAGTCTTGTGACAGATTCCGGGTATTTCATTATTCATCCTTATCTTGCACTTCTCCTTTCTCCTAGCTCTATTAATTGGTTTCCCCCATTTTCTTGGAATAGCAATCTGGAGATTGCAATCACTTTGTTTGGACAGATCCCCCAATGTGTGAAAGATCTAGTCAAATTATCCCTGGGCTGTTGAGGAAGATTAACAAGTTGGAGCTTAATGCTGAACAAAGAGGCAACAAAGAGAAATGGTTGTGGTGTGCTTTGATAGGCTCATGGGTGTTTATGTACTTATTCATTTGAATGTTGTTGTAGGAGTAGTTTGTAACTTTGTGGTTTGTGTAACCTTTTTTTTTTCTAATGAAATGAAGTTATCCTTGTTCTAATTGCCTTTGTTTCATTGTGTACATGTAATTTGTAACATACATTGTCAACCTGATCAAATAAAACACAAACATACTGCTTCAAATTGAACAAATAACATTAACTTTTCATATATTAAACAGTGAAGCTCCCAAAACAATGTCAATGCACAAACATGTAGTTTCAACCTTAACAGGTTACAAAATCAACTCATATATGTATCCAAAAATCACATTTAAAGCCACAAAACTAGTCATAAACTTAGACATCAATCAGCTAAACCATACTCAACAACTATACGATTAATTAGTTCATCCACAATATAAATTGCGTCGTCCCCCCCCCCCCCCCCCCCCAAAAAAAAAAATTTTTGAGCTTGATTTGCTGGCACATTTGATGGTAGAGGCTGTGAAGTACTTCCTTGCTCATTGTTCTTCTTCCTCCGTGGTACCAACATCTTTCTTGGCTTTGGTTAGGATGCTTGCTTAGGTCCTTTTGTTGATTTCTGAGTACCCAAATCATCATTCCCTGCTGCAAGTTTTGAAGCAACACTTCTTGTGAATCTTCTTGGAATTGTTACAGTAGACTGTGGAGTAGGCTCATTGACAAAAGTTTCCATCCTTGATCTCTTCCTTTTTTTAGATACCTGAGAAAAGCCAAATATTAGATGATACACCAAAAATATTTTATGGTATTTTGTAATTGAACAGATCTTATAGTTTTGGGTCTTTGAGTTGTATTGTTTGGTGGTGGTACTTCATGATGGTCCTCTTGAGTTTGATTCTTTGCATTACTGGGACACCTCCTCTTGTTGTGGCCTTGTTTCCCACACAATCTGCAGTTCATGACAAGCCCTTGTCTGCCCAATTTGCCACTTGTAGAACCAAGACCAGAAATATTCACTTTATTTTTTCTTTTCAGTTCTTCCAACTCATCAGGTGTTTTACTTCTATCATGCTTCTTTGGTCTTCCTGGCAACAGTTCTTTAACTAGTGGCTTGAGTCCTTTTTTTTCAGAATGTGGCCACTCATCTGGACCTTTAAGAGGCTTCATCAAATTGTTGTACACTTGCAGAAATGTCCTCTTTTGGTAGCACAAATCAACATACTTCTCAGGTGTATGGTTCATGAAATAAATGGCACTTATACCATGAGCACAAGGTAAACCTGTAAGTTGCCATTTTCTGCAACTACAAGTTTTATCACCCAAATTTACAACAAATCTGTCACCATGCCTTCCATGGATTTCAAAAAAATCTTGACCATTCCAGTTTGGTTTGAACTCCATGCTATCTCTTTTCATCTCATCTAAGAGTTTTTTGCACATTAGTACACAGATATCCACAAGTTTTCTTCACTTCACCTCTCTTTACATAAATTCTCTTCATGAGGGTCATTCTTATCTTCTCTAACATGTCAATTATGTGCATTGACCTAGCCTCCAATATCAGAGCATTGAGTCCCTCACACATATTGTTCAACAAGATATCACACTTGGTATTGGTCCTAAAGTAAGCCTTAGACCAGTGTGTTGCAGGTGTTTTGCCTAACCATTTAAAGGCTTCTAGATCTCGTTCTCTCAACTCCTTGAATACATGTTAGGAATAGTGCCCTAGAAAGCCGATTGTATATCCGCTTTGTGCTTTTCCTTATTGTAATCATAGACAATCTTTGAATGAAATAACGAATTGAGGCAACACTTTTTTATATGCTCTTGTTTGGTATGCGTTTACTTTAGCTGTGCATGTATGAGAACTCCCCTAATCCTGATGACTTTAGGACTCTACCATTTAGGTGAAATGGTTCATGAAACGAGCCCTATATCACATAAGTCATGATTAGTAAAATACTCCAAGCCGATGAGTCCTACAGACAGTGGGAGTGTCAACCTGACTCCTCTAAGGCTTGCTTGTGGGATCACGCCCTTAAGAAGGACCACCTTGTTTCATGGAGGTGGAAAGTGTATAGTTGATGCGTCCGTGATACATGAGGGTGCTTACTTTAACAAGTAAGTTCACTGAGGTGCCCAGTGTGAGAACATTCCTAAATGGGAAAGGAAGTTTCTATTTCAGGAAATGGAAACTTCCAGATTAGGAAATATCTCACGAGTCATTGATGTGATTAATTGATCCTTAGACTTGAGGTTCCTTGTCACTTTATGAGTTAACTCTGTAGTCTTTGGTATAAGCTTTAAAGGGTGTCGCCTTAGACAACTGATTCAAGGCTTATGCTGGGGCTGCACAAGTGATTCATGAAAGTGAATGAGAATCAAGAAAGGACCTACACTTGCATATGCAAGGTGATCTCTTATTGTGTAAGTCATTCATATGCCATATGGAGTCCTTGGCCAAGGCAGTAGATCAAGACATCAAGAAAAGGGTTTCTTGGATTGAGATCAAATGGATATGAAATGCACTTAGCTTTAAGACCGGATTATTAGGGTTCTGATTATTCCCTTGCCCTAGATCTTGGTTGAGAGATAGTAAGTAGGAGGATTGTATCTCACATGAATCAATGACTTAAAGGTTCTGTCGAATCCGAACATTCCAATTCAGCTAGGGGTTAAACACCTGTTGCTAGACTATGGTCGTTTAATCTGTGGACTGATTAATTAATTAGTGAATTAATTAATTAGGGTCACTGCTATTTGAATTGAGAACCTAGAGGGTCACACACAACAACTTGGTTACATGAGTTGAGGCTTGAAAATGATTAAACGAGTTAATCGGGCCGAAAGGGTTCCACACGTGTGAAGTCACACGTGTGGGTCACGTGAGTGACACGTGTCCTTGTGACACGTGTCACACACGTGAATATATATATATATATATATATATATATATATATATATTATATATATTAAATAATTAATTAGTTAATTATTTAATAGACTTTGGTTTAATTTTGAATTAAAAAGAAAGTCTAATTTTGGAGAAAATAATCTAGTTAATTAATTATGAATTAATTAATTAGATAAAATAAGTTATTTATTTTTATAATAAATAAAGTATAAAATTATCCAAAAATAGTTTGGATATTTTTAGCTCTCTTAAAAGTTGACTAGAATTAGAATTCAAAGTCAAAGTTGGAAAATACTTGATGATCAAGTAATAGGAGAGAGACGGACCAAATCCTTTGTCCATTAGGACTAGGTTCGGCCGCCCCTCCCCTTTCCTATATATAGGGGAGCTCATGCTCCCCTTTAGAGCTAATTGACAATTCTTGGTTCATGTGTTGAACACCTTCCTTTCTCCAAGATTAAATTAAACCCTAGGTTAAGCCTAAACACTAACTAGAGAACTAGCATCCTTACTAGTTAGATTGTGATCAAGTTGGTGGACTTTCTCTAGAGACTTCAAGTTAGAAGTTTGAAGATTCGAGCTTTACCAAGGAGAGGGGATCAAGCCTCGAGAAGAGCGTTCTTGGGTGGCTTGAAACGCTTCAAGAAAGAATAAAAGAAAAGTAAGTTTTCTATCTTTACGAATTTGGTTACACGATTGCGAGTTCAAGGTCCTTTTGTTGGGAAAATTTTTTTTAAATTCCGCTGCTTTCTGATTCGTGTTTTCCAACAAGTGGTATCAGAGCCACCTCGTTAATCGTGTTTCTGATTCATCTCAATTATACTGAATTTGGTAGAAATTCTTAGGCTTGATGCAATTGAGTATTTGTAATTGTTTTAGAAAGCCTGAATTACGAAACTGTATTTTTTTCCTGAAAGTTTCTGAAAATTGGTTTTTATAAAATTTAATTTTGAAAAAAAAAAACAATTTTAGATTTGAAACTGTATAAACTGTTTTTGGATTTCTTGGATTGGTTTTGCTTTTGAACGAAAACACGAAACGAAAGCCCGGATCACGATGAACACGCGAAACCCCGCGCGCGAAGGAGTCGCGCGCCACCCTCCCGCAACCGCGCGGGAGGCCCTCCCGGGCGCGCCGTCACCGCCCAGGCCTGGCCGGGACAGACCGGCCAGCCGCCCAGCTCCTCCCGCACGCCTGTGCGGGAGCCTCCCGGGCGCGCCTAGGCGCGCCCGCCCAGGGCGGCCGAGACTGGCCGCCCACCGCCCAGCAGGGCGCGCGCGCCAGGCGCGCGGCATGCGCGCGCAGTGCGCGCACTCGCCTGGCCTTGGCCGGGAGCTGTGCGCGCCTGCCGTGCGTGTCCGCGCGCGCTTGCGACGCTGCGCCCCGTTTCGCGCACGGGCCCCTTTTTTTTCGTGATCCGGCCCTTTTGTGTTTCGTGCAATCCAGTCCCAATTTTTATTTTAATTTTAAAAATTCTATTTTGAATATTTATTTTTAATTTTTGAATAAAACTTAAAATTGGGATTTTTGAGAAATTGAAGCGGTTTATATTTTGGGAAAATACAATCTTTGATAAAATTATTAATTTTCAGAAATTAATTGGAATTTTGTTTGTTTTGGTAATTTGGGATTTATTGAAAACTTTTATAAATAAGACTCGCATCAAGTCGTGTTTTAAGCTATTAGAGCTTAAAGCGAGAATTTTAATTTATTGGTTAAATTTAAATTCTTGCAAAAGCATGTTAGGTGATCATGGGTTTAGATCTATGTATGGTTTTAATTTATGCACATGAATGGTTTAAATTGGGGTTGGAGCCCTATAGTTGCGTTTTTCAATTGAGGTTGGAGCCTCACTTGTGTGCGTACTGTTATGTGATTTATTATGTGGCTTTCCATATTACTGGTTTTGAGGCCGGGGTATGCCCCGTGTAATTGTCTAAGGCCAATATGAAGATTGAGCCTTATTACTTTATGTCTTTTTCTTTTTATTGTAATTTGAGAGTAGAGATAGGTGGTGAGGTTTTATTTTCATTTTGGAGACAATGCACCCATGGAGTAAGATGGACCACATTCAAGTAACAAGGAGGCCATAAGTGAAGACCCCTCAAAATGTTAGGGAGGGGAATCTCAATTGTTAAATGTAATAGAGATAGGGCTCGTATTTTGTTACCGCTTTCCCTTATGTGATTTAAACTGTTTATGTGGCATGTATGTTAGAACTTGTGATTGTGGAGTGGCTCCCACATATCACGCATAAGATAGGTAGAACCCATGATCATTACATGTTAGTATCATGCTAGGACATGTTATCTGTTTATGTGCTTATTTGAAATGCATTTAAGTGTACTTGCATTAATCAAGACTAATAAAATTGGATAACATATATGTTGGTGAGGTCGAACCGGACAACTCTCCGGTTGATTCGAAAATTCCCATTAAATATTAAGCTAATTTCGAACAAATAGGTGTTTAATTCGAGATGCAAATTTTGAATTAAATTCCTAGCATTCCATCAATAGGTTTTAAGTTTAGTAAGTGAAGCTAGTTATTGTCCGCGAGTCGTGGGATAGCTAGTGGAGCTTATTAGTTCTTAGTTACCTAATTAATCATTTTAAATGATCAATATTTCGTGGTCAATTTTAGCAAGGGCGATGTCCGCGAGTCGTGGGTCGTTCGAACTAAGTTTTGGTCATGATCTTATGATTGATGGGTCTAGCTTAACGCCTAAGTAAATATGGATGTCGCACGAGTCGTGGGTCCATATTGAAAGATAGGTGATGCAAAAACAATTACTAAGAGTTCTAAAGGTGTTAGAATTGGTAAGTTGTACCTACCTAGGGTTCTTACTTAGAATGTCCGCGAGTCGTGGGTTCGAGGTAAAATGCCTAGGATCTTAGTACCCATTGGGAAACGTGTTCCTCTTAGATCTTTGGGAATTATAGATCTTTGAAAAACAGTGGGAGCTACATTAGATTAGAGACCTTATCTTTTGTATATCGTTATAATTCAGCATGCTCACTAGTTCTCTGTTTTGCCATTTAGGTCGTAGATTCTGTGATTCTCTACGTGTTTTGAAATGGCAACCAAAAACCCTCTTGTATCGATCCTCGAGTCAAACAAGTTGACTGGTCCCAACTATTCTGATTGGCTGAGGAATCTAAAAATCATTTTAGATTCTGAGAAGAGAACTTATGTTCTCTTCGAAGGGGAGCCTAGTCCCGAAGGGGAGGCTCCCACTCGGGCCGAGCGGGACGCGATTCAGAAGTGGAAGGATGATAATCTCCAAGCCCGTTGCCTTATGTTGGCTAACATGTCTCCGGACTTGCAAAGGCAACATGAGGCCATGGAATTTGCTTGGGAGATTTATGACCACTTAGAGCAACTTTACCGCCCTCATGAACATGTTACAAGGTATAACACTTCAAAGGAATTGTTCCACTTGAGAATGAGGGAAGGTTCAAGTGTCCATGAATATGGACTCAAGTTTCTTGCCCTTACTGAGAAACTTGCTTCCATGGACATGCCACTGAAAGATGAGCTTTCAGTGGATTTGTTGCTAGCTTCGCTCCCACCATCATTCAACCCATTTGTCCTTAACTTCAACATGAATCATGCTGGTGCTACTGTAGCTGAGCTGATTAGTCAGCTTGTGACTGCTGAAAGCACGATCAAGAAGGACAATAAGGTTTTGATGGTGAATGCTCCATCTTCCTCTTCTGGGCCTTCTAAAGGTAAGGGCAAGAAAGCCCAAAAGAAGAAGAAGAAACCCCTTAGGCCCACTGGTGGCATTTCGAAGGGGAAGGCCCAAAAGAAGAAGCGTGATCAGAAAGAGAATGTTTGCTTCCATTGTGGCAAAGCGGGACATTGGAGGAGAAACTGCCCAGAGTACAAGGCTACTCTAAAGAAAGGTATCTTTCTCGTTGAAGTAAATCTTTCTATTAATTCTAGTTCTTGGGTACTTGATACCGGTTGTGGGACTCATATCTGTAATGATGTACAGATGCTAAGTGAAGTCCAACAACTCAAAGAAGGAGAATGTGTCTTGAAGATCGGCGATGGCTCAAACGTTGAAGCTCGAGCTTTAGGCACAATTAGATTAGATTTAGGTAGTTTTGAGTTAGTATTAAATAAAGTCCTTTATGTATCGAGCATTATTCGTAATATAATTTCAGTTCCAATATTGGATTGTGAAGGTTATGAAACTTATATTAAGAATGGTAAATATTTTATCAAACGGAACAACTCTTCCGTTCACATCGGTACTGTAAGTAATGGACTTTACCTAACTCAAAATATCAATATTATGAATATACAACGAGAAACGAAGCGTAAGAGAGATGACAAAGTTTCAGCTTCCTTATGGCACGCTAGATTAGGACACATTTCCAAGAACAGAATTAGCAAGATAAACACTTTAGGATCATTCTCTGAAAATGATCTCAAAGAGTTGACTTCTGGCGAATCCTGTCTCAAAGGAAAGATGTCCAAAGTTCCTTTTAAAGGAACTGTGGAACGTGCCACTAAGGTTTTGGATTTGATCCATACTGATGTTTGTGGACCGCTTAGTGTAAGCACAAGAAACAATCATCAGTACTTCATAACCTTTACTGATGACTTTAGTCGGTATGGTTATATATACTTAATGAAGTATAAGTCTGAAGCTTTTGAGAAATTCTTAGAATTTCAAAAGGAGGTTGAGAACCAAACTGGTCACAAGATCAAAGCACTTCGATCTGATCGAGGAGGCGAATATCTTAGTGAAGAATTCCTTAATCATCTCAAGGATAATGGGATTATCTCTCAATGGACTCCTCCGGGAACTCCTCAGCTTAATGGAGTTTCTGAGAGAAGGAATCGAACCCTACTTGATATGGTTCGTTCCATGATGAGTTTCACTAACTTACCACCTTCTTTCTGGGGTTATGCCCTAGAAAGTGCAGCAAAGATTCTGAATCTAGTTCCCTCTAAGTCAGTCCCCAAGACGCCCTATGAAATGTGGCATGGTAAAATCCCTAGTTATTCTTACTTAAGAATTTGGGGTTGTCCTGCTTACGTGAAGAGGACAGTGGGAGATAAGTTAGAATCTCGTTCTAACTTATGCTACTTTGTAGGTTATCCTAAGGAATCCATAGGATACTGCTTCTATGATCAATCTGAGCAAAAGGTGTTTGTTTCCAGAAATGCCACTTTTCTTGAGGAACCGTTCCTTAAAGAAAAGAAAGGCAAGATCATAGAATTAGAAGAAGTACAAAGTGACCCCACACCACCCACTGAAGAAACGTCCCACTCTGATCAACCACAACCAATCACGAATTTCGATACACATGAAAATCCTCCTCTAAGGCGTTCTGAACGCAATCCTAGACAGCCGGAGAGATGGTATGGATTCTTCCATGAAATCTCTCAAAAGGATAATGATCCTTTAACATATAAGGAGGCACTTTCAGATTCTGACTCTGAACAGTGGAAAGAAGCTATGAAATCCGAAATGGATTCCATGAACTCCAACCAAGTTTGGACCTTGGTAGATTTGCCTGATGGGGTCAAACCCATAGGTTGCAAATGGATCTTTAAGAGAAAGCTTGGAGTTGATGGAAGCATTGCAGCCTACAAAGCAAGACTGGTTGCAAAAGGATTCACTCAAAGACCCGGCGTGGATTTTGATGAAACTTTTTCACCAGTTGCAATGCAAAAGTCTATTCAGATCATGCTTGCCATTGCTGCATATTATGATTATGAGATATGGCAAATGGATGTGAAAACTTCCTTTCTCAATGGTGACATTGACAAAGACATTTATATGGAGCAACCCATAGGTTTCACATTCAGTGGGAGTGAGCAAAAGGTTTGCAAACTCCAAAGATCAATCTATGGATTGAAACAGGCTTCTAGGAATTGGAACATTCGATTTGATGAATCGGTCAAAGCTTTTGGCTTCATCCAAATTTCGAATGAATCATGTGTGTATAGAAAGGAATTGGAGACCTCAGTGCAATTCTTAGTACTTTATGTTGATGACATCCTTCTTATTGGGAATTCGAAGGATGACATGAAAGTGACTAAGTTATGGTTATCGAACCAATTCGAGATGAAAGATCTTGGTGATGCGTCCTATATCCTTGGAATTAAAATCTATAGAGATAGATCTAGAAGGTTAATAGGACTATCACAGTCGATGTACATTGACAAAGTATTGAAGAGATTCAATATGGAGTCAGCAAAGGTTAAGAACCTTCCTATGAGTGTAGGTACATGTCTTTCAAAGAAGATGTGTCCTAAGACTAACCTTGAGAAGGAAAGAATGACTCATACACCTTATGCGTCAGCAATAGGTAGCGTAATGTATGCAATGTTATGTACTCGACCGGATGTGGCTTATGCACTTAGTGTGACAAGTCGTTTCCAATCTGACCCTGGAGATGGTCACTGGGCTGCCGTGAAGAATATTCTTAAATACTTGAAAAGTACTAAAGATTTATTCTTAGTTTACGGAGGTCAGAAAGATCTTAATGTCGAAGGATACTGCGATGCAACCTTTGCATCTGACTTAGATGATTTTAAGTCAATGTCAGGATACATTTTCTGCCTAAACGGCGGTGCAGTGAGTTGGAAGAGTTCCAAGCAAACAACCACTGCAGATTCGACCACTGAGGCCGAATACTTAGCTGCAAATGATGCAGCAAAAGAAGGTGTTTGGATTAGAAACTTCATTCAAGAGTTGAATGTTGTTCCTAGCATGAAAGACCCCATTACTGTGTTTTGTGACAACACTGGGGCGGTTGCTCAAGCAAGAGAACCAAGATCTCACCAACGGACCAAGCACATTATGAGGAAGTATCACCTAATCCGTGATATTATCAAAAGAGGAGATGTGCTAATTGAGAGGGTCACATCAGCAGAGAACGTGGCAGATCCACTTACTAAACCCCTTAGTCGAGAAGCTTTCCAAGGTCATCTTCAGAAGATGGGACTTAGAGTAGCTTTAGAATGGCTTTGACGGGCAAGTGGGAGATTGTTAGGAATAGTGCCCTAGAAAGCCGATTGTATATCCGCTTTGTGCTTTTCCTTATTGTAATCACAGACAATCTTTGAATGAAATAACGAATTGAGGTAACACTTCTTTATATGCTCTTGTTTGGTATGCGTTTACATTAGCTGTGCATGTATGAGAACTCCCCTAATCCTGATGACTTTAGGACTCTACCATTTAGGTGAAATGGTTCATGAAACGAGCCCTATATCACATAAGTCATGATTAGTAAAATACTCCAAGCCGATGAGTCCTACAGACAGTGGGAGTGTCAACCTGACTCCTCTAAGGCTTGCTTGTGGGATCACGCCCTTAAGAAGGACCACCTTGTTTCATGGAGGTGGAAAGTGTATAGTTGATGCGTGCGTGATACATGAGGGTGCTTACTTTAACAAGTAAGTTCACTGAGGTGCCCCGTGTGAGAACATTCCTAAATGGGAAAGGAAGTTTCTATTTCAGGAAATGGAAACTTCCAGATTAGGAAATATCTCACGAGTCATTGATGTGATTAATTGATCCTTAGACTTGAGGTTCCTTGTCACTTTATGAGTTAACTCTGTAGTCTTTGGTATAAGCTTTAAAGGGTGTCGCCTTAGACAACTGATTCAAGGCTTATGCTGGGGCTGCACAAGTGATTCATGAAAGTGAATGAGAATCAAGAAAGGACCTACACTTGCATATGCAAGGTGATCTCTTATTGTGTAAGTCATTCATATGCCATATGGAGTCCTTGGCCAAGGCAGTAGATCAGGACATCAAGAAAAGGGTTTCTTGGATTGAGATCAAATGGATATGAAATGCACTTAGCTTTAAGACCGGATTATTAGGGTTCTGATTATTCCCTTGCCCTAGATCTTGGTTGAGAGATAGTAAGTAGGAGGATTGTATCTCACATGAATCAATGACTTAAAGGTTCTGTCGAATCCGAACATTCCAATTCAGCTAGGGGTTAAACACCTGTTGCTAGACTATGATCGTTTAATCTGTGGACTGATTAATTAATTAGTGAATTAATTAATTAGGGTCACTGCTATTTGAATTGAGAACCTAGAGGGTCACACACAACAACTTGGTTACATGAGTTGAGGCTTGAAAATGATTAAACGAGTTAATCGGGCCGAAAGGGTTCCACACGTGTGAAGTCACACGTGTGGGTCACGTGAGTGACACGTGTCCTTGTGACACGTGTCACACACGTGAATATATATATATATATATATATTATATATTAAATAATTAATTAGTTAATTATTTAATAGACTTTGGTTTAATTTTGAATTAAAAAGAAAGTCTAATTTTGGAGAAAATAATCTAGTTAATTAATTATGAATTAATTAATTAGATAAAATAAGTTATTTATTTTTATAATAAATAAAGTATAAAATTATCCAAAAATAGTTTGGATATTTTTAGCTCTCTTAAAAGTTGACTAGAATTAGAATTCAAAGTCAAAGTTGGAAAATACTTGATGATCAAGTAATAGGAGAGAGATGGACCAAATCCTTTGTCCATTAGGACTAGGTTCGGCCGCCCCTCCCCTTTCCTATATATAGGGGAGCTCATGCTCCCCTTTAGATCTAATTGACAATTCTTGGTTCATGTGTTGAACACCTTCCTTTCTCCAAGATTAAATTAAACCCTAGGTTAAGCCTAAACACTAACTAGAGAACTAGCATCCTTACTAGTTAGATTGTGATCAAGTTGGTGGACTTTCTCTAGAGACTTCAAGTTAGAAGTTTGAAGATTCGAGCTTTACCAAGGAGAGGGGATCAAGCCGCGAGAAGAGCGTTCTTGGGTGGCTTGAAACGCTTCAAGAAAGAATAAAAGAAAAGTAAGTTTTCTATCTTTACGAATTTGGTTACACGATTGCGAGTTCAAGGTCCTTTTGTTGGGAAAATTTTTTTTAAATTCCGCTGCTTTCTGATTCGTGTTTTCCAACAATACATTCTCTAAATCAACAATTCTTGTGGACTTTGCAGCCTTCCACAACAACAGTTTCAAAGCCAGCCCCTTATGTGCTTGTTTAAAATTGTTATACAAGTGATTCATACAGAACCTATGATCACAATTTGGCAGTAAAGTCTCAATAGCATCTATCAATCCCTTCTGTTTATCAGACATAAAAGTGAATTTGTCTGTGTCCTTAGGTATGCCCAAGTCAGCAATCAACAATTCAATAAACCATCTCCATGAATTTTTTCTCTCCTTTTCAACCACAACATAAGCAAACAGATACATACAATTATTAGGATCAATCCCCACAGCACACAACAAAATACCACCATAATGAGTTTTTAAATGACAACCATCTAAAAATATCATTGGCCTGCACATATTAAACCCCTTCTTTAAAGTATCCCAACACACATAGAATCTTTTTAACCTCAACTCACCTTCAACTTCCTTTGTTTTGATCTTCACTGTTGAACCAGGATCAACCCTCATTATTTCAGCAGCATATCTCCAAATCAATTCATATTGCTTGATAGATGTATCAATTGATTCTAATGCAACCTTGTGTTTAGCCCTGTAAATCTGATGTCTTGTGAAGTATATCTTATGATCACCTTTTTCCACTAACAACATTGACTCCACAGGCCATTTAGGGTTTATTTTCAACATATTATTGTACTTTTCAGCAATCCAATTAGAATTAGCAGCAGTCACTCTTTGAGACCTAGGACATTGATGCTTAGATTCTAATGTTTTCACAACAAATGTGTCCTCACCACCCTTATGTGAACCATAAATTTTCCAGGGACACTTCTTATGTTTACATCTTGCTGCCACCTTTTTGGAAGTCTTTTTGGTGAATCTAATATCCCTTGTATTAATTATAGAGTGTCCAAATCAAACACCGGATTAGCCATGTCAGTTTTTTCATTAAAAATCTTCCTGCCATTGTGTTGCATCTGTCTAGATGAAGATTCAGCTGTAGCAGTTGTTGGAAAAGCCCCCTCTTATGTAATCCCCCCCATGTGCATATTGTTTTCAACCTCATTTATATCTACATCAACATCATCATGGTCACTATCCACTAGTACATCACTACGGTCACTGTCTTCACCCAAGGACTGACCATCATCACTCCCACCACTGTCAACATTGTCCCAAGAAACACCCAATTGCTCTACCTCATCTATGTTTGTGTCAACATCCCCTCCCCCCCTGCACATTCACTCCCTCACCAGCATGCTCATTCCCATCATCTTTAACACCGACACTGTCTCTAATTGTTTCCCCATCCCCACCATGCTCATTTCCATCATGTATAATATCAACACTCTATCTAATTGTTTCCCCATCCCCACTATGCTCATTTATTCCTTCCACAACCTTCCCCTTTCCTTTATCTTTATCCACTGCTGCCTCTAAGTCCCCTACATTTTCATCACTTTCTTCTACAATTTCCTCATCTCCCATAACAAAAACCATCCCAGAATTGATATCATATGTGGATTCACTGCTAGACTCCACTTCATCAGCCTTTTGTTTAACAAAAATCCCAACACCCCTCTCTTCATCTAAGTAATTTGCTAGTCTCAATGCATCATCATCATCTTGCATTAAACACACAACCGAACAGCTATTACTACCACACATACTATAGAAAAATAAGGCACAACTGGGGTCTATATCATCCTCTTTCGTCATGGTAATTATCTCAAGCATGCAAATTTCATCCACATCACAAAAATCAAAATGATGCAATGTTCCACCCACATAAATCCTACCACCCATATTATAAAACCGACCACCATGATGCATTCTTATAGTAAATTTATCACTATTTTTTCCTGCAATCATCATCAACAAGAGACAAAAGAAGAACATGCAACATCAGACAAAAATCTGGAAAACAGAACCACAAAATTATAAAATGAGACACATGGGGAACATTAATGGACCACATGACGGAATAATGAGCGACAACAAAACACATGGACCAAAAACATTCCCCACTGCAGGACCACATGCTAACTTATTCAAGAAAACTAAGTCCAGAACCCTAGGTCCACCATTTTTGAACAATTGTGAAATGAAATCAGAGTAAAATACTCACCATAGTTAGGCGCGCTCCTTCCATAAGGAATTTCGTCTTCTTCACCTCGCTTCTTCCATCCCATTGTCGTTGATTTGCATCAAAAGAAGAAGAAAAAGTTTGGGACCTTTTGTGCGATGAAAATGACTTTTGATGTTCAGAATTGATTGTTAAAGGTTTGCAGGAAGACAACTAAAAGGATGAAAATGCCCTTCAGAAACCCACGTGAGAGTCACGTGTAAAACATTCACCGGAAGATTCTGTCGGGTTTTGAAATTGGGCACCAAAGTGAACAAAAATGAAAGGTTAGGCATGGAATCCTTAAAGTTTAAAGTAAAGTGCAAACAACCCCAAACGTTGGGGTGCAAAAAAAGTTTAACCCTTAAAATAATTGCAATAGTATATAATACGTATAGAAATTATTTGAACACATCCATTTAATTTGCACACAAAACTTGCTAATGGGACTAAGTTAAATTTAAGAGTGCATGCAGGTTGAGGTCGAGTTCAAGTCTCTTATAACTAAGGTGGTTTTACGAACAAGAATATATATATATATATATATATATATATATATATATATATATAATGTACTTTATATTATAAATAAAAAACAAAATAAAATAAATAATTTTTTGTTAAATTTAGACTTTCAAGCTCACGACCGTAGTTCTAAAAATTTAAAATATAAGTGAAAAGTAATAAAAATTATATAAAAAAGAAAATAAAAAAAATGGAAACGATGAGAAAGAAAAGAGCAATAATGAGAAAGAAAAGAGAAGTTAAGAAAACGTGCAAGAGATAAAGTCGGATAAAAAAAAGTTAATAAATAAATAAATAAAAATTTTTTAGAGTCCATGACACCAAATGGGACTCTCACTTAATGTAATAGTATAGATATGGTTTTAATAAGGGAGTACCAGAGGCGACTCCAATATTTTAAAATCAGTATAATTCTTTTCTTTATATAGGGTCAAAATTTTATTTTTAAAATAAAAAATCTAAATACATAAATATATATATATATAAATAGGGTTAATTCCGGATACCCCCTCATCCTTTAGCCCATAGTGCGCTTTGCCTCTTAATCTTTGAATTAGTGTGATTGCCCCCCTAACGTTTAAAAAATATCACATTTAACCATTTTTAACAAACTTTGACAGTCGATTTCTCATCCGTTATGGCGGCCCAAGCTTCAAGACCACCGCCATCGTGTTCGTCTCTCCAAGGCGATCAAAGCCCATACTCTAGTCGACTCTATTAGCCTCCGAAAGCCGCTACAATATTTCGTCCGTCATGCGACGTCTTTGACCGATGATTTCTACTTCGTCGGTTGTCGGATTTTCGTTTTAAGACCATTGTTGTTTTCTTTACGTCGAGAACTTCAATTTGATCTATAATATTAACACATTTGAAATCTACTTGTATAGATTAGTTTTGCTAAAGAGGTGTCTGGGATTAGCCCATATAAATATAAATAATACTTTTTTTAGTGGGATCAATTGACCCTAATAATGTAGCACCCCGCACGGTGGGCCACCATATACCCCGCACCAAAGCCCAATCTACATACGAGATGGGAAGCCAGTACATGAACCAAGCAGAGACGAACTAGAGACAGATAAACACACACTTAAGTTAGGTGGAACGTAGACCCTGACTTCAAAATCAAAACATCAAAGTTGTAGCACCCGGAGCGGTGGGCACCACATCCCCCGCACCATAGCTCAACACGTGTAATGAAATAAAGAGTCCGCACATATCAAACCATAGCGAACGAGAGACAAGAAAAACTCAAACCCTAGGCTAGGCGGTCCAGACCCTAATACAGAGCGCACAACAAAATTAAATCACAAATGTGGAAGCAACAGGATCGCAAAATACAAATATACATACATGTTATAAACTAGTATCAATTAAAACATTTATACGTGTCATGCTACTCCGGCCAAAACAAATCATATTACATGCTTTCCAAACAAAATATAATCATATACATAGGTTCCAAAGCTCGAAATATAGAATAAACCAAAAGGAATGCATGAGACTCAAACTACGAGACTCCAAAGACTCGAAAGACAGACCTCCGCCTAGCACGAACTACTCCTGCACCTGCAACTCAAGAAACAAGGGGGAAAAAGAAACAAGCAATGAGGGTCAGTCCTAAAGACTGATGAGGGGGCTAACACACACACACCCCATATACATATAGAGCGAAACAAGTACCAAGAGCGTAATAATCCATGAACTGGGGATGGTTTTTGCACACCAAAACATTTTCTGTGATAATAGATATATATCCTTAAAAGAAGTTAGGGCCAAAGGTCAAAATAACCAATTTTAAGAAATTAGAAATCTATTCCCGTTTCATAAATCCAAGGTAAGATAAGACAAGACATAACATTCGGCGAGTACGAGTTTCTCCATATCAAGATAAGTACATATCGAGCAAATTCAAATCAAAACAATCCCACCTCAACTCCGGTAATGGAAGGGCCGGCCGACCCTTATCCATCCAAGCAAGCAAGCAGGATGTGGGTTTCGCGACACTCACGCTTGTCGGACTCCATCCCCCACTAACCTCCTATTGGGTTTCGGTACATCCTACAAGTAGAGATCATGAACGAGAGGTGTGTCCGGCGACCCCATGGTTGACCCGGGTGCTCTGTCCCACAATCTCCGGGGCCCATCAAGTTAAGTACAAGTTCAAGGGACCTATCTTTCAAGGTCATTCTTGCGACAAGTTCAAAACGTATCAAAAGGCTTTTCAAAACAAAGAAAAACGTAGCGTATATACATATAAAAACATTTTCAAGGTCTTTCGCAAGCAGGACAAGCCCTCAAAATACATATAATGCACGTATCTATCATATATTATATATTTTCGAATGAGGACTTTAAAACACATAGGGTTTTAGGTCAATATAACTAAAAGAAACAAAACCTCACATTCAAGAAACAACGGCCTACGAGACAACCTCGTCACCCTCGGGATAAACCTCTCTTGAATCGGAGAAGAAACGAGGAAGATACGAGCTCACATATGCAAGGGGTGAATAGTGTCGAGATTTCCCTTTTCTCTTCCTTTCTCCTTCTCTCTCTCTTGGTCTCTTGGGGTTTGGGGGCTGAAATGGGAAAGTGAGAGGGTAGGGTTAGGTGTTAGGAAGAGATAGGTTTAAGAATCGGGTCAAACGGAGTTAAAACGAGTCAATTACGAGCAAAATGGTGAAGGGTGGCGAATCTGAGCGTGAGGCTCGGTTCGGGCAAAATTCAGAGGATCAAACGAGCTTAGAAAATACAAGCTAGGTTCCTAAGCTCCCAAATTTCGTTGCGAGTCCAGCACCACTTCCGGAATTCAAATCCGAATTCCCGAGCTCAAGTTACGGCTTCCGGAACCCAAGGCGCGCTAAAACGAGTTAGACCCTCGAGTCCCTTAACAAATAAAACGGTTTAAGAACCGTATCAAACGAACTCAAAAATGAGAAACGAGCATGTACATACATTCATAAATCACATAATTCATGCATGGCAAGTTGACACAAAAATCGGATTCACATAAGAGCATATACGGGTCGAGATACGGACATAACGAACATAAATGTATTAAAAGTTCATATTCAAAGTATAAGAATTAATTCAAATAATTCAATTAATCACATAAGCAAGTATAATAAACATAAAATCACATGATAAATAATTAAAACGCGCAACTAACACTCTCGTTACAGCGTACCTATACGGCCGAAGAGTCGGGGTGTTAGAAAAGCAAGTGCCCACGCTGAAGCAAAGCATACATCCAAGATCATTCATACAACATAGTGGAAGGGGTCAATCTATCCCTAGAAACCTATCCCGAATATTCATATAACATATACAAAGCATTCATTCATTCATTCGTACAAATTTAATCAAATTACAAAATGTATATACAAAGGACTCGAATTAAACAAAAGACTTGACAGACTCGAGGGACTTGACTCACGCCGCCTAGCTCGAACTCCGAAGCAGACCTGCAAGCTAAAAACATTGGGGAGGGAGAGGGTCGGTCACACTAACTGAGTGAGGGGTTACCTACACACACCTACACATATATAAGAGCACAACATATTCAAATCATAATGTTCATGAATCCGGGGATAGTTTTTACACGCCAAAACATTTGCCCGTTATACATACGTATAGAGGTTACTTTATCAAAACAAAATAAGCATACTTTAACTTAGCGTATTCAAATCATAACGTACATTTTATATCATATCATTCTGTTTCATAACTTGTCTTATCATTTCATATCATACCATATTTTATCTTTTTAACGAATCTATCCCCTTTTCGCGAACTTAGGATAACATACATACGTATAACTCGTGGTTACGAGTATCATTCTCCAACTTTTACTCCTCATTCATTCATATCATATCAAAAAAAAATCATAAACATTCATACATAACATGCCTCCTTCACTCCAGCGATGGAAGGGTGTATACCCCTTAACCATCCATTACAGGTGAGAGGAGTGCAAGCTACTCCAAACCCTCAGGATATCCATCCCCACCAAACCTCCTGGTGGGTTTAGGGGTAATCCTTATCATTTGGAGGCTACGCCCAGGCTTATCCTGACGGTCCGCTGTCGTCCCGGGTGTCTTGGCTCATAGACTCCAGGGCCCATCATTGTATTACATAAATAACATTTCATAATGTCATTCTTAACCCGCTACATATCATATCGTATCATATCTTACATATCATACCTTACCTTGCAACAATTATGCTTTACATACTTCTCCGTGTCAAATCCATAACATTTCCTTAGCTTGTAGCTCCCGGCTCATAAGAGGCATATAATTTGAAGTATAGTTTAATGTTGCCAAACTTAACAAATCAAATCAAATCAAATCATAACAAGCGTACACAGGCTTGTAAATAACGTATCATACTTGTAAACATATAACAAAGTCACAAAAATACATATCATGCATATATTTACTTATACTTAGGCTTATAAACCGCATGCATAGAAAACGAGCACGTTTCATTAGGTTTAACTATATCCTAACCTCATCATATACCGATGAAGCCGAAGATAAAACATTTGATCCACCCCGGAATCGACTCGGCTAACAAAACACCACCCCGAGTGCACTTGGACAAACTGAAGATAAGATGTAAGACTTAGACTCAAGAATGAACCACATAGACGCACGACGTATGTTTATGCACTTAAGAGATGCAATCACATAGGAATAATCCACTCTCATATCAATTTCATACAAAAGAAGACATCACATAGCTCAACATATTCATTCAATATCATAAAACATGTTAAGAAGAAGTTTATGTGCACAATTAATGCAAACAAGTGTAAATGGAAGGCATATGGTGGCACTTATCCATTTTTGAACACATAACACGCTTTAACACTTGATAACATACCATAAAATTATAAAACATATCATATTACATGAATTCATGTTCATATTAGATCATAAAACAAGTTAGGATCATGATTGGGGTGGGATAAAAGCACGAAACAAACATACGAAACAAAACGAAGCAAAACAACACACTTATGTACACAATGAGGGTGACTCCCCCACAGCACACACCCCTTCACGGGGGTGACTCAGATCAGATCTTAAAGCCCTAAAGAGAGTCATGGGGGTGACTCTCTGAGAAGCATAGCGCTGTCACGGGGGTGACTCGGAGCAACCCCCAAATCCTTACGTTTCATGGTCTATACATGGCCATGACTAAATTTCTTAATGGGGGAGTCACGGGGTTAAATCCCCACAAACTCGAAGGTCTGAAAGAAGCCATAAAAATGGCTGCTTGAGGTGAAGCAAGGCAACAACGATGAGCAGCAGCAGCGGGAGCACAACAACACCACAATTTCCATCAACACCATTATTTTCATATTTATGTTCATAATCACATGCTTAACAACTTAAAAACATTTTAAACTCATGATTCAAGCTATAATTTATGTTTCCATTGAAACTCTTGCAAGGTAGATTCATGGTGATTCAAAAAATATGCGATTAACACGCGAAATTTCAACGAATAAACAACGAGGGAGCATGAAGGAGCAATATATGTCAATCTTAGAGCATTTAATTCATGTAAGATGGCAAGAGAGCAAATTTCATACATCTTATACTATTCATCATCTTCCTTAAGATCATGGAAACAAGCAAGAAAAGCGATATTCAATCGGATAGAAACGAAGGCCACGAAGAGAGGAGTTCAATGCTTACCTTGGATCGTTGATCGGGCGAGAATCAAAGTTGGAACTTGAGCTCAAAGTTGAAGGTGAATAGTGAACCCTTCCTTATTCTTTCTCTTCTCATGAACATGTTAAAACAAGAATGAGGGGGAGATGGAGTGGTTCAGTCTATTAAGGCCAAGAAAACTGGTTCGGTTCGGTTCAAGGAAGGTTCGGTTTAATCGGTTAGAATTTAAAACGGTAGGTGTCCAAACAGCTTCAGAAAAATGTGAGACTTGTTCTATTAGACCCGAAACGTCGAAATAAATCCAATGGTGAAGTCAGAATTCAAATTCGAATCCTCGAGCTCAAGTTAGCTGAAAAACGGCTCAAAAACCCTAATTTCGATTAGGTCCCTAAACTTCACTTAAATGAACTTTTGAGTCCAATTACATAATAATTAAATTCTAGGGTAACAAATAACTTGAAATAAAATTCATGTTGACACGTATAGCATGTGATGTCACATAATTCACGTATTTGCAATTAAAACATTTAAATTACATAATTAAACTCACTCGTGACGTCATACCTGGATTGCCGAAGAGACAAGGCGTCACAATCTCCCCCCTTAAAAGAACCTGGTCCCCAGGTTCTACCGCTCGAGTTAAACTACGAGCAACTCTCCCGTATTCACTCAAGTTCAGGATTCGTGACATCCCGATAAGGATTAGCCCGATAAAGGTCTTCAAACACAAGGGGGTTCAATCGTTTACTTCAAGGTCCGAAGTAGTGGCTCATATGAGGCACACGTTTTGAAGCATAGTCTAATGTCGCAAAACGTAACAAAACATATCAAACCATAACAAGCGTACATAGGCTTGTACATAACCTATCATACTTGCAAACGTATAACAAAGTCATAAAATATATATCTCGCACGTATTTACTTATACTTAGGGATGTAAACCACATGCATAGAAAACGAGCATGTTGCATTAGGGTTTAACCATATCCTAACCTCACCTTACACCGACAAAACCGAGAACGAGATGATTGATCCTGTAACAGCCCGAAAACCCGCCTGTCGATATTGTCCGCTTTGGTGGGCTAAGCGACACCACCCTCACGGTTTTGTTTCTCCCGCTGGAATTTAGTCCCGAAGGCGCCCAACCAGGAAAAGGCCTCAACAAGGGAAAGGTATCCACCCCCTTATAAAGGAGGCTTTGTTCCCCTCTCCAACCGATGTGGGACAAGCACCTTAGGCTATTACAGTACTGTTATGTACTCGACCGGATGTGGCATATGCACTTAGTGTAACAAGTTGTTTCCAATCTGACCCTGGAGATGGTCACTGGGCTGCCGTGAAGAATATTCTTAAGTACTTGAAAAGTACTAAAGATTTATTCTTAGTTTACGGAGGTCAGAAAGATCTTACTGTCGAAGGATACTGCGATGCAAGCTTTGCATCTGACTTAGATGATTTTAAGTCAATGTCAGGATACATTTTCTGCTTGAATGGTGGAGTAGTGAGTTGGAAAAGTTCCAAGCAAACGACCACTGCAGATTCAACCACTGAGGCCGAATACTTAGCTGCAAATGATGCAGCTAAGGAAGGTGTTTGGATTAGAAACTTCATTCAAGAGATGAATGTTGTTCCTAGCATGAAAGACCCCATTACTGTGTTTTGTGACAACACTGGGGCGGTTGCTCAAGCAAGAGAACCAAGATCTCACCAACGGACCAAGCACATCATGAGGAAGTATCACCTAATCCGTGATATTATCAAAAGATGAGATGTGCAAATTAAGAGGGTCACATCAGCAGAGAACGTGGCAGATCCACTTACTAAACCCCTTAGTCGAGAAGCTTTCGAAGGTCATCTTAAGAAGATGGGACTTAGAGTAGCTTTAGAATGGCTTTGACGGGCAAGTGAGAGATTGTTAGGAATAGTGCCCTAGAAAGCCGATTGTATATCCGCTTTGTACTTTTCCTTATTGTGATCACAGATAATCTTTGAATAAAATAACGAATTAAGGCAACACTTCTTTATATGCTCTTGTTTGGTATGCATTTACTTTAGTTGTGCATGTATGAGAACTCCCCTAATCCTGATGACTTTAGGACTCTACCATTTAGGTGAAATGGTTCATGAAACGAGCCCTATATCACATAAGTCATGATTAGTAAAATACTCCAAGCCGATGAGTCCTACAGACAGTGGGAGTGTCAACCTGACTCCTCTAAGGCTTGCTTGTGGGATCACGCCCTTAAGAAAGACCACCTTGTCTCATGGAGGTGCAAAGTGTATAGTTGATACGTGCATGATACATGAGGGTGCTTACTTCCATAAGTAAGTTCACTGAGGTGCCCCGTGTGAGAAGATTCCTAAATGGGAAAGGAAGTTTCTATTTCAGGAAATGGAAACTTCCAGATTAGGAAATATCTCACGAGTCATTGATGTGATTAATTGATCCTTAGACTTGAGGTTCCATGTCACTTTATGAGTTAACTCTGTAGTCTTAGGTATAAGCTTTAAAGGGTGTCGCCTTAGACAACTGATTCAAGGCTTATGCTGGGGCTGCACAAGTGACTCATGAAAGTGAATGAGAATCAATAAAGGACCTACACTTGCATTTGCAAGGTGATCTCTTATTGTGTAAGTCATTCATATGCCATATGGAGTCCTTGCCCAAGGCAGTAGATCAAGACATCAAGAAAAGAGTTTCTTGGATTGAGATCAAATGGATATGAAATGCACTTAGCTTTAAGACCAGATTATTAGGGTTCTGATTATTCCCTTATCCTAGATCTTGGTTGAGAGATAGTAAGTAAGAGGATTGTATCTCACATGAATCAATGACTTAAAGGTTATGTCGAATCGAGACATTCCAATTCAGCTAGGGGTTAAACACCTGTTGCTAGATTATGGTCGTTTAATCTGTGGACTGATTAATTAATTAGTGAATTAATTAATTAGGGTCACTGCTAATTGAATTGAGAACCTAGAGGGTCACACACAATAACTTGGTTACATGAGTTGAGGCTTTGAAATGATTAAACGAGTTAATCGAGCCGAGAGGGTTCCACATGTGTGAAACCACACGTGTGGGTCACGTGAGTAGCACGTGTCCTTGGGACACGTGTATATATATATATATTGTATATATATATTAAATAATTAATGTGTTAATTATTTAATAGACTTTGGTTTAATTTTGAGTTAAAAATAAAGTCTTATTTTGGAGAAAAATAATCTATTTAATTAATTACGAATTAATTAATTAGATAAATAAGTTATTTATTTTTTAATAAATAAAGTATAATAATATCCAAAAGGATTTTGGATATTTTAGCTCTCTTAAAAGTTGACTTGAATTAGAATTCAAAGTCAAAGTTCAAAAATTACTTGATGATCAAGTAATAGGAGAGAGGGACCAAATCCTTAGTCCATAAGGACTAGGTTTTCGGCCACCCCTCCCCAATTATATATAGGGGAGCTCGAGCTCCCCTTGAGAGTGATTGATTGATTTTCTTTTGGTTCATGTGTTGAACACCATCCTTTCTCCAATATAAAATAAACCCTAGGTTAAGCCCAAACACTAACTAGAGAACTAGCATCCTTACTAGTTAGATTGTAGTCAAGTTGGTGGACTATCTCTAGAGAGCTTCAAGTTAGAAGTTTCAAAGATTCGAGCTTTACCAAGGAGAGGGGATCAAGCCTCGAGAAGAGCGTTCTTGGGTGGCTTGAAACGCTTCAAGAAAGATTATTGAAAAGTAAGTTTCTAATCTCTACGAATTCGGATTCACGATTGCGAGTTTCGATCCTTTTTGTTGGAAAATTTTTAAATTTCCGCTGCTTTCTGATTCCTGTTTTCCAGCAATAACATCAAATAACATACATACAACACATTAAAGCACAAATCGAACTACAACACGAGACCGAACACCACAAAATCCGAAACCCTCACTATTCACCTTCTATCCCAAATAGGCACATAAACACGAAATCACGATACAAAAGACATGTAGAATCGAAGCACATAACTAGAGGAATATAATAGTCACCTTGGAGTGTTGATCGGACGAACGAAGATGGGGTTCTTGAGCTCTTAAGGGTTGGACTTAGGTTTTCTTCTTCTTTTCTTTCTTCTTTGTCTTCACTGATCAAAAATAGGGGAAAAGAAAGGTGATTGGCCGTTTTCTTGGGCTAAGAATCGGGTCGATCAAGAAACAGGTGGGGTCAAACGGGATCCGATCTGATCCGTTCGGATCGTATTTTAAAATAGAAGGGGTTCCAAACGGCTCAGAAAATTGCAAGGTTAAATTTCATCGGATCCGAATCATCGAAATGAATCTAATGGTGAAGTTAGAATTCGAATCCAAATTCCCGAGTTGAATATAGCCAAAAAGGCTCCAAGCACTCTAATTACAATTAGGTCCCTAAACTTTCAAATATTGGATATTTGAGCCCAAACACATTTTAATTAGATTCTAGTACACACTTAGCTTGAAATTAAATCCACGTTGGCACATAAAGCATACGAAGTCACATAATTCACAAAAATACGGAATTAAACTCTCTCGTGACGCCTTATCTGGATTGCCGAAGAGACGGGGCGTCACAGCTTACCTTCCCTAACTCCTGATAAACAAACCTTTGTCGAAATTACACGAAAGGAGTTGTATCCAATGCTTTTGCGTACACAACCATTTCCTCTAATATTTCCTCTCCTTCGATAAATTCCTATCAACCTTACAAACATAGCTCTATGGATCTATTGAGATTTCTCCTTGGTAGCTATCCTCAGTGGTGCCAACTATAAGATGTTGCACCTCAAAATTTGGATTTTTGATGGCCTTGAAAAGGTTGAACTTGAATTTTTCATCTCCCACTTGCAATGTTAGTCAATCATTTCGTACATTAATGAGTGCTCCGGCGTTGGTAAAAAATGGGCGCCCTAAAATCAAGGGCATATCCTTATCTTCCTCCATATCCAACACGAAATCTGCAAGAAGATAAAATTTCCCTTCTCGAACCAAAGCATTCTCTAAAACACCTGTTGGATGTTCTATGGAACGGTCAGCCAACTACAGTGTTACCGTGGTTAGCTTCAAAGCATCCAGACCTAGTCTCCTGCAAATAGATAAAGACATTGAACTAACACTTGCACCAAGATCACATAAAGCTTTCTTAAAATCTAAATGCCCAATAGTGCAAGATATTGAAGAACTCCCCCGATCTTTGAGTTTTGGTGGAAGTTTATATTACAAAATGCCACTGCACTCCTCTGTGAGAGCAATTGTTACGTATTCTTCCAACTTTCTTTTATTTGAAAGATCTCTTTGAAGAACTTCAGATATGTAGGCACTTGGGCAAGAGTTTTAGCAAACAGAATGTTAATATGAATCTCCTTGAAGATGCTCAGAAATTTCTCAAATTATTTTTCTAGCTTTTGCTTCTGAAGTCTCTATGGGAATCATACTGGAGGAATATAGGGTTTTGGTGGAACATATTCTTTTGGTTTTAAAGGAGGCTCTTCTGAAGTCTCATTTCACCTGTTTTTTTTTTTTTTACCATTATTTCACATTCTCTTTCTTCTTCTTCATGTATTTTTTATCCTTCATATTCTTTTTCACTTCTCAATGAAATTGCCTCACAGCTGCTCTGCTGAGGTATCACTTGCTGAACTAACACTATGTCTTGTACTTGAGGGGCAGATGGGGTTGACTTCTCCTCAAGTTATGTCACTATTTTACCTATCCTTTCTTCTAACTTCTTAATTCTTTCTACTGTCACTGTCAAGAATTTCTTTAGTGTTTCCCCTAATCCTGACTTTAGTTCTGAAGGTGGAGAAGGAGGTTGTGATGATGGATTATTCACCCATGGTGAACCTTGGTGATGTGCCCAATTCTGAGGGGAACTAATGTGATTCAGAGTTTGATTGTTGATAAGGTAAGATTGCTCTAACTCTGGATTAACCTGTCCACCTACAAAAGGAAAAGAATAAATGTTATATATCTGAGAATCATTATATAATCCACAAGGTACCTGAAAAGTAGAGTGTTGGATATGTAGCCACTGCATTCATTGATAGTTGGTTAAATCTTTTAATAAGATCGTTGAGTTTAGCATTGATAATAGTGAAACCATCTAGCTTCGAACTTTTTTCTTTGGGACTAGTAGGAAGTGAACTTGACTTCTCATGAACCTAACTATCATTTGTTGTCATTTCTTCTAACAGTGAGATAGCATCTTCAGCTGATTTTGCTATGAAAGCTCTACCTACTGCTACATCAATCATCACCCTTAAGTCTCGGGACATCCCATTACAAAAGGTCTGCACCAATGGCCATGTAGGAATCCCATAGTGGGGGCATCTTCTCTGCAAATCATTAAACCGTTCCCAAGCTTCATGAATGACTCCCCGCTTCAACTGTCTGAAAGTGGTAAGGTCATTACAGATTTTCATAGTTTTACTCGTTGAAAAATATTTTGAAAGGAATCCATGAGAAAGAGCTTTGGTTCTTCATTATTTGTGGTCACAAGGAGGCAATCCATGCTCTAGCTTTATCCTTAAGAGAGAATGGAAAAAGCCTAACTCTGATATTAGTATCTGAAATACCATTAATTTTGAAGGTATCTCAAATTTCAAATAAATAAGATAAATGTTTGGAAGGCTCCTCTGTACTTAACCCACTGAACATGTTTTGTCGTAACAGTCGAATAGTGCCCGAATTGATTTCAAATTCGCTTGTTGTGGTGATTGGCTGATTAATTTGATCTTTTATAGATTTTTTATGAGGCATAGAGAATTCTCAAAGTGCTATCTTTTGTGCTTTCTTGTTAGTTTCCATCGGATTAAATGTCCCTAACAGTTATCTGCAATTAAATAATTCAAATCAACTCCCAACAGAAATAACAAAACAAAATAAAATAAAAGCGTAAAACACTGAATACTAATACTAAAGATAAGAGTGATTTCGAATGCCTTCCCTGGTAGCAACACCAAAAACTTATTGTGCGGTTAGAGTTTTATATAGACTCTATATACGTGCAAGTGTACACACACATGTACAATTCTAGTATATAAAATGTCGATCCCACAGGGAAGGAAAAACTAAGTAATTACCCAATAGTTTCTTCAATCGATAGACAAGATAGAATTCATCGGGTTATTCAAACGCTAGGGCGAAATTGATTTGGCATAGCAAATCTTATAATAAATTTAATAAAACAAATGGCATAGGGGAGACAATTGTGCGGACAACATACTCAACTCATGCTTGGTAAGTTATCTTGTAACGCCCCGGTTTTTCCATTTATGCATTATGTGTTATTATTATAACTTTCATATCATGATATTCATTTTAATTTCATAAACTTATGTGGAATTTCTTTTAATGTGAAATTTATGTGAACTAATTACTAATGTGATTAATTGCTCTTATATGACTTTAATTGATCATAACTCAAAAATTGGAAAAGATATTGATATGATTCTAATTGGAGGTTGTTCTAGACTTCAAGAGCTTTCCAACGAATTAAAAATCAGGTCATTTGGAGTTCGGATGAGGGAGTACCCGGACGGGGAAAATACAAGGTAAAATCTACCCGGCCGGGGAAAAATAGTGCAGAAACCCCCCGCACACAAAAGTACCCGCCCGGGTACTTTTTAGGCACAAAACTACCCACCCGGGTAGTCCTCCTGGGCGAGAAAACAGGGGCTAGTTCGTGGAGGGAAGAAAGGGTAGCAAACTCCCAAGAAAACTCAACAAAAACACCCAAAACAAACATATAACATGCATACAACATTTAAGTAACATTTAATCCAAGGTAACATGCTTAGATCATTAAGAATTTCACATGAAAACCCCAAAAATATACATGCTTTCCAACCTTCACATAACTTCATGTTTCATGCCAGAAATGATGAAACAAGGTCCTAAACATGCCTCTAATCATGAATAAGCATGAAAGCATCAATCAAACCTCAAACCCTACTCATCACTCAATCAAGAAATTCAATCAATTCTCATGTTATACCTTGAAATGAAAGAAGGATGAGATGAGGATGAAGAGATGAAGATGATGCTTCAACTTGGTTGCTAATTCCTTGAATTATCGCTTGAATTTGATGAAATCCTCCTCTCTCTCTTGAAGGTGTAAAAACCGATTCTTACTAGGTGTGTGTGTGTGTTCTCTTGTATGTAATGTAATGTATGAGAGTGAGGGGGGTGAATACATATATGATATATTATATCATCCACTACAAGCATAAAATCACCTCTAATTGCATTTAAGTCCCTAAGTTATTTAAATGAATGCAATCAAGTTTCATTCCATGAGATATGAGCACTTAACTTCAATTCATGTTATGCAATTAAGTTCACACATTTATGAGATGATCAATTAAAGTCATATAAGAGCAATTAATCACATTAGTAATTAGTTCACATAAATTTCACATTTAAAGAAATTCTGTAACACCCGAGCGCAAGGTGTCACATCCCCCGCACCGAGACCCGACCCGAATATGAAATGGACGATCCATACCCGAGCCAAATCACGGCAAACGGGGACAAACACACACTCTAAGCTAGGCGGGCTAACCCTTAAAACCATAAAACAACATAAAACATTAAAGCGGAAGCAATAAACGGACATACACCATATATATATATACCATGAGCATCCAAGCTCCAAAAATAATTCATATACATCATCAATTGCCATCACGGCCCAAAACATGTACGCTCCACATCATTATACATATACAATGATCAAAATAAAAGTATGCAAGTGTAAGACTAAAATACAGAGCTAGAGACGAATGCAAGACCTAGGACTCGTATTCCCGCCTAGCTCCCTCAACACCTGCACAAAACAACTGAAAACCAAACGGGTTCAGTCCAAAAGGGACTGGTGGGTATAAAACAGGGCATAAATAGAATATATGACAGTAATTAAACAATCACATGCAAGCTATAATCCCAAGTGAGGTTTTTAAAGACTTTCCCAAGTGGGTGAATAGAAATCATCAAAAGGGATTATAACGAATCATTAACATTAAGTCATTAGTGGCCCGACGAGTGGGCGTGCATTATCTCCAACCAACACCTTGTGTAAACCATTTAAACATTCATTCATTCATTCTTTTCATGCAATCATTCTTTTGTGCACATTCATTAACATTTACACATTCTCCCTCCGGGTTAGTGGTGGGTTTGCAAGGCCCGACCCCCCATTCATTTACCAAAAGGGGTTACATGACTCCCCAGATGGTGCTCAACGTCCATTCCTCGCTAACTCCTAACGAGGTCCGGTTACGCCGTTCATTGGTGGAACTAGTGTGAGGGATCACCGTCGGCCCGTGCCTCCCCGGATAGCCACTCACACTAAGTCCCTGGGCCCCATTCATTGTGAACATTCAATCATTCTCGCCAAAACATTAGGTAGGATTCATTAAATAAGGGCTTTACATTTGCAATCATTTACTCGAGAAAAGACTCAATATATATATAATCATATTACTTTGGCTTAAAACCTTTCACATAGGGAGATATATTGGGTCGCTTTATCTAAGAAGAAGAGAAACCCACCTTAACCGCAAAAAGGAGCAAACACGAGCCTCACTGCCCGGCCTCGTCTCCACCCGAATCAAAATCTGTGCAAGAAAGGTGAAGTGAGACTCAATATGACCAAATAAGACGCTCGGCAATGCAATGATCAAGATATGAATATATAAAAGATAAAATTATATTATGAAAATGTTCATGTGCACTATTAATACATTTAAACCATATAATCAAGTCATTCACTTCCATAATTCCACATTTTCAATCCAATTAATTCACAAAATTCAAATATAATCATAGCACTTATTAAATCACATTAGAAATTAGAAATATAAACAATTAAACACATTCAACTAAATTTAGGAAATTAAATAAAACATGAAATAGGTAACAATTAAATTCTATAATTCAATTAAATCAAATAACATTTAATATTTAATAAACATATATAAATATATAATTAAATATAATATATATATACTATATTATATTATGTATATATATATATATACATAATCCATGCATACGTAGCTCATGCATGCAAAAAAAAAAATAATAATAACATGCATGCAATGATATTTCAATCCAACAACCACCACATTAATGCATGCAAAAGAAAATTAATATGCATGCAATATCATGCATTAACCACTTACAATGCATGTAAACATTTTATGCAGGAAAGAAAAGAAAGGGAAAACGTGAAGCAGTAGCAGCAACTTAACAACAAGACATGCATGGAAAGTTACATGGTGACACCCCCGTGTCACCCCCAAAGAACAAACCGAGACACCCCCGTGTCTCGGTACAGAAATTCAGACCACAAGAACACCCCCGTTTCACGCTGGAACACACAAGAACGACACACCCGTGTCAACCCGTTCAGCAGCAGCAACAAACGCAGACTTTCCCCTGTTTTTCTAGCTTAAACGCAGCAACAACTGATGCAATATATGGGCAAGAAAAGCAGCAACAAATAGCATGAAAAGCAACAACAAATCAGGAGGAAACGCAACAGTTTTGACAGCAACTTTCAGGCCCAAAAATAGGGTATAAATCGCGAAAAACAGGGCATGAAATGATCTCCATTAATCCCAACACATTCATATAAGTTAGGCTATCAAATGTGCAGCAAAACACCACAAATTCAACCTATAAATCAGTTCCAAACAAGCTCAACCAAGAAAAGCTGTCATACGTGACATTTCATGAAAGTTTCTCAAGAAGCCATAAATGATATCTCATAAATACTTCAACTACCATGAAATCAATGATCATAAGTGAGAACAGGATGTCAAAACAATCATTTTCAAGCTTGGAATCAATCAAATCTATCAAGAATTGAATGAGATCAACAAATTTGCTTTAAACCTCTTATATTCGAAAATCAGTCAAAATCCCATGAAACCATGATCAAATTTGGGGATGAATGAATAAAAATGATCAGGAATGAACATATATTACAACCCTAACCTTACCTTGTTGATTTGACGAAGATTGGATGAGATTTGCGCCCCGAAATCTCCAAGGAAAGTAAGGTTACGGGAGAGCACTGGAAGGCAGTAACTTTGGCTGAGATTTGTGAATTTTGTGAGGGTTGGTTCGGTTAGGGCATGGTACAGCAGGTTAGGTGGTTGATTTAGGGTTCCATAGCATCAAACCATGGTTAAATTGGTCAACAAATGAATGAGTTATGGCCATTTTAGTGCAACAAGGTCAGTTTCGTCGCCGTTTCGTTTTTCGGTTGAATTTCGGAGGTTCAAATGACGTTAGAAAAATATAAGGCTAAGTTTACTAAACTCGAATCTTCGTTACGAGTTCAGAAAAGTTGACGAAACTCGAATCCGAGTTCCCGAGCTCAAGATATTAAATACGGAACCAAGGGTGCGCTAAGTGCTCCTTAGCCCCCGACTTGGATTCCAAAATTCAAATTAAATCCGAAACACATGCAAATGAATCCGAAAATACGAAACGAACAATTATTCATATACAAGACACGTATAAGTTCAACATATTAAATTCGCACGAAATTCCGGTATCAATTCATATAGAAACGAAGCACGTAAATGTCGCTCATACGCAATGTAACAATAAAATTCATAACATTAACATTAATGAACAAAACAATTCATATATAATATATTATATATAATAATGCATGCATACGTGTGTGTATATATATATATATATAATGAATACATGCATGCATATGTAATTTATAAATATAAATGCATGCATAATTATTTTCATGCACACGTACACAATAATATATATATTTATATTTTATAAATATATTTAATATTAATAACATTAAATACAATAATTAACATTTAATACAATTAAAATATAAATTAAATACATAAAACACGTATAATTAATTATTTCGCGCAAATTGGTAAACACTTACGTCATACCTGTACCGCCGAAATATCGGGGCGTCACAAATTCCACATAAGTTTATGAAATTAAAATGAATATCATGATATGAAAGTTATAATAATAACACATAATGCATAAATGGAAAAACCGGGGCGTTACATATCTTATTTTTCCACAGCTCCAATTGCTATAGTTCACAATAGCTTTTCTCAAAGTATAAGTGAGTGCTTAATCATGATTCATTTGTAACTCTCGAAATCAATTAAATCTCAAATCAAACCATCAAAACAAGATTGGTGTAATTAAGAATCCAGCGGCTTGGCTTAGAAAATTAACATTAATTGTTTAAGAAAAAAATAAATCTCTTTAGATTTTTTATCCTAAGTGTTATGAAAACATTCACCTAATAAAACCGATCTCTCGATCTTTAGATAACCCCAACGCATACTACAGATGGCCAAACCCTAGCATGCAATAAAAAACCAATTTTCATAACATAGAATTTGGACAATTCGCTCAAGCATTCATTAAACACTTAGTTTACACAATCAATCAGCCCCATAATCTAAGAAATTTAACTTCTCATCATATCAAAAATATACTCAATAACAATAGTAATAAACTCATAAACATCCATATTCAATAATAATGCAAAACAAAAGATTACAATTAATGATCAAAATTCAAAGGACTTTAAAACTAAACATCTTAATTAAACAGGAATTCTTTCACAACGAAATTGGAATAAAGTCATCGGAATTGATAAAATCTAGAAGAGCATTTGGGGGGGGGGGGGTCTCCTCTCTTTCGTCTTTCACTTGAAGTTCCAGACTTTCTCTCTCAGTTATTCCTTTGGCTACAGTTGAGAATTAGGTTAGAACGTCTTTATATACCCGCACGAATAAAACATGTGAAATCTCAAATCTAGCTGTTGCAGCCGTTTGCGGCCGCCAATATGCCAGGTTAAAGTCAGTCGCGACTGCTTACATAATAAAAGCGCAAACACGTTTTCTTATCTCTTTCACAGCCACTAACAATTTCAACGCTACGGATGCACGGCTGCCAACTTCTTGTCCTGTGGCATTTTTTCTCCTCATTCGTGGTCGCCAACTATTTCTCTTATAATTCTTAGCGGTCGTTAATGATGTGGTCAGTAGGCTTCTAGACCGATCACCGCGGTCCTGACCAAATCCATCAATTTTCTCTTGCGGCTACAACTCGCTCCAAAAAAGCAATTTTGTGCTTGTTTTGGGGTTTTTCATTCGATATTGCCGTTTTCAATTCCAAAGCGGATTTTACCAGTAAAAAGACAAATTAACCAGTTTAAGGCACATAAAAGACTTAAAAATGGGTTAAATATAAGTCTAAAATATCAACTATTTGAAGCCTAACACTGATTAGAACGGTCTGGTAGCCGGTTCGATCCGGGTTTTTAGCTAGTTTTCAATGGTTCATGCTAGTTCAATTGATCAGTGATTTTAATGCCCTTTTCAAACCGGATAGGTGTTGGGATTAATGCCCTGAAAATCCAATTATATTGTAAATATTTTGGATTAATAAAATTGAAATTATCGCAAGTTATGAGTATTTTAAAATTTTAATAATTAATGATGTGTGATGTTGTTTTTATATGAAATGTGTTTCATAGGAAAAACTTTAAATACCAAAAATCACGTGTCATTAAAGTTCTAGTTGGTATGATAAGAAAATATTCTTATCGAGACTATAATGTGTTATATAAGATAATTAGTCTTTCGTCATAAGGAAATGGAGTTTCCGATTATAACACATTGATGATTTTCAATGAGATTGGAAACATCGAACTGGACCACTGAGGTTGTCTATTTTATACTGCTATCTAAAATGAACAAAATCTCGGAAGCATTAGACTCTTAATCCTGGCAGTGTTTTCTACTTTAGGCATGTAGTGTTAATCACTGTGATGTACTCAGAAGTGAGGTCTCGGTAACGGGTAGCCAAAATACTTTGTACGTTCGGTGATTGCATGAAATGTGCTAAAGAGAAATACGGATCGAGGAATCCATAGCCCTGCTGGAAGGTTAAAAGATATCCCTGAAATAGATTTGCAAAAGTTCAAATAAAACTTTGGCCAAAGTACTTCGTGTGTGCGTCACCGAAGTTGTATGTTAAATGTGTTTCACATACAGGGAATTTGAACTTAAGACGAATCAAGAAATTTCAAATTGAAAGTGAAAAATAAATGATAGTAGTATTGATTTATTTTTCATGGATATATGTACAGAGGAGTAAAATGCAAAGTTATTCTAGATCGAGAAATTCGTGAATAATTTAATTAATTTTAGAGTGCAACAATATTTATTTAGTGGAACTAAATATTGTTAAATGGTAATCAATTATTATCTTGGGATGATAATAGATTGACACGTTAGGAGTTAAAATTAATTAGTCCTGCAGGTCCCTCCGCAAGCCCCAACGAAGATCAAAGAGAAAATATTAAAAGGAGAGAGAGAAATAAATTTTCAAAGAGTTTGAAAATAGCCAAAGAATTTATTTTGAGAAAATTTGGAAATGGCTGAAATTTTATTTTAGAAAAAAATAATTTTTTTTTTTTACAAAAAAAAGAAAAAAGGCTTTTTATTGCTGACGTAGTAGCTGAGGTGTCACGCCATGTCAGCGGGTCAGGTGCCAAGTGGCGTGCCAAATGGATGATGGAGATCGCGTCGTGTCAGCGCGTATGAACGACCCAGATTCGATCTGGGCAAATCGGGCGACGGATCGGGTCAGTGGACGGTTCGGGTAGGGTCGGGTCCATAGTGGACGGACCCTGGACACGTGGCAATAGCAGATGATGCCACGTTGTAACAGTTCAAACCGTTTGAACCGACCGGTTCACTATTGAACCGATCCTAGACTTGAACCGCCGATTGGGCCAGACCGGACCGGCCACGTGGCAGCTACCTATTGCAGCGTGAGTACCACATGCGCCAAGCACACAACCGCTACATGGGCGGTGCGTGGTCAGTGGCGTTGCATGTTGCGCACTCCAAGCTTCCACGTGGCGCTCTTTAGTTGGCCGTCGGACCTTTGGAGCTACGGTAAAAAATTGAAAAATGACACTGATGTCCCAATATGAGGCCTTTAAATAGGACTTTATATTCATTCTTCATGCATCCAATTTCAGTAGATTTTAACTCAATTTTAAAAAGTCCGAAAGTTTCTCTCTTTCGAATATAATTAATCTTTAATTAAAGATTAATTAATTACTTAATTAGGTGGTTATATAATTAATATATAATCCACTTAATTATTATAAAATAGGGATTTTCTAGTTTTAGAAAAAAGGGTTTTTCTAGAAAATATTTTCTCAAAGTATTTAGCGAAATACTGCCGGAGCCCACACTCCAAAATCTTAATCGGGGATATTGCAGGGAAGTTCTGCCGGTTTCACGAGAAAATCAAGGTGCTGGAAAAGTGCCGTTGATAGCTATATTTTGCAGTACGGTAATACCGTTATGCTGCTAAAATTATTGTGTGCATATTGCGATTATATGCTATATGATTTAAAATTATGTTATCAATGCTTGTATATATTAGAGTTATGCTGCCCGATTTGTTCCGCTGCTTATTAAAATATTTTACAAATATTTTGATAACGAGGTTATGGCGAAATTTTTTGAAATATTGCGCTATACAGTCACTCTGTCTCGGGCCCGCCACCCAGCAACTGGTATCAGAGCGGGGCTCTGATTATATACTTGCATTGACAAAGCTTATGATGCATAATTTTAAATCTGATACGGTGCACGTAAATTCTGTCTAAGGAGGCTGGGTTTTAAGTGGGAACATTGTGACCCCTCCAGTGTTTCCTGGGAATTTACGTGGAATGGTAATTTTTTGGGAAACAATTTAATTGTCTTCTTGGTAATTGTCGAATTAGTAAATATGATTTAAATTATGTGATAATTATTTGCAAGCATGCTTTTAATTTTATAAGTGGCATGATAATATGAGATATTATATTGTTTCAATTATGCATGTTTTATTTAATGTGATTAGATAAATAATGTTTGAAAGAGATTAAACATGATGCATAATTGGATTAATATTTTTTTGGCTTAATTAATAAATAGTTATTAATGCCTTAAAATATTATTAGGATTATTTAATAATCCTAGTGAGAGCAAATTCATTAGATTAATTACTTCCAATCAATAAGATGCCAAAAGTGATTATTTAATAATCAAAGGTAATCCACAATTTTAAAAATTCAAGTGGGAGCGAGATGAAAAGAGTTGGATTCTCACGGCCTCCATTACCCGTCTATAGTATAGTGGATACGTACTACTCCCTTCGGTAGGTACGTATTCGCGGTATACAAGATTAGACTTCTACGGATAGAACGAAGTAAGGGGAAAGTCAGCTCGACCACGCCTCCATGGAGTCTCTTGATCTACTCGTACGAATTTCTAGGTAATGGTATACACTTGCCTAAGTGATGTATGAACCTACCTTCGGAGCTATGTTACATTCACTTGGAGGCCAAGGGTTGATGTGGTGGATTAACATAGTTTGGTAAGAGTTACCTAGATGGCATGTTAATTAAGAATAATTCTTGCTTTTATAAGCGGTTTTCGACCTCGCTTCCGGGGAGTTAACTGCGGTTAGTCAAGTCACCATTGCGTAAACCAAAATGCTTACGTGGATTTCATTTATTGGTTGGACGCAAAAGAATTAAAATACAAAATCATAACTTGCACTGTCACGCCCCGGGTCCACGGGCCCGTTGGACGCGAGCACAAGTCTCCAAGCCCACCGAGTATAACCTGAAATTGGGCCTAAACCACTGCCCAAAAGGGATATCCATTGGTTATAGTTGGACTCTTTAACTTATATACTGAACTTAACTCTCATACTTTCCCGATGTGGGACAGGGGTGTCACAATCACCCCTCCTTCAGAATCACGACGTCCTCGTCACGGCATGACATATAGCCTATGACGACTCGTCTGTGTTGGGACTCTAGAGGTGGCTCCTACGGGCTCAAGAGATGGCTCCCACACATGTAGCACTTTGCCCCGCAGACTCAAGAGGTGGCTCCCATGTGAGTAGCACTTTGCCCCGTATAGCACTTAGCTCCTGCGGCTGACGAGCGGCTCTGATACCATTTGTCAATTTGTCGACTATGACCCATATACTGTCTTGTCCTCCTTTGACTTTAGGTAACCACCCAGTAACAAAATCCATGGTTATCTGCTCCCACTTCCATGTAGGAATTGCTACTGGTTGTAACTTTCCGGCTGGTTTCTGATGTTCTGCTTTAACTTTTTGACAAGTCAAGCATTTCTTAACATATTCAGCAATGTCTCTTTTCATTACGTTCCACCAAAAGTGTTTCTTGAGATCTTGGTATATCTTGGTTCCCCCAGGGTGTACTGTATAACGTGTCTTGGGCACTTCGCCACAAGTCAACTATTAAGTTCAACGAATACCATTTTAGGTAGAAAAGAGAAACACTCTTTGATCATATCACCCCTGGCTCAAGAAGTTGCAGATAAACCTTCAAGGATAGAAACAGTGATGGATTTGATATTTTCACGGAATACATCTAAAGTAAAGGCTTCTTACCAGATGGAATATTATAAAGTGTCTCCAAAGAAATTAAGTAAAGATCGGCTTATGTACCCATAACAACCTTGTTGAAAGAGTAAAAATAACCTCCTTGCTTTAGTGATGGACACTTTGCTGGATCACAAGCCATAAGCCAAGGTCAGATAATGCAAATTTTGGATGGAGAAAGAGTCACAATTCTCGGGTGTATCGCAGCTATTTAGGGATTAGCGTGAATCTCTCAAAATTCGAAACAATTGTGAAGTGGAAACCGTCAAGGAATTTCTTTGAAGGAGCGGGGGGTTACACAGCCTATACGGATGCGTCGACGGAAGGATGAGATAGCATTTTGAAGCCATATGGAGAAATAACAGTGCATACTTCAAGAAAGCTTAAACCACATGAGATCAACTACCCTACACATGACTTGGGGTTACCAGGAATATTTTCGCTCTTATCAAGTGGAAGCATTAATTTTATTGGGCTTTATTTGAAGTTTTCACAAATCGAAAGAGTTTATGCTATCTTTCATTCACGAGGACCATGACTGGATAATCTGGTACCATCCTAAGAAGCTGATGTGGTAGTTGATATACTAAGTTGGAAAGCTAGACTAGCTAGCCCAATATACTATCACCACTGAAATAGGAAGGGATGAAAGCACAACCTAATGATGAGTGGATCAGGACATGTTCACATTTCAAGGAAAAGGATGACGAGATCAAGTCCAAAGTTAGTGAAAATGGGATTTTGAGGTGTAAAGGCAGAGTTTGTGTGCCGTCAGTAATTCAAGAAAAAGAATAAGACGAGGAACATGAGGCATATTATACGATACATCCTGGAGGGACAAAAATGCATCAGGATCTCAAGAAACACTTCTGGTGGAATTGAATATAAAGAGACGTAGCTGAAAATGTCAAGAAATGCTTAGCTTTGTAAGAGGTTAAAGCAAAATATTCAAAGACATGCTAAAAGTTATAAACCCTGCCAATTCAAACTTGGAGATAAATCAACAACCATGGACCTTATCACCAGCTTACCGTGAGACGGAAGAGGACAGAACTGTATAAGGGTCATAGTCTATAGATTGATTAAATCAGCATATTTCTTATCAGTTAAGATAGCGAATAAGGCTTGTCACGCCCCGGATCCGCGGGCCCATTGGATGCGAGCACAAGTCTCCAAGCCCACCGAGTATAACCCGAAATTGGGCCTAAACCACTGCCCAAAAGGGATATCCATTGGTTATAGTTGGACTCTTTAACTTATATACTGAACTTAACTCTCATACTTTCCCGATGTGGGACAGGGGTGTCACATGCACTATTTTAAAATATTTCAGTTTTAAAATAATGACGACCGCTAGCCCTCTTCAGTCGATCCTACAGGAAAATAGGCTTGAAGGGTCTAACTATGCTGACTGGAAAATGAATCTTGACATCGTGTTTGGTCACGAGAATCTAAAACGTGTGCTCACAGAACCTTGTCCGAGGGTACCGAAAACTACAGCCACTCAGGATATGAGAAATACTTATGCCAATTAGATCAAGTCCAATGATTTGGCTAGGTCTTATATCTTAGCATTTGTCTCCAATATTCTTAAGCATCAAATGCATGAGATGCCAACTGCTAGGAACATGATGGATCATCTCCATCAGATGTTTGGAGGACAGAATCTAGCCAAGACGCTCGAATTGATGAGAAGGCTGTTAGTTACCAGGATGTCTGAGGGATCACCTGTTCAGGATCATGTTATGAAGATGATGGCTTGCCTGAACGAAATTAAAAGCCTTGGAGCTAAATTTGATGATCTCAGTAACTAGGATATGATCATGTGCTCTCCGACAAAGTCGTTCGACACATTCAGGCAACATTATTCTATGAATAAATTGGATTTTTCTCTGCCTAAATTGATGAACGAACTTAATGTGGCGGAGGGAGTAATGCAAGCTAAGGGAACTGTTCTCCTGGCACAGGTATCGACTTCCACGACCTCAAAAGCCAGCAGTGAAAAGAGGGAAAAGGAAAGGTTCCAAATCCCAAGAAAAAGGTTCAAAAGAAAAAGGGTAAACCTAGTAAAGGAAAATGTTTCCACTGCGGTGAAAATAGGCACTGGAAGAGGAATTGTCCAAAATACTTAGCACGTCTTCCTGCTAAGCCATCTGGACAAGGTATATGAATATCTTGTTTGATACAATTATGTTTAGTTGGAAGTCCACCAGATTCCTGGTGTGTGGACTCGAGTTCAACTAATCATATCTGCAATTCATTGCAGGGGTTCAACCTAACCAGAAAGCTTGAACATGGTGAGATGCAACTACTGCTCGGGGATAATACAAGTATATCTGTATTAACAGTAGGGACTGTAAATTTGTATTTTGGTGATAGGGTTTTGATACTGAAAGACACTCTGTACATACCATGTGTTCGCAAAAATTTGATTTCTATGAGTTGTTTAATAAATAATGGTTTTAGTGTTTGTTTTGAACAAGATTTTACCATAAAGCAAAATAAAAGGTTTATTTGCTCTGGTACGGTAAAAGATGGTCTTTTCTTATTATACCCCGATAAAACCCTAATTCCAAACTTAACACTACTAAGCTTGAGTTACCATCCAAGAGAAAAACTTCTATGCCTAACGAGGCGTACAAGTGGCATTTACGTCTTGGTCATATTAATCTAAATAGGATTCAAAGACTAATTTTAGATGAATTGTTGGGACCCTTGGACTTAACAAAACTACCAGTCTGCGAATCCTGTTTAGAAGGTAAAATGACCAAGAGATCTTTTAAAACCAAAGGTAATCGAGCCACAGAATTGCTTAAATTAATTCATACGGATGTGTGTGGTCCTATGAGTATTCAAGCAAGATGAGGTTTTGAGTATTTCATCACTTTTACGGATGATTACTCCAGATACGGATACGTTTATTTGATGAGATATAAGTCTGAATCTTTTGAAAAGTTCAAAGAATTCAACGCTGAAGTTGAAAATCATACTGAAAAACGTATCAAAGCACTTCGATCAGATCGTGGTGGTGAGTATCTATCTACAGAGTTTCTAGAATTTTTCACTGTAAATGGGATTAGATCTCAACTATCTGCACCGAGTACACCCCAACAGAATAGTGTTGCAAAAAGGAGAAATAGAACTCTGATGGAAATGATAAGATCTACGATGAGTCATGCTACCTTACCAAGTTCGTTTTGGGGCTTTGCACTCGAAACGGCGGCACACATATTAAACCTTATTCCATCCAAGTTGGTTCCTAAAACACCAATGGAACTATGGCGAGGGCGAAAGCCCAGTGTCTCCTAACTTCGGATATGGGGAACCCCAGCTCATATGTTAAGGAAAGATCCTGACAAGTTGGAATCAAGAACGGAGGATTGCTTGTTCATAGGCTATCCTAAAGGAACAAGAGGTGGTATATTTTACAATCTGAGAGATTACAAAGTATTTGTAAACACTAATGTTAAATATCTCGAAGACGATTTCGTAAATGACCACAAGGGTAGAAGCAAAATTGTGTTAGAAGAAATGATAACATCAGATTCTGAATTCCAAGAACCCATAGTAACTAAAAATATGTTAGATACATATGATGTACCAGATACAACATATGATTTAGGGACGAGTACACAACAGCCTCATCGTAGTGGGAGGATTGTCAGGGCACCTGACAGATACCTAGGATTAACCCAAGTGGTTGAATCTGAAGTACCTGATCCTGTCACATATGATGAAGCTATAAAGCATATAGACACTGACCGTTGGGTCAGAGCCATGGAATCTAAATTAGATTCAATATATTCCAATAAAGTCTGGGAACTTGTAGAGGCACCTGAGGGCATTAAACCTATTGGATGCAAATGGGTCTACAAGAGAAAAAGGGGGAGTGGACGGAAAAGTTGAGACCTTTAAAGCAAGGCTTATGGCAAAGGGTTATACCCAAAAAGAAGGTATCGACTATGACGAAACCTTCTCGCCTGTAGCAATGCTTAATTCCATAAGAATTCTCCTTTCCATCGTGCTCATTTTGATTATGAGATTTTGCAAATCGATGTAAAGACTGCCTTCTTGAACAGGCACCTTCAAGAAGACATATACATGGCTCAGCCTAAAGGCTTCATAGCCAGAAATCAGGAGCATATGGTATGCAACCTTAATAGATCAATTTATGGTCTTAAGCAAGCGTCTAGATCATGGAACATCATATTTAATGAGGCAATTAAATCCTTTACATTTATACAATTGCTTGATGAACGATGTGTGTACAAGAGACATCATGATAGTATTGTAACATTTTTAGTTCTATACGTGGACGATATTCTGCTCATTGGGAATGACACTGGAATATTGTCAGCAATCAAGATTTGGTTATCAAATCAGTTTGACATGAAAGACCTAGGTGAGGCCAGTTATATTCTAGGGATCAGACTTTTTCGTGATCGTAAGAATAAAATGATTGGTTTCTCACAAGCAGTATATATAGATAAGATGCTGGCAAGATATAATATGGTAAATTCCAAAAAAGGGTCATTACCTTTCAGACATGGAGTTCATCTGTCTCGGGATCAGTGTCCCAAGAATCCTGAAGAGATAGAAGAAATGAAAGATGTTTCGTATGCTTCGGCAGTTGGAAGCCTCATGTATGCTATGTTATGTACTAGGCCAGATATCTATTATGATGTAGGTCTAGTCAGCAGATATCAGTCAAACCCTGGACCCCAACACCAGATAGCTGTAAAGCATATATTAAAGTACTTGAGAAGGACTCGGGATTATATGCTTATCTATCGCAGTGATGAGCTCATTCCTATAGGGTACACGAATTTGGATTTTCAATCTGATTTGGACTCTAGGTGTTCAACGTCTGGATACGTGTTTACTCTATGAGAAGCAGCTGTAAGTTGGAGAAGCATTAAGCAAACTTGCATTGTTGACTCCACCATGGAAGCTGAATACGTGGTAGCTTCAGAAGCAGTCGAAGAAGCGTATTGGTTTCAGAATTTCCTAATGGACCTAGAAGTCATCAAAGATGGACTTACACTGATCACATTGTACTGTGACAATGCTGGAGTGGTGGCCAACTCCAAGGAACCTCGAAGTCATAAACGTGCAAAGCACATCGAGAGGAAGTTTCACAATATACGAGATTATGTGGAACGTGGAGAAGTGGCAGTGGTGAAAATTGGCTCAGTAAATAATCTGGCAGATCCCTTCACTAAGACTTTGGCACAAAAGAGTTTTGACGCTCATGTAGAAGGGATGGGCCTTAGATATATAGCCAATTGGATTTAGGGCAAATGGGAGATTGTTGGGATTAATGCCCTTAAAATCCAATTATATTGTAAATATTTTGGATTAATAAAACTGAAATTATCGCAAGTTATGAGTATTTTATAAATTTAATAATTAATGACGTGTGATGGTATTTTTATATGAAATGTGTTTCATAGGAAAAGACTTTAAATACCAAAAATCACGTGTCATTAAAGTTCTAGTCGGTATGATAAGAAAATGTTCTTATCGAGACTATAATGTGTTATATAAGATGATTAGTCTTTCGTCATAAGGAAATGGAGTTTTTGATAATAACACATTGATAATTTTCAATGAGATTGGAAACATCGAACTGGACCACTGAGGTTGTTCATTTTATACTACTATCTAAAATGAACAAAATCTAGGAAGCATTAGACTCTTAATCCTGGCAGTGTTTTCTACTTTAGGCATGTAGTGTTAATCACTGTGATGTACTCAGAAGTGAGGTCTCGGTAACGTGTGGCCAAAATACTTTGTGCGTTCGGTGATTGCCTGAAATATGCTAAAGAGAAATACTGATCGAGGAATCTATAGCCTTGCTGGAAGGTTAAAAGATATCCCTGAAATAGATTTGCAAAAGTTCAAATAAAACTTTAGCCAAAGTACTTCGTGTGTGCGTCACCGAAGTTGTATGTTGAATGTGTTTCACATACAGGGAATTTGAACTTAAGGTGAATCAAGAAATTTCATATTGAAAGTGAAAAATAAATGATAGTAGTATTGATTTATTTTTCATGGATATCTGTACAGAGGAGAAAAATGCAAAGTTATTCTAGTTCGAGAAATTCATGAATAATTTAATTAATTTTAGAGTGCAACAATATTCATTTAGTGAAATTAAACATTGTTAAACAATAATCAATTATTATCATGGGATGATAACAGATTGACCCGTTTGGAACTAAAATTAATTAATCTTTCAGGTCCCTCCGCAAGCCCCAACGAAGATCAAAGAGAAAATATTAAAAGGAGATAGAGAAATAAATTTTTAGAGAGTTTGAAAATAGCTAAAGAATTTATTCTGAGAAGATAAATTAAATTCTAAAGAGTTAGAAATGCCTGAAATTTTATTTTGGAGAAAATAAAATCTTTCAAAAAAAAAAAGGCTTTTTATTGTTGACGTGGCACGTGCTGACATGGTAGCTGAGGTGTCATGCCACGTCAGCGGGTCAGGTGCCAAGTGGCGTGCCAAATGGACGATGGAGATCGCACCGCGTCAGCGGTGCTTAAGTCCATAAGAATTCTCCTTTCCATCGTGCTCATTTTGATTATGAGATTTGGCAAATCGATGTAAAGACTGTCTTCTTGAACCGGCACCTTCAAGAAGAAATATACATGGCTCAGCCTGAAGGCTTCATAGCCAGAAATCAGGAGCATATGGTATGCAAGCTTAATAGATCAATTTATGCTCTTAAGCAAGCGTCTAGATCATGGAACATCAGATTTAATGAGGCAATTAAATCCTTTACATTTATACAATTGCCTGATGAACCATGTGTGTACAAGAGACATCATGATAGTATTGTAACATTTTTAGTTCTATACGTGGACGATATTCTACTCATTGGGAATGACACTGGAATATTGTCAGCAATCAAGATTTGGTTATCAAATCAGTTTGACATGAAAGACCTAGGTGAGGCTAGTTATATTCTAGGGATCAGATATTTTCGTGATCGTAAGAATAAAATGATTGGTTTATCACAAGCAGTATATATAGATAAGATGCTGGCAAGATATAATATGGTAAATTCCAAAAAAGGGTCATTACCTTTCAGACATGGAGTTCATCTGTCTCGGGATCAGTGTCCCAAGAATCCTGAAGAGATAGAAGAAATGAAAGATGTTCCGTATGCTTCGGCAGTTGGAAGCCTCATGTATGCCATATTATGTACTAGGCCAGATATCTGTTATGATGTAGGTCTAGTCAGCAGATATCAGTTAAACCCTAGACCCCAACACTAGATAGCTGTAAAGCATATATTAAAGTACTTGAGAAGGACTCAGGATTATATGCTTATCTACCGTAGTGATGAGCTCATTCCTATAGGGTACACGAATTCGGATTTTCAATCTGATTTGGACTCTAGGTGTTCAATGTCTGGATACGTGTTTACTCTAGGAGAAGCAGCTGTAAGTTGGAGAAGCATTAAGCAAACTTGCATTGTTGACTCCACCATGGAAGCTGAATACGTGGCAGCTTCAGAAGCAGCCAAAGAAGCGTATTGGTTTCGGAATTTCCTAATGGACCTAGAAGTCGTAAAAGATGGACTTACACCGATCACATTGTACTGTGACAATGTTGGAGCGGTGGCCAACTCCAAGGAACCTCGAAGTCATAAACGTGCAAAGCACATCGAGAGGAAGTTTCACAATATACGAGATTATGTGGAACGTGGAGAAGTGGCAGTGGTGAAAATTGGCTCAGTAAATAATCTGGCAGATCCCTTCACTAAGACTTTGGCACAAAAGAGTTTTGACGCTCATGTAGAAGGGATGGGCCTTAGATATATAGCCGATTGGATTTAGGGCAAGTGGGAGATTGTTGGGATTAATGCCCTTAAAATCCAATTATATTGTAAATATTTTGGATTAATAAAACTGAAATTATCGCAAGTTATGAGTATTTTACAAATTTAATAATTAATGACGTGTGATGGTATTTTTATATGAAATGTGTTTCATAGGAAAAGACTTTAAATACCAAAAATCACGTGTCATTAAAGTTCTAGTCGGTATGATAAGAAAATATTCTTATCGAGACTATAATGTGTTATATAAGATGATTAGTCTTTCGTCATAAGGAAATGGAGTTTCTGATAATAACACATTAATGATTTTCAATGAGATTGGAAACATCGAACTGGACCACTGAGGTTGTTCATTTTATACTGCTATCTAAAATGAACAAAATCTAGGAAGCATTAGACTCTTAATCCTGGCAGTGTTTTCTACTTTAGGCATGTAGTGTTAATCATTGTGATGTACTCAGAAGTGAGGTCTCGATAACGTGTGGCCAAAATACTTTGTACGTTCGGTGATTGCCTGAAATGTGCTAAAGAGAAATACTGATCGAGGAATCTATAGCCTTGCTGGAAAGTTAAAAGATATCCCTGAAATAGATTTGCAAAAGTTCAAATAAAACTTTGGCCAAAGTACTTCGTGTGTGCGTCACCGAAGTTGTATGCTGAATGTGTTTCACATACAAGGAATTTGAACTTAAGGCGAATCTAGAAATTTCATATTGAAAGTGAAAAATAAATGATAGTAGTATTGATTTATTTTTCATGGATATCTGTACAGAGGAGAAAAATGCAAAGTTATTCTAGATCGAGAAATTTATGAATAATTTAATTAATTTTAGAGTGCAACAATATTCATTTAGTGAAACTAAACATTGTTAAACAATAATCAATTATTATCATGGGATGATAACAGATTGACCCGTTTGGAACTAAAATTAATTAGTCCTGCAGGTCCCTCCGCAAGCCCCAACGAAGATCAAAGAGAAAATATTAAAAGGAGATAGAGAAATAAATTTTTAAAGAGTTTGAAAATGTAGCACCCCGCACGTGAGGCACCACATCCCCCGCCCTATGGCTCAACACGAGTAACGAAATGGTAAATCCGCACCCGTATCAAACCCTAGTGAACGGGAGACAAACAGAAAAACCTTACTAAGCTAGGCGGAACTTAGATCCTGCAAATATAACTAACCAACAAGACATAATGCAACAGAGAACTAAATCCAAACACATGCATTGGCCACGGGCCTGCAGAAATTAAACACACGAACCACAGGCAGACTTGGGCTCCTCATGCCTCTTTTAATTCATAACAAAGCCCGACAAGGCAATTCCGTAACAAATACATAAAGCTTCAACTTCAAAGTTTCATAGAATTGAATCATACATAAATTTGATACATATGCGAGTGCAGAGACTCTCCTAACTGAACTTGACCGACTCACAGACTCCACACAACTCCGCCTAGCTCGAAACTCCAAAGCCAAACCTGCGCATTAAAAGGTTGGGGAGGGAGAGGATCAGTCTCTAGAAGACTGAGTGAGCAGGAGCGAAATACGTATATATAAAACATGCACATGCAAGTCATAAATCCCGAGCAAGGTTTTATTTAAAATTAGTTCCCAAAAAGGGCAAGGAAATGACTAAGCGATGCTCGAACTTTACGACTAATCATATTAAATTTGTTAAGTTTATAATTCATATAAAAACATAAAGGCTCGGCGAGTGAGCGTGCATCATCTCCAACCAAACTCCGACCGTGTACGACAATTATCATTAATATATTTATTAGGTGATCATGCAATATCTCATAATACACACAGATCATATATCATATCATAAAACATATTCGTTTGGGCTATCCGTGTCCCGGCCTTCCCGCACGGTGCATATCAATCATACCTAACATAAACATGATCATAAAAATCAGTTCCAACCTTCTTCCTCCGGGTGGTGGATGGGTTAGCAAGACCCGGCCACCTCATACATAGGCCAATGGGGTTTCATGACTCCCCCAAGGGCACTCAGCTCCCATTCCCCGCTAAACCTTCTAGCGAGGGCGGGTATCGCCGTAACATAGTGGAACTAGCACATGGGATCACCGTCGGCCCATGCCTCCCCGGATAGCCACATGTACTAAATTCCTGGGCCCGTGAACATAACATACATACATAATCTCGCCAAAACATTTGCTTCATACTTAGGATACATACTATAAGAAAACATACCTTACCGTGCAACTCGGTATATGCTATACATGTACGTCTCCGTGTCATCCTAATTCGTAGCTAGCATGCAGACACACGGTTAGGAGCATAGCCTCGTTGCAAAACCATTTTAAGCTTATATACGCCCATACGTATAATTTCAGAAGAATTTACTCAATGACTCCACTTGTAAAGATAACAAATATATACATAAGGTTTTAGGCCAAAACTTGTCACATAAGGGTTATAGGGTTTTATACATAACTAGAACGAAAACACCCTTACCTGGAACATGGCGATACAAGGATACGAGTACCGAGTGCCTAGTTGATCAAGATTTCTCCACCCTAGAGATAAACTATACAAAAGACAACGTAATGTGTTCGTGAGACTTAAGACTCCAAATGAACCATATATGACGCACGACAATGTAGGATCATGATGTGAATGCGTAAAAGATTATATTATGCCATGAAGACGTTCATGTGCACTATTAAGGAAATTAAGACATAAAAAAAATGAGCCACTCGTTCATTCATTTCATTCAAATTCGTAAATTCACAATTCATATCAATTTAATCTAAGAATTCCATATGATAATCATAACACGTAATATTCATGTTTACAATTTGAAATAAGATAAATAAAACGTTCAAGCAATAATCGGTAAATTAAAATACGTGAAATAGATATCAATTAAATTCTAATTAAAATAAATCATTTAATACTTAAAATATAGAATAAATATATATACATATATTTATACACGCATACCTACACATGCATACTTCAATTTCAAATAATTACAGGCATGCAAATTAAATGAAAGTACACACATCTATATACATATATATACATATAATGCATTTAAATCTCATAAACGAGCCATTCATTCGTTCAAGAAGCTTTCACAATCCTTTAATTACATTTAAATCAAGATCGGAAATTAATTAACATGAAATAGATGACAATTAATTCCATAACCCAAATGAAATAAATAATTCATAAAACATATATAATATATATATATATACCATTCACATGCAAATATATATATATATAGTTATATACGTAAACATGCATGCATAATTAATATTACATAATATATATACATATATATATATATATACGTGACAACATGCAGATTATATATATATATATATATATATATATATATATATATATATATATATGTATATAATCCATGCACTTACTACATATTACATAGGTGTGTATATATATATATACTTATATATACGCACGTACACACACAGAAACAATCAGCTGCAACAGACTTCAATTAAACACTCCCCGCCCGGGGAGAATTTCCACACAACATTCCCCGGCCGGGGAAAAGAGGAAAAGGTTACAGAAGCAATCAGGCAAAGTACCCGGCTGGGGACTTCTTCGCCTACCAATCTCCCTACCCGGGGAGATCTTTCTCACAGACAACAGCAGCAGTTGTAACTTTTCTCCCCTGTTCGAGCCTCAACCAGCAACCGCAGCAATTACCAGGTACAAGACAGCAAATAACTCAAATAGTACCAGCCACCAAGTCATGAAATTCAGCCCTCAAACTCATGCTCAAGTCAATTCAAACGCAGCAAAGGCTCAACGAAGTGGACAGAGGAAAAAGGCTTGAGAAAACTTAGCTCCATTAATGGTAACTCAACCATCAATCAACCAACACTTAATACAAGCTCACATAACAATAAATGAGGCACAAGGAGTTCAGATATAGCTTCATTTCAAGAATAAATCCAAAGGAATTCAAGAATTCTTATATTCATCAACTAAACCTAACTATTCATTCAAAAGTCCAAAACCATACCATTCATGGATCAAAATCAGAAAATTATAGATGTAAATGATCATATGAACATGTAGATATCAAATATGTACTTACCCCTTGACGAAGATGGGAGAAAATGGAGATTGGAGCTCAAAATCTCCCTTGGGTGAATAGTGGCGGGAATGGAACTGTTGCTGCTCTCAAAATTCAGCTTTCCTCTTCTTGTGGTGTATGGATCAAAATGAAAGGGTGTAGGGTGATAAAGGCTGAGTTAGGGTCAAGTGGGTCCAGGTTTGAGGGCAATTGGCTAAGAGTTGAAGGACTTAAGTGCAATTTAGTGAAAGGTGGTCATTTAAGCAAACGTTACAAGTTTCGGTTAAAGTTCGGAGGTTCAAATGATTTTGGAAAAATATATGGCTTAGTTTATTAAACTCGAATCTTCGATACGAGTTCAACGAAGTTGAAGAACTTGAATCCGAGTTCCCGAGCTCAAGATATCACGTACGGAACCAAGGGTGCGCTAATTGCTCGTTAGCCCCCGATTTGGTTCCACAATTCAAATTAAATTCGTTAACATATTAAACGAGTTCGAAAACATAAACCGAGCATGTAGGCATGTTCATAACACATATATTTACGACATACTACAATTTCACGACATTTCTATATCATTTCATATAAGAACGATGCACAATTTAAACGACCACGCACATATTCATACAATTCATGCATAATAAAATTAAACTAAATAAATTAAATTAAATTTTAAACATAATCAAGGTCAACGGATTAACATAAAAAAAATTAATTAATACGAATGATTAAGGCATAATTAATTACTAAACACTTAATTAACATTAATCATTAAATTAGTAATAATTTAAAATAATTACTTAAAATAACGGAATAAATAAAATAATATTAAATTGAAATAAAATAAAACACTAACAATTTATAAAAAAATTAAATATAAAACACGTATAAACAATTAATCACATAATTAAATAATTTAATTGCGCAATTTATAAACAAATACGACACATTAGTATAACTGAAAAAAAAAACCGTGGCGTTACAAAAAATAGCCAAAGAATTTATTCTGAGAAGATAAATTAAATTCCAAAGAGTTGGAAATGCCCGAAATTTTATTTTGGAGAAAATAAAATCTTTCAAAAAAAAAAAAAAGGCTTTTTATTGTTGACGTGGCACGTGCTGACATGGTAGCTGAGGTGTCACGCCTCGTCAGCGGGTCAGGTGCCAAGTGGCGTGCCAAATGGACGATGGAGATCGCACCGCGTCAGCGCGCATGAACGACCCAGATTCGATCTGGGCAAATCGGGTCAGTGGACGGTTCGGGTAGGGTCGGGTCCCTGGTGGACATGTTAAGAATAGTGCCCTAGAAAGCCTATTAGTCATAATCTGTTTTTGGGACTTTCCTTATATCGCAGACAATCTTTGAAAAATATACGATTGATTATTAGCATAGGCAAACACTTGTTTATATGCAATACATGCTTTGTGTGTTTCCATTATGTGCGCATGTATTAGAACTCCCCTAATCCATAAGGTTGTTAGGGACTTTGTTATTAGGTGAATGGCACATGAAATAAGCCCTAACTCAAGGCCGGATTAGAAATCACTCCAAGTCAATGAGTCCAGCAAACAGTGGGAGTGTTGATTAGGCTCGATTGAGACTTGCTCGTGGGATTGCGTCCTTAGGAAGGATCATCCTGTTTCATGGGGTGTAAAGTGCATAAGTTGATGCGTATGCAATACATGAGGGTGCTCGTTATAAGAACGGGTACACTGAGGTGTCCCGCGTGAGAAGATTCCTAAACGGGAAAGGAAGTTTCCACTTCAGGAAGAGGAAACTTCCAGATTAGGAAATATCTCACAGGTCAATGGAGTGAGTAAAGTAATCCTTTGACTTGAGATTCCATTGATGCTTTGTGGGCTAACTCTGTAGTCTTTGGGATGAGCTTTAAAGGATGTCTCCCGAGACAACTGATTCAAGGCTTATGCTGGGGCTGTACAAGTGGCACATGAAAGCATATGAGAATCAACAAAGGACCTGCACTTGCTTTAATGCAAGAAGATCTCTTATTATATAAGTCGTTCATATGCCATCCTAAACCCTCGGCCGAGGTAGTGGATCAAGTCATCAAGTAAAGGGTTTCTTGGATTGAGATGAAATGGATATGAAAATGAACTTAGCTTTATGATTGAGATTAGTGGGGCTCTCGTTATTCCCATGCCCTAGATCTTAATCGAGAGATGGGATGGTAGGAGGATCATACTTCACAAGTTGTCATTCACTGAAAGGTTCTTTCGAATATATAATCATTGTTCGGGTGGGGCTCACACACCTGTTGCTAGACTATGGTCGTATGATCTGTGAACTAATAAAGCGTATTAGTCTCACTGCTAAGCGAAAATGAACCTAGGGGGTCACACACAAATGCCAAATTCAAAGGGTATTGAAGGAAAGATCAAATAGTTGATCGAAACGAGACCACACGTGTAAAGTACACGTGTGGCACGTGAGAGAGGTTTTGGACGTGTGGTCCAATTGTGAAATTGGACCATGGGTTAATTAATTGGAGAATTAATTATAAAGCACAAATATAATTAATTAGAGAATTAATTATATAAATCCCTAATATAATTAATTATGAGAATTAATTATATAGCCCAAAAAAATTAATTAGAGAATTAATTTTAGCCCATTAGAATTAATTAGGAGAATTAATTCTAAAGCCCTTCATGGAATTAATTAGAGAATTAATTCTAAGTATTTAATATTTGATTATTTAGTTGTTCTAATTTGATTAGAATAAATAAATAAATAAATATTAAATATCTTCTATTTATTATTCTAGTGAATATTAATTCTAATATGATTAGAATAGATATTATTGGAATAAGGTATTTAATTATTATTAGAATAATTAAATATTCCTAATTTGATTAGGAGCTCTTTTTCTAGAAGAATAATATCTTATTTACATAAAAGGTTATTACTTGGAGAAAAAGAAATAATAGAAGAAAAGTTAAAGTAGGAATCCTGTTCCTACACAGACTTAAGATTTAAGAAATCTCATAAATAATACAAGGGCTGGTGGAACGATTCTGAACCCAACAGAATACGAGTGAAAAAATCGAACCAAAGAAGATGGCGAAAGCCGTTCGTCCAGATCTTGAAGGATGAATTTTCTCACTAGGGTTTTATGGCTTGCAGATTTCTGTTTGCGCAAAACTTAGTGTTGAAGGGAGATTTAATTATGCTCTTTCACTTCTCGTTTCTTGCTTCTTTCTTTACACATGTCATAGTACTAGCATGCTCACTCACATCATTTGAATCTAGGACTGGTGAAGATTATTACTCTAGAGGAGAACTATCGTTGAATCTAGTAGAAAGAATCATTCGAGGGACGGGATTGCCATTACCGCATGAAGCGCGTTTGAGGGCGGCTCAAAACTTGTCAAGAAAGCATCGATTCTTGTAAGTTCTTGAATCCCTAAGATTTGAAAATAGAAATTGCAAGTCCGATCTTACTTTTGGGAAAAAAATTTAAATTCCGCCGCATTCCTTTTCATGTTTTCCCCAACAAGTGGTATCAGAGCCACCTTGCAAGGTCTATATCTAATCTATCATTTTAATCTGAATTTGGTAGAAATTCTTAGATTTAGATGCGATTGAGTATTCATGAGTTTTTAAAAAATCTAAGTAAAATTGAATTTGTGTTTTTCTTGAAATTTCTGAAAATTTGTTTTTGAAAACTTTTGATTCTAAAACATTTTGAATCAAATTAAATTGAATCGTGTTTTTAATTTCTAGGTTGTTTTAGTTTTTGAACTGAAAATACGAAACATGAAATCGCGTTACGAAAACATGAGCCTAGACGTGCTAAGGCGTAACACGCCTAGGCCCGTGCGCCACCGTCAGCATAGCAGTCCCGCAACCACACGGGACTGCCCCATCACCGCCCGCCCGCGCCTCCCGCATCCGCGCGGGAGTGTGTCCGGCCAGCACTGCTCGCTGGCTCGGGCAGTTGTGCGCAGTAGTGCGCAAGAAGGCACGCACCATGCGCGTGCATGTCGTCACACTGCTGCTGGCATGCACGACACTATGCGCGCGTGCGGCAGCCTAAGCAGGCAAGCGGGCGGGGCGGGCTGATCCTTTTACGGTGGATTCTCGATTTTCATATTTAGTCTAATCCGATAAAATCCCGATTTGATTTTACTCTTCAAAATCAGTTTTATTAAAATTAATTTTATTTTAAAAAATAATTTTAAAAATTGGGATTTTTATGAAGTTAAAAACATATTTAATTTTGGGAAAAATTGACACTTATTATTTTTGAAATAATGGAGAATAAAATTATTAATTTTCAGAAATTAATTGGAATTTTATTGATTTAATATTTCTTGGTTTATTGAAAAGGCTCATGAACAAGAATTGCTTCTAAGTCGTATTTTAAGTTATTAGAACTTAAAGCGAGAATTTTAATTTATGGTTAAATTTAAATTCTTGCAATTTATGCATGTTAGATGATCATGGGTTTAGTCTTGTGAATGGTTTTAATTTATGCACATAGATGGTTTAAATTTGGGGTTGGAGCCCATAGTTGCGTTTTTCAATTGGGGTCGGTGCCCCACTTATGTGCATACTGTTATGTGTTTATTATGTGGCTTTCCATATTACTGTTTTTGAGGCCGGGGTATGCCCCGTGTAATTGTCTATGGCCAATATGAAGATTGAGCCTTATTACTTTATGTCTTTTTCCTTTTATTGTAATTTGAGAGTAGAATTAGGTGGTAAGGTCTTTTTCTTTCATTTTGGAGACAATGCACTCATGGAGTAAGATGGATCCACACAACAAGTAACAAGATAGAGGCCATAAGTGAAGACTTCTTGAAGTGTTAGGGAGGATTGCTATTATTGTAATAGATAGGGCATCGTTTTATTTCCAATTCCCTTATGTGATTTAGACTGTTTTACGTGGCATGTATGTTAGAACTTATGATTGTGGAGTGGCTCCCACATATTACGCATAAGATAGGTACGACCCATGATCATCTCATGTTAGTATCATGCTAGGACATGTTAACTGCTAATTGCTTGTGTGTAATGCATTTATGAGAAACTGCATTAAACAAGACTAATTAAAATGGGTAACTGTACATGTTGGTGAGGTCAAAAACTGGACAACTCTCCAGTATTCGAAAATCCCATATATATTAAGCAATTTCGAAAAATAGGTATTTTGTATAAAATGAGAACTTTAAATAAAATCCTAGCATTCCATCAATAGGATTTAAAGTTAATAGGGGAGCTAGTTGCTGTCCATGAGTCGTGGGGTGGCTATTGGAAAACTATTAGTTCTTAGTTTCCTGATTGATTACTTTAAGTGATTAATATTTCATGGTTATTTTGGAATGGGCGATGTGCACGAGTCGTGGGTCATTCCGGACTAAGTTTAGTCATGATCTTATGATTGATGGATTCTGCTTAACGCCTAAGTAAATATGGATGTTGCACGAGTCGTGGGTCCATATTGAAAGATGGGTGATGCAAAAATATTACTGAGAGTTCTATAGAGATGGAATTGGCAAGTTGTACCTACCTAAGGCTTTATTGAGGATGTCCGTGAGTCGTGGGTCCAAGATAAAATGCTTGGGATCTCAATACCCATTGGGAAAACAAGTTTCCTCTAAGATCGTTGGGATTTTAAGATCTTCTAAAAACAGTGAGAGCTACATAAGATAAAAGACCTAAATCCTATGTATTACGTTATTATTCAACATGCACATTTTTTCTCTACTTAGTATTTAGGTTGTAGTTCTGTGATTCTCTACAATATGAAATGCAAACCCATTCGTATCCATCCTTAAGTCAAACAAGTTGACTAAGTCCTAACTAACTCTAATTGGCTTCGGATCTTAAAATTCGTTTTAGAATTCAGAAGGAGAAAAGTGTTCACAATAGGGCGAGATGTTCACTTACTTGTGAAAATTCGACCCGGGTCAAAAGAGAAGCAATCTAAAGTGAAAGGATTTTTCCAAACCACCTAAGAGCAATTGTATTACCTCATGAACATGTTATAGGGTATAACATTATGAAATTGTTCCACAATTCAATGAGGGTACGTGCTTGAACGAGGATCTTGCATCCACGATCATTCATTGAGAAATGAGTTCTCTTTGCACTGATTGCTCAAATTGCTTCCACCATCATTTAACCCTTTTTATACTCAACCACAATGATGCCATTGTAGCATAGTTAATCCATTAGTTAATAATGGTTGAGAACATCCTTAAGAAGGAATAAAAGGTCATGATGGTTAAATCTTTTTCTATACCTACTAGGGTCAAGGCTTAAAGGCCTAATGAAGAAGAAACCCTTAAAGCCTGATGAAGGGGCGAGTAAAGGGCACGCCCAAAAGAATAGAGATCGGATAAGGACGTTTGCTTCAATGGTGGCAAATAAGGACTTTGAAAGGGAACTGCAAAGAGTATGGGTACTCTGATAGGTTATCTCGTTTAGTAATTCTAAAAGGATTAGAATTTACTAGTCTTGAGTTAATTCTGCATAATTCGGTGTGTAAGACTCAAAGCACTAATGTTATGAACATACAACGAGATAACAAAAGTAAGTGAGATGACAAAGTTTCGAATTACTTTGGCACGTTAAGACACAATAGGATTAGTAAGTTAGACACCTTAGGATCATTTTACGAAAGTGAACTTGGAGAGTTAATTTCCTGTGAATCCTGTCTTAAGGGAAATGTTCCCAAAACCCCGTCTATGAGAAACGTGGAAACGTGCCAAAACACTAAGTAGATTTCGACCCACACTGATGTTTATCTATTGCTTAATGTGAGCTCTAAAATAATCATCAGTTTAATCATTAGAAATGAATGTACTTGTTGAAGTACAGAATTCAAAATTGTATGAAATTCTTAGAATTTCAAAAGGAGGTTAGGAACCAAAGTAGTCATAAGACATAAGCAAATTGATATGATCGAGATAGCCAATATCTTAGTGGCCAATTCCTTAGTCATCTTACAGATAATAGGATCATCTTTCAGTAAACTCGTTCTAAAACACCTTGGTGTTTTTGAATAAAGGAACAAAACCTTATAGGATATGGTTCGTTCCATTGTAAGTTTTACTAACTTATATTCATTTTGGGAATAAACACCTAGAATATGCAGTTAGCGATTTTGAATCTAACACCTTCCAAAATCAGTTCCCTAATTACACTATGGAATGTGGCATTTGAAAATTCCTTAATTATTCTTGTCCAAGAATTTAGGGGAATCCTCTTAAGTAAAGAGGATAGTGGGAGATAAGCTTGAAACGAGTTCAAGTTTACTAAACAATATAGAATATTGTTTCAACAGATTCTCTTGAACAAAAGTCATTTGTTTCAAGGATGTACCTTTATTAAGGAATCGTTCCTATAAGAAAAGAAAGGCAAGAAGGCAGACCTCAAAGAAATTTGAGGAAATATATCCCACGCCACATATAGAAGAAACGAGCCACCTGATAAAACTTAGCCAAATTTTAGAGTAGGTACACGTGTGAGAACCCGCCTCCTATGATGCGCGTAGAACGCATTCGTAGATAGCCTAAGAATTCCTTATGAGGAGGTACTGTCAGATTTGGAATCTGAGTAGTATAAACAAGCCTTAAAATCTGAGACGGATTCTATATACTCAAACCAAGTTTTGACCTTGGTTGATCCACCTGATAGGATCAAGCTCGTAGAGCTTAGCGTAAATGAAAAGCATTACAACCTTCTTGACGGTTGAAATGCATAAGTCCATTCGGATTGTGTTTACCATATCTGCATATTCTGACGATGAGATATGATAAATGAATATGAGAACTGTCTTACACAATAAGAGATTGAAAGAGACTAAAATATGGTATTTCTATGAATCTCATATTCATTGGGAGTACGTCTAAGGTATGCAAACCCCTAGTCAATCTGAAGATTGATGAAGGCTTCTAGGAGTTAGACAATTCGATTACATTAAGTAGTCAAATCGTTTGACTCAAATAAAAGTTGAATAAGTCTCAAGTGTATGCATGAAAGTTAGTAACGTTAGTTTCAACCTTTGATATTTTAGAAATGGTATCATTCTCATTAGGAATGCGAAGGATGATATGAAAGTTACCAAAATTATGTTTGGGAAATAGTTTGACATGTAAGATCTTAGTGACTATCCTTAATTCTCGACCTTGAGATCCATAGAGGTTGATCTAAGAGAATAAGTGGATTATCATAAAAGAGTGCATAACCATGATACTAAAATTATTTAGTATGGACAATGGAACATCTCTTTTGAAGAGGATGTCTCCTAAGATAACTTTAAGAAAGTTAAAATGTCCAAAACTCATTTAAGTGACAGGGAGCATTTTCTATGCAAGGTCATGTACTAGATCAGATGTGGCGCAGTACTTAGCATGGTAAGCCAAGTCTAATCTGACCTTTCAGAAGGTCACTGGACTACTGTAAAATTTACCCTCAGAGTAATTTAGAAGAAATGAGGATATCCTTATAGAGCCCGGAAAGATCTTTTCGTTAGAAGGATACTTTGATGTAATCATTGCATCAAACATAGATGATTATGAAATCATTGAAAGGATACAACTTCTACCAGATTGGTAAAGCAACGTGTTGGAAAGGCGTTCCAAGCGCAGATGTTGCAAATCTCGACTATTGTAGTGGAGTACTTAGCCGTATTGAATATTGCTAAGTTAAGTGTTTGGGTAAGAAACTCCATCTAACTAGGTAGATGAAGTTCCTAGCATGAAACAACTCCATTATCATATTGTATGATAAAATGGTTGGTTGCTCAAGTAAGAGAACCAAGACCTCACCAAGAGACTCAACACATGATTATGAATCATTTAATAAGGAAAAGGTGTTTCCTTAGAGATGAGTAAATAAGAGAGTCACATCAGCAGAGAGAATAGCAGATCCACTTTGGAAACACCCAAAGCCAAATAGGCTCTGAGAGTACATCTTGAGAAGATGGAATTTAGAGTACTAAAATGGCTTTTACGGGCAAGTGGGAGATTGTTAGGAATAGTGCCCTAGAAAGCCGATTAGTCATAATCTATTTTTGGGACTTTCCTTATATCACAGACAATCTTTGAATAATACACGATTGATTATTATCATAGGCAAACACTTCTTTATATGCAATATATGTTTTGTGTGTTTCCATTATGTGCGCATGTATTAGAACTCCCCTAATCCATAAGGCTGTTAGGGACTTTGTCATTAGGTGAATGGCATATGAAATAAGCCCTAACTCAAGGCCGGATTAGAAACCACTCCAAGTCAATGAGTCCAACAAACAGTGGGAGTGTTGATTAGACTCGATTGAGACTTGCTCGTGGGATTGCGTCCTTAGGAAGGATCATCCTATTCCATGGGGTGTAAAGTGCATAAGTTGATGCGTATGCAATACATGAGGGTGCTCGTTATAAGAACGGGTACACTGAGTTGTCCCGCGTGAGAAGATTCCTAAACGGGAAAGGAAGTTTCCACTTCAGGAAGAGGAAACTTCCAGATTAGGAAATATCTCACAGGTCAATGGAGTGAGTAAAGTAATCCTTTGACTTGAGATTTCATTGATGCTTTGTGGGCTAACTCTGTAGTCTTTGGGATGAGCTTTAAAGGATGTCTCCCGAGACAACTGATTCAAGGCTTATGCTGGGGCTGCACAAGTGGCACATGAAAGCAAATGAGAATCAACAAAGGACCTGCACTTGCTTTAATGCAAGAAGATCTCTTATTGCATAAGTCGTTCATATGCCATCCTAAACCCTCGGCCGAGGTAGTGGATCAAGACATCAAGAAAAGGGTTTCTTGGATTGAGATCAAATGGATATGAAAATGAACTTAGCTTTATGATTGAGATTAGTGGGGCTCTCGTTATTCCCATACCCTAGATCTTAATCGAGAGATGGGATGGTAGGAGGATCATACCTCACAAGTTGTCATTGAATGAAAGGTTCTTTCGAATATATATTCATTGTTCGGGTAGGGGTCACATACCTGTTGCTAGACTATGATCGTGTGATCTGTGAACTAATAAAGCGTATTATTCTCACTGCTAACTAAAAATGAACCTAGGGGGTCACACACAAATGCCAGATTCAAAGGGTATTGAAGGAAATATCAAATAGTTGATCGAAACGAGACCACACGTGTAAAGTACACGTGTGGCACGTGAGAGAGGTTTTGGGCGTGTGGTCCAATTGTGAAATTGGACCATGGGTTAATTAATTGGAGAATTAATTATAAAGCACAAATATAATTAATTAGAGAATTAATTATATAAATCCCTAATATAATTAATTAAGAGAATTAATTATATAGCCCAAAGAAATTAATTAGAGAATTAATTTTAGCCCATTAGAATTAATTAGGAGAATTAATTCTAAAGCCCTTCATGGAATTAATTAGAGAATTAATTCTAAGTATTTAATATTTGATTATTTAGTTGTTCTAATTTCATTAGAATAAATAAATAAATAAATATTAAATATCTTCTATTTATTATTCTAGTGAATATTAATTCTAATATGATTAGAATAGATATTATTGGAATAAGGTATTTAATTATTATTAGAATAATTAAATATTCCTAATTTGATTAGGAGCTCTTTTTCTAGAAGAATAATATCTTATTTACATAAGAGGTTATTACTTGGAGAAAAAGAAATAATAGAAGAAAAGTTAAAGTAGGAATCCTGTTCCTACACAGACTTAAGATTTAAGAAATCCCATAAATAATACAAGGGCTGGTGGAACGATTCTGAACCCAACAGAATACGAGTGAAAAAATCAAACCAAAGAAGATGGCGAAAGCCATTCGTCCAGATCTTGAAGGATGAATTTTCTCACTAGGGTTTTATGGCTTGCAGATTTCTGTTTGCGCAAAACTTAGTGTTGAAGGGAGATTTAATTATGCTCTTTCACTTCTCGTTTCTTGCTTCTTTCTTTACACATGTCATAATACTAGCATGCTCACTCACATCATTTGAATCTAGGACTGGTGAAGATTATTACTCTAGAGGAGACCTATCGTTGAATCTAGTAGAAAGAATCATTCGAGGGACGGGGTTGCCATTACCGCATGAAGCGCGTTTGAGAGCGGCTCAAAACGTGTCAAGAAAGCATCGATTCTTGTAAGTTCTTGAATCCCTAAGATTTGGAAATAGAAATTGCAAGTCCGATCTTACTTTTGGGAAAAAATTTTAAATTCCGCTACGTTCCTTTTCCTATTTTTCCCAATAGAATAGACCCGGGACACGTGGCAATAGCAGATGATGCCCTTTGCAACAGTTCAAACCGTTTGAACCGACCGATTCACCATTGAACCGGTCCAAGACTTGAACCGCCGGTTGGGCCAGGCCGGGTCGATCACGTGCCAGCCACGTTCCGGTGAGTGGTCAGCGGCATTGCATGTCGCGCACTCCAAGCTTCCACGTAGTGCTCTTTGGTTAGCCATCAGACCTTGGGAGCTACGGTAAAAAATTGAAAAATGACATTGATGTCCCAATATGAGGCCTATAAATAGGACTTTATATTCATTCTTCATGCATCCAATTTCAGTAGGTTTTAGCTCAATTTTAAAATGTCCGAAAGTTTCTCTCTTTCGAATATCATTAATCCTTAATTAAAGATTAATTAATTACTTAATTAGGTGGATATATAATTAATATATAATCCACTTAATTATTAGAAAATAGGGATTTTCTAGTTTTAGAAAAAAGGGTTTTTCTAGAAAAGTATTTTCTCAAAGTATTTAGCGAAATACTGCCGGAGCCCACACTCGAAAATCTTAATCGGGGATATTGCGGGGAAGCTCTGCCGGTTTCACGAGAAAATCAAGGTGCTGGAAAAGTGTCGTTGATAGCCATATTTTGCAGTACGGTAATACTGTTATGCTGCCAAAATTTTTATTTGCATATTGCTATTATATGCTATATGATTTAAAATTATGTTATCAATGCTTGTATATATTAGAGTTAAGCTGCCCGATTTGTTCCGCTGCTTATTAAAATATTTTAGAAATATTTTGATAACGAGGTTATGGCGAAATTTTTTGAAATATTGCGCTATACCGTCACTCTGTCTCAGGCCCGCCACCCAGCAATAGGCTGCTGGTCACTAGTTGAATCAATCCGAGTTTTAAAACATAGGTTTAATCATCTTCTAGTTGAAATCCATTGTTCCAAAGTTTGAGTTAGGATGCTCAATCATTAAAGAAAATTTGAAAAAATGCCAATAAACTAAATTGCAATCAAAGAAAACAAGAAATCCATAAAAGTGATTAACCAAATGGAACTGTAAATGTAGTTATCTGCTGAGTTAGCCACAACGAATTCTCAGAAAACCAACTTCACAAGACAAATTCGCCACAATAATAAGTTAATAACTTCAAAACTGACAGGATTTATTCCAGCTCATAATTCGAGCTTAGAAGCTCCAACGATGCAATTACTAAATAATATGCGCAAGGATGTTCATGGATTGAACTGCATCACGCGCGTGCGCACCTTCACACAAATCAGCTGAAATGGCATCAAACATGTTTGGAAAGACCAATAGCAACTGATTGTTCGAAGATGTTTGGAAAGACCAATAGCAACTTATTCAGACAATATGAAGGAGATGATCACTATTTACAAAATAAGTTTAATCCAACAAGATCACCCATGGAAGTTGCTTTAAATGAAACCCCGATAGAAACATCAAGGGCAGAATATAAGACTATGCATGGAAGTTGTTTTAAATGAAGCCCCAACAGAAACATCAAGTGCATAATATGAGACTATATGCAACGCAACTTAAAATAATTTTTTTGGAATTCAATCCGAACTTTCACCTCTAAGATATGCATTCGTTTGAAATGAATACGAATATCAAGTCAAGTCAAGAAACCTCACGTTATGTCTTCTTATTCCTATAATATGTTATAAGAGACACAAGGGAGAATGCCGATAGTTAAAAATACCTACAAGAAAATTTTATATCGTCAAACACCATTTACTAAGAATGTGATTGGCTTAGCTTATAACTTGTCTAGGAGCTTATAAACAATGATAAAGTATTTGCCGATCACTTTTTTTATGAGCTTATAAGCTCATTTATTAAATAGGAGAATAAAAACTTATTTTATGAGTTTATTGGTTCGCATAGACTCGAAATCAATTGAGTGTAACATCAAGCTGAAATTGCTCAATAAATTTTGTGTCCAGGCAGGTTGTGAGTCTACAGAGAACACATGCCCTTTACAATCGCATTAGAAGTCATCTCAGACTTTTAGCATCGTTTTGTTTTTTTCAATTTACGTTTTCTATGGTTTCCAAAATGGTGCAGGCACACCAGCATTACCTTTTACCACTCAAGGCCAAAAACTGTGAGTATTTGTCACACGTCCCTAAAACCCGAAAAAAGACAAACAATACCACAATTAGTTACAGATAAGAAAAAATAATAATTATCGCATTTTACTAAAAATAATTACCGCATTTTACCACCTGATAAGGACTATCAATATTTTATTTCATATATATATATAATTTATTTATTTATTTATTATAAGATAACCATACCTAAATCGTACAATATCCTAAATTTTTTTAAAAAATATTTGTATCGCAATATCCATATTATGTTGTCTCTGTATCATTATGTGTGTATCTGTATATCATAAATTGCTACCATGTTTCTCCATCATGACGTCTGCCTAATCACTATGTTGCGTTACAATCTACAAAACAGTACACTTACATTGGCAATTACAATCCATGAATTTGTATCTTTCCCGGCCATTACAATTCTGAAATCAGTAGTCATAATTCGTTCCAAAAGAAGTACCATAAGTTAGTTGCTATAGTTCAGTAGCCACCGACAGAAGCTTCAACAAAACAACAGCCATACATTGGCATCAAAAACCAAACTATTTGATAACATTAATCAAAAGATACAAAGATAAAACATCAACCCATGTAAACCAATATTCAACCTTTAACCGTGACATAATTTCAGCAATACTACCTTTTGCCTGCCTCCGAAATGGCTATTTTCAACTTAGCTGCTTCCTGGAAATCTTCCTTCACTATTGCTGCTTCTAATTGAAACTTGTAATTTTCAGCAACGAACAGTCGTGAGTCGTGACCCCCCAAATATGTATGCATATATGCTGCCTACTAGGCCTAGCAATGGTTGAATTTGTTGAGAAAAATGGGAGAAATGAGATCAGAATGACACGGGTAGTCCCTATCCTTTAAGTGTTAATCGCCCCTACTCTCTGAGTTTGCTAAAGGTTGCAGACGTTTTACTTTTAGGATATATGTCAAGCTGGAAATGAATTTCGTGCAATAGCAATTTGCCAGAAATTCTCTGACTGTTGTTGTATTTCTCAGGTGGGAGAAGGAGCTATTTGTAGCTCTCAAATGTTGGCCAAAAATAAAACTGAAAGTTGGGAATTTGAATGGATTAATTTCAGGTGTAATGACTTGAAATTCAATCCCAATGAATGCCCACTACTCAGCTGTTACAGATGTCAACAGATTGATTGGATGTATCTGGATATTGGTTCAAAAGTTTGAACTTTTGGACTGGACTAGGCCGGCTCTGGCTAAAAAAGTAAGGCTCTGGGCTCGGAGGCGAGGCTCCTTGCGACGATGCGCACGTGCGAAGTGCAAAGTGCGCCATCATATGCCACATTCGCCCATGCCCATCCCCGTGCATGTGCCCGAGCGTGCGCGAGCGGTGCGGTGCACCGCACTGCGAGTGAGCCCATTAGTCCTCTCTTGGGTCCCATAATTTAATAACTCATACAACATTTTAATATATAAAGCTGCCTACTTAGTGTTATTTTTCCAATGTGGGACACAATAACCAATGCACATTTTCCAAACAACCTTTGATATGCCTTTGTGTATTCATTTATTAATTCTCCAACAATTAATATGTAAATACATGGCATATTCAACAATCCCCCACTTGTTTGGAAAACTACTCTTTTGCTAGACAAGTCCCTGTAGATGTTGTCAAAGATCACATGCCTAGAGGAAGGTGTGACGAACATTGAACCTTCCCTTAGTGTAGATAACTCAAAACTGCATCGAAGTTGACGGTGTCCGTAGATTGAACCTCAACTCCTTTGTGATGCAATCGGAGTTATCACACATATGTTTTGTAACGCCCCAGCTTTCGGCAATTCAGGTATGATCGACACGTGTACGTTTGAGAGTTAGATTTTAATTTTTATTTGATCATTTCTTTAATTTTCCATTTAATGACATAATTTTATAAAATTATATTCTTGGTATTTTTTTTTTATTGAAAATTCATATCATATCATATTTATCGCATATATTGAATGTGATTGCAACGTGAATTAATTTCCCGAATGTGAGTTAATTTCTTCTATGTCCTTATTTGCTCATTTTCATGAATTTGGGACTTAATTGCATCGGACTTGATTGATCAATTGTTATGGAAGTGAACTTAATTGCATGACTTTAATAAAGGAAGGGCTTAATAGCAAATTGGTCATTTCATTCTTCTTCATAGCAGCATATCACGTACCATCACATTTCATTCCATAAAACATTTTATAGCTTTGTTCTTACTTTCCTTCTTCAACCGTGACAAACCCTTCTTGGAAGAGAGGGAGATTTCACCATTCAAGCTAGTTTTTGTGGGATTTGTGGACTTTGAAGCATCATCAACATCATATCTTCTTCTCATCTCTCATTTGTTTCATTTGAGGTAATTATGGAGAATGGATGAATTCTTTGATTATGTGGTATAGTTAGGGCTTTGTTATGTGTTGATTAGATTGTGTATTGGTTGTTGGAAATAAGTTTGTGATCATTAAGCTTAAGTTTGGTGCATATATCTTGTAAATTATGGACTTGGAGCATGAGTGAGTATATGGGTTTGGATTGATGGATTATTGATGATCTAACATGGAAATGAGTGTTTAAATGAATTGTTATTGATTATATGTAAGCTAGTATGTTTATTGCATCATATATATGCATTACATCTTGGCTTGAAGCCATTTTTGTGGTTGATTGTTGTTACTCCATTGCTGCTCTGTTTCTGTTCTTCTTTCAGCTGCGCACGTATTTTGGGAACGGCCCTTCCCAACCCCAGTTTAAAACTGGAACGGCCGTTCCCATGATTCTGAGACAGTTAGGCCAGCGAGACTGGGAACGGCCGTTCCCATTTTGGCCTTTAATCCGGAAGGGCCGTTCCCAGCTAAAACGTTTTCCCTTTTTAAAAACGCTGGCGCGTTTCTGAAGGGCCATGGGAACGGCCCTTCCCATTTTCAAAGGGAGGCCGGAACGGCCGTTCCCATAGCGTCTGCAGAGCAATAAGCTACTGCATAAAAATTGATTTTCACCACCTTCATCCAATCACTTCCTTGACCCCTAATTGCTATTATATGATTGCATACATGACGTAACGCGATATTTTCATGGTACATTGCATTTTTCCCGTCATCTCGTTGCATTTCCGCCGTTCGTCATATTTGGTACATTTTGAGTCGTGTTTCACGGACATTTGTCTTTCTTGCACAGACCAGCTTCCTGGTGACGAGGAGCAGGCCCCGTGAGCTGTTTCCTTGGTTGTTTTTGGGTCGTTCAGGTGAGGTTTAATTTTAGATACATAGGACCCGTATAACCCTATATGAAATTTTAAGCCAAAACCTACCTATATATTTATAGTTTTCAAACGAGATTGGTTTTCAAAGATTTAGTGAACTATTGATTGATTGATTGATTGATTTGGCGAGTATTGTATTGCACTGTGGGCCCGAGGGTAGTGGCTCGAGCCAACCGGGAAAGCATGGGTTGACGGGTAACTCGAGAGCTATCCTCACCAAACTGGGATGACCCCTGAACCCCCTAGGAGATTAGGGGAGGAAGGAGTTCCGGGCTTAGGGATTCATGTACCCTCTGCCCAGACTGATTGGATGGTGGGGCCTTGTAATCCCACCATCACCCGGAGGAAGAATGTGTTATTGAAACTGCTAATTGTGCACAGTAATAAATTGCTTGATCACTTAATCACCTAATAATTAATTGATTGATTGATTATACACAGTCGGTGTAGGGTTGGAGAATTGCCCCACTCGCCGGGCCACAAATTGATTGTATTGAATTGGTTAAATTGAAATTGGATTAGTTGTAACCTCGGGCGATAGTATCTCTCTTATTCTATTAAATTGTAGTGTTTTTCCAAAATTATTACCCGAGATTATAACTTGCATGTATGTGCGCTTATATTTATTTATACCTCTCGCTCAGTCCGTGTTGGACTGACACCTCGACTTTTCAGTTGTTTTGCAGGGCGTGCTAGGCGGGAATTAGAGTCTAGATTGTCTTTAATTTGGGTCTAGCACACTTCATTCCCACATTTTGTTCATGTATAGCTACTTGGGATATTTTGTATCATGCCTTGTTACCTTTTTTTTTTTTTGGAGATCGTATTGTATTGATGATGTGAATGTTGGTACCTATTAGTAAATAAATAAATATGGTACCTATAAGTATTTAATGAATGTTATTGCTTCCGCTTTTCTAACTCTGAATTGATCGTTCGGTTGGTTTTAATTGAGGGTACCCGCCTAGCCTTGTGTCATTTTATTGTCTCCCGTTCACTATAGCTTTGATTCATGTATGGATTGTCCATTTCATATGTGGATTGGGCCTATAGTGCGGGGGATGTGGTGCCTAGCGTTCCGGGTGCTACATGTTTTCTTTCTCATACAGCGAGCACTCCACTGCTTTGCGCTTATAAAGTCATACGCCATATCCCGTTTCGTGAACCTTTAAGAGAGTAAACCACAACTCTCTATAAGAAGCGGCTTCACTTCTTGTTCATATAGGCAAAATGTTTCTCGAGCACTTGTTGCATTAGTGTAGCATTTTGTTAAGAGCATAGCTCAACCTTGTCACTTTGCAACTCACTGAGCTATGTTCTACTACATATGAGACCACTTGATAGCTCTAACCAACTCGTGACTTGTTTTTCCCTTTGAACCTATGACCAGGGAAAACCTAGATCATAGGTAGGGTTACCATCACTTATGGTTCGGGTGGTTTAAGTCTCATATCTCTAGTAGTTGTAGCTACTAAGTCTCTCGTCAGAGGCTTAGTAAACGGATCAGCCAAATTCTTGTTTGACCTCACATAGACAATTGTTATGATACCATCTTGTATTAATTGTCTCACAAATGCATGTCTAAGACCAATATGTCTAGACTTACCATTATAGGTACCACTGTACGCTTTTGTAAGTGTTGCTTCGCTGTCACAATACAACGAAATTGGAGGCATTGGACTTGGCCAAGGATCTATGTCTAACAACATATTTCTTATCCACTCAGCCTCTTGTCCAGCTTGTGCTAAAGCTATAAACTCAGATTCCATGGTAGAGTGAGAGATTATTGTCTGTTTCTTGCTTATCCAAGAAACAGCCCCACCTGCAAGAGTGAAAACCCACCTACTTGTGGATTTGTTATCTCCCACACTAGTTATCCAACTCGCGTCTGAGTACCCTTCCAACACACTAGGGAATTTGTTATAGAACAAACCAAAGCTAATAGTTCTTTTAAGGTACCCAAGTACCCTACTAATAGCTTTCCAATGATCAGCATTGGGACTGCTCTTGTATCTGCTAAGTTTTGAAACTGCAAAGGAAATATCTGGTCTAGTGCAATGCATTGCGTACATAAGGCTGCCAATAGCACTTGCATACCCAAGCTGTGCAATAGCTCTACCAGTATTTTCTTTAAGTTTCAGTCCGTTGTCAAACGGAGTGTTCACCTCCTTGATCTCGAGGTGATTAAACTTAGTCAGAACTTTCTCAATATAGTGAGATTGGTTTAGTGAAAAACCCCCCACTATGTTTTTTAACTTTAATGCCTAAAATAGTATCTATTTCACCTAAGTCTTTCATCTTAAAGACCGAGGATAGATACTTTTTAGTCTCGTTTACTCCAATCATATTCGTCCCGATGATCAACATATCATCGACATATAGACAGACTATCATCATATAGTCAACCGTACTTTTGGAGTAAATGCACCTTTCAGCACTGTTATACTTGAATCCGAATTTCAAGATAGCAGTGTCAAACTTGTCATGCCACTGTTTTGGTGCTTGTTTTAGACCATACAGGGATTTGACTAACTTACACACTTTATTTTCTGTTCCTGGTGCTACAAAACACTCACGTTGTTCCATATAGATTTCTTCTTTTAAATTTCCATTTAAAAAGGCAGCCTTACGTCCATTTGATAAACAAACAGATCGTATAGTGAGGCTAAAGCAAGAAGAATTCTGATGGAAGCAACTCGAGCCACCGGTGCATAAGTGTCAAAGTAGTCAATCCCTTCTACTTGTCTGAACCCTTTGGCAACTAATATAGCTTTAAAAGCTGAGATAGTGCCATCAGTGTTCCGTTTTCTTCTAAATACCCACTTGCACCCAATGGGTTTAGAACCACGAGGTAAGTCTGCTAATACCCAAGTATTGTTACCCAAGATCGAATCCATTTCATCGTTTACAGCTTCCCTCCAAAAGGAAGCATCTCGAGAAGCCATAGCTTCTGCAAATGTTTTAGGATCCGTCTCAAGTGTAAATACAAACGGTATTTCCCTTACCACTTTATTATCCTGGTTCCCCTCCACCAAGAACAATAAAGATTCAGAAGAGATAAAGTCTTTGTCTAAACTTTTCTCTTTCCTTGCTCTAGTACTCCTTCTAGGCTCGGTTGGTTGTGTAGGAACGTTATTTTCCACAACCGGCCTTATAGGACCTCTAGGCTCAATTTGGGGTGGCTCAGATTCATTTCCAACATCTTTTGAAAATGATTTTTCGAAGAACTCAACATCCCTGGACTGAGTTATCACATTAGACTCCAAATCAAGAAGTCTATAAGCCTTGCTATTAAGAGCATATCCAACGAATACACTTTTAATTGCTCTGGTTCCTAACTTAGTCCGTTTGGGACCAGGAACCCGAAAGTAAGCCACACACCCCCACACTTTGAAATAGCTTATGTTGGGTTTTCTACCTTTTCATATTTCATAGGGACTAGTCTTCAGGACAATACTAGGCATCCTATTCAGAATATGGCACGCAGACAGAAGGGCTTCACCCCACAAGTTGTGAGGTAAGTTTGCATGATTCAACATGCAATTTATCATGTCCAGAAAGGTACGATTCTTCCTTTCAGCTACATCGTTCTGCTGGGGTGTATAACCGGCAGTTGTTTGATGTATGACACCACTTTCTTCGCAAAGTGTATCAAAAGCATTCAAACAATATTCCATGCCTCGATCAGAACGTAGAACCTTAATCTTCTTCTCAAGTTGGGTTTCTACTTCTGATTTATATTTCACAAACGAGCTAAGTGCTTCATCCTTAGTTCGTAAAAGATATACATAACAAAATCTACTAGCATCATCAATAAAAGTAATAAAATACCTTTTTCCACCTCTAGTTAAAATCCCATTTAACTCACAAATATCTGTATGAATTAAATCTAACACTTGTGATTCTCTTTTAACACTTGGAAAAGGTTTTCTTACAATTTTTGATTTTGCACAAATTTCACACTTGTCAAGTTCATTTTTACCAATATCAATTAATCCCATTGCATGCATATTTTTCAAATTCTTTGCACTAACATGTCCTAATCGACTATGCCATAAAGAAATTGAAGAAATCATGTAAGCAGAAACGGAATTCATATTATTGATAGGCATCTTATACATCCCATTACAAGCATAGCCTTTTCCAACAAATTCACCATTTTTCATGATGATGACTTTGCCAGATTCAACAGAAATCTTAAAACCCTTCTTATCTAACAAATCAACAGAAATTAAACTTTTCCTAACATCTGGTACAAACAAGACATTAATCAAGGTTAATTTCTTCCCGGAGGTAAAGTTGAGCTCGACAGATCCTTTGCCTCCAACAGCAGCTTTGGAGCTATTACCCATCTGAACCTCTTGCCCAACAACTTCTTCAAAGGTCTTGAAAAGCCTTCGATCGTTGCAAATGTGAACCGTTGCTCCAGAATCTAACCACCATCCAGAAAGTTCACTTGCCATGTTGATTTCAGAAATCATAGCCACATTGAGGCTAAGATCAGTCACCATGGCAACTAGGTTCTCCACAACCATGTTTGTAACTCATGATCCACTCTTCCGTTGTGGGCATTCTCTCGCATAATGTCCTGTTTCTCCACAAACATGACACTTGCCTTTTCTTTTGTTAGCAACATGAACAGGTTTAGATTTCTGCCCGGATTTCTTAAATTGTCCTTGATTCTTTTTAACCCCGAAAGGTTTCTTTTTAGAACTTCCAGCCTCAACATAATTCACGCTGGATTGTCCTTGAACCAAATTCTTACCACCGCGTTTTCAAGTCTCCTCTTCAATACGCAGATGTTTCTGAATTTGTTCCAAGGACATATCCTCGGATTTATGCATCAATCTCTTTGCATAATCTTTCCAGGCAGGAGGAAGCTTTGAAATTATAGCTCTTACCTGGAAGGCTTCTGGAAGGACAATTTTCACTATCCGTAGTTTGTTTACAATTACCTGGAGCTCATGCACTTGCTCCACGATTGGTTTATTATCAACCATTTTGAAATCGAGGTATTTAGATACTAAATATTTGTTAGTACCTTCCTCCTCAACTTTATACTTGTATTCCAGCGCCTCGCAAAGCTCTCTAGGCGATTTGACATTTGTATAGAGATCATAAAATCTGTCAGAGAGAGTGTTGAGGAAGTGGCCACGAGCCAGCTCTTCATCTCCAGCCCTTTTCTTCCTTTGTTGTTGAAGAGTTCCCACAATCTCCTGGTGGATCTGCAAGGCATTCCTGGAGGGACCTGTTGCTGCAGCATTGGCAGGAGCAGCAATGCCTGTTGTCACAGGATTGGCAGGAGGAGCACCACCTGCTGCAGTGGGATTAGCAGGAGGAGCAACACCTGCTGCAGTGGCTGGAGGATCCAAATCAACGGGCTGCTGGGGAGCAGGAGGATCTTCTGGAATTGGTGGCAGGCTGGGATCCAGAATATAGGTCAGCTTAAAGACGGTAAGCAGGAACTTCATCTTGTCTTGCCAGCGGCTGAAGTTGTTTCCATCAAAGCGATCTAACTTCTGCTAGTTCATGATGCGGAAGGTTTCTGATTCCATTTTCGAATTAACACTTAAAGATTGTTGAGAAAAATGGGAGAAATGGGATCAGAATGACACGGGTAGTCCCTGTCCTTTAAGTGTTAATCGCCCCTACTCTCTGAGTTTGCTAAAGGTTGTAGACGATTTACTTTTAGAATATATGTCAAGCTGGAAATGAATTTCGTGCAATAGCAATTTGCCAGAAATTCTATGAATGTTGTTGTATTTCTCAGGTGGGAGAAGGAACTATTTGTAGCTCTCAAGTGTTGGCCAAAAATAAAACTGAAAGTTGAGAATTTGAATGGATTAATTTCAGGTGTAATGACCTGAAATTCAATCCCAATGAATGCCCACTACTCAGCTGTTACAGATGCCAACGGATTGATTAGATGTATCTGGACATTGGTTCACAAGTTTGAACTTTTGGACTGGACTAGGCCGGCTCTGGCTAAAAAAGTAAGGCTCTGGGCTCAGAGGAGGCGAGGCTCCTTGCGAAGTGCGCCATCAAACGCCACATTCGCCCATGCCCAGCCCCGGCGCGTGCGCAGGCGGTGCGGTGAGTGAGCCCATTAGTCCTCTCTTGGGTCCCATAATTTAATAACACATACAACATTTTAATATATAAAGCTGCCTATTTAGTGTTGTTTTTCCAATATGGGACACAATAACCAATGCATATTTTCCAAACAACCTTTGATATGCCTTTGTGTATTCATTTATTAATTCTCCAACAATTAATATATAAACACATGGCATATTCAACAGAATTTTATTCAACCCACACCTTAATACTTATTATCCCAACCCAAACTCAAACTCAAAGTTACTTAATTTTATCCAAATCCAACCCAAACTCATAATTCATTTATAAATGGGTCTGGCCGTCTGGGTCAAGTCTAAACCCAATGAGTATCCAAACTCATAATTATCCAATTATTTTATTTTATAAAAAAATACTAATCATTTTCTTTTCAAAAAAAAAAAAAACTAACTATTTTAATTTTGTCTTACTATTTTAAATATATCTGGACATACTAAAACTGTTTTACACCTATTTTCGACCCATTTTATTATTTTAAACCTATCCAACATATTTTGGACTCGTTTCACTTGTATTTCAACCGATTCGACCAATTTTGGACTTGTGTGGTCCATTCTGGACATGCTTGGCCCGTTCCGAACTCGTTTCTGACCCATTTCACACGTTTTGGACCCGTTACATCTATTTTTTAACCTAATCTGAACCTTTTTCAACCGTTTGACACTCGTTTCTCTGATTTTCAAACATGTTTTATCTATTTTGAACTTGTTTCATCCATTTTAGACCCATCTAATGGGTCGAAAATGGATCTAAACGAGTCGAAAATGGGTCAACCAGTAAAAAATGGATCGTACAAATTCAAATAGTTATTATTTCTTAGAATTATTGGGGTATTACGATATTTTCACATAGATAGAGATATGTGTGTCTTTCTTAAATTTATTAAAGGTATTATGGTATTTTTACAGGATTTGGGGGATTTATGAAAAATAAGAAGGGTAAGAGGGATCTACAAGTGTCATTTTTCAAGAGGGTTGGTTATACTAAGGATCAATTATTGATTTTTCGAAAAATAAAATAGAGTGAATGATATAACCCAACTAGTAATCTAAGGTTTGCAGACAATTAAAGATTTATATGCAAAAGAACAATACGCTTATGCGCTCAAATGCGGCAAAGAAGTTTGGAAAGACCAACAGCGACTTATTCAGACAATATGACCAAGATTATATCATTTACAGAAGTTTAAACCGACAAGATCAACAATGGAAGTTTAGAACAATTGACATTAAAGGCATCTTATAAGCTCTTGAAATACGTATCTTGTTTTTATCCAAACACTTTGAGAGCTCATTTTAATTATAAGATCAACATCTTATAAGTTCCAAAAACATGTTAGAAAATATAAACTATTCCAAAGAAGCTTAAGCAAACACCCTCTAAATCCAAATAAAGAAGATCAAGATTGGTTTATTTCCTAGAATGTCATACAGAGAATAAAGTTAGAAACTTAACAAACAAACCAAACAATGCAATATAGAAAACAAGATTAAATAGAATACTAATTGAACAGATTCACGAAGGTTCAACACATGTGCAGTTTTTTCGACTGCTAAGTTCACATTTGACAATTCTCTCATGTAAACTTATCTTAAAAAATTCATCTCAAGTTTAAATTAATCACCTCAAACTTCAAGGTTTAAGAAAAGCAAAGCAAGCCTGTGAAATTAGTAGACAAAAATCACTTAATCAGCTATCTACAAAGAATAGCCACTACAGAATATAAACAAGGATAAACTTTAAACAGAGGTAGTACCTATTTCTGCTGAATAACAAATTGCCACAAAACTAACTTCAAAACTTCACTAACTTCTAATCCATATACTTGAAGCTGTTAAGTTTTTTTTCAACCTCTGGTTTCTTTGCAATATAGAAATCTCCGACTTCATCCAAATAAGGGCCTACAAATTTCTCATAGAACCTCTTCTCTGACATTCTACAGAGTGTTTCAAAACTTGGCGACCTTCCAATAATCTTCTTACTTTCCAAAGTTTCTAAAACTTGAATCCGAGGCTTTTACCTCTTCTTGACACTATACATCAATGATGCTGGGAAGTTAACAATACTCGACATATCATATTTGTTACTTGCACGAAAAACATCTTGAATCTCCTTCATCTTCTTTTCTGATACACAAAATACCAAAGCAGAATTTCTAAGTGCTGCTGATAAATCATCTTCTGAGAAACCGCAGTTTCGCAAGGCTGTCAACTTATGCTCCCATGCCTCGTCAGAGAAAGAACCTCGTACACGAACAGCATAAACAAACATTTTGGAGCACCTACTAACTCCCATTTCATCAACCTTTTCAACTAATTTCTTCATTTTTGCCTGCTTACAGAACAAAAATCTCGGGGTATAACACATGATTACTGCAATCTGCTGCATAGAGACGCTACACTTTTTCAAGAACTCCACATTTGGGATAAAATTGTCGTTTAAATTATTTTTCAGCAACCGCCCAGAATTCTTTAATAAGATACCCAGCTCCAAATTGGAACCCCGTAGCAAGTCCTTTAGCAAGGATAGGTTAGGAATTAATCGTTGGTTCAAGCATTGTTTCAGAATCCAGGGATCAGTTGAGAATATTTCGGCTACGTCGTCAGCTGAAATTCCCCATTACTGGAGAATCCTGATTTTGGGCTTGATGGTTTTCTCAAGTTTTGAGGAGAGCAAATCGGGCCTGAATTTCACCATTTTCTCCACTTGGGTTTCTGAAAAGCCGATTTCTTTGAAAAAAGAGAGTACTGAATCGGACTTCTCCGGGTTTCTGATTCTGGTTACAACAGAGGCAATTTGTGAAGCTGCTTCCGGAGAGAAATGTTGTTTGTGCAACAAAAAATCGGAAACTGTAGGATTAACTACGGATTTCCTTCCACTTGAGGTAGAAAATTGAAGCAGGGAAAGCGAGAAAACAATGTGGGATTTGTGGAGAGATGAATTGAAATTCAAACGACAAACACTTCGGCACACAAATGCAGTAACCATAATTTCTTTTCCAAAGAACTGAACGAAAACTGTATGCTGAGAAAACACTTACGGACGAATTGCCCTTTCAATATTTGCTCCAAATTTGGGATTAGGGTTCGACGTGGAAGAAATTGAAGAAATTCGAGTTTGCTCGGTTGAATCCAACGGGCGTGATTGCGAATTCAAAAATAACACGTGAGGTAAGTATTTATTTTTAATAGTTTTTAAAATTTTGAACAATTAATTTCTGCTTAATCTAATTAGAAAAAAGCTACAATTTAGAAAATATTTATTTTTTTGTTTTATTATCTTTTTTTGAGAATCATGTTAAAATTTTGTTAAGTACTCAATTCAATTCGTTTATTACAATGGAGTATCTTAATTTATCAACCTTTTTGGGATTGATAAATATTATAATGTATTTTTATATTGGGCTCTTATAATATTTTAGTAAAAATAGAAATTGATGTGCTAAAAGCTATCTATTAGAAGTAACCCAAATTTTAGATTATGCTTATAAAATTGTATATACAATTTTTTGAACTTTTTTAAATTTTGTTTTAATAATAATATTTTTATTAAAATATTAAGATTACTAAATTAATCTTTTATATATAAATACAACTCAAGGTTTATATATTTATTACATCTTTTCTTTTTCTACTCCTTATATCTTTTCTTTTTCTCCATCGATCAAAATCTCAAAAATTATTATAATTAAAAATTCTACAATAACCAAGAATTTTTTTCTTTTTTTTAATTTTTATAAATTTACAAATAAAAATATTTTTTTAAAAAAACAAAAATATTATCATATAATCAAATCAGATAGTACAACCAACGGGGCAAAAGGCGGAATAACGCAAGCTGAAGTTGCAATGAACGAACGCAAGCCGAAGCTACAATTTTCGAGAGCGAATGGGCTATACAATTATCCTCACACTGAATAAACTTAACTTCCATAAGAAAAATATGGAAAAAACTAAAACTAAACCTAAAAAAAGTAATTAAACTTCCTTACGGAAGAGATAAAATTTCAATATTGAAAACTCAAAAGAAAACATAACTTAATAAAAGTAGTGGACGCAGATCGTCTTTGCATCATAAAAAGGCCAACGACGGAGCAGAACTCTGCTAAATTTGAGAGGATGACAGTAGATACGAAAGAGTGGCGACGGATCTGAGAAGGAATGGATTTTGACGGAACAAATTTAAAAAGCTATCAACGGAGTAAATGTGAACCAATCCGATGGTGGAGCAATAATAGTATTCTCCACCGCCGAACCAAAATTTTAATTGACTATTTTTTCTTGAGTCGAGTGACATAGATTAGGGTTTAAAAACCATAGAGTAAAGAGAACAACAAATCAAAAAAAAATTATAAATAATTTTATATTAATATAATACTTAAATTATATTATAATACCAAAAAATGTTTCAAAATATTTCAGTATAAATTAGTAAGTTTATAAAACTTAAAAGTAATTATCAATTTTTCTTCACAAACAATCAATTCATTATTTTTCTGCTTATTATCATTTTTTCTTTCCAAACACTCATTATTTTTATTTTTGTTGTTTTTTTACCATTTTTACTTTCTACTGGTCGTGTAGAGTTTGCAAACACCCCTTATATCTAAATGAAGTCGGATCAGATAAAAGATTATCACGGTTAATTATAAAATATTTAGAAATGGAAATAAACAATCTCCACAAATACATAAAATTTTCACAAAATTTTAATTTAATGAATTATGTATCATTTTTTGTTATAAAGAATATGCAAATATAAAATTTGTGAAGTAAAATAATAAAAAGTATTTATACTATTATATACTTGATAGCGATAATTTTAGTTATGCAATTTTGGTTGAATGAAATTTTATAATTTTTTAAAAATATTTCATTAAATAGAAAAAATATGATTGGTTGATATTTATTTTGTATATTATTTAATTATGAAAATAAATAATAAATAAAAAGAGTAATTCTTTTTTAGAGCAAATCAGAAGAAAGCTACAAGTTGGTTAAGTCTTTTGAAATACTTCCCCAAACAGAATTACAGAGTATAGTGTCCTCATCACTAGTATTAAGGGCTAAACGGGTAAGATAATGTGCCACTTTGTTGCCCCCGACGAACAAAAAAAAACAAGCCAGAATATGGAGGGAGACAAAAAAAAAAAAAAAAACGCAAGATAGTTTAGCATCACATCACAGACATGCCAAATCTCATCATGGAAAAACATGATTGGAAACGTAAATATGAGACAAGAAGTTTTTTTGTAGGAATGTGTACTTCTTAATTTCTTTTTCCTTTTTTTTTTTCTCTGATATTATCTAGATAAACACGCAATGAATTTCAAATTTCAGATCTCCCACCCAAATCAAATTCTATTTTGTTTAAATCTTTTACTTCTCTTCTTCTCCCCTTCATGAAAAACAGAAATCGTCATCTACTCGTTCTCGCCTGTGTTCATTGTATGCTCGCCTCCGCCGTTTTCTCGCCTACGTTTGTCGTCGTCTTCTACAGCCACGATTAAGAAAAAAGATAGAGAAATAATTATAGATCTTCTATCGTCTTTTGTTCTTTTTCTTCTTTTCTGTATTTGATGTTTGAAGATTAAACGGATCGACTATGATCTTCAAGTGATCGACTATCGTTTCTATTGATCAACTACTCGATCACTTGGATCGATTAGCCGATCGATGTGATCGACTAGTCAATTAATCGACTACTCGATCACTTGGATTGACTAGTCGATCCTACAGATCTTCAAGAATAAAAGAAAAAAAAAATTGAAGATTGATACGTCGATCCTATTAATTTTCATGAATAAACCTATAAATAAAAGATTGGCTAAGATTCGAATTCTAAACTTATAAATACCTGATATAAAAGTGTGGCACCCACACGTAGGGCCACATCCCCCGCACTAGAATCCGAACCCGAATACGAAATGGAAGTCCGTACCCGGATCCGAATCATAGCGAACGGGAGACCAACACACTCTCTAGGCTAGGCGGAGCTAAACCAAAACCAGAGTATGCGGAAGCGAATAAATTAAACCCAACAAATAGTAGATACATCACATAAATACATATAGGTACCATCATATATATATTTCCATATTGTATTTACATATAGATACCAACATTTAAGCCCTGTACAAATGCCATCACGGCTCAAACAAAACATAAGTATTTGAATCTACAAACCATAACTATACATATACAAAATGATATAAAGTGCATGGAAGTAAATGCATCTAACAAGACCTAGACCGACAAGTGCAAAGCTAGACACATTTCTCCGCCTAACTCAAGTCCCCAAAAACCTGCAACTAAAAGAGTAAACAAGGGGTTAGTCAACTGACTGAGTGAGGGGGCTAACGCACACCCACACCCTATATATATAAAGCAAGGCACATAACAAAAGGTGGAGTTATGAACCGGGATAGGTTTTACAAACCAAACTTTCAAAACAAACATATATACTTAAAATCCTTTTCATAAATTCAATCCCGATTCATACTTCTCAGAACATAACATATCACATGCTCGGCGAGAACGAGCTTCCAACCTTTACTCCTCAGAACAAATCAAAACATAAATCATAACATAACCATCCACTACTCCAATGATGGAAGAGCCATTGGCGGCCCTATCCATCCATAACATATACAAACTCACGAGGAGTAGCTAACCCACAACGTGCCCTCCCCGGTTTTCACACCGAAGGCATCGAAATATCACACCTTCCCTAGCTCCCGTGGTCGTATGTGATACCTCGGATGGAGACTACGCACAGGCTTTACCTCGACCACCCAAAACCGTCCCGAGGGCTCCTTACCCGTAGCTCCTTGGATCCACATTCACATACACATAACATTCATACCAAATCTTTCATGGCAAATCTCGCTAAACTTGAATAGAAAAGACTTTCCAAAAGCAGCTTACATACGCTTATTTAATAACTTTCCAAAATCAAACTTGTTCACAAGATCATAAACATATTCTATTCAATACGTATTTATCTATATACATAAAATATAATCACATGTGCGGCTCGAAATCATCACATAAGGCTTTAGGTCTTTAACTATACAAAATTCCTAAACCTCACCTTGTGCTTAACAAAAGAAAGAAGTGGAAGTGAACAAGCTATGCCTCGGGCTCGTCAACTGGAACCTCCTCTGAAAAGAAAACACCAAAAGCCCAAGACTTAGACTCTATATGAACCAAAGAAGACGCTCGGCAAAATGCGTGATTCATGCTTGAATGCGAAATGTTATCAAATATGTCATATAAATCACAAATTATAGTATATTACAATTATTTACAATTTATCAAGCAATTAAAATCAAGTTATAACATCTAACATTCAAAAGATTAACAATTAAAGGCATGAAAGTGCATAATTAAACAAAAGAGAAGCAGTAGCAGCTCCCAGGTCTCGGGAAAGATGGGAACGACCCTTTCACTGTAGGGAACGACCGTTCCCAGGTTCGCTAAAAAGTTTCTGGAATGTGGGAACGGCCGTTCCGAACTTTAGTTCAAAACGGGAAGGGTCGTTCCCAACTACCCGATCTGCTCCCCGCGCGTCTGTAAGTTTTTACAAATTTTGGCCCTTGGGAACGGTCGATCCCATCTCAGTTCAAATGTGGGAACGGTCGTTTAGGGGTCTTGTATGCGCTCCATGATACAATTCTGCTCCATGAAGTCTCACAATCTCATCACAATACAATTCTGCTAGTTTAGGGGTCTTGTAGGACATCTTTACCTTGAGAAAATGAGCTGACTTGGTCAAACGGTCGACTATCACCCAAATTCCATCATAACCTCCTCTTGATCTCGGCAAGTCGGACACAAAGTCCATAGCCACTTGCTCCCACTTCCATTCGGGAATCGGAAGTGGTTGGAGGGTTCCTCCCAGTTTCTGGTGTTCTGCCTTCACCACTTGACACGTGAGACATCGCTTCACGAAGTTCGCGTCATCCCTCATCATGCCATTCCACCAGAAAAGTTCCTTCAAATCTCGGAACATCTTAGTACCATCGGGGTGAATGGAATATCCAGAACGGTGTCCTTCCTCAAGTATTAACCTCTTGAGGTCTTCCGGGACACAAACCCTTGTCTTAAATCGGAATAAACCGGAATCATCAAACCCAAACTTCGGCTCAGGATCCACTCTAGATCGAACTACCAATTTCTGAATCTCTACATCTGTAGCCTGAGCATCAATCAACCTTTGTTTCAAATCCAGCTGAACTGTGATGTTAGCTAACCGAGCCACTGAAATCACAACTGCCGAACTTTGTCCTGAAGACTCTACACTTAAACCCGAAACATTTGCTTTCCTGCTCAAAGCATCAGCCACTACATTAGCCTTGCCCGGATGGTACTGAATCGTGCGGTCATAATCCTCTAAGAATTCCATCCAATGCCTCTGTCTGTTATTAAGTTCCTTCTGAGTAAAGATATACTTGAGGCTCTTATGATCAGTGAATATCTCAAAAGTCGTCCCGTAGAGGTAATGACGCCACTTCAACAAGGCAAACACAACTGCTGCAAGCTCCAGATCATGAGTGGGGTAGTTCTTTTCGTGTTCCTTCAACCTCCTAGAAGCATAGGCCACCACTCGACCATTTTGCATCAATACACATCCGAGTCCTTCCTTAGAAGCATCTGTAAAAACTGAATAACCCTCGGATCCCTCTGGTAGGGTATGAACTGGTGCTGAAGTTAATCTTTTCTTCAAAGCTTGGAAACTTCTCTCGCACTCATCATCCCACTCATACCTTACCTCCTTCTTTGTTAACCGAGTCAACGGGCACACAATCTTGGAGAAATCTTTCACAAATCTCCTATAGTAACTCGCTAACCCGAGAAAACTTCTTACTTCGGAGGCATTCTTCGATCGTTCCCACTGAACCACGGTCTCTATCTTGGAGGGATCAACTTCAATTCCTTTACATGAAATTACGTGGGCCAGAAATGCTACTCGGTGGATCCAAAGCTCGCACTTGTTAAATTTGGCGTAAAGCTTGTGCTCTCTAAGTGTCTCCAAGACAATCCTGAGGTGAGATGCGTACTCTTCTGCGGACCTAGAATACACCAGAATGTCGTCTATAAAAATCACCACAAACTTGTTAAGAAACGGTCTAAACACTCGGTGCATCATATCCATGAACATGGCCGGGGCATTAGTCAACCCAAATGGCATCACCACAAACTCGAAGTGCCCATATTGGGTGTTGAATGCAGTCTTAGAGATATCTTCCTCCCGGATACGAAGATGGTAATATCCCTGCCTCAAATCTAACTTAAAGTACACTTGCGAACCTTGCAAGATGTCAAATAACTCTTCGGTGTGAGGTAATGGATACTTATTCTTCACTGTCATCCGGTTCAACTTGCGGTAATCTACACACATCCTCAGAGTCCCGTCCTTCTTCTTCACAAACAAAATAGGAGCACCCCACGGAGAAGTGCTCGGACGGATATAACCGCAAGCCAAGAGCTCATCCAGTTGAGTTTTCAACTCCTTCAACTCAGCAGGAGCCATCCGGTAAGGTGTCTTAGAGAAAGGCACAGCTCCGGGATAGGTCGACCACAAACTCGATGTCCCTATCGGGTGGCAAAGAACCCAAGCTCTCAGGGAAGACATCAGGAAACTCTCTCACGACCTCCGTCTCCTCAAGTTTGGCCTGATCCTTCGGTTTATTCAGAAGGTAAGCCACAAAACCTGTCGCGCCGTCCCGGAGGAGCTTACTTGCTTCCATAAAAGACACAAACGGGCTGGACTTCAACCGCTCACCCGTAAACACCACGGAGCCCAAAGAAACCTTCTTCTCGTGGCAATCCATCTGAGCTCGGTGCCTGAAAAGCCAATCCATACCAAGGATTGCTTCATACTTCTTCAGCGGCATTATCAGGTTTGCAAGAAAAACTCGGCCTTCAAAAGTCACTGGACACTCCTGAAACACCCTGTCAGCTTCAAAACGACGACCTCCCAACGGAGAACTCACCACTTACATATGCGCAGATAAATCATCAGGCAAAGGCAAAGAAGCAACAATATCCCGGGAAATAAATGAATGCGTAGCGCCGGGATCAAATAATGCATGTAGTGATATGCCATGAATGATTATTGTACCTTCTATCACGGTATTTGGATCGAAGTCAGCAGCTTCCTCCTTTCCACCAAGAGCATAAACTCGAGCCTGCACAACCGGCCTCTTGTTCGGACAGGTATCTATCTTGTGCTCTGAAGACCCGCACACATAACATTTGCCCAAAAGCTTCCAACACTTCTCAACCGGATGTTTTTCCCGACAATAAGCACAAAGAGGTGGAGCCTGAGCCGAGCTGGCAAAGCTGGAACTGCAGGAGGTGCCACGGGACCTGTAAGACGGGGCTTTTTATTCCCGAAACCCTGGTGACGAAAAGCCGGTGGAACAGGAGCTCATGGAGCATAAGAAACGGGTCTCTTACCCGACCCAAAACCAGATCCCGATCATCGAGTAGAAGAGAAAGATGGAGGCTTTAATCTTATCATTTGGGCCTCAACTTGTATCGCCCTTTTTGTGACTTTGGCCCAAGTACTCACATTAGTGGCTTGGAGAGCCTCTTGAATATGATCACGAAGCCCATGGAGAAATTATCAGGCCTTGTGAGTATCATTATCCGTGATGTGAGTGGCATAAGGTGCAAGCCTCTCAAACTCCAATATATAATCCTCCACAGTCCTATTGCCTTGTCTCAAATTAGAAAACTCTTGAAGGCGACGCTCTTGTGAACTATGAGGAATATACTTCTCATGGAATTCCTCCACAAAAGTCTCCCAATTGAACTCCATTCCCATCCTCTCAAGCTTGGATCGAACACTCCTGAGCCAAATAACCGCTTGCCCTTGAATATAATGACCCGTGCAAACGGCTTTGTCTTGGGAACTCCCCAGACATATCTCCCAAATTCCTCGAATCTCGGACAACCCTTCCTCCGCTTTAATATCATCTCCTCCATACCAATTTGGAGGATTAATGTTTCGGAAGTCCTTATACACGACGGAGATTTCTTGCTCTTCACCCGGAGATGTTTGGTCCCTTTGATTTTGTTGAAGTTGATTAAGTAGGGCTTGAACGATATTCTTCGCATTCATAGGTGGTGGCGGAGGTGCATTTGGTGCAGCCGGTTGATTTAAATCGGGGGTTCGTTCACGATTTTATCTTCTTGGAGGCATCCTGAAAATCATAAATTTAAACAATATGGATGCATGGAGATTAGTATACGATTATGTATACAATTAAGAAAATAGACAAGTATTCAAGTAGTCAAGTAATCAAGTAATCAAATATTCGAATCATATAGTTACATATGCACATAATCACAAAATTATATTGTCCTAAGCCGTACGACCTAGACAGACTCACATGACACTAGAGCCCGGTTTTGCAACCGTGCTCTGATACCATTTAAGGATGCGGCACCCACACGTAGGGCCACATCCCCCGCACTAGAATCCGAACCCGAATACGAAATGGAAGTCCGTACCCAGATCCGAATCATAGCGAACGGGAGACCAACACACTCTCTAGGCTAGGCAGAGCTAAACCAAAACCAGAGTATGCAGAACCGAATAAATTAAACCCAACAAATAGTAGATACATCACAACAATACATATAGGTACCATCATATAAATACATATAGGTACCATCATATATATATTTCCATATTGTATTTACTTATAGATACTAACATTTAAGCCCTGTACAAATGCCATCACGGCTCAAACAAAACATAAGTATTTGAATCTACAAACCATAACTATCCATATACAAAATGATATAAAGTGCATGGAAGTAAATGCATCTAACAAGACCTAGATCGACAAGTGCAAAGGTAGACACACTTCTCCGCCTAGCTCAAGTCCCCAAAAACCTGCAACTAAAAGAGTAAACGAGGGGTTAGTCAACTGAGTGAGTGAGGGGGCTAACGCACACCCACACCCTATATATATAAAGCAAGGCACATAACAAAAGGTGGAGTTATGAACCGGGATAGGTTTTACAAACCAAACTTTCAAAACAAACATATATACTTAAAATCCTTTTCATAAATTCTATCCCGAGTCATACTTCCCAGAACATAACATATCACATGCTCGGTGAGAACGAGCTTCCAACCTTTACTCCTCAGAACAAATCAAAACATAAATCATAACATAACCATCCACTACCCCAATGATGGAAGAGCCACCGGTGGCCCTATCCATCCACAACATGTACAAACTCACGAGGGGTAGCTAACCCACAACGTGCCCTCCCCGGTTTTCACACCGAAGGCATCGAAATATCACACCTTCCCTAGCACCCGGGGTCGCATGTAATACCTCGGATGGAGACTACGCACAGGCTTTACCTTGACCACCCAAAACCGTCCCAAGGGCTCCTTACGCATAGCTCCTTGGATCCACATTCACATACACATAACATTCATACCAAATCTTTCAAGGCAAATCTCGCTAAACTTGAATAGAAAAGACTTTCCAAAAGTAGCTTACATACGCTTATTTAATAACTTTCCAAAATCAAACTTGTTCACAAGATCATAAACATATTCTATTCAACACGTATTTATCTATATACATAAAATATAATCACATTTGCGGCTCGAAATCATCACATAAGGCTTTAGGTCTTTAACTATACAAAATTTCTAAACCTCACCTTGTGCTTAACAAAAGAAAGAAGTGGAAGTGAACAAGCTATGCCTCGGGCTTGTCAACTGGAACCTCCTCTGAAAAGAAAACACCAAAAACCCAAGAGTTAGACTCTATATGAACCAGAGAAGACGCTCGGCAAAATGCGTGATTCATGCTTGAATGCGAAATGTTATCAAATATGTCATATAAATCACAAATTATAGTATATTACAATTATTTATAATTTATCAAGCAATTAAAATCAAGTTATAACATCTAACATTCAAAAGATTAACAATTAAAGGCATGAAAGTGCATAATTAAACAAAAGTGAAGCAGTACCAGCTCCCAGGTCTCGGGAAAGATGGGAACGACCCTTTCACTGTAGGGAACGACCGTTCCCAGGTTCGCTAAAAAGTTTCTGGAATGTGGGAATGGCCGTTCCGAACTTTAGTTCAAAACGGGAAGGGTCGTTCCCAACTACCCCGATCTGCTCCCTGCGAGTCTGTAAGATTTTATAAATTTTGGCCCTTGGGAACGGTCATTCCCAGTTTCGGAAAAAGGGGTACTGTTGACCCTCGAACGGCCCTTCCCAAAATAAAGCTTGGGCGGGAACGGCCGTTCCGGCCTGGTTCGTAGAGCAAAAAAAGGGCAGACATTACAGAATAGGGGAAGCTTCATTTTTGGCCAAAAATGGCCAAAACCAACACCAAGAAGCTGCAACAACTTACAACTAGTGAAAATAATTCATATAAATCATGTTGGCACTCATATATCTCAAGAAAAACAAGAATTAAAGCCATTGATCCAAGAATGCAATTTCAAGCTTAAATGTATGAACACATTAAATGCTCAATTAATAGATGATCTTTTGCAATAAATGCAACCTATATATCATGTAAAGCTCATTTATGAAGTTGGAATTCAATTATATCAAGCATAGATCACCTATTCAACAAAAGGGCCAAACCCTTACTATTCACATAGGGAAGCAAAAGCATACAAGTACCACTCTAAAATTAGAATTGAACCATGAAAAAGAAGAGCATGACGAGGGGGTTCCGAAACATAGTCAAGTTCGAGGAAAGATGATGAATTGAGGGAGATCTTGGCTTTTGAAGGTGGATGATCAAACTTGGGGCTTGGCTTCTCTTGGCTTTAGAATGCTGTTGTTGTTTCACATAAAATGGAGGAAGGAAGAAATGGTTCAGCTTTTAAGGGTTGAACCGGTTCGGTTCACGGGTTCGGTTTAGGGTTTTTCGGTTCAAATTGGTTCGGTTTAACAATTAAGGGTTTCAACCAAGGCAAAATTCAGTTATTCAAATAATCCACGTATACAATTAGTTCAATTAAAATTCATATAATTCATATACAATTAATTAAAACGTAATTAATAATAAATCACATAATTTACCTGTACCGATTGTAAGTCGGGGTGTCACAACCTCCCCCCCCTTCAGAGAACCTGGTCCCCAGGTTGACTGCTTGACCTGAGAACAAATCCGGGTACAACTGTCTCATCTTCTCCTCAGTCTCCCAAGTAGATTCTTTGGATTTCTGATCTCTCCACAAAACTCGGACCTAGGGAATCGGCTTACTTCTCAACAGTTGCATCTTCCGGTCTTGAATCTCAACCGGGTGCCTTACTATCGTAAATCTGTCTCAAGCTGTACCTCTTCAACAGGGAGTATGGTTGCTTCTTCGGGATAATATTTCCTGAGTTGTAAAACATGAAATACATTATGTATCCCGGTCAGCTTTGGCGGTAGGTCCAACCTATACGCCACTTATCCAATTTTCTCAAGGATTTCAAAAGGTCCAAGGTATCTCGGGTTAAGCTTCCCACCTCGACCTATTTGAGGATAACCCTTTCTCGGATATGCTTTCAAGAAAACCTTATCTCCCACTTCAAACTCAAGGGGCCTTCTCCTCTTATCCGCATAGCTCTTCTGACGGTCCTGAGCTGCCTTCATTCTCTGCTGAATCAACTTAACCTTGGTAGTGGTTTTATCCAATTTCTCCCGAGGTGTTGCTCTCTCGAGCTTGTTCTCTTCTGTCCACCGCCAATCCTCCATATCCCAAAAGAGAGGCGATCTACACTTCCTTCCATAAAGTGCCTCATAGGGAGCCATACCAATAGAGGTCTGATAACTGTTATTATAGGCAAACTCGACTAGAGCTAAATGTTTGTCCCACTTTTTCTTGAAATCCAAAGCATACGCTCTTAACAAATCCTCCAAATAATTGATCAATCTCTCTGACTGTCCATCCGTCTGAGAATGAAAAGCGGTGCTGAAATTAAGCCTTGTACCCAATCTTTTCTATAGATCTTGCCAGAACTTGGCCGTAAATCGAGGATCACGATCTGAAACGATACTAGCAGGCGCTCCATGAAGTGTCACAATCTCATCACAATACAATTCTGCTAGTTTAGGGGTCTTGTAGGACATCTTTACCTTGAGAAAATGAGCTGACTTGGTCAAACGGTCGACTATCACCCAAATTCCATCATAACCTCCTCTTGATCTCGGCAAGTCGGACACAAAGTCCATAGCCACTTGCTCTCACTTCCATTCGGGAATCGGAAGTGGTTGGAGGGTTCCTCCCAGTTTCTGGTGTTCTGCCTTCACCACTTGACACGTGAGACATCGCTTCACGAAGTTCGCGTCATCCCTCATCATGCCATTCCACCAGAAAAGTTCCTTCAAATCTCGGTACATCTTAGTACAATCGGGGTGAATGGAATATCCAGAACGGTGTCCTTCCTCAAGTATTAACCTCTTGAGGTCTTCCGGGACACAAACCCTTGTCTTAAATCTGAACAAACCGGAATCATCAAACCCAAACTTCGTCTCGGGATCCACTCTAGATCGAACTACCAATTTCTGAATCTCTGCATCTGTAGCCTGAGCATCAATCAACCTTTGTTTAAAATCCAGCTGAACTGTGATGTTAGCTAACCGAGCCACTGAAATCACAACTGCCGAACATTGTCCTGAAGACTCTACACTTAAACCCGAAACACTTGCTTTCCTGCTCAAAGCATCAACCACTACATTAGCCTTGCCCGGATGGTACTGAATCGTGCAGTCATAATCCTCTAAGAATTCCATCCAACGCCTCTGTCTGTTATTAAGTTCCTTCTGAGTAAAGATATACTTGAGGCTCTTATGATCAGTGAATATCTCAAAAGTCGTCCCGTAGAGGTAATGACGCCACTTCAACAAGGCAAACACAACTGCTGCAAGCTCCAGATCATGAGTGGGGTAGTTCTTTTCGTGTTCCTTCAACCTCCTAGAAGCATAGGCCACCACTGGACCATTTTGCATCAATACACATCCGAGTCCTTCCTTAGAAGCATCTGTAAAAACTGAATAACCCTCGGATCCCTCTGGTAGGGTAAGAACTGGTGCTGAAGTTAATCTTTTCTTCAAAGCTTGGAAACTTCTCTCGCACTCATCATCCCACTCATACCTTACCTCCTTCTTTGTTAATCGAGTCAACGGGCACGCAATCTTGGAGAAATCTTTCACAAATCTCCTATAGTAACGCGCTAACCCGAGAAAACTTCTTACTTCGGAGGTATTCTTCGGTCGTTCCCACTGAGCCACGGTCTCTATCTTGGAGGGATCAACTTCAATTCCTTTACATGAAATTACGTGGCCCAGAAATGCTACTCGGTCGATCCAAAACTCGCACTTGATAAATTTGGCGTAAATCTTGTGCTCTCTAAGTGTCTCCAAGACAATCCTGAGGTGAGATGCGTGCTCTTGTGCGGACCTAGAATACACCAGAATGTCGTCTATAAAAATCACCACAAACTTGTCAAGAAACGGTCTAAACACTCGGTGCATCATATCCATGAACATGGCCGGGGCATTAGTCAACCCAAACGGCATCATCACAAACTCGAAGTGCCCATATTGGGTGTTGAATGCAGTCTTAGAGATATCTTCCTCCTGGATACGAAGTTGGTAATATCCCTGCCTCAAATCTAACTTAGAGTACACTTGCGAACCTTGCAAGATGTCAAATAACTCTTCGATCTGAGGTAATGGATACTTATTCTTCACTGTCATCCGGTTCAACTTGCGGTAATCTATACACATCCTCAGAGTCCCGTCCTTCTTCTTCACAAACAAAATAGGAGCACCCCACGGAGAAGTGCTCGGACGGATATAACCGCAAGCCAAGAGCTCATCCAGCTGAGTTTTCAACTCCTTCAACTCAGCAGGAACCATCCGGTAAGGTGTCTTAGAGAAAGGCACAGCTCCGGGATAGGTCGACCACAAACTCAATGTCCCTATCGGGTGGCAAAGAACCCAAACTCTCAGGGAAGGCATCAGGAAACTCTCTCACGACCTCCGTCTCCTCAAGTTTGGCCTGATCCTTCGGTTTATTCAGAAGGTAAGCCACAAAGCCTGTCGTGCCGTCCCGGAGGAGCTTACTTGCTTCCATAAAAGACACAAATGGGCTGGACTTCAACCTGTCACCCGTAAACACCACAGAGCCCAAAGAAACCTTCTTCTCGTTGCAATCCATCTGAGCTCGGTGCCTGAAAAGCCAATCCATACCAAGGATTGCTCCATACTTCTTCAGCGTCATTATTATCATGTCTGCAGGAAAAACTCGGCCTTCAAAAGTCACTGGACACTCCCGAAACACCCTGTCAGCTTCAAAACAACGACCTCCCAACGGAGAACTCACCACTTACACATGCGCAGATAAATCATCAGGCAAAGGTAAAGAAGCAACAATATCCCGGGAAATAAATGAATGCGTAGCGCCGGGATCAAATAATGCATGTAGCGATATGCCATGAATGATTATTGTACCTTCTATCACGGCATTTGGATCGAGGTCAGCAGCTTCCTCCTTTCCACCAAGAGCATAAACTCGAGCCTGCACAACCGGCCTCTTGTTCGGACAGTTATCTATCTTGTGCTCTGAGGACCCGCACACACAACATTTGCCTAAAAGCTTCCAACTCTTCTCAACCGGATGTTTTCACCGACAATAAGCACAAAGAGGTGGAGCCTGAGCCGGAGTTGGCAAAGCTGGAACTACAGGAGATGCCACGGGACCTGTAAGACGGGGCTTTTTATTCCCGAAACCCTGGTGACGAAAAGCCGGTGGAACAGGAGCTCATGGAGCATAAGAAACGGGTCTCTTACCCGACCCAAAACCAGATCCCGATCATCGAGTAGAAGAGAAAGATGGAGGCTTTAATCTTATCATTTGGGCCTCAACTTGTATCGCCCTTTTTGTGAATTTGGCCCAAGTACTCACATTAGTGGCTTGGAGAGCCTCTTGAATATGATCACGAAGCCCATGGAGAAATTATCGGGCCTTGTGAGTATCATTATCCGTGATGTGAGTGGCATAAGGTGCAAGCCTCTCAAACTCCAATATATAATCCTCCACAGTCCTATTGCCTTGTCTCAAATTAGAAAACTCTTGAAGGCGACGCTCTTGTGAACTATGAGGAATATACTTCTCATGGAATTCCTCCACAAAAGTCTCCCAATTAAACTCCATTCCCGTCCTCTCAAGCTTGGATCGAACACTCCTGAGCCAAATAACCGCTTGCCCTTGAATATAATGACCCGTGCAAACGGCTTTGTCTTGGGAACTCCCCAGACATATCTCCCAAATTCCTCGAATCTCGGACAACCCTTCCTCCGCTTTAATATCATCTCCTCCATACCAATTTGGAGGATTAATGTTTCGGAAGTCCTTATACACGACGGAGATTTCTTGCTCTTCACCCGGAGATGTTTGGTCCCTTTGATTTTGTTGAAGTTGATTAAGTAGGGCTTGAACGATATTCTCCGCATTCATAGGTGGTGGCGGAGGTGCATTTGGTGCAGCCGGTTGATTTAAATCGGGGGTTCGTTCACGATTTTGTCTTCTTGGAGGCATCCTGAAAATCACAAATTCAAACAATATGGATGCATGGAGATTAGTATATGATTATGTATACAATTAAGAAAATAGATAAGTATTCAAGTAGTCAAGTAATCAAGTAATCAAATATTCGAGTCATATAGTCACATATGCACATAATCACAAAATTATATTGTCCTAAGCCGTACGACCTAGACAGACTCACATTACACTAGAGCCCGGTTTTGGAACCGCGCTCTGATACCATTTAAGGATGTGGTACCGACACGTAGGGCCACATCCCCCGCACTAGAATCCGAACCCGAATACGAAATGGAAGTCCGTACCCAGATCCGAATCATAGCGAACGGGAGACCAACACACTCTCTAGGCTAGGCGGAGCTAAACCAAAACCAGAGTATGCGGAAGCGAATAAATTAAACCCAACAAATAGTAGATACATCACATAAATACATATATGTACCATCATATAAATACATATAGGTACCATCATATATATATTTCCATATTGTATTTACATATAGATACCAACATTTAAGCCCTGTACAAATGCCATCACGGCTCAAACAAAACATAAGTATTTGAATCTACAAACCATAACTATACATTTACAAAATGATATAAAGTGTATAGAAGTAAATTCATCTAACAAGACCTAGACCGACAAGTGCAAAGGTAGACACACTTCTCCGCCTAGCTCAAGTCCCCAAAAACCTACAACTAAAAGAGTAAATGAGGGGTCAGTCAATTGACTGAGTGAGGGGGCTAACGCATACCCACACCCTATATATATAAAGCAAGGCACTTAACAAAAGGTGGAGTTATGAACCGGGATAGGTTTTACAAACCAACCTTTCAAAACAAACATATATACTTAAAATCCTTTTCATAAATTCTATCCCGATTCATACTTCCCAGAACATAACATATCACATGCTCGGCGAGAACGAGCTTCCAACCTTTACTCCTCAGAACAAATCAAAACATAAATCATAACATAACCATCCACTACTCCAATAATGGAAGAGCCACCGGTGACCCTATCCATCCATAACATATACAAACTCACGAGGGGTAGCTAACCCACAACGTGCCCTCCCCGGTTTTCACACCGAAGGCATCAAAATATCACATCTTCCCTAGCTCCCGGGGTCGCATGTGATACCTCGGATGGAGACTACGCACAGGCTTTACCTCGACGGTCCAAAACCGTCCCGAGGGCTCCTTACTCGTAGCTCCTTGGATCTACATTCACATACACATAACATTCATACCAAATCTTTCATGGCAAATCTCGCTAAACTTGAATAGAAAAGACTTTCCAAAAGTAGCTTACATATGCTTATTTAATAATTTTACAAAATCAAACTTGTTCACAAGATCATAAACATATTCTATTCAATAGGTATTTATCTATATACATAAAATATAATCACATGCACAGCTCGAAATCATCACATACGGCTTTAGGTCTTTAACTATACAAAATTCCTAAACCTCACCTTGTGCTTAACAAAAGAAAGAAGTGGAAGTGAACAAGCTATGCCTCGGGCTCGTCAACTGGAACCTCCTCTGAAAAGAAAACACCAAAAGCCCAAGACTTAGACTCTATATGAACCAAAGAAGACGCTCGGGAAAATGCGTGATTCATGCTTGAATGCGAAATGTTATCAAATATGTCATATAAATCACAAATTATAGTATATTACAATTATTTACAATTTATCAAGCAATTAAAATCATGTTATAACATCTAACATGCAAAAGATTAACAATTAAAGGCATGAAAGTGCATAATTAAACAAAAGAGAAGCAGTAGCAGCTCCCAGGCCTCGGGAAAGATGGGAACGACCCTTTCACTGTTGGGAACGACCGTTCCCAGGTTCGCTAAAAAGTTTCTGGAATGTGGGAACGGCCGTTCCGAACTTTAGTTCAAAACGGGAAGGGCCATTCCCAACTACCGGATCTGCTCCCCACGAGTCTGTAAGTTTTTACAAATTTTGGCCTTGGGAACGGTCGTTCCCATCTCAGTTCAAATGTGGGAAAGGTCGTTCCCAGTTTCGGAAAAAGGGGTACTGTTGACCCGCGAACGGCCCTTCCCAAAATAAAGCGTGGGCCGGAACGGCCGGAACGGCCTGTTTCATAGAGCAGAAAAAGGGCAGACTTTACAGAACAGGGGAAGCTTCATTTTTGGCCAAAAATGGCCAAAACCAACACCAAGAAGCTGCAACAACTTACCAACTAGTGGAAATAATTCATATAAATCATGCTTATCATATTGGCACTCATATATCTCAACAAAACAAGAATTAAAGCCATTGATCCAAGAATGCAATTTCAAGCTTAAATGTATGAACACATTAAATGCTCAATTAATAGATGATCTTTTGCAATAAATGCAACCTATATATCATGTAAAGCTCATTTATGAAGTTGGAATGCAATTGTATCAAGCATAGATCACATATTCAACAAAAGGGCCAAACCCTTACTATTCACGTAGGGAAGCAAAAGCATAAAAGTACCACTCTAAAATCAGAATTGAACCATGAAAACGAAGAGCATGACGAGGGGGTTCCAAAACATACTCAAGTTCGAGGAAAGATAAAGAATTGAGGGAGATCTTGGCTTTTGAAGGTGGATGATCAAACTTGGGGCTTAGCTTCTCTTGGCTTTAGAATGTTGCTGTTGTTTCACGTAAAATGAAGGAAGGAAGAAATGGTTCAGCCTTTAAGGGCTGAACCAGTTCGGTTCACGGGTTCGGTTCAGGGTTTTCTGGTTCAAATTGGTTCGGTTTAACAATTAAGGGTTTCAAAGAAGGCAAAATTCAGTTATTCAAATAATCCACATATACAATTAGTTCAATTAAAATTCATATAATTCATATACAATTAATTAAAACGCAATTAATAATAAATCATATAATTTACTTGTACCGACTGTAAGTCGGGGTGTCACAAAAAGTATGTCATCTCTTATTAATTTAAATTCAAAATATGCTGAATAGAATTTTTTTTTTTTTTTAATAAAACGCATACCATTAAGAGATAGTTTACTTTATTATAAATGGATGTATTAATTATTTAACACACCAATTTCTATGTACTAAAATGTTGTAAGAGCTCTATGCTATTGGCAAAGCCCAAGAAAGTATAAGAATACACTATGCTTTTTAACAACTCCAAAAATTAGTTTTTAATTAACTAGCATAATCTATTGTAGTTAACAAATTGAATTGGGTATTTAATAAAATTTTAACATGACCATATTAAATCCAATTAGATAATAAACTAAGAAAGTAAACATTTTCTAAGAAATTATTTACTTAAATAGAAAAAGGTGTGTTAGCTATATAACACAACATTTTATAGTGTTTACTTTTCTAGGTTGTGAACCTTGTGTAAAAGGTAAAACCCAAGATTTGGATAGAAAATAAATTTTTTTTTAAAGAATCGACAAAAGTCGTGGGGTATTAAGAAGGCTCCCACCTCATATATAAATCAACCAAACACCAAGTATAATTCATTTTTGTGAGATTATGCAAAATTATTCTTTTGACCTTATAATTTAAAAAAATACACGTTACATTAAGACAACACTTGCAAGAAATGCAGGATAGATAAAAGGACAATTACTTTTTTATCCTTTTATTTCTCAATCTTTATATATACCTTCTCGATAATAACAATAATAATAAATTCACCCTACAATTTTTATATAAATTAATAAATAATTATATATAATAAATTGCGTATAAATAATTTCATATATATTCATTTGGTTTTATTGGGAGGACAATATAGGAATTTTCATCTTTTTAATAGGTTTTAATCTATTCAAGTAAACAAAATATAAATGTAGGTAATTTTTCTAGATTAATATCCAATAAAGTAAATAAAGTGACGGGAAATGTGAGAAAAATCCCCAAATGTGGACTCAATTTTTAGTTTGCTCCCCATTTTCAAAATTATTTTTGTTCACTCCCTAGATGGGATACATAGTTTGAGTTTGCTCCCCATTTTTTAGGGCACATACGACATATTGCGATTTAATTACTAGCAATTTAGTTACGACATAATACGATTTGGTTACGTGATTCTTGAGTTTTTATACATGTATAAAAACTCAAGAATCGCAATATGTCGTATGTGGTGTCCAAAATGGGGAGCAAACTCAAATTATGAGTCTCATCTGGGGAGTGAACAAAAATAATTTTGAAAATGAGAAGCAAAGTAAAATTTTTTCAACTCATGGGGAGTTTTCAAAGTATGCCCAGTGAATTGGAGCATTTAACAAAAATTTTACATAATTAGATATAATCTAATTGGATAACTAACTAGAAAAGTAAACAATTTCTAAATGCGAGACAAAATATATTTTGGAAAAATACATCCAAAATTTGGAAAGCACATCCAAAATTGACAAAGTGACATTGAGAAAGTGATCATTAATTATCATAAGAAAGTCTACAGTTACTCATAAACCTCCTGATATATCTGATTTGATAAATTAGATTGTCGATCGTAAATACAAACTTATAAACATCTGATTTGATAAATTAGATTGTAGATCGTAAATACTAACTCATAAACACTATAATCCAATGATCAATAAAAATCGTTAAAAAGTCTGAAATTACTCATAAACCTCGTAACAATTACCCTAATCAAGTGACAATTTGACATGAAGAAAGGCTCTGGGAAGTTGGGAGACTTGTTCCAACAGCAAAATCCTATCTTCCGGAGGCATCATGAATCACGTCTTTGGTTTCATCACATTATGAATATGTTGAGAATCTCTGTTGTAATCAGAGAGAGCGTTTCAAGATTCGGTGCTTTCTTCAAAAGAAGCTTTACCATCTCTATCTGTTTCATACTCCCAATGAAACTGAACAACTCAATACATTTAAGCTCTTTCAAAGGCTCAGAGTGTTTCCGCTCATCTCCCCTACTCACTTACGCAAAGTCATGATACATCTTGACTCTCATCAGTTTGTCTCTGGTCTGTATATGGACCTCTTGATGGATCTGCGGGTATACTTCCGCACGAACACCATAGTGTTGGAAAAACGGAATTAGAAAGCAACGGAAATTTTAAAATTTTCCAACAAAAGGATCGAAACTCGCAATCATGAATCCAAATTCGTAAGGCAAAGAAACTTACTTTTCAATAATCTTTCTTAAAGCGTTTCAAGCCACCCAAGAACGCTCTTCTCGCGGCTTGATCCCCTCTCCTTGGTAAAGCTCGAATCTTTAAAAACTTCTAACTTGAAGCTCTCTAGAGATAGTCCACCAACTTGACTACAATCTAACTAGTAAGGATGCTAGTTCTCTAGTTAGTGTTTAGGCTTAACCTAGGGTTTATGTGATCTTGGAGAAAGGATGGTGTTCAAGACATGAACCAAGAAGAATCGATCAATCCCTAAGGGGAGCTTGAGCTCCCCTATTTGTAGCCAGAGAGGGGCGTCCGAAACTAGTCCTTTTGGACTAAGGATTTGGTCCCTTTCTCTTATTACTTGATCATCAAGTAATTCCAAACCTTGATTTTGAATTCTAATTCAAATCAACTTTTAAGATAGCTAAAATATCCAAAACCCTTTTGGATAATATTATACTTTATTTATTAATAAATAAATAACTTATTTATCTAATTAATTCATAATTAATTAAATAGATTAATTTCTCCAAAATAAGACTTTCATTTTAATTCAAAAATTAAACCAAAGTCTATTAAATAATTAACACATTAATTATTTAATACATAAACAATATACACGTGTGACACACGTGTCCCCAAGGACACGTGCCAATCACGTGAACCACACGGGTGTCTCACACGTGTGGAACCCTCTTGGTATGATCAACTCGTTTAATCATTTTGAATCCTTAACTCATGGAACCAAGTTGTTGTGTGTGACCCTCTAGGTTCTCAATTCAATTAGTAGTGACCCTAATTAATTAATTCACTAATTAATTAATCAGTCCACAGATTAAACGACCATAGTCTAGCAACAGGTGTTTAACCCCTAGCTGAATTGGAATGTCTCGATTCGACAGAACCTTTAAGTCATTGATTCATGTGAGATACAATCATCCTACTTACTATCTCTCAACCAAGATCTAGGGTAAGGGAATAATCAGAACCCTAATAATCTGGTCTTAAAGCTAAGTGCATTTCATATCCATTTGATCTGAATCCAAGAAACCCTTTTCTTGATGTCTTGATCTATTGCCTTGGCCAAGGACTCCATATGGCATATGAATGACTTACACAATAAGAGATCACCTTGCAAATGCAAGTGTAGGTCCTTTCTTGATTCTCATTCACTTCCATGAATCACTTGTGCAGCCCCAGCATAAGCCTTGAATCAGTTGTCTAAGGCGACACCCTTTAAAGCTTATACCTAAGACTACAGAGTTAACTTATAAAGTGACATGGAACCTCAAGTCTAAGGATCAATTAATCACATCAATGACTCGTGAGATATTTCCTAATCTAGAAGTTTCCATTTCCTGAAATAGAAACTTCCTTTCCCATTTAGGAATCTTCTCACACGGGGCACCTCAGTGAACTTACTTATGGAAGTAAGCACACCCTCATGTATCACACACGTATCAACTATACACTTTGCACCTCCATGAAACATGGTAGTCTTTCTTAAGGGCGTGATCCCACAAGCAAGCCTCAAAGGAGTCAGGTTGACACTCCCACTGTCTGTAGGACTCATCAGCTTGGAGTATTTTACTAATCATGACTTATGTGATATAGGGCTCATTTCATGAAACATTTCACCTAAATGGTAGAGTCCTAAAGTCATCAGGATTAGGGGAGTTCTCATACATGCACAGCTAAAGTAAACGCATACCAAACAAGAGCATATAAAGAAGTGTTGCCTCAATTCGTTATTTTATTCAAAGATTGTCTGTGATTACAATAAGGAAAAGTACAAAGCGGATATATAATCGGCTTTCTAGGGCACTATTCCTAACAATTTCCCACTTGCCCGTCAAAGCCATTCTAAAGCTACTCTAAGTCCCATCTTCTGAAGATGGCCTTCGAAAGCTTCTCGACTAAGGGGTTTAGTAAGTGGATCTGCCACGTTCTCTGCTGATGCGACCCTCTCAATTGTACATCTCCTCTTTTGATAATATCACGGGTTACGTGATACTTCCTCATAATGTGCTTGGTCCGTTGGTGAGATCTTAGTTCTCTTGCTTGAGAAACCGCCCCAGTGTTGTCACAAAACACAGTAATGGGGTCTTTTATGCTAGGAACAACATTCAATTCTTGAATGAAGTTTCTAATCTAAAACCTTCCTTAGCTGCATCATTTGCAGCTAAGTATTCGGCCTCAGTGGTCGAATCTGCAGTGGTCGTTTGCTTGGAACTCTTCCAACTCACTGCTCCGCCGTTTAGGCAGAAAATGTATCCTGACATTGACTTAAAATCATCTAAGTCAGATGCAAAGCTTGCATTGCAGTATCCTTCGACAGTAAGATCTTTCTGACCTCCGTAAACTAAGAATAAATCTTTAGTGCTTTTCAAGTACTTAAGAATATTCTTCACGGCAGCCCGGTGACCATCTCCAGGGTCAGATTGGAAACGACTTGTTACACTAAGTGCATAAGCCACATCCGGTCAAGTACATAACATTGCATACATTATACTACCTATTGCTGATGTATAAGGTGTATGAGTCATTCTTTCCTTCTCATGGTTAGTCTTAGGACACATCTTCTTAGAAAGACATGTTCCTACACTCATAGGAAGGTTCTTGACCTTCGCTGACTCCATATTTAATCTCTTCAATACTTTGTCAATGTACATCGACTGTGATAGTCCTATCAACCTTCTAGATCTCTCTCGATAGATTTTAATTCCAAGGATATAGGACGCATCACCAAGATCTTTCATCTCGAATTGGTTTGATAACCATAACTTAGTTACTTTCATGTCATCCTTTGAATTCCCAATAAGAAGGATGTCATCAACATAAAGTACTAAGAATTGCACTGAGGTCTCCAATTCCTTTCTATACACACATGATTCATTCGAGATCTGAATGAAGCCAAACGCTTTGACTGATTCATCAAATCGAATGTTCCAATTCCTAGAAGCCTGTTTTAATCCATAGATTGACCTTTGGAGTTTGCAAACCTTTTGCTCACTCCCACTGAATGTGAAACATATGGGTTGCTCCATATAAATGTCATTATCAATGTCACCATTGAGAAAGGCAGTTTTCACATCCATTTGCCATATCTCATAGTCATAATATGCAACAATGGCAAGCATGATCCGAATAGACTTTTACATTGCAACTGGTGAAAAAGTTTCATCAAAGTCCACGCCGGGTCTTTGAGTGAAACCTTTTGCAACCAGTCTTGCTTTGTAGGTTGCAATGCTTCCATCAACTCCAAGCTTTCTCTTAAAGATCCATTTGCAACCTATGGGTTTGACCCCATCAGGCAAATCTACCAAGGTCCAAACTTGGTTGGAGTTCATGAAATCCATTTTGGATTTCATGGCTTCTATCCACTGTCCAGAGTCAGAATCTGAAAGTGCCTCCTCATATGTTAGAGGATCATTATCCTTTTGAGAGATCTCATGGAAGAATCCATACCATCTCTCCGGCTATCTAGGAGTGCGTTCAGAATACCTTAGAGGAGGATTTACGTATGTATCGAAATTCGTGATTGGTTGTGGTTGATCAGAAGGGGATGTTTCTTCAGTGGGTGGCGTGGGGTCACTTTGTTCTTCCTCGAATTCTATGATCTTGCCTTTCTTTTCTTTAAGGAACGGTTCCTCAAGAAAAGTAGCATTTCTGGAAACAAACACCTTTTGCTCAGATTGATCATAGAAGTAGTATCCTATGGATTCCTTAGGATAACCTACAAAGTAGCATAAGTTAGAACGAGATTCTAACTTATCTCCCACTGTCCTCTTCACGTAAGCAGGACAACCCCAAATTCTTAAGTAAGAATAACTAGGGATTTTACCATGCCACATTTCATAGGAAGTTTTAGGGACTGACTCAGAGGGAACTAGATTCAAAATCTTTGCTGCACTTTCTAGGGCATAACCCCAGAAAGAAGGTGGTAAGTCAGTGAAACTCATCATGGAACGAACCATATCAAGTAAAGTTCAATTCCTTCTCTCAGAAACTCCATTAAGTTGAGAAGTTCCCGGAGAAGTCCACTGAAAGATAATCCCATTATCTTTGAGATGATTAAGGAATTCTTCACTAAGATACTCGCCTCCTCGATCAGATCGAAGTGCTTTGATCTTGTGACCAGTTTAGTTCTCAACCTTATTTTGAAATTCTAGGAATTTCTCAAAAGCTTCAGATTTATACTTCATTAAGTATACATAACCATACCGACTAAAGTCATCGGTAAAGGTTATGAAATACTGATGACCGTTTCTTGTGCTTACACTAAGCGGTCCACAAACATCAGAATGGATCAAATCCAAGACCTTAGTGGCACGTTCCACAGTTCCTTTAAAAGGAACTTTGGACATCTTTCCTTTGAGACAGGACTCGCAAGAAGTTAACTTGTAGCACCTCCCCTAGTACTACAACCCCCGCACCGCAATACTCCCCAAGTGGAGGTTAGACTTACCACTCTGGAAATACTACGGCGAACGGTTTAAATGGTAATTGAATAGGGCACAAGGCATAGCACAGCGGAAGATCTGAGAATTTAAAACTTCGCAAATAGATGGGGATGGTGATACACATGAAGAGTAAAACTTATTATTTTTATTAAAGTGGTTCATATATGAGGTGATAACATGCGGAGATAAAACGTAAGGGCAACTTATTTATAATATATACAAGCTCTGGCCTAAGTGCCCTTGAGTTAGCCCGAATCTAATATGCACGACACCCTACTGCTCCAAGATACCACTAGGTGTCGTTCCACTGCTCCCTGAAATCATGCATTTGAAACGGGCGAGGGTTAGTCAAAGTGACTAAGTGAAGGGGACATGATAGTTTATATGTATACATATATATATTTATATGATCAAGAAGATCTTGATCTTAAATATTAGCAATAGGATATAACAAGTATGAAACGGTTCATGATATGTGTAAAACAGGGATAGGGGTAGCTTGGAATGTTTGTAAAAATATGAACCGTCTGTAACAAGAATTTTAATGGCCGCAAGCTAGGCTTCTCCATCTGTAACTCCTTAGATTATAAGAAAATAGTATCGGCACTATACAGGGTACCGATACCTCAATAAAACCAAGAATGATATTAACTCCACTACTCCTTGATGTCAATAGGGAAGCAAACCCTAGAGACCACGAACACGATTCGGGAGGCAGCTATCTCTCCCTCATCTCTTGGCGTGGAGTAACTAACTTCCAGTTAAACCACTACCAAGAGGCGATGGCGGTCCGTATCACCAACAATACCCTCGGCCCGATACCTTCCGGGTACTGCTCGATACGGCTGCGTGCCGGGCCCATAACACGAATCAAGAAATAATATTTTGCTTGCATACCCGGAATCAATGTTTTTATAACGTGGACTTAATATATATAGCGTCCTAGTAAAACACTGATTCCGGCATGAAGGTAATTTCCCTTTAAAAGGGATACTGTAACATGAACATGAAAGTATTTTCCCTTAAAGGGGATATTGTAATATGGTAATACGTATATAAGGTAGTAATTCATAAATAGTAGGTAGGCTTGGAGATAGTTTTGACATAGATACATATATACAGGCATGATTCCAGTTGAAAATAGTTTAACCCTCACCTAGTGTTGAAAGTCAAGTGGAATTGTGAGGATTCCACTCTTCGAATCTACCGTCGCCTGAAAGTAATAACTACTATTGACTTAGAACTAGGTTCTTGTTATTCTAATCAAATAACCACATATAATATTCTAATCAAATAATCACATAAGGTATATGTTATGTAATACGTTAAAGAATTCCCGGTAAAACCTAATTTTAACCATTTAAGGGAATTTAATTAATTAATTAGGTTTCATGAATTCTTTAATCCACTTAAATATTTATTTCTCACATTATGATCCTAATTGGAATATTAGAAATAGAATTTAGGGTTTAATTCAACAATGTAGGTTGGTTTTTGAAATTATTTTACAACTTACCGATTTTTGGAATAATTTGGATAAAATCCTTCTTTAAAAATTCCAAAACCCATTTTATAATTATTTTTAATTAATTTTCGAAATTAATTGTATATGTGTTGACCAAAAAGTCAAAATTACTATTTGGATGGAGTCAAAATACGCTCGTGCCACGTTTGGACACGTGGCATCTCAAGATAACAACACCTGTCCTCTGGTGATTAAGGTAATTATACACGAGCGTTCAAACCTCTCAAGCGTCAGCCTTCCTCAAGGGCACGTGGCATCTCTGCTACGTGTACGCGTAATTACATTGTTGCTCTCTAACGAGCGCGATTCATACTACAGGGCTAAGGCTCCAATCAGTCAAGGAAGCTCTCTTCGAGCGCCACTCTCCCTCAGGGAAGCTTCCACTCCTCACTTCATGAGCCTTGGCCTTCATCCCCTAGCGGATTCCTTGGTCTCCAAGGCTCTTGGTTGACACGAGCGTGCTCTTAAGCCCTCGTTACCAACCCCTAAAATGGCTCTCTGACACCCCGTACACGCCCGCGCACCTGCCACTGTTGCCAACACTAACTTCCACCAGCTTTTGCAGAAGATTCCTCCTAGGTTTCTCTCTCGCAACGCCACGTGTTAGGGCAACATTCGGCCAGGACCACACGGTGCCAATGACCAAAGGGTCCCTGACCCTCAACTATAAATATGCGAGTTCATCTTCTCCACTGTAAGAAACTTCCATTACTGCAACTCCATACTTAGCATATTTTCTCTTTCAGATCTTTATCTGACTTGAGCGTCGGAGAGCCAAACTGGGAATCACCCCCAGTTCCCCCAGCTTGGCCTTCTGACTTTGTCTTTGTGTTTGTCCTAGCAGGTAGAACCCCATATTTTCCGGCGAACATGAACTGGCTTTCCCCACCTAAACAAATTCTAAAGTGATTAGACTCTGTAACCTATATTCAGACCCATCATATTCAATTTCTTATGAATTAAACACTTTATAACATAAAATCGAACACACACATACACACACTATCACACGTACACCCTAATTTGTTCAAGAACATTATGAATGTGTTCTTAAGCTCATGAATATGTTCATACTAGTCCATGATCTTATTTAATAAATTCTAAGTTCATAACACATAATTAAACTTAAAATGTAGCACTTTATGTAACTTTAATCATAAAATTAATTCTAAATAAATTAATCTAGGCATGAATTTAATCAAACAAGATCATAAATATTTAAACACATACTCATACTATATCATATCATAATTTATGCATTTAATTAAATAAAATTCCATAATGTAGGCACATTGTACTTAAAACTAACAATTAGACATATATTTCATAAAATAAAATTCCTAGAGCATAATTTAATTAAATCTAAGCATGCTACTAATATTATTATATTAAAAATATAATATAAAGCATGAAATAATAAAAGAAAATTGCACCTTAATGAGAGAGAGGGGTTTGGTCGTGTATATAGAGAGAGAGAGTGATGATTTTATATGTTCTCTTAAGTGAAGTTGGGAGGCTATTTATAGTTGTGATTTAGGGGCCTAGTTTGCAATTTCCTAAAGTTTAGGGTATGATTCATGATGATGAGTAAGCTAGGGATATAATTATGGGGGTTTAGGTGTTATGCTAGGTGTATATGTGATGTAAGAGCTTATGTATACATATTTTCATCATAAATACATCATAATAAAATAAATCTAAAGTAAGGTAAAATTAATAATAAAAATGTAGTATACTCTCTAGATTTTAGTTTGAACTGAGAAAGATTGTAAATGAAAGAGAATCGAAAGAGCTTTCTAATGGTTATAAACACTTATCATTTAAACGTCTACATTTAAAGTAGTAAGCATTCGGGATTTTTGAAAAATACGATAAAATACATAAACGATGCTGGAATGTGAATTGATTTCCAAGAAAGTGTCCATGATTCTTGAAAGAATTTAAGGATCATTTTGACTGTAATATTGGATACCAAATGTTGTACGGTTTGAAAATTACTTTTTACGGTGGAAATAGTACTTTGGGAAAAATAGGGAAAAATTTATAAATCGAGCTAGGATTTGAACTAGAGTTTGGAAAAGATCTTAAAATTCGTAAAACAAACCAAGGGTCATAATGGTTATAATATTATATAGGAAAAACGTTGAAATTCGGAAATTTCAAAATTAGGGCAAAACTAGGGTTTTTCGGCCGGTTTTGATTTCTACGGAAGCTATGTTAAGAATTAGGGTTTAGGAATCATACCAAAATTCATAAAATTTTTCAAGGATTCTATCGAACCCAATATTGGATAGGTAAAAGTGTCTCGAAAATTTTCTACAATTAAGGGTGAATAGTAACAAGGAGCTAAATGGAATTTTCGACAAACAATTTTCAAAACGTATTTCGGGAAGATGAAAGCTATAATATGAATTTGGAAAATATGGAAACCAACTTTCTAAGGTTTCTTAAGGTTTAGGTAAGGGTCTAGGGTTCGGTGAATGAATAGTGATATGGTTCTCTCAAGAAGGCACAAATTATAAATCAGAACATAAATGCACATAATTCACACAAAATGAATATGTAATGGACTAAGGCTATAAACGCTTCCCTCTTAACCCTTTACTTACCCGTGCTATCTTGATCTCAAAAATTCGGGCTGTTACATAACTCTTTGAGATCATTTTCAGAGAATGATCCTAAAGTGTTTATCTTGCTAATTCTGTTCTTGGAAATGTGTCCTAATCTAACGTGCCATAAGGGAGCTGAAACTTTGTCATCTCTCTTACGTTTAGTTTCTCGTTGTATATTCATAATATTTATATTTTGAGTTAGATAAAGTCCATTACTTAGAGTACCGATGTGAACGGAAGATTTGTTCCATTTGATAAAATATTTACCATTCTTAATATAAGTTTTATAACCTTCACAATCTAAAATTGGAACTGAAATTATATTACGAATAATGTTCGGTACATAAAGGACTTTATTTAAAACTAACTCAAAACTACCTAAATCTAATCTAATTGTGCCTCAAGCTCAAGCTTCAACTTTTGAGTCATCGCCGATCTTCAAGACACATTCTCCTTCTCTGAGTTGTTGAACTTTATTTAGCATCTGTACATCATTACAGATATGAGCTCCACAACCAGTATCAAGTACCCAAGAACTAGAATTAATAGAAAGATTTACTTCAACGAGAAACATACCTTTCTTTAGAGTAGCCTTGTACTCTGGGCAGTTTCTCCTCCAATGTCCCGCTTTGCCACAATGGAAGCAAACATCCTCTTTCTGATCACGCTTCTTCTTTTGGGTCTTCCCCTTCGAAATGCCACCAGCGGGCCTAAGGGGTTTCTTCTTCTTCTTTTGGACTTTCTTACCCTTACTTTTAGAAGGCTCGGAAGAGGAAAATGGAGCATTCACCATCAGAACCTTATTGTCCTTCTTGATCGTGCTTTCAGCAGTCACAAGCTGACTAATCAGCTCAGCTACAGTAGCACCAGCATGATTCATATTGAAGTTAAGGACAAATGGGTTGAATGATGGTGGGAGCGAGGCTAGCAACAAGTCCACTGAAAGCTCATCTTTCAGTGGCATGTACATGGAAGCAAGTTTCTCAGTAAGGGCGAGAAACTTGAGTCCATATTCATGGACACTTGAACCTTCCCTCATTCTCAAATGGAACAATTCCTTTGAAGTGTTATACCTTGTAACACGTTCATGAGGCCGGTAAAGTTGCTCTAAGTGGTCGTAACTCTCCCAAGCAAATTCCATAGCCTCATGTTGCCTTTGCAAGTCTGGAGACATGTTAGCCAACATAAGGCAACGGGCTTGGAGATTATCATCCTTCCACTTCTGGATCGCGTCCCGCTCGGTCCGAGTGGGAGCGTCCCCTTCGGGACTAGGCTCCCCTTCGAAGAGAACATACGTTCTCTTCTCAGAATCTAAAATGATTTTCAGATTCCTCAGCCAATCAGAATAGTTGGGACCAGTCAACTTGTTTGACTCGAGGATCGATACAAGAGGGTTTTTGGTTACCATTTCAAAACACGTAGAGAATCACAGAATCTACGACCTAAATGGTAAAAAAGAGAACTAGTGAGCATGCTGAATTATAACGATATACAAAAGATAAGGTCTTTAATCTAATGTAGCTCCCACAGTTTTTCAAAGATCTATAATTCCCAAAGATCTAAGAGGAACACGTTTCCCAATGGGTACTAAGATCCTAAGCATTTTACCTCGAACCCACGACTCTCAAAAATTCAAAGTAAAACCTTAGGTAGGTACAACTTACCAATTCTAACACCTTTAGAATTCTTAGTAATTGTTTTTGCATCACCTATTTTTCAATATGGACCCACGACTCGTGGAAAATCCATATTTACTTGGGCATTAAGCTAGACCCATCAATCATAAGATCATGATCAAAACTTAGTTCGAACGACCCACGACTCGCGGACATCGCCCTTGCCAAAATTGACCACGAAATATTGATCATTTAAAATGATCAATTAGGTAATTAAGAACTAATAAGCTCCACTGGCTATCCCACGACTCGCGGACAATAACTAGCTTCACTTACTAAACTTAAAAACCATTGATGGAATGCTAGGAATTTAATTCAAAATTTGCATTTCGAATTAAACACCTATTATTCGAAATGAGCTTAATATTTAATGGGAATTTTTGAATCAACCGGAGAGTTGTCCGGTTCGACCTCACCAACATATATGTTATCCAATTTAATTAGTCTTGATTAATGCAAGTACAACTTAAATGCATTTCACACAAGCACTTAGCAGATAACATGTCCTAGCATGATACTAACATGAGATGATCATGGGTTCTACCTGTCTTATGCGTGATAAGTGGGAGCCACTCCACAATCACAAGTTCTAACATACATGCCACATAAACAGTTTAAATCACATAAGGGACTTGGAAATAAAACGATGCCCTAATTATTACAATAATAGTAGTCCTCTCTAACAATTTAAGAATTCTTCACTTATGGCCTCCATCTTGTTACTTGTTTGTGTGGATCCATCTTACTCCATGGGTGCATTGTCTCCAAAATGAAAGAAAAAGACCTCACCACCTATCTCTACTCTCAAATTACAATAAAAAGACAAAAGACATAAAGTAATAAGGCTCAATGTTCATATTGGCCATAGACAATTACACGGGGCATACCCCGGCCTCAAAAACAGTAATATGGAAAGCCACATAATAAACACATAACAGTACGCACATAAGTGAGGCACCGACCCCAATTGAAAAACGCAATTATGGGGCTCCAACCCCAATTTAAACCATTCATGTGCATAAATTAAAACCATACATAAGTCTAAACCTATGATCACCTAACATGCATAAATTGCAAGAATTTAAATTTAACCAATAAATTAAAATTCTCTCTTTAAGCTCTAATAGCTTAAAACACGACTTAGATGCAATTCTTGTTCAAGAGCCTTTTCTATAAAAACCCGAAAAACAATAAACTAATAAAATTCCAATTAATTTCTGAAAATTAATAATTTTATTCTTTCAATATTTTCATAAAATAAAGTTTGCAATTTTCCCAAAATTTAAATCGCTTAATTTTTCAAAATCCCAATTTAAACAATTATTAAAAAAAAAAAACTTTTAATTTAAATAAAACAAAAATTTTCAGAAAAATTAAATCGGGATTGGATTGGACTAAACACAAAAATCAAGATCACGAAACGAACGACCCGGAATGCCCGGACTGTCCGTCCGCACGCCGCGTGACGTCGCGCGATAGGCACGCATGCCAGCACCGCGCTCGCGCCCTGCACGCATCGCGCGCAGCAGCAGGCGGGCGTGCCGATTGCGGGACTGCTGGATGGACGGGCGCGCGGGCCTGGGCGTGCTACGCCTTAGCACGTCTAGGCTCGCGTTCTCGTAACGCGATTTCGTGTTTCATACTTTTAGTTCAAAAACCAACAACAATCCAAAATTTAAAACACGATTTAAATATATTTGATCCAAATAATTTCAATCAAATTTTCGAAAACGTTTTTCAGAAACTTTTAGGAAAAATACAGTTTCGTAATTCAGGCTTTCTAAAAGAACTCAAGAATACTCAATTCGCATCTAAGCCTAAGAATTTCTATCAAATTCAGTTAAGTGGAGACGAATCAGAAACACGATTAACGAGGTGGCTCTGATACCACTTGTTGGAAAAACGGAATCAGAAAGCAGCGAAAATTTTAAAATTTTCCAACAAAAGGATCGAAACTCGCAATCATGAATCCAAATTCGTAAGGCAAAGAAACTTACTTTTCAATAATCTTTCTTGAAGCGTTTCAAGCCACCCAAGAACGCTCTTCTCGCGGCTTGATCCCCTCTCCTTGGTAAAGCTCGAATCTTTAAAAACTTCTAACTTGAAGCTCTCTAGAGATAGTCCACCAACTTGACTACAATCTAACTAGTAAGGATGCTAGTTCTCTAGTTAGTGTTTAGGCTTAATCTAGGGTTTATGTGATCTTGGAGAAAGGATGGTGTTCAACACATGAACCAAGAAGAATCGATCAATCTCTAAGGGGAGCTCGAGCTCTCCTATTTATAGTTAGAGAGGGGCGGTCGAACCTAGTCCTTTTGGACTAAGGATTTGGTCCCTCTCTCTTATTACTTGATCATCAAGTAATTCCAAACCTTGATTTTGAATTCTAATTCAAATCAACTTTTAAGAGAGCTAAAATATCCAAAACCCTTTTGGATAATATTATACTTTATTTATTCATAAATAAATAACTTATTTATCTAATTAATTCATAATTAATTAAATAGATTAATTTCTCCAAAATAAGACTTTCATTTTAATTCAAAAATTAAACCAAAGTCTATTAAATAACATAAACAATATACCCGTGTGACACACGTGTCCCCAAGGACACGTGCCAATCACGTGAACCACACGGGTGTCTCACACGTGTGGAACCCTCTTGGTATGATCAACTCGTTTAATCATTTTGAATCCTTAACTCATGTAACCAAGTTGTTGTGTGTGACCCTCTAGGTTCTCAATTCAATTAGTAGTGACCCTAATTAATTAATTCACTAATTAATTAATCAGTCCACAGATTAAACGACCATAGTCTAGCAACAAGTGTTTAACCCCTAGCTGAATTGGAATGTCTCGATTCGACAGAACCTTTAAGTCATTGATTCATGTGAGATACAATCCTCCTACTTACTATATCTCAACCAAGATCTAGGGTAAGGGAATAATCAGAACCCTAATAATCTGGTCTTAAAGCTAAGTGCATTTCATATCCATTTGATCTGAATCCAAGAAACCCTTTTCTTGATGTCTTGATCTATTGCCTTGGCCAAGGGCTCCATATGGCATATGAATGACTTACACAATAAGAGATCACCTTGCAAATGAAAGTGTAGGTCCTTTCTTGATTCTTATTCACTTCCATGAATCACTTGTGCAGCCCCAGCATAAGCCTTGAATCAGTTGTCTAAGGCGACACCCTTTAAAGCTTATACCTAAGACTACAGAGTTAACTCATAAAGTAACATGGAACCTTAAGTCTAAGGATCAATTAATCACATCAATGACTCGTGAGATATTTTCTAATCTGGAAGTTTCCATTTCCTGAAATAGAAACTTCCTTTCCCATTTAGGAATCTTCTCACACGGGGCACCTCAGTAAACTTACTTATGGAAGTAAGCACCCTCATGTATCACGCACGTATCAACTATACACTTTGCACCTCCATGAAACAAGGTGGTCCTTCTTAAGGGCAGGATCCTACAAGCAAGCCTTAAAGGAGTCAGGTTGACACTCCCACTGTCTGTAGGACTCATTAGCTTCGAGTATTTTACTAATCATGACTTATGTGATATAGGGCTCGTTTCATGAACCATTTCACCTAAATGGTAGAGTCCTAAAGTCATCAGGATTAGGGGAGTTCTCATACATGCACAGCTAAAGTAAACGTATACCAAACAAGAGCATATAAAGAAGTGTTGCCTCAATTCGTTATTTTATTAAAAGATTGTCTGTGATTACAATAAGGAAACGTACAAAGCGGATATACAATCGGCTTTCTAGGGCACTATTCCTAACATATAGTTATGTACAAACTGATCAAAACAAAATACGTATTAACAAAATATATATAATTTCTTGGTGTTTATGAAATTGTACACTTACATCGAGTTGGATATTGTTGAGGGGGAAGGCCAATCACGAACGAAGTTGAGCCACGAAGGGATTTCACGTCCACTTATACCATGACACAGAAAACATGGTTTCTTGAGATTCTTAAATCCGGGGAAATCTCTTGCCATTCTTATAGCAAGAATCCTCCAAAAACTGGGATATATATATATATTCGAATTCAAATCACCAGACACGTACAAACAAATTACAAAAAAATATAAAATCTTGATTAGTTCATACTTAGAAAAGTAAGCCAATGATTAGACGAGGATCAGAAGGTGATGCAATTGGCTCAACAGCTGCCTAATTATGAAATAAAAACCCAGTAAGTCGGAGCGATTATAACTATGAATCTGCATGTTTTGGAACAGAGCCCTGACAAGATGACAACAATTTGTCAGTTTTAATCCCACAACCAAATGTTTGGTGGTAAAGCTGAGTAGATTAGGAGTATTAATCTCCAAGTTTTTAAAGCAGATGCCATACTGCTACGGGAGAATGATGAGGTCTTTGAGGGTTTCATTGGAAATCTTGAAGATGATTAGCCCTCGGCAACGGACTAGTATCAATGTCTCGAGAAACATGCAATTGGATACCGTAGACTCCATATCAGACTGTTTACCATACAATCTGTTGGGGTTCTCCCAACCCCCATACCTGTTCGGGCCTAATAATCGGCAAGACCTGTTCGCATAAGCCTGATACTTGGTCGCTGAGTTAAAGGGAGCAGAGGGACAGAGATAGATAAGGAATGAGGAATGTGGATATGATAGTGTCTATTCGGACACAATGTTGGAAAGGACCTATCGTGAAAGTAAGCACCTATTCGCGGAGTAGAGCGAACAGAACCCTAGAAGTAATTATGGATAAACACAAACCAAGACTAAGAGTTGAGATAAGGCACGACTTAAAACAGATAAGAGCAAATAATATAGATTCTTATCATAGCAACGGTGAAGTAACCATCACGTAATTAATAATGATAAGAAGAGATTTAGGGTAAAACTGAGAAACATCTAAACCTCAAATGATAAATAAGAGAAGAATGAACAAGAGCACACATAACACAAAAAATAAGAGAAAAGGAATAGCTCTTAGAGAGGTCACCATCACTGGCACCGACTGTGGGAAATATTCCAAAAAATTAACCCACCGATCTCAATAAGAGATTCTTTCTTTTCTCTTCATCAAGAAACATGTCTTGGGAGAACTTGAATAGGCGAGCAGAAAAAAGGACGCAAGATAATCAAGTGGAGGATACAGGAGAAGGAGATCAGGCCAATGAGAGAGGCGCGAAGATAGACTTCATCACACCAGAACAAGCAGTCGGAGGACCACATGAAACCATGGTATTGCCAGCAGGTATGACCATGGGACAATTAAAAACCTTGGTCTCATTACTGAGGTTCAAAGACCCAGGGTCGAACAAAGCGTGGGTAAAAATCAGGAGCAGAATAAATCCTATTCGAGGCGGTCCTGATCTCCTGTTCGGCTATTCAATCTGGAAAAGAACGATGAAGAAGAGGATTTTTATGAGAAGGAAGACCACACCTACGTGCCAGAGATGCCAAGGAATAGGGAAGCTTGGAACAAACGAACAAGCAACCTAGCAGAGAAAATGCAAGATCTGAAAAAGGTAGTGGTGGAGATGAAAAAATCATTAGAAGGACGGGCGATGGAGAAAAGAGGTAGTCCCTTCACACAGATAATAATGGAGGAGGACTTGCGTCGAGATTTTTGTTCGGTAAGCATGTCAAGCTATGATGGAACAGGAGATCCAACCGAGCACGCATCGAATTCGAACACGTAGCCATGCTTCACAAGCTGTCAGACGGGATCAAATGTAGTCACGACATTACAAGATCCAGCGAGGAAGTGGTTCACTCAGCTCACCCCGAACGCGATTAGCAGCTCGACGAATTTTGCAAATTGTTCCAGAGCCAATTTACGAGCTCCCTTCAATACAAAAAAACATCCCCCAGTCTATTTACACTAAAACAAGGAATAAGGGAATTGCTAAGGATATGTGCGGGGATTTAACAAGGAGGCGTTGGATGTCCCGTTAGTGTCCACCGAAGTAAAAGTCAGTGCCTTCACTCAAGGTTTAGCCCGAAGGGAATTCTTCCAATCCTTGGCTTTAGATCCAGTATAGGATTTTGATGAGTTGTTACGAAGAGCAAGGAGATACATCAACTTGGAGGAGGCAATGGTATTATCTTAAGCAACCATCCACAGATTCCTCCTTTATGGGTGAGCGAGCAAAGAGAGATGGAGTACCAGTGAAGAGATTTGCGAGGTATGACACCTACGCCGAATTAAATCAACTTACGAAGTGGTATTGAGGCGGATCAAGCAAATTGAAGGATTTCGATGGCCGAGGACCAGAGCTGACACACCGTAGAAGCCGCAATCTGATTGGTTTTGCGAATACCAGAATGAGTACGGTCATTAGACACCTAGATACGGACATCTTAAGGATGAGATAGAGCGGCTCGCTCGAGAAGGAAAAATCCCTGAGCTCATAATAAAAAAGAAACAAGCAGGTAGGGAGGAAGACACACGAGCGGGACAAAAGCAAGGAACCGAACACGAACACACAGCAGAGGAACAACCAGTGAGAGGAGTAATTCAAATGATAGTGGGAGGACCCACTGACGGGGATTCTCAGAGAGCTCGCAAGTGACATGCCCCGAATAGGGGGGATGGGTGAAATCTTACAAGTGCGACCACGAAAAGGGCCACCAATTCACTTTGGACCAGAAGATCTGGAAGGGGTCCAAATCCCTCATAACTATGCGTTAGTGATTACAACAATCATAGACCACCATCAAATATCCAGGGTATTCGTAGATGGAGGAAGCTCAGTGGATATCATTTTCTTCGATGCATTCAAGCCAATGGATATAGGAGAGGCAGACCTGGAAGCGGTTAACACTTCGTTATAAGGTTTCGGAGGAGAGGTGGTAGAGCCTATGGGACAGTTAACGCTACCTTTGATATTAGGAAAAGGCAATCAAGCAAAAACAAGACAAGTGTTATTCCTGATCGTGGATACGTCTTCTTCCTATAATGTTATTTTAGGGCGACCATCATTGGGGTTGTTCGAAGTAATAGCTTCCCATACCATTTGAAGCTAAAATACCCAATTGGGGAGGACATAGGGGAAGTACGAGGGGACTAGGGAGCAACTAGGAGGTGTTATGTGGAAGCAATAAGAAAACAAATACGAAGAGGAGAAGAGAACGATATCGACAGGGCTGGTCAGATGGGAGGAGTAAAGAGAAAGGCAGATGATGAGGAAGTACAGGTGAAACCAGAAGAAAAACTAATGAATGTTGAGTTAATACTAGGAAGACAGGAGACAGTCATGCGAATAGGAGCTGGTTTAACAAAGGAAGTAAGAAGTGATCTAATCAACATGTTGAGAAAAAATACGGATGTGTTCGCATTCTCTCCAAGTGACCTGGTCGGAGTGGATCCCACAGTGGCCGAACATCGCCTACATGTGGTCAAAGGAAGTAGACCGATCATCCAAAAAAAGAGAGATTTTGGGCCAATAAAGGATGCAATTATACAAGAGGAAATCGAGAAACTCTTACAAGCAGGTTATATACGGGAAATACATTTCCCAGAGTGGATATCTAACGTAGTGCTTGTTCCAAAACCAGGCGGGAAATGGAGAGTGTGCATCGACTTTAGAAACCTGAATAAAGTGTGTCCAAAAGACCACTACCCTTTGCTCTGAATAAACCAACTGTTGGTTGCAACAGCGGGATGTGAAATGCTAAGCATGATGAATGTGGTGCAGGGATACCACCAAATACCACTGGCGGAGGAGGATCGTAAGAAAGTAATTTTATCACATCATTCGGAACATATTGTTATGTTGTTATGCCATTTGGTTTAAAGAATGCAGGGGCAACATATCAACGGATAATGGATAAAATATTCAAAAGGCAAATTGGAAGGAACATGGAGATATACGTCGACGATATGTTAACAAAATGCAAACAAGCTAGCGAACACATTACATATTAGCAAGAAACATTTGCAACATTAAAGCCCTATAAGTTGAAGTTAAATCCAACAAAATGTGCTTTCGGAGTACAGGGGGGAAAATTCCTAGGATACCTAGTCACAGAAAGGGGGATAGAGGTTAATCCTGAAAAAATTCAAGCAATTCAGGATATGCGATCACCACGAACTGTAAAGGAAGTACAGGTGTTAACTGGAAGACTCACAGCCATTGGTCGATTCTTAACAAAATCAGCAGTAAAAGGGAGACTGTTCCTCAAGGCCCTGAAAAGAAAAAAAATTTCAATGGGATGATGAGGCCGAATAGAACTTCAGAACACTAAAGGATCAATTGAACAAGTTACCAGTACTCACTAAACCGGAGGAAGGAGACACGCTGATATTATACATAGCAGTAGACCAGAAAGCAGTAAGTGCAGTTTTGCTAAAAAAATGCGAAGGTGAACAACTCCCCATATATTTTGTTAGTAAGGTGTTAGGGGATGCAGAAGCTAGGTACACGAGCATAGAGAAAGGACCACTTGCAGTCGTAACAGCAACCAGAAAATTGCGACCCTACTTCCTGGCACACAGAATCTTGGTCCGAACAGAACTGCCTCTCAAAAAAATGTTGATACGAATAGAGTTCTCGGGAAGATTAGTACAATGGGCGATTGGACTCGACGAATATGATATAGATTTTGAGCCAAGGAAAGCGATAAAAGCACAAGTCCTAGCCGATTTTATGGTCGAATTAACAAACACTTCAGAAGAGGAGGTATGGTGGATCATTCATGTTGATGGTTCTTCAGGACAAATGGGTAGCGAAGCAGGAAAAGTGATCGAAACTCTGGAAAAGGAATGCATAGAGTATGCGATGAGACTACATTTCCCGGCTTCTAACAATGAAGCTGAATATGAATCTCTTATAGTGGGGCTACGGGTCGCCCTTGGCGTAGGAGCGAGTAGAGTGCGAGTCATGTCAGACTCTAAGCTGGTTGTCAAGCAAGTCACGAGAGAATATGAGGTCAAAGAAGAGCGAATGCCAAGTTATGTGGAGCAAGTGCGACAATTAATAAATAAGCTAATAGAATTCCAAATTATACACGTTGAGCGCACAGCGAATTGAGTAGCTGACACTTTGGCCAAATTAGCTAGTTCCCAAGAAGGATGTTCTGTATAGAGGATCACTGTTTTAGATAATGCTTAACAATAATAAAAATACGTCTGTAACATAAATGAGGAGACTGATTGGCGAACACCATATCTCAGGTCTCTAAAGGGAGAGCAAGACACAGGCATAACAATAAAACAAGCAGCGCGATACGCGGAGTTGGAAGACAAATTATATAAGAAAAGCCATTTCCAGTGATGGATGAAATGTGTATCGATAGAGGAAGGAAGAGAAATACCACAAGAGATACACAAAAGCTCATGTGGAAGTCACGAAGGAGGAAGATTATTAGCAAGCTAAGTCCTGAGAGCAGGATTTTATTGGCTAACTATACGAACAGACGCATTGCAGATGGTAAAGAGATGTAAGGCATGCCAACTTTACGGATTTGCCATCCGCAGCCCGCCCGAATACCTCAAAACCATGCCACGAGCAACATCACAAAGATGTTTCATTGTAGTTGCCATTAACTACTTCACTAAATGGGTTGAAGCAGAAGCTTTAGCACGAATATCCGAACAAGATAAAATTAACTTTTTGTGGAAAAATATATGTTGTAGATTTGGTATTCCAAGAGTACTAATCGCTGATAATGGAACCCAGTTTGTAGGTAGCAAGGTCAAGGAGTGGTGTCTGGAGCATGGTATTAAAAAAAAATACAGCATCTGTAGCACACCCACAAACGAATGGATAAGTGGAGGTGACAAACAGAACGATTCTCCAAGGGATCAAGACCAGATTAGAAGAACATGGAGGGAGATGGTGGGAAGAGCTGCTGAATGTCCTATGGGCTTTCAGGACATCGTCGCGACAAGCGACCAACGAATCACCTTTCAACATGGTTTACGGGACAGAAGCGATCATACCAACAGATATACTCGGCAAATCACACCAAGTTGAAACATTTAATGTCACAGATAATGATCAGCTTCTCCAAACAGAATTAGATCTCATTGATGAGCACAGACACTTGGCAGGTGTAAGGGAGGCCCGGTACAAGGCAAAGATGCGAACAACCTTTAATAACAAAGTACGTCCGAGGGAATTCCAAGCAGGTGATCTAGTCCTAAAGCGACCAGAGGTGTTCAGAGGTGTTGGTAAGCTAGTAAGGTCTTGGGACGGACCATATGTGGTAACAGAGTTGTTAATCGGCGGCGCGTACAAGATAGTAGAAGAGGATGTTCATGGCAATCGCAAGGAACTACCTAGGGTTTGAAACGCCCAACATCTCAAGAAGTATTATGTTTAGACACTAAGGCTGCACTCTTTTCCTTCGAAGGCCTTTTTTCCCATGAGGTTTTCCTCGACGAAGGTTTTTAATGAAGCAGTTTCCCTATCTTTACTATTTTTGTAATTGAAGATTCTATTTTTTAATAACATTTCCTTCCTCCTACTATGGTGGCGCACTATGCATGATTTTGATTTTTAATATACAGTCACAAACATACACACTGAATGATTGGCATTAACACATCAGTATAAGTACGGTGTATCTCTACGAGTACATGAATCAGTTTCTTTTTCATCTTTTCCGAGCAAAAGATGTTGGGAAAATTTTCCATCTTTTCCGAGTAAAAGATGTGTTGTGGACATTATTTTTCTATCTTTTTCGAGTAAAAGATAGGTTCTTTACTATTGTTTCTGAAAGAATGTATTCGTTTCCAGTACAGCAATAACCATTATTGTCGGTAAAAAGCTTTGATGCAAGGAGCGGATACTAGAATTCCTCTGCATATCGAATATAGAGAATATAGAGTATATAAATCATGACTTGTTACTACTGCTCATACGATACAAAATGAACAATTGCATGTCTCATGGCGCTGTTGAGTCTCCATAAATTATCATGACAAAGGCAGTCCCAGCTGCTCCTTTGCGAACTTAGGGAGCAGGAACTAACTTTTTGGACACTATTGAACACCAGATATGATGTTTCCCCAAGCAAGTGAGATGATGGCCTTTTCACAAAGTCCATATTGTCCGTTATATCGCACATAAAGTTCTTGGCAAAACCGAAAAGTGACCAAGTTATGGATATTTTGGTTCTGTCACCCATAAAGATAATTTTCTTAGATAATACATAACTTACTTATTTAAGGGCAAGGCAAATCAGTAAACATAGGTTCGTGACAAGCAAAATAAGTAACATATTACTTCCCTATCATGGGGGAATAGAGTGTTTGAACAAAAGGTTAACCCTTGAAAGGCAAAGTTTTACAAATATATAATAGCAGAAATAGATAGATTTACGGCTGAGTATCAGGAATGATAGATGTGTCCGGGTCCACATCATCCTCGATCTTGGTCGCTGGCCTTTCGCTTTCATTGTCCTCGTTGATCGGACTATCGGGAGGCATAATCAGCGGTACATATAGCTGCTCCACCTTTCCATGACGATCAAGCAGGATAGGTGATGTTCCAGTGTAAGGGATTGACCTTCCTTAATGGCCACCTCCACTTAACGGCGACACTCCAAAAATCCGTGATGATAATAACATAAGTACTACGTCGCGAATGCATTACATTTCTGTTTGGCAATGTTCTGCTCCTCTTCGCGAACGGCCCGCACTTCATCGTCCACGCTCTTTTGCAGTTCGGACAGTTGGATGATGGCTTCGTCCCTCTCCTTACTCGCTTCGCCCGCTTGATTTTTCTGCATCTCATAAGCAACCTGCAGATTGTCAAATTTCTCTTGTAGATTATGCAGCTGCTCGATTTTCTTTTGATTAGCCAAGGTAAGTTGCGATATTTTCTTTTCGCGTTCAGCCCCGCTGTCCAGAGTGTCGAACATATCACCAATGCAAGCGGTAAACTGCACATTCAGGTTAAGGGGCTTGACTTTATCAGAGATAGGAATAATTGCATTTCGGAATGAGAACTAAGATAACGCATATATTTAACTTACTTGAGCACTTAATGCAGCAATCTTATTCGTACGGGTCCGCAACGACTGCTCTGCCAGAATATCCTTATCGGGTTTAGGAATAATTCTGCGCAGATATTGTTGATACACAGACGGATCAGTTGAGTTTAGGATAGAAGTTTGGTTAAATAGAAGTGGATGGAGAGGAGGGATTAGAGCAAGGAGAACAGCGGGAGGAGCGAGCGGGTCTGTAGGATGCTCTTGAGAATCCTGCACCTCTTGCTCAATGTCGTCTACGCGAGCGAAGGTCACAGGCAATTCCGAGTGCAGCCCCTACATTGAGATAGTCTGATCGAAAGAAGTAGACATGTCCAGATTCAAACTGGATTTGGTACCTTTGCGCCTCTTGCGGAGACTAGGTCACACAGTAGCATCTTGTGCAGCAATGGCTTGGCGCATTTCTTCATCCAATTGTTCATCTGCATAGGCGAATAACATACGTAAGGTTCATAATACATTTTGAAAATATACATTATCTAAGTATAAAGTTCGTAGTATATCCGTTGGAGATACAAAATAGGGAAATGTGGAGCTTTTGGTAGAACGCTAAAAGGTGGAAGCCACTCGGGGGAGAGGGATGAAAAAGGGACGGGACATCGATTGCTTTATTTCGTTAGAGAATTCTTTGCACAATTTGTCATTGTTTGGATTATAAAAGTGAGGATTTTTATACATATAGGTGTGTGGGATGTCCCATGACTGATCCGCCTTAATGTAAATGAAATTTTCTTTCCATTTGGAACTCTTGAAGGAGCTCACATCGACGAGAGGATGAGGATGCTAGGTGGCCACATAGAATAGAGGGGGTAAAATTTCAGCTGATAACAGGCACTAAAGAGGCGTGCAGAAGGGCTTAAGCCGACTTATCACATCATTCTATAAGGCCTAAGATTACGCGAATGGAATTAGGGTGTAATTGGTTCAGAGAAACTACATATAAACTTGAGATTTGAATCAAGGTGGAATGAAGGGGAAACCTAAGCCTGGTAATCAGCTGGTCTATATAAAAAGACATGTATTCTTCGTCGGATGTCATAAACTTATCCGACGACTACGAGAATCGCAAAGTGTAAGAATTGGGCATATGGAACACGGTTCTGAATTTTTGTTCTAATGGATGCATGTTGCTTGGGGAAAGGGGAGGTTGGTTTGCATGTGATGAATAAGCCATATTATGCGAACTTAGGAATAACAAAGCATAGGAAAGCTATAGGCACTCACCGAGTGATTTTCCAGTCAACATGGTGCTACTATTGATGGCGGTGGTGTTTGTTGTGATTGTTGTGCAGGAATGGTGACTCTAGACAGGGGAAGAGGCGGCGAAGATGAAATGACAGATAAGGGTTTTTTTTTTATTTGTTTAAATAAGGTTTTGTCATCATTTGATGTATTGGATAGCTGCCACGTGTACGGTGGGGGGGTTATCATTACCACTGAGACGCCTGGGAATACGGAATGTCTGGAGGGGAAGTGACACTTGATGTGACGTTGCTTTCTTTTTTGAATTGGACAAAAGATGGGATACGGCTTTTGGTTTGGATTGTCACGTTTGCGCTTTGTAACATCCCGCTCGTCTGCATATACAGGTACGTCATTTCAAGTGTATTATTTGCACTTTTAAATTACTTATTTATGTAATTATGTGCTTATTGTATTGTTTAATTGATATTCTTGAAGTTATTTGAATTATTTGTTAAGTATATGTTAGAATATTTGAACGTTTTTACCCCTAATTATCTCGTTCTTGATCTGTTTGAACCCGTTTTCAATTCTAATATTGTGACTACGTGATATGCATGAATTGTATGTGTTATGAACTTGTTTACATGCTCGTTTTATATTCTTAAGTTCGTTACGGTTCTTGAACCGTTTTATGTGTTAGGGACTCGAGGGCCTAACTCGTTTTAGCACACCTTGGGTTCCGAAAGGCATAACTTGAGCTCGGGAATTCGGATTCGATGTTTATGCATGTCTTTGATGTGTTATGAGTATGAATAATGTGTTAGGTTGTGTTATGTATTGTTTTATGTGTTAGTTATGTGATTTCAATCATTTCATACGCGTGTGAACTTATATGAACTTATATGATGACTCTTGTGGCTTCCTTGTATCTTTCGCCTTCCTCATGTGTTTTAAATTCATATATGGTATTTATATGCTATAATATGATGTGTTATGTGCTTATTTGACGAGTTATGAGGTTAATTGATGTGTCGTTGCTTTGATAGCATGCTAATTGCTTCGATATGCCTAAATTTGAACCTAGGTGATATGCATTGCATCATATGCATTCGTATGCATTCGCCGAGCGTTTAAGTGGTTTATATTTGAGTCTAAGTTTGTCTTTCGTCCTTTATTTTGTTCAGAGCTTTGTATCGGAGGAAAGGAGGTGGTCACTTAGGTGTGTTCCGGTTTGCTTCTCCGTTTTGGTCGACAAGGTGAGGTTTTTTTCTTTTAGTTATTATGACCTACAACCGTACGTGAATTTTAAACCCTTATGTGATCTATGTGTGTATATATATATATATATATAGATACGTCTTCGATATTTATTTTGTGGGAATTAGCCCATTTGTTATGAAACATTGAAAAACGCTTTCATGTATATGTAAGTTATATTTTTTTTTTATTTGTTTTGAAAAAAAGGCTGGTGTGTGTTTTTTGAAACTAGCGAGTTATGACTTTGAAAGATAGGTCTGATTTTGAAAATTTAGAACTTTTGAACTTTGAAATTTCAAAAAATTTGAATTGGGCCCCGGAGATTTGTGTAAAGGAGCCCAGTGACGGTGTTGGGCCATCGGGTCACTCCCGAGTATGATCTCCACTTAAAGGATCAACTCGAAACCCACTAGGAGGTTTGGTGGGGAATGGAATCCTTGGGCGTAAGCATCATGAAACTCACGACCCTTACATATTAGTGCGGATGGTTAGGGTGTGCAAAACCCTTCCATCACCCGGAGAAGAGGTATGTGTGTTTGAATTATGTTTTTCATTTGAATTTTGATTCTGAATTTTGTTATGAATGGAGTTAGGTGGTTTGAAACTCGTACTCGCCGAGTTATGTGATTTAGATTCTGAAAATGGTTTGTGAAATAGGAGTGGATTCCTAATTTCTAAAAATATGCTGATTTTAACCTCCGGCCTTAACTCTTTTCTATATATAATATCACGTGCTAAAATGATTTAGATTGCAAAAACCACGCCCGGTTCATGGGATTTTATGACTTTGAATATGCTCTGCTTTATGTATATGTACATGTGAGTGTGTCAGCCCCCTCACCAGTCTTTAGAACTGTTCCCTCATCGTTGTTTTCTTTTTCCCTTTTGTTTCTTGAGTTTATAGGTATAGGGTTCGGTTCAACCTAGGCGGTGGTTTTCTTTTGGGTTGTTCGTGTAGCACCCCAGACGGAGGATACCACATCCCCCGCACTAGGACCCAGACCCAGTCATGAAATAGGTAGTCCATGCCCGAATCCAAATCATAGCGAACGACAGACCAACTCACGCACTAGGCTAGGTGGATCTAACTCGACAAACTCAGAGTGCGGAAGCAATTTAAAACATTCATCAACAAATAGCGGAAGTAATTAAAACAACATGCAGAACAGGTGACGGGTTCAACTAGCATAGATACCTAATCCCGAATATCAATATACATAACAGGTGACGGGTTCAACTAGCATAGATACCTAGTCCCGAATATCAATTCATAATCCAATATAATAATCAGCATAAGTATCATCAATATCTAATAACATCCAAGTACTAGCTTACTAACCCCACACGGGTTTAAGTCTAAGTAGAACATAAACATAACCTTCAAGTGTGAAACATAAATACATAACATAAGTAGAGTGTGCGGCAAATGCATCCTAACACCAACTAGACTGACAAGTGTGACTCAGAAGACTCACTTCCGCCTAGCTCAAGCCAAAAGAACCTGCAACTAAAAGATAAAATGAGGTGTCAGTCAACTGACTGAGTGAGGGGGCTAACGCACACCCACAATACATATATGTAGAGCATAGCACATAACAAAAGGGTGGACTCATGAACCGAGGATAGGTGTTGCATACCAAAACATTTCGAAGAACCCAAATAGATATAAGTTTAGAAAACATTTTCCAGAAAGACTCTATCCCGATTCATAATTCCATACATGACATATCAAGTACTCGGCGAGTACGAGCTTCCAACCTTTACTCCTCAGGACATAAAGCAAAAACAATCCATCTTCAACTCCAATGATGGAAGAGCCACGTGTTGGCCCTAACCATCCGACTGACCCGCCCTCAAGGGGTAGCTATCCCACAAGAGTCCTCCCCGGATAAAACACCGAAGGCTCAAGATATCACGCCTCCCCTATCTCCCTGAGTCGCGCAATGATATCTCAAATGGAACTACGCACATGGTTGGAACCCCGACGGCCCTAACCGTCCCGGGGGACCCATTACCCGTAGCTCCTTGGATCCACAACATAATAGAATAGAACAGGTACCATATATCATGGCCAACTCGCTACAGAATTATAACACAACTGAACTTTCCAAAATGGCTTACATATACCTCAAAAACACATTTTTGTATATATCCCCACGCTGTGGAATTTAAGCCCTCGGGCTCCCACCCACGCAGGACGCACGCACAAGGTCATAAACATATCATATCCAACACATACGTATTTATAGTAAGGTATACTCGCATGCAAGGGTAGAAATCAGCATGTAAAGGCCATAGGTCGCATAGCTATACAAAATCCTAAACCTCACCTTGTGCAAGTAGAGTCTGAGAGTGTGAAGGGCCAAACACTCTAAACCTCGGGCCCACCGGTACCACCAAACTCTGTGATAAGACATACAAAAGCCCAGACTTAAACTCTATATGAACCAAGTAAGACTCACGGCGTATCAAGAGATGAATGATATGTAATATGGAATGAAGTGTACACATAGGTCACGTAGCATAGTTCACATATTCCACCAAATCATGCAATTAACGAAGTATTAAGGTTTAACAAAGCATTTGAAATCATATTAAAGTATATAAGTCATAAGGCAATTCAAACGGATCAAGCAACACGGAAAAAGGCAAGTATTCACATGAATTCATTTAATTAAATGGAGTACTATCATCAAAGATTGCAATTGAAGTCATATCATAATATATAATTCATAAAGCAACCTAAACGAATCAAGCAAACACGGAAAAGGCAAGTGTAAAGTGTAACAGTAGCTCCGAAACTGCCATTCCCATGCATAACTAAGCATGGGAACGGTCATTCCCATAAGCCACCTAGCGAGCATGGGAACGGCCGTTCCCATCTCAAGGTAAAAACGAGAACGGCCCTTCCCGTTCTCGCTTGTTGACATCAGCCCTTGGCGGGAAGGGTCGTTCCGGGCACCAAGGCCAAACGGGAATGGCCGTTCCGGCTTCAAATCTGGTGCAGTCTGTGCAGAAAGTTCACAACTTCGGGAAGAAGACAACCATGGCCGAAAATAGTCGATTTCACACCATTTAAACCATAAAATTCCACGAAAATCATATATATATTATCACACAAATCATGCTTATCACATAAATATCAATTTAGCTCAAGAACAAGGGTGATTTTGGCCAAAACTCATACAACCCATTTTCATGAAAATCAAGCTTCAACCATGGCAATATGCATCCAAACTCACTCCTTATCATACCATCAACAACTATAGCACATATTCAACATGGAGAAACACATATTCATGCTCAAGGACTCAAAGATTCACCATTAGAGTCATATTCTTCAAGTTGGGCATAAATCCCCATTTTCACAAGACTCCCTCATATAAGCTCATACCTTCAATTTCATGCTGAGATTCATGGATAGAAATGAAATACACATCAAGGGAAATTCGTAGCTTACCTTGGCTCTTGAAATGATGAAGAAACGAGGGAGATATGAGCTATTGAAGGTGTGGAATGGCTTAAGTCTTCATCCTCTCTTGAAGCTTCTCCATGGCTGCCACAATGAGGCTATTTTTGAGGTTTGAAGTGAAATGAGAAAGGGAATATAGGTTAGGGTTTCAAGATATAATATGAGGCTAGAGGTTTTATTAGGATTTGGGCTCAAATAAATGATTTTCGGCCCAATAGGTCAAATTTAAAAGTTTAAGGTATTGGATCCGAATCACCGAATCAAGTCCAATGGTGGTGTCGGAATTTGAATTCGAACTCCCGAGCTCATATTGGTCCCAAACGCACCAAAAATTACCTAATTTAAATTAGTCCCAAACTTCTAAAAATTGCAAATAGGCACAAGTCCTATTTCAAATCAACACCAACAATTAAATTCAAGTAGTCACGTTTTCCCATTAACCCATTACTTCTCAAGTTGTCATGGAAGAATTCATATTTTATATTTTCCATTTTAGCCCATTAAGTCACGTATTTAATAAATGTTGAGATTTAAACACATCAAAGGGAATTTAACCCACATACGTGCGTAAGCAGTGGCGGAGCCAGAAATTTAATTCAGGGGGGTCATATTAGGCTTTCCCCCCCCCCCCCCACACACACACACATATATATATATATATATAGAAAACCTTGTCAAATATCGAAAATGCAAGATAAACCCTATGTTTCAAAAATTAGCATAAAAAATTATATGTTTTATAAAAATAAACATAAAAAATTCTTACACGTTGTTTGAGTCATACGTGTTGCCCACGAAAATAAAAGCAAAAATTAGACAAAAAATATTTGTAAATAGAAAATTATAAAGAAATATAATAGAATATAATAGAAAATATTGAAAACGGTATATACAGGAAATAAATGAAGAATATAAATACCACAAAATTTTTTATCGGGAAGTAAAACATGAAAGGAAAGACATAAATCAAAAGTTGGTAGAAAACATACATTAAAGAAAAATTAATGGGTAAACATTTACACATTAAAATAAATTATTTTACAATCTATTTTAGAAAATTTTTAAATATTGAGGCAAAATTGGTACAAAAACAATATTTTTGTAAAGAAAATTTGTTGAATCCGAGTCATAAGGTTTTCTGTACAAAATTAAGAAAAACACAAGGTTTTCTATGATATTTTGTATAACATGAGGTTTTTTTATGTCCATTTCTAAAGTTTGGTGCATATAACTCATGTATTATTTGTGTGGTCTCAATTATCAATATTTTACTATATTGACCCTAACTAGTATTAATCTTAACTTTGATGAGGGGGGTCAATAATGAAAAATCGCATAAAATTACATACATATATCTATATATTTATATATATATAATAATAATATATATAAAAAAAAAAAATTTTGAAGTTGAGGGGGGTCAATTGCACCCCTTCTTCTGAACGTGGCTCCGCCAGTGTGCGTAAGGTAAACTTTCTCGTGACGCATACCTGTACGATTTATCGAACGGGGCATCACAGTTCGAGTCTTTTGCATACTGCATCTTTATTTTTTCTGTTTTGGTATTAAGTATAAGTATGGTTATGCAGAAGATTATGAAATTATGAATTGCAAATTTTATTTGGCCCGGGATGGGCATGTTTATATATCATGTATTTATTTGATTTAATTGGATATTATATGTATGTTGATGATCCTGTTGCTTCCGCATGTGTTTTGGTTTTGTTGCGCACTCTAAATTAAGGTCTAGACCGCCTAGCTTAGGAGTGATTTTGTTTGTCACCCGTTCCCTGTAGCTTGATGCATGTATGGAGTATCTATTTTGTTACACGTGTCGGGTTATGGTGCGGGGGATGTAGTGCTCTGCGCTCCGGGGTGCTATATCTTTTCTGCCCGAACATCTTTCCGAACACCCCTCTGTCCTTCTATCCAGAGTGCGTCTTAAGGGGGGGGGGGGGGAGTAATGTTGGGGTTCTCCCAACCCCTATACCTGTTCGGGCCTAATAATCGGCAAGATCTGTTCGCATAAGTGTGATACTTGGTCATTGGGTTAAAGCGGTCAGAGGGACAGAGATAGATAAGGAATGAGGAATGTGGATATGATAGTATCTGTTCGAACACAATGTTGGAAAGGGCCTGTTCGTGAAAGTAAGCACGTATTCGCGGAGTAGAGCGAACAGGACCCTAAAAGTAATTATGGATAAACATAAACCAAAAGTAAGAGTTGAGATAAGACACGACTTAAAACAGATAAGAGCAAATAATAGAGATCCTCATCACAGCAACAGTGAAGTAACCAGCACGTGTAGCACCCGGAGCGCGGGTCACCACATCCTCCGCACCTAAACCCGAACTCGCATATGAAATGGGAAGTCCATACACGAGCCCAAGTCTAAGCGAACGGGAGACCACACACTCACTAGGCTAGGCGGAGCTAAAACATACTCAGAGCGCGCAACAAATAGACAAATAGCGGAAGCAAAGAGTTCTAGAAATATAAAATTCCCAAAATTAAATATATATATCAAGTGATCAAATATACGTATCCAAAATGATTCGTATCTCCAACATAAAATTCATAACATGATCAATTCATTAAATACAAGACAAAATGAAAGCAATGCACCTAGCACGACCTAAACCCAAAAGTGAGACTCGAACGACCCACTTCTCCGCCTAGCTCGTGCTCAAAAGACCTGCAAACTAAAAGTGGGAAAAGGAGAGGTGTCAGTCATATCTCGACTGAGTGAGGGGGCTAACGCACACCCACACACTATACATATAAATCGCAAAGCACGTAAAAGATTAAGGTTATGAACCGGGAATAGGTTTTGCACACCAAATCATTTTCAAAGAACATTACATATCATATATGTATACATTCATATTCATTATCAAACACATTAATATAAAGTCTTTATTCCCGTTTCATAATCCAACCATTTCATTAAGCTTGACGAGTACGAGCATCCACCGTTACTTCTCATTACATTACACTACATTATACAAAACAGAAATCACATTCAATCCTCCCCTTCGTTGATGGGAGGGACTGCAGACCCTAACCATCCATTAGTAAATTCCTCGAGGGGCTATTAACCCACACGAGTGCCATTATAAATTCCTCGAGGGGTATCTAACCCACATGAGTCCTCCCCGGTTCATTCTGAAGGCATCAAGAGCACCACGACTTCCCCAACCTCCCTAGGGTCGTACGTAGTACCTTGGATGGAGAGTGTACAGGGGTCATAACCGGCCACCCCATGGCCATCCCGGGTCTCCCTTACCCACGTCTCCGGGGCCCAACATTACCATTACATTACCTTACCTTACCTTACCTTACATTTCATTGCATTCTCGCTAATTACAAATCATTAACATTACGAACATTAGCATTAAACTTCCATAACTTTCATTAAAACATAAGCTTATATATGCTCATAGACATAGCCCTTTCAAAAGTCAAAACTTGATAACAAGATCGTAAACATATCGTACATTACACATATTTAACTATATATATAATATATAGTCGCATGCGGGCTAGAAAACGAGCATTTAAGGGTCTTAGGTCGCTTAACTAAAAAGAAAAGAACCTAAACCTCACCTTTGAACAAAAGTGTAGTGTGGTGCGAGAAAACAACCCGAACACCCTTAAACTTCGGGTATGACTCTTCCCGGTAGCACCCCTGAGACAAACAAACGTAACACTAAAGACTTAGACTCAAACATGTACCATATAGACGCACGGCGATGCAAATGGATGCTATGAATGCAAGAAAATATAAAATGAGCATTTAAACGCTTACAAATTTCATTTCACGTAAAATTCGTTTCAAATGAATCCATAAAATAAATTCAAGACATTTAACATATAATATCACATATTTCATAGCATATAAGTCACAAACAATTAGAGAGAAGGCATTAAAGAGCATGAAATGAATTATGAAAATCATGCATACGAGATCGAATTATTTAAAATCATAACATATATAAATTTAATATAACCATCTCTATAATTAAAATCATAATATATCATACATTATAACATATAATATAACATATATATTTATATATATACTCATGTACTCACACACATAAGTAAACCATGCATTACCATTCACATATATATATATATATACATGCACACACGTAATCACCAACACTCATGCATGCACACATTGTAATCACACAAAACACACATGCATTACACCTATATAAATATAGACACACACACACACACACGTAACGTACAGCAGTTATGCATGCAAAGGAAGTAAACACAACACATACATACACAAAAACAGGGGGAAAGTTGCACCGCATTCTGCATAAAAATCCCCCGGCCGGGTGTTTTCTTTTGCAATTTCTCCCCTGCCGGGGAGAGGCATAACAGCAGCAGCAGTTCGGAAGCAATAGCAGCAGCAGATTAGGCATGGAAACAGGGAAATTGATGCAGCAACAAAGCAGCAAAACTGAAGAGATTTCAGTCCATAATTCATACACAGCAGTAGCGGCAAAACTGACAGCAACAAAGAGCCATGACAGCAGTTTATTTTATGTACAAATTCGGCCAAAATACAACTGAAACGAAGGGATAAAACAGGGCAACAACCGACCACAGCAGGGGCAGCCAAGTTCAGATCATTTCTGTGCAATTCATGCACAAAACTCATGCAAGAAATCCCAAAAATTAGCAGCATAACCGCAGCAACAAAGAAACAAGACAGCAATTCGTTTTTGAGCCAAAATCCCCTATTTTTCTTCTTAAACATAGCAGCAACGAACAGCAGTTAAGGGGACATAACAGCAGCCATAAACCATGAAAACCAAGCACAAAATTCACACAAAACAGTCCCATACGTACATGGTAACATATATTCAAGAATTTCAAAGTTTAACCTAACTATTCATCAAGTATGGCATATACATGGATTCTCTAACAAAATAGATGATTCAAGTAGTGGAAAATGATCACAAGAACATGGAGATTAAGAATCATACCTTGATCTTGAAGAAGAAGCAAAGGATCAGATGGATTGAGCTCAAAGAATGGCCAAAGATGGAGGTTTCCCTTCTTTCTTCTTTCTTGCTTCAATTTTCTCCTTCTTTCTTGGTATGGATGGATATCAGCAGGAAATGAGAGAGAGAAGGATGATTTAGGGTGCAATTAAGTCAAAGAAATGATTAGGGATAGGTCTTATAGATCAATATAGGTCATAGGGGTGTTTTAGGGTACGTGGGGCTGAAATCTGCTTCGTCGGGGGTCGAAACGACATCGAAAAATTACAAAACTTGTTCCATTGCGTCCGGGTCGTCGAAGGGAGTTGAAAGCCGAAGACGGAGCTCGAATCCGAGTGTCGTAGCTCAAGATATAAATTAAAACAAGTATACATGTACTAAAATGACTCATTTTCCAAATGAGTCCAAAACTTTCAAAAAGTTACAAATTAGTCCAAAACCAAATTTTCAATTAAGTCCACATATTTTTAAATCAAGCAATTACATCCTTAAATCACGTATTTCACATAATTCATGAAATTAGCATGCTCGGGAATAAAATTCACATATCATAAATTCATAATTTACAAAAGTCACATCATAATCTAAATTCGGGCATATTCTTGACATTTAAATCACATATTTCATATTATTTCAAACAATTGATATAAGAAACAATTAGAAATAATTATGAATGCATCAAATAAAAAATGAAAATAAATATAATTACGGAAAATAAACTCACACGTGGTACAAACCTGTACGTGTGAACGAGCGGGGTGTCACAGCACGCAATTAATAATGATAAGAAGAGATCTAGGGTAAATCTGAGAAGCATCTAAACCTCAAATGATAAATAAGAGAAGAATGGACAAGAGAACACACAAGACAAAAAATAAGAGAAAAGGAATAGCTCTTAGAGAGGTCGCCATCACAATCATATAAAAATAATTTCTTGAGACGATTATTAATTTTGAAGAATAATCCCTCAGTGAGACTATAATCAACCCAACTCAAAACCACGCTTTTGACTATGTTTTCTCCCTCATAGAAAGATGCAGGGATACGCAGGTATTTAATCTTAATGGGCCGTCGCCCGAAAAGACAAGGCTCTAAATTACAAACCTTTCTTGAGATGGCATAACGGAGCCAGTATTCGACTTCGGTCGGGTCAGAGTAGTCATCGAATTTTCCAGCGATAATGAATTCACGGAGGGGGCGACTGAGGAGGAAGCAGTCGGGGTTTGGGTGGGAATAAGTCAGGGATGAAAACTTAATAACAGGTGTGAATTTCCAAATATGGTGCCAGCGTTTCGACAAGCAGCTTGTCTGAACGGCATCCTTTGTGGATATGAAAGACAAAATCTCGTGAATGATTTCATCGGGTAAGTCGCTGATTCGATCTTCTCCTCGGCAAGAATACGGGATAGCATTCTGTTCCATCAATTGTACAAATAGGGTTGTGTATTCATATAAATGTTACATGCATCGTTTGATTGTGGAAGTTTTCGTGCGATTGTGGAAGTTTCTGGGATTTTGTACAATATAAATGTCACATGAATCATGAGAGATTGTGGAAGTTTTCGTGCAATTGTAGAAGTTTCTGGGCTTTTGTACAATGCGGTTGTGGGAGTTTTCGGGCTATGGTTTAGTGAGATTGGATTGTGCAGTTGTAAATCGTGAGATGTAAAATTTTGAAAAGAATGAGGTTTTGACTATGTATGCTAATGATGGATTCTAAACCTATAAGTAAGATAAATATGGGGAATAAACACCAACAAAGGTAAACAGAGAATAAATACCAAATTTGAAATTTTTTAATTTTTTTATGTAAATTTTTGCCCTTAATTTTTTGATATTTTAACTTTTTGCCCTCTAATTACAAATTTTGTCCCTTCATTTTTATTTTAAATATTTCGTTTCCACAACATTAAATCCTGACGCCTTCTCTCAAGATAGTTAAATTGATAAAATAAATAAATTAACTTAGAAATTAAAAGCGATTCACTGGAATGTCGTGGCTAACGGAATTAATTAATATATAGAGAATTAAATTGTTAAAAAAATAATAATTTAATGTAGATTGAAAGCACGAGAATTTTGGAAAACAAAAACATAAATCACTGGATCCACATTCACATATACATAACACATACCAATCTTTCATGGCATAACTCGCTACAAAACTTGAACGTAAAACATTTTTCGAAAATAGCTTACATATGCTTTCATAAATACCTTTTTAAATCAAACGTGTTCCACAAGATCATACACATATCATATCCAACACTTATTTATATATATATAATATATATAATCACATGCGAGGCTTGAAAACGTCACATGAAGGATTTAGGTCATAACTATACAAAATTCCTAACCTCACCTTGTGCTTGCAAGTAAAAGGAGTGAAAGTAAGCAAAGCTAGGTCTCGGGCTCATCATCGGCTACCTCGTCTGAAAAGAAAACACGAGAACCCAAGACTTAGACTCTAAATGGACCAAAAACGACGCACGGCAAATGTAAAGTATCCGTGAATGCAAGTCACTTATCAGTTAAAATGCATTCATTTAGCTAAACAAATACACAAAAACCCAATCTCAAGAATAGATAAGTTACAATCGCAAAAGTAGCAAATTGTCTAACATATAAGTCATATAAAAGCATTTAAGAAGCATAGGAAGCAAACCGGAAAAGTTGAAAATCACAAGATTTACAGGGCCTCCGAAATGGCCGTTTTCGGCCTTAGTTAAAAATCCAAACGGCCATTTTGATTGCTTCTGCATCAAACCGAGAGCTCTAAAACGACCGTTTGCAAAATCAGAGCAAACACCAAACGTTCGTTTCAAAAGGTACCGACTCTCCCCTCCTTCTCGAAACGGCCGTTTCCAACTCCAGTTCAAAATCCAAACGGCCGTTTCCAAGACTCAAACTTGAACTCCCGCCTAACCAAAACGGCCATTTTCATTTTTCAAAAGAGGGCGAAATGACCTGAGCGCAGGTCTGTTCTCGAATGAATAGGGGAACGAAGCAAAATTGCACAAGGTAGCCAAAACTCAACCAAATCAAATAAAACTCAAACGTAATAACAAATATCATGTAAGAATCATATATACATGGTTAAAGCTCAAGAAAAACAAGAGTTAAAGCCATATTGAATCAAACCCACATTTAAAGAAATTCAAGCTCAACAAGGTATCTTGCATTTAATTCATATACCAACCGATTCCTTGCAATAAATATGACTAAGACAACATGTAGAGCTCATAAATGAAGTTAGAATTCAATTATATCAATCAAGGATCACATAACCTCCATTTTAACCCAAAACCTTACTATTCATGTGGTTGATCAAACATATACAAATTCATCACGATAACTTAAAATCAAACCATAGATATGAAGAGCATGACGAGGGGATTCTGAAACTTACTTAAGCTCGAGAAAAGGTGCAGAAACGAATCTTGAGAAGGATTGATCAAGGATGAAGGGTTTGGAGCTTCTTCTTAGCTCTTGTTGCTGCTGAAATCACGTAAATGAAGGAGAAAGGAAATGGTTCAGTTGGTTCTGTTTAATCGATTTAAAAGGTTTAGGGTTCAACATATCATAATTCAATCAAATTGAAATAATTTAAATAATTCACATACACAATTAATTCATATAAATTCATATAAATTCAAGTAAGTTCATATAATTCGAATATAATTGAATTAAAGCGTAATCAATAATTAAATCACACAATTACTTGATCGAACTGTAGAACGGGGTGTCATAACCTCCCCCCCTTCGGAGAACCTGGTCCCCAAGTTCACTACTCAACCCGAGAACAAATCCGGATACAGCTGTCTCATCTTCTCCTCAGTCTCCCAAGTAGATTCTTCAGATTTCTGAATTAAATCACACAATTACCTGATCGAACTGTAGAACGGGGTGTCATAACCTCCCCCTCTTTGGAGAACCTGGTCCCCAAGTTCACTACTCAACCCGAGAACAAATCCGGATACAACTGTCTCGTCTTCTCCTCAGTCTCCCAAGTAGATTCTTCAGATTTCTGATCTCTCCACAACACTAGGACCAAGGGAATCTGTCGGTTTCTCAAAACTAACATCTTTCGGTCTTGATTCTCAACCGGGTGCCTTACTATTGTCAAATCCGGCTCAAGTTGTACTTCTTCAACGGGAGTATGGTTGCTTCATCGGGATAGTATTTCCTAAGCTGAGAAACGTGAAACAGGTTATGTATCCTGGTCAACTCTGGTGGTAGGTTCAACCTATACACCACTTCTCTAACCTTCTCAAGGATTTCAAAAGGTCCAAGGTATCTAGGGTTAAGCTTCCCACCTCGACCTATTCGAGAAAAGCCCTTCCTAGGAGATACTTTCAAAGAAAACTCGATCTCCTACTTCAAACTCAAGGGGCCTTCTCCTCTTATCTCCATAGCTCTTCTGACGGTCCTGGGCTGTCTTCATTCTCTGCTGAATCAGTTTAACCTTGGGGGTGGTTTTATCTAACTTCTCCCGAGGGGTTGCTCTCATGAGCTTATCCTCTTCTGTCCACCGCCAATCTGCAATATCCCAAAAGAGAGGCGATCTACACTTCCTTCCATACAATGCCTCATAGGGAGCCATCCCAATAGAAGCTTGGTAATTGTTATTATAGGCAAACTCGACCAGAGCTAGATGCTTGTCCCACTTCTCTTTGAAATCCAAAGAACACGCTCTTAACAAATCCTCCAGATACTTAATCAATCTCTCTGATTGTCCATCCGTCTGAGGATGAAAAGAGGTGCTAAAATTAAGTCTTGTACACAAGCGTTTCTGAAGATCTTGCCAAAACTTAGCTGTAAATCGAGGATCACGATCTAAAACAATACTAGCAGAAGCTCCATGTAACCTCACAATCTCATCACAATATAATTCTACTAGTTTAGGAGTCTTGTAGGATATCTTTACCTTGAGAAAATGAGCGGACTTGGTTAGACGATCGACTATCACCCATATTCCATCATACCCTCCTCTTGACCTCGGCAAGCCGGACACGAAGTCTATTGTCACTTGCTCCCATTTCCATTTTTGTATCGGAAGTGGTTGGAGGGTTCCTCCCGGTTTTTGGTGTTCAGCCTTCACCACTTGGCACGTAGACATTGTTTCACAAAGTTTGCAACATCCCTCTTCATGCCATTCCACCAAAATAGTTCCTTCAAATCTCGGTACATCTTAGTACCACCGGGATGAATGGAATATCCTGAATGGTGAGCTTCTTCAAGTATTAACCTCTTGAGGTCTTCTGGAACACACAACCTTGTTTTGTACCTGAATAAACCTGAATCATCAAACCCAAACTTGATCTCTGGATCGATTCTAGATCAGATTACCAATCTCAGAATCTCTACATCCGTAACCTGATCATCAATTAACCTTTGTTTCAAATCAGGCTGAACCGTGATATTAGCTAACCGAGCCATTGAAACCACAACCACTTAACGCTGCCTGGAAGACTCTACACTCAAACCTGAAACACTTGTTTTCCTGCTTAAAGCATCAGCCACTATATTAGCTTTACCAGGATGATACTGAATCATGCAGTCATAATCCTCTAAGAATTCCATCCAACGTCTCTGTCTGTTGTTAAGTTTCTTCTGAGTAAAAAGATACTTGAGGCTCTTATGATCCGTGAATATCTCAAAAGTAGTCCCATAGAGATAGTGGCGCCACTTAGACAAAGCAAACACGACCGCTGCAAGCTCAAGATCATGAGTGGGGTAGTTCTTCTCGTGTTCTTTCAACTTCCTTGAAGCATAGGCCACCACTCGGCCATCTTGCATCAACACACATCCAAGGCCTTCCTTCGAAGCATCTGTAAAAACTGAATAGCCCTCGGATCCCTCGGGTAGGGTAAAAACTGGTGCCGAAGTTAACCTTTCCTTCAAGGTTTGAAAACTTCTCTCGCACTCATCATCCCACTCATACTTTACCTCTTTCTTTATTAACCGAGTCAACGGGCACGCAATCTTGGAGAAATCCTTCACAAATCTCCTATAGTAACCCGCTAACCCAAGAAAACTTCTCACTTCAGGGGTATTCTTCGGTCTCTCCCATTAAGCCACCGTCTCTATCTTGGAGGGATCAACTTCAACTCCCTTGCCTGAAATTATATGGCCTAGGAATGTGACTCTGTCGATCCAAAACTCGCACTTGCTAAATTTGGCATAAAGCTTGTACTCTCTAAGAGTCTCCAAGACAATCCTGAGGTGATGTGTGTGCTCTTCTGCGGACTTCGAATACACCAAAATATCGTCTATAAAAATCACCACAAACTTATTAAGGAACGGTCTAAACACTCGGTGCATCATGTCCATGAACATGGTCAGGGCATTACTCAATCCAAACGGCATCACCATGAACTCAAAGTGTCCATTTCGGGTATTAAACGAAGTCTTCGGAATATCCTCCTCCCGGATACGAAGTTGGTAATATCCCTGTCTCAAATCCAACTTAGAATACACTTGTGAACCTTGCAAGATGTCGAACAACTCTTCAATATGAGGCAGTGGATACTTATTCTTCACTGTCATCTAGTTCATCTCGCGATAATCTATACACATTCTCAAGGTCCCGTCCTTCTTCTTCACAAACAGAACAGGTGCACCCTACGGAGAGATGCTCGGACGGATATAACGCAAGCCAGGAGCTCATCAAGCTGAGTCTTCAACTCTTTCAACACAACAGGAGGCATCCGGTAAAGTGTCTTAGAGAAAGGCTCAGCTCCGGGGATAGAGGTCGACCACAAACTCGATGTCCCTGTCGGGTGGAAAAGAACCCAAACTCTCAGGGAATACATCGGGAAACTCTCTTACAACCTCGTCTCCTCAAGTTTAGCTTGGTCCTTCGGCTTGTTAAGAAGGTAAGCCACAAAACCTGTTGCGTCGTCCCAAAGGAGCTTACTTGCTTCCATAAAAGACACAAACGGGCTGGACTTCAACCTCTCACCCGTAAACACCACTGTATCCAAAGAAATCTTCTTATCATGGTAATCTATCTTAGCTCGGTGTCTCAAAAGCCAATCCATACCAAGGATCACCCTATACTTCTTCATAGGCATCACTATCAAATCTGCGGGGAAGATTCTGCCTTCAAAACCCACCGGGCACTCCCGGAACACCCTGTCTATCTCCAAACAACCTCCCAAAGGCGGACTCACCACATACACATGCGCAGATAATTCAGCAAGCAAAGGGAAGGAAGCAACAATATCCCTGGAAATAAAAGAATGCGTGGCCCCGGGATCAAACAAATGTAATGATATGCCATGAATGTTTATTGTACCTTCTATCACGGCATTTGGATCAACATCAGCAGCTTCCTCCTCTCCCTCAAGAGCATATACACGAGCCTGAACAGCTGGCCTCTTGTTCGGGCAAGTATCGATCTTGTGCTCAGAAGACCCGCACATGTAGCACTTGCTCAAAAGCTTCCAACACTTCTCAACGGGATGCTTTCCTTGAAAATAGGCACAAAGAGGTGGAGCCGGAGCCAGCAAAACTGGAGGCGCAGCGGGACCGGTAATACTAGGCTTTTTGTTCCCGAAACCCTGGGATGAAAAGCCGGAGCAGCAGGAGCTTGAGGAGCATAAGAAATGGGCCTCTTACATAATCTAGAACCGATTCCCGAACCTTGACCAGAAGAAAAAAGTGAAGGCTTCAACCTTGTCTTTTGGGCCTCAACTTGGATTGCTCTCTTGGTGACCTTGGCCCAAGTACTCACATTTACGACTTGCAAAGCCTCTTGAAGTTCACGACGAAGCCCATGAAGAAATTATCGAGCCTTGTGAGTATTATTGTTGGTGATGTGAGTGGCATAGGGTGTAAGCCTCTCGAATTCCAATATATACTCTTCTACCGTCCGTGTACCTTGCTTCAAATCGGTAAACTCTTGAAGGCGACGTTCTTGTGCACTATGAGGAATGTACTTCTCATGGAATTCCTACACAAAACTCTCACAATTGAACTCCATCCCGGTCTTCTCTAACTTGGATCGAACACTCTTGAGCCAAACTGCCGCTTGCCCTTGTATAAAATGACCCCTGCAAACAGCTTTATCTTGCGAACTCCTAGGACATATTTCCCAAATACCCCTTATCTCTGACAACCATTCCTCTGCTTTTATATCATCTCCTCCATAACACTTTGGAGGATTGTTCTTTCGAAAGTCCCTATACATGGCGGAGATTTCTTGCCTTTCAACCGGAGGTGTTTGATTCCTCTGATTTTGTTGAAGTTGATTAAGGAGGGCTTGAACTATGTTCTCCGCATTCATAGGTGTTGGCGGAGGTGCATTATCGGGAGTTGGTTGATTTAAATCCGGTGTTTGTTCACGAACCCTTCTTCAAGGAGGCATACTGAAATTCACAAATCCAAACAATATAAATGCATGTAGGTTAGTATATGATCATGTATACAATGAATGAAGTAAACAAGTAATCAAATAATCAAGTCATATAATCACATACTCACATAATCACAAAATCACATTATCCTAAGCCGTACGACCTAGACATACTCAACTCGACACTAGATCCCGGTTTTGCAACCGTGCTCTGATACCACTTAAGGATGTAGCACCCTAACGTAGGGACCACATCCCCCGCACCAAGATCCAAACCCGGTTATGAAATGAAAAGTCCATACCCGAATCCGAACTTTAGCGAACGGGAGACCAACTCACTCACTAAGCCAGGCGGAGCTAACTAAACTAACTCAGAGTGCGCGGAAGCTAAACAAATAAAAATCAAATCAAGTAAAGTAAATGCATATCATATATACTTATAGGTACCAACACATAACCATCATGTACAATGGCCCTCACGGCCTCATAAGAAAAAAGAGTGATTATAATCCAAATATTCAAGTCATCATTACAAAATAAGATGAAGTGTGTGTAGAATGCAACCAAAAGACCTAGACCAATAAGTGTAACGTGCAGACACACTTCTCCTCCTAGCTCAAGGTCAAAAGAGCACCTGAAACTGAAAGATAAAACGAGGGTCAGTCAAGTGACTAAGTGAGGGGGCTAATGCACACCCACACACTATATATATAAAGCATAGCACATAACAAAAGGTGGACTTATGAACCGGGAATAGGTTTTACAATGTATATACTTAAAACCATTTTCAAAGACTCTATCCCAATTCATAACACCCATAACAGATCATAACACATGCTCGGTGAGAACGAGCTTCCAACCTTTACTTTTCATATCAAAATAAATAATAAATCAGAAACATATCCAACCTCTACTCCAATGATGGAAGAGCCACCGGCGGCCCTAACCATCCATAACTTTAACAAAGTCATGCGGGGTAGCTATCCAAAAACGTGCCCTCCCCGTCTTTCACACCGAAGGCATCAAAATACCACGCCTTCCCTAGCTCCCGGGGTCACGCGTGATACCTTGGAAGGAAACTATGCACAGGCCGAGCTCCGACGACCCAATACCGTCCCAGGGATTCCTTACCTATAGTTCCTTGGATCCACATTCACATATACATAAAACATACCAATCTTTCATGGCTTAACTCGCTACAGAACTTGAACGTAAAACATTTTTCCAAAATAGCTTACATATGCTTTCATAAATACCTTTTTAAATCAAACGTGTTCCACAAGATCATACACATATCATATCCAACACTTATTTATATATATATATATAAAATATATAATCACATGCGAGGCTTGAAAATGTCACATAAAGGCTTTAGGTCATAACTATACAAAATTCCTAACCTCACCTTGTGCTTGCAAGTGAAAGGAGTGAAAGTGAGCAAAGCTAGGTCTGGGGCTCATTACCGGCTACCTCGTCTAAAAAAAAAAAACACGAGAACCCAATACTTAGACTCTAAATGGATCAAAAACAACGCACGAAAAATGTAAAGTATGCTTGAGATGTAATGCAAGTCACTTATCAATTAAAATGCATTCATTTAGCCAAACAAATACACAAAAACACAATCTCAAGCATAGACAAGTTACAATCGCAAAAGTAGCAAATTGTCGAACATATAAGTCATATAAAAGCATTTAAGAAGTATAGGAAGCAACCTGGAAAAGTTGAAAATCACAAGATTTACAGCGGCCTCTGAAATGACCGTTTTCGGCCTTGGTTAAAAATCTAAACAGTCGTTTCGATTGCTTCTGCATCAAACAGAGAGCTCCAAAACGGCCGTTTGCAAAATCAGAGCAAACACCAAGTGGCCATTTCAAAAGCTACTGACTCTCCCCTGCTTCTCGAAACGGCCGTTTCCAACTCCAGTTCAAAACCCAAACGGCCGTTTTCAAGACTCAAACTTGAACTCCCGCCTAACCGAAACGGTCATTTCCATTTTTCAAAAGAGGGCGAAACGGCCATTTCGCCCTGGCCTGGAGCGTAGGTCTGTTCTCAAATGAGCAGGAGAACGAAGCAAAATGGCACAAGGTAGCCAAAACTCAACCAAATCAAGTAAAACTCAAACACAATAACAAATATCATGTAAGAATCATATATACATGCTTAAAGCTCAAGAAAAACAAAAATTAAAGTCATATTGAATCAAATCCACATTTAAAGAAATTCAAGCTCAACAAGGTATCTTGCATTTAATCCATATACCAACTGATTCCTTATAGTGCAGGTATTGGTGTTGCAATTAATATCTTGGCAGAATTGACAGCTGTGGTCCGAGGGGTGGAGTTAGAAATAACACTTGGTGTTGATATTTGGATGGAACTTGATGCTAAAGTGGCTATAGATATCCTCAAGAGTCGAACAGCTGGAGATCTAGAGGTTCGCTCCCTCCTAAACCGATTTTGGACGATGACACAGGGAATAAACCTGAGAATTACTCATATATCTAGGGAAGGCAACAAACCGGCAGATCTGCTAGCGAATCTGGGAGCCGAAACACAAAACATTTGGAGCTTTCCCGATAATAACATGCTCCAACAACTCAGGGGATTAATTCGTCTTGATAAATGGAATTTCCCATGCTTTCGGTTCAAGTGACCGTTTGTGGAAGCCAGCGACATAGAAGCTGGTTATCATTTATTCAAGATGCCAACGTGAGAGATACATGCCCAACAGCTCTGTTTGCTAACTCTGCTACTTGTAAGGGTATTTTTATAAATTTTTTCCTTTCAAACACCCTCCACTTTGATTATAATTTTCTGCATAGATATTATATGATTTGTATAATGTTTGAGAAAGGTATCTTTGTCTTGCAGGATGGGCTGAATGCTATGGCTATGATCTATGTGACTATATTAAACCATACCAAATATGAGAATGACTTAAAAAAAGAAGAAGGGACCTGGTATGTTATGAACAACAAATATTATATTTGGCAAAATTATTTTAATACTTTCTCTTGGGACATGCTTATTACTCTTGATCATAGCCAAGCTGGAAAGAAATTGTTGTGTATGCAGGTTGGATTAGAAATTAAACATGGGATCGCAAAGAGCCATATTATTAGGCAAGTTTGGAACTATGTAATTGACGAAGCTATTGTGCATATTGTCCGACAACAACCAAATGCTTCCAAAAATTACCCTGAGGACGCTAGTGAAGAAGTTGAGTTCTCTTCCTGCAATTGGGTTGTTGCGTTGACACCCATACTTGCTCGGATGTCCGGGCGCCTCTGGAGTAGGCCATTGAGAGATCCTATTGTTTCGCGTAGCATGAGGGGCCGTTTAAATAATTTCGACTACTTCCCTAGAGTCAATCTTAACTTTATTAAGTGCTCTTTTAGTATGAACTTTGCCCACTTAATCTTATTCGTTATGTATTTTCGTGGGCATCCTGGCTCGAATAGCTTAGCTGATCCGTGGATCATGCACTCATGTATCTCGTTTGATTTTGGTTGTTTATATATGAGGTGGAAGCCTCGGTAAAAACTCCACTGCGCATTGCCGGTTCCCAAAAAAAAAAAAATAAAAAAAATATACCAACTGATTCCTTGCAATAAATATGACTAAGGCAACATGTAGGGCTCATAAATGAAGTTAGAATTCAATTATATCAATCAAAGATCACATAACCTCCATTTTAACCCAAACCCTTACTATTCATGTGGTTGATCAAACATATGCAAATTCATCACCATAACTTAAAATCAAACCATAGAAATGAAGAGCATGACGAGGGGATTCCGAAACTTACTTAAGCTCGAGAAAAGGTGCAGAAACGAGGGAGATATTGGCTTGAGAAGGATTGATCGAGGATGAAGGGTTTGGAGCTTCTTCTTGGCTCTTGTTGCTGCTGAAATCACATAAATGACGGGTTCGATTCAGTTGGTTCGGTTTAATCGGTTTAAAAGGTTTAGGGTTCAACATATCATAATTCAATCAATTTCAAATAATTCACATACACAATTAATTCAAATAAATTCATATAAATTCAAGTAAGTTCATATAATTCCAATATAATTGAATAAAGCACAATTAATAATTAAATCACACAATTACCTGACTGAACTGTAGAACGGGGTGTTACAGATGTGATCAATTACGTAAGACAGTGCTTGACTTGTCCGTTAGTGAAAGCAGAACATCAAAAGCCATCGGGGCTACTCTAGCCATTACCTATTCCAGAGTGGAAATGGAAACAGATAGCAATGGATTTTGTATTGGGATTACCACGAGTTAAAGGTGGTCTTGATGGAATTTGGGTGATTGTGGATTGATTAACCAAGTCAGCACATTTTCTTGCGATACGGATGTCTGACAAAATAAACAAGCTAGCCAAGAAGTACTGTGATGAAATTTTTGACTTCATGGAGTACCGGTTAGTATTGTGTCGGATCGGGATCCAAGGTTCACCTCAAGGTTTTGGCAAGAGCTTCAAAAGTGTTTGGGGACGAATCTTCACTTCAGCACAACTTTTCATCCATAGACAGATGGACAGTCTGAAAGACTGATCAGGTATCTTGAAGATGTGTTAAAAGCATGTGTGTTGGATTTCCAGAGTTCATGTAATGAACAATTGCCATTGATTGAGTTCGCTTACAACAATAGCTATCAAGCCTCGATAGGAATGGCACCATATGAAGTTCTTTATGGCCTGAAGTTTAGGTCTCCATTGTTTTTCGATCTCAAAGAATGGAATTGGACTAAACAAGAGGGCGTGAAAAGAGGTGAAAAGAAAGAAAAAACCCTCTAAGGCCGTTCAAGACGCCATTGAGAAGGTCCAATTAGTTCAACAACGGATGAAGGCGGCTTAAGATCGATAAAAGAGTTATGCGGACAATCGGAGGAAAGATCTTGAGTTTGAAGTTGGGGACAGAGTTTTTCTAAAGGTCTCTCCAAGTAAAGGATTCGCAAGAATTGGTAAGGAAGGGAAGCTAAACCCTCTATACTGGGGACCGTATGAAATTTTAGAAAGAATCAGGGATACGGCTTATCGGCTGGATTTACCTCCAAGCTTGACTGGGATTCACAATTTGTTTCATATATCTCAACTCCGGAAATATTTTCCAGGTGAATTAGAAGTTCTTCCTATTGAAGAAGTGGAACTTGAGCCAAATCTCACCTTCGTTCAGAAGCCAGTTAAGATCTTGGATCGAAAATTTCAAGAACTCAGAAATCGGCGTATCCCACTAGAAAAAGTTTTATGGAGAAGTGATAAGACAGAAGAAGCTACGTGAGAAACGGAGGATAAGATAAAAAAGTTCTACCCTGAACTGTTTCCGGATGAGCAGTGAATCTGAGGACGGATTCTTTTTAAAGGGGAGAGGTTGTAATGCCCCGTGTTTTCGTATGTGCAGGTAAGTGATACGTGTGCTTAATTTATGTTTTATAGGGTTTTAATTTCATTTATATGTTTTGAATTCATTTATAATTTGAAATATTTGTCTAAAATGCGTTTGTGTTCCAATTTGAAATATGAATATATGATCGGACTTGTAAAATTATGAAATGCATGAATCTTATGTCAATTTTATGGAATTGTGTGATGTACGCATGTCAAGGGTGTAATTGCAACTTATTTGAAAGTTATGGACTAATTGAAAATAATCTTTGGGCTTATTGTCACTTTTTGAAAGTTTAGGGACCTATTTGAAAAATAGGCCACCCTGAACTGTTTTGCGAATATCTTGAGCTCGGGAACTCGGATTCGAGTTCCGTCTTCGGCGTTGGGCTCGTTTTGACGATTCGGACCCAATAATGAAATTGATCTCATACCTTTTCGGTGTCGTTTGAACCTCCGACGAAGCAAATTTCAGCCAACATGACCTTTATAGCTTAACTTTAACCATTTTAATCAATTTTGGACCGGTTCGACCCATTTTTTGACTCAATTTTCATCCTGAAGAGCTGAAAATCCTTTATTTTCCCTTCCATATGCTTCGATCAACCTCAACTCCCAAGGAAAAAAGAGAAGAAACAAGAAGCCCCATTTTTTATCATTCAAACTTTGAGCTCAAGAGTAACCATATTCCATTCTTCCTCCAAGGTAAAGATTGATTTGGATTCTCCTCTTCTTCATGCATTATTTCATCTATAGAAAGCATGGGTTAAGTTAGGAATTCTTGGACTTTGAAGAAAAGCATGAATAGTGAAGGTTGGCTTTGATTCTTACTTCTTGATCCTACATGGTTTAACTTGAGTTTTAATGCATTAAATATGATCTATCTATCTTCCTTACCACTTCTACAAGCATAGATCACTTGTTGATTGAGAAATACATAAGTTGCCATTAAAGGAGCTTGAGCTCCATGTATGGAAAACTTGAAGCTTCAATGAGAATTTTTAGCTTTTATGTATGGATTCTTGTTTAATTCTTGAAGTACATGATTTTTTCCAAGTTTTTGTGATGAATTCCATGGCCAAGGTGTTGTGTAGCTTGTTGTTGTTGTTACTGCCGAAACAGGGGAGAAGGGGGTGTGTAGGTACGCGTGTTTGCTTCTGAAACATCAAGAAGATGATGGTGACTGGAGTGAGACACGTGCGTGTGTGTCTCTGTGCATAAAATGAGACACGCCCATGTCCCCAAGCCAATCCGTGGGGGAAACCTTCTGTACCGAGACACGGGCGTGTCTCATTTATAACTACACATGATACACCCCCGTGTCTAACTAGAGGTTTAGCTACTAATGCGAGACATGCCCGTGTCTCCATTTGTACTGCGAGGGAGAAACGCTCGTGTCTCCCCTGTTTTCATATATGTATGTAGCTTGCTTGTGTATTGAATTGTATGTCCATTTTACGTATTTTACAAGTCTCGTTTATGAATATTGAGTGTTATATGAATTCTTATGATTTGATATGAAATTGATCCATGGATTATGTAATATGTACACGTAAAATTTGATTACGGATCGAAGTGTGAATTGAATCGGAAACTGAATGAATGAATGAACATGAATGAATACGAATTTTTCATGTATTGAATGAATAACTTGTTTAAGTGGCATAAATTGGGTACATGAACATCTCCATCACATGATTATTCTTGTTCATGCACTTCATAACACTTGTATTGCATTGCCGTGCATCGTTTATGGTCATATTGAGTCTCACACGACTTCTGTTACACAGATCTTGGTCCAGTAGGAGACGAGGGCAGGCAGTGAGATCCTTTTGCTTTCTTTTGCGTATCAAGTTGGGTTCCCTTTTATTAGTTAAAGAAATGACCGGATATATCCTAATATATAAGATTTCGGCCAAAAGTATATTTATATCTATATCGAGTCTTTCAAAGAGTCCATGTTTTCAACGAAAAGCCTTTATTTTATGAATCCCTACCTCATACTTTGGCAAGAATTGATTGATCACAATGAATGGGGGCCCTGGGACTTAGTGTATGTGGCTATCCGGGGAAGCAAGGGTTGACGATGATCCCGTGCACAAGTTACACCAAACTACGATATTACCGGCCCTCGCTAGGAGATTAGCGAGGAATGGGAATCTGGGCTTTTAGGGATTCATACACCCCTATAGCCATAATGAATGGGTGGTCGGGCTTTGCAAACCCGTCCACTAACCGGAGGGAAAAGGAGTATATGGATGATTGAATGAACGATCAATGAATGTGCACAAAAGATTATGTATGTGATCACTAGTGAATGAACGATAATGATACACGAGGTGAAGGTTGGAGACTTAGCCACTCGCGGCTCACGAATAACCTAATGATTGAAAATGATTGTTATAATCCCGTTCGTTGTCTCTCTTATTTTTCCCACTTGGGTAATATTCTCAAAACCTTGTATGAGATTATAGTTTGCATGTATATGTTTAAATTCAGCGATACTATCGTATTATACCTGTTTTATACCCACTAGTCTCTTTAAGACTGAACCCGGGTTTGTTTTCAGTTCTCTTTTGCAAGTGGGAAGTGCTAGGCGGGAATACAAGTCTGTGGGAGTCTTGCATTAATCTCTAGCATTTCTCTTATGTACTTACTCATACTTGATAATTATCATAGTCTTATGAATGTTTGGAGCGCACTTGAACTGTATTAGGCCTCTTGTGTCGTTGATCTACAACATTTGTAATTGTTTTGTTGGTATATAGAGCTTAATAGCTCAATGTATATATTATGTTTATATTCTTCTGTGGTTGTGCTTACTCTATTATTATGATTGTTGATTCGTTGGTTTGAGGGTTAGTTCCCGCCTAGCGTAATGAGTGTGTTATGTCTCCGTTCGCCTTGATTTGACATGTGTATACATTTTCTATTTTATATACGGGTCGGATCATGGTGCGGGGGATGTGACGTCTTGGGCTCGGACGTTACAAAAATGAGTTGAAAAGTGTTGATCGTCATCGGCTATTGCGAAGACCATGATTTGGCCCCAACTTTTAAAAATAAAATTGAGAATGAGATGTTCACACCGTTGGTATTTGCATGCTGGGCAAGAGAAATACACAGAGAAACGCACACCAAGTTGTTAGGAGTAATTTCAGATTTTCTAATAATATTTATCGATAGTTTCCTCTCTTTCTTCTTATTTTTACCAATTTTGAATGTGTTTTTTTAAAAATATATCGATAGCTTCCTCTCTCATTTAAATAAAAACTAGTAACTCTGCACGTTCCATACATATGCAAATAAAAAATAATTATTATATAAAGATATTAAAATTAAATTCTTTTTTATTAAATATGTATTCTATAATTATTTTTAGTATAATTACTAAATTATAATAAATAAATGAATGGTTGCACAAAATAATATCATGTCAGTAACTATAAAAATTTAAAATATAAGTGAAAAGAGATAAAAATTAAAAGAAAAAGGATCCAAGTGATGCAAAAGAATAGATAAGTTAATAAGAGAAGTAATAAGAGAGAAAAGATTAAGAAAATATGCAATAGATAAAGCCGGATGAAAAAAGTTAATAAAAAAAATAGAAAAGAAAATACTTTTAGAGTCCAAAGATTTGGTCTCTCGCTTAATATAATAGTATAGATAAAAATAAAAATAAAACTATAGAGAGATTATTTAATATTTATTTTATTAGACATAATTAAAGAAAGGGTTATATAACGAAATGTTTCAAACTAGCGGTTATTTTTCTAAATAAAATAAAAACTTACTTATCTCTTTTAACTAAAAGCCCCTAAATATGGCCTTAGAGCTTAAGCTTATAGACTATTTAAAATAAGCTGAACCAAACACCCTCTAAATCCAAATAAACAAGATCAAGATTGGTTTATTTCCTAGAAAGTCATACGGAGTATAACAAATAGAAACTTAACAATTTTGATTAGGAAACAGCAAATCTACAATGCAATATAGAAAACAAGATTAAACAGAATCACTAATTGAACAGATTCACGACGGTTCAATGCATGTGTAGTTATTTCGACAGCTAAGTTCACATATTATACAAATCTCATGTAGAATAATCTTAAACATCCATCTCTAAGTTTAAACTAATCACCTCAAACTTCAAGATCTAAGAAAAGCAAAAGAAGCCCATGAAATTAGTAATAAGGGTAAACTTTAAACAGAGGTAGTACCTATTTCTGCTGAATTAGCTTCCACAAAACTAACTTCAAAACATCGCAAACATCTAATCCATATACTTTAAGCTGGTAAAATTTTTCTCCAGATCTGGTTTTCCATTTAGTGGACTCTTTGCCAAATACAAATCTCCAACTTCATCCAGATAAGGGCCTACAAATTTCTCATAGAACCTCTTCTCTGACATTCTACCGAGATATTCAAAACATGGCCACTTTTGAATAATCTTCTTACTTTCCCAGGGACGGAGCCAGGATTTTATGGGAGGGGGGCGAAAATTAAAAATATATATAATATTTTTTTAAAAATAAATATAGGCCCGTGTACTGGTTTCGTTAGTTCTTTGATTTGGTGGTAGATATGTATAACATGTGCTTTTACTTTTTAAAAGTTTAGGTGTTCTATTTTGAAAAACATTAGTATTAACATATTGTATAATAGGTGTCTTTGGTATATATTTTATACGAGAAACTTCTCGAAATATATCTTCCATATATATTTTATCTGTGTTTTTAAATTGTATACTATGATGGCTGTTTGTTAAAGCATATCCAATGGTGTATGTTATTGAAAATGGATAGTCGTTTGTTTCCATTAGATCTTGTCTTTCAAATTTATAAGCAATGTTTAAAGATTTATCTAGTTTTTCTGTTACTAATGGTATAGCATAGTGTAAAGCTACATTAAAAAGTAGTTTAGTATAAGCAAGGTTTCCTTCAATTATTCCAAGTATTTTATCTTTTATGTTCATAATTCTGTCATCACATATAGCTAATTTTATGGGTGAGTTTATTCCTTCAGCAAATGTACTCTTAATTAGTATCTGTATTGTAGAAATATGTATATATCCTATTTTACTAGGTGTATATTTAGCTTTTTTAATTTTCTGAATTATATCAGCTTTGTTTATCAATGAAATAGCCTGTGTTCCTTTTGTTGTAGAAATTTCAATAGGTGTTTCACATGTAAATTTTCCATATAGTATAATGTTTTTTCTGCTCAGTTTTGTTTTTAAATCTGTTTTCATATCTTGTCCATCAATTAAGTTTAACTCTTTTCTTCTGACTTTGTTTAATTTTTTGTTGTCTATAACAATATCTTGAGAAAAGTATCCGTATTCTTCAGTTGTTTCAAAATTCTCAATCTGATCTATTAAACTCGTCTCCATGTATATAATTTCTAGTATACAAAAGTACTGATAACAATTTCATAATAAAGTTTGTATTGTTTACCTGTTTGGGTGTTCATATCTACTGTCTTCATGCACTCCATGTTACCTGTTCATCATCTCTTTGAAGTATATGTTTGATTTTTGTATGAAAATTGTTTGGTTGTGTATGGTTGTGTATAGTTCTGCTATTCAGGCGTGAGGCCAACAGAAAAGAAAAGCTCAAAGGCTTAAAACTCAGAGAGTTTTTTGATCAACACATGATCTTTTTTCTTCTATTCCGGTCTCCCCATTACATACTACATTGAGGCCATTATATAGGCGCTCAACTTACTATTACAATGACTAATAATGCAGAAGATAACTCATACACTCTAATGTACAAAAGTCAAAAAGTAGAAAAAGACTTAAAGATAATAATGGTGCCCAACAACTGCACCTAAAAGCAGACAGAGACATAAAGTCTGCATTATTGAAGTGTGTTCGTCATTGCATGCGTATTCCCTTGAGTGTTTGACGTCATTGCATGCGTCAGTTTACATTACTCTTCAGTAACAGTATCTTCCTTTATTGACTCGTTTGAATTATGGGACCCTGTTTCTTCAGCTTTGTCTTCTGGTCTATCTTGGCACATTGCACAGCTGTGTTCATCAATTATTTCACTGTATTCACAGAAAATGAGTTTGACTTCCTTAGGAAGTGTCTTCAGGCTGTGTTCTTCAATCTTGATAAAAGTTTTCTCAAAATTTTCCAACGTTTTTAGTTGTAACGGTGGAATTGTGTATCTTGAAGATCCGTATATCAAATGATAATTGGATTTGTAGTTTATTTTGACATTACTGTCCTTGTTTATCTCCTGTGATGCATAAAATATTTGATTTAGTTGTTTTGCAACTATCTCATTTATGTCATCAAGTGTCTTCATTGTGTCGATGCTGGGGTATTCTCCGTTTGAAACTATCAATTTGATAATTCCATAAGAGTGTACTGATACTCCTTCTTCGTTGAAGATGGGATATGAAAGTGTAGATTTGAAGACTATTTCTTTATCCATGTTTCCTTTTGAGACTCGTTTAGCATAGTCTTGAAGTGTTGACATTAGTTTTGGGCTAAATTTTCGAAAACAGTTTGGGTTTTTAAAGTATAGGGTGTCAAGAAATCCATGTATGAAGAATTGGTATATCAGGTCTGGGTCTGTTTGTTCAAATACAACGACTTTTGGGCCGTTTCTGTTTACTGGGTACCAAAAAAGGTTGTTTTTGTCTACCTCTGGGTTGTATTCAAAAATAGATTTCAAGAGGTTGTCGAATTTTTCTTTTGAGGGTTGTATTTGGGCCTCTTTTTGGGCTGGTGTTTGAACACGATCCATTGGGTTTACTGTAGGTACGTTTCCAAGAACTCTCATGCGTTCTTTTAGGCTGTTTTGGGTTTGAAGAGAAACAGTAGTTTGGAGAGTATTTTTGTAGGTTTTGGTTTCTTCAAGGGCTTGTTTAGCTTCTTCGAAACTGGTATAGGATTTATGTGTTATTCCTGAGTGTCCCAATATGTGTATACTTGCTTTAGACCAATGGTATTAGATCCCACGGCTTGGGCCGTTGAATATTGTGTACCATTTTTTGACTTGTTTTCTTTCATCTTCATTGTCTTGTATAGCCGCTGATAAAGAAGTATTCCCTTCGACTGCTGTTTGTGGAAATGTTTTTGATTTTGTGAATGTTTTTGGTGATGATGATGATGGATCCACCACGCTTGCTGGTAGCTCTGATGGTGGAAGTCCTGCTGCTTGTTGGACAGCGTGTAACGCGGCAAGAAGTTCTTGACGCTGTGTCAGCTTGGATTCTGTGAATTTTTGTATTTCCAATTGTTTAGCTCTCGTGAATTGTTGTATCTCATGATCAATAGTTTCGATGTTTTGTTTCATCAGGGCTATTGCGGCCTCCATTCTCGAGTGAGTGTGTCCGCAAGAGCGTTCTCTTCTGATTTTATGTATACGATGTGAAATTGGTAACTTCGAATTTCGAGCTGCCACCGTATCAATCGTCCTTGATTGTAGTTGTCTCGGAGTGTATACCTGTAGAAGTTTGTTAGGTATTTTGAGTCTGTACGAAGTTCGAATTCTCGAGGTAAAAGCTCGAGTTTCCATTTCCGAAGTATCTTTAGACATGCAAGTGTCTCTTTTTCATGAACTGTATAGTTTTTCTGGGTTTCAGTAAATGTCCCAGATATGTATTTACAAAGTTGTGTGATCTCGCGAACCTTTTTGGTTCTTGTATTCATAAGACCTTCGAGGTCGTTTGTATTCATTTTTTCGGCTGGTATTGCAAGCATGCAACCAGACCATTTATCATTTGAAGCGTCTGTCTCAATGATAATAAAATCATTTTCCTTTGGATTGTATAAAACAGGCAATGTTTCACAATACTGTTTTATTTTTTGTACTTGTATTGAATCATTAATTCGCCAATTCCATTGTATCTTTTCAGAAAGTTTCTTTTGTAATTGTGTTCTTTCTTTAGCAAGGTTCTTTATGAAACCTTGATCAGAAATATAGTTTAAACATCCAAGAAATCTTTGTAATTGTTTTCGATCAGTAATTTGATCTGGAAATTCGTTTAATTTTTTCAAAATGTTATCTTGAAGAACTATGTTTCCTTGTGAATCAAAAGTATTACCAAGAAAATCAATTTTTTGTTTACATAAGACTGCTTTCTTTTTAGAAAGAATTAGTCCTTTATCTTTGCATCGTTTCAAAACTATTCTTAGTTTTTTCAAATGATCTTCTTTATCTTGATTACTAAAGATGATAATATCATCAATGTAAGCAAGACAAATATCTTCTAGACCTTCAAGGTTTTTATCCATAAATCTTTGGTATATTCCAGGTGCTTGTTTCAAACCAAATGTAAACCATTCCATTGATAATGTTTTTGTGGAGGACATGTAAAAGCTGTTAGTGGTTTTGTATCTTCATGCAATCTTAATTGCCAATATCCTGATTTAGCATCTAATGTACTGAACCATGTTTGTCCTTTTAACCTATCTTTGATATAATCAATTCTAGGAAGTTTATTTGCATCTCCTATAGTTTTTTCATTTAATTCTTTATAATTTATGACCATTCGTCGTTTTCCTCGCTTTATTTCATTTTTGTTTTCTACATAAAAAGCAGGTGCTGCGTGTGGACTTTTGCTTTCAGAAATTAATCCTTTTTCCAAAAGTTGTTTACATTCTTCTTTAAATTCATCAATATCTTGTTTAGAATAAGGTATATTATTTTTTACATTTACTTCATCTAAAGGATTTTTAAGTTTAATTTCAACTATCATATGATTATTGTTTTTATTTTTATCTAAAGGATCTTCACTAGTGACAGAGTCTAAAATTTCTTCTATTTCTTTTTCAAGATTTGTTTTTATGAAAAATATTAATTCATGATTAATTAAATAATTTATCTTGTCTATAAGATTACTTCTGTCTTCAATTTTTACTATAGGTATTTTAACTGTTTCACTCCTTTGAGATAGTTTTTCATTAACAGGTGATTTTAAAGTGATGTATTTTAAATCTTGACAAAAAGGTCTATATAGTTTCAAAAAGTTATTTCCTAGGATAAATGGTAATCCTGTTTCGTGTCTGTATATAGATGGTATAATAAAACAATATCCCTGTATCCAAACTTTTTCTAAGTATGTCGCGTACCATATATAATAATGACTTGCATCTGCTATCATTACTTTTAATGGTTGTTTAAGTTTTTTCCATTTGAATATTGTAAGAGCTGGTGAAGCAAAGCATAAGCTTGCTCCTGTGTCTATAAATGCTTTAATTGTTTTATGTTTTATTCTTACTTCTATAAATGTAGCGTTAGAGTTTTTCATTTAAAAATCTTCGTCTGAACTATAATCATTTTCTGATTCTGTAACTGTTTCTATTTCGTATATGTTTTCTAGATCAGAATAGTCTTCTTCTATTGGTTCTAGATTGTATGTTTGAGCTACTTGAAGTATATATAGTTTTTTCTCAGGCTGTTTTCGTTGTTTGGGACATTCCCTAGCATAGTGTCCTTCTTCATGGCAAAGCCAACATTGACATTTTTTCTTTCCTTCTGGACAGTATTTCTGTTTAGGTTTGTATTCTTTCTTTTTAAAGAAACGTCTTCTTCTTTTTTGAAATTTATGTTTATTATTGTCTATCCATCTTTTAGGTTTCTTTCTCCATCTATATCTTTTATCCTTTCTCCTATATTTTCTTTTTTTGTTTGGCCGAACTATGTATGAACTTTCTCCGTATTGTTGAGGTACTAAAGGATTTCCCTCACAACATATTGTAACCTTGTTTTTAACTGCATTGTGTAATTCTCTTTCATAGCATTTGTCTCCTATAAATTGTTCTACTACAGTTTGCGCTCCTCCTAGTGTTTCTGTAACGAATCCTTCATTTATTTGTTTCTTAAATTCTGCATATACTATTTGTCCAACTGGATAAGGTAATTTATTAAAGTATAATGACAGATATTTTTCTCTGTTTTCTTTGGATAAATTATAGTAATACATATTGTATTCACAGTTAAAGTGTTCTATAGCGCACATGTCTAATATTTGTGTATTGACAAGATGATATGCTGCTCTATCTTGTTCTCTTTTACTAACAAAGAGTTCTGAATCTTGTATAGGTATTCCGACAAACTCTGAGTATATTTTTGCAACTATGTTCCAAAAAGTATCTATAGCATCTTCCCCTATCAAGAGTGTTTTCTGTTCTTCTGATAATGTGGCTAAGTAGTGTGTTATATTTCCTACTGTTTTATATTGTATGAAATTAAATATTGTTTTAAAATTTCCTTGTCTTAATCTATCTTCAGTTTCTATAATTAATCCTAATTTATGTGCCCATTCTGTAATAAGTGTTGATTTGTTTGTTACACAATCTAAATTTAGTATTCCATCGACTCCTAATATTCCCTTTGTAGGTATATATTGTTCAGGTATTTTAGACCATCTTCCTTTTTTATTTGGAATATATCCCTTTTTAAAATTGTATTGTATGCTTGAATTTTTTAGAGGATTGGTATATTTATCTTCTTGATAAGTTTCCCATTTAATTTCTTCTTCTCTTTTTGTGTTACTTGCTTCTGGAATATCTTTCTTATCTTTTTCTTGTTTTAAATTGTGTTCCATTCCTAAGACATCGTCTTCTGATGACTCATATCCATATATTACTTCTTCGTTTTCTACTTCTGGTTTTATGGCTTCTAATGTATGAGTTTGTTTATTTTCTTCATCAACTATTTTTAATGATTCTAATAAATTGTTTAATTCGGCAATTTTTTCTTCTAAATCAAAGGTTTCCATTATAATCGTGGAGCTTCTATTTGAAAAGGTTTGAGATTTTTATTTTCAAAATATGTTTCAAGATCGGCAATAGTTATATGTCTAGAATATTCTTTTCGTATAATTACTTCTTTGAGTTGTTTTAATAATTCTTGACAATTTGACATAGGAAGTATTATTTGTTTTTCTTCAGATGTACTACTTTGGTTTTCCACTTGTTTTCCTCTAAGTTCTCGTAGAAGTTTATCTAAAATTTCTTGTGTATTATCAATTTCATTTATAACATCTTGTTTTTTATCTAGAAGAATTTGTTGTAACATATCTATAATGGTGTTTAATTGTGGGTTTGTAGTAGTGTGGAATAAATGTGGATATTCTCCCCCCTCCTGATGACAAGAGAAAATATTTTGATCAATGTTATAGTATGTTTCGATTTCTTGAGTTTTATTTGTATTGTTTATAGTATCTTCTAATTGTGACATTTTTTTATTAGTACTTATTAATTGTTCTGTTAATGTTTGTACTGTATTATTTAAAGATTGTACTTGTTCGTTTAATGTTTCTACAAATTTTTGTAATTCTTGTGTAAAACTCATGCTGATGAAAGTATATTTATTTTAGTTCGTAGTCTCTTGCACCAGTTTAGTGTATTTTCAGTTTGTTCTCTAAATTCTTCTGTCTGTTCGTTATGTTGTTTTAACCATGTCATGTATTTTTCTAATCTTATTAAATTAACTGGAGTGTATATTTCATTTTTCAAGAGTTGTTTTTCTCTTCGTTTCTTACTATTGAGAATTTCTTCTTGAATTTTATAGTTTGTTGGATTAGTTATTAAGTTTAGAACTAGAGTTTCTTGTTTTATTATACTCCGAATCAGTCTTAATTCTCTTCGTTTTATCTGTTTATTAAATTGATCCATTTTTATCCATTTATTTCCCGTTGATATATTTTTTCTATCAATTTTGTATTTGTTATATCAATTTGTTTAACATTGTCTGTTATATTTTTTATTTCATTTGGGTATATAAAAATCTCTTTCATAATAGAGTCGTATTTTGTTGCAACATCTAATTTCTTTCCTAATTTTCTTATATCAGTTTTGATTTTGCTTTGTTCATTCATTTTATTTTTGAAATCGTTTTAATATTAAAATAGTCTTTTGTATTTGTTCTTGATAATATTCTGCCCAATATTCATGATATCTCGTGATATACCAGTGTCCATTATTTCTATCTACTAAATATAAGTTTTTATGATTATTATATTCTTCGTATAGATCTGTTAAATATTCATTATATTCTTTCATGAAAAGTATTGTGGGTGAAAATATAATATTTCAAAAGTTTCTTGTATTGATTTGTAATAAAATATCAACTGTGTCATGGTTTTTTAGAAACGCTTTTCGCATTCACGTTTCATACTAATTTTGTAATTGAAAAGTCAAAAATATACTACTATTAAAAAGTTTCCTATTATATTTGTTACTTGCACGAAAAAATTCCTGAACCTCCTTTATCTTCTTTTCTGATACACCAAACACCATAGGAGAATTTCTAAATGCTGCTAATAAATCATCTTCTGAGAAACCGGAGTTTCGAAAAGCTGTCAACTTACGCTCCCATGCCTCATCAGAGAAAGAACCACGTACACGAACAGCGTGAATAAACCTTTTGGAACTCCTACTAACTCCCATTTGATCAACCTTTTCAACTAATTTCTTCATATTTTCAGGCTTACAAAACAAAAATCTCGGGAAATAATACATAATCCATGTAATCTGCTCCATAGAGATGCTGCAGCTTTTCAAGAATTCCACATTTGGGATAAAAGTGATTTTTAAATCATTTTTCAGGAAATACCCGGAAGCCTTTAATAACCTAACCAGTTCCGAATTGGAACCCAACAAGTTCCTTAGATCGGATAGGGCAGGAATTAATCGTTTGTCCAAGCTTCGTTTCAAGATCGAGGGATCATTTGAGATTATTTTGACTACGTCGTCAGCCGAAATGCCCCATTCCTGGAGAATCCTGATTTTGGGCTTGATGGTTTTCTCAAGTTTTGCAGAGAGCAAATCGGGGCAGGATTTCACCATTTTCTCCACTTGGGTTTTTGAAAAGCCGATTTCGTTGAGGAAAAAGAGTACCGAATCGGACTTCTCCGGGTTTCTGATTCTGGTTAGAACAGACGCAATTTGTGAAGCTGCTTCCGGAGAGAAATGGTGTTTGTGCAACAAAAAATCGAAAACTGTAGGATTAACTACGGATTTCCTTCCATTTGAGGTAGAAAATTGGAGCAGGGAAAGCGAGAAAGCATAGTGGGATTTTGGGAGGGATGAATTGAAATTCAAACGACAAACACTTCGGCGCACAAATGCAGTAATCATAATTTCTTTTTCAACGAACGGAATTAAAACTGAGTGCGGAGAAAACACTTACCCAACGACGTCGAAGAATTGGCGTTGAATGTTTGATCTCAATTTGGGGATTAGGGTTCAACATGGAAGAAAACTCGAGTTCATTCATACCCGATCCGACCCGGTCCATACGGATGTGCTTTTGGCGGGGATTTCACTCCAAGGGGGGATCTTTAATTTTTCTGAATTAGTTTTAACCACAAACTGTATTTGTAATTATTCCTATTTGATTACATTCTTAAAATAATTGAAATAGTATATGATGCTTATAGAAATTACATACTTAATTTGTAGACTAGTAATGCTATACAATCGATGCGTGTGAAAAAAAAAAATTTAACTTAAAATTTTCATATTATTACTTAATTTATAATTATTTTTAATATAATTATAATTTTACGATAAATAAATGAATAAATAAAATAATATAATATCAAATTAATATAAAGTAATAATTAAATAAAACTTAAAAAATATTACTTAAAAAATATTAAAAATAGAAAATATAATAAAAAAGTTGAAATGAGGTAAAAGGAAAAAAATAGAATTAAAAATAAATAAGTGATAAAAATAAATAAAAAAAGAATTTAAGAGTCTAATAAATAAATGGGCAATCTTTGAAAACTCCCCGTGAGTTTGGAAAGTTCCTTTTTACTCCCCATTTTCAAATACATCATTTGGGGTTTTAGGTACGCGATTCTAGGATTTAGATATGCGATTCTGGGATGTAGATACGCGATTCTGGGATTTAGATACTCCCCATTTTCAAATACATCATTTGCGGATTTGGATACGCGATTCTTGAGTTTTTATACATCATTTTTGAAAATGGGGAGCTAAGAGGAATTGGACTTATCATTTGGGGAGTTTTCGGGAATTTCCCGATAAATAAATGCGTGAGTGGTTAGGCAGAAAACTGCTAAAATACGTAGGTAAAATTTATGTTCAAAAAATAAAGTTTAAAAAGATATATTTTTGACATTAAATGGGTCCCTATGTTAATATAATAATATACATGATATTTGACTCCAAATTTAGAAAAAAATTAGAAAATAGGAGACTAAATTAGATTTAGGGGAATTTAGGAGTTTGGACAGACAGAGAAAGAGATCGGTAATTATCTAAACTTCTAGTTCAAAACAACTCTAGCTTAAGTTGCTTGTGAGTAGGCTTGAGACTCACGATGAAGAGTATATCCTAATAGTTTTAACTTTTAATATAAATATACGTGTCGTTTAAATTGTTTTAATTTTTTACATAATATAATATATTTTTTTATTATAAATAAAAATAAAATATAATAAATAATTATTTATTAAATTTAACCAAATTTAGAAGCTCTCGCACCGTAATTTCATTGAACGGTATTTAGTCAATTTTTTGGCAAATATCATAACACTTTCGTACTATATTGGTGGGAATAATGACCGAATAGTATTAGAGGGCCGAAATTGAAGAAATTTAAAAACATTAGGGGTTGATTTGCTTTTGAGATGAAATAGGAGGACCAAGCTAGAATTTACCCCAAATATTGCACTTACAAAAATCGATTGTGGTTATATTTCGGAATCCGCGCCAAAGCACAGCCACTCAAATATGGATAACGGTAGTTGTAGAACCCTAAACCCCCAAATCCAATTGGCATGTGGTTTTGATATCCTGTTCGTGAAACGGAATCATGATTACTTCATTCGCGCCTCAAAGTTTCACCCGTTTGGATTTGTGGAATTCTTCATCTCTCTGCAAATGCAAATCCCATTCCCATGTTGCTTTCTCGCTTTCTCTGTCCAACTTGTCCGCCAAATCCCAGCCTACAGTTTCTGAATTGCTGTTTAACGGAATCCCCTCTCCTAAATCGGCTTCAGAAATCGCCTCCGATGTGGCCCGTCTGAAAAACCGGGAAAATCCTGAACTCGTCTTGTTCCTGATAGAAAACGGTTTCTCAGATAAACAGGTGGCGAAGGTGGTGAAATCCAGGCCCGAATTGTTCTGCGGGAATATCGAGAAAATCAAGCCCAAAATAACGATTTTCTACGAGTTGGGCATTCCGGCTGAAGACGTTGCTGTGATAATCTCAAACGATCCCTGGATTTTGAGACAGAGCTTGAGCCAACGCCTCATCCCGTCGTTGTATAAGCTCAAGGATTTGTTCGGATCCACGGTTGAACTGGCTAGGTTGTTGAAAGCTTCTGGGAGGTTTTTGAAGTGTAATCTGGACACCAATTTTTTCCCAAATGTAGAATTCCTGAAAAACTGTGGCATTTCCATGGACCAGATTTTTCGACTGGTTCATACTTATCCTAGATTCTTTCTGAATAATCCTGAAAGCATGAAGAAATTTGTGCAGAAGGTTGATGATATGGGAGTGAGTAGAGATTCTAAGATGTTTATTCATGCTCTTCGTATACGCAGTTGTCTTTCTGAGGAGACATGGGAACGTAAAATTAGAACTTTTCGGAAGATCGGTTTTTCGGATGAAGACATAGCTGCAGCTTATAGAAATGCTCCTTCAGTGTTTGGTTTATCAGAAAAGAAGCTAACGGAGGTACTCGAGCTTCTTATTAGCACTAATAAGTACAGTTTGTCATGCATTACTAGCACCCCGGAATCACTTATGTACAGCATCGAGAAGAGGTATATTCCGCGCCTGAGGGTTTTGGAAGCTCTGGAAAAGAAGAATATTATTAAAAAGTGGCCCCCTTTGACAACACTCTGTAGAATGTCAGAGAGGAAGTTCTATGAGAGATACGTTCGCTTTTATTTAGACGAGGTCGGTGATTTGTATATGGCACTCAGTGGGAAAACGGAGATGGAACTGAATGTGGATTCTGATGCTAAAAAAATCTGAAGTTTTGAAGTTATTATCGTGGCAAATTGTCTTTTGAAGTTGGTTTTGTGGCAATTTGTCGTAGCTAACTCAGCAGAAATAGGTAATATCTTCATTTACAGTTTATTTGTTTAATCACCTTTGTGGATTTCTTGTTTCCCTGAATTGCAATTTAGTTTATTCCCCCCTTTCTTGTATATTTTGTTTAATGATTGTCGCCAACCTAACTCAAACTCTGGAAACAATGGATTTCAACTAGAAGGTGAGTGAATGCCGAATATCACATTTGAACCGATCCTGGTTTTGTTTACTTGGATTTATGCATTGGTGTTCTATCGTATAAAGCTTGTCTGTACTTGAATTAGAACTTCAAGTTGCGTATTTCATTTTATTCCATGTTTTCTCCTTTTGAACTGTTTCTTATAGGTACATTATTTATGAAATAAGACATTTCCGAGGTTTCTTTTGCTTGACTTGAAGCTTGCATTAGTTTCATACCAGTACGGAATGTAGCCAAAATAGCTAGTAAGAATTCGGATGTTTACACCACACAAGTTGTGTTCCAGAGCTTATAAGACGTTTTGGGATCTTATAAGTTTTAATTTTGTTTGGAGAGATCAGTGCTTATAGCTTATAAGTTCTAGCAATGATGAAAAATAGTATAACAAAATTAATTTCATGATGTTCATTGTTCTTTGAGGCTATTCATATGTAAATTTGAGTGAAAACGAAAAATATTGATCTCATTTTAATGTTTGAAATTAGACTGCATGTAAGATATTCTGTAAAATAAGTTGGCAGAGCTTATATTTTTGTTATTATTTTTAGGAGCTTATGAGCTCCATGTTAGCTTTTGGTACATCTGAGCTCCTTTATGATACAATAAGTGAAGACTTCTTTCAAGTAATATAGATGATATTTTGTTGATCCAACTCCCTAACATTCTTGTTGATATAAAGGTTGAACATGTCGGATCTATGGTGATCGTGCGTGCATTTCCTCGTCGGTTGGGTACTTTGGAAATTTTTGGCAGCGAAACTAATTTGGATATTTGATCTTGGTGTTCACTGATGAATGACGATGATGTTCGAAGATTCACTAATACGGAGCTCGTTGAAGGGGTATGTGTACGTATGCCTGTCCTTTTATTGTAGGTATGAATATGTACATTGTTGGTTTCAGAACGGAGCATAATCCATCAGATAATACCCTGTGATATTACGATTTTCACTTTGCAAACTATTCTCATGCAGTGACTTACATAATGAACTGTAATAGTGTATACCTTATGTAGGTGGATATGATTGAGATTGATATTAAATCAAAACCATATTTTTACTAAATTGTGTATCAGTTTTTGGTGTTCGGCAACAAATTTTTTTTGTGTAAGTGGCAATTTGGTGTAGTTTCAGAGGTGTTTGGTACGTATTGAATGTTGAATAGATGATTAGGTTCAATTAGGGGTGGCAAAATGGGTTGAACCCAATGGGTCCAACCCATTATAGGTGGGTTGGGTTGGATTGGTTTTGATGAAATTTAAATTGGGTTGGTTTGGGTTGGGTCAATGATGGGTTAGAAAAGTAATGGGTTCTTCATGGGTTATGGTGGGTTGATATTGAGTTTGAGTTGGGTCTTTAATGGTTTAATATTAATTATCCAATTTTAATGTTTTATTACTATTTTACCCTCCCCATAAATTAAATAGTATATTTTTATTCATAAACTTTTTAAACATAATTACACATTTTTTACACATACTAACACATATTTACACACACTAACACAATTTTACACATATTTTCACACAATAAAATATTTTTTACACACATTTACACACTAACATAATTTTACACGTATTTTCACACACGAACACGATTTTTAACTCGTTTGCCAAATTTTCAACCTGCTCTATTTATTTTAGACTCGTTTGACCCATTTTGGATCAATTTCACCCATTTTTCAACCCGTTCAATCTATTTTGGACTCGTTTGACCCGTTTTTGACCATTTTAACCCGTTTTTCGACTTATTCGACCAATTTTGGACTCGTTTGACCAATTTTGGACCCGTTTCATCCATTTATCGACCTATTAGACCTGTTTTGGACTTATTTGGCCCATTTTGAGCTCGTTTCACATGTTTTTCAACTTGTTCAACCTATTTTGGACTCGTTTGACCCATTTCGGACCATTTTAATCGGTTTTTCGACCTATTCGACCAATTTTGGACTCGTTTGACTAGTTTTGGACCTCTTTCACTCGTTTTTCAACCTATTCGAACTATTTTGGACTCGTTTGGCCCATTTTAGACCTATTTCACCGATTTTTTTGTGTGTTTGAATTATTTTAGACCCATTTGATCCGTTTTTTGACTTATTCAACCCATTTTGGGCTTGCTTCACCTATTTTTCAATATGTTTGATTTATTTTGAGCCTGTTTCACCCGTTTTTCGACTTGTTCAACCTATTTTGGACTCGTTTGACCCATTTCAGACCATTTTTCCCGGTTTTTCGCCCTATTCGACCAATTTTGGACTCGTTTGATCAGTTTTGGACCTCTTTCACTCGTTTTTCAACCTATTCGATCTATTTTGGACTCGTTTGGCCCATTTTAGACCTATTTCACCGATTTTTTATGTGTTTGATTATTTTAGACCCATTTGATCCATTTTTTGAATTGTTCAACCAATTTGGACTTGTTTCAACCTATTTTTAGCATGTTTACTCTAACGTATCATATATATCCAAATTTGGTGAATATGATCTAAAATGGGCCAAATAGATCCAAAATAAGTAAAATGGATCCAAATGGGTAAAATGTGGGTTAAATGGATCCAACTGGGTAAAATGTGGATAAAATGGATCCAAAATGGGTAAAATGGATCCAAGTGGGTAAAATGGATCCAAAATGGGTAAAATGGATCCAAATGGGTAAAATAGATCCAAAATGGGTGAAATTGATGCAAATGGGTAAAATTGATCCAAGTGGGTAAAATAGATCCAAAATGGGTAAAATGGATCCAAATTGGTAAAATGGATCCAACTGGGTAAAATAGATCCAAAATGGGTTAAATGAATCCAAATGGGTAAAATGTGGGTTAAATGGATCTAAGTGGGTAAAATGGATCCAAATGGGTAAAATGGATCCAACTGGGTAAAATAGATAAAAAAATGGGTTAAATGGATCCAAATGGGTAAAATAGATCCCAAATGGGTAAAATAAATCCAAAATGGGTAAAATGGATTCAAATGGGTAAAATAGATCAAAAATGGGTTAAATGGATCCAAATGGTTAAAATGGATCCAAATGGGTAAAATGTGGGTAAAATGGATCCAAATGGGTAAAATGGATCCAAGTGGGTAAAATAGATCCAAAATGGGTTAAATGGATCCAAATGGGTAAAATGGATCCAACTGGGCTAAATGGATCCAAATGGGTAAAATGTGGGTTAAATGGATCCAACTGGGTAAAATGTGGGTAAAATGGATTCAAGTGGATAAAATGGATCAAAAATGGATAAAATGAATCCAACTGGATAAAATGGATCCAAATTGGTAAAATGGATCCAAAATGGGTTAAATGGATCTAAGTGGGTAAAATGGATCCATAATGGGTAAAATTGATCCAAATGGGTAAAATAAATCCAAATGGGTAAAATGTGGGTTAAATGGATCCAAATGGATAAAATATAGGTTAAATGGATCCAAGTGGGTAAAATGGATCGAAATGGGTAAAATTGATCCAAGTGGGTAAAATGGATTCAAAATGGGTAAAATTGATACAAATGGGTAAAATAAATACAAATTGGTAAAATTGAATCGAAATGGGTAAAATGGTTCCAAATTGGTAAAATTTGGGTAAAATGGATCCAAATGGGTAAAATTGATCCAAGTGGGTAAAATGAATCCAAATGGGTAAAATGGATGCAAAATGAGTAAAATGGATCTAAATGGATAAAATGGATCCAAAATGGGTAAAGTAGATCCAAAACGGGTGAAAAGGGCCTAAAACGAGTCGAACGATTCCAAAATAGGACAAATAGGTCAAAAAACAAGTTAAAAGAGAGTCCAAAATAGGTCAAGAGGTCAAAAACGGGCCTAAAACAAGTAGAACAAATCGAAAATAGGTCTAACGGGTTGAAAAACGGGTGAGATGGTCTTCAAACGGTTCAAAACGAGTCTAAATAGATTGAACAGGTTAAAAAAAGGGTTAAAATAGCCCAAAATGGGCCAAATGAGTCAAAAATAGAATGAACATATAAAAAAACGGGCGAAATAGGTCAAAAACGGGTCAAATTAGTCCAAAATAGGTCAAATAGGTCGAAATACGGATTGAAATGGCAAAAAATGGGTCAAACGAGTCTTAAATAAGACAAACAAGTCGAAAAACGAGTGAAACGATCCCGAAATGGGTCAAATGATTCCAAAATAGGTCGAATAGGTCGAAAAACGGGTGAAAGGGGCCCAAAACGAGTTGAACGAGTCAAAAATAGGTCGAACAGGTTGAAAATTGGGTGAAATGGGTCCAAAATGGGTCAAACGAGTCCAAAATAGGTCGAACAGGTTGAAAATTGGGTGAAATGAGTCCAAAACGGATCAAATGATTACTAAAAAGGTCGAATAGCTAGAAAAACGGGTGAAAAAAGCCCAAAACGAGTCGAACGAGTCAGAAATAGGTCGAACAGATTGAAAATTGGGTGAAATGGGTCCAAAACGGGTTAAACGAGTCCAAAATAGGTCGAACACGTCGAAAAACGGGTGAAACAGACCAAAAATGGGTTAAACGAGTCTAAAATAAAACGAACATGTCGAAAAACGAAAAAACGGACTCAAAATAGACCAAATGAGTTGAAAATATATTAATTGGGTCAAATAAATCCAAAATAAGTTAAATATATTAGTGAAGGGTATATTGGACATTTAAGTACTTGAATTGAGTTGGAACTCATTAATAACTCATTATTGAACCCACTAGCAAACCATTAAAACCCACCACAACCCATCAAAAACCCATTAAGAACCCAACCCATTAAGAACCCATTAGTATAGAACCCATTTTTGACCCAAACCATTTAGACCCAACCCATATGAACCCAACCCAAACCCAGCCCAACCCACCCATTTGCCACCCCTACTAAATACCAACACGATTTATATTTGAGAGATTGGGATTGAATCAAGCTGTAAAATGAAATTAATCAGAAAATGAGTGTAAGGTTAGATAAGAAATAAAAATATCGACGAAATAATGAAGAAAATATGGAAATTGCTGATGATCTTCTATCTTCTGAACCAAATGTCTTCTGTATACAATGAAATTCTGAGGAATGTAATCTCTATATTAAAATAACAATGGAAATTGCTGTAGAAATGATAAAGAGAAAAATAGTAAAAAAATAAGGCTGCTAAAAGCTAGTGGTTCTCAAAATTGAGGCTGCTAGGGTTTTCTGTGGAAAGCTGAAATGACGATGTTTCCTCCTTTTCTCTCTCTTGGCATTTTATTATCTTCAGAAATCAGTTATCACCCTCCTCCAAGATTGTAGGCACGTTCAAAATTTAAAATATCCGCTGACTTCTTCTCCTCCATTTTTCTCAACCTCTTTCTCTTTCCCTTCAACCGTCATAATAATCTCTAATATTCTCTAATTAATTAAATCAAATAATGTGGAAACTATGACCCATATCATCACTCCCCCCTACTCTTACAGTCGAACAGTGTGGACGATTGTGAGAGTAGTGAAATCTCGGAGAACAACTCTGGATGTTGGATGTCTTGAACCGGTTGGTCTCCCTTCCTGGGTACGGTGATTGCCTCATTAAAAACCTCATTCAGGAAAACCACGTGGGAAAAACCCTCATGAGTAAAAAGAGTACAACCGTTATGTCCCGTACCCAAGGCTTACTTGAGGTTCTGCTTCTTGTAGTTTGCCCAATATTCTGCTTCTTGAGATCTTTCTGACTTTCAGCTTAGTGTCTTTGCCCCTTCAGGTAATAGCTCCTTTTAGCTTTTCTTTCCTTTCTGTTTTTCTTTTACTTGCAACAAGCCTTCCTGCTTTCTTTTCCCTTCTGCTCCGCTGCACTATCCATGCATGTCACAATTATGCTTTTATTTTCTTTATGCCACGCAATCTTTTCCAGCGGAATTTCTCAGTGAAACTTCAAAATATCTGAAAATATGGTTCTTTCTCCAGAATTTGGCTAGAATATAATCTCTGCAAAATGTTTCTCAAGATCCAATTATATCTTAAATTATAAATATGATTTTTCCAAATTATAACCGTATCATAGATCAAAAGGATAATTATTTTATGAGAGATCTTTTGTCAAAACAAGATAACTTTCTCGTTAACAAGATAATTCTCCATAAAATTCAAGAAATCATGGGGGTAACCCTTAAAATTGCTCCAAGATACTTTGAGTGCCCTGATTTATTACCACAAAGCTAGGATTAATAATTTCTTAAATAAGTAAAATAGAATAAATAAAAGGAAAGAAATTAAGAAGAGATGTCACCAAATTTGAAGTCTTGTGACATAGGATTCCGCTTTTTCATGCTGCATTCAAAAGCAATTTCTCTTTCATCTTGCACATTCGGCGAGACAACTGTTCTTTGTACTGGTAAGCTTCTCCAAAATTCTCCATATTAAGAAAGTAATTTCTTGCCATGGAGACTATTTTTCTTTACATGGGATTATAATTCATGACTTGCAAAAGATATAAGAAATTAAAGGAAAAAGGAAGATGATGTCACCGAAGCCATTTGGGTTGTATTGCCCTTGATTTTTCAAAATTATTCTTCCAACTTTGGCGTACTCAACAGTCTGTGTAGCAGCTTCACATCAGGTAAGAGAGCAAAGGGTTTTCAACCCCTTTTTTTCTACATCCCCGGTGGTCGCCGCCGCCGCCGATGGTGCACCACCGCCGCATTGTCGTCTTGCTGCTACTGCGTTGCCGCCTTCATCACTTCCTTCTTCCCCCTTTCTTTTTCCTTTTTTTTTTTTTTTTTTGCATGTCAACAAGCAATCGGGTTTCTTCCTTCTGCAAATCGGGAGTGTACTGCCACCGTTGAAGGTATTCGTCGGAGCTTTCACTGTGGGGCTTCGCCTGTTGTCTTCCATCGAGCAGGTAAATCTCAAGCAAGGAGAAGAACTTCACCCATCTCTATCGCCAAGTATGGGTTTTGCAGATCTGAGTATTTTCTTTTGTTTTCTTACAGCGCGCCGCTTCACGCTGCCATTTCATCACTCGCCGGACCTCGTCGACCACTGTTGCACAGGTGAGAATCCTCCCTCTAACTTCCTTTTCTCTTTCTTTTTCATTGAGAACCATAGCAGCTAACCTCTTCTTTTTTCCGCAGACCCAGCCGCGCTTTTGAGCTCCGTCGCCGGCATTGCTTTTCGTCGCCGGGTGCCGCTTATGTAACATCCCGCTCGTCCGGCCGTACAGGTACACGATTCGAGAGTGCTAAGTGCGCATTTAAATTATTTTATTTATGCGTTTTACGTGTTTAGTTTATTCTTTATGTGAAATTATTTGAATTTTTGATTTAATGTTTGAATTTTATATGAGCCTTATTTGAATTATTTGAACGTTTATGCTTTAAATTGCCCGTTTTAATCCGTTTGTGCCCGTATTTATTTCTAACTTTTGTGATCAAGTGATATGCATGATATTTATATGTTATGAATTTGTTTACGTGCTCGTTTTAAGTTTTTAAGTTCGTTTGTTACGGTTTTCGAACCGGTTTATTTGTTAGGGACTTAAGGGCCTAACTTGTTTTAGCACTCCTTGGGTTCTGGAAGGCGTATTTTGAACTCGGGAATTCGGATTCAAATTCCGGAAGTGACGCCGGAATCATAACGAAGAATGAAAGCTAGAGAACTTGGCTTTTTATTTTTCTAAGCCCGTTTGATACCCCGTATTTCGCCCGAAATAGAGCCCTTGTGACAGATTTGCGACCCTTGCCCGTTTTGCTTATATCCGGCCCGTTTCTTATCTAATTCGACCCGTTTTTGAACCCATTTACTCCTCTTCACCCTCTATCACTCTATCTCTCCCTCTTTTCGACCCAGCCTCAGCAAAAAGAAGAAAGAAGCAGAAAACCGAACAGGAAAGGAGAAGAGAAGAGAAAGGGCAGCCACTATTCATCAAGTTTGATTTTTCGCTCGTTCGACCTCCATTTCTCCTCAAATTCGAAAGGTAAGCCCGTGCACTTGTTATCCATCTTCTTAGATTTCTTTTAAGCCCTCTTTTGCTCAATTTCATGGAGATTTGATCATGCATTGGATTATTTGATGAATAGTTAGGTCATATGCTATTTGTGGGAGAATTCTTGCCAAGTATGCTTTAAACTTTGGATTTATGCATAATTTATGATCTCTTGACATCCTTCTATGTGATTATGAACTGAAATTTCATGGAAAATGGCTCAAATTCGAACCACCATGTATGAATTTCATTTCTTGAACTTGAAGAATATATGTTGATTGCTTTCTTGCCTTGCCGTGTGGTTGTGTGGTGTTTTGGGAAGGTTTTGGTTGGGATTTTGCTGCGTTTTTCATGCCTCTTTGTTGCTTGTAGCTGCTGCCTTAAGGTTGTTGCTTGGAGGATGGAGAAACAGGGGGTGAAAATGCCATTTCTGCGACCTGCGCAGGCGGTCGCGCCCGCTACCGCGACAGCGAGAAAAGGATTTCGCGACCAAATTTTGGGCATGTTTCGAGATGGGGTTGCTGAACTTGCTGGAGGAGCTGGTGGCCGCGCCCGCGACCACCTTGAAGCTGTTTTGGGGTCGCGGGTACTTTTGAGCTGTTGCAGCGGTTACTTTTCGTTCGTGTTTTTTTGTGTTCTTCTTGCTTCTTTCTTACCTCCTTGGTATTAATAACTTGTTATAGTATGTGTTAATTATTTTATTGTGAACTTATCTCGTGAATTCGATGCTTCTATGTGAAATAAATAACCTACGTGCTCATATGTGTTTAAATGTGCATGCATGAATTAATATTACTTTTTCTTGCTTTATTTGATAATTCCTTGCTTCTTTTCTTATGTGCATGCATGCCTAACATGATTATGGATGTGTTATGCCCGTTATATGAATTTTATGGATTTATTTGACATGAATTCGGTGCCCTTACGTGCAAAATATGACTTAATATACTCTATTTGCTCTATAACGTGCATGCATAATTGAGTACCTTGTTTGTTTACCTTGCATGGGTTTCCCTTGCTCCTTTATTGACGTATATTCAATTCTAACGTGTTATAAGAAGTGACATGAGTGTTGTATGAAATTTATAAATTTGTTTAACGTGAAATATGTGCTTCATAACTCGATATCACTAAATATGGAATAAATGACCTAATTGAAATCTCCTTACATTCTTTATGCATCATTTGCATACATATACATTTGCCGAGTGTCTAAGTGGTTCATATCGAGTCTAAGTTTGTCTTTTGTCTTTATTTTGTTCTTAGGTTCGTTCCGTGGTTGGAGAGGTGGTCTCTTAGACGTTCGTTGGTTCCTTTTGTTTCCGTTTCGTCGACAAGGTGAGGTTTCTTTCTTTTTAGTTATAGCGACCTACAACCCTACCTGAATTTTGAGCCCGCATGCGACTACGTATATATATTCATACTTAGATACCTGTTTTGATATGTATATATGGGAATTGGCCCTTTGTTATGAAATCTTTTGAAAAACGCATTTATATATACGTAAGTTTATTTTCATTTATTTGATTTGAAAAGGGTTGGTGTGTGTGAACGTTTTGTATAGCAAGCTTTTCAGAAAATTCAGACTTTTGACTTATGAATGGGCCCCGGAGGAGTGGTATGTGATTCTCGGGTCGACCGTGGGGTCACCGAGCTCTCTCATCAACACAACTCCAATTTTGGGTGACTTGGCCTAACCTCAGGAGGTCGAGGGGATGGTGGGTCTCCTTTTGGCTGACGGTAACCCCGTCGGTGGAGCGGGTAGGATCCCCCGTATCTGAACTTATGACTAGAGAACGATCCTCACCCCCAAACGGAAAAGGTGGGATTGAATTAGAGATTTGATTTATTTATGCATTTTGATTCAGTTATGAATGGAGTGTTGGTTGGAAACTCATGCTCGCCGAGTAGTGTGATTTCGATTTTGAGTATTGTTCGTGAAACGGGGAGTGGATTCCTAATTTATAAAATTGATTGATTTTGGCCTTCGGCCTTAACCCTTTTTCCTTATACATATTATCACGGGGATTAAAATGATTTAGAATGCAAAAACCATGCCCCGGTTTATGAACATTCCCATTTGAATATGTTATGCTCTTACTTATATGTACGTGTACGTGTGTTAGCCCCCCTCACCAGTCTTTAGGACTGACCCTTGTTGTCGTTTCTTTTCTTTTCTTTTTCCTTTGTTCTTTGAGTTATAGGTTCTCGTAGGAGGATCGTGCTAAGCGGTGGTTGTCTTTTGAAGTTTTTAGGTCTTTAGTTGAGTTCATGCATTTTATTTAATTTACTTTCGTACTTTGAGCTATGAGATATATGTATAAGATTGTGATTTAAATTTGATAATTATGTATGAATTTAATTTGCCCTTGCCGGGCTTTGTACTTGTGTTCAAAAGAGGTCTGAGTGCCCAAACCCGCATATGAAATGAATGTTTAAATTTTGTTGGCCCGTGGCCATTGCATGTGTGTGTGATTCTATATTTGAATCCTGGTGTTTCCGCATATTTGTTTTAATTTATTGCGTACTCTGTATTAAGGTCTAGACCACCTACCCAGGTGAGATTTTGTTTGTCTCTCGTTCGCTGTAGCTTGGTGCGTGTGCGGAGTTCCTATTTCGTTACACGTGTCGAGCTATGGTGCGGGGGATGTAGTGCCTTTCACTCTGGGGTGCTAAATCCTAAAGTGGTATCAGAGCTCCGGGTTGCAAAACCGGAGCTCTAGCGTCGTGTCGGGTCTGTCTAGGTCGTTCGGCTTAGGATTACGTGTTTGTTTGCATTCACTTTCATCAAATATGTGAATTACTTGAATTATTTGGATTATTTGCGCTAATCGTTCTCATGAACATGCACTAAAACCCTTGCATGCATCGACATTTCTTGGAAATTGTGCTTTCATTTCAGGATATTGCTCCAATAACAACAAGTATTGCCGAGAAAAGGACAAAGGACACAAGTGCTTTCGGTTTATGAGAAGCTTTAGGGGTTTTGATTTTATGGAGTTTGTCGAAGGTGATAATGCCAAGATCGAGAAAAAATATCCGAGATGGAGTAGTTTGGAAGACTTGTCCGGGGATGTTCCAAGAGAGATGAGGAGTATTTCCTCATCCAAAGTTCAAGATCAAGCTTTAAGCACTTCAAGACAATGAAGCTAAATTTAAAGAATCCGAGAAAGCGTTCAAGTAGGAAAATTTTATTCGAGAGTTCCGTCATACGTGCATCCCTCTGAGTTTAATGATTAGAGACATCGAGAAAATTCTTAAATTTTGAAGAAAAGTTGAAGAAGGTGGATAATTTTAGATTGGAGTTGAGAGATCGACCTCCGAAGATGATGTCTTAAAGTTCGACGTTATATACAAGGACGTAGGAAATATTCAACGATCTCTTCAAGTTTGAGGGATATATACATGGAAGCTCACACCTTATTTATGAGAGATGAAGGTCCGGTTTGATTCAAAGATCAAGTAAGAGATCCGAATTTTAGGAAAGTTCTTTGGAAATTTCAAGATGTCAACAACATCATGAAGAAGAACAAAATCCGACTTCCAAATGAGGAATTTGATGTCTCCCCACCGGAATTAATTCAACAATCTTATCACCAAAGTCCGAATGATGTAGATGAGATCCATAAAAAGAGATTGAAGGGATGCTTCAAGCGTGGAAGATTTTGATACATAGTAAGAGTTTGTCTGAAGAATAACAAGAATTCGAAGACTTCAAAATACTGTGACTTCAAGATCCCGGTTCAAGCACAAGATGACCCTCCCGAAAAGCAAGAAGTTGACATCGAATTCGACACTTCCACCATGGTGCACGGTACACTAACGCATACATGGTGCTTCATACATGCATCTTTTATTGAATTTTGTGTTATGTTTCTATCTTCGTTGCTTCTCGGTGCTTCTTGTTGTTGCTTGTTGTTGTTGCTTCCATTGTTTCCTTTTGTGGAACTCTTTTCTTGAAGAGGGTTAGCGAGTTGAGTGCCCAAGAGTGCTAGTGAGTTGTGAGGGTCGAGTTTGCCCGGTGGTTTCTTTGAAGGTGCTTAGTTAAGGTACGGAGTTACCGTAAGCATCGGTGCTTGCTTTTAGGAGGTCCGCCCGAGACTCAACGGTATCTACGAGTGATAGAGAGAAGGCTAACCCGTTGATATTCCTTATAGAAGAGCCGAGAATACCTCAGAATAAGAAGTCTATCGTGTTAACGGGGTATACTAGGTAATCTTCTTTTAGAACGCCAACCCATTAACATGTATGACAACTAAGAGGTACGGTTTTGAGTGGGAAGAGGCGGTTGAAGAGAGTTACCCACGGTATTGGCTTTTGCTTAGCTGGAGGTACAAAAGGCTACGTTGTTTCCGACCGAGGCATAAAGGAAGGCCTTTGTTGTGTGTTGCTTGCAGAAGAGCCATAGCCTATGCCTTGAAAAGTGCAAGGTCACAAGTTTATCCCACTCATGGTTTGAAGTTGTTCGAAGCTTTAGGAGACCAATTGTAATGGCATAAGAAAGATATTGCAGACTTGGTGTAGTAATGTCTATATGCCAATGGTTGAGAATTCTCCAACTACTCCCGAATCTTTATTTGGGAAGTGGGGGCAAACGACTGGGACTTTGTGTCCGGTTTGCTATTTAAGGAGGTAAGTCTTGAGAAGTTTGCTGTTCTCCGAGTTTGGAGTGTCTTAGTGTGAAGTTGGGCTTGTCTTCGAAACCGTTCAAGACCCTCTTAGGACCTAAGGACAGGTCCTTTTGAAGGAGGGGAGGTTGTAACATCCCGCTCGTCCGGCCGTACAGGTACGCGATTCGAGAGTGCTAAGTGCGCATTTAAATTATTTTTATTATGCGTTTTACGTGTTTATTTTATTCTTTATTTGAAATTATTTGAATTTTTGATTTAATATTTGAATTTGATATGAACCTTATTTGAATTATTTGAACGTTTATGTTTTAAATTGCCCGTTTTAATCCGTTTGTGCCCGTATTTATTTCTAACTTTTGTGATCAAGTGATATGCATGATATTTATATGTTATGAATTTGTTCATGTGCTCGTTTTAAGTGTTTAAGTTCGTTTGTTATGGTTTTCGAACCGTTTTATTTGTTAGGGACTTAAGGGCCGAACTTGTTTTAGCACTCCTTGGGTTCCGGAAGGCGTATTTTGAGCTCGGGAATTCAGATTCAAATTCCAGAAGTGATGCCGGACTCGTAATAAAGAATGGAAGCTAGAGAACTTGGCTTTTTATTTTTCTAAGCCCGTTTGATACCCCATATTTCGCCCGAAACCGAGCCCTTGTGACAGATTTGCGACCCTTACCCGTTTTGCTTATATCCGACACATTTCTTATCCGATTCGACCCGTTTTTGAACCCATTTACTCCTCTCTTCACCCTCTATCACTCTATCTCTCCCTATTTTCGACCCAGCCTCAGAAAAAAGAAGAAAGAAGCAGAAAACCGAACAGGAAAGGAGAAGAGAAGAGAAAGGGCAGCCACTATTCATCAAGTTCGATTTTTCGCTCGTTTGACCTCGATTTCTCCTCAAATTCAAAAGGTAAGACCGTGAACTTGTTATACATCTTCTTAGATTTCTTTTAAGCCCTCTTTTTCTGAATTTCATGGAGATTTGATCATGCATTGGATTATTTGATGAATAGTTAGGTCATATGCTATTTGTGGGAGAATTCTTGCCAAGTATGCTTTAAACTTTGGATTTATGCATAATTTATGATCTCTTGACATCCTTCTACTTGATTATGATCTGAAATTTCACGAAAAATGGCTTAAATTCAAACCACCATGTATGAATTTCATTTCTTGAACTTTAAGAATATATGTTGATTGCTTTCTTGCCTTACCGTGTGGTTGTGTGGTGTTTTGGGAAGGTTTTAGCTGGGATTTTGCTGCGTTTTTCATGCCTCTTTGCTGCTTGTACCTGCTACCTTAAGGTTGTTGCTTGGAGGATGGAGAAAGAGGGACTGAAAATGCCATTTCTGCAACCTGCACAGGCGGTCGCGCCTGCGACCGCGACCGCGACCGTGACCGCGAGAAGAGGATTTCTGGTTGCAACCGCGACCAGATTTTGGGCATGTTTCGAGATGGGGCTGCTGAATCTGCTGGGGCGCGACCACCTTGAAGCTGTTTTGGGGTCACGACCGCGACCCCATTTGAGGGTACTTTCGAGCTGCTGCAGTTGTTACTTTTCATTCGGCTTTTCGTTCGTGTTTTTTTGTGTTCTTCTTGCTTCTTTCTTACCTCCTTGGTATTAATAACTTGTTATAGTATGTTTTAATTATTTTATTGTGAACTTATCTCGTGAATTCGATGCTTCTACGTGAAATAAATAACCTACGTGCTCATATGTGTTTAAATGTGCATGTATGAATTAATATAACCTTTTCTTGCTTTATTTGATAATTCCTTGCTTCTTTTCTTGTGTGCATGCATGTCTAACATGATTATGGATGTGTTATGCCTGTTATATGAATTTTATGGATTTTTTTGACGTGAATTCGGTGCCCTTACTTGCAAAATATGACTTAATATACTCTATTTGCTCTATAACGTGCATGTATAATTGAGTAGCTTATTTGTTTACCTTGCATGGGTTTCCCTTGCTCCTTTATTGAGTTATATGCAATTCTAACGTGTTATAAGACGTACATGAGTGTTGTATGAAATTTATAAATTTGTTTAACGTGAAATATGTGCTCCATAACTCGATATCACGAAATATGGCATAAATGACCTAATTGAAATCTCCTTACATTCTTTATGCATCATTTGCATACATATGCATTTGTCGAGCGTCTAAGTGGTTCATATCGAGTCTAAGTTTGTCTTTTATCTTTGTTTTGTTCTTAGGTTCGTTCCGTGGTTGGAGAGGTGGTCTCTTAGACGTTCGTTGGTTCCTTTTGTTTCCTTTTCGTTGACAAGGTGAGGTTTCTTTGTTTTTAGTTATAGCGACCTACAACCTTACCTGAATTTTGAGCCTGCATGTGACTACGTATATATATTCATACTTAGATACGTGTTTTGATATGTATTTGTGGGAATTGGCCTTTTGTTATGAAATCTTTTGAAAAACGTTTTCATAAATACGTAAGTTTATTTTCATTTATTTGATTTGAAAATGGTTGGTGTATATGAACGTTTTGTATAGCGAGCTTTTCAGAAATTTCAGAAATTTGAAAATTCAGAATTTTGACTTATGAATGGGCCCCGGAGGAGTGGTATGTGATTCTCGGGTCGACCGTGGGGTTGTCGAGCTCTCTCATCAACACAACTCCATTTTTGGGTGACTTGGCCTAACCTCGGGAGGTCGAGGGGAGGGCGGGTCTCCTTTTGGCTGACGGTAACCCCGTCGGTGGAGTGTGTAGGATCCCCCATATCCGAACTTAGTACTAGAGAACGGGGTTGAGGATGGCCATCCTCAGCCCCAAACGGAGAAGGTGGGATTGAATTAGAGCTTTGATTTATTTATGCATTTCGATTCAGTTATGAATGGAGTGTGGGTTAGAAACTCGTGTTCGCCGAGTAGTGTGATTTCGATTTTGAGTATTACTCGTGAATTGGGAGTGGATTCTTAATTTATAAAATTGGTTGATTTTGGCCTTCGGCCTTAACCCTTTTTCCTTATACATATTATCACGGGATTAAAATGATTTAGAATGAAAAAACCACGCCCCGGTTCATGAACATTCCCATTTGAATATGCTATGCTCTTTCTTATATGTATGTGTGCGTGTGTTAGCCCCCTCACCAGTCTTTAGGACTGACCCTCGTTGTCGTTTCTTTTCTTTTCTTTACCCTTTGTTCTTTGAGTTACAGGTTCTCGTGGGAGGATCGTGCTAGGCGGCGGTTGTCTTTTGAAGTTTTTAGGTCTTTAGTTGAGTTTATGCATTTTATTTAATTTACTTTCGTACTTTTGAGCTATGAGATATATGTATAAGATAGTGATTTAAATTTGATAATTATGTATGAATTTAATTTTCCCTTGTCGGGCTTTGTACTTGTGTTCAAAAGAGGTCTGAGTGCCCAAACCCGCATGTGAAATGAATGTTTAAATTTTGTTGGCCCGTGGCCATTGCATGTGTGTGTGATTCTATATTTGTGATTCTATATTTGAATCCTGGTGCTTCCGCATATTTGTTTTAATTTATTGTGTACTCTGTATTAGGGTCTAGACCGCCTAGCCCAGGTGAGATTTTGTTTGTCTCCCGTTCGCTGTAGCTTGGTGCGTGTGCGGAGTTCCTATTTCGTTACACGTGTCGAGCTATGGTGCGGGGGATGTAGTGTCCTTCGATCCGGAGTGCTATAGCTTAGGTAAGGGTTTTGAAAGTCCCTCCCTTCTTCTCTTCTTCCTACTTGGGTTTGAAGCTTGTGCAAGCCAAGGCCCACCGGATCTAGGGCGCCATGGACCGTCGTGGTGCCGTGATACCGCCATCACCAACCACGAAAGACGCCGTTGTGCGCCTGAAGCTACAGAGATCTGATAACTTCGAACGACCGTGGTGGCGGTGGCCCTCGGCGGTGAGCGTGGCCGGAGCCGCTCCGCCCTCGACGATGCCAACGATCTGTTTTCCCTTTTCGCGTTTATCTATTTGTTTTTCCTTGAATATTATTTTCACTCCGGATGCTAAGAATTGGTTTTTTGTTGCAGATTTGGATTGAGAATCTGCCAGGAGGCGATTATTCCGGTCACCCCTAATCTCGTTGAGGCGATCTTCGTTTTCGATAAACCATATTTCTCAATTTCTTCGATTTTGGCCTTAGATGAGCTGTATCGATCGTGAATTGTTGTCTCTTATTTATTCTTGTTGAAAAGAATCTGAAATTCGGCTTTTTTGTTTGTTTGATTGGATGTTGGTATGCTGCTCGTGGCTAGGTTGTTGAGGTGTGCTTATGCGCGAATACATCTCCAAATCTCCGAAGATGGAGACTGTTGCTTCCCTCTTTTTTTTTTGTTTTTGTATCTCGAGCATTTGCATATGCTGATTTCGTTGGATTGCTGCTCCATTGTAGTAAAGATCACTCGTTGTTTCCTGCTTATAATAAAAATACATTGAAATTGACTTTTATAACGCGAACTTCGTTGGGTTGTCTCTTTGACTTTGTGTTGGAAATGATATTTGTTTGTTCCCTTCTCCTGCTCTGATTGACATTGGCTTCAATTTTTTCTTTCTAGCTTGTTGGTATGTTGGCGTCGTTGCTTTCCTCCTAGTATTCTTCAAGGAGTTCATTTGTTAAGGATCAACAACAGGAGGTTAGGATTAGCAGCTGGAACTTCCTCATGGTAGACTTTCACCTGCTGAACTTTCTATTATACTTCCAGCTAAGCCTCCTACAGGTCCTTCAGCTGATCTTCCAGCTGCGATTTCAGCAAATCGCCCAACTTATGCTCAAGTATATCCTCCAGCTGATATTTGAGCAAGTCCTCCAGCTGATGTTTAAGCATACCCTCCAGTTGATACATGAGCAAGTCATCCAGCTAGTGTTCGAGCGTATCCTCCAGCTGATGTCTCAGCGGATATTCCAATTGAGCTTTTAATGAGTCTCAAGTAACTTTCTTCTGTAAAAATTTTCATTTCTTTTCTGTTTCCTTTCTAGTTTCTTGCTTTCTGATTAGTCTTACCTTCCCTCCATGAAGAGACTTCTAGGTTTAGTAGCAGGGAGTGGAGCAAGATTGGATAGTTGCCGTAACGAAGCTGAACAGCTGTAAGCAGGGGGTTCGGCATCCCACCTGCTGGTGCTTTTCAGCTAGTACTCCTTTTGTTGGGATTCCGTCTGCCGGAGCAGCTAGCTTTCTAGCAAAGTCAGCAACGTAAGGGAGGTTTAAGCTCCTTTGAATTCCCTGAACCTGCAAAGACTTCGAAAATTTTCTCTAGCGTTTATTTTTTTTATTTTAGTTTGCTAAATTGGGGCCCCGGTTCCATTGGGCCGTACATTTGACTTTGGTTTTGCTCATTTCCATTGAGCATATGTTTGAATGTTTTTTCTCCTTTGAATTGCTCAAGTAAATTTTGGGGCTTTGGATGAAATGAATGTCTTGGACACTTGATTTTTCAGCACATGTTTTTCATATTGCAAGGGTATCTGGTTCGATACAGTCTTTGTTTATTCTTTTCGATTTTTATTTCTTCAGCTAGCAGGAGGTGGGCAGCCTAAGGAGGTGGTTTTGGTGCAATAGTTGTAAGAGCAGTCTCCTTGGGCTGCCTGCTCTCTCCTGTTCAGCTGAAGGTTAACCCTTCCTGCTAGTAGCTTTGGGGATGTTCTCTTTGGTCCCTTGCAGCATCTGTCAGCTCATGAGGGTGTTATTTTCATAGTAAAAGACTGCTAGATCCCGCTTTGTTGAGGGCGTTCTCTCTGGCCCTAGCATTAACTGCTTCCTTCCAGCTAGGTGGCCAACCCATCTGGTAGGAGCAGGTGGAGATTCACTCCCAAGAGAAATTCTTCTAGCTCTTCCCAAGGCATTTGCGTAATCAACGCGCCTTCCCAAGAGGGACTAATTTGTGTGCCCCCTTTAACTCGGGGTTTTCAAGTATCATTAAACCTTGATCTTTTGATGATGTAGCCGCAGAGGCCTTGCATGTGCTTGCTCTCAAGTGTCAATTTGAACAATAAAATGCATACAACATTCACATTGCATGCTCTTTCTCATTGTAATGCTATCTCGCATCTTTCATGTCTACTCATTCCATCAAAACACTTTGTAATCATAATCACACAAATCATGTTCACGCATAATTTTGAGCACAAGTATTTACATAAATAATCATCAAGTTCGAAAAATAAAGGAGGCGTGACCTAGAAGTTTTTCTGATATGTTTTCTTTTTCGTCAGCCTTCCAGGTGCGCAGGCTGCCTGCCTGCTCAGCAGAAAAACCCTTCCAGGTTTTGAGCATTTCAAGGTTGAGGTAACCTTGTTCCGACAGTGTCTTCCAGCTTGTAGGCTTCTCGTCCTGCAATTTTCACGGCTTTGAGGGGCCCTTCCCAGCTGTGGACCAGCTTTCCTACAGGTTTCAGCGTTTCTGCTCTCTTAAGGGTCCTCTTCCAGCTCACTTTCTCCTGTAACCCCCGGTTCTACAGGGGACGCTTGAATCAAGGGTCTTTCCGGTGAGAGATATCTTCTCTGCTCCTCCACCTTTGGTAGCTGATCCGTCCTGCCTTAGTTCTGCCTGGGGGTATTCCTTCCTGGTGGTCTTCTTCCTGATAGGTTTCTTCCTGGTCCTGATGCATTCCTTCCAGGTAAGTTACTTCCAGCAGCGTTGTGTCTTGGGAACATCTCCCAACCTTCCGCCTGATCATGGCAGATCAGCACTTGTAGATAGCTTCTTGAATTAGCCTCTCAATTTCATTTCGCAGGTGTCGGCATTCATCTGTTTCGTGGTCGTAGTCATTGTGAAATTGGCAAAATCTCTCCGACCGGGGTATGTGGGGCCCACTCTCCGAGCTTCTAGGCCAATTCAAGAGTCCCGTTCCTTAGATCTTCATCAAAGTTTGTGACGGCGTCATGCGCAGAGCTGTGTATTGGTTGTACCGGAGGTCCGGATCGAAGATATACTCTCTCCTTTCTGGTGCCCTGGTCCTCTTGAACGGTCCTGGTAGGTGTCCATCTTCCTTTCTTTCTCTCCACCGGTCACCTGACTATCCATGCTTTCCTGCTTCCGCCTCCTCAGCGTTGATATACTTTTCTGCTCTGGCTAGGAGGTTATCCCAGCTGGTGGGTGGTTTCTTGGACAGCGACGTAAAGAATGCTCCTTTCCTCAGGCCTTCCTGGAAGGCACTATCACGCACTTCCACAGTAGCAGAAGGAACTTACAACACAGTTTTAGTGAATCTGTTGATGTAACTCCTCAAAGACTCCCCTTCCCTCTGCTTTACTATGAAAAGAGCATTTGGAGCTTTCTGATAGCCTTTGCTACTAGCGAACTGGTGTAAAAACAATGAAGAGAACTGATCGAAGGAATGTATCGATCCGGGCTCAAGCTGTCGGGCCCACTATTGGGCATTGTCCGTGAACGTGGTCAGGAACACTCTACATTTCACCCCTTCAGTGTACTGTTACAGTAGGGCTAAGTTCTCGAATCGGTCCAGGTGTTTTTGGGGGTCCGTTGCGCCATTGTACTCCGGCAGCCCGGATGTCTTGTAACCTGGCAGGAGTTCATCAGCTAGGATCCTTTAGCTGAAAGGACCACCCCTCCTGGTCACTCTGGCAGGTCCTGCTCTCATTTGTCTCTCCATATCTTCCAGCCTCTGTTGTAGCCTGGCAACCCAATCGGGCTGCTCAGGAAAGTCTGGTTGTCTTCTTCCTGTCTGATAGTCCATATGTGGCGGTGGCGCCACACTCCAGTTCCGCCAACTCCCTGGAATACCAAGGGGTCCCTAACTGGAGGTAAGCCTACCCCAGCTGAAGGTGGCATTATTCTTCTGATCGTCGGTTCTGCAACGTATGGTGGCGGGGCTGTTCCATACCCCTGAGCTGGCGGTTGGTCCCGCTGCACCGCGGCAGCAGCTATAGCTACAGCTGCATTAATCCATTGCTAGAACTCCCCCGCTGTAAGGCGAATGGGCAGATCTGGCCGTAAAAGACCGCTCCCCAATCCGCCAGATCCGTCAACTGTTCTCTTAGCATGGAACTGTATAGCAGCAGGGCTACTTCCTAATGATGCCCCTCCAGGTATGTCAGTCACCCTGGTGGTCTGCTAGGGCTTGAAGGTATGGCTCAGCAATGCTTCCAACTCTTCAGCAGATGGCTGGTAGTCCTCCTGCCTGCCTGTTCCGGTGGGCAGGTTCAGTCTTTCAGGCAGGAACATCCTTCCAGGTGAGGAGCCTCCTGCACCTGGAGGGGTCAGCAGGCCTCCATCCTCAATCTCGGGATTTTGGCTTCGTGAATTCCTCAACCCCCCCATTGTACTGGATTCCGGGGTGTTTTCGTTGTCTTTGGTTGGAAGTGTAAATCTCGTTACCGTAACACGGGTCGAATCAGTTAACACGGGGATACTTCCAATGAGGAGTAGATTAGAGGCGTTACCAACCGTTTTCTCAGCACTCGCCATGGCCGAAGCAGATGAGTTAACTGAAGTTGTCTTTCCGCTAGATCCGGTCTTGGACGCCATGGAAACTCGCAAGAACTCACGCCTTTTGCTCAATTTAATCGCTTTTCCACAGACGGCGCCAGATGATATTTGCCAAAGAATTGACTAAATACCAACACAATTTATATTTGAGAGATTGGGATTGAATCAAGCTGTAAAATGAAATTGATCAGAAAATGAGTGTTAGGTTAGATAAGAAATAAAAATAACGACGAAATAATGAAGAAAATATGGAAATTGCTGATGATCTTCTATCTTCTGAACCAAATGTCTTCTGTATACAATGAAATTCTGAGGAATGTAATCTCTATATTAAAATAACAATGGAAATTGTTGTAGAAATGATAAAGAGAAAAATAGTAAAAATAAGACTGCTAAAAGCTAGTAGTTCTCAGAATTTGGGACTGCTAGGGTTTTCTGTGGAAGGCTGAAATGACGATGTCTCTTCCTTTTCTCTCTCTTGGCCTTTTATTATCTTTAGAAATCAGTTATCACCCTCCTCCAAGATTGTAGGCACGTTCAAAATTTAAAATATCCGCTGACTTCTTCTTCCCTACTTTTCTCAACCTCTTTCTCTCTTCCTTCAACCGTCATAATAATCTCTAATATTCTCTAATTAATTAAATCAAATAATGTGGAAAATATGGCCCACATCATGTTAGATAGGTGAGATTAGGCTATTTTATCGTTTTTAATATCACTTAATTTTCTGTTAGTTATGAAAGATTACAGATTTTGGGCAGTTTTCGGGCTAAGCGCGTGAATCTCTGGCCCGCGCGTAGCCCCTCTTTTTCACTGATTAATTTCATTTTTCAATCGCGACAAGGGAGGTGCGATTAACAGAGATTAGTATTTTAACGCATTATTCTCATTTTTATTTCTCAATTTTATTCCCACTATTTGCTCTTTAGGTTAAACAATTCCTTTTTTTTAGGTATTATTTCTTTATATCTAAGATTTTCTGTGGTGAGATTTTTCAGAATTCTCCATTCTAAGATTTTTCTATGGTGAGATTCTCCATTCTCTCTCTAAAGATAATGTATTATCCTTCACTATGAACAAATCGGTGTTATGATAAATTTTTTATTTTCTATTTCGATTGAATCGTATATATATATATATATATATATTACTTTTTTAATTGAATAAAAATTGTAATTATAGTAAAAGGACAAAAATATAAAAATATCTTAAGAACACTTTAATATTTCGTATTAATCAGAAAATTGTGCTTCTATTAATGAATTAATTTCTAGCTAATTGCATATATCAAACGGTAAATTAAGATAACCTAATCGTGCTTAATTTGAGTTAAAAAGCCCAAATTAAATTAACTCAAATTAACTCAGAAAAACTAATCTTACGTATCAAACACTCTCTAATTTATGTAATGGTGAAAATGCAGTATCAATTGTAATCTTGAAAATGGTACTCAATTATGAACAAACAAAGCAGTTTTTATCATTTAGGCACCTTTTACTTTGGTAGAATATGAAGTGTTTTACGGCCTACATTCAACCATTTACTTTATTACATTAAGGGTTTTGTGGTAAATACAAGACTATGTATTAAGTTTAAGAAGAATGTTGTGTTTAGTTACTAAAGTTTTGAATTTGTATCATTTTAATTTCTAAATTTTCAAATGTGACAAATAAATCTCTTATGTTATTAATTTGTTTTTAAGTTTGTCCCTCAATAACTTTTCCAGTGAAAATGTGGTCAGAAATTTTTTTTTTTTTTTGAATGACCTTTTCATGTTTTTCGACCATATTCTGACCAGAATAGTTGTCGAGTGACTAATTTAAAACAAATTATTAATATTAAAAACTTATCTATTATTTTTAAAATTTAAAAACTAAAGTAACACAATCACAAAACTTTATGAGCTAAATATATGACATTTACTCTAAATTTAAATTACCTATACTAATTAACAACTCCCAAAATGGTGGTGTTAAATAGCATGGTTTAAATGGGTAAGTTAAAGTTACCTTTTTGTCCTTGTGTTATCACCCAAATTACCCAGGAAATATCTGAAATTATTTATAGCAACATTTTTCATTAAAATAGGAATATGAATTGCCAAATATATTATTGAGTCAATAATACGAATATTGGCAAATACATATATATTTTTCTTTTTAACGACCGGCCAAAACAACCAAAGATTACATCATCTGAGCACTAATATACGAAGACCCAACGCAGGCCAAAGCCGCATTACGAGCAAGTGTGTGCTACAGACTTAGCGTCACGCTGAACATGAGAGAAGCAAACATCGACAAAGGAAGAGCAAATGCCCCTCGTATCGGAGAGAATACATGTTATTTGCCGAATGATACGCATTGCTAAATAATTAGGGGTATACAAGAAAACTAGAAAATAATCCTCGAACTCTCAGTTAGTAATTTCTTAAAAATTCCGTTTCGGTTCAATTTCGATAAAATTGGAATGGGTTTTAGTAAAAATCGAATCAGAACTTTTAGTTTAGACGTTTTTTGTTTTTACATTTTTTGTCTTTCTTTTGCCCCTTAATTCAAATCTAGGTTTTCACTCAATCCTCATGCACGCCTCTCTACTTCTGTTCACCCGGCGCCTCCAGTCCTTCCATACCCAGCAAGACGCCGCTGCCGCCGCCGCCACCTCCACCTAGATGCCAAGAACCTCTGCTGCTAGTAAGTAGTAACTCTAAGTCCTTAGTCCACTCTCTCTACCCGCCAAGCCACAACTACCATCCACCAAGACATTGTCGCAGCCACCACCACTAATCGGCGGGAACATCCGCTGTTAGTAACTCTAAGCCCGCTCTTTCTACCCACAAGACTGAATTGTTGTTGCTATTAATTTTTTCCACCCTTGTTTTATTTTCAAATGATTTAAACAAAGCAAGGTTGAATTGTTGTTGCCGTTGTTTTTGTTTTTTATTTTTAATTTTTGAAAATGTTCGATTTTTTGGGTTTATTAACAGAAATTAAACCTAAAATTGGTTTTTACCGAACCGAAACCGACTATGATCGGATCGGTAAAAGGTTACCCAAAAACAGAAATCGAGATTTCGGTTTTTTAACCGAATGAACACTCCTACAAATAATGTTAACTTGGTATTATTTGACAAATTCGTAATATTTGACAATAATATATTCATTGAAATTGCAACTTTATATTATTTAGCAACAGTGATATTTGCCAAAAAATGACTAAATACCAACACAATTTATTTCTTCGGGAATTCGATTGTGACGAGCTGTAATACAGAATTAATTAGAGTGGAAATAATAAATAATCAATGAACAAGAAGAAAAATAAAGTAGCAATGATAGTGAAATAGATAATAAGGTTATCTGAATTCTGGAATTTGTCTTCAATCGATACAACTGATGGAACAATTGTAAGTCTGTAACAAATCTAGAAAGTAATCTAAAAGGACTGTAGCAGAAGTGAAATCTGATAGAGAAATATGAGAATTCTCAGTATAAGCGTAGGAAAACTGACTGAAGGAAGCTGAGATGATGTTGAACTCTGTTGTGGTTAATTGCAGAGAATGTCTGGAGTGTAGGGTTTTCACGTTCAATGTATATGCCCCTTTTTCTCTCTCTCCCCCCTTTTTGTACTCTGTAGAAGTTCGTTGAGACTCCCTAAAAATTAGGCATGTGGGAGACCTTTTCGAATTTCAAATATCAGCCACGTTCCCATGCTGACCACTTCTTCTCACCTTCTCTTTTAATTAATATTCCTTAATCAAATAATGTGGAAATTAGATCCACATCATCACTCCCCCCTACTCTTACAGTCGAACAGTGTGGACGACTGTGAGAGTAGTGGAATCTTGGAGAACAACTCTGGATGTTGGATGTATTAAACTGGCTGATCTCCCTTCCTGGGTACGGTGATTGCCTCATTAAAAACCTCATTCGGGAAAACCACGTGGGACAAAACCCTCATGAGTAAAAAGAGTATAACCGTTGCGTCCCGTACCCAAGGTTTACTTGAGACTCTGCTTCTTGTAGCTGGCTCGACATTCTGCTTCTTGAGGCCTTTGACTTTCAACTCGTAGCTCCTTTCAGCTTTCCCTTCCTGCTTTTCCTTTCTGCTTGCCATGTTTCTTTCTGCTTTTCTTTCCTGCTCGTTCACTCCCTTCTGCTATTCTTTCCCGCCAGCTCAATTATGAATATTTCTTCTTCTCCAAAGTTCGATGGGAGTTCCTGTAATGCGTATTCTCAAGATGTGATATATTTCTAGTTATGATCATATCTTAAATCACGAACATGATCATTCCAAATTTCTGAGATGAATTCACAAATCAAATAGGATAAATTCTCAAAAATCGACGTAGTAGGGATACTTATTAAAAATTATTGCAATCCAAATAATTTTTAAAATTTATTACGATCGCCAACGAGATATCTTATCAAGATGACTCTAAATCTCATGCAACCAATTAATTGATTCAAGATTATCATATGGCAAGTAATTTCATGAAAAGAGAGATAAATTAAAGAAAAAGAGAGGATGTCACCGGGATTGGAAGAACTCTAGTCATATAGGGTCTCCTTCTCTTGAATTAATTCAAAACCCTTCCTCACTTTTTCCTTATTTCCCAACGAGACACACACAGCACGGGGCACCATTTTCTCACCTCAGGTAAAGAGACGAAAAATCTCGCTTCTTCCTCATTGGTCCGCGGTGCTCGCCGTCGCGGGTGGTGGCGCGCCGCCGTCGCGTCTTCAGCGAGCTCTCCTTCTTCTTCTATCTTTTTTTTTTTTTTTTTTTTTTTTTTTTTTTTTTTTACAGAAGAAGGCTTTAACCTTCTTTTCTTCTTAGCAGATCTGGGCATCCGCCATAGCTGGAGGCGGCTTCACAGGGGCTTCCGCCGCCGTCCACCGTCGCCCAGGTGAAGTCCTCGTTTCCGACCTCCTTTCTTTTCGCTTTTGGTGAGTCCCTTTGAATAATCTGGGTGTGGGTGCTGTAGATCTAAATTTTTCCTCCATCTTCTTGCAGCCCCACCGTTTGTGAGGAGATACGCCGCCCGTCGTCCCTGTTCTGCCGCCGTGCAGGTGAAACCTTTGCTTCCAGCTTCCTCTTTTTTTTTTTCCAATTTCGCTTCCGGAGTTCAGATCTGTAGCGTTGGGGCTTAGAGGTTACGAGTCTTGAATTTTCTCACGAAATTTGGGCTCAGATTTAGTAGATCTAATCTCTTCCTTTGGTTACTTGCAGCGCTGCTGCCATTGTTCCACCGCGTCGCCATCACCGCGTAGGTGAGGACCCCTGCTCCCGCTTCTTCTTTTCTTTTCTGCTTCGGTAAGTATTAGGGCATTTTCGTGTTCTGGGATGAATTGAGTTTGCAATCAGCTACTATGTGTGACTTATTGAAAAGAGAAAACTGATATTTTGAATTCTTGCTGATTTGCCCCCGTTTCAACGCTGCTACTTGTTGCTGTCTTGGTGGAATTTGCGTGACCATAATATATCTTCAGTTCTTTGAAGGTGAAGATTGCGATTTTTCCCTTGTATTCTTCCATGTACATTTGTTGAATTTGCTGGGTTGGTTGTAATAAAGCCAATTGGTTGTCTTCTTCTTGTAATGAATGTTGAGATTGGCTCCTGGTAATAAAAGTGTATTGAAACAACTTTTATAACGTATGCCTTCTTGGGTTGTTGTTGGGAAAATTGTTTCCTTCTCTTTGTCTCGTTCTATGAAATTACATTTGCACCCCCTCGCCATTTATTTATTTCCTTGCTGTTGTTGAGCACGTGTTACGGGATATTGCTATTTGCTACGTGTATGACATGTTCCTTCTTTCTGCTTTGTTTTCTTGCTTGTATTTTTTTTTTCTTCTTCTTTTTCTTCCCTGCTGCTGGGGGAATTATAGGTCTTCGGGTATGGACTTCCAGGATGAAGAGATGAGCGAGTATCCTATAGCCTGTCCGGCACCCCTTCTGCTCATGGGCCCTCCTGGTCCCTCAGATGTTGTCCCTGATCTTCCTGCTGATTCTCCCACTTCTACAGACCGAGATCTTTCAGCTAATCCTTCGACTTCCCGCCATGTATCTGATCCCCCTATCGACAGTCCAGCTGATCCGTCAGCCTTCAGTCACTTCCCTGACCTTTCTACTAGCAACCCAGCTGACCCGTCAGCCGCTGGTCCTGCTCCTCCACGTCCTGCGGATCTACCTACAGATCCAGCAGGTGCAGTCGAGGGTGACTCTGATCCCGGAGATGGTGGGAGTACGATTATGAGCCCTACACCATGACAGAGACATAGCTGTGGAGAGTGATTAAGCGAATGAAACTTCCGGCCGGCTGGGAGGCGTTCCTTCCATGTCTAGGCGATGGGCCGAATGATGCACCAGAGGGGGCGGCCTGTTTCTTCGTGGCCCAGGTAGATGCTGGGTTGCGTTTCCCTGTCGCTTCATTTTTGGCTGAGGTATCCGACACCTTCTGCATGAGCCTAGGCTAGCTGTGTCCCAATGCTGTGACTCTACTCCTCAGTTATGTTGTCCTCACGAGTTATACGGGAGTACCGACAGGGGCTATGGAATTTCGAGACGATTACATTATGCGGATAAACAAGTACGGGTTCAATTATATCACTCCTCGGGGGAAGCCCGCCTTCTTGCAGCTTCCTGAACCCCCGAGGGACTGGGATACTGAGTACTTCAATGTGAGCCCTCCTATGGAAGGATGGGATAGGCGTATGTATACCACCTGGCGGTCCCGTTCCTCCTTTGTTTCCAGGACGCAGCTGACAGATATTTCTTCAGAGTCCAAGGCTCGTAGAAGGATACTGCAGAGATATTTATGTCCAGCCGTGGAGTTGTGTTCGGATTCCTTCCTTTCGCACTTTGGTTTGATCCCCCAACATGTGCCTCTTGAAAGGCTTCTTGGTAGCCTGTTTATTCTTGCTTTCTTATATGACTTTACATGCTTTATGTGATAATTTGTGTCGTATACCTCCTGCTTTTTCCTGATGTTTATCTTTCCTCCTTGTTTTGCAGACGAAATAATAAGGCAATATCGCGTGACCCGTCGGCCCCCTCCTACTCAGGCTGAAGAAAACTCTCCAGAAAAGCGCACACCTCCACGCAGGCGCCGAAAGACATACTCTGCTGCCGCTGCGGGCTATCACCAGGCAGGGGGTAGATCTCCCAAGGGACGTCCCCCTCGTGCTTATTGGGCAGAACGCCAGCCTGATCCTCCTGCTCGTGCATCCAGCAAGAGTTCCCCTCACCGCTCTGACGAGCCCCACAAGTGGCACCGGGAGGTGCGCAGGTCTCTCAGCCCTCCCATCGATGAGCAGGCAGCTCATGCTTCTAAAGGAAAGGGGCCTCTTCACCCTCCTGCCGGGCGACAGGACCAGGGCCGGAGGAGCAGAGAGAGACTCGTCCCTCCTGCTACTGGCACATCATCTGCAGTTCCTCCTTCTTGCCGTCCCAATACTTCCTCCCAGCACCCTCATGATCTGGGCGATTCCATCTTCTTCGACTCCCAGGGTGATTTGGGATTGAGGCTTTTGAAGAGTTTACCCACAGCGACCGATAGAGATTTTATGGCTGGGCTCTCCCGAGAGGTTCTTCCCGCCAGAGCTGCACTCCACCTTGCGTAGGTACATCCAGTTTTCCACCTCATCTTTTCTCTTTCGTTATGATGTTGTTCTTGTCCCTTTCCTTCACCTATTTCTCTTTTCGCAGGCGGGTATGCTCCTTAGCTGTTGGCACGATCAGGAGGCTATCGTCCCTCCTACTGTTGCCGAGGAGCTGACCCGTCTCCAGCAGGAGACGGATACTCTCCTCCATGATCTTGTGGCGGCCCATGTTTTGAAGAATGCAGCAGAGGGGAAAGCCGCGTCCCTGGACGTGAAAATGAAGGACTTGCAGGCCTCTTACGACCGGGAGAGGAGGGAGCGCCTTACAGCCTCTGCCCCGCAGCCTATTTTCTTCCAAGCGGTTGATCAGTTCCTGGGGACAACGGCAGGGAAGAGTCTCTTGGATGGGCGTTTGATTATCTACCAGGCTGAGTACTTGAGCTCTCTGGCATTTCAGCAGGCTGTTGATGAGGCATCTACGCAGAAGTTCGAGGAGGCTTCTACTTCTGCTTTTGAGTGAGGCTTTCGCGCGAGATATGCCCACCTGGTATCTCTGGGTCTCCTCGCTCCTGGTATGATTCCTTCTGATGCGGACAACCGCCACAACCAGTTTCCACCTTCAGGTGCGTGTTATTGTCAGCTTTCATACTTCATGATACTACTTCTTCTTTCTTGCTTTTTATGGATTTTCTTCAGCTTTTGTTGGTGACCAATTTATTTGTTTTTGGTGTAGGCGAGGGTCCTACTCCCCCTCCAGCCAGCAGCCTCAATCCCGCAGAGGGTAGCCATAACACCATGCCGGATGAGGCAGTTGCTGCTGGTTTACAGATTGGCCGGGGGGGGGGGGGGGGCTCCTCTTCTGCTTTTGGTCCTTCTGCTTCTGCACCTTCCGCTAGTGTCCCGCCAGCTTCTGTTCCTCCTACCAGCTATGCTCCAGATACCGTTCATGCTGCTACCGCTGTTCCTGCTGGTACCCCTTCTACTGGGCAGGTAGATCCGCCGAGGCCACAGGCCTAGCTCTTCTTATGCCTTTCTCTGGATATTTTCCTTCTTTGTTGCTTTATCTTTCGCGAACCGTTGCTGTTTGCGGTTCTAGACTTGATACTTCAGGATTTAGACTCGTTTGGTCAGATTTACTTTAGAATGCTTCTTGTTTTGATGACTATGGTTTGGCTCGTTTTCCTCGAGCGTGCATGTGAACTTCTCCTTTTTTTGTTGCCCGGAAAACTTTGGGGCTTTTTTGAATGAAATAAATGGTTGAACACTTGGTTTTTCTCTTTTGGCACATGCTTGTTATATTGTGTGGGAATCTGGCTTGTGCTAGTCTTCCTCTTCTTTCATTTTCTTTTCGTTCTGCTAGCGGGAAGTAGGCAGTCTAAGGAGGAGGTTCTGATGCTCTCCGGTTCAGCTGGGAGCATGTCCTTCCTGACAGGTATTTATGGTGGAGGGCTGCTAGATCCGCTCGTGCTGAGGGCATTCTCTCGGACCCTAGCAATAGCTGCTCCCTTCCAGCTAGGCGGCCAACCCGACTGGTGGTAGCAGGTGGAGAATCACTCCCAAGAGCCTTTCTTCCAGCTCTTCCCAAGGCATATGCGTAATCAACACGCCTCCCAAGAGGGACTTATTTGTGTGCCCCCTTTATCCCGGGTAATTAATCATTGAAAATGTTCGAATTTTCAGTAGTATAGCCGCGGAGGCTTAGCATGTGCCTGTCTCAAGTGTAAAGTCAACAATAATATGATGTATTCAGAGTATAATACAAGAGGGTTCCTTTCTCATCATCATGCATTCTCACGAATCTCATGGAGTTAGTCATTCTAACAGAGCATTAATATTTCGTAATTACACAAGATATAATTCACTTCTCATGAATCAAAACATCGGAAAGTTAATGTAAACAATTATCAAGTATGCAAACAAAAGTGTTGGAACCTGGAAGTTCTTATGATGCGTTTCTCTTTCTGCTCTCCTTCCAGGTGTGCAGGCTGGTTGCCTGCTCAGCGGAGAAACCCTTTCAGGTTTTGAGCACTTCAAGGTTGAGGTAACCTTATTCAGGTAGTGTCTTCCAGCTCGTGGGCTTCTCGTCCTGTATTTTTCACAACTTTGAGGGGCCCTTCCCAGCTATGGCCCAGCTTTCGTACAGGTTTCAGCGTTTCTGCTCTCTTAGTGTTCCTCCTCCAGCTCACTTTCTCCTGCACTCCCTGGTTTTGCAGGGGACGCTTAAATCAAGGGTCTTTCTGGTGAGACATATCTTCCCTGCTCCTCCACCCTAGGTAGCGGATCCCTCCTGCCGTAGTTCTAACTGGGGGTATTCCTTCCTGGTGGTCTCCATCCCGACAGGTTTCTTCTTGGTCTTGATGCATTCCTTCCAGGTAAGTTAATTCTAGCTGCACTTCGTCTTGGGAACATCTCCCCGCCTTTCGCTTGATCTTGGCAGATCAGCTCTTGTAAGTAGCCTTCCTGAACTATTCTCTCAATTTCATCGCGCAGGTGACGACATTCGTCCGTCTCATGGCCATAGTCATTGTGAAACCGACAAAACCTCTCTGAAGGAGGCTTATGGGGCCCATTCTCCGCATTCCGAGGCTAATTCAGGAGCCCTGTTCCGTGAATCTGCATGAGAGTTTGAGCGGGTGTCGTACGCAGTAAGGTATACCGGTCATACCGAGGCCCAAGGCTCAAGAGGTGCTCTCTCCTTTCAGGTATTCTGATCATTTTAGCTGGAGCGGGCAGTTGACCGTCCTCCTTCCTTTCCCTCCTCCTGTCAGCTGTTGATTCATCCTTTCCTGCTTCTGCTTTCTCCGAATTAATGTACTTTTCTGCTCTGGTTAGGAGGTCATCCCAGTTGGTAGGCGGCTTCTTGGAGAGCGAAGTGAAGAATGGTCCTTTCCTCAGGCCCTCTTGGAAGGTACTAGCACGCACTTCGCGATAGCAGAAGGGACTTCCAGCACAGCTTTGGTGAACCTGTTGATGTAACTCCTCAAAGACTCCCCCTCTCTCTGCTTTACCACGAAAAGAGTATTCGGAGTTTTTTGGTAGCCCCTGCTGCTAGCGAACTGATCGAAGGAATGTATGGATCCAGGCTCAAGCTGTCGGGCCCACTCTTGTGCATTGTCCATTCAAGAACACTCTACATTTCACCCCTTCAGTGTATTGGTACAGAAAAGCTAAGTTGTCGAACCGATCCAGGTGCTTTTGGGGGTCCATTGCCCCATTGTACTCCGGCAGCCCGGATGTCTTGCAACCTGGCAGGAGTTCATCAGCTAGGATCCTCTGGCTTAAAGGTTCACCCCTCCTGGTTACTCTGGCAGGTCGTGCTCTCATTTGCCTTTTCATCTCTTCCAGCCTCTGCTGTAACCTGGCAGCCCAGTCGGGCTGCTCGGGGAAGCCTGGTTCTCTTCTTCCCGTCTGGTAATCCATAGGTGGTGGTGGCACCATTAGCTGCCATGCGGCTCTGCCTGCTGCCCAATTTCTGATCCCGCCAGCTCCCTGCAGCACCAAGGGGGTCCCTAACTGGAGGTAAGCCCTCTCCAGTTGAAGGGGATATCATTCTTCCAATTATCGGTTCTGTTACATGTGGTGGCGGGGTTGTTCCGCGCCCCGGAGCGGGCGGCTGGTCTCGCTGCACTCTACAGCTATGTTAATCCATTGCTGGAGCTCCCTAGCTATAGGTGAATGACCGCATCTGGCGGTAAAAAACCACTTCCCGATCCGCCAGATCCGTCAGCTGCTCTCTTAGCATGGAACTGCATGGCAACAGGACTGATTCCTGACGACGCCCCTCCAGGTATGTCAGCCACCTTGGTAGTTTGCTGGGGGTTGAAGGTACGGCCCAACAGCACTTCCAGCTCCTCAGCAGACGGATGATAGTCCTCCTGCTTGCCTGTTTCCGCGAGCAGGTTCAGCCTCTCATGCAAGGAAGTCCTTCCAGGTGGGAGATCTCCTGCACCTGGAGGGGTCAGTAGGCCCGCATCTTTGATTTCGGAATTTCGGCCTCGTGGATTCCTCGCTCCCCCCATCACACTGGATTCCGGGGTGTTATCGCTGTCTTTGGTTGGCGGTATGACTCCCTTTACCATAACGACGGTTGAATCAGTTAACACGGGGATGCTTCCGATGAGAAGTGGATTTGAAGCACTTCCAGCCGTTTTCTCAGCACCTGTCATAGGCGGAGCAAACGGATTAACTAAAGTTGATACGCCGCTAGATCCGGTCTTGGATGCCATGGAAAATCGCAAGAACTCACGCCTTTTGCTCGATTTAATCGGTTTCCCACAGACGGCGCCAGATGATATTTGCCAAAAAATGACTAAATACCAACACAATTTATTTCTTCGGGAATTCGATTGTAATGAGCTGTAATACAAAATTAATTAGAGTGGAAATAATAAATAATCAATGAACAAGAAGAAAAATAAAGTAGCAATGATAGTGAAATAGATAATAAGGTTCTCTGAATTCTGGAATTTGTCTTCAATCGATACAACTGATGGAACAATTGTAAGTCTGTAACAAATCTAGAAAGTAATCTAAAAGGACTGTAGCAGAAGTGAAATCTGATAGAGAAATATGAGAATTCTCAGTATAAGCGTAGGAAAACTGACTGAAGGAAGCTGAGATGATGTTGAACTCTGTTGTGGTTAATTGCAGAGAATGTCTGGAGTGTAGGGTTTTCACGTTCAATGTATATGCCCCTTTTTCTCTCTCTCCCCCCTTTTTGTACTCTGTAGAAGTTCGTTGAGACTCCCTAAAAATTAGGCATGTGGGAGACCTTTTCGAATTTCAAATATCAGCCACGTTCCCATGCTGACCACTTCTTCTCACCTTCTCTTTTAATTAATATTCCTTAATCAAATAATGTGGAAATTAGATCCACGTCAAACCGCATACGGATTGCAGCATCTATGGTTAAATTTTTATTTTATATTTGACAGTGATAGATGATTGGAAAACAGAAAATGGAAATCGAAAAATGTCATAAATTAGCCAGAATCTTGCAATTATATTATGAAAGGAAAAAATGCAAATTTGGCCCTGAAGTTTGCATTTTTGGCAATTTAGTCCTATCCGTTTCAAAATTTACAATTTAATCCTGTAAGTTTGTAATTTGGTAATTTTGGTCCTGTTTGTTTCAAAATTTGCAATTAAATCCTGTAAGTTCTAAAATTTTTGCAATTTATGTCCGAATTCAGACGGAGCGGGCCGTGCTTGAATTCAGATCCAGACTTTTCTTTATTTGAGTTGCTCCCACACACGCAAAGCGGAAGATCTCACTTGTCCTGGACTGGAACAAGTACGTTGAGATTTTCGTGAGACTATAGTTGTCCATCTCCGGTTTGCCGGCTGATAAGATCTCTGAGATTAACCAATTAGCTGGGTTGGTTTGACTATTCTTTTCTATTGAAGCGGAGTCAGCTATCTAAGCGAGTCACCTTCCTATATACGCTTTGCGGGAGGACACGACATTTTCGTTCATATATAATTATGTTTTTTTATTTAAAATTTCTTTTATTAGATACATCATATGTATAATAATATTTTTATACAAGTCAGATATATTTGTCATGTTATTCCGTTAAGTTAACAAAGAAATGAGTCACGTGACCACTTCCCACAACTAATAAATTTTTTTGAGAAAATCGGACATAAATTGCAAAATTTTAGAAATTACAGGACTTAATTGTAAATTTCGAAACGAACAAGACCAAAATTGCCAAAATTACAAACTTATAGAACTTAATTACAAATTTTGAAACGAACATGACTAAAGTGCCAAAATTACAAACTTACAAGAACAAATTTGTAATTTTGCCTATCATGAAATGAAGATTTAAAATTCTATTTTCCCACCTAATAATAATATATTCAATAAAGACAACAAGTTGAATAGGTATTTTTATAAACTTCTTAGATATATATGCCTAAAACACCATAAGAGGCAAAAGGGTTATTTCATTGGGCTATAAATTGGCAAGTTGAAAGGCTAAAAAATCATGGCAAAATAGCAAATGTCCAATAGACCAATACAACAAACTAAAAGGGGTAATGGACTATTTAGCCCAAAAATTTACTGTTCATAAACATGTGTCAATGGATAGCTAGCAATGCAAGTAAAAAGTGCCTTAGTATAGTTCTCACCAGACCTTGCCTATTGTTTATACCCATTGCTGATGCAGTATTTATATCAAAAATTTTGCTTTCACTACTTTTTTTATTTTTGACCGATTGTGTTGACCTTGTTAAATTCGAGGCTGATTGAGTTGAGCTTGAACTGAAATCTATGATGCACGGACACTTCTAAAACTATCATGTTGCCGTGTAGTATCGTGTCGGACACCGTGTCGGACACTCCTCAAGTGAAAAATTCAAGAAAAAATCCGAGTCGCCATATCCGTGTCGTATCGTGTCCGTATCGCCGTGTCCGTGCATCATAGGCTGAAATTGTCGGGTTGACAGGCACGATCCTGAATTCGAGCCAAAACTACCCTTTCCGAGCTCGAGCCTTGCTTTTTTGCCCAAGTTCGACTAGGGCACTCAACTTGCAACGCACTCCTAAATACGTCTTATTCTCACTCACCACTTCTGGTGCATGGCCTGAGAAACGCAAATCTGGATTGCTTTTCTTTCTCACCGATTTCAGCATTTATAACAGATAACTAAGACCAGCCCATCAAATGTCACATATATTGTAAGCCTGTAAGGATATCTACTTTTCGAATCAGTTAAAACTTAAAAGAACAAAACATAGCCGAAACACAATTAGACTTTTGTAGTCTGTCACACTAAATAATGATCATTCTTTGCTGTCTGAAGCTTCAATACAACAGCAAAAGAGGAACAATTAAATAGAAATTATACAACTCCCAATTTTGCTCACTCACTTTTTATCACTGAATGACTTCTCAACCATACACAACTCACCAACTTCATCTAAATAAGGGGCAACATATTTCTCGTAAAACCTATCACTCCGCGTTTTGTACAATGCCGGAAAACTAGGCCATTCTTTAATCAGATTCTTACTCTCCAAAATCCCCAAAACAAATAGCCGTGGCTTATAGGTCTTCTCAATGCTGCACATAAGTGATGTTGGATAGTTAATAATGCACAGAACATCATATTTCCCACTAGCTTCCAGAACTTCCTTCAATTTCTTCATTTTTTCCTCAGAAGCAGCAAAAACTTGAGGAGCCTTCCTAAAAGCTGCCACTATATCATCCTTAGAGAAACCGAGATCCTGAAAAGCCTTCAACTTAAGCTCCCACGTCTCGTTTGTCATCGAACCAAGAACACGGATAGCATGAACAAACATTTTCGAACTCCTATTAATTCCCATCTCATCAATCTTATCAACAAATTTCCTCGTATGTTCATGATTACACATAAGAACCCGGGGAAAGTTATACATAAGCCAATTAATCTGCTCCATTTCTAAGCCACATCTTTTCAGGAATTCAACATTGGGGGACATAGTCTTTCCTATATCATACTTCAAAAACCACCCAGAACTCCTCAAAAGATTAGCAACTTCAACACTAGACCCCAACAAACCCTTTAGCACAGTTATCGATGGGATGACTCTATTTTGCAAGCTGCGATACAGAATATCTGGATCATTGGTGATTATCTCAGCTATATCCTCTGACGAGAAACCCAAATCTTGAAAAGTCTTGACTTTAGGCTTGATGACTCTTTCCAGATTTGATGAGAGCAAACGGGGAGTGTGTTTCAGGATTTTCTCCAATTGGGTGCCTGAAAACCCGCTCTCTTTGAGGAACAACATTATCGAATCGGATTTTTCTGGGTTTTTCAGACGAGTTAGAACAGAGGCGACTTGCGTGGCGGCTTCAGGAGAGAAATGATGTTTTTGCAGCAAGAATTCCGAAACTGAGATGGTGGTAACGCCCGGTTTCCTTGTAGAAGTCGAAAAAAATTGAATAAGTGAAAGCGAGAAAGCTACATCTGACTTGCTTATGCATAAAGAATTGTACTTGGCAAAGAACAAACTTCTGCGCATATGCGTAAACATCGTCCCTGAAAATGGGAACGATCTACGCAAATCATATGTGAAACACGGGGACAAATCACTTGCCTGCAAAATCGCGTCAAAAACGACTGGATTAAGGATTAGGGTTTTGGACAATAATTTGGGAATTAGGGTTGTTATGGGAGAAGAGATTCGATATTTAATTGGGCTTTGAGAGGAGTCTGAAGCCCAGTTACAACGCCACATAAATTGGGCTATCTATGTTGGGCTTTGAAGTTCTTTTTAAAGTTTCAGCCCAATTGCACTGCCTTTTCGCTTCGCAATTTCCCCACATATCTTTCAAAAAACATATAATATCTATAAATTTACGATAGAGAATCTATAGATTTTCTGGACATATTTATCTCATGTCATTCTTGAATGACAACGATGCCTCGCTATGGTAGCAAATGAGACCGAAAATTAGGTTACAGACTTACGATAGAGAATCGTCCCAATCTTAGTAGCTAAAGACTGGGTTTTTTTTTTTTTTTTTGGATATTAGTGGTTTTTCTTCCTATTGACACTTCACGTTCAAATCGGTCAAAGAACGAAAAGTTGTGCATGTATAAAGAGAGCCAAGTTTGAGTTTTAGGAAAAATTTAATTAAATAGAGTTGAATTTTGACAAAATAGTGAACCTTGTCTTTGGGTAACCATTAGGGTTTCCTCATATCTTGAAATTTAACTGTCGACTCATGGGCCACTCGGCTTGAGTTGGTTCATGGGCCAATCGCTTGAATTTGTCAAGGAGAGAAGGAGAGTGAGGGGAAAGGCAACTTCGCAAAACGATTTTTTTGGGCATACGCTTTGTAGAGATTCATTTAAAAATGAAGATCGAACTTGAAAATAAAGATCGAGTAAATATTATCGAGGTGGCCAAGCCTCCTGACCGAGCTTGAGGTCAGCTATGAAAGTTTGATATCAATCGTCAATGAGGCCTCTAGATATCCAAGCTCTCAAAATCTTGACACATGAAATTCATAATTCGGTGCCATATAAATCAATCAGGGGCAGGTCCAGGATTTTTCGCCAACTGAGGCTGAAAATTCTTATGGCGAAACATATTTATTAATACGATCAAGGTCCTTAGATATATATTCTCTTCGAATGCGACCTCTAGAAGGGACATCATAACTTTCAATAGGTTTTCGTAGCCCCGAATCACTAATTATGTTTTCAAAGATTAAATTCTACACTATCAATATTGATTCTTTCTTAGTTGGCAATCGAACTTGATGATGCAATAAAACTTTTCAATCTTTTACTAAAATACCGATGCATAATTACAAACTACGATACCAATTCAAAAAAAAATAATTAATGAGTTTGCACTTTCAATAAACATATAAAGATTGAACATTTTATAAATACAAAACTTAAACATTTAATAAGAATTTACAAAAACAATTCACTTCAAAAAAAAATTAAGAACTAAGTAACCCATTTTACAAAAATTTTCAAAAAAATTAAGAACTAAAAACTAATATTTTTTTTTTAAAGGGTGGAGGCTAATATGGGGTGGGGCCCAGGGGGATGGGGTGGGGCGGCAGCCCCCCTTCGCCTATGCTGGCTCCGCCAGTGAAATCAATAGCTATATAACTCGATCTATCTAAACTTGAGCATACCAAACTATGTATCTAATTATCACTAACAATTTCTGGTGGTTGATTAATTCGACATGAATGTTGCTTCCAGTCGTACATTAGTTTTTTATTTTTTTATTTCTTTATTTCTTGAAACAGAGTTGTACATTAATTTCTAATGTACAGTTGTTTCGTAGTATTTTATAGCCTCCCATAGCATTTCGAAAAATTATTTAGTATTTGATGATTGATTATACTAATAACAATTTCTTTTCTTTAGGTTAAATGTTAATATATGTAGGGAAAAATCGTAAAATATGGTACTCGACCAATTCAGCGTTTTTGATATATTTTATTTTTTGACAATAAAATAGGACCATATCTTAAAATTCATACAATTTAATAAAGTTTTTTAATTGTAACCGTGTTTTGCCAGCCAAAAACTCCACTTGGTTTTACACGTGGCGAACTCATAGCTCGCCACATATAAATTTCGATAGGCAATATTAGTTTTCGGCAAAAAAATATGTATTAAATTGCTTGATTTTGGATATACAATCCTATTTTATCGTACAAAAATAAAATATACCGTTTAGACGAGTTGGTATATCAAATTTGTAATTTTCAAATTTATGCAGTAAATAAGTTTTATTTTTTCTTTAAAAATATTTATGTCTAGGAGGGTTAAAAGAAAGGTAAAATAGTGAAAAGGATAAGGGAACTCGCAAATTCATTGGAGATCGAACATTGAGAGACTCAAAATTTCAATTTCCAGAGAAATTATCAGAGTCGAAAGTTTTGGCCTTTAGTATCTCCTTAGTTACTTTTTAAAATTTTAACATTGCTCTCACACATTTTAATCAACCATCATTGCATGGACTATGGACCACAAAAGAAAGAGGGTTTTTTTAAATAGTGATTTAAAATACAATTCCTTTGCTGCTAAAGAAGCATTTGTTATAAAGAGAATCAAGTTCCAAGACTCCGTCATCCCTTTTGGCCCTGCACTCACAAAAGGTTTAAAGAAGATGAATTGTATTTGGCATTGGCCTCCAAACTCACTTGCCAATATGAATAACAATCATATTCTTTTGGCTCGTGTTAGATTATATAAAATGAATTTGGAATTGTTAAAGCGTATGAAAGACTAGGAATTAGGTTTCTATTCATTCGTAATGATCAGGATTACAAAGCTCACCAAGATAAATAGCAAAGGACTCCTACTAATCAGGGATACAATAAATCAGACAAATAAGGTAACACAAATCCGTTCCCTAATTTACGTCAATCTTCCAACACTCCCCCTCAAGTTAAGTAATGGTGTCACCGATTCTTAACTTGCTCAATGCCGCCTGAAATAGCTTCACAGGAACAGCCTTTGTTAGAATGTCTGCAAGTTGATCTTCTGATTTCACAAATGGAAGTTCCACAGTGCCATCTTCCAGCTTTTCCTTTATAAAGTGTCTTATCAACTTCCACGTGCTTCGTTCTATCATGCTGTACGGGATTTTCTAAGATACTGATTGCTGCCCTGTTGTCACATTTTAAGCGTCTAGGGCCTTTCGGATTCATTCCAATTTCTGTTATTAGTCTCCTAAGCCAAATGATTTCTGTTACAGCCTTGGCGATCCCTCTAAACTCTGCTTCTGCACTAGATAGAGCGACCACTTTCTGCTTTTTACTCCTCCATGTCACTACATTTCCACCAACCATGGTAAAGAAGCCCGAGGTAGACCTTCTATCATGGGGGTTTCCTGCCCAATTTGCATCCATGTAAGCTTCAATATCCAAGTGACCATGTCTGCCGAACATGATTCCGATCCCTACTGTGCCTTTCAGATACCTAATGATTCTCACCACTGTTTCCATATGGCTTCTTTAAGGTCGATGCATAAACTGACTAACCACCCCTATGACATGGCGATGTCGGGCCGAGTATGGGACAAATAAATTAGCTTTCCAACCAACCTTTGGTACTTCTCTTTGTCTGCTAGAACTTCACCCTCATCGATCTTGAGCTTGTGATTGACTTGGATTGAGGTATCTATTGGTTTACAATCCATCATTCCAGTCTCGGGAAGTAGGTCCAACACATACTTTCTCTGTGAGATAAAGATTCCTTGTTTGGACCGTAGAACTTCTATCCCTAGGAAGTACTTCAAACCTCCCAAATCCTTCATTTCGAATTCACTGAACAGGTTTTCTCGCAGTCTCCCAATCTCTTCCTTATCACTCTCGGTTATAATCATATCATCAACATAGATGATCAAGCACGTGATCAAATCTCCTCTGGTTTTCAGAAACAGGGTATGGTCTGAGTTGCTCTGTCTGTACCTGTATCGCTGCATCGCCACTGTAAACCTCCCAAACCATGCTTGTGGAGACTGTTTAAGCCCATAGAGAGCTTTACGGAGCCTGCAGACCTCATTGTCTCCAAAACCTTCAGTGAATCCAGGAGGAGCTTCCATGTACACCTCTTCTGTCAGATCTCCATGTAGGAAGGCATTTTTCACATCGAACTGATGCAGGGGCCAATCCTTATTTGCTGCTATTGACAGTAGAACCCGGACTGCGTCTATCTTAGCCACTGGAGAGAAGGTCTCAGAGTAGTCAATCCCGTATGTCTGAGTGTATCCCTTTACCACTAGCCGAGCCTTGTATCTCTCAATAGTACCATCTGCCTTGTGTTTGATGGTGAACACCCACTTGCACCCCACTGGTCTCTTTCCTTGAGGCAGATCACAAATTTCCCATGTCCCATTCTTACCCAAAGCTTCCATCTCAGTTTCCATAGCCTTATACCATTTTGAGTTTGCCATTGCCTCTTCAACTGTCCTCGGGATTGTTTCATTATAGAGATTCCTCATAAAGGCTTGGGCTACTTCTGACATGCTCCCCCTGACCATGTTTCCCACTGGGTATCTAGAAGTCTGAGAGACCCGATACCATGAGTATCTATTGGGAGGAACACCCCTGTTACTCCGCGGAGGCAGAGTATACCTGTGGCTTACTGTATCAACAGAAAGTGGATTAACCGTATATGTAGTATCAGCAATATTATCAGAAGTAGAAACAGGAGGAGAGACATAAAAAATGGTTACCTCAGGTAGGACATCATCCGGAGAAGAGATGTTGGTGGTGGTACTGAGCATGTCGACGTTCTGTACGGGATCTATAGTAGGAGGTGGATCGGTAGTTTCAGAGTCTTTGAGCCAGTAAAAGGGGTCACCCGGAGTCTCCCCCTGAACCCTTTGCTGGTTCTGATAGTAATACTCTGTTTCCAGAAATTCAAAGTCTATTGTGATAAGAATATGACGTGTGAGGGGGTCATAGCACCGATACCCCTTTTTGTGGGGGGCATATCCAACAAAGACACATTTGATAGTGTTGGAAAACACGAATCAGAAAGCAGCGGAATTTAAAAATTTTCCCAACAAAAGGACCTTGAACTCGCAATCGTGTAACCAAATTCGTAAAGATAGAAAACTTACTTTTCTTTTATTCTTTCTTGAAGCGTTTCAAGCCACCCAAGAACGCTCTTCTCGCGGCTTGATCCCCTCTCCTTGGTAAAGCTCGAATCTTCAAACTTCTAACTTGAAGTCTCTAGAGAAAGTCCACCAACTTGATCACAATCTAACTAGTAAGGATGCTAGTTCTCTAGTTAGTGTTTAGGCTTAACCTAGGGTTTAATTTAATCTTGGAGAAAGAAAGGTGTTCAACACATGAACCAAAAGAATTGTCAATTAGCTCCATAAGGAGCTCGAGCTCCCCTATTTATAGGGAGGGGGTGCCGAAATTCCTAGTCCTTTATGGGCTAGGATTTTGGTCCCTCTCTCCTATTACTTGATCATCAAGTATTTTCCAACTTTGACTTTGAATTCTAATTCAAGTCAACTTTTAAGAGAGCTAAAAATATCCAAACTATTTTTGGATAATTTTATACTTTATTTATTATAAAATAAATAACTTATTTTTATCTAATTAATTAATTCGTAATTAATTAACTAGATTATTTTCTCCAAAATTAGACTTTCTTTTTAATTCAAAATTAAACCAAAGTCTATTAAATAATTAACTAATTGATTATTTAACATCACATAATCACGTGTGGCACACGTGTCTTAATGACACGTGTCCAATCACGTGAGCCACACGTGTGATTTCACACGTGTGGAACCCCTTAGGCTCGATTAACTCGTTTAATCATTTTTAAGCCTCAACTCATGTAACCAAGTTGTTGTGTGTGACCCTCTAGGTTCTCAATTCAATTAGCAATGACCCCAATTAATTAATTCACTAATTAATTGATCAGTCCATAGATTAAACGACCATAGTCTAGCAACAGGTGTTTAACCCCTAGCTGAATTGGAATGTTCGGATTCGACAGAACCTTTAAGTCATTGATTCATGTGAGATACAATCCTCCTACTTACTATCTCTCAACCAAGATCTAGGGCAAGGGAATAATCAGAACCCTAATAATCCGGTCTTAAAGCTAAGTGCATTTCATATCCATTTGATCTCAATCCAAGAAACCCTTTTCTTGATGTCTTGATCTACTGCCTTGGCCAAGGACTCCATATGGCATATGAATGACTTACACAATAAGAGATCACCTTGCATATGCAAGTGTAGGTCCTTTCTTGATTCTCATTCACTTTCATGAATCACTTGTGCAACCCCAGCATAAGCCTTGAATTAGTTGTCTAAGGCGACACCCTTTAAAGCTTATACCAAAGACTACAGAGTTAACTCATAAAGTAACATGGAACCTCAAGTCTAAGGATCAATTAATCACATCAATGACTCGTCAGATATTTCCTAATCTGGAAGTTTCCATTTCCTGAAATAGAAACTTCCTTTCCCATTTAGGAATGTTCTCACACGGGGCACCTCAGTGAACTTACTTGTTAAAGTAAGCACCCTCATGTATCACGCACGTATCAACTATACACTTTGCACCTCCATGAAACAAGGTGGTCCTTCTTAAGGGCGTGATCCCACAAGCAAGCCTTAGAGGAGTCAGGTTGACACTCCCACTGTCTGTAGGACTCATCGGCTTGGAGTATTTTACTAATCATGACTTATGTGATATAGGGCTCGTTTCATGAACCATTTCACCTAAATGGTAGAGTCCTAAAGTCATCAGGATTAGGGGAGTTCTCATACATGCACAGCTAAAGTAAACGCATACCAAACAAGAGCATATAAAGAAGTGTTGCCTCAATTCGTTATTTTATTCAAAGATTGTCTGTGATTACAATAAGGAAAAGCACAAAGCGGATATACAATCGACTTTCTAGGGCACTATTCCTAACAGATAGCACACAGGTCAAGTTTGGTGCGTTCATGTTTGGGGACATGCACAAATACAGAACAGCCAAAGATCCGTGGGGGCATAGTGAGGAATGGTGGAATGTCTGCTTGTGTTTGAAGGACAGAGAGGGGAGTTTGAAGATCAAGTATTTTGGTGGGTAATCGGTTGGTAAGGTATGTAGCAGTGGCAACAGCTTCGGGTTAGAAGTAACTTGGGACATGAGATTCTGTCATAATAGATCGAGACATATCAAGTAGGGTTCGGTTTTTCCATTCTACAACACCGTTTTGTTGGGGTGTGTTTGGGCAACTGGTTTGGTGAACAAGGCCATGTTTGTGAAAGAAATCCCCCATTTTTTGGTTCACATACTCCCTCCTATTATCTGATCTAAGGATCTGAATCTTACGTTTGAATTGGGTTTGGACCATATTAAAGAACTGAACAAAGGTTTCATAAACGTCAAATTTATGCTTAAGAAAGTAAATCCATGTCATACGCGAGTAATCATCAATGAACAACACAAAATATTGAAACCGATTTTGACTCGCAACAGGGGTAGGGCCCCAAACGTCTGAATGAATCAAAGAAAACACTGTCTGAACCCGAGTATTTGTGGGTTTGAAAAAAGTCCTATGACTCTTAGCTACTAAGCATGTTTGGCAAGACAAATCAACATGCGTTTTATTCTGAAATAAAGCAGGAAATAACTGACGAAGATACCCAATAGAAGGGTGCCCCAGACAATGGTGCCATAACCAAATCTGTGTTTCTTGGGTGCCTTTGGATAGAAGAGCCCTGGATGGATGGTCCATTTCATCGACATAGTAGAGTCCGTCACGCTCAGTACCACGCCCAATTATCTCCTTCGTATGAATGTCTTGTATAAAACAGAAACGAGGATACATTAGCACTGCGCAGTTCAACTCATTTGACAGATGACTAATAGAAAGGAGCTTGCATGACAGAGGAAATTTTTCAGTTTTAACTTTAGGGAGAGAGAGATTTCTCCTTCTTGTGCAACCTCAACTAAGGCTCCATTTGCTGTTTGGATATAAGATCTTTCCGAATTAATGGGTTCATGAATATCAGCCATGTCGAAGGTCATGGTATCGGTTGCACCAAAATCGAATATCCATTGAGACAATTTTGGGATTTGCTTTTGAGTAAGGAGGGCCTGACCATCATTTAAAGTTGAATCTGGGGTGATTATGGAATTAACCATTTTATGGGGGCTTTTACATGAATTATGGGAGATATGGGGCTATTGTGCAAATAATGAAGAATAGGGGGCATTAATTAAAGAACCACTAGGGTTTGGGTCATTACCCCCCAAACCCATTACCTCCCCTGTTCTCCATCTTTGTCGCGCCTGCTCTTGGTCCCGCGAAGGCGGCGTTGGCCCGCCGGACTCCATTCGCCGCCGTACCGGCGTCTCCCCTTCCGATGACGCCTGCGGCGGCGTTAGTTTGCCGCAGTTCTTCATCCGCCGCCTCTGTGTGAGCTTCGCTGACAACGGCGTCAACTCTCCTGTTTCCGTCGCCGGCTGGTGCTGGCCTGGTGGAGCTTTTCCGTAGTCCCTCCCACCAGTCAGGGTAACCCGGTATTTCAAAGCATTCCTCCGTTGTATGCTTGGGTTTCCTACAATGTCCACACATAAGCTTTTCCCGATCCTCGCACTGTGACGATCGACGATCGGTGTCGTTGAAATGACCGGCGTCGTCTGAGCGTACCGCCTTGTCAGATCTGTTCCGCCCGATTTTCTCCCTTATCGCAACAAGGCCAGACCTAATTCCCTATGATGGAGAGTCACTTTTGCCGCCGGTTGCTGTTGGAAAACACGAAAGAGTTGAGCAGCGGAAGTTTAAAATTTTTTCCACAAGTTTAATCGTTGTCTTGCAATTTTTGTACTGTAACGTTGGGTGTAACAAGAAAATCACTTTAATTGAAGCTTTCTTGTGATGTTGTTACCGCTTAACAAACACCCTTCAAGTGAAAAGTCCGTCGAACGACCTTCGATTTAGACCCCAAAGCAGAAGCCCTCCAAAGCGTATCCACACCAGACCTAGAACACGATCAAGCGAGTGAGAATGCTAGTTCTATGGCTTGTGTTAAAGGCTAGGATTTTTTCTTTGAAAACTTTTCTTTTGGATTTTCTCAAAAACTTAACACTTCGTGAGTGTTGGTCTAAAGAATAAGAGAAGCACCACCTCTTGTATTTATACAAGAGTGGTTTGAACTCCTAGGGTTTCCCAAACCTATGTGAGTTGTTTTCTTGCTCACCAATTAACTCATTTAATTATTTAATTTAATTGGAGAAAATAAGTTCCCAACTTGTTCTCCAAGTCTTGCAAGAATAACCTTCTCTCTCCTACAATAGGAAGTTGGACTTTTCAACTTTCCTAAAGTTAAAAGTCAATATTCAATAAATAAATTAATTCCCAATTAATTATTTATTGGGTTAAGTTTATTTGAGAATAATCTTAACAATTAATTCAAAATTAATTAAAAGACCAAAATTAATTAATTATAATTTAATTAATTAATTCTAGAAAAGTATTCACGTGTACTATAATTACACGTTAGAGCCACGCATCAGCCACATGTACGTGATACGTGGCAGCCACGCTGACATGCGTGACACGTGGCAATGCCCATGTGTTCCAGCCCATTTTCGATCAACAATTTGATCCTTCCTTAATCATATTAACATCCTACCATAACTCTCGTGTTCTGGCATTTGTGTGTGACCCATTAGGTTCATTATTCGATTAGCAGTGACAGCAATTAATTAATTTCCTAATTAATTAATCACTTCACAGATCACACTACCGTAATCTAGCAATGGGTGTGTGACCCCTAGCCGAATAACGAAATGAATCGAAGAACCTTTCAGTCAATGACAATCAGTGAAATACGATCCTCCTACAACTCCATCTCTCAATCAAGAACTAAGGCATGATTGTAACAGCCCAAAACAGGGCCTGGATGAAAACAGTAAGTTAAGGCAGTGGTAAAGCGTTTATAGACCGTGATCCAACTTTTTGAATCATCATGCATTGCATTCTTACATGAACTTTGTGCTCGTATATGATCTGACATGCTTTAAGGGGGAATTCTTGACCTTTGATACAGTTTACTATTCATAACTCGAGCCTACCTTGTTCATATTGCTACTCGAACCCTAGAGGTTCATCACACATGTTTCCCAATTGTTTGAACTTATTTCCTGAGCTCAGAAAGTCTTTCTTGAGCCATAAGGGTATTTTTGGAACTTACCGACCAAAGTTACTATTCATCAGAAAATGAGCTTTTGATTCTGATACCTTTTCCTGCCCAAGTTACAGTCAAATCGATCCTTGAGTCGAGACGAGTCATTTGATATTATTCTTGGCTTGGAAATCCATTCCGGAACTTTGTTTTATTGAAAACGTTTTCGAAAACCCTAGTTTACTATTCCTTTTACGAACGGTTTTCATTCGGAAAATGTTTTCTCTTCGGATTCGCATTTCTTGAGCTATTTCAAGATTTTTGAGATGTTTTACAACTCTTGATTCAAACCCTAGCTTGAAATTTTGAAGCGTACGTTCGTACGTGAGAATTCACTATTCACTCTACGTTTTCAACTTTTTAACGGTAAAACGTTTTATAGTCGATTTTGGACTCAAAACGCTTCTCGATTTATTTCTTGAATTTTGGAAGCAATCCGGACTTGAAAATCATTTTAGAAAGTCGTTTTTCACTCATGTCGAGTTTCGAGCTCAAAACTTTTATTCACTAAAACTAATGTATCTTTCAAACGGTAAATCCGATTTCGATGAATGAATATGTGTTTCGAAGCTAATTTTCTTGCCGTCGGGATGGTTATAATTCCAGCCACTTATCCTCGAGCCTTGGGGGACGAAATTACAGAAATACCCCCAGCAGCCCATTTTTACCTTCTTAATCCCTAAAGCTTCTAGAAGATACAAGTGGATGAACTCTTGTTTTGCTCTCCTACCCTTAAGCCATCTCTAATTGCAAGGTGAGGGGCTTCTTCGCACCTATATATACCCCTCCCATGGCATTTCATTCCTTGCTCAAAGTTGTGTTGACAACACCCTTTCTCTCCCTCTTCTCCCCCTCTTTGCCGTTGGCACCCCCCATTAGAAGCTAGGTTAGTTTGTTTTGTTTTATGTTATGTTTAGTTTAGTTTATGTTTTTATGTTATGGTATGTTTATATTATGTTTAGGTTGGGTCTTAGAGTCTTCCCTAAGCCATATAGGATTTTATTTTATGCATTTATTAAATAGTTTTCATGATATGTTTTGATAGTTGTTTATATGTTTTAATTGTTTAGTACATGCTTGAATATGTTATGAATTGCTCTAGTATATGCTACGATCATGTGATATGATTGTTATATTATGAGAATTGATGCATGATTATGGAATTTAAATTATGTTCATGCATGTTAGCTAATGGAATAGTGATTTACAATTAATTATGTCACAACTTGTTACATGTTGATATTGGAATTAAATTGTTACATGTTACATGCCCAAAGGTTTATGATATATGATATGATATGATATGAGATATGTTGTGACATGTTGTCACATTGTTATATGACTCTTGAATTATGAATTGAGCTTATGTTATGATATGGATTAATGGATTAGTGCCTTGATTATGTTATACACTTTAATAGTGTCACATGTTATAACCTAAGATAGAATAGTGTTTCATAACTTGATCTTATGCCTTAATTGGATCTCTTAACTATAGGTTATATCTTTAACCTAGATCACACTTGATTATATTAACATGAACTTGAAACTATAGGTTATAATCAAGATCATAATTTAATTAGGATGTGTGTGTGTGTGTGTGTGTGTGTTCGTGCATGGTGTGTGTGTGGGTGTGTGTATAGTAAGGGTTTGACCCGACCTGTGAATAGTAACCTGTGAATAGTAATTGTGAATAGTAATCTGGAATAGTACTTTTGAATAGTGCTTTTGAATAGTAAAAATGAATTAAAACTTGTGCTTTCTTAATAGACATTTGCACCTAGGGTTTCCATATCCAGGGTCTAAAATGTGTTTTCAAAATGTGTTTTATTTCGTGGACTTGTTTCTTAACCTAAGGTTTGCGATAGGATTCATAATTTGACTAAAGCTTACTCGGTTATAGTAAGATCATAGTCTCTCGTTAAGAGTAACTCACTTTGACGTATTCCTTTGTGTGTTACCTTTCTTGAATACCTTAAATGGTATTACTCTCTTGTGTTACATGTTCTTTACATGTTCCTTGTTCATTTGTTTCTTGCATTTCATATGCATCTTGGTTAGTAGTGGGTCTTAGTTGTTAAGCTCACTCTAGTACGCCACCTACAGGAGTTAAAGTTGAGCACTGGGATCCCCAGGGCACCGCATAATCTGTCTACCTACCTTTTGTTACTATTAGGTGAGGTGAAGTTATAAATGTTTTCCAACTGGAACCACGATTATACTATCGTATCATATGTTTTGAAATTCAAAGCTAAACCTTGTTTTGAACTATCCCTGTTATCGGGACATTCTCTTGAAAGGATCATTCATACTTTAATAGTATACCTTGATCTACAGTACATGTTTTCCAAAGTTCTGCATTCTTGTTCAAAGACAGTTACATGTTTTGCATATGTTTTCAAAGTACAGTTTACAGACAGAATCACATGTTTCAGACAGAATCATATGTTTTACAGACAGCATCACATGTTACAGTTACAGTTTCACATGTTATAGTTAGCATACTGGAGTGATACTCTGGTCACTGCTAATCTTAAATGCAAGCATACAGTTTACAGTTTGGGCCCGGCGGTTATGTGTGGAGGTGATGCTCGGGAGGTGAGCGCCAACGACATCACCAATACCGGCCGCCACACTTAGACAATTGACACCGACTTTTAACAGGAGGTTTGTTAAGTCAGGACAATCTGTCTGGGAACGGACAGCAAATCTGTTCCCATTACATGTTTACAGGTCGCCTAGGGCTAGCTACCCGAAGTGACCACCGGTGGAGGATGGTGCATATTTGTATGTGTTGGTAAGAGTTGTTGTTGACCTTGGTCCAATAGTCTACTGTGTGCGGAGTTGTCGTTGACCTTGGTCCAATGCTCTACTTTATGTGGGGTTATTGTTGATCTTGGTCCGATACTCTACTATACGTGGAATTATTGTTGATCCTGGTCCGATGCTCAACCAAATCATGTTTTCTGGAGTAAGGATGGAGGAGCCTAACTTGCGGGCAAAATTCTGTTTCATAAAGGATGGTTCATATCTGGAAAAGTTCACTTTACCCTTATCCCGTTTTATGAAAGAACTATGAACCATCAACAGCATATGTGTGCGCGTGTGATAGCATTCATGAAAATGTTTTATAACGTGCATTCTTTTACAGCATCGCATTCAAAGAGTTTTATCAACCGAACTTGTTTCGAGTTCTTCTTTAAAGCATCGCATTTAACAGTTTCGAACTTTACTTCAAGTTCTTTAATTCAGTACTTTCTTTAAAGTATTCCCTCACTTAGTCCATTTGACTAATACCTCTCCCGTTTTCTTGCCTCGTGGTTTCAGGTCTTGCAGCCGCAGTCTAGAGGTATCTTGAAGCTCTAGATTGTCATTTTTGTTTCAGTCAGGACTTAGTATTACTTCCTCTTTTGCGTCCTGCATATGTTTTATGGCTGCATCACTTAATGTTTCTGTATATGTTTTTGAATACTTGAGTATCTTTGTTATACTCTTTCTGCTACTCTGTTACCGATATTTTAAACTCTGCTGTATCGGTACTTATATGTGAATCTGTTATATGTTCTGATTTGCCGAGTCTCTCTTACACGATCAATATGTTCTTGCTTATTACATGCCATCACGCACTTGTTTTGAAAAGTTTTAAAATACTCTGATTTTCCGCTGCATAGCCACATCGTTGAACATGTATAGTTCTGATAGACAGCCGTTCGCTGGAGTATTTCTTGAGTGATGGCTCACACCATTACTTGAGAGGTGCTTCAGTGCGGGGGTTGAGACGCCGCTCTCCTCTTGTTCTGGTACGGGTGGGGGCGTTACAGCCTGAGGTGGTATCAGAGCATCGGGTTAAGTAAGAAGAGACTTAACCTAGATTGCTCTCATGTTGCATTATGGATTGTTCACGCATTGCATCCAGGATCATTCTCATATTGCATCGAGACAGGATATTTGGGGATTGCATGGTTCTGTTATCTGGATTTCATATCTGTGGTATCTTCTGTATAGCTATGGCAGTTCAGCCACACCAGGATCCGAATCAGCAGATGGATGAAGCTTTCTTTGAGCAGTTTGAGGCCCCGCGTACTGTGGCAGTTTCTCGCCGTGGAGGCACTCGTTTCTACACTTGGCGTAGGTCTAGGAACAGTGGCAGGCCTGGGTATTCCTATCCTAACAGAGTTGTGCACTATCTCGAGTCTGAGAGAGATGGTTACTTTCAGGAGTATCAGAGGACCCGTGAGGTCAGGTTAGAGTCTCTGCGCTATCAGGATCAGTCACTGCAGTACCAGATTGACAGGGACATCGCTCGTGAGCATGCTGCAGAGATGACTCATATTGCTGATCAGAGAGCTGCTCGTATTGCTGAGCTGGAGGCAGATCTTATGCAGATGACTATCGATCGCGATACCTCTATGGAGCGTCACCAGCACTACCGTGCCCGTGTGAGAGCTCGCCTGTATGATACCTATCACTTATCCGATGAGCAGGCAGTTGAGGAGGTCGAGGGTCAGGATGTCAGTCAGGCCTCTCAGGAGCCCGAGCCTATGCAGGATCAGTCTGATGGAGGCGATGGAGGGTTTGATGATGATGATGATGGCGGAGATGATCCAGCAGGACACGGACAGGGTGAGGTCATTGCCGTTTCTGATGACACCACCAGGAGTTCTTTGGACCACAATTATCAGGGTTGATTGCTGATGGGAGATTTCTGTATATAGTACTGATGCATATATATATCTATCTATGGATGGCGGACGTATAGCCGGGACAGTTCAGGACTGACTTTTGGATGAGGGGATGTATAGCTTTGGTAGGTGATCCCCGACTTTTGGCACCACGGATGACGGTTCAGATGACTTGGTACCTACTAGGTTATTTTCAGCAGGGTTGGACGGATTGGTAAGGCCTGTAAGGGAGTCAACTCGATAGTATTGGGTCCTCCCCATTTTGAATTAATACTGTTAACATGTGGCCTGTAGTAAATTTTACCAAACCTTGCACAGTTATAACACTTTCGGCTTTATGTTGGATATCTGTTTACTGCTTTCCATAACTGTCATTGCATGAGTCTTAGAGTTGCTTCAAGATACCATTAGGACCGTTGATAGGATCATGCCATTTCATTTATTGTTAGCATGCTATTGTTCTTGATATGTTGAATACGCTTCTGGATATGTTGATCATGTTACAGTTCTTGTTGTTATGACAGTACACGTTCTGTTCCCGTTTACATGTTAATCATGTTTTGGGATATGTTATACATGTTTCTGATATGTTGATATGTTACCCGAGCTTCTGTTCTCGTTTACATGTTGTCTGACAATTGTTTCTGATTATATGATATGTTTGGAGATCTTGAATCTTTGCTGACATGTTGTTATGGGAATGTGTTGTTCTCATACTTATATGTGACTACGTGAGAATGTGAATACGTGGTTACGCATTCTGTGAATCATTATATGTCATGCATCGAATATATGTATCTGAATGCTTATGAATTCAGTAACAACATGCCCCCGAGAAGATTTTCGAGGCTATGGAGATCTACCCAGAGGATCGTGAACGAGTTCGGTATGCTACTTTTCTTATGGAAGGAGCTGCATACAATTGGTGGAAGCACGTTCAGCACATGTGGATTGAAAATAACGTTGAAGGAAGTTGGGATGAGTTTATCAGAGAGTTTCAACAGAAGTATACGCCTCAAGTGACTCGTAATGCACGAGAGGCTGAGTTTATGAGTCTGGTTCAGGGAACAATGAATGTGATGGAGTATGAAGCTAGGTTTGTGAGGCTGATCAAGTATGCGCCTCATATTCTGACTGATGAGCGTCGCAAGACGAAGAGGTTTATTGATGGACTGAAGCCTGAACTTCGGTTGGCACTTGCATCTTTGGTTATTGAGACCTACAACCAGGCTGTTGATAGAGCACTAAGGGTTGAGGCTACACACAAGGAGATCAAGATAACTACTGCCCGTCAAGGACCTTCTAACCCTAAGCCTTATCAAGGGAATAAGCGACCTTCCGGATCTTTTCTCCAAGGAACTGGAAAGAGGCCAATGGTAACACCACAGCGTCAGCAGTAGAACGCTCCACCGAAACAGCTAGCACAGAAGCAGAAAGCGCCACAGCAGTATCAGAAGGCGCCACAACAGCAGAGATCACCTCAGCCAGGTCCAGAGGAAATTGTTTGCCGATATTGTCGCCGAACGGGACACACTGAGGAGAACTGTCGCAAGAAAGCTGGACAGTGTTTCGCGTGTGGTTCCCCTGAGCACCAGATGGATAGTTGCCCGCACAAGATCAGGAGATTTGGGGTCCAGGATAAAGGAAAAGCAGTGGTGGGTACGACGAACAAACCGGTGGTCAAAGGCAGAGCTTATGCTTTGGATGGTAAGGAGGAGGTTGATCCTTCGTCTGTTGTGGAAGGTATTGTGCACATTCTTAAGACGCCAGTTAAGGTCTTGTATGAACCTGGCACTACGCATTCATTTGTTGCTTCTAAATTATGTGCGCATTTACAGTTTCCGCTTGAATACTTGCCATATAAATTTGAAGTGAGTTCTCCTTTGGGAACTTGCCTTGTTACGGATCAAGTATATAAACGCTGCCCTATATGTATTGGTACCCGTTGTTACCCGACGGATCTGATTGAGTTACCGATGACAAGATACGATGTTATACTTGGTATGGATTGGTTGTCTAAGTACCGAGCTAAGTTGGATTGTTACAAGAAAGAGATCATCTTGGAAGAAGATGAAAGTCGGACATCAGAAGGGAAAGTTGAGAAGTTGATTCAGAAAGGAGCTAGTGGATTTGTGGCTTATCTTTTGAATAGACCGAAAGATCAACTTAAGATTGAAGAAGTAGAGGTGGTGAACGAGTTCCTAGATGTGTTTCCTGAGCATTTGGATTTGTTACCTCCTGACCGAGAGTTGGAGTTTACGATCGAGACGATATCAGGAGCTGAGCCGTACTCGAAGACACCTTATAGAATGGCACCAGCTGAATTGGATGAACTGAGAAAGCAATTGGACGAGTTGATTGAGTCAGGATATGTTCGACCGAGCACCTCACCGTGGGGAGCGCCTGTGCTTTTCGTTAAAAAGAAGGATGGATCATTGCGTTTATGCATTGACTATCGGGAGCTGAACAGGATGATAATCAAGAATAAGTATCCTCTCCCTCATATCGAAGAGCTGTTCGACATACTACAAGGATCAAAGGTCTACTCCAAGTTAGATCTTAGACAAGGGTATTATCAGTTGAAGATCAGGGAAGCAGATATTCCGAAGACTGCTTTCAACAGCCGATATGGACATTATGAGTTTGTGGTAATGCCGTTTGGTTTGACAAACGCACCAGCTGCATTCATGGATATGATGCACCGTATATTCAAGCCGTTTCTCGACAAGTTTGTAGTAATCTTCATCGACGATATTTTGGTATTTTCGAAGACACCGGAGGAACATGCTGAACATCTTCGAATCGTGTTACGCACTTTGCTGGATCACAAGCTATATGCAAAGTTCAGTAAATGTGAGTTCTGGATTGAGAGAGTTACATTCCTCGGACACATCATATCAGGATCTGGAATCGAAGTAGATCCCTCGAAGATCGAGACGATTATGGATTGGAAGTCACCGAAGAATCCTTCAGAAGTAAGGAGTTTTCTGGGATTAGCTGGTTACTACCGGAGGTTTGTCCAAGATTTCTCGAAGATAGCTACACCTCTCACTAAGTTGACAAAGAAAGAAGGGAAGTTTGAATGGACGGAGAAGTGTGAGCAAAGTTTTCAAAGATTGAAGGAGATGCTAACAACTGCACCCGTGTTAGCATTACCAGAAGGAAAAGAAGGATATACAGTCTACACCGATGCTTCGAAAGAAGGACTAGGAGGAGTTTTGATGCAGAATGGAAAAGTGATTGCGTATGCATCAAGGAAACTCAAAACGCATGAAGTCAACTACCCGACACATAATTTGGAGTTAGCAGCGATAATTTTTGCTCTGGGAAAATGGAGACATTACCTGTATGGAGTTACGTTTGAGATCTTTACTGATCATAAGAGCCTGCGATATCTATTCACTCAGAAGGAGTTGAATATGCGACAGAGGAGATGGATGGAATTTCTGGAGGACTACGACTGCATTATTCAGTACCATCCAGGAAAGGCGAATGTTGTAGCAGATGCTCTAAGCAGGAAAGTTCGTTTGGCACAGATTTCTGCCAACCCCGAGGTTGAACGAAGAGAGAGAATGGAGGTGATAACTAAAGCTCGAGTCGCGAACGTTGTGATGATATCACCTTTGAAAGAACAAGTGCTGAAGGCACAGAAGAATGACGAGTGGATCAAGAAATGTCTCGAATCTAAGGAGAAAGATGATGAGACCAAGTTCAAGGTTGATGAACATGGAATATTGAGGTACAAAGGTCGAGTATGCGTACCAACTGTTTTGAGGAAAGAGATTCTCGACGAAGCGCATAAGACTAAGTACACGATACATCCCGGAGGCACTAAGATGTATCAAGATGTTAAGATGCATTTCTGGTGGAACGGAATGAAGAGAGACATAGCCAACTATGTCAAGAAGTGCTTAACTTGTCAGAAAGTTAAGGCTGAGCACCAGAAACTGAGTGGGAAGTTGCAACCATTACCGATTCCGACTTGGAAGTGGGAGCAAATCACAATGGATTTTGTCACTGGATTACCCAAAGTCAGAGGAGGACAAGATAGTATCTGGGTGATCATTGATCGTTTGACAAAGTCAGCGCACTTTTTGCCAGTTAAGACGACGGATAAGGTCAGCACGTTGGCAAAGCTGTATCAACAAGAGATCGTCAGATTACATGGAGTCCCGAACAGTATAGTGTCGGATAGAGATCCGAAATTCACGTCGCACTTGTGGAAAGAAATTCAGACTTCGATGGGAACAAAGTTGAACTTCAGTACTGCAGCGCATCCTCAGACGGATGGACAATCAGAAAGGATGATCAAATACTTGGAAGATATGCTAAGAGCTTGCGCTTTGGACTTCCAGGGAAGTTGGAAAGATTGTTTACCTCTTGTGGAGTTTCCATACAATAATAGTTATCAAGCTTCTATTAAAGCTGCTCCATATGAAGCCTTGTATGGAAGGAAATGTAGATCCCCGTTATACTGGGATTTGGATGAAGCAAGATGTACTGAGGAAGGACCGATCAGAGTGAATTCTGCTAAATGGATAAGAGAGGCGACAGAAAAGATTCAGATCATTCGCCAGAGAATGAAAGCTGCCCAGGACAGGCAGAAGAGTTATGCTGATCGACGAAGAAGGGATTTGGAATTCGCAGTGGGCGAAAAGGTATTTCTGAAGGCATCGCCAAGAAAAGGGTTTTCCCGAATTGGGAAAGGTGGAAAGTTAAACCCGAGATATGTTGGACCGTATGAGATACTAGAGAGAGTCGGACCGACAGCTTATAGATTGGATTTGCCTGTAGGTCTAACAGGAATCCACAACGTATTTCATGTATCTCAGCTTCGCAAGTGTTTCTCGGATGAGACAGAGGTTGTGCAGGTAGAGGAGATACCGTTGGAACCGGATCTGACTTATGTTTTGAAGCCCGCTAAGATTCTTGATAGGAAGTTTCAAGAGCTGAGGAATAGGAAGATTCCTTTGGTTAAAGTCCTTTGGAAGGGACATGGGACAGAAGAGGCAACCTGGGAGACAGAAGAGAAAATGCAGAAACATCACCCTGAGTTGTTTGCAGTTACAGCGGAAGAATCTGAGGACAGATTCTCTTTAAGGAGGGGTGATTGTAACAGCCCAAAACAGGGCCTGGATGAAAACAGTAAGTTAAGGCAGTGGTAAAGCGTTTATAGACCGTGATCCAACTTTTTGAATCATCATGCATTGCATTCTTACATGAACTTTGTGCTCGTATATGATCTGACATGCTTTAAGGGGGAATTCTTGACCTTTGATATAGTTTACTATTCATAACCCGAGCCTACCTTGTTCATATTGCTACTCAAACCCTAGAGGTTCATCACACATGTTTCCCAATTGTTTGAACTTATTTCCTGAGCTCAGAAAGTCTTTCTTGAGCCATAAGGGTATTTTTGGAACTTACCGACCAAAGTTACTATTCATCAAAAAATGAGCTTTTGATTCTGATACCTTTTCCTACCCAAGTTACAGTCGAATCGATCCTTGAGTCGAGACGAGTCCTTTGATATTATTCTTGGCTTGGAAATCCATTCCGGAACTTTGTTTTATTGAAAACGTTTTCGAAAACCCTAGTTTACTATTCCTTTTACGAACGGTTTTCATTCGGAAAATGTTTTCTCTTCGGATTCGCATTTCTTGAGCTATTTCAAGATTTTTGAGATGTTTTACAACTCTTGATTCAAACCCTAGCTTGAAATTTTGAAGCGTACGTTCGTACGTGAGAATTCACTATTCACTCTACGTTTTCAACTTTTTAACGGTAAAACGTTTTATAGTCGATTTTGGACTCAAAACGCTTCTCGATTTATTTCTTGAATTTTGGAAGCAATCCGGACTTGAAAATCATTTTAGAAAGTCGTTTTTCACTCATGTCGAGTTTCGAGCTCAAAACTTTTATTCACTAAAACTAATGTATCTTTCAAACGGTAAATCCGATTTCGATGAATGAATATGTGTTTCGAAGCTAATTTTCTTGCCGTCGGGATGGTTATAATTCCAGCCACTTATCCTCGAGCCTTGGGGGACGAAATTACAGAAATACCCCCAGCAGCCCATTTTTACCTTCTTAATCCCTAAAGCTTCTAGAAGATACAAGTGGATGAACTCTTGTTTTGCTCTCCTACCCTTAAGCCATCTCTAATTGCAAGGTGAGGGGCTTCTTCGCACCTATATATACCCCTCCCATGGCATTTCATTCCTTGCTCAAAGTTGTGTTGACAACACCCTTTCTCTCCCTCTTCTCCCCCTCTTTGCCGTTGGCACCCCCCATTAGAAGCTAGGTTAGTTTGTTTTGTTTTATGTTATGTTTAGTTTAGTTTATGTTTTTATGTTATGGTATGTTTATATTATGTTTAGGTTGGGTCTTAGGGTCTTCCCTAAGCCATATAGGATTTTATTTTATGCATTTATTATATAGTTTTCATGATATGTTTTGATAGTTGTTTATATGTTTTAATTGTTTAGTACATGCTTGAATATGTTATGAATTGCTCTAGTATATGCTACGATCATGTGATATGATTGTTATATTATGAGAATTGATGCATGATTATGGAATTTAAATTATGTTCATGCATGTTAGCTAATGGAATAGTGATTTACAATTAATTATGTCACAACTTGTTACATGTTGATATTGGAATTAAATTGTTACATGTTACATGCCCAAAGGTTTATGATATATGATATGATATGATATGAGATATGTTGTGACATGTTGTCACATTGTTATATGACTCTTGAATTATGAATTGAGCTTATGTTATGATATGGATTAATGGATTAGTGCCTTGATTATGTTATACACTTTAATAGTGTCACATGTTATAACCTAAGATAGAATAGTGTTTCATAACTTGATCTTATGCCTTAATTGGATCTCTTAACTATAGGTTATATCTTTAACCTAGATCACACTTGATTATATTAACATGAACTTGAAACTATAGGTTATAATCAAGATCATAATTTAATTAGGGTGTGTGTGTGTGTGCATGCCGTGTGTGTGTGTGTGTTCGTGCATGGTGTGTGTTTGGGTGTGTGTATAGTAAGGGTTTGACCCAACCCTTTGACCCGACCTGTGAATAGTAACCTGTGAATAGTAATCGTGAATAGTAATCTGGAATAGTACTTTTGAATAGTGCTTTTGAATAGTAAAAATGAATTAAAACTTGTGCTTTCTTAATAGACATTTGCACCTAGGGTTTCCATATCCAGGGTCTAAAATGTGTTTTCAAAATGTGTTTTCAAAATGTGTTTTCTTTCGTGGACTTGTTTCTTAACCTAAGGTTTGCGATAGGATTCATAATTTGACTAAGGCTTACTCGGTTATAGTAAGATCATAGTCTCTCGTTAAGAGTAACTCACTTTGACGTATTCCTTTGTGTGTTACCTTTCTTGAATACCTTAAATGGTATTACTCTCTTGTGTTACATGTTCTTTACATGTTCCTTGTTCATTTGTTTCTTGCATTTCATATGCATCTTGGTTAGTAGTGGGTCTTAGTTGTTAAGCTCACTCTAGTACGCCACCTACAGGAGTTAAAGTTGAGCACTGGGATCCCCAGGGCACCGCATAATCTGTCTACCTACCTTTTGTTACTATTAGGTGAGGTGAAGTTATAAATGTTTTCCAACTGGAACCACGATTATACTATCGTATCATATGTTTTGAAATTCAAAGCTAAACCTTGTTTTGAACTATCCCTGTTATCGGGACATTCTCTTGAAAGGATCATTCATACTTTAATAGTATACCTTGATCTACAGTACATGTTTTCCAAAGTTCTGCATTCTTGTTCAAAGAAAGTTACATGTTTTGCATATGTTTTCAAAGTACAGTTTACAGACAGAATCACATGTTTCAGACAGAATCATATGTTTTACAGACAGCATCACATGTTACAGTTACAGTTTCACATGTTATAGTTAGCATACTGGAGTGATACTCTGGTCACTGCTAATCTTAAATGCAAGCATACAGTTTACAGTTTGGGCCCGGCGGTTATGTGTGGAGGTGATGCTCGGGAGGTGAGCGCCAACGACATCACCAATACCGGCCGCCACACTTAGACAATTGACACCGACTTTTAACAGGAGGTTTGTTAAGTCAGGACAATCTGTCTGGGAACGGACAGCAAATCTGTTCCCATTACATGTTTACAGGTCGCCTAGGGCTAGCTACCCGAAGTGACCACCGGTGGAGGATGGTGCATGTTTGTATGTGTTGGTAAGAGTTGTTGTTGACCTTGGTCCAATAGTCTACTGTGTGCGGAGTTGTCGTTGACCTTGGTCCAATGCTCTACTTTATGTGGGGTTATTGTTGATCTTGGTCCGATACTCTACTATACGTGGAATTATTGTTGATCCTGGTCCGATGCTCAACCAAATCATGTTTTCTGGAGTAAGGATGGAGGAGCCTAGCTTGCGGGCAAAATTCTGTTTCATAAAGGATGGTTCATATCTGGAAAAGTTCACTTTACCCTTATCCCGTTTTATGAAATAACTATGAACCATCAACAGCATATGTGTGCGCGTGTGATAGCATTCATGAAAATGTTTTATAACGTGCATTCTTTTACAGCATCGCATTCAAAGAGTTTTATCAACCGAACTTGTTTCGAGTTCTTCTTTAAAGCATCGCATTTAACAGTTTCGAACTTTACTTCAAGTTCTTTAATTCAGTACTTTCTTTAAAGTATTCCCTCACTTAGTCCATTTGACTAATACCTCTCCCGTTTTCTTGCCTCATGGTTTCAGGTCTTGCAGCCGCAGTCTAGAGGTATCTTGAAGCTCTAGATTGTCATTTTTGTTTCAGTCAGGACTTAGTATTACTTCTTCTTTTGCGTCCTGCATATGTTTTATGGCTGCATCACTTAATGTTTCTGTATATGTTTTTGAATACTTGAGTATCTTTGTTATACTCTTTCTGCTACTCTGTTACCGATATTTTGAACTCTGCTGTATCGGTACTTATATGTGAATCTGTTATATGTTCTGATTTGCCGAGTCTCTCTTACACGATCAATATGTTCTTGCTTGTTACATGCCATCACGCACTTGTTTTGAAAAGTTTTAAAATACTCTGATTTTCCGCTGCATAGCCACATCGTTGAACATGTATAGTTCTGATAGACAGCTGTTCGCTGGAGTATTTCTTGAGTGATGGCTCACACCATTACTTGAGAGGTGCTTCAGTGCGGGGGTTGAGACGCCGCTCTCCTCTTGTTCTGGTACGGGTGGGGGCGTTACAATGAGAATACTCTCAGAGCTCAAATATTCTTGATCTTTAAAGTTAAGTTCGTTTCATATCCATTTCGATCTCAATCCTAGAAAACCCCATTTTCTAGATGTCTTGATCTTTATCCACCTTGGCCAAGGGTTTAATGTTTAATGGACTACGAACAACTCAATCAATAAGAGATCATTCTTATTCTTAACAAGTGTAGGTCCTTTATCGATTCTACTAATTCTACTTATGCCACTTGTGTAATCCCAACATAGACCGTGGTTCAGGTGTCTATATGGTGACACCCTTTTGAGCCTATATCAAAGATTACATAGTTAGCTTATATGAGACATTACAGAATCTCAAGTCTAAGGATTAATGAATCACGTCATTGACCTGTGAGATATTTCCTAATCTGGAAGTTTTAGGAAACTTCCTTTCCCATTTAGGAATGTTCTCACGCGGGACATCTCAGTGATGAAGTTCTTGTAAGAATCACCCTTATGTATTATGAATGCATCAACGTATACACTTATCACTCCATGAAACTGAGTGATCCTTCAAAAGGACATAATCACATAAGCAAGTCTCATCAGAGTCAAGGTCGACACTCCCACTATCTGTCGAACTCATTGACTTGGAGAAGTTTCTAATCCTCGCCTATGGAGTTAAGAACTTGTTTCATGTGTCGTTCATATAACGACAATGTTCTTAACGGCCTCATCGGATTAGGGAAGTTCAATACATGCAAAACACAGTCAACCCAAACAGACATAAATAAGCACATCAAGAAGTGATTGCCTATGAACAAAATCATTCCGTTTATTATTCAAAGACTATTTGTGATTTCACGAGGAAATAGTAAAGCAAACATCTGCTTTAAGGGCACTATTCCTAACAATCTCCCACTTGCTCGTCAAAGCCACTCAGGTGCTAATCTAAGACCCATCTTCTGAAGATGTCCTTCGAAAGCCTATTGACTAAGGGCTTTAGTAAGTAGATATGCCATGTTCTCCGCCGATGTGACCCTTTCAAATTGCACATCTCATCTCTTGATGATATTTCGGATTAAGTGATACTTCCTCAAAATGTGCTTGGTCCTTTGGTGAGATCTTGGTTCTCTTGCTTGAGCAACCGCCCCGGTGTTGTCACAAAACACTGTAATGGGGTCTTTAATGCTAGGAACTACACCTAGCTCGTGGATGAAGTTTCTTACCCAAACACCTTCCTTAGCTGCGTCGTTTGGAGCTAAGTTGTTGTGTTGTTTTACTTAAGTTAAAACCAATCGTGCAAGTGTACACTAACATACGCGTAGTACAATAGGATCGAACCCACAGGGAAGGGAAATCAATCACTACTCTATATCCTTCTCTAATCCAAAGACCAAACGAAAAGCAATTTTTGTTGTTATCTAATAATCTACTAAAGCAGAAATTAACAATTAACTGGAAATAACACAAGTAATGTGATACCCCTGTCCCACATCGAGAAAGTATGAGAGTTAAGTTCAGTTTATAAGTTAAAGAGTCCAAGTATAACCAATGGATATCCCTTTTGAGCAGTGGTTTAGGCCCAATTTCAGGTTATACTCGGTGGGCTTGGAGACTTGCGCTCGCGTCCAACGGGCCCGTGGACCCGGGGCGTGACAAGTGGTATCAAAGCTCTAGGTTTCAAAACCGAGCTCTTGAGTCGTGTTGAGTCTGTCTAGGTCGTACGGCATAGGAATAACTGCGCATTGCATTTGTTTGACTTGATATTTTGATCCTTCGGCATGAATTGTTTCGTGATTATATGATTGTGTGCACATTGTAACTTTAATTATGCAATATCTTATTTTATGTGCTTTATAAATTACAACTAATTGTTGCATTTACGTGATGTACTTGTTACATTTCATTTGCATCTTAATCCGCATGCATCGAATTTAGTGTTTGAATTTCAGGGTACCCTATAAGTCAACACTGAGGTTTCCCTCCGTCAACGCTACCTATTGGTACTACAACGGAAACACGCCATAATTCGAAAATGAAAGGATTCCTCACCAAAATCAATACTCATGAAAAGGTTCAGAGTTGAAGGAATGAGATTTGCTATATTGACTTACTACCTTAAAGTCAATTGAAAGATGAAGTTTGACGAATTCTAACTTTGAGCATTCGTTCATTTGGAAGTAGTCACCTTGTTAAGGAAATGAGTCAATGGAGGAGAGTCTGATCAAGTAGAACCGTTTTGGAGGATTTTGATGAGCTTTCGCCTTGATGATTCGTTTATTTGGGAGTAGTCACCTTGTTGATGGAAACGAGTTAATGTAGAAGAATCCGATCAAATAAGATCCGATCAAGTTCAAGGGATGTGGATAGGTAACTATGTTACATGAGCAACGAGTTACAAACCATCAGTGAGTGTTGAAGGATTTGGTATCGTTTAGAGTTAACAAACGACAAAACAAGATTGGTTGCTAGCTCTCTGGGTGTCTTCTTTCTACCGAGGTGGAAGATTCTGCTAAGATCGAAGATTCTACTGAGATGGGAATAGGACACCTAGATGAAGAAAGACTTTATCCAAGTTTCAGAATCATATACCATGGATAGCTTTGGGGAAGTACTTAGCACCACGATCACCCAACGAAACTCTAAGGTAAATATCTAATTGACAAACGAATCATGGACAACTCCTTGAAGATGAGCAGACTAAGATTTAACACATAAATGAGAATTCTTGGGAGAAACTGAAGATGATTCTAGTTGAGCAAGGAAGTACGGTCTAGTAAGGCGTTTGGTGATAAACGAGCTTGCTGAGTTACCACTTTATGAAAAGACTCAAGACAAAGAGGTTCAGATGACGAGGGTTGCATTATTTTCGGCTTAAACAACTCCTACTGCTTCATCTCGACTTTCTTGTCAAGACTTTTACACTTTGGTTAACGGTACGCCAAGCATTCATGGCATTTGCATACATGCATCGCTTAAATACTCTTACCTTGTTTTGCTTGATGTGGGTGATGACTATTGTTGTTTTAATTGTGATAACTTGGATACCTGATCTAGTAATTGTAACTTGAAATTTCTACTCGTTATGAACCGTTGCTGAGATGATGAATGAGTTATGTACTTTGGTGAACTATTCATGCCTATGTGATTTGAAACTCTCTTGATTGCTCACTAACTTCCCATATAACATACATACATATTGTAACCTTGTTTTACAGGGATTCCATCGCGATATCCCCCTTGAGTTGAGGTATGAGCGTTGAATCTATACTCAAGGGACACCGATATCAGTGTATAAGGTACACCAAACATGCATCGCATACGTTTCGTCAAGTGTTACTATGATGTGTGTATGTATGAATAACTGATCAGTGGATTTATGTGCAAGAGAGACCTTAGGTTTCCTCTTTTTACGTGTTGGAGAGATGTAGGATTCTCTCTATTTATGTGGTAGAAAGATGTTGGAATCTTTCTAAGTTTTGTGCACGAGAGAGGTTGGATTCTCTTGTACTTAGATATTCAGGGATGCTGGATTCTCTTGAATCTAGGGGTTTGAGGAATGCTGGATTTTCTCAAACTAGAATGTTGGGAGATGTTGGAATCTGCCCGACTTAGGTTGAGGGACGGGGTTCCCTCAATTATATGCTTGAGAGACGGGGTTCTCTCTTTTATATGTGCTCGAGAGACGGGGTTCTCTCTCTTGTGGGTGCTGAGGGACGGGGCTCTCTCACTTACGTGTTGAGAGATGGGATTCTCTCTTGTTTGTTGTGGTTGCGTTACGCGTTGTTTTCACTACGGGTTGCAAGTGGCGAGTAGGAGACGACATCGAGGTTGGGTGCAGTTGCAGCTATCCGATCATGGCAATGACTGACCGAGTTCGAAACAACTAATGGATCAAGTACTCGCACTGACCTCGACGATAACAAAACATCCTAAAGGAGGTTCGGTGTAGATGACAAGAGTAAGCCTCACCATTAGAGTTATGATCTTATGCGAGTTCGGGAGAAGGGTTGGAGCACTACAACTCGAGGATCTACATTTTAGCAGTGGAACCTGGGGACCAGGTCCTCTTAAGGGGGGAAGGTTGTGACGCCCCGTATTCTCGAAGGGCGTCCTTACGACATCAACAAGTAAGTCTCTACACTCATGTGTGTTTAATTTAAGAGTTTTTGAATTATGTGATTTAATGTAAATCCAATTTAATATGTGTTCATTCGAATTATTCTAAGATTAATTGCAACTTGATTAATTACGCGCATATTTAACCCTAACTATCTAATTTGATTTAATTCAAATTTATTCCATGAAATAATTGTCAAGTTGATTTTAAATCCATCATGTTGCTTAACTTGTTTAATTTCGGTTTACTTGAATTCCTTGAAATTAATTGTCAATCATGCGTTTACGAATGTCGTTAAATTGTACGAAAGGTTTCTAAAATTAAATTGAATTAAACTCTAATTGATAAATCTCTATTTCACTTTTATTTGTAAAATTAATTCGGAGCTTGAATGTTTATTCGTAACTTTACCAATTTTATTTACGATTAATTGTACGCGATATTTATCTTTGCTACGCGATAAGGATACCCGGTTGTATATAGCTTGTGCACAAGACACATTTCTCCCGATCCCTTTTCTCTCTCTCTCTCTCCTCTCCCACTTTCTCTCTCCCGCAGGTTACTATCGCGGCTTCGGTTACGAGCCCATAACTCGATCGTTTCTCAACGGAATTCAACAAACGAATAGTCCATTTCGATTATCTCGGCGAGACCGACGTAAGAGTACCAATTTCATGGCCTAACGACGAACGGTGGCGAAGTTATGGCCGGATTTCAGTAGCAGCGGCGGAGCTGTCAGACCGCCGCCACTTCGCCGGCGTTTCGCGGCATTTTCCGGCCACCTCCTTGTTACACACGCTGGAGACCCAGAAAGTAGACTTCCCGGAGCAGCAGTTGACGTCGGCGGCATGGCCATCGGATCAGAGACGGCACCACACGCGCCGCCCAAAGCTCGCGGCGTTGGCGCGAGTTACTGTAGCAGCGGCGGCAGAAACTTCGACGGCCAATGGGGGCCTTTTCCGGCCATCTTTTGGTCTCAGGCTCTTCAAGAAAGTTGTTCGGAACGACGAGAACTAGTGACCTGTGATCAGGCGACTCCAGATTCGGTGGTTTGGCGGCGGATCGGCGGCGGCAAAGTGGCGGTGCAATGGCGGCACTAGCTTTCGAGGATTTTTCTGGAAAGCTACCTTAGGGCTTTCGAAGAGCTCGTCATGGGTAAGACAACGCCTCTTTCGGATTGCATTTTGGTTCACCGGTTTGGAAGTAATTTGAGTTTGAAGATTTAGGGTTTTCGTGTTCTTAGATTTCAGATCTAGGACAATCGGCTTGGAATTTCCAGAAATTGATCGAGGATTCGGAACGGGCACGAAGACTTCATTCAGGATTGATTTTTCGGGATTTTTCCGGTGACTTTTGACGGCGGCCCGGTGGCGGCCCGACGACTTTCCGGCGGCTCTGGTGGCGGCACTCCAGCGAATTTCGGACAGAATGTTCGTCTCGTTGTGGTGAGTTCAACTCCACTTTCCGTTCGTTAATCGGACACTCGATCTATTTATTACGAATTATTTTGCGTAATTGTGATTATTTGAATTAATTGTTTTAAGTGCAAATAAATTGGTTATTGTTGGTTTGTTGATCGAGATGTATTCCAATCGTATACGAAAACATGTATTGAATGAATTGTGATATGCATGAATGTTTCGATTTACAATTTGAATCCCGATGTGATGAATTTACGCTATTTGTTAAGTACGAAGGGGTGTTAGTGTAATATCTAGAAACTAACCTCTTATGTGACTAAATGAACTTGAATGATGTTTTAGAAGAGCGAACGTGTTGTGATTTCTCTATATGAATTTGAGACGTTCTCAATGTTATGTTTATTGTAAATTATGTTTCAAATATAAATTTAGATACATGAAAGATGCTTGAACAACTTGAGACTTGATGCATGATAGGAGTTAGAATTGTAATATCTTGATTTACTCTTACTACTTGAAAATGGTATATTATGAATTATGATAAATTGATAATTGTCATGCTTGTAAGTAATTAATTCCTAGTTGAATAATTGTATAAACACTTTAAACGAACAATTATACTTAGTAATCAACTAAGGGGATGTAAGTGTAATATTTATGAAACTATGAATGGGACTTGAGCTTGTGTACCAAACATGTTGTGAAGTTGTAAAGTATGATCTTAAGTGAATTAAATGCACTCTTTATTTGTATCAAGCATGCCATCTACCTACAACAACTTTGTATGTTTATATGATCAAGTTGCTCTTACTTATGCACTTTATAACTCGACATGAACTTGATGCTTAATTTTAATATTATAATTGAACCCTGTGACATTGGATGATTTAATATGCATTTCGTGAATACATTGACTTCCTAAATTGATCTTGCATCTTTGGATATGGAATTGCATGATGGTTGCTTGTAAATATGATCTTGTTGAGCATTGATATGCCTTGATTGACCACGACACCTTATCCAAGCACAACATGAACACTTATGCATAACCACGATCATGTTGAGCAACGCCGTGCGTCTTGTTTGGTTCATATAGAGTCTAAGTCTGGGCTTCTGTATGTCTTGTCACAGAGTTTGATGGTGCCGGTGGGCCCGAGGTTTAGAGTGTTTGGCCTTTCACACTCTCAGACTCTACTTTCACGAGGTGAGGTTTAGGATTTTGTATAGTTATGCGACCTATGGCCTTAATATGCTGATTTCAACCCTTGCATGCGAGTATATCTATTATAAATACGTATGTGTTGGATATGATATGTTTATGGCCTTGTGAATCAGCTCTGTTTTGGAAAATTAGATATGAAAGCATATGTAAGCTGTTTTGAAAAGTTATGTTATGTTATGATCTGTTCAGTAGCGAGTTAGCCATGATACATGGTATCTGTTCTGTTATGTTCTGTTATGGATCTGAGGAGCTATGGGTAAGGAATCCCTGGGACGGTATAGGGCCGTCAGGGCTCGGCCTGTGCATAGTCTCCATTTGAGATATCATTGCGCGACTCAGGGAGATAGGGGAGGCGTGATATCTTGAGCCTTCGATGTACAGCCGAGGAGGACTCTTGTGGGTTCGCTACCCCTTGAGGGTTTGTCTATTATGGATGGTTTAGAGACGGTACATCTCCTCCATCATTGGTGTGACTGTTGGATTGATTTCTGTAATTATGTTTTGATATGTTCTGAGGAGTAAAGGTTGGAAGCTCGTACTCGCCGAGCATATGTTCTGTTCTGTCTGGGAATCATGAATCGAGATAGAGTTTCTGAGATGTTTTCTAAAGCTTATACTTATAACTATCTTTTGGGTACTTTTGGAAATGTCTTTGGTATGCAACACCTATCTCCGGTTCATGAGTCCACCCTTCTGATATGTGCTATGCTCCATATATATATATACAGTGGGTGTGCGTTAGCCCCCTCACTCGGTCCAGTTGACTGACCCCTCATTTACACTTTTAGTTGCAGGTTGTTGGCATTTGCTAGGCGGAAGTGAGTCCTTTGAGTTGCACTTCGTCGGTCTAGTCTTTCTTTTTGCATTTGTCCTCTCATACACTTTACTTATACTTAAGACTTGTAGACTTGAGATTATACTTTACTATTCGGTAGCCCCTTGTGGCACCCTCATTCGGCCCCTTGTGGCACTTGATGATTATTAATTTATGTTGATATTCGGGACTAGGGATTTATGCTAGTTGAACCCGTCACTTGTTATGTTTGTTGATCTATTATTCGGGATTAGGTATCTATGCTAGTTGAACCCGTCACCTGCTTTGCATGTTTTGTTTTAAATGCTTCCGCTATCTATTGTTGTTGGTTTTAATTGCTTCCGCACTCTGAGTTTTGGTCAAGTTAGATCCGCCTAGCCTAGTGTGTGAGTTGGTCTCCCGTTCGCTCTGATTCGGATTCGGGCATGGACTTTCATTTCATGTTCCGGGTCTGGGTCATAGTGCGGGGGATGTGGCACTTCTCCGTTTGGGGTGTTACATCCTTAAGTGGTATCAGAGCCGCTCGTCAACCGCAGGAGCTAAGTGCTATACGGGGCAAAGTGCTACGCACATGGGAGCTACCTCTTGAGCCTGCGGGGCAAAGTGCTACATGTGTGGGAGCTACCTCTTGAGCCCGTAGGAGCCACCTCTAGAGTCCCAACGCAGACGAGTCGGTCATGGGCTATATGTCATGCCGCGATGAGGACGTCGTGATTCTGAAGGAGGGGTGATTGTGATACCCCTGTCCCACATCGGGAAAATATGAGAGTTAAGTTCAGTTTATAAGTTAAAGAGTCCAAGTATAACCAATGGATATCCCTTTTGGGCAGTGGTTTAGGCCCAATTTCAGGTTATACTCGGTGGGCTTGGAGACTTGCGCTCGCGTCCAACGGGCCCGCGGACCCGGGGCATGACAAGTAATAGCTTAAACACACAAATTAACTTCAGTAAACTAAACAGGCAGGGGAAAAGTAATGAATCATATAATCAAAAGCTGATACGATACTCGTCTGACAAGTGTAATTCTACAACGTAGTCACTTATATTTGTATTACCCTCTCTCAAGATGTAACCAAGTGCTTAATTAGTGTTCAATGTTGCTCTCGAAATCACCAATAGTTAATTAAACCATAGGAACAAGACTAGTGCAATTCAATATTCTAGCGGCTCGGCATGGAATAGGATTACTGTTGTGTAAGCTAGGACCAAATCTCTTTGTATCCTACAACTTACAAGTTCTGAAAACCATCTAAATTACCATCACTCTTTCGATCTATAGGCAATTATGACACATGCTAAGGGTGATCAGGCCATCGCAAGTCAATTCAAACCTGTTTTCAAACTAAGAATTAACACAAGTCATTCAAGCATCATATCAAACATCTATCATGCAATCATCATCACTCCCCCTAGCCTTAGAGACTTAACTACTCATAATTAAAATAAAACTCATAAAACTAAAGGAAATTGCATTAAAATAAATCATAGTCATCAATTCTAAACAAAGTCTCAAAAACAAAAGCATAAACATTCAGTAATATCTAAAAACGAATCTAACATACGAAAACTAATCAAAACTAAACTCAAAGGAATTAGTTTGTAAATTAAAGCAACAATAAAACCAAAGATTGTTCTAAGAATTCAATCCTTTCGTCTCCTCGAATTCTCTGGAAAACCTCTGAAACTCTTTGTCTTCTCTCCAAACCATAGGTCACGACCTGGAAGAAAAGCTCTCTGAAAAAGACTCCAAAACGCACTAATATAGCAGCCCAAATAATTCTCTCGCCGCCCTAGGTAACGGGCATTACCTCTCCATGTACCATAATTGTTAACGCCCGTTACTGATGAAATCGCAGTAACGTTTTTATGAGTGGTAAAGGGCGTTACCACTTTCCTTCTGCACAGGCGTAACGACCGTTACCCCTCTTCTCTCACCAAAAGCTCCACTCATGTGTCTTGTAACGGGGGTTACAACAATGGAACTCCTAAATGGTAACGGGAGTTACCACATTTTCCTAAAAAAATGCGTGAAATTGCTTCGCTTCGCCGTTTCTCATCTCCAACTCTAAAATCACCTAAACGGAGCAAAATAAATACATAAACGCATCAAACGGTACCAAAAATATAATCAAATTACACTCAAAACCATGCAATTTCTACACACAACAAAATCCCCCACACTTGACTATTGCTCGTCCCCGAGTAATATGAAAATTAAGAAAACACATCCTCATCAGACCTTCTCCTGAAAGCAATCATCAATCCTTCGCCTAAACAAGTCTAGCTTATCTAATCAAGTAATCATAAACATAAGATCCTTAAGACTTAGTATGAAAAGTATACCCTTGTGTAGTGTGTGAATCAAACGAAACAATGTACAAAGATTAGAATGACAAATTCAAAATTCTCTCCTAAGTTCTAATCATCGACTTCGGAATACACTCTTCGCACCTATCTCCACTAATGGAATTAAATCAAGACTTAGGATCGGTAGGTCTTTCGAGCTTGTAATATACTCTTAGGGTAAGGTTATGGAAATTTGGATCAAGTGACTACTTACCAAGCTTACATCATTCAATCTTTAAACTCAAGGCACTTCAATTCCGCCATTAAACACGAAAATCACCCTAAATTCTTCAATTTTATCCTACACTCTCAATTTCACACTTCGCATAATTTTCTATTCTCTTCTTTTGCTCTTTCTTCTCTTTTTTTTTTTTTTTCATATCTTCTCTTTTTTACACTTTTCTCATTCTTTTTCTTTTTCTTTTTACAATGGTCTCTCAAATTCAATCACTAGAACAATCAAAAGGGGTCAAAAGATAGACAATTACCATAAAAATCAAACGAGCAAGTCTTGGTGTAAAAATTATCAAGGTAGGTATTTCATTGTTGTGCATTGGCTTATAATGTGGCTACAAAAATCTTTGTACAACAATTAGGCTCAGCGGGCTCAATAAGATTACGTTATTTTGTGAAAAACAACTAAATAAAAAAGCTTAAAATCCTCCGACAACGAATGCCTACTTCACTTCCTTAATCTTTTATTAACTCAAAATTTCGCCTCAATAGGACTAAAATGCATCCTAATCAAATCTTAGACTCATTCGGAAATCATCAACTCATATTTCTAAGCAAAGTACGTTATAACGTTCAAAAGTGCTCAAAATATAAGGGCATACTCACACTAAATAATCAAATCTCATGCAATTTTCCTCAATTCAAAAAGCCTAACTTATTCTAGCAAACGCTCAACAATCAAACTTCAAAGAAAAACTTCAAAACGGGGGAAAATTGTCAAAAAATTTCAAAATTATTCGATTTTTAGCAAATCGCAAGTGAAACTACATCTAAACATGCAAATATTCAATAAAAACTCATAACAAGCATGCACTTCCTCCCCCACACTTAAACTTTGCAATGTCCTCATGCAAATGAAAGAATTAAAGTTCAAGAAAACTCCCTGATCAAATGAAGAACCGGCAACGTGCTAGCAAGGCTTCCAAAACCTGAACAAGTGACTAGAAAACATGGATCAAGTGCACAGGCAATTGGCAATCAACATACATCCAACAATCAATACACAAGTCACAAATTCACGTAAAGAAGAGCACAATTGCATAAACAAAATTCAGGAATTCAAACATATGCAAAAATCTAAGGGTAGCCAAAATATCCAACATAACAACGAATAAACAACGAATCTAAGGGGAGAAAAACGAAATAACAGAATTAGGGTGATGGGGGTCCTCCAAAATACTGATCAACATGAGCACAGAACCCTTCGAATTTAGCCTCCAATCTGGCCTCCCACGCATCAAATCGCTCATCCACATAATACGCTAAATCCTCAACTCTCGCGATCACGGTGGTCAAATCAGCCCTTAATCCTGCCAACTCTGCACGCACGCGTCTCACAGTAACAGGAGCTTCATCACTAGCTTCAGCAACAACATGCACGACACTGCGAAGAATCCCAAATTCGTCATCTGGCATATCAGGTATCCGAGCTAAAAGCTCCTTCTGCCTCTTTGAAAGCTCATCAAACCGGGCCTTACCCCAGCTATACATCTGCCAGAGCCGATCTCTATCCCGAATTGGCCACCATGGCAAGTTACAATCCTTCAGTTCTCCACTCTCCCAAGCAATAGCCAAGCCCACAGTCTCCAAGTATTGTGGACCAAGATCATACCCAAAGTCAACAGGCAAAGCTCCCCGAGGTCTCCAACTCATCTCCCGAGCAAACATCGTCACAAAAGCACCGTGAGTAATCGTACCAGTAACACTCCCAGCACTCTCCTATAGCTTCCATAAAACCTCAATCGTTCCATCAAACTTGATGCCTTCCTTCATCATGTACATTATACCCAACTCAGTCTCAGTAATGTGGCTATCTCTTTCATTTCTAGCACAAAATCTCGTGACTAAAATCCTATGGACTAGCACCTAAGTTAATGAATCACGAAAGCTATCATATGTGCATCGAGGGGAATAATTAGGAACACCCTCTCGCAAAGGAAAGGATCTCCATACCGCCTCTCTCTGAGCATCACTCCATTTAGGCAAAGAAGTAGTGGCATTAGCTGGGAAACGAAGAATCTCTCTTATCCGGCTCACATTCCATGCTCGAGTTTCCATATCATCTAGAGTAAAAGTAAAAGTGTTGTCCACTGGATCGAAGTTCATAGTGGTGAAGAAAGCGGCCGTCATCTCTCTGTACGTCATATCCTTCCTAGAAAGGAACGGTAACCAACCGATGTTGTCAAACAATCTTTTCACTTCTTCCCCAGCCTCAAACTTCTCCATCCAAATGTCCTTGAAGAATCTAGTAGACATAATGTTCCTTGTCAACTTCCTTTGAAAAGGGTTACCTAAAGCATTCACCGTTATGTTGACCGATCCAAACGGTTGATGGTCCAACCGGGATGAAGTAGTGAAGGATTCCGGAACTCTTGAGCGCTTAGTGCGACCCATAGTACCTCAATATTGACAATAATGCTCAAATCACAATCCTCGCACCATCTAGACCTTGGCTTCCTAGCAAAACATCAAGTGACCTGCAAACGAGAGAGACGACTCAATTAACGCGAGAAAAAAGAGGACGAAAGAAACGAAAACAACAGAAACAAAAACAAAAGGAAAGGAAAGAAAATTTAGTTCTAAGTTATAGTCGTTAGCTTGACTTTGAAAACCGGATTGGGATTAACAATCCCCAAGCAACGAGTCACAAGGAGTGACCTCGTTCTTGTTACTCATAAAATCGGAGCTTGATCTCCAAGTATCTAATTCCAAAACATCCTTTATTCTCGATTTTCGAGACTTCGGTTCTCCTTCCCAATCAACTGCATCTCTTTCCTCCGTGAGCAGTGTCCTTCCTTTTGAGGTATCACTTATAACCTTAATCATGCAACACTTATCCGGAATAGGCGGTGGTGCCATGGAACCAAAATTCCTAAACTTCATTCTTTCATCTCCTATTTTGAACGTGAGCCATCCATTCTGAACATCTATATTCGCCCCAGCCATGGCTAGAAACGATCTTCCAAGGATCAATGGCATCCTCTCGTCGCTCTCAATATCAAGAACTACAAAATCAATAGGAATGTGAAATCTTCCAACTTTTACCAACACATCTTTAAGAATTCCTGTCGGATATTTCACCTATCTGTCTACTAGTTGGAGTGGCATATTAGTCGGTGTAAGCTCCTTCACTCCTAATTTCCTGCAAGTAGATAACGGAATTAAACTTACACTAGCTCCTAAATCACATAAAATATTATGAAATTGTAACGAACCAATAGTAAGAGGAATTGAAAAACTCCCTGGATCTTTAAGCTTCGGGGGAAGCTTATGCTGAATAATAGCACTGCATTCCTCAGTAAGTATAACAGTAGCAAAGTCCTTAGACTTCTCTTTGCTTGACATCACTTCTTTTTCTAAGTTCTCCTTCTTATAATCATCTTCCTCTTCAACTTTCTCAAGTATAACTTTCTCAACATCCGAACCTGCAAGTATCTTCGGACCTTCATTCTCTCTATTGTCTCCTACAAATATGGCCTGACAATGCTCCTTAGGATTGTTTTCAGTTTGGCTCGGTAGCATTCCTGGGCCTCTCAGATTCAAAGATTGGGCAATCTGACCAATCTGAGTCTCCAAAGTTTTGGTCTGATTTACCACTTGATCTAATTGAGCTTCCAACTTCTGATGTCGACCCGAAGACATAGTTATGAACTTCTCAAGTGCGACCTCCCATCCCTGCGTTTGCTCCTGTTGAGGGGGCACAACATTAAATGGGGCTGGTGGTCAAGGTTGAAATTGCTGCCTAGGTTGAAACTGCGGCCTAGGTTGAGGTGGTTGTTGAATATTCTGATTATTAGACCAACACAAGTGAGGGTGGTTCTTCCATCCTGGATTGTAGGTGTTTGAGTAGGGATCATTTGCTGGTTTGAAGTTGTTTGCATAATTCGCCTGCTCTTGCACCTGTTCTCCTGCATTGGTATGAGGACACATATTAAACTCATGTGAACTACTACAAATTTTACAAGTTACCTGAACTGGTTGGGATTGTATCCCAACTGCGTTGACAGAAAGTTGATCCAATTTCTTGTTAAGGGCTTCAAACTTGGCATTGATGGCGGTTAAGCCATCTAACTCTATGACTCCTGCTTGCACTTTCGCTGGTTGCGAATAGCTCTCCTCTCATGCATAAAAACATCGTTTTGTGACATATTATCTAACAACTCAGTAGCAACTGCTTCAGATTTTGCTAGGAACGCTCCGCCCGCTGCGGCATCCATCGCTCCTCTAAAAGTAGGGGACATCCCATTATAAAAAGTCTGATAACCAACCGGGAATCCCATGATGTGGACACTTCTTCTACAAATCCTTAAATCTCTCCCAAGCTTCATACAAAGACTCTCCATCCAACTGCCTGAAACCTTGAATATCATTCATGTACTTCTTGGTTTTGCTAAGTGGAAAGAACTTGGCTAGGAAAGCCTGAGATAATGCTGCCCAAGTCTAAAAGGATTCATTTGGGACAGTACTCAACCATGCTTCAGCTCGTTCCCTAAGTGAAAAGGGAAACAACCTAACTCGGATAGCATCAGTAGTGACATTATGAATTTTGAAGGTATCACACACTTCAAGAAAATACTCAAGATGTGATGTCGGATCCTCCAGTGGTAATCCTGAAAACGGATTATTTTGCAGTAAGTTTATGATAGCTGGTTTGATCTCAAAGTTATTTGCTGCAATCGGGGGACGGGCTACAGTCTGAATTGCTCCAGCCTGCGGCACGTTATAATCTCTAATGGCCGGTGGTGGTGGTAGGTCTGGTTCAGCCATCTGTAAAGTAATCGGTTTCTTCTTCTTCTTACGCCTCCTCCTAATAGCACTCAGTGTTCTTTCGATTTCCGGATCGTATGGTACTAATTCCAGATCTTGAGATCTTCGCATGCACCATAAACCTGCACAAAGGAAAAAGAAATCCTCAGTCCAATTCCACAGTGACAAAGATAATAAGCACAAAGTAAAATAATAGTCTAAAGCACTAGATCAAAATAATTGAGTAATATTAACTTAAAACGTCTTCCCCGGCAACGGCGCCAAAAACTTGTTGTGTTGTTTTACTCAAGTTAAAACCAATCGTGCAAGTGTACACTAACATACGCGTAGTACAATAGGATCGAACCCACAGGGAAGGGAAATCAATCACTACTCTATATCCTTCTCTAATCTAAAGACCAAATGAAAAGCAATTGTTGTTGTTATCTAATAATCAACTAAAGCAGAAATTAACAATTAACTGGAAATAAACACGAGTAATAGCTTAAACACACGAATTAATTTCAGTAAACTAAACAGGCAGGGGAAAAGTAATGAATCATACAATCAAGAGCTGATACGATACTCGTCTGACAAGTGTAATTCTACAACCTAGTCACTTATATTTGTATTACCATCTCTCAAGGTGTAACCAAGTGCTTTATTAGTGTTCAATGTTACTCTTGCAATCACCAATAGTTAATTAAACCATAGGAACAAGACTAGTACAATTTAATATTCTAGCGGCTCGGCATGGAATAGGATTACTGTTGTGTAAGCTAGGACCAAATCTCTTTGTATCCTACAAGTTACAAGTTCTGAAAACCATCTAAATTACCATCACTCTTTCGATCTATAGGCAATTATGACACATGCTAAGGGTGATCAGGCCATCGCAAGTCAATTCAAACCTGGTTTCAAACTAAGAATTAACACAAGTCATTCAAGCATCATATCAAACATCTATCATGCAATCATCATCACTCCCCCTAGCCTTAGAGAATTAGCTACTCATAATTAAAACAAAACTCATAAAACTAAAGGAAATTGCATTAAAATAAATCATAGTCATCAATTCTAAACAAAGACTCATAAACAAAAGCATAAACATGCAGTAATATCTAAAAACGAATCTAACATACGAAAACTAATCAAAACTAAACTCAAAGGAATTAGTTTGTAAATTAAAGCAACAATAAAACCAAAGATTGTTCTAAGAATTCAATCCTTTCTTCTCCTCGAATTCTCTGAAAAACCTCTGAAACTCTTTGTCTTCTCTCCAAACCGTAGGTTACGACCTGGAAGAAAAGCTCTCTGAAAAAGACTCCAAAATGCACGAATATAGCAGCCCAAATAATTCTCTCACCGCCCTAGGTAACGGGCGTTACCTCTCCATGTACCATAATGGTTAACGCCCGTTACTGATGAAATCGCAGTAACATTTTTATTAGTGGTAATGGGCATTACCACTTTCCTTCTGCATAGGCGTAACGACCGTTACCCCTCTTCTCTCACCAAAAGCTCCACTCATGTGTCTTGTAACGGGGGTTACAACAATTGAACTCCTAAATGGTAACGGGAGTTACCACATTTTCCTCCAAAAATGCGTGAAATTGCTTCGCTTCGCCGTTTCTCATCTCCAACTCTAAAATCACGTAAACGGAGCAAAATAAATACATAAACGCATCAAACGGTACCAAAAATATAATCAAATTACACTCAAAACCATACAATTTCTACACACAACATAAGTATTCGGCCTCAGTGGTCGAATCTGCAGTGGTCGCTTGCTTGGAACTTTTCCAACTCACTGCTCCGCCGTTTAGGCAGAATATGTATCCTGATGTGGATTTAAAGTCATCTATGTCTGATGCAAAGCTTGCATCACAGTATCCTCTAATGACAAGATCTTGCTGGCCTCCGTAAACCAAGAACAAATCCTTAGTTCTTCGTAAGTACTTAAGGATGTTCTTTATAGTAGTCCAGTGACCTTCACGAGGGTCAGATTGGAATCGGCTAGTCACGCTAAGTGCATAAGCCACATCCGGTCGAGTACATATGTAACAACCCGGATTTCGGGGTCAAGAAGAATTCCTTCTAAAGTCCGTAATCACTATTCATTCCTAAACCTAGAAATTTTCCAAGCCACCTTTACCTATCCAATATTAGGTACAAATGAATCCTTGTAAAATTTTATGAATTATGGTATCATTCCCGAACCCTAATTCTCATTATAACTCCCATTGTAACCAAAACCGGCAAAAAACCTACTTTAACCCTATATTTTGAAACTTCCGAATTTCAACGTTTTCCCTATTCAACATTATAGTCAAAACGGTCCTTGAATTATTTTGTGAATTTTCATGCATTTACCTAAACTTGATTCCAATCATAGCATATTTTATAAATATTTTCCTTTTTAAAAAAATTGTCATTTTATTTTAAACAATTAGCTTTCATTCAATATTCGAAATTTTACTTAAAACGTTTCTTGAATTTTTCCCTAAACTATGATAATTTTTACAACCTTTAAAGTTTATCATAGCTTCGTTTATATAATTTTCTCATGATTTTCAACATCTTTAACATTTATAATTTATAAACGAAAACTCTAAATATTCCCCATTTATAATCATAACGAAGCTTATTTTTCACTCGTTCTTTCATTAATTTACTACTTCAAGTTTTCACCTCTCGACTCTTGAATAAATTTTATATCATTTTATATTTATTTTTATTCAACATGACATCATCCATGACAACATAGACCTTCTAGAAAGTTTAAATAAATGAATGTAATTCACCCACATTTCTTATATAGCTTCCAAGCATTTGTTTAAAATGTGAGACAACCACATTACCTACATAGCTACCAAGCATTTGTTTAGGTTATGAAGCATCCACATCTCCCTTAAACTTTTAGAAATTGCAACATAAGCCCCTAAATCCCAAGTATAAATACCTCTCCAAGATCATTTCCAAGAACACACAAAAATCCTCTCATTTCTCTCCATTTTCGGCCACTCCTTCTCTCTATACATAAGGTGTGCTTTTATTTTATTAGTTCATGCTTTATATTATGTTATTAATATATTATGAATTATAGCATGCTTAGATTTGATTAAATTATGCTTTAGGAATTTTATTTTATGAAATATATGCATAATTGTTAGTTTTAAATACAATGTGTGTACATTATGGAATTTTATTTAATTAAATACATGAATTATGATATGATATAATGTGGGTATATATTTAAACAATTATGATCTTGTTTGATTAAATTCATGCCTACAATAATTTATTTAGAATTAATTTTATGATTAAAGTTACATAAAGTGCTACATTATGAGTTTAATTATGTGTTATGGACTTAGAACTTGTTAGATCTGATCATGAACTAATATGAACACATTCATAAGCTTAAGAACACATTCATAATGTTCTTGATCAATTTTAAGTGCACGTGTGATAGTGTGTGAGTGTGTGTGTTCGATTTTGTGTTATAAAGTGTTTAATTCATAAGAAATTGAATAGTAAATGTTTTAACTAGTAATTTTGACTTTATGGTGAACCCATAGGCTGAATATTTCGAAAATATTATTAAAATAATTATAAAATTAGTTTTGGAATTTTTAAATAAAGATTTTATCCGAGTTTTCCAAAAATCGGTAAATTGTGAATTATTTTCAAAATATAACCTACATTGTCAAATTAAATTCTAAATTTCATCTCTAGTGTTCTAATTAGGATTATAATGTGATTAATAAATATTTAAGTGGTTAAAGAATTCATGAAAGCTGATTAATTACTTAATTTCCCTTAAACGGTTAAAATTAGAGTTTACCGGGAATTCTTTAACATGATATAGTTTATGTGTTTACTTGATTAGAATAATGTGTAATCCTTTTATGCATGAACATTATGTGTTTTATGTGCTTATTTGATTAAAATAAGGAACCTAGTTCTAAGCCTATAGTAGTTAATACTTTCAGGCGCACTGGAATCCACATTACAATGTCTGACTACCGGTATAGGTGAGAGTTAAAATGTTTTCAACTGGAATCATGCTATACATATGTATCTATATAAAAACTATTTCCAAGCCTACCTATCATTTTGATTTACTACCCTATATACATATTATTGTACTATGATGTACCCTATATATCTATAAACCCTCATACCCCCTTCACTTAGTCACTTTGACTAACCCTCTCGCCTATTTTAAAATGCATGATCTCAGGAATCAATGAACGACAACTAGAGGTATCTTGAAGCATTACAACCATAGGTTGGATCCGATCCTAAGAGTACACTGTCTTAAGCCTACTCTCTGCAGAAACAAACTATCTCATACTTTGTCCTTGCATGTTAACCTGTTGTACTCTTTAGCGAATTACTTTGATCAATAATGATAATCCTTGCTCATTGTACGTTATCGTCCCCGTTCATTGGTAAAGTTGAATCTCTTTATCTTCCGTTGCACGGTGACATATACTCCATTCATATATCATCTTGACCGTTCGCCGTAGTATTTCCTGAGTGTTGGGTCTAACCTCCACTCAGGGAGTATTGCGGTGCGGGGTTGTAGTGTTGGGGAGGCGCTACAACATAGCATCACATACATTATGCTTCCTATAGCTGATGCATAAAGAATTTTGGACATTGTGGACTTTTCAAGTTCAGTCTTGGGACACAGCTTCTTCGAAAGAACTGTTCCCGAGCCCATTGGAAGTTTTCCATGTTTGGAATCTTCCATACTAAACCTCTTTAGTATTTTATCTATGTAAACCGACTGTGATAATCCTAACAATCTCCTAGATCTATCCCGATAGATCTTTATCCCGAGAATGTAGGATGCATCACCAAGATCCTTCATCTCAAATTGGTTCGATAACCAAGACTTTGTTACTTTCATATCATCCTTCGCATTCCCAATGAGGAGGATGTCATCTACACAAAGTATCAGAAATTGAACCGAGGTTTCTAATTCTTTCTTGTACACGCAGGACTCATTCGGATTTTGAATAAAGCCAAATGATTTGTCTGCTTCATCAAATCGAATGTTCCAATTCCTAGAAGCTTGTTTCAATCCGTAGATTGATCTTTGGAGCTTACAAACCTTTTGTTCGCTCCCACTGGATGTGAAACCCATGGGTTACTCCATGTTAATGTCTTTGTCAATGTCTCCATTGAGAAAGGTAGTTTTCACATCCATTTGCCATATGTCATAGTCATAATATGCAGCAATGGCAAGCAAGATCCGAATGGATTTTTGCATTGAAACCGGGGAGAAGGTTTCATCAAAGTCTACACCTGGTCTTTGAGTGAAACCCTTAGCAACTAATCTTGCTTTAAAGGCTGCCACACTTCTATCTATTCCAAGCTTGCGCTTATATACCCATTTGCACCCTATGGGCCTGATCCTATCAGGTGGATCAACCAAGGTCCAAACTTGGTTAGAGTGCATAGAATCCATCTCGGATTTCATTGCTTCTTTCCACTGTTCAGAGTCCGAATCTAACAGTGCCTCATCATAAGTTAATGGATCATTATCCATTTGAGATGTTTGGTGGAGAAAACCATACCATCTCTCTTGTTGTATAGGAATACATTCAGAATGTCTTACTAGAGGAGGACTTACGCATGTATCACTCTCTGTGATTGGCTGAGGGACGTTATTCTCCGAACTTGGTGTGGGACCTTGGTCTCGAACCTCTTCAAGTTCTGCGATCTTGCCTTTCTTTTCTTTAAGGAACGAGTCCTCAAGAAAAGTGGCGTTTCTTGACACAAAGACCTTTTGTTCAGGAGGATCGTAGAAATAATATCCTATTGACTCTTTAGGATATCCTACGAAGTTGCATAAGCTTGATCTAGCTTCAAGCTTATCTCCCACTGTCCTCTTCACGTAAGCAGGACAACCCCAAATTCTTAAGTAAGAATAATTAGGGATTTTGCCAAACCACATCTCAAATGGGGTTTTGGGTACAAATTTGGAGGGAACAAGATTCAGAATCTTAACTGCTGATTCTAAGGTATAATCCCAGAATGAAGGTGGCAATTTAGTGAAACTCATCATGGAACGAACCATATCAAATAAGATTCTGTTCCTTCTCTCCGAAACTCCATTCAATTGAGGAGTTCCCGGAGGAGTCCACTGAGAGATAATTCCATTATCTCTGAGATGACTAGGGAATTCGTCACTTAGATACCCGCCACCTCAATCGGATCGAAGTATCTTAATCTTGTGACCAGTTTGGTTCTCAACCTCCTTCTGAAATTCCAAGAATTTCTCAAAGGCTTCGGATTTATACTTCATTAAGTACACATAACCAAAATGACTAAAGTCATCTATGAAGGTTATGAAATACTGATGAATGTTTCTCGTACTTACACTAAGTGGTCCACAAACATCAGTATGGATTAAATCCAATACTTTAGTGGCACGTTCCACTTTACCATTAAAGGGAGTTTTGGACATCTTTCCTTTAAGACATGATTCACAATGAGTTAACTCTTTAAGTTCATTATCATATAATGATCCTAAATTAGTTAACTTAGCAATCCTATCTTTAGAAATATGCCCTAAACGTGCATGCCGTAAAGAAGTCGAGATCTTGTCATCTCTTTTGCGTTTGTTTAATTGTTGTATATTCAGAATATTAGTGTCTTTAGTTGTATAAAGTCCATTAGATAATGTACCAAGCAAAACGGAAGTTTTATTCTTCTTAAGATAAAAGTTTCCATTTCTAGAATAAGTCTCAAAACCTTCACAATCAAGTATTGGAATGGAAATGATATTACGAATAATAGAAGGTACATAAAGGACTTTGTTCAAAACTAAAGTAAAGACACCTAAATCTAATCTAGACGTCCCAATGGCTTGGGCTTGAACGCTTGATCCATTCCCAACCTTCAAGACGCATTCTCCTTCTTCAAGCTGCCGACCCTCATTTAGCATCTGTACATCATTATAGATATGAGCTCCACAGCCAGTATCAAGTACCCAAGAATTAGAATCAATAGATAAATTTACTTCAACAATAAACGCACCTTTCTTTAGAGTATCCTTGTACTCTTGGTAGTTCCTATTCCAATGCCCTTTCTTACCACAATGATGGAAAACGTCCTCTGTCTGATCCTTTCTCTTCCTGGCCTTTCTCCTTTTAACCCCTCCATCGGGTTTAAGAGATCCCTTCTTCTTGAGAACTTTCTTCTCTTTTCCTTTAGGAGGCCTAGAAGTGGGAATGACCATCATTACCTTACGATCCTTCATTATCGTGTCTTCAGCAGTCACAAGCTGACTAATCAACTCAGCTACAGTAGCATGAGGATGATTCATGTTGAAGTTCAGCATGAAAGGATTGAATGATGGTGGAAGTGATGCGAGCAACAAATCCACAGTGAGTTCTTCACTCAGTGGCATTTCCATAGAGGTCAGTTTCTCGTTCAAAGCAAGAAACTTGAGACCGTGCTCATGGACACTTGTACCTTCTTTCATTCTGAGATGAAAGAGCTCCTTAGAGGTGTTGTACCTTATAACACGCTCTTTGGGGCGGTACAATTGCTCGAGATGGTCGTAAATCTCCCAAGCTTTGTCCATTGACTCATGTTGCATTTGCATGTCCGGAGACATGGTGGTCAACATGAGGCAACGGGCTTGAAGATTGTCTTCAGACCATTTTGCGATCGCCTCTCTTTTGGCCCGAGTCGAAGCCTCGCCTTCAGCGATGGGCTCTCCCTCGAAAAGAACATATCTTCTCTTTTCAGAATCTAAAACTATCTTTAGATTCCGAAGCCAATAAGAGTAATTGTGCCTCGTCAACTTGTTTGATTCGAGGATGGATACCAAAGGGTTTTTGGTTGCCAATTCAATTGTAGAGAATCACAGAAATACAACCTAAATGGAATAACAGAGAAATCATGAGCATGCTGAATAATAACGATTACATATTATCAAGGTCTTTAGAAATATGTTCTCCCACTATTTTTAGAAAGTCTAGAAATCCCAACGACTTTAGAAGAAACTTATTTTCCCAATGGGTACTAGGATCCCAAGCATTCTTAGTTTTGGACCCACGACTCGTGAGATGTAGCACCCCTACACGTGGAGGTACCACACCCCCGCATTACAGGTCAATCCACCCACGAAATGGATAGTCCGTACATGAACCAACCTGCAGCGAACGGGTGACAATAAAAATAAAACAACAACTAGCTAGGTGGGACTATCCTCAAGTCAAATAACATAATGAAAAAAATAAAGCGGAAGCATAATACATTCAATATCAAATACCAATAGTGAAGGCATGCTATCTTGACTATATCCACATATCAATACATTATCATCTCCTAAATATACAATAAATACCAAATAATAAAAACCACAATTGCTATGCAACAATAATGAAAATGCACCGTGCTTGACTCGACTACAAGGACTGGACTTGACTCTGATTCCCGCCTAGCATGCACCTGCAAGGACCTGAAAGGTGGAGGCGTCAGTCTGTGAAGACCGAGTGAGGGGTTTACATAAATATTAACACAGTTAACATGCAAGTTATATTCTCGGGTAACGATTTAGTAAAGGTAAGAATATAAGTTCAATAATGAAGTACTCTTCGCCCGAGAATACAACTATCCAATTTCATAATTTATTCATTTCAATTCATGCAATACGTGGCCCGGCGAGTAAGGGCATTCTCCAACCTTACTCTAAGTGTACATGAAACATGCTTGCGTGATTATTTAACGAGCGATCAGGCAATTCAGTTACAGTGTGTAGGTGCAATAGTGTATTCAGGCAATACAATCAAGGAATGAAGATCATGCAATAACCCGAGGACAATCCGTGGTGCCGGACCCGTCCCCAGTCTCTTTCTCCCTCCAATGATGGGAAGGTAGCTAGCCTTCACCATCCACGACGTGTTGAGTAGAGGGTACATGAATCCCTAAGCCTGGAACTCCTTCCTCTACTAATCTCCTAGTGGATTCAGGGGTCATCCCAATGTGGTGAGGATAACGCTAGAGTTACCCGTCAGTTCTTGCTTTCCCGGTTGGCTCAAGCCACTACCCTCGGGCCCAATCGTGAACATGCTTTACTCGCCAAACGTGCTTGATTCATGACAATAACATGGCTTGCTTGCTTGTTTTTCATGAACATGACTTGCTTGAAATAGTGAGTGATTTCATGGAAAACTATAGATATAAATACATTTTGGCCGAAAGTTCATATAAGGGTATACGGGTTCTATATAACTAGCAATTAAACCTCACCTGACAGGCGACACGATGACTCATGGATGCGTGTACGTGCTCAATCGATCAATAATCTCCGCCCTGGAGACAAACTGGACAAGAAAATGGGACATTGTACACTTGTGAGACAATGACTCAATAGTGGCACAAAATAGGATGCACGACATGATCAAGTAACGAGATGACGTGCATTCACGAATGTAGCATGATATATTCATATTATTGCATGCAATTGATCATATAATCACAAATTGGGATCAATAAAACCATTGGAATTGAAAGTGGAAATTGAAATTTTGTGCAGAATGTTTTGTTCTGTCAGCGAGGTGGGAACGGCCGTTTCGGGTTGTAGTGTAAAATGGGAAGGACTGTTCCCAGCCTCCCGATACTATGCTCCGAAGATAGGAAGGGCCGTTCCCGTCTATGAGACAAAGTCGGAACGGTCGTTCCCATTCTCGCCGCCATACACACAATTCAAAATATAGGAACAGCCGTTTCCCCAAATACAAAGGGAACGGGAAGGGCCCTTCCCGTTATGCAGGCATTACAGAAACATAGCAGAAGAACAGGGAAAGCTCGAACCACTTCCAAATCTCCCCAAAACACTCATGATTCAATCTCATAAGCTATAATTCATGAAAGGAAATATGAATATATGCTCAAGGTACAATAAAAATCATCAAAACACTTATATCGTCCATTGATCACCAAAAATCATAAGTTTCAAGCTCATACATAACTCCATCATATATCATCAAATTCTCCAAGAATTTATGCATGATTTCAAAATATGATCAAGTACTCATACTTCTCTCAACAATTAATCTATTTATCTCAAGAACTCACAACCCTAGCTTTCATAAGAATTATCAAAGGTCACATATGGCAACTTGTGATCACCTTGAATGAAAAGAAATGATGGAGAAAGATGCTTGAGCTTCAATTATGGAAATTCCTTGACAAATTCTAGCGTAAAGGTGATGATGTTGGCGAAATCCTAATTTCCTGTTCTTCTTTGATGGATAACCGAGAGAGAGATGGAGATGCATATGATTGTATGATATAAAATGAAAATGAAGGTTGTGGAAGAGATCCATATACAGTGATATATCTTGGAAAAGTGTGGTATTTGCAATTAAATCCTCCAAACATATAAGTCATGCAATTAAGGATACACGTGGAGGTACCACACCCCCACACTACAGGTCTATCCACCCACGAAATAGATAGTCCGTACATGAACTAACCTGCAGCGAACGGGTGACAATAAAAATAAAACAACAACTAGCTAGGCGGGAGTCAGAGTCAAGTCCAGTCCTTGTAGTCGGGTCAAGCACGGTGCATTTTCATTATTGTTGCATAGCAATTGTGGTTTTTATTATTTGGTATTTATTGTATATTTAGGAGATGATAATGTATTGATATGTGGATCTAGTCAAGAAGCATGCCTTTACTATTGGTATTTGATATTGAATGTATTATGCTTCTGCTTTATTTTTTTTCATTATGTTATTTGACTTGAGGATAGTCCCACCTAGCTAGTTGTTGTTTTATTTTTATCGTCACCTGTTCGCTGCAGGTTGGTTCATGTATGGACTATCCATTTCGTGGGTGGATTGACTGTTAGGAATAGTGCCCTAGAAAGCCGATTGTATATCCGCTTTGTGCTTTTCCTTATCGTAATCACAGACAATATTTGAATGAAATAACGAATTGAGGCAACACTTCTTTATATGCTCTTGTTTGGTATGCGTTTACTTTAGCTGTGCATGCATGAAAACTCCCCTAATCCTGATGACTTTAGGACTCTACCATTTAGGTGAAATGGTTCAAGAAACGAGCCCTATATCACATAAGTCATGATTAGTAAAATACTCCAAGCCGATGAGTCCTACAGATAGTGGGAGTGTCAACCTGACTCCTCTAAGGCTTGCTTGTGGGATCACGCCCTTAAGAAGGACCACCTTGTTTCATGGAGGTGCAAAGTGTATAGTTGATACGTGCGTGATACATGAGGGTGCTTACTTTAATACGTAAGTTCACTGAGGTGCCCCGTGTGAGAACATTCCTAAATGGGAAAGGGAAATATCTCACGAGTCATTGATGTGATTAATTGATCCTTAAGACTTGAGGTTCCTTGTCACTTTATGAGTTAACTTTGTAGTCTTAGGTATAAGCTTTAAAGGGTGTCGCCTTAGACAACTGATTCAAGGCTTATGCTGGGGCTGCTCAAGTGATTCTGAAAGTGAATGAGAATCAAGAAAGGACCTACACTTGCACTTGCAAGGTGATCTCTTATTGTGTAAGTAATTCATATGCCATATGGAGTCCTTGGCCAAGGCAGTAGATCAAGACATCAAGAAAAGGGTTTCTTGGATTGAGATCAAATGGATATGAAATGCACTTAGCTTTAAGACCGGATTATTAGGGTTCTGATTATTCCCTTACCCTAGATCTTGGTTGAGAGATAGTAAGTAGGAGGATTGTATCTCACATGAATCAATGACTTAAAGGTTCTGTCGAATCCGAACATTCCAATTCAGCTAGGGGTTAAACACCTGTTGCTAGACTATGGTCGTTTAATCTGTGGACTGATTAATTAATTAGTGAATTAATTAATTAGGGTCACTGCTAATTGAATTGAGAACCTAGAGGGTCACACACAACAACTTGGTTACATGAGTTGAGGCTTGAAAATGATTAAACGAGTTAATCGGGCTAAGAGGGTTCCACACGTGTGAAACCACACGTGTGGGTCACGTGAGTGACACGTGTATATATATATATATTAAATAATTAAATGTGTTAATTATTTAATAGACTTTGGTTTAATTTTGAATTAAAAAGAAAGTCTAATTTTGGAGAAAAATAATCTAGTTAATTAATTATGAATGAATTAATTAGATAAAATAAGTTATTTATTTTAAATAAATAAAGTATAAAATTATCCGAAAATAGTTTGGATATTTTAGCTCTCTTGAAAGTTGATTTGAATTTGAATTCAAAGTCAAAGTCAAATTACTTGATGATCAAGTAATAGGAGAGAGAGGGACCAAATCCTTAGTCCATAAGGACTAAGAATTTCGGCACTCCCCTCTTTATAAATAGGAGAGCTCGAGCTCCTTATGGAGCTAATTGACAATTCTTTTGGTTCATGTGTTGAACACTATCCTTTCTCGAAGATATACGAAACCCTAGGTTAAGCCTAAACACTAACTAGAGAACTAGCATCCTTACTAGTTAGATTGTAGTCAAGTTGGTGGACTATCTCTAGAGAGCTTCAAGTTAGAAGTTTGAAGATTCGAGCTTTACCAAGGAGAGGGGATCAAGCCGCGAGAAGAGCGTTCTTGGGTGGCTTGAAACGCTTCAAGAAAGAATAAAAGAAAAGTAAGTTTCTTAACTCTACGAATTTGGATACACGATTGCGAGTCCAAGATCCTTTTGTTGGAAAATTTTTTTAAATTCCGCTGCTTTCTGATTCGTGTTTTCCAACATTGACTTGTAGTGCGGGGGTGTGGTACCTCCACGTGTAGGGGTGCTACATGGGACATCCAAAGGTCTAAGAATCTTTAGGTAGGTGCGAATTGCCGATTCCATCCCCATGGAATTCCTAGTAATATTTTTGCATCACTAATCTTTCAATCATGGACCCACGACTCGTGAGACATCCATATCTACTTTAGTGTTGAGCAGGACCCATCAATCATAAGATCTCAACCAAACTTAGTCCGGAATGACCCACGACTCGTGAGACATCGCCCATTCTAAAATGGTCAAGAAATATTAATTATTTAAAATAATTAATCAGGAAACTAAGAGTCAATAAGCTACACTAATTACCCCACGACTCATGAGACAGTAATTAGTTTCACTTATTAAGCCCTAAATCCTATTGATGGAATGCTAGGAATTTTATTACCGTGATAAAACACCTATTTATTCGAATTTTGTTCAATATTTAAATGGGATTTTCGAATGACCTCACCAACATATAATGTTATCCAAATTTTAATTGTCTTGTTAATGCAGTTTCACATAAAGTGCATCACAGAAGCAATTAACAGATAACATGTCCTAGTGTGATACTAATTATGTGATGATCATGGGTATCCTATCTTATATGTGATTTTGGGAGCCACTCCAAAATCAATAGTTCTAACATTCATGCCAGATAAGACAATTCATATCACATAGAGGTACAGAATTTAATGGAAAAAATGCCCTATCTATTACATTTAATAGAAACCCTTCTAAACATTTTGAGGGGTTTTCTTATGGCCACCGTTCTTCAAGTGCTTCTTATGGATCCTTCTTATTCCACGGGTGCTTGTTTCCAAAATGAAAATAAAAACCTCACTTCCTAAGTTCTACTCTCTTTACATAAAGTAATATGACTCAATTTTCATATTGACCATAGACAAGGTCACGGGGCATACCCCGGCCCAAAAACAATAATAAGGAAAGCCACATAACAAACACATAACGGTACACACATAAGTAGAGCTCCAACCCCAATTGAAAACGCGCAACTATGGGGCTCCGACCCCAATTGAAATCATCCATGTGCAGAATTTAAAACCATACATAAGACTAACCCATGATCACCTAAACTAGCATGCTTCCGCTTGAATTTAAATTTACCAATTAAATTTAAAATTCCCTTGACTTCAAGTTATAACTAACTTAAGTAATTTGAATATAGTTCATTATTCAAGAATTTATTCAAAATCGAATCACCGGATCTTGACAAAACAACAATTAATTCAAAAATTTTTTTTTTTTGTCTAAAATATCATTCAAAGTGATATTTATTATTTTGTCGAAAAATTAGAACCGACTTTAATTCATAAAAATCCCAAATTTTATAATTATTTCAAATAAATAATTTTATAAAATTAAAATCAAATTTTAAAATAAAATCATATTTTAAAATAAAATCAGATTTTAGAAAAATAGTATTCTATCGAAACCGAAAACACGATACGAAATCCGGGTCAGGGAAAAACCGCACGAGGCGCGCGGGACAGCCCGCAAGAGCGCTCGCCTTGCCGTCTCGCGCACACGGCCCGCGCGGCCGTCCTAGGCGAGAGGCAGCAGCGCACAGGGACGCGCGCCTCGCGTATTGTCTCGTGCTCAGCCTGCGCGCTGCCGGGCGGGAGTAGACGATGCGGGGCAGCTTTTGCCGCCCCATGCGCGAAACACGCAAGGCCGCGCGCGAACTCCCAATCCAAATTCGTTTCGTAATTTCCAAAAATTTCATTTTTCGTTCCAAATTAAAACAACTCAAACAAATCTGAATCCAACCAGCTTAAAACCAGATTTAGACGAAAATAATTTTTCACAAAATTTCAAGAAACAGTATTGATCCGGCAACTTCATATTTCAAACAAAAATCATGAATACACAACATATACCCAAATTCAAGAATTTTCATCAAAATTCATAAAAGCAGTAAAGATACAATACGAACGTTGCAAGGTGGCTCTGATACCACTTATTGGGAAACACGAAAGAGTTGAGCAGCGGAAGTTTAAAATTTTTTCCACAAGTTTAATCGTTGTCTTGCAATTTTCATACTGTAACATTGGGTGTTACAAGAAACTCACTTTAATTGAAGCTTTCTTGTGATGTTGTTACCGCCTAACAAACACCCTTCAAGTGGAAAGTCCCTTGAACGTCCTTCGATTTAGACCCCAAAGCAGAAGCCCTCCAAAGCGTATCCACTCCAGACCTAGAACACGATCAAGCGAGTGAGAATGCTAGTTCTATGGCTTGTGTTAAAGGCTAGGATTTTTGCTTTGAAAACTTTTCTTTTGGATTTTCTAAAAAACTTAACACTTCATGAGTGTTGGTCTAAAGAATAAGAGAATCACCACCTCTTGTATTTATACAAGAGTGGTTCGAACTCCTAGGGTTTCCCAAACCTATGGGAGTTGTTTTCTTGCTCACCAATTAACTCATTTAATTATTTAATTTAATTGGAGAAAATAAGTTCCCAACTAGTTCTCCAAGTCTTGCAAGAATAACCTTCTCTCTCCTACAATAGGAAGTTGGACTTTTCAACTTTCCTAAAGTTAAAAGTCAATATTCAATAAATAAATTAATTCCCAATTAATTATTTATTGGGTTAAGTTTATTTGAGAATAGTCTTAACAATTAATTCAAAATTAATTAAAAGACAAAAATTAATTAATTACAATTTAATTAATTAATTCTAGAAAAGTATTCACGTGTAATGTAATTACACGTTAGTGATACGTGGCAGCCACGTGTACGTGACACGTGGCAGCCACGCAAGCATGCGTGGCACGTGGCAATGCCCACGTGTTCCAACCCATTTTCGATCAACAATTTGATCCTTCGTTAATCATATTAACATCCTACCATAACCCTCGTGTTCTGGCATTTTTGTGTGATCCTTTAGGTTCATTATTTGATTAGCAGTGACAGTAATTAATTAATTCCCTAATTAATTAATCTCTTCACATATCACACTACTGTAATCTAGCAATGGGTGTGTGACCCCTAGCTGAATAACGAAATGAATCGAAGAACCTTTCAGTCAATGACAATCAGTGAAATACGATCCTCCTACAACTCCATCTCTCAATCAAGAACTAAGGCATGGGAATATTCTCAGATCCCAAATATTCTTGATTTTTAAAGTTAAGTTCGTTTCATATCCATTTCGATCTCAATCCTAGAAAACCTCATTTTCTAGATGTCTTAATCTTTTATCCACCTTGGCCAAGGGTTTAATGTTTAATGGACTACGAACAACTTAATCAGTAAGAGATCATTCTTGTTCTTAACAAGTGTAGGTCCTTTATCGATTCTACTAATTCTACATATGCCACTTGTGTAATCCCAACATAGGCCGTGGTTCAGATGTCTATATGGAGACACCCTTTTGAGCCTATATCAAAGATTACAGAGTTAGCTCATTTGAGACATTACAGAATCTCAAGTCTAAGGATTAATGAATCACGTCATTGACCTGTGAGATATTTCCTAATCTGGAAGTTTCAGGAAACTTCCTTTCCCATTTAGGAATGTTCTCACGCGGGACATCTCAGTGATGAAGTTCTTGTAATAATCACCCTTATGTATTATGAAAGTATCAACGTATGCACTTATCACTCCATGAAACTGAATGATCCTTCAAAAGGACATAATCACATAACCAAGTCTCAGCAGAATCAAGGTTGACACTCCCATTGTCTGTCGAACTCATTGACTTGGAGAAGTTTCTAATCCTCGCCTATGGAGTTAAGAACTTGTTCCATGTGTCGTTCCCATGACGACAAAGTTCTTAACGGCCTCATCGGATTAGGGTAGTTCAATACATGCAAAGCACAGTCAACCTAAACAGACATAAATAAGCACATAAAGAAGTGATTGCCTATGAACAAAATCATTCCGTTTATTATTCAAAGACTGTTTGTGATTTCACAAGGAAATAGTAAAGCAAACATCTGCTTTAAGGGCACTATTCCTAACAGTTGCCCCCTTCAGAATTTGGAGGCGAGAGGCTTCTCTTCTAATGGTGGCGTAGGCTGACTCAGGTGAGTGCTTTGTTTCTTGTTTCAACAGATCTCCTCTGATATGATCAAATTTCTCATCGATTCCTGTGAGAAATTGGTAAAGCCTCTGTTCTTGAGTGATTCGGTTGAAGGTGGTGATGTCTTTGGGGCATCTCATCGGATTAGGCTGTTTCCGATCGATCGCCGTCCATATTGATTGGAGTTTGTTCCAAAAGACCTCTAAACTGTCCTGGCCTTGCGTCTGTGTGTTTGCCCTTCGGTGTAGATCGAAGAGTTGCAACGGATCCGAGCCACTACCGTACGTGGTTGCGAGGCCGTCCCACAAAGCCTTCGCCGTTGGATAGTGTAAGATATTATTCACTAGATTTATTTCAATGTTTTGTATAATCCAAGTGAATACGTTTTGATCCGTTTGTTCCCAATTGTCATATGTCGGATCTGTTTCAATTGGAGATGGTGGGATTCCCGTCAGGTGCGAACGACATCTCCTGCCTCCAATCGCCATCTTCATCATTCTTGCCCAAGCAGGATAGTTGTCGTTGTTTAGTTTGAAGGGACTCGATAAGCTATCGAAACTGCATGGGTGGGTTTGTGTTTGCATATTGTTTTTCAGTAGGTTGGCAATCTGTAGTGAAAGGTCTAGGTTGAATTTGGTTTTGATTTCTGGGGTTTCTGACATGGTTTGGTTGTTGCAGTTTTATTGCCTGGTTTTAGGCCAATGTGGTTCTGGGAAAGGTTTAGAGACGATGATGTTTATGGCTGAGTCTCAAGGATCGAAACTCTGCTCTTGATTCTTGATACCATGTTAAAGTGTACGAAAGAGTAGGAATTAGGTTTCTATTCATTCGTAATGATCAGGATTACAAAGCTCACCAAGATAAATAGCAAAGGACTCCTACTAATCAGGGATACAATAAATCAGATAAATAAGGTAACACAAATCCTTTCCCTAATTTACGTCAATCTTCCAAAAGGAATATATATACATATATATGTATATATGTACGTATGTACGTACGTATGTATGTATGTATCAAAGTATCTAACCCTAGCCACTCTAGTATATATTAAAATACATTAATAAATAATATTGCATAATACAAATAAGGGTTGAGGTGGGTTTAGACTTTAATGTAGCATAGTTAATTGTGGGAATGAGGTTGTCATGGTAAAGAATTGCTCACGTAGTAAAAAAGAATATAGAAAAGTGAAATTAAGAGAACAGAATTAAAATTGTCAATAATTTTATAAGAGTGAAAAAATAACATATCAGTTAAGTAAAATCTAATTCATACTCGTAAACAAGATTTTAACTTTTTAAGTATACTTTAAAGCAAACATGAACTATAGTCTAATAGTATCAATATGTGGTCTATTTTATATTCGAGATAAGTTGAATAATAAAAGGTATATGGTTCCTCCTATTAATAACTATATGGGATAAAAAAAAATTACCATCCGAACTATAAACATTTTTGCACTTTCACATCCGAACTAAGTTTCGTTGTATATCATCATTCCTGTTTTACATTTCTTACACACCACAATCCATATTTTGAGTTTTTTACAAAAAACCATCTCCGACTAATTTTAGTGATTTTGGTAGTCTGAACATTAATGTATACATGACTTTAACAAGTGTAAATTTTTCTTAATAAGTCATAAAATGGTAAATTTGTCCTTATTAAGTCATGTGCGCATCACGTGTTCACTATTCAGGCCATCAAAACCACAAAAAATCCATCGAAACCACCAAAATTCCACCGAAAACACCAAAAATCCACCGAAACTACCAAAAAATCTCCGAAACCACAAAAAATAAGCAGAGATGGCTTTTGGTAAAAAACACGAAGTAGAAATGATGGTATACAAGGAAACTTAGTTTGAGTGTGAAAATTTAAAAACACTTATAGTTCGGGTGATAAAATTTTTATCTCTAACTATATTTTAAATAACTTGGCTCGAGATTTTTATTTAAGTGAGATAGAGTAGAGCCCTGATCGTTGAATTAAAAAATGTCAAAAGACCTTATAAGCTTTCAAGGCGATGAATTGAGGGAAAATATTTAATTTACGCCTAACTTGATCCTATATTTCCCCCTAATTGGAGAATGGTGAGCAAGTTGTTGGGTGTTTTTAAGAAAAACTTTTCAACTTAGCAATTACAATTTTTTTTTTGGTTACAAACTTATCAATTACATGAACAAAAGAAAAGACATCTTTCAACTATAAACTACAAGAAGTAAACGTGTTATTAAAAAGGTACTCAAACGTCGTTTCCCCACTAAATAATTTAGAACATGTTGTGATATTTTAAAGAAAGACACGGTATCTTGATCTTGTCCAAAGGAAGGACCCTAGAAAGAAATAGTTGAGAGTTCTCAACCTAATGCAATTGGAGGGGGCCGCAGCCCCTCAACTGCCTTCACCATCTCTGTTATTTTTTTTCTTTAAAAAATTTAGGAGTATGGGTGATTAATTGATTATTCATTTTTAAGTAGAAGACATTCGCAAATCTTTCTTATGAATCTCAAAGGAACTTTGTTTAGACTATTAAACCTTTTGAAATGGAAAAATTAAAAATTTCATCCGAATTTTACCTTTTTTTATAATTTACCATTCTCGCGAATTTTTGTTATAAACCTTCATCCAAAGTTTATATTTGTAACATACCACCATCTTTTTTTTTTTTTTTTTTTTTGTGGTTTTGATGAAATTACAACTGAAGTATATATTTTATAAATATGTCACGTATCATATTTTTTAGCTAAAACCACAAAAAAAAAAGTTTAAATGACGATTTATTACAAATACAAACTTTGGATGACGGTTTACAAGGAAAATGGTAAATTGCAAAAAAGCGCAAAGTTCGAATGATAATTTTTTTTTTCCCTTTTGAAATTTACAGACGACCTACCAATGGAAAACTATGATATATGAGCTTATTTAAATTATTAGCCAATGCGAGTTTTTTAAAGTTTACAAATGACTTACAAACAAACAACTATGAACTATTAACCTGGCCAAAGGAAATCGAACTCAAAATTATTATCCCATAAAAAAACTCTTTAACTATATGAGACAAACCTTCGTCGGCTCTTCACCATCTCATATTAGTTACTTTATATGATAATAATAATTAACCCTTTCTTTACTAACTTTCGGTCCCTCACAAATATATTCTTTTTTTCCCCTTTACATCAATAGATCACAACCAATTTTAATCATTCATCATATTTGAACTTTGAATTATGAGTCGTACAAATCAAGCATATTAACTTCGGATGAGTGAACCGCATATATGGTGCTTCTGTACCCGTCAAAGCTTTGTGCATAATGCGCCCCGAATAAAAATCTAGAAATTATTTTTCACATGCTCTAATTGTAATTAGATCAGGACCACTTAAGAACATCTTATTTGAATGAGCCGAAATCTAGATCGAGAAGCTCGAGTTGCGAGTCGACTTGATCACTTAGAATTTATAAAATTGGAGAGGTTGCTCGTTCAATTAATATTTGAAAGGACGAAGAAACATGAGCTCGAGACCAACACAAAATAAGATGGGGTTTCACCCGGGATTGACACTCTGACACTCAAGTCAGCACGCTTGTTATGGTCGAATGAAAGAGGTCGAGTGCGGGAGTATTTAATATGCTTACCTACCGGAATAAATGCGGGGGTATTTATGCCCTTGGCCGTAGTGGAGGTGGTGTCCATCGTGGGCGGCGCTCTAGCTGCGAGCTGCCCCACTACTAAGGTGTATTTAATGCATGGTCGACCACTATCTCTATGAATCCAGAGTGGCAACTGTTAGGAATAGTGCCCTAGAAAGCCGATTGTATATCCGCTTTGTGCTTTTCCTTATTGTAATCACAGACAATCTTTGAATAAAATAACGAATTGAGGCAACACTTCTTTATATGCTCTTGTTTGGTATGCGTTTACATTAGCTGTGCATGTATGTGAACTCCCCTAATCCTGATGACTTTAGGACTCTACCATTTAGGTGAAATGGTTCATGAAACGAGCCCTATATCACATAAGTCATGATTAGTAAAATACTCCAAGCCGATGAGTCCTACAGACAGTGGGAGTGTGAACCTGACTCCTCTAAGACTTGCTTGTGGGATCACGCCCTTAAGAAGGACCACCTTGTTTCATGGAGGTGCAAAGTGTATAGTTGATACGTGCGTGATACATGAGGGTGCTTACTTTAATAAGTAAGTTCACTGAGGTGCCCCGTGTGAGAACATTCCTAAATGGGAAATGAAGTTTCTATTTCAGGAAATGGAAACTTCCAGATTAGGAAATATCTCATGAGTCATTGATGTGATTAATTGATCCTTAGACTTGAGGTTCCTTGTCACTTTATGAGTTAACTCTGTAGTCTTAGGTATAAGCTTTAAAGGGTGTCGCCTTAGACAACTGATTCAAGGCTTATGCTGGGGCTGCACAAGTGATTCATGAAAGTGAATGAGAATCAAGAAAGGACCTACACTTGCATTTGCAAGGTGATCTCTTATTGTGTAAGTCATTCATATGCCATATGGAGTCCTTGGCCATGGCAGTAGATCAAGACATCAAGAAAAGGGTTTCTTGGATTGAGATCAAATGGATATGAAATGCACTTAGCCTTAAGACCAGATTATTAGGGTTCTGATTATTCCCTTGCCCTAGATCTTGGTTGAGAGATAGTAAGTAGGAGGATTGTATCTCACATGAATCAATGACTTAAAGGTTCTGTCGAATCTGAACATTCCAATTCAGCTAGGGGTTAAACACCTGTTGCTAGACTATGGTGGTTTAATCTGTGGACTGATTAATTAATTAGTGAATTAATTAATTAGGGTCACTGCTAATTGAATTGAGAACCTAGAGGGTCACACACAACAACTTGGTTACATGAGTTGAGGCTTGAAAATGATTAAACGAGTTAATCGGGCCAAGAGGGTTCCACACGTGTGAAATCACACGTGTGTATATATATATATTATATATATATTAAATAATCAATTAGTTAATTATTTAATAGACTTTGGTTTAATTTTGAATTAAAAAGAAAGTCTAATTTTGGAGAAAAATAATCTAGTTAATTAATTATGAATTAATTAATTAGATAAAAATAAGTTATTTATTTTATAATAAATAAAGTATAAAATTATCCAAAAATAGTTTGGATATTTTTAGCTCTCTTAAAAGTTGACTTGAATTAGAATTCAAAGTCAAAGTTGGAAAATACTTGATGATCAAGTAATAGGAGAGAGAGGAACCAAATCCTTGTCCAATAAGGACTAGGTTCGGCCGCCCCTCCCCTTTCCTATATATAGGGGAGCTCATGCTCCCCTTTAGAGCTAATTGACAATTCTTTTGGTTTATGTGTTGAACACCTTCCTTTCTCCAAGATTAAATTAAACCCTAGGTTAAGCCTAAACACTAACTAGAGAACTAGCATCCTTACTAGTTAGATTGTGATCAAGTTTGTGGACTTTCTCTAGAGACTTCAAGTTAGAAGTTTGAAGATTCGAGCTTTACCAAAGGAGAGGGGATCAAGCCGCGAGAAGAGCGTTCTTGGGTGGCTTGAAACGCTTCAAGAAAGAATAAAAGAAAAGTAAGTTTTCTATCTTTACGAATTTGGTTACACGATTGCGAGTCCTAGATCCTTTTGTTGGGAAAATTTTTTAAATTCCGCTGCTTTCTGATTCGTATTTTCCAACAAGTGGTATCAAAACCACCACGTTAATCGTGTTTCTGATTCGTCTCAATTATTCTGAATTTGGTAGAAATTCTTAGGCTTAGATGCGAATTAGGTATTCTTGAGTTCTTTTAGAAAGCCTGAAATACGAAACTGTAATTTTCCTGAATTTCTAAAACTGTTTTCTCAAATCGTGTTTTTGAAAATTGTTTTAGTTTAAATTTATCTAAATCGAATTTTTTTTAATTTTGGATTGAACTGGGTTTTGGAGAAACCCAAAATACGAAACGGAACACGAAAAAGGAACGAGCCTAGGCGTGCTAGCACGTCGCACGCCCAGGCCCGTCGCCGCCGCCCAGCTCCTCCCGCAACAGCGCGGGAGCCGGGCGCGCCCGCCCAGCCAGTCCCGCAACAGCGCGGGACGACTGCCCAGCCCGCCTAGCCGCGGCGGGCGCTGCTGCGCGCGGCGCGCGCATGATGCGCGGCCAGCGCGCGCACGCGAGCGGCAATTGCCGCGCGCTGCTGCGCGACGGCGCCTCGCGCGGATAGGCCCTTTTCGGGCTCGCTTTCGTGTTTCATGTTTTTCGTGTTTTCAGTCCGAAAAATCCCGATTTAATTTTATTTTAATTTTATCTTTTAAAATCAGTTTTTGTTAAAATAAAATTATTTTAAAATTTTGATTAAATTGGGATTTTTGAGAAATTAAAGCGATTTGGATTTTGGAAAAATTATGAATTTTATTTTCTGAAAATAATGAAAGAATAAAATTATTAATTTCAGAAATTAATTGGAATTTTATTAGTTTATTGTTTTTCGGGTTTTATAGAAAAGGCTCTTGAACAAGAATTGCATCTAAGTCGTGTTTTAAGTCATTAGGACTTGAAACGAGAATTTTAATTTATTGGTTAAATTTAAATTCTTGCAAATGCATGTTAGGTGATCATGGGTTTAGATCTATGTATGGTTTTAATTTATGCACATGGATGGTTTAAATTGGGGTTGGAGCCCTATAGTTGCGTTTTTCAATTGAGGTTGGAGCCTCACTTATGTGCGTACTGTTATCTGATTTATTATGTGGCTTTCCATATTACTGTTTTTGAGGCCGGGGTATGCCCCGTGTAATTGTCTAAGGCCAATATGAAGATTGAGCCTTATTACTTTATGTCTTTTTCTTTTTATTATAATTTGAGAGTAGAGATAGGTGGTGAGGTTTTATTTTCATTTTGGAGACAATGCACCCATGGAGTAAGATGGACCACATTCAAGTAACAAGGAGGCCATAAGTGAAGACCCCTCAAAATGTTAGGGAGGGGAATCTCAATTGTTAAATGTAATAGAGATAGGACTCGTATTTTGTTACCGCTTTCCCTTATGTGATTTAAACTGTTTATGTGGCATGTATGTTAGAACTTGTGATTGTGGAGTGGCTCCCACATATCACGCATAAGATAGGTAGAACCCATGATCATTACATGTTAGTATCGTGCTAGGACATGTTATCTGTTTATGTGCTTGTTTGATATGCATTTAAGTGTACTTGCATTAATCAAGACTAATAAAATTGGATAACATATATGTTGGTGAGGTCGAACCGGACAACTCTCCGGTTGATTCGAAAATTCCCATTAAATATTAAGCTAATTTCGAACAAATAGGTGTTTAATTCGAGATGCAAATTTTGAATCAAATTCCTAGCATTCCATCAATAGGTTTTAAGTTTAGTAAGTAAAGCTAGTTATTGTCCGCGAGTCGTGGGATAGCTAGTGGAGCTTATTAGTTCTTAGTTACCTAATTGATCATTTTAAATGGTCAATATTTCGTGGTCAATTTTAGCAAGGGCGATGTCCGCGAGTCGTGGGTCGTTCGAACTAAGTTTTGGTCATGATCTTATGATTGATGGGTCTAGCTTAACGCCTAAGTAAATATGGATGTCGCACGAGTCGTGGGTCCATATTGAAAGATAGGTGATGCAAAAACAATTACTAAGAGTTCTAAAGGTGTTAGAATTGGTAAGTTGTACCTACCTAGGGTTCTTACTAAGAATGTCCGCGAGTCGTGGGTTCGAGGTAAAATGCCTAGGATCTTAGTACCCATTGGGAAACGTGTTCCTCTTAGATCTTTGGGAATTATAGATCTTTGAAAAACAGTGGGAGCTACAATAGATTAAAGACCTTATCTTTTGTATATCGTTATAATTCAGCATGCTCACTAGTTCTCTGTTTTACCATTTAGGTCGTAGATTCTGTGATTCTCTACGTGTTTTGAAATGGCAACCAAAAACCCTCTTGTATCGATCCTCGAGTCAAACAAGTTGACTGGTCCCAACTATTCTGATTGGCTGAGGAATCTAAAAATCATTTTAGATTCTGAGAAGAGAACTTATGTTCTCTTCGAAGGGGAGCCTAGTCCCGAAGGGGAGGCTCCCACTCGGGCCGAGCGGGACGCGATTCAGAAGTGGAAGGATGATAATCTCCAAGCCCGTTGCCTTATGTTGGCTAACATGTCTCCGGACTTGCAAAGGCAACATGAGGCCATAGAATTTGCTTGGGAGATTTACGACCACTTAGAGCAACTTTACCGCCCTCATGAACGTGTTACAAGGTATAACACTTCAAAGGAATTGTTCCACTTGAGAATGAGGGAAGGTTCAAGTGTCCATGAATATGGACTCAAGTTTCTTGCCCTTACTGAGAAACTTGCTTCCATGGACATGCCACTGAAAGATGAGCTTTCAATGGATTTGTTGCTAGCTTCGCTCCCACCATCATTCAACCCATTTGTCCTTAACTTCAACATGAATCATGCTGGTGCTACTGTAGCTGAGCTGATTAGTCAGCTTGTGACTGCTGAAAGCACGATCAAGAAGGACAATAAGGTTTTGATGGTGAATGCTCCATCTTCCTCTTCTGGGCCTTCTAAAGGTAAGGGTAAGAAAGCCCAAAAGAAGAAGAAGAAACCCCTTAGGCCCACTGGTGGCATTTCGAAGGGAAAGGCCCAAAAGAAGAAGCGTGATCAGAAAGAGGATGTTTGCTTCCATTGTGGCAAAGCGGGACATTGGAGGAGAAACTGCCCAGAGTACAAGGCTACTCTAAAGAAAGGTATCTTTCTCGTTGAAGTAAATCTTTCTATTAATTCTAGTTCTTGGGTACTTGATACCGGTTGTGGAACTCATATCTGTAATGATGTACAGATGCTAAGTGAAGTCCAACAACTCAAAGAAGGAGAATGTGTCTTGAAGATCGGCGATGGCTCAAACGTTGAAGCTCGAGCTTTAGGCACAATTAGATTAGATTTAGGTAGTTTTGAGTTAGTATTAAATAAAGTCCTTTATGTACCGAGCATTATTCGTAATATAATTTCAGTTCGAATATTAGATTGTGAAGGTTATGAAACTTATATTAAGAATGGTAAATACTTTATCAAACGGAACAACTCTTCCGTTCATATCGGTATACTTTACCTAACTCAAAATATCAATATTATGAATATACAACGAGAAACAAAGCGTAAGAGAGATGACAAAGTTTCAGCTCCCTTATGGCACGCTAGATTAGGACACATTTCCAAGAACAGAATTAGCAAGATAAACACTTTAGGATCATTCTCTGAAAATGATCTCAAGGAGTTGACTTCTTGCGAATCCTGTCTCAAAGGAAAGATGTCCAAAGTTCCTTTTAAAGGAACTGTGGAACGTGCCACTGAGGTTTTGGATTTGATCCATACTGATGTTTGTGGACCGCTTAGTGTAAGCACTAGAAGCAATCATCAGTATTTCATAACCTTTACTGATGACTTTAGTCGGTATGGTTATGTATACTTAATGAAGTATAAATCTGAAGCTTTTGAGAAATTCTTAGAATTTCAAAAGGAGGTTGAGAACCAAACTGGTCACAAGATCATCGATCTGATCGAGGAGGCGAGTATCTTAGTGAAGAATTCCTTAATCATCTCATAGATAATGGGATTATCTCTCAGTGGACTCCTCCGGGAACTCCTCAGCTTAATGGAGTTTCTGAGAGAAGGAATCGAACCCTACTTGACATGGTTCGTTCCATGATGAGTTTCACCGACTTACCACCTTCTTTCTGGGGTTATGCCCTAGAAAGTGCAGCAAAGATTCTGAATCTAGTTCCCTCTAAGTCAGTCCCCAAAACGCCCTATGAAATGTGGTATGGTAAAATCCCTAGTTATTCTTACTTAAGAATTTGGGGTTGTCCTGCTTACGTGAAGAGGACAGTGGGAGATAAGTTAGAATCTCGTTCTAACTTATGCTACTTTGTAGGTTATCCTAAGGAATCCATAGGATACTATTTCTATGATCAATCTGAACAAAAGGTGTTTGTTTCCAGAAATGCTACTTTTCTGGAGGAACCGTTCCTTAAAGAAAAGAAAGGCAAGATCATAGAATTAGAAGAAGTACAAAATGACCCCATACCACCCACTGAAGAAACGTCCCACTCTGATCAACTACAACCAATCACGAATTTCGATACACACGAAAACCCTCCTCTAAGGCGTTCTGAACGCACTCCTAGACAGCCGGAGAGATGGTATGGATTCTTCCATGAAATCTCTCAAAAGGATAATGATCTTTTAACATATGAGGAGGCACTTTCAGATTCTGACTCTGAACAGTGGATAGAAGCCATGAAATCCGAAATGGATTCCATGAACTCCAACCAAGTTTGGACCTTGGTAGATTTGCCTGATGGGGTCAAACCCATAGGTTGCAAATGGATCTTTAAGAGAAAGCTTGGAGTTGATGGAAGCATTGCAGCCTATAAAGCAAGACTGGTTGCAAAAGGATTCACTCAAAGACCCGGCGTGGATTTTGATGAAACCTTTTCACTAGTTGCAATGCAAAAGTCTATTCGGATCATGCTTGCCATTGCTGCATATTATGACTATGAGATATGGCAAATGGATATGAAAACTGCCTTTCTCAATGGTGACATTGACAAAGACATTTATATGGAGCAACCCATAGGTTTCACATTCAGTGGGAGTGAGCAAAAGGTTTGCAAACTCCAAAGATCAATCTATGGATTGAAACAGGCTTCTAGGAATTGGAACATTCGATTTGATGAATCGGTCAAAGCGTTTGGCTTCATCCAAATTTCGAATGAATCATGTGTGTATAGAAAGGAATTGGAGACCTCAGTGCAATTCTTAGTACTTTATGTTGATGACATCCTTCTTATTGGGAATTCGAAGGATGACATGAAAGTGACTAAGTTATGGTTATCGAACCAATTCGAGATGAAAGATCTTGATGATGCGTCCTATATCCTTGGAATTAAAATCTATAAAGATAGATCTAGAAGGTTAAAAGGACTATCACAGTCGATGTACATTGACAAAGTATTGAAGAGATTCAATATGGAGTCAGCAAAGGTTAAGAACCTTCCTATGAGTGTAGGAACATGTCTTTCAAAGAAGATGTGTCCTAAGACTAACCTTGAGAAGGAGAGAATGACTCATACACCTTATGCATCAGCAATAGGTAGCATAATGTATGCAATGTTATGTACTCGACCGGATGTGGCTTATGCACTTAGTGTGACAAGTCGTTTCCAAACTGACCCTGGAGATGGTCACTGGGCTGCCGTGAAGAATATTCTTAAGTACTTGAAAAGTACTAAAGATTTATTCTTAGTTTACGGAGGTCAGAAAGATCTTACAGTCGAAGGATACTGCGATGCAAGCTTTGCATCTGACTTAGATGATTTTAAGTCAATGTCAGGATACATTTTCTGCCTAAACGGCGGAGCAGTGAGTTGGAAGAGTTCCAAGCAAACTACCACTGCGGATTCGACCACTGAGGCCGAATACTTAGCTGCAAATGATGCAGCTAAGGAAGGTGTTTGGATTAGAAACTTCATTCAAGAGTTGAATGTTGTTCCTAGCATGAAAGACCCCATTACTGTGTTTTGTGACAACACTGGGGCGGTTGCTCAAGCAAGAGAACCAAGATCTCACCAACGGACCAAGCACATTATGAGGAAGTATCACCTAATCCGTGATATTATCAAAAGAGGAGATGTGCTAATTGAGAGGGTCACATCAGCAGAGAACGTGGCAGATCCACTTACTAAACCCCTTAGTCGAGAAGCTTTCCAAAGTCATCTTCAGAAGATGGGACATAGAGTAGCTTTAGAATGGCTTTGATGGGCAAGTGGGAGATTGTTAGGAATAGTGCCCTAGAAAGCCGATTCTATATCCGCTTTGTGCTTTTCCTTATTGTAATCACAGACAATCTTTGAATAAAATAACGAATTGAGGCAACACTTCTTTATATGCTCTTGTTTGGTATGCATTTACATTAGCTGTGCATGTATGAGAACTCCCTTAATCCTGATGACTTTAGGACTCTACCATTTAGGTGAAATGGTTCATGAAACGAGCCCTATATCACATAAGTCATGATTAGTAAAATACTCCAAGCCGATGAGTCCTACAGACAGTGGGAGTGTCAACCTGACTCCTCTAAGACTTGCTTGTGGGATCACGCCCTTAAGAAGGACCACCTTGTTTCATGGAGGTGTAAAGTGTATAGTTGATACGTGCGTGATACATGAGGGTGCTTACTTTAATAAGTAAGTTCACTGAGGTGCCCCGTGTGAGAACATTCCTAAATGGGAAATGAAGTTTCTATTTCAGGAAATGGAAACTTCCAGATTAGGAAATATCTCACGAGTCATTGATGTGATTAATTGATCCTTAGACTTGAGGTTCCTTGTCACTTTATGAGTTAACTCTGTAGTCTTAGGTATAAGCTTTAAAGGGTGTCGCCTTAGACAACTGATTCAAGGCTTATGCTGGGGCTGCACAAGTGATTCATGAAAGTGAATGAGAATCAAGAAAGGACCTACACTTGCATTTGCAAGGTGATCTCTTATTGTGTAAGTCATTCATATGCCATATGGAGTCCTTGGCCAAGGCAGTAGATCAAGACATCAAGAAAAGGGTTTCTTGGATTGAGATCAAATGGATATGAAATGCACTTAGCCTTAAGACCAGATTATTAGGGTTCTGATTATTCCTTTGCCCTAGATCTTGGTTGAGAGATAGTAAGTAGGAGGATTGTATCTCACATGAATCAATGACTTAAAGGTTCTGTCGAATCCGAACATTCCAATTCAGCTAGGGGTTAAACACCTGTTGCTAGACTATGGTGGTTTAATCTGTGGACTGATTAATTAATTAGTGAATTAATTAATTAGGGTCACTGGTAATTGAATTGAGAACCTAGAGGGTCACACACAACAACTTGGTTACATAAGTTGAGGCTTGAAAATGATTAAACGAGTTAATCGGGCCAAGAGGGTTCCACACGTGTGAAATCACACGTGTGTATATATATATATTATATATATATTAAATAATTAATTAGTTAATTATTTAATAGACTTTGGTTTAATTTTGAATTAAAAAGAAAGTCTAATTTTGGAGAAAAATAATCTAGTTAATTAATTATGAATTAATTAATTAGATAAAAATAAGTTATTTATTTTATAATAAATAAAGTATAAAATTATCCAAAAATAGTTTGGATATTTTTAGCTCTCTTAAAAGTTGACTTGAATTAGAATTCAAAGTCAAAGTTGGAAAATACTTGATGATCAAGTAATAGGAGAGAGAGGAACCAAATCCTTGTCCAATAAGGACTAGGTTCGGCCGCCCCTCCCCTTTCCTATATATAGGGGAGCTCATGCTCCCCTTTAGAGCTAATTGACAATTCTTTTGGTTCATGTGTTGAACACCTTCCTTTCTCCAAGATTAAATTAAACCCTAGGTTAAGCCTAAACACTAACTAGAGAACTAGCATCCTTACTAGTTAGATTGTGATCAAGTTTGTGGACTTTCTCTAGAGACTTCAAGTTAGAAGTTTGAAGATTCGAGCTTTACCAAAGGAGAGGGGATCAAGCCGCGAGAAGAGCGTTCTTGGGTGGCTTGAAACGCTTCAAGAAAGAATAAAAGAAAAGTAAGTTTTCCATCTTTACGAATTTGGTTACACGATTGCGAGTCCTAGATCCTTTTGTTGGGAAAATTTTTTAAATTCCGCTGCTTTCTGATTCGTATTTTCCAACAGCAACGTGGCATCTCGCGGATGATGAGAGGTTAAGAAGCATCGCCGAGTGCACTTCATCGAGCTGAGGTTGAGTGAGGATTTCCCGTCATGGGGTAGTGAAGATCCTCGAGCTAGGGGTTAGAGGAGGTGTTGGTCGAGGTGAGGTGAAGGATCCACGTGCCCACTGGAGCCTATGCCACGTTATCGAGTGGGGTTCTATCATATCATTAGCCCCTCCAAACATCGCTAGCTAAGGCTGACATGGTGGCATCGTTTCGACTTTTGAGGAGGGCCTCAATTGTAATCATCTGTCATTTCACCTCCAATTCCCTCCTTTTTACCTTTTAAGAAAAAGGGGTTCAGTAAATCATTCCTCTACTTCACATTTTGAGAGAGATTCGAGATTTTCAGATACGTCTGAGCTATCAATCGAGGCAGGAGTTTGAAGTGAGCAACACACGTTCGATCCTTCTAGTTTCGTCGACCCTAGCTTCTTAGGTATCTCTCGATCTAGCTCTTTAGATTCAGCAAATAATTTTATATATTTGAATTATGGCTTTAAGGAGGGAGATCCCTACATCTACCCGTAACACTCAACTCCCCAATTTGACAAAAACCTCTGTCCTGTTCGAGTTTATAAGGGAAGAGGATATTCTCCCTTGTGAAGATGATTAAAAATCGAGAAAAGTTTGAGGCGAAAGGTTGCGCAGTGGTGAATGAATCTCCTAATTCCTCGAGTACTAGGGGGTCGAGTTCAGACTCTAGCTCAGAGACTGACTCAAATTCAGGTTCAGAGAGTGACACTATCAACACTTTATCTACATCCTCTGACAGCGAAATGGCCGATGAACATGTTGATGTTATAGTTGTGTCCGACCCGACACCAGTAGAGAAATTAGAAAAGGTTGTTGAGCCTGAGGATGCTCGGAAGGGAATTCCTTCAACTTCTGGTCGAATGGTCTGAGAATGAGGACGAAGTTGAAGAGGGAAACTTTGAGCCTCAAGAGGTTTTGGCAAGGACCCAAGAAAAATTTCTTATAAGATCTTGGGAGAAGTTTAAAGAGTTGAGAGATATATTGTTTGGTGGAGCCCCCGAGCCCCCGAGTATGGCGGATATACAGTTATTCAACCCAAGCTTGGAGATTTAATAACTCATCCCCCGGAGGATTGCATAGTTGTCAACTTCCATGGAGTCGACTATTATTTTCGAGTTCCGATCCTAAATGAAGTGCTCGACTTCTTGAATATTCTTAGGATAAGTCTGATCCAACTGTTGCCCAATTCTTATGCCATGGTTAATGGGTTGAGAACCTTGTTGAAATGTTGGGGCTATAAATCTTCTCTATACAGCTTGACCGAGATTTTCCAAGCTAAAGTGACATCAGAGAAATCAACATCAAGGCCGAAGTACATCCAACTGCAATCAAAGTCCAATTTTAGGATAATTCGATCGCGACCTCTTCCAATGACAAGGGATGGAAAGAAAGATTCATTTTTGTAAAGTGCAAGAAAGGATGGTCGGGATTGATGAATCAATGATGGAACTGGAAACCTCAATCAACTCTTTCGAGGAGGCAAACTAGGTGGCCCAATCCTCTCATTTCCTCATGGCTAAGTATTCAACCTCGTGATCGAATTTGCAGTGCCTTTTACATGGAACTGTAACGCCCCAGTTTTTCCAGCCGTTCAGGTACGCGCACCACGCGTGTGAGTTTTGAGATTTAGGGCTATTTAATTTCTTTTCGTTATTTTATTTGCGTAATTTAATTTATCTACTTGTAATCTTTCGTGAATTATATGATTTAATTGCTAACCTTTGTGAATTTAATTACGAGAGTTGTGTATTTAATTCACCGAGCATGAATAAGTGTTTAATTATTTACAATTGTGAGAATTCTATGCCTAATTGTCCTTAAGTGAAACTTTGTATAACTCTCGGACCAAATCGATTAATTGATGTGAACTTATTTGTAACTTTCTTAAATTGAGAACTTGATTGCATAACTTAAATTTTGGAAGGACTTGTTGGCAATTTCCCTCTTTTTCTCTCCTCTCTTACAAGATATATCACACTTATATACATATACCTTCTTCCTTTTCATTCTTCATTCAAGAACAAAACACAAGACATCTCAATTTCTTCTACTTCCAATCTCAATCCATCCAACAAGCCAAGAGCCAAGGAATTCTTCCATCTTCTCCAAGGAAATCACCACAAACTTCATCTCGTCCTTTCCTCTTCCATCATCTTATTCGAGGTAAGCTATATGTATATATATGTGATGAATTTGAACATAAGTTAGGGTTTCATGATTCTTTGGACTCCATGACTTAATATGAATTATTTGTGAAGTTTATGAGTTGATATATGCATTTATAACTTAAGTTCATAAAGTTTGGAGCATGAGTGATCACTTCTAATTTTGAGGGTTTTTGATGAGTTTTGATGGATTAAAGCATGTTTCCTTGGATTTAATGTGGCCTAAATGATATATTTGACTTATATACATGTTATGTGGTTGTTTTTGGTGTGGTTGATGCCTTGGTTTGGTGTTGGAGTATGCTTGGGAGCCATTCCTATGAACTCCCCTGTTTTCCCCTGCTATTTTTTGTCCAGCGGCTTCCCAAACGCCCGTTTGGCCCCTTAGTTCAATTACCAAATGCCCGTTTCACTTCCCAGAATTTTGACCCGAGAGCTCCCAAACGCCCGTTTGGGTTTTCAGCAAACGGCCGTTTCTCCCTCATACGAACTCCAAATGACCTGATTTTCAAAGCCACGGAATCCTATTGAAGTCTAGAACAACCTCCAATTAGAATCATCTCAATATCTTTTCTATTTTTAGAGTTATAATCAATTCTTTTACGTGTCGCCACTTTCCCGACAAATTATACTCGCCTAACTTCAAGCATATGCCATTTTCTCCTCGCTTTGAACTAGAAAACGAGCCATATATTATCGGAAAGGTCTTTGTGTCTAGTTTCATTCACAATAAACAAAACTCAATTCTCGTTTCTAGAATTAAAGATATTCCAGTTTTTCTTCAGTGTGTGCGTTTCCAGAAATTGTCCGTTTTTGCCATACTTCACCAAAACCTTCCTTATTGCATCCCTTTCACTCTCTTGGCTCCCATATGTGAATTATATGTTATATATACTTGATTAATTGATAAGTATCCTCCTACTTGACACTTATTGGTACTTAATTGCTCAAATGTTATTGTGTGACTCCATGCCCGATATGAATTAAACTTGAATTGATTGAATGATATGAACATGTGACTCCTTGAGATCTATTTCATCTCTTAGTTCTTAATTGGTTCTCATACATGCTAAGTGTCACTTGATTGCTAGTTTTACTTAATTACATGAGCATTTCCGTGCGTCATACTTGGTCTCATATTGAGTTTTGTCCCACGAGTTCACGTTATTTCCTTTCTTGTCCAGTTTTCCTCCAGGGCGGAGATCTTTGATCGTTTGGGCACTTCCTTGTATCCTTGTTAGTTGTCGGCACAGGTGAGGTTTAATTCTAGATATATAGAACCTTTACAACCCCTATGTGATGTTTTCGGCCAAAATATATCTATATATCTATAGTTTTCCAAACTTAATTGATTCCTAACGGATTTCATGAAATGAACGGATTGATTGATTGATTGATTGTATTGGCGAGTAAGCAGGTTCACATTGGGCCCGGGGGTAGTGTATTGAGCCAACCGGGAAAGCAAGGGGTGACGGGTAACTCTTGCACTATCCTCACCATTTTGGGATCACCTCTGAATCCACCAGGAGGTTTGGTGGAGGAAGAAATCCCGTGCGTGGGAGTCATATTCCTGACGTAAAACATGCATAGATGGTTGGGTCTTGCAAACCCACCATCACCCGGAGAAAGAAGGGTTTATGAAACTGCTAATTGTGCACTGTAATAACTTGCTTGATAACCATTGAATTGAAACCTAAATATTGATTGTACACTTTTGGAGAAAGGTTGGAGAATTGCCCTCACTCGTCGGGCCACGGATTGAATTGATCATGATTGAATTATTAAATTGATTAGTTGTAATCTCGAGCGAGTTCTACTTTACTATTGAACTTATATTGCTTTCTCTTATAAAACCTTACCCGAGACTATGGCTTGCATGGTAGTTGCACTAATATTTATTTATAAACCCCTCACTCAGTCTTCGGTAGACTGACACCCTCACTTTTCAGGTACTCACGGTCGTATGCTAGGCGGGAGTCCGAGTTGTGTCTTTTGTTCAGCTGAGTCTAGCATCGCATTTTCGTGTTCTTGGTATTTCCGGCTTTATCATGTTCGGGTTCCTGTTAGTTTTGGAGACTTATGCATGTATAATATGTTGGAGAAGATAATGTATTGATATATGAGTTAGAATAGGATGAACTTTTGGATAATTGGTATATGATATTGAAATGTTAGTGTTTATACTTCCGCTTTCGAATTTTCATGTATCGGATTTAATTGAATTGAGGTCTAGTCCCGCCTAGCTAGATTGTTTCTTGCAGTGTCACCCATTCGCTATAGTCTTGGTCATGTACGGATCATCTATTTCGTATGTGGACTGAGCTATAGTGCGGGGGTGTGGCAGCACGACGATCCGGGTGCTACAGGAACTCTTTCCAACACACTGCTCTGCCTTTCAAGCAGAACTTGTATCCTAATATGGATTTGCAATTATCCATGTTTGATGCATGATTTCATCAAAATATCCTTTAATGGAAAGATCTTATCGGGCTCTTAAAACATATCCTCATTTCTTCTCAAGTACTTTGAGGGAATTCTTTTACAGTAGTCTAGTGACCTTCTCTAAGGTCAAATTAGAATTGGCTCACCATGCAATCACTGCTAAGCCATATCTGTCAAGTACATAACTTTGCATACATTCTGCTCCCTTTTGTTTAGAGGGTTTTGGACATTCTAACTTTCTTAAAGTTATTTTAGGACACAACCTCTTCAAAAGAAATGTTCCATTGTTCTTTGAAAATTTATTCTCTTGGAATAGTCCATACTAAACTCTTTTAGTACATTGTTTATATACCTCGACTGTGATCACTCTATTATTCTCTTTGACCTATCCCTATAGATTTATCCTAAGAATACAATATACATCACTAAGATCTTTCATCTCAAACTGGTTCCCAACCATGCTTTGGTGACTTTTATGTCATCCTTCACATTCCTAACTAGTTCCCAACCATGCTTTGATAAGGATGTCATTTTCTAAAGTGCCAAAATTGAACTAAATGTCTCTAACTCTTAATTGTACAATTAGGACTTATTCGAACTTCATATGAGTCCAACGATTTGACTATTCACAAACCTTTTGCATACTCCCACTGAATGTGAGATCCATGGGATGTTCTATGTGTGTGCCTTTCTCAATCTCCTATTGAAAAAGACAGTTTGTAGAACCCGAGCACGTGATGCCACATCCCCTGCACTAAGACTCGACCCGCATATGAAATAGGTGATCCATACACGTGCCAGATTATAGCGAACAGGGACACAACTCACTCACTATGCAGGCGGGAGCTAACTTCGAAACCAAATAAGCAATAGAGTAAACAATAGCAGGAAAAAAAAATATGAGCGGAAACATTATCATAACAATAACATAAACAGTGAGCTCACAGGCTCCATTAATTAAACATTAAAGCGCTCACAGGCGTTCAATAATCATAAACAACAATTAAATGATATGAGTGTAAAAGTAAAGGAAAGCTAATCCCAAAAGCAAGACTCTACAGATTCGAATTCCCGCCTAGCCCTCCAAACCCTGCAAGAGAAAACTGAAAACAAACCGGGTTCAGTCTTTAAGAGACTGGTGGGTATAAAATAGGGCTTAATATAATAATATTGGGGAAATTAAACAAGTACAAGCAAGCTATAATCCCGTACAAGGTTTTTGAAACATTTCCCAAGTGAGTGAAAATAAAGAAAAACAAAGCATGAGATTATAACAATCAATTCATTCATTCAATCTTTAGGTCATTACGTGAGCCTGGCGAGTGGGCGAAATCTCCAACCTTCTCCTTGTGTATTCGCTATTTATTCATTCATTAGCGATCACACAACATTCTTTTCATACATAATCATTCTATCATTCAATCAATCATTCATTCGATCATTCAATCAATCATTTACCCTTTTTTCTCCGGTTAGTGGACGGACTCGGCCAAAGACCCGTCCACCTAATCATTGTGGCCAATGAGGTTCATGACTGTAACACCCCAAATTCTGAACAGAAAAAAAAACAGGTAATTTAATCAAGATACCGAGACACGTCTAGAAATTGATGGGATAAATTTTCAAGCCAAGTGCTCTTTGCCTAAAATAAGTTAAATGTGCTACTTAACTATATGGATTTTGACGTAATTAGATTATTGGATATGCACTTAATGGTTTCGTGTTAGTTAAATTAATTACATCTTTGTTTGTTAAATAATGTACACCAATGTCTTATATTTAAATATATACATATACATTATATTATTATAAACTATTTTAACTAGGTATAATCATTACTTATTATTAGTCAAGCTTATAAATGACTATTTTAATTGGAATATATATATATATATATATTGTCACACTAAATTGGACGAATCCCTAGTACATAACAACTCTTTACATGCTACTACAACTAAAATATTTTTCTCTAATATAACAACTTTTCACACATATCCTAACAATAGATAATAAATAGATATTCTTCCTTGCAAACTTAGTTATGAGATCTTGACATCCTTCTCATTAATTTGTGTCAACAAATCAAAATGGAATGACCTTTACGTGCCCTTACTCTTCAAATGCATGCACTCAATTTACTTTAATTATTTTATTCTAAATTATGATATCACAAAAGAAATAAAATACTTTGTGTCTACAAGCTGGGTTTCGGCAGCTCATTCCAAACCAAAAAGGGCAGAGTTCTATTTTACAAAAGAAAAAAATATTTACCATAATCATCAACCTCAGAACATAAGACCGATTTCTTTCCAAGAATTCCGGACAGTTAGTATTCTCCAGATTGTAAGTACTATTATCTATCCTCTATTCTAAATTTTGAATTTTCCAATTATTTGATAAGTTCTATTTTAAAACTAGTATTTATGTGGTAATTTTTATTTAATCGAGTGTAGGAGTATGTTATATAATCAGTCGATGAGTCTATAAATTTGATTAACTCAATTTTTGAAGTTTACATGTTTGCCTAAATAGAATTATAGTTTTAGGAGTTATAGAATAGATTACCCTTGTGTTATATAACTACACGTATGAATATAATAGGAATTCTTGAGAATTTTAGTGCTCAACAGTTGATACGATTTTTCCCTCAATATTTAAATATATACATACTCTGTTGTGGAAGAAATCAAATATATGAATTACTATTAAACTTCTTTCAAACTATTCGCATATGTGTATATATTAATTATTAGCTGCCTTATATATGAGTTAATTCAATTGGTCGTTCTAATATTAACTTTCAAAGGGCAGCAATTAATGCTTTATGAATAATCTCACATGCCAACAATATTTGCTCCACTGAGAACATATGTTAATACTAAACTAAAATATAGAATGACCCACTTGATTTTTCCCATCTAATATATATATATATATAGTAGGAAAGAAAAATCAAATATAGTAATTACTATTAAACCCCTATTGAACCGTTAGTGTTGTACCTATATTAATTGTTTGCTCCCTTAATTGTGGAGTGATCAAAGTGATCTATGTTGATACTCATTTTAGGTATAGTAGGTACTAAACAACTAATCTTATCACAGTTAATCAGTTTCAATTGTATCTATGAAAATACATGTTTATACTAAATTAGTATACCGAATGAGTCTTCCCTCTGGTAGTATTATCCAAAGTTTAACATTATTACTTGAATTTCCTATTACTTTTAGATATCTAATTTTATAATTCTAAATAGATTAAAGGATATATACAATAATTGATTAGTATAATTGTGCCGGAAGTCAAGACATTAATGAATTATAGATTTGAGTTTTGTAATTTGTGAAATGCCCAGCCTCTTGAAATTGATTATCTTGCTAAAGTTGAACATGTGATTTAGGTTATAGTCGTACGTGTCTGTTATGTTTAGTTGGTCGTAGAGTCGAGTCATAATTTACAATCTATGTGTGTTACAGGCGTTCCTAAGGAGGAGCCCTAACCGTGTCGAACATTATCTCTGTTGTAGTTTTCAAAATCTTAAGGTGAGGGATTAAAATATTTTCAACTGGGGCCAAAACATATATTATGTAAATATATATATTCTTAAAACTCAACCCTTATTTATTGAATTTGATTTTGACTAGCTGATACTATATATATATTATTAGCTGTTTATAATATTTTAGTATTTTATTGAAAAATCGGATTTTCTTATAAAAATGGGTTCTTGTTATATTATATATACGTGTGAGTGAACGAAAAGTTTGATTTTGAACTGTGAAACGGTTAAGAGAAAGAAAGTGTTTGAAAGTGTGAAACTATTTTGAAAAGCGAGTAGTGATCTGATAGAACCCTTGGGGACGCCCTTGGGGAATATGGGCCCGAAGTATCTAGTGGGTGAAGCCCGGAGGTGTGCGCCAAAGGTTAATCTTACTACGTACTTCTTTGAATCGGAGGTTGACTGCGTTACGTATAGAGTGAGGTTATTGGTACCAGGGCATATTGCCTCTATCTGTGTTATCGGTTGGGGGGCACCTCGACTAACAATTGGAGGGAGAAGGCTGGCTTATGTTTTGTGTTTCTTATGTTCAGGGTGTGAAAGGTTGGAGAACTCACCCGTACTCGCTAGGTTACTGTGATTGATCGGTTGTTTTGATTATTGGTTCACAAGTGTATTTCCGTACAAACTGAAAGCTATCCCTTCTTATACGTTTACACCTCGTTTTCGAAAATAAGAAAAATGTGAACCAAGCTTGTCATTTCGTTTATGTATATAATCCCCTCACTTAGTCACTTTGACTAACGTCCCTTTATTCTGGTTTTAGCTTCAGGCAGGTGTGAATAAGCGGCACGTTTGGTCTAGGTCGTCAAGTGTCATTTGGATAGTTTATTTTGGAGTTTACTGTTTTGGAATTTCTCCTTCGTGGGAAACTCAGTATGTACAGTCTATGTACCTATACCTAATACAGTTGCCATTTGTAGTTTGTCGTTTGTCGTTGCTCTCACCAGTTTTATAACTATCTTTGAAGTTTGATGTCGACTGGCGTTATTTTATGCTTCCGCTATGCTTGTGTTTGTTTGTTCGTTGTCGTTCACTGGGAAAGATCTCAAGTGAAGGTCCAGGCTAACACTTGGGGTATTTCTCATTGCGGGATGTAGCAAGGGGGCCACATTTGGGTGGTATCAGAGCCCGGTTGTCAATCGGAGCTCTTGTCGTGTCTAGGATGAGTCTAGGTTGGGTATTTGAGTGAGTCTAGGTTGTACGGCTATAGGATTTGAGTCGTTATGTGCTTTTGTGTGCGCTTGTGGTATGTACCTGTGCGATATTTTTGTGTCTTATATGATTATGCTCTAATCAATCATGCATCATATTGTCAGTAAGTTGTGATTGCAGCAATGCCACGCGAAAGACCCTATCGTGCTAAGATCCCGCCACCAGTCGAAGAACAAGCCCCACCTGAGAATGTTAATGTTAATGATTTTGCACGATATTTTGCACAAGCTTGTGTACAACAAGCAACCCAGCAGGCTCAACAACAGTGTCATGGACCAGTGCAGGCAGAAGAGAAAGTATTAAATAAGTTCCTCAAGTATAATCCACCCAAGTTCTATGGCCAGACTGATGATCTGAAGGCTGAAGAGTGGATATCTGAAATGGAACAAATTTTCCAAGTTACTCGAATCGGAGATCCTGATCGGGTAGAATTTGCAGTGTTCCTCCTCAAAGGTCCTGCTCAAGATTGGTGGAAACTCACACGATAAGGATGGCAGGTTATTGGAGGACTAATTACTTGGGGCTGATTCTTAACTGAATTTAGAGACAAGTATATTTCCCAAGTGATTCGTGATCGTAGGGAGAAAGAGTTTATGGAGTTGGTTCAAGGAAATGCTAGTGTTGCAGAATATGAGGCACGATTCGCTCGTCTCATCAATTATGCACCTCATATCATGCCAGATCAGAGGAGGAGAACTAAAAGGTTCATCCAAGGGCTTAAGCATGAAATAAGATACGCCTTGATGGCTTCTAAAGTCAAAAAATATACTGATGCAGTGTCAAGGGCTGTGGAAGTGGAGTCTGAGATACAAGATATACGATCGGTTCCAGTGCCAATGAACATAATAAATCAATCTTCTGAATCCAAGAGGCCATTCATAAGGATAAACCAACCTACATATAAAAAGCCTCATAAATTTTGGAATGGACCTATGGGCCACAAGCCTAATGTAGCTCTACGCCCAATGGGGGCCCATGCTCCCCGAACGTAATTGTGATTTTTGTGGTGGACCAAATCATGAGGAAAACAATTGCTGGAGGAAGTTAGGCCGTTATATACGGTGTGGCAGTGACGAACACATGATCAGAAACTGCCTAAAGGCGCAACCACAACAAGGTCCAAGAGCACCAGTGAGAAATGTCCAATAGGCTGGAGGAGCAGGGAGACCAGTTGTTCGCGCTCGGGCATACGCATTGGGGAGAGAAGAAGAACAAGTGGATCCAACTGCAATTGTGGAAGGTACGCTGAACATTTTAGATATCCCAATTAGGGTATTATGTGATCCGGGTGCGACGCACTCATTTATTGCGCATTATGTTACTATAAAATTATCTGTATATGTTGAGTGCTTACCTTACGTGTATGAAGTTGGCTCCCCTCTGGGATCTAGCTTTACAACCTATCGAATTTATAGATCTTGTCCCATAAGGATTAATAATAAGATCTATCCAGCTGACCTAATCGAGATACCAATACAAAGGTATGGGGTTATTTTGGGTATGGACTGGTTGTTCTGGCATCGGGCACAAGTGAACTGCTATGAGAAGAAAGTCATCTTAGGAATAGAAGAGTTAACTAGGAAGGAAGTTAAAGACGACAAAGTAATACGGGTGCCTATCATATCCCTAATGGAGGCAAAACAACTTATCAGGGTTGGGGCTATTGGATATGTTGCCTACTTGCTCAACCGACCGAAGGATCAAGTGAAATTAGAGGAAATAGATGTGGTCAAGGAGTTTCCTGATGTATTTCCTAAGAGTTTAAACTCTCTACCACCAGAACGAGAGATTGAGTTTGTGATTGACCTTATTCCAGGAATAGAACCATATTCAAAGACACCCTATAGAATGGCGCCGACAGAACTAAAGGAATTAAAGACTCAATTGGATGATTTGTTAGCCAGTGGATACATCAATCCGAGTACCTTACCTTGGGGTGATCCAGTTTTGTTTGTAAAGAAGAAAGACGGATCCCTCAGGATGTGCATCGACTACAGAGAGCTGAACAGAATGACAATAAATAACAAGTATCCTCTACCTCATATCGAGGAGTTGTTCGACTTATTGCAAGGATCGAGAGTTTACTCCAAACTCGACCTTAGGCAAGGGTACTATCAACTTCGTATCAAAAAGGAGGACATCCCCAAGACTGGATTTAACACACGGTATGGGCATTTCGAATTCGTCATGATGCATTTTGGTTTAACCAATGCCCCTGCAGCTTTCATGGATATGATGCATCCGATTTTCAGATCATATCTTGACAAGTTCGTTGTTATCTTTATTGACGATATTCTAGTGTTCTCTAAATCAGAAGAAAAGCATCTAGTGTTCTCTAAATCAGAAGAAAAGCATGTAGAACACCTTCGCATTGTGTTGGAAACCCTGCGACGACACCAATTGTTTGCCAAGTTCAGTAAATGTGAGTTTTGGATAGACCGAGTTTCATTTCTTGGACATATCATCTCAAGAAATGGTATAGAAGTTGATCCATCGAAGATCGAAGCAGTTATGAGTTGGGAAAAACCTAAGACGCCTTCAGAAGTAAGAAACTTCTTGGGATTAGCGGGGTACTACCGGAAGTTTGTTTGAGATTTTTCCAAGATTGCATCCCCACTTACCCAGTTAACCAAAAAGAACATGAAGTTTCAGTGGGATGAGAAATGTGAAACCAGCTTTCAAGAGTTAAAGAAGAGATTGACCACAACACCCATATTAGCATTACCAGAAGGATCAGAAGGGTATGCGGTATACACAGATGCTTCAAAAGAAGGTTTGGGATGCGTATTGATACAAAAAGGAAAGGTTATTGCGTATGCATCAAGAAAATTACGTTCCCACGAGCAAAACTATCCTACCCATGATTTGGAGTTGGTAGCGGTCATCTTCGCATTAGCTAAGTGGCGACATTACTTATATGGAGTTTCATTTGACATCTTTACCTATCATAAAAGCTTAAAACACCTATTTACCCAGAAGGAGTTGAACATGAGACAGAGAAGATGGATGGAATTTCGAGAAGACTATGATTGCAAAATTCAATACCATCCAGGAAAGGCAAATGTAGTAGCGGATGCTTTAAGCAGAAAAACGAGCATAGCTTGCTTAAAAGGAGCTTCAATTTCAAGTGAAAATGCACCGAAAAAAGTTCGTACTACATCAGAACCGCGAGTGTCAAATATCACCATTAAGTCGGATTTGGGTCAAAGAGTTAAGGAAGCACAAATGACTAATGAGTGGGTTCGGAGACAGGCAGAACGGGTCAAGAAGACCTCAGATTCAAAGTTTGGCTTTGATGATACAGCCATCTTCAGATATAAGAATCGGGTCTACATTCCAACAACATTGAGAAGAGAAATCCTTGAAGAAGCTTATAGGTCTGCTTACACAATTCATCCTGGAGGAAGCAAGATGTACAAGGATCTCAAGGCACATTACTGGTGGAATGGAATGAAACGAGATGTGGCAGATTTCGTGAAAAGGTGTCTTACGTGCCAACAAGTGAAAGCTGAACATCAGAAACCAGGTGGAACATTACAACCATTGTTAGGAATAGTGCCCTAAAAGCCGATTGTATATCCGCTTTGTGCTTTTCCTTATTGTAATCACAGACAATCTTTGAATAAAATAACGAATTGAGGCAACACTTCTTTATATGCTCTTGTTTGGTATGCGTTTACTTTAGCTGTGCATGTATGAGAACTCCCCTAATCCTGATGACTTTAGGACTCTACCATTTAGGTGAAATGGTTCATGAAACGAGCCCTATATCACATAAGTTATGATTAGTAAAATACTCCAAGCCGATGAGTCATACAGACAGTGGGAGTGTCAACCTGACTCCTCTAAGGCTTGCTTGTGGGATCACGCCCTTAAGAAGGACCACCTTGTTTCATGGAGGTGCAAAGTGTATAATTGATACGTGCGTGATACATGAGGGTGCTTACTTTAATAAGTAAGTTCACTGAGGTGCCCCGTGTGAGAACATTCCTAAATGGGAAATGAAGTTTCTATTTCAGGAAATGGAAACTTCCAGATTAGGAAATATCTCACGAGTCATTGATGTGATTAATTGATCCTTAGACTTGAGGTTCCTTGTCACTTTATGAGTTAACTCTGTAGTCTTAGGTATAAGCTTTAAAGGGTGTCGCCTTAGACAACTGATTCAAGGCTTATGCTGGGGCTGCACAAGTGATTCATGAAAGTGAATGAGAATCAAGAAAGGACCTACACTTGCATTTGCAAGGTGATCTCTTATTGTGTAAGTCATTCATATGCCATATGGAGTCCTTGGCCAGGCAGTAGATCAAGACATCAAGAAAAGTGTTTCTTGGATTGAGATCAAATGGATATGAAATGCACTTAGATTTAAGACCGGATTATTAGGGTTCTGATTATTCCCTTGCCCTAGATCTTGGTTGAGAGATAGTAAGTAGGAGGATTGTATCTCACATGAATCAATGACTTATAGGTTCTGTCGAATCCGAACATTCCAATTCAGCTAGGGGTTAAACACCTGTTGCTAGACTATGGTCGTTTAATCTGTGGACTGATTAATTAATTAGTGAATTAATTAATTAGGGTCACTGCTAATTGAATTGAGAACCTAGAGGGTCACACACAACAACTTGGTTACATGAGTTGAGGCTTGAAAATTATTAAACGAGTTAATCGGGCCAAGAGGGTTCCACACGTGTGAAATCACACGTGTGGCTCACGTGAGTGACACGTGTCACTGTGACACGTGTCACACACGTGTGAATATATATATATTATATATATGTATTAAATAATTAAATGTGTTAATTATTTAATAGACTTTGGTTTAATTTTGAATTAAAAAGAAAGTCTTATTTTGGAGAAAATAATCTAGTTAATTAATTATGAATTAATTAATTAGATAAAATAAGTTATTTATTTTAAATAAATAAAGTATAAAATTTATCCAAAAATAGTTTGGATATTTTTAGCTCTCTTGAAAGTTGATTTGAATTAGAATTCAAAGTCAAAGTCAAAATTACTTGATGATCAAGTAATAGGAGAGAGGGACCAAATCCTTAGTCCATAAGGACTAGGTTCGGCCGCCCCTTCCCTTTCCTGTATATAGGGGAGCTCATGCTCCCCTTTAGAGCTAATTGACAATTCTTGGTTCATGTGTTGAACACCTTCCTTTCTCCAAGATTAAATTAAACCCTAGGTTAAGCCTAAACACTAACTAGAGAACTAGCATCCTTACTAGTTAGATTGTGATCAAGTTGGTGGACTTTCTCTAGAGACTTCAAGTTAGAAGTTTGAAGATTCGAGCTTTACCAAGGAGAGGGGATCAAGCCGCGAGAAGAGCGTTCTTAGGTGGCTTGAAACGCTTCAAGAAAGAACAAAAGAAAAGTAAGTTTTCTATCTTTACGAATTTGGTTACACGATTGCGAGTTCAAGGTCCTTTTGTTGGGAAAATTTTTTAAATTCCGCTGCTTTCTGATTCGTGTTTTCCAACAAGTGGTATCAGAGCCACCTCGTTAATCGTGTTTCTGATTCGTCTCAATTATTCTGAATTTGGTAGAAATTCTTAGGCTTAGATGCGAATTAGGTATTCATGAGTTCTTTTAGAAAGCCTGAATTACGAAATTGTAATTTTTCTTGAATTTCTGAAACTGTTTTCTTGAATTGTGTTTTTGAAAACCGTTTTGATTGAAATATGTTTAAATCGAATTTTTTAATTTTGGATTGAACCGGGTTTTGGAGAAACCCAAAATACGAAACGGAACACGAAAAAGGACGAGCCTAGGCGTGCTAGCACGTCGCACGCCCAGGCCCTTCGCCGCTGCCCAGCCCTCCCGCAACCGCGCGGGAGGCCCTCCCGCCCGCGCCTAGGCGCGACCGCTCGCCTGTCCCGCAACCGCGCGGGACAGCCGCCCGCACTGTCCCGCAACAGAGCGGGATGCCCAGGCCGAGATCGCCCGCCATCGGGCGGGCACTACTACGCGCGACAAGCGCACGAGCCGCACGCTGTGCGCGCAGCTTGCGTGCGCGCGCCTGATGCCGGCGGCGGTGCCCTCCTTTGGGCGGGTGCTTTCGGGCCTAATTTCGTGTTTTCGTGTTTCGTGTTTTCGGTCCGAAAAATCCCGATTTAATTTTATTTTAATTTTATCTTTTAAAATCAGTTTTTGCTAAAATAAAATTATTTTAAAATTTTGATTAAATTGGGATTTTTGAGAAATTGATCGATTTAAATTTTGAAAAAATTATAATCTTTATTTTTTGAAAATATTGAAAGAATAAAATTATTAATTTTCAAAAATTAAATGGAATTTTATTAGCTTAATGTTTTTCTGGTTTTATAGAAAAGGCTCTTGAACAAGAATTGAATCTAAGTCGTGTTTTAAGTCGTTAGGACTTGAAACGAGAATTTTAATTTATTGGTTAAATTTAAATTCTTGCAAAAGCATGTTAGGTGATCATGGGTTTAGATCTATGTATGGTTTTAATTTATGCACCTGGATGGTTTAAATTGGGGTTGGAGCCCTATAGTTGCGTTTTTCAATTGAGGTTGGAGCCTCACTTATGTGCGTACTGTTATCTGATTTATTATGTGGCTTTCCATATTACTGTTTTTGAGGCCGGGGTATGCCCCGTGTAATTGTCTAAGGCCAATATGAAGATTGAGCCTTATTACTTTATGTCTTTTTCTTTTTATTGTAATTTGAGAGTAGAGATAGGTGGTGAGGTTTTATTTTCATTTTGGAGACAATGCACCCATGTAGTAAGATGGACCACATTCAAGTAACAAGGAGGCCATAAGTGAAGACCCCTCAAAATGTTAGGGAGGGGAATCTCAATTGTTAAATGTAATAGAGATAGGGCTCGTATTTTGTTACCGCTTTCCCTTATGTGATTTAAACTGTTTATGTGGCATGTATGTTAGAACTTGTGATTGTGGAGTGGCTCCCACATATCACGCATAAGATAGGTAGAACCCATGATCATTACATGTTAGTATCATGCTAGGACATGTTATCTGTTTATGTACTTGTTTGAAATTCATTTAAGTGTACTTGCATTAATCAAGACTAATAAAATTGGATAACATATATGTTGGTGAGGTCGAACCGGACAACTCTCCGGTTAATTCGAAAATTCCCCTTAAATATTAAGCTAATTCCGAACAAATAGGTGTTTAATTCGAGATGCAAATTTTGAATTAAATTCCTAGCATTCCATCAATAGGTTTTAAGTTTAGTAAGTAAAGCTAGTTATTGTCCGCGAGTCGTGGGATAGCTAATGGAGCTTATTAGTTCTTAGTTACCTAATTAATCATTTTAAATGATCAATATTTCGTGATCAATTTTAGCAAGGGCGATGTCCGCGAGTCGTGGGTCGTTCGAACTAAGTTTTGGTCATGATCTTATGATTGATGGGTCTAGCTTAACGCCTAAGTAAATATGGATGTCGCACGAGTCGTGGGTCCATATTGAAAGATAGGTGATGCAAAAACAATTACTAAGAGTTCTAAAGGTGTTAGAATTGGTAAGTTGTACCTACCTAGGGTTCTTACTTAGAATGTCTGCGAGTCGTGGGTTCGAGGTAAAATGCCTAGGATTTTAGTACCCATTGGGAAACGTGTTCCTCTTAGATCTTTGGGAATTCTAGATCTTTGAAAAACAGTGGGAGCTACATTAGATTAAAGACCTTATCTTTTGTATATCGTTATAATTCAGCATGCTCACTAGTTCTCTACTTTACCATTTAGGTCGTAGATTCTGTGATTCTCTACGTGTTTTGAAATGGCAACCAAAAACCCTCTTGTATCGATCCTCGAGTCAAACAAGTTGACTGGTCCCAACTATTCTGATTGGCTGAGGAATCTAAAAATCATTTTAGATTCTGAGAAGAGAACTTATGTTCTCTTCAAAGGGGAGCTCAGTCCCGAAGGGGAGGCTCCCACTCGGGCCGAGCGGGATGCGATTCAGAAGTGGAAGGATGATAATCTCCAAGCCCGTTGCCTTATGTTGGCTAACATGTCTCCGGACTTGCAAAGACAACATGAGGCCATAGAATTTGCTTGGGAGATTTACGACCACTTAGAACAACTTTACCACCCTCATGAACGTGTTACAAGGTATAACACTTCAAAGGAATTGTTCCACTTGAGAATGAGGGAAGGTTCAAGTGTCCATGAATATGGACTCAAGTTTCTTGCCCTTACTGAGAAACTTGCTTCCATGGACATGCCATTGAAAGATGAGCTTTCAGTGGATTTGTTGCTAGCTTCGCTCCCACCATCATTCAACCCATTTGTCCTTAACTTCAACATGAATCATGCCGGTGCTACTGTAGCTGAGCTGATTAGTCAGCTTGTGACTGCTGAAAGCACGATCAAGAAGGACAATAAGGTTTTGATGGTGAATGCTCCATCTTCCTCTTCTGGGCCTTCTAAAGGTAAGGGCAAGAAAGCCCAAAAGAAGAAGAAGAAACCCCTTAGGCCCACTGGTGGCATTTCGAAGGGGAAGGCCCAAAAGAAGAAGCGTGATCAGAAAGAGGATGTTTGCTTCCATTGTGGCAAAGCGGGACATTGGAGGAGAAACTGCCCAGAGTACAAGGCTACTCTAAAGAAAGGTATCTTTCTCGTTGAAGTAAATCTTTCTATTAATTCTAGTTCTTGGGTACTTGATACCGGTTGTGGAACTCATATCTGTAATGATGTACAGATGCTAAGTGAAGTCCAACAACTCAAAGAAGGAGAATGTGTCTTGAAGATCGGCGATGGCTCAAACGTTGAAGCTCGAGCTTTAGGCACAATTAGATTAGATTTAGGTAGTTTTGAGTTAGTATTAAATAAAGTCCTTTATGTATCGAGCATTATTCGTAATATAATTTCAGTTCCAATATTAGATTGTGAAGGTTATGAAACTTATATTAAGAATGGTAAATATTTTATCAAACGGAACAACTCTTCCGTTCACATCGGTACTCTAAGTAATGGACTTTACCTAACTCAAAATATCAATATTATGAATATACAACGAGAAACAAAGCGTAAGAGAGATGACAAAGTTTCAGCTCCCTTATGGCACGCTAGATTAGGACACATTTCCAAGAACATAATTAGCAAGATAAACACTTTAGGATCATTCTCTGAAAATGATCTTAAGGAGTTAACTTCTTGCGAATCCTGTCTCAAAGGAAAAATGTCCAAAGTCCCTTTTAAAGGAACTGTGGAACGTGCCACTAAGGTTTTGGATTTGATCCATACTGATGTTTGTGGACCGCTTAGTGTAAGCACTAGAAACAATCATCAGTATTTCATAACCTTTACTGATGACTTTAGTCGGTATGGTTATGTAAACTTAATGAAGTATAAATCTGAAGCTTTTGAGAAATTCTTAGAGTTTCAAAAGGAGGTTGAGAACCAAACTGGTCACAAGATCAAAGCACTTCGATCTGATCGAGGAGGCGAGTATCTTAGTGAAGAATTCCTTAATCATCTCAAAGATAATGGGATTATCTCTCAGTGGACTCCTCCGGGAACTCCTCAGCTTAATGGAGTTTCTGAGAGAAGGAATCGAACCCTACTTGATATGGTTCGTTCCATGATGAGTTTCACTGACTTACCACCTTCTTTCTGGGGTTATGCCCTAGAAAGTGCAGCAAAGATTCTGAATCTAGTTCCCTCTAAGTCAGTCCCCAAAACGCCCTATGAAATGTGGCATGGTAAAATCCCTAGTTATTCTTACTTAAGAATTTGGGGTTGTCCTGCTTACGTGAAGAGGACAGTGGGAGATAAGTTAGAATCTCGTTCTAACTTATGCTACTTTGTAGGTTATCCTAAGGAATCCATAGGATACTACTTCTATGATCAATCTGAGCAAAAGGTGTTTGTTTCCAGAAATGCCACTTTTCTTGAGGAACCGTTCCTTAAAGAAAAGAAAGGCAAGATCATAGAATTAGAAGAAGTACAAAGTAACCCCACGCCACCCACTGAAGAAACGTCCCCTACTGATCAACCACAACCAATCACGAATTTCGATACACATGTAAATCCTCCTCTAAGGCGTTCTGAACGCACTCCTAGACAGCCGGAGAGATGGTATGGATTCTTCCATGAAATCTCTCAAAAGGATAATGATCCTTCAACATATGAGGAGGCACTTTCAGATTCTGACTCTGAACAGTGGATAGAAGCCATGAAATCCGAAATGGATTCCATGAACTCCAACCAAGTTTGGACCTTGGTAGATTTGCCTGATGGGGTCAAACCCATAGGTTGCAAATGGATCTTTAAGAGAAAGCTTGAAGTTGATGGAAGCATTGCAGCCTACAAAGCAAGACTGGTTGCAAAAGGATTCACTCAAGGACCCGGCGTGGACTTTGACGAAACCTTTTCACCAGTTGCAATGCAAAAGTCCATTCGAATCATGCTTGCCATTGCTGCATATTATGACTATGAGATATGGCAAATGGATGTGAAAACTGCCTTTCTCAATGGTGACATTGACAAAGACATTTATATGGAGCAACCCATAGGTTTCACATTCAGTGGGAGTGAGCAAAAGGTTTGCAAACTCCAAAGATCAATCTATGGATTGAAACAGGCTTCTAGGAATTGGAACATTCGATTTGATGAATCGGTCAAAGCGTTTGGCTTCATCCAAATTTCGAATGAATCATGTGTGTATAGAAAGGAATTGGAGACCTCAGTGCAATTCTTAGTACTTTATGTTGATGACATCCTTCTTATTGGGAATTCGAAGGACGATATGAAAGTGACTAAGTTATGGTTATCGAACCAATTCGAGATGAAAGATCTTGGTGATGCGTCCTATATCCTTGGAATTAAAATCTATAGAGATAGATCTAGAAGGTTAATAGGACTATCACAGTCGATGTACATTGACAAAGTATTGAAGAAATTCAATATGGAGTCGGCAAAGGTTAAGAACCTTCCTATGAGTGTAGGAACATGTCTTTCAAAGAAGATGTGTCCTAAGACTAACCTTGAGAAGGAGAGAATGACTCATACACCTTATGCATCAGCAATAGGTAGCATAATGTATGCAATGTTATGTACTCGACCGGATGTGGCTTATGCACTTAGTGTAACAAGTCGTTTCCAATCTGACCCTGGAGATGGTCACTGGGCTGCCGTGAAGAATATTCTTAAGTACTTGAAAAGTACTAAAGATTTATTCTTAGTTTACGGAGGTCAGAAAGATCTTACTGTCGAAGGATACTGCGATGCAAGCTTTGCATCTGACTTAGATGATTTTAAGTCAATGTTAGGATACATTTTCTGCCTGAACGGCGGAGCAGTGAGTTGGAAGAGTTCCAAGCAAACTACCACTGCAGATTCGACCAATGAGGCTGAATACTTAGCTGCAAATGATGCAGCTAAGGAAGGTGTTTGGATTAGAAACTTCATTCAAGAGTTGAATGTTGTTCCTAGCATGAAAGACCCCATTACTGTGTTTTGTGACAACACTGGGGCGGTTGCTCAAGCAAGAGGACCAAGATCTCACCAACGGACCAAGCACATTATGAGGAAGTATCACCTAATCCGTGATATTATCAAAAGAGGAGATGTGCTAATTGAGAGGGTCACATCAGCAGAGAACGTGGCAGATCCACTTACTAAACCCCTTAGTCGAGAAGCTTTCCAAGGTCATCTTCAGAAGATGGGACTTAGAGTAGCTTTAGAATGGCTTTGACGGGCAAGTGGGAGATTGTTAGGAATAGTGCCCTAAAAGCCGATTGTATATCCGCTTTGTGCTTTCCCTTATTGTAATCACAGACAATCTTTGAATAAAATAACGAATTGAGGCAACACTTCTTTATATGCTCTTGTTTGGTATGCGTTTACTTTAGCTGTGCATGTATGAGAACTCCCTTAATCCTGATGACTTTAGGACTCTACCATTTAGGTGAAATGGTTCATGAAACGAGCCCTATATCACATAAGTTATGATTAGTAAAATACTCCAAGCCGATGAGTCCTACAGACAGTGGGAGTGTCAACCTGACTCCTCTAAGGCTTGCTTGTGGGATCACGCCCTTAAGAAGGACCACCTTGTTTCATGGAGGTGCAAAGTGTATAATTGATACGTGCGTGATACATGAGGGTGCTTACTTTAATAAGTAAGTTCACTGAGGTGCCCCGTGTGAGAACATTCCTAAATGGGAAATGAAGTTTCTATTTCAGGAAATGGAAACTTCCAGATTAGGAAATATCTCACGAGTCATTGATGTGATTAATTGATCCTTAGACTTGAGGTTCCTTGTCACTTTATGAGTTAACTCTGTAGTCTTAGGTATAAGCTTTAAAGGGTGTCGCCTTAGACAACTGATTCAAGGCTTATGCTGGGGCTGCACAAGTGATTCATGAAAGTGAATGAGAATCAAGAAAGGACCTACACTTGTATTTGCAAGGTGATCTCTTATTGTGTAAGTCATTCATATGCCATATGGAGTCCTTGGCCAAGGCAGTAGATCAAGACATCAAGAAAAGTGTTTCTTGGATTGAGATCAAATGGATATGAAATGCACTTAGATTTAAGACCGGATTATTAGGGTTCTGATTATTCCCTTGCCCTAGATCTTGGTTGAGAGATAGTAAGTAGGAGGATTGTATCTCACATGAATCAATGACTTATAGGTTCTGTCGAATCCGAACATTCCAATTCAGCTGGGGGTTAAACACCTGTTGCTAGACTATGGTCGTTTAATCTGTGGACTGATTAATTAATTAGTGAATTAATTAATTAGGGTCACTGCTAATTGAATTGAGAACCTAGAGGGTCACACACAACAACTTGGTTACATGAGTTGAGGCTTGAAAATGATTAAACGAGTTAATCGGGCCAAGAGGGTTCCACACGTGTGAAATCACACGTGTGGCTCACGTGAGTGACACGTGTCACTGTGACACGTGTCACACACGTGTGAATATATATATATTATATATATGTATTAAATAATTAAATGTGTTAATTATTTAATAGACTTTGGTTTAATTTTGAATTAAAAAGAAAGTCTTATTTTGGAGAAAATAATCTAGTTAATTAATTATGAATTAATTAATTAGATAAAATAAGTTATTTATTTTAAATAAATAAAGTATAAAATTTATCCAAAAATAGTTTGGATATTTTTAGCTCTCTTGAAAGTTGATTTGAATTAGAATTCAAAGTCAAAGTCAAAGTCAAAATTACTTGATGATCAAGTAATAGGAGAGAGGGACCAAATCCTTAGTCCATAAGGACTAGGTTCGGCCGCCCCTTCCCTTTCCTATATATAGGGGAGCTCATGCTCCCCTTTAGAGCTAATTGACAATTCTTGGTTCATGTGTTGAACACCTTCCTTTCTCCAAGATTAAATTAAACCCTAGGTTAAGCCTAAACACTAACTAGAGAACTAGCATCCTTACTAGTTAGATTGTGATCAAGTTGGTGGACTTTCTCTAGAGACTTCAAGTTAGAAGTTTGAAGATTCGAGCTTTACCAAGGAGAGGGGATCAAGCCGCGAGAAGAGCGTTCTTGGGTGGCTTGAAACGCTTCAAGAAAGAACAAAAGAAAAGTAAGTTTTCTATCTTTACGAATTTGGTTACACGATTGCGAGTTCAAGGTCCTTTTGTTGGGAAAATTTTTTAAATTCCGCTGCTTTCTGATTCGTGTTTTCCAACAACCATTACCAATACCAACGTGGAAATGGGAACAAGTGACTATGGATTTTCTAACAAGACTTCCTAAAGTTCGAGGGGGTTATGATAGTATCTGGGTTATAAACGACAGATTGACCAAATTAGCTCACTTTCTCTCAGTAAAATCAACTGATAAGGTGGAAAAATAGGCAAAACTGTATCATCAGGAGATTGTCAGGCTGCACGGAATTCCAATAAGCATCGTTTCGGATAGGGATCCTAAATTCACTTCAAAGTTATGGCAGGACTTGCAGAGCTATTTGGGAACTAAGTTAAAGTTCAGTACTACAGCCCACCCACAAACTGACGGTCAATCAGAAAGGTTAATCAAATACCTAGAAGATATGTTAAGGGCTTGCGCATTAGATTTCCATGACAGCTGGAACAAACATTTGACGCTAATCGAGTTCGCTTACAACAACAGTTATCAAGCTTCAATTGGGATGGCACCGAATGAAGCTCTATATGGTAAAAAATGCAGATCTCCACTGTTTTGGGATTTGGAGGGCTGGAGATGGACTGAAGATGGTATTCATCGAGCTACACCTCCAGATTTGATTCAAGATGCAATCGAGAAGGTACAGATCATCCAACAAAGGATGAAGGCTGCCCAAGACAGGCAAAAGAGCTATGCAGATAAGAAACGACGAGAATTGGACTTTGAAGTGTGTAATCGTGTATTTTTAAAAGCCTCACCAAGAAAAGGATTCACAAGAATTGGGAAAGGTGGAAATCTAAATCCAAAATACATTGGTCCATTTGAAATTCTAGAACGAATTGGGAAAACAGCCTATCAATTGGATTTACCACCAAGTCTCACAGGAATTCATAACGTCTTTCATGTTTCCCAGCTTAGAAAGTATTATCCTGATGAATCTCACATTCTCTCAGTGGAGGAAGCGCAATTGGAGCCAAATCTAACCTTCACAATAAAACCAGAAAAAGTATTGAATCATAAATATCAAGAACTCAGAAATAGAAGGATTCCAATTGTAAAGGTGTTATGGAGGAATCAGACAACCGAAGAGGCTACATGGGAAACAGAGGAGAAAATAAAAAAGCACTACCCCGAATTGCTTAAAGGATCAAAAGTCGAATCTGGGGACCAGATTCATTTAAGAGGGGGAGAGTGTAACACCCCAAATTCTGAACAGAAAAAAAAAACAGGTAATTTAATCAAGATACTGAGACACGTCTACAAAATTGATCGGATAAATTATCAAGCCAAGTGCTCTTTGCCTAAAATAACTTAAATGTGCTACTCAACTATATGGATTTTGACGTAATTAGATTATTGGATATGCACTTAATGGTTTCGTGTTAGTTAAATTAATTACATCTTTGTTTGTTAAATAATGTACACCAATGTCTTATATTTAAATATATATATATATACATTCTATTATTATAAACTATTTTAACTAGGTATAATCCTTACTTATTATTAGTCAAGCTAATAAATGACTATTTTAATTGGAAAATATAAATACATAAATATATATATATATATATATATATATATATATATATTGTCACACTAAATTAGACGAATCCCTTGTAACAACTCTTTACATGCGACTACAACTAAAATATTTTTCTCTAATATAACAACTTTTCACACATATACTAATAATATATAATAAATAGATATTCTTCCTTGCAAACTTAGTTATGAAGTCTTGACATCCTGCTCATTAACTACGTGTCAACAAAACAAAATGGAATGACCATTACGTGTCCTTACTCTTCAAATGCGTGCACTCAATTTACTTTAATTATTTTATTCTAAATTATGATATCACAAAAGAAATAAAATACTTTGTGTCTACAAGCTGGGTTTCGGCAGCTCATTCCAAACCAAAAAGGGCAGAGTTTTGTTTTACAAAAGAAAAGATTATTTACCATAATCCTCAACCTCAGAACATAAGACCGATTTCTTTACAAGAATTCCGGACAGTTAGTATTCTCCAGATTGTAAGTACTATTATCTATCCTCTATTCTAAATTTTGAATTTTCCAATTATTTTATAAGTTCTATTTTAAAACTAGTATTTATGTGGTAATTTTTATTTAATCGAGTATAGGAGTATGTTATATAATCAGTCGACGAGTCTATAAATTTGATTAACTCAATTTTTTAAGTTTACATGTTTGCCTAAATAGAATTATCGTTCTAGGAGTTATAGAATATATTACCCTTGTGTTATATAACTACACGTATGGATAAAATAGGAATTCTTGAGAATTTTAGTGCTCAACAGTTGATATGATTTTTCCTTCAATATTTAAATATGTACATACTCTGTTGTGGAAGAAATCAAATAAATGAATTACTATTAAACTTCTTTCAAACTGTTCGCATAAGTGTATATATTAATTATTAGCTACTTTATATGTGAGTTAATTCAATTGGTCGTGCTAATATTAGCTTTCAAAGGGCAACAATCAATGCTTTATGAATAATCTCACTTGCCAACAATATTTCTGCTCCACTAAGAACATATGTTAATACTAAACTAAAATATAGAATTACCCTATAACGCCCCAGCTTTCGACAATTCAGGTATGATCGACACGTGTGAGTTTGAGAGTTAGATTTTAATTATTAATTGATCATTTAATTCATTTTCCTTGTCATGACATAATTTTATAAAATTATATTCTAAGTATTTTTATTGAAATTCATATCATATCACAATTATTGCCTAAATTGAATTTAATTGCAATGTGAATTAATTTCCCGAACATGAGTTTATTCTCTTTATGTCCTTACTTGTTCATTTTCATGAATTTGGTACTTAATTGCATTGGACCTAATTGATCAATTGTTATGGAAATGGACCTAATTGCATAACTTACTAAGTGAAAGGACTTAATAGCAATTTGGCCATTTCTTTCCTTTCTTGAGCAGCATATCACGTACCATTACATTTCCTTTTGTCATACAAACATTCATACACATTTGCTCCTTTCTTCCTTTTCAACCGAACCAAACCCTTGTGAAGGAGTAGGGAGATTTCATCCATTCAAGCTAGTTTTTGTGGGATTTAGGATCATTAGAGCATCATCAACATCATCTCTTCATCTTGTCTCTCATTTCTTGAATTTGAGGTATTTATGGAGAATGGATGATTTCCTTGAATATTTGGCATAGATAGGGCTTTGCAATAGCTTGGTTAAATTGTGTATTGGTTGTTGGAAATACGTATGTGAACTTTGAGCTCAAGATGGATGCATTTATCTTGTGAATTTTGGACTTGGAGCTTGATTGATCATATGGGTTTGTATTGATGGATTCTTGATGATCTACCTTGGAAATATGTGTTTATATGAATTGTTATTGATCCCTAAGTATGCTAGCATATGTGTTGCATCAAATTTATGCATTTCATCTTGGTTTTAATCCTCTTGGATGTTTGGTTGTTGTTGTTTCGTTGCTTCTCTGTTTCTGTTCTTCATTTCTGCTGCTCTTGTATTTTGGGAACGTCCCTTCCCAGCCCCAGTTTAAAACTGGAATGGCCGTTCCCATGATTCTGGGTCAGCAAGGCCAGCGAGACTGGGAACGGCCGTTCCCACTTTGGCCTGTGTGCCGGAAGGGCCGTTCCCAGCTAAAACATTTTCCCCTTTTTTAAAAAACGCTGGCGCGTTTTGAAGGGCCACGGGAACGGCCCTTCCCATTTACAAGGGGAAGCCGGAACGGCCGTTCCCGCATGCCTGACAGAACAAAACATTCTGCATAAAAGTGTATTTTTAACCCCTCGATCCGACGGCTTCTTTGACCCCAAATTTTTATTATATGACTGATTATGTACTGAAACAAGATATTTTCATGGTGCATTCCATCATACTCGTCATCTCGTTGCATTTTCGCCGTTCGTCCTATTTGGTACATTTTGAGTCGTGTCTCACGGACATTTGTCTTTCTTGCACAGACCAGCTTCCTGGTGACGAGGAGCAAGCCCCGTGAGCTGTTTCCTTGGTTGTTTTTGGGTCGTTCAGGTGAGGTTTAATTTTAGATACATAGGACCCGTATAACCCTATGTGAAATTTTAAGCCAAAACCTATCTATATATTTATAGTTTTCAAAAGAGATTGGTTTTCAAATGATTTACCGAACTATTGAAGGAATTGATTGATTGATTGATTGATTGATTTGGCGAGTATTGTATTGCACTGTGGGCCCAAGGGTAGTGACTCGAGCCAACCGGGAAAGCATGGGCTGACGGGTAACTCGAGAGCTATCCTCACCAAATTGGGATGACCCCTGAACCCCCTAGGAGATTAGGGGAGGAAGGAGTTCCGAGCTTAAGGATTCATGTACCCTCTGCCCAGATTGATTGGATGGTGGGGCCTTGCAATCCCACCATCACCCGGAGGAAGAAGGTGTTATTGAAACTGCTAATTGTGCACCGTAATAAATTGCATGATCACCTAACTATTGAATAATTGATTGATTGATTGTACACAGTCGGAGTAAGGTTGGAGATTTGCCCTCACTCGCCGGGCCACAAATTGATTGTATTGAATTGGTTAAATTGAAATTGAATTAGTTGTAACCTCGGGCGATAGTATCTCTTATTCTATTAAATTGTATTGTTTATTTTCCAAAATTATTACCCGAGATTATAACTTGCATGTATGTGCGCTTATATTTATTTATACCCCTCGCTCAGTTCGTGTTGGACTAACACCTCAACTTTTCAGTTGTTTTGCAGGGCGTGCTAGGCGGGAATTAGAGTCTAGATTGTCTTTAATTCGGGTCTAGCACACTTCATCTCATATTTTGTTCATGTATAGCTACTTGGGATATTTGTATCATGCCTTGTTACCTATTTTTGGAGATGATATTGTATTGATAGTGTAATGTTGGTACCTATTAGTAGATATGTAAATATGGTACCTATAAGTATTGAATGAAACATTGCTCCCGCTTTATTACTCTGAATTGTTTGGTTTGGGGTTAGTCCCGCCTAGCTTTGTTGTCGTTTTTTATTGTCTCTCGTTCGCTATAGCTTTGGTTCATGTATGGATTGACCATTTCATATGTGGATTGGGGCTATAGTGCGGGGGATGTGGTGTCTAGCGCTCCGGGTGCTACATCCTATGGTGGTATCAGAGCCCGGTTGCAAAACCGGGTCTCTAGTGTCGTGTCTTGTGAGTCTAGGTCGCACGGCATAGGAACTAATTGTCAACTTGAGAGTCTTGCATTGTTATTTGACATATTTGAACCTACTTGACTTATTTGAACTCATTTGAATTTGGTGAATTGTTTGAATTTTATAACTTATGTGCAATTGTGAATTATTTGCACACATTTGCACCTACTAATCGAACATACATAATAGTGACTTGGTTTCAGGATGGCTCGCGATAGACATCACCGTGATCGTTCTCCTAGACATCGACATCGTCGTCATCATCGCCGGGAGAGATCACCACCTCCGCCTCCACCTCCTCAGGCTCAGCCACAGGACTTTATGAATGCAGTGGTGGGTCTGATTGATCAGAGAGTCCGGGATTATGTTCCTCCACCACCACCAGTTCCACCACCACAGCCAGGAGCTCAGATCTCAGCGGTTTTTAGGGAGTTCCAGAACCAGCAGCCTCCCAAGTTTTATAAAGGAAATGGCATTCAGGCCGAGCAGTGGCTAAGGGAGATTGAGAAAGTTTGGGAGCTCATTCCTTGTGAGTCCCAGGAGAAGGCCCGTTGTACTATTTCTTTGATTCAGGGTGAGGCCTACTCTTGGTGGGAGAGTGCCCGGATTGTGTTAGAGGCTGCAGGCGAGCAAGTGAACTGGGAAGTCTTTGTCAGAGAGTTCAGAAACTAGTTTATTCCTCCATCTTCTCGTACTCGAAGATTGAAGGAATTTACAGAACTTAAGCAAGGAAGCAGGTCGGTCTCAGAGTATATCGCCGAGTTTGAGAAATTGTCCCGCTATGCTCCTAATATAGCGAGTGACGATTTCCATAAGGCAATGCAGTTTGTTCAGGGCCTTAGACCGGATATTCAGGCAGCGATTGAGGCGGTCAACACGAGCACATGGGTGAAGGCTACCAAGAAGGCATTGTTAGTTGAGGATTCAGTGAATGCGAGGCGGTCTACTTACCGTTCAGGTTCAGGTTCGGGCTCAGGGCCCGGATCGGGTTTCAGAGGTTCCGGATCGGCGTATAAGGGTTCAGGTTCGGGTTCTGCTTCAGGCAAGAGGCCGATGGTTTATTCTACTCCACCACCAGCTCCGCAGGGCCCAGGGAAGAAGCCCCGACCAGCAGGACCAGTGATTAGAGCTCCAGGTGCTCCAGCTTTGCCACCACCACCCGAGAGGCCTGCTTGTACCTTCTGTGGTCAGAGGACGCACATTTATGATAACTGCAGGAGGCGTCTGGGTTTATGCCTACTTTGTGGGAGCGACGAGCATATGGTAGACGGATGTCCAGATCGTAGGATGCCACCACCGGGAGCACCGAGACCACTGATCAGGGTTCGTGCTTATGCTTTGGAGGGTGAGCAGCAGGATGCTGATATTGATCCAGCCGCGGTAGTGGAAGGTACCATTTGTATACATGGCACGAACATTCATACGTTGTTCGATCCGGGAGCTACTCACTCCTTTCTTTCGAGTGCTATATCTGTTTCTTTGCCTTTGCCTGTTACTCGCTCTTCTGCATGTTATGTGGTAGTACTCCGTTTGGTGGTAGTTTAGAATCTGATCGGGTGTTTAGAGAGGTTCCGGTGAGCATCGAGGGTCGAGTTTTCTTGTCAGACTTCATTGAGCTGCCGATGACTTGCTATGGATCCATTTTGGGCATGGATTGGTTGTACAGACATTCTGCCACAGTTGATTGCAGGGCGAAGAAGGTTCAGTTGGGATCAGATTTGGTGGTAGGTTGGAGTTCCAAGACTGTGCCTCTACTTTCTTTCTCGGAAGCTCATAAGTTGGTTCGAGAGGGAGCCACGGGTTTCATTGCTTATATTCTTAACAAACCCAAGGATCAAAGTAAGTTGGAAGAGACGGAAGTAGTGAAGGAGTTTCCCGAGGTCTTTCCTGAGGAATTGGATTCTTTACCTCTAGAACGGGAAATTGAGTTTGTGATCGACTTGTACCCTAATGCAGAGCCGTACTCCAAGACTCCGTATCGTATGGCTCCGGCCGAGTTGAAAGAGTTGAAGACTCAACTTGATGCGTTGTTGGAGATTGGGTACATTAGACCGAGTTCTTCTCCCTGGGGTGCACCGGTTTTGTTCGTAAAGAAGAAGGACGGGACCTTGAGAATGTGTATAGACTATAGGGAGTTGAACCGGATGACGATCAAGAACAAGTATCCCCTTCCACATATCGAGGAGTTGTTTGACATACTTCAGGGATCTAAAGTCTACTCGAAGTTGGATTTGAGACAAGGGTACTACCAGCTGCGAATCCGAGCAGAGGATATTTCTAAGACAGGATTTAATACTCGGTACGGGAATTATGAGTTTGTAGTGATGCCGTTTGGGTTAACTAATGCCCCAGCAGCTTTTATGGATATGATGCACAGGATCTTCAGGCCTTTTCTGGATAAGTTCGTGGTCATCTTTATTGATGATATTCTGGTTTTCTCTAAGTCTGTCGAGGTGCATGCGAGGCATCTTCAGTTGGTATTGAGGACTTGGAAGGAGCGTCAGTTATTTGCCAAATTCAGTAAGTGTGAGTTCTGGATTGACAGGGTGTCTTTCTTGGGTCACGTGATTTCAGGTAGTGGTTTGGAAGTTGACCCTTCTAAGATTGAGTTGGTTTTGAAGTGGGAGAAACCTAGAAATGCCTCAGAGATCAGGAGTTTCTTGGGATTGGCAGGTTATTACCGGAGGTTTGTTAAGGATTTCTCCAAGTTAGCAGCTCCTTTAACCCGGTTGATGAAGAAGAATGTGAAATTCGATTGGGATGAAGATTGTGAGAGAAGTTTCACCTTCTTGAAAGAGAAGTTAGTGTCTGCTCCAGTGTTAGCCCTTCCGAAAGGTTCTGAAGGATATGCTGTTTATACGGATGCTTTTAAGGAAGGCTTGGGATGTGTATTGACTCAAAAGGGTAAGGTAATCGCTTATGCATCCCGGAAGTTGAAAGAGCATGAAAAGAATTATCCGACACATTATCTTGAGCTTGCTATCGTAGTCTTTGCACTTGGAAAGTGGAGACATTATTTGTACTGGGTGTCTTTCGAGATTTTCACCGACCACAAAAGCCTCCAGTATTTATTCACTCAGAAGGATTTGAATATGAGGCAACGGCGTTGGATGGAAAGGTTGGAAGATTATGATTGCACGATTAAGTACCATCCTGGTAAAGCCAACGTGGTCGCCGATGCACTTAGTAGGAAGGCTAGTGTGTCGAGTTTGGAAGTGGGTGAAAGTAGTGGAATCGAGCCAATTGTTTTAAGGGCTTGAGTTTCTAATATTTCGGTTCAGCCAGATTTGAAGCACAGGTTGTTTGAGGCTCAGAGTACAGATTCAGAAGTTCAGAAATTGGTAGCTAAGGCAAGAGCTGATCCGGAGTGTCCATTCGGGTTCGATGAAACCGGTCTTCTTCGTTTCAAGAACCGAGTGGTTGTACCCGAAGAGTTGAAACGGGTATTGCTCGAGGAAGCTCACAGGTCGGCTTATTCTATCCACCCCGGAGGAAACAAGATGTATAAGGACTTAAGGCGTGGATTGAAGAAAGATGTGGCCGAGTTTGTGAAGCATTGTCTCACTTGTCAGAAAGTGAAAGTCGAGCACCAGAAACCGGGAGGTCTTCTTTAGCCGTTACCTATTCCTGAGTGGAAGTGGGAACAGGTAACGATGGATTTCGTGTCCGGATTACCTAAAGTGAAAGGTGGGTTCGATGGAATTTGGGTGATTGTGGACCGTTTGACGAAGTCTGCATATTTTCTGCCGGTTCGGATGTCGTATAAGATTCGCAAGCTAGCCGAGCTTTATAACCGGGAGATTGTTAGACTTCATGGGATTCCGGTTAGTATTGTTTCAGACAGAGATCCACGGTTCACTTCTAAGTTGTGGCGTGAATTGCAAGAGGTTTTGGGTACCAAGCTCCAGTTTAGTACAACATTTCATCCTCAGACAGATGGTCAGTCCGAGAGGTTAATAAGATATCTCGAGGATTTACTTCGAGCTTGCTCTTTGGATTTTCAGTCTTCTTGGCATGATCAACTACCTTTGATCGAGTTTGCGTACAATAACAGTTTTCAGGCTTCGATTGGAATGGCACCGTATGACCTTCTTTATGGTTGGAAGTGTCGTTCTTCGTTGTTCTTTGACCTGGAAGAGTGGAAATTGACTAAGCAGGAAGGTGTTAAGAAAGGTGAGAAATTGGAAAAACCTTCTAAGGCCGTTGAAGCTATGATTGAGAAAGTCCAACTAATAAAACAATGAATGAAATCAGCTCAGGACAGACAGAAGAGCTACGACGATCGTCGCAGAAGGGATCTCGAGTTTGAAGTTGGAGACGGGGTATTCTTGAAGGCGTCTCCACGTAAAGGATTTGCTCGGATTGGGAAAGGAGGTAAGCTTAAGCCTCGTTACTTAGGTCCTTATGAGATTTTGGAAAGAGTTGGAGAAGTTGCTTACTGATTGGACCTACCACCGAGCCTCACGGGGATTCATAATGTATTTCACGTCTCTCAGCTGAGGAAATACTACCCCGATGAAACCGAGATCATTCCAGTTGAAGAAGAGGAATTGGAACCGAATCTAACCTTTGTTCAGAAACCGGTTAAGATATTGGATAAGAAGTTTCAGGAATGAAGAAACCGGAAGATTCCCATGGTTAAGGTTCTTTGGAGAAGTGACAAGACCGAAGAAGCCATGTGGGCGACCGAAGACAAGATGAGACGGTTCCATCCAGAGTTGTTCCCTTCCGATCAGTGAATCTGGGGACCAGATTCTTTTAAGGAGGGAGGATTGTAACGCCCCAGCTTTCGGCAATTCAGGTATGATCGACACGTGTGAGTTTGAGAGTTAGATTTTAATTATTAATTGATCATTTAATTCATTTTCCTTGTCATGACATAATTTTATAAAATTACATTCTAAGTATTTTTATTCAAATTCATATCATATCACAATTATTGCCTAAATTGAATTTAATTGCAATGTGAATTAACTTCCCGAACATGAGTTTATTCTCTTCATGTCCTTACTTGTTCATTTTCATGAATTTGGTACTTAATTGCATTGGACCTCAGTGATCAATTGTTATGGAAATGGACCTAATTGCATAACTTACTAAGTGAAAGGATTTAATAGCAATTTGGCCATTTCTTTCCTTTCTTGAGCAGCATATCACGTACCATTACATTTCCTTTTTTCATACAAACATTCATACACATTTGCTCCTTTCTTCCCTTTCAACCGAACCAAACCCTTGTGAAGGAGTAGGGAGATTTCATCCATTCAAGCTAGTTTTCGTGGGATTTTGGATCATTGGAGCATCATCAACATCATCTCTTCATCTTGTCTCTCATTTCTTGAATTTGAGGTATTTATGGAGAATGGATGATTTCCTTGAATATTTGGCATAGATAGGGCTTTGCAATGGCTTGGTTAAATTGTGTATTGGTTGTTGGAAATACGTATGTGAACTTTGAGCTCAAGATGGATGCATTTATCTTGTGAATTTTGGACTTGGAGCTTGATTGATGATATGGGTTTGTATTGATGGATTCTTGATGATCTACCTTGGAAATATGTGTTTATATGAATTGTTATTGATCCCTAAGTATGCTAGCATATGTGTTGCATCAAATTTATGCATTTCATCTTGGTTTTAATCCTCTTGGATGTTTGGTTGTTGTTGCTTCGTTGCTGCTTTGTTTCAGTTCTTCATTTCTGCTGCTCTCGTATTTTGGGAACGCCCCTTCCCAGCCCCAGTTTAAAACTGGAACGGCCGTTCCCATGATTCTGAGTCAGCAAGGCCAGCGAGGCTGGGAACGGCCGTTCCCACTTTGGCCTGTGTGCCGGAAGGGCCGTTCCCAGCTAAACCGTTTTTCCCTTTTCAAAAATATGCTGGCGCGTTTTGAAGGGCCACGGGAACGGCCCTTCCCATTTACAAGGGGAAGCCGGAACGGCCGTTCCCGCATGCCTGACAGAACAAAACATTCTGCATAAAAGTGCATTTTTAGCCCCTCGATCCGACGGCTTCTTTGATCCCAAATTGCTATTATATGACTGATTATGTACTGAAACTAGAAATTTTCATGGTGCATTCCATCATACTCGTCATCTCGTTGCATTTTCGCCGTTCGTCCTATTTGGTACATTTTGAGTCGTGTCTCACGGACATTTGTCTTTCTTGCACAGACCAGCTTCTTGGTGACGAGGAGCAGACCCCGTGAGTTGTTTCCTTGGTTGTTTTTGGGTCGTTCAGGTGAGGTTTAATTTTAGATACATAGGACCCGTATAACCCTATGTGAAATTTTAAGCCAAAACCTATCTATATATTTATAGTTTTCCAAAGAGATTGGTTTTCAAATGATTTACCGAACTATTGAAGGAATTGATTGATTGATTGATTGATTTGGTGAGTATTGTATTGCACTGTGGGCCCGAGGTTAGTGACTCGAGCCAACCGGGAAAGCATGGGCTGACGGGTAACTCGAGAGCTATCCTCACCAAATTGGGATGACCCCTGAACCCCCTAGGAGATTAGGGGAGGAAGGAGTTCCGGGCTTAGGGATTCATGTACCCTCTGCCCAGATTGATTAGATGGTGGGGCCTTGCAATCCCACCATCACCCGGAGGAAGAAGGTGTTATTGAAACTGCTAATTGTGCTCCGTAATAAATTGCATGATCACCTAACTATTGAGTAATTGATTGATTGATTGTACACAGTCGGAGTAAGGTTGGAGATTTGCCCTCGCTCGCCGGGCCACAAATTGATTGTATTGAATTGGTTAAATTGAAATTGAATTAGTTGTAATCTCGGGCGATAGTATCTCTTATTCTATTAAATTGTATTGTTTATTTTCCAAAATTATTACCCGAGATTATAACTTGCATGTATGTGCGCTTATATTTATTTATACCCCTCGCTCAGTCCGTGTTGGACTAACACCTCAACTTTTCAGTTGTTTTGCAGGGCGTGCTAGGCGGGAATTAGAGTCTAGATTGTCTTTAATTCGGGTCTAGCACACTTCATCTCATATTTTGTTCATGTATAGCTACTTGGGATATTTTGTATCATGCCTTGTTACCTATTTTTGGAGATGATATTGTATTGATAGTGTAATGTTGGTACCTATTAGTAGATATGTAAATATGGTACCTATAAGTATTGAATGAAACATTGCTTCCGCTTTATTACTCTGAATTGTTTGGTTTGGGGTTAGTCCCGCCTAGCTTTGTTGTCGTTTTTTATTGTCTCCCGTTCGCTATAGCTTTGGTTCTTGTATGGATTGACCATTTCATATGTGGATTGGGGCTATAGCGCGGGGGATGTGGTGCCTAGCGTTCCGGGTGCTACAGACCCACTTGATTTTTCTCATCTAATATTTATATATATATGGTAGGAAAGAAAAATCAAATATAGTAATTACTATTAAACCCCTATTGAACTGTTAGTGTTGTACCTATATTAATTGTTTGTTCCCTTAATTGTGGAGTGATCAAAGTGATCTATGTTGATACTAATTTTAGGTACAGTTGGTACTAAACAACTAATCTTATCACAGTTAATCAGTTTCAATTGTATCTATGAAAATACATGTTTATACTAAATTAGTATACCGAATGACTCTTCCCTCTGGGAGTATTATCCAAAGTTTAACATTATTACTTGAATTTCCTATTACTTTTACATATCTGATTTTATAATTCTAAATAGATTAATGGATATATACAATAATTGATTAGTATAATTGTGTCGGAAGTCAAAACATTCATGAATTATAGATTTGAGTTTTGTAATTTGTGAAATGCCCAGCCTCTTGAAATTGATTATCTTGCTAAAGTTGATCATGTGATTTAGGTTATAGTCGTACGTGTCTGTTATGTTTAGTTGGTCGTAGAGTTAAGTCACAATTTACAATCTATGTGTGTTATAGGCGTTCCTAAGGAAGAGCCCTAACCGTGTCGAACATTGTCTCTGTTGCAATTTTGAAGATCTTAAGGTGAGGGATTAAAATATGTTCAACTGGGGCCAAAACATATATTATGTAAATATATATATTCTTAAAACTCAACCCTTATTTTTTTAATTTGATTTTGACTCGTTGACACTATATATATTATTAGTTGTTTATAATATTTTAGTATTTTATTGAAAAATCGGATTTCCTTATAAAAATGGGTTCTTGTTATATTATATATACGTGTGAGTGAACGAAAAGTTTGATTTTGAACTATGAAACGGTTAAGAGAAAGAAAATGTTTGAAAGTGTGAAACAGTTTTGAAAAGCGAGTAGTGATCTGATAGAACCCTTGGGGACGCCCTTGGGGAATATGGGCCCGAAGTATCTAGTGGGTGAAGCCCGGAGGTGTGCGCCAAAGGCTGATCTTGCTACGTACTTCTGTGAAGCTCTATACGGGGAGTAGCCGGAGGTTGACTGCGTTACGTATAGAGTGAGGCTATTGGTACCAGGGCATATTGCCCCTATCTGTGTGATCGTGTGATTGGTTGGGGGACACCTCGACTAACAATGGGAGGGAGAAGGCTGGCTTATGTTTTGTGTTACTTATGTTCAGGGTGTGAAAGGTTGGAGAACTCACCCGTACTCGCCGGCTTACTGTGATTGATCGATCATTTTCATTATTGGTTCACAAGTGTGTTTTTGTACAAACTAAAAGCTATCCCTTCTTTTAAGTTTACACCTCGTTTTTTAACATAAGAAAAAGGTGAACCAAGCTTGTGATTTCATTTATGTATATATATAATCCCCTCACTATGTCACTTTGACTAATATCCCTTTATTCTAGTTTTGGCTTCAGGCAAGTGTGAATAAGCGGCACATTTGGTCTAGGTCGTCAAGTGCCGTTTGGATAGTTTGTTTTGGAGTTTACTGTTTTGGAATTTCTCCTTCGTGGGAAACTCAGTATGTACAGTCTATGTACCTATACCTAATACGGTTGCCATTTGTAGTTTATCGTTTGTTTCATTGGTCTCACCGGCTTTATAACTATCTTTGAAGTTTGATGTCGACTGGCGTTATTTTATGCTTCCGCTATGCTTGTGTTTGTTTGTTCGTTGTCGTTCGCTGGGAAAGATCTCAAGTGAAGGCCCAAGCTAACACTTGGGGTATTTCTCAGTGCGGGATGTGGCAAGGGTGCCACAATGACTCCCCAAAGGCCCGATTTCCATTCCTCGCTAACCTCCTAGCGAGGGTCGGTAACGCCGTCATTGTTGGAACGTGTGCACAGGATTACCGTCAGCCCATTCTTTCCCCGGATAGCCACATATACATCGCTCCAGGGCCCCATTCAGTGTATTTGATCATGTCTCGTCAAAACATTGGTTAAGGATTCAATAAAATAAGAAAAGGCTTTAACGTAAAATCAATGACTCTTTTGAAATGACTCGATATAAAGATATATAGTACTTTGCCTTAAAACTTGCACACTAAGGTATATCGGGTCATTATTTGACTAATAGAAGAGAAACCACCTGGCTACGCCTAACTGAACAAAACCAAGAAGAAAGAAAGACTTGAAGATAGCCTATGAACCCGGCATGTCTCCGCAATGGAGAAAACTGTACAAAGAGCAACACCGTGCATTCATGAGACTCAAGACTCTAAATGAACCATATATGACGCACGACAATGAATTAACGTGATAAGACATGCATGAGTAGTAACATTGGGCTATAAAGATGTTCATGTGCACAATTAATGTCACTTAGACACGTAAACGATTCAATCATTCATTACACGAATAAATCGCGTTCGTTCATTATCATTCGTTCATTCTATATCATTCATTCTTTCAATATTCAATTTATAACACATTATAATATATGTTAACAATGCATAGAGATCAAGTTTGGATGAAAGAAATCCATTAAAACTCATAAAGAATGCATTGGTTGTAAGGAAAGTCATAATATAGCACTTAAACGTTCATGCGCAAAATTCACGTTTCCACCCCGTAAATCAAACCATAAAATTCATAAACACTTCGTAACATATCATTCAATAAGCAATAAACATCTTGGGAATGTGTTGAATTCAAAAGTGTTGGCATATGGAAGCACTTATATTCAAGTTCATAAAAACGTATCCAATCATACCCTAATTCAATACATAAATTATAACACATAATATTACATGTTAATAACATATATAAGTAATAAACGAGGTAAGAAAACGTGTGAAATAAACATACAAATTAATACATAAATTACAACACATATATACGTTCATGCCGTATCTCCCCTTTAGTTCATTTCATGCACGGCCGTGGCTCAGTCCAGGCACCAATTTCTCACAAACACACACGGGTGTGTCTGCCTTCAAGGAAAAAGTGAGACACGGGGGTGACTGAGGTCAGATCCTCACCCCTAATTCTTTCTCGTGTCCTCCCTTGTGCATGCATGCATTCATTCACGGGCTTGGCTCCAAGCGGAACTTCAGTCATTCCTCATCATTTTTGAGCTCCAAACATCATAGTATCCATGGTAAAAACAACTGGTAGTAGGGGATGAAGCAAAATAAGCGAAGACAACAACAATTTCATGCAAAAGATTAAGAAAACTCATGCAAGCTTCACCCTAAGCTCAGCTCAATATATATTCAATCACGAAATACAAGAAATCCCAACAAAATTCATATTGTCATCTTCAAAGCTTAACCCTCATTAATTTTGGATTATTATACAATCAATCTCCATTATTTAAGCTCAAGAAATGCAACATAGAAGCTTGAGAGAGTAAGGAAACACTCTTAAAAGTCCATATATCACATGTTTGCATATTGAAATCAAAATTCACCATTAACCTAACTATCCATGCTCTCATACATACTCATACATAAACCAACATAAATACAAGAATTCATGGATCAAAATGAAGCTTAAAGATTGAAGAATCCAATCCTTACCTTAGCTTGACGAGATGATGAAGTATGGTGACGATTTGAGCTCTTTGGTTGAAGAAAATGGCAAGGTTCTTGTTTCCTTCCTTCCTTCTCTTGTGTTCCTGATGTTTGTGTGTTATGGGGGAAAAAGAAGGGAAGAAATCTGCTAAAAAGGGTTCAAGAAGAGTTCAAACCGGGTCAAGAATGAGGTTAAACGGGTAGGGTTAGGCTTTAGGGTCATTTGGATTGAAATTTACTTCGTCGGAGGCTCGAACGACATCGAAAATGTACGAGGTTAGTTATGTTGGATCCGAATTATCGAAACGAGTCTAATAGCTAAGACAGAATTCGAATGCGAATTCCGCAACTCAAGTTTTGCAAGTAAGGACTCAAGTATGCCCAAATTACAAATTGGCCCAAAACTTAAGAAAAAGTGTAATTGAGTCCTCTAAGGTTTCAATCAAGTCCAAAACATAATAAAATCATACAAGTACACCCTTAAAGCATTTACATCAAATAATTCATGAAATTAGTAAGCTAAGAAATTAAATTCATAAATCATAAGAATTCAAATCATATAAACACTTAGGGCATTTTCTTAGCATTTTAAATTAATTAATTCATATAAATTCATACAAATCATAGAATAAGAATTAGATTACAAGAATATAAATTAATTAAAGTATTAAAATAAAGGCAATTACAAAAAATAAACTTATACATGGCGCAACCTGTACGTACAAAGACGCGGGGCGTCACAGTTCTCACATTCATTTATTATATCTCATAGTCATAATATATAGATATGTTAAGCATAGTCCGAATGGGCTTTGCATTGTAACTAATATGAAGGTTTCATCAAAGTCTACTATTTAGTCTTTCAATGAAATCCTTTTGCAACATATCTTGCTATAAAGGTTATAATGCTTCCATTTACTCCAAACTTTCGCTTGTAGATCCATCTGCACCCTATGGGTCTGATGTTATTAGGTGCATTAACAAAGGTCCAAACTTGGTTTGAGTATATGGAATCCATTTTTAATTTCAAGGCTTGTTTACGCTACTCAAATTCCAAATCTAACAGCGCCTCCTCATAGGTGAGTGGATCAATATGCACTTGAGATTTCTTATGGAGAAAATCCATATCATCTCGTAGGCTATCTAGGAATGCTTTCGAAATGCTTTACGAGATGAGGTTTTTCTCGTGTACTATCTTTCAAAATTTACTAAGTTTTATCAGATGGGTTCGTTTCTTCCATTTGTAGCGTGGGATGTTATTCTCAATTTTCTTTGAGTTTTGCTTGCTTATCTTCTTATCTCTCAGGAATAATTCCTCAAGAAAGGTACATTCCTTTAAACAAACAATCTTTGTTCAAGAGAATTGCAAAAATAATATCCTATATTGCTATATAAACTTGAATTTGCTTCAAACTTCTCTCCCGCTATCCTATTCACATAAGAGGACAGCCCCAAAATTCTTAGAAAAGAATAATTAGGGATTTCAAAATACCACAAATCGTAGTGCATTTAAGGGACTGATTTGGAAAGTATATGTAGCACCCTAAACCCCAAGGCGCCACATCCCCCGCACTATAGTCTCGATCCACGTATGAAATGGACAGTTCATACATAAACCAAGAGCACAGCGGACGGGTGACAATAAAAACGACGCTCTAGGCGGGACACTCTCCCCAGCGTAATCAACAAACATGAATAGAAAAGCGGAAGCAATAAAATCATTCGTATATATAAGTACCATATTTATTACATAGATACATATAGGTACCAATTAACTATCAATACATTATCATTTCTACAAAATAGGTAACTACTTGAGTATCCAAAATATGTCAATCGCGAACATAACATGATATCCGACAAAATATATACATGAAAGGTGCAACACTAGACCCGTGATAATGCAGGACTCGACCAACTCCCGCCTAGCACAACCACGCTCAAAGTGTACCTGAAAAGTGAAGCATCAGTCTACCGAAGACTGAGTGAGGGGCAATAAATATATACGCACATCACATGCAAGTTGTAGCCTCGGGTGAAGACTTGAAATAAAATAGATATATGATCGAAGAAGTTTAACCTTTGCCCGAGATTACAACCAATCATTTTAACACGTTTATTTAATCATGCTTGTCAATGTCTTGAACATGTGGCCCCGGCGAGTAAGGGCAGTCTCCAACCGAACTCCAATCGTGAACAATACGTGATCATGCTTGCTTGCTTGATAAATAAGTGATCATGCAATTTATTTAGTGCTCACACATATACAAGTTCATGCCTGAAATCATGCAATAACCCGAGGATAACCCGACATGCCGGATTAATCCCCAGTCTCCTTCTCCCTCCGGGTGATAGCGAGTTTGCAAGGCTCGACTATCCATGACATGGTGTGTGTAGAGGACATGACCCTCTAGACACGGAACTCCTTCCACCACTAATCTCCTAGTGGCTTCGGGGGTGATCCCAACAATGTGAGGATAATTCAGGAGTTACCCGTCAGCCCTTGCTTTCCCGGTTGGCTCAAGAATTACCCTCGGGCCCACGTGCAATCATGTACTCGCCAAACTTGCTTGAAAATCAGGACAATCAATACTTTCTTGCTTGAAATATTTATCACTTTGAAAACATTTATAAGTGTAATAGGTTTTGGCCGAAAACTAGCACATAAGGGTTATAGGGTTCGTTTTACCAAAACAAAACCTCACCTTTCTTGCAAAATAAAATAACGGAGTGTTCTAAGGAGCTTGCTCCCCGTCCACGCCCTCGTGACCTGTGCAAATACGATGTACATTCGTGAGACATGACCTAAAATGACCAAAATAGGACGAACGGCGGAATTGTGTCGAGACGACCATGAAAATGCAATGTGGTATGATAACATGTCGTTTCACATCATATTAACCCATATTATAGCAATTCGGGGTCAAAGAAGTCGTCGGGTCGAGGGGCTAATTTCGTAAATTTATGCAGTGAATTTTACACTGCATTACAGGTGGGAACGGCCGTTCCGGGTTCCTTTGAAAAATGGGAACGGTCGTTCCCGTTGCCCAGAAAACGCGGCAACGTTTTTCCTCATTTAAAACGCGCCTTTGAGCTGGGAACGGCCCTTCCGGCTCAAGGCCAAAATGGGAACGGCCGTTCCCATGCTCGGCCGCCCTTATTTTTGAAAAGAGATGGGAACGCCCGTTCCCACAAAGCCTTGAGGCTGGGAACGGTCGTTCCCAGTTCCTGCAACTGAAAAACAGAGCAGAAACAGGGGAAGCTCTGGGCAAAGGTTCAACAAAGCAACAAAAATTCCATTTTTGATCCCAAATGCCATAATTTCTGGAAATATGATGCATATGTGTTCAATAGACACTAATATAACATTTAAACACATAAAACATGCTATATCTTCAAGCTTTCAAGGTTTCATGTACATGATCATTTTGATCATCCAAGCTTAAATCTCCCAACAAACCATGAAAGAATCATGCCATAATTCCTAATATGATCATAGAATCATGCTTTCAACTCCATTCAATTCATCTAGCACACCAAACTCAAACCCTAGTCATGCCAAATATGATCAAGCTTATCAATTCAAGCAAATACCAACCTTGAAACTTAGAAATGGATGAAGAGGAAGATGATGAAGATGATCTCCCTAATTTTCTTGAGATACTTCTTGAAATCTTGATGATTGATGCAAAAGATCACTCTTTCCTTTTCTTCCCTTGGAACCGAGAGAGGGAGCAAATGTGTTTGGCAATTTTGGGATAAAATGATCAAGGAAGGTACAAGAATGGATGATACGTAATTCCTCATCCTTGATTTTAGTGAAATGAGGTAATTGCAATTTAATCCTTCGTCTCATGAAGTCATGCAATTAGGTATGCAACAATTTAAAATATGCTCAATCAAGTCCCTAAGAATCTATGCAATTAAGTCCCTAGAGTTTTAAAAATTGCTCAACTAGGGACAATTTGGCCATTTGAAATACTCTCGGCAATTATTTCATGCAATAAATATTTTTCGTGTCATGAAATAATATTTTCAATGATATAAATTCAAAGAATTAATATAAATAATGTTTCATGAATTTTATAAAAATATGAATGCCACGTAAGAATATATTATAAATTAAAAGAATTATAAATAAAACCTACGCTCAAACTGACACGTGGCGTGCTTACCTGTTCATCCGGAAACCGGGGCGTTACAACTCTCCCCCCCTTAGAAGAATCTGGTCCCCAGATTCTCTAGTCTTGCCCGAACAACTCCGGGTGGAACTGTTTCATTTTATCTTCTGTTTCCCACGTCGCTTCCTCGGTTTTATCGCTTCTCCACAACACTTTAACCATGGGAATTCTCCGGTTTCTCAACTCTTGAAATTTCCGATCCATTATTCTAACCGGCCTCTGAATAAATGTCAAATTCGGTTCCAGCTCAACTTCTTCCACGGGGAGAATCGTAGTCTCATCGGGGTAGTATTTCCTTAGTTGTGAAACATGAAATACGTTATGAATCCCCGTAAGACTCGGTGGTAGGTCCAGTCGATAGGCTACCTCGCCTATTCTTTCAAGAATCTCGAACGGACCTAAGTAGCGAGGATTAAGCTTTCCTCCTTTCCCGATCCGGGTGAAACCTTTCCTTGGTGACACCTTCAAGAATACCCGGTCACCCACTTCGAACTCTAGATCCTTTCGGTGCTTATCAGCATAACTCTTTTGCCTATCTTGCGCCGGCTTTCATCCGTTGTTGAATCATTTGAACTTTTTCAATCATAGCTTGGACGACTTTGGAAGGTCTTTCGAACCTTTCACCCTTCTTTACCCCTTCCTGTTTTGACCACTTCCATTCTTCCAAGTCGAAGAACAACGGAGATCGGCACTTTCTTCCATAAAGTAACTCGTAAGGAGCCATCCCAATCGAAGCCTGAAAGCTGTTATTATAAGCAAACTCGATCAAGGGAAGCTGTTCTGCCCACGAGTTCTGAAAATCCATCGCGCAAGCCCGAAGAAGATCTTCCAAATACCTGATTAACCTTTCAGTTTGACCGTCTGTTTGCGGGTGGAATGCTGTACTGAACTTTAGTTTCGTTCCCAAGACGGCCTGTAATTCCTGCCACAACTTAGAAGTAAACCTCGGGTCTCGGTCTGAAACTATACTCACCGGAATACCATGAAGTCGAATAATCTCTCTATTATAGATTTCAGCCAACTTCGGGATCTTATAGGACATCCGGACCGGTAGAAAGTGAGCAGACTTTGTAAATCTATCCACGATTACCCAAATTCCATCAAACCCGCCTTTAACCTTTGGTAATCCGGAAACAAAGTCCATCGTTACTTGTTCCCACTTCCACTCGGGAATAGGTAACGGTTGTAGAAGTCCCGCGGGTTTTTGGTGCTCAGCTTTCACTTTCTGACAAGTCAAGCAATGCTTCACGTACTCTGCCACGTCTCTCTTCATCCCATTACACCAATAGTATTGTTTCAAATCCTTATACATTTTATTTCCTCCTGGGTGGATCGAGTAGGCTGACTTGTGAGCTTCTTCAAGTAGGACCCGTCTCAATTCCTCAGGTACTACTACTCTATTTTTAAACCGAAGCAACCCGGTCTCATCAAACCCAAACGGACTCTCCGGGTCATCCTTAGCTTTACTTACAAGCTTCTGTACTTCCAGATCCCTATTCTGAGCCTCAAATAACTGGTACTTTAATTCCGGTTGAATTGTGATATTAGAAACCCGAGCCTTCAACACAATCGGGACAACTTCCTCACTTTCCTTTATTTCCAAACTCGATACACTCGCCTTCCTGCTAAGTGCATCGGCGACCACATTGGCTTTCCCGGGATGATATTTAATTGTACAATCATAATCCTCTAGCTTTTCCATCCAACGCCGTTGCCTCATATTCAAATCCTTCTGTGTGAATAAATACTGGAGGCTCTTGTGGTCGGTAAAAATCTCAAAGGAAGTCCCGTAAAGATAATGTCTCCATTTTCCGAGAGCAAAGATCACGGCTGCAAGCTCTAGGTCGTGTGTCGGATAATTCCTTTCATATTCCTTTAGCTTCCGAGAAGCATAGGCGATCACTTTTCCTTTCTGAGTCAAAACACAACCCAAGCCTTCTTTAGACGCATCCGTATACACTGCATACTCTTCTGAACCTTCAGGAAGTGTTAACACCGGAGCTGAGACTAACTTTTCTTTCAGAAAATTAAAGCTTTGATCACACTTCTCGTCCCAGACAAACTTAACATCCTTCTTTGTCAACCGGGTTAACGGTGCCGCAATCTTGGAGAAGTCCTGAACAAATCTTCTATAGTAACCGGCCAATCCCAAGAAGCTTCTAATCTCCGAGGCATTCTTTGGTTTCCCCCACTTGAGCACGGCCTCAATTTTCGAGGGATCGACTTCCAACCCTTTCCCTGAAATCACATGCCCCAAGAATGAAACCCGATCGATCCAAAATTCACACTTGCTGAACTTAGCAAACAACTGATGCTCTTTTAGTGTCTGAAGAACAAGCCTGAGATGTCTCGCGTGCTCCTCGGCTGATTTCGAGAAAACCAGAATATCATCAATGAAAATCACCACGAACTTGTCGAGAAAAGGCCTGAATATTCGGTGCATCATATCCATGAAAGCTGCAGGGGCATTAGTTAATCCAAATGGCATAACCACGAACTCGTAGTGCCCATACCGAGTATTGAATCCTGTCTTAGGAATATCCTCTGCTCGGATTCGCAGCTGATAGTACCCCTGTCTTAAATCCAGTTTCGAATACACTTTAGAACCCTGGAGTATATCGAACAACTCCTCAATATGTGGGAGGGGATACTTGTTCTTAATAGTCATCCTGTTCAACTCCCTGTAATCGATGCACATTCTTAAAGTCCCGTCCTTTTTCTTTACAAACAATACCGGTGCTCCCCACGGTGAAGAACTTGGCCGAATATACCCAACTTCCAACAAGGCCTCAAGCTGAACTTTTAATTCCTTCAACTCAGCTGGAGCCATCCGATAGGGAGTCTTTGAATACGGCTCAGCATTCGGAAAAAGATCGATCACAAATTCAATCTCTCGTTCAGGAGGTAAGGAATCCAATTTTTCTGGGAATACCTCGGGAAATTCCTTTACCACTTCGGTGTCCTCTAATTTCACCTGATCTTTGGGCTTGTTCAGAATGTAAGCAATGAACCCTGTAGCCCCGTCCCTGACTAACTTCTGAGCCTCTGAAAACGAGAGTAGGGGCACGGTCTTTGAAGTACAGCCCATAACAACCTCTGAACCCAACTGAACCTTCTTAGCCCGGCAATCCACTGTAGCACAATGCCTGTATAACCATTCCATCCCCAATATAGCTCTATATCTTTCCATCGGCATAACAATAAAATCTGTCAGAAACTCCCGGCCTTCAATTACCACTGGAACATCCCTGTAAACCTGATCCGTCTCTCGCCTACTACCGAAAGGAGTACTAACTATATAGCGCATAGAAGTACACATAGCAGGCAAAGACAAAGTAATAGCAATAGAATGCGCAAGAAAGGAGTGTGTAGCTCCTGGATCAAATAATGTATGGATGTTCGTGCCATGGATGCAAATAATACCTTCAACTACCGCGGCGGGATCAATATCAGCCTCCTGCTCCTCTCCCGCGAGTGCATAAGCCCGAGCTCTCACCAGTGGCCTCTGTCCTGCAGGTGGTGGATCCTGACGATCCGGACAACCGTCAACCATGTGCTCGTTACTCCCACAGATCAAACATAAACCCAACCGGCGTCTGCAGTTATCATAGGTATGTGTAGGAAGTCCACACCATCTGCATCCCGGTCTCTGAGGTGGCTGGGGTGGTGCTGGAGCTCTCGGACCCTTCTGTGATGGCCCTGTAAACTTAGGTTTCTTCCCGGAGTCCCTCTGCGCTGGAGGTGCAGAATACATCATCGGCCTCTTTCCCGAGCTCGATCCCTGACCTGCTCTCGAGCCCGAAGCCTGTCCTGCCCGAGAAGTAGACCTCCTGGCTATATCAGAATCTTCAACCTTTAGGGCCTTTGCTATAGCTTTAGCCCAAGTGCTAGTATTGGCTGCCTTCAGTGCATCCTGGATGTCTGGCCTGAGCCCCTGAACGAACTGCATCGCCTTGTGAAAGTCATCATTCGCTATGTTGGGTGCATAGCGAGAAAGCCTCTCGAACTCGGCGATGTACTGACCCACAGACCTGCCTTCCTGCTTTAGTTCGGTAAACTCTCTCAACCTGCGAGTACGGGAAGCTGGAGGAATATACTTGTTTCTAAACTCCCGTACAAATACCTCCCAGGTAATCTCGGTCCCAGCTGCCTCCAAAACGATCTGGGTGCTCTCCCACCAAGAATAGGCCTCGCCCTGAATAAGAGTAAGTGTACAGCGAGCCTTCTCCTGACTGTCACAAGGAATAAGCTGCCAAATCCTTTCAATCTCTTTTAGCCACATCTCAGCCTGTATATCGTCTCCCTTATAGAACTTCGGGGGACGCTGGTTCTGAAACTCTCGCAAGATAGCAGAAATGGGGTTCTCCGGAGGTGCTACTGGTGCTGGAGGTGGTGGAGGAACCCTTTCCTGTAACCTCAGATCAATTAGCCCCACTACTGCGTTCATAAAATCCTGGGGCTGTGCCTGGGCAGGTGGAGGAGGTGGTGACCTCTCGCGGCGATGATGTCGGCGGTGATGATGCCTGTGCCTCGAGGATCGGTCACTGGAACGTCTATCATGCTCCATCTTGAAATTCAATCACTAAACATGCATGGCTGGATCAACAAATGCAAATGTGTGCATATAATTTCCATAATATCAAGTAGCACATGTTCAAGGAAAATCAAGTAGCTCAATTAATGCGAAGAAATGAATAAATCAGGTAAGTCAACCAAACGCAGACTCCCAAATACCACATAATCCTGTGCCGTGCGACCTAGACTGACTCGATACGACTCGAGAACCTCGGTTTTGCAACCGGGCTCTGATACCACCTGTAGATGTAGCACCCTAAACCCCAAGGCGCCACATCCCCCGCACTATAGTCTCGATCCACGTATGAAATGGACAGTTCATACATAAACCAAGACCACAGCGGACGGGTGACAATAAAAACGACGCTCTAGGTGGGACACTCTCCCCAGCGTAATCAACAAACATGAATAGAAAAGCGGAAGCAATAAAATCATTCTTATATATAAGTACCATATTTATTACATAGATACATATAGGTACCAATTAACTATCAATACATTATCATTTCTAAAAAATAGGTAACTACTTGAGTATCCAAAATATGTCAATCGCGAACATAACATGATATCCGACAAAATATATACATGAAAGGTGCAACACTAGACCCGTGATAATGCAGGACTCGACCAACTCCCGCCTAGCACAACCATGCTCAAAGTGTACCTGAAAAGTGAAGCATCAGTCTACCGAAGACTGAGTGAGGGGCAATAAATATATACGCACATCACATGCAAGTTGTAGCCTCAGGTGAAGACTTGAAATAAAATAGATATATGATCTAAGAAGTTTAACCTTTGCCCGAGAATACAACCAATCATTTTAACACGTTTATTTAATCATGCTTGTCAATGTCTTGAACATGTGGCCCCGGCGAGTAAGGGCAGTCTCCAACCGAACTCCAATCGTGAACAATACGTGATCATGCTTGCTTGCTTGATAAATAAGTGATCATGCAATTTATTTAGTGCTCACACATATACAAGTTCATGCCTGAAATCATGCAATAACCCGAGGATAACCCGACATGCCGGATTAATCCCCAGTCTCCTTCTCCCTCCGGGTGATAGCGAGTTTGCAAGGCTCGACTATCCATGACATGGTGTGTGTAGAGGACATGACCCTCTAGACACGGAACTCCTTCCACCACTAATCTCCTAGTGGCTTCGGGGGTGATCCCAACAATGTGAGGATAATTCAGGAGTTACCCGTCAGCCCTTGCTTTCCCGGTTGGCTCAAGAATTACCCTCGGGCCCACGTGCAATCATGTACTCGCCAAACTTGCTTGAAAATCAGGACAATCAATACTTTCTTGCTTGAAATATTTATCACTTTGAAAACATTTATAAGTGTAATAGGTTTTGGCCGAAAACTAGCACATAAGGGTTATAGGGTTCGTTTTACCAAAACAAAACCTCACCTTTCTTGCAAAATAAAATAACGGAGTGTTCTAAGGAGCTTGCTCCCCGTCCACGCCCTCGTGACCTGTGCAAATACGATGTACATTCGTGAGACATGACCTAAAATGACCAAAATAGGACGAACGGCGGAATTGTGTCGAGACGACCATGAAAATGCAATGTGGTATGATAACATGTCGTTTCACATCATATTAACCCATATTATAGCAATTCGGGGTCAAAGAAGTCGTCGGGTCGAGGGGCTAATTTCGTAAATTTATGCAGTGAATTTTACACTGCATTACAGGTGGGAACGGCCGTTCCGGGTTCCTTTGAAAAATGGGAACGGTCGTTCCCGTTGCCCAGAAAACGCGGCAACGTTTTTCCTCATTTAAAACGCGCCTTTGAGCTGGGAACGGCCCTTCCGGCTCAAGGCCAAAATGGGAACGGCCGTTCCCACGCTCGGCCGCCCTTATTTTTTAAAAGAGATGGGAACGCCCGTTCCCACAAAGCCTTGAGGCTGGGAACGGTCGTTCCCAGTTCCTGCAACTGAAAAACAGAGCAGAAACAGGGGAAGCTCTCGGCAAAGGTTCAACAAAGCAACAAAAATTCCATTTTTGATCCCAAATGCCATAATTTCTGGAAATATGATGCATATATGTTCAATAGACACTAATATAACATTTAAACACATAAAACATGCTATATCTTCAAGCTTTCAAGGTTTCATGTACATGATCATTTTGATCATCCAAGCTTAAATCTCCCAACAAACCATGAAAGAATCATGCCATAATTCCTAATATGATCATAGAATCATGCTTTCAACTCCATTTAATTCATCTAGCACACCAAACTCAAACCCTAGTCATGCCAAATATGATCAAGCTTATCAATTCAAGCAAATACCAACCTTGAAACTTAGAAATGGATGAAGAGGAAGATGATGAAGATGATCTCCCTAATTTTCTTGAGATACTTCTTGAAATCTTGATGATTGATGCAAAAGATCACTCTTTCCTTTTCTTCCCTTGGAACCGAGAGAGGGAGCAAATGTGTTTGGCAATTTTGGGATAAAATGATCAAGGAAGGTGCAAGAATGGATGATACGTAATTCCTCATCCTTGATTTTAGTGAAATGAGGTAATTGCAATTTAATCCTTCGTCTCATGAAGTCATGCAATTAGGTATGCAACAATTTAAAATATGCTCTGTAACGACCCGACTTTTCGGACGTAAAGGTAGGACGTATGTGTTTACCAAATTGCGCGAATTAATTGTTTTTACGTGTTTTATATTTAATTTTATTATAATTGTTATTATTTTATTATATTATATTATATTATCTTATTTTAATATTATTAATTTTATATATATATATTTCGTATTATATATATATATATGTTTAATTATTTTATTATTAATTTAATGATTATGCTAATTATATGTTATGTTAATTAATCATGTTTTAATTAATTAATTGATTATTTATATATATATATATATATATATTTATACGTACAATATATAATTATGCATGAAGATTTTATTTATGCATGCAAATTAATATATTTATTGCATGAAATTTTATTTATGCATGGGAAATCATAATTTTTGCATGGGATTGATTTCTGCATGAATTTTATTTCTTTTGCATGGGATTAATATATTCATGCATGGAGATTATTAAATGTGCATGGAAAATTATATGAATATGCATGAATTGCTTGATTGAGTTTATTCGTTTATTTTGTGCTTCGTTCTTATATGATATGACATCGAATTGGCACGAATTTGTAATATGACGTACATATATGTGTTATGAACATGATTTTATGCTCAATTTATGTTTTTGAATTCATTTGTTATGTTAACGGATTTAATTTCATTTGAGGAACCAAAACGGGAGCTAACGAGCACTTAGCGTACCCTTGGTTCCGAATTTTATATCTTGAGCTCGGGAACTCGGATTCGAGTTCCGTCAACTCCGCTGAACTCGTAACGAAAATTCGAGTTTAGTAAACTTAGCCTTATAATTTTCCTGAGTCGTTTGAAACTCCGAAATCCAACCGAAAAACGAAATGGAGACCAACTTGACCTTGTTGCACTAATTCAGCCATAACTTGGCCAAACCATAACCAAAGTAACCATAGTTTGATTCCTTTAAACCCTAACTCAACCACCTATCAGGATATTTCAAGCCCTAACCAAGATAATCCTCACACAACCCCCAAACATCAGCCAAAGCTACTGCATCTCCTTCCAGTCCCGTAACCCTTCAACCTTGGAGATTTTGGAGCTCAAATCTCCTCCAAACTTCAACCAATCATCAAGGTAAGTTAAGGGTTGTATTATATGTTTAATTCTGATCATTTCCATCCTTTCATTCACGAGTTTGAGCATGATTTCATTATTCTGGGCCATTTTTCCGAAATTAGAGGTTTTTAGGCAAATTCTTGAACTCCTTTGATTCTCAATGATTTTGATTGATTCCAAGCCTGAGATTAATTGTTTTAACATCCTCATAACATTTATGATCTTTGATTTCGTGGTTGTTGAAATATATATGAGATATCATTTATGAAATTTTCAGAAAATTCCACATGAAGGTCACGTATGCTTCCATGCCTTGGTTGATCACTTTTGGAACTGATTTCCTTGTTGAATATATGATATTTTGCTGCACATTTGATGGACTTTTGGACCTGATTGAAATCGGATTGTTTGAGTTCAAGCTTGCCCTGTTTTTCTTCGCGTTTGGCCCTGTTTTTCACGCTGGTTTTTGCTGTCAAACTGCTGTGATTTTCTTCCTTCTTTTGCTGTCCGATTCGTGGCTTTGGGTTGTGTATTCTTCTTGAGTTATTGCAACAATTTGGACCTTGTTATGTTGCTTTGTTGCCTGCTTTTTCCTGCGTAAATAGGCTGCTCTGTTTCTGCTTTTTGCTGTCCGAAACAGGGGGTTGCTGCTGTGCGACACGGTGGTGTCATTTTTTGCCGTTCCGGCGAGGCACGGGGGTGCAATCTGGGCCTGGGAATTCTGTACCGAGACACGGGGGTGTCTCGGTCCAGGCTTGGAGGGTGACACGGGGGTGTCACCCTGTTTTGCTTGATTCTTGCTGAGTGTTCCTGACTGTTGCTGCTGCCGTTTCTATGGCTTCTTCTGCTGTGTATAATTGTGTAATGTGTGTGCAGATTGTGGGTGTTAGCATGCATTGCTTGTGTGCGTGAGTTGCATGCATGGGTTGTGTGTGCATGCATGTGTTGCATGCATGTATTTAATATATAGTATATAATATGAATATAATGTATAATATATGCTGCATGCATGTTTGTGTATAATATATAGCATATATATTTATGCATGTAATATATAATATATATATGCATGCATGGGTAGGTTTGTGTGTGTGTACGTGTATATATGTATATATTATATGTATATTATATATTATTATATATGGTTATGTATATATATATTATATTATGTATATTTATTATATATTTTAAATATTATTTGATTTAATTTAATTATTGAAATTAATTGATTTCCATTTCGCGTATTTATTCTACTGACTATTGTTTGAACGTTTCCAATTATTTATTTGATTCCTCAATGTGAATTTGAATAATATGTGTTATGCTTATTAAATGAATTTATGAATATTATGAATTTATGAATTTATGAAATTATGAATTTATGAAACTATGGAATTGAATGAAATATATGAACGAATGATTTGATTATATGATTTAAATTATTTAATCGTGTACATGAACATTTTTATGATATAATATGATCATTTATGCATTCATGTCATATGCACTTCATTGCCGAGTGTCATATGTGGTCATTGAGTCTCATACCTTTTCTTTTACACAGATTCGGGTTTGGTCGGAGACGCGGGCGAGCCTTGAGACGCTTGTGCCTTTATTTTGCTTTGGTAAAAGGTGGGTTTTTCTTCTACTAGTTAAACAACCCTATAAATCCCTTATGTGCAAAGTTTTAAGCCAAAATAATATATTTATATAAATCGAGTCATTTCAGGTAAATGATTTCAAACGTATGACCCCCTTTCTTTTATTTATGAACCCTACCTTATGTTTTGGCGAGATTGTATGTACGTTATGTTCACGGGCCCCGGGACTTAGTATATGTGGCTAACCGAGGAAGCAAGGGCTGACGGGGATCCCATATACTAGTTCCAACCAAATTTACGACGATACGGACCTCGTTAGGAGTTTTGACGAGGAAACGCAGGTCGGGCTTTTGAGGATTCATGTACCTCACTAGCCATTATGTATGATCCGGTGGTCAGGTCTAGCTAACTTGTCCACCACCCGGAGGAAGAAGGTGTATATGTATGATTATGATCATTTATGTATGTGCATGAAAGATATGTATGACAACCAATAATTATGATATGATTACACGAGGAGAAGGTTGGAGATTGTGCACGCTCACTCGCCGAGCTTAAACCCTTATGAACAATTATGAATGAATAGGAACGTCGTAATCCCGTTGATGTTTTCTATTGTTTTAACCACTTGGTAAATTCTTATCAAACTTCACACGGGATTAGGGCTTGCATATATGTGTTTAATTTATGCGATATTATATTTCTTATGCCCCGTTTTTATACCCACCAGTCTCTTTTAGACTGAACCCGGTTGTTTTCAGCTGTTTTGTGCAGGTATAGGAGTGCTAGGCGGGAATACAAGTCGTCTAGGTCTTGCATTTACGTTTAGCACTTCTTTTCAGTCTCATATTCATACTCTTGTTACTACTTTTATATTTGATCATAGTTTAGATTGGAGCGTTCTGATTTTTGTAGGCCGTGAGTGCCGTGCTTATTTGAATGCTTTTGTATATCTATTTTTGGAGCTTGGTGGCTCATGGTATATGCTATGTTATTCTTGCTTCCGCGAATTTTATTTAACTCTGATTTTATGATTCTTGCACTGATTGGTTTAAGGGTTAGTCCCGCCTAGCATAGCGTGTGTGTTGTGTCCCCGTTCGCCGTGGATTTGGCACGTGTATGGACTTCCATTTCATATACGGGTCGGGTCTCGGTGCGGGGGATGTGGTACCTTACGCTCGGGTGCTACATCCTTAAGTGGTATCAGAGCTTAGGGTTGCAAAACCCGGGCTCTAGTGTCGTGTTGAGTCAGTTAGGTCGTTCGGCATTAGGAACAACTTGTCAATGTGTTGCATATGCATTGTTTACTTGCTTGTGTGCTCTAAATCTTGAATTTTGATCGAATTAATTGCACTTGCATGCATGGACTAAAAATAGCATGCATTTTAGTGTTTCTTGAACAGGATGCCTCCACGTAGACATCGTGAGAGATTTCCCGGACATCGTCGTCATCATGATCGATCTCCTACGCCTCCACCCCAACCACAAGCACCACCGATGGATATGGGGAATTTTATGGAAGCAGTTTTCAACTATGTCGAGCATAGGAGGGCTCAAGCTCCCCCACCACAACAGGCAGAACAACAAGCTCCTCCACCAAATCATAATAACAATAGAGACCCTCATGGGGTGTTTCTGAGCTACAACCCCCCTCGATTTTCTGGTTCTATCGATGATACGGTCTCGGAGGGTTGGTTGATTCGAGTAGAGAGGATATCTGGAGTCCGACAGTCTACTACGCAAGGGGAGGAAATCAAAAAGAAGGATCCGGTTTTTAGAGCTCCAAAGGGAAGAGGTTCCGGATCGAATTCGGGAAAGAGGCCGATGATGCAAGCTAGTCCCCCTCCTAAAGTTCCGTTTAAGAAGCCAAGAATGGGAGGACCAACTCCACCGGTCCCAAAAGCTTTGCCTATACCTACGAAAGATCGACAAGGTCCGAGCGTGGCGAGATTGGCTCAAGCTCCCTGTACATATTGTAGAGGACCAACTCATAATTACCATAACTGTCGGAGGAGGTTGAATTTGTGCCTCATATGTGGAAAAGCTGACCATATGGCAGATACTTATCCCTACAAAGACCCCGAATATCAAAGACGAGTTCAAAGGCCAATAATTCAGGCTCGTGCTTACGCCCTCGAGGGTAAGGAGCAAGATGCAGAGATCGATTCCACAGTTGTGGTAGAAGGTACCCTATGCATACATAACATGAGCATTCATGCACTCTTTGATTCGGGTGCCACGCATTCCTTTATTTCTTGTGACTTAGTTGCTATTCTGTGCTTGCCTGTTATTTGCTTTTTCTTCTTGTTGTTTGGTGAGTTCGCCACTGGGTGGTAGTCTTCAGACAGATCAGTTGGTTCGGGAGTGTTCAGTTCTGATGGAAGGATAAGTTGTGGTAATCTTCATCGATGACATCTTAGTTTATTCGAGAGCTCCGGAGGATTATGCCAGACACCTCAGGGTTATGTTGGATACCTTAAGAGAGCATCGGTTGTATGCTAAGTTTAGCAAATGCGAGTTTTGGATTGATCAGGTAGCATTTCTGGGTCATATTATTTCAAGGAAAGGTTTGGAGGTAGACCCTTCTAAGATTTAGCCGGTTATTCAATGGCAAAGCCCGAAAAATGCTTCAGAAGTAAGGAGTTTCTTGGGTTTGGCAGGCTACTATCGAAGATTTGTACAGGATTTTCGAAGATTGCAGCTCCTTTAACCCGAGTGACTAAGAAGGTGGTTAAGTTTTGAGTGGGACGAGGCATGTGAGGATAGCTTTCAACTTGTAAAGGAAAGTTGACCACCGCTCCTGTATTAGCACTTCCCAAAGGTACAGAAAGATATACAGTTTATATGGACGCCTCAAAGGAAGGTTTGGGATGTGTGTTGATGCAAAATGGAAGAGTAATCACTTATGCCTCAAGGAAATTGAAAGAGCATGAACAGAACTACCTCACTCATGATTTGGAATTAGTGGCAGTGATCTTTGCTTTGGGTAAGTGGAAATTGGGGATGAGAATGAGTTGTTCAGACTAAGGGCTAGTGTTCGGATTATTACGGTTCGACCAGATCTTAAACAGAGGTTGTTTGATGCTCAGAGGATTGATCCCGAGGTTCAGAAATTAACTGAGAAAGCTCGAGCTGATTCAGAGTGTCCGTTTGGGTTCGATGATACGGGACTTCTAAGATTCAAGAATAGAGTTGTTGTCCCGGAAGAGTTAAAAAGGATTATTCTTGAGGAAGCCATCGGGGCTACTTCGATCATTGCCTATCCCGGAGTGGAAATGGGAACAAATAGCTATGGAATTTGTTTCGGGATTACCAAGAGTGAGAGGAGGTTTCGATGGAATTTGGGTTATCGTGGACAGGTCGACGAAATCCGCTCATTTTCTTGCAACCAGAATGTCCGATAAGTGAGTAAGTTGGCTAAGAGATACAATGTTGAAATTGTCAAGCTTCATGGTGTACCTGTTAGTGTTGTCTCGGATCGGGATCCCAAATTTACTTCAAGGTTATGGCAAGAATTGCAGAAGTGTTTGGGAACAAGGCTGCAATTCAGCACAGCTTTCCATCCTCAGACCGACGGACAATCAGAAAGGTTGATTAAGTATCTGGAGGATCTGTTGAGAGCATGTGCATTGGACTTTCAAAGCTCGTGGAATGAGCAGTTGCCGTTAATCGAGTTTGCTTACTACAATAGCTATCAAGCCTCGATTGAAATGGCCCCTTATGAAGCTCTTTATGGACGTAAATGTCGATCACCGTTGTTTTGGACTTGGAGGAATGGAATTGGACCAAGCAAGAAGGGATTAAAAGAGGGGAAAAGAAGGAAAAACCCTCTAAGGTTGAACAAGAGGCTATTGATAAGGTCCAGATAATTAAACAACGGATGAAGGCTGCTTAGGATCGACAAAAGAGTTATGCAGATCTTCGGAGGAAGAAATTGGAGATAAGGTTTTCTTAAAGGCTTTCCCAGGAAAAGGATTCTCAAGGATTGGACAAGGAGGAAAATTAAACACTTGGTACATGGGACCATATGAGATTTAGAGAAGACTGGGGATACGGTTTATCGATTGGACTTGCCTCCGAATTTAACTGGAATTCATAACGTGTTTCATGTTTCACAGCTCCGAAAGTATTATTGAGACGAGTCCGAGGTTCTACCAGTTGAAGAAGTGGAATTAGAACCGGATCTCACCTTCGTTCAGAAGCCGATTAAGATATTGGATCGGAAGTTTCAGGAACTTCGAAATCGACTTATTCCACTAGTCAAGGGTCTTTGGAGAAGTGATAAAACCGAAGAGACTACGTGGGAGATGGAGGATAAGATGTAAAGGTTTCACCCCGAGTTGTTTCCGAGCGAGCAATGAATCCGAGGACGGATTCTTTTAAGGGGGAGAGATTGTAACGCCCCGACTTTTCGGACGTAAAGGTAGGACGTATGTGTTTACCAAATTGCGCGAATTAATTGTTTTTACGTGTTTTATATTTAATTTTATTATAATTGTTATTATTTTATTATATTATATTATATTATCTTATTTTAATATTATTAATTTTATATATATATATTTCGTATTATATATATATATATATGTTTAATTATTTTATTATTAATTTAATGATTATGCTAATTATATGTTATGTTAATTAATCATGTTTTAATTAATTCATTGATTATTTATATATATATATATATATATATTTATACGTACAATATATAATTATGCATGAAGATTTTATTTATGCATGCAAATTAATATATTTATTGCATGAAATTTTATTTATGCATGGGAAATCATAATTTTTGCATGGGATTGATTTCTGCATGAATTTTATTTCTTTTGCATGGGATTAATATATTCATGCATGGAGATTATTAAATGTGCATGGAAAATTATATGAATATGCATGAATTGCTTGATTGAGTTTATTCGTTTATTTTGTGCTTCGTTCTTATATGATATGACATCGAATTGGCACGAATTTGTAATATGACGTACATATATGTGTTATGAACATGATTTTATGCTCAATTTATGTTTTTGAATTCATTTGTTATGTTAACGGATTTAATTTCATTTGAGGAACCAAAACGGGAGCTAACGAGCACTTAGCGTACCCTTGGTTCCGAATTTTATATCTTGAGCTCGGGAACTCGGATTCGAGTTCCGTCAACTCCGCTGAACTCGTAACGAAAATTCGAGTATAGTAAACTTAGCCTTATAATTTTCCTAAGTCGTTTGAAACTCCGAAATCCAACCGAAAAATGAAACGGAGACCAACTTGACCTTGTTGCACTAATTCAGCCATAACTTGGCCAAACCATAACCCAAGTAACCATAGTTTGATTCCTTTAAACCCTAACTCAACCACCTATCAGGATATTTCAAGCCCTAACCAAGATAATCCTCACACAACCCCCAAACATCAGCCAAAGCTACTGCATCTCCTTCCAGTCCCGTAACCCTTCAACCTTGGAGATTTTGGAGCTCAAATCTCCTCCAAACTTCAACCAATCATCAAGGTAAGTTAAGGGTTGTATTATATGTTTAATTCTGATCATTTCCATCCTTTCATTCACGAGTTTGAGCATGATTTCATTATTCTGGGCCATTTTTCCGAAATTAGAGGTTTTTGGGCAAATTCTTGAACTCCTTTGATTCTCAATGATTTTGATTGATTCCAAGCCTGAGATTAATTGTTTTAACATCCTCATAACATTTATGATCTTTGATTTCGTGGTTGTTGAAATATATATGAGATATCATTTATGAAATTTTCAGAAAATTCCACATGAAGGTCACGTATGCTTCCATGCCTTGGTTGATCACTTTTGGAACTGATTTCCTTATTGAATATATGATATTTTGCTGCACATTTGATGGACTTTTGGACCTGATTGAAATCGGATTGTTTGAGTTCAAGCTTGCCCTGTTTTTCTTCGCGTTTGGCCCTGTTTTTCACGCTGGTTTTTGCTGTCAAACTGCTGTGATTTTCTTCCTTCTTTTGCTGTCCGATTCGTGGCTTTGGGTTGTGTATTCTTGTTGAGTTATTGCAACAATTTGGACCTTTTTATGTTGCTTTGTTGCCTGCTTTTTCCTGCGTAAATAGGCTGCTCTGTTTCTGCGTTTTGCTGTCCGAAACAGGGGGTTGCTGCTGTGCGACACGGTGGTGTCATTTTTGGCATTCCGGCGAGGCACGGGGGTGCAGTCTGGGCCTGGGAATTCTGTACCGAGACACGGGGGTGTCTCGGTCCAGGCTTGGAGGGTGACACGGGGGTGTCACCCCGTTTTGCTTGATTCTTGCTGAGTGTTCCTGACTGTTGCTGCTGTCGTTTCTATGGCTTCTTCTGCTGTGTATAATTGTGTAATGTGTGTGCAGATTGTGGGTGTTAGCATGCATTGCTTGTGTGCGTGAGTTGCATGCATGGGTTGTGTGTGCATGCATGTGTTGCATGCATGTATTTAATATATAGTATATAATATGAATATAATGTATAATATATGCTGCATGCATGTTTGTGTATAATATATAGCATATATATTTATGCATGTAATATATAATATATATATGCATGCATGGGTAGGTTTGTGTGTGTGTACGTGTATATATGTATATATTATATGTATATTATATATTATTATATATGGTTATGTATATATATATTATATTATGTATATTTATTATATATTTTAAATATTATTTGATTTAATTTAATTATTGAAATTAATTGATTTCCATTTCGCGTATTTATTCTACTGACTATTGTTTGAACGTTTCCAATTATTTATTTGATTCCTTAATGTGAATTTGAATAATATGTGTTATGCTTATTAAATGAATTTATGAATATTATGAATTTATGAAATTATGAATTTATGAAACTATGGAATTGAATGAAATATATGAACGAATGATTTGATTATATGATTTAAATTATTTAATCGTGCACATGAACATTTTTATGATATAATATGATCATTTATGCATTCATGTCATAAGCACTTCATTGCCGAGCGTCATATGTGGTCATTGAGTCTCATACCTTTTCTTTTACACAAATTCGGGTTTGGTCGGAGACGCGGGCGAGCCTTGAGACGCTTGTGCCTTTATTTTGCTTTGGTAAAAGGTGGGTTTTTCTTCTACTAGTTAAACAACCCTATAAATCCCTTATGTGCAAAGTTTTAAGCCAAAATAATATATTTATATAAATCGAGTCATTTCGGGTAAATGATTTCAAACGTATGACCCCCTTTCTTTTATTTATGAACCCTACCTTATGTTTTGGCGAGATTGTATGTACGTTATGTTCACGGGCCCCGGGACTTAGTATATGTGGCTAACCGAGGAAGCATGGGCTGACGGGGATCCCATATACTAGTTCCAACCAAATTTACGACGATACGGACCTCGTTAGGAGTTTTGACGAGGAAACGCAGGTCGGGCTTTTGAGGATTCATGTACCTCACTAGCCATTATGTATGATCCGGTGGTCAGGTCTAGCTAACTTATCCACCACCCGGAGGAAGAAGGTGTATATGTATGATTATGATCATTTATGTATGTGCACGAAAGATATGTATGACAACCAATAATTATGATATGATTACACGAGGAGAAGGTTGGAGATTGTGCACGCTCACTCGCCGAGCTTAAACCCTTATGAACAATTATGAATGAATAGGAACGTCGTAATCCCGTTGATGTTTTCTATTGTTTTAACCACTTGGTAAATTCTTATCAAACTTCACACGGGATTAGGGCTTGCATGTATGTGTTTAATTTATGCGATATTATATTTCTTATGCCCCGTTTTTATACCCACCAGTCTCTTTTAGACTGAACCCGGTTGTTTTCAGCTGTTTTGTGCAGGTATAGGAGTGCTAGGCGGGAATACAAGTCGTCTAGGTCTTGCATTTACGTTTAGCACTTCTTTTCAGTCTCATATTCATACTCTTGTTGCTACTTTTATATTTGATCATAGTTTAGATTGGAGCGTTCTGATTTTTGTAGGCCGTGAGTGCCGTGCTTATTTGAATGCTTTTGTATATCTATTTTTGGAGCTTGGTGGCTCATGGTATATGCTATGTTATTCTTGCTTCCGCGAATTTTATTTAACTCTGATTTTATGATTCTTGCACTGATTGGTTTAAGGGTTAGTCCCGCCTAGCATAGCGTGTGTGTTGTGTCCCCGTTCGCCGTGGATTTGGCACGTGTATGGACTTCCATTTCATATACGGGTCGGGTCTCGGTGCGGGGGATGTGGTACCTTACGCTCGGGTGCTACATGCTCAATCAAGTCCCTAAGAATCTATGCAATTAAGTCCCTAGAGTTTTAAAAATTGCTCAACTAGGGACAATTTGGCCATTTGAAATACTCTCGGCAATTATTTCATGCAATAAATATTTTTCGTGTCATGAAATAATATTTTCAATGATATAAATTCAAAGAATTAATATAAATAATGTTTCATGAATTTTATAAAAATATGAATACCACGTAAGAATGTATTATAAATTAAAAGAATTATAAATAAAACCTACGCTCAAACTGACACGTGGCGTGCTTACCTGTTCATCCGGAAACCGAGGCGTTACAGTATAAGTTTCAAAATCTTAACTGCTTATTGTGGAACATATTCCTTGAATGAATATAAGTCAGTAAACCTCGTTATGGAATGAACTATATCCCATAAGTTTTTGTTCCTTCATTCAGAAACAACAAGGTGTTCTCGAATGAGTTTACCATAAGATAATTACATTATTTCTAAGATGACTAAGGAATTAATCACTAAGACATTTGCCATTTCTATCAAAGCGAGGTACTTCTATCTAATGACTACCATGGTTCCTAACCACCTTTTGAAATTCTAAGAATTTCACAAAGTTTCAGATTTGTACTTCATTAAGTACTTACATTTATAATGATTAAACTGATTATCGTTTCTAGTGCTTACATTAAGCAATCCACAATTATCAGTATGGATCAAAATCCATTTAGGTTTTGGCACGTTTTCATGTTTCAATTAAATAGGATTTCTGGAACGTTTTCCTTAAAATAGGATTCACAGAAAATTAACTTCTTAAGTTCATTTTCATAAAATGATCCTAAGATGGTTAATTTATTAATCCTACTTAAGTCTAGCATGCCAAAATTCATTTGAAACTTTGTCATCTTACTTATGTTATCTCGTTGTATCTTAAAAACATCGGTGTCTTAAGCTTTGTACAACAAATTTATGCAAAATCAACTCAAGATTAGTGGATTTCGATCCTATTAGAATTACTACAATGAGAGAACCTTTCAGAGTATACCCTATACTCTCTGCAATTCCTTTTCCAATTCCCTTATTTGCCATTACGGAAATAAACGTCCTTTTCTGATCTTTCTTTTCTTTTGGGCATGTCCTTTATCACCCTTCCATCGGGCTTTAAAAGTTTCTTTTTCTTTGGGCCTTCATGCCTTTACCTTACCGGGTTTAGAAGAAGATGTGGCCATCATTGTTTTTCAATCCTTTTGAAAGATGCTCTTAGCAGTTATCAACTCATTGATTAACTATGCTACAATAGCATCAAGGTTGAGTGTAATAGGGTTATATGATGGTGGAAGCGTTGTAAGCAATTTGTCCACTAAGAACTAATTTCTTAGTACACGTTCATGACTGTAAGCTTCCTTAGTGAGGAGCTTTAGTTCTTGTTTGTGTATGGATATTTGTATCCTCTCTCATTTGAAAGATGAACATTTCCTTCAATGTGTTATACTTTATAGGACTTTCATGAAGTAGTACAATTGCTTTAACTGGTCAAAATCTCTCAAGTTGTTCCCACTGTTTCTTATTGCCATTGCATGTTCAAAAGCATGTTTGACAATCATGAAGTGAATGAGCTTGGAGATTGACTCTTTATCGCCTCTATTTTGTCCCTGGTCGGACTTCCACGGGTATGTGAAAACTCCACCTTATAAAGAACACTGTTCTCTTTTCGGAATCTAAAATGAATTTTTAGATCCGAAGCCAATCAGAGTAGTTAGAACTTAGTCAAGTTATTTGACTCAAGGATGGATACAAGTGGGTTGCATTTCAATTTATAGAGAATCACAAAACTACAACCTAAATGCTAAACAGAGAAAACGTGAGCATGTTGAATAATAACGTAATACATAGGATTAGGTCTTTTATCGTATGTAACTCCCACTGTTTTTAAAAGATCTCAAAATCCCAATGATCTAAGAGGAAACTTATTTTCCCAGTATGTATCGAGATCCCAAGCATTTTACCTCGGACCCATGACTGTGAGACATCCAATAATAAAACCTTTAGGTAGGCATAACTTTACCAATTCTATCTGCTATAGAATTCTCAATAATATTTTTTTGCATCACTAATCTTTCGATATAGACCCATGACTCGTGTGACATCTATACCTACTTTAGTGTTAAGCAGGACACATCAATCATAAGATCATGATTAAACTTAGTTGCATGACCCACGACTCGTGAGACATCGTACTTCTAAAATAATCCCAAAATATCAATTACTAAAAGTGATTGATCAGGAATTAAGAACTAATAAGTTATCCCACGACTCGTGAGCCATCAACTTATTAAACTTAAATCCTATTGATGGAGTGCTAGGAATTTTATTTACAATTTTCACTTTATACAAAACATATAGTTTTCGAAATTGCTTAATATTTAATGGGATTTTCGAATATTGGAGAGTTGTCTAGTTTGACCTCACCAACATGTACAATTATTCATTTTCATTAGTCTTGTTTACTGAAGTTTCACATAAAATGCATCATATATACAAGCAATTAGCAGATAACATGTACTAGCATGATACTAATATGAGATGATCATAGGTATCCTATCTTATGCACAATTATGGGAGTCATTCCATAATTGCTAATTCTAACATACATGCCACATAAACTGTTAAATTCACATAAGAGAATGTAATAAACATTTAATGGTGGCCTATTCTATTACATAATAGAATATCCCCTCTTTAACATTTTGAGGGGCCTTCACTCACCATGCTCCTTGCTCCGTGGGTCTTTCTTATTCCATGGGTGAATTGTCTTCCAAAATGAAAATAAAACCTAACCACCTAAAATCTACACTCAAATTACATTACAAAGAAAAAAAATTTAAAATAATAAGGCTGACATGGCATGATAATACAGGAACACGTGGCGCGCCCACCTAGGCGCCATGTGGACCCCACACCAACCTAGATAAACCAGAAACGGCCTCCTGGACAGATCATCAAATCGATATCGGGTCCACAAATCATCAGATCTAGACGAGGGCATCAGATCGATTTACATGTCGCCCGATCATCAGATCATCAGATTGATCTTCTCTCTCCTAGGAGGAAACCCAAACAGTTAAGGATCCCGGAAGGCAATATCGATCTCTAGATCGATTACATATGTCACCGGACACCCGAATACTGTAAAGCACTCCTGTCGGGACACGTGTGACCTTCTCATTCCCTAGGACAGGCATACTGCGGAGCATTCAATGCCCGTCAATCCCAGTCTTTACCCAAAGGGGAATAAGGTACGATCGATCTCACTTTAGCCCGCTCCATCGTCCGGCATCCAGATCGACGACTGGCAGCGCCATTAATGGACACTTGCAGTACACGCATTACTATGTGATTTAGCCAAGGCTATAAATACTCGCCCCCTGAACAGTAGTTGGTAAGCCTTTACTCCGCATTAAATTGCATTTATTCTCTCTCTAAAGAGCTCCATTACTGACTTGAGCGTCGGAGTGCCAAACTTGGGCAAAACCCCAAGTTCCCCAAGCTGGTACTTAGCTCACGTGTGTTAGTGCTATCAGGTCGATAAAGAACCCACTTAAATAAATTCTTGACTGATTGACCCATATCTGACAGCCAGATCAACCACGTCAGATCGACCAGAGTTGAGCCAGATCAGTTTGGCACCATCTGCGGGAAGCTCCTTTCTTTTCACATCGATCTAGATAAAATCCCTTTCACCCCCTTTCCAACACCATGGTTAACACAAGAAACACCCAATGCGACGAGGATACGGAGGAGGTTGCCAAAGGCATACATGATTACAACGCGCCGCTTGGCAACGTCCCCGCTATCCCTCCGGTCGGGCCCAGCGCCAACGTTCCACCACCTCCACCTGAGGCCTCCCAGGATCACCGTTACCCAGGCGGACCTGGATGCTTTCCTTGACCAATGGCGGGTCGAGATCGTGCGAGCCCAAACGGAGGGCCGCGAACCTAGGCACCCCGAGCTACCAAGGGCCAGCCCAACCACCACCATCCTGAGCCCTGCGCTGGGTAACGCGTTGGGTCCCTCGGTCCAAGCATACGGGAACCCAGTTCCCTACGTCTTTCAGCCGCTCGACGGACGTCCCGCCCATATCATTTGAGGCCTTAGTCCCCAGATCAGAGCAGGCCAGGTCCAAGGGTTCGCTCCACCGCCACCTCCCCCGCGATGAGCAAGGAGGTCCCACGCGAGGGCCATGGGGAATCTGATAACCCCTGCCGCAACAATCGCGGCAAGCGCGCGGTCGACGAAGACCACGAGGAGTTCGATGATCTCCGAAACAAGGATCCCCGCTTGATCTGCAAGAGAGGAGGCGACCCGAATAGTCGTGGCTCGCTTTGAAAACGAGCCCGATCGTCACGCGGACCTACCACAGAGACGGGTCCAAGACCGCCTGGGAGATCCTGGGTCTCAGATCACCCGGAGGCAGGTCGACCTGAGAGAAGGGCTGAACCGACGCCCTCTCCGTTATCGCAGCAACAGGGAGGAAGCCTCCCCCTTTTGCGAGGACATTCTCCGCACGACCTGTGATGGAGATCGAATTCCGACAGGCCTGCCCATGTATAACGGGACCACAGATCCCGAAAAACATGTGACGGCCTTCGAAAATCGCATGTTGCTGTACTCCCACCCACAGCAAATTTGGGCCAAACTCTTCGTCACTACGCTGACGGGCCCCGCTCAGGATTGGTTCATCCGCCTGCAGCCGCGGTGCATAACAACCTACAACCGGTTCGTAGATCGGTTCTCGGCGCACTTCTCCTCAATGAATGGGGAGAAGCTCCCGCCCTCTTATCTCAACAGCATCTACCAGAGGGAGGGTGAATCCCTGCGAGATTTCATGACTCACTTTTCGAGGGAAGTGGTTGGGGTCGAGAACCCGACAATGGACACCCTGCTCTCAATAGTCCATCGAGCTCTCCGTAACCGCTTATGGACGGACGAGATCGTCAGGGCCGGACCTCGCAACCTGACGGAGATACAGGACATCGCCCATGGTTTCATGCGCGTAGAAGAGATAGCACTAGCGCACGGACCCCCGTCTCGATCTGAGCGGCAGGCCCTTGGGTCGAGCTCGCCCCTCCACCGGAAGGGGAACGAGCAGAAGAAAATCAAGGGGAAAGTCGACCTACCGACCCAGGTCGACCGACGAAACTATATCCCCTTGACCAAGCCCATCGACCAGATCTACGTGGTCATGGATCAAAGCCTTCTAAAGAAACCAAAGCCCATCCGGGAGGGCCCGAAGGCTGAAAAATCAGGAAAATTCTGCAGCTACCATCAACAGTGGGGCCACACCACCGCAGAATGCAACGCCCTCCGTGATGTGATCGAAAGACTCATTCAGGGGGGCACCTGAAGGATTTTGTTCGAAAGCTCGGCCACTACTCTGAGAGGGCGGGAAGGCCGAATGACTGCGACCGTTCCAGGTCAAGGTCTCCCCCGAAAAGATCTGGGAAACAGCCGCTGGAAAGAGCTGAGGACAATCCCCCCACCAACGGCAAGATCTACATGATAGCGGGGGGCATGAGGGTGGCGACTCCAATGCAGTTCGAAAGAGGAACATCAGACGAGCAGCTCGAGAGTTCAATGGCCCACATGAAGAGGTCTTCCAGATCAATCATGGTAGAGAGTGGGAGAGGCAGGAGGTTAGTTTTAGTGAGAGTGATAGCCGCCCGGGTCCCCATCGGGAAGGAGGAGCGCCTAGTTGTCCGATGGTGGTGACCTTAGGCCTGGCTAATTATGATGTAACCAAATGCCTAGTCGATAATGGAAGCAGCTCGAACATTATCCCTTACTCGACTCTTGTAAAAATGAAATTGCATAATTTAAAACTCGACCCGATCCGAACACCGCTCTCTGGGTTTGGTGGGTCGGAAGTCGTTCCCCTAGGGCGCATCCGACTCCTCACCTCTATGGGAACATCCCCCAAGAGGGTAACCAAAGAGGTCGAGTACGTCATTGTCAACATACCCCTAGCTTATAACATGATCTTCGGCCTCATACAGTTCAAAGCAATCATCTCGACGTACCATCAAAAGCTGAAAATACCCACCCCGAACGGGGTCGGGGAGGTGACTTGCGACGTCATAGACAGTTGGGCTTGCTATGCCATTGTTCTGAAAAAACCCTCGGGGAAGGAGGTCGCTGGAGATCTCGACCTGTAGACCTACGCCGATGGGGAGATCGAGCTCCCCATGGAAAAGAGCGAGGCCGAGAGATCCCCGATAGCTCGAAAGAGGAAGGCTAGCGAGCGGCTCGAACCCGCCGAAGAACTGAAGGAGATCGCTCTTGTCCCCGGAGACAGCAACAAGACCACCAAAATCGGGGCAAACATGCACCCCCAACATGAGATCAAGATGATAGAGTTCTTGAGGGACAATTCTGACATTTTCGCTTGGGCAGCCAAAGATCTGATTGGTGTCGACCCAAAAGTGATCTGCCACCGGCTCGGGATCGACCCGTCAGTCAAACCCATCAAACAAAACGGGCGGGAAATCGAGAATGTGCAACGATTTCACCAACCTCAACAAGGCTTGCCCGAAAGATCCATATCCGCTACCTCGCATCGATCAGCTCGTCGACTCGACAGCTGGATGTGAGATGCTCAGCATGATGGATGCTTTCCAAGGCTATTACCAGATCTCTATAGCCCCCGAAGACCGAAAGCACACGACCTTCATTGTAATAAAGGGAATATACTGCTTCAAGGTAATGCTCTTCGGGTTGAAGAATGCAGGAGCCACGTACCAAAGGCTGGTCAACCTGATGTTTAAGGACGAAATCGGAATGACCATGGAGGTCTACGTCGATGATATGATCGTGAAGAGCCGCTGGGCGTACCATCACCTGGATCACCTGCGCAGATCGTTTGAGATCTTACGACAATATGGGATGAAGCTCAACCCCGACAAGTGCACATTCGGGGTCAAAGGAGGGAAGTTCTTGGGGTACATGGTAAGCTAGTGGGGCATCGAAGCCAATCCCGCCAAGATCAAAGCTATCCAGATCATACCTCGACCCCGGTGCATCAACCAGGTGCAATCACTCATAGGTCGAATAATCTCCCTCAATCGGTTCATATCGCGGTCGTCAGAGTGAAATCTCCCGTTTTTCAATGTTTTGAGGAATCTGAAGAAATTCGAGCGGAACGAAGAATGCGACCGGGCGTTAGATCAACTGAAAGGGTACTTGGCCTCTCCACCATTGCTGGCAAAGCCAAATGAGGGTGAGACCTTATACCTCTACCTGTCCCTCTCTAACGAAACCTTCAGCTCAGTCTTGGTCACCATTCGAGATCGAAAACATCTGTCGATCTACTACCTGAGCAAGATCCTGCACGGCGCAGAACGAAATTATCTCGAGATCGAGAAGTTTGTGTTCTCCCTCACACATGCAGCTCGAAAGCTACGTCCGTACTCACCCCATAATCGTCCTAACGGATCAACCACTTAGGCAGGTCTTGTCTAAACCCGATGTGTCGGGCCGAATGATGAAATGGGCGGTCGAGTTGAGTCAGCATGACATCACCTACCAACCTCGAGCCGCCCAGCAAGCTCAAGTTCTGGCTGACTTTCTAGTCAAAAAGAACACCAGTTCGATGGAGATCGTTCCTACCTCACCACGTTGGACCATGTACACGGATGGCTCATCGACCTCTCAAGGAGGGGGAGTGGGCATATGCCTTACAAGCTCGGATGGACTCCAGCTCGATTTCGCCATTAAACTCGATTTTAAAGCAACGAACAATGAGGCCGAGTACGAAGCACTTGTGGCAGGACTAAGGTACGCGACGGAAAACAAGATCGACAAGCTAGCCGTAGTAGCTGACTCTCAGCTCGTCGCCGGCCAAGTCAATGGCATGTACGAGGCTCGGGAAGAATCCATGGCTTCGTATCTCAAGATGGTGAAAGAGTTGACCTCAAAGCTAAAAGAGTTCAAAATCGAACAAGTCCCCCGCGAGGAGAACGGCCGAGCGGATGCCCTATCAAAGCTAGCAAACGGATTCCAAGGGACAAAGGATGCGGCCATCTCTTTCATGGTCTCGGGGGGCCGCGCGATCGACGAAGGAAAGCTCGACGTCGCCGCCATCGATCCGCCAGAACCTTGTTGGATGGACGATCTAATCGCATTCCTCAAGAACGGAGTTTTGCCCCAAAATCGAACTGAGGCCAGGAGAAAAAAATATCGATCTCTGCTCTATATGATAGATCACGAAGGCAGGTTGTTCAAAATCCTTCACTGGTCCCCCTCTAAGGTGACTACGACCTAGCCAAGTCTAAGATGTCCTGGAAGAAGTCCATGAAGGATGCTGCGGAAACCATTCCGGAGATCGAGCTCTAGCTCGAAAGATCTTAAGGAGTGGGTATTTTTGGCCGACTATGGTGTGGGATGCGAAGATCCACTCTAGAAAATGCCCCAAGTGCCAAAAGCACGGTAACCTAATCCACACTCACCCGGCATCCATGATACCGATCGATGTCTGCTGGCCCTTCGACCAATAGGGGATCGACATCATCGGTCCCTTCCCCTTGGCACCTAGATAAAAAAAGTTTGCCATAGTATGCATCGAGTACTTCTCAAAGTGGGTTGAGGCCAAGGCAGTCCCCAAAATTACCGATGCAGTGATAAGGAACTTCCTCTGGAAAAATATAATCTGCCGTTTTGGGGTTCCGAGGGTACTCATCTGCGACAATGGTCCTCAATTTTGATCTGAGAATACTAAGAGCTTTTGTCGAGACCTCGGGATCGACCTCAGATTCACTATTGTTGGTCATCCGCAAGCAAATGGCCAAGCTGAAGTCACCAACCGAATCATTATCCAAAATCTCAAGACCCACCTTGATGCCAAACTGGGCGCGTGGGCGGACGAACTCGACGGTGTGCTATGGGCTTATCGAACTACTCCGCGGACAGCCACTAGGCAAACCCCTTACTCTTTGGTCTACGGATCCAAAGCCGTGATCCCATCGGAGCTATTACACGAAACAGCTCGTGTGTCGCAGTATCAGCTCGACCAAAATACAGAGATCAGAGCTGAAGACCTAGATGTGATTGAAGAAAGTAGAGAGCATGCCTATCAGAAGCTCAAACAGTACAAGGCAGCAGCGGCTCGGTCATACAACAAACTCGTAAAACCTAGATCCTTTCAGATTGGCGACCTAGTGTTAAAGAAGGTCGAGGTCTTGCAGCACGTCGGAAAGCTTGAGCCTAACTGGGAAGGGCCCTATCGCGTCACGGAGATCGGGAAAAACATAGCTTATCGGCTCGAAGACATGGCCGGGGAGCCATTACCTAGGCCGTGGAATGCGCACAACTTTAAGAAGTATTACATTTAGCCTTCCAATTGTTTTAAATTGTAACGATTACAGAAGTCGAATTCTCTTAAGAATCGATCTTTATTTAGTGAATTAATGAAAATATGTTTGGGACGACATCCGATTGGAGTCAATCCGTAACCCCACCAGGTTATTATCCCCTCGATTAAGCTCTCATTCGACCAACGGTCATGAGTCGAGGAGGGAGCGAGCCCCCCCCCCCCATCCGATTGTTAGAGATCGTGATCCAATGAGGTCGTTTTTAGACCCGACGTGATCCTAAAAATCCTAACGTATTTAAAGCTTTCAAATCTTTGTTAGAGACCGAGATCCATTGAGAACGTTTTTAAGACCCAAAGAGATCCTAAAAATCCTAACGTATCTTCTCAAACCACTCTATTGTAGATCGAGATCCAACGAGGTCCTCTAAAGACCCAAAGCGATCCAAAGATCTAAACCTCAAAACTCCAATAAGATCGCCATCGATCCATGGAGAACGTCAAACATTAATAATCCATCTTTTAAATAATTCGATTTTGGAAATAAAGATCCGATGAGATCACCTTTGGACCCAAAGAGATCATAAAAATCCTAACACCCGCAAAATTTCACTAAAATCAAGAATCTGCGCATCCTTAGAGAGATCGACTTCAATCCAATGGGGATGACGGATAAATGATTTTTTGGTTCAGGAAATTAAGTTCAGCGAGGTCGTAGTAGGCCCAAAGAGGTCTTAAGAATCCTAACCCTTCAAAACTCTAAAAAGATCCGAACCCGCGATATCGTAGTTACAATCCGAGATCGAGGTCGATCCGACGGAAACACCCAAACGAGATCAGCCACGTGATTCGCACACCGATCCAAGAGAGAATCTAGCTATCAAAAGTAATCCCAGTTCGAGAAAGCCAACGCATACGAGATCGAATATTCCTCAACTTGTAAAGCAAAAAGAGACCAAGTATAGGGAACTTGAAATTCATCCATACATTTAGGATAAAAAAGAAAAGAGAGGTCGAATACACCTACCCATCGAGCTCACCACGCGGCGTGGCTCGATGGGCGAATTGTTCAAAATAGCACAAATAAACAAGTTTTCACCCGGCCACAACCCGGCTGGAAGGTCAAACTAATTGGCATTACAAGAAAATGGAAATTCAATCGAGCTCAATGGGGGTAGATGTGGATTCCAGAGCAGTTCGACGCCGGGCCCTCTCAAGCTCCCGAATGGTTGGGAGGAAGCTTTGGACCTGAACCGGCTGAGGGAGCTCACATTCTACCGAGCGCTTTTCTTTCTTAGCTTGAGCGATCTCGATGGCATGGCCGTATTTGTAGGTCGCCCATTCGATCTGGACCGGCTCTTCCTCTTCAGTAGAATTGGTAGCACCTGGATCTGGGAGCATGGGGCCGATCGTTTCAAAGTTGAAGTTGGGAACGATGGCATCCTAGGCTTTGAGCTGGTTAACAGCGATCTGGAAGCCCTCGGTGAGATCGTTCTCCCCCACTATCAAGCTCGCCTCTTCGAAACCCGGGCCCTCCATAAACTCACGAACTGCATATCGCTCGATCTCGAGTTTGCACCTCTTCATCTCCTCGACAGCTTTGCCGATCTTCGCCTGGGCCAGATCGAAGATCTCGTTCCGCCCCTCTTCCTTCGAAGCAGCTCGAGGCTGGCGAAATCCTCCCTCATCCCGACCAGCGCGGCCGCTTGGTCCTCCTCCGCCTTCACAAAAGCCTCTTGCGAACTCTTCCACTGAGCCTCCATGGTCTCCTTCTCTTCGACCCGTTTTCTCTTCTCCTCTCGGGTATCCCGGAGTTCCTACTCGAGCTGTTCAACCCTCTCAGGGTTCGCTGAAACGAGCCGGGCCTTCATCAGTTGGTACTTTTCCTTGTATTTTTCCTTGCCGGCTTTGAAGACCTCAGCCTCGTGGATCGAGTTAACCAGAACGGGAAGGACATCCTGAGAACGGATAGACAGATCGAGTGAGACCGATCTCAAGATCGATCCAAAAAACAACAACAAATAGAACAAGGAAAAGCTTAGAAAACTTACCCCAAAAAGACCTCTGGCAGCCTGGTACCTCTTCTGCCTCGCAGATCGTCCGGAAAGCTTCTTCTGTTCATCAATAATGCACCCGGTGTTGAAGAGGGCAGCGAGCAGATCAGGGTCTGCTTTTCCGAACGCCAGAGCTCGATCGGTACCATCCGCCTTTTTGAGCTCGAGGCCGGCAGGCCACTGAGGGAGAGGGGTCTTGGGAAAATTCAAGAGATGGGATTCCTCGTCAGATTCCTCAGAGTCCTGCAGTTCGTGAACCAATTCTCTAAAGGGCCTCTTGCCTACCCCATGCCTCGCCTGAACAAACTGGAGTTGAGAATCGACATCTTCATCAAAATATAAAGGTAGATGATCTAAATTTATTACTTGTTCGGCGTCGTCCTCGACCTGCCCTGTCGGCTGTGTCGACGATCCGGCGTGCCCCTCGAGCTCTTGACCGCGAGGTGGATCTCCAGCAGTCTGCTCAGCCAGATCGGCGTCTAGATCGTGCAACTCCTTCGAGCACCTCTCCTGTTGAGCTCGTTGGGCGTCCGGAAGAGAGCTGATTATGGCTCGAGCGGCCTCTGCCACGGGTCGCAGTTCGTCTGGGGTGGCGTTCCTTTGGTTCATCGCCCTCATTCTCGCAGCTCGAGACATTATCAATGGACGGAGATCTGCAAAACGAAATGAGAGTCAGATCGACGGAATAGACCGGAGAAAAGCAAAAAATAAAAAATAAAAGGACCCTGATCGAGTAGGGGTCCGGTCGAAGTGAGAGCATACCAAAACGGAAGTTCTTTCTACGAGTCCCGGTTATAATGCCCGTTTCGACCAGATTAACCGTCCTCGTCAGGTTTGTATGGTCCAGAAGCCCCAAGTTGGTTAACAGTTCGAATCGTTCGTGGAGCCAGGTCGATGATTTGGTTACGAGACTCCTTGGGCCGTTATCCCCCCAAGTGATTGAAAAGCGAGGTACGACCGGAAGATCGATGAAGAAAAACTTGGACTTCCAATTGACCCCATGAGACGTAGACGGAATCGACACGATCTTCCGGTTCGGCTTCGACTGAAGGTTGAAGTATCCGACTCCGGACTTAGTAGCACTGTTGAGCGTAAAGAACTCCCCGAAGTCCCAGATCTCCGGCTCGAACCCAAGACACTTCATCGTCACAATCATACAGTGCATAAGTGAGAAAGAGTTGGGGGTCAGCTGGGAAGGACATAAATTATATCGAACCAAGAAATCCGCAATGACCCGGGGAAGAGGAAGCCTGAACCCGTATTTAATGGAAGCATAGTACATACCGACCGATCTCAACCCCCTCGGTCACTCAACTGTTTCCCCCTCCTGCGGTATACAAACTGTGTATTGGGGACCCAACCCCAATAGCCTTGTGACCTCCCCGAACTCCTGAGGAGTTATCTTAGAAAACCTCTCAGAAACATGCGAGAGGGTCCTGTAAACATGCGGAGGTCGAGCAGGGGGATTCCCGATGCGTACCCCAGGTTCCCCACCATCGATCTGTCTCTCTCCGACCTGTCTTTCTTGGACTAGTTCTTCCTCTACAGACTCTCCCTCAGGCTCGTCCAGTAGCCCAATGGGCCACCTCGACCTCGATGTCGAAGCAGATCCCCCTCTATTCGCCGTCAGCACTTCGCCTAACCCCCCCTCGTCGAGCCGACACTGTTGCAAACTCAAAACCCTCATTTGGTAAAAGTGGAACCGGGAGATCGTCATCTCGTTCCGGTGAAGGTGTGAACGCCACCTGGTCTTGAGCCATAAAGTTAAAAAAGGAAAGGATTTTACCTTTAAAAGATGGAGTTCGAAGGCGACGGTTTGCTGATGAGCTGATTAAGATCGGAGCAGTTCGAAAACTCTGAGTGAGAAAGTAGTGAAATGAGGCTTGGGGGTGACCCCCTATATATAGGAGTTGAAAAATAATGCCTCGAAATACGAAACGATGCCATAATTAGCCCGCACACGCCTATCCTATGGAAGGTCGTGTCGCATTAAATATGGTGTCAGACCGATCTGAATCAAAAGTCATGCCTAATAACTAGGGCGGCAGTTCGACTCCAACGGCCATGACAGTTCCCCTACCCAATGCCAGATCGATGAAATTACCACTGCGAAAATTCACACTGGTAATTTGGGGGGCCTCTGACATGGCATGATAATACAGGAACACGTGGCGCGCCTACGTAGGCACCACGTGGACCCCACGCCAACCTGGATAAACCAGAAACGGCCTCCTGGACAGATCATCAGATCGATATCAGGTCCACAGATCATCAGATCTACACGAGGACATCAGATCGATTTACATGTCGCCCGATTATCAGATCATCAGATCGATCTTCTCCCTCCTAGGAGGAAACCCAAACAGTTAAGGATCCCGGAAGGTAATATCGATCTCTAGATCGATTACATACGTCACCGGCCACCCGAATACTGTAAAGCACTCCTGTCAGGACACGTGTGACCTTCTCATTCCCTAGGACAGGCGTACTGCGGAGCATTCAATGCCCGTCAGTCCCAGTCTTTACCCAAAGGGGAATAAGGTACGATCGATCTCACTTTAGCCCGCTCCATCGTCCGGCATCCAGATAGACGACTGGCAGCGCCATTAATGCACACTTGCAGTACACGTATTAATGTGTGATTTGGCCAAGGCTATAAATACTCGCCCCCTGAACAGTAGTTGGTAAGTCTTTACTCCGCATTAAATTGCATTTATTCTCTCTCTAAAGAGCTCCATTACTGACTTGAGCGTCGGAGTGCCAAACTTGGGCAAAACCCCAAGTTCCCCAAGCTGGTACTTAGCTCACGTGTGATAGTGCTTTTAGGTCGATAAAGAACCCACTTAAATAAATTCTTGACTGATTGACCCACATCTGACAGCCAGATCGACCAGAATTGAGCCAGATCAAAGGCTCAATCTTCATATTGGCCTTAGACAATTACACGGGGCATACCCCAACCCAAAAACAATAATAAGGAAAGCCACATAATAAAGCAACTAATAGTGTGCACATAAGTAGAGCACCAACCCCAAATGAAACGCGCAAATAGGGGCTCACAGACCTAAATTGAAATTCATCCATGTGCATAAATTAAAACATCCACAAGACTAAAACCCATGCATCTTACATACAATCCGCGCAAGAATTTAAATTTACCAATAAATTTAAAATTCTTTTAACTTTAAGTCCTACTAACTTAGAGTAATCTGAAAATTAGTTCTCTGTTTAAGAATCCATTTCAATAAATCCAAGTTTGAATTCGGATAAAATTTCGATTAATTCAAAATTAATAATTTTATCTAATTATTATTTTTAAAATAATAATATTAATTTTTTCGAAAAATTAAATCCAACTTCCAAAGATCCCAAATTGTAATTTTATTTCAAAAATAAAATAGTTTGAACTAAAATAAATTTTAAAATAAAATTTGGGATAATATTGCAAAAAACGAGGCCCAAAGGCTCCAGTCACGCCCCACTGTGCACGCGTCATGCCTGCAAAGGGGCTGCAACGCATAGGCTCGCGCCCGCGACAAGCAGCTACCTCGCAGGCTTGTGTCGTGACCGCGAAGCCGCAACAAAGTGCAGCCTCGCGCCCACGATACGACAACAACGTGCAACGGTAGCATTTTCGCATTCACATCCGCTAACCGCTAGTTTTCGGCGGCTCATTCATTATGTGTCTGTTGTGCGTGAATGAGGGAGAATCAACTAGTATGTCCCATGTTTCGTTTTTCATCCAAAAATTTTAGAAAATTTCACAATTAAATTCGGGAATTAAAATCACTATTTAATAAAGCAAATTTAAAAAAAATTTAATCAGACTTGTCAAATAATAATTTTCACAGTATTTCGGGAAACTTTTCAGATTCGAAACTCTAACTTCTAAATAGATTCAGGAATACTTAGCTATTTCTCAAATTTAAGAATTTCTCATAAACAAATTTAAAACAATTTCGAAATAATCGTTGCAAGTGTGGCTCTGATACCACTTGTTGGAAAAACTGGTTCAAAACGCAGCGAAAATTTAAAAAGTTTTCCTACAAGGACTGTTGGCTTGCAACTTTTATTTCAAAACTTAGGAGAAAAAGTTTCTCAATAACTTACTTTACTAGAAGCTTTCTTGCGTTCTTCATGCGGTAATGAATTTTGCCGTTTCACGATCGGTTCTTTCCTTCGAGACTCCAAAGTAGAAGCCCTCTAGAATGTATCCACACTAGTCCTAGGTACAAATCAGATTAGTAAGTATGCTAGTGTTATAATTTGTGTATTGAAAGAAACAAGAAATGAAAAATAGAGAGAAAGAAATTTCCCCCGTCAAAACCCAATGGATGTGTAAAATAAATTCACCCTTGAACTCCAAAGAAAAAGGCTCCATCTTTTCTACAAGTTAGAGTTCCTTTTCTTTTCTCCGGAATGAAGAATAACACTTCATGAATGTTGGTCTAAAAGAATGAGAGAAAACTCTTCTCTTTTTCCTAAGAAGAAATAACGATCTATTTTTTCTGATAAGAAAAGAGAGTCTTATCTCTTCTTAAATTATATAATGAGATAATATGATATAACTAATTAATAATCATATTATTAATTAATATAATTATCCTAACTATTTTAGGATATTATCTCATAATTATTTATTTCACAAATAAATAACTTATGACTTTATCCTTTATTTATTTCATAAATAAATATTTTATGATATTATCCTTTTATTTATTTTATAAATAAATATTTATGATAATAACAACTTGATATTATCTTTGTATTTATTTCATAAATAAATACTAATTATAATAATAACTTGATATTATCTTCACTTATTTATTTCATAAATAAATAAGTCTTGATATTATCTTGCACGTCACTTATTTCTCAAATAACATAAGATAATATCTTCTCCTTTATTTCTCAAAGGATGGTAATATCCTTTATTTATTTCTTAAATAAATAAAGTTAGATAATGTCACATTTACTTCATATATAAATAAATATTACCAATTTCTAATTAATAATTAATTATTTATTGGACTTCTTTATTTCGGATTGGGCCTTAGAATTAATTCTCTAATTAAATCTAATGGTCCTATATAATTAATTCTCCAATTAATTATATTTGGGCTTTACAATTATATTTCCAATTAATTGTACTTGGGTTCTACAATTAACTCTCCAATTAATTATATTTGATGAGGTCTGATTTGAGTTATCAAACTCTTAACATTTAGAATTTGTATAAGTGGGAAACTGAGGTGAGAGATTTCGGTAAGGATCACCGGAAGGCGTGGGGTCTACCTACTAGGAACAAACACAAGCAAAGCATGAGAAGGCCAAGTTGGGGAAATGGGGGTTGAAACCCAGTTTGGCTCTCCGACGCTCAACTCAGTGGAACAGACTCAGGTGAATATGGAGGAAAGTAAAACAGAGCTCAAGTAATGGAAGCTTGCTTACTGAAGGAGATGATCTCTGAGTATTTATAGTTGAGAGTGAGGGCCCTTTTAGTAATTTTGTGCCAAGTGTTCCCAATGAGATGTTGCCCTAGACACGTGGCCCATGTTAGGAATAGTGCCCTGAAAGCCGATGTAATAGTCAGCTTTAGTACTTTCCTTTTGTAAATCACAGACAATCTTTGAATAATACGAATTGAGGCAACACTTCTTTATGTGCTCTTGTTTGATTGTGCGTTTCCTTTTGACTGCGCATGTATAAGAACTCCCCTAATCAATATGACTTATAGGACTCAACCATTTAGGTGAAGTGGTTCATGAGACGAGCCCTATATCACATAAGTCATGATTAGAAATCACTCCAAGCCGATGAGTCCAAAAGACAGTAGGAGTGTCAACCTGACTCGTTCGAGGCTTGCTCGTGTGATCACGCCCTTAAGAAGGACCACATTGTTTCATGGGGTGCAAAGTGTATAGTTGATACGTGCGTGATACATGGGGGTGCTTACTTATTCTAAGTGGGTACATTGAGGTGTCCCGTGTGAGAAGATTCCTAAATGGGAAAGGAAGTTTCTATATCTGGAAAAAGAAACTTCCAGATTAGGAAATATCTCACGAGTCATTGATGTGATTAAGTGATCCTTAAACTTGAGGTTGCTTTGATACTTTATGAGCTAACTCTGTAGTCTTAGGTGTAAGCTTTAAAGGGTGTCGCCTTAGACAACTGCTTCAAGGCTTATGTTGGGGCTGCACAAGTGGTACATGAAAGTATATGAGAATTAATAAAGGACCTACGCTTGCATTAGCAAGATGATGATCTCTTATTGTGTAAGTCATTCATATGCCATCTAGGCGTCCTTGGCCAAGGCAGTGGATCTAGACATCAAGAAAAGAGTTTCCTGGATTGAGATCAAATGGATATGAAATGCACTTAGCATTAAGATCAAGATTATTAGGGTTCTAATTATTCCTTTGCCCTAGATCTTGATCTTGATTAAGGTTCTGTCGAATCGAGACATTCTTATTCAGCTAGGGGTCAAACACCTGTTGCTAGACTATGGTCGTTTGATCTGTGGACTAATTAATTAATTAGAGAATTAATTAATTAGGGTCACTGCTAATTGAATTAAGAACCTAGAGGGTCACACACAATAACCCGGTCACGTGGGTTAAGGCTTGAATTGATTAAACGAGTTGATCGAACTATTAAGAGAATGGTGGGGCCCACACGTGTGGATCACATGTGTGGAACACGTGGGTGGCACGTGTCCTTGTGACACGTGTAGTCACGTGTTTATGTGTATATATATATTAAATAATTAATGTGTCAATTATTTAATAGACTTTGATTTAATTTTGAATTAATATTAAAGTTCTAATTTGGAGAAATAAAGTCTAATAAATAATTACTTATGAATCAATTAATTATTAGTCTTCAAGTTATTTATTATTTAACAAATAAAGTAAAATAAAATATCTAAGAGAGTTAGATATTATTCTTGCCCAACAAGTTGGTCAAAAGGTGAACTTTTGGTCAAAGTAAGAGATTTAGTCTCCAAGCAAGAAATCCCTTTCCAAAAGAGTTTGGAATTCCTTGTCCAACAAGGAGTGGGGTTCGAACCCTAGCCTCATAAATAGAGGGGTTCGAACCCCATAGGGAGATGATACACAATTTCTCCTTCTCCATAATTATACACTAAACCCTAGAGCTTAAACACCGAATATAGAACTAGCATCCTCCCTATTCGGATCGTGGTCGTGGTTGGTGGACTATTTCTCTAGAGGGCTACTGTTGTGAAGTCTTGAAAGATTTGAAGGAGCTTTTGAGGATCAAGCCACGAGAAGAGTGTCTTGGGCGGCTAGAACGTATCGAGAAAGCTTCTAATTAAGTGAGTTTCTTTATCTCTACGAATTTGGGAATAGGAATTGCAATATTCAATCCTTGCTTAGTTGGGTAAATTTTTAATTTCCACTGCGTTTCTGTCTCGTTTTCCCAACAGCCCAATGTGGGAGGTCTGAGGGAAAGCATCTGTAGGCCTGCCATAAAGGTAGTCGTAAAGCAATAGCAGCAGGTGCCCTACCATGTACGGAGTGTCAGAGATCACTACTGGGTTATTACCGAGGGGATGACGCGCTCGGTGTGAGTGGGAATGAGACACCATTTGGATGGAGGACCTCGAGGGGCTCGAGGGGTCCCAACTCTATGAAATCCAATGAGGGCTCGAGGGGCTCGATTGCCTGTGGGCCATGTGGCGATTTGGACTCAAGCCCGATGGGAGACTCGTGCCCACAGAGAGACTCAAGCCCGAGGAGAGACTCGTGCCCGAGGGGAGACTCGTGCCCGAGGGGAGACTCAAGCCCGAAGAGAGACTGGAGCCCGAGGGGAGACTCAAGCCCGATGGGAGACTCGTGCAGGGGAGACTCAAGCCCAAGGAGAGACTCGTGCCCGAGGGGAGACTTATAGTTTTGCCAATTGCTAGGCTTTAGCCATTTCCAAGTTGTAGCACCCCGGAGCGCAGAGCACTACATCCCACGTACCATAACCCGACGCGTGTAATGAAATAGAGACTCCGCACACACATCAAGCCACAGCGAACGGGTGACAAACAAAATCTCTCCAAGGTTAGGCGGTCTAGACCCTAAATCAGAGTGCGCCAAATAACAAATATCAAATACGGAAGCTACCAGGATTCAAACATAACTACTTACACATGCTCAACATATAAACAAGATATACATAGTATACCCATCCCGGGTCAAATAAATCATACAATTTCCAAAGTTCGAATTTCAAACCATATCTTATACATATTTATACCTAATATCAATGCAGAAAGGTGAAGAAGCAAGAGATGCAGAAGACTCGACTAAAAGACTCGAACAAACCAAACGACAGACCGTCGCCTAGCACGAACCAACACCTGTACCTGCAAACTCAAAGAAACAAAAGGGGGAAAAGAAAACAACGAGGACGGGTCAGTTCTAAAGACTGGTGAGGGGCCTAACACACGCACACATACATATACGTAAGAGCAAAGCATATTCAAAATTAAAGAGTTCATGAACCTGGGCATGGTTTTTGCAATCTAAAACATTTAAACCCGTGATACTATATATAAGGAAAACGGGGTTTAAGGCCGAAGGCCAAAATTAACCAATTTTATAAATTAGAAGTCCACTCCCGTTTCACGAAGTAAGTTCATAACCAAACAAACAACTCGGCGAGTACGAGTTGCGGACCACCTTTCTCCTTTCAAAATTCATAAACAAAATCGAAATTCAAACTAAAACAGAATTAAACACACATACCTCTTCTCCGGGTGATGGAAGGGTGGCCTACCCTACTCATCGTTCTCATGTCAGGGTCGTGAGTTTCATAACACTCACGCCCAAGGATTCCATCCCCCACTAACCTCCTAGTGGGTTCCGGATTGATCCTATAAGTTGGAGACCGTACTCGGGAGTTACCTGACGGCCTGACACCGTCTCGGGGCTCCCTTGCACAAATCTTCGGGGCCTATCTAATTGTTCAAATTGTTCGAAAGTTTTAAATTTTCAAAATCACACTTATTTTTCAAAGTCATAACTCGCTATTTTCAAAACACACACACCAACCCCTTTTTCAAGAGAAACAAACGAAAATATATCATACGTATACATAAAATCATTTTTCAAACGTTTCATAGCAAATGGGCCAATTCCCAAAAAATACATATCAAACACGTATCTATATACATATATATACTTAGGTCGCATGTAGGCTTCAAAATTCACGTAGGATTATAGGTCGTATTAACTAAAAGAAAGGAACCTCACCTTGTCGACCACAACGGACGAAGCAAACCGGAACTCACTTAAATTACCACCTCCTTCTCACGTGACGAACCTCTGAACAAAAAAAAAAAGACAAGAGATAAACTTAGACTTAAAATGAACCATATAGACACTCGGCTAATGAATATGGATGCAAATGAAGCAATGCTACCTCGCATACTTTAACACTTAGACATATCGGTGCAAATATCATATTACCATATCAAAGACATGCAAATCAAACTCATAACAAGTCAAATAAAGTCATAACATATCATATCATACTCATTCATGAGGTTAAAACACTTAATTGAGGTAACGAATACAAGAAAGCAACAAGAGTTAGCATTTAGGGCATATAAGTTCATACACGTATTCGTGAATCGAAATCATGTAAATAGTACATAAATTAACACATAACACACTAAATAAGCACCTAATATGTCATATTACATCATAACTCATGCATCTTTAAGTTCAAATTACAAATACAAGGCAAGACATGCAAGAATATATCACACGTTGCACTTAAACGTCTATGCACCTAAGTCACGTTTAAACTTATCAAATGAAGCCGTAAAAATAAAATAAATGACAAAACATATCATATAATCATATATTAGCATGTTGGGATCATAATGAGAAGATGAATAAAATAAAAAACGAAGCACGAAAGTCACACACAAACACACCCAAGGGTTGTCACGGGGGTTACAAGGTGCAAGCACAAGGTCTTGCACCCCCGTTAACACACCCAGGCCTCAAAACAAACAAGTAATGGGAGTTAACACTCCCAAGAGGAAGGAGGGTGACCCCCCGTTAACAACCACAATAGCTCAGCCTTCCTCAAAACGGTAACGGACGTTAGCCCGTTCTTCTTCTCCAAACAAGAGCAGCCATGGCTGCTCTCCCCTACATCTCCAACAACAGCAATGCAGCAGCACAAAGGAAGAAATCAAGGCAGCAAAAACACAAGGCAAAACAACAGCTACAAGCATCACACACGCAGTAACGAAGCAAGAACGAAACAAGGGGATCAAACATGTATATATCTCCATTTTCATACAAAAAGCATTAATGGTAACCTTCATTAAATGTAACCTACTTCTGAAATGAGTTCATATAAACAATAATGGATGTCTTAATATCATTTGTGATATATCAAACCAACAAGAATCAAGAGATTTCATGCCAAATTCATTAAATTTCTCTAAACCCCTACTATTCATCATATTATCCATAGCATGCTTGATTCTCCATGAAATTCAGAAAATAAGCATTCAAAACAAAGAGGAGAAGACGGAGAGAAAGATTCCGGACTTACCTTTTGAATTTGAGGCGAATCGGAGGTGTATGGAGCAAGAAATGGCTAAATGAATAGTGCAAATCCCCTTCTCTCTCTCTCTCGGATGAACTGATGTTTTTCCTCTTTTTCCTTGCTTGGGGTCCGAATTAGGAGCATATGGGGTGAAATAGGGTTTAATTAGGTTCAAATGGGCTCAAATATGGGGCAATTCGGATAAGAAACGGGTCGGTTATGATCAAAACAGGTGAAGGTGGCGAATCTATCACATTGGTTGTGTTTCGGGCGAAATTCGGAGGATCAAACAAGCTTAGAAAAATATGAGGCTAGGTTCCCTGTCTTCCTTTCTTCATTAAAAGTTCAACGCCTTTTCCAGATCGAATCCGAATTCCCGAGCTCGAGATATAAATTCCGCAACACAAGGCGCACTAAAGCAAGTTAGGCCCTTAAGTCCCTAACAAATAAAATGGTTCGAAAACAGTATCAAACGAACATAAAACCATGCAACGAACATAAGAACACATTAATAAAACATATAGTTCATGCATAGCACGTAATCACAAAAATCAAAAACAAAAACGGATTCTAACGGATTAAAAATGAGGTAAATAGGGCATAAACGTTCAAATATTTAATTAAAATAATTCAAGAATATAACATAAATAATAAAATAAACACGCAATTCGCTTAATTAAATAATTTTAAAGCACACATAGCACTCCCATAATGGCATACTTGTATGACCAGACGAGCGGGATGTTACACAAGTAGTTTATAAGGGCGGCTGAGTTGGCTCGAGGATACAAGTGGCGAAACCATAAGGGCCGACGTGTCATGGCGTGGGCTCGTCTTATTTGTGCTCCATCAATATTTAGGTTTTATAATTAATTCTCCAATTAATTAACACATGGTCCAATTTCTCGATTAGCCACGCGCCCAAATCTTGCTCACGTGCCACATGTGTAACAAACCCTTTGAACCTGGCACTGTGTGTGACCCTCTAGGTTCATTATTTAGTTAGCAGTGAGTCTAATTAATTAATACACTTATTAATTAATCAGCTCACAGATCACACAATCGTAGTCTAGCAACAGGTTTATGACCCCTACCCGAATAATGAATTAAATCGAAAGAACCTTTCAGTCAATGACATCTATGAGATACAATCCTCCTACCATTCCATCTCTCGATTAAGACCTAGGGAATGGGAATAATGAGAGCCCCCATTAATCTTAATCTTGAAGCTAAGTTCATTTCATATCCATTTGATCTCAATCCAAGAAATACTTTTCTTGATGTCTTGACCCACTACCTCTATCGAGGGTTTTAGGATGGTATATGAACGATTTATGCAATAAGAGATCTTCTCGCCTTGAGCAAGTGTAGGTCCTTTATTGATTATCACATGCCTCCATGTGCCACTTTCTAACCCCAACATAAGTCATAATTCAGGTGTCTCAAGCGACAACATTTTAGACCTATATCTAAGACTACCTAGTTTGCTCACACGAGACATCAATGGAATTTCAAGTCAAAGAATTAATTACTCACACCATTGACTTGTGAGATGTTTCCTAATCTAGAAATTTACTCTTCTAGAAGTGGAAAGTTCCTTTCCCATTTAGGAGTCTTCTCACGCAGGATAACTTAGTGTACTCGTTCTCATAACGAGCACCCTTGTGTATTGTGTACACATAAAAGTATGCACTTTACACCCCATGAAACAGGGTGATCGTTCTTACGGACACAATCCCACAAGCAAGTCTCAATCAAGCCTAATTGACACTCCCACTATTTGTTGGGCTCATCGACTTGGAGTAGTTTCTAATTCGACTTGAGTTGGGGTTTATTTTATGTGTCATTCACCTAATGAAAAATTCCCTAATACGTGATAAGTTCATTTGGGACTGGAATCCAAAAGCAAGAGACTCCTCTTTACTCAAGAAACTTGGCCAAATACGTGATAAGCTCTTACATCTTTTTGGGGACTCTGTAGTTGTTATACGGGGCTTAAGAGCTGTTGGAAAACACAGAGTTTGCACAGCGAAATTTTAAACATTTTTCCAAAAGCAAATTGTAAAACTTGCAATGTTTGTTTGCACAGCGGAATTTTAAAATTTTTTCCAAAAGTGAATCGTAAAACTTGCGATTTTCGTTTCACTAATTAATTAATTAATCAGTTTACAGATCACACTACCATAATCTAGCAATGGGTGTGTGACCCCTAGCCGAATAACGAAATGAATCGAAGAACCTTTCAGTCAATGACAATCAATGAAATACTATCCTCCTACAACTCAAGAATTAAGGCATGAGAATAAATTCAGAGCCTTGTTATTCTTGATCTTTAAAGTTAAGTTCGTTTCATATCCATTTAGTTCTCAATCCAAGAAAACCCCATTTTCTTGATGTCTTGATCTTTTATCCACCTTGGCCAAGGGTTTAATATTTAATGGACTACGAACAACTTAATCAGTAAGAGATCATTTTTGTTCTTAACAAGTGTAGGTCCTTTATTGATTCTACTAATTCTACATATGCCACTTGTATAATCCCAACATAGGTCGTGGTTCAGGTGTCTATATGGCGACACTCTTTTAAGCCTATATCAAAGACTACAAAGTTAGCTCATATAAGACATTCCAGAATCTCAAGTCAATGGATTATTAATCACGTCATTGACTTGTGAGATATTTCCTAATCTGGAAGTTTCTGAAAACTTTATTTCCCATTTAGGAATGTTCTCACACGGGACATCTCAATGATGAAGTTCTTGTAACAATCACCTTCATGTATTATGAACGCATCATCGTATGCACTTATCACTACATGAAATTGAGTGATCCTTCACAAGGACATAATCACATAAGCAAGTCTCAACGGAGTCAAGGTTGACACTCCCACTGTCTGTCATACTCATCGACTTGGAGAAGTTTCTAATCCTCGCCTATGGAGTTAAGAACTTGTTTCATGTGCCGTTCTCTTAAGGGCAAAGCTCTTAACGGCCTCAACGGATTACGGGAGTTCAAAACATGCAACACACAGTCAAACCCACACAGATATAAATAGGAACATAGTGATTGCCTATGAACAAAATCATTTAGTTTATTATTCAAAGATTGTTTGTGATTTCACAAGGAAATAATAAAGCAACAAAATTGCTTTAAGGGCACTATTCCTAACAAGAGTTTGTTTGGAAAACTATGAATTAAGCTCAAGCAAGGTTTATGAGCTACTGCGTGAACTGGAAGAAAACAACCCTGAATGCTGATGATATGGAAGTTTTATATTCCACCTAAACTCAGCTTCATAACATGGCTTGCATTCAAGGGAAGGCTGCCCACAAAGGATAACTACCTATAATACTTGAATATATATCTCTCCATACTTGAATATATAATACTTGCATTCATCACACTTATTTTTATATTGTAACTTCATTAGGGAAGTCTGGAGAGATGTCAAGATCTGGGCAAAAATTCCTTTTGGAATGTAAACTCTTGCTAGCTCGGTTCATGTTCTCAAATCGAAATATAGCGGAGCAAAACCTAAATTAAAAATTGCAAAACTAATTCTTTGCAGCACAGACTTTGCAATTTGGGAGGGTCGAAACAAGAAAGCTCTTGGCAACACAAAATTTGAAGTCAAGGATGTGATAGCAAGAATCAAGCGGCGTACGTTTACTGCTTTATATCATTTGTACCCCGTGAATTTTATTAACGGTTATCTTAGCTGTTAAGACTACTGTTCTGATAGGACTTTGAACTTTTGTTTGATTTTTGTAACTTGTAACTGTGGATTGTTAGTATTGAAAACCCACCCCATCACTTTGCACCACATGCACATAAAGAACATTATAAAGGCCTGAACCTTTTAGTTTTGGGCCTGAGTAATGTTTTCTTTTATCCTAATTATCCTAACACTTGGAAATGCTTTTCAGGAACCAAAACTAGCAAGTAAAATCACTAGAACTTTGGATTTTAATTGGGCGCGAGCATCCTCAAATGGACTTGACAAAAATATCAAAACAGTCAAAGACAAAGAACAAGTGCTAATCTGAAATTACAGTTTGGCCGATAAGCAGCCTGGAGCAGACTAATACAAGATCAAGAGCCTAAAATTTGGGTTTGTATTACAACAGCCGAAGATCATAGATCACAACCACAAATTTGAAGCAAATTAAGCATCAACAAAAACCGATTAACAACAACACTTGTCTAACAGTCGGATTTTATTAGGGTAAGCATCTCTCAAGCTTTAAGCAAAGTATCATCATGTAATTAGTCGTCCACTTTGCATTAGAAGTCGGTTCCCTGTTGTACTCTTTTTCCCTCTTGGGGTTTTGATCCCACAGGGTTTGTTGTGGTTAAGTTTTAATTAACCCTATATGCTTGCAAGCGTACACTTGTCAGGTGTAGCACATAAGGTGTCGAACCTACAGAGAAGGGAAAACCAAACAGTCACTTCGTATATTCTCCAATCGATAGACCAAACCAAAACTCAGAGGGGATTACTAACTACTACAAGACTGAACACAAACAATAACTAAAGACTCAACAAACAACACGACAAATAGCCTAGGGAGATAACAATAGACAGGTTCAGTGATCAAATCAAAGCCAAACAAATACTCAGATTATTACAATCCTAATCACGAATGTTTATGCAAGCTTCTCTCAAAGTCAGACACACGTGCTTAAGTGTTTGTGTAAGCCACTCTCGTGGTCAAACATCCAAAAACAAATTAAACCATATGAATAGGATTAGAGATAATTAAATAGCAGCGGCACGTCATATACTATTTAACCATAGATTGCTTAGAGAAAGGCTGAATCTCTTCATCTCTTTAACACTAAGTGTTTAGGAATTAATAATCCAAATTAACTAACAATATCACGATCAGAAAGCCAATATCAAGATTAGAAAGCCAAATTTTCCGATGGAATTCCGACGAATTTTCCGTTGGAATGCATATTTTCTAAGCAGTGGGAATTCCGTTGGAATTCCGTCGGTTTTCCGTCGGAAATTCCAACAAAAAACCGATGGAATTTACCGTCGGTTTTTTCCTGTCAGTTTTCGACTGTTTTCTCGTAATGCATTATTCTCATGGCTACGACACTAACGAAACATGAACACAATAACAATAAATATAATAAAATTAATTAAAATCATGCTTCAAAAATCATTCACAATCATCCCAAAACACGAAATACTAGTTTTCGACGTAACAAATAAATAAAACTGAAATGAAAAGAAAAGGAAAAGCTTAGGATTGTCTTCTTCGGAAGCCGACGAGATTCCTTCATGGAAGATGGAGTTCTAGCCTCTTGGCTAGATTTCCCGTTCATCTCCAAAGTTGCGTTGTTTCTTCTCTTCTCCTTCTCCAAGTTAGAATAATGAAAGCTAGGGTTTAGAATATCATAATAGCTCTTTTATTATGCCAAAAAACGAGTTCCTAATGGGTTTGGATGAGTCCAAGAGTGAAATAATGAGTTGAAGCCCGAAAATTAGCATCTAGACAGTCGTCACGCCCACAGGTCGTGATGCCATCACGCCCGCGATGATATGTTAACTTTGGATTTGGGTTTGACTGGCCATCAAGCCCGTGATGGATTCCTGCGTAAACTTATCACGCCCGTGATGATCTCTTGGAACAGTCGACTTCGGCTCTTTTGGCTCTTTTCATTTTCTAAACGCCGTCTTATGCATTATTTTCACCATTTCTTCTATTTTCGACTCCAAAGTGAAATATGAATTGAAATGGAGCAATTTAGACACAATTAGGCACGAAAATGACATGAAAACATATGAAATATAAACTAAAAATATTAAATATTTTAGGCCTAACAGTGTTTTACCCCTTGAGGTTTTTAATGATGTAATAAGAACCGTGCATAGTTTTGGATAGGGAAACATTCGAGAGCATATCCACCTCGTATTTTGTATTTTTGTACTTGTACATTCTTCACATGGAATAATATTTTTACCTTCCACAAAAAAAATTTCCCTAATAGCCTGATGGATTAGGGGAGTTCTAATATATGAGTACGTAATAGGAAATACAAAAAACATGCAATTGCACATAAAGAAGTATTTGCTTATGATCAATATCATACGTTTATTATTCAAAGATTGTCTGTGATACAAGGAAAATGTCAAAGCGGATTACGTCGAATCGGCTTTCTAGGGTACTATTCCCAACTCACATGGCATCTCGGGAACGATGAGAGGTCGAGAAGCATCGTCGGGTGCATTTCATCAAGCTGGGGACCGAGTGAGGATTTCCCGTCTTAGGGTAGTGAAGGCACTTCCTTCGACCTAGGGGTCGGAGGAGTTTTCAATCGAGGTAAGGTAAAGGATCCACGTGTCCACTGGAGCCTATGCCACATCAACGAGTGGGGTCCTACCATGTCATTGTTGATGCTAAAATGTATGCGTGCCCAATACATAGATATATTTGCACTTTTTCTTGTCAGTTCAATTGGGGCTTGAATCTCCTTTTTCTTTTTTTCTTTTTTTCATCTCATATTACTTAGGTATATTGGTAATAAGCGGTTGAGATATGAAATAAATTGAAAAATTATTTCTTCTAATGATAATGTGTTTGACCTAACTCATTCCCAAAAGCTAGATATTGAGGGGAGGGTTGTCAAAGCATTATGAATTCACATCTTTTAAGTTTTGATGTGGGACATTTGACACACTCATTCACTCTCAGGGTTGCGAAATGCAGGACAAACTGGAGCGCGAAATGCGGGACAAAGTGAAACGTGAATTTTGAATAAATCGAAACATCTGTGGGGGGTTGAGAGACAGACCTTGATTAGAACCTTGCAGGAATCCGAATATCTCTAGTTGTCAAACCATTATGAATTGAACACCACGTATCTTTGAAGTTTCAATGTCGGATATGCTGGTATCTGGTTTATAATTCAAATATTTAAAAATCTAAATTTCTAATTATTCTAATATACGGATATGAGAATTAGTTTGTCTCAAAATTGAATTAGAATATGTTATTACATTTACATAACTGGTAGCTAACTAGAATTCATACATACATGCATTAAAACTACACGACAATATTACTTTTGCAAGTCAAAATCACAAACATATATATGATAAAGTTTAATATCTTTACAAATAGCAATAAAAATAAAATCATCCTGCTGCAACCAAAAGTTTTCTCCAATCTTCACTTCCCCACTATACAGAATCTTTTTTGAAGTAAAAAGAGCTATATGCCTCAAAAACCCTGTGTTTTATCGAAAATGCAGAAAAGAGCCTTTAAAAAAAAAATTATCTCTAAAAACCTTATATTTGTTTTTCTTTGCACCGAAAACCCTAAGCCATGTGTTTGGCTTACACGCGCGTTGACTGCGATTATTTAAGTCTTATGACACTATTTTAGACTGTATAATGACTTTAATACCCTTACAGAATTAATTTTTTGTTTAACCCTCTGTTACTTGAAATATGCATAAAAAACCCTGCACATGAAATTTAAAAATTAGGCCTATCCCACGATGATAATTAATTTAAATAACAATTTTTTATTTAATTAGCAAACAATTAGATAATTAATTAACGTACGATTTTTTTTAATTAAGACATAATATAAATTTTACTTCTATAAAATATTATAAATTTATAAGTTTATATAAAATAAATAAATAATATGTTGTAAATATTATTTTTTTTGGTGCAATAAGTTGTAAATTAATTTTATAAAAATTCTCCAAACATGATGAACAACAATTGAATAATACGTTGTCATTATTATAAATTTTAAAAGTTTATATAAAATAAATAAGTAATATGTTGTAAATACCAATATTAAAATTAAATATTAAAAATATGTCCCAAATATTATGAAGGATAATTAATTAACGTACGATTTTTTAATTAAGACATAATATGAATTTTACTTCTATAAAATATTATAAATTTATAAGTTTATATAAAATAAATAAATAATATGTTGTAAATATTGTTTTTTTTTTTTTTTTGGTGCAATAAGTTGTAAATTAATTTTATAAAAATTCTCCAAACGTGATGAACAACAATTGAATAATACGTTGTTATTATTATAAATTTTAAAAGTTTATATAAAATAAATAAGTAATATGTTGTAAATACCAATATTAAAATTAAATATTACAAATATGTCCCAAATATTATGAACATCAATTAAATATTTCAAGTAACTAATTTTTTTTTTTTTTTTTTTTTTTTTGTCGTCAGGGTTTTTTATGCATTTTCAATAAAACACAGGGTTTTTCGGGCATATATATATGTAAGGGTATATTAGGAAATTTACACGATTTTGTTTACCAAATAGGTTTAAGGGGAGGTGAGCAAATGATTTATAACTCAAGGTTTTTTTAACTAATTATTTTTTTATCAGGGTCTTTTCTGCATTTTCGATAAAACACAGGGTTTTTTAGGCATATAGCTCGAAGTAAAATAGTTTAATCTTTTATGTTATATATCCATGTGTATATTGAAGAGTGAGAGAATATTTGATATATATATATAATTTTATTAATTTGTTGAATATTATTATAAATGTTATTACTAAGTTTATTTGATTATAGTAATCACTAATATTCATGATAATAATATATGCACTTAAAGGCAAGAGTGTTATAACCAATCGATAATCAACAAGAATTAGCTTCACCTGAATTAATTGGAAGAGTCGGTGAATGTGGTAGAGTTGGGTACTTAGATAAGTTAGGGCATTTTATCAAAAGGGACGTCCCAGTTGTTTTAGTTAATTAACTCCAAGTTTTTAAGTTTTTACTATATAATCCTTTATTTAATTATGTTTAATAAAATAAATATTAAATATAATTATTTTCCACGTGTTCTGTCGATCTTTAAGAATTCTTTTTCTTTATTTTTGTTTATCTTTTTTATTTTCTTTTATATTTTTCCTTTATTGTCTTTTATTATTTTTTTCTTTTATTTTCTTTTATTATTTTTATTCATCTGAATTTTCAAGAGCTCTGGATTTTTATTTGAATATCGAAATGTCGATCTTACATGTCCCTTGATCGATCACTTGGTCGACTAAAGATCGACTATATTGATTACTTGATCTTCAGGATCGAGTAGTCGATCACTTGGATCGATTAGTCGATCTTCAAGTGATCTATTAGTCTGGTCGATCTTGTTGATCTTCAAGATTTTTGAAGATTAACAGGATCGATATGTCGATCACTTGAAGATCGATTAGTCGATCCTGTTAATCTTCAATACTCTTGACGATCCACATGTCGATCTTCATACATTAAATACAGAAAAATAAGAGAAGACGATAAGATTAATCGTGGTTGTAGCAGAAGACGACGCAGACTAGCAGAAGACGACAATACAGACGACGATCGGTAGAAGACGATGAACGCAGGGCAATGGCGACGATGAACGCAACGACCAGTAGAAGACGATCGGCGAGAGAAGGAGAATGAGAGAAGAAAAAAATAGGGTTTGATTTGGGTGGAAGATCTGGAATTTGAAAATTATGACGTGGTTATCGATATAATATTGAAGAAATTTAAAAAAAAAAAAAAGAAATTAAAGAGCCACGTCAGATAATAGAGGAATAAATAAACAAAAAAAAAATTGAGGGTTATATCCCTAAAAAAAAAGTCTTGGCCGTCCCTTGCGCTCAAATTGTCTCTAGATGAGTTCAAGAGTACAATCAAATCAGAATGACTTTAAATTGAATTCAATCTTGCGCATAAGATCTTGATTTCATGATTTTACCCGTAAAACACAGCCCCAAAAACTCAGGCGCTGACGCTCAAGCGTTGGAGTCACACTAAAAAAAGAGTATTAATCTAACATTTTAAATTTAAATCACTATAACATCTACCTACACTAATAGGTATGCTTATTGATGTATTACATCGTCCCTAATACAAAATATAAAATTCTAACATCATCCCAAACATTAAGTACATAAAGTTAATCGACAGATCCTCCCAAACAACCCAAACATAAATCATATCTTCATCAATCTTGCTAGTATCAAATTCAGGGCAAATTAGATACATCACATAAATGACATATATACACACAAGCACACGTTGATGAGTAGTTAGATGATCCTTAACATGGCTCAAAACATACATCAAACATCCATATTAAAATGATGAAAGCATTAAGGGATATAGTTGTTTGTTGTGTTCTTGAAACTTTATATATATAGCAAAAGGGTAGTTATCTGGCAAGAGGGTCAACAAAGCCGATACAAGTATGATAGGATCATGAAACAAGCCTCGTGGCCACCAACTTTCTTCTCACTCCGATACAAGTATGATAGGATCATGAAACAAGCCTCGTGGCCACCAACTTTCTTCTCACTCCTCCTTTTCCTTGTTTCTTTTAATTATAACACAACTCTCTCTCTCTCTCTTGTTTCTTTATTTGACATTGTTTGGCCTAAAAGTAAAGTCTCAAGTCTCAACAAATGCAAATTAAAACCCAAGCTCATCACTCAATGGCTTGTGAGCTGTGGCCCCCTTTCACACACACACAAACACATTCATCAAAAAGGAGTGAATTACAAAACCCAACCAACCCAACAGATGGTAAAGTAACATAGATGAGGAAAATTTTAATAAAGCACATTACAAAAGGTCACAAAACAAAGCTGTCCCTCACATTTCTTTCAAATTTACTCAAATCCCACATCCCAAACAGATCATATATTCACTCCTGCAACTACCAAAGCAACACAAACTCTCTGGGACATTTTATCAAACACTATGAAGAGTACTACTACTAGAGAAGGCAAAGGACCTCCTGCGGCTGATTTGCTCGTATGTTTTCCGTCCAAGGCCCATTTAAGGCTAATGCCCAAGCCAATCTGCAGCCCAGCTCGACCGTCAGAAACCACCGCCCGCCACCACCAGCACCGCCACTCCAGCAATCACCTCCACCACCGGAGCAAATCTAGCAACCGGCGCGGCGGCCATGGCAGCCCGCTTTTCTGGGCCAAGACAAAGCCCCATCATCGTCAAGATTCCGATATATCAGAACCCACATCGCCAAAAGTCACTTGCGCAGGGCAAATTAAAGTCAGGTCGAAGCCGGCCGGTTCGTGCAAGAATTGGCAGTCGGTTATGGAGGAAATCGAGAGGCTGCATAATAACAGGAAACAGAAGAAAAAATCTGCATGGATTGAAGCATTAGGGTTCAAAAAAGAAGTGATGCAGTTCCTGACGTGCTTGAGGAACGTACGTTTCGATTTCCGCTGCTTCGGCTCTTTTCCGACCGCCGGGATCACTTCAGACGACGATGAGGACGAAGACGAAGACGACGAAGAGGAGGACGAGAGTATCAGAAAGTCAGGATTTAAGGATGATGATGATGATCATAATTCGAGAGCTGTCTTTTCCAAATGGTTCATGATCTTGCAGGAAAATCAAGAGGAGAAAAAGGAAAAAATGGCAAGGCCGTGCTTGGATGATGATGACGGCGTTGATTGCGACGGTCCAAGTGGGCCGCCACCGCCGAACGCGTTGTTGCTCATGCGCTGTCGATCTGCTCCGGCGAAAAGCTGGCTGGAAGAGAGAGAAGAAGAAGAAATATTGAAGAGAAATGAGGAGAGAGAGAGGAAGGAAGAGGCGGAGAACAAACAGAGCTTGGTGGTGATGCGATGTGGATCAGATTACTCCAAACTTTCCGATGATATTGCCAAGGAAACATGGGTTGTGGGAGGAGTCAAAGAATTGCTGTCCAGAAGTCGAAGTTGTAAGAGATGAACATCCAAATTGATTGATTAACTCCGTATCGTTCATATATATATATTTTCCTTTTCTTTTTTGAGATTAAAATCCTGCTTCTTTTGCTGTAATAATTGGTGTTGAGACTGATTTGTATACTGAATTATGTGTTGGGGTCCTTGATCAAAACTTCGTTGTTCAGGTTTTATAAGGGTATTTTTGTATGTTTTAATTGCTCTGTGTTGAGAATATAATGTAGTTCATGTGTATAGTAATGGATTTCCTCTCTCTGATGAGTTTACTTCTTTGAGGTCCTACAATTTCGATTCCAGACATTTATATATATTTTTTTTAAGAGAATTAATGATGGTTATTCATGAACTACTGTAAATAAAATTTAAATCCGTGATCTATCCGTTAAAGTACAAATATTTACCATTTAAATTATCTGTTCATCTTTACAAGTTAATTAGATTAACATCTGACCTGTCACCCGTAATTGTGGAATGATCTTCTCAACTGCGTATTTACATAACTCACATTACAATGCACTTTCTACCAACATGATCCATCATTCAAACCACTTGCAGTCTGAGTGGTTATAATATAATGACATGTGATGAGTTCTGATCTAATTATATGATTCTTTTTTTGAAGGAGTTTGGATTACACCATCATAATTATAAATTTAAAACCAAATATTAAGGTACTGTGTAATTAATGATAAAATGGGATTTTATAAAAATTAAATTAAGGTAATATCATTCATCGAAACCTACACGCAATCCATCAAAAATTAATTTGCTATGTGTTCGTGGTTAAATATGTTTGAACATAGGCTTAGTGAGAGAGAAGTGGCAAGCCAAGGTCGACATACCTGTATTCTTTCCATGTTTAAAAACAAAAAAGTATAAACAAAAAAAAAAAAAAGGAAAGCCAAAGGGGATTTTTACACCGAATTCCCATGCTTGTATTAGATGAAAAGATCTAAAAAACCTTGTGAAAAATAAATTCTCTTAAAATATCTAATTTTTTTTTTCTTTGTCCCGAAAACCCTAAGCCATATGTTTGGTGTCGATGTGTGTTGACTGTCATTCTTTTAGTCTTATAACACCCTTTTGTCATGTGTAATGACATTTATACTTTTATTGAATTAAAATAAGTCGGTTGTTGAAATATGAAAAAAAACTCTATATTATTGAAATATGCACAAAAAACCTTGTATACAGAATTTGAAAAAAAACACTTGCCACATCGACTATTCTAATTTTAAATAATAATTTATTTATTTAATTAGCAAATAATTAGATAATTAATTAATGAACAAAATTACAATTGAAAAAAAAATGATATGAATTTTATTTCTATAAATATTACATAAATATTATGTATATCAAATATTATCTCAATTTGTGTTTAATTATACTAAAAAAATTATATTTATCATTTATGTGTATAATTTCTAAATTTATTCTTGTTCTGTTAAAAACAATAAAAACAAAAATATATTGGTAAGTCTTAATTTATTGTTTAGCTAAATTTATCATTAAATAAAAACTAATAAAAAAAATTTCTTGCTAAATTTATGATTAAATAAAAACTAATATTGCTAATAATTATCTAAATATTTTGAATTAATTAGTTATATATACATATAAAAAATATATTATAAGTCTTAATTTAAAAAAACTTCAAAAAATAAAAAAAGGTGGTGTTGTCTTGGTGATGGTAGGGATTGTTAGAGAAGATAAAAATGAGAGTTCAATATCTGATTTTGTTTGTTTGTATCTGAAATTAGAAAGAGCATATTAATTAAAACACATATTTTAGTTGATCGGATGAGTAAAAGGACCGATAAATTTAATATTTATAGTGCAAAGTTTTTTTAACTAATTTTTTTTCTTCAGAATTTTTTTTACTCTTTTAGCATAAGAGGGGGTTATTGATGCGTATAACTCGAGAACTGGGATATTAGTCAAAATACATATTTTAGTTTACCTGAGGAGAAGTGGCTGCAAGCATAAGATGTATAATACAAAGTCTTTTGAACTAAATTTTTTTTTTTTCAGAGTTTTTTTTCTCTTTTAGCATAATTTATGATGCACAGATACAAATATGGTGACACAGACAAAACACGACACGGATACGGCGAAATGAATTTTTTCTTGAATTTTCCACGTGAGGAGTGTCCGATATAATACGACACTATAAAATGATATTTTTAGAAGTGTACGTGCATCATAGAGCATAATATGGGTTTCTTTCTATTGTCGCAAAAGGTTGAATCCCCAACCCTAAGGGCCCCCCATACCCCGACCCGACGAAGCAAGTGGGAGGAGGTAAATCAGGTACTCAGCGGCCCGTTAAGGGGGAGGTGTGCTCCTCACTAGGTCTACAAGGAGCCCACCCTCAAAGCCCAAATTGGACTCAAGAATAAAGCTCCCACACTGCAGCCTTTGGGAATCGAACCTTGCACCTTGTCGCAAATCTGCCCCTCCGGAACCAACTGAGCTACGCCCTGCGGGCATATGGGTTTCTTTCTATATATATATAGCTCGAAGAAAAAGACATCTTTTTTCTTTTTTTTTTTTTTGTTTTTTTTTTGGCAAAAGACATCTAAATTAACATCATTCAAACTTTAATATGACTTGATGCTTGGTTAATGGTCAAAGGCTTAAAGGATTTGCAATGCACAGGCTAACACTATCGAAAATATTTCAAAATTTGAAGGGAATATAAAGTGTGATGTATCTTTAGTAGAAAAGTTTAATGTACTAATAAAATGCTAGTTTGAAAATGATTCGTTGGGATCATGGGATGGAAAAAGAATAGTATTTCAAGGTAAACATGGTCGTTTATACTATTCTTTTTGACGATTCTTTTACTTGTAGAGCATCAATTAAAATAATTCTTTCGCTAAAAAATAAATGCATGGATACTTAGCTAGGGACATTCGAAGGATAACATCACCATCTTGAAGAGCCCTATTTCTGGTTTGCTATCTTTCTTGGAAGAGGATTTGAGTCATATGATGAATAATACGAATAATGATGTGGGCTACTCACGCCTACCACATTGCAACTCCTCCGAAGTCCAGGATTGAGACTACCCGACCTCAAGGTTGAGGATAGTAACCCTCCGACAAGCAAGTGAGGCCTGTGAAGGCATAAGGAAGGGTGGAATTGGGCAGTCGACCTAACCCTCCGAGGAGGGTCGATGACCAGTATAGCCCGATCCACAACCTAGCCGCTCCAACTTCTGACACCCAGTACGGATATAAGGGCCGTCGAGCTATCGTTAGCATTAAATGTCTGAACAGTACTTAGTAGAGTACCTCATATGCATTAAATGTCCCTTGAACTATGTGTCCAACCATTCCAAAGTATCAGAGTATAAATATCATCTCATTAACATGGTTAGGTAAGCACATTTACTACGCTTAAGTCAACTCGAGTCTCTCTGGCTAGATCGAAGACTGACTTGAGCATCGGAATATCGATACTAGGTCCACCCCCACCTAATCCTAGCCTGGTTGATAGCTCATGTTTGTTGCATTTTCACAGCTCAACTACCGGGTCGAGAACTTTTCATCAATATAAATTCTAAGTGTCGACCAGTCTCAACTCGAAGCAAAACAATCGGGGAATTTTAGCTTGACCAAATACAAAAATATAATATTTTTAGATTTATCTTTTAAGAAGTGTTTGATGTAATCTAAAATTATATTTTTAGAAGGCGTCCATGATTATAAGTATTTAATTGGATACGATTTTATAGGACAGGGATAAATGGGCTGTTAGTTGACCTATCATTGCATGTACTTCAAACGTTGTGATGGTATGTTTTCTTTAATATTTCGATTTAACTTATTATTATTAGCATCACTTTCTAGCCACCGAAAATAATGGACACCTTCCATTAGTTTGGGACGAAATAATTGTGACTTTTTCAATCGTGACTTAGAAGGAAGTTGAAGGATTAAAGATGGAAAAGTTAATGCGATTTCAATTCCTCATTTTCTGGTCATTTTGTTGTTAGGGGATTAACATACATTATACATGTATAATAAAAAGGAGAAGGGAAACTGCATTTCAATTTTCCCATCCTATAATTGCATGTTTACTTTATAGGATGAGGGGGGATTAGATTAATAATCCTACTTAAACTTATGTTTACTAGTTTTTTGTGAGCCCGGGATTGATGACATGACCCGGGATGATATAGGATAAAAGGTCGATTATCCATCCCATATTCCGCATGGGATAAACAATCCACCATCACATCCCATTACTCATCTATCCCATCTCATCCCAACCAACCAAGTAAACATACAATAAGGGTATTATACACAAATGGATAGCATCGACACTTTGAGTTGATATATGTACATTTTTAAAATATGTTATTTTTTTCGCAAAATATCGGGTCAGACACTTTATCTGATAATATAATAAATCTAAAAATATATCGATATTGTCACGTCCAGTCGTGTCTTGTCGTGTTCAAATTCTCGTATTTGCGTTCGTACATGATAGTTTCCGATCCAATTACACACTATGTAGAGAAATGTTGTTTAAGGTAATTAAAAAAATTCCTAACCAAACAAGAAAATGAGAAAAAAATGTGATCACCTATGAGCATACACCAATCACAACTATACTGTACAAAACTCTACCCAAAAACTCAAGAAAAAGGAAAAGGTGAAAAAAAGAAGCTCTTTGTATTATTGCATTGTGGACTGAATGAAATTTGATTTGGGTAATTACTTGTTCATGGTGGAGAACTATGCTGCTTATTCAAGTGCATCTTTGCTTCCAAAAGTGCAGCCTTCACTTGTTGGTCTTCTGGAATTTCTTGCATTACCACTTCATAATCTTCAATTGCAGCCTCCCATTTCTCCAACTACATCACATCAATTACAAACCAAATATTGGTCAATTACTGTCACCCAATTGCAGACTAAATTAATGTTTAGATAGTTCGTCTAGTGGGATAAGACTCTAGATCCTTTAAGTAGCGTTCGGGGTTTCTCTGATAGTATACAGACTGGAAAAGAAAGCAAAGAAAAAGGGACCGAAACTGAAAAAGGAAAAAGAATAATAAAACTACTTATAGACACCAATGCAGGGGAGTGAGATGTTAATATGTTTAATTTCTCTATATTTTGGTAAAATACTCGACTCTTGATGACCTACATTTCGATGCATGAGACGAGAGTGCATATTGAATGCACAATTTATATAGAATTGTACTTAATAAATAGTGTGTCATGCTTTCTAGGAAAATCTACCTCGGCGTTGCAATTAGCCCTCCGTATTCTGGCCTTAGTGTAGGAAGGACGAAGAGCCAGAGCTGCAGTGCAATCTTCCAATGCTTTCTCGTAATGGCCTAGTTTAATTCTACAAGCAGCTCTATTGCACAGTAAGACAGAGTTGAACGGATCTTTATCCAAGCCGTTGTTGTATGCGACTAAGGCCTCTGAGAATCTGAAACCATTGAACAGACGGTTTCCGTTCTGTCTGGCTAATGCCACAGACTTGACTCTTTCTCCTGTTGAATTTGTGCTATTGCTGGAATCAAGCTGTGAGGCTTCCTGAACAGCATTTACGGCATCCTCAAACCTATTGATTCGAAATATAAAATTATTACAATCTTGAAATTATGTGATTTACCTAAAACAAACAAGAAGAAGAAGAAGGACCAGGTGGAGGAGGAAGAATTACATTTTACTATCCCTAAGGTTTTGGTGATATTACAAAGAACCCCCTTGTCGTTTATTACATAAACCCCTGAGTTTCATTATTCATGTAAATTTTGTGAAAATTGTCGAATTTGACCGGCGTCGATTTATCTTTGAAGCAGATTGACTATTATAAAACTGGATTGCAGGTGTGAAGACGGTCATGTGAACATAACCAAATTCCCACAAAGGTTTTATATGAATAATGAAATATGGAGTTTTTGTAATTACGCTAAAACTGAGGGTTAGTAAATGTAATCGGTCCTGAAGAACATTATACAGAATGGATTTTGTTATGTCGTAGTCACCTGCCATTGGCCACGTAAACGAGTGCACGAACTCGCAATAGGGCAGCTGCAGCAGAAGAGCCTAAGAGGCCAGCATATAACTCAATGGTGAAATGTGGTGCAGTTTCCATGACATTGTATGCCTCTTGGTGTTTCTGAAGTTTCATCAAAGCCTCCGCTTTCAATGTGTAAATCTATAGATAAAAAACAAAAAGCTGTCGTGATGAGATTATAAACTCTTGAATATGTCATGAAATTATCTGAAAGAAGTTTACTTTTAACCAAAAACCCAATCTAACTGTTGCACAAACAGAATTTCTAGAGTTGTAAACCTGTGGAGCTGAATCTGCACCGAGGCATAATGCATTCTGAGTTTCATTAACCACTTTTAACCAATCTCCATTATTCCGAGCTTCTATGCACTTCTCAACACAGTTCTTCAGAGCTTCAGCTTCACCAATATCCCCACGGCGCACCTTGTGTGCCGAGCATTTGTAGTGATAAACTGCTTTATCTCCAACTCCCAATCTTCAAAGCACATTAAAACATATAAATAAAATGCACACACACATACACACACACATATATATAGACAAACATATATTGAAAAACTTGTTTTCTACTTGTCTTTCTTTTGTGATAATTCCACTGACATATCTTTAGATTTTTCCGTATTACTCATGCTATGAGCCTTGACAAACTACAAAAACATTCACAGCCTCGGGTATACCTTGTCGGCTGAGCATCAAAATAGGTGGTACTCACAAAAGTTTAGAGACAATGTAGTAAAAGTTCATCAATCCAGATGTAACGTAGAACTTTTGATGAGAGAAGTTTTTGTAATTTCTCAAAACCAAAGGGAAGTTCGTGTAGTTTGGTCCAATCTCAAAGCATGTCAGGATAATTATCCCTTCAATTTTCATACCTTAAGTAGAGTTTGGCTAGCCGGTAATGCGCGTTATGATACAAAGAATCTATTCTTATAGCCTCTCTGCATTGAACAACAGCCTCAAAAAGTCGTCCCAATCCCATCAAAGCTGCACTTTTATTGCTGTAATAGCAAGCTTTGTTTGGATCAACCGAAATCGCTTTGTTGTACAATGCCAACGCCTCCTCGTACTTCCTTTGCTTGTATTTTTCGTTTCCTAACGACTTTATAAAATCAGGATCCAATCTGCTCTTGGGATTGCTTAGTATATTCCCAAGTTGATAGTCTGTTTTCATTGGCACTTTCTTTTTTGCAACATCTTTGCTTCCATGCTGTTTCAAGTTCCCCAAATGGCCTAAAAGCATGACATTGCCTGTCGAGGCACGGTACAAGGGCGCATTCGGTTCCAATTTTCTCTCTTCCCGAATTCTGAGGCTCAGTTCGCTAGAAGTGATCGTTGGTTCATGGGCGAGATATTTAGTGTAGGATGGATTCACTAATTCGGATGATGTTTTGTTGGAGTTTGAGTTGTTGGAGGATGAAGTCGAGGTTCTGGCAGCATCATTAATGTAGTTTGAAGGCTTCTTTGGTGTGGGAATTGGCTTTCTTGTTTGTGGAAGTTGAGGTTTGGTTGGTCTTGAGGGAGGAAGCTGCTGCTTCTTGGATTGTGGCTTTTCTTGAAACAGAACAGCTTTTCCTGGCTTCAAGCCCTTGAGATGGAAGAATGCACCCATGAAACCGCAACCCATCTCATTTTCAAACGAATATTTCGCGGTTTTCGCCATCGACAGTTGCTTGGGCTGCGTCTGGATTCAAGAAAACGAGAAGGGATATTGGAAAATGCAACAATCAGAACGCTGAGTTACATCATTCTCAGAAAGGGATGGAAATGGAGAAAAGTTTGGCTTGAAACTGAAGGGTTTGACGTGATCATAGGTTTAGTCCATGGAAGTTGAGTTTATATATAAGTTGATTCCAAGAAACCAACTTTATTTCTTATGGTTATACATGGGCAGGCTTTGTGACAAATATTCATTTTAAATGGGGAAATAAAAACAAAGAAACTATTGTATATATTCTTTGCCACTAGTGCTACCAAATAGCAAAGGATTAGATATAATCATATAATAAGAATTAAGACTACTTTGAACAAATCTTATCTGATTTCATTAATTTACTTTGTTAGACTCTCTAAAACAGAACAAGTAGGACCCCTCTCTCTCCATTTTATCCACTTTTTCTCTATTCTAAAATCTAAAGCATAGTCAAGTTGCTTTTTATACAATTCTTTGGTGTAGCAAAAGCCTTGAAATATGATGCCACCACAAAATTATTGAATTGTTACTTGTGATTAAGTATTTGCTAATGGACTAATGGCTTTGTATGGTTGGTCGGTTTGGGCCCAAAACTTTTGTTTTTTTTAAAACCCCATTTTGAATTATGTTAATATTTAAATTTTAGTTTTTAACTAAGGGCATAACTGTCATTTACACCTTCGTTAACCTAACTGTCAAAGGATGTAGCTTATTGGTTCAACGACATATCAGATTAATAAAAAATTTCTATTAATAACATTTAAATTTTTAATTATGTAGCGATTATTGGTAGAAAAAAATTTACGTCCGAGTGTTTCTATCATATTGAAACCTATAATGAAGGGGATGTTAGGCCATATTTGTGAGGGGATCAGCCTGTAATTTTTAATAACTTGGGAATTAATCTTGCTATATTTAATCAATAATTATGGAGGTCTAAGTGTTATCCCTAATAAATAAACATCAAGCCTTGCCATAATTGTTGTTCCATACGGACAAGAAACTCTTTTGCTGTCGTATAATTTTTTTTTACTAATTAATCGTGACTCTTTAATAACTTTTCTTAATCTACGGTATAATTATTTTAAATTAAAAAAATGTAATTAAGATAGACTTTTTTTTTTGGTTGTTGTAATTAAGATAGGCTTAGTTCTTCTTTGAGCTTCGCCCCAGATGTTGAATATTTGATCAATATGCTCAAACGTCGGTTCTCAGAAAACCTCATATTTTGCAACATGCCAAAAGCAGACCCAATTTAGTAAACTAATGGCAGCTGTCACTTCTGTGTCATGCAATATAATTTTTTGGCCCTTTCTCACCACCAATTCCGTATTATTTTTGAATAATATAATTCACTGTTTACTTGTCACTCCATAAAATTATGTTAGATGTATGACAAATATTATATATATATATATATATATATATATATATATTTCTTTTTTTTTTTGTACAAATATTTTTTATCGTTTCGTGTTGTATTCAATATTTATATTGAATTATAAGTCTAATGCTTGTGATGCAGTAAATTTTAAAAAGAATTTAGTATCAGCATGCTGGTATTATTTTCTATCCGTATTTCTTTGGCGTTACGACGGTCTACGACTTTAACACATATATGTGACTTACTAAACAACTGAAATTGAATTCCAAATTTGAATTTAAATTGATTTGGGTGTAATTTTAAAGTTTTAGATTTCTACTATATGAAAGAAAGATATTTAAAAAGACGAACATAATATAATTCACAATATGTATAAAAACCGAATCGAATCAAACTTTATCATTTTTTTTTTTGAATCGAAATTCGACTTGGATTTATTCGGTTCGTATAAAACTCTAATTTGGAGAGAGGTGGTAAGAAATGTGAAATCCAAGACCAATTCATGGTCCAATTTGAATTATGAGTGCTGTCGACAGATATATCGGCAGTCCGAATAAACAGTCGGTGCCGGTTGCAGTATGCAATCTGTAGCTATTGATCAGACAGCAACCCATGCTTGAATTGGTCAAATATTTCCAAACATTTTGTACTTTGTTACCAACAAATAATGCAACTCATTCTCCGTACTTATTTCTATTTTTCATTGGTCAAAAGGAATTATTATGGGGAAAATCTTTGAATAGTACCAAAAAGTTGAAAAAATTCCTTTTAGGTTCCCAGTTTTGAAAAAGTTCCCATTCAATCCCCAATTGAAAAACAAAATTCCTTTTAGGTCCCCACAAATAGTACATGTTCGTACATTGTCTTTAGGAATTGCGTACATTTTTTAGGGAATTGCGTATAAAAATCCCGGAATCTCGTATATACGAGATTCCGGGATTTTTATACGCAATTCCCTAAAAATTGTACGCAATTCCTGAATTATTATACAACCTTGGGGAGTGAAAAGAAATTTTGTTTTTTAATTGGGGAGTGAACAGGAACTTTTTCAAAATGGGGGAGTGAAAAGGAAATTCAGTTTACACTTGGGGATTTTTGAGGAATTGTTCGATTATTTATTAATGCCAAAAAGTTTATAATACATGCACTCGACATCAAAGAGCAATAATTTTTGTAATTCGAGGGCGGCCAACATTTTTCTGATATAATTTCTTTTCTTTTTGGTTTGTACTTTTTCTGATATAATTTTGGTGATAAATGTAATAGATGACTGGTGATGACTTTGTCATAAATAATAGGAAAATTTGCAATCTAGATACAGTTGGTTAGGTGTTTTTATATTTGAATTGATTATATTTTAAAGTTTAGTAGTGAGTTACGGACACTTCCTTCATGTTATATTATTAGTGAGTTAAATATTTTTCAATATAATTTGAATAAGTCTATTAATGAGAAGTAAGATCTATGTGGTTAAAATTTTCTTTTTCAAGATAATAATTTTAAATTCGAATCTCTTTAACTATTTTGAAAGTATATGTATTTTTTTTTAAAAATTGATAACGATTCAATATTATATGAGAAAACTTTTAAATTACTCACAAATTTTAATAAAAGATGTTTATAATTTTTAACAAAATACAAGGTACAAGTGTAATTTCTAAAGTTAGAAAGAAGTTCTGCGTAAATACCTAAACCATGACAGGTTTACATGTAGCTTATCCTTTAAAATAGGAATAAATATTTTGAACATCCTGTACTATCGCGATTTTTTGACTTTGCATCCCGAACTATAAAAAGTCTACGTTTGCATCTTAAACTATTGTTTTGTAACAAATTGCAATCTGGTTCCACTCATCATGTGACACATACACGAAATTTTGTATGCGTATCACACATCCATTGGAGCCAGATTGCAATTTGTTACAAAACAATAGTTGAGGATGCAAGCGTAGACTTTTTATAATTCGGGATGCAAAGTCTAAAAACCGTAATAATATAGAATGTTCAAAATACTTATCCCTTTAAAATATATACCAACAAACAATATTTTGATAGCTTAAATCCAATAATTTGTTTAGAAGATAATAATTTTTATTGTATCCAAATAAGTTGAATGTTGAAAGATATAATAAATTTGCATTAGTTAAAGTTGGTGACAATCCTTCATTTATCATTCACTAATAATATATTATTTTAAACTATCTTATGTTTACTATTAACCTTGTGAAATAATCTCTTATACCCAATCAAATAATATATGAAGTCGTTTACTTCTGTAAAAAAGATTAGATGGACTATTTAATAAGTCATAAAAAATTGTTTAATTTGAAGGGGCTAGGGATTATGGGATAAAGAAAGGCCTTGTAGATAAGTTTGAAAAGAATGAAGTATATTGCAACTTCTAAAAACTATTGCTAAATAATCACCTTATAAACAATCAAAGTAAACAAATTGTTTTTTTTTTGTTTTTTTTTTTGTTAAACGATTTTATTAAATTTATCATATTTATAACCAAAATCCAATAGATTGAGAACAATCAAAGTAAACAACTTCTATATATTTTGTTTAAGTCATTCACCTTTGATTACAGTGACTAGTCTACTCGCTGAATTGGTCAAGAGAACTAGTCCCCTCGCTGAAATGACCAAGAGATTTAAAGTAGCATATCCAAAATCGATAAGTCCCTTTACTGAATACTGAATTGTAGGTACCTCATACCAAATCGACTAGTTGCCTAACTGAATTATAGGTAACTTATAAGGTGAGACAGTTGGATAATAGATTTAAAATTACTCTATACCCAAAATAAGGATTCAAACCCTTGACCTTTAATTAAGAATGAATTGTTTTTTCAATCAACCACACCCTCTTAGTAATATATATTTTTAACCACTCTAATGCCTTCAAATATAGCTTTTAGTTATGCCTAATCAGTGCTGCCGACCATTACCAAATTAGTCCATGTGACACCCCTGTCCCACATCGGGAAAGTATAAGGGTTAAGTTCAGTTTATAAGTTAAAGAGTCCAAGTATAACCAATAGATATCCCTTTTGGGCAGTAGTTTAGGCCCAATTTCAGGTTATACTCGGTGGGCTTGGAGACTTGCGCTCGCGTCCAACGGGCTCGCGGACCCGGGGCGTGACTCATTGTAGCACCCTAGACCCCAAGGCGCCACATCCCCCGCACTATAGCCTCGATCCACGTATGAAATGGACAGTTCATACATAAACCAAGACCACAGCGAACGGGTGACAACAAAAACGACGCTCTAGGCGGGACACTCTCCCCAACATAAACAACAACATGAATAGAAAAGCAGAAGCAATAAATTCAATCATACGTATAGGTACCATATTTATTTCATAGATACATATAGGTACCAGATCTAATTATCAATACGTTATCATCTCTCCATTATATACATAACTAAGTATTCAAAATGTACTAATCAAAACATGACATGATATCTAGCAAAAGTATGTACATGAAAGGTACAAGCTAGGCCCGTGATGATGCAAGACTCGACCGACTCCCGCCTAGTACAACCATGCTCAAAAGGTACCTGAAAAGTGGAGTATCAGTCTACCGAAGACTGAGTGAGGGGCAATAAATAAATATAACACACATCACATGCAAGTTGTAGCCTCGGGTAAAGACTTTAGAAAACAATAATTATATAGTTCAAGAAATCTCATTCTTTGCCCGAGATTACAACTATCCAATTTTAACACATTTAATTAATTATGCTTATCAATGACATGAACATGTGGCCCCGGCGAGTAAGGGCAATCTCCAACCGAACTCCCAATCGTGAACAATACGTGAACATGCTTGCTTGCTTGATAAGTACGTGATCATGCAATGTATTTTAGTGCTCACATAGACAATTTCATAATTGAAAACATGCGATAACCCGAGGATACCCCGATATGCCGGGTTAATCCCCAGTCTCCTTCTTCCTCCGGGTGATAGCGAGTTTGCAAGGCTCGACTATCCACGACATGGTGTGTGTAGAGGACATGACCCTCTAGACACGGAACTCCTTCCACCACTAATCTCCTAGTGGCTTCGGGGGTGATCCCAACAATGTGAGGATAATTCAGGAGTTACCCGTCAGCCCTTGCTTTCCCGGTTGGCTCAAGAATTACCCTCGGGCCCACGTGCAATCATGTACTCGCCAAACATGCTTGAAAACCATGACAATCAATACTTTCATGCTTGAAATATCCATTACTTTGAAAACGTTTATAAGTATAATAGGTTTTGGCCGAAAACTCACACATAAGGGTTGTAGGGTTTATTTTACCAAAACCAAACCTCACCTTTCTTGCAAAATAAAATAAGGAAGCGTTCTAAGGAGCTTGCTCCCCGTCCACGCCCTCGTGACCTGTGCAAATACGACGTACATTCATGAGAAATGACCTAAAATGACCAAAATAGGACGAACGGCGAAAACATGTCGCGACGATCACGAAAATGCAATGTGGTATTATAACTTTTCGTTTCACATCATATTAACACATATTATAGCAATTCGGGGTCAAAGAAGTCGTTGGATCGAGGGGTCAAAATCGTAATTTTATGCAGTGAATTTTGTTCTGTCAGCCCCTTGGGAACGGCCGTTCCAGGTTTCCTTTGTAACTGGGAACGGTCGTTCCCGTTGCCCAGAAAACCGCGGCAACGTTTTTCCATTTTAAAACGCGCTTAGCCGGGAACGGCCCTTCCGACTCCAAGGCCAAAATGGGAACGGCCGTTCCCATAGTCGGCCGCGCACATTTGATTTGAAAGGTGGGAACGCCCGTTCCCACAAAGCCTTGAGGCTGGGAACGGTCGTTCCCAAGTTCTGGAACTGAAAAACAGAGCAAAAACAGAGCATGCTCTCGGGAAAGCACAAAAACAACCAACAAATTCCATGTTTGATCCCCAAAAGCTATAATTTCTGGAAATATGATGCATATAACTCCAATATATGATAAAGTAACACTTGAACACATAAAACACCAAATATCATCATGCTTTCAAGGTTTCATGTTCATGGCCAACTTTGATCAATCTTGACAATTATTCAAGAATTCATACTCTTGATCATGCTATAATCCAACATATGATCATATAATCACACTTTGATCATCAATAACTCATTTAACACATAAATCTCAAACCCTAGCTAAACCCTTATGATCATGAATCACCCAATCATGCTCAACCAACCTTGAAGTTAAGAAAAAGATGAAGAAGAAGATGATGAGGATGATCAACTCTCAAAAGCTTGGCAATTTCTTGAAATCTTGATGATTGATTGAAAATCACTTCTTCCCTTTTCTTCCTTGAAATACCGAGAGTGAGAGAGAGCAATGGGTTGGAAGATTTTGATGAAATGATCTTGGAAGTCTATGGAAATGCATATACCGTGATTCATCCATGGAAATGAGTGAATTTTGCCAATTAATCCTTCAATTGTTTAAGTTATGCCAATAGGTATGCAACCATTTAAAATATGCTCTATCAAGTCCCTAAGAGTTTATGCAATTGAGTCCCTAGAGTTCGAAAAATATTTAACTAGGGACAATTTGTTAATTTGTAACACTCTCGGTATTAATTTCGTGAAATAAATATTTTTCGTGCCATGAAATAATATTTTCAATGATATGTATTTAAAGAATTAATATAAATAATGTTTCATGAATTTTATAAAAATATGAATGCCACGTACGAATATATTATAAATTAAAGAAATAAAATAAAATCTACGCTCAAACTCACACGTGGCGTGCTTACCTGATCATCCGGAAACCGGGGCGTTACACTCATGGTATCAGAGCTGCTCGTCAACCGCAGGAGCTAAGTGCTATACGGGGCAAAGTGCTACATGTGTGGGAGCCACCTCTTGAGCCCGTAGGAGCCACCTCTAGAGTCCTAACGCAGACGAGTCGGTCATGGGCTATATGTCATGCCGCGACGAGGACGTCGCGATTCTGAAGAAGGGGTGATTGTGACACCCCTGTCCCACATCGGGAAAGTATACGGGTTAAGTTCAGTTTATAAGTTAAAGAGTCCAAGTATAACCAATAGATATCCCTTTTGGGTAGTAGTTTAGGCCCAATTTCAGGTTATACTCGGTGGGCTTGGAGACTTGCGCTCACGTCCAACGGGCTCGCGGACCCGGGGCGTGACACGACTACTTCCAAATAAACGAACCATCAAGGCGAAAGCTCATCAAACTCCTTCAAAACGGTTCTACTTGGTCAGATTCTCCTCCATTGACTCATTTCCTCAGCAAGGTGACTACTTCCAAATAAACGAATCATCAAGGTGAAAATTCATCAAACTCCATCTTTCAATTGACTTTAAGATAGTAAGTCAACATAGCAAATCTCATTCCTTCAACTCTGAACCTTTTCATGACCATTCATCTTGGTGAAGAATCCTTTCATCTTTGAATCATGGTGTGTTTTTGTTGTAGTGCTAATAGGTAGTGTTGACGGAGGGAAATCTTAGTGTTGACTCATAGAGCACCCTGAAATTCAAACACTAAATTCGATGCATGCGAATTAGGATGCAAATGAAATGTAACAAGTATATCACGTAAATGCAACAATTTGTTGTAATTTATAAAGCACATAAAATAAGATGTTGCATAATCAAAGTCACAATGTGCACACAATCATATAATCACGAAACAATTCATGCCGAATGATCAAAGTATCAAGTCAAACAAATGCAATGCGCAGTTATTCCTATACCGTACGACCTAGACAGACTCAACACGACTCAAGAGCTCGGTTTTGCAACCTAGAGCTCTGATACCACTTAAAGATGTAACACCCCAAACGGAGAAGTGCCACATCCCCTGCACTATGACCCAGACCCGGAAGATGAAATGAAAGTCCATGCCCGAATCCGAATCAGAGCGAACGGGAGACCAACTCACACACTAGGCTAGGCGGATCTAACTTGACGAAAACTCAGAGTGCGGAGCAATTAAAACCAACAACAATAGATAGCGGAAGCATTTAAAACAAAAAATACAAAGCAGGTGACGGGTTCAACTAGCATAGATACCTAATCCCGAATAATAGATCAACAAACATAACAAGTGACGGGTTCAACTAGCATAAATCCCTAGTCCCGAATATCAACATAAAGTAATAATCATCAAGTGCCACAAGGGCCGAATGAGAGTGCCACGCAGGGCTACCGAATAGTAAAGTATAATCTCAAGTCTACAAGTCAAAGCATAAGTAAAGTGTATGAAAAGACAAATGCAAATAGAAAGACTAGACCGACGAAGTGCAACTCAAAGGACTCACTTCTGCCTAGCAAACGTCAACAATCCTGCAACTAAAAGTGTAAATGAGGGGTCAGTCAACTTGACCGAGTGAGGGGGCTAACGCACACCCACAATATATATATAAGGAGCATAGCACAGAATAAAAAAGATGGACTCATGAACCGGGAGTAGGTGTTACATACCAAAACATTTTGAAAGAACCCAAATAAGATATAGATATAAGTTTGGAAATCATTTTCCAGAAAGACTCTATCCCGATTCATAATTCCATAACATAACATAATCAACTGCTCGGCGAGTACGAGCTTCCAACCTCAACTCCTCATAACATAAATCAAAATCAATCCAACCTCTACACCAATGATGGAGGAGATGTACCGTCCCCATACCATCGAGAATAAACCGTCTAAAATAGACTCACCCTCAAGGGGTTGCGAACCCACAAGAGTCCTCCCCGGCCTTAGCCGAAGGCTCAAGATACCACGCCTCCCTCATCACCCTAAGGTCGCACAATGATATCTCAAATGGAACTACGCAATGGATAAATGCCCCGACGGCCCTAACCGTCCCGGGGGTACCCATTCCGCAGCTCACCAGGATCGATCCACACACAGATCACAATGGATCACAACAGAACAGATCACGACGGATCACATACGCCAATCTTTCATGGCAATCTCGCTACAGAACATAACGTAAAGTACTTTTCAAAACAGCTTATATATGCTTTCATATTTACTTTTCCAAACAGAGTTGATTCAGAAGGTCATAAACATATCATATCCAACACATACGTATTTATAATAGATATACTCGCATGCAAGGGTTGAAATCAGCATATTAAGGCCATAGGTCGCGTAACTATACAAAATCCTAAACCTCACCTCGTGAAAGTAGAGTCTGAGAGTGTGAAGGGCCAAACACTCTAAACCTCGGGCCCACCGGCACCACCAAACTCTGTGACAAGATATACAGAAGCCCAGACTTAGACTCTATATGAACCAAACAAGACGCACGACGTTGCTCAACATGATCGTGGTTATGCATAAGTGTTCATGTTGTGCTTGGATAAGGTGTCGTGGTCATTCAAGGTATATCAATGCTCAACAAGGTCATATTTACAAGCAACCGACACGTAATTCCATATCCAAAGATGCAAGATCAATTTAGGAAGTCAATGTATTCACAAAATGCATATTAAATTATCCAATGTCACAGGGTTCAATTATAATATTAGAATTAAGCATCAAGTTCATGACGAGTTATAAAGTGCATAAGTAAGAGCATCTTGATCATAGAAACATACAAGGTTGTCGTACGTAGATGGCATACTTGATACAAATAAAGAGTGCATTTAATTCACTTCAGATCATACTTTACAACTTCACAACATGTTTGGTACATAAGCTCAAGTCACTTTCATAGTTTCATAAATATTACACTTACATCCCCTAAGTTATTTATAAAAGTTTAGAATTATTACACATACATCCCCTTAGTTGATTACTAAGCATAATTGTTCGTTTAAAGTGTTTATATAATTATTCAACTAGGAATTAATTACTTACAAGCATGACAATTATCAATTTATAGTAATTCATAATATACCATTTTCAAGTAGTAAGAGTAAATCAAGATATTACAATTCTAACTCCTATCATGCATAAAGTCTCATGTTGTTCAAGCATCTTTCATATATCTAAATTTATATTTGAAACACAATTTACAATAAACATAACATTGAGAACGTCTCAAATTCATATAGAGAAATCACAACATTTTCGTTCTTCTAAAATATCATTCAAGTTCATTTAGTCACATAAAAGATTAGTTTCTAAATATTACACTAACACCCCTTCATATCTAAACACATAGCACAAATTCATCACATCGGGATTCAAATTGTAAATTAAAACATTCATGCATATCACAATCCATTCAATACATGTTTTCATATACGATTGGAATATATCTCGATCAACAGACCAACAATAACCAATTTATTTGCACTTAAAACAATTAATTCAAATAATCACAATGACTCAAAATAATTCGTAATAAATAGATCGAGTGTCCGATTAACGAACGGAAAGTGGCGTTGAACTCACCACAACGAGACGAACATTCTGTCCGAAAGTCGCCGGATTGCCGCCACCGGAGTCGCCGGAAAGTCACCGGGCCGCCGTCAAAAGTCGCCGGAAAAATCCCAAAAAATAAGTCCTGAATGAAGTCTTCGTGCCCGTTCCGAATCCTCGATCAATTTCTGGAAATTACAAGCCGATTGTCCTAGATCTGAAATCTAAGAACACGAAAACCCTAAATCTTCAAACTCAAATTACTTCCAAACCGGTGAACCAAAATGCGATCTGAAAGAGGCGTTGTCTTATCCATGACGAGCTCTTCGAAAGCCCTAAGGTAGATTTCAGGAAAAATCCTCGGAGCTAGTGCCGCCGTTGCACCGCTACTTTGCCGCAGCCGATCCGCCGCCAAACCACCGAATCTGGAGTCGCCTGATCACAGGCCACTAGTTCTCGTCGTTCCGAACAACTTTCGTGAAGAGCCCGAGACCAAAAGATGGCCGGAAAAGGCCCCCGTTGGCCACTAAAGTTTCTGCCGCCGCCCCTACAGTAACTCGCGCCGCCGCCGCGAGCTTTGGGCGGCGCGTGCGGCGCCTTCGCTGCTCCGATGGCCGCGCCGCCGACGTCAAACGAGGTGCCGGGATGTCCTCTTGCTGGGTCTTCGGCGCGTGCACCAAGGAGGTGGCCGGAAAATGCCACGAAACGCCGGCGAAGTGGCGGCGGTCTGACAGCTCCGCCGCTGCTACTGAAATCCGGCCATAACTCCGCCACCGTTCGTCGTTAGGCCGTGAAATTGGTACTCTTGCGTCGGTCTCGCCGAGATAATCGAAATGGACTATTCGTTTGTTGAATTCCGTCGAGAAACGATCGAGTTATGGGCTCGTAACCGAAGCCGCGATAGTAACCCACGGGAGAGAGAAAGTGGGAGAGGAGAGAGAGAGAAAAAAAAAAGGATTGGGAGAAATGTGTCTTGTGCACAAGCTATATACAACCGGGTATCCTTATCGCGTAGCAAAGAGTAATATCGCGTACAAATAATCGTGAATAAAATTGGTAAAGTTACGAATAAACATTCAAACTCCGAATTAATTTTACAAATTAAAATGAAAGAGATAGATTTATCAATTAGAGTTTAATTCAATTTAATTTTAGAAACCTTTCGTACAATTTAACGACATTTCGTAAACAAATGATTGACAATTAATCTCAAGTAATTCAAGTAAACCGAAATTAAACAAGTTAAGTAACTTGATGGATTTAAAATCAACTTGACAATTATTTCATGGAATAAATTTGAATTAAATCAAATTAGATAGTTAGGGTTAAATATGCGCGTAATTAATCAAGTTGCAATTAATCTTAGAATAATTCGAATGAACACATATTAAATTACATTTACATTAAATCACATAATTCAAGAACTCTTAAATTAAACACACACGAGTGTAGAGACTTACTTGTTAATATCGTCAGGACGCCCTTCGAGAATACGGGGCGTCACAGTCCAAAATCAAAATGAGATGGGTCTTCTAAAACGTACAAATTCATCTCTCTTTAGACAGAAATTATTATGTGTTACAAAAATTAAAAGAAGCAATCATTTTCCTTTGTATTTTTTTATTATGTCTCATATATAATGTTACAATATTTTTCTTTATTCTTTTCTATTCCCCAAGAATATTGATAATTAAATATTGGGCGCTTTTCTTTTTGCCGACGAAAGTTGCATGCAGCTCTCAAGTCACTTTACAGGGAGATGGAGGAAAATGTACATAAAGTTAGTAGGCTAGAGAAACACATCAAGCGGCCCTAAAAAACAGTCAATGATCTACTGCTTAAGAATCATTAATATTATTAAATTTTTTTTCCTGTTCTCATTTGTTTGAGTTCCAACAAGTGATAAGTAAATTTTTTTTGAAGGATTGCATTTAATATGTAGGTTTCGGACTTCTTACCTATTAAAATATTTGGTAAAATTTATTTTCTGTGATTTAGTTAGTTACCACTAGATTAAGACCCGTTGGGTATTAACATTATTCAGGCTACTATTATGTTATCCTTAATTTGATAAATAAAATTATATATTTTGAATTTAATATATTATGATCTTTTTACATTAAAGATGCGTATATTATAATTGCTTATTTAATGAAATTATGGAAGTGCTAAGTAAATTCACAAGGGGTTATTGTGTACACATTGTACATTTTGGTGTTATTATTATAATTTAAAATAATTTGTTTTGCATTCGAGGAAAAAATAATTTGAAGGAAATAAAGGAATTTCAAATTAGGATTCCTTCTTTAGATTATGTTTCCTGTAATATCGGACCAATTCGGAAATGGACTAGCAGAGAGATGTATAATCATAAAATACTTGAAAAAAAGAAAAAAAAAAAAAGGAAGTTGCAAGACAGTATTCAATACAACTACTGAAATAGTATAAGTGACAACGTTAGATCATATTAATTAAGAGTCATGAATTGTATGCATTTAGAAGAAAATTTGTGTTGTCTGATCTCGCAATTTTCCACATGAAAAGTAGTAATTATATTAATTGTTTCCAACTAATTAAATTCAATGGGGAAAAGAATTTGACATTTACGAGCCTTTTTTAAAACTACTATTTTTTCTAAAAAAGTTTAACAAAATACCACCCCTTTTTTTAGCTTTTAACAAAATACTATAAATCGTGGATGGAAACCACGACTCCAAAAATGAATCAACCTTTGGTGTTTTTACAAATTGTTGAATAGTATAACAACTTTTGAAAATTATATATTCAATCCAAACTCTTTTTATAAAGAAGTCCTATATATTTTCTAAAAATATCAAATAAACCCCTAAAATCAAAAAACTTATATACTGTATCATGGATGATAATTCCCATGGTGATTTTAGTAGAGAACTACTCCTTGCATGTAATTTTTGTAAATGTTTTGATGGAGATACATCTAATAAATATTTTAGGCATTTTGTAAAACGATTCTTAACTGATAGAATGAGAATGCTAGGAAAAGAACATACAGAAAAGCATAATATAAATCAAATAGACTGTGATGCAGATTGTGCAAAAACAAATAAAAAATTAAATTTTATAAATAAAATTATAATAGCCATAGAACAAATTTATGAACAAGAAAATTAAACTGGAAAAATGAATAATATGAATAAAGAAACATTTATAGCTATGATTTTTAATATTTTAGATGCATATAGACAGTTACAATGTAGCACCCGGAACACCGAGATGCCACACCCCCGCACTATAGCCCAGTCCACATACGAAATGGATGATCCGTACATGAACCAAAACTATAGCGAACGGGTGACAAGAGGAAATAAACCACTAGTTAGGCGGGACTAGCCCTCAAATATATACAACAATGCATAATAATCAAAGAAAAAACATAATATACATTCACTTCATTATGTCAAGTTCAATCCCATCTCTTCAATACAAACCAACTTCCAAAATTTTTTCATAAAGATTAATAACGAAACATATACATAAACATCAAATATATATGACAATGAGACCGACAAGGGGTAGACCCACAAAATAGAAGACCTAACTCGATCCCGCCTAGCGTGCAACCTGCAGGCCTGGAAATGTGAGGTGTCAGCTATGATGCACAGACACGGACACGGCGACACGGACACGACACGACACGGACACGACACGACACGGACACGGCGATACGGATTTTTATAAAATTTTAGGACACGACACGGCTCGGACACCACTATATTATATTTATATAAATAAATATATTATATAAAATATTATTTTATGTAATGCTAAGTTTAATATTTAAAGAAAGTAGACAAAAGAAAAGGAAGGAAAAAAAAAAAAAAGAAATGAAACGAAATAAACTAAAACTAATGTTGTGGGCCAAGGCCCAAGAGGCCCAAAACGTTATGCACAAAGTTGCAAGCTTTAATAATTAACTTTGCCCATCTTCAACCCTAATTAGTGGCTCGGATTCATCAACATTTCTCCTCCAAAATATCATATACATCTGCCGCTTCTGCCGCATGACTACTGGAATGGCACTCTTCCTCCCAAAATTCACCATTTTCATCGCCGCATCATCAACCTTCGAATCGGCATGGGCAAACGTTAGAAGTCAAGAACAAGCTAGATCAATTTTTTGACGGTAAGTGCGCCACCTTAATTTCTTCGCTCACATCAATTTCTTCCGCCACCACAGCCACTACCGTCACCGCCGCAGACATGGAAGCTTTACCATCTCTGTCGACAAAAGATTCCTCCGTGCAGCCTGGTGCTTCCAGAAATTCAAATCCTGCTCGATTTGTGTCCAAGCCGTGTCGGACACTCCGTGGCGGAGTGTCTGACACCGTGTCCACATTTATTTATATTTTTTTTAAAATTAGGACTCGGATCTGACGTGCCGGACATGTGTCGGAGGCGTGTCGGAGCCGTTTCCGTGTCCGACACGTGTCCGACACTGCACGGGGTTGTTTTTTGCCGTGTCCGTGCATTAGTGGGTCTCAGTCTACCACAGACTGAGTGAGGGGTTTAAATAAATATAAGCGCACATATCATGCAAGCTATAACCTCGGGTAAGATTTTAAACACAATATAAGTTCAAGAATAAAAGGAATTCTCGCCCGAGATTACAACTGAACCAATTTAACAATTCAATTAATTATCAATTTAATACGTGGCCCGGCGAGTTAGGGTGTTCTCCAACCTTACTCCAAAAGTGTACAATCATGAACATTTCCATTTATCAAGTGAGCATGCAAGTTATTCAAGTGCAATCAAATAGCAGTTTCATGAACCCTTTTCCCTCCGGGTGATGACGGGCTTGCAAGACCCAACCATCCAATCATGGTGTACGTCGGGAACATGACTCCCACGCACGGGATTTCTTCCTCCACCAAACCTCCTGGTGGATTCAGAGGTGATCCCAAAATTGGTGAGGATAGTGCAAGAGTTACCCGTCAGCCCTTGCTTCCCCGGTTGGCTCAATACACTACCCTCGGGCCTAACGTGAACATGCTTTACTCGCCAAAACAATCAATCAACTTAGTCCATTCAGTTCAATCATGAAATCCGTTTAAAATCCATATGGTTTGGAAAACTATAGATATATAGATACATTTTGGCTTAAAACATCACATAAAGTCATATGGGTTCTATATATCTAGAATTAAGCCTCACCTTTACTTTACCAACCAAAATAAGCAAGGAAACACCCTAAGGAGTGTTCTCCTCGTCTCCGGGACCGAGATCTGTGCAACAAGGACAAGGGTGAAATAAGACTCGACTTGAATGAACCAATTATGACGAACGACAATGATATGTAACCTCAATCATGCATTTATAATCAATGAGTGTCAAATAGGAGCATACTTATCAATAAAGTAAGCATATAATTCATATAAGTCACATACGGGAGCCAAGAAAGTGAAAGGAATGCAAGAAGAGGGGTTTTGGTAAAGTTTGACAAAAGTTAGGAAAAGTTGACAGTTTTTGGAACCGCACATGCTGTAGAAAAATGGAAATATCTTGAATTGTAGAATTTGGAATTAAGTTTTGTTTGTTGGAACTGAAACTAGACACATAGGGCTTTCCAAGGATATATGGATCGTTTTCTAGTTCAAAGCGAGGAGAAAATGGCGTAGGCTTGAGGTAATTCCAATTGGAGGTTGTTCCAATTGGAGGTTGTTCTAGACTTCAAGAGCTTTTCGTGGGTTCAAAAATCAGGTCAATCGGAGTTCGTATGAGGGAGAACGGAACAAAACAAACTCAGACTGAAAACAGAGGAAGATCCACGGACGTGGATTTTTCCATGCACAAAAATCCATGCCAGTGGATTCTCTTTCCGAAACTCCCAAGTTTCTGGATGAAAATCCACGGCCGTGGGTCAAAATCCACGCCCGTGGATCACTCTCCAGCAGCCTAGACGAAGGAAAAACTGGGCATAACGAGAGAGGGAGCAATCAAACACCAAAACACTTAAAAACTCAACCTAAAACACTCCAAAACAATCATATAACATGTATATAACTCATATACTCCATGAAACATGCTTTGATTCATAAAAATTCATCAAGAAAACCCAATATAAATATACATGCTTCCAACTTCCATAAACTTCATGTTTCTTGCAAATAATGAAGAACAAAGGCCTTAACATGCTTCTAATCACATATATAACCAAGAAAGCATCAAATAAACCTCTAACCCTAATCATCAATTAACCAAAGCTTCATCAAATTCTCATTATACCTCAATATGAAAGATAGAAAGGATGAGATGATGATATGATGATGGTGATGCTTCTATCTTCACAATTCCTCCAAGAATCTAGCTTGAAAATGAGATGAATTCTTCCTTCTCCTCTTGGTGAAAATACCGGTATTGAGTGTGTGAAAGTGTGTGTGATATTTGATCAAAATGTGAAGAATGTAATGTATGGAGCAATATGTATATACAAGATATATTATATCCTCTACTAAATATGATGAATCACCACAATTTGCATGTTAGTCCCTCATGTATTTAAATGAATGCACACAAGTATCATCTCCAACAAATAAACATTTAACTCCCAAATCATGAAATGCAATTTAGTCCAAGAATTCAGGAAATGATCAAATAAGAACATATAAGAACATTTAATCACATAAATAAATAATTCACATAAATTTCACGTTAACGCTAATTCATGTAAATCTATATAAACATAATGCATATAATGTTATGAAAATTATGAAATACATATAATATCGCCTAATGATTGAATGAAAAAACCTGGGCGTTACATACAATATATCCGTCAATTAACAATTGAAAAATTATCATTTTTCTTTTACTTAGATTTTGTTTGGCACAATTTATAAAAATGCCGAATAAATATTATAAAAGGATTCGTGAATTAACAAAAGCTATACAAATGAGTATAGATTTTCAACGAGCTAGAATTAATATTGAGAAAGAAAAATTACAACTTATTAGAACTATTAATAAAGATAATTTATTTAATGTTGAAGAATATCATATCATTAAACAAATAGAGTTTCATGAAGCAATGTTAGCTTCTGAAATAAGAAGACTAAAATATATTGAAAAGACAATAATCTAATTTATAAATAATCATGTTTAATATCATGTTTAATATCACCCAAATACAAAATATATTCCCTGTCTATGTGGTATCAGAGTCATACAATCCAAATAATAAATAATAAAACAAAATGAAAATATTTGATAAAAGAAAAATAATTGAATCAATAAAATATTTTGACTCAATGTATCAATGGTATAAAGATCATTATGACAAGAATACTAATGAATATTATTATGATAAAATGACTAGCGATAAAAAAGATAGAGATCAATATATAAGTCTTTTGTCAATATAAATGGTAAGACTATTAAAAAATAATCAAGTAATCCATTTAAACAAATGAATTAATAATATAAATTATATTTTAAGATTAAAAAAAATACTAGAAGAATATAAAAGAGAAAATAAAAGTAATAAAGAAAATAAGAAAATAAAAAATAAATAAAATTGTGTAAACAAAAAATAAGAAAACAAAAGGAAGAAGCCACGAAAAATTGGCAAAAATGGAAAAAATTGTAAATACAATAATAGAAAGTTATATAATAGGAATAATATTACATACAACTTTGATATATTTAAATTTCTGTTCAGATAAATGGAATTTAAATGAAACATATACAGAAGGAGGATATAAATCCTACGATGATACAGATTGACAACTCGCTTCACCATAATGAATCAGATTGAATCAGTTGCAAATGCTATAAATACATTATTAGAAGAATTAGCAAAACTAAAATATGAAATAAAAAATATAAATATAGAAATCCAAGTTATTAGAATTGAAATAAAACAATTAAATAACCTTATTCAATATAATATTAAAAAGACAAAATTGGATAAGAAAAAAGAAATAGAAAGAACAATAAAAACACCTACAAAAATTGTTACTATACCAACAGAAAAGAAATATGAACCTGGATCATTTGATGAATATATGTATACAATATACCTTCCTAGATTATTAAAAGAACAAGATGATAGAGAAAATAAAATTAAGGAAGAATCAAAATTAAAGGAAATTATAGAAGAAGCTAAACTAGAAGAAAATAATGAGAACAATGAATGAGGTAAATGATTTAATAGAAGAATTTGAAAAAATAAATCTAGATGATATAGTTGAATATGAAGTTAGAATGAATACAACCGGAGGACCTTCAGGAGTAACTAATGAAACTCCAGAATCCTCTATGGGTTCTAACGATAATTACCCTAAAACATATTATAGATCTAAGAGAAATAAAGAACAAAGTAAGAAGAATATATCTTATAATCCAAAATATCAACCCACTGAACAATATAGTGAACCTATAAATCTCCAAGGAAGTAAATTAAATCTAGATTGTCAAGTAGATAATAGAAAAGCTATAGTAAAGTGACAAAACGATATGATAGCCTTCTTATTAACCCAATATGATATATATTGGGGAGCTAGTAAGAAGAGTGAATATATTATAACTATGTTCGATGGAATAGTTCTTAAATGGTGGGAAGGAGTATCTCCTGATATACAAGGAATAATGAAAGTTGGAATGGAAACTGGATTTGATAGAGATATAAGAACAGGAGTACAAAGTATAGTTGCAAATATATCTGATGAATTTTTAGGTGAATCATGGATAGCTAATAAAGAATTAGAAATAGAAAGAGAGAAAGATGAAGCAAGAAGTAATCTAATAAACCTAAGTATATTCTCAATGTGCAATATAAAAAATTATGTATGTGAATTTAGAGATTATTATTATACCCAATATTATAGTACAGAATCTCAAGAAATAATGCTAAATATATTTTACACTAAACTTCCTTATCCCTGGAATAATGACATGAATAAAGTATGGAGAGAAAAGAAAGATATGTATCCTCAAAATCTAGGAGGAAGAATAAAAGTATTAACATCCGAACTTAAAAGAATATGTAGTGAACAACAATTATATAAAAAATCTAAAAGAATAACTAAACTCTGTTGTGATACAGTAGAATTATCTACACAATGGGGAAGTAATAGAAAAACATACCCTAAGAGGAATAAAAGAAAATTTTATAAGAAGAAATATAAAAAATATAAAAATTTTCAAAGAAAAAACGGGAAATTCCCGAAAAATCCCCATATAAGAACTCAAATTCCTCTTTACTCCCCACTTTAAAAAAAGTTCCTCTGAACTCCCCAGATGAAAATCAAAGTTCCTCTTTACTCCCCGTTTTTTTAGAAGGTTGTATAAAAATTCAAGAATCGCGTACCCGAACCCCGAAATCACGTACTTAAATGCCCAAATGATGTATTTGGGGGCAAATATATCATTTGGGCATTTAAGTACGTGATTTCAGGGTTCGGGTAAGCGATTCTTGAATTTTTATACAATCATGGGGAGTTAAAGGGAATTTGGCCTGTCATCTAGGGAGCAAATGGGAACTTTTTTAAAAATGGGAAGTTAAAGGGAATTTTTTCAACTTTTAGGTACTATTCATAGAAAACCCCAAGAAAAAATATAAAACCTAGAAGAAAGTTTTTTAAGAGAAATAAGTATGAAAATAAATCTAATAAGGAAAGAAATAAAAAATTAACTAAATGTCAATGCTGGAATTGTGGAGAAGAAGGTCATAAATCACCCGAATGTCCAAAACCTAAAGCTAAACATATTAAAAATATAGAAATTGAATTTTTAGAAATAAGAGATGAACTTGAAGAAGTTTCTGATATAGAAAATTATTTTGGAAAAGAAATATATATGGAAGAATCCGATCTATCAGAAAATGAAATATCTTCTGAAATAGATTCTGAATCAGAATGAGTTCTGAAATAACAGAACGATCAGATGAAGAAATAGAAGTTTATGAAAGACCAGAATGATATGCAAAACGCATTACCTTCAATAAAGAAACTTTAGATAAAATAAAGAAACTAAAATTAAATGATACGAATCCCAGTCAAAGTATTTTTAAAGGGATATCAAGTCTTATAAAAAGAAAGAAAATAAATATATATGACTACCATGAAGTAGAAAAGTCTATAAATATCGAACATACTTCAAGGCAAGTTAAGATTAATTTATTAACAAAAGCCACAATAAATCAAACTTTGAACAAAATAAAAGATAAAAGAGAAAAAAGTAAAATACAATACATATATTTAGGAAGAGTTCAATTCCTGCTAAAATCATTGTTTAGAGAAGGAATAGATAGTCCTATAGTACTTTCTCTTCATGATCAGAGATTTACAGATGCAAACAGAAGTCATCTAGGAACTATAGAAGGAAATTTATGTTATAAACAAATATTATTTGATTTATATCCTAAATATAGTGTGAATATAAATGATCATAATATAGATGAAACATTAAGTTTACACTACAAATTCATAAAAGACATAGGATTGAAAGATAAAAGTAAAGCTTTCTCTATTTACTATAGAGCATTATATGTTCTAAGTAATAGTAATTATGGGAAAATTTATCAAGATAAACCACATTTAGAAATAGATGAAGAATGTAGAGAAATAACTTCAGCTAAATTACCTCTACTTGAAGACCCAAAAGAAATAACAAATTATGAATTAGAAATCATAAATAAACCTTTGATAGAAGAAGGATCTTCTAGTAAAACTCCTCAAATAGAATTCGGAAAAAATAGTATAGCTAGAAGAAATCAAAAAATGAATATAACCAGAACTTTAAGTATAAATAAAAATTCAGTAGATAAAACAATAATCATTTTAGGAGAATACTTTAATGGTCAAGAATATATTAAAGAACCAAAAATTTTGATAGATACAGGAGCAAGCGCAAATCACTTTGCTAAAATAAAAAATAAAGGGTTAATGATAGAAACCTTGAATGAGAGTTTCTATTATGAAAACTTTGAAGGAAAGACAGTTGCATGTAACCAACAAATATCTATTCCAATAAATATTGATAAATCTAGAATAATTGTTAAATGTTATCTAGATGAAAATATGACGGGAAGTTCCTATGACATAATCTTAGGAAATGCTTTCCTAGATAGTTGTAATTACTATAAGATAGAAAAAGATGGAGTAACACTCTGTATAGAAGAAAAAGTCATATATTGTCCAAGAATAAAATGAAAGGATATAACTTTACAGTTAGTGTTTTCATTTAGGTAGGAATAAGAGAAACTCCTGAAAATGAAATAATAACTTGTGCTTTAATAGATATTGGATCTGAAATAACCATTTTCAAAACCTTTTTTATTAATAAATGGAAGGAAGATGGAAAAATCAGAATAAAAGGTGTGACTGGAAAATCACAGGATATACATAGATTTGCAATAGATGTTGATATTGTCCTGGAAAGTAAAATAATAACGGTTCCAAGAATATATGAATATAATGAACTAGAAGTTGATATACTATTAGGAAATGATTTCCTACAGCAATTTCAATATTATATGCAAAACGCATATTCTATTGTACTTAAAACAAAGTGTGGTCATTAGTTCAAACTACCACGACTAAACCATCCTTTCAGAGTTCAGCCAGCTAAGCGTGGTGGACACTCTATATATGAAAAAATACAAATACTAATAAATAAAATAGTTATAAAAAGAATAAACTTAGAAACGGTTACTAGCAAGATAAAAGAAAATTATAGTGACCATCATTTGGCTTTTTGGAAAAAAGACTACCTAAAAGCTAGAATAGAATTAACGGATAATATCATAATTAAAGAAAGACCAATGAGATATACCTTATGTGAAGAAGACGAATTCAAAAAACAAATTAAAGAACTCTTAGATAAAGGTTTGATTAGGAAAAGTTTTAGCCCCTTTTCTAGTCCAGCATTCATGGTAATGAAAGAAGTTGAAAAGAAAAGAAATAAAGCAAGAATGGTAATAAATTATAAAAGATTAAACCATTTTACTAAAGGTGACAGTTACCAATTACCCAATAAAAAAGTATTAATAGACCTAGTAAAGAATAAATCTTACTACTCAAAATTTGATTGTACATCTGGATTTTTGGCAAGTAAAAATGGAAGATGATAGCATCCAATATACAACCTTTAGTGCCCCTCAAGGACATTATGAATGGTTAGTAATGCCATTTGGATTAAAAAATGCTCCATCAATATATCAGAGGAAAATGGACGATATATTTAGTAAATATAGGGAATTCATGGTTGTTTATATAGATGATATTCTTATTTGTTCAAATATCAGAGAAGAACATAGAAAACATCTTCTACTCTTTGCTAAATTATGTAAAGAAAATGGTATTGCCCTATCTAAAAGAAAAGCAGTAATAGAAACTAAAGAAATTGAGTTTTTAGGGTTAAAACTAAGTGCTGCAGGTATAAAATTGCAACCATATATATCTAGGAAGATTAGTGAGTTTCCTGATAAATTAGAAAATAGAAAACAAATAGAAATTTTTTTAGGATGTCTTAATTATGCTAAAGGTTTCATACCTGAGTTAGCTAAGAAAAGACATGAAATACAAAAGTTATTAAGAAAAAATAATACAAAAGGTTGGACGTCAAAACATACAGAAATTGTCATAAAGTGAAAGGAAGAATGTAAAACTTGTAACGCCCCAATTCTTTATTAGTACAGCATGACGTATATGTTTACTTAATTGCGCAAATTAATTGATCTTTAGTGTTTTCTATAATTAAATATCATTGTTTAATTGTTAAATAAGTGACTAATTGAAAAATATGCAATATTTGAATTTGAATTTATGTGAATAACTTGTGTGCTCTTTAATTGCGCGAATAATTATTTTTACGTGTTCTATATATTTCATTTTATTTTTATATGTAATAAATGTTAATTATTTAATTTAATGTTATTAATATTAATTACATTATTTAATATAAATATATATATATATTTGTGTACGTGTGTGCATGGATTTAATTATGCATGCATAATTAATTATATATCATATTTGCATGCATTTTATAAATATAACTTATATATATTTGCATGCATGTATTTATATATACTATATACGTATGCATGCATATTATATATAATATATATTGAATGAATTTATTTGTTTATTTAAGTAATGTTATGGCTTTTATTGTTTAATCGCGTTTGAGTGCTTCGTTTCTATTTGAATTGATACCGGAATTTTGTGCGAATTTAATATGTTGAACTTATACGTGTCTTGCACATGAATATTTGTTCGTTTCGTATTTTCGAATTCATTTGCTTGTGTTTCGGATTTAATTTGAATTGTGGAATCCAAGTCGGGGGCTAACGAGCACTTAGCGCACCCTTGGTTCTGTATTTAATATCTTGAGCTCGGGAACTCGGATTCGAGTTCCGTCAACTTCGCTGAACTCGTAACGAAAATTCGAGTTTAGTAAACTTAGCCTTATATTTTTCTAACGTCAATTGAACCTCCGAAATTCAACCGAAAAACGAAACGGCGACGAAACTGACCTTGTTACACTAAAATGGCCATAACTTATTCAATTGTTGACCAAATTAACCATGGTTTGAGGCTATAGAACCCTAACTCAACCACCTAACCTGATATACCAAGCCCTAACCGAACCAACCCTCTCACAATTCACAAATCTCAGCCAAAGTTTCTGCTCTCCAGTTTCCAACCCGTAACCCTTGTTTCCTTGGAGATTTTGGAGCTCAAATCTCATCCAATCCTCATCCAATCAACAAGGTAAGCTTAGGGTTGTATTATATGTTCATTCCTGGTCATTTTCATTCATTCATCCCCAAATTTGAGCATGGTTTCATGCATTTTTCGGCTGATCTTGAGATAGAGGCGTTTTGGGCATTTCTTTTGATCTTCTTCGATTCTTGATGGATTTGAATGATTCCAAGCTTGAGAATGATTGTTTTGATATCTTCTTTTCATTTATGATCATTAATTGCATGGTAGTTCAAGTATTTTTGAGATATCAACTTTGAAACATTGAGAAAACTTTGAAGAAAAGTCACGTGTGACAGCTTTCATGTTCGAACTGTTGAGGGGCTGGTTTATAGGTTGAAATTGTGGTGTTTTGCTGCACATTTGTTAGCCTAACTTTTATGAATGTGTTGGGATTAATGGAGATCAATCATACCCTGTTTTCACGTGAGTTTTTGCCCTGTTTTGGGCCTGGAATGTTGCTGTCAAAACTGCTGCATCTTCTTGCTCTTTTGCTGTCAGATTTGGGGTGGTTTTGAGCTGAATTCTTACTGCATTTCATGTCATTTATAGTTACATTTATGTTGTCTAATTGTTGCTTGAGATGTGCTGCATTTAAGCTAGATAAACAGGGGTTGTTCTGCGTGTTTGTTGCTGCTGTGTTCGCTGCGACACGGGTGTGTCGTTCTTGCTTGTTTCAGCTGGAACGGGGGTGTTTTTTGGGTGGTTTCCTCTGTACCGAGACACGGGGGTGTCTCGGTTTGCTCCTTGAAGGTGACACGGGGGTGTCACCTTGCAATTTCATGCCTGTTTTGCTGTTCCCGTGAGCTGCTGCTGCTGCTGTTCATTCTTTCCTTTTATTCTTGCATGAGATTGGTTGATGCATGTTTGCATGCATATATGTATATAATTCCTACACTTTTGCATGCATGAGTTTTATTGCATGGAAAAATTTCATTCATGTGTAAATTGTGCATGCATGAGCTACGTGCATGTGTAATTATATATATATATGTGTATATATATTATAGTATATGTATATGTATGGATATTAATATTTAATATATTATATATATGTTTATTAAATATTAATTGTTATTTGATTTAATTGAATTATAGAATTTAGTTGTTACCTATTTCATGTTTTGTTTAATTTTCGAAATTTAATTGAATGTATTTAATTGTTTAATTTCTAATTGTTAATGCAATTGAATATGTTGAATTGTTATGTTCTAATTTTAAATGTGATTTAATTTGTACCTTGATTATATTTGAATTTCTTGAATTAATTTGATTGAAATTATGAATTCGAATGAAAGATTGAACGACTTGATTATATAATTTAAATTCCTTTGACGTGAAATGTGAAGGATATGAATTCGTTTGGATACGAATGCTTCATTGAATGAATGAATTGAATGTTTTATGTCTTTAAGACTTTAATAGTGCACATGAACGTGTCCATTACATTATAGCATCTCTTATACATTCATATCATAATCATTTCATTGCCGAGCGTCTTATTTGGTCATATTGAGTCTCACCTCACCTCTCTTGCACAGATTTTGAGTCCGTTGGAGACGAGGCCGGTCATTGAGGCTTGTGTTTGCTCCTTTTTGCGGTTTAAGGTGGGTTTTTCTTCTACTTAGATAAAACGACCCGATATATCTACCTATGTGAAAAGGTTTAAGCCAAAGTAATACAATATATATATATTGAGTCTTTTATCGAGTAAATGATTGTAAACGTAAAGCCTTATTTTATCAATCCTACCTAATGTTTTGGCGAGAAATGATCGAATGCACGAATGGGGCCCAGGGGCTTGGTGTGAGTGGGGAACCGAGGAGGCATGGGCTGACGGGAAACCCTCACACTAGTCCCACCAATGAACGGCGTAACCGGACCTCGTTAGGAGTTAGCGAGGAATGGACGCTGAGTGCCATCTGGGGAGTCATGTTCCCCTTTTGGTCAATGAATGGGTGGATGGGCCTTGCAAACCCGCCACCAACCCGGAGGAAGAAGGTGTAAATGTTATTGAATGCGCACGAAAGAATGATATGTATGAAAAGAAAGAAAGAATTAATGAATGAATGTTAATGAATGTTAATGAATGTTAATGTATTACACGAGGTGTTGGTTGGAGATAATGCACGCCCACTCGCCGGGCCACTAATGACCTTGACCTAATGTAAATGAATCGTTATAATCCCCTTTGATGATTTTTATTCACCCACTTGGGAAATTCTTTAAAAACCTCATTTGGGATTATAACTTGCATGTGAATGTTTAATTTCAGTCATATATTATTATGCCCTGTTTTTATACCCACCAGTCCCTTTTGGACTGAACCCGTTTGGCTTTCAGTTGTGTTGTGCAGGTGTCAAGGGAGCTAGGCGGGATTTTGAGTCATAGGTTTTACTTTCGTCTTTTAACCCTTGTATTTTGGTCTTACACTCGCATTTTGCACGTTGGATCATTGTATTGATTAAAAATGGAGCGTATTGGTTGTTTCGAGCCGTGACGGCAATTAGTAATGTTTATGACTTATTTTTGGAGTTTTGATGCTCATTGAATGTATATATGATGTATGTTCGTTTATTGCTTCCGCTTTATTGTTTATTCTGAATTTTATGGTTCAAGGGTTAGTCCCGCCTAGCATAGAGTGTGTGTATGTCCCCGTTCGCCGTGATTTGGCTCGGGTATGGATCGTCCATTTCATATTCGGGTCGGGTCTCGGTGCGGGGGATGTGACACCTTGCGCTCGGGTGTTACAAAACTCTTCCAGAATTAAGGCTTCCTGATAAAAATGATAATTTAATTCTTCAAACTGATGTCTCTGATTTATATTGGGCTGCAATCTTGAAAACAGATCTTAATGAGATCTGTAGATATACTAGTGGTACTTTTAAATCAGTAGAAATAAATTATACTACGCATGAAAAGGAATTACTAGGAGTAATAAATGGGATCAAAGAGTTTTCACTTTTCCTACTCCAAAAGTATTTTATTGTTCATGTTGATAACACCCAAGTTCCAAGTCTTGCAAACAATAAACTACCCAGTGAACCAAATTATAGAAGGTTACATAGGTGGCAAGTTTTCTTATCTCTTTATAATTTCAAAATCATTCCCATAAAAGGAACTGATAATTTTCTAGCCGATTTTTTATCCAAAAATATAGATTTTGATTCAAAATGAAGGTCAATATATGAGAATACATATATCTAGTCCATCTCAAATGGTAGATGGTAAAGACAAAATCAAATCCGTTAATGGGTGGTGGTTTCCCAAAAATCACTTATAGAAACTTAGAAGACTAATATATGGGTATGCATATATCTATTCCATCTCAAACGGTAGATGGTAAAGACAAAATCAAATCCGTTAATGGGTGGTGATTTCCCAAAAATCACTTATAGAAAATCTTGAAAAGATTTTTAATTAACCTTTCTCTCTTTTACAGATGGAGGATAAAATTGATATTTCAGAAATACAAGAAGAGATCTCATATATCAACAGTATGGCAGCAGATCTCTATGAAGGAACTGTTCTCCTGGAACAATATATGTATAAAAATCTACCTCCATCGATAGATTTGGTAACTGAAAACCTAGAAAAGGTGAGTAAAGTGACCCAAAAGTTAGAAAAATATATTGAAAAATTTGAGTCAATAAAAATAGAAGAGGTTGAATCATCTGGCGAGAAAAATAAAGAAGAAGCCAAAAATAAAGTTCCTTCTATCATTGAAATAAAACTGGAAAAAGAGTCTTCTCCAAAAGCAATAAAGATTGAAGTAGAAAAATATGTTCCTAATATCGAATGGGAACGTTTATATATTTATACAGTTGATGAAGTATATAGTATGGAAAATACAGATACTATATTTTTCTCTAAAGGCAAGAACATATATCCAAGGTTGACCTGCATAATGGGAGCATGTCCCAAAGCAGTTTATAGATATGCTTGTTTTGGGTTCCTTGATATAATCTACCCAAGTAAAGATCTCAAGGAAATTTCTAGATTTGATGATACCCTAAAATCTCAAATCAGTAAATTTGCCAGAGGAAGGCAAGTGGTTCTCAAGTTCTACACTATATCTCCAGAACCAGAGAAGCATATATGGCATGAAGCCTTCTTCATGATTACTGCAGGGCACCTTTCTGACACCATAAAGATTGAGCAAGGAAATAAACCTCTAAGGAAAATCCAAGTTACTAAAGAATGGATTGTCCAAAGGCGTGCCTTGGGAATAAAAGCTATTCACAGTGTTGTAGAGAATCTGTACAAATATAAATTCGAGACCTTGATGAGTAAAGGAAATTGGATTCTACTTACTAAAGGAGGAAAAATAAGTTCTCATCTTTTAATGGAATTCATAAATAAATTTGAGAACCATGAATTTTTCTGCACTGCAGAAACTAGACAGGGAGCTTGCAAGTTGATGGGCTATAACCATTAAATGATGTAAGCACATACATCAGCAAGGAAGTGACGAATGCCATGACGTCATACTCCATTTATCAAGTGGCAGATAAAAGTGTCGGCAAAATCTCAACCATAGAAAAGTGTCGGCAAGATCTGGATCGTTGAAGGATAAAGCAGTGGATTCCAAATAAAAATTTCAAGTCCGAATAGTAGCAAGAATATAACCTATAAATAGAGTCATCTTGTAAGGGGAAGGACACCTTGTCTTGAAATCTGAGAGTGATATGTAAAAACATCTTCGAGTCTTTAAGTTTCTGAGTGTTGAGTGTTGTATTTCCAGATAAATCTTCTTTTCAGAATATATCATGTCTGTATAAACTTCTTTTGAAGGAAATAAAATTCTCCTTTTCATATACACGAGATAAATACTTTGTTAAGAGTTTTATTAAACCTTTTTACTCCAGTCTATTCCTGCAAATCATTTGTTGAAACTTATAAGCCGTAGTGAGGTTTTCCGTTGGAGGTTGAAGTCTGTTTCCAGTGGATGTCCGTGAAAGCATGAAGCTTTGAGGACTTTTGGAACAAGAAGGGCTAACCGAGGAAAAACGAAGACGAGTCTTGGAGGATCAATAAATCAGAGTTGTAGAAGAGAAAGGAGATAAAGAGAGGTAATAAAATTTTTACAAATTATTTGTGTGTTTTATGAAATATAAGATGAATTTTAGAGTACTTATGTTATTAAAGCATGGTTAATTTCAATATTTATGCATACTTTCTTGATATAATGAAAATATACTTTATATATCTATCTAAAATATTTTAGAAGTTCTGGGGTCACTTTTATAATTAATACAAATTATATAATATAAAAATAAAATTATTTCTTATAGTCGCTGGACTCTTCCACGACTTATAGCAAAAAATTAAAACTTTTTCAAAAGGTATTAAATTATTAAACTATATAAAATTTGGTATTATTGCTGCAAAAGGCCCGACATTTACAAAAATTTAAAAATAAATGAATTTTATATCGAATTTAATCATGATGGTGCAGAAACTTGGAAGGGATTTAAACACCAATCACTTTAGAATTTGTTTGAGAAAAGGAAGACCATCACAGGCGTTTGAGCCTCAGGAATTGGGTTTCCAATGATGCGTGGGTTCTTCATGCTGGGATAACACCAGAGATAATGAAATGTAATCAGCTTGGGGAAGATGAAGATGCAGAGGAAAAATGGTGGAATGTCCAGTTCTGTGTATGCAGTGTTTAGTGTGGAAGATGACTTAGGGAAAGTGTGTGTAAAATTCCCCTATTAATACGTTGAGGGCAGGGGTGTTTTGGGCAATCTGATTATGTGGTCCCAAACTCTGTGTTGCCCTAGACACGTGGCGTTGTGTGACGGTATGAAAGTGACTGCCCTAAAAGTTTGGGGCGTGTCAGGTGTGGTGCGCACTACCACTGTGTCAGAGGTAGTTACAATATTGCAAGCGAGCGTGGAATCACCCCAAATGGCCCCCCACGTAGCTGGGTATGCCCTCGAGGGGAACCCTTCGCCAAGGTGGGAGTTAACTTCTGAGAAATGAGTACCCTCGTTGGAGAGGACGGTACTAGTATCAGGCGACGATCCGAGCGCTGGGAGCGCTCGTGAGGGGTCCCTCTGGCGACTCGGCCAGAGCGTTATGAGATTTAAGCGGTGAGGGAATACGACCGTGGGTTACCTCGGGGAGGGTTCCCATGGTGTGGAGATGGGCTCTGGCGGAGAGCATTCCGTGGGTCCGCAGGGCGAGCGTTAGATGGGATTGATGAGCAGATCCCATGCTCGTGACTTGGGCCGAGGAGCGCAAGTTTTAAGCTGAGAGAATGAGCTGGGCCTATTCCGCGAGCCCAATATAGCGTGCGTCCAAGCTTAGAAGTTTTCTGGTGGCTTCGACGAGTTGCTCAGATGGTGACACGTGTTCGGTGCTGATTCGAGCGTAATTTGGGCCTATCATTTTGCCCCCCAAATTTTGTAGTTACACTTGAGTGTACAGTAGATTTTTGAAGTCCGAGCCTTAATTTTGAATATTCGAGGGTCAAACTCTTGGAGGGAAGTGACGATCTGTATTCCATAACAGACATCCTCTGATAGGGCATTAAATATTGGGAAGCTCAAGTAGACATGCATTAAATGCTAAGTAGAGATGTGGGCGCGTGAACCTGGGTAACCGTGTGACGGTTACCAAAAGTGGGGAGTTTTCTAGGCGGGAATGATTGCGTTTGAAATAAATGCCCTAATCATGCCTGCAACCTCTCCCTATAAATAGGGATTTGTAAACTCTTTTATCCCCTTTTACGCATTCAGAATTCTCCAAAGCAAAGGCAACAATACCTCTCTGCAATTCCTTGCGATTTCCGGCGAGTTTTCTTCTCCAACTTTAGGTAAACCCCTGTGATTTCTTATTTTTCTTGTACTAACCCTAGGTTTAGGTTGTGTCGATTGTCGGTCTTGTGTGAGGAAGCTTCTTGATCAATCGTTCCTGTGCAAAAAAAATCCTACTTTTCTGTCAAAGATTTCTGCAAAACCTTCATCTTCAAAGGTAAGAACAACAATGGCAGATGAGATTATTAACCAAACTGTAAGGGAGATAGACGAGATGTCTCCCGCGAATTATCCTCTCCAAAGTAATATACCCTACGCTATTCCGATAGGGGAGGTCCCAGAAGAGGTTGAGGATCAAGAACTTGGCATTGCCGTCCAAGGGATGAACGAGCGTGATCCTGAGGGGGTAGCTGAGCTCTTTGAGGAAATGGATCTATCCGTACAGATGCAAAGGTAGGGTGAGAGGGTTTTTCTGGTATTGAATAGCGCTATTAGGCCCCAAGACCACCATGTTACGGTAGCGATTGCTGCCCCACAGGAGGAAGCGGGGGTTTCCAAGCGTTGGGCGGAGGATGAGCCTCCCCATAAACGCCGTCGATAGGGTAAGGAAACAGCGACCCAAGTAAGGAAAAACAACCCCCACCAAACAGATAGAGTTCCAGATGAGATTGAAAGTACTTTGACACTTGCGGAGTTAGCCACTCTAAAAACCCAGGTTTACTGGGATGGTGTGTACACAGCCCGCCTGCCTTCGCAACGAGAACGAGCCAACCGTCCGCCTCCCGGGATGATGACCGTCTACAGAGACGCAGTGCTAGCCAGAGGTCTGTGGTTTCCAATTAAGGATTCGATCGCCAACATTTTGAACTTCTTAAACCTAGGTCCATCACAAATTTTGCCTAACAAAATAACTTTACTGAACACCTTCGTGATATTAATGAAAGCCACAGGCCATGAGCCATCAACTGATAACTTCAACAGTTTGTTCCAGGTAGCACGCTCCTCACGCTCGTCTCTGAGGGATGGATTTTACTACGTACAAGCTAAGTCAAACTTAAGGATGATTGATTCGCCCTCGACTTCATATGGAGAGAACTGGAAGGAGAAGTTCTTCTTCGTGGGGGCACCAGGGGGTGTATTTAAAGTTCCCCGAGAGTGGGTAGTACACGGAGAGGGGCCCATTGTGAGATCCAGGTCCGACTCTATACCTTTTGAGCAGTGGGCAAAGAGTCTGGCCCTCGTCATGAAGAACCACAAGTGGCTGATTAAAGCCAAGCCCTTGATGCGTAATGAGGAGATTTTATTCCGTTATGGGCTTGTGAGTCCTCCGGACATGATCGTCAATCCTCCCGTTCAGAAACTAACTTTAGAAACATTTAAACATGAAAAGAGATGGTTAGACTCTAGAAACTAACTTTGCTAACATTTAGAGTAGGAATGCTAACTCTTTAAATTTTGCTGCATTGTATAAGTATATTGGATATGATCATCTGACGGTCGTTTGTTCCTTGTATGCAGGCATAGACATTCTGATGGCAGGTGGAGGTGTAGAAGCGATCGCAGCCATGATACGCGCTCGTAGAGCGCTCGAAAACCAACCACAACAACAACAACAACAACCACAACACCGTGTGGCCCCACGAGGGGGTCGTGGTGCCGGACGAGGGATGAGAAGAAGTGAAGGCGGCCGAGGGGATGGCCGGGTTGACACTCAGGCAGTGGATCTGACGGGCGGGGATGCTCGTGACGTTACTCATCCGGGTCCCCTCGCTCCTACGCCCACCGAGGGGAATGCAGTTGGGGTCTGACGTCTCCCGTAGCAACCGCTCGGGAGTGATACTCAGGGAGCTCGATGAGAGAGGGCCCAACGCTCGAGGAAGAGAAAGAGGATAGCGGACTCTATCCCTATCTCCGGCAAGGGGAAGGATGTAGTAGTGGGCAAGCGAGGGGAAGACGACGACACTTCATCCTCGGAGGATGAAAGTTTCTGGAAGTTTGAGCATGGCGGAAACGTGCATTATAGGCACTCAGTGGAGGAAGGTCCTGTGCTTCTGAGAAGGAGCTCTTCCTCCCCGTAATTTGGTTACGGGGCTTGTCCATAGGCTCCAATTCTCAGGGGATCATAAAAAACTGAATGAGCAGGATGCCGCTCAAGTTGCGGACGATGCCTGCCATATCCTCCAAAGGGTAAGTGTCTAAGTGCCATCAAAGAGCTTTAATTTTGCTTGAGTTAACTTTGTACTTGAAAGAATTTGCTGGTTTAGAAGGTGGTTCCCAGGCTCAAAAACCTACAGCGACGCTCAGAAACCTATGCCGAGCGCAAGGCGAAATACAAGAAACTGGTACGTATCTCCGACCCTGGCCGGTTGCAGGAGGATTATGACATGGTCTACGCGGAGCTCTCATCTCTCAAGGTGGAGCATGATAAGGTGAAGAAGGCGCTCGAGGACCAAGAAGAGGCCTGGCAGACCTTGGATGAGCGGCATAAGAAATTGAAGGACGAACGGAACCAACTGAGGGATGACAAGAAACACCTCACCCAAGCTCTAAACGAGCGTGATCAGCAGTTGGAGTCGGTGAAGAAAGAACTTGCTGATCTTTAAGGCCAAGTTGCAGACCTGGAAACGAGGGTGCCTTGGGATGCGGTCCTCAAATTTGTGAGCTCGAAAGCCTTTGGGTTCGCGGCCAATCTCCACTACTTCACCAACGCCCAGCGTTTTTCTGGAAGTCAGTGGGTCAGCTGATCAAATTACGGATGGTGCCCCCCATCGTTCGCACTGATGACCGCTTGCGCATGGATCTTGATGAGAACTTAGAACCGGTCATGGCAACCGGGGATCCCTCTGAGAACTTGACGAAGCCGGAGAATCAGGGCTTGGTCACTATACCTCAGGAGGAGTTTATTGTGGCCAACCCCATGGAGCAAGAGCCTGTGGAAATTGATGAGGGTGTCCAAGAAGACGCTCAAGCTAAAGCTAATCAAAATGACGCTCAGGAAGTGGTCCCTCAAGTGTTGTCTCCTGTTCCCTTATCAACTGCTCCACCTGAACTTGAGAACCAACCCTTGTGATGCTCCTTCCTGTTCTTGCCCTCTATCATGAATTTCTGTTACTGCTTTCTTGTTTTGATATGAAATGTTGAACTCTTGCAATTAATTCCCTTGTTTTTACAACGTACTTTTTTTTGCTCAGTACTGTAATTTCCCTTCTTTTGGCAATGGAATGTGATTTTACTCTTTTCGGTGTTGCAATGTTTTGAATTGTTGCTTGTTGGCCTCTCTTCTAATGCAAAGTGAATGTATGGGCCCGAGGGTGCGTTATATGAGGGGTACCCTGGCCGTATTAAGCATGAGGCTCAAACTTGAACTTAGAAATCCACCAGGGGATTTGTTAAGTGTTTTCTTTTGATAAGAATTAATCTAAGTGTTGAATAATAACGAGCGTAGCGGTAGTATAAACGGGAACTCAGAAATCAACAAGAGGATTTGCTAAGTTTTTACGTTTACGGGCGTACGTATATGTAATGAGATGGGGATCTCTAAGGGGTTTACGAGCGCGAACTAGAGTAATCAGTATCTAGTTGGCGTAATTAAGCATATAGCAACCCCGATTCTGACCTGTTCATTTTAAGAAGGGCTTACGCGATTGTGAGTGTCAAGCTGTTTAATGTGGAGTGCCCTCGACACACTGATAGCATTGAACTGAAGAGGGGCTCGCTCATTTTAAGAGAGACCCGCACGAGTGGACATCAAGCCGCTCGTCGTGGATTATCCTCGACATGGAGGGGGCATTGATGTAATTGATGATGCAAATTATCATAAATTGAATCAAGTAAATGATAAACAATGTATGGAAAATACTTACTGATGTACTTGTATTTCTGTCAAAAAGAAGATACAGTGTGCCCCGAGCGGGGGACTTACAATGTCTGCAATTATACATAGAACCTCCTAAGGTTGCATGCATTCCACGGGCGAGCGAGACGCTCGCCTTGCAAAGTCTCCAATAGGTAGGTATTGTTCGCTCGTACATGAGCGAATTTGAAGGGGCCTTCCCAGTTGGGCTCTAATTTACCCACGTGCTTAGACACTTCAACTTTTTTGAGGACCAGGTCCCCTAGCTGGAAGGTCCTTTCCTTGACACATTTGTTGTACTGATGGGCTACCGTCGCCTTGTATTTATGGATCCGGACCTAAGCAATCTCTCTCTTTTTGTCTAGCAAGTCCAGTTCGAGCCGAGTTACTTTCGTTGGCAGCATACTCGAAATAGGCAACGCGTGTGGACTCTTGAGCGATTTTCGCAGGTATCATAGCTTCGGAGCCGTAAACGAGGGAGTAAGGAGTCTCACCGGCTACCGCTTGCGGGGTATTGCGATATGCCCACAGGGCACTTTGGAGCTCTTCAGCCTATTCACCCTTTTTACTCTCGAGCATCATTTTTAGATGCTGGAGTATGGTTCTGTTTGTTACTTCAGCTTGACCATTGGCCTGTGGATGGCCCACGAAAGTGAAGCGTTGCTCAATGCCAAGCTCTGAGCACCATTCTCGAGTATCAGCAGTGATGAACTGAGAGCCGTTGTCTAAAATTAACACCCTTGGGATACCATACCTGCAGATGATGTTTTTCCAAATGAAGTGTCTCACCGTTTTGAATGTTATTTTTGCGACCGCTTCGGCTTCTGCCCACTTGGTAAAGTAATCTACCGCAAGGATCACGAACTTCTTCTGTCCGACCGCCATAGGTAGGGGTCCCACTATGTCAATGGCCCACTGGTCAAAGGGCCAGGAAACGCCAATGGGGATCATTTGGGCTGCTGGTAATTGAGGGATGTTGGAGTGAAACTGACACTTAGGGCATTTCCTTGAGTGATTGATGGCGTCCTACAGTACCGAGGGCCAATAAAATCCGCCCCTTAATACCTTTTTAGCCAGAATCCGACCGCCAGAATGGTTCTCGCAGCTTCCACTATGCACCTGTTCGAGCACCTCCCTGGCTTGCGAGGGTCTCAAGCATCTCAATGGCAGGCCTTGAAAAGATCGTTTGAAGAGCCTGCCCTCGTTGTCAAGTGAGAAACGAAGGGCCTTAATCCTGATTTTTCTTGCTTCCACCTTATCGCTCGGACAGATACCATCGCTTATGAATCTGATGATTTCATCAAGCCAACAGGGCTCGGATGGATCAATCATGTTAACCCCACCGGAGAGTTTCTCCTCGCTTATCAACGGTTTCTCCACCCTAAAAAACGTGACTGAACGTTTATAGGAGCTCTCTGGAGCAGAGGTAAATTTAGAGAGGGCAAAAGCACGCCCGTTCTCCGCTCGTGGAACCTGCAGTAGATGGAATTCCTTGAACTTGGAGATTACTTCCTTGACCTTTGCTAGGTATTGCACCATGGTGGTTTCTCGAGCCTCATAAGTGCCATCAATCTGACTTGTAATTAATTGAGAGTCGACATAAGCGGTGATCTGGGAGGCTCCATTCTGAAGGGCAATTCTGAGCCCTTAGATGAGAGCCTCGTACTCAGCCTCGTTGTTGGTGACTTGAAAGGCTAGTTTGATCGCATAATCAATTTCAATTCCTTGGGGGTCTCACCCCCACTCCTCCCCCTTGTGTGGTCGATGAACCATCTGTGTACAAGAGCCAGAGACCTTCATCCACCGAGGGTGTGGATTCTAGACCAAAACGTTCAACCAAGAGATCCGCCACCACTTGAGCCTGTATAGCGGTACGAGGCTCGAAGCTAATGTCAAATTGGCTGAGCTTAATTGACCATTTTATTAACCTTCTCGAGACGTTTGGCTTCGAGAGAACTTATTTGAGAGGTTGATCTGTGAGCACCGTGATGGAATGAGCCTGGAAATATGGCCTCATTCTCCTTGAAGCATTAACGAGGGCGAAGGCGAAGGAGAATTTTTCAATCTCCATGTATCGCTTTTTAGCGCCTTGCAGGGTTTTGCTCAGGTAGTACACCGGTAAGTGCTTACGCTCGCGTACTGCTACAAGGACTGCGCTCATGGCCTCCAATGAGATGGAGAGGTAAAGGAACAAGTTTTTTCCTGGGATCGGCTTCGTCAGTAATGGCGCGCACGAGAGATATTGTTTCATATCCTGCAATGCTTTCTCACACTCCTTGCTCCAGGCAAAATTTCGAGCGTTGCGTAGAATTTTGAAGAATGGCAAGTTTCTGTCAGCTGAGCGTGAAATGAATCTGTTGAGAGAGATGATTTTGCCCACTAGCACTTGGACCTCTCTAACGTTTTGAGGGGAGGGAATGTCTAAGATTGCCTTGATCTTTTCCGGGTTAGCCTCAATACCTTTCTGACTGACCACATATCCCAAGAATTTTCCTCCTCGAACGCTAAATGTACATTTAGTAGGGTTCAGCTTCATCCATAGTGGCGTAGGATATTGAAGGCTCACTGGAGGTCATCCAGGCGTGAATGCTGATGCTCGCTTTTAACGATCATATCGTCCACGTAAACCTCCATGGAATTTTCGATTTTGTGCTCGAACATTCTGTTCACAAGGCGCTGATAAGTGGCTCCAGCATTTTTGAGCCCAAAAGGCATGACTAGGAAGCAGTAGACACCCACGTGGACCACGAAGGACGTTTTGGGGCGATCCTCGGGCACCATGAAAATCTGGTAATACCCCTGAAATGCGTCCACCAGCTGGTCTATCCTCGGCAGAGGGTAAGGATCTTTGGGGCATGCCTTGTTGAGATCTGTGAAATCATTGCACATGCGCCATTTGTTAGCGCTCTTGGGCACGAGGACCACGTTGTAGAGCCATTCAGTATATAAAATTTCTTCAATATACTGAGCCTCGAGGAGCTTGTTGACCTCCTCTTCAATAACCTGTCTCCGAAATCCATGAACGTCCCTCTTCTTCTGCTTGACCGATTTGAATGCAGGGTCAACATTGAGCCGGTGGACTATGACGCTCGGATCTATTCCAGTTAGATTTGAGGCTTTCCAAGCAAAGATATCCAAGTTTTCACACAAGAAATCGATCATCATGATCTGAGCTGGACCTCAACATTCGAGCCAATCTAGGTAGTTTTATCTGGATTTTCGGTCACCAATTCGACGGTAAAAAAATTTCCGGTGGGCTCAATTCGTACCTCTGCCCTCGGGGTTTCGAGCGCCCGTTTCTTCCCTGTGAGTCTACCATCAGCTTCTTTTGAGGGTTCCTGGCTGTCGCTCTCGGAGGAGGACCCCTCGACGGCTCCCGGAGGTCCGTCTTCACCCTCTTTGGTCCTACCCGGGACTTTTTTCTTGTTTTTCCTTTTGTTCATCTTGGCCCTCTTACGCTGGGGGCCATCTTCATCCAACTTGGGAAAATCCATAGATTTCTTGGTGGAACCCGCTTGGATTGCCTGCTTGGGTATAGACTGCGAAGAGATAAAATGTAACATTCCCAAGCCTCCTTGACGTTTATATTCTTCAAGGGGAATGTTCGTTATATTCATCTTTTGAAACGTTGAGTACGGGAGAACATTCACAGAGCTTCCACGATCAATTAAGACCCTCTTTACAATATGATTGTGAACATCTAAGCTAACCACCATGGGGCAGTCAGAGGTTTCACCGACCCCATGGGGTGTTACAATGTGCTCTAGGTCTTTCTCAGTGAATCCTACAGTCTCACTTTCTTTCGAGCACGAGGATTCTTCCAAGGAGTACACCTGTTTGGGCCTTGAGGATCTCTGATCATAACTACGGACGTGGTGGCGCTTGGAAGCATTGGAGTCTCCTCCCGAGGGTCTACCATCGATCATGTTGATGACGGCGAAGGGTTGGTTCTCCATTTCAGCGGCCTTCTGCTTTTCGTGGTCGCTTGTCTCAGGGCGATGGTTACGAGGGCTCCTTGAGCGCGAGCAGCTCCTTCCTCTAGCCTTGGCACGCTCGGCACAGTGCTCGTCATACCTCTCCAGCACCTTCACAAATTCCTTGAGGTGCCCCCCGAAAATGAGTCTCTGGATCTCACTCTCCAGCTGACGGCACTCATTGGTGTCATGCCCCTTTTGCTTGTAGAAGGCATAGTATTTTTGTTAGCTCTTCTGGGTCTTGGTTTCCCTCATCTTGGGCGGCCTCTTAAACAACTTCTTATCCTCCATGGAACAGACCTCTGCAATAGGTCTGTTGAGGGGAATGCGCTCAAACCTTCTAGGGGGTGGGGAGCTTCACCGAGTGGGAGCAGGGTTGCGGCGGCGGTTTCTATTGGGCTTCCCCCTGTCTTTCTGGCCTTTATCGGTGCGAGGGGCGTTGGCAAGCTTTTGGGCCCTCACGATGTACATGTCCTCGAGGGTGAAGAAAGAATCAGCTATGTCCCTTATTTTCATCAGGGAGCGTGGTTTCTTTTTTGCCACCTCCTCAACAAATTCTTTGCTAGCATAGTTTTTCATGTTGATGGCCCCAAATAGCACATGTCTCAGGAAATCCATCGAGAGGCCGTTCCACCTGCAGGATTTCTTTGTTAAACCTGCCCATAAAGGACCTGAGGGTCTCGTTTGGTCCTTGTACCAAGCTGTAGAGAGCCGTGGCAGCGGGTGCCGGTGCCTTCAGGGAGTTGAAGTGGTTTAGGAAGGCATTAGTCAAATCCTCGTACCCTTGAATGGAGCGAGAGGGTAGCTTCTTGTACCATTCCTGTGCCATTCCCACGAGGGAAGTGACAAAAACCTTTATCCAGTAATGACTGGAATGCTCATATAGGTGCATCAAGTGCACAAAGTGATCCAGATGCTCGGCTGGATCAGTGGTCCCGTCATACCGGTTGACGGACGTGGGCATTTTGCTCATCCAGGCGCGGGCCATCAAAACCTCGTCAATGAGGGGCGAACCGCCTGTCAAAGGCCTATGGTTCCCGCCCTCGTGGTCATGCTCTTCATAGTCTTCTTCCCTCCATCGGCAGGGGATTTGGCTATGTGTGTTGCGAGCGTCTCTGGCCTTGGACCTCTCGTCCCCAGCATAGGGGATTTGAGACCGTGCTCGAGAGAGCTGCTCCACCATTTGCTGCAAACCTTCGAGCTGGTTCTGGACTACAGCCAAACGAGGGTCGTTTCTTTCCCTCCTACTTGTTCTTTCAGTGGCCCTGGATTGGACCTCCTCTTCTGCATCTCCCCTCGCCTGAGGGGATTTCTCCTTCTCTACGGGACGCTGTTCCTGTTCGTCCCTCAGGGGGGCTTCTTTCCCCTGTGCTAGTGGCGGCGGTGGTGGCTGAGCCCTTAGTACGTTCTGGGCTACCATTAATGGATGAATTTGTAGCCCTCCTATTGGAGGGGCCATCTGAGTGCCCATCCCCGAGGGGAAGTAGGCAGCGGTGAAGTGCTTCCAGGAATTTTGTACGGCCTGAACTTCGCACTGGGCGTAGTGCGCCTGTAGTTGTTGCGGCGTTACTTGTGGCATTTCCACTCCTTGTATTTCTTTGGGAATGGAAATTGGAAGCTGCAGTGTGCCCACTTGATAGGGCTATACCATGGGTATCATGCCCGGCATCATACCTGGCATCATGTCGGGTTGCATGCAAACGTATCCTGGAGACGGCATCGCTATGGAGTAAGCGGCGGCGTTGGTGACGGCGGTGGTAGGTATGAGTGTGGCAGGCGGGACAACTGAGCCTGAACCTCCAGCCTCAGTTCCTTCTGCCTGAGGGGGCCCTACCATGGCCTCTTTGCCCCCGTTTCCGGAAGCAGGGGGAGTCTCGCCGTTAACCGACGCGTTTAGTGTACTTCTTTCTGAGTTTTCCTCGTTAACAGGAGGAAGAGTTCCTCTGTTGTCCACAAAACCTGAACGGGTTGCTGTAACCATGCTTGAAGGCTTGATGATGTTACTATTCAACTAGCTAAAAAGGAAGAAACAGATGAAGTTGAAGAAGATGATGATGGTTTCCCACAGACGGCGCCAAAAATGATGGTGCAGAAACTTGGAATGGATTTAAACACCAATCACTTTAGAATTTGTTTGGGGAAAGGAAGACCATCACAGGCATTTGAGCCTCAGGAACTGGATTTCCAATGATACGTGGGTTCTTCCAGCTAGGATAACACCAGAGATGATGAAATGTAATCAGCTTGGGGAAGATGAAGATGCAAAGGAAAAATGGTGGAATGTCCAATTCTGTGTATGTAGTGTTTAGTGTTGAAGATGACTTAGGGAAAGTGTGTGTAAAATTCTGCTATTAATACGTTGAGGGCAGGGGTGTTTTGGGCAATCTGATTATGTGCTCTCAAACTCTGTGTTGCCCTAGACACGTGACGTTGTGTGACGGTGTGAAAGTGACTGCCTTGAAAGTTTGGGGTGAGTCAGGTGTGGTGCGGGCTACCACTGTGTCAGAGGTAGTTACAGTATTACAGGCGAGCGAGGAATCGCCCCAAATGGCCCCCCATGTAGCTGGGTATGCCCTCGAGGGTAACCCTTCGCCAAGGCGGGAGTTAACTTCTGAGAAATGAGTACCCTCGTTGGAGAGGATGGTACTAGTATCAGGCGACGATCCGAGTGCTGGGTCCCTCTGGCGACTCGGCCCCGAGCGTCATGAGATTCGAACGATGAGGGAATACGACCGTGGGTTCCCTCGGGGAGGGTTCCCATGGTGCGGAGATGGGCTCTGGCGGAGAGCATTCCGTGGGTCCGCAGGGCGAGCGTCAGATGGGATTGATGAGCGGATCCCATGCTCGTGACTTGGGTCGAGGCGCGCAAGTCTTAAGCTGAGAGAATGGACTGGGCCTATTCCGCGAGCCCAATATAGCGTGCGTCCAAGCTTAGAAGTTTTCTGGTGGCTTCGACGAGCTGCTCAGATGGTGATACGTGTTCGGTGCTGATCCGAGCATAATTTGGGCCTATCAAATCAGATCAGATCACTAATAACATAATTAAAGCTCTTCCTACGAGTATTTAAAAAATCTGAATATGAGACAATTGGTTAAACTAACATGGCATCAACAAATGATAACATATCCATATCAATCCGATCCGACTAGCACATCAAATTTGCAAAACCATGAATAATTTATCAATCACAGAATTTAATTGAGACTAATATTTTTTCCTATCAAAAATAAGGAAATTTATTTTGATTCTTCGGCTACTTCATGGGAAACTCGAATTCATAATTGATTGTCATATTTAAAGGTAGTAAAATGTGGTTTCACCATCAAGTGGTATATTTTAACGGTTTTATGTCATGCTAACTTAATTAAAGGTCTCGAATTTCAGGGGCGACTCGGTTCGACCCATGAAAATGGGCCGTAGAAATCAAGGAAAAAAAAAAAGAAAAAAGAAAAAAGAAAACATGTTCCGCCATCTTGATGTATTTTGAATATTAATTTTATAGGATAAAAAGGCGAAGTTGCTCTGTTTCATTAAATGAAATATCGTTATGTTTTTTAACACATAGACATGCTTTATGCTTATAAATTAAATAATGCTTTTAAAGAAATTATTTTTCTTTTTTTGGGTAATTAATTTGCACACATGATTCTTATGAGCCAAAGTTTGGGCGAAGTCGAATTAGTTTGCAGGGAAGATCGTCCACCAGGTTTGAATCGCACTTCACCACAACCTTTTATTCCACTAAATTGAGAGATCATATATATAGGAAAGAGTATTATTTAAACAATTAGTAAGTACTCATTATCGGTGGTCCAATACAATGAGTAAAGTTTGCACCACACTTTAATAATGAGTATTATCTTAAGGACCACAAACCAAATACTATTGCAAAGCTAAAATTAAATATTTAAGCATGAATTGGTTAACAAAGAATGCTATTATCAACAGATCAATAGTATTTCTCTTTTCGCATTGCAAGAGAAATTAATTGGGGAATATTAAAAAAAGAAAAAAAAAAGAACAGGGATCAGAATCTTGGTATATACATTTGCAAATACGTTGTGGTTAATGATCAACTCCCCGTTAGAAATTAACAATATTATTTGAAAATTTTGTTAAATAGGAATACGTCACCATACTTTTGTAAAAACCGTTGCGAAAGCGTCGAACAATATTTAGAAATATAATACCTAAACTGTTGTGGAAGCGTCGAACAATATTTAGAAATATAATACCTAAAATTACACAAAGAAAAAATCAGGAAAAATAATAAATTAAATATAACCCAAAATAAGGCTATTGAAAGGCTTAAAAAAAACCATAAATTTAACGAGGTTTGGCCAATTTAGCCTACATCCTCGGGCACTACTCAAATATATTTCTTTATTTCACTAAAGAAATATTACAAAGTAGAGAGAGACTTTGTTTCGGTGCACTGAGCTAGCTCCTCCCCAAACTATTATAAAGTTCCTATGTGGGACAAAGAATAATTGCCCAAATCTAGGATTCCAATGTGAGATACAAATTATGCCACAAACTAATAAATCTTCACCTTGGCACAATTATGTGGTCCCACCAAATACAAATGAACTTCATCTCTCCAAACAGGTTGTAGTGCCTCCAAATGCGCCCGCAGTCGCCAACTAAAAAATGTAGGATATTAATCAAGTCTAAACAATGTTTAAACTCGGCCTTTGTCACCACCTTGGTCATCATATCTGCAGGATTCTCCGTAGCCCGAATCTTCGGTAGAACAATCTGCTTTTCTTCGAGAATTTCCAGCACAAAGTGATAGCGAACATCAATATGCTTTATTCTTGCATGAAATAACTGGTTCTTTGCTAAATGAATAGCACTCTGACTGTTATAATACAATGCAAGGTGTTTTTGACTAACTCCCAAGTCTTCAAGCAATCCTTGAATCCAAATTGCTTCCTTTACAACTTCTGTAACGACCATATATTCTGCATCTGTCATAGACAATGCCCCCGTTGACCGTAAGGTCAACTTCCAACTAATTGGTGCCTTAACTAAAGTGAACAAGTAGCCAGTTGTAGATCTTCGCTTATCCAAATCTCCTGTATAGTCAGAATCACGATATCTAACTATGTCTTGACCAAGTGCTTCATCCCGCTCAAACAATAAACCAATGCCTACAATATCTTAAATATACCGTAGAATGCATTCACTGCTTGTCAGTGAGCTTTTCCCGGATCATGCGTGTATCTGCTAACAACGCTAACAACTTGTGAAATACCCGGTCTCGTACACACCATTGCATACATCAGACTACCAACTGCATTCTTATATGGGACTTTTGCCATGTTTTCTCGTTCTTCTATCGTCTTTGGAGATAACTGGCTACTAAGTATTAAGTGAGGGGCAAGTGGAGTACCAACAGGTTTTGTATTTGTGACACATAGCAAAGCGTTGTAGTACTTTGTTCAAATATTGCTTTTGAGTTAGGCAAAACTTGCCTATAGCACCCACACGTAGGGCCACATCCCCCGCGCCAAGATCCAAACCCGGTTATGAAATGGAAGGTCCATACCCGAGTCTGAACCTTAGCGAACGTGAGACCAACTCACTCACTAAGCCAGTCGGAGCTAAAACTGACTCAGAGTGCGCGGAAGCAATAAACAAACAAGAGATGCACACAGATAATTACTTATAGGTACCATCACGTTAATATACATGTTGTATTTACATATAGGTACCAACAGTTAAACCTGTACAGAATAAACAATGGCCATCCCGACCTCAACAAAACATAATAAACTAAAACCACTATAATAAGAGTCATACATAACCAGAATATGATAAAGTGTATGAAGAATGCAACTACAACGACCTAGACTGATAAGTACAAAAGGAAGACACAGTTCTCCGCCTAGCTCGGTCAAGAAAGCACCTGAAACTGAAAGGAAAGAGGGGTCAGTCAACTGACTGAGTGAGGGGGCTTACGCACACCCACACCCTACATATATAAAGCAAAGCATTTATCAAAAGGTGGAATTATAAACCGGAATAGGTTTTACAAACCAAATCACTTTAAAACAACTTACATACATTTAGAGTACTTTTCTAAATGCTATCCCGGTTCATACTTCCCATAACAGATCAAACACACATGCTCGGCGAGAACGAGCTTCCAACCTTACTTCTCATATCATAACAAAAACAGAAATCATAAATAAATCCAACCTCTCCTCCGATGATGGAAGAGCCACGTGCGTAGCTCAAATCATCTAACTAAACTTAAACAAACTTACGTAGGGTAGCTAACCCACAACGTGTCCTCTCCGGATTTCACCACAGAGGCATCAAAATAACATACCTTCCCTATCTCCAGGGGTCGCGTATGATATTTCGGATGGAGACTATCACAGGCTTTACCTCGATGGCCCAACACCGTACCGAGGGCTCCTTACCCATGTCTCCTTGGATCCACAAACACATATACAGAAACAAACATACCAATCTTTCATGGCAATCTCGCTACAGAACTTAACCGAAACAAGCTTTGGAAACTAGCTTATATATGCCTTCATAATACCATTTTCAAAACAAGATTGGTTCGCAAGATCATAAACATATCATATATAACACATATTTACATATATATATAATATACTCGCATGCGCGGCATGAAAACATCACATAAAGGCCTTAGGTAGTTAGCTATACAAATCCTAAACCTCACCTCGTGCTTGGCAAAAGTAGGAGTGTGGAAAGACAAGCTTAGGTGTCGGGCTCGTCAACGGGAACCTCATCTGAAAATAAAATACCAAAAGCCCAAGACTTAGACTCTAAATAAACCAAAACGACGCACGGCAAAAGAAGAGAATACATGAGATGCAATGAATGTCATATAATCCACCAAAATTTCACATTAATGCAAAACAAATTAAACAATGTAAAAGCAATAAATTAATGTTGTGTGTAGAAATTGCATGATTTTAAGCGTTAAATAGATTATATTCTGGTGCCGTTTGATGCGTTTATGTGTTTATTTGACTCTGTTCAGGTGTTAATAGAGTTGGAGTTACGAAATGGCGAAGCAGAGCGATTTCACGCATTTTTTGGAGAAAAAGTGGTAACTTCCGTTACCATTTAGCAGTAGACAAGGAGTAACTCCCGTTACTGGCCACAGAAGGAGAGGTTTTGGCGAGAACAGAGGGGTAACGCCCATTACCCATATATAGAAGAAAATTGGTAACGCCCGTTACCAGTAAAAGCGTTATGGGGATTTCAGGTCATTAACGAGCGTTAACCAGAGCAAGGCAAATATAGGTAACACCCATTACCTAGGGCGGCGAGAAATCTCCTAGGGCTGCTATATATGTGTGTTTTGGAGTCTTTAGAAAAAAAAACAGAAGAGAACAGAGAACGAGAGGAGTTTCAGAGAGAGTTAGAGAGAGAAAAAGAGTTTCTTTTCCAAGTAAAGACCTAGGGTTTGGAAGAAGACTCAGAAGTTCAGAAGATTTTCAGAGAATTAGAGAAGACGACAGGATTGAATTCCGAGAACAATCTTTGGTTTTATTGTTGCTTTAATTTCCAAACTAATTCCTTTGATTTTAGTTTTAGTTTCATATGCTAGTTTCGTTTTTGAGTATTGCTTAATGTTTATGAGTTTAATTGTTAGACTTTGTTTAGATTCCTTGATGATGCTTTATTTTAATGCAATTTCCTTTAGTTTTATGATTTTTGCTTCAATTATGAGTAGCTAAGTATCTAGGGCTAGGGGGAAGTGATGATGATTGCATGATGGATGTTTGATGAGATGCTTGAATGACTTGTGTTAATTCTTAGTTTGAAAACTGGTTTGAACTGACTTGCGATGGCTTGATCACCCGTAGCATGTGTCGCAATTACCTATAGATCGAAAGAGTGATGGTAATTTAGAGGGATTTCAATACTTGTAAGTTGTAGGGTACAAAGAGAATTGGTCCTAGCTTATACAACAGTAATCTTATTCCATGCCGAGCCGCTAGAATACTGAATTACACTAGTCTTGTTCCTATGGTTTAATTAACTATTGATGATTACGAGAGCAACATTGAACACTAATTAAGCACTTGGTTATACCTCGAGAGAGGGTAATTCAAATATAAGCGACTAGGTTGTAGAATTACACTTGTCAAACGAGTATCAGGTCAGCTCTTGATTGTATGATTCAAAGCTTTTTCCCCTGCCTGTTTAGTTTATTGAGTTAATTCGTGTGTTTAAATTGTTAATTGCAATTTTAAATTAGTTATTTGTTAATTTCTGCATCAGTAGATTAATAGAAATAGCCATTGCTTCCGTTAAGTCTTTAGATTAGAGAGAAATAGAGAATAGTGATTGATTTCCCTTCCCTGTGGGTTCGATCCTATTGTGCTACGCGTATGTTAGTGTACACTTGCACGATTGGTTTTTAACTGTAGTAAAATCCGTTACAAAAAGTTTTTGGCGCCGTTGCCGGGGAAGGCGTTTTAAGTCAATATTACTCAATTATTTTGATCTAGTGCTTTAGACTATTACTTTTCTTTGTGTTCATTATCCTTGTTATTATGGGATTGGACTGAGGAATTCTTTTTCCTTGTGCAGGTTTACAGTGCATGCGAAGATCTCAAGATCCTGAGTTAGTTCCATACGATCCGAAAATTGAGAGAACACTGAGTGCTATTAGGAGAAGACATAAGAAGGAGAAGAAACCGATTGCTTTTCCGATGGCTGAAGCAGACCCACCACCACCACCGGCTATAAGAGATTATAACGTACCACAAGCTAGAGCAATTCAGACTGCAACTCGTCCCCCAATTGCAGCAGACAACTTTGAGATTAAAGCAGCTATCATAAATTTGTTGCAGAATAATCCGTTTTCAGGATTACCTTTGGATGATCCAACTTCACACTTGGAGTATTTTTTGGAAGTTTGTGACACCTTCAAAATTCATAATGTCACTACTGATGCTATCCGAGTTAGGCTTTTTCCCTTTTCACTTAGGGATCGAGCTAAAACATGGCTGAGTACTGTCCCAAATGAATCCTTTCAGACTTGGGCAGCATTATCTCAGGCTTTCCTAGCAAAGTACTTTCCACTTAGCAAAACCACGAAGTACAGGAATGATATCCAATGTTTCAGGCAGTTGGATAGAGAGTCTTTCTGTGAAGCTTGGCAGAGATTTAAGCATTTGCAGAAGACGTGTCCACATCACGGAATTCCCGGTTGGTTATTGATTCAGACTTTTTACAATGGGATGTCCCCTACCTTTAGAGGAGCTATGGATGTCGCAGCTGGCGGAGCATTCTTAGCCAAATCTGAAGTAGTTGCTACTGAGTTATTGGATAATATATCGCAGAATGATGTTTTTGTGCATGAAAGGAGCCATTCGCAACCAGCAAAGGTGCAAACAAGAGTCATAGATTTAGATGGCTTAACCACTATCAATGCTAAATTCGAAGCGCTTAACAAGAAATTGGACCAACTAATTGTCAATGCAGTTGGGATACAGTCCTAACTAGTTCAGGAAACATGTGAAATCTGTAGTGGTCCACATGATTTTAATATGTGTCCTCATACCAATGCAGGAGAACAGGTGCAAGAGCAGGTGAACTACGCAAATAACTTCAAACAAGCAAATGATCCCTACTCAAACACCTACAATCCAGGATGGAAGAACCACCCTCATTTGTCGTGGTCTAATAATCAGAATGTTCAACAACCACCCCAACCTAGACCACAGTTCAAACCTAGGCAGCAATTTCAACTTAATGTTGCACCTTCTCAGTAGGAGCAAAAGCAGGGTTGGGAGGTCGCGCTTGAAAAGTTCATAACCATGTCTACGGGTCGACATCAGAAGTTGGAAGCCCAAGTAGATCAAGTGGTAAATCAGACCAAAACTTTGGAGATTCAGCTTGGTCGGATTGCCCAATCTTTGAATTTGAGGGGCCTAGGAATGCTACCAAGCCAAACTGGAAACAATCCGAAGGAGCAATGCCAGGCCATATTTTTAGGAGACAATAGAGATAAAGAAGGTCCGAACGAGTGTGTAAGTCCGGATGTTAAGGAGGTTGTGTTTGAAAAAGGAGTACTTGAGAAGGCTAAAGAAAAAATTGATTTTAAGAATGAGAATCTTAAGGAAGAAGTGATTCAAGAGGTGATTCCAAGCAAGGAGAAGCCTGAGAACTTCACTACTGTGATACTTACTGAGGAATGCAGTGCTATTATTCAACATAAGCTTCCTCCGAAGCTTAAAGATCTAGGGAGTTTTTCAATTCCCCTTACTATTGTTTCTTTGCAATTTCATAATGTTCTATGTGATTTAGGAGCTAGTGTGAGTTTAATTCCATTGTCTACTTGCAGGAAATTAGGAGTGAAGGAGCTCACACCGACGAATATGATACTCCAACTAGCAGATAGATCGGTGAAATATCCGACAGGAATTTTGGAAGACATTTTGGTAAAAGTTGGAAAATTTCACATTCCTACTGATTTTGTAGTTCTTGATATTGAGAGCGATGAGAGGATGCCATTGATACTTGGAAGACCGTTTCTGGCTAAGGCTGGATCAGATATTGATGTACAGAATGGACAGCTCACGTTCAAAATAGGAGATGAAAGAATGGAGTTCAGGAACTTTGGTTCCAGGACACCACCCGCAATTCCAAATAAGTGTTGTATGATTAAGGTTGTCAATGATACACCAGTCGGAGAGACTCGGTTTATGAAGCAAAGAGATGCAGTTGATTGGCAGAGAGAAACGAAGTTTCAGAGAACGAGAATGAAGGATGTTCTGGATTTAGATACTTGGAGATCAAGCTCTGGGTTTGTGAGTAACAAGAACAATGTCACTCCTTGTGACTCATTGCTTGGGAATTGCTAATCCCAAATTGGTTCCTACAGTCAAGCTAACGACTATAACTTAGAACTAACTTGTCCCTTTTTCTTTTGTTTTGTTTTGTTTTTATTTCCGTTGTTTTTGTTTCTGTCGTCCTCGTTTTCTCGTAATAATTGAGTTGTCTCTCTTATTGCAGGTCACGTGATGGTTTACTAGGTAGCTAAGATCTTGATGGTGCGAGGGCCTTGATTTGAGAGTCATTGTCAATAGTGAGGTCCATTTAATTTGTTCATATGCTTGTGCATGGTTTGATTGTCTTTCTTGAGGAGAATGAATTGTTGATATGAATTGTTTTAGGTGCACTGTGATTTGATTGAATACTATGAGTTAATTTCAGTTAATTGCCGTGATTGAGCACTATTAGTTGTGTGTTTGTGTTTTAAATAAGTTTTGGGCGAAATTATAAGTAACGGGCGTTACACCATTGTTGTTATTTTTTGGTAATGCCCGTTAATGACCACAGGCGTCTTGGCCGACAGGGGTTAACGCCCGTTGCCCTTTTCTTAGGAAGACCGGTAATGCCCGTTACCGGTCCGACTGGCGTAAATTGGATTTTAGGCACAAGTTTTTAGGGTTAATCTAAGTCTTGTCCTACCCAATTTCGGTTTTCTTTCCCCCAAACCTATAAATACACTTGCACCCACTTATCCCACCTTACTAGAGATTCAATTGTTCCCTTGGGTTAATCATCTTCAATTAACAAGCAAGAAGCTTCCTCTCCAAGTTACATTCTTACTCTCTTGTTTAACAAAGTAAGTCACCATTCCTTTGTCTTAGAGTAATTATTGGAGCCAAATTTTTTCCAATCTAATGGATGAGAATGAGGATTGATTTGCATGCTAGAGATCACTATGAGACTAAATTGTTGAGAGATTAACTATGCCAGAATTAGGATTGATGCTTTAAATTGAAGTTAACTTGAATTGGGTTAAATTTTTGAAGAACCCTAAAGTTTGAGGTAGCCTTGTTTTTGAATTTAGGAGTTAAAGGTAGAGAATTGTGAGCTTAAATTGTAGTAATTAAGCTAGTGTGAATTTGAGATTGGATAGGGTAAAGAACTTGAGTTAGGACTCACTCACTAGGCTTAAGCACACAGGGTGTTTGATGAATTGTCCATGTGAATTGTGATTGATTTCTTTGTGCTTTGCTTTGCTATCATTGTTTGATTTAGGTACAATGGGTCACACTAAGCGCTCTAGAGTCCCGGAACCTTTCACTACCTCGTCCAGACTAGACCACCAACCTCTTGGGTCGGATAACGTAACAGTTAATGTCTTTGGGAACCCTTTCCAAAGGAATCCAACAAGGAATATTGTGGGTACTAAGTTCTTTGAACGGATGGATAGATTGGAGGTTTGGGATGAAGTGAAGAGGCTATTCGATAACATAGGTTGGCTACCTTTCCTTGAGAGGAGGGATATGACCTATGGAGATATGACCGCTGCTTTTTTCCATACAATGAATTTTGATCCGATGGAGAACACTTTGACCTTCACTTTTGATGATATGGAAACTCGGACTTGGAGTGTGAGCAGGATAAGAGATATTCTTCGGTTTTCGGCTAATGCCACCACTTCTTTACCCAGATGGAGCGAGACTCAGCGAGAGGAGGTGTGGAGATCCTTTGCCTTGAGAGAGGGTGTCCCTAGTTATTCCTCCCGGTGCACGCATGACAACTATTTTGATTCGTTGACATGGGTACTAGTCCATAGGATTTTAGCCCTGGGATTCTGTGCCAGATATGGGAGAGAGAGCCATATTACAGAAACTGAGTTGGGCATCATGTATTTGATGAAGGAAGGTATTAAGTTCAATGGTACGATCGAGTTCCTTTGGAAGCTACAGGAGAGTGCTGGGAGTGTGACGGGTACGATTGCTCATGGAGGTTTGTGACGATGTTTGCTAGAGAGATGAATTAGAGACCGAGAGGGGCTTTGCCTATTAGTTTTGGACATATTGGTCCGGAGTACTTGGAGACCGTAGGCTTAGCTATACCTTGGGAGAGTGGAGAGTTGAAGAATAGGATTTTGCCATGGTCGCTTATCCGTGAGAGAGATCGTTTCTGGCGGATGTACAGCTGGGGGATAGCCCGACCCGATGAGCTTTCTGCGAGGCATAAGGAGCTCTTGGCTCGGATTCCTGACCGGCCTGATGATGAGTTTGCGGTTCTTTTCAATACCGCACCTGTTGTTGCCGAGGCTAGTGACAACACTCCCATGACTTTGAAAGGCGTACGTGCAGAACTAGCAAGATTGAGGACTGATTTGACCACCGTTATTGCTAGAGTTGAAGATTTGGCACATTATGTTGATGAGCGATTCGACGCGTTTGACGGGTTCAGTGCTCGCTTGGATCAGTATTTTGGAGGACCCCCATCGCCCTGATTTTGTTATCTTGATATTTTTCCCCCAGAGTCTAGACATCTGTTTCGTTTATGCTTTACTATGTTTGGATATTTGGTTACACTTGAATTTTTGCTATGTTCGGTTTTCTGATTTGGTTTATGCATTGGTGCTTTTATTTTCGTGAATTTGTGCCTATTATTATACTTGTTGGATGTATGTTGATTATCAATTGCCCGTGCACTTGATCCGTGTTTTCTAGTCACTTGTTCAGGTTTCGGAAGTATTGCAAGCACATCGCCGGTTCGTCAATAATCAGGAAGTTTTCTAATCCTTTAATTCTTTCAAATTACATGAGGACATTGCAAAGTTTAAGTGTGGGGGAGGAATGTGCATGCTTGCTATGAGCTTTATTGAATATTTGCATGATTAGATGTAGTTTCACTTGCAAATTGCTAAAATTCGAGTAATTTTGAAAATTTTTGAAAAATTTCCCTCATTTTGAACTTTTTCTTGGAAGTTTGATTGTTGAGCTTTTGCTAGAATGAGTTACGCCTTTTGAATTGAGGAAAGTTGCATGAGATTTGATGATTTAGTGTGTTAGTAAACCCTTATATTTTGAGCACCTTTAAACGAAATAATGTACTTAACTTAGAGAGATGAGTTGATAATTTCCGAATGAGTCTACGATTTGATTAGGATACACTTTAGTCCTATCGAGGCGAAATTTTGAGTTAATGAAAGACTAAGGAAGTGAAGTAGGCATTCGTTGTCGGAGGATTTTAAGCTTTTCCTATTTAGCTGTTTTTCACTAAATAACGTAATCTTATTGACCCCGCTGAGCCTAATTGTTGTGCAAAGATTTTTGTAGCCACATTATAAGCCCAAACACAACATAGAAATACCTACCTTGATAATGTAGTTCACCAAGGCTGGCTCATTTGAATTTGTATGACAAGTATCTATTCTTAGACCCCTTTTTATTTGTTCTTGTGATTGAGAATGAGGAGTTATTGCGAAAAAAAAAAAAAAAAAAAAAAGAAAGAACAAAGAAAAGAGAGGAAAAAGAGTGAAAAGAAAAGATATGAAAAGAGAAAGAGCAAAGAAGAGAAAAATAAGATTATGCAAAATGTGAATTTGAAAGTGTGGGATTCAATTAAAGAATTGGGGCAATTCTTGTGTTAATGGTGAATAGAAGTGGCCATATTTTGATTAGATTAAATGATGTAAGCTTGGTGAGTAGTCACTTGATCCAAATTTCCATAACCTTATCCTAAGCTTACATTACAAGCCCGAAAGACCTACCGATCCGAAGTTTTGATTTAATTCCATTAGTGGAGATAGGTGTGAAGTGTGTGTTCCGAAGTTGATGATTAGAGCTTAGGAGGAAATTGTGAAGATGTCACTCTAATTTTTGTACATTGTATCGTTTGACTCACACACTACACAAGGGTTTACTTTTCATACTAAAGTTTGAGGATTTCATGTCGACGAGTATTTGATTTGATTGGCTAGACTTGTTTAGGAGAAGGTTTGATGATTGCTTAGAGGAGAGGGTTTGATCAGGATGTGTTTTCTTAATTTCTGCATTACTCGAGGACGAGCAATGTTCAAGTGTGGGAGATTTTGTTGTGTGTAGAAATTGCATGATTTTAAGCGTTAAATAGATTATATTCTGGTGCCGTTTGATGCGTTTATGTGTTTATTTGACTCTGTTCAGGTGTTAATAGAGTTGGAGTTACGAAACGGCGAAGCAGAGCGATTTCACGCATTTTTTGAAGAAAAAGTGGTAACTCCCGTTACCATTTAGCAGTACACAAGGAGTAACTCCAGTTACTGGCCACAGGAGGAGAGGTTTTGGCGAGAACAGAGGGGTAACGCCCGTTACCCATACATAGAAGAAAATTGGTAATACCCATTACCAGTAAAAGCGTCATGGCGATTTCAGGTCATTAACGTGTTGGAAAACACGAATCAGAAAGCAGCGGAATTTAAAAATTTTTCCAACAAAAGGATCTTGAACTCGCAATCGTGTATCCAAATTCGTAAAGATAGAAAACTTACTTTTCTTTTATTCTTTCTTGAAGCGTTTCAAGCCACCCAAGAACGCTCTTCTCGCGGCTTGACAACCCGTCCCTCGAAAGTCTCTTTCTACTTCAGAATCCGTTGTCGGGATAGCCATCCACACCAACCTAGATTCAATTCATGTTAGAGATGTTCTTAACAATATAACATAAAGAAAGAAACATGAAACGAGAAAAGCAGGATTGAAACTCCCTTCGAAAACCAGTTTTGCGAAAGTAGAAAACTGCCAGTCACAAAACAAATTCATCCTTCAGGATATGGACGAACGGTTTTCGCCATCTTCTTTGGTTCGATTTTTTCATTCGCTTCACGTCGGGTTCAGAATCGTTTCATCATCCCTTCTGATCGTTTTGCTTAATCCCCACTTTTGGTAAAGCTCGAATCTTCAAAACTTCTAACTTGAAGTCTCTAGAGATAGTCCACCAACTTGGCTACAATCTAACTAGTAAGGATGCTAGTTCTCTAGTTAGTGTTTAGGCTTAACCTAGGGTTTCGTTTATCTTGGAGAAAGGATGGTGTTCAACACATGAACCAAAAGAATTTGATTAGCTCTAAAGGGGAGCATGAGCTCCCCTATATATAAGAAAGGGGAGGGACGAAATTCCTAGTCCTTAATGGGCTAGGATTTTGGTCTCTCTCTCTCCTATTACTTGATCATCAAGTAATTTTGACTTTGACTTTGAATTCTAATTCAAATCAACTTTCAAGAGAGCTAAAAATATCCAAACTATTTTTGGATAATTTTATACTTTATTTATTTAAAATAAATAACTTATTTTATCTAATTAATTAATTCATAATTAATTAACTAGATTATTTTTCTCCAAAATAAGACTTTCTTTTTAATTCAAAATTAAACCAGAGTCTATTAAATAATTAATCACATTAATTGTTTAATACATAAATAAATATACACATATATTTATACACGTGTGTGACACGTGTCACAATGACACGTGTCACTCACGTGAGCCACACGTGTGGTTTCACACGTGTGGAACCCTCTTGGCTTGATTAACTCGTTTAATCATTTTAAAGCCTCAACTCATGTAACCAAGTTGTTGTGTGTGACCCTCTAGGTTCTCAATTCAATTAGCAGTGACCCTAATTAATTAATTCACTAATTAATTAATCAGTCCACAGATTAGACAACCATAGTCTAGCAACAGGTGTTTAACCCCTAGCTGAATTGGAATGTTCGGATTCGACAGAACCTTTAAGTCATTGATTCATGTGAGATACAATCCTCCTACTTACTATCTCTCAACCAAGATCTAGGGCAAGGGAATAATCAGAACCCTAATAATCCGGTCTTAAAGCTAAGTGCATTTCATATCCATTTGATCTCAATCCAAGAAGCCCTTTTCTTGATGTCTTGATCTACTGCCTTGGCCAAGGACTCCATATGGCATATGAATGACTTACACAATAAGAGATCACCTTGCATATGCAAGTGTAGGTCCTTTCTTGATTCTCATTCACTTTCATGAATCATGCAGCCCCAGCATAAGCCTTGAATCAGTTGTCTAAGGCGACACCCTTTAAAGCTTATACCAAAGACTACAGAGTTAATTCATAAAGTGACAAGGAACCTCAAGTCTAAGGATCAATTAATCACATCAATGACTCGTGAGATATTTCCTAATCTGGAAGTTTCCATTTCCTGAAATAGAAACTTCCTTTCCCATTTAGGAATGTTCTCACACGGGGCACCTCAGTGAACTTACTTATTAAAGTAAGCACCCTCATGTATCACGCACGTATCAACTATACACTTTGCACCTCCATGAAACAAGGTGGTCCTTCTTAAGGGCGTGATCCCACAAGCAAGCCTTAGAGGAGTCAGGTTGACACTCCCACTGTCTGTAGGACTCATCGGCTTGGAGTATTTTACTAATCATGACTTATGTGATATAGGGCTCGTTTCATGAACCATTTCACCTAAATGGTAGAGTCCTAAAGTCATCAGCATTAGGGGAGTTCTCATACATGCACAGCTAAAGTAAACGCATACCAAACAAGAGCATATAAAGAAGTGTTTGCCTATGATGTTAATCAATCGTATATTATTCAAAGATTGTCTGTGATACTAGGAAAGTCCCAAAACGGATTATGACTAATCGGCTTTCTAGGGCACTATTCCTAACAATCTCCCACTTGCCCGTAAAAGCCATTTAGGTATTCTAAGTCCCATCTTCTCAAGATGCACTTTGAGAGCCTATTGACTTTGGGCGTTTGCAAAGTGGATCTGCTATATTCTCTGCTGATGTGACCCTCTTGTTTACACATCTCTTAGGAAACACCTTTTCCTTATAAAGTGATTCGTAATCACGTGTTCAGTCTCTTGGTGAGGTCTTGGTTCTCTTACTTGAGCAACCATCCATTTTATCATACAATATGATAAAGGAGTTGTTTCATGCTAGGAACTTCATCTAACTAGTTAGATGGAGTTTCTTACCCAAACACTTGACTTAGCGTTATATAATACGACTAAGTTCTCAACTACGACAGTCGAGTTTTGCAATGTCCGTCCTTGGAACCCTTTCCAACACATTGCATTACCATTCTGGTAGAAGTTGTATCCTTTCAATGATTTCATAATCATCTATGTTTGATGAACGGTTACATCAAATATCCTTCTAACAATAAGATCTTTTGGGCTCTGTAAACTAATACATATCCTCATTTCTTCTCAAGTACTCTGAGGACATCCTTTACAGAGATCTAATGACCTTCTCTGAGGTCATATTAGATTCGGCCTACTACGCTTAGTGTTGCGCCATATCTAATTTAGTACATAACTTTTCATACATTATGCACCCTTTCACTTAAAGGGATTTTGGACATTCTAACTTTCTCAAAGTTATCTTAGGACACATACTCTTCAAAAGAGATGTTCTATTGTCCATACTAAACTCCTTTTAGTATCGTGGTTATGTACTCATTTTGTGATAATCCTTTTATTCTCTTAGATCTTTCTTCTATTGATCTGAATGTCGAAAATATAGGATAATCACTAAGATCTTTCATGTCAAATTGTTTCTTAAACAAGAATTGGTAACTTTCACGTCATCCTTGACATTCCCAATGAGAAGGATATCGTCTTCTAAAGAACCAAAATTGACTCTTACATCACTAACTATCATATGTACACTTTTGAGACTTATTCGACTTCTATCTGTGTCAAACGATTTGACTATCCTATGGAATCGAATTGTCCAACTCCTAGAAGCCTTTATCAATCCACATATTGACTTTGGGGATTTGCATACCTTATGCATACTCCCACTGAATATGAGATTTATAGAAATACCTTATTTCAATCTCTTTCAATCTCATATTGAACAAGATAGTTCTCATATTCATTTATCATATCTCATAGTCAGAATATGAGGATATGGTAAACACAATCCAAATTGACTTTTGCATTTCAACCGTCAAGAAGGTTGTAATGCTTTCCATTTACTCGAAGCTCTAGGAGCTTGATCCTATCAGGTGGATCAACCAAGGTTAAAACTCGGTTTAAGTATATGGAATCCATATTGGATTTCAAGGCTTGCTTACACTACTCAGATTCCAAATCTGACAGTGTCTCCTCTTCAAGTAATTCCTTGGCTATCTAGGAACGCGTTCTAAACGCATCTTAAGAGAAGGGTTTCACACGTGTACATACTCTAAAATTTGGCTAAGTTTTATCAGATGGGCTCGTTTCTTCTATATGTGGCATGAATATTTTTCCTCAAATTTCTTTGAGGTCTGCTTGCTTGCCTTTCTTCTTCTATAGGAACGATTCCTTAAGAAAGGTACATTCCTTTGAGACAAACAACCTTTGTGCAAGGGAATCGCAAAACTGATATCCAATATCATTGTATAAACTTGAACTCATTTCAAGCTTATCTCCCACTATCCTCTTCAAGTAAGAGGATTCCATTGAATTCTTGGATAAGAATAATTAGGGAATTTAGTATGCCACTTTGCATAGTGCAACTGAAGGACTGATTTTGGAAGGTACTAAATTCAAAATCTCTAACTGCATATTCTAGGAGTTTATTCCTAGAATGATTATAAGTCAGTAAAGCTTGCTATGGAATGGACCATATCCTATAAGGTTTCATTCCCTCATTCAGAAACACTAAGGTGTTCTCGAATTAGTTTACTGAGAGATAATCCTATTATCTCTAAAATGAGTAAGGAATTAGTTGCTAAGATATTGTCTATCTCGATCATATCGATTTACCTATAACTTATGACTACTTCGGTTCCTAACCTCCTTTCGAAATTTTAAGAATTTCATATAAGTTTCGAATTTGTACTTTAACAAGTACATTCATTTATAATGATTAAACTGACGATTGTATCTAGTGCTTACATTAAGCATCTTACACTCATCAGCATGGATCGAAATCCACTATAATTTTGGAACGTTCCACGTTTCTTATAAACGGGATTCAGGAACGCTTCCCTCATGAAAGGATTCACAGGAAGTCAACACTATAGGTTCATTTTCATAGAATGATCCTAAGGTGTCTGACTTACTAATCCTTTTATATCTCAACGTTCCAAAGTAATTCGAAGCTTTGTCATCTCACTTACTTTTGTTATCTCGTTGCATGTTCAGAACATTAGTACCTTGAGTCTTTGCACAACGGATTATGCAGAATTGACTCAAGACTACTGAATTCTATTCCTAGTAGAATTGCTAAACGAGGTAACATTTCAGAGTACTCATACTCTTTGCAGTTCCCTTTCAAAGTCCTTATTTGCTACCATAGAAGCAAACGTCCAATTTGATCTCTAGTGTCTTTTGGGCGTACCCCTTACATGCCCCTCCATTGGGCTCTTAAGGGTTTCTTCTTCTTTAGGCCTTCAGGCCTTTAACTCAGTGAGTTTAGAAGAAGAATTAACCATCACAACCTTTTGTTCCTTCTTAAGGATGCTCTCAACCATTATCAACTTAAATGATTAACTATGCTACATTAGCATCATTCTAGTTGAGCATAAAGGGTTTGAATGATGGTGGAAGCAATGTAAGCAATCAGTGCATAGAGAACTCTTTTCTCGGTTGATGATCGAGACCATAAGATCTTCAAGTAAGATCTTTAGACCTTGTTCGTGTGCACTTGTTTCCTCATTTGGAATATTGAATAATTCCATAATGTTATACATTGTAACATTTTATGAGGTGGTTCAATTGCTCTTAAGTGGTTTGGAAAAATCCCATCACCTCAGGTTGCTTCTCTTTTGGCCCGGGTCGAATTTTCACAATTGAAAAACTTCGCCTTTTAGAGAACGCCTTTCTCTAGTCGGATTCTAAAATGAATTTTAGGATCCGAAGCCATTTAGAGTTAGTCAGTACTTAGTCAACTTATTTGACTTAAGGATGGATACGAATGGGTTTGCATTTCGTATTGTAGAGAATCACAGAACTACAACCTAAATGCTAAGCAGAGAAAATGTGGGCATGCTGAATTATAACGATATACAAAAGATAAGGTCTTTAATCTAATGTAGCTCCCACTGTTTTTCAAAGATCTATAATTCCCAAAGATCTAAGAGGAACACGTTTCCCAATGGGTACTAAGATCCTAAGCATTTTACCTCGAACCCACGACTCGCGGACATTCTAAGCAAAATCCTAGGTAGGTACAACTTACCAATTCTAACACCTTTAGAACTCTTAGTAATTGTTTTTGCATCACCCATCTTTCAATATGGACCCACGACTCGTGCGACATCCATATTTACTTAGGCGTTAAGCTAGACCCATCAATCATAAGATCATAATCAAAACTTAGTTCGAACGACCCACGACTCGCGGACATCGCCCTTGCCAAAATTAACCACGAAATATTGATCATTTAAAATGATCAATTAGGTAACTAAGAACTAATAAGCTCCACTAGCTATCCCACGACTCGCGGACAATAACTAGCTTTACTTACTAAACTTAAAACCTATTGATGGAATGTTAGGAATTTAATTCAAAATTTGCATCTCGAATTAAATACCTATTATTCGAAATGAGCTTAATATTTAATGGGAATTTTCGAATCAACCGAAGAGTTGTTCGGTTCGACCTCACCAACATATATGTTATCCAATTTAATTAGTCTTGATTAATGCAAGTACAACTTAAATGCATTTCAAACAAGCACATAAACAGATAACATGTCCTAGCATGATACTAACATGTAATGATCATGGGTTCTACCTATCTTATGCGTGATATGTGGGAGCCACTCCACAATCACAAGTTCTAACATACATGCCACATAAACAGTTTAAATCACATAAAGGAAAGCTGTAACAAAATACGAGCCCTATCTCTATTACATTTAACAATTGAGATTCCCCTCCCTAACATTTTGAGGGGTCTTCACTTATGGCCTCCTTGTTACTTGAATGTGGTCCATCTTACTCCATGGGTGCATTGTCTCCAAAATGAAAATAAAACCTCACCACCTATCTCTACTCTCAAATTACAATAAAAAGAAAAAGACATAAAGTAATAAGGCTCAATCTTCATATTGGCCTTAGACAATTACACGGGGCATACCCTGGCCTCAAAAACAGTAATATGGAAAGCCACAAAATAAATCACATAACAGTACGCACATAAGTGAGGCTCCAACCTCAATTGAAAAACGTAACTATAGGGCTCCAACCCCAATTTAAACCATCCATGTGCATAAATTAAAACCATACATAGATCTAAACCCATGATCACCTAACATGCTTTAGCAAGAATTTAAATTTAACCAATAAATTAAAATTCTCGCTTTAAGCTCTAATAGCTTGAAACACGACTTAGATGCAATTCTTGTTCAAGAGCCTTTTCAATAAAACCCGAAAACATTAAACTAATAAAATTCCAATTAATTTCTGAAAATTAATAATTTTATTCTTTCAATATTTTCAGAAAATGGAGATTGTAATTTTTCCAAAATTTAAATCGCTTAAATTTTCAAAATCCCAATTCAAACAATTATTTCAAAAATAATTCAAATTTAATAAATAAATTTTTTCAGAAAAATTAAATCGGGATTTCAAGGACCGAAAACACGAAAACGCCAAAACCGTGCCCGGAACCGCCCGGAACTAGCACAGGCTTGCTGCGCAGCGTCGCGCGCTAGGCGCACGCCCTGCGCGCAACGCGCGCAGCTTGCTACTGCTCGGGCGCGGGCGATGCCGGGCGGGTGCTCCCGCGTGGTTGCGGGAGCGTGCGGGCGGCTGTCCCGCGCGGTTGAGGGACAGGAGGGCGGGCGCGCCTAGGCGGGGGCCTAGGCGCTGGCGGGCGTCAGTGGCGGGCAGTCCCGCGCGGTTGCGGGACTGCTGGGCGGGCGGTCGCGGGCCTGGCGTGCTACGCCTTAGCACGTCAGGCTCGCGTTTTCGTAAAGCGATTTCGTGATTCGTACTTTTAGTTCAAAAACCAAAACAATCCAAAATTCAAAAACGATTTAAATTAATTTCTATCAAAACGGTTTTCAAGAAACACAATTTAAGAAAACAGTTTCAGAAATTCAAGAAAAATTACAATTTCGTAATTCAGGCTTTCTAAAAGAACTCAAGAATACCTAATTCGCATCTAAGCCTAAGAATTTCTACCAAATTCAGAATAATTGAGACGAATCAGAAATACGATTAACGAGGTGGCTCTGATACCACTTGTTAGAAAACACGAATCAGAAAGTAGCGGAATTTAAAAATTTTTCCAACAAAAGGATCTTGAACTCGCAATCGTGTATCCAAATTCGTAAAGATAGAAAACTTACTTTTCTTTTATTCTTTCTTGAAGCGTTTCAAGCCACCCAAGAACGCTCTTCTCGCGGCTTGACATCCCGTCCCTCGAAAGTCTCTTTCTACTTCAGAATCCGTTGTCGGGATAGCCATCCACACCAACCTAGATTCAATTCATGTTAGAGATGTTCTTAACAATATAACATAAAGAAAGAAACATGAAACGAGAAAAGCAGGATTGAAACTCCCTTCGAAAACCAGTTTTGCGAAAGTAGAAAACTGCCAGTCACAAAACAAATTCATCCTTCAGGATATGGACGAACGGTTTTCGCCATCTTCTTTGGTTCAATTTTTTCATTCGCTTCACGTCGGGTTCAGAATCGTTTCATCATCCCTTCTGATCGTTTTGCTTAATCCCCACTTTTGGTAAAGCTCGAATCTTCAAAACTTCTAACTTGAAGTCTCTAGAGATAGTCCACCAACTTGGCTACAATCTAACTAGTAAGGATGCTAGTTCTCTAGTTAGTGTTTAGGCTTAACCTAGGGTTTCGTTTATCTTGGAGAAAGGATGGTGTTCAACACATGAACCAAAAGAATTTGATTAGCTCTAAAGGGGAGCATGAGCTCCCCTATATATAAGAAAGGGGAGGGACGAAATTCCTAGTCCTTAATGGGCTAGGATTTTGGTCTCTCTCTCTCCTATTACTTGATCATCAAGTAATTTTGACTTTGACTTTGAATTCTAATTCAAATCAACTTTCAAGAGAGCTAAAAATATCCAAACTATTTTTGGATAATTTTATACTTTATTTATTTAAAATAAATAACTTATTTTATCTAATTAATTAATTCATAATTAATTAACTAGATTATTTTTCTCCAAAATAAGACTTTCTTTTTAATTCAAAATTAAACCAGAGTCTATTAAATAATTAATCACATTAATTGTTTAATACATAAATAAATATACACATATATTTATACACGTGTGTGACACGTGTCACAATGACACGTGTCACTCACGTGAGCCACACGTGTGGTTTCACACGTGTGGAACCCTCTTGGCTTGATTAACTCGTTTAATCATTTTAAAGCCTCAACTCATGTAACCAAGTTGTTGTGTGTGACCCTCTAGGTTCTCAATTCAATTAGCAGTGACCCTAATTAATTAATTCACTAATTAATTAATCAGTCCACAGATTAAACAACCATAGTTTAGCAACAGGTGTTTAACCCCTAGCTGAATTGGAATGTTCGGATTCGACCGAACCTTTAAGTCATTGATTCATGTGAGATACAATCCTCCTACTTACTATCTCTCAACCAAGATCTAGGGCAAGGGAATAATCAGAACCCTAATAATCCGGTCTTAAAGCTAAGTGCATTTCATATCCATTTGATCTCAATCCAAGAAGCCCTTTTCTTGATGTCTTGATCTACTGCCTTGGCCAAGGACTCCATATGGCATATGAATGACTTACACAATAAGAGATCACCTTGCATATGCAAGTGTAGGTCCTTTCTTGATTCTCATTCACTTTCATGAATCACTTGTGCAGCCCCAGCATAAGCCTTGAATCAGTTGTCTAAGGCGACACCCTTTAAAGCTTATACCAAAGACTACAGAGTTAATTCATAAAGTGACAAGGAACCTCAAGTCTAAGGATCAATTAATCACATCAATGACTCGTGAGATATTTCCTAATCTGGAAGTTTCCATTTCCTGAAATAGAAACTTCCTTTCCCATTTAGGAATGTTCTCACACGGGGCACCTCAGTGAACTTACTTATTAAAGTAAGCACCCTCATGTATCACACACGTATCAACTATACACTTTGCACCTCCATGAAACAAGGTGGTCCTTCTTAAGGGCGTGATCCCACAAGCAAGCCTTAGAGGAGTCAGGTTGACACTCCCACTGTCTGTAGGACTCATCGGCTTGGAGTATTTTACTAATCATGACTTATGTGATATAGGGCTCGTTTCATGAACCATTTCACCTAAATGGTAGAGTCCTAAAGTCATCAGGATTAGGGGAGTTCTCATACATGCACAGCTAAAGTAAACGCATACCAAACAAGAGCATATAAAGAAGTGTTTGCCTATGATATTAATCAATCGTATATTATTCAAAGATTGTCTGTGATACTAGGAAAGTCCCAAAACGGATTATGACTAATCGGCTTTCTAGGGCACTATTCCTAACATAACGGGCGTTAACCGGAGCAAGGCAAATATAGGTAACACCCATTACCTAGGGCGGCGAGAAATCTCCTAGGGCTGCTATATATGTGTGTTTTGGAGTCTTTAGAAAAAAAAAACAGAAGAGAACAGAGAACTGGAGGAGGTTCAGAGAGAGTTAGAGAGAGAAAAAGAGTTTCTTTTCCAAGTCAAGACCTAGGGTTTGGAAGAAGACTCAGATGTTCAGAAGATTTTCAGAGAATTTGAGAAGACGACAGGATTGAATTCCGAGAACAATCTTTGGTTTTATTGTTGCTTTAATTTCCAAACTAACTCCTTTGATTTTAGTTTTAGTTTCATATGCTAGTTTCGTTTTTGAGTATTGCTGAATGTTTATGAGTTTAATTGTTAGACTTTGTTTAGATTCCTTGACGTTGCTTTATTTTAATGCAATTTCCTTTAGTTTTATGATTTTTGCTTCAATTATGAGTAGCTAAGTATCTAGGGCTAGGGGGAAGTGATGATGATTGCATGATGGATGTTTGAATGACTTGTGTTAATTTTTAGTTTGAAAACTGGTTTGAATTGACTTGCAATGGCTTGATCACCCGTAGCATGTGTCGCAATTAACTATAGATCGAAAGAGTGATGGTAATTTAGAGGGTTTTCATTACTTGTAAGTTGTAGGGTACAAAGAGAATTGGTCCTAGTTTATACAACAGTAATCTTATTCCATGCCGAGCCGCTAGAATACTGAATTACACTAGTCTTGTTCCTATGGCTTAATTAACTATTGGTGATTGCGAGAGCAACATTGAACACTAATTAAGCACTTGGTTATACCTCGAGAGAGAGGGTAATTCAAATATAAGTGACTAGGTTGTAGAATTACACTTGTCAAACGAGTATCACGTCAGCTCTTGATTGTATGATTCAAAGGTTTTTCCCCTGCCTGTTTAGTTTATTGAGTTAATTCGTGTGTTTAAGTTGTTACTTGCAATTTTAATTTAGTTATTTGTTAATTTCTGCATCAGTAGATTAATAGAAATAACCATTGCTCGCGTTAAGTCTTTAGATTAGAGAGAAATAGAGAGTAGTGATTGATTTCCCTTCCCTGTGGGTTCGATCCTATTGTGCTACGCGTATGTTAGTGTATACTTGCACAATTGGTTTTTAACTGTAGTAAAATCCGTTACAACAATTAACGATCAAAGAAGGCATATAAGAGCAATTAGGAAGCAAAGAAATCAAACTAAAAAAATCGAAAAACTAAAAAACGGACAGTGGCCTACGAAACGGTCGTGTGGGGTTTTCAAAGGGAAACCACACGGGCGTTTCGGAAGCTACTGCCTCAACCCGAGAGCTCGGCGTTTGCAAACTCAGAATAAACACGAAACGCCGGTGTGAAAAGCTACTGACCCTCCCCTACAACGCCAAATGGGCATTTGATCACTTAGTTCAAAACTCACACGCCCGTGTGACAGACTAAAAATCAAATTTCCCGCTAATGCAAACGGCCATTTGGGATTTTCAAAAGAGGACCAAACGGGCGTTTGCCCTGGAGTTGCAAAGCAGAAATGGCTCGGGAAAGCAGGGGAACGAAGCAAACACCAAAAAATTCAACCAAAACCAGCCAAACTCATACACAAGCATAAGGATAATGCAAGAATCACAAATACATGTAAAAACTTCAAGAAAAACGAGAATTAAAAGCATATTGATTCAAACCCATTTTTATGAAATTCATTCTCAAAATTGAATATATGCATTCAAGCCAATCAACCATCAAACTCATGTAATAAATGCAACAAAGGAAACAAATGAAACTCATAAATGAAGTCAAGTACCAATTAAAACCATCCAAGATCACATATCAACAAATTGGACCCAAACCCTTACTATTCTCATGCTTAAGATATATCTCCAACCACCCCACCAAAACTGAAGATTAAACTGTAAAAATGAAGAGCACGAAGAAAGGTTTCTGAAACTTACTCAAGCTTGAATTTTGGTGAAGAAATGAAGAAGATATTGGCTTGTGAAGATTAATCAAGAAATGGAAGAGTTTGAGCTAGGCTTCTCTTGTCTTGGGACTGAAATTACGTAAACGAAGAAGAGATGTTTTGGTTCATCCTTTAAGGGGCTGAACCGGGTTCGGTTCGCGGGTTCGGTTCAAAGCTTTCCAGTTTGGTTTGGTTTGGTTTGAACGGTTAAGGGTCCAACGAGCCAAAAACACAAAATTCACATAATTCAAATAGATTCAATTAGGTTTAATTAATTTCAAATAATTAAACTAAAACGCAAATAATAATTAAATCACACATTTACCTGTACCACTGTATACCGGGGTGTCACAACCTACCCCCTTTCAAAGAACCTGTCCCCAGGTTCACCACTGAACCCGAGAACAAAGCCGGATACAACTCTCTCATCTTCGTTTTGGTTTCCCAAGTAGACTCTTCAGACTTCTGATCTCTCCATAATACTTGGACCAAAGGAATCTGCTTATTCCTCAACACTTGTAACTTGTATCTTCCGATCTTGAATCTCAACCGGGTGCCTTATAATCGTCAAATCCGGCTGAAGTTGCACTTCTTGAATAGGGAGTACGGTTGCTTCATCGGGACAATACTTTCGGAGTTGTGAAACATGAAATACATTATGTATCCCGGTCATCTCTGGTGGAAGGTCCAACCTATATGCCACTTCACCAACTTTGTCAAGGATTTTAAACGGTCCAAGGTATCTAGGGTTAAGCTTCCCACCTTGACCAATTCGAGAAAAGCCCTTACGAGGAGATGCTTTCAAGAAAACCCGATCTCCTACCTTGAATTCGAGGGGCCTTCTCCTCCTATCCGCATAACTCTTCTGACGGTCCTGAGCTGCCCTCATTCTCTATTAAATTAGCTTCACTTTAGCAGTAGTCTTGTTTAATTTCTCCCGAGATGTAGCTCTCTCAAGGTTATTCTCTTCCGTCCACCGCCAATCTTCAATATCCCAAAAGAGAGGCGATCGACACTTCCTTCCATACAACTCCTCATAAGGAGCCATTCCAATCGAAGCCTGAAAGCTGTTATTGTAGCCAAACTCGACTAGAGTCAAATGCTTATCCCACTTATCTTTGAAATCCAAAGCACACGCCCTTAGAAGATCTTCCAAATAATTCATCAATCTTTCAGATTGGCCGTCCATTTGAGGATGAAAAGCAGTGCTAAAATTAAGCTTCGTACCCAACCGTTTCTGAAGGTCTTGCCAAAACTTAGCTGTAAACCGAGGATCACGATCGGACACAATACTAGCTGGAGCTCTATGTAATCTCACAGTCTCATCACAATACAGTTCGGCTAATTTAGGAGTCATGTAAGACATCTTAACCTTGAGAAAATGAGTAGACTTAGTCAAAACGATCACACAAATTCCATCATAACCTCCTCTAGATCTCGGCAAACCAGACACGAAATCCATCGTCACTTGCTCCCACTTCCATTCGGGTATCGGAAGCGGTTGGAGAGTACCTCCCGGTCTTTGATGTTCTGCTTTCACCACTTGACACGTGAGACATCGCAGTACAAAGTTGGCAGCATCCCTCTTCATACCATTCAACCAAAAGTACTCCTTTAAATCTCGATACATCTTAGTACTACCGGGATGAATAGAATACCCTGAACTATGTCCTTCTTCAAGCATTAGCCTCTTGAGTTCTTTTGGAACACAAAACCTTGTCTTGAACCTGAAAACCCCGGAATCATCAAACCCAAACATTATTTCTGGATCAACTCTTGAACGAAGTATCAACCTCTGAATCTCTGGATCTGTAGCCTGAGCATCAATTATCCTCTGTTTCAAATCAGGTTGAACCGAAATATTAGCCAATCGAGCCACTGAAACCACAACCGCTGAACCCTGATCTGAAGTCTCTGCACTCAAACCCGAAACACTTGCTTTTCTGCTTAAAGCATCGGCCACTACATTGGCCTTCCCCGGATGATATTGAATTGTGCAAACATAGTCTTCTAAGAATCCATCCAACTTCTCTGTCGGTTATTGAGTTCCTTCTGAGTGAAAAGATACTTAAGACTCTTATGATCCATGAATATCTCAAAAGTTGTCCCATACAGATAGTGGCGCCATTTCATCAAAGCAAACACGACCGCTGCAAGCTCAAGATCATGAGTGGGGTAATTCTTCTCATGCTCCTTCAACTTCCTAGATGCATAGGCCACTACTCGACCTCCTTACATCAACACACAACCGAGGCCTTCCTTAGAAGCATCTGTGTAAACTGAGTAACCCTTGGATCCCTCTAGTAAAGTAAGAATTGGTGCCGAAGTTAACTTTTCCTTTAAGGCCTGAAAACTCCTCCACACTCGTTATCCCACTCATACTTCACTTCCTTCTTCGTTAACCGAGTCAACGGGCACACAATCTTGGAAAAGTCCTTGACAAACCTCCTATAGTTACCCGCTAACCTAAGGAAACTTCTCACCTCGGAAACATTCTTTGGTCTCTCCCACTGAGCCACGGTCTCAATCTTAGAAGGATCAACCTCAATTCCCTTGCCTGAGATTATATGGCCTAAGAATGTGACCCTATCAATCCAAAACTCGCACTTGCTGAACTTGGCATAAAGCTTGTGCTCTCTCAATGTTTCCAGGACAATCCGGAGATGAATAGCATGCTCTTCTGCGGATCTCGAATATACCAAGATGTCATCTATGAAAATCACCACAAATTTGTCGAGAAATGGTCTAAATACTCGGTGCATCATATCCATAAACACCGCCAGAGCATTAGTTAATCCAAAAGGCATCACCACAAACTCGAAATGTCCGTACCGGGTATTGAATGCGGTCTTAGGGATATCTTCTTCCCGGATATGGAGTTGGTAATAGCCTTGTCTCAAATCCAACTTAGAACACACTTGAGACCCCTGCAAAATGTCGAACAATTCGTCAATATGTGGTAACGGATACTTGTTCTTGACTGTTATCCAGTTCAATTCTCGGTAGTCTATAAACATTCTCAAGGATCCGTCTTTCTTCTTCACAAATAAAACTGGAGCACCCCACGGAGAAATACTCGGACGAATATACCCAGAAGCTAACAACTCATCAAGCTGAGTCTTCAACTCTTTCCACTCTGCAGGACGCATATGGTAGGGTGTCTTAGCGAAAGACTCAGCTGCGGGATAGAGATCAATCACAAACTCGATATCCCTATCGGGTGGCAAGGTACCCAAATTCTCTTACAACCTCTGTCTCTTCAACCTCTGTCTCTTCAAGTTTGACCTGATCCTTCGGTTTGTTCAGAAGATATGCCACGAAACCTGTTGCACCGTCCCGAAGGAGCTTACTTGCTTCCATGAAAGACACAAACGAAGTAGACTTCAATCTCTCACCCGTAAAGACCACTGTATCCAAAGAAATCTTCTTATCGCGGCAATCTAACTTAGCTCCATATCTGAAGAGAAAGTCCATACCGAAAATCACCCCATACTTCTTCATCGGCATAACTATCAAATCTGCAAGGAAGATTCTACCTTCGAAACTCATGGGACACTCCCGAAACACCCTGTCTGCTTCCAAAGAACCTCCCAAAGGAGAACTCACCACATACACATGCGCAGATAATTCATCATGCAAAGGCAAAGAAGCAACAAGATCCCAAGAAATAAAAGAATGCGTAGCCCCGGGATCAAACAATGCATCAAATGATATGCCATGAATGTTTATTGTACCTTCAACCATGGCATTGGGATCCACATCAGCTGCTTCCTTCTCCCCTTCAATAGCATAAACGCGAGCTGGAACCGTTTGCCTCTTGTTCGGACAAGTGTTAATCATGTGCTCAGAAGACCCGTACACATAACACTTGCCTAGAAGCTTCCAACATCTCTCAACCGGATGTTTCCCTTGACAATATGCGCGTAGAAGTGGAGCCGGAGCCGGAGCCGGAGCCGGCAAAGTTGGAACTGCAGGAGGTGCCACGGGACCGGTAAGATGAGGCTTTTTGTTCCCAAAACCCTGGGGATGAAAAGCCGATGGAACAGGAGCTCGTGGAACATAAGAAACGGGGTCTCTTACCCGATTCAGAACCGGATCCCGATCATCGAGTAGAAGAGAAAGGTTAAGGCTTCAACCTTAGCTGCTGGGCCTCAACTTGTATCACCCTCTTAGTGGCCTTGGCCCATGTACTCACGTTAACGGCTTGGAGAGCCTCTTGAAGTTCCCGGCGTAATCCATGAAGGAATTTTCGGGCCTTGTGATCATCATGGTTGGTAATGTGAGTAGCATAGGGCGCTAACCTCTCGAATTCCAAAATATATTCCTCCACCGTCCGTGTACCTTATCTCAAATTAGCAAACTCTTGTAGGCGACGCTCTTGTGCACTATGGGGAATATACTTCTCGTGAAATTCTTGTACAAACGTCTCCTAATTGAACTCCAATCCCGTCCTCTCAAGCTTGGATCGAACACTCTTAAGACAAATCGCCGCTTGTCCTTGAATAAAACGGCCCGTACAAACTGCTTTATCCTGTGAGCTTCCAGGACAAATTTCCCAAATTCCTCTGATCTCGGATAACCACTCCTGTGCCTTGATATCATCTCCTCCATACCCCTTTGAAGGATTATTGTTCCAGAACTCCTTGTAAACATTAGATACCTCTTGCCCCTCAACTTGTGGATTTCTCTGGTTCTGTTGTAACTGATTGAGGAGAGCTTGTACAATATTCTCCGCATTCATAAGAGGTGGCGGAGGTGCATTCTGAGGGGCCGGTTGATTAAGATCAAGAGTTCGCTCACGATTCTGTCTTTGTGGAGGCATCCTGAATTTCACAAGTTCAAATAATATGGATACATGTAGGTTAGTATATGACCATGTATTCAAACAATAAAGTAAACAAATATTCAATTAATCAAGTCACATAGTCACATATTCATGTTATCACACAATCGCATAAGTCACATTGCCCTAAGCCGTACGACCTAGACAGACTCACACAACTCCAGAGCCCAATTTTGCAACCGTGCTCTGATACCACCCAAGGATGTAGCACCCACAAGTAGGGCCACATCCCCTGCACCAAGATCCAAACCCAGTTATGAAATGGAAGGTCCATACCCGAGTCTGAACCTTAGCGAATGGGAGACCAACTCACTCACTAAGCCAGACGGATCTAAAACTGTCTCAGAGTGCGCGGAAGCAATAAACAAACAAGAGATGCACACAGATAATTACTTATAGGTACCATCACGTTAATATACATATTGTATTTACATATAGGTACCAACAGTTAAACCTGTACAGAATAAACAATGGCCATCCCGGCCTCAACAAAACATAATAAACTAAAACCACTATAATAAGAGTCATACATAACCAAAATATGATAAAAGTGTATGAAGAATGCAACTACGATGACCTAGACTGACAAGTACAAAAGGAAGACACACTTCTCCGCTTAGCTCGGTCAAGAAAGCACCTGAAACTGAAAGGAAAGAGGGGTCAGTTAACTGACTGAGTGAGGGGGCTACACACACCCAAACCCTACATATATAAAGCAAAGCATTTATCAAAAGGTGGAATTATAAACCGGAATAGGTTTTACAAACCAAATCACTTTAAAACAACTTATATACATTTAGAGTAATTTTCGAAATGCTATCCCGATTCATACTTCCCATAACAGATCAAACATATATGCTCGGCGAGAACGAGCTTCCAACCTTACTTCTCATATCATAACAGAAACAGAAATCATAAATAAATCCCACCTCTCCTCCGATGATGGAAGAGCCACGCGTGTAGCTCAAATCATCTAACTAAACTTAAACAAACTTACGTAGGGTAGCTAACCCACAACGTGTCCTCTCCGGATTTCACCCTAGAGGCATCAAAATAACATACCTTCCCTATCTCCAGGGGTCGCGTATGATATTTCGGATGGAGACTATCACAGGCTTTACCTCGATGGCCCAACACCGTACCGAGGGCTCCTTACCCATGTCTCCTTGGATCCACAAACACATATACATAAACCAACATACCAATCTTTCATGGCAATCTCGCTACATAACTTAACCGAAACAAGCTTTGGAAACTAGCTTATATATGCCTTCATAATACCATTTTCAAAACAAGATTGGTTCGCAAGATCATAAACATATCATATATAACACATGTTTACATATATATATAATATACTCGCATGTGCGGCATGAAAACATCACATAAAGGCCTTAGGTCGTTAGCTATACAAATCATAAACCTCACCTCGTGCTTGGCAAAAGTAGGAGTGTGGAAAGACAAGCTTAGGTCTCGGGCTCATCAACGGGAACCTCATCTGAAAATAAAACACCAAAAGCCCAAGACTTAGACTTTAAATGAACCAAAACGACGCACGGCAAAAGAAGGGAATACATGAGATGCAATGAATGTCATATAATCCACCAAAATTTCACATTAATGCAAAACAAATTAAACAACGTAAAAGCAATAAATTAATGTTGTGTGTAGAAATTGCATGATTTTAAGCGTTAAATAGATTATATTCTGGTGCCGTTTGATGCTTTTATGTGTTTATTTGACTCTGTTCAGGTGTTAATAGAGTTGGAGTTACGAAACGGCGAAGCAGAGTGATTTCACGCATTTTTTGGAGAAAAAGTGGTAACTCCCGTTACCATTTAGCAGTAGACAAGGAGTAACTCCCGTTCACAGCTTGTCAGTGAGCTTTTCCCGGATCATGCGTGTATCTTCTAACAACGCTAACAACTTGTGAAATACCCGGTCTCGTACACACAATTACATACATCAGACTACCAACTGCATTCTCATATGGGACTTTTGCCATGTTTTCTCGTTCTTCTATCGTCTTTGGAGATAACTGGCTACTAAGTGTTAAGTCAGGGGCAAGTGGAGTACCAACAGGTTTTGTATTTTGACACATACCAAAGCGTTGTAGTACTTTGTTCAAATATTGCTTTTGAGTTAGGCAAAACTTGCCTATAGCACCCACATGTATGGCCACATCCCCCGCACTAAGATCCAAACCCGGTTATGAAATGGAAGGTCCATACCCGAGTCTGAACCTTAGCTAACGGGAGACTAACTCACTCACTAAGCCAGGCGGAGCTAAAACTGACTCAGAGTGCGCGGAAGCAATAAACAAACAAGAGATGCACACAGATAATTACTTATAGGTACCATCACGTTAATATACATGTTGTATTTACATATAGGTACCAACAGTTAAACCTGTACAGAATAAACAATGGCCATCCCGACCTCAACAAAACATAATAAACTAAAACCACTATAATAAGAGTCATACATAACTAGAATATGATAAAGTGTATGAAGAATGCAACTACAACGACCTAGACTGATAAGTACAAAAGGAAGACACACTTCTCCGCCTAGCTCGGTCAAGAAAGCACCTGAAACTGAAAGGAAAGAGGGGTCAGTCAACTGACTGAGTGAGGGGGCTTACGCACACCCACACCCTACATATATAAAGCAAAGTATTTATCAAAAGGTGGAATTATAAACCGGAATAGGTTTTACAAACCAAATCACTTTAAAACAACTTACATACATTTAGAGTACTTTTCGAAATGCTATCCCGATTCATACTTCCCATAACAGATCAAACACACATGCTCGGCGAGAACGAGCTTCCAACCTTACTTCTCATATCATAACAGAAACAGAAATCATAAATAAATCCAACCTCTCCTCCGATGATGGAAGAGCCACGTGCGTAGCTCAAATCATCTAACTAAACTTAAACAAACTTACGTAGGGTAGCTAACCCACAACGTGTCCTCTCCGGATTTCACCCCAGATGCATCAAAATAACATACCTTCCCTATCTCCAGGGGTCGCGTATGATATTTCGGATGGAGACTATCACAGGCTTTACCTCGGTGGCCCAACACCGTACCGAGGGCTCCTTACCCATGTCTCCTTGGATCCACAAACACATATACAGAAACAAACATACCAATCTTTCATGGCAATCTCGCTACAGAACTTAACCGAAACAAGCTTTGGAAACTAGCTTATATATGCCTTCATAATACCATTTTCAAAACAAGATTGGTTCGCAAGATCATAAACATATGATATATAACACATATTTACATATATATATATATATATATATAATATACTCGCATGCGCGGCATGAAAACATCACATAAAGGCCTTAGGTCGTTAGCTATACAAATCATAAACCTCACCTCGTGCTTGGCAAAGGTAGGAGTGTGGAAAGACAAGCTTAGCTCTCGGGCTCGTCAACGGGAACCTCTTCTGAAAAGAAAACACCAAAAGCCCAAGACTTAGACTCTAAATGAACCAAAACGACGCACGGCAAAAGAAGAGAATGCATGAGATGCAATGAATGTCATATAATCCACAAAAATTTCACACGGGCGTGTGGGGTTTTTAAAGGGAAACTACACGGGCGTTTCGGAAGCTACTGCCTCAACCCGAGAGCTCCCAAATGGGCGTTTGCAAACTCAGAACAAACACCAAACACCCGTTTTAAAAGCTACTGACCCTCCCCTACAACTTCAAACGGGCGTTTCATCACTTTATTCAAATCTCACACGCCCGTGTGACAGACTAAAAATCGAATTTCCCGCTAATGGAAACGGCCATTTGGGATTTTCAAAAGAGGACCAATGCCCTGGAGTTGCAGAGCAGAAATGGCTCGGGAAAGCAGGGGAACGAAGCAAACACCTAAAAATTCAACCAAAACTCAATCAAAACGAGCCAAACTCATACACAAGCATAAGGATAATGCAAGAATCACAAATACATACAAAAACTTCAAGAAAAACGAAAATTGAAAGCATATTGATTCAAACCCATTTTTATGAAATTCATGCTCAAAATTAAATATATGCATTCAAGCCAATCAACCATGAAACTCATGCAATTAATGCAACAAAGGCAACAAATGAAACTCATAAATGAAGTCAAGTACCAATTAAAACCATCCAAGATCACATATCAACAAATAGGACCCTAACCCTTACTATTCACATTCTTAAGATATATCTCCAACCACCCCACCAAAACTGAAGATTAAACTGTAAAAATGAAGAGCACGAAGAAAGGTTTCCGAAACTTACTCAAGCTTGAAGTTTGGTGAAGAAATGAAGAAGATATTGGCTTGGGAAGATTAATCAGGAAATGGAAGAGTTTAAGCTTGGCTTCTCTTGTCTTGGGGCTGAAATTACGTAAATGAAGAAGAGATGGTTTGGTTTGAACGGGGCAGAACCGGGGTTCGGTTCAAAGCTTTCCGGTTTGGTTTGGTTTGGTTTGAACGGTTAAGGGTCAACGAGCCAAAAACACATAATTCGCATAATTCAAATATATTCAATTAGGTTCAATTAAGTTCAAATAATTAAACTAAAGCACAAATAATAATTAAATCACACATTTACCTGTACCACTGTATACCGGGGTGTCACATTGCCTCCCTGCCGACCTCTGCTATCTCCATGCTGAGAATCTTCTTAGCTTCTCCCAAATCCTTTATCGAGAAAACTTCACTCAATTGAGCCTCCAACTTTTCAATTTTATCTTAGCTCTTTGATACTATTAACATATCATCAACATACAAGAGTAGGTAGATATAGGTTCTATCTTGTAGCCTACGCAAATACACACAGTGGTCGTACTTGCTTCTTGTGTACCTTTGACCTAACATAAATTTATCAAATCGTTTGTACCATTGCCTCGGCGATTGCTTCAATCCATACAACGATTTGTCTAGTTTGCAATCCCAATTTTCTTTACCAGCAACTTTATATCCATCTGGCTGAGACATATAGATTTTCTCTTCCAAGTCACCGTGCAGGAACACGGTTTTCTCATCGAGTTGAGCTAGCTCCAAATTCAACCGCGCTACCAAGGCCAACAAAATTCTAATGGAAGAGTGCTTAACACCTAGAGAAAACACTTCATCTTTGTTAAGAAATCCTTCTTTCTTTGCAAATACCCATTTGCATCCAATTACTTTCTTTACCTTCGGTAGTTGTGCCAACTTTCACGTCTTGTTCTTCTGAAGAGACTGCATCTCTTCTTCCATTGTGTCTTTCCATCTTTTGTTTTCTGAGATCTGGATGGCTTCTGAAAATATTGATAGAACATTATCAACTACGGGAAGTGCATAGGCTACCATGTTAACAAAACGAGCTGGTTTTTGAATTTCTCATCTCGTCCTTCTATTGGCAATTGGCTCTAGTTGCTATTGAGATTCGGGTAGTAACCTCCTCCTCATCCGACTTTCTTTTGCCTTAGAAGAATCACTGATAGTGTCTTTTGCTAGACTCACCACTATCTTCTCAAACTCCACCTGTGTAGCGCCTGAGCACATGACGCCACATCCCCCTCACTAAGACCCGACCCGCATATGAATGGGTAATCCATACACGTGCCAGATCAGAGCGAACGAGAACTCACTCACTCGCTATTCTAGGTGGGAGCTAACATTCGAAACCAACTAAGCAATACAAAGGAAAATGACATGTGTGGAAGCATTAATGTATATTAACATAAACAATGAGCTCACAGGCTCGAAATTTATAACATACATAGCACTCGAAAGCATTTAGAATCATATATGACAATTATAAGACATGAGTGTATAAGTGGAAGAAAACTACACACGACTCCAAAACTCAACGAACTCAAAACCCCGCCTAGCTCTCCAAAACCCGGAAGAAAACTAAAAACAAAGCCGGGTTCAGTCTTTAAGAGAATGGTGGGTATAAAACAGGGGTTTAATATAATAATAATAATACGAAAATTAAACACCCACACATGCAAGTTATACTCCCCGGGCGAGGTTTTGGAACATTTCCCAAGTGGGTGAAAACGAAGAAAACAACACTCGACATAATCAATTTTATTCATTCATTCATTAGGTCATTACGTGAGCCCGGCGAGAGGGCGAATTCTCTAACCTTCTCCTCGTGTGTGCATTATCCATTCATTTATTCATTAGTGATCACACAACATTCATTCATTATCGTTCTTAATCATTCATTATCATTCTTTCATAATCATTCATTCATTAGCATTCACGCATAAGCGATCACTCCTTTGTCCTCCGGTTAGAAACGCGTCCTTGGGTGAGATGTACCTTGCCACCCAATGATATTATCCGTCTGGCTACCGTGTACCGACCCACCAGGGGTCTTGCTCCGGCTGATGTGTACCATCCCACGAGACGTGTCCCCCAATCATTACGGCCAGTTGGGTTCATGAATCCCCAAGGGCCCAGCTCCTATTCCCCGTTAACCTCCTAACGAGGGCCGGTATCACCGTAGTTTGGTTGGAACTAGAGCAAGGGATCACCGTCGGCCCTTGCCTCCTCGGATAGCCACGTGCACTAAGTTCCTGGGCTCCATTCAGTACTTGCATTCATGTTCTCGCCAAAATCATTCGGTAGGGATACATATAAAAGAAAGGCTTTAACGTTTGAAATCATTTACTCTAAAGAGACTCGATATATAGATATAATACTTTGGTTCAAAACTTTGCACATTGTGGTATATCTGGTCAATTCAGCTAATAGTAGAGAAACACACCTGTTACACCTTACCGAACCATACCAAGAAGAGATAAAGACTTGAAAATATCTTATGAACCCGACAAGTCTCCGCCCTGGAGAAAACTGTACAAAAGACAACACGATGCATTCATGAGACTCAAGACTCCAAATGAACCATATATGACGCATGATAATGCATTAACATGATATGACATGCATAAGAAATAACAATATGTCATGGAGATGTTCATGTGCACAATTAGTGCCACGTAGACACATAAACGATTCAATCATTCATTACACGAATAAATCGTGTCCGTTCATTAGCATTCTTTCATTTAATATCAATCGTTCATTCAACATTCAATTCATAACACTTTATAATACATATTAACAATGCATATAAATCAATTTAGGGTGAAGAAAATCCATTAAACATATAAAGAATGCAAGGTTTGCAAAGAAGGTCATATTTTAGCACTCGAACGTTCACATTTTCATTTCACTTTTACACATTGAATTCACAACATAAAATTCATAAACATATCAAAATATATCATATATTATCAATTAATCAAGCATACAATTCATTCAATCACATATGGAGTCCGAGGAAATGGAAGGAAAACAAGAAAATGGATTTGAACAAGTTTTGGTGAAAGCTGACAGTTTTTCGTGTGTGCAAGCTGTAGAAAATTGAACATATCTTGAGTTCTAGAAATTGGAATTGGGTTTTTTTTTTTTTGGGATAAGAAACTAGACAAACAGATCTTTCTGAGGATATATAGCTTGAATTTTGGTTCAATGCGATGTGAAAATGGCGAAGGTTTGAAGTTGGATGAAAGCAGATTTTTGGTAAAGTGGCGACACCAAAATGGATCGAACAAACTAGAATGAATTTTAAGGTGATTCCAATTGGAAAATACTCTACACTTCAAGAGGTTTCTGTGGTTCCAATTTCAGGTCAATTGGAGTTTGGATGGGTGGGTCCCTGCCCGGGGAAAACTGTCCAGAAAATTTCTGGACAAGAGTCCCCGCCCGGGGACACTTTCTTCACTAAATTTCCCCGCCCGAGGAAGGTGTTACAGCTGGAAAAAAGATCAGAAACAGGGGTTGTTCGAGGGGGAAAGAGAAGGGAACAAGAACTCCATCAAAACACAACCAAATGCAACAAAAATCAAGGCACAAGTTCATGTAATCATGCTACATCAAATTCTCTTGTCAAAAACTCATGGAATGCACTAAGAAACCAACCACCATTTTTACATCTTTCAAGCGTCATTAATGGTAAAACATCATATATACAATCTCCATGGATTTAAGCTCAAGAAAAGGAACATACAAGCTTAAGAGAGTAAGAAAACATTCCTAAAAGTTCATATAACACATGCTTGCATATTGAATTCAAAATCTTCTAAAACCTAACTATTCATGCTCTTATACATACTCATACATATACCAACATAAAGCAAGAATTTCATGGAGGAAAAACAAGTTGGAAGAGTGGAGAATCCAATTCTTACCTTAGCTTGAAGGGATGATGAAATATAATGGTGGTTTGAGCTCTCTAATGTGAGAAAATGGAGGTTTCTCCTTGCTAGCTTCTTTCTTGCTCTTTTCCCTTTCTTATCTCGTGAGTGAGGATTATGAGGGAGAGAGAGGATAATTCTGGGTCAAAAAGGGTATAAGACATGGATTTTGGAGCAAAGAAACAGGTCAAGTATAGCTTAAACAAGCGGGTTATAGGATCCAGTACAAGCTGCTCGGTTTGGTGAAGTTTCGGGGGTTCAAACGGGCTTAAAAAGTTATGAGGCTTGTTCCATTGACTTTGAATCATCGAAATGATTCCAATCGTGGTAACGGAATTCGAATCCAAATTCCCGAGCTCATGTTACGCTACCCGGAACCCAAGGTGCGTTAAATCCTCCTTAGCCCCTTTAAGTCCCATCTCACAAAAATGAACTAAAAACCAAACCAAACAAGTTCCAAAACATGTAATGAGCACATAGACATGTTCATAACGCACATACAAAAGATTTATCCGCAGCTCATGCATATCAAATTTTTACAAAAATTGGAATTAAATTCGGGCAGATACGGATCAAAACGAAGTCATATAAGCTCAAACGATTAAAATTCATATCAAAGCTCTTCAAATAGTTTCATATCAATTGAATTACCAAGTAAACATTAAAATTAACACATAAAGACATACTTAAATAATTAAAAATACAAATATCGAACCCTGTGACATCATACCTATACGTACAAAAATGCGGGACGTTACAAGCTCTCCCTCTTAAAAAGGACCTGTCCTCAGGTCCATTGCCTCGAGTACTGGACTCTAAGCAAAACTTTCCCATGTTCATCCCACGCAGGGTTAGAAACTCCCCGTCAGAAACTAGTTCGGGCTAGGTCTTCAAGCAACATGGGGATCTTCAATGCGTCATGATCACAATTCGACGTTGAGGCACTCGAACCATTCTCAAGGGCCATCAAGATTCTCCATAAATGCCTCGTGAAGCCCGTCTTTATCACGACCTTTGTCTCATCGAGAAACCTAAACACCCGAGATTCTAAGCTGCTACCAAGAGGCAAGCTAGACAAGTAACAAGCAACGACGAAAGAACCCTATCTCTCGAGCAACAAAGAGTGAGAACCCCGTCTCTCACAAACAACAAGGAGAGAACTCCCTGTTGGAAAACAGGTATCAGAAAGCAGCGGAAATTTAAAAAAAATTTCCAACAAAAGGATCTAGGACTCACAATCGTGTATCTAAATTCATAGAGATTAGAAACTTACTTTTCAATAATCTTTCTTGAAGCGTTTCAAGCTACCCAAGAACGCTCTTCTCGCGGCTTGATTCCCTCTCCTTGGTAAAGCTCGAATCTTCAAAACTTCTAACTTGAAGCTCTCTAGAGATAGTCCACCAACTTGACTACAATCTAACTAGTAAGGATGCTAGTTCTCTAGTTAGTGTTTAGGCTTACCTAGGGTTTATTTTATCTTGGGGAAAGGATGGTGTTCAACACATGAACCAAAAGAAATCAATCACTCTCTAAGGGGAGCAGGAGCTCCCCTATATATAGGAAAGGGAGGGTGGCCGAAAATCCCTACTCCTTATGGGCTAAGGATTTTGGTCCCTCTCTCCTATTACTTGATCATCAAGTAATTTTGACTTTGACTTTGAATTCTAATTCAAATCAACTTTTAAGAGAGCTAAAATATCCAAGCCCTTTTGGATATTATTATACTTTATTTATTAATAAATAAATAACTTATTTATCTAATTAATTAATTCGTAATTAATTAACTAGATTATTTTTCTCCAAAATAAGACTTTCTTTTTAATTTAAAATTAAACCAAAGTCTATTAAATAATTAACACATTTAATTATTTAATAAATATATACAATATATCTATATATATATATATATATATATATATATATATATATATATATATATATATATATATACACGTGTGAGACACGTGTCCCAAGGACACGTGCTTCTCACGTGACCCACACGTGTGGAACCCACTCGGCTTGATTAACTCGTTTAATCATTTCAAAGCCTCAACTCAGGTAACCAAGTTGTTGTGTGTGACCCTCTAGGTTCTCAATTCAATTAGCAGTGACCCTAATTAATTAATTCAGTAATTAATTAATCAGTCCACAGATTAAACGACCATAGTCTAGCAACAGGTGTTTAACCCCTAGCTGAATTGGAATGTATCGATTCGACAGAACCTTTAAGTTATTGATTCATCTGAGATACAATCCTCCTACTTACTATCTCTCAACCAAGATCTAGGTTAAGGGAATAATCAGAACCCTAATAATCCGGTTTTAAAGCAAATTGCATTTCATATCCATTTGATCTCAATCCAAGAAACACTTTTCTTGATGTCTTGATCTACTGCCTTGGTCAAGGACTCCATATGGCATATGAATGACTTACACAATAAGAGATCACCTTGCAGATGCAAGTGCAGGTCCTTTCTTGATTCTCATTCACTTTCATGAGTCACTTGTGCAGCCCCAGCATAAGCCTTGAATCAGTTGTCTAAGGCGACACCCTTTAAAGCTTAAACCTAAGACTACAGAGTTAACTCATAAAGTGACATGGAACCTCAAGTCTAAGGATCAATTAATCACATCAATGACTCGTGAGATATTTCCTAATCTGGAAGTTTCCATTTCCTGAATTAGAAACTTCCTTTCCCATTTAGGAATGTTCTCACACGGGGCACCTCAGTGAACTTACTTATTGAAGTAAGCACCCTCATGTATCACGCACGTATCAACTATACACTTTGCACCTCCATGAAACAAGGTGGTCCTTCTTAAGGGCGTGATCCCACAAGCAAGCCTTAGAGGAGTCAGGTTGACACTCCCACTGTCGGTAGGACTCATCGGCTTGGAGTATTTTACTAATCATGACTTATGTGAAATAGGGCTCGTTTCATGAACCATTTCACCTAAATGGTAGAGTCCTAAAGTCATCAGGATTAGGGGAGTTCTCATACATGCACAGATAAAGTAAACGCATACCAAACAAGAGCATATAAAGAAGTGTTGCCTCAATTTGTTATTTTATTCAAAGATTGTCTGTGATTACCATAAGGAAAAGTACAAAGCGGATATACAATCGGCTTTCTTGGGCACTATTCCTAAAAATCTCCCACTTGCCCGTCAAAGCCATTCTAAAGCTACTCTAAGACCCATTTTCTGAAGATGACCTTGGAAAGCTTCTCGACTAAGGGGTTTAGTAAGTGGATCTGATACGTTCTCTGCTGATGCGACCCTCTCAATTTGCACATCTCCTCTTTTGATAATATCACGGATTAGGTGATACTTCCTCATAATGTGCTTGGTCCGTTGGTGAGATCTTGGTTCTCTTGTTTGAGCAACTGCCCTAGTGTTGTCGCAAAACACAGTAATGGGGTCTTTCATGCTAGGAACAACATTCAACTCTTGAATGAAGTTTCTAATTCAAACACCTTCCTTAGCTGCATCATTTACAACTAAGTATTCGGCCTCAGTGGTCTAATCTGCAGTGGTCGTTTGCTTGGAACTCTTCCAACTCACTGCTCCGCCGTTTAGGCAGAAAATGTATCCTGACATTGACTTAAAATCATCTAAGTCAGATGCAAAGCTTGCTTCGCCGTATCCTTCGACAGTAAGATCTTTCTGACCTCCGTAAACTAAGAATAAATCTTTAGTACTTTTCAAGTACTTAAGAATATTCTTCACGGCAGTCCAGTGACCATCTCCAGGGTCAGATTGGAAACGACTTGTTACACTAAGTGCATAAGCCACATCTGGTCGAGTACATAACATTGCATACATTATGCTACCTTTGCTGGTGCATAAGGTGTATGAGTCATTCTTTCCTTCTCAAGGTTAGTCTTAGGACACATCTTCTTAGAGAGAGATGTTCCTACACTCATAGGAAGGTTCTTAACCTTTGCTGACTCCATATTGAATCTCTTCAATACTTTGTCAATGTACATCGACTGTGATAGTCCTATTAACCTTCTAGATCTATCTCGATATATTTTAATTACAAGGATATATGACGCATCACCAAGATCTTTAATCTCGAATTGGTTCGATAACCATAACTTAGTTAGTTTCATGTCATCCTTCGAATTCCCAATAAGAAGGATGTCATCAACATAAAGTACTAAGAATTGCACTGAGGTCTCCAATTCCTTTCTATACACACATGATTCATTCGAAATTTGAATGAAACCAAATGCTTTGACTGATTCATCAAATCGAATGTTCCAATTCCTAGAAGCCTGTTTCAATCCATAGATTGATCTTTGGAGTTTGCAAACCTTTTGCTCACTCCCACTGAATGTGAAACCTATGGGTTGTTCCATATAAATGTCTTTATCAATGTCACCATTGAGAAAGACAGTTTTCACATCCATTTGCCATATCTCATAGTCATAATATGCAGTAATGGCAAGCATGATCCGAATAGACTTTTGCATTGCAACTGGTGAAAAGGTTTCATCAAAATCCACGCCGGGTCTTTGAGTGAATCCTTTTGCAACCAATCTTGCTTTGTAGGCTGCAATGCTTCCATCAACTCCAAGCTTTCTCTTAAAGATCCATTTGCAACCTATGGGTTTGATCCCATCAGGAAAATCTACCAAGGTCCAAACTTGGTTGGAGTTCATGGAATCCATTTCGGATTTCATGGCTTCTATCCACTGTTCAGAGTCAGAATCTGAAAGTGCCTCCTCATATATTAAAAGATCATTATCCTTTTGAGAGATCTCATGGAAGAATCCATACCATCTCTCCGGCTGTCTAGGAGTGCATTCAGAATGCCTTAGAGGAGGATTTGCATGTGTATCGAAATTTGTGATTGGTTGTGGTTGGTCAAAAGGGGACGCTTCTTCAGTGGGTGGCGTGGGGTCACTTTGTACTTCCTCTAATTCTATGATCTTGCCTTTCTTTTCTTTAAGGAACGGTTCCTCAAGAAAAGTGGCATTTCTTGGAGCAAACACCTTTTGCTCAGATTGATCATAGGAGTAGTATCCTATGGATTCCTTAGGATAACCTACAAAGTAGCATAAGTTAGAACGAGATTCTAACTTGAGTCCATATTCATGGACACTTGAACCTTCCCTCATTCTCAAGTGGAACAATTCCTTTGAAGTGTTATACCTTGTAACACGTTCATGAGGGCGGTAAATTTGCTCTAAGTGGTCGTAAATCTCCCAAGCAAATTCCATGGCCTCATGTTGCCTTTGCAAGTCCGGAGACATGTTAGCCAACATAAGGCAACGGGCTTGGAGATTATCATCCTTCCACTTCTGGATCGCGTCCCGCTCGACCCGAGTGGGAGCGTCCCCTTCGGGACTAGGCTCCCCTTCGAAGAGAACATAAGTTATCTTCTCAGAATCTAAAATGATTTTCATATTCCTTAGCCAATCAGAATAGTTGGGACCAGTCAACTTGTTTGACTCGAGGATCGATACAAGAGGGTTTTTGGTTGCCATTTCAAAACACGTAGAGAATCACAGAATCTACGACCTAAATGGTAAGACAGAGAACTAGTGAGCATGCTGAATTATAACGATATACAAAAGTTAAGGTCTTTAATCTAATGTAGCTCCCATTGTTTTTCAAAGATCTACAATTCCCAAAGATCTAAGAGGAACATGTTTCCCAATGGGTACTAAGATCCTAGGCATTTTACCTCGAACCCACGACTCGCGGACATTTTAAGTAAGAACCCTAGGTAGGTACAACTTACCAACTCTAACACCTTTAGAACTCTTAGTAATTGTTTTTGCATCACCTTTCTTTCAATATGGACCCACGACTCGTGCGACATCCATATTTACTTAGGCGTTAAGCTAGACCCATCAATCATAAGATCATGATCAAAACTTAGTTCGAACGACCCACGACTCGCGGACATCGCCCTGGCCAAAATTGATCACGAAATATTGATCATTTTAAATGATCAATTAGGTAACTAAGAACTTATAAGCTCCACCAGCTATCCCACGACTCATGGACAATATCTAGCTTCACTTACTAAACTTAAAACCTATTGATGGAATGCTAGGGATTTAATTCGAAATTTGCATCTCGAATTAAACACCTATTTGTTCGAAAGTAGCTTAATATTTAATGGGAATTTTCGAATCAACCGGAGAGTTGTCCGTTCGACCTCACCAACATATATGTTATCCAATTTTATTAGTCTTGATTAATGCAAGTACAACTTAAATGCATTTCAAACAAGCACATAAACAGATAACATGTCCTAGCATGATACTAACATGAGATGATCATGGGTTCTACCTATCTTATGCGTGATATGTGGGAGCCACTCCACAATCACAAGTTCTAACATACATGCCACATAAACAGTTTAAATCACAAAAGGGAAAGCGGTAACAAAATACGAGCCCTATCTCTATTACATTTTACAATTGAGATTCCCCTCCCTAACATTTTGAGGGGTCTTCACTTATGGCCTCCTTGTTACTTGAATGTGGTCCATCTTACTCCATGGGTGCATTGTCTCCAAAATGAAAATAAAACCTCACCATCTACTCTACTCTCAAAAATGAAAAAGTACTGAAAAGTAATAAGACTCAATCTTCATATTGGCCTTAGATAATTACACGGGGCATACCCCGGCCTCAAAAACAGTAATATGGAAAGCCACATAATAAATCACATAACAGTACGCACATAAGTGAGGCTCCAACCTCAATTAAAAAACGCAACTATAGGGCTCCAACCCCAATTTAAACCATCAATGTGCATAAAATAAAACCATATATAAGTCTAAACCCATGATCACCTAACATGCAACTTGCGAGAATTTAAATTTAGCCAATAAATTAAAATTCCCGTTTCAAGTCCTAATGACTTAAAACATGACTTGATGCGAGTCTTATTTATAAAAGTTTTCAATAAATCCTAAATTACTTAAACAAATAAAATTCCAATTAATTTCTGAAAATTAATAATTTTATCAAAGATGTAGTTTCCCAAAATTATAAACCGTTTATATTTCTCAAAAAATCCCAATTTTAATTTTTATTCAAATAAAAAAATAAATAAAATTAAAATTTAATAATAAAATTAAATTAAAATTAAAATCGGGACTGGATTGCACGAAATACGAAAATGGATTATGAGAAAACGGGGCCCGTACACAAAGAGGGCCATCAGCGACAATGCTGGGTGGGCGGGCCGGCCTCCCGCGCGGTTGCGACAGGGTGCTGGGCGGGACGCCCTGCGCGTGCCTGGGCAAGCGGGCGGTGCGCGCGAAGCCCACGAGCGCGATGCCTTCGCGCGCGGGGTTTCGCGTGTTCGTCGTAATCCGGGGTTTCGTTTCGTGTTTTTGTTCAAAAGCAAAACCAATCCAAAAAATCCAAAAAACAGTTTATACAGTTTCAAATCTCAAACAGTTTTCAAATCAAAATTTACAAAACCAGTTTTCAGAAACTTTCAGGAAAAATACAGTTTCGTAATTCAGGCTTTCTAAAACAATTACAAATACTCAATCGCATCAAGCCTAAGAATTTCTACCAAATTCAGAATAATTGAGACGAATCAGAAACACCATTAACGAGGTGGCTCTGATACCACTTAGAAAACAAGAATCAGAAAACAGCGGAAATTTAAAAAAAATTTCCAACAAAAGGATCTAGGACTCGCAATCGTGTATCCAAATTCGTAGAGATTAGAAACTTACTTTTCAATAATCTTTCTTGAAGTGTTTCAAGCCACCCAAGAACGCTCTTCTCGCGGCTTGATCCCCTATCCTTGGTAAAGCTCGAATCTTCAAAACTTCTAACTTGAAGCTCTCTAGAGATAGTCCACCAACTTGACTACAATCTAACTAGTAAGGATGCTAGTTCTCTAGTTAGTGTTTAGGCTTACCTAGGGTTTATTTTATCTTGGAGAAAGGATGGTGTTCAACACATGAACCAAAAGAAATCAATCACTCTCTAAGGGGAGCATGAGCTCCCCTATATATAGGAAAGGGAGGGGTGGCCGAAAATCCCTAGTCCTTATGGGCTAAGGATTTTGGTCCCTCTCTCCTATTACTTGATCATCAAGTAATTTTGACTTTGACTTTGAATTCTAATTCAAATAAACTTTTAAGAGAGCTAAAATATCCAAACCCTTTTGGATATTATTATACTTTATTTATTAATAAATAAATAACTTATTTATCTAATTAATTAATTCGTAATTAATTAACTAGATTATTTTTCTCCAAAATAAGACTTTCTTTTTAATTCAAAATTAAACCAAAGTCTATTAAATAATTAATACATTTAATTATTTAATATATATATATATACATGTGTGAGACACGTGTCCCAAGGACACGTGCTCCTCACGTGACCCACACGTGTGGTTTCATATGTGTGGAACCCACTCGGCTTGATTAACTCGTTTAATCATTTCAAAGCCTCAACTCATGTAACCATGTTGTTGTGTGTGACCCTCTAGGTTCTTAATTCAATTAGCAGTGGCCCTAATTAATTAATTCACTAATTATTTAATCAGTCCACAGATTAAACGACCATAGTCTAGCAACAGGTGTTTAACCCCTAGTTGAATTGGAATGTATCGATTCAACAGAACCTTTAAGTCATTGATTCATGTGAGATACAATCCTCCTACTTACTCTCTCTCAACCAAGATCTAGGGTAAGGGAATAATCAGAACCCTAATAATTCGGTCTTAAAGCAAACTGCATTTCATATCCATTTGATCTCAATCCAAGAAACCCTTTTCTTGATGTCTTGATCTACTGCCTTGGCCAAGGACTCCATATGGCATATGAATGACTTACACAATAAGAGATCACCTTGCAGATGCAAGTGCAGGTCCTTTCTTGATTCTCAATCACTTTCATGAGTCACTTGTGCAGCCCCAGCATAAGCCTTGAATCAGTTATCTAAGGCGACACCCTTTAAAGCTTATACCTAAGACTACAGAGTTAACTCATAAAGTAACATGGAACCTCAAGTCCAAGGATCAATTAATCACATCAATGACTCGTGAGATATTTCCTAATCTAGGAGTTTCCATTTCCTGAAATAGAAACTTCCTTTCCCATTTAGGAATGTTCTCACACGGGCTCTCATGTCTTCCCCAGTTTGCATTTTCGCTGTTCCTACTAAAAGTAACTTCTTCGAGCATAACCCTGAATTTATGTTTGTCTCTTAGCCATGCTCTCCCCCTTAAGAAATTCGGCCTTCTCATGTTGAACTCTATGTATCATCCTCTAACCAAAATTCTGGATCTCATTGAAATAAGCAACCCGTGTTAGGGATGGTGTTCGGTGTATTATTCATATTCACTTGGAAGCGATCAACTTGAATAGCATCCCAACCCCTTCGTTCTTTAAATCCTTTTTTAATCCGGAATCCCTTTTCTTTCATGTCCGATCTGAACATCTCGGAACCAACTTCAACCCTTTACTTTCTGAAATACCATTTCCATGTCTATCTCAACCCTATCACAGGAAAGGTTCTTCTTCAACTCGACTCGGTAGAGGTTTGATTGAAATAGTAATTGAAGCATCAAATGGAGGAGGCATCCTAATAACTAAACACTAAAACGATGCATGTTGGGTTAAGATGCTAAATGCATGTAGCACATAGGTCACATCGGAATATGCAACATCAAATCAACAATTTATGGAATTATTGTACATAAAGTAAAAACTAAAATAATGGAATACAATGTATGATGCACATGCTATGAATGCAATGAACCTGTCACCATAGTAGTTGTTTCAACACTATATCCTATCCTTTGATCTTGATGTTGTGAGAATAAGTTGTAAGGTTAAGCCTTGTTCGATTGTTGGTGATGCTTTCCAGTTCTTGTTTGCTTCCTTATATCACCATGTTTCCCGAAGTCCCGAGAAGATGATACAACTCGGATTCTTCGAGGCACCTTGCTATCTTTGCTTTGCATCTATCCATTGATCCACGCTTGTAGTCGTATCATTCGAGCTTAAGAAGCATAAGAAGCACTTTGACATTTAGTTCCTAAAGCTGTACGACTTAGACAGACTCAACACAACACGAGAGCCCAGTTTGCAACCTGAGGCTCTGATACCACTTAAGGATGTAGCACCCGAGCGCGAGGCACCACATCCCCCGTACCGAGACCCGACCCGTATATGAAATGGAAAGTCCATACACGTGCCAAATCACTGTGAACGGGGACACAACACACTCACTATGCTAGGCGGGACAAACCCTTAAACCATCAATAATAGAAACAATAAAACAGAGCAATTCAATAAGCGGAAGGTAGACAAAAATATAATATATGTGCCACGAGCCTTCAAGCTCCAAAATAGCTAATCAAAGTTGCCATCACGGCTCAATAGTCATGTACGCCCATCATATACAAAATCAATATTCATAGCCATAATCAAGATACAAAAATAGAAGTATGAGTGCAAGTGAACAATAGAGGTGCTAGACTCGAATGCAAGACACCTAAAGACTTGAATTCCCGCCTAGCACTCCTCCTAAGCTGCACAAACTGAAAACCAACCGGGTTCAGTCCAAAGGGGATAGATGGGTATAAAAACAGGGCATAATATATAGATATTGCAGAAATTAAACACGTTCATGCAAGTTATAATCCCGAAAGAGGTTTTAGAACATTTCCCAAGTGGGTGACACAAGAAAGTTATCAAACGGGATTATAACGATCATTTTCATTCAATAAGTTATTCGTGAGCCCAGCGAGAAGGCTAAGTCTCCAACCTCCACCTTGTATAATCATTAAAGTGTTCATTAGGTTTTCATACATATAATCATTCGTGCAAAATCAATCGATCAATCATAATCATTCGATCATTCATAATCATTCAAGTCAACCCCTTTTTCCTCCGGGCGGTGGACGGGCTTGCAAGACCCGGCCACCTCAATCATTAAGGCTAGTGGGGTACATGAATCCCCAAAATCCCAGTTCCTATTCCTCGCTAAACCTCCTAGCGAGGGCCGGTATCGCTGTAATTTGGTGAAACTAGTATACGGGGTTCACCGTCAGCCCATGCTTCCCCGGTTAGCCACATATACTAAGTCCCAAGGCCCCCATTCAGTGCAATCAATCATGTCTCGCCAAAACAATAGGTAGGATATTCAATAGAGAAAAGGGCTTAACATCCAAAATCATTGACTCTTTAAAGACTCGATATATACATATATTAGTTTGGCTGAAAACCTTACACATAGGGATTATATCGGGTCATATAACTAGATAGAAGAGAAACCCACCTTGAAGGCAAAAGGAACGGTGTAAGAGCCTCATTGATCAGCCTCGTCTCTGTTCGGACCAAAATCTGTGCAAAAGAGGTGAAGTGAGACTCAAAATGACCAAATTCGACGCACTGTAATGCAAAGGATGATATGAAGTGTATAAGAAATATGATCATGCCAGGAAGATGTTCTTATGCACAATTAACACATTGAAGTTACATAAACGTCTAAGATCATTTATTCACGTTCATTACATTCATGATCAAATCAGTCAATTCAATTCAATGCATAATTAATATGTATCAATCATAATGCATAATTTATCTAGTTCACGTTACATATAAATCATAAATGAAGCGGGAAAACATAACGAGAAACAACGAAAGAACACCCTAAAGCTGCCATCTTGAGTAACACGGCCGTGTTGAGATTTTAAAAGGGTTTGGACATGGCCGTGTCCGATTTTTGAAAAATAGAAATCCCAAGTTCGAACGATTGACACGGCCGTGTCCAATTTTTGAAAAATATTTCTTCAGAAGTCGAGAGATCAATACGGCCGTGTCCATTTTTAGTACAATCATGATACTGTCGTGTCAAGTCTTTGTGTTTGAAAGGAAAATAGAGCAGAAGCTCTGTTTCGCGGGAAAAGCTTCAAGAAAAATAGGGGCAGCTCCAAGCCACCCTTAGGCCACAACTTAGGGCATAAAAATGATCATAAAACATGGCATATACATCTCTCCAATACATATATCAATCAAACAAGAAAAAGAATGGAAGGAGATGATCAAACCAACATATTCATCAACAAGAAATTCAACCCTCATTAATGAAAACTCATTCAATACCCAACAACCATGAAATTCAAGTTCATAAATGCAATAAGGATATCAAAGTGATCAATATACATGCTTCAAACCAACTAAAAACTCCAACATATGATAGAGATCAAGAGTTCATCAAAATTTCTAACTATTCAAACATATCCCCATAATATGATCAAAACTCCATGAAAATATGCAAACCATAGCTACAAATGATCTCAAGGAAGTAGTGATTACAAATACGTGCTTACCTCTTGGATTGGTTAAGATTTGAACAAGTTATGAGCTCAAATTGTTGGGAGGATGAATAGTGACAAAAATTTGGAGGGTTTCTTACCTTGGCTGAGTTTTTCTCTTTCTTTTGGTGTGAGGGATGAAATGAGAGAGAGATGATCAGATAGTGGCCTTAACTAGGGTCATTTTGGCTCAAATCAAGGTTAATTTGGTTAAGTATGGAGAAAAATATGGCTCATTTAGCTAAGTGTGGCAAATATGCGGACGGGGCTCGTTTCGGTTGAATTTCGGAAGTTCAAACGGACTTAGAAAAATATAAGGCTTGATCCATTGAAATCGAACCTTTGATATGAGTTCAACGGAGGTGATAGAATTCAAATTCAAATTCCTGAGCTCATGTTACAACACTCGGAACCAAAGGTGCGCTAAAAGCCCTTTAGCCCCGATTTGGTTCCAAAACTCAAAATAAATTCAAAACCAATTCGAACAAGTCCCAAATCATATAACGAGCATTAAAACATGATCATAAAACACATATCTCAATCATACCACAATTTCACAAAAATCGGAATTCAATTCGAATGCAAACGACACGTATTCGAGCTCACATAAGTTCATGCATTAAAGAAATTCAAATAATTCATAACAATTATTCGTATAATTTCCAATAAATATCAAATAATATATAAAGTAAATGTATAACAACATAATTAAATATTTAAAATGCGTAGATACGTAAACGCATAAGTTATACCTGTATGGCCGAAAAGTCGGGGCGTTACAACCTCTCTCCCTTAAAAGAATCCGTCCTCGGATTCGCTGATCGCCCGGAAACAATTCGGAGTGGAATCTTTTCATCTTCTCCTCCTCCGTTTCCCACGTAGCCCCTTCGATTTTATCACTTCTCCAAAGAACCTTGACTAGTGGAATGCGACGGTTTCTGAGTTCTTGAAATTTTCGATCCAATATCTTAATCGGTTTCTGAATGAAAGTGAGGTTAGGTTCAAGTTCCACTTCTTTAATAGGAAGGATCTCTGATTCATCCGGGTAATATTTTCGAAGTTGAGAAACATAAAATACATTGTGAATTCTTGTCAAACTCGGAGGCAGATCCAAACGGTAAGCTGTATCCTCGATCTTCTCTATTATCTCAAACGGACGCAAATACCGAGGATTCAACTTTCCTCCTCGCCCAATCCTTGCAAACCCTTTCCTTGGAGAAGCCTTTAAAAAGACTCTATCTCCAACCATAGACTCGAGATTTTTCCTTCGAAGGTTTACATAGCTCTTTTGTCAATCTTGAGCTGCTTTCATCCGTTGCCTTATCAGTTGGACCTTATCTATACCGTCTTGAACTGCTTTAGAGGGTTTTTCTTTCTTCTCCCCTTTCTTCAAGCCTTCTTGCTTGGTCTAGTTCCACTCTTCCAAGTCAAAGAACAACAGAAATCTACACTTTCTACCATACAGAGCTTCATAAGGTGCCATCTCTATCGAGGCTTGGTAACTATTGTTGTAAGCAAACTCGATTAATGGCAGCTGTTCATTCCACGAGCTCTAAAAATCTAAAGCACAAGCTCTCAGCATATCTTCCAAATACTTAGTTAACCTCTCGGACTGTCCATCTGTTTAACGATGAAAAGCTGTGCTGAATTGAAGCCTTGTTCCCAAACTTGTTTGAAGCTCTTGCCAAAACCTTGAAGTAAACCGAGGATCTCTGTCCGATATAATGCTATCCGGTAGCCCGTCAAGTCGGATAATTTCATCATAATATTTCTTGGCCAACTTGCTTACCTTATCGGACATCCGGATTGCAAGAAAATGTGCTGACTTGGTTAACCTATCCACGATCACCCAAATTCCATCAAGACCTCCTTTAACCCTCGGTAATCCTGAAATAAAGTCCATCGCAACCTACTGCCATTTCCATTCCGGAATAGGCAACGGCTGAAGTAACCCTGACGGTTTCTGATGTTCTGCCTTCACCACTTGGCAGGTCATCTAATGTTTCACGAAATTGATCACATCCCTTTTTAGTCCGTTCCACCAATAATACCGCTTAAGATCCTTTTACATTTTATTCCCTCCAGGATGTATCGAATAAGCTGATCAGTGAGCCTCTTCAAGAATAACCCGTCTTAACACTTCAGTTACAACAACTCTGGTCTTAAATCTTAGAATTCCCAAGTCATCAAACCGAAACGGACCTTCTAAATCAGCTCTAGCTTTATCAGCTAACCTCTGAACCTCGGGATCACTTCTCTGAGCCTCAAATACCTGTTGCTGAAGACCTGGTAGTATTGAAATATTAGAGACACTAGTTTTGAGCTTGATCGGTTCCACTTCCACGTTAGACACACTAGCCTTTCTACTAAGTGCATCCGCGACCACGTTGTCTTTATCGGATGGTATCTAATTGTGTAGTCATAATCCTCAAGAAGTTCCATCCAACGCTGTTGTCTCTTATTCAGATCCTTATGAGAGAATAAGTACTGGAGACTCTTGTGGTCGGAAAAGATCTCAAAGGAAACTCCCTAGAGGTAATGTCTCCACTTTCCCAAAGGAAAGATTACCGCTGCTAACTCGAGATCATGAGTGGGATAGTTCTGTTTGTGCTCCTTCAACTTCCTAGAGGTGTAGGCAATCACCTTTCCATAGTGCATTAGAACACATCCCAAACCCTCATTCAAGGCATCTGTATACAACGTATATCCTACAGTGCACTCGGGAAGTGATAACACTAATGCAGTTGTCAACTTTTCCTTCAAGAGTTGAAAGCTCGCCTCACATGCCTCATCCCACTCAAACTTAACCTCTTTCTTAGTCAATCGGGTCAAGGGGGCAGTAATCTTTGAAAAATCCTACACGAATCTTCGATAATAGCCTGCCAGACCCAAGAAACTTCTTACCTCTGAGACATTCTTCGGACTCTGCCACTGCAAAACCGTTTAAATCTTCGAAGGATCCACTTCAAGACCCTTGCTTGAGACAATGTGGTCTAAAAAAGTTACCTTGTCAATCCAGAACTCGCACTTACTGAACTTTGCGTACAACCGATACTCTCTTAAGGTTTCCAACACCACTCGGAGATGTCGAGCATGATCTTCCGGAGTTGTCGAATAAACCAAAATATCATCGATGAAAATCACAACAAACTTGTCAAGGTAGGGACGAAAAATCCGATGCATCATATCCATGAAAGCTGCCGGGGCATTCGTTAATCCAAACGACATCACTACAAACTCGTAATACCCATAACGGGTATTGAATCCTGTCTTTGGAATATCCTCTTCCCGGATTTTCAACTGTAACACCCGTCTTCTCGACAATCCAGGTACGATGTCTCGGGAGAGTTTAATTCAATAATTATGTGACTCGCATGCCTTAAGTGTTAATTTGTAATTTTATTTTAGTTATGTGCGCATTAGAATTTAATTAAATGTACTTGGACTCAATCGTCCAATATTTGCAAATTAAGGACCTAATTGTTAATTAGGGTGTTTGAGCCTTCGTGCCTACCTTGAGCTCGGGAATTCGAATTCGAATTCCGACTTCGCCATTTCATTTGTTTTGATGATTTGGGTCCAATGGATTTAATCTTGCCCTTTTCTGAAGCGTTTGACCTTTCTACCGAGTTATTTTCCAACCGATTGAATCGAACCCTGCGTGAACCAAACCAAACCGGTTTCTCTTACCTTAAAATCGGACCAACCCTTTTTCTTCCCCATTTTTGCTGCATATCGTGATCAAGAGAAGAAAGAAGAGAAGAAAGGGTTTTTCCCACACCCCCACCTTTGAGCTCAAGATTTTATCTCCATTTTTCGCCCAATCAACGATCCAAGGTAAGCAATATATTCTCCTCTTCGAGTGCTTCGTTTCTTCCCGATTGAATCTTGTTTAAGTGTTTGAATCCATGTTTTTTGGTGAAGAAGATGAATAGTGTGAAAATGTGAAATTTGCTTCTAATGCCTCCATATGTTATCTTTTTGAGCTAAGTGTCAAGTATGTTGTTCGTGTGAGTTTCCTCATTATTTGTTCATAGAAAACTTGTTCGGTACTTGTTTATTTCTTGAATTTCCATCAATGTACCTTGCTTGAGCTTCCATGGCAACTCATTCAATTCTTGTTTTCTTGCCTTGAATTTGAGATATGTGTTGGAGCATGTTTATGTGATGTTTTTCCTTGAATTTGAAAGCTTTCGGTTGAGTTTTCTTGGAGCTTTGGTGATTTTTGCTTCTTCCCGTGAGTACCCCTGCTGCTGTGCTTCGTTTCTCCCCTGAACCTCTACCCGGGCGGGTAGATTTAGTGCAGAAAGTTTCTGTACTGTTTTCCCCGGGCGGATAGATTTCTGCCTTGTTTTTCCCCGGCCGGGTACCCCCTCATATGACATCCGATTGAGCTGATTTTCTGACACGATCAACCTTTTTGAGTCTAGAACAATCTAAAATTGGAATCACCCCAAAATTCGTTCTAGATTATGAGTTATAATCGTTTTAATTTGGTGTCGCCAGCCCGTCGAAATTCTGCATTCATTCAACTTCAAACCTTCGCCATTTTCGGATCCCTTTGAACCATGATTCGTTCCATATATCATCGGAAATATCTATGTGTCTAGTTTCATTTACAACAAGCAAAACTCTATTTCCATTCCTAAAACTCAAGATATTCCTGTTTTTGTACAGCTTGTCCGTTTCGACAAAACTGTCAGCTTTCGCTCGATTTCGCTCGGAACCCCTTTTTGTGTTCTTATTCCGTTTTTCTCGTATCTTCCCACGTCCGAACTTATTCCTAACCTGTTTTAGCATGTTTATGTGTATGCAATTTTTCTTATATGCATTTTATGTTGCTTGAGTAATGTGAGTTATTTGTATGAATCGCATATGTGCCTTGTTAGTTGATTAATTGTTGTTTTATGCATTGTTTGTATACATGAACTTATTCTGAACATGCCATATGATATTAATGAGTATGTTGAGTGTGGTATGACTTCTCTTGCATGATATTAATTTGAATATGAGCTTTGCTTATGTGTTTGCATCTTTTAAGTGCTTATGCATACGCCGTGCGTCTATGTGGTTCATTCTTGAGTCTAAGTCTTGCATTTTGTCTTCAGTTTGTTCAGGTGCACCCGGGGTGGTGTCTCATTGGCCATGTTGATTCCGGGGTAGATCATTTGTCAGTTCTTGGTTTCTTTGGTGTAAGGTGAGGTTAGGTTATAGTTAAACCCTATGATATGTGCCCGTTTGATTTGTATGCGAACTATAGCCTACGTATATTTAATTTGATTTGATTTGATCCATTATGTTTGGTATCGCTCAACTACGCTTCAAACCATGTGCCTCTTATGAGCCGGGAGATACGAGCTAAGGGATCGGATATGGATTTGACACGGAGAGGTATGTAAAGTGTAGTTGTAGCAAAGTGAGGTACGTATCCGTGTATGATTTGCTTCTGAATTTGATTTGTAGCGGGTTAAGTAATGTAATGAATGTAATGTAATGGTAATGATAGGCCCCAGAGTTGTGGGTAAGGGAGACCCGGGACGGCCATGGGGTCACCAGTTATGACCCCTGTACACATCTCCACAGTTTGTTTGGATTACTCCTGAACTCGCCAGGAGGTTTGGTGGGGGATGGATATCCTGAGGGTTAAGAAGCTTGCACTCCCCTCGACTGTAATGGATGGTTAGGGTCACGCAACCCTTCTATCACCGGAGAAGGAGGTCTATTTGAATCTATGTATCTGATTTGTCTGCTTTGTATGATTTGTTTGTTTCTTTTGAGGAGCCCAGGATGGGATTTTGTTACTCGTACCCGCCGAGTTCTGTATGCTTGTATGTATGTGTTGTAGAGTTCGTGAAATGGGGATAGATTCTTAACTAAGATAAAATATGGATCCTTTTGAATACGTAAGCTAAAATATGATTTGAATCAATATGAATTTATATGAATTGGTAAGATTAGTTATGCCTCCGTATGATTTGAGTTATTTGAATCTATTAGGCTTTGTTTTGATTTAAATCCCTATATATAAGTATCACGGGCAAAATTTTTGGTATGCAAAAACTATCCCCGAGTTCATGGACTGTGCATGTGTCTGAAATGTGCTTTGCTCTATATATATGTAGCGTGTGTGGGTAGCCCCTCACTCAGTCGAGTTGTAGACTGATCCTCTCCCTCCCCAATCTTTTAGTGTGCAGGTTGCTCTTGGAGTTTCGAGCTAGGCGAAGTTGAGTCAAGTCTGTTGAGTCCGTCTGAGTTAGTCGAGTATTTGCATTCGCATATGTATTTAATTTATGTATGATTTGGACTTGTAAAATATGAATTTGAATTCTTATGCATTTTATTTGAATTGCCCTACCCGGGCTTTGGTTTGCGTTTAAAAGAGGCCTGAGGTGCCCAAGTCTGCTTGTGGATCGTATGTTTATTTCTACAGGTCCGTGACCAATGCATGTGTTTGAATTTTGTCTTCCGCTGCTTTCTATTTTGTTGGTTGGCTTTTTTGTGACAGGGTCTACATTCCGCCTAGCTTAGGAGTTTGTTTTGTTTGTCTCCCGTTCGCCTCTGCTTGGTTCATGTACGGGTTTCCCATCTCGTATGTGGATTGGGCTTAGGTGCGGGGGATGTAGTGCCTCTCGTGCGGGGTGCTACATCAACTGATAGTATCCTTGTCTCAAATCCAGTTTTGAATATACCCTGAACCTTGTAGCATATCGAACAAATCCTCAATATGGGACAAAGGATACTTATTCTTCACGGTTATTCTATTCAATTCTCTGTAGTCTATATACATTCTCAGAGTTCCATCTTTCGTCTTAACAAAAAAACTGGTGCACCCCATGATGAAGAACTTCATCGAATATACCCGATCTTAGGCAACTCTTCAAGCTGAATCTTCAACTCTTTCAACTAGGCTGGAGCCATATGGAAGGGAGTCTTAGAATACGGTTCTGATCCAGGATATAGATCTATTACAAACTCAATCTCCCGATCCGGTGGTAAGGAACCCAAATTCTCTGGAAAAACATCGAGATAATCCTTCACCACTTAAGTATCCTCAAACTTAGCTTGATCTTTCGGCTTATTGAGGAGATAAGCAATAAATCCCATGGCTCCATCTCTCATCAACTTATGAGCCTCGGTGAAAGATAGTAGTGGTACAGTCTTCGAACCAATACCAACAATTACTTCTTTTCCCAACTTGAATTTCTTAGCAAAACAGTCGACCATAGCCCGGTGCTTGAATAACCAGTCGATCCCCAGAATAACTCCATACTTTTTCATTGGCATTACAATAAAATCTGCGGAGTACTCTTTACCATCCAACTTCACCAAATAACCCCAAACCACCCTGTCTGTTTCGAAACTTCCCCCGAGAGGGGAACTCACCACATAACAAGAACGTAAACAAGTAATAGGCAAGCACATAGTAGCAACAAGTCCAAAAGAAATAAAGGAATGCGTGGCACCCGGATCGAAAAGTGCATGTATGTTTATGTTATGTATGCAAATGGTACCTTCCACAACTACACTAGGGTCGGCTTCCACATTCTGCTCCTCGCCCTCAAGGGCAAAAACACGTGCCGGAATCATAGGCCTAGGAACTCCAGGTTGAAAAGCTAGATTCTTGTCAAGGCAAGTATTCGCCATATGACTCCCCTTTCCATATATAAGGTAAAGACCTAGCCTTCTTCGAAAAGTATGGTAGTTGTGAGTAGGTCCTCCACAATAAGTGCATGGCGGTTTGTCCTATCGGGACCCCAATGGAGCTGGCGGTAAAGCTGGCTTGGCTTGTGGAGCTGGTCCTGAAGTACGAGGTTTCTTGTTCGGGCTTTTATTTTGTCAAACTGCTTGATTCGTAGGTCTCTTGCCTAGATTATACCCCATTCCCGATCCGGATCCCTGACCAGAGCGATAAGTAGTCCTCCGGCTCATAACTCCATCTTCCACTTTCAAGGCTTTAGAAGTCGCCTTCAACCAAATGCTTGTGTTCACGACCTCAATTGCTGTTTGAATATAGGGCCGAAGTCCTTGAACAAAATGCATAGCCTTGTGAGCATCATCACTTGTAATATTAGGAGCATAGCGTACCAACCGATCAAACTCTAAAATATATTCCGAAACAGTCCTGTTCCCTTGCTTCAATTCTGTACACTCTTTCAATCTCCGGGTTCTAGAAGATGGTGGAATAAACTTCCTTTTGAATTCCCGGATCAAAACATCCCAGGTCACCTGTTCTCCGGCGGCATCTAAATGGATCTTGGTAGCTTCCCACCACGAAAAAGCCAGTCCTGGTAGTAGAGAAATGGTACACCTCACCTTTTCTGGAATAAGCTCCCAAGTTCTCTCGATCTCCTTAAGCCACTTTTCGGCTCGTATATCATTCCCTGAGTACAATTTAGGAGGATTCTAATTCCTGAATTCCCTATAAACCGCTGTAATCTCTCCTTCTTGAACTCCCACAGGTATAGGTGCAGGTGGTGGTGTCGGTGGAACATAATCCCGAAGCCACTGATCAATGATAATGATAACCGAATTAATAAAGGCCTCAACTTGAGGGGGTTGTTGTTGTTGGGGAGAAGAAGAACGATTACGGCGACGACGCCGTTCAGGAGAATGATGTCTTCTCGGAGGCATCCTGTAAATAAAACACTGAAATACGTGCTATGTTTAGTTCATGCATGAGACTGTAAGCAATTCGATCAAATAACGAGAATTAAGGCACATAAGGACTTAAGAAATACATAAGAAGCACGCTGACATTTAGTTCCTAAAGTCGTACGATACGAGAGCCCGGTTTTGCAACCTGAGGCTCTAATACCACTTAAGGATGTAGCACCCGAGCACGAGGCGCCACATCCTCACACCTAGACCTGACCCGTATATGAAATGGAAAGTCCATACACCTGCCAAATCACGGCGAACGGGGACACAACACACTCGCTATGCTAGGCGGGAGAAACCCTTAAACCATCAATAACAGAAACAATAAAATAGAGCAATTCAATAAGCGGAAGCTAAACATTAATATCATATATGTGCCACGAGCATTCAAGCTCCAAGATAGCTAATCAAAGTTGCCATCACGACTCAATATTCATATACGCCCATCATATACAAAATCAATATTCATAGTCATAATCAAGATACAAAAATAGAAGTATGAGTGCAAGTGAACAATAGAAGTGCTAGACTCGAATGCAAGACACCTAAAGACTTGAATTCCCGCCTAGCACTCCTCCTAACCTACACAAACTGAAAACCAACCGGGTTCAGTCCAAAGGGGGCTGGTGGGTATAAATATGTGGTGTAATATATAGATATTACAGAAATTAAACACGTTCATGCAAGTTATAATCCCGAAAGAGGTTTTAGAACATTTCCCAAGTAGGTGAAACAAGAAAGTTATCAAACGGGATTACAACGATCATTTTCATTCAATAGGTTATTCGTGAGCCCGGCGAGAAGGCTAAGTCTCCAACCTCCACCTTGTGTAATCATTAAAGTGTTCATTAGGTTTTCATACATACAATATTTCGTACATAATCAATCGATCAATCATAATCATTCGATCTGTAACATCCCGATTCTTCAGCTTTCTAGGTACGAACGTCACGGGTGTGCTAAGTACGTAATTAATTAGTTAAGCATGCTATTATATGATTTATATGCGTTTTATGACTTGTTTATTTGAGTTTTGTTTGCTTTGGTGTAACGGAACTTAAAGGGGGCTAAAGAGCATTTACCGCACCTTGGGTTCCGGGCGGCATATCTTGAGCTCGGGAATTCGGATTCAAATTCCGACACCACCATTGGACTCGTTTCGGCGATTCGGGTTTGATGGAATAAGCCTTGTATTTTTCTAACCCCGTTTACCCTCTCGAATTTTGGCCCGAACCGAACCTCGTGCTAGTATCGACCACCTTTAACGGTTTTGACCATAACTTGCTCATTTCTTGACCAAATCAAGTGATTCTTGGGCCCACTTGACCCTAAATCAGCCCTTATCCATCCTAATCTCCCTCATTTCGAACCACCCACCAAGAAGGAGAGGATTTCAGCTGAAGCAAGGAAGAGAAAGAGAAACCCCGTCACTATTCCAAGCCTTGAGATTTTGAGCTCCAATCTCTTCCATCTTCCATCCAATCTTCAAGGTAAGCATATATTTGGTTCCTCCATCCTTTGGTAGTCATTTTATTCTATGGATTTCAGATTTTGAGCATGTTTTGCTAGGGTTTTGAGTTAAGATCTTGAATAGTGTAGAAATATGAATATTTGCTTCCATGCTCTCAAACTTGAATTATTTGCTCCAAGATTTATATATATTGTTTCTTTGGGCTTCTTTGTTGTATATTTGTATGAATTCTTCATTTTTGGTTGTTTATTTCTTAAAAACTCCATTAATGGAGCTTGGATGAGCTTTAATGGTAACTTGTTACATACTTGATTTCTTGCCTTGAATTTAAGATATGTGTTAGAGCATGTTTCCATGAACTTATACCTTGATTTTCATTGCTTTTGGATGAGTTTTGAGGTGGTTTTATTTATTTTTGGTTTCCTCCCGTATTTAGCCCTATTTCTGCCATTTTGCTGCCCAGAACATCTACCCGGGCGGGTAGATTTTTGCCCTAAAAAGTACCCGGGCTGGTACTTCACTCCAGAAAGTTTTCTACACTTATTCTCCCTGGTAAATTTTTACCTTGTTTTTACCCGGCCTGGTACCCCCTCATATGACATCCGATTGAGCTGATTTTGGGATATGATCAACCTTCTTAAGTCTTGAACAATCTCCAATTTGAATCAACGCAAAATTCGTTCTATATTAAGAGTTATAATCGTTTTAATTTGGTGTCTCCACTTCGCCGAAATTCTGCATTCTTTCAACTTCAAACCTCCGCCATTTTCGGATAAGTTTGAACCATGATTCATGCCATATATCATCAGAAAGATCTATGTGTCTAGTTTCATTTCCAACAAGAAAAACTCAATTCCCATTGCTGAAACTCAAGATATTTCAGTTTTGGTACAGCTTGTCCATTTTGGTAAAACTGTCAGCTTTGGCCCAATTTCACACGGAACCCCTTTTTGTGTTCTTATTCCGTTTTCTCGTGTCTTCCCACCTTTGAACTTATTCCTAACTTGTTTTATCATGTTCATGTGTATGTATTATATACCTTTCATGAGATTCATGAAGGTGAAATACATGAGATGTGTGATTTATGTTTTGATTTGATACAATGTGGTCTAAGTGCTACTTCATTGCTTCTCTTACATGCTTTAAGCTTATGTGTGCTTGGGATATGATATGTTTTGATGTGTTATTTGTTTGTTTAGCATATCATGTGTTTAATTTAAGTACCGGTTATGTGATGTGTGCTTAAGGCTCCGAATTTGCTTAAGTGTGAAATGGTTTTGAGTTGCATTGCATAATTCGCATTCATATGCACTTGCCCAGCGTTTATAAGGTTCGTGTTGAGTCTAAGGTTTTGGTTGGTGTTTGTCCTGTTCAGAGTAGTATCCCATTGGTGACGAGATTGCTCCATAGGCATTGGTTCTGTTCCCCGTTTGCCTGGTTTCATCGGTGAAAGGTGAGGTTAGGTTATAGTTATACCCTAATGATATGTGCCCTATATATTTGCATGTGAGATAAGCCTTTGTATATGTAATGCGTGTGAGTATGATTATGCGAGGTATGAGTATGATATGAACATAAGACTAAGAATATGTTAGAAGGTGAATATGCTAAGAATCCGGTTTGCTATGCAGGTAAATACACTAAGAATATAAATATGTTAGAACTATGATTAGGTTAAACCTCATGTTAAGATATGTTATATTAGGTTTTGATAGGATTATGTTAGGAACGTGTTGGGATATGAATAAGTTGGGTTGTGAATAAGTCAGGGTTATGCAATGTTTTATGAATATGTTATGTTTATGTATATGCTTCCGCTTATGCTATGTCCTTAAGGCTGTGTACCTCCGGTATGTTATGCTTTATGCTTATGCCTTTTGCTATGCTTTGTGATATGAGATAGGTCGTGGACCTAGTTATGCTCTGATTATGGTAAGATTCTGCTTCCGATATGTCTGTGTGCGTGATATGCTCCGGGACGGCTTATTTTAGGTCGACGGAGGTTCTGATATGATAAGTTCTGATCTGTTCTGCATCCGGGACGACTTATTTTAGGTCGACGGATGATGTGTGTGTGCGTGTGGTTTATGTCTGTTTTTCGTTATGTTTAGTTATTTAAGAAATAGTTCGTGAAACGGGAGTGGATTCTTAATTAATAAAATTAGGTTGTTTTGGCCTTCGGCCTAACTCTTTTATTCCCTATACTTAGTATCACGTGTGAAAATGATATTGGATTGCAAAAATCACGCCCCGGTTCATGGACTCCCGCCTATGCTATGTGTTGTGCTCCGTATACGTATATATGGGTACGTGTGTAACCCCTTACTCAGTCTTTGGACTGACCCCTCCCTTTATGTTTTTAGTTTGCAGGTTCTGGTCCGTTGGTTCGAACTAGGCGGTTTTGGTTTGCTTTCCTTGGAGTCTTGTCGGTCTAGAGAAGTCTGCATTTTGTATTTAGATCATGTTGCATCTGTACGTTTGAAGTTGTAATATGAGTGATGAATTGTATTTGTTACTTTGAGACCCGTTTTGGAAAGTTCGTGGGTAATCTGAGTTAAGTGGTATGTAACCTTAATACTTTGCTTTGTTTAAGTTTGTCTTATGCTTCCGCTTGGTATGATTTTTGTTTTGCGCACTCTGTTTGAGGGTTTAGGCCGCCTAGCTTAGGAACCCCTTTTGTTTGTCACCCGTTCGCTAGTGCTTGGTGCGTGTACGGATTCCGTGTTTCGTTACACGTGTCGGGTCCTAGTGCGGGGGATGTGGCGCCCTACGCTCGGGGTGTTACACTATCATTCATAATCATTCAAGTGAACCCCTTTTTCCTCTGGACGGTGGACGGGCTTGCTAGACCCGGCCACCTCAATCATTATGGCTCGTGGGGTATATGAATCCCCAAAAGCCCGGTTCCCAATCCAAAGCACAAGCTCTCAGCATATCTTCCAAATACTTAATTAACCTCTCGGACTGTCCATCTATTTGAGGATGAAAAGCTATGCTGAATTGAAGCCTTGTTCCTAAATTTCTTTGAAGCTCTTGCCAAAACCTTCAAGTAAACTGAGGATCTCTGTCTGACACAATGCTATCCGGTACCCCGTGAAGTCGGACAATTTCATCACAATATTTCTTGGCCAACTTGCTTACCTTATCGGACATCCGAATTTCAAGAAAATGTGCTGACTTGGTTAACCTCCTGTCCACGATCACCCAAATTCCATAAAGACCTCCTTTAACCCTCGGTAATCCTGAAACAAAGTCCATCGCAACCTGCTGTAATTTCCATTCCGGAATAGGCAACTGCTGAAGTAACCCTGACGGTTTTTGATGTTCTGCCTTCACCACTTGGAAGGTCATATAATGTTTCACGAAATTGATCACATTCCTTTTTAGTCCGTTCCGCCAATAATACCGCTTAAGATCCTTATACATTTTATTCCCTCCGGGATGTATCCAATAACACTAGCGTACTAACTGAATCTTGTCCTATGTGGATTGTGGACTCAGGGGCAACAGATCATGTGACTTGAGACCAAGAGGTATTTATAGATTGTCGCCGAGTTCCCCGCCGGTACGAGGTGGATAAATGTAGGAAACAATACCAGAGTTGTAGCACCTCGAGTGAAGAGCACTACATCCACCGTACCATAGCCCGACACATGTAATGAAATGGAAACTCTGCACACGCACCAAGCTACAGCGAATGGGAGACAAAAAAATTCTCTCATAGGCTAGGTGGTCTAGACTCTAATATAGAGTGCGCAAAGTAATCAAAATCAAACGCTGAAGCACCAGGATTACAAACATACAAATATACATGCATACATACCACGAATATAACTAGTCAAATTACACATGCCATGCCCACCCCAGGTCAAATAAATCATACAAGTTCTCAAAATTCGAATTCGAAAACATATTCTTATACATAGTACCAAAACTGAAAAGTAAAAATGCAGGTATGCAAAGACTTTACTACAAGACTCTGACGACTGAAAAGAAAGACCGCTGCCTAGCTCGAACAGAAACCTGTACCTGTAACTTAAAGAAACAAGGGGGAAAAGAAAACAATGAGGAGGGGTCAGTCCTAAACACTGGTGAGGGGGCTAACACACTCACACGTACGTATACATAATAGCAGAGCACATTCAAAGTCATAAAATTCATGAACCGGGGTGTGGTTTTTGCATTCTAAAACACTTTAGCCTGTGATACTATATATAAGGAAAAAGTTTAGGGCCGAAGGCCAAAATAAACCAAGTTTTATAATTTAGGAATCCACTCCCATTTCATGAACTATATTCAGAATCCAAATCACACTAACTCGCGAGTACAAGTTTCCAACCAATCTACTTGATATTTATATTCAAAGTCAAAGACAAATACAAAGTTCAAAGTCAATCCAACCTTCTCCGTTTGAGAATGAGGGGGCGCCCTGTCAACCCCAGTTCAAAGTTCAAAGAATTGAGTCGGGGGATCCTACCCGCTCCTTCGACGGGCTCTCCGTTGGCTCAAGAAAACCTGGCTTCCCCTCGACCTCCCGAGGTTAGGATAAGTCTCTCAAAGGTGGAGTTGTATTGACGGGGAGAGCTCGGCGATCCCATGGTCGACCCGAGTTACCATACCACTTCTCCGGGGCCCAGTTCAAAGGTCAAATTCAAAAATTCATATTCAAAGACTTATCTTTCAAAGTCATACCTCGCTAATTCAAAATGCACACCAACCTTTTCAAGACAAATAAACGAAGATGTAGTTTACGTATATATAAAAGCTTTTTCAAAAGGGATTTCATAACAAATGGGCCAATTCCCACAAAATACGTACCAAACACATATCTAAGTATAAATAAATAAATAAATATATATATATATATATATACGTAAGTCACATGCGGGCTTAAAACTCAGGTAGGGTTGTAGGTCATATTAACTAAAATAAAGAAACCTCACCTTGACGAACAAATCGAACGAGACAAACCGGAACACACCTACGGAACCACCTCGTCACCAACGTGATGATTCTCTGAACAAAACAAAGAACAAAAGACATACTTAGACTCAATATGAACTAATTAGACGCTCGGTATATGCATATAGGTGCATATGATGTAATGCACACCACATAGGTTTAAACTTAGACATATCGGAGCAAATAGCATGCTATCGTAACAACGACATACCAATTAAACCCATAACTCGTCACATAAACACATAACACATTATTCATACTCGTAACATATCAAAGACATGCACAAACAAGTCATAAAGCAGCTATACATAAACATAAACAAGAATACAACACACAAGGATCAAGATTAAGGAGGGATAAGAACGAAACGAGCAAAGAAATGAACAAAACATAAGAACGGGAGAGCTGAGCTGACTAACAGCTGTTAGCCACAAGCCAAAAATGGCCGTTAGTCAAGTCAATGGCTCAGGGGAGCCACTAACGACGGTTACCCCCTTTTTGTGCACAAGTGCACAAACGAGCGTCAATGGGCCCAGAGCTTGTCTTCTTCGTGAAACCACCTACAAAACACACATTAATCCACACTAAACATATATAAGAGCAAGGAAAGAAGGGGAGGGTCTTAGGCATCAAAATTACACTCCAAACACGAGCTAAAATCAAGAAATAACAAGGAGCAACAAAGATGATACATATCTTGCAAGAATCAAACATACTATTCATGTTCATAAGAGCTTCAATGGTGGATCTTCATACATACATGGAACATAAAATTAAGGCATGGAATCAAGTCAAGGGAGTTCATATGATAACAAATCAAGCAATAAATCTCAAGGAAATCGAATGGAGAGCATGGATTCAAGAATGACATCAAAACCTAACTATTCATGCAAAAAAACTCATCTCATGCTTAAACCTTGAAGAAAATCAATGATCCATGGATGAAAAGAAGCACAATACAAAAGAGAATTCGAAAATGAGCATACCTTCAAGAAATAGTGGAGATTGGATGTGTCTTGAGCTCAAACAAGGTGAAAATGGAGGTGGGTTCTTCTTCTTTCTTTCTTCTCTTCTTTTCCAGCTCTCTCTCATCTCTCTCTTTAGATGGGGTCCGAAATGGGTGAGTTTGGGAGGGTAGGGGGGTGAGTAAGGGTCATGTGGGTCCAATAATGGGGTCATTTGGATAAGACAGTTTAGCCTGATCCCTAGGTTTGTTCAAAAGATAGGCCACAAAACCTGTCGCACCATCCTGGTCCAGTTTACTTACCTTAACAAAGGAAACAAATGGGTTCGACTTCACCCTCCCGCCCGTAAACACAACTGAACCAAAGGTAACCTTCTTCTCACGACAATCCATCATAGCCCCATGCTCAAACAACCAATCCATACCAAGGATTACCCCGTACCTCTGCATCGGCATCTCGATCAGCTCAGCAAGGAAACCACTCCCAGTACACTCTATAAGTAACCAAAATTCCCCCAAGTGGAGAACTCACCATATAATCATGCGCACATAAGGAGACAGGCAAAGACATAGAAGAAGCAATGTGCCAGGAAATAAAGGAATGAGTAGGCCCAGCATCAAACAATGCATGCAATATAGTTCTATGGATGTTAATTGTACCTTCAACAATGGTATTAGGATCGATTTCTACAGCTTCTTCCTCCTCGCCTCCCAAAGCATAGGCCCTAACTTGGATAGCGGGCCTTTGATTACCTCCCGTAACATGCCCTTGTCTCTTGTTCGGGCAGGCACTCAACATGTGATCCGCTGCTCCACACCCGAAACACCTTTTATGCAATTTGAAATAATTCTCCACAAGGTGATTTCCTTGACAATGGGTGCATAGTGCCTTAGCTGGAGTCGGAAGTGCGAAGGGTTGATTCGGTCCCGCAGGTTGGGTTTGCTTGTTTTGAGGCTTAGCTTGTGGAAAAGCTTGAAATGCCGGCCTCTTTCCAAACTTGTTAGAACTTCCCGAACTAGACCCTTGCCCGGTATGTGAACTCTTTCCCCTCATAAATACCCGGTCCTTAACCCTCAAAGCCTTATCCGTCACTTTCGCCCACGTGCTAGTGTTGGTGGCCTCCAACGCATCCTTTATATCCTCCTGAAGCCCTTGAAGCAATTGTGAAGCCTTGCTCTCATCATCATTTGCAATATTGGGGGCGTAGCAAGAAAGCCTCTCAAATTCATTTATATAATCCATCACCGTCATGCCTCCTTGCTTGCGATCCATGAACTCCCTCAAGTGTTTACTTCTTGTAGCTTTTGGAATGTACTTGTTCTTGAATTCCCCGAACAAATACTTCCCAAGTAATTTCCTCCCCGGAGGCCTCTAATTTCACTTGAACACTCGACCACATATTGTATGCTTGTCCTTGTATCATGGTAAGAGTGCATTGTAGTTTCTCCATGGGTCCACATGGTATAAGACCCCATATCCGGTTTGTTTGAACTAACCACTCCTTGGCTTGCATATCATTTCCACCAATGAAAATCGATAGATTTTGATTTTTAAACTCCCGAAGGGAGGCAGTAAGGAGACCTCCTCCATGATTACAGGCCAGAGGGGCATTATTTCTCTCTTGGTTCAGTCAATAAGGAGTAAATAAAAGTAATAAATGAGTCATGTTGATCAACAAATATAGCTCCAAACTCATAGAAGGCAAGAGATGCACTAGTTCTTCAAAATTTCTACATAACCTTACTATTCATCACTCAAAGCATATGCAATGATCTCTACCATAAAATCATGCTTAAAAGAGTGTAAAATGATCACAAGAACAAGGAGATCAAGATTCCTAACTTACCTTAAAAGATTGGAGCAAGAAAGAATCAAACTTGAGCTTGGAAGGACCAAAAATGGAGGTTTGGCTATGGAGTTCTTCTTTCATCTTTTCCTTGCTCTATGGTTCGAATCTCAGCACAAATGGGGAGGGAGAGAGCTGATTTTATTGAATATAGGGTCAAAGAAGTACAAGTAATGAGTGGTATAGCTCACAACTAGGGTTTAGGGGCATAATAGGTACGTGGGGTCAAAATCTGCATCGTTGGGGGTTCGAAATAGCCTCGAAAAAGTACAAGGCATGTTTTATTGGCTCCGAATCATCGATTCAAGTCCAATGGCAAAGACAGAACTTGAATCCGAGTTCTCGAGCTCAAGTTACGAAGAAATGACTCAAGGGTGACCAATTTGCAAAAAAGGCCCAAAACTTTGAACAAGAGTTCAATTGAGTCCAAAGAAGTTCATACAAGTCCAAAACATATATAAATCATACAATTAAGTCCAAGAATCCTATAATACACACTATACACAAATTAGGCATGCTAGGGTTCCAAATCAGAAAATCGAAAACATAACGATTCAATTCAAACGATCAAGTAGGCCAAATACTTAGCAAATTTTCAAATAAGTCATATAAAAAAATGAATAAAGAAATATAATTCAAGTAAAATTCTTCAAGTAATAAGAAAATAAATGCAAATACGGAAACTAAACTCACACGTGGCATAAACCTGTACGTACGAGCGGACGGGATGTCACAGTCACCCGTTCGCCATGGTTTGATACGTGTGCGAGTCCTTGTTTTGTTACAAGTGTCGAGTTGTGGTGCGAGGGATGTGGTGCCCACCGCTCGGGGTGCTACATCCTTAAGTGGTATCGGAGCTCTAGGTTGCAAAACCGGAGCTCTTATATCGTGTTGGGTTTGTCTAGGTCGTTCGGCTTAGGATTTCGTGTTTGTTTGCATCCACTACATCACTTATGTGAATTATTTGCTATTAATTGTATTAATTATTCACATGAACATGCACTAAAAAAACTCGCATGCATCGATATCTCTTGGAATTGTATTTCTATCTCAGGATATCTCTCCAACATCAACAAGTATCACCGGGAAAGGAGAACAAGGGAAACCGATATCTTTGATCTACAAGAAGTTTAGAGAATTTTGACCCGCCGAAGTGATTTGAAGATGATAATATCAAGGCCGAGTTCAAAGTGATTCAAGAAAATGAAGTTGCGAATTGAAGAGTCCGGGAAGAGTTCTTATAGGAGAGTTTTATTTGAGAACTTTGCTACAAGTATATCCTCTCAAAGTGTGATGGTAAGAAAGAGTTCAAAAGTCTTTAAATCTTAGACAAGAATGGAAGAAGATGGAATTCAACCAATTTTCAAATTTTAAGAGAGCATACATGGCCCGAGGATGCAAGATACATGGTTCCTTATAGAACGGGTAAACAATGGTTTGAGTCTCGTACTTCTTATATGGGACAAGAACCCGATTCAAGTTTTAGTCCGAGAAAAGGGCCCGAAATACAAGAGAAATCTCAAGAACTTCACGATGTCACCAATACCAAGCAAAAGAAGATTCCAATACCGAAGATGGTAGTAAATTTTGAAGACATTAGGGATTGTTTCAATTGCTGAGAGTGGAAGAATGCTTCAAGTATGGATAATTTGAAGGCATGATAAGTGGTTGCCGAAGAATAAGAATTTGAGACCTTCGAAGGCGCTGTAACTTCAAGATCCCGGTTCAAGCTCAAGAAGACACTTAAGAAGGCAAAGAAATTGATACCGGATTCGACCTACCACCATGGTGAATGGTACACGAAGTATTCACGACATTCCATTCATGTATATTTTATTCTCGGGGAAACCCATTTCTTTGCTACTTTTCTCTTCTTCGATGCTTTTGGTGGTTGCTTATTTCTTGCGTTCTTGCTTCCTTTCTTTTGTGTGAACTTTCTTCTTGGAGAGAGTTTGGTAAGGTCGAGTGCTCGTGTGGTTTGTGAGTTTTGAGGGTCGAGTTACCCGGTGGGCTTGTTTGAAGACACCTAGTGAAGTATGGAGGTACCTTAGGCGTGGGTTGGTTAGAGCACCGAGTCCGGTTTCTATAAGGGTTTTGCTGATTGCGTGCTCGAGTAGAAGAGCCGAGGATTTACCTCAGAGTGAGAAGTCTCTTATGTCGTTGGGGTACACTAGGTGAATCTTCTTTAATGATGCCAACCTATTGACATGGCAAACGAGAAAGAGGCACAGTTTTGAGTGGGAAGAAGTGATTGAAGAGAGTTGCTCGCGGTATCGACTTTTGTCGACCCAAAGGTACATAAGGCTACTCGGTTTTGATCGAGGCACAAAAAAAGGCTTTGTTCGTGTGTTGCTAGCGGGAGAGCGTGGCCTATGCCTCGAGAACTTGTGGTAACCCACTCTTGGTTTGAGTTTGTTGGAGGATTTGAAGAATCGGTCAGGTGTAATGGTGTAAAAAAAGATATTGCAAACTCTATGTAGCAATGTCAAAAGCGTCATCGGTTGAGGACCAAGTGCCAAGAATCGGCAGATTTCTCTAACTACTTCCGAATGTTATTTGGAAATGGGAGCGAACGGCTATGGACTTCGTTTCCGGTTTGCTAAGTTAAGGAGATTTCTATGAGGTTGAGTGATTGCTCATTTTAATGAGTGAGTCCATTTTCTCATGGCTTAGTGGTTCAACAAGGTTTCAAGAGCTTCGTTTCGGAGTTGGTCAAGACACTGCTTTAGGACCTGAGGACAAGTCCTTTTAAAGGGGGAGAGTTTGTAACACCCCGATTCTTCGACTATACAGGTACATGGTAATGAGAGTTCTAAGTGCGCTTTTAATTTATTTAATTACGCTTTTATATGTTTATTTTATTGTTTATGTACTTATTTGAATTTATATGAATTAATTGTTAAGTGTTTTATTTGAATTTCGATACGTATTTGCTCGTCTGCCCCTGTACTTGACCCATATGTACCGTATTTGATTTTTGATTTCTGTAATTATTTGCTATGCATGAAATACATGATTTATGAAATCGTTTATATCCTCGTTACTTGTTTTTTAGTTCGTTTGATACGGTTCTTAAACCATTTTATTTGTTAAGGGACTCGAGCGCATAACTCTTTTTAGCGCACCTTAGGTTCCGGAAGGCGTAACTTGAGCTCGAGAATTTGGATTCGAATTTTGGAAGTGGCATTGGACTCGTAATGAGATTTGGAAGCCAAGGATACTAGCCTTGTATTTTTTTTAGCCCGTTTGTACCTCCGAATTTTATCCGAACCATGAGCCTTGCGCTTGTTTGCCACCTTTTATGGTTTTAGTCATAACTCCCTCGTTTCTTAACCAAATGACTTGATTCTTGACCCTAATTAACCATATTTTAACCCTCTAACACCTCCCTTAACCCTGATTTTCGGACACAACACAAGAAGGGAGGAAAAGAGCTGAAAAACCGAGAGCAAGAGGAAGAGAGAAAAGGGGATTTAGCACTATTCATGCCTGACCTTTTCAAGCTTGTTTCTTGGTCGTTTCTTCTCCGATTTGAGAGTTAAGCATAGATTTGTGTTCTCCATTCTCTTGTGCTTCTTTTAAGTCATGATTTACATGATTCCATGGAGATTTGAGCACATAACGGTCCATAACATGAATAGTAAGGGTTAGAAGCATATTTGATGAATTCTTGTGATTTCTTGAAGCATATCTTGAAGTGGAGCTAAATATATGATCTATTACTTCCTTGATGATTATTCGAAGCTTGATTTCAAATTATATGGCTGCCATTTGATCCACCATTGATTTAATTCATAAAAACTTGAGATATATGTGAATATATGAACTTTGTTGCTTCCTTGCTCTTACCTTCAAATTGCTACTGATTTCTTACATGATTTATGGCGTTTTTATCTTGTATTTGTTGTCATTTAGCTGCTTCCTTGATCCTCATCCCCTTCCCGATTTGTTCCCCTGTTTTTGCTCCTTTTTGCACAGGTACGAAATAGGGGCGTGGCCGCGATCGCGCCACGTTCTTTTTGGATCGTGGCCGTGATAAGGTGGAGTTTGGCGCATGGAGTGGCATCATGGCTGCGGCATTTTGCAGCACAGCTGTAACCAACTAGCATAGGATGGACTTGGAGAGGCTTCACAACCGAGACGCTTCCTTACGCGGCCGCGGCGTTTTCAAGTGCGGTCGCAACCCTGTTGAAGCCTTGTTGTGTGTGTTTCCTTGCTTTGTGTGTGTGTTGTTCGACCTTGTTTACTTTGTTTATGTTTAATTTTCGTTGTTAACTTGTTGCATTATGTGTTATATGCTTGAAAATGGATTTATTATGTGATTTCGATGCTCTTATATGTGTTATATGTGACAAGATGTGCTTTAAATGCTTTCCTACATGCACGAATGAGCTTATGTCTTGTTTATTTGAATTATATGACATATCTTTACTTGATTATGATATGTATGCCTTAGTAACATGTTATATGATGAGTTATGCTTGTTATATGAAATTTATGGACTTGGTTGACGTGAAATATGCTCGCTATGACTTGATATGACATGAGTGCTACGTTGTTGCATTTTACTCGCATCATTTGCATTCATACGCATATGCCGAGCGTCTAATTGGTTCATATTGAGTCTAAGGTTGTCTCTTGCAGCTTGTTTTGTTCAGGGATCATCTCGTTAGTGACGTGGTGGTTCATAGGCGTCTGTTTGCCTCCTTTTACTTCAGTTATGTCTCGAAGGTTAGGTTTTCTTCTTTTAGTTATCTTGACCTAAAACCCTATGTGTTTTGAAGCCCACATGCGAAATATGTACAATATATGATAGATACATGCTTGATATGTATTTTGAGGGCTTGTCCTGTTTGTTAAAGTTCTTGAAAACGCTTTTATATGTATATACACTATGTTTTGTTTTGTTTGAAAAGCTTTGAGTACGTTTTGAACTTTTACCGAGAAACGACCTTGAAAGATAGGTCACTTGACATGATCTTGTTCTTGACTTGATGGGCCCCGGAGATTGTGGGACAGAGCATCCGGGTCGACCAAGGGGTCGCTGGACAAACCTCTCGTTCATGATCTCCACTTGTAGGATATACCGGAACCCACTAGGAGGTTGGTGGGGAATGGAGTCTGACAGGCGTGAGTTTCATAAAACTCACGTCCTGCTTACTTTCTTGGATGGTTAGGGTGTGCACAACCCTTCCATTAGCGGAGTTTGAGGTAGGATTGTTTTGATTTGACTTACTTGACTTGAACTTAACTTGACATGTGGAGTTTCGAGAAAACTTGTACTCGCCGAGTGGTTTGTTTTGACTTGTCTTTTCTTGAGTCTATGCAACGGGAATGGATTCTTAAGTATTTATAATTGGTTATTTTGGCCTTCGGCCTTAACTTTTTTTAATTATATATATATATATATCATGGGAAACATTTTGGCGTGCAAAAACCATCCCCCGTTTATGGATTATTACGATCTTGATACGTGATTTGCTCTATATATATATGGGCGCATGTGTTAGCCCCCTCACCAGTCTCTAGGACTGACCCTCGTTGTTTCTCTCTTTTTCCCCTTTCGTTCTTTGAGTTGCAAGTGCTGGAGTGGTTCGTGCTAGGCGGCGGTCTTTGTTTCGAGTCTTGGAGTCTTGTAGCAAGTCTCATGCATCTCTTGTATTTATTTTCATACTCTTGAGCTTTTGGAACATATGTGTATGATCACGTTTTGTTATGGATAGCTTGTTATGATTTATTTTGGCCCTTATAGGCATGGCATGTATATTTGATTTAATTGGAACTAGTATATTGCACGTATGTATGTTTGTATTTTGGATCCTGCTGCTTCCGCTTATGCTTTGCTTTTGTATGTGCGCTCTGTTGTAGTGTCTAGACTGCCTGGCCTAGGGTGTTGATTTTGTTTAATGCGTGTCCGGAGTCCTTGTTTCGTTACACGTGTCAAGCTGTGGTGCGGGGGATGGGGTGCCCACCGCTCGGGGTGCTACATAGCTCACGGTAGCTTATACTCATGCTAAGTTCCGTCTTTTTCTTAGATACGACTAAAGCACTCCACGAAGAAGTACTCCAATGGATGAAACCATCTTCTAAGAGCTCATCGAACTACGCCTTCAACTCCAACCACCAAGTTAGAGTCATACGGTAGGGAGTCTTCGTACAAGGTTCAATTCCGGGATAAAGATCATGACAACCTCAATGTCCCTATCATGTGGTTAAGAAATCCCAATATTCAAGGAAACATCAAAAAGGTCTTTATCCGATCTTTGTCTCGTCAAGCTTGGCTCGATCCCTCGGTTAACCCAAAGGTAAGCCACGTAGCCTGACGCACCGTCCCGGATTAACCAACCGCATCCACAAGGGATATGAACGGGCTAGCCTTCAATCTATTACCCGGATATATTGTTGAGCCCCCGATGGACCTCCTAAAAGTAACCACCAAAGCAACACGACACTCGAACCACCAACCCACGCCTAAGGTAGCTCTGTATCTCAACGAGGAGTCTTCAAGATATCCACCGGGAAAACTCGGCCCTCACAACTCACCAAACATTCTCGAGCCCTCAACCTTACTAAAGTCTCTTAGTTTACATAAAAGAAACAACAAACACAACAACAACAAGCACCAAGAAGCGAAGAAGTGAGAAGAAAAGACAAGGAAATGGTTTTCCCGAAATTAAATATGTATAGATGAGATGTCATGAATGCTTAGTGTACCTTTCACCAAGGCATTAGTGTCGAGCTCGGAATCAAATTCTTCATCTTCACTTGCATCAACTTGAACTTGACTCGGAATCTTGGAACCACAGCTCTTCGTAGGCTTTGAATTCTTATTCTTCGGGCAAGTTCTCGCCTTGTGACCTAACTCTCCACACTTGAAGCATCCACCCAATTTCTTCCTACAAACCTCTTCAGTATGATTCAGGCCTCGACAATAGGAGCATTGAATTGAGTTCGATGGGGGAGGTATCGATCCTAACTTTGGTAGTCGAATCTTCTTCTTCTTCTTCTTGATATCGTTAACATCTTGAAGTTCTTGAAGTTTCTTTTGGAACACGGGTTTCTTGCTTGAACTCGTACTCGATCCTTGTTCCACATAAGAGGTGTGAGACTCCAACCATTGGTTATCCATTTCCACTTAAACCGCTCTTCTAACTTCTTTGGACCATTCATGCACCGGTGAAGCTTGAAAAACTTGTCGAACATCATCCCTACGCCCTTGCATATAACTTAGGACTTTTGGGCAATCTTTCTCAGCAACCGATCTCTCAAGTACTAATATGAGATCATCCATTTTCTTCAATTCTTGTTCGAGATCAAAATATTCTTGAAGTCTTCTTACCATTGTACTTGGAGGAATATACTTGTAGCAAAATTCTCAAATGAACTTCTCCCAAGTAAACTCTTTCCTGGACTCTTCAAATTTTGATCCTAATTCTTTTAGCCATTTTGAAGCTTGGCCTTGGAGTAAACGGGAAGTGAAATTCACCTTCTTTTATGAAGTCCCCGGACAGATCTCCCAAAACCATATTATCTCGAACAACCATTACTCGGCCTTAATATCATCACCTCCAAACCACTTCGGCGGATCAAAATCTTTAAACTTCTTATATACCGAAGGCACTCGCTTCTCTTGTCCTTCTTTAGGTGGCACATGTTGATATGGAGATGCCATCATGAAATAAGGAAACAATTCCAAGATATATCGATGCATGAGGGGGTTTAGTGTATGTTCATGTGAACCATTAACTCAAATAATTCATGTAAAAGTGAGAGTGAATGAAAACAAACACAAAATCCTAAAGCTTTGATACCACTTTAGGATGTAGCACCCAGAGCGAAGAGCACTATATCACCCGTACCATAGCCTGGTACGTGTAACAAAATTGGAACTCCGCACACGTACCAAGCTACCGCGAATGGGAGACAAACAAAATCTCTCCTAGGCTAGGAGGTCTAGACCCTAATATAGAGTGCGCAAAGTAATCAAAATCAAATGCAGAAGCACTAGGATTACAAACATACAAATATACATGCATACATACCAAGAATATAACTAGCCAAATTATACATGTCATGCCCACCCCGGGCTAAATAAATCAGACAAGTTCACGAAATTCGAATTTGAAAACATATTCTTATACATAGTACCAAAACTGAAAAGTAAAGATGCAAGGTATGCAAAGACTCTACTACAAGACTCTGACGACTCGAAAGAAAGACCGCCGCCTAGCTCGAACCGAAACCTGTACCTACAACTCAAAGTAACAAGGGGAAAAGAAAACAACGAGGAAGGGTTAGTCCTAAAGACTGGTGTGGGGAGTAACACACTCACACGTACTTATATATAAGAGCAGAGCACATTCAAAGTCATAAAATTCATGAACCAGGGCGTGGTTTTTGCATTCTAAAACACTTTAGCCCGTGATACTATATATAAGGAAAAAGTTTGGGTCCGAAGGCAAAAATCAACCAAGTTCTATAATTTAGAAATCCACTCCCGTTTCATGAACTATATTCAGAATCCAAATCACACTAACTCGGCGAGTACAAGTTTCCAACCAACCTACTTCATATTCATATTCAAAGTTAAAGACAAATACAAAGTTGAAAGTCAATCCAACCTTCTCCTTTTGGGGATGGGGGGCGCCTTCTCAACCCCGGTTCAAAGTTCAAAGAATTGAGTCGGGGGATCCTACCCGTTCCTTCGATGGGTTTTCCGTCGGCTCAAGAAAACCTGTCTTCCCCTCGACCTCCCGAGGTTGGGCTAAATCTCTCAAAGGTAGAGTTGTGTTGATGGGAGAGCTCGGCGGCGGTCTTTCTTTCGAGTTACCATACCACTTCTCCAGGGCCCAGTTCAAATTTCAAATTCAACAATTCATATTAAAAGACTTATCTTTCAAAGTCATACCTCGCTAGTTCAAAATGCACACCAACCCTTTTCAAAACAAATAAACGAAGATGTAGTTTACTTATATATAAAAGCCTTTTCAAAAGTGATTTCATAACAAACGGGCCAATTCCCACAAAATACGTACCAAACACATATCTAAGTGTGTATATATATATATACGTAAGTTGTATGTGGGCTTAAAACTCAGGTAAGGTTGTAGGTCATATTAACTAAAAGAAAGAAACCTCACCTCGATGAACAAACCGAACGAGACAAACCGGAACACACCTACGGAACCACCTTGTCACCAACGGGATGATCCTCTGAAAAAAAACAAATAACAAAAGACATACTTGGACTTAATATGAACTAATTAGGGGCTCAACATATGTATATGGGTGCATATGAAGCAATGCACATCACATCAGTTCAAACTTAGACATATCGGAGAAAATAACATGCTATTATAACAACAACACACCAATTAAACCCATAACTCATCACATAAACACGTAACACCTCATAGCACATTATTCATACTCATAACATATCAAAGACATGCATAAATAAGTCATAACACAACCATACATACACAAACAAGCATACAACACACAAGGATCAAGATTAGGGAGGGATAAGAACGAAAAGAGGAAAGAAACGAACAAAACACAAGAACAGGAGAGCTGAGCTGACTAACGGCTGTTAGCCATAAGCCACAAATAGCCGTTAGTCAAGTCAGTAGCTCAGGGGATCCACTAATGGCCGTTATCCCCGTTTTGTGCACAAGTGCACAAACGGGCGTTAACTGGCCCAGAGCTCGTCTTCTTCGCGAAACCATCTGCAAAACACACATTAAACCACACCTAAACATATATAAGAGCAAGGGAAACAAGGTAAGGGTCTTAGGCATCAAAATTACACTCCAAACACGAGCTAAAATCAAGAAATAACAAGGAGCAACAAAGATGATACATATCTTGCAAGAATCAAACATACTATTCATGTTCATAAGAGCTTCAATGGTGGATCTTCATACATATATGGAACATAAAATTAAGGCATGTAATCAAGTCAAGGGAGTTCATATGATAACATATCAAGCAAAAAATCTCAAGGAAATCGAATGGAGAGCATGGATTCGAGAATGACATCAAAACCTAACTATTTACGCAAAAAAATTCATACCATGCTTAAACCTTGAAGGAAATCAATGATCCATGGATGAAAAGAAACACAAGACAAAGGAAAATTAAAAAATGAGCTTACCTTCAAGAAATGGTGGAGATTGGATGTCTCTTGAGCTCAAACAAGGTGAAAATGGAGGTGGGTTCTTCTTCTTTCTTTCTTCTCTTCTTTTCCATCTATCTCTCATCTCTCTCTTTAGCTGGGGTCCGAAATGGGTGAGTTTGGGAGAGTAGAGGGGTGAGTAAGGGTCATGTGGGTCCAAGAATGGGGTGATTTGGATAAGAAATGAAAAGGTTATGGCCAAACCCGTAAAATGTGGCAAATCTGTGCGTGAGGCTCGATTCGGGTGAAATTTGGAGGTTCAAACGGGCTAAGAAAAATACAAATTTAGGTTAATTAGATCCATATTTGCACTGGGGATTTCACGTAATCTAGCATCTATTATTGTTCTTCCAAAACTACGATATAGCTTGATATTTACTGGTGACACTGTCAAACTTTATTATGGTGATGCATATTATGGTAGTTAACTTATTAGGGATGGCTTTATTGTGTTAAATTGTAAAAGACATATGTTTGACTTCTATGAGGACCAATGTATTTTATTTAATGTAAGTTATTCCAGCTACGCAAATATTGATGTGGATGTTTAGCATTTAGATTAGGTTACATAGGGCAAGATAGGATGAATCGACTAGCACGAGAGGGGCTTCTGGGCCCTATCTCTAAAGTTGATTTGTCTATATGTGAAAATTCTCTTGCTGGAAAAATGACACGTAAACCATATGGAAAGGCTACACGAGCTGAATACCCATTGCATTTGTTTCACTCTGATGGTCCTATTTGATTTCACATAAGTCTGAAGCGTTGGGTTGTTTCAGGCGACATATAAATGAGGTTGAAAATCAATTAGACAGAAGGATCAAAACACTAAGAACTGATCGAGGGCATGACTATCTATCAGATCAATTTAAAGATTTATGCAATGAAAAAAGGAATTACATGACAATTGACTATTCCTCGCACACCTCAACAAAATGGTGTTGCTGAACAAAAAGGAATAGAACATTATTAGATATAGTAAGATCCATGATGGTGTAAGCTAACTTGCCGATTTTCTTTTGGGGAGATGCCTTGTTAACTGCATCTTATATCTTGAACAGAGTTCCTACAAAATTAGTACCTTCTACTTCTTATGAACTTTAGAAAGGTAAAAAACCGATACTTGATAACCTTAGACCTTGGGGATATGCAACCTATACTCATGATTCTTTCAATAAATATGGAAAGTTAGGCCCTCGAGGATGAAATGTATCTTCATATGATATTGTGATCAATCTAAGGGTTATGTGTTCATAAGTGAACATAGTGATGGAAGTGTAACTGAAATTGATTCGAGTAATGCAAATTTTCTGGAAAGGGATTTTCCGAAGAGAGGTGAAATAAAAGAAAAAGAAACTCTGTTTGAGTTAGTAGATTCAAAAGATAGCCCCGTACAATGTGGATCAGTGGAAATAGAAGATAATTCATTACCACTTGAACCAAGTGAGAGCAATTTGAATTTAGATAACTCCTTTGAATCTCATTCTCGAAAGACTAGTAGGAAAATCATGCCAAAACGACACTTTGACATTGAGGGTTATGCTTTGTAACTTGTCTTCATAGTAAAGATAAGTCTGAAAAGCAGAACATTGAAATCTGTTCAGAAGATATTGATGAGCCTAAAACCGCAAGTGAGGCTCTATCATGTCCCACTAAGGATAAGGGGAAAAATGCAATGGAAGAAGGGATGAAGTCCATGGAGTCAAATAAAGTGTGGGAATTAGTTGACATCCAACAAGAACGAAAGGTTATTGGGAATAAGTGGGTTTTCAAGATTAAGCGTAAAGCTGTGGATCAGTTGAGAGGTATAAAGCTAGTTTGGTAGCAAAAGGTTATACTCAACAAGAGGGTATTGATTATGAAGAAACCTTTTCGCCAGTGGTGAGATTTGCCTTCATTAGCCTTCTTTTGCCCATCGTAGCCAACATGGATTTGGAATTACAATCAAATAGATGTAAAGTGTAGCACCCGCATCGATAGGCGTCATATCCCCTGCACTATTAGTCCAATCCACATATGAAATGGAAGTTCATACATGAATCTAACACACGGTGAACGGGTGATAAAATAAAATAACTCAACCTAGCTAAGCGGGGTTAACCCTTAACCAATTACTTAACAATGCAACAAATAAAGGCGGAAGCATAAATACATTATAAAGGCATAATTATCTCCAACATGAACACGCAATCCCAAAGTATAACATTCATGGTCTACAAGGACCAAATACATCAATTCTCCAAAAGTAGATTAATACATGACCCAAAAGTAAGAGTATGTAAATTCTAAGACTTAAACATGCTAGGACCAAAATCAAGACTCAACGATGCCCTTATTCCCCGCCTAGCATACCTGCAAAAAGGCTAAAAACAACGTGGGGTGTTAGTCGAAAGACTGAGTGAGGGGCATAAGTAAATATATCACATGAACATGCAATTCATAACTCCGAGTAAAGTTTTATAAAATCCCAAGTGGGTAAGTTAGGAAATACATCGCTCAGAATTACAGATATCAATTAATTACATTACAATTTCATAATAATAATAGGTGGCCCGGTGAGAGAGCAATTCTCCAACCTTACTCCTACAGTGTGCGCATTGATTTAAGTTATAAAGCGTTCATACAAATTCGAAACCTTAAATGTAATCATAATCATAATCGTAAACATAATTTTCCATCCTTCTTCCTCCGGGGCGGTGGAAGGGTTTGCAAGGCCCTACCAACTCATTGGTTCGTATCGAGTCGGGGCATCATGACTCCTACCCGCTCATTTGATGGGGTAACACCACCGACTCAAGAATATCCCGCCTCCCGATCACCCAAGTCGCGCGAGGATATTCTCAAAGGGTACTTTATATGAAATTGATTATCTGACGGCCCGATGTCGTACCGGGTCCATTCACACATTTTCCGAGGCCCAATAATACGTGAGTAATTCTCGCCAAAATATTTTTGTGAAAACATTTGAAAACATTTGCACAATTTATTCATTTCCAAAAGTATAGGTATAAGTATTACATTTTGGCGAAAATAGTCACACAGGGTATTACGGGTTTTAATAACTAGAAATTATAACCTCACCTTGACGAGAGAGAGAGAGAGAGAGAGTACAACAGAAGACTACGGATCGTGTTCCTCGACCTCGGGATCAAGCTCTGTGCAAGAAGTATAAGTGTACGTGAGACTCAAGACTTATGAACCAAATAATCCACGAACGACATGCTTATGAGATGATATGATATGAGATTTGATGTTAATATGTCATGAAAATGTTCATGTGCACAATTAATGCCCTATAAAAATGATAAATGAATCCTAAGCATAACTCACTCATGCATGTGTGAGAAACATCATAATCAGAATCTATAACACATAAAAGAGTCGAGGAAAGGATACGAAAATGAAAGCACAAAAAAAAAAAGTAAAACGAGTAAAATAAGAAAATCGGATAGAAGGGGTCTGAATGGCCGTTTGGAGATTCTTAAGGGAAGCCAAACGGTCATTTGGACCCTCTCGGGTCCAAGGAGAAACACTCGGAACGGCCATTTCCAGTTTACACTGGAGACTGGAACGACCATTTCGAGGCTCACTGAACAAGAGTACAAACGCGTTCCATACAACCATTTCCAGAAGTGAACTGGAGGCCAAACGGCCGTTTGGACCTGATCTGTGACGAAAAACAGGGGAGTGACAGGGATGGGGCTCGAAAAAACACCCAAAACTTACTCAAAGCATGACCAAAGTTGCAAGTTCAAGCCACAACATATTCACCACACTTAAACACATCCAATATCTCAATTATACCACATATAACATATGTTAGCATCAAGATCAAGCACCACTATTCACCAAACCCTCATTTAATACAAAGTTCATTAAATCTTCCAACAACCAAATATATCATGCATTAAATCTATAGATTCTCACATACATACACATTGGTATGCTTAGGTACAATAATCTCTATTCAAGTCATCAAAGCCCGAACTATTCCACATATTCATACACACATACACACACACACACACACACACATATATATATATATGTACCAACCTTGAAAGAAATAGTGGAAATGGAAAAATGAGATGATGGAGATGATGAATGGAAATGGTGGTGCTCCTCCTTTTCCTTCTTCCTTGTATAGTTCGAATTGGGTTTGTGTGGAGAGTTTGAGAGAAAATGTGTGTGTTAGAGTGTGTGTTAGAGACGAAGGTGAATAGTGAATGAGTTCTTATGTTTGTGTGTATATATGTATAATAGGATATGATATATTTGTATGTATATGTATGTATAAAGTGTAATGGAAGATATTATGATATATAATATGTATACAAGTACATATACTTTATTATATAATATGAGATGTGTGTATGAAGTGTATATAATGTATATGTATATCTATATATATAAGTATGTATATTCATATAGGTGCACATATATATATATAATAGTTTTAGTACATATATATGTAAGTTAGAAATAAGTTATGAAATGAAATTAATGCAAATACAATTTAAGTATTCACATAAGTCAATTAAATCACATATTTCACATAGGCATATAGTTCAAATAAAGCATGCAATAATTCTAACTCTCAAGAACTCGCACGTGTGGCAGACGAAAACACGGGGCGTCACATAAAAACTACATTTCTCATTGGAGAATTTGAAGAAGAAATCTATATGGTTCAACCAATAGGTTTTATTCTCAAGGGTAAAGAAAATAAGATCTGTAAAATGAAGAAATCAATTAACGGATTGAAGCAATCTTCTAGGCACTGGTATTTGAGATTTCATCAAGCAATAATCTCATATAACTTTGCCATGATTGATGAAGACCACTTTGTTTATGCGAAAAGGTCCAATGAAAAATTTGTAATTCTATCACTCTATGTTGACAACATTTTGTTAGCATCAAACGACAAAGAGTATCTTATTATCATTAAAAAATGATTATCCTCAAATTTTCAGATGAAGGATTTGGGAGAAGTAGAACATATACTTTGTAGCACCCCGGAGCGCAAGGCACTACATCCCCCGCACCATAGCCCAACACGTGTAACGAAATGGGAACTCCGCACACGTATCAAACTAAGTTGAATGGGAGGCAAACAAAATCACACCTAGGCTAGGCGGTCTAGACCCTAAATCAGAGTGCGCAATCAGAACAAATATCACATGCGGAAGATCCAGGATTCAAATAATCAACATACATGCTCATCAGATATCAAAATATGTAAGTATCCAAGTTCAAATTTAAATTCCTCTTATACATATTTCCCAAATTCGGTTCATATTCGCATATACATAATTTCCATAAGTTCAAAAGTACATATTAAACTAGAAAGATGGATGAAACTAAAAACAAAACCCAAGACTCGATAAAGGACCACCGCCTAGCACACAAACTCCCCACGAACACCTGCAACTCAAAAGAAACAAGGGGCAAAAGAAAACAACGAGGAGGGGTTAGTCCTAAAGACTGGTGAGGGGCTAACACACGCACACGTACATATACGTAAGAGCATAGCATATTCAAAATTAAAGAGTTCATGAAGCGGGCCGTAGTTTTTGCATTCAAAATCATTTTAGCATATGATACTATATATAAGGTAAGAGGGTTTAAGGCCAAAGGCCAAAATCAACCAATTTTATAAATTTGTAGTCTATTCCCTTTTCACGAACCTTACTCACAATCAAAATCATAACAAGTCGGTGAGAATGAGTTCAAACCCACTTACTCCCTTCATATCAGAATCAAAACGAAAACATACGAAGCTCTTAATCAATCCTCCTTCTCCGATTAGGGATGAGGATGGTCCATCATAAGTTTTGAATTGGGGGATCCTACCCGCTCCCCGATGGGTGTTAACCGCCGGTTCTCAAGAAACTGTCTTCCCCTAGACCTCTCGAGGATGGGCGAATTTCCCTACATAATTGGAGTTATGTTGATGAGAGTGTTTGGCGACCCCACGCCCGACCCGAGATCACGTACCACTTCTCCGGGGCCCAATTCATAATTCATAAGTCATAATTTTATAATTTCGAAATTTCATAATTTTTTCGACTTATATTTCAAAGTCATAATCTCGCTATTTCAAAACATTCACACACACCAACCTTTTTCAAATCAAACAAACGTAAAAATAGGTTACTTATATATATAAAAGCATTTTTCAATTGATTTCATAACAAAACGGGATAAATCCCTCAAAATATGTATCATACACATATCTAAGTATATATATATATTTATGTAAATCACATGTGGGCTTAAATTACAGGTAGGGTTGTAGTTCGTTTTAACTAAAAGGAAGAAAATCTCACCTTGTCGACCACACCGAACGAAACGAACCCAAAACACTTCTAAACGACCTCCTCGTCACCCACGGAACGAACCTAAGGACAAAACAAACGACGAACTTAGACTCAAAATGTACCAATTAGACACTCGGCAAATGCATATGGATGCAAATGATGTATACAAAAATGCAATGGGATTTCATTTAGGTTATATAAGGCCATATTAAGTCATGATGAATCATAATCCACATATTTCACGTTAAATAAATCCTTAAATTTCATACAATACACATAACACATCGTATAACACGTTAGACATGCATACATAGAAGAAACAGAACAAGAAAATATCAAACGATGCAAGGAAATATCACATTACTTCATGCATGCACGTTAGAGGACACGTAGCACATATTACGTCATGTATTGCACATACGAGCATCAAATTCACACAATAAATTCATAATAAAACATGTAACACATAATACAATAGGTAAGCCATGCATACACTTCATACAATTTCAAAGAAATAACATGCAAGGCAAACAAACACATTATGAAATCATGCATGCACATTTAAGCACATATGAAGCTCGTAGGTTATGTATTTCATATAAAAGCATTGAATTCACGAGATAAATTCATAATAAAACACTTAACACATAATATAACACATTACTAAAGCATATAAGGTGAGAAAGAAGCAAGAAGACCACGAAACGGCAAACGAAACGAAACCGCAGCAACAACTCGAGCTGTCACGACCCCAAAACAGCTAAAAGGTGGTCATGCCCATGACCACCACCTCCTCCAGCCTTTTTAGCTTCATAAACTCGAAACTGGGCACAATATTAGTCGCGACCGCTACCCAAAAAGGCCTGGAAATGGTCACGGCCGCGACCGCGGGCGGTAGTCGTGGAATTCTGCATTTCTCCCCTGTTCGTCTTCTTCAAAGCTCCCCAACCATAGCAGCAGCTTGAAGCAACAAAATTCAAGGAAAAAGGCAACAAAAACAACATAAAATAGCAGCTAAACACTTAACAAACAAGAGGGAAACAAGATTAAAGGCAAGAGATCCAATCCTTCTTCTTCTTCAAGTTTCATATTTGTTCATAAATGGTGGTCCGATTTTTAGCCAATTTCCATGGAATTTCTGATCATATTTACATAAAAGAAGGTTAAGAGATCATATATCATTCATCAATTCAAATTATAGAGCAAGTTTGGCATGAATTCATCAAAGAAATGCATATAACCTAACTATTCACATATCTCACCCAAAACATGATCAAACATGGATGAAAATGAGCAAAATCAGATTTAAAAAAAAAAGGTAAGGAGATGGAGGTTCGAATTCTGGGCATACCTTTCGAATTTGACGAGAAATGGAGGTCGAACGAGCAAGAAATCGGACTTGGTGAATAGTAGCTGCCCTCTTTTCCTTTTCTTCCTTGGCTGCTTTGGTTTTTGCTTCTTTCCTCTTTTCTCCTGGGCTGAATCGAGATGTGAGGCTGAGAGAGAGATTTAGGGTTACGAGAGGAGTAAATGGGTTCGAAAACGGTCAAATCGGATAAAAAACGGGTCGGATATGAGCAAAACGGGTGTGGGTCGCAAATCTGTCACACGGGTCGCGTTACGGGCAAAATATGAGGGTCCAAACGTGCTTAGATAAATATGAGGCCAAGTTCTCTAGCTTCCATTCTTTGGTACGAGTCCGACGTTGCTTCCAGAATTCGAATCTGAATTCCCGATCTCGAGTTACGCCTTCCGGAACCCAAGGTGTACTAAAACGAGTTAGGCCCTCAAGTCCCTAACAAATACAACGGTTTGAAAACCGTATCAAACGAACTTAAAAACTTAAAACCAGCACGTAAAAAAATTCATAACATATAAATATCATGCATATCACTTAATCACAAAAGTTAGAATTAAAAACGGCCACAAACGGATTAAAACGGGGCACATAGAGCATAAACGTTCAAATAATTCATATAAGGTTCATATAAAATTCAAATAATAAATCAAATAACTCAAATATTGCACATAAAGAATAAAATAAACACGTAAATCATATAATTAAAATAATTTAAATGCACACTTAGCACTCTCGAATTACGTACTTGTACGGCCGAAAAATCGGGATGTTACAACATCTCCCCCTTCAAAAGGACCTGTCCTCAGGTCCTAAAGCAAGGTCTTGATTGAATATGGAATGAAGTTCTACTCCAAGGAGAACCACCAGGAGAGGTCGACCTTCACAACTCACCAAGACTCTCGGGCCCTCAACTTACCAAACTCTCTCCGAGAAGAGATTCTTCACGAAAGGAACAAAGCAACAAGCAAACAACAAACAAGAAAAAAAAAGAAGCAACGAGAAGCAACGAGGAAAGAAAAGTAGCACAAAAATTAAATAAAAGATGCATATATGAAGTGCCATGAATGCTTTAGTGTATTGTTCACCAAGGTGGTAATGTTGAATTTGGTATCAACTTCCTTGTTTTCCAAGATGCCACCTTGCACTTGAACCGGGATCTTGAAGTCACGTCACTTTGAAGGTCTCAAATTCTTGTTCTTCAGGCAACTATCATCATGTCTTCTAATTCCTCCAACTCTCGGCACTTGAAGTAATCCCCGAGTTTTCTTCGATATTTTCTCCATCTTCGGCCTTAAAATCTTCTTCTGTTTGGAATTAAGGACACTTTGAAGTTCTTGAGACTTATCTTGTATTTCAGCCTCTTTCTCGGAATAAAATTCAAACCAAGTTCTTATCCCACATATGAAATGTGAGATTCGGACCCTTAGCTATCCATCTTCACTTGAACCGCTTTGCTACTCCCTTGGGACCAAGTATACACTATGGAATCTTAGATAATTTCTTGAATTCCATCTCTATTCCCTTGAAGAAAGTGATACTGAGATACATATGTACGCATGATATGATAGTAGGCCCATTTACTAAACTAATATCTAGAAATGTATTTATGGGTCATGTCAAGTCTTTGGGACTACCTCCGATTTGATGTATTTGTTTGATTATATGAATGATTAATATCTATGTTATGATAATATTTACTTTTGAGCTGAACATATATATATATCTTTTTTATTGTTATATGAAAAATATGTCGGACAAGTTGAGATTGGCTCTCTCACACGAGCAATCACCTCTAATATTTGAGAAATGTGTAGGAATGAGATTACATTATATATATGTATTTGGTAATCGTAGTGGATCCCACACAGCACTAGAACTTGTCAATTCGATTTGGGTTTTTAGCTTCAGTGCTTGAAATTATTGAGGATACACTGGAAGCGAAACTCAGAAGTTAAATATTTGAGATACATTTGAACTTAGATCTTTATGGTATTATTATTAACAAGTATAGACATACGCTTCAATATTGCAGTCATGTAACATAGCATGCGTTTCATGCCGCATGTACTAAATTTAACCTTACATAGGTAATGAGAAATAGATCTTGTCTTTCTCATTGTGTGAGACCTAGAGATTTTTCGATATTCTCATTTTATACCCTTGTGACTTATCAATAGTATCTCAGGATTATACTCCAGTGTTGCAACTTTAGCATATCACCAATATCCATGAGAGATTCGGAGTTACGGTGTATGTCTAGGACAGCAGCTAAGGTCATAATCTAGAGTTACTAGTTGGACAGGAAGATTGTCTATTGATTGCCACTGAAATATATTCACCAGCTAGTTGATTATATTTGGAACACGGTTGTGGATATATTATGAAAATAGTTAAGTATACTCTTAAAACTTTTGAGGGATCAAGAGATGCTGTAACTAGTGAAATCAAAGAGAAATCCGAGGTATAGCGAGACATGAATATCCTCATTTGCGAAGTGAGTTGTTATATTTCCTTAACCGGTGTACAACATTTAAAAGCTCTATTATGCTCGCCGGTCACACGACTTATTTCCAAGTATGAAATATTTGGATATACTGTTACACTATATACTAGTCAGTTATCGCTTGAGGTCAACTCTCATGTGCGAGTGGGAGATGTTGCAAATATAAAACGGATCGCCCATGGCTCACCCGAAACCCATATTAAGTAAATGGGTTGGTGGGAGAGTTTGAATTTGAAAGGGAAGTTACTTAACTTCCATTAAATAAATATATACAAAGTCTCTCCCTCCAGAAATTAAATAAGACAAGCCAAAATAATACCCACACACACACGATACAAAAATCTGTAAGAGAGAGAAATAGAATTCTACGAAGAAGTCTGAGAGATTGAAGAGAGTGGATTATCAATCGATTCGTATCAAAATATCGAGCATTTAAGTCGTGGAACATATGTTTTGCTTATTCTAAGAATACTTGGACAGTTTGTACATGAAGAGTTGAAGTTAAAGCATATGTGAACTATCTCAAACGATCCGTAAAGTTTAAGGTATGTTTGAAAAATTTTCTATTCCGCTTTGTAAGTTTCAATCTTCATATATATATAGTATCAATAGCAAAAATTAGAAGTTTGATTATTTGTGACCTTTTTAACTTCATAATTACTCCTAGATATGCAAGTTATATTTTCAATGTAAAAAATTATTTCCATAACTTCAAGGTTCTGACTCCATCACTGCTAAATAAATAATACTAGATTATCCACATTAGAATAAACAATAGGCTAATATGTAGTGACACAAACAGAAAAGGGCACTAACATGAAGTTTTTTCTGAAATTTACCACATGGTAGGTAAACCATGCGACTACCATCAAGTAGTGTAGTTTTGTAACTCGACATTATGCTAAATTAACAGAGATCTCGTGTTCGAGTCCCTGACCGAGTACGCAACTACCAATGGTAGGGAGAGTTTGACACTTTAATAGTTCGACCTGACTAGATCTATATAAATGGACAGTAGAACTAAAATCTAAAAAATATAAACGACGTTATATGACATAATAAAATAATATTTTTAAAAGAATAAGAGCATTAAAACAAGCTATAAAAATGATTATTTTTTTACTTATATCATAAATTTTAGATATTTCAACCTACCAAATGAGTAATATTAGGTATTAATATGTAGCATCCCGCTATTTCGGCATTTCCAGGTACGCATCACGAGCGAGTTTAATTTCGTGATTTATGTGAATTCACATGCTTTAAGTGTCAACGTGTATTTATTTAAGTTTCGTGCGCTTTAGAATTTAATTAATGGTTTGGGCTCGAATGCCCAATACTTGAAGTTTAAGGACCTAATTAATTAGGGTGTTTTGGCTTTCATGGTAATCTTGAGCTCGGGAATTCGAATTCGAATTCCGACCCCTTCATTGAGTTTGTTTCGATGATTCGGATTGGATAAAATTAACTTTATAATTTTCTAAATGTCATTTGATAGCCCTACCATTTTAAAATCTGATCCAAATGGACCGGATACCGTTTGACCCTACCCGTTTTGCCCGACCCGTTTCTTGGCCCTAGAAAAGGGACTGGATTCCCTTTTCTCTCCCATTTTGATCAGCCCTAACAAGAAAGAAAGAAGAGGAGAAGAGAAGAGAAGAAGAAAGCCACCCAACCAACTTTCATGCTCAAGAACCTCTTCCCTGTTTGCCCGATCAATGATCCAAGGTAAGCAATGTGATCGTCTTCTTACGTGCTTCGATTCTATCCGATTGAATCTTACTTTATTGATTGATTTCTTGAACTTGGAGAAGATGATGAATAGTATAGGTTTCATGTTTTGGGTGTTCAGGCTCTTTTCGAAGTCCAATTTATGCTCTAATGTGATATATATATGTGATATATCTTGAATTTGAGTGTTTTTGGGGTTTTATACGATTGGAATGTGGTTTGGCTTGGTTTGTGAACCACCCCCGTCGATCCCCTGCTTTTCTGCTCTTTTTTTTCGGAGAAGACGACCCAACACGGCTGTGTTGACATTCAGTTCATTTCCAACACGGCCGTGTCCATTCTTTGAGTTGGAATTTTTTATTCAGACATGGCCGTGTCAGCTTCCAGGCCAATTTTGACACGGCCGTGCAGCCTTTGTTTGTGATCCGTTTGGCCTGAATTTCAGACGGTAGAAACCTTTTTGAGTCTAGAACATTCTATAATTGGAATCACCTCAAAATTCATTTTAGATTGTGAGATATAACCGTTTGAAATTTGTGTCGCCATCTCGCCGAAATTCTACTTTCGTCTAACTTCAAACGTACGCCATTTTCGCCTCGCTTTGAACCACGTTTTGAGCGACATATCATTTTAAATATCCTTGTGTCTAGTTTCAGTTCCAAGAAACAAAACTCAATTCCTATTTCTCAAACTCAAGTTATGACCGTTTTCCTACAACTTGTCCGTTTAGAAAAATTTCTAGCTTTTGCCCGTTTTTGCTCGGAACAATCTCTTGTGCTTTTATTTCGCTTTTCTTGCACCTTGCCACCTCGGAACTCATTCCTAACTTGTTTTATCTTGTTTATGTGTATGTACTTGTTGTTATATGTGTTTTATGTTGCTTATTTAATATGAATTATTTGCACGAAGCACCTATGCACCTTGTTATGTATCTCCACCTTGTAATATGCATTAATTGTGCACTCGAACGTGTTCTATGATTATAAATGAATATGTTGAGCTATGTAGTGCCTTGGATTGCATGTAATTGATTCAAATATATGTTATGCCTACGGGATTACATCTCCTATATGCATGAACACACGCAGTGTGCCTATGTCGTTTATTCTTGAGTCTAAGTTTTGTCTTTTGCCTTCAGTTTGTCCAGGTGCACCCGGGGTGGTGTTTTGTTCATCAAGTTGATTTCGGGGTGAATCAAGTGCTTTGTCTCTGTCTTCGTTTGGTATAAGGTGAGGTTAGGATATAGTTATACCCTACTGCAATGTGCCTGATTTCGATTACATGCGACTTATAAGCCTCTATGTATACGTAAATATGTGCGAAGTATGTATTTCGATGGTTTTGTTATATGTTTCAAAGTACGAATGCTATGTATGAGCCTATGTATGCTTAGTTTCGGTTTTGATGTGTCTTTTGAGTTAGGTATGTGTGTGTGATATATACGTACATTATGATAAGTACGATATGCATGCGCTATGTGTGTTTGTGAGTCTAACGGGTTAGGTTTTCAAAGTTTGTTTGTTTGTGTGTGTGATGGGCCCAGGAGATTTGTGTAAAGGAGCCCCGGGACGGTGTCAGGCCGTCGGGTCCACTCCGGAGTACACTCTCCACTCAATGTACAAGGATGTACCGGAACCCACTAGGAGTTTTGGTTGGGGGATGGAGTCCTGAGGGTATGAGGAGCATTGAGCACTCCCCTCAACTTTGGATGGTTAGGGGCGCGTACGACCCTTCCATCACTGGAGAAAGCGGAGGTATGTTTGATTTAAGCTCTGTGTGAATATGAGGAGTTTGGGTGGTTTGAGCTCGTACCCGCTGAGTTTTGTAATTAATTAAAATTGGTTGTTTTTGCAGTTAGGCTTCAAATCTCCCTATACATCTATTATCACGTGAAAATGTTTTAGATTGCAAAAACCACGCCCTGGTTCATGAACTTTAAATACATTATGTGTTGTGCTCTGTGTATATGTATAGTGTGCGTGTGTTAACCCCTTGCTCAGTCTTTGGACTGACCCCTCCCCCTTTATGTTTTTAGTTTGCAGGTTTGCTTTGAAGTTCGAGCTAGGCGGAGTCAATCAATTTGTGGAGTCCGTTCCAGTCGAGTCTTTTGTTAAGTCTACATTTTCATATTGTATCTTGTTTTCGGATTACGTATGTTTGATATGATCGCACATTTGTATAAGATCTGTTTGTTTAATTATGTTGATTCGGGACAGGCTTCTAGGACTAGTATGAACCCGTTTGCACGTATGATTTATGTTATGTTTTGATTTTCGGGATTAGGAATCTATGCTAGTTGAACCCGTCACCTGCTTATATTGGTATGAATTTTATATGGCATGATCACGCTTCTGCATATTCATTGAGTTTTGTAATGTGCAGGGTCTACGTTCCGCCTAGCTTAAGTTTGGTTTTTGTTTTGTCTCTCATTTGCTATGGCTTGGTACGTGTGCGGAGTCCTTATTTCGTTACACGTGTCGGGCTATGGTGCGGGGAAGTGGTACCCACCGCTTGGGGTGTTACATAATATGTAGCCCGTTAAAAATAAGTAATAATAGCAATTATCCTAGCTACACAACTATATAGAACCTCTAAAAATAATTATATTTGTGACGCCCCGCTCCTTCGGCGAGTCAGGTATGACGTCACAAGAGGGTTTAATACGTATTGATGTTCTTTTAATTTAATATATACGCCAAATCACTCGTTTAAGTGAATTCTTTGCTCTATGTGTTTAAATTAATACGTAATTCATCGTACTTAATTGATTTTATGCGTCTTTGATGACTAACTTGTCAACTATGTGAAACTACATGAGATACATGACTTATGGATGTAATTATATGATTTTGGATGTCTTGTGATTTATTTAAAATTAGGGTTAGACCTAATTGCACTTTTATTTAAGTTTTGGGGGCCTATTTGTAAATAGGTCGAACGTAAGCCCTTTTGGGCTATTTTGAGCTCAAGAATTCAGATTCGATTTCCGACACCACCACTAGATTTTTTCGATGATTCAAGTCCAACAAAACAAGCCATTCATTTTTCTAAGCCCGTTTGAACCCCGTAAGCCTTGAAATTCGACCCAAACGGACCGAATATTGAATCGAATCAGTTTTCGAGTGAATCGAATCGTAAGAACTGGTTTTCTTGCTATTTTTACACTAAAAACCAAAACATCTCACCCTCAATTCTTGCGCTAGTCGAACCACACAAGCAAGAAAGGAAGAAAGAAGAGCATGTATCCCCTCTTGGCTATTTTGAGCTCAGCACCTCCATCTTCTTCCATGTTTTCAATGTAAGCTTGGTTTGAATTCTCCACATCTCAAGCTTTATTTTCATCCAAATATATCTTTTTTTTTTTTTACTTGAGCTTTCATGAAAATTGAGCTAGATGATGAATAGTAGTGGGTTTATGCCAAATCTTGAATCATATGTTCATTCTTGTGTTGTTTGTTGATGTGAGACTTATTTTTTATGTGATGGTTATTGAGTGAAGAATGTGTTGCCATTTTTGTACTTGAGCTCAATCTTGGAAAACTTGGAATTTGATTGAGTTATCCCTCCATTTTTGTTACTCTAAGTTATCGGTTGATGTGTGATGGAGTTATGCTCGTATTTGCTTCTTTTCCATGTTTTTTCCTTGTGATTTTTCCTGTCTCTTTACCGATTATTACTGAGTTGCTACTACTTTAATGAAGGGTAGAACAGGGGTGTCCATGCTCGAAATGTTGGGGAAGAAACAGTTGCACGAGGACACCCCCGTGCATGTTATACACCTTATTCTCTTTCACCCTCGTTTCCTTTGTTATGCGTTTTGGGGCTGTATTTCTAACCTAGGTCATGGGGTTGACCATTTTTGAGTCACTCCCGTGACCCATGCTTTCTTTTGAAGGGTTAATGGCCTGATCAAAGTCATAGGGGTGACATCTTTTACCCTTGAAGGGGTTACCCCATCACTTGTGCACACGTATGCGGATTTGGTTTGTTTGTTTGCTTTGTATGCTATTTTTCCACCCCAATTATGATTCTTAAACATTATTAATATGTAATATTATGTGTTATAATTCTTGTATTATGTCTATGAAAAGATTCGATACATTTTAAACGGGCTGCGGACTTGATGGCATAAGTGCTTCCTTATGCCATCGCGTTTGCATTCTACGCATTCGTTATGCGATTAAATTGTCTCTTTTCTTTCTCAAACTTGTATCTATCATGTTTGTTGCTTATTGTATGATATGTTATGAAGTGTTTATGAATTTTATCGCTTGATTTGCAAGGTGAAAATGTGACTTCGGTGCTTAAGCGTTTAAGTGCTACCTTAAGGTGTATCTTGTATTTATTTCGTTCATTATGTGGTTTAATGGATGTAACACCCCGAGCGAAGAGCACTACATCCCCCGCACCATAACCCGACAAGTTCAACAAAATGGAGACTCCACACACTCATCAAGCTACAGCGAACGAGAGACAAACAAAATCACACCTAGGCTAGGCGGTCTAGACCCTAATTCAGAGTGCGCAACATAGTCATAATACATGCGGAAGCAACAGGATCAACAAACATGCATAATAGCTAACTAATTCAATTAACTACATAAGATACAACCATGCCCATCCCGGGCCAAATAAATCATACAAATTTACAAATTCAAAATCATATACAGATTCATACTTATACATGATACCAAAATGGAAAGGTAAAGATGCAGTATGCAAGACTAGGACTACAAGACTCTAATGACCCAAAAGAAAACCACCGCCTAGATCAAACCGAAACCTGCACCTGCAACTCAAAGGAACAAGGGAAAAAAGAAGACAACGAGGAGAGGTCAGTCATAAAGACTGGTGAGGGGGCTAACACACTCACACGTACATATATATAAGAGCAGAGTATATTCAAAGTCATAAAAATCTATGAACCGGGGCGTGGTTTTTGCAATCTAAAACATTTTAAGCCCGTGATACTATATATATAGAAAAAAGTTAGGCCAAAGGCCAAAATCAACCAATTTTAATAATTATAAGTCCACTCCCGTTTCACGAATCAAGTTCATAACCAAAATCACACAACTCGGCGAGTACGAGTTTCTAACCAAATCTATCTCCTTTCATATTCAAATTCTAATTCAGGCAAAAACAAAGTCAAACACACATACCTCTTCTCCGGGTGATGGAAAGGTGGATCCTACCCTAACCATCGGTTCCAATATGTATGGGTCGTGAGTTTTATGACGCCCACACCCAAGGATTTCATCCCCCACTAACCTCCTAGTGGGATCCGGGTTGATCCTTTCAAAGTGGAGACCGTACTCGGGAGTAACCCGACGGCCCAATGACGTCCTGGGGCTCTGTTGCACAAATCTCCGGGGCCTAGTTCAAATTTCAAAGTTCAAAGTTCTAAATTTCAAAGTTCAGACTTATCTTTCAAAGTCATATCTCGCTAGTTCAAAATGCACACCAACCTTTTTCAAAACAAACAAGCGAAAATATAGTTTACGTATATATAAAAACCTTTTCAAAGGTGTTTCGCAATAAACGGGCCAATTCTCACAAAATACGTATCAAATATATATCTAAGTATATATATATATACGTAAGTTGTATGCGGGCTGAAAACATAGGTAGGGTTGTAAGTCCTATTAGCTAAAAGAAAGAAACCTCACCTTGAAGAACAAACCGAACGAACAAGCCCAAAGCACACCTATGGAACGGCTCCACACCAACGAGCTACTCCACTCGGACAATCTAAACACAAGAGACAACACTAGACTCAAAATGAACCAAAGAAATGCTCGGCAAATGCATGTGGATGCATATGATGAAATGCACGTCACATTCGTTCAACCTTAGGCATATTGGTGCAATTAACATACTATAATATCAAAGACACACATATTAAACTAATAGTACGTTAAATAGACTCATAACATATCATAGTATAGGATATCAATGTCATATATGAATTTAAAACCCATAAGGAAGGCAAAAGATACAAGGAAGCAACAAGAGTTAGCATATAGAGCATATAAGTTCATACACATATACAAAGATCGAAATCACATAACCGACATATAAAATGATACATAACACATTAAATAAACATATATTATATCAAATTATATCATACCTCATGCATATACAAGTTTAAATTACATATACAAGGCAAGATATGCAAGAATATATCACACGTTGCACTTAAACAGTTATATAGTCAAATCACGTTTACACTTAGCAAATAAATCCATAAAATTAAAATAAGCATCATAACATATTAAATAACAACTAATTAACATCTTAGGATCATAATTGGGGTGGTATAGAACATAAAAAAGCATAAACATATCATGAACAACACATAGGTTCAAGAAAAGGGGCGAAGGATCGCGTGGTCGGCTCCTGAACGAACGTCCACGTTGCAACAGCATATTGGCCTGCATGGGGGACTGAACGGCCATTCAGTCCCCTCCTCCTTATATCCTGAATGACCATGCAGCAGCACAGAAGCTGCTGCCATGCCTGAACGACCGTTCCATCCAATTCTTCACACCGACCGAACGGGCGTTCGTTTCTGCGCTGCTGCTGTTCCTATTCTTTATCAGCTGTAAAAACAGGGGCAACACCATGGAAAAGCAAGGGGAACATGAGCACACACATATATACAAGGTTAAGGATAAAAAATCTTAAGAAATCTAATCCATAAATCATCCCTATTAGTCACAAAACTGACTCAACAGCAAGGAGCAGTCATAGGGTCAATTTTATTCCAAAAAGCTTGAAGAAACTCAAAGTTTAACAATGGTGGAACCTCATACACTTCACATATATCAAATAAAAGTTCATATATACATAAATGCAGCTAGGGAGAATGCATTTCAGGCCTCAAATTCCATAAAAACCGAACAGCAGCCATGGATTCGAAAATGCAGCTTTAAACCTAACTATTCATGCTCAAGTTCATAATATGCTCAAACCTTGATGAAAAATCACATACCATGGATTAAAATAATCACAAGGAAGTGGAGAACAAGAACATATTCTTACGTCTTGAAATGGTTGAAGGATGATGAAGTTCGAGTTCAAATTCTTCAAGAATGTGAATAATGGACGGTTCCCCTTTTTCTTCCTCCCTTTTTCTGCGTTTTTCCCTTCTATCTTGGATGAGATTCGAAATTATGGGTTATGTGTTGGTTAGGGGCTTGAGTTAGGTTTAAGTGGGTCCAAGTTTGAGGTTATTTGGGTAAGATATGAAAAGGTTATATCCAAAATACTCAAAGGTGGCGAATCTGCACGGAGGCTCTCTTCGGGCAGATTTCGGAGGTTTAAACGGGCTTAGAAAAATACAAGATATGTTCATTAGCTCCCAATTTTTGTTGCGAGTCCAGCGCTACTTTTGGAATTCGAATCCGAATTCCCGAGTTCAAGTTACGGCTTCCGGAACACAAGGTGCCCTAAAACAAGTTAGGCCCTCGAGTCTCTTAACAAACAAAACGATTTAAAACCGTAACAAACAAGCTGAAAAACATACAATGAGCATGTAAATAAGTTCATAACATATATAATTTATACATATCATATAGTCATAAAAATCGGGACCAGATACGGGTAAAAACGAGATCAAACGGGGCAAAACGTTCAAATTCATATATAATCACTTAACAAATAATTCAAATAAGTTCAAGAATGGCATATAAGCAATATCATAAACATAAAATTGCATAATTAAATAGTTTATAAACACACTTAGCTCACTCGTGATGACATACCTGTACGGCCGGATGAGCGGGATGTTACAATGGATTTCTTTTGCTCCAACTTGATCCCTATGCATTATTAACATGTAGTGTGATTTGTTATGCTTTGAATGTTGAAGTTTTGGTGTGAATTCGATATGTTTATACGAACCTCGGTGATGAATGCTTTAAGTGCTATCTTGTGACATCTCATTTGCATTCATTGCATTTATTTGCTTCGTTGTGCATCTAATTCCTTCATAATTGAGTCCAAGTCATATGTTTATGTTTGTATGTCCCAGAGTTTGGCTTGGGAGGTGTCGAATCCACCATTTAGCTTCTTCTTGGTCGTCAACGCTCGTCCGCGAGTACTTTTGGTAAAAAGGTGAGGTTTAGGTTTGTTTTCATTTTAGTTAATGCGACCTACAACCCTATATGCTCGTTTTCAATCCCGTATGAGATTATACTATTATATTTATATAATAGATATGTGCTTATACGATATGTTTATGACTTTGTCATACGATTAAAGGTTTTGAATTATATGTACGAGTGTATGTAAGCTTGAAAACGTTTTGTATTAAGGTTATGCTCCAAACCATGTGCTTTTATGCAAGCTATGCTCTTCCCCATGTCTAAACTTAAGAGCGATTTGAAGTCTAAGCATATTGTTCAACAAACATTCAAAGCAAATATTCAACAAAACCATAAAACATGCAAAGAATTCAAAAAATAGTCTTAAAAGTAAATACATCAAATAACCAGGCATTGTGGTTCTCATTTTGCTTCTTCTCATCCATCTCAACGAGCTCTTTCTTGGGTCGCTTGGCCTTTGGAATTTCTTCATCAGCCTCCGATTGTACCCACATCTATCCGAAGTATTCTCTTGTCTAGTTTCATTGAGTGGGAGTAGCTCCTTAGCTTCCGGAACTTCTCAAGAATTGCTAATGGAAAATCCTCAATCTTGGTGAACCCGGTACCATAAAAAATTATCCTCTTCCCCTCATGTGGTGGCTGTTAGGAATAGTGTCCTTAAAACTGATATTGTTAATAGTCTACTTTAGTATTTCCTTGTAAAATCACAAACAATCTTTGAATAATAAACGGAATGATTTCGTTCATAGGCAATCACTTCTTTATTTGTAATACGATGTCTTGTTTGGATTTGATTATTTGTGCATGCTTAGAACTCTCCTAATCCACAAGGTTGTTAAGAACTTTGTCATTGTGGGAATGACACATGAAACATGTTATTGACTTAAGCGAGGATTAGAAACTACTCCAAGTTAATGAGTCCGACAGACAGTGAGACTGTCGACTTTGACTCTGTTGAGACTTGCTTTTGTGATTGTGTCCTTCTGAAGGATCATCCAATTTCATGTGATGTAAAGTGCTTAAGTTGATGCGTACATGTGACACCCCATATTTTCAGACCCGACAGGTATGACATCACGAGTGAGGTTGGGCTAAGTGTTAAGTGTTTTAATTGCTAATTACATACTTAATTATTTAATTACGTGTTAATTGCTATTATGTGTTTTAATTATTTAATTACTTGGTTTAATTATTAATACGTGTTTTATGTGCCTCTTAATTGTAAACCTCACACACGAACACGCTTATGCATTTTCGACCCTCACCCTTTTTAATCTTCATAATTTCCCAAAGCTGTAGCCTACCTTTTATTTAAATTGAAAATTGTTTCCCCTCAAACCCGTATTTTAATTTAAGCTAAAACCCAGATTTAATTATCCGAAAATATCCCCAACCAATCCAAACAAAATATCTAACCTAATCACGGGCCCCGCTTTGACTTTGCACTCTCTCGCTCTCGAATAACCCAGTCCTCCCCCCCCCCCCTTTCCTTTTCTTTTCTTTCTATTTCCTTTTTCTCCTTTTCTCCTTTCATTTTTCCCAGACCTCCATTTCTTCTCTTTTTCCTTCCTTCTTCCCTTTTTCCGGCGGCCTCAACCTCCAAATCTAGCAACCACCGGTTGCCACCCGTTCTCTCCGGCCACCTCAACGTTGACCACCACCATTCCCCTCTTTTCCTTCCATCCCCCATCACCTCATCCCCAATCCTTTTCGTCATCCTTTTTCAACGAAGAACAGGGGAGTAGGAGCAAGACTCCTCCACGCCACCACCTTCTCCACCGGAGACCATCGCGTCGTCGTCATCTCTTCCAACAACCTTCTTCATTGTTCTTCGTTCTCCCACCTTCCTAAGTAAGCCATTCATTCCTCATTTCTTGTATATATATATATATATATATATATATATATATATATATATATATATATATATATATTGTATATATATTTATATTTAGTTGTTGGATTTATATTATTATGTGTTTGGATTCTTATTTTGATGGTGAATAATTGTTTAATTGGTTGTTATTGTCATTTTTGGGAAAGTTCGAAGCTCTGTCGGCACGTCTGGAAGCCCTGTTGTCGCTGCCCTATTTGCTGCTGCCATACTTGTTCGGTGCTGGAGAGTTCCCTCTGTTGGGGGAGGGCTTAGTGTAAAACTAACATGGCCGCGTGAGTTGGGCAGGGAATGGTGCTGGCAGGTCACCCCGGTCAGGGTGATTTTGGGCTTGAAATTCACCCGGTCGGTTGGATTTGACAACACTTTTGACTTTGTCGTTTCAGGTACTTCTCATGCTATTTTCTTCGTGCTTTGTTTTCCAACTTTTTCCCTGACCCTATGCTTGAATTATGTGACTTGAATATGTAGTTGACTGTCTAATTACTTGTGTATTTTATTATGTGTCATATGTTTGATTAAGTTTAATTAATTCTCATATACGTGTTATGAATTGAATTTATTTGGTGGTTTCCCTTGCCTATATAACTTGATTGATGCTTGATTTGTGCTAAGTGCTAGTTATTTAGTTGTCAAACTGTTTATGAAATTTTTAGACATGGTCTATATTGATGAGACATAAAACCGCGCTCATATCAGAGCCGTCCACGTGTCACCACTTGCCGGTTGAGGGATTGGACGCTCGCATTGATGGGCTCGCAGGCCAACCCAGCCCACTCGCTTGCTTACTAGTACAGGCCCCTGAGCCTCGGCCAACTATTCAAGTAAAGGGTTCAAGCTGACAGGCCTGACGCTCACACCCCGCCCTCAGGGTCACCCTTCTCAGGGAGTCACCCACACGAGGGCCCCGCTCCTGATGCTTGGGGTTTTGACACTCAAGGGTCATCTGCCGTGGGGAACCCATCCGTGCACTCTTCGAGCGTCACCAGCGCTCGTGTATGATCCTCCACCCCCGCGACGGATCTGAACCCTAGCAAAACGGACCTTGGACCTTCCCCTCACGCGACCCTCGCCAACAACCTCTGACACAGAGGTGGTGCGCACCTTGTACCTGACACGCCACCTCCTTTTCAGAGGTGTCGTTCTCACGCCCCCCACGGGCTGCCACGTGTTAGGGCAACACAGGTTTGGGACCACACGGTCAGTTACCCGATTTACCCTCACCCCTAACATATATATAGGAGAGAACACTAGCATTCTCCCCCAAGTCATCTTCCACAATCCGCACTGCAGTCACTGTTCTGGCCATTTTCCTCCATTTCTCAAGCTTTGTGATTATTCTTACCACAGTTGCATCACCCCTGCACTTTGCACTCTTGGTGTTATCCTAGCTGGAAGAACCCACGCTCAAAAAGGAAACCCAGTTCCTGAGGCTCCTACTCCTGTGATGGTCTTTCCCTTCTCATACAAATATTGAAAGTGTTGTTGCATTTAGGAAACTCAGATTCCTGCACCATCATTTTTGGCGCCGTCTATGGGAAACCATCGACATCTTCAGCTTCATCTTCATCTGTTTCTTCTGTAAGCTAGTTGAGATATAACACCTCTTACATTAAACATGGTAATTGCAATAAGATCTGGGGCGGTAGAGAATAGGGGTGTTCTTCCTCCCATCAATGAGGAGAATGCAGGGAACAACGTCCTCACCGGGGGTACGCCCCCACCCACGGATGGGAATGGGGCCGGAAACACGGAAACCGCTGATGCAACTCATCCTCCCAACGGAAACGGGGTAGGAGGATCTGGCTTCATTCCTCCCCCCTCAGCCTTCATCCACAATGTTCCTGCTTCCCATCCTGGCGTGTACTCCACGGCCATGCCGCCGCTAGGATATACTTATATGCAACCTGGGATGATGCCCGGAGTGATACCCATGGTCCAGCCCTATCAGGTGGGGACCCTAAATCTCCCCATGTCACTTCCGACAGAGATAAAAGGGGTGGAAATGCCCCAGATCACCACTCAGCAACTTCAAGCGCTTTACGCGCAATGCGAGGGGCAGGCGGTGCAGAACGTCTGGGAGCACTTCACTGTTGTTTACCTTCCATCAAGGACAGGTGCTCGAGCGACTCTGACCGTAGGAGGACTCCCAACCCATCCGCTGTTAGCCGCCCAAAATGTGTTGAGGGCCCAGCCGCCTCCGCCACCCCCCTACTCAGGAAAAAGAAGTCCCACCGAGGGTCCAGCAAGGGCAGCAACCCGCTGGAAATGAAAGGGCCCCACAAAATGAGAGGTCTAAAAACAACTAAGAGGTCCAATCGAGGGCCACAGAGAGGGCAAACCGCAGAAATGTCGGCGACCCTCAGCTTTCCGCAGTACAGGATCAGCTTAAGGGGCTCCAGAATGTGGTGGACCAGCTCTCTCGAGCAAGGTCTCAAGCCCCCCGCGACGGGGGTGAGAGGTCCAGGGCCAGAGACGCTCGCTGACCACGTAGCCAAATTTCTCACCACCGAAGAGAAGCCAGCTATGAGGAGCACGGTCCCGAGGACAGGGATTACAGAATCATGACGGGCGATTCCCCCCTCATCGATGAGGTTCTGATGACCCGTGCGGGGAAGGGCAAAATCCCCACGTCCGTCAACAGGTATGATGGAACGACTGATCCGGCCGAGCATCTGGATCACTTTGTGCACCTGATGCACTTATATGATCACCCGAGCAACTATTGGGCCAAGGTGTTTGTCACTTCCCTCATTGGAATGGCCCAAGACTGGTATGAAAAGCTTCCCCCGCGCTCAATCCGAGGGTACGCTGATCTGACAGACGCCTTCATAAGCCACTTCAACTCCCTGAAGGCACCAGCCCCAACCGCGATAGCTCTCTACAGCTTGGTCCAGGGGCCGAACGAGGCGCTCAGGTCCTTCATGGGAAGGTTTAACAAGGAAATCCTGCTGGTAGAGAAGCCCTCCATGGATTTCTTGAGGCATGTACTTTTTGGGGCCATCAACATGAAGTATTATGTTAGTAAAGAATTTGTGGAAGAGGTGGCCAAGAAGAAGCCACGCTCGTTGATGGAGATCAGAGACATAGCGGACTCCTTCACCCTCGAGGATATGTACATCGCAAGGGATCAGAAACTGAGGAGATTCTAACAGAGGAGATTCTAACAGGGGTCGCCACCGCAGCAAAGCCCATGAGGACAGAGGAGATTCTAACAGGGGTCGCCGCTGCAGCCCTTTCCCCGCTCGTCGAAATCTTTCGCCTCCGCATAAGTTCGAGCGTATCCCCTTCAACCGCCTAATTGCCGAAGTATATTCCATGGCGGACAAGACACTGTTCAAGATACCGCCAAAGTTGAGGGAGACTGAGGCTCAGAAGCGCTCGGAAAAGTACTGCGCTTTTCATAAGCAAAAGGGGCATGATACCAACGAATGCCGCCAGCTTGAGAGCGAGATTTAGAGGCTTATCGCTGGGGGGCACCTCAAGGATTTTGTAAAGGTGTTGGAGAGGTATGATGAGCATTGCACTGAGCGAGCACGTATTAGAGGGAGAAGTCGCTCGCGGTCGCGAAGTCCCCGCCACCATCACACCGAAACGAGTGACCGCGGCAAGGGGAAAGCTGCGGGTACGGAGAATTAGCCCTTTGCGGTCATTCACATGATCGCCGACGGACCTTCGGGGGGTGATTCTAATGCTTCCCGGCGCCGCCATATTCGTAGTTATGACCAGAGGTCATCCCTGCCTAAGCCTGTGCTCTCCATTGACAGCTCTCCATACTCGAGAGAGAACGACATTGTAGGGTTCACAGAGAAAGACTTGGAACACATTGTAACACCCCATGGGATTGGTGAAACCTCTGACTGTTCCATGGTGGTTAGTCTAGGCATTCATAACCATGTTGTAAAGAGGGTTCTGATTGATAGTGGAAGCTCTGTGAACGTTCTCCCGTACTCAACATTTCAGAAAATGAATATAACAAATATTCCGCTCGAACCCCTAAAGACTGTCCTAGTCGGCTTTGGGGGTTCCGAGATTATCCCTCGCGGACAGATTCGCTTGGCCACCTCTTTTGGTCTCGCCCCACAGCGAAAACTTTGAGCGTCTTCTACACGGTCGTCGAGGTGGACCTCCCCTATAATATCATCATTGGACGCCCGGCCCTCGTGGACTTCAAGGCAGTAATCTCCACTTATCACCAGAAAGTCAAATTCCCCACTCCCGAGGGCACGGGCGAGGTTCTGTGCAATGTCAAGGAGGCTTGGGAATGTTACGTCTTTTCCCTTTGAAGCCATAAGCCCAAACAAACCATTCAGGCGGGATCCACCAAAAAATCAGCTGACTTCCCCAAATTGGACGAGGATGGCCCGAAATGCAAAAGGGCCAAGTTGTACAAAAAGAAGAACAAAAAGATGACCCCCAATGGAGCCCAACGCCCGGAGGACGGGCCACTTGGGGCCGTCGAAGGATCTTCCTCCGAGAACGAGGGTGACGGGCCCTCGGGTGAGGAAGGGGGTAGGCTTACTGGGAAGAAACGAGCGCTCGAGGCTCCAAGGCCTGAGGTTCGAATCGAGCCCGCCAAAAATTTTTTGACCATCGAGTTGGAACCAGGGAATCCAGATAAAACCACCCAGATTGGCTCAAATCTCGACGGCCCCTCGCAGGTTATGATGATTGATTTTCTCCGAGAGAACCTCGATATATTCGCCTGGAAAGCTTCTGATCTCACTGGGATAGATCCGAGTGTCATAGTCCACAGGCTCAACGTGGACCCGGCCTTCAAGCCAGTCAAACAAAAGAAAAGGGACGTCCACGGTTTCAGAAGACAAGTCATTGGAGAAGAAGTGGGTAAGCTCCTGGACGCTCAGTACATTGAGGAAATCTTATACCCGGAATGGCTTTGTAATGCTGTACTCGTTCCTAAGAGCGCCAACAAATGGCGCATGTGCAATGACTTCACGGACCTCATCAAGGCGTGCCCCAAAGACCCTTACCCCCTGCCGAGGATTGATCAGTTGGTAGACTCAACAGTGGGGTGCGAGCTCATGAGCATGATGGATGCCTTTTAAGGGTATTATCAGATCTTCATGCCGTCCGAGGACCGCCCCAAGACCTCGTTCATGGTGCACATAGGCGTTTATTGTTTCAAAGTCATGCCGTTCGGACTCAAAAATGCGAGAATGACTTATCAACTCCTCGTCAACAGAATGTTCGAGTGCGAGATAGGAAAATCTATGGAAGTATATGTGGACTGTTGGAAAACACGAATCAGAAAGCAGCGGAATTTAAAAAAATTTCCCAATAAGAAGGATCTAGGACTCGCAATCGTGTAACCAAATTCGTAGGGATTAGAAACTTACTTTCTTAATTCACTTTCTTGAAGCGTTTCAAGCCACCCAAGAACGCTCTTCTCGCGGCTTGATCCCCTCTCCTTGGTAAAGCTCGAATCTTCAAACTTCAAACTTGAAGCTCTCTAGAGATAGTCCACCAACTTGACTATAATCTAACTAGTAAGGATGCTAGTTCTCTAGTCAGTGTTTAGGCTTAACATAGGGTTTCGTTTATCTTGGAGAAAGGATGGTGTTCAACACATGAACCAAAAAAATTGCCAATTAGCTCGAGCTCCCCTATTTATAAGAAGGGGAGGACCAAAAATCCTAGTCCTTAAGGGCTAGGGTTTTGGTCTCTCTCTCCTATTACTTGATCATCAAGTAATTTTGACTTTGACTTTAAATTCAAATTCAAATCAACTTTCAAGAGAGCTAAAAATATCCAAACTAATTTTGGATAATTTTGTACTTTATTTATTTAAAATAAATAACTTATTTTTATCTAATTAATTAATTCATAATTAATTAACTAGATTAATTTTTTTTCCAAAATAAGACTTTCTTTTTAATTCAAAATTAAACCAAAGTCTATTAAATAATTAACAAATTAATTATTTAATATATATACAATATATATATTTACACGTGTGGGACACGTGTCACAGGGACACGTGTCACTCACGTGATCCACACGTGTGGTTTCACACGTGTGGAACCCTCTTGGCCCGATTAACTCGTTTAATCATTTTAAAGTCTCAACTCATGTAACCAAGTTGGTGTGTGTGACCCTCTAGCTATGATGCACGGACACTCCTAAAAATATCATTTTGCCGTGTCGTGTCGTGTCGTGTCGTGTCGGATACTCATGTTGGACACCGTGTCCGACACTCCTCACGTGGGAAATTCAAGAAAAAATCCTTGTCGCCGTATCCGTGTCGTGTCCGTATTGCCGTGTCTGTGTCCGTGCATCATAGCCCTCTAGGTTCTCAATTCAATTAGCAGTGACCCTAATTAATTAATTCACTAATTAATTAATCAGTCCACAGATTAAACGACCATAGTCTAGCAACAGGTGTTTAACCCCTAGCTGAATTGGAATGTTCAGATTCGATAGAACCTTTAAGTCATTAATTCATGTGAGATACAATCCTCCTACTTACTATCTCTCAACCAAGTTCTAGGGTAAGGGAATAATCAGAACCCTAATAATCCAGTCTTAAAGCTAAGTGCATTTCATATCCATTTGATCTCAATCCAAGAAACCCATTTCTTGATGTCTTGATCTACTGCCTTGGTCAAGGACTCCATATGGCATATGAATGACTTACACAATAAGAGATCACCTTGCAAATGCAAGTGTAGCTCCTTTCTTGACTCTCATTCACTTTCATGAATCACTTGTGCAGCCCCAGCATAAGCCTTGAATCAGTTGTCTAAGGCGACACCCTTTAAAGCTTATACCTAAGACTACAGAGTTAACTCATAAAGTGACAAGGAACCTCAAGTCTTAAGGATCAATTAATCACATCAATGACTCGTGAGATATTTCCTAATCTGGAAGTTTCTATTTCAGGAAATAGAAACTTCCTTTCCCATTTAGGAATGTTCTCACACGGGGTACCTCAGTGAACTTACTTATTGAAGTAAGCACCCTCATGTATCACGCACGTATCAACTATACACTTTGTACCTCCATGAAACAAGGTGGTCCTTCTTAAGGGCGTGATCCCACAAGCAAGCCTTAGAGGAGTCAGGTTGACACTCCCACTGTCGGTAGGACTCATCGGCTTGGAGTATTTTACTAATCATGACTTATGTGATATAGGGCTCGTTTCATGAACCATTTCACCTAAATGGTAGAGTCCTAAAGTCATCAGGATTAGGGGAGTTCTTATACATGCACAGATAAAGTAAACGCATACCAAACAAGAGCATATAAAGAAGTGTTGCCTCAATTCGTTATTTCATTCAAAGATTATCTGTGATTACAATAAGGAAAAGCACAAAGCGGATATTCAATCGGCTTTCTAGGGCACTATTCCTAACAATCTCCCACTTGCCCGTCAAAGCCATTCTAAAGCTACTCTAAGTCCCATCTTTTGAAGATGACCTTGGAAAGCTTCTCGACTAAGGGGTTTAGTAAGTGGATCTGCCACGTTCTCTGCTGATGTGACCCTCTCAATTTGCATATCTCCTCTTTTGACAATATCATAGATTAGGTGATACTTCCTCATAATGTGCTTGGTCCGTTGGTGAGATCTTGGTTCTCTTGCTTGAGCAACCGCCCCAGTGTTGTCACAAAACACAGTTATGGGGTCTTTCATGCTAGGAACAACATTCAACTCTTGAATGAAGTTTCTAATCCAAACACCTTCCTTAGCTGCGTCATTTGCAGCCAAGTATTCGGCCTCAGTGGTCGAATCTGCAGTGGTAGTTTGCTTGGAACTCATCCAACTCACTGCTCCGCCGTTTAGGCAGAAAATGTATCCTGACATTGACTTAAAATCATCTAAGTCAGATGCAAAGCTTGCATCGCAGTATCCTTCGACAGTAAGATCTTTCTGACCTCCGTAAACTAAGAATAAATCTTTAGTACTTTTCAAGTACTTAAGAATATTTTTCACGGCAGCCCAGTGACCATCTCCAGGGTCAGATTGGAAACGACTTGTAACACTAAGTGCATAAGCCACATCCGGTCGAGCACATAACATTGCATACATTATGCTACCTATTGCTGATGCATAAGGTGTATGAGTCATTCTCTCCTTCTCAAGGTTAGTCTTAGTACACATCTTCTTTGAAAGACATGTTCCTACACTCATAGGAAGGTTCTTAACCTTTGCTGACTCCATATTGAATCTCTTCAATACTTAGTCAATGTACATTGACTGTGATAGTCCTATTAACCTTCTAGATCTATCTCGATAGATTTTAATTCCAAGGATATAGGACACATCACCAAGATCTTTCATCTCGAATTGGTTTGATAACCATAACTTAGTCACTTTCATGTCATCCTTCGAATTCCCAATAAGAAGGATGTCATCAACATAAAGTACTAAGAATTGTACCGAGGTCTCCAATTCCTTTCTATACACACATGATTCATTCGAAATTTGAATGAAGCCAAACGCTTTGACTGATTCATCAAATCGAATGTTCCAATTCCTAGAAGCATGTTTCAATCCATGGATTGATCTTTGGAGTTTGCAAACCTTTTGCTCACTCCCACTGAATGTGAAACCTATGGGTTGCTCCATACAAATGTCTTTATCAATGTCACCATTGAGAAAGGCAGTTTTCACATCCATTTACCATATCTCGTAGTCATAATATGCAGCAATGGCAAGCATGATCCGAATAGACTTTTGCATTGCAAGTGACGAAAAGGTTTCATCAAAGTCCACGCCGGGTATTTGAGTGAATCCTTTTGCAACCAGTCTTGCTTTGTAGGCTCCAATGCTTCCATCAACTCCAAGCTTTTTCTTAAAGATCCATTTGCAACCTATGGGTTTGACCCCATTAGGCAAATCTACCAAGGTCCAAACTTGGTTGGAGTTCATGGAGTCCATTTCGGATTTCATGGCTTCTATCCACTGTTCAGAGTTAGAATCTGAAAGTGCCTCCTCATATGTTAAAGGATCATTATCCTTTTGAAATATTTCATGGAAGAATCCATACCATCTCTCTGGCTGTCTAGGAGTGCGTTCAGAACGCCTCAAAGGAGGATTTTCGTTTGTATCGAAATCCGTGATTGGTTGTGGTTGATCAGTAGGGGACGTCTCTTCAGTGGGTGGCGTGGGCTCACTTTGTACTTCCTCTAATTCTATGATATTCCCTTTCTTTTCTTTAAGGAACGGTTCCTCAAGAAAAATGGCATTTCTGGAAACAAACACCTTTTGCTCAGATTGATCGTAGAAGTAGTATCCTATGGATTCCTTAGGATTACCTACAAAGTAGCATAAGTTAGAACAAGGTTCTAACTTATCTCCCACTGTCCTCTTCACGTAAGCAGGACAACCCCAAATTCTTAAGTAAGAATAACTAGGGATTTTACCATGCCACATTTCATAGGGCGTTTTAGGGACTGACTTAGAGGGAACTAGATTCAAAATCTTTGCTGCACTTTCTAGGACATAACCCCAGAAAGAAGGTGGTAAGTCAGTGAAACTCATCATGGAACGAACCATATCAAGTAAGGTTCGATTCCTTCTCTCAGAAACTCCATTAAGCTGAGGAGTTCCCGGAGGAGTCCACTGAGAGATAATCCCATTATCTTTGAGATGATTAAGGAATTCTTCACTAAGATACTCGCCACCTCGATCAGATCGAAGTGCTTTGATCTTGTGACCAGTTTGGTTCTCAACCTCCTTTTGAAATTCTAAGAATTTCTCAAAAGCTTCAGATTTATACTTTATTAAGTATACATAACCATACCGACTAAAGTCATCAGTAAAGGTTATGAAATACTGATGATTGTCTCTAGTGCTTACACTAAGCGGTCCACAAACATCAGTATGGATCAAATCCAAAACCTTAGTGGCACGTTCCACAGTTCCTTTAAAAGGAACTTTGGACATTTTTCCTTTGAGACAGGATTCGCAAGAAGTTTACTCCTTAAGATCATTTTCAGAGAATGATCCTAAAGTGTTTATCTTGCTAATTCTGTTCTTGGAAATGTGTCCTAATCTAGCGTGCCATAAGGGAGCTGAAACTTTGTCATCTCTCTTACGTTTAGTTTCTCGTTGTATATTCATAATATTGATATTCTGAGTTAGATAAAGTCCATTACTTAGAGTACGATGTGAACGGAAGAGTTGTTCCGTTTGATAAAGTACTTACCATTCTTAATATAAGTTTCATAACCTTCACAATCTAATATTGGAACTGAAATTATATTACGAATAATGCTCAGTACATAAAGGACTTTATTTAAGACTAACTCAAAACTACCTAAATCTAATCTAATTGTGCCTAAAGCTCGAGCTTCAACATTTGAGCCATCGCCGATCTTCAAGACACATTCTCCTTCTTTGAGTTGTTGGACTTCACTTAGCATCTGTACATCATTTACTTCAAGACACATTCTCCTTCTTTGAGTTGTTGGACTTTACTTAGCATCTGTACATCATTTACTTCAAGACACATTCTCCTTCTTTGAGTTGTTGGACTTCACTTAGCATCTGTACATCATTACAGATATGAGTTCCACAACCGGTATCAAGTACCCAAGAACTAGAATTAATAGAAAGATTTACTTCAACGAGAAAGATACCTTTCTTTAGAGTAGCCTTGTACTCTGGGCAGTTTCTCCTCCAATGTCCCGCTTTGCCATAATGGAAGCAAACATCCTCTTTCTGATCATGCTTCTTCTTTTGGGCCTTCCCCTTCGAAACGCCACCAGTGGGCCTAAGGGGTTTCTTCTTTTTCTTTTGGGCTTTCTTGCCCTTACCTTTAGAAGGCCCAGAAGAGGAAGATGGAGCATTCACCATCAAAACCTTATTGTCCTTCTTGATCGTGCTTTCAGCAGTCACAAGCTGACTAATCAGCTCAGCTACAGTAGCACCAGCATGATTCATATTGAAGTTAAGGACAAATGGGTTGAATGATGGTAGGAGCGAAGCTAGCAACAAATCCACTGAAAGCTCATCTTTCAGTGGCATGTCTATGGAAGCAAGTTTCTCAGTAAGGGCGAGAAACTTGAGTCCATATTCATGGACACTTGAACCTTCCCTCATTCTCAAGTGGAACAATTCCTTCGAAGTGTTATACCTTGTAACAAGTTCATGAGGGCAGTAAAGTTGCTCTAAGTGGTCGTAAATCTCCCAAGCGAATTCCATGGCCTCATATTGCCTTTGCAAGTCCGGAGACATGTTAGCCAACATAAGGCAACGGGCTTGGAGATTATCATCCTTCCACTTCTGAATCGCGTCCCGCTCGGACCGAGTGGGAGCCTAGTCCCGAAAAGAGAACATAAGTTCTCTTCTCAGAATCTAAAATGATTTTTAGATTCCTCAGCCAATCAGAATAGTTGGGACCAGTCAACTTGTTTGACTCGAGGATCGATACAAGAGCGTTTATGGTTGCCATTTCAAAACACGTAGAGAATCACAGAATCTACGACCTAAATGGTAAAACAGAGAACTAGTGAGCATGCTGAATTATAACGATATACAAAAGATAAGGTCTTTAATCTAATGTAGCTCCCACTGTTTTTCAAAGATCTAGAATTCCCAAAGATCTAAGAGGAACACGTTTCCCAATGGGTACTAAGATCCTAGGCATTTTACCTCGAACCCACGACTCGCGGACATTCTAAGTAAGAACCCTAGGTAGGTACAACTTACCAATTCTAACACCTTTAGAACACTTAGTAATTGTTTTTGCATCACCTATCTTTCAATATGGACCCACGACTCGTGCGACATCCATATTTACTTAGGCGTTAAGTTAGACCCATCAATCATAAGATCATGATCAAAACATAGTTTGAACAACCCACGACTCGTGGACATTGCCCTTGCCAAAATTGACCACGAAATATTGACCATTTAAAATGATCAATTAGGTAACTAAGAACTAATAAGCTCCACTAGCTATCCCACGACTCGCGGACAATAACTAGTTTCACTTACTAAACTTAAAACCTATTGATGGAATGCTAGGAATTTAATTCAAAATTTGCATCTCGAATTAAATACTTATTTGTTCGAAATTAGCTTAATATTTAATGGGAATTTTCGAATCAACCGGAGAGTTGTCCGGTTCGACCTCACCAACATATATGTTATCCAATTTTATTAGTCTTGATTAATGCAAGTACACTTAAATGCATTTCAAACAAGCACATAAACAGATAACATGTCCTAGCATGATAATAACATGTAATGATCATGGGTTCTACCTATCTTATGTGTGATATGTGGGAGCCACTCCACAATCACAAGTTCTAACATACATGCCACATAAACAGTTTAAATCACATAAGGGAAAGCGGTAACAAAATACGAGTCCTATCTCTATTACATTTTTACAATTGAGATTCCCCTCCCTAACATTTTGAGGGGTCTTCACTTACGGCCTCCTTGTTACTTGAATATGGTCCATCTTACTCCATGGGTGCATTGTCTCCAAAATGAAAATAAAACCTCACCACCTATCTCTACTCTCAAATTACAATAAAAAGAAAAAGACATAAAGTAATAAGGCTCAATCTTCATATTGGCCTTAGACAATTACACGGGGTATACCCCGGCCTCAAAAACAGTAATATGGAAAGTCACATAATAAATCACATAACAGTACGCACATAAGTGAGGCTACAACCACAATTGAAAAACGCAACTATAGGGCTCCAACCCCAATGTAAACCATCCATGTGCATAAATTAAAACCATACATAAGTCTAAACCCAAGATCACCTAACATGCTTTTGCAAGAATTTAAATTTAATAAATTAAAATTCTCGCTTTAAGCTCTAATAGCTTAAAACACGACTTAGATGCAATTCTTGTTCAAGAGCCTTTCCCAATTTGAACAATTATTTCAAAAGTAATTCAAATTTAATAAAATAAAATTTTTTAAGAAAAATTAAATCGGGATTGGATTGGACTAAACACGAAAATCAAGATCGCGAAACGAGGGCCAGCCCTTGCCCGCACGCCAGCCCAGGCGGACCTTACGCATCGCGCGCGAGCGCGAGCGCACCGCTTCGCGCACGCCAGCAGCAAGGCTGCCGGCACTCGCGCGCAGCGCGCACGCCTTCTCTCGCGCTTCGCCCAGGCGGGAAGGCAGGCGGGCGACAGGAGGCTCACGCGCTGTTGCGGGAGGAGCAGGCGGGCTTGCCTAGGCACTGGTGGGCAGGCCTCCCGCGCGGTTGCGGGAGGGACGGGCGGGCAATCCCGCGCGGCTGCGGGACAGCTGTGCGGGACGGCGCGGGCCTAGGCGTGCGACGTCCTAGCACGCCTAGGCTCGTGTTTTCGTAACGCGATTTTCGTGTTTCGTGTTTCAGTTCAAAACCAACAATCCAAAATTTAAAAAACATGATTTAAAAGGATTTCAATCAAAACGGTTTTCAAAAACACAATTTAAGAAAACAGTTTCAGAAATTCAAGAAAAATTACAGTTTCGTAATTCAGGCTTTCTAAAAGAACTCATGAATACCTAATTCGCATCTAAGCCTAAGAATTTTTACCAAATTCAGAATAATTGAGACGAATCAGAAACACGATTAACGAGGTGGCTCTGATACCACTTGTTGGAAAACACGAATCAGAAAGCAGTGGAATTTAAAAAATTTTCCCAATAAGAAGGATCTAGGACTCGCAATCGTGTAACCAAATTCGTAGGGATTAGAAACTTACTTTCTTAATTCACTTTCTTGAAGCGTTTCAAGCCACCCAAGAACGCTCTTCTCGCGGCTTGATCCCCTCTCCTTGGTAAAGCTCGAATCTTCAAACTTCTAACTTGAAGCTCTCTAGAGATAGTCCACCAACTTGACTACAATCTAACTAGTAAGGATGCTAGTTCTCTAGTTAGTGTTTAGGCTTAACCTAGTGTTTCGTTTATCTTGGAGAAAGGATGGTGTTCAACACATGAACCAAAAAAATTGCCAATTAGCTCTAAGGGGAGCTCGAGCTCCCTTATTTATAAGAAGGGGAAGACCAAAAATCCTAGTCCTTATGGGCTAGGGTTTTGGTCTCTCTCTCCTATTACTTGATCATCAAGTAATTTTGACTTTGACTTTGAATTAAAATTCAAATCAACTTTCAAGAGAGCTAAAAATATCCAAACTAATTTTGGATAATTTTATACTTTATTTATTTAAAATAAATAACTTATTTTTATCTAATTAATTAATTCATAATTAATTAACTAGATTAATTTTTTCTCCAAAATAAGACTTTCTTTTTAATTCAAAATTAAAGCAAAGTCTATTAAATAATTAACAAATTAATTATTTAATATATATATTTACACGTGTGGACACGTGATCCACACGTGTGGTTTCACACATGTGGAACCCTCTTGGCCCGATTAACTCGTTTAATCATTTTAAAGCCTCAACTCATGTAACCAAGTTGTTGTGTGTGACCCTCTAGGTTCTCAATTCAATTAGCAGTGACCCTAATTAATTAATTCACTAATTAATTAATCAGTCCATAGATTAAACGACCATAGTCTAGCAACAGGTGTTTAACCCCTAGCTGAATTGGCATGTTCAGATTCGACAGAACCTTTAAGTCATTGATTCATGTGAGATACAATCCTCCTACTTACTATCTCTCAACCAAGATCTAGGGTAAGGGAATAATCAGAACCCTAATAATCCGGTCTTAAAGCTAAGTGCATTTCATATCCATTTGATCTCAATCCAAGAAACCCTTTTCTTGATGTCTTGATCTATTGCCTTGGCCAAGGACTCCATATGGCATATGAATGACTTACACAATAAGAGATCACCTTGCAAATGCAAGTGTAGGTCCTTTCTTGATTCTCATTCACTTTCATGAATCACTTGTGCAGCCCCAGCATAAGCCTTGAATTAGTTGTCTAAGGTGACACCCTTTAAAGCTTATACCTAAGACTACAGAGTTAACTCATAAATTGACAAGGAACCTCAAGTCTTAAGGATCAATTAATCACATCAATGACTCGTGAGATACTTCCTAATCTGGAAGTTTCTGTTTCCTGAAATAGAAACTTCCTTTCCCATTTAGGAATGTTCTCACACGGGGCACCTCAGTGAACTTACTTATTGAAGTAAGCACCCTCATGTATCACGCACGTATCAACTATACACTTTGCACCTCCATGAAACAAGGTGCTCCTTCTTAAGGGCGTGATCCCACAAGCAAGCCTTAGAGAAGTCAGGTTGACACTCCCACTGTCGATAGGACTCATCGGCTTGGAGTATTTTACTAATCATGACTTATGTGATATAGGGCTCGTTTCATGAACCATTTCACCTAAATGGTAGAGTCCTAAAGTCATCAGGATTAGGGGAGTTCTTATACATGCACAGATAAAGTAAACGTATACCAAACAAGAGCATATAAAGAAGTGTTGCCTCAATTCGTTATTTCATTCAAAGATTGACTGTGATTACAATAAGGAAAAGGACAAAGCGGATATTCAATCGGCTTTGTAGGGTACTATTCCTAACATGGACGATATGATAGTCAAGAGCGAGCGCCAGCATTCCCATCTAGAGGATCTCAAGTGAACTTTCAACGTCCTACGCCATTATGGAATGAAATTGAACCCCTCCAAATGCACATTTGGCGCTCGGGGTGGTAAATTTTTGGTGTACATGGTCAGTCAACGAGGCATAGAGGCAAATCCAGAAAAGATTAAGGCGATTCTCAATATTCCCTCCCCTCGGAACGTGAGGGATGTCCAAGTGCTGGTAGGAAAGATCATTTCGTTCAACAGGTTCATCTCCCGCTCAGCGGATAGGAACTTACCTTTCTTCAGGATTTTGCGCAACGCTCGCCACTTCGCCTGGAGCGAAGAGTGTGAGAAGGCTTTGCAGGATGTGAAGCAATACCTCACGAGCGCACCACTGTTGACCAAGCCTAGCCCTGGAGAGAGCTTGATTATTTTCCTTTCAGTCTCCGTAGAGGCTACAAGCGCTGTCCTAGTGGCGGTCCGCGAGCGTAAGCACATGCCTGTTTACTATTTGAGAAAAACTTTGCAAGGGGCGTAGAAGAGATATATGGAGATAGAGAAATTCGCTTTTGCACTCGTTAATGCGTCCCGAAGGCTAAGGCCTTATTTTCAGGCTCATTCTATCACAGTGCTCACAGACCAACCCCTCAAGCAGGTGCTCGCAAAACCAGACGTCTCGGGAAGGTTAATTAAATGGTCGATCGAACTCAGTCAATTTGATATCACTTTCGAGCCCCGCACCGCGATACAGGCTCAGGCAGTGGCGGACCTGTTGGTAGAGCACTTCGATTTAGATACAGGGCCCCCAGTGGAAGGAGGGTTGTGGCTCCTGCACACAGATGGCTCTTCGACCTCACAGGAGGGGGAGTTGGGGTAACCCTCAGAGACCCTCACGGTGTGGAAGTCGATTACGCAATTAAACTGGCGTTCCAGGTCACCAACAATGAAGCTGAATACGAGGCTCTAATCTAAGGGCTCAGGATAGCCCTACAAAATGGTGCCGTTCGGGTCACTGCTTATGTTGACTCCCAGCTGATCGCAAGTCAAATTGATGGCACTTATGAAGCTCGAGAAGCCACTATGGTACAGTATTTGGAGAAGGCTAAGGATGTGATCACCAAGTTCAAAGAGTTCCATCTGTTGCAGATCCCACGAACGGAAAACAAGCGTGCAGACGCTCTTTCCAAGTTTGCTTCGGCCATTGATGATGCGTGCGATCGCTCAGTCACGTTCCTCAGGACAGAGAAACCACTAATTAGTGGAACGGAACCCTCGCGCGGGGTAAACACGATTGATCCCTTTGAACCCTGTTGGTTGGATGACATCATTAGGTTTATCAGGGATGGAACTTGCCCGAGCGATAAGGTAGAGGCTCGGAAGGTTAGGAGTAAAGCCCCTCGCTTTTCTCTTGACAGCGACGGACGACTGTTTAAGCGGTCTTTCCAAGGTCCGCCGCTAAGGTGCTTGAGGCCCTCGCAGGCCAAGGAGGTGTTGGAGCATGTGCATAATGGAAGCTGTGGGAATCATTCCGGCGGTCGAGTTCTGGCAAAGAAAGTCTTGAGGAGTGGGTTCTACTGGCCCTCGCTATTGCAGGATGCCATCAGTTACTCCAAGAAATGCCCTAAGTGCCAGTTTCATTCTAACACCCCCAACTGCCGGCAGCTCAAATGGTCCCTATTGATGTCTCTTGGCCCTTCGACCAGTGGGTCATTGACATTGTGGGACCCCTTCCAATGGAGGTCGGGCAAAAGAAGTTTGTAATACTCGTCGTGGATTATTTCACTAAGTGGGCCGAGGCCGAAGCGGTCGCCAAGATAACGTTCAAAGTTGTGAGGGATTTCATCTGGAGGAACATCTTCTGCAGGTATGGCATCCCGAGGGTGCTCATCTCGGACAACGGTTCCCAATTCATTGCGGCTGACACACGGGATTGGTGTTACGAGCTGGGGATTGAACAACGCTTCACTTCCGTGGGCCATCCTCAAGCCAACGGTCAAGCTGAAGTGACCAACCGAACCATACTCCAGCATTTGAAAACGATGCTCGAGAATCCGCACGCGTTGCCTACTTCGAGCCCGCAATCAACGAAGCCAACCGGACATTCGAATTAGATTTGCTAGATGAGAGGAGGAACAAAGCTTGGGCTCGCATCCACAAGTACAAGGCGGCCGTAGCCCACCAATATAACAAACGTGTCAAGAAGAGAACCTTCCAGCTAGGGGACTTGGTTCTTAAAAAGGTTGAGGTCTCCAAACATGAGGGTAAGTTGGATCCCAACTGGGAAGGCCCCTTCAAAGTGATTCAAGTACGAGCGAACAACACCTACTTGCTAGAGACTTTGCAAGGCAAGCGTCTCCCGAGACCGTGGAACGCGTGCAATCTTAGATGGTTCTATGTATAAGTGTCAACGTTTGTAACCGCCCGTTCGCGACACTTTGTACTTTCTTTTGGCAGAAAGCATGTTGTAATCATCTTTTAATTGCAAGCATTACAGTAAGTATTTTATCCATTATTATGTCATTTATTTGCTTTCCCTTTGATTAATGATCTGGGTAACAAAAAGCCTACTCGGTGCTGAGCGTCTTCCACGTCGAACGGCTTAATTAATACCCCGTTGATCTCAAATCAACGCTACCTGTGTGTCAAGAACTCTCCACACTGAGTACACTGATGCTCGTAAGCGTGAGAACCCTAAGGATGAGCGCGCTAGGAAGTGGGATGCTAAACGCTTAATTTACGCCAATTGGGTGTTCACCACGCCAATTCGTGCACGTAAACCCCCTAATGACCCTTACCCTCATGGATTACCTTATGAGGTAGAGGTACGCTCGTGGATGGCAGACCCTGGGCTAATCCTTCTGCGGACGCCTAAGGATGAAGCCAATTCCACGGCTACGCTCGCTTTAAATTCCATGGGTGGCGAACGCAACAGCGGGCTTCTAGGTCCATTCAAATTACTGAAGCCCTTAAATTAGAAGTATGGGTTATATGCTTAAGGCCAATACTTAGTTAAATCCTTAAGAGGTTTTCTAAGTTCAAATTCGAGCCTCATTGGGAATACAGCCAGGGAATCCTCATAGGAAATACCCTCGCGCTCATGCTTGCATCTCTCAAACTGTAAGACGTTTCCAAAATTTAAACTTCAGAGGCGTGGCGGTAAGCGCTAGGGAACCTTCAAAGGAAACACCCTCGTGCGCATACACACCCCTCACAGACATTCGAATAACTGGAAAGATAAGCATGCAAACATCGAACGCAATAAAACAACCATGCGTAACATTCAAAAACAGAAGAAAACAAACATAAGCATTCAGACAATAAGGAACCAAGTTCGGATACTTTATCAAAGGTACAGAGATCAGATGCAGAAATTAAATATGTTCATAAACAAGAATGGAAATTTAGCAAGGTCTTGAAGCGGCAGTTGGAAGAGCATCATTGGGCTTGGTTTTCAGGCTCTGGAGGGGCCGTTGCAATAGGAACTACGGCCAACACGTTGGCGTCAGAAGTCTGGGCTTCTCCAGGTTCCACATCGTCTGGCGCATCCATGACGATACCCTCGTCGTCTATTTGAATGGGCTCGGGGTCTATGGGATTAGCCGCTATGAACTCCTACTGGAGCATCGTCACCAGTTCTTGATACTCCAGCTCCGTCAGACTCTCGGAGGGATCCTCGTCGCAATCCATAGGCTCACAGTTGTCATCTAAGTCCATGCGCAAGCGCTCATCAGTTCGAGCGCTCTCAGGAGCCGGTCCTAGTTTCACCATTTGCCCAATTGCCTTGTAAAAGAATCGCCGAGCGTTATCGAGACAATGGATGTTGGCCGCAAACGCAAAGGCCTCGGAGCGTAAGAATTTCCTCACCGCATCCCATGACACCTTCGCTTCCAAACCTGTAACTTTCTCCTGCAACTCAGCGAGGGTCTTCTTTGTGGTCTCATTCTGGTGAGTGTTCTCCGCCAGTTGCTCGCCTAGCTCTCTATTCTGGACCCTCAGCTGGTCACGCTCCTCTTTAAGCTTCTTGTGACACTCGTCAAGGGGCAGATAGGCATCATCTGACTGCTTCAACTCTTCCCTCAACCTGTCCTTATCAAGGTTGGCGTCAGTCAGTTGGGCACTGACGGTGTTGTAATCCTCCTGCAGCTGGCCAGGATTAAAGACGTAGCAATTTCTTGTAATTGTCCTTATGTTTGGAATAGGCCTGCGCTCGGCCCTGCAAGTTCTTCAGCCTGGGGATTACTTCCTAGAAAGCCAGAAACGAGGGTCAGTATCAAAGTTAGAATAGAAAAAGTTGGAACTCCACAAGGAACACTGGAGACTAACCGTCAGGAGGGCGTGGCAAGCATCGTCCGCGACTCGAGCGGCGTCGTGCTCATTCAACTTGTCGTGGTCGCCAGCGAATTGAAGTTTTTCGACGATGTCAGAGATTAGGTTCACAGAGTACGCGGTCTTCTTCAGCAGAACTGGACCATCCGTTCGTGGGCTTTTGTACCGAGCGTCACCCCGGCAGCCCATTTTCCAGAAGTCCTTATCCTCCGATGAGGAAGTGTCACTGCCCTCGCCACGGTGACCCACGACCACCTCTTTCCCTTTGCCAGAGATAGGGATGGAGTCTGGCAATCTCTTTCTTTTCCCCTGGCGTTCGGCCCTGATTGCATTGTGGAAGCGGCTAGCTCCCCCGAGCGGTTGCGAGAATCGCTAGAGCTGAGCGCAATGGGACCCTTGTGGGCGGCCGGCGGAGGTGTAGCCCCTCGAGCGCCCTCTACTGTCAAGTCTTCGATGGGGCCCGCACGGGGAGATTCTTTCCCGGTGTCGCCGCGAGCGCCTTCGTTGCCACGTCCCACCCCTCGTCGGGCTCCTCTCCCCCTCGGGGCGTTGGGAGGGCGTGTTTGTTGCTATTGCTGTTGCTGAGGGTTGACGTCAGGTCTCTGAGCGCGCATCATTCGGGCAAGTCTTTCGGCATTCATCCCTGATGTTAGTATCTGGATATCTGCAAATGGGAAATATGAGCGTCAGAAATTGGGTATTTGGATGGTGATTACAAAAGTATAACAAGTCAAGTAAAGTCAGCGATGCCATCCTAAGAGTTAGAATAGTCAGTTCCTAGAATCTAACCGTCGAGGGCCATGATTTGAGAGGGAGGATTAGTTATCATGCTTGGGGGGCAAGATAGGCCATAGCGGAATAATATTCCCTCATTCTTCATCAAGACCTCAGCCTTGATCCATTTCTTCTCATTCTTCATCGCGAGGGCCAACCCTTTCGCCCAATCCTCGAAAGCTTTATTCTTTGTCCTTTCTTTAATCAGTGGCCCCTCACCATGTATAAGCCACCCTCGGTGAACCCTGAAAATTCCCCCAGGAGCCCCAACGAAGAAGTACTTCTCCTTCCAATGCTCGCCATATGAGGTGGAGGGGGAATCTATCATTTTGAAGCCAGATTTGGCTTGAGCGTAGTAGAACCCATTTGTGGGGGACGAACGCGTTGAGCGAGCCACTTGGATCAAACTATCAAAATTGTCAATGGAAGGTTCATGGCCTAATGCCCTCATCAGTATCACAAAAGCGTTTATTAAGGCAATACCGTTAGGGAGGATTTGGGAAGGGCATAGTCTAAGGTGGTGGCAGATGGCACAAACAATGGGAGGAATCAGAAACCTCAGACCCCCGGCTAGGACCGCGTCCCAGTAAACTGTCATCATCCCCGGCGGCGATAAATTTACTCTCTCCCCCTCCTCGGGAAGGCGCATGGGGAACACCGCCTCATCCTAGTATGTTTTTATCCTTAACTCCTCCAGATCTTCGAGCGTCAAGATGCTCTCAATCTCATCTGGAGACCTATCGGTTTGGTGAGGGTTATTTTGCCTCACTCGCGTAGCAGGCTCTTTTCCCCTTCTTTGGCGTTTTCTGGGAGGTTCAGCCTCAGCATGACGCTCGAAAGGCCCTGCACCGCCCTCAGGAGCCGCGATTGCCACCGTGATCCTATGATCCTGGGGTCTTACAGCGCTGTTGAGCACGGGAAATACCCTTTCCCCTTGTCTCTGCATTTCCATGACGTTACCCATCTCTTCGAAGAGATCATCTACCCCCCCCTCTCCTCGGGTACGCTCTCGTTCATCCCTTGAACAGCGGCATCAACCTCTTCATCCCCAGCTTCAGTCGGAGCCCTGGCCACTGGGATGGCGATTGGAATCTCATTGCCAGGAGAGGCTCTGGCCATTGGGAACGCCGTGGGAGCGTTACCATGAGGGGAGGAGCTCCCAACCGACATCTCGCCTATCTCCCTCACATAATCATCTGCTTGGTGCCCTGCCATGTCTGCTCTTTGATTTTGAGAGGCAAAGCTTCTCGCAGAAAACTCAATGAAGAAGGAAATTTCTGAAATGAATCCAACGGCAGAAAGGGGCTCTTCACTCAAGAGTTTCACTCACCCAACCTAAATCTAAAGTTAGTACAAGAATATCAAGGATTATGGAGTTTTACCTAAAGACTGAAGGAGAATTCGCCGGAATCCGTAAAATTTTGCAGAAGAAGTTCTTGCTTTTTGATTGCTTGAAGAAAGTTGAATGCGTGAAAGAGGTGCAAGGGCTGTGCAAGGCCCTATTTATAAGGGGGGATTTACATCGTTTAGGTCATGAAAAATCAAAACGCAATCATTTCCCGCCTAGGAAATCCCCCCGCTTTTGGTAACAGCCTCACGTCTCCCGGAGTGCACGCGCCCACGTTCCCACTCAGCATTTAATGCGGACACGACTTCATTTAATGCGATGTCAGAACGTGTCCGTTACGGAAGCCAAGCGGTCACTTCTCTTGCAGCGGCTTGACCCTCGGATATTCAAAAATTCAAGGCTCGCTTCTCTTAAATTCTACAGTACGCTCAAGCGATACTACAGAATTTGGGGGGCAAAATGATGAGACATAAAATCGCGCTTATATCAGAGCCGTCCACGTGTCACCACTTGTCGGCTGAGGGATTGGACGCTCGCATTGATAGGCTCACGGGTCAACCCAGCCCACTCGCTTGCTTACTAGTACAGGCCCCTGAGCCTCGGTCAACTATTCAAGTAAAGGGTTCGAGCTGACAGGCCTGACGGTCACACCCCGGCCCTCAGGGTCACCCTTCTCAGGGAGTCACCCACACGAGGGCCCCGCTCCTGATGCTCGGGGTTTTGACGCTCAAGGGTCATCTGCCATGGGGAACCCATCCGTGCACTCTTCGAGCGTCACCAGCGCTCGTGTATGATCCTCCACCCCCGCGACGGATCCGAACCCTAGCAAAATGGACCTTGGGCCTTCCCCTCACGCGACCCTTGCCAACAACCTCTGACACAGAGGTGGTGCGTACCTTGTACCTGACACGCCACCTCCTTTTCAGAGGTGTCGTTCTCACGCCCCCACGGGCTGCCACGTGTTAGGGCAACACAGGTTTGGGACCACACGATCAGTTACCCGATTTACCCTCACCCCTAACATATATATAAGAGAGAACACTTGCATTCTCCCCCAAGTCATCTTCCACAATCCGCACTGCAGTCACTGTTCTGGGCATTTTCCTCCATTTCTCAAGCTTTGTGATTATTCTTACCACAGTTGCATCACCCCTGCACTTTGCACTCTTGGTGTTATCCTAGCTGGAAGAACCCACGCTCAAAAAGGAAACCCAGTTCCTGAGGCTCCTACGCCTGTGATGGTCTTTCCCTTTTCATACAAATATTGAAAGTGTTGTTGCATTTAGGAAACTCAGATTCCTGCACCATCATATATGATATTATTTGATTTATTTACTCGTTTCATGGCTTGTTCGATGTTAATTTAATTGAATTAAGTATTAATTGAATTGTTTGGTACATTGTGGATTATTTAAGTTCTTTGAGTGCTTATATGAATTAAATTACTCATTTATTTGTCGAGCATGTTTGCCTTGTATATTTGGTTAATTAATTATTTTCTCATAGACATTTAATGACCATGTATTACACATACACTTAAATTTTATGCCTACTTGCTACGTGGGGTATTAATTGTGTACATGAACACTTCCATGACATATCATATCATTTTATAATTCTCGTATGCATGTCATATCATTTCATATCATTCCACGATACCTCATATCATTGTTGTGCATCCTACTTGGTCTCATATTGAGTCATTTCTCATGAGGACACATTGTTCCTTCTCTTGTACAGTTCATCTCTAGGGCGGAGACTTCCGGATTGAGTAGGCACCGGTATTATTCGTGTGTCTTGTCTCGTCCTTTTCCAGGTGAGGGTGTTTTTCGTTCTAGTTATATATGCAAACCCTACAATCATTATGTGATAGTTTTCGACCAAAACCTATTATATATCTATATAGTTTTCAAAAGTAAAGTTATCGAGTAAATCCTTTCTTGAAAAATGAACTATTTCTAATGAATTCTAATAATTTACTAAACATGACTGTTTTGGCGAGAACTTGCACTGTAATGCACTGTTTGGGCCCCAAAAAAATGTGTGAATTGAGACCGGTACGACATCGGGTCGTCGGATTATCCATTACATATAGTACCCTTTGAGAATAGTTTCGTACGACCCAAAAGTCGGGAAGACGAGCTATTCTTGAGCCGGTGGTCACCCCGCTGAAGGAGCAGGTAGGAGTCATGATCCCCTGTCTCGATATGGACTGTATTAGATTGTTCAGGTTCTGCCGGGTTGTCTATTACCGGAGTAAGGAGTCCATGAGGGAAGGCCGATTACACGGATTGCCCGATCGGTTTATTGTTCATGTTTGCTTGTCTTGCATGACTGTGCTATAATAAATTTGAATGATCATGTACTTGAAAATGGTAACCTAAACCACTGTACACTGTCGGAGTTATGGATGGAGAATGCTAACTTGTCAAGCCACTATTAATCATGAATTGTAATTGAAATGATTGTAAACTGAATAGTCGTAAAGTCCGAGCATTGGATAACTATTTTCTTGCCCTTCACATGAATTAATTTCAAATAAAACCTTACTCGGGATTTATGACTTGGATGCGCATGTTTATATATATATATATATATATATATATATATATATATATATATATAGGTCCAGCTCATTTAGTCTTCTAGAGACTGATCCCTCTTTCATCCACTCCACTTTCTTGCAGGTTTTGTTAGGCGGGAGTCAAGTTTATGTGCCCTTGTTCGAGTTACACTTGTACACTAATATCACATTACTTATTGTTAACGATTAATTGTATTAATTTATATATTTGGGCTTGAGAGTCATTTATGGATTGATGAATATTGAATTGGGATAGGTTGCATGTTGATCGATGATTTATTATTGTTTATGGTTAGGGCTCCTAGCCTATTGTTTTTAGTTGGGAGCCTGTGAGCTCATTGAATTGATTATTAGAATGTTTTCATTTTCGTGATTGATTGGTACAGGGATAGTTTCCGCCTAACTAAGACTTTCCTTTTTCTTGTCTCTCGTTCGCTGTGAGTTTGGTTTATGTATAGACTACTTCATTTCACATGTGGGGACTCATAGTGTGGGGGTTATGGTGCCTGACGTCACGCGTGTTACATTACACAATACACAAGGATGCTTGTTAAAAGAACAAGTTCACTGAGGTATCCCATGTGAGAATATTCCTAAATGGGAAAGGAAGTTTCCAAAAACTTCCAAATTAGGAAATATCTCACATGTCAATGACGTGATTATAAAATCATTTATTATGACACATATATTGTGACACTTTTAATTTGTGTTTAAATAACCTATTAATTTGAGACACCTTATAACTAGTGTCAATATACAAATAATTAGTTAATATATTTATTCAATAAAATATCACGTTTGTAGTGAAAATTTTTGCTCCATATTCTGAAACAGAAATTCTTCCTCCCCCCTCCCGAATTCCAAATTCATTCTGAAAAACATAACCCTATATTTCCCCCTAAGGCCTTAATCCCCCAAATAAATTTCAGAGTACACTTAGAATGACCAAAAATGAAACCCGCTTCGACTTGTGAAGTAGTTATGGCGATTTCTGTTGTGTGATTTTAAGTTAAACCAATCGTGCAAGTGTACACTTAAGATATACACGTAGCATAACAGGATCGTACCCACAAGGAAGGGAAATCAATCACTACTCAATATCTTTTTCTAATCTAGAGACCGAACGAATTCAAGTTATTTATTAATCTACTAAAAATAAACTAAACGATTAACTAAAGTAAAGCAATTAACAGAATTAAACACACTTAGATTAAACTCAATAACTTAAACAGGCTAGAGAGTAATGACTATGCATTCAGGATTCAATATAATACTCGTTTGACAAGTGCAATTCTACAACCTAGTCACGTAAATTTGTATTATCCTCTCTCAAGGTATAACCAAGTGCTCAATTAAGCTCAACGTTTCTCTCGCAATCATTAATGAACTAATTAAACCAACAAGACCAAGACTAATGCAAATCAAATTCTAGCGGCTTGGCATGGAAAAAGATTTATCGTTGTATAGATTAAGAACCGAATCTCTTCGCATTCCTAAAATCTACTAGTTATGAAAACTATCTCAATTACCATCAATCTCTCAATTCTCAGGTAATTCTCGATTATGCTAAGGGTGATCAGGCCGTCGCAATTCAATTCGAATCAGTTTTCAAACTAAGAATTAACACAAGTCATTCAAGCATCATATCAAACACTTATCATGCATTCATCATCACTCCCCTAGCCCTAGAGAATTAGCTACTCATAATTAACTCAAAACTCATAAAACTAAAGGAAATTGCATTAAAGAAATTCATGTTCATCAAGTCTAAACAAAGTCTCATAAACCAAACTCTAAACATTCAATAAACTCTGGAAAAACAAATCTAACATGAAAAATGAATTAAAACCAAACTTAGAGGAATTAGTTTGATGACTAAAACAATAAATAAAACCGAAAAAACTGAAATTGCTTAAGAACTCGATCCTTTCATCTTCGCTTAATTCTCTGAACAACTCTTCCAAGCTCTGTGTCTCTTCTCTCCAAAACTAGGTCAAAAACCGAAGAAGAACTTCTCCAAGAAGACTCCAAAACACAAATAAATAGCAGCCCAAAATTTTGCTCGCCGCCCTAGGTAACGGGTGTTACCATTCCATGAGCAATCATCATTAACGCCTGTTACAGGCCTTAAATCGCAATAACGTTTTTATAAGTGGTAACGGGCGTTACCACTTTCCTTCTGCCCAGGGGTAAAGCGTTACCCCTCCTGTGCCAAGAATCTCTTGCTACTGCCTCTGGTAATGGGCATTACCAGAGTTGTACTGCCATGGAGTAATAGGCGTTACTCCCATAATTCACCAAAAGGTATGCTCCTATGTCCGTTAACAGGGGTTAACAATAATGCTCATCTAAGGGGTAACTGGAGTTACTCATTTTTCCTCCAAAAATACGTGAATTCGCCTCGCATTGTCGTTTCTTAACTCCAACCTCTAAAACACCTAAATAGAGCAAAATAAACACATAAACGCATCAAACAGCACAAAAATATACTCTAATCAATGCTTAAATCTATGTGAATTTCACGCTCAACAAATTCCCTCACATTTGCATATTGCTCGTCCTCAAGGAATACGAAAATGAGAAAACACATCCCCATCAAACCTCGACTTCAAAGCCATCATCGAACCTTCGCCTAAACGAGTCTAACTCATCAAATCAAGTACTTATAAACACAAGATCATCAAACATAGTATGAAAATTATACCCTTGTGTAGTGTGTGATTCGAACGAAACAATGTACAAAGGATAGATTGAAAAATTCACAATTTTCGTCTAAGTTCTAATCATCAACTTCGGAGTACATTCTTCGCTCCTATCTCCACTAATGGAGTTAAATCAAGACTTAGGATCGGTAGGTCTTTCGAGCTTGTAATGTAAGCTTTGGGTAAGGTTATGGGAAAAAAAAATTTAGATCAAGTGACTACTTACCAAGCTTACATCATTTAATCTTTTCGCACGCCACTTTCATTCGCCATTAAACACTTCCCCCACACTTGAACACTTGTATCCCACTCTTTCAATTTCACACTTCGCACAAATTTTTCTTTTCTTTCTTCTTTTGCTCTTTCCTCTTTTTTTTCCATATCTTTTCTTTTTCACACTTTCTCTTATTCTTTTTTCTTTCCTTACATATATCTCTCCGCTTCAATCACAAGAACAATCAAAAGGGATCCAAAGATAAATATTCACTACAAAACAAATGAGCAAGCCTTGGTGTAAAATTAATAAGGTGGTTTCTTTTGTTGTGCATTAGGCTTATAATGTGGCTACAAAAATCTTTACACAACAATTAGGCTCAGCGGGGTCAATAAGATCACGTTATTTAGTGAGAAACAGCTAAAAAGAAAAGCTTAAAATCCTCCGACAACGAATTCCTACTTCACTTCCTGAATCTTTCATTAACTCAAAATTTCGCCTAAATAAGACTAAAATGCATCCTAATCAAATCTTAGACTCATTTGAAAATCATCAATTCACCGTTCTAAGCAAAGTACATTATCCCGTTCAAAAGTGCTCAAACTATAAGGGCATACTAACACACTAAATTATCCAATCTTATGCAAATTTTCCTCAATTCAAATAGCCTAACTCATTCTAGCAAAAGCTCAATAATCAAACTTCAAAGAAAAAGTTCAAAACGGGGGGAAAATTTTCAAAATTCTCGCAATTCCTCAATTCCTAACAATTCACTAGGTTAACAAGACACCTACTCATGCACATATCCAACTAAATCTCAATCATAACCATATCTCCCCCACACTTATTCTTTGCAATGTCCTCATGCAAATAAAGAGTTAAAGTTCAAGAAAACTCCCTTAACAATTGAAGACCCGGCAACATGCTAGCAAAGCTTCTAAAACCTGAAATATGTGACTAGAAAACACGGATCAAGTGCAAAAGAAATTGATAATCAACATGCATCTAACAATTAACATACAAGTCACGAATTCAAGTAAAGAAAGGGCACATGGTATAAAAATAATTCATGGAGTTCAAAACGTAAGCAAAGAACTAAGAGTAGCTAGAGTATCACAAAATCGAAGAGTACACGATCAAAATAGAATGTCAATAAAGCAAGGGAAACATAATGGCAAAACGATCAAGGCTCAGGGGGCCGCTGGGGTCCTCTGAAATACTGATCAAGACGAGCGGAGAACCTCTCAAAGTTCTCATTAACCTGAGCTTGGCATTCATCAAATCGCTCACCCACATACTGAGCTAAATCTTCAATCCTTGCAGTCATGGCGGTCACATCAGCTCTCAATCCAACCAACTCCGTCCTAAGACTCCTCACACTAGCCAGAGCATCATCATCAGCTTCATCAACCGCAACCGGTACAACATTACGGAGGATCTCAAACTTCTTATCTGGCCTATCAGGAATCTGATCTAAGAGCTCCTTCTGCAAACCAGAAAGCTCCTCACAACGAGCCTTACCCCAACTGTACATCTGCCATAACCTATCTCTATCCCGGATTGGCCACCATGGCAAGATTTCATTCTTAGGTCGTCTACTCTCCCATTCAATAGCTAAACCCACAATCTCCAGATACTTCACACCAATATCAAAACCAAAATCAACGGGCAACAATCCCCTTGGGGTCCAATCCACGTCACGGGCAAACATAGTCACAAACGCACTGTGGTCAATCGTCCCGGTAGCTCTCCCTTCAACTTCTTGAAGCAACCAGAGGAACTCAGTCGTGCCATCGAATTTGATGCCTTCCTTCATCATATGCATGATTCCTAGCTCCATCTCAGTAATGTAGCTGTCACTCCCATATCGGGCACAGAATCCTGTAGCTAAGATCCTATGTACTATCACCCAAGCCAATGAATCTAAGTAGCTATCCTTTGTGTTCCGTGGGCAATAATTTGGGACACCCTTACGCAGTGGGAAGGATCTCCACACCTCCTCTCTTTAAACCTCATCCCACTTAGGCAATGAAGCAGTAGCATAAGCTGGAAAGCGTAGAATTTCCCTTATCTGATCCGTATTCCAGATCTGAGTTTCCCTGTCATCTAACGTGAAGGTCAATGTGTTATCCACCGGGTTAAGGTTCATCGTGGTGAAGAAGGCGACAGCCATCTCAGCATATGTAAAATCTTTCTTAGCAAAAAAAGACAACCAACCGATGTTGTTAAACAGTCTCTTCACCTCTGCCCAAGCCTCAAGTTTCTCCATCCATGCTTCCTTTAAAGAACCGAGTGGATACAATATTCCTTGTAAAATTCCTTTGAAACGGATTGCCCATAGTGTTCATAGTTATATTGACCGAATCCCTCGAGTGATAATCCAAGGGGGGCGAGGTAGTGAAGGGTTCAATGGTACGAGGACGCTTAGTACGTCCCATGATACCTGAAATAAACAAATATGGCAAGGCAAAGCACATAAATATCAATCACAGTTCACTTCGATAATTTATCAAACACCTTATGTGCAAAGTCCTAGGGTGGGAGTTTTTGCTAAAATTCTTCAACCTGCCCAACTCAAATCAAAACCACCCTAGAGTATCTCAATATGATCTCGAAGTCCTCCACAACCAACCCCAAAATTCGGATTCAAAGGCTAATTAGAGACTAGGGTTCTACAATAATTCACTAAATTCAAGTTCAAAATTCACTTCCTATCACTAAACTAACTCTAGCATGCATGCTTTCTCAATATTCATCAATTTCATCCAAAATTCATCCTAACATACAATTAATCATCGGGTTCCATACTTAGATTGGAAGAATTAAATCCAAATTCATACTAAGAGAGGGAGATGTTAGCTTACCAAGACTCAAGAGAAAAGTTGATGATGATTAGCCAATGGAAGATATTGATGCTCTTCTAAGGTGGTGTATGTCTCTTGTGGATGCTTGTGTGTTTGTGAGGGAGGCTGAGTATTTATAGGTTTGTGTGGGGGAGAAAGATCCTAATTGGAAAAGGAAAAGAATTGAGCCTTAAAAATGTGTTTCCTAATCCCTAAAGGATTCTCGATACGACACCGGTAACGGGCGTTACTGAGTTTTGCTTACTAGGGGTAACGCCCGTTACCCCTTATTGTGCCCGACGCCTGTTCCTATTAATGGGCGTTACTCAAAATACTCTACAAAAGTGTAACGCCCGTTACTAACTATGCTTAAGGCTCCTAACTTCATTAAAGGGCGTTACTGAAAAACACCTAGAAAAGGGTAACGCCCGTTCCTACCAATTCCGTCCAAAAACATGAGTTAGATACGAACACAACTCGGATGATGATTAATCACGTTAATTAACATAAATTAACTCATGATAATCAGTCATACCATAGTACACCATTCTCGAAACATATAATCATCTCAAGCACATATTGCAATAAATCGCACTAACTCATTCTCCCCACAAGCAAATCAATCTCAAGCAAAAGCAATGCATAAAAATAAATAGACCTCGTTGTTGTCATTAAAAACTCAGATCACGGTCCTTGCATCCATTCTATCTTCAACTCCTAACAACGCATCAGCTAACCTGCAAAACAGGAGAGAGAACCCAAATTAACATGAGAAAAACGAGAACGAAAGGAAAGAAAACAAAGAAAAGAAAAAGAAGAGGGAAAGAAAATTAGTTCTAAGTTATAGTCGTTAGCTTGACTTTGAAAACCAAATTAGGGATCAACAATCCCCATGTGACGAGTCACAAGGAGTGACCTCGATCTTGCTAATCACAACGCCGGAGCCTGATTTCCACGTATCTACTTCCAACACATTCTCTCTTTTTGAATTTCGAGACTTCGATTTCCTTCCTCAATTAATCGAATCCCTTTTTGGCGTGAAAATACCACTCCGTTCGAAGGCTCACTTATAGCCCCGATCATACAAAACTCACCCGGTACTGGTGGTGATGTTATGGAACTACAAATCCTAAACTCCATTCTTTCATTCCCTATTTTGAAAGCGAGACGTCCATTTTGAACATCGATATCCGCTCCAACCGTGGCTAAAAATGGCCTTCCAAGGATGAATTGCGAACCTTCATCGCTCTCAACATCAAGGACTACAAAATCATTAGGGATGCAGAATTTTCCAACTTTTACCAACACATCTTTAAGAATTCCTATTGGGTATTACACCGATCCGTCAGCTAGTTGGAGCGTCATGTTAGTCAGTTTGAGCTCTTTCACTCCTAATTTCCTATAAGTAGATAAACAGATTAGACTCACACTAGCTCCTAAATCACATAAAACATCATGAAATTGTAAGGAACCAATAGTTAAAGGGATAGAAAAACTCCCGGGATCCTTGAGCTTCGGGGGAAGCTTATGCTGAATGATAGCACTACACTCCTCAGTAAGTGCAATCGTGGCAAAGTCTTTCAACTTCCCTTTTCTCAAAACCAATTCCTTCAGCAACTTCAAGTGCGTGGGCATTTGAGCTAATGCCTCTACAAAGGGGATATTAATGTGAAACTGCTTAAAGATACTCAAGAACTTCTCAAATTGTTTCTCTAATTTCTGCTTCTGTAATCTCTGAGGAAAAGTCACCGGTGGCACTTGTTTCTTGGGTGCCACACTCATCTTTGGGTTTGAAGGGAACTCTTCCTTTTGCTCCTCTATGCTCACCACTTCAATACCAACTACCTCCTCAACCTTTTCAGAGGTAAATTCGTCAATTTCAGAATCTGCAACCAACCTTGGACGTTTATACTCTCCACTGCTTCATACAAATATGGCCTTAGAATGTTCCTTAGGATTGTTTTCGGTTTGACTTGGCAGCATTCCTGGGCCTCTCATATTCAATGATTGGGTAATCTGACCAATCTGGGTTTCCAAATTCCTGTTCTGATTTACCACCTATTCCACTTGAGTTTCCAACTTCTGATATTGATCCGTAGACACGGCTATGAATTTCTTAAGTGCAGCCTCCCATCCTTGCTTCTGTTCCTGCTGAGGCGACATAGCATTATATGGAACTGGTGGTCTTAGTTGGAACTGCTGACTAGGCTGAAACTGCGATCTCGGTTGAGGCGGTTGTTTGACATTCTGATTATTAGACCAAGAAAAGTGAGGATGGCTCTTCCATCCAGGGTTGTAAGTGTTTGAGTAAGGATCATTCGCTGGTTTGGAATTATTTGCCTAATTTACTTGCTCTTGTATCTGTTCTCCTGCATTAGTATGAGGACACATGTTAAACGCATGTCCACCACTACAAATTTCACAAGTTACCTGAACTGGTTGGGATTGTGTTCCAACTGCATTCACGGATAGTTGATCCAATTTCTTGTTGAGGGCCTCGAACTTAGCATTGATGGCGGTTAGGCCATCTAGCTCGATGACTCCTGGTTGCCCTTTGCTAGGTTGAGGATGGCTTCTCTTATGCATAAAAATATCATTTTGTGTCATATTATCTAATAGTTCAGTTGCAACCGCTTCAGATTTTGATAGAAATGCTCCACCAGCTGCAGCATCCATCGCTCCACTGAAAGTAGGGGACATCCCATTGTAAAATGTCTGTATCAATAGCCAACCGGGAATGCCATGATGAGGGAACTTCTGCAAATCTTTAAATCTCTCGCAAGCCTAATAGAAAGATTCTCCGTCCAATTGTCGGAAACCTTGAATATCATTCCTGTACTTTGTGGTCTTACTGAGAGGGAAAAACTTGGCTAGGAAAGCCTAAGAAAGTGCATCCCAGCTTAGGAAGGATTCATTTGGCACTGTACTCAACCATGCTTTGGCTCTTTCCCTTAGTAAGAATGGGAAAAGTCTGACTCGGATAGCATCGGTGGTGACATTGTGAATCTTGAAGGTATCACACACCTCCAGAAAGTACTCAAGATGTGAGGTTGGATCCTCCATTGGTAATCCTAAAAACGGATTACTCTGCAGCAAGTTGATTATAACTGGTTTGATCTCAAAGTCGTTTGCTGCAATCGGGGGGCGGGCAGCGGTCTGGATTGCTCCAGCGTTTGGCAAGTTGTAATCTCTAATCGCAGGACGAGGTAGTTGTGGTGGATCAACAACCCCTCTGCCTCTTGCATTGTTCGGATCTACAGCCATTGGTTTAGTTGGGGTTTTCTTTCTTTGCTTTTTCATCTTCATAACAGCGCTGAGTGTTCTCTCAATTTCCGGATCATAGGGAACTAGTTTCGAATCTCGAGATCGTCGCATGCACTATAGACCTGCACAAAAGCAAAGAAAAACCTTAGCTCAATTCCACAATGACTAAGATCAAAACACAAAGTAAAGTAATGGTCTAAAGCACTAGATCAAAATATTTAAGCAATATTGATTTAAAACGCCTTCCCCGGCAATGGCGCCAAAAACTTGTTGTGTGATTTTAAGTTAAACCAATCGTGTAAGTGTACACTTAAGATATACGTGTAGCACAACAGGATCGTAACCACAGGGAAGGGAAATCAATAACTACTCAATATCTTTTTCTAATCTATAGACCAAACGAATTCAAGTTGTTTATTAATCTACTAAAAATAAACTAAATGACTAACTAAAGTAAAGCAATTAACATAATTAAACACACTTAGATTAAACTCAATAACTTAAATAGGATGGAGAGTAATGACTATGCATTCAGGATTCAATATAATACTCGTTTGACAAGTGCAATTCTACAACCTAGTCACGTAAATTTGTATTATCCTCTCTCAAGGTATAACCAAGTGCTCAATTAAGCTCAACGTTTCTCTCGCAATCATTAATGAACTAATTAAACCAACAAGACCAAGACTAATGCAAATCAAATTCTAGCGGCTTGGCATGGAAAAAGATTTATCGTTGTATAGATTAAGAACGAATCTCTTCGCATTCCTAAAATCTACTAGTTATGAAAACTATCTCAATTACCATCAATCTCTCAATTCTCAGGTAATTCTCGATTATGCTAAGGGTGATCAGGCCGTCGCAATTCAATTCGAATCAGTTTTCAAACTAAGAATTAACACAAGTCATTCAAGCATCATATCAAACACTTATCATGCATTCATCATCACTCCCCTAGCCCTAGAGAATTAACTACTCATAATTAACTCAAAATTCATAAAACTAAAGGAAATTGCATTAAAGAAATTCATGTTCATCAAGTCTAAACAAAGTCTCATAAACCAAACTCTAAACATTCGATAAACTCTGGAAAAACAAATCTAACATGAAAAATGAGTTAAAACCAAACTTGGAGGAATTAGTTTGATGGCTAAAGCAATAAATAAAACCGAAAAAACTGAAACTGTTTAAGAACTCGATTCTTTCGTCTTCTCGAAATTCTCTGAACAACTCTTCCAAGCTCTGTGTCTCTTCTCTCCAAAACTAGGTCAAAAGCCGAAGAAGAAGTTCTCCAAGAAGACTCCAAAACGTAAGTAAATAGCAGCCCAAAATTCTGTTCCCCGCCCTAGGTAACGGGCGTTACCATTCCATGAGCAATCATGATTAACGCCCGTTACAGGCCTTAAATCACAATAACGCTTTTTTAAGTGGTCACGTGCGTTACCACTTTCCTTCTGCCTAGGGGTAACGGGTGTTACCCCTCCTGCGCCAAGAATCTCTTGCTACTGCCTCTGGTAACGGGCATTACAAGAGTTGTACTGCCAGGGAGTAACGGGCGTTACAAGAGTTGTACTGCCAGGGAGTAACGGGGGTTAACAATAATGCTCATCTAAGGGGTAACGGGAGTTACTTTTTTTTCTCCAAAAATACGTGAATTCGCCTCGCATCGCCGTTTCTTGACTCCAACCTCTAAAACACCTAAATGGAGCAAAATAAACACATAAACGCATCAAACGGCAAAAAAATATACTCTAATCAACGCTTAAATCTATGCGAATTTCACACTCAACAATTTCGTAGCTGTTATTTTGGTAGGAAAATAACAGGGATAAAAGCTATGAGCGAGTTTTATTATCGAATAAGTGATTTTAGAGGTTTTGGTATTTGCACCAACACTTTAATTTTATCTTCAACAACATGGTTCCATTACTTTCAAATAATATGCCCATTCAAAAACTTTTAATTTTCTTTTTTTTTTCTTTTTCTCTTTTGGTTTTCAGGGTGGGTTTGGGTGTTTGTGGTGGAATGAATTGGATTTGCCAAGAATTTTTTTGTGGGGATCTAATAATTTAGCATCTTTTAAATTTATGATGGTTGTTTCCTTTTTTGTCTTGATATCTATAACATCCCAATTCTCTAACATATTAGGTACGCCACTTGTTGACTTTCTTGTGTGTTTAATTATGTGATTTTATGTTTTGCGTGGCCTTATTTTCAACTCTTTAAGAGTTTAGGGGCTTGTTTGTAATTTTTCTCTTTTAGGGATTTTTCGATCACTACTCGTTCAATCAAGATTTTGACCCCTTTAACACGTTCGGGGCATCGAAACGAGTTCGTAGACTCTAAGTTTGCCCAATTCTGACGTCATTAGCCCCTCCTACCGTTCATTTTGCGTGCGAGGACTCGGGATAAAATAACCAGATCCTCGTTAAACGTGCCAGAGCATCAGACTTCAGCTCTCTCTCTCTCTCTCTCTCTCCCGCGATTCACAGCGTCCCCATTCACTATTCATACATAAACACACACACTAATCCAAATTCAGCTGATACTCGACGGAATTCGACGAATGAGTAGTCCATTTCGAAAAGCTCGACGACGCGAACACAACTGTGCCAAGATCTTGGCCCGATGACAAATGGTGGCGAAGATATCCATGATTTTCAGATGTGGCTGGTGGATGGCCGGACCACCGCGACTTCGCCGCCTCCTTGCGGCGGTTTCCGGCGGCTCTTTTTCGACACGACACCCAGGGTCTGAAAGAAGACTTCCCAGCGATCCTTTCTACTTGGCGGCATGGCCGTTGAGGCGGTGGTGGTGGCACACGCACCGATCGAAGGCGGCGGCAGTGGCGCGTGTTACTATAGCGCCACCAAACGCCACCCTCCGACGACTTTTTCCGGTGATGATTGATGGTTTCCAAGGTTTTCCAACCCCCCGGTCTCGTTTCTGGCCTCGGATTGACCCAATTCACGGAGTAGGTGGTGGTTCCGGAGAGGCATAGTGGTGGTTCACGATGGAGTTCAGCTCCGACGATTTTTCCCGGAGAATAGCTTATGGGTTTCGAAGGTCTCATCGCGCGTAAGATAATGTTTTTTACGGATTCGATTTTCATTCACCAATTTGGAAGTAATTTGGGGGTTTTCGTGCTCTTAGATCTGAAATTGGAGGAGATTGGCTTCGATTTTCCAGAAATTGATCGAGGATTTGGAAGAAGCATGAGGAGTTCTTGCACTGGTAAATTTTCAGGATTTTTTCGGCACGTTCCGGAGGCGGCCACTGTTCCCGCAGCTCCGGCGACCTTCGGACAGTTTGTCCGCCCCGTCATGGTGAGTCCAACACCACCTTCCGTTCTTTAACCGGACGCTGGGTTTATTTGTTATGAATTATTTTGTGTAATTGTGATTATTTTATTTAATTGTTTAAATGTAATTTAATTGCTAATTGCTTGATTTCTCGATCAAAATGTACTCCAATGTATACGAAATCATGTATTAAATGAATTATGAAATATATTGATTCTTTGATTTGCAATTTGAATCCCGATATGTTGAGATTTTGCTATTTGTTTAGCTTTGAAGGGGTGTATATGTAATTTTTCTAAACATTGTAAGTTCTATGACTTGAATTAATTAAACCTTGACGATTGGTAAACAAGCATGCTAACCTTGGCTACTTAAAAATGAGATACATGCTATGAATGATTTAATTGGAGACTTTTTGCATCTTGAAATTTAATCACATGCATTAAAATGAACCGATTATGTAATGTGTGAAATTATATGAAACTTTGTGTGATTGAATGAATTAGTTACCTTTGTTTATGCATTTATGACTTAGTAAGAGTTGGGTATATAACTTCTTAATCTTGAATGTAGTTAGACTTGATGTTATGTCGTTAAATACTTGATTAGGAGACTTTATGCCTATGAATTAAATGTTGAATTCATTTCTTACTTGCATACATGTATAATTACCTAAGAATGATCAAGTGATGGTGTAATATGATAATTTTCTGGTATTCTTTGAATTGGTATGCTCTTGATATGAGTAGTCGTGTTGATTTGCTTGGTTATTTGATAAAAGGGAGTATATGTGATGTTTGGAAACTATATGAATAGCCTAAGGAATTGTTTACGTTAAGTTGTTAGAAATGATAGGGGTTGTAAATGTAATATTCTCAAATCTTGTGAATCATCTAAGGGGGTGTTTGTGTAATATTTATGAAACTAGGAATGTATACAATATTTGAACTTGTATTCCAAGTATGTTATGAAATTGTAAAATATGTACAACTTTACTTATGGTTATCCATGATTAAGATTAGAACTTTTTATGCATAATTTGGATACTCTTGTTAGGAATAGTGCCCTTAAAGCAGCTTTTGGCTTTACTATTTCCTTGTAAAATCACAAACAGTCTTTGAATAATAAACGAAATGATTTTGTTCATTGGCATTAACTTCTTTATGTGCTTATTTATATCTGTTTGGGTTGACTGTGTTTTGGCATGTATTGAACTCCCCTAGTCTGATGAGGCCGTTAAGAACTTTGTTGTTATGGGAACAACACATGAAACAAGTTTTTAACTCCATAGGCGAGAATTAGAAACTTCTCCTAGTCGAGAGTCCGACAGACAGTGGGAGTGTCGACCTTAACTCTGTTGAGACTTGCTTAGGTGATTATATCCTTTTGAAGGATTACTCAGTTTCATGGAGTGATAATTGCATACGATGATGCGTTCATAATACATGAGGGTGATTGTTATAGAACTTCATCACTGAGATGTCCAGCGTGAGAACATTCCTAAAAGGGAAAGGAAGTTTCTAGAAACTTCCAGATTAGGAAATATCTCACAGGTCAATAACGTGATTCATTAATCCTTAAACTTGAGATTCTGTAATGTCTCATATGAACTAACTCTGTAATCTTTGACATAGGCTCAAAAGGGTTTCGACATACTGAAACCTGAACCACGGCCTATGTTGGGATTACACAAGTAGCATATGTAGAATTAGTAGAATCGACAAAGGACCTACACTTATTGCAAGAACAAGAATGATCTCTTAATGATTGAGTTGTTCGTAGTCCATTAAACTTAAACCCTTGGCCAAGGTGGGTAAAAGATCAAGATATCAAGAAAATAGGGTTTTCTTGGATTGAGGTCTAAATGGATATGAAACGAACTTAACTTTAAAGATCAAGAATATTTAGGCTCTAAGAATATTCTCATGCCTTAGTTCTTGATTGAGAGATAGAGTTGTAGGAGGATCATATTTCACTGTATGTTATTAACTGAAAGGTTCTTCGATTTATTTCGTTATTCGGCAAGGGGTCACACACCCATTGCTAGATTACGGTAGTGTGATCTGTGAAGTGATTAATGAATTAGTGAATTAATTAATTACTGTCACTGCTAATCGAATAATGAACCTAAAGGGTCACACACAAATGCCAGGACACGAGGGTTCTGGTAGGATGTTAATATGATTAACGAAGGATCAAATTGTTGATCGAATTGGATAGAGTAACACGTGGGCATTGCCACGTGTCATGCACACGTGGCACGTACATGTCTCCAAGCGTGTAATTTTATTACATGTAAATTCTTTTCTAGAATTAATTAATTAAATTGTAATTAATTAATTTATGTCTTTTAATTAATTTTGAATTAATTGTTAATATTTTATTTTTCAAGCTTACCCAATAAATAATTAATTCAGAATTAATTAATTTATTGAATCTCGACTTTTAGCTTTAAGAAAGTTGAAAAGTCTAACTTCCTATTATAGGAGAGAGAAAGTTGATTCTTGCAAGACTTGGAGAACAAGTTGGGAACTTATTTTCTCCAATTAAATTAAATAATTAAATTAGTTAAATAGTGAGCAAGAAAACAAAACCCACTAGGTTTATGAAACCCTAGGGTTCGAACTCACCTTGTATAAATACAAGGGTGGGGCTTCTCTTATTCTTTAGACCAACACTCACGAAGTGTTAAGTTTTTTAGAAAAATAAAAGAAAAGTTTTCAAAGCCAAACCCTAGCCATTAACACAAGTTATAGAACTAGCATTCTCACTTGCTTGTCGTGTTCTAGGACTGGTATGGATACGCTTTGGAGGATCGCTGCTTTGGGATTTGTCGAGAAACGTTCGAGGGAGTCTCCGCTTGAAGGGTGTTCAGTAGGCGGTACTGGCATCACTAGAAAGCTTCAATTTACGTAAGTTTCTAAACACCCTGTGATACGATACGAGAATTACAAGTCCATGATCAATCTTTTGGAAAAATTTTAAATTTCCACTGTGCTTACTCTTCTAGTTTTCCAACAAGTGGTATCAGAGCCACCTTGCAACGCTCGTATTGTATCGTTACAACTTTACGAATTTTGACGAAAATTCTTGAATTTGATTGTATATTATGTATTCTTGTTTTTGTTTGAAATACGAAGTTGCCGGATCAAAACTGTTTCTTGAAAATTTTGTGAAAATTATTTCCTGATTAATCTGGTTTTAAACTGTTTTAGTTCAAATTATTTAGAACTGTTTTCATTTGAAGCTGAATTTGGATTGTGGGAAAATTGCAAAACGACAACTTCGGAACGGGTTCACCCGCGCGCGATTGAGCGGAGCACGTACGCGCATGGGGTGGCAAGACGCCGCCCCGCCTTAAAGAAACCCGCGGGAGCAGCGGCCGGGCGCGCGAGGGCCGCGCGCGCATCAGCGTGTGCAGCGCCTAGGTGTGCCTAGGCCTGCTGCTCGCCCTGTCCCGACAGCATGCCGGCGGAGCCCGCACGAAGCGTGCGCGCAGGCCAGCGCGCTGCTGTGTGGCGTTGCCGCCCATCCGTCCCGGTTCTCGCCGGGCTGTGTGCTGGGGCGTTGCCTGCTCGCATGCACCTTGTGGCTTTGTTTTTCGTTTCGTGTTTCTGGCTTTTAAAATCCCGTTTTGTAAAATCTGATTTTTATTTTAAAATTTGATTTTAATTTTATAAAATTATTTTTTTGAAATAATTATAAATACTGGGGTTTTATGAATTAAAGTCAAGTTCTATTTTTTTCGAGAAAATTACGAAAATCACTTTGAATGATTTATTTGACAAAAAATAAATTTTGAATTAATTGTTGTTTTGTCATAATCCGGCAGATTCGATTTTGAATAAATTCTTGAATAATGAACTATATTCAAAGTACTTAAGTTAATTGTAACTTGAAGTCAAGGAAATTTTAAATTTAATTGGTAAATTTAAATTCAAGCGGAATCCTGCTAGTTTAGGTGATCATGGGTTAGTCTTATGTATGGTTTTAAATTCTGCACATGGATGATTTCAATTGGGGTTGGAGCCCCATAGTTGCGCATTTTCAATTGGGGTTGGAGCCCTACTTATGTGCGTACTGTTATGTGTTTATTATGTGGCTTTCCTTATTATTGTTTTTTGGTCGGGGTATGCCCCGTGTACTTGTTTATGGCCAATATGAAGATTGAGCAATATTACTTTATGTAAAGAGAGTAGAACTTAGGAAGTGAGGTTTTTATTTTCATTTTGGAGACAAACACCCATGGAATACGAAGGATCCACAAGGAGCACTTGAAGAACGGTGGCCATAAGAAGACCCCTCAAAATGTTTAGGAGGGTTTCTATTAATGTAATAGATAGGGCGTTTTTCCATTAAATTTTGTACCCCTATGTGATATGAACTGTCTTATGTGGCATGAATGTTAGAACTAGTGATTTTGGAGTGGCTCCCGAAATCACATATAAGATAGGATACCTGTGATCATCTCATAATTAGTATCATGCTAGGACATGTTATCTGTTAATTGCTTCTGTGATGCACTTTATGTGAAACTGCATTAAACAAGGCAATTAAAATTTGGATAACATTATATGTTGGTGAGGTCATTCGAAAATCCCAATTAAAATATTGAGCTAAATTCGAATAAATAGGTATTTTATCATGGTAATAAAATTCCTAGCATTCCATCAATAGGATTTAGAACTTAATAAGCGAACCTAATTGCTGTCTCACGAGTCGTGGGGTAATTAGTGGATCTTGTTAACTCTTAGTTTCCTGATTAATCACTTTATGTAATTAATATTTCTTGACCATTTTAGAATGGGCGATGTCTCACGAGTCGTGGGTTGTTCCGGACTAAGTTTGGTTGAGATCTTATGATTGATGGGTTTAGCTCAACACTGAAGTAGATATGGATGTCTCACGAGTCATGGGTCCATAGTCAAAAGATCAGTGATGCAAAAACATTACTAGGAATTCAATGAGAGATCGAATTGGTAAATAGTACCTACCTAAGATTCTTAGACCTTTGGATGTCTCACGAGTCGTGGGTCCAGAACTAAGATTGCTTGGGATCCTAGTACCCACTGAGAAAATAAGTTTCTTCTAAAGTCGTTGGGATTTCTAGACTTTCTAAAAACAGTGGGAGAACATATTTCTAAAGACCTTGATAATATGTATAATCGTTATTATTCAGCATGCTCATGATTTCCCTATTTTTCCACTTAGGTTGTAGTTCTGTGATTCTCTACAATTGAAATGGCAACCAAAAACCCTTTGGTATCCATCCTCGAATCAAACAAGTTGATGGGGCCCAATTACTCTGATTGGCTTCGGAATCTAAAGATAGCTTTAGATTCTAAGAAGAGAAGATATGTTCTCTTCGAGGGAGAGCCTACCCGTGAAGGGGAAGCTCCGACTCGGGCCAAAAGAGAGGCGATTGCAAAATGGTCTGAAGATAATCTTCAAGCCCATTGCCTCATGTTGGCCAACAAGTCTCCGGACATGCAAAGGCAACACGAGTCAATGGAATACACTTGGGAGATTTATGACCATCTCGAGCAATTGTACCGCCCCAAAGAGCGTGTTCTAAGGTACAACACCTCTAAGGAGCTCTTTTATCTCAGAATGAAAAAAGTTACAAGTGTCCACGAACATGGTCTTAAGTTTCTTGCTTTGTACTAGAAACTTACCTCCATGGAGATGCCTCTGAGCGAGGAACTCGCCGTGGACCTGTTGCTTACATCGCTTCCACCATCATTCAATCCTTTCGTGCTGAACTTCAACATGAATCATGCTCATGCTACTGTCGCTGAGCTGATTAGTCAACTTGTGACTGCTGAAGTCACGATAAAGAAGGATAACAAAGTAATAATGGTCACTTCCTCTTCTAGGCCTTCTAAAAGCAAAGGGAAGAAAGTTCCCAAGAAGAAGGGATCTCTTAAACCCGATGGAGGGGTTAAGAAGAGAAAGGCCAAGAAGAAAAGGGATCAAAGAGAGGACGTTTGCCACCACTGTGGCAAGAAAGGGCATTGGAAGAGGAACTGCCAAGAGTACAAGGATACTCTAAAGAAAGGTATGTTTATTGTTGAAGCAAATCTATCTATTGATTCTAATTCTTGGGTACTTGATATCGGCTGTGGAGCTCATATCTGTAATGATGTACAGATGCTAAATGAGGTTCAGCAGCTCGAAGAAGGAGAATGCATCTTGAAGGTTAGGAATGGATCAAGCGTTCAAGCTCAAGCCATTGGGACGTGTAGATTAGATTCAGGTGTCTTTACTTTAGGTTTGAATAAAGTCCTTTATGTACCTTCTATTATTCGTAATATAATTTCCATTCCAATATTAGATTGTGAAGGATATGAGACTTTCTCCAAAAATGGAAAATTTTATCTTAAGAAGAATAAAGCTTCCGTTTTACTTAGTACATTATCTAATGGACTTTATACAACTAAAGACACCAATATTTTGAATATGCAACAATTAAACAAACGCAAAAGAGATGACAAGATCTCGGCTTCTTTATGGTACGCACGTTTAGGTCACGTTTCTAAAGATAGGATTGCTAAGTTAACCAATTTAGGATCATTTTATGATAATGAACTTAAAGAGTTGACTCATTGTGAATCATGTCTTAAAGGAAAGATGGCTAAATCTCCCTTTAATGGTAAAGTGGAACGTGCGAATAAAGTATTGGATTTAATCCATACTGATGTTTGTGGACCACTTAGTGTAAGTACTAGAAACAATCATCAGTATTTCATAACCTTCATAGACGACTTTAGTCGTTTTGGTTATGTATACTTAATGAAGTATAAATCCGAAGCCTTTGAGAAATTCTTGGAATTTCAGAAGGAGGTTGAGAACCAAACTGGTCACAAGATTAAGACACTTTGATCTGATCGAGGTGGCGAGTATCTAAGTGATGAATTCCTTAGTCATCTCAGAGATAATGGAATTATCTCTCAGTGGACTCCACCGGGAACTCCTCAATTAAATGGAGTTTCGAAAAGAAAGAACAGAACCCTACTTGATATGGTTCGTTCCATGATGAGTTTCATTGAATTGCCACCATCATTCTGAGGCTATGCCCTAGAATCAGCAGTTAAGATTCTGAATCTTGTTCCCTCCAAATCTGTACCCAAAACCCCATATGAGATGTGGTTTGGCAAAATCCCTAACTATTCTTACTTAAGAATTTGGGGTTGTCCTACTTACGTGAAAAGGACAGTGAGAGATAAGCTTGAAGCTAGATCAAGCTTATGTAACTTCATAGGATATCCTAAAGAGTCAATAGGATATTATTTCTACGATTATCTTGAACAAAAGGTCTTTGTGTCAAGAAACGCCACTTTTCTTGAGGACTCGTTCCTTAAAGAAAAGAAAGGCATGATCGCAGAACTCGAAGTGGTTCGAGACCAAGGTCCCACACCTAGCTCGGAGAATAACGTCCCTATCCCTAGCCAAAAGAGTGATACACGCAAAAATCCTCCTCAAATGAGACGATCTGAACACATTCCTAGATAACCAGAGAGATGGTATGGTTTTCTCCACCAAACATCTCAAATGGACAATGATCCATTAACTTATGAGGAGGCACTGTTAGATTCAGACTCTGAACAGTGGAAAGAAGCAATGAAACCCGAAATGGATTCCATGTACTCTAACCAAATTTGGACCTTGGTTGATCCACCTGATGGGATCAGGCCCATTGGGTGTAAATGGATATATAAGTGCAAGTTTGGAGTAGATGGAAGCGTGGTAACCTTTAAAGCAAGATTAGTTGATAAGGGTTTTACTCAAAGACCAGGTGTAGACTTTTATGAAATCTTCTCCTCGGTTGCAATGCAAAAATCCATTAGGATCTTGCTTGCCATTGCTGTATATTATGACTATGAGATTTGGCAAATGGATGTGAAAACTGCCTTTCTCAACGGAGACATTGACAAAGACATTTACATGGAGCAACCCATGGGTTTCACATTCAGTGGGAGCGAGCAAAAGGTTTGCACGCTTCAACGTTCGATCTACGGATTGAAGCAAGCTTCTAGGAATTTGAACATTCGATTTGATGAAGCAGTCAAATCGTTTGGCTTTATTCAAAATCCGAATGAGTCCTGCGTGTATAAGAAATAATTGGAAACCTCGGTTCAATTTCTGATACTTTATGTAGATGACATCCTCCTCATTGGGAATGCGAAGGATGACATGAAAGTGACAAAGTCTTGGTTATCGAACCAATTTGAGATGAAGGATCTTGGTGATGCATCCTACATTCTCGGTATAAATATCTATCGGGATAGATCTAAGAGATTGTTAGGATTATCACAGTCGGTTTACGTAGACAAGGTACTAAAGAGAATTAGTATGGAAGAATCCAAACGTGGAAAACTTCCAATAGGCCCGGGAACAGTTCTTTCGAAGAAGCTGTGTCCCAAGACTAAACTTGAAAAGTCCAGGATGTCCAAAATTCCTTATGCATCAGTTATAGGAAGCATAATGTATGCAATGCTATGTACTCGACCGGATGTGGCTTATGCACTTAGTATGACTAGCCGATTCCAATCTGACCTTGGTGAAGGCCAGCAAGATCTTGTCATTAAAGGATACTGTGATGCAAGCTTCGCATCAGACATGGATGACTTTAAATCCATGTCAGGATACATATTCTGCCTAAACGGTGGAGCAGTGAGTTGGAAAAGTTCCAAACAAGCGAGCACTGCAGATTCGACCACTGAGGCCGAATACTTAGCTGTAAACGACGCAGCTAAGGAAGGTGTTTGGGTAAGAAACTTCATCCACGAGTTGGGTGTAGTTTCTAGCATTAAAGACCCCGTTACAGTGTTTTGTGATAACACCAGGGCAGTTGCTCAAGCAAGAGAACCAAGATCTCACCAAAGGACCAAGCACATTTTGAGGAAGTATCGCTTAATCCGTGATATCATCAAGAGAGGAGATGTACAAATTGAAAGGGTCACATCGACAGAGAACATGGTAGATCCACTTATAAAAGCCCTTTGTCAATAGGCTTTCGAAGGACATCTTCAGAAGATGGGACTTAGATTAGCACCTGAGTGGCTTTGATGGGCAAGTGGGAGATTGTTAGGAATAGTGCCCTTAAAACAGCTTTTGGCTTTACTATTTCCTTGTAAAATCACAAACAGTCTTTAAATAATAAACGAAATGATTTTGTTCATAGGCATTCACTTCTTTATGTGCTTATTTATGTCTGTTTGGGTTGACTGTGTTTTTGTATGTATTGAACTCCCCTAATCCAATGAGGCCGTTAAGAACTTTGTTGTTATGGGAACAACACATGAAACAAGTTCTTAACTCCATAGGCGAGGATTAGAAACTTCTCCAAGTCGAGAGTCCGACAGACAGTGGGAGTGTCGACCTTGACTCTGTTGAGACTTGCTTATGTGATTATGTCCTTTTGAAGGATCACTCAGTTTTATGGAGTGATAAGTGCATACGATGATGCGTTCATAATACATGAGGGTGATTGTTACTAGAACTTCATCACTGAGATGTCCCGTGTGAGAACATTCCTAAATGGGAAAGAAAGTTTCCAGAAACTTCCAAATTAGGAAATATCTCACAGGTCAATAACGTGATTCATTAATCCTTAGACTGGAGATTCTGTAATGTCTCATATGAGCTAACTCTGTAATCTTTGATATAGGCTTAAAAGGGTTTCGACATACTGAAACCTGAACCATGGCCTATGTTGGGATTACATAAGTGGCATATGTAGAATTAGTAGAATCGACAAAGGACCTACACTTGTTGCAAGAACAAGAATGATCTCTTACTGATTGAGTAGTTCGTAGTCCATTAAACTTAAACCCTTGGCCAAGGTGGATAAAAGATCAAGACATCAAGAAAATTGGGTTTTCTTGGATTAAGGTCTAAATGGATATGAAACGAACTTAACTTTAAAGATCAAGAATATTTAGGCTCTAAGAATATTCCCATGCCTTAGTTCTTGATTGAGAGAGAGAGTTGTAGGAGGATTGTATTTCACTGTATGTTATTGACTGAAAGGTTCTTCAATTTATTTCGTTATTCGGCTAGGGGCCACACACCTATTGCTAGATTACGGTAGTATGATCTGTGAAGTGATTAATTAATTAGTGAATTAATTAATTGTTGTCACTGCTAATCGAATAATGAACCTAAAGGGTCACACACAAATGCCAGGACACGAGGGTTATGGTAGGATGTTAATATGATTAACGAAGGATCAAATTGTTGATCGAATTGGATAGAGTAACACGTGGGCATTGCCACGTGTCAAAAGCACGTGACTGCCACGTGTCACACGTAGCCACTGGGTGGCTGCCACGTGTCATGCACACGTGGCACGTACGTGTCTCCAAGCATATAATTTTATTACACGTGACTTCTTTTCTAGAATTAATTAATTAAATTGTAATTAATGAATTTAAGTTTTTTAATTAATTTTGAATTAATTGTTAAAATTTTATTTCTCAAGCTTAACCCAATAAATAATTAATTGAGAATTAATTAATTTATTGAATATTGACTTTTAGCTTTAAGAAAGTTGAAAAGTCTAACTTCCTATTGTAGGAGAGAGAAAGTTGATTCTTGCAAGACTTGGAGAACAAGTTGGGAACTTATTTGCTCCAATTAAATTAAATAATTAAATTAGTTAATTAGTGAGCAAGAAAACAAAACCCACTAAGTTTATGAAACCCTAGGGTTCGAACTCACCTTGTATAAATACAAGGGTGGGGCTTCTCTCATTCTTTAGACCAACACTCACGAAGTGTTAAGTTTTTGAGAAAAATAAAAGAAAAGTTTTCAAAGCAAAACCCTAGCCATTAACAAAAGTTATAGAACTAGCATTCTCACTTGCTTGATCGTGTTCTAGGACTGGTGTGGATACGCTTTGGAGGATCGCTGCTTTGGCATCTGTCGAGAACCGTTCGAGAGACTCTCCGCTTGAAGGGTGTTCAGTAGGCGGTACTGACATCACTAGAAAGCTTCAATTTACGTAAGTTTCTAAACACCCTGTGATACGATACGAGAATTGCAAGTCCATGATCAATCTTTTGGAAAAATTTTAAATTTCCGTTGTGCTTACTCTTTTAGTTTTCCAACAACTCTAACTACCTAAATTGATCTTGAATGTTTTAGATATAGGTTGCTTGAGCTTTAGTGGATTGTACTTGAATACTCACTATGATTATTTGAATTCCCTTTATAAGTATGTTTGGACGTATTGCTTGTAAATGTGGCCTTGTTGAGCATGAATGTATGTTGGTTGACCACGACACCACATTAAAAGCACAACATGGACACTTATGCATATCCACAATCATGTTGAGCATTGTCGTGCGTCTTTATGGTTCATTTTTAAGTTTGAGTCTTTTATTTTGTATTCAGTTTGGTACAGGTGCACCCGGGGTGGTGACAAATGGGTCTTGTGGGTGCCGGGGTGAACCGTTTGATTTATCTTCAGCTTCGTTTGGTGTCAGGTGAGGTTTTCTTTCTTTTAGTTAGTATGACCTACAACCCTAAGTGAATATTGAGCCCGCATGCGACCTATGTATATTTATACTTATGTAAATACATGTTTGATTAGTATTTTGTGGGAATTGGCCCGTTTTGTTATGAATCTTTGAAAAACGCTTTTATATACATACGTAGACTATATTTTCGTTTGTTTGATTTGAAAAGGGTTTGTGTGTGTGATTTTTGAACTAGCGAGCTTCGGACTTTGAAATATGAGTCCGTAAAATTCAGAAATTTTGAAAATTTAGTTCTTTTTTACTTATGAATTTATGAACTGGCCCCGGAGAAGTGGTATGTGATCTCGGGTCGGCCGTGGGGTCGCCGAGCTCTCTCATCAACACAACTCCAATTATGTAGAGAGATTCGCCCAACTTCGGGGGGGTCGAAGAGAAGGCAACCTCTTGAGAGCCGATGGTAACCCCCGTCGGTGGATCGGGTAGGATCCCCCGAATCCAACCTTATGACGAGAGAACCGGGGTTGAGGATGCGCATCCTCACCCCCACTCGGAGAAGGAGGTTTGATTTAGAATTTTGTTTGTATTTTGATTTTGAATTTATTTATAAAAGGAGTTAGGTTGGCTAGAAGCTCGTGCTCGTCGAGTTGTTTCGATTTTGATTATGAATATTGTTCGTGAAACAGGAGTGGACTTCTAATTTATAAAATTGGTTGATTTTGGCCTTCGGCCTTAAACCCTTTTTCCTTATATATAGCATCACTGGATAAAATGATTTAGAATGCAAAAACCACGCCCCGGTTCATGAACTCTTTAATTTTTGAATATGTTATGCTCTTACGTATATGTACGTGTGCGTGTGTTAGCCCCCTCACCAGTCTTTAGGACTGACCCCTCCTCGTTGTTTTCTTTTCCCCCTTCTCTGTGTTAAGTTGCAGGTTTACTTTTGGAGTTCGTTGGAGCTAGGCGGTTGAGTCGAGTCTTTCGTTTTGTCCGAGTTAAGTTAGGTCTTTGTATTTGTATATGTCTTGCATGCATTTGAATTCGTTATACATTATAATTTGTATATGTTTATTTTATTCGTTATGTTATATTATTCTGGACAGGTTCTGACTAGTTGAATCCGTTTTTATTGTATGGAATTTGTGACAGGTTAGGATAGGTTCTGACTAGTTGAACCCGTTTTTATTGTATGAAATTTGGGACAGGTTAGGATAAGTTCATGGATTAGTTGAACCCGTGTAGTTGATGTTGATTTACTTTCTGGAGTGTATAAATTATGCTTATCATTTTAAAGTTTTTGAAAGTTCGTATTTTGTACCGCTTCCGCATTCAGGTTTTGCATATTTTCATTTGTACAGGGTTTAGGTACCGCCTAGCTTAGGTTGGATTCTTTGTTTGTCACCCGTTCACTTTGACCGGGTGCGCGTGCGGACTTCCCATTTCGTACACGTGTCAGGTCTTAGTGCGGGGGATGTGGTGCCTCACGGGTGGGGTGCTACAATATCACTTTCAAGATTTCAAGAGAATTCTAGAAAGTAACTCATAATTTAATTTACTAATTTTTGTAGCTTACTTCGTGGGGCTCCAGGTTAGATATTGGACTTGCTTCAAGATGATTTCTTACCCAGGTATGTATATATCTATATCTATCTAGTGTGTGTGGTAATTATTTGTATGTATAAATATGCAATTATTTGATTTTTTTTCTTAATAGACACTTACTTAATTCTATGACTATCATTAAATTGTGAAATTATTCTAGATCCATATATTGTGGGTGTGCTTTTGTTGGTTTTGTTGCAATACATTGTTATTTTCCATTGTTGTTTCTAATTGCTTCCTTTCAGTTTTTGATACTTCCTTTCAGTTTTTGATTTCCTTAATGAAATTGACTTGATTTGAGTTTATTGGTCTTGAGTTTTAACTTTTTGTTGGGTTTGCTGGAGTTAATTTAATTCCATTGATGTTAAATGGTGTTTGTAAACTGTTCTTTTTAAAATTTATTTTTATGTTTCTTTATTAAAAATAGTGCCCTTAAAGCCAATGATGTAATTAGCTTAGTATTTTTCCTCTTGTAAATCACAGACAATCATTGAATAATAAACAAACTGATTAGATCGTAGGAAAACACTTCTTCATATACTCTTGTTTGATTGTATGTTTACTTTAACTGCGCATGTATAAGAACTCCTCTAGTCTCATTAGCTCATAGGACTCAATCACTCAAGAGAAGTGGTTCATGAGATGAGCCCTAAATCATATAAGCTAAGATTAGAAATCACTCCAAGCCCCGTGAGTCCTAAAGATAGTGGGAGTGTCAAACTGACTCGCTTAAGGCTTGCTTATGTGATCCCGCCCTTAAGAAGGATCACCTTGTTTCATGGGCTGTAAAGTGTATGGTTGATATGTGCGTGATACATGTGGATGCTCATTTCTGTTGAATGAGTACACTGAGGTGTCCCGTGTGAGAATATCTCATGAGTCATTGATGTGATTAACTAATCCTTAGACTTGAGATTCCATCGATGCTTTATGTGAGTTTACCTATAGTCTTATATATAGGCAGTGACGGAGCTACATTACCATGAGGGGGTACAATTGACCCCCCTCAAAAAAAAAAATTCTTTTATTATATAGGTATTTAGATATATGTATATGTAATTTTATGGGATTTTTTATTATTGACCCCCCTCACCAAATTTAAAATTAATCCTAGTGAGGGTCAATATAGTAAATTATTAATAATTGAGACACCTAAAAAACTTTATGGGATCTTTCTTTAGTATTATGCTTTGGTCGACCCCCCTAAAAAAAATTTCTGGCTCCGCCACATATAGGCCCAAAAGAATGTCACCCGAGATAGCTAAATTATGGCTTATATTAGGGCTGCAAAAGTGGCACATGAAAGCATATGCGAATCAATAAAGGACCTAAACTTGCTTTAGCAAGTTAATCACTTATTGTCTAAGTCATTTATATTCCATCCAGGAGTCCTTGGCCAAGGCAGTGGATCGAGATCAAGAAAAGGGTCTCTTGGATCAAGATCAAATGGATAAGAAATGAACTTGACTTTAAGATCAAGGTTATTAGGGTTCTAATGATTGCCTTGCCCTAGACCTTTATTGACAGATAGGTTGTAAGAGGATCTTATTCACATATGTCAATGACTTAAAGGTTATTTAGAATTGATACATTCTTATTCAGCTAGGGGTCACACACCTGTTGCTAGACTATGGTAGTCTGATCTGTAAACTGATTAATTAATAAGAGTATTAATTAATCAGTGTCACTAGTAATTGAATAAAGAGCCTAGAGGGTCACACACAAATGCTCGGTCACGAGAGTCTAAGCTTGAATCGATTAAACGAGATGATCAAACCAACCAAATAGTTGGAAAGGGGCCACACGTACGTGAGGCACGTGCGGGGCACGTGTCAAGGAATGACACGTGTCATAGTTAAATAATTAAATTAGTTTAATTATTTAACGGGCTTTAATTTAATTATGAATTATTAACTAAACCCTAATTTGGAAATAAAAGTTTAATAAATAATTATTGTGAATTAATTAATTGTTAGCATTATTTATTTATTAAAAATAAATAAAATATCTCTTGAAAATATCTAAAGGAGTTAGATAAAGTTTCTTGCAAGACAAGTTGATCAAAAAGGAGTTTTGGTTAAAGTAGAAAACCTTTTCTTTTCTAGCAAGAAATCCTATGCAAGGAAGGATCCCAAACCTTCCCACATAGGACAAGGGGTTCAAACCCCTTAGCTATATAAGGGTGGGGTTTGAACCCCATAGACAGTGATAGACAAAATTTCCTTCTCCAAATTATATCATATAAACCTTAGAGATCCTAACACTAAATATAGCACTAGCATCGTCCCTATTTAGATCTTGATCGAGGTTGGTGTGGACTATTCTCTAGAGGACTGCTAATTTGGAGTTTTGAAGATTCGAAGGAGTTCGAGGGACTTACCGCGCGAAGCGCGTTTGTAGGCGGCTCAAACGTGTCAAGAAAGACTAACTAAAAGTAAGTTCTTGAACACCTTATAGATTGGAAATAGAAATTGCAAATCTATGATCTATCTTTTGGAAATAAAATTTAAATTCTGTTGCGTTTATGTTTCCATTTTCCAACATTCTTTTCCTTAGAAACTTGATTAGATTGATGTTCATTTGATTCCATCGATGTTAATTATTGTTTGCTATATTTTCCTTTTTTATTTGATTTATTTGTCTGTACTTTTTTGTTTCTTCCTTATATTATTAGAGTGAATTTGTTTGATATTTTATTAGAAGATAAAATCAAATTTTGCATTTGATTTAAGATTTAAATGATGTTTTTGTCCAGTCCTGTGAATTCTTCCTTTTTGAGTTATAGTTTGATTTAGCAAGAACTAGAATTGAGATTAACTTTGTCAAATATGTCATATGTAATGGACAAGCTGATTGATCATTTTGTATTTCATTTCTTATTATGTTCATTTTATTCCTTCTTATTTCTAATCAAAATAAATGAATTGGCTATTTTTGTTGTTCTTGTGGCCTGTGGTTTGTGAACATTTAACAAATTGATGTTGTTCAAGAATCAATACAACAAAAAAAAAAAGAATAAAAAAAAAAAAAAAAAGCTCATGTTATTCAAGTGAACTAGTTGTTGTGTTGCACTTAGCTTTACCATTTTCTTTTGAGTTATTTTAGTAACATTTGGTGATATTGACTCCTGAAGATCCAATTCTGTGAATTAATGTAGTTTCGGTTCTTCTGCTTCTGTTTTTCTAGTTCCTTGGATGAGGTGGACTAGAATTTTTTAGGTTTAAATTTTCATGCAAAAAATATAGCAAAAATCTTATTTAATGCATTCTTTTCTTGTAGTGTTCCACAACAATGTTACACTTCATAACTAAATTGTTTGGTTCTATAAAGATGTTGTCTCTATTGTGTGTGTTCTTGTTCCTTTTATGCCCAAGTGTATGTTTGCATATATATAATTATGTTTGTATTTGTTTTGATGGCTGCTATATTATATTCTTTTAGTTTGGTTTTTTGTGTGTTTTTTATTTCCTTTTGATATTATTACATAAAGTTCTAGGTAAACCATTCATTTCTTTCACACATCTACTGATGAAAGGCACTACTGCCAGCATTTATATGCAATAGTGAAGAGATTATTTGTTTTTTATGAGCTTTTGCTAATTTTAAGTGCTTAGTTGATGGGACTACAAATATAATCGTAAAAACCATATTTTTATATTAACTCAAAGAGTAACATTTATGTCTAGTTTTCCTAATCATAATGTGACACCCCGTCTGCTCGTACATACAGTTTCGTGCCACGTGTGAGTTTATTTTCCGTATTTTCATTTATTTCATACTTATTTGATGCATTTATTTGATATCTAATTCTTTATTATATGACTTAAATGATTTTATATGAAATATTTGATTTAAATGCCAAGAATATGCTTTAAGTGATTATATGATTTGAATTCTTAGGACTTATGAATTTATAAGATATGAATCTATGTCTCTAGCATGTTGATTTCATGAATTATATGATATATATATGATTTAAGGGCTTAATTGCATGATTTTAATTTATTTTAGACTTGATTGAAACTCTTAAGGACTCAATTGCACTTTTTCATAAGTTTTGGCCCAATGTGCAATTTGGTCATTCTTGAGTTCTTATTTGCAAAATATGAGCTTAGGAATTCGGATTCGAATTTTGACTCTACCGTTGGACTCGTTTCGACGATTCGGATCCAATGGGATAAGCCTTGTATTTTTCTGGAGCCGTTCGGACCCCCCGACGACCTAAAATTTGACCAAGTGATTCGTTTATGCTACCCTACCTATTTTTCGAGTCCATGACCCTTTTCTTGAGCCCCATTTGACCAAGACATAACCCATCTCTCTCCCTCACAACGTACCAAACAAGCAAGGAAGCAAGATAAGAAGTACCAAGGGTTCTACACCATTATTTTCACCTCAAGAGCTCATATCCCTCCATTTTCTTCCCTAAGCATCAAGGTAAGTTAGGAATCTTGTTCTCCACATTCTTGTGCTCATTTCTATCCATGAGAATCTTGTTTGTAGTTGGAGATGCATGCTAGATGACTACCCATGTGAATAGTAAGGGTTTTAATGAAATCTTGGATTATGCTTTGAACTTGGGGTTATATGATAAGATATGCATTGAATGAAGTTCTTATGAGTTGGTATGCCACATTTATGTTGATTTTTAGCTTGGTAGTTGGGAGGAAATTGATGTGCCATTAATGAGCTTCAAGGTTTGAAAATGGTGGAATATGTTATGCTTGTTTTCATGCTTCTTTGATGAGGGATTATGATGTTATACTTGAAGGAGATTGTGTGCTTAAGTTTGTGTATTTGTTGGACTTGGATTGCTACTGTTGTCGTTAATTTTCTTCCCTCTTCTCCCGCATGCTCTGTTTCTGCGTATCTTTTTTTTAACTTCAAGATAGGGGTCGCGGTCGCGACCATTTTATGAACAAAACGATCGCGACGAGGCCTATTCAGAATTAGCTTCTGATTTTGCATCGCGCCCGTGACGATTTTTGTCTCGGCTGCGACGGGTATGAAGCAGAGGTTACTGGCCTTACATCACGCCAGCGACGGTTTACGTCACGGCCGCGATGGTTGTGCAGAAGGAGCTATTGATGTTGTGTCGCGCCCGCGACACTTTGTGTCACGGCCTCCACGGCAATGCAGAGGACCTACTGACTTTACGTCACGCCCGCTACACTTTGTATCAAGGCCACGACGGTTTGTTTGGCGCCAAGTGTGATTTTGAATGTATTTTGGTGCATGTTATCTCGTTTATTCCGTTTCTTCCTTCGCCGATCATGACCCCTATATGTAAATGTGTTTATGCGTAATCTTCAGCTATGCATTCAACCTTATGATCATTTTGTACAAATATATGATTAAGTGTTTATGTATGAACGAATTTGACTTAATTCGAACATCTTAACATATGCATTCGCATTCATAAGCTTTGCCGAGCATCTATTTGGTACATAATCGAGTCTAAGTCTCGGGTATTGTGTTTGTTTGTTTCAAAGCCACTTTCGAAAGACGTCTTACCCGAGGCCTGGGTGTTTATTGCTCATTTTGGTCCTCCTTCTTCTAAAGTTTTGCTAAAATGAGGGTTAGGACTTTTCTTTTAGTTAAGCAACCTATAACTTATTACGTGTTGATTTCTCACCCCGCATGCGACTATATATCTTATGTATATAGCTAAATATTTGTTTATAAGCTATGTATATGACCTTATGAATACGCTTCAAGTTTATGAAAATGATATAAATATGAGCATACGTAAGCTTACGTTTTTAACGCTTTATCTACTTATATGATTAAGTATGTGCGAGCTGAGCCCTGAAACATGGGAATTTGGTAAGATAAGGTATTTTGGGCTCCGGGAATTGTGGGTAACGACGCTCGAGACTACAAGGACTGTTGGTTTATGCCTGTGCATAATTCCCATTTGAAGTACTTACACGCGACTCTTGGAGGTTGAGGAGGCGTGGTGCTTTGAGCCTTCGGTGAATAACTGGGGAAGGCACAATGTGGGTTAGCTACCCCGTGTGTATTGGTAAAGTAGGTGGAGAGGATTTGATTCCCGAAACACTATTGATGTGCGGATGGATATGAATTTATGATTTCGGTTTTATGATATGTTAAGAGGGGTGAAGGTTGAAGGCCCGTACTCGTAGGGCATTTACTTATGTTTGTATTTGATGGATTATGAAATGAGTTAGGCTTTCTTTATGTATATTATGTTATGCCTTTGAAAATGATTTGGTATGCAAAACCCTAGCTTCGATTCATGACCATCTCTTTTATATGTGTTTTGTTCTATACTTATACGTGTTTGGGTGTGCGTTAGCTGTTAGGAATAGTGCCCTAGAAAGCCGATTGTATATCCGCTTTGTGCTTTTCCTTATTGTAATCACAGATAATCTTTGAATAAAAATAACGAATTGAGGCAACACTTCTTTATATGCTCTTGTTTGGTATGCGTTTACTTTAGCTGTGCATGTATGAGAACTCCCCTAATCCTGATGACTTTAGGACTCTACCATTTAGGTGAAATGGTTCATGAAACGAGCCCTATATCACATAAGTCATGATTAGTAAAATACTCCAAGCCGATGAGTCCTACAGACAGTGGGAGTGTCAACCTGACTCCTCTAAGGCTTGCTTGTGGGATCACGCCCTTAAGAAGGACCACCTTGTTTCATGGAGGTGCAAAGTGTATAGTTGATACGTGCGTGATACATGAGGGTGCTTACTTTAATAAGTAAGTTCACTGAGGTGCCCCGTGTGAGAACATTCCTAAATGGGAAAGGAAGTTTCTATTTCAGGAAATGGAAACTTCCAGATTAGGAAATATCTCACGAGTCATTGATGTGATTAATTGATCCTTAGACTTGAGGTTCCATGTTACTTTATGAGTTAACTCTGTAGTCTTTGGTATAAGCTTTAAAGGGTGTCGCCTTAGACAACTGATTCAAGGCTTATGCTGGGGCTGCACAAGTGATTCATGAAAGTGAATGAGAATCAAGAAAGGACCTACACTTGCATATGCAAGGTGATCTCTTATTGTGTAAGTCATTCATATGCCATATGGAGTCCTTGGCCAAGGCAGTAGATCAAGACATCAAGAAAAGGGTTTCTTGGATTGAGATCAAATGGATATGAAATGCACTTAGCTTTAAGACCAGATTATTAGGGTTCTGATTATTCCCTTGCCCTAGATCTTGGTTGAGAGATAGTAAGTAGGAGGATTGTATCTCACATGAATCAATGACTTAAAGGTTCTGTCGAATTCGAACATTCCAATTCAGCTAGGGGTTAAACACCTGTTGCTAGACTATGGTCGTTTAATCTGTGGACTGATTAATTAATTAGTGAATTAATTAATTAGGGTCACTGCTAATTGAATTGAGAACCTAGAGGGTCACACACAACAACTTGGTTACATGAGTTGAGGCTTGAAAATGATTAAACGAGTTAATCGGGCCAAGAGGGTTCCACACGTGTGAATTCACACGTGTGGCTCACGTGAGTGACACGTGTCACTGTGACACGTGTCACACACGTGTGTATATATATATATGTGTTAAATAATTAATTAGTTAATTATTTAATAGACTTTGGTTTAATTTTGAATTAAAAAGAAAGTCTAATTTTGGAGAAAATAATCTAGTTAATTAATTATGAATTAATTAATTAGATAAAAATAAGTTATTTATTTTATAATAAATAAAGTATAAAATTATCCAAAAATAGTTTGGATATTTTTAGCTCTCTTAAAAGTTGACTAGAATTAGAATTCAAAGTCAAAGTTGGAAAATACTTGATGATCAAGTAATAGGAGAGAGAGGAACCAAATCCTTTCCCAACAAGGATTTGGATCGGCACCCTCTCTCTATAAATAGGGGAGCTCGAGCTCCTTATGGAGCTAATTGACAATTCTTGGTTCATGTGTTGAACACCTTCCTTTCTCCAAGATTAAATTAAACCCTAGGTTAAGCCTAAACACTAACTAGAGAACTAGCATCCTTACTAGTTAGATTGTGATCAAGTTGGTGGACTTTCTCTAGAGGCTTCAAGTTAGAAGTTTGAAGATTCGAGCTTTACCAAGGAGAGGGGATCAAGCCGCGAGAAGAGCGTTCTTGGGTGGCTTGAAACGCTTCAAGAAAGAATAAAAGAAAAGTAAGTTTTCTATCTTTACGAATTTGGTTACACGATTGCGAGTTCAAGGTCCTTTTGTTGGGAAAATTTTTTAAATTCCGCTGCTTTCTGATTCGTGTTTTCCAACATTAGCCCCCTCACTCGGTCGAGTTAAGACTGAGCCCTCTCATTTTTCCACCTTTAGTTGTAGGTTTGCTAGAGCTAGGCGGGAAAATACGTTGTCGAGTCGTACTAGTCTGTTTAGGTCGAGTCTGCATTCATACTTTACTTCTTTTGGATCTTATGACTTATATTTATTATGGATATGTATAAGAATTGTATTTGATACTCTTTTGGATACTTGATGTAATAATTGGGGCCATGATGACAAAGTTTATGTTTGTAGGCTTGTGATGAGCTTTAATAGGGATCTTGCATTGCTTTCGCACTATGTTTATTTGTTTTCGCGTGCTCTGGTTTGTCTTTAACCCCGTTTAGCCTAGTGTGTGTGTGTAGGTCCCCGTTCGCTTAGACTTGAGCTCATGTATGGACTTTCATTTCATATGTGGGTCCGAGTTTAGGTGCGGAGGATGTGGTGGCCCACCGCTCCAGGCGCTAAACATAACTTGAATGTCTCTAATTTTAATATTGAGATAATTAAGCTTGTTATATAGGGAAATTCTCTTTTATGTGTTTATATTTAATGCAGGTTTGGGCAAGAGCTAAGTTGAAAAGTATTTTTGATCCATCAAAATTGTAGCAGTTGGACGTGTTGATGGTTTAGAACCATCAAAACTAGATGGACAAAGAGACTTAGGAAAAAATTGGTGTGAAGTGAAGAGTCGGGTGAAGAGTTGATTTGGCACTTGTACAACAGTTGGTGATCAAGAATCTCTTAATTTCTTAAAACTTCTTTATTTTGATGCTTAGAAATATTTTGGCGTAGCTATCTTTTTGAAATTTAATCTCATAATGTAAATCGTAAATTATTATGAACCAAGCAATTGAGAATATGTTAGTTAGTAATTCATATTTCAATATATTGTGTAATTACAAGGTATGATCACATTCTTTTATCTCCCCAATAGTAGTTTTCACTCCACAAATGTCTATCACTGTGTCTCCAATCATTATTTCCTCCATCATTGAGCTCATCTTAGTGATATCAACAATCAGTTCCATGGGACTTTTAATATGCTTTCATGATTTCGTGGAGCTATATTCTTTCTCAACTTGAGATTCCGAAATTTTAGCGAGTTCATCAGACTCGAAGTCCGGAACTTCAACTCTTCATCACATACTGAGAGAGCTAAAACACCAATTTTCAAATCGATTTTGGCACCTATAATGGCAAAAGTGGTCTACCCAAAATTATGGTCATTGTGTTCTCCTCAATTAATTTATAGTCTCCATAATCACAAAATCAACTGAAATTTATAATTTTCCAACTTTAACAAGAACATCCTCTACTAATCTCATTGGTTTTGTGGTTGATCCATCTGCCAGATAAATAGTATGGCAGGCTGGTTTTAAATTCTTCAAATCCAATTCCCTACACAAAGAACTCGAATTAATGTTTGCACCTAAATCACAAAGAGGTTTAGCAAAAGTCATATGACCAAAATCACACCATTCTCTACATTCTCTGGAATTCTACCATCAGCCATTAGAATGGTATTTTGTTGTTCTCTTTACCTACGCTCTTTTTCGATAACATGAAGAGTTTTCTTGCTTTCCGAATCCATCTCAAGAATGTCAAGATCTCGAGTTGTTCTCACCAATGCCTGCAAAAAAAAAAAGCAAATATCAATCCAACAGAAAACGACAAATAAAAGAAAATTGGTCTAAATCACTAAATATTAGTACTACACGAGAGTGGTTTTGAACAACCATCCCCGACAATGGCGCCAAAAATTTGTTTTGGGTTTTTTCTCAGTAGTTTTTTTTTTTTTTTTTTTGGGAAAAGGTTAAAATTTTATTAAACGAGGGAAAACTGTACAAAAAATACAAAGTGTCAACAACAAAAATGAAAACAAAGTGCAAGGCACAGACCATATTGCCTCATTAAAAACCTCCCGAAGTAAAACCCCAATTGGACAAAACCCCCAAGAGGAAAAGAGTACAACTGGGTCCCGTGCCAAAAACAGAGGCCAACAATGGAAACAAAGATGCAAAGAGAGACAACGTACTAAAAACTGGATGCGGGAAAGGAAGCTGCCAGTTCTAGGCGGGTGCTGACGAGACTGCCCATTGTGTCAGACAGTTGCAGGAAGGCAGCCGGCAATGGCTAGGCGGAAGCGAGAGAAGAAAGGCCGCTGTGCAAGGTGATGCAGGTAAACGGAGGTTCGCTAAAACAAGTCGCTGGACAAGGAACAAAAAGCAAAGCAAGAACCTGCAAGACAGAGTTAACACAAAGAGCCAAGGAAAAAACTCCAGTGCGTGTGTGCAGCATGAAGGGGTAGGATGAATTCATTAAAGATTTGGAGTTACATGTTACAAAGGAGCGAGACAAAGAGGAAAATAAACCTAGCCACTAAGATAATTAGAGATAAACTCAATGGGGTACAAGTGAAAAATGATAGTAAACACAAGCCGCTTGATACGAGAGGAGATATCAGCTTCGAGCATCCTTTTGTGTTCCATCACGATTTTGTTTTGTGCTTCCCAAAGTGCAAAAATGGTGCAGCAGAGGGTGAGTCAGATAATCTTAGACTTGGGTCTTGCACCTAGATAAAATCTCTTAATGGTACGAATGGAGCTTCTAAGAGTGTACATGCCGAAAGGGACACGCATCCAAGCTTTGGTATCACTCCAGATTTTTCGGGTGAAGTGACACTCAAAGAAAAGAGGTTTAGAGGATTCCTCGCAGCTGTTGCATGACAGGTTTCGAATCCGTAAAAAATAAATAAGATTCCTATTCAACGACTAAACACAGAGTATAGTGCAAACAGGGTCGATCCACAAAGACTGGTTGATTTATTTCTATCAATTCCAAGTAATTCACGAAAAGTAACAATTAAAGGGGGGGGGTTTTGAATTATTCTAACTAAGTATGCAATTAAAATAAAATAACAAGAACTAAAAACTAATTAAAATTATCAAGCAAGATTACGTAGGATTAAATCAATCAGAAGGAAAACTATCTAGCCAAGGATATTCGATTCGAATTATTATATTGATCATTGACTCAAGGATAAATTCAAGTTATTCAGACAGATTGGCTATAGTTGATAGAGACACTCGACTCAACCTCGTTTTTACTTAATTAATCGGATAACCTAGAGACACTTGACAGTTATCTTCCCTAACAAATTCACAACCCCTAGAGACACTCGACAGGATTTAATGAATTCGCAACATTAAGAACCATAAAAACACCAACCCTAATTAACCAAGTCGTGACACACGTAAGATTTAAATTAGAATATCAAATCCCTTAGTGAAGGAGGAATTCTATCGCTAAAACCCTGTCACTAATTTACCACAATTTATCAATCAACTTTACATACACTTCAAGCATCATGAATGGCAATATGCAATTAAAACAACCTAGAGATCGTGCACTATCCCGAAATTGCCTAATTACAATAAACATGAAACACGGAGATAAGATAAATGCCTGAATAAACATGAATTAGTAAAAACATTTAGGTCTCACAATATCCAAATCGAATCTTAATCCCTAGCTAGATAATTAAAAACTTAGCTACTCAAATCCATAAAAACAATAGAGGAATTCTTTAATATAAGAAAACTAAATTGCGAAAGAAATAAAACTAAAGAAGAACTGTGATCTCGAAGTGTTGCTCCCAGAAGTGTGCGTCCTTCTCTCCCAAAGCTGTTACGTCCCTCTGTTACCTCCGAATTGTGAATATATAAGCTAAAGTCTCCAAATCCTCATGCAATAAGGAATGTAATTCTTGTCCTCCAAGCTGGGCTACACGACACTGAGCCTTCTCACATTAAATTCCAATTATAAAGCCAGCCCTTCTCGCACTAAATAAGTTCACAGCCCAACAAAGTAAATTGGGCTCAATTAAAATAAGTCTCACATGCAGCCCACTAATTCTTCCAGCCCATTATTGATCTTTATGCAGCAACAAATATCTCAATTCCAAAATAGTACAGCCTAACTCCACTAAAAACAATTCCTTCCACGTGAATGCATGCATGACCATTCCAAGATATCTCCCCAATTTCATCAAAATAAAGCACGCAGTAAGTCAGCAATGCCGTAAGTCCTGCTTTACGGAAATTCCTTCATAAAATAATCCAATTCACATCGATTTCGCATTCGGGCCCCAAATCTACAATATAAACAGCAAAGCATCAAATTCTTTTAAGATAATATTAATTCAAGCACAATTCGGGGTATAATTCAATCATAAAATCGTTGGATTAACGAGTTATCATTTCAGAAGGGACAACCACGAGAAATGTCCAAGTAGAGCAAATTATCTTTAGTAGGGAGACGTTCCTTGAAAGTTAGCTAAGAGATGAAGCTAGTTTTAGGAGGGATGTATGCTTTCCAAATCAGCGGCATCCATGAGTGTTTAATGCCTTTATCTCTAAGCAGATCATATATTTTCCCAGAGCTCAAATCATTATCATCCATTAAATTACGAAGGCCATAAATGGCCTGATCAATGCCGCCAAATTTTACAATAAAGGAATCCCGTATAGCTGCTAGCTTCTTCAAAAGAGGGGAATCATGCACTTTAGGTTTCCAACTCCAAATTGAATCATGCTCTAAGTATGTTGAATGGATCCATGATACCCAAAGCAAATCCTTTTTGGAGTGAAAATCCCAGATGTTGCCGGATAAGAGAGCACTATTCTAAATTTTTACATTTTTAATGCCAAGGCCTCCTTCGTCAATAGGTTTGCAAATGTCGTTCCAGGCCACCTTTGCTTTCTTACCATTACATAAGAATGAGCGACAAAGAGAATTAATCTTGTCAACGATTATGATAAGTATAGGAAAAGCTTGTAGCAAAAAAGACTCAACTCCTTGCACAACAGATTTGATGAGCTCCAGTTTTCCTGCATAAGAAATAGAAGAAGTTCTCTATGAGTTTAAGTATTTTTCAACAGAAGAAATGAGAGGTTGATATTGAGCAATGGAAATTTTTTTGCGGGGCAAGTGGGACACCCAAATATCTAGTAGGAAAAACTCCCTGTTTAAAAGGTGCGATTTGAAGGATTTCATTCATTTCGTGTGCCTTAAGACCAGCCATGAAAATGGCTGACTTTGTAGGGTTAACTGTGAGCCCTTAAACTAATTGAAAGTCCTTGATCGCATCCATAAGAATTTGAACCGACATGTTATCACCCCTACAAAAGAGCATCAGATCGTCAGCAAAAGCAAGATGATTAATATGGAGTTTGTGACATTTAGAGTGAAAGTTAAAGTGTGTGTTTAGTGTGCGCAAATGAAGTAAACATCATAAATATTCAATGCATAGAATAAAAAGATAAGGAGATAGAGGATCTCCCTGCCTAATTCCACGCTTACCATCAAATTTCCCATGTAATTTCCCCTAGAGGGGCAATAGAGAAAGAAGCTGAAGTGATGCACTCCATGATCCATTGCTTGAATTGCAGTGGAAACCCGAAAATACTTAGCAACTCATTGAGGAATTCCCAAGATATGTTGTCAAAAGCTTTGGTGAGATCAAGTTGCATCATTACACGAGAGGTACTTCTTTTGATGTTGTAGCCCCTAAGTAACTCTTGAGCAAGGAATATATTTTCCTTCATTTTTCTACCTGGTACGAAAGCCGCTTGTGCCGGGTTGATGAAATCCTTTAGAAAAGGCTTGAGACGGTTTGCAAGGATCTTGGAGATCACTTTGTAGGAGACATTAAGACAGGCAATAGGTCTGAAGTCCTTAACATCATTTGCACCATCTTTTTTGGGGATGACCGAAAGGGCTGTATGGTTAATTTGTTTGAGAAGCTTGCCATTGATAAAGAACTCCTTAATAGCCTTGGTGAAGTCGGGTTGGATAATGTCCCAACTTTGTTTGAAAAACCCTGCTGAATATCCGTCCGGGCCTGGAGCTTTATCATTGTCAATTGAAAACAGCGCCTCTTTGATTTCATTGTCTGAAAGAGGCAAGATAAGGAGCTGAGATTCCGAATCAGTAATAATCTGTCCTTGGAGGATAACATGAGGGTCCAGAGGGGTTCTGTTTGATAGTGTTCCGAAAAGATTCTTGTAGTAGTCAACAAAACATTCACCAACCTCTTGGATTGAATTGGTTAAGCTTCCGTCAGATTTGGTGAGATGAGTGATGGCTTAGGCTTTAGCCTTTTGCTGTAGAAATGAGCGCTCCGTCTCTTGTAAGTATATAGCTTTTTTCCTTAAGGAGTTGACTTCCTCTGCCAAGTTAATATTATGAGGGTCAGTAAGAAGAGAAGCATATTTCTCTTGAAAAGAACAAACAGCAGTTTTAGCCCTGGAGGAGATGTGACTGAACTCTTCATTATTTAGTTGTTTAAGTGGTTCCTTAAGCGAGAGCAGCTTTTTACAAAGGATAAATTTATGCCGTCCAAAATAATTGTAATTCCACCAATTATCTTAAACTAAAGAAGAGAATTTAGGATGCTTAGTCCACATATCAAAGAATTTGAACATCTTGGAACCACAATTCACTGTTCTTGAGCAGCTTATAATAACAGGAGAGTGGTCTGAACCGGGACTTCTTTTCAAGAAGTTGGCGTGACAAAAATTTCCAGAAGCAGCCCACTATTGGTTGATCATAACCCTGTCTAATTTAGCAAATTGGTTTCCTCTGTTCCAAGTGCATAAATCACCAGAAAAAGGAGCATCCATAAAGTCCTTTGAGGCTCTGAAATTAGTGAGATCTCTCATAGCGTAGGCACTGGGTGTTATGCCCACTATTTCACTAGCATCACAAACACAGTTGTAGTCGCCCAAAACAATCCAAGGCGAGGAGGAAGGCACATTAAGATCAAGTAACCTCTCCCAAAGTCTTCATCTCTCCACCACGGTGTAGAGTCCATAAACAAAAAAAGCATGAAAGCTAATATGTGAGATACGGCATTTAAGTGTTACGTTAATAAACTGATCAGAAATCTCTAAGACATTACAATTTACAAAGGAGTTATTCCAGCACAATAACAATCTGTCATTATCAATAAGATCTAAATTGTGAACAAAATCCCAATTTGGAAGATGATTTCTCATGATGTTTGGAGGAACGGCTCATCCCCATTACATTCCAGCAGAGAATATTCATTTAGAAAACAATGAAGGAACTGGCACCTCCACCGCTCATAGGTTTGTCTCCCTTTTTGGATTTTTTAACTTTTTTCTTCTTTTTCTTCTTAACATCGACAGGCTTCTGGATAGCTTGTTGTGGCTCCCCAAGCAAGTTTTCTTCGTTCTTAGAGTACAAAATCTCCACATCCGCAAGTGCGGATTCTTGGCCTTTCCCAGGTAATGATGGGTTTCCAATGGCTCTAATGGGGTAGCCAAATTTGCCAATTGTAGCCACATTGGGTGGTCTTGGTGGCGGGAAAACTTCAGATGGCGCGCCAAAGGCAGGCACATGCGGGACAGGACTAGTCGCGATGATAGACGCTGGCAGGGCTGCTTACGCGCTTGTGTTAGTCATGGCCGGAATTGTCTAAGCGCCTGTGCTAGTCGCGTGCGGTATTATCTGCGCGCCAGTGCTAGGCGCATGCGACACGGCCTGCGAACTTACGCTAGGCGCTGGCGGGACAGCCTGCACATCAGTGCTAGGCGCTTACGGTACCGTGTGAGCAACCGGTTCCTTTGAAGGAGGACCAGATTTTTGGGGGACTTTCCGGACCATAATAGGTGCAATTTTTCCTTCCTCATTCTTAAAACACTGCCAAGCATTATGCCCATATTTCTCACAGAAGCAACAAAAAGAAGGATATGGTTCATAAATGACTGGTAGAGTAATGTTCTTCCCGCTAGGTAGTGTGCAGTTGATGTCATGCAAAGGAGTGATGGTTGTGTCTATAAGAACTCGAAATCTGGCATAGATAAACCTGTCTCCCAAAGCTGTTATTTCATCATAACAAATAGGATCTCCAAGACGTGAAGCAATCATATCCATTGCCTCGTTATGCCAAAGTTGAGGAGGAATATCATAGACCTTAATCCAAACTGGAACTTTGAGAGAATTTTTTTTATTAAACGCGAAGTCTAAGTCCGGTTTACTAAGAATGAGAGAGACGTTTCCAAGTGAATATGGCCCACCATTGAGAATTTTGATCAAGTCTTCATTCGTCTTGAATTTGAAAACAATCCAACCCTTATTGTGTGGGAGAGTTTTAACAGAAACTCCCCATGATTTAACAAGGGAGTCAATTTGTTGCAGTCCTGGAAAACGTCCAGTGAAACCACCAATTAGACAATTTCCCCAAGTTTCATCCGGAGGTTTGAGATGTTTGGCTTCAAAATCAAGAGTTTCCCCTTGAGTGACCCTTTTCTTCATAGCGAAATTTTTCCTAGCTTTATCGAAGAAACTGGAAAAAGATTTCTTTGTAGTTTGCTCAGCATGAGAAGTCCCAGATTTTTGGGCACTTTGGATACTCCGGAATCCATTAGGATCAGCTTGTGGCGCCCCGACCCGGGCCCTCCGTAGGCCCACGGATCTTGGCGTCAGGTGATACCAGGCACTCCTCGACCCTGTGTAAACACTAATGCAAAAGTCATATCTGATTTACAAATATACTATGCTAAGGATATTCAAAGTCAATATACTTATCTAAGTTCAAAAGTGTAGTAATACTATTCATCACTATAGGCCAACTAACTCACCTCAACCAGCATATTTGTACTTGAAATTTAGTCGCTATCATATTCAAACCAGAGAGAATAAGGTTTCTCCTAGCTCAATTTCCCTGTCCCGCATTACGTCCTCTATTCATATACTCTGGAGAACAAAACGAAATAGCGGGAAATATAGGGTGAGTCAAATGACTCAGTGGGAATTATCACAATAATCAGGAACAGAAAGATAGCAGAGCACATCAGAAGAATGATGACCAGAAAGGTAGCAGAGCACATCAAAAGAATGAAGGTAACAATTGTAACAGAAATGAAGAACAGGATAATCAGATAATGTTCACTGAGGGTCAAGTGTTATAGGTCCCGCCTTGTATCGCCTTCCCAGATGATCAGTCCAGGCAGTAGTCAGTGGCAGTGGATAGAACAGAGACCAACGACGCACGCATGGTCATTCCCAGGGAGCGACCCTAGGAATTAACGAACTTTGGGGTCCCCGCAGTCGTTATTCTCCTTCACATTGGTTTACAGAATCGGTTACAGAATCAGGCGTAGGTAGGTTTAGGGTAGGTTTAGGGTAGGCTTACAAAGCAGCTCAAACAAATGGCTATCAATCAGAGGCTCAGAACACAAGGCATTGAACATGCAGTAATCAATACAATAATAGCTCAATGAATAAATCAACAGACAGTAACAAATTAGTAAACAGTTCAAAAGATAGTTCAGAAAATCGAGTAATAAACAGTTCAAAAGGTAACTCGGACAATTTAAGGAGCAATTCAAATGATAAGCCAAGAAACAATTCAAGAATAATGAAGCAGATAGGATAATAGAAGTAAAGAGAAAGAAATCATGGTACGAGGATTGTGTTTTGTCTCCAGCAAGAAGGGGTTATTCCCACCTTTCCGTCAGGGTTGTTGCATTTCCTTGTTTGCTTGTTGTTGCTTTAAGTTACCTGACAAGAATAAGGTAATTGGCTAAGCTCATATTCTGTTGTTGGTGATTAATGATTTCTAAATATTGATTTTCCTAATATTTTGACATCAATTGATTAATCTTAGTGTGTTTAATAACAAGTCTGTTTATTACTAACTTATTCTTAACGCAATTTATAATAATTAAGTTAATAAGCAATTTTATAAAATTATTGCGCATATTTATTAACAATTATATAAGTTCCCATAGATATTTAAACAACTTTATAAAATATCACTTAGTTCTTAAATTAGTCTAATTGGTCCAATAGATTCCCTCATGTGGGGCCCCCGTCAAAATCCAGGTCAAAATAGATTTCAAATTCAAGGTTAAACTTTAATTATTCTTTACAATTAATTAATTACCTCATTATTATAATGATATTAGTCATTACAATCATTATTGGACTATTTCAACATCAATGTACTGTAACCGATGTTGTTGTTAGTATTATTATTATCATTCATTATAGTTATAATTATAATTTCAATTATAATCATAACCGGAATCGTCAAGATTAATCCATGGCCAATGTTACTGTTGTCATTATCAATGTTATCAATACAATATTATCATAATATGCCAATGTTACTGTTGTCGTTTATTATTATTATTATTATTATTATTATTATTATTATTATTATTATTATTATTATTATTATTATTATTATTATTATTATTATTATTATTATTCAGTTTAAACAAAAGTAAATTCCAATGGTAATAACCGTCTACCGAATTATCAATATTATCATACGGATAGGTTCAGGAGATCAAGAACTATTTTTTTATATTTGTCTGGCGAGTCGCCGTCACCGGACCACCGCCGGACCGCCGCCGGGCCACCATCGTACCATACCGGAAAAATTCCCAAAAATAATAGAAACGATCTTTTTCATATCCTCATTAACAATTTTCCATCAATTTCAACAAATTAATTCAGATTAGGGAGTAATTCAAGAATCCCCTTTTCAATCCTAACCCCAAACCCTAAAATTTCGATTTCAAATTAAATGTGAATTAATCAAAATTAATTCAAACCGATTTCAGATATATCTCACCCCAATCAAACCCTTTAAAACCCACCTTCAAGTTATCGGAAAATCGCCGGAAAAGACGAACCCCTGTTCACCGCGATTCGTTTGGCACCGCCGCACCTCCGCCGCTACGATCTTTAAACTCTAATTATCGGCTATGGACTCGCCTTGTCACGCTCTCCAATTCCCCTATGGTTTTCGGTAGAAATTCTGGCCAAATCTCCTCCGTCGGTAAAGCTTTGAATTAAACTTTCGACTTAAATTTCTCTCTCGTCTCTGGACGAATCTTGAAGCTGACCATAGATTTGTATTCTCCTCGTCGAGACGTTCGAAAAACTCTATAGGTTCCTAAGATTTGGTTGAGAATTAGTTGGTTTAGGGATTGGCGGTGATGGCGTTTCGTCTGGGGGAGAGTTCTGTGTGTGTGCCTCAAGGTGTGAAGTGTGTATGTTTATAAGTTTAGGTTTAAATGAATTAAAGTTGGGGTAGAGATGTTTTAATCAGACGCATTATGCGTCTGATTTAGTTTTCTTTTTCTTTTTTTTTTTTTCTTTTACCCCAAACTTTCCTAAATTCTATTTCACCCCCAAAACTTCTAACATTATTTATCTAGGCCCAATAACCTAATTAATAATGTATTAATATTTCACAAACACACAAATATATAATATATTCGATTACGATAATTTACGGGGCGTCACACAGCTAGGGTGGGAGAAATATTTTTACCCTTAGTTAAATCAGCTGCTGAATTTTTTTGCAATTGCAAAGGTGGGAATTCAGTTTCATTAAATCCGAAATTTGAATTCTCCAAGGATTTATCGATATCAGCGAAAGTCTTATCTTTTTCCAAGGCAAGCAAAGCCTTTTCACTCAATGGGGGACATATTACTCCAGTTAATTCGGCCGCATTAATGGCCAAATTCAAATTTTCACCTTTTTCAGAATTCATGAGCTTATCAGCCAAAGAAACATCATTAACCAAAATTGTGCCGTTGGGTGGGATGCCAGCTAGGGCGTCCAAGGTGGCCTTGACAACTGGATCAATGGCCCCCACGTCAGCAGCCACATAGACTGAATTCGCCACCTCATCCGCTATATCATTGACTGGTTCAGCAACCTGTTCATCACAGGAATCTACAACGCAAGAACAATCATCTTCTTCGCAGGAGCAGGCTTCTTCACCTGAACAATTGTCATCCTCACAAGAACACACAGCTTCATCTTCGCTAGGATTTACTTTATCCTCATTAAAAGCAAGACAGTCCATACCTTTTTCTTTGATTGGTGTTGTTTGAGGAGCTGAAATAGGATTGAAAATTTTGGGCCTTCTCAAAGGGGCGAAAGAATTTGGAACATTGATAGACTCAAGATCTGTAGTATCTTCCATGTTCAAAGTCACACTCACATCAGGGGAAGACGGAAACACAGATTCCTTCATACCTTGTGTTTCATTCACCGCATCTGGGGACAGGTTTATGACTGCCCTTTTAACTTGTTGAGAGATATTGCCTGGAACATCTTCGTGAGACTGAAATTCCATAAAATCATCCAAGTGCTTCGTTCGTTTAATCCTTCCCTTTTTTCCCATATTAGAGTTACAAGGAGAAAAGCTTACTGTAATCTTATGAATAAATCTTCAATAAAACTGATCTTGAGAGATTCTGGAGTGGAACCGTGACTGAAAATCTCCAAAATCTTGAGAGAAACAAACCAGAAACGAAGCTGAAAACTTAGCGAAATTTGGCTGAAACTTGAGAGAACTTGAGCAAACTTGTAATCCTTGTAACTCGTCGATGAAATCTGTAAGAAATCTGAACAAGAACCAACGAAAAAAGAGAGAAAACGAAGAGAGAGAGAAAGAAGCCAGGTGCGTAGTTTTAATTAAATCCCATGTAGTGTAAGTGTACACATGATATTTGTAGAGCATAGGTGTCGATCCCATAGGGACGGAGAAAACCAACCAATCCTTTCGTGTTTTCTTTAATCTATAGATCGAATCAATCATCAAGAGGGAATTATTAATAACTACTAAATGCACAGAAACAATAAATAGCAGAATCCTAATGTGGCGGCCCGACCCGAGGCTTTCAAATACCCACCTTGAGTTTGCCGAAAAAAATAATCGGAAAAACCCAAGCCCTATTCACCGTCGTTCATTATTGTTGCTTCACCGTCTCGCCTCCGCCACCGCGATTTTCAACGATCAGCTATTAGCTATGGACTCATCTCGTCGAGCTCTCCAATACCCCTATGGTCGCTGATCAAAATTCCGGCCAAATCACCTCTGTTAAAACTCCGATTAAACTTTCAACCCAATTTTCTTTCTTGTCTCTGGACGAAACTTAAAGATAATTGCACTTTTGTGTTCTCTTTGTTGAGACGATCGAAAAACACTATAAATTGCCGAGGTTTGGACGAGGTTTTTTTGGGGAGGAGGGGTTGTAAGGGGTTCTGTAGCACCCTAAACCCCAGAGCACTACATCCCCCGCACTATAGCCCCGATCCACGTATGAAATGGGAAGTCCATACATAAACCAGAACTATAGCGAACGGGTGACAATAAAATGACGGGCTAGGCGGGACACTCTTCCCAGTCAAACAAACCAAACATGATAACGAAAGCGGAAGCAATAAAATCATTCATACATATAGGTACCATATTTACCAATTAGATACGTATAGATACCAACTTAACTATCAATACATTATCATCTCTTAATAATATACATACTTAAGTATCCAAAACGTGACCATAACGATCATAACATGAAATGTCTCAAAAGTACTTTACATGAAAGGTACGGTACTAAACTTGTGAAAATGCAAAAGACGACCGGACACCCGCCTAGCACGACCACGCTCAAAGTGTACCTGAAAAGTGAAGTATCAGTCTACCGAAGACTGAGTGAGGGGCAATAAATATATATAACACACATCACATGCAAGTTGTAGTCTCGGGTGAAGACTTTGGAAATGAAAGGAATATATAATTCAAGAAACTTGATCTTTGCCCGAGATTACAACCAATCATTTTATCACATTTATTTAATCATGCTTGTCGATGTCATGAATATGTGGCCCTGGCGAGCAAGGGCAAATCTCCAACCGAACTCCCAATCGTGAACAATACGTGATCATGCTTGCTTGCTTAATAAATACGTGGTCATGTAATTTATTTAGTGCTCAAATAAACAATTTCATGCTTGAAATCATGCAATAACCCGAGGATAACCCGACATGCCGGATTAATCCCCAGTCTCCTTCTTCCTCCGGGTGATAGCGAGTTTGCAAGGCTCGACTATCCACGACATGGTGTGTGTAGAGGACATGACCCTCTAGACACGGAACTCCTTCCACCACTAATCTCCTAGTGGCTTCGGGGGTGATCCCAACAATGTGAGGATAATTCAGGAGTTACCCGTCAGCCCTTGCTTTCCCAGTTGGCTCAAGAATTACCCTCGGGCCCACGTGCAATCATGTACTCGCCAAACATGCTTGAAATCATGACTTGCTTGCTTGAAATATTCATGGTTTTGAAATCATTTATAAGTATAGTATATTTTGGCCGAAATAGCACATAAGGGTGGTAGGGTCCTATATACATAACCTATAACCTCACCTTTCCTTGCAAAATACAATAAAGAAGTGTTCTAAGGAGCTTGCTCCCCGTCCACACCCTCGTGACCTGTACAAACACGATGTATATTCGTGAGACATGACCTAAAATGACCAAAATATGACGAACGGCGGAAATGTATCGAGACGACCACGAAAATACAATGTGGCATGATAACATGTTGTTTCACATCATATTAGCACATATTATAGCAATTCGGGGTCAAAGAAGTCGTTGGATCGAGGGGTCATTTTCGTAATTTTATGCAGTGAATTTTGTTCTGCATTCCAGGTGGGAACGGCCGTTCCGGTTCCCTTTGCAAAATGGGAACGGTCGTTCCCATGAGTTCCCCAAAACGCGCCAACGATTTTTAAAAATAAAAGCGCGCCTTTTAGCTGGGAACGGCCCTTCCGGCAACAAGGCCAAAGTGGGAACGGCCATTCCCATGCTCGGCCGCCCAGTTCATTTGAAAAGGTGGGAACGCCCGTTCCCACAAAGCCTTGAGGCTGGGAACGGTCGTTCCCAGTTTCTGCAATTTGAAGAACAGAGCAAAAACAGGGGATGCTCACGGGAATGATCAACAAAGCCACCAAATTCCATTTTACAATCAACAAAGTCATGATTTCTGGAAATATACATATATACTTGCTCAAGAAATGATATTATAACATTCAAACACTCAAAGCATGCAATATTATCAAGAATTCATGATTTCAAGTTCATGATCACACTTGATCATTCATGCCAAATTTTCAAGGATTCAAGCTATAACTCATGCCATAATTCATGAAATGATCTCATAATCATGTTTCTAATTCTAATTAATTCATCTAGCACATAATTCCCAAACCCTAACCATATCAAATATGAGCAAGAATCATCACTTCCATGCAAACCAACCTTGAAAACTAAGAAATGAAGAAGGTAGATGATGATGATGATGATCTCCCTAAAGCTTGGCAAAATTCTTGAGATTCTTGAAGAAAAAGGCAAAATTCTCCTTCCTTTCTTTGCTTCTTGATACCAAGAGAGAGAGAGCAAGTTGTTGGGAAATTTTTGGATAGAAAATGATCAAGAAAGAAGCTTGGAGATGCATTACGTAAAACCCATTTTTGAAATATGTGAAATGTGCCAATTTGCCAATTAATCCTCTAACTCATGAAAGTATGCAATTAAGTCTACATAGTTTTAAAACATGATCAATTAGATCTTTGAAAGTTATGCAATTAAGTCCCTAGAATTTTAAAGAAATCTTCACTAGGGACAATTTGGTAATTTAAAACACTCTCGGTAATTGTTTCATGCAATAAATATTTTCCGTGTCGTGAAATAATATTTTCAAGGATATAAATTCATATAATTCACATAGAGGATGTTTCGTGAATTTTATAAAATTATGAATGCCGCGTAAGAATATATCATAAAATTAAAGAAATAAAATAAAACCTACGCTCAAACTCACACGTGGCGTGCTTACCTGTTCATCCGGAACCGGGGCGTTACAGGTTCTGTGTGTTTTAATGTGTTGAGTGTGTGTGGTTGTTTAGGTCTAAAGTGAATAGGGATGTGGTTATATAAGACGCGTTATGCGTCTGATTTTTCTTTTTTCCTTTTTTTTTCACCTCAAAACTTTTCTAAATTCTATTTTCACCCCAAAACTTCTAACTTTATTTATCTAGGCCCAATAATATAATTAATAATATATCAATATTTCACAAACACACAAATATATATTATATTCGATTATGATAATTTACCGGGCATCACAACTGAACTCAACAATAATTAAGAAGTAGTCAAGGGATGATAATTTCATGGATTAAGATACTTATACATTGTCCAATGAATTCTTTCGTCTTTACAATCACCATTACTTAAATAAATGCTAGCCTCTCTCGAGATCCAACACATGTGCCTAATCATTTTATATTGCTTAGTCTCGTAATTCGATATCTCACCAATTAAACCAATGAATCAGGAAGGTTGTAATTAACTAGCAGTAGCTCAGACATACACCAATTAGTTACTTATTGCTCAAAGTTAAATTAAATCTCTTTATACTCGAAACCCTAAGTATTATGAAACTCATTCAAAATTTATAAGTATCTTTCGATTATCAAATAAATTCTAAACCATATCAAAGATGATCAGGCTTTAACATGTTAAGTAATTCAATTTCACAACATAAAAACTATTCATTGAAACAATTCATCAAGCATCTATATCGAATCCATCATCATCCCCACGACTAGGGCATTAGCTACTTATAATTGAAAACACAACAACAAGAATAAGGTCTAAAATATGCATACTCATAATGTAACGCCTCGGTTCCGGATGAACAGGTAAGCATGCCACGTGTGAGTTTGTGAGCGTAGGATTTATTTTAATTCTTTAATTCTATAATATTCCTATATGACATCCCATATTTTTATAAAATTCATGATACATTATTTATGTGAATTATATGAAACCATATCATTGGAAAATTATTTCAAGTCATGGAAAAATATTTATTACGTGAAATAATTACCGGAGTGCTTTAATTACAAACTTATCCCTACTTGTTCATTTTTCTAACTTTTGGGATTAAATTGCATGAATTTCCAAGGACTTAATTGACCATATTTCAAAACTATATATCCTCAATTGCATGACTTGATCTCTTGGAGGGTTAATTGGCAAATTGAGCATTTCACACAAAACAAAAATGGTGAATCGCGATATATTTCTTCCTTAAGCTTCCTTGCTTATTTTTCATAAAAAAATCCATCGGTGTATTGCTTCCTTTCATCACCGAACCATAAGCTCCAAAAAGGAAAGAGAGATTTCATCACTTACATCAAGATATTTCAAGAAATTATCCAAGCCTTGAAGTTGATCATCACCTTCATCTCCTTTCTTCATTTCTTCTCATTCAAAGGTGTGTGTGCATGGTTTGATGAATTTTAATCAAATATATGTGAGCTAGGGTTGAGAATTATGGCATAAATGGATTATTTGTTGATTGAAACATGATTACATGATTACATCTTGATTTATGGCATGAATTCTTGCAAAATATGGAGTTATATATTGAGATGAGCTTGAACTTGAAACTTGGAGTTCTTGATGATTTTTCATGAATTCAGTGTTTAGATGGTATATTATCAAGTCTTGAACATATATGCATGCGTATTACCAGAAATTCATGCCTTTTATTGATCAAAACTTGGATTTTGGTGTTGATGTTGTTGTTGCCGTAGCTTTCCCCTGTTTTTGCTCTGTTTTTTTTTCTGGGCGACTATAGGTCGCGACCGCGGCCTAAACACACACTATTCTGGTCGTGCCCACGACCAAAAATACACATAAAACTGGTCGCGGCCGCGACCCAAATTTGGCCTTGTTTCGACTTTTTGAAAAATTGGCCGAAAATTCATGAAAAACTAAGGTCGCGCCCGCGACCAAAAATAGAGCAAAAATGGCCGCGACCGCGACCTTTGTATGAACTGCCAAAAAATTCAATTTTTCATTTTCAATTCCAATCATTTATTTGGCCTCAAATTGTTATTGTATGACACATTTCATGCCATAACCTGATGTTTACATGCTACATTAATCATGGCTCGTCATTTCATTTCATAATCGTCGTTCGTCTTAATTAGTCCATTTGAGTCATGTCTCACGTATACACGTCGTGTTTGCACAGATCACGAGGCCGTGGACGAGGAGCAGGCTCACTAGAGTATATCCTTGTCGTATTTTGTTGTCCAGATGAGGTTTTGTTCTAGTTACATAGAACCATTACAACCCTTATGTGATGTTTTCGGCCAAAACTTATTATAGCTATAAACGTTTTCTAAAATATAACCATTTTCAAGCAAAGCCATGATTGTTCCTGATTTCAAGCATGTTTTGGCGAGTTAATGATTGCACTTGAGCCAACCGGGAAAGCAAGGGCTGTCGGGTAACTCTTGAGCTATCCTCACCTCATTGGGATCATCCCCGAAGCCACTAGGAGATTGGTGGTGGAAGGAGTTCCATGCGAGGGAGTCATGTTCCCGACGTACACCATGTCGTGGATAGTTGGGCCTTGCAAACCCACTATCACCCGGAGGAAGAAGGAGACTGGGGACGGATCCGGCACCACAGATTGTCCTCGGGTTATTGCATGTTTTAATCATGATTATGTCTAGTTGAGCACTAAATGAAATGTATGATCACGTATTAAATTAATCATGCAAGCACCTATTGTTCACGATTGGTGTGAAGGTTGGAGAATTACCCTACTAGCCGGGCCACATGATTCATGAATTGATCAAGTTAACATGTTAAATTAGATAGTTGTAATCTCGGGCAAAGAACAAGCTATTCTTGAACTTTATATTTATTTCATTTCCAAGTCTTCACCCGAGACTATAACTTGCATGTGACGTGTGTTATATATATATTGCCCCCCACTCAGTCTTCAGTAGACTGATACTTCACTTTTCAGGTACACGGTCGTGCTAGGCGGGCGTCGTGTCAGGTCTTACATTCCACCAAGTCTAGCACTTTATCTTCCATGTATAGAACTTTTGGGCATATCATGTTATGATCATTGTTAGTACATTTTGGATACTTGGACATGTATAATATACAGGAGATGATAATGTATTGATAGTTAATGTTGGTACCTACTATGTATATTCTTTGGTAAATATGGTACCTATACGTATTAATTGAAATGCTTCCGCTTTTAATTCATGTCTTGGTTTGTTTACGTGGGGAGTGTCCCGCCTGGCTCGTTTATTTTCTCGATTATCACCCGTTCTCTATATGTTCGGTTTATGTACGGATTGTCCATTTTGTATGTGGATCGGGCTATAGTGCGGGGGATGTAGTGCCTTGGGGGTTAGGGTGCTACACATAAACTATATTCAAATCAATCCCAAACATAAATGAGTATGGAAAACTGAATTAATGGACATTAGTTTGCATACTTGAAATATAGATTATTCAAAACTAAAGCGACATAGAAAAATTGAAGAATTGTTCATGACGAAGAGTTGCGTTCTCTAACTCTCCACTCCTTTTCTTGTTGGTTTTTGTACCTTAAATACCTGTAGGAAAAACAAAGCCCCGAAATCGTGAATTAATTTCGTCAGACATCGTTCGCTACCACTAAGGATTATATCGTGATTTACTCGCGACCACGATTCTTAAAGAATCGCTATCATGATTTATGTTCTTATTCGTGGCAGCTAAGATTTTACTCTCAAAAAGTTTGTTGTCGCTAACTGCTTGAACAATAGCTTTTTACTCTATTTTCTTCGTGGTTGTTAATGGTTTTAGCGTGCCAAACTCGCAGCCACTATTTACTTCAGGAAACTACTACTTTGTGCTTGTCGTTTTTGCTCTAAGATTGTCATTCCCAACTTTCAAGTGAAAGTTATCTAAAAATGAGTGTTTTAAGTATTAAATGGTATGGCAATAAAGTATATGGAATTTAGACAAAAAATATTAAGTATTTATTGTCTAACAATTCCCAAAAATAACAGTTTCTTTATCTCTTGTCCCCTTGCAGCAAATACAGAGATACAACAAGTGTATAAATCTTAGCTTGCAGAGAAAGGTAGGATGTTCAAAGTTCCTTATGTATCAGTTAGTTATAGGAAGCATAATGTATGCAACGATGTACTCGATCGGACGTGGCTAATGCACTTAGTTTGACAAGCTGGTTTCAAGCTGGAGAAGATCACTTGACTGCCGTAAAATATATCCTTAAATACTTCAAAAGAACTAAGTATATGTTTCTCTTTTACGGAGGACAACAAGATCTTTTCAATAGAGAATACTGCGATGCAAACTTTCCATCGGATATAGATGACTTTAAATCCATGTCTGCATATATTTTCCGCCTAAACGACGGAACAATGAATTGAAAAAATTCCCAAGCAAACTACTACTGTAGATTCAACCTGTGATGCCCCGCGTTTCCGGAGCAAGATACGGCGTCGTTCACATGCTAGTTAGACCGTTATTTATTTAGTTATGTATTTACGTTACTTGCTTTACTTGTTAGTTAAATTGGATCGAGTGATTATGTGCTTATACATGAATCTTGGGGTCCTTCTCTAATCATGTGTTAATTATTTTGGACTTAACTAATTTTGTTCGGAAACCTGGGGTTTCAATTGCATGACTTAAATCTTTGAGGGGCTTGATTACAATTTTGAAAAAATTTGCCATTTTTCAGCCTAAACCCTAGCCCATCAACACATTTCCATTTGTTCCCCCTTGCGTGCGGCGCCGCCCTCTTCGCCGGCCACCTTCGGTCACACTCTCTCTGCGTCAGCCATCGCCACCGGCCACTGCGCCGTCGTCCGACGCCACCAACTCTCCACTCACCCTCGCCGTCAACCGCTATCCACCTGCCTTTCGCCATCGCCACTGGTCCCTTCCGCCATCGGCTGCGCCTCCGTCGCGAATCGCCCGCAAGCCGCACGTCACCAACTCCATCGCCACCGTCCCCCAGCCAACACCAGCCCACGCATGCCACCACCTTTTCCCCCTGCTTTCTGGCAACAGGGCCGAAACCCCCACCATCGCCACTCCCCCGCGACGACTTCAGCCTTCGCGCCACCGTCTGCCGCCGTCACCATCAGCCACTACCTTCAACGTTGCTGCCCGCCAACACCACCACTAGCTCTCCTTGTGTGGACCACGAACAGCCACCTCCTCCTCCAGCTCTCTCTCTCAGCTGCCTGTCCTTCCACATTCGTCACCCAAGCTTCGTGCTGCCCAGCTCACTCCAGCCACCACCGTACAGCACCACGCACGGACCACCTTCAGCCGCCATCCTTTCAGCCCGCTCACTGCTCCAGCTTCATTTCGGCCGCCTATTGCCTTCTCCTTTCTTCAAGCTTTAGGTAAAACCCCAATTTACTCTCCCTCGTTTCCATTTGAGTCTGAATTTGATATTATGTTATGGGTCTTAATTGATTTAAAAAGATATTCGGAGATTCTTGAATAGTAGCTAAATTTATGTTTGAAATGGTTAAATGGTTGTAGGTGGAAGTTTTGTGTTGAATGTTGAAAAATATGAAAATTTCAGAATACGTGGGTGTTTATATACTTGGAGTGAATATGTACGATTATACATGATTGAAATTGATGAGGATAGATTATTTCATTGAATCTATGGCTCTTGCTTGGTTAGAATCTTAAGAAAAATGGGATCGTATCTAAATTGTAGTTTTTTGTTGAATTGATAATTGGAAATGGTCTAGTGTGAAAGTCATAGGTTTAAAGTTAATTCATTTTAGAACTAACTTTCTTTGGGAATTGTAGTAGGTCGTTTGATTGAAGAGAGGGGTTAGTATTTAAATCGATGGATCTTGTTTGAATTGATTGATTCTATATTGGGTGCATAATTTATTTATCCTAAACCCTAAACCCTGATTGTTGTGCAAAATTTTCTTTCAGTGGATGTTGAAGATACATTGGATGGTGGCATTGGAATGATGGAAACATCTGCAGCAGGGGACTTGATGTTATGTGAAGCTGACAGAAACATAGAACCCTATGAAGGTATGGTATTTGCATCAGAAGCTGTTGCTAGAACCTTCTATGATGAATATGCTGCACGAGAAGGGTTTTTGACCCGTGTTTTATCATCCCGTAAATCGGAGCGTGACGGGTCAATTATATCACGAGGAATAGGATGTAGAACCATCATTAATAATCAGAATTCAGGTATGTCCAATGAAGAGGGAGACAAGAGGCGAGAAGGCTGTACTGCTATGCTCTTAATAAAGAGAGAGGGTGAACGGAGGTGGGTTGTTCGGAAGTTTGTTCAAGACCATAATCATCCTTTGGTAGTTTCATTGCCCAAGAAACGTCATACTTTTGTAAGTACTAAGTTTTTTATGTTGCCTCGATAATTGTGGCTCTTTGCAGGCAACAAAAAGTTAGACCTTTTATGTGCTTATATTGTATTTGCCTGTTTTGCTTTAGTGGATTGTACTTGTTGCAGTTGGTTCGTATTAAGTAAACTTTAATAAACCATTATGAGTCTATAGATCAAATGTTTGTTTCTTAAATGTTTGGAGAAGTCAACTAAAAATTTGAAGCATTTGTCGGTGACCAGAATAGTTATGAGTGTTGCTGTTTATGAGAATTAAAATTTGAGAAACTGAAAGGAATATTAAACAAAGTTTCTGTCATGAATATGTGTACAAACTAATAAACTGAAAATAGAAGGTTAATGAACCTGATTATTGGAACTTAGATTTTAAATCTCAAACTAGTAAGCCTGCTAAATAGAATGACATGCTTGTATCTGATTTCCGATGAAAAAGAATTATATCAGTCTTATCAGATTTTGAACAAACAAGCACTTTAATTATGTATTTATATTCTTTTTAAATGAAATTTAAGAGTTTGGCATTTGAGAGAAATTAATTTTTTCTCCTGGGCTGTACTTTCAGATCCAATTGATATGGGTTATATATTAGATTTGTTTATCAAATCTATAATAAGATAATGGTAGGTTAGATGTTCTTCAACTTGTTTTGAGAGGGGATCTCTAATGGTCTATGTTTATCCGTCCTCATGTGCACGGTGTAGAGGTTGGGTTATGATGTTTTGCTTAATCCTTGATTGGTAACAGATTTTTCCTGAGATCCTTTAAATAAGGCTGTTCTGCTTTTCAAAATTTGGAAAAGTTTAATATCAATTCCATTTTTACCTGCTGTCAGTTTTATCAGCTTTAGTGAACAACGGGATCACTCTTGAAGTTTCTTATCTGGTTTGTAGGCATATTGTCTTTACACAGAAATTGTGTCTTGATGTTCTGTACTTTGAAATCATTTCAATTCTGATTATATTGTGTAATTTTGTAGGATGAGAAAGATAAAAGGATTCAAGAATTAACTGCTGAACTCCGGATAAAGAAGCGCCTAAGTGCAGCATATAGGGAGCAGCTACTTTTTCTCATGAAGGATGTTGAAAACCATAATGATCATTTAACATCAAAAGTGAAAATAATCCGGAACAATCTTAAGGAACTTGAAGCCAGAAGGGAGGAGCTTCCAAAGCACAGTAAACCAAGCTTATAGGGTGAGTACCATGGCATAATCTTCTTTACTGACCTTCAATGTTCGTTACTCTCTTGTTTATGCTTAAATTCGTAACTTCATGATTTAGTTTTTGCCTTGTTTTTTTCCCTTATAATTTACAATCTTAAAGATGGTCTGAATATTGTTCTTCTGCAAGTTCTTTAATAGATTGGCCAGTAGTTTGTTGAATTTCTTGTGATTTTTCGAATGACGAGATAATAAACTTACCCCAGAAAAATGTTCTAAAAGATGAATGGATGGACTGCATTGAAACTGGGTTGCTTTCCTGTGTTGATGCATGGAGATATATTTGCACATAATGTGTGTATATGCACATTTGTGTGCTTTACCATGTTAGCTTGAGAAATACAAATTAGTTGTAAATTTATTAATTTGCATAAAACAATCCCTTTCTATAATGTACTGGTAAATCACCTGATTGTTCTATTTACCATAGAAGCCACAAAAGAAAGTTTTTTCTCATGGACATCCTTGTGCTCCTTCCACAATCTAGACTTCTTGGAGAACACCTTGCACCTAAAACAAATAAAAGAAAAGAAAAAACTAATCTAGTAAGCTTCTACTGATTTGGAAGGGAAGTGATGGTAAAAACTAGCTCTAAGGAAGAGATGAACATATGTAGCAAAAGAATCCACATAATCAAACACTGATTTAAAGCAATCATTAAATTCTGCGAAAATGCAAGACAGTGCCAGCAGCTGGCATAACGTTAAGAGTCCATTGTTATTCGTAGGAAACAATATACTTTGCAGCAGAGCAACCTTTTTAACCAAGTGTAGCTCATCAATGCAGGACTGTTGGTGGCAAACTAGATAAGGGTTGAAACTTAGTAACCTTGGTGAAGAATTTTGAACCTGCTTTGCAATGGAAAAGGCACTCGAATGGATTTTGCAATTAGAAAGGCTTTGAAGTAGAGGTCCAAAATATGTGGCTTGAATATTGGTTATGTGGTATGCACCTAAGCGTTTTAGTTCAAAGTTTTCATTGTAATTGTTCATATCTGCACATTATGATGGAGATGGTTTATGCACGGCTTCTGGTGCTATCTCCTCGTTATTGATATCATAGCGTTGTAAATGGAAAGAAATATTTGGAAGAGTGCGAGGACTGAAGATCAGATTAGTGTAGGTGTACCATCAAATGCAAGCTGGGAGAGTTTTGTCTCTCTTCCTTGTGAAACTCTTGCTTGATCTCTAAATAATCTATCATCGTCAAAATAAAGAGTATTAAATTGTTCGTCTCATGTTTTTTCTTTTTCTTATTCTTTTTTTTTTTAATTTTTAATTGCACTAAATATGTTGTATTATACTTGGAAACGCTTCTGGAAAAGGAATAAAGGCAATATTTGTTGTGAAATGTGAATTATATCTCGAATCTGTGGTAAGGTGAATTTATTTTGAATGAATAATAGGTTGCAATATGTAGTGAAGAAAGTATAATATTGTTTTATGACTCAACTAGTCAACTGTATGTATGTAATTCTTTTTGTCAATGCGCTAGATATTAATTATTGGAAATATAGTTCAAATTCAAACTCAATCATTATTCAAATTTTTTTTATCTAAATTTAACTCACACCGAATATGTTCAAACTCAATGTTATTTGTATTTAAATCGGATCTATGTTTATGTTAGCCTTGCAAGCGAGGAGGATGACAATGGAAAAAGGCATGGGAGTGTGATTAAGGCTGCAGTAATGGGTTAGGAATAGATACACAACACTACCCTTTACTTTGCTAGTTGGACTTTTTTCCAAAATATGATAAAGTGAGCTTCTTTCTACTTCACATGTTTTGTATCCAACCATTGGGGAGTCAAATTACAGAGATACCCTAATTATTTGAGATGTGTTCGGTGTTCCCTTTATTTTTAGGGGAGGTTTTGGCAATAAAACTATGTGTTTACTTTGCTAGTTGGACTTTTTTCCAAAATATGATAAAGTGAGCTTTCTACTTCACATGTTTGTATCCAACCATTGGGGAGTCAAATTACAGAATTATTTGAGATGTGTTCGGTGTTCCCTTTATTTTTAGGGGAGGTTTTGGCAATAAAACTAGAGACAATTAGGACCCAAGGGACGCCCAAGACTTATTTTAGGGATATAACCCTCAATTTCTTTTCCTTTTTTTTTATTCTCTATTATCTGACGTGGCTAATAATCACGTCATATCTTTCAAATTCAGATCTCCCACCCAAATCAAACCCTAGTTTCTTTTCTTTTTTGTCGATTCTTCTTCTCTCCTTCAACGATGAAAAACAGAGACGGTCTTCTTGCCTGCACCTCTCCTTCTCACATTCTCTTATCGCGATTCGTCTTCTCACCTTCTCTCGCCGTCGACGTCTTCTGCAATCGCCTCCATACTTGTCTTCTCGTCGTGGATTCATCTTCTGCAATGGCCTCCGCCGAATTCGTGTTCTGCATCGCCGTATCTTTATCTTCTGCAACTATTTCTGACTGCATTCTGCAATTGAAGATCCATAAATCTTATTGTCTTCTTCTTCTACTCTTTTGCATTTTTTTTTTTCAGATTTCTTCAAGAAATCAAGTACGTGAATTCTATAATCGTGCGATTTCATGAATCAAGCGTGCGATTTCAGAAATCGTTGCGCGATTTCTTGAGTTCTGCGATCGCGCACGTGATTTCTGCAATCGAGTGCGCGATGGCAGAAATCGCGTACGCGATTTCTTGTGGAAAAATGAATAAACCAAATCTGAATCTTAAAAAAATAAAAGAAAATAAATAAAAAAGAAAAAGTGATAAATGAAAATAAAGAAAAAATTGAAAAATAGATTTAAAGAAATCATGATGAATAAAAATAATTAAAGAAAATAAAAGAAAAAAAGAAAAGAAAAAAAATCGAGTGTAGCGATTTCTGAAATCGCTTACGCGATTTGCCACGTGGAAAATAATTATATTTAATATTTATTTTATTAGACAAAATTGAGAAAAGGGTTATGTACCCAATTCTTTTGAAACTAGGGGTTAACTTACTAAAAAAACACTCGGGTGTCCCTAATAACGAAAAGCCCCACTAGAAAATAATTAAAGAAAATAAAAGAAAAAAAGAAAAGAAAAAAAATCGAGTGTGCGATTTCTGAAATCGCTTACTCGATTTGTCACGTGGAAAATAATTATATTTAATATTTATTTTATTAGACAAAATTGAGAAAAGGGTTATGTACCAAATTCTTTTGAAACCAGGAGTTAACTTACTAAAAAAACACTTGGGTGTCCCTAATAACGAAAAGCCCCACTAAAACTATGTGTGTCCCTGCTTAAGAATGCAAAGTTTATCTGATTTGTCTGTTCAAATTCACCAGTGGATTTTGCTTACACGACCAATTTAATGAAGGGTGATTTTTGCAAACATTCCTAGGATCCGGTAATGAAGACAATCTTTAATATAAGAGGCTACGGCTCATTTCTTTAATATTTATAGGGCCATATCTCGTTTTTATATACATGTATATGTTATAATTTAAACTTTTCCATGTTACGAAATACTAAAAAAATGGTATGATCTTTGAGAAAATAGTTAATAGTTAAGGGAAAATAGTTTAAATTGCAGCACTTTCCAGTGATAAGTAGACCAAATCACATTTTCCCTCAACCAGCAACTCAAAGAAAATATCCAATTCATCTTACCGCTTACCCAGAGCAGTTCTCTTGCTACTTAACCGTAGCGCCTGGAACGGTGGATCACCACATCCCCCGTACTAAGACCCAACACGTGTACAAAATGAAAAATCCGCACACATCAAGTCGTAGCGAACGAAAGACAAACAAAATTCACCTAAGTTAGGCGGAACTTAGACCCTAACAACAGAGTGCGCAAACCAAAAACATAAATGCTGAAGCGATTTAAAATAATTACATTCATCCAACGATCATAGAATAACAAATTATAAAATCACTTGCCCCGTCATGGGGGCCAATATATAACATCATACCAACTAAGTCCAAAATCTAACATAAGTATCTCGAATTCAAACCATAAGAACATTTCGAACTAATATAAGTATGTAAATGTATGCAAACTCGAGCTAAGACACAAGTACGGCTCGACAGACACACTTGGCACCTAGCTCTAACCTCAAACTGCACCTGCAACTCAAGAAAGAAAAGGCGGAAAAAGAAACAACGAAGAGGGGTCAGTCCTAGCGACTGCCAAGGGGGTTTACACACACGCCCATACATATAGATAACGAGCAAAGCAAATATCAATCTAAAAAGCTCATGAACCGGGGATAGTTTTTGGATGCTAAAGAATTTTCCCGTGATATTAAATATATAAAAGAGTTGAAGGCCTAGATGCAAAACTTAACCAATTTCTTAATGATGAATCCATTCCCGTTTCACGAACCTAATCAAAGCCTAACAAAACTTGGTGAGTACGAGTCTCTCCAACCTAACTCCCAAAGCTCAATGAAATCAAAACCCAATTCAAATCCAACCTCACACCGGTGATGGAAAAATGTGTTGATCCCTAAACCATCAATTCAAATTTCGTACCGAGACGAGGGTTAATTACTCCTACCCACTCCTTCAACGGGGTTGTCGCTGGCTGAAGAAAACTTACTTTCTCCTCGACCTCCCAAGGTTGAGCGAGCTCTCTCAAATGGAGGATGTGCATAGGAGTAGTGCCTGACAGCCCTATGCCGTCCCGTGGCTCCTTACCCACATCTCCGGGGCCCAACAATTCAAATTTAAACATACCAAACCAATCTTTCATGGCCAAAACTTGCTACAAAACTCACACCAACCCTTTAAAAAAAAAACGTAAACATAACTTACTTATACATGAAAACGTTTTTGAAAGGTTTCACAGCAAATGGAACAAGTCTTTAAAATACATACCCACTACATATTTATATACGTAATATGCATAGGTCACACGCGGGCTTAAAACACATTTAGTGTTTTAGGTCGAAAAGAGACTAGCAAAAGAAGCCGACCAACACCTACTGAGTGGGCTCTTCACCAACCAACTACTCCTCTGAACAAACCAGACACAAAAGACAAGACATAGACTCGAAATGAACAATATAGAAACTGGGCATATGCATATGAATGCAAAGGATGAAATGCAAATGACATATGTTCATAAATTAAACAATCACGTTCACATAGCACGTTTCTACATCATTCACATGCAATAAGAAGGGAATACACATCATAACATATCAATTCATAAGCATAAAATAGGTTAGGTTTAAGATCGGGTTGGGTAAAAACGAAAGAAACGAGCATACGGAGTAAATACATAACATATATTCAAACGTAGGGAGGCTAACGGCCATTAGGCCTCCCCCTACTCTAGCCCTAATGGGCGTTCATGGTCCCCGAACTCACCCAAGGCAAGAAACGGCCATTAGGCATAATTGCTAAAGCAAAGCCAGTGACCGTTGGGAGCCCATTACACATCGGGCTCCCCTAACGGCCGTTTGGCCATAAAACACACAAGGCCCCCAATGGCCTTGGGGTCTGCTGCAAGGGAGCTTCAAGCTCGTTCATGGTGGCAGCAACAGAGCAAAACAACAACAACATGCAGCAACCAAAAGCCATGCATTCACCCCACAAAATCCCACCCTAAATCATGCAATAACCCCTAAAACACATGTATAAACATCTTAGCTCATCAAAAGGGCATGAAACAAAGTGTAGCACAAACCACCGTTTCAAGACTTTAAGCTCATTAATTGCATCTCATAAATTCTTCAACCACCAACCCAAAATTCATCATAAATGCAACAAAGTAACGCATATCAACTACATACAACACATTAAGCTCCATTTAATCCAACATACAAGCCACAAACTCAAATTTCTACAAAACCCATACTATCCATCATCTTCCTCAATCATACATATATTTATGCTTTCAAGAGACAAGATAGGTATTAAAATGAAGCTCACGTCATGAAGAGTTCATAGCTTACCTCGGATTGTTGATCGGTTGAGAAATGAATGAGTTCTTGAGTTTTAAAGGTGGAAAAATGGCAAGAAGGCTTGATGTCTTCTCTTCCCTTCTCTCCCTTGATGAAACGTGTGTGTATGTAAGGGAAATGCAAAAGATTTTAGCCCTTAAGGGCTAAAACGTGTCACGCCCCGTTTTCGGGACGTAACACGGCAGTGCCCCTAAGCCTCGAGAGACTCAAGAACACTAAGCCTCGGTAAGTAAAACAACTAAGTTCAAAGTAAAATACTTAAAAAAAGTCCATAAAACGTGCAACGACAGAACAATATCTATTACAATCATTTCTCGAAGTCTCCATCTTAAATCAATCCTAATTGTTTTAGTCAATGGATTAAAATATCCAAACCATCATAGTAGGAAAAATAAAATACTAAACTATAATTTAGTTCTCGCTTCCATCTTCGCTAACTCCAAAGCCGACTACTTATCTGAAAAAATATTAGCGAGGGGTGAGCCGCATACTCAATAAGCAATTCTCATAGCCAGTCTATTGAATAAAACATGATTTTCATATAGATATGATGACATATTAAAACATTAGACAGTTGAAACAATTATAACATGAAAATCATTACATATCACATATAACATAGGTTTTCCAAAATCATATTTTTCCATTGAGTACAGAACTTAACAGATAAACCCTCGGTCAGAGGGTACGTACAGATGACCCTTTGAGGGACGAAATAGATGACCCTCTGAAGGGACGACATAACAGATGAACCTCTTAAGGGACAACATAACAGATAAGCCTTGACCAAGACACGCAGATGACTCCGAAGACAGACAGACATACGTAACTCAATGGAATCATATTTGGTATCATACAAATGCACATAAAGGCTTATGAAAGTTTTCATAATTTAATCTCTAACTATCAACTACAATTAATATTCACATAAAAATGATAGTTCAATAATTTAGAAATTACATGTTCAATATAAATTGTATCGAAACAATAGAAAAGCGTTGAAAATTACTTACCTCGACTTGACAGCTTCTAGGAATCCTAAGTGTCTCGTGAGTATGGCCCTAATCTCGATCGATTTAATCTCAAAAATCGTGCCCAAAATCCTTAATCTGTTGCTACAATAAGCTACTTGAAGCGCGGCCTTCGTTCCAGAAAAAAGAGGATTCCTATTCTCATTAATAGGCATGGCATTTATAGTTTAGGTTAACATAACGTTATTTAGGGTTATCAATCTTAGTGGAACTCTCCACTCCCCCACAACTCTCCATTAATAATAACTGTATATACTAATCTCTTTTATTATCATAACAACAAATTAAAAGATAAATAAAATGAAATAAAATTTTAAATAATAGAGGTGAATAAATAAATAAAAATTACGGGGTATTACATCCTTCTCCCCTTATAAAAGGTTTCGTCCTCGAAACTTTGCGTACCTTCGGTTTCATCATCTTTTATCACCATCTTGATTAGCCAATGCGAAGATTCTGTCATTACTGTTCTTATTTAGATGACGTACTTTACTCGACTCATCATTATGGAATGGGCAATCTCTAATGCGATGATCTGATCGACCACATCTAAAACAAGCTCCTGTTTTTCGACGGCACTCACCGGTATGAACTTTTTGACAATTGTCACACTCCTCAGTCTGTGGATTTATACTTTCATTGCTCATCTTGATCATCTTAATTCCGCTATTATCTTGCCCCAAATATTTTATTTCTTCTTGTCGGAACCTCTTGAGTCTATTTTCCTTATCCCTTATCTTAATGTCTGCCTCTGCTCTTATAGAGGTGCCTATGGAACGGCCGTTCCCATACCCCTGGAAGTGCAGAAACATTCTGCACAAAGGTAACAATTCCAATTCCTTCTTTAATTATCCAAATGACCTAAATATGATATTATATGATTAATATCATGCAATAATATGATTGTATTATGCTACATTGTTCTTCATACGATATCTCGTCTTACGAAGTTAAGACCAAATAGGTATAGGAGTACCTGTTTATTACTAATCATTTCCACGTTCTCAAGTATATAGCAAGCAGGTCTTGATCGTGCAAAGCAATGCGCATACCAGATCGAGTCGTGCAATGGATAACAATCAAGTCAAGCTCATGCAAAGCAATGCGTGTAGTTTGATAGGTATCATGTTCATGCAAAGCAATGCTTGAAATGTGATTAATGCCAAAACCGGGATGACCCCTGAATCCACCAATAGGTGGAGGAAGGAATCCCGCACGTGAGATTCATACTCTTGACGTGCGTAGCATCGGGATGACCCCTGAACCCACCAATAGGTGGAGGAAGGAATCCCGCACGTGGGAACTATATTCCTGACGTGCGTAGCATGGATGGATAGGGCCTTGCAAACCCACCATCATCGTGATTAACATGTTATCGTGATGGGAGTGATGTAGATATTGGAGTGATGTAGATATTGGAGTGATGGAGGTTAACGGAGTGATTGGGTGTATTGGAGTGACGGGGTGTATCCGGAGTGGTGGGAATTATTGGAGTGATGGAGGTATTTATAAAATCGATATACATGCCGTGTTCTTGCAGGTACATTCTAGGCGGGAATCGAGCTAAGTCAAGTCCTTGCATTCAAGCCATACGGTGCATTTATTTATTTATTTACCGTTTCAAAGAAATTATTGTTAAGGTTACTTGTTATATATTTAGGAGATGATAATGTATTGATATGTAAAATACAAGTATACATTACTTGATAAATGATCGATAGTATAACATGCTTCCGTTTGATTCTATCGCATGTATAAATGAACTTCCTTTTAGCCTGTCATTTTACTTACATTATTACCCGTTCGCTATAGGTTGGTTCATGTACGAACATTTCCTTTCGAATGTGAATCGGCCTATAGTGCGGGGGTGTGGCATCCTCATGTATCGGGGTGCTACAGCCTAACAACTCATCAAAACTTCTAGCCTCGAAAACAACAAGTGCTGACTGGATCCGACTTCTCAAACCTTTGGTGAACTTGTGGATCTTCAGTAGTGGATAAGCCATAATAGTCGGTGAGTACTTCCCTAAGGGGTGGAACTTGGTTGAATATTCCACCACAATCATATTAGGTAGTTGCATCAAGTTATCGAACTCAGCCATCTTTTGGAGCCGAATCGCCCTCGGAAAGAAATGCTTCAAGTAGGCCTATCTGAAACGTGCCCATGTGATCGGTCCTTCTTCCAGCATCGACGGGGAAATACCTTCCCACCATCTTGCTGCTTCACCAACCAAAAATGGCACTACAACCTTAGGCTTAATGGCCAAGGGAACCTCCATTAACTCGAAGTTATCTTCTATCTCCTTTAGCCATTTTGATGCCGCCCCTGCATCATGTGAACCATCGAATGTTGGCATATTAGCTCTTCGCAAAGCCTCGTAGTGAGACTTAGTCCCATTGTTAGCAGGCGGAGGATTCGCAAGTTCAACTGGTTGCTGGTTTGCTCGCATAGCTTGGGCTACGACTGTGGCAATTGCAACTAAATCTTCTTGACGAATTCCAGGTTGGTTCATAGGAGGTAGGTTCACTTGATCGTTTGGTAGAGCATTGTTCATCTCGTTGGGGTTAGTTGCATAGTGGGGGTTCTGGTTTCCACCTCTGGGTCTGCCGGCCATCTTCCTAATGGATGATACTTAAGTTAGCAAATAAGGGGAGTGTCTAAGATCAAAGCTCATTTTCCTAGAATAGGCAATATAAGTGCGTACTAGGATACTTCCCTAACTCTAGTTAGGCAAACTATATACTATAATCTGAGTTTTTATGCTAGGGATTCGAGCAGTTCATACCTAAGTCATGTTTTCTAAGTTCTCGTATCTAAACTTGTTCGGCGTTCAATGATCGCAACCTAGCTCTGATACCACTTTTGTCAAACTAGCAACCAGTTTCGTAGCCCAAGCCTTTATGTGCATTTGTATGATACCAAATATGACTCCATTGAGTTACGTATATCTGTCTCCGGAGTCATCTGCATGCCTTGGTCAAGGCTCATCTGTTATGTCGTCCCTCAAGAGGGTCATCTGTTATGTCTTCCCTTCAGAGGGTCATCTGTTTCGTCCCTCAAAGGGTCATCTGTTCCGTTTTATGTTTCGTCCCTTAAGAGGGTCATCTGTACGTACCCTCTGACCAAGGGTTCATCTGTTAAGTTCTGTACTCAATGGAAAAATATGATTTTGGAAAACCTATGTTATATGTGATATGTAATGATTTTCATGATATGATTGTTTTAACTGTGTAATGTTTTAATATGTCATCATATCTATATGAAAATCATGTTTTATTCAATAGACTGGCTATGAGAAATGCTTATTGAGTACGGCTCACCCCTCGCTAATATTTTTTCAGATAAGTAGTCGGCTTTGGAGTTAGCGAAGATGGAAGCGAGAACTAAATTATAGTTTAGTATTTTATTTTTCCTACTATGATGGTTTGGATATTTTAATCCATTGACTAAAACAATTAGCTTGATTTAAGATGGAGACTTCGAGAAATGATTGTAATAGATATTGTTCTGTCGTTGCACTTCTTAAGGACTTTTTTTAAGTATTTTACTTTGAACTTAGTTGTTCTGCTTACCGAGGCTTAGTGTTCTTGAGTCTCTCGAGGCTTAGGGGCACTGCCGTGTTATGTCCCGTGTAACAGCCGTACTCAGGGCCAAGTCAAGAAAGGTAAGTAAAGGGTTAATCCAGAGGCGTTTATAGCCTCGATCCTTACTAATTCTCTCATGCATTGCATTTTATGTGACTTATGTGCTTTTATATGTTATAATTTAATTAAATGTCCGTAGATTTAATCATTTTCTCTATTTAACTCGTACCTTGAAACTCTTCTCATAAAATCCTAGAATTCTAGTATTCATTCCCTTCTAGTACCAAAAACCCCATAATATGCTTCAAAGCCCATTTCTACAGTTTTAGGTTGGAAATTACGAAAATACCCCTACAACTCAAAAATATTCCTACATCTCCCGAAGCACTTTCACTACCCAATATTGTAACCAAAAGAATCCTCACATTATTTCGAGGATCGTGATACTCTCCGTGAACCATAATTCCCATCCTAACTCTAGTAGTATCAAAAACCGGCAAAAACACTAGCTTATAATTCGATCATAAATAAATCCTTACTCATCTACTTTTTGATATTCAATATTATAACCAAAACGACCCTTAAATTATTTTATGAATTTTCAAGCATTTGCCAAAAACTCGATTCCACCTATAGCATCTTTTATAAATATTTTCCTTTTTAAAAATCATTATTTTATTTTAAACAATTAGCTTTTATTCAATATTCGAAATTATACTTAAAACGATTCTCGAATTTTTCTCCACATTATAATGATTTTTCCAAACTCTAAACTTTATCAGAGCTTCGTTTATATAATTTTCTTATGATTTTCATCATCTTTAATATTCATAATTTATAAACGAAAAATCTAAATATTCCACATTTATAATCAAAACGAAGCTCATTTTTCACTCATTCTTTCATTAATTCACTACTTCAAGCTTTTACCTCTCGACTCTTGAATAAATTTTACATCATTTTATACTTATTTTTATTCAAGATGACATCATTCATGACAACATGAGTTTCTAGAAGGATTAAATAAATGAGTATAATTTCTCCACATTTCCTAACTAATTACCTAGCATTTGTTCAAAATATAATTTAACCACATCTCTTAAATAATTACCAAGCATTTGTTGAAATAATAGACAACCACATCTCCCTTAAACTTTCATAAATTGCTCAAAGACCCCTCATGACTACCTATAAATACCCCCCTCAAGCCTCATTTATACCTCACAAATCAACACACAAAAATCACTCTCTCTTCCTCCCCAAAACTCACGCCACTCACCCTCTCTCTCTCTAAGGTATGTTTTTCTTCTATTATTTCATGCTTTATATTATGTTCTTAGTATAATAATAATAGTAGCATGTCTAGGATTAATTAAATTATGCTTTAGGAATTTATTTTATGAAATATATGCATAGTTGTTAGTTTATATACAATGTGTGTACATTATGGAATTTTATTTAATTAAATGCATGAATTATGATATGATATAATGTGAGTATGTGTTTAAATGCTTATGATCTTGTTTGATTAAATTCATGCCTAGAGTAAATTATTTAGAATTATTTTTCGTTGAGAATTCATATATTTTGCTATATTATGCTTTAATCTTATGTTATGAATATGAATGTGATAGAACATGTTACACACCCTCTTTGAATATTCAAATAAGCTCACGAACATGTTCTTAATGTTCTTGGATGTGTGTGTGTGCATGTGTGTGCCGTGATTAATGTGTGTGTGTGTGTGAATTTGATTTTGTGTTAGAAAGTGTTTAATTCATATGAAATTGAATAGTAAGTGTTTTCAATAGTAATTTTGACTTTTTGGTCAACTAAAATTTAATTAATTTCTAAATTATTTTAAAATAGGTTTTGGAATTTTTAAAGAAAGATTTTTCCCAAATTTTCCAAAAAATCGGTAAACTATATAATATTTTCAAAAGATAACCTACATTGTCAAATTAAACCCTAAATTTCATTTCAAATCTTACAATTAGAATTATAATGTAGTTAATAAATATTTGATTAGTTAAAGATCCCATAAACCCTGAATTTATTAATTAAACAGGTGAATTTAGGGTTTACCGGGAAATCTTTAACGTATTACATAATATGTACCTTCTATAATTATTTCATTGTGGTATTTGTGTGCAATTAGATTAGTTACGAACTAAGGACCTAGTTCTAAGTTAGTAGTAGTTATTACTTTCAGGCGACAATAGGATCGAAGAGTGGAATCCTCACAATTCCACTTAAATCTCGGTACTCGGTGAGGGTTTAAATCTTTCTAACTGAAATCATGATAAAATATTTTACTTTATTCCTTTCAAATTATTATTCCCTTTATGGGAAAAATAACTTTTATTAATTATTCAAAAAACATATATTTACCCGGAAGTACTTAGTATTTTCTTACCGGTAAATATTCTCGTCTTGCAAGTAAAATTATTGTTTTTCCTATGGGCCCGGTGGTCTTAGTAGAAGTAGTAGTCCGGGAGGCACGGGCCGAGGTCTACTATTATACCAGCCGCCAAGTAGATCTTGATGATGGTCTAACCGGAGGTTGGTTATTCCACATCAAGTGACGGGAAAAGGTACGTCCCTCCCACAGTATTGTTCATCGTCACTAGGGCTTGCAACCCTACATGACACTAAGGGGTGAAGGATGGTATTATCGTATTTGTTTTATTAAGTACCGACACCTTGAAGTATATCGGTGCGGGGTTGTAGTGTTAAGGGGCGCTACATCCCAGAAACGGGGCGTGACAAAAGTGGTATCAGAGCCAGGTTGCGATCATTGAACACCGAACAAGTTTAGATACGAGAACTTAGAAAACATGACTTAGGTATGAACTGCTCGAATCCCTAGCATAAAAACTCAGATTATAGTATATAGTTTGCCTGACTAGAGTTAGGGAAGTATCCTAGTACGCACTTATATTGCCTATTCTCAAAAAGGAAACGGGTAGCTACAAGTAATTCGGTCCATTCGGATCGGATTTTAGATAAAGAAAGGTTCAAACGGCTTCAGAAAAATGCGAGGCTAGTGCCATTGGACTCGAGTAGTCAAAACGAATCCATCAGCGAAGTCAGAATATGAATCTGAATTACCAAGTTCAAGATAGCCAAAAAGGCCTCGAAAACACCCTAATTACAGTTAGGTCCCTAACTATTCAAAAAGTGTCAAATTGGGCCAAAGCCTATTTTCAAACAACCCAAAAACTTTCAAATATCATGCAAATAAGTCCAAAATGTCACATAATTCAATTGCTTCACAAAATTAACATATCCGGCATACAATTCATAGCTTAACTATTGGAAACATGTAGTTTTATTTCAAATATATATAAACATGAAATTCATTTAAGAACATAATTAAATAATTTAAATACAAAATTTGCTCACTCATAACATCATACTTGTATGTTCGGACGAACGAGTCGTCACAAGCTCCCCCTTAAAAGAACCTGGTCCCCAGGTTCTACTGCGGGGCTTCGAACAACCCTGGGTACAACTGTCTCATCTTTTGCTCGGTCTCCCAAGTGGCTTCTTTGGATTTCTTATCACGCCACAAAACTTTCACCAAGGGCATCTATCGATTTTTCAACTTTTGTATCTTTCGGTCCAAAACTCTAACCGGTTGCTTCACGATCGTCAAATCTGGCTCAAGTTATACTTCTTCCACGGGAAGGACGATAGACCTATCAGGATAGTACTTTCTTAGTTGAGACACATGGAAGATATTATGAATCTCGATCAAACTCGGTGGTAAATCCAACATGTAAGTTACTTTCCCTAATTCTTTCAAGAATCTCAAAGGGGCCAAGGTCGCTGTTTAGCTTCCAGCGTTTGCCAATCTGAGTGAACCCCTTTCTAGAAGATACTTTCAAGAAGATTCGATTTCTAACTTCGAACTCTAGGGGTCTTCTTCTCCGATCTGCATAGCTTTTCTTTTAGTCCTGAGCCGTCTTCATTCTCTGCTGAATCAATCTAAGTTTTTCAATAGCATCCTCGATCTTCTCCGGTGGTCTAGCTCTTTTAAGTTCACCCTCTTTGGTCCAACACTGTTCCTCGATATCCTTAAAGAGAGGTGACCGACACTTTTTTCCATATAGTGCTTCTTAAAGAGTCATACCAATTCAAACTTGAAAACTGTTATTGTAGGCAAACTCGACCAAAGCTAAGTGTTCATCCCACTTACCCTGAAATTTCAAAGCATACACACGAAGCATATCCTCAAGATACTTAATCAACCTCTCGGATTGACCGTCTATCTGGGGGTGCGATGTTGAGCAAAAGTGAAGTCACGATCCGAAACTATGCTAACCGATACTCCATGCAGTCTCACAATATCCTTGCAATACAAATCGGCTAGGTTTGGCACTTTGTCGGACATCCAAACCTTGAGAAAATAGGCTAACTTGGTTAAACGATCAACAAACACCCATATCCCGTCGAAGCCTCCCTTCGTCATTGGTAAGCCGGACACAAAGTACATAGTCACTTGCTCTCTATTGGTGAAGTTTTAATTAAAATCTCATATGCGTGCAAGCTTACACTTGTCAGGTGTAGCACTTAAGGTGTTGAACCCACAGGGAAGGGAAACTAATCAATCATTCTCCAATCGATAGGCCAAAACATAGATGAAGGGGTTGACTGACTCTACTACTAACTACTAGGGCTAACTCAACTCAAAATAAACAACTGAAATAATAAATAAAGACATATCCAGGAAAATAACAATAATGCAGTTTAGTGTTCGAATCCATGCTCAACAAATTCTCTAGCTCTCACAATTCTAATCACAAATGTTTATGTCCGCTTCTCTCGAAGTCAAGCACACGTGCTTAAGTGTTTGTGTAAGCCACTCTCGTGGTCAACCATTCAAAAACAGTTTAAACCATAAGAACAAGATTAGTGTAATTAAACAACAACGGCTTGTCATTCATCATTTAATTACCAATTGCTTAGAAAAAGACCGAATCTCTTCATCTCTTTAATTCTAAGTGTTTAGGAATTAATTATCTGAATTCACTAACAATCTTTCGATTAGAAAGCAAATTTCAATTCATTTCAAAGGTTTACGGGCTGACATGTCATATAAAATCATAGTTCCATCACATAAAAACCATAAGAATTCATACGAGCATTTCATCGAACACATCATCTACACAATCATATTTTCTTAGCTATAAAAAATTACCTAAACATAATCCACATATTTACAAAGCAATAAATCACCAATAATTCCATTGAATTCATAAACTAAATATTCAACAATTAATTCATAAAAACATGAATGATAAACTGTAATTAAAATTGAAATTATTCTAAAGAAAAGTTTATGAGTTTATAGGCAGAATTCAGGGCTTATGGTTGCATCTCCTCAAGTATGATTGGACTTTATGGTGAAATTATTCTAAAGAAAATCATGGTTACCTTCCAACTCTCCAGAACTCTGAACTCAAAACCCTAGTTTTCTCTCTTTACTGTTGCTGCGTGTCTGAATAATGAGATAAAGGATGTCTCAAAATTAGATCTAAGCAAAAACTTATACGCCAATCTGTATCTCATCGCGGGCGCGAGGATTTTCTCCTTGTTTCGATCGCTGGCGCGATAAGATAGAATTTCGAAATCATGGTTGCCTTCGTCCACTCTCCAGAACTCTAAACTCAAAACCCTAGCTTTCTCTCTCTGCTGCTACTGCGCATCTGAATAATGAGATAAAAGATGTCTCAAAATTAGGTCTAAGCAAATACATATACGTCGATTTGTACCTCATCGCGAGCGTGAGGATTTTCTCCTTGTTTCGATCACGGGTGCGATACGATAGAGTCTCGAAATCTTGGGAATGCAACGCGTCGTGGCTGCGAAGGATTCCTTTGTGATTTGGTCACGGCCGCGATGCGGATCTTCATCGCGGGCCTAGTCTTCTTTTCTCCGTGGGCGCGATAGAATCATGCTTGGAATACAGTAGCCGCGAACCTGGGCTATTCCTTGGTCTGTTTTGTGCCTTAATACCTCGTTTACACTCTGAGCTCACCATTTTCCATATTTATGACTTAGGGAAAAAAAAAACCTGAAAACGGACGATATTACCAATATAAGACACAAAAATAGCATAAAATGTTACGAAATATATACTAAAAACATTAAACATTTTATGCTCAACACTCCCACTTCCAAAAGGGAATGGGAAGCGATTAGAGAGTTTCTCCTGACTTTTGATACTCTGCTTTCACCCATTGGCTTGTTAAATAACGCATCACGAAATTGGCAACGTTCCATTTGATGCTTTTCCACTAATACAAGTTCTACAGATCCTTGTATATCTTAGTACCTCCGGGATGAATCGAATATGGGGACCGATGTGCCTCGTCAAGTATTAAATGCTTGACCTCTCATAGGACACATATTCTAGTCTTGAATCGATATAATCCCATGTCGTTGAACCCAAATGTCGTCTTTGGATCAGCTCTCAATCTCGTAATCAACCTTTGAATTTTTGGATCCTGAACTTGTGCTTCAACCAACCTTTGCTTCAAATCCGGTTGCACCAAGATATTGTCCAAACGAGCCACTGAAACCATGATCTCTAAACTCTGCCCAACTAAACTTGCTTCCAAACTCAAAACACTAGCCTTTCGACTCAACGCATCGACTACCACGTTAGCCTTACCCAAGTGGTATCAAATTGTGCAATCATAGTTCTCAAGGAACTTTACCCAGCGCCTTTGCCTTATATTCGACTCATTCTGAGTGAAAAGATACTTGTGGCTTTTGTGGTCGGTATACACCTCAATAGTAGCTCCATAAAGATAATGACGCCACTTTGCCAATGCGAATACAACCACTGGAAGCTCCAAGCCATGAGTTGGATAGTTCTTCTCGTGATCTTTCAGTTTTCTCGAGGCATAGGCTACCACTCTTCCATCTTGCATCAACACACAACTGAGATCTTATTTCTTTGTTGTAAAATGTCTAATTGACTATGAATGTTTCTTTTTTTCCCCTTTTATTGACGGACTATGTTGGAGATTAATTGTTGGTTGATCTACTTGAACATCCTATTGGAAAACACGAAAGAGTTGAGGAGCGAAAGTTCAAAATTTTCCAAAAGTTTAATCGTTGTCTTGCAATTTTTGTACTGTAACATTGGGTGTAACAAAAAATTCACTTTAATTGACGCTTTCTTGTGATGTTGTTACCGCCTAACAAACACCCTTCAAGCGGAAAGTCCCTCGAACGGCCTTCGATTTAGACTCCAAAGCAGAAGCCCTCCAAAACGTATCCACACCAGACCTAGAACATGATCAAGCGAGTGAGAATGCTAGTTCTATGGCTTGTGTTAAGGCTAGGATAATTTTGCTTTGAAAACTTTTCTTTTATTTTTCTAAAAAACTTAACACTTTGTGAGTGTTGGTCTAAAGAATAAGAGAAGCACCACCACTAGTATAAATACTAGGGGGTTCGGCCACTTAGGGTTTCCCTAAACCTAGTGGGCTTCTTTTCTTGCTCACTAATTAACTCATTTAATTATTTAATTTAATTGGAATAATAAGGTCTTAACTTATTCTCCAAGTTTAGTAAGAGAAGACTTATCTCTCCTACAATAGAAAGTTTGACTTTTCAACTTTCCTAAAGTTAAAAATCAATATTCAATAAATAAATTAATTCCCAATTAATTATTTACTGGGTTAAGTTTATTTGAAAATAGTTTTAACAATTAATTCAAAATTAATTAAAAGACTAAAATTAATTAATTACAATTTAATTAATTAATTCTAGAAAAGAATTCTCGTGTGAAATAAATCACACGAAATGGGACACGCGTGAAGCCACGTGTACGTGACACGTGGCAACCATGTGTACATGACACGTGGCATCAGCCTCGTTCTATGCCCATTTCGATCAACTATTTTGATCCTTCGTTAATCATATTAACATCGTACCATAACCCTCATGTTTTGGCATTTGTGTGTGACCCTTTAGGTTCATTATTCGATTAGCAGTGACAGCAATTAATTAGTTCCCTAATTAATTAATCACTTCACATATCACACTACCGTAATCTAGCAATGGGTGTGTGACCCCTAGCTGAATAACGAAATGAATCAAAGAACCTTTCAATCAATGACAATCAGTGAAATACGATCCTCCTACAACTCCATCTCTCAATAAAGAACTAAGGCATGGGAATATTCTCAGAGCCCAAATATTCTTGATCTTTAAAGTTAAGTTCGTTTCATATCCATTTCGATCTCAATCCTAGAAAATCCCATTTTCTAGATGTCTTGATCTTTTATCCACCTTGGCCAAGGGTTTAATGTTTAATGGACAATGAACAACTTAATCAGTAAGAGATCATTCTTGTTCTTAACAAGTGTAGGTCCTTTATCGATTCTACTAATTCTACATATGCCACTTGTGTAATCCCAACATAGGTCGTGGTTCAGGTGTCTATATGGCAACACCCTTTGGAGCCTATATCAAAGATTACAGAGTTAGCTCATATGAGACATTACAGAATCTCAAGTCTAAGGATTAATGAATCACGTCATTGACCTATGAGATATTTCCTAATCTGGAAGTTTCAGGAAACTTCCTTTCCCATTTAGGAATGTTCTCACGCGGGACATCTCAGTGATGAAGTTCTTATAACAATCACCCTTATGTATTATGTGTTAGAAATAGTGCCCTGAAAGCCGATGTAATAGTCTGCTTTAGTACTTTCCCTTTGTAAATCACAGATAATCTTTGAATAATAAGAATTGAGGCAACACTTCTTTATATGCTCTTGTTTGATTGTGTGTTTCCTTTTGACTGCGCATGTATAAGAAATCCCCTAATCAATATGACTTGCAGGACTCAACCATTTAGGTGAAGTGGTTCATGAGACGAGCCCTATATCACATAAGTCATGATTAGAAATCACTCCAAGCCGATGAGTCCAAAAGATAGTGGGAGTGTCAACCTGACTCGTTCGAGGCTTGCTCGTGTGATCACGCCCTTAAGAAGGACCACTGTAGCACCCCAAGCGGTGGGACACCACACCCCCACACTATAACCCGACACGTGTACGAAATGAAAAATCCGCACACGAACCAAGTCACAGCGAACGGGTGACAAGTGAAAAAAAAATCCAACCTAAGCTAGGCGGTAGCTAAACCCTGTACAACAGATAAAACAAAACCTGGAAGCGGAAGCAAAGCAAAGAAGTATGAATTTTCAAAAACTTTAAACAACAAGCATAATTAAACGGGTTCAACTAATCAAGTAATCCTATCCTAACCTGTCCCGAATAATCATACAACAAAAACGGGTTCAACTAATTCCACGAACCTGTCCTAACCTGTCCCGAATTTCAAACATACAAATCATAAGTACCAACCTGCAAAATATTCATATACATAGCTTTCTACACAAATCGAAATAAAGTACTTAACAAATCAAACAGACCGACAAAGACTCGGCAGACCCGACTCAAAGCTGCCTAGCTTAAACTCCAACAACCTGCACCTGCAAACTAAAAACATAGGTGGGGCGAGGATCAGTCCACTGACTGAGTGAGGGGGCTGAACTCATACACACTATACATAATAAGGAGCATAGCACGTATCAAAAGAAAGACTATGAATCGGGAGTAGTGTTTTGCATACCAAAACCATTTTCAAATCAAACTTATACAATTTTCAAATCAAACTTATACATATCTTATCTTATTCAAAACTTAACAAACTGAGCATACTCATATCATATTAAAAGAGAAAGCTCCTATCCCGTTTCATAATCAACATAACAGATCATATTCATATACCTGGCGAGAACGGGTCTCCCACCTTACTTCCATATCGTATCATGCGTATCATAAAGGAAAACAAACAAATATCATAAACAATCCAACCCCAACACCATGTAGTTCAGGGAGCAAACCCTCACTACCCATACCAATACAAACACACATGGGGTAGCTAACCTACACTGTGCCTTCCCCGGTTATCCACCGAGGGCTCAAGATACCACGCCTTTCCAACCTCCATAGGTCGTATGTGAATATCTCAAATGAGAACTTGCACCCGGCGACCCCATGGTCATCCCAGGTCCCTCTTACCCACGTCTCGGGGCCCAACACATCAAAATATAGCATATCAGAACAAATCAGATCAGATCATAACTCGCTACATATCATACTTATCAAATCATAACAGACTTACGTACCAGATCAGACATACCATACCTTGCAACTTAGCATATGCTATAAACGTACCTCTCCGTGTCATCCTAATCTGTAGCTGGCATGAAGACACACGGTTTGGAGCATAGCCTTGTTGCAAAACATTTCAAGCTTACATATGCTCGTATATATACAGTTCAAAAACCTTCAACCGTATGATAAAAATCATAAACGTATCGTATAAACACATATCTATTATATAAATATAATAGAATAGTCGCATGTAGGCTTGAAAATGAGCACAAAGGGTTATAGGTCGCTTTAACTAAAACAAAAATTCTAAAACCTCACCTTACACCGACGAGAACGGAAAACACAAGCCAAGAAGTCCCACTGGAACCCAAACAGCTGACAGACACTCACTGAAGAAACCCTGATCGACTAAACACACAGAACACAAGACTCAGACTCAAATCACAACCAAAAGACGCACAGCCAGGCTCACGAATACAAATGATGCAACATATAATCCATATCTATTCAATCAAGTCATTCAGAGCATATTATAATTCATATTCCATATCAAGAGATACATAACTTATAAAATTCATAACATTAATTACATAAAATAAATTAGGACATTAAGAATTTCATTCATATCATGCACCAATTCTTGAAAGGATAACACAAATGGCATAATAATTTTACATTTAACTACGCGTAGGCATATTCCACAGTTTTCTAACAATTAACATACTTAAGCAATTCATTTAAATTAAAGCACAACATATCCTTTCATGATTCGTTGCCTATGTTTCATGATTAGTTTCTAAAATTACACTAACATCCCCTTAAATAATAATTATTCTCAAGTAGATAGGCGTAAAACGAGGCAAATAAATTCCATAAATCACGAATCAAGCGTTCATATATCACATCATATTTCCAAGTATCATACAACTTATAATTTCAATTCATAGTTCATACAAGATCGAAATTTACAATTAAAACAATTAACGAAAATAAATACAACAACTTCAAAAATTCATATAAAATCAACCGGACATCCGATTGACGAATAAAAAGTGACGTTGGACTCACCAAGATGAAAGAAACTCGTTGTTCGAAAGGCATCGGAAAGCTGCCATCGGAACCTGCCGGACTGCCGCGTGTAGCAGCCGGACCACCGCTTCCGGTGGTCGAAAAATTCCCCAAAGCACAGAAACGTGCGCCTCGACCTGCCCGACAAAAGCCCTCAACTAATTTCAGAAAATACCAAACACGCCGGACTTCGTTGACGAAAAACCAAACTAAATCCCAACGACAAAAACTGAAATTAAACTTAAACCGTAAAACGAAAACGAAATCCGAACATACCGTTGAAAAGCTCGAAATGAGGTCTTCAAAAGCCACTAGCCAAATACCGGAAAAAGTCATCGGAAAAATCGACGCCGGTTCACAGTCGGTCCGCCGCCAACGGCCGGTTCTCGAGTCAGGGCCAACGCCATCAGCTGCATCTTAATGTCCTGAACAACTTTTGTAAAGGTCCCATCTTCAAAACTCACCGAAAAAGATCGCCAACCACCACCGAAATCGTGCCGCTGCCTCATCACCGGTTCAGCCACCTCCGGCCATCCTTGGCCCAAAATGACGCCAGAAATGGAATCAGGGGGCCGGAAAAGGTAGGGAACCGGCCCCTCTCGCCGGAAGGCGGCGGAGCGAGGTGCTACAGTGCACGCGCCACCACCGCCGGTCTTCAGTCGGCGCGTACGCCGCCGTCCGGCAACCGTTGGCCACGCCGCTGGAACTAGAGTTGCACCGGGAGGTTATCTAACAAGGGCTGGGGCACGTGTCTGAGAAAAACCGACGGAGACCGCCGCGAAGTGGCGGGCGTGAATCCCGACGCCTGTACCTTGCTGTAGTGCCACCATCACTGGGTTTCAGGACCCGATTCTTGTACCAACGTGTCGGGCTCGTCGAGTTGATCAATTTCGACTACTCACACTTCGAATTCCGTCGAGAAACGAGCGAGAACGGACTTGTGCATGTTTTTACACCTTGAGTGTGTGTGAGGGAGGTGAGAGACGCGGGAGAAGAAGAGAGAAAGAGCTGGGCTGGTTTGCACGAAATACGAGGATTCGGGGTATTATATCTCGGGTCCTCGTACATAAAAACAGTCGAAAGAAGGGGTTAACGAAGTCAGAATTGGGCAAACTCAGGGTCTACGGACTCGTCTCGATGCCCCGAACGCAAAGAAGGGGTCAAAAAGGTCGAACTCTCGATCAAACGAGAAATGACCGAATAACCCCTTAAAAGAGAAAATTGCAAAAAGGCTCCTAAACTCTTAAAGAGTTGAAAATAGGCCCACACAACGCATAGAATTACAGAATTAAAACACACAAGGAAGTTGAAACGTGGCGTACCTTATTTGTAGGACGAGCGGGGTGTTACAACCACCTTGTTTCATACGGTGTAAAGTGTACAGTTGATGGGTGCGTAATACATGGGGGTGCTTACTTATTCGAAGTAGGTACACTGAGGTGTCCCGTGTGAGAAGATTCCTAAATGGGAAAGGAAGTTTCTATATCTGGAAATAGAAACTTCCAGATTAGAAAATATCTCACGAGTCATTGATGTGATTAAGTGATCCTTAAACTTGAGGTTCCATTGATACTTTATGAGCTAACTCTGTAGTTTTAGGTGTAAGCTTTAAAGGGTGTCGCCTTAGACAACTGATTCAAGGCTTATGCTGGGGCTGCACAAGTGGCACATGAAAGTATATGATAATCAATAAAGGACCTGCACTTGCATTAGCAAGATGATGATCTCTTATTTTGTAAGCCATTCATATGCCATCTAGGAGTCCTTGGCCAAGGTAGTGGATCAAGACATCAAGAAAGGAGTTTCTTGGATTGAGATCAAATGGATATGAAATGCACTTAGCATTAAGATCAAGATTATTAGGGTTCTAATTATTCCCTTGCCCTAGATCTTGATTGAGAGATGGGACGTAGGAGGATTGTATCTCACATATGTCAATGACTTAAAGGTTCTGTCGAATCGAGGCATTCTTGTTCAGCTAGGGGTCAAACACCTGTTGCTAGACTATGGTTGTTTGATCTGTGGACTAATTAATTAATTAGGGTCACTGCTAATTGAATTAAGAACCTAGAGGGTCACACACAACAGCCCGGTCACGTGGGTTAAGGCTTGAATCGATTAAACGAGTTGATCGAACCATTACGAGAATGGTGGGGCCCACACGTGTGGATCAAACGTGTGGAACACGTGGATGACACGTGTCCTTGTGACACGTGTAGTCACGTGTTTATGTGTATATATATATTAAATAATTAATGTGTTAATTATTTAATGGAGTTTGATTTAATTTTGAACTAATATTAAAGTTCTAATTTGGAGAAATAAAGTCTGATAAATAATTAATTATGAATTAATTAATTATTAGTCTTCAAGTTATTTATTATTTTATAGAGTATTTTTACATCTACACCCCTTGCGAGATTGGATAATTACAACTCATATCCCCTTAGATGAAAATATTACACAATCCACCCTTGCAAGTTTAAAAAATTACAAATGAATCCATTCCCATTGGATTTTTCACGATATTTTTTTTAAACTGATTATATTTCACCATTAATTAGTTCCTCACCGCTAATTGAGGGAAAAAAATAATTATGAAAATCAATTTACAAACAAATCATGTGTTGATCCTCCAAAAAATTTTGTAAATTACGTGTCTATCACTTGAAAATGATGTGTGAGTTGTTGTGAGGAACTAATTAGTGGTGATAATATAGTTAATTCAAGAATGCTTTTAACAAAAATCCAACCGGAATGAGTTCGTTTGTAATTTTCCAAACTTGGAAGAGTAGGTTGTGTAATATTCTCATCTGAGGGAGTACGAGTGGTAATTATCCAATCGTACAGGGGTGCAGACGTAAACAACCCTTATTTAATAAATAAAGTAAAATAAAATATCTAAGAGAGTTAGATATTATTCTTGCCCAACAAGTTGGTCAAAAGGTGGACTTTTGGTCAAAGTAAGAGACTTAGTCTCCAAGTAAGAAATCCCTTCCCAAAGAGTTTGGAATTCCTTGTCCAACAAGGAGTGGGGTTCGAACCCTAGCCTCATAAATAGAGGGGTTCGAACCCCATAGGGAGATGATACATAATTATCCTTCTCCATAATTATACACTAAACCCTTGAGCCAAAACACCGAATATAGAACTAACATCCTCCCTATTCGGATCATGGTCGTGGTTGGTGGACTATTTCTCTAGAGGGCTACTATCTTGAAGTCTTGAAAGATTCGAAAGAGCTTTCGGGGATCAAGCCGCGAGAAGAGCGTTCTTGGGTGGCTAGAACGGGTCAAGAAAGCTACTAACTAAGTGAGTTTCTTGATCTCTACGAATTTGGGAATAGGATTTGCAAGATTCGATCCTTGCTTAGTTGGGAAAATTTTTAAATTTCCGCTGCGTTTCTGTTCATTTTTTCCAACATTATGAACGCATCAACATATGCACTTATCACGCCATGAAACTGAGTGATCCTTCAAAAGGACATAATCACATAAGCAAGTCTTACCAGAGTCAAGGTCGACACTCCCACTGTCTGTCGGACTCATTGACTTGGAGAAGTTTCTAATCCTCGCCTATGGAGTTAAGAACTTGTTTCATGTGCCGTTCCCATAACGATAAAGTTCTTAACGGCCTCATCGGATTAGGGAGTTCAATACATGCAAAACACAGTCAACCCAAACAGACATAAATAAGCACATAAAGAAGTGATTGCCTATGAACAAAATCATCTCGTTTATTATTCAAAGACTGTTTGTGATTTCACAAGGAAATAGTAAAGTAAACATCTGCTTTAAGGGCACTATTCCTAACACATCCATATTTACATCCCACTGTCGTGCGTATGAATGGTCCTTGTTTGAGTGTAAGTCCTATATTCTGAATGTCCAATTTGTTCAAGGGCTCACCAGGGAGGTGATAAGTCAACCGAGTTGGTTTAGGGGAACCATTTGATCATGCTTTCGATTTCTTCGGTGTAAGGTAAGGTTAGGTTTATTAGTTATGACCCTATAATGAATGTGCTTATTTTTCTAATACACGTGGTTTAATAAGCCTTAAGTATAAGTAAATACGTATTAATGTAAATATTTTATGATGTGTCGTACGCTTTCAAGTTTGATACGATATGTACAGGCATATGTAAGCTTGTTATGTTTTGATAAGTTTTGCAACGTTAAACTATGCTCCAAACGTATCCCCTTTCTTTAAACTAAGGACTACACCATAAAGATATGCTATGGAATTACACGGAGAGGTAAGATAAGCATAGCTTGTTGCAAGGTAAGGTATGTTATGTATGTTATGATATGATATGTAGCGGGGTCAGAATATGATACACTCTGTTATGATATATTTGGGTCCCGGAGACTGTGGGAAAGGACACCGAGATGGTATCGGACCGTCGGGTTAAGCCAATGCATAGTCTCCATATGTTTATGATGATCAACCTGAAACCCACTAGGAGTTTGGTGGGGGATGGAGTCCTGAGGTGTGAGAGTCATGCACTCACGACCTCGACATATACGATATGGATGTTTAGGGGCGTATACACCCCGTGCATTCCCCGGAGTTGAGGTTGGTTTGTTACATTATGTCTTCTATTTTGATATGATACGATATGAGGTGTGATGGAAGGAGAACGCTCGTACCCGCAGAGCTATACGATATGATATGAGAAGTTATGTTATGGTTTGCGAAACGGGGATAAATTCAATTAATTTAAGAAAAAGGTTGGAATACGTTTTGATAAGATAAATAAGATAAGCTATGATATGATATGATACAAGGATGTTATGATTTGTTAAGTCATATTCGTTTACAAAAGCTCCTATATGTATTATCACGGGTTAAATACTTTAGTGTGCAAACCGGTTCACGAACATTTATGATTTGAACGTGTTGTGCTCATTTTATATATATATATGCACTATGAGTGTGTGTGTGTGTGTGTTAGCCACTTACTCAATTAGTGGACTGACCTTCACCCCACCTATGTTTTTAGTTTGCAGGTGTAGCTTTTGGAGTCCGTTGGAACTAGGCGGTTTTGAGTCGAATTTCGTTTCTATTTAAGTTGAGTTGTGTCCATTGGGATTTATTTATGCCTTACATTCATTTCAAATTGGTTTCATGTTGTAAATTTGTATAAGTTTTATTTATTAGTTATGATTATTTGGGATAGGTTTCTAGGGCCAGTTAAACCAGTGTAGTTGATGTTGATTGTATTTTTATGCATGATATATGAAGGTTTTTTAAAGTTCATATTTTTGCATTGCTTCCGCATTCAGGTCTTATGTCTTTCTGTTATACAGGGTTTAGGTACTGCCTAACTTAGGCCAGGTCTTGTTTGTCTCTCATTCACTACTGCTTGAATCGTGTATGAATTTTCCCATTTCGTATGCGGATTGGGCTTTAATGCGGAGGATGTGGTTGTTGGGAATAGTACCCTGAAAAGGCGAATCGTTGTAATCCGTTTCGGGACTTTCCTTATATTATAGAATATCTTTGCATAATAGACGTATGATATTGATCATAGGTAAATAATTCTTTATGTGCAATTGCATGTTATTTGTATTTCCTATTACGTGCGCATGTATTAGAACTCCCCTAATCCATCAGGCTATTAGGGACTTGGTCATTCGGTGAATGACACATGAAACAAGCCTTAACTCAAGCCGTATTAGAAGCTACTCCAAGTCGATGAGCCCAACGAACAGTGGAAGTGTCAATTAGGCTCGATTGGAGCTCGCTTGTGGGATTGTGTCGTTAAGAAGGATTACCCAGTTTCATGGGGTGTAAAGTGCAGAAGTTTATGCGTACACAATACACTAGGGTGCTTGTTATTAGAACGAGTACACTGAGTTGTCTCGCGTGAGAAGATTCCTAAATGAGAAAGGAAGTTTCCACTTCTAGAAGAGGAAACTTCCATATTAGGAAACATCTCACATGTCAGTGGCGTGAGTAATTAATCCTTTGACTTGAGATTCCATGGATGTCTTGTGAGCTTACTAGGTAATCTTTGATGTAGGTCTAAAAGGAGATCGCTCAAGATAACTAAATTATGACTTATGTCGGGGTTACAAAAGTGGCACATGGAGGCATGTGAGAATCAATAAAGGACCTACACTTGCTTAAGGCAAGAAGACCTCTTATTACACAAGTCATTTCATGTTCCATCCCAAAATCCTTGCGCAAGGTAGTTAGATCAAGACATCAAGAAAATGGGTATTTTTGGATTGAGATAAAATGGAATATGAAGAGAACTTTGTTTTAAGATTAAGATTAGTAGGGCTCTCTATATTCTCATTCCCTAGATCTTAATCGAGAGATAAGATGGTAGGAGGATCGTATCCCACATGATATCATTGACTGAAAGGTTCTTTCGATTTAATTCGTTATTCGGATAAGGATCACACACCTGTTGCTAGACTACGGTTGTTTGATCTGTGAGATAATTAATTAATTAGTGTATTAATTAATCAGGCTTACTACTAACTGAATAATTAACCTAGAGGGTCACACACAAATTCCAGATGCAAAGGGTATTGTTGGAAATATCAAATAATTGATCGGTACGAGACCACGCGTGTAAAGTACACTAGTGGCACGTATGCAAGATTGGTCGCGTATTTTAATTGAGAAATTAGACCATGTATTAATTAATTGGAGAATTAATTATAAAGTCCAAATATAATTAATTGTAAAGGGCCATTAGAATTAATTAAGAGAATTAATTCTAAGGCCCAATCCGAAATAAAGAAGTCCAATTCATAATTAATTGTGAATAAATTATTAATTGGAAATTGGCATAATTTATTATGAAATAAATATAACTTTATGTTACTTTATTTATTTAGGAAATAAATAAAGGATATTATCATTCTTATTTAAGAAATTAAGGTGATGATATTATCTTATGTTATTTGAGAAATAAGTGACAAGATAATATCAACACTTATTTAACTATGAAATAAATAAGTGTGATAATATCAAGTTGTTATTATTATTAGTATTTATTTATGAAATAAATACAAAGATAATTTCAAGTTGTTATTATCATGAATATTAATTTAGGAAATAAACAATAAGATAATATCATAAAACATTTATTTATGAAATAAATATAAGATAAATTCATAAGTTATTTATTTATGAAATAACTAAATTAAGAGATAATTTCCTAAAGTTGTTAGGATAAAAATATTAATTAATAATTGAATTATTAATTAGTTATCTTAATTATCTTATTACGTAATTAGAGTTAGAGAAGAGAAAGAAACTATTTTTCCTTTCTCTCCTAGATTACATTTCTAATCAGATTAAAAGAGAAGAGTCTTCTCTCATTCTCTTTAGATCGGTATTCGTGAAGTGTCATTTTTTATTCCAAAAGAAAAAGAAAAACTCTCTCAACTCTAACTTGTAGAATTAAAGATGGAGTTTTTGCTTGAAGGTTATGTGTGAATTATTTCACACACCAATTGGGTTTTAACGGGAGATTTTTCTTACTCTCTTTATCTCATTTCAGTTTCTTTCAATACACAGATTATATTACTAGCATACTCACTAATCTGATTTGTACCTAGAACTAGTGTGGATACATTGTAGAGGGCTTTTACCTTGAAGTCTCGAAGAAAGGAACCAATCAAGGAACGGGATATTCATTACCGCGTGAAGAACGTTTGAGGGTGGCTCAAAGCGTTTCAAGAAAGCTTAAGTATGTTACTGAGAAACTTAAGTTTCGAAATAATTGCAAGCCAAATGTCCTCTTATTGGAAAATTTTTAATTTTCCGCTGCGTTCCGAACTCGTTTTTCCAACAGTAGTGACCTATCGTTTCGGGCACTACATGTGTGATTATGTGCCAGGGAGATGTGGGATTCTGTCTATTTATGTACTCCAGAGATGCTAGATTCTCTCAGTTCTAAATATTCAAAGATGTTGGATTTCTCTCAGATTGAGGAGTTTGAGGGATATAGATTATCTCTAACTTAGGCACATGAGAGATGTTGGGTACTCCCAAACTCAGGTGATTGAGAGATTTCGGAGGCTCTCTTTCAAATGTGTTAGAGAGACGAGGTTCTCTCGCCTATGTGTTGGAGAGACGTGGTTCTCTCTCTTGTTGATGTGATTGTTTTGTGTTCTACATCAATTATGAATTGCGGTAGTATATCGATACATGGTGTTCTACGTCAATTACGAATCGTAAACAAGTGACCTCGTTGGATATCGATATCCCCATGCAGAGAAATCGTAATGCTCAAAGAGGGACCGACCATATGAACACCATGTATCGAAATACCACTTCAAGAAGATGACGGTCTTGGTGTCTAAGGAGATGAAAACGAGGAATCTGAGGATGTCCGCCTAACTTCATGATGGAAATTGAAGAAATTATTTAACCGGATGCCGATGAAGAACAAATACTCCTTATGCATGTCGAGGAGTAGTTTGTTTTGCTAGTAGGAATAAGGATGAGTTCGAAGCTCGATCTGAAACTAGGGTATTACTAACTAAGGAAAAAGATGTCGAGCATGTTAGTGAGCCCAAATCCCAGCACCAAAGACTTGAAGGGTATTTAGCTATTGCCACACCGACATGGAAATGAGGACAAGTAAATTCTAGGTTTCGTTCTTGAACTTTCTAAGGCCCTATATGGGTTCGATGAACTACGGGTATGGTGGATCTCCCAATTGAATCGCTAGACTTCCCCTTCATCTGGGTATTCAATAAGGGTGTGAATTGGTGGAGTTATACGAACGAGAGATTGTGAAAATACATGGGCCTTTAGCTAGCATAGCGGATCGAGACGTGAGAGTTTTTTTCCACAAGTGATGAGATCATTAGAGTTTATGGGTACGAAATTAAATCTCAACATAACTTCAAACTGTGGACAGATGATTGCCCAAGAGGCTATTCAAGCAACTCTAGGACATGCTACCCTCTTGAACTTTGGATTTATCGGATAATTGGGGTCAACAGTCAACATTTCTGGCACTGTACTAAGCCTTTATGGTCGGAAATGAAAATGGACAAGAGGTACTATCCAACTAACGATCACTCCGAAACTCATACTTGAAGCTTTTGAGAAGGTGTAAACTACCCGACGAGGAAAGAAAGCAACGCAAGATCGGCGAGAGAGTTACCCCACCCAAAGAAGGCTTAAGTTGGACTTTGAATTGGAAAGATCGAGCATTCTTGGAAGTGACTCCAAGAAAAAGGCTTGCTTACACTGTGAAATGGTTTGGTGAGATCACTTACTGCGTGGATGTATTATCAAGTTTTACAGGAATCCACAATGTGTTTCATATGTCACAATTCAAGAAGTATCACCCCAACAGATTGGAGACTCCACAGTAGACGAAGTGCAACCCGAATTCAATTGAACCTCTGTGCATAATTGATTAAGATACTAGATCAGAAGGCTTGGAAGCTAATGAACCAACAGATCCATTAGTGAAGTTCCTTGGCATATTCAAATGATAGATCAGCTACATTGGGAGACGAAAAAGAAGATGAGGCCTTTCCATCCAAAGTTGCTGAAGCCGAGTAGTAAAATTTGGGGACCAAATTCCTTTAAGGATGAGAAGTTGTGACACCCCGTTGTTTCAAACTAAGTACACCCGCGTTTTGTTTAAGCTCGATTTACTTTTACACGATATACACTTGCTTCTCGTGATTTAATTATTTAATTGGATTTATATTCATTGATTATGTGTCCATGTCGTTGTTTATGTGATCGATGTAAATGATTGCATGATTTAATTATTAATTGCAAATATATGGAATTTGGGGTTAAAATGGTAAATTAGGGTTAAAATGGTCAATTTATTTTCGAGCTTACAAATCTAGTAGTTAACCCATGGGATGGAGATGCCAACGCCATTGGTATTAGTTTAGTGGCATGAGATTCGCAGGGCATTTCCATTGGGCAGGAAATCGATAGGAGACATGATATCCGGGACCCTACCACGGAACGAGATTCTCTCGGCTGCCTGCTTGGCCTGCAAATTTAGTTGGAGAAAGGTGATCCTCGAAGGTGATTGTTTGAATCTCATACGAGCAGTTACAGAACGATGAAATTTGCTTCTCCTTTGGAAAACATTGATGCTAATATCAAGTTGTTAAGTTCTTCCTTTTAGTGGTGTTTTCTCTTTCATTAAGTATGACGCAATACAATAGTCTACAACTTAATTAAAAATGAGGTTTCGACCTATGTTAACTCCTCCGATATTTCCTATTTTTTTCCCGAACATTGTTGCTCCTAAGTTAGTGTAATCTTGGCTTGTTTGGTCGCCCTAAAAAACTGTAACATATTAGGAACAAATTCTAATTAATTACATCATTTCTTTAAAAGTAATTTAATTATCTTTATATCATTCAATGATATTGGTATATATATATATATATATATATATAAAAGAACACACTACAATATTTAATAACTTCAAAAAGGAATTATTATTAGTTAGGATAATTTATTGTATAAATAAATCGAATTGGATATTTAAAAAAAGTTTGACATAGTTAATTTTTTTAATAAACTAGAATAATGAGGCTAAAATATGAATAACAAAACACAAAGCAGGACTAGACGGGTGATGTCCCAAATTGTAATTGTACAACCGTTTGTCATGTGAATTTTTTTTTTTTAATACACAATCCCAAATAAAATTTGAATCTGAATCATTGCCGTGGAAAGCTTTGAATTAACTCCTATTGGCTTGTCATTTAATTATTTTAGGAATATTTTACTTGGCTGGAAATGGATATGTTTTTTTAAATAGCCTCTTCATTTCCGGCATCCTCATGGACTTTGAAAAAGTGGAATTAGGCTGGACATATTAATTTTTTCGGTTAATTAATAAAACATCCCCAATATACCCCAATACTTTTTCTAAACCCCTCAATTGATTTTTTCTATGTTTTAAGGACCAATTATTCATAAAAGTTTTCCTAAACCCACCTAATTCGCATAAAAAGACTAAAATGCCTTTACTAAAATATGTAAAATTACCCCTCTACCCCTTTCTTCTTCTTCCCTTTTTTCTTTTTTTCCTTTTCTTTATCCCTGCGTTTTCAATAGAAAACGCAGGTTTTCCGGCGGTGACCGGGGCACCGTCTCCGGTCACTTTCTGGATACGGGACCTACGTGTTTTAACTCATTTCGACGACGCGACTTCATTAGTGGCAACCACGTCTATTGGGCCGGAGAAGGTTGTGGGGAGGTCGACCGGAACCTGCAAATTTTCAAAAGAAAATGGAAAATGGGTCTCTCATTTCCAGCGACATTTTTTGACAGTTTTTGTATGGATCTTGAAGATCTCGACACGGAGAGTTCATTGCAATTTACGGAATCGACTTTCATTAAGCCGTTTGTGAGTTATGGACATTTCTTTTTTAGATCTAAAATTCTTAGATTTGAAATTGGGGACAAATGGATTCGAATTTTGAAAAACTAACCGAAGATATGGAACGAGTACGAGGAGTACGTTCCCGGTGAATTTTTTCGGGAATTATTGGACCACCTCCGGCGGAGGCCGACGGTGGTCCGGCGGTAGTCCGGTGGTGGTGGCGGCGGCGCTCTAGGGAAGCTAAGGGAGGAGGAGATGATGAAGAAGATGAGGTGTGGAGGAAGCAAAAAGGGTGTGGAAAAAGTAAAAAAATGGGGATAAAATAGACTTTTTAGGTGATTAGGGGGTTTAGAAAAAATGTTTTGTGTATTGGGGATTGTAAATGTATAAAATTCCAATTGGGGGGGTTTTGGATAAAAATTAGGGATTATTGGTATTGTTCAAAAATGCATTTTGCTCTTTAATAAATGCAAGCTCGTGCTTTAATGTGCAATGACTTTATTATTAAAATATGTATTTGATAACTGTTGACCAATGTTATAAAGATAATTAAATTACTTTTAAAGAAATGATGTAATTAATTAGAATTTGTTCCCGATATTTCCTATTTTTTTCCCGAACATTGTTGCTCCTAAGTTAGTGTAATCTTTTGGCTTGTTTGGTCGCCCTAAAAAACTGTAACATATCAGGAACAAATTCTAATTAATTACATCATTTCTTTAAAAGTAATTTAATTATCTTTATATCATTGGTCAACAGTTATCAAATACATATTTTAATAATAAAGTCATTGCACATTAAACCACAAGCTTGCATTTATTAAAGAGCAAAATGCATTTTTGGTCCCATACTAATGGACCATTATCACCTTTGGTCTCATGTTTTTAGTAAGTGGTTTTTTTGATCCAGTAGTAATTTTTTTTTGTCAATTTGAGGACTTCCGTCAAATAATTGACGGAAATTACTATTCATCCATTAATTTTTTTTATTTTTTTTTGGTCCATATCCATTAATTTCATATATTATATATTTTAATTTATAATATGCCTTTTGTTATATGTATTTTAATATATATATATGTGTATTATATATTATATATTATGTACACTTGTATTAATAATATATATTTCGTTATATATTATATATAATATATAATATATATTATATATAATAAAATATGTGTAATACATATATATAATATATGTATTTACGTGTATTATATATATATATATATATATATATATATATATATATATATGTGTGTGTGTGTGTGTGTATTATAAAATATAATATACATATATTATTGTAATACATATATTATATATAATATAAAATACACGTATATATATATTATATACAATGCATATATACGTGTTTATATTTTAAAATATAGTATACATTAATATATATAATATAATATATAATATGTAACAATATATATTGTTAATACATGTGTATAATATATAACTTATAATATTCGTATATATTAAAATACATGTAATTATGTACATGTATATAATATACATGTAACTATGTACGTGTATACATGTATATTAGACATGTATTTTATGTACATGTATATAATATACATGTAACTATGTACGTGTATACATGTATATTAGACATGTATTTTAACATAGTTACACGTATTTTAATATATTATACATGTATTTTAACATAGTTACAAGTATTTTAATATAAACACGTACATAGTTACATGTATTTTAATATATACGCATATTATAAGTTATATATTATACACATGTATTAACAATATATATTGTTACATATTATATATATACGCGTATACTATATTTTAAAATATAAACACGTATATATGCATTATATATAATATATATACGTGTATTTTATATTATATATAATATATGTATTACAATAATATATGTATATTTTATTTTATAATAAACACACACACACACACACACACATATATATATATATATATATATATATAATATTATATATTATATATAATATATAACAAAATATATATTACTAATACAAGCGTACATAATATATAATACGCATATATATTAAAATACATACTGTAAATTAAAATATAGGGGCGGTTATTTAAAAGGACCAAATATCCTCAAAAGTTATCTTAAATCCCCTAATTTGAAAAATGTATGTTTTAGGTTACCAATACACAATTTTGGGGAAGATTTATCTCATAATCAGCAACCATATTTCTACTTCGTCGGCAACGAGATCTAACGGCGACGATAGCAGGATAAAGATAGGTGGTGGCAACGACAACGAAGCCAGCAGGATCTTGATAAGCGGCGGCAACGGGAGTCGATTTAGTTATCGTGCCCTATTTCCTGTACTGCTCTAAGGTATTCTCAGCGTATCAATGTTAATTGAATGTATTCTTGACATTAATTGAATGTTAGTTATGCGAATTAGACAGTATAATTCACTGATAATTTGTATCGAATTGAATTGCTGATAATTTGTATCGAATCGAATTATTGATCCTCTGCAAACTGATACTTCAAATTGGTATTCTGAAGATGGCGTTGGCCAGTGATGAAGCTCAAGACAAGCAAGTCCTAGGAAGTTGTTAGTTTAAAGGTGAAATTACGGTATTTCCAATTCCGCGGAGTGTGTCAATGGAAGAGATTCAAGCGCAACTTGGTGAAGAGTGGTCAGACTTCAAGTCAGACTTCAACTCTGATACTTACGTGGTACAATACCTCGCATCCCATAAAAAAGGTTTGTGGGTTAGTTTGCGACACGATGGGCAGATTCCGACTATGATCCAACTGTATGAACTTGCTAAACTCAACATGTTGAGATGAGGGCGATTCGGCCTCCTGCCTATTTAGGTAGGAAGCAACCATCGAAGAGAAGGTATGGGATTAATAATTTATTCATTTCTGTATTAACACTATATTAATTTTTGGTCAGTAATCTCATTCTGTGTCAGGAAGAGAAGATATAACTCCTACGCTGATGGTTCATGCTTGGCCACTGTTCGTTCTGAAGTTGAGGATTGATCAGATCCACTGCTGTTCTGGAGTTGAGGATTGATTTTATTAACTCTTTTTTAAGGAACTTTATTTGTTGTTGTAATCATATACGCCTCTCTTATGGTTCTTTCTATATGTTTGAAACTAGGTCAATAAATTGCTTGATGTTGTTTTCTCAATTTGATCTAATGGAAACGTTAAGAATGGGTGATTAAAGGCAGATTTTGTCCAGTGAAATGTTAGAAATGCGTGATTAGAAGAATACTTTGTCCAGTAAAATGTTAAAAATGCGTGATTAAAGGCAAACTTTGTCCAGTGAAACATTAAAAATGCGTGATTAAAGGAAGACTTTGTCTAGTGAAGCGTTAAAAATGCGTAATTAAAAGAATACTTTGTCCAGTGAAAGGTTAAGAATGGGTGATTAAAGGCACACTTTGTCCAGTGAAATGTTAGAAATACGTAATTAGAAGAATACTTTGTCCAGTGAAATGTTAAAAATGCGTGATTAAAGGCAGACTTTGTCTAGTGAAACGTTAAAAATGCGTGATTAAAAGAAGACTTTGTCCAGTGAAACGTTAAAAATACGTAATTAAAAGAATACTTTGTCCAGTGAAATGTTAGAAATGCGTAGTTAGAAGAATACTTTGTCCAGTGAAATGTTAAAAATGCATGATTAAAGGCAGACTTTATCCAGTGAAACTTTGAAATGCGTGATTAAAAGAAGACTTTGTCCAGTGAAACGTTAAAAATGCATAATTAAAAGAATACTTTGTCCAGTGAAAGGTTAAGAATGGGTGATTGAAGGCAGACTTTGTCCAGTGAAATGTTAGAAATACGTAATTAGAAGAATACTTTGTCCAGTGAAACATTAAGAATGCATAATTAAAAGAATACTTTGTCCAGTGAAAGGTTAAGAATGGGTGATTAAAGGCAGACTTTGTCCAGTGAAATGTTAGAAATGCGTAATTAGAAGAATACTTTGTCCAGTGAAATGTTTAAAATGCGTGATTAAAGGCAGACCTTGTCCAGTGAAACGTTAAAAATGCGTAATTAAAAAAATGTTTTGTCTAGTGAAAGGTTAAGAATGGGTGATTAAAGGCAAACTTTGTCCAGTGAAACGTTAAGAATGCGTAATAAAAATCAGACTTTGTCCAATGAAACGTTAAGAATGCGTGATTAAAGGCAGACTTTGTCCAGTGAAACGTTAAAAATGCGTAATTAAAAGAATCCTTTGTCCAGTGAAACGTTAAAATTTCATGATTAAAGGCAGACTTTATCCAGTAAAAGGTTAAGAATGGGTGATTAAAGGCAGACTTTGTCCAGTAAAAGGTTAAGAATGGGTGATTAAAGGCAGACTTTGTCCAAGAAAAGGTTAAGAATGCGAGATTAAAGGCAGACTTTATCCAGTGAAACGTTAGAAATGCGTAATTAAAGGAAGACTTTGTCCAGTGAAACGTTTAAAATGCGTAATTAAAAGATTCCTTTGTCCAGTGAAACGTTAGAAATTCGTGATTAAAGCGAGACTTTGTAACGCCCCGTGTCTTCGTTCGAGGTACGCTCGCCACACGTGTGCATTTGAGTGTTAGAATTGTTGGCATGCTTTGGGATTATATGTCTAATTGAATTATGTGATTAATTGTGCAATTACCTATATGTTCATTTAGTTGTAATTCCATTATAATTCCATTTCATTTCATCTCCATTTTCTAACATATGCATGTTTCATACATTTCATTTCATAAAATATTTTATATATATATATATATATATATATATACACACATGATTTGCCTACATTTATACACTCACATACATTTATATATATATATATATAAATATAAGCACTAAGTTCAATTATATTCATATTATATTCTTAATATCTTTACTTTATGACTTTATACATATATATTATATATCTATACATATATTACTCTTATACATTATATCATATATGCAAGATATACACATTTACACCTAGCATCTCTAACACACACTACACTCTCATCTTCCTCACTCACTCAAATCGGTTCAAAGCAAGAAGGAGAAAGAAGGGAGGCAATATTCATAGCTCAAGCATCATCATCAAGATCATCTCCTCCATTTCATCATCTTCATCCCATTTCTTTATCTCTAAGGTGGGTATTGATGTATTATGAGTTTGATCATGTTGAATCTAGGGCTTTTGATTGGATAAGTATATTTGCTCTTGAGCTTGAATATGTGACCTCTTAGGTGTGTATTTTTTAGATTTAAACATGAATACTTCAAGCTATTGGTTTATTTGAGTTCATGGCTTTTATGAGACTTTGTATGATTGTTTCATGTGTCAATATGATAGACATATGTGTTGTAATTGAAGTATTAGAGGTATATTGTTGTTATATGCTAGTTTTGAGGGGTTTAGTTGTTGTTGATTGGAGTTGGAAAGGTATGGGAGCCATTTTCTGTTTTTGGCCTGTTTTTTCGCCTAGTGGCATGCCAAATGCCTGTTTGGCCCCTTAGTTCATTTACCAAACGCCCATGTGAGATGCTACTGCATCGACAGACGGTTTCCAAACGCCCGTTTCTATTTCTAGTTCATTTTGTAAATGCCCGTTTACCCCTCAAATAAACTCCAGATTGACCTGATTTTTGAACCGTTGGAATCCTCTTGAAGTCTATAACAACCTCCAATTGGAATCACCTCAATATATTTTCTATATTGTGAGATATGATCAATTCTTTTTGGTGTCGCCATTTTTCCAGAAATCTGCGTTAACCCAACTTCAGACCTACGCCATTTTCACTCCGCTTTGAACTAGAATTCGATTCATATATGCTTGGAAAGATATATTTGTCTACTTTCATATCCAACAAATAAAACTCCATTCAAACTTCTAGAACTCAAGATATTCCCAATTTTCCATAGCTTGTGTGTTTCCAAAAATTGTCAACTTTTGCCAAACTTCGCCAAAACACCTCTTCTTGCATTTCTTTCACTCTCTTGGCTCCCATATGTGATTATTTGAAGTATTATTTGTGAATGAGCATTCTCATGACTTATAATTATCATCATCCCATATCATAAGCATGTCGTTCGTCGATTATTTGGTTCATTCGTCTAGAGTCTTATATACACTCGTGTTTCTTGCACATAGCTCGATCCGGTCGAGGAGCAGGGTCCATAGGCTTCTCGTATCCTTTCTCTTTTGGTCAAGGTGAGGTTTTGTTTTAGTTATTTTAGAACCTTAATACCTTGTGTGATCTTTTAAGCCAAAACGTATTAATAGATGTATACTTTGGAAAATGGGTTATGTATGAAAGGTTTTCAAATGTTTAATGAAAATGTTTTGGCGAGAATCACGCACATGTTATTGGGTCCCGGGGAAATGAGTGAATGGAGACCGGTACGACATCAGGTCGTCGGATAAGCCATTACATATAGTACCCTTTGAGTATCTTACGCGACCATGTAGTGTGGGAGGTGGGATACTCTTGAGCCGATGGTTAACCTATCGAAGGAGTGGGAAGGAGTCATGATCCCCCATCTCGATATTATTTCATGAGATGGTTAGGGCCTTGCAAACCCTTCCATCGCCCCGGAGGAAGAAGGATGGAAAATTATGTTTTCTCACGAAATGTTTATGAATATGATTATGATTATGATATGGTTATGTATGCATGAACGCCTAAGTTATGTTTTAAATCACACACTATGGGAGTAAGGTTGGAGAATTGCCCACTCTCCGGGCCACGTTAGTTATGTTTATTCAAGTAATAATTTGATATCCGTAATTCCAAGCATTACCTTTCTTAAACGACTCATTTGGGATTTTTCTAACACTTTACTCGGGATTATGGATTGCATGCGCATGTGATATATGTACTAAGCCCCTCACTCAGTCTTAGGACTGACACCCCACGTTGTTTTTAGACTTTTGCAGGTTGAGCTAGGCGGGGAGTTAAGGTCGTCTTGGAGTCTTTACTTTCGAGTCCTAACTTGTCTTTCTTTTGGCATATCATACCTATACTTTCATTATGTATTATTTTGTTTTGGGAGAATTATTGTATATATATGTGGTGGCCGGGATGGCCTTTGATTGTAGAACTTAATCATGTGTTAATTGTGTATATATGCTTCCGCTTAATGTTATTGCATCGTTAATTGAATTTAGTTTAAGGGTTAGCCCCGCTTAGCTAGGTCGAGTTTTTTTTTTCTTGTCACCCGTTCGCCACGTGTTTGATTTGTGTATGAATATTCATTTCATTCATGGATTGGACACGTGGTGCGGGGGATGTGACACCTTCCGATGCGGGTGTTACACTCCTTTGGTGGTATCAGAGCCCAGGTTAGAAAACCGAGCTCTTGAGTCGAGTCTTGTCAGTTTAAGTAGTACGGCTTAGGAATTACGTGTCAACTTGAAGGTCTTGCATTGTTATTTGAGCATTCTTGATTAGTTATTTGGTGCATTTTATTTACATATCATGGATATATTGCTTAATCCCGACATGCATTTCTTAATGTTTATCATTGTAGATGGCTCGTGGTCGACCTCATCAAGATAGAAAGACACCTTCGCCTCCTAGGTATCAACAACAACCTCAACAAGCTCCTCAAATGAATATGGAAGGTTTCATGGAGGCCGTTTTTAATTATGTTGAGCATAGGAGGGCTCAAGCTCCACCTCCACAACAACCGGTTCAACCTCCACCACCGGTTAGGGATTCTCATGGGACGTTTCTTAGTTATAATCCTCCAAGGTTCGCGGGTACGACGGATGATGCTATAGCGGAGGATTGGATTTCTAGATTGGAAAGGATCTACAACATCCGCCCCTTCACTTCTTTAGAAAGTGCCCAATTTGCTATCTTCCAACTTGATGGAGAAGCTTATGATTGGTGGGAGCGGACTCGTGAGAAGCTTGAAGTTACCGGGGAAGCTTTGAATTGGGATATATTCAAGAGGGAATTCCGGGAGGCTTTCATTCCCGAGGTGGTCCGTGAAAGGAAAGAGAAAGAGTTCATGGACCTTAAACAAGGAGGAAGGTTGGTAGCACAATACTTGGCGGAGTTTAATTGTCTTGGAAAGTATGCTCCCCAAGTCACCCGTGATGAGAAGAAGAAAGCAAGGAAGTTGATAGCCGGATTGAGAGAGACTTTAAGGCATGGACAAGCCGGGCACAACTTTGAGTCCTTTGCCGATACCACTCAATGTGCCTTTGTTCAAGAGGAGGAGTTTAAGAAGAAGGATCCTATACCTAGATCTTTTCATTCGGGACAAGGTTCGGGGTTCGGTTTCAAGAGGCCCGCTTATTCGATGCAACCACCAGTCAAAGCTCCATATGCAAAGGGTCCGGGAAAGAAACCCCGAGTGGCGGGGCTAGCACAACCGCCTCCACAAGCTCCTCTAAATCCTCAACAAACTACACCTTGTTCACATTGTGGAGGTCCTACACACACTTGGGAGACTTGTCGCCGCCGACTCGGAGCTTGTTTGATTTGTGGATCAATAAAACACCAAATGGCCAGATAAGATAAGTTTAGACCGGGTCCGATGGGAGGACAGAGACCGATGGTTCGGGCTAGAGCTTATGCCATTGATGGCGAGGAGCAGGACACCGAGACTGATCCTGCCGCCGTCGTGGAAGGTACCATATACATTCATGGCATGAGCATTCATGCATTATTTGATCCTGGAGCTACACATTCTTTTCTTTCGTGTGGTATAGTTGCTTCTCTGTGCTTGCCTGTTGTATGTACCTCTGCTTGTTATGTGATTAATTCCCCGTTGGGGGGGAGCCTTGTTTCTGATCGAGTGTTTCGGCGAGTTCCGGTGAGAATTAAGGGCCGTGACTATCTAACAGACTTCATTGAGATGCCTATCAGTCGGTATGGTGCTATTTTGGGTATGGATTGGCTTTTTGAGCATGATGCTAAGATAGATTGCCGAGCTAAGAGAGTCCAGTTGGGTTTGGATGTTGTTGTGGGTTTGGGTTCGAAGACTCCACCTTTGTTGTCCTTCACTGAGGCTTCTAAGATGATTCGAGATGGTGCTTTGGGTTTCTTGGCCTATATTCTTAACAAGCCTACAGACCAAGCTAAGCTTGAGGAAATGGAAGTTGTAAAGGACTTTCTCGAGGTCTTCCAGGAGAGTTTGGGGTCTTTACCTCCGGAACGAGAAATAGAGTTTGTAATTGACTTGTACCCAGATGCTAAGCCATTTTCTAAGACTCCTTATAGGATGGCTCCTGCCGAGTTGAAGGAGTTGAAGAAGCAACTCGAGGAATTGATGTCAAGTGGGTACATTCGTCCGAGTTCATCACCTTGGGGTGCACCGGTTCTGTTTGTAAAGAAGAAAGACGGAACCTTGAGGATGTGCATAGATTATAGAGAATTGAATCGAATGACGGTTAAGAACAAGTACCCCCTTCCATGGATTGAAGAGTTGTTTGATATACTTCAAGGATCTACGGTTTATTCCAAGCTTGATCTTCGCCAAGGGTATTATCAGTTGAGGATCCGAGAAGAGAATATCCCAAAGATAGGGTTTAACACTCGGTACGGGCATTATGAGTTTGTTGTGATGCCGTTTGGATTAACTAATGCCCCCGCAGCTTTCATGGACATGATGCACAGAATATTCAGGTCGTTCTTGGATAAGTTTGTGGTGATATTTATAGACGATATTCTCGTGTATTCAAAGTCTGTCGAGGAACATGCAAGACACCTTAAATTGGTTCTTCAGACCCTCAAGGATAATCAGTTGTTCGCGAAATTCAATAAGTGTGAATTTTGGATTGATAAGGTTTCATTTCTGGGTCATGTGATTTCGGCAAAGGGAGTTGAAATGGATCCCTCTAAGATTGAGACAGTCTCTAAATGGGAGAGACCTAAGAACGCCTCTGAAGTTCGAAGTTTCTTGGGTTTAGCGGGATATTATAGAAGATTCGTGAAGGACTTCTCAAAAATCGCCGCTCCTTTAACCCGATTGACCAAGAAAAAGGTGAAATTCATATAGGACGAGGCGTGTGATAAGAGCTTCAATCTCTTGAAGGAGAAATTGACTACAGCCCCCGGTCTTAACACTTCTCGAAGGCTCCGAAGGTTACGTAGTATATAAGGATGCTTCTAAGGAAGGATTGGGTTGTGTCTTGATGCAAAACGGGAAAGTTATTGCATATACCTCTACAAAGTTAAAGGATCATGAGAAGAACTATCCTACACACGATTTGGAACTTGGTGCTGTGGTATTTGCTCTTGGTAAGTGGAGGCATTACTTGTATGGAATTCCTTTCGAGATTTACACCGATCACAAGAGTCTTCAATATTTGTTCACCCAAAAGGATTTGAATATGAGGCAAAGAAGATGGATGGAGACTCTTGAGGACTTTGATTGCAAGATCAAGTATCATCCCTGTAAGGCCAATGTGGTTGCTGATGCACTTAGTAGGAAGACTAATGTATCGGGTTTAAAAGTGGATGAAGGAAGTAAGGATGAGCTAATTGTGGTAAAGGCTCGGGTGACTAACATCACCATACAACCGGAGTTGAAGCACCGGTTATTTGAGGCTCAAACAAGGGATCCGGGAATTCAAAAGCTAAGGCAAGGGATGATCCGGAATGCCCGTTCGGGTATGATAAGACGGGTTTATTTCGGCTTAAGAATAGAGTGGTTGTTCCCGAAAAATTGAGAAGGTTGTTACTTGAAGAAGCTCACAGATCGGCTTATTCTATCCACCCGGGAGGTAATAAGATGTATAGGGATTTGAAGGAATATTATTGGTGGAATGGATTGAAGAAGGATGTCGCCGAGTTTGTGAAGCATTGTATGACGTGTCAGAAGGTGAAAGCAGAACACCAAAAGCCTGGAGGTCTTCTACAACCGTTATCAATCCTGGAATGGAAATGGGAACAAGTAACTATGGACTTTGTTTCGGGGTTACCGAGAGTTAAGGGTGGTTATGATGGAATTTGGGTAATTATCGACCGTTTGACTAAGTCAGCTCACTTCCTACCGATTCGGATATCCGATAAGGCCAATAAGCTAGTCGAGCTTTATGTCAGAGAGATTGTTCGTCTTCATAGAATTCCGGTCAGTATTGTGTCGGATAGAGATCCGAGGTTCACTTCAAGATTGTGGCAAGAGCTGCAAGGTTTGTTGGGTACAAGGTTTAAGTTCAGCACTGCTTTTCATCCGCAGACAGGCGGTCAGTCCGAGAGGTTGATTCGGTATCTTGAGGATTTACTAAGAGCTTGTGTTTTGGATTATCAGACCTCTTGGGATAGGCAATTACCGTTCATCGAATTCTCCCACAACAATAGCTTCCAAGCTTCCATAGGTATAGCACCTTATGAGTTACTTTACGGAAGGAAGTGTCGATCCCCTTTGTTTTTCGATCTCGAGGAGTGGAAATGGACAAAGCAAGAGGGTGTTAAGAAGAATAAGGTCAAGAAAGTGGAAAATTCCTCTAAGGCGGTAAGAGATATGATCGAGAAGGTTCAAATGGTACAACAAAGGATGAAGGCAGCTCAGGATCGACAAAAGAGCTACGCCGATAATAGGAGAAGGGATCTTGAATTTGAGGTTGGAGACCGAGTGTTCTTGAAGGTGTCCCCTCGTAAAGGATTTGCTCGGATTGGAAGAGGTGGGAAGCTTAAACCTCGATATTTAGGTCCATTTGAGATTCTTGAAAGAGTTGGGGAAGTTGCTTATCGGTTGGACTTACCACCGAGCTTAACGGGAATTCACAATGTCTTCCACGTGTCACAATTAAGGAAATACTACCCCGATGAATCAGAGATTCTTCCCGTTGATGAGATTGGAGAAGTGGATTTACAACCGGATTTAACCATCGTGCAGAAGCCGGTAAAGATTTTGGATCACAAGTTTCAAGTATTGAGAAACCGGCAAATTCCTTTGGTAAAGGTCTTATGGAGAAGTGACAAAACCGAGGAAGTTACTTGGGAAACCGAGGACAAGATGAAGGGTTTGTATCCGGAGTTGTTTCAGGCCAAGTGAATCTGGGGACCAGATTCGTTTAAGGGGGGAGGATTGTAACGCCCCGTGTCTTCGTTCGAGGTACGCTCGCCACACGTGTGCGTTTGAGTGTTAGAATTGTTGGCATGCTTTAGGATTTTATGTCTAATTGAATTATGTGATTTATTGTCCAATTACCTATGTGTTCATTTAGTTGTAATTCCATTATAATTCCATTTCATTTCATCTCCATTTTCTAACATATGCATGTTTCATACATTTCATTTCATAACATATTTTATATATATACACTTATATATATATATATATATATATATATATACTTAAACTAATTTCTTAACATTAATCTTTTCATTACTTCATACATTTATTCATGAAACATGCATTATACCCATATATATATATATACATGATTTGCCTACACTTATACACTCACATACATTTATATATATATATATATATATATAGGCACTAAGTTCAATTATATTCATATTATATACTTAATATCTTTACTTTATGACTTTATACATATATATTACATATCTATACATATATTACTCTTATACATTATATCATATATGCAAGATATACACATTTACACCTAGCATCTCTAACACACACTACACTCTCATCTTCCTCACTCACTCACATCGGTTCAAAGCAAGAAGGAGAAAGAAGGGAGGTAATATTCATAGCTCAAGCATCATCATCAAGATCATCTCCTCCATTTCATCATCTTTATCCCATTTCTTTATCTCTAAGGTGGGTATTGATGTATTATGAGTTTGATCATGTTGAATCTAGGGATTTTGATTGGATAAGTATATTTGCTCTTGAGCTTGAATATGTGACCTCTTAGGTGTGTATTTTTTAGATTTAAACATGAATACTTGAAGCTATTGGTTTATTTGAGTTCATGGCTTTTATGAGACTTTGTATGATTGATTCATGTGCCAATATGATAGAGATATGTGTTGTAATTGAAGTATTATAGATATATTGTTGTTATATGCTAGTTTTGAGGGGTTTAGTTGTTGTTGATTGGAGTTGGAAAGGTATGGGAGCCATTTTCTGAGTCATGCCCTGTTTTTGCCCTGTTTTTGCGCCCAGCGGCATGCCAAACGCCCGTTTGGCCCCTTAGTTCATTTACCAAACGCCCATGTGAGATGCTACTGCATCGATGGACGGTTTCCAAACGCCCGTTTCTGTTTCTAGTTCATTTCGTAAACGACCGTTTACCCCTCAAACGAACTCCGATTGACCTGATTTTTAGACCGTTGGAAACCTCTTGAAGTCTATAACAACCTCCAATTGGAATAACCTCAATATCTTTTCTATATTGTGAGATATGATCAATTCTTTTTGGTGTCGCCATTTTTCCGGAAATCTGCGTTAACCCAACTTCGGACCTACGCCATTTTCACTCCGCTTTGAACTAGAATTCGATCCATATATGCTTGGAAAGATCTATTTGTCTACTTTCATATCCAACAAACAAAACTCCATTCAAAGTTCTAGAACTCAAGATATTCCCAATTTGCCACAGCTTGTGCGTTTCCAAAAATTGTCAACTTTTGCCAAACTTCGTCAAAACACCTCTTCTTGCATTTCTTTCACTCCCTTGGCTCCCATATGTGATTATTTGAAGTATTATTTGTGAATAAGTATTCTCATGACTTATAATTATCATCATCCCATATCATAAGCATGCCTTTCGTCGATTATTTGGTTCATTCGTCTATAGTCTTATGTACACTCGTGTTTCTTGCACAGAGCTCGATCCGGTCGAGGAGCAGGGTCCATAGGCTTCTCCTATCCTTTCTCTTTTGGTCAAGGTGAGGTTTTGTTTTAGTTATTTTAGAACCTTAATACCTTGTGTGATCTTTTAAGCCAAAATGTATTAATAGATGGATACTTTGGAAAATGGGTTATGTATGAAAGGTTTTCAAATGTTTTATGAAAATATTTTGGCGAGAATCACGCACATGTTATTGGGCCCCGGGGAAATGTGTGAATGGAGACCGGTACGACATCGGGTCGTCGGATAAGCCATTGCATATAGTACCCTTTGAGAGTATCTTACGCGACCATGTAGTGTGGGAGGTGGGATACTCTTGAGCCGATGGTTAACCCATCGAAGGAGCGGGATGGAGTCATAATCCCCCGTCTCGATATTATTTCATGAGATGGTTAGGGCCTTGCAAACCCTTCCATCGCCCCGGAGGAAGAAGGATGGAAAATTATGTTTTCTCACGAAATGTTTATGAATATGATTATCATGAACGCCTAAGTTATGTTTTAAATCACACACTATGGGAGTAAGGTTGGAAAATTACCCACACGCCGGGCCATGTTAATTATGTTTATTCAAGTAATAATATGATATCCGTAATTCCGAGCATTACCTTTCATAAACGACCCGTTTGGGATTTTTCTAACACTTTACTCGGGATTATGTGTAGCACCCGAGCGTAAGGTACCACATCCCCCGCACCGAGACCCGACCCGTATATGAAATGGAAGTCCATACACGTGCCAAATGCACGGCGAACGGGGACACAACACACACGCTATGCTAGGCGGGACTAACCCTTAAACCATTCAAACTCAAGACAACATAAAATCAGAGTTAAAATAAAACGCGGAAGCAAGAACGACATATAATATATACAATGAGCTACCAAGCTCCAAAATAGATATACTAAATTATACAGGTATTCAATGGCCACACGGCCTACAAGATCATAATGCTCCATACTATAATCATATACAAAATAGCACTAAGAGTATGAGATGCTGAAAAGAAGTGCTAAACATAAATGCAAGACCTAGACGACTTGTATTCCCGCCTAGCACTCCTATACCTGCACAAAACAACTGAAAACAAACCGGGTTCAGTCTATACGAGACTGATGGGTATAAAACGAGGCATAAGATATAATATCGCATAATTTAAACACATTCATGCAAGCCCTAATCCCGTGTGAAGTTTGACAAGAATTTCCCAAGTGGTTAAAACAAAAGAAAACAACAACGGGATTACGACGTTCATATTCATTCATAATTGTTCAGAAGGGTTTATGGCCCGGCGAGTGGGCGTGCACAATCTCCAACCTACACCTCGTGTAATCATAATCAATTATTCAATCATTATCATACATATCATTTGTGCTCATACATATCATGATCATAATCATTCATATACACCTTCTTCCTCCAGGTGGTGGACGGGTTTGCAAGGCCCGACCACCAAATCATATCAATGTGGCTATGAGGTTCATGAGTTCTCAAAGCCCGGTTAGCGTTTCCTCGTCAAAAACTCCTTGACGAGGTCCGTTTCGCCGTAGTTTGGTTGGGACTAGTATATGGGATCCCCGTCAGCCCTTGCTTTCTCGGTTAGCCACATATACTAAGTCCCGGAGCCCGTGCAATCATAATCATGTCTCGCCAAAACATAAGGTAGGGTTTAATAAATAAAAGGGGTCAACCGTTTGAAATCATTTACCCAAATTGACTCGATATATAAGTATACTATTTTTGGCTTAAAAACTTGCACATAAGGGATATATAGGGTTGTTTTAGCTATTAGAAGAAAAACCCACCTTTTCAAAGCAAAAGAAAGGCTCAAGCGTCTCAATGCTCGCCCTCGTCTCCGACCAAACCCGAATCTATGCAAAAGAAAAGGTATGAGACTCAACGACCACATATGACGCTCGACAATGAAGTGAATATGACATGAATGCATAAAAGGTCATATTATATCATGGAAATGTTCATGTGCACTATTAAGGAATTTAAAGCACATAATCAAACCATCCGTTCATATATTTCATTCAAATTCATAAATTCATATTTCATATCAATTAATCTAAGATTTCATTTAATATCCATAACGCATAATATTCATAGTCACAATTTGGAATAGAATAAATAAAACGTTCACTCAATAATCGGTAAATTAAACACATGAATTAGCTATCAATTAATTTCTAAAATTGAATTAAATCAAATAATATTTAAAATATATAATAAATATATATATATAACACATGCACGTAAACAGTAGCATGCAACAACATTATGCATGAAATCAGAATGTGACACGCCCGTGTCGCCAATATACAATAAGTCGTGACACCCCCGTGTCACAGTACAGCGGACTATATGCATGAAAATAGAAGGTGACACGCCCGTGTCCCCACCACAAAGCAAACGGTGACACCCCCGTGTCACGGTACAGTGGAACCAGACCCTCATGCACCCCCGTGTCAAGCTGAAAGAGGAAATGGTGACACGCCCGTGTCAACAGTACGCAGCAGAAAAAAAAAGCAGGGCATAACAGCAGAATCACAACATACCAAAACTCAATCACTTAAGGGTGGATCAAACTCACGTTTAGAGGCTCAAATATCATGATATACACTTACTAGCATGCAAATAGATCAATAACAATTCATAAAAACACATATTTCCACATTAAATCATCAAGAATCATTCATTACAAACCCATATGCCAACCTATGATCTAAGCTCATAAAATTCATAATATATTCACCAAACTTAAGCTCAAAGTTCCCAAACATGCTTCCAACAACCATTACTCAATTCAACCAATATATAGCCAAGCCCTATTCATACCATATATTCAAGAAATTCATCAAATCTCCAAAATTACCTTAAATGAAAGAAATGGAAGAAGAGATGAAGAGATGATGTTGATGATGCTTCAATAATCACAAGTCCTACGAATATGATGCTTGAATGATGAAATCTCCCTACTCCTTCACAAGGGTTTGGTTCGGTTGAGCAAGGAAAAGCAAGAACAAGTGTATGTAATGTTTTGTATGAAAAGGGAGCAAATGGTACGTGATTGCTGCTATGTACAAGGAAGAGATGCTCCAATTTGCTATTAGGTCCTTCTATTATTTAAGTCTTGCAATTAGATTCAATTCCATAACAAATGCTCAATTAGAACCAATGCAATTAAGTACTCAAGTCCATGAAAATAAGCAAGTAAGTCCATAAAAGAAATTAAATCAAGTTTGGGGAGTTAATTCACATTGCCAACAGGTTCGATTTATGCAATGAATATCAATTTGATATGAAGTTCACAAAATACTTAATATTAAATAACTTAGGATATAATCATTAACATAATTAACATTAATCATTAAATTAGCAATAATTAAAGAATATATATATATATATATATATATATATATATATATATATTCTTATAATACGAAATATTTAGAAGCAATATTGAATTAAAATAAAATAAAATAAAATAAAATAATAACAATTTATAATAAAATTAAATATAAAACAAGTATAAACAATTAATTCGCGCAAATTGGTAAACACATACGTCGTACCTTTACGTCCGAAAAGTCGGGGCGTTACAATCTCTCCCCCTTAAAAGAATCCGTCCTCGGATTCACTGCTCGCTCGGAAATAATTCGGGGTGAAATTTTCTCTTCTTTTCCTCCGTCTCCCACGTAGCCTCTTCGGTTTTATCACTTCTCCAAAGAATCTTGACTAGTGGAATACGCCGATTTCGAAGTTCCTGAAATTTTCGATCCAATATCTTAATCGGCTTCTGAACGAAGGTGAGATCCGGTTCTAATTCCACTTCTTCAACCGGTAGAACCTCGGACTCGTCTCGATAATATTTTCAAAGCTGTGAAACATGAAACACGTTATGAATTCCAGTCAAACTCGGAGGCAAGTCCAATCGATAGGCCGTATCCCCAACCTTCTCTAGAATCTCATACGGTCCCATATACCGAGGGTTTAATTTTCCTCCTCGTCCAATCCTTGAGAACCCTTTTCGTGGAGATGCCTTTAAGAAAACCCTATCTCCAATCTCAAACTCCAAATTCTTTCTCCGAAGGTCTGCATAACTCTTTTGTCGATCCTGAGCGGCCTTCATCCGTTATCTAATTATCTGGACCTTGTCAATAGCCTCTTGTACAGCCTTAGAGGGTTTTTCCTTCTTTTCCCCTCTTTTAACACCTTCCTGTTTGGTCCAATTCCATTCCTCCAGGTCAAAAAAACAACGGTGATCGACATTTTCGTCCGTAAAGAGCTTCATAAGGAGCCATTTCAATCGAGGCTTGATAGCTATTGTTGTAACCGAACTCGATTAACGGCAATTGTTCATTCCATGAGCTTTGAAAGTCCAATGCACAAGCTCTCAACAGGTCCTCCAGATACTTAATCAACCTTTCTGATTGTCCGTCGGTCTGAGGATGGAAAGTTGTGCTGAATTGAAGCCTTGTTCCCAAACACTTCTGTAATTCTTACCATAACCGTGAAGTAAATCTAGGATCCCGATCCGAGACAATACTAACAGGTACACCATGAAGCCTGACGATCTCATCATTATATCTCTTGGCCAGTTTACTCACTTTATCGGATATCCTGATAGCAAGAAAATGAGCTGATTTTGTCAACCTGTCCACGATAACCCAAATTCCATCGAAACCTCCTCTCGCTCTTGGTAATCCCGAAACAAAATCCATGGCTATTTGTTCCCACTTCCATTCCGAAATAGGCAATGGTTAAAGTAGCCCCGATGGCTTTTGATGTTCTGCCTTTACCACTTGACAGGTCATACAATGTTTCACGAAGTTGATCACATCCCGTTTCAAACCATTCCACCAATAAAATTGCTTTAGATCCTTATACATTTTATTCCCTCCGGGATGTATCGAATACCCTGACCGATGGGCTTCCTCAAGAATAATCCTTTTTAACTCTTCCGGCACAACAACTCTATTCTTGAATCTTAGAAGTCCCGTATCATCAAATCCAAACGGACATTCTGAATCAGCTCGAGCTTTCTCAGCTAATTTCTAAACCTCGGGATCAATCCTCTGAGCATCAAATAATCTCTGTCTGAGATCCAGTTGAACCGTAATATTCCGGATACTAGCCCTCAATTTTAGAAGGGTCTACTTCCTGAAGCATTTTTCGGGCTTTGCCATTGAATAACCCTCTCAATTTTAGAAGGGTCTACTTCCAAACCTTTCCTTGAAATAATATGGCCCAAAAATGCTACCCAATCAATCCAGAACTCGCATTTGCTAAACTTAGCATACAATCGGTGTTCTCTTAAGGTGTCCAACACAATTCTGAGGTGTCTAGCATGATCCTCCGGAGTTCTCGAATAAACCAAGATGTCATCGATGAATATTACCACAAACTTATCCAAATAGGGCCGGAAAATTCGATGCATCATATCCATAAAAGCAGCCGGAGCATTAGTCAGTCCAACAGGCATCACTACGAACTCGTAGTGTCCATACCGGGTGTTAAATCCCGTCTTCGGAATGTCCTCTTCCCGGATCTTCAATTGATAATATCCTTGTCTCAAGTCCAATTTTGAATATACCCCCGAACCTTGTAACATGTCGAACAAATCCTCAATATGGGGCAAAGGATACTTATTCTTTACAGTCATCCGATTAAGCTCCCGGTAATCTATACACATTCTTAAGGTTCCATCCTTTTTCTTAACGAAGAGAACCGGAGCACCCTAAGGTGACGAACTTAGTCGTATATATCCAACTTTGAGCAATTTTTCCAATTGAATCTTTAATTCCTTCAATTCAGCCGGTGCCATCCGATACGGAGTCTTAGAATACAGTGTGGATCATAACAAATTCGATCTCACGGTCTGGTGGTAAAGAACTCAAATTCTCCGGGAACACATCGGAAAAATCCTTAACAACCGCGGTATCCTCCAACTTGACTTGATCTTTCGGCCTATTAAGAAGATAAGCAATAAATCTCGTTGCTCCTTCCCTCATCAACTTGTGAGCTTCCATATAAGACAAGAGGGGTATCGATCTTGAGCCACTACCAATCACCTTCTTTGCAAAACAATCAACATTGGCCCGATGCCTGGACAACTAGTCCATACCCAAGATAACTCCGTACCTCTTCATAGGCATAACAATTAAATCAGCCGGATATTCTTTCCCTTCAATCAGAACTGAACACTCCCGAACCAACTGATCTGTCTGAAGACTTCCACCAAGTGGCGAACTCACCAAATAACAAGAAGATAAACAAGTAACAGGCAAGCATAGAGTGGCAACTAAATCACAAGAAATAAAGGAATGCGTGGCACCCGGATCAAGGAGTGCATGAATGTTCATGTTATGTATGCATAGAGTACCTTCCACTACAGCTGTAGGATCAATCTCTGCATCTTGCTCCTCTCCCTCGAGGGCATAAGCACGAGCCGGGATCATAGGCCTTTGAACTCGTCTTTGAAATCCGGGGTCCTTGTCGGGACAAGTATCCGCCATATGGTCACCCTTTCCGCATATGAGACACAAATTTAACCTCTTCCGACAATTATAAAAATTGTGAGTTGGTCCTCCACAATGTGTACAAGGAGCTTGAGCCAATCTCGCCTCACTCGGACCTTGTCGATCCCTTGTTGGTGCAGGCAAAGCTTTTAGAACCGGTGGAGTTGGTCCTCCCATTCTTGGCTTCTTAAACGAACCCTTAGGAGGGGGAGTAGCTTGAATCATCGGTCTCTTCCCCGAATTCGATCCGGAACCTCTTCCCATTGGAGCTCTAAAAACCGGATCCTTTTTCTTGAACTCTTCCTCTTGAACCAAAGCCCGTTGCACGGTGTCGGCAAATGACTCGAAGTTGTGACCCGCCTGGCCATATCTCAAGTCCTGTCTTAACCCCGCAATGAATTTCCTTAATTTTCTCTTCTCATCCCGGGTGACGTGAGGAGCATATTTCCCAAGTCTGTTAAACACTGGGAGATATTGAGTCACCGTACGCGCACCTTGCTTTAAATCCATAAACTCTTGTTCCTTTCTTTCCCTTACCACTTCCGGTACAAAGCATTCCCTAAATTCTCTCTTGAAGACCTCCCACGTAACTTCCTCTCCATCCACTTCGAGTTTCTCCCTCGTTCTTTCCCACCACTCATACGCATCGCCATCTAGTTGGAATATGGCGAATTGAGCCTTCTCTTGCATAGTAAACTGTCTGACTCCGAAAATCCTCTCCAATCGAATCAACCAACCTTCCGAAACCGCATCATCAATAGAACCGGAAAACCGATGGGGGTTGTAGCTCAGAAACACCCCTTGAGAATCTCTATTATTATGGTTTGGTGGGGGAGCTTGTTGTTCTGCTTGTTGTGGTGGGGGAGCTTGAGCCCTCCGATGCTCCACATAATTAAAAACTGCTTCCATAAAATTTCCTGTAGCACCCCAAACGGTGGGGCACCACACCCCCGCACTATGACTCGACACATGGTACGAAATGGAAAGCCCGCACACGCATCAAGTCACAGCGAACGGGTGACAAACGAAAAATCCAACCTAAGCTAGGCGGTACCTAAACCTGTACAAGTAAAACGTGCGAAACCAGAATGCGGAAGCGATGCAAAATATGAACTAACAAAAACTTTAATCAACAAACATAAGTAAACGGGTTCAACTAATTCCACGAACCTGTCCTAACCTGTCCTGAATTCAAACCTACAACAAAGACGGGTTCAACTAATCTCAGCCCTGTCCTAACCTGTCCCGAAAATTCATGTAATCAAAGAATAAGTATCATCTTGTACAGAACATACTATATATATAATTTTCATAAATAAATCAGAACAAAATACTTAGCAAAGTCAAACGGACCGACACAGACTCGACAGACCAGACTCAAAGCCGCCTAGCTCGAACTCCAACAACTGGTACTTGCAACTAAAAACATAGGTGGGGCGAGGGTCAGTCAACTGACTGAGCGAGGGGGCTGAACTCACACACACTATACATAATAAGGAGCAGAGCACGTATCAAAAGAAAGATTATGAACCGGGAATAGTGTTTTACATACCAAAACCATTTTCAAATCAAACTTACACAATTTTCAAACCAAACTTACACATATCTTATCTTATCTCCTCTTATTCAAAACTTAACCAACTGAGCATACTCATACCAAATTTTATACTTAATCAAATCATATCAGACTGAACAAACTCGTAACATATCGAAAGAGAAAGCTCCTATCCCGTTTCATAATCAACATAACATATCATATTCATATACCCGGCGAGTACGGGTCTCCAACCTTACTTCCAAATCATATTTATCAAAACAGAAAACATACCATAACATAACATCCTCAACTCCGTGTGATGGAAGGGGTGTATACGCCCCTAACCATCCATATCATATACATACCTCGAGGGGTAATGATCCCCTACGAGTCCTCGGCAGGTTTTACGCCACCGGCTCAAGAATATCTCGCCTCCCCTATCTCCCTGAGTCGCACGAGATACCTCAAATGGAGACTATGCACAGGCTTAACCCGACGGCCCGTTACCGTCCCGGAGTTCCTTACCCACAGTCTTCGGGGCCCAACATATCAGAACATAACATAACAGATCATAACTCGCTACATATCATACTTATCAAATCATAATCGTAACGTACGTACCTTATCGGAGCATTCCATACCTTGCAACTTAGCATATGCTATAAACGTACCTCTCCGTGTCATCCTAATCCGCAGCTGGTATGAAGACACACGGTTTGGAGCATAGCCTCATTGCAAAACATTTCAAGCTTACATATGCTCGTACATATACAGTTCAAAACCTTTAATCGTATTACAAATTCATAAACATATCATATAAACACATATCTATTATATAAATATAATAGAATAATCACATGCAGGCTTGAAAACGAGCACAGAGGGTTGTAGGTCGCTGTAACTAAAACAAAATCCTAAAACCTCACCTTACACCGACGAGAACGGAAAACACAAGCCACGAAGTCCCACTGGAACCCAAACAGCTGACAGACACTCCCTGGAAAAACCCTGATCGACTGAACACACAGAACACAAGACTCAGACTCGAATCACAACCACAAAGACGCATGGCCATGCTCACGAATACAAATGATGCAACATATAATCCATATCTATTCAATCAAGTCATTCAGAGCATATTATAATTCATATTCCATATCAAAAGATGCATAACTTATAAAATTCATAACATTAATTACATAAAATAAAGTAGGACATTAAGAATTCAAATCATATCATGCACCAAGTCTCACGAAATTAACATGAATTACATAACAATAAATATATAAATTACACATTGGCATATTTCACGATATAATAACAATTGGCATACTTGATCAATTTATTCAAATTAAATACAACGTATCTTTTCATAATTCATTTCTTATGTTTTTATAAAATTTCATAATCAATTTAGTTTCCAAAATTACACTAACACCCCTTCAAACAATAATTATTCTCAAATAGATGGGCGTAAAACGAGACAAATAAATTCGATAAATCACGAATCGAATATTCATACATCATAGCATACTTCCACGTATCATACAACTCATAATTTCAATTTATAGCACATACGGGATCGAATTGCACAATTAAAATCAATTAACGAATAAAATACAATAGCTTCAAAAATTCATATAAAATCAACCGGACATCCGATTGACGAACGGGAAGTGGCGTTGGACTCACCACGACGAAAGGAACCTACTGTTCGAAAGTCGCCGAAATGCCGCCACCGTAGCCGGCCGAACAGCCACCGGCCGCCACCGGAACACCGCCTCCGGTGGTCGGAAAAATCCCCGGAAGGACAGAAACGAGCGCCTCGGCCTACTAGACAAAAGCCCTCAAACAATTTTAGAAAATAACAACATACAGGACTTCGTTGATGAAAAACCGAACCAAATCCCAACGACGAAAACTGAAATTAAATGCAAACCGTAAAACGAAAATGAAATCCGAGCATACCATTGGAAAGCTTGTAACGAGCTCTACGAAAGCCCCTAGCCAAAACCTGGAAAAAGTCACCGGAAAAATCGGACCGCCGGTTCACCACCGGTCCGCCGCCAACGGTCGGTTCCTGGAACGCCGCCGATGCCATCCGCTATGTTTCGTCATTCCAAGCAACTTTCGTGAACCGACCACCACCAAAACCGGCCCGAAAAAGGGCCCAAATTGCTGCCGAAGTTTTTGCCGCTGCGTCACCGCCGGAACCACCACCTACAGTCACCGGTTGCTTGATTTGAGGTTAGAAATGGACTCAGGAGGTCAAAAGAGGTCGGATAGGGTCAAGCTCCGCCTGCGAAACTCGCCGGAACACCGCGGAGCCGCCGTGCTACAGTAACGGGCGTCCGCCACCGCCACTTCGGGCGGCGCGTGCACCGCCTTCCGGCCACCGTTGGCCACGCCGCTTGAACTGGGGTTGCGTCGAGATGTCTCCTAACTGATGGGGTGGCGCGTGTCGAAGAAAGGTCGCCGGAGACCGCAGCGAAGAGGCGGCGAAGTGGTGGGGGTTCCGCCTAGCCGCCGCTGTGTCTGAAATTCGCCGATTTCGTCGCCGTCGGTCGTCGGTTGGCCGAGATTCTTGTACCATCGTGACGGGCTCGTCGAGCTGATAAATTTCCACTAATGGTTCGTCGAATTCCGTTGAGAAACGAGGGAGAATGAGCATGTGTGTGTAAACACACCTCGAGTGTGTGTGAACAGTACTGGGAACGGGTTTGATCGCTGGAGGAAGAAGCTGGATTGGAAATGGCACGGATTACGAGGATTCGGGGTATTATATCTCGGGTCCTCGTACGAAAAAACGGACGGAAGAAGGGGTTAACGAAGTCAGAATTGGGCAAACTTAGAGTCTACGGACTCGTCTCGATGCCCCGAACGCGAAGAAGGGGTCAAAGAGGTCGAACTCTCGACCGAACGAGAAATGACCGAATAACCCCTTAAAAGAGAAAATTGCAAACAAGCCCCTAAACTCTAAAAGAGTTCAAAATAGGTCCACGAAAAATATAAAATCACACAATTAAACACATTAAAAGGTTGAAACGTAGCGTACCTTACAAATTGGACGAGCGGGATGTCACATTTCCCATGTCCATTGGTGGTGCTTGTGGTTGGGGTGGAGGCGTAAGGGATCGGTCATGATGACGGCGGTGTCCTGGAGATCTATCACGGTGTCTACGTGGAGGCATCCTGTCCAAGAAACACTGAAATGCATGCTATTTTTAGTCCATGCATGCAAGTGCAATTAATTCGATCAAAATTCAAAATTTAAAGCACACAAGCACGTAAACAATGGATATGCAACACATTGACAAGTTGTTCCTAAAGCCGAACGATCTAACTGACTCAACACGACACTAGAGCCCGGGTTTTGCAACCCTAAGCTCTGATACCACATAAGGATGTAGCACCCGAGCGTAAGGTACCACATCCCCCGCACCGAGACCCGACCCGTATATGAAATGGAAGTCCATACACGTGCCAAATCCACGACGAACGGGGACACAACACACACGCTATGCTAGGTGGGACTAACCCTTAAACCATTCAAACTCAAGACAATATAAAATCAGAGTTAAAATAAAACGCGGAAGCTAGAACGACATATAATAAATACAATGAGCTACCAAGCTCCAAAATAGATATACCAAATTATACAGGTATTCAATGGCCACACGGCCGACAAGATCATAACGCTCCATACTATAATCATATACAAAATAGCACTAAGAGTATGAGATGCTGAAAAGAAGTGCTAAACATAAATGCAAGACCTAGACGACTTGTATTCCCACCTAGCACTCCTATACCTACACAAAACAACTGAAAACAAACCGGGTTCAGTCTATACGAGACTGGTGGGTATAAAACGAGGCATAAGATATAATATCGCATAATTTAAACACATTCATGCAAGCCCTAATCCCGTGTGAAGTTTGACAAGAATTTCCCAAGTGGTTAAAACAAAAGAAAACAACAACGAGATTACGACGTTCATATTCATTCATAATTGTTCATAAGGGTTTATGGCCTGGCGAATGGGCGTGCACAATCTCCAACCTACACCTCGTGTAATCATAATCAATTATTCAATCATTATCATACATATCTTTTGTGCTCATACATATCAGGATCATAATCATTCATATACACTTTCTTCCTCCGGGTGGTGGACGGGTTTTCAAGGCCCGACCACCAAATCATATCAACGTCGCTATGAGGTTCATGAGTTCTCAAAGCCCGGTTAGCGTTTCCTCGTCAAAAACTCCTTGACGAGGTCCGTTTCGCCGTAGTTTGGTTGGGACTAGTATATGGGATCCCCGTCAGCCCTTGCTTCCTCGGTTAGCCACATATACTAAGTCCCGGCCCCGTGCAATCATAATCATGTCTCACCAAAACATAAGGTAGGGTTTCATAAATAAAAGGGGTCAAACGTTTGAAATCATTTACCCAAATTAACTCGATATATAAATATACTATTTTTGGCTTAAAAACTTGCACATAAGGGATATATAGGGTTGTTTTAGCTATTAGAAGAAAAACCCACCTTTTCAAAGCAAAAGAAAGGCTCAAGCGTCTCAATGCTCGCCCTCGTCTCCGACCAAACCCGAATCTGTGCAAAAGAAAAGGTATGAGACTCAACAACCACATATGACGCTCGGCAATGAAGTGAATATGACATGAATGCATAAAAGGTCATATTATAACATGGAAATGTTCATGTGCACTATTAAGGAATTTAAAGCACATAATCAAACCATCCGTTCATATATTTCATTCAAATTCATAAATTCATATTTCATATCAATTAATCTAAGATTTCATTTAATATCCATAACGCATAATATTCATATTCACAATTAGGAATAGAATAAATAAAACGTTCACTCAATAATCGGTAAATTAAACACATTAATTAGTTATCAATTAATTTCTAAAATTGAATTAAATCAAATAATATTTAAAATATATAATAAATATATATATATAACACATGCACGTAAACAGTAGCATGCAACAACATTATGCATGAAATCAGAATGTGTCACGCCCGTGTCGCTAATATACAATAAGTCGTGACACCCCCCGTGTCACAGTACAGCGGACTATATGCATGAAAATAGAAGGTGACACGCTCGTGTCCCCACCACAAAGCAAACGGTGACACCCCCGTGTCACGGTACAGTGGAACCAGACCCTCATGCACCCCCGTGTCAAGCTGAAAGAGGAAATGGTGACACGCCCGTGTCAACAGTAAGCAGCAGAAAAAAAAAAAAACAGGGCATAACAGCAGAATCACAACATACCAAAACTCAATCACTTAAGGGTGGATCAAACTCACGTTTAGAGGCTCAAATATCATGATATACACTTACTAGCATGCAAATAGATCAATAACAATTCATAAAAACACATATTTCCACATTAAATCTTCAAGAATCATTCATTACAAACCCATATGCCAACCTATGATCTAAGCTCATAAACTTCATAATATATTCACCAAACTTAAGCTCAAAGTTCCCAAACATGCTTCCAACAACCATTACTCAATTCAACCAATATATAGCCAAGCCCTATTCATACCATATATTCAAGAAATTCATCAAATCTCCAAAATTACCTTAAATGAAAGAAATGGAAGAAGAGATGAAGAGATGATGTTGATGATGCTTCAATAATCACAACTCCTACGAATATGATGCTTGAATGATGAAATCTCCCTACTCCTTCACAAGGGTTTGGTTCGGTTGAGCAAGGAAAAGCAAGAACAAGTGTATGTAATGTTTTGTATGAAAAGGGAGCAAATGGTACGTGATTGCTGCTATGTACAAGGAAGAGATGCTCCAATTTGCTATTAGGTCCTTCTATTATTTAAGTCTTGCAATTAGATTCAATTCCATAACAAATGCTCAATTAGAACCAATGCAATTAAGTACTCAAGTCCATGAAAATGAGCAAGTAAGTCCATAAAAGAAATTAAATCAAGTTCGGGGAGTTAATTCACGTTGCCAACAGGTTCGATTTATGCAATGAATATCAATTTGATATGAAGTTCACAAAATACTTAATATTAAATAACTTAGGATATAATCATTACCATAATTAACATTAATCATTAAATTAGCAATAATTAAAGAAATATATATATATATACTTATAATACGAAATATTTAGAAGTAATATTGAATTAAAATAAAATATAATAAAATAAAATAATAACAATTTATAATAAAATTAAATATAAAACACGTATAAACAATTAATTCGCGCAAATTGGTAAACACATACGTCGTACCTTTACGTCCGAAAAGTCGGGCCGTTACATTATGGATTGCATACGCATGTGATATATGTACTAAGCCCCTCACTCAGTCTTAGGACTGACACCCCACGTTGTTTTTAGACTTTTGCAGGTCGAGGTAGGCGGGGAGTTAAGGTAGTCTTGGAGTTTTTACTTTCGAGTCCTAGCTTGTCTTTCTTTTGGCATATCATACCTATACTTTTATTATGTATTATTCTGTTTTGGGAGAATTATTGCATATATAAGTGGCGGCCGGGATGGCCTTTGATTGTATAACTTAATCATGTGCTAATTGTGTATATATGCTTCCGCTTAATGTTATTGCATCGTTAATTGAATTTGGTTTAAGGGTTAGCCCCGCTTAGCTAGGTCGATTTTTTTTTTCTTGTCACCCATTCGCCATGTGTTTGATTTGTGTATGGAAATTCATTTCGTGCATGGATTGGACACGTGGTGCGGGGGATGTGACGCCTTCCGATGCAGGTGTTACAGACTTTGTCCAGTAAAAGGTTAAGAATGGGTGATTAAAGGCAGGCTTTGTCCATTGAAACGTTAAAATGCGTAATTAAAAGAATCCTTTGTCCAGTGAAACGTTAGAAATTCGTGATTAAAGGCAGAGTTTGTTGTGGTCATGATTCAATAAATCTTGATTCTCTTTATTGTAATGTTGTGTTCATGATTCAATAAATCTTAAATCTTGATTCTCTCTATTGTAATGTTGTGGTCATGATTAAATAAATCTTGATTCTCTTTATTGTAATGTTGTGTTCATGATTCAATAAATCTTAAATCTTGATTCTCTCTATTGCATTGTTGTGGTCATGATTCAATAAATCTTCATTCTCTTTATTGTAATGTTGTGTTCATGATTCAATAAATCTTGAGTATCATTACGTCTGTTTAACGTCTTAACATTATAAAGTCTTTTTTTAGTCATGCATTTCTAACATTTCACTGGACAAAGTCTTCCTTTAATTACGCATTTCTAACATTTCACTGGACAAAGTCTGACTTTAATCATGCATTTTTAACATTTCACTGGACAAAGTATTCTTTTAATTACGCATTTTTAACGTTTCACTGGACAAAGTCTTCTTTTAATTACGCATTTTTAACGTTTCACTGGACAAAGTCTGCCTTTAATCATGCATTTTTAACATTTCACTGGACAAAGTCTTCTTTTAATTACGCATTTCTAACGTTTCACTGGACAAAGTCTTCCTTTAATTAAGCATTTCTAACGTTTCACTGGACAAAGTCTTATTTTAATTACGCATTTTTAACGTTTCACTGGACAAAGTCTAACTTTAATCACGTATTTTTAACATTTCACTGGACAAAGTATTCTTTTCATTATGCATTTTTATCGTTTCACTGGACAAAGTATTCTTTTAATTAAGCATTTTTATCGTTTCACTGGACAAAGTCTTCTTTTAATCATGCATTTTTAATGTTTCACTGGACAAAGTCTGCCTTTAATCATGCATTTTTAACATTTCACTGGACAAAGTCTTCTTTTAATTATGCATTTCTAACATTTCACTAGACAAAATATTATCATAAAACGATATGGAAGGACTGACTCTTATTACCACCATTACTCGACAAACTGTAGAATTAGTTTCAAATGACCACACCAATACTCAACAAACTGCACTTTTGGTTCTATATATTTCGTCAGTTTATCAATTTATCTGTTTTCATATATAACTGTCATATATTTCATCAGTTTATCAGTTTCTCTGTTTTCATATATATTTGTCATATAGTTCATTCGTTTATCAAACTAACTCTTATTCTTCCAACTAAAACAAACTTCCCTGCAGGATATACTATAATTAAACAACAATAAACAACCAACAATAAAGATTTCATCACAGAACTAATAATATACACTACAATCAACTAACAGTAACATTTAAACTACTATAAACAATCCATAAACAACAAATTTTGGAGAAGCGTTTCTATATCATGGGGGAAGAAACTGATTAACCTCATCTGGATCATCCTGTGGGATGTTGGAATTAACACTCTCCTCAGAGTGTTCATATCCGGGGTTATCTGCGCTGTCAAAGGACTTGGGGTCCGAGTCCCTACCATCAATGTGGTACGCATGGAGGTGCTCCTCTTCTCCATCCAAAAGTTGTGCTTGCCGTACTTTGAAGATAAATCTAAGGTCGTCGTAATAAGGGCATCCATGCGCCCTGACATTAGAATCCCGGTGAATGACCTATGCAGAATTGTACATTAAATAATGAACAAATTAAAAAAAAAAAAAAAAAGGATTTCAATATGAATTAGACTTACAGCATGGCTATTCCGTTGAAAGTACAACGGGGTCTCAATTTGGGCATGAACACCCTGTTGTTTAACTCCAGGACACCCTAAGAATCTACGGAAGTTGTAAAATACTATCCGTAGTTGTTTCACCGCTTCTATAACATCCCAGAGCCAGTAATCCCTTTGGAATCGCCCTGACAAATCAAACAACACTTGATACAGGGCTCTCTCGAAGCTTTCTAGCCGACCGATTTGGCTATCTGCGGCATATAATCGAAGACATTCAACCATGTAGGCTTCGGCCTCGCCATTAATGGGTGTTGGAGGGTGATTCATGACTTTGTTTATCAAAGATTCGAGATCTGGGAGAGAAAGAGAAGGAGAACTTTTTGGAGGTGATGAAATTAGGGTGAAATTGTGCAGAATTTCAACGTATAGGGCAAGATATCAATAAAGGTGATTTGGCTAGGAAACCTACCGTTGCATCCCTTCATCTTCACCTCTGCAATTTTAGGCAGTCAAACTACGGGAAAGAGTGCAAGCAGATGTTTATTTATTTCAGGAGTCCCATTGGGAATGCATCACAATCTATTAAGTTTGTCATGTAAAAATTCATTTTATTAGTTATTGAAAGGTTTGCTTATCTAGTTAATGAAAAACAAATCGTGAAATTATAAAATAGCGTTTAGAACGTCGCTAGGCAGTTTTTGCAGGTACAACAATCTAGCCGGAATAAAAATCGCCATTGCTAATTTTTCCCTTTTCTCACCGAAAATGGGTTTCGGAAACGAGTAGCCAGAGCGGAAATGGGTTTCGGGAAAAAGTCTCCGGAACAGATTCAGGGTCGACGCATTTACTATCAAGAAGAAAACTGTAGAACCCCGAGCGTAGGGCACCACATCCCCTGCACTAGAGCCCAACACGTGTAGTCGAATGGAGACTTCATACACGCATCGAAATATAGCGAACGGGTGACAAACAAAACTCACGCTCTAGCTAAGCGGCCTAACCGTCAATCAGAGTGCATACCAATCAACAAAATATAGCGGAAGTGATAAAAGCAATTTATACTAATTCCCAAGATCACATATATACATGTCATAAGAGCATAATAAATTCAACTACCAATATACAATGCCCAACCTGGGCCAAAATATTCTAAGTGTCAAGTATTCATAATACATAGCTTCAGAATTCATAAGTAGAAAATAGAAACCACTACAAATGCAGACATGGAGACTCGAGCTATGAAACAAGTAAGACTCGAAGACAAACTTGCCGCCTAGCTCAACTTCAACAATACCTGCAACTCAAAGAAGGAAAAAGAAGGAAACAACAACGAGGGTTAGTCCTAGTGACTAGTGAGGAGGCTACACACACACCCATAAAAGAATTATCAAGGCAAGCAAGAGGTAAAGAAAGAGTAGGAACAAACCGGGAAGCAATAAAAGAATGTGTTGCTCCCGGATCAAATAATGCATGCAATGGAATGCCACGAATGTTAATAGTACCTTCCACGACGGCATTTGCATCCACTTCGGCATCCTCTTCTTCGCCTTCAAGTTCATAAGCCCGTGCTTAGATAGGAGCTCTCGGAGGCATAGCATTCAAAGGTTGAGGATTCTTCTTCTTAGGACAAGTGTTGATCATGTGACCGGGTTCACCATAACTATAGCATCTTCCCAATTTCTTCCTACACGTTACCTCGGTATGATTAGGACCTTTGCAATAAGAGCATTCAATTGGCGCCGGTAGAGCGGGTACCACAGCCTGTCCCTGGGGTCGGGGCTTCTTATTGAAAGTGTTAGAACCTTTGGGCTTGAAAACCGGAGGCCCACCTTAAGAAATAGGCCTCTTACCCAAATAAGAGCTAGAACCCGAACCCTGGTCCGAAGGAAAAACTGGGGGTTTCAACCATAATTTCTGAGCTTCAACCTTCAAAGCCTTCCTAGTAGCTTTCTCCCAAGTATCAATGGTGGCGGCTTGTAAAGCTTCTTGAATCTCCCTTCTTAAACCATGAATAAAATTTCGGGCTTTCAAGGAATCAACATCGGTAATATGGGTGGCATACAACCTCTCGAACTCGAGAATATATTCGTTGACAGTTTTGGTTCCTTGCTTTAAATCAGAAAATTCTTGAAGCCTTCTTTCACGAGAACATGGAGGGATATATTTGTTGTGGAATTCCCTCACGAAATTCTCCCAATTAAATTCCTCTCCACTCCTTTCCAACTTGGATCTCATTGCTTTTAACCATCTTACAGCCGAACCTTGTATAAAATGACCGGTACATATTGCCTTTTCATGAGAAGGAGCCGGATAAATTTCCCAAATTCCGATAATCTAGGATAGCCACTCCTCTGCTTTAATATTATCTCCCCCAAACCACTTAGGAGGATTATTGTTTCGAAATTCACGATAGGTCGGTGTGACTTGCCCTTCTTGTACATCCACTTGTGGGTTTTGATTCTGTTGGTTCTGTTGGAGTTGATTCAGAAGAGATTGAACAATATTTTCGGCATTCAATGGTGGAGATGGTAGTGGAGCTTGTGGAGGAGGCTGATTAAGATCCAGGATATGCTCCCTATCCATTCTCCTTCATGGAGGTATCCTGAAAATTCACAAATCAGGAAAATATTGATGAATGGGGTTCAGTACATGTTCATGGAAGCAATTAATATAAATTTAAACAAATAAGTCACATAAATATATGGATGAATGCAAATAATCACATAATCATAAGCCGAACGACCTAGACAGACTCGACATGACTCTAGAGCTCCGGTTTTACAATCGAGAGCTCTGCTACCACTTAAGGATGTAGCACCCCGAACGTAGTGCACCAAATCCCCCGCACTAGAGCCCAACACATGTAGCGGAATGGAGACTCCATACACGCATCGAACAATAGCGAACGGGTGACAAACAAAACTCACGCTCTAGATAGGCGGCCTAACCCTCAATCAGAGTGCATACCAATCAACAAAATATAGCGGAAGCGATAAAAGCAATTCATATTAATTCCCAAGATCACATATATACATGTCATAAGAGCATAATAAATTCAACTACCAATATACAATGCCCAACCTGAGCCAAAATATTCTAAGTGTCAAGAATTCATGATACATAGCTTCAGAATTCATAAGTAGAAAACAGAAACCACTACAAATGCGGACATGGAGACTCGAGCCATGAAACAAGTAAGACTCGAAGATAAACTTGCCGCCTAGCTCAACTCCAACAACACCTGCAACTCAAAGAAGGAAAAAGAAGGAAACAACAACGAGGGTTAGTCCTAGTGACTAGTGAGGAGGCTACACACGCAACCATAATAGTTATAGAGCAAAGCACTTAACGAAAGTCATAAAAAGATCCATGAACCGGGGATGGTTTTTGCAAGCTAAAACATTTCCCGTGATCTTAAATATATATTTAAAAAGAGTTAAGGGCCATAGGCCAAAATCACAAATTTTAGTTATTTAAGAATCCATTCCCATTTCATAAATCATACAAATTCACACGACTCGGCGAGTACGAGTCAATCCTCCAACTCCTACAAACAAAGATATAATCAAAACAAAATTCATAAACCATCCTTTCTCCGGGTGATAGAAGGGTTGACGGCCCTAACTATCGATCAAATTCACATGAGACAAGGTTAATTACTTCCTTGAAACCAGTAACCACCGGCTCAAGAGGAACGCCCTTCCTCAACCTCCTAAGGTTAGGCGAGACTCTCAAAGGAAAATGTTGATGGAAGAGCTCGACGCCCCCTCGACCGGCCGAGATACCATACCATTCTCCGGGGCCCAAAATCATAGTTCAAAATCATATCTTCCAACAAAGCTTATTTTTCAAAGCCCAAAGCTCGCTTAAACACTCACACTTATCAAAGGATTTCAAAACAAACTTAAAATAACTCATATACGTATAGAAATTGTTTTCAAAGTCTTATAACAAATGGAACAAGTCCTCAAAGTACATATCATACATGTATTTAATATATATAATATACATAACTCGCATGCGGGATTAAAATCAATTAGGGTTTTAGGTCATAATATCTAAAAGAACAAAACCTCATCTTCCGAATGTGTAGCGGTGACAAAAGAAGGCAAACCGGACGCCTAAGGGGCAACCTCGTCATCAACGAGAGGGTCAACTACACAAAACAAATAACAAGGGATACTCTTAGACTCAAAATGCACCACATAAAACGTTCGGCAAATGCATATGCGTGTAAATGATGCAAATGAAATGAGATGAATTCATATTTAAATCATACAAGATCACATTTTTCATATTAGGCCATATTTCATAAACGAGGGCATAAAACGAGCTACAAATTCATAGCATAAAGCTTGACACATAATATAACATGCTAAAATAATAAAAGAATCATAAACGAACTACATAAAGCAAGAAAACACATGCAAAATGAAGAAAACAAGCATGCAAACATGCAGGGGTGGTCGCAGCCGCTACCCATTTTCCACACGAAATGGTCGTGGCCACGACCTACAACTCGAAGTTGGGCTCAAAAACGGTCGCGGCCGCTACCCCAAAACAATGTTGGGGAGGTCGCAGTCGTGACCTAAAGCCTACACAACTGCACAACTCGAAACAAGGCCAAAAACGGGTCGCGGCCTCTACCAAAAATGCACTAAAACGATCGCGGCCGCGACCTCCTGAGACAGCAGGGGAAAAATAGATTTTCAAGCCAAAATCTCTACCAAAACTCACATAAATCCAAGCTATACTCAAGTTAACACATATTAGGATCAAAATATGGCAAGAATCCATCAATTTCATGCAATTTCTAAGCCTAAACATGAAGATACACATGATCAAAGGCAAGAGATCCATATATGTTCATTTCTACAATAAAACTCCAAATGATATCCAATGATTCCTTTATTCTCATGCAAAATCCTTCAATATACTTATTCTAGGATACTTTAAGATCAATTAGGATGCAAAACTTCCAAGAAATCCCCAAGAGATCACCCAAATTCATCAAAATATACTAAACCCTTACTATTCACTATATTGATCAAAACATGCTCATATCACCACCAAATTCAGCAAATAAGGAGTCCAAACAAAGAGGAGAAGATAAAGAAAACAATTTCAAACTTACCTTTCGAATTTGGTGCGATTTGGTGAAGATTTGAGCTCAAATGGGTGAAAAGTGAATAGTGAAATTTGGCATCTCCTTGTGTCTCGGTTTTGGCAGAAATTTCCTCTCTTTTCTTCAATGTGGAACGAAATGGGAGGCAATTAGCTGAATGAGGGTTATGTTTGGAGAGTTTGGGGCCAAGTCTTGCTTAATTTGGTCAATTATAGCTTAAGTTATGAATAAAAGAGTGAGCAGAGGTCTAAAATGGCACACGAGTCTTGTTTCGGTTAAATTTTGGAGGTCTAAATGGGCTTAGAAAAATATGAGGCTAGGTTTATTGAACCCGAATCGTCGATACGAGTTTAACGGAGGTGACGAAATTCAAATCCGAATTCCCGAGCTCAATTTATACTTCCCGGAACCCAAGGCGCGCTAAATGCTCTTTAGCCTCCTTTAGGTCCCGTCTCCAAAATAAAATAAAAAGACAAGCCAAACAAGTTCCAAAACATAAAACGAGCACAAGAATGAGTTCATAATTCACGTAATTCACGCATATCAAAAATTCGCAAAAATCGGATATAAAATAGAGCAAATTCGAGGATATAAAAGCATAAACGTTCAAGATCGAATTCATACTTAACCAAATAAATTCAATCAAATTCAAATAATCACACTAACATTTAAATATCATGTAATCACACAATTATTTAATTAAATTGCACACATTAAGGTATACTTGAAAGTCCGGAAAAACTGGGATGTCACAAAAACATCAGACGCGGGAAGAAGACAATGGATATCTGTGTCCTCCATTTTATTAAGGGCATTATGGTACTTTTACAAGATTTTGGGGGGTTTACAAAAAAATAGAAAGGATAATAGGGATGTAATATAGCTATTTTTTGAGTTGGGGGGTTTAGGATAAATGTTTTGCCTTATTATGGATTGTTCAATAATTTGTCGTAAAATATATAATATATACGTGTATTACATATTATATAAAATATAATACATATATTATATATAATAAATATATAATATATGAAATTAATGGATATGGACCAAAAAAAAAAAATTAACGGATGAACAGTAACTTCCGTCAATTATTTGACGGAAGTCCTCAAATTGACCAAAAAAAATTACTACGGGACCAAAAAAAGTCACTTTTGAAAAACATGAGACCAAAAGTGATAATGATCCATTAGTATGGGACCAAAAATGCATTTTGCTCTTAATTAAAAGAATACAAGTGAAATTAATGAGTTCAACTCATATATCAATTAAATTCAAAATCGACATATTTTTAAGTTGACTAACTAACTTTGTTATACATACCAACAGAGGTTGGTTCAAGTGGTTAATGAGTTCATTCTCCAGGACAAGATCTTGGGTTCGAATTCCACTTGGGTGTATGTAAGTTTAAAAATAAAAAAAAATTTGTTATACACATCATACATAACTAACATGGTTAAAAAAAATTAACGAGAGGACTAAATTTGTCTCAAAAAATAAATTTACCCGACATATTTTAGATTTATCAAACTTGAAGGACTAAATATGATCTCACCTCTAATTTATGGGTGTATAAATGAGGAAAAGTTATGAATCAAATGGTAAATGTAAATACATTTATCATTATAATTGATTGGATTCATCCATACTGAATTTGTGCTAAAAAATTTCTCTCCCTCCGTGATAATGATTAATGAATCTGAGCTGAAAACGGGTCCACCAATACGAATAACGGATAATTAATGAAAGATCCCCATTATACCATAACATTTATCTAAAAACCCCAATTTGGTTTTTTTATATGTTTTAAGGATCAATTATTCATGAAACATTTCCTAAACCCCCTAAATCATGCAAAAATATTAAAATGCCCTTAATAAAATATGAGAAATTACCCCCATACCCCTTATTTTTTCTTCCCTTTTTTCTTTCTTTTTTTTTTTTCCTTTTCTTCATAGAAAACACAATTGCCACTTTCCGGAGACGGGACCTACGTGTTTCAACTCAACTCGACGACGCGACTTCATTCGTGGCAGTCCCGTCTCACGAAAATGGTCGGAGAAGGCGCTGGAGTTCCCTTGAAAATAAACGTTTTTCCTAACAAAATGGGTTTTTCGTCGCCGGCTTTCCGGCGACATTTTTGGACGATTTTTGTATGGATCTTGAAGATCTCGACACGAACAGTCCATTGCAATTTACGGAATCGATTTTTGTTAAGCAGTTTGTGAGTTATGAACTTTTTTTTTTTTAGATCTAAAATTCTTATATTTGAGATTGGGCACAAATGGATTCGAATTTTGAAAAATTAACCGAAGATATGGAACGAGGAAGAGGAGTACGTTCCCGATGAATTTTTCAGGAATTTTTTGACCGCCTCCGACGGGGCTGGCAGTGGTCCGGTGGTGGTGGTGGTGGCGGCGGCGCTCCGGCGAAGTGAAGGGAGGAAGAAGATGATGTTGAAGATGAGGTGTGGAGGAAGCAAAAAGGGTGTGGAAAAAGTAAAAAAAATAGGGATAAAATAGACTTTTTAAGTGATTAGAGGGTTTAGAAAAAATATTTTGTATATTAGGGATTGTAAATGTATAGAATTCCAATTGGGGGATTTTTTATAAAAATTAGGGATTGTTGGTCCTTTTAAAAAATTGGCCCTAAGAATAATCAGTTAAACAATAAAACTAATTAGTTACTTGGGTAATTATAATCAAAACTGTTATGGTTGCAGCTAACTGATGTGTAGTTCAACTAATTAATCTGTCAATAAGTTTTCTAAACCAAGATACACATTTAATAAGAAATAAAGTAAGCAAATGTAGATATCAAAGATCGTATGAAGATTGCCAAAGGGAATATTCAAACATGTGTGGCAGCTAAATGTGGAATCAATAAAATGTACATGAATCCAATTCAATCTTGTATTTAATTAATGTCAATACTTTATAAAGTAGACAAACGCTAATTAAGCAGGAGATAATTATGGGTCATCTTTCTCTTTGTTTATTATTGTACGAAAAGATTCCCATGACCAGCTGCTTTCAATTATTTTCTCTAATTTACCTTTCATTAACACCTCCAGTCAAATTTCTGAGTGTAATTCTTGACTGATTAGTTTCTTTCAAAGATTTCATTTTATTTTTTTTTTCATTTTCTATTGGGCAAAATTTAGGAATAATGATGGCTAACCCACCTCAAAAATCAAGGAATACCCTTCAAGGTTACGAGATCTTGTTTGAATTATTAATTAATATGATTTTTAAAAATATACTAACGATAGAAAATCAAGGTTAAAGGGATTGAAAAAATAGAATTATTGGCCAGGAATAAACAGTAAATATGCCCAATGCAACAACTAAAAGTTTGACAAGAGATGATACAGGATGCCATGTGTAGATATTCCAAAATTATATTATTTCTGAGTTCTGACTATTGGCTTTGTCATCAGTAAATTGGATTCCGAAAAATATTCTCTAATACATACTATCGAATATAGTTATTTTTTCAGAACAAGAAATCTGATCCCAGTTGATTATGGGAGTGTCGTGGTAATTGCGAAGAATATTGAGAGACTTTGCATGTTTTTATTATTTTAATATAATTTTGATTTGGATCGAATTTAATATTTTACGTATTTGAATATTTTATCTCCTATTTCACTATGTACATATACATTATGTATCAATGAAGGATTAAGATTAGGAGAGAAACAATTGATATATCAAAAAAATCAAAAGATTCTCAACTATAATTTGAACCGTCTATTAATACATTTAGAGTGTGTGATAAGTAAAATAAGAGATGAAACACCAATTTATATGATCAAACCTAGAAATTAGAATAAGTTCACACATGTAGTTACCCTACCCCCCTATATATATATTCCCCTGACTGGATAAATAACATATAGTGGAAAAGATTTTTTGTCATTCGAACTTTGTCTTTTTTAACAATTTATCATCCCAATAAACTTTCATTACAAATCACCATCCAATCTTTGCATTTGTAACATATCGTCATCTAAAAAATTTTTTTTGTGTGATTTTGGTGAAAATACAACTGACGTGTATAATTTATAAACATGACACGTGTCATATTTTTTAGCCAAAACCACAAAAAAAAGGTTTAGACAACGGTATATTACAAATATAAATAGTGGATCATGGTTTACAACAAAAATTTATTGAAATGATAAATTACAAAAATTCGCAAAGTTGGAATGACAAAATTTTTTTTTCCCTAACATATATTCACAATGTATATATTCTTTAATACATCCATGGCTTCAAGTACAATTGCACAAAGAATGTAATTTCTAGGATATTTTCTTTATATTTCGCTTTTTTTTTTTTTTTTTTTTTTTTTGCACGCCAAGTTGATGGTTCAACTATTTTATCAACAATTCTTAGTTCTCTCTATTTCTAAAATACAAAATTATATATGCATATTTATATGGCATAAACTTATGTAGATTAATTTAAAAGTACAAACGTTGGATTTTTCCCCATATAAGAAATGTCAAACCCATACAAAAGGTGGATTTTTCCCCATGAAAATTCGGCCCTTGTGGCCGTTGCCAAAAAAAAAAAAAAAAAAAGGAGACTAATCGCGTTTTTAGCCACGTTAACTCAGTTCATTAACCTAACTGCCTAACACCTATTCATTCCCTCAACTCTCTTCCACTTTTCTTTTATAATACTTCTTATTTTGGCCCATTAAATATGTTAACCCACTTCCCCACCTGGAAATTTAAAGCATCTGACTAAGTCAAATCATTTTATTTACGTGATCAATTTTACGTTATTATATGATCTGAAAATTTTCAGTTCAAATTCAAAAACTAATATGTTTCATTTATTATTTAATTACTTACTTAATCTAAATTTTACACCCTATGATAAATATAGAATACTATGTCCTTACTATTCTAATTTAGTTGAATTAAATCCGACTTAATAATGATGATTAGTTGAATAATAAATATGATGTATACCTTATAAGAATGCTAATCTGAATCAAAGTCAATCAGATAGTGTTATTCAAGTCACACACATTTTACATTTAGTGTGGAATTGAAATATACTTTTTCAAAAATGGACCATAAAATATATTACATTTATTTGATAAATTAAATAGTCGAATCCTACTTAGCCGAGACAGCAAAAATTAATATGCCCAATTATCAAATCCTTAATTAAATTTAGGGAAACTTACATCTGACTATTTTATATTTAGGGCTAATTACAACACAATCCATCATTATTAGAAAATCATATTTTAGTCCCTCATCTTGAAAACCGTTTGTGATTCCTAGGTTTCCGTTATGTCATTCCAAAAATACACATGATTTGTTGTTAAATTCATAATTTGTAGGGATCGTTTTGTTTATATTTGTAAACTTTAGGGATGATTTTGTAATTTTGGTCATATATTCAATATAACACTCATAAAACTGTAAGGGACATAAGTGTACTTTTACAAATTTCGTTAAGGGAACTCGAATCAAACAAGATTTATAAGGACTAAAATATAAATTTTCGATAATAATAGATTACACTATAATTAAACATAAATACAAGGTAATCAGATATAAAATTTCCTTAAATTTAACAAAATAAAACCCGAACTAGAAAATTTTTCCCTTTTTTCTCCTCACATCCCATCTCCATCTGCATCGATCGTTTTCTTGAATTCACACTCAACATCAAACAGGCCAACCATTTCTCTCACTTTCCACACATAGGTGTGTGTATTTATGCGTATATGTGTGTGTTGTGTCATGTGTGCGTATACATGTATGTATATGTGTGTTTGAGTTTGACCCGTCGCCACCTACCGGCAGCCTCCTTATTCTCCTCCAACAGCGACCCCACCACCCACAAAAACTACACACCCCACTCTCCATTACCTGCCTCCTCCTCTCTTTCAGCGCCTCCACTTATAACCTTCTTTTTTTACCTTTTCACTTCTCTCTTTTTCTTCCTTCCTCCCAAACCCTAACACCTAGCTTCCATGGATTCTGGAAACAGTGCTTGCAGCATGCAGTCCTCCAGCGGCGGCGATGAAGAGTTTGATTCTTATAAATCCACCGCAAGAGGTGATCATCATCAATCCTCCATTTCTTCTTTCTTCACCAATACTTCAACGAATCTAGGCCCGATTTCGGCGCCTCAGCAAAACCCTGCTTTCTTTGATCCTGTGCTAAACAATCCCTTCCCGCAGTCGAATGATCTGGTTTGGACTCAGAGCTACGCCGGTTTCGGAAACTTGTCTGCTAACCCATCTCCGCCGTCCGTACCCCTGCCAGCGCAGGCCGACGGCGACCGTGGGTCGAAGCTCGATCGCCTCTCGGCGGTGATAAAGAATCCGAAGAAGCGGAGCAGAGCGTCGCGGAGGGCTCCGACCACCGTGCTGGCGACTGACACCGCTAATTTCCGGCAAATGGTGCAGGAGTTCACCGGAATACCGGACGCGCCTTTCCGCGGCGGGGGGTCTCCCTACGCGCGGCGGCTGGATCTGTTCGCCGCGGCCGCGCTGCGGTCGGGAGGGGGTGCACATTTCGGCGGTTTGTCGCCGTTTTCTTCGTCTGCTCTGCCGCCGGCGATGCTGAATTCGACCACCATGGTGGATTCTGTGGTGCCCACCACCACCGCCGTCGGTGGTGGCGCTTCTACCTCTAATAACTCGGGAAATTATCAACTGGGGTCTGATAATAATCTCCTGAACCTGCAACAACAACAGCATCGTAATGTTAATCCTCTGCAGTTGGGAGGGAATACGGCGACGATGAGTTTGGGGAACCTGAGTGGGTTTCGGAGTGGAGGAACAGTGAGGAATAGTGATGGCGTTGAAGAAAACTTGGTGACTTTCGATGGCAACAACGTTAACAGTGGTGATTCGCAGCGTATCAGTGGCTACAATTTGAATGTTTCTGATAAAAGCGTGGAGAATACTGTGTCGAACTGGGGAAGGTAATCTTGCAGAGCTGCACCTCATGGATTTGTATCCTTATGAAGTATGATCATCATCTCTTTATTTTATTTTATTATTATTTTTTTCCCCCATGTACTGTAATTATAATTTAAATAGATTGGGATATATAGAAGTTAATTCTTTTTATTGATTTTGCTATTACTATTTTTCCTTTAGGTTTTATAATCCTTGACATTGAAGTTTTCCTTTTTGGATAAATTTTGAGTTTTTGTAAAGCAGTGGTATGAAATATTTGAATTGAAGAATTTAGTTGAAGGAAATTTTAGTGTTCTCTGGAATCGAACAAATTATATGATAAATACATTATATTTATAACTCTTTCTTTCTAAAATTTTTATTAATTGTACAACATTTATAAGAGAGTTGATCTCATATTACACTGAATTTATTGAGTTAGGTTCGAATTAAAATTATCTATAAAAACAATAAAAACTTACTTGGAGTTAATTTCATAAAAAATTGACCCAATTTTAATTGGTTAATTAGCTATAGTCTATATGTATAATTTTTGTGTTACTTCTATATATACCCACTTATAGGGGTCAAATTACATTTGATTATTTTGGTGTAAAATTATAAAAAAGAGAAGCAATTTTTTCTTGCCAGAATATTCTAGCACAGGCATATATGGATCGAATCTAATCACTCATAAAAATAAATGTATTACACTTGTTATTTGATTAATTATTTTCTTTAAATTCTGCATTACAAATATTTCTATATTATACGATAAGTATAAAAACACTCTTTACTCATTATAATGTTCTAGTTAAATCAAGATCGAGTTAGAATTATTCCTTCTTACCTATAATAACTGTAGTTTTAGTTTTATTTTTTTTAAACACTCCTTATAATGGTCAGAGGAATTTGAACTTAGAATTAACGTCTAACCAACCATTAATTGTAATTTTAGTTATTAAGCAATAAAGTGTTTTATTAATTTGCTCGTATTTTCAATTTTGAAAGAAAGAATTTGTTTAGAGAGATTTTAAGGGAGTAAAGTGGAAGAGCGAAAAGGAGAAATGATTTAGTAGGAGAGATGGAAGTATAGAAATTGTTTTTTGGTATATATTTATTTAATATTAGAGAATACAAATCACACTGAAATTGAAGTCCTTTATTAATATGAACCACATGAATGCATAGATAGTTACTTTAAGATATACTATACTTTTCTAATAGAACGAAATCAGTCTGCATTTAATATTTATATTTTCGTATTTTAATATTTATGCAGCTGGAATGCGGTATTACTGTTACTAATAAATGCCAAAAGTATGAAACATGTTAACGTTGTTTATCATACGAGCCGTGTTCCACGCCGTCCCCCACCCAACTGCCCAAACTCAAAAACATTAATACAATTCTCTCTCTTGAGTCTTGAATATCATTCTTTTTATATATGATTTAGGTGGAAGTTGTATTTTTAGTATATTAATTCATTCAATTTAATAATTTTAGTATATTTTATTTTCTGGTAAAAATTACAAATTTCTCTATAATTCATTACATAAATCGAGTCCGGTCAAACTATTACGTTGTAAAATTCTCTCAATAAACATAACTAAACATTCTAACATATATCGTGAATATTAGTTCCAATAATGCCGTACTCTTCTTTATTTCCCAACCAATTAATTCCAAAACCAAAAAATTAATTAAAAAAAAAAGTGGCTTAGATATTATTTGTGATGCAAAGTATGTAGTCTTGGTAAATATCATTGATACTCGAATGTAAAATATTTGTTGGCATAAACACATCTAGCATCGTTGTTTAATTTATTTGAAAAAATAATGTATATGTAGTGCCTCGTCTTTCCTATTAATATTTTAAATTCCAATGTACTCGTTGTAAACACTCATTTGCTAAGGTTTCTAATAACTATTATAAATATTAAACAATAGGTGATTCACTTACAACTCGTCTAAAAAAATTAACTAAAGAGGTGATTGATCGTGGGAATCAGATTCCAGCGTATGAGGGTTCGTGAATGATCCCGAGTTTGCTTGAAGGGTCGAGTTTGGAAGGTTTTCTCTTGTTAGGACAAACACAAAAGTTAGAGGGTCAAACTAGGACAGATTAGATTGACACTTTCATGCTCAAGCAATAAGAGAACATTTAAGTGAGTTAGAGAATGTACATTTTTTTTTCTTTTGGTGGAAATAAGAGGTCTAGCTCTTAGACGTCCACCTTCAGCAAATCAATCCTCCCAACACGAGTTTCCTCCCAAACTTCAAGTTCGGAGTGCAATTCGTGACCCATCTTGGCCAATTTATCTGCACAACTATTCCCTTCCCAACGTGTGTGCAACAATTTAATATCCCAAGGTTTCTAAAGAAAAGAAATACAGTCTTTCACCACATTGCCGAGAGGGTGGTCGGCCTGGACCCCATTCTTCACCATATTAAATATAACGAGAGAATCAATTTCGACCTCGATCTTGGCCAATCTTCTAGAGAATGTACATTTGATGTAATTGGAATGTCTTTCCAAATGAAATAAATGTTGGGGTATTTATATGAGAATATGAATAATTACGAACAACCCCCTGAAATTTGACGAAATTACAAATTACCCCCTAAGGTTTGAGAAATTACGAATTCCCCCCTGATATTTGCACTCTCTCTCAAAAATTTCACTTGTTGTTAATTACACCAGTTAAACTCAAATTTACATTCCAGAAACACCCTTAGGGGGTATATTATAATTTTACTGAGAATTTAATGATATAATTGTAATATTAATTAATTTTGAATATTTTATATTTAAAAAGTTGTTATTTAATTTAATATTTAATATTTTATCTATAAATATAAATTGAATTAGATGTTCCATGAATATTTATTTCCATAAATATGATAGAAAGTTATAAATTCCCTCTTATATTTATATCTTAATTTTAAATAAATTTTGTACAAGTTCATTTAAAGTAAATTCAAAATAATATATTTGCAATTATAACAATTTTTTCCTCGAAACAAAAATTCACATAAAAGAACCACACAAATATCAATTAGTGCATTACCAAATTTTTCCCTTAAAATTGAAACTCATAACAAACACACCAACGTCAATAAATGCATTAGTAAATTCAAATAAATATCCGTCTGAGTCATTTAAATATTAGGCATCTATAAACTCTAGTTATGAAATTAGTTTATCATAAAAATATTAAAATATCATTAAGTAACATTTATTAAAAAAAAAAGAAGTTAGGTAGACACAAAACTCAAGTATTTACATCAACCCCGCTAAGAATTTCAGTCCTTGCATTAATCTCCTAACCTTTGAGCTCTTTATTACATATACCCCCCTAAGTTTTAGTATATTAGGGGTAAAATATTAAATTATACATATTCTGTTAAATTTAACAAAGGAGATAACGGGTCAGGGGGCAGTTCGTGATTTCTCAAACCTCAGGAAGTAATCTATAATTTTACCAAATCTCAGGGGGCTATTCGTAATTATCCCTATGAGAATATTCAAGAGTATTTCAATGTATTTTACTACCATCGGATAACCGGTAACGTTAGCCCTAAGGTTGGACCCACTGAAAGGGTGCCATATCGAATGGTGACATCAACCCTATTAAAGTGGTAACACGAAAATGGAGACATTTATATAGAGTATTTAATCTCTATCCGGAGCATTTAATGTTCTTGATAACTACGCGATCAAAGTGCTTCAAGTGCCTCAAGACGTATACCTAAGGATGGCGTAGGAGGCCTTGCAAGTTGCAAGTGGTCCATTGGGAGATGCTATATGAGGGGAAGTTTAGACTAGCGAAGCCCTCTTGTAGTGGGCCTGAGGAGTCCACATATTTGGACCTTAGCCCACATGGTGGTTGATTATTTGCTCAAGGGATGTTGACGTGACACACATATTTGAGCCACATTAGTGATATATAATTATAAAAAATTATAAGGTAGAAGGTAATTCAATTATTATTTAATGTGGGAGAGCTGGCATAAAACATATATTATTTAATATGGGAAATTGCAAAATCATGATAGCAACTCTCTCTTACGTGCGTCTATGAGACTATATTTTCTGACCAAAAATGTAACTTTGCAACTCTCCCAAAGTCTCATTTTCGTAACTATTATCATCGGAAACTCGTGCGTTTCATTTACATGTTCTCTAACACCACTATAACATGTAACTTTTAAGGGTGTGATCAAACCAACTAGAACACATCACAAACAGCTGAACACATGATTATTTTTCAAATAAATTTGAAAATCAAAGAACACTTACACATAAGTTCAAGTGGGGTAAGTGTAAATGGAAAATATAAATACACAAATTACCTTAACAAATTTCGAGAAAAGTCATAGGTTTCAATATCCAAAAAGCGAAGAATCCTAATTAGCCTAAATGCCTTAACACATTTGGACAAAAAAATTACGCAACATAACAGAGAAAAACAAATCATTAAAGTTACATCGGAAGGGCTCGTTAAATTTCCTCCTCCCATATATTGTAAGTTTATTCCCGTGCTCTGACAATGCAAGTTAAAAATGCTTCTCTTACAAAATTCATTACCTTCTTCTTCCAGACCTGTTGATCCCCATGTTAATGTTGAAGTTACTAAGCGTCCAAATTTTGATGCTGAGAACGAGGAATTCTGTGAGGAAATAGAAACTATTGAGACCGATGATGTGGTTTTGTTTGATTCCTTAGTTGATGTAAATCTTGAACTTAGTGTTGTTCTTGTGACTGATCTTATTGGTGAAATAATTGTGTCTTTGAATTTTGAGTCTGGTCATGTTGTTGGTAATGAACGTTGAAATTTGTGAGAACTAAGTGTAAGAATTTAAAATTTTAATATTAAACTCACAAATTAGGATCAGACTTACAATATTTATGTTAGATTGTTAAGGAAGATAGAAAAAATTACTTGTTTTCCGCACCTTATTGAAGCTTTATACGATTAAAAATCTATCGAATCTTTGGCTTTGTTTCTTGAAAAGACCTTAAGTATTCAATGTAAAATTTCTCAAAATGTATCCACACCAAACCTAGGTTAAGTTCAAGCAATGGAGCATGGTAGTATTACAGTTTGTATAATGTTAGAAACGAGATAGAGAGCGAGAGTTTATCTTAAATCTTGACTTGGCGCATTTTTGTCCTGCTCTCGTAAACCCTTGGGGGTTTGACCCCCTCCATATTTATATGGAGAGGTTTGAACCCTTTTTTGATGTAGGAAAGGATTCCTACTTTAATTTGGTATCCTATTTTATCTTGAAATTTATTTTGATTTATTAAATATTATAATTATCTTATAAGTGATGGGCCCAAATCACGCTCGAATCAGATTCGCACACGTGTCACAATCTAGGCGGTCTATTCAGATAACCCAAGAACACTTGAGCTTAGACGCTCGTGGATGTGGGCTCATGAAACAGGTCCAGTCTATACAACTCACTGCCTTGATCCCTGAGACCTGCCTGCCAAGGCCCATACATCGAGTGTAGGATTCTCCCTTAATCCCATTCAACGCTCGCATTGAGGCCTCACAGGACGTTCGTTACTCTTGTGGGGGCCCTCCCCTTTGCACCATGGAGTTTTCCTTGAGGGCCTCCCGCGGCCGCGTGTCGTACATGTAGCACCCGAGCGCAAGGTACCACATCCCCCGCACCGAGACTCGACCCGAATATGAAACGGACAATCCATACCCGAGCTAAATCACGGGGAACGGGGACATACACACTCGCTAAGCTAGGCGGGAACTAACTTTCGCAACAAAAGAGACAGTAAAACGGAAATATTACGAATGTGGAAGCAATGTACATACATATATAACAAGATAAGCAAAGAGTAACGGGTTCAACTAGCATAGATACCTAATCCCGAAATTCAATAAAATCATAAAACATCAATTCCAGATTCTTTCTATTCCTATAAGCTTATCCTGAATTCACGATAATAGTAATAATCAATACAAACCATACATTCTCCGCAACTTAAAAAATCATGATTCATTATGCACATGGACCGACTCTGAGCTAACCGAAAGACCGAATAAACAAGACTTCCCACCTAGCACTCCAAACCTGCAAGAACACTGAAAACAATCCGGGTTCAGTCTATACGAGACTGGTGGGTATAAAACGAGGCATAAGTAACATATACAACAATATTTAAACATTCACATGCAAGTTATAATCCCAAATGAGGTTTTTAGAGCGTTTCCCTAGTGGGTGAAATAAATAAGTCATCAAAAGGGATTATAACGTTCATTTTTCATTAGGTCGTTTGTGACCCGGCGAGTGGGCGTGCATTATCTCCAACCAACACCTCGTGTAGTTCATTAAACATTCTTTCTTTCTTTCTTTCATTCATGCATAACATTCATTTGTGCACATTCATGAACATTTACACCTTCTTCCAACGGGTGATGGCTGGGTGATCGGCCCGAACCATCCATTAATTGACCAAAAGGGGAACATGACTCCCCAGATGGCACATAGTGTCCATTCCTCGCTAACTCCTAACGAGGTCCGGTTACACCGTTCATTGGTTGGACTAGTGTGAGGGTTCACCGTCAGCCCATGCCTCCTCGGGTCACCACTCACACCAAGTCCCTGGGCCCCATTCTGTGCATTCATTCATTCTTTCTAGCCAAAACATTTGGTAGGTTCATAAAAGAAGGGCTTTACTTTTAAATCATTGACTCTTGAAAAGGACTCTATAAATATATATATATTTTTGGCCGAAATCATTACACATTGGGAATATCTAGCATTTATCTAAATAGTAGAGAAACCTACCTGTACGCCTCTCACCGAACAATACCAAGAAGAAAAGGAGACTCGAAAGTGTCTTATGAACCCGGCATCTCCGCCCTGGAGAAAACTGTGCAAAAGACAACGTAACGTATTCGTGAGACTCAAGACTCCAAATGAACCATATATGACGCACGACATGCGATGAACATGATATGAATGCCTAAAAGATGATATTATGGAATGAACACGTTCATGTGCACTATTAATGCATTTAAATCATATAAACAAGCCATTCATTCGTTCAAGGAAGTGTTCCTATCCATTCAAGTTCAATCTTTACACATTTCATAACAAATCAATTCAAGAATTTAAATTAACGATCATATCACATACTATAACACGTTTACAATTATAGAATAGCCAAATAATTACATTCAATTCAAGATTGGAAATTAGGAAGGAATATGAAATAGGTAACAATTTAATTTCCATAATTCGATTAAATCAAATAATATTTAATATCTAATAAACACATATACATATAAATATATGTGTACTTACATAATCATGCAATTTACCCATGCATGGATATACTAAAACGAACAAATTAAATCAATACTATAAATATATAATCAACCATGCATTAAATAACTAATAATATATATATATATCAACCTAATTATATATATATATATATACACGTATATAGCATGCAAATATTACAACAATACATGCATGCAAATATTACAAGACTAAAATATGCATGCATACATTATATATTATATATATATATATATATACACACACACACCCTGCATGCATGCATTACACAATTACACAACAAACATACCTGCATGCATACATTATATATATAAACACACAACATTACAAGCGAGGAAGAAGGAGAAAGCAGCAGCCACGCACAGCGCCCCAAAAAATCTCCCCGCCCGGGTACCTAATACACAGCTTACTCCCCGGCAAGTTAAAGAGAGAAAACTGTTACAGAAGCTCAAAGGCAAGGTCCCCGGCCGGGTAAACCTCACACACGAATCTCCTCGCCCGGGGAGATGGATTACAGACGCAACAAAGAACAACAGCAAGCCTCATCCTCAAATTTAAAAGCAAGTAATCACAGCAACAGGTAGCAGGAAATTTAGGGTCATAAATTCAGCAGTAATGTAGGCCAAATACTCCCGTAACTGACTGAAAATGGACGGCCACGAACAAGGAGAAAGAGAAGCAGCAGACGCAGCAGAGCAAAACGGCAAGAAAACAGAGCAAAACGGCAAGAAAACAGAGCAACAACCAATCCATTCCTTAGGCAACATGATCAAGTAAGTATGTGCAACAAATAAGGCAAAAAGGAGTAGCAAATGACAGTAATTTAAGTCCCCTAAACGCAGCAGCAATTCTAGACGCGAGGAGGGTGCAAACGTGATCAATTCTTCCATTTTCTTCCCAACTCAATACTGATAACTCATTTAATAGCCAACTACCACAAAATAAATTACCATCAATGTAAAGAGGGAATCAAGACCATCACATTCATACTTTGAATCAACCAAAATCATCAAGGAATGAGAGAGAGCAACATATGTACCCATAACCTAAATATTTCGTCTCTTCAGCCATAAACCCATGAAAGCATGCTCAAAATTGGGGATGCATAGCTTAAAATGACACATATTGAATGTATATCACAACCCTAAACTCACCTTGTTGATTGGATGGAAGATGGAAGAGATTTGAGCTTGAATCTCCAAGTATGGCAAGGGTTAAGGGGATTTTATGGAAACAGGGGATCTTGGCTGCGTTTTCTTGGTGTGAGGAGTGTGGTTCGGTTGAGAGAGATAAGGATCAGTTAAAGGGCTGAGTTAGGGTTCCAATGCCTCTAACCATGGTTAATTTGGTCAAGGTTTGAATGAGATATGACTATTTTGGTAAAATGTGGCAGTTTTAGCGTCCGTTGCATGTTTCGGTTGAATTTCGGAGGTTCAAATGGTCTTAGAAAAATATGAGGATAAGTTCATTAAACTCGAATTTTCATTACGAGTTCAGCGAAGTTGACGAAACTCGAATCCGAGTTTCCTAGCTCAAGATATCACATACGGAACCAAGGGTTCGCTAATTGCCCGTTAGCCCCTGATTTGGTTCCATAATTTAAAATAAATTCGTTACCACGTCAAACGAAGTCGAAAACATAACACGAGCATATAAACATGTTCATAACACATAAATCTATAACATACTAAATTTTCATGAATTTTCGATATTAACTCATATAAAAACGAAGCATGTTTATAACACTCATGAGCAATGCATAAATAAATTCATAACATTCATAAAATAAAACAAAATTTAAAGTCATTTATATTTAATAATCCAAAGTGCTCGAATTTAATATATATATATATATATATATATATATATTTAATATTATTAACATTTAGATATAATTATCAACTAATTAACATAAATTCAACATTAATTAACTTAAATATGATTAATTAACATTTTAACATTTAATCAAGTCAACATATAATAAATTTAATATTAAAGAAATTAAATTATAAATATTTAACATTTTATATATAAATTAAATGTATAAAACACTTATAAACAATTAATTTGCGCAAATTGATAAACACATACGACATATTAGTACAAATGAAAAACCGCGGCGTTACAACCTCTCCCCCTTAAAAAGAATCCGTCCTCGCATTCTCTGCACGCCTAAAAACAACCAATGAGAGATTCCCCGTCTCTCATAAGCAACAAGGAGAGAGCCCCGTCTCTCGAGCAACAATGAGAGAACTCCGTCTCTCAAGCAACAATGAGAGAACCCCGTCTCCCTCAAGCAAAGAGAGCACCCCGTCTCTCAAACAAAAATAAGAGAATCCCCATCTCTTACAAACAACGAGAGCTCCCCGTCTCTCAAACAAAAATAAAGCAAGGAAGTCTCCAATACTCCCGAGCAACACAACGCGAAACAATAATTAAAGTCACGTAAGACACCCAAAGCATGCAATAGATATCATCCAAGTTGATTATCAATTACTTCAAATAATTTAACATGGTAGGGAATCAAAGCACATAACACAAGAATTATTTAAATTAAATTTGCATGTATCATGGATGCTTCAGGTACAGTTCACCGTAGTTGTATAATTAGAACTGTGAGTTTTGTTGCCCAACGCATGATCTGTCCCGAAAGTGCGTTCAGTGCTCGACTTGTCTTTAAGCTCTTCAGGGTACCCCAGCAAAGCAATTGATAGATCCTCTAAGGATTTTATTCTTTATTCCCTTCTGAATTGTACTGCTTCTAACTTCCTTTGATCATTCATCACTCCCTATAAACTTCTCTCAGTCAGACCAACTCTTTTAAGTAACCGAGCTTTGACCTCCCGTATACCCTTAGACCATCTGTCTCGAAGTTAGGTCCATAGCTACTATCTTACCCATATCGGAGTTTAACATATCCTCGAGGATAACTACTCTTGACAACCTTGACGATTCAACCCCGACTTTGAGATATTTATCATTATGGTCTATCTTAACACGAATCATTTCCCATCCTCCGTTCATTCTCTTTGACCCCCTTAAGGTTATATTCGGTAATTGGCCCCTCATTTCTTGAATCGAATATAGAATGTTCTTGATGATTCTTGAGGTTTGATGTAAATCCTCTAATGATTATCCTTTTCGGTTTGGTCTCTGCTTAAGTTTCCTTCCAAATTACCATTGAAATAACCGATGACTTACTAATATTGTCTTTGTTGAACCCCCTTTTGGTACTCCATTGAATTAATCTTGATTGCCATCATCCCATTATATGCTAACTTCATTCGACTTTCTCTTGTCAATTCTGACTTAGGAGTTCAAAGAAGCTCCCTTATAATTCCATCACCTCTAGATCGGAATTCCGGGTCTTCCTTAATTTGCAATTCCGTTGTTCCTACTAAAATATTTCTTCGGCCACAACTTCAATATTCAATTTATCTCTTAGCCATGCTCTCCCCCTTAAATTTTCTGCCCTTACATGTCAAACTACATTAATCCTTCTTTCATTGAAATTCTTGATAAGCAATTTCCATTACGGAGGGTTTAATCAAAATGACGACCCAAAGGTTTTGCCTTTCAACTTCCCTTTCAATCCGCTTGATGTCCGAAATTCCTTTCCTACTCTTGTCCGATTTGAAAACCCCGAAGCCAACTTTAGTCTCGCTTCTCTTTCTGAATTCCCGTTTCCATCAACCTATCCCTTATTGAAATTCTTTATTTCCCCAAAGTCATCTTTATTGAATTCGAAAGTGGCTCGGTTAAGGTAATGCTTGATAGGTGAGGTAAATGAGCTTTCTATCAAGTAAACACTAAAATGCATGTCGTTTAAGATGACGATGCACGTGGCACCCTTGCAACGATTTATTAGGCACACATTAAGGCAATGAAATCAAATAGAGATGCACACTCAAATATAAGTAAGGAAAAGTTAAATAATTTGATGCAGAGTATGATGCACGTGCTATGAATGTTTTGGAACTGATTATTCCTTGCCTTTCCCACGGTCTTCAAGATTTCCAAGAATCCTTATGCATCACTTTTATCTTCCACGGTCCGGAATTGTAATTTCTTGATCACAATTCTTCTACGTCCATGGGGTTAATTTCCAAATTTTCCTCGAAAATCGACCCCTACTTCTAGTCATCACCTTGTTCAAGATTCCTTTGTTTATCCTTTACGAGTTTAGATTGGGAAATACTTGCTTTCCAATTGCTTCCACTTGCGCGCATGCTTTCCTTCCAAAACGTCTTTGCCTTTCTTTACCGTTTTCATTCGTTGCTCCATATTTCCCAATTCACCCTCACAACGCGACAATTCAGTTTGGATTTGGAAAACGAACTCAAATCTTATCCATAGTATTGTCACCTTCCATGAACTTGTATTTTCCACGCTACTTAGCTCCTTCCAATCCCTTCTCGACTCGTTTTCCATCTTAGTTGAAATTTAGGGCTCCCGGACTCACTTCTTCCCGGTCTTGACCTCTACAACCTCTTTTCTAGCCATCAGATTCATTTAGAAATCCCCCTTTGACGACTCTTGAGACTTAATCCCCGCCGAATGTATTTTAGCTTAAATCTTTGCAATCCTTGCTATCTTTTCCATAATCTGAACTCTGAATTAAAGTACCCTCAAAGTTCTTTCACTCCATTCCTTAATTTGAATGACCTCGTTGAATCCAATTATGGCATCTTATGTAAGAGAGCCGCATATATCAATCTTCGGAGTCATAAATATTCCCCGATCAACTCCTATTTCGTCAAGTGTCCCTCTATACTTGCATCTCTAAAGTCGAACTTCCATTCCAGCTCCCAACCCTTGAACTCTAGCTCTATCTATGAAGACCACGCATCTCGAATTCTCTATATCCTTCCCCGGTGCATCTCTCCTATCTTCCATGCCGCAGAAAGGATTTGAAATAGAGCTTTGTTAGCGTGATATTTGGCCGTGGTTTGATAGTATCTTCATAACCTGTAATTCATAACTTATTTCAAGGATATATGCATGCGATTAGTGCATGCTCATGGCATATATTTAACACAAAAAGCACTGATCCAATGCAGAAATGCAACAGATAAGTCAACACACTGTCACGTAGTTCCTAAGCCGTACGACCTAAACTGACTCGATCACGACCCGAGAACACCGGTTTTGCAACCGGGCTCTGATACCACTTAAGGATGTAGCACCCGAGCGCAAGGTACCACATCCCCCGCGCCGAGACCCGACCCGAATATGAGACGGACAATCCATACCCGAGCTAAATCACGGTGAACGGGGACATACACACTCGCTAAGCTAGGCGGGAACTAACTTTCGCAACCAAAGAGACAGTAAAACAAAAATATTACGAATGTGGAAGCAATGTAGATACATATATAACAAGATAAGCAAAGAGTAACGGGTTCAACTAGCATAGATACCTAATCCCGAAATTCAATAAAATCATAAAACATCAATTCCAGATTCTTTCTATTCCTATAAGCTTATCCTGCATTCACGATAATTGTAATAATCAATACAAACCATACATTCTCCGTATCTTAAAAAAATCATGATTCATTATGCACATGGACCGACTCTGACCTAACCGAAAGACCGAATAAACAAGACTTCCCACCTAGCACTCCAAACCTGGAAGAACCCTGAAAATAATCCGGGTTCAGTCTATACGAGACTGGTGGGTATAAAACGAGGCATAAGTAACATATAAAACATTATTTAAACATTCACATGTAAGTTATAATCCCAAATGAGGTTTTTAGAGCGTTTCCCAAGTGGGTGAAATAAATAAGTCATCAAAAGAGATTATAACGTTCATTTTTCATTAGGTCGTTTATGGCCTGACGAGTGGGCGTGCATTATCTCCAACCAACACCTCGTGTAGTTCATTAAACATTCTTTCTTTCTTTCTTTCTTTCATGCATAACATTCATTTGTGCACATTCATGGACATTTACACCTTCTTCCAACGGGGGATGGCCGGGTGATCGGCCCTAACCATCCATTCATTGACCAAAAGGGGAACATGAATCCCCAGATGGCACATAGTGTCCATTCCTCGCTAACTCCTAACGAGGTCCGGTTACACCGTTCATTGGTGGGACTAGTGTGAGGGTTCACCGTCAGCCCATGCCTCCTCGGGTCACCACTCACACCAAGTCCCTGGGCCCCATTCTGTGCATTCATTCATTCTTTCTCGCCAAAACATTTGGTAGGTTCATAAAAGAAGGGCTTTACTTTTAAAATCATTTACTCTTGAAAACGACTCTATTTATATATATATATATATTTTTGGCCGAAATCTTTACACATTGGGAATATATAGGGTCATTTATCTAAATAATAGAGAAATCCACCTGTACGTCTCTTACCGAACAATACCAAGAAGAAAAAGAGACTCGAAAGTGTCCTACGAACCCGGCATCTTCGCCCTGGAGAAAACTGTGCAAAAGACAACGTAACGTATTCGTGAGACTCAAGACTCCAAATGAACCATATATGACGCACGACATGCGATGAACATGATATGAATGCCTAAAAGATGATATTATGGAATGAACACGTTCATGTGCACTATTAATGCATTTAAATCATATAAACAAGCCATTCATTCGTTCAAGGAAGTGTTCCTCTCCATTCAAGTTCAATCTTTACACATTTCATAACAAATCAATTCAAGAATTCAAATTAACGATCATATCACATACTATAACACGTTTACAATTATAGAATAGCCAAATAATTACATTCAATTCAAGATTGGAAATTAGGAAGGAATATGAAATACGTAACAATTTAATTTCCATAATTCGATTAAATCAAATAATATTTAATATCTAATAAACACATATACATATAAATATATGTGTACGTACATAATCATGCAATTTACCCATGCATGCATATACTAAAACGAACAAATTAAATCAACACTATAAATATACAATCAACCATGTATTAAATAACTAATAATATATATATATATATATATATATATATATATATATATATATATATATATCAACCTCATTATATATATATATGTATATATATATATACACATTTATATTACACCATGCATGCATTACATACATTTATTACACACACACACACACACATATATATATATATATATCAACCTAATTATATATATATATGTATATATATATATACACATTTATATTACACCATGCATGCATTACATACATTTATTACACACACACACACACACACATATATATATATATATATATATATACTTATATAGCGTGCAAATATTACAACAATACATGCATGCAAATATTACAAGACTAAAATATGCATGCATACATTATATATATATACACACACACACACCCTGCATGCATGCATTACACAATTACACAACAAACATACCTGCATGCATACATTATATATATAAACACACAACATTACAAGCGAGGAAGAAGGAGAAAGCAGCAGCCACGCACAGCGCCCCAAACAATCTCCCCGCATGGGGTACCTAATACACAACATACTCCCCGCCGGGTAAAGAGAGAAAACTGTTATAGAAGCTCAAAGGCAAGGTCCCCAGCGGGTAAACCTCACACACGAATCTCCCCGCCCGGGGAGATGGATTACAGGCGCAACAAAGAACAACAACAAGCTTCATCCTCAGATTTAAAAGCAAGTAATCACTGCAGCAGGTAGCAGGAAATTTAGGGTCATAAATTCAGCAGTAATCTAGGCCAAATACTCCCGTAACTGACTGAAAATGGACGGCCACGAACAAGGAGAAAAAGCAGCAGCAGACGCAGCAGTTCACAGCAAAAAACAGAGCAAAACGACAAGAAAACAGAGCAACAACCAATCCATTCCTTAGGCAACATGATCAAGTAAGTATATGCAACAAATAAGGCAAAAAGGAGTAGCAAATGACAGTAATTTAAGTCCCCTAAAACGCAGTAGCAATTCTAGACGCTAGGAGGGTGCAAACGTGATCAATTCTTCCATTTTCTTCCCAACTCAATACTGATAACTCATTTAATAGCCAACTACCACAAAATACATTACCATCAATGCAAAGAGGGAATCAAGACCATCACATTCATGCTTTGAATCAACCAAAATCATCAAGGAATGAGAGAGAGCAACATATGTACCCATAACCTAAATATTTCGTCTCTTCAGCCATAAACCCATGAAAGCATGCTCAAAATTGGGGATTCATAGCTTAAAATGACACATATTGAATGTATATCACAACCCTAAACTCACCTTGTTGATTGGATGGAAGATGGAAGAGATTTGAGCTTGAATCTCCAAGTATGGCAAGGGTTACGGGGATTTTCTGGAAACAGGGGATCTTGACTGCGTTTTCTTGGTGTGAGGAGTGTGGTTCGGTTGAGATAGATAAGGATCAGTTAAAGGGCTGAGTTAGGGTTCCAATGCCTCTAACCATGGTTAATTTGGTCAAGGTTTGAATGAGATATGACTATTTTGGTAAAATGTGGCAGTTTTAGCATCCGTTGCATGTTTCGGTTGAATTTCGGAGGTTCAAATGGTCTGAGAAAAATATGAGGCTAAGTTCATTAAACTCGAATTTTCGTTATGAGTTTAGCGAAGTTGACAAAACTCGAATCCGAGTTTCCTAGATCAAGATATCACATACGGAGCCAAGGGTGCGCTAATTGCCCATTAGCCCCCGATTTGGTTCCACAATTTCAAATAGATTCGTTACCACGTCAAACGAAGTCGAAAACATAACACGAGCATATAAACATGTTCATAACACATAAATCTACAACATAATAAATTTTCATGAATTTTCGATATCAACTCATATAAAAACGAAGCACGTTTATAACACTCATGAGCAATGCATAAATAAATTCATAACATTCATAAAATAAAACAAAATTTAAAGTCATTTATATTTAATAATCTAAAGTGCTCGAATTTAATATATATTTATATATACATTTAATATTACTAACATTTAGATATAATTATCAACTAATTAACATAAATTCAACATTAATTAACTTATATGATTAATTAACATTTTAACATTTAATCAAGTCAGCATATAATAAATTTAATATTAAAGAAATTAAAATATAAATATTTAACATTTTATATATAAATTAAATGTATAAAACACTTATAAACAATTAATTTGCGCAAATTGATAAACACATACGACATATTAGTACAAATGAAAAACCGGGGCGTTACAGTACACGCCCTTCGAGCGTCCCAATGCTAATATAATGCCGCCAGGGGAAACCTTCTGCTCTAGCGCTCGGATAACCCTCTCAGGGTATATTCGCGCGCGGACCATCTCTGGCGCCCATGCTGCCATTGCAACAGGGTATGCTCAGCTACCAGATGCTAATCCCCTCCTTAACAAAGGGTTCCCACCATGAGGGCACACCTAATTGCGTGAGGAAAAATCTAAACTAAGGGCCACAACGCTCGACAATAGCTCCACAACCACCTGTGACACGCAGTGGTAGTGCCCGCACCGTTTCTGACATCCACTGCCACCTATCCGTAGGTATCTTTCAGGAATGTCACTTTCAAACCATCACACAACGCCACGTGTCTACGGCAACATTGGGTTTGGGACCACTTGGTTACATTTACCAAATCACCCTCACCCTCAACCTATAAATATGGGAATTCCTACACACAGTCCCTAAGTAAGTAAGTCATCTTTTACACAGACACTGCATACACAACTGGGTTTTCTCTAGTCCTCTTTCCCAAGCTCAAAACACTCCATCTCTTTTGCATTCAAACTGCATCTTCTTGGTGTTATCCTAGCTGGAAGAACCCATGCATCTCTGGATACCCAGTTCCTGAAGCTCTTACGCCTGTGATGGTCTTCCCCCACTTAAGCAAATTCTAAATTGGTGGTTGTTTAATCGTATTCCATTTCCCAGCACCATCATTTTTGGCACCGTCTGTGGGAAACCATCATCTTCTTCTTCCGTCTGATTATTCCTTTGAGCTAGTTGAGATATAACACTTACATTCAATCATGGTGACAACAACAAGATCTGGCGCTTTGGAGAACAAGGGGGCTCTTCCCTCAGTAAACGAGGAGAACCCAGGTGGCGGTGCCAGCATTGTTGACGTCGCCGCCGTACAAGCCGTTAACACCCCAGTGGACGGAAACATTCCTCTTGTTGCCCCAGGAAACAAAAGCAAAGAGGTTTTAGTGGGATCTCTCCCAGTCACTGGAACCGAGGCTGGAGGTTCTGCTAACCCCCCCGCGACGCTTGTACCCGCCGCTATCGTTGCCAACGCCGCCAACGTTGGGGGATATTCCGTGGCGATGCCACCTTTAGGGTACATGTACATGTTGGGAATAGTGCCCTGAAAATTCAATTTGTTGAATTAATTAAACTGAATTTACAGCGAGTTGTGAGTATTTCACATATTGATAATTAATGGCGTGTGGTGGTATTCTTATATGAAATGTGTTTCATAGGAAAAGACTTTGAATACCGAAATCACATGTCATTAAAGTTCTAGTCGGTAAGATAAGAATATGTTCTTATCAAGACTATAATGTGGTTATATAAGATGATTAGTCTTTCGTCATAGGGAATGGTGATTCCGGTTATAACACGTTGATGATTTTCAATGGGATTGGAAACATCGAACTGGACCAATGAGATTATTCATTTTATACTGCTATCTAAAATGAATAAAATCTCAAGAAGCATTGTACTCTTAATCCTGACAATATTTCGGCTTTAGGCATGTAGTGTTAGTCACTGTAATATACTTGAAGTGAGGTCTCGGTAACGGTGGCCAAAATACTTTGTACGTTCGGTGACGACATGAAATGTGGTAAAGAGTTATATTGACCGAGGAATCTGTGGCCTTGCTAGAAGGTAAAAGATATCCCTGAAATAGATTTGCAAAAGTTCGAATTAAGACTTTGGCCAAAGCACTTCGCATGATACGTCACCGAAGTTGTATGATGAATGTGTTTCACATACAGAGAATTTGAACTTAAGGCGAATCAATAAATTTCAGATTAGAGATGAAAAATAAATGATAGTAGTGACAATTTATTTTTCATGGATATCTACACGAAGGAGAGAAATGCGAAATTATTCTAGATCGAGAAATTCGTGAATAATTTTAATTTTAGAGTGCAACAATATTTATTCAGTGGAATTAAATATTGTTAGATGGTAATTAATTATTATCATGCGATGATAATATATTAACCCATTTGGAGCTAAAATTAATTAGTCCTGCAGGTCCCCCTGCAAGCCCTAAAATTGAAAACCCGAAGAGAAAATATTAAAGGGAGAAAGAGAAATGAATTTTGAAAGTGTTTGAAAATAGCCAAGGGATTTATTTTAAGAAAGAAATGAATTTTGAAAGTGTTTGAAAATAGCCAAGGGATTTATTTTAAGAAAATAAATCAAAGTTCCAAAGAGTTGGAAATGCCCAGAATTTTATTTTGGAGAAAATAAAATTTTCATCGAAAAAAAAATAAAATAATAATGATGGGTTTGAATAGGGGTACAAAGTCCAATCACTTTATAATTTGTTTAAGTGAGGAAACCACTGGAAGATCGCCGGGAAAGATGAAGGTTCTGCCTGCTAGGACAAACACACAAACTAAGTTAGAAGGCCAAGCTGGGGGAACTGCGGGTAATACCCAGTTTGGCTCTCCGACGCTCAAGTCAGATGAAGATCTGAAAGAGAAAGTATGCTAAGTATGAAGTTGCTGTAATGGAAGGTGCTTACAGTGGAGAAGATGAACTCTAGTATTTATAGTTGAGGGTCAGGGACCTTTTGTTCATTTGCACCGTGTGGTCCTGGCCGAATGTTGCCCTAACACGTGGCATTGCGAGAGAAACCTAGGAGGAATCTTCTCTGCAAAAGCTGGTGAAAGGTAGTGTGGGCAACAGTGGTAGGTGCGCGGGCATGTACGATGTGTCAGAGAGCCGTTTTGGGGGTTGGTAACGAGGGCTTAAGAGCGCGCTTGTGTCAACCAAAAGCCTTGGAGGCCAAGAAATCCGCTAGGGGATGAGGGCCAAGGCTTGTGTAAGGAGTTGAAGGGGAAGCCTCACTGAGGGAGTGTAGCGCTCGAAGAGGGCCTCCATTGGTTAGATGGGGCTCCAACCATGCAACATGAATGACGCTCGTTAGGGAGCAGCGATATTGACCACGTGTATGCGTATCAGAGATGGCACGTGTTCTTGGAGGATACTGGCGCTTGAGGGGTTTGAGCGCTCGTGTATGACTACCGTATCACAGGAGGATAGGTGTCGTCACCTTTGATGTGCCACGTGTCCAAACGTGGGACGAGCGTATTTCAACCCCATCATTTTGCCCCCCAATTCTGTAGTCTTTAGTGATAAGAGCTGCAGAATTCCACTAGAACAATCCGTCGAGCGTGGCGCTCGCATAAGGCATGGCGTGTTGAGCAATCATCCTTCAGGTCACGCCATTAATGTGGTCTTTTCATCTGACCGCTTTTAACGTTCAAGCATTAAATGCAGTCCTTTCTTCTGACCACTAGGAGCGTCTAAGCATTAAATGCTGATGCGCGTGGGCCGCGTGGGACTCGGGAAGTACGTGACGGTTCAATAAAGTGAACGGTTTCCTAGGCGGGAAATGATTGCGATTTTGAATTTTTTGCCAGAAACGTACCAACTTCCATCCCTATAAATAAAGGATTCTGTATCCATTCCATCTTTTACGCAAACACATCTCTAAAGCAGACATTTGCAGAAAAACTCTTTGCAAACAAGTTTCAGAGCATCCCAAACTTTCTTCAAGCTTTTCCAGAAAACTCAAGGTAATCACCGTTGAAATTTTTCTAACTTTGCTAACCTTAGAACCAAATTAAGATTTAGTATTTCCTCAACCTTTACTCCTTCCAGAAATCCTCAAATTTCTTCGAAAACCCTCCACTTTCGAAATCCTCCTATCTTTCCCAGAATCCACCATAGTCATGGCCGGAGATCATGTAGAAGAATTTGGCCGCGAAGTGGAGGACATTGCTACCCAAAGTTCGTCTCCGCCGGGTTCTCCTAGGGATCAGGAGTTGGGCACGACCGTGATGGCCATGGATGAAAGGAACCCAGGTGGGGTTGAGCATCTCTTCAAAGAGATGACCTTGGTAATGGAGGCGGAGAGGCAGGGGGTGACTCTCCCGATAACTGAGAGTGCGACTCACCCTCATCGCCATACAGTGACAGTGGCCATCGCAGCTCCGGCGCCGGAAACTGAGGAAGTAGTGGGGCCCTCTGAAAGATCCCGTGACAAAGGCAAGGGCAAGAAAACTCAAAGGCCCAAGAAGACCAAGAAAACCAAGGGACCCAACGAGGGTGAAGGCTCGGGCATGCAAGCGACCGAGCGTACCCCAGATGAAACTCCCAGTACAATTACCTTGGGAGAAGTGAAGACAATGTCGGCGCCAATATACTGGGACGTGCGCTTCACATGGCGGATCCCTGCTAATCACGAGCGTGCCAACCGTCCGCCTCCCGGTGAAATGGCGGTCTACATGGATGCGGCAGCTCTGGGGGCTTGAGGTTCCCGATTCCAATCCCCGTGGCCCATATTCTGAACGATCTGGGCCTCTGCCCCTCACAAATCGTGCCCAACAGCCTCGCATTGATAACGGGCTTTGTGATCCTCATGAGATGCGCCGGTTACGAGCCCTTCCTGCGGAATTTCAATGCTCTTTTTCAAGTGGTCAGCTCGCCACGCTCGTCACCTGAAGCGGACTTCTTCTATTACATTCAAGCGAAGGCCCACTTGAAGTTAATCAACTCTCCCTCCACCACTTATGGCCCAAACTGGAAGGAGAAGTTCATTTTTGTCAGGGCCCCAACAGATGAAGGTTTTGGGGTATCACAAGAGTGCATCTCGCATGGGAAGGGTTCACTCGTAAAGAATCGCCTAGAACCTGCCTTCCCAAAGGATTGGGCCAAGAGCTTGGCGAAGGCGTTGAGGGACGAGGGTTGCCTGATCCGAGCCAAAGACTGGATAGACGATGCAGAGCTTATGTTCCTCTGTGGTCTTACTAACGACCCGCATTATCTTGACAACGCTCCCGCTCGTGATTTGGAGAGAGACGGTTAGATTTTAGGGCACTAACGTGTAGATAGGAATGCTAACTTGTCTATCTTTGCACTTGTAACTTCTTTTATGAGAGTTGCTTAAGGATTTCTCACTCTCGTCTTTTCCTTCCTTGCAGGAGCAGAAATCTTGAGAATGGCCGGCGGAATGAGAAATGCTGCCAGGTTTGCTAACGCCAACAGGCGTCAAGCCCAACAGGAAGACCAACAAAATCCCCGAGGCCGTGGAGTGGGCAGGGGGGACGGTCGTGGAGGCCATCACAGTGCCAAATCAAGTACTGCTCCTGGCGCTCAAATGCAACGAGGCCGAGGGGATGACAAAGCGGCCAACGTGGAGAACAGGATAGTGGTGCGGCCACCTCCTGCGACAGATGCGAGGGTGGCCGACCCTCGCGCTACCAATCAAGTGAGGCCCCCAACAAATGTGGTGACAAGCGGGGCTCAATCAAGCGCTGACCGGACTTCCCGCAAGAGGAAGAGGATGCCCGACACCCTTACAATAACGGGCAAGGGTAAACAAGTGGTGGAAGGCCCCAAGGGCAACGGAGAAACTTCCTCTTCAGAGGAGGAGCACCTGTGGGATTTTACCCGTCGAGGGGATAGGCATTTCACCGGCTCCACGGACGGAGGTACGGTTCTGTTGAGGCAAGGCACGCTCGCTCAGACTATCAGCGAGAATTTGTACGAGAGGGCCCAATTCACTGCAGACCAAAAGCACCTATATTCGGAGCCTGTCGATAAGGTGACGAGCGACATGGTGCATGCCATTCTTTCTGTGAGTCTACTTCTTCCTTTCTTTGTAACTTGACTTTCTTATGGAAAAATTATTCCTCAACATATTGGTTAATACTTCTGCCTTTTTCGAGCCTGTGCAGCAAGTGCTCCCGAGGGCCAAGAATATTCAGATGCGCGCCTCAGTTTATGCTGATCGAAAGGCAAAGTATAAGAAAATGGCGTGCTCGAACGACCCCGCTCAAATCCAGGTGGAGCTGGACACTGAGAAGGCTAAGTACACTTCCCTCAAGGAAGAGTACAGAAAGATGGAGGAGGAGATGAAGAGGCTGCAGGATTACTTTGCAAGCACGGAGAACGCTAGGAGCAGTTTGAGCGACAAGTTTACCCAACTTGGTGAGAACTATAAGAAGCTCGAGGTCGATCGTGACGACTGGAAAACGAGGGCTCTGGAGGCAGAAAGGAAATTTACTGATACCATGAACCAATGGCCTCGAAGTCTCGAGCGATCCAACAAGGAGGCGCTCATCAAATTCTGTCACTCTAAGGCCTTCAACTTTGCCGCTTCCTTCCATTGCTTGGACGAGGCTCAAAAGGCATTCAACCTGGCAATCGAGCAGGGCATTTTCAAGGGCTTAACGGATCCGGCCATCCGCAGTGCACAAGGCATGGGACTTGTATTTAACGAGCGCTACGAAGAGGATGAAGAAAATCCTAAGGACCCTGAGGCCAACATAGCTGAGCCGGAATACGATTTTCTGGTTAACCTCATCCAAGATGAATACGTGGCGGCCCATCCTCTAGAAGGAGCCTTACAGGCCGCTCAGAATGATGGGAATAATAACGCTGAAAACCCTCCAAATAACGAGCCCCAAGCGCCTGCAGAGAATGCCCCAGCTCCAGCTGTTGAAAATGTCCACAACGCCAATGAGCCCAACGCTCATCAAGCGCCTGGAGTAAACGAGCCTGAGCCTCTAGCGGCCCAACACCAAGAAGAGAATGCCCCCCCTGCACAGGAGCCGGAAGGTCCAGTTCATGGCCCTGTGGCCCAAAATATCTTGGTGGTTTTGGACGAGGACGTTGCTCCAGCTGCTTGAAGTTCCTCCTCACCAGCTTATCTTGCAATTCTTCTTATTTCAGTTTAGTGCCTTCCTTTTGTAATAATATTATGGGCCCTTGAGCCCTTGGCTTGTAACCTTAGCGAAAGCCCTTAATAAAGCTTTTCCTTTTCCTTGATTGTGAATTTTTACTTCGTGCTTGTTGCAACAAAATCTTGTAGTATTAAGATTGTGTGTAACATGCTTAGCAGAACTACATCACCCAGTTAGGCTTTTGACACTTGAAAGGTTTTGTTAAATCTTGAAAACTTGAAAATTTTTAATAAGTCTTGAGTAATCATAAGGGTCTTATTGTGAGGCTGCCCCCATTCAAGACTTGTGTAAATTTTTGCTTTTATACTTAGGAAATTTTTGCTAAGTCCTGAGTGATCACGAGGGTCTTACTGAGTGACTGCCCTCATTCAAGACTTCTGAAATTTCTTCTTAATCTTGGGAAATTTTGCTAAGTCTTGAGTGATCACGAAGGTCTTACTGAGAGACTGCCCTCGTTCAAGACTTGTGAAATTTCTTCTTAATCTTGGGAAATTTTGCTCAGTCTTAAGTGATCACGAGGGTCTTACTGAGAGACTGCCCTCGTTCAAGACTTGTGAAATTTCTTCTTAATCTTGGGAAATTTTGCTAAGTCTTGAGTGATCACGAGGGTCTTACTGAGAGACTGCCCTTGTTCAAGACTTGTGAAATTTCTTTAGAACGATACTGCCGTTAAACGAGCGCTCTTGTGCCTGTTCACCTTTCAGAGTTTGCCAGCTATCCCGTTTTCGAGCGCAAGGTGTTGTGACCCACGGCCAAGGCCTACTAGGATTTTCCTCGTATTTCTCTTCCTATTTAATAGGTTGGTTGTGAGCGTTACCAGTCCATCCTTATGAGGGCGTCCCCCCACGTGGAGTAGAGTGCTGGCAAGCGTAACCCATGTGCAATAACAGCGTACGCCTTGGAATGGACTGCCAACCACGCTCGTCGAGACGAGGGATGTGGGTCTTATCCATTCATGTAATTAAAAAAGCAGAAGTACAGAGATATTGAAAAGAATGTATTGCAACTTACTTGAGATTTGAAGTACATAGAACCCATTAACGGGGTGGTTACATCATCGTTTCTAAAGCGCTTTTAAACATAAAACCGCCGGAGGTTACATGCGTTCCAAGGGCGAGGCAAACGCTCACCTTGAAGTGTCTCGAGGGTGTAAGTGTTGTTAGCTCTGACTTGTATAACTTTGAACGGACCCTCCAAGTTGGGGTCCAATTTCCCCACATGTCTGGATACTTCTACTTTCTTCAAAACCAAATCTCCCAATTGGAAAGTCCTTTCTTTCAAGCGCTTGTTGTACTGTTGTACCACGACGGCCTTGTATCTGTGTATTTTAGCCCAGGCCTTGTTCCTTCTTTCCTCCAGTAGGTCCAACTCCAGGCTCTTGTTATCTTCATTAAGCCGAGGCTCGAAATAGGCTACACGAGTAGAATCATTTACAATCTCGCCAAAAATGATGGGTCTGAATAGGGGTACAGAGTCCAATCACTTTATAATTTGTTTAAGTGAGGAAACTACTGGAAGATCGCCGGGAAAGATGGGGGTTCTACCTGCTAGGACAAACACACAAACAAAGTCAGAAGGCCAAGTTGGGGGAACTGGGGGTAATACCCAGTTTGGCTCTCCGATGCTCAAGTCAGATGAAGATCTGAAAGAGAAAGCATGCTAAGTATGAAGTTGCTGTAATGGAAGGTGCTTACAGTGGAGAAAATGAACTCTCGTATTTATAGCTGAGGGTTAGGGACCTTTTGGTCATTTGCACCGTGTGGTCCTGGCTGAATGTTACCCTAACACGTGGCATTGCGAGAGAAACCTAGGAGGAATCTTCTCTGCAAAAGCTGGTGAAAGGTAGTGTGGGCAACAGTGGTAGGTGTGCGGGCATGTACGATGTGTCAGAGAGCCGGTTTGGGGGTTGGTAACGAAGGCTTAAGAGCGCGCTTGTGTTAACCAAAAGCCTTGGAGGCCAAGAAATCCGCTAGGGGATGAGGGCCAAGGCTTGTGTAAGGAGTTGAAGGGGAAGCCTCACTGAGGGAGTGTAGCGCTCGAAGAGGGCCTCCCTTGGTAAGATGGGGCTCCAACCATGCAACATGAAAGACACTCGTTAGGGAGCAGCGATATTGACCACGTGTATGCGTATCAGAGATGGCACGTGTTCTTGGAGGATACTGGCGCTTGAGGGGTTTGAGCGCTCGTGTATGACTACCGTATCACAGGAGGACAGGTGTCGTCACCTTTGATGTTCCACGTGTCCAAACGTAGGACGAGCGTATTTCAACCCCATCAAATAATATTTTTTGATGAGCAGCTGACGCGATATGCCACGTCAGCGGACAGCGTGAGGTGGCGCTGACTGGACGCCGCATGCCGCGCCGCGTGTGCGGCTCAGATCGTGCCATGTCAGCATGAAGCAACGGTCCAGATTTGACTGGACCGGGCCGGTCAACTGGGTAGGGTCGGGCCAACCGGATCCGATTAGACCGACCCGGACACGTGGCCGAATCAGAATCGGCCACGTCAGCCAAAACCCTAGCCTCGTGTACAACACACGCGCCACCTTCTGGTGGCGCGTGAGGGCACGTGCGGGGGAGGATCGACGCGTTCTCGGCGGCGTTGGACTCATGGTGATAAGAACTACGATGTGGTCACCTCGGTTTTTGTGTCCAAGTTACACACGCAAGTGGGGTGTGAAATTACATTTTGCTCTTGGGTTTTCCCCTATAAATAGGGGTCTTGGCCCTTCGTTTTTCATACACAACTTTGGGAGAGGTCTTGGCTGAGCTCTCAGCTTTGAAACCATATCCCTTTTCTCCTAGTTAATTCCGATTTATTTTGGAATTAATTTTAATTAGGTGTTTATATATAAAACGCCTAATTTCGGGAGATTAAACCCTGAAAAGGGTTTTCTAGTTTAAAGTTTTATTTTCTTTAAGTATTTAGAGAAATACTCTCGGAGCCCACACTCTAAGGGTTTCTCTGGGGTTGTTGCAGGGAAGCTCTGCCAGTTTCACGAGGAGAACGGGTATCGAGTAGATAGCCATATTTGGAGTACGGTAAAATTTTTTAGAGTTATATTATTTTTAGCATGTTCAATTATATGCTCTTAAGTGTTAATTGCATGTTAGATATTTATCTGCTTAAGTGATTTAAAATTTATTATCAATTGCATGTATATACTTGAGTAGATCCGGCTAGTCTTCCACTATTGTATTAAAATGTTTTAGAAATATTTTAATACTTGTATTATAAACAAAATTTTAAAACGTAGTCCCAGACCGCTACTGTTCTGGGCCCACCACCCAGCAACTGGTATCAGAGCCGTGCTCTAGATATATACATTCATTGATATGATGCATGCGATGCATAATTTTAAATATGCCACTGTGTACGTAAATTCTGTCAAAGGAGACTGGTTTTTAAGTGGGACCGTTGTGACCCCTCCAGTGTTTCCTGGGAATTTACGTGGAATGAAATTTCTTTGGGAAACAATTTAATTGCTTTTCCTGAAAAATTACCGAATCAGTAAACATGATTTAAATTATAAGATAATTTATTTATAACATGTTTACTTTATGCCATTTATTTTAAGCATGATAATTATGTGATAATTATATGAAAGCATGCTTAATTGTTTTAATTTATGGCATGATCATGATAATATGAGATATTATGTTATTTACAATTATGCGTATTTTATTTAATGTGATTAAATAATAATGTTTAATAGAGTTTGAACGAGATGCATAATTGGACTAATATTTTTCGGCCTAATTAATAAATAGTTATTAAATTGCCTTAAAATATTATTATTGGGATTTTAAATGTGATTTAATAATCTTAGTGGGAGCGTATCAATTAGATTAATCACTTCCAACAACAAGACGGGAAAAGTGATTATTAAATAATCAAAAGATAATCTACACCTTTTAAAAATTCAAGTGGGAGCGAGATGAAAATAGTTGGATTCTCACGATCTCCAATACCGGTCTATAGTATAGTGAATGTGTACTACTCCCTTCGGTGGGTATATATTCGCGGTATACAAGATTAGACTTCCACGGATAGAATGAAATACGGGAAAGTCAGCTCGACCGCCTCCTTGGAGTGTCTTGACCTACTCGTACGGACTTCTAGGTAATGGTACACACTTGGCTAAGTAATGTATTAACCTCCCTTCGGAGCTATGTTACATTCACTTAGAGGCCAAGGGTTGACGTGGTGGATTAACATTGTTTGGTAAGAGTTACCTAGATGACATGTTAATAAAGAATAGTTTCTGCTTTTCTAAGCGGTTTTTGACCTCGCCTCCGGGGAGTCAACTACAGTTAGTTAAGTCACCATTGCGTAAATCAAAATGCTTACGTGGATTTCATTTATTGGTTAGACACAGGAGAAAGTGAAATACAAAATCATAACTTGATTTTATTTATTTATTTCAATTTTAGAATAACGATCTCTCTTGCCCCACTCCAAACTATATGTCTATAAGGAAATAGGCTAGTAAGGGTTCAACTATGCTGACTAGGAAATGAATCTTGACATCGTGTTGAGACACGACAATTTACGTACTCACTGAACCTTATCCGAAAATTCCAGAAACTACAGCCAGTCAGGATTAGAAAGACACTTATTCCAAATAGATCAAGTGTAATGATCTGACTAGTCTTATGTCCTGACATCTGTTTTAAAAGTTCTTGAGCATCAGATGCATGAGATGCCTACTGATAAGAACATGTTTGGAAGACAGAATTGTACGAAGGTACGAGCCAATAAGAAGGTTGTTAGTTATAAAGATGTTTGAAGGATCACTGGTTCAGAATCATATTATGAATATGATAACTGATCTGAACGAGATTGAAAGCCTCCGTGCTTAAAGAGACAATCTTAACAGATAGGATACGATCCTATACTCTCTGCCTAAGTCGTTTGAACGTTCAAGATTTTTTTTGAATAATTTTTTAAAAAAACCCAACCTGAACCAATGAACGACCTCAATATGGCAGAAAGAGTGATATAGACTAAGGGAAAGGTTCTCTTTAATCAGACATTAACATCCACGGTCTAGAAAGCCAGTAAGTGGAAGAAAGAAAAGGGAAAAGTTCCCAATCTAAGGTTCTGAAATAAAAAGCCAAATTCGACAATGGAAAAGTGTTTCTATTTCAGTGGTAACGGGGTATGGGAAAAGAAATTGTCCAAAATACTTAGTTTGTCCATTTGCTACGCCGTTTAGATAAGATATGAAGATATCTTACTCATTGAAAGTATGTTTAGTTGGGAATTCACCAGACTCCTGGTATGTGGATTCGAGCTCAACTAATCATATTTGCAATTTGTTGGGAAGATTCAAACTATCCAGGAAGTTTGAAAAACAGCTAAGACACAACTACTGCTCGGGGATAATACAAGTGTAATTGTATTAGCAGTAGGGACTGTAGTATAGTATTTGGCAATAGGGTTTAATATTATACGTGCCATATATACAGTAATTTATTTGATAATTAATGGTCTAACAATTTATTTTGAATAAAGGTTTACCATTAAACAAAATAAAAAGTTTATTTACTCTGGCACAATAAAAGATGGTCTTTTATACCTCAATGAAAACCCTGATTTCAAGATTAACACTGAAAAACTTGACTTACCATCTAAGAAAAAAAAACTTCTACGTGGCACTTATCTATTGGTCAATTGAATTTGAATAGGATCCAAAGACTGATTGTTGAGTCCTATTGACTTGAAAACAGTATCAATCTGCGAATCCTATTTAGAAAGTTAAAATGACCAAGAAGCCTTTTTGAGATAAAGGGTATCAAAGCCATGAATTTGCTTGAGTTAGTTCATATGGATGTATGATATTATGAGTGTTCAAGCAAGAGAAAGTTTTAGGTAGTTCATCATTCATTTGAATGATTACTCTAGATACAGATATGTTTATTTGATGAGACTTAAGTCTATATTTTGAAGAGTTCAAGGAATATAAGACTGAAGTCAAAGAGTCAAATTAGAAAACATATCAAGGCACTTCGATTAGATCGAAGTATCTAAGTTCAGAGTTAAATAGAATTTCTCAAATGAGATTAGATCTCAACTATCTATATGAGATACGTCTTAGCAAAGATGTATTGCAGAAAAGAGAAATAGAACTTTGATAATGATGGTAAGATTCATGAAGAGTCATGCTGCCCTGCGAAGTTTGTTTTGGGGTCTTGCGCTTAAAACGACAATGTACATTGAACCTAGTTCTATCTAAGTCAGTTCCTAAAACACTGATGGATCTGTAGCTAGGGTGAAAACCCCATATCTCTTACCTTCGGATTTGAGGTAGCCTGGTCCACATGTTAAGGATGGATCCTGACGAGTTAGAATAAAGAACAGAAGTTTACTTGTTCTAAGTTTATCCTAGAAGAACAAGAGGTGGTATATTTTGTAATTTGAGAAATCACAAAGGATGTTTGTGAATATTTCAAAGATGATTATATAGATAATCACAAAGGGTGGAAGCAAAGTAGTGTTAAAAGAAATAACAGTATTTGATACTAATTTCCATAAACCCGTGATAACTGAAAATGTATTAGATACATGTGATGTACCAAATACAACATTTGATGTAGAGACGTGTACACGAGAGCATCATTGTAGTGGGAGGATTGTTAGGACACCTGACAAGATACCTAAGATTAACCCAAGTGGTCAAATCTAACGTATCTGATCCTGTCACGTGTAATAAAGCTGTGGAAGATATAGAAGCTGACCCTTTGGTCAAAAGCCATTGAATCATAGTTAGAATCTTAGTATTCTAACAAAGTCTTGAACTTGTGGAGGCACCTGAAGGCATTAAACCCATTACATGCAATTGGGTTCTACAAGACGATAAAAGGAGAAATGGACAAAAGTACAGACTTTAGAGCAAAACTTATGGCAAAGGGTTTTACCCAGAAAAAGAAGAAATCATTTATGAGATCTTCTCGCCTATAGCAGGGCTTTAGTCCATAAGAACTCTCCCCTCCATTATTTCTCATTTCGATTATGAGATTAGATAAATGGATGTAAAGACTATGTTCTTGAACGGGCTCGTTCAAGAAGAAGAGATACATGGTACAACCTGAAGGCTTCACAGCCAGAGATCAGGTGCATATGATGTAAGCTTAATAGATCGATTTATGATCTTAAGCAAGCGTCTAGATCATGAAACATCAGAATTAAAAAGGCAATTTAAATTCCTTGGATTTATGTAATTACCCGATGAATCATGAGTGTACAAAATAACATCATGATAATGTTGTAACATTTTCATTTTATACATAAACAATATTCTGCTCATTAGGAATGATGCAAGAATTTTGTCAGTGGTCAAGATTCGGATGTCAAATCAGTTTGAAACGTAAAAACCTAAGTGAAACCAATGCTATTCTAAGGATCATATTTTCGTCGTGATCATGAGAATAAAAAGATTGTTTCATCACAAGAAGCATATATAGATAAGATGTTGGTAAGGTATAATATGAAAAATTCCAAGAAAGGTTCATTACCTTTCGGATATGGAATTTATCTATCTCGAGATCAGTGTCCCCAGACAACTGATGAGGTAGAGGACATGATTAGAGTTCCGCAGCGGAAGCTTTATATGTGTCATATTATGTATAAGGCCAGCTGTCTATTATGAAATAGGTCCAAGTCAGCAGATATTAGTCAAACCCTAGAATCTGACACTGGGTAGTAGTAAAAGCCTATATTGGAGTACTTGAGAAGGACTTGAGATTATATACTTGTCAACCACAGTGGTGAGCTCATTTCAATAGAGTACACTGACTCGGATTTACAGTCTGATTTGTATTCTAGATGTTTGACATCAGAATACGTGTTTACTCTAGAAAGAGCAACCGTTAATTGGGGAATGTTAAGCAAACTTGTATTGCTTACACCGCTAAAGAAGTTAAATACATGGTAGCTTGAGAAGCAACTGGTTAGATGTATTGGCTTTATGATTTCCTAGTTGTTGGCTCAGAGAAACATTTAATAGATTCCTTCACTAAAGTATTGGCACAGAAGAGTGCAAAACAAGTTTTGACACTCATGTAAAAGGAATAAGACTTAGATGTGTGGCCAAATTGAATTTAGGGCAAGTGGGAGATTGTTGGGAATAGTGCCCTGAAAATTCAATTTGTTGAATTAGTTAAACTGAATTTACAGCAAGTTGTGAGTATTTCACATATTGATAATTAATGGTGTGTGGTGGTATTCTTATATGAAATGTGTTTCATAGGAAAAGACTTTGAATACCGAAATCACGTGTCATTAAAGTTCTAGTCGGTAAAATAAGAATATGTTCTTATCAAGACTATAACGTGGTTATATAAGATGATTAGTCTTTCGTTATAGGGAATGGTGATTCCGGTTATAACACGTTGATGATTTTCAATGGGATTGGAAACATCGAACTGGACCACTGAGATTATTCATTTTATACTGCTATCTAAAATGAATAAAATCGTAGGAAGCATTGTACTCTTAATCCTAACAATATTTCGGCTTTAGGCATGTAGTGTTAGTCACTATAATATACTTGAAGTGAGGTCTCAGTAACGGTGGCCAAAATACTTTGTACGTTCGGTGACGACATGAAATGTGCTAAAGAGTTATATTGATCGAGGAATCTGTGGCCTTGCTGAAAGGTAAAAGATATCCCTGAAATAGATTTGCAAAAGTTAGAATTAAGACTTTGGTCAAAGCACTTCGCGTGATATGTCACCGAAGTTGTATGATGAATGTGTTTCACATACAGAGAATTTGAACTTAAGGCGAATCAATAAATTTCAGATTAGAGATGAAAAATAAATGACAGTAGTGGCAATTTATTTTTCATGGATATCTACACGGAGGAGAGAAATGCGAAATTATTCTAGATCGAGAAATTCGTGAATAATTTAATTAATTTTAGAGTGCAACAATATTTATTCATTGGAATTAAATATTGTTAAACGGTAATTAATTATTATCATGCGATGATAATATATTAACCCGTTTGGAGCTAAAATTAATTAGTCCTGCAGGTCCCCGTACAAGCCCCAAAATTGAAAACCCGAAGAGAAAATATTAAAGGGAGAAAGAGAAATGAATTTTCAAAGTGTTTGAAAATAGCCATGGGATTTATTTTAAGAAAATAAATCAAAGTTCCAAAGAGTTGGAAATGCCCGGAATTTTATTTTGGAGAATATAAAATTTTCATCGAAAAAAAATAAAAATAATATTTTTTGCTGATGTGGCAGTTGACGCGGCATGCCACGTCAGCGGACAGCGTTAGGTGGTACTGACTGGACGCCGCGTGGTGCGCCGCATGTGCGGCTGAGATCACGCCACGTCAGTGTGAAGCAACGACCCAGATTTGACTGGACCGGGTTAGTCAACCCGGTTAGGGTCAACGGGTTGGATAGGGTCAACCGGATCCGATTGGATCGACCCGGACACGTGGCCGAATCAGAATCGGCCACGTCATCCAAAACCCTAGCCACATACACAACACACGCTCCACCTTCTGGTGGCGCGTGAGGGCGCGTGCGGGGGCGGATCGGCGCGTTCTCGGCGGCGTTGGACTCTGGCCCTTCATTTTTCATACACAACTTTGGGAGAGGTTTTGGCTGAGCTCTCGGCTGTGAAACCATATCCCTTTTCTCCTAGTTAATTTCAATTTATTTTTGAATTAATTTTAATTAGGTGTTTATATATAAAACGCCTAATTTCGGGAGATTAAACCCTGAAAAGGGTTTTCTAGTTTAAAGTTTTATTTTCTCTAAGTATTTAGAGAAATAGTTTCGGAGCCCACACTCCGAGGGTTTCTCTGGGGTTATTGCAGGGAAGCTCTGCCGGTTTCACGAGGAGATCGGGTATCGGGTTCTCGGGAGGTGAATTCGGGAGCTAGAAAAATACCGTTAGATAGCCATATTTGGAGTACGGTAATATTTTACAGTTATATTATTTTAAGCATGATAAATTATATGCTCTTAAGTGTTAATTGTATGTTAGATATTTATCTGCTTAAGTGATTTGAAATTTATTATCAATTGCATGTATATACTTGAGTAGATCCGGCTAGTCTTCCGCTATTGTATTAAAATGTTTTAGAAATATTTTAATACTTGCATTATAAAAATTTTTTTAAAATGTGGTCCCGGACTGCTACTGTTCTGGGCCCGCCACCCAGCAGTACATGCAGCCCAATATGATGCCCCGTATGACGCAGGGCATGACGCCCATGATACAACCCTATCAAGTGGGCACGCTACAGCTCCCAGTCTCCATTCCCAAAGAAATCCAGGGAGTGGAAATACCACAAATGACAACGTAACAACTCCAGGCGCTCTACGCTCAATGTGAGGTACAGGCCGCCCAGAATGCTTGAAGGCATTTTACTTCTGCCTACTTTCCCTCGGGGGTGGGCGCTCAGATGGCCCCTTCGATGGGAGGGCTACAAATTCATCCCTTGATGGCTGCCTAGAACGTACTGAGGGCTCAACCACCACCACCGCCTCCAGCGCAAGGAAAAGAAATTCACCCGAGGGCTGAGCAGGAGAAACCCCCATTGGAGAAAGAGAAAGGCCCTCAAGTAAAGAGGGCAGAAGAGGAGGAGGTCTAGTCAAGGATCTCCCGAAGGGTGAGCAGGAGAGAGGGTGGCGACCCTCGTCTGGATGCTGTGCAAGTCCAATTGGAAGGTCTGCAACAAATGATGGAGCAGCTCTCTCGAACGTCCATCAACCGCTACAACGGAACCACCGATCCGGCCGAGCATCTAGATCACTTCGTGCATCTAATGCACTTCTACGAGCATTCTAGTCACGACTGAACAAAGGTTTTTGTCACTTCCCTCGTGGGAATGGCGCAGGAATGGTACAAGAAGCTTCCCCCTCGTTCCATCCGAGGATACACTGACTTGGCGGACGCTTTCTTGAACCATTTCAACTCCCTGAAGGCGCTAGCGCCCTCGGCTACGACGTTGTACAGTTTGGTTCAAGGACCAAAGGAGACCCTCAGATCCTTTCTAGGGAGATTCAACAAGGAAATCCTGCTGGTGGAGAAGCCCTCGATGGACTTTCTGAGGCATGTGCCTTTTGGGGCTACCAACATGAAGAATTACATTAGCAAGGAGTTCGTGGAAGAAGTGGCAAAAAAGAAGCCATGCTCCCTGATGGAAATAAAGGAGATAGCTGACTCATTCTTCAACCTCAAGGAAATGTATATTCCACGAGGGCAGAAACTAGCCAATGCCCCACAAGCGGACAAAGGCCCTGAGGATAGAGGAGAGTCCAACAGAAGTCGCCGCCGTAGTGCTGTCGCCGCTCGGAGAAACTCTCCACCCCCTTGAAGCTATGAGTGCTTTCCCCTCAATAGTCCAATTGCAAAGGTCTATTCCATGGCAGACAAGAAACTGTTCAAAAGGCCGCCAAAGATGAGGGAAACCAAAATATTGTGTCTTCCACAAGCAGAAAGGGCATGACACAAACGAATGCCGCCAACTCGAGAGTGAGATTCAAAGGCTCATTGCCGGGGGGGGCACCTTAAGGAGTTTATGAAGGTGTTGGAAAGGTACGATGAGCACTGCGCCGAGCGAGCCTGAGCTAGGAGAAGAAGCCACTCGCGCTCAAGAAGCCCACGTAACAATCACCCCGAGGGAAGCGTCTGCGGCAAGCAGAAAGCCGCCGAAATGGAGAACCAACCCTTCGCTGTTATCCACATGATCGCTGGAGAAACCTCGAGAGGAGACTCCAACGTTTCTTGCCGTCGCCACGTCCGCAGCTATGATCAGAGATCCTTGCAATCCAAGACAATATACTCTGTAGAAGGTGCCCCTCGCACGAGGGAGAATGAAGTTGTAGGATTCACTGAGAAAGACCTAGAGCATATTGTAACACCCTATGGGGTCAGTGAAACCTCTGCTTGTCCCATGGTGGTTAGCTTAGACGTTCACAACAACGTTGTAAAGAGGGCCTTGATTGATAGTGGAAGCTCTGTGAATGTTCTCCCTTACTCATTGTTTCAGAAGATGAACATAACTAACATACCCCTCGAACCCCTCAGAACCACCCTCGTTGGCTTTGAGGGTTCCGAAATTGTTCCTCGTGGACAAATTTGCTTGGCCACCTCTTTTGGTCGCGCCCCACAACGAAAAACTTTGAGCGTCCTTTATGCAGTGGTAGAAGTAAATCTTCCCTACAACATCATCATTGGATGGCCGACCCTCGTGAACTTCAAGGCTGTGATCTCCACATACCACCAGAAAGTCAAATTTTCGACCCCCGAAGGGACTGCGAGGTACTTTGTAACGTCAAGGAAGCTTGGGAATGTTATATTTTGTCTCTGTGAAGCCACAAACCCAAGCAGGCAATCCAAGCTGGATCCACTAAAAAATCCTTTGGTTTTTCCAAGCTTGATGAGGATTGCCCCGAGTGCAATAGGGCCAAATTGTACAGAAAGAAGAACCAGAAGAAAGTTTCAAGCTTATCTAAGGACAGTGAGGATGGCCCTCCGGGAGCTATCGAGGGGTCCTCCTCGGAGAATGATGGCAACGAATCCTCAGAGGAAGCCAATGGTAGACTCACAGGGAAAAAGCGGGAGCTCGAAACTCCGCTGCCAGAAGTTAGAATGGAGCCCACCAAAAAATTTATGACCATCGAATTGGTGGCCGAAAATCCAGATAAGACCACCTAGATTGGCTCGAATCTCGACGGTCCATCTCAGATCATGATGATCGATTTCCTACGCGAGAACCTTGATGTCTTTGCTTGGAAGCTTCTGATCTAACTGGCATAGATCCGAGCGTTATAGTCCATAGGCTAAATGTTGACCCTGCATTCAAACCAATCAAGCAAAAGAAAAGAGACGTTCATGGGTTCAGGAGACAAGTCATTGAGGAGGGAGTCAACAAGCTCCTCGAGGCTCAGTTTATTGAAGAAATCTTGTATCCAGAATGGCTCTGCAACGTGGTCCTCGTGCCCAAGAGCGCTAACAAATGGCACATGTGCAATGATTTCACGGATCTCAACAAGTCATTCCCCAAAGATCCTTACCCTTTGCCGAGGATTGACCAACTAGTGGATTCGATGGCAGGATGCGAACTTATGAGCATGATGGATGCCTTTTATGGGTATTTTCAGATCTTCATAGCGCCCGAGGATCGCCCTAAAACGTCCTTCGTGGTCCACGTGGGTATTTACTGCTTCCTAGTCATTCCGTTTGGGCTAAAAAACACTGGAGAAACGTATCAACACTTGTTAACAAGATGTTTAAGCGAGAAATTAGGAAATCTATGGAAGTATACGTGGACGACATGATCGTTAAGAGCGAGTGCTAGCATTCACACCTGGATAACCTCAGACGAGCCTTTAAAATCACTACGGTATGAAACTGAACCCCTCAAAATGTACATTTGGCGTTCGAGGAGGAAAATTCTTGGGATATGTGGTCAGTCAGAGAGGCATTGAGGCCAATCCGGAGAAAATCAAGGCAATCATAGACATTCCCTCCCCTCGAAACGTTAGAGAAGTCCAAGTGCTGGTGGGCAAAATCATCTCCCTGAACAGGTCTATTTCCCACTCAACTGACAGAAACTTGTCTTTCTTCAAGATCCTGTGCAACGCTCGGAACTTTGATTGGAGCGAAGAGTGCGAAAGTGCATTACAGGACATGAAGAGGTATCTCCTGTGCGCACCCTTGCTGACAAAATCGGTCACAGGAGAGAACTTGTTCATCTACCTCTCAGTTTCAGCGGAAGCCACGAGCGCGGTCCTCGTAGAGCTGCGTGAGCATAAGCATTTACCGGTGTACTACTTAAGCAAAACCCTGCAGGGGGGCAGAAAAAAGATATATGGAGATAGAAAAATTTGCTTTCGCCCTCTTTAATGCCTCCAGAAGGCTAAGACCATATTTCCAGACTCATTCCATTACTGTGCTTACGGATCAACCACTCAAGCAAGTCCTATCCAAACCTAACGTCTCAGGAAGGCAGAGAAAGTGGTCAATTGGACATCAGCTTCGAGCCTCGCACCGCTATATAGGCTCAAGCAGTGGCAGATCTATTAGTAGAGCGCTTTAGTTTAGATCCCGTGCCCTCGGCGGAGGAGGGATTGCGGCTCCTACACATAGACGGTTCCTCGACCTCTCAAGGGGGAGGAGCCGGGGTGACCCTCAGAGACCCTCGTGGAATTGAGGTTGATTACGCAATCAAGCTAGCATTTCAAGTTGCCAACAATGAGGCTGAATATGGAGCTCTCATCCAAGGGCTCAGAATTACCCTTCAAAATGAGGCCTCTCGGGTCACTGCATATGTTGACTCTTAATTGATTGCAAGTCAGATTGATGACACTTATGAGGCTTGAGAAACCACCATGGTGCAATACCTGGCGAAGGCTAAGGAAATCATTTCCAAGTTCAAGGAATTCCATTTACTACAGGTTCCACGAGCAGAAAACGAGCGCGCTGATCCCCTCTCAAAATTTGCATCTGCTCTAGAAGGTTCATGCGATCGTTCTATTACGTTCCTCAGGATGGAGGAACCACTGATAAGCGAAAAGAAACCCTCGGGAGAGGTAAGTATGATTGATCCATCCGAGCTTTGTTTGCTTGATGACATCACCAGGTTCCTAAGGGATGGAGTTTGTCCGACCGATAAGGTAGAGGCACGAAGAGTCAGAAGTAAGGCCCCTTGTTTCTCACTTGATAATGAGGGTAGGCTCTTTGAACGGTCTTTCTAAGGCCCACCATTAAGATGCCTGAGACCCTCACAGGCTAGGGAGGTACTCGAACATGTGTATAGTGGAAGTTGTGGGAATCATTCCGGGGGGCGTATTTTGGCCAAGAAGATACTAAGAAGTGGATTCTATTGGCCCTCGGTACTGCAAGATGCCATCAATTACTCCAAGAAATGCCCCAAGTGCCAATTCCACTCCAACATCCCTCAACTGCCAGCTGCACAAATGGTCCCAATTGACGTTTCCTGGCTCTTTGATCAGTGGGGCATTGATATAGTGGGACCCTTACCAATGGCGGTCGGGCAGAAAAAATTCGTAATCCTTAGCGTAGATTACTTCACCAAGTGGGCCGAGGCTGAAGCGGTCGCAAAACTCACGTTCAGAGTGGTAAGGGATTTTATTTAGAAGAACATTATCTACAGATATGGCATTCCGAGGGTGCTAATTTCAAACAATGGCTCTCAATTCATCGCTGCTGACACCCAAGAATGGTTCTCAGAGCTACGAATTGAAAAACGCTTCACTTCCATGGGCTATCCGCAGGCCAACGGTCAAGCTGAAGTCACCAACAGAACCATACTCCAACATCTAAAAACAATGCTCGAGAGTAAAACGGGAGAATGGGCTTAAGAGCTCCAAGGAGCCCTATGGGCATATCGTACTACCCCACGAGCGACAGTCGGAGAGACCCCTTACTCCCTCGGTTACGGCTCTGAAGCTATGATACCTGCGGAAGTAGCTCATGAATCCGCACGCGTTGCTCACTTTGAGCCTATAACTAACGAGAGTAATCGAGTTCTCGAATTGGACTTGTTGGACGAGAGAAGAGACAACGCTTGGGCCTGTATACACAGGTACAAAGCGGCAGTAGTCCGCTACTACAACAAGCGTGTTAAAGAAAGAACATTTCAGATGAGAGATCTTATCCTAAAAAAAGTTGAAGTATCCAAGCATGTGGGAAAATTGGACCCCAATTGGGAAGGCCCCTTCAAAGTCATTCAGGTACGAGCGAACAACACCTACCTGCTAGAGACTTTGCAAGGCGAGCGTCTCTCCCGACCATGGAATGCATGCAACCTCAGAAGGTTCTATGTGTAAATACAAACATTGCAAAACCCTCGCTCGAGGCACTGTGTATTTTCTTTTGACAGAAATACAAACTACGTACATCCATATGCATTTTTCATACGGTTTTATTTAATTGTTATCTTGCGATAATCTACTTTGCATTATATCAACGCTAACTCCATGTCGAGGGTACTCCACGTCGAACGGCTTGGTATCTTATTCATGCAGATCCCTCTTAAAACGAGCGGATCCCATTGGGATGTTATTATTACTATTTAGACCAACTAGACCCATCGCTCTAGTTCACGCTGGTGATCCCTAAACGGATCCCTCTTCTGACGTACGCTCGTAAGTAAATAAACACGTAGCAAATTCCTTTATTGATTTCTGAGTTCCGCTTGTACTACTGCTACGCTCAGAAAATATCAAAAACTTAGAATAATTTTCACCTAAGTTGTTATTTTCTTATCCAAGTTTTATGGTGATCATGGCCAGGATATCCCTCGAGCGGATACCCTCGTGCCCGAATACTTACACGCTTCTCACAGTCATCCCAACAATCAAGAGAAGACATCATCCAAAGCACAAAGACACAAAGGGAGAAAACCAAATTCCATTATCATGAGGGAAATTACAATACTGAGAAAGAAAAAGTACATTGCAAAAATAAGGAAACCATTGCAGAAGTTCAACATATTTAAAGGCAGAGTAGAGAAGGGCATTATAAAGGTTGGCTCCTAGAGGCAGAAGCTGAATGTGCGGAATCCTAAGCGTTAAGATTGGAATCCTGCTCCAGATTCACTACCACAGCGTTGGAGGTAGGGGTGCAGACGAGCCGAGCCGAGTTTTGGCTAAAAATGTGAAATCGAGCTCGGGCTTGAAAATTTATACTGGGGATCGAGCTCGGGATCGAGCTCGTCGAGCTGGGCCTTTTAAGGCTTGAACTCGGGATCGGCTTGATAAGGCTTGACAGAGCAATTGGGCTTCTATTTCTTTCTTTCTTTTTTTTTTCCCTATTACTTCTCAAATTACAATTCAAATTACGTTCTTTATTATATGTACATAATATATTATCTCATAAATGCATAATATAAATATAAATATATATATATATATATATATATATATATATATATATTTATTTATTTATATTATTGGCAAATATATATTCATTGTATATCATCAAAAAATATATATATAAATCATATATTTTTAGTAAATATATGATACATATAGGTTAGTAAACTAAGTTATCACAGGTGATATAGAATAACATAAACTAAATATAATATATGATATATTTTGTATGTTATCTTATAATATAAGATTTACAACATAACATATAATTATTATTATTTTTTTTCGATTTGGAATAAACATAAAATATATTTATATTAGTAAACTATATAGTTAAGAATTTGTGATAAATATGTAACACATGAAATGATATAAATAATAATTGTATATATATTATTAAATCATATAGGTTAGTAAACTAAGTTATCACATGTGATATAATATAAAACAAAATTATTATAATATATGATACATAATTACATACTATTTTACTAAGCGATGGTTACATGTGTCTGTTAGTAAACTATATAGTTAAGAATTTGAGACAAATATGTAATACATGAAATGTATTTATGTTTAAAAGTACATATACATATATAATATTGTATAAAGCAGTATATGATTGATATTACCCCGTCAAACTATATATATAAAGAATATATTTTTTTAAGTATATGACACATATTTCTTATTAAATCATATAGGTTAGTAAACTAAGTTATCAGTTATGATATGTGATATAATATAAAATAAACTTATTATAATATATGATACATAATTACATATTATTTTACTAAGCTATAGTGACATGTGTATGTTAGTAAACTATATAGTTAAGAATTTGAGACACATATGTAATACATGAAATGCATTTATGTTTAAAAGTACATATACATATATAATATTATATAAAGCAATTTACGATTGATATTATCTTGTCAAACTATATATTTAGAAAAATCAAATATTTTAAGATTTTTTAAGACACATGATATACTATAGTCTATAATCTGTATGAAATATAAATGTATATTTATATAATTAACCTTATATTGGCCCATATATAATTTAAAAAATTATATGTGTAATATACGATATATATGTATTTAAAAATTTTAAATAATATAACTATATAATAAAATATATAATTGTATAATTATTTAATACATATACTATAAATTAAATATATAATAATATAAATGTTATATGTATATATATTATATAATATGAAAGATAACTTTATATATAATATAGAATATAAAATACATACATACATATATATAATTTATTAAAAAATACATATATTACTGTAGGCTCGCGAGTTAGCTCGCAAGCCTCGAGCCCAGATATACAGGATCGAGATCGACTCGATGTGTAGCTCGGGATCGTATAGGATCGACTCGAGCTCGATCAGTTCCGATTTCAAGTATAGCCAGCTAGAGATTGACTTGCCAAACTCGCAATCTGGCTCGACTCGTTTGCACCCCTAGTTGGAGGTTGGAGCTTGAGAAGCAGGGGGCGAGATGGACAAAGGAATAGGTGCAAGAACTTGAGGGTTTGCAAGCTCTGAAGAAGCAGCTTGAACGTTGTTTTGGCCCTCTCCAATAGGCGTGCTAGAATGACCCTCATTTGCAGGGACACTGGCTTGACCCTCAGTGGCCGGAACGCCCTCACTGGTACCCCCATTGACCGCCATGGGTTCGGGCTCAACTGGATGAGCAACCATAAATTAATCTTGGAGCAGGTCATTGTATTCTGGCTCAGTGAAGTTGTCTGAAGGGTCCCTAGTCCCAACGACCAGCTCTAGATTTTCATCCAAGTCCATGCGTAGCCGCTCGTCCGAACGAGCGGAGGGAGGCACCATTCCTAATTTAATTATCTGCCCAACAGCCTTCTTAAAAAAGCGCTCAGCGTTGTCGAAGCAGTGGAGGTTAGCAGTAAAATGGAAGGCATTCGAGTGGGCAAACCTAAGGACCACCTCCCGAGCGGCCGTAACTTGAATGTCAGGAACTTGCCTTTGGAGATCTTCAAGTTCCTTCTTTGCAGTGTCCCGCTGCTGAGTACGGTTGTCCACCATCTTGGACAGCTTCCCCTTATCAGCCCTCAAAGTGTTCCGCTCAGCCTTCAGTTTCTTGTGGCGCTCGTTCAACCTCTCCCAAGCGGCTTCTTGCTCTTCCAGTGCCTTCTTGATTTTTTCATGCTCAATACGGAGGGAGTTATATTGAGTTGTGGCATGTCCAAGTCCTCCTGCAGTTGGCCAGGGTCTACAATCCTCATCAATTTCTTATACTTGGCCTTACACTCGGAGAAGGTCTCAGAGCGTCGCTGGAGGTTCTTTAGCCTTGGGATCACCTCCTGCACAAGGAATTAAGTCTCAATAAGACTTGGGTGATTTTGGGAAAACTAGGAATTATCAAAACGTACAAATATTTACCGCAAGAAGAGCGTGGTAAGCATCTTCCGCCACTTGAGCAATGCTCTGCTCAAATAACTTCCGATGGTCCCCAGAAAATTGCAAGCGATGGACAATCCCGTGGACCAGATTACGGGTAGAGGGGGAGTCACCCAGGAGGGTTGGGCCTGCATCCGCGGATCGCTTATACTGAACGTCCCCTCCACGCTCGAATTTCCAAAGAGACTACTCCTCTGAAGAGGAATTATCTCCATATTTCCCTGCAACTCCTACCACTACCTCCTTTCCCTTTCCAGAAACGAGAATGGAGTCCGCTAACCTCTTCCTCGAGGATTGGGCTCATTCTTCATCCATGTCCCTGATGAGAACCCCCAAGCGGTTGCTGCGTAAACTGTTAGGGCCCAGCTGAACAGGCCCCTCTGGGGGTAGGGGAACCATTGTGCCCGTTGGGGTTGCGCCCCGAGCCGCCCCACTCGTCTGGTTGACAGTCTAGCCCCCACCGCAACTGTCGCCCCTTCCCGCGCCTCTGACATCTCCGTGGCTTCCACCTCGACCGTCACGACGGCCTTCCCCTCGACTGTCATGACGGCCTTCCCCTTGACAGCCATCTCCTCGCCCAACTCCTCGGCCGCCGCCATGGCCCCCTCATTGGTCGGCTTGCTGTGGTTGTTGTTGTGGTTGCTGCTGTCGATTGGCTGGCCTACGACCGCGTATTAGAGCAACAATGTTTTCAGCACCTCCTCCAGCCATGAGTATATCAATTTCTGCACAAAAAGAATTCGAGGGTCAGACCACCCTTTACAACACATCATTAAACAAAAGGTTAGCATCCCTATTCTAAGATGTTAGTGGAGTTAGATCCTAGAATCTAACCGTCTCTGTTCATCGTACGAGCGGGTGGGCGAGTAACCATGTTAGGGGGACTCACGAGCCCAAAACGAAATAGGACCTCCTCATCATCCATTAAATCTTGGGCTTTGATGAGCCAGTTGGCATTCTTCATGGCGAGGGCTAGACTCTTGGCCCAATCTACAAAGGTTGATGAAGTAGATCTGGACTTCACTATGGGCCCCTCATCATGCTCCACCCACTCTCGAGGAACCCCAAAATCGCTGTTAGCAGGTGCCCTCATGAAAAAGAACTTTTCCTTCCAGGTAATGCCATATGATGACGAGGGAGAATCGATCATTCTCAGACAAGATTTGGCTTGGATATAATAAAAGTCGTCCCTCGGAGATGAGAGGGGCGAACGCGACACTTGGAGCAGGCTGTTGAAATTAGAAATAGATGGCTCATGGCCTATGCACTTCATCAGGATCATAAAGGCATTCAGGAGAGCAATACCATTGGGGAGAATTTGCGAGGGGCTCAAGTTGAGCTAATTTAAAATCTCAGCTATCGGAGCAGGGATTCGGAATCACAAGCCGCCCGTAGATACTGCATCCTTGTATACCGTCATCATGCCAGGTGGAGGATTGTTGGCACGCTCGTGCGGCTCAGGACGACGGTAAGTGAAAGCCTCATTCCAATATATTGGGGCCCTCATGAAAGCCATTTCCCCGATCGTCAAGCTACTGGGGATTTCGTCTGGAGATTTATTTGTCTTATGGGGATCAGAGCCTTCTCCTCGGTTTTAGACTTTTTCCCTTGGGCGTCTGGTTCTTTTCCCTTTCGACGACGTTTACGAGGAGGTTCTTCCTCTGCACGATGCTCGGAAGTCCCCATTTCCTCTTGGGGGGCAGCAATTGCCACCGTGACCCTATGTCCTTAGGGCCTAACTGCACTGTCCAGCACAAGGAGCACCCTTTCACCCTGACGCTCCATTTACTCTATCAGAGCCATCTCCTCGAAAATTTGTTCAACCCGCTCAGGATTATGCTCGTCCAACCCTTAAACCGCAGCGTCGAGATCTTCATCCCTGGTTTCTGTTGGAATTTTCGCCAGGGGGATGACATATGGAATATTATGTTGGGAAGAAGGACTTGCACTAGACATCTCATCGATCTCTCTCACCATCTGGTTAATGATCTCATCCACCATTCTTTCTTGTTCTTGAGGATGAGAGTTTTTCAGGAGAAATGTGGAAAAGTGGGGATCTTTGGAAACGGTCTACGGTGTAAGGGAGGCTCTGGAACCTAGGTCTGCTAGTTAGAATGCAAAAGTTAGAAAGAAAACAGAAGTTTACCTAGAACGGAGAAGAAAGAAGTTCACCGGAAGCTCGTCGGAATCTGCCAAAAATCTCTGAGTTTTGCTAGAGCTTGGAATTGTTCTGAAAAGAGTAAGAATGATTTGCAAATCCCTATTTATAGGCAGGGGTATACACATGATTGGGACAATAAATTAAAACACGCAATTATTCTCGCATAGGAAACCACCCACTTTTGGTAACCGTCACACGGTTGCCAATATTCACTCGTCGTTTCCTTGATATACTCGTCCATGCCCCCACTAGGAATTAAATGCGGAGTTCCTCAGGAAGTCAAAACGGCAAGGCCGCATTAAAGGCGGTGTCAGAACTGTCATTATGGGGATTTCACGAGCGTTACTTTCCAACGAGCGGCCAGACCCTTGGATATTCAAAGTCAAGAATCCCAGGTTGAAATTCTACAGTACACATCAAGTGTTATTACATAATTTGGGGGGAAAAATGATGGGCACAAATCACACTCGAATCAAATTCGTACACGTGTCACAATCCAGGCGGTTTATTCAAATAACCTAAGAACACTTGAGCTTAGACGCTCGTGGACGTGGGCTCGTGAAATAGGTCCAGTCCATACAACTCACTGCCTTGATCCCTGAGACCTGCCTGCCAAGGCCCATACATCGAGCGTAGGATTCTCCCTTAATCCCATTCAACGCTCGCATTGAGGTCTCACAGGACGTTCGTTACTCTTATGGGGGCCCTCCCCTTCGCACCATGGATTTTTCCCTTGAGGACCTCCCGCGGCCACATGTCGTACACACCCTCTGAGCGTCCCAACTCTCGTATAATACCGCCAGGGGAAACCTTCCCCTCGAGGGCTCTAGCGCTCGGATAACCCTCTCAGGGTATATTCGTGCTCGGACCATCTCTGGCACCCATGCCGCCATTGCAACAGGGTATGCTCAACTACCAGATGCTAATCCCCTCCTGAACAAAGGGTTCCCACCATGAGGGCACACCCAATTGCGTGAGGAACAATCTAAACTATGGGCCACAACGCTCAACAATAGCTCCACAACCACCTCTGACACGTAGTGGTAGTGCCCGCACCGTTTCTGACATCCACTGCCACCTATTCGTAGGTATCTTTCAGGAATGCCACTTTCAAGCCATCACACAACGCTACGTGTCTACAGAAACATTGGGTCTGGGACCACTTGGTTACATTTACCAAATCACCCTCACCCTCAACCTATAAATATGGGAATTCCTACACACATTCCCTAAGTAAGCAAGTCATCTTCTACACAGACACTGCATACACAACTGGGTTTTCTCTAGTGGAAGAACCCACGCATCTCTGGATACCCAGTTCTTGAGACTCTTACGCCTGCGATGGTCTTCCCCCCCTTAAACAAATTCTAAATTGGTGGTTGTTTAATCGTATTCCATTTCCTAGCACCATCAATAAGATCGCCAACTTTAGGAATATTCTTTAATCTTATCCAATATTTATCCTAATCCAAGTTAGAATTTAATTTATTAAATTAGAATAATTAAATAGAAGACAATTCGACTTAGAAATAATTCTATGATTAAATCTAAGACGGATTTAAAATTAATTCTCCAATTAATTTTATATGGGCTAAATAATTAATTAATTCCTTAATTAATTAATCCACAGTTTAATGAAATAATTGGACTATGTCCTTTGTACACGCGCACATGCTATATGTGCCTAGTGCACGTGCGACTTCTGTTGATCAACTCCTTGATCTTTTTAGAAATATCCTCTTAGTTTGACATTTGTCTGTGACTCTCTTAGGTTTTTTATTTGATTAGCAGTAAGCATAATTAATTAATTATCTCACATAGCACGCAATCATAGTCTAACAAAAGGAGTATGACCAATAACACAGTAACAAAAGTGAAGAATCTTTTAATCAATCATCTATGTGAAATAAAATCATCATACATATTTTATTTTTCAATTGAGATCTAGGATAGAAGAATAATTAGATTCCTAATAATCTCAATTTTAAAATTAAGTTCGTTTTCATATCTATTTAATCTCAATTCAAGAAAGTCTTATCTTGATCTAAATCCATTGATTTGGCCAAGACTTCGAGATGGCATTTGAACAACTTATGCAATAGAAAATCTTACTTATTAATGGTAAGTGTAGGTTCTCTATTGATTCTCATTTACCTCCATGACCCACTTTTGTAGTCCCAACAGAAGTTATGGTTCAACTATCTCGAGCAATACATTGTTAGACCTATATCTAAAACTACATCATTAGGTCACACAAGATAATTATGAAATATGAAATTTAAGGATTAGTTTGACATATCATTGATCTATGAGATTTTCTAATCTGAAAGTCTCCACCTCTGAAATGGTTACTTCCTTTCCATTTAATAATTCCTCATGTGGGATACCTCAATGTACTTTTTCAACATAGTAAGTACCCTTTTGTCTTGTATACACATCGACTATGCACTTTACACCTTATATGAAATATGGTGACGCCTTTTTAAAGATACAATCCAACAAGCAAGTCTTAAGCAGGTTAAGTCAACATTCCCACTCTTTGTTGGACTAATTGACTTCGAGTGATTTTTAATCTAGCTTAAGTTAGGACTTGTTTCATAACTTATTTCCCTGAATTACTAAGTCCTAATATCTTTATGGATTAGGAAAGTTCCTATATATGCACATTGTTGGACAACATATAGTTGAAGCAGCGGAATTTTAAATTTTTTTTTTAAAAGCGAATCGTGTTCTAGTAATGTTCGTTTCAAAACAAAGAAAGTTTCAAGAAATTTACAATAATTGAAGCTTTCTCGTGATGTTTGATCTTGCCTATCAACCACCCTTCGTGCGGATTGTCCCTCGAACGGTTCTCAAGAAGATCCCAAAGTAGGTAATCCTCTAAAGCGTATCCACACCAGTCCTAGATCCGATCAAGCTATTGAGAATGCTAGTTCTGTGGCTTGTGTTTTGGCTAGGAAATTTTCTTTGAAAACTTTTCTTTATGATTTTCTCAAAAACAATTAAGGCTTCAAGAACGTTGGACTTAATCCAAGAAAGAGTCCCACCCCTTGTATTTATACATGTGGGGTTCGAACCCCTTAAGGTTTCTTAAACTTAGTGGGCTTTGATTTTTTGCTCAATAATTCAATAATTAATTAATATTTTTTAATTAGAATAAGATCTTATCTTACTCGCCAAGACATCTCAAGAAATCTTTCTGTCTCCTATTTAGGAGTTTGACTATTTAACTTTATCTTGCATAAAATTAAATATCAAATTTAATAAATAATTTAATTCACAATTAATTATTTATTGGACTTAACAATTAATTCATAATTAATTAAAAGCCCAAAAATTAATTAACAATTTAATTAATAAAAAAGTCTTCACACGTGTGGCTCAGCCACACGTGTCAGTCAAGTGTGCATTACAAGTGTCACGGGCCCCACACCATTTGATTAACCATTTGATCATTTTGTTAATCAGATTAACTTTATACCAAAACCCTCGTGACCTGGCATTGTGTGTGACCTTTTTGTTGGGAATAGTGCCTTAGAAAGCTTGTATGCTTTGGGACTTTCCTTATATCATAAACAATCTTTGAATAATATATGAATGATTGTAATCACCGGCGAACACTTCTTATGTGCCATTACGTGTTTCGTGTGTTTCCATTACGTGCACATGTTTAGGACTCCCCTAATCCGATGAGGCCGTTAAGAACTTTGTTATTATGAGAGCGACACATGAAACAAGTTCTGAACTCCATAGGCAAGGATTAGCAGCTTTTCCAAGTCGATGAGTCCGATCGACAGTGGGAGTGTCGACCTTGAATCCATTGAGACTTGCTTGTGTAGTTATGTACTTAGGAAGGATCACCCAGTATCATGGGGTGATAAGTGCATACGATGATGCGTTCATAATACATAAGGGTATAGTTACAAGAACTTCATCACTGAGAGTGCCCCGCGTGAGAAGATTCCTAAATGGGAAAGGAAGTTACTAGAACTTCCAGATTAGGAAATATCTCACATGTTAATGACGTGAGGAATTAATCCTTAGACTTGAGATTCCACATTGTCTCATATGATCTAACTCTGTAATCTTTGATATAGGCTCAAAAGGGTTCACCATATAGATACCTGAATTATGGCTTATGTTGTGATTATATAAGTAGCATATGAGAATTATTGGAATCAATAAAGGACCTACACTTGTTGTAGGCAAGATGATCTCTTATTACACAAGTCATTCATGTTCTATCCCAAAATCCTTACGTAAGGTGGTTAGATCAAGACATCAAGAAAATGGGGTTTTCTTGGAATGAGATCAAATGGAATATGAAGGGAACTTTGTTTTAAGATTAAGATTAGTAGGGCTCTCTATATTCCCATGCCCTAGATTATAATCGAGAGATAGGATGGTAGGAGGATCGTATCCCACATGATGTCATTGACTGAAAGGTTCTTTCGAATATACATTCACATTTTGGGTAGGGGTCATACACCTATTGCTAGACTATGGTCGTGTGATATGTGAGGTAATTAATTAATAAAGTGTATTAATTAATTAGGCTCACTGCTAACTAAAATTGAACCTAGAGGGTCATACACAAATACCAGGTTTAAAGGGTATTATTGGAAAGGTCAAATAATTGATCGAAACAAGACCGCACGTGCAAAGTACATGTGTGGGTATCGAGAGCATGTTTGGGACGTGTGTTTCTAATTAAGAAATTGGAATATGTGTTAATTAATTAGAGAATTAATTGTTAAGCCCAAATATAATTAATTGGTGAATTAATTATAAAGCCACAATATAATTAATTAGTGAATCAATTATATAGCCCAAAGGAAATTAATTAGGAGTTAATTTTATCCCGATAGAATTAATTAGTGAATTAATTCTAAAGCCCTTCATGGAATTAATTGGAGAATTAATTCAAGTTATTTAATTATTTAATTGTTCTACTTTGATTAGAATAAATAAATAAGTTAAATATAAAATATATTCTATTTAATATTATTCTAATTTGATTAGAATAAGATATTATTAAGACTAGATATTTAATTATTATTGGAATACTTAAATATTCTTAATTTGATTAGAAGGAGCTCTTTCCAAAAGAATAATATCTTCTTTAGATAAGATGTTACTGCTTGGAGAGAAAGACAAAATAAAAGAAAAATCAAACTAGGAATCATGTTCCTAAAACAGACTTAGGGTTTAGGAAACCCCATATAATTATCAAGGGATGATGGAAATATTTTTTCAATGACATATTCCGATTGAAAAATACGAGTTTCTTGGGAAAACGAAGTCGGCTTGTGAAGACAACGATTGCACGACAAGGTTTTCGAGGCAAAGGGTGTGGCAGTTCAATCTTCGTCAAACAGGAGATTTGAAGAGAGATTTAATCATGCTCTCAATTTAATCTCGTTTCTTATTTCTTTAATACACATGTTATAGTACTAGCATACTCACTAACATGATTTGAATCTAGGTTGGTGTGGATTATTACTCTAGAGGATTTCTACTTTGGAATCTCGAAGAAAGAATCGTTCAAGAAACGGGGATTTCATGCCGCGTGAAGAACGTTTGAGGGCGGCTCAATACGTTCCAAGAAAGCTTCAATTCTTGTAAGTTTCCTGAAATCCCAAAAGTTTTGAAACGAACATTGCAAGATCACGATCCCTTTTGGAAATTTTTTTAAACTTCCGCTGCTTTTACTCTGTGTTTTCCAAAATGTTTAGGTTCATTGTTTGATTAGCAGTGACACTAATTAATTAATTAGTTCACAGATCATACTACCGTAATCTAGCAATGGGTCTGTGGCCCTTAGCCGAATAACGAAATGAATCGAAGAACCTTTTAGTCAATGACCATCAGTGAAATATGATCCTCCTACAACTCCATCTCCCAATCAAGATATTAAAGCATGCAAATATTTTTAGAGCCTGGTTATTCTTGATCTTTAAAGTTAAGTTCGTTTCATATCCATTTAGATCTCAATCCAAGAAAACCCCATTTTCTTGATTTATTGATCTTTTATCGACCTTGGCCAAGGGTTTAATATTTAATGGACTACGAACAACTTAATCAGTAGGAGATCATTCTTGTTCTTAACAAGTGTATGTCCTTTATCGATTCTACTAATTCTACATATGTCACTTGTGTAATCCCAACATAGGTTGGAATTCAGTTATCTATATGGTGACACCCTTTTGAGCTTATATCAAAGATTATAGAGTTAGCTCAAATGAGACATTATAGAATCTCAAGTCAAAGGATTATTAATCACATCATTGACCTGTGAAATATTTCCTAATCTGGAAATTTCTGGAAATTTCCTTTCCCATTTAGGAATGTTCACACGCGGGTGTTGGGCGAAAAATATTTGATATTTTGGGCCTATTTTTTATGAATTTTCTTGCCAATTATGAGCTTTTTAGTGCGTGAATTTACCTTTTTCAGGTAATTTCCACTAAGAGTCGGAATTGGCGAGATTGGAGCAAAAATGACGAAACGATCACAAAAGTGAAGCTGTTCGATGAACCTCACGGCCACGAGGAAAAATAGACTACAAAATTAGCGGCCACGAAGAGCTGGAAAAAGTGCAATAGCAATTCTTTCAGAATCACGACCGCGAAAGACTTTGTCATTGATCATTGGCGGTCGCGAAAGCCCCCAGGCATGGACTCTCAAGAACTTTGGGCTTTTTACTTATTGAGAGGATATAAATACTGAGGAAATCTAAAACCTAAGGGAGTCTTGGATTTTGGATAAGCGCAGTGGTGGGAGACGAAAAAAGGAGAGAAGAAGACCTTCAAATTTTCTTCCACCTCGTCAAACATTCGGTTTTTCTATGTTAAATTAATTCTAGTATTTCTTATTTTACAAGTATGCAAACTAATGTCTCTTAGTTTGGTTTTAGACTTTGTTTTATGAATTTTTTTGGAGATTTTATTCATCATTATTTATGAGTATTTTAGACTATATTCGTGTTTTGCTTTTGTTAATGATGAGTAGCTAATTCCCTTGTGGGAGAATGATGATGGATTGGAATTGAATATGCGATGCTTAGATTTATGGATGATTTTCATGCTACGAAATTAATATGACAGACATGTTAGAGCATGATCACCTTTAATATGGTTTAGAGTTTATTTGATAATCGAGAGATTCTGACAGACTTGGAATGAATTTCGTATCACATAGGGTTTCGAGTATAAAGAAATTTAACTTGACTCTATGCAGTCGGTAATTAACTAGGGTATGTCAAAGCCGCTGCTTATTAATTACAATCATCTTGAGCTAATAACTGTTAGGAATAGTGCCCTAGAAAGCCGATTGTATATCCGCTTTGTACTTTTCCTTATTGTGATCACAGACAATCTTTGAATAAAATAACGAATTGAGGCAACACTTCTTTATATGCTTTTTTACAATATGCGTTTACTTTAGTTGTGCATGTATGAGAACTTCCCTAATCCTGATGACTTTAGGACTCCACCATTTAGGTGAAATGGTTCATAAAACGAGCCCTATATCACATAAGTCATGATTAGTAAAATACTTCAAGCCGATGAGTCCTACAGACAGTGGGAGTGTCAACCTGACTCCTCTAAGGCTTGCTTGTGGGATCACGCCCTTAAGAAGGACCACCTTGTTTCATGGAGGTGCAAAGTGTATAGTTGATACGTGTGTGATACATGAGGGTGCTTACTTCCATAAGTAAGTTCACTGTGGTGCCCCGTGTGAGAAGATTCCTAAATGAGAAAGGAAGTTTCTATTTCAGAAAATGGAAACTTCCAGATTAGAAAATATCTCACGAGTTATTGATGTGATTAATTGATCCTTAGACTTTAGGTTCCATGTCACTTTGTGAGTTAACTCTGTAGTCTTAGGTATAAGCTTTAAAGGGTGTCGCCTTAGACAACTAATTCAAGGCTTATGCTGGGGCTGCACAAGTTACTCATGAAAGTGAATGAGAATCAAGAAAGGACCTACACTTGCATTTGCAAGGTGATCTCTTATTGTGTAAGTCATTCATATGCCATATGGAGTCCTTGGCCAAGACAGTAGATCAAGACATCAAGAAAAGGGTTTCTTGGATTGAGATCAAATGGATATGAAATGTACTTAGCTTTAAGACCAGATTATTAGGGTTCTGATTATTCCCTTACCCTAGATCTTGGTTGAGAGATAGTAAGTAGGAGGATTGTATCTCACATGAATCAATGACTTAAAGGTTCTGTCGAATCGAGACATTCCAATTCAGCTAGGGGTTAAACACCTGTTGCTAGACTATGGTCGTTTAATCTGTGGACTGATTAATTAATTAGTGAATTAATTAATTAGGGTCACTGCTAATTGAATTGAGAACCTAGAGGGTCACACACAACAACTTGGTTACATGAGTTAAGGCTTTAAAATGATTAAACGAGTTGATCATGCCAAGAGGGTTCCACATGTGTGAATCAAACGTGTGGGTCACGTAAGTGGCACGTGTCCTTGGGACACGTGTCTCACACGTGTATATATGTATTTATGTATTAAATAATTAATGTGTTAATTATTTAATAGACTTTGGTTTAATTTTGAATTAAAATGAAAGTCTTATTTTGGAGAAATTAATCTATTTAATTAATTATGAATTAATTAATTAGATAAATAAGTTATTTATTTATTAATAAATAAAGTATAATATTATCCAAAAGGAGTTTGGATATTTTTAGCTCTCTTAAAAGTTGATTTGAATTAGAATTCAAAGTCAAGATTTGGAATTACTTGATGATCAAGTAATAAGAGAGAGGGACCAAATCCTTAGTCCATAAGGACTAGGTTCGGCCGCCCCTCCCTTTGCTATATATAGGGGAGCTCGAGCTCCCCTTGGAGAGTAATTGACAATTCTTTTGCTAACTAGAGAACTAGCATCCTTACTAGTTAGATTGTAATCAAGTTGGTGGACTATCTCTAGAGAGCTTCAAGTTAGAAGTTTTTAAAGACTCGAGCTTTACCAAGGAGAGGGAATCAAGCCGCGAGAAGAGCGTTCTTGGGTGGCTTGAAACGCTTCAAGAAAGATTATTGAGAAGTAAGTTTCTAATCTCTACGAATTCGGATTCACGATTGCGAGTTTCGATCGTTTTTTTTGGAAAATTTTTAAATTTCCGCTGCTTTCTGATTTCGTTTTTCCAACAATAACTTGGTTAGAGAGACATTGGATTATGAGAATAGGCAATGAGAACTAACTTAGTATTTATGGTTGATCTTGAGAAAGACTTGTACTTAATTTTGTGATGATAATTGTGAAAATCCGACATCCATTGATCTTTGCATTGCTATCAATTTACATGAATTCATTGTTCCCCAGTACTCATCACTGTTACTTTAATTCGGTTAATTTGTTTAATTGTGCATATTAGTTAGAACACCCCTTGAATGATTGATTCCGTCTATCGATTAATGAATATACGATGCGATTGGATGGTTTCCTCCGTCTCTATGGGATCGATGCTACAATTGTCATGTGTACACTTGTACTACATATGGTATTAATTAAAACTTTTGAGAAAACCCTGAACAAGTTGGCGCCGTTGCCGAGGACAGTTGGTCGAAACCACTCTAGCTTAGTATTTGTAGTCAGTGATTTAGACCATTTTTTTTATTTTTGTTTTTGTTGCATTGGTTTGATATTGACTATTTTCTTTTGCAGGTTTGGTGTATGATAAGAACTCGAAGTCTAGAAAACTCCAAAGAGAACGCAGATAAAGTGAACAGCTGAGTACCATTCCAATGGAAGACGGTGGAGTCCCCCGTAATCCAGAGAATGCTGTTAATGGTGAAGTTAGGAATCAAGGAAACAGTAACTTGGGGAATGGCTAAAATCCACCCCCAATGGCTTTGAAGGACTATGTTATGCCCGATGTTGGACTTATTCAAAACAATTTAGTCTGGCCTACCATTGCTGCAAATAATTTTTAAATTAAGGTTTCTACCATCAACCTTCTCCAGCAAAATCAATTTGGAGGATCAGCTACCGAAGACCCCGCCAATCATCTATCTTATTTCTTGGAGTTTATGAAACCTTCAAGATAAACAATGTCACTGATGATGCAATCAACGTTCATTTGTTTCCAATTTTTCTTAGGGACCGAGCAAGAACGTGAGTAGGCACATTGCCTAATGAAACCATGCAAACTTGGGATACACTTTCCAAGGCTTTTCTGACTAAGTACTTTCCACCAAGCAAAATAGTCTATTATAGGAATGATATCACTTCGTTCCGACAATTGGATGGAGAGTTACTTTATGAAGCATGAGACAGATTCAAGGACCTTCAGAGAGAACACCCTCATCATGCAATTCCCTCTTGGATTTTGGTGCAAGCATTCTATAATGGAATGAGTCAGAACATGAAAGTCATGATTGATGCTGCCGCCAGTAGAGCATTCATGGCTAAGACTTCGGATGAAGCTACCGAATTGTTAGAAAATATGGCTGCTAATGATAGTTAGACTCATAAGAAAAGCAATGCTAAACCAGTCAATGCTATAGTGGAAAGCTTGAGTTGGATGGATTAAGTGCCATTAATGCAAAGATGGAAGCTATGAGAAAGAAACTTGATCAGTTGACAGTCAATGTCGTTGCAACTCCAAATTCACAATCACTCTCTTAGGTACTTTATGAATCATGTGGTAATTCTCACCCATATAATATTTGTTCTCTATCTTCTGCAGGTGAACAGGTTAATCCAGTATCAGAGAAGGTTAGCTATGTGAGCAATCAGAAGCCGGTTAACAATCCATATTCCAATACTTACAATCCGGGATGGAGAAACCACCCTCACTTCTCATGGGCTAACAATCAGAATACTCAGAGACCACCGTTCCAACCGAGGCCTCAATTCCAGGCCCCAATTCCACCACAACAGGTTTAGTTTCAGCTATCACCACAATCAACGCCACCTCAACAGGTTGATCAAAAGAAACGATTGGAGGTAGTGTTCGAAAAGCTCATTTCATCAGCAACTGAACGATTTAAGAAAATTGAGACAAAGCTTAACCGAATGGTCAGCCATAATGTAGCACCCCGAGCGAAGAGCACTACATCCCCTGCACTATAGCCCGACACGTGTAACGAAATGGGAACTCCACACATGCACCAAGCTATAGCGAACGGGAGAAAAACAAAATCTTACCTAAGCTAGGTGGTCTAGACCCTAATACAGAGTGCACAACATAACAAAATTGAATACACAAGCAAAAGATCAACAAACATACCTACAATGTTCAACTAATACAATTAATATATAAGATATACCCACCACGGGCTAAAATAAATCATACAAGCACCAAAATTCCAAATCCGAAATCAAAATCTTATTCATATTTATACATAGTACCAAAGCGGAAAGTAAAGATGTAAGGAATACAAAGACTTGAGCTACAAGACCCAAACGACTTAAAGAAAACACCGCGCCTAGCTCGAACCAAAACTTGTACCTGCAACTCAAAGAAACAAGGGAAAAAAAAGAAAACAATGAGGAGGAGTCAGTCCTAATGACTGGTGAGGGGGCTAACACACGCACATGTACATATACATAAGAGCAGAGCATATCCAAAGCTAGAGAGTTCATAAACCAGGGCATGGTTTTTGCAATCTAAAGCATCTCCTCCCGTGATACTAGATATATAAGAAAAGAGTTAAGGTTGAGGGCCAAAGTCAACCAATTTTAGCAATTAAGAATCGACTCCCGTTTCACAAACCATATCAGATTCAAAACTAACTCAGTGAATACGAGTTCTTTCCTCCAAACTCCTCAGATTCAAATTCAGACTCAAAATTCAGACGAAATCAAAATCAAACAATCCTACCACCTCTTCGGGTGATGGAAGGGTTGTGCACACCCTAACCATCCAGACAAATAAGTGCGGGTCGTGAGTTTTATGAAACTCACACCCGAGGACTCCATCCCCTACCAATCCTCCTAATGGGTTCCGGGTTCGTCCTTAATGTGGAGACTATGCACAGGAGGGTTCCCCGGTCACCCCTTGACTGTCCTGAGTGCTCCTTACCCACAATCTCCGGGGCCCAAACAGACATCAGAGTTCAAAACACAGACGGACATATCTTTTAAGTCCAAAGCTCGCTACAAACATACACACACCAACCCCTTTCAAAACAAATAATGAAACATATAGTATGGAAGGGTTGTGCACACCCTAACCATCCAGACAAATAAGTACGGGTCACGAGTTTCATGAAACTCACACCCGAGGACTCCATCCCCCACCAATCCTCCTAGTGGGTTCCAGGTTCATCCTTAATGTGGAGACTATGCACAGGAGGGTTCTCCGGTCATCCCTTGACCGTCCCGAGTGCTCCTTACCCACAATCTCCGGGGCCCAAACAGACATCGGAGTTCAATACATAGACGGACATATCTTTTAAGTCCAAAGCTCGCTACAGACATACACACACCAACCCCTTTCAAAACAAATAACGAAACATATAGTCTTAAGTATATCAAAAAACATATCAAATATGTATCGAGATACATATATATATATATATATATATATATATATATATATATATACATAAGTCGCATGCAGGCTCAAAATACACATAGGGTTATAGGTCAAAGTAACTAAAAGAAAGAAAACCCCACCTTGACGAACGAACCAAACATATAAAGCCGGAACACACCTACGGAGCGGCTCCACACGAACAAGCTACTCCACACGGATAACCTAAACACCAAAGATAACACTAAGACTCAAAATGATCTATATAGACGCTCCACAAATGCAATTGGATGCAAGTGATGCAAAAGAGACAACAAGAGAGAACACGTCAAGCATTCAAGTTCATATCCACATACAAGCATCGAAATCATACCAAAACGTGCATACACACATCATAACACATTATTCAAACTTAAAACATTGCAAAGACACGCATTAACAAGTCACAACATAGCTATTAATACACATAAACAAGCATACAACACACAAGGATCAAGATCGGGGAGGGAAAAGAGCTAAACGGGCAAAGAAATGATCAAAGCACAAGAACACCCAAGCTGAGGGGACTAACGGTCGTTAGTCCCTTGGCTACAAATGACCATTAGTCAGATTAGTGGCCTCCGGCCATTACCCCCAATTAGGGCACAAATGCACTAACCAGCGTTAACGGGACCAGGGGTCGTCTTCTTCGCGATTCCACCTGCAAAACACACATAAAACATACCCAAACACCTACCAACAATAGGGGCAATGAGGGGAGGGGCTTAGGGACCAAAAATAACACAAAAACAAAGCTAAAAATGAGCACACAACATCATACGATCAACAAGCAGATCAAGGAAGCAAGAATCAACATCAACACTCCACATTCTTGGCAAGAGCTTCAAAGAACTTTCATGGAAGATCATCACACACACATTTTCCACAAAGTACAAGACCAAGAATGAATTAAGGAAGCTTAAGGGGTCACAAAACATGTCTTAGATCCAAGAATAAAGCAAGGAGGAGCAAGTTCTTCACAAACCCATCACTATTCATGTTCTTCACCAACAGTCAATCAAAGCATGCTTAGAACAAGAAATTCATGGACTAGAGAATGCACAAGAACGAAGAGAATCTGAAAACACACTTACCTTCAAGAAATGGTTGAGAATGGAGGTCTTCTTGAGCTCAAAAGGTTGAAGAATGGAGAAGGTGTAGCGCCCCGAATTTCAGACAGTCAGGTACGCTCGACACGTGTGGGTTTCGAGCGTTAGGATTTTATTTTATTAATTTCGTTTAGTTAATTTAAACGTGTTATATTAATTCTTATAAATTGTGTTCAACATGATTACGTGAAAATTATAGGATATTCGTTCCAATTTGCAAATTCTTGTATGAATGAAACTTAATTGTTACATGAACTAATTGTCCAATTTGTGTTAATTGCCTAATTGTCCTTAATTGCTTATTTCTTTTTATCTGAGGACTAAATTGCATGAAAATCCTTTGGACTAAATTGATCATTTTCCAAACTTGACATCCTTGATTGCATGACTTACACAATGAAGGGATTTAATTGCAAATATTACAATATTTCCCCAAATATGTCGGTATATGATATGCACCTCTTCCACAACCTTCATTTTGATTATATATCATACAATCATTCATCTCCATTGCTCTCTCTCGGTTCTTTCATCCAAGGAGGAAGGAAATTGGGAAAATTATCATCTCAAGCTAGAATTTGCTAGGGAAATCCATGATTCAAGCTCAAGCATCCATACTCATCATCTTCTTTCATTTATTTTATCTCAAGGTATATGATCATTTATATGATTTTTGGAATTCATGTATGAAGCTAGGGTTAGTGGTTGAGCTAGCTAACTTGATTATTTGATGTTAGAAGCATAAATACTTGATCATAGTTTGAAATCATGCATGAATTCTTGGAGAATTTGATGATATATGATGGATTTATGTATGAACTTTAAATTGATGATTTGAGATGATCAAGCATGAAACAAGTGTTTGTATTGTGTCTTATTTCATTTTAAGCATGTATGTATATTTCCCTTCATGAATTATAATGTTTGGAATTGAATTATATGAGTTTGATAAAGATTGGAGGTGGTTTCATGCTTCCCCTGTTCTTCTCCCCTGCTTCTGCATCTTCTGTAAAACGGGAACGGCCCTTCCCGTTCCCTTTGTAATTGGGGAACGGCCGTTCCCATTGATTTGAATAATATGCAGGTGGCGAGGGGGGGAACGACCGTTCCCACTTTGTCTCACAGACGGGAACGGCCGTTCCCACCTTCGGGAAGCCGTTCGGGAGTGGGGGAACGACCCTTCCCATTTTACATTAAAACTTGGAACGGCCGTTCCCAGGCTCCTGGAAGTGCACAAACATTCTGCATAAAATTACAATTTTAGCCCCTCGATCCAATGACTTCCTTGACCCCAAATTGCCATTATATGATTAATTATGTGTCAAAACAAGATGTTATCATGCTACATTGTTTATTGCTCAATGTCTCGTATATGATCATGTCGTGCGTCTTATATGAAGTAATAGTCTTGAATTATGGTCTCATGCACGTACATTGTTCCGTTTCTTGTCCAGTTATTCTCCAGGGCGGAGATTGTGGATCATGAGCACGTTCACGTATTCACGAGTCGTGTGTCGCCTGTCAGGTGAGGTTTAATTTCTAGTTATATAGAACTTGTATAACCATTACGTGATTTTTGGCCAAAGGTATTTATATTTATAAGTTCATGAAGTCACTTATTATTTCAAGCATGTTAGTGTTCACGAATCAAGCATGCCATGTTCATGAAAGCAAGTACGTGTGTTCTCCTGGCCAGGCTCTCCTTAGTGAGGGCGTTGGGCTGGTCTTCGGGCTGGTGGTTGTCCGTCCAATCACAGGAAGAGCAATACCTTATAGTGTACGTGCGTTCTCTTGGCCAGGTCCTCCTTAGTGAGGGCGCTGGGCTGGTCTTCGGGCAGGTGGTTGTCCGTCCAACCACAAGAAGAACAAAGCCCTATCGTGTACCTGTGTTCTCCTGGTCAGGTGCTCCTTAGTGAGGGCGCTGGGCTAGTCTCAGGGCTGGTGGTTGTCCGTCCAACCACAGGAGGAACAAACCCTATCGTGTTACAAGCAAGCCATGTATTGATTGCATGATTCCCATTCCATGAATGTGCTAATTGAGTACACTATCGCACGATTGCACGATAATTGAATTGCGTGATCACCTATTAATTTATAATCAAGCAAGCATGTTCCATGTACATTTGGAAACCGCCCACACTCGCCGGGGCCATGTATTGATTGCATGAAAAGAACAAGTATTTAATATTGACAGTTGTATTCTCGGGCAAAGCTATATTATTATTGAACTTGTATATTTATCTTTTATAAATCTTTACCCGAGAATATGACTTGCATGTTATTTGCGCTAATATGTATGTAAACCCCTCACTCGGTCTTCACAGACTGACGCCTCCACCTTTCAGGTATTGTAGGTGCACGCTAGGTGGGATGTGTGTCGAGTCCAGTCCGGGTAGTAGAGTCTTGCACGGTGCATTTTATTTACTTGTTTATTTATTGTTCAAGGGATTTATGTTTAATGTTATTAGTTATTATTATTGTTTTATTTGAAGATGATAATGTATTGATATGTAAAGTTAGAACATGTTCTAAATTGTTAAACGAGAAATATCATGATATGTCAAATTGATACTATTGAATTATGCTTCCGCTTTATTTTGTCGCTTATGTAAAAAGTTATCCCGCCTAGCTTGTTGTGTATTGCATTGTCAACCGTTCGCTATAGGTTGGTTCATGTACAGATTGGCCATTTCGTATGTGGATTGACCTATAGTGCGGGGGTGTGGTACCTCCACGTGTTAAGGGGTGCTACAGAAGGTGTCTTGTTTGCTCTTCCTTCATTCTTGCCCTAGCTTGGAACGAGATATGAGAGAGTGAGGGAGAGAATGAGTGTTGTATCTTGTTTTGGTAGAAAATGGGCCAAGAACCGGGTCAAACCATGGCTTAAACAAGTCAAATATGGCTAAAACGGGTGGGTTAGAGGATCCGGTACCAATGTCTTAGTTCGATGAAGTTTTGAAAGTTCAAAGGGGCATAGAAAAATATGAGGCTAGTTCTATTGGATCCAAATCATCGAAACGAGTCCAAGGTAGTGTTAGAATTCAAATCTGAATTCACGAGCTCAAGTTACACGAATCGGAACCCAAGGTACCGTAATTTGCACTTAAGGCCCTTAAGTCCCTAAAATCATAAAATAGGTCCAAGACCTATTCAAACGAGTCTCAAAGCATAAAATAAACACATAGGCGAGTTTATAAAACATATATAACAAATATTTCACATAGCCACATAGTTTGGAAATTGAAGTTGGAGTCAAACGGGGTCAAAGAAGCACATAGTAAAAATTCAAACACTTAAGTCAAAATTCTTGTATAAATTCAATTATATACAACGTAAATCACATAATAAACACATAAGAGCGTTATTAAATAAAATAAAAGTGCATGTTGCTCTCTCGTGATGACATACCTGTACGACTGAATGGACGGGGCATTACGACCTCTCCCCCTTAAAAAGGACCTGTCCTCAGGTCCTACTACGGGGTCTCAAACAACTCTAGGAACAAAGCTCAACTCCACGGTTCCACTCTGTTACTCTGATTCGATTTTCAAGTGGCTTCTCGGATTTTCAAATCCCGCCATAAGACTTCCACCGAAGAAAACAACCAGTCTTCCAACACTAGCCTCTTTCGAACCGGAAAACTCCAACCGGTTGCATACGAACGTCGAACCCCCTTGTAGGAGATGCTTCTAAGGAGTCTCGATCTCCCACTTCGAACTCTAGGGGTCTTCTTTTCCGAACCACAAAGCTCTCGGATCCTTGCCAAGAAACTATTCACGAGAAGACGGCTAACTCGTTAAAACGAGCGACCACTCAAATCTCATGAGACCTCCTTAGCCTTAGCAACCCGGACGCAAAGTCCATAGCCACTTGCTCCCTCTTCCAAAGAGAATTTGGAAGTAGGAGAATCCTACCGGTTCTTAATGTTCGGTCTTCAACCTTTGGCACATAGACATTGTTACACGAAATCTACAACATCTCTTCTTATGCCATTACACCAAAACCGGTTCTTCAAATCCTAGGACAACCTCGAACCAAGAATAGGACAACCTCATGACTTTGTACTTCTTGAAGCATAGGCTACAGTCTTCCCCAAGCCATACACAACCAAAGCCTTCCTTAGTGCCTCGATTATAACGGAGTAGCTTTAAGTACCCTCGGCTATGGCAAAGCTGGTCCCGAAGGTAACTCTCTTCAAAAGCCTCTTCCCACTCAAACCGTGCCTCTTTCTCGTCATACATGTCAATGGGTTGGCTTTCTTATGGAAGATTCGCCTAATCCAAGAATTGTCAATCTCCCTTTCATCAGCAATAACATTTAGTGAGTGTTTCAGAAGAATTAGAGTTTAGTGTACCCCATTAACACGAGAGACTTCTTACTTGAGGCAATTCTTAGTTCTTCCATTCGGATACATAGTCGGTCACACCCTTGCTTAAAACCAAACTAGGCGTAGACCACGGGACTCCAGAGAGAAATGAACGGCTCTTCGAAGCGAGTAAAGGGTATTTATCTTCCACAGTTAACCTGTGTAGCTCACGGTAGCATATACTCATCCGAAAGATTTTATCTTCCTCTTTAGATAGAACAAAAGAACTCCATGAAGAAGTACTTGAACGGATGAAATCACCTTCTAAGAGCTCATCGAGCTACATCTTCAACTCCAACAAACTTGCTAGAGTCATCCGAAAGAGAGTCTTCAAACAAAGTTCGACTCCGGGATAAAGATCAACGACAACTCAATGTTCCCATCAGGTGGTAAAGAATCCCAACTTTCAAGGAATTCATCGAGAAAGTCTTCTACGATCTTCGTCTCCTCAAGCTTGGCTCAATTCCTTGGTTAACCTAAAGGTAAGCCACATAGCTTATTGCACCGTCCAACACAAACCAACCTCTTCCACAAGGATATAGACGGGCTAGCCTTCAAACCATTACCGAAAATATTGTTGAGCCCAAAAGGACCGCCTAAAAGCAACACACCAACTCAACACGGTGCTAAAAAAACCAACCCACGCCTAAAGTAGCTCCAAACCTCAACAAAGCGCCTTCAAACAAGTCTACCGGGAACTCTCGGCCCTCACAACTCACCAAACACTCTCAGGCACTCTACCTCACCAAACTCTCTCCAAGAAGAGAGCTTACACCAAAGGAAATTAAACAAGTAAACAACAAGCAAGAACCAAGAAGTAACAAGGCAAGAAGAAATAACGAGTGGGTTTCACTGAGATTAAAATATGCCTGAAATAAAATGCGATGAATGCTTAGTGTACCTTTCACCATGGCAGTAGTTTGAAGCTCGGTATCAATTCCATCGGCTTCCCTAGCATTGGCTTGGGCTTGATTCGGGGTCTTAGGACCACGGCGCTTTATAGGTCTAGGATTCGAGTTCCTTGGACAAACTCCCACCATGTGTCCCAACTCTCCACACTTGAAACATCTTCCCGATTTTTTTCCTACAAACCTCTTTTGTATGATTCGGACCTCGGTAATAGGAGTAACAAATTGGCTCCGGTGAGGGAGTCATCGAATTCGATTGCGATAGTTGAAGCTTCTTGTTCTTGGTGTTGTTGACATCTTGAGATTCTTGAGGTTTGCAAATTAGAGGCTTATCTTTTGGCATGGGCCTCTTGCTCGAACTTGAACTCGGATCGGGTCCTTATCCCACATAAAAAGTGTGAGATTTTCTCCCTTGATTATCCATTTCATCTTGAACCGCTCTTCTTATATCCTAAAACCACGCATGCACCATTGAAGCTTGGAAAGCTTGTTGAATATCATTCCAACACCCTTGTATATAACTCCGTAATTTACGGCAGTCTTTGTCAGCGCCCTATCCTTCAAGCTCCAATTTAAGATCATCCATCATTTTCAAGTCTTGTTTGAGATCTAGGAATTCTTGAAGTCTTCTTACTATTGCACTTGGAGAGATGTACTTGTAGTAGAACTCTCGGATGAAATTCTCCCAAGTGAACTCTTCTTCGGACATCTCCAATTTTAATCTCACTTCCTTGAGCCACTTTGAAGCTCGGCCTTGGATTAAATGGGAAGTGCAAATCACCTTTTCTTGTGATGTTCGCAGATAATTCTCCCAAAACCATAAAATCTTGGATAACCATTCTTCGGCCTTGACATCATCACCCCCAAACCACTTCGGAGGGTCGAACTTTCTAAACTTCTTGTAGACCGAAGACACTTGTTTCCCTTATCCTTATCTCGGTGGTATTTGCTGATGTTGAGATGACATCCTAAATAAGAAACACAATTCCAAGAAAATATCGATGCATGCGGGGTTTAGTGCATGTTCATGTGAACAATTAATGCAAATAATAACAAATAAGTTACGTACAAGGGGAAAATTAATGCAAACAAACACATAATCCTATGCCGAACGACCTAGACAAACCCGACACGATATTAGAGCTCCAGTTTTGCAACCAAGAGCTCTGATACCACTTAAGGATGTAGCACCCCGAGCGAAGAGCACTACCTCCCCTGCACCATAGCCCGACACGTGTAACGAAATGGGAACTCCGTACACGCACCAAGCTATAGCGAATAGGAGATAAACAAAATTTCAACTAACCTTGGTGGTCTAAACCCTAATACAAAGTGCACAACATAACAAAATCGAATGCAGAAGCAACAGGATAAAAAAAAATACATACAACGTTCAACTAATACAATTAATACATAAGATACATGCCATGCCCACCAAGGGCCAAAATAAATCATACAAGCTCCAAAATTCCAAAACCGAAATCAAACTCATATTCATATTTATACATAGTACCAAAGTGGAAAGTAAAGATACAAGGAATGCAAAGACTCGAGCTACAAGACCCACACGACTCAAAGAAAACACCGCCGCCTAACTCGAACCAAAACTTGTACATATAACTCAAAGAAAATAGGGGAAAAAAGAAAACAACGAGGAGGGGTCAATCCTAATGACTGGTAAGGGGGCTAACACACGCACACGTATATATACATAAGAGCAGAGCATATCCAAAGTCAGAGAGTTCATGATCCGGGGCGCGGGTTTTGCAATCTAAAGCATTTTCTTCCGTGATACTAGATATATAAGAAAAGAGTTAAGGCCGAAGGCCAAAATCAACCAATTTTAGCAATTAAGAATCCACTCCCATTTCACAAACCATATCAAATTCAAAACAAACTCGGAGAGTATGAGTTCTTTCGTCCAAACTCCTCAGATTTAGATTCAGATTTAGACTCAAAATTCAGACGAAATCAAAATCAAACAATCCTACCTCCTCTTCGGGTGATGGAAGGGTTGGACACACCCTAACCATCCAGACAAATAAGTACGGGTCGTGAGTTTCATGACACTCACACCCGAGGACTCCATCCCCCACCAATCCTCCTAGTGGGTTCCGGGTTCGTCCTTAAGGTAGAGACTATGCACAGGAGGGTTCCCCGGTGACCACTTAGATGTCCCGGGTGCAGCTTACCCACAATCTCCGGGGCCCAAATAGACATCAGAGTTCAAAACAAAGACGGACATATCTTTCAAGTCTAAAGCTCGCTTCATACATACACACACTAACCCCTTTCAAAATAAATAATGAAAATATAGTCTTACGTATAAATATAAAAATGTTTTTCAAAGGTTTCATAGCAAATGGGAAAATTCCCTCAAAATACATATCAAATATATATCTAGATACATATATTTATATGTAAGTCGCATGTGGGCTCAAAATACATATAGGGTTATAGGTCGAAGTAACTAAAAAAAGAAAACCCCACCTTGACGAACGAACCGAACAAAGCAAGCCGGGACACACCTTTGGAGTGGCTCCACACGAACAAGCTACTCCACACCGACAACCTAAACACTAAAGACAACACTAAGACTCAAAATGAACCATATAGACGCTCGGCAAATGCAAATAGATGCAAGTGATGTAAAAGAGACAACAACAGAGAGCACGTCGAGCATTCAAGTTCATATCCGCATACAAGCATCGAAATCATAACAAAATGTGCATACACACATTATAACACATTATTCAAACTCAAACCATATCAAAGACACACATTAACAAGTCACACATAGCTATCCATACACATAAACAAGCATACAACACACGAGGATCAAGATCGGGAGGGAAAAGAGCTAAATGGGCAAAGAAACAATCAAAGCACAAGAACACCCAAGCTGAGGGGACTAACGACGATTAATACCTTGGTAAAAAATGGTCGTTAGTCAGGTCAATTGCCCAGGGGGCCACTAACGACCGTTACCCCAAATTAGTGTACAAGTGCACTAACGGGCATTAAAGGGCCTAAGGGTCATCTTCTTCGCGATTCCCCGTGCAAAACATACATAAAACTCACCCAAACACCTACCAACAACAGGGGCAACGATGGAGCATCTTAGGGACAAAAAAAAAAAAAAACAAAGCTAAAAATGAGCGCACAACATCACACGATCAACCGGCACATCAAGAAAGTAAGAATCAACAACAACACTCCATATTCTTGGCAAGAGCTTCAAAGAACTTTCATGGAAAATTATCACACACACATTTTCCACAAAATACAAGACCAAGAATGAATTAAGGAAGCTTAATGGGTCACAAAACATGTCTTAGATCCAAGAATAAAGCAAGGAGGAGTAAGTTCATACAAATTCTTCACAAACCCATCACTATTCATGTTCTTTACCAAGAGTTAATCAAAGCATACTTGGAAAAAGAAATTCATGGACTAGAGGTTACACAAGAATGAAGAGAATCTGAAAACACACTTACCTTCAAGAAATGGTTGAGAATAGAGGTCTTCTTGAGCTCAAAAGGTTGAAGAATGGAGATAGTGTCCTCTTTGCTCTTTCTTCCTTTCTTGCCCTAGCTTGGAATGAGATATAAGAGAATGAGGGAAAGAATGAGTGTTTTATTTTGTTTTTGTAGAAAATGGGGTAAGAACCGGGTCAAACCATGGCTTAAACGAGTCAAATTTGGCTAAAAGAGGCGAGTTAGAGGATCCGGTACAAATGTCTTAGTTCGATGAAGTTTCGGTGGTTCAAACGGGTGTAGAAAAATATGAGGCTAGTTCCATGGATCCAAATCGTCAAAACAAGTCGAGCAGTGATGTTGGAATTTGAATCCGAATTCCCGAGTTTAAGTTACGTGAACCGGAACCCAAGGTACCCTAATTTGTACTTAACGCCCTTAAGTCCCTAAAATCACAAAATAGATCCAAGACCTACTCAAACGAGTCTCAAAGCATAAAATAAACACATAGACGAGTTCATAAAACATATATAACAAATATTTCACATAGCCACATAGTTCGAAAATCGAAGTCGGAGTCAAACGGGGTCAAAGAAGCACATAGACCAAGAATTCAAATAAATAAAATAAAAGCACACATAGCTCTCTAGTAACGACATACATGTACGGCCGAAAGGATGGGGCGTCACACACAGTAAAGGATTAGAAACTCAAATGGGACAGTTAGCTAATGTTGTGAATTCTCGCTCTCAAGGCGTGTAACCTAGCAAATCGGAAGTGAACCCCGAAGGAGTATTGCAAAGCTGTGATAGTTAAAGACGCAAAGAAGCAAGGAGATAGAATGTTTAAACAAAGTGAAATTCCACTAAAACTGGATGATGGAGTTTTCGTATTCTTTTAACTATTGGTGATCTTACTTTTAATAAAGTTCTTTGTGATCTTGGATCAAGTATTAATTCCATTCTTCTTTCTTGGTGCAATGAATTAGGATTCAAAAACTTGTAACCAGCCCACCATATAATCTACTTGGCTGATGGTTCAACCATTGAACCCGTTGGTTTTGTAGATAATGTTCTATTCAAAGTTGAAGAGTTGAAATTCCATGCTGATTTCGTGATTTTGGAAACAGTTGATTTGGAGGATGATATGCCCATCATCTTGGGAAGCCCCTTTCTAGCTACTATTGGTGCAAAAATCAATGTGAAACACGGTATTATTACCATGTCTGAAGGAAAGTACGAGCTAGTATTTCGAATGTCCAAAGAAAATGAAGGCCCTTTGAGCCCTGAAATGGAAATCGAAGAAGAATGAAGCCCCCAAAATCACAAAAACGAGAAAAAAGCCCTCAAGAACTAATTGAAGATATCACCGGGAGGAGTCCGATAATGGAGGAGATTTTAATTGGAGATACAGGGGTGAAAGTTCGTGCTTCAAGAGCCACGAACAAGAAGGAGAAAAATGTGGTCACACCTTGTGATTGTATATTCTAGAGCTTAGAAGAATAAACTCAAAAAAGTCAAGCAAACAACTATAACTTAGAACTACTGTTTTTCTTTTCTTTTCGTTATTTTCGTTGAGTCTTGTAGGTTGTATAAAATTTCAAGTGTTTTATTCTCTCTTATGCAGCGGAATTGATGCTCGAATGGATCAAGCAAGTGAATTAGTGTATTGAGGTAACAAGTATCCAACTCATGTTGAGAATTTTACTTGTATGATTTGGAAAATTTTACATGTTATAATTGTACTTATGTAAAATTGGAATTGGTATGAATAAAAAACATGATTAAAAAGGTTGATTGGAAAAAGATTTTGTACCATTGCGAAATGTATGATAATTGTTGAAGAATTTTTTAGCATGTGAGTTAATGGTGTAAAGTGGATTTAGAGTTAAATTTTTATGCTGCATAAATTGTCAATGCGCGAAGAAATTTCTTGTTTGAATTGTTTAGTGGCGAGGAAACCCGAATTTTAATTGCTGATTGCTAGGCTTGGCGGCAGTCAGTAAACCCTTTGCTAATTTCTCGTGGCTGCCAAACCCCTGTCCAGAAACTCAGGAATTCTTTTCGCAGTTGCCTAGAATTCTTAGCGGCAGTGAAAATTCCTTTTGTCGTCTCGGGTGAAGACCCTAGCCGCCGCGAACGTTTTCCTAGCGGCCACCAATCCATTTCGACAGAAATCTGTACTCACGCCTAGCGGCCACGAATCACATTTTGCTTAGCGGCCACTAATCCACCCATTTTTGACCAACTCTGAGTCTAGAGTTGGTGGTCGTGAATCTTGTAAGCCAAATTCTTAGTGGCCGCCAATCAATCCGAATCAGATTTTTAAAACCTAATTGGATTCCTTCTTCCCCAATATATTCCTTTTTGACTCTTGCTTATATAAACTTCTATCTCAAGCAATTAACCTAGGAAGTAATTTCAGCCCGATCCACCTAATTAAACTTCAATTCAAGATCAATGTACTCAAATTCATCCTTTTTACATTGAATTGAGTAAGTTTTGATGGATAAAATCCAAGTTTTTTTTTAGAAAAATTCTTTCTACCTTGCATGAACTTGATAATGCATGAATTATTCTTCTTGATTAAAGTCTTACGTGATTTAAATCCACCGAACTTTAATTGATGCTTTTGAATGGATTTGTGTAAAATTGGAGATTGAGTCACTTGTTTAACTATTTCAAAATTTTCTCTTTTTAAAGCCCACATCAAGTGTTTGATAAAAAACCCCTTTGAAACTTTCCATGTCTTTTGAATATTCAATTGATCTCTTCTTACTTGTTTATCCTAGAATGGATCTTAAAGCCTTAAACTCGGGTGAAACTCCAAAGAATGAGGAATTCGACCCATTGAAGGGTCTACACCCCTTTGGCATAGAAGCATAAAACCCACTCTCATGCTTGATAGAAATTTCCTTGAATCTCTATCTCTAGCTAAACCGATCCGGAAGTGTTATAAGAACATAGGTTGGGAAGCTTTCTTAGATGTTTGACCCTATACCTATAGTAATCTCACTAGGGAATTTTATACCTCATTCAAACGAACACTTCGTAACATCACCTTCCAAATGAACGGAGTTGAGCATAATTTGGCACTTAGCGAGTTTGCTAAGATTTGGGGACTCCCTTCTGAAGAACGCATGTATTGTAAAGATTGGCTAGAGCACAAAATGAGCTTAGCATGGGAAGCCCTTTCTCCATGTGATTGTTACAAGCCCTTTGACCCGAAAGAAAGTTCGAGTAAGAATATCAATGACCTGATGTGGAAGATCATACATAAAAGCTTGGTAACGGGTTTTTGTGCTAAGGAGTACCAAGATGCAATCTCGTATGAAGAATTATGGATCATGTGGTACATACAACAAGGAATAAAAGTGAATGGAACGTGTTTGATTGTGGATGCAATGGGGAGAGACGCCGCAAGTAGTGATGCTAGCCTCACTCATGGCGGATTCATCACGTTGATTGCCAAGAAGTTGGGTTGTTGTCCGGATATGGCACCATTCATAATTGATTACACGCTTGATCCTGAGGAGTGGGAGTCAATACAGATAGTAATTGAATGGTCGAGTGATAACAATGATTGGGTGCTTTGGTGTCCCTCGAAGGAAAGAAAACACCTAGCGATATGCTATAAGGCTGGTCACAAACGCATTATAGATATGCCATGGGAATGCCAAACTTAACTTACTAAAGGAGCCTCGCCTTAAGAAAGTAATGAATAAGAAGCTTGACGAGCGATGGATAAGGCTAAGGAGGCAAAGAAAAAGGTAAAAATGATTAGGGAAGATTTGGATGAGCTTATAGCGAGAGAGAAGAGAAGCAAAGCTATGGAGAAAAGGAAGAGATGGGAAAGATGCTAGCTTGCATATGATTTTAATTCAATTTTTGAAAATTTTGTTTTTGATTATGTTTGTTGAGGTTTGTTGGATAATTGCGACTTTATATTTTGGTTGTTTGATGAACTTATATGTTTAGGAGACATGGTTTTCTAGATTGAATGTTGCTTTGATTGAATATGTGCTAGCATTGTTATGAATTGATGTGTGGTTAATTGAGTTTTAATTCATCAAGTTTCTACATGTCGTGATCTTTTGTTGCTTGTTGAGTAGGTTTGTGAAAATGGAAGCACAAGTATCCACACGAATCGTTGTCGGATGTCATCAAAATACAAAGGAGTATCTATCACTTTTCACTCTTTATTATGCAATAATTTTCGCATGAGGACATGCTTAATTCTAAGTGTGGAGGAGGGGATAGAGATGATTATTCTTGATAATTGTACCATTACTCGTATTTTGATGAAATATTACGTATTTGATGGAGTTATATAAAATTTTCTCGAAATTGCCAAGATAATCATGAGTTCAAACCTTGTTCAGTTTCAAAGTCAAGTGTTGCAAACTTATATGTGTTATGTAATGGAGATAGTAGATTGTTATAGCCTTGAATTTGAGTACAATTGATGAACAATTTATGCAATGTGGATCACCTAGAGGACAATTACGAATTTTGAATAAATCTATTCATGAATTTGAATTTGCCATATCATCTTTCAAAGTGAAGTGTAGTTGGTGAATAACGAAGAAAAGGACTTAGGCCTTCGTTATCTTGAAAATTGAGCCTTAAAATTGTAGCCTTTCACTAAATAACGCTAGACCTATTGACCCCTTTTGAGCCTTTAGAGTTGTGCTTATTTTCTTTCTAGCCACGACACAAATCGAAGCACAACCATAATTTAGCTACTCTTCTATTTTTGACACCGAATTTGCTCTTATATTCATGATAGAAGCTTGATTGTGTATCTTGGAGATTGGTGCAAAAGAAAGAGCTGTCCGAGGAAAAATCAAGAAAAGAAAAAGAAAGAGCAAAAAGAGAAAAGAAATAGAAAAGAAAAAGTGTTGAAAAATGAAAAGAAAGTGGATGAATGAAAAGTTCAAGTGTCGGGGAAAAGAAAGTCAAGTTACAAAGGTGAAGGGTAATGCTTCAAAGTAGGATATAGGTGTAGATTTGGTGTTGTGAATCACTTTCCCAAATGTACCAAAACCTAACCCCGAGCCTAGTTGTGATCTGATTACATTAACCGAGATTGAGGTATATGGTGAGTTCCTAGGATTGTCTAGTACTTAAGATGAATTCATAAGGTAATCCGGGTGATTTTATTGCATTTGTTGTTCATATCCACACACGACACAAGGTTATGTCTTTCCTACTATTTTGGTTATACATCTATACGTGGGAGTAAAGTTTGACTAAGACACTTGATAGGGGATGTTTGAATGATGATTCTTTGTTGTGCTATCTTCTTTTAATTATAACTCTCTTGGATACAATGTTATTACTCGAGGACAAGTGACTGTTCAAGTGTGGGGGTATTTGTTAGACGAAAAATGTTTGGTATTTTGAGCCTATTTTCCATGGATTTTATTGCCAATTATGAGCTATTTATTGCGTGAATTTGCCTTTTCACGTAATTCCCAATGAGAGTCAGAATTGGCGAGATTGGAGCAAAAACAATGAAACCAGCACAAAAGTGAAGCTGTCCGAGGAGCTGGCGGCCGCGAAGAGCTGTCCGAGGTTCCTCAGACAGCTTCACTACAAAGTTGGCGGCCGCGAAGAGCTGGAAAAAGCGTGATAGCGATTCTTTAAGAATCGTGGCCGCGAAAGACTTTGCCTTTGATCATTAGCGACCACGAAATGCCCTAGACATGGACTCTTGGAAATTTTGGGTTTTTTACTTATTGAAAGTATATAAATGCTGAGAAAACATAAAACCTAAGGAAGTCTTGGATTATGGAGAAGCGCAGCAGTGGGAGATGAAGAAAGGATAGAAGAAGACCTTCAAGTTTTCTTCCACCTCGTCAAACATTCGATTTTTCTATGTTGAATTAATTCTTGTATTTCGTATTTTACAAGTATGTAAACTAATGTCTCTTAGTTTGGTTTTAGACTTTGCTTTATGAATGGTTTTGGAGATTTCATTCATCGTTATTTATGAGTATGGGTATTTTAGACTATATTGATGTTTTGCTTTTGTTGATGATGAGTAGCTAATTCCCTTGTGAGGGAATGATGATGGATTGGAATTGAATATGTGATGCTTTGATTTATGGATGATTTTCATGTTACGAAATTAATATGGTAGACATGTTAGAACCTGTCACCTTAATTATGGTTTAGAGTTTATTTGATAATTGAGAGATTCTGATAGACTTGGAATGAATTTCGTATCACATAGGGTTTCGAGTATAAAGATATTTAACTTGACTTTATGAAATTGGTAATTAATTGGTGTATGTCAAAGCCGCCGCTTATTAATTACAATCATCTTGAGCTAATAAATTGGTTAGAGAGACATTGAATTATGAGAATAGGCAATGAAAACTAACCTAGTAGAGAAAGACTTGTACTTAATTTTGTGATGATAATTGTGAAAATCCAACATCCATTGATCTTTACATTGCTAACAATTTACATGAATTCATTGTTCCCTAACATGCACCGCTTGAACGATTGATTTGGTCTATCGATTAATGAATATACAATTATTAGGAATAGTGCCCTTAAAGTAGCTTTTATGCTTTACTATTTCCTTGTAAAATCACAAGCAGTCTTTGAATAATAAACGAGATGATTTTGTTCATAGGCGATCACTTCTTTATGTGCTTATTTATATCTGTTTGGGTTTGACTGTGTTTTGCATGTTTTGAACTCCTCTAATCCGATGAGACCATTAAGAACTTTGCCCTTATGAGAATAACACATGAAACAAGTTCTTAACTCCATAGGCGAGGATTAGAAACTTCTCCAAGTCGATGAGTCCGATAGACAGTGGGAGTGTCGACCTTGACTCCGTTGAGACTTGCTTATGTGATTATGTCCTTTTGAAGGATCATTCAGTTTCATGGAGTGATAAGTGCATACGATGATGCGTTCATAACACATAAGGGTGATTATTACAAGAACTTCATCACTAAGATGTCCCGCGTGAGAGCATTCTTGAATGGGAAAGGAAATCTCTTAGAAACTTCCAGATTAGGAAATATCTCACAGGTCAATGACGTGATTAATAATCCTTTGACTTGAGATTCAGTAATGTCTCCTATGAGCTAACTCTGTAATCTTTGATATAGGTTCAAAAGGGTGTCGCTATATAGACACCTGAACCACGACCTATGTTGGGATTACACAAGTGGCATATGTAGAATTAGTAAAATCTATAAAGGACCTACACTTATTAAGAACAAGAATGATCTCTTACTGATTAAGTTGTTCGTAGTCCATTAAATATTAAACCCTTGGCTAAGGTGGATAAAAGATCAAGACATCAAGAAAATGGGGTTTTCTTGGATTGAGATCTAAATAGATATGAAACGAACTTAACTTTGAAGATCAAGAATAACAAGGCGTTGTGATTTTAAGTTAAAACCAATCGTGCAAGTTTACACTGTGAATATAAGTGTGGCACAATAGGATCGTACCCACAAGGAAGGGAAATCAATCACTACTTTTATACTTAATTCTAATCTAGAGACCGAACAATTATCAAGTTGGTCGATTATCTACTAATATAAAATTGAACAATTAACTAAAGGAAGCACAAATAACTTATTTAAACTCGGAATAAACTCAGTAAACTAATTAGGCTGGGGAGTAATAACTATGCATACATGATTCAATAGAATACTCGTTTGATAAGTGCAATTCTACAACCTAGTCACTTAGATTCGTATTGTCCTTTTTCAAGGTATAACCGGGTGTTCAATTAATTTCAATGTTGTTCTCACAAGCATCAATAACCAATTAAACCAATATGATCAAGACTAGTGCAAATCAAATTCTAGCCGCTTGGCATGGAATAAGATTTACAAGTTGTATGGATTATAAGTCAAATCTCTTTAAACCCTAAATCCACTAGTTATGAAAACATCACAATTACCATCAATCTTTCCACAATTAGGTAATCGCAGATTATGCTAAGGTTGGCCAAACCGTTGCAATTAAATTAAATCAAGTTTTCACAACTATGAATTAGCAGAAGTCATTCAAGAATTATATCAAACACTTAGTATGCATTCATCATCACTCCCCTAGCCCTACAGATTTAGCTACTCATAATTGACTCAAAATCCATAAAACTAAAGGCAATTGCATTAATTGAAATCAACGTCTTCATGCCAAAACGAATTCTCAAAAACCAACTCATAAACTTTTATGAACTCAGAAAAATGAATTGAAACATCTAAACGAATTAAAACTAAACTTAGAGGAATTAGTTTGATACGAAAAAGCAATAAATAAACCGAAAATAATTGAATTGTTCGGAAGAAATCAATCCTCTCGTCTTCTCGAAATCCTCCGAAAAATCCTCTCTCAAGTCCGTCTAGCTCCAAAGATGCTAGGTTTTCGATCTCCGAAAGCGTCCCTCACTTATGAGCCCCAACGTCATATTAATAGCGGCTACCCGAAATTCTTTGCCGACACGAGACACAACCGTGTCTCATCTCTTCTTAATCATCGCCACCGTCGTGTATGGAAGAATCACCAAAACACTTTTATTAAATGAAACGACCGTGTCATTCATTCCTCTTTATGGGAGACACGACGGTGTCTCCCCATCCTCGCACAAGACCGAACTTTCTGTACCGAGACATGACGGTTTCTCGGTTTACTCATTTCTGTCTAAAAATTCCTCAGCTTCTGTACTGAGACACGACGGTATCTCAGTTTCTTCTTCCAGGGAGACACGACGGTGTCTCCTAAATTTCGCATATTTTCTCCAAATTTGCATCTTTTCGCCCTTTTTTTTAGTCTCCACGCACTAAGTACCTAAATGAAGCAAATTAATCACAAAAACATATCAAACGACTCAAAGTAATATGAATTTAAAGCTTAAAAACATGCAAATTTTACACTCAACACAAGGCTCTTAGAATATTCCCATGCCTTAGTTCTTGATTGAGAGATAGAGTTGCAGGAGGATCGTATTTCACTCATTGTCATTGACTGAAAGGTTCTTTGATTCATTTCATTATTCGGCTAGGAGTCACACACCCATTGCTAGATTACGGTAGTATGATCTGTGAAGTGATTAATAAATTATGGGAATTAATTAATTACTGTCACAGCTAATCGATTAATGAACCTAAAGGGTCACACACAAATGCCAGAATACGAGGGCTATGGTAGGATGTTAATATGATTAACGAAGGATCAAATTGTTGATCGAAATGGGATTATTTACACGTGGATTGCTGCCACGTGTCAAGCACATATGACTTCCACGTGTCACGCGGCCTGCGCGGCTGCCACGTGTCGCGCACACATGGCTTCACGCATGGCTCCAACGTGATTATTTCACACGTGAATTCTTTTCTAGAATTAATTAATTAAATTATAATTAATTAATTTTGGTCTTTTAATTAATTATGAATTAATTCTTAAGACTTTTCTCAAAAGATTTAACCCAATAAATAATTAATTATGAATTAAGTTATTTATTGAATAAATTGATTTTTAACTTTATTGGATAAAGGTTGAAAAGTCAAACTTTCTATTGTAGGAGAGAGAAAGCATCTCTTGCTAGACTTGGAGAATAAGTTAGGAACTTATTTTCTAATTAAAAGTTAATAATTAATTAGTTAATTAGTGAGCAAGAAAACAAAGTCCCACTAGGCTTTGGAAGCCTCTAGGGTTCGAACCCCACTAATATAAATAGTAGTGGGGATGTTTCTCTCATTCTTTAGACCAACGTTCTTGAAGCGTTAGATTTTTGAGAAAAATAAAAGAAAAGTTTTCAAAGTAAAATATCCTAGCCAAACACAAGCTATAAAACTAGCATTCTCACTAGCTTGATCTTGTTCTAGGATTGGTGTGGATACCTTTAGAGGATTGCCTACTTTGGGATCTAATCGAATGACGTTCGAGGGACATTCCGCTTGAAGGGTGTTTGATAGGCGGTATCAACATTACAAGAAAGCTTCAATCAAAGTGAGTTTCTTGAAACACCGAATGATTCAATATGAATATTGCAAGTTTTTAGATCTGCTTTTGGAAAATTTTTAAAACTTCCGCTATGCTAACTCTGTTGTTTCCCAACAACAATGTGATTTGTTGGTTTCCTCTGTCTCTGTGGGATCGACATCTATGTGCTACAATTTTCATGTGTACAATTGCACTACACAGGTTGTTGCACCCCCAGTGGTGGGCACTACATCCCCCGCACTAGAGTCCAACACGTGTAACAAAATAGAACTCCGCACACATGTCAAACCATAGCGAATGAGTGACAAAACCAAAACTTTCCTAAGATAGGCAGTCTAGACCCTCATATCAAAGTACGCAATTAAACAAGAATAAGCTGAAGCGATAAAAGTACAAGTTATTTCAAGCTAGCAACATATATAACATAGGCATCAAAGTTGAATCGTATCACACTATATATCCACAAGCCGACCACGGGCCAAAATAACGAGTATCTAGCATAAGTATCTCAATACAAGTCCAAGAGTATCACAAGTACTTAACAAGATAAAAACTATGCATGAGACTCGAGCTATCCACAAGTAAGACGACTAGACCACTTGCCGCCTAGCTCAAGACTCCCAAAAGAAGTACCTACAACTCAAAAGAAGTGGAAAACAAAGAACAACAACTAGGGTTAGTCCTAATGACTAGTGAGGGCGCTAACACACTCACACGTATACGTATAGAGCAAAGCAATCAACAAAACAAGAGATAGTCCATGAACCGAGAATGGTTTTTACAATCCAAAGCAATTCCCGTGATACTAGATATAAGTACTTAAAAGAAGTTAGAGGCCGGAGGTCAAAGCAACCAATTTTAAGTGTTAGGAATCCATTCTCGTTTCATAGACTCAAGACAAGACAAGAACTCGGCCAGTACGAGTTATCCCAAACTTCCAAGATGTGACAAGACAAAACCAAAATAAGAACAAGTCCAACCAAGCTTCAAGTGGAAAAGAGAGACGCATTCCCTTAAATCCCATGTCCAGTACGTGTTGAGACGGGGGCTAATTACTCCTACCCGATCCTTCGACGGTGGTAGGCGCCGGCTCAAGAGAATTTACTTTCCCCTCGACCTCCTGAGGTTGAGTGAATCCTCTCAAATGGAAATATGCACAGGAGGTGTGTCCAGCGACCCCACGGCCGTCCCGGATGCTCCTTACGCACATTCCACAGGCCCAAACAATTCAAGAACAAGTTCAAGTACAAGTAGAAGTAGTCTATCTTTCAAGACCATTTCTCGCTACAAGACCAAACGTACACAAGATTTTCAAAAACAAAGCAAAATATAGTATATATACATATAAAAGCATTTTTAATGTCTGCCACAAGAGGGATAAGTCTTCAAAGTACGTATCAAACACATACCTATCATATCCTATTGTTGTAGGATTTTACTACAGTTAAAAACCAATCGTGGAAGTGTACACTAACATACGCGCAGCACAATAGGATCGAACCCACAGGGAAGGGAAATCAATCACTACTCTATATTCTTCTCTAATCTAAAGACCTAACAAAAACAATTGTGGTTTTATCTATTAATCTACTAAAACAGAAATCAACAATTAACTAGAATTAAACACTAGTAATACTAAGACACACGAATAAATTTAGTAAACTAAACAGGCAGGGGAAAAGTAATGAATCATACAATCAATAGCTGATATGATACTCGTCTGACAAGTGTAATTCTACAACCTAGTCACTTATATTTGTATTACCCTCTCTCAAGGTGTAACCAAGTGCTTAATTAGTGTTCAATGTTGCTCTTGCAATCACCAATAGTTAATTAAACCATAGGAACAAGACTAGTGTAATTCAATATTCTAGCGGCTCGGCATGGAATAAGATTACTGTTGTATAAGCTAGGACCAAATCTCTTTGTACCCTAGAACTTACAAGTTATGAAAACCATCTAAATTATCATCACTCCTTCGATCTATTGACAATTATGACACATGCTCCGGGTGATCAGGCCATCGCAAGTCAATTCAAACCTATTTTCAAACTAAGAATTAACACAAGTCATTCAAGCATCTTATCAAACATCTATCATGCAATCTTCATCAGTCCCCCTAGCCCTAGTGAATTAGCTACTCATAATTAAAGCAAAACTCATAAAACTAAAGGAAATTGCTTTAAAATAAATCATAGTCATAAAATCTAAACAAAGTCTCAAAAACAAAAGCATAAATATTCATCAATATCTAAAAATGAATCTAATATACGAAAACTAATCAAACTAAATTCAAAGGAATTAGTTTGTAAATTAAAGCAACAATAAAACCAAAGATCGTTCAAGGAATTCAATCCTCTCGTCTTCTTGAATTCTCTAAAAAATCTCTAAAACTCTTGGTCTTCTCTCCAAACCCTAGGTCTTGACCTGGAAGAAAAGCTCTCTGAAAAAGACTCCAAAAACGCACTAATATAGCAGCCCAAAAATAATTCTCGCCGCCCTAGGTAACGGGCGTTACCTCTCCAAGTACATTTCTTGTTCACGCCCGTTACTGCTTGAAATCGCCAAAACGTTTTTATTAGTGGTAACAGGCATTACCACTATCCTTCTGCACACGGGTAACGGGCGTTACCCCTCTTCTCTCGCCAAAAGCTCCACTCCTGTGGCTAGTAACGGGGGTTACCATTTTTGTACTACTAAGTGGTAACGGGGGTTACCAGAATTTCCTCCAAAAATGCGTGAAATCACTTTGCTTCGCCGTTTCGTAACTCCAACTCTAAAATCACCTGAACAGAGCAAAATAAACACATAAACACATCAAACGACACCAAAATATAATCTAATTAATGCTCAAAATCATGCAATTTCTACACACAACAAGTATATATACTTCATATGCGGGATTCAAAGCACATAGGGTTTTAGGTCGAAATAGCTAAAAGAAACCAAACCTCACCTTATAGTTGAACAAGAGTGAAAGAAAGAGAGCAAGGAATGCCTATGGAGCAACCTCGTCGTCCACGGGAAAGTCGTCAGAACAAAACAAATAGCAAGAGGCATTCTCAGACTCAACATGAACCAAATAGACACTCGATATAAGTATGAATGCAAGTGATGCGGGTGAGATGCAATAAGGTAGCACTTAGGCACATTAACTCATATTTCACATTTCATCTATCAAAATAAATGCTATAAATCATTTAATCATCAAAGGTATTCATAATACATGTTAGTAACAGGAAAGGATCATAATCGGGGTGGGAGGAAACGATTAAAAGAAAGAACGAATCATGAAAGACAATCACAACACATAGGGGTGACACGCTCCAAGCACAAAAAGAGACACGCCCGTGACTCAGTACAAGCACTTCGAGGACTTTAGACACGGGCGTGTTAAGCAGACAATTGTTCCTGAGACTTGGCTTCGAGCCCCTGCATCGAGATATGCCCGTGTCTCAAAATGCAAAGGGAGGATGACACGGGTATGTCATCCCCTGCTTCAGCTTCGTCCCAAGAGCAAAAAGCTGAGAAAAAAGAGGGAAAAGCAAGACCAACAACAAGCACTCTAAGGAATCACCCAAGCATATATCCAAGATCAAAACCATGCATTTCCAAACTCTGTAACATCATAAACTCAACTCAATTCATGAAAGAGCAAGAAACAAGGTGTAGAGATCAATTCATCCATTCCTCCAGCAAGCTTATAAGAGAAACAATGGCATATCTTGCTATACCCATCTAGCATGAATTAAATGCAAAGAAACATGGTTTAAAAGTTCATATGAGTGCAAATCATATCATATTTCTCAATATAAGCATCAAAGATGCATGTATTCAAAACATGGTATAAACCTAACTATTCACTTCTTCCATGGATCATGCATGAAATCTCAAGAAAAGGCTACAAGAGGGAGCTTAAATCGAAGTACACATCACGGAGAACAAGAATCTTACCTCGGGTCATTGAGAGTCGAAGAGAGGATGAAGTTCTTGAGCTTTTCTTAGGTAGAAGAAGATGAATAGTGGATGCTTCTCTTCTTGTTCCTTGTTCAGCTAAAAACCAAGAGAGAGGGTGAAAATGGGAGAAAATTGGCCAAATTTTGGGTTATAGATCATCTCCAAAGTCAAGGCGGGTCCTAAGCTCGGTTTCTAGGTCGTAGAACTAGAAAAAGGCTTCGTCGGGGGTTCAAACGATACCAAAAAAAGACGAGGTTAATTCTATCGAACCCGAATCATCGAATCGAGTTTAATGGCAAAGACGGATCTCGAATTCGAGTTCCCTAGCTCAAGATACCGAACAACGGAGTTCAAGGGGTCCTATTTTCAAATAGGTCCCTAAACTTCCAAAAAGTGACAAATAGGCCCAAAGCATATTTTCAATCAAGCCCTAAAACATTTAAATAACATGCAATCAAGTCCAATACAATAAATTCAATTATTCATATGGTTCAAGAATTGATCATGCTAGACAATTAAATTTGTATCACGTAAGTTCAAGTAAACACTTAAGCATAATTGACATTTAAATCAAATAATACAATTAATTGTATATACATAATGAATAAAAGAACATATAACAAGAATATAATTAAATCAAAGCATGAAAATAAAGACAAGTATGGACAGTAAGCGCACACGTGGCACGAACATGTATGGGCAAACGGCCGGGGTGTCACATAGGGTTCTAATTAAAACTTTCGAGAAAACCCCGAATAGCGGGACATCTCAGTGATGAAGTTCTTGTAACAATCACCCTTATGCACTTATAACTCCATGAAATTGAGTGATCCTTCTGAAGGACATAATCACATAAGCAAGTCTCTACGGAGTCAAGGTTGACACTCCCACTATCTGTCGGACTCATCGACTTGGAGAAGTTTCTGATCCTCGCCTATGGAGTTAAGAACTTATTTCATGTGTCGTTCTCATAAGGACCAAGTTCTTAATGGCCTTATCGGATTAGGGGAGTTCAAAACATGAAAAACATAGTCAAATCCAAACAGACATAAATAAGCACATAAAGAAGTGTTTGCCTATGAACAAAATCATTTCGATTATTATTCAAAGACTGTTTGTGATTTTACAAGGAAATAGTAAAGCATAAAACACTGCTTTAAGGGTACTATTCCTAAGACACGTCTATTTGAAAACACACAAAACATGTAAAATATATAAAGAAGTATTTGTCTATGATAGAAATTATTCGTTTATTATTTAAAGATTATCTGTGATTACAAATAAAATGCCAAAGCAAACTACAATATATCAACTTTTTAGGGTACTATTCCTGACAATGGAGACTCTATTCCTCTTGCACCTACTCCACCAATACTTGACGATGAACCTATTCCACTAACATTTGATGGTGAACACATACACATTTCTACTCCACGAACTTCAGATGCTGATCAAATTTTATTTTTGCTCCACAATCATCTGATGATGTAAACTTTCATATGTTAATTAGTTCAAATAGTGTTGATGATCATGTTGAATTTGAGGCTAATGTTGGCTTTAATATAGAAATAGAATGCAATTTGAGTAATAATGATGATGGTGAAACTTTTAATCCTATTGAATTAATGGGTGATGATATGGTATGGAGTAATGATGGTGACATAGATCATAATGAATGAATGATGAAGAGGGTGAGGTACAGACATTTCCAACATTCAACACTAACAACATATATGACCCAAAAGTTGATCTTAGAATAACCTTTGCTAATAAGGAGATATTAAAAAAATGTATCGAGTCTTATGCCATTAAAACTAAAAGAACATTACCTTTTATGAATAATAAAGATAAAAGAAGTTATGTTAGGTGTGTTGTGTTAGGGTGTCGTTTTAAAATAAAACAATAAATGTCCCTGAAGAAGTGTTAGAAAAAATCGAGTATGATACTTAGCGAATATTTAAAATATTTTACAAGGTGGATTATTTGCTTACAATATTTATGCCAAAAAAATATCAAGAAAGTTTTCATAACTTACTTCAAATTAGAATACTGGTCTTAAAGTCTTATCCTTGTTGGTAATCTATCGTACGAGTTATCGGTTCTTTCTGCAAGAATCCAAAGTAGGATTCCTCTCGAATGTATTCACACTACTAGTCCGAGGACGAGATCAATCTAGTGAGTATACTAGTATTACAGACTGTATACTGCAAGAAACAAAAAAAGAGAAAGAGAGCAAGAACTTATCTTTGATCTTAATGAGTGGCCCCATTTGACGCATGAATTATATCACGCATACCTAGGGGCGTAAACGGATCAGATGTATAATTACTATATCCTTATCCATTTATGAATCGAACGGATTCGGATAATATCCTCTTTACACGGATATAAGGTGGATTCGGACGGATATCGGATTTAATTCGGATTTTCAACTATTCATTTAGAGCATAAATTATTTAATAGTTATATAACGTTAGATGTAAGTATATTAGACCGAGGGAGAAATAATAACTATGTCTCTCTTTATGTATATCATTTTCATGTTTCTTAGTAAATATAGAGATGCGGTGTGATCGATTACAAATTTTTTATATAATTGATTTGGAAAAAAATTATTTAATCAATAATATACTATATGTAACTTATATTATTTTGTTAAATAGAGAGAGAATAGTAATATAATAAACATGTATACACATATATGTATATGCATATTAAGAAAAAACATGTGTGTTTATATACATATTTAATATAATATTTTATTTATCGGATACGGATTACGGATAAATCGGATAACATATATATTAATGGATATTTACACAGATCGGATGTTAAAATGGATCGAATGTGTGATTACCTTATCCTTATCCATTTATTATTCGAATATCTATAATCGGATACTGATAATATCCTCTTTAAGCGAATTCGGATAATATCCTCTTTAAACGGATTCGAATGCGGGTGGATATCAAATTTTCGGATATCTATTTACAGCCTTACGTATACCTTAGGAGTCTAAACCCCTTCTCTACTTATAAAGCATGGCTTGAACTCCAATCCCATGTAGGATAGGATCCTATTTAGATTTTGTCTACTATTTCTTATTTTTGAAGTATTAGTAACTTATCCAATAAGTTCCTTCAAGATCTTATCTTCTTAAAATAGAAATCCTAATCCAATTAGGTTTATTTATTTATTATAATCATATTAGAATAATTAAATAGAAGACATTTTAGGATTTAGAATTAATTCTAATACGGGTATAAAATTATTTCTCTAATTAATTTTATAATGGGGGCTTAAAATCAATTCTCCCATTTATTTTACTTGGGCAATATAATTAATTGATGCACGGTCTAATTGATTAATTAGACCGTGTGCCCATAAGCTTGCTCATGCCCCATATTAGGAATAGTGCGCTGATGGCCGACATTATATAGTCCGATCTATCTATTTCATTATAAAATTACAAATAATCTTTAAATAATAGATGAATTGATTTTGATCAAGGGAAAACACATTTTTGTGTGCTCTTGTATGTTCTGTATGTTTACAATTATATGTGCATGTATAAGAACTCCCATAATCCATCAAGTTGTTAGGACTTAGTTATTCAGGTTAATGACTCATGAAACAAGTCCTAACTGAACTGGATTAGAAATCACTCCAAGTCAATAAGTCCAACGAGCAATGAGAGTGTAACTTGATTCGATTAAGACTTGCTTATGGGATTGTATCCTTAAGAAGGAATCACCTAGTTTCATGGGATGCAAAGTGCATAGTAGATGCACACGCAATACAAGTGTACATGCTGGCTATTTAAAACGAGTACAACAAGGTGTCCTATGTGAGAAGAGTCCTGAATTGGAAATGTAGTAACCACTTCTAGAAGCGGAGACTTCTAGATGGCAAAACCTCACATTGGAGCCCTACTTATGTGCGCACTTTGCTTGATTTATTATGTAGCTTTCCATATTGTTATTTTTTTTGGCCGGGGTATGCCCTGTGTATTTGTCCATGGTCAAAATGAAGATTTTGTCATATTACTTTATGTTAGGAGAGTGGGACTTAGAAAGTGAGGTTTTTTGTGACACCCTAAACGGAGGGCCCCACGTCCCCCGCACTATGAACCCGGTCCACATATGAAATGGCAAGTCCATACATGAACCAAGCTTCAGTGAATGGAGACAGAAATAAAAAAACATCCTACGTTAAGTGGGCTAGACCCTGTACCAACAATTCAACAAGAACAAAAATGCGGAAGCAAGGTAATCAAACATTCAATATAACAATAGGAATACAATTCTAACAGGAATGTAAATACGGGTTCAACTAAATCATGATCATGTCCTAACCTGTCCCGAAACAATACAATGCAATAACACAAAACGGGTTCAACTAGGGCCCTAGATACCTGTCCAGAATCCAATAAAGTAAGATAAAGGTATAATGTGGCCTACAAGGCCCCAAATACAAAGCAGGAAAGGAACATGAGCTACAATGCAGTGTACAGGACCGAGACTAGAACAAAGACCTCAACAGACTCCCGCTTAACGACCACTGAACCTGCAAGACAGAAACTAAAAACAACGAGATGGAGGGGTCAGCCAACTGACTGAGTGAAGGGGTCAGCCAACTGACTGAGGGAAGGGGTTAACACACGCATATATATAAACAGGCAAACAAGCTGATGTAATTCCACTATAAGTTATTTGCTATTAAAACAGGTAACAGGAATTAGGAATCCATTAACACGTACGGGGTGGAATTACGTCCAGGCATACAATCAGGTAAGCAGGATATACAATGCATGTGTCGATATCCGTACACCCTCTATTGATGCCCGTTTTACCTTAACAATCCATGAGCTCCAGCTACTGAACAGGGACTGGGGGCATACCAGAGGTTACAGATATCTATGTATTATATTTTAGGGGACCCGGCGAGAACGGGCATTTATTCCATCCTGGACTCCACTTTTCACTTATTAATATGACAGGAACAGGAACAAATAAACAGTCAGGCAAGCAGGAATCAGGATTATAATTATCAATAACAGGAAAACAAGTACAATTACTCATTTTTCCTCCGGGTGCAATGTGACGGGTAGCTAGCCCTCACATCCGCAACAAAAACAATAGACAGTGGGTACATGACTCCTAAGGTCCGGAATCCCATCAATCCGCCAAACCTCCTCATGGACATCCGGGCTGCTCCAACAATGTGGAACTTATGCAAGAGGTCACCGTCAGCCCAATGCCTTCCCGGTTCGCTGAATACACAAGCCCTTGGAACCCACGATCAAGTACAGGATCCACACCAGCTAGCCCAGTGCTAGGAAAGCCGGGGGAAATAACAATATCTCGCAAAACAAGCTCAGGGTTAACACTACACCATTTATAAAGTATTTTCGGTACGTAGCCGGTATAAAAGATATGGCAAGTTTTATAAGAAAATTACTTGGCTTATTTAGGGCATGCAAGGTTATAGGTCGTTTATAAAAGAAAACCCCCACCTCTAAGTGAAAGAAGGACCAAGAGAGAAACCACGAACGTCTCCACCAAGGAGATTACTGTACAAGAAAGAAGACACGGTGTACTTGTGAGACACGACTCAAGAATGAAACCAAGTAGGACGCAAGACAATGTTCATGAAGTGTTGCATCATGTCATGGCATAATTTCATATGGAATAAATCATAAGAATTTCATGAATTGATGTGATCGTGTTCATGTACACAATTAATGTCCCCACCAATAGGCAAGTACACAAAATCACTTCATATATATGTCACGAATTCAATTACTCAAGATTAAGCAAGTAAGGATCAAGGAGTGTTGAATAATAACATAATTATCAATTAATTAAGCATACAATTCATATAAATCACATGCGGGGGTCAAGGAAGTGAAAGGAATGCAAGAAGAGAAGTTTAGGCAAAGTTTAGGAAAAGCTGATAGTTTTCGGAAACGCGCAGGCTGTAAAAAACAGGAATATCTAAAGTTCTAGAAGTTGGAATGGATTTTGGTTTGTTGGATTTGAAAGTACACAAATAGACCTTTTCAATTATATATGGCTCGACTTATGGTTCAAAGCGATGTGAAAATGGCATAGGCCCGAAGTTGGATGAATGCAGATTGTCGATAAAGTGGCAACACCAAAATAGATTGATTATATCTCACAAACCAAATAAGATATTGAGTTGATTACAATTGGAGGATGTTCTGGACTTTAAGAGATTTAAGTGGTTAAAAATTCAGGACAATCGGAGTTCATTTGAATAGGTAACGGAGAAGGAAATCGAGACGGATAAAGAATAAAAGGACAAAACAGTAGGCCAATCAAAAAGGGGGGTAATGGGGGTTACCATTCTTAAGGAAATTTTGGTCACGGGGGTTACCAGAGGCAGGCGATTTTTCCCCAACAAAGGAACAAGGTAACGGGGGTTACAAATTTTAAGTGTAAACGGGGTAACTAGGGTTACTCCCCCCGAACTGTAACTCCAAGTTCCGCCTACAATGGAGGAACATACACTCACACCACACCACAACCCCAAAATCGCACAATAATCAAGCCACAAGACGTATACAACACGTAGATCACATATTTGCACATTAGAACTTACGAAACGAGCTCAAACACATAAATCTCCCAACCCGACACTATTTATCGTCTTTCCCAATTAGCCAAATAACACGAATCCAAGGCACGAAAGGGGTATCAAATCAAAGCACATAACGAATAGAGCACAAATCTTACCTTAGGTCATTGATCGGACGGTTGGATCTCTCTTGCTCGAGCTCGAGAGCTTTGGGGCCAAAAGGGGTAGATTTTCTCCTTCTCTCTCTTCCTTGTGCTGAACGTGGGAAAACAATGGGGAGAAAGGGGAGAGATTTCTCCCTTTTCTTGGACTGAAACGGGTCGTCCAAAAACGGGTAGGGTCGATGACATCCGGTTCATTCGGATCAGATTTTAAAACAGTAGGGCAATCAAATGGCTTTAGAAAAATATAAGGTTAATCCATTGAATCCGAATCATCGGAACGAACTCAATGAGAAGGTTGGAATTCGAATTCGAATTCCCGAGCTCAAGGTAGCCACGAATGGCCCCAAAACACCCTAATTATAATTAGGTCCCTGAATTGCAATTATTGGAAAATTGAGTCCAAGTACAATTTAAATAAATTCTAAGGCGCACGTGATTAAAATAAACTTCAAGTTGACATGTAGACATGCGACGTCACATAAATCACATAAAAACAGAATTAAACTCTCTCGTGACGTCGTACATGGCTTGCCGGAAGAACGGGGTGTCACAACCTCTCCCCCTTAAAAAGGACCTACCCTCAGGTCTACTGCCTCGAGTTCTAGACTCTAAGGAAAACCTCTCTGTGTTCATCCCACGTGGGGTTCACGACATCTCGACAGGAATTAGTTTGGAAAAAGGTCTTCAAGCCTGAAGGGGCTTCAATGCTCACCACAAGTTTCTCACAAACTTGATTCAACCATAAGTAGTCCGTACGTCTCGCATGATAAGAGGGTATAAACGAGATTCAGCTACTACCGTTTGAATCCATCCTAACCATTCCACGACTCGGCATCACGAGTGGAGTTGTTAACGAACTCCCACCACTCGTTCTCCAACCCATACGGGTCTTCTATCACCACATCAACTTCACGGTTTGAAGTTGGTTTCTTGAACCACCACTAGCTTCTACACATGGTCTCCAAACACTTGTTGCAAAGTCCGTAGCACGGCACGATTCTCGTCTCACCATATTACTAAGACAGTCGCTCCCTCCAAAAGGAACTAACAAGTAACAAGCAACCACATATAACCATAAATAAAAGAATGCATGATGCACGTGATATGTATGTTTGAAGTTACCGTTCACTGTGGTTTTGGGAAGCTTTCATTGTCGTGATCCGATTTGACACTCGATTCTTTGTTGGAGTTTCCTTTGCTCGTAGTTTCAAACTTTGGAATCCCGATGTGTTGATATTTCAATGACCACCCGGTCTTCATCCCATAATCAATTTCCCATCTTTACCAAACTCTACACTCTGAAGTTCCACTCTTGAAACCCAATCAACTTGTTCTTCATCACAGGTCATATTCGACCTGTCAGCTGCTCGAGCTAGTCATTTAGTAGCTCGAATTCCCATTTCTAATCCTAGTAGTGTTCCTGACTCATTATGGAAAAATGGTTGACGAGTCGGTAACCCATCTTATTCATGTGGTATATTCTCCCCGAATATTGAACTTCCAAAGCTCGGTTGCATTGACTCTCACTTAGTCCAACACGAAATATGATGACTGGAATAGGTTTCCTTACCCAATACCCTCTCTACCAATCCTTGCAATTCCTTCAAGGTCCCATTGTCTTTAAGGTATGAGACACAATATTCAAAACAAAATTCTTTCAATTTTGGGAGGTTGAGTCTGTACGCGTCCTGTAATAAGATATCAACGGTGTTGATTATGCAACCTAAATTATCATTGATCACCTTTTACCTTGTCTTGTCGTTGCAATTCCCAAGCACTCCTCGAGTCCACATCTTCATCTCTCGAAGTACTTGTCTCTTCCATTATTATTCCCGAAATTTCATCCACCTCGCTTTTGAAGTCGTATCGATTGCTAAATCTTCCAATCCATCCCTTGCCACTTTTGTAAAATCTCGTTACTTATTGATTCTTGCATTTCCATTTTCCTACTAGGAGTAATCCATTCGAGTTCCATCAAGAATTTAATTCATCCCCCGATCGGTTCTCCCCCTTAAGAATTTCTATCCTAACTCCTTGAACTTGTTCTAACAACTCTCGGATCAAATATCCTCGATTCCTTCAAATTAACTTTCTTGATACAAACCGTTCTAGCTATGTCCCGTTTCCAGTTATCTCTCCCACATTCACTTTGAAGTGAGGGGTAAGAATACCAACCCACTTCTTTCACTCTCAATTTCCGGCTCTACTTTCCGAGCATTGGTATTTCCTTTTCCCTTTCGTTCCCCACTTTACAGCCTAAAATTCTTCTTCTCTTGATTCGAATATGGCTTGGTTGAAATAATATTGGTGGGTGAGGTGGAGGAATTTCCTATCAAGTAAACACTGAATAATGCGTGTCGGGCTAAGATGCTAATGCACGTAGTACACTTGCAAGCAATTAATAATGCGACACATTGGAGCAATTATATCAAGTAAAGATGCACGCACATATAAACAAAGGGATTAAATAATTTAATACGATGTATGATGCAAGTGCCATGAATATATTAAACCTGTCACCATAGTGGTAAACTTTAGCTCGACAACTTGTTCTTCATTTCTCCAATTACGGGCTTATCTCGAATTTGTTAATTATTTCTTGTTTACCCACGGTCTTCTAAATCTTCAAAGTTTTTCTTGTATCAACTTATGTTGCCTTGGCCCGAGATTGCGATTCTTGAGTCCAAATTCTTATACCTCCATGGAGTCCGTGTCTTGACTTATTCTCATGTATCGATCTCCAAAGGTTGTTTGAATCTTCACCTTGATTGTCACCTTGATAAAAGTCCCCTTGACTTATCTCTTGTGAATTCAAATTCGTTAAAAGATTCGTCCTCGAATTGCTTACACTTGAGCACATAATTTCCTTCCAAAAGCTCCTTGCCTTTCTTTATCGTTTCCATTTGTTGCTTCATATCTTCCATAGGTTTGTATTCACCGTGGTTGATTGGCTTTCTTTAACTCTTCCCAATTCGGCTTCTGTCTCACCCCAAACCTGAAGTGTCTCAATTCCCTCTTCTCCGAACTTGACTTCTAAGAGCTTGATTTATTCGAAAACTCTTCTTTGATGATTTTATTGTTCACCATTCATGGACCCTAGTATATTCTGAATCTTCTACTCCGAACTTGAATTCAAATAGCTTGATTCACTTGGAAGCTCATCCTCGACGATCTTTGTTGCTTATCTCTAACAACTGGTTTTACCTTAAACTCCCTTGAAGGTCTTCACTTCCTTATTGATTAAAATTTTCGGATTTAACACCTCTAATATTTTCCTTCACTCTATTCCTTGGTTTAGACGATCCCGTTGAATCCGGTTGAATAACTTTTGTAACGTAGGTGTATGTGTTGATCTTGTGAGTTACTCTTGTAAGTGCTAAACACCATACACCCTACCCTTATTTCACTGAGTATTCACCAACTTCGATAGAGCTTGCGAACTTTTCCCACAAATTGGCCTCCTATTCCGGCCTCTACCACTCGAGCCATAACCCATTTAGGAAAAGCCACGACTCCCGTATTATTGTATATAACTCCCGACGTATTCCTTACCTCTTCCATGTTTGAAAGTAAAGTTTGTGATAGATTGTTGTTATCGTAGAGACTGGCCGTGGTTTGATAATATCTTCGTAATCTATAAATCATAATTCATTTCAAATCCAAATACATGTGGTTAGTGCATGCTCATCCCACATAATTAACACCAACGACACGGATTCGATGCAAAATGCAACATATAAGTCAACAAAGTTTGAAAGAAGAACATTTAATTACTCAAGAACAATGCAATGCACACGTTTCCAAGTAGTTCCTAAGCCGTACGACCTACACTCGACTCGACATGACACTAGAACTCCGGTTTTGCAACCTAGAGCTCTGATACCACTTTAGGATGTGAACCCTAAACGGAGGGTCCCACATCCCACGCACTATGAACCCAGTCCACACATGAAATGGCAAGTCCATACATGAACCAAGCTCACAGTGCATGGAGACAGAAATAAAAAAAACATCCTGCGTTAGGCGGGACTAGACCCTGTACTAACAATTCAACAGGAATAAGAATGCGGAAGCAAGGCTATCAAACATTCAATATAACAATAGGAATAAAATTTAAACAGGAATGTAAATATGGGTTCAACTAAATCATGATCATGTCCTAACCTGTCCCGAAACAATACAGTGCAATAACACAAAACGGGTTCAACTAGGGCCCTAGAAACCTGTCCCGAATCCAATAAAACAAGATAAAGGTACAATATGGTCTATAAGGCCCCAATACAAAGCAGGAAAGGAACATGTGCTACAATGCAGTGTACAGGGCCAAGACTAGAGCAAAGACCTCAACAGACTCCCGCTTAACGACCACTGAACCTGCAAGACAGAAACTAAAAACAACGAGAGGGAGGGGTCAGCCAACTGACTGAGTGAAGGGGTTAACACACGCATATATATAAACAGGCAATCAAGCAGGCGTAATTCCACTATACGTTATTTGTTATTAAAACATGTAATAGGAATCAGGAATCAATTAACACGTACGGGTGGAATTACGTCCAGGCATGCAATCAAGTAAGCAGGATATATAATGCATGTGTTCATATCCGTACACCCTCTGTTGATGCCCGTTTTACCATAACAATCCACGAGCACCAGCTGCAGAACAGGGACTGGAGGCATGCCAGAGGTTACGGATATCTATGTATTACATTTTAGGGGACCCGGCGAGAACAGGTATTTATTCCATCCTGGACTCCAGTTTTCACTTATTAACATGACAAGAACAGGAACAAATAAATAGTTAGCCAAGCAGGAATCAGGATTGTAATTATCAATAACAGAAAAACAAGTAAAATTACTTATTTTTCCTCCGGGTGCAACGTGGCGGGTATCTAGCCCTCACATCCGCAAGAAAAACAGTGGACAGTGGGTACATGACTCCCAAGCTCCCGAATCGCATTGATCTGCTAAACCTCCTGACGGACATCCGAGTTGCTCCAACAATGTGGGACTTGTGCAAGAGGTCACCGTCAGCCGATGCCTCCCCGGTTCGCTCAATACACAAGCCCTTGGGCCCTACAATCAAGTACAGGATCCACACTAGCTAGCCCAGCGCTAGGAAAGCCAGGGGCAGTAACAATATCTTGCAAAACAAGCTCAGGGTTAACACTACACCATTTATAAAGCATTTCCAGTACATAGCCAATAAAAAGATATGGCAAATTTTATAAGAAAATCACTTGGCTTATTTAGGGCATGCAATGTTATAGGTCGTTTATAAAAGAAAACCCTCACCTCTAAATGAAAGAAGGAACAAAAGAGAAACCACGAACGTCTCCACCAAGTAGATTACTGTACAAGAAAGAAAACACGATGTACTTGTGAGACACGACTCAAGAATGAAACCAAGTAGGACGCACGACAATGTTCATGAAGTGGTGCATCATGTCATGGCATGATTTCATATGCAGAAAATCATAAGAATGTCATAAATTGATGTGATCGTGTTCATGTGCACAATTAATGTCCCCAAATATAGGCAAGTATACAAATTCACTTCATATATATATCACGAATTCAATTAATCAAGTTTAAGCAAGTAAGGATCAAGGAGTGTCAAATAATAACATAATTATCAATTAATCAAGCATAAAATTCATATAAATCACTACGGGGTCAAGGAAGTGAAAGGAACGCAAGAAGAGAGGTTTAGGCAAAGTTTAGGAAGAGTTGACAGTTTTCAGAAACACGCAGGTTGTAGAAAAATAGGAATATCTCAAGTTCTAGAAGTTGGAATGGAGTTTGGTTTGTTGGATATGAAAGTAGACAAATAGAAATTTTCAATGATATATTTCTAGACTTGTGGGTCAAAGCGAGGTGAAAATCGCGTTGGCCCGAAGTTGGATGAATGCAGATTGTCGGTGAAGTGGCGACACCAAAATGGATTGATTATATCTCACAAATCAAATAACATATTGAGGTGATTCCAATTGGAGGATGTTCTGGACTTCAAGAGGTTTAAGTGGTTAAAAATTTAGGTCAATCGGAGTTCATTTGAATAGGTAACAGAGAATGAAACCGGGACGGAAAAAGAATAAAAGGGCAAAGCTGTAGGCCTGTCAAAAAGAAGGGTAACGGGGGTTACCATTCTTAAGGAAAAATTTGGTAACGGGGGTTACCAGAGGCAGGCGATTTTTTCCCAACAAAGGAACAAGGTAACGGGGGTTACAAATTTTAAGTGTAAACGGGGTAACGGGGGTTACTCCCCCCGAACTGCAACTCCAAGTTCCGCCTACAATGGCGGAACACACACCCAAACACACACTCACACCCCACCACAACCCCAAAATCACACAATAATCAAGCCACGAGATATATACAACTTGTAGATCACATATTTGCACATTAGAACTCACGAAACGAGCTCGAGCACATAAATCTCCCAACCCGACACTATTCACCGTCTTTCCCAATTAGCCAAATAACACGAATCCAAGGCACGAAAGGGGTATCAAATCAAAGCACGTAATGAATAGAGCACAAATCTTACCTTAGGCCGTTTATTGGACGGTTGGATCTCGCTTGCTCAAGCTCGAGAGCTTTGGGGCCAAAAGGGATGGATTTTCTCCTTCTCTCTCTTCCTTGTGCTGAACGTGGGAAAAAAACGGGGAGAAAGGGGAGAGATTTCTCCCTTTTCTTGGGCTTAAACGGGTCGGCCAAAAATGGGTAGGGTCAACGATATCCGATCCATTCGGATCGGATTTGAAAACGGTAGGGCAATCAAATGGCTATAGAAAAATATAAGGTTAATCCATTGAATCCGAATCATCGAAACGAACTCAATGAGAAGGTTGGAATTCGAATCCGAATTCCCGAGCTCAAGGTAGCCATAAATGGCCCCAAAACGCTTTAATTATAATTAGGTCTCTAACTTGCAATTATTGGACAATTGAGTTCAAGTACAATTTAAATAAATTTTAAGGTGAACGTAATTAAAATAAACTTCACGTAGACATGCGACGTCACATAAATCACATAAAAACTGAATTAAACTCTCTCGTGACGTCGTACGTAGCTTACCAGAAGAACAGGGTGTCATATTTTTTTTTTCATTTTGGAGACAAGGACCCAAGGAGCAAGATGGATTCACAAATCAAAGAGTAAGGCGCCATAATTGAAGACCCCTCAAAATTTCAGGGAAGGTTTATTTTCTATTAATATAATAGATAGGGTTTTCCATTAAATTCTGTACCCCTATGTGATATGAACTGTCTTATGTGGCATAAATGTTAGAACAAGTGATTATGGAGTGGCTCCCATAAATACATATAGGATAGGATACCCATGATCGTCTCATAATTAGTATCATGATAGGACATGTTATCTGCTAATTGCTTCTGTGATGCATTTTATATGAAACTGCATTAATTAAGACAATTAAAATTGGATAACATTATATGTTGGTGAGGTCATCCCGGACAACTCTCTGGAAATTCAAAAATCCCCTTTTAAAATATTGAGCAATTTCGAATAAATAGGTATTTTATCAGGGTAATAAAATTCCTAGCATTCCATCGATAGGATTTAGGACTTAATGGGTAAGCTAGTTGCTGTCTCACGAGTCGTGGGGTAATTAGTACAATCTATTAACTCTTAGTGTCCTGATTAATCACTTTAAGCAATTGATATTTCTTGACCATTTTAGAATGGGTGATGTCTCACGAGTCGTGGGTCTTTTCGGACTAAGTTTCTCGAGATCTTATGATTTATGGGTTCTGCTCAACACTGAAGTAGATATGGATGTCTCACGAGTCATGGGCCCATGATTGAAAGATCAGTGATGCATAAATATTACTAGGAATTCCATAGGGATGGAATCGGCAATTCGTACCTACCTAAAGATTCTTTTAGACCTTTAGATGTTTCAAGAGTCGTGGGTCCAAAAGTAAGAATGCTTGGGATCCTAGTACCCATTGAGAAAATAAGTTTCTTCTAAGGTAGTTAGGGATTTATAGACCTTTTAAAAATAATGGCAGAACATATTTCTAAAGACCTTGATAAAATGTATAATCGTTATTATTCAACATGCTTATGATTTCTCTGTTTTTCATTTGGGTTGTAGTTATATGATTCTCTACAATTGAAATGGCAACTAAAAATGCTCTAGTATCCATCCTCAAATCAAACAAGTTGACGGGGCCCAATTACTCTGATCGGCTTCGGAATTTAAAGATAGTTTTAGATTCTGAAAAGAGAAGATATGTTCTCTTCGAGGGAGAGCCTGTCGCTGAAGGCGAGGCTCCGACTCAGGCCGAAAGAGATGCGATTACAAAGTGGAATGAAGATAATCTTCAAGCCCGTTGCCTCATGTTGGCCAACATGTCTCCGAACATACAAAGGCAACACGAGTCAATGGAAAACGCTTGGGAGATTTATGACCACCTTGAGAAATTGTACCACCCCAAAGAGCGTGTTTTAAGGTATAACACCTCCAAGGAGCTCTTTCATCTCAGAATGAAAGAAGGTACAAGAGTCCATGAACACGGTCTCAAGTTTCATGCTTTGAACAAGAAAATAACCTCCATGGAGATGCCACCGAGTGAAGAACTCGTTGTGGACTTGTTGCTCGCATCGCTTCCACCATCATTCAATCCTTTCGTGTTGAACTTCAACATGAATCATGCTCATGCTACTGTCGCTAAGCTAATTAGTCAACTTGTGACTGCTGAACACATGATCAAGAAGGATAACAAAGTAATGATGGTCATTTCTTTTCTAGGCCTTCTAAAGGCAAAGGGAAGAAAGTTCCCAAGATGAAGGGATCTCTTAAACCCGAATGAGGGGTTAAAAAGAGAAAGGACAAGAAGAAAAGAGATCAGAGAGAGGACGTTTGCCACCATTGTAGCAAGAAAGGGCATTGGAAGAGGAACTGCCAAGAGTACAAGGATACTCTAAAGAAAGGTGCGTTTATTGTTGAAGTAAATCTATCTGTTGGTTCTAATTCTTGGGTACTTGATACCGGCTATGGAGCTCATATCTGTAATGATGTACAGATGCTAAATGAGGTTTGGTAACTTGAAGAAGGAGATTGCGTCTTGAAGGTTGGGAATAGATCAAGCGTTCAAGCTCAAGCCATTGGGATGTGTAGATTAGATTTAGGTGTCTTTACTTTAGTTTTGAATAAAGTCTTTTATGTACCTTCTATTATTCGTAATATTATTTTCATTCCAATACTTAATTGTGAAGGATTTGAAACTTTCTCTTAGAAATGGAAACTTTTATCTTAAGAAGAATAAAACTTCTGTTTTGCTTGGTACATTATCTAATGGGCTTTACACAACTAAAGACACTAATATTTTGAATATACAACAAATAAACAAATGCAAAAGAGATGACAAGATCTCGGCTTCTTTATGGCACGCACGTTTAGGGCATATCTCCAAAGATAGGATTGCTAAGTTAACTAATTTAGGATCATTCTATGATTATGAACTTAAAGAGTTAACTCATTATGAATCATGTCTTAAAGGAAAGATGGCCAAAACTCCCTTTAATGGTAAAGTGGAACGTGCCACTAAAGTATTGGATTTAATCCATACTGATGTTTGTGGACCACTTAGTGTAAGTACGAGAAACAATCATCAGTGTTTCATAACCTTCATGAACGACTTCAGTCATTTTGGTTATGTGTACTTAATAAAGTATAAATCCGAAACCTTTGAGAAATTCTTAGAATTTCAAAAGGAGGTTGAGAACCAAACCGATCACAAGATAAAGAGACTTCGATCTGATTGAGGTGGCGAGTATCTAAGTGCTGAACTCCTTAGTCATCTCAGAGATAATGGAATTATCTCTCAGTGGACTCCTCAGGGAACTTCTCAATTAAATGGAGTTTCGGAGAGAAGAAACAGAACCCTACTTGATATGGTTCGTTCCATGATGAGCTTCACTGAATTGCCACCTTTATTTTGGGGTTCTCTCCAAATCTGTACCCAAAACCCCATTCGAAATGTGGTTTGGCAAAACCCCTAATTACTCTTACTTAAGAATTTGGGGTTGTTCTGCTTACGTGAAGAGGACAGTGGGAGATAAGCTGGAAGTTAGATCAAGCTTCTGTAACTCTGTAAGATATCCTAAAGAGTCAATAGGATATTATTTCTACGATCCTCTTGAATAAAAGGCCTGTGTGTCAAGAAATGCCACTTTTCTTGAGGACTCATTCCTTAGAGGAAAGAAAGGCAAGATCGTAGAACTCGAAGAAGTTCGAGACCAAGGTCCCACGCCTAGTTTGGAGACTAATGTCCCTCAGCCAATCCCAAAGAGTGACATATGTGAAAATCCTCCTCAAGTAAGACGTTCCAAACGCATTCCTAGACAACCAGAGTGATAGTATGGTTTTCTCCACCAAACATCTCAAATGGATAATGATCCGTTAACTTATGAGATGGCACTGTTAGATTCGGGCTCTGAGCAGCGGAAAGAAGCAATGAAATCCGAAATGGATTCCATGTACTCTAATCAAGTTTGGACCTTGGTTGATCCATCTGATGAGATCAGGCCCATAGGGTGTAAATGGATATATAAGCGCAAGCTTGGAGTAGATGGAAGCGTGGCAGCCTTTAAATCAAGATTAGTTGCTAAGGGTTTTACTCAAAGGCCAGGTGTAGACTTTGATGAAACCTTCACACCGGCTGCAATGCAAAAGTCTATTCGGATCTGTCTTGCCATTGCTGCATATTGTAACTATGAGATATGGCAAATGGATGTGAAAACTGCCTTTCTCAATGGAGACATTGACAAAGACATTTACATGGAGTAGCCCATGGGTTTCACATTCAGTGGGAGCGAATAAAAGGTTTGTAAGCTCCAAATATTAATCTATGGATTGAAACAAGCTTCTAGGAAATGGAACATTCGGTTTGATGATACGGTCAAATCGTTTGGCTTTATTTAAAATTCGAATGAGTCCTGCATGTACAAGAAAGAATTGAAAACCTCGGTTCAATTTCTGATACTTTATGTAGATGACATCCTCCTCATTGGGAATGCTAAGGATGACATGAAAGTAACAAAGTCTTGGTTGTCGAACCAATTTGAGATGAAGGATCTTGGTGATGAATCCTACATTCTCGGTATAAAGATCTATCGAGATGGATCTAGGAGATTATTAGGATTATCACAGTCGGTTTGCATAGATAAAATACTAAAGAGGATTAGTATGGAAGATTCCAAACGTGGGAAACTTCCAATGGGCCCGAGAACAGTTCTTTCGGAGAAGCTGTGTCCCAAGACTGAACTTGAAAAGTCCAGGATGTCCAAAGTTCCTTATGCATCAGCAATAGGAAACATAATGTATGCAATGTTATGTACTCGACCGGATGTAGCATATGCATTCAGCGTGATTAGCCGATTCCAATCTGACCTTGGTGAAGGTCACTGGACTGCTGTAAAGAACATCCTTAAGTACTTTAGCTAATTCCAATCTGACCTTGGTTTATGGAGGCCAACAAGATCTTGTTATTAGAGGATACTATGATGCAAGCTTTGCATCAGACATTGATGACTTTAAATCCATGTCAGGATACATATTCTGCCTGAATAGTGGAGCAGTGAGTTGGAAAAGTTCCAAACAAGCGACCATTGCAGATTCGACCACTAAGGCCGAATACTTAGCCACAAATGATGTTGTTAAGGAAGGTGTTTGGGTAAGAAACTTCGTCCACTAGCTGGGTGTAGTTCCTAGCATTAAAGACCCCGTTACAGTGTTTTGTGACAACACAGGGGCAGTTGCTCAAGCAAGAGAACCAAGATCTCACCAAAGGACCAAGCACATTTTGAGGAAGTATCACCTGATTCGTGATATAATCAAGAGAGGAGATGTGCAAATTGAAAGGGTCACATCGACAGAGAACATGGTAGATCCACTAACTAAAGCTCTTAGTCAACAGGCTTTCGAAGGACATCTTCAGAAGATGGGACTTAGATTAGCACCTGAATGGCTTTGATGGGTAAGTGGGAGATTGTTAGGAATAGTGCCCTTAAAGCAGCTTTTATGCTTTACTATTTCCTTATAAAATCACAAACAATCTTTGAATAATAAACTAGATGATTTTGTTCATAGGCGATCACTTCTTTACGTGCTTATTTATGTCTTTGTGGGTTTGACGTTTGACTGTGTTTTGCATGTTTTGAACTCCCCTAATCCGATGAGGCCATTAAGAACTTTTCCCTTGTGAGAACGACACATGAAATAAGTTCTTAACTCCATAGGCAAGGATTAGAAACTTCTCCAAGCCGATGAGTCCGATAGATAGTGTGAGTGTCGACCTTGACTCCGTTGAGACTTGTTTATGAGATTATGTCCTTTTGAAGGACCATTCAGTTTCATGGAGTGATAAGTGCATACGATGATGCATTCATAATACATAAGGGTGATTGTTACAAGAACTTCATCACTGAGATGTCCCGCGTGAGAACATTCCTGAATAGGAAAGGAAGTCTCCTGGAAACTTTCAGATTAGGAAACCTCTCATGGGTCAATGACATGATTAATAATCCTTTGACTTGATATTCTGTAATGTCTCATATGAGCTAATTGTAACCTTTGATATAGGCTCAAAAGGGTGTCGCCATATATACACTTGAACCACGGCCTATGTTGGGATTACACAAGTGGCATATGTAGAATTAGTAGAATCAATAAAGGACCTACAATTGTTAAGAACAAGAATGATCTCTTAATGATTAAGTTGTTTGTAGTCCATTAAATATTAAACCCTTGGCCAAGGTGGATAAAAGATCAAGACATCAAGAAAATGGGGTTTTCTTGGATTGAGATGTAAATGGATATGAAACGAACTTAACTTTAAAGATCAAGAATAACAAGGCTCTGAGAATATTCTCATGCCTTAGTTCTTGATTGAGAGATGGAGTTGTAAGAGGATCGTATTTCACTGATTGTCATTGACGAAAAGGTTCTTCGATTCATTTCGTTATTCGGCTAGGGGTCACACACCCATTGCTAGATTACGGTAGTGTGATCTTTGAAGTGATTAATTAATTGTGGGAGTTAATTAATTACTGTCACTGCTAATCGAATAATGAACCTAAAGGGTCACACACAGATGCCAGAATACGAGGGTTATGGTAGGATGTTAATATGATTAACGAAGGATCAAATTGTTGATCGAAATGGGAGTATTTACACGTGGACTGCTACCACGTGTCAAGCACACATGACTTCCACGTGTCACGTGGCCTGTACGGCTGCCACGTGTCGCGCACACGTGGCTTCACGCGTGGCTCCAACGTGTGATTATTTCACACGTGAATTCTTTTCTAGAATTAATTAATTAAATTATAATTAATTAATTTTGGTCTTTTAATTAATTATGAATTAATTCTTAAGACTTTTCTCAAAAGATTTAACCCAATAAATAATTAATTATGAATTAAGTTATTTATTGAATAAATTGATTTTTGACTTTATTGGATAAAGGTTGAAAAGTCAAACTTTCTATTATAGGAGAGAGAAAGCATCCCTTGCAAGGCTTGGAGAATAAGTTGGGATCTTATTTACTAATTAAAAGTTAATAATTAATTAGTTAATTAGTGAGCAAGAAAACAAAGTCCCACTAGGCTTTGGAAGCCTCTAGGGTTCGAACCCCACTAGTATAAATATTAGTGGAGATGTTTCTCTCATTCTTTAGACCAACGTTCTTGAAGCGTTAGATTTTTGAGAAAAATAAAAGAAAAGTTTTCAAAGTAAAATATCCTAGCCGAAAACAAGCCATGAAACCAGCATTCTCACTAGCTTGATCTTGTTCTAGGATGGGTGTGGATACGCTTTGGAGGATTGCCTACTTTGGGAACTAATCGAAGGATGTTCGAGGGACATTCCGCTTGAAGGGTGTTTGATAGGTGGTATCAACATTACAAGAAATCTTCAATCAAAGTGAGTTTCTTCAAATACCCTATGATACGATACGAACATTGAAAGTTTTTAGATCTGCTTTTAGAAAATTTTTAAAACTTCCGCTCTGCTAACTCTGCTGTTTTCCAACAACAATGTGATCGACACCTATATGCTACAATTGCCATGTGTACACTTGCACTACACAGGGTTTTAATTAAAACTTTTGAGAAAACCCGGAATAGCGAGACATCTCAGTGATGAAGTTCTTATAACAATCACCCTTATGTATTATGAGCGTATCATCGTATGCACTTATCACTCTATGAAACTGAGTGATCCTTCTCAAGGACATAATCACATAAGCAAGTTTCTACGGAGTCAAGGTTAACATGTATGTAGGTTTGTTAGAATTTGGAATTTGAGTTTGATTCTTGATTGTAACCTTGTGAGTTTGCATATTTACATGAGAATCCATGAATTTAATTGCTCTTATGCCTTGGTTGTTGAAGCTTGATGAACTTGTGCATGTTTGGGGGTTTGAATGATTATTTTGGATGATTTAAGTGTTGATACATGTGTTATGTGTTGTATAATTGAGGTATGATATGTGTTTAGGTGTTAAGACTTGTTCTATGTCATTTTGGTTGATGCTTTGTGGTCTTTTTGGTGTGTCTCGAGTTCACCCCTGCTTTTCCCTGTTTTTTCCCGTTTCTGTACTGAGACACGTGGGTGTCTCCATTTGCACTAAATGGGAGACACGACAGTGTCTTCTCCCCTCGTAGCATCTGTACTGAGACACGGGCGTGTCTCAGTTTGGCCATGAGGTGAGACAGGCCTGTGTCTCACCCTTTTCTTGCTCTTGTTTGTTTTATTCTTTCTTTAATTGTTTCGTGAATTCTCTTGTTACTTCATTTACGATGTATATGCATTGTAATCATGTTGATATATGTGTTATGGTCTGGTATGGAGCTCGTGAACATTTTCATAACATATTAACCTTGAAATCTTATATCATAACATCCATACACATGTCGTTCGTTGATTAATTGGTTCATAAGTCACGAGTCTTATGTACACTTGTGTTTCTTGCACAGAGCTCAACCCTGTTGTTGAGGAGCAAGATCCTTAGGCTTCACTTCTTGAGTTCTCTCCACACTCTCTTGTCAAGGTAAGGTTTTATTCTTAGTTACTTAGAACCCTTAATATCTCGTGTGATTATTTAAGCCAAAATGTAATATTCATATGTATACCTTGAAAAAAATGATTAATTATGCAAAGGTTTTCAAATGTTTTCATGAAAATATTTTGGGGAGAATCATGCACATGTTATTTGGCCCCGGGGAAATGTGTGAATGGAGACCGGTACAGCATCGGGCCATCGAATAAGCTATTGCATACAGTACCCTTTGAGAATTTCTCACGCGACCGTGTAGTGCGGAAGGTGAGATATTCTTAATCTGGTTGTTAACGCATCGAAGGAGCGGGTATGAGTCATGATCCCCCATCTTGATATTATCTCATGAGGTGGTTTGGGCCTTGCAAACCCTTCCTCGGCCCCGGAGGAAGAAGGATGGAAAATTATGATTATTTCTCATGATTATGATTACGGATACTATGATTATGTTATGCATGAACGCTTAATCAAGTTTTATGCACACACTATAGGAGTAAGGTTGGAGAATTACCCACTGGCCGGGCCTCGTAAAGGTTATGAATTGTCAAGTAATAATACGATATCCGTAATTCCGAGCGATGCTTCTCTTAACTACCCACTTGGGTTACTCTAAAACTCTACTCGGAGTTATGGATTGCTTGCGCATGTGATATATTTATTATGTCCCTCACCCAGTCCTTGGACTGATACCCCACGTTGTTTTAGTCTTTTGCAGGGTTTGCTAGGCGGGGAATAAGGACTTCTTGAAGTCTTTATTTTGGTCCTAGCATATCTTTCTTTATTTGTATCTCATACTTTGATATTTTCAAATTATGTATTAATCTATTTTGGGAGAATTATTATAAATATTCGGGCCGTGTAAGGCCATGGTTGTATTACTCCTTTTATATATATTTACTTTAGGTGGAGTTGGTATGCTTGTAATGCGTTTATGCTTTCGCTTTTATTTATTTTGCATTGTTCTACTTAGTTTAAGGGTTTGCCCCGCTTTGCCAGGTCAAGTTATTTTATTTTGTCACCCGTTCGCCACGTGTTTGATTCATCTATGAACCTTCGTTTCATGCGTGGATCGGACTAATGGTGCATGGGATGTGGCGCCTATCGATGCGGGTGCTACATCCTAAAGTGGTATCAGAGCCTAGGTTACAAAACTGGGCTCTTGAGTCATGTCTTGTCGGTCTAGGTCGTATGGCTTAGGAATTACTTGTCAACTTGGAAGTCTTGCATTATTATATGAGCATTTCATGATTGATTACTTGGTGCACCTTAATTGCATTTTTTGAATATTGTATAAACCAGCACGCATTTCTCAATGTTTAATTGTAGATAGCTCATGGTAGACCCGTACACCGAGATAGGAGATCTCCATCACCATCTTCGATATCAACAATAACAACCGCCTCATATGAATATGGAAAACTTCATGGTGGCCACGGTGTATAACTATGTTGATCAAAGGAGGGCCCAAGCTCTACCTCTACCACAACCAGTTCAACCTCCACCGCCACCACCGGTTAGGGATGCACGTGGTATTTTTCTCAACTACAATCCCCTGAGATTCGCGGGTACCACAGATGATGCCATGGAGAAAGATTGGCTATTCCGTCTAGAGAGGATCTACAATATTCGCCCATTCACCACTTTGGAGCGAGCTGAGTTTGCCATTTCCAACTCGATAGGGAGGCATTCGATTGGTGGGAAAGGACCCGAGAGAATTTAGAGGTGGCCAAAGAAGAATTGACTTAGGATGTTTTCAAGAGAGAGTTCCGAGAGGCTTTTGTTCCCGAGGTATTCCGAGAAAGAAAAGAAGAAGAATTCATGGATTTGAAGCAAGGGGGCTGATCGGTAGCCCAATACTTGGCCTCATTCAATAGACTTGGAAAATATGCCCCACAAATTACCCTTGATGAGAAGAAGAAGGTGAGAAAATTCATAGCCGGTTTGAGAGAGGACCTAAGGCATGGACAAGCCGAGCATAACTTTGAATCTTTTACCGATACCGTTTAACGTGCCCTTATCCAAGAGGAAGAGTACCGGAAGAAGGACCCCGCCCATCGATCACATCAACTGGGACAAGGTTCAGGGTCCGGTTCAAAAAGCCCTGCTTATCCGGTGGCACCACCCGTTAAAGCTCCATTTGCTAAGGGTCCGGGGAAGAAACCCCGAGTGGCGGGGTCGGCACTACGACCACCTCAAGCACCTCTGCCGCTGCATCAATCCAAGCCATGCGCTCAATGCGGAGGCCCTACTCATACTTGGGAGACTTGCCACCGTCGCCTTGGCACTTGTTTGATTTGTGGGTCGATGGAGCATCAGACAGCCGAATGCACTTAATTTAGACCGGGTCCGAATGGCAGGCAAAGGCAATTGATACAGGCTAGAGCTTATGCCATTGATGGTGAGGAGCAAGATACCGAGGTTGATCCTGCCGCCGTTGTTGAATGTACTATATACATTCATGGCACGAGCATACATGCATTGTATGATTCTGGAGCCACGCATTCCTTTCTTTCTCGTGGCATAGATGTTTCTACGTGTTTACCTGTTGTATGTACCTCTGCATGTTATATGATTAGTTCCCCGTTAGGGGGGAAGCCTTGTTTCTGATAGGGTGTTTAAGGGAGTTCCGGTGAGCATTGAGGTTTGTGACTTTTTGACGGACTTCATTGAGATGCCCATCAGTCGGTATAAGGCAATTTTGGGTATAGATTGGCTCTTCGAGCATTGTGTAAAGGTTGATTGTCGAGCTAAGAGAGTCCAGCTGGGTTAAGACGTGGTTGTGAGTTTTGGTTCGAAGACTCCTTCTTTGTTATCTTGCACCGAGGCTCATAAGTGGATTCGTGATGGTGCTTTGGGTTTCTTAGCCTATCTCCTTAACAAGCCAAAAGATCAGGCTAAACTTGAGGAGACAGAAATGGTGAAAGATTTCCTCGAGGTTTTCCCGGAGAGTTTAGGGTCTCTACCTCCTGATTGGGAAATCGAGTTTGTGATCGACTTGTATCCGGACGCCGAGCCATTCTCTAAAACTCCTTATAGGATGGCTCCTTCCGAGTTGAAGGAATTGAAGAAACAACTCAAAGAGTTATTGTCTAGCGTGTACATCCATCTGAGTTCATCTCCTTGGGGCGTACCGGTCCTATTTGTGAAGAAGATAGACGGGACCTTGAGAATGTGCGTTGATTACAGAGAATTGAATCGGATAATGGTCAAGAATAAATATCATCTCCCACATATCAAGGAGTTATTCGATATACTTCAGGGTTCAAAGTTATATTCTAAGCTCGACCTACGTCAGGGATATTACTAGTTGACGATCCGAGAAGGGGATATCCCAAAGACAGGGTTTAATACTCGGTACCGGCATTAAGTTTGTTGTGATGTCGTTTGGTCTAACTAATGCCCCAGCAGCTTTTATGGACATGATGCACAGAATATTCAGGCCTTTTCTGGACAAGTTTGTGGTGATATTTATAGACGATATTCTTGTGTACTCGAGGTCCGCCGAGGAGCATGCAAGACACCTTAAGCTTATTTTGCAAATACTCAAGGATAATCAGTTGTTCGCCAAGTTCAGTAAGTGTGATTTCTGGATCGATAAGGTTTCTTTTTTGGGTCATATTATTTCAGAGAATGGAGTTAAAGTTAACCCCGCAAAGATTGAGACAGTGGCTAAGTGGGAGAGACCGAAGAATGCCTCAGAAATTCGAAGTTTCTTAGGTTTAGCGGGATATTATAGAAGATTCGTGAAGGACTTCTCAAAGATCGCCGCTCCTTTAACCCGATTGACTAAGAAAGAAGTGATATTTGTGTGGGATGGGGCATGCGACAAGAGCTTCAATCTCTTAAAGGGGAAATTGACTACAGCCCTGGTCTTGACACTTCCCAAAGGCTCCAAGGGTTATGAGGTGTATACAGATGCATCAAAGGGAGGATTGGGTTGTGTTCTGATACAAAATGGGAAAGTTGTTACATATACCTCTAGAAAGTTAAAGGAACATGAGAAGAACTATCCTACACAAGACTTGGAACTTGGCACTGTGATATTTGCTCTTGGTAAGTGGAGGCATTATTTGTATAGAGTTTCTTTTGAAATATTCACCGACCACAAGGGCCTCCAATATTTGTTTACTCAGAAGGAGTTAAATTTGAGGCAAAGGCATTGGATGGAACTTCTTGAGGACTATAAGTGCACGATTAAGTACCATCCCGACAAAGCTAATGTGGTCGCCGATGCACTTAGTAGGAAGGCTAGTGTATCAAGTTTCGAAGTGGATGAAGGAAGTAAGGTTGAGCTAATTGTTGTGAAGGCTCGTGTTGCCAACATCACTATACAGCCGGAGTTGAAGCACCGGTTATTTGAGGCTCAAACTAGTGACCCGGAGGTTCAAAAACTTGGTGCTAAGGCAAGAGACAATCCAGAGTGTCCATTTGGGTATGATGAGACGTGTTTATTTCGATTCAAGAATAGAAGTACCCGAAGAGTTGAAACGGGTGTTACTTGAAGAGGCTCACAAATCGGCTTACTCTATCCACCTTGGAGGTAATAAGATGTAGAAGGATTTGAAGCAATACTATTGGTGGAACGGGTTGAGAAAGATGTAGCCGATTATGTGAAACATTGTATGACTTATCAGAGAGTGAAAGCTGAGCATCAGAAACACGGAGGTCTTCTACATCCATTACCTATCCTCGAGTGGAAGTGGGAGCAAATAACTATGGATTTTATATCCGGGTTGCCGAGAGTTAAAGGTGGTTATGATGGTATTGGGGCGATTGTCGACCGCCTGACTAAGTCAGCTCATTTTCTACCGGTTTGGATGTCCGATAAGGTCAACAAGCTAGCCGAGCTTTATAATAGAGGAATTATTCATTTTCCTGGGATTCCGGTTAGCATTGTGTCGGATAGAGATCCGAGGTTCACTTCGAGGTTGTGGCAAGAGTTGCAAGGTATTTTGGGTACAAGGCTAAGTTCAGCACCACTTCGCACCCGTAGACGGATGGACAATCTGAGAGGTTGATTAAATATCTTGAGGATTTATTAAGGGCTTGTTCTTTGGATTATCAAACTTCTTGGGATAAACAGTTACCCTTGATTGAGTTTTCTTACAACAACAGTTTTCAAACCTCGATCGGTATGGCTCCGTATGAGTTACTCTACGGTTGGAAGTGTAAGTCCCCGTTGTTCTTTGATCTTGAGGAATGGAAATGGACTAAACAAGAGGGCGTTAAGAAGGGTGAGAAATTGGAGAAACCCTCTAAAGCCGTGTGGGATATGATTGAGAAAGTCCAGTTGGTACAACAACTGATGAAAGCGGCTCAAGATCGACAAAAGAGCTACGCCGACAATAAAAGGAGGGATCTTAGGTTTGAAGTTGGGGATTGAGTATTCCTGAAGGCATCACCTCGTTGGGGATTCACTCGGATTGGTAAGGGAGGGAAGCTTAACTCTCGATATCTAGGTCCATTGAAATTCTTGAGAAGTTTGGTGAAGTTGCTTACCGTTTGGACCTACCACCGAGCTTAACTGGGATTCACAATGTTTTTCATGTTTCTCAACTAAGGAAGTACTATCCCGACAAGTCCGAGGTCCTCCCTGTTGAAGCTGTTGAAGAAGCAGATTTACAACCGGATATAAATTTTATCCAAAAGCCGGTAAAGATTTTAGACCGCAAGTTTCAAGTGTTGAGGAACCGGTAAATCCCATTTGGTAAAGGTTTTGTGGAGAAGTGATAAAATCAAGGAAGCCACGTGGGAAACCGGGGACAAAATGAAGAGGTTTCATCCGGAGTTATTTCAATCCGAGCAGTGAATTTGGGGACCAGATTCTTTTTAGGGGGGAAGGTTATAACTCCCCGTGTTTTCATCTTCCAGGTACGCTCGCCACACTTGTGAGTTGAGAGTTAGAATTTCTTTGCATGCTTATGTGAAATATGTGAATATGTGATTTAAATGCTTATATAAGTGTCTTGATTTAACTTTTTTCATCTCATTTCATAACATATACCTATTTCATAATTCATACACTTCATAAGCATATCATATTATATATATATATATATATATATATATATATATATAACCTATACACTTACACCAATAAAGCATATATAATTATATATATATAATATACCTAATATCTACTTTTACTTTATACATATAAGCCATATATCTACACATTATATTACGTACCTTATATCATATATACACAATCACACAAGAACACACACTAAATCTCTAACACACACACACACAACTCCTTTCTCTCATTTCTTCACACACACATACATCTTTGATCCAAGCAAGCAAGAAGAAGAAAGAGAAGAAGTAATTTAAGAGGAATCATCATCTTCATCATTCCATCATCTTCATCTCTTTCTTTCTTTTCTTCAAGGTTGGTTTATATATATATATATGTATGTATGTATGTATGTATGTATGTGGGTTTGTTAGAATTTGGAATTTGAGTTTGATTCTTGATTGTAACCTTGTGAGTTTGCATATTTACATGAGAATCCATGAATTTAATTGCTCTTATGCCTTGGTTGTTGAAGCTTGATGAACTTGTGCATGTTTGGGGGTTTGGATGATTATTTTGGATGATTTAAGTGTTCATACATGTGTTATGTGTTGTATAATTGAGGTATGATATGTGTTTAGGAGTTAAGACTTGTTCTATGTCATTTTGGTTTATGCTTTGTGGTCTTTTTGGTGTGTCTCGAGTTCACCCCTGCTTTCCCCCGTTTCTGTACTGAGACACGGGGTTGTCTCCATTTGCACTAAATGGGAGACACGACAGTGTCTCCACCCCTCGTAACGTCTGTACTGAGACACGGGCGTCTCAGTTTGGCCGTGAGGTGAGACACACCCGTGTCTCACCCCTTTCTTGCTCTTGTGTGTTTTATACTTTCTTTAATTGTTTCGTGTATTCTCTTGTTACTTCGTTTACGATGTATATACATTGTACTCATGTAGATATATGTGTTATGTTATGGTATGGAGCTCGTGAACATTTTCATAACATATTAACATTGAAATCTTATATCATAACATCCATGCACATGCCGTTCGTTGATTAATTGGTTCATAAGTCTCGAGTCTTATGTACACTTGTGTTTCTTGCATAGAGCTTGACCCGGTTATTGAGGAGCAAGGTCCTTAGGCTTCACTTCTTCACTTCTCTCCACACTTACTTGTCAAGGTGAGGTTTTATTCTTAGTCACTTAGAACCCCTAATATCTCGTGTGATTATTTAAGCCAAAATGTAATATTCATATGTATACCTTGAAAAAATGATTAATTATGCAAAGGTTTTCAAATGTTTTCATGAAAATGTTTTGGCGAGAATCATGCACATGTTATTGGGCCCTGAGAAAATGTGTGAATGGAGACCGGTACGGCATCAGGCCGTCGGATAAGCCATTGAATATAGTACCCTTTGAGACTTCCTCACTTGACCATGCCGTGTGGAAGGTGAGATATTCTTGAGCCGGTGGTTGACCCATCGAAGGAGCGGGTTGGAGTCATGATCCCCCATCTCGATATTGTCTCATGAGGTGGTTTGGGCCTTACACACCCTTCGACCCTCTCGGAGGAAGAAGGACAGAAAATTATATTTATTTCTCATGATTATGATTACGGATACTATGATTATGTTATGTATGAACGTGTAATCAAGTTTTATGCACACACTATGTGAGTAAGGTTTGAGAATTACCCACTCGTCGGGCCACGTAAAGTTTATGAATTGTCAAGTAATAATATGATATCCGTAATTCCGAGCGATGCTTCTCTTAACTACCCACTTGGGTTACTCTAAAACTTTACTCGGAGTTATGGAGTGCATGTGCATGTGATATATTTCTTATGCCCCTCACTCAGTCCTTGGACTGACACCCCACGTTGTTTTAGTCTTTTGCAGGGTTTGCTAGGCGGGGAATAAGGTCTTCTTGAAGTCTTTATTTTGGTCCTAGCATATCTTTCTTTATTTGCATCTCATACTTTGATACTTTCGAATTATGTATTAATCTATTTTGGGAGAATTATTGTAAATATTTGGGCCATGTAAGGCCATGGTTGTATTACTCCTTTTATGTATATTTGCTCTAGATGGAGTTGGTATGCTTGTAAGGTGTTTATGCTTCCGCTTTTATTTATTTTGCATCTTTCTACTTGGTTTAAGGGTTAGCCCCGCTTAGCCAGGTCAAGTTATTTTATTTTGTCACCCGTTCGCCACGTGTTTGATTCATGTATGAACCTTCATTTCATGCGTGGATGGGACTAATGGTGCGGGGGATATGGCGCCTATCGATGCGGGTGCTACACATCTGATGATGTAAACTTTCATGTGTTAATTGGTTCAAATAGTGTTGATGATCATGTTGAATTTGAGGCTAATGTCGACTTTGATATAGAAATAGAATGCAATTTGAGTAATAGTGATGATGGTGAAACTTTTAATCCTATTGAATTAATGGGGATGATGTGGTATAGAGTAATGATGGTGACATAGATCATAATGAATGAATGATGAAGAGGGTGAAGTATAAACATTTCCAACATTCAACACTAACAACATATATGACCCAAAATTTGATCGTAGAATGACCTTTGCTAATAAAGAGATATTAAAAAAATGTATTGAGTTTTATGCCATTAAAACTAAAAGAACATTGCCTTGTATGAATAATAAAGATACAAGAAGTTATATTAGGTGTATTAGAGTAGGGTGTCATTTTAAAAGAAAACAATAAATGTCCCTGAAGAAGTGTTGGAAAAAATCGAGTATGGTACATAGCGAAAATTTAAAATATTTTACAAGGTGGATCGTTTGCTTATAATATTTATGCCAAAAAAACATCAAGAAAGTTTTCATAACTTACTTCAAATTGAAATACTGGTCTTGAAGTCTTATCCTTGTTGGTAATCTATCTTGCGAGTTATCGGTTCTTTCTCCAAGAATCTAAAGTAGGATTCCTCTCGAATGTATTCACACTAGTAGTCCGAGGACGAGATCAAACTAGTGAGTATACTAGTATTACAGACTATGTACTGTCAGAAACAAAAAAAACGAGAAAGAGAGCAAGAACTTATCTTTGATCTTAACGAGTGGTCCCATTTGACGCGTGAATTATATCACGCATACCTAGAGGTGTAAACGGATGTTAAACGGATCGGATGTATGATTACCATATCCTTATTCGTTTATGAATCGAACGGATTCGGAAAATATCCTCTTTAAGTGGATTCGGATAATATCCTCTTTACACGGATATAAGGCGGATTCGGATGGATGTCGGATTTTAATCGGATTTTCAACTATTCATGTATAGCATAAATTATTTAATAGTTATATAACGTTAGATGTAAGTATTTTAGACCGAGGGAGAAATAATAACTATGTCTCTCTTCATATATATCATTTTCATGTTTCTTAGTAAATATAGAGATACGGTGTGATCGATTACAAAATTTTTATATAATTGATTTGAAAAAAAATTATTTAATCAATAATATACTATATGTAACTTATATTATTTTGTTAAACAGAGAGAGAATAGTAATATAATATACATGTATACACACATATGTATATGCATATTAAGAAACAACAGGTGTGTTTATATATAAAATTTAATATAATATAGGGAAAATTACATCCATCTACCCTGAGGTTTGCCCTAATTACGAATTAGTTCCTCTTTTTTCGTTTATTACATATTAACCCCTAAAAATACTGTTTCAATTACATTTTAACCCCTAAAGAGGGACTGATTTGTAATTGAAACAGTGTTTTTAGGGGTTGATATGTAATAAATGAAAAAAGAGGGACTGATTCGTAATTAGGGCAAACCTCAGGGTAGTTGGATGTAATTTGCCCTATAATATATTATTTATCGGATACGGATTACGGATAAATCGGATAACGGATATATTAATGGATATTACACGGATCGGATGTTAAAATGGATCGAATGTGTGATTACCATATCCTTATCCATTTATTATTCGAATTTCTATAATCGGATACTGATAATATCCTCTTTAAGCGAATTCGGATAATGTCCTCTTTAAATGGATTCGAATGCGGACGGATATCGAATTTTCGGATATCCATTTATAGCCTTACGCATACCTTAGGAGTTTAAACCCCTTCTCTACTTATAAAGCATGGCTTGAACTCCAATCCCATGTAGGATAGGATCCTATTTAGATTTTGTCTAATATTTCTTATTTTCAAAAATTAGTAACTTATTCAATAAGTTCCTTCAAGATCTTATCTTCTGAAAAAAGAAATCCAATCCAATTAGGTTTATTTATTTATTATAATCATATTAGAATATTTAAATAGAAGACATTTTAGGATTTAGAATTAATTCTCTAATTAATTCTAATACGGGTATAAAATTATTTCTCTAATTAATTTTATAATGGGGGACTTAAAATCAATTCTCCAATTTATTTTACTTGGGAAATATAATTAATTGATGCACGGTCTAATTGATTAATTAGACTGTGTACCAATTAGCTTGCTCATGCCCCATGTTAGGAATAGTGCGCTGTTAGCCGACATTAAAATTACAAACAATCTTTAAATAATAGATGAATTGATTTTGATCAAGGGTAAACACCTCGTTATGTGCTCTTTTATGTTTTGTATGTTTACAATTATCTGTGCATGTATAAGAACTTCTATAATCCATCAAGTTGTTAGGACTTAGTCATTCAGGTTAATGACTCATGAAACAAGTCCTAACTTAATTGGATTAGAAATCACTCCAAGTCAATAAGTCCAACGAGCAATGAGAGTGTAACTTGATTCGATTAAGACTTGCTTATGGGATTGTATCCTTAAGAAGGATTCACCTAGTTTCATGGGATGTAAAGTGCATAGTAGATGCATGCGCAATACACAAGTGTACGTGCTGGCTATTTAAAACGAGTATAATAATCCATCAAGTTGTTAGGACTTAGTCATTCAGGTTAATGACTCATGAAACAAGTCCTAACTTAGTTGGATTAGAAATCACTCTAAGTCAATAAGTCAAACGAGCAATGAGAGTGTAACTTGATTCGATTAAGACTTGCTTATGGGATTGTATCCTTAAGAAGGAATCACCTAGTTTCATGGGATGTAAAGTGGATAGTAGATGCGTAAGCAATACACAAGTGTACGTGCTGGCTATTTAAAACGAGTACAACGAGGTGTCCCGCATGAAAAGATTCCTGAATTGGAAAGGTAATAACCACTTCTAGAAGTGGAGACTTCTAGATGACAAAACCTCACAGGTCAATGATGTGATTCACTAATCTTTAAACTAAGATCCCATAGTTTCCTTGAGTGAGCAAACTAGGTAGTCTTAGATATAGGTCTAAAAGGGTAATGCCCGAGATACCTGAATTATGAACTATGTTGGAATCACTACTAGAAAAACAGTCTATTATGACGCTCTAATATGACGGTTTTGAAAAGGCGTCATGACAGACCACCTATTGTGACGCTTTTTGTAAATCCGTTTAATTAGATCTAATTTTTATTTGTTATTATATTATTTATCAAGTAAATTAATAATAATGAGAAATTTTTTAAAAAAGCGTCACAATATAATATATATATCGTGACGCTTATATAAATAAGCGTCTCAATATGTATGTATTTTATAAAATATCAAAAGTTCTTTAATTTTATTAGAAGAGACTGGCTTTTGAGTGGTAAATTTTGGCGGGTTTGGACCGAAAAAGATGAGGGAAATATTTCTGGGACAAAAAAAAATGGGGGAAGTATCGGGAAGCATAATTTCACTTGAGCCAACAAAGAAAATTAGGCAATTACACTAAAATTGAACAAACTCAAGGAAATTCAAAGAAATCGGAGGTTAGACATCTCCAGAGCTCTACCGTTGCCTCGCTGCTCCGCCGCCGCATCGCTGCTCCGCCGCCGCGTCGCTGAACTAGGGTTCGGTTTGCAGACCACCGGCCGCGTCGCCTCGCCCTGCCCTGCCTACCCTTCTCTGTTTCTCTTTTCCAGACCACTGGATTAAGCTGGAAAATCTGAAGACGATGGAAAGCTTAATCTATTTTCGAGTTTTGAAGGCTGTTCATTTTCTATTTTGAAGTCGTTGGAAAGCTGAATCTGTGAGTCTCTGAATACCTTTCCTTTTTTGGGTTAAATTCGGAATTCTCTTTATCTTGTGCAAGATAATTTGTCGGCAAACAATTGAAGTTACTTTTATCTAAAATTTTTAAGGCGAGCTAAGTTCAAGTATAATACGCTGTAAATGGTTTGTCCTGTGGGATTTCAAAAACTAAATGCCTGAAGTTGATTTATCAGATCCTCTTTTTTCTTTTAAAATTACCTTTGATCGTGGTTTACAATTTATTAGATGAAATGTACTTCATGGAAAATATGCAGAAAGTTGAGTGTGTGGTCTTGTACTCTGGCCAAACATTTTGGAAAAGTTTAAGAGTTAATTAATTATGCTAAGTAATTTATGATTTTATATTTATAAAAGAAGAGGAAGTTTGTATAATCAATCTAATATTTCATATAGGTTTGAGATAATTCCTTTTGCATTGGTTATTCTGTACAATGTCTTGACAAAACTTTGTTCTTTTTCCTATCTAGGCAAGCAGGTAATCAATGAACTGCTTATGACATCGAATATTCTGAGCCTAAATCATCAAACAAGATAACCTGGTAGCTTTCCTTTTCTCTTCCAGCTCCCTGTATATCCCTATAGCTTTATGTTCCTTTGTTTTGTCCTGGAGATTTTGGGGCTGACTGAAATTGAGTTTGAGTATTAAAGTTGACATGCAGCTTTGGAGCTCATAGTGGATGATAGAAACTTTTTCTTTTTCATTGGGTATAGTCCTTGTTTTTGGCTGAATTCAATTTTGCTCCGTGAAATTGCAGCTGAAAAACGTTGAGCTGATACATTATTGAACGAGTTTGTTGGGGGTAATATCATGCTCTTCAATGTTAGAAGCTTTGACATAAGATCATCCTGCCACCTACCAATTCCCGAGGTGCAAAAAACTAATTCAATTTTGTTTTGTTTCTTGTTTGTTTGTTTGTTTATTATGTTGTTGAAATGATATAATCCAGGAACTTGGCTCATATCCATGGTGTACTAAACTGTTTAATAGCCAGCAAAGATACATTTAGTGAGATGAGTGAATTATAGCTTGTACTATGCTATTTTAGGTACATGTCTGTGTTGGGGCTTTTAAACTAAACTGTGAGATATATGATCAGCTAAGGAACATAATTATGTATTTCCATCACTGCTATATATGATCTGCTGAGTATGAGTACTGAACTGATTGTGGATATGTAGATACCACATTGATATTCTAAATCTTTTAAATTTGAAATTATGTAAGGGACGTGTGAAGTGGTCATTGACATGCTGGTTTAATCCTCAAATTAGAATTAATTATTAACCATGCCTTTGCTCTTTAATAATATATTACAAGTTAACTTGCTACTGTTTTAACTAAATGTAATTTGGAATGTTGAAGGCCTATCTACATTGTAGTGGTGTGTGCAGATTGTTGGATTGTAATAGCTTCTGATTGTTTAAATACATAAATACTATTCAATGCTCATTTCTTGTTTGTTCAAGCAATGAAATGTTAATTCTCATTTTGATACTCTTAACACCTTTTATTATGTTATTTATGAAAATGTATTTTGTTATACATTTTAAGAGATTCAGCTCTTGGTTGCTCTTTCTACAACTTTTCTTGTTTCCAAATTTCTTATGTTTCTAGTTGTATGTAAGTGTGAAGTCTGTAGCATAAAAACCACTATTTGATTGATTTCTGGTGTTTGTTATAATAATGGTATGTACGTGAGAACACATTTTCAGAAATGCTGGTTTCAGATTGCAAATGAGACACCTTTTGGTAAATGCTAAGTAGAAAACATAAGTTGTTATAGCATTAACCCAATAATTTAAGATATATTTAAGAAATTTATAATATAGTTCAAGATAATTTTATATGTTAGGATTTTGATGGTGTTATTTCCTTTGCAGGCCGCTTTTCGTGCTTTTGAAGTAGCTCATAACTTGGAAAAAAATTCAAGTGATCATGGACAATGAAAATTCCAAAATGGCTCTGCTTCAACGACTTGAGCAGGTAACATTTTACATTAGAATATTTAAGAGTATATAATAGGTAAATTCAAGTGGACGTGATGTAGGCTTGTTTTAGCATGAGTTCTTGGCCTAAACATGTAATTAAAGTTGATTTTGTATTCTAATTTGTTAGGATGGAGTTACATAGTCCAAATAGGATTAGAAGCATACAATTTGATTGAGTTTATCAGCTGGAATTTGCTTTAAAACAGGGTACAAAAATATTTTGATTGAATTGCTGATTTGACTAGCTTAAAGCATGGAAACCTGAGTGTTTATGTATTACCTATGTTAAGGAACATTGTAGGAAAAATTGGGTCATAAGTTTTGATGTTTTTGGATGAGTTTTGCATGATCAAGAGTGTGGAATGCATGAGCCGAACTGTGACCGCATGTATGCAGCGAATTCAGACACAAAGTCAAAACTCATACGGTCTCGGTTTTAAAAACTATTTGAACTGGGTATTACTAGTATATTAAGGTTTAGGTTCGTTAAATTTTATGTAAATCCGTGTCCATTTGATACCCAAGTAAAACTCATAACGACCCAGCAGTCCCCCGTTTTCTGGTCTACAATAATGGCTTGAGAAGAGTGGGTAAATGTATGATTTTCTCCAAACCTTTTTACAGGGAAACTTATGAATATATTGAGTATATTCCCATAAAATTTCAGATTAATCCGACTTCGTTTGATAGAGTAAACTTAAATTTTTTCTTTTTAAAACTGATGGTGCAAAGTTCTGAAAAATTTGAAATAATTGTCACACAAGGCTCAAATTTACACCTAACATCTCCAAAACTTGTATTTTATTCTTAATCCTCTTCCATATGTCATTTGCTTCTCATTACATCCTTGATGTACCGAGTAAACAATTAGATACATTCTCTAATAGCATAATATTATTTTGAATTCCATCTCATTAATCATTAGATAAGTACGTAAATAGATAACAATCATCATGACAATAGGATTCCAGCTTGTTGCCCAGGCGCCCTATGACAAGTTAATTACACTAACTTTTCTGACTGTATATATAATGCTGTCACTTTTGGCGGGTATACATGTAAAGCACCACATAAATTGCATAATTTTTATTTTGAATTTGTGAAAGTGTATATTCTTAATTCAGGCGAAATAACAGTTCCACACCTCCCAAAAATATGAAACAGGCTATTTTGAATAATAGTTATTTTTGAATTGTTTTTGGAAGGCACTCATTGTTTTGAAGAAAGGAACATAATCAATCAAGCGCGACAGAAAAAGGTTGTGCATTCAAACTTTCTCCGGTAAGCCGTTATCTATGTCTATGTAAAAATGTGAAAATGTCATATGGAAATCCTTAAGTGTTAGGTGCCTTATTGTTTTTTTAGGTATATGGCTAATATGGATAAAGTTCAGCTGGGATTTACAATCATTTTTGCTAATCTGACTCAGTTTTGCTCTTAATATATAAATTTATAGTGCAAGAACATTCCTAAATAAAATAACAATACTACAGTACCACTCCTAGTCCTGAGAGTATAGTGTTCACCAAAAATGAAATCTAATATGAGGGCCCCTGGTGTAATTAATGATACGAGAGATATTATCCTGGAATAACTTCTTAATTTAGGGTAAAATATGTACTTTGTCCTCTGTATGCTTGTTTTGCTTAGTTTAATGATTTTATGGGTCAATTTTCTTATTGTTTTTAAGCGTAACAAGACAAAGAGAGTTGAGGATATTGGCAGGAGTTAAACTAATTACACGGTTTTTGGTTATATATATGTATACATGGTTAATGCAACATCTGATGGTTTAACTATGAAAATGATATTCCAGCAATGTAGGAAATGTAGGTTTGGGACAAAAATGTTGTTAGTATTTCTGACCTGGGATCTTCAGGAAAATTTTGCAGCCTGCTTCCTTGGCAAAAAGTTATATAAACTGTCCAGAAATATAGATGTTATTGTTTGAATATCAGAACAATACCACCATTGAGCAAGATTCAAGAAAACTTATTATAAAGCAAAATAAAGTGTCATTTGCTTTCCAGATTTCTGACATGATTAACTTATTTTATGCATTTCCTTGCCTTCTTAGACAGGTCCAATTCTAGTTTTTGATCAAGCGCGAAATCTGAAGTTGTCAACATTTGGAAGGTAACTACATTCTGTCACTGAACAATATTATGGATAGAATATGGATGGAACTGCCTAGGGCTAGTAGTGAATATCGGAATGGGTTGAAACAGTTTTTAGATTTTGCCTTTTCAAATTCAAATGGAGCAACAATATTATGCCCTTGCAAGAAATGTAAAAATGTCATATCCAAAAAAAGGAGCATTGTAGAAGAACATCTTCTATGGCATGGATTTTTGGTTGGGTATACTAAGTGGGTATTACATGGTGAGTTGTCAACTAATAGCAGACCGATGGTCTTTGAGTATGATGGTCAAAATTCAGACAATAATATGCGGGAAATGTTATATGATGCTTTTGGATTGCAAGATAATATGGATAATATTCAAGGAACATCAAGAATTGAGGAACACGATAGACCTTGTAAAGAAGCTGAAAATTTTTATAAGCTTATGGAAGATGCAGAACAAGAACTTTACCCAGGCTGTAAAAATTTCTCAAAGCTTTATTTCATCGTTCGAATGCTCCAAATCAAGTGCCTTGGGAATTGGAGTGATAGTTCTTTCACATTGATGCTCGACTTATTAAGAGAGTCATTTCCAGAAGGTGTTCAACTACCAAAAAATTACTACGAAACAAAGAAGATATTAAAAGATTTAGGTTTGAATTATAAGAAAATTGATGCATGTCGGAATGATTGTATGCTATATTGGGGTGTGAATGAAGGCAAAATAAAGTGTGATACATGTGATGAGCTGCATTGGATATCATCTGCATCTGAAGGTAGCGTTGATGATCGACAAGATTCAGTTAAAACATCTAAAGGGACCAAGAAGATTCCTGCGAAGATGGTATGGCACTTCCCGCTAAAGCCAAGGTTACAAAGACTATTTATGCATAAGGAATCTGCATCTCTTATGAGGTGGCATGAAACAGAACGAATCAAAGATGGCTTGTTGAGACATCCTGCAGATTCTCCAGCTTGGAAAACTTTTGACTACCATCACCCAGAGTTTGCAAAGGATCCTCGCAATGTAAGGTTGGGCTTGGCAACCGATGGTTTCAATCCATTTAGGACTATGATTCCATACAATTTGCCCCCTGGGGATTGTATGAAAAAATCATACTTGATGTTGTCCTTGCTTATACCTGGCCCCTCCGGACCAGGCAATAACATTGACATATTTCTGCAGCCGGCTATTGCAGAGATAAAAGAGATGTGGGAAGAGGGAATAAATACTTATGATGCATCATCTAAGGAAAACTTTCAGTTGCGTGCAGCTCTGTTATGGACCATCAGTGATTTTCCAGGGCATGCAGCTGTATCGGGTTGGAGTACTAAAGGAGAATTTGCATGTCCCGTTTGTCACAAGTACACAAATTCAGTATGGTTGGATAGATCTCGCAAGTTCTGTTACATGTGTCATCGTATATTCTTACCCGATGATCATCCTTATCGGAGGGATAAAAGCTCCTTTGATGGAACTGAAGAGCATCGAACAGCAACCCTATATTTGAAAGGATCTGTGGTTGATGAAGTAAAGCACATTGAAAACAAATTTGGAAAAAAAGTGGGGGACCAGAAACTACCCTATAATTGGAAGAAGAAAAGCATTTTCTTCTATCTCCCGTATTGGGAAACGAATTTAGTGAGACACAATCTTGATGTTATGCACATAGAGAAGAACGTATGTGACAAGGTCTTGTACACCTTATTGGACTCGGACAAGTCGAAAGATAACTACAATGCTCGCTTGGATTTGAGAATTATGGGGATAAGATCAAAATTGCATCCTTTTCTTGATGAGCTTGGACAAGAATGGCTTCCAGCGGCATCCTTTGCACTGGATAAAATTGAGAAGGAAAGATTTTGCAAGATATTGAAAAGTGTAAAAGTTCCAGACGGCTATTCGTCAAATGTGTCGAGGTGTGTTCATATTAAAACACCTAAGATATTTGGCCTCAAGAGTCATGATAGTCACGCGTTGATGCAACAATTGCTACCGCTCGCTTTGCGTAAACTTCTTCCGAGGCCAATTCGTAAATCATTGATTCATTTGAGTCGTTATTTTAAAGAATTGTGTTCTAAGACACTTCATCATACTGATCTATCCCGATTGGAAAAAGAGATTGCTATCATACTTTGTCAGTTGGAGAAAATCTTTCCACCTTCATTCTTTGATATAATGGTACATTTGACTGTTCACTTGGTCACTGAGGCAAAATTAGCTGGACCAGTTCACTATCGTTAGATGTACCCCATTGAAAGGTCAGTTTAAAGTTTAATAATTTTAATTTAGTTTTTGTTTAAAGTTTTACTGTTATGTTAGACATTTTTAATCACATAACAATTCATATTTGGAACTCTGTAGGTACTTGAGCACTTTAAAATCATATGTTCGTAACAGAGGTCGTCCGGAAGGCTCAATTGCAGAAGGATACTTAGCCGAGGAATGCTTATCTTTCTGTTCTTTGTACTTTGATGAGAAAATTGAAACAAGGCGTAATCGGGCAAGTCGTAATGATGATGGTGGTTGTGCGGGAGACACATCAAGTATTGATGTTTTCTCGAATACTGGAGCTTCACTGTGGAAAGGAAAGATAATTGTTTTGAATAATGACCAACTGAAAAAAGCTCACCGGTATGTCTTATTCAATTGCGATGACATTCAACAATATAGAGAGTAAGTTACTTGAGACTATAATTTAACTTGCTAATTCTATTTTTTTATTTGAAATTCTTCAACTATATAGTACTGCAACATTTTTTTTTTTAAATTGTAAAGGGAGCATGAAGCTCAGGTTAGACGGAAGAAGCATCGCTCGAGGGAGCATGAAATCAAACGAATCATTAGTGATTCTTTTGCTACTTGGTTTAAGGGCCGGGTAAGTGATGTATAAAATGATATAAAATGACTTTTAACATTTTATTCTCTCTAATATTATTGTGAATAAATATTTATGCAGGTTGAAGATCTAACTTCCGATGAAACTGATCCAAAGTTAATTGATATCAAAAGGCTTGCAAGGGGACCGATCCATGTGGGTACACAATATAAAGGCTTTAAGGTTAATAGTTTTCGATTCCATACTAAGGAAATAGAGAGGAAAAGAAAGACTCAAAATAGTGGAGTGATGGTTAACGCAAGTACAATAAGTTTTGCAAGCAAGAAGGATACGCGGCCTATTCTTCAAGAGATAACGTATTATGGAGTTATGAGGGATATAGTTGAACTAGATTATACATGTGGTAGAAAAGTTGTTTTATTTGATTGTGATTGGGGTTCTAAAGGAAGCAAACTGAAAGAAGACAATGATGGATTTACGCTGACCAATTTTACAAATGTGAAGCGCCAACATGGGCCTTTTGCTCTTGCAAGTCAAGTTGAGCAAGTATTTTATGTAGATGATCCCACTGAAAAGGATTGGAAAGTTGTGGTTAAAACAAAAGCTAGGGACATAGCTTAAACCGATTGAGGAAGCGGCTTGATACAAATGATGAAAGAGTTCTTCCTGATCAGTGGAAGAATCTTATAATTCGGTGGAGTAGTGATAAATCTCGGGTAAGATAATTTGGCATGAATTCTAGTTAAGCTCCATATTTTAACATTAACAAATTTTTGGTCATTGTTGTAATCTTTGCTTTTAGAAAATTAGTGCTCAAAACAAAGACAATAGGGCACAAAAGACAATGATGCATATCACCGGAAAAAAGAGTTTCTCACAGATCCGAGACAAAATGAAGGTTCCTTTGTTCAATTTTCTTTCTCTTTACATTAATAAATCATCTTACTTTGATGCTTCATCCATTTGGTATTTTTCCCAGAAAGAGGCAAGGGTATTAAGAGATGCAGAATGTGGTGATGGTGAAGGAACTGGAGAGAATGAACAGAATGATGAGCTTAGTAGGGTCGACCAATTTGCAAAATGTTACACAAAAGATGGACAGACTTCTAATGCTACTGTGGCAAATACGTTGGTAAGGCTTTACTTTTTTTATTATGTTTTCTCTTGGGTTGGAGTAGGAATTGATTATATTGTTTTATTCTTCAATTGATAGGAAAAATTGCAAGAGAAAAAAAAGGAGTTTGCTCCTAATTCGAAAGATGTTGGGCCTAATGATATATTTTCTCAAGTTGTTGGAAAAGATAAATGGGGAAGAGTACGGATGTTTGGCTATGGGATCTCTACTTCAGATGTATATGGTGATATCCATGTGCGCGGAAAGTCTTCTCGGATGCACATGAGTTGCAAGAAAGATATCGATGAATTGAAGCAAATTGTACTTGAAAAAAATAGATAAATACAAGAACTCCTAAAAAGTAACATGCAACGAGCACCAGACAACTCTCTTCCAGAAACAACCAGAGTCCCTTCATCATCGTCATCTCGATTTCATGATACAACATTTCGCCCATCCACATCGTCATCAATGAATGTCATGCCTCTCCAGGTAAATCTCGACTTTGCTTCTCATCTACTTATGTTGAAAGATCTGTTCCATTCTTTGGTCATTCAAGGTACGCAAAACCAAACTCCGTTGTTGTAATTAGTTTCAGTTTCTGTTAGTTTCCTCAGTTCATCTACTGGGGGTACTGTTATATGAGTTTCATCCGTCGTTGGTTGGTGGCTTGAAATTGATTTCTTGAAGATTGAAGTAAGCGATCATGCTCTTATGGAATTTGAGTGGCTTTTTCTGTTTTCCATTTTATGAAGTTTTTCCTGTTAATTGCACGAATCCTTGTATGGGAAATTTTTGGGGAAGAACAACTAAAAACAGAAATTGTTTTTCATATTTCTGAAAAGAAATTGAGGGAATTTGAAAACTTAGGATTTCAAAAAATTGATCTTGATTACATAAACTGCTGGAATAATGGAAATAGTGTTGACATTTGAGTGTGATGAAATTTCCAGCACTTAGCTAACATCACTCTATAGATCTGTTTCATTCTTTGGTCTACTTATGGCTTAAGTATTCAGTTATCACAAGCTCTAAAGTTTTGTCTGATTCTTATTGATAAAGAGGAATTCACCTCGCTTACCTGTTTATGTTTTAAGTTGGAAAGATACAGGAAATGTATTGACAACAACATCAGAAGTGGTGGTTTTATGTTCTTGATTTTATTTCCATTACCAAGAGTATGTTAATTTAACAAGATAACATTTTCTTCAATCCATCTCTCCATTCTGTTCAGTTTCATGATATGATTTGGTTTCGTTGAGAGAATATATTAAGCTTCAGTTTCATTCCATCTCTCCATTCAGTTTCAGTTCCATGAACAGGGACATAGTTTTCTGTTGGGTGTATTGATTTCCTATATGAAGCCATTTAATCTTGGTTTTCAATATTTGACAATCGAAATGCATCATCTTGTTGCAGTTTTTCCCTTCATGTTTGGTTTGTTTAAATTATGTAGGTTGGATCAAAGGTGTTACTAAAAAGTGTGTTTGATTCATCCAAAATTGTGGCAATTGGTTGTCTTCAAAGTTTAGATCCATCAAAAAGAGTTGGGCAAGTATTGCTGGGAAATAATTGGTGTGAGGTGGTCATCAATGTTGCAGTCGAAGTTGACGAAGATTTAATTCGACCCACACAACATTTCAAAACTATTGGTGACGTAATTGGAGAGGTTGTTGCATGGCCAAAAAATATGGTAATGACTGTTCATTAGTTTATAGAAAAAAAAATTCTACCTACTTAATATTGACTACATTGATGGATTTTTATATAGGTTGCTATGGCTCAAGATTGACACCATTAGTGAGACTTGGCTTCTTTTATTTTGTTACTCGATTGCTCCACGTACTGTAATTGGCCGGTATTGACATTTAATATTTTGTCATTTTTGTTGCATTTGGCCATATCCTATGTTAGGCACAAATTATTTTAACTGATATTATCTTGTACTGGAAATTTGATGAACTTATGAATATTATGTTATTTGATTTGGCTTAATTAATTATGTTGTTATGTACTTACATTAGTTTGTTGTGAATAAATTACTATAATAGTATTACAAAATATTACGGAAATACAATTTTAATATTAATATTAATTGCATGATATTATTTAAATATATGTTATCGTGACACCTTATACCATTATAATATATTTTATTATGACGCTTTTTTCCGTCATAACATATGTTTTAATGACACTTTATTTCGTCATAATATAACTTATAATGACGCTTTCTCCCCTCGTAATACAACTTTTTGTAATGCTTTACTCCGTCATGATATCACTTATTGTGACGCTATATTTTGTCATAAATAACTTTCTGGTGACGCTTCTCTTTGTCATAATACAATTTATTATGACGCTTTATCCCGTCATAATACACCTTTTTGTGACGCTATATTGCTTCCTAATATAATTTATTGTAACGCTACACTCCGTCATAATATACACTATTGTGATGCTATATTACGTCCTATTGTAACTTATTGTGACGCTACATTCCGTCATAATATACAATATTGTGACGCTATATACTGTCATAAAAAATATTTTTGGTGACGCTTTTTTGTGTCATAATACAATTTATTATGACGCTTTATTGCGTCATATTAGTGGTTTTTGTAACGCTTTTAACCGTCCCGTAAATAGTTAGTTATGGTAGTTAAACGTTTCTTATGACGCTGACAAGTGTCACGTTATCATCATATGTGACGCTATGAAGCGTCACAATAACGACACTTTAATGACACATTAAAGCGTGACATTATAAGCGTCACAATAACATATTGTCACGCTTACTTACGCAACACTTTTATAAAGCGTCACAACATCAAAAGCGTCACAAAAACCCCTTTTTAGTGACGCTTTCAGGCGTCACAAAAACCCGTTTTTCTTGTAGTGAATTACAAAGTGATATATGGAGGCATGTGAGAATCAATAAAGGACCTACTCTTACATCTAGCAAGAAGATCTCTCATTGCATAAGTTGTTCATAATCCATGTTAGATCCTTTGCCAAGGCAATGGATCGAGATCAAGAAATGAGTTTCTTGGATCGAAATCAAATGGATATGAACGAATTTAACTTTAAGATTAAGATTATTAGGGTTTTAATTATTCACACGTCCTAAATTTTAATCGAGAGATGGAATGGTGGGATGATCGTATTTCACGTATTTTATTTACTGAAAGGTTCTTCGATTTATTCATTATTTGGTTAGGGGTCACATGCCAGACTACGGTAGCGTGATATGTGGACTAATTAGTTAATAAGAGTGTTAATCGATTTGGGTCACCACTGATCAAATAATAAACCTAGAGGATCACAAATGTCAGGTCACGATGGAACATATAGGAGGTTAATCAGATTACCGAAATGATAAAAGGATTGATCATGTGGGCCTCACACGTTTGGGTGATGATGGGAATAGTGCCCTAGAAATTCAATTTGTTGTATTAATTAAACTCAAATTAGAGTAAATTATGAGTATTTTACATATTAATAATTAAAGATGTATGATGGTATTCTTATATCAAATGTGTTTCATAGGAAAAAACTTTGAATACCAAAATCATGTGTCATTAAAGTTCTAGGCTGTAAGATAAGAATATGTTCTTATCGACAATATAACGTGGTTATATAAGATGATTTATCTTTCGTCATAGGGAACGGATATTCCGATTATAACACGTTGATGCTTTTCAATGGGATTGGAAACATCAAATTGGACCACTAAGATTATTCATTTTATACTGCTATCTAAAATGAACAAATGCCCAGGAGCATTGGATTCTTAATACTGGCAGTATTCAACTTTAGGCATGTAGTGTTAGCCGCTGAGATGTACTCAGAAGTGAAGTCTCGATAATGGTTAGCCAAAATACTTTGTACGTTCGATGATTGCATAAAATGTGTTAAAGAGTAATACTGATCAAGGAATATGTGACCTTGAAGGTTAAAAGAGATCCTTGAAATAGATTTGCAACGTTTAAATTAAGAATTTGACCAAAGCAATTCGTGTGATGTATCACCAAAGTTGTATGTTAAATGTGTTTCACATACAAAGAATTTGAACTTAGGCCGACGACATAACATCCTTTTAGAGGAATGATCAGCTGTATCTTTACCATTGACGGGGTTTTTTCTTTCGTTTTTGTATACCGCTCTACACTTTTCGTTCTCCCCACCCAATGAATTTGATCATTTTTGCAATGCCTTTTCACGAATAGTTTCAACATCATCCTCCAATAGGAGATCACATTCTATTTCCTTCCCTATAGCCTGCGAGGGTTTTGGTTGTATGTCCTGTTGGTTTCCTGTAAGCAAGGCAATACCCTCAAAGCTTTCCACCAAAGTCTTCTAGATTTCCCAATCTTCCTCATTTTCTTTGTCACAATCTTACTCATGGTCTGAAAGATTAAGATTAGATTGTTCCATAACTGGCACAATCTCTGTTCCATTAACTATATTCCCCTTCATTCCATCAGAGCTAACCAGATTTAAGTGATCCCTTGCCTTACCAGCATCCTGGATTCCCCTAGTTTCCACTTCATCAGTATGTACCATTTTTATTGTAGTCGAAACGTTCTACTCCATCACGTCCTCACAGTCTTCCTGCTTTGTAAGAACGTCAAATTTATTTCCTTCCTTTACATGTGTTACAATTTTTACCACATTAGCTGTCGCGCCGTGTTTATGTCGGACCTACGTCCACTCCATCCTGTTTCGTTGTTGTTGATGATTTCCAACTTGAGTACCTTGTTTCACTCGAATCACTGTTACTATGTCACTCTCCGGAGCTACTTCATTCATACCCTAGTCCTCTTCTTCCGAATCTCCACCCACATTACAGTTCTCTGTTTTGTGGTAGTAGTGAATACATCTCTAATAATAATCTGTTATTGAGTCATATGATATTTCCTGCTCCACATAATTATTCCCAATTCTCACAAATATGGTTTTTTGAAGTTGTTTGGCCACATTAGCCACATCTAGTTCGACACAAGCTCTAGGCTCTATAGTACCTTTTCTCTTGCTATCGCCTCATCCACACACAGTGGCGTACCGACACTACAAGAAAATAGCCGAAAACCGACGGGAAAAAACCGATGGAAAATTCCTTCGGTTTTCCATTGGAATTTTCGACGGAATTCCCACGGCCAAGCAAAATTGCATTGCAACGGAAAAGCCGTCGGAATTCCATCAGAAAAGTTGGCGGAATTTTAAAAAAAATTGGGCCAAATATTCCAACGGAATTCCGTCGAAAATTTTGGCGCAATTCGAAAAAAAATTATGCCAAAAATACCGACTGGATTTGCCGTCGGTTTTCCGTTGGAATTTCAATGAAATAAAAATTCCAATGGAAAACCGATGGAAAAATCCCGTCGGTTTTTTTTATTCTTCATTAAAAAAAATACCGACGGGATATGCCCGTTGGTTTTCCGTTGAAATTTCAATGAAATAAAAATTCCAACGAAAAATCGACGGGAAATCCCGTCGGTATTTTTTTTAATTCCGTTTTTTTTTTATTCTTCATTAAAAAAAATAGCGACGGGATATGCCCGTCGGTTTTTCGTTGGAATTTCAATGAAATAAAAATTCCAACGAAGCCCGTCGGTTTTTTTTATTCTTCATTAAAAAAATACCGATGGGATTTTCCCGTCGGTTTTCCATTGGAATTTCAATGAAATAAAAATTCTGACGGAAAACCAACGGTTTTTTTTATTCTTCATTAAAAAAATACCGATGGGATTTTCCCGTCGGTTTTCCATTGGAATTTCAATGAAATAAAAATTCTGACGGAAAACCAACGGGAAAATCCCATCGGTTTTTTTTTTATTCTTCATAAAAAAAAACCAACAGAATTTTTTCGTTGGTTTTCCGTTGGAATTTCAATGAAATAAATATTCCATTGGTTTTCCGTCGGTTTTCCGTTAGAATTTCTCAATCAAATTTAATTAGAAAAATATAATTATTGTTAATATAAATAATTATATATTTAAAAATCAAATAATATAGAAATTATAAATTATTAATATAATTGTTTGCACTAATAATTCGCGTTTATTAATTTTGTGTAAACATCAGATAAATAGTACAAATAATTTGTAAATTTTGATATCAAAGTGGATCTTCAATTTTCGATCTTCTTAAACTTATTTAAATTTTATTAATTGGTTTGATCTTCTTCAACTTCAAATTTAGCTTTTAATAACGTTAATCCGTAGATCTTTCGACTTATTTACGAATCAAACGCTAGATTTTGGAGAATTTCGCCAAGAACGTCTTTGAACTCGTTGGTAACTCCGTGGATTTAGCTTGAATATAACGTCGATTCGTCGGTATTATGCCTTAATAACGGATCAAACGCCTTGATTTGATAACTTTGGAGAAGAACGTCTTTATATAGGTTTAGGATTCAAGAGTTAAGTTCAACTCAAACTTATTTAATAATTATCTCTTGTATTTTTTTTTTAAAGAGATAATATCAAATAAAATCACTTGAATGTTGATCTCTTTAATATTTTATTATTTTTTAAAAAGATAATATCACATGAATATTTATCTCTTTGTATTTTTATTTTTAAAGAGATAATATCATACAATACGCCATGTGTCAACACATGATTTGTTGAGAAAATAATTATTATAATATTAATTAATTTAGCTATTTAACTTTGAAATTAAATTTATGATAATTTTAAAATAGTAAATTAAATTAATAATATAAAGTTTATTTGTTCATCTACAATAATATTTTATATAATTTTAAGTATATACGTTATAATTAAAACACAAAAGTATATAAGCTAGCAATTTTTATATAATATCTCAATAAATATGATTATATTTAATTCAAATAATCATATATTTAAAATTTTATATTTTAAATTAATAACAAAAAGTATTTAAATAATTAATTGAAATAAGTGTATCAATATATTTAAAGACATAATATTAATAAGAAGTAAGTTGTCTAAGTTGGTAAGGGAGTCACCATTCTTCCTTGGAGACCCGAGTTCGAATCCCTGCATGCGTAATTATCGCGAGAATTAATTCTCGTATTGGCGAGATCGGTTGGCTCGAGCTCGACCCGTGGCTCATCCGAGGTGTTGGTGTGGCTCGTTCCCGAGGTGGTTCGAGTGTCACAAATGATTTTTTTTTTAATTTATTTATTTTTATTCTATTTCCGACGACAAACCGACAGAAAATTCTGTTCGAAATCCGTCGGTTAACTTAAAAATTAAATTATTTTTGTTCCGTTGGAAATTCGTTGGTTTTCCATTGGAAAGAAATTCCGACGAAACCCCGACGAAAGTTGTCCGCTGGTTTTCCGTTGGAAATTATTTTGTTGGAAAAAATTATTTGTCCGTCGGAATTCCGTTGGAAATATATTTCCAACGGAAAACCAACGGAACGGACCCATCGGCACCCAATTCCGACGATGTATTTTCCAGCGGGCGCCATCCCGTCGGTTTTCCATCGTAAATCAGCTTTTCCAACGGAAAACCCATCGGAATTCAACAGTTTTTTTGTAGTGCGAGTGCTGAAGCTAACGTATAAAGCCCTTTTTCTTCGTTATTTGTGATTTTAGTCTGCAAAAGAAACCCAAACAAAAACAATAGATGATTCCACATTGGGTTGAAATTTGGTGTCCATATTAGGATTCGAATTGGAAAAATTTTAATGTACCACGTATCTTTAGAGAATAACCGCACATAGTCCACCTGATCCTCACATAGAATCAGAACGTGCATTATTTTAGTAAGCTGAATTTCACCTCCTTGGTAAAGGCCATCTGCTGAAAGCAGTATTCTAAGTAGCACATGGGAGGATATTCTCTAGTGAATTTACCGATCAGAGCGTATCGAAAATCCTCACAAAGCTCTTCTTCCTCCTCTACCATGATAACAACAACAAGGCTCCCTCTGTACTCTGTTACTTGCCCCAACAGAATAAAGGTTTCAAGATCAAATGTTTTGAGCTTCGCATAAGATGTTTCTAAGTCTAGCAATTTTTCCATCGGTTGCAAGGGAGGCATGTCCTCCATGATCGAAAAACCTGGCACAATGGCATGAATACCCTAGAGAGAAAACCCTAAAGGAGGTGTAGAAAGAATTATCTATTGTGAGGTTGGTTTTGTACTGAACTTACATTCACGTACGGGACTTGGTTGTGAACGTGCACTTTGAATTTTTTATTTGATTATGTGTTTTATCTATTATTTTATTTACATACATATTCTGAGTATATTGATAGGCTGTCCAAATTAAAATAGGGAACATATATTTTTTTTATGATAATTATTTTTCTCTTTTATTCTTAACATATGATGCACGGATACGGATACGACGATACGAACACAATACGACACAAATAACTAGACATGGATTTTTTCTTAAATTTATCACGTGAGAAGTATTGGCCATACGAATGTCCAAGACAATACGATATAGTAAAATGATATTTTTAGAAGTGTTTGTACCAACCATTTATAAATATACATGAAGTATGTAAGTGAAATACGGGATGAAATTTAAAAGTAAAACATAAAATCTAAATGTGGATCATAATAATGCAAAGTTTGAATACATTATTCCCCTTGATTATAATTTAAAATTTCAGATTTCAATATAATCCACAATTCCTCAATTATTTTTCACAGCTGATTTTTCATGATAATTAAACTTATAAATTTCTTAAATCAAGTTCTACAACAAAGTGATTAAAATAGCTAAATAATCGCACATTCACACGAAAGTCAAAGTATAATTTATTACGAGAGCGCCATTTCTAATGTTTTAAGAATCCAAAACAAATAAATACGAACTTAATGAAAAAGAGATCTAAGAAAGTCTTCAAAGACATGCAAAAGTGCATTCCCAATGTTTATTTATTTAATTTATAAATTAATATTAATATTCGGGGAAATTTCGATGGAAATGTTCTCTAGGAAATGTTTATACATGTTGAAACCATGTATTTTTTTCAAATGTTCCATAATTATACTAAATTCAGAGGGAAAGCAGAAATTCCTTTGTGTTGTAACATGGTATATGGAAGAGAAAGGTGTTGAATCCATTGTTTTGTATTGTTTTTGTGTAATTTTTTTCTGTTACAGATTACATCAAGGAAGGGGAATATATCAACGTTACAAGGAAATCAAATCACACCAAATCTGGGCCTATTACGACTAATTAGGGACCATGGTCAGACCTTCCTTATTTGCTCGTTCTTCTAACACTCCCCCTCAAGTTAAGTGATGAAATTTTCGATCCTTAACTTGCTCAAAGTTGTTTGAAATGCCTGACCAGTAATGGCTTTGGTCAGGATGTCGACCAACTGGTCTTCTGACCTCACAAACGGAATCGTGATGATACCACTTTCCAGTTTCTCCTTGATAAAATGCCGATCCACTTCCAAATACTTAGTCCTATCATGCTGGACAGGATTCTCAGAAATGCTGATAGCAGCTCTGTTATCGCACCTAAGGGGGCTAGAGCCGGAAGGTGTCACCCCAATTTCTGTCATCAGTTTCCTTAGCCAAATTATTTCAGCTACTCCTTTTGCTATGCCCCTGAACTCCGTTTCTGCACTTGACAAGGCAACGACCTTCTATTTTTTACTACGCCATGTGACCACATTTCCACCTACAAGTGTAAAATACCCAGAGGTGGACCTTCTTTCATTTGGGTTCCTTGCCCAATCTGCATCGGTATAGGCTTCTATATCTAGATGCCCATGTCTGCCAAACATGATTCCAGTGCCAACGGTGCCTTTCAGATATCTGATAATCTGCACTATTGTTTCCATATGTTCCCTCTGTGGTCGGTGCATAAACTGACTAACAATCCCCACAGCGTATGCAATATCAGGTCTGGTATGAGACAGGTATATCAATTTACCAACCAGGCGTTGATATTTGTCCTTCTCAGCTGGTTCCCCACTTTCTTCAGCTTGTGGTTAACCTGTATTGGGGTCTCCACTGGTTTCCATTCAAGCATTCCAGTTTCTGCCAATAAATCCAGGATATACTTCCTTTCGGAGAGAAAAATTCCTTGTTTCGACCGCAGAACTTCAATTCCCAGAAAGTACTTCAGCCCCCCGAGATCCTTCATTTTGAATTCCTTGAAGAGATTTTCCCTGAGTTGATTGATCTCTTCTGTATCGCTCCCAGTTATTATCATGTCATACACGTAAATAATCAAGCATGTAACTAGATCCCCCCGCCGTTTCTGAAAGAGAGTGTGGTCTGAGTTACTCTGGACATACTCATGATGCTGCATAGCGAGTGTAAACCTGCCAAACCACGCTCGTGGTGATTGCTTCAATCCATATAAAGCTTTGCGAAGCCTGCACACCTCGTCTTTCCCAAAATCAGTTGTAAAGCCCGGAGGAGGTTCCATGTAGACTTCCTCTGTCAAGTCACCATGTAGGAACACATTCTTTACATCGAACTGATGGAGAGGCCAATCTTTATCTGCAGCCACTGAGAGTAATACTCGAACGGTGTCCAGCTTTGCCACAGGAGAGAAAGTTTCGGAGTAATCAATCCCGTATGTCTAAGTATACCCCTTTGCAACCAACCTCGCCTTGTATCTTTCAACTGAGCCATCAGCTTTGTGCTTTATCGTGAATACCCATCGGCAACCAACTGTCCGTTTTCCTGTGGGCAGTGGACATTTTTCCCAAGTGCCATTTTTTTTCCGGAGCCTGCATCTCGGTAATTATAACACTCTCCCATTCTTTGTTTTGTCTGGCTTCTTGAACTGTTTTCGGGATCTCTTCTCGGCAGAGGTTCCCCAGAAGGCCTTGGCAACCTCAGACACACTCCCCCTGACCATGTTCCCTATGGGATATTTGGAGTGCCGGGGAACGTGCTCAGGGGACTACCGGAGGGGAGGGACCCCTCTGTTGCTGCGTTGTGGTAAAGGGTACCTATGGCTCACTGTGACAGACTCAGAAACAGGATCAGGGGCACATGTGGAATCAATAGTATCATAAATTTCTTCTGAGACAGAGTTCAGAGTTTCGCTTACCTCGTTTTGGACATCATTCGGAGGAGGATCATTGGGAGCAGGGGTGGTACTGAGATCTTCAGGAGCAGATACTGGCATGTCTGAATCCGGATAGCTTAACCAATGCAGAGATTCTCTTGGACTCTCCCCCTGAACACTGGGCTGGGTAAGGAAATAGTATTCAGATTCCATAAAGTTACATTCCATGGTTACGTGGACACGCCTGCTTATCGGGTTGTAACATCTGTACCCCTTCTGATGGGGTGCATATCCCACAAATACGCACTTAACTGCACAAGGATCCAATTTGGCTCTATCTGACTTGGGAACATGAACAAACACTGTGCACCCAAATATGCGTGGTGGTAGGGTAAGGTGGGGTGGTATGTTTGTTTGTGTTTGGAGGATAGCAAGGGGTGTTTTGAAGTCGAGGGTTTTGGGGGGCAACCGATTTGTTAAGTAGGTTGCGGTGGCAACAGCTTCGGGCCAAAAATAATTCGGAGCATGGGATACGGTTAACAATGCTCGGGTCATTTCAAGTATGGTACGGTTCTTTCTTTCACATACACCATTTTGTTGCGGGGTATTGGGGTACGAGGTTTGGTGTATAAGGCCATTTTCTTGGAAAAAATTTGTCATTTCCTGATTAATGAATTCCCTGCCATTGTCTGATCGAAGGATTTTTATAGTGTGGTTGAATTGAGTTTGCACCATTTTAAAAAATGCAACAAAAGTATCAAAGACCTCAGACTTATGTCGCAGAAAGTAAACCCAGCTCATCTTTGAAAAATCATCCACAAACAACACAAAGTAACGAAACTGATTCTGAGTAGTAACTGGGGCAGGCCCCCAAACATCCGAGTGTACCAAAGAAAACACAGTTTCAACTCGTGTATTATTAGGCTTAAAAGTAGCTCTATGACTTTTCCAAGAAAGACAAGTCTGACACGACAGATTCACAGTCTGATTATTCTGAAACAAAGCAGGAAATAACAATTGCAAATACCCAGTTGAGGGATGACCCAGACGATGATTCCAAAGCCAGAGTTGTGTCTCAGTTTTTCCAACCGAAAGTAGTGCCTTCGAATGAGTTTCCACCTCATCAACATAGTATAATCCACCATCTTCAGTACCACACCCAATGATCTCCTTCGTATGAATATCCTGTAACAAACAGAACCGAGGATACATTAAAACCACACAATTCAATTCCCTCGTAATCTGGCTTAAGGACAGTAATTTGCAAGACAAGGATGGCACATAAAGACACTTGCTAAATTTAAGTTTCGGTGTAACCCAAACGGAGCCTTCTTTTTCAATCATAGCCCGATCACCATTTGCAGTTTGAATATAAGATATTTTCGGATTCAAAGGTTCAATTATATCAGAATAATCAAAGGTCATAGAATCAGTTGCCCCACAATCAAAAATCCACTTGACAGTTTTGTTTGATGCGGTTCGGGTATGAAATACACAATTATTAGAATTTTTGGGGCCTAGATGGAAGACTTGGGAATTGGGGGACCTTTCAGCAAATTTAGAGGTAGCATAAAAGGGAAAATAAGGGTTTGGGTCACAACCCCCAAGCCCTATACCTGTTCCGCCGCCTAGCAGTCCTCCTCCTTCTGTCTTCTCGCCGGGAGAGACAGTGGCGCTGGAAGAAGCGGTGGCGCCGTCACGTCCGCCCACGGCCACAACTATCGCCGCTACACCGGCGTCCCTTGCCGTAACGCCTGTAGCAGGCTTCTCCCCCTGTTCTCCTCCGGTACTAACGATGATATTTGCCCGTCGTGGGCCGCCTCTTGCTGCGGTTCCGCCGCCGCTTGTCTTCCTATTGCCAACCCACCACTCCGGATACCCAACAACTTCAAAGCATTCTTCCTTGGTATGCTTGGGTTTTCCACAATGGTCACATACAAGTCTGGATTGGCCCTCACGCGATGAAGATCTTCGGCCGGCGCTATCACTCCGCCCGTCTCCGTCTGAGAGTATATGGTTCCGTCCATTTTTCTCCCTTCTCGCTACAATACCCGATCCAATTTCAGAAGAGTGAGTCTCATTTCCCCTTCCTGTCGCCGTCGTCTGTAATATGTGGAGGCGCGCCGCCTCTTGACGGATGGTGGTGTAGGCAGCCTCCACCGTGGGCTTGGTCTCTTGTTTGAGCAAATCTCTTCGGATTGAGTCGTATCGGTCATCAATTCCGGTGAGGAGATGATACAACCTATGTTCTTGGGTTATCCGATTGAAGGTTGCAATATCCTCAGTACACTTCATCGAATTAGGTTATTTCCGATCAATTGCCATCCAGAGATTTTGAAGTTTGCTCCAAAAGTCCTCAATGCTGTCCTCCCCTTGTTGAAGTGTGTTGGCTCTCCGATGTAGGTCGAAGAGTTGGAGAGGATCGCTGCCGCTTTCGTAGGTGGTGGTGAGACCATCCCACAACGCCTTCGATGTAGGGTATTGAAGAACGTTGTTGATGAGACTCGCCTCCATGTTCTGAATTATCCAGGTAAAGATCTGTTGGTCGGTTTGTTCCCATTGATAATACTTGGGATCTATTTCTGCTGGGGCCGGTGGGGTGCCGGTTATGTGCGAACGGCCCCCTTTTCCGCCGATCGCCATCTTCATGATTCTGGCCCAAATCGGATAATTGTCATGGTTCAATTTGTTCCCAATTGACAAATTATCCGAGTTGAGTGTGGTTGGTTGTGCAATCTGAATTGCCAATTCTTGATTGCTGTTGTTTGGTACTGACATCTTGTTCTAGCTGGTTGAGAATTTATTTTTTTTTCGGTTATTAGGGTTCGAGGAAGGTATGGGACAGTGATGTTAATCCTGAGTCCTCAAGATCTTGTCACCGCTCTGATACCATGTTGGAACATGGTATGTGGAAGAGAAAGGTGTTGAATCCATTGTTTCGTATTGTTTCTGTGTAGTTTTTTTTTCTGTTACAGATTACATCGAGGAAGGGGAATATATCAACGTTACAAGGAAATCAAATCACACCAAATCTGGGCCTATTACGACTAATTAGGGACCATGGTCAGACCTTCCTTATTTGCTCATTCTTCTAACACTTTGGAATTCCTCGAAATTTATTATGACTATTCCTAAACTTAAAGATTATATAATAATTTATCGATTTTGCTACGATCCATGAATATTATTAATGACTTAAGAAAAATATTTGTAGGTTTCAAAATATTAATTGTATATATATATGTATATATATAAATCAAATTTTCGAAATGTATTTCAAATGATATCAATGTCAATATTCATTTTCTTTTAAATTGAAATCGAATTTTATCTTTATATATTGTGTACAATAATTTTTTTATTTAATTTATTGACAATCAAAACTTAATATTATTAAATTGAAATATTTAAAGGCATGATTTTATTTTTATTTTTTTTATTTTCTATAATTATGGTAAATTTAGAGAGGAAGTACAAATTTTCTTGAAATCCCCTAGAAATATATTATAACTATTTCTAAAATTTAAAGGCTATATAATTATTTATTTTGTTACGATCTATGACAATTATATGCATTGTTAGTAAATGAAGTAAGATAATAGTTGATTTTAGATCAATAATTGCTAGTTATAATAAGTATCTCAAGTGATATCAATGTTGTATTTGTGTTTTTCTAAATTGAACTTGAATTTCGTCATCATATAATTGTGATACAATTAGTTTTTCTAAATCGTTGATAATAAAAATTTAATGTTATTAAATTGAATATTTAAAAACATAATTTTTTTATTTTTCATAATTATGTTAAATTTCGACAGAAGGAATTTCTAATGATTTTGTTGTTTCTGAAGTTTGTTAAGAGGGACTCCACAACTTCCACTAATAACTGCTCTATCCACCCTTACATCTTTACATAACTTAGTCTATAAATGACAGAATGAACCATGAAGATGAAGATGAAGAGGATAACTAGTTGTGATTGTGTATGTTTTTAAACAACAATACATGTAGATTATTTGGTTATTTCGGTAGATTTTTTTTTTAAAGAATAGATAATTTTTGCTTATTGTGTGATTTAATTGATATTATTTTAATACGTTTATATTTTCAGTTTTGAGATCGTATATATAGTTATACTATAGCATTATCCTTTTGCGTTGCACGGAAGTTTTAAGAATATTTCAATAAATTTCATAGAAGTTATATAAGATCTGATGGAGAAAAATAAAAATACATATGAAAAGTTCTCTTTAAAACTTTAAGTATAGTTATTTTAAATTTTATTGATATATAATTATATTTGATGAGACGTAAAATCACGCTCGGATCAGAGCCGTCCACGTGTCGCCATCTACCGACTTAGAACGTAGATGCTCGCATTAATGGGCTCGTAACCAATCCAGCCCATTCTCCTGTTGACTACTCCAGGCCCATGCGCCTCGGTCCACTTTTCAAGTGGGGGGATCAGGCTGTCAAACACGACGCTCATAGTACGGTCCCCTCTCCCCCTCCCCCCCCCCCCTTTTTCCTAGGAAAGCACTCCACGAGGGCACTTTCCTCTTATGCTCGGCTGTCTGACGCTCGTGGGTCATTGGCCAGAGGAAACCTCTAGTGCATCCCTTCGAGCGTCACCCACGCTCGAGTAGGTTCCGCCCCAAGTAAGGCATCCGTACGCCTGCAGGATAGATCTTGAGCCTCTCAGCACACAACCCTCGCCAACAACCTCTGACACAATGGCAGTGCGCACCTCGTACCTGCCACGCCGTCCACTTTTCAGAGCCATCACTCTCACGCCTTCGCTAGACGCCACGTGTTAGGGCAACACAGGTTTGGGACCACTTGGTCAAATTACCTAAACCACCCTCACACCTAACATATAAATAGGGGAGAACACCTGCATTCTCTCCCAAGTCATCTTCTTCCCAAGACACTGCATACACAGAACTGGGCACCTTCCATCATTTTTATTCTGGTTCCTTCTTCCCCAAGCTCCGCATATTTCACCATCTTTACATCCTTACTGAATTTTCTCCCCTGGTGTTATCCTACCTGGAAGAACCCACGCTCTTTGGGAAACCCAGTTCCTGAGGCTCAAACGCCTGTGATGGTCTTCCCCCCAAACAAATCTTAAATTGTTGGTGATTTATTAGGATACTCTTTCCTGCACCATCATTTTTGGCGCTGTCTGTGGGAAATCCATCACCATCATCTTCATCTTCTTCAGATTCTTCTTTGAGCTTGTTGATTTATCATACCTTTTGTTCTGAACATGGTGACTGCGACAAGGTCTGGGATTCTAGAAAACAGGGGCGTCCTTCCTCCAATCAATGAGGAAAATGTGGGCAACAATACCCCCGCCGGAGGTACCCCCCCACCAACTGCCGAAAATGGGGCCGGGAACACAGAAACCGCAACTGCAGCTCTCCCCACCAGTGGAAACGTGGTAGGAGGATCCGGCTCTATTCCTCCTCCACCAGCCCTCATCTCCAATGTTCCAGTCTCCCATCCCGGTGTGTACTCCATGGCCATGCCACCACCGGGATACACTTATGTACAACCCGGAATGTAGCAGTACCAAGCATGGTGCCCGTGATACCACCCTACCAAGTGGGCGCACTCCAACTCCCTGTATCCTTACCGGAAGAAATTCAAGGAGTGGAGGCGCCCCAGCTAACTCAGTAGCAGCTTCAGGCGATCTACGCGCAGTGCGAAGTACAGGCAGCTCATAAGGCTTGGTCACACTTTACCTCTATATACTTCCCCTCGAGCGCAGGGGCCCAGATGGCAGCACCTTTGGGGGGACTACAGGTTCATCCCTTAACAGCAGCTCAGAACGTGCTGCAAGCCCAACCGCCACCTGTAGTGGAAAAAGAGGCGCCCCCGAGGGCGGAAAAGGAACGACCCCCCCTGGAAAAAGAAAAGGCCCCCACGGCAAGGGACAATGAAGAGGAGGTCCCATCCAGGGCCACGGGTAGAACCAGCAAGAGGGGAGCCGATGACGCCCGAATTGCCGCTGTCCAAGACCAACTAGATGGGCTGCAAAACTTGGTGGAGCAGCTCTCTCGAGCACGGTCTCAAGTCCCCCGCGACGGGGACGAGAGATCCAAGGCCAGAGACGCTCGCGCACCCAAGAACTAGGCCCCTCGCCGCTTGAGGGAGGAAGACTACAACGAGCGCGATCGCCAGGGCGAGAACCGAAGGCCTTTGACAGGCGGTTCACCCCTCGTCGATGAGGTCCTGATGGCCCGAGCGGGGATGGGCGAAATCCCTACATCCGTCAACCGCTATGACGGAACCACTGATCCAGCCGATCACCTGAATTATTTCGTGCATCTAATGCACCTTTATGAGCATCCCGACCATTATTGGGCGAAAGTCTTTGTCACTTCCCTCATAGGAATGGCACAAGATTGGTACAAGAAATTGCCCCCTCGCTCCATCCGAGGATACGAAGATCTGACCGATGCCTTCATGAGCCACTTCAATTCTTTGAAGGCCCCAGCCCCAGCTACCACGGCTCTCCACAGCTTAAGCTTAGTGCAGGGCCTAAATGAGAATCTCCGATCTTTTATGGGCAGATTCAACAAGGAAATCCTACTGGTGGAAAAGCCCTCCATGGATTTCCTGAGGCACGTGCTGTTTGGTGCTATCAACATGAAACACTATGTCAGCAAAGAATTTGTCGAAGAGGTAGCCAAGAAAAAGCCACGCTCGTTGATGGAGATCAGGGACATAGCCGACTCCTACTTCACCCTCGAGGATATGTACATCGCCAGGGATCAGAAAATGGCGAACGCTCCTCGCCCCAGCAAAGCCCCCGAGGACAAAGGAGATTCTAATAGGGGTCGCCGTCGGAGCCCTATTCCCGCTCGTTGAAATTCCTCGTCCCCGCGCAAGTTCGAACGGATTCCCCTCAACCGCCCAATCACTGAAGTGTATTCCATGGCGGATAAGAAACTATTCAAGAGACCGCCGAAATTGAGGGAGACCGAGGCTCAAAAACGCTCGGGGAAGTATTGTGCTTTCCATAAGCAGAAGGGGCATGACACCAACGAGTGCCGCCAACTCGAGGGCGAGACTCAAAGGCTCATCGCTTGGGGGCATCTCAAGGAATTTGTGAAAGTATTGGAAAGGTACGACGAACACTGCGCTGAACGAGCGAAAACTAGGGGGAGAAGCCGTTCGCGCTCAAGGAGTCCCCAACGCCATCATACCGAGACAAGCGACCGCGGCAAAGGTAAAGCAGCCGATGTGGAGAATCAGCCCTTTGCGGTCATCCACATGATCGCTGGCGGACCCTCGGGTGGCGACTCTAATGCCTCCCGGTGCCACCACGTTCGGAGCTACGACCAAAAGCCTTCCCAGCACAAGCCTGTGCTCTCCGTCGACAGCTCTTCACGCTCAAGAGAGAATGACATTGTAGGGTTCACAGAGAAAGACTTGGAACACATTGTAACACCCCATGGTATTGGTGAAACCTCTGACTGTCCCATGGTGGTTAGTTTAGACGTCCATAACCATGTGGTAAAGAGGGTCTTAATTGATAGTGGAAGCTCTGTGAATGTTCTCCCTTACTCCACGTTTCAAAAGATGAATATAACAAACATTCCACTCGAACCCCTCAGGACAACCCTCGTCGGCTTTGGGGGTTCCGAGATTGTCCCTCGCAGACAAATTCGCTTGGCCACCTCCTTTGGTCGCGACCCACAGCGAAAAACTTTGAACGTTCTTTACGCAGTAGTCGAAGTGGATCTCCCGTATAACATAATTATTGGATGCCCGACGCTCGTCAACTTCAGAGTTGTAATTTCAACGTATCACCAGAAGGTCAAATTCCCCACTCCCGAGGGAACTGGCGAGGTTCTGTACAATGTTAAAGAGGCTTGGGAGTGCTACATCCTTTCCCTTCGAAGCCACAAGCACAAACAAACCATTCAGACGGGATCTACCAAAAAGTCTGTTGACTTCCCCAAATTGGACGAAGATGGACCCGAGCGTAAGAGGGTCAAACTTTACAAGAAAAAGAACAAAAAGAAGGCTCCGAACGAGGCCCGGCGCACGGAGGATGGTCCTCCAGGGGCCGTCGAGGGATCCTCCTCCGAGAACAAGGGTGACGGGCCCTCGGACGAGGGTAACGGTAGGCTTATTGGAAAAAAGCGAGCGCTCGAGGCTCCGCGGCCTGAAGTTCGCATTGAGCCCGTCGAGAAGTTCTTGGCCATTGAATTGGAACCCGGGAACCCAGACAAAACCACCCAGATTGGTTCAAACCTCGACGGTCCCTCCCAGATTATGATGATCGATTTTCTCCGGGAAAACCTCGACGTATTCGCTTGAAAGGCCTCTGATCTCACAGGAATAGATCCAAGTGTCATAGTTCACAGGCTCAACGTGGATCCAGCCTTTAAGCCCATCAAGCAAAAGAAGAGGGACGTCCATGGTTTCAGGAGGCAAGTCATCGAAGAAGAAGTCAATAAACTCCTCGACGCTCAGTACATTGAGGAGATCTTATACCCGGAATGGCTCTGTAACGTTGTTCTCGTGCCCAAGAGTACCAATAAATGGCACATGTACAATGACTTCACGGACCTTAACAAGGCCTGCCCAAAGGATCCATACCCTCTCCCGAGGATCGACCAGCTGGTGGATTCGACGGTTGGATGTGAGCTTATGAGTATGATGGATGCCTTCCAGGGGTACTATCAGATCTTCTTAGCTCCCGAGGATCGCCCCAAAACTTCCTTTGTGGTCCATGTAGGCATTTACTGCTTCAACGTTATACCCTTCGGACTCAAAAACGCAGGGGCGACGTACCAACGCCTCGTCAACAAGATGTTCGAACGTGAAATCGGGAAGTCTATGGAAGTATACGTAGATGACATGATCGTCAAGAGCGAGCGCCAACATTCCCATTTGGAGGATCTCAAGCGAACTTTCAACATCCTGCGTCATTACGGAATGAAATTGAACCCTTCCAAGTGCACATTTGGCGTTCGGGGTGGCAAATTCTTGGGATACATGGTTAGTCAGCGAGGCATAGAGGCTAATCCAGAAAAGATTAAAGCAATCCTAGATATCCCCTCCCCTCGGAATGTGAGGGAGGTCCAAGTGCTGGTGGGAAAGATCATTTCATTAAACAGGTTCATCTCCCGCTCGGCGAACAGGAACTTACCTTTCTTCAAAATTTTACGCAATGCTCGAAACTTTGCCTGGAGCGAGGAATGGGAGAAAGCTTTGCAGGACATGAAGCAATACCTCGCGAGCGCACCACTATTAACCAAGCCTAACCAAGGGTAAAACCTGTTCATTTACCTTTCAGTTTCCTCAGAAGCTACTAGAGTTGTCCTCGTGGCGGTACGCGAGCGTAAACATATGCCGGTATATTATTTAAGCAAAACTTTGCGAGGGGTGGAGATAAGGTATATGGAGATAGAGAAGTTTGCCTTTGTGCTCGTTAATGCCTCGCGAAGGCTAAGGCCTTATTTCCAAGCTCATTCTATCACAGTGCTCACAGACCAACCCCTCAAACAGGTGCTCGCAAAGCCGGACGTCTCAGGAAGGTTAATAAAATGGTCAATTGAACTCAGCCAATTCGACATCACTTTCGAGCCTCATACCGCGATACAGGCTCAGGTAATGGCAGACCTATTGGTGGAGCGCTTCAATTTGGACGCTATGCCCTCGTTGGCAGAGTGACTATGGCTTCTGCACACAGATGGCTCCTCGACGTCACAAGCGTGGGGAGCCGGGGTGACCCTCAGAGATCCTCACGGTGTTGAAGTTGATTACGCTATCAAGCTGGCGTTTCAGGTCACCAACAACAAGGCAGAATATGAGTTTCTAATCCAAGGGCTTAGGAGAGCCCTCCAGAATGGTGTCGTTCGGGTCACTGCATATGTTAACTCCCAGCTGATCGCAAGTCAAGGCCCTCGCAAGCCAAGGAAGTGCTGGAGCATGTGCACAGCAGAAGTTGTGGGAATCATTCTGGCGGTCGAGTTCTGGCTAACAAAGTATTAAGGAGTGAGTTCTACTGGCCCTTGCTATTGCATGATGCCATCAACTACTCTAAGAGATGTCCTAAATGCCAGTTTCATTCCAACACCCCTCAACTTCCGGCGGCCCAAATGATCCCTATTGATGTTTCTTGGCCCTTCGACCAGTGGGGCATTGATATAGTGGGACCCCTTCCAATGGCAGTCGGGCAAAAGAAATTCATAATCCTTGCCGTAGATTATTTCCCCAAGTAGGCCGAAGCTGAAGCGGTCGCAAAGATAACGTTCAAAGTTGTGAGGGACTTCATTTGGAAGAACATCATCTGCAGGTATAGCATCCCGAGGGTCCTCATATCAGATAATGGTTCCCAGTTCATCACCGTTGACACACGAGAGTGGTGCTACGAATTGGGAATTGAGCAACGCTTCACTTCCGTGGGCTACCCTTAGGCCAACGGTCAAGCTGAAGTGACTAACCGAACCATACTCTAGCATTTGAAGACAATGCTCGAAAGTAAGAAGGAGGAGTGGGCAGAAGAACTTCGAGGAGCCCTCTGGGCGTACCGTACTACCCCTCTAGCGACAACAGGGGAAACCCCTTACTCTCTCATATATTGTTCCGAGCCTATGATACCTGCGGAGATTGCTCAAGAATCCGCACGCGTGGCCTATTTCGAGCCTGCAGTCAACGAGGCTAATCGGGCGTTCGAATTGGATTTGCTAGACAAAAGAAGGAACACTGCTTGGGCTCGCATCCACAAGTACAAGGCAACCGTAGCCCACCAGTATAACAAACGTGTCAAAGAGAGGACTTTCCAGCTAGGGGACTTGGTCCTCAAAAAAGTTGAAGTATCCAAACATGTGGGTAAGTTGGACCCCAATTGGGAAGGTCCCTTCAAAGTCATTCAGGTACGCGCGAACAACGCCTACCTGCTAGAGACTCAGCAAGGCGAGCACCTCCCTACACCGTGGAATGCATGTAACCTTAGACGGTTCTACGTGTAAATGTCAGTCTTTGTAATTGCCTACTCATGGCACCTTGTACTTTCTTTTGACAGAAAGCATAGCAGTCATTATTATTAATTGCAAGCATAACAGTAAGCGTTTTACCAATTATTATATCATTTACTTGCTTTCTCCTAGATTAATGGCTTGGGTAATCGAACACGTTAAAGGCCTACTCCGTGTCGAGCGTCCTCCACGTCGGACGGCTTAGTGAACGCCCCATTAATTTCAAATCAACGCTATCTGTGTGTTGAGAACCCTCCACAATGAACAGTGTGACGCTCATAAGCGTTTAAACCCTAAGGATGAGCATGTCGAAAAGGTGGGATGTTGAATGCTTGACTTACACCAATTGGATGTTGATCACACCAGTTTGTGCTCGTAAGCCCCCAATGACCCTCATCCTCTTAGGTATAAGTGCTCTCGTAAATAGCTATCACTGGGCTAATCCTCCCATGGATACCTAAGCATGAAGCTAACATTACAGCCGCGCTCGCTTTTATCCCATACTTAACAAATCCTACCGTTGGTTTCTAAGATCATTCATGTTACTGGAATGCTCAAATCAGAAGTACGCATCACATATTTGAGACCAATACTTAGCTAAATCCCAGTAGGTTTCTAAGTTCAAATCCGAGCCTCACAGTGTATATTGCTAGGGTACCCTCATAAGAAACACCCTCGTGCCCGTACATTCTCGTCCTAGATATTCAAATATCCACAAAGACAAGCATACAAACATCAAATACAAAGAGACAACAATGCCCAACATCAAAATGAAGGAAATTAAACTTCATTAACAAAAACATTCTATCAAAAGTGCGGAGAGCAAATACAGATTAAAGATGTTCATAAACAGGAATGAAATAGGTAGTGAACAGACATAGTTATGGGAAAGCAGACAGAGTAAAGTCTCATTGGGCTTGGCTCTCGGGCTCCGGAGGGGGCAGTTGAGAGAGGAACTGGGGCCAGCACGTTGACATTGGAAGTTTGAGCATCGCCTACTTCCTCGCTGACTTGAGCGTCGATGGTGATACCATCATCTTCTATCGGGATAGGCTCAGGATCTATGGGATTTGCCGCTATGAATTCCCTCTAGAGCATCGTCACAAGATCCTGATACTTGGGCTCCGCCAGGCTTTCTGAGGGGTCCTCATTGCGGATGATGGGCTCAAGGTTTTCGTCCAAATCCATGCGCAGGCGCTCATCAATTCGAGCGCTCTCAGGAGCTATGCCCAACTTCACCATCTGCCTCACAGCCTTCCAGAAGAAGCGTCGAGCATTATCGAAGCAACGGAGGTTGGCGGCGAAAGCAAAGGCCTTCGAGCACACAAATCTTGTCACTGCCTCCCATGCCACCTTCGTCTCCAAACCGACCACCTTCTCCTGCAATTCAGCGGGAGTCTTCTTGGTCACCTCATTTTACCGAGTGCTCTCGGCCAATTGCTTGCCCAGTTCCCCATTGGTGACCCTCAGCTGGTCGCGCTCCTCCTTGAGTTTCCTATGGCGATCATCAAGGGCTAAGTACGCATCATCTGACTACTTCAAGTCCTCTTTCAGCTTGTCCTTTTCAAGGTTGGAGGCGGTAAGCTGAGCGCAGACGTTATTGTAATCCTCCTGCAGTTGGCCGGTGTCAGAGATGCGCAACAACTTCTTGTATTTGGCCTTATGTTCAGAGTAGGCCTGCGCTCGTCCCTGCAAGTTCTTCAGCCTCGGGATTACTTCCTGAAAAACCAGAAGCGAGGGTCACTATCAGGGGTAAAAGCGGAAAAGATTGGAGTTTCACCAAAGTATCTAAAGACTTACCGTCAGAAGAGCGTGACAAGCATCATCCGTAACCCGAGTGGTGTCAAGCTCGTTCAGCTTGTCATGATCGCCAGAGAATTAAAGTTTCCCAACGATCTTCGTGACTAGGTTGACGGTGGCCGCACTTTTCTTCAGAAGGACAGGGCCGTCCGTCCTCTGACGCTTATATCAAGCGTCCCCCCGACAGCCTATCTTCCAAAAATCCTCATCCTCCGATGAGGAAGTGTCACTGCCCTCGCCACGGTGGCCCACGACCACCTCTTTCCCTTTCCCGGAGATGGGGATGGAGTCTGGCAACCTCTTCCTTTTCCCCGTGCGTTCAGCCCTTGTGGCATCATGAAAGCGGGCCAACTCCCCCGAGCGATTACGGGAGTTACTAGAACTGAGAGCTATTGGCTCTTCAGGAGCAGCTGGAGGAGGAGTGGCACTCCGAGAGCCCCCGGTAGTCAAATCTTCAACAGGACCGGCGATCTGAACTTCGTTCCCGGCACCCCTGCGAGTGCCCCTGCCTCCATCACCTCTGCCTGGCCCTCGCCGGGTTCCCCTTCCCCTCGGAGCATTTGAGGGTTGGGCCTGTTCCTGTGGTTGCTGTGGCTGCTAATTGGCGGCCGCCCGCTGAGCGCTCATCATTTCGGCAACCCTCTCGGCATCCATCCCAGCCTTTAGTATCTGAACGCCTGAAAATGAAAGCACAAGCGTAAAAAAAAAAGGCTATTCGGATAGTAGCTTTAATAACATTACATTCTAAACAAGTTAGTGATGCTATCCTAAATGTTAGAGGAGTCAGTTCTTAGAATCTAACCGTCGAGGGCCATGATTTGAGCCGGAGGGTTGAGTATCATGTCTGGGGGACTCGAGAGGCCAAATCGGAATAGGATCCCCTCGTTCCTCATCAGCTCTTTGGCCTTAATTAGTTTCTTCTCGTTTTTCATCACAAGGGCCAAACTTTTTCCCCAATACTCGAAGAGCTTATTCACGGCCCTATTCTTAACCAATGGCCCCTCGCCGTGAACGATCCACACTCAGTGAGCTCCAAAGGTCCCCCCAGGAGCACCCACAAAGAAGTATTTCTCTTTCCAATCCTCTCCGTATGAACTCGAGGGCGAGTCAATCATTTTGAGCCCTGACTTGGCTTGGGCATAGTAAAACCCATCTGTTGAGGATGAGCACGGAGAATGGGCCACTTGGATTAAACTGTTGAAGTTGTCTAATGAGGGTTCGTGGCCGGTGGCCCTCATCAACATCACGAATGCGTTTATCAAAGCGATACCGTTGGGGAGAATTTGGGAAGGACTTATTACAAGGTAATTGCAAATATTGGCGACGGGAGGTGGGATTGGAAACCTCAAGCCTCCAGCCAGGACTGAGTCTTGATAGACGGTCATCATGCCAGGTGGCGGTCGGTTGGCCCTGTCACCCTTCCTGGGAAGATGCATTGGGAACATTGCCTCATCCCAATACACTTTGGTCCTTAGATCCTTCAAGTCTTCGAGCGTCAATATGCTCTCTATATCATCTGGGGATCTGTCCGTTTGGTGTGGGTTATTCTGCCTCACTCGAGTTGCAGGCTCTTTCCCTTTCCTTTGGCGCTTTCGATGAGGCTCACCCTCGGCGCGACGCTCGGAAGGTCCGGCAACACCCTCGGGAGCTGCAACGGCCACCGTGATCCGATGGTCTTGAGGTCTTACGGCACTGTTCAGCACAGGGAGCACTCTCTCTCCTTGCCTCTGCATCTCCATCACGTTGTTCATCTCTTCGAAGAGATCGTTCACCCCCTCAGGATCACGCTCGTTCATCCCTTGAACGACGGCATCAAGCTCATCATCCCCAGCCTCTATCAGAGCCCTTGCTACTGGGATGGCCATGGGGATTGCATCGCCAGGGGAAGCCCTCGCCAGTGGAACGGCCACGGGAACATTGTTGGGGGGGGAAGAACTCCCAACAGACATCTCATCTAGTTCCCTCACATAACCTTCTTCAGCGTTGTCCGCCATGGTTATTCCTCTATCCTTGCAGATGAAGTTTCCAGGCAAAGGATCAGTGGAGGAGAAGGGTTTTTGAGTAAGATCCACAAGGGGGAATGGTTACTCACTTAAACGGGACACTCCGGCACAACCTAAATCTAAAATTAGTACAAGAGATAAGAGTTTATGGAATTTTTACCTAAAGATTGAAGGAAAACTTGCTGGAAATCACAGAAAATGGTAGAGAGTTCTTGCTGCTTGTTTTGCTTGAAGAAGGATGAATGCGGGAAAAAGAAGACAAAGCCTTACAAATCCCTATTTATAGGGGTAAAGGCTGGCCTTAATTAGGGTTTGGGATTCAAAAATGCAATCATTTCCCGCCTTGGGAGACTCCCACTTTGGGTAACCGCTTCACGCTTACCAAAATACACGCGCCCACTCAGTGAAACACGCGCCCACGTTGCCACTCCGCATTAAATGCGGATGGGATTGCATTTATAGCCGTGTCAGAAGAGGGCCATTACAGAAGACAAACAGTTACTCCGTTCTTAAAGCTTGACCCTCGGATAATCAGAAGTTCAGGGCTCGCTTCTCTGAAATTCTACAGTACGCTCAAGCGCTACAACAGAATTTGGGGGGCAAAATGATGAGACGTAAAATCACGCTCGGATCAGAGCCGTCCACATGTCGCCATCTACCGACTTAGAACGTAGACGCTCACATTAATGGGCTCGTAGCCAATCCAGCCCATTCTCCTGTTGACTACTCCAAACCCATGCGCCTCGGCCCACTATTCAAGTGGGAGGATCAGGCTGTCAAACACGGCGCTCATAGTATGGTCCCCTCTTGCCCCTCCCCCCCCCCCCCCCGGTGTTTTCCTAGGAAAGCACTCCACGAGGGCACTTTCCTCTTACGCTCGCCTGTTTGACGCTCGTGGGTCATCGGCTAGAGGAAACCCTCTAGTGCATCCCTTCGAGCGTCACCCACGCTCGAGTAGGTTTCGCCCCAAGTAAGGCATCCGTACGCCTGCAGGATAGATCTTGAGCCTCTCAGCACACAACCCTCGCCAACAACCTCTGACACAATGGCAGTGCGCACCTCGTACCTGGCACGCCGTCCACTTTTCAGAGCCATCACTCTCACGCCTTCGCTGGACGCCACGTGTTAGGGCAACACAGGTTTGGGACCACTTTGTCAAATTACCCAAACCACCCTCACCCCTAACATATAAATAGGGGAGAACACCTACATTCTCTCCCAAGTCATCTTCTTCCCAAGACACTGCATACACAGAACTGGGCACCTTCCATCATTTTTATTCTGGTTCCTACTTCCCCAAGCTCTGCATATTTCACCATCTTTGCATCCTTACTGCATTTTCTCCCCTGGTGTTATCCTACCTGGAAGAACCCACGCTCTTTGGGAAACCCAGTTCCTGAGGCTCAAACGCCTGTGATGGTCTTCCCCCTAAACAAATCTTAAATTGTTGGTGATTTATTAGGATACTCTTCCCTGCACCATCAATATTTAATCAAATAAAAGAGGAGAAAAAATAAATTAGAAAATAGAATAATTAAATGATGAAAAAAGTATAGAATAAAAATTATATATTTTAAAGTGAATTAAAAAAATTAACAACACAAATAATATGATTTTATAGAGCATGTGATATGCATAATAAAACAGACAAAGTCTATGTTATAGGTTATCAATTTTTCTTTAAACCTCACTAATATTTTTATAATTATATTTTGAATTTTCAAATGTCAAAGATCAAAAACTAAGAAAAATAATAAAGTGAAAAAGACTTGCTAAATGTTTGAAAGGATGATTGTATATTGCCAATAAATTAATATATTAATTTATTTTACTTATGTAAAAAATATGTATTAATATACAATTAAATATATCAAAGTATGCTAATATCATTACTTAATATTTAGTATATGTAAGTCACTATAAATAGAAGAATAAGCAAAATCTAATTTTGTAAAATATAAACTAAATAATTATTTGAAATTAATAATTTATAAACAAAAAATATAAACATAGAACCATCTCATATCTCATCACTAAAATAGAAGGAAAAGATGAAAGATTTAAAACTAAAAATGAATAGCGTTCAACTATTCTTATGACTTATAAAATTTTGTAAATATATAATTGAATGAACAAAATATATGAATAAAAATTATTGTTGACCAAGAAAAATATCTAAGATAAACATATTTTACTTATCAAAAAATCTTAGTAAAAAATAAAAATAAAAAAGATAAAGATCAAAGAAAAAATAAAAACAAATATAATTAACAATGTTAATATCCATTTTAGAAAAGGTAGAACGATTACAAAATTATTTATTGAGATTGCAAAACATCATAGTGTAATTATATTAAAAAAACAAAAAAATAGAACAAAAAAAATATAATTAAATATAAAATGAGAAAACACATTAATTCAAAAATATACTATAGTTTAAAAAACAAAATAAAAGAAAAACTACATATTTGAACATCAAATAATCAAAATACAATTAACAAATAAAAAAAATTAATTTAGCTTGGTTAAAAAATTTAACAAACCTTAAATAACTTTGAAATAATCAACTTTTTTCTTTCTCTATATGTAAATTTTTTTTTTTTAATCTGTGGAATCAAAAGTTATCGCATTCGTCTGACAGAGTCTATAAATTCGTAAGAGTAAGACTAGTTTGAGCATTGAGCGCATTGTGAGAATTTGTGTTAATTCACCTTCTTTTGTAGGAGACAATTGTTTTTCGTGAGAGTTCATGTTGTTGGTTGTAAAATCTGGTATTCTAAAGTACTGATACTAGAGATTTGGTAATTCTTTCAATTAGTACGTGTTAGTGAGATAAATAAGTGAGTGAGGCTTATTTATCCTATAAAATGTTGTGGTGTAAGGAATTCCAAGGTTTCACTGGTAATCTCAAGTGCTTAATAAAATATCTTTGCAAAACTCCCAAAATTACAATTTGGAGACAAGAGTATGTTTATCGAACCTGTATAAATCGCAGTTAATAGGGTATGCGTGTGTTAAAAAAAACCCTGCATAAATCGCAAGTGTATCTTTTGTTTCAGCAATTATTCCATTAGATCTGTGTTGGATATTTATTAGTACTCTTTTGCCTAAAACTTCACTCGCTCCATTTCACTCCCTCCTGGTGTCGGTCTTTATTAATATTAATTTATAGATGATAATGACAAATAGGAGCTTTTTGTTTGAATTAAAAAAAAAAAAATTAGAAAAAGAGAAAAATTTATTTGGTCAAAATTGAGTAATAAAAATGAAACGTCATCATCAAATATATAACAGTATATATAGATTTCAAATTACAAATATATATATATAATAATTTTTTATTTTAAATAAATATTATATATATATATTTATATATATATATATATTTCACAATAGATACAATATTTATTTAAAATAAAAAAAATTATTTTAGAATTTTGAGAAAACTCCCTCAAAAAATAAAATTTTATAAAATGAAAGATAAGATTTCGAGAAAAAAATCACAAGGAATTCTTTTGGATTTCTCTAGAAAAAAATTTCGAAATATATTCCAAAGGAATAATAGAGATGGAATTTCTAGAAAAATAAATATTGCAATTTTTTTTTGAAATTTCCTCGAAAAATCCCTTGAAACTTAATGAAAGGGGTAAATCTCGCAATGCTGATGTGGCACCACTTGTCGTTGCATGTCAGCCAGTCATGAGCCCTGCTGGATGACTTGCTCACATCATTAGTCTTGACCTAGGGTCCTCCTCCTCTTCTAGAGCCAACACTTCACTAATAGTTTTAGAAGTTTTATTTATCTCTTTTGCTTAGTCCCACTCTTTTCAAGCCAGGTAGGCCATCTACCGAGATACCCCTCGAGCGAACAGTAATTTCGACTCGGAGCGTACCGTACAAGGCGCATTAAATGCAGGACATCTTCTCCTATAGGCGCCTAGGGATGTAAATGAGACGAGCTAGCTCGCGAGCTTAGTGAGCTAGCTCGTTTGAAGCTCGCGCTTGGGTTCGTCATCTACGAGCCGAGCTATGGCTCGGTTCGTGGAATCTACGAGCCAAGTCCGAGTCATATGATTTAAGGTTCGTAGCTCGCGAGCTACCCTTAACTAACTTTAAAAAATATATATTATATATATCTATATTATATAAAAAAAATATGTAGTATATATATGTGTTTGATGTATTTACTGAAAAATATACTATGTATTTATTTATATAATATTATATATATATATATATATATATATATATATAATCTAAAATGTTGTAGGATATAATCAAAACCCTATTTTTCTTGCCTGCATCACTCCCACTTCGATCCTTCCTTCTCTTTCTTTTCAGTCAGCCACTCACCCTTCATTTGCGCTTGCACCACCGCCTACCATCTTCCAGAGTTTCGTCCCGTCGCACCGCTCCACCGTCTTCAAACGCGCCACGACAGACCCACCATCCTCCAATGCCTCGCTTCCAAAGCCCCACCATCTTACAGCGCCTAACCGCCACCGCCTATCATCGCTACGACTCGCCGCCACCGGCCCACAATCGCTACGACTTAATCTTCCGCCGCTTCCTGTCACCGGGATTTTGCGAAGCCATGTTCTCGTCTCCTTCACTTTTACCATGAAGTTACAAATTCAAGTGAAGATCTATCCAAAAATCGGTTAGATCAAGAATTTTAAGTTCAGATCTAATTTATTTAGATACAGATTTGTACAATTCCTTTTTTTTCTTCTTTGGATATCTGTAAAGAATGGAATTCTTTTTCTTTGGATATGTGTAAAGAATGGTGAATTTTTTGTGTTTCTTACGTCTACCGGTAAAGAATGGAATTCTTTTTCTTTGGATATGTGTAAAGAATGATTGAATTTTTTTGTGTTTTTTTAGGTTTCCCTGGGATATACAAATAGACATAGATCCAAGATTTTTTTCTTGTTTTGGTAAGGAATAGATCCAGATCTGGCCATCTGTGGCAAAACAAAGCTGAAAATTTGTTTTTTGAGAGATTTTTTTTTGGGGGGGGGGCCGTGGCTCGGCTCGGCTCGACGAACCCGAACCCTACTGCAAGCCGAACCCGAACCATCCCTTCTGAGGCTCGCAGGCTCGCAAGCCGAACCCAAACCATAATTTTAGAGCCCGAGCCCGAACCATGAAAAAACATCAAGGCTCGGCTCGGCACGGCTTGTTTACATGCCTATAGGCGCCTTAAATATTGTCCATAGCTTATACTCCTACTCCCACTATTTGACAAGATAAGTACGAGAAACCATATTGTAAATGACATGCGCCATGTCTGCAATCATCACATCTTTAACTACGTGTACTCGCACATAGTAAACCCCAACTATAAATACAACATCATTTATAACTCAGTTACGTTACTATTCCCACAATTAATACACTCTCACCTACTCAGTCATATCGATCCTCTTCGACCGAAATGACTAACTTGAGTGTCCGACTGCCAAAACGGGTCCAACCCCCATATTTCTCGTTTTGACCTTTGAGCTCATGTTTGCTCTTCCTATAAATTTTCAGGAGATCAAGTCTTCCTCTCAAATACAAATTTGTTGGGTGATCTGGAAGTCCACGTCTACTGTTCAAATATAATCGAATTTCGGCCCCAATCACTCAATTCAGATGAGGCTTTTTTAAATGAATCAACATCTCTCAAAATTCTCTCGAATTATGACATTTTATAAAGAAATTCCTATGTTTCCCTCAAAAGCTTCTTTGAAAATTGGTCTGTTTTCTTATTTTGGAAACATCTTTATAGAGAATTATGGTTTGTGAATTGGAAAAAGAATTGTGGGAAAAAAAGGAAAAACTAGTCGAAAGCGAATTAGGATTGGAATCATAATGAATCGTGTTAATCTTTTGCAAAATATGGTTGACTAACGGATAGTGCCTCTGATGTGGATCATAGGCATCACACGGAAAAGGTAATGAAAAACTATACTAAAATGAGAAACCTTAATGAAACAAAAAGAATTGATCTAATTTACGGATAAAAATAATATTTTCCCACAATATGTACAAGAAGGCTGGTAAAAACCACCACGTACGTAAAAATCTATACATCATGTCCTTTTTCTCTCTTTTTTTCGGTGCATGTGGGACTATTTTGACACTCATACCTTCAAACAAGAACGAATGAGGAAAAATAACAGTAGAAATGTAAAATTAATACATAAAGTTAGAAATGTAAAATTAACACATAAAGTTAGCCGCCAACAAATAATGCAAGTAAGATTCTTATACTCTCTTCATTACATATTTGACCATTTGTAAAATCAACAGAATTGCCTTTTGTAAATAAATGAAGATAAAATACTGAGCTTGAAATTATTTGCATGAATTGAGTTTGAGTTTGAGATTGTTAAACTTATTTTTTGGGGGGCTTGAGATTGACTTGCCCAAAGTTCGAGTCGAGCTCGATTCGACTCAAAGAATCAACAAATTTTATTGGTATTTTTTAGCTCTCATTCAATAATAATGTTAAACAATAATAAAGATATTAAGATCATAATATATATAGTATAATAATATTTTTAAGTTTCATATCATTATTAATAAATTATAATTATTAATATATATACTTAATATTTTAGATTATGTATGAATATTATCAATTATATTATAATAAAATATAAATCATGTAGTTATACAATACAAGTTATTAACTAATATTTTATTAAGACATATACTTATGTTATTAATTAATTATTATGATATATGATATTTATTATTTTATTATATTAAATATTTGAATAAATATTTTATAAATATATTTTTGTATTAGTAATATTATATGGTCTAATATGTCATTGTAAAATACTATATTATTAAGACATATTATGATACAAAATTTAGCAAGGATCAATAATGTATTATAGATAATAGATAATATAGTATAAATTATGTTATATATCTTGTATTATACCAGACAAATTATTAACTAATATTTTAGTATGATATATACTTATATAATTAATTATTTATTATAGTAGATTGAATCTATTTTTTATTAAACTATTTGTTTGGATAAATATTATATATTATCATAGTAATATGTTACTAGTATCGTATAAAGATATGTTTTTGTAATTATTGGATTGCAATACTATTACATATTTATTGTCAAAATAAGTAGATAAAAATACATAATATATCATATATTTAGTATTACTAAATTATATAAATTAGTAATTCCTGCATACTCTATGTGTATGTTAATCCCCATATTATGATTATTTTTTAAAAATTTTATTTAAATTTAAAAAATATTTTGAAATTGTCATTCGAATTATATTAAAAATTTTAGATTGTCATTTCAAATTAAATATATATATATTTTTTTGAGAAATTATTAAATTTTCATAAAAAATTAGCTTTGTATTAATATCAAAATCATTTAAGATGACAATTTTTAAATTTCAATAAAATTTGATCAGTGATACAAAATATTTTAAAATTAAAAAAAATAAAAAAATAATTATAATTTAAAGTAACTAATTTTTCCTCCAAAATATTTTTTGTTACTTTAAATTATATTTTTTTAATGTTTATCAAAATTTTAAAATATTTTGATATATATATATATATATATATATCTCAAGACCGAAAGACATGTATCATGATTAGAGTGCAATTTTTTTTTTCGAAAATTGGTTCTGTTTTAATATCAAAATGGTTTGAGAAGAGTCAGAAGACAACTTGAAATTTTTAATAAAATTCGATTAACAATTCAAAATATTTTAAAATTTTGGTTAACAATTAAAAAAATATAATTTAAAGTAACAATTTTATCCCTCCAAAGAATATATAGGAATATATCGCGGACCGAAAGGCCGGTATAATGATTAGAGTGCAGATTTAAGAGATTTGGTATATCCCCAAGATAGGATGTGATGGGATGTGCTACAGTCTCTTCAAAGAATAAATACATTACGTGTGTGTCTTTGGGAATGATGATGGCTCCTTGTTTTCCATATCCGTATAATTAATGAAATATTGCGTTCGATTTCCATCTGGTGTGTGGCTGAAAAAAAAAGTTTAATTCACACGTGAGTTTCATACTTTAAAGTTTATATCACTGATCCATTTCATAATTCATACGAGTCAAGAATAAATAATGTACCTCGGTGCGCGAAGATATCCTTTGAAAAGTATAATCAAAAATACTTTCGTCAATCGTGTTATATATGAAAAGTTTGACTTCTCGTATGTAATCCCTAATTGATAGTGATAAAACTTGATTTGTAGGGATTAGATTTACAGAGTTTACTATAATACTTAGACCTCTTGTATAGTTTAAGATATGAAACATTTTTACACAATGAATACAATCAAATTCTTCCCCAATACCATGTTCTAACATGGTATCAGAGTGATGTTAGAATCCTTGGGACTCAGCTCTAACATCATCGTCCCATACCAATCCCAAACCCTTGGCCGAGATCAGACCAGAACCAAACATGACATCCCAAATCGATACAAACCCAAAACCTCAGATTGTAAACCTGTTGTGCAGCAACACCCAAACCCAATAAAAAAAATCGTATCGGTGGATCCTTAACTGTGAGGCAACCGATATAATGACCTTTGACCCATCGGATATACCGAACCCAATTACCCCAACAAATCTCATATCCAAACTGCAAATGGTGACTCGACAGTAGTTGAAAAGGAGGGCTCAGTTTCTGTCTCACCAAAACTGAAACAGAGAAACTGTCTTTATGTTCATTCATTATCTTGTAAATCGTTGTCTTTCAGCCATATAACGAATGAACTGAACTGTGTGGTGCTTGTAGCACCCCGCACGGTAGGTCACCACATCCCCGACACTAAAGCCCAATCCACATACGAAATGGAAAATCCATACATGAACTAAGCAGTGGCGAACAGGAGACAAACAGATACACACCTAAGCTAGGCGGAACGTAGACTCTTACTTCAAAGAAATCAAACAACATAAACAAGTGTGAAGCGGAAGCATACGAACCAAATTAAATCATACAAGAATAGTTGATGAGTTCAACTAGCATAGATACTCAATCCCGAAATCAACATAAATCATAAATGCAACGGGTTCATCTATCCCTAGAAGCCTGTCCCGAAAATCATATCATAACACAAACAAAATATGTATACATTCATTCGTACAAACTTATCCGAATTACCAAATGTGAATGCGAAAGACTCAAACTTGTACATGAGACTCGACAGACTCCAAGGACTCGACTCACACCACCTAGCTCGAACTCCGAAGCCAAAACCTGCAACTAAAAACATAGGGGAGGGAGTGAGGCGCTACCCACACACACTACATATATATGAGGTGAGCATAGCATGCTCAAATCATAATATTCATGAACCTGGGGATAGTTTTTGCACACCAAAGCATTTGCCCGTGATACTTACGTATAGGGAAGTACTTAGCAAAGCAAAACAGAACGTAACTTAACTTAGACAAATTATAAACTTACATTTCATATCAAGACATAACATTTCATATCTTATCTTTTCAAAGAAAAGCCATATTTTATCTTATTAACAAATCTATCCCCGTTTCACGAACCTTAGCATATCATACATACGTATAACTCGGCGGGTACGAGCATCAAAATCCATTTTCGACTCCTTATTGCATAGCTTCTGGCTCATATGAGGCACCTGGTTTGAAGCATAGTTTAGTGTTGCAAAACATATCGAACCATAACAAGCGTACATAGGCTTGTACATAACATATCATACTTGTAAACGTAAAACAAAGTCATAAAAATACCTATCACGCACGAATTTACTTATACGTAGGGCTATAAACCGCATGCATAGAAAACGAGCATGTTTCAATAGGGTTTAACTATATTCTAACCTCACCTTACACTGACGAAATCGAGAACGATACGATTGATCCACCCCGGAATCAACTCGGCTAACGAAACACCATGTAACGACCCGTCTTTCGGAACCGGTAAAATGTGCGTGAAGGTTGAGAGTATATGTTATAATTGTTCGTTTGACGTCCAATTGTTAACTACTTGTCCTTGATTGCCAAATTTGCAAATTATGGGTACTTAAATAAAATTTATTTGGCTTTAGGTATTATTAATTCAAGAGAGTGATCATCTAATTGCATAAATTTCATAACTTGAGGATTAAACTCTAAATTTGTTTATTAAAGTCAAGCTTACTTTATGACTCATGTAATTTAATTAATGCTTGTATACTTTTTATAAAATATCATGTCTTCCATTTCTTTCCATAAATTTCAAGAATACAAGAAATTCTCTTTTCCTTCTTCCTTACTCCCTCATTTCACGATCCATCACCCCACTCTCACACCATCATCTCAAGTTCACATCTTCCAAGTTAAGGTAGAATTCATGTTTTCCTTCATGCATAAATATATCTCCATGGTTTAGTTCTTGCATAATTATGAGTTTTCATGCATGGCATGAATATATTTCCATGGAAGCTAGGTTATGGAGGAGAATCATATAGCAAAGCATGTTAGGAAGAAGTGTTAGAAGTAATTATGCTAGAAATCATATGTTAGGAGGAATTCAAGAAGCTATCAAGCATGATCATGAGTTAGGAAAGCTTGAAGTTCATTAATGGAGATTGATGGGTTTTGAGGTTGATGATGATGAATATTAGCATGAGTTCTTGATATATATTTGCTCTTTGAATCGTTTCTAAGTGTGCTTTGGTGTGTAGTGGAATGAATACGCTTGATTCTAGTTATAGCTTGGCAAAATTGGATGATTTAGGTGATCAATTTGCTTCCTTTCCATTCCTCCCCTATTTTCCCCTTTTTTTGCTCATTTTTCTGCTGTAAATACACTACCCGGCCAGGTAAAATCATGAAGAAAATCTACCCGGGCGGGTAGCCTTGTCCAGACGATTTTCTGGACTAGATTCAAAATGAGGGTGCTTACTTTAATAAGTAAGTTCACTGAGGTGCCCCGTGTGAGAACATTCCTAAATGGGAAAGGAAGTTTCTATTTCAGGAAATGGAAACTTCCAGATTAGGAAATATCTAACGAGTCATTGATGTGATTAATTGATCCTTAGACTTTAGGTTCCTTGTCACTTTATGAGTTAACTCTGTAGTCTTAGGTATAAGCTTTAAAGGGTGTCCTTTCCCATTTTGAATCTAGTTCCCTCTAAGTCAGTCCCTAAAACGCCCTATGAAATGTAGCATGGTAAAATCCCTAGTTATTCTTACTTAAGAATTTGGGGTTGTCCTGCTTACGTGAAGAGGACAGTGGGAGATAAGTTAGAATCTCATTCTAACTTATACTACTTTGTAGGTTATCCTAAGGAATCCATAGGATATTACTTCTATGATCAATCTGAGCAAAAGGTGTTTGTTTCCAGAAATGCCACTTTTCTTAAGGAACCGTTCCTTAAAGAAACGAAAGGCAAGATCATAGAATTAGAGGAAGTACAAAGTGAGCCCACGCCTCCCACTGAAGAAACGTCTTCTTCTGATCAACTACAACCAATCACGAATTTCGATACACACGTAAATCCTCCTCTAAGGCGTTCTGAACGCACTCCTAGACAGCCGGAGAGATGGTATGGATTCTTCCATGAAATCTCTCAAAAGGATAATGATCCTTTAACATATGAGGAGGCACTTTCAGATTCTGACTCTGAACAGTGGATAGAAGCCATGAAATCCGAAATGGATTCCATGAACTCCAACCAAGTTTGGACCTTGGTAGATTTGCCTGATGGGGTCAAACCCATAGGTTGCAAATGGATCTTTAAGAGAAAGCTTGGAGTTGATGGAAGCATTGCAGCCTACAAAGCAAGACTGGTTGCAAAAGGATTCACTCAAAGACCTGGCGTGGACTTTGATGAAACTTTTTCACCAGTTGCAATGCAAAAGTCTATTTCAGATCATGCTTGCCATTGCTGCGTATTATGACTACGAGATATGGTAAATGGATGTGAAAACTACCTTTCTCAATGGTGACATTGATAAAGACATTTATATGGAGCAACCCATAGGTTTCACATTCAGTGGGAGTGAGCAAAATGTTTGCAAACTCCAAAGATCAATCTATCGATTGAAACAGGCTTCTAGGAATTGGAATATTCGATTTAATGAATCAGTCAAAGCGTTTGGCTTCATTTAAATTTCGAATGAATCATGTGTGTATAGAAAGGAATTGGAAACCTCAGTGCAATTCTTAGTACTTTATGTTGATGACATTCTTCTTATTGGGAATTCGAAGGATGACATGAAAGTGACTAAGTTATGGTTATCGAACCAATTCGAGATGAAAGATCTGGGTGATGCGTCCTATATCCTTGGAATTAAAATCTATAGAGATAGATCTAGAAGGTTAATAGGACTATCACAGTCGATGTACAAAGACAAAGTATTGAAGAGATTCAATATGGAGTCAGCAAAGGTTAAGAACCTTCCTATGACTGTAGGAACATGTCTTTCAAAGAAGATGTGTCCTAAGACTAACCTTGAGAAGGAAAGAATGACTCATACACCTTATGCATCAGCAATAGGTAGCATAATGTATGCAATGTTATGTACTCGACCGGATGTGGCTTATGCACTTACTGTTACAAGTCGTTTCCAATCTGACCCTGGAGATGGTCACTGGGCTGCCGTGAAGAATATTCTCAAGTACTTGAGAAGTACTAAAGATTTATTCTTAGTTTACGGAGGTCAGAAAGATCTTACTGTCGAAGGATACTGCGATGCAAGCTTTGCATCTGACTTAGATGATTTTAAGTCAATGTCAGGATACATTTTCTGCCTAAACGGCGGAGCAGTGAGTTGGAAGAGTTCCAAGCAAACTACCACTGTAGATTCGACCACTGAGGCCGAATACTTAGCTGCAAATGATGCTGCCAAGGAAGGTGTTTGGATTAGAAACTTCATTCAAGAGTTGAAAGTTGTTCCTAGCATAAAAGACCCCATTTCTGTGTTTTGTGACAACACTAGGGCGGTTGCTCAAGCAAGAGAACCAAGATCTCACCAACGGACCAAACACATTATGAGGAAGTATCACCTAATCCGTGATATTATCAAAAGAGGAGATGTGCAAATTGAGAGGGTCACATCAGCAGAGAACGTGGCAGATCCACTTACTAAACCCCTTAGTCCAGAAGCTTTCCAAGGTCATCTTCAGAAGATGGGACTTAGAGTAGCTTTAGAATGGCTTTGACGGGTAAGTGGGAGATTGTTAGGAATAGTGCCCTAGAAAGCCGATTGTATATCCGCTTTGTGCTTTTCCTTATTGTAATCACAGACAATCTTTGAATGAAATAACGAATTGAGGCAACACTTCTTCATATGCTCTTGTTTGGTATGCGTTTACTTTATCTGTGCATATATAAGAACTCCCCTAATCCTGATGACTTTAGGACTCTACCATTTAGGTGAAATGGTTCATGAAACGAGCCCTATATCACATAAGTCATGATTAGTAAAATACTACAAGCCAATGAGTCCTACCGACAGTGGGAGTGTCAACCTGACTCCTCTAAGGCTTGCTTGTGGGATCGCGTCCTTAAGAAGGACCATCTTGCTTCATGGAGGTGCAAAGTGTATAGTTGATACGTGCGTGATACATGAGGGTGCTTACTTTAATAAGTAAGTTCACTGAGGTGCCCCGTGTGAGAACATTCCTAAATGGGAAAGGAAGTTTCTATTTCAGGAAATGGAAACTTCCAGATTAGGAAATATCTCATGAGTCATTGATGTGATTAATTGATCCTTAGACTTGAGGTTCCTTGTCACTTTATGAGTTAACTCTGTAGTCTTAGGTATAAGCTTTAAAGGGTGTCGTCTTAGACAACTGATTCAAGGCTTATGCTGGGGCTGCACAAGTGACTCATGAAAGTGAATGAGAATCAAGAAAGGACCTACACTTGCATTTGTAAGGTGATCTCTTATTGTGTAAGTCATTCATATGCCATATGGAGTCCTTAGCCAAGGCAGTAGATCAAGACATCAAGAAAAGGGTTTCTTGGATTGAGATCAAATGGATATGAAATGCACTTAGCTTTAAGACCGGATTATTAGGGTTCTGATTATTCCCTTACCCTAGATCTTGGTTGAGAGATAGTAAGTAGGAGGATTGTATCTCACATGAATCAATGACTTAAAGGTTCTGTCGAATCCGAACATTCCAATTCAGCTAGGGGTTAAACACCTGTTGCTAGACTTTGGTCGTTTAATCTGTGGATTGATTAATTAATTAGTGAATTAATTAATTGGGGTCACTGCTAATTGAATTGAGAACCTAGAGGGTCACACAAAACAACTTGGTTACATGAGTTGAGGCTTTAAAATGATTAAACGAGTTAATCAAGCCAAGAGGGTTCCACACGCGTGAAGCCACACGTGTGGGTCACGTGAGTGACACGTGTCCTGGTGACACGTGTCCCACACGTGTATATGTGTATATTGTATATATATATATTTGTTAAATAATTAAATGTGTTAATTATTTAATAGACTTTGGTTTAATTTTGAATTAAAAGGAAAGTCTAATTTTGGAGAAAATAATCTAGTTAATTAATTATGAATTAATTAATTAGATAAAAGTTATTTATTTTAAATAAATAAAGTATAAAATTATCCAAAAATAGTTTGGATATTTTAACTCTCTTAAAAGTTGATTTGAATTTGAATTCAAAGTCAAAGTTGGAAATTACTTGATGATCAAGTAATAGGAGAGAGGGACCAAATCCTTGCCCCATAAGGACTAGGTTCGGCGTCCCTCTCCCTCTCCTATATATAGGGGAGCTCAAGCTCCCCTTAGAGCTAATTGGCAATTCTTTTGGTTCATGTGTTGAACACCATCCTTTCTCCAAGATAAACGAAACCCTAGGTTAAGCCTAAACACTAACTAGAGAACTAGCATCCTTACTAGTTAGATTGTAGTCAAGTTGGTGGACTATCTCTAGAGAGCTTCAAGTTAGAAGTTTGAAGATTCGAGCTTTACCAACGAGAGGGGATCAAGCCGCGAGAAGAGCGTTCTTGGGTGGCTTGAAACGCTTCAAGAAAGAATAAAAGAAAAGTAAGTTTCTTATCTCTACGAATTTGGTTACACGATTGCGAGTCCTAGATCCTTTTGTTGGAAAATTTTTTTAAATTCCGCTGCTTTCTGATTCGTGTTTTCCAACAGAATCTCAATTGAAAATGAAAAGGTATCTTGCATGAATTGCATAACGAGTGTTTGTCTTTTGATTGTTGGGCCCGAGGCAACATGGCTTAGGGGATCCGGGAAAGCATAGGGCTGACGGTGAACCTACTCTGCGACCTCTATGGGTGTACGTGCTATCTTCGGAGGTAGTAGATATCACGTATTACCTGTGACCCGAAGGAGCATAGTACCGAAATGGGCTATGACTCGTGTGTTCTTGTATGGTTAGGGCGTAATTAACCCTTCCATCACCCGGAGGAAGAAGGATGGTTTCTTGAATTGTTATTGTTCTTGTATTGTGAAGTAAGGTTAGAGAACGGGTATAACTCGGTACCCATTGATTGCTTGAAAACCCTTAACCCGATATACGCCTTATTATCGTAATGGAAATGATTGTATTGTAAAATGGGCTATATCCGGTCTAGGCGAAGTGTTATTGTCATTGTTATTGTGCATTGCATCTCTTATTATTACATTAATTATAACTTGTATATTGTTATCCCTCGCCAGTCACTCGACTAACCCTCTTTCCCTTTCCTTCTTGTTCCTTCGTATTGATTGCAGGTTTTGAGGTCAACTAGGCGGCGGGTTGTCTAGCTTTCTTTCGAGTCAAGTCCTAGTCATGAAGCTTTCTTACATGATAGTGGCATGTGATGGAGTTACAAACTTATATATTGTATTACTTTTGATATGTTAGTTGTGAATTTTATTTATGTAAATTAGTTAATATTGAGCTCTTAAATTGTTGTTTACTTGATAAGTTGTTTCCGCTATGCGCTTAATTGTTATTGATCGTCTGTATAGCGCCGCCTAGATAGGAGTGGTCTTGAGTGTCTCCCGTTCGCTAGCTCTTAGCACGTATATGGATTTTCCATTTCGTATACGTGTTGAGTTCTAGTGCGGGGGATGTGATAGCTCCACGTTCGGGGCGTCACACACCACCCCGGATACACCTCAACAAACTGGAGACAAATGCAAGACTTAGACTCAAGAGTGAACCACATAGACGCACGACGTATGTTCATGCATATAGGAGAAGCAATCACGTTGGCATAACACATATTTACATCAATTATATGCAAAGAAAGACATTACATAGCTCAACATATTGATTTGTAATCATATAACACGTTCATGTGCACAATCAATGCATATCACAAGGTAGAGATAATACATACACTACTAGAAAAATAACTTATTGTGATGTACTATTGTGACGCTTTTTAAAAAACGTCAAAATAGGCGATCAATTGAGACGCTTTTTATAAAGTTGTTTTACTAGATATAATTAATTTTATTTATTTAAGTATTTAATTATGAAACTAAATATGTTATGACAATTTTACATAAAGCGTCACAAAATTGTATATTTTTTGTGAAACTTTTTATGGAGCGTCTTAATTCCCTATCTTTATTGTGATGTTTTTTTAAAAAAAAAACGTCTCAAATTGTATGACAAATTAACTTAATTAAAAATTTTGGTTGAAAACATACAAAAAAATTGGCGGAAGAGTTTGGCGGTATTCATAAACCCATTTTCCCTAAAAAATTTTGACGCTCCATTTGGCAAAATCAAAAAAGAAACCCCAGATAAGTTCTTGAAATGTCAAATAATCGGTCTAAAATTTCTCTCAATGACGGCACTTTCCTCCACTACGCCTCAATCAACAGCAACGCCTCGCTCAAATACACCACGGTGAATGCCACCTCCTGTCGGCGAATGACCGCCGTCGAGCTAGAAATCGTTGTTGTCGTCCTCCACCGCTGTGCCGCCCCCTGCAACCTACTTTTCTTTGGCCTCACCTATACCACTTCCTGTTGGAAAACAGGAATCAGAAAGCAGCGAAAATTTAAAAATTTTCCAACAAAAAGGATCTTAGACTCGCAATCGTGAATCCAAATTCGTAGAGATTAGAAACTTACTTTTCAATAATCTTTCTTGAAGAGTTTCAACCCACCCAAGAACACTCTTCTCGTGGCTTGATCCCCTCTCCTTGGTAAAGCTCGAATCTTCAAAACTTCTAACTTGAAGCTCTCTAGAGAAAGTCCATCAACTTGACTACAATCTAACTAGTAAGGATGCTAGTCCTCTAGTTAGTGTTTAAGCTTAACCTAGGGTTTATTTTATCTTGGAGAAAGGCTGGTGTTCAACACATGAACCAAAAGAATTCAATCCATCTCTAAGGGGAGCATGAGCTCCCCTATACATAGGAAAGGGAGGGGGACGCCGAACCTAGTCCTATTGGACTAAGGATTTGTTCCCTCTATCTTATTACTAGATCATCAAGTAATTCCAAACTTTAATTTTGAATTCTAATTCAAATCAACTTTTAAGAGAGCTAAAATATCCAAACCCATTTGGATAATATTATACTTTATTTATTAATAAATAAATAACCAAAATTAAACCAAAGTCTATTAAATAATTAATCACATTAATTATTTAACACATAAATAAATATACACATATATTTACACACGTGTGAGACACGTGCCACTCACGTGAGCCACACGTGTGGTTCACACGTGTGGAACCCTCTTGGCCTGATTAACTCGTTTAATCATTTTAAAGCCTTAACTCATGTAACCAAGTTTTTGTGTGTGACCCTCTAGGTTCTCAATTCAATTAGCAGTGACCCTGATTAATTAATTCACTAATTAATTAATCAGTCCACAGATTAAACGACCATAGTCTAGCAACAGGTGTTTAACCCCTAGCTGAATTGGAATGTCTCGATTCGACAGAACCTTTAAGTCATTGATTCCTATGAGATACAATCCTCCTACTTACTATCTCTCAACCATGATGTAGGGTAAGGGAATAATTAGAACCCTAATAATCTTGTAACATCCAGGATTCCTGGCCAAGAAGAATTCCTTCTAAAGTCCGTAGTCACTATTCATCCCTAAACGTAGAAATTTTCCAAGCCACCTTTACCTATCCAATATTGAGCTCAAATGAATCCTTACAAAATTTTATGAATTTTGATAGCATTCTCAAACCTTAATTTTCATTATAACTCCCATAATAACCAAAACCGGCCAAAAACCCTACTTTAACCCTAAATTAAGAGATTTCCAAATTTCAACGTTTTCCGTATTCAATATTATAGTTAAAACGATCCTTGAATTACTTTATGAATTTTCATGCATTTATCAAAACTTGATTCAAACCGTAGCATATTTTATAAATATTTTCCCTTTTAAAAATTATTATTTTATTAGCTTTTATTTAATATTCAAAATTTTACTTAAAACGTTTCTTGAATTTTTCTCTAAGCTATGATAATTTTTCCAACCTTTAAACTTCCTCATAGCTTCGTTTACATAATTTTACCATGATTTTTATCATCTTTAACTTTCATGACTTGTAAACGAAAAACCTAAATATTCCACATCTATAATCATAACGAAGCTTATTTTTCACTCGTTCTTTCATTAATTTACTACTTCAAGTTTTCATCTCTCGACTCTTGAATAAATATTATACCATTTTATACTTATTTTTATTCAATATGACATCATCCATGACAACATAAGGCTTCTAGAAAGTTTAAATAAAAGAATATAATTCAACCACATTTCTTATATAATTACCAAGCATTTGTTTAAGCTATAGTTCAACCACATTTTCCACTTAGCTACCAAGCATTTGTTTAGGTTATGAAGCATCCACATCTCCCCTAAACTCTTAGAAATTACTCTAAGACCCGTCATGACTACCTATAAATACCCCCTAAACCTCACATTTCAAGAACACACAAAATCCTCTCATTTCTCTCTCATTTTCGGCCCAAGCTCTCTCCCTACATAAGATGTGATTTTCTTTTATTATTTCATGCTTTATATTATGTTCTTAATATATTATGAATTATATCATACTTAGATTTAATTAAATTATGCTTTAGGAATTTATTTTATGAAATATATGCTATTTATGCTAGTTTAGGAAAATATGATGATATATGTGAATTTTATTTAGTTAAATGCATGAATTATGCTATGATATAGTATATTCATATGTTTAAGTATTCATCATCTTGTTTGATTAAATTCATGTCAAGAATAATTTATTTAGAATTATTTTTCACAGAGAATTAATATATTTTGCTATATTATGCTTCAAATTCTATGTTATAAATATGAATATGATCAAGTGTGTTACATACCCTCTTTGAATATTCAAATAGACATAAGAACATGTTCTTAGTGTTCTTGGACATGTGTGTGTGTGTGTGTGTGAGGCGTGTGAATAGTGTTTGTGTGTGTGTCAGTTTGATTTTATGTTATAAGGTGTTTAATTCATAAGAAATTGAATAGTAAATGTTTTCAATAGTAACTTTGACTTTTTCGTCAACATTTATCATGATAATTTCGAAAATTAATATTAAAATAATTATAAAATTAGTTTTGGAATTTTTAAATAAAGTTTTTATCCGAATTTTCCAAAAATCGGAAAATTGTGAATTATTTTCAAAATATAACCTACATTGTCAAATTAAATTCTAAATTTCATTTCTAATGTTATAATTAGGATTATAATGTGATTAATAAATTAAGTGGTTAAAGAAATCATGAAACTTTATTAATTACTTAATTTCCCTTAAACGGTTAAAATTATGGTTTACCGGGAATTCTTTAACGTGCTACAAAATGTGCACCTTATGTGATTATTTGATTAGAATATTATGTACCTCATGTGCTTATTTGACTAAAATAAGGAACCTAATTCTAAGCCTATAGTAGTTAATACTTTCAGGCGCACTGGAATCCACATTACAATGTCTGACTACCGGTATAGGTGAGGGTTAAAATGTTTTCAACTGGAATCATGCTATACATATGTATCTATATAAAAACCATTTCCAAGCCTACCCATCATATTGATTTACTGCCCTATATACATATTATTGTACTATAATGTCCCTCTTAAGGGAAAAATACTTTCATGTCGGAATCAACGTTTTACTAGGACGTTATATGTTTCAAGTCCATTTTATCAAAACATTGATTTCGGGTTATGCAAGAAAAATATTGTTCTTGATTCATGTTATGGGCCCCGGTTGTATCCGTAGCGAGCAATTACCCGGAAGGTATCGGGCCGAGGGTATTGTTGGTGCTGCGAACTGCCACCACCGCTTGCTAGAGGTTTAACTGGAGGTTAGTTACTCCACGCCAAGGGATGAGGGAGAGATAGCTGCCTCCCGAATCGTGTTCGTGGTCTCTAGGGTTTGAGTCCCTATTGACATCAAGGAGTAGCGGGGTTAATATTGTTCTTGGTTTTATTAAAGTATCGGTGTCTTGATCAACGCCGTTACTATTTTATCTTGATTTAAGGAGTTAAGGATGGAGAGGCCTAGCTTGCGGGCATTAATGTTCTTGTTACAAACGGTTCATATTTCTACAAAGATTCCCAAGAATCAATGAACGACAACTAGAGGTATCTTGAAGCATTACAACCATAGGTGGGATCCGATCCTAAGAGTACATTGTCTTGAGCCTACTCTCTGTAGAAACAAACTATCTCATACTTTGTCCTTGCATGTCAACCTGTTGTACTCTTTTGCGAACTACTTTGCTGAATAATGATAATCCTTGCTCATTGTACGTTATCCTCCCCGTTCATTGATAAAGTTGAATCTCTTTATCTTCCGCTGCACTGTGACATATACTTCATTCATATATTATCCTGACCGTTCGCCGTAGTATTTCCTGAGTGTTGTGTCTAACCTCCACTCAGGGAGTATTGCGGTGCGGGGTTGCAGTGCTGGGGAGGCGCTACAATTAAAGTGGTATCAGAGCTCCAGGTTGCGGAAATCTGGGGTTCATGGTTCATAGAGTCTCATAAGTATTCTTGTATCTTTAGTGCTTAAATTGTGATCAATCACTGTTGGGACGGCCGACCAACATGCGATTTGTTACAATTGTAGTACTAAACCCTTCCTCGATCAAGTCAAGTATACAGCCTTAATCCACACCAAAACCCCAAGTTTTATCAAATCCTTAAGTACTCTTCAAAATTATCAAATTCTTGGTAGATTCGGTTACAAGATCTACATCTCCTTCATCATACTAGCATTCCTAACTCATGGAAACACTTCACTTACACTTTCTAAATCGTTCAAACCTTAAATTATTAGAATTGCTTCAAGATACCAGTAGGACCAGAAAAATAACATAATGACTTCCTGTGCCTTTATATGTCTTACCATTGCTAAATGTATTACGTGTATTAAGTCTCCTACCTGAAACTTTTATTCGTATGATCATCTGCAAATCATTTTTAACTATCATACATTACATACTCTCTATAAAGATGATTGCAGCTCATGATACTTCCCCAAAAGTAACTATAAAAGGTACGCACTCTAAACACGCCAGTTGCCATCCTACAAGACCCTGGCGCCATGCATTCATCCATTGCATCACAAGTTATACGTGCATTTACATCTCGAATAATTTGTCTTTTCTTAAGTAAGAATATTGACACTATCTAAAGTTATTATGGAACATGAGTAGAATCTGAGGACAGATTCTCTTTAAGCGGGGTGGATTGTAACATCCCGGATTCCGGGCCAAGAAAAATTCCTTCTAAAGTCCGTAGTCAGTATTCATCCCTAAACGTAGAAATTTTCCAAGCCACCTTTACCTATCCAATATTGGGCTCAAATGAATCCTTACAAAATTTTATGAATTTTGATAGCATTCTCAAACCCTAATTTTCATTATAACTCCCGTAATAACCAAAACCGGCCAAAACCCTACTTTAACCCTAAATTTAGAGATTTCCGAATTTCAACGTTTTCCGTATTCAATATTATAGTTAAAACGATCCTTGAATTATTTTATGAATTTTCATGCATTTACCAAACCTTGATTCCAACCGTAGAATATTTTATAAATATTTTCCCTTTTAAAAATTATTATTTTATTAGCTTTTATTTAATATTCAAAATTTTACTTAAAACGTTTCTTGAATTTTTCTCTAAGCTATGATAATTTTTCCAACCTTTAAACTTCGTCATAGCTTCGTTTACATAATTTTACCATGATTTTTATCATCTTTAACGTTCATGACTTCTAAACGAAAAACCTAAATATTCTGACCAAAAAAAAAAAAAAAAAAAAAAAACCTAAATATTCCACATCTATAATCATAATGAAGCTTATTTTTCACTCGTTCTTTCACTACTTCAAGTTTTCATCTCTTGACTCTTGAATAAATTTTATACCATTTTATATTTATTTTTATTCAATATGACATCATCCATGACAACATAAGCCTTCCAGAAAGTTTAAATAAAAGAATATAATTCAACCACATTTCTTATATAATTACCAAGCATTTGTTTAAGCTATAGTTCAACCACATTTTCCACTTAGCTACCAAGCATTTGTTTAGGTTATGAAGCATCCACATCTCCCCTAAACTCTTAGAAATTGCTCTAAGATCCCTCATGACTACCTATAAATACCCCCTAAACGTCACATTTCAAGAACACACAAGCTCTCTCCCTACATAAGGTGTGATTTTCTTTTATTATTTCATGCTTTATATTATGTTCTTAATATATTATGAATTATATCATGCTTAGATTTAATTAAATTATGCTTTAGGAATTTATTTTATGAAATATATGCTATTTATGCTAGTTTAGGAAAATATGATGATATATGTGAATTTTATTTAGTTAAATGCATGAATTATGATATGATATAGTATATTCATATGTTAAGTATTCATGATCTTGTTTGATTAAATTCATGTCAAGAATAATTTATTTAGAATTATTTTTCATAGAGAATTAATATATTTTGCTATATTATGCTTCAAATTCTATGTTATAAATATGAATATGATCAAGTGTGTTACATACCCTCTTTGAATATTCAAATAGACATAAGAACATGTTCTTAGTGTTCTTGGACATGTGTGTGTGTGTGTGAGGCGTGTGAATAGTGTTTGTGTGTGTGTGTCGGTTTGATTTTATGTTATAAGGTGTTTAATTCATAAGAAATTGAATAGTAAATGTTTTCAATAGTAACTTTGACTTTTTCGTCAACATTTATCATGATAATTTCGAAAATTAATATTAAAATAATTATAAAATTAGTTTTGGAATTTTTAAATAAAGATTTTATACGAATTTTCCAAAAATCGGTAAATTGTGAATTATTTTCAAAATATAACCTACATTGTCAAATTAAATTCTAAATTTCATTTCCAATGTTATAATTAGGATTATAATGTGATTAATAAATATTTAAGTGGTTAAAGAACTCATGAAACCTGATTAATTACTTAATTTCCCTTAAACGGTTAAAATTATGGTTTACCGGGAATTCTTTAACATGCTACAAAATGTGCACCTTATGTGATTATTTGATTAGAATATTATGTACCTCATGTGCTTATTTGACTAAAATAAGGAACCTAGTTCTAAGCCTATAGTAGTTAATACTTTCAGGCGCACTGGAATCCACACTACAATGTCTGACTACCAGTATAGGTGAGGGTTAAAATGTTTTCAACTGGAATCATGCTATACATATGTATCTATATAAAAACTATTTCCAAGCCTACCCATCATATTGATTTACTGCCCTATATACATATTATTGTACTACAATGTCCCTCTTAAGGGAAAAATACTTTCATGCCAGAATCAACGTTTTACAAGGACGTTATATGTTTCAAGTCCATTTTATCAAAACATTGATTCCAGGTTATGCAAGCAAAATATTGTTCTTGATTCATGTTATGGGCCCCGGCTGTATCCGTAGCGAGCAATTACCCGGAAGGTATCAGGCCGAGGGTATTGTTGGTGCTGCGGACTGCCACCACCTCTTGGTAGTGGTTTAACTGGAGGTTAGTTACTCCATGCCAAGGGATGAGGGAGAGATAGCTGCCTTCCGAATCGTGTTCGTGGTCTCTAGGGTTTCAGTCCCTATTGACATCAAGGATTAGCGGGGTTAATATTGTTCTTGGTTTTATTGAAATATATCTATAAACCCTCATACCCCCTTCACTTAGTCACTTTGACTAACCCTCTCGCCTATTTTAAAATGCATGCTTTCAGGAATCAATGAACGACAACTAGAGGTATCTTGAAGCATTACAACCATAGGTGGGATCCGATCCTAAGAGTACACTGCCTTGAGCCTACTCTCTGTAGAAACAAACTATCTCATACTTTGTCCTTGTATGTCAACCTGTTGTACTCTTTTGCGAACTACTTTGCTGAATAATGATAATCCTTGCTCATTGTACGTTATCCTCCCCGTTCATTGATAAAGTTGAATCTGTTTATCTTTCCGCTGCACTGTGACATATACTTCATTCATATATTATCCTGACCGTTCGCCGTAGTATTTCCTGAGTGTCGGGTCTAACCTCCACTCAGGGAGTATTGTGGTGCGGGGTTATAGTGCTGGGGGGGGGGGGCTACAAATCTGGTCTTAAAGCTAAGTGCATTTCATATCCATTTGATCTCAATCCAAAAAACCTTTTTCTTGATGTCTTGATCTACTGCCTTGGCCAAGGACTCCATATGGCATATGAATGACTTACACAATAAGAGATCACCTTGCGAATGCAAGTGTAGGTCCTTTCTTGATTCTCATTCACTGTCATGAGTCACTTGTGCAGCCCCAACATAAGCCTTGAATCAGTTGTCTAAGGCGACACCCTTTAAAGCTTATACCCAAGACTACAGAGTTAACTCATAAAGTGACATGGAACCTCAAGTCTAAGGATCAATTAATCACATCAATGACTCGTGAGATATTTCCAAATCTTGAAGTTTCCATTTCCTGAAATAGAAACTTCCTTTCCCATTTAGGAATCTTCTCACACGGGGCACCTCAGTGAACTTACTTATGGAAGTAAGCACCCTCATGTATCACGCACGTATCAACTATACACTTTGCACCTCCATGAAACAAGGTGGTCCTTCTTAAGGGCGTGATCCCACAAGCAAGCCTTAGAGGAGTCAGGTTGACACTCCCACTGTCTGTAGGACTCATCGGCTTGGAGTATTTTACTAATCATGACTTATGTGATATAGGGCTCGTTTCATGAACCATTTCACCTAAATGGTAGAGTCCTAAAGTCATCAGGATTAGGGGAGTTCTCATACATACACAGCTAAAGTAGACGCATACCAAACAAGAGCATATAAAGAAGTGTTGCCTCAATTTGTTATTTTATTCAAAGATTGTCTGTGATTACAATAAGGAAAAGTACAAAGCGTATATATAATCGGCTTTCTAGGGCACTATTCCTAACAATCTCCCATTTGCCTGTCAAAACCATTCTAAAGCAACTCTAAGTCCCATCTTCTTAAGATGACCTTCGAAAGCTTCTCGACTAAGGGGTTTAGTAAGTGGATCTGCCACGTTCTCTGCTGATGCGACCCTCTCAATTTGCACATCTCCTCTTTTGATAATATCACGGATTAGGTGATACTTCCTCATAATGTGTTTGGTCCGTTGGTGAGATCTTGGTTCTCTTGCTTGAGCAACCCTCCCAGTGTTGTCACAAAACACAGTAATGGGGTCTTTCATGCTAGGAACAACATTCAACTCTTGAATGAAGTTTCTAATCCAAACACCTTCCTTAGCTACATCATTTGTAGCTAAGTATTCGGCCTCAGTGGTCGAATCTGCAGTGGTCGTTTGCTTGGAACTCTTCCAACTCACTACTCCGCCGTTTAGGCAGAAAATGTATCCTGACATTGACTTAAAATCATCTAAGTTAGATGCAAAGCTTGCATCGCAGTATTCTTCGAGTAGTAAGATCTTTTTGACCTCCGTAAACTAAGAATAAATCTTTAGTACTTTTCAAGTACTTAAGAATATTCTTCACGGCAGCTTAGTGACCATCTCCAGGGTTAGATTGGAAACGACTTGTTACACTAAGTGCATAAGCCACATCCGGTCGAGTACATAACATTGCATACATTATGCTACCTATTGCTGATGCATAAGGTGTATGAGTCATTCTTTCCTTCTCAAAGTTAGTCTTAGGACACATCTTCTTAGAAAGACATGTTCCTACACTACTAGGAAGGTTCTTAACCTTAGCTGACTCCATATTTAATCTCTTCAATACTTTGTCAATGTACATCGACTGTGATAGTCCTATTAACCTTCTAGATCTATCTCGATAGATTTTAATTCCAAGGATATTGGACACATCACCAAGATCTTTCATCTCGAATTGGTTCGATAACCATAACTTAGTCACTTTCATGTCATCCTTCGAATTCCCAATAAGAAGGATGTCATCAACGTAAAGTACTAAGAATTGCACTGAGGTCTCCAATTCCTTTCTATACACACATGATTCCTTCAAAATTTGAATGAAGCCAAACGCTTTGACTGATTTATCAAATCGAATGTTCTAATTCCTAGAAGCCTGTTTCAATCCATAGATTGATCTTTAGAGTTTGCAAACCTTTTGCTCACTCCCACTGAATGTGAAACCTGTGGGTTGCTCCATATAAATGTTTTTCTCAATGTCACCATTGAGAAAGGCAGTTTTCACATCCATTTGCCATATCTCATAGTCATAATATGTAGCAATGGCAAACATGATCTGAATAGACTTTTGCATTCCAACTGGTGAAAAGGTTTCATCAAAGTCCACGCCGGGTCTTTGAGTGAATCCTTTTGCAACCAGTCTTGCTTTGTAGGCTGCAATGCTTCCATCAACTCCAAGCTTTCTCTTAAAGATCCATTTGCAACCTATGGGTTTGACCCCATCAGGCAAATCTACCAAGGTCCAAACTTGGTTGGAGTTCATGGAATCCATTTCGGATTTCATGGCTTCTATCCACTGTTCAGAGTTAGAATCTGAAAGTGCCTCCTCATATGTTAAAGGATCATTTTCCTTTTGAGAGATCTCATGGAAGAATCCATACCATCTCTCCGGCTGTCTAGGAGTGCATTCAGAACGCCTTAGAGGAGGATTTAAATGTGTATAGAAATTCGTGATTGGTTGTGGTTGATCAGAAGGGGACGTTTCTTTAGTGGGTGGCGTGGGGTCACTTTGTACTCCCTCTAATTCTATTATCTTGCCTTTCTTTTCTTTAAGGAACGGTTCCTCCAGAAAAGTGGCATTTCTGGAAACAAACACCTTTTGCTCAGATTGATCATAGAAGTAGTATCCTATGGATTCCTTAGGATAACCTACAAAGTAGCATAAGTTAGAACGAAATTCTAACTTATCTCCCACTGTTCTCTCCACGTAAGCAGGACAACCCCAAATTCTTAAGTAAGAATAACTAGGGATTTTACCATGCCACATTTCATAGGGCGTTTTAGGGACTGACTTAGAGGGAACTAGATTCAAAATCTTAGCCGCACTTTCTAGGCCATAACCCCAGAAAGAAGGTGGTAAGTCAGTGAAACTCATCATGGAACGAACCATATCGAGTAGGGTTCTATTCTTTCTCTCAGAAACTCCATTGAGTTGAGGAGTTCCCGGAGGTGTCCAATGATAGATAATCCCATTATCTTTGAGATGATCAAGGAATTCTTCACCAAGATACTCGCCTCCTCGATCAGATCGAAGTGCTTTGATCTTGTGACCAGTTTGGTTCTCAGCCTCCTTTTGAAATTCTAGGAATTTCTCAAAAGCTTCAGATTTATACTTCATTAAGTATACATAACCATACCGACTAAAGTCATCACAAAGGTTATGAAATACTGATGTTTGTTTCTTGTGCTTACACTAAGCGGTCCACAAACATCAGAATGGATCAAATCCAAGATCTCAGTGGCACGTTCCGCAGTTCCTCTAAAAGGAACTTTGGACATCTTTCCTTTGAGACAGGATTTGCAAGAAGTTAACTCTTTGAGATCATTTTCAGAGAATGATCCTAAAGTGTTTATCTTGCTAATTCTGTTCTTGGAAATGTGTCCTAATCTAGCGTGCCATAAGGGAGCTGAAACTTTGTCATCTCTCTTACGCTTAGTTTCTCATTGTATATTCATAATATTGATATTTTGAGTTAGATAAAGTCTATTACTTAGAGTACCGATGTGAACGGAAGAGTTGTTCCGTTTGATAAAATATTTACAATTCTTAATATAAGTTTCATAACCTTCATAGTCTAAAATTGGAACTGAAATTATATTACGAATAATGCTCGGTACATAAAGGACTTTACTTAAAACTAACTCAAAACTACCTAAATCTAATCTAATTGTGCCTAAAGCTCGAGCTTCAACATTTGAGCCATCGCCGATCTTGAAGACACATTCTCCTTCTCTGAGTTGTTGGACTTCATTTAGCATCTGTACATCATTACAAATATGAGCTCCACAACCGATATCAAGTACCCAAGAACTAGAATTAATAGAAAGGTTTATTTCAACGAGAAACATACCTTTCTTTAGAGTAGCCTTGTACTCTGGGCAGTTTCTCCTCTAATGTCCCGCTTTGCCACAATGGAAGCAAACATCCTCTTTCTGATCACGCTTCTTCTTTTGGGCCTTCCCCTTCGAAACGCCACCAGTGGGCCTAAGGGCTTTCTTCTTCTTCTTATGGGCTTTCTTGCCCTTACCTTTTGAAGGCCCAGAAGAGGAAGATGGAGCATTCACCATCAGAACCTTATTGTCCTTCTTGATCGTGTTTTCAACAGTCACAAGCTGACTAATCAACTCAGCTACAGTAGCTCCAGTATGATTCATATTGAAGTTAAGGACAAATGGGTTGAATGATGGTGGGAGCGAGGCTAGCAACAAGTCCATTGAAAGTTCATCTTTCAGTGGCATGCCCATGGAAGCAAGTTTCTCAGTAAGGGCGAGAAACTTGAGTCCATATTCATGGACACTTGAACCTTCCCTCATTCTCAAGTACAACAATTCCTTTGAAGTGTTATACCTTGTAACACGTTCATGAGGGCGGTAAATTTGCTCTAAGTGGTCGTAAATCTCCCAAGCAAATTCCATGGCCTCATGTTGCCTTTGCAAGTCCGGAGACATGTTAGCCAACATAAGGCAACGGGCTTGGAGATTATCATCCTTCCACTTCTGGATCGCGTCCCGCTCGGCCCGAGTGGGAGCTTCCCCTTCGGGACTAGGCTCCCCTTCGAAGAGAACATAAGTTCTCTTCTCAGAATCTAAAATGATTTTTAGATTCCTCAGCCAATCAGAATAGTTGGGATCAGTCAATTTGTTTGATGCAAGGATCGATACAAGAGGATTTTTGGTTGCCATTTCAAAACACGTAGAGAATCACAGAATCTACGACCTAAATGGTAAAACAGAGAACTAGTGAGCATGCTGAATTATAACGATATACAAAAGGTAAGGTCTTTAATCTAATGTAGCTCCCACTATTTTTCAAAGATCTATAATTCCCAAAGATCTAAGAGGAACGCGTTTCCCAATGGGTACTAAGATCCTAGGCATTTTACCTCGAACCCACGACTCGCGGACATTCTAAGTAAAACCCTAGGTAGGTACAACTTACCAATTCTAACACCTTTAGAACTCTTAGTAATTGTTTTTGCATCACCTATCTTTCAATATGGACCCACGACTCGTGCGACATCCATATTTACTTAGGTGTTAAGCTAGACCCATCAATCATTAGATCATGATCAAAACTTAGTTCGAACGACCCACGACTCGCGGACATTGCCCTTGCCAAAATTGACCACAAAATATTGATCATTTAAGATGATCAATTAGGTAACTAAGAACTAATAAGCTCCACTAGCTATCCCACGACTCGCGGACAATAACTAGCTTTACTTACTAAACTTAAAACCTATTGATGGAATGCTAGGAATTTAATTCAAAATTTGTACCTCGAATTAAATACCTATTGTTCGAAATTAGCTTAATATTTAACGGGAATTTTCGAATCAACCGGAGAGTTATCCGGTTCGACCTCACTAACATATATGTTATCCAATTTTAATTAGTCTTGATTAATGCAAGTACAACTTAAATGCATTTCACACAAGCACTTAGCAGATAACATGTCCTAGCATGATACTAACATGTGATGATCATGGGTTCTACCTATCTTATGCGTGATATGTGGGAGCCACTCCACAATCACAAGTTCTAACATATATGCCACATAAAAAGTTTAAATCACATAAGGGAAAGCTGTAACAAAATACGAGCCCTATCTCTATTACATTTTCAATTGAGATTCCCCTCCCTAACATTTTGAGGGGTCTTCACTTATGGCTTCCTTGTTACTTGAATGTGGTCCATCTTACTCCATGGGTGCATTGTCTCCAAAATGAAAATAAAACCTCACCACCTATCTCTACTCTCAAATTACAATAAAAAGAAAATGACATAAAGTAATAAGGCTCAATCTTCATATTGGCCTTAGACAATTACACGGGGCATACCCCGACCTCAAAACAGTAATATGGAAAGCCACATAATAAATCACATAACAGTACGCACATAAGTGAGGCTCCAACCTCAATTGAAAAACGCAACTATAGGGCTCCAACCCCAATTTAAACCATCCATGTGCATACATTAAAACCATACATAAGTCTAAACCCATGATCACCTAACATGCTTCTTGCGATAATTTAAATTTAGCCAATAAATTAAAATTCCCGTTTCAAGTCCTAATGACTTAAAACACGACTTAATGCGAGTCTTATTCATAAAAGTTTTCAATAAATCACAAACTACTAAAACAAATAAAATTCCAATTAATTTCTGAAAATTAATAATTTTATTAAAGATGTATTTTCCCAAAATATAAACCGTTTCTATTTCTCAAAAGTTCCCAATTTTAAGTTTTATTCAAAATTAAAATAAATATTAACAAAAGAATTTTTAATAATAAAATTAAATTAAAATTAAAATCAGGACTGGATTGCACGAAATATGAAAACGGATCACGAGGAAAATGGGGCCCATAGGCGAAGAAGACCGCACCGGTCCTTCCGCCTTGGGCTAGGCGCGCCCGGAACGCCTCCCGCGCGGCTGCGGGAGGGAGAAGGAGCAAGGCCTGCGTACGCCTAGGCCAGGCGGACGGTGGCGCGTGGAGCCTGCGCGCGCGACTCCTTCGTGCGCGGGGTTTCGTGTGTTCGTCGTAATCCGGGATTTCGTTTCGTGTTTTCGTTCAAAAGCAAAACCAATCCAAGAAATCCAAAAACAGTTTCAAGCCAAATTCGTAGAGATTAGAAACTTACTTTTCAATAATCTTTCCGGAAGCGTTTCAAGCCACCCAAGAACGCTCTTCTCGCGGCTTGATCCCCTCTCCTTGGTAAAGGACGAATCTTCAAAACTTCTAACTTGAAGCTCTCTAGAGAAAGTCCACCAACTTGACTACAATCTAACTAGTAAGGATGCTAGTTCTCTAGTTAGTGTTTAGACTTAACCTAGGGTTTATTTTATCTTGGAGAAAGGATGGTGTTCAACACATGAACCTAAAGAATTCAATCCATCTCTAAGGGGAGCAGAAGCTCCCCTATATATAGGAAAGGGAGGGGGACGCCGAACCTGGTCCTATTGGACTAAGGATTTGGTCCCTCTCTCTTATTACTTGATCATCAAGTAATTCCAAACTTTGACTTTGAATTCTAATTCAAATCAACTTTTAAGAGAGCTAAAATATCCAAACCCTTTTGGATAATATTATACTTTATTTATTAATAAATAAATAACTTATTCATCCAATTAATTAATTCATAATTAATTAATTTCTCCAAAATAAGACTTTCTTTTTAATTCAAAATTAAACCAAAGTCTATTAAATAATTAATCACATTAATTATTTAACACATAAATAAATATACACATATGTTTACACACGTGTGAGACACGTGCCCAAGGACACGTGCCACTCACGTGAGCCACACGTGTGGAACCCTCTCGGCCTAATTAACTCGTTTAATCATTTTAAAGCCTTAACTCATGTAACTAAGTTGTTGTGTGTGACCCTCTAGGTTCTCAATTCAATTAGCCGTGACCCTAATTAATTAATTCACTAATTAATTAATCAGTCCACAGATTAAACGACCATAGTCTAGCAACAGGTGTTTAACTCCTACCTGAATTGGAATGTCTCGATTCGACAGAACCTTTAATTCATTGATTCATATGAGATACAATCCTCCTACTTACTATCTCTCAACCATGATCTAGGGTAAGGGAATAATCAGAACCCTAATAATCTAGTCTTAAAGCTAAGTGCATTTCATATCCATTTGATCTCAATCCAAGAAACCCTTTTCTTGATGTCTTGATCTACTGCCTTGGCCAAGGACTCCATATGGCATATGAATGACTTACACAATAAGAGATCACCTTGCGAATGCAAGTGTAGGTCCTTTCTTGATTCTCATTCACTGTCGTGAGTCACTTGTGCAGCCCCAGCATAAGCCTTGAATCAGTTATCTAAGGCGACACCCTTTAAAGCTTATACCTAAGACTACAGAGTTAACTCATAAAGTGACATGGAACATCAAGTCTAAGGATCAATTAATCACATTAATGACTCATGAGATATTTCCTAATCTGGAAGTTTCCATTTCCTGAAATAGAAACTTCCTTTCCCATTTAGGAATGTTCTCACACGGGGCACCTCAGTGAACTTACTTCTGGAAGTAAGCACCCTCATGTATCACGCACGTATCAACTATACACTTTGCACCTCCATGAAACAAGGTGGTCCTTCTTAAGGGCGTGATCCCACAAGCAAGCCTTAGAGGAGTCAGGTTGACACTCCCACTGTCTGTAGGACTCATCGGCTTGGAGTATTTTACTAATCATGACTTATGTGATATAGGGCTCGTTTCATGAACCATTTCACCTAAATGGTAGAGTCCTAAAGTCATCAGGATTAGGGGAGTTCTCATACATGCACAGCTAAAGTAGACGCATACCAAACAAGAGCATATAAAGAAGTGTTGCCTCAATTCGTTATTTTATTCAAAGATTGTCTGTGATTACAATAAGGAAAAGTACAAAGCGGATATATAATCGGCTTTCTAGGGCACTATTCCTAACATTTCCAATATCCAGACGAAGACCTAGGCGGCTTCGGTACATCGGCGACAATCGACCCATCCAGAATTATTCCTCCAGGGTCGCGGTCGGGTCTTGCGTACATCAAAACCTAGATGTGGTTTTCACTAATCCTTGCAATTTTGTTAGTTGGTAATTGGTATTTTTATGGTGATTTTGCTTGAAACCTAGGCCTGTAACACCTTCAACACTTTTTTTGGGTTTTTTGTATGTAGAGTATATAAGAGTTGCTTAAATTCAGATGGAATTGTAATCCCTTATTGATTTTGAGTTACTTAGTGTTAATCGAACCAATTCCTTGTGCCTTGAAGGTATGCTTTTTCTGTCCTTGATTATTTTTGTGTTTCTTTGATTAGCTCTGGTTTTTCCTATTATTACTTCTATATCTTGTTGCAGACTTAAAATTAGAAAATAAGAGATATTCTCTATACGTTTTGTACCTTATTATCATTTCTATACTTGACATCCTACTTGTGCAGGCAATTGTGTTTCTGTTCAAAAAGTGAAACTATGATTGTTGTTGGTGATCTGTACTCAATAATTAAATCAGTAATCTTTACGCTTCTTGTCAAAGATCTTGAAATATGGTTTCATTAAAGCAAACTTTGACTTAGATGATGGTATAATAAATCAAATTACTTTAGTGAGCCCTCAGAACTTGGAAGTGTAAACCAACACCAGCACAAATAATTAAACTACAAGGATCCTAAAGCATAATTAATCTCACAGTTTCAACATGTTTGAATATTTTTGTATCCGTTGATTAGTAACATGTAGATTCTGTAAGTTAGAAGGATAAAATTGATAATTTGATGTATACCCTATGTATAATCATGAGCAACAACTGAACTTTAGTATTTGTGTATCCATATTTTAATTGTTTATCCTTTTCATTCAGCATAATGGTTTAGATTAATATGAATGGTTTTGAAAGATGCACATTCTCTTTTTGAAAAGCATTTGCTAAGCACTGGATATGGTTCTGACTTATTTGGGCAGAAGCTACTGTTTTATCGAATCCCACAAACAATACTAATAGGATTAGCCAAATTATAACTCTATTAGCTCAATTATAATTTAAGACTTCAAAGGATTTGAAAAATACTGATAACATTGGAAAGGTATTCCATCGTGTTCGATGTCATTTTCATGTTAGCATTCAAGTAGAAACTAATTCTAGCTTGGGTTTGACTAATTAATTTAGTATTCATCACATGACAAATATCATCATATATACTTAATTAAGAAGAGATTAATAAAAGCCATTTTAGGAGGTTTGAATTAATTTGTGGAGTAATAAAGTGTTAATATTGCTAACTCTGTAATTCAACGAGTGATTCAACATAAAGTGCGGTGATATACATACATAGAATTTTATGACAAGATATATATGTGGTATTGGTAGGTGGTCTGCATAGACAGAATGAGATGTTTTCATGAAATTTGTTTAACCTTTTAATTCTTTATAGATTGGCAGAGGCTTTTGATCCCAATGTTGACAGATGCTTATTTGCTTGAGATTAGCTGACAAACGCTTATTCACTTGGGGAGAGTATAAGAGCACTGCTTATTCACTGATATTAGCTGATAATCGTCTTGATTTGTTCAGAAAATAAATAATAAATATACAAATATATATATATGATGGTTGTCGAATCCACCAATTAAATCCTTTACTTACCACACGAAATATAAAATTGTAATATAGCAGCAAAGGGTCGAACCCACAGGACTAGATAGATTTATATTCAATGTATCCAAGAGAATATTCAAAAGAGACTTAGAAAGGTGGGGGTTTGTGTAATTAAAACAAACTATTTTAAAGCACAAAATCAGATTACTTCGAATAACTAAGACTGAAAATAAAGAGAGTTGTGAAGGTTGATTATGAGAGAAATATCTTAGCTAAGTTGTTACTTCATTCCATGCCCATATCTAATCCTCGATGCAAAAATCAAACCTAATCAAATGGTAGATTAACTTACAATAGACAAGAAGCTTGTCCATATCATCCTTTCTTATTTTTAACTTAATCAAGAGAAGCTCATCAATTAAATTCTTACCACATAGCAATCCCGCGAACAAGTATCTAGGATTTAACTATCTGATAGCATTGAGCACCAAAAGGACATTAATCATGATCCAAAATCTCAAGAAGCTTGGACTTACGAAATCATATTACGCATGCCTCACCATTTTATTGAGTAAACATGGTGGTAAACTCTCAATGATGTGTGGTTCTTGTACACCTTTACAAGACTATTACGTATCAAGTATTAGTATAACCTTAGCAAGTTGTTATCTAGGCATCAATTGATCAGAAAGATGATTTGAAAACAACTCATATAAATACGTTCAAGGCATGCATAAATACCATAGATTAAATTCGTATTCACTCACTTCGATCTCATAAATATTGGCAAGGAATAAAGATACAACCTAACTAAGACAAATATGTTCAGCCACGGATCATCATGCAAGATATACAATAAATACTCTGATCATGAACTGAACTTTAAAACTTAATTGAAATAAAAACCGAAACCAAATACTTCAAGTCTGAAAATGATCACAGTTTTGAGGAAGAAATCCCTCGATGTTTTCTGCTGCTAGCTGCTGCTATTTTCTACTTTCAGAGTTATCTAAAGTCTCCCTATTTTTCCCCACTTAACTAGTTTATATAAAGTATCCTTAAGTCTAAGAATTACAATGATCAAGGGGGAAAAAATGGCTTTTACAAGTTCCAATAAGCATGATTAGGACTCTTGAAACTCCAAAAACGCAGGATCAACTCTTGCATGTAAGCCATGTTAGCAAGCTGCTGCATGTGTGCCACCTGTCCCAACAAGAGAATTCAGCCGCACTTGTTGACCGTGGTCTACTTTATGCACATTGGCCTTAGGGATGATCATGCACTGGGGTCATGGCTCAGGCATTTTCAACACTTAGTATCTTTTTCTTCATAATTCTGCCAAATCCCTCATTTATCAACATGTTTCTGCAAAAGCCAAATAAAAGCAAATTAAGTAGAAATCTAATCCAATTCGGGGGGAAGTTAAAGAGATTTTCATGTAATTTATGCATACTATCAATATAGATATTATATTGCAAGTGGAGATATAATTTTGTGTTTGTTTGATTAATTAAATTGAATTAGGAATAGGACATAGGGTGTACATAGTTAATTGTAGTATTGCCTATGTATTCTTCAATAGTTGGTCAGAAAAGGAAAATTTATGATCATTTATATAATATAATATACGTCAGTTGATCATATATTTATTTCTTTAATCCTTTAATTTCCAAACTGACAGATGCTTAAATGTTGTTCCCAATGACATACATACCGATTTTATCTTACTTATTTATTTTATTTATTTTCGACATGAGGTATTATAATGTAGCTTGGCTAGTTACTTTGAGATTTGAGGCTGAAAAGTTACTACTTACCTTTTCCAGATAACTGACTTGCTATTCAACATCACCAAGCATTATTAGGATTACTCCCTAATCAATGGAAGAATTTAGTTATTTATTGGAGCACCGACAAATCGCGGGTAATAAATAAACTTTAATTACTGGTATTGCAATCTTGTTGACCTATTATGTTAAGTGAATAGTATATTTATTCTATTATTGATTTGAGTATGTCTTTTCTTTTGTTGGATATAGAAAATTAGAGCTCAAAACAAAGAAAATAGAGCACACAAGACAATGATGCATGTTACAGGAAAAAAGAGTTTCTCCCAGATAAGATATCAAATGAAGGTTAATGTTTTTTATCAGTAAAATTTAAAATTATTTGAAATAATTATGTTAATCAAAATATGGTGGTGTTTGTAGAAAGAAACAAGGGAATTAAGAGTTGCACAAGATAATAATGATGAAGGAAGCGAAGTCGATGAAGAACTGGGTGGTGATCAAATAGATGATGAACCGAGTAGGATGGATCTATTTTAAAGATGTTATACTAAAAAGGGAGAAACACACAATCCTGTTATAGCAAATACTTGGGTAAGATTGTTTTAAATCTGTTAGTTTGTCTTAGTTTTTTATTATTATTATGTACATTCCTTTGAAGTATTGGTTGTTTAACTCTACATAATTGATACTTATATTTTATTTATAGCAAAAGATGCAAGAAAGAAGAAGTGAACTCTCTCCTAATTCCAAGGACATAGACGCAAATGACATATTTTCTCAAGTAGCTGAGATGACAAAGGAGGAAGAGTACGACTGTATGGTTATGGTATACTTGCTTCTGATGTATATGGTGATGCTCTCGTACGAGGCAGGTCCTCTAGAATTGGCATGAGTTACAAGAAAGATATTAGTGAGTTAAAGCAAATCGTGATGGAACAAAACAAACAAATACAAGAACTAATGAGAATGAACAAACAAAAATCAAACAATGAATCTCCTTTGGAAGTTACTCGAGTCCCTTTACCATCATCATCTCACTACCTTGGTACTTCATTTCGGCCAACCTCATTGAGGGATAAAATACCACTACAAGTATCATCTCACTACCTTGGTATTTTATTTCGGCCAACCTTATTGAGGGATAAAATAGTACTACAGGTAACTTCTCCGACAATCGAATATTTCATAGATAAAAAGATAAATTATTTCTCTGTTGATAAATTACTTTATTTCTCTGTTGATAAAATATGCATTTACTTGTCTGCGTGTATGTCCTTAATATTGGAATTTCATGTTCGGTGTCAATTGAAGACTGAATAACCTTGAGCAGCAGAATTAAAATTTTCATGTTTAGTTAGATTACTTGTGTACTCGTTTGTATGCAGATTGGATTGTGTGAATGTACATGTAGATGGGGTGTTTGTTATGGGATTACTGGAACCTTCTAGTTTCCTTTTGTTCTTTTATGGTTTTCTTAAAATCAAGTTTAAGGTGGTATCAATGAACTATTGTTGTATATTTATCTTGATTCCATGGAAAATTAAGAACTTTCCTTGGAACTTTGAGCTAGGTAACCGACATTTATTCGACTAGCTGCTACGATTTATCTCTGTTTTTCAATCATTAATTATTATCCTTCCTTCTAACAAATTCTTTTGTAAGTTTTTCTCTCCAAGAAACCACCTAAAATGTGACTTAAGTTTTGTGCAGAAGGCATTTGAATGTTAATATATTGAAAATATATGTAAAAAATAGATGCACAAACGCCTGATATGTGTACAACACTTTTTCAACACAAACTTTATGATATTCAGTATACATATATAATTAATATTTAATTTAGCTATCAGATTGTTGCATATTTTTTCATATTTTATTTCACCTTGATAGTTTTTGTAAATATCAAAGTTTTCATCTGTGTTGTTTAAATTAGATTATCTTTTTGCCTACAAATATTTTTATTTAATTATAGTTCAACTAAGTACACTTGCTTCTACATGTAGGTATACATGGACGAAGAGTAGCAATGAAGTTTGGATCCACACAATAAGTTAGTTTTTAACTTTTGTGACTTATATTTATGTTTTCTAGTATACTTGCTTCTGCCTACAGATGTTTTGGTGATGCACATTGAACAGTAGCATCATTTCTTAGTTGTTGTAGATGACTATAGAAGTTGAATATTATCTTGGTGTTTTGAGAAATGACAATATTATATTATGTCTTTTTATTTCATGTGTTATGTGTTGTTTTTTATTTTATGCTTTTGCGCTATTATATTATGATGAAATATAGTGGTTTATTGTTCGGGTGTCACAATATTCTAACTTACTATGATACTTAAAAGCATCATAATGACCGTATATTGAGACCACAATAGACGTTGCAATAAGTTATTTAAGATGCAAAAAAACGTCATTATAATCATATTTTGAGACAACAATAGGCGTTACAACAAGTTATTTGAGATACTAATAAGCGTCACATTAATCGGGCTTTGAGACGCTAACAAGCGTTGCAATACGTTAGTTGAGACGCTCAAAAGGGTCTTTATTTTGGACATATTATGACAGTTTTAGGCGTCATAACAATATTTGTTGAGACATTTTTAAGTATTACTATGTATAGTTAGTTGTGGTGGTCGAGATTTAAAAAATGATGCTAAAAAGCGTCACTAAAACTATGATTTTGAGATGGTTTGAACCGTCATTAAAGATACTATTTCACGACATTTAAAAGCATCACAAAAGGATAATACGATGGCTACTTATGTGACGCTTTTAGGTAGCGTCACAATAGCCACTTATAGAGACGCTTTCAGTTGTCACAAAATCCCATTTTTCTAGTAGTGATATAACAAGGTGCACATGTGCTTCGTGCAAACAATTCACATTACTTAAGCAACATAAAATGCATATAAGAACAAGTACATATACATAAACATGATATAATAAGTTAAAAACAAGTTTAGATGTGGAAAGTTACAAGAAAAACGGAATAAAATGACGAAAAAGGGTTCCGAGTGAAATTAGGCCAAAGCCGACAGTTTTTCCAAAATGTACAAGCTGTAGAAAAATGGGCATATCTTGAGTTTGAGAAATGGGAATTGAGTTTTTTTTCTTGGAAATGAAACTAGACAAATAGATCTTTCCAACGGTACATAGCTCAGATAGTGGTTCAAAGGGATCCAAAAATGGCATAGGTTTGAAGTTGAACTTGAAGTTGAACGAGTGCAGAATTTTGGCGAAGTGGCGACACAAATTTAAAACGGTTATATCTCCCAAACCGAAAAGAATTTTAATGCGATTCCAATTGGAGAATACTCCAAACTCAAAGAGGTTTCTCAAGTTACAATTTCATACAAAATGGAGCACATATGAAGTCTTCACAACCGTGCAAAGATTGGCCCGAGAAGCTGCACGGCAGTGCGTAAGCTGAATTTTCCAATCTCGAACATTAGCGCGCGGCCGTGCGTGAAATGAACTGCAGTTCCGCATGGACATGCGGGGTTGTCTTCTCCAAAAAAATGCTACAAAACAGTAGTAGGTCGATGGGGTTGGTTCCCAAACCACCCCAAGCCTCAATCCAATCGATTTATACACTAAAATGCATCAAAATACACATGTATTATCATCCAAGATCATCAAAGAAGCATGTATTGAAGCATATGAAATTCTACCATTTTAAAACTCAAGCTCCGTTAATGGAGTTTCAAGATACACTCAACCAACGCACAAAATTTCAAAGAATATGCAATGAGGGAGCTCAAACGAACATAATACATCAAACTTAGATCATATAATTCAAGTATGAAAGCAAGAGATCAAATTTTCGTACTTCTACACTATTCATCATCTCTTCCAAATACAAGTAGACAAGCAAAGAAAATGGCATTCAATTGGGTACAATCGAAGGTCACGAAGAGAAGAATTCGTATCTTACCTTGGATCGTCAATCGAGCGAGAATCGAAGTCGGAATCTTGAGCTCAATGTGGAGGGTGAATAGTGAGCCCTTCTCTTCTTCTTCTTCTTCTTCTTCTTCTTTTCTCCTCTTGAACGTGAAAATAAGAAATGGGGAGAAAGAGAGGGGTTGGTTCGGTCTTAAGGGGGAAAAGAAACCGGTCCGGTTCGGTTCAATCGGCTAGAATTTAAATCGATTGGGAGTTCAAATGCCTTCACAAAAATACGAGGCTTGTTCTGTTGGACCCGAATCGTCGAAATGAATCCAATAGTCCCCGAGCTCAAGTTAGCCGAAGGACGGCTCAAATACCCTAATTTCAATTAGGTCCCTAAACTTCAATTAAATAGACCTTTGAGTCCAATCACTTAATAATTATATTCTAAGGTAACAAATAACTTAAATTAAAGATCATATTGACATGTAGGGCATACGACATCACGTAGTTTACATATTTGCAAATAAAACATTTGAATTACATAGTTAAACTCACTCGTGATGTCGTACCTGGAGTACCGAAGAGACGGGGTGTCGCAGTGCTTATATATCCTCGTTTCTGTTTGATACAGGACATTCATATGAAGGAGATCATTGGGCGTGGTACTGAGTGTGGCGGTCTCTATTATGTTGACAAATTGGAAACCCCCTCTAAAGCTCTTCTTTCAACGGGTACAACAGACACACAAATCTGGCTCTGGAACCAATGTCTTGGTTATCCTTCACTCGGGTATCTGCGAATGCTATTCCCTATGCTTTTCCAGAATAATCAGTCTTTAAACTTATCATGTCGGACTTGTCTTGTTGCTAAGAGTCATAGGACTTCTTATAAACCCAATGATACACGGGGTTCAGTCTGCTTTCTCTTTGGTACATTCAGATGTTTGGGGATCTGCCCCGATTACAAATCAAAGCTAGTTTCGATACTTTGTGCTATTTATCGATGATTATTCTCACATGACATGGGTGTGGTGCATTTTATCTGTCACAAATCTGAAGTATATGCTACGTTCGTTGTTTTCTTTAAAATGGTGCAAACTCAGTTCAACTACAAAATTAAGGTGCTCTGGTCAAATAATGGACGAGAATATGTTAATCAAGCAATGAACAGGTTCTTTCAGGAACATGGCCTTATCCACCAAACCACATGCCCCAACACCCCTCAAGAAAACGGGGTAGCCGAAAGAAAGAACCGTACCATACTTGAAATGACCCGGGCTATGTTAACCGAAGCCAATGTTCCAAATCGCTTATGGCCTGAAGTTGTTGCCACCGCAACCTATCTCACGAACCGGTTGCCTACTAAAATCCTCGACCAAAAGACACCTCTATACGTTCTACAAACACAAGCAAGCATACCACTCCATCTTATCCTACCACCTCGGATCTTCGGATTCACTGTGTTCGTCCATTTACCGAAATTCGACAGAACTAAACTGGATCCCTGTGTGGTGAAGTGTGTCATTGTGGGACATGCCCCCCATCAGAAGGGATATCGTTGTTATAATCCAGCCACTAAGCATATTCATGTTACTATGGGTTGTGATTTTATGGAAACTGAATACTACTTCCTTAACCAGTCCAATGTTCAAGGGGAGAGCCAGAGTGAATCCTTGTACTGCCTGAGTCATCCTGGCTCAAGTGATCCGTTAGCTGCATGCGAGTCTGAACAAAGCAAAGAAGATCTCAGTACCACCATTTCACCAATGCCCAATGATTCTCCTCTGAAACCGAGACAACTGAAACTCAAAACCCCCTCTCTGATATTCACAATAATATTGATACCACAAATGCTGCTAATACTGTTTCTGAGAATGTAACAGTGAGTCACAGGAATTATTTACCACAGCGAAGCAACAAAGGGGTACCCCCACACAGATACTCTCCTGATCATCCTTCCCGATCAGCCAAATATTCCATAGGAAACTTGGTCAGGGGGAGCATGTTCGAAGTTGCTAAGGCATTCTTTGGGAATCACTGTAAAGAAGTAATCCCAAGAATAGTACAGGAAGCCAAACAGGATGAAGAATGGGAGAAGGCCATGTGGACTGAGATGAATGCTTTGATAAAAAATGGGACTTGGGACAAATATAGACTACCCAAAGGGAAGAAACCGATCGGGTGCAGATGGGTATTCATTGTGAAGCATAAAACTGATGGCTTAGTCGAAAGATATAAAGCCCGGTTAGTGGCAAAGGGGTACACTCATACTTTCGGAATTGATTACTCTGAAACTTTCTCACTGGTGGCGACGTTAGATACAGTTCGGGTGTTACTTTTAGTAGCTGCTAATAAGGATTGGCCGCTTCATCAGTTTGATGTAAAGAATGTCTTCCTACATGGTGACTTGTCAGAGGAAGTGTACATGGAACCCCCTCCAGGGTTTATAGGGGATTTTGGAAAAGATGAAGTATACAAACTCCGCATGGCTTTGAATAGATTAAAACATTCACAGTGGGCATGGTTCGGCAGGTTTACACTGGTAATGCAACGCCATGATTATGCTCAAAGTAACTCAGACCACACCCTGTTTCTGAAATAACGGGGAGAATTAATCACATGTCTGATTATCAACGTAGACGACATGATCATAACAGGGAGTGATACTAAAGAGATAAATCAACTCCGAGAGAATCTCTTCAAGGAATTTGATATGAAAGACCTTGGAGGTTTGAAGTACTTTCTGGGAATCACAAGTTCTACGATTGAAGAGAGGGATATTCATTTCACAGAGAAAGTAAGTCCTCGATCTGTTAGCCGAAACTGTTATGCTTGATTGCAAACCTATAGCGCCCGGAGTGGCGAGCCACCACATCCCCAGTACCTAGACCCGAACTCACAGTTGAAATAGAAATCCATACATGAGCCCAAGCCTAAGCGAACGGGAACCTACACGCACACGCTAAGCCATCCGAAGCTAAGACAAGACCAGAGTGCGTAAAAACCAAAGAAAGCGGAAGCATACAACAAGAACAAGAAAATAAATTCATAAAAACGGGTTCGACTATCCCTAGAAGTCTGTCCTGAAAAAAAATATAATCAAGAATTCAACCATAATTCATTAAGAAATGTATAACATATACATACTATCAAAATTCGAATCATATATACAAAAAGTGACCGAATGTAAATGAAAATGCAACTCGAGCTAGGAGACTAGGACTCGACCGACCCACGACTCTGCCTAGCACGAACCACCACCTGCAAACTGAAAAGTTAAAAGGAGAGGGTCAGTCCACCGACTGAGTGAGGGGGCTAACACACACCCACGCACGTACACATATAGAGCAAAGCACGTATTAAACCAAAGACTATGAACCGGGAATAGGGTTTTACATACCAAAGCCATTTTCCAAAAGAACTCATATTTATACATATATTCGTATATTCTTAAGTTTGAAAACTCGTAAGGATTCATATATATTCAAAGAACGCATATGGATTCAAATTAAAAACTCATAGGGATTCATATTGAAACTCATGAAGATTCATAATTAAAACTCATAAGGATTCTTATATTCAGATCGATTCATAGTTTAGCGTAGAAATCTCATATTGAAAACAAACTCTCCTATCCCGTTTCATAATCAACATAACAAAAGAATTCAAATACCCTACGAGTACGGGTTTCCAACCTTACTCCTTAACATAAGATTCATAAGAAATCACAAATAAATTCAAATGGATAAGATTCATAAGATTCATATTCCCGTATTCCAACCTTCTTCGGAAGTCTGCATGCGGGTTACGTGCCCACATCCTGTACCTCAATATACGTGGGATCGCGAGCCCACAACGTACCTTCTCCGGCCTCAGCCGAAGGCTCAAAGCACCACGCCTTCTCCATCTCCCTCAGAGTCGCGCGTAGGTACTTCAAAGGAGCTCGTGCACAGGGGATTCGTAAGATTCGTAAGGAAACATCAGACTCATAAGAAACATACCTAACTCGCGAAACCTCGAAACATACGATTCATACTTAAGAAACATACCTTACCATGCAACTCGGCATATGTTATACACATACCTCTCCGTGTCTTCCAAATCCATATGATGCTGAGGGAGACCCACAGTTCGATTGACACTACACGGTTTGGAATATAGCCTCGTTGCAAAACCATTTAAGCTTATATACGCCCATACGTATAATTTCAGAAAAATTCATATTAAATCGAATTAACAAGATTCATAACGTATCATAAGACACATATTTAGTATATATATAATAGTATATTCGCATGCAGGCTTGAAAACGAGCACATAGGGTCATAGGTCGCATTAACTAAAAGAAAACAAACCTAAACCTCACCTTTTACCAAAAGTGCTCCCGAGAGAGCGTTGACGACCAAGAAGAAGCTAAATGGAACCGACTCCTCTGAAACTCAACTCTCAGAAAACGAACATAAACTTATGACTTAGACTCGATCATGAACCAATTAGACACACGACGATGCATATGAATGCAAATGAATGAAAATAAAAATGAAATGCATCACTTAAGCTATTTAAGTTCAAAATTCGTATAAAATGTTTCATGTCAAGTCATAGAAGAGGCAAGAGATTAGCATATTAGGCAAAAGAATGAAGTTCTATCTCATTCACGCATTTAAGAAAGCGTTTAAGTCATATAAGAGCATATGAGAACATAACTTGGAAAAAAGCATGTAAACCTAACCAATAATTCATAATATTTATCCTAACACCTAATAGTACACGTTGGCACAATGTACGAGTCATAAATGAATAAAAAGAAGGCATTAGAAAGTACAAAACACATAATGAAATTCATATATGAAAATTCAAATTTAAGAGATCATACTATTTACAATATTCAAGTTAAAATACATAAAATTCATATAAAATAATTTAATATTCAACTTCTTAATATATAATATATTTCATATTTTGCATATATATACACTCAGCTTATAGATAATATAACAACCATTACACACTCTTTTATATATATACATATATATATATATATATATATACATACATAATATATATACGTACAACACACTTATATATTCATAATATATGTTTACGTACACACCACACTCATGCATGCATTTATATAATATAATAAATATACACATTTACATGCACGTATATAATATATATAATATAATATACACTACATATTCATACATATATATATACAAACACTAACGCACACACATGCACTAAATACATTTATTACATATATATACACATGCAAACAATTAAACAACCAGAGCAAAAGCAAGCAGCAGCAGCACAATAGCAGGCTCCCCGCCCGGGGAGATATTTCCCATAAATTTCCCCAGCCGGGGAAAGGGACAAAAGGTTACAGAAGCTCCAAGGCGAAAGTCCCCGACCGGGGACTTCTTCAACATCGGGGAGATTAATTCCTGTCGCACAGCAGCAGAAAATCGAAGCAAAATCCCCTGTTCTCCCTCCATTGATCAGCAGCAACAGCATAACACGTAGCAGCAACATCACAGCAGCTCAACAACAAATAAACAACAAGCAAACTACAAGAAAAACGTAACAGCAACTCCTCACGATGCACACAGCAACGGCAACAAAAGAGAACCAACAAAACCTATGAAACCTTCAAGCTATAAACTCATACAAAAATGGTGGAGCCTCATACACTTCGTGAACATTAAATTCGAGCATAAATACACATAAAAGCAGCAATATGGATCATATACCAGGCCTTGATTCACTTAAAAACGCCCTCAAAGTCATGGATTCAAATCAGAAGAGAAAACCTAACTATTCATGTCATGGCTCAAAACTCAATCAATTATGGCTTAAAATCTGAATTTGATGGATGAAAATGATCACATAAGTATGGAGATACCAAATACGTACTTACCTCTTGAAGATGATGGAGAAAAATGAAGATTGAAGCTCAAAAATCCCCTTGGGTCCAAAGTGACGGGAATGGAACTGTTGCTGCTCCAAAGATCAGATTCTTTCTCCTCCTTGGTGTATTTGGATCGAAATGGAGGAGGAAAAAGGTGATAAAGGACTGAGTTGGTGACTTGTGGGCCCAGGTTTCATGTGAAAAGGTTAAAAGATGAGGGACTTATTTGCAAATTAGAGAAAGGTGGTCATATGTGCGCGAGTCAGTTTTCCGGGCAAATTTCGGAGTATCAAATGGGCTTAGAAAAATGTAAGGCTGGGTTCCTTAGTTCCATATCTTCGTTACGAGTCCGGTGCCACTTCCGGAATTTGAATCCGAATTCCCGAGCTCAAGATATGGTCTCCGGAATCCGAGGCGCTAAAACTAGTTAGGCCCTCGAGTCCCCAAAACAAATAAAATGGTGCGTTACCATTTCAAACAAGCCCGAAAATGAAAAACGAGCACATACTCAAGTTCACGACTCACCATTCTCCAACATATTAAAACGGCACGAAATTTCGATCTCAAATCAAACACGAACGTAACTCATTCCCAACAAAGAAGCATATTATTCAAATAATAAAATTCAAATTTTCAAAGAAATAATAAATAAAATTTTAAAATAAAAAAAATTAAACGAATTAAAATAAATAAAATTTTATAAAAAAGACTAATTTTCAATTAGGTCCAAAACTTTCAAAAAGTGTCAAATAAGGCTAAAATTAAATAAATCATACAATTAAGCCCTTAATTCACATAAATCACATAATTCACAAAATTAGCAAGCTCGGGAGTTAAATTCACATATCATAAATCACTTAGGTAAATTTTGACTTATCATTCAAATATTTCATATAAATTCAAATAATTTATATAAGAATTTCAAATAATAAAATATAATTCAATTCGATGCATCAATTAAATATGAAATTAAAATAATTTAAATTACGCACATACGTCATACCAGTACGATCGATCAGACGGGGTGTCACAATCTCCTCCCCTTAAGAGAACTTGGTCCCCAGGTTCACCTGTTCGAGTTTCAAGCTCAAACAACTTCCCATATTCACCCAATGTTCGAGGTTCACGACCTCCCGACAAGGGTTAGCTCGGTAAGGTCTTCAAGCACAAGGGGTTTGATCACTTCTTGAAGTCTTGATGGGAAATTCCACACGCTTGATCCGGACTAGGAGTAACTTAAATATTTCGTACGATAGGAGGGTCCAAATTTTGATTCATCGCCCATCGCTCGATTCTTTCCAACTACTCCAGAGCTCGGCAATACACGAGTGGCATAGTTACTGGACTCTCACCACGCGCACCTTCTAAGTCGGGATAATTCTAAAAAATGGCCATCCTTCTATTCGTTGTTGCCTCAAAAGCCCGTTGCAATCACGACCCTCGACTTACCGTCAAACTACACACTCGTACCCTAGGAAACACACACACACACAAACAAAGCACACAACAAGTACATAACGAATAAAGATGCATGATGCACGCGCCATGAATGATTATGTACCGTTCACCATTGCTCGGAGTCCTTCACATCTTCAAGGTCGACTGAGGAGTTGATGTTGCCGTTATATAGCTCATGACTCGAATTTCTCGAGTGAATCCCATAGCTTGATGATCCCATTTTTTTTCCTTTAATCCATGTCCCAACAACGATCTTTTTCCTCCCAAATGCTTGTCCTTTCTCAATCCCTTATCGTACGCGAGGGATTATTTTGATTCTTTCCCTTTTGAAACCCTTCCTGTTTACCCGTGAACTGTCCTAACTTGGTCATCCATTTTGGCATAACCGTCTTCGGTTGCCTTGAACTCCCAAAATCATCGCTCCTTCAATGCTCTCACCAGACCTCATGTAATTAGGCCTCGATTCCCTTGGCCTTTCTTTCTTGTTTTACATTGTCTATCAAAGTGATGCTCTTCGGAACTCCCGAAGGCTAGGCCTTGTTGTTCGCGTCTTTACAAACTTCTATCAATCCTCAATCCTTTAAAATCCTTTCATCCTAGCATCATTTCCGAGAAAGTATTTTCTCCCAATTCTCATATTCGCTTCTCTTTCTCTCATCTTTTCGATATCTTGAATTTATGATCCCACCAACGCGCTTCCCTTACAAAGGATTAGATTCTCAACCTTACTGGCTCCACACAATTCTCATCTCTTTCATATATTTGCGTCCCCCATAATAATTTCCCTATAACTATCCCGGTTCGACTCTCTCCCATTGCTCCCTCTCCTTTGACCATAATCAAACAACCCCCTTCCTTCTGTGCTACTATCCCAATTAAATCCTTAAACCTTTATTCCATTTCTTGCAACGTGCTCTATTCCTTGCCATTGTCTCGACCGAGTTCTTAGTAATTCCCCTTTTTTTTTTCCTTTCCAGTATGAGAACAAGCCCTAGCTATTCTTCCTATCCCTACATTGGATCCCAATTCATTCCCCACCATTCCTCTTGAAAGCTTTCCGAATGGAAGAGAACGCCCTTGAAAGACCTATTTCTTGAATTCATCTTGGGAATAACTTGTAACTTCTTTTCACTCCTTCGACTTGAGTTCCCGCGACACGGTTCCTCTCCTTTTGAATATATATCCTCTCAAGAAAAGGAAAGAGGTCATCCATTTCTCTCTATTATCTCATCCAACCATTGGTGTTACCATTTTCGTCTTACCCCGGCTTTCTGCACCCAAATTCTTGAAATTGTAGTTCCCATTTTCACCCGGCAACCATCATCATAGGGGGAGGTATCATTTGTTGGCGTGCATACCGAACAAGCTATCAAGAAAACATTGAACTTATGCATGTCGGGTTAGATTTGCTCATGTATGCCCACGTTATCATCAATTCAAGTAAGAAACGACAAATAATAGTAACAAATAACACATATCACAATTATAATTAAAGATACGATGCAGGATGAATGCTCGTGTTATGAAAGCAATTACCTCCCGAGTATTTCTTTACCCTTTGCCGGTCACATTCTTCCAACTTGTGCTTTGGCGATCCACATCCAAAGCATCACCCAAATCTCTTCCAACAATTCTCGTAAGTGTGAGAGTTTCTTCTACAATGAGCACACGGTTGTTACTCCATAGATGAGAATTCTTTCTTTTTCTTCTTTCCTTCAACCCCACTTCAGAGTCGTCTCGGTCTCTTTGATCCCGGTCCCAAGCTACTACCCGATTCCGTTCTTCGTGCTTGGCTCTTTTCCTTTAATTTCTTAGATTCGACTCGAAGTACTTCCCGGGTACTCGCGATCCAAGCTCTAGACTAGATCCCGGTCTCTATTTCCCGAAGGTCTTGTCTAATTCCATCCATAAATTGGGCTACTCTTTTGGACTTATTTGATCTCTTTAGATAGATACGAGGGCATGCATTGATCTCGTGTTCCGAGAAGCCACACCTAGTACACTTGCCCAATCTTTTCCAATATTTCCTATAAGTATGGTTGGGTCCTCCACAATGAGTGCATGGGTCTTATTCTTTGGGAAACGATGTGCCCAAAAGAACACTAGCTCTCTTCCTTTAAATCGAGCCATCTTGCCCTTCATCTTGGTAGATTGATTATCGGTGTGATGATTCGACGGTCGTGAAGGGCCTTCATCTCTACTTGATCCCAATTTCAATTTAGGGGTCATGGTCGTTGAGATGAGTGGTTGATCGTTAGAAGATATTAAACCGCCATACACAAATAAGGTGAAAATATGATGCATGCGGTTAGTGAGTGATTATGGCACCTAAATGGAACAATTAATGCACATAAAGTATGCAACTACAACAATTAATAAAAAGAAAGTAACAATTTTAAAACACATAATTCAAGAAAGTCACATATCTTAATGCAATGCACACATTAGCACGTTGTTCGTATGCCGTACAACCTATACTTGATACAACACGATGCGAGAACTCCGGTTTTGCAACCCGGAGCTCTGATACCACTTTAAGATGTAGCGCCCGGAGGGGCGAGCCACTACATCCCCCGCACCTAGACCCGAAACCACATATGAAATAGAAATCCATACATGAGCCCAAGCCTAAGCGAACGGGAACCTACACGCGCACGCTAAGCCAGGTGGAGCTAAGACAAGACCAGAGTGCACAAAAACCAAAGAAAGCGGAAGCATACAACAAGAACAAGAAGATAAATCCACAAAAATGGGTACAACTATCCCTAGAAGCCTGTCCTGAAAAAAAATATAATCAAGAATTCAACCATAATTCATTAAGAAATGTATAACATATACATACTATCAAAATTCGAATCATATATACAAAAAGTGACCGAATGTAAATGAAAATGCAACTCGAGCTAGGAGACTAGGACTCGACCGACCCACGACTCTGCCTAGCACGAACCACCACCTGCAAACTGAAAAGTTAAAAGGAGAGGGTCAGTCCACCGACTGAGTGAGGGGGCTAACACACACCCACGCACGTACACATATAGAGCAAAGCACGTATTAAACCAAAGACTATGAACCGGGAATAGGGTTTTACAGCCAAAAGAACTCATATTTATACATATATTCGTATATTCTTAAGTTTGAAAACTCGTAAGGATTCATATATATTCAAAGAAAGCATATGGATTCACATTAAAAACTCATAGGGATTCACATTAAAACTCATAAGGATTCTTATATTCAGATCGATTCAGAGTTTAGCGCAGAAATCTCATATTGAAAACAAACTCTTCTATCCCGTTTCATAATCAACATAACAAAAGAATTCAATTACCCTGCGAGTACTGGTTTTCAACCTTACTTCTTAACATAAGATTCATAAGAAATCACAAATAAATTCAAATGCATAAGATTCATAAGATTCATATTCCCGTATTCCAACCTTCTTCAGAAGTCTGCACGCGGGTTACGGGCCCACATCGTGTAACTAAATATACGTGGGGTCGCAAGCCCACAACCTACCTTCTCCGGCCTCAACCAACGGATCAAAGCACCACGCCTTCTTCATCTCCCTCAGAGTCGCGCCTAGGTACTTCAAAAGAGCACGTGCACAGGCTTAAACCCGGCGCCCCAACACCGCCTCGGGCGTCCTTACTCACGACTCCGGGGCCCAGGGGTTCATAAGATTCATAAGGAAACATAAGACTCATATGAAACATACCTAACTCGCGAAACCTTGAAACATACGATTCATACTTAAGAAACATACCATAAGAAACATACCTTACCGTGCAACTCGGCATATGCTATACATGTACCTCTCCGTGTCTTCCAAATCCATATGATGTTGAGTGAGACCCACAGTTCGATTGACACTACACGGTTTGGAGAATAGCCTCGTTGCAAAACTATTTTAAGCTTATATACGCCCATACGCATAATTTTAGAAGAATTCATATTAAATCGAATTAACAAGATTCATAACGTATCATAAGACACATATTTAGTATATATATAATAGTATATTCGCATGCGAGCTTGAAAACGAGCACATAGGGTCATAGGTCGTATTAACTAAAAGAAAACAAACCTAAACCTCACCTTTTACCAAAAGTGCTCCCGAGAGAGCGTTGACGACCAAGAAGAAGCTAAATGGCGGAAACGACTCCTCCGGAATCGAACTCTGAGAAAACGAACATATAATTATGACTTAGACTCGATCATGAACCAATTAGACGTACGGTGATGCATATGAATGCAAATGAATGAAATAAATACAAATGAAATGCATCACCTAAGCCATTTAAGTTCAAAATTCGTATAAAGTGTTTCATGTCAAGTAATAGAAGAGGCAAGAGGTTAGCATATTAGGCAAAAAATGAAGTTCTATCTCATTCACGCATTTAAGAAAGCGTTTAAGTCATATAAGAGCATATGAGAACATAACTCGAAAAAGAGCATGTAAAACTAACCAAAAATTTATAATATTTATCCTAACTGTAACATCCCGACCGAAACGGACTTTCAGGTATTCTATGTGCACGATTTAATTATTTAATTATGTGATTACTTGATATTTATTAAGTGCTTACGTGAATATTTGAATTATTTCTTTAAGTATGAACTTGAAATTTTATTTTAACGTTTAAGTCTTATACCTTGTAATTTACTCTATTTGCATCCGAGTTTAATTCCGTTTCTTGCGAATTTTTGATATATGTGAATTACGTGGGTTATGAACCTGATTTTATGTCTGTTTTATGATTTGAAACTTGTTTGTCTTGACTTTTTATTTTATTTTGGAGACGGGACCTAAAGGAGGCTAAAGAGCATTTAGCGCACCTTGGGTCTCGGGAAGCATATGTTGAGCTTGGGAATTCGGATTCAAATTCAGACACCTCCGTTGAACTCTTATCAATGATTCAGGTTTAATAAACCTAGCCTTATATTTTTCTAAGCCTTTTTGGATCCTTGCATTTTGGCCGAAATGAGCCTCACGTGCAAAATCGACCTCTAAGCACTCTTTTATTCATAACTTTTGATATACTTGGCCAAATAATGCAAGGCTTAGCCCCACATACCCCCAACATAATCCTCTTTCAGCCATAAGCCCCTATTTTCGTTCCACACTTGAAGAAAAGAGAGAAATAGCTACCAAAAACCGAGACCAAGAAGGAAGCAAAAATATACTATTCACCTTTCACACATTTGAGCTCAAATCCACACCAAATCGCACCAAATTCAAAAGGTAAGCTTGGAATTCGTTTCTCCATCTTCTCTTCTTTGTTTAGACTCCAGTTTTACTGAATTTGGTGGTGATATGAGCATGTTATGGAAAATATGGTGAATAGTAAGGGCTTGGCATGTTTTGGGCTGAATTGGTTGATTTCTTGGGGATTTATTGGATTTTATGTAACCTATTAGATCATAATGCATCATATAATATTTGTATGGAAGGAGAAAATCAAGGAATCATTAGCTTTCTTTTGGGGTTTTTGAAGTTTTCATGGATGAATGATATATATGGTATCTCTTGCCTTTGATCTTGGGTAGCTTCATGTTTAGGCTTGGATATTGCATGAATTTGGTGACATATTGATATATTTTCATCCTAATATGTGTTAGCTTGGTTTTGGCACGAATTAATGTGAGTTTTGGTGTGGTTTTGGTCTTGACACTCTGTTTTCCCGCAGCTGTCACAGGAGGTCGCCGCCGAGATCGATTTTAGTTCATTTTGGGTAGCGGCCGCGACCCGTTTTTAGCCTTGTTTCGAGTTTTGCAGCTGTGTAGGCTTCAGGTCGCGAGCGCGACCTCCTCTACATTGTTTTAGGGTAGCGGCCGCGACTGTTTTTGGTCCCCTTTTCGAGTTGTTGGTTGCGACCGTGACCATTTCGTGTGGAAAATGGGTAGCGGCCGCGACCACCCTGCTTTCTTTTGTGACCATTTTCTTCGTTTCATTTGTGTTTGCTTGCTTTATATGGTTCGTTTATGACTCATTTATTTTATTAACATGTTATATTATGTGTTAAGATTTATGTTATGAATTTATAGCTCGTTTTATGCCCTCGTTTATGAAATATGACCTAATATGCAAAATGTGACCTTGTATGATTTAAATATGAATTCATTTCATATCATTTGCATCATTTACACGCATGCGCATTTGTCGAGCATTTTTATGGTACATTTTGAGTCCAAGGGTATCCGTTCTTATTTGTTTTGTGTAGTTGACCCTCCCTTTGACGACGAGGTTGTCCCTTAGGCATCCGGTTTGCTTTCTTTTGTCTCCGCTACACGTTCGAAAGGTGAGGTTGTATTCTTTTAGTTATAATGACCTAAAACCCTAATTTTTTTTAACCCCGCATGCGAGTTATATATGCTATATGTTAAATACATGTATGGTATGTACTTTGAGGACTTGTTCCATTTGTTATAAGTTTTTGAAAACGATTTGTATAAGTATATAAACTATTTTATGTTTGATTTGAAACCCTTTTTATAAGTGTGAGTGTGTAACCGAGCTTTAGCTTTGAAAGATAAGCTTTGTTGGAAAATATGATTTCGAATATGATTTGGGCCCCGGAGAGTGGTATGGTATCTCAGGACGGCCGAGGGGTCGCTGAGCTCTTCCATCAACACTTTCCTTTGAGAGTCTCGCCTAACCTTAGGAGGTTGAGGAAGGGCGTTTCTCTTGAGCCGGTGGAAGCAACCGTCGAAGGTTTCAAGGAAGTAATTAACCTTGTTTCGTGTGAATTTGATCGATAGTTAGGGCCGTCAACCCTTCTATCACCCAGAGAAAGGATGGTTTATGAATTTTGCTTTGATTATGTCTTTGTTTGTGGAAGTTGGAGGAATAACTCGTACTCGCCGAGTTGTGTGAATTTGCATGATCTACGAGTTGTGTGAATTTGCATGATCTATAAAAAGGGAATGGACTTCTAAGTACCTAAAATTTGTCATTTTGGCCTATGGCCTTAACCTTCTTTTAAAAATATATATACCTAGACTATCATGGGAAATACTTTAACGTGCAAAAACCAATCCCGGTTTATGGATCTTTTATGATTTTGAATAAATGCCTTGCTCTATACGTATTATAGGTGCGTGTGTAAGCCCCTCAATAGTCATTAGGACTAACCCTCGTTGTTTTTCCCTTTTTTCCCCTTCTTTGAGTTGCAGGTACCGTGGGAGTCAAGCTACGCGGTAAGTTTGTCTTCGAGTCTTACTTGTTTCATAGCCCGAGTCGTCATTATTGCATTTGTAGTGGCTTATGTCTTATACTTATGAAATTATGTATTATGAATATTTCGATATATGAATTATTTTGGCCCGGGAAGGGCATTGTACATTTGTAGATGAATATCATGCTCTTATGACTATGCGATCTTGGGAATTTAGTATGAATTGTTTTATCACTTCCGCTATATTCTATTTATTGGTATGCACTCTGATTGAGGGTTAGGCCGCCTAGCTAGAGAGTGAGTTTTGTTTATCTTTCGTTCGCTATTGTTTGATGCATGTACGGATTCTCCATTCCACTACACGTGTTGGGCTTTAGTGCGGGGGATGTGGTGCCCTACGCTCAGGGTGTTACATCCTTAAGTGGTATCAGAGCTCTCGGTTGCAAAACCGGAGCTCTAGAGTCTTGTCGGGTCTGTCTAGGTCATTCGGCTTAGGGTTATGTGATTATTTGCATTCATCTATACATTTATGTGATTTATTTGTTTAAATTTATACGGATTGCTTTCATGAACATACATTGAACCCCATGCATCAATATTTTCTTGATTTGTGAATTTTCAGGATGCCTCTACGAAGGAGAATGGATAGGGAACAAACCCCGGATCTTAATCAACCTCCTCCACAAGCACCACCACCTCCACCACTGAATGTCGAAAATATTGTGCAAGCTCTTCTGAATCAACTCTAACAAAATCAACAGAATCCAAATCCTCCGACGGATGTACAAGAAGGGCAAGTTACACCAGTTTATTGTGAATTCCGAAACAATAACCCTCCTAAGTGGCTCGGGGGAGATGACATCAAGGCAGAGGAATGGTTGTCAGAAATTATTGGAATTTGGGAAATTTGTCTGGCTCCTTCTCATGAAAAAGCTATATATACTGGTCGATTTATCCAAGGTCCGGCTGCAAGATGGTTGAAAGCAATGAGGTCTAGGTTGGAAAGGATTGGAGAGGAGTTCAATTGGGAGAATTTCGTGAGGGAATTCCACAACAAGTATATCCCTCCAAGTGCTTGTGAAAGAAGGCTCCAAGAATTTTCTGATTTAAGGCAAGGAACTAAAACTGTTGAAGAGTATATTCTTGAGTTTGAGAGGTTGGCTCCCTATACCACGCATATTACCGATGTGGAGTCTTGAAAGCCCGAAGTTTTATTCATGGTTTGAGAAGGGAGATTCAAGAGGCTTTGCAAGCCACCACTGTTGGTACTTGGGAGAAAGCTACTAGGAAGGCGTTGAAGGTTGAAGCTTAGAAATTAAGGTTGAAGCCCCCGGTTTTTCCTTCGGGGCAGGGTTCGGGTTCTAGCTCTTATTTGGGTAAGAGGCCTATGTCTCAAGGTGGGCCTCCGGTCTTCAAGCCCAAAGGTTCTAACTTTCAATAAGAAGCCCCGACCCCTGGGACAGGCTATAGTACCCGCTCTGCCGGCGCCACTTGAGTGTTCTTATTACAAAGGCCCCAATCATACCGAGGCAACATGTAGAAAGAAATTGGAAAGATGCTTTGGTTGTGGTGAGCTTGGTCACTTGATTAATGCTTGTCCTAAGAAGAAGAATCCTCAACCTTTGAATGCTATGCCTCTGAGAGCTCCTATCCAAGCAAGGGCCTACGCACTTGAGGGTGAAGAAGAAGATGCCGAGGTGGATGCGAATGCCGTTGTTGAAGGTACTATTAACATTCATGGCATTCCATTACATGCATTATTTGATCCGGGAGCGACACATTCTTTATTGCTTCCCGGTTTATCCCTACTCTTTTTTTGCATGTTGCTTGTCTTGATAATTCTTTCGTGGTTAGTTCCGCACTTGGGGAAAGTTTGGTAACGAACCGTGTTTTCTGTGGGTGCCCGGTTGTTGTTGAAGATCAAGAGTATTCGGCAGATTTAATTGAGATGACTATGAAGAGGTATGGGGTGATTTTGGGGATGGACTGGTTGTTTCGACACCACGCAAATATGGATTGTTTTGCTAAGAAGGTGGCTTTGGGTTCTACGGTGTTCGCAGGTCAGAGGTTGAAGACCTGCCCGTTTATTTCCTTTATGGAAGCAAGTAAATTGTTCCGGGACGGTGCGATAGGCTATGTGGCCTATCTTTTGAATAAACCGAAAGATCAGGCCAAGCTCGAGAAGGCGGAAGGAGTTCCCCGATGTTTTTGAGAGAATTTGGGGTCTTTACCTTCAGATCGGGACGTCGAATTTGTAATTGATCTCTATCCCGGAGCAGAACCTTATGCGAAATCTCCCTACAGGATGGCTCCCGTAGAGTTGAAGGAGCTGAAGGCGCAACTTGATGAGCTCTTAGAATGTGGTTACATTCGCCCGAGCACTTCTCCGTGGGGTGCTCCTGCCCTATTTGTAAAGAAGAAAGATGGGACATTGCGGATGTGTATTAACTACCGTGAGCTGAACCGGTTAACGGTTAAAAACAAATACCCACTTCCTCATATTGAAGAGTTGTTTGATCTTCTCCAGGGTTCGAGTGTTTATTCTAAGTTGGATTTAAGAGAAGGGTATTATCAGTTGCGTATCGGGGAGGAAGACATACCCAAGACGGGTTTCAACCCTCGTTATGGGCATTTTGAGTTCGTGGTCATGCCTTTTGGTCTTACTAATACCCCGGCCGCGTTCATGGATATGATGCACCGAATATTCCGGCTTTACCTCGATAAATTCGTGGTCATCTTTTTAGATGATATTCTGGTGTATTCGACGTCCGCTAAAAAACATGTGCGGCATTTGAGAACGGTATTGTCAACACTTCGAGAACATAGGTTGTTCGCCAAGTTCAGTAAGTGTGAGTTCTGGATAGATCAGGTTTCCTTTTTAGGTCACTTTATTTCAGGGAAAGATGTTGAAGTGGATCCGGCTAAGACAGAAACGGTTATGCTTTGGAAACAGCCGAAGAATGCATCAGAAGTGAGAAGTTTTCTAGGGTTAGTGGGGTATTACAGATGCTTTGTGAAAGACTTCTCGAAGATTGCCTCCTCGTTGACTCAGTTAACAAAGAAAGAGGTTAAGTTCGAGTGGGACGAGGCATGTGAGATGAGTTTCCAAACTCTTAAGGAAAGATTGACTTCTGCACCTGTTTTAACCCTACCTGAGGGTTCTGAAGGCTACTTAGTTTACACCGATGCATCGAAGGATGGGCTCGGTTGTGTGTTGATGCAAAATGGTAAGGTAGTAGCATACGCCTTGGGGAAGTTAAAGGATCACGGGAAGAATTATCCCACTCATTATTTGGAATTAGCTGTAGTTGTTTTTGCTTTGATGAAATGGCATCATTATCTCTACGGGGTTACTTTTGAGGTGTTCACCGACCACCAAAGCCTTAAGTATTTATTTACCCAGAAGGATTTAAATGTAAGGCAAATAAGTTGGGTTTAGCTACTTGAGGACTATGATTGCAGAATTCAATACCATCCGGGTAAGGCTAATGTGGTTGCGGATGCTTTGAGCAGAAAAGCTAGTGTTTCAAGTTTGGAAACAGGTTCAAGTAAACGGAGTTCGGTATTTATGATTTCAGAGGCTCGTTTGGCAAATATTTCTGTTCAACCGGATTTGAAGCAAAGGTTGATTGAAGCTCAAGCTAATGATTTGGAAATTCAGAGATTAGTGGCTAAGGCAAGGGTTGATCCGGATACTAAATTTGGGTTTGATGATTCGGGATTATTTCGGTTTAAGGCTCGGGTTTGTGTTCCGGAAGAACTTAAGCAATTGGTGTTGGATGAGGCACATAAATCAGCCTATACATTACATCCCGGTACTACTAAGATGTATAGAGATTTAAGGGCTTTGTATTGGTGGAACGGTATGAAGTGAGATGTGGCCAATTTTGTAAGAAGGTGTCAGACATGCCAAGTGGTGAAGGCTGAGCACCAGGAACCGGGAGGAACTCTCCAACCACTTCCAATTCCCGAATGGAAGTGGGAGCAAGTGACGATGGACTTCGTATCCGGCTTGCCAAGGACCAAAGGAGGTTTCGATGGAATTTGGGTCATAATTGATCGGTTTTTGAAGTCGGCTCATTTTCTCAAAGTTCGGATGTCCGATAAAGTGCCTAAGTTAGCCAAGTTGTATCAGAAAGAAATTATGAGATTACATGGTGCACCGGTCAGTATCATTTCAGATAGGGATCCACGGTTTACAGCGAGTTTCTGGCAGGAATTACAGAAGTGTATGGGGACGAAGCTTCAGTTTAGTACCGCATCTCACCCACAAACGGATGGACAATCCGAGAGGTTAATAAAATATCTGGAGGACATGCTTCATGCTTGTGCCTTAGATTATCAAGATTCGTGGGATGAGCTTTTGGACTTGGTCAAGTTCGCTTATAATAACAGCTTTCAGACATCGATTGGTATGGCTCCGTATGAGGCATTATATGGAAGGAAGTGTCGATCACCTTTATTTTGGGATATTGATGAATGGAGATGGACTAAGGATGGTAAGCCCGACAGAGCCAAGAAACTAGCGGAGATTCAGATTACCATAAAAAAAGTAAAAGTAATTCAGCAAAGGTTAAAAGCTGCTCAGGACTGACAGAAAAGTTATGCGGACAAGAGAAGACGACCCTTGGAGTTTGAGGTGCGAGATAAGGTTTTTATAAAAGCATCTCCTAGAAAAGGGTTTGCTCGGATTGGTAAAGGCGGGAAGCTTAACCCGCGCTACTTAGGGCCCTTTGTAATTCTTGAACGAGCTGGGGAAGTAGCCTACCGACTTGACTTACCACCGAGTTTGACCGGGATACACAATGTTTTCCATGTTTCTCAGCTTCGAAAACATTATCCCGATGAGTCTTCTATAATTCCAGTCAAAGAGGTGCAACTAGAGCCGGATTTGACAATCAAGAGGTACCCGGTTAAAGTTTTGGACCGGAAGATGCAAGAATTGAGAAATTGGAAAATCCCCTTGGTAAAAGTCTTGTGGCGTGATAAAAAATCCGAAGAAGCCACTTGGGAAACCGAGGAGAAAATGAGACAGTTGTACCCGGAGCTTTTCATGACCTCGCTTCGGACCTGAGGACAGGTCCTTTTGAAGGAGGGAGGTTTGTAACATCCCGACCGATCGGACTTTCAGGTATTCTATGTGCGCGATTTAATTATTTAATTATGTGATTACTTGATATTTATTAAGTGCTTACGTGAATATTTGAATTATTTCTTTAAGTATGAACTTGAAATTTTATTTTAAAGTTTAAGTCTTATACCTTGTAATTTACTCTATTTGCATCCGAGTTTAATTTCGTTTCTTGCGAATTTTTGATATATGTGAATTACGTAAGTTATGAACCTGATTTTATGTTCATTTTATGATTTGGAACTTGTTTAGCTTGACTTTTTATTTTATTTTGGAGATGGGACCTAAAGGAGGCTAAAGAGCGTTTAGCGCACCTTGGGTTTTGGGAAGCATAAGTTGAGCTCAGGAATTCGGATTTGAATTCCGATACCTCCGTTGAACTCGTATCGACGATTCGGGTTCAATAAACCTAGCCTTATATTTTTCTAAGCCTTTTTGGATACTCGAATTTTGACCGAAATGAGCCTCACGTGAAAAATCGACCTCTAAGCACTTTTTTATTCATAACTTTTGATATACTTGACCAAATAATGCAAGGCTTGGCCCCACATACCCCCAACATAATCCTATTTCAGCTATAGGCCCCTATTTTCGTTCCACACTTGAAGAAAAGAGAGACATAGCTGCCAAAAACTGAGACCAAGAACGAAGCAAAAATATACAATTCACCTTTCACCCATTTGAGCTCAAATCCGCACCAAATCGCACCAAATTCGAAAGGTAAGCTTGGAATTCGTTTCTCCATCTTCTCTTCTTTGTTTAGACTCCAATTTTGCTGAATTTGGTGGTGATATGGGCATGTTATGGAAAATATAGTGAATAGTAAGGGTTTGACATGTTTTAGGATGAATTAGTTGATCTCTTGGGGATTTATTGGATTTTATGCGACCTATTAGATCATAATGCATCATATAATATTTGTATGGAAGGATTTTTCATGAAAATCAAGGAATCATTAGCTTTCTTTTGGGGTTTTTGAAGTTTTCATGGATGAATGATATATATGGTATCTCTTGCCTTTGATCTTGGGTAGCTTCATGTTTAGGCTTGGATATTGCATGAATTTGGTGACTTCTTGATATATTTTCATCCTAATATGTGTTTGCTTGGTTTTGGTACGAATTAATGTGAGTTTTGGTGTTGTTTTGGGCTTGAAACTCTGTTTTCCCGCAGCTACCGCAGGAGGTCGTGGCCGCGATCGATTTTAGTTCATTTTGGGTAGTGGCTGCGACCGGTTTTTAGCCTTGTTTCAAGTTGTGCAGCTGTGTAGGCTTCAGGTCGCGACCGCGACCTCCCCTACGTTGTTTTGGGGTAGCGGCCGCAACCGTTTTTGGTCCCCCTTCTCGAGTTGTTGGTCGCGACCGCGACCATTTCGTGTGGAAAATGGGTAGCAGCCGCAACCACCCTGCTTTCTTTTGTGACCATTTTCTTTGTTTCATTTATGTTTTCTTGCTTTATATGGTTCGTTTATGACTCATTTATTTTATTAACATGTTATATTATGTGTTAAGATTTATGTTATGAATTCATAGCTCGTTTTATGCCCTTGTTTATGAAATATAACATAATATGAAAAATGTGACCTTGTATGATTTAAATATGAATTCATTTTATATAATTTGCATTATTTACATGCATATGCATTTACCGAGCGTTTTTATGGTACATTTCGAGTCTAAGGGTATCCGTTCTTGTTTGTTTTGTGTAGTTGACCCTCCCGTTGACGACGAGGTTGTCCCTTAGGCGTCCGGTTTGCTTTCTTTTGTCGCCGCTACACGTTCGGAAGGTGAGGTTTTATTCTTTTAGCTATAATGAACTAAAACCTTAATTGTTTTTAACCCCGCATACGAGTTATGTATACTATATGTTAAATACATGTATGGTATGTACTTTGAGGACTTGTTCCATTTGTTATAAGTTTTTGAAAACGATTTGTATAAGTATATAAACTATTTTATGTTTGATTTGAAACCTCTTTTATAAGTGTGAGTGTGTAAGCGAGCTTTAGCTTTGAAAGATAAGCTTTGTTGGAAAATATGATTTCGAATATGATTTGGGCCTCGGAGAGTGGTATGGTATCTCGGGACGGCCGAGGGGTCGCCGAGCTCTTCCATCAACACTTTCCTTTGAGACTCTCACCTAACCTTAGGAGGTTGAGGAAGGGCGTTTCTCTTGAGCCGGTGGAAGCAACCACCGAAGGTTTCAATGAGGTAATTAACCTTGTTTCGTGTGAATTTGATCGATAGTTAGGGCCGTCAACCCTTCTACCACCCGGAGAAAGGATGGTTTATGAATTTTGCTTTGATTATGTCTTTGTTTGTGGAAGTTGGAAGAATAACTCGTACTCGCCGAGTTGTGTGAATTTGCATGATCTATAAAAAGGGAATGGACTTCTAAATACCTAAAATTTGTCATTTTGGCCTATGGCCTTAACCTTCTTTTAAAAATATATATACCTAGACTACCACGGGAAATACTTTAGCATGCAAAAACCAATCCCGGTTTATGGATCTTTTATGATTTTGAATAAATGCCTTGCTCTATACGTATTATGGGTGCGTGTGTAAGTCCCTCATTAGTTATTAGGACTAACCCTCGTTATTTTTCCCTTTTTTCCCCTTCTTTGAGTTGCAGGTACCGTGGGAGTCGAGCTAGGTGGCAAGTTTGTCTTCGAGTCTTACTTGCTTCATAGCTCGAGTCGTCATTATTGCATTTGTAGTGGCTTATGTCTTATACTTATGAAATTATGTATTATGAATACTTCGATATATGAATTATTTTGGCCCGGAAAGGGCATTGTACATTTGTAGATGAATATCATGCTCTTATGACTATGTGATATGTATATTGTTAGGAATAGTGCCCTAAATGTTAGAAAACACGAATCAGAAAGCAGCGGAATTTAAAAAATTTTCCCAACAAAAGGACCTTGAACTCGCAATCGTGTAACCAAATTCGTAAAGATAGAAAACTTACTTTTCTTTTATTCTTTCTTGAAGCGTTTCAAGCCACCCAAGAACGCTCTTCTCGCGGCTTGATCCCCTCTCCTTGGTAAAGCTCGAATCTTCAAACTTCTAACTTGAAGTCTCTAGAGAAAGTCCACCAACTTGATCACAATCTAACTAGTAAGGATGCTAGTTCTCTAGTTAGTGTTTAGGCTTAACCTAGGGTTTAATTTAATCTTGGAGAAAGGAAGGTGTTCAACACATGAACCAAGAATTGTCAATTAGCTCTAAAGGGGAGCATGAGCTCCCCTATATATAGGAAAGGGGAGGGGCGGCCGAACCTAGTCCTAATGGACAAAGGATTTGGTCCCTCTCTCTCCTATTACTTGATCATCAAGTATTTTCCAACTTTGACTTTGAATTCTAATTCTAGTCAACTTTTAAGAGAGCTAAAAATATCCAAACTATTTTTGGATAATTTTATACTTTATTTATTATAAAATAAATAACTTATTTTTATCTAATTAATTAATTCGTAATTAATTAACTAGATTATTTTCTCCAAAATTAGACTTTCTTTTTAATTCAAAATTAAACCAAAGTCTATTAAATAATTAACACATTAATTATTTAACATCACATAATCACGTGTGGCACACGTGTCTTAATGACACGTGTCCAATCACGTGAGCCACACGTGTGATTTCACACGTGTGGAACCCCTTAGGCTCGATTAACTCGTTTAATCATTTTTAAGCCTCAACTCATGTAACCAAGTTGTTGTGTGTGACCCTCTAGGTTCTCAATTCAATTAGCAGTGACCCCAATTAATTAATTCACTAATTAATTAATCAGTCCACAGATTAAACGACCATAGTCTAGCAACAGGTGTTTAACCCCTAGCTGAATTGGAATGTTCGGATTCGACAGAACCTTTAAGTCATTGATTCATGTGAGATACAATCCTCCTACTTACTATCTCTCAACCAAGATCTAGGGCAAGGGAATAATCAGAACCCTAATAATCCGGTCTTAAAGCTAAGTGCATTTCATATCCATTTGATCTCAATCCAAGAAACACTTTTCTTGATGTCTTGATCTACTGCCTTGGCCAAGGACTCCATATGGCATATGAATGACTTACACAATAAGAGATCACCTTGCAAATGCAAGTGTAGGTCCTTTCTTGATTCTCATTCACTTTCATGAATCACTTGTGCAGCCCTAGCATAAGCCTTTAATCAGTTGTCTAAGGCGACACCCTTTAAAGCTTATACCAAAGACTACAGAGTTAACTCATAAAGTAACATGGAACCTCAAGTCTAAGGATCAATTAATCACATCAATGACTCGTGAGATATTTCCTAATCTGGAAGTTTCCATTTCCTGAAATAGAAACTTCCTTTCCCATTTAGGAATGTTCTCACACGGGGCACCTCAGTGAACTTACTTATTAAAGTAAGCACCCTCATGTATCACGCACGTATCAACTATACACTTTGCACCTCCATGAAACAAGGTGGTCCTTCTTAAGGGCGTGATCCCACAAGCAAGCCTTAGAGGAGTCAGGTTGACACTCCCACTGTCTGTAGGACTCATTGGCTTGGAGTATTTTACTAATCATGACTTATGTGATATAGGGCTCGTTTCATGAACCATTTCACCCAAATGGTAGAGTCCTAAAGTCATCAGGATTAGGGGAGTTCTCATACATGCACAGCTAAAGTAAACGCATACCAAACAAGAGCATATAAAGAAGTGTTGCCTCAATTCGTTATTTCATTCAAAGATTGTCTGTGATTACAATAAGGAAAAGCACAAAGCGGATATACAATCGGCTTTCTAGGGCACTATTCCTAACAATCTCCCACTTGCCCGTCAAAGCCATTCTAAAGCTACTCTAAGTCCCATCTTCTGAAGATGACCTTGGAAAGCTTCTCGACTAAGGGGTTTAGTAAGTGGATCTGCCACGTTCTCTGCTGATGTGACCCTCTCAATTTGCACATCTCCTCTTTTGATAATATCACGGATTAGGTGATACTTCCTCATAATGTGCTTGGTCCGTTGGTGAGATCTTGGTTCTCTTGCTTGAGCAACCGCCCCAGTGTTGTCACAAAACACAGTAATGGGGTCTTTCATGCTAGGAACAACATTCAACTCTTGAATGAAGTTTCTTATCCAAACACCTTCCTTAGCTGCATCATTTGCAGCTAAGTATTCGGCCTCAGTGGTCGAATCTGCAGTGGTTGTTTGCTTGGAAATCTTCCAACTCACTGCTCCGCCGTTTAGGCAGAAAATGTATCCTGACATTGACTTAAAATCATCTAAGTCAGATGCAAAGCTTGCATCGCAGTATCCTTCGACAGTAAGATCTTTCTGACCTCCGTAAACTAAGAATAAATCTTTAGTACTTTTCAAGTACTTAAGAATATTCTTCACGGCAGCCCAGTGACCATCTCCAGGGTCAGATTGGAAACGACTCGTTACACTAAGTGCATAAGCCACATCCGGTCGAGTACACAACATTGCATACATTATGCTACCTATTGCTGATGCATAAGGTGTATGAGTCATTCTTTCCTTCTCAAGGTTAGTCTTAGGACACATCTTCTTTGAAAGACATGTTCCTACACTCATAGGAAGGTTCTTAACCTTTGCTAACTCCATATTGAATCTCTTCAATACTTTGTCAATGTACATCGACTGTGATAGTCCTATTAACCTTCTAGATCTATCTCTATAGATTTTAATTCCAAGGATATAGGACGCATCACCAAGATCTTTCATCTCGAATTGGTTCGATAACCATAACTTAGTAACTTTCATGTCATCTTTCGAATTCCCAATAAGAAGGATGTCATCAACATAAAGTACTAAGAATTGCACTGAGGTCTCCAATTCCTTTCTATGCACACATGATTCATTCGAAATTTGGATGAAGCCAAACGCTTTGACTGATTCATCAAATCGAATGTTCCAATTCCTAGAAGCCTGTTTCAATCCATAGATTGATCTTTGGAGTTTGCAAACCTTTTGCTCACTCCCACTGAATGTGAAACCTATGGGTTGCTCCATATAAATGTCTTTGTCAATGTCACCATTGAGAAAGGCAGTTTTCACATCCATTTGCCATATCTCATAGTCATAATATGCAGCAATGGCAAGCATGATCCGAATAGACTTTTGCATTGCAACTGGTGAAAAGGTTTCATCAAAATCCACGCCGGGTCTCTGAGTGAATCCTTTTGCAACCAGTCTTGCTTTGTAGGCTGCAATGCTTCCATCAACTCCAAGCTTTCTCTTAAAGATCCATTTGCAACCTATGGGTTTGACCCCATCAGGCAAATCTACCAAGGTCCAAACTTGGTTGGAGTTCATGGAATCCATTTCGGATTTCATGGCTTCTATCCACTGTTCAGAGTCAGAATCTGAAAGTGCCTCCTCATATGTTAAAAGATCATTATCCTTTTGAGAGATTTCATGGAAGAATCCATACCATCTCTCCGGCTGTCTAGGAGTACGTTCAGAACGCCTTAGAGGAGGATTTTCGTTGTGTATCGAAATTCGTGATTGGTTGTGGTTGATCAGAGTGGGACGTTTCTTCAGTGGGTGGTGTGGGGTCATTTTGTACTTCTTCTAATTCTATGATCTTGCCCTTCTTTTCTTTAAGGAACGGTTCCTCAAGAAAAGTGGCATTTCTAGAAACAAACACCTTTTGTTCAGATTGATCATAGAAGTAGTATCCTATGGATTCCTTAGGATAACCTACAAAGTAGCATAAGTTAGAACAAGATTCTAACTTATCTCCCACTGTCCTCTTCACGTAAGCAGGACAACCCCAAATTCTTAAGTAAGAATAACTAGGGATTTTACCATGCCACATTTCATAGGGCGTTTTAGGGACTGACTTAGAGGGAACTAGATTCAAAATCTTTGCTGCACTTTCTAGGGCATAACCCCAGAAAGAAGGTGGTAAGTCAGTAAAACTCATCATGGAACGAACTATATCAAGTAGGGTTCGATTCCTTCTCTCAGAAACTCCATTAAGTTGAGGAGTTCCCGGAGGAGTCCACTGAGAGATAATCCCATTATCTTTGAGATGATTAAGGAATTCTTCACTAAGATACTCGCCTCCTCGATCAGATCGAAGTGCTTTGATCTTGTGACCAGTTTGGTTCTCAACCTCCTTTTGAAATTCTAAGAATTTCTCAAAAGCTTCAGATTTATACTTCATTAAGTATACATAACCATACCGACTAAAGTCATCAGTAAAGGTTATGAAATACTGATGATTGTTTCTTGTGCTTACACTAAGCGGTCCACAAACATCAGTATGGATCAAATCCAAAACCTCAGTGGCACGTTCCACAGTTCCTTTAAAAGGAACTTTGGACATTTTTCCTTTGAGACAGGATTCGCAAGAAGTTAACTCTTTGAGATCATTTTCAGAGAATGATCCTAAAGTGTTTATCTTGCTAATTCTGTTCTTGGAAATGTGTCCTAATCTAGCGTGCCATAAGGGAGCTGAAACTTTGTCATCTCTCTTACGCTTTGTTTCTCGTTGTATATTCATAATATTGATATTTTGAGTTAGGTAAAGTCCATTACTTAGAGTACCAATGTGAACGGAAGAGTTGTTCCGTTTGATAAAATATTTACCATTCTTAATATAAGTTTCATAACCTTCACAATCTAATATTGGAACTGAAATTATATTACGAATAATGCTCGGTACATAAAGGACTTTATTTAATACTAACTCAAAACTACCTAAATCTAATCTAATTGTGCCTAAAGCTCGAGCTTCAACGTTTGAGCCATCGCCGATCTTCAAGACACATTCTCCTTCTTTGAGTTGTTGGACTTCACTTAGCATCTGTACATCATTACAGATATGAGTTCCACAACCGGTATCAAGTACCCAAGAACTAGAATTAATAGAAAGATTTACTTCAACGAGAAAGATACCTTTCTTTAGAGTAGCCTTGTACTCTGGGCAGTTTCTCCTCCAATGTCCCGCTTTGCCACAATGGAAGCAAACATCCTCTTTCTGATCACGCTTCTTCTTTTGGGCCTTCCCCTTCGAAATGCCACCAGTGGGCCTAAGGGGTTTCTTCTTCTTCTTTTGGGCTTTCTTGCCCTTACCTTTAGAAGGCCCAGAAGAGGAAGATGGAGCATTCACCATCAAAACCTTATTATCCTTCTTGATCGTGCTTTCAGCAGTCACAAGCTGACTAATCAGCTCAGCTACAGTAGCACCAGCATGATTCATGTTGAAGTTAAGGACAAATGGGTTGAATGATGGTGGGAGCGAAGCTAGCAACAGATCCACTGAAAGTTCATCTTTCAGTGGCATGTCCATGGAAGCAAGTTTCTCAGTAAGGGCAAGAAACTTGAGTCCATATTCATGGACACTTGAACCTTCCCTCATTCTCAAGTGGAATAATTCCTTTGATGTGTTATACCTCGTAACACGTTCATGAGGGCGGTAAAGTTGCTCTAAGTGGTCGTAAATCTCCCAAGCAAATTCCATGGCCTCATGTTGCCTTTGCAAGTCCGGAGACATGTTAGCCAACATAAGGCAACGGGCTTGGAGATTATCATCCTTCCACTTCTGAATCGCGTCCCGCTCAGCCCGAGTGGGAGCCTCCCCTTCGGGACTAGGCTCCCCTTCGAAGAGAACATAAGTTCTCTTCTCAGAATCTAAAATGATTTTTAGATTCCTCAGCCAATCAGAATAGTTGGGACCAGTCAACTTGTTTGACTCGAGGATCGATACAAGAGGGTTTTTGGTTGCCATTTCAAAACACGTAGAGAATCACAGAATCTACGACCTAAATGGTAAAACAGAGAACTAGTGAGCATGCTGAATTATAACGATATACAAAAGATAAGGTCTTTAATCTATTGTAGCTCCCACTGTTTTTCAAAGATCTATAATTCCCAAAGATCTAAGAGGAACACGTTTCCCAATGGGTACTAAGATCCTAGGTATTTTACCTCGAACCCACGACTCGCGGACATTCTAAGTAAGAACCCTAGGTAGGTACAACTTACCAATTCTAACACCTTTAGAACTCTTAGTAATTGTTTTTGCATCACCTATCTTTCAATATGGACCCACGACTCGTGCGACATCCATATTTACTTAGGCGTTAAGCTAGACCCATCAATCATAAGATCATGACCAAAACTTAGTTTGAACGACCCACGACTCGCGGACATCGCCCTTGCTAAAATTGACCACGAAATATTGATCATTTAAAATGATTAATCAGGTAACTAAGAACTAATAAGCTCCACTAGCTATCCCACGACTCGCGGACAATAACTAGCTTTACTTACTAAACTTAAAACCTATTGATGGAATGCTAGGAATTTAATTCAAAACTTGCATCTCGAATTAAACACCTATTTGTTCGAAATTAGCTTAATATTTAATGGGAATTTTCGAATCAACCGGAGAGTTGTCCGGTTCGACCTCACCAACATATATGTTATCCAATTTTATTAGTCTTGATTAATGCAAGTACACTTAAATGCATTTCAAACAAGCACATAAACAGATAACATGTCCTAGCATGATACTAACATGTAATGATCATGGGTTCTACCTATCTTATGCGTGATATGTGGGAGCCACTCCACAATCACAAGTTCTAACATACATGCCAAACAAACAGTTCAAATCACATAAGGGAAAGCAGTAACAAAATACGAGCCCTAACTCTATTACATTTAACAATTGAGATTCCCCTCCCTAACATTTTGAGGGGTCTTCACTTATGGCCTCCTTGTTACTTGAATGTGGTCCATCTTACTCCATGGGTGCATTGTCTCCAAAATGAAAATAAAACCTCACCACCTATCTCTACTCTCAAATTACAATAAAAGGAAAAAGACATAAAGTAATAAGGCTCAATCTTCATATTGGCCTTAGACAATTACACGGGGCATACCCCGGCCTCAAAAACAGTAATATGGAAAGCCACATAATAAATCACATAACAGTACGCACATAAGTGATGCTCCAACCTCAATTGAAAAACGCAACTATAGGGCTCCAACCCCAATTTAAACCATCCATGTGCATAAATTAAAACCATACATAGATCTAAACCCATGATCACCTAACATGCTTTTGCAAGAATTTAAATTTAACCAATAAATTAAAATTCTCGCTTTAAGCTCTAATAGCTTAAAACACGACTTGATGCGAGTCTTATTTATAAAAGTTTTCAATAAATCCCAAATTACCAAGACAAATAAAATTCCAATTAATTTCTGAAAATTAATAATTTTATCAAAGATGTATTTTCCCAAAAATACAAACTGCTTCAATTTCTCAAAAATCCCAATTTTAAGTTTTATTCAAAAATTAAAAATAAATATTCAAAAATAAAATTTTTAAAATTAAAATAAAAAATTGGGACTGGATTGCACGAAACACGAAAGGGGCCGGATCACGAAAACGGGGCCCGTGCGCGAAACGGGGCACAGCGTCGCAAGCGCGCGCGGACGCGCACGGCAGGCGCGCACAGCGCCCGGCCAAGGCCAGGCGAGTGTGCGCACTGCGCGCGCATACCGCGCGCCTCGCGCGCGCGCGCCCTGCTGGGCGGTGGGCGGCCAGTCTCGGCCGCCCTGGGTGGGCGCGCCTAGGAGGCTCCCGCACAGGCGTGCGGGAGGAGCTGGGCGGCTGGCCGGTCTGTCCCGGCCAGGCCTGGGCGGCGACGGGCGGACGGCGTGCGGGAGGGCCTCCCGCGCGGTTGCGGGAGGGTGGCGCGCGAAGCCCGCGCGCGCGACTCCTTCGCACGCGGGGTTTCGCGTGTTCATCGTGTTCCGGGCTTTCGTTTCGTGTTTTCGTTCAAAAGCAAAACCAATCCAAGAAATCCAAAAACAGTTTATACAGTTTCAAATCTAAAATTGTTTTTCAAAATTAAATTTTATAAAAACCAATTTTCAGAAACTTTCAGGAAAAAATACAGTTTCGTAATTCAGGCTTTCTAAAACAATTACAAATACTCAATCGCATCAAGCCTAAGAATTTCTACCAAATTCAGTATAATTGAGACGAATCAGAAACACGATTAACGAGGTGGCTCTGATACCACTTGTTGGAAAACACGAATCAGAAAGCAGCGGAATTTAAAAAATTTTCCCAACAAAAGGACCTTGAACTCGCAATCGTGTAACCAAATTCGTAAAGATAGAAAACTTACTTTTCTTTTATTCTTTCTTGAAGCGTTTCAAGCCACCCAAGAACGCTCTTCTAGCGGCTTGATCCCCTCTCCTTGGTAAAGCTCGAATCTTCAAACTTCTAACTTGAAGTCTCTAGAGAAAGTCCACCAACTTGATCACAATCTAACTAGTAAGGATGCTAGTTCTCTAGTTAGTGTTTAGGCTTAACCTAGGGTTTAATTTAATCTTGGAGAAAGGAAGGTGTTCAACACATGAACCAAGAATTGTCAATTAGCTCTAAAGGGGAGCATGAACTCCCCTATATATAGGAAAGGGGAGGGGCGGCCGAACCTAGTCCTAATGGACAAAGGATTTGGTCCCTCTCTCTCCTATTACTTGATCATCAAGTATTTTCCAACTTTGACTTTGAATTCTAATTCTAGTCAACTTTTAAGAGAGCTAAAAATATCCAAACTATTTTTGGATAATTTTATACTTTATTTATTATAAAATAAATAACTTATTTTTATCTAATTAATTAATTCGTAATTAATTAACTAGATTATTTTCTCCAAAATTAGACTTTCTTTTTAATTCAAAATTAAACCAAAGTCTATTAAATAATTAACACATTAATTATTTAACATCACATAATCACGTGTGGCACACGTGTCTTAATGACACGTGTCCAATCACGTGAGCCACACGTGTGATTTCACACGTGTGGAACCCCTTAGGCTCGATTAACTCGTTTAATCATTTTTAAGCCTCAACTCATGTAACCAAGTTGTTGTGTGTGACCCTCTAGGTTCTCAATTCAATTAGCAGTGACCCCAATTAATTAATTCACTAATTAATTAATCAGATCACAGATTAAACGACCATAGTCTAGCAACAGGTGTTTAACCCCTAGCTGAATTGGAATGTTCGGATTCGACAGAACCTTTAAGTCATTGATTCATGTGAGATACAATCCTCCTACTTACTATCTCTCAACCAAGATCTAGGGCAAGGGAATAATCAGAACCCTAATAATCCGGTCTTAAAGCTAAGTGCATTTCATATCCATTTGATCTCAATCCAAGAAACACTTTTCTTGATGTCTTGATCTACTGCCTTGGCCAAGGACTCCATATGGCATATGAATGACTTACACAATAAGAGATCACCTTGCAAATGCAAGTGTAGGTCCTTTCTTGATTCTCATTCACTTTCATGAATCACTTGTGCAGCCCCAGCATAAGCCTTTAATCAGTTGTCTAAGGCGACACCCTTTAAAGCTTATACCAAAGACTACAGAGTTAACTCATAAAGTAACATGGAACCTCAAGTCTAAGGATCAATTAATCACATCAATGACTCGTGAGATATTTCCTAATCTGGAAGTTTCCATTTCCTGAAATAGAAACTTCCTTTCCCATTTAGGAATGTTCTCACACGGGGCACCTCAGTAAACTTACTTATTAAAGTAAGCACCCTCATGTATCACGCACGTATCAACTATACACTTTGCACCTCCATGAAACAAGGTGGTCCTTCTTAAGGGCGTGATCCCACAAGCAAGCCTTAGAGGAGTCAGGTTGACACTCCCACTGTCTGTAGGACTCATTGGCTTGGAGTATTTTACTAATCATGACTTATGTGATATAGGGCTCGTTTCATGAACCATTTCACCCAAATGGTAGAGTCCTAAAGTCATCAGGATTAGGGGAGTTCTCATACATGCACAGCTAAAGTAAACGCATACCAAACAAGAGCATATAAAGAAGTGTTGCCTCAATTCGTTATTTCATTCAAAGATTGTCTGTGATTACAATAAGGAAAAGCACAAAGCGGATATACAATCGGCTTTCTAGGGCACTATTCCTAACACTAAAAGCCGATTGTATATCCGCTTTGTACTTTTCCTTATTGTAATCACAGACAATCTTTGAATAAAATAATGAATTGAGGCAACACTTCTTTATATGTTCTTGTTTGGTATGCGTTTACTTTACTTGTGCATGTATGAGAGCTCCCCTAATCCTGATGACTTTAGGACTCTACTATTTAGGTGAAATGGTTCGTGAAACGAGCCCTATATCACATAAGTCATGATTAGTAAAATACTCCAAGCTGATGAGTCCTACAGACAGTGGGAGTGTCAACCTGACTCCTTTAAGGCTTGCTTGTGGGATCATGCCCTTAAGAAGGACCACCTTGTTTCATGGAGGTGCAAAGTGTATAGTTGATGCGTGCGTGATACATGAGGGTACTTACTTCCATAAGTAAGTTCACTGAGGTGCCCCGTGTGAGAAGATTCCTAAATTGGAAAGGAAGTTTCTATTCGAATAATATAATATAATTCAATTCGATGCATCAATTAAATATGAAATTAAAATAATTTAAATTGTGCACATACGTCATACTAGTACGATCGATCAGACGGGGTGTCACAAAACCAGTCGAGACCCCAATATAGGTGAATCACAAACTGAAGAGAGAAAAAAGTGGGGATCCAGCTGAAAAGGAACGATACCAACGTTTGGTTGGTAAGCTGATCTATTTGTCCCATACGAAACCAGATATTGCTTATGCCATGGGGATCGTCGGTCAGTTCATGCATCGGCCTCAGAGGGAACACATGGAGGCAGTTATTCGGATTATCTGGTATCTAAAAGGCACTATCGGAACAGGAATCATGTTTAGCGGACATCACCATTTAGACATAGAAGCTCACACTAATGCAGATTGGGCGGGGAACTCAAACGACAGGAGATCCATCTCCGGGTTCTTTACACTAGTCGGAGGAAAGGTGGTAACATGGCGAAGCAAAAAACAGAAGGTCGTGGCTCTGTCTAGTGCAAAAGCAGAATTCAGAGGCATAGTGAAAGGTGTAATTAAGATAATTTGGCTGAGAAAACTAATGACAGAGATTGGCATGACTCCTTCAGGCCCGAGTCTTCTAAAGTAAGATAATAGGGCCGCTATCAGCATCTCGGAGAACCCTGTCCAGCATGGTAGGACTAAGCATGTGGAAGTGGATCGACACTTTATTGAGGAAAAGCTAGAGAATGTATCATCACGATTCCGTTTGTCAGTTTAGAGGACCAGTTAGCAGATATACTGACCAATGCAGTCACGAGTCAGATATTTCAGACAGCACTAAGCAAGTTAAGGATTGACGACTCCATCACTTAACTTGAGGGGAAGTGTTAGATATGGAAGGTTTGACTTCCCGTATGTAATCCCTAAATGATAGTGATAGAACCTGATTTGTAGGGATTAGATTTATAGAGTTTACTATAAAACCTAGAAATCTTGTACGGTGTATGATACGAAACATTTTTACGCAATGAATACAATCAAATTCTTTCCCAAAAACCATGTTCTAACACATTGGATTGAGGAAATAACACGTTAGGTTACAAGTTTTTAATTCCGCGCATTAGACCATTAAATTGTTCATAAAGGTTAAATCAAATGTGATAAGTACTCGACGAATCAAAATTTTCTCTCTTCTATTTTCCTTTCATATATGTGTTTAATACTCGTCGAATCAAACTTCCCTCTCTTCTCTTTTTACGTATATGGTTCATCGTTTGTGTTACCTCTAAGTACCCTTCTTATATAGGCAGAAAGTCTTTTTAGAGTTTAGGTCCCCTACTTTTTTTTTTTTGAGGCTACAGACGCCCAAAGGCTTACATAGCAGCAGAATCAGACTGGATTAAAAGGGAGACAATCATCGGCAACGAGCGAGAACGAGCACCGGCTGAGAAAGCGTGTCTAGCGAGGGAGTGAGCCACCGATTGCTCTCCCGACGGACATAGCTGAAGGAGCAAGAGACAAAAGCAGAGCTAAGCTCTCTAACTTCAAACACAAAATTACCAACAAAAGAGTCATCAATCGAAGTGCTCCTGAAGCTGGAGATCAAGTTCAAACAATCACTCTCCAAAATGATGGAATTAAACTCCTTATCTTGTCCATCATCCATTATCCTAAAGTCATTGTTTTATTCATATTTCTCTCAATTCCCGTGATCTATAGAAGGCCTTGTTCTCGACCTCGTCTCTTGAGCTTGCTTATACAACAAGCTCCAAAATCCTAATTTTGATTGGACCATGCCACGTATCCTCAGCTAAGTACGTGTCTACGTGAGGTTATGATCCCATTAATATCATCTATGTAAAGAATCATATCCTTTTTTAATATGTATATGGAGATGGTTTTCTTTTATAGTACTTTATAATTTATTTCATGAATATTACGTATTTTATAAGTTTGTTTTATAGTGACATAACTACGGATTGATTTGTAGTCTAACTGTAGTCGTGCCCATAAAATAAGACATTACTGTAAACTAAATGCAGTTTTAGTTTAGAGTTTTGATCAATCGTGAAAGTAGAGAGAAGAGAGTCATTCGTAGCTTTAGGCTCACTACATGCGTTGTTAGTCTCCACCCGTACAATTCTAGGCTCACTACATGCGTTGTTAGTCTCCACCCGTACAATTCTTCTTACTTCTTAAATTTTGTATAATTATTATTTTATCATATTTTTATTTTATTTGTTGAAACTATTTATATCTCAAATCACAAAATCGAGGGGGACTTCCAAGTCATAATTGTGACTTGTTTTTGAGGTATGTAAACTATATAATGTGCTCGTTATATATGATTATTGCTAATTTTAGGTTGCATGGTGTTCTTTCCATGAATTAAATGTTCCCAAGAACTTGACACATCAATTACGGACAAACTAGATACAGTTGGATGTTGTAACAGATCAACTGTTTAGAAATAAATTGGTATGAATATCACTACCAAAAAAAAAGGATTAGTGACCGACATATCGGTCACTGATTAGTGACCGATCAGTGACTGATATTACATATATGTAAAAATCGGTGACCGATCAGTGACCGCATAAAATTCAGTCACAAATCAGTCACTAATCGGTCATTGATTTTGTGACCCAAATTTTATCGGTCACTAATCTGTCACTGATTCTGTGACTCAAATTTTATCGGTCACTGATTCTGTGACTGATTTTTATCGGTCACTGATTGGTTGATTGTTGTATTATGCTGTCACTGATTTTGTGACAGATAAAATATCGGTCACCAATCGGTCACTGATTTTGTGACTTAAACCCTAATCGGTCACTGATACTGTGATCGATTATTATCAGTCACAGATCGGTCACTAATTTAATATCTTATTTTTTTTTTAAGTTCATAAAAATATAAATAAATCACTTTTAAATTTATTATTGCTTTTATTTATTAATATTAGAGAAAAATATTGAAAATACCTAAAATACAAATAAGGTATACATCAAACTATTTAATGAAATTATTTTCGTTCATTGAACAAAGTATAAATATGATCATTAACTATTTAATGAAATGTATACCAAAAACTTGACTTTTCGTTCTTTAAACAAAGTCAAATTTGATCATTAACTATTTAAATATGTTTTGAAATATTCATTGAATCAAAACGATCCACATGAGAATTGATTTGAAATTCTTACTTTGGAAAAATATTAGAATTTATTCGTTAACCAGATCAAGTTTTAACTTTATTAAATTAAATTTAAAACTCGACATAACTTTGTTAGTTTAATTACAAAAAATGTATTTCGAAGTATAATCATTGAATCAAAATGATCCACTTGAGAATTGATTTGAAATTCTTACTTTGGAAAAATATTAGAATTGATTCGTTAATCAGATCAAGTTTTAACTTTATTAAATTAAATTTAACACTCGACATAACTTTGTTAGATTAATTACAAAAAATGTATTTCGAAGTATACTCATTGAATCAAAATGATCCACTTGAGAATTGATTCGGAATTCATACTTTGGATGAATGTTAGAATTGATCCGTGAATCAAATCACTTGAGAATTGGTTTATGAGTTCCTCTAACGCACCTACACTCCTTTAAAATGTGATCTTTCTGTGTCGTGTTGGTGGGATACTTGTCGATCATGTTGTGTGTCCGTGTTTGTGCATCATAGCGGAGACAAAAAAAGAAAAAAGGTATATAGAAACAAGAAAGAAACTAAAGAACTTTTGCTCTATTCATTTAAGTTGAAAGTAAAGATTCGATTAACATGTTACATTAGACCAACGTTTGCAATACTTTCCTATTATGATGAATACCCCATGGTTGTTTACAATTTTTTATTTCTCCTGTGTAATCTGGTCAGTTATTTTTTCTATGTTCAGCTTATTAAATTCAATTAATTGCCCTTTTTCTGCCCATTCCATCATATAAAATCACATTTACAAGTCATCTACTTTGTTTGCTCTCGCAGTTGCGGTAGACATTGACAGAACCAGAGATGTTAAGAACAAATCTACAAACAAGTGATCCACAAGTTCAAGCAAAATGCAATGAAGCTAGTTGATGATTTGGAGAGAAGATTAAAGATGTTCAATTGTAGAAAAAAGTCCAAATGAAAATTTTACACTTGTTTGATGCAACTTTATACTCTGAATTTGATGATTTGTAATGATAATGATGGAATTTTTGTATTAAATTTCATATTATTATTTTTGTTCATTTGGATTGGACTTTTTATTGATGCATGAGAATAATATAAAAATTTTGAAACGAAAAAAAAAAAAGTAGAATTAGTAATTAGTTAAATTAGAAACAATTATATGCGGGCCATTAATTTTCGACATTAGTGACCGCCAAAATCAGTCACAAATTGAGGGATCAATGACTAAAAATATGAAAATTTTAGTGACCGATTGCATGCGGTCACTGAATTAGTGACCGCTTTGTGACCGATTAAACAAAACAAAGTAATTCAATTAGCGACCGTCATTTTTCATATTAGTGACCGATATATATCGGTCACTGAATAATTAGTTGCGAGATTTTTACCAACCGATCACGATCGGTCACTGATGTCAATCAGTGACCGATTTTTATGATATTAGTGACCGATTTGGCGGTCACTAATCCTGTTTTTTTTGGTAGTGTATCTTGATTCTTGATCAATGTTATTTGTCTCCCAATTTGAGAGGTAAGTCTAGACCTTCATAGTATTTTCTTGGTATATGCAGAAAGGTATTAATATTAATTGGAAAATTGTATATCAAGGCCCAAAAAGAGAAATAGAGAAAAAGAAACGGAAAAGACAATCATGTTGCATTAATTATCTAATACTAAAATTCACCCAGAAAATTAATCTCATAATAGCAACTCTGCACGCCCAAATGTATGTGCAGATAAAAAATTAATATTATAAACAAATAAAAATTAAGATTTAGTAAAATATAAACATAAGGTGGTATGAAATAAAATATTCACAAAATATCTATTTTGATTTATACTTATAGATAAAATATTATATTATATTAAATTATACCTTTTTAAATAGTTTAAACAAAATTAAAAAGAAATATAGAGTCTAAGAAAATAGTTTGAGAACGGTTGTATTATACGTTGGTGGATTTCTTTTCTAAAATCAAAAAAAAAAAAAAAAAGAAATGAAGAATCCAAGAGACCAAACTTGGTCCTCTCACTTAATATAATAGTATAGGAGAGCGTTTGATATATGAGATTAGACTCATTTGGCCCACTTAATTTTAGTTAATTTTCTGTTTGATATCGCATATTAAATCTCGTCGACCCGGAAGAGTTAATCTTCGACCCGGTGTAATCTGCCTACTTTAGAGAGATTAAGTTCTCAAATGAATCCTAGGGGAGGGGGTGTGTTTATCGCAGATTAACTCTTATCTATTATAGATAAGTTTAAAAAGTTAGTTTGATTTTCTGACTAAACATGAAAATTACTATTTATTTCACAAAAAAAAATAAAAATTACTATTTTAAATGATATTTCAGTTTATGAGATATATCAAACACGATAATAAGTGAAATTAGATGCAACTAAATTTATCAATTGAATGTATCAAACACAAAATTAATTTTTTATACGAATACTCAATTTTACTTAATTCTCCACAAATAGATTAAATGAAATAGGATAATCTACGTTATCAAACGCTCTCTAGATATTTTGACAGTTGCAGTCTCCAAATCAAATAATGGGTGGTTATATGTGATGAGGCCTGAAAATCACTCTCGAATCAGAGCCGACCACGTGGCAGCACATCGCTGACTAATGCCCTGACGCTCGCCTTGGTGGGCTCATGGGCCTTCACGCCGCTCAATTGCCAGCTAATGTCATCCATCAGTCAGCGGATGACCATTTGGACCAAGGGCCCTAACCAACGGGTTGGACGCTCGGATAGCGGCCCACAAGGTTATCCGTCACAGGGAAGCACCCCCTTGAGGGCCCCACTAATACGCTCGGTATCCCGACGCTCAAGGGTCATATATCGCGAGGAGGCCATCCATACATTCTTCGAGCGTCACCAACGTTCGGGCATGTCCATGCCCCGTTTCGTTGGATCCGAACCTCGGCAGAAAGAATCTTAGGCTCATCTCCCGCGTAACCCTCGTCAACAACCTCTGACACAAAAGTACTGTGCACCGCGCACCTGACACGCCGTCACCCTTTTCAGGGATGTCATTCTCACTCCACCAAAGTCTGACGCGTGTTAGGGCAACACAGGTTTGGGACCACATGGTCAATTTACCCATCTACCCCCATCCCTAACATATAAATAGGAGAGAAGCCATGCATTCTCTCCCAAGTGATCATCTGCACAAAAACCATACACATCGTTCTGGGCATTTTCCATTGAACTTCTCAAGCTTTTCACTCACCACAGTAACTCTACCTTAGTAGCTTGCACTCTTGGTGTTATCCTAGCTGGAAGAACCCACGCTCAAAAGGAAACCCAGATCCTGAGGCTCTCACGCCTGTGATGGTCTTTCCCTTTTTATACAAATTCTAAAGTGTTGTTGCATTAGGAAACTCAGGTTCTTTGCACCATCATTTTTGGCGCCGTCTGTGGGAAGCCATCACCACCATCTCTTGTATTGTCGGATCCTTCCTCTGAAAGCTAGTTGACAAGTAACACCACCCGAGTCTTGAATCATGGTAACAGCGACAAGATCAGGAACATTGAGAGAAAGAGGCTCTCTCCCCCCCATCAACGAGGAGAACCCAGAAGGCAATATCCCTGCCGGAGAAGTAAACCCCCCAGCCGCAGGAAATGGGGGTGAAAACACAGAACCTGCAGGGATAAATCTCCCGTTAGGAGGGAACGTCGTGGGAGGACCTAGCACCGTTGTTCCTTCGGCAGCTGCCACCGCCCATGCTTCCTACCCATACTCTGGGATGTATCCCATAGCTATGCCACCCCCCGGGTACCCGTTCATGCAGCCAGGATTGATGCCCGGAATGATGCCGGCGGTCCAACCTTACCAGGTGGGGACTCTGAATCTCCCCACTTCGTTACCAAGGGAGATACAAGGGGTGGAGATGCCCCAAGTTTCAGCCCAGCAACTCCAGGCGCTGTATGCACAGTGCGAGAGCCAGGCCGTTCAGAATGCCTGGGAGCATTTCGTAGCCGCGTACTTCCCCTCGCAGGCTAGCGCTCGCCTGGCCCCCCCACTTGGCGGGCTTCCGGCGCATCCTTTAACCATGGCCCAGAATGCGATAAGGGCACAGCAACCTCCCCAACCACCGAATCCGGAAAACGAAGCCCCCCCGAGGGTCCAACAAGAGCAACCTGTCAGAAGAGATGAGAGGGCCCCCCGAAATGAGGTGGCCGGAGATAATGAAGAGGTCCAATCAAGGGCCACAAGGAGGGCAAATTGCAGAAATGCCGGTGACCCTCAGCTAGCAGCTGTGCAGGACCAGATACGAGGGCTCCAAAACGTGGTAGAGCAGCTCTCTCGAGCACGGTCTCACGCTTCCCGCGATGGAGGCGAGAGGTCCAAGGCCAGAGACGCTCGGCGACCACGTAGCCCCATCTCCCGCCGAAGAAGAGAGGCCAGCCTTGAAGATCCCGACGAGCGAGATTACAGGATCATGGCGGGCGATTCCCCCCTCGTTGAGGAAGTTCTGATGACCCGTGCAGGGAAGGGTAAAATTCCCTCATCAATCAACAGATATGATGGTACTACGGATCCGGCCGAGCATCTGGATCATTTCGTGCACCTAATGCACCTTTATGACCATCCGGACAACTACTGGGCCAAGGTGTTTGTCACTTCCCTCACAGGAATGGCCCAAGAATGGTACAAAAAGCTCCCCCCGCGCTCAATCCGAGGGTATTATGACCTGACGGATGCTTTTGTTAGCCACTTCAATTCACTGAAAGCGCCTGCCCCGGCCGCGACCGCTCTTTATAGCCTGGTCCAAGGGCCGAACGAGACTCTCAGATCCTTCATGGGGAGGTTCAATAAAGAAATCTTGCTGGTCGAAAAGCCCTCGATGGACTTTTTGAGGCACGTTTTGTTTGGGGCCATTAACATGAAGCATTACGTCAGCAAGGAGTTTGTGGAGGAAGTGGCCAAGAAGAAGCCACACTCGTTGATGGAGATTAGAGAGATCGCAGATTCTTTCTTTACCCTCGAGGATATGTATATAGCGAGGGATCAGAAGATGGCCAACGCCCCTCGCCCCACCAGAAACCACGAGGACAAAGGGGAGCCCCACCGGAGTCATCGTCGCAGCCCCATACCGGCTCGCCGCCATTCCTCCCCTCCGCGGAGACTCGAGCGTGTCCCCCTCAATCGCCCAATTGCCGAAGTATATTCTCTGGCGGACCAGAAGCTGTTCAAAAGGCCCCCCAAGCTGAGAGAGACCGAGGCGCAGAAGCGCTCGGGGAAATACTGCGCTTTCCACAAGCAAAAGGGGCATGACACTAATGAATGCCGCCACCTGGAAAAGGAGATCCAGCGGCTGATTGCTGGGGGGCACCTCAAAGAGTTTGTCAAAGTACTGGAAGGGTACGACGAACATTGCACAGGACGGGCGCTAGAAAGAAGAAGAAGCCGCTCTCGTTCCCGTAGTCCTCGTCGCCAGCGCCCTGAGACCAGCGAGCGCAACAAAGGGAAAGGGGTAGACATGGAGAATCAGCCCTTTGCGGTCATTCACATGATTGCGGGAGGCCCCTCGGGGGGCGACTCCAATGCTTCCCGTCGCCGCCATGTACGGAGCTATAACCAAAGACCGACACTCCCTCGCCCAGTGCTTTCTGTGGACAGCTCATCACGCTCAAAGGAGGATGAAGTTATAGGGTTTACCGAGAGAGATCTTGAACACATTGTATCACCCCATGGGATAGGAAAAACCTCTGACTGTCCCATGGTGGTTAGTTTAGACGTTCATAACCACACTGTAAAGAGGGTTTTATTTGATAGTGGAAGCTCTGTGAACGTTCTCCCTTACTCCACGTTCCAACAAATGAATATAACAAACATCCCCCTCGAACCTCTCAGAACTGCCCTCGTAGGGTTTGGAGGTTCCGAGGTCGTCCCTCGCGGACAAATTCGCTTGGCCACCTCTTTTGGTCGCGCCCCACAGCGAAAAACATTGAGCGTCCTCTACACCGTCGTTGAGGTGGATCTACCTTACAACATCATCATTGGGCGCCCAGCCCTTGTGGACTTCAAAGCCGTCATTTCCACCTATCATCAAAAGGTTAAGTTTCCAACCCCCGAGGGTACAGGAGAAATTCTGTGTAATGTCAAAGAAGCTTGGGAGTGTTACATACTTTCTCTTCGCAGCCACAAGCCCAAGCAGTCCGTTCAACTTGGGTCTACTAAGAAGACCGTGGACTTCCCAGAATTAAACGAAGATGGCCCTGAGCGCAAAAGAGCCAAGCTGTACCGAAAAAAGAATAAAAAAAGGACCCCTGGAGACGTTCAGTGCTCGGAGAATGGGCCACCGGGGGCCGTCGAGGGTTCTTCCTCAGAAAACGAAGGTGATGAGCCCAACAATAGGCTCACTGGGAAGAAACGAGCGTTAGAAGCACCGAGGCCAGAGGTTCGGATTGAGCCCACCGAGGAGTTTTTGACCGTCGAATTAGAGCCTGGGAATCCGGATAAAACAACCCAGATTGGCTTGAGCCTGGATGGGCCTTCGCAAGTTTTGATGATCGACTTCCTAAGGGAGAATCTGGACGTTTTTGCATGGAAAGCTTCTGATCTCACCGGAATAGATCCGAGCGTCATTGTACACAGGTTGAACGTGGATCCGGCCTTTAAGCCCATCAAACAGAAGAAGAGGGACGTTCATGGTTTTAGGAAACGGGTTATCGAGGAGGAGGTTAATAAGTTGCTTGATGCTCAGTACATTGAGGAGATTTTGTACCCGGAATGGCTTTGCAATGTGGTGCTTGTTCCAAAGAGCGCTAATAAGTGGCGTATGTGCAACGACTTCACTGACCTCAACAAAGCGTGCCCCAAAGACCATTACCCACTACCGAGGATCGATCAGTTGGTAGATTCTACAGCCGGGTGTGAGCTCATGAGTATGATGGACGCCTTTCAGGGATATTACCAAATCTTTATGGCGCCCGAGGATCGCCCCAAAACTGCGTTTATTGTGCACATGGGTGTCTACTGTTTCAAAGTCATGCCCTTCGGGCTCAAAAATGCAGGAGCAACCTATCAACGCCTTGTCAATAGAATGTTTGAGCGCGAAATTGGAAAATCTATGGAGGTGTACGTGGATGACATGATAGTCAAAAGCGAGCGCCAACACTCCCATCTGGAGGATCTCAAGCAGACTTTCGATATTCTTCGTCGCTACGGAATGAAGTTGAACCCTTCAAAGTGCACTTTCGGCGTCCGAGGTGGGAAGTTTCTGGGATACATGGTCAGTCAACGAGGCATAGAGGCAAACCCCGAGAAGATCAAAGCAATCCTGGATATACCCTCCCCTCGCAATCTGAGAGAGGTCCAGGTACTTGTGGGAAAGATCATTTCGTTAAACAGGTTCATTTCCCGCTCAGCAGACCGGAATTTACCCTTCTTCAAAATTTTACGCAACGCTCGGAACTTTTCCTGGAACGAGGATTGCGAAAAGGCCCTGCAGAGCATGAAGCAGTACTTGACGAGCGCGCCTTTGCTGACCAAACCCGTCCCGGGGGAAAACCTGTTTATCTACCTATCAGTTTCCTTAGAAGCCACGAGCGCTGTCCTTGTAGCGATCCGCGAACGTAAGCATATGCCGGTGTATTACCTGAGCAAGACTCTACAGGGAGCCGAGAAGAGATACATGGAAGTTGAGAAATTTGCCTTTGCGCTCGTTAACGCATCCCGAAGGCTGAGGCCATATTTTCAGGCTCACTCCATCACAGTGCTAACAGATCAACCACTCAGGCAAGTCCTATCCAAACCGGATGTTTCGGGAAGGTTAATTAAATGGGCAATAGAACTCAGTCAGTTTGATATCTCCTTCGAGCCTCGCACAGCCATACAGGCTCAGGCAGTGGCCGATCTGTTGGTAGAGCGTTTTAATTTGGAGACTGTGCCACAGGCGAACGAGGGCTTATGGCTTTTACACACGGATGGCTCCTCGACCTCACAAGGGGGGGGTGCCGGGGTGACCCTCAGGGATCCCCTAGGAGCTGAAGTGGACTACGCAATCAAGCTGGCGTTTCAAGTCACCAATAACGAAGCTGAATATGAGGCCCTCATCCAAGGGCTCCGGATTGCGCTCCAAAATGGGGCCGCTCGTGTCACAGCATACGTTGATTCGCAGTTGATCGCGAGTCAAATCGATGGTAGTTATGAGGCTCGAGAAGCCACCATGGCACGGTATCTATCGAGCGCCAAGAAAGAGATAGCCAAGTTCAAGGAATTTCATCTTTTGCAAGTTCCGAGGGCAGAGAACGAACGCGCTGACGCTCTTTCGAAATTTGCGTCCGCTCTGGATGGCCATAGTGAGCGCGTAGTTACATTTCTGAGAACGGAGGTACCACTGATAAGTGAAGGCGAACCCTCGAAAGAAGTGCGCATGATTGACCCCTGCGAGCCTTGCTGGCTTGACGAGATTGTCAGATTCCTCCGGGATGGAACATGCCCGAGCGACAAAGTTGAGGCTCGTAAGATCAAAAGCAAGGCCCCTCGTTTCTCATTGGATGCCGAGGGTAGATTATTCAAGCGATCCTTCCAGGGCCCACCGATGAGATGTTTGAGACCCTCGCAGGCTAAAGAAGTTTTAGAGCATGTACACGACGGAAGTTGTGGGAACCACTCAGGCGGACGAGTTTTGGCAAAGAAAATCTTAAGGAGTGGGTTCTATTGGCCCTCGATATTGCAAGATGCCATTCAATATTCCAAGAGGTGTCCCAAGTGCCAGTTCCACTCCAACACTCCCCAGTTGCCGGCAGCTCAAATGATTCCTATTGATGTTTCCTGGCCTTTCGATCAATGGGGCATTGATATCGTGGGACCTCTCCCAATGGCGGTCGGGCAAAAGAAGTTCGTAATACTTGCTGTGGATTATTTCACCAAGTGGGCTGAGGCAGAAGCGGTCGCTAAGATAACGTTCAAAGTTGTGCGGGATTTCATTTGGAAAAATATCATCTGCAGATACGGCATCCCGAGGGTGCTCATCTCAGATAACGGTTCCCAATTCATCGCTGCGGACACGCGGGATTGGTGCTATGAATTAGGGATCGAGCAACGATTCACTTCCGTGGGTCACCCTCAAGCTAATGGTCAGGCTGAAGTGACCAACCGAACCATACTCCAGCATCTGAAAACGATGCTCGAGAGTAAGAAAGGAGAATGGGCTGAAGAGCTTCAGGGAGCTCTGTGGGCTTACCGTACTACTCCGCGAGCGGCAACGGGGGAAACCCCTTATTCTCTGGTATACGGCTCTGAGGCCATGATACCCGCGGAAATTGCTCAAGAATCCGCACGCGTAGCCTATTTCGAGCCTGCCGTCAACGAGACCAACAGGGCGCTCGAGTTAGATTTGCTGGATGAGAAGAGGAATGCTGCTTGGGCACGTATTCACAAATACAAAGCAACCATTGCTCGCCATTACAACAAGCGTGTTAAAGAAAGGACCTTCCAGCTAGGGGACTTGGTCCTCAAAAAAGTTGAAGTCTCCAAACTCGTAGGTAAATTAGACCCTAATTGGGAAGGCCCCTTCAAAGTCATTCAGGTACGGGCAAATAACACCTACTTGCTAGAAACTTTGCAAGGCGAGCGTCTCCCTAGGCCATGGAATGCATGTAACCTTAGAAGGTTCTATGTGTAAACTTCCGCCTCTTTGTAATAGCCCGTTCGCGGCATGAAATATTTTTCTTTAATGGAAAGCACGGTGTAACCATTTCCGAGAGTGCGTCTATATAACAGTAAGTATTTAACATTTTGTTTTTATCATTTACTTGCTTTCTTATCTGATCTAATGATTCGAGCGGCAAGAAGCTTACTCCGTGTTGAGCATCCTCGACGTCGAAAAGCCCATGCGATACCTCAATCATACCAAAGTTATACTGTCCGGGTGTTGATAACCATCCACCTATAATGGTTTGAACGATTTGTAAGAATTGGTCCTAAAAATGAGCGCGTCCGACAACGGGGAGCCCAACGCTCAATTTACGCCAGCTGAGCGTTCATCGCTCCAGCTCGTGCACGTAAGAACCCCCTGTGACCCTCATCCAACTGGGTAAGAACACGCTCGTAAATAGTGGATGCCACTAACACTACGACTACGCTCATTTTTTACCCCTACTAAGCCAATCCCATAGGGATTTCCTAAGTTCAAATTCAAGCCTCAAGGAGAATACAGCCATGGGATCTTCATAAGGATCACCCTCGCGCCTGTATTCCCTCAAAGGTTTTCTAAGTCCAAATACACAGTTCATTTCTACCATGGCCAGGGAACCCTCCTAAGGGTCACCCTCGCGCCCGTGCTTACAACAAGCCATCCGCTCGACGTAGCAAGCGTCTAAGCTTAATATGCATAAGTGATGAGTGTCCTAGCCTACTTACACACTAATCGCAAACGCTCAAACAGCAGATTTCGATATGAAAGCGACAAAACTGAGCAAACTAACATCATTCATCATTCAAAAGCAAGTAAAATAACATTCAGACATTCGAGCATTGAAGAAGAGATGCAAATATATCAGAAAGCGACATAAAAGATCCAATGTACTCTGGAACTAAAGGAAGAATTAAATACAAGAATCAAATTGTTCATAAGGGGAAAAAGGCATTCGAACGAACAAGGACAATAGAATGCTAGCCATGGAAGCTTCACTGGGCCGGAGCGTCAGGCTCGGGAGGGGCGGTCGAAAGGGGAACTGGGGCCAACACGTTTGCATCAGAAGTTTGGGCCTCGCCAGGTTCTTCCGCATCCACCACGTCCATAAGGGTGCCCTCATCTTCTATCAGGAGAGGCTCGGGATCCCTCCGGTTAGCGGCAATAAACTCCCTTTGGAGTGTTTCAACCAACTCCTGATATTCAGGTTCCGCCAGGTTGTCCGTGGGATCCTCCTCCTGGACCATCGGCTCGCAATTCTCATCCAGGTCCATGCGCAGACGAGCGTCTGATCGAGCTCTTTCTGGGGCCAGTCCCAACCTCACCATTTGCCCAATCGCTTTGTGGAAGAAGCGTCGAGCATTATCGAAACACTGAATGTTGGCCGCGAACACAAAGGCCTTGGAGCGCACGAACTTCTTCACCGCCTCCCAGGATACCCTCGCTTCTAAGCCCTGTATTTTGCTTTGCAAGTCAGCAAGGGCCTTGTTGGTTATCTCGTTCTGGCGGGTGCTCTCCGCTAATTGCTCACCCAGTTCCACATTTTGAGTCCTCAACTGGTCTCGCTCATCCTTCAGCTTCTTGTGACGCTCATCCAGAGAAAGATAGGCCTCGTCCGTCTTCCGAAGGTTCTCCCTCGCCTGATCCAAATCACGTTGGGCTGTGGTCAATTGAGCGTGGAGGTTGTTGTAATCCTCTTGCAGTTGAACCGGGTCAGAGACGCGCAGCAATTTCTTGTACTTGGCCTTATGACTGGAGTATGCTTGCGCTCGCCCTTGCAAGTTCTTTAGCCTCGGGATTACCTCCTGAGAAACCGTAAACGAGGGTCATAATCCGAACGTGGAAGGAAGGAAAGAAAATTTGATAAAGAGAAGTACAAAATTACCGTTAAAAGGACGTGGCAGGCATCATCCGCAACGCGAGCGGCGTCATGATTGTTCAACTTGTCGTGATCGCCGGAAAATTGTAGTTTCCCAACGATGTCAGAGACAAGGTTGACAGAGTAAGCGCTCTTCTTGAGGAGCACAGGGCCCTCAGTCCGCTGCCGCTTATAGCGAGAGTCGCCCTTGCAGCCTATCCTCCAAAATTCTTCATCCTCAGAAGATGAAGTGTCGGTGCCCTCGCCGCGGTGACCCACGACCACCTCTTTACCCTTGCCTGAGATGGGGAGAGAGTCTGGCATCCTCTTTCTCTTCCCCTGACGGTCGGCACGGAGGATTTCGTGAATACGGACAGGCTCGCCCGAGCGGTTCCGTGACCCGCTTGAACTCAGAGAGATGGGGCCCATGGGGGCCGCCGGCGGAGGAGTGGCCTCGTGGGCACCTTCCAAAGTTAGATCCTCAATGGGGCCCCTTGGAGGAGCCTCATTGCCTGCGCCCCCACGAGCATCGCCTTGTCCCCGGCCCGCTGCTCGGCGGTTTACCCTCGCCCTCGGAGGGCGGTTCTGCTGCTGTTGCGGCTGTTGGGGGTCAACTGCGGGTCCTTGGGCACCCAGCATACGGGATAAGGCCTCAGCATTCATGCCTTGTGATAGAATTTGGATGCCTGCAAGCAAAAGGAAACGAGCGTCAGAAGACTGATTATCTGGATCACATAAACAAGGAAACAACAATAACGTTAGGTCAGAGAACTATTCTAAAGGTTAGAGTTGTTAGTTCCCAGAATCTGACCGTCGAGGGCCATGATATCAGTTGGGGGATTGAGTATCATATCCGGGGGGCAAGATAACCCGTAGCGGAATAATATCTTTTCGTTTTGCACCAGTGTATCTGCTTTAATCCACTTCTTCTCAGCCCTCATCTCGAGGGCTAACCCCATTGCCCACTCCTCGAAATCCTTGTTCCTTGTCCTTTCCCTAATCAATGGACCCTCGCCATGAATCATCCATTGCCGGTGAACTCCGAAAATCCCCCCGGGAGCCCCCACGAAAAAATATTTTTCCTTCCAGTGCTCGCCGTAAGATGTAGAGGGAGAATTTATCATCTTAAAGCCTGATTTGGCCTGGGTGTAGTAAAATCCGTCTGTGGGCGACGAGCGCGGCGAGCGGGCTACTTGGATTAAGCTGTCAAAGTTGATTATCGAGGGTGATTTTCCCAGAGCCCTCATCGCTATTATGAACGTATTGATTAGGGCTATGCCATTGGGCAGAATTTGTGAAGGGCAAAGCCCTAGATGGTGGTAGATGATGACGGCATCATGAGCGATTGGGAACCTCAGACCGCCAGCGAGGACTGCGTCCCAGTAGACCGTCATCATCCCAGGCGGTGGTCGATTGGCCCTTTCCCCCTCCTCAGGAAGTCTCATGGGGAACACAACTTCATCCCAATATGCTTTCGCCCTCAGCTCCTCCAAATCGCCGAGGGTCAGAATGCTCTCGATTTCGTCCGGAGATCTATCAGTCTGATGGCGGTTATCTTGCCTTACCCGAGTGGCAGGCTCCTTGCCTCTCCTCTGACGCCTTCTGGAGGGTTCCGCCTCGAATGGACGCCCGGATGGCCCCGCTTCGCCCTCGGGAGCCGCCATTGCCACAGTGATCCTGTGATCTTGGGGTCTCACAGCACTGTTCAAAACCGGGAGTGCTCTCTCCCCTTGTCTCAGCATCTCCATCACATTGTCCATCTCCTCAAAAAGCTCTTCCTGCTCACCGGGAACACGCTCGTTCATCCCTTGAACAGCAGCGTTCACCTCTTCCTCCCCGGCGTCAACTGGGGCCTGGGCCACCGATGTCGCCATGGGTATAGCTTCACCTGGGTGCGCCCTAATTAAAGGAACAGCTACGGGAACGTCGCCGTGAGGGGAGGAGCTCCCCACCGACATCTCCTCAATCTCCCTCACATAATCATCGGCTTGATTTCCGGCCATGGTCAGTTTTCAATTCTTGGGGAAGAGATTTCTAACAGAAAACTCTAGGAAGGATGAGATTTCTAAAACAGATTCAACAGTAGACGGTGGCTTTTCCCTCAAGGTTTTCACTCACACAACCTAAAACTAATGTCAGCACGGGGAAAATAAGAAGAAGGGTAAAGAATTTTTACCTAAGATGTGAAGAGAAGAAATTCGCCGGAGCTTGTAGAACTTGCAAAGGTTTCTTGCTTTGAATGTGCTTGAAAGAGTTTGAATGCGTGAAAGAGGTACCAAAACCCTGCAAACCCCTATTTATAGGGAAGATGGTACAAGGATTAGGGTTAAAATTCAAAAACGCAATCATTTCCCGCCTAGGAAACCCCCCACTTTTGGTAACCGCCTCACGTCTCCCGGAGTCCACGCGCCCACGTTCTCACTCAGCATTAAATGCGGACTTGACAGCATTTAATGCAATGTCAGTTTGTGTCCGTTACAGAAGGCCAGCAGTCTCCCCGAGGGTAATGCTCCGTCCCTCGGATATTTGAAATTCAGGACTCCTCCTTTATAAATTCTACAGTACGCTCGATGCGATACTACAGAATTTGGGGGGCAAAATGATGAGGCCTGAAAATCACTCTCGAATCAGAGCCGACCACGTGGCAGCACATCGCTGACTAATGCCCTGACGCTCGCCTTGGTGGGCTCATGGGCCTTCACGCCGCTCAATTGCCAGCTAATGTCATCCATCAGTCAGCGGATGACCATTTGGACCAAGGGCCCTAACCAACGGGTTGGACGCTCGGATAGCGGCCCACAAGGTTATCCGTCACAGGGAAGCACCCCCTTGAGGGCCCCACTAATACGCTCGGTATCCCGACGCTCAAGGGTCATATATCGCGAGGAGGCCATCCATACATTCTTCGAGCGTCACCAACGTTCGGGCATGTCCATGCCCCGTTTCGTTGGATCCGAACCTCGGCAGAAAGAATCTTAGGCTCATCTCCCGCGTAACCCTCGTCAACAACCTCTGACACAAAAGTACTGTGCACCGCGCACCTGACACGCCGTCACCCTTTTCAGGGATGTCATTCTCACTCCACCAAAGTCTGACGCGTGTTAGGGCAACACAGGTTTGGGACCACATGGTCAATTTACCCATCTACCCCCATCCCTAACATATAAATAGGAGAGAAGCCATGCATTCTCTCCCAAGTGATCATCTGCACAAAAACCATACACATCGTTCTGGGCATTTTCCATTGAACTTCTCAAGCTTTTCACTCACCACAGTAACTCTACCTTAGTAGCTTGCACTCTTGGTGTTATCCTAGCTGGAAGAACCCACGCTCAAAAGGAAACCCAGATCCTGAGGCTCTCACGCCTGTGATGGTCTTTCCCTTTTTATACAAATTCTAAAGTGTTGTTGCATTAGGAAACTCAGGTTCTTTGCACCATCAATATGTACTAACAATCAATTCATGTGATAAAACAAAAAAACTTATGAGATAAACGTCACAAATTATACTATTGCATGGTAGTTATTTTCAATTCTTTTTGTCGAGTTTCCTTCTAAAACCCTTATTTCCCTATTATATTCTTACTCTTTTTTATATATTTTTTTGAATAAATATTACGGATCTAAAGGTTCATTTCTCGAGGAGAAAGAAATTAATTTTACGGACAGAATTGACTTGGTGCCCAATTTGGTAAATGGAAGTAACTATAGAACCAATGTTTTCAAAAGCGGACCGGAGGTTAAACCGAAAGGTTCACTGGTCACCGATTCAACCAGCTCAATCGATTTAATCACCGGTCGAACCAGTATGATGTAATAAATAAATAATTATTATTTTATTAATTAAATATAATATTATAAACATTTTTTTTTTTTTTTAAACACACACACCCCAAGTGGCCAGAGGGATTTGAACTCGGGTCTTTGCTTTCGAGAATCAACCCTCAAACCACTTGGTCAACCCCTGTTGGCAATATAATATTATAAACATAAATAAATTTATGTTTTCAATATTTAGATAAAAAAATATTTTTTCTCACAATATTAAAAAAAAAAAAAATCATTTAGTACAAAAAATTAAATAATTTTTTCACATACCAATATTAATTATTTATCGTAAAATTCAACTCATCTCAAAATAATTACTCAAACCCTACAAGCCCAGCCACAAGCCCATCCAAAAACAATTACAGCTTTAAACTTTGGAAGTTTTGAATCTCTACATTGACGGTGGCTTCTCTAGCTGTGGCGGCGAGAATGAAGGCGCAGGCGACTGCTTTTGATGTCAGCGACTGGCTCGCCTCGGCTGCTCTCTCCCTCTCTTTATTTGTGATTCAGAGGAATCAAAGCATCCCATTGCATTTCACCAGTATGTTAATTATTCCAATCAGATATTTTCTTTGCCACAATCAGAGAAAAGCCAACATAAATTTGAGGGAAAGATGACGGAGGACGACAAAAAGAAAACCAAACACATACGCAGGATTCCGAACAAAAAAAAAAGAAGAGAAAGTCTGAACCGGCGATCCGATCAGGTTGGCAGAGCCAAAACCGCCGATTGAGCCGGTTCGCGAGCTGATCGAACCGAGCCGGTTAAGGTTCGAATTCGAATTCGAAAAGTTCGAACCGAGGTCGAACCGAGCCAATGTTCGAACCAAACTCGAACTCGAATCCGAACTTTTTTATTCTTATTCGTGGCTCGCGAGCCGGTTCACGAGCCGACCTATTATATTTAAAAAATATATTATATATATATTTATATGTGTATATATATATATATATGAATATATATTTACATATATATATATACATAATATTTTATTTTTTATTTATTTTTAATTATATCTTGGGTTCGAACTCTAGACCGAGCCGAACCCGAACCGAACCGAACTCGAACCATTGGACGAACCGAACTTTGAATCAAAAAAATAGGGTTTGTCGAACTCGAACTCGAGCCCGAACCGAACAAAATAAGTTCGAGCCGAACCTCGAGCCAGAAAAAAAACAGCAAAGTTCGGTTCGGTTCAATTCGTATACATCCCTAATCTGAACAATGAAGAAACTGTAAATTCTTATATTTGAGTGCTTCCTTTCCACTCCTTTAATTCTGGCGTTAATGAATTCTAAAAGTGATGATAATCTCATATGTAAAAAGAATTAAGATCATTGACAAAAATTAAGGAAAAATAAAAAGAAAAAGAACGATGAAGTTGCTTGCAGCCGACATAAATGGGGGCTGTGGAGTTGAGTGTGGTGGACAATGCGTGACATTGAAGCCTACATCCTTAAAATTTATTTAACCTATATGTATTTATTTCTTGTTAATGGGCTTTTATTGTGGATTGTGGTTGACGGGCCCTTTTTGCCTAAATAATTATTTAGATAAAAATATTGTGTTTTCTAAATTCATTTTTCTTGATAATAAATTTATGTATATATTTTGATGGTTGAATATTCTTTTTGTACTTACCGCTTATATTATCATGTTATGCAATGGGTTACAAAAGATAATTATCTTAACTAGATTTCTTTTTGGTGGAAAATAATTACTTTGATTAGTGTTATAGACTTTAGTCATTATTGAATTATATTGTAAATGTTGTGATTGAATAATTATGAAATAAATTAGGAAGAAAAAGAAATAGAAAAATATTAGAATTAAAATAACTACTCCTATATTTTAATTCTAATATTTTTCTATTTCTTTTTCTTCCTATAATGATAACTACTCCTATATTACTAGAATTTTTATTTAATACCTAATTATATATTTAAATTAATTTATTAACTATTTATGATGTCATACCGGTTGGATCAATGGTCCAACGGTCGAACCGATAAAACCAGTAACCAGTAATACCTCCCGGTTCTCTCTCCGATCCGGATTTTAAAAGATAGGTTATGAGTTGTTAAATGTGCTTCTAAACACCTTTAGAGTTTAGTTTACTTGGTTGTCCAATCCAACCAGATATGATCATGGATAGATGGATTATGATTTATTTATACAATCCAACGTTTACTTGGGCCTTTCCATTTAATTGGAAATAAAATTTTTATTTGTGGATTGTTTACTTGGTTATGCCCAGCCTATTACTATTGTAGTAGATTTCTATAATTACCATTAAGTCAACATACCGTATCCCTTAGTCTTCCCCACATAATTCTTCTTCAATTTTTTTAACGATACCGGTGGTATGTGTATACATCTGGGCCAAATTAAAATTTGTCAGTATCTATGGAAGTCATCTTCCGACATCTTCAACTTCTTGGTATTACTTGCAGTATGTGGTGAAATTATGTGGAAACAACCTTGTTGAAATGTGACCTTGTTGCGTGCATTTGTCCGATCTGTCTTCTCGTAGCTGGTGCATATAGTTGACAGTCAAATATACATTATTCTTCATTTTCATATTTTTTTTTATATTTACTCCTTTATCTTTGTGATGTAATTGTACGAATGATAAGCCAGAACTCTAATCTCAAGTTCCAGTAATATTTAGAGAACATAGCATGTATTCTTCAAGTAATTGATGTTATTCGATGTTTTGGTTATTATTATTTTTCCTTTATAACAGAGACAAGAGTTTTTGTTCACATATCCACAACACCTCCTAGAAAAAGTGCAACATTTTTTAGTACCATGTGAATGCTGTTGAAGTGTAAAAACATAGGTAAAAGGTTTCATTATTTTCGTTCTGAATAACACAACCCTAATACAAGCTAATAAAAAAGAGAATAAGAGCCACATCTATGAGACTAAAATCCCGTAACACAAGGAATAAAATCTTTCCTAAATAGATCAAGGTCAACACTCCCCCTCAAGTTAGGTCGGGGGATATCCAACGCCTAACTTGCGCAAGGTATCATGAAAAATCTGCCCCGTAACTGCCTTTGTGAGAATATCTGCTAGTTGATCCTCGGACCGCACAAATGGAAGGGAGACAACTCCACCTTCAAGCTTTTCCTTGATGAAGTGTCGATCAATTTCCACATGCTTCGTCCTGTCATGCTGTACTGGATTCTCGGATATGTGGATCGCTGCTTTGTTGTCACATTTTAGGGAACATGCTCCAACCGGTGGAAAGCCCAACTTTGTCATTAGCTTTCTTAGCCATAGTACCTCTGCTAACCCTTTAGCAACTCCTCTGAACTCCGTCTGGGCACTAGAGATAGCTACAACTTTTTGTTTTTTGCTTCTCCAGGTGATCAAATTTCCTGCCACAAACGTGAAGTAACCGGAGGTTGACCTCCTGTCAAGCGGGTTGCCTGCCCAATCTGCATCCATATATGCTTCTATTTGTAGATGCCCATTCTTCTTGAAAAGTATCCCCGTATCTGGAGTCCCCTTCAAGTACCTTAGTATCCGTAATGCAGCCTCCATATGCTGTTTTTGGGGGTTATGCATGAATTGACTCACCACTCCGACTGCATATGCTACATCTGGCCTAGTATGTGACAGGTAAATAAGCTTTCCAACAAGGTGCTGGTACCTTGCGCGATCCGCTGATTCGGCTCCTTCAATAATCCTTAACCCGTGCTAACCATCAGTGTATCACAGGGTTTACAATCCACCATCCCTGTTTCTGCAATTAGATCGAGAATGTATTATCTCTGTGACAAATAGATCCCTTGGCTTGAGCGAATAACCTCGATTCGAAGGAAATACTTTAGGTGTCCCAAGTCCTTCATCTCAAATTCTCCAAACAGATTCTTTCGAAGATCACTGATTTCTTCGACATCGTCCCCTGTGATAATCATATCATCGACATATATGATCAGACATGTAATCTTTTCTCCTCTTTTCTTTAGGAACAAAGTATGATCAGAATTACTCTGCACATACCCATAGCGTCTCATTGCTATAGTGAACTTCCCAAACCACTCCCTAGGAGACTGCTTAAGACCGTACAACGCCTTTTTCAGCCTACAGACTTCCTGAGCCCCGAACTCGTGAGAAAAACCTGGTGGGGCTTCCATATACACTTCCTCCTTTAGATCACCGTAAAGGAAGACATTCTTGACATCAAACTGATGGAGAGACCAATTTTGGTTTACGGAAACTAAGAAAAGAACTCGGATCGTATCGATCTTTGCTACTGGAGAGAAAGTTTCGGCATAGTCTACTCCATAAGTCTGAGTATACCCCTTCGCAACCAACCGAGCCTTGTAGCGCTCAATGGATCCATCAGCATTCCTTTTAATCGTATACACCCACCGACATCCTAATGGTTTCTTGTCCAGTGGCTTTTGACATTTCTCCCATGTTCTATTCTTTTTTAGTGCACTTATCTCATCACCCATTGCCTTTTCCCATTCAGGTATCTCCATTGCTTCATCTACATTCCTCGGGACCTCATCTGTATAAATAGCAACTGGAAAGACCTTTGCAGATTCTGTTAGCCTCCCCCTGACCAGGTTAGCCACGGGGTATCTCTGTAATCTCGGTTCATGTTCAGGAAGATACCGTTTAGGTGGTATCCCACGCGTACTCCGAGGGGGTAGTACATACCTGTCAGTCTCGGCTGCACCTGCAGTGTTAGGGATAGCAGTAGTAGAAATAGAACTGGTGTGTTGTAACTCATTAGTACATGTCAGCCACTGGGTATCTCTGTAATCTCGGTTCATGTTCAGGAAGATACCATTTAGGTGGTATCCCACGTGTGCTCCTAGGGGGTAGTACATACCTGTCAGTCTCGGCTACACCTGTAGTGTTAGGGATAGCAGTAGTAGAAATAGAACTGGTATGCTGTAACTCATTAGTACTAACCTCAGGGATATCGCTCGAAGAAGATAATGGGGACGTGGTCTTCTCCTGAATGCTTTGAATTCCAGTATCACCTGAGGGGGTCGGATCTGTAGATAACGGGGTAGCACAAAGCCAATCTAGTGGATCCATACACTGTTCAATCTCCCCCTGATCACTAGGTTGGCTAGGAGTCTCAAAATAGTACTCAGTCTCCACAAAGTCACAGTCCATTGTGACATGCATCCGGCGAGTCTTTGGGTTAAAGCAGCGGTAACCTTTTTGGTGAGCCCCGTACCCCACAAAGACACATTTTTCAGCACACGGATCAAGCTTGGTGCGGTTTGTGGTGGGTACATGCACAAAAATAGAGCAGCCAAAGACTCGGGGTTCAACAGACATTGATGGTGGTACTTGAGTGTGATCACACAGAGTTTGGATAGGTGTGCGGAAGTGTAGTATTTTGGTGGGAAGGCGATTAGCTAAGTGAGTAGCAGTGGCCAAAGCTTCGGGCCAGAAGTACGAGGGAACATGAGATTCAATCATTAAGGCCCGAGTGATTTCCAAAAGAAAACGATTTTTTCGTTCAGCAACCCCATTCTGTTGTGGTGTGTATGGGCAAGTGGTTTGATGGATTAAGCCATTCTCAGAGAAAAAAGACTCCATTTTTTGGTTAACAAACTCTCCCCCATTATCAGACCGAAGGATTTTTAATTGAGCATCAAATTGGGTACGAATCATCCGAAAAAAATGAGTAAATTTGTCAAACACATCAGATAAGTGTTTCATAAAGTAAATCCAACTCATTCGTGTGCAATCATCGATAAAAGATACAAAGTACCGACCCCCCCCCCCCCGGCGCCAGTAATGTGAGCAGGACCCCAAACATCAGAGTGTATTAATGAAAAAGGAGTATCAACTCGAGTATTATTCAAAGGATAAGAATGTTTGTGACTCTTTGACAATGCACAAGTATCACAAGATAAATTTTCACTAGAAAATTTTGGAAAAAGCTTTTTTAAATAACCATGAGAAGGATGCCCCAAGCGTCGATGCCATAACCAACTCTTCAAATCATCAGACCCCTAAGCCATTAATGTCCGTCCCCCATTGCTAACTTCATCAACAAGGTAGAGACCCCCTCGTTCAGTGCCACGCCCAATTATCCTCTTCGAATGGATATCCTGCAGAACACAAAACGAGGGAAACATTACAACTCTGCAATTCAATTCTTTGGTAACGTGACTAATGGACAGCAACTTATTTGACAATGAAGGTACAAGCAAACAATTTGACAATCTCAAGGTAGGAGTAAGTTCGACCATCCCCCCTGTAACCGGAGCAACTTCACCACAAACAGTTTGAACGGTTTTTCTTTTCGGTCCTTGGGCTGTAATTATATCTGTAGGATCATAAATGACAGTGTTTGTAGCTCCACAATCAAAAATCTATTGAGTATTCTTTTCATGACACTTATCAATATTCTTGACAATATTAACATTACTATGAGAAGATCCCTTAAATGAAGGGCAAAGAGGGAAATTACCCCTCATTTGCCCTATACCTGCGTGTGAAGAGGCAGCTTCTTCCTCATTTTTGTGGCTGAAATTTCTGCTACTGCTGCTACTAGGGTTTGGCCCCCCAAAACTCGCCGCCACCACAACAATCTCTCCTCGATCGCTGTCGGCGCTGGTTCCGGTGACGGCTGCCGCCGTTCCTCGAGCTCGCCGACGACTGGCCTCGCTCTTCTCGTGGGGTTCCCACCAATCCGGGTACCCTATTATCTCAAAGCACCCCTTCTTTAGATGCCCGATTTTTCTACAGTGCTCACACTCCAGATCTGCTTTGTTTCGGAGATTTGGCGGCGGGTTTCTTGGTGGGTCTTGGCAGCGCGTGGCTTTGGGCAGTGGTCCTGGTCACTTTTTCGTTCTTTGTCCCTGAACTGTCAACCCTGGTCTAATGCCCGATGATAGACTTACCTCGATGGAGGCTGTCGATGAGCCCAAGATGGTTCTCCGGGTGGCTTCCCGGCGAACGATGGCGTAGGCGCCATCAACTGAGTGTAAGTTTGTGTCTCTTAAAATCTCTCGGGTGATTGCGTCGAACTCTGGGTTCAGGCCTGATAGGAATTTGAACAGACGATGTTCGTCTTGAATTTGGTTGAATTTTGTGATGTCGCTTGGTAATTCCATCGGGTTGGGCCTTCTTCTGTCAATTTCTGCCCAAATACTCTTGCTTATGCCGAAGTATTCTTCGAGGGATGATTGTTCTTGTCGAATTCGGTCTGCTTTGGTCATGAGATCAAAGATTTGCAGACTATCTTCTCCGGATTGGTACGTAGTAGATAGCCCTTTCCACAGATCCCTTGTTGTAAGATAGTGGATGAATTGAGTCACCAGATTCGGTTTGATTGCTTGTGTAATCCACCCGAAAACATGGAGATCTTTCTATTTCCAGGCTTGATAAGCCTCATCTTGTTCGCTTGGTGGTGTTGGGTAGCCGGTTAAGTGGCTGAGTCTCCCCCGGGCTCCGATGGCAATTTCGAGCATCCTCGCCCATAAGGTGTAGTTGTTGCTGTTTAATTTAATATCTATCGTGACTGGGTTGTCGGAATTTGGTTGTATGGTTTTGTAGGAGTTTGGCTATTTGTTCGGATAAGATGGTTGCCGCTTCGGAAAACGCCAGCGACGAGGTTTCTTCCCCATTACCCATTGTTGGAGGGTTATGCAGATGATGAAGCCTATCACAGATCCTTAGGATCGTGTGGCTCTGATGCCATGTTGAAGTGTAAAAACATAGGTAAAAGGTTTCATTACTTTCGTTCTGAATAACACAACCCTAATACAAGCTAATAAAAAAGAGAATAAGAGCCACATCTATGGGACTAAAATCCCGTAACACAAGGAATAAAATCTTTCCTAAATAGATCAAGGTTAACAAATGCAGTCTCGATTATAAACTTTTTCTTAAGGCTTTCAAACTTGCGCAAAATCCCAACCATTAGTACTACCGATGTCTATACGCAAACATCTGTTGCTCTTTCATTTGGGTAGATGAGTTGTTATAACTTCGTTCGTTAGTGATTTTTATGCAAAGGCAGCCCGGCCTGCGATAGCCTTTACACCGGTGATCACCGACCATTAGGGGTGACAAATGGATGGGTCGTTCTAGGTTTAGGTTGGGTAAAAATGAATTGTGTCTAAGATGGGTTGAAATGTTAACGGGTCACCATTGGGTTGGATTTTTAATGGGTTTTAACAGGTCACGAATGAAATTTAAAAAAGATTCTCAACGAGCTCATAGTCAATTCTTGTAGTGCCCGGAGCATGGGCTACCACATCTCCCGCACCTAAACCTGAACCGGCATATGAAATGAGAAATCCATACACGAGCCCAAATCTAAGCGAATAGGAGACCACACACTCACTAGGCTAGGCGGAGCTAAACTTACTCAGAGCGCGCATCAAATATTCAAATAACAAAAGCAAGGAGTTCCCAACAATATAAAATTCAAGATTTACTCACATGCACCAAGTATCCAAATATACATATCCATATCGAATCATAATTCCAAGATAATATTCATAACATTAAATACAAGTCCAAAACATATATGCAATGCACCTAGCATGACCTAAACCCAAAAGTGAGACTCGACCGACCCACTTCTCCACCCAGATCTTGCTCAAAAGACCTGCAAACTAAAAGTAGTAAAGGAGAGGTGTCAGTCATATCTCGATTGAGTGAGGGGGGCTAACGCACGCCCACACACTATACATTTATAGAGCAAAGCACATAAAAGATAAAGGTTATGAACCGGGAATAGGTTTTGCATACCAAAACTGCTGGGTGGTGGGCCTGAAACAGAGTGACGGTTAGGGGTGTACATAAACCCGCACAACCCGCTAAATCCGCCCGAACCGAATCAAACCGCCCGAAAACCGCCAGTTGAAATTTTTAAAAAAATAACCGCGGTTGAAAAATATTACAACCCGCTACTTTCGGTTCGGGTGGTGGGTCTAATAATTCTAATCCGCCTACCCGCTACCCGACCGCTATACATATATTTATATTTTATTCGTAATTATAGTTATATAAATACATGATACACAATACAATTGTTATGTATATTATACAAATTATACATATATATAAGATATATTTTTGTGTTAAACTAATATTATACAAGTTCTTTAACAAAAAATAAATTTATATTTATAATATGATATTATTTATATATATATATATATATTCATCTACTTTGAAATCATTATGTATTAGCTGTAATAAGTGATAAACTAGAACAAATTCTCATATTCTTTATATCTTTTTGATTATTGAGTTAAAATTATGAGTATAAAATATTTTTATTGAAAAAATACATATAAAATTCGTTAAACCGCCAATCCGCCCGCTATAAAACCGTACCCGTCCAACCCGAACCGTTCGGTTTGAAAAAATAATTATGTAGTTACGGTTTATATTTTTACAAACCCGCATACTTCGGGTCGGGTGACATTTTACTTAGAAACCGTCCATACCCGACCGCGTACACCCCTAGTGACGGTATAGGAAAATATTTCAAAAAAATTTCACCATAACCTCGTCATCAAAATATTTCCAAAATATTTTAATAAGCAGTGGAACAAATCGGATAGAACAACTCTAATATATACATGCATCGATAACATAATTTTAAATCATAGATCATATAATCTCAATATGCAAATAATAATTTTGCCAGCATAACGGTATTACCGCACTTCAAAATTGGCTATCAACGGCATTTTCCAGCACCTCGATTTTCTCGCGAAACCGGTAGAGCTTCCCCGCAATATCCCTGGCTAAGATTTCGGAGTGTGAGCTCAGGCAGTATTTCGCTAAATACTCGAGAAAATATTTTCTAGAAAAATACTTTTTTCTAATTTCGAAAAATCCCTATTTTGTAATAATTAAATGGATTATATATTAATTATATAACCGCTTAATTAATAATTAACTAACCCTTAAATAAGGATTAATTAAAAATAAAAGAGAGAGAAGTCGAAAGGCTATTGAAACTGCCAAAAGGAATGCAGAAACTGTTGCTGAAATTATGTTTTTAATTTGAACAACATATGGACCTATTTATAGGCACCAAAACTAGAACACGCCGGTCCTTTTTCGATTTTTGGCGTGCACGCAAAGGTCCGACTGCCAATCCGAGTGCGCCGCCGTGTAGCTTGGGCTGCAAGGAGTCCGTAGCCACCGACCACGCGCCCACACGCGTGGCCTGAAGGCTGGCTATGCATTGGCGCGTGTGAAAGACACGCACCCACCAGCTTCCGCCACGTGTCCGGTTCGGCCGGTCCAACCGAAGGTCTAGTGGCTCAGATTGGTTCGGCAGTGAACCGGTCGACTCAACTTGGTCAGGATTTAGTGCCACGTGGCTGAATCTCCTTCGCCCACGTGCCTGGGCCGGTCAAACCTTGACCCGGCCCTATCCGACAACCCGACCCACTGACCCGTTTCCTAGATCGGTTGACTAGCCCAGTCAACATAATTTGGGCTGCTGGCACATGCTGATGCGGCGTGATCTAGAACGTCCATGTGGCATGCCACGCGAGCGTTGTGTCAGCGCCACACAACCCTGATCTGCTGATGTGGCTTGACACATCATCAGCTAGCCACGTCAGCATGCCACGTCATCAAAAAATTTTCTTCTTCTTCTTTTTTTTTTTTTTTGAAAATTTTTATTTTTGTCCAAAATAAAATTTTGGACATTTCCAACTCTTTAGAATTTAATTTATTTTCTCAAAATAAATTCCTTGGCTATTTTCAAACACTTTGAAAATTTATTTATCTCTCTCCTTTTAATATTTTCTCTTTTGTCTTCGTTGGGGCTTGTGGGAGGACCTGCAGGACTAATTAATTTTAGCTCCAAACGGGTCAATATATTATCATCCCATGATAATAATTGATTACCGTTCAACAAGATTTAAGTCCACTAAATAAATATTGTTGCACTCTAAAATTAATTAAATTATTCGCAAATTTCTCGATCTAGAATAATTTTGCATTTTACTCCTCTGTACAGATATCTATGAAAAATAAATCAATACTACTATTCTTATTCATTTCTTTAGTAGGAGATCGAGTTCGAGTTTATTTGACTTGCTATGAATTTGACTCTTGAATTATTTGTGTGATATTTCGTTATTTGTTCCAATATGACTTTCTTACAACTATTGCTTCCTTCATGTGTTTAATGGACTCCTTTCACCTTGCATTGATTTCTATGAATTGTTAACATGTATTATAATTTGTTATGAATTGAACGAGTGAACGAATGACAATGAATGGGCACGATTTATTCGTGTAATGAATGATTGAATTGTTTATGTGTTTAAGTGGCATTAATTGTGCACATGAACATCTTCATAGCACATTGTTATTTCTTGTGTATGTCATATCACGTTAATACATTTTCGTGCGTCATATATGGTTCATATGGAGTCTTGAGTTTAACGAATGCACCGTGTTGCCTTCTGTACAGTTTTCTCCAGGGCAAAGACATGCCGGGTTCATAGGATATTTTTAAGTCTTCTTTTCTTCTTGGTATTGTTCGGTAAGGTGTAACAGGTGGGTGTCTCTTCTATTAGATAAAGTTAACCCGGTAAATACCCAATATGAAAGTTTTAAGACAACTTATTATATATATATATATATATATATCGAGTCTTTTCTAGAGTAAATGATTTCGAACATAAAGCCCTTTTTCTTTAATGAATCCTACCCAATGTTTTAGCAAATTGATTGTCCACAATGAATGGGGGCCCTGGGACTGTGTACGTGGCTATTCGTCGAAGCTTGCTGACGGTGAACCCTGTATAGTAGTTCCACCAAAACTACGATGATACCGTCCCTCGCTAGGAGATTAGCGACGAATGAAGAACCTGGCCTTTGGGGAGTCATGAACCTTACTAGCCATAATGAATGGGTTGACGGTGCTTTGGCCGAGTCCGTCCACTAACAGGAGGAAAAAGGTGTATATAAACAATTATGAATGATCGAATAAATGTTCACAAAAGATTATGTGTGTGATAACTTAATGAATTATTGATTACACAAGGTGAAGGTTGGAGACTTAGCCCTCTCGCCGGGCTCACGAATAACCTAAAGAATAAATATGATAGTTATAATCCTGTTGATACTTTTCTTTGTTTTACCCACTTGGGAAATGTTATAAAACTTCATATGGGATTATGACTTGAATGCATGTGTTTAAATTCCGCAGTATTTATTTATTATGCCCTGTTTATACCCACCAGTCTCTTAAAGATTGAACCCGGCTTTATTTTCAGTTTTCTTGCAGGTTTTGGAGTGCTAGGCGGGAATTCGAGTCCGTTAAGTCTTGGGGTCGTGTATAGCTTTACTTTTCATTACACTCATATCATTTAATTATTATTTATGATTCTGAATGCATGTGAGCGCCTAATATGTTATTGAATTCGAGCCTGAGAGCTCATTGATTAGGCTATTGTAATATTAATGCTTTCTCGTATGTTTCTTTAACCTGCATGTCCCTTTATGGTTTATTTGGTTTCGAAGGTTAGCTCCTGTCTAGCATAATGAGTGATTAAGTCCCTGTTCACTCTGATCTGGCACGTGCATGGATTACCCATTTCATATGCTGGTCGGATCTTATTGCGGGGGATGTGGCGTCAGGCGCCTGCCATTCATTATTCTTAGACATGTTGTGAAGAGGGAGCTAGGATTCGAAGGCTAGAGACTTGGAAGAGGCGACAAAGATCTGCTAGGATGGATACATCCGAGCAAACGCGAGACAACGCCAACACAATCTCATATTTGCACCATTAATTTTCTACGCTTTTCTTGGGAATAATTTTATTGCTTTAATTATTTTCTAGTAAACTAATGTCTCATTAATTGATTTTAGATTCATGTTTACTTCATTGACTTTGTTTATGGATTAATTATTATGAACCTTTGTTTATGAAATTAATTAGTTTATTTATTGTTTTGTGTCTTGTTAATTATTGGTTTGTAGACTAGTTGGTTTTCCTTAGGCAAGGGGATGATAATTGCATAGTGTAAGTGTTTGATGATATGCCCGTATGAATATTTCTTGTTCTTTTGTGATGGAATTATGTTTTAAATGCATGTTGAAGCTTGCACAACTTTAGCATGACCTTGGGAATTTGCTTTCTAATAGAAAGGTTGTAGGTGAATTCGGATTAATAATTTGTAAACACTTAGAATTAAAGAGATGAAGAGATTCGGTCTTTTTCTAAGCAATCTGTGATTAAATAGTGTATGAGTTACCGCTGCTATTTAATTACTTTAATATTGTTCCTATGGTTTAATATGTTTTTGGATGTTTGACCACGAGAGTGGCTCACACAAACACTTAAACACGTGTGCCTGACTTCGAGAGAAGCTTGCATTTATTTTCGTGATTAGGATTGTGACAACCTGAATATTTTTTTAGCATTGATTCGAACACTGAGATGCAATATTGTCATTCCCCCAGCCATCCATTTATTTATTGTTTTTGTTATTTATATGTTTGTGGCTTTAGTTAGTAGTTGAGTCAACCTCCCTGCCTGTTGTCTTGGTCTATCGATTGGAGAAAATACTAAGTGATTGATTGGTTTCCCTTACCTGTGATTTTGATACCATATGTGCTACACCTGATAAGTGTACGCTTGCACGCATATAAGGTTTTATTAAGAAAACTTCCCAGCAGACGTTCCCCAAGAGGGCGACCATGGAGATCGATAACTTGGTGGTCGACCAACCCTCGACCTTCAATATCATCTTAGGCCGACCAGGGTTGATCGACTTTCGAGCCATCATCTCCACCTTCCATCAATTGATTAAGCTCCCAACCCCTTTGGTATTAGGGAGCTTAGGCATAATGTCCCTCAAGCGGGGGCCTGCTACTCCATTTTCATGGAAAAGGTCCAACTTTCTAACAAAACCGTAGTTCTTATCTTGACCACGAATGATTTTGGGGGAGCAGTAAGTAAATGAGCTCGACTATGGCCAGTAAAAAAAGAAAACTTGATGTCAATAAGGTAAGCGCCGCAGGAAGCCTGAGGTCGATTGTACTCATCCCAAGGCAAGAACTTGTAGGGGAAAGAACAATATATGCTAATCCAATTCTAAGGGATAATGTGGATGTATTCACCTGGAAAGCGTTAGACTTGTTCGGAGTCGGCCCAAGCGTAATCATACATCATTTAAATGTCGATCCCTCATTTAAACCAATCAAGCAGAAGCTCAGAACTCAAAGCGACGCTCACAATGAAATAACCGAGCAAGAGGTTAATAAACTGCTTGACATAAGGTATATCACTCCCACTCAGTATGTCCAATGTCTTTATAAAGTCATTTTAGTGGCCAAAACTGGCGGAAAATGACGATTGTGCAACGACTTCACAAATTTGAATAAAGCTTGCCCAAAGGACTCCTACCCTTTGCCAAGAGTCGAGCAGCTGGTCGACTTGACCGCGGGTTGCGAACTAATGAGTAAGGTGGATGCTCTCCAAGGTTACTATTAGATCTTCATAGCCTGGAAGATGAGAAAAAGACTGCATTTAATGTAGTGAAAGGCATCTACTGCTTCAATGAAATGCCCTTTGGTCTCAAGAATGCGAGGGCAACTTATCAGAGGCTTGTCAATCATGTCTTCGAGAGTGAGATTGGAAAAAATAATGGAGGTGTATGTGGACGAAATGATTGTCAAAAGTGAGAGTTGGAGACTATTTGACACATCTTGGTCAAACTTTCGAGTTATTGTGCACATCTCGAATGAAAACTGCTTGACATAAGGTATATCACTCCCACTCAGTATGTCCAATGTCTTTATAAAGTCATTTTAGTGGCCAAAACTGGCGGAAAATGACGATTGTGCAACGACTTCACAAATTTGAATAAAGCTTGCCCAAAGGACTCCTACCCTTTGCCAAGAGTCGAGCAGCTGGTCGACTTGACCGCGGGTTGCGAACTAATGAGTAAGGTGGATGCTCTCCAAGGTTACTATTAGATCTTCATAGCCTGGAAGATGAGAAAAAGACTGCATTTAATGTAGTGAAAGGCATCTACTGCTTCAATGAAATGCCCTTTGGTCTCAAGAATGCGAGGGCAACTTATCAGAGGCTTGTCAATCATGTCTTCGAGAGTGAGATTGGAAAAAATAATGGAGGTGTATGTGGACGAAATGATTGTCAAAAGTGAGAGTTGGAGACTATTTGACACATCTTGGTCAAACTTTCGAGTTATTGTGCACATCTCGAATGAAGTTGAATCCGAGCAAATGTACCTTCAGAGTACAAGTAGGAAAATTCTTAGGGTATTTGGTTAATCAAAGGAGGATCGAAGCTAATCCGGACAAGATCAAAGTTATTCAATTCATCCCTCAACCAAACACAACCATAGATGTGCAATGATTAGTGGGTCGAATCATCTCGCTTAATCGGTTCATTTCTCGATCTAAGAAAAAACTCATTTTCTTTAAAATATTGCACAACATCAAGAAATTAGACTGGAACGATGAGTGCGACAAGGTCTTCGATCAATTACAAGAATACTTATCATCTCCGCCTTTGTTGGCCAAGCCTAACCATGGCGAAACCTTGAAGATTATTTGGTTATCTCAAAGGAGGCCGTGAGCTCAGTAATCATAGCTATATGGGATCGGAAACACATGCCTGTATACTACATCAACAAGATCTTTCACGTTGTTAAAATACGCTACATGGAGTTCGAAAAGTTCGTGCTCGCTCCAGTCCACACTACTCGGAATCTCAGGCCTTACTTTCAAGCACACTCGGTAGTCGTATTGACCGATCAACCGTTATGGTAGGTCTTAGAAAAACCTGATGTCTGCAGTAGACAGGTGAAGTGGGTGTTCAAGTTGGGGAAGTAAGACATATCCTTCCAGCCTAGTACCGCCTACCAAGCGCAAGTCTTAGTCGATTTCTTGATTGAGAGTGATTTACCTACGAAGGCTCCAACCCAATCAATCGCTTGGAAACTATCGGTCGATGGCTCCTCGACCACGCAGGGAGGAGGAGCAGGGGTGTCACTGACAAGTCCAAATGGTGATAAGTAGGAATGTCGCCATTTGTCGCGATTGCCCAACAACCAAAAATGAGGCCGAGTATGAAGCTCTCGTTACAGGAATGAATATCGCAAGGGAACATGGGGTCGAGAGGTTGAACGCTATCACCGACACTCAGCTAGTTACTAGTCAATCTGAGGGCACCTATGAGGTGAGGGAGAATACCATGGTCCAATATCTTGTATTGGCAAAAGCTATTGTTGGATGTTTCAAAGAATTTCGGCTTCAACAAGTCCCTAGGAAGGAAAACTCTTGAATGGATACATTATCAAAATTCGCAAACGGCTTTACAGGATCGAGAGAAAGATCCATCACATTTCTCTCAACACATAGATAAGTCATCGAAAATAGGGCAGACGGAGTATGGATGATTGATCCACTCAAGCCATGCTGGCTTGGTGAAATATCCTATTAATAAAAAACGAAGTGGTCCCGACAGACCCTAATGAGGCTTGTAGGCTCAGACGTTGTTGTATGATTTACTTAAGTTAAAACCAATCGTGCAAGTGTACACTAACATACGCGTAGCACAACAGGATGGTACCCACAGGGAAGGAAAATCAATCACTACTCAATATTCTTCTCTAATCTAAAGACCGAACGAAAAGCAATTGTCGTTATCTATTAATCTACTAAAAACAGAATTGACAATTAACTAGAATTAAACGCAAGTAACAACTAAAACACACGAATTAACTTCAGTAAACTAAATAAGCAGGGGAAAGTAATGAATCATACAATCCAGAGCCAATATAATACTTGTCTGACAGGTGTAATTCTATAACCTAGTCACTTATATTTTTATTACCCTCTTTCAAGGTGTAACCAAGTGCTTAATTAGTGTTCAATGTTGCTCTCACAATCACCAATAGTTAATTAAACCATAGGAACAAGACTAGTGCAATTCAATATTCTAGCGGCTCGGCATGGAATAAGATTACTGTTGTATAAGCTAGGACCAAATCTCTTTGTATCCTACAACTTGCAAGTTATGAAAACCATCTAAATTACCATCAATCTCTCGATCTATAGGCAATTATAATTCATGCTAAGGTTGGCCAGACCGTTACAATTCAAATTAAGCCCGCTTTCAAAACTAAGAATTACACAAGTCATTCAAGCATTATATCGAACATCTATCATGCATTCATCATCACTCCCCTAGGCCTAGAGAATTAGCTACTCATAATTGAAGTAAAACTCATAAAATTAAAGGAAATTGCATTGAAAAAAATCATATTCATCAAACCTAAACAAAGTCTAAAAATCAACATCATAAACATTCTAGAAATTCTGGAAAATTAAATCTAACATATGAAACTAAAATTAGGAGGAATTAGTTTAAATAATAAAGCAACAATAAAACCGGAAAAACTGAATTAGTTTCGAATTGATCCGTCTGAATCCTCTGAAAAACTCTTGAAAATGCCCAGCAGCTCCCTTCTCCAAGCTAACCCTGAACTTTTTGGAAGAAGTCCCAAAACAAGACTTCTAAACGCACTTAAATATCAACCCTAATATCTCTCGCCGACAGCGGTAACGGGCGTTACCTATCCATGTGCATTTCTTGTTAATGCCCGTTACAAGGCTAAATCGTATCTGCGCTTTTATAAGTGGTAACGAGCGTTACCACTTTTCTTCAGTCCAAGGGTAACGGCGTTACCCTTGCTACACCAGAAATCATCCTGTCTCTGGTAACGGGCGTTACCAGAGTTGTACTGCCAGGGAGTAACGGGCGTTACTCCCATGCTCCGTCTCAAGTGATGTTCCTGTGTCTGTTAACGGGAGTTACTGAATTTGAACTCCTAAATGGTAACGGGGGTTACCACAGTTTCTTCCAAAAATACGTGAATTTGCTTTGCTTCACTGTTTCTCATCTCCAACTCCTAAACACCTAAATGGAGCAAAATAAATGCATAAACGCATCAAACGACACAAAAATATACTCTAATCAATGCTCAAAATCATACAAATTCTACACTCAACAAAATCCCCCACACTTGACTATTGCTCGTCCCCGAGTAAAACGAAAATCAAGAAAACACATCCTTATCAAACCATCTCCTCAAAGAAATCATCAAACCTTCGCCTAAACAAGTCTAGCTCATCAATTCAAGGAATCATAAACATAAGATCATCAAAACTTAGTATGAAAAGTATAGCCTTGTGTAGTGTGTGAATCTAACGAAATAATGTACAACGACTAGAATGACAAATTCACAATTGGCTCCTAAGGTCTAATCATCAACTTCGGAATACACTCTTCGCACCTATCTACACTAATGGAATTAAATTAAGACTTAGGATCGGTAGGTCTTTCGAGCTTGTAATGTAGGCTTAGGGTAAGGTTATGGAATATTTGGGTCAAGTGACTACTCACCAAGCTTACATCATTCAATCTTTGAACTCAAGGCACTTCAATCTCGCCATTAAACACGAAAATCCCCCAAATTCTTTGACAATTGTATCCCACACTCTCAATTTCACACTTCGCATAATTTTTCTTTTCTTTTCGTTTGCTCTTTCTTTTTTTTTTTTTTTTCCATATCTTTTCTTTTTCACACTTTTCTCATTCTTTTTTCTTTCCTTACAATAATCTCTCAATCCAATCACAAGAACAATCAAAAGGGGTCAAAAGATAGATATTCACAATAAAAATCAAACGAGCAAGTTTTGGTGTAAAAATTATCAAGGTAGGTTTTTTTATGTTGTGCATTGGCTTATAATGTGGCTACAAAAAATTTTGCACAACAATTAGGCTCAGCGGGGTCAATAAGATTACATTATTTAGTGAAAAACGGCTAAAAAGAAAAGCTTATTATCCTCCGACAATGAATGCCTACTTCACTTCCTTAATCTTTCATTAATTCAAAATTTCGCCTCAATAGGACTAAAATGCATACTAATCAAATCTTAGACTTATTCGAAAATCATCAACTCATCTTTCTAAGCAAAGTACATTATAACATTCAAAAGTGCTCAAAATATAAAGGCATACTAACACACTAAATCATCAAATCTCATGCAAATTTTCTTCAATTCAAAAAGCCTAACCTATCTTAGCAAAAGCTCCACAATCAAACTTCAAAGAAAAAGTTCAAAACGAGGGAAAATTTTCAAAATTACTTGATTTTTAGCAAATCACAAGTGAAACTACATCTAACCATGCAAATATTCGATAAAACTCATAATCACATTCTATCTCCTCCCCGTCCCCCCCCCCCCCCCCCGCCCCCCACCCCCACCCCCACTTAAGCTTTGCAATGTCCTCATTCAAACGTAAAGAAGTAAAGATAAAGAAAACTCCTTGACAAATGAAGAACCGGTAACGTGCTAGCAAAGCTTCCAAAACCTGAAATACGTGACTAGAAAGACACGGATCAAATGCAAAGGCAATTGACAATCAACATGCATCCAACAATTAACACACAAGTCACAGATTCCGAGTGAAAGAAGGGCACATTGCATTCAAAATTAAAGAGTTTTAAGGCAAAAGCAAAGAAAAGCAGTAGTAAGAGTATCACAAGTATGCAAAAGTATCAATAATGCAGACCCAAGGAGCGAATAAAGAAATAACAGGAACAAAGGTAATAATATCACTAATCCGGTGGGGGCGCAAGGCTTCGGAAATAACCATCCAAGCGCTGATACAGGCCCTGAAACTGCTCATCCACATGGGTAGTCGAAGCATCAAATCTCTGATCCACGTAAGCTCGGAAGTCCTCTATCTCCTGCCTCTGATAATTCATTCCCATTTCGATTCTGGCCATCCTAGCATTGGCCTCGGCAAGATCCAATCTCACCGTCGCCATACTGATGTTCAGAGCACGCACGGACATGGGCTCATCACCCTCCTGCTGAGGTACCGGTCTCGGTGCATCATCCCTCCCCTCAATGTCCCAAATATACACCTGTTTGAACTCATCTGGCAGCTCCTCATAAGCAGCATATCCCCAAATATACACCAATTTGAACCGGCTGCGCGCTCGCTTTGGCCACCATGGCAATAACCGTCTCTCAAGGGGCTCCTCTTTCCACTCAATGATTAATCCCATATTCTTCCAATTGTCCTCATCCAAGAAAGGATACATGGTCAGTGGCTCCACCTTTTTGGGCCCCCATCCTAAATTTTTTTTGCGATCATGGTCACATAAGCCCCATGGCCTATAGCACCTGTGGCCTTGTTAGCCGCATCCATCATTCTCCCAGCCAAATCCCAAGTACAATTATACCGCCGTCCTTCCCTCTTCATGTACACAATGCCCAATTCGGTGGCCTGGATATTGCCCGCACTCTCATTACAGGCACAGAAGCTGCAACTCAAAATCTTATGTACTATCCTCCACACCACACTATCCAAATAGGTCGCCTTCGTTTTCCGTACATGATAGTTAGGTGTGTTGGGCTTCAAAGGGAAGGACCTTCAAATGTCCTCTAGCACCTCAGTGCTCCAGGTGGGGAGACTGGTCTCACCGTCATCCGAAAAACCAAACACGTCCCTCAGTGTAGCAAAGGAAACGATATATGGGCGTCTAACATCCAAAGAAAAAGACACCGGCTCATTATGACCAGGATGCCAATTCATCGTGGTGAAGAAGGTCGCGGTGAGCTCCGGATATGTGAGTGCATCTTTCTCTAAGAATTTCAACCAACCAATATTATCAAATAACGTCCGTATCTCATCCCACACGCCCATGCAGATCAAAGCATCTCTTTTAAAGAATCTTGTGGGGAAAACTGTTCTCAAAAGCACCCTATCATATGGGTTGCCAACCCCTACGACAACCACATTTCTTGTCTCACTTTGGGCCTGAGCCCTAGAAGTCCCTGAACTCGAAGCTCCTTCGACACGAGTATGCTTTGAACGTCCGATAGTACCTGAAATACGCAAAGATAACCAGGCAAAGCAAGCAATTATCATTCAAAGTTCACTCAGATAATACAACGAACACCTTGCGGGAATAATCCTAAGGTAGGTGTTTTAAGCTAGAATTCTTCAATCTACCCCAAACCAAAACAACACTACCCTACGTTAGCACAATCATAATTCCAAAATCACCCACAGTCTACTCCAATTCCAGATTTAAACACCAATGTATGACTAGAAACTAGGGTAAGCTACAAATCACCAAAACTCATCTAAAGTTCTACCCTAAGCACAAGGACTACTCCTAGCATGCAAGATATCAAAAGAGGAATCGATTACTTCCAAAATTTCTCATCAAATTCAACATGAATCCTATGGTGGAACTACCAAATTTGGAGAGAGAGAGATGTAAAATGTACCAAAAATAAAGGGGGTGTTTACCAACAAAAAGGAGAGAGAGAGAGGGCGTGTGTGTGCGGTGGTGGCGCGGCGGAGAACGGAAGGCGACGACGGCTCGCGGTGGCTTGGTGGTGGTGGCGGTGAAAATGCCTCTACTGCTATTCCCTCTCTCGTGTGTTGTGTGTTTGTATTGTGGGGAGGGAGATTAGGTTTTAATTTGTAAAAATTTTGCCCAAAAACGTGTTACTAAAAACCCAGCTTTTCACGATTTTGGCCCTGTAACGTGCGTTAACCCGTTTTAACCTTACGGGAGTAACAGGCGTTACTTCCCCTTGGCCTAGGCCCTGTGACTATTAATGGGTGTTACCAAATAGACACTGAGAAAGCGTAACGCCCGTTACCTACTCTATCACACGGCCCTGACTCCGTTAACGGGCATTACCAGATTATACTACGAAGGGTGTAACGCCCATTACCTATCAATTCGTTCCAAAAACTTTAAGTCAGACACAAACACTATTGGATGGTGCTTAATCAAGTTAATTTTCACAAATAAACACATAAAAATTCAGTCAAACCATAATACACCCATTTCAACGATAAATAAACACACCTCAAAGCACACATTACAATTTATAGCATCAATTCATTCGCCACACTAGCAATTCAAGCCTAAGCACATGCACAAACAAAATAGCTAAATAAATGGACCTCAACAATGACATTTAGGCTCAAATCACGGTTCAAGCATCTATTCCAACTTCAAACTTCGAACAACGTGCCAACTAACCTGCAAACGAGAGAGATAAACAGAGAATCACGAGAAAATGAGATGAAAGAACGACAAGAAAGAAAAGAAAAGAAAAATTAGTTCTAAGTTATAGTCGTTAGTTTGACTGTGCAATCCTGATTAGTCCACAGGGTTCAGTAACACACGCGAAGTGTGTTTTTCGATGGGCTCGCCAACTAGATACGACTTTAACCTCTGCCCATTCACCACAAACGTGCCCGAAGCTTCGTTTCCTATTTCCACGGCTCCACTTGACATCACCTTAATAACACGAAACGGACCGGACCAATGGGACTTCAATTTCCCGGGAAAGAGCTTCAACCTAGAGTTGAACAATAAAACCAGTTGGCCTACTTCAAACTCTTTCACCCGGATATGCTTGTCATGCCATCTCTTTGTTCTCTCTTTATAAAGTTTGACATTTTCATACGCATTGAGTCAAAATTCCTCTAATTCATGTAATTGCAAAGATCTCTTCTAGCCGGCTAGCTTCATATCAAAATTAATGGCCTTGATTGCCCAATATGCCTTATGCTCAAATTCTAATGGCAAATGGCATGGTTTTCCATAGACTATGTTAAACGGTGACGTCCGATAGGTGTCTTATAAGCCGTTCTATACGCCCATAGCACATCATCCAAGTTAGATGCCTAATCCTTTCTCGAGCTACTCACAGTTTTCTCCAAAATCTGCTTGATTTTCCTATTGGAAACTTCAACCTGCCCACTCAATTGGGGATGATACGGGGTCGCCACTCGATGATGAACTCCATTCTTCTTCAAAAGAATCTCTAGAGGCTTATTGTAGAAGTGAGAGCCTCCATCACTAACAAGAGCTCGAGGAACTCCAAATCGACTGAAAATATTCTTCCGCAGAAATCTCAATACAAGCTTGGAATCATTCGTCGGTGATGCTATGGCTTCAACCCATTTAGATACATAGTCAACTCCTACCAAGATGCACTTATTTCCATTGGATGACGGAAAAGGACCCATGAAATCAATGCCCCAGACATCAAAAAGCTCAATCTCAAGAATATACCTCAGTGGCATCTCATCTCTCTTTCCAATATTTCCTGTCCTGTGGCATGAATCACACCTAGTCACAAACTCGTGGGCATCCTTAAACAGTGAAGGCCACCAAAACCAGATTGTAACACCTTTGCAGCAGTCTTACTCGCACTAGTGTGACCTCCATAAGGACTGGAATGGCAATGACGAAGCACCTCTTCAATCTCATCCTTTGGTACGTATCTTCTCAGTGATCGGAGCAGTGTCTATAAAGCAACGACTCCTCCCAATAGTAATACTTTGCATCTAAAAGAAATTTCCTCTTTTGGTGGAAACTTAAGTCGGGAGGTACAATTTTACTAACCAAGTAGTTCACAAAATCTGCATACCACGGTACTCCAGAATCCACCTTAAACAATTGCTCATCTAGGAAATTCTCCACTATAACCTCTTCTTTATCCTCAGCTGTTTCCTCAATTTCCAATCTCGACAAGTGGTTAGCTACCACGTTCTCTGTGCCCTTCTTGTCCCTAATCTCCAAATCAAACTCCTGAAGCAACAATATCCACCTAATGAGGTGCGGTTTACTATCTTTCTTGGACAAGAGGTACTTAATAGCAGCATGATCAGTATATACCATAGTTTTTAAACCTATCAAATAAGAAAGAAACTTGTCAAATGCATGTACAATAGCTAACAGTTCTTTTCAAGTGGTGGCATAATTAAGCTGTGCATCATTGAGTGTTTTGCTAGAATATGCAATAACATGCAAACGTTTCTCCCTTCTTTGGCCAAGGACAGCTCCTATGGCCAAGTCACTAGCATCACACATTAGCTCAAACAGTAAACTCCAGTCTGGTGCCACTATAATGGGTGTTGAAGTAAGTTCTTTCTTCAACCTATCAAAAGCAATCAAACAGTCATTATCAAAGATAAACTCAGCATCCTTTTGTAAAAGCTTACAAAGAGGTAAGGTGATTTTGGAGAAATTCTTAATAAACCGGCGATAAAATCCGGCATGACCAAGGAAACTCCTAACTCCCTTAACATTAGTTGGTGGTGGCAACTTCGCGATCACTTCAATCTTGGCCTTATCAACTTCAATTCCTTTCTCTGAAATCATGTGGCCTAGCACAATTCCTTCCTTCACCATGAAGTGGCACTTCTCCCAATTCAGAACTAGATTAGTCTCTTCACATCTCTGTAGAACTTGGGATAAATTCTGTAAACACGATTTAAAAGAAGAACCAAACATAGAAAAATCATCCATAAATATTTCCATGGTACGCTCAATGAAATCGAAAAAAATGGCCATCATGCATCTTTGAAACATAGCAAGGGCATTACACAAGCCGAAGGGCATTCTCCTGAAGGCAAAAGTACCATAAGGATAAGTAAAAGTGCATTTTTCCTGGTCTTCCAGAGCTATAGCTATCTGATTATAACCTGAATATCCATCCAGAAAACAGTAATATGCATGCCCGGCTAATCTTTCTAACATTTGATCAACAAAAGAAAGGGGAAAGTGATCCTTCCTTGTCGCAGTGTTTAGTTTCATGTAATCAATACAAACTCTCCATCTCGTGACTGTCCTAGTAGGAATCAATTCATTATTCTCATTTTTAACTACAATCATCCCTCTTTTCTTAGGCACAACCTGAACAGGACTGACCCACTTACTGTCCGAGATGGGATAAATGATCCCGGTATCTAGCAGTTTTATTACTTCAGCCCTAACAACTTCTTTCATGTTTGGATTTAACCTGCGTTGGTGTTCTATGGAGGGTTTATGCTCATCTTCCATCAAAATTTTGTGCATGCAAATAGCAGGGCTAATCCCCTTAATGTCGGAAATAGTCCATCCTATTGCTCTTTTATGAGCTCTCAACACCCTTAATAAAGCATCTAGTTGTAATTCAGATAATTCAGCAGAAACAACAACAGGCAATGTATCAGATTCACCTAAGAATGCATACTTCAAATGATTGGGGAGGGGTTTCAATTCGAAGGTAGGGGCCTTAACGATTGAAGGGAGAGGAGTGGGCTTACCTGTACCCAACTTCTCATAAATAAACCTTTACTGGAATGGTACGAATGGAGTTGCCTTAAGTTCTCTCGAATAGGCAACAATTTCTTCAAGTAATTCCTCTCTATCTATTCTCTCTTCCAATCCCTGAAAACATAATTCAAGGGGGTCATCTTGCATTGCTAAAACTAAAATAATATCATCTACCATGAAACATTGTTCTCCCACTACTGGTCCCTTCATGGTTTTGAACAAATTAAACTCCACTTGCTTTTCCCCCACTCTTAGGTTTAGCAATCCATTCTTTACATCAATCAATGCTCCGGCTGTGGCAAGGAAAGGTCTTCATAGAATCAATGGCATATCTCGGTCCTCTTCTATATCAAGCACACGAAAATCCACCGAAAGATAAAACTTTCCGACCCTCACAAGGGCGTTCTCCAAGATTCCAGTGGGGTATGTGATTGATCGATCAGCTAATTGCAGTGACACTGTAGTTGGTTGTAGATCCTCTAAACCCAATTTCCTACAAATAGATAAAGGCATTAAACTCACACTAGCACCAAGATCGCATAAAGCTTTATTGAAAGTTAAATTGCCAATAGTACAAGGGATAGAAAAACTCCCTGGATCCTTAAGCTTCGGTGGAAGCTTATGCTGAATAATAGCGCTGCACTTCCCATTAAGTGCAATCGTGGCATACTCCTCCAATTTTCTCTTGTTAGAGAGGATCTCCTTTAGAAACTTAACATAAGTCGGCATTTGTGCTAATGCTTCTGCAAAAGGAATATTGATGTGTAACTCCTTAAAGATGCTCAAGAACTTCTCAAACTGTTTCTCCAATTTCTGCTTCAGCAATCTTTGGGGAAAGGGAACCGGTGGCACATACTCCTTGGGTGCCACATTTACCTTTGACTTTGATAGGGGCTCTTCCTTTTTCTCCTCTACACTTCCCTTCTTTGTTTCAGCTACCTCTTCATCCTTCTTACCGACAGTGTTGTCTTCTTCAGCATCTATAGGCAGCTTTGGTCCTTCGTATTCCTTACCACTTCTTAAGGCTATGGCCTTGCACTGTTCCTTAAGATTGTTTTTTGTTCGATCTAGTAACATCCCTTGTCCACTTGTATTCAATGATTGGGCTATCTGACCGATCTGAGTTTCCAAATTCTTATTTTGATTCACCACCTGCTCTACTTGAGTTTTCAATTTCTGATATTTGTCCGAAGACACGGCTATGAACTTCTCAAGTGCAACCTCTCATCCCTGCTTCTATTCCGGAAAGGGTCGAGTATGAGGAATGTAAGGTGGAGGTTCTGGTTGCATCAGATAACTGCCTGGAGTATGGACTAGGTCTAGTTGACGTAGACCTTGAGGCCTTGGTTGAAACGGCGGTCTGAGTTATGGTATTGATTGCTGAGGATAGTTCCCCCAACTAGAGTTGTAGGTGTTTGCATTATTTGCATAACTCACTTGCTCTTGCTCCTGCTCTCCTGCATTGGAATAATGACATATGTTAAACACATGTGGACCACTACAAATATCACAAGCTACCTGCACTGGTTGGAATTGTGTTCCAATTGCATTCACGGAAAGTTGGTTTAATCTGTTATTGAGAGCTTTAATTTGGGCATTGATGGCGGTTAGGCCATCGAGCTCTATGACTCCTGCTGCAACCTTAGTCGGTTGAGAATGGCTCCTTTCATGCACAAAAACATCATTCTGTGACATATTCTCTAATAGTTCAGCAACAACTATCTCGAACTTTGACAAGAAAGCTCCGCCAGCAGCGGCATCCATCGCTCCTCTAAAGGTAGGGAACATCCCATAATAAAATGTCTGAATCAGTAACCAACCAGGAATCCCATGATGTGGACACTTCTTCTGTAAATCTTTAAATCGCTCCCAAGCCTCATAGAAAGGCTCTCCATCCATCTATCAGAAACTTTGAATCTTATTCCTGTACTTCATAGTTTTGCTGAGAGGGAAAATTTTGGCTACAAAAGCCTGAGTAAGTGCCTCCCAGCTTAGAAAGAATTTATTCGGTACAGTACTCAACTATGCCTTGGCTCGTTCCCTAAGTGAGAATGGGAAGAGTCTAACTCGGATGGCATCAGGTCTGACATTATGGATCTTGAAAGTATCATACACCTCAAGAAAGTATTCAAGATGTGAAGTCGGATCCTCCAGTGGTAATCCCTAAAACGGATTATCTTGCAGCAAGTTTATGATAGCTGGTTTGATCTTAAAGTTATTTGCTACAATAGGGGGACGAGTTGCAGTCTGAATCGCCCCCGCATTCGGTAAATTGTAATCTCTAATCGCAGGAGGAGGTGGCTCTTCCATCCCTCCGTCTCTTGCGTTGGTAGGATCTTTGGTCATCGAATCTGCACAAGGTCAAGGAAAGTCCTTAACTCAATTCCGCAATGACAAAGACTACAAACACAAGATAGAATAATGGTCTAAAGCACTGGATCGAAATATTCAAGTAATACTGATTTAAAACACCTTCCCCTGCAACGACGCCAAAAACTTGTTGTATGATTTACTTAAGTTAAAACTAATCGTGCAAGTGTACACTAACATACGCGTAGCACAATAGGATCGTACCCACAGGGAAGGGAAATCAATCACTACTCAATATCCTTCTCTAATCTAAAGACCGAACGAAAAGCAATTTTCGTTCGGTCTATTAATCTACTAAAAACAGAATTAACAATTAACTAGAATTAAACGAAAGTAACAACTAAAACACACGAATTAACTTCAGTAAACTAAATAGGCAGGGGAAAGTAATGAATCATACAATCCAGAGCCAATATAATACTTGTCTGACAGGTGTAATTCTACAACCTAGTCACTTATATTTGTATTACCCTGTCTCAAGGTGTAACCAAGTGCTTAATTAGTGTTCAATGTTGCTCTCACAATCACCAATAGTTAATTAAACCATAGGAACAAGACTAGTGCAATTCAATATTCTAGCGGCTCGGCATGGAATAAGATTACAGTTGTATAAGCTAGGACCAAATCTCTTTGTATCCTACAACTTACAAGTTATGAAAACCATCTAAATTACCATCAATCTCTCGATCTATAGGCAATTATAATTCATGCTAAGGTTGGCCAGACCGTTACAATTCAAATTAAGCCCGCTTTCAAAACTAAGAATTACACAAGTCATTCAAGCATTATATCGAACATCTATCATGCATTCGTCATCACTCCCCTAGGTCTAGAGAATTAGCTACTCATAATTGAAGCAAAACTCATAAAATTAAAGGAAATTGCATTGAAAGAAATCATATTCATCAAACCTAAACAAAGTCTAAAAATCAACCTCATAAACATTCTAGAAATTCTGGAAAATTAAATCTAACATATGAAACTAAAATTAGGAGGAATTAGTTTAAATAATAAAGCAACAATAAAACCGGAAAAACTGAATTAGTTTCGAATTGATCCGTCTGAATCCTCTGAAAAACTCTTGAAAACGCCCAGCAGCTCCCTTCTCCAAGCTAACCCTGAACTTTTTGGAAGAAGTCCCAAAACAAGACTTCTAAACGCACTTAAATATCAACCCTAATATCTCTCGCCGACAGCAGTAATGGGTGTTACCTATCCATGTGCATTTCTTGTTAACGCCCGTTACAAGGCTAAATCGTGTCTGCGCTTTTATAAGTGGTAACGGGCGTTACCATTTTTCTTCAGCCCAAGGGTAACGTGTCTTACCCTTCCTACACCAGAAATCATCTCCTACTGTCTCTGGTAACGGGCGTTACCAGAGTTATACTGCCCGTTACTCCCATGCTTCGCCTCAAGTGATGCTCCTGTGTCTGTTAACGGGAGTTACTGAATTTGAACTCCTAAATGCTAATGGGGGTTACCACAGTTTCTTCCAAAAATGCGTGAATTTGCTTTGCTTCGCTGTTTCTCATCACCAACTCCTAAAACACCTAAATGGAGCAAAATAAACGCATACACGCATCAAACGACACAAAAATATACTCTAATCAATGCTCAAAATCACACAAATTCTACACTCAACAGACGTCGATCAGTCAGCTATTCCTTAGACTCAAAAGGGAGATTGTATAATAAGTCCTTCATCGGCTCGATCAAATGATGTCTTCGACCATCTTAGGCTAGGGATGTGTTGGACGGAATTCACGCGGGGCAATGCTGAAACCATCTCGGGGTCGTTCCTTAGCAAAAAAGGTGTCTAGTTAAGTTAATCGAAAACCCAATCGAAACTGATTTATCCTGTTTGGTTCTGTTCAGTTTTCAATCTTTTATGAACACCAATAGTTAAATGCAGAACAATTTTTTTACTATTCATAATCTTACCTAATTTGATTGCGAACTACCTAAGTAAACTATCTTTAAACTTTATATGAAGAAGAAGCATGGAATCAGTAAGAGTCCTCTAATGCATGAGTATCAAATTTAATTTAAGTAAAAACCAATGGCTTATATTTTCAAATGTGGTCAACGGGTCAGATCTGGACCAGATTAAGAAAATTTAGATTTGAATCTGACAAGAAAGTTAAAAAATCGGATCTAAATTTGAATCTTGAATTCAAATTTATTGATATTGAGATTGTATGTAATCGGTCCGATCAGATCGGATAAAAGATCTAATTCAATTAATAATAAAATATAAATTTTTAATAAAGCAATAAATATAAAAAGATTAACATAAATATGTAATATTTTACAAATAATTATTATTTAATGAATTATTTAATGGTTTTATTTATATTTATTTAAAAAGTTCAATTTAAGATTATTAATAAAGAAAAATATATATCCAGAATGATATTGTGAATTACAAAAACAACGCTAACTCCAAGAATGTTGAAATCACTCACGTTTATAGGAAAGGTAACATTTAGGCGTACAACCTCACGGTACGAGGTGCTTTAGAGCAAATGGATTGGTTTTATCCGGCAATGCTAATGAACGAGGAAATGAGAAGAATCATCAAACTTGATAAATTGGGAGTTCCTACTTAACGGTGTTAATATATCTTTAAATGTGTTGTTTAATTATTTATACAGAAGGGAGTTCTTTTATTACCCCTTATTTCATAGATGTTTTTGGAGATAAGCTAATCGTGTTTAATTTGGATTTGGTAGTGAATACGAAGTGTGATCGTTTAGCCTTCTATGGAAGTTTGAGCAATGGGAAGGAAGAACTCCTTCAGGCTTTTCATGACATGATTACTAGATTGACTAGTAATCAGGTACATCTATGGCCTTTCTTGAATTCCATCTTGAACAAGAGATTAAGAATTGTTAGGAATAAACGAACAGTTGAATATCAGACAACACTTCTTTATATCCTCTTATTTGATTGTGTGATTACTTTTAAGTGCATATGTAGAAGAACTCCTCTAATCTTGTTGGCTTATAGGACTCAATCACTTAGGCAAAAGTGGTTTATGAAACTAGCCCTAAAATCATATAAGCTGAGATTAGAAATTACTCCAAGTCGATGAGTCTAAAAGACAGTGGGATTGTCAAACTGACTCGATTGATACTTGCTCGTGTGATCACACCCTTAAGAAGGATCACCTTGTTTCATAGGGTGTAAAATGTATAGTTGATACGTGTGATACATGGGGGTGCTCATTCCCTATGAATTAGTACACGGAGGTGTCCCCGTGTCAGAAGATTCCTAAATGGAAAAAGAAGTTTTTATTTCTCGAAATAGAAACTTCTAGATTAGGAAATATCTCACGAGTCATTGATGTGATTAATTAGTCCTTCAAATTGAGATTCCATTGGTGTTTTATGTGAGCTTACTCTGCAGTTTTAGGTATATGCCTAAAAGGATGTCGTTCGAGAAGCTGAATTACGACATATATTAGGATTGCAAAAGTGGCACATGAAAGCATACGAGAATCAATAAAGAACTTACACTCGCTTTAGCAAGTTGATCTCTTATTGTCTAAGTCATTCATATTCCATCTAGGAGTCCTTGGTCGAAGCAGTGGATCGAGATCAAGAAAAGGGTTTCTTGGGTAGAGATCAAATGGATATGAAACGCACTTAACTTTAAAATCAAGGTTATTAGGGTTCTAATTATTCCCTTGCCCTAGACCTTGATTGAGAGATAGGTTGTAGTAGGACCTTATCTTATATATGTCAATGACTTAAAGCTTCTTTCGAATTGATACATTCTTATTCAGCGGGGTCACACACCTATTTCTAGGCTGTGGTAGTGTGATTTGTGAACTGATTAATTAATAAGGTTATTAATTAATTAATGTCACTGCAATTGAATTAAGAACCTAGGGGGTCACACACAAATGTCCAATCACGAGGGTTTAGGCTTGAATCGATTAATCGAGTTGATCAAACCAACCAAACGGTTGGAAAAGGGCCACACATACGTGTGGCACGTGTGGGGCACGTGTCAGTGTGTGACACGTGTAACGTGATGTTGATGATTAAATGTCCTAATTTGGAAATAAAGTCTAATAAATAATTAATTATTAGCATCAATTTATTTCTTATGAATAAATAAAATATCTCTTGAAAATATCTAAAGGAGTTAGATAGAGTTTCTTGCAAGATGAGTTGATCTAAAAGGAGTTTTGATTAAAGCAGAAAGCCTTTTCTTTTCTAGCAAGAAATCATATGGGAAGAAGGTTAGGAAACCTTCCCCTCATAGGATAAGGGGTTCGAACCCCTTAGTTATATAAGGGTGGGGTTTGAACCCCATGAGAGATGATAGACAAATTTCCTTTATCCAAATTACATCACATAAATCCTAGAAAGCTTAAACACTAAATATAACACTAGCATCCTCCCTATTTAGATCGTGATCGAGGTTGGTGTAGACTATTCTCTAGAGGATTGCTAATTTGGAATCTTGAAGATTCGAAGGAGTTCGTGGGACTTGCCGCTTGAAGCACGTTTGTGGGCAGCTCAAACGTGTTAAGAAAGTTTATTTAAAGAAAGTTCTTAAACACCCTATAGATTGAGAATAGAAATTGCAAGTTTACGATCTAACTTTTGGGGAAAAAATTTTAAATTCTATTGCGTTTACGTTTCCGTTTCCCAACAAGAGCTGTTAATGCTTTTGATCTTGTTGTGGCCGAAAACATCTTTTCCTTGCAGGAAAGGAATGCTGAAAATTTGTGTCACGGGACACTATATAGTTCCCAAAGGTGGCTAGATTGTAACGTTCCTATTGACGCTTATGTAGATAATGCCCAGCACCAACCAAACACTTTTTACGACAATACTGTGGATACTAGCGACATAACGGCGATCACCCGTTGCAAGATGTGGGTCACACTGACTTCCATCAATTTTGCCCGGAAGGTTGGGCACCTCGTTTTGTGGCCAATGGATGGTCCATTTTGTGTGCTTAGTAAGAGGGGTCATGACTCGATTCTAGGCCAGAAGAAGCTCCTCTCTAGCCCTATGGCTATGCTCTGCCTCTGTAATAATAGGCATTTTAATTTTATTGCCCACTGTTTGATATTTTTAGATGTTGTTGTGTTCCATGGGCATCCGTGTCACAACATTATCAATAATCCGTGGATCATGAATTTGTGTATTTTCTTCTGTGGTTTGGTTGGTAATATGTTAGGTGGGGGTCTCGTTAATCTCCCTACAGCTTCTTGTTGGATTTTTCTAAAAAAAAATAAGAAAAAAATAAAGAAAAATATATCATTTTTTATAAATAACTCAAATTTTATTTTATTTGTAGTGATACTCATGAATTTTAATTTTAGTTATTTTATTTTAATTTTAGTGATACATAGGGTTTGTACAAATGGTTAATGGGTTCATTCTCCAGGACGAGGTCTTGAGTTCAAATTCCATTCGGATGTGCATGTGTAAAAAAAATTAGTTATTTTATTTAATATCTTTTATTAATAAAATAATTAATCTAATAAAATATTACAAAAAGTCAGATTCAAATCATTAATGGGTCGTATTCCCTAATTCTATATTCAATTCATTTTCTTTTATATTTATAACTAAATATAATCTATCAGATGGATATGTTCAAATTCGAATAATTAATCTAATAAAATATTACAAAAAGTCAGATTCAGCTCATTAATATATCGTATTCCTTAATTCTATATTCAATTAAATTTTTTAATATTTTTAATTAAATATAATCTATCGAATGAATATGTTCAAATTCGAATCGTACTCAAATTAAAATCGGAGTTGTTGATAACCCTATTCAACAAGAATTCAAAGACAACTATGGGTAACAATTTTTGAAAAGGTTTTTAGGGCACCATCTATATTATATATTAAGCGAGAAACCAAATAGTAACCGTTTTGGTATCTTAATATCCTTTTTTTTTTAAATTTATCTTTTATCTGTTTTCTTCTCTTGCGTTCTTCTATTTTTTTCATTTCATTTATTTATTTAATTCCTCAAACCATATGCTTTTAACTTTTCTTTTTCTCTTACCTCACTTGAATCCCTTTTCTTTTTTATATAATTTATCTTTTTTTAAAGATAGTATTATTTGGTGTTTTATTCTTTTATATCATTTGTTTATTTAATTATCATAACTTAATAATTATATTAAAAATATTATAAAATATATATTAATATAAAATTAATTTTAACATATTTAAATAATATAATTTTTTAATTTGTACACACAATGAGTGTACCAAAATTACTAGTATATATAAAATCTCCACCTACGGTAAAATAGATCACATTTCAACATTAAACAACTTCAAATACTCGCATGTTTTAACTCATAATGTTTGGAATTTGAATAGCAAAATACACTTAACACTCAAACTCACGTGTCAACATGGGTTGACCAAGTGGATTGAGGATTCTTTCTCGAAGGAAATGATCCGGGTTCGAGTCTCCCTGACCACTTGAGGTGTGTGTTATTAAAAAAAAAAAAAACACACTCAAACTCACATAATATTAATGGAGAAAGAACTACCAGATTCACTTGAAAAAAAATAATTTGTAAAAATTGATTAGTACATAAAAGGATTTGTGAAAAATGATTAGTACATAAAAAATGAATTGTAAAAATTACTACTACATAAAAATGATTTCTTAGACCTTAACTTAAACTTAAATCATGTATCACAATTAATAGAAAACGCTTGATATCTCTTATACATGAATAACTTTAATTCATGAACCAACTAAAAACATTGAAGAGCAAAAAATACATGAACAGATAAAGGGTAATGTGGGATAAATCCCAAATTGGGCATCATATTTTTACTTAACTCCTCATTTTGGCAAAATGTCGTATAATTTTCACATAATGTAGTACTTAAAATACCTCTCAAAATATGCTGTATAATTTTCACAAAATGTAGTACTAAAACCTTCTAATGCCGTATTGATATCCTATTATGTTGTATAATTTTATGAGAAGTAAAATAAAAATATTCCAAACTGATGGGGAGTTATTTCAAACTGCCCCAAAAAAAAATTATAGATAAAATTTAATCTAGAAAAACAATGATTCTAGATTAATTAATAGACTTTTCATTTTTCAACAAACAAAGGCGGAGAGTGTCGACGGCGTCGGCCCCCTTAGCTTTCAATAGTTTTTGTAGGGTTAGTAGAGTCGTGTGCTTGATTTGCCTCGTGTAGAGATGGATCAGCAGTGTATGTTTATGTTTTTCTTTTTTCCTTTTTTTTTTTTTTTAATGATTCTATGTGTGTGGATTTGATGAGACATTTTCCAAAATCCTATTTTTCCTAAAACAAGTTAAGAAAATACCACCCCTTTTTGAGCTTTTAATAAAATACTAGAAGTTGTGGATGGGAACCACGACTTCAAAATTTTCATTCAACCTTGGGGTTTTTCCCTACTATTCATGAATAGTAAGAATAGTATACAATTTTGTAAAATTATTTTTCAACCCAACTCTTTTTATAAAAAGGGCAATATATTTTCTAAAAATATCAAATAAACCCCTAAATTTAGAAAACTGATATATTACATCATGAATGATAATTCAGATGATGATTTTAGTAGAGAATTATTACTTGCGTGTAACTTTTGTAAATGTTTTGATGAAGATACATCTAATAAACATTTTAGGCATTTTGTAAAACAATTCTTAACTAATAGAATGAGAATGTTAGGAAAAGAACATATAGAAAAACATAAAATAAATCACATAAACTGTGATGAAGACTGTGCAAAAACAAATAAAAAATTAAATTTTATAAATAAAATTATAATAGCTATAGAACAAATTTATGAACAAGACAATTAAATTAATAAAAAGAATAATATGAATAAAGAAACCTTTAGAGCTATGGTTTTTAATATATTAGATGCATATATACAGTTATATCATATTCGGCCTTTAATAATTGAAGAATTATCATTTTGTTTTTATTTAGAATTTGTTTGGCACAATTTATAAGTATAAAAATGCCGAGTAAATAATATAAAAGGATTCGTGAATTAATAAAAAATATACAAGTGAGTATAGATTTTCAACGAGCTAGAATTAATATTGAGAAAGAAAAATTAGAACTTATTAGAACTATTAATAAAGATAATTTATTTAATATTGAAGAATATCATATCATTAAACAAATAGGGTTTCATGAAGCAATGTTAGCTTCTGAAATAAGAAGACAAAAATATATTGAAAAGACAATTATCTAATAATCATGTTTAATATCACTTTTAATATCATGTTTAATATCACCCAAATACCAAATATATTCCGCGTCTAAGTGGTATCAAAGCTATACAATCCATATAATAAATAATAAAACAAAATGAAAATATTTGATAAAAGGAAAATAATTGAATCAATAAAATATTTTGATTCAATGTATAATTGGTATAAAAACCAATATAAAAAATATCCTAATAAATACTATTATGATAGAATGAATAATCATAAAAAAGATAGAGATTACTATATAAATCTTTTGGCAATATAAATGGTAAGATTATTAAAAAATAACCAAGTTTTCCATTTAAACAAATGAATTAATAATATAAATAATGTTTTAAGGTTAAAAACAATACTTGAAGAATATAATAGGGAAAATAAAAATAATAAAGAAAATAAAGAAATAAACAATAAAATAAAGTTGTGTCAACAAAAAATAAGAAAACAAAAAGAATATGCTTCGAAAAATTGGCAAAAATGGAAAAAGTCATAAAAACAATAATAGAAAGTTATATAATAGAAATATTATTACATACAACTTTGATATATTTAAACTTCTGCTCAGATAAATGGAATTTAAATGAATCATATACAGAAGGAGGATATGAATCCTATGATGATACGGATTGGCAAGTCGCTTCACCATAATGAATCATATTGAATCAGTTGCAAATGCTATAAATACATTATTAGAAGAATTAGTAAAATTAAAATCTGAAATAAAGAATATAAATATAGAAATCCAAGTTATTAGAATTGAAATAAAACAAATAAATAATCTTATCCAAGATAATATTAAAAAGACCAAATTAGATAAGAAAAGAGAAATAGAAAAAACAATAAAAACACCTACTAAAATTGTTACTATACCAACAGAAAAGAAATATCAATCTGGATCATTTGATGAATATATGTATACAATATATCTTCCTAAATTACTAAAGGAACAAGATGATAGAGAAAATAAAATAAAGGAAGAATCAAAATTAAAAGAAATTATAGAAGAAGCTAAACTAGAAGAGAAAATTGAGAACAATGAATGAGGTAAATGATTTAATAGAAGAATTTGAGAAAATAAATCTAGATGATATAGTTGAATATGAAGTTAGAATGAATACAACCGGAGGACCTTCAGGAGTAACCAATGAAACTCCAGAATCCTCTATGGGTTCTAACGATAATTACCCTAAAACATACTATAGACCTAAGAGAAATAAAGAACAAAGTAAGAAGAATATATCTTATAATCCAAAATATCAACCCACTGAACAATATAGTGAACCTATAAATCTCCAAGGAAGTAAATTAAATCTAGATTGTCAAGTAGATAATAGAAAAGCTATAGTAAAGTGGCAGAACGATATGATAGCCTTTTTATTAACCCAGGATGATATAATTGTTAGGAATAGTGCCCTAAAAGCCGATTGTATATCCGCTTTGTACTTTTTCTTATTGTAATCACAGACAATCTTTGAATGAAATAACGAATTGAGGCAACACTTCTTTATACACTCTTGTTTGGTATGGGTTTACTTTATCTGTGCATGTATGAGAACTCCCCTAATCCTGATGACTTTAGGACTCTACCATTTAGGTGAAATGGTTCATGAAACGAGCCCTATTTCACATAAGTCATGATTAGTAAAATACTCCAAGCCGATGAGTCCTACCGATAGTGGGAGTGTCAACCTGACTCCTCTAAGGCTTGCTTGTGGGATCACACCCTTAAGAAGAACCACCTTGTTTCATGGAGGTGCAAAGTGTATAGTTGATACGTGCGTGATACATGAGGGTGCTTACTTCAATAAGTAAGTTCACTGAGGTGCCCCGTGTGAGAACATTTCTAAATGGGAAAGGAAGTTTCTATTTCAGGAAATGGAAACTTCCAGATTAGGAAATATCTCACGAGTCATTGATGTGATTAATTGATCCTTAAACTTGAGGTTCCATGTCACTTTATGAGTTAACTCTGTAGTCTTAGGTATAAGCTTTAAAGGGTGTCGCCTTAGACAACTGATTCAAGGCTTATGCTGGGGCTGCACAAGTGACTCATGAAAGTGAATGAGAATCAAGAAAGGACCTACACTTGCATCTGCAAGGTGATCTCTTATTGTGTAAGTCATTCATATGCCATATGGAGTCCTTGGCCAAGGCAGTAGATCAAGACATCAAGAAAAGGGTTTCTTGGATTGAGATCAAATGGATATGAAATGCACTTTCCTTTAAGACCGGATTATTAGGGTTCTGATTATTCCCTTACCCTAGATCTTGGTTGAGAGATAGTAAGTAGGAGGATTGTATCTCACATGAATCAATGACTTAAAGGTTCTGTCGAATCCGAACATTCCAATTCAGCTAGGGGTTAAACACCTGTTGCTAGACTATGGTCGTTTAATCTGTGAACTGATTAATTAATTAGTGAATTAATTAATTAGGGTCACTGCTAATTGAATTGAGAACCTAGAGGGTCACACACAACAACTTGGTTACATGATTAAACGAGTTAATCGGGCCAAGAGGGTTCCACACCTGCGAACCACGTGAGTGGCACGTGTCCTTGTGACACGTGTCTCACACGTGTGTAAATATATGTGTATATTTATTTATGTGTTAAATAATTAATGTGATTAATTATTTAATAGACTTTGGTTTAATTTTGAATTAAAAGGAAAGTCTTATTTTGGAGAAAAATAATCTATTTAATTAATTACGAATTAATTAATTAGATAAATAAGTTATTTATTTATAAATAAAGTATAATAATATCCAAAAGGGTTTGGATATTTTAGCTCTCTTAAAAGTTGATTTGAATTAGAATTCAAAGTCAAAGTCAAAATTACTTGATGATCAAGTAATAGGAGAGAGGGACCAAAATCCTTAGCCCATAAGGACTAGGGATTTTCGGCCACCCCTCCCTTTCCTATATATAGGGGAGCTCATGCTCCCCTCAGAGAGTGATTGATTTCTTTTGGTTCATGTGTTGAACACCATCCTTTCTCCAAGATAAAATAAACCCTAGGTAAGCCTAAACACTAACTAGGGAACTAGCATCCTTACTAGTTAGATTGTAGTCAAGTTGGTGGACTATCTCTAGAGAGCTTCAAGTTAGAAGTTTTGAAGATTCGAGCTTTACCAAGGAGAAGGGATCAAGCCGCGAGAAGAGCGTTCTTGGGTGGCTTGAAACGCTTCAAGAAAGATTATTGAAAAGTAAGTTTCTAATCTCTACGAATTTGGATACACGATTGCGAGTCCAAGATCCTTTTGTTGGAAAAATTTTAAATTTCCGCTGCTTTCTGATTCCTGTTTTCCAACAATATATTGGGGAGCTAGTAAAAAGAGTGAATATATTATAACTACGTTTGATGGAATAGTTCTTAAATGGTGGGAAGGAGTATCTCCTGATATACAAGGAATAATGAAAGTTGGAATGGAAACTGGATTTGATATAGATATAAGAACAGGAGTACAAAGTATAGTTGCAAATATATCTGATGAATTTTTAGGAGAATCATGGATAGCTAATAAAGAATTAGAAATAGAAAGAGAAAAAGATGAAGCAAGAAGTAATCTTATAAACCTAAGTATATTCTCGATGTACAATATAAAAAATTATGTATGTGAATTTAGATATTATTATTATACCCAATATTATAGTACCGAATCTCAAGAAATAATGCTAAATATGTTTTACACTAAACTTCCTTATCCCTGGAATAACCACATGAATAAAGTATGGAGGGAAAAGAAAGAGAAGTATCCTCAAAATCTTGGAGGAAGAATAAAAGTATTAACATTAGAACTTAAAAGAATATGTGGTGAACAACAATTATATAAAAAATCTAAAAGAATAACTAAACTCTGTTGTGATACAATAGAATTACCTACACAATGGGGAAGTAATAGAAAGACATACCCTAAAAGAAATAAAAGAAAATTTTATAAGAAAAAATATAAAAATTTTCAAAGAAAAAATATTAAACCTAGAAGAAAATTTTTCAAGAGAAATAAATATGAAAACAAATCTAATAAGGAAAGAAATAAAAAAATTAATTAAATGTCAATGTTGGAATTGTGGAGAACAAGGTCATAAATCACCTGAATGTCCAAAACCTAAAGCGAAACATATTGAAAATATAGAAATCGAATTTTGAGAAATAAGAGATGAATTTGAAGAAGTTTCTGATATAGAAAACTATCTTGGAAAAGAAATATATATGGAAGAATCCGATCTATCCGAAAATGAAATACCTTCAGAATTAGATACTGAATCAGAATGAGTTCTGAAATAATAGAATTATCTGATGAAGAAATAGAGATTTATGAAGGACCAAAAGGATATGCAAAGCACATTACCTTCAATAAAGAAACCTTAGATAAGATAAAGAAACTAAAATTAAATGCTACAAATCCTAGTCAAAGTATATTTAAAGGGATATCAAGTCTTATAAAAAGAAAGAAAATAAATATATATGATTACCATGAAGTAGAAAAATCTATAAACATTGAACATACTTCAGGGTAGGTTAAGATTAATTTGTTAACAAGAAATACTATAAATCAAGCTTTGAACAAAATAAAAGATAAAAAGGAAAAAAGTAAAATACAATATATATATTTAAGAAGAGTTCAATTCCTAATAAAATCATTGTTTAGAGAAGGAATAGATAGTCCTATAGTACTTTCTCTTCATGATCAAAGATTTACAGATGCAAAGAGAAGTCATCTAGGAACAATAGAAGGAAATTTGTGTTATAAACAAATATTATTTGATTTATATCCTAAATATAGTGTGAATATAAATGATCATAATATAGACAAAACATTGAGTTTACATTACAAATTCATAAAAGATATAGGATTGAAAGATAAAAGTAAGGCTTTCTCCATTTACTATAGAGCATTATATGTTCTAAGTAATAGTAATTATGGAAAAATTTATCAAGATAAACCACATTTAGAAATAGATGAAGAATGAAGGGGAAATAGCTTAAGCTAAATTACCTCTTCTAGAAGACCCTAAAGAAATAACAAATTATGAATTAGAAATCATAAATAAACATTTAATAGAAGAAGGATCTTCTAGTAAAACTCCTCAAATAGAATTTGAAAAAAATAGTATAATTAGAAGAAATCAAAAAATGAATATAACCAGAACTTTAAGTATAAATAAAAATTCACTAAATAAAACAATGATCATTTTAGGAGAATACTTTAATGGTCAAGAATATATTAAAGAACCAAAAATATTGATAGACACAGGAGCAAGTGCAAATCACTTTGCTAAGATAAAAAATAAAGGGTTAATGATAGAAACCTTAATGAGAGTTTCTATTATGAAAACTTTGAAGGAAAGATAGTTGCATGTAACCAACAAATATCTATCCCAATAAATATTGATAAATCTAGAGTAATTGTTAAATGTTATCTAGATGAAAACATGATGGGAAGTTCCTATGACATAATTTTAGGAAATGCTTTCCTAGATAGTTGTAATTACTATAAAATAGAAAAAGATGGAGTAACACTCCGTATAGAAGACAAAGTTATATATTGTCCAAGAATAAAATGAAAGGATATAATTTTACAGTTAGTGTGCTCATTCAGGTAGGAATAAGAGAAACTCCTGAAAAGGAAATAATAACTTGTGCTTTAATAGATGCTGGATCTGAAATAACTATTTTCAAAACCTTCTTGATTAATAAATGGAAAGAAGATGGAAAAATCAGAATAAAAAGTGTGATTGGTAAATCACAGGATATACACAGATCAACAAGGGATGTTGATATTATCCAAGGAAGTAAAATAATAATGGTTCCTAGAATATTTGAATATAATGAACTAGAAGTTGATATATTATTAGGAAATGATTTCCTACAACAATTTCAATATTATATGCGAAATGCATATTCTATTGTGCTTAAAACAGAATGTGGACATTTATTAAAATTACCACAATTAAACCATCCTTTCAGAGTTCATCCAGCTAAGCGTGGTGGACACTCCATATATGAAAAAAAATACAAACACCAATAAATAAAATAGTTATAAAAAGAATAAACTTACAAACGGTTACTAGCAAAATAAAAGAAAACTATAGTGACCACCATTGGCTTTTTGGAAAAAAGATTACCCAAAAGGTAGAATAGAATTAACAGATAATATAATAATTAAAGAAAGACCCATGAGATATACCTTAAGTGAAGAAAATGAATTTAAAAAACAAATTAAAGAACTTTTAGATAAAAGATTAATTAGGAAAAGTTTTAGCCCATTTTCTAGTCCAGCATTCATGGTAGTGAAAGAAGCTGAAAAGAAAATAAATAAAGCAAGAATGGTAATAAATTATTAAAGATTAAATCATTTCACTAAGGGCGATAGTTACCAATTACCCAATAAAGAAGTACTAATAGACCTAGTAAAGAATAAATCATATTACTCAAAATTTGATTGTACATCCGGATTTTGAGAAGTAAAAATGGATAATGATAGCATTCGATATACAGCCTTTAGTGCCCCTCAAGGACACTATGAATGGTTAGTAATGCCATTTGGATTAAAAAATGCTCCATTAATATATCAAAGAAAGATGGACGATATATTTAGCAAATATAGAGAATTCATGGTTGTTTATATAGATGATATTCTTATTTGTTCAGATACTATAGATAAACATAGAGAACATCTTTTGCTCTTTGCTAAATTATGTAAAGAGAATGGTATAGCCCTGTCTGAAAGAAAAGCAGTCATAGAAACTAAAGAAATTGAGTTCTTAGGATTAAAACTGAGTGTTGCAGGTATAAAATTGCAACCGCATATATCTAGGAAAATAGTTGAGTTTCCTGATAAATTAGAAAATAGAAAACAAATAGAAAATTTTTTAGGATGTCTTAATTATGCTGACGGTTTCATACCTGAGTTAGCTAAGAAAAGACATGCAATACAAAAGTTATTAAGAAAAAATAATACAAAAGGTTGGGCTCCAAGACATACAGAAATTGTCATAAAGTTAAAGGAAGAATGTAAAACTCTTCCAGAATTAAGGCTTCCTGATAAAAATGATAACTTAATTTTTCAAACTGATGTGTCTGATTTATATTGGGCTGCAATCTTGAAAACAGATCTTAATGAGATTTGTAGATATTCAAGTGGTACTTTTAAATCAGCAGAAATAAATTATACTACACATGAAAAGGAGTTATTAGGAGTAATAAATGGGATTAAAAAGTTTTCACTTTTCCTACTCCAAAAACCTTTCATTGTTCATGTGGATAACACTCAAGTTCCAAGTCTTGCGAAAAATAAATTACCCACTGAACCAAATTATAGAAGGTTACATAGATGGCAAGTTTTCCTATCTCTCTATGATTTCAAAATCATTCCCATAAAAGGAACTGATAATTTTTTAGTAGACTTTTTATCCAGAAATGTAGATTTTGATTCAAAATGAAGGCCGATATATGGGTATACATATATCTAGTCCATCTCAAACGGTAGATGGTAAAGACAAGATCAAATCCGTTGATGGGTGGTGATTTCCCAAAAATCACTTATAGAAAATTTTGAAGAAAATTTTTAATAAATCTTTCTCTCTTTTATAGATGGAGGATAAAATTAATATTTCAGAAATAAAAGAAGAGATCTCGCATATCAACATTATGGCAAAAGATCTCTATGAAGGAGTTGTTCTTCTAGAACAATATATGTATAAAAATCTCCCTCCGCTGGTAGATTTGGTCACAGAAAACTTGGAAAAGGTAAATAAAGTAACTCAAAAATTAGAAAAATATATTGAAAAATTTGAGTTAATAAATATGGAAGAGGCTGAGCCATCTGGTGAGAAAAATAAAGAAGAAGTCAAAAATAAAGTTCCTTCAGTCATTGAGATAAAACTGGAAAAAGAGTCTTCTCCAAAGGCAATAAAGATTGAAATAGAAAAATATGTTCCTAACACTGAATGGGAACATTTATATGTCCATACAGTTGATGAAGTATATAGTATGGAAAATACAGATAGATTCTTCTCCAAAGGAAAAAAATCTATATCCAAGATTGACTTGCATCATGGGAGCCTGTCCCGAAGCAGTTTATAGATATGCTTGTTTTGGGTTCCTCGATATAATCTATCCAAGTAAAGATCTCAAGGAAATTTTCAGATTTGATGATACCCTAAAATCTCAAATCAGTAAATTTGCCAGAGGAAGGCAAGTGGTTCTCAAGTTCTACACCATATCCCCAGAACCAGAGAAGCATATATGGCATGAAGCATTCTTCATGATCACTGCAGATCACCTTTCTGACACCATAAAGATTGAGCAAGGAAATAAACCTTTAAGGAAGGTCCAAGTTACTAAGGAATGGATTGTCCAAAGGAGTGCCTTAGGAATAAAAGCTATTCACAGCGTTGCAGAAAATCTGTACAAATATAAGTTCGAAACGCTGATGAGTAAAGGAAATTGGATTCTACTCACCAAAGGAGGAAAAATAAGCTCTCCCCTTTTAATGGAATTCATAAATAAATTTGAAAAATATGAATTTTTCTGCACTGCAGAAACTAGACTAGAAGCTTGCAAGATGATGGGATGTAACCATCAGTGATGATGTAAGCACATACATCAGCAAGGAAGTGACGAACGCCATGACGTCATACTCCATTCATCAAGTGACAGATAAAAGTGTGAGCAGCATCTCAACCATAGAAAAGTGTTGGCAAGATCTGAACCCTTGAAGAATAAAGCAGTGGATCTCAAATAAAAATTTCAAGTCCGAACAGTAGAAAAAATATAGCCTATAAATAAAGTCCTCTTGTATGGTGATAAACACCTTACCTTGAAATCAGAAAGTCGTACGTAAATCTACCTTTGAGTCTTTTAGTCTTTTGAGCTTTGAGTGTTGTATTTCCAGAATAAATCCTCTTTTCAGAATATATAATGTTTGTATAAACCTCTTTTAAAGGAAATAAAATTCTCCCTTTCATAAACACGAGATAAATACTTTGTTAAGAGTTTTATTATACCTTTTTATTCCAGTGTATTTCTACAAACCTTTTATTGAACCTGATAAGCCGTAGTGAGGGTTTTCGCTGGAGGTTGAAGTCTGTTTCCAGTTGATGTCCGTGAAAGCGAGGAGCTGTGAGGACTTTTGGAACAAGAAGGGCTAACCGAGGAGAAACGAAGACGAGTCTTAAAGGATCAATAAATCAGAATTGTAGAAGAGGAAGGAGAAAAAGAGAGGTAATAAAAATTTTACAAATTATTTGTGTGTATTATGAATTATAGGATGAATTTTAGAGTAATTCTATTCATTAAGCATGATTAATTTCGATATCTATGCTCTTATGTTTGATATTATGAAGAAAAATATACTTTATATACCTAATTAAAATATTTTAAAAAGTTTTGGGGACAAATCTATAAATAACATAAAGAATATAGTAATAAAAGAAAATAATAAAAAACTTTTAGTGGAGTTGCATTTGCCATCCACGATTTATAGTAGAATATTAATACTTTTATAAAAAATATTATTTTATTAACAAAATAAAAATATAATACTATTCTTGAAAAAGACTCTGGATTTGATAGTTTTGGCAGTCTTATCGAGTTAGATGGGTTAAGGTGTATGTTTGTCATCTTGATAATTTCTTGATTATTTTAAGAATTTCAATTCCAGGATCTAACCTATATTTTTAACTGGTGGAGTTATCTCTCAATATTCATATGATCAGAGATTCATCCGTTTTATCCATTTCTTTATCTTTTATCCTTTTATAACTCAAAATCTGCAACGAAGCTACAAATTCCAGATTAAAGCTGCTAACAATCTCAAAAGCAAAATAGAGAAAGGAATGTATTTTGCTCATAAGTAGTAAAAAATGTAGCCTTTTATTTCACAATCATATATATATTTATGTTATTCACCTTACAATTGTTATATTCCTTAATCATCATTCAACCGTTAACAGAGATGAGCCCTTTCGACTATTTATTCTTTTTCAAGCAGATTCTGTCCTGACTCCTGATTACACAGGTTTCATGGCTGATATCATCACGAAGCGTCTATTTCTGGTGCATGTAAAATTAGTAAGACCACAGGATGTACACAGATCTTCAAGCTCTTTCTCGGATAAAAATACATGACTGCCAGAGAGCTGTGCAAAGTTCTGTATAGAAATATCGACAAAAATGTTGTCAAGAGATGAAAAGTTAAAAACTATAATGAAATACTTTAGAGAAGGTCAAGAAAACAAAGTCTTTAACCTGGCGTAGAGGTTTGCGAAGTGGAACATATGAAAGGACACCATCGATAATGTATGTTGTTGCAACGAACATACCTCCATGTTTCAGGACTCGGCTTACTTCTGCAACCTAATTAACAGTGATTAGAGAACTGATAATAAATGAAAGGGATAACAACACTAACATACCATGAGGCATGATGTAATTACACAAACTTTTCCTGATATTTGGAAATGACAGAAACATCCCCTCGATTTACTAACCCATTATGGCCCCTATTATTTCTGTTAATAAATAAAAATTTGACAAATAACTGCCAATAGCTAAAAAGGATTTCGAAAGAAAATTTGAGATGGCATCATCAAAATATGTTGGTCTACTCGAAGGACCTATCGTATAGGGGATGTTTCTGTAATTTTCCAAACACAAGGGAGAGTTTGTGTAATCAGGACATATCTCAGGGTGTGTCAGTGTAATTATAAGTAAATAAAATGAACACATAAGTCAAGTGAAGCTGTTTACTTAGCAATATCTCATTTTAAATTTATTGGTTTAATCATAGAACCCGAATAGTATTTACCAATTATAATTTTATTTCAATGAAAGAAGAAACATGATCGGATTCAGAGGCATCGAACTCCAGCAAATAACTAAGCAAAAGAGTAAATGTCAAAATAACAGACGTAAATGCCGCGAAAGTTTGAGACTTACAGCTGCTGATGGTGAAGGCCAACAGTGTAAAGCAGCACCAGCATGCACAGCATCAACACTCCTCGAAGCAAATGGAAGCCTCGAAATATCAGCTCTCACCAGGATTAAGTTCCTGGAACAGAACAACTTACTTGCACAACTATAATTGAATCACTAACAGATTCTTGTTAAATTAAACAACTCACTCTTGGGGAAGGTTATCCTCCTGCTTAATGAAGTCAAAACACTGCTGCAACATCGACTCGGAAAAGTCCAAAGCAACAACAAGCGAAAATAGCCCACTTTTAGCAAAAAGTCTCGAGAACATACCACTTCCACAACTTGCATCAATAATGTTTCCACCCAACACGGGCTTCAGGTAATCCTTAATCAATTCAAACTGCATTCGATGCAGATAAATTCTTAAAGGGCCATGAAAATCTTAATGAAAGTCCTATATATATATATATATATATATCATATTTCACTTACCTCCTTCTCTGGTCCAGGAAAACCGCCCCAAAATGAAAAACTTTGCCTCCAACCTCTTTCATACAGAAAAGACACCAAAGGAAACCTGTTCCAATGAACACCTATTTTCAAGTTAACGAAAAAAGGCACAAGAAAGTTTATTTTGCACAATCCATACTTAAAGACATATAGCTAGAATTAAATTGGATTTTCCAAAAAAATTTGGCTGAGAAGAACAACAAACATAGTAGCCATGTCATGACAATTGACCAACCATGAGTAATTTACAGTACTTACGTTTAGCCGTTACAGATTGTTCATAATTATAATAAGATATTTTACCTAAAAATTTCAGTTGAGGCTGCCATAGGTTCGCCGTACACCTTGCCTCCACCGGTTATTGTAAGGTCAAGATGTGAATCCTTGCCAGAGTATGACTTCCTGCAGCAGCTACATTGCAGAGTGGATCTACCTACAGATTCCCTGTAAATGCATCTTCAGGAATCAAATTTGTCTTTGCAGTTTCCCACCCAATAACATGATTCGAATTAATGTGCAGGGATATTATTATTATCATTATAAACAAAATATGAGAAGGTCAGAGAAAAAACAACTTACAAGGATAAGTCGGGATCCCCTATCCAAATAACTGGTTCATAGCAAATGGGACAAGCTAAAATATCCTTGCGAATTTGCAACTTTGTCTCGTCAATAACTGGATCCTAAGTTTCACAACACGAATTGGGTTTTGAACTCAGTTATTTGAGGGAGAAGAATTCAATGAAATACATCCATTGACAGTACGCATACGGCATATGTATTCCCATAAAGCATGCTTTTGTGGAAATAGTAGAAAATAAAATCATACTGCTCATCTCCTAACAACCAAATGATCAAATTAGAATATCTTAACCAATATATCTCCATATAACCTAATAACCTTAGCTTTACAATTGACCAAGAAACGTGTCATAATAACACACCCCATCAAAGTTTAATCCTATCTTATGGCTTGAAACAACTCATCTTCTTCCCGACTTTCATATAATCATACTTTATTTCTCAATAAAGAAAGCAATATGGATTAGCTACTCGAACTCTAGACTCAATTGCACTGACAAGATCAAACAATTGAACTCCCACAAAATGACCTCCGATCGACGTTATTTAAATCCCATTTGTTTCTTCTGCCCTGTAGATTTGCTGGAAAACCTTGACATTTTACCGCCAAATTTAAAATTTCAAACCTCAGTAACAAGAAATCGAAGATAACACAGAAGAATTCTTACTTCACAAAACGGAAAGAAATATACACACAGAATGAGGGAGAAAGAATTACGGGCTCAGTTTCGACGGCCGCAGTCGAAGAAGATAGGGCTTTAGCAGTGAAAAGGCGATCATGAATCCTCGCCGGAATCAGCAAAGACGACTGTAGTACACCCAAACTGCGTTGTATCGGGTTGAATCGGAACTGACTCGGCAGTAATGCAGCTGACACTGACGATATGCTGTTGCCCATTACCGCAGTCACCATAAATTTCACCATAGCTTCACGAATTGAATTATGCGAAAGAATCTACCGATTTATACACATATTTGTGCCAATCCTATTTATAGAACTGGGATTTGATGTGTCTGATTGTTCGCCCAAAATCTTGATAAAAATGAGTGACGAAAGAGAAACCTACACCGTGCAGCGTGTGTTGCTGTTTGTCGTTTGTTTGAGATAATATTTTGCAGATATTGAGGAGGCACGAGAACGGTGGGGAAAGCAGTGGTAGGGCCTTACGGAATGAGTAATCAAATATATTTAGCGTCATTTTCATCTAATTACTATTCCCCGTTTAGGTTTAATTCTAATGTAATATATTATTATGAGAAAATTATATTTTAGTCTCTATAAATCTTGTTTGGTATTGGGTCTCCTAACGAAATTTATAAAAGTACACTTATATCCCGAGACAATTAGGACCCAAGGGACGCCCAAGACTTATTTTAGGGATATAACCCTCGATTTCTTTTCCCTTTTTTTTATTCTCTATTATCTGACGTGGCTAGTTTTTTTTATTGTTATATTGATAATCACGTTATATTTTTCAAATTCAGATCTTCCACTCAAACCCTAGTTTCTTCTTCGCCGTTTCTTCTTCTCTCCTTCTCTTTTTCTCTTCTTCTTCTTCTTCTCTCCTTCAACGATGAAAAACAGAGACGGTCTTCTCGCCTGCACCTCTCCTTCTCACATTCTCTCATCGTGATTCGTCTTCTCACCTTCTCTCGCCGCCGACGTCTTCTGCAATCGCTTTCATTGTTGTCTTCTCATCGTGGATTCATCTTTTGCAATGGTCTCCGTCGAATTCGTCTTCTGCATTGCAGTATCTTTGTCTTCTGCAACTATTTCTGACTGCATCTGTCATCTTTACAACGTTTTCTGCCATTGAAGATCCACAAATCTTATCTTCTTCTACTCTTCTGTATTTTTTTTTTTTCAGATTTCGTGCGATTTCATGAATCAAGCGCGCGATTTCAGAAAATCGAGTGTGCGATTGTGGCAATCGCGCAAGCGATTTCTGCAATCGCGTGCGCGATTTCTAGATTTCTGTGATCTCGCACGCGATTGTGGCAATCGCGCAAGCGATTTCTGCAATCGCGTGTGCGATTTCTAGATTTCTGTGATCGCGCACGCGATTTCTGCAATCGAGTGTGCGATATAAACCAAATCTGGATCTTAAAAAAATAAAAAATAATAAATAAAAAAGAAAAAGTGATAAATGAAAATTAAAAAAAATTGAAAAATAGATTTAAAGAAATCGTGACAAATAAAAATAATTAAAGAAAATAAAAGAAAAAAAGAAAAAAAAAATCGAGTGTGCGATTTCTGAGATCGCTCACTCGATTTGTACATGTGGAAAATAATTATATTTAATATTTATTTTATTAGACAAAATTGAAAAAAGGGTTATGTACCCAATTCTTTTAAAACTAGGGGTTAACTTACTAAAAAAACACTTGGACGTCCCTTATAACGCAATGCCCCCTTATATCCCTAACAGTTTTTATGAGTGTTACATTGGATATATGTGACACCCCGTGTTTTCAAGACTAATCAAGTATAACGTCACGAGTGAGGTTAGATCGAGTGAAGTGTTTTAATTATTTAATTTTGTAACTCAAATGCTTTTCTGTGCTTAAATTATTTGATTGTATACTTTAATTTCAATACATGAACTTGTCTTCGATTTATATTACTACTACATGCGTGTGAATTGCAATTTAATTCCTGAACATGATCTAAGTGCCTAATTTTATTCTAATTGTTTTCTAATTGAAATCCTTGGACTCATTTTAAATTTGGAATTAGACCCAATTGCCAACATATCAAACCTTGGGACCCTAATTGAAATACTTATATTCTTGGAGGACCAAAGTGCAATTTTCCCTCTTTCTCTCCCTCTATTACACGATACAAACACCCTTTCCCTCTCTCCCATTCTTCTTCTTCATTTTCTCTCCTAACCACACGACAACTCAAACCCTTTTCTTCCTTCTCCCATTCGATCCATCAAGCAAGCAAGAAGGCAAGGAGATTTCTTCCACTTTCAAGCAAGAATTAAAGCTTCAACCATTTCTTCCTCTTCTCCTCCTTCTTTTCCAAGGTATATGTGTATATATATATTTGTGGGTTTGAAGAATTTATGGTTGGAAGCATGAGTTTTGATGATTTCTTACTCCTAAATGCTTAAATATATGTTTATTGTTGGTATTTGTGAGTTATTTTGGTTGGGATGGTGATTTGGGGTGGTTTTGGAACAACCCCTACGAGCTAAATCTGTTCCCCTGCTCTTTTTTCGGACAGAATGTATCCAAACACCCATTTCATTCACCAAACGCTCGTTTAGCAAGCTACCGTCTCACCCGAGCACTTCAAAGGCCCGTTTCTGCTTTCAGTTCAATTTTCAAAAGGCCATTTACCCCCTCAAATGTGCTCCGATTGACCTGAATTTTAAACCACAAAAACCTTTTGAAGTTTAGAACATTCTCTAATTGGAATCACATCAATATCCCTTCTAGTTGTGAGTTATAATCATTTTAATTTGGTGTCACCACTTTATCGGAAATCTGCATTCGACCAACTTCGAGCTTACGCCATTTCCTCCTCGCTTTGAACCAGAATTCGAGCCATATATCATTGGAAAGGTCTGTTTGTCTAATTTCATATCCAATAAATAAAAACAAATTTCAACTTCTAGAACTCTAGATATTCCTGTTTTTCCATAGCTTGTGCATTTTCGAAAATTGTCAGCTTTTGCTAAACTTCACCAAAACCCTTCTTCTTGTATTCCTTTCACCCCTTTGACTCCCGTATGTGACTTACATGAATTGTATGCTTACTTAATTGATAAGGCTATTATTTGATACTTCTTGATCCTTAATTGCTCGAACTTGATTGTTTGACTTCGTGATATATATGAAATGAATTTGTATGATTGAATGCCATGAATACGTGATCCGTGAAACTTATTGCATTCTTATATATGCTATACATGATATCTAGTGTCAATGGCTCGAATATTTATTTAACGATTAATTGTTCATCGTTTTATGAATTCGTATCCTCGCCTATTAGATGAGAGCATTAATTGCGCACATGAGCTTGATCACAACACTTCATGACATTTTATGATTTATTATATATTGTATCATTTCATAACATGTCACACCACTTCATGAGCATTGTCGTGCGTCTATATGGTTTCATGTTGAGTCATTTCTCACGAGTACACATTGTTCCTTCTCTTGTACAGTTCGTTTCCAGGGCGGAAACTTACGTACTAAATAGGCACCCCGTGTCACTCTTGTCACTTGTCTCGTGGTATTCCAGGTGAGGTTTAGGATTTTGTATAGATAACGACCTACAACCTTTATGTGATGTTTTCGAGCCTCGCATGCGATTATATATTATATATATAATTAAATAAGTGTTGAATATGATAAGTTTATGACCTTGTGAAATGAGTTTGATTTGAAAAGGGTAATTATGAAGGCATACCTAAGCCATTTTCAAAAGATTGTTACGTTCAAGTTCAGTAGTGAGTTTTTCCATGAAAGAATGGTTATGTGAATTTATATGAATGTGGGCCCTAAGAGCTATGGGTAAGGAATCCTCGGGATGGTATCGGGCCGTCGAGGCAAAGCCTGTACGTAGTCTCCATCCAAGGTATCACGCACGACCCCGGGAGCTAGGGAAGGCGTGGTATTTTGATACCTTCGGTGTAAAAGCCGGGGAGGGCATGTTGTATGTTAGCTACCCCACGTGAGTTTGTTAAAGTTATGGATGGTTAGGGCTGCCGATGGCTCTTTCGTCATTGGTGTAGCGGTTGGATTTATGTTTCTGAATTGTGTTTTAGTTTGATATGAGGAGTAAAGGTTGGAAGCTCGTACTCGCCGAGCATATGGTATGATTTGTTATGGGAATTATGAATCGGAATAGAGTTTTTGAAAATGATTTTCAAGTATATATATTTGTTTTGAAATGTTTGGTTTGTAAAACCTACTTCCGGTTCGTAAGTCCACCCTTTGATAAGTGCCTTGCTTTATATGTATAGCGTGTGGGTGTGCGTTAGCCCCCTCACTCAGTCAGTTGACTGATATCTCTTTTCTCTTTTAGTTGCAGGTTTTGGACTTGAGTTAGGCGGAGAAGTGTGTCTTCCCAGTCGCACTTTTGAGTCTAGGTTTTGTTAGGGTGCATTCCTACTTACACTTTGATACTAGTTTGTTCATCTATGACTTATATACTCGAAGATTGATATACTTTTATTTTGAGAGACCGCGTGGGCCATTGTAAATGTTGTATATGATGTATATATGCTTTTCTTCCGCTCCTTTGTTATGATTTTGTTCCCTTGCTTCCGCGTACTCTGAGTTTCTGTCTTTAGCTCCGGCTAGTTAGTGAGTGAGTTGGTCTCCTATTCGCTAGGATTCGGATTCGGGTACGGACTTCCCATTTCGTGATCGGGTTTGGATCTTGGTGCGGGGGATGTGGTCCCTACTTTTGGGTGCTACAATATATGACCAAAATTACAAAATCATCCCCAAAGTTTTCAAAAATAAACAAAATAGTCCCTATAAATTATGAATTTAATAACAAATCAGGAATATTTTTGGAATGATATAACGGAACCCTAAGGACCACAAATGGTTCTCAAAGTTAGGGAATAAAATACAATTTTCTGATAATGATGGACTACGTTGTAATTAGGTCTAAATGCAGAATAGTTAGATTTAATTATTTCTTATATTTATTACTATCAAAATTTCTTGTGCGTTGTATGACAAATTTTAAAAAATATAACTATTTGTATATAAATAAATCTTTAATTATATATAAAAAAAATAAAAAAAATAAAAATTTAAATAAAAATTAGAATAATCTAAATTTATATTTATCAACCACTCAAATAAATATAAATCATTAAAGTAGGTAGTAAATATCACTCAAATTATATAATGGTGTACATGCACACAATAAAAATTTAAAAAATAAAAAATTCAAATAATAATAAAAGGTGAAAGATACTTAAAAAATAGGAAAATTCTTTTTTAACAGTCCGTGAGAAATATATTTTTATATAGATAAATCACAATCATTAGATTAGTACCACTAGATTTGTGATTAGCTTAGGCTTTTACTAATTTATTTATAGTTGATTCTCAATTCTTCAAAAATTATGTTTTTGCAACTTAATCTTTTAAAACGGTTTTCCTCGTCAATCTCCAATTTCCATGGTTTTACTATTTGAAGGTACATCTTCCATCTGAAAGATTAATTAAAGAAAACTAAAAATTTCAAATAGTGTAAATACGTGTCTATAAGAAAATATAAATATTTTATAATATAAAATTTAGTTTTCCAAGCAATACCTATTCACACAACACGTAATAGCTTTTAAACATGAACTTTTTAGAGAGAAAAAGAGAAAGGAAAAGAAAAGAGGAACAAGGAAATTTAAAAGCAAAAAGAATCACAACTTTAGATTTCATTGGATTCATTCACAAGAAAATTAGGGATTATATTTTTCTTTTACCATTTTCTTGACAAGTTTGATAAATTTTACTAGAATCTTAATCATATAAATTAGTTATTTTCTTATACTTTTAAAATATTGTATTTATTGTGGTCTTTTATGATAATATAATTACTTAGAGTTCTACTTTGTATAAATCATTATTTACTAGAGAAGATAGAAAAAGAAGATAATTAATTGTCTGTGAAAAGAAATCTCACAGACATGTCTGTCTGTAAGATAGTAAGATAAGCAGAGTCTTAAAAAATATAATATATACAAAAATTTTAGAAAAGAATAAGGAAAAAAATTAAAAAATATATGTCAAAACTTCTAAGTTCTAACCTGAACTATATGTATTGGTTGCCCAAAAGTACTAAACTTCCTAAGAACGGAGTAAGTTACTAAAGTCTATCACTATTCAAATACATAAAAAACTCCTAGAAATTTCTTTGAATAAACAAAAATAAAAAATAATATAAATAAAAAAATAAGAAAAAAAATAATATTAATTGAAAATACACTAAAATAAATATTAAAATACAACAAAATCATTTCTACAAATAACAAAACAACCATAAAATATAATTAAGTCAACAAACAAAAAGATTAATATAACTATAAAAATAAATAAGGGATATATATTTTTGAGATAAATAATTTTTACCATCTGAACTATACTCATTTTTACACTGTGCCATCTGAACTTATTTTCGTTGCAAACCGCCATCTCATCTACACGATTTTTACAAAACTATCATTCCATTTATACAATTTTTACAAACCGCCATCTCATCTATACGATTTTTACAAAACCATCATCCTCATCCAATTTTAAGTGGTTTTCAACGTTTGAGTAACCCACCCGTGATGTGCACTTGTTTTTAATAAGAATAAAATAGTCTTTTCATTATCTTAGTTATTGTCTAACCAATTAGGGTTCTATAATTGGGAGATTAGAGCTGAAAATTTCTTAATTTTTATTCTCCCTCAAGACCGTTAAAATAATGCTTAAGATTTTTGAAATTATTTGATTCATCTGCATTTTATATGTTAAAAATATTTGATACATCCTCATCTTTTTTAAACAATTTGATCTGTTATTCTACTCTTTTCATTCTTTTTCCATTTCTCTTCATTGTTTTCCTCAAGGCGAAGGCATTAATTCATAAGAAATGATTTTATTTATTTTCTATATTTATTAATTTATTATATTCATCATTGAGAATTTGATGACGTGAAAGGTTAGTGTAACACCCCGTTTCTTTGGCAAGCCAGGTATGACGTCACGAGAGGGTTTTCAAAGTTTTTATTTTCTCTTTTGATTTAATTTATACGTTGATTAATTTGTTTAAGTGATATTTGTGTTTTATGTGTTTAAATTTCACGTTTTAACTTTTGCAATTAATTTCTCTAACTTGAACTTAATTCCCGAACTACGTGAATACGTGATATATTTGAATTATATGCTTATGAACTTGTTTACATGTTTATTTTATTCGCTTATACTTGTTCGTTTTGGTCGGAGACCATTTCTTGTTTTGGGGGATTTGAGGGCCTAACGAGTTATAGCGCGCCTCGGATTCATCTTCATTTCTTCTCCAAATTGAAAGGTAAGTATATGATCTTGCTCTCGTCCTTCTTGTGGTCATTTAGAGCTATGTTATGCGCATTTTCATGAAGTTTCAAGCATGCTATGAGATTTGGTGTGAATAGTTAGGGATTTTGTAACTTTGGTGATTTCTCATGCCCGGTTGATCTTGATGTTTGGACCTTGTTTCTATGATGTTTCTTGGAACAATTTGTGCTAATTTAGTGCTGCTTTTGTCGCCGTTTTGGTGCTGTTGTTGAATTACAGGGGAGAGCAGCCATGGTTGCTCTCGGATTTGGGTAGGAAGATGAGGTGACGCCCGTCACCCCTGTTGTGTGTGTTAGAGGTGATGCCCGTCACCTCTTGTTTATGTAGGGAGCTTTTGCTCCTGACCCTCTTAACGGGGGTCACCCCATTTCTTCTATGAAATGGTGACCCCCGTCACCCCCCTACCCTCTTGTGCGTATGTGTTGTGTATTGTTTTTGTTGCTTCGTTTATTTGTTCTTTTATTTCGTTTATGACTTATATGGATTGTATAGATGTTATATTATGTGTTATATATATTGTATTAAATTCATGGCTTCGTTTGATACGAGTTTTCTTTTGAGTTAGGAACTTATATGACTTAAGTGATACGTGTAATCTTTTCTTGAATCGTTTGCCTCCTTTATGTCTTTTAAACTTATGAACCCTTATGTTATGCAATAAAATGATATATTATGGGATTATTTGATATGATATGAGTTTAATTCTTGAATTCTTTATGTGATATTTCATTATTTGCTCCGATATGCCTAGGTGTGAATGCATAGAACGTGCATTGCATCCATTTGCATTCTTAAGCATCGCCGTGCGTCTAATTGGTTCATGATCGAGTCTAAGTCTTGAGTATGTGTTTGTTTCTCTCAGATTTGAGTTCGAGTGGTGTCGGATCCACCACTTAACTTCTTCTTGGCCGTCAACGCTCCTTCGTGAGCACTTTTGGTAAAAGGTGAGGTTTTAAGTTTGTTTCTTTTTAGTTAATGCGACCTACAACCCTATGTACTCGTTTTCAAGTCCGCATGCGAATATACTATTATATTTATATAATAGATACGTGTTTATACAATATGTTTATAATCTTATCAAATGATTACGGGTTTCAAAAACTATAAGTATAAGCGTATGTAAGCTTATTGTTTTGCAATGAGGCTATGCTCCAAACCGTGTGTCTTCATGCTAGCTACGGATTAGGGTGACTCGGAGAGGTACGTCTATAACATATGCTAAGTTTCAAGGTAAGATATGCCCCCGATAAGGTACGTAAGTTATGTTTTTGATAAATATGGTATGTAGCGAGTTACGGTATGATATGTTCATTTATGGTTTGTATTTGGGCCCCGGAGACGTGGGTAAGGGAGACCCGGGACGGCCATGGGGTCGCCAGTTATCACCCCTGTGCGCGTTCTCTATTTGAAGTACTTACGCGCGACTCTTGGAGGTTGAGAAGGCGTGGTGCTTTGAGCCCTCGGTGGATAACCAAGGAAGGCACATGTGGGTTAGCTACCCTGTATGTATTTGTACTGGTAATGTGTAGTGAGGGTTTGCTCCCCGAACTACATGGTTGTTGGGGTTGGATATGTTTTATGATTTATGCTTTCTGTTTTAATATGCATGTTAATAAGTGGGGAGTTAGTTGAGGACCCGTGCTCGCCGGGTATAAGAATTAGTTATGATATGTTGATTATAAAACGGGATAGGATCTTTCTTTTATACTTTGATCGGTTATATTATGAATATGTAAGTTTGATTCGAAAATGACTTTGGTATGTAAAACCCTATCCCGGTTCATAATCTTTTGTTTATTACGTGCTTTGCTCTATATGTATACATGTGTGGGTTGTTAGGAATAGTGCCCTAGAAAGCCGATTGTATATCCGCTTTGTGCTTTTCCTTATTGTAATCACAGACAATCTTTGAATGAAATAACGAATTGAGGCAACACTTCTTTATATGCTCTTGTTTGGTATGCGTTTACTTTATCTGTACATGTATGAGAACTCCCCTAATCCTGATGACTTTAGGACTCTACCATTTAGGTGAAATGGTTCATGAAACGAGCCCTATTTCACATAAGTCATGATTAGTAAAATACTCCAAGCCGATGAGTCCTACCGATAGTGGGAGTGTCAACCTGACTCCTCTAAGGCTTGCTTGTGGGATCACACCCTTAAGAAGAACCACCTTGTTTCATGGAGGTGCAAAGTGTATAGTTGATACGTGCGTGATACATGAGGGTGCTTACTTCAATAAGTAAGTTCACTGAGGTGCCCCGTGTGAGAACATTCCTAAATGGGAAAGGAAGTTTCTATTTCAGGAAATAGAAACTTCCAGATTAGGAAATATCTCACGAGTCATTGATGTGATTAATTGATCCTTAGACTTGAGGTTCCTTGTCACTTTATGAGTTAACTCTATAGTCTTAGGTATAAGCTTTAAAGGGTGTCGCCTTAGACAATTGATTCAAGTCTTATGCTGGGGCTGCACAAGTGATTCATGGAAGTGAATGAGAATCAAGAAAGGACCTACACTTGCATTTGCAAGGTGATCTCTTATTGTGTAAGTCATTCATATGTCATATGGAGTCCTTGGCCAAGGCAGTAGATCAAGACATCAAGAAAAGGGTTTCTTGGATTGAGATCAAATGGATATAAAATGCACTTAGCTTTAAGACCGGATTATTAGGGTTCTGATTATTCCCTTACCCTAGATCTTGGTTGAGAGATAGTAAGTAGGAGGATTGTATCTCACATTAATCAATGACTTAAAGGTTCTGTCGAATCCGAACATTCCAATTCAGCTAGGGGTTAAACACCTGTTGCTAGACTATGGTCGTTTAATCTGTGGACTGATTAATTAATTAGTGAATTAATTAATTAGGGTCACTGCTAATTGAATTGAGAACCTAGAGGGTCACACACAACAACTTGGTTACATGAGTTGAGGCTTTAAAATGATTAAACTAGTTAATCGGGCCAAAGGGTTCCACACGTGTGAAATCACACGTGTGGGTCACGTACGTGACACGTGTCCTTCATGGACACGTGTGCATGTGCGTGAATAATTATTTGGTGACTTTGGTTTAATTTTGAATTAAAAAGAAAGTCTTATTTTGGAGAAAAATAATCTAGTTAATTAATTATGAATTAATTAATTAGATAAAAATAAGTTATTTATTCTAAATAAATAAAGTATAAAATTATCCAAAAATAGTTTGGATATTTTTAGCTCTCTTAAAGTTGATTTGAATTAGAATTCAAAGTCAAAGTTGGAAAATACTTGATGATCAAGTAATAGGAGAGAGAGGGACCAAATCCTTGCCCAACAAGGATAGGGTTCGGCGTCCCTCTCCCTTATCTTGAGCTCCCCTTTAGAGTTAATTGGCAATTCTTTTGGTTCATGTGTTGAACACCTTCCTTTCTCCAAGATCAAATAAACCCTAGGTTAAGCCTAAACACTAACTAGAGAACTAGCATCCTTACTAGTTAGATTGTGATCAAGTTGGTGGACTATCTCTAGGGAGCTTCAAGTTAGAAGTTTGAAGATTCGAGCTTAACCAAGGAGAGGGGATCAAGCCGCGAGAAGAGCGTTCTCGGGTGGCTTGAAACGTTTCAAGAAAGAATAAAAGAAAAGTAAGTTTTCTAACTCTACGAATTTGGATACACGATTTAGAGTCCAAGATCCTTTTGTTGGAAAATTTTTTTAAATTCCGCTGCTTTCTGATTCGTGTTTTCCAACATGGGTGTGCATTAGCCCCCTCACTCAGTCGGTGGACTGACCCTCGCCTTTCAACTTTTCAGTTGCAGGTTTGGTTCGTGCTAGGCGGATTCGTGAGTCGGTCAAGTTTTGTCACCTAGCTGGAGTTGCTTTTTCTTTTGCATTCGGTCACATTTTGTATATGATTTGGATTCGATAATCGGATTATGTAAGTATCTTTGAATTCTATTTATGTATATTTTCGGGACAGGCTTCTAGGGCTAGTTGAACCCCGTTTTGTGGATTTATCTTCTTGAATTTTGTTGTATGCTTCCTCTTTCTTCTTGTTTTGTGCGCTCTGGTTCTGTCTTAGCTCCGCCTGGCTTAGAGAGTGTGTGTAGGTTCCCGTTCGCTTTGTCTTCGGCTCATGTATGGATTTTTATTTCATATGTGGGTTAGAGGCTATGTGCGGGGGATGTGGTGGCCCGCCGCTCCGGGTGCTACACACAGTCTACATAAGTGAAATAGAAAATTTCGAAACTAGAATGTATCCAATAAAATTATTTCTTTGTTAAAACTTTAACGTATCCAATTAGCTAATTTGTAATTACATATATCTTTTTCAATACATTATCTCATAATCAAGTGATCAGAAAATTTAAAAAAAATGAAAAAATAAGAGTTGTGACTGTCTTCTATTATATTAAAACTTTAAAAAATGACCAAAATAATGAAAAAATTAATTTACTTTTATTAAAAACATGTGTACATTGCGTGTGGAGTATTTAGACACTGAAAAACCACTTAAAATCCATAAACCACTCAAAATTGGATGAATATGGCAGTTTGTCAATATCACATAGATAGGATGGTAGTTTACAACAAAAATAAGTTCGGATGGTAAAGTTAAAAATAGGTATAGTTCGGATGGCAAAAAATATTTTTCCCAATTTTTTTTACCATATGAACTTTGCCCATTTTTACACATTGCCATTCGTTGCAAACCGTCATCCCATCTACAGGATTTATACAAAACCACCATTTCATTTATACAATTTTTACAAACTGCCATCTTATCTATACGATTTTTACAAAACCGATATCCCCATTTTTAAATGGTTTTTAATGTTTAAATACCCCACATGTGATGTGCATGTGTTTTTAATAAGAATAAATTAATCAACTTGGAAGAAACAATCTTCAAGGAGTCTTTTTCTTTTACTAGACGTGATGCTAATATAATAACTCACAAATCTGTTGGAATTGCGGCTTCGACCTGCGTTAATTTTTCTATTATTGCTTCTTTGTATTTTTCTTATTGTTCCTCTTGATTTGCAATAATATTTCCTTTGAGGGTTTGGCTTTCAAAAAAAAGTAATTGTCTAACAAATTAGGATTCTATAATTGGGAGATTAGGGCTGAAATCTCTTAAATTTTCATTCTTTTTTCATTCCTCTTCATTTTTTTCCCCTCAAGGCGGAGGTATTAATAAATAAAAAATGATTTTATTTAGTTTTTATGTTTATTAATTTATTATATCCATAATTGATTAGGGAGAATTTGATGACGTGAAAGGTTATGGAGCACAGTCTGCATAAGTGAAATAGAAAATCTTCAAACTAGAATGTATCCAATAAGATAATTTTTTTCTTAAAACTTTAACGTATCCAATCAGCTAATTTGTAATTACATATATCTTTTTCAACACATTATCTTATAATCAAGTGATCAAAAGATTGAAGAAAAATTAAAAAATAAGAGTTATGGCTGCTTTCTATTATATTAAAACTTTAAAGAATGATCCAAATAATGGAAGATTAATTTACTTATATTAAAAACATGTGCACATTGCATGTGGAGTATTTAGACATCGGAGAACCACTTAAAATCCATAAAACTACTTAAAATTGGATGAGGATGGTGGTTTGTAACAAAAATAAGTTCGGATGGCAAAGTGTAAAAATGGACATAATTCGAATGATAAAAAATATTTATCCCAATAAATAATTAAAAGGTTAAAAACAACTCCGATCATATATGAGCCATATACACTAAAATAAATAATAAAATGAAAGAAATATATATGAAATATTTAGAAATGAGATGATGGATAAAAAAATAGAGAAAGAAAGAGACTAGGAGGGAGGCTAAGAAGAAGATAAATGCTAAGAAAAACATAAATAAAAAATAAAGAGGTGAGTTTCATGATAAATATACCAATAAAAAAGATACTCATTTAATTTTGTAAAAGATAAATATACTATATATGAAAAAGGTCATTAAGCATTGATTATAACTTTCAAATTTTGAGAATCATGATGGAACAATGGTTGTAAATTGTCTAATGCTCCATGTTTTTTTTTCTTTTTCTTTGACACATACTCCCAAGTCCCAAGTGATCAATAGACTTCGAACTCGTATTATTACCCTGAAAAAGAACCTTCACCTAGTTAGACCACCCCTGTTGGCATCTAATGGCTCATTGTTTGGCACCGGGTAACTACTAGCTATATTAATATTAGAATATTTTAGTATATTAATAATCATCGTTAACGAATCTTACTACTTTATATGATGGAAATCTCCACCCTACATTACATTGAAAATTGAGATAATGTCTCACTAATATACCTAATTTCAATTTGGTCCCAATCTGATGTGTATTTAAGAAAAGAGGACCCCACTTTATATTGTTAATTTAGGCTAATTAAACGCACCATCTGACATTAAAAAATGTTTAACTAAAGGTGCGAACTTACGGACTAGTGATGTTGACGAACCGAGCCGGTTCGCGAGCTGATCGAACCGAGCTGGTTAAAGTTTAAATTCGAATTCGAAAAGTTCGAATCAAGGTCGAATCGAGCCAAGGTTCGAACCGAACTCGAACTCGAACCCGGACCTGAACATTTGTATTCTTGTTCGTGGCTTGCGAGCCCATCTATTATATTTTAAAAAAATATTATATATATATATATATAGGGTTCGAACTCAAGACCGAGCCCAACCTAACTCGAATCATTAGACGAGCCGAATTTCGAATAAAAAAAATAAGGTTCGTTGAACTCAAATTCGAGCCCGAACCGAGCAAAATAAGTTCGAGCCGAACCTCGAACCAGAAAAAACAGCAAAGTTCAGTTCGGTTTGATTCGTATACGTCCCAATTACGGACCAGACCATTATAGAAATCCTTTTCAAATCTAAATTTGGTCGGATTTCACTTTCAAATAAATTAAAATACTGCAACGGGTTCCATTTTCTATGTTCCACTTTCTAAATTGATTTATATATTAATATAATGAGTTATATACTTTGCTATGATTCCACGAGAATTTGTTAAAAGGGGTTAATATTAACATTTTTCAAACCATCATATTAATTTAAAAATTAAAAAACAAAGCACATTAAAAACAAAAACAAATAAAATAAATGAAGATATTCGGTATTAACCTAAACTTTTAATATTTTAGGAAGAGGTAGACATACTTTTCTATGGCGAAAATTTATTTATAAGGATTGTCCAAGTTTCTTTTAGTATTCAAAAAGTGGTCTCATTTATTCGATTTTCAGAGCTTTCTTATAGGCAATTTTAGTCAATAGTCATAACTCATAACAAGCTTGGCTTTTTATGTCACAAGAATAAGCTAAAACGAAAAATAACCCTTCAAACAGGGATCTTATTAATATCTTTCTACAATTACTAACAAACACTTCATTATTACTTTTCTGATTTCTAATGAAAATATCTATGTTTTCAAACCCGGATCAAACATTGAACCTGGAAACTTTAGTGGTTATTGGATCAGTTCGACCACCGGTTAAATCGGTATAATGTCATAATTACATAATAGTTATATTTAATTATATATATTTATATAGTATACAAATATTAATTAAAAATAAATTAAATAATATAGAAGAATATGTATGATTTTAAATCACTTTCAACTACTCATTAATTTTCAAATAACATCACTAATAATAAATATTCAAATTATAAATCAACAAACAATTTAGATAAAAGATTGATTTAACAAATATCATACATTATATTGTGGAACACATACATTTATGTTTATATAGATATATATTATAAAAAATAAAATATTTTACATTATTTTATCTGTATCTAAATTCAATTCTTACTACATATAATATTGCGGTCGTAATTAATATTATTTTAGAAATTAATTTTTAAATATAACTACAATTTTAGTGAGCATATTATTCAAGAAATTTATTAAAAAATTTACTAACACCAAAGATATTAGCAAATGAAGTTGGCCAATTGGTTTGAGCATTCATGGGGTTCTTGGTTCGAATTTCAGCTAAAGTACCGCTTCGAAACAAAAAACGAAAAATAAAAAAAATCCGGGCCAGTGGTCCGTTGAGCGGTTCGGGCCGATTTATTAACTAATTTTGGGCCGGTTCTCAGCGGGCTTGATTGGTCTATATGAGGATTAGTTTTAGGGGGTCATCGAACCGGATAGGCTACCGGTCCAACCGGCAGATCCAGTCCGGGGTTTAAAATACAGGAAAATATCCATCAGTTCCTAAGCCACGATATTTTTGTTAATTGAAGGTAGAGTCAAGATTTAGAATAGTGCCCTGAAAGAGTCAAATACTTTAGGTCTCGTTTTGTAAAATATTCTTATTAGTAGAAATTTGTGACATTGATGAAATAATAAAAGTAATGGTTCATAGTCGTTTCATTCTATGTGGACAATTCATCTCATCCCATTCAAGTTTATTAATTGCATATTATAACTGTTTGTGTATGGATGAAATCCCAAGGTCACATTAAACTACGGGATTTGACCTCGCATAGATATTGAGGTTATGAAACAAGTCTCTATAACGTGACCTAACCTAACCCGTCGAAAAGTCTAATTAGCATGGGGATGTTGACTTGACTCGTCTGAGACTTGATCATACAACGTACCTTTAAGAAGGGTTACTTTGTTTCGTAAGTATTGAATGTGGAGACATTCTGTGACGCCCCGACTTTTCGACCGTATAGGTATGATGTATGTGTTTACCAAATTGCGCGAATTAATTGTTTATACGTGTTTTATATATTTAATTTTATGTTTAAATATTAAAATGTTAAATATTATATCTTAAGTTTTATTAATATTAATTCTATAGGTTAATGCGTGGAATTGTTACTAATTAAATATGAAATCCAACTTTGTCAATTAATACTAAAATTTCATTTAAATTCGTTGACTTTATTTTCATTTATATATGACTTTAAAATTCTATATTATTATGAAATGTATGGATTTATTTAAATGTATTGACTTTAAATGAAATCAATTGGTGCTCTTTGTTTTTTTTAATGCATAATTAATTCATGTATTTTTTTAAAATTATAATTTATTTATGAATTTAAATTTTGTAATTTATTTGAAATGTTATGGATTTTCACATGCATTGTTTATGAGTGATATAAACGTGCTTCGTTTTTATATGATTTGATACCGAAATTGCGTGAAAATTTAATATTGTGGAGATATACGTGTCATGTATATGAATATATGTTCCTTTCATGTTTTCGGGTTCGTTTGCATGAGTTTCAAATTTATTTTGATTTTGGAATCCAAATCGGGGGCTAACGAGCAATTAGCGCACCCTTGGTTCCGTATTTAATATCTTGAGCTAGGAAACTCGCATTCGAGTTTCGTCAACTTCGCTGAACTCGCAACGAAAATTCGAGTTTAATGAACTTATCCTTATATTTTTCCAAAGTTATTTGAACCTCCGAAATTCAACCGAAACACGCCGCGGACGCCTAATCTGCCACGTTTTACTAAAATAGCCATAACTCTTTCAAATCTTAACCAAATTAACCATGGTTTGAACCTATGTAACCCTAACTCAACTATCTAGCTGATCATTATCCTCCCTAACCGAACCACACTCTTTCACTTAGAGAAATTCAGTCATCTTGCCCTGCTTTCCAGTTTTCCCGTAGCTCAAGCCAATCCTTGGATATTCAAGCTCAGATCTCTTCCAAACCTCCATTAATTCACAAGGTAAGCTTAGGGTTGTATTATGCATTCAATAAGAGTCGTTTTAATCCATTCATCCCTAATTTTGATCATGGTTTCATGGATATATGGCTGCCTTGAAGAGATATTTAGGTTATGGGTTCTTAGGTTGATCTCTTTCAATTCTTGATGAATTTGATTGATTCCAAGCATGAATATGATTGTCTTGATCTCTTCTTTGCATTTATGGTGATGTATTAGCTGGTAGTTGAGGCATTCATGGCTTACCATTAATGAGATATTGAAGATATATCATGAATTGATCACCTCACCCTCCATTTCACGTTTCAATGTTTTGGGAGCATGTTTGTGTGTTGTTTTGGAGTGGTTTCCTTGCCTATTGGTGATCCTAACTTACCTGGGTATGTTGGTTGGAGATTGGCCTGGTGTTGCTCTGTTTTTTAGCTCAGTTTGCTGCATGTTTTTGCTGTTACGCGCAGGTCGCGCCCCGACCTTCTTCTCCTTTAATTCAGTCGCACCCGCGACTGATATTTAAGCTGCTCACGTATTCTGCAAAATTTGATCAAAAAATTCTAAATTTAATTGGTAGCGGCCGCTACCATTTCATGAATAAAATGGGTCGCAGCCGCGACCCTGCTCTATGCACACAAAAATTCAGTTTCTAATGCATGGCTTGGTTTTAATTTTACTTTCTAAACCTCCACCTTTACATGCATGCATGGTCAGTATATATATATATATATATATATATATATATATATATATGCGTATGTTTGCATGCATTATGTATTTAATTTCAATTGTTTGGTATTAAATGCATGCATTGGTTGTTAATTGTATTGCCTGTACGTGCACTAATATACCTATATATATATATATGTATAGATATGTTAGTATATATATATTACTAATGCATGATTAGATATATATATTTAAGTATTATTTAATTTAATTAATTTTAGAATTTAATTGTTATTTATTTCGTGTTACTTAATTTCGAGCATGACTTAAATGTTTCAATTTACCTATTTTCTAATTGTATTCATGTTATACTACGTGTTATGATCATATTTTAAATTCGTAGATCAATTGATTTAAATGTGAAGGTTATGAACTTGAACGGCTTTAAATGATTCTTGTAATGAATGAAATGAACGTTTATATGTCTTTAAGATATTAATAGTGCACATGAACATGTTCATTACATAACATACTCTTTTATGCATTCATATCATGATCATTTCATTGCCGAGCGTCTTAATTGGTAATTTTGAGTCTCACTTCACCTTTCTTGCACAGATTTTGATCCCGTTGGAGACGAGGCCGGTCCTTGAGGCTTTCGTGTCTTCTTTTGCCGGGTTAAGGTGGGTTTCTCTACTATTTAGATAAAATGACCCAATATACCCTTATGTGCAAAGTTTTAGCCAAAGATAGAATTATCTATTTATATATATTGAGTCATTTTTGGGTAAATGATTTCGAATGTAAAACCCTTTTCTTTTAATACCCTACCGATTGTTTTGGCGAGTATTGATTAATTGCACTGATTGGGGCCCGGGGTTCTTGGTGTGAGTGGCTATCCGAGGAAGCATGGGCTGACGGTGATCCCTCACACTAGTCCCCACCAAACTACGGTGATACCAGACCTCGCCAGGAGATTGGCGGGGAATGGGAGCTGAGCGCCGTCTGGGGAGTCATGTAACCCCTTTTGGTCAATGATTGGGTGGCCGGGTCTTGCAAACCCATCCACCAACCCGGAGGAAGAAGGTGTATATGATCGATTGAATAGAATCGATTGATTGTGCACAAAAGAATGATATGCATGAAAAGACTTAACGAGTGAATGATTGTTGAACTACACAAGGTGTTGGTTGGAGATAATGCACGCCCCCTCGTCGGGCCACTAACGACCTATTGTAAAAATTGATTATTATAATCCCTTTCGATGATGCCTCTATTCACCATTTGGGAAAAGCTTCTAAAACCTCGCTTGGGATTATAATCTGCATGTGATTGCTTAAATACCGTTGTATATTATATCTATGCCAATGTTTTATACCCACCAGTCCCTTTTGGACTGAACTCGTTTGGTTTTCAGTTGTGTTGTGCAGGTGTCAGGGAGCTAGGCGGGAATTCGAGTCGATAGGTCTTGCATTTGCTTCTAGCTCTTGTAGTTGTCTTTACACTTGCATACTTCTATTTATGATTATTGTATTTGGAGCGTTCTTGATAGTTTAAGCCGTGATGGCTCTTTTGGATACCCTCGTATTGTATATGAATTATTTTTGGAGCTTGCATGCTTGTGGTATATATATATATATATGATATGTTTTGTTAAGTTAATGCTTCCGCTTTGGTGATTTACTCTGATTCGTATGGTTTAAGGGTTAGCCCGCCTAGCATAGCGTGTGTGTTTGTCCCCGTTCGCCGTGACTTAGCTCGGGTATGGATTGTCCATTTCATATTCGGGTCGGGTCTCGGTGCTGGGGATGTGACACCTTGCGCTCGGGTGCTACATCCTTAAGTGGTATCAGAGCTTCGGGTTGCAAAACCCGGGCTCTCGTGTCAGGTGAGTCAGTCTAGGTCGTTCGGCTTAGGAACTAATTGGCAATGTGATTGCATCTGCATTCTTTACATGCTTATATGCTTTAATTTTGAATTTTGATTGAATTAATTGCACTCTCATGCATTGACTAAAAATAGCATGCATTTCAGTGTTTCCTTGACAGAATGCCTCCGCGTAGACAACGGGATAGATCACCAGGACGATGCCGACACCGTGATCGATCTCCTACACCACAAGAGCAACAACCTCAACCGCCTCCAATGAACATGGAAAATTTCATGGAAGCTGTATTCAATTATGTTGAGCATAGGAGAGCTCAAGCTCCACCACCACAACCCGTTGAGCAACTCATGGAGTATTTCAGAGCTACAATCCTCCTCGGTTTTCTGGTTTCATTGATGATGAGGTATCGGAGGGTTGGTTAACAAGAATTGAAAGGATATTTGGAGTCCGACAATTCACTACTCAGGAGAAGGCCCAATTCGCTATATTTCAACTAGATGGCAGGGCTTATGATTGGTGGGAAATAACAAGGGAAAAACTGGAAGTGGATGGTGAAGAAGTAACATGGGAGGTTTTCAAACGGGAATTCCAAGAGTGCTTTGTACCCGAGGTTGTTAGGGAGCGAAAAGAGCAGGAATTCATGGACTTGAAGCAGGGCCATCGTTCTGTGGCCCAGTATCTTGCAGCCTTCAACCGACTTGGAAAGTATGCTCCTCACATTACTCGTGATGAGAAGAGTAAGGCGAAGAAGTTTATTGCCGGGTTGAGGCAGGATTTGAGACATGGTCAGGTAGGGCATAATTTTATATCTTTCTGGGACACGGTTCAAAGGGCTTTGGAGCAAGAAGAGGAGTTTAGGAAGAAGGATCCAATATTTAAAACACCAATGGGACAAGGTAGAGGCTCAGCATCGGGATCGAGCATGAGATTCAATCCGGGCAAGAGGCCTATGACTTCAGCAGCTCCTCTTCAGAAAGAACAATTCAAGAAGTCTCGAACCGGAGGTCAGAATATTCCTTAGGCTATAAGAGCACCTCAGGCTTCACCAGCTCCTACGGGAAATCGCCGAGATGTACCTCAGTGTACTTATTGTGGAGGACCGACCCACTCTTACAACAATTATAGAAAGAGATTAGGGTTATGTCTGATTTGCGGGAAACCTGATTATATGGCTGATACATGTCCTGACAAGAAACCGGGGTTTCAAGCTGGGGTACAAAGACCAATGATCCAGGCTAGTGCTTATGCCCTTGAGGGCGAGGAACAAAATGTTGAAGCTGATCCCAACGCAGTGGTGGAAGGTACCGTTTGCATTCATAACACGAGCATACATACATTATTTGATCCGGGTGCTACCCACTCTTTCATATCTAGTGATCTATGTGCTTCTCTGTGCCTACCTGTTATATGTGCCAATTCTTGTTATTTTGTGAGTTCTCCTCTTGGAGGAAATCTGTAGACGGATCAAGTGGTTCGGGGTTGTTCAGTTTGGATAGAAGGGAAAGATTATCCGGCGGATTTCATTGTGATGTCTATGAAGAGATATGGGGTAATCTTCAGTATGGATTGGTTATACCAGCATTGGGCCGAAGTTGATTATTTTAAGAAGAAGATTAAGTTGGGAGAAGAGTTGATTGGAGAAGTGGGATTGAAGAATGTACCACTCTTATCATTTATGGAAGCTCGTAAGCTAATGAGAGAAGGGGCTATGGGATTCGTTGCATATCTTCTCAATAGGCCGAAGGATCAAATTAAATTTGAGGAGACCGCCGTGGTTAAGGATTTTCCTGATATGTTTCCGGAAAATTTGGGTTCATTGCCACCGGATCGCGAGATTGAATTCGTTATAGACTTATATCCGGGATCAGAACCGTATTCTAAGACTCCGTAGAGAATGGCTCCGGCGGAGTTGAAGGAATTGAAGATTCAACTTGAGGAATTACTTAAGATTGGATATATTCGGCCGAGTTCATCTCCGTGGGGTGCTCCGGTTCTTTTTGTTAAAAAGAAAGATGGAACGTTGAGGATGTGTATAGATTACCGAGAGCTTAATCGGAGGACTATCAAGAATAAGTATCCGTTACCCCACATCGAGGATTTGTTTGATATGTTGCAAGGTTCAGGGGTTTATTCGAAATTGGATCTAAGGCAAGGTTACTATCAATTAAAAATCCGAGAAGAGGATATACCTAAGACAGGATTTAATACCCGGTATGGACATTAAGAGTTCGTAGTAATGCCTTTTGGGTTAACTAATGCCCCTGCAGCATTTATGGATATGATGCATCGGACTTTTCGGCCTTATTTAGACAAATTCGTGGTAATCTTCATCGATGATATTCTGGTTTATTCGAGGAATCCGGAAGATCATGCCAGGAATCTTAGATTGGTTTTGGAGACATTAAGAGAGCATCGGTTTTATGCGAAGTTTAGCAAACGTGAATTCTGGATCGACCGGGTTGCTTTTCTAGGTCATATTGTCTCGAGTAAGGGCTTGGAAGTAGATCCTTCTAAGATCGAGACGGTTATTCAGTGGCAGAGTCCGAAGAATGCTTCCGAGGTCAGAAGTTTCTTGGGTTTAGCTGGGTATTATCAGAGATTTGTTAAGGACTTCTCAAAGATTGCAGCTCCTTTGACTCGTTTGACGAAGAAGGAAGTCAAGTTTGATTGGGACGAGGCATGTGAGGCGAATTTCCAACTCTTGAAGGAGAAGTTGACCACTGCACCGGTATTAGCACTCCCTGAAGGCACTGAAGGATACATGGTTTATACGGACACCTCGAAAGAAGGGTTGGGATGTGTTTTAATGCAGAATGGTAGGGTGATAGCCTATGCGTTGAGAAAATTGAAGGATCATGAACAGAATTATCCTACTCACGATCTCAAGCTAGCTGCAGTGATCTTTGCTTTGGATAAGTGGAGACACTACTTATATGGAATTCCTTTCGAGATCTTTTCTGATCACAAGAGTCTTCCGTATTTGTTTTCTCAGAAGGAGTTGAATAAAAGACAAAGGCGTTGGATGGAGACTTTAGTGGATTATGAGTGTACAATCCGATACCATCCCGGAAAAGCTAATGTGGTCGCGGATGCACTTAGCAGGAAGGCTAGTGTGTCTAGTGTGAAAGTGGAAGCTGGAGATGAATCTGAGTCTTTCAAGTTAAGAGCAAGTATTCGGAATATTACAGTACAACCAGATCTTCAACAGAGGTTATTTGAAGCTCAGAGAAAAGATCCCGAGGTTCAGAAATTAGCTGAGAAAGCTAGAGTGGATCCCGAATGCCCGTTTGGATTTGATGATACGGGACTCTTAAGGTTCAAGAACAGGGTGGTTGTGCCGGATGAATTGAAGAGAATTATTTTGGAAGAAGCTCACAGATCAGGGTATTCGATACATCCCGGAGGTAATAAGATGTACAAGGATTTGAAGCAGTTCTATTGGTGGAACGGTCTTAAAAAGGATTTAATCAACTTCGTGAGGCATTGTTTAACTTGTCAAATTGTGAAAGCTGAGTATCAAAAGCCATCGGGGCTACTTCAACCACTACCTATTCCGGAATGGAAATGGCAACAAGTGGCAAGGGATTTCGTTTTGGGTCTTCCTAGAGTGAAGGGTGGTCTTGATGGAATCTGGGTGATTGTGGATCGACTGACGAAATCAACACATTTTCTGGCTATTCGGATGTCGGATAAGGTAACTAAGTTAGCTAAGAAATATGTTGATGAAATTGTTCGACTTCATGGTGTACCGGTCAGTATTGTATCAGATCGAGATCTGAGGTTCACTTCTAGGTTTTGGCAAGAATTGCAAAGAAATCTGGGAGCAAGGCTGCAATTCAGCACAACTTTCCATCCTCAGACAGATGGACAGTCGGAGAGGTTAATCAAATACTTGGAGGATATGTTGAGAGCATGTGCATTGTATTTCTCGAGTTCGTGGAATGAGCAGTTGTCTCTGATTGAATTTGCTTATAATAACAGTTACAAAAACGACAAAATTTTACTTAATTAAGAATCCACTCGTGTTTCACGAACTATTACATATCAAAATAGCTTAATGGAAACACACAAAGTAAACTTGCAAACAAAATGGGAAAATGTGCACAGGGATATTATCCGTCTCGGATGTCCCTTACCCACATTACGATGATCATGCACAGGAGTAATACTCGACGTCCCAAGTCTCCTTTACCCATAACCACCGAGCCCCAGGCACATTCAGAGGCATATCATAACGGAGGCAAATCATATCATAATTAAATTCATAGTATAGACATAAACATAACATATTCATAATCATAACCATAATTCTAGCATAATCGTAATGCTAGCATATTCATACTCTTAGCGTATTCATCCTAGCATAATCATATCCCTTATATATTCCTAATCATAGCATACCGGATTCTTAACATAATCATATCCATATCCCTAGCATAATCATAATCATATGTATTTATAGCTCACACATACTTACGTATACATGTTGGAAAACACTAAAGAGTTGAGCAGCGAAAGTTTAAAATTTTCCAAAAGTTTAATCGTTGTCTTGCAATTTTTGTACTGTAACGTTGGGTGTTTTAGAAACTTACAAAGTTAGAAGCTTTCTAGTGATGTCATTATCACCTAACGAACACCCTTCAAGCGAAATCCCTCGAACGACCTTCGAATAAGACTACAAAGTAGAAGCCCTCCAAAGTGTATCCACACCAGACCTAGAACACGATCAAGCGAGTGAGAATGCTAGTTCTATGGCTTGTGTTAAGGCTAGGATAATTTTTTCTTTGAAAACTTTTCTTTTGGTTTTACTCAAAAAACTTAACACTTCGTGAGTGTTGGTCTAAAGAATAAAAGAAGCACAACATCTTATATTTATATAAGGGGGTTTCGAACCCTATTAGGGTTTCCTAAATCAATGAGCTTTGTTTTCTTACTCACTAATTAACTAATTTAATTATTTAATTTAATTGGAAGAATAAGTTCTCAACTTGTTCTCCAAGTCTTGCAAGAATAACCTTCTCTCTCCTATAATAGGAAATTAGACTTTTCAACTTTCCTAAAGTTAAAAGTCAATATTCAATAAATAATTTAATTTCCAATTAATTATTTATTGGGTTAAGTTTATTTGAGAATAGTCTTAACAATTAATTCAATAATTAATTAAAAGACCAAAATTAATTAATTACAATTTAATTAATTAGTTCTAGAAAAGACCGCGTGGACTGCATGACACGTAGCAGCCGCGTGTGCTTGACACATGGCAGCTACTCACGCAATCCTTGCTCCATTTCGATCAACAATTTGATCCTTCGTTAATCATTTTAACATCCTACCATAACCCTCATGTTCTGGCATTTGTGTGTAACCCTTTAGGTTCATTATTCGATTAGCAGTGATAACAATTAATTAATTCCCTAATTAATTAATCATTTCACAGATCACACTACCGTAATCTAGCAATGGGTGTGTGACCCCTAGCCGAATAACGAAATGAATCGAAGAACCTTTCAGTCAATGACAATCAGTGAAATACGATCCTCCTACAACTCCATCTTTCAATCAAGAACTAAGGCATGAGAATATTCTCAGAGCCCAAATATTCTTGATCTTTAAAGTTAAGTTCGTTTCATATCCATTTCGATCTCAATCCTAGAAAACCCCATTTTCTAGACGTCTTGATTTTTTTTCCACCTTGGCCAAGGGTTTAATATTTAATGGACTATGAACAACTCAATCAGTAAGAGATCATTCTTGTTCTTAACAAGTGTAGGTCCTTTTATTGATTCTACTAATTCTACATATGCCACTTGTATAATCCCAACATAGGCCGTGGTTCAGGTGTCTATATGGCGACACCCTTTTGAGCTTATATCAAAGATTACAGAGTTAGCTCATATGAGACATTACAAAATCTCAAGTCTAAGGATTAATGAATCACATCATTGACCTGTGAGATATTTCCTAATCTGGAAGTTTCAGGAAACTTCCTTTCCCATTTAGGAATGTTCTCAATCAGGACATCGCAGTGATGAAGTTCTTGTAACAATGTCAAGTCTAAGGATTAATGAATCACGTCATTGACCTGTGAGATATTTCCTAATCTGGAAGTTTCAGGAAACTTCCTTTCCCATTTAGGAATGTTCTCAATCGGGACATCGCAGTGATGAAGTTCTTGTAACAATCACCCTTATGTATTATGAACGCATCAATGCATGCACTTATCACTCCATGAAACTGAGTGATCCTTCAAAAGGACATAATCACATAAGCAAGTCTCAGCAGAGTCAAGGTCGACACTCCCACTATCTGTCAGACTCATTGACTTGGAGAAGTTTCTAATCCTCGCCTATGGAGTTAAGAACTTATTTCATGTGTCGTTCCCATAACGACAAAGTTCTTAACAGCCTCATCGAATTAGGGGAGTTCAATACATGCAAAACACAGTCAACCCAAAAAGACATAAATAAGCACATAAAGAAGTGATTGCCTATGAACAAACTCATTTCGTTTATTATCCAAAGACTATTTGTGATTTTACAAGGAAATAATAAAGCAAACATCTGCTTTAAGGGCACTATTCCTAACAATACATAGGGCTTATAATCACATGCATACATATCAATCACGTTTCATTAGGGTTTAACTATAACCTAACCTCACCCGGTACCAAACAAAGCCAAACACAAAGCAAACAGTCCATCCCGGAACCTGCACGACCCACTAGTCACCACCCCGGGTGCACCTGTACCAACTGAGCAAACAAAACACAACACATGGCTTAGACTCAGACTCAGACAACCACACAGATATGCACGACAATCCTCATGAACGCACAAAACAAAATACATATGATGCATATTCACAAAACAAACAATTACATTCATATATAATAGTTCATATGAAATTCACACATTGGAAGGCCAAATAGATCAAATACTTATCTTATTATCCCAAGAAAACAAGTTACAATTTACAATTATTATTTAAAAGATGCAATTTAGTCAAAGAAGCATACAACAATCCCTATCAAGTCGTGCTCATGCGTACTTAAAGCATACGTAACGTTTTACACCTTATACATATTTATTGTAAATCAAATCATACCACTACTTAAATTAAGAAACAATATCCCAACAAGCCATAGAATACGTAACCAATTCATATTCATACGAACAAATTATTTCACATACTAAAGTTTCTAATTAATCATTCAAAGTTTCATACAATTCATATATCGTATAATAGGTTCATATTAAATTTAAGTAATTAAACCTAAATTGCAAACTTTCAAATTAAATCATCCAAGACGCAATAATTCAATTTTACTTAATCAAGATTAGCATATTCGTCTTTAAACTAACAAGAATTGAATAATTCAAGTCATACCATTTCATATTATTCAAAATTACACCAACACCCCCTTCAAGTTAGACAAATAGCTCAAATACGACATATCAGAATTCAAATTGAAGTTCGAAACATCAATACATATCACAATTCATTTAATACATGATTTCGTATACATAAGAATACATTTTGATCGACCAATCAAGCAATTCACAATTAAATTATATTTAAAACAATTATATCAATAAGCCCCAAATATACAAAATAATTCGTAACAATTAAACCGAACGTTCGATTAACGAACAGGAAGTGGCGTTGGACTCAACACGTCGAGGCGAACAACCTGTCCGAAGGCTACCAGAACGCTGCCATTGGAGCCACCGAAACAGTGGTCGGCCGTCATTCGGTCGCCACGGTAGGTGCCGAAAAAATCCTAAAAAATCACCCGTGCAAGTACTCCTCGTGCTCATTCCAATTCCTCGATCAATTTTTGAAAATTCCAAGCCAATCGTCTCCAATTTCAGATCCAACAATATGAAACCCCAAAATCTTCAAAATCAAATTACTTCCAAATCGGTGAACGAAAATCGAAACTGTAAATTACATTGTCTTACCTGTGACGAGCTTTTCGAAACCCACAAGGTAATCGACGAAAAAAGTCACCGGAAGGTCAGTGACCGTTGAACCGCTATGTGCCGCCACCAAACGGCCAAATCTCGAGTCGTGTAAACGGGGAAAAAACGATCTCGTCATTCTGTACAACTTTCGTGAAGGGCCCGTCGCCAAAAGATCACCAGAAAGGCCCCCCATTAGCTGCCGAAGTTCTGTCGCCACTGTAACTCGCCGAAACCACCACTTACACCGCGAATTGGGTCAATCTGAGGCCAGAAATGAGACCAGGGGGTCGAAAAACCTTGGAAACCACCGATAAACCTCGAAAAAAGCCACCGGAGGGCAGCTTTTAGAGAGTAACACGCACCGTCACCGTGTGCTTTTGGCAGTGTGTGCACCTCCACCGTGGCCCCGTTGGCCGTGCCACCAACCCAGAAATGAAAGCCGTTGCGAACCAGACGTACCAACACCGCCGCGTACCACTGTCTGAAACGGTCGGAATCCATCGGCAAAGTCGCGGCTCGCCACTACCCGCCTGCACGTCTGAAAATCGATGATAACTTCGTTGTCGGGCCAAGATCTTGGTACGGTTGTGTTCGCATCGTCGAGCTCTTCAAAATACACTACTCATTTTTCAAAATCCGTCAAGAAATGGCCAAGTTCCAATGCGTGCGTGTGTTTAGCGTGTGTGTGGTATTTGATCGTGAAGAGAGAGAGAGAGCCGAGAAAGAAGAGAGAGAGAGCTGATCGATGGTCTAGCTCGTTTAATGAGGATCCAGGTATTTTATCCCGGGTCCTCACGCGTAAAAATGATCAGTAGGAGGGGTTAACGACGTCAGAATTGGGCAAACTTAGAGTCTACGGACTCATTTCTATACCGCGAATGCGAAAAAGGGGTCCAAGAGGTCAAAACCTCGATCGAACAAGAAATGACCGAAAAACCCCTAAAAAGAGAAAATTACAAACAAGCCCCTAAACTCTTAAAGAGTTGAAAATAGGGCCGCGCAAAATACAAAATCACACAATTAAACACACAAAAAGGTCGACACGTGGCGTAGCTCGTACACCAGAAGAGTGGGATGTTATAATGATGAATGTTGCTAATATATCAAAATTTGAGAATATGTCTTGTGCTTTGATTCCCATGCTTTAAGCTTGACATATGTTGATTAATTGAGTTTGAAGAATGCATTTATGATGGCTTTTGGCTTGGTAATTGAGGCATTTATGTTTCACCATTAATGGAGCTTCAAGGTATATTAATGGTGGTTGGTGTTTTGCTTTGTTTCTTGACCTCTTTGTGGAGTAGATGTGTAGAGCTTGTATGCTAGGTGTTTGTGGCTTGTTTTGGGGTGTTTTGGTATGGTTCTTTGCATGCTTTGTTGCTTGGTTCGGACTACCTTGTTTTTCCCCTTTCTTTCTCGTGTTTCAACCATGGATGGTTGAAGTGAGGAGAACTTCTGGACGAGCTAACGTGTGTTAGGGTTCTTCAACGGAAAAACATGTAACGATCGTTAGCTAGTCCAGGGGCTACCCTGGTGTCACGGGCGGACTCTTTCACTTGCGCAGCGGAACAATTTTTCGCCCGTGAGGCTCCCTCAGGTTCTCCAAAACCTTCGGTCCGCCTTCCATTCTCGAGTCTTTATGATGACCCTTGCTCTTCTTAGCATCATTTGCGCACTAGCGATAGCTTCTGAACGCTTACTCGTACCGCACTTCGTGTTCGGTACTCGCCCGTTCATGTTCTACAAGCTAGCATGCTTGCCATACGTCCCACAATCTCGGATCCCAACAATGCATCTCTTGATGGTACGGGAGCATACGTGCTCCGTCTCGGCATGAAGGGTCGCTAGCGTGCCCAACACGCAATCCTCGTGCTCGTCGCTCGCTCGGGACGCTTCGGTCTTAGGTGCGCCTCGGCGCCTTCGCTAGCTTCTCGCCCGAGTAGGGCAACTCGTAAGTCCAAGGCTAATTCAACTTGCCATCAACCCACAATTGTCCCGCACGAAGCTTAGGACTTGCATTCAAGCTCATAGGCAACTTGCTATCATGCCCACTATGCGTTGTTGCCCAACAATTTCATATCTTAAGCCTACGGACCCCCGTGTCGTGCGTGAACCCTTCGCACTTATCCACAAGTTAGTTCACGGGACTTTGGAGAACTTGTCCCGATCACTCAATCGGCCTTGAGGTGTTTCTCGGATCTAGCAACAAAGGGACAGCCCGCTGGGCTTAGCGGGAACTCATACATAACCTCTGTGGCCTAACTGATGCCCAACGCGGATCCCACCGTCCCACGCCGCTCGTTTGGTTCCCAAACTGCCCGAGAACACTAAGTTCCTCTTTTAGGTTCCTAGTGCTGGCCCATGCTAGCAGCCCTTGCCGGCATGGTGCTTGCTTAGTGCCATCACAACAGGGGGAGGGCTGGCCGATGCTCACCAATGCATGCTCCCCTTATAGTACTCTTAAAAAAAATTTCCTTTGTCTCGCCACTAGACACTCGTGCTAGCCGAGCAGCGCGGATTTTCCATAAATCCCGCATCCGACCTCCAAATCGCCCGCCGTTTTCGCTCAAACGAAGCCCTTGACTTCAATAACCATACTATACACTTAGAGCCCCATCCGAGACTCCATCCTTTGGGAATTGCCCTCGCAATTAGCTGAATTTCCGCAACTACCCCTTTGTGACAGCAGATTGTTGTCAAGGCTTGTTCATTGCTCAAATGGTGTCCAAATGACTTGAAACTTCATAGAGAGCACCCCAACACATGGATAAAGCTCCCCATAAAATATCTTAAGGAAATTCCTTCGTTTGATCCGCCTGCTCCAAGTACTTTTGCCAACCCCGCGCTGCCGACCGCCTCCCGGTCGCACCACAACTCCAAAGCCCTAACGGACTCGGAATGACCCCAAACTTGGTGGAGACCATCCTCATACATCAAGGAATACACATATCAAGTAGTATTCCGATCCCACTTTGTTAAGGCCTTCATCTCCACCACACCAGCGGGACGATATTCCCGAATCGCTCGCAACCAACACCTCCAAGTTATGGTCGCAACCTTATCTCCAAGTGCGACCCATAACATCCTCCCCCACTCGATCCGTTGATGTCCTCGTCAACACGCACCTATCGCAACAAGTGCGCCGTGCCAACTCACTGTAGCACCGGACGGAGTAACTCCAGAACAACGGTTCTAAGGCACCTTCTATGCCGTACGACAGAAGCTCGCCTCAGCTCGCTCCCCAAACTTGTGCCTTTCGCACGCCAATCGGCTAGTAGCGGCTTCCTGCACGCTACGTCCGCCTTAACCACTTAGGTACACCCGCTGTACGTCGCAATCACGCCCACCCCTGTGGAGCGCTTTAGAGGGACAGCACCGTTGAAGGGACCTTCACTTCCACCAATATTCACCACTACAGGCGTCCACCGCGGACCCCGGAAAAAGCAAAGGTAAATCCACCTAGGATTGCACAGGACGACCGGGACTTCTTAGTGCATCCACCCTTGGATAGCATACCCGCGAACGTCAAACACCACTCAACGACGACCAGGGCTTCTTAGTGCTGCCTCATCTTAGGCACCGGCAGACATACCTGCGAACGTCCGAACTTTCACAAGGACTGCCCGGTGATCAGCCGGCTCGCAGTCAGGTATGCTGTGACCCCATAACGGTCCTTTCGCTATTGGCACACGCTACACGGTACCCTCAGGTACAAATTGGCTCCACGCCCAAGGCACAAACACTGGCTCCTCCACAGCTCAGTGTGCAAAGATTGGGTAGACGAACTGTGTCGCGCGCCACATCCTCCCCCACTCGAGTCGTTGCCGTCCTGGCAACACTCGGACAACTAGGCCTCTCGCCCGAAAGTCGTATACGGTGTGAAGGCACATTCCGACTTAGAATCCCACTCACGAGCCTGAAGCTCCACCACAGTACGAATGCCCCTCTTGGAAACTCTTCCACCACAGAGCCCATAATATGGTTTCCAAATCCCCTCAAAGAACACCCGCATTCTCAACACTGTGCAAGCCCTTCCACTGAGCAAGCACTCCCACAAAGCGGGGACTCGATCCTTCGACTTATCGGCCACAAGATATCCCGGCGTGCACTCCGTTCAATTAGCAGCGTCATAGTCCTCGAAATCACTGCCCCGAACCATAAGCACCTCACGTGCAATCGGCGTACTCAACGCCTTCTCAACTTCAAGCCACACAAGTCCCCATCGAAAACTCCTGGGCCACAGAGCCTATATACGGCTTCGGAATAATCTCAAGGACGTCCACACGATTATCCATACTCCGGATAATCAACCAACTCGGAACTCCCCCTCTGGGTAAAGTCCCTACCACAACAATGACCTCGCGCCATGATCACCTCCTGACTAAACGAATCCCCATCAAAAGCCAGGATGAATTCTTCGCTCTACACTACATTTCCTGACATCCACCCCCAACATGGCTAACAATCCTCTTCAACTCAAGCTACTCATCCGTAGCAAGCTCGAGAAAAATCAGACTGGTCACCAACGTTGCAAGCAGAGCACTAAAGATCGGGTTAATAAACTTTGCCCAATCGAAATGTAGTCACCAACGAGTTTCACCGTCAGATTACTGGACTTCACCCGACCGTAATCACCTATACTGCAAATCGCGTTACTAAACTTCGCACAATTCACAGCTTGTCGGTAACCTCGTACTTCAATCGTACTCTTCGACCATCACAGAAGAATTGAACAATTCGGTTAATAGACTTCGCCAAACTGCAAGTCGAAATCGCAACTCAGATTACTATTATTCACCCAAGCTACAACCTTTCTGTAAGGCTTTCGGAGCTAAATTGTTGTACTAAGCTCGCTCTCTAAAAGCAACACCCACTGCTTATCCCTTTGGTACACGGCATCCCCAAAACCATATGCGACCAACAACGGCTCATTGCGGTATTTTAAAGCCACTTTCAATGTGCCTACACTTTTGTGCAGCAAACCGGCATGTTTCGGTCCATAAGTCTAGGTTTTGGCTCACTAGCTCGTGTAAAGTTCGCTTGCCAATTCCTTAGTTCAAGCTGCATCGGGTTCTCGGAAGGTACGTCTTCAACTTCGCACTAATCAACTTCCATCCCGGATTGAATCCGGGCTCTGATACCACCTGTCACGGGCGGACTCTTTTACTTGCGCAGTGGAACAATTTTTCGCCCGTGAGGCTCCCTCAGGTTCTCCAAAACCTTCGGTCCGCCTTCCATTCTCGAGTCTTTATGATGACCCTTGCTCTTCTTAGCATCATTCGCGCACTAGCGATAGCTTCTGAACGCTTACTCGTACCGCACTTCGTGTTCGGTACTCGCCCGTTCATGTTCTACAAGCTAGCATGCTTGCCATACGTCCCACAATCTCGGATCCCAACAATGCATCTCTTGATGGTACGGGAGCATACGTGCTCCGTCTAGGCATGAAGGGTCGCTAGCGCGCCCAACACGCAATCCTCGTGCTCGTCCCTCGCTCGGGACGTTTCGGTCTTAGGTGCACCTCGGCGCCTTCGCTTGCTTCTCGCCCGAGTAGGGCAACTCGTAAGTCCAAGGCTAATTCAACTTGCCATCAACCCACAATTGTCCCGCACGAAGCGTAGGACTTGCATTCAAGCTCATAGGCAACTTGCTATCATGCCCACTATGCATTGTTGCCCAACAATCGCATATCTTAAGCCTACGGACCCCCGTGTCGTGCGTGAACCCTTCGCACTTATCCACGAGTTAGTTCACGGGACTTTGGAGAACTTGTCCCGATCACTCAATCGGCCTTGAGGTGTTTCTCGGGTCTAGCAACAAAGGGACAGCCCGCTGGGCTTAGCGGGAACTCATACATAACCTCTGTGGCCTAACTGATGCCCAACGCGGACCCCACCGTCCTACGCCGCTCGTTTGGTTCCCAAACCGCCCGAGAACACTAAGTTCCTCTTTTAGGTTCCTAGTGCTGGCCCATGCTAGCAGCACTTGTCGGCATGGTGCTCGCTTAGTGCCATCACAGCACGGGGAGGGCTGGCCGATGCTCACCAATGCATGCCCCCCTTATAGTACTCCTAAAAAAAATTTCCTTTGTCTCACCATTAGACACTCGTGCTAGCCGAGCAGCGCGGATTTTCCATAAATCTCGCATCCGACCTCCAAATCGCCCGCCGTTTTCGCTCAAACGAAGCCCTTGACTTCAATAATCATACTATACACTTAGAGCCCCATCCGAGACTCCATCCTTTGGGAATTGCCCTCGCAATTAGCTGAATTTCCGCAACTACCCCTTTGTGACAGCAGATTGTTGTCAAGGCTTGTTCATTGCTCAAACGGTGTCCAAATGACTTGAAACTTCATAGAGAGCACCCCAACACATGGAGGAAGCTCCCCATAAAATATCTTAAGGAAATTCCTTCGTTTGATCCGCCTGCTCCAAGTACTTTTGCCAACCCCGCGCTGCCGACCGCCTCCCGGTCGCACCACAACTCCAAAGCCCTAACGGACTCGGAATGACCCCAAACTTGGTGGAGACCATCCTCATACATCAAGGAATACACATATCAAGTATTATTCCGATCCCACTTTGTTAAGGCCTTCATCTCCACCACACCAGCGGGACGATATTCCCGAATCGCCCGCAACCAACACCTCCAAGTTATGGTCGCAACCTTATCTCCAAGTGCGACCCATAACACCTGGGCACTAACGGCCGTTGGGGCTGTTTCTTTGGTCGGGGGCTAACGGCTGTTAGTGTAGCACCCCGAACGAAGGGCACCACATCCCCCGCACTAGAGTTTGACACATTTAACGAAACGGAGAGTCCGCACACGCATCAGACAATATCGAATGGGAGACAAACAAAAGATACACCCTAGCTAGGCGGTCTAGGCCCTCAATCAGAGTGCATATCAAAAGCAAGAATATAGCGGAAGCTATTAAACAGTTCATAATAAAATCCCAAGAACAACATATATACCAAAGAAGTTTAAACTAGCATGCTAGGTTAATATACATATGTACAATGCCCATCTGGGGCCAAAAGATCAAGTATCCTAGTGTGTCAAAGTGTTCATAATACATATCCTTAAAAGTTCGTAAGTATAAAACAGAATTAAGCCACTACAATGCAAATGAAGACTCGAGCTAAACCACAAGTAAGATACGACGACCACTTGTCGCCTAGCTCAACTCTGATTGAACCTACAACTCAAAGAAAAGGGAAAAAGAGAAACGACAATGAGGGTTAGTCCTAATGACTAGTAAGGGGGCTAACACACACACCCATAATACGTATAGAGCAAAACACTTAGCAAATTCATAAAGAGATCCATGAACCGGGGATGGTTTTTGCAAGCTAAAGCAATTTCCCGTGATAATAGATATATATACCTAAGGGAAGTTAAGGGCCGGAGGCCAAAGCAACCAATTTTAAGTATTTAGGAATCCATTCCCGTTTCATAGATCATATAAAATCTCTCTAACTTGGCGTGTACGAGTTCTCCTTCGACACTTCTCTTATTCGAAACATAATCATAATCAAAACATAATTCATAAACCATCCTTTCTCCGGGTGATAGAAGGGTTGACTGCCCTAGCTATCGTTCAAATTTCACGCGAAACAAGGCTTAATTACGTCCTTGAAGCCTTCAATGGTTGCTTCCACCGGCTCAAGAGAAACACCCTTCCTCAACCTCCTAAGGTTGGGTGAGACTCTCAAAGGAAAGTGTTGATGGGAGAGCTCGGCGATCCCACGGCCGTCCCGAGTTACCATACCACTCTTCGGGGCCCAAAACATAGTTCAAAGATCATAATCCAACAAAGCCTATGTTTTAAAGCTCATACCTCACACACACACACTTATCAAAGGTTTTTAAATCAAATGGAAAATAGCTTATATACGTATACAAATCATTTTCAAAGTCTTATAGAAAACGGGACAAACCCTCAAAGTATGTATCATATACGTATCTAACGTATATATATATATATATAATTCGCCTGCGTGCTTCAAAACACATAGGCTTATAGGTCATTTAACTAAAAGAACAAAACCTCATCTTGAAAACGTGTAGTGGTGACAAAGGAGTATAGATCAGACACCTAAGGAGCAAGCTCGTCGTCAATGGGAAGGTCCACTGTGTAAAACAAACAACAAAAGATACTCTTAGACTCAATATGAACAAATTAGATGCTCGGAAAATGCATATGAATGCGAATGACATGTATGAAGTGCAACAAGGTAACAGATAGGGCATAAGTGGTCATATCTTGCACGTTTCATATCAAATTGATCTATAAACTTAATACAATACTCATAACACGTAGTACAACATGTTCATAACACATATAAGTCATATACGCATCAAAGAAAGAAGTAAACAAAGTAAGGAAATGAACAAACAACACCAACACACACAAAAGTGCTTCTTAGCCCTAACGACCGTTAGCCAGGTCAGAAGCTCAGACCTGGACTAATGGTCGTTATCCCTCAAACACACTACGGGGGACTAACCCCCATTACAAGGGTCAGAGTGTTGGGAGGCGGGCCCAGAACAGTAGTGGTTTGGGATCACATTTTAAAATTTTGTTTATAATACAAGTATTAAAATATTTCTAAAACGTTTTAATACAATAGCGGAAGACTAGCCGGATCTACTCAAGTATATACATGCAATTGATAATAAATTTTAAATCACTTAAGCAGATAAATATCTAACATGCAATTAACACTTAAGAGCATATAATTTATCATGCTTAAAAATAATACGACTGTAAAATATTACCGTACTGCAAACATGACTATCTAACGACATTTTTCCAGCTCCTTTCCCGTTCGTGAGACCGACAGAGCTTCCCCGTAATATCCCCAACTCGACCCTCGAAGTGTGGGCTCCGCGAGTATTTCGCTAAATACTCGAGAAAATATATTTTCTAGACTAGAAAATTCCCTAATTTTCTAATAATTAAATGGATTATATATTAATTATATAACCACCAAATTATATATTAATTAATCTATAATTAGGATTAATTAGGAAAAAGAAAATTAGCAGTAAAATTAGCTTTGGAAATCTGCCAAAAATGGAACAGGAGTGAATGAATTTGGCAGCAAAGGGATCGGCTATTTATAGGCATAATTACAGGGGTATTTTTATCATTTTACTTGACCAAGTGGCTTCCGCGACCAATCAAAGGATGCCACGTGGCGGAACGCGGCGGCACGAGAACGCCAAGAGATGGAAAATAAATCAAAGTTCCAAAGTGTTTGAAAATAGCCAAGAGATTTATTTTAAGAAAATAAATCAAAGGCGCGTGAGGCACGTACCCTCACGCGCCGCCACATGGCGTCAATCTGGCTAGCGCGTGTCACACACACGCGTCACCAGATTGTGCTACGTGTCCGGGTCTAGCCCTGTCCAGACCCTGTCCGCTAACCCTACCCGAAGTCCGGCCCATTAACCCGCCGATCGGTCTTGTTTGACCGACCCTGTTGACGCGCCGACCCAGATCACATCTGGGCCGCACATGGGCGCGATCCTAGCTGCACACGAGGCGCCCAGTCAGCGCCACCTGGGACCCGATCTGCTGATGTGGCATGACACATCAGCCAAAAATTATTTTTTTTTTTCGAAAAAATTTTATTTTCTCCAAAATAAAATATCGGGTATTTCCAACTATTTGGAACTTTGATTTATTTTCTTAAAATAAATCTCTTGGCTATTTTCAAACACTTTGAAATTCATTTCTCTTTCTCCTTTTAATATTTTCTCTTGGGGTATTCAATTGGGGCTTGTAAGGGGACCTGCAGGACTAAATAATTTTAGCTCCAAACGGGTTAATATATTATCATCCCATGATAATAATTAATTACCGTTTAACAATATTTAATTCCACTAAATAAATATTGTTGCACTCTAAAACTAATTAAATTATTCACGAATTTCTCGATCTAGAATAATTTCACATTTGTCCCCTCCTTGTAGATATCCATTAAAAATAAATTGCCACTACTATCATTTATTTTTCATCTCTAATCTGAAATTTATTGATTCGCCTTAAGTTCAAATTCTTTGAATGTGAAACAAATTCATCATACAACTTCGGTGACGTATCACGCGAAGTGCTTTGGCCAAAGTCTTAATTCGAACTTTTACAAATCTATTTCAGGGATATCTTTTATCTTCCAGCAAGACCACAGATTCCTCGATCAATATAACTCTTTAGCACATTTCATGTTGTCACCGAACGTACAAAGTATTTTGGCCACCGGTTAATGAGACCTCACTTCGAGTATATTACAGTAACTAACACTACATGCCTAAAGCCGAAATATTATCAGGATTAAGAGTGTAATGGTTCCTGAGATTTTATTCATCTTAGATAGCAGTATAAAATGAATAATCTCAGTGGTCCAGTTCGATGTTTCCAATCCTATTGAAAATCATCAACGTGTTATAGTCGGAATCACCATTCCCTATGACGAAAGATTAATTATCTTATATAACCACGTTATAGTCATGATAAGAACATATTCTTATCTTACCGACTACAACTTTAATGACACATGGTTTCGGTATTCCAAGTCTTTTCCTATGAAACACATTTCATAAAAGAATACCACCACACGTCATTAATTATCAATATGTGAAATACTCACTACTCACTGTAAATTCAGTTTAATTAATTCAACAAATTGAATTTTCAGGGCACTATTCCCAACAATCTCCCACTTGCCCTAAATTCAATTTGGCCACACATCTAAGTCTTATTCCTTCCACATGAGTGTCAAAACTCGTTTTGCACTCTTTTGCACCAATACTTTAGTGAAGGAATCTATTAGACGTTTCTCTGAGCCAACAACTAGGACATCATGAATCCAGTACATATAACTGGCTGCTTCTTAAGCTACCATTTATTTAATTTCTATGGTGGTGTAAGCAATACAAGTCTGCTTAACATTCCCAAATTAACGGTTACTCTTTCCAGAGTAAACACGTATTCTGATGTCAAACATCTAGAATACAAATCAGATTGTATATCCGAATCTGTGTACTCTATTGAAATGAGCTAATCACTATGGTAGACTAGCATATAATCTTGAGTTCTTCTCAAGTACTCCGATATATGCTTTTACTACTACCTAGTGTCAGATTCTAGGGTTTGACTAATATCTGCTGACTTAGACCTAATTCATAATAGACAACTAGCCTTATACATAATATGACATACATGAAGCTTCCGCTGCAGAACTCTAATCATGTCTTCTATCTTTTCAGTTGTCTCAGGACACTGATCCCGAGATAGATAAATTCCAAATCTGAAAGGTGATGATCCTTTCTTGGAATTTGTCATATTGTAGCTTGCCAGTATGTTGTCTATATATGCTTCTTGTAATAAACCAATCTTCTTATTCTCATGATCACAACAAAAGTCTGATCCTTAGAACAACATTGGTCTTACAAAGGTCTTTTCTTGTCAAAATGATTTGACCATCGAATCTTGACTACTAACAAAATTCTTGCATCATTCCCAATGAGCAGAATATTGTTTACGTACAAAATGAAAATGTTACAATATTATCTTGATGTCATTTGTACACACATGGTTCATCAGGCAATTGCACAAATTCAAAGAATTTGAATTGCCTTTTTTTAATTATGATGTTCCATGATCTAGACGCTTGCTTAAGATCATAAATCGATCTATTAAGCTTGCATCATATGCACCTGATTTCTGGTTGTGAAGCCTTCAGGTTGTACCATGTATCTCTTCTTCTTGAAGGTGACTGTTCAAGAACATAGTCTTTACATCCATTTATCTAATCTCATAATCGAAATGAGAAACAATGGAGAGGAGAGTTCTTATGGACTTAATCCCTGCTATAGGCGAGAAGATCTCATAAATGATTTCTTCTTTCTGGGTAAAATCCCTTGCCATAAGCTTTGCTTTAAAGTCTCTACTTTTTCATCCATTCTTTCTTTTTATTTTCTTATAGAACCCAATTGAATCTAATGGGTTTAATTCCTTCAGGCGCCTCTACAAGCTCAAGACTTTGTTAGAATACAGAGATTCTAACTTAGATTTCATGGCTTTTGACTAAATGGTCAGCTTCTATATCTTCCACAGCTTCATTACACTTGACAGGATCAGATACGTTAGATTCAACCACTTGGGTTAATCTTAGGTAGGTGTCCTGACAATCCTCCCACTACAATGATGCTCTCGTGTATACGTCTCTACATCACATGTTATATTTGGTACATCACATGTATCTAATACATTTTCAGCTATCACGGGTTTATGGAAATCAGTATCTAATACTGTTATTTCTTTTAACACTACTTTGCTTCCACCCTTTGTGGTTATCTATGTAATTATCTTTGAAATATTCACAAACATCTTTTGTGATTTCTCAAATTACAAAATATACCACCTCTCGTTCTTCTAGGATAACCTTAGAATAAACCTTTGTTCTTTATTCTAACTTGTCAGGATCCATCCTTAACTCGTGGACCAGGCTACCTCAAATCCGAAGATAAGAGATACAGGGTTTTCACCCCAACTACAGATCCATCAGTGTTTTAGGAACTGACTTAGATAGAACTAGGTTTAGTGTATTTGTTGTTTTGAGCGCAAGATCCCAAAACGAGCTTTGTAGGGTAGCATGACTCTTCATGAATCTTACCATCATTATCAGAGTTCTATTTCTCTTTTCTGCAATACATCTTTCCTAAGACATATCTCATACAGATAATTGGGATCTAATCTCATTTGAGAAATTCTATTTGACTCTGAACATAGATACTTGTCACTACTTCGATCTAATCGAAGTGCCTTGATATGTTTTCTAATTTGACTCTTTGACTTCAGTTTTATATTCCTTGAACTCTTCAAAAATCACAGACTTAAGTCTCATCAAATAAACATATTTGTATCTGGAGTAATCATTCAAATGAATGATGAAGTACCCAAAACTTTCTCTTGCTTGAACACTCATAATATCATACGTCCGTATGAACTAACTCAAGTAAGTTCATGGCTTAAATACCCTTTGTCTAAAAAAAAATGCTTCTTAGTCATTTTAACTTTCTAAATAGGATTCGCAGATTGATACTGTTTTCAAATCAATAGGAATCAACAATAAGTATTTGGATCCTATTCAGATTAAATTGACCAATAGATAGGTGCCACGTAGAAGTTTTTCCTCTTAGATGGTAAGTTAAGCTATTTAGTGTTAAACTTAAATTAGGGTTTTCATTGAGGCATAAAAGACCATATTTTGTTGTGTCAAAGCAAATAAACCTTTATTCAAAATAAACTGTTAGACCATTAATTATCAAATAATTCACAGAAATTAAATTTCTGTAAATATGGCAGGTGTAATATAAAACCCTATTGCCAAAATACAATACTACAGTTCCTACTGCTAATACAAGTACACTTGTATTATCCCTGAGCAGTAGTTATGTGTTAGCCATTTTTCAAACTTCCTGGTTAGTTTGAATCTTTGCAACGAATTGCAAATATGATTAGTTGAGCTCGAATCCATATACCAGGATTCTGGTGAATTTCTAACTAAATATACTTTCACCGAGTAAGATATCTTCATATCTTATCTAAACGGTGTAGCAAATGGACAAACTAAGTATTTTGGACAAGTTCCTTTCTAATACCCATTACCACCGAAATAGAAACACTTTTCCATTGTCAGATTTGCCTTTCTATTTCTGAACCTTAGATTGAGAACCATTCCTTTTCTTTCTTCCTCTTACTGGCTTTTTAGGCCGTGGATATTGATGTCTGATTTAAGAGAACTTTTTCCTTATTCTATATCACCCTTTCTGTCATATTGAGGTCGTTCATAGGTTCAGGTTGGGTTTAAAAAAAAATTATTTAAAATTAATCATGAACGTTCAAACGACTTAAGCAGTGAGTATAGGATCGTATCCTATCTGTTAAGATTGTATCTTTAAGCACAGAGGCTTCCAATCTCGTTCACATTAGCAATCATATTCATAATATGATTCTGAAACAGTGATCCATCAAACATCTTTAACTGACAATCGTTTTCGTGGCTCGTACCTTCGTACGATTCTATCTTCAACACATGTTCTTACCAGTAGGCATCTCATGCATTTAATGCTTAAGAACATCTAAAACAGATGTCAGGATATAAGACTTGCCAGATCATCACACTTGATCCATTTGGAATAAGCGTCTTTCTAATCCTGACTAGTTGTAGTTTCTGGAATTTTCAGTTAAGGTTCAATGAGTATGTAAACTTTTGTGTGTCAACACGATGTCAAGATTCATTTCCTAGTCAGCATAGTTGAACCTTTACTTGCCTATTTCCTTAAAGACATAAAGTTTGGAGTGGGCTAAGAGAGATCGTTATTATAAGACTGAATTAACTAAATAAAAGCTAGTTATGAATATGTATTTCACTTTCTTCTGCGTCTAACCAATAAACGAAATCCACGTAAGCATTTTGATTTACGCAATGGTGATTTAACTAAATACAGTTGACTCCCAGGAGGCGAGGTCGAAAACCACTTAGAAAAGCAAGAACTATTCTTAATTAACATGTCATTTAGGTAACTCTTACCAAACAATATCAATCCACCACGTCAACCTTGGCCTCTAAGTAAATGTAACAGACCTCCGAAGGGAGGTTAATATATTACTTAGTCAAATGTGCACCATTACCTAGAAGTCCGTACGAGTAGGTCAAGATACTCCACGGAGGCGTGGTCGAGCTGACTTTCCCGTATCTCATTCTATCTGTAGAAGTCTAATCTTGTATACTGCGAATATATACCCTCCGAAGGGAGTAGTACATATTCCCTATACTATAGACAGGTAATGGAGGCCGTGAGAATCCAACTCTTTTCATCTCGCTCCCACTTGAATTTTTAAAAGGTGTGGATTATCTTCTGATTATCATATAATCACTTTTGGCTTCTTATTGTCGGAAGTGATTAATCTTATTAATACGCTCCCATTAGGATTACTAAATCATATTTAAAATCTCAATAATATTTTAAGGCAATTTAATAACTATTTATTAATTAGGTCGAAAAATATTAGTCCAATTATGCATCGCGTCTAATCTCTATTAAACATTATTTATCTAATCACATTAAATAAAATATAATAATTACAAATAACATAATATCTCATATTATCATGATCATGCCATAAACAATTAAGCATGCTTTCATATAATTATCACATAATTATCATGCTTAAAATAAATGGCATAAAGTAAACATGTTATAAATAAATTATCTCATAATTTAAATCATATTTATTGATTCGGTAATTTTTCAGGAAAAGCAATTAAATTGTTTCCCAAAAAATACCATTCGACGTAAATTCCCAGGAAATACTAGCGGAAGACTAGCCGGATCTACTCAAGTATATACATGCAATTGATAATAAATTTTAAATCACTTAAGCAGATAAATATCTAACATGCAATTAAAACTTAAGAGTATATAATTTATCATGCTTAAAAATAATACGACTGTAAAATATTACCGTACTGCAAACATGACTATCTAACGGTATTTTTCCATCTCCTTTCCCGTTCGTGAGATCGGTAGAGCTTCGCCGCAATATCCCCGACTCAACCCTCGGAGTGTGGGCTCCGTGAGTATTTCCTTAAATACTCGAGAAAATATTTTCTAGAAAAATTCATTTTCTAAACTAGAAAATTCCCTAATTTTTTAATAATTAAATGAATTATATATTAATTATAAAACCACCTAATTATATATTAATTGATCCATAATTAGGATTAATTAAGAAAAAGAAAATTAACCGTAAAATTGGCTTTGGAAATCTGCCACAAATGGAACAGGAATGAATGAATTTGGCAGCAAAGGAATCGGCTATTTATATGTGACGCCCCGTCCGATAAATCGTACAGGTATGCATCACGAGAGAGTTTACCTTACGCACTTATGTGATTTAATTCCCTTTTTATGTGTTTAATTCCAACTTTGATTGAAATGGGATTTAATTGACTAAAATGCAAAATGATAAAATATGAATTCTTGCATGACAACCTAAGAACGGAACTTATGTGAATTTAAATTAATTGTTAGAGTTGGATTTAAATAGGACTTGGACCTATTTGTGTGTTTTGGGCCTAACTCGAGTTAGGTGAGTTTGGGTCGTTCGAGACCAAGGTAAGCTACGAATTTCCCTTAATGTGTATTTCATTTCTATCCATGAATCTTAGCATGAAATTGAATGTATGAGCTTATATGAGGAAGTCTTGTGAAAATGGTGATTTATGCCCAACTTGGAGAATATGGTTTATATGATGGATCCTTGAGTCCTTGAGCATGAATATGTGTTTCTCCATGTTGAATATGTGCTGTAGTTGTTGATGGTATGATAGGGAGTGAGTTTGGATGCATCTTGCCATGGTTGAAGCTTGATTTTCATGAAAATGGGTTGTATGAGTTTTAGCCAAAATCACCCTTGTTCTTGAGCTAAATTGATATTTATATGATAAGCATGATTTATGTGATAATATATATGATTTTCGTGGAAATTTTATGGTTTAAATGGTGTGAAATCGGCCATTTTTTGCCATGGTTGTCTTATTCCCGAAGCTTACTCGAATCTGCACAAGACGGATGCCCAGATCTGGCCGGAACGACCGTTCCCATTCAGGCCATGAGCCCGGAACGGCCCTTCCCAGCCAGGGCTGACGTCAGCACCGAAGATGGGAAGGACCGTTCCCAATTAAGCCTTGTGCTGGGAACGGCCGTTCCCAGCTTCGCTGGGTAGATCCGCGGGAAGGACCGTTCCCATGCAAGACTATGCATGGGAATGGCCGTTCCCAGCCCCCTGTTCCCTTTTTATGCATGTTCTTTTGTGTTTACTTGATCCGTTTGAAATGCTTTGTGAATTATATGTTATGTTATGACTTCGATTCCATTCTTAGATGATAATACGTTATTTTAATTGAATAACTTCGTATGAAAGTTTGTCCTGTGTTATGCTACTTGACCTATGTGATTCATATCATTCCATAATGCTTTGTTAAACTTTAATACTTCGTTAATTGCATGATTTGGTGGAATATGTGAACTATGCTACGTGACCTATGTGTACACTTCATTCCATATTACATATCATTTATCTCTTGATACGCCGTGCGTCTTACTTGGTTCATATAGAGTTTAAGTCTGGGCTTCTGTATGTCTTGTCACAGAGTTTGGTGGTGCCGGTGGGCCCGAGGTTTAGAGTGTTTGGCCCTTCACACTCTTAGACTCTACTTGCACAAGGTGAGGTTTAGGATTTTGTATAGTTATGCGACCTATGGCCTTTACATGCTGATTTCTACCCTTGCATGCGAGTATACCCTACTATAAATATGTATGTGTCGGATATGTTATGTTTATGATTTTACGTGCGTCCTGCGTGGGTGGAGGTCATGAGGCTTAAAGTTCCATCACGTAGGAATATAAATATATAAACTAGTTTTTGATGCATATGTAAGCTATTTTGGAAAATTCAGTTGTGTTATGATTCTGTAGCGAGATTGCCATGAAAGACTGGCGTATGTTATGTTCTATTCTGTTCTATTTTGGGCCCAGGAGCTACGGGTAATAGGTCGCCCAGGACGGTTAGGGCCGTCGGGTATTTATCCATTGCGTAGTCTCCATCTGTATGAAGAGGATGTACCGGGAGCCACCAGGAGGTTTGGTTGGGAAACGAAGTCCTGAGGGTTGGAGTAGCATTAGCACTCCCCTCACCTTTCTTGATGGTTAGGGTCGCGCAACCCTACCATCACCCGGAGTTGAGGTTGGTATGTTATTTCTATTTTATGAGGAGTTGAGGTTGGAAGCTCGTACTCGCAGAGCAGTTGATTATGTTATGTTATGGAATTATGAATCGGGATAGAATCTTTCTGAAAAATGGTTTCTAAACTTATATCTATATCTGTTTGGGTTCTTTAAAAATGTTTTGGTATGCAACACCTATCCTCGGTTCATGAGTCCATCATTTTATTCTGTGATATGCTCTGTATACATATATTGTGGGTGTGCGTTAGCCCCCTCACTCAGTCAGTTGACTGACACCTCATTTTATCTTTTAGTTTGCAGGATTCCTTTTGGCTTGAGCTAGGCGGAAGTGAGTCTTCGGAGTCACACTTGTCAGTCTAGTTGGTGTTAGGTTGCATTTGTCGCATACTTTACTTATGTTATGTATTTTTGTTTCACACTTGAAGGTTATGTTTATGTTCTGCTTAGATACAAACTCGTGTTGGGTTAGTAAGCTAGTAGTTGGGTGTTAATAGATATTATGATGATACTTATGCTAGTAGTTGGGTTAGTAAGCTAGTAGTTGGGTGTTAATAGATATTATAGTTGGATTATGAATTGATATTCGGGATTAGGTATCTATGCTAGTTGAACCCGTCAATTGTTTGGTATTCTGATTTAATTGCTTCCGCTATCTATCGTTGTTGGTTATAATTGCTTCCGCACTCTGAGTTTGTCAAGTTAGATCCGCCTAGCCTAGTGTGTGAGTTGGTCTCCCGTTCGCTATGATTCGGATTCGGGCATGGACTTTCTATTTCATGACCGGGTCGGGGTCGTAGTGCGGGGGATGTGGTATCCTACATCTGGGGTGCTACATTATAGGCATAATCGCAGGGGTATTTTCATTATTTTACATGACCAAGTGGCTGCCGCGACCAATCAAAGGATGCCACGTGGCGGAACGAGTCCGCCGCAGCCTGGCACGCGCCGCCACATGGCGTCAATCTGGCTGGCGCGTGTCACACACACGCGTCACCAGATTGCGCCATGTGTCCGGATCTGGCCCTATCCAGACCCTGTCCGCTAACCTTACCCGAAGTCCGACCCATTAACCCGCCGACCCGGTCTTGTTTGACCTGACCCGTCCGCCCAGATCACATCTGGGCCGCACATGGGCGCTAACGTGGCGCGATCCTAGCCACACATGCGGCGCGCCACCCGGTGCCCAGTCAGCACCACCTGGGACCCGATCTACTGACGTCGCGTGACACGTCAGCTGCCACGTCATCCAAAAAATAAAATTTTTTTTCCGAAAAAATTTTATTTTCTCCAAAATAAAATATCGGGCATTTCCCACTCTTTGGAACTTTGATTTATTTTCTTAAAATAAATCTCTTGGCAATTTTCAAACACTTTGAAATTCATTTCTCTTTCTCCTTTTAATATTTTCTGTTAGGGTTTTCAATTGGGGCTTGCAGGGGGACCTGCAGGACTAATTAATTTTAGCTCCAAACGGATTAATATATTATCATCTCATGACAATAATTAATTACCGTTTAACAATATTTAATTCCACTAAATAAATATTGTTACACTAAAAAATTAATCAAATTGTTTACGAATTTCTCGATCTAGAATAATTTCGCATTTCACTCCTCTTTGTAGATATCCATGAAAAATAAATTGCAACTACTATCATTTATTTTTCATCTGTAATTTGAAATTTATTAATTCGTCTTAAGTTCAAATTCTCTGTATGTGAAACACATTCAACATACAACTTCGGTGAAGTATCACGCGAAGTGCTTTAGCCAAAGTCTTAATTCGAACTTTTGCAAATCTATTTCAGGGATATCTTTTACCTTCCAGCAAGCCCACAGATTCCTCGATCAATATAACTCTTTAGCACATTTCATGTTGTCACCGAACGTGTAGTATTTTGGCCACCGATTACTGAGACCTCACTTCGAGTATATTACAGTGACTAACACTACATGCCTAAAGTCGAAATATTATCAAGATTAAGAGTGCAATGCTTCCTGAGATTTTATTCATTTTAGATAGCAGTATAAAATGAATAATCTCAGTGGTCCAGTTCGATGTTATAATCGGAATCACCATTCCCTATGACGAAAGACTAATCATCTTATATAACCACGTTATAGTCATGATAAGAACATATTCTTATCTTACCGACTAGAACTTTAATTACACGTGATTTCGGTATTCCAAGTCTTTTCCTATGAAACACATTTCATAAAAGAATACCACCACACGTCATTAATTATCAATATGTGAAATACTCACAACTCGCTGTAAATTCAGTTTAATTAATTCAATAAATTGAATTTTCAGGGCACTATTCCCAACACAGAGATCCTGGTCAAGGGACTAACATCCGGTACCTTTCCATGCATAGGAATGCCCTAACGGGCGATAGGTCACGCTGGGCTGAAATGGTTCAAATTTCAGCCCTTAAACACCCCAAAAACTCAAACTAAACCATAGCATCATCAATTAACAGATAATGGTAAGTTAGGGTAGCAAGAATTCATGCATTTCAAGCCAATATGAGGTCTAATTCCACAACAATACATGCTAGAAGTGAAAAGGGATCAAGTTCTGACAAAAACTCCAAAGTTCATTAATGGCATACTCAAGAATTCTCAACTAACACTTAAAACAAGTTCATATAAGTCATAAATGATGTCTTAGGATCACTTTACATGCTTCATATCAAAAGAATTCACAAGAAATCATACTAGAATGACCAAATTGCTCTAAACCCTCACTATTCATCGTATATGCCAAAGAATGCTCAAATCATGGTGAGATCTTGCAAACTTATAGTTAAAATGATCAAACAGTCATGGAGATTACAAATATTAACTTATCTCTTGAGTTGGGAGAGATTTGAAGGTGATTAGGACTCAAAATCACCAAGGAGTGAATAGTAGCTCTCTTTTCTCCTTCTTCTTCTTTTGTTCAGACTTTGGAGGATGAATTCTCTTACTTTTTGGGGTGGGGTTCGAAATTGGCTGAGGGATAGAGATAGAAGAGTGAGTGAGTGGAATTTGGGCCTAAGAATTGGTAAAAAACGAGTTATAATGAAAAAGTTATGGCCAAATTAGTCAAAGGTGGTACCTCCGGTACGAGATAGTCGGTTCGGTCAAATTTCGGAGGTCTAAATGGGCTTAGAAAAATACAAAAATAGGTCCCAAAGCTCCCAAATCTCTCTATGAGTCCAACACCTCTTCTGGAATTCGAATCCAAATTCCCGAGCCCAAGATACGCCGCCCGAAACCCAAGGTGCGCTAAATGCCCTTAAACCCCCATTTAGGTTTCATAAAACAAAAACGAGCCAAAACTAAACCAAATAAATTCAAAATTACATAAAGAGCATGTAATTATGTTCATAACTCACGTATTTCTTGCATATCAAAATTTTACAAAAATCGGAATTGAATTCGGAAACATATAACTCACGTTCAAAGTCACGTAGTAAAAAACGTTCAAAACTCGTATTCAAAGCTAAAAACCTAATTCAAATAAGTTCATATATCATCAAAACATCAATAATAGCAAATAACTGCATAATTAAATAATTAAATTTGCAAACATATCATACCCGTGACGTCATACCTATGAGTCCAAAAAACCGGGATGTTACAGTTAGCCCCCTCAGAGTGTTGGTGTCATGTTTTGTTCTTCGTTTTGTTTCTTACACTCTTTTCCCACCCCGATCATGACCCTAATGTGATGTATGCTTGTTTGTAGGGATGATTCACTATGATATGACTTGTTGATGCTTGTCTATGATGTATAAGAGATGTGAATGAATGATATATGAATTTACTTGTCTTCAATGTGACTAAACATCATCTGCATTGCATCATTCTCATTCATACACATTTGTCGAGCGTCTACATGGTTCATATTGAGTCTAAGTGTGTCTTTTGGTGTTTGTTTTGCACAGAGGAGCATCCCGTTGGTGACGAGGTCACTTCTTAGGAGTTGTTTGGCTCCCTTTTATCCGGCTACATTTGTTCGAGGTGAGGTTTTCTTCTTTTAGTTATTATGACCTAAAACCCTACTTGAGTTTTGAGCGCATGCGAAGTACGTATAATATATATAGATATTTGTTGGATATGTACTTTGGGGAGCTTGTTCCATTTGCTATGGAAACATTGAAAATGTTTTATGTACATATAAGCTATTTTCGTTTGATTTTGAAAAGGGTTGGTGTGTGTACGTCCGTAGCGAGATTTGACCTTGAAGGATAGGTGGTACTTTGGACTTTGGATTTGTTCGGGGCCCGAAAATGTGGGTAAGGAACATTCGGGACGGCCATGGGGTAGCCGGAGCACCTCCTGTGTACATTTCCTTTGAGAGGCTTGCCAACGTCGGGAGGTCGAGGGGAAGATAGGTTTTCTTGAGTCGACGGAGACACTGTCAAAGGAGTGCATAGGAGGAATTAGCCCCTGTTTCGGTACGAACTTTGAACCGAAGGTTAGGGCCTATAACCATTTCCATCATTTGGAATAAGAAAATTGTTTGTTTGAACTTTGGTGTTGTTTGGTACGTTTGAATTTGAGGAGCTGGGTGGAGAACTCATACTCACCGAGTTAGTTTGATTTGTTTTGTGTTCGTAAAATGGGAATGGATTCTCAATTACTAAAATTGGTTGTTTTGGCCTTCGGCCCTAAACTCTCTTATATAACTATTATCACGGGAAAACGTTTTAAAATGTAAAAACAATGCCCCGGTTCATGAACATTTGGCTTTGATCTTTGCTATGCTCTTATATATGGGTATATGCGTTAGCCCCCTTACCAATCTTTAGCATTGACCCTTTCTCGTTGTTTTCTTTTTTCCCTTATTCTTGAGTTGCAGGTACAGGTCTTTGGTTCGAGCTAGGCGGCAAGTTTATCTGGAGAGTCTTCGGTTTTAACTCGAGTCAGCATTAGCATTTTTAGATTACTTTACATTATATACTTACGATATTTTGTATTACGGATTTGAATACTTTTGATAGTTTTAACTTGGAGATTTGCTTCGATTCTTTTGGCCCGTGGTGGGCATGTTAGTATATGAATTTATATATGGGATTTGTTTTGCTTGGAGATGATATGCTATGTTTATGATTTTATCGCTTCCGCACTTGTATGTTTTTTTATTATGCACACTTTGATTGAGGATCTACACCACCTAGCTTAGGTGTGGTATTGTTTGTCTCATGTTCACTATTGTTTGGCATGTGTGCGGACTTTCTATTTCATTACACATGTCGGACTCTAATGCGGGGGACGTGGTGCCCACCGCTTGGGGTACTACATCCTTAAGTGGTATTAGAACTCTAGGTTGCAAAACCGAAGCTCTAGTATCGTGTTGAGTCTATCTAGGTCGTTCAGCTTAGGACTATGTGCTTGTTTGCATACATTTGCACCTTATACAACTTTATTGTTATTATTTGTATTAATTGTTCACATGAACATATACTAAACCCCATGCATCGATACTTGTCATGATTTGTGCTTTTTCAGGATGCCACCAAGAAGAAGAGACCGCGTACAATCATCGGATCTTAATAATCCTCTTCCACCACCACCATTTGATGTGGAGAATATAGTTCCACCTCTATATTACCAATCGCAATAAAACCAATGACATCAAACACCAACCGATGAGGGTCAAGAAGGGCAAGTTTCTTCGGCTTATAGAGAATTTCGTAGCAACAACCTTCCGAAATGGTTTGGGGGTGATGACATCCAGGCCGAAGAGTGGCTATTGGAAAGTATGGGAATTTGGGAGATTTACCCGGGGACCTCTCAAGAAAAGGTGATATGCAACTCCCCGTTTTGTTCAATGCCAAGCTTCTAATTGGCTTAAGGGAGTGAGGGAAAGGCTAGAAAGGTGAAGAGTTCAATTGGGAGAGCTTTGTTCAGGAATTTCATGACAGGTATATTCCACCGAGTGCTCGGGAAAGGAGGCTACAAGAGTTCTTGGATCTCAAGCAAGGGTCTAGGTCCGTTGACGATTATATTCTTGAATTTGAGAGGCTTGCTCCTTATGCTTCTCACATTATGGACAATGACTAATTGTAGGCTCATAGTTTTGTGCACGAACTTAGGGTGGACATTCAACAAGCCCTACAAGCTTCCACCGTTAACACATGGGCTAAGGCTACAAGGAAGGTGGTTCAAGTAGAGGCCCAAAAGCAAAGGTTGAAGCCCCAAAATTTTCACTTGGGGCATGGATTGGGGTCGAGCTCGAACTTGGGTAAGAGGCCCGCACCTAAAGGTGGGCATCTGGTCTTCAAGCCCCAAGGATTCAACAACTCCAACAAGAAGCCCCGACTCCCGGTACTGGCTCCAGTGCCCGCTCTATCGACACCTATCCGATGCACTTATTGCCAGGGTTCAAATCATACGGAAGAGAATTGCCGAAAGAAGACTAGAAAGTGTTTTGGGTGTGGAGAACTTAGGCACATGGTGAATGCTTGCCCACATAACAAGAATCCGAGGCCGATGAACGCCGTGGCTCCGAGACCTCCTATTCAAGCTCGAGCCTATGCTTTGGAGGGTGAAGAAGAGGATGCCGAAGTTGATGCTACTGTAGTGGTGGAAGATACTATAAACATATATGGCATTCTATTGCATGTATTGTTTGATTCGGGGGCAACCCATTCCGTTATTGCTTCCCTACTTGCTTCTACTTTGTGCTTACCCGTTGTATGTATTGATAATTCTTATGTGATAAGTTCTCCTCATGGGGGGAGCTTATGCTAAACCGAGTGTTTCGAGAGTGCCCGGTGAGTATCGAGGGCCAAGAGTACCCAACGAATTTGATCGAGATACCCATAAAGAGATATGAGGTTATCTTGGGTATGGACTCGTTGTTTTGGCATCGGGCAGTGATGGATTACCACGCGAAGAAGGTTATTTTGGAATCAACGGTATTCTTGGGCGAGATATTGAAGGCTAGCCCATTAATATCCTTTGTTGAAGCTAATCGTTTAGTCCGGGAAGGTGCAACGGGCTATGTGGATTACCTTTTGAACAAATAAAATGATCAAGCCAAGCTCGAAGAGACAGAGATTGTGAAGGACTTCCTTGATGTCTTCCCTAAAAGTTTGGGATCTCCTCCACCTGATAGGGATATTGAGTTTGTTATTGATCTCTATCCCCAAGCGGAACCTTATCCGAAGGAACTAAAGGCGCAACTTGATGAGCTCTTAGAGTGTGGTTACATCTGTCCGAGCACTTCTCCGGGGATGCTCCCGTTCTGTTTGTAAAGAAGAAAGATGGGACCTTACGGATGTATATTGTCGTGAGCTAAACCGGTTAACGGTAAAGAATAAATACCCCCTACCTCACATTGAAGAGTTGTTCGATCTCCAAGGTTCGTTTGTCTACTCCAAATTGGACTTGAGGCAAGGGTATTATCAGATGCGTATCGGGGAAGAAGACATACCGAAAATGGGGTTCAACACCTGTTACGGGAATTTTAAGTTTATGGTCATGCCTTTTGGCCTAACAAAATCCCCGGCTGCATTCATAGACATGATGCACTGAATCTTTCGCGCAGTATTTAAGATCGGTATTGACTATGCTCCGAGAGTTTCAACTGTGTTACCAAGTTCTGTAAATGTAAGTTCTGGATCGATCGAGTTTCTTTCTTGGGCCACTTTATTTCGGGCAACGGTTTGGAAGTCGATCCGACAAAGATTGAAACAATCATGCTTTGGAAACAATTGAGAAATGCCTCAGAAGTAAGAAGTTTTCATGGGTTAGCGGGGTACTATAGGCGATTTATGAAAGATTTCTTTGAAATTACCGCCCCGTTGACTCGGCTAACAAAGAAAGAGGTATGGTTCGAGTGGGATGAGGCGTGTGAGAAGAGTTTCCGAACTCTTAAGGAGAAGTTGACCACGACATCGATTCTTACCCTACCCAAGAGTACCAAAGGCTACTCAGTTTACACTGATGTATCTAAAGAAGGCCTCGGTTGCGTGTTGATGCAAGATGGAAGAGTTGTAGCCTACGTCTCAAGAAAGTTGAAAGATCACGAGAAGAACTATCCCACTCATGATTTGGAGCTTGCAGCGGTTGTTTTTGCATTGTCAAAGCAGCGCTATTATCTTCATAGAGCCACTTTTGAGGTGTTTACCGACCATAAAAGCCTCAAGTATTTGTTTACTCAGATGGAGTTAAATATGAGGCAGAGGCGCTGGGTGGAATTTCTCGAGAACTATGAATGCATAATTCAATACCAACCGGGTAAAGCTAACATGGTAGTCGATGCTTTGTGCTGAAAGGCTAGTGTTTCGAGTTTGGAAGTGGGTTCTAGCAAGCAGAGTTAAGAGATAGTGGTTTTCGCGACTTGTTTGGCGAACATCTCGGTCCAATAGGATTGAAGCTTAATCTAATGATCCGGAAGTTCAAAGGTTGGTTTCGAGATCAAGGGTTGATCCAGAGACAAAGTTTGGGTTTGATGATTCGGGGTTGTTTTGGTTCAAGACGCTATGTGTCCCGGAACAGGTCAAGTGGTTAATAGTTGAGAAGGCACATAAGTTGCGTATTCTATACACCCCGGAGAAAGAAGATGTACAAAGATTTGAAGACTTTGTATTAGTGGAGTGGCATGAAGAGGGATGTTGCTAACTTTGTAAAGCGGTGTCTAACATGCCAGCGTGTGAAGGATGAGCATCAAAAGTTGGGAGGAATTCTCCAACCACTTCCGATCCTTTTGAAGTGGGAGCAATTGATAATGGAGTTTGTGTCTGGCTTACTAAGGACTAAAGGAGGTTTCAATGGAATTTGGGTGGTTATTGATTGGTTAACCAAGTCGGTCCATTTTCTCAAAGTTCGGATGTCCGACAAGGTACCTAAGCTAGCCGATTTGTATTGCAAGGAGATTGTGAGATTGCAAGGAGTACCGATTAGCATTGTTTCAAATCGAAATCCTCGGTTGACAACAAGCTTTTAGCAAGATCTACAGAAGTGTTTGGGCACGATAATACATTTCAGTTCCGTTTCGTACCCATAAACGGATGGTCAATCCGAGAGGTTAATTAAATATCTTAAGGACATGCTTCGTGTTTGTGCCTTAGATTTTCAAGGAAAGTGAAATGAACGTTTAGCTTTGGTCGTGTTCGCCTACAATAATAGCTTTCAAGCCTCAATTGGCATGGCTCCTTACGAGGCACTATATGGAAGGAAGTGTCGTCGCCACTGTTTTAGGATATTGAAGATTTGCGGTGGACTAAAGAGGGTAAGCTTGAAAGAGCGAAAAAACCCGAGAAGATTGAGGATGCCATTGCTAAAGTGAAAGTGATTCAACAAAGAACGAAGGTGGCTCTGGACCAGCAGAAAAGCTATACGAATCGAAGAAGATGGCCCCTAGAGTTCGAAGTGGGAGATAGAGTCTTCTTAAAAGCATCTCCTAGAAAGGGGTTCGGTTAGATTGGTAAAGGTGGGAAGCTTAACCCTATCGAGATTCTTGAAAATTTTGGGGAAGTAGCCTATCGACTTAACTTGCCACCGAGTTTGACTGGGATATATAATGTCTTCCACGTCTCTCTGTTTAGGAAGTACTATCCCGATGAGTCTACCGTACTCCCCGGCGAAGAGGTACAACTTAAGCCAGATCTGATGATTTTGAAACAACCGGTTAAGGTTTTAGACCGGAAGATACAAGAGTTGAGGAACTGGCAAATCCCCTTGGTTAAAGTCTTATGGCGTGATAAAAAAATTCGAAGAAGCCACTTGGAAGTCCGAGGCGAATATGAAGCAGTTGTGCTCGGAGTTGTTCGAGGCCCCGAAGTAGAACCTGGGGACCAGGTTCTTTTTAGGGGTAGAGGTTGTGACTCCCCGTCCGTTCGGCCGTACAGGTATGATGTCACTTGTGAGCTATATGCGCATTTAAATTATTTATTTATGCTTTTATATGTTGATCTTATGATATATGTTGAATGTGAAGGATTTAAATACTTGAATTTGATTTCTAGACTTGGTGACTATGTAATATACTTGAGATATATGTCTTATGAACTTGTTTATGTGTTGATTATATGATTTAAGATTTATTTGATTTAGGTCTTGGACCTTTTTGGCAATTTATGGGAATTTTGGGCCTAAAGTGTAATTAGGGCATTTTAGGGCCCTTTTCGGATAACTTGAGCTTGGAAATTCGGATTCAAATTTCAACTCCTCCATTGGATTCTTTTCGATGATTTAAGTCTAACGAAACTAGCCTTGTATTTTTCTGAAGCCGTTTGAACCCCCTTTGGCTTAAAATCCTATCCAAATAGACAGGATCCTTTTGACCCTACCCATTTTCACTCAACCCGACCCATATTCAGCCCTAAAATAGCTAAATATTTCTCTCCCTCCCCTCACATTTGATCAATCAACACACCAATGGAAGAGAAAGGAGACTCTCCAAGCCCTAGTTCCCCAAAACCCTTTAAGTTTAAGTCTTGTCTCCTCCTTTCACTTCTCCGACGAACTAAGGTGAGATTCCGACTCCTTCCAACGTGTGCTTTCTTCTCATCCTACTCTTTCTACTTGTAATCCATGATTTGATGTTATATGAAGAAGATGATGAATAGTGCTAATATATCAAAATTTGAGAATATGTCTTGTGCTTTGATTCCTATGCTTTAAACTTGATATATGTTGATTAATTGAGTTAGGAGAATGCATTTATGATGGCTTTTGTCTTGGTAATTGAGACACTTATGTTTCACCATTAATGTAGCTTCAAGGTATATTAATGGTGGTTGGTGTTTTGCTTTGTTTCTTGACCTCTTTGTGGAGTAGATGTGTAAAGCTTGTATGTTAGGTGTTTGTGGCTTGTTTTGGGGTGTTCTGGTGTGGTTCTTTGCATGCTTTGTTGCTTGGTTCGGACTGTCCTGTTTTTCCCCTTTTTTTCTCGTGTTTCAGCCATGGATGGCTGAAGCGAGGAGAACCTGTGGATGATGTCATTCCTTAGGTGTTGTTTGGCTCCCTTTTGTTCAGCTACATTTGCTCGAGGTGAGGTTTACTCCTTTTAGTTACTATGACCTAAAACCCTACGTGAGTTTTGAGCCCACATGCAAAGTACGTATAATATGTATAGATATGTGTTGGATATGTACTTTGGGTAGCTTGTTTCATTTTCTATGAAGATATTGAAAACCTTTTATGTATATATAAGCTATTTTCGTTTGATTTTGAAAAGGGTTGGTGTGTGTATGTTTGTAGTGAGATTTGACCTTGAAAGATAGGTGGTACGTTTGGACTTTGGATTTGTTTGGGACCCAGAAATGTGGGTAAGGAGCATCCGGGATGGTCATGGGGTCGCCGCAGACCTCCTGTGCATATTTATTTTGAAAGGCTTGCCCAACCTCGAGAGGTCGAAGGGAAGGTAGGTTTTCTTAAGTCGATGGAGACACCGTTGAAGGAGGTAGTAGGAGTAATTAGCCCCCGTCTCGGTATGAACTTTGAACCAATGGTTTAGGAACTGCAACCCTTTCCATCATTTGGAAGAAGAGGATTGTTTGTTTGAACTTTGGTTTTGTTTGGTACGTTTAAATTTGAGGAGTTGGGTGGAGAACTCATACTCGCCGAGTTAGTTTGATTCTTTTTGTGTTCATAAAACGGGAATGAATCCTCAATTACTACAATTGGTTGTTTTGGCCTTCAACCCTAAACTCTCTTATATATCTATTATCACGGAAAAACATTTTAGAATGTAAAAACCATAACCCGGTTCATGAAGTTTTGGCTTTGATCTTTGCTATGCTCTTATGTATATGTATGGGTGCGTGTGTTAGCCCCCGCACCAGTCTTTAGGACTGACCCCTCCCTGTTGTTCTCTTTTTCCCCTTGTTCTTGAGTTACAGGTATAAGTCTTTGGTTCGAGTTAGGTGGCAAGTTTGTCTTAAGAGTCTTACTTGTGTTTTAGCTTGAGTCAGCATTTGCATTTGTAGCTTGCTTTACATTATGTACTTACGATATTTTGTATTACGGATGTGAATACTTGTGATAGTTTTAACTTGGAGATTTTCTTCGATTCTTTTGGTCCGTGGTGGGCATGTTAGTATATGAATTTGTATATGAGATTTGTTATGGTTGGAGATGATATGCTATGTTTATAATTTTATCGCTTCCGCACTTGTATGTTTCTTTTTGTGTGCACTTTGATTGAGGGTCTAAACTGTCTAACTTAGGTGTGATTTTGTTTGTCTCCCATTCGTTGTTGTTTGGCGCGTGTGCAGACTTTCTATTTCGTTACACATGTCGAATTCTAGTGCGAGAGATGTGGTGCCCACCGCTTGAAATGCTACAATGTAGCATGTTGGTGTGGATGCATTATATTTAGCCACATCATCTGCAACTTCCAAAATTAATTAAAGTGTCGCCAATCCACATGGTGACTAGGCTTCATAAGATTTTTCCTTGAAAACAAGAATAGGATTCCAAATGAAAATCTAAGTAATCTTGAAGTGTAAATCGATATGATACCAACAACATCAAATGTTCATGAAATAGAATCTTTAATAATTATGTAATAACTTAGAATTTGTTTACCTTTTTTACTAGTTATCCAATTGGATTATACATAGTCATTTTAAAAAAATTGTTAAATAATCGAGTATTTTTAATTTTGGTGTTGTTTTCGTGCATAGTGCAAGTTTGTTGTTCTTTTTATATGTATTGTAAAAAGGGTGTATTCCGGTTTTGCTAAAAGCAAATTTCAACATGATTTTTGTCTTTTTCTTTTTGTTTTTGATTTTTTGTATATTTTTCATTTAAGACCCTAAATTTATGAATGCTTTCAAAGAGACCCATTTATTTCCCTTTCTTGTATTTTTCCTACAAACTTTTTATTTATATGATTTATTATTTTTTCTTGTTTTTCTATAGCTATTTCAATTGTATCTTTATTTATTACATCTTTATTTATAGTTCTTTCGTAGTTCTTCTTATATATATATTTTTTTTGTAAAGCTGTTTCTAAATTTTTTCCCATATGTTTAATATTTTTAGCATTCACAATTGTTTTTGGTAGTTGTTTTTCTTTTGTTATACTATCTATTGGTATTTTCTAATTTTAATTCATAGTTTAAGCATATGTTATTTGATATGCTATATTTCTTTTTAATTTTAATTTTCTTAACCTATCGTTTTCTATTTTTATCATTATTTCTTTAGTTCTTAATGATATATCATTATTATATTTTAAATCATGGTATGCCATTTTAATAAGATATTCTTCTACAATTATTTGTTCTTCTATATTTTGTATGTCTTGTGATATTCTAGCTTTATAATCGTGTCTATTCATAATTTATTATGTTATAGTTAATTGAGTAACTATTTGTTTTTGTTTTTCGTAATATATAATCATTTGTAAATGATTTTTCATATCTAGCAATCGTCCTTCATTTTTTGCTTTTAAGTATCGTTTTATCTCTTTTTCATGACCTTCATATATCACTTTTATGTTGTCTCTATAGAATTTTTGTCTATTATATTCATACATGTTGTGAATTCATTATTTTAATTTTAATGTTTAGAATCGTATACGCGCTCTGATACCAGAGTGGGAATCAGAGGGTTTCCTTTAAAACTGTGGTGAGTTTAGCCATTTGATCGGCTAGATGTGTATATTCGTTTTCAGTTATTTCACTAGAAGATTCCCCTTCTTTAATGTTACTAGTGGATGCGCGTGCGGAGGTATAAATTGTTTTGTTACTTCTTAAGTTTGGTGGTAAATAACTTGTGCTTATACTCCTTAAGAGTCTCGGTGTTTTCTTTTGAAAAACATTAGTATCGATATGTTGTATAATAGGTATCTTAGGTATATATTTTATACAAGAAACTTCTCGAAAAAGAACTTCCATGTATATTTTATCTGTGTTTTTAAATTGTATATTATGATGACTATTAGTCAATGCATATCCAATGGAGTATGTTATTGAAAAGGGATAGTCGTTTTTCTCCACTTGTCTTTCAAATTTATAGGCAACATTTAATGATTTATCTAATTTTTTTGTTACAAGTGGTATATCGTTGTGTAATGCTACATTAAAGAGTAATTTTGTATATGCAAGGTTTCCTTCAATTATTCCAAGTATTTTATCTTTTATATTCATGATTCTGTCGTCACAGATCACTATTTTTATAGGTGAATTTATTCCTTCAGCAAATGTACTTTTAATTAATATTTGTATTGTAGAAATATGTATATATCCTATTTCTCCAGGTGTATATTTTGCTCTATTTATTTTCATAATGATATCAGCCTTATTTATTAACGAAATAGCTTGTGTTCCTTTTGTAGTATAATATTTTTTCTACTCAATTTCGTTTTTAAATCTTTTTTCATATCTTGACCATCAATTAAGTTTAATTCTTTTCTTCTGACTTTGTTTGATTTTTTGTTATCTAAAATAATATCTTGAGAAAAATATCCATATTCTTCGGTTGTTTCAAGATGTTCTACTTGGTCTATCAAACTAGTCTTGTGACACCCCGCCTTTCAGGCCGTACAGGTATGACGTATATATGTGCGCATTCTAAATTCCTTAATTTCGAATTTTCATGTTTAATATATGTTTATTATATGTTTAATCCTCATTCTTTTAATTATATGAATCCTTATATTCGAACATTTTGCCCTTTTTCGTTGGTATTTGCTTCGTTTGTGCTCATATTTGAATTTTGATTTTTGTGCGGATTTGCTATGCATGATATATACGTGTTATGAACATGTGATTATACTCATTTTATGTTTTCGAGTTTATTTGTCGAGTTTTTGGAGTGTTTGTTTCGTTTGGACATCAAGGAGGCTAAAACGTTTTTAGCTCACCTTGGGTTCCGGGTTGTGTATTTAGAGCTCAGAAATTCGGATTCAAATTTCGTCACTTTTGTTGGATTCATTTCGGTGATTCGGGTTCAATGGGCTAAGCCTCATATTTTTCTAAGTCCATTTGATACTCCGGAATTTGACCGAAAACTCATCTCGCTCCCTATATGACCACTTTGGAGTAATTTGCACATAAGTCCTTCAATTCTTAACCAATTACCCTCAAATTTGGACCCATACGACTCCAACTCAATACCCTATCATCTCTCTCTCTTTCATTTCGTTCCACACAAGACAAAGAAGAGTTTTTCAGCCATTTTTGGAGAAACAAGAACAATCCCGTCACTATTCACCCAAGAGGAATTTTGAGCTCAATTCCTCATTTTTCTCCATCATCTTCAAGGGGTAAGTTCATATATGTGATTATCATCCCCATGTGATCATTTTCATACATGATTTTCAGGGTTTGATCCATGTTTGATATAATTTTGAGCTTTGATATGAATAGTTAGGTTATGGGCTTATTTTGTGATTTCATGACTTTCTTTGGACGATCTCTTGATTTGGAGTTACAAATATGATCTCTCATACAGCATTAATGAGTATATGAACTTGTATTTGATGGTAGTTGAGGTATTGAGAAGTTACCATTAATGTTTTTGAAGCTTTGAAGTTTTATATGCAAGAACCTATGATGCACGGACACGGACACGGCGATACGGACACGACACGACACGGATACGAAGATACGGATTTTTTCTTGAATTTCCCACGTAAGGAGTGTTGGACACGGTGTCTGACACGAGTGTCCGACACGACACGGCATGACACGACACGACACGACACGACACGACAAAATGATATTTTTAGAAGTGTCCGTGCATCATAGGCAAGAACTTTGAGCTGATTTGCTACATTCTTTCATGCCTCTACTTGCCCTTGTGTGTTGGTTATGATATGGTTTGAGTTTCAGGGCTGAACAGGGAGTGCACTACAAGAAAACAGTCAATTTCAGACGAACATTTCCGACGAACTTTTTAGGTCTGAAATATTCCGATGAATTTCCGACGAAACGAATAACAATGTACTTTTCTTACATGATTCAAAATTTCCGAGGAATTTCAGACGAACTAAAATTTTAATTAATAAAATAAATATTTTTGGTAATTCAGACGAACTGTTTGCGACGAACTTTCGCCTCAAATTATTAAAAAAAAAATTTTAAATTTTCAGACGAAATGTCGTCTGTAATTCATCTGAAATGTTAGACGAAAACTCAGACGAAATATTTCGTCTGAAATATTTCATATTTGCGGCCAAAAAGCGATGAAAGCCTCGTCTGAAAATATTTGGGGCTTTTATAGGAAAACTCAGACCAATCTTCGTCTCAACCGCGTCTGAGTAAGCCGGCGATACTGCGACGAAACCATCCACCGGAAACGAGCACTGAAATCGATTTTCCGGCGACGAAATGCAGACCAAAACATGTTCATCTGAAATGTTTCAAAATTTTGTGAAAAGAAATTGAGAAGGATCTCTCAATTAGATTATCCATGCCCTAAAATCAACCCGTTCCCTTATCCCGCCTCTCCAAATCACATTCCAAGCTTTCCCTCCCATGGCTGCCGCTATCAAACTCCCTCATTGAAAAGCTTGTCGTTATTCTACAGAAAGGGTTTCAGCACTCTCAACCTTGGCCCCTTCTTTCCGCCCCACCGAAGACCCTGTCTCCATCATCTGCGCCTCAGAACGAAGAATAGGGTCTTCTCCCTTTTACCATTTTCTTGTAACTTCTGTGAGGGTGAAGGTCACAGCTCAACTGAGCTGCCATTTTGATCGGTTCGGAGAAAACACAGCTCGGATTCGTAAGTGGTATGTCTGCTTGACTTCTCGCTTTTCATTCAGCAGAGCACCCAAAAGATTGTATGTTTGTTTGTCATTTCGTTTAAGTCTGCTCTTTTATTATCAAAATTTCGTTTTTTTCTTGGAAGATTGGATCCTTTTTGGTCGATTTTGCAATGTTGGTTATTTATGTGTGTTTATGCTCATGTGTGTCTCTGCCAAGGCTCATGGGTTGCTGGATTTGAAGTTAATTAAGATTGAAACTTAGATAAAGTTAATTTCTTTATATCTGAACTGTCGAATTAAACAGAGGGTTATTTGTGTTAAGAGATTCTTCCCATTTTTCCTTTTTTTTTTGTTTTAAGTTCATAGGTACTTAGATCTAACATGTTTTAGGTTGAATCTTGTGTTAAGTGGTGTTGAATCTGAGTTTTTGCATGACAAGATATGAGTATCTTGAATCTTGTGTTAAGTGGTGTTGCATCCTGAATAAGAACAGGACTATGTAAATGCTTTTCAAAGGCTTTGCTGAAAATGAAAATAGAACTATAGCTTACTCCGGATTAATTAGCAATTTTAAAACTAGAAAGCTTTTGATCTTTTTGTTGTTTCTTGATATTAGGTTCTTTGTTTGGATAGAGAAGCTTACTACTAAAGTTTTTTTTTACTTCATTACAGATTGAAAAGCTAAATACTTCAGACTTTGTTTCAGAATATTATGAAGCATTAAATTAAGCGTGCATCTGTCATCGGACATCAACGAGTTATACGAACTGCAGATTATGTAAGTTACCGCCTTTTGATATGAAAAGCTCCTGAAATTTGATTATTTGTGTACGTTTGACATCAAATATGAAGTTACATTCTGCCACTTTTGTTTGACAAATCAACAAAATATGTAGTCGCATTTAATTGATTGAAAACTGGAAGGTGTATGCCTTTTGTTTGTGAATTGCATCTGCTGAAATACATGAAGTTTGTGTGCAGTTTTGAAAGTGGAATTTTAAGCAGCAGTTTTGTTTATATAGTTGCAGTTTTGTTTATATAGTTGCAATTATTTTCATGAATTAATGTTATATACTCTGGTTTGGAATTTAATGAACAGTTTTGCTAGGTTGTGATGAGGTATTAAATGTCAAATCCGGAGAAGTTTACATTCTGCCACTTTTGTTTGAAGAATTAACACTTTTGCATCAAGTGTTGTTAACTAGATCATTGTGCTTTACATGATGGATATATGCTATACTGACACTGATAGTCAATTCCTGGTGGATCTAATGATTTGAGTGTTTTTTGACCAAATAGGTAGCAATATCTTGAAGAATCGGGGAGACAAGGCTTGCAGTGAGTGGTGGGCTGGCAGGTGAGATTGCTTCAGGCTGTTATAACAATTTTTTGTTCTGTTGTTGTTGATATGTGTAACTAAAAATGAGAACTTTGAATTTTTGGTAAAATCTACACAATATCTTGTTGTTTTGTTGTTGATATTTGTAACGGGCAAGGTAAACTTTGGATTGTTGGTAAAAACCTAAACATGATGTTTTGAATTATTGTTAAAAACCTAAACATGATGTTTCTTTCATAAAAAAAGGGGATGTTTCTTAAGGGGAGGTTTCTGTAATTTGTAAAATTCCTAAGGGGAGGTTACTGTAATTTAGCAACAAAAATTCAACAAAAGTTTCTTTTAAAAGTTACATAGCATCATCCAACTAACTATTAGATATATTAAACAGCTAAGGGGAGTTCTGCTCTTAAATGAGAAAGGGTACAAGTTATATTTTAAATTCTTTGAGAAGATTGATCTCGAATGTGCAAATTGATTTATTGAAAAGTTATTGGATATGCATCTTAGAGTTCACTAATGACTGGTCGTCACCTCGCAGGACTTGTAGAAACTAGAAACTGTTGGTCTTCTTTTTTAAAAGGGATTATATTCGTCTTAGAATGCATAATATTTAACAATTTTAATGTTTGGGATGAAGCGAACTGCCGGTATTCTATGCTAGGATGCACATTCTATACTTTTTATGTGCATTCCTCGCGATTTTATCTGTTAGGAGTGCTAAATGAACTTAGTCATTGATAGGAGTACTAAACAAAATTATGCTTGTCATGGTTTACCATTTTATCTGTCAGAGTATAGTTTTGTTGCCAATATGCAGTATATAATTATTTGATAACCAAATCTTTTATCTGCTCCTTGTTCTTGCTAAGGCTTATCTTTTTGACTTGGATTGATGGTAAACTACATGAATGTATTACGTAAAAAGCTTTCTAGATTTGTAGAAATGCAGTTTCTTATGCTTTCATAACCAAAATCTTGTCAAAATGTAAAACAAGCAAAAAAAAAAAAAGAAAGAAATCTGAGAAGCAAGAAAATGTATTTGGGGATCACTTGATAATTACCTTTCTTCATTTATTGAACTGCATCCCCTACGTTATACATCTTAGTCAAAAGTTGGTTTCGCTGTTCTCGCTGCTATTAGTTTCTTGTTTCTCAGTTTTTGTTTCAGTCTGTTTCCCAATATTTATGCCTATTCTTTTCGCTTTTGTACATGTGGTTAGTTGCACCACCCTTTCCTACCAACTAGTGCAATTACAGTATCCCCTGGAAATTGAAGATTTTAAAACCTCATCTTTGATTAAATTTCTAAATTGCCCCCCACGCCTATGAAGAATATCTGGAGTGTTGGTTTATAGCCCTCTATTGCTAGTTATAGTTCTGGCTGATTGTCCTTTTCTTATTTTTTAAGTAAATTTTAACCTCCAGTTCGTCAATCTTGGTGAAGCTATTGCACTGCTTAGCATAGTTAACTTCCCATTTTCCAGTTTTAGAATATATTTGCTGATTTGCTCTAAAAGCTGTCAAATCTTGGCTAAAGATTCTTTCACTATACTGCTTTTCGGTAATATCATATGCCACATTGACAAATCTGTTTGGATATTATTGAAATCCTTTTTTATTTTGTGGTTTGTAATTCCATTTGCAATTTATGTTAAAGTAGAGAAGTACTGAAATAGTTATAGATTAGAAACAAAGCTTTAGTTTAGTTATTATTAATTTTTATTTTGTAAGCTGAAAATGAAAAAATATTAAATTAAAAAAATAATAAAATATTGAACTTTGTATTCAGAAAATCTAATATTAACATGTATACAAACTAGTCGAAAATGCAATGTGTTGGTATATTAGAAGTTTGTAGAAGGAAAAAAAAGTTATTTTCTCAACCAAAATGCGGAACAGTGGGATTGATGTTACTACTAAATCCTACTCTTACCTACATTTCGCTTCCTTTTCATTTTACTATCTTGGAATGTACATTATATTCTTTTGTCCAGTATGCTATTTCCCTTTGCTAATAAATTGATTGGATAATTATGTTGTATACAGGTGAAAAGTGTGTCACAGTTTTTATGTTCTCTTATTTTAAACACTCTGAGGGTGTTTGGTTGAGTTTATAATGTTGAAAAAGTGTTTTTCAAATCCCAAATCTTTTATGGAAGGAGCTTATAAGATTTTAAAATAAGTTGTAGGAGTTTATAAGCTCCTTTAAATCAGTTTGGGAAACCAACCGGTTTCTAAAATTCTAATGAATTTTCCTACTGTTGTAACCTGTGTTAGTTACACAATTGCCATTGCTAACATGTTAAAGCTCATGAACATATTTTTATCTAAACACTTTTACATCTTCTGTTTAAAAGAAAATACATCTTATAAGCTCCAAAACATGTGATATAAGATATAAGTGCCTATAAGCTCTTTAAAATAAGCTTAACCAAATCCCTATTAATCTTTCATGATTAAATACATAATGCAGCTGTTTGGATCCAGATTAACTTAGGAGTTGTTATTATTGAGAATGCCTCCTCACTTTTAACATGTTAATATCAAGCTAAAGCATGGCATGAGAGAGAGCTACATAGTGGTCTGAATTTCAATTTAAGATATGATCCTTGGTATAAAACTGAGTTATGTGCATATACAACTGGGATTATATGCGTGATCGTTGTTGCTTTATCCTTTTTACCCAAAAAATATCCCGAACCTCGCTGCTTTAATTTGTTTTAGTTCTGAATTGTGTCAGCTTGTATGCAGTGAGTTCACACGTAAATTCCGAACGCATACGAACTCTTTTTTTAAAACTGTTTGAGTGGCATATACCCTATATACTAAGCTTTATCTTTGTTAAATTTTGTGTTCATCCGAGTCCATTTGATACCCGAAAAAAATTCCGAACCTAGCTGCTGTCACTTGTTGTCTTTAATGAATTTTAACAGCTTGTAACGGTGAGTTCAAACGTAAATTCCGAACTCAAACGAACTCTTTTTTTAAAACTGTTTCAGTGGCATATAGCCTGCATACTAAGCTTTGTCTTTGTTAAATTTCGTGTTCATCCGAGTCCATTTGATACCCGAATAAAATTCCGAACCTCGCTGCTGTCACTTGATGTCTTTAATGAATTTTGACAGCTTGTTTTCTGTTTTCTGTTCTGAATTTTGTGTTCAATTAGTAAAATAACTGATGTACTTTTCATTGAAACCAGATTTGAGAAGATTACATTTCGGAGGCCATTGGAGCTCTCAAATTTCACTTAGAGGATCAAAGGTAGGATTTTTACCACTTTTTTGCTAAATATGGTTTGTCTAAAAGCAAAATGTTTTTTTATGTTGAATATATTTGATGTTTAAACTCATGCAGAAATATGCCAGGTCCCAGCATTATTATCATGTTGAAATTCAATCTCTTTATATCTCAAATAATTTTAGTTTAGCATATATCCATCAAAAAACACTCAAATCATATTAGTAAATCAGCTTATTTATTGCTACCTATCAGCTTATTTATTGTTACCTATGGATTTGGTCTTATTTACTTCTGCGTGAAGTATATCAGCTTCTTTATGGAGAAATTGGTTTTAGAGTTGGAGAAATTGCTATTTATGGAGAAAACCAATTTCTGAGTTGGATGTAGTGAACATAACTATCCATTTGCTGATTATTCTTAATATCATGCTGGGCTTTTGTTTTGTATGGGTTGTATAGTGGCTGAGGGTTTTGTATGGGTTGTATGCCCTACTTGAAGAGCAAATGCTCATGTACTACTACTGCATCCACTAGTTCTCAGTATTGTTCCACTACCTCGGTTACATTGCCAGAACTTGATGAATTGAAAAGGCAGCAACAACATTGATGCAACAACATGCTGAGTTACGAGACCAAATGATCGAGGAGCAAGCTGAGCTGCGACGACAACAGGAGCAGGTTGCACAGCAGCAGGGAGAGATTTTATCTGCCATAAAACAAATGGCAACTATGCTTGAGCGCCAGATTAATGCAAACTCCAATGTACGAGGCCAATCAGATGACCAAGCAGGTTAGTGTGAATGACAAACTAGGTTGTTTTGTGTTTGATTCTTGTTATGCATGATGAATGATGAATTATAACAACGAGTTATGTTTGTTTTTTGGATAGTGATACAACAACAGTGACAAAAAAAAAATTTCCATGTTGACTTATGTTGTTTTTAGTTTGATTCTTGAATTTGAAGATTCTTGCATGAGCATTTGGAATTTCTGAAGTTTATATGTTTAGTTAGTTTATGGACTAGAGCATTTGTTGAGTTAGTTTAAATTCTTAAATTCAAGTGGAATTGGTGCTTATACGCATGATTTTTGTTGTATTTTATGTTATGTCAGATCGATGAACAAGCAAGTGATGAAAGGGAATTTAGAAGCAGCAGTGAAAAAAAGGTTTGTTTATTGATGAAAAGGAACTTGATGAATTTAGAAGAAGAAGCAAATGATGAAGATGAACAAAACTACTATGACGTATTTGTTTTATGTTTTGAAAAAAAGGTTATCAGATTGAAACTTGTCCCACTCCTTTTATTATGTAGAAGCTCTCAGGTTGTTAGAATTTGTCAATTTTCATGTATGAATTTATCTATGTAGGATTTGGAATTATAATGTTGCTGGATGTTCTTGTACGGATTTATCGTTGAAGGATTTACAATTATAATGTTGTCAGATTTATCTCTATTATTAAATTTCTAATCATAGGTTTTATATGGATACAATTGACAAAGAATGTTATTAAAAACAGGTTAAAAATAAAAAATTCGAAAATATATTTAAAAAAAAAATTTACATTTGCGACGACAAAGTTCGTCTAGATTTACAAAAATAATAATAAAATTCTGAAAGTTCGTCTGAAAGTTGGTCTGAAGTTCGTCTGAAAAATAATATTAAAAAAATAAAATTTATAAAAGTTCGTCTGAAAGTTCGTTTGAAATTTCGTCTGGATTTACAAAAAAAATAATTAAATTTTGAAAGTTGGTCTGAAGTTCGTCTGAAAAATTAGAAAAACTAATAAAATAATAGTATTTTGTCGGAAAGTTCGTCGGAATAAAACTGGTCCGAAATTTTGCGGTGGTATGTTACGTCGGAAACTCGTCGGAAGTTTGGCCGGGAAGTTCGTCGGTAAAAAAGTTCGTCGGAATTCAATAGATTTCGGACGACATAATTGTTCGTCGGAATTTGACAGGAATGTTCGCCGGAATATATGTTCGTCGGAAATTTAGTTTGAAAGTTCGTCTGAAATAGGTTCAGACGAGTGTTTTTCAGACGATGGGAAGTTGGTCGGAAATTCGCCGGAAGTTCGTCGGAAATTGAATTTTCCAGACGAAATCGTCTGAAAGTTCGTCTGAAAAGTTCATCTGGAAATGACTTTTTTTTATAGTGGTGTTTGATCGCTATTTCCGCATGCACAACTCTCCCCGGACGGGGAGAATTTGTGCATGTTTTGTCCCCGAGAGAGGACATTTTATGCATGAAATCTTCCCGGGAGGGGAGATAAGGTTGGGCCTCTTTTTGCTTGTTTTTGTTTTCCTTCCGTTTTTACGATTATTCCTTGTTTTGGGCTTGATTCTTAAGTGTTATTTGATGTTTTATGGTATGGTATGGATATGATTGATTAAGTGTGGTCTTCTTTAGGATTTTATTGCATGAATCATAACCTCTAAGTGTTGTTATAAGGTTGAATTATGTGTTATAGCTCATGAATTAAATTTATGAAATGATTTGATACGTTTTATATGAATTATGAAAAGTGACTTAAGTGGTGCATTCTTGTATTTCATTTGCATCCATTGCATTCATGAGCATTGTCGGATGTCTATATGGTTCATAATTGAGTCTAAGTCTCGGATATTGTCTCCTTTTATTTCAGAGCCTCTTCCGGACGTTCGAGAGCCCGAGGTTTAGGTGGTTGTTCGCCCATTTTGCACTCCTACTTCTCTACTTTTGTTTCAGGTGAGGTTTAGGAACTTCGTATTAGTTATTAAACCTATGGCCTACTATATGATGTTTTCTCAACCTGTATGAGAATATATATCTTCTATATATTTAAATACGTGTGTTTAAGCTATGATTATGATTTTATGGAAACGTTTGAATCTTATGGAATCGGTATACGTATGAGCCTATGGAAGCTTAAGATTTTGAATCCTTTTTTACGTTTATGATATGTTTAGCGAGTTGTGCCCTGAAAGATGGGAATATGGTTTGTTATGGTATGTTAGGCCCCGAAATTATGGGTAAGGAATGCCCGAGATGGCAAGGGCCGTCGGGTTTGGCCTGTGCATAGTTCCTTTTGAGATATCACATGCGACTCTTGGAGGTTGGGATGACGTGATATCTTAAACCCTCAGTGGATAACCGGGGAAGGCATATCGTGGGTTATCTACCCCGTATGTGTTTGTATTGTAGGTGGAGAGGGTTTGATTCCCGAAATACCATGGATGTGGGGTTGGAATTGCATTTATGAATTCGGGTTTTATGTTATGTTTTGAGAAGTTAGTGGAAGTTTGTACTCGCCGGACGTTTGTTTATGTTATGTATCGATAGATTATGGATCGAGATGGGATTTCCTTTTGTATTATATATTATCTTTTGAAAATGATTTGGTATGCAAAACCCTAACCTCGATTCATGACTATCACCTTGTTATATGCGCTGTTATACTTATACGTGCGTGGGTGTGCATTTAGCCCCCTCACTCGGTCGAGTTGTAGACTGATCCCCTCTCTTTTCCCACCTTTAGTTGCAGGTTGCTCGTGCTAGGTGGAGAAGTGTGTCGTGGTCGTGTCGTACTTTTTGGTTTAGGACAAGTTTGCATTTTTCTATTGCATCTTTCGATATTATGGTTATGTATTGTTACTTTTTTGTGGATATTTGGGATAATTTATGAATACTTGTATCAGATTTGGGCCGTGAGGCCATTGTATATATGTTTGGAGCTCTTTTATGTAACTTTTGGATTTTGCTTCTACACTTCGTTATTTGTTTTGCGCGCTCTGTTTGTGTCCTAGCCCCGCTTAGCTTAGTGTGTGTGTGTGTAGGTCCCAGTTCGCTTAGGCTTGGGCTCATGTATGGACTTCTATTTCATATGTGGGTTGGGGTTTAGGTGCGGGAAAAATGGTGGCCCCCCGTTCCGGGCGCTACAAGTCTCCATCTACGTTGATTATTCTAGGTATGCAAAACTGTAAAAAATTTCAGAATAGAATTTATATTGCTTACCTGTTTATGTATTTCTATCTACAGTTTTCAAGGACTCCATGTTACCTGTTCGTCTTTCTTCAAGAATTTATGATGTTGGTATGAAGGTGAATTGTTTGTTTTGAATTTCTTCAGGTTTTTCATAGTATTAGTATGGGTATGGGTTGTTTGATATTGGTTATGTATGGTTGTATAGGGTTCTGCTATTCAGGTTTTGAAACCAATAGAAAAGAAAAGCTCTAAGGCTTAAAACTCAGTGAGTTTTGATCAATGACTGATCTTTTTTCTTTCATTCAAGTCTGAAAAATAACTACAATATTGAGGTCATTATATAGGCACTCGACTGACTATTACAATCGCCTATAATGCGATATAACTCACTAAACACACTAATATATAAGAAGTAAAAAAGATAAAAAGTAGAAAACGACTTAAAGCTAAAAACAATAATGGCGCTCAAAATGCGCACTGAAAAAAGCAGATAGTAACATAAAGTAGTCTGCATTATTGTTAAGTATACGTCGTTGCTTACGTATATTCTTCATGATTGAGTTTTGACGTCACTGCCTTCGTCAATTTATTCTTCAGTAACAGTGTCTTCTTTCATTGATTCATCTGAATAATGAGACCATGTTGTTTCTTCAGCTTTTTCTTGGGTTTTGTCTTGACAGATTTCACAATCGTGTTCATCTATTTCTTCATTGTATTCGCAGAAAATGAGTTTGAGTTCTTTTGGAAGTGTCTTCAAGCTGTATTTCTCAATCTTGATGAATGTTTTTTCAAAGTTTTCCAACGTTTTCAACTGTAATGGTGGAATTGTATATCTTGAAGATCCATATATCAGATAATAATTAGATTTATAATTAATTTTGACATTATTGTCTTTGTTTATTTCCAGTGATGCATGAAACATCTGATTTAGCTGCCTTGCAACTATTTCATTTATTTCTCCAAGTGTTTTCATCGACTCGATGCAGGGGTATTCTCCATTTGAAACTATCAGCTTGATAATTCCATGCGAGTATACTGATACTCATTCTTCATTGAAGATGGGGTATGATGGTGTAGATTTGAAGACCAACTCGTTATCCATGTTTCCATTTGAGACTCTTTTGACATAATCTCGAAGCGTCTGCATTATTTTTGGGCTGTATTTCCTGAAGCAGTTTGAATTTCTGAAATAAAGAGTATCAAGAAATCCATGTATGAAAAATTGGTATATCAAATCTGGATCTGCTTCTTAAAATATAATGACTTTTGGGCCATTTTTGTTTACTGGATACCCATATAATTTATTTATGTTGGTTTCAGGGTTGTATTCAAAGATACATTTCAAAAGGTTGTCAAGTTTTTGTTTGGTATGTTGTATTTGGGCTTGTGTTTGGATTCGATCCATTGGGTTTGTTGTGGGTATGTTTCCAAGAACTCTCATTCTTTCTTTGAGGCTATTTTGAGTTTGAAGAGTGTGGGTAGTTTGAAGAGCATTTTTGTAATTTTTGTTTCTTCAAGGGCTTGTTTGGCTTCTGCGAATCTGGTATAAGATTTGTGTGTTATACCTGAATATCCAAGTAAGTGAATACTCGCTTTGGACCAATGGTCGTATATTCCACGACTTGGGCCATTGAATATTACATACCATTTCTTAACTTGTTTTCTTTCATCATCATCTTCATCCACTTGTTTTTGTTTTTCCTTATCTTGAGTTTCTTCTTTGGTGTCAGTGTTTGCTTGTGATGGACCCACCACGCTTGCTGTGAAGTCTGATGTAGGGAGTCCTGTTGCCTGTTGAATGGCGTGTAATGCGGCAATAAGCTCTTGTCTTCTGACCATCTTTGATTATCTGAATCTTTGTATCTCCATTTGTTTGGTCTTCGTGAATTGTTGTGTCTCGTGATCAATTGTTTCAATATTTTGTTTCATGAGGGCTATCGCGGCCTCCATTCTCGTGTCAGTGTGTCTGCTAGAGCGTTCTCTTCGGATTTTATATATACAATGTGAAACTGATATCTTCTTATTTCGAGTTGCCAACGTATCAATCTTCCATGATTATAATTGTCTCGTAATGTGTACCTGTAGAAGTTTGTCAAGTATTTTGAATCTGTTCGAAGTTTGAACTCTCGAGGCAAAAGCTCAAGTTTCCATTTTCGCAGTATTTTCAAACATGCAAGAGTTTCTTTTTCATGTACTGTATAATTCTTCTGGGTTTCTGTAAATGTCCCAGATAGATATTTACAGAGTTGTGTAATTTCTCGAACCTTTTTGGTTCTTGTATTAATATGACCTTTTTCATCTAGGTCATTTGTACTCATTTTTTCAGCTGGTATTGCAAGCATGCAACCAGACCATGTATCATTAGAAGCATCTGTTTCAATGATAATAAAATCATTTTATTTTGGATTGTATAAAATAAGTAGTGTTTTACAATAATGCTTTATTTTTTGTACTTGTATCGAATCAGCAATTTGCCAATTTCATTGTATTTTTTCAGAAAGTTTTTCCTGTAATTGTTTCCTTTCCTTGGCAAGGTTCTTTATGAATCCTTGATCATAAATATAATTTAGACATCCAAGAAATCTTTGTAATTGTTTTCGATCAGTAATTTGATCTAGAAAATCATTTAATTTTTTCAAAATATTCTCTTGAAGAACTGTATTTCCTTGTGAATCAAAAGTGTTCCCAAGAAAATCAATTCTTTGTTTACATAAGACTGCTTTCTTTTTAGAAAGAATCAATCCTTTATCTTTACATCGTTTTAAAACTATTTTTAACTTTTTCAAATGATCTTCTTTATCTTGATTACTAAAGATGACAATATCATCAATGTAAGCAAGACAAATATTTTCTAAACCTTCAAGATTTTTATCCATAAATCTCTGATATATTCCAGGTGCTTGTTTCAATCCAAATGGTAAGACATTCCATTGATAATGTTTCTGTGGAGGACATGTAAAAGCTGTTAAAGGCTTTGTATTCTCGTGTAGTCTTAGCTGCCAATATCCTGATTTAGCGTCTAATGTACTAAACCATGTTTTTCCTTTTAGCCTGTCTTTGATGTAATCAATGTTAGGAATAGTGCCCTAGAAAGCCGATTGTATGTCCGCTTTGTGCTTTTCCTTATTGTAATCACAGACAATCTTTGAATGAAATAACGGATTGAGGCAACACTTCTTTATATGCTCTTGTTTGGTATGCGTTTACTTTATTTATGCATGTATGAGAACTCCCCTAATCCTGATGACTTTAGGACTCTACCATTTAGGTGAAATGGTTCATGAAACGAGCCCTATATCACATAAGTCATGATTAGTAAAATGCTCCAAGCCGATGAGTCCTACAGACAGTGGGAGTGTCAACCTGACTCCTCTAAGGCTTGCTTGTGGGATCACACCCTTAAGAAGGACCACCTTGTTTCATGGAGGTGCAAAGTGTATAGTTGATACGTGCATGATACATGAGGGTACTTACTTTAATAAGTAAGTTCACTGAGGTGCCCCGTGTGAGAACATTCCTAAATGGGAAAGGAAGTTTCTATTTCAGGAAATGGAAACTTCCAGATTAGGAAATATCTCACGAGTCATTGATGTGATTAATTGATCCTTAGACTTGAGGTTCCTTGTCACTTTATGAGTTAACTCTGTAGTCTTAGGTATAAACTTTAAAGGGTGTCGCCTTAGACAACTGATTCAAGGCTTATGTTGGGGCTGCACAAGTGATTCATGAAAGTGAATAAGAATCAAGAAAGGACCTACACTTGCATTTGCAAGGTGATCTCTTATTGTGTAAGTCATTCATATGCCATATGGAGTCCTTGGCCAAGGCAGTAGATCAATACATCAAGAAAAGGGTTTCTTGGATTGAGATCAAATGGATATGAAATGCACTTAGCTTTAAGACCGGATTATTAGGGTTCTGATTATTCCCTTGCCCTAGATCTTGGTTGAGAGATAGTAAGTAGGAGGATTGTATCTCACATGAATCAATGACTTAAAGGTTCTGTCGAATCCGAACATTCCAATTCAGCTAGGGGTTAAACACCTGTTGCTAGGCTATGTTCGTTTAATCTGTGGACTGATTAATTAATTAGGGTCACTGCTAATTGAATTGAGAACCTAGAGGGTCACACACAACAACTTGGTTACATGAGTTGAGGCTTGAAAATGATTAAACGAGTTAATCGGGCCAAGAGGGTTCCACACGTGTGAAACCACACGTGTGGGTCATGTGAGTGACACGTGTCCTTGTGACATGTGTCCCACACGTTATATATATATATATACAATATATATTAAATAATTAAATGTGTTAATTATTTAATAGACTTTGGTTTAATTTTGAATTAAAAAGAAAGTCTTATTTTGGAGAAAAATAATCTAGTTAATAATTAATTAGATAAAATAAGTTATTTATTTTAAATAAATAAAGTATAAAATTATCCAAAAATAGTTTGGATATTTTAGCTCTCTTGAAAGTTGATTTGAATTTGAATTCAAAGTCAAAGTCAAAATTACTTGATGATCAAGTAATAGGAGAGAGAGAGACCAAAACCCTAGCCCATAAGGACTAGGATTTTCGGTCCTCCCTTATTATAAATAGGGGAGCTCGAGCTCCCCTTAGAGCTAATTGGAAATTCTTTTGATTCATGTGTTGAACACCATCCTTTCTCCAAGATAAACAAAACCCTAGGTTAAGCCTAAACACTAACTAGAGAACTAGCATCCTTACTAGTTAAATTGTAGTCAAGTTGGTGGACTATCTCTAGAGAGCTTCAAGTTAGAAGTTTGAAGATTCGAGCTTTACCAAGGAGAGGGGATCAAGCCGCGAGAAGAGGGTTCTTGGGTGGCTTGAAACGCTTCAAGAAAGAATAAAATAAAAGTAAGTTTCTTATCTCTACGAATTTGGATACACGATTGCGAGTCCAAGGTCCTTTTGTTCGAAAATTTTTTAAATTTCCGCTGCTTTATGATTCGTGTTTTCCAACAATCAATTCTAGGAAGTTTATATGCATCTCCTATAGTTTTCTCATTTATTTTTTTATAATTTATATCCATTCGTCTTTTTCCTCATTTTATTTCATTTTTGTTTTCTGCATAAAATGCAGGTGCTGCATGTGGACTTTTACTTTCAGCTATCAATCCTTTCTCCAAAAGTTGTTTACATTCTTCTTTAAATTCATCAATATCTCTTTTACGATATGGTATATTATTTTTCACATTTACTTCTTCTAAAAGATCTTTTAATTTAATTTCAATCATAATATAATTATTATTCTTATCTTTATCTAGAGGGTCTTCACTAGTGATAGAATCTAGAATTTCTTCTATTTCTTTTTCAAGATTTGTTTTTATAAAGAATATTAATTCATGATTAACTAGATAATCTAGTTTATTTATAAGATTACTTCTGTCTTCAATTTTTTCTATAGGTATGTTTATTATTTCTCAATAACAGGTGATTTTAAAGTGATATAATTTAAATCTTGACAGAAAGGTCTATATAGTTTTAAGAAATTGTTTCCTAGGATAAATGGTAATCCTGTTTCATGCCTGCATATAGATGGTATAGTAAAACAATATCCTTGTATCCATACTTTTTCTAAATATGTAACATGTCAGATATAATAATGACTCGCATCTGCTATCATTGTTTTTAATGGTTGTTTAAGTTTTGTCCATTCGAATATCTTAAGAGCAGGTAAAGCAAAGCATAAGCTAGCTCCTGTGTCTATAAATGCTTTAAGTGTTTTTTGTTTTATTTTTACTTCTATAAATGTAGCGTTAGAATTCTTCATCTGAACTATAATCAATTTCTAATTCTGTAACTGTTTCTATTTCATATATGTTTTCTAAATCAGAATAATCTTCTTCTATGGGTTCTAAATCATCTGTTTGTGCTAATTGAAGTATATTTAGTCTTTTTTCAGATTGTTTTCGTTGTTTGGGGCATTCCCTTGCATAGTGTCCTTCTTCATGGCATAGCCAACATTGGTATTTTTTATTTCCTTCTGGACAATATTTTTGTTTTGGTTTATATTCTTTCTTTTTAAAGAAACGTCTTCGTCTTTTCTGAAATTTATGTTTATTATTATCTATCCATTTTTTTGGTTTCTTTCTCCATCTATATCTTTTATCTTTTCTTCTATATTTTCTCTTTTTATATGATTGTGTTTGTCCATATGTTTGCGGTACTAAAGGATTTCCTTCACAGCATATTGTAACCTTATTTTTAACTGCATTATGTAATTCTCTTTCAAAGCATTTATCTCCTATAAATTGCTCTAATATTAGTTGCTCCTCCTAACGTTTCTGCTATAAACCCATCATTTACTTGTTTCTTAAATTATGCATATACTATTTGTCCTACTGGATAAGGTAATTTATTAAAGTATAAAGATAGGTATTTTTCTCTATTTTCTTTTGATAGATCATAATAATATATATTGTATTCACAATTAAAGTTATCTATGGCACACATGTCTAATATTTGTGTATTGGCTAGATGGTATGCTACTCTATCTTGTTCTCTCTTAGATATAAGTACTCATGTATCTTGTGTAGTTAATCCAACAAATTCTGAGTATATTTTATTGGCTACATTCCAAAAAGTTTTAATAGAATCCGTTCCTTCGAGTAATGTTTTTTGTTCATCAGATAAAGAGGTTAAGAAATGTGATACATTTCCTATTGTTTTATATTGTACAAAATTAAATATTGTTTTAAAATTTCCATATCTTAATATGTCTTCAGTTTCTATAATTAATCCAAGTTTATGTGCACATTCAGAATTAAGTGTTGATTTATTAGTTACACAATCTATATTTAATAGTCCATCGACTCCTAATTTTTCTTTTGTAGGTATATATTGCTCAGGTATTTTAGCCCATCTTCCTTTTTTATTTGGAACATATCCTTTCTTAAAATTATATTGTATACTTGTGTTTTTTAGAGGATTGGTATATTGATCTTCTTGAGCATATTCAAAATCTTCTTCTTTATATTTATGACTAGCTTCTGGAATGTCTTTCTGTTGGGTCCAGCCCTCATCTTTGTTGGCCCAATTAATATTGAAATCAAAGCCCATTATAAAACCTATTTCTTAATTGGATAGGATTCATTATCCTTTGGGGAAATTGAATAAAGCACTATATATATCAGCAACTCTTTTCACCGAAATAGGCGTGAAGTATTAGCAACTTTTAGGCGCAAGTTTTGGGGAAATAATCTGCACAATTTTGCCCAGTTTTTGGGCGGCGGCAGAATCTTCGCGCGGACGATCGGGAGGTCATTTGTGGTCCGATCGAGCTGATTTTCGGACAGCAGGTTCCTAACTCATCGAACTTGAAAGTGAACAGTGGAGATCGGATTTGGAGCACTGTAAGTTGGGTTTTGGATGCGTGAACAGTGCGCGATTTTCGGCTTGTTTTTGTGTTCTTTTCTCCTTTTGTGTTCTAGTTCGTTTTGGATCGAATCGGTGTTTGGTTCGTGTTTGGAGTTATATTTATTGGTGTTTGAACCGTTGTAATTTTGCCTCGTATTATAGTGGATTTATTTTTGGGTCTCGTAGGCCTCGTGGTTTTTACTCTTCGTTTTGAAGGGGTTTTCCACGTTAAAATTCTCGTGTCTCTCTATTCTTGTTGGTTGATTATTTTTCTATCCTTGGTATACTTGGTTGTTTGTTTATTGGGCATTTGGAGAGGAGTTTGAATTTCCGCTGCGTACACTCGATTTTGGTGTTGGGAGGCAAACCCATCCCACATCGGAAGATTGGCGGAAGTTTGTCCAATATATAAGTGTTCACCTAACTCCATTAGTATGAGACCTTTTGGGATATGCCCAAAAACAAATCCGCGCGGGCTTGGCCCAAAGTGGACAATATCATACTAATGTGGAGTTAGGGTGAAGGCGCGGTCCCAACAAGTGGTATCAAAGCCAGGTTCGGGCTTGTCGGAGTAGTGGACTACATTTTATGAGGAATTCCCGGTGTAACAAGACTAGAGACCTCATGGGTGCCTTGTGTCAAAAGTCTTCCTGGCAAGTGTTGGTCAGGCAGCGGGTCCCGTTTGGTGTGACGGCGGTACAAGATGTTTGGTAGGTGGAGTGACCTATGATTGGCAGGTCAGGTGATGTGACCTAGCAATTGGAGATCTGCGGTTGATGCCTTGTGTCGAAAGTCCCCTTGACATTAAGGAGGTCAGGCGGCGTGTCCTGTAAAGGTGTGTAGCGGTGGTGCAAGATGGTTGGTGGATCAAATGGATTGACCCTGAAGGGGAGGTCACAAGTGGTGTGGTCTTGGTTTGAAGGGAGGATTGTTGGAAAGCAAACTCATCCCACATTGGAAGATTGGCGGGAGTTTGTCTAATATATAAGTGTTTACCTAACTCCATTAGTATGAGGCCTTTTGGGATATGCCCAAAAACAAATCCGTGCGGACTTGGCCCAAAGCGGACAATATCATACTAATGTGGAGTTAGGGTGAAGGCGCGCGCGGTCCCAACACTTTCTTATCATTTTCTTGCTTTAAACCTTGTTCCATTCCTAAAACATCGTCTTCTGATGACTCATATCCATATATTACTTCTTCATTCTCTACTTCTGGTTTTACAGTTTCTAATATATGTTCTTGTTTATTTTCTTCTTCAATTATTTTTAATGATTCTAATAGTGTATTTAATTCTGCAATTTTCTCTTCTAATTCAAAAGATTCCATTATAATTTTGGAGGTTCTATTTGAAAAGGTTTACGATTTTTATTTCCAAAATATATTTCAAGATCTGCAATAGTTATATGTCTAGTTTGTTCTTTTCGTATAATTACTTCTTTTAGTTGTTTTAATAATTCTTAATAGTTTACCATAGGATGTATTATTTGTTTTTCTTCAGTTATAACTATTTGTTTATCTTTTTCTTTTTCTTTAAGTTCTCCTAGAAGTTTATTTAATATTTCTTGCGTATTATCTATTTCGTTTTTGACATCTTGTTTTTGTAATTTTTCTAAAAGAATTTGTTGTAACATATCAATAATAGTGTTTAATTGTGGATTTGTAGCGGTATGAAATAAATGTGGATATTCTCCCCTCCCCTCCCCCCCCCTGATGACAAGAGAAAATGTTTTTATCAATTTGATAGTATGGTTCTATGTTTTGATTATCATTAGCTGTGTTGTGTATAGTATGTTCTAATTGAGATATTTTTTTCATTAGTATTTGTAAGTTGTTCAGAAAATGATTTTACTATATTATTTAAAGATTGTATTTGTTGGTTTAAATGTTTCTACAAATTTTTATAATTCTTATGTAATATTCATGCTGATGGCAGTGTATTTATTTTAGTTTTTTTTTTTTTTAATAAAACCGTCAGCGAGCTGTAGGGTTATTAACGAGGCTCCCACCTCATATATAAACCAACCAGCACATCAAAAAAACTACAATTGTTCATGATCCACGGATCATAAATGCTCGAAATACAATGATGCCGGCGAGCAACGAAAATATCTAATAAATTCAAGCGGACTAAAACATTAAAAGGCCTAGAATAATTAAACGTGATCACAAGGCCTGGAATACTCTTAATGCCAAAGAAATGCATCAACTTGCAGCCCCTCTTGCAAAGCGCGCTAATCGGATCATCCGCTGGCCTCACCCGGAGGCGCCCAGTCTTCCAAGCAAGAATGGTGGGTGTCAGGGTGACACCCAACCGGCAATGGAAGATCGCAGACTTATTACTAGCATCCACAGGGCTAAATTAATTGTTGCTAGGTTGGTGTCGGACAAGATGTACGAAGTCACCGTTAATTATATAGTTGCAAACTGGTCAATTCGTGACGCGGTAATTCCTCCAAAACCTGCTCCTGATCAGCTGGGGCTCCTGTATACATACAAGTTTCTCGGCACAAAGAAGATCATGTGCAATATGAATTCTCAAAAGCCAAGACATGCAAACTATAATAAGTTTATTCATGTGAGAATGCCAATATTTATTAGCCTTTATTTTACTCACCACACCACTGTTGCCCGAGTAAATGTTCCAGCCAACCTGCCAAAGAGTAAATCTCGACCAACGGCTAAGATCAGGTAGCTTAACATTAAGGGAGGAATGATATAAGTAAGTATAGTTCCAAGATTGACCTTTTCCAAACACCGTAGCAGAGTTACGAGGGGTGTACATAAACTCTATCATCTTCTTTTGAATCTGATACCTGGAAGTCCGCAGTTATCCATCTTTAATAACCCCTTAATCTCCCGCATCAATTGCAAGTCCGGGAATCTCCAACTCTCTTGATAAACCGCACCTCTGGCCGCTAGATAATCTGCTACACAATTTCCCTCTCTGTACACATGCGAGATGTGAATATTGAGTTGTTGAAGTTGCGTTTTTATTTTCCAGATCGCCTTGTTAAGATCAGCATCTCCAGATATTCCTTTGTTTAAAAGTTGGATAGTAATTTGTGAGTCCAGCTCAATCCACACCAAGTTCAATCCCATTGACAACACTATGTCCAGGCCTACTGAGACCGCCATAAGTTCCCCTAAATTGCTGGTTGCCATACCAATTCCCTGCTAAAAGCTCCAATAAGATTCCCATGGTGATCTCTAATAGCTCCTCCCACGTTGGATGGGCTCGGATTGCCTCTTGAGGATCCGTCCGTGTTGAGCTTGACACCAATTTATTATAGTTATTTGTTCTTTACACCAATTTATTATGTTATTAGTTTGTCTTATAGATTCTTTTGTTCCTATTTCATTTTCTTTCAATTTTTTAATATATTCTTCTAATCGAAATATTGTAATAGGAATATATATCTTATTTTTGATAAGATTTTGTTCTCTACATTTCAAGCTTTTAAGAATTTCTTCTTGTATTTTATATTGTGTCAGATTATTTATCATATTTAATATCTCTAATTCTTGTTTTATTAATTTTCGTATTATTCTTAATTCTTGACGTTTTAGTTGTTTTTTTATATTGATCCATTTTTAATTATTCATTTCTCGTTGATATATTTTCTTTACTAACTTCGTATTTATCATTTCAATTTGCTTATCATTTTCTGTTATATTTTTAATTTCATTAGGACATATAAAAATTTCTTCCATAATAGATTTGTATTTTGTTGCACCTTCTAATCTTTTTCCTAATTTTCTTATATCAGTTTTTATCTTTTTGGATATTTTTTCATCCATTTTATTTCTTATGCGTTAAGAATTAAAATAGTTCTCTGTATTTTTTTTTTGATAGTATTCTACCCATTGATGATGATATCTCATTATAAACCAATGTTTCATATGTTTTGTCTCTAAGTATGACTTACTATGATAATTATATTCTTCATATATTTCTGTTATATACTTATATGTTTCAATAAATTTTAATTTAAACATAGAAAGTATTATGGTGAAAAATATAATATTTTAAAATTTATTGTATTGATTTGTAAATAATATCAATTGTGTCATGAAAATTGTGATTCCGCTTTTCATATGTGCGGATCACACTACTTTTGTGATATAGTTGAATAGTACACTATTATTAAAATATAGTTTGAAAAGTATACCATTTATATAAATGTACCTTAAATAACTCAATACACTTGTTTATTTTATTGGGTAGTTCTCAACTATATAACTCCTTTTTTGAGTTTTTAAATAGATTAATGTTTTCTTTTCTAATTTAAAGCTTTGGAAACAACATTGGGTTACAAACCTAATATAGTAAACACTAAAAATGAGTATGTATGTAAAATAAAATTTAACTAATCTGTCTTGTGGAATTGTAATACCGTCTCCTTCAACCAAGAGAAATCGTTTCGTATGCTAAGGTAAAGCGTGGAAGAAAAAGGAAAAGGAAATAAAAAGATTGGGCTCCCGAGAATTCCTGACATTGAGAAATACTGTCCATAGAAAAAGATGGCACTTTCATACTACATCTCATTTTTATTTTTTGTTTTTATATTTTCTTATTACTTTGAGTTAAAATAAAATTAAACCTTTAAACTACAAATTTACTATACTAATAATAGTTTAATGTCTAAAATTTAAATATAAAACTTTTAGTTAAGCAAACAAAATATCGAACCACTAAACTAAGTCACTCCGTGATTTCATACATCTCACACACAGACAGTAATATGTATAATCATTTGAACATGTGATATTTTTGTGAATAAAATGTATTATATGTAGTAGACGCGTTCAATAATTTTACATAGTATAGTAAGGTTCTTTTTTTGACCAAATAATTAGTTTACTTTTAATTAAATGGTAAATTTTAGAATCTTAAATTTCATCTAATTGGTAAAATGTTTAAAATGAAAATTTAGCTTTATTTATGATCGTTTTTGTTATTTTTAATTGTCTTAATTAGTTAATTTACTATATGACTATTTTAATTATAATAAAAATAAGATTTAGATCACATATACTTCTTTCATAATTTTAAATAACATAAGTATATTAAATAATATGTTTCAATCTATTAATAAAAAGGCAGAGTTTTTAATGCATATATTGGAAAAGGTAAACTTGGAAATTTAAGCTTTAGCTACGACGAATTGATCCAAAGCGTACTATTTATAAATAACATATGACTATTTTTATAATCGTTAATTAGTAGCGGTTAATTTTTGTAAAAAAATAATATATACAAGTTGAAATTGTTATCTACGAAATTAATACACTCTTTCATCTCATCGCTTAATTATTACAAAGTTGGGATTGGGAAGTGTAGAGGAAGGACAAGAAGTGTTGGCAGCTTTTTGGGAGAATCTTTGGACTTTTATCATTTTGTGTTTCCTAAGTTAGCTTGCACCACAAAAGAAGTTGGCATAATTCATAACCCACGTGTAATGTTGGTTCCCTTCTCTGAGTGCCACTAACAACTTCTTTTTCTCTTCCCTTCCGTTCTGTGCCCGCAGGATTTCCCACCTTGCTTGTGCAGTAATCATTAGTTTCACATTTCGTACCATGGACATAGGGTCACTTTTGTTTGTAATTTGTAATATCTATACTATTATATTTGATGTGGCTCGGACCTACTCTCCCATGTGGATCTATCATAGCGTGTCACCTAGCATCTTGATCAGTTCGATGTCCTTCCTCGATAGAATTGATCCTCTATTTAACCGCCCCCAACTTTTACCCTTCCGTACCTCAACTATCGAGATCTCCATATGTTCAACCCAGGTCTCTCGACCTATTCCAAGACCATAGCTGGCCAGCCCACTATCCCTCTTCAAGGTGAGTGGCCGACCACGCATTAAATGCTTGGAGATAATGAGGCACCTGTCAGCTTGGGGCGGCGGCACGTCGACGGAGCTTACTATCTCTCTTTACCCTATATAAATACCCGTATTTATATCACAAGTAAGTTCTCTCACCAACCGCATTTACCGTCGTCGAAAATTTGGCTCGATCATTTTGGCGCCATCTGTCGGAACTCGCAACAAAAAGTCATCTATTATGACAGCTCGTAATCTGACCAGTACTCACATCTTCGATGAGAATGGTCGAGAAATCCTTCTTCAAATTCCCGTACGCATACCCCCTCCTGTGGCCACTACACCCCAGCTTGTCTACTCGACGCCCGAGTTAGATAACTATTTGAAAGCCTGCCATGAAGAGGCTATAGTTGCCGCCGCAGAAGGAAGAGAACCTAGAATGCCCGAGTGTCCTCCGACTCGACCTATAGAGATATTGCAACCTGTAATGAACTATTCGTGAAACGTCCAGCAAGTACCTTACCATCATCCGGTCGAATACTTGGCAGGGGTCGAACATCCTTCGTATCACCCCTCTTGTAACACCCCAAACGGAGGATGCCACATCCCCCGCACTATGACTCAGACCCGGAACATGAAATGAAAGTCCATGCTCGAATCCGAATCAGAGCGAACGGGAGACCAACTCACACACTAGGCTAGGCGGATCTAACTTGACCAAAACTCAGAGTGCGGAAGCAAATAAAAACAATAACAAAAGATAGCGGAAGCAAGTGACGGGTTCAACTAGCATAAATTCCTAGTCCCGAATATCAACATAAAGTAATAATCATCAAGTGCCACAAGGGGCCGAATGAGAGTGCCACGCAGGGCTACCGAATAGTAAAGTATAATCTCAAGTCTACGAGTCAAAGCATAAGTAAAGTGTATGAAAAGACAAATGCAAATAGAAAGACTAGACCGACGAAGTGCAACTCAAAGGACTCACTTCCGCCTAGCAAACGCCAACTACCTGCAACTAAAAGTGTAAATGAGGGGTCAGTCAACTTGACCGAGTGAGGGGGCTAACGCACACCCACATTATATATATATAAGGAGCATAGCACAGAATAAAAAGGATGGACTCATGAACCGGGGATAGGTGTTGCATACCAAAGACATTCCGAAGTAACCCAAATTAATATAGATATAAGTTTAGAAACCATTTTCAGAAAGACTCTATCCCGATTCATAATTACATAACATAACATAATCAACTGCTCGGCGAGTACGAGCTTCCAACCTCAACTCCTTATAACGTAAATCAAAATCAATCTAACCTCTACTCCAATGATGGAAGAGCCACGTGTTGGCCCTAACCATCTATAATAAACCGTCTAAAAATAGACTCACCCTCAAGGGGTAGCGAACCCACAAGAGTCCTCCTCGGCCTTAGCCGAAGGCTCAAGATACCACACCTTCCCTACATCACGGGTCGCGTGAAGATATCTCAAATGGAACTACGCAATGGATAAATGCCCCGACGGCCCTAACCGTCCCGGGGGTACCCATTCCCGCAGCTCACCAGGATCAGATCCACACACAGATCACAACGGATCACAACAGAACAGATCACAATGGATCACATACGCCAATCTTTCATGGCAATCTCGCTACATAATCACAACACAACTGTTTTTCCAAAATAGCTTACATATGCTTCAAAAACTGGTTTATACATTTTATCCCTACCCGATGGAACTTTAAGCCTCATAACCTCCACCCACGCAGGACGCACACAAGATCATAAACATATCATATCCAACACATACGTATTTATAGTAGAGTATACTCGCATGCAAGGGTCGAAATCAGCATGTAAAGGCCATAGGTTGCATAACTATACAAAATCCTAAACCTCACCTCGTAGTAGTAGTGTCTGAGAGTGTGAACGGCCAAACACTCTAAACCTTGGGCCCACCGGCACCACCAAACTCTGTGACAAGACATACAGAAGCCCAGACTTAGACTCTATATGAACCAAACAAGACGCACGACGTTGCTCAACATGATCGTGGTTATGCATAAGTGTTCATGTTGTGCTTAGATAAGGTGTCGTGGTCATTCAAGGCATATCAATGCTCAACAAGGTCATATTTACAAGCAACCGACACGCAATTCCATATCCAAAGATGCAAGATCAATTTAGGAAGTCAATGTATTCACAAAATGCATATTAAATCATCCAATGTCACAGGGTTCCATTATAATATTAGAATTAAGCATCAAGTTCATGACGAGTTGTAAAGTGCGTAAGTAAGAGCAACTTGATCATATAAACATACAAAGTTGTTGTACATAGATAGCATGCTTGATACAAATAAAGAGTGCATTTAATTCACTTAAGATCATACTTTACAACTTCACAACATGTTTGGTACACAAGCTCAAGTCACATTTATAGTTTCATAAATATTACACTTACATCCCCTTAGTTGATTACTAAGCATAATTGTTCGTTTAAAGTGTTTATATAATTATTCAACTAGGAATTAATGACTTACAAGCATGACAATTATCAATTTATCGTAATTCATAATATACCATTTCCGAGTAGTAAGAGTAAGTCAAGATATTACAATTCTAACTCCTATTATGCATCAAGTCTTAAGTTGTTCAAGCATCTTTCATGTATCTCAATTTTATATTTGAAACACAATTTAAAACAAACATAACATTGAGAACGTCTCAAATCCATATAAAGAAATCAAAACATGTTCGTTCTTCTAAAATATCATTCAAGTTCATTTAGTCACATAAAAGATTAGTTTCTAAATATTACACTAACACCCCTTCATATCTAAACACATAGCATAAATTCATCACATCGGGATTCAAATTGTAAGTCGAAACATTCATGCATATCACAATTCATTCAATTCATATTTTTGAATATGATTGGAATACATCTCGATCAACAAACCAACAACAAACAATTTATTTGCACTTAAAACAATTAATTCAAATAATCACAATTACGCAAAATAATTCGTAATAAATAGATCGAGTGTTCGATTAACGAACGGAAAGTGGCGTTGAACTCACCACAACGAGAAGAACATTCTGACCAGACGCCGCCGGAACGCCACCACTGTAGCTGCCGGAATTTGGCCGGGCCGCCGCCGAAGGTCGTCGGAAAAATCCCGAAAAATCAGTCCTGAATGAAGTCTTCGTGCCCGTTCCAAATCCTCGATCAATTTCTGGAAATTCCAAGTCAATCTCCTCCAATTTCAGATCTAAGAACACGAAAACCGTAAAATCTTCAAAATCAAATTACTTCTAAACCGGTGAAATGCGATCCGAAAGAAGCGTTGTCTTACCCATGACGAGCTCTTTGAAAGCCCTAAGGTAGCTCGCCGGAAAAATCCTTGGAGCTAGCGCCGGGTTGCGCCGCCACTGCACAGCCGCGATCCGCCGCCAAACCACCAGATCTGGAGTCGCGTGATCACAAGCTACTAGTTCTCGCGGTTCCGAACAACTTTCGTGAATAGCCGGAGGCCAAAAGATGGCCGGAAAAGGGCCCCGTTGTCCACCGAAGTTTCTGCCGCCGCCCACATCGCCGGAACCACCACCTACGGCCAAGATCTGGTGAAATTGATGCTGGAAATGAACTCAGGGGGTCGAAAAACCTTGGAAACCGAAGAGGGTCGTTGAAAAAGACCGCCGGAGGCGGCGGAATCGCACCGCTACAGTGACGGGCGCCACCGCCGCGAGCTTCAGGCGGAGCGTGCGGCGCCGTCGCGGCCCGGATGGCCGCGCCGCTAACGTCAAACGGTGCGCCGGGATGTCCTCTTTATGGGTCTTCGGCGCGTGCATCGAGGAGGTGGCCGGAAACCGCCGCGAAAGGCCGGTGAAGTGGCGGCGGTCTGACAGCTCCACCGCTGCTACTGAAATTCGGCCATAACTCCACAACCGTTCGTCGTTAGGCCGTGAAATTGGTACTCTTGCATCGCTCTCACCGAGATAATCGAAATGGACTATTCGTTTGTTGAATTCCGTCGAGAAACGATCGAGTTATGAGCTCGTAACCAAAGTCGCGCATAGTACCCGCGGGAGATAGAGTGGGAGAGGAGAGAGAGAGAGAGAGAGAAAACAGATTGGGAGAAATGTCTCTTGTGCACAAGCTATATACAACCGGGTATCCTTATCGCGTAGCAAAGTGAAATATCGCGTACAAATAATCGTAAATAAAATTGGTAAAGTTACGAATAAACATTCAAGCTCCGAATTAATTTTATAAATGAAAATGAAAGAGATAGATTTACCAATTAGAGTTTAATTCAATTTAATTTTACAAACCTTTCGTACAATTTAACGACACTTCGTAAACACATGATTGATAATTAATCTCAAGAAATTCAAATAAACCGAAATTAAACAAGTTAAGTAACATGATGGATTTAAAAATCAACTTAACCATTAATTTTAGAATAATCCAAATGATCACATATTAAATTGGATTTACATTAAATCACATAATTCAAGAACTCTTAAATTAAACACACACAAGTGTGGAGACTTACTTGTTAATATCGTCAGGACGCCCTTCGAGAATACGGGGCGTCACACCTCTCAATATCAACCGCCTCCACCCCCAGCTCAAGGGAATGTGCAACGACCGGTCCGAGAACGACTCTCCATCCGGGCCGATGACGAAGCTGACTCTCGAGCACCCACCAACACTAATCAGCCCATAATCTCGAGAATTGATCAGCAATGACTGTGCTCGATACATTGTTCTCCAAAAATTGAAAAACTTGGCCGGAATCCAAGCTGCTGCTTGTGATTTGATGCAGCTCAAGGAACTAGAAAATTCTCGACTCAGTTGCGAAGAAATCAAAAGACTCATCAAAGACGGACAGTTTCTCGAGTTTGTCAAGAAGATCGATGACAACGCTCGAAACAGGGACAACAGCGAGAGGTCACCAGCTAGGCAGCGACAGGCTAAACCCCCAACCTAGCGTGATCCGCACAATCGACCCTATCTTGGTCATATTGACATAATTGCAGGTGGACCCTCGGGTGGAGACTCGAAGATAGCCCGAAAGAAGACCCGAAAAGAGGCATCTCGAAGTTTCTTCGGCCCTAGAGAAGTGATGAATGTCCGACCTACAGAGTCTTAGTGTGAAGAAGAACTTTTATTTAGTGAAAATAATGTTACTGATGTACCTCAGCACTCGAGCGAAACACCTAGTTGTCCTATGGTCGTTACGCTCGATGTCGTTAACTTCACTGTATCCCGTACTCTGATCGATAATGGAAGCTCTAGCAATATTATCATTTACTCCACTATTGTGCGAATGAATTTACATGATAAACTGCTACTTGATCCTATTCGAACTCCTCTCACAGGTTTCGGTGGAGCTGAAGTCTATACGCAAGGTAGTGTTTGACTCGGAACCTCGATGGGTACACTGCCCAGAAGAGCTACTCGCGAGATCGAGTATCTTGTCTTCGAAATATTCTGTAGCGCCCCAAACGGAAGGCACCACATCCCCCACACTCAGACCCGACCCGCATATGAAATGGAAAATCCATACACGCGCCCGATCAGAGCGAACGGGGACTCACTCACTCACTAGGCTAGGCGGGGACTAAACCTTCGAAACTAAATAATAAAGTACAAAGCAAAATGACAAGTGCAGAAGCATAGTATATAATCCAATACCCATATACGTAAAATAACGGGTTCAACTAACATAACGACCTAGTCCCAAGATTCCAGCATAACATAAATCATAATCCTAATTATAATCATAATCATAATCATAATCACCGGTTCAACTATCCCTAGAAGCCTGTCCCGAATCAATAATATAAAATCGATACAATTCAAGGTAACTTAATCAATTACAATATGCGATGGTGTGACTCGGACTAGACCACAAGACTCAACAGACTCGAACTCCCGCCTAGCGCTCCAACCCTGCAAAAGAACTGAAAACAAAGTCGGGTTCAGTCTATAGGAGACTGGTGGGTATAAAACAGGGTTCAATATAATAAATAGTGCAGAATTAAACACCCTCACATGCAAGTCATAATCCCGTGCGAGGTTTTGAAACATTTTCCCAAGTGGGTGAAAGCAAGGAAAACAACGCTCGGGATTACAACAATCAATTTCATTCATTCGACATAATCGTGTAGTCAATACGTGAGCCCGGCGAGAGGGCGAATTCTCCAACCTTCTCCTCGTGTGTGCATTTATTCATCCATTCATTCATTAGTGACCATACAATCGTTCATTTGTTCATTCATTCATTCGTTAACAGTCATTCATAAATGATAACACTTATACCTTTTTTCTCCGGGCTGTGGACGGGTTTGCAAGTCCCGACCACCTCATTCATTGACCAGTGGGGTTTCATGAGTTACCCAAAGGCACTCAGCTCCCTTTCCTCACTAATCTCCTAGCGAGTTCCGGACTCTGTGATTTTGGTGGGACTAATATACGGAGATCCCCGTCAGCTCGAGCTTCCCCGGATAGCCACGTACACTAGTCCTAGGGCCCCCATTCATTGTGATCAATCAATTCTTGCTAAAACATTGGTAGGGTAATCATTAAAAAGGGGCTAACATTCGAAATCATTTACTTCTATAAAAGACTCGATATATACATATAATATCTTGGCTAAAACTTTTACACTTTGGGTATATCGGGTCATTTATCTAAATAGAAGAAAAACCCACCTGTTACACCTTACTGAACGATACCAAGGAGAAAAGAATACTAGAAAAAGGCCTAAGAACCCGGCAAGTCTTCGCCCTGGAGAAAGTTGTACAAAAGACAATATAGTGCGCTCGTGAGACTCAAGACTCCAAATAAACCATATATGACGCACGACATGCAATGAACATGATATGAGATGTATAAGAAGTAAAATGGCGTCGGGAAGTCATGAAATCAAGCAATTCACTCAATATGTTCAAGTACGTTCAACATATGAAGGTTTCATATTCATTCGTTCTATATTTTTCACGAATCAATTCAACTCGAGCCATAATCTCCATGTAATAATCTCAAACACATACCATAATAAGCTTAAATTGGAAATTAGATAAAACAAAGTCATCCAAGTTATTCACATAAATATGAACATGAAATGGTATCAATTTATTTCCATAATTTCATATAGGGTAAACAATTCATGATATATTATTTATCGACCTATTATTATAAATATAAATTAGAAATATCAATTAATACTTAATACTTACGTACACTACATGCATGCATTAAAATCATACATCATTCACATAATTCATGCATGCATTATATAATATATATATATACGTACACAAGTTACATGCATTCTATATATATAATATATACTCATTACATGCACACACTACTTAATACACACATACATATATATATACCTGTTATACAACAACTTAGGACAATATAATAAACATATATTAGCAAGGTTTGCATGATTAAAACAAAAAAAGAAGCAATTCACGCAGCAGCAGTTAGCTAGGCTCGAAACTGCCCAAAAACAAAGTCGCGGTCGCGATCAAAATCAGCACAAATGGGGTCGCGGCTGCTACCACTCTCTCCAGCAGCTGCACAGGCAGTAACAGGTCGAAAATTGACCAAACTAGGGTCGCGGGCGCGGCCTAAAATGGCCTTCTCACGGTCGCGCCCGTGACTGCGTGTTGCAGTCGCAGAGCAGGGCTTCCAGCCCCTGTTTTCTTCTCCATCCTTAGTAGCAGCAGCAAGGCACGACAGGGCAACAAAAAGGCAGCAAGTAGGCAACAAAAAGATGTAAAAAGAGCAACCAAACTCCTCCAAAACAACACACACACACACACACACATTACAACAAGGAAGCAAATCTGGGACATTTTCTTCAAGAAATCATTTCAATCATAGAGGATCAAAGAGCAGCTAATTTCCACGAATTTCATGCATATAAATGAAACATATAAACTAGCTAGATCACATAAATGGCTTCATATCAAGAAATGCATCCATATTTCACAAGAATTCATCAAATTCTTCATAAACCCTTACTAACATGCATATCTCCATATCATGCCCAAAACTCCATGAAAATCAGAAATATAGCACTTAAAAGAAATACAAGAAGATGGACAACAAGATCATAAACTTACCTCTTGAATTCGGTTGAGTTTGGAGAAGATTTGAGCTGAAAATCTCTTAAAAAGGAAAAGTGGCGAAAATGGATACTGAAATTCAGACTTTGGCTGAGCTTATCTTCTTCTCTTTGAGTATGGTTCGAAATAAAGAGGAGGGAATCAGATAGAGGCTTAAACTAGGGTCACATAGAGTCAAACCATGGTTAATTTGGTCAAGTATGGAATAAGTTATGATTAATATGGCTAAGTGTGGCAAATTTGCGGTCGAGGCTTGTTTTGGTTGAATTTCGGAGGTTCAAACGTGCTTAGAAAAATATAAGGCTTGTTCCATTAAACCCAAATCTTCGATACGAGTTCAATGGAGGTGACGGAACTCAAATCTGAGTTCCCGAGCTCAAGTTATGACATCCGGAACCAAAGGTGCGCTAAATGCTCTTTAGCCCCGACTTGGTCTCGTTCCCAAAATAAAATTCATTACCACATCAAACGAGACCGAAAACATGAAACGAGCATAAAGACATATTGATAACACATAAATCGACCACATACTAAATGTTCACAAAATTTCAGAATCAAATCAGATAGAAACGACACGCGATCAAAACACTTAAGTGCATAACATTCAAGAATCATTTAAACTTCATAATTCAATTGAAAATTTTAAATTCCATTTTAAATATTCATTAAAGTATAACGAAATAAGTGTAATTAAAATGATTAATTAAAAAATTATAATTATAATAAATAATTAATTACATAATTAAATAATTTAAACGTGCAATTACGTAAATATATACGTCATGCTATACGACTGAAAAGTCGGGGAGTTACATGTCCTCTGCTTACAACATCATTTTTGGTCGACCTGGGTTGATCAAATTTCGAGCCATTATCTCCACTTACCATCAAATGGCGAAGCTACCGGCTCCAGTAGGAGTCGGAGAGATATGGTGCAATATTCCGACATCTTGGACTTGTTATTCCATCTCGATGGAAAAGGTTAAATAACCTAACGGTAAACAAATCCCCGTGCTCACCGCCGACCCCATGATCAAAGATGAACTCGAAGACCCCGAACCCTTCGATCCTAAAAATTACAAGAAGATGTGCTCGTCACATGCTGCAAAGAGGAAAAATCAAGAAGATAAGAAATCCAACTCATCCCGAGTCAAACCGAAAAAATCACCTGCATAGGAGCAGGTCGAAAGGGCAAGGAGCAATGTATGTTAACCCAGTTCCTCCAAGACAACATTGATGTCTTCTCTTGGAGTGCTTCTGAACTTGTAGGACTCGACAGGAAAGTTATCGAGCATCATCTTAATGTCGACCCATCCTATAAGCCAGTCAAGCAAAAACTCCACCCCCAAAAGTGACTCTTGGAATGCAATAATTGAACAAGAGATCAATAAAATCCTTGACGCTCGAAATATTACTCCTATTCAACATGTCGAATGGCTTTACATCATACTCGTCCCAAAGCCCGGAGGAAAATGGTGAATGTACAATGACTTCAGCGACCTTAACAAGGCATGCCCCATGGACCTTTACCTACTGCCCAGGATCGATCGGTTGGTCGACTTCACAGCCGGGTTCAAGGCTATTATCAAATCTTCATGGCTCTCGAGGATCAGTCGAAGACAGATTTTGTGGTCTTTAATGGCATTTATTGTTTCAAAGTCATGCCGTTCAAGCTAAAGAATGCAGGAGCCACATATCAGAGGATGATCAACAAGGTTTTCGAATCTGAGATTGGACAGACGATGGAAGTCTATTTCGATGATATGCTCATCAAAAGTGAGAAAGCTACCGATCATCTCGACCACCTGAAGAGAGAGTTCGACCTCCTGAGGAAGTACAACCTCAAGCTCAATCCTGCCAAATGCACATTTGGGATTGATGGGGGAAAGTTCCTTAGATACATGGTTAGCCAGTGCGGGATCGAAGCTAATCCTCCGAAGATTCAAGCCATCCAACTCTTCCCCAAACCTAACTCGATTCGTGACGTGCAGTGGATGGTGGGTCAAATCATCTCCCTTAATCTGTTCATTTCTCGATCCTCCGAGTAGAACTTACCCTTCTTCACAATTCTCCACAACATCAGGGCTTTCGAGTGGATGACAGAATACGACCGGGCCCTCGAAGATCTCAAGGCGTATTAAACATCTCTCCCGCTGCTCGCAAAACCGATTGACGCCGAGCCCTTATACCTGTATCTCTCCATTTCATCCGAGACAATCAGTTCAGTGCTTGTCACCATACGGGACCGAAAACTCCTTCCGGACTATTATGTCAGCAAAATCCTCCATGGCCCCGAGGTCCGATACCTCGAGATCGAGAAATTTTCCCTTACCGTAGTACACACTTCTCGAAAGATTCGACCATACTTTCAGGCCCATCCTATAATCGTTCTGACGGATCAACCGCTCAAACAAGTTATGGAAAAGCCTAAAGTATCAGGAAGGCATACCAAATGGGCAATCGAGCTCGGGTAGTTCGAGATTTTCTATCGCCCTCGAGTATCTTACAAAGATTTTGGCTGATTTCCTTGTCGAGAAAGACATGCGCTCCCATTTCGAACAAGATGATACTGTCAGGACTCTCGCGATCGATGGCTCTTCGACTTCTTCAGGAGGGGAGCCAACATATCCCTCTCCAACATAAAGGGTCAAGAGATCGAATACGCCATTGCTCTTGAATTCCTCGCGACAAACAACGAAGCAGAGTACGAAGCTCTCTTAGCCGGGCTGAGAATAGCAAGAATACACAACATCAAAAAGCTTGTAGCCATTATCGACTCTCAGTTAATCGTAGGATAAATCAATGGAAACTATGAAGCTCGAGAAGAGTCTATGATCCGATATCTCGAACTCGCGAAGAATATCATATCAGAATTTGAGGAATTCGAGCTTTATTAGGTTCCTCGAGAGGAGAATGCTCAAGCAGATACCCTCTCAAAATTTGATAACCGTTCACAAGGAACCAGTAATAGGTCCATCACCTTCATAACATCTTTAACTCGATCTATCGATTCATCTACACCGAAAATCAACTCCATAGCGTCACGGAGCCATGTTGGCTTGATGACTTAGTGTTTTACCTCTGAGATGGTGCCTTACAGAAGATCCCGCTAAAGCAAAGAGAATCAAGTATCATGCTTTATACTATTTTCTTGACCTAGAAGATCGATTATACAAGCGTTCTTTCATTGGCCCCACCAAACGATGTCTCCGACTATCCCAGGGCCGAGAAGTATTGGCTGAAATCCATGAAGGGACATGCGGAAACCATGCTGGCGGTCGATCCCTAGCACAGAAGAATTCTCGAGCTGGTTTTAATTGGCACACTCTTCGCAAGGATACATTCGAGTTTGTGAAAAGGTGTGATCGATGCCAAAAACACGCCAATCTATCTCATCAACACCCTGCTGAAATGATCCCAATCAAATCAGCTTGGCTATTCGAGCAATGGGGTATCAACATCATCAGTTCCTTTCCGATCGCCACTCGACAGAGACAGTTCATCATTGTTGCTATCGACTACTTCTCCAAGTGGGTCGAAGCACTAGCAATTCCAAAGATTACCTTTCATATCATTCAGGATTTCTTGTGGAAACACATCATCACTCGATTTGGGGTTCCTAGAATCCTTGTCTGTGATAATGGACCACAATTTCACAGCTCTCAGTTACAGGCTTATTGCTCCGACTTCAAGATCAGTCAGAGATTCACATCGGTAGGACATCCTCAAGGAAATGGCTAGGTCGAGTCACCAACCGAACCATCATACAGAACCTTTGTACTCGACTTGAAACCAAGAATGAACTCTGGGTTGATGAGCTAGAAGGAGTCCTCTGGGCTTATCGAACCACTCCATGCGTTCCGATAAGACTAACTCCCTTTACCATGGTATATGGATTGGAGGCAATGATTCCAGCAGAGATCCTCCACCAATCTCCTCGAGCCGCCCACTTTCAGCTCGAGAAGAACGTTGAACAGCGAGCCTTTGACCTCGACACCATAGAAGAAACTAGAGAGAAGTTCCGTAAGAAAATACCACAATATCGGGCCACGACATCTCGAGACTACAACAAGCACCTTCGACCGCTCTTGTTTCAAATCGGTGACTTGGAGCTTAAGAAGGTTGAAGCTACAAAGCATGTAGGTAAGCTCGATGAAAACTGGGAAGGACCATATCGAGTTTCCAGAATAGGCAGGAATCGATCATATCATCTCGAAGACCTCGATGGAAAGTCATTGCCTCGATCATGGAATGCACATAACTTAAAGAAATATTACATGTAAAGAATCTTGTATGTACGTATTTTGGTTCAATGAAATAACAAGTTTCTCTTCTCGATACAATGCTTTTATTCGATCTTATACTTGCAAGAATGTCTTATATTACGCTGCTCGTACATAACAACATTATAAGCTCGAAAGATAAGGATTAAATTTTTCGACATCTTCTCGAAAGCATAGTTAACATCGATCAATAAAAAGTATTTAAACCACACGTCGAGAGATAACTTAGGAAATACCTTCATTACTAAAACTTAGAAAGATTACATGCCAGAATTTAAACAAATGACTCGATCAAACTGCAATCCGATCGTACACTTAACAACTTTTGGATTTTCTCTTGGGAGCATATAATACTCGGATCCCTACATATTTACAATGGATCTCGAGCCAACAACTAGGGGAAGTTCACCCTAACAATCGAACTCTTAAAAATACCTAGAACTCGACCCCAACAATCGAATCCTTAAAAGTTGGGTCTTCAATCAGCGGAATTTAAAGCACAGAGATAGGGCTGGTACATTGTCTCTGGCTCAGTTTTCGGTCGGGCCTGGGGCAGTTCCCTCCTTTATCGGTACCATGGTGGAATCGCCAAAGTACTCGGGGCAAACTTTTTTGCGGTCGAGTGAGGCTTCAAGATCAAAATCAGGCGACATTCTCTCGGTCTCCTTTGGGGCCCTTGAATACATGGTGCGAGCCAAGTATACAGCGAACCCAAAATCGTCCTTAGTCCAATCAGGCTTGGGAGAAGGTGGTCGAGTAACTGGGTCAATAGGCCAGGGGTCGTCTTAGAAAATTCCGACATTCTCCTTACTATAGTCCAGGGGTAGGTACCCCACAGACCGCACTTGAGCTAGGCATAAGTTGAAACCTTCCTCGACGTCCTTAAACCTCATAATCGAGCAAGCCTTTTGGAATGCCTTGGATTTCATGAACTTGTAAGCTCCTCTCCTCTTCAACATTCGAGCCACCTGCTCGAGGCCATTCTTGCATCTCCTGATGGCCAGATCTGCCCCCTTCCTCTCTTCCTCTCTTCCTCGACTTGACCATGGCGTTTGGCATCAAGTTCCTCTTGCATCGACTTCGTGACCCTTGCCTCCGCTGTCTTTAGATCTTTTTCTGTTTTGGACAGCTTCTCAATGGGCTCCAGTAAGTTTGTGTCGAGCTCAGCCTTGTCTTTTTTAGCTGTCGCCAATTTCTTGTCCTTCTCGGACAGCTCGATCCTCAGCCTCTTTATTGCTTTTTCGGCCTGGATCCTAGCCTGGCGGTGCAAAAAACTCCGACGAGCTATATGGAAGTAATCTTGGCCAAACTGTAAAATTTCAATCAAATATTAAACATCGGAAATTGAAGTGTAAATTGCAAACAATAACTCTTGGATCTACTTACCGACATGAACTTCTAGGCCCTTTGTGCCTCGATCTCGTCATCGGAGAATCTCCAGCGATCCCGGTGATCGATTTCTTTTTAGATCGATCTGTACAAAGCTCCGATCGTCGGGTAATCTTGGGGGTTGTGCCAATTCTTCTAGGTTCCCCTTCATCGTTATAGCTCTTCATTCCACAGGGGAAATGGAGTTCCTTGATCGTCGGATACTCGAAGAAGGCCTTCACATCGGCTTCGTTTGCCTTCCAAGGAATCGTACTGGCCGGTCGATTAGAAGGTGGGGGCATCCGGACCCCCGCAAGTATGCTCTCCACATTACTCGGGACAATTGCCCCTCGTGCTGGAGTAGGATGCTCGGAATGCTCCCCGACCTGTACATCAATGACAGGCCTCATCGACAGGGGAAATGGCGTGGCTGGAGTCTTCTCTCGACTCTTGCTTTTCGATTTGTCCCCCTCGACCTGGGACTTAGAGTGGTGGCGGCCGAAATGATCTTTCTTCTGCTTCTTGGACTTGGGGGCTTCCGACCCAGCTCCCCCACTTGGGGCCGATCCTCTCTTACCCGGGGCCTCTGGCGCCCTCTTCTCGAGGACTTTGGGCACTGCCTCGACTGTGGCCCTAGTCGCGGTGTTGATCTCTGCCTCAGTAGGCGGTGGCAGATGCTTCTTCTCGGCGACCTTCTTGAGGTCCTCCATTTCTTTCCTACGAGCCACCAAAGTTGTCGACATAGTGTAAGATTCTGCAAAGTAAAGAAAATCGATCAAACACTTGAAGAAATATGAAATTGAAAATAAAAACAAAGATTGCTTCGAAGGATTCTGCTCGAGATACCAGGGTTGAAATATTTCTGTACCCCAGGGGCCATCCCCAGCTCAATCAACATTTGGGGGTTGATCATCTCTTTCGATTCAACGCTCCACATAGCTCTCAACCTGGCCATCAAAGTATTAGTCTAACCCAGATTCCCTCTCGGAAGAGTTGCTCGAGGAATCCAACTCCAACCCAAAAACTTTAATCCGGACCAACCCTTCTCGCACTGGGTGTACATAAATCTTTGCTTCCACCCCTTGCCGTTCGAAGAGGTCGGAGATCTCACAAGTTAAAAATTATTCTTCGACTGAAGTTGCACGTATCCCTGCCCAGGAGTCGAGGTCTCAGTTGTAACGGATGCTTGAAAGACCTCCGACAGGCAGTAAATATTGGGAGTTACGCCGAGGCATTTTAGCAAAGCCCTCAGCCCATTTACCATTGCATAGGAGTTTGGCATCAACTGCAATAGGTTGATCCTCAAAGTGTTGAAGAACTCGAGCAACTCCTCGGGAATAGGCACTCGGAACCCATTCTCGACCCCCAAAAAATTGACTGCTATACAATTCTTGGACGGGTCCGTCATCCTATCTCTTGCCTCAGGCTTTATAACTCAATAACCCCCAAACTCCCGGGCACCTCCAAACAACAAGTATTGAATGTCCCTCACTTTGTCCCACGAGATGTTAGCAGGAACAGCTCGGGGATCCTTCACGAGTCGACCTTTTGGCTCGATATTCGCCTCCTCTTCTTTTTCCTCCTCTTGCTCCTCTCGTTCTTCCCCTTAACAAGATATCGATGCCATTTCACCTTCCACCCGAGGTATGATAACTTCTTCCAATTCTGCCTCGGGGTGGGGGGTCTGATACTTCTATTATGTCAACATCCTCATCGACGCCCTAGGGATTTGTCAACCTCATTTCCATGGAAAGTCCCGAATCGGGCGAATCTGAGCTCAAATATGAGCTGGAGCTCGACCCCACTGATACAAACCCTATTTCTATCCCTACGGGCTCACTCTCTTCTCGATTTGCTAACATCCTCGAGTTATCGAAAGATAATAACTCTAAAAGATATGTTTGTTAAATAGGATTCGAGAAAATCGAGAGATAGAGCTCTCGTAGAAGGAAGTGGCAAACCTCTCTCTCAAAACAATAAAAATAAGGAAAAACAAGAACTGGACTTGAGTCGAAAAAAGTACCTTTGTGTATTGAAAAGGTGGAAACCTTCCCTCTTGGAAATGAACAATCACTCGCTGGACAAAGACACTAGATTCACTCGAAAACATCTGGGAACTTCTCTTCAAATTGTTTTGAAAACAGTAAAATGAATTTATAGAGAGGCCCTATTAATAAAGGTGAAATTGGCGGGAATCAAGAAGATGAAACGTCGCAATGATTACAACGGGTCCCACCTCAAGAGTTGAAATGTCGTCTCCACGTCAGCCCTAACAAACGACATTTTAGGGGGCTTGTGACGTGGCTGGGACCTACTCTCCCACATGGACCTACCATAGCACGCCACTTGGCATCTCGATTAGCTCGATGTCCTCCCTCGACAGAATCGATCCTCCATTTAACCATCCCTAACTTTTATCGTTCCATACCTCGACTGTCGAGATCTCGATATGTTTGACCCAGGTGTCTCGACCCATTCCAAGACCATAGCTGGCTAGCCCACTATCCCTCATCAAGATGACGGCCAACCACGCATTAAATGCTTGGAGATAATGGGGCACCTGTTAGCTTGGGGCGGTGGCACGTCGACGGAGCTCACTGTCTCTCTTTACCCTATATAAATGCCCGCATTTATATCACAAGTAAGTTCTCCCACCTACCGCATTTACTGCACTGAATACTCGACCTCCCTCACTCGATAACTGACTTGAGCGTCGAAGCGTCAACCCGGGTATCAACCCCACCTTCCCCGGGTTGGCCTCGAGCTCATCCCTCATTTCGCTTTCCTCAGATTTCAAGCGAAGATCGATGACTCCCCTATCAACAAATTCAAGTGCTCGGACCAGAGATTCGGATTGACCCCTCATCGGAAATTTGACTCGATCAATATTAGTATGTTTCATTAAAATTATGTAATTTTGCCTGTGTTTCTTATGAAAATCATAATTAACTAGTTTGATTAATCTCTGATTTATTGCCACACATTATAATTTTGAAGAAATTAATTATAAGGACCAACTTGACATGACGTATTATAATAGGGATACGTGACACGCTTTTAAAGGAGCCATACAGACTCGGAGCCACCGTGGCTGACAAAGTGAGGACATATGGATGCCAACTCGGTGCCACGTAAAGCCACGTGGACACCAAATAAACAACATGTGGTAAAACATGACCCGAAGATCGACCTGTGGAAGTTTATCAAATCCAATCGAACTAGTCCAGCCCAGAGATCGATTGTCAAAGGGCCTCAGTCGATCTCACCCTCGCATACAAATTGAATAGTAGTACATCGAACCTAGATCGATATTATGAGTCACCAGACAAGTCCATATTCTAAAGCACCCCTGTCGAGGCACGTATAGCTATCTCATTCGCTAGGTCGGGTGTACGAGGAGGCTATTAATACCTCTCAGTACCTAAACTTGCCCAAATGGAAAAAAGGCCACGACTCGTACAATCTTAGTCAGGTCAAAAATAACAAGGGGTCAACTCAATTACGACGCCATTACTACTACACCTCAGTGTGTGTACTTAGTGCATTATTAGCCCAAAACTATAAACACCCCATAGTTGAATAGTAGTTGGTAAGCACATTCAGTAGCATTTAAAACTCTTTTTGTTGTATTAGTTCTCTATCTAAGAGTACAATATTGAATTGAGCGTCGGAGGGGCATCACGTAAAATCCCGGCTGTTTTACCTCTTAGGTGTTAGCTATTTTACAGGTCGAGAATAACCCACACTTATAAATTCTTGACTGATTGAACTAAGCAAGCTAGTCAGCTCGTCACATCCGCTCGACCAAGTTTTAGCATAATCAGTTTGGCGTCGTCTATGGGAAACACTTGATCTTTTCTACTCGATCTAGCGAAGAGAAACCCAACACCTAGCTCAACATGGTGAACACAGAGCGGTGGGCCACCACATCCCCCGCACCTAAACCCGAACCCACATATGAAATGGACTTCCATACATGAGCCCAAGTCTAAGCGAACGGGGACCTATACACACACTAGGCTAAGAGAGGCTAAGACACTGATAGAGCGCGCAAAACAAGAAAACAGAATGCGGAAGCAAGAAACAGGATCCAAAAGAGCTTATCATAAAGCATACATTAACATATATACATTGGCCACACAGCCCAAAAATAGATCAAATATTTACATCAAGTATTCACATATCCTCCAAAATATACAAATCATATCAAATACATATAAGAGTAACCAAAAGAAGGAAGTATGTATGCAGACTCAACCTAGACTCGAAAGTATAATACGACGACGAAGTACTTCCCCACCTAGCTCAAGCCAACCTGCAACTAAAGGTGGGAAAAGAGAGGGTCAGTCTAAACTCGACTGAGTGAGGGGGCTAAACGCATACCCACACATAAATACATATAGAGTATAGCAAATACCAAAACGGATGGTCATGAATCGAGCCAAGGTTTTGCATACCAAATAATTTTCAAAAGCTAACATATAATACATAAAAGAAATCCTAACTCGATTCATGTTCCATCAAAACATAAACCGAAATAAATGTCCAACGAGTACGGACCTCCCCTAACTCCTCATAACAAATTACAAAACCAAAATCACAAATACTAATCCACCCTCACAACCTTGGTGTTTTGGGAATCAAACCCTTTCCACCTACAGTACAGATATATACGAGGTAGCTAACCCATAATATGTCTCCCGGTTATCTACTGAGGGCTCAAAGTATCACGCCTTCCCAACCTCCAAGAGTCACGCGCGAATACCTCAAAAGGAACTATGCACAGGTCAAAACCGATGACCCTTCCAGTCCCGGGCATTCCTTACCCATACTTCTCGGGGCCCAACATACCAAATCAAACCAATTTCCCATCTTTCAGGGCATACCTCTCTCATATGTAACAAAATGAATAAACGAATTCAAAATATAAACTTACGTATACTTATACTTATACCGATTTCATAAACTTAGAGCTTATTCATAAGATCATAAACATAGCTTAAACACACGTATTTAACTATATATAAGATATATAGTCACATGCGGGGTGAGAAATCATCACATAATAGGTCTTAGGTCACTTAACTATAAAGAAGAACCTAAACCTCACCTTGTAGGAAAATTAGAGAGAAAACTGGGGCCAAAACGAGCAACGGACACCTAAACCTCAGGCTCAGTGACTTTCGGAAGAGGCTCTGAAACAAAAGAAAATAATACCCGAGACTTAGACTCAATTATGTACCAATTAGATGCCCAACAATGCTCATGAATGCATATGAAGTGCGTAAACATACCACTTAAGACATCGATTCATATCTCAAACAAATCATGTCAAAATGCTCCAAAAATTTAATACAAACTAGTTAACACATAATATGACATGTTAGTATCAAAAGGAAGTCATAAATGAAGCAAGGAATCAATGAAACAAGCAAACGAAATAAGTGACATGCAGCAGTCACAAAAGAGAGAGGGTGACACGGGGTGTCACTTCCCAAACACAAAATGAGATACCTCCGTGTTCGAGGTCAGTAGCAAAAATCACCTCAGACACGGATGTGTCTCCCCCCTAGTACGAAATGTGGCACCCCCATGTCTGAGGTCAGTAGCCTAACCAAACGAAGAAAAACATCAGACACGGGCATGTCTCCTCAGGCACATGGGAGTGTCAGCACCCCTGCCACGTTTTCTCGTGGAAAAAAGGCTTACAAACCCCTGAAAGTCCATGCCATGATGAACCCACAACATAAAGGAATGAAATGGTGCAATTAAACCACAAAAGCATGCAAGAGAAATGAGCAAATAGCATCCCAAACTTCATGAAATCAACCGGAAACAAGGATCAAAGGAATCACAAGTTTTTCAACCATTTCTTCCATGAAGTCTAAACTGCATTAATGTTGAATCAATCTACATCCAACTACCATGTAATAAGTTCATAGATATGTAATAAATAAGCCTCATAGATCATCATACAAGTCTCCTAACTCTAAGAAAGCAAGAAGTGAGCAAGTTCTTCAAAATCTCTATCAAACCCTTACTATTCATCAAACATGCCAAATCCATGGAATTTCTAACATATAACATGATTCATATAGAGCAAAAGAAGCAAAAGAACATGGATATTAAGAATCCTAACTCACCTTTAAAAGTTGGAGTAAGAAAGGCTTGATCTTGAGCTCAAAAGAAATAAAAATGGAGGTTATGGCTTGCGGCTACTTCTTTCCTTCTTTCTTGGCCTATGGTTCAAACTCCAGCAGCAGAATGGGAGAGAGAGAGGGATTTTGGCTGCTTATAGGGTCAAACAAGTACAAGAGATATGTTTAGTAGCTCCAAATTAGGTCATAAGGGCGTATTAGGTGCGCGTGCCTGAAATTTGCATCGTCGGGAGTCGAAATGGCATCGAAAAATTACAAGGATTACTTCATTAGGTCCAAATCATCGATTCAAGTCCAATGGCAAAGACGTAACTCAAATCCGAGTTCCCGAGCTCAAGTTACGAACAAATGACTCAAGGGTGCCCAATTTGCAAAAAGGCCCATAAGTTTAAACAAAAGTTCAATTGAGTCCACCCAAGTTCAAACAAGTCCAAAACATAAATAAATCACACAATTAAGCTCTAAAATCATATTAGTCATGTTATACACGAAATAGGCGTGCTTGGGTTTCAAATTCATAATTCACAAATTCGCAAATCAAAGTGCTCATATCAAACGTTAAAGTAAGGCAAACACTTAGCAAATATTTCAAACAATTCATATAAGAAATGAATAACGAAACACAATTCAATTAAAAAAAAATCAATTAATATGAAAATAAATGCAAATATGGAATTTAAACTCACACGTGGTACAAACCTATATGTGCAAGCAAACGGGGTGTCATAGGAATGTCCTTGCCTTGCCCCAGCCAATTGGCACGGTTGGCCAAGGAGAAACTCACAACTGCCTTGAACCGAGGCCTCGACGAGGATTTTCATCACTCAAGCAGATTTAGACACCTTCCTGGACCAATGAAAGGAGGAGATCGAATTGGCGGCCACAGAGGGTCACGAGCCATGTCGGCCTAATCTACCTCGATAGAGTCCCTTGAGAGTGCATGCCAAGTCCTGTGTGCATGAACATCGCAGGCCCATCCATCCAAGCATTTGGGTCCCCCTATGTGACACCCCTTATTTTCAAATTGATAAGGTATGACATCACGAGTGAGGTCAGACTGAGTGTTACGTGTTTTATTTATTTAATTACGTTGTTTAAGCGTTTTATGTGTTAGATTATTTAATTGTGTGATTTAATTGTAAATATGTCTCTTACGTGATTAATTGTTTAATTGAACTCAATTGCAATATCATATACAAACACACATATGCATTTCCTAAGCCTCGTTGTTTTGTTCTTCGTAAGTTCCCTAACTCGTTGCCTATCCTTTTATTTCTTTCCAAACCCGCATTTCAATTCGAGCCCGAAACCTACCGAAAATATCCTAACCAGTCCACCAAAATATCTTCCAAACCGGGCCCCGCCTCCACCCACTCTCTCTCTCTCTCTACTCATCCCAGCAGCCTTCCCTTCCCCTTTTCTTCTTTCTTTCTTCTTCTTTCTTTTCTTTATCTTTCCTTTTGTTCCTTTCTTTCCTTTTCCTCTCCAACACCCGATACCACCATCACCACGCTGCCCCACCTCACCTCGCCGTCGGCCACCATTAGCCAAGCTCCATCACCACCATATTTTCCTTTTTCCCCTTTCTCCTTCATCCACCCAAGAAAAGACCAAAGGAGGGTAACTCCACCCAATCAACACCTCCGGCAAGCCACTCCAGCAACCATCCAGCCACCACAAAAATGAAAGCACTTATCAGTTTACTACTTAAGAAAGATTTCACACGGAGCTGAGAAAAATTACCTTGAGATCGAGAATTCGCATTCGCACTCGCTCACTCAGCTCGAAAATTAAGCCATATTTTCAAGCGCATCATGTTATTGTTTTGACTGACCAACCCCTTAAGAAAGTTCTATCTAAGCCTACATTTCAGGTTGGATGATGAAGTTGGTCGTTGAGCTCGGGAAATATGATATATCTTTCCAGCCAAGACCGGCCCAATAAGCCCAGGTTTTGACGGACTTTCTAGTTAAAAAGACTACTGCCACACCAAAGATAACCCTAACCTTTGCTCGTTAGACTACGTATATGGATAGCTCATCGACCTCCCAAAGAGGGGGGCAGGAGTATCCTTACTTATCTCAGATGGTACTAAGTTCAACCTAGCCATCCGCCCGGATTCCAAAGATACCAATAACGAACCAGAGTATGAAGCACTCATCGCTGGTTTGAGGTTCACCAGAGAATAGAATGTAAAAAAAGTGGTTATCATTACAGATTCATAGCTCATCGTCGGTCAGGTCTAAGGTACTTATGAGATGCGTGAAGAATCGAAGGCATTATACCTCAAAAAGGTCAAGGAATTGATCTTTCTATTCATAGAATTCAAAATCAAACAAGTCTCCCGAGAGGTGAACGTTCGAGCTGATGGCTTGTCTAAGCTAGCTAAAGGTTTGGAAGGAACAAGGGATGGAACCATTTCCTACCTTGTGTCAAGGGGCCAAGCCATCGATGAAGAAAAAGATGAGGTATTAACGATCTATCCAATGGAACTATGTTAGCTGGACAACCTAGTGGTATACCTTAGGGATGGAAGCATACCACAAGACCGAACTATAGCCAGGAGAGAAAAATACCGAGCTCTGAGGTACTTCCACGATGCGGAGGAAAGGTTATTCAAGAAATCCTTCACAGGACCACCATTGAGGTGCCACCGTCCTAGTCAAGCCCAAGACGTACTTGTTCAGCATAAAATATTTGATAGTTTTAGTATATATTTTTGTTCTATTTTATGTTTTTTTTTTGTCTTATATTGGTAATATCGTCCATTTTCGGGAACTTTTCACTAGAAAGTCATAAATATGGAAAATGGCAAGATTATAGCGTAAACGAGGCATTAGGCACAAAACGGATGAAGTTATAGCCCAACATCACGGACAGAATAGAAATCATGCCTACGAGGAAAAGAAGGCTAGGCCCGCGATATAGACCCGCATCGCGGCCGGGACCAAATTATGAAGGAATCCTTTGCGGCCGCGATGTGCCACTTTCCCAGAATTTCGGTATAAGAGAGTAGAAACCTAATTTCCAAAGAGGGAATTCATTCTCATTATTTAGCGCAGCTTTTACGAGAGAGAGAGAGAGCTAGGGTTTGAGTTTCAGAGTTCTTGGGAGTTGACGAAGGCTGTGAGGATGGAGACGTCCGAGCACGCATGAGACGATGCAACCATAAGCCCCGAATCACGTCAATAAACTCATAAAGTTTTCTTTAGAAAAATTTAATTTATTTTCAGTTTTATTATTCAGTTTTTATGAATTAATTGTTGAGATTTAGTTTATTAATTCAATGGAATTGTTAGTAATTTATTGCTTTATAATTCCATGGATTACAAATAATTAGTGTTCCAAGCTAAGGGAGAATGATTATGTAGATGATGTGTTTGATGAAATGCCCGTATGAATACTTATGATTTTTACGTGATGGAATTATGGCTTTATATGACATGTTGAAGCCCATACACCTTTGACATGATTTGAGAATTTGCTTCTTAATTGAGAAATTGTTAGTGAATTCGTATAATTAATTCCTAAACACTTAGAGCTAAAGAGATAAAGAGATTTGGTCTTTCTCATTGGTGACTAAATGATGCATGACAAGTTGATGTTATTTAATTACACTAATCTTTTTCTTATGGTTTAAACTATTTTTGGATGTTTGACCACAAGAGTAGCTTATACAAATACTTAAGCATTTGTGCTTGACTTCGAGAGAAGCTAGCATAAACATTTGTGATTAGAATTGTGGAAATTTGCGTATTTGTCGAGTATGGACTCAATACTGAATTGCATTATGATTATTTCCTTGGCTATGTGTTTATTTATTGGTTTAGTTATTTGCTTTTGAGTCGTGTCAGTTTAGTTTAGTTAGTTGTAGAATTAGTCAACCCCTCTGGTCTGTGTTTGGCCTATCGATTGGAGAATGTGCAGAGTGATTGATTGGTTTCCCTTCTCTTTGGGTTCAACACTGTTAGGCGAAAAATACTCGATATTTTAGGCCTATTTTCCACATGTTTTCTTGCCAATTATAAGCTATTTATTGCGTGAATTTGCCCTTTTCAGGTAATTTCCACCAAGGAGTTGGAATTGACAAGATTGGAGCAAAAACAACAAAACAAGCACCAAAGAGGAGCTGACTGAGGAAACTCGCGACCGCAAGAAATTTTACACTTCAAAGTTGGCGGCTGCGAAGAGCTGAAAAAGTGTTTTAGTGATTCTTTAAGAATCGCGACAGTGAATCACTTTGCTTTGGAACATTGGCGAGCGGGAATCATCCCAGGCGTGGACTCTTGGGAATTTAGGCTTTTTATTTATTGAGAGGGTATTTATAGGAGAAACCCCTAAGACTTAAAGGAGAGATTTCAGAGTTAGAAGTGCAGCAGTACAATACGAAGAAAGGAGAGAAGAAGGGCTTCAAGTCTTCTTCAACCTCGTCAAACATTCGGTTTTTCTATGTGGAACTAATTATATTATTTTGTATTTCATAATTATGCAAACTAATATCTCTTAGTTTGGTTTTAGACTTTGTTTTCTAATTAGATTTGGTGATTTTATCATTGTTATTTATGATTATAAGTATTTTAGACTATAATTGTGTTTTGTTATTGGTGATCATGAGTAGCTAATTCCCTCGTAGGACGAATGATGATGGATTGGAATTGAATATGTGATGCGTTGTTGATGAATGATTTTCATGTTACGAAATTAGATTGATAGACATATTAGAGCTTGATCACCTTTGATATGGTTTAGAGTATATTTGAAAATCGAAAGATGCTAATAGACTTGGAATGAATTTCGTATCACTTAAGGTTTCGAGTATAAAGAAATTTAACTTGAGTCTAAGCAATTGGTAATTGGTTGGTGAATGTCAAGTCGCTGCTAATTAATTACAATCATCTTAGGCTAATGACTTGATTAGGGAGACAGTGGATTATGAGAATAGGCAATGAGAACTAATTGAATACATGTGCTTGATCTTAAGAAAGACTAGTACTTATTTTTGTGATGATAATTGTGAAAATTCGGCATTCATTTACAATGCATTGCTATAAGATCCATGAACTCATTATTCTCTATTTCTCATCATTGTTGGTTTAATTTAGTTAATTTGTTTAGTTCGTGCTTGCTAGTATAGAACACCCCTTGAATGATTGATTCGGTTGATCGATTAATGAAAATACAATGCGATTGGTTGGTTTCCTCCGTCTCTATGGGATCGCCATCTGTGTGCTACAATTGTTATGTGTACACTTGCACTACATAGGGTTTTAATTAAAACTTTTGAGAAAACCCCGAACAGACACCTTATGTACTACGCCTAACAAGTGTACGTTTGCACGCATATGAGGTTAATTAAAATTTTAACCACAACAAGTTTTTGGTGCCGTTACCGCGAAAGGCGTTAAATCACTCTCACTTTAGTACTAGTATCTAGTGTTTTAGGCCATTTTTCTTTATTTTTCTTGTTGATTTGATATTAGTTGGTATGTTGTAGGTACCCAAAGTAATCGGAACAGTGAGAATAAATGAGCTTATTGAGAAAATTTATCAAGTTTAATCTTAGAAAGAAGAGATTAATCAATTCTCAGCAAATGCCGACACGACACCATATTTTCCTTCTACTCAATTAAATTGTGAAATATGTGGTAGTTGTCATTTATCTAATAAATCCTTTTGCCTTCACAGGAAGATAAGGGATTGTCAATAATAATGGCGCATCACACGTCGATGCTAGCCCGCCCATCTGGGCTTCATGGTCGACTGTGGTCTCATCCTCATTTATGGTGGTCGACATGCGTAGCTTCGGGATTTAGAGCGTGATGAGGAGTTAGAATTGACAGAACTAGCTTGGAAAAAAGAGGAAGCTGAGAATTTACTGCGGAGAGGTATTTAAGACAGGCTCAGAGAGATTTACATGATTTTGCAAAGAGGTTGAACCAGTTATGAGAGGGCTGCCTTTGCGTGTCCAGAGACATGTTGGCCAACAAGAGGTAACGGGCTTGAAGATTATCTTCATTCCACTACGCAATCGTATCTCTTTCGGCCCGAGTTGGAGCTCCGCCTTCAGCGACAGGCTCTGCCTCGAAGAGAACATATCTTCTATTCTCAGAATCTAAAACTATCTTTAGATTCCGAAACCAATTTGATTAATTGGGCCTCGTCAACTTATTTGATTCAAGGATGGGTACAAGAGGGTTTTTAGCTGCCATTTCAATTGTAGAGAGTCACAGGACTACAACCTAAATGAAAAAACAGAGAAATCATGAGCATGCTGAATAATAATGATCATACATATTATCAAGGTCTTTAGAAATATGTTCTCCCACTGTTTTTAGAAGGTCTATAAATCCCAAACAACCTTAGAATAAACTTGTTTTCTCAATGGATACTAGGATCCCTAGCATTCTTAGTTTTGGACCCACGACTCGTGAGACATCCAAAGGTCTAAGAATCTTTAGGTAGGTACTATTTGCCAATTCCATCTCCATGGAATTCCTAGCAATATTTTTGCATCACTGATCTTTTAATCATGGACCCACAACTCGTGAGACATCTATATCTACTTCAATGTTGAGCAAGACCCATCAACCATAAGATCTCAATCAAACTTAGTCCGGAACGACCCACGACTCGTGAGACATTGCCCATTCTAAAATAGTCAAGAAATATCAATCACTTAGAGTGATCAATCAAGAAACTAAGAGTAAATAGGTTGCACTAATCACCCCACGACTGGTGAGACAACAATTAGCTTACCCATTAAGTCCTAAATTCTATTGATGGAATGCTAGGAATTTTATTACCATGATAAAACACCTATTTATTCGAGATTGCTCAATATTTTATAAGGGATTTTTGAATTTTCCAGAGAGTTGTCCGGATTGACCTCACCAACATATAATGTTATCCAATTTTAATTGTCTTGTTTAATGTTTCACATAAAATGCATCACAGAAGCAATTAGCAGATAACATGTCCTAGCATGATACTAATATGAAATGATCATGGACAACCTATCTTATACGTAATTATAGGAGCCACTCCATAATCACTAGTTCTAAATATTTATGCCATATAAACAGATATTTCACATAATGGTACATAATTTAATGGAAAAGCCCTATCTATTACATTAATAGAAAAACAACACTCCCTAACATTTTGAGGGGTCTTCAATTATAGCGCCTTTCTCCTTGATTTGTGGATCCATCTTGCTCCTTGGGTGCTTGTCTCCAAAATGAAAAGAAAAAACCTCACTTCCTAATGTCTACTCTCTTTACATAAAGTAATATGGCTCAATCTTCATATTGGCCATAGACAAATACACCGGGTATACCCCGGCCTAAAAACAACAACAATAATATGACAAGCCACATAATAAATCAAGCAAAGCGTGCACATAAGTAGGGCTCCAACCCCAAATGAAAAAACGCAACTATGGGGGCTTCGACCCCTATTGAAATCATCCATGTGCATAATTCAAAACATAAATAAGACTAACCCATGATCACCTAAACTAGCATAATCCTCATGAATTTAAATTTACCAATTAAATTTAAAATTCCCTTGACTTAAAGTTCTAATAACTTAAGTAATTTGAATATAGTTCATTATTCAAGAATTTATTCAAAATCGAACTCGGATCATGACAAAACCTCAATTAATTCTGGAATTAAATTTTTGTCAAAAATTTCATTCAAAGTGATATTTATTAATTTTCTCAAAAATAATTAGAACTTGTAACACCCCGCTCTTCGGCCGTATAGGTAAGCCCTAATGAGAGAGTTAGTTATACGTTTTATTATTTATTTATGCTCTTATATGTTTATTATATTGTTTAAGTACTTATTTGAATTATATGAAATAATTGTTAAATGTTTTATATGAGCTTTATTAAGTATTTGCTCGTCTGCCTTCTAATTTGAACCGTATGTGCCCATATTTGATTTGCAATTTTTGGAACTACGTGCTATGCATGAGATATGTGATTCTTGCACTTGTTTGCTTGCTTGTTGTTTGTTTTTGAGTTTGTTTGATACGGTTCTTAAACCATTTTATTTGTTAAGGGATTCGAGGGCCTAACTCGTTTTAGCGCACCTTACGTTCTGGAAGGCGTAACTTGAGCTCGGGAATTCGAATTCGAATTCCGGAAGAGGCGTTGGAATTGTAATGAGATTTGGGAGCTTTTGAACCTAGCCTTGTATTTTTCTAAGCCCGTTTGAACCTACCTGAATTTCACCCGTACCGTGAGCCTCGAGCGTGTTTGCCACCTTTTACAGTTTTAGCAATAACTCATTCGTTTCTCAACCAAATGGCTTGATTCTTGAGCCCATTTAACCATGGTTTAACCTTCTAATACCTCCCTTAACCCTCATTTTTGTCCATAACACAAGGAGAGAGGAAAAGGGCTGGAACAGAGAGAGAGAGAAGAAGGAACAGAAGACCCTGCACTATTCATCCCTTGTGATTTCAAGCTCGTTTCTTCGTTGATTCTTCTCCAATCAAAGAGGTAAGCATGTTTTCTTGCTCTACATTCATTTGTGCTTTGTTCAAGCCTAGATTTGCATGAATTCATGGTGTATTGAGCAAGTATTGATTAAGAACATGAATAGTTAGGGCTATGTAGCTGAATATATGATCTATATAACTTGCCTAATGCATGAGTGTTGATGGATTTCATGTTATTTGGCTAGAAATCAAACCACCATGGCTGCCTTGTTCTGAAACTTGAAGAATATGAACTCTTTTTGCTTCCTTGCCTATGTCTGCGTGTGTGTTGCTGTTGTGACTTGTTTTGAGTGAGTTTTTGTAGGCTTTTTGTGTTGCTTTGGTGTTGTTTCCTTCCTTGCTTCCCTCCCCTGCGTTCTAGCCTTGTTTCAGCGTGTTTTTGCAGGTTTTCGTCGAGTGGCGCGACCGTGATCGCGCGAGGTGTAAACCTCATGTTCTGGTTTTTTGGGATGTATGGGTGGCACAGCCGTGCCAACTCTGGTCACGGGCGTGACCACCATGCAGAGGGGTTTTCTGGGTTGGTGGCGTGACCGCGACACCTATTTTTGTATGGCTGTCTTAGAGGCGCGGCCTTGTCCCGGCCGCAACGCTCCTTCTTGCTTTCCTTGCTTGTTTTCTTGCCTTGTATGCCTAGTTAACTTCGTTTATTATGTGTTACGTACTTTAATGTGAATTTATTATGTGACTTTGATGCTCGTTTATGCAATATATGACAAGTTATGCCTTAAACATTTTCCTACGTGCATGCATGCCTCTCTACTTCGTTTCTTTGCTTTGTTTGATACCTCTTTACTTTTTTTATGATACGTATGCATTAGTAACACGTTATGTGATATGTTATGTACCTTGTATGTGAATTTTGGATCCGTTTGACGTGATTTGTACCCGATATGACTTGATATTGCTTGTTATGGCTAAATGTGACATGCATGCTATCTTATTGTGTTTCACTTGCATCATATGCATTCATTCGCATATGTCGAGCGTCTAATTGGTGCATTTTGAGTCTAAGTTTATCTCTTGCCTCTTTTTTTGTTCGGGGGATCATCCCGTTGGTGACGAGGTGGTCCATAAGCGTCCGTTCGCCTCCTTTTGTCCCCGTTACGTCTTGAAGGTGAGGTTTTTGTTCTTTTAGTTATTTTGACCTAAAACCCTACGTTATTTGAAGCCCGCATGCGATATATGTATATGATATGACAGATACATGCTTGATATGTATTTTGAGGGCTTATCCCGCTTGTCACGAATTTTGAAAAACGCTTTTATACGTATATATGCTATGTTTTGTTTTGTTTTGTTTTGTAAAGCTTTGAAGTACATTTTGAACTTGTAGCGAGATATGACCTTGAAAGATAGGTCACTTGACATGATCTTGTTCTTGACATGATGGACCCTGGAGATTGTGTGTAAGGAGACTCCGGGATGGCCAAGGGGTCACCGGATAAACCTCCTGTGCATGATCTCCACACGTAGGACGAACCCAAAACCCACTAGGAGGTTGGTGTGGGACGGAGTCCTCGGGCGTGAGTGTCGTGAAACTCATAACCCATACATACCTGATTACATGGATGGTGGTCTACAACCCTTCCATCACCAGAGCTTGAGGTAGGTTTGTTTTGATTTGACTTGTACTTGTCTCGACATGAGGAGTTTGGAGGAAACCCGTACTCGCCAGGTAGTTTGTCTTGTCTTGTTTTATCTTGAAATCTATGAAACGGGAATGGATTCTTAAGTATTTAAAATTAGTTATTTTAGCCTTCGGGCCTTAACTTCTTTTATATATATATATATATATTATCACGGGAAATATTTTAGCGTGCAAAAACCATCCCCGGTTCATGGATTATTTACGATCTTGATACGTGCTTTGCTCTATAAGTATACGGGTGCGTGTGTTAGCCCCCTCACCAGTCTCTAGGACTGACCCTCGTTGTTTCTCTCTTTTTCCCCCTTGACTTTGAGTTGCAGGTTTTGGCGTGGCTCGTGCTAGGCGGCGGTCTTTGCTTTTAAGTCTTGAAGTCTTGTAGCGAGTCTTATGCATCTTGTATTTTACTTTCGTATTCTTGAGCTTTAAACCTTATATATGATCATGATACATATTGAAGAGCATGTTATAAATTTAATTTGGCCGTAGTGGCAAGTTATATATATTTGATTTAATTTTGAACTTGTATATTGCACGTATGTATGCTTGTATTTTGGATCCTGCTGCTTCTGCATTTACTTTGATTTTTGTATGCGTGCTCTGATTTGGGGTGTAGACCGCCTAGCTTAGGGTTTTATTTTTGTTTGTCTCCTATTCGCCATGGTTTGATGCGTGTGCGGAGTCCTTGTTTCGTTACACGTGTCGAGCCATGGTGCGGAAAATGTGGTGCCCACCGCTCGGGGCGCTACAGAACTTAATTTTAATTCACAAAATCCCAATTTTATAATTATTTCAAAATAAATAATTTTAGAATAAAATTAAATTTTAAAATACGGGATTTCATGAAATCGAAAATCAAAACGAAAAATGAGGTTCCGGGATCAATAGAGCGAGGCACGCGGTAGCCGCCCGCAAGGGTTCCCGGAAGCACACAGGCAACGCCCGACGACGTCCTGCAAGCAGGCGTTGCGGACGATGGCGGAACTGGGAGGTAAGATTCACAAAGCCTCGTGGGCGCTGAGCGTTTTGATGCACGTATGGCCAGGTGAGCCTCGCGGCCTTCGTCGCGTGAGAGCAGACGATGTACAGGGGCTGATGCCTCTCCAGGACCCATTTTACTTTACAATTGCATCTCTTTCGGCCTGGGTTGGAGCTTCACCTTCAGCGACAGGCTCCGCCTTGAAGAGAACACATCTTCTCTTCTCGGAATCTAAAACTATCTTTAGATTCCGAAGCCAATCAGAGTAATTAGGCCCTGTCAACTTATTTGATTCGAGGATGGATACTAGAGGGTTTTAAGTTGCCATTTTAGTTGTAGAGAATAACAGAACTACAACCTAAATGAAAAAACAGAGAAATCATGAGCATGCTGAATAATAACGGTTATACATATTATCAAGGTCTTTAGAAATATGTTCTCCCACTGTTTTTAGAAGGTCTATAAATCCCAAACTGTGACACCCCGCTTTTTCGATCGACTGAGCAAGCACCACGTGTTAACTGCCCTGTGTGTTTAATTGTTTAATTTACTCTTGCTTGATACTTAACATGCCTTGTATGTATTTAATTATGTTATTTTGTGCCTTGTGTGGTCCTATTTTCAGCTCTTTAAGAGTTTAGGGGCTTGTTTGCAATTTTCTGTTTTTAGGGTTGTTTTGGTCATTTATCGTTTGATCAAGATTTTGACCTAACGGACCTCTTTAATGCATTCGGGGCATCGAAACGAGTCTGTAGACTCCAAGTTTGCCCAATTCTGAAGTCGTTAGCCTTCCTAAGGGTTATTCTCGCACGTTAGGACTCGGAATAAAATATCCGGATCCAAGGTTGATTGGTCAAAGCTGGCAGCCTCTTTCTCTCTCCTCTCTCTCTCGCGTCTCTCTCTCTTCTCCCACGCCATTTTCATGCACACACACACAAGCCCGTAACTCAGCCATTTCTCGATGGAATTCGATAAACGAATAGTCAATTTCGATGTACTCGATGAGATGAACACAATGATACCAAAATCATGGCCCCGATGACAAGCAGCGGTGGAGATATCACGTGTTTACACTCGCGGTTGGAGAGCCGCCACCTTCTACGGCATCTCGCAGCGGTCTACGGTGGCGGAACAGGGCAGCGATTGGTTAGGCTTTGTGTGGGAGTGGATGAAGCAGCTTTCGATATTGGCAGCGTGGCCATCGGACGTCGGACAGCGTCTCACACGCCAGCGAAATGCCCCGACAGGCGGTGTATGAATAGTGACTGCGGCGTTCCGCTATGTTCCGACAGTTTCTCTCGACGGGCTTTAGTGGTTTCCAACCTTTTTCGACCCCCTGAGCACGATGACGACCTCGGATTGAGCTAAAACTGATCGAAAATGGAAGTTCCAGCAATGGCAGTGGCGGCGTGATCATCGACAGCTAATGGGGGCCTCTTCCGGTGATCTTTTTGCGACAGGCCCTTCGTGAAAGTTGTTCAGCACGACGACATCTATCTTTTCCCGTTCGCCCAACTCAAAATTCGACTGTTTTGGTGGAGGCGCGTGGCGGTCACGCCGTCCAATGCTCCGGCATATTTTTCCAGCAATTAAGTTAGGGGTTTCGAAGTACTCGATGAGGCCTTTCCAACAGTATTCTCGGATTTCTTTTTCCTTGAACGGTTTGGATTTAATTTCATTTCTTGGCTTTCCGGATTTAATTGTTGAATTGGGTCGGTTTTTCCTTATCTAAATCTGGTGGGTTCCGTATTTCCAGAAATTGATTGAGGCCTTTTATTGTGCTTGTTGAGACGTACGATTCGCCCTTCACGGGGATTATTTCGGCCACCGGAGATGGTGGTCGGGCGGCTACCAGTGGTGGTTCGGCCAATCCCGACGGCGGCGTTTTGACGCCCTTCAGACAGCAGGTCTGTTTCATTGTGGTGAGTCCAACGCCACTTTCCGTTCGCAATTGGATGCCCCGATTGATTTGTTATGAATTTTTGAAGTTATTGTATTTTTATTCGTTAATTGTTTTAATTATAAAATTCAATCATGTATGTACGATGAATTGAAATTATGAGTTGTATGATATTTGAAAATATGTTATGATATATGAAAAGTTTGATTCTTAATTTATCGAATTTAATTGTCTCGTTTTATGCCTATTTACTTGAGAATATTTCTTGTTTAAGGGAGGTTAATGTATTATTTAGAAACTAGTTTCTTATGTAATTAAATGAACTTAAATGATAATTTAGAAGAACGAGCATGCTATGTTTTTACCTATATGAACTTGAAATGTTCTCAATCTCATGTTTGTTGTAAATTGTGTATTTCATGTATAAAATTGATACATGTAGAATATTTTAACAACTTAAAAACTTGATGCATGATAGGAGTTAGAACCTTAATATTTTTATTTATTCTTGTTATTTGAAGATGGTATACTATGAATTATGATAAATTGGTAATTGTTGTGTTTGTAAATAGTTAGTTTTCTACTTGAGCAATTGTATAAACGCCTCAACCAGACAAACATGCTTAATTAATCAACTAAGGGATGTTTGTGTAATAATTCCAAACTTGGGGGATGTATGTGTAATATTTATGAAACTATGAATGTACCAATATTTGGGCTGGTGTACCAAGAATGTTGTCAAGTTGTAAAGTATGAGTTTATGTAATTAAATGCACACTTTATTTATATCAAGCATGCATCTATGTACAACAACTTTGTATACTTAAATGATCAAGTTGCCTTTATTTATGCACTTTATAACTAGACATGAGCTTGATGCTTAATTACAAGATTATAATTGAACCTTGTGACCTTGAATGATTTAATATGGATTTTATGGATACTCTAATCTCCTAAATTGATCTTGCATCTCTGGATATAGATTTATATGATGGTTACTTGAACTTTAATGGATTGGAATTGGAATTTTATGCAAATTGGAGAATCGTATGCTAACAACAACTTCTTATACAATATGATTTATTCTAATCTACACGACTAATATGCTATAAGTGCAATGTGATCTAAATATGCAATATATGCCCAATATGAGGATTATATAAATTTTTGTCTATGTGTAAAGCTTGATTGTACTTAAATACTGACTATGATTATGTGAATTCACTTCCTACGTATGTTTGGACATGTTGCTTGTAAAGATGACCTTGTTGAGCTTTGTCGTGCGTCTATGTGGTTCATTCTTGAGTCTAAGTCCCCTGTTTTGCATTCAGTTGGTACAGGTGCACCCGGGATGGTGACAAGTGGGTTGTGTAGGTTCCAGGGTGAACCATTTGCTTTGTCTTCAACCTTTTTTGGTGCCAGGTGAGGTTTAGGAATTTCTTCTTTTAGTTAAGCGACCTAAAACCCCTATGTGCTCGTTTTCCAGCCTGCATGCGACTATATGTTATATATATAGTTAAATATGTGTTATGTAATGTATTTTATGACCTTATGGGTATGCTTTGGGTCTTGGAAAAAATTATGTATGTACGCATATCTAAGCTTGTTTTGGAAAAAATTCAGTTACGTTCTGTTATGTTCTGTTAGCGAGTTTGGGCCATGAAATATTGGCATATGATATGATATGTTACGTTCTGTTCTGTTGGGCCCTGGAGTTGTGGGTAAGGAATCCCCAGGTTGGTATCGGGTCGTCGAGGCTCGACCTGTGCATAGTTCCATCTGAATTATCACGCGCGACTCAGGGAGATAGGGGAGGCATGGCAGTTTGATGCCTTTGGTGTAAAAACCGGGGAGGACACATTGGGGATCGCTACCCCTCGTGGGTTTGTGATAGATAAATCTTGAACCCAAGTGTAAGTTATAATTTCGATTGCAACACTTAAGGTATCGTATCCACAGGGAAGGGAAATCAACAACCACTTCTACGACTACTTCTAATTTAGAGACCGAACAAAGATCGACAGAGTTGTACTATACTACTATGACAAAAATTAAATCAAGCAATGACTAATTAACCACACTCACTAACGACTAAAATCGAGAATAAATCACTTAGCTAAAGTAGGTCGGGGAGTAAATCATACGCCCTTCAGTGCTTAAATCAATGCTCAAGTATGTAGGAATGATTCTTCAACCTAATCACAAATTTATACCTAGCTTCTTTCAAAGTCTAGATGTCTAATTAATCAAGCCAAGTATTGTTCTCACAAACACTTAGTAACCTGATTAATCGATTCACACAAGATTAGTGTATTGAGAACCTAGCTGCTTGGCATGGAATTCTAAATACGCGTTGTAGAAATTAGGGTTAAATTTCTTTAAGCCAAAAAGTCTAAGTTTAAGAAAACAATCTCAATTATCCTCAATCTCTCGATTATCGGATAATTTACGATATGTTCATGGAAGGCCAGTCCACACACATTCTATTCAAATCCGTTTTCCTAACAAAGAATCATACACTTTAACCTCTAATACACGGACACTTCAAAATTTGGCTCCGTGCAGTGTCGGACACGTGTCGGACACGGACACGGCTCCGACACGTGTCCGACACGCCTACTCCGTGTCTGCATTAAAAAAAAAAGAAAAAAAAAAGGGGACACGGTGTCGGACACGGCCCCATGGCGTGTCCGACACGGTACCGACACGGTGGTGTATGTTTTACAATTATTCAATGTTTTATAGGCCTTTTTTAATATATTTGAAACTTTTGTGGGGGGCAAAATGAAATTAACTAAAATTCTTTTCTTCTCATTTCAGCAAAAGCACGAGTCACACAGATTCCAAAACATCAATTTTGATCTCTCATCTCTCAGATCTCAGATCTCTCACGCTTCGGTCTTCACTCTTCAGTTCTTCAATCTTCAAATCTTCAGTATCAGGCTATCAGTCGAAAGAGGCGACGCCCTTACAGCTCTAGTGCTCTACTCTTGCCAAAAAAATCTCGCAGATCTCAGTCTTTGACGCTTCGGTCTTCGGTTCTTCAATCTTCAAGCTTGAGTATCAGGCTATCAGCCGAACGAGGCGACGCCCTTACAGCTCTACTCTTCGCTCCGCCGCACTCAGCCGATCCATCACCAATAGATCGGTAAGTATTTGTATTTTTATTTTTGGTGTGCATAAAAAGCCCTAATTTTTACCAATATGCAAGTTGGGGAAAGGTTCTCATCAGTAAGCAGTGGCATTAATTCCTGATAACAAACTTGTAAAACTTTCTTTGATGAGATCTTTATGCGTTGTTGTATTCAATGGATGTCTTATCTTCTACCATTCTACTACTTGCATAAGTGAAAAGGAATTTCGTGAAATGGGAAATTAAATATTTGGGCCTTCATGATAATGAAAGAGATTGATGAAACCACTTTGGTTATATATCAAATGTTTTACCAAATAATTGACTTTCCTTCTTCTTCTCGGCTAGTGTTAAAATTTAATATCAGTTGTTAGGGACTTTGAGTAAATAAATATCTCAATTTCACATGACTGCAATTAATATATACGGTGGGAAGTAAGGGATATCGATTATAGTTATATGTAGATTATAAAATGATGTTGCTTGCTCTACCATGGTGTTGCTGCTTACTGTTGCTTTTTTTAGTTTATAAGATAATGTTCAATTTCATTAAGTCGTATGTTTCTATTGAATAGGTGGAAAATTGAAAATGGATAATGCAAGTAATAGCGGTGGAACGGAAACACCTTCTCCTAATGATATTCGGCCTTTGTGGAGGTATGTGATAAAAAAAGAGAAAAGTAATAAAGTTGGTGGAAATGTTGCTTTTATTTGTAGTTTTTGTAGGGCAATACATAAAGGCTCATATTCAAGGGTAAAGACACATTTATTAAAAATTGTAGGATTTGGGATTAAAGTCTGTCCAAAAGTAACTGTTGGAAAGATAAATGAAATGTCGAGGTTAGAAGAAGAAGCAAATCAAAGAAGAGAATCATGTCAACCCAAAATGGTTCCTTTGCCTCGTTTTAGTTGTAGTTCTACTCGATCTTCGTCTTGTTCAACATCAATGGATTCGATGAACATATCATCTTTTAGGCAGGAAGCTTATGAACCTAAGAAAAGAAAGGGTGGGGGTGATAGTGCCTTAGAGAAATCATTTAATTTTCAAACTAGGGAACAACTAGATGGAGAAATAGCAAGGATGTTTTATTCGCGAGGGGGGGGGGAGGGGGGGTCCATTTAATCTTGCTCGAAATCCTTACTATGTTAGAGCGTTCTCTTTTGCTGCAAATAATCACATCGCAGGTTATATTCCACCAAGTTATAATGCATTAAGAACAAAATTGTTGGGAAAAGAGAAAATTAATATTGATAATTTGCTTGAGTATACCAAGAGCACATGGAGAAGTAAAGGTGTGACTCTAGTATGTGATGGTTGGATAGATCCTCAAAGGAGGCCATTGATTAATTTCATGGCTGTAAATGAAGGAGGAACAATGTTTATAAGGGCAGTTTATTGTGAAGGAGAATACAAGGATAAGTGGTTCATCTCTAATTTAATCAAGGAAGTAATGATAGGGGTTGGAGTTACCAATGTAGTTCAAATAATCACTGATAATGCTCTTGTTTGTAAAGCTGCTGGGTTGTTAATTGAACAAACTTATCCTCATGTCTTTTGGACACCATGTGTGGTTCATACTCTTAATCTTGCATTAAAGAATACTTATGCTGCAAAGAATACTGAGTCAATTGAAATCACACATGAAGAATGTCATTGGATTACCGAAGTTAATGGATCAGCTGTGTTGGTAAGGAATTTTATCATGAATCACTCTATGAGACTTGCAATGTTTAATGAATTCTCCAAGTTGAAACTTTTGGCTGTTGCTGAGACTCGTTTTGCTTCTGTCATAATCATGTTGAAAAGGTTCAAACTCATAAAGAAGCAATTGCAAAGTATGGTTATTAGTGAACAATGGTCTTGCTATCGTGATGATAATGTTGATAAGGCGAAAATTGTGAAAGAGAAGTTGTTGGATGATTTTTGGTGGGATTCAATTGATTATATTCTTGAATTTACTGATCCTATTTATGAGATGCTTAGAGCAAGTGATACAGATAAGCCTTGTCTTCATTTGATTTATGAGATGTGGGATACTATGATAACTAAAGTGAAGGGAGCTATTTATAATCATGAGATGAAAACCGATAATGAGGATTCAAGTTTTTGGTGTGTTGTCTTGGCAATTTTGGAGGATAGATGGAGCAAAAGTAATACACCATTGCATTGTCTTGCACATTCACTAAATCCAAGGTAATCAATTTTATGTTTTTTGTCTTAGTTTATTCTTGAATCTTATTTTATAAAATTGTAAATTTGTAATGCTTTCATTTTTTAGGTGTTCTACCAAAGAATGGCAAATTCAACATTCATACCTCACTCAACCTCAAAATGATGTAGATGTTTCTAGGATGAGAAAAGTATGTTTGAAGCGCCTCTTTCCTAATGAAGATACACGACGAGAGGTGAATGTGGAGCTTGCTAAATTTTTTGGATGTCTTGAAGACTTTGCCGATGAAGATTCTTTGCGTGATAGATGGGAGATGGATCCAATAAAATGGTGGTTAGTTCATGGCTCATCAACTCCGAACCTTCAAATTATTTCTATGAAGTTACTTGGTCATGTTTCTTCCTCTTCTTGTGCTGAAAGAAATTGGAGCACCTACTCTTTTGTGCATTCGGCAAGAAGGAACAAAATTGCTCCTCAACGTGCTCAAGATTTAGTGTTTGTTCATAGTAACCTTCGACTTTTGTCAAGAAAGACTCCACAATATGTGCAAGGTGATACTAAAATGTGGGATGTAGGTGGAGATGCTTTTGAGTCCATAGATGATGTTGGTATTTTAGAGATTGCGAATCTCTCACTTGATGAACCAGAGCTAAAGTCTATTTTATTTATGGATGAAGTCAAGGAAGAAACTCATAATGTTGATGAGTAAGTCTATTTTATTTATTTTGACAGTGAAAGTCTGTAATAGTTGCTGAATTTAGTTTCTATATAACAGTTTGAACCACTGTAAGTTTATATGTTGATTGTGGCCTATGGATTTCTAACTTTCTATATAAGAATTTCAATTAGACAATTACTTTGTAATTTGTATGTCTATTAATGATTATGTAATGATTGTAATATGAATGACTGTAATTTCAAATTTGTAATTTGAATGAATATGAATGGCATATTGGCATGCATTTTACCAGATTTAAAATATTTAATCTTTTTACGAATATCTCTTATTAGATATATTAATATTTTAATATATAAGATATATTAATAATTTAATATATATATATATATATATATATATATATATATATATATATAATATATTTTTTATATATAATACAGCCGTGTCGGAGCCGTGTCGTGTCCTAAAATTTTGGAAAAATCCGTGTCGCCGTGTCCGTGTCGTGTCGTGTCCATGTCGCCGTGTCCGTGTCTGTGCATCATAGACTTTAACTCAAGCATTAACTCAAACACCTTAGATGCATAATCCTTACCCCCTAACCCTAGGGGATTAGTTCCTCATAGTAGAATCAAAACTCATTAAAATCAAAGGAATTGCATTCAAAACATTCATGTCTAACATAAACATCAAAACGAAACTAACAATTCTGGAAATTCTAACTTAATTATCAAAACGAACCTAAAACAATCAAACTAATTATACTAAATCTCAATTAACAAAAGCTAAAGATTGAGGAATTAGTTTGAATAGAAAAGCAGTAAATATAACCAAATTGATAAAGTCTTGTGTTTGAATTGAATCTTCAACTCTAGGTCTTCGTGTTTCCTTCGCCCTAAATGTCCTCTTGAACTTCTAGGAAGGTATCCGTCCAAAAAGCTCCCAAAATCCGCCTCAAAATCGTGCTTAAATAGAATTCCTAACCAGCTCCGCATTGTGACACGGGCGTGCAGTGCCCATGCACAAAAATGTGACACGGGCATACTCACGCTTTCTTCTTCAGCATTACACGGGGGTGCAAGACTATATGGTCCTCTCTGTATATGTCTCGGCTTGCTCTATATTGGTGACATGGGCGTGTCACCTTCTGAAATCCGTTGATCATCTCCTGTACTAAGACACGGGGGTGTCTCAGTTTACTCTTCCAGGGGGACACGGGCGTGTCCCCTAGAATTTCTCGTTTCTCGCCCGTTTTTTGCATGGTTTTGCTTCTACTTCGTTTCTTCAACTCCAAGGTGAAATGTACCTAGAAGGGAGCTCAAATCGCATTATAAACTCTTAAAACGACTTGAATTTAACTCAAATTTCCCTACAAATCCATGCAAAAACCCGATATATCAAACTCCCCCAAACTTGAATATTGCTCGTCCTCGAGCAATTAAGAAAATTGCATCAAACCAACCTCAAAATCAATCTCTTAACAAGGCAATTTTCAGAATTTCACTTAAGCAAGTCTAGCCTATCAAACACATTACTATCAAGCATAAGAATCAACATAATGGTACAAAATAGAATATCCTCCTGTAGTGTGTGAATTCGAACAAAATAATGTACAACGGTTAGAACACCAAACTAATGATTCCTTCCTAAATACCAATGATAGAATTCGGAAGACATTTTTCGTACCTATCTCCACTAATGGAATTAACTCAAAATTAAGGATCGGAAGGTCTTTCGAGGCTTGTAATGTGGGTTAGGGGTTAAGGTTATGGAATTTTTAGTTTAGTATTGACTCAACACACCCGGCTCACCCATTCAAATCTCCTCGGTTGCCATTTTTGACTTTCCCCATCAAACTCCCCCAAACTTAGACCTTGTCTAAGTTTGTCACCTGCAGACAGTCTAAGAGTTTCTTCTGTTTCAAATCTACTCAATCACTTTTTTTTTTTTCTTTTTTTTCTTCTTTTGTCTACTTTATGCTTTTAAAACTCGTTCTTTTACTACTTCCTTTTGAATTCTTCTTTTCTTTCAGCATCTAAGATTATATCTTATTTCTTCTTTTGGCTCTTCATCAGGAATTTAGCAACATCTTCAATCGATTCAAACGAGTAGCAAAGTGTGACTCTAGGGTAGGTTTATGGTGCTGTGCCTGTGACTTATAATGCGGCTACAAAAATTTAATGGCACAACACTTAGGCTCAGCGGGGTCAACAGGACTTCGTTATTTAATGAAAATGGCTCAATAGCGAGGCTACCTCCGACATGAATGCCTAAGTCATCTCCCTAATTCTTTGTCAATTCAAAATTTTGCCTCAATAGGACTGAAATGCATCCTAATCCACTTCTCAGTATTATTCAAGAATTACTAACTCAGCATCCTAAACTAAGTACATGACCTTGTTCAAATGTGCACAAACATAAGGATGTCCCATCATACCAAAGTGTCTACTCACACCTAACTTCATGCATTCGACTAGCCTAACTCACTTTGGCAAAATTTCCAACAATCAACCCTCATCGAAAGATTTAAAATTTTGGCCTATTTTCAGCAATTATCTCTTCATTCTCAAGGATCTCGCAATAACAAGTATATAATTCCCCAATGCATCTACCTATGCAAGATATTAACAATAAAATCCAAAACTTTTTGCCCCTCTCCCCCAAACTTAAAGCATGTAATGTCCTCATGTATAAAAGAAAAAGAAAGAAGGCAAAAAGAAAACTCCCTCAGCACAGCGAAGAACCCGACAACAAGCTACTAATCAAGCCTAACCTGCACTCAGATGACTAAAACACGGATCATAAGCAAAGCAAATGATAATCAACATGCAATTAACAAGAAGTCCCTGTCGTCAAGTACCTACTAAAATCAAATCAATAGCTAGCACAATTCGAATAGTTAGGTTAGAGTGGTTAAGTATATCATGATACAGACCAAAGCAAGCTAAAACTGAAAAAAAAGGAAGCTAGAAAAGAAACCCATCATGGATCTGGCGGCGGGAAGTGTGGTGGTTGGCTTGAGCTACTCTGTCCGGTGCCTCCAAACTACAAGGCAAGATATGCGTGGACATTACCGAACTTGCCATCAATGTGAAGCTGCAAGGCATCAAGCCTCTCGTCCACATGCTCTACAAAGCTGTCCATCCGCGCATTCTGAGATGCCATATGCTCCCTCATGTACGCGGGAATCTCCTCATCTTCATCCTGGGCCACTGGCATCGGTGCTTCTCGCCTGGCATCCTCTCGGTCCGGAATCTGTGCAAGCCTCCTCTGCTGATCAAGAGTGAGGTCATCATACTTTGCCACACCCTACCTGTACATCCGATCAAAACGTTGCCTTTACCTCTCCGGATACCAGGGTAAAACCTTGTCCTTCAAGCTCCCGGTAGGCCATCAGATGAAAAGATCCATCTTGATAAACGTCTGCTCTTCAACATAGGGAAAGGCGGACAAAGGCTCAGCGTCTTCTGGTTACCATCCTACTTCCTTGGCCAGCTTCGTCACATAGGCTCCATGGCCTATGGTTCCAGATGCTCTGCCAGCCACCTCCTTTAGCTTGTACATGAATTCGTACGTGGCATCAAACTGCACCCCCTCCTTCATGAAATACATAATGGCCAACTCAAGCCCGTTGATATTTCCATCACTCTCGTGCCTAGCACAGATTCCCACAGCTAAGAATCGATGCACCATGCGCCAAATCAAACTATCAATCCAGGTGGCCTTTGTATTCCGCGGGTTGTAAGCCGGGGCACCAGCTTTTAGAGGGAAAGATCTCCATACCGCCTCTCTTTCCTCCGTAGACCAATTGGGCAACAATGACATCTTGCAACAAGGAAACCCTAAGGCGTCACGAATTTCGCCATCATTTAATGATTGGGCATTCTCCCCATCTAACGTGAAATTGAGCTCGGTGGCGGCCTGGTCCCAAGTCATAGTGGTGAAGAATGCTGTTGTCAACTCCGGATATGTGTTAGCCGGAACCATCATAAATGTCTTCCACCCTATGTTGTTAAATAAAGCCTCTATTTCATCCCAAAATCCTAACCTCCGGAGTGTGGCGATGTGTGGGAACTTGGTGCGCATAATGTTGCGCGTAGTATTCCGGTTGTAAGGGTTCCCAAGCCCTTCCAATGTGACATTCACGGAGTCCCGTGGTTGGCAGCCTGTGGGACCCGAAGATGAGGTGAGTTGCAAGGGGGCGGGTCTCTTGTTGTATCCCATAATTCCCGATTAAAGTAGGATGTAAAGTGTAATGTGTGTGTTGTCTTGCCGGATTATGACCTCAAAACGATGGTGGAGGTGCTTATGGTGTGTGGAAAGGGGGAAAGAAAATAGATGAGAGAAGAGAAGGGGAGGTTGTTGTGTTAAATGACAAGAAAAAGAGAAGGAACCTCCATTTTAATTCAACCGAGCGGACACGACACCCCCGTGTCGTTATGTAGCACCCACACGTAGGGCCACATCCCCCGCACCATAATCCGAACCCGAATACGAAATGGGATGTCCGTACCCGAATCCGAATCATAGCGAACGGGAGACCAAACACACACTCTAGGCTAGGCGGAGCTAAACAACACGGAATCAGAGTGCGCGGAAGCGAATAAATAAAAGCAACAAGCAAAAACATCACATATATATATAGGTACCAACACACACCTATCCATACAGTATTTACATATAAGTACCAACCCTTCCTGTACAAAAGCCATCCCGGCTCGAACAAAATAGTAAGTAGGTATATACAAATCATAGCTGTACAAATACAAAATAATAAAGTGCAGGTATGTAAATGCACCTAACGAGACCTAGACTGACAAGTGCAAAAGAAGACACACTTCTTCGCCTAGCTCACGCTCCCAAAACCTGCAACTAAAAGAGTAAACGAGGGTCAGTCAACTGACTGAGTGAGGGGGCTAACGCACACCCACACCCTATATATATATAAAGCAGAGCACAAAGCGAAGGGTGAAATTATGAACCGGAATAGGTTTTACAAACTAAAACTTTCCAAAACAAATACATATACTTTTAAAACATTTCACAAACACTACCCCGATTCATACTTCTCAAACATACACAACAAAACATAATGCTCGGCGAGAACGAGCTTCCAACCTTTACTCCTCAGAACAAACAAAACGGAAATCATACATATCAACCTCTACACCAATGATGGAAGAGCCACCGGCGGCCCTAACCATCCAAACATATACAGACTCACGAGGGGTAGCGAGCCCACATCGTGCCCTCCCCGGTTTTTACGCCGAAGGCATCGAAATATCACACCTTCCCAAACTCCCAGGGGTCGCGTGTGATATATCGGATGGAGACTACGCACAGGCCGAACCGTCCCGAGGGTTCCTTACCCGTAGCTCCTTGGATCCACACATACAAATCATATCATAACAAATGCCAAATCTTTCATGGCGATCTCGCTAACAGAATTGTAAAGCCTTTTCCAAAACATAGCTTACATAGGCTTAGCTAATATCTTTTTCCAAAACAAAGGTATTCACAAGATCATAAACATATTCTAATCAACACATACATATCTATATATATAATATATAGTCACATGCACGGCCTGAAAACATCACATAAGGCTTTAGGTCGATTAGCTAATAAAAAGTCCTAAACCTCACCTTGTGCGTGACCAAAAACGAGCAGACGTGAACAACCTACGCCTCGGGCTCGTCAACTGGAACCTCCTCTGAAAAGAAAACACGAAAGCCCAAGACTTAGACTCTATATGAACCAAAGAAGACGCTCTGCAAAATGCAGGATTCATGTTCACATATAAAATGTCACAATTAAGTCATAATTCACAAATTAGTACAACATATTCATTTACAATTTAGTATGAAATAACAATCAAGTTATAACAATTAACATGCAAAAGAAAAGCATTTAAAGTCATAAAATTGCATAATTAAGGTAAAGAGAAGCAGTGGCAGCTTCCAGGTCTCAAAGAGAAAAATCCACCCCCACGGATTTTTCTAAAGGGGAAAAATCCACCCCCATGGGTTTTTCCAAAGCTACTGCCTCAAATCCACCCCCGCGGATTTTTCCAAAGGGAAAAATCCACCCCCGCGGATTTGACCCAGTAGAACGGTTTTGGCCATGGGAACGGCCGTTCCCGTTCCCAGTACAAACTGGGAACGGTCGTTCCCACTCTCGGCATGAACAGTAAATGGCCTGGGAACGGTCGTTCCCAGTTTGAAAATGGGGCGGGAACGGCCGTTCCGGCCTGGTTCGAAAAGCTGGAGCAGAGTTCATCACAGAAAACAGGGGAAGCTCAAAATTTTGCCAAAAATGGCCAAAATTCAAACCTTAAAATTGCCACAACTTCTCAAATTGCACAAACAATTCACATAAATCATGCTAGACATATAAACACCCAAATAACTCAAGAAAACGGAATAAAAGGCCATGATCAAAGAGATGCAAAATTCAAGCTAAAACCATGATCATTCATAAATGCTCAACCAACCAAAGATGAAATGCAATAAATACAACATATACAACCTATATAACTCATATATAAAGCTAGGATTCCAATACATCAAGCAAAGAGCAAGTATTTAGCAAAAACACCAAACCCTCACTATTCACGTAGGGAAGCTAAAGCATACAAAACTCACTCCAAACTCAGAAATTAAACCATAGAAACGACAAGCACGACGAGGGGATTCCGAAACATACTCAAGTTCGAGAAAAGGCGAAGAAACGGGGAAGATCTTGGCTTGGGAAGTTTGAATGATCAACTTGGGGTTTGGCTCTCTTAGCTCTAGAGTTGCTGCTAAAATGAACGTGAAAGAAGGAGAAAGGAAATGGTTCAGCCTTTAAGGCTGGACCGGTCGGTTCACGGGTTCGGTTCAAGGTTCCCGGTTCAAGTTGGTTCGGTTCAACAAATACAGGTTCAAATAAGGCCAACTCAAATTAAAACGAATAAATCACGTGCAACATTTATTCAAATAATTCATATAAGCGCAATTAATTCAAAATAGTCCTATACAAATAATCTAAAACGCAAATAATATTAAATCACATAATTTACCTGTACCGACTGTGAGTCGGGGTGTTACAACCTCTCCCCCTTCGGAGAACTTGGTCCCCAGGTTAACTGTCTGACCTGAGAACAACTCTGGGTACAACTGTCTCATCTTCTCCTCAGTCTCCCAAGTAGACTCTTCAGATTTCTGATCTCTCCAAAGAACTCGGACCAAGGGAATCTGTTTATTCCTCAACACTTGTAACTTCCGGTCTTGAATCTCAACCGGGTGTCTTACTATTGTCAAATCCGTCTCAAGTTGTACCTCTTCCAAAGGGAGAATAGTTGATTCCTCGGGATAAAATTTCCTGAGCTGCGAGACATGAAACACATTATGTATCCCGGTCAATCTCGGCGGTAGGTCCAACCTATACGCCACTTCTCCAATTCTCTCAAGGATTTCAAAAGGTCCAAGGTATCTCGGGTTAAGCTTCCCACCTCGACCTATTCGAGAAAATCCCTTTCTCGGAGATGCTTTCAAGAACACCTTATCTCCGACTTCAAACTCAAGGGGCCTTCTCCTCTTATCCGCATAGCTCTTCTGACGGTCCTGAGCTGCCTTCATTCTTTGCTGAATTAACTTGACCTTGGCAGTGGTCTTATCCAATCTCTCTCGAGGTGTTGCTCTTTCAAGCTTATTTTCCTCAGTCCACCGCCAATCTTCCATATCCCAAAATAGAGGCGATCTACACTTCCTTCCATATAGTGCCTCGTAGGGAGCCATACCAATAGAGGTCTGAAAACTGTTGTTATAGGCAAACTCAACCAGAGCTAAATGCTTATCCCACTTTTCCTTGAAATCCAAAGCACACGCTCGTAACAAATCCTCTAAATACTTAATCAGTCTCTCTGACTGTCCATCTGTCTGAGGATGAAAAGCGGTGCTGAAATTAAGCCTCGTACCCAACCTACTCTGAAGATCCTGCCAAAACTTAGCTGTGAACCTCGGATCACGATCTGAGACAATGCTAGCAGGCGCCCCATGAAGTCTCACAATCTCATTACAATACAATTCTGCCAACTTCGGAGTCTTGTAAGACATCTTCACCTTGAGAAAATGAGCAGACTTGGTCAATCGGTCGACTATCACCCAAATTCCATCATAACCTCCTCTTGATCTTGGCAAGCCGGACACAAAGTCCATAGTCACTTGCTCCCACTTCCACTCAGGAATTGGAAGTGGTTGGAGAGTTCCTCCCGGTTTCTGGTGTTCTGCCTTCACCACTTGACACGTGAGACACCGCTTCACAAAGTTCGCGACATCTCTCTTCATGCCATTCCACCAGAAGTATTCCTTCAAATCTCGGTACATCTTCGTACCACCGGGGTGAATGGAATATCCAGAACGGTGTCCTTCCTCAAGTATTAACCTCTTGAGGTCTTCTGGGACACAAACCCTGGTCTTGAATCTGAACAAACCGGAATCATCAAACCCAAACTTCGTCTCGGGGTCTATTCTAGACCGAACCACTAATCTCTGAATCTCTGCATCCGAAGCCTGAGAATCCAACAACCTCTGTTTCAAATCCGGCTGAACTGTGATGTTAGCTAACCGAGCCACTGAAACCAAAACCGTCGAATCCTGTCCTGAAGACCCTGCACTCAAACCTGAAACACTTGCTTTTCTGCTCAAAGCATCTGCTACGACATTCGCCTTGCCCGGATGATACTGAATCGTGCAGTCATAATCCTCTAAGAATTCCATCCAACGCCTCTGTCTATTATTAAGCTCCTTCTGAGTAAAAAGATACTTGAGGCTCTTGTGATCCGTGAATATCTCGAAAGTCGTCCCATAGAGGTAATGACGCCACTTCCTCAAAGCAAACACAACCGCTGCAAGCTCAAGATCATGAGTGGGGTAGTTCTTCTCGTGTTCCTTCAACTTTCTAGAAGCATAGGCCACCACTCGGCCATTTTGCATCAATACACATCCGAGTCCTTCCTTAGAAGCATCTGCAAAAACCGAATAACCCTCGGATCCCTCGGGTAGGGTAAGAACTGGTGCTGAAGTTAATCTTTCCTTCAAAGCTTGGAAACTTCTCTCGCACCCATCATCCCACTCATACTTCACCTCCTTTTTGGTTAATCGAGTCAACGGGCAAGCAATCTTGGAAAAGTCCTTTACAAATCTCCTATAGTAACCCGCTAACCCGAGAAAACTTCTTATCTCAGAGGCATTCTTCGGTCTTTCCCACTGAACCACGGTCTCAATCTTGGAAGGATCAACCTCTCACCCGTAAAGACCACTGACCCCAACGAAACCTTCTTCTCATGACAGTCCAACTGAGCTCGGTATCTGAAGAGAAAATCCATACCAAGAATAACCTCATACTTCTTCAACGGTAGAACTATCAAATCTGCAGGAAAAACTCGGCCCTCAAACACCACCGGACACTCCCTGAACATCCTGTCAGCTTCCAAAGACCCTCCCAAAGGAGTATTCACCACAAATACATGCGCAGATAATTCATCAAATACAGGCAAAGAAGCAACAATATCCCGGGAAATAAATGAATGCGTAGCCCCGGGATCAAACAATGCATGTAGTGATATGCCATGAATGATTATTGTACCTTCTATCACGGCGTTTGGGTCGACATCAGCAGCTTCCTCCTCTCCGTCCAAAGCATACACACGTGCCTGCACAACCGGCCTCTTCTTCGGGCAAGCATCAATCAGGTGATCAGAAGACCCGCACGCATAGCATTTGCCCAGAAGCTTCCAACACCTCTCCACTGGATGTCTCCCCTGACAATGAGAGCAAACGGGTGGTCCCTGAGCTGGAGCCGGTCGAACTGGAGCAACAGGAGGTGCTACGGGACCGGTAATACGGGGCTTTTTGTTCCCTAAACCCTGGGGACGAAAAGCCGGTGGAATAGGAGCTCGTGGAGCATAAGAAATGGGCCTCTTACCCAATCCAGAACCTGATCCCGCAACCCGAGTAGAAGAGAAAGGCGGAGGCTTCAACCGAGCCATTTGGGCCTCAACTTGTATTGCCCTCTTTGTAACTTTGGCCCAAGTACTCACATTGGCAGCCTGTAGAGCTTCTTGAATATCCCGACGAAGTCCATGAAGAAACGCTCGGGCCTTATGATCATCATGGTCGGTAATGTGAGTAGCATAAGGAGCTAACCTCTCAAACTCCAAAATATAATCCTCCACCGTCCGATTTCCTTGCCTCAAATTAGTGAACTCTTGGAGGCGACGTTCTTGTGCACTATGAGGGATATATTTCTCATGAAATTCCTGCACAAACGTCTCCCAGTTGAATTCCATACCAGTTCTCTCAAGCTTGGATCTCACACTTCTTAGCCAAATAGCCGCTGGCCCTTGAATAATACGACCCGTGCAGATAGCCTTGTCCTGGGAAGTCCCTGGACATATCTCCCATATACCTCGAATCTCGGACAACCACTCTTCCGCCTTGATATCATCACCTCCATACCACTTTGGAGGGTTGTTGTTCCGGAAATCCCTATATATGGCGGAAATCTCTTATCCTTCACCCGGATTTGCATTGCCCCGTTGATTTTGTTGGAGCTGATTGAGTAGGGCTTGGACAATATTCTCTGCATTCATAGGTGGTGGCGGAGGTGCATTCTGTGGAGCCGGTTTGTTCAAATCAGGGGTTTGTTCACGATGATTATGTCTTCTTGGAGGCATCCTGAAACTCACAAATTCAAGCAATATGGATGCATGTAAATTAGTGTATGAATATGTATACAATTTAAGAAAATAATCAAGTAATCAAGTAATCAATTAGTCAAGTAATCAAGTAATCAATTAGTCAAGTAATCACATACTCAAATCACACATGCACATAATCAATAGTCACATTGTCCTAAGCCGTCCGACCTAGACAGACCCACACGACACTAGAGCCCGGTTTTGCAACCGCGCTCTGATACCACTTAAGGATGTAGCACCCACACGTAGGGCCACATCCCCCGCACCATAATCCGAACCCGAATACGAAATGGGATGTCCGTACCCGAATCCGAATCATAGCGAACGGGAGACCAAACACACACTCTAGGCTAGGCGGAGCTAAACAACACGGAATCAGAGTGCGCGGAAGCGAATAAATAAAAGCAACAAGCAAAAACATCACATATATATATAGGTACCAACACACACCTATCCATACAGTATTTACATATAAGTACCAACCCTTCCTGTACAAAAGCCATCCCGGCTCGAACAAAATAGTAAGTAGGTATATACAAATCATAGCTGTACAAATACAAAATAATAAAGTGCAGGTATGTAAATGCACCTAACGAGACCTAGACTGACAAGTGCAAAAGAAGACACACTTCTCCGCCTAGCTCACGCTCCCAAAACCTGCAACTAAAAGAGTAAACGAGGGTCAGTCAACTGACTGAGTGAGGGGGCTAACGCACACCCACACCCTATATATATATAAAGCAGAGCACAAAGCAAAGGGTGAAATTATGAACCGGAATAGGTTTTACAAACTAAAACTTTCCAAAACAAATACATATACTTTTAAAACATTTCACAAACACTACCCCGATTCATACTTCTCAAACATACACAACAAAACATAATGCTCGGCGAGAACGAGCTTCCAACCTTTACTCCTCAGAACAAACAAAACGGAAATCATACATATCAACCTCTACACCAATGATGGAAGAGCCACCGGCGGCCCTAACCATCCAAACATATACAGACTCACGAGGGGTAGCGAGCCCACATCGTGCCCTCCCCGGTTTTTACGCCGAAGGCATCGAAATATCACACCTTCCCAAACTCCCAGGGGTCGCGTGTGATATATCTGATGGAGACTACGCACAGGCCGAACCTCGACGGCCCGAACCGTCCCGAGGGTTCCTTACCCGTAGCTCCTTGGATCCACACATACAAATCATATCATAACAAATGCCAAATCTTTCATGGCGATCTCGCTAACAGAATTGTAAAGCCTTTTCCAAAACATAGCTTACATAGGCTTAGCTAATATCTTTTTCCAAAACAAAGGTATTCACAAGATCATAAACATATTCTAATCAACACATACATATCTATATATATAATATATAGTCACATGCACGGCCTGAAAACATCACATAAGGCTTTAGGTCGATTAGCTAATAAAAAGTCCTAAACCTCACCTTGTGCGTGACCAAAAACGAGCAGACGTGAACAACCTACGCCTCGGGCTCGTCAACTGGAACCTCCTCTGAAAAGAAAACACGAAAGCCCAAGACTTAGACTCTATATGAACCAAAGAAGACGCTCGGCAAAATGTATGATTCATGTTCACATATAAAATGTCACAATTAAGTCATAATTCACAAATTAGTACAACATATTCATTTACAATTTAGTATGAAATAACAATCAAGTTATAACAATTAACATGCAAAAGAAAAGCATTTAAAGTCATAAAATTGCATAATTAAGGTAAAGAGAAGCAGTGGCAGCTTCCAGGTCTCAAAGAGAAAAATCCACCCCCACGGATTTTTCTAAAGGGGAAAAATCCACCCCCATGGGTTTTTCCAAAGCTACTGCCTCAAATCCACCCCCGCGGATTTTTCCAAAGGGAAAAATCCACCCCCGCGGATTTGACCCAGTAGAACGGTTTTGGCCATGGGAACGGCCGTTCCCGTTCCCAGTACAAACTGGGAACGGTCGTTCCCACTCTCGGCATGAACAGTAAATGGCCTGGGAACGGTCGTTCCCAGTTTGAAAATGGGGCGGGAACGGCCGTTCCGGCCTGGTTCGAAAAGCTGGAGCAGAGTTCATCACAGAAAACAGGGGAAGCTCAAAATTTTGCCAAAAATGGCCAAAATTCAAACCTTAAAATTGCCACAACTTCTCAAATTGCACAAACAATTCACATAAATCATGCTAGACATATAAACACCCAAATAACTCAAGAAAACGGAATAAAAGGCCATGATCAAAGAGATGCAAAATTCAAGCTAAAACCATGATCATTCATAAATGCTCAACCAACCAAAGATGAAATGCAATAAATACAACATATACAACCTATATAACTCATATATAAAGCTAGGATTCCAATACATCAAGCAAAGAGCAAGTATTTAGCAAAAACACCAAACCCTCACTATTCACGTAGGGAAGCTAAGGCATACAAAACTCACTCCAAACTCAGAATTTAAACCATAGAAACGACAAGCACGACGAGGGGATTCCGAAACATACTCAAGTTCGAGAAAAGGCGAAGAAACGGGGAAGATCTTGGCTTGGGAAGTTTGAATGATCAACTTGGGGTTTGGCTCTCTTGGCTCTAGAGTTGCTGCTAAAATGAACGTGAAAGAAGGAGAAAGGAAATGGTTCAGCCTTTAAGGCTGGACCGGTCGGTTCACGGGTTCGGTTCAAGGTTCCCGGTTCAAGTTGGTTCGGTTCAACAAATACAGGTTCAAATAAGGCCAACTCAAATTAAAACGAATAAATCACGTGCAACATTTATTCAAATAATTCATATAAGCGTAATTAATTCAAAATAGTCCTATACAAATAATCTAAAACGCAAATAATATTAAATCACATAATTTACCTGTACCGACTGTGAGTCGGGGTGTTACACGTTAAGTGTGCTGTATGGATGACACGGGGGTGTCATCCTTTACCTGGAGAATTCTGTACTATAACATGGGGGTGTCGTTTTCTTCTTGTGGACTTGACACGCCCGTGTCATCTTTCGGCCATCGATGTTGTACTTAGACACGGGGGTGTCACAAAATGCTTAAAGCTAGTGACACGCCCGTGTCTCCCTCAACTCATCTAAACTTCTTCTGTACCGAGACACGGGGGTGTCTCGGTTGATGCTCTGTGGGAGTCACGCCCGTGTCTTCCCCCAAACTTAGAACTTTTACACGAAATTTCGCACAACACGTTTCTTGGTGTTTTCATCCGCTAAATTCGCACCTATTAGCTCAAATTCTACAAAGTAAGACCTTAGTACACCAAGTTAAGCACCATACCACGTCATTGGAAAGAAAAACACACACAATACTCATGCAACCATTCGAAATTAAATCACAAAAGAACCTCAATACCGATTACCATCCAAGATCTTATTACTCCATCCACTCAAAGCTAACCAAAATACCTGAAACACAGACAAACAATAACATCAATCACAAGCTTAAACGACTAAAGGAAGGGGAAGAAAAGAGAAGAAAAGGGAAAGAAGAATAGTTCTAAGTTATAGTCGTTAGCTTGACTTTACGACTCCGGTCTAAGGCGCTGGAGCCGTCAACACACACGAGATGTGTTCTCCGATTCGATCTCCGACGAGATATGGCTTGAGTCTTTGTCCATTCACCACAAAGGATGGTGAGCCTTTATTTCCTATCTCCACCGCTCCATTTGCCAAAACTTTGACCACTCTGAACGGACCGGACCACCGTGACTTAAGTTCCGGGAAAGAGCTTCAATCTAGAATTGTACAACAACACCAATTGACCCTCTACAAACTCCTTAACCCGAATATGCTTATCATGCCACTTCTTCGTTCTCTCCTTATAAAGCCGGGCATTTTCATAAGCCTCTAACCTCAGTTCCTCCAACTCTTGCAAGTCAAGTATCCTTTTCTCTCCGCCTCTCGTGAGATCAAAATTTATAGCCTTAATGGCCCAATATGACTTGTACTCGATTTCGACGGGGAGGTGACACGCCTTACCATAAACAAGCTGATATGGCGAAGTTCCTATGGGTGTCTTAAATGCAGTCCTGTAAGCCCATAACGCGTCATCCAACTTTGATGACCAATCTTTCCTAGAGGGGCTCACTATCTTCTCTAAAATCCACTTCAACTCCCTATTCGTGACCTCAGCTTGCCCACTTGCTTGGGGATGATACGCCATCGTTACTCGATGCTGGACCCCGTATTTCTTCAACAAAGCTTCCAAGGGCTTGTTGCAAAAGTGCGTACCTCTATCACTGATTAACGCCTGTGGAACTCCGAACCTATTGAAAATGTTCTTTTGCAAGAACTTAATCACCACCTTCGAATCATTGGTCGGAGTTGCCACAGCTTCGGCCCACTTGGATAAGTAATCCACCGCCACCAAGATATATTGATTCCCATTCGACGGTGGGAAGGGTCCCATGAAATCGATTCCCCAAACATCAAACAGTTCAACCTCCAAAATATATTTCATTGGCATCTCATCTCTTTTACTAATGTTCCCGACTCTCTAACAAGCGTCACACTCCTTGGCAAATCTGTAAGCATCCTTAAACAACGTTGGCCACCAAAACCCTGATTGTAATACCTTAGCTGCTGTCTTCCGCCCACTCGAGTGTCCTCCGTATAAGCTCGCATGACATCTACTTAACACTTCATCAACTTCGACCTCCGGAACACACCTCCTTACTAACCCATCGGAGCAATGTTTATATACATATGACTCTTCCCAATAATAACGCTTCGCTTCTGACAAGAACCTCTGTTTCTGATGGAAATTTATGCCTGGTGGTAAAGCTTTGCACACCATGTGATTCACAATATCTGCGTACCAAGGAATTATCGCATCGGCTGCAAACAGCTCCTCGTTAGGGAAATTCTCAGTAATCTCCTCCATATACTTACCCTCCTTTTCGCCAACTTCTAATCTTGACAAATGATCGGCAACCAAGTTCTCCGTCTCCTTCTTGTTACGAATTTCAAAATCAAACTCCTGAAGCAATAATATCCATCTAATCAAATGGGGCTTTGAATCCTTCTTCGAAAGGAGATACTTGATTGTTGCGTGGTCCGTGTAGACGATCGTCTTTGAACCTATCAAATAAGAACGAAACTTGTCAAAAGCATGCACAATAGCTAATAATTCTTTCTCAGTAGTAGCATAATTTATTTGTGTATCATGAGTTTCGCTAGAATATGCGATAACGTGTAAACGTTTCTCCCTTCGTTGGCCAAGAACAGCTCCAATGGCCAAGTCGCTTGCATCGCACATTAGCTCAAACGGTAGGGTCCAATCCGGTGCAACCATAATTGGTGCTGAGGTAAGCTCCTTCTTCAACCTGTCAAATGCAAGTAAACAATCATTATCAAACACGAATTCAGCATCTTTTTGTAGTAACTTGCATAAAGGTAAGGTAATCTTTGAAAAGTCCTTGATAAACCGACGATAGAAACCGGCATGACCAAGGAAACTTCTCACTCCCTTTATATTAGTGGGTGGAGGCAATTTCGCGATCACGTCAATCTTGGCTCTATCCACCTCAATGCCTTTTTCTGAAACCTTGTGGCCCAACACTATCCCTTCCCTTACCATGAAGTGGCACTTCTCCCAATTTAGAACAAGATTAGTTTCTTCACATCTCTGCAAAACCTGAGCAAGATTATGCAAACACGAATCGAAAGAAGAACCAAACACAGAAAAGATTTCCATTGTGCGTTCTATAAAGTCAGAGAAAATGGCCATCATGCATTGTTGAAAAGTAGCCGGGGCGTTACACAACCCAAAAGGCATACGCCTATAAGCAAAGGTACTATAAGGGCAAGTAAACGTACATTTTTCCTGATCCTCTAGAGCTATAGCAATTTGGTTATACCCTGAATACCCATCCAGAAAGCAGTAATAAGAATGTCCGGCTAACCTCTCTAACATCTGATCAATAAAGGGAAGTGGAAAGTGATCTTTACGAGTGGCATTGTTCAACTTCATGTAGTCTATGCAAACTCTCCATCCCGTGACTGTCCTAGTTGGTATTAACTCATTCTTCTCATTTTTAATTACAGTCATTCCCCCTTTCTTGGGCACTACCTGCACAGGGCTAACCCACTTGCTATCCGAGATAGGGTAAATTATCCCGGCATCTAACAGTTTTAGTACCTCAGCCCTAACTACCTCCTTCATGTTTGGGTTCAAACTACGCTGATGTTCTACGGAGGGTTTATGGTTATCTTCCATAAGAATCTTATGCATGCAAATAGATGGGCTAATCCTCTTGATGTCAGAAATAGTCCAACCTATCGCTCGTTTGTGTTCTCTCAAAACCCTCAACAAAGCATCAAGATGTGAATCAGTTAAATCAGAGGCAACTATAACAGGCAATGTTTCAGATCCACCCAAATAAGCATATCTCAAATGATCGGGGAGGGGTTTCAATTCTAAGTTAGGAGCTTTCTCAATGGACGGACGAAGAGTGGGCTTACCTGTACCCAACTCTTCGTATACAAACCTCTTTCGGAATGGCACATATGGGGTGGCCTCAAGTGCTTTTGCGTAGGCGGCCAATTCTTCTAGTATGTCTTCCCCTTCAATGCGGTCTTTGAGCCCTCTCAGACAGAGTTCGAGAGGATCTTCGTTGCTAACAGACATCAGTGTCTGTTCTTTGATTTCCACCATGTTGCATTGTTCTTCAATTACCGGTCCTTCCATTGCCTTGAACAGGTTAAATTCCACCTGTTCATCTCCCACTCGAAGAGTTAGAATGTCACTCTTCACATTAATTAAGGCTCCTGCTGTGGCTAGGAAGGGCCTTCCTAAGATAAGCGGCATGTCTTGATCTTCCTCCATCTCCAACACTATGAAGTCTACCGGTAGGTAGAACTTCCCAACTCTGACCAAAACATTTTCTAGAACTCCCTTGGGGTACTTGACTGATCGATCGGCTAGCTGCAGGGAAACTGTAGTCAGCTTCAATGAATTCAGTCCAAGTTTCCTGCAAACAGATAATGGCATTAAACTCACACTCGCACCAAGATCACATAAAGCTTTATTAAAGGACAAATTACCAATTGTGCAAGGAATTGAAAAACTCCCTGGATCCTTAAGCTTCGGAGGAAGCTTATGCTGTAGAATGGCGCTGCACTCCTCAGTAAGTGCTATCGTGGCGTAGTCCTCCAATTTCCTCTTGTTGGAGAGGATCTCTTTCAAGAACTTGACGTACGTGGGCATCTGGGCTAGGGCCTCGGCAAAGGGGATGTTGATATGTAGTTCCTTGAAGATACTCAAGAACTTTTCGAACTGTTTTTCCAACCTTTGCTTTTGAAATCTCTGCGGGAACGGAAGTGGTGGCACATACGGTTTGGGTGCCGCTGGTGTCTTTGGCTTGGAAGGGAGCTCAGTTGTCTTTGCTTCCTTCTCCTCTTTCTCGGGCTCAACTACTTTCTTAGACTCCATCTCAGTGTCCTTTTCTCTCCTTATCTCAATCTCTACCGGCATTGCAGGCCCTTTGTAGGTTGTGCCACTTCGTAGTGTAATGGCCTTGCAATGCTCTTTCGGATTCTCCTCAGGTTTGCTTGGAAGCATGCCTTGGGCTCTAACATGTATTATATTTGCAAGCTGGCCCATCTGTGCTTCCAAATTTTTGTTCTGAACTAGCACCTGTTCTACCTGAGACTCGAGTTTTTGATACCTATCATTCGAGACATTGATGAACTTTTCGAGGGCCACCTCCCACCCCGGTTTCTGTTCTTGCTGTGGTTGTGGAGGGGGCGCGAATCTCTGCTGATTTTGATGTGGTGGCGGTGGATGTGGTCCTTGTTGTCTCGGTTGGAAGTGTGGTCTCCGATTTGGGTTTGGGTTTTGAACATTCTGATTGTTTGACCACGAGAAGTACGGATGATTCTTCCACCCTGGGTTGTAGGTGTTCGAGTATGGGTCAATCACCGGCTTTTGATTTTGCACGTAATTCACTTGCTCCGGAGCAACAACAACCTGTGCACCTACATTGGTAGAAGGACAAATATCAAACGAATGGGGACAACCACAAATATCACATACTACCCGTACGACGTTCGATTGTACGACTGTGTTACGCTCTGCAGAAATTGCAAGTCGATCTAGCTTCTGGTTCAGTGCTTCGAATTTGGCATTAAAAGCTGTCACAGTGTCAGTGGTAAGTATGCCCGCTTCAGGTCTAGGTGGAGGAGGATTGCTCCTCTCTTTTGTCCAACTACTATTTGTTGCCATCTTATTCAGAAGTTGCATTCCTTCTTCTTCTGACAGTGCCATAAATGCTCCTCCTGCTGCTGCATCGACCATGATTTTCATGTTTTCTGTCATTCCGTTATAAAAGATTTGTACTAATTGCCATCCTGGAACACGATGATGTGGGCATTTCCTTTGCAAATCCTTATATCTTTCCCATCCTTCGTACAACGTTTCCCCATCATAGAGCCTGAAGCTCGTGATTTCGTCTCTGTACCTCATGGTCTTGCTAGGAGGGTAGAACTTGGCTAAAAAGGCCTTAGAGAGGTCTGCCCATATCTGAAGTGTCTCATTTGACAAAGTCGAAATCCATGTCCTGGCTTTATCCCTTAAGGAGAAGGGAAAAAGCCTAACTCTGATCGCGTCATCTGAAGCATTATGGATCTTAAAACGAGGATAGATTTGAATAAGTAAGATAAAAGTTTGACTATGTTCTAATAAAACAAGATATGATATGGTATGATTTGATATGTTACATTTCTGATAAGTTAAGTTTGTTTTGGAAAAGTCTTATATGTATTATCACGAGTACAATGATTTGGTTTGAAAAACTGTCCCGGTTCATGAACATTTATGTTTTGATTATGTTGTGCTCTTTATATATGTAGTATGTGGGTGTGTGTTTAGCCCCCTCACTCAGTCAGTAGACTGACCCTCTCTTTACAACTTTTAGTTTCAGGTTTAGCTTTTGGAGTTCATTGGAGCTAGGCAGTTTCAAGTCGAGTCTTACGTTTTGTCTGAGTCAAGTTATGTCTTCAGAGTTTGTTTTAAGTCATGCATTCATCTTGAATTCTTTTACATTGTAAATTATACCAGGTTGATTTATTTATTATGATTGATTATTCGGGACAGGTTTCTAAGGCCAATTGGACTCGTATTTATTTTATCTTTTTCGGGACAGGTTTCTAGGGACAGTTGAACCCGTGTAGTTGACGTTTTATTTTATTGATATGATTGATGAATGGATGTATTTTAAAGTTCATCTTCTCGCATTACTTCTGCATTCAGGTTTTGTTTCTTGCTATTGTTCAGGGTTTAGGTGCAGCCTAGCTTAGGCTGGGTTTTGTCAGTCTCCCATTCGCTATGGCTTTGGCACGTGTAAGGATTTTTTCATTTCGTATACGGGTTGGATTATGGTGCGGGGGATGTGGTGGCCCAGCATTACAGGCGCTACACAAACGACCTTAGAAGAAACTTGTTTTCTCAATGGGTACTAGGATCCCAAGCATTCTTAGTTTTGGACGCACGACTCGTGAGACATCCAAAGGTCTAACACTACTAGAAAACTGTCAAATAGCAACGAAAATTTAGCAACGAAAATAGCAACGAACAATAAATTTGTGGCAAAATGATTTAGCAACGGAATTTTCGTTGCAATATATGGAAAAAAAATAGCAACGAACTTTTTGTTGCTAAAATTAAATAATACAAAAAATAAATAAATTGGTATATATAGCGATGAAAATTCCGTTGCTATTGCAATTAAAATTTATTAAAAATAAATATTTAATAAAAATATTTAGCAATGGATATTTTTGTTGCTGTAAATAATTGATTAAAAAAATTGATAAAATATTTATGATTTAGCAACGAAAAATCCGTTGCTATTGAAATAAAAAACTAATAAAAATAAATATTTAATATAAATATTTAGCAACGGATATTCCGTTGCTATATACAATTGATTAAAAATTTGATAAAATATCTATAGTTTAGCAACGAAAAATCCGTTACTATTGAAATAAAAATCTAATAAAAAATAATACAATATTTGCAATGGAAAATCCGATGCTATTTTAGCAACGAATTTTTCTTTGCTATACGGAATAAAAAAAGTAATAAAAATAAATAAATAATAAAAAATATTAGCAACGGTAAATCCGTTGCTATAAATAATTATTTAAAAATTAATAATATACTTATAATTTAGCAACGAAAAATTCGTTGCTATAAACCGTTGATTAACAATTTAGTAAAATATTTATAATTTAGCAACAAAAATTCTATTGCTATTTAGATTGAAATTTCTTTATTTTGATAGAAAATTTTATTAAAATATTTTGTTTATATGGTTTAATATACATATAAATGTAATTATTTAAACTTTCATCCTTATTCTTCTTGCACACTCTCTCTCTCACACACACATCAACATACATATAAATGTTAGATCATTATACTGATAGCCACCATTGACTTATATAATACATGAATATATGATGATATGTTTGGGGGTTATGTAGAATTAATATTTGTATAATATTTTTATTTGATAGAAAATTTGTGTTATTTATATATTATAAGATATAATATACATTATAAATCATTAAAAGATGTGCATCATAAGTAAAACACAAAAGTGTATAAAAGCTCACAATGCTTAATACAATATCTCTATGTATATGATTATATTTAATACAAATAATCATATATTTAACGGATATATAGATATAGTTCCACAATTATATGATAACTAACGGTTGCGTAACACAATAGTTCCGTAAAATTCATAAATAATGCTCGAAATTCAAATGTAAATACTTCATATTAAGAGAAAAGTTTTTCATTTAACATCTAAGAGTTGCATAACATAATAATTCCTTAATATTTAGATATGACAAATTTAAATATAAATACTTTATATTAAAAGAAAAGTTCATTTAACATTTAACGGTTGCATAACAAAATAATTCCTCAATATTTAGATATAATTCTACAAATTCAAATATAAATGTTTCTATCAAGAAAATAATTCTTCATTAAGTTACATAAATACGTTGCTAAATAATACAATACTTCCTCAAAATGCAGATATTGCTCTACAAATTTAAAGTGAATACATCATATTAACATAAAAGTTCTTTATTCAATAACCAATTAAATCTAATTATTTAGTTATTTAAACTTTCATCCTTTTTTTATACGTCATAAAAACTTATACTTAGGTGATATACATTAGATTTTTATGTCATAACTAAAACTTGGAATATTTAGTTAACTAATAAGTAGTTAAATTTTTAATGGAATATATATTAATTCAAATATAATTATATGTTTAAAAATATTTTCATTTAAACTATAATAACAAGTATTTAATTATTTAATTAGTGTATGAATATTTGATTGTTGTTAAATATAATAAAAGACATATTATTATCAATAATGTAGTTAACCAAGTTAGCTTTGGGTTCAACATTCTTCACAAGAGAGTTGGGTTTGATTCCTCCTCAGCGCAATTATGTGGGATAAATATTGGGTGGTCTGTGGCTCGCGTGGGTGTGGTTGTGGCTCGGTCGGGGGTGGGTCGGGTGGTTCGAGGCTCGCCTAGGGGTAGGTGGTGTCATTTTTTAATTTTTTTAAATTTAATTATTTTTGTCATTTTTTTCAACGGATTTGTTGTTGCAAAATCCGTCACAAAAATATAAAAAAGAAATTAATTAATTATCATTATTTTGCAACGAAAAATTCGTTGCTAAATCGGTTGCTAAAGTCTGTTGGTAATAATCCGTTGCTGGATATCCGTTACTAAATTCGTTGCTAAATCTGTTGCTATAGATTAGCCACGAGGGTTATAGCAACGAAAAATTTTCGTTGCTAAATCCGTTGCGAATTTGGCCAAAATCCGTTGCTAAATCCGTTGCTATAGAGCATTTTTCTCGTAGTGTAAGAAACTTTAGGTAGGTACTATTTGCCAATTCCATCTTCATGGAATTCGTAGTAATATTTTTGCACCACTAATCTTTCAATCATGGACCCACGACTCGTGAGACTTCTATATCTACTTCAGTGCTGAGCAGGACCCATCAACCATAAGATCTCAACCAAACTTAGTCTGGAACGACCCACGACTCGTGAGACATTGCCCATTCTAAAATGGTCAAGAAATATCAATCACTTAGAGTGATCAATCAAGAAATTAAGAGTTAATAGGTTGCACTAATTACCCCCATGACTGGTGAGACAACAATTAGCTTACCCATTAAGTCCTAAATCCTATTGATGGAATGCTAGGAATTTTATTACCGTGATAAATACACCTATTTATTCGAAATTGCTCAATATTTTATAAGGGGTTTTTGAATTTTCCGGAGAGTTGTCCGGATTGACCTCACCAACATATATTGTTATCTAATTTTAATTATCTTATTTAATGTTGTTTCACATAAAATGCATCACAGAAGAAATTAGCAGATAACATGTCCTAGCATGATACTAATATGAGATGATCATGGGTATCTTATCTTACACATAATTATGGGAGTCACTCCATAATCACTAGTTCTAAACATTTATGCCACATAAACAGATATTTCACATAAGGGTACAGAATTTAATGGAAAAGCCCTATCTATTACATCAATAGAAATACAACCCTCCCTAACATTTTGAGGGTCTTCCACAATCATCCATATAGCATAAGCTAATGATATGATGAACTCCTGCATCTGATGTTTCCATGATGCATAGTTGGTTCCATCAAAGAGTTGCGGCCTGGTATTTGACATTCCTTCTGTAAACACACCAAAAAAACCGATTATCAAAGTTAAGTGGGGGCTTTGCTTGAAAAGATTGCTGGTACAAAATAACAAAGTACCAGGCAGTGTAATAATGAAAATATGCAAAGCAAGTAAATGACACGGTAATTTATCCATGTTCAGTCTGAAGACCTACGTCTTGTCCCTAAGTTTTCACTTAAGATTTGAAACATGTTCAACTCAAATAAATTAGCACAAGTACAATAAAGTTTGAGGAGTAAAACAGTAAGAACTAGAGAGTTAGAAAAACTCCCTATGAGAGTTGATACAATATAACCGATCACCAATCTTGGTAATAAGATAGTGTGACTCGTTCTGGCGGTAGTATCGCGACCACTCAACTTCCATGGCCTCAGTTTAGTATGCTTAACGTCACTCACACCTAGTTGGAACTAGCTATCGACCGACTACTTCCAAGAAGAAAACACCAAACCGTATATGAAACTCAATATTCTTGTTTTCACTATGTTGGTTTAGCACTCTTTTCTCCCTCTTTGATTTCTCACGAGATTTCTCTCTTAAATACATATAACACAACGACTATAATGTGTAAAATAAGGTAGGGGCCGTTTGGGATTGATTATGGTACAAAAAGAAAGATTTTCAGCGAAATTCCAGACAAATTTCAAATATACCAGGTCAACACTTTCCATACTAATAAAGATTCTAAGCGTTTGACAAATATATGTATGGAAAAAATCAATTAAAGTATACATAAAATCGTGATTTACAATCAAGATAATTAAGGAATAATTTTATGCAATTCAAATAATCTTTCCATGCTAGAATTAAACATGTGATACAAGAATATATGGAAAGATGCACAAACATATCAAATATCTTCGAAGCATCAAAAATTACCATTTAAGTACCAAAGAGGTCAGCATAAAGAAATATGGCTCAATCTTCATATTGGTCATAGACAAATACACGGGGGTATACCCCGGCCCAAAAACAACAATAATAATATGGCAAGCCACATAATAAATCAAGTAAAGCCTGCACATAAGTAGGGCTCCAACCCCAATTGAAAAAACGCAACTATGGGGCTTAGACCCCAATTGAAATCATTGATGTGCATAATTCAAAACATATATAAGATTAACCCATGATCACCTAAACTAGCATAAGCCTCATAAATTTAAATTTACCAATTAAATTTAAAATTCCCTTAACTTAAAGTTCTAATAACTTAAGTAATTTGAATATAGTTCATTATTCAAGAATTTATTCAAAATCGAACTCGGATCATGACAAAACCTCAATTAATTCAAGAATTAAATTTTTGTCAAAAATATCATTCAAAGTGATATTTATTAATTTTCTCAAAAATAATTAGAACTTAATTTTAATTCAAAAAATCCCAATTTTATAATTATTTCAAAATAAATAATTTTAAAATTAAATTAAATTTTAAAATGCGGAATTTCACTAAACCGAAAATCGAAACGAAAAATGAGGTTCCGGGATCAACCGTGCGAGGCGTGCAGCAGTCGTCCGCAAGGGTTCCCGAAAGCACGTAGGCAACGCCCGACGGCGTCCTGCAAGCGCGTGCAGGCCTGCACGCATGGCCGAACGTGCCACGCAGCTCTTCTGCGCATGCGCGCGCCCCTCGCACATATGCTTGCATGCCACGAGCAGGTGTTGCGGGCGATGGCGGAACTAGGCGGCAAGACTCACGAAGGCGCACGGGCGCTGAGCGCGTTGATGCGCATGACGCCCGGTGAGCCTCATGGCCATTGCCATGTGAGAGCAGACGATACGGAGGGGCTGATGCCACTCCAGGTGCGATTAGCTCTAGACCGCGCGCCACCCATTCCGTTTATTCGTTCCAAAATCTAATTTTTATAAAATTCAGTTTCGAATGAAAACAGCTCAGAACAAATCAGATTTAAATAGTTTTGAATTAGATTAATATGAAAATAGTTTTTCAATAATTTTCAAGAAATAGTTTAGATCTGACAGATTCGTATTTCGAACAAAAACCAAAAATACATAACTAATATCCAAATTCAAGAATTTTTTGTCAAAATTCAAAAGCTGTAACAATTTGAACAAAAGTTACAAGGTGGCTCTGATACCACTTGTTGGAAAACACAGAGTTTGCACAGCGAAATTTTTAAAAATTTTGAAAAGCAGATCTTAAAACTTGCAATGTTCGTTTCGAATCTAAGAAGGATTTCAAGAAAATTACGAAGATAGAAGCTTTCTTGTGGTGTTGATACCGCCTATCAAACACCCTTCGTGCGGATTGTCCCTTGAACAATCCTCGATTAGATCCCAAAGCAGGTTATCCTCCAATGCGTATCCACACAAGTCCTAGATCACGATCAAGTTATTAAGAATGCTAGCTCTGTGGCTTGTGTTTTGGCTAGAATTTAATTTGAAAACTTTACTTTTATTTTTCTCAAAACAATTTATGTTTCAAGAATGTTGGTCTAAAGAGTAAGAGAAGCACAACCCCTAGTATTTATACTAGGTGGTTTGAAACCCTTAGGGTTTTCAAGAACCAATGGACTTTGATTTCTTGCTCACTAATTAACTAGTTAATTATTATCTTTTAATTGAAAATAAGGTCTTAACTTATTCTCCAAGATTGTGCAAGAGATCTTTATCTCCCCTACAATAGGAAGTTTGACTTTTCAACCTTTATCTAATATAAAGTCAAAAGTCAATTTATTCAATAAATAACTTAATTCATAATTAATCATTTATTGGGTTAATTATTTTGAGAATGGACTTAACAATTAATTCGCAATTAATTACAAGACCAAAATTAATTAATTACAATTTAATTAATTAATTCTAGAAAAGAATTCACGTGTAAATTAAATCACACATTCGGAGCCACGTGTACGTTACACATGGTAGCCACGCAAGCCGCGTGACACGTAGTAGTCACGTATGCTCGACACGTGGCAGCAATCCATGTGTTCGTGGCTCTATTTCGATCAACAATTTGATCCTTTGTTAATCCAATTAACATCCTACCAAAACCCTCATGACCTGGCATTTGTGTGTGACCTTTAGGTTCATTATTCGATTAGCAGTGACACTAATTAATTAATTCTCATAATTAATTAATCAGTTCACATATCACACTAAATAGAAGAACCTTTCAATCAATGACAATCATTAAAATACGATCCTCCTACAACGCCATCTCTCAATCAAGAAATTAAGGCATGGGAATAACACTTATAGCCTTATTATTCTTGATCTTTAAAGTTAAGAATTTATTCAAAATCTGATACCACTTTAGAATGTACTATGTAGCACCCTGCACGGTGGGTCACCACATCCCCCGCACCTAAACCCAATCCACATACGAAATGGAAGACCCGTACATTAACTAAGCAAAGGCGAAAAGGAGTCCAATTTATTCCTAATGATAGTAGAATTCTCGATTTAACTCAAGAGTCCAATTTGTTCTCTAATTATGTATATATTCCGGATTCCGGAATTTTTCTAAGATCACCCTCATACCAATTAATCATCACATCATATGCCCACCAATCCCGATAACAAGTTCCCTCGATAATCCTTCTTCACCCTTCCAAGCCATTTGCATATGAAAGAGCAACTCCTCCATGAGGGAACATTTTCCCGACCTCGTTCATTTCAACCCGGAAAGTTCCCTTGATGTTGAAGTCGCCTCTTTTTCGGTCTCAATTCTTTTACTTCCCTTACCCATAACGTTCTCTTCCTTTTCCCACGAATTATAGTGGAGATTGATTGAAATGCCATCTAGTAAATCAAGTGAAGGGGAAAAATTCTGTTCTTCCTACTCTGAACCATCCTGATATGTAAACACTCAACCTCATGCATGTCGGGTTAGCAGTGCTAATGATATGCAATATATAATTCACGAAATAACATGCTACAACAATTAGAGCACATAATTACAATAATTAATGCATTTAAAGTAACCATAGTAAAATTTAATGCATAATCATTGACAAAATGCACACACAAACATATATTCCTAAGTCGTTCAACATAGATAAACCCGACTCAAGACTAGAACCCCGGTTTTGCAACCTGGGGCTCTGATTGTGACGCCCCGACTTTTCGGTCGTATAGGTATGACGTAATTGTTTACCTAATTGCGCGAAATAATTATTCATATGTGATTTACGTGCTTAAATTTTATTTTAAGTATATTAAATGTGTATATATGTTAATTATTATATTCTAAGTTATTTAATATTTAGTATTTTTGTGAAATTCATATCAATTGATATTTATTGCATAAATCGAACTTGATTGCAACGTGAATTAATTTCCCGAACTTGACTTAATTTCGTTGTGACCTTATTTTATCATTTCATGAATTTGAGGACTTAATTACATTGGACTTAATTGCTAATTTGTTATGGAATTGAACCAAATTGCATGACTTAAATAATGGAAGGACTCAATAGCAATTTGGCCATTTCTTCTTGATACATAGCAGCATATTACGTTCCATTCCTTTCCTTCTTTCATACAAACATTACATACTCTTGCTCTTGCTTCCCTTGTCAACCGAGCCAACCCTCATCTAGTGGAGAGAGAGATTTTATCTTTCAAGCTTCATTTTTGTGGGATTTGTCATCATTCAAGCATCATCAACATCATCTCTTCATCCCATCTTCCATTTCTTGCATTTGAGGTAATTTTGGGAGCATGGATAATTTTCTTGAATTTATGGTATAGATAGGGGTTTGTTATATGTTGGTTGATGTGTGTAGTTGTTATTGGAAATATGTTTAGGAACTTTGAGCTCAAGTTGTATGCATTTATCTTGTGAATTATGGACTTGGAGCATGAATGATGAAATGGGTTTCATTTGATAGAATCTTGATGATCAATGCATGATACGAGTATATATGTTAGATTTTACGGTGCTTCAAGTATGGATACATGTTTCTTCAAGTTTTGATTGCATTTGACGATTGAAAATTGGTGTTTTGGTTGGTTTTTCTTTTTGTCCGAGAACTCCCCTGTTTTTTTTCTGCAACGTACAGTTGACACAGGCGTGTCAACTTTGTAATGGTGACACGGGCGTGTCACCTTCTGTTCTCATGCATATTGTCCACTGTACCCAGACACGGGGGTGTCAAGGCTTAGTGTATAGAGGTGACACGGGCGTGTCACCCTCTGTTTTTCATGCATTTTGTTTTGCATGCATGGTTGTACGCATGTATTATATAAATGTATATGTTTTATATAATGTAACATATGTGCACATTATATATGTTTAGTGAATATTTAATATTATTTGGATTTATTTGATTGAAATTGTGGAATTAAGAGTTCGAATGAATTGAATGATTGAATGAATGACTTGAATGTATGATTTAATTCCTTAATAGTGCACATGAACATAATCTTACCTTTTACATATTCACATCATGATCATTGCATTGCCGAGCGTCTTATTTGGTCATATTGAGTCTCACTTCACTTTTCTTGCACAGATTTTGATTTAGTTGAAGACGAGGCCGGTCAGTGAGGCTCGTGTTTGCTCCTTTTTGCGGTTTAAGGTGGGTTTTTCTTCTATGTAGATATAAGACCCTATATATATACCTTCAATGTGAAAGCTTTTGACCAAAATTAATATATATAAATAGAGAGTCGTTTTAAAGAGTAAATGTTTTCAACGTAAAGCCTTTTTTTATGAACCCTACCTAATGTTTTGGCGAGAAATGATTGCATGCACGAATGGGGCCCAGGGACTTAGTGTGAGTGGCTATCTGGGGAGGCACGGGCCGACGGTGATCCCTCACACTAGTTCCACCAATGAACGGCGTAACCGGACCTCATTAGGAGTTAGCGAGGAATGGACGTTGAGCGCCATCTGGGGAGTCATGTAACCCCTTTTGGTCAATTAATGGGTGGTCGGGCTTTGCAAACCCACCACCAACCCGGATGAAGAAGGTGTAAATGTTAATGATTGTGCACAAAAGAATGATTGCATGAAAAGAATGAATGAATGAATGTTTAAATGGTTTACACAAGGTGTTGGTTGGAGATAATGCACGCCCACTCGTCGGGCCAATAATGACCTAATGTTAATGATTCGTTATAATCCCTTTTGATGATTTATATTCACCCACTTGGGAATTGCTTTAAAAACCTCACTTGGGATTATAGCTTGCATGTGATTGTTTAATTATCGTCATATATTATATTTATGCCCTGTTTTATACCCACCAGTCCCTTTTGGACTGAACCCGTTTGGTTTTCAGTTGTTTTGTGCAGGTGTTGAGGGAGCTAGGCGGGAATACGAGTCCTAGGTCTTGCATTCGTCTCTAGCTCTTGTATTTTGGTCTTGCACTTGCATACTAGTTTTGATTTGTATATGGATATTATATTGGAGCGTACTTGTTTTGAGCCGAGATGGCATGTGCTGATGTATATGACTTATTTTTGGAGCTGTGATGCTCATTGTTTGTATATATGATGTATGATCGTTTATTGCTTCCGCTTTAATGTTTTACACTGATTTTATGGTTAAGGGTTAGCCCGCCTAGCTTAGAGTGTGTGTTTGTCCCCGTTCGCCGTGATTTGGCTCGGGTATGGATCGTTCATTTCATATTCGGGTCGGGTCTCGGTGTGGGGGATGTGACACCTTGCGCTCGGGTGTTACATCCTTAAAAGAATCCGTCCTCGGATTCATTGATTACTCGGGAACAATTCGGGATGAAATCTCTTCATCTTATCCTCCGTTTCCCACGTGGCCTCTTCCGTTTTATCACTTCTCCATAGTACCTTAACCAGTGGGATTCGCCGGTTTCTTAATTCTTGAAATTTTCGATCCAAAATCTTAACCGGTTTCTGAACGAAGGTGAGATTAGGCTCAATTTCTACCTCTTCCTCAGGTAGGATCTCGGCTTCATCCGGATAATATTTGTGAAGTTGTGAAACATGAAATACATTGTGAATTCCTGTCAAAATCGGAGGTAGATTCAATCGATAAGCCGTGTCTCCAATTTTCTCAAGAATCTCATACGGACCCAAATAACGAGGATTCAATTTACCTCATTTTCCAATCCTCGAAAATCCTTTTCGCGGCGAAGCTTTCAGAAATACCCTATCACCAACCTCAAACTTAAGATCCTTTCTTCAGTGGTCGGCATAGCTTTTCTGTCTGTCCGGGGCTGCTTTCATCCGTTGTCTGATTATTTGAACCTTATCAATTGCCTCTTGCACGGCCTTAGAGGGTTTTTCCTTGTTCTCTCCTCGTTTCACACCCTCTTGCTTCGCCCAATTCCATTCTTCCAAATCAAAGAACAACGGTGACCTGCATTTCCGTCCGTAGAGAGCCTCATATGGAGCCATTTCTATCGATGCTTGAAAGCTGTTATTATAGGCAAATTCAATCAAAGGTAATTGCTCGTTCCACGAACTCGAAAAGTCCAATGCACATGCTCTCAACATATCCTCCAAATATTTAATTAATCTCTCTGATTGCCCGTCTGTCTGAGGATGGAAAGTTGTGTTGAATTGAAGCCTTGTGCCCAGATTCCTTTGAAATTCTTGCCAAAATCTAGAAGTAAACCTTGGATCCCGATCTGATACAATGCTAACCGGTACTCCATGAAGTCGGACAATTTCATCAACATATTTCTTAGCCAATTTATTCACCTTATCCGACATCCGAATAGCAAGAAAATGTGCCGATTTCTTCAGTCGATCCACTATTACCCAAATTCCATCTAAACCACCTTTCACTCGTGGAAGACCCGAAACGAAATCCATCGTCACTTGCTGCCATTTCCATTCTGGAATAGGTAACGGTTGCAGTAGCCCCGATGGCTTCTGATGCTCTGCTTTCACCACTTGGCAAGTCAAGCAATGTCTCACGAAGTTTATCATATCCCGTTTAAGTCCATTCCACCAATAAAATTCCTTTAAGTCCTTATACATCTTATTTCCCCCGGGATGTATCGAATACCCTGACCGATGAGCTTCTTCCAATATCAACCGTTTCAACTCTTCCGGAACCACAACTCTGTTCTTAAACCTTAGAAGCCCGGTGTCATCAAATCCGAACGGACTCTCTAAATCATTTCTAGCTTTCTGCACCAACCTCTGAACTTCGGAATCCACTCTCTGAGCTTCAAACAATCTCTGTTGAAGATCCGGTTGAACCGTAATATTCCGAATACTAGCTCTCAGCTCAAAAGACTCAGACTCATCCTCGACTTCCACCTTAACACTTGACACGCTAGCTTTCCTACTAAGCGCATCCGCGACCACGTTGGCCTTTCCTGGATGATATCGAATCGTACACTCATAATCCGCCAACATCTCCATCCAACGCCTCTGTCTCTTGTTTAATTCCTTTTGAGAAAACAAATACTGGAGACTCTTGTGGTCGGAAAAGATCTCAAAAGAAACTCCGTAAAGATAGTGTCTCCACTTTCCCAAAGCAAAGATCACTGCTGCTAGCTCGAGATCATGAGTGGGATAATTCTGTTCATGATCCTTCAACTTCCTCGAGGCATAGGTTATCACCCTACCATTCTGCATCAAAACACATCCCAATCCTTCTTTCGAGGCGTCCGTATAAACCATGTATCCTTCAGTGCCCTCGGGAAGTGCTAATACCGGTGCAGTGGTCAATTTTTCCTTCAAGAGTTGAAAACTCGCTTCACATGCCTCGTCCCACTCAAATTTTGCTTCCTTCTTAGTCAATCGAGTTAAAGGACCGGCTATTTTCGAAAAATCCTTCACAAACCTTCGGTAATAACCTGCCAATCCCAAGAAACTTCTAACCTCGGAAGCATTTTTCGGACTCTGCCACTGAATAACCGTCTCGATCTTTGAAGGATCAACTTCCAAACCCTTACTTGAAATAATACGGCCTAGAAAAGCAACCCGGTCGATCCAAAACTCACACTTACTAAACTTCGCATACAACCAGTGCTCTCTCAACGTCTCCAATACCAAATTGAGATGCCTAGCATGATCTTCCGGAGTCTTTGAATACACGAGAATGTCATCGATGAAGATTACGACGAATTTATCCAAATACGGCCGAAAAATCCGATGCATCATGTCCATGAATGCTGCAGGGGCATTTGTTAAACCAAACGGCATCACTACGAACTCATAATGCCCATACCGGTTATTAAATCCTGTCTTTGGTATATCATCTTCCCGGATTTTCAACTGGTAGTAGCCTTGCCTTAAATCCAATTTCGAATAAACCTTTGAACCTTGTAGCATATCAAATAAATCCTCAATGTGGGGCAACGGGTACTTATTCTTGATAGTCATCCGATTAAGCTCCCGGTAATCTATATACATCCTCAACGATCCATCTTTCTTCTTGACAAAGAGAACCAGAGCACCCCAAGGAGAAGAACTCGGTCGGATATATCCACTCTTAAGTAATTCCTCGAGTTGAATCTTCAGCTCCTTCAACTCTGCCGGAGCCATTCTATAAGGAGTCTTAGAATAAGGTTCTGATCCCGGATATAAATCAATAACAAACTCGATCTCCCGATCCGGTGGTAGAGAACCCAAATTTTCTGGAAATACATCAGGATATTCCTTTACTACAGTCGTCTCCTCAAAACTTGATTGATCCTTCGGTTTATTAAGGAGATAGGCAATAAATCCCGTGGCTCCATCCTTTACCAACTTGCGAGCTTCCATGAACGACAATAGAGGTACATTCTTCGACCCAACTTCTCCAATCAACTCTTCACCCAACTTTATCTTCTTCTTAAAACAATCAACTTCGGCCCGGTGCCGATACAACCAATCCATCCCAAAGATTATCCCATACTTCTTCATAGGCATAACAATGAAATCTGCCGGATAATCTTTCCCCTCAATCAAAACTGAACAGTCCCTGACAACCCGATCTGTCTACAAACTACCTCCTAGAGGCGAACTCACAAAATAACACGAATTTGAGCAATTAACAAGTAGGCACAGAGAGGCACATAGATCAGAAGATATAAAAGTATGCGTGGCACCCGGATCGAATAATGCATGAATGGTCGTGTTATGAATGCAAACGGTACCTTCTACCACGGCGTTTGGGTCGACCTCAACATTCTGTTCCTCGCTCTCAAGAGCATAGGCTCGTGCCTGAACCATCGGTCTCTGAGCTCCAGCTTGATATCCTGGAATCTTATCCGGGCATGCAAAAGCTATATGATCTCCTTTCCCGCAAATCAAACACAACTTCAATCTTTTTCGGCAATTGTTATAAGAATGAGTTGGCCATCCACAATAAGTACACGGTGGTTGATCATTTCGAGATCCTTTAGGAACAGGTGGAGCCTGAGGTGGACGTGGAACGGGTGCAATCTGACCTGCGATCCTCGGCTTCTTGAAAGGCCCTTTTTGTGGTGGAGTTGGTACATTCATCGGCCTCTTTCCTTTGTTAAATCCCGAGCCGGATCCTGACCCTTGTCCTTGGCGAGAAACTGGCCTCCTGGCATTCACCGAATCTTCAACCTTTAGGGCTTTTGAAGTAGCCTTTGCCCAAGTGCTCGTATTAACTGCCTCTAGAGCTGTCTGAATGTCCGGTCGAAGCCCCTGAACAAACTGCATAGCCTTATGGAAGTCATCGTCTGCTATATTTGGTGCATAACGGGATAACCTCTCATACTCTGAAATATACTCGGCCACAGACCTCGATCCTTGCTTCAATTCAGTGAATTCCCTAAGCCTTCGAGTCCGGGATGCGGGAGGGATGAACTTATTCTTGAATTCTCTCGTGAATGTTTCCCAATCGATCTCTTCTCCAGCTGCTTCCAATACAATCCGAGTGCTTTCCCACCAAGAGTAGGCTTCCCCTTGTATTAAAGTGATGGTGCATCGAGCCTTCTCTTGGGACTCACATGGAATGAGCTCCCATATCCTCTCTACCTCTTTCAGCGACAATTCCGCTTATATATCATTTGCCTTGAAGAACTTGGGAGGTCTTTGATTCTGAAACTCCCTAAGTATAACAGAAAGCGGTGCCTCGGGCGGTACAACAGGTGCAGGTGGTGCTGGAGGTGCCGGTGGTACATAATCTCGTAGCCTTTGATCTATGATATTGATAACTGAATTAACAAAGGCCTCTACCGGCGGTGGTTGTGGAGGTGGAGGTGTAGGAGTATGATCACGATGATGACGTCGTCCTGGAGATCGATCACGATGTCTACGTGGAGGCATCCTGTCAATAAAACGCTGAAAATGTTTGCTATTTTTAGTTTATGCATGTTAATGCAAATAATTCAAGTAAAATTCAAAATTCAAATCAATTAAGCACAAAAGAGATGTATATGCAACACATTGTCAAGTAGTCCCTAAGCCGAACGACCTAGACTGACTCACACGACACGAAAGCCCGGGTTTTACAACCCTAAGCTCTGATACCACTTAAGGATGTAACACCCGAGCGCAAGGTGTCACATCCCCCATACCGAGACCCGACCCGAATATGAAATGAACAATCCATACCCGAGCCAAATCACGGCGAACGGGGATAAACACACACTCTAAGCTAGGCGGGCTAACCCTTAACCATAAAATCAGTGTAAAACATTAAAGCGGAAGCAATAAACGATCATACATCATATATATAAACAATGAGCATCACAGCTCCAAAAATAAGTCATATACATCAGCACATGCCATCTCGGCTCAAAACAAGTACGGTCCAATATAACATCCATATACAAATCAAAAGTAGTATGCAAGTGCAAGACCAAAATACAAGAGCTAGAGACGAATGCAAGACCTAGGACTCGTATTCCCGCCTAGCTCCCTCAACACCTGCACAAAACAACTGAAAACCAAACGGGTTCCGTCCAAAAGGGACTGGTGGGTATAAAACAGGGCATAAATATAATATATGACGATAATTAAACAATCACATGCAAGCTATAATCCCAAGTGAGGTTTTTAAAGCAATTCCCAAGTGGGTGAATAGAAATCATCAAAAGGGATTATAACGAATCATTGACATTAGGTCATTATTGGCCCGGCGAGTGGGCGTGCATTATCTCCAACCAACACCTTGTGTAAACCATTTAAACATTCATTCATTCATTCTTTTCATGCAATCATTCTTTTGTGCATAATCATAACATTTACACCTTCTTCCTCCGGGTGGTGGTGGGTTTACAAGGCCCGACCACCCATTCATTGACCAAAAGGGGGTTACATGACTCCCCAGATGGCGCTCAGCGTCCATTCCTCGCTAACTCCTAATGAGGTCCGGTTACACCGTTCATTGGTGGAACTAGTGTGAGGGATCACCGTCGGCCCATGACTCCCCGGATAGCCACTCACACTAAGTCCCTGGGCCCCATTCATGCATTCGATCATTTCTCGCCAAAACATTATGTAGGGTTCATAAAACAAGGCTTTACGTTGAAAACATTTACTCTTTAAAACGACTCTCTATTTATATATATTAATTTTAGTCGAAAGCTTTCACATTGAAGGTATATATATAGGGTCTTATATCTACATAGAAGAAAAACCCACCTTAAACCGCAAAAAGGAGCAAACACGAGCCTCACTGACCGGCCTCGTCTCCAACTGAATCAAAATCTGTGCAAGAAAAGTGAAGTGAGACTCAATATGACCAAATAAGACGCTCGGCAATGCAATGATCATGATGTGAATATGTAAAAGGTAAGATTATGTTCATGTGCACTATTAAGGAATTAAATCATACATTCAAGTCATTCATTCAATCATTCAATTCATTCGAACTCTTAATTCCACAATTTCAATCAAATAAATCCAAATAATATTAAATATTCACTAAACATATATAAATGTGCAAATATGTTACATTATATAAAACATATACATATATATAATACATGCGTACAGCCATGGATACAAAACAAAATGCATGAAAAACAGAGGGTGACACGCCCGTGTCACCTCTATACACTAAGCCGTGACACCCCCGTGTCTGGGTACAGTGGACAATATGCATGAGAACAGAAGGTGACACGCCCGTGTCACCATTACAAAGCAATCCGTGACACCCCCGTGTCACGGTACAGAAAACCCAGACCAACATGCACCCCCGTGTTACGAAGAACAAGGCAAAGTTGACACGCCCGTGTCAACTGTACGTTGCAGAAAAAAAACAAGGGAGTTCTCGGACAACAACAAAAACCAACCAAAACACCAATTTTCAATCGTCAAATGCAATCAAAACTTGAAGAAACATGTATCCATACTTGAAGCACCGTAAAATCTAACATATATACTCGTATCATGCATTGATCATCAAGATTCTATCAAATGAAACCCATTTCATCATTCATGCTCCAAGTCCATAATTCACAAGATAAATGCATACAACTTGAGCTCAAAGTTCCTAAACATATTTCCAATAACAATTACACACATCAACCAACATATAGCAAACCCCTATCTATACCATAAATTCAAGAAAATTATCCATGCTCCCAAAATTACCTCAAATGCAAGAAATGGAAGATGGGATGAAGAGATGATGTTGATGATGCTTGAATGATCACAAATCCCACAAAAATGAAGCTTGAAAGATGAAATCTCCCTCTCCACTAGATGAGGGTTGGCTCGGTTGACAAGGGAAGCAAAAGCAAGAGTATGTAATGTTTGTATGAAAGAAGGAAAGGAATGGAACGTAATATGCTGCTATGTATCAAGAAGAAATGGCCAAATTGCTATTGAGTCCTTCCATTATTTAACTCATGCAATTAGGTTCAATTCCATAACAAATGAGCAATTAAGTCCAATGTAATTAAGTCCTCAAATTCATGAAATGATCAAATAAGGTCACAACGAAATTAAGTCAAGTTCGGGAAATTAATTCACGTTGCAATCAAGTTCGATTTATGCAATAAATATCAATTGATATGAATTTCATAAAAATACTAAATATTAAATAACTTAGAATATAATAATTAACATATATACACATTTAATATATTTAAAATAAAATTTAAGCATGTAAATCACATATGAATAATTATTTCGCGCAATTAGGTAAACAATTACGTCATACCTGTACGGCCGAAAATTCGGGGTGTCACACTGATACCACTTTAGGATATACTATGTAGCACCTCACATGGTGGGTCACCACATCCCCCGCACCTAAGGCCAATCCACATACGAGATGGAAGGCCCGTACATGATCTAAGCAAAGGCGAAGGGGAGACAGATAGACTTACACCTAAGCTAGGCGGAACGTAGACCCCCAACTTCAAAATGCAAACAAACACAAGTGCGGAAGCGTGAACGTTTCAAATAATAAAATTTAAACATACAAGTGACTGGTTCAACTAGCATAGATACCTAATCCCGAATATCAAACATAAATTATAAAGCAAACGGGGTTCAATCTATCCTTAGAAGCCTGTCCCGAATTCAAAACATAATTAAGACAATGCATAAATATTTATACATTCTTACAAACTTAATCAAATTCAACAAAATGCGAATGCAAAGACCTAAACTTAAACAAAGACTCGACGACTTCAAAGACCGACTCACGCCGCCTGGCTCGAACTCCAAACCAAAACCTGCATACTAAAAACATGGGGAGGGTCGGGGTCAGTCACACTAACTGAGTGAGGGGTTAACACACGCACACTATACATATATACAGAGCATAACAAGTTCAAAATGTAAAGGTTCGTGAAGCGGGGCATGGTTTTTGCATTCTAAAATATTTTCACGTGATAATAGATATATAGAGAAAGTTGAGGTCTAGCGGCAAAACGACCAAATTTTATTAATTGTGAATCCATTCCCGTTTCACGAACTCAAGGTAGACACAACAAGACTCGACGGGTACGAGTTCAAACCAACCTAACTCCTCAAATTCATATATAATCAAACAAATTCAAATTCAGACAAACCCACCTCTTCTCCGGGTGATGGAAGGGTTGCGTGACCCTAACCATCTAAGCAGAAGAGGGGAGTTCTTAATGCTTCTCCAGCCCTCAGAACTCTATCCCCCGACCAAACCTCCTGGTGGGTTCCGGTACATCCTTTCTAACAGTTGGAGACCGTGCTCAGGAGTAGACCCGACGGCCCGACACCGTCCCGGGGCTCTTTCGCACAAATCTCCTAGGCCCATCAAAGTTCAAATTCAAATTCATATTCATATTCTTAACCCGCTACAGACACACAACTTACCATACTCACACATATCGTACACACGTACCATATATACATATCATACAAACGTATCATACAATCGTATTACATAAACGTATCATACATATGTACCATACATAAGTACCATACTTCGTCACCACCATGCTTTGCTTACCTCTCCGTGTCATTGCGTGGCTCGCCCTCATAACGCGGGGCTGGGTTCATGGTAGACACACGGTTTGGAGCATGGGGTAGCAAAATCCAACACCACAAATCCAAAAGCAAGCGTACATAGGCTCATACATAGATTTTCATACTTTTAAATCATAAGACAAAGCCATCAAAATACTTATTTCGCACATATGTATACATAAGGCTTAAGTCACATGCATTCGAAAACGAGCACATTTTATTAGGGTTTATACCAAACGAAGTCGTAGACAAGACGATTGGTTCACCCCGGAACCTATACAACAAACACGTCACCACCCCGGGTGCACCTGTACAAACTGAACACAAACCCAAGACTTAGACCCCAAGATGAACCACATAGACGTACGACATGCATATGAATGCTACGAATGCATGCATGTAAGATTTAACATAATTCATGATATACATACGGCATAATCCTTGTTCGTGCCATGTTTGAGCAATTAGACATATTATCCAAATAACTCAAGTTGCAAATTAATCAGATAATCAAGCACAAAAGTCATTAAATGTCAATTTGACAAATAATTGCATAATAGATTGCATATACAACCAAATAGACATGTTTGCAACTAATTAGAATCAAACCAAATATATAAAAGCATATAAGTACATTTCAAGCACAAAGAAGTCATACAAGGTTTTGCATAATCCATCACCCATGTACAATTAAGATACGACACCAAGAAACAAGTTCATGTACACAATTAATGTCTATAGTAGCACGAAATCATATAATAAGGTGCACATCTCGTGTATCAAATTCACATAACTCAAGTCATGTAAGTTTCATATTTAAAACAAATATAAACACACACAAATGATATAAAAAATTAAGAACAAGTTTGGATGTGAAAAGGTACAAGAAAATCGGAAGAAAGACACGAAAATTGGTTCCGAGCGAAGTTGGGCAAAAGATGGAAATATTCTGAAATGGACAAGCTGTAGAAAAATGGGCATAAGTTTAGTTTGAGAATGAGAATTGAGTTTTGTTTCTTGGATATGAAATTAGATGAATAGGGATTTCCAACTGTATATGGCTCAAAGAATGGTTCAAAGTGATCCGAAAATGGCATAGGTTTGATGTTGAACGAAAGGAGAAAATCGGTAAAGTGGCGACACAAAATTAAAACCATTATATCTCACAATCTAGAATAGATATTGACGAGCCGTAAAAAGGAGAGTGTTCTACACTCAAAGAGGTACCTACAACTAAAATTTTAGGCCAATCCAAGCACTTATGAGGGCGTCTTGGCTACGAAAAAATTGCACTAAAAACCAGTCGCGGCCGCGAAGGCAAAATAGCCAACCTTCGAGCCAAAAATGGCCTTCAAACGGTCGCGGGCCCGACCCCGCTACACAGGCAATAGAAATGGCGTTAGGAGAATAGGGCAGCGATGGAAAAACACTCCGGGGATGCCGACGGACCTCCGAAATCACCCGAAATCAAAAAACAACAACAACCAACAACATATAAACAAGTATTAACCACCAAAACACGAATTAATCCACAAAATCACACAATTTCAACAATTATGCAATATATATAGATGTACATATATACACATATATATGTAAGAGAATGGGGGCTAAAGTTTACCAAGGCAAAGGGAAGAGAAAAAGGGATGATCGGTGGTGGTCGGAGTGACCGGAGCTCGTCGTTAGTGGTGGTGGAGGAGCTAAGATTCTCCCTCTTTTTCTTTCTCTTCAAATGAAAAAGGTGAGAAAGAGAGAAATGAAATTAGGGGGTATGTGTGTATACCGATCGGTATTGGGGGGGGGGGGGGGGGGGGAAGAGAGAGAGAGAGAGGTGTGAGCCCCCTTTTTATGGTAGATATTTTCTTGCTTGAACTGGTTTGAGTTATTTCCGGGTAAATTTGTCTGGTTTACGGTTAATTTAAAATACTGTTTTCAAAAGCGACGAGCGCAGAATTGAATAAAAGGATAGTTATTGGCTTCATAAAAATCTAAGGAACAAGGTTACGAGGCTTGAAAATGCAAATGAGTGCTCGTGTGACTAATTGCAAACAAGTCCCTATATTTCTATTCCATTCAAATTAACCCACATAGTTTCCAATTTATTTAACTAGGCCCAACTTTTATTATTTCAATTAAATCCTATAGTTTCTAAATGTGACAAATAAGGGCAAGTAGTTCAAATTAGGTACGTAAGGCATACGATCGAACAATTAAATTACAGAATTAAATAAATAAAACACATAACCTTCGAGGAACACTCCCAATGACATCAGACCTGACTTATCGGAGGAACGGTGTGTGACAAACTCCCCCCCTTAAAAGGACCTGGTCCCCAGTTCCAACCGCTCAAGTTAGAACTATGAGCAACTCCCTCGTATTCACCCAGGTTCGAGGTTCGTGACATCCCGACATGGGTTAGCCCGAGAAAGGTCTTCAAGCACAAAGGGGGCTTTGATTGTCTTGTCACGTTGTGAAGGAGCAATCAAATCGTTGAGCTTAGTCTGGTTGTTTAAGTTGCTCGATCGACTCGTATGGTAAGAGGGTCTAGAATAGATTCATCTTCCACCGATTAAGTGCATTTGAGTCAACTCGCGAGCTCGGTGTTTTACGAGTGGTGTAGTTAATGAACTCCCGTCACTCACACAACTAGCTCAAACTGACTATCTTCTTTACCAATGATCTAAGGTTCGAAGTGTCAAACATCTGAACCTTCTTCTCTCATAGCCATGGAACGTTGTAAGTGTTTGTTGGAGTCCATTGCAACTATCCCATGACCCTCAACTCACCGTATTACTTAAGCACTCGGTTCCTCTAAACTGTCATTTTTGGCAGCTAATCACACAACAACCACGAGTACCAGCAACAACAAAACCCACACATGCACCAATTCATACAATATATATCAAGGTACAAGTAAAGCATATAAGGCAATTATGCAATTCAAATAATCCACAATTAAACGTCACAATACTCAACAAATCTATAAATGAATGATGCTCGTGTCATGCATGATTTAGTGTACCGTTCACCAATGAAACATGATATCCCGGTAGTGATTGATGTTTTAAGAAGACCACGAAGTTGATCCAGCGGTACGACTCTCTTCTTTACTGTTTCATGGTGTCCTTGTAACCCAAAACTTGATCTTTATCTTGATCCCACACTTAACTTCAATTTTCGCCCAAATGCGGTCACCTTTGGTTGCTCTTTTCTTGTACCCCATGAGTATACACTTTTCCTTAATCCCGTTGTTTCTAAAAAATTCTTTGTTCAATCCTTCGGAAAATTATTGGTTCCGGTACCTTGCTCTTCTTCCTTACCTCATGCCCGACTTTGATTCCTTAACTTCGAGAAGAAATCATCTTCAGCCTCGGTCTCAATTCCCTGAGTGTACTCTTATCTTCAACTCTATTGATTATAATGAGATCTTTCATCCTTGCTCTTGAAAAATTTTAATGCGTTTGTGAGACTTGATCTGAAGATCGAGAAAGTAACACTCCACCGTTCTAAGACGAGGCTCATACCTCATTCTCCATCGTTTTTCCCCATGCTATTATCCGTCTTCTATGGTATTTCTTCTCTTTAACCTGCTTTCCTTTTATGATCTTCGAGTAGCTGAGAAATCTTCCCATGATTCCTCTTCACACGCGATGTTGGAGATTATCATCATTAGCACCTTGGTCTTGAAATCGATCTTTACTTGGAAAGTTTTAGGCTTGTAAGGTTGTTTTTAACTTTCCCAAAACCGATCACTTGTAACTCGAACTTGCATCCTAAATCCATCGATCCATGCCTCCATCTCATGTTTATACCTAATGATAGTAGAATTCTCAATTTAACTCAAGAGTCCAATTTGTTCTCTAATTATATATATATTTCGGATTCCTGAATTTTTCCAAGATCAACCTCATACCAATTAATCATCACATCATATTCCCACCAATCCCGATAGCAAGTTCCCTCGATAATACTTCTTCACCCTTCCAAGCTATTTGCATATGAAAGAGCAACTCCTCCATGAGGGAACATTTTCCCGACCTCGTTCATTTCAACCCGGCAAGTTCCCTTGATGTTGAAGTCACCTCTTCTTCGGTCTCAATTCTTCTACCTCCCTTACCCATGACGTTCCCTTCCTTTTCCCTCAAATTATACTGGAGATTGATTGAAATACCATCTAGTAAATCAAGTGGAGGGGAAAAACTCTGTTTTTCCTACTCTGAATCATCCTGAGATGTAAACACTCAACCCACTCAACCCATGCATGTTGGGTTAGCAGTGCTAATGATATGCAATAAATAATTCACGAAATAACATGCTACAACAATTAGAGTGCATAATTGCAATAATTAATGCATTTAAAGTAATTATAGTAAAATTTAACGCATAATCATTGACAAAATGCACACACAAACATATATTCCTAAGCCGTTCGACCTAGACAAACCCGATTCAAGACTAGAACCCCGGTTTTACAACCTGGGGCTCTGATACCACTTTAGGATGTACTATGTAGCACCCCGCACGGTGGGTCACCACATCCCCCGCACCTAAGGCCAATCCACATACGAGATGGAAGGCCCATACATGAAATAAGCAAAGGCGAATGGGAGACAGATAAACTCACACCTAAGCTAGGCGGAGCATAGACCCCGAACTTCAAAATGCAAACAAACACAAGTGCGGAAGCGTGAATGATTCACATAATAAAATTTAAACATACAAGTAACGGGTTCAACTAGCTTAGGTACCTAATCCCGAATATCAAACATAAATTATAAAGCAAATGGGTTCAATCTATCCCCAGAAGCCTGTCCCGAATTCAAAACATAATTAAAACAATGCATAAATATTTATACATTCTTACAAACTTAATCAAATTCAAAAAAATACGAATACAAAGACCCAAACTTAAACAAAGACTCGACGACTCCAAAGACCGACTCACGCCTCCTAGCTCGAACTCCAAACCAAAACCTGCACACTAAAAACATAGGAAGGGGCCAGGGTCAGTCACACTGACTGAGTGAGGGGTTAACACGCGCACACTATACATATATACAGAGTATAATAAGTTCAAAATGTAAAGATTCATGAAGCGGGACATGATTTTTGCATTCTAAAACATTTCACATGATAATAGATATATTGGGAAAGTTAAGGCCTAGAGGCAAAACGACCAAATTTTATTAATTGTGAATCCATTCTCGTTTCACGAACTCAAGGCAGACACAACAAGACTCGACGGGTACGAGTTCAAACCAACCTAACTCCTCAAATTCATATTAAATCAAACAAATTCAAATTCAGATAAACCTACCTCTTCTCCGGGTGATGGAAGGGTTGCGCGACCCTAACCATCTAAGCAGATGAGGGGAGTGCTCAATGCTTCTCCAACCCTCAGGACTCCATCCCCCGACCAAACCTCCTGGTGGGTTCTTGTACATCCTTTCTAACAGTTGGAGACCATGCTCAGGAGTAGACCCGATGGCCCAACACCGTCCAGGGGCTCCTTCGCACAAATCTCCTGGGCCCATCAAAGTTCAAATTCAAATTCATATTCATATGCTTAACCCGCTACAGACACATAACTTACCATACTCACACGTATCGTACACACGTAACATACATACCAATCCGAGCACGTATGAGGGCGTCGCTGCCGCGACAAAATTGCACTAAAAACCAGTCGCGGCCGTGAAGGCAAAACAGCCAACCTTCGACTTGTTGGTCGCGGTCGCAACCAAAATGACCTTCAAATGGTCGCGAGCGTGACCCTGCTACACAGACGGTAGAAATGGCATCGGGACAACAGGGCAACGATGGAAAAACACTCAGGGGATGCCGACGGAGCTCCGAAATCATAAAACCACAACAACCAACAACATATACACAAGTATTCACCACCGAAACACGAATTAATCCATAAAATCACACAATTTCAACAATGATACAATATATATACATATACATATATACACATATATATGCAAGAGAATGGGGGGTAAGCTTACCAAGGCGAAGGGAAGAGAACGAGTGATGATCGGTGGTAGTCGGAGTGGCCGGAGTTCGCCGGAAGTGGTGGTGGAGGAGCTAACCTCCTCCCTCTTCTTCTTTCTCTTCAAATTAAAAAGGGGAGAAAGAGAGAAATGAAATTGGGGGGCTGGGGGGGGTGTATGTACCGATCGGTATAAGGGGGGAGAGAGAGAGAGAGGTGTGGGCCGCCTTTTCATGGTAGATATTTTCTTGCTTGAACTGGTTTAAGTTATTTCTGGGTAAATTGATCTAGTTTACGGTTAATTTAAAATAATATTTTCAAAAGCGATAAGCCCAGAATTGAATAAAAGGATAGTCATAGGCTTCATAAAAATATAAGGAACAAGGTTACGAGGCTCGAAAATTCAAATGAGTGCTCGTGTGACTAATTTGCAAATAAGTCCCTATATTTCTATTTCATTCAAATTAACCCAAATAGTTTCCAATTTATTTAATTAGGCCCAACCTTTATTATTTCAATTAAATCCTATAGTTTCTAAATGTGACAAACAAGGGCAAGTAGTTCAAATTAGGTATGTAAGGCATACGATCAAACAATTAAATTACAGAACTAAATAAATAAAACACATAACCCTCGAGGAACACTCCCAATAATGTCATGCCTGACTTGTCTGAGGAACGGGGTGTTACAGTGTGTAACCCTTTAGGTTCATTATTCGATTAGCAGTGACTGGTGCTATTTGTAAGAGAGCACTGTGGGTTGTTCTCCAGGGGGAGCAGGCTCGATATATAGGAGAATTGGGCTCCCTGAAGTGAGGGTGGATACATGAATCCGAGGGGATTATGCAAAGGGGGAAATCTCGCCTTTATGGTGTCGAGAGCGATCTCGAGGGTCCAAGATTCACTGTTGGCCTCAACCGCTCGAGGGGAAGACTGAGGCTTCCACTCGAGAAAAGGGCTGAGATCCCCATGAGTAGAAGTAACCAATTTTGAGGGGATTCTGAAGTGCCATGGTGTCAAGCCTTGATTGGGCCACGTGTCGTGACTTGGCTTGGCCACATTTTGGCCTCATTAGAACCCATTCCGGTAGGATTTTTCATGAATGTTTTTTCTTGAATTGATTATATTTCACCACTAATTAGTTCATCACCGCTAATTGAGGGGAAAAAAAGTCATTATAAATATCAATTTACAAACAATCAGGTGTTGATCCTCAAAAAACTTCGTAAATTACGTGTCTATCACTTGAGAATGATGTGTAAGTTGTTGTGAGGAACTAATTAATGGTTAGATATAGTCGATTCAAGAATGATTTTGTAAAAAATCCAACCGGAGTGGGTTTATTTGTAATTTTCAAAACTTGAAAGGGTAGGTTATGTAATATTTTCATCTAAGGGGGTACGAGTTGTAATTATCCAATCTCGTTGGGGGTGCACATGTAAACAACCCTTATTATTTATAAAACCGAGCCTTTTCTAGACTTCAATAGAAAAATAATCGTTTGATCTCTTCATGAACTGAAATCTCCTGGACAAATAATAGAAATACCCTTGAAAATTAAAATACATGCATGCTTATAGAGTTTTCATCAAAATTATCACTTAAATTTACTATTTCATATTCTTCTCTTTCCTTCGAATCATCCTTCTCTTGTTTTGGGCACCTAGTTCCGGAGCGTGGTATCCGGCAGGGGGACCCCCTATCTCCTTACCTCTTCCTCTTATGTGCAGAGATTCTCAGTTGCATCTTACAGGACAAGGAGTCACGTGGTCAACTTAAAGGTATTTCTATTTGCAGAGGGGCCCCGAGTGTCTCTCATCTCCTTTTTGCCGATGACACCCTTATTTGTGGGACGGCTTCCTCGCAGGCCCTGGATTGTATTGATGAAGCCCTCAAAGAGTACTCCCTTGTGTCGGGCCAAGTCATCAATTACCAGAAGTCTTCAATCGTTTTCAGTGGAAATGTGCCGCATTCTGTTCAAAGCTCTCTGGCTTCTCGTATTGGAGTCCGTTTGGTTGACCGCTTTGATCTCTATCTTGGTCTTCCGTCAGTGGTCGGTCGGTCTAAATCCTCTGTCTTCAACTCCATCAGGGAGAAAGTGTGGAAAAAGCTTAAAGGATACTCAAAGAAACTCCTCTCTTCGGCTGGAAAGGCAGTCCTGATCCGTGCAGTTGCCCAAGCTATTCCCTCCTATACTATGGGATGTTTTCGCCTCCCCGATTCTTTTTTGAAGGAACTTGACTCGATGATCTCCAATTTCTGGTGGAATAACAAAGATAGCTCCAAAATTCATTGGATTTCCTGGGATAAATTAAGCCGAAGCAAAGACTTAGGGGGTTTGGGTTTTCGTTCCTTTAAGGCTTTTAACAGCGCTATGTTGGCGAAACAATTTTGGCGGCTTATTACCCATCCGAACAGCCTTCTTAGCCGTCTTTACAGGGCTCGTTACTTTCCTGATGATGATATTTTTAGGGCCCGTCTTGGGCGTTCTCCCTCGTTTACTTGGCGTAGTATTCTTGGCACTCGTAGTTTGATTGAGACGGGCTCACGGTGGAGAGTTGGGTCAGGCGAGAATCTTAAAGTTTGGCACGACCGTTGGCTTCCGCGTCCTATCTCTTTCAAACCCCTCGTTCAGCCATCTTTTGTCGAGGATGACCTCCGAGTATCCCAGCTTATGTTGCCAGACCAGTGGCTTGGAATCTTCCTTTGCTCCGCTCCTTACTCTCCCCAGAAGAGGTCGACTTAGTTCTCAGCATTCCTATCGGTCCCTCCTCACGACCCGACCGCCTCATTTGGTATTTCACGAAGAATGGAAGATTTTCCGTCAAAAGCGCCTACCATCTTGCTCGAGATCTCCATGAGCGTCATCAAGCTTCTTCCTCCAACTCCCTTCCCTCCCCGTTGTGGAAAAATATTTGGAAGACATGTGCTGCGCCTAAGGCCCTTTTATTCGCTTGGAGGGCTGGTCATGATAGCCTTCCAACAGCCACCAACCTCCGACGCCGCCGGCTGTCCCTCGAGGCTGTTTGTCCCCTTTGTGGCAATTCGGACGAAGATTTGCTTCACGTCATCCTTCACTGTCCCTTTTCTCGCCAACTCTGGGCTATTCTCCTCATTCCGTGGTCAGTTCTTTCTCATTCCCATATGAGCATTTCCTGTTGGCTTTCTCATGTGCTCCAGAAGATTGAAGCTTCTAAAAAAGGTTTGTTCCTTTCGGCCCTATGGGCCCTTTGGTGGAATCGAAATACAAAGCTTATGGAATCAGAATCTCTTTCCCCTGACGGTCTTGCTCGTTTCATCAGCTCCTTCACTTCACAGTACGAGGATACAAATCTTCTATCCCGCCCTTCTCGGTCCCCTTCCCTCCCCACTAGATGGAGTAAACCCCCTTCAGGATGGACTAAAGTGAATTTCGATGGATCTATTTTCAGAGATTGCCAGGAATTTGGTATTGGTGTGGTCGCTCGTGACTCTACGGGCCATTGTATTGGTTGGCTCACTGATAGAAGAGTTGGTTTGGTTTCTCCCAAGGCTGCGGAAGCTTCGGCAGCTCTCGAAGTTGTTCGTTTGGCTATCAATCGAGGCTGGTCTTAGGTCATTTTTGAAGGCGACTGTCTGAATCTTATTAATCAGCTTGAGAGTTTGGATTATTCTTACTCTCCCATTGGTAACTTTTTGTCGGATATTATTTTGTTGTCGGCTAGTTTTAGTTCGGTTAAGTTTTTGTTTTCTCCCCGTGAGGCGAATCTTGTCGCCCACACCTTGGCCCGTAATGCAGCTGCGGCTTGCTTTGGTACTACTGATTTCCCTTCTTTCGTTTGTAACTGTATTCAGATGGACTTGCTTGATGTTGATTAATGTTTTTTGCCCACGTCTTTGTGGGCTTCTCCTTTCAAAAAAAAAAAGAGCGTAGACAAAAATTTTCAAAACACCACATCATCATATTAAGAGTTGATATATATATATATATTGGTCGTGAATGACAATTATCTTAGTCCTAAAATCTCATCAAAACAATTTACAGTTCATGTGTTTTGGATGCTGACAGTCAAGTGGTATTTTGTACGGATTCCAATATAAAGTTTGGACTGATTTTGTATGTTTTCATATTACCCTTGATTTTTTGTTTCAAATCTTCATTATAGGGTTTGTAAAGATGGAATGTGGGTGACAGTTGGAACGCAATTTGAAGTTTAAATATTTAGAAAGGGAAGCTATCTCCGACGGCTATATTCGGTTCTATTTAAAGAGACTTCAGCTGATCTCTTTTAGTCACTTGTGAAATAAAATTTCTACTTCTTACATTGCATTAGTTGTTGGAAGCACATAGAGATGGTGTATTCTCATAGTGTTAGGCTTGTTAATTATAAGGGTAGGAGTGATTGAGCTTAGTCATAGAGCTTGACTGAGGTATCAGAGGTACTAGATGTCTTAGTGTGGGACTTAACCTTTAGTACAATTATTACCTGGCGTTCTGATGGGGCTCGACCATGGTACCTGTAATGGGACGTTCGAGTGTTGCATTGTATTCTATAAACTCAGATAATGTTGGAGTCTTCCAGATAATGGAACGAGTTGGAGAAACTACTTATAGATTGGATTTACCTGCAAGTCATACACCGATCCACAATGTATCCTATATATCTCAGATTCGCAAGTGGTTTTGGATGAAAAAGAGATAGTACCAGTGGAAGAATTACCGACAGAACCAAACTTGACTTATATGTTGAAACCGGTAAATATCTTCGACAGAAGGTTCCAGGAGTTAAGGAATAAGAAGATTCCTTTGGTAAAAGTCCTTTGGAAGGGACATGGTACAGAAGAGGCAATGTGGGAAACAGAGGATAAGATGCAGAAACATTACCCCGAACTGTTTGCAGAAGAATCTGAGGACAGATTCTCTTTAAGGAGGGGTGATTGTAACAGCCCAAAACAGGGCCTGGATGAAAACGGTAAACTAAGGGCATTGGTAAGGCGTTTATAGACCGTGATCCAACTTTATAAACCTTCATGCATTTCATTCTTACATGAACTTTGTGCTCATATGTGATCTGACATGTTTTAAGGGGGAATTCTTGACCTTTGATACAGTTTACTATTCATTTCCCAAGCCTATTATACCCAATGCTTCAATGGAACCCTATAGGTTCATATCACATGTTTTCCTATCCTTTGAACTTGTTTTCCAAGCTCCGGAAACCTTCCTTGAACCATAAGGGCATTTTGGGAACTTACCGACCAAAGTTACTATTCATCTGAAAATGAGCTTTTGATTCTGATATCTTTCCTACCCAAGTTTGTAGTCAAATCGATCCTTGAGTCGAGACGAGTCTATTGAAATCAATCTTGACTTGAAAATCTATTCCGAACTTCGTTTTATTGAAAATGTTTACAAAAACCCTAGTTCACTATTTCTACTACGAACGGTTTTCATTCGGAAAATGTTTTCTCTTCGGATTTGCACTACATGAGTTATTTCAAGATTTTTGAAATGTTTTACAACTCTTGATTCAAACCCTAGCTTGAAATTTTGAAGCGTACGCTTGTACGTAAGAATTCACTATTCATTCTACGTTTTCAACTTTCTATCGGCAAAACGTTTTATAGTCGATATTGGATTCAAAACGCTTCTCGATTTATTTCTTGAATTTTGGAAACAATCCGGACTTGAAAATCATTCTCGAAAGTCGTTTTTCACTCAAGTTGAGTTTCGGGCTCAAGACTTTTATTCACTAAAACTAATGTATCTTTCAAACGGTAAATCCGATTTCGACGTATGAATATGCGTTTCGAAGCTAATTTTTGCCTGGTCGGAATGGTTATACTTCCAGACACTCACCTTCACGTTTTGGAGGTAAAATTACCGAAATACCCCCAGCAGTCCCATTTTAGCTTCAAGAACAAAGTTAGCTTCCAAGAGAAGTTTTACCATTTTGCTCTCCTACCCTTACCTATACTTTTATTACAAGGTGAGGAGCTTCCCAACAACTATAAATAGAGCCCTCATGCCATTGAATTCCTTGCTCATATGTTGTGTTAACAACTCCCTTTCTTCCTCCCTCTCTCCCCCTCTTGCCGTGAGGCTCCCCCCCTTGCTAGGTTAGAGGTTGTTTTATTTTATGTTATGTTTTAGTTTAGTTTATGTTTTTATGTTATGGTCTATTTATATTATGTTTAGGTAGGGTCTTAGGGGTCTTCCCTAAGCCATATAGGATTTTATTTTATGCATTTATTATATAGTTTTTATGATATGTTTCTTAGTAGTGAATTATGATTTAATTGTTTACTATATGCTATGAAATGTTATGAATTGCTTTAGTATATGGTATGATCATGTTATGGAGCTATTATATGATGATAATTGATGCATGATTATGATATTTAAATTATGTTCAAGCATGTTATGCAATGGAAAAGTAACCTATGATCAATTATATCATAACTTGTTACATGTTACTATATGGTCTCAATTGATGAATGCTACATGATTAATGGTCTTGATATGCTATGACTTATGTCTATGATATGTTCTTACATTGTTACAATGTTACATGACTCATATGTTATGACTTAAGCTTATGATATGATATGGATTAATGGAATAGTGCTTTGATTATATGTTATACACTTTGATAGTGTCACATGTTATAACCTAATATAGAATAGTGTTTCATAACTTGATGTTATGCTTTAATTAGACCTCTTAACCATAGTTTATGCCTTTAACCTAGATCACACTTGCTTATAACAACATGAACTTGAAACTATAGGTTATAATCGAGATCATAATTGAATTAGGGTGTGTGTGTGCATGCCGTGTGTGCATGAGTGTGCTCGTGTGTGTGCATAAGTGTGTGTTTATTGTGTGGGTTTGACCCGACCCTTTGACCCGACAAGTGAATAGTAACCTGTGAATAGTAATCCATGAATAGTAATCTAGAATAGTAACTGTGAATAGTACTTTTGAATAGTAAAAGTGAATTAAAACTTGTGCTTTCTTAATAGAGATTTACACTTAGGGTTTTCAAAATCCGAGGTCTAAAATGTGATTTCAAAATGTGTTTCTTTCATGGACTTGTTTTATAACCCTAAGGTATACGTTTAGGATTCATAATTTGATTAATTCCTAATCGGTTATACTTAGATCATACTCCCACGTTAATGATAACTCACTTTAAGGATTCCTTTGTGTGTTATCCTTCTCTAATACCTTAAATGGTATTACTCTCTTGTCATTACATGTTCTGTATTTGTTTTATATGTTTATGTGCATCGTGATAGAAGTGTGTCTTAGTTCTTAAGCTCACCTTAGTACACACTTACAGGAGTTAAGTTTGAGCACTGGAATCCCCAGGACACCGCATAATCTATCCTACCTACTGTTACTAATAGTTGAGGTTATAAATGTTTTCAACTGGAACTTTGAATACTTAATGATTCAATTGTTTTGAGACTCTAAGCCTAGTGCTTTACATTCTTGTTTTGAAATACCCTTTATAAGGGATGATTCTTCAAAGAACCCAGACCTATCCATATTCATTGATCAAGGGCACATGTTTTCAAAGTACAGCATCAATGGTTCATGTTTTCAAAGTAGTGCATCAATGGTTCAATGTTTTCAAAGTATTGCATCAATGGTTCAATGGTTCAATGCATATGTTCAATGGTTCATACATTCGGATTTATTCTGGATGTCATCAATGGTGCAAGCAATCAATGGTTAATGGTATGGGCCCGGCGGTTATGTGTAGAGGTGACGCTCGGGAGGTGAGCGCCAACGACATCACTAATACCGGCCGCCACACTAGGCGATTGATACCGACTTTAATCAGGAGGTTTGGTTAAGTCAGGACAATTGTCGGGAATGGACCGCAAATCTATTCCCAAATCAATTGTTAATGGTCACCTAGGGGTCGCTCCCCGAAGTGAAACTTGGTGGAGGATGGTGCATGTGTGTATGTGTTAGGGTGTTGTTGATCTCGGTCCGACACCCTATTAATGGTCATGTTTTCTGGAGTAAGGATGGAGAAGCCTAGCTTGCGGGCATCAATGTTTTCATAAAGTTGGTTCATATCTTGCAAAGTTGTTCCCTACCCTTATCCCGTTTTATGAAAATCATATGAACCAAATCATAGCATATGTGTGCGCGTGTGACAGCATTCATGAAAGTGTTTTGAAAACTCTCATTTCTTATAGCATTGCATTAAAGGGTTTTATCACTTGAACTTATTCTTAAGTTCTTCATTAAAGCTTTGCATTAAATGTTTCAAACGTTTACTTTAAGTACTTTCTTTTAAAGATATCCTTCACTTAGTCACTTTGACTAATACCTCTACCTGTTTTCTGGCCTCATGGTTTCAGGTCTTGCAGCCGCAGTCTAGAGGTATCTTGAAGCTCTAGAGTGTTCATTTTGTTGAGTCAGGACTTTACTTTATTAATCTATTTTGTGTCCTGCATATGTTATATGGCTGCATTGATACTTTACCTTATGCTTTTGTAATAATCCTTCTGCTACTTGGATACTGCTACAATTGCTATCATGTGCTCCTGTGATAATGTTGATATAGTAATGTTAATAGTCTCTTCTGCTTAACGATCAGTACTTGCTTGTTTATATGCCATCACGCACATGTTTTGAAAAGTTTTAAAATACTCTGATTTTCAGTTGCATAAGCCACATAGTTAAACACTGTTATTGTTAGTCGTTAATGGACATGCCGTTCGCTGGGGTATTCTTGAGTGATGGCTCATACCATTACTTGAGGGGTGCTTCAGTGCGGGGGTTGGGGCGTCGCTCTCTACCAGCAAAGTGGGGGCGCTACAGCCTGAAGTGGTATCAGAGCGCCAGGTTAAGTAAGAAGAGACTTGACCTGGATTGCTCACATCATTGAAGCTTGTTTGACGTTGCATGGTTCTATCTTCTGGCATTCATATCCGTGGTTCTCTGTATGGTCATGGCAGTTTAGCCACAACTCGATCCTAACCAGCAGCAGATAGACGAGGCCTTTTTCAAGCAGTTCAAGGCTTCACGTACTGTGGTTGTTTCTCACCGATGAGGTACTCACTTCTATACTTGGCGTCAACCAAAGAACAGAGGCAGGACTAGGAGCAGCCTAATGGAGGTAATGATGGATCTGATAATGATGAGGCTGATCTAGCAGGGCATGGACAGGATTGTTTTGGCGAAGGGGATGTATAGCTTTGGTAGAAGACCCCTAAATTTTGGCACCACGGATGATGGATTTCAGACGACATGGAATCACAAGAGGTATTTTGCACTTGGTTTGGATGAATGGTAAGGCCTGAATGGGAGTCGACTCGATGGTATCGGGTCCTCCTTATTTTAAATTTTGTTTAAAAATGTGGCCTAATGTAGAAAATTTTTCCAAACCTTACACGTTTATGACACATTCGGCTTTATATTGGATATCTGTTTACTGCTTTCCATAACTGTCATTGCATGAGTCTTAGAGTTGCTTCAAGATACCATTAGGGCCGTTATAGGATCATGCCATTTCATTTATTGTTATCATACTTGATATGTTATACATGTTCGTGAATTGTCAATGGTAATGGATAATAGAACAATGGATCAATGTTGATATGTTGTTCATGCTTATAAGTTGCTCTTGGCTATGTGGTAATGTGATAATGGATTATTGCTGATATTTTGCTGTGGGAATGTGTTATTCTCATGATTATATGTGACTACGTGGAAATGTAAATACGTGGTTACCAATTATGTGAATCATCCTTACTGTCATGCACTATACACATATCTAAATGCTTGAAACTTCAGTATCATCATGCCACCAAAAAGAGCACCACGTAATCGCGTACCGCCACCGCCACCCCAAAGAGAAGTCAGGCCACGACGGGATCTTACACCGCCAAGGGATGTTACGCCACCACCTCCTAGAAGGGAGGAAGTTCCTGATTTAGCTGATGTGTTGCGACAATTCGTGAGGGCTTGTAATTCTCCTAATGGGAAAACACTAGAAAAGTTTCTAAGAATGAACCCGCCTAAGTTTTACGGCGAACCCAACGACTTGAAGGCTGAAAATTGGTTAACTAGTCTCGAAAAGATCTTTGAAGCTATGAATATCAACCCTGAAGATCGTGAACGAGTTCAGTATGCTGCATTTCTAATGGAAGGAGCGTCATTCAACTGGTGGACGCATACTCAACATATGTGGCTTGAGAACAACGTTGATGGAAACTGGACTGAGTTTGTGAAGGAGTTTCAGTAGAAATACACTCCTCAGGTAACACATGATGCAAGAGAAGCTGAATTTATGAATTTGGTCCAAGGATCTATGAACGTGATGGAGTACGAAGCTAAGTTTGTTAGGCTGATCAAGTATGCACCCTACATTCTGAGTGATGAACGTCGTAAGACTAAAAGGTTCATTGATAGTCTGAAACCTGAGCTCCGTTGGGCACTAGCTTCTTTGGATGACGAGACCTACACTAGAGCAGTCGATAGAGCATTGAAGGTCGAGGCAGCCCATAAGGATATCCGGATGACCATTAGTCGTCAAGAGCCTTTTAACCCTAAGACTTTTCAAGGAACAAAGCGACCTGCCGGATCCTCCTTTCAAGGAACCGGGAAGAAACCAATGATGGCACCGCAACAACAACAAAGGGCACCCCAGCAGTATGAAGCACCTCAGCCACCCAAGAAGAGATAGTCTGTGACTACTGTAGCCGTAAAGGATACACTGAGGAAAATTGTCGTAAGAAGAATGGTCAGTGTTATTGGTGTGGTTCCCCTGAGCATATACGGGAACATTGTCCTACTAGGATTAAAAGATTTGGGGTTCAAGACAAGGGTAAAGCGGTGGTGGGTACGACGAGCACACCAGTGGTTAAAGGCAGAGCATATGCAATGGATGGTAATGAGGAGGTTGATCCTTCGTCTGATGTGCAAGGTACTGTGCACATTCTTAACACGCCAGTTAAGGTCTTATATGACCCTGGTGCCATGCATTTATTAATTGCATCTAATTTATGTGCGCAAATATAATTTCCACTTGAATAATTGTCATAAAAAATTGAAGTAAGTTCTCCTTTGGGGACTTACCTCGTTATGGATCAAGTATATAAACGTCGCCCTATATGCATTGGTAATCGCTACTACCCGTCAAATCTCATTGAGTTGCCTATGACAAGATACGGAATTATCCTTGGAATGGATTGGTTGTTTAAGTACCATGTTAATCTGGATTGTTACAAGAAGGAAGTCATCTTGGAAGAGTTGAGAAAACAATTGGACGACATTTTGGTGTTCTTAAAGACACCAGAGGAGCACGCCGAGCATATCCGAATTGTGCTGAGCACTTTGCTGGATCACAAGCTATATGCCAAGTTCATCAAATGCGAGTTTTGGCTAGAAAGAGTTACATTTCTCGGACACATCATTTTCAGAACCGGAGTTAAAGTAGATCCATCAAAGTCGAAGCAGTGATGGAGTGAAAGACACCGAAGAAATGGTTTACTCGAATTGAGAAAGTCGGTAAATTAAACCCAAGATATGTTGGAGTCTTCCAGATAATGGAACGAGTTGGAGAAACTACTTATAGATTGTATTTACCTACAAGTCATACAACGATCCACAATGTATCCTATATATCTCAGATTCGCAAGTGGTTTTGGATGAAAAAGAGATAGTACCAGTGGAAGAATTGCCGACAGAACCAAACTTGACTTATATGTTGAAACCGGTAAATATCTTCGACATAAGGTTCCAGGAGTTAAGGAATAAGAAGATTCCTTTGGTAAAAGTCCTTTGGAAGGGACATGGTACAGAAGAGGCAACGTGGGAAACAGAGGATAAGATGCAGAAACATTACCCCGAACTGTTTGCAGAAGAATCTGAGGACAGATTCTCTTTAAGGAGGGGTGATTGTAACAGCCCAAAACAGGGCCTGAATGAAAACGGTAAACTAAGGGCATTGGTAAGGCGTTTATAGACCGTGATCCAACTTAATAAACCTTCATGTATTTCATTCTTACATAAACTGTGTGCTCATATGTGATCTGACATGTTTTAAGGGGGAATTCTTGACCTTTGATACAGTTTACTATTCATTTCCCAAGCCTATTATACCCAATGCTTCAATGGAACCCTATAGGTTCATATCACATGTTTTCCTATCCTTTGAACTTGTTTTCCAAGCTCCGGAAACCTTCCTTGAACCATAAGGGCATTTTGGGAACTTACCGACCAAAGTTACTATTCATCTGAAAATGAGCTTTTGATTCTGATATCTTTCCTACCCAAGTTTGTAGTCAAATCGATCCTTGAGTCGAGACGAGTCTATTGAAATCAATCTTGACTTGAAAATCTATTCCGAACTTCGTTTTATTGAAAATGTTTACGAAAACCCTAGTTCACTATTTCTACTACGAACGGTTTTCATTCGGAAAATGTTTTCTCTTCGGATTTGCACTACATGAGTTATTTCAAGATTTTTCAAATGTTTTACAACTCTTGATTCAAACCCTAGCTTGAAATTTTGAAGCGTACGCTTGTACGTAAGAATTCACTATTCATTCTACGTTTTCAACTTTCTATCGGCAAAACGTTTTATAGTCGATATTGGATTCAAAACGCTTCTCGATTTATTTCTTGAATTTTGGAAACAATCCGGACTTGAAAATCATTCTCGAAAGTCCTTTTTCACTCAAGTTGAGTTTCGGGCTCAAAACTTTTATTCACTAAAACTAATGTATCTTTCAAACGGTAAATCCGATTTCGACGTATGAATATGCGTTTCGAAGCTAATTTTTGCCTGGTCGGAATGGTTATACTTCCAGACACTCACCTTCACGTTTTGGAGGTAAAATTACCGAAATACCCCCAGCAGTCCCATTTTAGCTTCAAGAACAAAGTTAGCTTCCAAGAGAAGTTTTACCATTTTGCTCTCCTACCCTTACCTATACTTTTATTACAAGGTGAGGGGCTTCCCAACAACTATAAATAGAGCCCTCATGCCATTGAATTCCTTGCTCATATGTTGTGTTAACAACTCCCTTTCTTCCTCCTTCTCTCCCCCTCTTGTAGTGAGGCTCCCCCCCTTGCTAGGTTAGAGGTTGTTTTATTTTATGTTATGTTTTAGTTTAGTTTATGTTTTTATGTTATGGTCTATTTATATTATGTTTAGGTTGGGTCTTAGGGGTCTTCCCTAAGCCATATAGGATTTTATTTTATGCATTTATTATATAGTTTTTATGATATGTTTCTTAGTAGTGAATTATGATTTAATTGTTTAGTATATGCTATGAAATGTTATGAATTGCTTTAGTATATGGTATGATCATGTGATGGAGCTATTATATGATGATAATTGATGCATGATTATGATATTTAAGTTATGTTCAAGCATGTTATGCAATGGAATAGTAACCTATGATCAATTATATCATAACTTGTTACATGTTACTATATGGTCTCAATTGATGAATGCTACATGATTAATGGTCTTGATATGCTATGACTTATGTCTATGATATGTTATTACATTGTTACAATGTTACATGACTCATATGTTATGACTTGAGCTTATAATATGATATGGATGAATGCTACATGATTAATGGTCTTGATATGTTATGACTTATGTCTATGATATGTTATTACATTTTTACAATGTTACATGACTCATATGTTATGACTTAAGCTTATGATATAATATGGATTAATGGGATAGTGCTTTGATTATATGTGATACACTTTGATAGTGTTACATGTTATAACCTAAGATAGAATAGTGTTTCATAACTTGATGTTATGCTTTAATTAGACCTCTTAACCATAGGTTATGCCTTTAACCTAGATCACACTTGCTTATAATAACATGAACTTGAAACTATAGGTTATAATCGAGATCATAATTGAATTAGGGTGTGTGTGTGCATGCCGTGTGTGCATGAGTGTGCTCGTGTGTGTGCATAAGTGTGTGTTTAGTGTGTGGGTTTGACCCGACCCTTTGACCCGACAAGTGAATAGTAACCTGTGAATAGTAATCCATGAATAGTAATCTGGAATAGTAATTGTGAATAGTACTTTTGAATAGTAAAAGTGAATTAAAACTTGTGCTTTCTTAATAGACATTTACACTTAGGGTTTTCAAATCCGGGGTCTAAAATGTGATTTCAAAATGTGTTTCTTTCATGGACTTGTTTTATAACCCTAAGGTATACGTTTAGGATTCATAATTTGATTAATTCCTAATCGGTTATACTTAGATCATAGTCCCACGTTAATGATAACTCACTTTAAGGATTCCTTTGTGTGTTATCCTTCTCTAATACCTTAAATGGTATTACTCTCTTGTCGTTACATGTTCTGTATTTGTTTTATATGTTTATGTGCATCGTGATAGAAGTGTGTCTTAGTTCTTAAGCTCACCTTAGTACACACTTACAGGAGTTAAGGTTGAGCACTGGAATCCCCAGGACACCGCATAATCTATCCTACCTACTGTTACTAATAGGTGAGGTCATAAATGTTTTCAACTGGAACCATGAATACTTAATGATTCAATTGTTTTGAGACTCTAAGCCTAGTGCTTTACATTCTTGTTTTGAAATACCCTTTATAAGGGATGATTCTTCAAAGAACCCAGACCTATCCATATTCATTGATCAAGGGCATATGTTTTCAAAGTACAACATCAATGGTTCATGTTTTCAAAGTAGTGCATCAATGGTTCAATGTTTTCAAAGTCTTGCATCAATGGTTCAATGGTTCAATGCATATGTTCAATGGTTCATACATTCAGATTTATTCTGGATGTCATCAATGGTGCAAGCAATCAATGGTTAATGGTATGGGCCCGACGGTTATGTGTAAAGGTGATGCTCGGGAGGTGAGCGCCAACGACATCACTAATACCGGCCGCCACACTAGGCGATTGATACCGACTTTAATCAGGAGGTTTGGTTAAGTCAGGACAATTGTCGGGAATGGACCGCAAATCTATTCCCAAATCAATGGTTAATGGTCACCTAGGGGTCGCTCCCCGAAGTGAAACTTGGTGGAGGATGGTGCATGTGTGTATGTGTTAGGGTGTTGTTGATCTCGGTCCGATACCCTATTAATGGTCATGTTTTCTGGAGTAAGGATGGAGAAGCCTAGCTTGCGGGCATCAATGTTTTCATAAAGTTGGTTCATATCTTGCAAAGTTGTTCCCTACCCTTATCCCGTTTTATGAAAATCATATGAACCAAATCATAGCATATGTGTGCGCGTGTGACAGCATTCATGAAAGTGTTTTGAAAACTCTCATTTCTTATAGCATTGCATTAAAGGGTTTTATCACTTGAACTTATTCTAAAGTTCTTCATTAAAGCTTTGCATTACAGGTTTTACCTTATGAACTTTACTTCAAACGTTTACTTTAAGTACTTTCTTTTGAAGATATCCTTCACTTAGTCACTTTGACTAATACCTCTACCTGTTTTCTGGCCTCATGGTTTCAGGTCTTACAGCCGCAGTCTAGAGGTATCTTGAAGCTCTAGAGTGTTCATTTTGTTGAGTCAGGACTTTACTTTATTAATCTATTTTGTGTCCTGCATATGTTATATGGCTGCATTGATACTTTACCTTATGCTTTTGTAATAATCCTTCTGCTACTTGGATACTGCTACAATTGCTATCATGTGCTCCTGTGATAATGTTGATATAGTAATGTTAATAGTCTCTTCTGCTTAACGATCAGTACTTGCTTGTTTATATGCCATCACGCACATGTTTTGAAAAGTTTTAAAATATTCTGATTTTCAGTTGCATAAGCCACATAGTTAAACACTGTTATTGTTAGTCGTTAATGGACATGCCGTTCGCTGGGGTATTTCTTGAGTGATGGCTCATACCATTACTTGAGGGGTGCTTCAGTGCGGGGGTTAGGGCGCCGCTCTCTACCAGCAAAGTGGGGGCGCTACACTCAATTTCTTACAAGTGGTATTAAAGTTTGGTGCTCATGATATTTGGTCTAACAACCAAGAAAAAAGATCGCGTGGTTGCGCAAATGATATACTCTGAAGGGGTATTTCTCACCTATCCTCTGGTTCTTGCTGATTCAAGTTTTGGCACCCGAAAATTGTTCTATTTATAGTAGGTAGCCACACAAGAAGCAAGAATCTTAATGAAGACGCCACAACTAAGGAAAGCTTCCACATTCAACTAAGAAAATGTTACAACTTTTTTTATGTTCTTTCGTTGTGCTACTTATGCATTCTATTTTTTGTGTTTGTACCAAGTGCATGTCTTGCTCTTAAAATATTTAAATTTCTTTGAAATTGACTCTCAATGACAAGGAGAGTCTTGTAGCTCTCAAAGCTTCACACTGATCATCTTGACAAAGGGATCTTCTGGCATATTTCACCTTGGCAGGAAACATCTTTTTGTCATTATAAAAAAGTGGGAGATTTTTAGCCTTGTAACCTGATCAGAACATTCTAGGGCTCATGTGTATTGCATGCTGAAAATTAAGTGTTGTTTTGCATAGATTCCAATATAAAAGCTTGGATTAATTTTGCATGTTTTCATATTACTGTTGAACTTTTATTTCAGGTCTTCATTACAGGTTTTGGAAAGAAGAAATGTGGGTGACAATTGGAACACAATTTGAAATTCAAATATTTAGAAAGGGAAGTTGTCTCCCACAGCTATTTTGGGTTATATTTGAAGAGATTTGAGTTGATCTTTTTTACTCGCTCATGTAATAAAACTTCTATTTCCTCCTGCACAACATTAGTTGTTGGAAACACATAAAAACGTTGTATTTTCATAGTGTTAGGCTTGTGAATTAGAAGGGTAGGAGTGATTGAGCTCAGTCATGGAGCTTGATTGCGGAATCGGAGGTACCAGACGTCTTAGTGGGGCTTGACCTTTGGTACAAGTGTTATCAGGCGTTCCGATGGGGCTTTACCATGGTACTGGTAGTGGGCGTTCGAGTGTTGCATTGTATTGTATAAATCAGACTCTGTGTCTCTCATTTCTAATAAAATCTCTTTTGAAAATTCTAAATTTAACAACCTTAAATAGTGGATTCATCCACATAACTTGTGTTTTCGCATTTGTGCGGGTCAAAACACTCTAAATCTCTTATGCTTCATTTCTTTATTTTTGTTTTGATGATTGGTATAAACCAGCGGAGATACCACCCCACGTTCAATTTCTTGCAGATTTGTAATAAATAAAAAGGTGAAATAACGGTTTGCAGTGTGTTTGGGAACTAAAATCTCTAAAAAGTAAATGTGGATGTGGATGTAGCGATAGAGTCTGGATTTAGAGGGAGGAGATGAAGATTAAATATAAATAATATTAAGTGTGATGACATTTTAATTTTGTTTAAAGTGAAGGACAGAAACTCTGAATTGAGGAGACGAATACGTAAATATTCTGAAATTTGTATGTAATATTAAAAAAAAATTAAATATTTTGGTGGGCAGGGCCCATCCCCTATCCCCAATGTAACTCGTCTCTATGTGGATGACAAAATTGTAACAAAATGGCAAGGTAATATGACAATTTGCAACACGAGAGAATTCAAATTTTAAGTTGCAGAATTCACTTTGAATGTTAATTTTATTATTTTTTTAATCTCTTTAATTTAAAAGGGTTTAGTATGTGAATAATTGCTTAAGGTGAATTAGACCTTAGAAATAAAGAATAAAGGTCAATTCTAAACTATCAAAACTTATGAAAATATTAGTAGTTGGGATACCACGGACAAAAATCTAAAACGCAAAAGGTTAGTTAATTAAGAGCTAAAATCCTGACAAAATGGGCTTAACTTCAGACAAACGAATTGTGGTACACCTGGAGTAGAAGAGAAGTTCATCTGCTCAATTTTTCCTTGTAAGTAGTAGAGGTTGTTGGAGAAGAAAATTAACATTGGAGGGATAAAGTAAATTTAGATATAGTTTACTTTATTAGAAATAGATGTATTAGTTATTTAACAAGTCAATTTTTATGTTTATTAAAATATTATAAAAGTTCTATACTATTGACAAAACCCAAGAAAATATAAGAATACACTATGTTATTTAATAACCCTAAAAATAAAATTTTAATTAACTAAAAATAATCTATTGTAATAAACAAATCGAATTTGATATTTACTAAAATTTTAACATGGTCATATTAAATCCAATTAAATAATAAACTAAAAAAGTAAACATTACGATAAATGACACGAATTGACACCAATACAAGTATACTGTATACAACCAGGATTACCGCTCAAAGCTCCAACTGTATTGGTTTTCATATTTTCAAACTTATTTACCAAAACTGAAAAGAAGTGTTCCTTGGGTTTAAAACTTAATAAAAAAGAAAAGGACTCTAAAAGGCTCCAACCATTGCGTAAAGGAATAGATACAATATTTTGAGGCAACCTAAGACTATTAACAACGACCCCTCAAAACAAAAAGCGAAAAAAACAAGTAATGACAACGTATTTGAAAATCCCTTCAGGAAAAAGTATTATAAGAAAATAGAAAATAACCAAAAAAAAAAAATGAAAAAATGAAAAATAACATGAGGGGCATTATTGTCCGGACAAAAGAAGTAGTAAGGGCATGATTGTCCAAAAAGTGTGGATCCCATCTGCCCCTCGCAAGTCCCATCTAAGCACATGCGCGCCCCTTTAAAATTATAAAGCGGAATAAAAATATTAAAAAGGGATTTAATAAAGATATAAATTTCTGACTTATTCCTCATCCCAATTCCCCAACCAATCACCACTCTTGTCTTTTTTCTTTTTCACTTATTGATTTCTAATTTGTGAATAAAAAATATTTTAGATTTTTTTTTGATAATCTAGAAAAGTTTTAGATTATTGGTAAAACGGAATAGGTTAAAATTTAAATATACGCAGTTTAATGTTATCCTTTTTTATTCTTTTTTTTTTTTTGGATACATCAGACCCTTTTTTATTCCTCTCCAAAGTAATTATTGAAGATTATGGTTCTATATCATTACTAAAGGGATGTTTAATATTGTTTTTGTTGCAAGTAATTATTACAAAATTAGTAGATCCATGTCTAGTGTTTGATTATATTTGGTTGAAAAGTATTTTAAATTTCAGATCATTAATCAAATATGTTCAATAATCTTACATTTTTGTATTGAATATTTTCACATCATATTCATAGCGTGTAATATTCGTATTCTTTTATTTGTATTCATGTATCATGTTCACCAATTCAAATTTTGACTATGTCTTATTACCATATCTTAACTAAAGTATTAATAGTAAAACACTACTTTTACTTCAAATAAGAGTAAGACGAAAAATCTTTTCCTTTAAAACTTGAATTTTAATACTCGGATGAAAAAGGAATTGAGACAAAGAAAGCATACCGTATTACTTTGTAATACCTTTTATTATGTAAATATGAGCTCATAGAGTTAATTACTTAATTATGTACATTTAGATAAGTTAAGTTAATAATATGTTTTTTTGGTCTTGCTTAATAATATGTTACTTTATAACAAAAATAGCTATGTTAGCTTATCAACAGCATATTAATTATTGTCACTTTACGTCCACTTATAATGTGATATTCATTGTCAACAACAATTCATCTTTTTTTTCAAAGAAAAAAGTTTTTTTTTCTTTTTCTTTTTCAATTGGTTAGATAAATAATCAAATCAAATACTAAATTGTGGACAGTCGATATATTAAATCAACAATTTTCAAGTCATCTGTGAGATATAAATATATATACACATATGTATGAAACTGTTTTTTATAAGAAAAGTGTACATATTTGAAACTTAATATTAAGATTAAATAATTTATTTTAAACATTTCAGAGTATGTCCCGAAAGAATTAGGTAACACATTTTTTAATTTCTATCCTAAATTGCTGGAATTTTATTTTTTGCTTGCTTTTTTTTTTTTTTTTTGGGTAAGGGGATAGTGCAAATAAATAAGTCTTGTAAGGCTCAAAATGCAATTTATCTATTGATTAGTTATCATCGGATTACTAGTTAAAATATAATTTTTAAATTTTAAATTTTTTATGTTTAATTTAATTAATTAAAGTTTTTTTATTTTTTATATTATAAAATACGATTTTTAATTAAAAAAAGTTTATAACTATCCTATGATATCTCTAGAAGGTTGCCAAACATAAGTTGGTTCTAAGTCGTTAAGAAATTTTTCAATAACTTTGAAAGACAAAAGAAATGATATTTCTAGGAAACCTATCATTCTTTTTGAATAAAAATAATCACAAATGTTGTATTAATAAAAAATCGTGCAGTTATTACTTGGCAAAATATAATTGAAAGAGATTATCCCAACAAAGTTAAGTGGATAGCTTCTGAATTATTACATACAAATTCATAGTTCATTTAATTAAATAAAGTTTAATTTTATTTTCCATCATAAAATAATATTTTAATTTAAGATAGATTCATAACTATCATATCTTTGTAAATTCTATCATTATTTTTTAATAAAAAGATAATAACAAATAATATATTAATGCAAAAAAAATTATATGCTTATTATATCACAAAATATAATTTAAGGAATTTATTTTACCAGCATAGGTGGACTGACTTGAGAGTTATACCATTTCTCCTTTAAAAAAAAGTAATAAATAAACTATAATAATAATTTATATAATAAATAGCAATTTATATAAATTAAATAATTAATATTTAAATGAGGCCATAATCTAGTGAAGATAGAGTGAGAGACACTAGAGCCTTCAAAGGGTTTGTATAAATAACGGTACTCTGAAGAAGTTCTCAGTAGCTAGCTCATTCCCAACTAACTAAACACAGGAAATCTCGAAAGGACAACATCGTCATTTCATCACCTGTCTTCCCTTTCCTCAGATTTCACACTCCCATAATTTTTGTTCAAGCGACAACGACGACGACGAACAAGAAGTCGAAGAACCATTTTCGATCTCGTCTATTGTAGACAAATTGCTGTTACTTTTGGGTGTAATTTGTGGTTTTCATGGAGAAAAGCACTCCGGTGAGGAAGCCTCACACATCGACGGCAGATCTGCTCACGTGGTCCGAGAATCCGCCGGAAATTTCCCCCGCCACAGCCTCCGCCGTTCGATCTCACCAGGTAATGGAGCTCACTTCTCCATGGAATCGTTTTTATTTAATATTTAAGTTTTAGTTTTTTTAATCCTTTTGGCGTTTGAAATTTGAAATGGAATGACAGCCGTCGGATGGGATCAGCAAGGTGGTGTTTGGGGGTCAGGTTACTGATGAGGAAGTTGAGAGCTTGAATAAAAGGTTAGAGATCTGAGTTCTCCCCTTCCCTTTCGTTTTTCCATTTTTCTTTTTTTTTTTTAACTTTAATTTTTTGATATTCTGAACATTTGAATTTCTTATTGCTTTCAGTCAGTCTGAATTTAGTTATAAATGCCAAATGTACGGGGTTTTGTTTGGCTTTTTTTTTTGTTTGCTGGTGAGATTTTGGACGCACATCGTCACGACCATATTGAATTTAATGCATATTTTTGTAGGCTTTAATATTGTAATTTGGTAAGAAATTCCAGAAAAAGGGCTGTCAATCTTGTTTGACGAAAATTCTTCCTCAGTCGTTTCAGTCATAGAAAAACAGGATCTTTATGTTTTTTTCTGTGTCTTGGGAGATTTGAATTGGAGTTGACTGATATTTAGATCTTTGTGTTGATCTTTTTACCGATATAATACTTTTCAAAATCATGGTTGTGAGGTCAAATGAGGGGTATTAGAGCAACGTTATGCAATGAATTGAGGACTAAACTTTCAAAATCTTATTGCTTTTCCTAGTTTAAGAGATTTATTGTCAACCATATTCTGAATATGTGTTCTTCATACTTCCTAAACCACAAAACCTTGTGTTGAATAATGTACAGTAGGTTATGGGAAATAACTTTTTCCTGATAAATCGGTATTTGACTCAATTCTTTTCAATGATAGCTCCATTGTTCACATGCTTCGTGATGTCGGATATTTTTCTTCCAGCTAATTTTAATTATTTCTGTCATTTGGTATTTTCGGATGTGATTTATCCACGATATTTATTTACGACCAGTTTCAATGAATCCTTCTTCTTTCCTCCTTTTCTTCCTTCAAAAGACCATGTTTTTGCTCTAGGTATGCAACACTAATCCTCTCTGCATTTGTACATTCTAGGAAACCATGCTCGGGCTACAAAATGAAGGAAATGACAGGCAGTGGTATTTTCAAAGGAAAAGGAGAGAACGGAGCACCTGAAAATGACGATGACAGCCAAACTTCAGCAAACAAAACTGGGTTGCGCATGTACCAGGTATTGGTTGAAGCTTCACTTTGTATGTATTATATCTGGTATTTTATTGGGAAAATGATAGAAATAGTTTCTTCAGTTTCAGTTTAGAATCATTCGAGTTCCTTAATCTTCATATCATAAATCTTTAGTCCGTAATCTTATAATTTAGTTGCATTTCAGTCTCATGATGCATTTTCAGTTGAATTCACCTAAAAATCGGGCACATGAGTTTCTCATGCTCGAATTCGAAGGTCTGATGTACTTGAAAATGTATCGAAGGAATCAATTGCTACTAAATGCCTAAATCATGAGATGAGGGACTGCTGACTAAAAGCTTTCATTCAGAAAACTAGGGACTATCAGTATCATTTGCTCCATTTTACAAGTCCATTTGAGATATATGCTTGCATTTGAGTTTTTGACGGTTAATTTTTACTAGCAAACATTGGCTGGAGTGAGTCACATTTCTTTTGGTGAAGAAGAAATAGTGTCTCCCAAGAAGCCCGTCTCTCTGCCAGAAGCTGCCAAACAGCGCGAGTTGAGCGGAAATCTAGACAGTGAATCTGAGGCAAGGCTCAAGAAACAACTTTCTGATGCCAAAAACAAGGAGCTCAGTGGACATGACATTTTTGCCCCTCCACCTGAAATTAAACCCCGTCCTCTCGCCGCTCGTGCTTTGGCTTTAAGGGAAAGCATTACCATTGGAGAACCCGCATCGCATAATGTATGTATATGGAATTTATGTTCTGCAAATTTCTTATAAATGTAGATTACATACAGACCCCCTTGAAAATGCTATATTACTGTGGAACTTAACACTTTCATAGTGATCCTGAGCCCAATAGGTTGGGGGGACTAATGTAATTATGAAATTCATTGTTGGGTGTAGGAGTCATTTCCTGGTTAGAAGTAATGGGGTCCCGATCTAACTAACCATATACTGCAAATATCTTGCAAGGGTTAGTTAAATCAAGATCTCCTTGAAAAATGCTATATCACTATACAACAGAAACCTACAATCACCTGTTAAATTTAGAATTACACATTTGTCCCCAAACCTGGTTCTAGCAAAATTTCAGCAGTTCTCAAATTTACATATTGACACCCCTGATTTTTATCAATTAAGGGTGACTATGTAGGAGTCATTCAGATTCTGATAGTTAGAAGGGTTCTTCTGGTATTATATCATTTCCGAAAGGGATTGGATGTAATTAACCCTATCTTATATTTGTAATTTTATTAGAGCTGATTGAATCTGAATTCTATTTTATTAGGGTAACGGTGCTCTGAGTGAAGATTCTGTGGTGAAGACAGCAAAGAAGATTCCTAACCAGAAGTTATCAGAGCTTTCGGGTACCGACATTTTCAAGGGAGATGCTTCTGCCTCTGCTTCTGCTGAGAAGCCACTGAGTTCAGCTAAGTTGCGCGAAATGAGTGGCAATAATATATTTGCTGATGGAAAAGTCGAATCTCGAGACTACTTTGGTGGTGTCCGCAAGCCCCCGGGCGGAGAGAGCAGCATTGCCCTTGTGTAAACTTTTTTAGGTCTAACTACATTGGTTTTCTTCTTCTTTTTTTCCCTTTAAATTGTTAATCGCGTCTGTCGTTTGTCTTATTTAGACAGGGGGATTTATTTGCTCGTATGATTTGACCTTTGTGTTTGTGAAGGGGTTCTTGGGTTTTATGCTGTTTCTAGGTTTGAATTAACATGTGTTGTCTTAATGGGTAATCGAGAATATTGCTAATTCAGTTGGGACCTTCATAGTATCATGTGTCGTCATTGTGTGGTGGTGGGTTTTTGTCATGATTTATCATGTGTTTTGGTGAATGATGTGCTTGATTATAACTAGTTTTTTTTTTTTTTGGTCCTATTATAACTAGTTTTTGATTTCGCTCTCTCTTTTGTACAGTTGTACTATTTAAGGATTTGTTTTATCTGCCGACATGGGAGAAAATTACAGCTTTATATCGGAAGGGATGAGCTTAATGAGGATGAAATGCTAGTGTTGTGCCTTTGCGCGTCTTGTTGAACTGATTTTTGCCAACCAAAAACTACAAAAGTGTAAACCAATAAATTCTTGCATTCCTTTCATTCCAATATAGTATGACAAACGTTTCCAGTAATCTTCAACTTCATGGCAAGAGAAAGCTATCCAGCGCTCTCAAGTGAGGAGTTAGATCAGATGCGACGGAGCACCAAAAAATTCAAACGAACCTTCGATCAAACGAAAGGGTCGTCCATGGAAATCAATATGGACCAGGTGGAGGCAGAGACTCCGAGTTCGCCGGCCAGCAACCCATATTTGGCCTCCCTTGTGGGTGGTAAGCATCCAGCCAATCCCAAGTTCAGCGAGGATAATCTGGAGAACCGCGATAGGATCACCATCATTGAGCCGACTGAGGAATATCCTTATCCTAAAATTGTGCTTGACGAAGACTATGAAGAGGAGATTCGTAGCGAATGGCGTCAAGCCATCATCTTACGAATTCTTGGTCGCAATTTAAATGTCAATTTCCTTGGGGCAAGACTAGACCGAATGTGGCAACTAAAAGGAGAGTATGACTTAATTGAGTTAGGCCATGGTTGTTATGTTCTTAAAACGTCCGATGAGGAGAAGGCAACGTCGATACTTACAGACGGCCCATGGGTGATCAACGGCAGCTACATCGCCGTTCGTAAATGGAGGCCTAATTTCCAGCCGTCCAAGGATCGAGTTACATCCACAATTGCCTGGGTAAGGATCTCGGAATTACCGCTTGAATACTACAAGGAACCGATTCTTCATCAGGTTGCCAGCTCCATCGGAATTTCGATAAAGATCGATACGAACACGTACTACGGAATCAAAGGTAAGTTTGCTCAAGTATGCGTCCAACTGGACCTGGAACAGCCCTTACGGAGTGCTATTGATGTAGGAGATAGATTACTTCCGCTCGTTTACGAGAACCTCCCATCGATTTGTTTCAATTGCGGCAAGGTTGGCCATCGCCTTGAGGTTTGTCCGCTGAAAACAAAGGTGACTGCAGCAACTGAGGCTTCTACTTCTGATTCGGTCCTGCCGGAGAAAGAGAAAACAGAGGAGGGCCCCACGTACGGGCCTTGGATGATGGCCAAGAAAGGTCGAGAAAGGCCAAAACCGGCACCAGGCGGCGCATCTCACAAGGCGACTAACAAAACCCCGAACCCTACGGGTTCAAATAAGTTTGAGATTTTTTCTAATCCAGAATTTGGTAACGAGGCGGATATCACGCCACAAACAAACCATGCTTATATCCCTAGTGGAGTGTTCTCCGCGGGTCTTCTCGAGATAAGAATTTGGAAAGAGTCCCAAAGGAAAATTCACGTAGATCTCGGCCTGCCTCTAGGAAGAACTTGGTCAATCCAACATCATCAAACCAGACACATCAGCAAAATAAGCCTGGAACACAGCAACATAAGCTAGACCTACAGAAGTCTCGCACGCCTCTGCGTGAGATTACCGTTGACATCCCACAGCCGGGTAATCTTACACAAAGTTTAGCAACGAGTGAGCAGGCGAATTTCACGGACAAACAACTCGCAGACGAGAATGGAGGACGAACAGATGCACGACGAACTCGAGATCTCCGAGGAGTTGGTGATCGAAACGGGTTGTCAAATTCTCATGGGAATGAACCAACCATTCGCCAGGATTACGAGTATCACCCAGCTATTCCACCAGATGGGGATTCGGACGAAACACTCTCCGGTCCCAAATATGGGGATGGGGTGCAGTATGGAGATAGACCTCCCAGCTCAGGAAAATCGGCTTCAATGCAGCTTGATGGTAGCTATGATGCTACAACTAGCACAGGACTTGAGTGGCTTCCTTGTTAAGGAGCAGCTCTCGGTTCAAGATCTAACTATGTCTCCAATGAAAGTCCTGTCTTGGAATTGTAATGGTACGGGTAATGACGAGTTTCGTCGACATCTTCGTGAAATTATGCAGGAATTCAAGCCGGATATTGTCTTTCTGTTAGAAACAAGAGTTTCAGATTGCCGCGCCGAGGCTTTGTCTACTAGCTTGGCTTTACTAATGTTTGTAGAGCACCCACACTTGGCCGAGAAGGTGGTATTTGGCTCCTTTGGAATGAAGATTGCATTCATGTTCAAGTCATCAACGTGACTACTCAAGCCATTCATGCTAGAATAGATAACGACGTCATTTGTTCTGGTATCTATGCTAGCCCATCCCCAGGTAGAAGGACAGAACTTTGGAATGATCTCAACCTCTTTAGCCAGAATGTTTCGTCACCATGGATGCTCACCGGGGATTTTAATGATATCAAATGCCCTAGTGAGAAAAGTGGTGGAAATCCGGCCAACTGGGCTAGATGCGATAAATTCAGAGACTCCTTCGAAAAGTGTCATCTCATCGATATGGAGGCCAAGGGGCCGTTGTTTACATGGGTTGGAGTCATGAATGGAGGAAGAGTGGTGCGGGAAAGACTAGATCGCGTCCTTGCTAACGATCTTTGGTGCCAGCAGTTTCCGGACAGTACCTTCAGTGTCTTACCTCGCACACACTCGGATCATCATCCCATTCTTACGGATACTCAAGGCAGTATGAGAACTCGGATCAAGAAACCGTTTCGCTTTGAAGCCGCCTGGGACTCTCACCAAGGCTGTCGCGAAACCATCAACGAAGTCTGGGATAGGAATCAGACTTTTGAGGCAGCCATGCAAGATCTTCCGGACACTCTCTCGGCCTGGAATAGAGAGATTTTTGGCAATATTTTTCGTAGGAAACGTATATTGAAGGCACGGTTGGGAGGGATTCAGAAAATTGCGGTCCCTCGCCTACATGAGGATCTTCGTGCTCTTGAATCTAGTTTGATCCGGGAATTCAATGAAGTCTTACAACAGGAAGAACTTCTGTGGTTCCAAAAATCTCGTATTTCTTGGCTCAAGTTTGGTGATCGGAACACCAAGTTCTTTCACCTCTCAACTTTGGCCCATCGCCGACGGAATAAAATCACGGCGCTTTGTATCGACGGCGAATGGTGCACGGAAGTGGAGGTCCTGAAGAAGTACCTCCATAATTATTATTGTGCTATCTTCACAGGTGATGGGGATCTCCATTCTATAAATCTTGCTAGAAGCCCGCTACAGCGTGGGATTAATTCGGAGGAGGCTGCACAACTGTCAAGACCAATTACAAAAGAAGAGGTTTGGTCCGTGATCAATTCTATGAATGGTTTTAAAGCGCCGGGACCTGATGGGTGTCAAGCTTTTTTCTATCAACGTTATTGGGATATTGTGGGGGATTCCGTGTTTCTTTTTCTCAAAAACTGCTTTGACCTAAGCGTTATTCCAGAATCTATGGGAAAAGCATATATCTGCTTAATCCCGAAAGTTTCTCACCCGGAAGCTGCGAGTGATTTCAGACCCATAGCATTGCTTAACGTAATCTTGAAGATTCTTACTAAACTCATTGTCATGAGGGTTAAGCCTTTTATTGCCAAGATTGTAGGTCCGTGCCAAAGTTCCTTCATTCCTAGCAGAAGTACGTTGGATAATATATTAATCATCAAAGAAGTCATGCATTCCATGAAGAAGTCCAAAAGCAAAAAAGGAGGCATGTTAATCAAACTGGATCTTGCGAAGGCTTATGATAAAGTGAGCTGGGCTTTTCTGTAAGAAACCCTACATTTCTTCAACTTTCCAGTGAAGATAATCCGTTTAATCATGAATAGCGTTAAAAGCGTGCAGCCCCAAATTCTATGGAACGGAGATCCCACCGATTGCATTACTCCGACTTGTGGTATCAGGCAAGGAGACCCCCTCTCCCCCTATCTCTTTGTGCTATGTATGGAAAGGCTCGGATACATGATCGAGGAGGCAGTGTTGGCGAAACAGTGGAAAGCACCTTCTTTGTGCCGGGGTGGTCCGAAAGTTAGTCATCTCCTCTTCGCCGATGACATACTTCTTATGGCGACAGCTACTCCGGAAAATGCCACCATTATTAATGGAATCCTTAGGCGTTTCTGTCAAGCTTCGGGCCTCCGAATCAACAACCGGAAGTCTAGAGTATGGTTCTCCCCCTCCTCTAACACCTCGAACCGGGCTTCTATTAGTCAAGCTCTTGATATTGAAGAAACCATGGATGTTGGAAAATACTTAGGTGTCCATCTCGGTGACAGTGGCAACTCCAATGAGGTTTTCAACAATGTGATTGAAAAAGTGCAAGACAAACTCTCCTCGTGGAAGGCGAATACTCTCAATATGGCGGGCCGGCTTACTCTGATTCAGTCGGTAACAACCTCCATACCTATTTATCACATGCACTCCACATGGTTCCCATCAAACGTTTGCGAGAAGCTTGACCAGTTAAATCGAAATTTCCTATGGTCTACGGATGTGACTCGTAGGAAGACACACTTGGTTGGTTGGAGTAAGGTGTTACGTCGGAAAGAAGATGGAGGTCTTGGCGTTAGGGAGGCGCGTAAGAGTAACATAGCGGTGCTTGCTAAAGCTGGGTGGCGGGTGCTTAAGAACTCGGATTGCCTGTGGAACCGCATCTTCCAGGCCAAATATTTGGGAAATGAGAATATTCTTGAGCATGAACCCAGAAGCACAGCTTCGAAAACATGGAAGGGCATATGTCGCAGTTTGGCGGAGTTAAAAAGCAACATAGGCTGGAGACTTGGCAATGGCCGAAACGTGCATTTGTGGGACGATATTTGGCTGAAACTTGGTGCCCTTAAAGACGTGATCCCAGGCCCTGTTGCTGAGGAAGATTCGGATTTTTGGTCAGTGACATTATTGACCAGAATAACACTTGGAATATTGATAAACTTCAAACTATCATTCCGGCGAATGTTCGGGCGGACATCTTAAGCATGCCCCTTCCAACGGACCCGGATACAGCCGACGTTCAGATTTGGAGGAAAACAGAGACCGGCAACTTCAGTTGTAAATCTGCGTATGAATGTCTTGTTCCTCCGATTGGAAGTTCTGATCCGTCGTGGAAACTTATTTGGAAAAGCCGTATCCCAAGCAAAATCAAGTGTCTACTTTGGCAAATAAATCATCGAAGCTTAATGTGTAATGCACTCCGCAAGGATCGGCACATGACAACGGATGCTAAATGTGACAGATGCGGTTTCCCACGGGAGGATGTTATTGATCTTCTACATCATTGTATGGCTGCCAGGGGAATCTGGAAAAATATGATTGATCATCGGGACTGGGGAGCATTCCAGGCTTTGGAAGACGAAGGTTGGGTTGGCAAGGTGTGGAAGTGTCATTTTCGTAACGTTCTTACTCCGGAATGCGACTAGAAATTCGTATTCTTGGCAGGATTTTGGGAAATTTGGAAGGCGAGGAATCGATGGTGCTATGAAAAGCGAAAGCAACCCATTAATCTGACATTGCACATCATTAAAGACCTGGCGCTGTGTATTCGAAGCCTACAACAGCCAACTAAGAGTAGGGAAGCTACCAGGGTGACGGTTCCTTGGACGCGACCCAAACCGGGCTGGTATAAACTAAATACTGACGGGAGTGTTTTTAGCCACAACAATGCTGCTGCTGCTGGTGGCATCCTCCGTGATGACAAGGGCCAATGGATTCTTGGTTTCAGCATGAAGGTTGGCGAAGTGGATGTGACTACGGCTGAACTGCTTGGACTAAGAGAAGGCCTCCGTTTGGCTTGGGAGAGAAGACTTCAGTCCATTGAAGTAGAATGCGACTCCGCCACGGTGGTGAAACTTGTGCAAAGCGAAGAGGTTGATGTACACCCCTTGGGCGAGTTAGCTCTTGATTGCCGCAGGCTTTTAAGGAAGCCATGGAATTGTGTTCTCCGCCATATCAGTCGTACAAGCAATAGTTTAGCTGACTCATTGGCGAAAGTTGGACAAAGAATGATGGTGGAAAAACAGTTCTGGAAAGCCCCGCCGGATGGTCTGGTTATTGAAGAAGATGGAAGTAGCATGTAGTCTTGCTAGTCTCTTTCGTTACCAAAAAAAAAAAATATAGTCTGACAACTATGGATATTTTAAAAATATTATTTTGCAATATCGTGTTGTGTCTTATATTTTTACTTGCATATACCCTGTCCTATGTATGATATTTATATAAAAATTATAGTATATGAGTTATGTTATAATGTATTATTCGTAAATATTGTAAACTAAGATAAAGTAATCTATATTTTGGATAAAAATTTTATATAGGAAAAAATATTTGTTCACTTGACATCAAAGATCGTCAAAAATAGAAACTAAAAATAAATGTGGTTGAAAAGTAATATTAATCTTACAAATAGAAAAATTATATGAAAATATAACATATTTCCTCAATTTGGGAAAATTAAATTAGTTAATAATAAAAAAAAGAAAAATCGCTCAATCATTAAGAAAATAAAATAAAAAATTAATAAAAATAATAAGAATACAAATAAATAAAAATAATTATCAACAAAATCAATAAACATAATTATAGTAAGTATTGAAACTATAAAACAAATATATTTAGTGTAAATAAAAATATAATAAAATAAAATGAATAAAAAAATTACAATGAAAATTTAAATTTTAATTTAAATTTGAACGCCGCAAAAAGATATTTTCATTCAATTAAATATTATAAAATTGTTTGATAATAAATAATTACAAAATATAAAGATGATGTAAAATAAAACAAATAAAAAATAATAAAAAAAGCCAATAATATTACTTATTGATAATAAATTTATATAAAATAAAATGTACCAAAATATCAAAATCAAGCATTAATTTCAATTATTAATCATAAATTAATCTTCTCCTTGTACCCAAAAAAAAATAAAAATTCACAAATTTATAAAATAAATAAAAATTACAATAAAACGAAACAAAAAAGAAAAAGACAATAAAACTTAAACTCATTTAAATTTTAATCTTCTAAATTTTTTTTTCCATTCAATTAGAAGAACAAAATTGATTGATAATGAACAAATACAGAGTAAAAAGATGGTATAAAATAATATAAATCAAAAGTAATAAAAAAAATAAAATCGTTAGTTCTCGTTAACAAATCTATACAAATTAAATAAAAAATAATCAAAAGATAAAAATTAAGCATAAACGTTAATTTTTTATAACAAATATATATAATGTAAATCAATATTATAATAAAACAAAATAAAAAGATGTTACAATCAAAACTTATAGCTCATTTAAATTTAAACATCATGAAAAGATTTTTTCATTCAAAAAAAAATACAAAATTGATTGATAATGAACAAATACAAAATAAAAATATGGTGTAAAATCAGTTAAATCCAAAGTAAGACAAAAAAGCAATCACATATGCAAATATACAAAAATGAAAAATACAAATAAATCTTCAAAAGAGGAAAAAGAGAATAAAAGAAGTTGTAATATACTTACATGTTAATGGAACACCTCAAATTCTCTCATAGAAATTGTCGCCTATAAAGAAAAACTAAAAACCCTAACCTGGTAAAGAAGAAACTAAAAAACAGATTGGTACTTATAAACATTATATCAAACGTAATATTTATATGTCTAGCAATTCTATTGAGGTAAATTAAGTAACCTAATTAATCATCTTTGTTATTAAGAATTTGAATTTGAATTTGAAAAGTCAATGACATTTTATGAAAACTAGTGAAATGAACGTGCGTTGCACATTTATTGCTTATTATTTGAATCATTTTGATCTTAAAAAGACTACACATATAAAAATATTTATATAAAATATCTCTTTCAAATCCTCTACGGTAAATAGAAATCCAAAGTAAAGAAACATTCATAAAAATAAACAATAAAAATATTTAAACTTATATTATTATATAAAAACAAAAGTTTTAAAATGTATAATAATTAGTTCAAATGATTCTAGCTTTGAAGCATAAGTAATAGTTTATAACTTTCAAATATATTTAATAAATGAAAAGATATATATAAAAAATATAGACAAAAACCTAAAAAATCATATAAAATGCTATATTAACTATATATACTTTATTGCTTTTATTGTTTGATCTTCTTTAATATAAATTGTGATTCATTTTTAATTTTTTTATAATTCTAGCTTTGAAGCATAAGTAATAGTAAATTGTTGCTTTTATTTTTATAAATTAGTTCAAATAATTCTAGCTTTGAAGCATAAGTAATAGTTTATAACTTTCAAATATATTTAATAAATGGATATTTTTCTTTGAAGAATCTCTTCTCGTGGTCATTCAAGAATATAAAATTATATTCACTTTCAAAACTATGGTTTTTGCATCTAATCTTTTTTTATAATTCCGACCTCGATTCCAACATTTAAAATGGGAATATTGTTATTTTTCTTTTCTTTTTTATTACCTAATTTTAAGAAATTATAATTTTTGTATATTATTTTCACTGTTGGATTCCTCCCTAATCGTTGTTTTATCTCATTTTCTCTCATATTCTCGCTTATGTCTTTAATGACTCTTCTTCCCTTATTTATAGATATCTGACTCCTCTTAGCCTTATTACTAGTTCTCTCCTTAGCCTAAATTTGTTCTTATCTTCAAACTGAGTTATGACTTGTTGGCCACTTCATAGAATTCCATACGTGCTAACCTCTCTTTGTTTTACTCTTACTGGTTCACTTCACGCCGCTTCCTCAGTTCGCCACCCGATGGAGAACTGACCAACTTTCTCCTTAAATGAGTAGATATCTTAGGTTTGGGTTCGTTAAAGGCTCAATGGGTATGTCTCCAACAATCACTATTCACTACAAGAAAACAGGCGAATTCTGAGGGAATTCCGAGGGGTTCCCTCGGAAAATGTCAGTTTCCGAGGGAATTAATTCCCTCGGAAAAAGCCTCCTCGCAATTGGTTCCGAGGGAAAATTTTCCGAGGGAATTCCCTCGGAAATATATTTTCGAGGGAATTCCGAGGGAAGATCTCAAAATTTTTATTCCGAGGGAATTCCCTCGGAAATATTATTCCCTCGAAATATAGAGGAGTTTTCCGAGGGAATTCCGAGGGATATATCCCTCGGAATCTTATGTTGATTTATTTTTCTGAAATTTTATTTCCGAGGAAATTCCCTCGGAAATTTGAAATATAATTTATTTTTTTATTTTAAATAATTATTACAGATATATGTATTCATAATATGAAATATTAATTGTATATTAATTCCCCAATATGAAAATCTAAATAGAATTAATAAACACAATTCGCAAAAGCAGTCTATTCGTACACCAAAAAAAAAAAAAAAATATGTTCATCCAAATAAATACATAAATTTACATACATTTTTCTCTAACAACAGAGAATGGGAAGGCTCCAACCCTTTCCCCCAAGTCCTACACTCCACAACAAGACTAACCAATAACATGAACTATGTGTGCCTGTATAATTACTCTTCTCTTGCACAAAGTCCCAAGTCCAGCTAAAATGTTCTACATTCAACAAACAGTAAACCTGAAAAATATTAAGGGTAAGAAGTTAAAATTATGACATGGTCAAAATCACTGATCAAGAAGACATGAACAAACCTTGACCAAGTTGCATTATATAGCCAAAACCATCTTTTACAGTTCCAGGCCCTCTTACCTGGAGGCGTGATAACTATCTGTTACATGAAAAAATAAATTCAATTAATATTAGATATCATTTAATTCAAATATAGAATAAGTTCATAATGCATCAAAGATCAGAACATTACAGTAATTGAAAATAACCATGAGACTGATCTATGTGAACAATATAAACTCATAGTTCAATACTAGAAAAGAAACCCATATTTCAAAAGAAAAATATAATAAAAGGAGCAGAGAGACAATTCGACCAAAAACTAGTTTATATTCATCGATACGAGGTAACTCCCAATACAAGTTGAACAAAATTATAGTCACCGAAATCAAGTAAGAATACATTTGCAATACACGAGGATTTCAGAACATATACACAACATAAAAGTTGAATAAACCAAGCACTTCAAGTAGAATATCATACCTTAAAAATGCATACGGAATATGGAGAAAACAAAGGGCGGAAATCCACCTGCAGTTAAAAACTAGTTCTTCAAGCTAAACTTCATCAAATTCTGAAGCAAATGACTGAATCCTTTTGTCTAACCTTGAAAGGTCCATTATTTGTTTTGAAGCTGATGCCTGAAATAAAAACTAATCTTCTTGAAACAAAAGGCTTCAAACCATCAAAATTAAGGAAAAGTCTTAATAGGCAGTAACAAATACATTTATATTTGGGTAAATCTTTCTTTGCACCCCAACCTTTGGGGTGCGTTGAACTTTAGTACCCAACCTTTGAAACGTTGCACTTTAGTACCCAACCTTTGAATTTTGTTGCACTTTAGTACCCAAGTGCAGACGTGTACCCCAATGGTTGGTACCACGTGGCATTTTCTCATTGGTCGGGGTACTAAAAGTGCATAAAATTCAAAGGTTGGGTACTAAAGTGTAACGTTTCAAAGGTTGGGTACCAAAGTGCAACGCACCCCAAAGGTTGGGGTGCAAAGAAAGATTAACCCTCTTTATATTTAGAAGAATACTATGTCATGTACTCTACTCGATGACATATAAATACAAGAATACCCAAATCAGCAAGATCATGTACCCTACTCCTTTGTATATCAGACAGTGTTCAAGTTATATGCCTACAAAATATTAAAGCGTTTCTTTAGTGTTATGATAAGGTAAACAACATATCCACTTACTAAGGTGAACATATACCGTGCACCCAAGCCCAGACCGGGGGCTTTCACCTAGTTGAACAGAACTGAGAAATCGAGCATTATAAACAACATCAAGTAATGGCGCAATGCAATTATACGAGTTCTCAGTATATCCACCACAATTTGAGGTAATTTCTTGTTCAACGAGAGGAGCAGCCATTGGCCAACATCAGGAAGAGGGAGCGTATCACTACAACGAAAGGAAAGAACACGTGCATTAAGAAATCACAAAGAAATAATATCACAGAACTCATTTTCAATCTTCATAGCTCACCGCACAGTCATGCTAGTTGATAGATACCAATTAGCATCAAATCATGTTATAGTCTGGCAATGTGCAAATCGTAGCTACTTATCATTTGCAAAGATCATGTTAATGCACAATCAAATCCATTTCAGTATTAACTTCAACTTTCAAGATTCAAATGTTATGGTCTGGCAATTATCATTCCTATTTGTGATCACACACCATTTAACTGATCCCAATCCTCAATAAAGGCAACTCAAAACAAGAAAGAAAAGAATTCCAATCAGAAGGGGGAAAAAGAACAAGAGTCCAAGAACCATAAATCTCAGACAGTTACAGATCTAGGTTAAACAGTCAAAAGCACATAATCAACACACAACCATTAAATCCCAAATGCAATCAAGAAAATCCCATCCGGGATTACATGCAAATCTAAGTTAACATTCCCAAAAAGAGAAAAGCCCTAAATCCCCACAAATAAACACGAATAACAGAAGCTTAGCTTCAAATCGTTCCAAAAAAAAAAAAAACACCGCCTACAACCAGAAATCTCAAAAGCAGACACAGAATCTCCGTTAAATACCTTGACTGGTGAGACTTGAGAGGCGGATTGGCAGAGAGAACTCGGCTTGATCAAAAATCTCGTTTTCTCTCTTTTCCTTCGCCAGATCTGGGAAAAAATCCACATGAGTCATATAAATACAGAATGCGCGTGAGCTATGCAAAATTCACAACGGCGGAAGTATTAATAGAACCAACGAAGCACAATTAACTCCAAATTTCAAAATCAAGCCGAAAGAAGCAAAAACTAGGGCAAACGAAAACCTAACACAGACAAACTCGCCTGAAAAATCAGATTCTTCCTCAACAAAGCATCAGCCTGAGTCCAAAAATTCGACCGCCCATTTGTTGAATCCGCCATTCTTTTTGAAAACTTGATCTCTGCGGTGGTGCTTGGCGGCGACAGTAATGGGAAGCTTCGCGGTGGCTGGCGTTCGGCGGAGATGGGAGAACAAAGAAAGGTTGTGAGAAGTTTGAGTCGTGCAGTGGTGGCCGCGTCGGTGAGACAGAAACGGAAGAGGCGAGAAGCAGTGTGCTAGGGCCTGCGGATTCTGGAGTCTGGAATGAAATTAGGTTATGGTGTTCAATATGTCGTATGTTATATTGTTATTTAAGAGACATCCTTTTACTTTCAAATAAAAAAACATAGTCAAAGTATATTAAAATATTAATTTAAGTCCACGAATAATATTTAGGTGATTGATTGTCCATCAAAATAAATATATGTATAATTATTCGTTATATATATTTTTTAAAATTAAGCACTACATAATAATTTGTTGATTTTAAATACAATCCATGACAATTATATGTATAATTAGTCAATAAAGTAAGATAATTTTAGTTATTAAATGATTGAATTGATGGTTATACCTATGTAATCAAACATTCGTGAAGTATTTCGAACGGTATCATAACGTTAAGGACACTCGTTTTATTTTAAATTAAATTCGAATTTCGTTTTCACATATTTTTGGAAGAGAATTTTTTCTTATTTAATTAACTAAGAAAGAAAACATCATGTTATTACATTTAATATTTAAAAACAATGTTTTCTCTTTTTTTTAATATTTAGAATTTTCCAAATTCCGAGGGAAAACCATTTTCCCTCGGAATTCCCTCGGAATTCGGTAAATATATATTTTTTAAAATTAAGCATTACATAATAATTTGTTGATTTTAAATACAATCCATGATAATTATATGTATAATTAGTCAATAAAGTAAGATAATTTTAGTTATTAAATGATTGAATTGATGGTTATACCTATGTAATCAAACATTCGGTAAGTATTTCGAACGATATCATAACGTTAATGACACTCGTTTTATTTTAAATTAAATTCAAATTTCGTTTTCACATATTTTTGGAAGAGAATTTTTTCTTATTTAATTAACTAAGAAAGAAAACATCATGTTATTACATTTAATATTTAAAAACAATGATTTCTCATTTTTTAAACATTAAGAAATTTCCAAATTCTTAGGGAAGTCCGAGGGAAAACCATTTTCCCTCGGACTTCCCTCGGAATTCGGTAAATATATATTTTTTAAAATTAAGCACTACCTAATAATTTGTTGATTTTAAATACAATCCATGACAATTATATGTATAATTATTCAATAAAGTAAGATAATTTTAGTTATTAAATTATTTAATTGATGGTTATACCTATGTAATCAAACATTCGGTAAGTATTTCGAACGATATCTTAACGTTAATGACACTCGTTTTATTTTAAATTAAAATCGAATTTCGTTTTCACATATTTTTGGAAGAGAATTTTTTCTTATTTAATTAACTAAGAAAGAAACATCATGTTATTACATTTAATATTTAAAAACAATGTTTTATCTATTTTTTAATATTTAGAATTTTCCAAATTCCGAGGGAATTTCGAGGGATTTCCGAGGGAAAATGTTTTTCCCTCGGAAATCCCTCGGAATTCCCTCGGAATTCGGTAAATATATATTTTTTAAAATTAGACACTACATAATAATTTGTTGATTTTAAATACAATCCATGACAATTATATGTATAATTAGTCAATAAAGTAAGATAATTTTAGTTATTAAATGATTGAATTGATGGTTATACCTATGTAATAAAACATTCGGTAAGTATTTCGAACGATATCCAAACGTTAATGACACTCGTTTTATTTTAAATTAAAATCGCATTTCGTTTTCACATATTTTTGGAAAAGAATTTTTTCTTATTTAATTAACTAAGAAAGAAAACATCATGTTATTACATTTAATATTTAAAAACAATGTTTTATCTTTTTTTTAACATTTAGAATTTTCCAAATTCCGAGTGAATTTCGAGGGATTTCTGAGGGAAAATGTTTTTCCCTCGGAATTCGTTAATATATATTTTTTAAAATTAAGCACTACATAATAATTTGTTGATTTTAAATACAATCCATGACAATTATATGTATAATTAGTCAATAAAGTAAGATAATTTTAGTTATTAAATAATTGAATTGATGGTTATACCTATGTAATCAAACAAACGGTAAGTATTTCGAACGATATCATAACGTTAATGACACTCGTTTTATTTTAAATTAAATTCGAATTTCGTTTTCACATATTTTTGGAAGATAATTTTTTCTTATTTAATTAACTAAGAAAGAAAACATCATGTTATTACATTTAATATTTAAAAACAATGATTTCTCATTTTTTTAATATTAAGAAATTTCCAAATTCTTAGGGAATTCCGACGGAAAACCATTTTCCCTCGGACTCCCCTCGGAATTCGGTAAATATATATTTTTTAAAATTAAGCACTACCTAATAATTTGTTGATTTTAAATACAATCCATGACAATTATATGTATAATTATTCAATAAAGTAAGATAATTTTAGTTATTAAATGATTTAATTGATGGTTATACCTATGTAATCAAACATTCGGTAAGTATTTCGAACGATATCATAACGTTAATGACACTCGTTTTATTTTAAATTAAAATCGAATTTCGTTTTCACATATTTTTGGAAGATAATTTTTTCTTATTTAATTAACTAAGAAAGAAACATCATGTTATTACATTTAATATTTAAAAACAATGTTTTATCTATTTTTTAATATTTAGAATTTTCCAAATTCCGAGGGAATTTCGAGGGATTTCCGAGGGAAAATGTTTTTCCCTCGGAATTCGGTAAATATATATTTTTTAAAATTAGGCACTACATAATAATTTGTTGATTTTAAATACAATCCATGACAATTATATGTATAATTAGTCAATAAAGTAAGATAATTTTTGTTATTAAATGATTGAATTGATGGTTATACCTATGTAATCAAACATTCGGTAAGTATTTCTAACGATATCCAAACGTTAATGACACTCGTTTTATTTTAAATTAAAATCGAATTTCGTTTTCACATATTTTTGGAAGAGAATTTTTTCTTATTTAATTAACTAAGAAAGAAAACATCATGTTATTACATTTAATATTTAAAAACAATGTTTTATCTTTTTTTTAATATTTAGAATTTTCCAAATTTCGAGGGAATTCCGAGGGATTTCCGAGGGAAAAGGTTTTTCCCTTGGAATTCGTTAATATATATTTTTTAAAATTAAGCACTACATAATAATTTGTTGATTTTAAATACAATCCATGACAATTATATGTATAATTAGTCAATAAAGTAAGATAATTTTAGTTATTAAATAATGGAATTGATGGTTATACCTATGTAATCAAACATACGGTAAGTATTTCGAACGATATCATAACGTTAATGACACTCGTTTTATTTTAAATTAAATTCGAATTTCGTTTTCACATATTTTTGGAAGAGAATTTTTTCTTATTTAATTAATTAAGAAAGAAAACACCATGTTATTACATTTAATATTTAAAAACAATGATTTCTCATTTTTTTAATATTAAGAAATTTCTAAATTCATAGGGAATTCCAAGGGAAAACCATTTTCCCTCGGACTTCCCTCGGAATTCGGTAAATATATATTTTTTAAAATTAAGCACTACATAATAATTTGTTGATTTTAAATACAATCCATGACAATTATATGCATAATTAGTTAATAAAGTACGATAATTTTAGTTATTAAATGATTGAATTGATGGTTGTACCTATGTAATCAAATATTCGTTAAGTATTTCGAACGATATCACAACGTTAATGACACTCCTTTTATTTTAAATTAAAATCGAATTTAGTTTTCACATATTTTTGGAAGAGAATTTTTTCTTATTTAATTAACTAAGAAAGAAAACATCATGTTATTACATTTAATATTTAAAAACAATGTTTTATCTTTTTTTTAATATTTAGAATTTTCTAAATTTCGAGGGAATTCCGAAGGATTTTCGAGGGAAAATGTTTTTCCCTCGGAATTCGTTAATATATATTTTTTAAAATTAAGCACTACATAATAATTTGTTGATTTTAAATACAATCCATGACAATTATATGTATAATTAGCCAATAAAGTAAGATAATTTTAGTTATTAAATGATTGAATTGATGGTTATACCAATGTAATCAAACATTCGGTAAGTATTTCGGACGATATCATAACGTTAATGACACTCGTTTTATTTTAAATTAAATTCGAATTTCGTTTTCACATATTTTTGGAAGAGAATTTTTTCTTATTTAATTAACTAAGAAAGAAAACATCATGTTATTACATTTAATATTTAAAAACAATGATTTCTCATTTTTTTAACATTAAGAAATTTCCAAATTCTTAGGGAATTCCGAGGGAAAACCATTTTCCCTCGGACTTCCCTCGGAATTCGGTAAATATATATTTTTTAAAATTAAGCACTACATAATAATTTGTTGATTTTAAATACAATCCATGACAATTACATGTATAATTATTCAATAAAGAAAGATAGTTTTAGTTATTAAATGATTTAATTGATGGTTATACCTATGTAATCAAACATTCGGTAAGTATTTCGAACGATATCATAACGTTAATGATACTCGTTTTATTTTAAATTAAAATCGAATTTCTTTTTCACATATTTTTGGAAGAGAATTTTTTCTTATTTAATTAACTAAGAAAGAAACATCATGTTATTACATTTAATATTTAAAAACAATGTTTTAACTATTTTTTAATATTTAGAATTTTCCAAATTCCGAGGGAATTTCGAGGGATTTCCGAGGGAAAATGTTTTTCCCTCGTAAATCACTCGGAATTCCCTCGGAATTCGGTAATATATATTTTTTAAAATTAGGCACTACATAATAATTTGTTGATTTTAAATACAATCCATGACAATTATATGTATAATTAGTCAATAAAGTAAGACAATTTTAGTTATTAAATGATTGAATTGATGGTTATACCTATATAATCAAACATTGGGTAAGTATTTCGAACGATATCATAACGTTAATGACACTCGTTTTATTTTAAATTAAATTCAAATTTCGTTTTCACATATTTTTGGAAGAGAATTTTTTCTTATTTAATTAACTAAGAAAGAAAACATCATGTTATTACATTTAATATTTAAAAACAATGATTTCTCATTTTTTTAATATTAAGAAATTTCCAAATTCTTAGGGAATTCCGAGGGAATACCATTTTCCCTCGTTCTTCCCTCGGAATTCGGTAAATATATATTTTTTAAAATTAAGCACTACATAATAATTTGTTGATTTTAAATACAATCCATGACAATTATATGTAAAATTAGTCAATAAAGTAAGATAATTTTAGTTATTAAATGATTTAATTGATGGTTATACTTATGTAATCAAACATTCGGTAAGTATTTCGAACGATATCATAACTTTAATGACAGTCGTTTTATTTTAAATTAAAATCGAATTTCGTATTCTCATATTTTTGGAAGAGAATTTTTTCTTATTTAATTAACTAAGAAAGAAAACATCATGTTATTACATTTAATATTTAAACACAATGTTTTATGTTTTTTTTAATATTTAGAATTTTCCAAATTTCGAGGGAATTTCGAGGGATTTCCCTTGGAATTCGTTAATATATATTTTTTAAATTTAAGCACTACATAATAATTTGTTGATTTTAAATACAATCCATGACAATTATATGTATAATTAGTCAATAAAGTAAGATAATTTTAGTTATTAAATGATTGAATTGATGGTTATACCTATGTAATCAAACATTCGGTATGTATTTCGAACGATATCATAACGTTAATGACACTCGTTTTATTTTAAATTAAATTCGAATTTCGTTTTCACATATTTTTGGAAGAGAATTTTTTCTTATTTAATTAACTAAGAAAGAAAACATCATGTTATTACATTTAATATTTAAAAACAATGATTTCTCATTTTTTTAACATTAAGAAATTTCCAAATTCTTAGGGAATTCCGAAGGAAAACCATTTTCCCTCGGACTTCCCTCGGAATTCGATAAATATATATTTTTTAAAATTAAGCACTACATAATAATTTGTTGATTTTAAATACAATCCATGACAATTATATGTATAATTATTCTATAAAGAAAGATAATTTTAGTTATTAAATGATTTAATTGATGGTTATCCCTATGTAATCAAACATTCGGTAAGTATTTCGAACGATATCATAACGTTAATGACACTCGTTTTATTTTAAATTAAAATCGAATTTCTTTTTCACATATTTTTGGAAGAGAATTTTTTCTTATTTAATTAACTAAGAAAGAAACATCATGTTATTACATTTAATATTTAAAAACAATGTTTTAACTATTTTTTAATATTTAGAATTTTCCAAATTCTGAGGGAAATTCGAGGGATTTCCGAGGGAAAATGTTTTTCCCTCGGAAATCACTCGGAATTCCCTCGGAATTCGGTAAATATATATTTTTTAAAATTAGGCACTACATAATAATTTGTTGATTTTAAATACAATCCATGACAATTATATGTATAATTAGTCAATAAAGTAAGATAATTTTAGTTATTAAATGATTGAATTGATGGTTATACCTATGTAATCAAACATTCGGTAAGTATTTCGAACGATATCATAACGTTAATGACACTCGTTTTATTTTAAATTAAATTCAAATTTCGTTTTCACATATTCTTGGAAGAGAATTTTTTCTTATTTAATTAACTAAGAAAGAAAACATCATGTTATTACATTATATATTTAAAAACAATGATTTCTCATTTTTTTAACATTAAGAAATTTCCAAATTCTTAGGGAATTCCGAGGGAAAACCATTTTCCCTCGGACTTTCCTCGGAATTCGGTAAATATATATTTTTTAAAATTAAGCACTACATAATAATTTGTTGATTTTAAATACAATCCATGACAATTATATGTATAATTAGTCAATAAAGTAAGATAATTTTAGTTATTAAATGATTAAATTGATGGTTATACCTATGTAATCAAACATTCGGTAAGTATTTCGAACGATATCATAACGTTAATGACACTCGTTTTATTTTAAATTAAAATCGAATTTCGTTTACACATATTTTTGGAAGAGAATTTTTTCTTATTTAATTAACTAAGAAAGAAAACATCATGTTATTACATTTAATATTTAAAAACAATATTTTATCTTTTTTTTAATATTTAGAATTTTCCAATTTCCGAGGGAATTCCGAGGGAAAATGTTTTTCCCTCGGAATTCGTTAATATATATTTTTTAAAATTAAGCGCTACATAATAATTTGTTGATTTTAAATACAATCCAAGACAATTCTATGTATAATTAGTCAATAAAGTAAGATAATTTTAGTTATTAAATGATTTAATTGATGGTTATACCTATGTAATCAAACATTCGGTAAGTATTTCGAACGATATCATAACTTTAATGACACTCGTTTTATTTTAAATTAAAATCGAATTTCGTTTTCTCATATTTTTGGAAGAGAATTTTTTCTTATTTAATTAATTAAGAAAGAAAACATCATGTTATTACATTTAATATTTAAACACAATGTTTTATGTTTTTTTTAATATTTAGAATTTTCCAAATTCCGAGGGAATTTCGAGGGATTTCCCTTGGAATTCGGTAAATATATATTTTTTAAAATTAAGCACTACATAATAATTTGTTGATTTTAAATACAATCCATGACAATTATATGTATAATTAGTTAATAAAGTAAGATAATTTTAGTTATTAAATGATTTAATTGATGGTTATACCTATGTAATCAAACATTCGGTAAGTATTTCGAACGATATCATAACGTTAATGACACTCGTTTTATTTTAAATTAAAATCGAATTTCGTTTTCACATATTTTTGGAAGAGAATTTTTTCTTATTTAATTAACTAAGTAAGAAAACATCATGTTATTACATTTAATATTTAAAAACAATGTTTTATCTTTTTTTTAATATTTAGAATTTTCCAATTTCCTAGGGAATTCCGAGGGAAAATGTTTTTCCCTCGGAATTCGTTAATATATATTTTTTAAAATTAAGCACTACATAATAATTTGTTGATTTTAAATACAATCCAAGACAATTCTATGTATAATTAGTCAATAAAGTAAGATAATTTTAGTTATTAAATGATTTAATTGATGGTTATACCTATGTAATCAAACATTAGGTAAGTATTTCGAACGATATCATAACTTTAATGACACTCGTTTTATTTTAAATTAAAATCGAATTTCGTTTTCACATATTTTTGGAAGAGAATTTTTTCTTATTTAATTAACTAAGAAAGAAAACATCATGTTATTACATTTAATATTTAAAAACAATGATTTCTCATTTTTTTAACATTAAGAAATTTCCAAATTCTTAGGGAATTCCGAGGGAAAACCATTTTCCCTCGGACTTCCCTCGGAATTCGGTAAATATATATTTTTTAAAATTAAGCACTACATAATAATTTGTTGATTTTAAATACAATCCATGACAATTATATGTCTAATTATTCAATAAAGTAAGATAATTTTAGTTATTAAATGATTTAATTGATGGTTATACTTATGTAATCAAACATTCGGTAAGTATTTCGAACGATATCATAACTTTAATGACAGTCGTTTTATTTTAAATTAAAATCGAATTTCGTTTTCTCATATTTTTGGAAGAGAATTTTTTCTTGTTTAATTAACTAAGAAAGAAAACATCATGTTATTACATTTAATATTTAAACACAATGTTTTATGTTTTTTTTAATATTTAGAATTTTCCAAATTCCGAGGGAATTTCGAGGGATTTCCCTTGGAATTCGGTAAGTATATATTTTTTAAAATTAAGCACTACATAATAATTTGATGATTTTAAATACAATCCATGACAATTATATGTATAATTAGTCAATAAAGTAAGATAATTTTAGTTATTAAATGATTGAATTGAAGGTTATACCTATGTAATCAAACATTCGGTAAGTATTTCGAACGATATCCAAACGTTAATGACACTCGTTTTATTTTAAATTAAAATCGAATTTCGTTTTCACATATTTTTGGAAGAGAATTTTTTCTTATTTAATTAACTAAGAAAGAAAACATCATGTTATTACATTTAATATTTAAAAACAATGATTTCTCATTTTTTTAACATTAAGAAATTTCCAAATTCTTAGGGAATTCCGAGGGAAAACCATTTTCCCTCGGACTTCCCTCGGAATTCGGTAAATATATATTTTTTAAAATTAAGCAATACATAATAATTTGTTGATTTTAAATACAATCCATGACAATTATATGTATAATTAGTCAATAAAGTAAGATAATTTTAGTTATTAAATGATTGAATTGATGGTTATACCTATGTAAACAAACATTCGGTAAGTATTTCGAACGATATCAAAACGTTAATGACACTCGTTTTATTTTAAATTAAAATCGAATTTCGTTTTCACATATTTTTGGAAGAGAATTTTTTCTTATTTAATTAACTAAGAAAGAAAACATCATGTTATTACATTTAATATTTAAAAACAATGTTTTATCTTTTTTTTAATATTTAGAAATTTCCAAATTCCGATGGAATTCCGAGGGAAAATGTTTTTCCCCCGCAATTCGGTAAATATATATTTTTTAAAATTAAGCACTACATAATAATTTATTGATTTTAAATACAATCCATGACAATTATATGTATAATTAGTCAATAAAGTAAGATAATTTTAGTTATTAAATGATTGAATTGATGGTTATACCTATGTAATCAAACATTCGGTAAGTATTTCCAACGATATCATAACGTTAATGACAATCGTTTCATTTTAAATTAAAATCGAATTTCGTTTTCACATATTTTTGGAGGAGAATTTTTTCTTATTTAATTAACTAAGAAATAAAACATCATGTTATTACATTTAATATTTAAAAACAATGTTTTCTCATTTTTTTAATATTAAGAAATTTCCAAATTCTTAGGGAATTCCGAGGGAAAACCATTTTCCCTCGGACTTCCCTCGGAATTCGGTAAATATATAATTTTTAAAATCAAGCACTACATAATAATTTGTTGATTTTAAATACAATCCGTGACAATTATATGTATAATTAGTCAATAAAGTACGATACTTTTAGTTATTAAATGATTGAATTGATGGTTGTACCTATGTAATCAAACATTCGGTAAGTATTTCGAACGATATCATAACATTAATGACACTCGTTTTATTTTAAATTAAATTCGAATTTCGTTTTCACATATTTTTGGCAGAGAATTTTTTCTTATTTAATTAACTAAGAAAGAAAACAACATGTTATTACATTTAATATTTAAAACCAATGATTTCTCATTTTTTTAATATTAAGAAATTTCCAAATTCTTAGGGAATTCCGAGGAAAAACCGTTTTCCCTCGGACTTCCCTCGGAATTCGGTAAATTTATATTTTTTAAAATTAAGCACTACATAATAATTTGTTGATTTTAAATACAATCCATGACAATTATATGTATAATTATTCAATAAAGTAAGATAACTTTAGTTATTAAATGATTTAATTGATGGTTATACCAATGTAATCAAACATTCGGTAAGTATTTCGAACGATATCAAAACGTTAATGACACTCGTTTTATTTTAAATTAAAATCGAATTTCGTTTTCACATCTTTTTGGTAGAGAATTTTTTCTTATTTAATTAACTAAGAAAGAAACATCATGTTATTACATTTAATATTTAAAAACAATGTTTTACCTATTTTTTAATATTTAGCATTTTCCAAATTCCGAGGGAATTTCGAGGGATTTCCGAGGGAAAATGTTTTTCCCTCGGAAATCCATCGGAATTCCCTCGGAATTCGGTAAATATATATATTTTTAAATTAGGCACTAGAAAATAATTTATTGATTTTAAATACAATCCATGACAATTATATGTATAATTAGTCAATAAAGTAAGATAATTTTAGTTATTAAATGATTGAATTGATGGTTATACCTATGTAATCAAACATTCGGTAAGTATTTCGAACGATATCAAAACGTTAATGACACTCGTTTTATTTTAAATTAAAATTGAATTTCGTTTTCACATATTTTTGGAAGAGAATTTTTTCTTATTTAATTAACTAAGAAAGAAAACATCATGTTATTACATTTAATATTTAAAAATAATGTTTTATCTTTTTTTTAATATTTAGAAATTTCCAAATTCCGATGGAATTCCGAGGGAAAATGTTTTTCCCCCGCAATTCGGTAAATATATATTTTTTAAAATTAAGCACTACAGAATAATTTGTTGATTTTAAATACAATCCATGACAATTATATGTATAATTAGTCAATAAAGTAAGATAATTTTAGTTATTAAATGATTGAATTGATGGTTATACCTATGTAATCAAACATTCGGTAAGTATTTCCAACGATATCATAACGTTAATGACAATCGTTTTATTTTAAATTAAAATCGAATTTCGTTTTCACATATTTTTGGAGGAGAATTTTTTCTGATTTAATTAACTAAGAAATAAAACATCATGTTATTACATTTAATATTTAAAAACAATGTTTTCTCATTTTTTTAATATTAAGAAATTTCCAAATTCTTAGGGAATTCCGAGGGAAAACCATTTTCCCTCGGACTTCCCTCGGAATTCGGTAAATATATAATTTTTAAAATTAAGCACTACATAATAATTTGTTGATTTTAAATACAATCCGTGACAATTATATGTATAATTAGTCAATAAAGTACGATAATTTTAGTTATTAAATGATTGAATTGATGGTTGTACCTATGTAATCAAACATTCGGTAAGTATTTCGAACGATATCATAACGTTAATGACACTCGTTTTTTTTTAAATTAAATTCGAATTTCGTTTTCACATATTTTTGGAAGAGAATTTTTTCTTATTTAATTAACTAAGAAAGAAAACATCATGTTATTACATTTAATATTTAAAAACAATGATTTCTCATTTTTTTAATATTAAGAAATTTCCAAATTCTTAGGGAATTCCGAGGGAAAACCATTTTCCCTCGGACTTCCCTCGGAATTCGGTAAATATATATTTTTTAAAATTAAGCACTACATAATAATTTGTTGATTTTAAATACAATCCATGACAATTATATGTATAATTATTCAATAAAGTAAGATAACTTTAGTTATTAAATGATTTAATTGATGGTTATACCAATGTAATCAAACATTCGGTAAGTATTTCGAACGATATCAAAACGTTAATGACACTCGTTTTATTTTAAATTAAAATCGAATTTCGTTTTCACATCTTTTTGGTAGAGAATTTTTTCTTATTTAATTAACTAAGAAAGAAACATCATGTTATTACATTTAATATTTAAAAACAATGTTTTCTCATTTTTTTAATATTTAGAAATTTCCAAATTCCGAGGGAATTCCCTCGGAATTCTGTAAATATATATTTTTTAAAATTAAGCACTACATAATAATTTGTTGATTTTAAACACAATCCATGACAATTATATGTATAATTAGTCAATAAAGTAAGATAATTTTAGTTATTAAATGATTGAACTGATGGTTAAACCTATGTAATCAAACATTCGGTAGGAGAATTTTATTTAAAAACGTTAATGACACTCATTTTATTTTAAATTAAATTCAAATTTCGTTTTCACATATTTTTGGAATAGAATTTTTTCTTATTTAATTATCTAAGAAAGGAAACATCATGTTATTACATTGAATATTTAAAAACAATGATTTCTCATTTTTTTAATATTAAGAAATTTCCAAATTCTTAGGGAATTCCGAGGGAAAACCATTTTCCCTCGGACTTCCCTCGGAATTCGGTTAATATATATTTTTTAAAATTAAGCACTACATAATAATTTGTTGATTTTAAATACAATCCATGACAATTATATGTAGCACCCTAACCCCCTGGGCACCACATCCCCCGCACTATAGTCTCGATCCACGTATGAAATGGAAAGTTCATACATAAACCAAAACTATAGCGAACGGGTGACAATAAAAATGACGAGCTAGGCGGGACACTCTCCCCAACAATTACTTAAATCATGAATATAAAAGCGGAAGCATTAAATCAATCATACGTATAGGTACCATATTTATTGGATAGATATGTATAGATACCAATTCTAACTATCAATACATTATCATCTCTTAATAATATACATAACCAAGTATTCTGAAATACTAATACGATCAATAACATGAAATGTTCCAAAAGTACTGTACATGAAGGTACGGCGCTAGACTCATGAAGATGCAAAAGACGACCGGACACCCGCCTAGCACAACCACGCTCAAAAGGGTACCTGAAAAGTGAAGTATCAGTCTACCGAAGACTGAGTGAGGGGCAATAATTATATATACACACATCACATGCAAGGTGTAGCCTCGGGTGAAGACTTTGGAAATGAAAGGATTATATATATAATTCAAGAACTTAATCTTAGCCCGAGATTACAACCAATCATTTTAACACGTTTACTTAATCATGCTTGTCAATGTCATGAACATGTGGCCCCGGCGAGCAAGGGCAATCTCCAACCGAACTCCCAATCGTGATCAATACGTGATCATGCTTGCTTGCTTGATAAATACGTGGTCATGCAATATATTTTAGTGCTCACATAAACAATTTCATGCCTGAAATCATGCAATAACCCGAGGATAACCCGACATGCCGGATTAATCCCCAGTCTCCTTCTTCCTCCGGGTGATAGCGAGTTTGCAAGGCTCGACTATCCACGACATGGTGTGTGTAGAGGACATGACCCTCTAGACACGGAACTCCTTCCACCACTAATCTCCAAGTGGCTTCGGGGGTGATCCCAACAATGTGAGGATAATTCAGGAGTTACCCGTCAGCCCTTGCTTTCCCGGTTGGCTCAAGAATTACCCTCGGGCCCACGTGCAATCATGTACTCGCCAAACATGCTTGAAATCATGAATTGCTTGCTTGAAATGTCATGGTTTTGAAATCATTTATAAATATAATACGTTTTGGCCGAAAACTATCACATAAGGGTTATAGGGTTCGTTTTACCAAAACAAAACCTCACCTTTCTTGCAAAATATAATAAAGAAGCGTTCTAAGGAGCTTGCTCCTCGTCCACGCCCTCGTGACCTGTGCAAATACGACGTATAAACATGAGACATGAACTAAAATGACCAAAATAGGACGAACGGCGGAAATGTGTCGAGACGACCATGAAAATGCAATGTGGTATGATAACATGTCGTTTCACATCATATTAACACATATTATAGCAATTCGGGGTCAAAGAAGTCGTCGGGTCGAGGGGCTAATTTCGTAATTTTATGCAGTGAATTTTACACTGCATGTTAGGTGGGAACGGCCGTTCCGGTCCCTTTTGTAAAATGGGAACGGTCGTTCCCGTTGCCCAGAAAACGCGGCAACGTTTTCCCCCATTTAAAATGCGCCTTTGAGCTGGGAACGGCCCTTCCGGCGCAAGGCCAAAATGGGAACGGCCGTTCCCATGCTCGGCCGCCCTTTTATTTCAAAAGAGATGGGAACGCCCGTTCCCACAAAGCCTTGAGGCTGGGAACGGTCGTTCCCAGTTTCTGCAACTGGAAAAACAGAGCAGAAACAGGGGAAGCTCTCGGCAATGGTTCAACAAAGCAATAAAAATCCATTTTTGAACCCCAAATGCAATAATTTCTGGGAATATGATGCAACCACACTTATAGCATAACAATATCACACTTAAACACATAAAACATGCAATATCAACAAGATTTCCAAGGTTTCAAGCTTATGATCAAACTTGATCACTCATGCCAAATCTTCAATGATTTCATGAATAAACCAAGCTATAATTCAATATATGATCACATATTCATGCTTCCATGTCCAATCAATCCATCTAGCATATAAATTCCAAACCCTAACCATCTCTAATCTGATCAAGAATCATAACTCATGCCAAACCAACCTTGAAGATGAAAGAAATGAAGAAGATGAGTGAAGATGATGATCAATTTGCCAAAAACTTGGATGATCTCTTGAAATCTTGATGATTGAATGATGAACTACTTCTTCCCTTTTCTTCCTTGGACTACCGAGAGTGAGAGAGGATGAAATGGATGAAAAAAATGATCATGGAATGTGGGAGAAGAGATGATACGTAATTCATCATCTTAATTTTTTGTGAAAATTGCCAAATTGCCAATTAATCCTTGAAGTCTTTAAGTTATACAATTAGGTATGCCACAATTTAAAATATGCTCAGTTTAGTCCCTACAAGTTTATGCAATTGAGTCCCTAATATTTTAGAAAATAGTTAACTAGGGACAATTTGGTAATTTTATCACTCTCGGTAATTGTTTTCATGCAATAAATATTTTCCGTACCATGAAATAATATTTTCAATGATATGAATTCAAAGAATTAATATAAATAATGTTTCATGAATTTTATAAAAATATGAATGCCACGTAAGAATATATTATAAATTAAAGAAATAAAATAAAACCTACGCTCAACTCACACGTGGCGTGCTTACCTGATCATCCGGAAACCGGGGCGTTACAACTCTCCCCCCCTTAGGAGAATCTGGTCCCCAGATTCTCTAGTCGTGCTCGAACAACTCCGGGTGGAACCGTTTCATTTTATCCTCTGTTTCCCAAGTGGCTTCCTCGGTTTTATCGCTTCTCCACAACACTTTAACCATGGGAATTCTCCGGTTTCTCAACTCTTGAAATTTCCGATCCATGATTTTAACCGGTCTCTGAACAAATGTCAAATTCGGTTCCAGTTCCACTTCTTCCACGGGGAGAATCGTAGTCTCATCGGGGTAATATTTCCTTAGTTGTGAAACATGAAATACGTTATGAATCCCCGTAAGACTCGGTGGTAGGTCCAAGCGATAGGCTACCTCGCCTATTCTTTCAAGAATCTCAAACGGACCTAAGTAGCGAGGATTAAGCTTTCCTCCTTTACCGATCCGGGTGAAACCTTTCCTTGGTGACACCTTCAAGAAAACCCGGTCACCAACTTCGAACTCTAGATCTCTTCGGCGCTTATCGGCATAACTCTTTTGCCTATCTTGCGCGGCTTTCATCCGTTGTTGAATCATTTGAACTTTCTCAATCATAGCCTGAACGACTTTGGAAGGCCTTTCGAATCTTCCACCTTTCTTTACCCCTTCCTGTTTCGACCATTTCCATTCTTCCAAGTCGAAGAACAACGGAGATCGACACTTTCTTCCATAAAGTAACTCGTAAGGAGCCATCCCGATCGAAGCCTGAAAGCTGTTGTTATAAGCAAACTCGATCAAAGGAAGCTGTTCCGCCCACGAGTTCTGGAAATCCATTGCGTAAGCCCGAAGAAGATCTTCCAAATACCTGATTAACCTTTCAGTTTGACCGTCGGTTTGCGGGTGGAATGTTGTACTGAACTTAAGTTTCGTACCCAAGACAGCCTGTAATTCCTGCCACAACTTAGAAGTAAATCTCGGGTCTCGGTCTGATACTAAGCTCACCGGAATGCCATGAAGTCGAATAATCTCTCTGTTATAGATTTCAGCCAACTTCGGGATCTTATAGGACATCCGGACCGGTAGAAAGTGAGCAGACTTTGTAAATCTATCCACGATTACCCAAATTCCATCAAACCCGCCTTTAACCTTTGGTAATCCGGAAACAAAGTCCATCGTTACTTGTTCCCACTTCCACTCGGGAATAGGTAACGGTTGTAGAAGTCCCGCGGGCTTTTGGTGCTCAGCTTTCACTTTCTGACAAGTCAAGCAATGCTTCACGTATTCTGCCACGTCTCTCTTCATCCCGTTCCACCAATAATACTGTTTCAAATCCTTATACATTTTATTTCCTCCTGGGTGGATCGAGTAGGCTGACTTGTGAGCTTCTTCGAGTAGGACCCGTCTCAATTCTTCAGGTACTACTACTCTGTTTTTAAACCGAAGCAACCCGGTCTCATCAAACCCAAACGGACTCTCCGGGTCATCCTTAGCTTTACTTGCAAGCTTCTGCACTTCCGGATCCTTATTCTGAGCCTCAAATAACTGATACCTTAATTGCGGCTGAATTGTGATATTAGAAACCCGAGCTTTTAACACAATAGGGACAACTTCCTCACTTTTCTTTATTTCCAAGCTCGATACACTCGCCTTTCTGCTAAGTGCATCGGCGACCACATTGGCTTTCCCGGGATGGTATTTAATTGTACAATCATAATCTTCCAACTTTTCCATCCAACGCCGTTGCCTCATATTCAAATCCTTCTGTGTGAATAAATACTGGAGGCTCTTGTGGTCGGTAAAAATCTCAAAGGAAGTCCCGTAAAGATAATGTCTCCATTTCCCGAGAGCAAAGATCACGGCTGCAAGCTCTAGGTCGTGTGTTGGATAATTCTTTTCATATTCCTTTAGCTTCCGAGAAGCATAGGCGATCACTTTTCCTTTCTGAGTCAAAACACAACCTAAGCCTTCTTTAGACGCATCTGTATACACTGCATATCCTTCTGAACCCTCGGGTAAAGTTAACACCGGAGCTGAGACTAACTTTTCTTTCAGAAAATTAAAGCTTTGATCACACTTCTCGTCCCAGACAAACTTAACATCCTTCTTTGTCAATCGGGTTAACGGCGCCGCAATCTTGGAGAAGTCCTGAACAAATCTTCTATAGTAACCGGCTAATCCCAAGAAGCTTCTAATTTCCGAGGCGTTCTTTGGTTTCTCCCACTTAAGCACGGCCTCGATTTTCGAGGGATCGACTTCCAACCCTTTTCCTGAAATCACATGTCCCAAAAAGGAAACCCGATCTATCCAAAATTCACACTTACTGAACTTAGCAAACAACTGATGCTCTTTTAGTGTCTAAAGAACGAGCCTGAGATGTCTCGCGTGCTCCTCGGCTGATTTTGAGAAAACCAGAATATCATCAATAAAAATTACCACGAATTTGTCGAGGAAAGGCCTGAATATCCGGTGCATCATATCCATAAAAGCTGCAGGGGCGTTAGTTAATCCAAATGGCATAACTACGAACTCGTAGTGCCCGTACCGAGTATTGAATCCTGTCTTAGGAATATCCTCTGCTCGGATTCGCAGTTGATAGTATCCCTGTCTTAAATCCAATTTTGAATACACTTTGGAACCCTGAAGTATATCGAATAACTCCTCGATATGTGGGAGGGGATACTTGTTCTTGATAGTCATCCTGTTCAACTCTCTGTAATCGATGCACATTCTTAAAGTCCCGTCCTTTTTCTTTATAAATAAAACTGGTGCTCCCCACGGCGAAGAACTTGGCCGAATGTACCCAACTTCCAACAATGCTTCCAGTTGGACTTTTAATTCTTTTAATTCAGCTGGAGCCATCCGGTAAGGAGTCTTTGAATACGGCTCAGCATTCGGGAAAAGATCGATCACAAATTCAATCTCTCGTTCAGGAGGCAAAGAATCCAATTTTTCTGGGAATACCTCAGGAAATTCCTTTACCACTTCGGTGTCCTCTAATGTCACCTGATCCTTTGGCTTGTTCAGAATATAGGCAATGAACCCTATAGCCCCGTCTCTGACTAATCTCTGAGCCTCTGAAAACGAAAGTAGGGGTACGGTCTTTGAAGTACAGCCCTAACAACCTCTGAACCCAACTGAACCTTCTTAGCCCGACAATCCACGGTAGCACAATGCCTGTATAACCATTCCATCCCCAAGATAGCTCCGTATCTTTCCATTGGCATAACAATAAAATCTGTCAGAAACTCCCGGCCTTCAATCACCACTGGAACATCCCTGTAAACCTGATCCGTCTCTCGCCTACTACCGAAAGGAGTACTGACTATATAGCGCACAGAAGTACACATAGCAGGCAAAGACAAAGTAATAGCAATAGAATGCGCAAGAAAGGAGTGTGTAGCTCCTGGATCAAATAATGTATGGATTTTCGTGCCATGAATGCAAATAATACCTTCAACTACTGCTGCGGGGTCTATCACTGCATCCTGCTCCTCTCCCACGAGTGCATAAGCTCGGGCCCTGACAAGTGGCCGCGGTCCTGCCGGTGGTGGATCCTGACGATCCGGACAACCATCAACCATGTGCTCGTTACTCCCGCAAATCAAACATAAACCCAACCGGCGTCTGCAGTTATCATAGGTATGTGTAGGAAGTCCACACCATCTGCATCCCGGTCTCTGAGGTGGCTGAGGTGGTGCTGGAGCTCTCGGACCTCTCAATAATGGTCCTGTCGCCTTAAACTTCTTTCCGGGGTTCTTCTGAGCTGGGGGTGCAGAGTAAATCATCGGCCTTTTCCCTGAGCTCGATCCCTGACCTGCTCTCGAGCCCGAAGCCTGTCCAATCCGTGAAGTAGCTTTCCTAGCATTATCCAAATCCTCCACTTTTAGGGCCTTAGCGGTAGCTTTTGCCCAGGTGCTGGTATTGGCTGCCTTCAGTGCATCCTGAATGTCTGGCCTGAGTCCCTGGACGAACTGCATCGCCTTGTGAAAGTCATCATTCGCTATGTTGGGTGCATAGCGAGAAAGTCTCTCGAACTCGGCGATGTACTGACCCACAGACCTGCCTCCCTGCTTTAGCTCTGTAAACTCCCTCAACCTGCGGGTACGGGAAGCTGGAGGAATATACTTGTTTCTGAACTCCCGTGCAAAGACCTCCCAGGTAATCTCGGTCCCGGCTGCCTCTAGAACAATCTGCGTGCTTTCCCACCAAGAATAGGCCTTGCCCTGAATAAGAGTAAGTGTACAGCGGGCCTTCTCCTGACAGTCACAAGGGATAAGCTGCCAAATTCTTTCAATCTCTTTCAGCCACATCTCTGCCTGTATATCGTCTCCCTTAATGACACTCGTTTTTTTTTAAATTAAATTCGAATTTCGTTTTCACATATTTTTGGAAGAGAATTTTTTCTTATTTAATTAACTAAGAAAGAAAACATCATGTTATTACATTTAATATTTGAAAACAATGATTTCTCATTTTTTTAATATTAAGAAATTTCCAAATTCTTAGGGAATTCCGAGGGAAAACCATTTTCCCTCGGACTTCCCTCGGAATTCGGTAAATATATATTTTTTAAAATTAAGCACTACATAATAATTTGTTGATTTTAAATACAATCCATGACAATTATATGCATAATTAGTCAACAAAGTACGATAATTTTAGTTATTAAATGATTGAATTGATGGTTGTACCTATGTAATCAAACATTCGGTAAGTATTTGGAACGATATCATAACGTTAATCACACTCGTTTTATTTTAAATTAAAATCGAATTTAGTTTTCACATATTTTTGGAAGAGAATTTTTTCTTATTTAATTAACTAAGAAAGAAAACATCATGTTATTACATTTAATATTTAAAAACAATGTTTTCGCATTTTTTTAATATTTAGAAATTTCCAAATTCCGAGAGATTTCCGAGGGAAAACCATTTTCCCTCGGAATTCCCTCGGAATTCGGTAAATATATATTTTTTAAAATTAAGCACTACATAATAATTTGTTGATTTTAAATACAATCCCTGACAATTATATGTATAATTAGTCAATAAAGTAAGATAATTTTAGTTATTAAATGATTGAGTTGATGGTAATACCTATGTAATCAAACATTCGGTAAGTATTTCCAACGATATCATAACGTTAATGACAATCGTTTTATTTTAAATTAAAATCGAATTTCGTTTTCACATATTTTTGGAGGAGAATTTTTTCTTATTTAATTAACTAAGAAATAAAACATCATGTTATTACATTTAACAATTAAAAACAATGTTTTCTCATTTTTTTAATATTAAGAAATTTCCAAATTCTTAGGGAATTCCGAGGGAAAACCATTTTCCCTCGGAATTCGGTAAATATATAATTTTTAAAATTAAGCACTACATAATAATTTGTTGATTTTAAATACAATCCATGACAATTATATGTATAATTAGTCAATAAAGTAAGATAATTTTAGTTATTAAATGATTGAATTGATGGTTATACCTATGTAATCAAACATTCGGTAAGTATTTCGAACGATATCAAAACGTTAATGACACTCGTTTTATTTTAAATTAAAATCGAATTTCATTTTCACATATTTTCGGAAGAGAATTTTTTCTTATTTAATTAACTAAGAAAGAAAACATCATGTTATTACATTTAATATTTAAAAACAATGTTTTATCTTTTTTTTAATATTTCGAAATTTCCAAATTCCGATGGAATTCCGAGGGATTTCCGAGGGAAAATGTTTTTCCCCCGCAATTCGGTAAATATATATTTTTTAAAATTATGCACTACAGAATAATTTGTTGATTTTAAATACAATCCATGACAATTATATGTATAATTAGTCAATAAAGTAAGATAATTTTAGTTAATAAATGATTGAATTGATGGTTATACCTATGTAATCAAACATTCGGTAAGTATTTCCAACGATATCATAACGTTAATGACAATCGTTTTATTTTAAATTAAAATCGAATTTCGTTTTCACATATTTTTGGAGGAGAATTTTTTCTTATTTAATTAACTAAGAAATAAAACATCATGTTATTACATTTAATATTTAAAAACAATGTTTTCTCATTTTTTTAATATTAAGAAATTTCCAAATTCTTAGGGAATTCCGAGGGAAAACCATTTTCCCTCGGACTTCCCCCGCAATTCGGTAAATATATATTTTTTAAAATTAAGCACTACATAATAATTTGTTGATTTTAAATACAATCCATGACAATTATATGTATAATTAGTCAATAAAGTAAGATAATTTTAGTTATTAAATGATTGAATTGATGGTTATACCTATGTAATCAAACATTCGGTAAGTATTTCGAACGATATCAAAACGTTAATGACACTCGTTTTATTTTAAATTAAAATCTAATTTCATTTTCACATATTTTCGGAGGAGAATTTTTTCTTATTTAATTAACTAAGAAAGAAAACATCATGTTATTACATTTAATATTTAAAAACAATGTTTTATCTTTTTTTTAATATTTCGAAATTTCCAAATTCCGATGGAATTCCGAGGGATTTCCGAGGGAAAATGTTTTTCCCCCGCAATTCGGTAAATATATATTTTTTAAAATTATGCACTACAGAATAATTTGTTGATTTTAAATACAATCCATGACAATTATATGTATAATTAGTCAATAAAGTAAGATAATTTTAGTTAATAAATGATTGAATTGATGGTTATACCTATGTAATCAAACATTCGGTAAGTATTTCCAACGATATCATAACGTTAATGACAATCGTTTTATTTTAAATTAAAATCGAATTTCGTTTTCACATATTTTTGGAGGAGAATTTTTTCTTATTTAATTAACTAAGAAATAAAACATCATGTTATTACATTTAATATTTAAAAACAATGTTTTCTCATTTTTTTAATATTAAGAAATTTCCAAATTCTTAGGGAATTCCGAGGGAAAACCATTTTCCCTCGGACTTCCCCCGCAATTCGGTAAATATATATTTTTTAAAATTAAGCACTACATAATAATTTGTTGATTTTAAATACAATCCATGACAATTATATGTATAATTAGTCAATAAAGTAAGATAATTTTAGTTATTAAATGATTGAATTGATGGTTATACCTATGTAATCAAACATTCGGTAAGTATTTCGAACGATATCATAACGTTAATGACAATCGTTTTATTTTAAATTAAATTCGAATTTCGTTTTCACATATTTTTGGAAGAGAATTTTTTCTTATTTAATTAACAAAGAAATAAAACATCATGTTATTACATTTAATATTTAAAAACAATGTTTTATCTTTTTTTTAATATTTAGAAATTTCCACATTCCGAGGGAATTCAGAGGGATTTCCGAGGAAACCATTTTCCCTCGGAATTCCCCCGGAATTCGGTAAATATATATTTTTTAAAATTAAGCACTACATAATAATTTGTTGATTTTAAATACAATCCATGACAATTATATGTATAATTTGTCAATAAAGTACGATAATTTTAGTTATTAAATGACTGAATTGATGGTTATACCTATGTAATCAAACATTCGGTAAGTAATTCGAACGATATCATAACGTTAATGACACTTGTTTTATTTTAAATTAAATTCGAATTTCGTTTTCACATATTTTTGGAAGAGAATTTTTTCTTATTTAATTAACTAAGAAAGAAAACATCATGTTATTACATTTAATATTTAAAAACAATGATTTCTCATTTTTTTAATATTAAGAAATTTCCAAATTCTTAGGGAATTCCGAGGGAAAACCATTTTCCCTCGGACTTCCCTCGGAATTCGGTAAATATATATTTTTTAAAATTAAGTACTACATAATAATTTGTTGATTTTAAATACAATCCATGACAATTATATGCATAATTAGTCAATAAAGTACGATAATTTTAGTTATTAAATGATTAAATTGATGGTTGTACCTATGTAATCAAACATTCGGTAAGTATTTCCAACGATATCATAACGTTAATGACAATCGTTTTATTTTAAATTAAAATCGAATTTCGTTTTCACATATTTTTGGAGGAGAATTTTTTCTTATTTAATTAACTAAGAAATAAAACATCATGTTATTACATTTAATATTTAAAAACAATGTTTTCTCATTTTTTTAATATTAAGAAATTTCCAAATTCTTAGGGAATTCCGAGGGAAAACCATTTTCCCTCGGACTTCCCCCGCAATTCGGTAAATATATATTTTTTAAAATTAAGCACTACATAATAATTTGTTGATTTTAAATACAATCCATGACAATTATATGTATAATTAGTCAATAAAGTAAGATAATTTTAGTTATTAAATGATTGAATTGATGGTTATACCTATGTAATCAAACATTCGGTAAGTATTTCGAACGATATCATAACGTTAATGACAATCGTTTTATTTTAAATTAAATTCGAATTTCGTTTTCACATATTTTTGGAAGAGAATTTTTTCTTATTTAATTAACAAAGAAATAAAACATCATGTTATTACATTTAATATTTAAAAACAATGTTTTATCTTTTTTTTAATATTTAGAAATTTCCACATTCCGAGGGAATTCAGAGGGATTTCCGAGGAAACCATTTTCCCTCGGAATTCCCCCGGAATTCGGTAAATATATATTTTTTAAAATTAAGCACTACATAATAATTTGTTGATTTTAAATACAATCCATGACAATTATATGTATAATTAGTCAATAAAGTACGATAATTTTAGTTATTAAATGATTGAATTGATGGTTATACCTATGTAATCAAACATTCGGTAAGTAATTCGAACGATATCATAACGTTAATGACACTTGTTTTATTTTAAATTAAATTCGAATTTCGTTTTCACATATTTTTGGAAGAGAAGTTTTTCTTATTTAATTAACTAAGAAAGAAAACATCATGTTATTACATTTAATATTTAAAAACAATGATTTCTCATTTTTTTAATATTAAGAAATTTCCAAATTCTTAGGGAATTCCGAGGGAAAACCATTTTCCCTCGGACTTCCCTCGGAATTCGGTAAATATATATTTTTTAATATTAAGTACTACATAATAATTTGTTGATTTTAAATACAATCCATGACAATTATATGCATAATTAGTCAATAAAGTACGATAATTTTAGTTATTAAATGATTAAATTGATGGTTGTACCTATGTAATCAAACATTCGGTAAGTATTTCGAACGATATCATAACGTTAATGACACTCGTTTTATTTTAAATTAAAATCGAATTTAGTTTTCACATATTTTTGGAAGAGAATTTTTTCTTATTTAATTAACTAAGAAATAAAACATCATGTTATTACATTTAATATTAAAAACAATGTTTTCTCATTTTTTTAATATTAAGAAATTTCCAAATTCTTAGGGAATTCCAAGGGAAAACCATTTTCCCTCGGACTTCCCTCGGAATTCGGTAAATATATAATTTTTAAAATTAAGCACTACATAATAATTTGTTGATTTTAAATACAATCCATGACAATTATATGTATAATTAGTCAATAAAGTAAGATAATTTTAGTTATTAAATGATTGAATTGATGGTTATACCTATGTAATCAAACATTCGGTAAGTATTTCGAATGATATCATAACGTCAATGAGACTCGTTTTATTTTAAATTAAATTCGAATTTCGTTTTCACATATTTTTGGAAGAGAATTTTTTCTTATTTAATTAACAAAGAAATAAAACATCATGTTATTACATTTAATATTTAAAAACAATGTTTTCTCTTTTTTTTAATATTTAGAAATATCCAAATTCATTTTCCCTCGGAAATCCCTCGGAATTCGGTAAATATATATTTTTTAAAATTAAGCACTACATAATAATTTGTTGATTTTAAATACAATCCATCATAATTATATGTATAATTAGTCAATAAAGTAAGATAATTTTAGTTATTAAATGATTGAATTGATGGTTATACCTATGTAATCAAACATTCGGTAAGTATTTCGAACGATATCATAACGTTAATGACACTCGTTTTATTTTAAATTAAAATCGAATTTCGTTTTCACATATTTTTGGAAGAGAATTTTTTCTTATTTAATTAACTAAGAAAGAAACATGATGTTATTACATTTAATATTTAAAAACAATGTTTTATCTATTTTTTAATATTTAGAATTTTCCAAATTCCGTGGGAATTTCGAGGGATTTCCGAGGGAAAATGTTTTTCCCTCGGAAATCCCTCGGAATTCCTTCGGAATTCATTAAATAGATATTTTTTAAAATTCAGCACTACATAACAATTTGTTGATTTTAAATACAATCCATGACAATTATATGTATAATTAGTCAATAAATTTAGATAATTTTTCTTATTAAATGATTTAATTGATGTTATACCTATGTAATCAAACATTCGGTAAGTATTTCGAACGATATCAAAACGTTCATGACACTCGTTTTATTTTAAATTAAAATCGAATTTCGTTTTCACATATTTTTGGAAGAGAATTTTTTCTTATTTAATTAACTAAAAAAGAAAACATCATGTTATTACATTTAATATTTAAAAACAATGATTTCTCATTTTTTTAATATTAAGAAATTTCCAAATTCTTAGGGAATTCCGAGGGAAAACCATTTTCCCTCGGACTTCCCTCGGAATTCGGTAAATATATATTTTTTAAAATTAAGCACTACATAATAATTTGTTGATTTTAAATACAATCCATGACAATTATATGCATAATTAGTCAATAAAGTACGATAATTTTAGTTATTAAATGATTGAATTGATGGTTGTACCTATGTAATCAAACATTCGGTAAGTTTTTCGAACGATATCATAACGTTAATGACACTCGTTTTATTTTAAATTAAAATCGAATTTAGTTTTCACATATTTTTGGAAGAGAATTTTTTCTTATTTAATTAACTAAGAAAGAAAACATCATGTTATTACATTTAATATTTAAAAACAATGTTTTCTCATTTCTTTAATATTTAGAAATTTCCAAATTCCCAGGGAATTTAGAGGGATTTCCGAGGGAAAATGTTTTTCCCTCGGAATTCCCTCGGAATTCGGTAAATATATATTTTTTAAAATTAAGCACTACATAATAATTTGTTGATTTTAAATACAATCCATGACAATTATATGTATAATTAGTCAATAAAGTAAGATAATTTTAGTTATTAAATGATTGAATTGATGGTTATACCTATGTAATCAAACATTCGGTAAGTATTTCGAACGATATCATAACTTTAATGACACTCGTTTTATTTTAAATTAAAATCGAATTTGTTTTCACATATTTTTGGAAGAGAATTTTTTCTTATTTAATTAACTAAGAAAGAAACATCATGTTTTTAAATTTAATATTTAAAAACAATGTTTTATCTTTTTTTTAATATTTAGAATTTTCCAAATTCGGAGGGAATTTCGAGGGATTTCCCTAGGAATTCAGTAAATATATATTTTTTTAAAATTAAGCACTACATAATAATTTGTTGATTTTAAATACAATCCATGACAATTATATGTATAATTAGTATATAAAGTAAGATAATTTTAGTTATTAAATGATTGAATTGATGGTTATACCTATGTAATCAAACATTCGGTAAGTATTTCGAACGATATCAAAACGTTAATGACACTCGTTTTATTTTAAATTAAAATCGAATTTCGTTTTCACATATTTTTGGAAGAGAATTTTTTCTTATTTAATTAACTAAGAAAGAAAACATCATGTTATTACATTTAATATTTAAAAACAATGTTTTATCTTTTTTTTAATATTTAGAATTTTCCAATTTCCGAGGAAATTCCGAGGGATTTCCGAGGGAAAATGTTTTTCCCTCGGAATTCGTTAATATATATTTTTTAAAATAAAGCACTACATAATAATTTGTTGATTTTAAATACAATCCATGACAATTATATGTATAATTAGTCAATAAAGTAAGATAATTTTAGTTATTAAATGATTGAATTGATGGTTATACCTATGTAATCAAACATTCGGTAAGTATTTCGAACGATATCAAAACGTTAATGACACTCGTTTTATTTTAAATTAAAATCGAATTTCGTTTTCACATATTTTTGGAAGAGAATTTTTTCTTTTTTAATTAACTAAGAAAGAAAACATCATGTTATTACATTTAATATTTAAAAACAATGTTTTCGCATTTTTTTAATATTTAGAAATTTCCAAATTCCGAGAGATTTCCGAGGGAAAACCATTTTCCCTCGGAATTCCCTCGGAATTCGGTAAATATATTTTTTTTAAAATTAAGCACTACATAATAATTTGTTTATTTTAAATACAATCCAAGACAATTATATGTATAATTAGTCAATAAAGTAAGATAATTTTAGTTATTAAATGATTGAATTGATGGTTATACCAATGTAATCAAACATTCGGTAAGTATTTCGAACGATATCATAACGTTAATGACACTCGTTTTTTTTTAAATTAAAATCGAATTTCTTTTTCACATATTTTTGGAAGAGAATTTTTTCTTATTTAATTAAGTAAGAAAGAAAACATCATGTTATTACATTTAATATTTAAAAACAATGTTTTATCTTTTTTTTAATATTTAGAATTTTCCAATTTCCGAGGAAATTCCGAGGGATTTCCGAGGAAAAATGTTTTTCCCTCGGAATTCGTTAATATATATTTTTTAAAATAAAGCACTACATAATAATTTGTTGATTTTAAATACAATCCATGACAATTATATGTATAATTAGTCAATAAAGTAAGATAATTTTAGTTATTAAATGATTGAATTGATGGTTATACCTATGTAATCAAACATTCGGTAAGTATTTCGAACGATATCAAAACGTTAATGACACTCGTTTTATTTTAAATTAAAATCGAATTTCGTTTTCACATATTTTTGGAAGAGAATTTTTTCTTATTTAATTAACTAAGAAAGAAAATATCATGTTATTACATTTAATATTTAAAAACAATGTTTTATCTTTTTTTTAATATTTAGAATTTTCCAATTTCCGAGGAAATTCCGAGGGATTTCCGAGGGAAAATGTTTTTCCCTCGGAATTCGTTAATATATATTTTTTAAAATAAAGCACTACATAATAATTTGTTGATTTTAAATACAATCCATGACAATTATATGTATAATTAGTCAATAAAGTAAGATAATTTTTGTTATTAAATGATTGAATTGATGGTTATACCTATGTAATCAAACATTCGGTAAGTATTTCGAACGATATCAAAACGTTAATGACACTCGTTTTATTTTAAATTAAAATCGAATTTCGTTTTCACATATTTTTGGAAGAGAATTTTTTCTTATTTAATTAACTAAGAAAGAAAACATCATGTTATTACATTTAATATTTAAAAACAATGTTTTCTCATTTTTTTAATATTAAGAAATTTCCAAATTCTTAGGGAATTCCGAGGGAAAACCATTTTCCCTCGGACTTCCCTCGGAATTGGGTAAATATATATTTTTTAAAATTAAGCACTACATAATAATTTGTTGATTTTAAATACAATCCATGACAATTATATGCATAATTAGTCAATAAAGTACGATAATTTTAGTTGTTAAATGATTGAATTGATGGTTGTACCTATGTAATCAAACATTCGTTAAGTATTTCGAACGATATCATAACGTTAATGACACTCATTTTATTTTAAATTAAAATCGAATTTAGTTTTCACATATTTTTGGAAGACAATTTTTTCTTATTTAATTAACTAAGAAAGAAAACATCATGATATTACATTTAATATTTAAAAACAATGTTTTCGCATTTTTTTAATATTTAGAAATTTCCAAATTCCGAGAGATTTCCGAGGGAAAACCATTTTCCCTCGGAATTCCCTCGGAATTCGGTAAATATATATTTTTTAAAATTAAGCACTACATAATAATTTGTTTATTTTAAATACAATCCAAGACAATTATATGTATAATTAGTCAATAAAGTAAGATAATTTTAGTTATTAAATGATTGAATTGATGGTTATACCAATGTAATCAAACATTCGGTAAGTATTTCGAACGATATCATAACGTTAATGACACTCGTTTTTTTTTAAATTAAAATCGAATTTCTTTTTCACACATTTTTGGAAGAGAATTTTTTCTTATTTAATTAACTAAGAAAGAAACATGATGTTATTACATTTAATATTTAAAAACAATGTTTTATCTATTTTTTAATATTTAGAATTTTCCAAATTCCGTGGGAATTTCGAGGGATTTCCGAGGGAAAATGTTTTTCCCTCGGAAATCCCTCGGAATTCCTTCGGAATTCATTAAATAGATATTTTTTAAAATTCAGCACTACATAACAATTTGTTGATTTTAAATACAATCCATGACAATTATATGTATAATTAGTCAATAAATTGAGATAATTTTTCTTATTAAATGATTTAATTGATGTTATACCTATGTAATCAAACATTCGGTAAGTATTTCGAACGATATCAAAACGTTCATGACACTCGTTTTATTTTAAATTAAAATCGAGTTTCGTTTTCACATATTTTTGGAAGAGAATTTTTTCTTATTTAATTAACTAAGAAAGAAAACATCATGTTATTACATTTAATATTTAAAAACAATGATTTCTCATTTTTTTAATATTAAGAAATTTCCAAATTCTTAGAGAATTCCGAGGGAAAACCATTTTCCCTCGGACTTCCCTCGGAATTCGGTAAATATATATTTTTTAAAATTAAGCACTACATAATAATTTGTTGATTTTAAATACAATCCATGACAATTATATGCATAATTAGTCAATAAAGTACGATAATTTTAGTTATTAAATGATTGAATTGATGGTTGTACCTATGTAATCAAACATTCGGTAAGTTTTTCGAACGATATCATAACGTTAATGACACTCGTTTTATTTTAAATTAAAATCGAATTTAGTTTTCACATATTTTTGGAAGAGAATTTTTTCTTATTTAATTAACTAAGAAAGAAAACATCATGTTAGTACATTTAATATTTAAAAACAATGTTTTCTCATTTCTTTAATATTTAGAAATTTCCAAATTCCGAGGGAATTTGGAGGGATTTCCGAGGGAAAATGTTTTTCCCTCGGAATTCCCTCGGAATTCGGTAAATATATATTTTTTAAAATTAAGCACTACATAATAATTTGTTGATTTTAAATACAATCCATGACAATTATATGTATAATTAGTCAATAAAGTAAGATAATTTTAGTTATTAAATGATTGAATTGATGGTTATACCTATGTAATCAAACATTCGGTAAGTATTTCGAACGATATCATAACTTTAATGACACTCGTTTTATTTTAAATTAAAATCGAATTTCGTTTTCACATATTTTTGGAAGAGAATTTTTTCTTATTTAATTAACTAAGAAAGAAACATCATGTTTTTAAATTTAATATTTAAAAACAATGTTTTATCTTTTTTTTAATATTTAGAATTTTCCAAATTCTGAGGGAATTTCGAGGGATTTCCCTAGTAATTCGGTAAATATATATTTTTTAAAATTAAGCACTACATAATTATTTGTTTATTTTAAATACAATCCATGACAATTATATGCATAATTAGTCAATAAAGTAAGATAATTTTAGTTATTAAATGATTGAATTGATGGTTATACCAATGTAATCAAACATTCGGTAAGTATTTCGAACGATATCAAAACGTTAATGACACTCGTTTTTTTTTAAATTAAAATCGAATTTCTTTTTCACATATTTTTGGAAGAGAATTTTTTCTTATTTAATTAACTAAGAAAGAAAACATCATGTTATTACATTTAATATTTAAAAACAATGTTTTATCTTTTTTTTAATATTTAGAATTTTCCAATTTCCGAGGAAATTCCGAGGGATTTCCGAGGGAAAATGTTTTTCCCTCGGAATTCGTTAATATATATTTTTTAAAATAAAGCACTACATAATAATTTGTTGATTTTAAATACAATCCATGACAATTATATGTATAATTAGTCAATAAAGTAAGATAATTTTAGTTATTAAATGATTGAATTGATGGTTATACCTATGTAATCAAACATTCGGTAAGTATTTCGAACGATATCAAAACGTTAATGACACTCGTTTTAATTTAAATTAAAATCGAATTTCGTTTTCACATATTTTTGGAAGAGAATTTTTTCTTATTTAATTAACTAAGAAAGAAAACATCATGTCATTACATTTAATATTTAAAAACAATGTTTTCTCATTTTTTTAATATTAAGAAATTTCCAAATTCTTAGGGAATTCCGAGGGAAAACCATTTTCCCTCGGACTTCCCTCGGAATTCGGTAAATATATATTTTTTAAAATTAAGCACTACATAATAATTTGTTGATTTTAAATACAATCCATGACAATTCTATGTATAATTTGTCAACAAAGTAAGATAATTTTAGTTATTAAATGATTTAATTTATGGTTATACCTATCTAATCAAACATTCGGTAAGTATTTCGAACGATATCATAACGTTAATGACACTCGTTTTATTTTAAATTAAATTCGAATTTCGTTTTCACATATTTTTGGAAGAGAATTTTTTCTTATTTAATTAACTAAGAAAGAAAATATCATGTTATTACATTTAATATTTAAAAACAATGATTTCTCATTTTTTTTAATATTAAGAAATTTCCAAATTCTTAGGGAATTCTGAGGGAAAACCATTTTCCCTCGGACTTCCCTCGGAATTCGGTAAATATATATTTTTTAAAATTAAGCACTACATAATAATTTGTTGATTTTAAATACAATCCATGACAATTATATGTATAATTAGTCAATAAAGTAAGATAATTTTAGTTATTAAATGATTGAATTGATGGTTATACCTATGTAATCAAACATTCGGTAAGTATTTCGAACTATATCATAACTTTAATGACACTCGTTTTATTTTAAATTAAAATCGAATTTCGTTTTCACATATTTTTGGAAGTTAATTTTTTCTTATTTAATTAACTAAGAAAGAAACATCATGTTTTTAAATTTAATATTTAAAAACAATGTTTTATCTTTTTTTTAATATTTAGAATTTTCCAAATTCGGAGGGAATTTCGAGGGATTTCCCTAGTAATTCGGTAAATATATATTTTTTAAAATTAAGCACTACATAATAATTTGTTTATTTTAAATACAATCCAAGACAATTATATGTATAATTAGTCAATAAAGCAAGATAATTTTAGTTATTAAATGATTGAATTGATGGTTATACCAATGTAATCAAACATTCGGTAAGTATTTCGAACGATATCATAACGTTAATGACACTCGTTTTTTTTTAAATTAAAATCGAATTTCTTTTTCACATATTTTTGGAAGAGAATTTTTTCTTATTTAATTAACTAAGAAAGAAAACATCATGTTATTACATTTAATATTTAAAAACAATGTTTTATCTTTTTTTTAATATTTAGAATTTTCCAATTTCCGAGGAAACTCTGAGGGATTTCCGAGGGAAAATGTTTTTCCCACGGAATTCGTTAATATATATTTTTTAAAATAAAGCACTACATAATAATTTGTTGATTTTAAATACAATCCATGACAATTATATGTATAATTAGTCAATAAAGTAAGATAATTTTAGTTATTAAATGATTGAATTGATGGTTATACCTATGTAATCAAACATTCGGTAAGTATTTCGAACGATATCAAAACGTTAATGACACTCGTTTTATTTTAAATTAAAATCGAATTTCGTTTTCACATATTTTTGGAAGAGAATTTTTTCTTATTTAATTAACTAAGAAAGAAAACATCATGTTATTACATTTAATATTTAAAAACAATGTTTTCTCATTTTTTTAATATTAAGAAATTTCCAAATTCTTAGGGAATTCCGAGGGAAAACCATTTTCCCTCGGACTTCCCTCGGAATTCGGTAAATATATATTTTTTAAAATTAAGCACTACATAATAATTTGTTGATTTTAAATACAATCCATGACAATTCTATGTATAATTTGTCAACAAAGTAAGATAATTTTAGTTATTAAATGATTTAATTTATGGTTATACCTATCTAATCAAACATTCGGTAAGTATTTCGAACGATATCATAACGTTAATGACACTCGTTTTATTTTAAATTAAAATCGAATTTAGTTTTCACATATTTTTGGAAGAGAATTTTTTCTTATTTAATTAACTAAGAAAGAAAACATCATGTTATTACATTTAATATTTAAAAACAATGTTTTCGCATTTTTTTAATATTTAGAAATTTCCAAATTCTTAGGGAATTCCGAGCGAAAACCATTTTCCCTCGGACTTCCCTCGGAATTCGGTAAATATATATTTTTTAAAATTAAGCACTACATAATAATTTGTTGATTTTAAATACAATCCATGACAATTCTATGTATAATTTGTCAACAAAGTAAGATAATTTTAGTTATTAAATGATTTAATTTATGGTTATACCTATCTAATCAAACATTCGGTAAGTATTTCGAACGATATCATAACGTTAATGACACTCGTTTTATTTTAAATTAAAATCGAATTTAGTTTTCACATATTTTTGGAAGAGAATTTTTTCTTATTTAATTAACTAAGAAAGAAAACATCATGTTATTACATTTAATATTTAAAAACAATGATTTCTCATTTTTTTAATATTAAGAAATTTCCAAATTCTTAGGGAATTCCGAGGGAAAACCATTTTCCCTCGGACTTCCCTCGGAATTCGGTAAATATATATTTTTTAAAATTAAGCACTACATAATAATTTGTTGATTTTAAATACAATCCATGACAATTCTATGTATAATTTGTCAACAAAGTAAGATAATTTTAGTTATTAAATGATTTAATTTATGGTTATACCTATCTAATCAAACATTCGGTAAGTATTTCGAACGATATCAAAACGTTAATGACACTCGTTTTATTTTAAATTAAAATCGAATTTCGTTTTCACATATTTTTGGAAGAGAATTTTTTCTTATTTAATTAACTAAGAAAGAAAACATCATGTTATTACATTTAATATTTAAAAACAATGTTTTCTCATTTTTTTAATATTAAGAAATTTCCAAATTCTTAGGGAATTCCGAGGGAAAACCATTTTCCCTCGGACTTCCCTCGGAATTCGGTAAATATATATTTTTTAAAATTAAGCACTACATAATAATTTGTTGATTTTAAATACAATCCATGACAATTCTATGTATAATTTGTCAACAAAGTAAGATAATTTTAGTTATTAAATGATTTAATTTATGGTTATACCTATCTAATCAAACATTCGGTAAGTATTTCGAACGATATCATAACGTTAATGACACTCGTTTTATTTTAAATTAAAATCGAATTTAGTTTTCACATATTTTTGGAAGAGAATTTTTTCTTATTTAATTAACTAAGAAAGAAAACATCATGTTATTACATTTAATATTTAAAAACAATGATTTCTCATTTTTTTAATATTAAGAAATTTCCAAATTCTTAGGGAATTCCGAGCGAAAACCATTTTCCCTCGGATTTCCCTCGGAATTCGGTAAATATATAATTTTTAAAATTAAGCACTACATAATAATTTGTTGATTTTAAATACAATCCATGACAATTATATGTATAATTAGTCAATAAAGTAAGATAATTTTAGTTATTAAATGATTGAATTGATGGTTATACCTATGTAATCAAACATTCGGTAAGTATTTCGAACGATATCATAACGTTAATGACACTCGTTTTATTTTAAATTAAAATCGAATTTAGTTTTCACATATTTTTGGAAGAGAATTTTTTCTTATTTAATTAACTAAGAAAGAAAACATCATGTTATTACATTTAATATTTAAAAACAATGATTTCTCATTTTTTTAATATTAAGAAATTTCCAAATTCTTAGGGAATTCCGAGCGAAAACCATTTTCCCTCGGACTTCCCTCGGAATTCGGTAAATATATAATTTTTAAAATTAAGCACTACATAATAATTTGTTGATTTTAAATACAATCCATGACAATTATATGTATAATTAGTCAATAAAGTAAGATAATTTTAGTTATTAAATGATTGAATTGATGGTTATACCTATGTAATCAAATATTCGGTAAGTATTTCGAATGATATCATAACGTTAATGAGACTCGTTTTATTTTAAATTAAATTCGAATTTCGTTTTCACATATTTTTGGAAGAGAATTTTTTCTTATTTAATTAACAAAGAAATAAAACATCATGTTATTACATTTAATATTTAAAAACAATGTTTTCTCTTTTTTTTAATATTTAGAAATATCCAAATTCATTTTCCCTCGGAAATCCCTCAGAATTCGGTAAATATATATTTTTTAAAATTAAGCACTACATAATAATTTGTTGATTTTAAATACAATACATCATAATTATATGTATAATTAGTCAATAAAGTAAGATAATTTTAGTTATTAAATGATTGAATTGATGGTTATACCTATGTAATCAAACATTCGTTAAGTATTTCGAACGATATCATAACGTTAATGACACTCGTTTTATTTTAAATTAAAATCGAATTTCGTTTTCACATATTTTTGGAAGAGAATTTTTTCTTATTTAATTAACTAAGAAAGAAACATGATGTTATTACATTTAATATTTAAAAACAATGTTTTATCTATTTTTTAATATTTAGAATTTTCCAAATTCCGTGGGAATTTCGAGGGATTTCCGAGGGAAAATGTTTTTCCCTCGGAAATCCCTCGGAATTCCTTCGGAATTCATTAAATATATATTTTTTAAAATTCAGCACTACATAACAATTTGTTGATTTTAAATACAATCCATGACAATTATATATATAATTAGTCAATAAATTAAGATAATTTTTCTTATTAAATGATTTAATTGATGTTATACCTATTTAATCAAACATTCGGTAAGTATTTCGAACGATATCAAAACGTTAATGACACTCGTTTTATTTTAAATTAAAATCGACTTTCGTTTTCACATATTTTTGGAAGAGAATTTTTTCTTATTTAATTAACTAAGAAAGAAAACATCATGTTAGTACATTTAATATTTAAAAACAATGTTTTCTCATTTCTTTAATATTTAGAAATTTCCAAATTCCGAGGGAATTTGGAGGGATTTCCGAGGGAAAATGTTTTTCCCTCGGAATTCCCTCGGAATTCGGTAAATATATATTTTTTAAAATTAAGCACTACATAATAATTTGTTGATTTTAAATACAATCCATGACAATTATATGTATAATTAGTCAATAAAGTAAGATAATTTTAGTTATTAAATGATTGAATTGATGGTTATACCTATGTAATCAAACATTCGGTAAGTATTTCGAACGATATCATAACTTTAATGACACTCGTTTTATTTTAAATTAAAATCGAATTTCGTTTTCACATATTTTTGGAAGAGAAATTTTTCTTATTTAATTAACTAAGAAAGAAACATCATGTTTTTAAAATTAATATTTAAAAACAATGTTTTATCTTTTTTTTAATATTTAGAATTTTCCAAATTCGGAGGGAATTTCGAGGGATTTCCCTAGGAATTCGGTAAATATATATTTTTTAAAATTAAGCACTACATAATAATTTGTTTATTTTAAATACAATCCATGACAATTATATGTATAATTAGTCAATAAAGTAAGATAATTTTAGTTATTAAATGATTGAATTGATGGTTATACCAATGTAATCAAACATTCGGTAAGTATTTCGAACGATATCATAACGTTAATGACACTCGTTTTTTTTTAAATTAAATTTGAATTTCTTTTTCACATATTTTTGGAAGAGAATTTTTTCTTATTTAATTAACTAAGAAAGAAAACATCATGTTATTACATTTAATATTTAAAAACAATGATTTCTCATTTTTTTAATATTAAGAAATTTCCAAATTCTTAGGGAATTCCGAGGGAAAACCATTTTCCCTCGGACTTCCCTCGGAAGTCGGTAAATATATATTTTTTAAAATTAAGCACTACATAATAATTTGTTGATTTTAAATACAATCCATGACAATTATATGCATAATTAGTCAATAAAGTACGATAATTTTAGTTATTAAATGATTGAATTGATGGTTGTACCTATGTAATCAAACATTCGGTAAGTATTTCGAACGATATCATAACGTTAATGACACTCGTTTTATTTTAAATTAAAATCGAATTTAGTTTTCACATATTTTTGGAAGAGAATTTTTTCTTATTTAATTAACTAAGAAAGAAAACATCATGTTATTACATTTAATATTTAAAACCAATGTTTTCGCATTTTTTTAATATTTAGAAATTTCCAAATTCCAAGAGATTTCCGAGGGAAAAACATTTTCCCTCGGAATTCCCTCGGAATTCGATAAATATATATTTTTTAAAATTAAGCACTACATAATAATTTGTTGATTTTAAATACATTCCATGACAATTATATGTATAATTAGTCAATAAAGTAAGATAATTTTAGTTATTAAATGATTGAATTGATGGTAATACCTATGTAATCAAACATTCGGTAAGTATTTCCAACGATATCATAACGTTAATGACAATCGTTTTATTTTAAATTAAAATGGAATTTGGTTTTCACATATTTTTGGAGGAGAATTTTTTTCTTATTTAATTAACTAAGAAATAAAACATCATGTTATTACATTTAATATTTAAAAACAATGTTTTCTCATTTTTTTAATATTAAGAAATTTCCAAATTCTTAGGGAATTCCGAGGGAAAACCATTTTCCCTCGGACTTCCCTCGGAATTCGGTAAATATATAATTTTTAAAATTAAGCACTACATAATAATTTGTTGATTTTAAATACAATCCATGACAATTATATGTATAATTAGTCAATAAAGAAAGATAATTTTAGTTATTAAATGATTGAATTGATGGTTATACCTATGTAATCAAACATTCGGTAAGTATTTCGAATGATATCATAACGTAAATGAGACTCGTTTTATTTTAAATTAAATTCGAATTTCGTTTTCACATATTTTTCGAAGAGAATTTTTTCTTATTTAATTAACAAAGAAATAAAACATCATGTTATTACATTTATTATTTAAAAACAATGTTTTCTCTTTTTTTTAATATTTAGAAATATCCAAATTCATTTTCCCTCGGAAATCCCTCTGAATTCCCTCGGAATTCGGTAAATATATATTTTTTAAAATTAAGCACTACATAATAATTTGTTGATTTTAAATACAATCCATGACAATTATATGTATAATTAGTCAATAATGTAAGATAATTTTAGTTATTAAATGATTGAATTGATGGTTATACCTATGTAATCAAACATTCGGTAAATATTTCGAACGATATCATAACGTTAATGACACTCGTTTTATTTTAAATTAAATTCGAATTTCGTTTTCACATATTTTTGGAAGAGAATTTTTTCTTATTTAATTAACTAAGAAAGAAAACATCATGTTATTACATTTAATAATTAAAAACAATGTTTTCTCATTTTCTTAATATTTAGAATTTTCCAATTTCCGAGGGAATTCCGAGGGATTTTACGAGGGAAAATGTTTTTCCCTCGGAATTCGTTAATATATATTTTTTAAAATTAAGCACTACATAATAATTTGTTGATTTTAAATACAATCCATGACAATTATATGCATAATTAGTCAATAAAGTACGATAATTTTAGTTATTAAATGATTGAATTGATGGTTATACCTATGTAATCAAACATTCGGTAAGTATTTCGAACGATATCATAACGTTAATGACACTCGTTTTATTTTAAATTAAAATCGAATTTTGTTTTCACATATTTTTGGAAGAGAATTTTTTCTTATTTAATTAACTAAGAAAGAAAACATCATGTTATTACCTTTAATATTTAAAAACAATGTTTTCTCATTTTTTTTAATATTAAGAAATTTCCAAATTCTTAGGGAATTCTGAGGGAAAACCATTTTCCCTCGGACTTCCCTCGGAATTCGGTAAATATATATTTTTTAAAATTAAGCACTACATAATAATTTGTTTATTTTAAATACAATCCAAGACAATTATATGTATAATTAGTCAATAAAGTAAGATAATTTTAGTTATTAAATGATTGAATTGATGGTTATACCAATGTAATCAAACATTCGGTAAGTATTTCGAACGATATCATAACGTTAATGACACTCGTTTTTTTTTAAATTAAAATCGAATTTCTTTTTCACATATTTTTGGAAGAGAATTTTTTCTTATTTAATTAACTAAGAAAGAAACATGATGTTATTACATTTAATATTTAAAAACAATGTTTTATCTATTTTTTAATATTTAGAATTTTCCAAATTCCGTGGGAATTTCGAGGGATTTCCGAGGGAAAATGTTTTTCCCTCGGAAATCCCTAGGAATTCCTTCGGAATTCATTAAATAGATATTTTTTAAAATTCAGCACTACATAACAATTTGTTGATTTTAAATACAATCCATGACAATTATATGTATAATTAGTCAATAAATTGAGATAATTTTTCTTATTAAATGATTTAATTGATGTTATACCTATGTAATCAAACATTCGGTAAGTATTTCGAACGATATCAAAACGTTCATGACACTCGTTTTATTTTAAATTAAAATCGAATTTCGTTTTCACATATTTTTGGAAGAGAATTTTTTCTTATTTAATTAACTAAGAAAGAAAACATCATGTTATTACATTTAATATTTAAAAACAATGATTTCTCATTTTTTTAATATGAAGAAATTTCCAAATTCTTAGGGAATTCCGAGGGAAAACCATTTTCCCTCGGACTTCCCTCGGAATTCGGTAAATATATATTTTTTAAAATTAAGCACTACATAATAATTTGTTGATTTTAAATACAATCCATGACAATTATATGCATAATTAGTCAATAAAGTACGATAATTTTAGTTATTAAATGATTGAATTGATGGTTGTACCTATGTAATCAAACATTCGGTAAGTATTTCGAACGATATCATAACGTTAATGACACTCGTTTTATTTTAAATTAAAATCGAATTTAGTTTTCACATATTTTTGGAAGAGAATTTTTTCTTATTTAATTAACTAAGAAAGAAAACATCATGTTAGTACATTTAATATTTAAAAACAATGTTTTCTCATTTCTTTAATATTTAGAAATTTCCAAATTCCGAGGGAATTTGGAGGGATTTCCGAGGGAAAATGTTTTTCCCTCGGAATTCCCTCGGAATTCGGTAAATATATATTTTTTAAAATTAAGCACTACATAATAATTTGTTGATTTTAAATACAATCCATGACAATTATATGTATAATTAGTCAATAAAGTAAGATAATTTTAGTTATTAAATGATTGAATTGATGGTTATACCTATGTAATCAAACATTCGGTAAGTATTTCGAACGATATCATAACTTTAATGACACTCGTTTTATTTTAAATTAAAATCGAATTTCGTTTTCACATATTTTTGGAAGAGAATTTTTTCTTATTTAATTAACTAAGAAAGAAACATTATGTTTTTAAATTTAATATTTAAAAACAATGTTTTATCTTTTTTTTAATATTTAGAATTTTCCAAATTCTGAGGGAATTTCGAGGGATTTCCCTAGTAATTCGGTAAATATATATTTTTTAAAATTAAGCACTACATAATAATTTGTTTATTTTAAATACAATCCATGACAATTATATGTATAATTAGTCAATAAAGTAAGATAATTTTAGTTATTAAATGATTGAATTGATGGTTATACCAATGTAATCAAACATTCGGTAAGTATTTCGAACGATATCAAAACGTTAATGAAACTCGTTTTTTTTTAAATTAAAATCGAATTTCTTTTTCACATATTTTTGGAAGAGAATTTTTTCTTATTTAATTAACTAAGAAAGAAAACATCATGTTATTACATTTAATATTTAAAAACAATGTTTTATCTTTTTTTTAATATTTAGAATTTTCCAATTTCCGAGGAAATTCCGAGGGATTTCCGAGGGAAAATGTTTTTCCCTCGGAATTCGTTAATATATATTTTTTAAAATAAAGCACTACATAATAATTTGTTGATTTTAAATACAATCCATGACAATTATATGTATAATTAGTCAATAAAGTAAGATAATTTTAGTTATTAAATGATTGAATTGATGGTTATACCTATGTAATCAAACATTCGGTAAGTATTTCGAACGATATCAAAACGTTAATGACACTCGTTTTAATTTAAATTAAAATCGAATTTCGTTTTCACATATTTTTGGAAGAGAATTTTTTCTTATTTAATTAACTAAGAAAGAAAACATCATGTCATTACATTTAATATTTAAAAACAATGTTTTCTCATTTTTTTAATATTAAGAAATTTCCAAATTCTTAGGGAATTCCGAGGGAAAACCATTTTCCCTCGGACTTCCCTCGGAATTCGGTAAATATATATTTTTTAAAATTAAGCACTACATAATAATTTGTTGATTTTAAATACAATCCATGACAATTCTATGTATAATTTGTCAACAAAGTAAGATAATTTTAGTTATTAAATGATTTAATTTATGGTTATACCTATCTAATCAAACATTCGGTAAGTATTTCGAACGATATCATAACGTTAATGACACTCGTTTTATTTTAAATTAAATTCGAATTTCGTTTTCACATATTTTTGGAAGAGAATTTTTTCTTATTTAATTAACTAAGAAAGAAAATATCATGTTATTACATTTAATATTTAAAAACAATGATTTCTCATTTTTTTTAATATTAAGAAATTTCCAAATTCTTAGGGAATTCTGAGGGAAAACCATTTTCCCTCGGACTTCCCTCGGAATTCGGTAAATATATATTTTTTAAAATTAAGCACTACATAATAATTTGTTGATTTTAAATACAATCCATGACAATTATATGTATAATTAGTCAATAAAGTAAGATAATTTTAGTTATTAAATGATTGAATTGATGGTTATACCTATGTAATCAAACATTCGGTAAGTATTTCGAACGATATCATAACTTTAATGACACTCGTTTTATTTTAAATTAAAATCGAATTTCGTTTTCACATATTTTTGGAAGAGAATTTTTTCTTATTTAATTAACTAAGAAAGAAACATCATGTTTTTAAATTTAATATTTAAAAACAATGTTTTATCTTTTTTTTAATATTTAGAATTTTCCAAATTCGGAGGGAATTTCGAGGGATTTCCCTAGTAATTCGGTAAATATATATATTTTAAAATTAAGCACTACATAATAATTTGTTTATTTTAAATACAATCCAAGACAATTATATGTATAATTAGTCAATAAAGTAAGATAATTTTAGTTATTAAATGATTGAATTGATGGTTATACCAATGTAATCAAACATTCGGTAAGTATTTCGAACGATATCATAACGTTAATGACACTCGTTTTTTTTTAAATTAAAATCGAATTTCTTTTTCACATATTTTTGGAAGAGAATTTTTTCTTATTTAATTAACTAAGAAAGAAAACATCATGTTATTACATTTAATATTTAAAAACAATGTTTTATCTTTTTTTTAATATTTAGAATTTTCCAATTTCCGAGGAAACTCTGAGGGATTTCCGAGGGAAAATGTTTTCCCCACGGAATTCGTTAATATATATTTTTTAAAATAAAGCACTACATAATAATTTGTTGATTTTAAATACAATCCATGACAATTATATGTATAATTAGTCAATAAAGTAAGATAATTTTAGTTATTAAATGATTGAATTGATGGTTATACCTATGTAATCAAACATTCGGTAAGTATTTCGAACGATATCAAAACGTTAATGACACTCGTTTTATTTTAAATTAAAATCGAATTTCGTTTTCACATATTTTTGGAAGAGAATTTTTTCTTATTTAATTAACTAAGAAAGAAAACATCATGTTATTACATTTAATATTTAAAAACAATGTTTTCTCATTTTTTTAATATTAAGAAATTTCCAAATTCTTAGGGAATTCCGAGGGAAAACCATTTTCCCTCGGACTTCCCTCGGAATTCGGTAAATATATATTTTCTAAAATTAAGCACTACATAATAATTTGTTGATTTTAAATACAATCCATGACAATTCTATGTATAATTTGTCAACAAAGTAAGATAATTTTAGTTATTAAATGATTTAATTTATGGTTATACCTATCTAATCAAACATTCGGTAAGTATTTCGAACGATATCATAACGTTAATGACACTCGTTTTATTTTAAATTAAAATCGAATTTAGTTTTCACATATTTTTGGAAGAGAATTTTTTCTTATTTAATTAACTAAGAAAGAAAACATCATGTTATTACATTTAATATTTAAAAACAATGTTTTCGCATTTTTTTAATATTTAGAAATTTCCAAATTCCGCGAGATTTCCGAGGGAAAACCATTTTCCCTCGGAATTCCCTCGGAATTCGGTAAATATATATTTTTTAAAATTAAGCACTACATAATAATTTGTTTATTTTAAATACAATCCATGACAATTATATGTATAATTAGTCAATAAAGTAAGATAATTTTAGTTATTAAATGATTGAATTGATGGTTATACCAATGTAATCAAACATTCGGTAAGTATTTCGAACGATATCATAACGTTAATGACACTCGTTTTTTTTTAAATTAAATTCGAATTTCTTTTTCACATATTTTTGGAAGAGAATTTTTTCTTATTTAATTAACTAAGAAAGAAAACATCATGTTATTACATTTAATATTTAAAAACAATGATTTCTCATTTTTTTAATATTAAGAAATTTCCAAATTCTTAGGGAATTCCGAGGGAAAACCATTTTCCCTCGGACTTCCCTCGGAATTCGGTAAATATATAATTTTTAAAATTAAGCACTACATAATAATTTGTTGATTTTAAATACAATCCATGACAATTATATGTATAATTAGTCAATAAAGTAAGATAATTTTAGTTATTAAATGATTGAATTGATGGTTATACCTATGTAATCAAATATTCGGTAAGTATTTCGAATGATATCATAACGTTAATGAGACTCGTTTTATTTTAAATTAAATTCGAATTTCGTTTTCACATATTTTTGGAAGAGAATTTTTTCTTATTTAATTAACAAAGAAATAAAACATCATGTTATTACATTTAATATTTAAAAACAATGTTTTCTCTTTTTTTTAATATTTAGAAATATCCAAATTCTTAGGGATTTCCGAGGAAACCATTTTCCCTCGGAATTCCCTCGGAATTCGGTAAATATATATTTTTTAAAATTAAGCACTACATAATAATTTGTTGATTTTGAATACAATCCATGACAATTATATGTATAATTAGTCAATAAAGTACGATAATTTTAGTTATTAAATGCTTGAATTGATGCTTATACCTATGTAATCAAACATTCGGTAAGTATTTCGATTGATATCATAACGTTAATTACACTCGTTTTATTTTAAATTAAATTCGAATTTCGTTTTCACATATTTTTGGGAGAGAATTTTTTCTTATTTAATTAACTAAGAAAGAAAACATCATGTTATTACATTTAATATTTAAAAACAATGATTTCTCATTTTTTTTAATATTAAGAAATTTCCAAATTCTTAGGGAATTCCGAGGGAAAACCATTTTCCCTCGGACTTCCCTCGGAATTCGGTAAATATATATTTTTTAAAATTAAGCACTACATAATAATTTGTTGATTTTAAATACAATCCATGACAATTATATGTATAATTAGTCAATAAAGTAAGATAATTTTAGTTATTAAATGATTGAATTGATGGTTATACCTATGTAATCAAACATTTGGTAAGTATTTCGAACGATATCATAACGTTAATGACACTCGTTTTATTTTAAATTAAAATCGAATTTAGTTTTCACATATTTTTGGAAGAGAATTTTTTCTTATTTAATTAACTAAGAAAGAAACATCATGTTATTACATTTAATATTTAAAAACAATGTTTTATCTATTTTTTAATATTTAGAATTTTCCAAATTCCGTGGGAATTTCGAGGGATTTCCGAGGAAAAATGTTTTCCCCTCGGAAATCCCTCGGAATTCCTTCGGAATTCGGTAAATAGATATTTTTTAAAATCAGCACTACATAATAATTTGTTGATTTTAAATACAATCCATGACAATTATATGTATAATTAGTCAATAAATTAAGATAATTTGAGTTATTAAATGATTTAATTGATGTTATACCTATGTAATCAAACATTCGGTAAGTATTTCGAATGATATCAAAACGTTAATGACACTCGTTTTAATTTAAATTAAAATCAAATTTCATTTTCACATATTTTTGGAAGAGAATTTTTTCTTATTTAATTAACTAAGAAATAAAACATCATTTTATTACATTCAATATTGAAACACAATGTTTTCTCATTTTTTTAATATTAAGAAATTTCCAAATTCTTAGGGAATTCCGAGGGAAAACCATTTTCCCTCGGACTTCCCTCGGAATTCGGTAAATATATATTTTTTAAAATTAAGCACTACATAAAAATTTGTTGATTTTATATACAATCCATGATAATTATATGTATAATTAGTCAATAAAGTAAGATAATTTTAGTTATTAAATGATTGAATTGATGGTTATACCTATGTAATCAAACATTCGGTAAGTATTTCAAACGATATCATAACGTTAATGACACTCGTTTTATTTTAAATTAAAATCGAATTTCGTTTTCACATATTTTTGGAAGAGAATTTTTTCTTATTTAATTAACTAAGAAAGAAACATCATGTTATTACATTTAATATTTAAAAACAATGTTTTATCTATTTTTTAATATTTAGAATTTTCCAAATTCCGTGGGAATTTCGAGGGATTTCCGAGGGAAATTGTTTTTCCCTCGGAAATCCCTCGGAATTCTCTCGGAATTCGGTAAATATATATTTTTTAAAATTAAGCACTACATAATAATTTGTTGATTTTAAATACAATCCATGATAATTATATGTATAATTAGTCAATAAAGTAAGATAATTTTAGTTATTAAATGATTGAATTGATGGTTATACCTATGTAATCAAACATTCAGTAAGTATTTCGAATGATATCAAAACGTTAATGACACTCGTTTTATTTTAAATTAAAATCGAATTTCATTTTCACATATTTTTGGAAGAGAATTTTTTCTTATTTAATTAACTAAGAAAGAAAACATCATGTTATTACATTTAATATTTAAAAACAATGTTTTATCTTTTTTTTTAATATTTAGAAATTTCCAAATTCCGAGGGAATTCCGAGGGATTTCCGAGGGAAAATGTTTTTCCCCCGTAATTCGGTAAATATATATTTTTTAAAATTAAGTACTACATAATAATTTGTTGATTTTAAATACAATCCATGACAATTATATGTATAATTAGTCAATAAAGTAAGATAATTTTAGTTATTAAATGATTGAATTGATGGTTATACCTATGTAATCAAACATTCGGTACGTATTTCCAACGATATCATAACATTAATGACAATCGTTTTATTTTAAATTAAAATCGAATTTCGTTTTCACATATTTTTGGAGGAGAATTTTTTCTTATTTAATTAACTAAGAAATAAAACATCATGTTATTACATTTAATATTTAAAAACAATGTTTTCTCATTTTTTTAATATTAAGAAATTTCCAAATTCTTAGGGAATTCCGAGGGAAAACCATTTTCCCTCGGACTTCCCTCGGAATTCGATAAGTATATATTTTTTGAAATTAAGCACTACAAAATAATTTGTTGATTTTAAATACAATCCATGACAATTATATGTATAATTAGTCGGTAAAGTATGATAATTTTAGTTATTAAATGATTGAATTGATGGTTATACCTATGTAATCAAACATTCGGTAAGTATTTCGAACGATATCATAACGTTAATGACACTCGTTTTATTTTAAATTAAATTCGAATTTCGTTTTCACATATTTTTGGAAGAGAATTTTTTCTTATTTAATTAACAAAGAAATAAAACATCATATTATTACATTTAATATTTAAAAACAATGTTTTCTCGTTTTTTTAATATTTAGAAATATCCAAATTCCGAGGGAATTCCGAGGGATTTCCGAGGGAAAATGTTTTTCCCTCGGAAATCCCTCGGAATTCCCTCGGAATTCGGTAAATATATATTTTTTAAAATTAAGCACTACATAATAATTTGTTGATTTTAAATACAATCCATGATAATTTTATGTATAATTAGTCAATAAAGTAAGATAATTTTAGTTATTAAATGATTGAATTGATGGTTATACCTATGTAATCAAACATTCGGGAAGTATTTCGAACGATATCGTAACGTTAATGACACTCGTTTTATTTTAAATTAAAATCGAATTTCGTTTTCACATATTTTTTGAAGAGAATTTTTTCTTATTTAATTAACTAAGAAAGAAACATCATGTTATTACATTTAATTTTTAAAAACAATGTTTTATCTATTTTTTAATATTTAGAATTTTCCAAATTCCGTGGGAATTTCGAGGGATTTCCGAGGGAAAATGTTTTTCCCTCGGAAATCCCTCGGAATTCCTTCGGAATTCGGTAAATAGATATTTTTTAAAATTCAGCACTACATAATAATTTGTTGATTTTAAATACAATCCATGACAATTATATGTGTAATTATTCAATAAAGTAAGATAATTTTAGTTACTAAATGTTTTAATAGATGGTTATACCTATGTAATCAAACATTCGGTAAGTATTTCGAACGATATCATAACGTTAATGACACTCGTTTTATTTTAAATTAAAATCGAATTTCGTTTTCACATATTTTTGGAAGAGAATTTTTTCTTATTTAATTAACTAAGGAAGAAACATCAGGTTATTACAATTAATATTTAAAAACAATGTTTTATATATTTTTTAATATTTAGAATTTTCCAAATTCCGTGGGAATTTCGAGGGATTTCCGAGGGAAAATGTTTTTCCCTCGGAATTCCTTCGGAATTCGGTAAATAGATATTTTTTAAAATTCAGCACTACATAATAATTTGTTGATTTTAAATACAATCCATGACAATTATATGTATAATTAGTCCATAAATTCAGATAATTTTAGTTATTAAATGATTTAATTGATGTTATACCAATGCAATCAAACATTCGGTAAGTATTTCGAACGATATAAACGTTAATGACACTCGTTTTATTTTAAATTAAAATCGAATTTAGTTTTCACATATTTTGGAAGAGAATTTTTTCTTATTTAATTAACTAAGAAAGAAAACATCATGTTATTACATTCAATATTTAAAAACAATGTTTTCTCATTTTTTTTAATATTTAGAAATTTCCAAATTCCGAGGGAATTCAGAGGGATTTCCGAGGAAACCATTTTCCCTCGGAATTCCCTCGGAATTCGGTAAATATATATTTTTTAGAATTAAGCACTACATAATAATTTGTTGATTTTAAATACAATCCATGACAATTATATGTATAATTAGTCAATAAAGTAAGATAATTTTAGTTATTAAATGATTGAATTGATGGTTATACCTATTTAATCAAACATTCGGTAAGTATTTCGAACGATATCATAACGTTAATGACACTCGTTTTATTTTAAATTAAATTCTAATTTTGTTTTAACATATTTTTGGAAGAGAATTTTTTCTTATTTAATTAACTACGAAAGAAAACATCATGTTATTACATTTAATATTTAAAAACAATGATTTCTCATTTTTTTAATATTAAGAAATTTCCAAATTCTTAGGGAATTCCAAGGGAAAACCATTTTCCCAGGGATTTCCCTCGGAATTCGGTAAATATATATTTTTTAAAATTAAGCACTATATAATAATTTGTTGATTTTAAATACAATCCATGACAATTATATGTATAATTAGTCAATAAAGTAAGATAATTTTAGTTATTAAATGATATAATTGATGTTTATACCTATGTAATCAAACATTCGGTAAGGATTTCGAACGATATCATAACTTTAATGACACTCGTTTTTTTTTAAATTAAAATCGAATTTCGTTTTCACATATTTTTGGAAGAGAATTTTTTCTTATTTAATTAAATAAGAAAGAAAACATCATGTTATTACATTTGATATTTAAAAACAATGTTTTATCTTTTTTTTAATATTTAGAATTTTCCAAATTCCGAGGGAATTTCGAGGGATTTCCATCGGAATTCGGTAAATATATATTTTTTAAAATTAAGCACTACATAATAATTTGTTGATTTTAAATACAATCCATGACAATTATATGTATAATTAGTCAATAAAGTAAGATAATTTTAGTTATTAAATGATTGAATTGATGGTTATATCTATGTAATCAAACATTCGGTAAGTATTTCGAACGATATCAAAACGTTAATGTCACTCGTTTTATTTTAAATTAAAATCGAATTTCGTTTTCACATATTTTTGGAAGAGAATTTTTTCTTATTTAATTAACTAAGAAAGAAAACATCATGTTATTACATTTAATATTTAAAAACAATGTTTTATCTTTTTTTTAATATTTAGAATTTTCCAAATTCCGAGGGAATTCCGAGGGAAAATGTTTTTCCCTCGGAATTCGTTAATATATATTTTTTAAAATTAAGCTACATAACAATTTGTTGATTTTAAATACAATCCATAACAATTATATGTATAATTAATCAATAAATTAAGATAATTTTAGTTATTAAATGATTGAATTGATGGTTATACCTATGTAATCAAACATTCGGTAAGTATTTCGAACGATATCATAACGTTAATGACACTCGTTTTATTTTAAATTAAATTCGAATTTCGTTTTAACATATTTTTGGAAGAGAATTTTTTCTTATTTAATTAACTAAGAAAGAAAACATCAAGTTATTACATTTAATATTTAAAAACAATGATTTCTTATTTTTTTAATATTAAGAAATTTCCAAATTCCTAGGGAATTCCGAGGGAAAATGGTTTTCCCTCGGACTTCCCTCGGAATTCGGTAAATATATATTTTTTAAAAGTAAGCACTACATAATAATTTGTTGATTTTAAATACAATCCATGACAATTATATGTATAATTAGTCAATAAAGTAAGATAATTTTAGTTATTAAATGATTGAATTGATGGTTATACCTATGTAATCAAACATTCGGTAAGTATTTCGAACGATATCCAAACGTTAATGTCACTCGTTTTATTTTAAATTAAAATCGAATTTCGTTTTCACATATTTTTGGAAGAGAATTTTTTCTTATTTAATTAACTAAGAAAGAAAACATCATGTTATTACATTTAATATTTAAAAACAATGTTTTATCTTTTTTTTTGATATTTAGAATTTTCCAAATTCCGAGGGAATTCCGAGGGAAAATATTTTTCCCTCGGATTTCGGTAAATATATATTTTTTAAAATTAAGCACTACATAATAATTTGTTGATTTTAAATACAATCCATGACAATTATATGTATAATTAGTCAATAAAGTAAGATAATTTTAGTTATTAAATGATTGAATTGATGGTTATACCTATGTAATCAAACATTCGGTAAGTATTTCAAACGATATCATAACGTTAATGACACTCGTTTTATTTTAAATTAAATTCGAATTTCGTTTTCACATATTTTTGGAAGAGAATTTTTTCTTATTTAATTAACAAAGAAATAAAACATCATGTTATTACATTTAATATTTAAAAACAATGATTTCTCATTTTTTTAATATTAAGAAATTTCCAAATTCTTAGGGAATTCCGAGGGAAAACCATTTTCCCTCGGACTTCCCTCGGAATTCGGTAAATATATATTTTTTAAAATTAAGCACTACATAATAATTTGTTGATTTTAAATACAATCCATGACAATTATATGTATAATTAGTCAATAAAGTAAGATAATTTTAGTTATTAAATGATTTAATTGATAGTTATACCTATGTAATCAAACATTTGGTACGGATTTCGAACGATATCATAACTTTAATGACACTCGTTTTATTTTAAATTAAAATCGAATTTCGTTTTCACATATTTTTGGAAGAGAATTTTTTCTTATTTAATTAACTAAGAAAGAAAACATCATGTTATTACATTTGATATTTAAAAACAATGTTTTATCTTTTTTTTAATATTTAGAATTTTCCAAATTCCGAGGGAATTTCGAGGGATTTCCCTCGGAATTCGGTAAAAATATATTTTTTAAAATTAAGCACTACATAATAATTTGTTGATTTTAAATACAATCCATGACAATTATATGTATAATTAGTCAATAAAGTAAGATAATTTTAGTTATTAAATGATTTAATTGATGTTTATACCTATGTAATCAAACATTCGGTAAGGATTTCGAACGATATCATAACTTTAATGACACTCGTTTTTTTTAAAATTAAAATCGAATTTCGTTTTCACATATTTTTGGAAGAGAATTTTTTCTTATTTAATTAAATAAGAAAGAAAACATCATGTTATTACATTTGATATTCAAAAACAATGTTTTATCTTTTTTTTAATATTTAGAATTTTCCAAATTCCGAGGGAATTTCGAGGGATTTCCATCGGAATTCGGTAAATATATATTTTTTAAAATTAAGCACTACATAATAATTTGTTGATTTTAAATACAATCCATGACAATTATATGTATAATTAGTCAATAAAGTAAGATAATTTTAGTTATTAAATGATTGAATTGATGGTTATATCTATGTAATCAAAAATTCGGTAAGTATTTCGAACGATATCAAAACGTTAATGTCACTCGTTTTATTTTAAATTAAAATCGAATTTCGTTTTCACATATTTTTGGAAGAGAATTTTTTCTTATTTAATTAACTAAGAAAGAAAACATCATGTTATTACATTTAATATTTAAAAACAATGTTTTATCTTTTTTTTAATATTTAGAATTTTCCAAATTCATAGGGAATTCCGAGGGAAAATGTTTTTCCCTCGGAATTCGTTAATATATATTTTTTAAAATTAAGCTACATAATAATTTGTTGATTTTAAATACAATCCATAACAATTATATGTATAATTAATCAATAAATTAAGATAATTTTAGTTATTAAATGATTGAATTGATGGTTATACCTATGTAATCAAACATTCGGTAAGTATTTCGAACGATATCATAACGTTAATGACACTCGTTTTATTTTAAATTAAATTCGAATTTCGTTTTAACATATTTTTGGAAGAGAATTTTTTCTTATTTAATTAACTAAGAAAGAAAACATCATGTTATTACACTTAATATTTAAAAACAATGATTTCTTATTTTTTTAATATTAAGAAATTTCCAAATTCCTAGGGAATTCCGAGGGAAAACCATTTTCCCTCGGACTTCCCTCGGAATTCGGTAAATATATATTTTTTAAAAGTAAGCACTACATAATAATTTGTTGATTTTAAATACAATCCATGACAATTATATGTATAATTAGTCAATAAAGTAAGATAATTTTAGTTATTAAATGATTGAATTGATGGTTATACCTATGTAATCAAACATTCGGTAAGTATTTCGAACGATATCAAAACGTTAATGACACTCGTTTTATTTTAAATTAAAATCGAATTTCGTTTTCACATATTTATGGAAGAGAATTTTTTCTTATTTAATTAACTAAGAAAGAAAACATCATGTTATTACATTTAATATTTAAAAACAATGTTTTATCTTTTTTTTAATATTTAGAATTTTCCAAATTCCGAGGGAAAATGTTTTTCCCTCGGAATTCGTTAATATATATTTTTTAAAATTAAGCACTACATAATAATTTGTTGATTTTAAATACAATCCATAACAAGTATATGTATAATTAGTCAATAAAGTAAGATAATTTTAGTTATTAAATGATTGAATTGATGGTTATACCTATGTAATCAAACATTCGGTAAGTATTTCGAACGATATCCAAACTTTAATGTCACTCGTTTTATTTTAAATTAAAATCGAATTTCGTTTTCACATATTTTTGGAAGAGAATTTTTTCTTATTTAATTAACTAAGAAAGAAAACATCATGTTATTACATTTAATATTTAAAAACAATGTTTTATCTTTTTTTTAATATTTAGAATTTTCCAAATTCCGAGGGAATTCCGAGGGAAAATATTTTTCCCTCGGAATTCGGTAATTATATATTTTTTAAAATTAAGCACTACATAATAATTTGTTGATTTTAAATACAATCCATGACAATTATATGTATAATTAGTCAATAAAGTAAGATAATTTTAGTTATTAAATGATTGAATTGATGGTTATACCTATGTAATCAAACATTCGGTAAGTATTTCGAACGATATCATAACGTTAATGACACTCGTTTTATTTTAAATTAAATTCGAATTTCGTTTTCACATATTTTTGGAAGAGAATTTTTTCTTATTTAATTAACAAAGAAATAAAACATCATGTTATTACATTTAATATTTAAAAACAATGATTTCTCATTTTTTTAATATTAAGAAATTTCCAAATTCTTAGGGAATTCCGAGGGAAAACCATTTTCCCTCGGACTTCCCTCGGAATTCGGTAAATATATATTTTTTAAAATTAAGCACTACATAATAATTTGTTGATTTTAAATACAATCCATGACAATTATATGTATAATTAGTCAATAAAGTAAGATAATTTTAGTTATTAAATGATTTAATTGATGGTTATACCTATGTAATGAAACATTCGGTAAGGATTTCGAACGAGATCATAACTTTAATGACACTCGTTTTATTTTAAATTAAAATCGAATTTCGTTTTCACATATTTTTGGAAGAGAATTTTTTCTTATTTAATTAACTAAGAAAGAAAACATCATGTTATTACATTTGATATTTAAAAACAATGTTTTATCTTTTTTTTTTATATTTAGAATTTTCCAAATTCCGAGGGAATTTCGAGGGATTTCCCTCGAAATTCGGTAAATATATATTTTTTAAAATTAAGCACTACATAATAATTTGTTGATTTTAAATACAATCCATGACAATTATATGTATAATTAGTCAATAAAGTAAGATAATTTTAGTTATTAAATGATTTAATTGATGGTTATACCTATGTAATCAAACATTCGGTAAGGATTTCGAACGATATCATAACTTTAATGACACTCGTTTTTTTTTTAAATTAAAATCGAATTTCGTTTTCACATATTTTTGGAAGAGAATTTTTTCTTATTTAATTAACTAAGAAAGAAAACATCATGTTATTACATTTGATATTTAGAAACAATGTTTTATCTTTTTTTTAATATTTAGAATTTTCCAAATTCCGAGGGAATTTCGAGGGATTTCCCTCGGAATTCGGTAAATATATATTTTTTAAAATTAAGCACTACATAATAATTTGTTGATTTTAAATACAATCCATAACAATTATATGTATAATTAGTCAATAAAGTAAGATAATTTTAGTTATTAAATGATTGAATTGATGTTTATACCTATGTAATCAAACATTCGGTAAGTATTTCGAACGATATCAAAACTTTAATGTCACTCGTTTTATTTTAAATTAAAATCGAATTTCGTTTTCACATATTTTTGGAAGAGAATTTTTTCTTATTTAATTAACTAAGAAAGAAAACATCATGTTATTACATTTAATATTTAAAAACAATGTTTTATCTTTTTTTTAATATTTAGAATTTTCCAAATTCCGAGGGAATTCCGAGGGAAAATGTTTTTCCCTCGGAATTCGTTAATATATATTTTTTAAAATTAAGCACTACATAATAATTTGTTGATTTTAAATACAATCCATAACAATTATATGTATAATTAGTCAATAAATTAAGATAATTTTAGTTATTAAATGATTGAATTGATGGTTATACCTATGTAATCAAACATTCGGTAAGTATTTCGAACGATATCATAACGTTAATGACACTCGTTTTATTTTAAATTAAATTCGAATTTCGTTTTAACGTATTTTTGGAAGAGAATTTTTTTCTTATTTAATTAACTAAGAAAGAAAACATCATGTTATTACATTTAATATTTAAAAACAATGATTTCTTATTTTTTTAATATTAAGAAATTTCCAAATTCCTAGGGAATTCCGAGGGAAAACCATTTTCCCTCGGACTTCCCTCGGAATTCGGTAAATATATATTTTTTAAAAGTAAGCACTACATAATAATTTGTTGATTTTAAATACAATCCATGACAATTATATGTATAATTAGTCAATAAAGTAAGATAATTTTAGTTATTAAATGATTGAATTGATGGTTATACCTATGTAATCAAACATTCGGTAAGTATTTCGAACGATATCAAAACGTTAATGACACTCGTTTTATTTTAAATTAAAATCGAATTTCGTTTTCACATATTTTTGGAAGAGAATTTTTTCTTATTTAATTAACTAAGAAAGAAAACATCATGTTATTACATTTATATTTAAAAACAATGTTTTATCTTTTTTTTAATATTTAGAATTTTCCAAATTCCGAGGGAATTCCGAGGGAAAATGTTTTTCCCTCGGAATTCGTTAATATATATTTTTTAAAATTAAGCACTACATAATAATTTGTTGATTTTAAATACAATCCATAACAAGTATATGTATAATTAGTCAATAAAGTAAGATAATTTTAGTTATTAAATGATTGAATTGATGGTTATACCTATGTAATCAAACATTCGGTAAGTATTTCGAACGATATCATAACTTTAATGACACTCGTTTTATTTTAAATTAAATTCAAATTTCGTTTTAACATATTTTTGGAGGAGAATTTTTTCTGATTTAATTAACTAAGAAAGAAAACATCATGTTATTACATTTAATATTTAAAAACAATGATTTCTCATTTTTTTAATATTAAGAAATTTCCAAATTCCTAGGGAATTCCGAGGGAAAACTGGTTTTCCCTCGGACTTCCCTCGGAATTCGGTAAATATATATTTTTTAAAAGTAAGCACTATATAATAATTTGTTGATTTTAAATACAATCCATGACAATTATATGTATAATTATTCAATAAAGTAAGATAATTTTAGTTATTAAATGATTTAATTGATGGTTATACCTATGTAATCAAACATTCGGTAAGTATTTCGAACGATATCAAAACGTTAATGACACTCGTTTTATTTTAAATTAAAATAGAATTTCGTTTTCACATATTTTTGGAAGAGAATTTTTTCTTATTTAATTAACTAAGAAAGAAAACATCATGTTATTACATTTAATATTTAAAAACAATGTTTTATCTTTTTTTTAATATTTAGAAATTTCCAAATTCCGAGGGAATTCCGAGGGAAAATATTTTTCCCTCGGACTTCGGTAATTATATATTTTTTAAAATTAAGCACTACATAATAATTTGTTGATTTTAAATACAATCCATGACAATTATATGTATAATTAGTCAATAAAGTAAGATAATTTTAGTTATTAAATGATTGAATTGATGGTTATACCTATGTAATCAAACATTCGGTAAGTATTTCGAACGATATCATAACGTTAATGACACTCGTTTTATTTTAAATTAAATTCGAATTTCGTTTTCACATATTTTTGGAAGAGAATTTTTTCTTATTTAATTAACAAAGAAATAAAACATCATGTTATTACATTTAATATTTAAAAACAATGATTTCTCATTTTTTTAATATTAAGAAATTTCCAAATTCTTAGGGAATTCCGAGGGAAAACCATTTTCCCTCGGACTTCCCTCGGAATTCGGTAAATATATATTTTTTAAAATTAAGCACTACATAATAATTTGTTGATTTTAAATACAATCCATGACAATTATATGTATAATTAGTCAATAAAGTAAGATAATTTTAGTTATTAAATGATTTAATTGATGGTTATACCTATGTAATGAAACATTCGGTAAGGATTTCGAACGAGATCATAACTTTAATGACACTCGTTTTATTTTAAATTAAAATCGAATTTCGTTTTCACATATTTTTGGAAGAGAATTTTTTCTTATTTAATTAACTAAGAAAGAAAACATCATGTTATTACATTTGATATTTAAAAACAATGTTTTATCTTTTTTTTTTATATTTAGAATTTTCCAAATTCCGAGGGAATTTCGAGGGATTTCCCTCGAAATTCGGTAAATATATATTTTTTAAAATTAAGCACTACATAATAATTTGTTGATTTTAAATACAATCCATGACAATTATATGTATAATTAGTCAATAAAGTAAGATAATTTTAGTTATTAAATGATTTAATTGATGGTTATACCTATGTAATCAAACATTCGGTAAGGATTTCGAACGATATCATAACTTTAATGACACTCGTTTTTTTTTTAAATTAAAATCGAATTTCGTTTTCACATATTTTTGGAAGAGAATTTTTTCTTATTTAATTAACTAAGAAAGAAAACATCATGTTATTACATTTGATATTTAGAAACAATGTTTTATCTTTTTTTTAATATTTAGAATTTTCCAAATTCCGAGGGAATTTCGAGGGATTTCCCTCGGAATTCGGTAAATATATATTTTTTAAAATTAAGCACTACATAATAATTTGTTGATTTTAAATACAATCCATAACAATTATATGTATAATTAGTCAATAAAGTAAGATAATTTTAGTTATTAAATGATTGAATTGATGTTTATACCTATGTAATCAAACATTCGGTAAGTATTTCGAACGATATCAAAACTTTAATGTCACTCGTTTTATTTTAAATTAAAATCGAATTTCGTTTTCACATATTTTTGGAAGAGAATTTTTTCTTATTTAATTAACTAAGAAAGAAAACATCATGTTATTACATTTAATATTTAAAAACAATGTTTTATCTTTTTTTTAATATTTAGAATTTTCCAAATTCCGAGGGAATTCCGAGGGAAAATGTTTTTCCCTCGGAATTCGTTAATATATATTTTTTAAAATTAAGCACTACATAATAATTTGTTGATTTTAAATACAATCCATAACAATTATATGTATAATTAGTCAATAAATTAAGATAATTTTAGTTATTAAATGATTGAATTGATGGTTATACCTATGTAATCAAACATTCGGTAAGTATTTCGAACGATATCATAACGTTAATGACACTCGTTTTATTTTAAATTAAATTCGAATTTCGTTTTAACGTATTTTTGGAAGAGAATTTTTTTCTTATTTAATTAACTAAGAAAGAAAACATCATGTTATTACATTTAATATTTAAAAACAATGATTTCTTATTTTTTTAATATTAAGAAATTTCCAAATTCCTAGGGAATTCCGAGGGAAAACCATTTTCCCTCGGACTTCCCTCGGAATTCGGTAAATATATATTTTTTAAAAGTAAGCACTACATAATAATTTGTTGATTTTAAATACAATCCATGACAATTATATGTATAATTAGTCAATAAAGTAAGATAATTTTAGTTATTAAATGATTGAATTGATGGTTATACCTATGTAATCAAACATTCGGTAAGTATTTCGAACGATATCAAAACGTTAATGACACTCGTTTTATTTTAAATTAAAATCGAATTTCGTTTTCACATATTTTTGGAAGAGAATTTTTTCTTATTTAATTAACTAAGAAAGAAAACATCATGTTATTACATTTATATTTAAAAACAATGTTTTATCTTTTTTTTAATATTTAGAATTTTCCAAATTCCGAGGGAATTCCGAGGGAAAATGTTTTTCCCTCGGAATTCGTTAATATATATTTTTTAAAATTAAGCACTACATAATAATTTGTTGATTTTAAATACAATCCATAACAAGTATATGTATAATTAGTCAATAAAGTAAGATAATTTTAGTTATTAAATGATTGAATTGATGGTTATACCTATGTAATCAAACATTCGGTAAGTATTTCGAACGATATCATAACTTTAATGACACTCGTTTTATTTTAAATTAAATTCAAATTTCGTTTTAACATATTTTTGGAGGAGAATTTTTTCTGATTTAATTAACTAAGAAAGAAAACATCATGTTATTACATTTAATATTTAAAAACAATGATTTCTCATTTTTTTAATATTAAGAAATTTCCAAATTCCTAGGGAATTCCGAGGGAAAACTGGTTTTCCCTCGGACTTCCCTCGGAATTCGGTAAATATATATTTTTTAAAAGTAAGCACTATATAATAATTTGTTGATTTTAAATACAATCCATGACAATTATATGTATAATTATTCAATAAAGTAAGATAATTTTAGTTATTAAATGATTTAATTGATGGTTATACCTATGTAATCAAACATTCGGTAAGTATTTCGAACGATATCAAAACGTTAATGACACTCGTTTTATTTTAAATTAAAATAGAATTTCGTTTTCACATATTTTTGGAAGAGAATTTTTTCTTATTTAATTAACTAAGAAAGAAAACATCATGTTATTACATTTAATATTTAAAAACAATGTTTTATCTTTTTTTTAATATTTAGAAATTTCCAAATTCCGAGGGAATTCCGAGGGATTTCCGAGGGAAAATGTTTTTCCCCCGAAATTCGGTAAATATATATTTTTTAAAATTAAGCACTACATAATAATTTGTTGATTTTAAATACAATCCATGACAATTATATGTATAATTAGTCAATAAAGTAAGATAATTTTATGTAGCACCCGAGCGGAAGGTACCACATCCCCCGCACCGGGACCTGACCCAAATATGAAACGGACAATCCATACCCGAGCTAAATCACGGCGAACGGGGACGTACACACTCACTAAGCTAGGCGGGAACTAACTTTCGCAACCAAAGAGACAACAAAACAGAAAGAATACCAATGCGGAAGCAACATACATCCATCAATAATAGGATAAGCAAATAACAACGGGTTCAATTAGCATAGGTACCTAATCCCGAAAATCAATAAAATCATAGCACTTAAATTATGGTTTCTTGTAAACTCATACATAATTCATGATAGTGGTAACAATCAATACCAAATCTTACAACCTCCAACTTAAACAAATCATGGTTCGATACGCAGATGAACAGACTCTGACTTAACCGAAAGACTAACTAAACTGGACTTCCCGCCTAGCACTCCAAACCTGCAGATTACTAAAAACAATCCGGGTTCAGTCTATACGAGACTGGTGGGTATAAAATGAGGCATAAATAGCATATACAACAATATTTAACATTCACATGCAAGTTATAATCCCAAATGAGGTTTTAAAGCATTTCCCAAGAGGGTAAAAAAAAGAAGTCATCAAAAGGGATTATAACGTTCATTTCCATTCTTTAAGTCTTTTGTGGCCCGGCGAGTAGGCGTGCATTATCTCCAACCAACACCTCGTGTAGTTCATTAAACATTCTTTCTTTCTTTCTTTCATTCATGCATAACATTATTTTGTGCACATTCATGAACATTTACACCTTCTTCCTCCGGGTGATGGCCGGGTGATCGGCCCGAACCATCCATTCATTGACCAAAAGGGGAACATGACTCCCCAGATGGCACTCAGCGTCCATTCCTCGCTAACTCCTAACAAGGTCCGGTTACACCGTTCATTGGTGGGACTAGTGTGAGGGTTCACCGTCAGCCCATGCCTCCTCGGGTCACCACTCACACCAAGTCCCTGGGCCCCATTCTGTGCATAACATTCATTCTTTTCTCGCCAAAACATTTGGTAGGTTCATAAAATAAGGCTTACGTTTAAAATCATTGACTCAGGAAAACGACTCTATATACATATATACTTTTGGCTGAAATCTTTACACATTGAGAGTATATAGGGTCATTTAACTAAATAGAAGAGAAACCCACCTGTACGCCTCTTACCAACAATACCAAGAAGAAAGGAGACTCGAAAGTGTCCTATGAACCTGATATCTCCGCCCTGGAGAAACTGTACAAAGGACAATGTAACGCTTTCGTGAGACTCAAGACTCCAAATGAACCATATAAGACGCACGGCATGCAATGATCATGGGATGAGATGCATAAGAAGTAAAATGACGTTAAGAAGTCATGATATCAAGCAATTCACTCAAAATGTTCAAGTACGTACAACATATGAAGGTTCCATATTCATTCGTTCTATAATTTTACGAATCAATTCAACTCGAGCCATACATTCCATGTAATAATCCCAAACACATACCATGCTAAGCTTAATTTGGAAATTAGATAAAATAAGGTCATCCAAGGTATTTACATAAATATGAGCATGAAATGATATCAATTTATTTCCATAATTTTACATAGTATAAACAATTCATGATATTTATAAATATAAATTAGAAATAACAATTAAGACTTAATATCTACGTAAACTACATGCATGCATTAAAATCAAACAACACTCATATAATTCATGCATGCATTAGAAATATATATATATACGTACATAAGCTACATGCATAATCTATAGGTATAATATATGTAGAAACCCTAGGCTATGGCGGCGTATGTGTTGAGAAGACAGAGCAATTAGGGTTTCAAAAGTAAAGTCTTATTTCTCAAAGTAAGTATGTACAGAAATGGGCATAGAGACCCAATATAAATACAACACCTGTCTAACGGTCATAAGGACGCGTAGAAGAAACGCTATCAAAGTTTAATACAAACACGACTCTTTTAAGGTAAAAAGCCGTAAAACAAATAATAAAAATATAAAATCCAACACACCCCCTCAAGTTGGAGCTTCGTTGAATAGGAAGCCCAACTTGCACAAGATACGGCGAAATAATGGTCCCCCAAGTGACTTAGTAAAAAGATCAGCTAGTTGTTGAGTGGTGTTGACATGTTGGAGGGAAAGAAATCCTTGCTTGAACTGATTTCGGACAAGATGACAGTCAATTTCCAGGTGCTTCGTACGCTCATGGAACACCGGATTTTCAGCAATGTGGATGGCAGCGTTGTTGTCGCACCATAGGTCAATAGGTAAGATGACAGGAATCTGCAGATCTTTGAGCAAGTAGCTCAGCCATTGGAGTTCACACACCGTTGCTCCTAAACTTCTGTACTCCGCCTCACAAGACGATCTGCTCATAGTGGGTTGCTTCTTGGTCTTCCAGGAAATGAGGGAAGGTCCTAACAAAACACAATACCCAGTCAGTGATTTGCGAGTTAGAGCACAAGTTGCCCAGTCTGCGTCACTATACGCAGAGAGGACAAGAGAATTATTGGCTGGAAAGAATAAACCAGCACTTTGGGTGCCTGCAAGATAACGTAAAATATGAGATGCCGCTTCCCAATGGGATTGCATAGGAGCAGCAACAAATTGACTCAATTGCTGCACAGGATAACTTAAGTCAGGTCTTGACAAATTTAAATATAGCAACCTACCAATGAGACGCCGGTATTTAGCAATATCCTGAAATGGTTCATCATTAGAAACATTAAACTTATACCCAGAAGATAAAGGAGTAATAGCAGGCTTACAGCCCTGCATCCCAGTATCAATAAGTAAGTCATGAATATACTTCTTTTGGGTTATCACCATGCCATTAGAGCATCTAAAGATTTCCAGACCCAGAAAGTATTTGGCAGGCCCCAAATCTTTGATAGTAAAAGTATGATGCAAGTATTTCTTGACATCCAAGATGACAGAGTCATCAGAACCTGAAATTAACACATCATCAACATAAACAAGCAATATAATAAAGCAAGAGTCCTTAGTGTAAGTAAACAAGCAATGGTCATTTGAAGACTGTACAAATCCATAGGCCAGCAGTTTAGTGGTAAACTCAAGGTTCCACTGTCTAGAGGCCTGCTTAAGCCCATAAAGAGACTTCCTTAATTTGCAAACCTGTCCAGGTTTGAATTTGGTAAACCCCTCAGGAGGTAAAAGATAGACATCTTCATCTAAGTAGCCATGCAAGAATGCATTGTTAATATCCAGTTGATAAAGACCCCAACCTTTAGTTGAAACAACAGCAAGAAAAACCCTAACAGTAACCAATTTAGCAACTGGGGAGAAACTATCATAGTAGTCAATGCCAAAGGTTTGATTAAAACCTTTGGCTACTAATCTAGCCTTATATCTATCAATAGAGCCATCTGGGTTATACTTAACTTTGTAAACCCATTTTGAACCTATAGCTCTCTTTCCAGGAGGCAATTCAACCAACTCCCAAGTGTTATTGGAATCAAGTGCATTCAGTTCCTGATCCATAGCCTGTACCCACTCTGAATACTTGACAGCTTGAGTATAGGATATGGGCTCAGGAACAGGTGCAATTTTAGTCATGAAAGCCATATAGCTAGCAGCATAAGGAAAGTCAGTACCATGTGTTAAGGATTCACTCTTATCAGAGGGTACCTCAAAGTTAGCAACACAGACATAATCTTTCATCCAGGTAGGAGTGGACCTAACTCTCTGACTGACCCTAAGTTCAGGCACATTGGAAGTACTAGTGCCATCTGAAGAACTAGAATGATCCACATGATTATTTTCTGCATTAATAACTGTCCCAGATTCAGAGGGATCAGACCAAGGGTTCATGTCATGAGTGTGAATTTGAGGAGTGATGTCAACTGGTAAGTTATTGTGTTGAAAAGGGAAAAAATTTTCAACAAATTTGACATCCCTAGAGATCAGCACAGTTTTAGAATTCAGATCATACAGTTTGTATCCCTTTCTTCCTTGTACATGACCTATCATTACACATTTTAAAGCCCTAGGACAGAATTTACTTTTCCCAGGTCCATTGTCAAGGGCATAACACAGACATCCAAAGGTTCTAACATCAACATAATCAGGTTTATTTTGGAAAAGCTTAAAATATGGGGTATCCCAATTCAAAACCCTGCTAGGCAGCCTATTAATCAAATAAGTTGCATGCAGAACCGCATCACCCCAGAATTCAATAGGAAGATTAGATTGAAACATAAGGGCCCTAGCAATTTGTAAGAGATGTTTGTGTTTAATCTCCACAACCCCATTCTGTTGTGGAGTATAAACACAACTTCTTTGATGTATGATACCCTTCTCTTGGAAGAGAGTTTTGCAATTGAAATTTACAAACTCTCTTCCAGTATCACTTCGTATGGTTTTGACAGTTTTTCCAAATTGTGTTTGAACATAAGCTAAAAATTCTTTAAGTATTGAATAAACATGATCTTTATAAGGCATTAAGTATGTCCAAACACACCTAGAAAAATCATCCACGATAGTAAGGAAATAATGACATCCAGAATGGGTTTTAACCTTGTAGGGACCCCAAAGATCTATGTGAATAAGATCAAAGGGCCCCTTTGAAGTAATAGAACTGGTGGGAAAAGGCAACCTGTGCTGCTTTGATAATTGGCAGACATCACAAACCATATCATTAGTAGTAATGTTCATAGGAATATGCAAGTGTTTCATGACAGTAATAGAAGCATGCCCCAGTCTTTGATGCCAAAGTTCAGAATTCCTAGAACTAACATTCAAACAGTTATTTTCCCTGCTAAAAGCAACAGCAGGATTATTCAAACCACAATCCTTGAGGTGTTCAGTATCAGTCCCAAGGAATTTAATGTTCTCAGAAACAACAGTAGCATGTTGTATAACAACATTGTTCGTATTAAAAATGTAAAGACAGTTACAAGTCTGTCCAGAAGCAAGAGGCTCTTTAGTTCTCTGGACCTGCAGAGTCCAATTAGTTTTAGAAAACACAAACTCACTGTTAGTGGCAACAGTGAGTTTATTTACAGAAATCAGGTTAAACTTGAAAGTGGGGATGTAAAGCACATTTTCAAGGACAATTTTATCAGATAATCTAACAGTTCCAATGAACTTAACATCATAGGAGTTGCCATCAGGCAAAAATATAGGTATTCTGCTTTTAGGTTCATCATAAGTTTCAAACAATTCAATTTTAGAACATATATGACTGGTGGCCCCAGAATCAATGATCCAGTGATAAGAATCCAACTGATCAGAACAGGATAGAATGAAATGACATGAGATACCTGAGAACTCAGAACTGAAATGCAGTTGCTCTGGACCTGCAGACTTGTTTTCCTTGAAAAATTTGAGAAGTTCCTGTCTTATGAGATCAGACATGTTAGTATTGGAATGGGGAACAGAAGGTGCAGACTCATGAAGCATTTCCAGTGGAGACTCAGCCACATTGGCTAGGGTTCTGAAAGTCTTTTTTGAAGAATTTGCTCCACTAGTCTTGCTTTCTTTGTAAGCTTTGTACCATTCTGGTTCCCCAGTGAGTTTGAAACATGAATCAGTGTTATGAGTGTCGCTATTGCACACATCACAGTGTCTATTTGCCTTATCCTTTCTTTTGTTGATGCCTTTACCCATACCAGACCCTCTATTGTTGACATTCTTAGAGTACATCACAGAATTTGTGGGGATATCCCCAAACACAACATGGACATCTCTTTGAGACTCTACCCTGGATATAATAGAATAGGCCTTATTTACAGAAGGAAGAGGATCCATAACTAATATTTGGTTCCTAACAGCATTGTAGGAATCGTTGAGGCCCATAAGGAACTGTATAAGCATGTCAGAGGACTGAGACTCATGAATATATTTCAAAACAGCACAAGCAGTGCCAGCGGTACAGGTAGGAGGATCATTGAGATTGGCTAATTCATCCCATAGTAGCTTCAAACGATTGAAATAGGAGGCTAGAGACAGATTACCTTGAGCGATAGAGCTAATATCGCGTTTTAATTGGTAAAGCAGAGGACCGTTACACTGACCGTATCGCTGTTCCAGGTCATCCCAAAGCTCTTTGGCTGTGCTCGCATAGAGGAAGCTTTGATGAATTTCTGGTGCCAAAGAGTTGAGAAGCCACGCCTTGACTGTACTATCCACTCTCTTCCAAGTTTTGTAACTTGGATCATCAAGCGGTGGCAGATCTGCAGAACCGTCGACGAATCCAAGCTTCATCTTGGATTCCAACGCAATCTTCATGGTCCGTCTCCAGGTTAGGAAGTTCTTTCCTTCCATGGTAACAGTGACGACTGACAGTAGCGAAGAATCGCTATTTGATATGGTGAGAGATTCATCTTTAGATGATGAGGCAGCAGTAATCGCCTTCAATTTATCGGCATCAGTGGCCATAGGAAGGAAATTGGTCAAACAAACGGAGAAGGAAGGAAAACAATCGGTGAATCAACGGAAAAAATGCAGCGGAAAGCAGGATTAAACAGCAGAGATCAGCGGAAGAAGAAGAAGAGCAGGATCTAACTTGCTCTTGATACCATGTAGAAACCCTAGGCTATGGCGGCGTATGTGTTGAGAAGACAGAGCAATTAGGGTTTCAAAAGTAAAGTCTTATTTCTCAAAGTAAGTATGTACAGAAATGGGCATAGAGACCCAATATAAATACAACACCTGTCTAACGGTCATAAGGACGCGTAGAAGAAACGCTATCAAAGTTTAATACAAACACGACTCTTTTAAGGTAAAAAGCCGTAAAACAAATAATAAAAATATAAAATCCAACAATATATATATATATATTCATTACATGCACCACTACATACTCCACACAACTTGGGACAATATAATAAACATATATCAGCCAAGACATCCATGCAAAACATAATTAAAAAGAAGGAGACACAGTTCACGCAGCCGCAGTCAACAGGGGTCGAAACTTCTCAAAATCAAGGTCGCGGGCGCGATAACAAATAAGCAGGACAGAGGTCGCGGGCGCGACCTCATAATTCGAGAGAAAATAAAATGGCAGCCGCGGCCGCGACCAAGAATGGTCTTGGAGCGATCGCGGCCGCGACCTCACGCTCCAGCAACAACAACGCAGAAAACAGAGCAGCAACTTGACCAGGCTTCAACCCACAATTAACCAATTTACTCAATCAAGAAAGAGCAGCAAATATTCAGAAAATCCTTTCCAAAACAAGCTCCAAAATCGCAGCAAAGCATGAGAACGTGAGCAAGGAGGAAAGAGTTCCAGTTTCACAAATTTCTTCAAAGTTCAACAATGGCAACTCTAAGAATTCACAACCACCAGGTAAAACAACTCCACAGGAATGAAAAGGGATGCCTACTGATCAATTATCATGCATTAAACACCAAGAAAGCACATGGAATCATGAAAGATCAACATATGAGCTCTAACCCTTACTAACCATTCATGCCTCCAATCTCCATGAAAACTAGCTCAAAATTAGGGATGCATGGTTCAAAATGACCACAATAGAATGTATAACACAACCCTAAACTCACCTTGTGGATTGGATGGAAGATGGAAGAGATTTGAGCTTGAATCTCCAAGGTTGGCTTGAGTTACGGGAATGACTGGAACAGAGGAAGAATGGCTGAATTTCTCTAAGTGCTGAGGGTTATCTCGGTTTGGGGTGGTTAAGGATGGTTAGAGGGTTGAGTTAGGGTTCTAAAGAATCAAACCATGGTTAATTTGGTCAAGGTTTGAATAAGATATGTTCATTTTAATAAACTGTGGCAGATTTGCTGTCCGTTTCGTGTTTCGGTTGAATTTCGGAGGTTCAAATAACTTTGGAAAAATATAAGGCTAAGTTCATTAAACTCGAATTTTCGTTGCGAGTTTAGCGAAGTTGACGAAACTCGAATCCGAATTTCCTAGCTCAAGATATCAAATACGGAACCAAGGGTGCGCTAAGTGCTCGTTAGCCCCCAACTTGGTTCCACAATTCAAAATAAATTCGTAACTAATACAAATGAACCCGTAAACATGAAACGAGCATATATTCATATTCCTGACACGTATATCTCGGACATATTAAATTTTCACGAAATTTCGATATCAAATCGTATAAGAACGAAACTCGTTTATAACACTCATGAACAATGCATTTATAAATTCATAATATTCCATAAAATTTAACAAAAATAAATTTAAACCCATTTTTAAATATAATCGAAGTGCGTGAATTAATTATACGTTAAATTAAAGTGCATGAATTCAATTTAAATTAAATATTAATACATTAAGATATAAATTTACTATTAATGTAATTGAGATATAATGTCGACGAAATCACATACATTTAATATATAAAATTAAAATTTACAAAACACTTATAAACAATTAATTTGCGCAATTTGGTAAACACATACGTCATACTATACGACTGAAAAACCGGGGCGTTACATTTTAGTTATTAAATGATTGAATTGATGGTTATACCTATGTAATCAAACATTCGGTAAGTATTTCCAACGATATCATAACGTTAATGACAATCGTTTTATTTTAAATTAAAATCGAATTTCGTTTTCACATATTTTTGTAAGAGAATTTTTTCTTATTTAATTAACAAAGAAAGAAAACATCATGTTATTACATTTAATATTTAAAAACAATGTTTTATCTTTTTTTAATATTTAGAATTTTCCAAATTCCGAGGGAATTCCGAGGGATTTCCGAGGGAAAATGTTTTTCCCCCGAAATTCGGTAAATATATATTTTTTAAAATTAAGCACTACATAATAATTTGTTGATTTTAAATACAATCCATGACAATTATATGTATAATTAGTCAATAAAGTAAGATAATTTTAGTTATTAAATGATTGAATTGATGGTTATACCTATGAAATCAAACATTCGGTAAGTATTTCGAACGATATCAAAACGTTAATGACACTCGTTTTATTTTAAATTAAAATCGAATTTCGTTTTCACATATTTTTGGAAGAGAATTTTTTATTATTTAATTAACAAAGAAAGAAAACATCATGTTATTACATTTAATATTTAAAAACAATGTTTTATCTTTTTTTAATATTTAGAATTTTCCAAATTCCGAGGGAATTCCGAGGGAAAATGTTTTTCCCTCGGAATTCGGTAAATATATATTTTTTAAAATTAAGCACTACATAATAATTTGTTGATTTTAAATACAATCCATGACAATTATATGTATAATTAGTCAATAAAGTAAGATAATTTTGGTTATTAAATGATTGAATTTATGGTTATACCTATGAAATCAAACATTCGGTAAGTATTTCGAACGATATCATAACGTTAATGACAATCGTTTTATTTTAAATTAAAATCGAATTTCGTTTTCACATATTTTTGGAAGAGAATTTTTTCTTATTTAATTAAGTAAGAAATTAAACATCATGTTATTACATTTAATATTTAAAAACAATGTTTTCTCTTTTTTTTTAATATTTAGAAATTTCCAATTTCCGAGGGATTTCCAAGGGAAAACCATTTTCCCTCGGAATTCCCTCGGAATTCGGTAAATATATATTTTTTAAAATTTAGCCCTACATAATAATTTGTTGATTTTAAATACAATCCATGACAATTATATGTATAATTAGTCAATAAAGTAAGATAATTTTAGTTATTAAATGATTGAATTGATGGTTATACCTATGTAATCAAACATTCGGTAAGTATTTCGAACGATATCATAACGTTAATGACACTCGTTTTATTTTAAATTAAATTCAAATTTCTTTTTCACATATTTTTGGAAGAGAATTTTTTCTTATTTAATTAACTAAGAAAGAAAACATCATGTTATTACATTTAATATTTAAAAACAATGATTTTTCATTTTTTTAATATTAAGAAATTTCCAAATTCTTAGGGAATTCCGAGGGAAAACCATTTTCCCTCGGACTTCCCTCGGAATTCGGTAAATATATATTTTTTAAAATTAAGCACTACATAATAATTTGTTGATTTTAAATACAATCCATGACAATTATATGCATAATTAGTCAATAAAGTACGATAATTTTAGTTATTAAATGATTGAATTGATGGTTGTACCTATGTAATCAAACATTCGGTAAGTTTTTCGAACGATATCATAACGTTAATGACACTCGTTTTATTTGAAATTAAATTCGAATTTCGTTTTCACATATTTTTGGAAGAGAATTTTTTCTTATTTATTTAACTAAGAAATAAAACATCATGTTATTACATTTAATATTTAAAAAATATGATTTCTCATTTTTTTAATATTAAGAAATTTCCAAATTCTTAGGGAATTCCGAGGGAAAACCATTTTCCCTCGGACTTCCCTCGGAATTCGGTAAATATATATTTTTTAAAATTAAGCACTACATAATAATTTGTTGATTTTAAATACAATCCATGACAATTATATGTGTAATTATTCAATAAAGTAAGATAATTTTAGTTACTAAATGTTTTAATAGATGGTTATACCTATGTAATCAAACATTCGGTAAGTATTTCGAACGATATCATAACGTTAATGACACTCGTTTTATTTTAAATTAAAATCGAATTTCGTTTTCACATATTTTTGGAAGAGAATTTTTTCTTATTTAATTAACTAAGAAAGAAAACATCCTGTTATTACATTTAATATTTAAAAACAATGTTTTATCTTTTTTTTAATATTTAGAATTTTCCAAATTCCGAGGGAATTTCGAGGGATTTCCCTCGGAATTCGGTAAATATATATATTTTAAAATTTAGCACTACATAACAATTTGTCGATTTTAAATACAATCCATGACAATTATATGTATAATTAGTCAATAAAGTAAGATAATTTTAGTTATTAAATGATTGAATTGATGGTTATACCTATGTAATCAAACATTCGGTAAGTATTTCGAACGATATCAAAACGTTAATGACACTCGTTTTATTTTAAATTAAAATTGAATTTCGTTTTCACATATTTTTGGAAGAGAATTTTTTTTTATTTAATTAACTAAGAAAGAAAACATCATGTTATTACATTTAATATTTAAAAACAATGTTTTATCTTTTTTTTAATATTTAGAATTTTCCAAATTCCGAGGGAATTTCGAGGGATTTCCGAGGGAAAATGTTTTTCCCTCGGAAATCCCTCGGAATTCGGTAAATATATATTTTTTAAAATTTAGCACTACATAATAATTTGTTGATTTTAAATACAATCCATGACAATTATATGTATAATTATTCAATAAAGTAAGATAATTTTAGTTATTAAATGATTTAATTGATAGTTATACCTATGTAATCAAACATTCGGTAAGTATTTCGAACGATATCATAACGTTAATGACACTCGTTTTTTTTTAAATTAAATTCGAATTTCGTTTTCACATATTTTTGGAAGAGAATTTTTTCTTATTTAATTAAGTAAGAAATGAAACATCATGTTATTACATTTAATATTTAAAAACAATGTTTTCTCTTTTTTTTTAATATTTAGAAATTTCCAAATTCCGAGGGATTTCCGAGGGAAAACCATTTTCCCTCGGAATTCCCTCGGAATTCGGTAAATATATATTTTTTAAAATTTAGCCCTGCATAATAATTTGTTGATTTTAAATACAATCCATGACAATTATATGTATAATTAGTCAGTAAAGTAAGATAGTTTTAGTTATTAAATGATTGAATTGATGGTTATACTTATGTAATCAAACATTCGGTAAGTATTTCGAACGATATCATAACGTTAATGACACTCGTTTTATTTTAAATTAAATTAAATTTCGTTTTCACATATTTTTGGAAGAGAATTTTTTCTTATTTAATTAACTAAGAAAGAAAACATCATGTTATTACATTTAATATTTAAAAACAATGATTTCTCATTTTTTTAATATTAAGAAATTTCCAAATTCTTAGGGAATTCCGAGGGAAAACCATTTTCCCTCGGACTTCCCTCGGACTTCGGTAAATATATATTTTTTAAAATTAAGCACTACATAATAATTTATTGATTTTAAATACAATCCATGACAATTATATGTATCATTAGTCAATAAAGTAAGATAATTTTAGTTATTAAATGATTGAATTGATGGTTATACCTATGTAATCAAACATTCGGTAAGTATTCCGAACGATATCAAAACGTTAATGACACTCGTTTTATTTTAAATTAAGATCGAATTTCGTTTTCACATATTTTTGGAAGAGAATTTTTTATTATTTAATTAACAAAGAAAGAAAACATCATGTTATTACATTTAATATTTAAAAACAATGTTTTATATTTTTTTAATATTTAGAATTTTCCAAATTCCGAGGGAATTCCGAGGGAAAATGTTTTTCCCTCGGAATTCGGTAAATATATATTTTTTAAAATTAAGCACTACATAATAATTTGTTGATTTTAAATACAATCCATGACAGTTATATGTATAATTAGTCAATAAAGTAAGATAATTTGAGTTATTAAATGATTGAATTGACGGTTATACCTATGAAATCAAACATTCGGTAAGTATTTCGAACGATATCATAACGTTAATGACAATCGTTTTATTTTAAATTAAAATCGAATTTCGTTTTCACATATTTTTGGAAGAGAATTTTTTCTTATTTAATTAAGTAAGAAATTAAACATCATGTTATTACATTTAATATTTAAAAACAATGTTTTCTCTTTTTTTTTAATATTTAGAAATTTCCAATTTCCGAGGGATTTCCAAGGGAAAACCATTTTCCCTCGGAATTCCCTCGGAATTCGGTAAATATATATTTTTTAAAATTTAGCCCTACATAATAATTTGTTGATTTTAAATACAATCCATGACAATTATATGTATAATTAGTCAATAAAGTAAGATAATTTTAGTTATTAAATGATTGAATTGATGGTTATACCTATGTAATCAAACATTCGGTAAGTATTTCGAACGATATCATAACGTTAATGACACTCGTTTTATATTAAATTAAATTCAAATTTCTTTTTCACATATTTTTGGAAGAGAATTTTTTCTTATTTAATTAACTAAGAAAGAAAACATCATGTTATTACATTTAATATTTAAAAACAATGATTTCTCATTTTTTTAATATTAAGAAATTTCCAAATTCTTAGGGAATTCCGAGGGAAAACCATTTTCCCTCGGACTTCCCTCGGAATTCGGTAAATATATATTTTTTAAAATTAAGCACTACATAATAATTTGTTGATTTTAAATACAATCCATGACAATTATATGCATAATTAGTCAATAAAGTACGATAATTTTAGTTATTAAATGATTGAATTGATGGTTGTACCTATGTAATCAAACATTCGGTAAGTTTTTCGAACGATATCATAACGTTAATGACACTCGTTTTATTTGAAATTAAATTCGAATTTCGTTTTCACATATTTTTGGAAGAGAATTTTTTCTTATTTATTTAACTAAGAAATAAAACATCATGTTATTACATTTAATATTTAAAAAATATGATTTCTCATTTTTTTAATATTAAGAAATTTCCAAATTCTTAGGGAATTCCGAGGGAAAACCATTTTCCCTCGGACTTCCCTCGGAATTCGGTAAATATATATTTTTTAAAATTAAGCACTACATAATAATTTGTTGATTTTAAATACAATCCATGACAATTATATGTGTAATTATTCAATAAAGTAAGATAATTTTAGTTACTAAATGTTTTAATAGATGGTTATACCTATGTAATCAAACATTCGGTAAGTATTTCGAACGATATCATAACGTTAATGACACTCGTTTTATTTTAAATTAAAATCGAATTTCGTTTTCACATATTTTTGGAAGAGAATTTTTTCTTATTTAATTAACTAAGAAAGAAACATCATGTTATTACATTTAATATTTAAAAATAATATTTTATCTATTTTTTATTATTTAGAAATTTCCAAATTCCGAGGGAATTTCGAGGGATTTCCGAGGGAAAATGTTTTTCCCTCGGAAATCCCTCGGAATTCCTTCGGAATTGGGTAAATACATATTTTTTAAAATTCAGCACTACATAATAATTTTGTTGATTTTAAATACAATCCATGACAATTATATGTATAATTAGTCAATAAAGTAAGATAATTTTAGTTATTAAATGATTGAATTGATGGTTATACCTATGTAATCAAACATTCGGTAAGTATTTCGAACGATTTCATAAAGTTAATGACACTCGTTTTATTTTAAATTAAATTCGAATTTCGTTTTCACATATTTTTGGAAGAGAAATTTTTCTTATATAATTAACTAAGAAAGAAAACATCATATTATTACATTTAATATTTAAAAACAATGATTTCTCATTTTTTTAATATTAAGAAATTTCAAAATTCTTAGGGAATTCCGAGGGAAAACCATTTTCCCTCGGACTTCCCTCAGAATTGGTAAATATATATTTTTTAAAATTAAGCACTACATAATAATTTGTTGATTTTAAATACAATCCATGACAATTATATGTATAATTATTCAATAAAGTAAGATAATTTTAGTTATTAAATGATTTAATTGATGGTTATACCTATGTAATCAAACATTCGGTAAGTATTTCGAACGATATCAAAACGTTAATGACACTCGTTTTATTTTAAATTAAAATCGAATTTCGTTTTCACATATTTTTGGAAGAGAATTTTTTCTTATTTAATTAAGTAAGAAAGAAACATCATGTTATTACATTTAATATTTAAAAACAATATTTTATCAATTTTTTAATATTTAGAATTTTCCAAATTCCGAGGGAATTTCGACGAATTTCCCTCGGAATTCGGTAAATATATATTTTTTAAAATTAAGCACTACATAATAATTTGTTGATTTTAAATTCAATCCATGACAATTATATGTATAATTAGTCAATAAAGTAAGATAATTTTAGTTATTAAATGATTGAATTGATGGTTATACCTATGTAATCAAACATTCGGTAAGTATTTCGAACGATATAAAAACGTTAATGACACACTTTTTATTTTAAATTAAATTCGAATTTCGTTTTAACATATTTTTGGAAGAGAATTTTTTCTTATTTAATTAACTAAGAAAGAAAACATCATGTTATTACATTTAATATTTAAAAACAATGATTTCTCATTTTTTTAATATTAAGAAATTTCCAAATTCTTAGGGAATTCTGAGGGAAAACCATTTTCCCTCGGACTTCCCTCGGAATTCGGTAAATATATATTTTTTAAAATTAAGCACTACATAATAATTTGTTGATTTTAAATACAATCCATGATAATTATATGTATAATTATTCAATAGAGTAAGATAATTTTAGTTATTAAATGATTTAATTGATGGTTATACCTATCTAATCAAACATTCGGTAAGTATTTCGAACGATATCATAACGTTAATGACACTCGTTATATTTTAAAATAAAATCGAATTTCGTTTTAACATATTTTTGGAAGAGAATTTTTTCTTATTTAATTAACTAAGAAAGAAACATCAAGTTATTACATTTAATATTTAAATACAATGTTTTATCTATTTTTTATTATTTAGAAATTTCCAAATTCCGAGGGAATTTCGAGGGATTTCCGAGGGAAAATGTTTTTCCCTCGGAAATCCATCGGAATTCCTTCGGAATTGGGTAAATACATATTTTTTAAAATTCAGCACTACATAATAATTTTGTTGATTTTAAATACAATCCATGACAATTATATGTATAATTAGTCAATAAAGTAAGATAATTTTAGTTATTAAATGATTGAATTGATGGTTATACCTATGTAATCAAACATTCATTAAGTATTTCGAACGATATCATAACGTTAATGACACTCGTTATATTTTAAAATAAAATCGAATTTCGTTTTAACATATTTTTGGAAGAGAATTTTTTCTTATTTAATTAACTAAGAAAGAAACATCAAGTTATTACATTTAATATTTAAATACAATGTTTTATCTATTTTTTATTATTTAGAAATTTCCAAATTCCGAGGGAATTTCGAGGGATTTCCGAGGGAAAATGTTTTTCCCTCGGAAATCCATCGGAATTCCTTCGGAATTGGGTAAATACATATTTTTTAAAATTCAGCACTACATAATAATTTTGTTGATTTTAAATACTATCCATGACAATTATATGTATAATTAGTCAATAAAGTAAGATAATTTTAGTTATTAAATGATTGAATTGATGGTTATACCTATGTAATCAAACATTCGTTAAGTATTTCGAACGATATCATAACGTTAATGACACTCGTTTTATTTTAAATTAAATTCGAATTTCGTTTTCACATATTTTTGGAAGAGAATTTTTTCTTATTTAATTAACTAAGAAAGAAAACATCATGTTATTACATTTAATATTTAAAAACAATGATTTCTCATTTTTTTAATATTAAGAAATTTCCAAATTCTTAGGGAATTCCGAGGGAAAACCATTTTCCCTCGGACTTCCCTCGGAATTCGGTAAATATATATTTTTTAAAATTAAGCACTACATAATAATTTGTTGATTTTAAATACAATCCTTGACAATTATATGTATAATTAGTCAATAAAGTAAGATAATTTGAGTTATTAAATGATTGAATTGATGGTTATACCTATGTAATCAAACATTCGGTAAGTATTTCGAACGATATCAAAACGTTAATGACACTCGTTTTATTTTAAATTAAAATCGAATTTCGTTTTCACATATTTTTGGAAGAGAATTTTTTCTTATTTAATTAACTAAGAAAGAAAACATCATGTTATTACATTTAATATTTAAAAACAATGTTTTATCTTTTTTTTAATATTTAGAATTTTCCAAATTCCGAGGGAATTCCGACGGATTTCCGAGGGAAAATGTTTTTCCCCCGAAATTCTGTAAATATATATTTTTTAAAATAAAGCACTACATAATAATTTGTTGATTTTAAATACAATCCATGACAATTATATGTATAATTAGTCAATAAAGTAAGATAATTTGAGTTATTAAATGATTGAATTGATGGTTATACCTATGTAATCAAACATTCGGTAAGTATTTCGAATGATATCATAACGTTAATGACACTCGTTTTATTTTAAATTAAAATCGAATTTCGTTTTCACATATTTTTGGAAGAGAATTTTTTCTTATTTAATTAACTGAGAAAGAAAACATCATGTTATTACATTTAATATTTAAAAATAATGTTTTCTCATTTTTTTAAAATTTAGGAATTTCCAAATTCCGAGGGAATTCCGAGGGAAAACCATTTTCCCTCGGAATTCCCTCGGAGTTCGGTAAATATATATTTTTTAAAATTAAGCACTACATAATAATTTGTTGATTTTAAATACAATCCATGACAATTATATGTATAATTAGTCAATAAAGTAAGATAATTTTAGTTATTAAATGATTGAATTGATGGTTATACCTATGTAATCAAACATTCGGTAAGTATTTCGAACGATTTCATAACGTTAATGACACTCGTTTTATTTTAAATTAAATTCGAATTTCTTTTTCACATATTTTTGGAAGAGAATTTTTTCTTATATAATTAACTAAGAAAGAAAACATCATGTTATTACATTTAATTTTTAAAAACAATGATTTCTCATTTTTTTAATATTAAGAAATTTCCAAATTCTTAGGGAATTCCGAGGGAAAACCATTTTCCCTCGGACTTCCCTCGGAATTCGGTAAATATATATTTTTTAAAATTAAGCACTACATAATAATTTGTTTATTTTAAATGCAATCCATGACAATTATATGTATAATTATTCAATAAAGTAAGATAATTTTAGTTATTAAATGATTTAATTGATGGTTATACCTATGTAATCAAACATTCGGTAAGTAGTTCGAACGATATCAAAACGTTGATGACACTCGTTTTATTTTAAATTAAAATCGAATTTCGTTTTCACATATTTTTGGAAGAGAAATTTTTCTTATTTAATTAACTAAGAAAGAAAACATCATGTCATTACATTTAATATTTAAAAACAATGATTTCTCATTTTTTTAATATTAAGAAATTTCCAAATTCTTAGGGAATTCCGAGGGAAAACCATTTTCCCTCGGAATTCCCTCAGAATTCGGTAAATATATATTTTTTAAAATTAAGCACTACATAATAATTTGTTGATTTTAAATACAATCCATGACAATTATATGTATAATTAGTCAATAAAGTAAGAAAATTTTAGTTATTAAATGATTGAATTGATGGTTATACCTATGTAATCAAACATTCGGTAAGTATTTCGAACGATATCATAACGTTAATGACACTCGTTTTATTTTAAATTAAAATAGAATTTCGTTTTCACATATTTTTGGAAGAGAAATTTTTCTTATTTAATTAACCAAGAAAGAAACATCATGTTATTACATTTAATATTTAAAAACAATATTTTATCTATTTTTTAATATTTAGAATTTTCCAAATTCCGAGGGAATTTCGACGAACTTCCCTCGGAATTCGGTAAATATATATTTTTTAAAATTAAGCACTACATAATAATTTGTTGATTTTAAATACAATCCATGATAATTATATGTATAATTATTCAATAGAGTATGATAATTTCAGTTATTAAATGATTTAACTGATGGTTATACCTATGTAATCAAACATTCGGTAAGTATTTCGAACGATATCATAACGTTAATGACACTCGTTATATTTTAAAATAAAATCGAATTTCGTTTTAACATATTTTTGGAAGAGAATTTTTTCTTATTTAATTAACTAAGAAAGAAACATCAAGTTATTACATTTAATATTTAAATACAATGTTTTATCTATTTTTTATTATTTAGAAATTTCCAAATTCCGAGGGAATTTCGAGGGATTTCCAAGGGAAAATGTTTTTCCCTCGGAAATCCATCGGAATTCCTTCGGAATTGGGTAAATACATATTTTTTAAAATTCAGCACTACATAATAATTTTGTTGATTTTAAAAACAATCCATGACAATTATATGTATAATTAGTCAATAAAGTAAGATAATTTTAGTTATTAAATGATTGAATTGATGGTTATACCTATGTAATCAAACATTCGTTAAGTATTTCGAACGATATCATAACGTTAATGACACTCGTTTTATTTTAAATTAAATTCGAATTTCGTTTTCACATATTTTTGGAAGACAATTTTTTCTTATTTAATTAACTAAGAAAGAAAACATCATGTTATTACATTTAATATTTAAAAACAATGATTTCTCATTTTTTTAATATTAAGAAATTTCCAAATTCTTAGGGAATTCCGAGGGAAAACCTTTTTCCCTCGGACTTCCCTCGGAATTCGGTAAATATATATTTTTTAAAATTAAGCACTACATAATAATTTATTGATTTTAAATACAATCAATGACAATTATATGTATAATTAGTCAATAAACTAAGATAATTTTAGTTATTAAACGATTGAATTGATGGTTATACCTATGTAATCAAACATTCGGTAAGTATTTCGAACGATATCATAACGTTAATGACACTCGTTTTATTTTAAATTAAAATCGAATTTCGTTTTCACATATTTTTGGAAGAGAATTTTTTCTTATTTAATTAACTAAGAAAGAAAACATCATGTTATTACATTTAATATTTAAAAACAATGTTTTCTCATTTTTTTAAAATTTAGAAATTTCCAAATTCCGAGGGAATTACGAGGGAAAACCATTTTCCCTCGGAATTCCCTCGGAGTTCGGTAAATATATATTTTTTAAAATTAAGCACTATAATAATTTGTTGATTTTAAATACAATCCATGACAATTATATGTATAATTAGTCAATAAAGTAAGAAAATTTTAGTTATTAAATGATTGAATTGATGGTTATACCTATGTAATCAAACATTCGGTAAGTATTTCGAACGATATCATAACGTTAATGACACTCGTTTTATTTTAAATTAAAATCGAATTTCGTTTTCACATATTTTTGGAAGATAAATTTTTCTTATTTAATTAACCAAGAAAGAAACATCATGTTATTACATTTAATATTTAAAAACAATATTTTATCTATTTTTTAATATTTAGAATTTTCCAAATTCCGAGGGAATTTCGACGAACTTCCCTCGGAATTCGGTAAATATATATTTTTTAAAATTAAGCACTACATAATAATTTGTTGATTTTAAATACAATCCATGATAATTATATGTATAATTATTCAATAGAGTAAGATAATTTCAGTTATTAAATGATTTAACTGATGGTTATACCTATGTAATCAAACATTCGGTAAGTATTTCGAACGATATCATAACGTTAATGACACTCGTTATATTTTAAAATAAAATCGAATTTCGTTTTAACATATTTTTGGAAGAGAATTTTTTCTTATTTAATTAACTAAGAAAGAAACATCAAGTTATTACATTTAATATTTAAATACAATGTTTTATCTATTTTTTATTATTTAGAAATTTCCAAATTCCGAGGGAATTTCGAGGGATTTCCAAGGGAAAATGTTTTTCCATCGGAAATCCATCGGAATTCCTTCGGAATTGGGTAAATACATATTTTTTAAAATTCAGCACTACATAATAATTTTGTTGATTTTAAATACAATCCATGACAATTATATGTATAATTAGTCAATAAAGTAAGATAATTTTAGTTATTAAATGATTGAATTGATGGTTATACCTATGTAATCAAACATTCGTTAAGTATTTCGAACGATATCATAACGTTAATGACACTTGTTTTATTTTAAATTAAATTCGAATTTCGTTTTCACATATTTTTGGAAGAGAATTTTTTCTTATTTAATTAACTAAGAAAGAAAACATCATGTTATTACATTTAATATTTAAAAACAATGATTTCTCATTTTTTTAATATTAAGAAATTTCCAAATTCTTAGGGAATTCCGAGGGAAAACCATTTTCCCTCAGACTTCCCTCGGAATTCGGTAAATATATATTTTTTAAAATTAAGCACTACATAATAATTTATTGATTTTAAATACAATCCATGACAATTATATGTATAATTAGTCAATAAACTAAGATAATTTTAGTTATTAAACGATTGAATTGATGGTTATACCTATGTAATCAAACATTCGGTAAGTATTTCGAATGATATCATAACGTTAATGACACTCGTTTTATTTTAAATTAAAATCGAATTTCGTTTTCACATATTTTTGGAAGAGAATTTTTTCTTATTTAATTAACTAAGAAAGAAAACATCATGTTATTACATTTAATATTTAAAAACAATGTTTTCTCATTTTTTTAAAATTTAGAAATTTCCAAATTCCGAGGGAATTACGAGGGAAAACCATTTTCCCTCGGAATTCCCTCGGAGTTCGGTAAATATATATTTTTTAAAATTAAGCACTACATAATAATTTGTTGATTTTTAATATAATCCATGACAATTATATGTATAATTAGTCAATAAAGTAAGATAATTTGAGTTATTAAATGATTGAATTGATGGTTATACCTATGTAATCAAACATTCGGTAAGTATTTCGAACGATATCAAAACGTTAATGACACTCGTTTTATTTTAAATTAAAATCGAATTTCGTTTTCACATATTTTTGGAAGAGAATTTTTTCTTATTTAATTAACTAAGAAAGAAAACATCATGTTATTACATTTAATATTTAAAAACAATGTTTTATCTTTTTTTTAATATTTAGAATTTTCCAAATTCCGAGGGAATTCCGAGGGATTTCCAAGGGAAAATGTTTTTCCCCCGAAATTCGGTAAATATATATTTTTTAAAATTAAGCACTACATAATAATTTGTTGATTTTAAATACAATCCATGACAATTATATGTATAATTAGTCAATAAAGTAAGATAATTTGAGTTATTAAATGATTGAATTTATGGTTATACCTATGTAATCAAACATTCGGTAAGTATTTCGAACGATATCATAACTTTAATGACACTCGTTTTATTTTAAATTAAAATCGAATTTCGTTTTCACATATTTTTGGAAGAGAATTTTTTCTTATTTAATTAACTAAGAAAGAAAACATCATGTTATTACATTTAATATTTAAAAACAATGTTTTCTCATTTTTTTAAAATTTAGGAATTTCCAAATTCCGAGGGAATTCCGAGGGAAAACCATTTTCCCTCGGAATTCCTTCGGAATTGGGTAAATACATATTTTTTAAAATTCAGCACTACATAATAATTTTGTTGATTTTAAATACAATCCATGACAATTATATGTATAATTAGTCAATAAACTAAGATAATTTTTGTTATTAAATGATTGAATTGATGGTTATACCTATGTAATCAAACATTCGTTAAGTATTTCGAACGATATCATAACGTTAATGACACTCGTTTTATTTTAAATTAAATTCGAATTTCATTTTCACATATTTTTGGAAGAGAATTTTTTCTTATTTAATTAACTAAGAAAGAAAACATCATGTTATTACATTTAATATTTAAAAACAATGATTTCTCATTTTTTTAATATCAAGAAATTTCCAAATTCTTAGGGAATTCCGAGGGAAAACCATTTTCCCTCGGACTTCCCTCGGAATTCGGTAAATATATATTTTTTAAAATTAAGCACTACATAATAATTTGTTGATTTTAAATACAATCCATGACAATTATATGTATAATTATTCAATAAAGTAAGATAATTTTAGTTATTAAATGATTTAATTGATGGTTAAACCTATGTAATCAAACATTCGGTAAGTATTTCGAACGATATCAAAACGTTAATGACACTCGTTTTATTTTAAATTAAAATCGAATTTCGTTTTCACATATTTTTGGAAGAGAATTTTTTCTTATTTAATTAACTAAGAAAGAAAACATCATGTTATTACATTTAATATTTAAAAACAATGATTTCTCATTTTTTTAATATTACGAAATTTCCAAATTCTTAGGGAATTCCGAGGGAAAACCATTTTCCCTCGGACTTCCCTCGGAATTCGGTAAATATATATTTTTTAAAATTAAGCACTACATAATAATTTGTTGATTTTAAATACAATCCATGACAATTATATGTATAATTAGTCAATAAAGTAAGATAATTTTAGTTATTAAATGATTGAATTGATGGTTGTACCTATGTAATCAAACATTCGGTAAGTATTTCGAACGATATCATAACGTTAGTGACAATCGTTTTATTTTAAATTAAAATCGAATTTCGTTTTCACATATTTTTGGAAGAGAATTTTTTCTTATTTAATTAACTAAGAAAGAAACATCATGTTATTACATTTAATATTTAAAAACAATATTTTATCTATTTTTTAATATTTAGAATTTTCCAAATTCCGAGGGAATTTCGACGAATTTCCCTCGGAATTCGGTAAATATATATTTTTTAAAATTAAGCACTACATAATAATTTGTTGATTTTAAATACAATCCATGACAATTATATGTATAGTTAGTCAATAAAGTAAGATAATTTTAGTTATTAAATGATTGAATTGATGGTTATACCTATGTAATCAAACATTCGGTAAGTATTTCGAACGATATCAAAACGTTAATGACACTCTTTTTATTTTAAATTAAATTCGAATTTCGTTTTAACATATTTTTGGAAGAGAATTTTTTCTTATTTAATTAACTAAGAAAGAAAACATCATGTTATTACATTTAATATTTAAAAACAATGATTTCTCATTTTTTTAATATTAAGAAATTTCCAAATTCTTAGGGAATTCCGAGGGAAAACCATTTTCCCTCGGACTTCCCTCGGAATTCGGTAAATATATATTTTTTAAAATTAAGCACTACATAATAATTTGTTGATTTTAAATACAATCCATGACAATTATATGTATAATTATTCAATAGGGTAAGATAATTTTAGTTATTAAATGATTTAATTGATGGTTATACCTATGTAATCAAACATTCGGTAAGTATTTCGAACGATATCATAACGTTAGTGACACCCGTTTTATTTTAAAATAAAATCGAATTTCGTTTTAACATATTTTTGGAAGAGAATTTTTTCTTATTTAATTAACTAAGATAGAAACATCAAGTTATTACATTTAATATTTAAATACAATGTTTTATCTATTTTTTATTATGTAGAAATTTCCAAATTCCGAGGGAATTTCGAGGGATTTCCGAGGGAAAATGTTTTTCCCTCGAAAATCCCTCGGAATTCTTTCGGAATTGGGTAAATACATATTTTTTAAAATTAAGCACTACGTAATAATTTGTTGATTTTAAATACAATCCATGACAATTATTATATGTATAATTATTCAATAAAGTTTGATAATTTTAGTTATTAAATGATTTAATTGATGGTTATACCTATGTAATCAAACATTCGGTAAGTATTTCGAACGATATCATAACGTTAATGACACTCGTTTTATTTTAGATTAAATTCGAATTTCGTTTTCACATATTTTTTGAAGAGAATTTTTTCTTATTTAATTAACTAAGAAAGAAAAATTCATGTTATTACATTTAATATTTAAAAACAATGTTTTATCTTTTTTTTAATATTTAGAATTTTCCAAATTCCGAGGGAATTCCGAGGGAAAATGTTTTTCCCTCGGACTTCCCTCGGAATTCGGTAAATATATATGTTTTAAAATTAAGCACTACATAATAATTTGTTGATTTTAAATACAATCCATGACAATTATATGTATAATTATTCAATAAAGTAAGATAATTTTAGTTATTAAATGATTTAATTGATGGTTATACCTATGTAATCAAACATTCGGTAAGTATTTCGAACGATAACAAAACGTTAATGATACTCGTTTTATTTTAAATTAAAATCGAATTTCGTTTTCACATATTTTTGGAAGAGAATTTTTTCATATTTAATTAACTAAGAAAGAAAACATCTAGTTATTACATTTAATATTTAAAAAAAATGATTTCTCATTTTTTTAATATTAAGAAATTTCGAAATTCTTAGGGAATTCCGAGGGAAAACCATTTTCCCTCGGACTTCCCTCGGAATTCGGTAAATATATATTTTTTAAAATTAAGCACTACATAATAATTTGTTGATTTTAAATACAATCCATGACAATTATATGTATAATTAGTCAATAAAGTAAGATAATTTTAGTTATTAAATGATTGAATTGATGGTTGTACCTATGTAATCAAACATTCGGTAAGTATTTCGCACGATATCATAACGTTAGTGACAATCGTTTCATTTTAAACTAAAATCGAATTTCGTTTTCACATATTTTTGGAAGAGAATTTTTTCTTATTTAATAAACTAAGAAATAAAACATCATGTTATTACATTTAATATTTAAAAACAATGTTTTCTCTTTTTTTTAATATTTAGAAATTTACAAATTCCGAGGGAATTTCGAGGGATTTCCGAGGGAAAATATTTTTCCCTCGGAATTCCCTCGGAATTCGGAAAATATATATTTTTTAAAATTAAGCACTACATAATAATTTGTTGATTTTAAATACAATCCATGACAATTATATGTATAATTAGTCAATAAAGCAAGAAAATTTTAGTTATTAAATGATTGAATTGATGGTTATACCTATGTAATCAAACATTCGGTAAGTATTTCGAACGATATCAAAACGTTAATGACACTCTTTTTATTTTAAATTAAATTCGAATTTCGTTTTAACATATTTTTGGAAGAGAATTTTTTCTTATTTAATTAACTAAGAAAGAAAACATCATGTTATTACATTTAATATTTAAAAACAATGATTTCTCATTTTTTTAATATTAAGAAATTTCCAAATTCTTAGGGAATTCCGAGAGAAAACCATTTTCCCTCGGACTTCCCTCGGAAATCGGTAAATATATATTTTTTAAAATTAAGCACTACATAATAATTTGTTGATTTTAAATACAATCCATGACAATTATATGTATAATTAGTCAATAAAGTAAGATAATTTTAGTTATTAAATGATTGAATTGATGGTTGTACCTATGTAATCAAACATTCGGTAAGTATTTCGCACGATATCATAACGTTAGTGACAATCGTTTTATTTTAAACTAAAATCGAATTTCGTTTTCACATATTTTTGGAAGAGAATTTTTTCTTATTTAATAAACTAAGAAATAAAACATCATGTTATTACATTTAATATTTAAAAACAATGTTTTCTCTTTTTTTTAATATTTAGAAATTTACAAATTCCGAGGGAATTTCGAGGGATTTCCGAGGGAAAATATTTTTCCCTCGGAATTCCCTCGGAATTCGGAAAATATATATTTTTTAAAATTAAGCACTACATAATAATTTGTTGATTTTAAATACAATCCATGACAATTATATGTATAATTAGTCAATAAAGCAAGAAAATTTTAGTTATTAAATGATTGAATTGATGGTTATACCTATGTAATCAAACATTCGGTAAGTATTTCGAACGATATCATAACGTTAATGACACTCGTTTTATTTTAAATTAAAATCGAATTTCGTTTTCACATATTTTTGGAAGAGAATTTTTTCTTATTTAATTAACTAAGAAAGAAACATCATGTTATTACATTTAATATTTAAAAACAATATTTTGTCTAATTTTTAATATTTAGAATTTTCCAAATTCCGTGGGAATTTCGACGAATTTCCCTCGGAATTCGGTAAATATATATTTTTTAAAATTAAGCACTACATAATAATTTGTTGATTTTAAATACAATCCATGACAATTATATGTATAATTAGTCAATAAAGTAAGATAATTTTAGTTATTAAATGATTGAATTGATGGTTATACCTATGTAATCAAACATTCGGTAAGTATTTCGAACGATATCAAAACGTTAATGACACTCTTTTTATTTTAAATTAAATTCGAATTTCGTTTTAACATATTTTTGGAAGAGAATTTTTTCTTATTTAATTAACTAAGAAAGAAAACATCATGTTATTACATTTAATATTTAAAAACAATGATTTCTCATTTTTTTAATATTAAGAAATTTCCAAATTCTTAGGGAATTCCGAGGGAAAACCATTTTCCCTCAGACTTCCCTCGGAATTCGGTAAATATATATTTTTTAAAATTAAGCACTACATAATAATTTGTTGATTTTAAATACAATCCATGACAATTATATGTATAATTAGTCAATAAAGTAAGATAATTTTTGTTATTAAACGATTGAATTGATGGTTATACCTATGTAATCAAACATTCGGTAAGTATTTCGAACGATATCATAACGTTAATGACACTCGTTTTATTTCAAATTAAAATCGAATTTCATTTTCACATATTTTTGGAAGAGAATTTTTTCTTATTTAATTAACTAAGAAAGAAAACATCATGTTATTACATTTAATATTTAAAAACAATGTTTTCTCATTTTTTTAAAATTTAGAAATTTCCAAATTCCGAGGGAATTCCGAGGGAAAACCATTTTCCCTCGGAATTCCCTCGGAGTTCGGTAAATATATATTTTTTAAAATTAAGCACTACATAATAATTTGTTGATTTTAAATACAATCCATGACAATTATATGTATAATTAGTCAATAAAGTAAGATAATTTTAGTTATTAAATGATTGAATTGATGGTTATACCTATGTAATCAAACATTCGGTAAGTATTTCGAACGATTTCATAACGTTAATGACACTCGTTTTATTTTAAATTAAATTCGAATTTCGTTTTCACATATTTTTGGAAGAGAATTTTTTCTTATATAATTAACTAAGAAAGAAAACATCATGTTATTACATTTAATATTTAAAAACAATGATTTCTCATTTTTTTAATATTAAGAAATTTCCAAATTCTTAGGGAATTCCGAGGGAAAACCATTTTCCCTCGGACTTCCCTCGGAATTCGGTAAATATATATTTTTTAAAATTAAGCACTACATAATAAGTTGTTTATTTTAAATACAATCCATGACAATTATATGTATAATTATTCAATAAAGTAAGATAATTTTAGTTATTAAATGATTTAATTGATGGTTATACCTATGTAATCAAACATTCGGTAAGTATTTAGAACGATATCAAAACGTTAATGACACTCGTTTTATTTTAAATTAAAATCGAATTTCGTTTTCACATATTTTTGGAAGAGAATTTTTTCTTATATAATTAACCAAGAAAGAAAACATCATGTTATTACATTTAATATTTAAAAACAATGATTTCTCATTTTTTTAATATTAAGAAATTTCCAAATTCTTAGGGAATTCCGAGGGAAAACCATTTTCCCTCGGACTTCCCTCGGAATTCGTAAATATATATTTTTTAAAATTAAGCACTACATAATAATTTGTTGATTTTAAATACAATCCATGACAATTATATGTATAATTAGTCAATAAAGTAAGATAATTTTAGTTATTAAATGATTGAATTGATGGTTGTACCTATGTAATCAAACATTCGGTAAGTATTTCGAACGATATCATAACGTTAACGACAATCGTTTTATTTTAAATTAAAATCGAATTTCGTTTTCACATATTTTTGGAAGAGAATTTTTTCTTATTTAATTAACTAAGAAATAAAACATCATGTTATTACATTTAATATTTAAAAACAATGTTTTCTCTTTTTTTTAATATTTAGAAATTTCCAAATTCCGAGGGATTTCCGAGGGGAAAATATTTTTCCCTCGGAATTCCCTCGGAATTCCCACGGAATTCGGTAAATATATATTTTTTAAAATTAAGCACTACATAATAATTTGTTGATTTTAAATACAATCCATGACAATTATATGTATAATTAGTCAATAAAGTAAGATAATTTTAGTTATTAAATGATTGAATTGATGGTTATACCTATGTAATCAAACATTCGGTGAGTATTTCGAACGATATCATAACGTTAATGACACTCGTTTTATTTTAAATTAAAATCGAATTTCGTTTTCACATATTTTTGGAAGAAAATTTTTTCTTATTTAATTAACTAAGAAAGAAACATCATGTTATTACATTTAATATTTAAAAACAATATTTTATCTATTTTTTAATATTTAGAATTTTCCAAATTCCAAGGGAATTTCGAGGGATTTCCGAGGGAAAATGTTTTTCCCTCGGAAATCCCTCGGAATTCCTTCGGAATTGGGTAAATACAGGTTTTTTAAAATTCAGCACTACATAATAATTTTGTTGATTTTAAATACAATCCATGACAATTATATGTATAATTAGTCAATAAAGTAAGATAATTTTAGTTATTAAATGATTGAATTGATGGTTATACCTATGTAATCAAACATTCGGTAAGTATTTCGAACGATATCATAACGTTAATGACACTCGTTTTATTTTAAATTAAATTCGAATTTCGTTTTCACATATTTTTGGAAGAGAATTTTTTCTTATTTAATTAACTAAGAAAGAAAATATCATGTTATTACATTTAATATTTAAAAACAATGATTTCTCATTTTTTTAATATTAAGAAATTTCCAAATTCTTAGGGAATTCCGAGGGAAAACCATTTTCCCTCGGACTTCCCTCGGAATTCGGTAAATATATATTTTTTAAAATTAAGCACTACGTAATAATTTGTTGATTTTAAATACAATCCATGACAATTATTATATGTATAATTATTCAATAAAGTTTGATAATTTAAGTTATTAAATGATTTAATTGATGGTTATACCTATGTAATCAAACATTCGGTATGTAGCACCCGGAACAAGAGGCGCCACATCCCCCGCACTATGAGCCCGATCCACACATGAAATGGAAAATCCATACATGAACCAAGCTCATAGCGAACGGGGACTCACTCACTCGCTATGCTAGGCGGGAGCTAAACTTAAAACCAAAAGAACAAGACTGAAATACATGAAATTTAAAAAAACAAATCATACCATTCATTATAAACATAAGAAGTAATGACGGGTTCAACTAGCATAAATACCTAGTCCCGAAATTCAAACATAAATGTAAACATAATTCATAATCATAATCATAACCGTGATTCATACATACATTTTTTTCTCATCCCTTAATCAAAATACAAAGATGCGTGCAAAGTGACTCAAACTAAGACATAGAACTTGACCGACTCGGAACCCCGCCTAACACACCAAAACCTGCAAAACTGAAAATAAAGCCGGGTTCAGTCTATAGGAGACTGGTGGGTATAAAATAGGGCATCATATAATATAAGACAGTATTTAAACATTCACATGCAAGTTATAATCCCCAAATGAGGTTTTCAAAGCATTTCCCAAGTGGGTGAGATAAAGAAATCATCAAAAGGGATTATAACCATCAAATTCCATTAATTAGGTCATTTGTGGCCCGGCGAGTGGGCGTGCATTATCTCCAACCAACACCTTGTGTAATCCATTAATCATTCATACATTCGTTCATTCATTCATTCATACATATCATTCTTTTGTGCACAATCATAAACATTTACACCTTCTTCCTCCGGGTGATGGCCGGGTGATCGGCCCGAACCATCCATTCATTGACCAAAAGGGTTTCATGACTCCCCAGATGGCACTCAGCGCCCATTCCCCGCTAACTCCTAACGGGGTCCGGTTACGCCGTTCATTGGTGGGACTAGTGTGAGGGTTTCCCGTCAGCCCATGCCTCCTCGGGTCCCCACTCACACCAAGTCCCTGGGCCCCATTCATTGTGAACATTCATTCATTCTCGCCAAAACATTAGGTAGGATTCAAGAAATAAGGGCTTTACGTTTGCAATCATTTACTCGAGAAAAGACTCAATATATATATATAATCGTATTGCTTTGGCTTAAAACTTTTCACATAGGGAGATATATCGGGTCGTTTTATCTAAGTAGAAGAGAAACCCACCTGTTACACCTTACCGACAATACTAAAAGAAGGAAGACTCATGGTGTCTTATGAACCCGGCAAGTCTCCGCTCTGGAGAAACTGTACAAGAGAAAGACATAATGTGTACTCGTGAGAAACGACTCAATATGAAACCAATTAGGACGCACGGCATTAACATGAGGTGCTCGTGAAATGCTATATAATGATTCAATATACAATGGATCATAAAATGTCATGAGTTGATGCGATCATGTTCATGCACACCATTAAGTTCATTTTAAACACATAAATGATTCAATCAATCAATCAATTCATAATAAATTACAATACATGTTAACAATAAATAAGGATCAATTAGGCATGTATATAATGCATATAAGTCACATAAGGGGTCGAGGAAGTGCAAGAAAGGCGATAGAACGAGTTTTGGCAAAGTTTAGCAAAAGTTAGGAAAAGTTGACAATTTATGAAAATACGCAAGCTGTAGAAAATTGGGTATAACTTGAGTTTGAGAAACTGGAATTAAGTTTTTCTTGTTGGAGGTGAAACTAGACACATATATGTTTTCAAGGATATGTGGCACGAATCATGGTTCAAAGCGAGGTGAAAATGGCATAGGTTTGAAGTTGGACGAACGCAGATTGTCGAAGAAGTGGCGACACCAAAATGAATTGATCATATCTCAAAAATCTGAAAAGATATTAAGATGATTCCAATTGGAGCATCTTCTAGACTTCAATAGGTTTCCGTGGGTTCAAAAATCAGGTCAATCCGAGTTCGTATGAGGGAGAACGAAGCAAAACAATCTCAGGCTGAAACAGGGGAGGGTCCAAAGTTTCTGCATCAAATCCACCCCCGTGGATTTTTCCAAAAGGAAAAATCCACCCTCGCGGATTTAGGTCAGTGGCGAAAAACACACAACAAGCAGGGCAAAACTCATGAAAGACCATATAAACATCAAATTAACACACATAGGTAAGTTAAGGTAGCAAGAATGCATGCATTACAATCCATTAAGACAACCAAAGATGCAACCAATCAAGCAAGGAATGAATATGGAACAAGTTCATGCAAACTCTTCACTTTTCACAAATGGCAAAGTCATGAATTCTAATCCACTATCCAAACTAAGTTCATACATATCACATATGATGTGTTCGGAGTAAAATACATGCTTCATACCAAAAGAATTCACAAGAAAGCAAGCTAGAATCATCCATTTTCTCCCAACCCGTCACTATTCATGCCATATGCCCAAACATGCTCAAATCTTGGAGAAATCATGGAATATGTAACTTAAAATGATTACCAAGTGATACACAACACAAATATGAGTTTACCTTTCAATTTGGAGAAGAAAAGGTGGGGAGATGAGCTCAAAACTCCCATGGCCAAAAAGGGTTTCTTCTTCTTCTTCTTTTCTTCCTTCTTCTCCTTCTCTCTCCATAAAACTGAAAATGTCTAAGTGTGGGGGGGTTAGGGTGTCGGTTTGGGGCAGAAAAGGGTGAGGGAGAGAGTGTGCAAGTGGGCTAGGGTCAATGGGTAGGGTCTAGGTGCGTAATAATAGGTCCGTGACTTAGGTATAGTCTTGATCGGTCAATTTAAGCGCGAGTTGCTCGTTCCGGTTGAAATTTGAGGATCCAATTGGTCTTATAAAAATATGAGGCTTGTCTCATTGTCTCCGATTCGTCGATTCGGATCCAATGGAGGTGACGGAACTCGATTCCGAGTTCCCGAGCTCAAGATATGCCGCCTGGAACACAAGATACGCTAAATGCTCTTCAGCCCCCTTTTCGGTTCCGATCACACAAACGAACACAAAATTCAAACATGCAAGAACAAAATCATGAAAAGAGCAAATAAACATGATCTTAAAGCACATAATTCACTCATGCCAAGAATCCACGAAAAACAGAAATCAAATCGAATGAGAACGACACTCAAACAAGAGCATATACGCAAATACGATCAAGAGTTCATAATCAAACAATAAAACTTAACAAAAGAATCCATAATTAAAAATCATATATAATTAATTAAATTACGCACTTTAGTAACCACATACGTCAAGCTTAAATCACAGAACTGGGGCGTTACAAACTCACCCCCTTAAAAAGAATCCGTCCTCGGATTCACTAAAACTAAAGCAAACACAGAGAGAGTCCCTTGAAAGCAACAAAGAGAGAACCCCGTCTATCAAAACATAATAATTAGAGAACCCCGTCTCTCAAACAACAAGGAGAGAGAACCCCGTCTCTCAAACAACAAGGAAAGAGAACCCCGTCTCTTAAACAACAAGAAGAGAGAACCCCGTCTCTCAAACAACAAGGAGAGAGAACCCCGTCTCTCAAGCAACAAGGAAAGAGAACCCCGTCTCTCAAACAACAAGAAGAGAGAACCCCGTCTCTCAAACAACAAGAAGAGAGAACCCCGTCTCTCAAACAACAAGGAAACAAGGGAGCCTCCAATACTCCCGAGCAACACAACCCAAACATAAGAAATAACAACAACAAAGAGCAAATAACAAGGAGGAGGTAACAATGGCAATTACAACAATTAACATCAAATAAGACACGTAGGGCCAAGTAATATATATATAAGGCAAGCACATTATTCATCAATTATACGAGGCAATTATCATGAAAAGAGACCAAGGCACACAACAACAAAATTATTGAATTAAATTGCATGTATGTATATGCCATGAATGTTTATGATACCGTTCACCGTAGCCATGAGGTTGAAGGTTGATAATTCATAAAGTAGTTGGAGGATCCGATTTGACTCCCGAGCAATTCTTGAAGTTTCCTTTTTCTCTTGAGAAGTTGAGTTCGTAAAGGTATTAATCCCTTCCGCTATTACTTCCATGGCTTCATCTAATTGAATCTTGAAATGATAGCAAGTGTTAAACCTTTCCATGAAGCCTTCGTGAAGGGCTGATCGACCACTAGGTAAAGTTAGTGTGTCGTACATTAATCACATCCCTTCAATACTTAGTGGCGTCCTTTGCTAATCTCCGAATTTATTTCATCGTCGACCTTTATGAGTGCACTTCACTTCTGTTTCTTTAATTCACTCCTAAGGTTCAATTCAAACCCTTCAATAATTACTTCCTTCTGATCCCCAACTTTTCTCTTTCTTGCTCTTCTTGAAATTTGGACTAATTTAATCCCCTCTTGTATCAAAATTCTTGATAAGCCGTGTCTGGTAGAGAGGTTATCGCCATAAACCCAAATTCGTTGCCCCTCCAATTTCTCACCTAATTCTCTTAATTCTTGGAATACTATTCTCTAGTCTTGTTCTTCCTATAATCCCCGAGGTTAACCCAAAACTTTCTCGCTCCCTAAGATTCCAGCTCCATTCGTCCTTTATCCCTCATATGAAGTTTTCGTTACTTGTTGTTTCTTGTATTTCCATTCTTTCAACTAAAGGTAATCCCTTCAAGGATCGAAAAGGATTTACATTATTTCCTAATCAATGCTCCCTTATTTGGAAATTTTAGTTGAATTCGTTACTTCGCCTCTGAGATTAAGGTTTCCCCAAAACTCTTCAACTTAGTTTCTTCGGTGTAGATTGTGCTAGCTAAGCTATATGCCCGGAACTCTTGCTTTCATTCAATTCGACATGATTGATAGGGTTAAGCATCCGCTTTTGCTCTACTCCGGTTCTAATTTCCAAGCCTCCAAATTCCTTTTTCCTTTTTAACTCCCAAGATATAACCCAACTATTCTTCTCGTCTTGATTCGAGTAAGCCTTGATCAATGAATCACTTGATGAACAAGGTGGAGCCATTCCCTATCAATTAAACACTAAGCCATGCATGTTGGATTAACATGCCAATGCACATAGTAAACAATTAAAGATGCAACGATGCAACACGTTGGAGCAATTATATTAATTAAACATAAATGTACATATAGATAAAGAAAGTAATTAATTTAAATCGATGAATGATGCTCGTGCCATGAATATGCAGAACCTGTCACCGAGGTGGTAAGCTTTTAGCTTGATGACGTGTTCCTCATTCCCATGATTGTAGCTTTCTTTGGAGACATTGATAATTCCTTAGCTTTCCATGGTTTTCGAATCTCCATAATCTTCTTGCATCCATTTGTATATCCCACGGCCCGAACGTGCTATTCTTGAACCCAAGGTCTTCTTTGTTCATGGAGTTTACACCTCAACGTACTTCCAAGCATCGACCTCCAAAGGTCGTCCGAATCTTCATCTTGATGTCCTCTCCGGTTGAAGTTCCCTTAGCTTATCCTTTGTTTCCGATCTATGCGCATAATTCATCCGTGATAACGCTTTCCATTCTTGCTTGCTTCTTGATGTCTCCATGTTCCAAGGTTCCAAGAAGACGAAGCGATTTGAATTCCTCGATGCTTTTAGGTCTCTTTGCCTTGCGTCCATTTGTTGTCCCACGCTTGTATTCGTATCAAGTGAGCTTCCATATTTGACCTCATAGTGAGCTTTATGATTAACGGCTCCCAATCCTTGCATCTGAGTTGAGTCGAACCTTTTTAACACATCTTGCATCCCATCCCTTGAAGCTTCCCAATTTGGTCTTCCAATCGCCCAACCATCCCAAACTCGGAGCTTCAACGGTGAACCTTGGAGCATTTAATCTTGTATTAAATGTCTTCAAAATCGGGGTGGTGAAAAGTTTCACACCCCTCTCGTTGTCTCACGCACCCCTCAAGTTAGAACTTGAGTCTTTACAATTCTTGTATGTTGAGAACCTTCAAGGTTTGTAGGTAGGGCATGATTGATGAACCTTCCCGTGATCCAAGCTTCCTCCCATGATACGAGCCATGATAGGTAGTTCCATTGTGTAAGCCGCGGAATTTGAACACTCGGCCTTCAAGTTACTTTGTCAATTGTAGTTGGTGTGAATTGTAGCTTTGTTTGCATGATAGTAGCCTACATAAGAAAAATCAACTCAAATATGGATGCATGAAGATTAGTGTATGCTTATGGCACGTAGTTAAGTTAATCAATGCACATAGAATGCAAAAATGAAACATTTAAAGCAACTAAATAAGAGAATAAATTGTATACATGTATTAAGCAATTTCCAATAATTAGTATCAAATATCCATGCCAAATCGATGCAATGCACACATTAACAAGTTGTTCCTATGCCGTGCGACCTAACTGACTCAATCACGACACTAGAACACCGGTTTTTCAACCGGGCTCTGATACCACTTAAGGATGTAGCACCCGGAACAAGAGGCGCCACATCCCCCGCACTATGAGCCCGATCCACACATGAAATGGAAAATCCATACATGAACCAAGCTCATAGCGAACGGGGACTCACTCACTCGCTATGCTAGGCGGGAGCTAAACTTAAAACCAAAAGAACAAGACTGAAATACATGAAATTAAAAAAAACAAATCATACCATTCATTATAAACATAAGAAGTAATGACGGGTTCAACTAGCATAAATACCTAGTCCCGAAATTCAAACATAAATGTAAACATAATTCATAATCATAATCATAACCGTGATTCATACATACATTTTTTCTCATCCCTTAATCAAAATACAAAGATGCGTGCAAAGTGACTCAAACTAAGACATAGAACTTGACCGACTCGGAACCCCGCCTAACACACCAAAACCTGCAAAACTGAAAATAAAGCCGGGTTCAGTCTATAGGAGACTGGTGGGTATAAAATAGGGCATCATATAATATAAGACAGTATTTAAACATTCACATGCAAGTTATAATCCCCAAATGAGGTTTTCAAAGCATTTCCCAAGTGGGTGAGATAAAGAAATCATCAAAAGGGATTATAACCATCAAATTCCATTAATTAGGTCATTTGTGGCCCGGTGAGTGGGCGTGCATTATCTCCAACCAACACCTTGTGTAATCCATTAATCATTCATACATTCGTTCATTCATTCATTCATACATATCATTCTTTTGTGCACAATCATAAACATTTACACCTTCTTCCTCCGGGTGATGGCCGGGTGATCGGCCCGAACCATCCATTCATTGACCAAAAGGGTTTCATGACTCCCCAGATGGCACTCAGCGTCCATTCCCCGCTAACTCCTAACGGGGTCCGGTTACGCCGTTCATTGGTGGGACTAGTGTGAGGGTTTCCCGTCAGCCCATGCCTCATCGGGTCCCCACTCACACCAAGTCCCTGGGCCCCATTCATTGTGAACATTCATTCATTCTCGCCAAAACATTAGGTAGGATTCAAGAAATAAGGGCTTTACGTTTGCAATCATTTACTCGAGAAAAGACTCAATATATATATATAATCGTATTGCTTTGGCTTAAAACTTTTCACATAGGGAGATATATCGGGTCGTTTTATCTAAGTAGAAGAGAAACCCACCTGTTACACCTTACCGACAATACTAAAAGAAGGAAGACTCATGGTGTCTTATGAACCCGGCAAGTCTCCGCCCTGGAGAAACTGTACAAGAGAAAGACATAATGTGTACTCGTGAGAAACGACTCAATATGAAACCAATTAGGACGCACGGCATTAACATGAGGTGCTCGTGAAATGCTATATCATGATTCAATATACAATGGATCACAAAATGTCATGAGTTGATGTGATCATGTTCATGCACACCATTAAGTTCATTTTAAACACATAAATGATTCAATCAATCAATCAATTCATAATAAATTACAATACATGTTAACAATAAATAAGGATCAATTAGGCATGTATATAATGCATATAAGTCACATAAGGGGTCGAGGAAGTGCAAGAAAGGCGATAGAACGAGTTTTGGCAAAGTTTAGCAAAAGTTAGGAAAAGTTGACAATTTATGAAAATACACAAGCTGTAGAAAATTGGGTATAACTTGAGTTTGAGAAACTGGAATTAAGTTTTGCTTGTTGGAGGTGAAACTAGACACATATATGTTTTCAAGGATATGTGGCACGAATCATGGTTCAAAGCGAGGTGAAAATGGCATAGGTTTGAAGTTGGACGAACGCAGATTGTCGAAGAAGTGGCGACACCAAAATGAATTGATCATATCTCAAAAATGTGAAAATATATTAAGATGATTCCAATTGGAGCATCTTCTCGACTTCAATAGGTTTCCGTGGGTTCAAAAATCAGGTCAATCCGAGTTCGTATGAGGGAGAACGAAGCAAAACAATCTCAGGCTGAAACAGGGGAGGGTCCAAAGTTTCTGCATCAAATCCACCCCCGTGGATTTTTCCAAAAGGAAAAATCCACCCTCGCGGATTTAGGTCAGTGGCGAAAAACACACAACAAGCAGGGCAAAACTCATGAAAGACCATATAAACATCAAATTAACACACATAGGTAAGTTAAGGTAGCAAGAATGCATGCATTACAATCCATTAAGACAACCAAAGATGCAACCAATCAAGCAAGGAATGAATATGGAACAAGTTCATGCAAACTCTTCACTTTTCACAAATGGCAAAGTCATGAATTCTAATCCACTATCCAAAATAAGTTCATACATATCACATATGATGTGTTAGGAGTAAAATACATGCTTCATACCAAAAGAATTCACAAGAAAGCAAGCTAGAATCATCCATTTTCTCCCAACCCGTCACTATTCATGCCATATGCCCAAACATGCTCAAATCTTGGAGAAATCATGGAATATGGAACTTAAAATGATTACCAAGTGATACACAACACAAATATGAGTTTACATTTCAATTTGGAGAAGAAAAGGTGGGGAGATGAGCTCAAAACTCCCATGGCCAAAAAGGGTTTCTTCTTCTTCTTCTTCTTTTCTTCCTTCTTCTCCTTCTCTCTCCATAAAACTGAAAATGTCTAAGTGTGGGGGGGGTTAGGGTGTCGGTTTGGGGCAGAAAAGGGTGAGGGAGAGAGTGTGCAAGTGGGCTAGGGTCAATGGGTAGGGTCTAGGTGCGTAATAATAGGTCCGTGACTTAGGTATAGTCTTGATCGGTCAATTTAAGCGCGAGTTGCTCGTTCCGGTTGAAATTTGAGGATCCAATTGGTCTTATAAAAATATGAGGCTTGTCTCATTGTCTCCGATTCGTCGATTCGGATCCAATGGAGGTGACGGAACTCGATTCCGAGTTCCCGAGCTCAAGATATGCCGCCTGGAACACAAGGTACGCTAAATGCTCTTTAGCCCCCTTTTCGGTTCCGATCACACAAACGAACACAAAATTCAAACATGCAAGAACAAAATCATGAAAAGAGCAAATAAACATGATCTTAAAGCACATAATTCACTCATGCCAAGAATCCACGAAAAACAGAAATCAAATCGAATGAGAACGACACTCAAACAAGAGCATATACGCAAATACGATCAAGAGTTCATAATCAAACAATAAAACTTAACAAAAGAATCCATAATTAAAAATCATATATAATTAATTAAATTACGCACTTTAGTAACCACATACGTCAAGCTTAAATCACAGAACTGGGGCGTTACACGGTAAGTATTTCGAACGATATCATAACGTTAATGACACTCGTTTTATTTTAAATTAAATTCGAATTTCGTTTTCATATATTTTTGGAAGAGAATTTTTTCTTATATAATTAACTAAGAAAGAAAACATCATGTTATTACATTTAATATTTAAAAACAATGATTTCTCATTTTTTTAATATTAAGAAATTTCCAAATTCTTAGGGAATTCCGAGGGAAAACCATTTTCCCTCGGACTTCCCTCGGAATTCGGTAAATATATATTTTTTAAAATTAAGCACTACATAATAATTTGTTGATTTTAAATACAATCCATGACAATTACATGTATAATTAGTCAATAAAGTAAGATAATTTTAGTTATTAAATGATTCAATTGATGGTTATACCTATGTAATCAAACATTCGGTAAGTATTTCGAACGATATCAAAACGTTAATGACACTCGTTTTATTTTAAATTAAAATCGAATTTCGTTTTCACATATTTTTGGAAGAGAATTTTTTCTTATTTAATTAACTAAGAAATAAAACATCATGTTATTACATTTAATATTTAAAAAAATGTTTTCTCTTTTTTTTAATATTTAGAAATTTTCAAATTCCGAGGGATTTCCGAGGGGAAAACCATTTTCCCTCGGACTTCCCTCGGAATTCGGTAAATATATATTTTTTAAAATTAAGCACTACATAATAATTTGTTGATTTTAAATACAATTCATGACAATTATATGTATAATTATTCAATAGATTAGGATAATTTTAGTTATTAAATGATTTAATTGATGGTTATACCTATGTAATCAAACATTCGGTAAGTATTTCGAACGATATCATAAGGTTAATGACACTCGTTTTATTTTAAAATAAAATCGAATTTCGTTTTCACATATTTTTGGAAGAGAATTTTTTCTTATTTAATTAACTAAGAAAGAAAACATCATGTTATTACATTTAATATTTAAAAACAATGTTTTCTCTTTTTTTTAATATTTAGAAATTTCCAAATTCCGAGGGAATTTCGAGGGATTTCCCTCGGCATTCGGTAAATATAAATTTTTTAAAATTAAGCACTACATAATAATTTGTTGATTTTAAATACAATCCATGACAATTATATGTATAATTAGTCAATAAAGTAAGAAAATTTTAGTTATTAAATGATTGAATTGATGGTTATACCTATGTAATCAAACATTCGGTAAGTATTTCGAACGATATCATAACGTTAATGACACTCGTTTTATTTTAAATTAAAATCGAATTTCGTTTTCACATATTTTTGGAAGAGAATTTTTTCTTATTTAATTAACTAAGAAAGAAACATCATGTTATTACATTTAATATTTAAAAACAATATTTTATCTATTTTTTAATATTTAGAATTTTCCAAATTCCGAGGGAATTTCGACGAATTTCCCTCGGAATTCGGTAAATATATATGTTTTAAAATTAAGCAATACATAATAATTTGTTGATTTTAAATACAATCCATGACAATTATATGTATAATTAGTCAATAAAGTAAGATAATTTTACTTATTAAATGATTGCATTGATGGTTATACCTATGTAATCAAACATTCGGTAAGTATTTCGAACGATATCAAAACGTTAATGACACTCTTTTTATTTTAAATTAAATTCGAATTTCGTTTTAACATATTTTTGGAAGAAAATTTTTCTTATTTAATTAACTAAGAAAGAAAACATCATGTTAATACATTTAATATTTAAAAACAATGATTTCTCATTTTTTTAATATTAAGAAATTTCCAAATTCTTAGGGAATTCCGAGGGAAAACCATTTTCCCTCGGACTTCCCTCGGAATTCGGTAAATATATATTTTTTAAAATTAAGCACTACATAATAATTTGTTGATTTTAAATACAATTCATGACAATTATATGTATAATTATTCAATAGATTAGGATAATTTTAGTTATTAAATGATTTAATTGATGGTTATACCTATGTAATCAAACATTCGGTAAGTATTTCGAACGATATCATAAGGTTAATGACACTCGTTTTATTTTAAAATAAAATCGAATTTCGTTTTCACATATCTTCTAGGTATTTGATTAACCTTTCTGATTGACCGTCGGTTTGTGGGTGAGCTGCTGTACTGAACTTTAACTTAGTTCCCAAATAGCTCTGCAAGTCCTGCCATAACTTTGAAGTGAATTTAGGATCCCTATCAGAAACGATACTTATTGGAATTCCATGTAGTCTGACAATCTCCTGATGATACAGTTCTGCCAACTTTTCCACCTTATCAGTTGATTTTACGGGGAGAAAGTGAGCTGATTTGGTCAATCTGTCGATTATAACCCAGATACTATCATAACCGCCTCGAACTCTTGGGAGTCCTGTTAGGAAATCCATAGTCACTTGTTCCCATTTCCACGTTGGTATTGGCAATGGTTGCAACGTTCCACCTGGTTTCTGATGTTCAGCTTTCACTTGTTGGCATGTAAGACATCTTTTTACGAAATCTGCCACATCTCGTTTCATTCCATTCCACCAGTAATGTGCTTTGAGATCCTTGTACATTTTGTTTCCTCCAGGATGAATTGTATAAGCAGACTTATGAGCTTCTTCAAGAATTTCTCTTCTTAATGTTATTGGAATGTAGATCCTATTCTTGTATCTGAAGATGCCTGTATCATCAAAGCTAAACTTTGAATCCGGGGTCTCCTTGATCCGTTCTGCCTGTCTCTGAACCCAGTCATCAGTCGTCTGTGCTTCTTTAACTCGTACACCCAAATCCGACTTAATGGTGATATTCGCCACTCGCGGTTCAGATGTAATACGAACTTTTTTCGGTGCATTTTCACTTGAAGTTGAAGCTCCTTTTAAGCAAGCTATGCTCGTTTTTCTGCTTAAAGCATCCGCTACTACGTTTGCCTTTCCTGGATGGTATTGAATTTTGCAATCATAGTCTTCTAGGAACTCCATCCATCTTCTCTGTCTCATGTTGAGCTCCTTCTGGGTAAATAGGTGTTTCAAGCTTTTATGATCGGTAAAGATGTCAAACGAAACTCCATATAAGTAATGTCGCCACTTAGCTAATGCGAAGATGACCGCTGCCAACTCCAAATCATGGGTAGGGTAGTTTTGCTCGTGTAAACGCAACTTTCTTGATGCATATGCAATAACCTTTCCTGTCTGCATCAATACGTATCCCAAGCCTTCTTTTGAAGCATCGGTGTATACCGCATATCCTTCTGATCCTTCTGGTAATGCTAGTATGGGTGCTGTGGTCAATCTCTTCTTTAACTCCTGAAAGCTGGTTTCGCATTTCTCATCCCACTGAAACTTCAGGTTCTTTTTGGTTAACTGGGTAAGTGGGGATGCAATCTTGGAAAAATCTCGAACAAACCTCCGGTAGTACCCAGCTAATCCCAAGAAACTTCTTACTTCTGAAGGCGTCTTGGGTTGTTCCCAACTCATAACTGCTTTGATCTTTGATGGATCAACTTCTATACCATTTCCTGAGATGATATGTCCAAGAAATGCTACTCGGTCTATCCAAAACTCACATTTGCTGAACTTGGCAAACAACTGGTGTCGTCGCAGGGTTTCCAACACAATGCGAAGGTGTTCTGCATGCTCTTCTTCTGATTTAGAGAACACTAGAATATCATCAATAAAGATGACAACAAACTTATCGAGATATGATCTGAAAATTCTATGCATCATATCCATGAAAGCTGCTGGGGCATTGGTTAAACCAAACGGCATCACGACGAATTCAAAATGTCCATACCGCGTGTTAAATCCAGTCTTGGGGATGTCCTCCTTTCTGATACGAAGTTGATAGTACCCTTGCCTAAGGTCGAGTTTGGAGTAAACTCTCGATCCTTGCAATAAGTCAAACAACTCCTCAATGTGAGGTAGAGGATACTTGTTCTTTATTGTCATTCTGTTTAGCTCTCTGTAGTCGATGCACATTCTGAGGGATCCATCTTTCTTCTTTACAAACAAAACTGGAGCACCCCATGGAGAGGTACTCGGATTGATGTACCCACTAGCCAACAAATCCTCCAATTGAGTCTTCAATTCTTTTAGTTCTGCTGGCGCCATTCTGTAAGGTGTCTTTGAATATGGCTCTGCTCCTGGAACAAGGTCAATCACAAACTCAATTTCTCGCTCTGGCGGTAATGAGTTTAGACTCTCAGGAAATACGTCAGGAAACTCCTTGACCACATCCATCTCCTCTAATTTCACTTGATCCTTCGGTCGATTGAGCAAGTAGGCAACATATCCAGTCGCCCCAACTTTAATAAGTTGTCTCGCTTCCATTACTGAGATGATGGGTATTCGCTCTGTTTTGTCGCCTTTAATTTCCTTCCTAGTTGATTCTTCAGCTTCCAAGATGATTTTCTTCTCATAGCAGTTCACTTGTGCTCGATGCTGGAACAACCAGTCCATACCTAAAATAACTCCATACCTTTGTATCGCTATCTCGATTAGGTCAGCCGGGTAGATCTTATTATTAATCCTTACGGGACAACGTCTATAAATTCGATCGGTTGTAAAGCTAGATCCCAGAGGGGAGCTAACTTCATACACATAAGGTAAGCACTCAACATATACAGATAATTTCACAGCAACATCATGCGCAATAAATGAGTGCGTCGCACCCGGATCATATAATACCCTAACTGGGATGTCTAAGATGTTTAGCGTACCTTCTACAACTGCAGTTGGATCCACTTGTTCCTCTTCTCCCCCCAATGCATATGCCCGAGCGCGAACAACTGGTCTCCCTGCTCCTCCAGCCTGTTGGACATTTCCCACTGGGGCTCTTGGACCTTGTTGTGGTTGTGCCTTTGGGCAGTTTCTGATCAAGTGTTCGTCACTGCCACACCGTATACAACGACCTAACTTCCTCCAGCAATTGTTTTCCTCATGATTTGGTCCACCACAAAAATCACACTTACGTTCCGGAGCATGGGCCCCCATTGGGCGTTGAGCTGCATTAGGCTTGTGGCCTATAGGTCCATTCCCAAATTTACGAGGCTTTTTATATGTAGGTTGGTTCGTCCTCATGAATGGCCTCTTAGATCCAGAAGATTGATTCATTGTGTTCATCGGTACAGGAACCGATCGCATATCTCGTATCTCAGACTCCACCTCCATAGCCCTTGACACTGCATCAGTATACTCTGTGACTTTAGAAGCCATCAAGGCGTATCTTATTTCATGCCTAAGCCCTTGGATGAATCTTTTAGTTCTCCTCCTCTGATCTGGCACGATATGGGGTGCATAATTGATTAGACGAACAAATCGTGCCTCATATTCCGCAACACTAGCATTTCCTTGAACTAACTCCATAAACTCTTTCTCCCTACGATCACGAATCACTTGGGGAATATATTTGTCTCTAAATTCAGTTAGGAATCGGCCCCAAGTAATTGCACCTCCAATAACTTGCCATCCTTGTCGTATGAGTTTCCACCAATCTTGTGCAGGACCCTTTAGCAAGAAAACTGCAAATTCTACTCGATCAGGATCTTCAATTCGAGTAACTTGGAAAATTTGTTCCATTTCAGATATCCACTCTTCAGCCTTCAGATCATCAGTCTGGCCATAGAACTTGGGTGGATTATACTTGAGGAATTTATCTAGGGCTTTCTCTTCTGCCTGCATTGGTCCTTGACACTGTTGTTGAGCCTGCTGAGTTGCTTGTTGTACACAAGCTTGTGCGAAATGTCGTGCGAAGTCATTGACATTAACATTCTCAGGTGGGGCTTGTTCTGGCACTGGTGGTGGGATCTTAGCACGAGGGGGTCTTCCACGTGGCATTGCTGCAATCACAACTTACTGACAATATGATGCATGATTGATTAGAACGTCATCATATGAGGCACAAAAATATCATATAGGCACGTACCACAAGTGCATACAAAAGCATATAATGACTCAAATCTTATAGCCGTACAACCTAGACTCATTCCAAGACTCACCCTAGACTCGTTCTAGACACAACAAGAGCTCCGGTTTCCAACCGGGCTCTGATACCACCCAAATGTGGCGCCCTTGCCACATCCCGCACTGAGAAGTACCCCGAGTGTTAGCTTTGGGCCTTCACTCGTGATCTTTCCCAGCGAACGGTGACGAACGAACAAACACAGGCATAGCGGAAGCATAAAATAATGCCAGTCAACATCAAACTTCAAAGATAATTATAAGGCCAGTAAGGCCGACGACAAACGACAACCGTATTAGGTATAGGTACGTAAACTATACATACTGAGTTTCCCACGAAGGAGAAATTCCAAAACTCTGAGATTCAAAAACAAACTATCTCGACGACACCTGACAACCTAGACCCGACATGCCGCCTAGTCACACCTACCTGAAGCCAAAACCAGAGTAAAGGGGACGTTAGTCAAAATGACTAAGTGAGGGGGGTTATACATATACAGAAACAAAATCATAAGCTTGGTTCACATTTTTCTTATTTTCAAAACCAATGTCTAAACGTGTAAGAAGGGATGGCTTTTAGTTTGTATGAAAACACACTTGTGAACCAATAATTAAAACGATCGATCAATCACAGTAACCCGGCGAGTACGGGTAAGTTCTCCAACCTTTCACACCTTGAACACAAGAAACACAAAACAGAAACCAGCCTTCTCCCTCCAATTGTTAGTTGAGGTGCCCCCCAACCAACCACACGATCACACAGATAGGGGCAATATGCCCTGGTACCAATAACCTCACTCTATACGTAACGCAGTCAACCTCCGGCTACGTCCCGTATAGAGCTTCACAGAAGTACGTAGTAAAGATCAGCCTTTGGTGCACACCTCCGGGCTTCACCCACTAGATACTTCGGGCCCATATTCCCCAAGGGCGTCCCCAAGGGTTCTATCAAATCATTTACTCGCTTTTCAAAACAGTTGCACACTTTCAAACACTTTCTTTCTCTTAACTGTTTCACATTTCAAAATCAAACTTTGCATTCTCTCACGAGTATATATAATATAAAAAAAAATCCATTTTTATAAGGAAATCCAAATTTTCAATAAAATAATAAAATATTATAAAACAACTAATAATATATATAGTATCAATGGTTCAAAATCAAACTCAATAAATAAGGGTTGGGTTTTAAGAATATATATATTTACGTAATATACGTTTGGCCCCAGTTAAAACATTTTAATCCCTCACCTGAAAAGCTTCCAAACTTGTAAAAGAAAGACACGATCAACACGATCAGGGCTCCTTCCTAGGAACGCCTGTTACACAAGACTACAAGTTAAGACTCGACTCGACTCAACACTTAATAATACGACTGACTGTACGACTGCAACAAAAATCAGGCTATTTAAACACTTTAATTAGGTATTCACAAATTTTCTTTATAATTCAACGAAATATAATATCTATTACTACTAAATTGAGAATGATATACACCTCAAATCATTTTATTACAACCCACATAATTACATTGATAATTGGATCATGGTTTCAAAAGGAAGGGTCATTCGATATTTTAATTTAGTATTAACAGGTATTTTCGTTGATGCAATAAAATTGTTAGCATGGAGATTTATTCATAACTCAATAGTTACTGCCCTTTGAAAGTTGATATCAGTACGACCCTTTTTATTTAACTCATATATAAAGCAACTAGTAATTAATATATGAACATGCATGAACAGTTTCAAAGAAGTTTAAAGTAACTCATATACTTTATTTTATACCACGACAAAACATGTATATATTTAGATGGGAAGACCAAATGGATCATTAAGCACCAAATTCTTAATGTAACATGACAATCGTAGGGGATTAATTTCATTCAATTAACGTAACTAACAATAAGAATTAAAACAAAACATTCTTTGTATATCCTGCACATATCCATACACATATTTATAAAATACCAGGGTAATTTATTTTATGAATCATAGAATTAGAATCCCATTCTGTCCGAAAAAGAATTATAATTCCATTTAGAATACATAGATTTAAAAAATGAATTAATCATACTTATAGATCCCTCAACAACATATTCCTAAAGTTTCGGTTAAATCAAAATTACTACCTAAATATTAAGTCTAGAATAAAAATTATCAAATAATAAGAAAATTTGAAATTTAGAAGGATGAATAGATATTACTCACTAAGTTAAAATCACGAGAATTATAGTTCCCGGGAATTTCCAGGAGGAAATCGATCTTGTGTGTTGAGGTCGGAGATCGCAGTCAACTTCCTTTTATTTAGTAAAATGAAATTTCTGCTTGTGTTGGTTTGCAAGTGAGCTACCGACAGCCAGACAAGTCTTTCTATTTCTTTTTGTGAGATCACAATTGTCATCAATAAAATAATTAAACTAATCAATGGAATTGAGTGCATGTAAAGAGTAATGCCACGCAAAGCTACTCTAATTTCTTTGGTCGGCACGTGGCTGCCGAGTAAGGTCTCAAGACTTCATGTTTAAGTTTATAAGGGAAGTACTTCTATTTATTACTTATTTTTATACTGATGAGATGCAATTACACTAAAGACAAATCTTATTTTAATGATTGTTAAAATGATTCATTTCATTTTACGAAATAAATATTTTATTTAACAAATAAAAATATAATGAATTTAGCTAATAAGAAGGCATTTAGTGCATATCAAATAATTTAGTTATGTCAAAACTCATATAATTAAGCAACATATTTAATTAAAGGGATATTGTAACGCAAATTGTTCAATTTATTTTAGTTATAGAATAACACTTAAACATATGAAGTATTCAGTCAAATTCGTGTACATGATATATTAAGTAACACATAGATATAAATAATATGGCGTAACTAATTAATATTAACAATGTAATTATAACAATTGTAATCGTAATATCCCGAACAAAACTTTCATTATATATATAAACAATTAATTATAATATCCTTCACAATGTATGCACATATTTTAAGTTCTGTAACATTTTTAGTCATAATCATTATAACAAAGTCACAATACGGATGCATATTAGATAGGACAAAATTCCTTAAGTGGACATGGGATCACAAAAGATTTTGTTTGGAATTAAGGTGCACTTAATTTATTTATAATATTTTAGGTATAAAAGAATATTTAAACACATGATTTACCCGATCAATTTCTAAACGTGTCCCGATATTTAATTAACTTACCCATTTCCTTTTGATTGAAAATCCAGGCTGTTACACTCTCCTCCCCTTAAATGAATCTGGTCCCCAGATTCCACTTCTGATCCTTCAATCAATTCGGGGTAATGCCTTTTCATTTTCTCCTCGGTTTCCCATGTAGCTTCCTCAGTTGTCTGATTCCTCCATAATACTTTGACCAATGGAATTTTTCTATTTCTCTGTTCTTGATATTTACGATCCAACACTTGCACTGGTTTCATTGTGAAGGTCAGATTTGGCTCCAATCGCGTTTCCTCCCCTGAGAGAGTGTGAGATTCATCTGGATAATACTTTCGAAGTTGGGAAACATGAAAGACGTTATGGATTCCTGTGAGACTTGGTGGTAAATCCAATCGATAGGCTGTTTTCCCGATTCGCTCTAGAATTTCAAATGGACCAATGTATCTCGGATTCAGTTTTCCACCCTTTCCGATTCTCGTGAACCCTTTTCTTGGTGAGGCTTTCAAGAATACACGATCACCCACCTCAAATTCTAAATCTCGTCGTCTCTTATCCGCATAGCTCTTTTGTCTGTCCTGGGCAGCTCTCATCCTTTGTTGGATGATCTGTACCTTCTCAATTGCATCTTGAATCAAATCTGGAGGTGTCGCTCGATGAATGCCATCCTTAGTCCATCTCCAGTCCTCCAAATCCCAATACAATGGAGATCTGCATTTTCTACCGTATAGGGCTTCGTACGGTGCCATCCCAATTGAGGCTTGATAACTGTTATTGTAAGCGAACTCGATCAGAGTCAGTTGTTTGTTCCAACTGTCATGGAAATCTAATGCGCAAGCCCTTAACATATCTTCTAGGTATTTGATTAACCTTTCTGATTGACCGTCGGTTTGTGGGTGAGCTGCTGTACTGAACTTTAACTTAGTTCCCAAATAGCTCTGCAAGTCCTGCCATAACTTTGAAGTGAATTTAGGATCCCTATCAGAAACGATACTTATTGGAATTCCATGTAGTCTGACAATCTCCTGATGATACAGTTCTGCCAACTTTTCCACCTTATCAGTTGATTTTACGGGGAGAAAGTGAGCTGATTTGGTCAATCTGTCGATTATAACCCAGATACTATCATAACCGCCTCGAACTCTTGGGAGTCCTGTTAGGAAATCCATAGTCACTTGTTCCCATTTCCACGTTGGTATTGGCAATGGTTGCAACGTTCCACCTGGTTTCTGATGTTCAGCTTTCACTTGTTGGCATGTAAGACATCTTTTTACGAAATCTGCCACATCTCGTTTCATTCCATTCCACCAGTAATGTGCTTTGAGATCCTTGTACATCTTGTTTCCTCCAGGATGAATTGTATAAGCAGACTTATGAGCTTCTTCAAGAATTTCTCTTCTTAATGTTATTGGAATGTAGACCCTATTCTTGTATCTGAAGATGCCTGTATCATCAAAGCTAAACTTTGAATCCGGGGTCTCCTTGATCCGTTCTGCCTGTCTCTGAACCCAGTCATCAGTCGTCTGTGCTTCTTTAACTCGTACACCCAAATCCGACTTAATGGTGATATTCGCCACTCGCGGTTCAGATGTAATACGAACTTTTTTCGGTGCATTTTCACTTGAAGTTGAAGCTCCTTTTAAGCAAGCTATGCTCGTTTTTCTGCTTAAAGCATCCGCTACTACGTTTGCCTTTCCTGGATGGTATTGAATTTTGCAATCATAGTCTTCTAGGAACTCCATCCATCTTCTCTGTCTCATGTTGAGCTCCTTCTGGGTAAATAGGTGTTTCAAGCTTTTATGATCGGTAAAGATGTCAAACGAAACTCCATATAAGTAATGTCGCCACTTAGCTAATGCGAAGATGACCGCTGCCAACTCCAAATCATGGGTAGGGTAGTTTTGCTCGTGTAAACGCAACTTTCTTGATGCATATGCAATAACCTTTCCTGTCTGCATCAATACGTATCCCAAGCCTTCTTTTGAAGCATCGGTGTATACCGCATATCCTTCTGATCCTTCTGGTAATGCTAGTATGGGTGCTGTGGTCAATCTCTTCTTTAACTCCTGAAAGCTGGTTTCGCATTTCTCATCCCACTGAAACTTCAGGTTCTTTTTGGTTAACTGGGTAAGTGGGGATGCAATCTTGGAAAAATCTCGAACAAACCTCCGGTAGTACCCAGCTAATCCCAAGAAACTTCTTACTTCTGAAGGCGTCTTGGGTTGTTCCCAACTCATAACTGCTTTGATCTTTGATGGATCAACTTCTATACCATTTCCTGAGATGATATGTCCAAGAAATGCTACTCGGTCTATCCAAAACTCACATTTGCTGAACTTGGCAAACAACTGGTGTCGTCGCAGGGTTTCCAACACAATGCGAAGGTGTTCTGCATGCTCTTCTTCTGATTTAGAGAACACTAGAATATCATCAATAAAGATGACAACAAACTTATCGAGATATGATCTGAAAATTCTATGCATCATATCCATGAAAGCTGCTGGGGCATTGGTTAAACCAAACGGCATCACGACGAATTCAAAATGTCCATACCGCGTGTTAAATCCAGTCTTGGGGATGTCCTCCTTTCTGATACGAAGTTGATAGTACCCTTGCCTAAGGTCGAGTTTGGAGTAAACTCTCGATCCTTGCAATAAGTCAAACAACTCCTCAATGTGAGGTAGAGGATACTTGTTCTTTATTGTCATTCTGTTTAGCTCTCTGTAGTCGATGCACATTCTGAGGGATCCATCTTTCTTCTTTACAAACAAAACTGGAGCACCCCATGGAGAGGTACTCGGATTGATGTACCCACTAGCCAACAAATCCTCCAATTGAGTCTTCAATTCTTTTAGTTCTGCTGGCGCCATTCTGTAAGGTGTCTTTGAATATGGCTCTGCTCCTGGAACAAGGTCAATCACAAACTCAATTTCTCGCTCTGGCGGTAATGAGTTTAGACTCTCAGGAAATACGTCAGGAAACTCCTTGACCACATCCATCTCCTCTAATTTCACTTGATCCTTCGGTCGATTGAGCAAGTAGGCAACATATCCAGTCGCCCCAACTTTAATAAGTTGTCTCGCTTCCATTACTGAGATGATGGGTATTCGCTCTGTTTTGTCGCCTTTAATTTCCTTCCTAGTTGATTCTTCAGCTTCCAAGATGATTTTCTTCTCATAGCAGTTCACTTGTGCTCGATGCTGGAACAACCAGTCCATACCTAAAATAACTCCATACCTTTGTATCGCTATCTCGATTAGGTCAGCCGGGTAGATCTTATTATTAATCCTTACGGGACAACGTCTATAAATTCGATCGGTTGTAAAGCTAGATCCCAGAGGGGAGCTAACTTCATACACATAAGGTAAGCACTCAACATATACAGATAATTTCACAGCAACATCATGCGCAATAAATGAGTGCGTCGCACCCGGATCATATAATACCCTAACTGGGATGTCTAAGATGTTTAGCGTACCTTCTACAACTGCAGTTGGATCCACTTGTTCCTCTTCTCCCCCCAATGCATATGCCCGAGCGCGAACAACTGGTCTCCCTGCTCCTCCAGCCTGTTGGACATTTCCCACTGGGGCTCTTGGACCTTGTTGTGGTTGTGCCTTTGGGCAGTTTCTGATCAAGTGTTCGTCACTGCCACACCGTATACAACGACCTAACTTCCTCCAGCAATTGTTTTCCTCATGATTTGGTCCACCACAAAAATCACACTTACGTTCCGGAGCATGGGCCCCCATTGGGCGTTGAGCTGCATTAGGCTTGTGGCCTATAGGTCCATTCCCAAATTTACGAGGCTTTTTATATGTAGGTTGGTTCGTCCTCATGAATGGCCTCTTAGATCCAGAAGATTGATTCATTGTGTTCATTGGTACAGGAACCGATCGCATATCTCGTATCTCAGACTCCACCTCCATAGCCCTTGACACTGCATCAGTATACTCTGTGACTTTAGAAGCCATCAAGGCGTATCTTATTTCATGCCTAAGCCCTTGGATGAATCTTTTAGTTCTCCTCCTCTGATCTAGCACGATATGGGGTGCATAATTGATTAGACGAACAAATCGTGCCTCATATTCCGCAACACTAGCATTTCCTTGAACTAACTCCATAAACTCTTTCTCCCTACGATCACGAATCACTTGGGGAATATATTTGTCTCTAAATTCAGTTAGGAATCGGCCCCAAGTAATTGCACCTCCAATAACTTGCCATCCTTGTCGTATGAGTTTCCACCAATCTTGTGCAGGACCCTTTAGCAAGAAAACTGCAAATTCTACTCGATCAGGATCTTCAATTCGAGTAACTTGGAAAATTTGTTCCATTTCAGATATCCACTCTTCAGCCTTCAGATCATCAGTCTGGCCATAGAACTTGGGTGGATTATACTTGAGGAATTTATCTAGGGCTTTCTCTTCTGCCTGCATTGGTCCTTGACACTGTTGTTGAGCCTGCTGAGTTGCTTGTTGTACACAAGCTTGTGCGAAATGTCGTGCGAAGTCATTGACATTAACATTCTCAGGTGGGGCTTGTTCTGGCACTGGTGGTGGGATCTTAGCACGAGGGGGTCTTCCACGTGGCATTGCTGCAATCACAACTTACTGACAATATGATGCATGATTGATTAGAACGTCATCATATGAGGCACAAAAATATCATATAGGCACGTACCACAAGTGCATACAAAAGCATATAATGACTCAAATCTTATAGCCGTACAACCTAGACTCATTCCAAGACTCACCCTAGACTCGTTCTAGACACGACAAGAGCTCCGGTTTCCAACCGGGCTCTGATACCACCTAAATGTGGCGCCCTTGCCACATCCCGCACTGAGAAGTACCCCGAGTGTTAGTTTTGGGCCTTCACTCGTGATCTTTCCCAGCGAACGGTGACGAACGAACAAACACAGGCATAGCGGAAGCATAAAATAATGCCAGTCAACATCAAACTTCAAAGATAATTATAAGGCCGGTAAGGCCGACGACAAACGACAACCGTATTAGGTATAGGTACGTAAACTATACATACTGAGTTTCCCACGAAGGAGAAATTCCAAAACTCTGAGATTCAAAAACAAACTATCTCGACTACACCTGACGACCTAGACCCGACATGCCGCCTAGTCACACCTACCTGAAGCCAAAACCAGAGTAAAGGGGACGTTAGTCAAAATGACTAAGTGAGGGGGGTTATACATATACAGAAACAAAATCATAAGCTTGGTTCACATTTTTCTTATTTTCAAAACCAATGTCTAAACGTGTAAGAAGGGATGGCTTTTAGTTTGTATGAAAACACACTTGTGAACCAATAATTAAAACGATCGATCAATCACAGTAACCCGGCGAGTACGGGTAAGTTCTCCAACCTTTCACACCTTGAACACAAGAAACACAAAACAGAAACCAGCCTTCTCCCTCCAATTGTTAGTCGAGGTGCCCCCCAACCAACCACACGATCACACAGATAGGGGCAATATGCCCTGGTACCAATAACCTCACTCTATACGTAACGCAGTCAACCTCCGGCTACGTCCCGTATAGAGCTTCACAGAAGTACGTAGTAAAGATCAGCCTTTGGTGCACACCTCCGGGCTTCACCCACTAGATACTTCGGGCCCATATTCCCCAAGGGCGTCCCCAAGGGTTCTATCAAATCATTTACTCGCTTTTCAAAACAGTTGCACACTTTCAAACACTTTCTTTCTCTTAACTGTTTCACATTTCAAAATCAAACTTTGCATTCTCTCACGAGTATATATAATATAAAAAAAAATCCATTTTTATAAGGAAATCCAAATTTTCAATAAAATAATAAAATATTATAAAACAACTAATAATATATATAGTATCAATGGTTCAAAATCAAACTCAATAAATAAGGGTTGGGTTTTAAGAATATATATATTTACGTAATATACGTTTGGCCCCAGTTAAAACATTTTAATCCCTCACCTGAAAAGCTTCCAAACTTGTAAAAGAAAGACACGATCAACACGATCAGGGCTCCTTCCTAGGAACGCCTGTTACACAAGACTACAAGTTAAGACTCGACTCGACTCAACACTTAATAATACGACTGACTGTACGACTGCAACAAAAATCAGGCTATTTAAACACTTTAATTAGGTATTCACAAATTTTCTTTATAATTCAACGAAATATAATATCTATTACTACTAAATTGAGAATGATATACACCTCAAATCATTTTATTACAACCCACATAATTACATTGATAATTGGATCATGGTTTCAAAAGGAAGGGTCATTCGATATTTTAATTTAGTATTAACAGGTATTTTCGTTGATGCAATAAAATTGTTAGCATGGAGATTTATTCATAACTCAATAGTTACTGCCCTTTGAAAGTTGATATCAGTACGACCCTTTTTATTTAACTCATATATAAAGCAACTAGTAATTAATATATGAACATGCATGAACAGTTTCAAAGAAGTTTAAAGTAACTCATATACTTTATTTTATACCACGACAAAACATGTATATATTTAGATGGGAAGACCAAATGGATCATTAAGCACCAAATTCTTAATGTAACATGACAATCGTAGGGGATTAATTTCATTCAATTAACGTAACTAACAATAAGAATTAAAACAAAACATTCTTTGTATATCCTGCACATATCCATACACATATTTATAAAATACAAGGGTAATTTATTTTATGAATCATAGAATTAGAATCCCATTCTGTCCGAAAAAGAATTATAATTCCATTTAGAATACATAGATTTAAAAAATGAATTAATCATACTTATAGATCCCTCAACAACATATTCCTAAAGTTTCGGTTAAATCAAAATTACTACCTAAATATTAAGTCTAGAATAAAAATTATCAAATAATAAGAAAATTTGAAATTTAGAAGGATGAATAGATATTACTCACTAAGTTAAAATCACGAGAATTATAGTTCCCGGGAATTTCCAGGAGGAAATCGATCTTGTGTGTTGAGGTCGGAGATCGCAGTCAACTTCCTTTTATTTAGTAAAATGAAATTTCTGCTTGTGTTGGTTTGCAAGTGAGCTACCGACAGCCAGACAAGTCTTTCTATTTCTTTTTGTGAGATCACAATTGTCATCAATAAAATAATTAAACTAATCAATGGAATTGAGTGCATGTAAAGAGTAATGCCACGCAAAGCTACTCTAATTTCTTTGGTCGGCACGTGGCTGCCGAGTAAGGTCTCAAGACTTCATGTTTAAGTTTATAAGGGAAGTACTTCTATTTATTACTTATTTTTATACTGATGAGATGCAATTACACTAAAGACAAATCTTATTTTAATGATTGTTAAAATGATTCATTTCATTTTACGAAATAAATATTTTATTTAACAAATAAAAATATAATGAATTTAGCTAATAAGAAGGCATTTAGTGCATATCAAATAATTTAGTTATGTCAAAACTCATATAATTAAGCAACATATTTAATTAAAGGGATATTGTAACGCAAATTGTTCAATTTATTTTAGTTATAGAATAACACTTAAACATATGAAGTATTCAGTCAAATTCGTGTACATGATATATTAAGTAACACATAGATATAAATAATATGGCGTAACTAATTAATATTAACAATGTAATTATAACAATTGTAATCGTAATATCCCGAACAAAACTTTCATTATATATATAAACAATTAATTATAATATCCTTCACAATGTATGCACATATTTTAAGTTCTGTAACATTTTTAGTCATAATCATTATAACAAAGTCACAATATGGATGCATATTAGATAGGACAAAATTCCTTAAGTGGACATGGGATCACAAAAGATTTTGTTTGGAATTAAGGTGCACTTAATTTATTTATAATATTTTAGGTATAAAAGAATATTTAAACACATGATTTACCCGATCAATTTCTAAACGTGTCCCGATATTTAATTAACTTACCCATTTCCTTTTGATTGAAAATCCAGGCTGTTACAATATATTTTTTAAAATTAAGAACTACATAATAATTTGTTGATTTTAAAATACAATCCATGACAATTATATGTCTAATTAGTCAATAAAGTAAGATAATTTTAGTTATTAAATGATTGAATTGATGGTTATACCTATGTAATCAAACATTCGGTAAGTATTTCGAACGATATCATAATGTTAATGACACTCGTTTTATTTTAAATTAAATTCGAATTTCGTTTTCACATATTTTTGGAAGAGAATTTTTTCTTATTTAATTAACTAAGAAAGAAAACATCATGTTATTACATTTAATATTTAAAAACAATGTTTTCTCAATTTTTTAATATTTAGAAATTTCCAAATTCTGAGGGATTTCCGAGGGAAAACCATTTTCCCTCGGAAATCCCTCGGAATTCGGTAAACATATATTTTTTAAAATTAAGCACTACATAATAATTTGTTGATTTTAAATATAATCCATGACAATTATATGTATAATTAGTCAATAAAGTAAGATAATTTTAGTTATTAAATGATTGAATTGATGGTTATACCTATGTAATCAAACATTCGATAAGTATTTCTAACGATACCATAACGTTAATGACACTCGTTTTATTTTAAATTAAATTCGAATTTCGTTTTCACATATTTTCGGAAGAGAATTTTTTCTTATTTAATTAACTAAGAAAGAGAACATCATGTTATTACATTTAATATTTAAAAACAATGTTTTCTCATTTTTTTAATATTTAGAAATTTCCAAATTTCCAACGGAATTCCGAGGGCAAACCATTTTCCCTCGGAAATCCCTCGGAATTCCCTCGGAATTCGGTAAATATGTATTTTTTAAAATTAAGCACTACATAATAATTTGTTGATTTTAAATACAATCCATGACAATTATATGTATAATTAGTCAATAAAGTAAGATAATTTTTGTTATTAAATCATTGAATTGATGGTTAGACCTATGTAATCAAACATTCGGTAAGTATTTCGAACGATATCATAACGTTAAGGACACTCCTTTTATTTTAAATTAAAATCGAATTTCGTTTTCACATATTTTTGGAAGAGAATTTTTTCTTATTTAATTAACTAAGAAAGAAAACATCATGTTATTACATTTAATATTTAAAAACAATGTTTTCTCATTTTTTCAATATTTAGAAATTTCCAAATTCCGAGGGATTTCCGAGGGAATACCAATTTCCCTCGGAAATCCCTCGGAAATCCCTCGGAATTCGGTAAATATATATTTTTTAAAATTAAGCACTACATAATAATTTGTTAATTTTAAATACAATCCATGACAATTATATGTATAATTAGTCAATAAAGTAAGATGATTTTAGTTATTAAATGATTGAATTGATGGTTATACCTATGTAATAAAACATTCGGTAACTATTTCGAACGATATCATAACGTTAATGACACTCGTTTTATTTTAACTTAAAATCGAATTTTGTTTTCACATATTTTTGGAAGAGAATTTTTTCTTATTTAATTAACTAAGAAAGAAACATCATGTTATTACATTTAATATTTAAAAACAATGTTTTCTCATTTTTTTAATATTTAGAAATTTCCAAATTCCGAGGGAATTCCCTCGAAATTCGGTAAATATATATTTTTTAAAATTAAGCACTACATAATAATTTGTTAATTTTAAATACAATCCATGACAATTATATGTGTAATTAGTCAATAAAGTAAGATAATTGTAGTTATTAAATGATTGAATTGATGGTTATACCTATGTAATCAAACATTCGGTAAGTATTTCGAACGATATCATAACGTTAATGACACTCGTTTTATTTTAAATTAAAATCGAATTTCGTTTTCACATATTTTTGGAAGAGAATTTTTTCTTATTTAATTAACTAAGAAAGAAAACATCATGTTATTACATTAAATATTTAAAAACAATGTTTTCTCATTTTTTTTAATATTTAGAAATTTCCAAATTCCGAGGGAAAACCATTTTCCCTCGGAAATCCCTCGGAATTCAGTAAATATATATGTTTTAAAATTAAGCACTACATAATAATTTGTTGATTTTAAAATACAATCCATGACAATTATATGTATAATTAGTCAATAAAGTAAGATAATTTTAGTTATTAAATGATTGAATTGATGGTTATACCTATGTAATCAAACATTCGGTAAGTATTTCGAACGATATCATAATGTTAATGACACTCGTTTTATTTTAAATTAAATTCGAATTTCGTTTTCACATATTTTTGGAAGAGAATTTTTTCTTATTTAATTAACTAAGAAAGAAAACATCATGTTATTATATTTAATATTTAAAAACAATGTTTTCTCAATTTTTTAATATTTAGAAATTTCCAAATTCCGAGGGAATTCCGAGGGATTTCCGAGGGAAAACCATTTTCCCTCGGAAATCCCTCGGTATTCGGTAAATATATATTTTTTAAAATTAAGCACTACATAATAATTTGTTAATTTTAAATACAATCCATGACAATTAAATGTGTAATTCGTCAATAAAGTAAGATAATTGTAGTTATTAAATGCTTGAATTGATGGTTATACCTATGTAATCAAACATTCGGTAAGTATTTCGAACGATATCATAACGTTAATGACACTCGTTTTATTTTAAATTAAAATCGAATTTCGTTTTCACATATTTTTGGAAGAGAATTTTTTCTTATTTAATTGACTAAGAAAGAAAACATCATGTTATTACATTTAATATTTAAAAACAATGTTTTCTCATTTTTTTTAATATTTAGAAATTTCCGAATTCCGAGGGAATTCCGAGGGAAAACAATTTTCCCTCGGAAATCCCTCGGAATTCGGTAAATATGTATTTTTTAAAATTAAGCACTACATAATAATTTATTGATTTTAAAATACAATCCATGACAATTATATGTATAATTAGTCAATAAAGTAAGATAATTTTAGTTATTAAATGATTGAATTGAAGGTTATACCTATGTAATCAAACATTCGGTAAGTATTTCGAACGATATCATAATGTTAATGACACTCGTTTTATTTTAAATTAAATTCGAATTTCGTTTTCACATATTTTTGGAAGAGAATTTTTTCTTATTTAATTAACTAAGAAAGAAAACATCATGTTATTACATTTAATATTTAAAAACAATGTTTTCTCAATTTTTTAATATTTAGAAATTTCCAAATTCCGAGGGAATTCCGAGGGATTTCCGAGGGAAAACCATTTTCCCTCGGAAATCCCTCGGAATTCGGTAAATATATATTTTTTAAAATTAAGCACTACATAATAATTTGTTGATTTTAAATATAATCGATGACAATTATATGTATAATTAGTCAATAGAGTAAGATAATTTTAGTGATTAAATGATTGAATTGATGGTTATACCTATGTAATCAAACATTCGGTAAGTATTTCGAACGATATCATAACGTTAATGACACTCGTTTTATTTTAAATTAAATTCGAATTTCGTTTTCACATATTTTTGGAAGAGAATATTTTCTTATTTAATTAACTAAGAAATAAAACATCATGTTATTACATTTAATATTTAAAAACAATGATTTCTCATTTTTTTAATATTAAGAAATTTCCAAATTCTTAGGGAATTCCGAGGGAAAACCATTTTCCCTCGGACTTCCCTCGGAATTCGGTAAATATATATTTTTTAAAATTAAGCACTACATAATAATTCGTTGATTTTAAAATACGATCCATGACCATTATATGTCTAATTAGTCAATAAAGTAAGATAATTTTAGTTATTAAATGTTTGAATTGATGGTTATACCTATGTAATCAAACATTCGGTAAGTATTTCGAACGATATCATAATGTTAATGACACTCGTTTTATTTTAAATTAAATTCGAATTTCGTTTTCACATATTTTTGGAAGAGAATTTTTTCTTATTTAATTAACTAAGAAAGAAAACATCATGTTATTACATTTAATATTTAAAAACAATGTTTTCTCAATTTTTTAATATTTAGAAATTTCCAAATTCCGAGGGAATTCTGAGGGATTTCCGAGGGAAAACCATTTTCCCTCGGAAATCCCTCGGAATTCGGTAAATATATATTTTTTAAAATTAAGCACTACATAATAATTTGTTGATTTTAAATATAATCCATGGCAATTATATGTATAATTAGTCAATAAAGTAAGATAATTTTAGTTATTAAATGATTGAATTGATGGTTATACCTATGTAATCAAACATTCGGTAAGTATTTCTAACGATACCATAACGTTAATGACACTCGTTTTATTTTAAATTAAATTCGAATTTCGTTTTCACATATTTTCGGAAGAGAATTTTTTCTTATTTAATTAACTAAGAAAGAGAACATGATGTTATTACATTTAATATTTAAAAACAATGTTTTCTCATTTTTTTAATATTTAGAAATTTCCAAATTTCCGACGGAATTCCGAGGGCAAACCATTTTCCCTCGGAAATCCCTCGGAATTCCCTCGGAATTCGGTAAATATGTATTTTTTAAAATTAAGCACTACATAATAATTTGTTGATTTTAAATACAATCCATGACAATTATATGTATAATTAGTCAATAAAGTAAAATAATTGTAGTTATTAAATGATTGAATTGATGGTTATACCTATGTAATCAAACATTCGGTAAGTATTTCGAACGATATCATAACGTTAATGACACTCGTTTTATTTTAAATTAAAATCGAATTTCGTTTTCACATATTTTTGGAAGAGAATTTTTTCTTATTTAATTGACTAAGAAAGGAAACATCATGTTATTACATTTAATATTTAAAAACAATGTTTTCTCATTTTTTTTAATATTTAGAAATTTCCGAATTCCGAGGGAAAACCATTTTCCCTCTGAAATCCCTCGGAATTCGGTAAATATATATTTTTTAAAATTAAGCACTACATAATAATTTGTTGATTTTAAAATACAATCCATGACAATTATATGTATGATTAGTCGATAAAGTAAGATAATTTTAGTTATTAAATGATTGAATTGATGGTTATACCTATGTAATCAAACATTCGGTAAGTATTTCGAACGATATCATAATGTTAATGACACTCGTTTTATTTTAAATTAAAATCGAATTTCGTTTTCACATATTTTTGGAAGGGAATTTTTTCTTATTTAATTAACTAAGAAAGAAAACATCATGTTATTACATTTAATATTTAAAAACAATGTTTTCTCAATTTTCTAATATTTAGAAATTTCCTAATTCCGAGGGAATTCCCTCGAAATTCGGTAAATATATATTTTTTAAAATTAAGCACTACATTATAATTTGTTAATTTTAAATGCAATCCATGACAATTATATGTGTAATTAGTCAATAAAGTAAGATAATTGTAGTTATTAAATGATTGAATTGATGGTTATACCTATGTAATCAAACATTCGGTAAGTATTTCGAACGATATCATAACGTTAATGACACTCGTTTTATTTTAAATTAAAATCGAATTTCGTTTTCACAAATTTTTGGAAGAGAATTTTTTCTTATTTAATTAACTAAGAAAGAAAACATCATGTTATTACATTAAATATTTAAAAACAATGTTTTCTCATTTTTTTTAATATTTAGAAATTTCCAAATTCCGAGGGAAAACCATTTTCCCTCGGAAATCCCTCGGAATTCGGTAAATATATAGTTTTTAAAATTAAGCACTACATAATGATTTGTTGATTTTAAAATACGATCCATGACCATTATATGTCTAATTAGTCAATAAAGTAAGATAATTTTAGTTATTAAATGATTGAATTGATGGTTATACCTATGTAATCAAACATTCGGTAAGTATTTCTAACGATACCATAACGTTAATGACACTCGTTTTATTTTAAATTAAATTCGAATTTCGTTTTCACATATTTTCGGAAGAGAATTTTTTCTTATTTAATTAACTAAGAAAGAGAACATGATGTTATTACATTTAATATTTAAAAACAATGTTTTCTCATTTTTTCAATATTTAGAAATTTCCAAATTTCCGACGGAATTCCGAGGGCAAACCATTTTCCCTCGGAAATCCCTCGGAATTCCCTCGGAATTCGGTAAATATGTATTTTTTAAAATTAAGCACTACATAATAATTTGTTGATTTTAAATACAATCCATGACAATTATATGTATAATTAGTCAATAAAGTAAAATAATTGTAGTTATTAAATGATTGAATTGATGGTTATACCTATGTAATCAAACATTCGGTAAGTATTTCGAACGATATCATAACGTTAATGACACTCGTTTTATTTTAAATTAAAATCGAATTTCGTTTTCACATATTTTTGGAAGAGAATTTTTTCTTATTTAATTGACTAAGAAAGGAAACATCATGTTATTACATTTAATATTTAAAAACAATGTTTTCTCATTTTTTTTAATATTTAGAAATTTCCGAATTCCGAGGGAATTCCGAGGGAAAACCATTTTCCCTCTGAAATCCCTCAGAATTCGGTAAATATATATTTTTTAAAATTAAGCACTACATAATAATTTGTTGATTTTAAAATACAATCCATGACAATTATATGTATGATTAGTCGATAAAGTAAGATAATTTTAGTTATTAAATGATTGAATTGATGGTTATACCTATGTAATCAAACATTCGGTAAGTATTTCTAACGATATCATAATGTTAATGACACTCGTTTTATTTTAAATTAAAATCGAATTTCGTTTTCACATATTTTTGGAAGGGAATTTTTTCTTATGTAATTAACTAAGAAAGAAAACATCATGTTATTACATTTAATATTTAAAAACAATGTTTTCTCAATTTTCTAATATTTAGAAATTTCCTAATTCCGAGGGAATTCCCTCGAAATTCGGTAAATATATATTTTTTAAAATTAAGCACTACATTATAATTTGTTAATTTTAAATGCAATCCATGACAATTATATGTGTAATTAGTCAATAAAGTAAGATAATTGTAGTTATTAAATGATTGAATTGATGGTTATACCTATGTAATCAAACATTCGGTAAGTATTTCGAACGATATCATAACGTTAATGACACTCGTTTTATTTTAAATTAAAATCGAATTTCGTTTTCACATATTTTTGGAAGAGAATTTTTTCTTATTTAATTAACTAAGAAAGAAAACATCATGTTATTACATTAAATATTTAAAAACAATGTTTTCTCATTTTTTTTAATATTTAGAAATTTCCAAATTCCGAGGGAAAACCATTTTCCCTCGGAAATCCCTCGGAATTCGGTAAATATATATTTTTTAAAATTAAGCACTACATTATAATTTGTTGATTTTAAAATACGATCCATGACCATTATATGTCTAATTAGTCAATAAAGTAAGATAATTTTAGTTATTAAATGTTTGAATTGATGGTTATACCTATGTAATCAAACATTCGGTAAGTATTTCGAACGATATCATAATGTTAATGACACTCGTTTTATTTTAAATTAAATTCGAATTTCGTTTTCACATATTTTTGGAAGAGAATTTTTTCTTATTTAATTAACTAAGAAAGAAAACATCATGTTATTACATTTAATATTTAAAAACAATGTTTTCTCAATTTTTTAATATTTAGAAATTTCCAAATTCCGAGGGAATTCTGAGGGATTTCCGAGGGAAAACCATTTTCCCTCGGAAATCCCTCGGAATTCGGTAAATATATATTTTTTAAAATTAAGCACTACATAATAATTTGTTGATTTTAAATATAATCCATGGCAATTATATGTATAATTAGTCAATAAAGTAAGATAATTTTAGTTATTAAATGATTGAATTGATGGTTATACCTATGTAATCAAACATTCGGTAAGTATTTCTAACGATACCATAACGTTAATGACACTCGTTTTATTTTAAATTAAATTCGAATTTCGTTTTCACATATTTTCGGAAGAGAATTTTTTCTTATTTAATTAACTAAGAAAGAGAACATGATGTTATTACATTTAATATTTAAAAACAATGTTTTCTCATTTTTTTAATATTTAGAAATTTCCAAATTTCCGACGGAATTCCGAGGGCAAACCATTTTCCCTCGGAAATCCCTCGGAATTCCCTCGAAATTCGGTAAATATATATTTTTTAAAATTAAGCACTACATAATAATTTGTTGATTTTAAATACAATCCATGACAATTATATGTATAATTAGTCAATAAAGTAAGATAATTTTTGTTATTAAATCATTGAATTGATGGTTACACCTATGTAATCAAACATTCGGTAAGTATTTCGAACGATATCATAACGTTAAGGACACTCCTTTTATTTTAAATTAAAATCGAATTTCGTTTTCACATATTTTTGGAAGAGAATTTTTTCTTATTTAATTAACTAAGAAAGAAAACATCATGTTATTACATTTAATATTTAAAAACAATGTTTTCTCATTTTTTGAATATTTAGAAATTTCCAAATTCCGAGGGATTTTCGAGGGAATACCATTTTCCCTCGGAAATCCCTCGGAATTCGGTAAATATATATTTTTTAAAATTAAGCACTACATAATAATTTGTTAATTTTAAATACAATCCATGACAATTATATGTATAATTAGTCAATAAAGTAAGATGATTTTAGTTATTAAATGATTGAATTGATGGTTATACCTATGTAATAAAACATTCGGTAACTATTTCGAACGATATCATAACGTTAATGACACTCGTTTTATTTTAAATTAAAATCGAATTTTGTTTTCACATATTTTTGGAAGAGAATTTTTTCTTATTTAATTAACTAAGAAAGAAACATCATGTTATTACATTTAATATTTAAAAACAATGTTTTCTCATTTTTTTAATATTTAGAAATTTCCAAATTCCGAGGGAATTCCCTCGAAATTCGGTAAATATATATTTTTTAAAATTAAGCACTACATAATAATTTGTTAATTTTAAATACAATCCATGACAATTATATGTGTAATTAGTCAATAAAGTAAGATAATTGTAGTTATTAAATGATTGAATTGATGGTTATACCTATGTAATCTAAAATTCGGTAAGTATTTCGAACGATATCATAACGTTAATGACACTCGTTTTATTTTAAATTAAAATCGAATTTCGTTTTCACATATTTTTGGAAGAGAATTTTTTCTTATTTTATTAACTAAGAAAGAAAACATCATGTTATTACATTAAATATTTAAAAACAATGTTTTCTCATTTTTTTTAATATTTAGAAATTTCCAAATTCCGAGGGAAAACCATTTTCCCTCGGAAATCCCTCGGAATTCGGTAAATATATATTTTTTAAAATTAAGCACTACATAATAATTTGTTGATTTTAAAATACAATCCATGACAATTATATGTATAATTAGTCAATAAAGTAAGATAATTTTAGTTATTAAATGATTGAATTGATGGTTATACCTATGTAATCAAACATTCGGTAAGTATTTCGAACGATATCATAATGTTAATGACACTCGTTTTATTTTAAATTAAATTCGGACCAAAACAAATAATTATATCTATAGTTTTCTGAAAATTGAAATGTTACTTCATTGATCGATTGATATTGTACCGAGTAATTGTTATTGATATTGAATTGATTGATTGATTGTTTTGGCGAGTAAAGCATGTTCACTTTGGGCGTGAGGATAGTGTATTGAGTAATCCGGGGAGGCATCGGGCCGACGGTGATCTCTTGCACTATTCTCACTTATTGTTGGGGTCACCCCTGAATCCACCAGGAGGTTTGGTGGAGGAAGGAGCCCGCCGGGCGTAGGGACTCATGAACCCTATGCCCAGATTGATTGGGTGGTGGGGCCTTGGAATCCCACCATCACCCGGAGGAAGAAGGATGGATTGATTGAAATTGTCTAACTGTGCACCGAATTGATTGCTTGATCACCCAATTGATAAAATTGAATTATTGTACACTGTCGTAGAAAGGTTGGAGATTTGTCCTCACTCGCCGGGCCACTGATTGATTGTATCGAATCGTATTGATATAATTGAATGGAAAATGGAATTGTTGTAATCTCGGGCGAGCACTATATTATTTTAGAATTAATATTGTTTTATGAAAAATCTTACCTGAGATTACAATTTGCATGGTATTTGCGCTTTTAAATTATAACCCCTCACTCAGTCTTCGGTTGACTGACACCCTCACATTTTCAGGTATTGCAGGTTGAGTGCTAGGCGGGATTGAGTCAAGTTTACTTCTTTTGGATCTAGCATTGTCTTTCTCATTTTATGTACCTTATAAATACATTATAGCTCTTAAGACTGTTTTGGTACCTATGTATATATATTATGATTTATACTTGAACTTTGAGCATGTAAATGGAAATATTGATTTGGAACATGTTAGTATGAAACGAAAAATGGGATCATGAAGTGGATGTACATTGTTATGCTTCCGTTTGTTATGCATTGTTGTAAATTGAGGGTTAGCCCGCCTAGCTAGTGTGTCGTTTTTTTTTTACTGTCACCCGTTCGCCATGAGTCCGGTTCATATATGGACTACCCATTTCATGTGTGAGCTAGACTTATGGTGCGGGGGTGTGGCATCTCGGCGTTCCGGGTGCTACACATTCGTTTTATTTTAAATTAAAATCGAATTTCGTTTTCACAAATTTTTGGAAGAGAATTTTTTCTTATTTAATTAACTAAGAAAGAAAACATCATGTTATTACATTTAATATTTAAAAACAATGTTTTCTCATTTTTTTAATATTTAGAAATTTCCAAATTCCGAGGGAATTCCGAGGGATTTCTGAGGGAAAACCATTTTCCCTCGGAAATCCCTCGGAATTCGGTAATATATATTTTTTAAAATTAAGTACTACATAATAATTTGTTTATTTTAAATACAATCCATGATAATTATATGTATAATTAGTCAATAAAGTAAGATAATTTTAGTTATTAAATGATTGAATTGATGGTTATACCTATGTAATCAAACATTCGGTAAGTATTTCGAACGATATCATAACGTTAATGACACTCTTTTTATTTTAAATTAAAATCGAATTTCGTTTTCACATATTTTTGGAAGAGATTTTTTTCTTATTTAATTAACTAAGACAGAAAACATCATGTTATTACATTTAATATTTGAAAACAATGTTTTCTCTTTTTTTTAATATTTAGAATATTCCAAATTCCGAGGGAATTCCGAGGGATTTCCGAGGGAAAACCATTTTCCCTCGGAAATCCCTCGGAATTCCCTCGAAATTCGGTAAATACATATTTTTTAAAATTAAGCACTACATAATAATTTGTTGATTTTAAATACAATCCATGACAATTATATGTATAATTAGTCAATAAAGTAAGATAATTTTTGTTATTAAATCATTGAATTGATGGTTACACATATGTAATCAAACATTCGGTAAGTATTTCGAACGATATCATAACGTTAAGGACACTCCTTTTATTTTAAATTAAAATCGAATTTCGTTTTCACATATTTTTGGAAGAGAATTTTTCCTTATTTAATTAACTAAGAAAGAAAACATCATGTTATTACATTTAATATTTAAAAACAATGTTTTCTCATTTTTTGAATATTTAGAAATTTCCAAATTCCGAGGGAATTCTAAAAAATATATATTTACCGAATTCCGAGGGATTTCCGAGGGAAAACCATTTTCCCTCGGAAATCCCTCGGAATTCGGTAAATATATATTTTTTAAAATTAAGCACTACATAATCATTTGTTAATTTTAAATACAATCCATGACAATTATATGTATAATTAGTCAATAAAGTAAGATAATTTTTGTTATTAAATCATTGAATTGATGGTTATGATGAGACTCAGAAACACACTCGAATCAGAGTCATCCACGTGTCGCCATCGACTGACTTGAAGACTACACGCTCGCATTGATGGGCTCGTGAGACAATCCAGCCCACTCACTTGCCAACTAGTTCAGGCCTTTAGGCCTCGGACAATTGTTCAGGTAGAGGGCCAGAGCCAACCGGCTTGACGCTCGCATCTGGGCCCTCAGGGTCACCCTACCCAGGGAAGCACCCACTCGGGGACCCCATTCTTGGTGCTCGGGGTTTTTGACGCTCAAGGGTCATCTGCCGCGGAGGATCCATCCCTGCACTCTTCGAGCGTCAACATCGCTCGGGAATGATCCCACCTCCCTTGCAATGGACCCGAGCCTTAGCAAGGAGGGCTTTGGGCCAACAACCTCTGACACAAAGGTAGTGCGCACTTTGTACCTGACACGCCGCCTCCTTTTCAGAGACGTCATTCTCACACCATCACAGGATGCCACGTGTTAGGGCAACACAGGTTTGGGACCACACGGTCAATTTACCCATCTACCCTCACCCCTAACATATAAATAGAGGAGGACGCATGCTTTCTCCCCTAGGCAATCTTCTGCGTACACTTCACACTGGGCATTCCCTCTCTCCATTTTTTCTGCATCTTCCTAAGCTCCGTGATCACTTCACCACTGTTGCATCACCATTACCTCTTGCATTCTTGGTGTTATCCTAGCTGGAAGAACCCACGCACAAAAAGGAAACCCAGTTCCTGAGGCTTTCAAGCCTGTGATGGTCTTCCCCTTCTAACAAATATTAAAGTGTTGTTGCATTTAGGAAGCTCAGATTCCCGCACCATCATTTTAGGCGCCGTTTGTGGGAAATCCATCACTACCACAACCAGATTCTTCCTCTGAAGGCTAGTTGAGATATAACACCTCCTAACTCTGAAAATGGTAACTGCAATAAGATCAGGAGCTGTGGGAAACAAAAGCGCTCCTCCTCCAGTCAATGAAGAGAACGCGGAGAGCAATATTCCCGCCGGAGGCGTGAACCCACCAGCTGCGGGGAATGGAGGCGAGAATCCAGATACGGCGGCTGCAACTCTCCCACCGAGAGGGAACGCTACGGGAGGGCCCAGTTCTGTTGTTCCGCCTACAACTCACACCGCCAACGCTTCCTTCCCTTACTCAGGTACGTATCCCATGGCTATGCCTCCACCGGGATACCCTTTTATGCCACCCAGAATGATGCCCGGGATGATGCCAATGATCCAACCTTATCAAGTGGGGACACTAAATCTCCCCATGTCATTGCCAAGAGAGATACAAGGGGTGGAAATGACCCAAATCACCACCCAGCAGCTTCAGGCGCTGTATGCGCAGTGTGAGGGCCAGGCAGTCCAGAACGCCTGGGAGCATTTCACTGCGGCGTATTTCCCTTCGCACGCTGGGGCTCGGATGGCCCCACCTTTGGGAGGACTTCCCGCGCACCCCTTGACGATGGCCCAAAACGCGTTGAGGGCCCAACAACCTCCTCCCCCGCCGAATCAAGAAAATGAGGCCCCGCCGAGGGTCCAGCAAGATCAACCACCAGTAAGAGATGAAAGGGCTCCTCGAAACGAGGGGGCCGGAGATAACGACGAGGTCCAGTCGAGGGCCACGGAAAGGGCAAACCGCAGAAATGTCGGTGACCCTCAGCTTGCAGCAGTACAGGACCAGATTAGGGGGCTCCAGAACGTGGTGGAGCAGCTCTCTCGAGCACGGACTCACGTCTCCCGTGATGGGGCCGAGAGGTCCAGGGCCAGATATGCTCGCAGACCATGAAGCTCCATCTCTCGCCGACGAAGGGAAGCTAGCCCCGAAGACCCGGAGGACAGGGATTACCGGATCGCGACGGGCGATTCTCCCCTCATCGAGGAGGTGCTAATGACTCGTGCGGGAAAAGGCAAAATCCCCACGTCCGTCAACAGGTATGACGGAACCACAGATCCGGCCGAGCATCTGGATCATTTTGTGCACTTGATGCATTTATATGATCACCCCCTCAACTACTGGGCCAAGGTGTTTGTAACCTCCCTGTTGGGAATGGCCCAGGATTGGTACAAAAAGCTTCCTCCGCGCTCAATTCGAGGATACTATGACCTGACTGACGCTTTCATCAGTCACTTCAACTCTTTGAAGGCTCCAGCCCCAGCTGCGACCGCTCTTTACAGTTTGGTCCAAGGGCCGAACGAAACTTTACGGTCTTTCATGGGAAGATTCAACAAGGAGATCTTGTTGGTAGGAAAGCCCTCTATGGACTTCTTGAGGCATGTTCTGTTTGGAGCTATCAACATGAAGCATTACGTCAGCAAGGAATTTGTGGAAGAGGTGGCCAAGAAAAAGCCACGCTCGCTGATGGAGATTAGGGAAATTGCGGACTCTTTCTTTACTCTCGAGGATATGTACATCGCAAGGGATCAGAAAATGGCGAACGCCCCTCGTCCAAGCAAAGTACCCGAGGACCGGACGGATTCTAGCAGGGGTCGCCGCCGCAGCCCAGTTTCCACACGACGAAACTCTCCACCCCCTCGGAAGTTCGAGCGCATTCCTCTCAACCGCCCTATTGCTGAAGTTTATGCCATGGCGGATAAAAAGCTGTTTAAGAGGCCGTCTAAGTTGAGAGAAACCGAGGCTCAGAAGCGCTCAGGAAAATACTGCGCTTTCCACAAACAGAAAGGGCATGACACCAGTGAATGTCATCAGCTAGAAAGGGAGATTCAGAGATTGATTGCTGGGGGGCACCTTAAGGAGTTCGTAAAGGTGTTGGAGAGGTATGACGAGCACTGTGCGGAGCGAGTGCATGCGCGGGGGAGAAGCCGTTCTCGCTCTCTGAGCCCGCGTCACTGTCACACCGAGCCCAGCGATCGTGGGAAAGGGAAAGCCTCAGACATGGAAAATCAACCATTCGCGGTCATTCACGTGATCGCCGGAGGACCCTCGGGGGGTGACTCTAACGCTTCCCGACGTTGCTACATTCGGAGCTATGACCAAAGATCATCCCAGCCCAAGCCGGTGCTCTCTATTGATCAATCATCACGCTTGGAGAAGGATGAGAGCGTAGGATTCACAGAAAAAGATTTAGAGCACATTGTAACACCCCATGGGGTCGGTGAAACCTCTGACTGCCCCATGGTGGTTAGCTTAGATATACACAATCATGTTGTAAAGAGGGTCTTGATTGATAGTGGAAGCTCCGTGAATGTTTTGCCTTACTCCACGTTCCAAAAAATGAACATCACGAACATTCCGCTCGAACCCCTCAGAATAGCCCTCGTCGGCTTTGGAGGTTCCGAGATTGTCCCTCGCAGACAAATTCGCTTGGCCACCTCTTTCGGTCGCGCCCCACAGCGAAAAACTTTGAATGTTCTCTATGTGGTGGTCGAAGTGGACCTTCCATACAATATCATCATTGGACGCCCAGCCCTCGTCGACTTCAAAGCTATAATTTCCACCTATCATCAAAAAGTCAAGTTTCCCACCTCCGAGGGTACCGGAGAAGTACTGTGTAATGTTAAGGAAGCTTGGGAGTGCTACATACTCTCCCTCCGAAACCACAAGCCTAAACAACCTATCCAAGCAGGCTCCACCAAAAAGTCTGTTGACTTCCCCAAGCTGGATGAAGATGGCCCCGAGCGCAAAAGGGCCAAGCTCTATAAGAAGAAGAACAAGAAGAGGGACACAGACAAACCAGTTGATGTTAAGAATTCGCCCCTCGGAGAGGTTGGGGTTTCCTTATCGGAAGACGAGGATCATGTACCCTCGGGAGGACACCAGCGGGAGAATCACTGGCAAGAAACGAGCGCTCGAACTACCGAGGCCTGAAGTGCGGGTGGAACCTACGGAGAACTTTCTGACCATCGAATTGGAGCCCGGGAATCGAGAGAAGACCACACAAATAGGTTCCAGTCTCGACGGTCCCTCTCAGATTATGATGATTGAGTTCTTGCGGGAAAATATAGATGTCTTTGCCTGGAAGGCTTCCGACCTCACTGGCATAGACCCGAGCGTTATTGTCCACAGGCTGAACGTGGATCCAGCCTTCAAACCTATAAAGCAAAAGAAGAGAGATGTTCATGGGTTCCGAAGGCAGGTCATAGAAGAAGAGGTCAATAAACTGCTTAACGCTCAGTACATAGAAGAAATTCTATATCCCGAGTGGCTATGCAATGTAGTGCTCGTTCCGAAGAGCGCCAACAAGTGGCGTATGTGCAATGACTTCACGGACCTCAACAGGGCGTGTCCCAAGGATCCGTACCCCCTGCCTAGAATTGATCAGTTGGTGGATTCGACCGCTGGGTGTGAACTTATGAGCATGATGGACGCCTTCCAAGGATATTATCAGATATTTATGGCTCCTGAGAATCGCCCCAAAACTGCATTCGTGGTTTACATGGGCGTTTATTGCTTCAAGGTTATGCCCTTCGGGCTCAAAAATGCAGGAGCGACATACCAACGCCTCGTCAACAGAATGTTCAAGGGTGAAATTGGAAAATCCATGGAAGTATATGTGGACGACATGATCGTTAAGAGCGAACGTCAATCTTCTCATCTGCAAGACCTAAAACGAGCATTCAACATCTTGCGTCGTTATGGTATGAAACTGAATCCTTCCAAATGTACATTCGGCGTGCGGGGTGGCAAGTTTTTGGGGTACATGGTCAGCCAACGAGGCATAGAAGCAAATCCAGAAAAGATTAAAGCAATCCTAGACATACCCTCCCCTCGCAATCTGAGAGAGGTCCAGGTGCTTGTAGGTAAGATCATTTTATTGAATAGGTTCATATCCCGCTCAGCGGACAGGAATCTGCCCTTCTTCAAAGTTCTGCGTAACGCTCGCAACTTTACCTGGAGCGGGGACTGCGAAAAGGCTCTGCAGGACATGAAGCAGTACCTTTCGAGCGCGCCTTTGTTGACCAAACCTAACCCGGGGAAGAACTTGTTTGTCTATCTATCAGTTTCCCTGGAAGCCACGAGCGCGGTCCTTGTGGCTGTCCGCGAGCGTAAACATATGCCGGTGTATTATCTGAGCAAGACTCTACAGGGAGCGAAGAAAAGATATATGGAAATAGAGAAATTTGCTTTTGCGCTCGTCAATGCCTCTCGGAGGCTAAGGCCTTATTTCCAAGCGCATTCTATCGTGGTGCTCACAGATCAGCCCCTCAAACAAGTGCTTGCAAAGCCGGACGTCTCAGGGAGATTAATTAAATGGTCAATTGAACTCAGTCAATTCGACATCACCTTTGAGCCTCGTACGGCGATACAGGCTCAGGCCGTGGCCGACCTATTGGTGGAACGTTTCAACTTAGATACTGAGCCCTCAGCAGAGGATGGTCTATGGCTACTGCACACTGATGGCTCCTCGACCTCACAAGGGGGGGGGGGGGGAGCCGGGGTGACCCTCAGAGACCCTCTTGGAGTTGAAGTTGACTATGCCATCAAGCTGGCATTCCAAGTCACCAACAACGAAGCTGAGTATGAAGGCCTCATCCAGGGGCTCAGGATCGCGCTCCAAAATGGTGCCACTCGGGTCACTGCATATGTGGATTCGCAGTTGATCGCGAGTCAAATTAACGGTTCTTATGAGGCTCGAGAAGCTACCATGGTGCAGTATCTGACAAGCGCTAAGGAGGTGATAGCCAAGTTCAGGGAGTTCCACCTTTTGCAGGTCCCAAGGGCAGAAAACGAACGTGCTGACGCTCTCTCAAAGTTCGCATCCGCCCTGGATGGATTTAGCGAGCGTGCTGTTACGTTTCTTAGAATTGAGGAGCCGCTGATAAGCAGAAGCGGACCTTCGAAGGAAGTGAATATGATTGACCCCTCCGAGCCCTGTTGGCTCGACGAAATTATCAGATTCCTCCGGGATGGGACCAGCCCAAGCGACAAAGTTGAAGCTCGGAAAATCAGAAACAAAGCCCCTCGTTTCTCGTTGGACGCCGAGGGTCGGCTATTCAAGCGGTCCTTCCAGGGCCCACCGATGAGATGCTTGAGACCCTCGCAGGCCAAGGAAGTTTTAGAACATGTACACAGTGGAAGTTGCGGGAACCACTCGGGCGGTCGGATCTTGGCAAAGAAAGTCTTAAGGAGTGGGTTCTACTGGCCCTCGGTGCTGCAGGATGCTATTAGCTACTCCAAGAAATGTCCTAAGTGCCAATTTCACTCTAACACCCCTCAGTTGTCGGCAGCCCTAATGATTCCTATTGACGTTTCGTGGCCTTTTGATCAGTGGGGCATTGACATTGTGGGACCCCTCCCGATGGCGGCCGGACAAAAAAAATTTGTAATACTCGCTGTGGATTACTTCACTAAATGGGCCGAAGCTGAAGCAGTCGCGAAAATAACGTTCAAGGTTGTGAGGGATTTCATTTGGAAGAACATCATTTGCAGATACGGCATCCCGAGAGTACTCATCTCAGACAATGGATCCCAATTCATCGTCGTTGACACGCGGGATTGGTGCTACGAACTTGGGATTGAGCAAGGTTTCACTTCCGTGGGCCACCCTCAGGCCAACGGTCAAGCGGAAGTAACCAATAGAACCATACTCCAGCATCTGAAGACGATGCTCGAGAGTAAGAAGGGCGAATGGGCTGAAGAACTTCAGGGAGCCTTGTGGGCGTACCGTACTACCTCGCGAGCGGCAACGAGGGAAACTCCCTACTCCCTCGTCTATGGCTCCGAGGCTATGATACCTGCGGAAATCGCTCAAGAATCCGCACGCGTTGCCTATTTCGAGCCTGCTGCTAACGAAGCCAATCGGGCGCTAGAGTTAGATTTGTTGGATGAGAAGAGGAATACTGCTTGGGCACGTATCCACAAATACAAAGCGACCGTCGCCCGCCAGTACAACAAACGTGTTAAGGAGAGGACTTTCCAGCTAGGGGACTTGGTCCTCAAAAAAGTTGAAGTCTCCAAACATGTGGGTAAGTTGGACCCCAATTGGGAGGGCCCCTTCAAAGTCATCCAGGTACGAGCAAACAATACCTACCTATTGGAAACTTTGCAAGGCGAGCGGCTCCCTAGACCATGGAATGCATGTAACCTTAGAAGGTTCTACGTGTAAACATCAGTTCTTTTGTAATTGCCCGTCTGCGGCATGGAGTGCTTTCCTTTGACGGAAAGCGTGCTGTAATCATTTCAAAAATGCATTTATACAATAGTAAGTATTTAGTTCTTTATTTTTGCTATTTGTTTGCTTTCCTATTTGATCAAATGATTCGAGCGACGAGAGGCCTACTCCGTGTCGAGCATCCTCCACGTCGAACGGCCTACACGATACATCAATCGTTTCAAAGCGACACTATCTAGGTGTTGATAACCATCCACCCGGAACAGTTTGAATGATTTGTAAGTATATAAAGTCCTAAAAAAATGAGCGTGTCGAAAAACGGGGAGCAGAATGCTTAATTTACGCCAGTTGAGTGCTCGCCACTCCAGCTCGCGCTCGTAAAAACCCCGATGACCCTCAGCTTATTGAGTAAAAGCACACTCATAAAGTATTGGATCCTGGACCAATTCTTTCATTGGTCCCTCGAAACGACGCTAACCCCACGGTTACGCTCTATTCTTTCCCACACTTAGCAAATCCTACGGTTGATTTCTAAAGTGCGTACAACTCATTGGGCCAATACTTAGGCAAATCCCTAAAGGTTTCCTAAGTTCAAATCCGAGCCTCATTGCGAATACGGCCAGGGAACATCCATGGGAAACACCCTCGCGCCCGTTTCTACGCCCCTCAAATCGCCAGACGCTGCCAAGCTTTAAACTGATGGCACATTATGATGAATGCCGGGGCACCCTCAAAGAAAACGCCCTCGTGCACCCACACGCCCATCGCGAACGCTCAAACAAGAGATATTAATATAAAAGCGGCGAGCGTAATGAAATAACATCATTCACCATTCACAAGTATAAGAGAAAGTATTCAGACATTCATGCAATAAAAAAGAAGTTCGAATATATGGAAAAACAACATAAAGGAACCCACTGTGTTCAGGAAATAACTGGAGGATTAAGTACAGACATAGAATTGTTCATAAACGGGAAAAAGAATTTAAACTGGCAAGGGCAAGGGATTAACAGGCAAGGAAGCTTCAATGGGCTGGAGTGTCGGGCTCGGGAGGAGCAGTCGCAAGGGGAACAGGTGCCAACACATGTGCGTCAGAAGTTTGAGCCTCACCAGGTTCCTCAACGTCCGCAGTGTCCATAATGGTGCCCTCATCTTCTATTTGGATAGGCTCGGGACCTACAGTGTTGGCAGCAATAAATTCCCGTTGAAGTGTTTCCACCAACTCCTGATACTCTGGCTCCGCCAAGCTCTCGGAAGGATCCTCGTCTGGGACCATAGACTCGCAGTTTTCGTCCAAATCCATACGCAGGCGCGCATCGGTTCGAGCGCTTTCAGGAGCCAAGCCAAGTTTCACCATTTGCCCGATGGCTTTATGGAAGAAACGCCGAGCATTGTCGAAGCAGTGGATGTTGGCTGCGAACACGAAAGCCTTGGAGCGTACGAACTTCTTCACTGCCTCCCAGGATACCCTCGCCTCCAATCCCTGTACTTTGGCCTGAAAGTCAGCAAGGGCCTTATTTGTTTCCTCGTTTTGGCGAGTGCTCTCCGCCAGCTGCTCACCCAGCTCCCCATTTTGCACCCTCAGCTGGTCCCGCTCTACCTTCAACTCTCTATGATGCTCGTCAAGAGTAAGATAGGCCGCGTCCGCCTTCTGCAGATTCTCCCTCAGCTTGCCCATCTCAAGATTGGTGGAGGTCAGTTGGGCGTGGATGTTGTTGTAATCTTCTTGCAGCTGGACGGGGTCAGAGATCCGCAGCAGTCTCTTGTATTTGGCCTTATGCTTGGAGTAGGCCTGCGCTCGCCCTTGTAAATTCTTCAGCCTCGGGATTACCTCCTGGGAAACCATAAGCGAGAGTCACTACCAGAATAGAGATGGAAAAAGGGGAAAATTTCACAAAGGGAATTAAGGGCTAACCGTCAACAGTGCGTGGCATGCGTCATCCGCGACCCGAGCGGCATCATGCTCGTTTAGCTTGTCATGGTCGGTGGAGAACTGGAGTTTTCCAACGATGTCGGAGACCATGTTGACAGAAAAGGCGCTTTTCTTCAGTAAGACGGGACCGTCCTTCCTTTGACGCTTGTACCGAGCGTCCCCCCGACAGCCAATCTTCCAGAAATCCTGGTCCTCAGAGGAGGAAGTATCGCTACCCTCACCGCGGTGGCCCACGACCACCTCCTTGCCCTTTCCGGAAATGGGAATGGTGTTGGGAAGCCTTTTCCTCTTCCCTTGACGGTCGGCCCGAAGAGTTTCATGGATGCGGACATGTTCTCCTGAGCGGTTTCGGGATCCGCTCGAACTCAACGAGATCGGACCCTCGGGAGCCACCGGCGGAGGAGTAGCCCCGTGGGTACCCTCTATTATCAAATCCTCGATGGGGCCTCTAGGGGGAGCTTGGTCATGCCCTCGGCCGGCTCCTCGCCGGGTTCCCCTTCCCCTTGGAGCAGTGGGAGGACGGATTTGCTGTTGCTGCGGGGGCTGAGGGTTGGCAGCAGGTCCTTGGACACCCAACATGCGGGAAAGAGTTTCAGCATTCATGCCTTCGGATAGTATTTGAACACCTGCAAATAAGAAGAAACGAGCGTCAGAAGCTGGTGGCTTGGATCACAGATATAAAAATACAGCAATCACACCAAGTTAGAGGGCTATTCTAAAAGTTAGAGCAGTTAATTCCTAGAATCTAACCATCGAGGGCCATGATGTCAGCTGGAGGGTTGAGTATCATGTCTGGGGGGCAAGATAAGCCATAGCGAAACAACACTCCCTCGTTCTTCATCAGGGTTTCAGCCTTAATCCACTTTTTCTCACTCCTCATCTCGAAGGCTAATCCCTGTGCCCAATCCTCAAAGGCTTTATTCCTCGTCCTCTCTCTAATCAAAGGACCCTCGCCATGTATCAACCAATGGCGATGAACCCTAAAAATTCCTCCTGGGGCCCCCACGAAAAAATACTTCTCCTTCCAATGCTCGCCATAAGAAGATGAGGGAGAGTCTATCATCTTGAAGCCCGACTTGGCCTGGGCGTAATAAAACCTGTCCGTAGGTGATGAGCGCGGCGAGCGGGCCACCTGTATCAAGCTATCAAAATTGACGATCGAGGGTTTGCGACCTAGCGCAACCATCATAATCACGAAAGTGTTGATTAGTGCTATGTCGTTCGGTAGAATTTGTGAAGGGCAAAGCCTCAGGTGCTGATAGACGTTGGCGGTGACGGGCGAGATGGGAAACCGCAGGCCCCCAGCCAGAACAGCATCCCAGTAGACCGTCATCATCCCGGGCGGCGGTCGGTTGGCCCTCTCCCCCTCCTCAGGAAGTCGCATGGGAAAAACCGCTTCATCCCAATAAGTTTTCGCCTTCAACTCCTCCAAATCATCGAGCGTCAAAATACTCTCAATCTCGTCCGGAGACCTATCAGTTTGATGGCGATTATCTTGCCTCACGTGAGTGACTGGCTCCCTTCCTCTCCTTTGGCGCCTTCTGGAAGGACCAGCCTCAAATTGACGCCCAGATGGCCCCGCTTCGCCCTCGGAAGTCCTCATAGCTACAGTGATCCTATGATCTTGGGGTCTCACTACACTGTTCAATACAGGGAATACTCTCTCTCCCTGCCTCTGCATTTCCATCACGTTATGCATTTCTTCGAAAAGGTCATCCACCCCTCCAGGAGCATGCTCGTTCATCCCTTGAACGGCTGCATCAACCTCTTCATCCCTGACATCAGCCGGAGCTTGAGCCACTGGAATCGCCATGGGAATCCCCTCGCCTGGGGACGCTCTAGTTATGGGAACCGCCGTAGGTATATCTCCATGAGGGGAAGAACTCCCCACCGACATCTCATCAATCTCCCTTACATAATCATTGACTGGGTGTCCGGCCATGATTGTTTTTCGGTTTTTGAAGATGGAGTTTCTCGCAGAAAACTCAGTGAAGAAGAAAAGTTTATGGAATGAATCCAAAGGCAGAAGGGATTCTTTGCTTAGAAGGATCGCTCGCGCACAACCTAAATCTAAAGTTAGTACAGAAAACAAGTGTTATGGAGTTTTACCTAGAGTTTGAAGAACGGAAACTCACCGGATTCTGTAAAAGTTGCAGGAGTTCTCGCTGAATATTTTCTTGAAAAAGTCTGAATGCGTGAAAGAGGCTCAAAGACTCTGCAAATCCCTATTTATAGAGGAGGATTTGCATTGATTAGGGCTTAGGATTTCAAATGGCAATCTATTCCCGCCTAGGAAATCCCCCCACTTTTGGTAACCGCCTCACGTCTCCCGGAGTGCACGCGCCCACGTTCCCACTCAGCATTAAATGCGGACATGACTTCAATTAATGTGGTGTCAGACTATGTCCGTTACGGAAGTCAGGCGGTCATTTCTCTAGCAAGGGCTCGACCCTCGGGTAATTCAAAATCCAACGCTCCGTTATCTTGGAAATTCTACAGTACGCTCAAGCGATGCTGCAGAATTTGGGGGGCAAAATGATGAGACTCAGAAACACACTCGAATCAGAGTCGTCCACGTGTCGCCATCGACTGACTTGAAGACTACACGCTCGCATTGATGGGCTCGTGAGACAATCCAGCCCACTCACTTGCCAACTAGTTCAGGCCTTTAGGCCTCGGACAATTGTTCAGGTAGAGGGCCAGAGCCAACCGGCTTGACGCTTGCATCTGGGCCCTCAGGGTCACCCTACCCAGGGAAGCACCCACGCGGGGACCCCATTCTTGGTGCTCAGGGTTTTTGACGCTCAAGGGTTATCTGCCGCGGAGGATCCATCCCTGCACTCTTCGAGCGTCAACATCGCTCGTGAATGATCCCACCTCCCCTGCAATGGACCCGAGCCTTAGCAAGGAGGGCTTTGGGCCTTCCTCTCACGTGACCCTCGCCAACAACCTCTGACACAAAGGTAGTGCGCACTTTGTATCTGACACGCCGCCTCCTTTTTAGAGACGTCATTCTCACACCATCACAGGATGCCACGTGTTAGGGCAACACAGGTTTGGGACCACACGGTCAATTTACCCATCTACCCTCACCCCTAACATATAAATAGAGGAGGACGCATGCTTTCTCCCCTAGGCAATCTTCTGCGTACACTTCACACTGGGCATTCCCTCTCTCCATTTTTTCTGCATCTTCCTAAGCTCCGTGATCACTTCACCACTGTTGCATCACCATTACCACTTGCATTCTTGGTGTTATCCTAGCTGGAAGAACCCACGCACAAAAAGGAAACCCAGTTCCTGAGGCTTTCAAGCCTGTGATGGTCATCCCCTTCTAACAAATATTAAAGTGTTGTTGCATTTAGGAAGCTCAGATTCCTGCACCATCAGGTTACACCTATGTAATCAAACATTCGGTAAGTATTTCGAATGATATCATAACGTTAAGGACACTCGTTTTATTTTAAATTAAAATCGAATTTCGTTTTCACAAATTTTTGGAAGAGAATTTTTTCTTATTTAATTAACTAAGAAAGAAAACGTCATGTTATTACATTTAATATTTAAAAACAATGTTTTCTCATTTTTTTAATATTTAGAAATTTCCAAATTGGGAATTCCGAGGGAAAACCATTTTCCCTCGGAAATCCTGCGGAATTCGGTAAATATATATTTTTTAAAATTAAGTACTACATAATAATTTGTTTATTTTAAATACAATCCATAACAATTATATGTATAATTAGTCAATAAAGTAAGATAATTTTAGTTATTAAATGATTGAATTGATGGTTATACCTATGTAATCAAACATTCGGTAAGTATTTCGAACGATATCATAACGTTAATGACACTCTTTTTATTTTAAATTAAAATCGAATTTCGTTTTCACATATTTTTGGAAGAGATTTTTTTCTTATTTAATTAACTAAGAAAGAAAACATCATGTTATTACATTTAATATTTGAAAACAATGTTTTCTCTTTTTTTTAATATTTAGTATATTCCAAATTCCGAGGGAATTCCGAGGGATTTCCGAGGGAAAACCATTTTCCCTCGGAAATCCCTTGGAATTCCCTCGGAATTGGGTAAATATATATTTTTTAAAATTAAGCACTACATAATAATTTGTTGATTTTAAATACAATCCATGACAATTATATGTATAATTACTCAATAAAGTAAGATAATTTTAGTTATTAAATGATTGAATTGATGGTTATACCTATGTAATCAAACATTCGGTAAGTATTTCGAACGATATCATAACGTTAATGACACTCTTTTTATTTTAAATTAAAATCAAATTTCGTTTTCACATATTTTTGGAAGAGATTTTTTTCTTATTTAATTAACTAAGAAAGAAAACATCATGTTATTACATTTAATATTTGAAAAAAAAATTTTCTCTTTTTTTTAATATTTAGAATATTCCAAATTCCGAGGGAATTCCGAGGGAAAACCATTTTTCCTCGGAATTCCCTCGGAATTCGGTAAATATATATTTTTTAAAATTAAGCACTACATAATAATTTGTTGATTTTAAATACAATCCATGACAATTATATGTATAATTAGTCAATAAAGTAAGATAATTTTAGTTATTAAATGATTTAATTGATGGTTATACCTATGTAATCATACATTCGGTAAATATTTCGAACGATATCAAAACGTTAATGACACTCGTTTTATTTTAAATTAAAATCGAATTTCGTTTTCACATATTTTTGGAAGAGAATTTTTTCTTATTTAATTAACTAAGAAAGAAAACATCATGTTATTACATTTAATATTTGAAAACAATGTTTTCTCTTTTTTTTAATATTTAGAATATTCCAAACGTTAATGACACTCGTTTTATTTTAAATTAAAATCGAATTTCGTTTTCACATATTTTTGGAAGAGAATTTTTTCTTATTTAATTAACTAAGAAAGAAAACATCATGTTATTACATTTAATATTTGAAAACAATGTTTTCTCTTTTTTTTAATATTTAGAATATTCCAAATTCCGAGGGAATTCCGAGGGAAAACCATTTTCCCTCGGAAATCCCTCGGAATTCGGTAAATATATATTTTTTTAAAATTAAGCACTACATAATAATTTGTTGATTTTAAATACAATCCATGACAATTATATGTATAATTAGTCAATAAAGTAAGATAATTTTCGTTATTAAATGATTTAATTGATGGTTATACCTATGTAATCAAACATTCGGTAAGTATTTCGAACGATATCAAAACGTTAATGACACTCGTTTTATTTTAAATTAAAATCGAATTTCGTTTTCACATATTTTTGGAAGAGAATCTTTTCTTATTTAATTAACTAAGAAAGAAAACATCATGTTATTACATTTAATATTTAAAAACAAAGTTTTCTCTTTCTTTTAATATTTATAAATTTCCAAATTCCGAGGGAATTCCGAGGGAAAACCATTTTCCCTCGGAATTCCCTTGGAATTCGGTAAATATATATTTTTTAAAATTAAGCACTACATAATAATTTGTTGATTTTAAATACAATCCATGACAATTATAAGTATAATTAGTCAATAAAGTAAGATAATTTTAGTTATTAAATGATTGAATTGATGGTTATACCTATGTAATCAAACATTCGGTAAGTATTTCGAATGATATCATAACGTTAATGACACTCGTTTTATTTTAAATTAAAATCGAATTTCGTTTTCACAAATTTTTGGAAGAGAATTTTTTCTTATTTAATTAACTAAGAAAGAAAACGTCATGTTATTACATTTAATATTTAAAAAAAATGTTTTCTCATTTTTTTAATATTTAGAAATTTCCAAATTCCGAGGGAATTCCGAGGGAAAACCATTTTCCCTCGGAAATCCTTCGGAATTCGGTAAATATATATTTTTTAAAATTAAGTACTACATAAAAATTTGTTTATTTTAAATACAATCCATGACAATTATATGTATAATTAGTCAATAAAGTAAGATAATTTTAGTTATTAAATGATTGAATTGATGGTTATACCTATGTAATCAAACATTCGGTAAGTATTTCGAACGATATCATAACGTTAATGACACTCTTTTTATTTTAAATTAAAATCGAATTTCGTTTTCACATATTTTTGGAAGAGATTTTTTTCTTATTTAATTAACTAAGAAAGAAAACATCATGTTATTACATTTAATATTTGAAAACAATGTTTTCTCTTTTTTTTAATATTTAGAATATTCCAAATTCCGAGGGAATTCCGAGGGATTTCCGAGGGAAAACCATTTTCCCTCGGAAATCCCTCGGAATTCCCTCGGAATTCCCTCGGAATTGGGTAAATATATATTTTTTAAAATTAAGCACTACATAATAATTTGTTGATTTTAAATACAATCCATGACAATTATATGTATAATTACTCAATAAAGTAAGATAATTTTAGTTATTAAATGATTGAATTGATGGTTATACCTATGTAATCAAACATTCGGTAAGTATTTCGAACGATATCATAACGTTAATGACACTCCTTTACTTTAAATTAAAATCGAATTTCGTTTTCACATATTTTTGGAAGAGATTTTTTTCTTATTTAATTAACTAAGAAAGAAAACATCATGTTATTACATTTAATATTTGAAAACAATGTTTGCTCTTTTTTTTAATATTTAGAATATTCCAAATTCCGAGGGAAATCCATTTTCCCTCGGAAATCCCTCGGAATTCCCTCGGAATTCGGTAAATATATATATTTTTAAATTAAGCACTACATAATAATTTTTTGATTTTAAATACAATCCATGACAATTATATGTATAATTAGTCAGTAAAGTAAGATAATTTTAGTTATTAAATGATTGAATTGATGGTTATACCTATGTAATCAAACATTCGGTAAGTATTTCGAACGATATCATAACGTTAATGACACTCGTTTTATTTTAAATTACAATCGAATTTCGTTTTCACATATTTTTGGAAGAGAATTTTTTCTTATTTAATTAACTAAGAAAGAAAACATCATGTTATTACATTTAATATTTAAAAAAAATGTTTTATCTTTTTTTTAATATTTAGAATTTTCCAAATTCCGAGGGAATTTCGAGGGATTTCCGAGGGAAAATGCTTTTCCCTCGTAAATCCCTCGGAATTCCTTCGGAATTCGGTAAATATATATATTTTAAAATTAAGCACTACATAATAATTTGTTGATTTTAAATACAATCCATGACAATTATATGTATAATTAGTCAATAAAGTAAGATAATTTTGGTTATTAAATGATTGAATTGATGGTTACACCTATGTAATCAAACATTCGTTAAGTATTTCGAACGATATCATAACGTTAAGGACACTCGTTTTATTTTAAATTAAAATCGAATTTCGTTTTCACATATTTTTGGAAGAGAATTTTTTCTTATTTAATTAACTAAGAAAGAAAACATCATGTTATTACATTTAATATTTAAAAACAATGTTTTCTCTTTTTGTTAATATTTAGAATTTTCCAAATTCCGAGGGAAAACCATTTTCCCTCGGAAATCCCTCGGAATTCCCTCGGAATTTGGCATAAAATAAATTTTTGAAAAATTGAAGAACATGTTTTTAATTGTTCGATTTAATGACTTAAAGTTTTATTTGTTAATAAATTAATTAAAAAAAAACCTCTTTCTAGAAATATGTAAAAACGAAATTCGATTTCATTTTAAATAATTAAACACTAACATATTGCTCGGAAAATATACTATAATTGAAACTTCGACTATATATATATATATATACAATATAACTTGCAATTACTAATTTAATAGATATCATTTTAACTATTAATTCACTAGTGATATTTATAATTGTCATGGATTTTACCTAAGTTCAACAAATTATTATTTAATTAATAATTAAAAAATAACTATTCAAAATTCCGAGGGAATTGGGAGGGAATTCCGAGGGAATTTATCAAATTAATTTCCGAGGGAATATTTCCCTCGGAAAGTAGTTTTATTTTAATAATTAAACAAGTTTCAATTTTCCGAGGGAATTTTCCCTCGGAAATTCCCTCGGAAAATATTAAGTCTAATTACATGAACATTTCCGAGGGAAATTTTCCCTCGGAAATCCCTCGGAAAATAATTTTTATTTAAAAATTAATTAAATTTTAGGTTTCCGAGGGAAAATCCCTCGGAATATTATTTTATTTTAATAAACAAATAATTTTTATTTTTCCGAGGAAATTTCCCCTCGGAATTCCCTCGGAAAATACTAAGTCTAATTATATGAACATTTCCGAGGGAAATTTTCCCTCGGAAATCCCTCAGAAAATAATTTTAATATAAAAATTAATTAAGTTTTAGGTTTCCGAGGGAATTTCCCTCGGAAAATCCCTCGGAATATTATTTTACTTTTAATAAATAAATAATTTTTATTTTTCCGAGGGATTTTCCCCTCGGAATTCCCTCGGAAAAATTGGCGGCTAATCTTGGCGCTAAAATTTTCGAGGGATTTCCGAGGGAATGTTCCCTCGGAAATTAATTTGGCGAATTCCCTCGGACTTCCCTCGGAAGTCCCTCGGAAATTTCCGAGGGAAATTGTCCCTCGGAAATTTCCCTCGGAATTTGCCTGTTTTCTTGTAGTGATTTTTTATATAATTAACTTGGATTAAATATTTATCTCTCAAAATCGTGGGGTTTGACATATCACCATTTTCAATATTATCCTCTTTCCCAAATCTTTATCTTTTTCTTAGTTTGATTTAATGAGTATTTTTATTTTTCTTTCTATTTATACCTCGGATTGTACCTTTTCAATTGCATCCTCTGCCGCATATAATTTTCAATTGATAACTTCTACTTTTCGAATTGCAATGAGAAAACAAAACTCTGTGGATACTTGTAAATTAAGTTTCCCATAAAATTTTGAGTTATACTCTCCTTAAATAATTAAAAGGGTTATTAATTTAATTATACAAAATATTAATGAAACTTTTAATGATTAATTTATTTATAAAGTATTAAAAAAACAATATTTTATGAAAATTAATTGGAATCTTAATTGATTTTCAATATTTATATACTGAACAACTTATATACTCCAAACAATATGATGAAGCACTATATGTGCATGTATAATATTTAGTACCACTTTTTACCTATTGTTAATTCAAAATTAATTTAAAATATGAAACTTATAAATAAAAAATTTACTTATTAATGGTTTGATATTTTTATATTACTTCTGTATAGATTTTATATCTTTATCATTGCACTTTTCATAGGCAACACCCTTTTTAGATTTGTTATTGATGTCTTGCATTTTTTACACATTTCATTTCTCATATTATAAGAAGGATTTGTTTTCAATCCTGTTAGTCTCTCTTAAAACAATAACATGTATCTGGTATAGTAGAAAAAGTATGCCTAATATTATTTCTTTTGTACTATTTATAAGTTAAATCATATTCATTTATTTATTTTTTTTCTCTCTCCAATATTTCTTTTTTTTCCTAAACGAAGCAACCCAATATAGGAAACACAACCTCAAGTTAAGACTCATCCAGTTTTGCCAGCGGAGCATCCTAGACGCAATTACCATCTTGAACCTTGTGACCTATCCTCACCATCGTTGTAACGCCCCAAATTCCAGAAGTTCAGGTAAGCACGCCACGAGCGGGTCTTCGGGAGTTGGGAGGTTTAAATTTAAGTATTTCATTCAATTAATTGCCCTTTCATTATATTATATGCATAACATTTCTACGCATTTACATGAATCGTCATTTTTATGAATTATATGAACTAAGTGACCTAAATGAATTAAATGTCCTTAATTACTCTCTTGTGTAAATTCTTGGATTTAATTGTAATTCATGACTTGGAGCTAAGTGAATTGTTGTGTAGAGATAAGACTCAATTGCATGCATTTAAATTGTAGAGGGGCTTGTTTGCAAATTGTGGTGAATCATCATGGTTATTGGAAGATATATTATATCTTATATGCATCTCTTCTCTCACATTCCATACATCATATTTCATCAAATTTCTACACACACCCACACACAAGAAACCGATCAAAACACCAAGGAGAAGGAGGAAATTTCATCTCATTTTCAAGCTAAATTCTTGGAGGAATTGTGAGGATAGAAGCATCATCATCATTATCTCTTCATTTCATCTCAATTCTTGCTTGAATTTAAGGTATATCATGAACTTGTATGAATTCCTTGATTGACATAAAAGTAGGGTTCACATCTACATCTGCTTCCTCGCCCTCCAAGGCATACGCACGGGCCCTAATAAGCGGCCTCTGACCCCCAGGCGGTGGATCCCTTCTTTATGGACACGTATCCACTTTATGATCGGCATTCCCACAAATCAAACATAAATTCAAACGGCGCCGACAACCCTCATAGGTATGGGTAGGTAACCCACAATAAGAACATCCCGGCTTTCCCGTAGGTAGTGGTGCAGCAGGCGTGACCCGAGGAGCTTTCTGGACCGGTACTTGTGGCACTTGAGACTTGAATTTCTTCATTGGACCCTTAGACTGCGGTGGAGGGTCATCATAGGTGATTGGCCTTTTCCAGGAATTGTAATTCGATCTCGACCCCGAACCGGAACCCTGACCCGATCTATACGTAGATCTCCGAGCATTTACCGAGTCTTCCACTTTCAAGGCCTTTTGGGTAGCTTTCTTCCAAGTACTGGTATTAACAGCTTCGATTGCAGCTTGAATGTCCGGCCTCAGACCCTGTACGAATTGCATAGCCATGAAAATCATCACCGGCGATGTTGGGTGCATATTTGGACAATCTCTCGAACTCAGCAATATATTCGGCCACTGATCTACTCCCTTGTTTGAGCTCCGTGAACTCCTTAAGTCTCCTAGTGCGAATTGAAGGAGGAATGAACTTGTTCTTGAATTCCCTAATGAAAACCTCCCATGTGATTTCTTCTTCGGCTGCATCTAAAACAATCTTGGTGCTTTCCTACCAAGAATAAGCTTCTCCTTGTATTAAAGTAAGAGTACACCTAGCTTTCTCTCGAGTCTCGCAAGGAATAAGTTCCCAAATTCTTTCCACCTCTTTAAGCCATTGTTCGGCTTGCATGTCATTTCCCTTGAAGAATCTAAGTGGATGTTGATTCTAAAATTCCCTTAAAATAGCTGAGATTGGGGCCGGTGGTGCTGGTGGAGGAACTGGTGGTGCAGGAGGCACATAATCTCGCAATCTTTGGTCTATTAACTGAACCATAGAATTTAAGAAGTCCTGAGGTTGTGCTTGTGGGGGTGGAGGTGGAGTTCGGTCACGGTGATGATGCCGATGACCGGGAGAATGCTCTCTGCGAGGCCTTCCACGAGGCATCCTGAAATACAAACACTGTACATGCATGTTTAATTAACGAGTATGAATGAATATAATTAAATTCTCATAGGACAAATAGCTCATATAGTCATATAAGCCAAGTATTTCAAAGAATTTCAAGTAGGTTCAAAGATAATACGAGACTTGCAAATAACAAGTAATCCTATGCCGTACGACTTAGACTCACTAGACACGACATTGAAACCGCGGTTTTGCAACCGGGCTCTGATACCACCTTAAGGAGTACTCACAACATAATAAGCAGAGGAAAAAGTAACACATAGAGAAAATTTCATAGAAATATCACAAGAGATAAAAGAGTGGGTAGCCCCCGGATCAAACAAAGTATGTATGTTCGTGCCATGAATGCAAATAGTACCTTCTACAACGGCAGCAGGGTCCACATCTATAAGCCACTTCCCCAATTCTCTCAAGAATCTCGAATGGACCCAAATAGCGAGGGTTAAGCTTTCCTCCCTTTCCAATACGAGAAAACCCCTTTCTTGGAGACACTTTTAAGAAAACCCGATCCCCAACTTCAAACTTAAGATCTCTCCGGCAAATATCGGCGTAACTTTTCTGTCTATCTTGTGCAGCCTTCATTCGTTGTTATATAAGCTGAACTTTCTCAATCATGGCTTCCACGGCTTTAGAAGGTCTTTCAAGTTTCTCACCTTTCTTTACCCTTTCTTGCTTCGTCCATCTCCACTCCTCTAGATCAAAGAATAATGGGGATCGACATTTCCGCCCATAAAGTAACTCATAAGGAGCCATGCCGATAGAGGATTGATAGCTATTGTTATAAGCAAATTCAATCAAGGGGAGTTGGTCACACCTTGATTTTGAAAAATCCAAAGCACACGACCGGAGTAAATCTTCTAAATATCTTATCACCCTCTCAGATTGACCATCGGTTTGGGGATGAAAAGCCGTGCTAAACTGAAGTTTTGTTCCCAATATATCTTGTAATTCTCGCCACAACTTAGAAGTAAAGCGGGGATCTCTATCCGAAACAATGCTCACCGGAATTCCATGAAGGCAAATAATCTCTCTATTATAAATCTCGGCCAATTTCTTAATCTTGAAGGATATACGGACCGGTAAGAAATGAGCAGACTTAGTTAATCGGTCCACAATCACCCAAATACCGTCATACCCTCCTTTCACCTTTGGTAACCCGGTTATAAAATCCATTGTTACCTGTTCCCACTTCCACTTGGGGATAGGCAACGGCGGTAAAAGACCTCCGGGCTTTTGATGTTCAGCTGTAACCTGTTGACATGTTAAACAACATTTCACGAACTCGGCTACATCCTTCTTTAATCCACGCCACCAACAAAATTGTTTTAAGTCTCTATACATTTTGTTTCCTCCCGGATGTACCGAATAGGCCGACTTATGAGCTTCCTCCAACAATACCCTTTTCAATTCCTCGGGTACCACTACTCGGTTCTTGAAGCGAAGAAAACCAGCTTCATCAAACCCAAATGGACTTTCCGGATCCTCTCTTGCTTTAGCAACTAACTTTTGAACTTCCGGATCTTTACCTTGAGCCTCAAACAATCTAGATTTCAATTCCGGTTGAATGGTGATATTGAATACTCGGGCTTTCATCACAATAGGCTCGATCTTACCACTTCCTCCCAACTCCAGATTAGAAGCACCAACTTTTCGGCTTAATGCATCGGCTACGACATTAGCTTTCCCGGGGTGATACTTGATCACACAATCATAATCCTCTAGTCATTCCATCCATCTCCGTTGCCTCAAATTAAGATCTTTTTGTGTGAATAAATATTAAAGACTCTTATTATCTGTGAAAATCTCAAATGTCACTCCATACAAATAATGTCTCCATTTTCCAAGTGCAAATATTATCGCGGCAAGCTCTAAATCATGTGTCGGATAGTTCTTCTCATAATCCTTCAACTTCCGGGAAGCATAAGCAATAACTTTACCCTTCTGAGTCAAAACACATCCCAAACCTTCTCTAGAGGCATCCGTGTAGACTGCATATCCTTCTAAACCATCCGGAAGAGTTAGAACCGGGGCTGAAACCAATCTTTTCTTCAATTCATTGAAACTTTTCTCACATTCTTCATTCCACTCGTACTTAACATCTTTCTTTGTTAAACGAGTCAAAGAAGCGGCAATCTTAGAGAAGTCTTGCACGAACCTCCTATAGTATCCTGCTAACCCCAAAAAGCTTTTAATCTCGGAGGCATTCTTTGGTCTCTCCCACTTCAACACCGCTTCAATCTTTGAAGGATCAACTTCTAATCCATTCCCCGAAATAATATGCCCCAAGAAGGATACTCGATCGATCCAAAACTCGCACTTACTAAATTTTGCAAACAATTGGTGTTCCTTCAAAGTTTTCAATACGAGTTCAAGGTGTCTTGCATGTTCCTCAACCGACTTGGAGAAAACCAGAATATCATCAATAAAGATCACAACAAACTTGTCAAGAAAAGGCTGAAAGATCCTATGCATCATGTCCATGAAAGTGGCGGGAGCATTTGTTAAACCAAACGGCATAACCACAAATTCATAATGCCTATATCTTGTATTGAAGCTCATCTTCGGAATGTCCCCGGCTCGGATCCGTAATTGATAATACCCTTGCCTTAAATCAAGTTTCGAATAAACTTTGGATCCTTGGAGTATATCAAATAACTCTTCGATGTGGGGAAGAGGGTATTTATTCTTAATTGTCATCCGATTCAACTCCCGGTAATCAATACACATCCTCAACGTACCATCTTTCTTCTTTACGAATAAAACCGGAGCACCCCACGGCGACGAACTTGGCCTAATATACCCGACTTCCAAAAGGCCCTCAAGTTGCACCTTTAACTCCTTCAACTCTGCCGGAGCCATCCGATATGGAGTTTTAGAATACGGCTCGGCATTTGGATACAAATCAATCACAAACTCTATCTCCCTTTCCGGTGGTAAAGAATTTAAATTTTCCGGAAACACTTCGGGAAACCCTTTAACAACCTCCGTTTCTTCTAACTTCATCTGATCCTTGGGTTGATTAAGAATGTAAGCTATGAATCCCGTAGCCCCTTCACAAACCAATTTTCGAGCTTCCGAGAAGGATAATAAAGGCACGGTTTTAGAACTTCGACCCGTTATAATTTCTGAACCCAACTGAACTCTCTTAGCCCGGCAATCAACAGTAGCACAGTGCTTGTAAAGCCAATCCATACCCAAGATAGATCCATACAGAGACATAGATAATTCAATGAAATCCGAGGAAAAGACCCGACCCTCAATACTCACCGGCACCTCTCTAAAAACCCGGTTAGTTTCTACACTACCATCGTATCTCGAGATTTATTTAATCCAAGTTTCCCAGGGCCTTTGGAGTAAACTTCAGCAGTAAAATATCACATTTTTCATTGGGCGTTTTTCAATATCCTCTGTTGTTATCCATTTCATGACCATCTTTGAATCAATCTCCACATTAATCTTCAAAAATCGTGTCTCCCAAGTTAGTGTTAACCCCTCACTTAAGCCCCCCCTAACTCTGCTACATTATTGATACTCTACTAAAATTCATTGGGTATCCTAGCACTCATATTCAGCTGTCATCTCAAATGACACCCCTGACCAAAGCATTGTTGGTGTGGTTATTAAAACTTCCATCTGAGTTTAGTTTCACCCTCCCTTATTGAGTTTATTCAACAACTCAGTGCAAATTTTCTTTTGCCTGTGTTTTTTGTCCTTATAGATTAGTAATGAGGTCTTAGATAACTCTTTTATGTGACAAAGAGTGACACATCTAAGCTTCATAATATTTTGATAGCTCCATCGATTTCATACTTTCCAAAGATTCTAAAGCTTCAAGATCAAAACAATGTGCCAGGATATTTTAGTAACATATCACTTTGAATTTTGCTATTAAAACTCTGTTTGGCCCATCCAATCCTTACAAGTTATGAAGATTTCGTTTAGTCTGTGCATCAACAATCTTGTCCTACACCAGGAGTGTGAATGGACAACTTCTTAGCATGTGGTTCACATATTCATGTCCTATACAGCAACTCGTACATATATCAGGTTTTTAAAATTTTCTAACATACTTCAGTACATTCGTAAGCAAGCTATCATGTTGGTAAATCCACAAGAAAATCTTGAACTTTTGGGGGTAAGGTAATTTCCAAATTCATTATCAATCTTGAGTATATGTTGTTTTATAGCAAAATTTGTTGTTAGTTGACCCAGACCAGACTCTCTTATCTCCATTATTATGTAACACGATTAGGACACTAGGTATCTCACTCTCCACCTCTTTGAACAGTAATGTTTTCAGGTTATTTAGGTTTTAGTTTTTATCTGTGCCAATAAGATTACATACCATAATATTTTTATCCTACTCATGAATGTTATCTTTAAATATGTCTGGTAGTTTGCCTTGTGATAACCATCTATCATTCCACAAAGGCATCCCTTCGCCGTTTCCAATCCTCCATATGTAAAATGGCTCCACCATATCCAAGTATTTCTAACTATCCCCTTCCATGCTCGGGAAGTTATAAGTTGAAGTTTATGTTCAAGAATGTCCCCACCTCTAAATATTTATTTTTATGTATCCAGTTTCACACCGTAGTCTTCTTGTTGAGCATTCTTCGTGCCGTTTTAACAAACATCATTATATTTTTTCTCATGCTTCTCTAATACCCAATCCGTATTCTCGTACTTTTACATATTTAATTTATATTTTATTATATAAACTAAAAGAAGATTATATGATTAGTTATATTTAGATAATTACAATTATATTAGTATTAGTTAATTAAAAATATTACATTAGGATTAATTAATTTATTGAAAAATATTTTATGTAAATCATTTATTTATATTACTTTGCTAATTAGATAAATTTATAGAATTATAATATGATTATAATTTCAGAAAGTTTATTAACCTAGAAAATTAGAACTATGGATATATATAATTAGAATTACATTAGGATTGATTTATTGATAGTTATCTTATGTTACTCCTTCAATTTAAATAATATTTTATTTTATATAATTTCCAAAATTTATTAAAATTTATCAATTTATTGTTTTTCAATTCGTTAGATATATTTTATTATAACCTTTTAAATTATAGGCCTTAAAATTAAAAAATAGACAACTTATATTATAAAATTTGAATACAATTAATTAATGTATTAACATTAAAACAATTCATGTTGAACTATATATCTTTTATTTGGGTGAGCTGGAGAAATTTAAATTCTTCCGAGAGTCCTATTTTAAATTAATAAGCTCTTTTTAAATATACTTAAATTAATAATTTATAATATGTATTTACATAATTATCCTTGGCTAATAGTTATTGACGTAATTATTATAAGGATATTTTAGGCGATCTATATTTTGTAAGAAACCAAACACTCAACTCGTGCTTTTATAATATACTAGTGAAATGAACTTGTATTGTACGTTTATCATTTAATTTTATTTAAATAATTTTAGCTATTACGTTTATTGAATAAATTAAAATATTAAAAATATTTAATATGATTAATTAAATATAATAATATTTGTGACGCCCCGTGTTCTCAACTTCCAGGTATGCGCGCCACGCGTGTGGTTTTTCGAGAGTTAGGATTGTTTATTTATTTGGATTTCACCTTATTATGTAAAATTGTAAGAATAAATATTTAACTAATCTTACTAAGAGATAAGGGTCTAGTTGCAATAATCATAATTAGGCAAGACTTTTGCACCTCTCATCATATACAATATATACATATATATATACATTTCACTAATAAATCATACATCATATATACATTACATTACATACACTCACTCATCTCTTTCATTCAAACACAAGAACACAAACACAGTAAATCTCTACAACACACACAAACCTCTTTTCTTCACACACACACCCCTTTGATCAAGCAAGAAGAAGGAGAAGAAGATAGCTAGAATCATTATCATTATCCTCATCACCTTCATCTTTTCATCCATTCATCTATTCCATTCTTTTCTCAAGGTTGGTGATTTATGTGTGTATATATATATATGTGTATTTGTGTGAATGTGTTGAAGAAGGGCTTTGTGCTTTATAAACTTATATCTTGTTGCTAGTTGATTTTGAGCATGAATATATGATATCTTATTGATTTGGTGCATGAACTTTGAGTATTAGATGAAAGTTGATCAAGGTGATATATTTGAGGGTTTTTAGATTGAATTCTTGGTGATCTTAACATGTTTGCTCGGATTAATTGATGTTTAATACAAGTATTAGATGTATATTGGTGTTATATGCTGGTTTTGAGGTATTTAATTGTTGTGTTTTGGTGTTGGAAAGGCTTGGGAGCCAATTTCTGAGCATTGCCCTGTTTTTTCCCTATTTTTTTAATCCAGCGGCACTCCAAAGGGCCGTGTGGCCCCTTAGTTCATGTATCAAACGCCCGTGTGAGACCTGTCTGTGTTACAGACAGCTTCCAAACGCCCGTTTCTGCTTTCAGTTCATTTTTCAACCGGCTGTTTACCCCCTCAAACGTTCTCCGATTGACTTGAATTTGTAACCGCAGAAACCTTTTGAAGTCTAGAACATTCTCCAATTGGAATCACCTTAATATACCTTCTAGTTTGTGAGTTATAACCATTTTAATTTGGTGTCGCCACTTTACTGGAAATCTGCATTCCTCCAACTTTGGACCGACGCCATTTCCTCCTCGATTTGAACCACGATTCGAGCCATATATCATATTAAAGGCCTATTTGTCTACTTTTATATCCTACAAACAAAAATCCATTTCAAAATCTAGAACTCAAGATATTCCCAATTTTCCACAGCTTATGCATTTCCAAAAATTGTCAACTTTTGCCAAACTTCGCCAAAACCCCTCTTCTTGCATTCCTTTCACCCCCTTAGCTCCCGTATGTGATTTATATGAAGTATATGCTTGCTTAATTGATATTCGTGTAAACATTACGTGAAGCATTAATTGTGCATGAACATCCTCATGAATTATTATTATCATCATTCCATATCATGAATATGCCGTTCGTCAAATAATTGGTTCATGGAGTCGAGTCTTACTATAGATCGTATCCTTTCTTTTACTTTCCAAGGTGAGGTTTTCTTTACGTATTTAAAGCCCATAATATCCCTATGTGATTATTATGGCCAAAAACTTATATTATACATATAGTTTTTCCAAAATTCCAAAGTGATTTATAAAGGAACCCTGTTTCTTTTAATTAAAACCTAGCTACCGTACTGTTTTCACGAGATATTGCACTATATTGATTGGGCCCTAGGGGAAACGTGAGATTGGCAACCGGAACGGCATCGGGCCGTCGGAGAGAACCTCTACACGTAGTACCCATTTGGAATACCTTCGCGCGACCTAGGAGACGGGAAGGCGAGGTATTCCTGAGCCGGTGGTTCCCACACAATCGAAGGAGCGGGTAGGAGTCATGAGCCCCCGTCTCACACTGTACATAGGTGGCTCGGGCCTTGCAAACCCTACCACCAAACCATGGAAGAAGGAGGGATACTGATGTTGGAAAACACGAATCAGAAAGCAGCGGAATTTAAAATTTTTTTCCAACAATAGGATCTTGGACTCGCAATCGTGTATCCAAATTCGTAGAGTTAAGAAACTTACTTTTCTTTTATTCTTTCTTGAAGCGTTTCAAGCCACCCAAGAACGCTCTTCTCACGGCTTGATCCCCTCTCCTTGGTAAAGCTCGAATCTTCAAACTTCTAACTTGAAGCTCTCTAGAGATAGTCCACCAACTTGACTACAATCTAACTAGTAAGGATGCTACTTCCCTAGTTAGTGTTTAGGCTTAACCTAGGGTTTCGTATATCTTGGAGAAAGGATGGTGTTCAACACATGAACCAAAAGAATTGTCAATTAGCTCTAAGGGGAGCTCGAGCTCCCCTATTTATATGTTATCCAATTTTATTAGTCTTGATTAATGCAAGTACACTTAAATGCATTTCAAACAAGCACATGAACAGATAACATGTCCTAGCATGATACTAACATGTAATGATCATGGGTTCTACCTATCTTATGCGTGATATGTGGAAGCCACTCCACAATCACAAGTTCTAACATACATGCCGCATAAACAGTTTAAATCACATAAGGGAAAGCGGTAACAAAATACGAGCCCTATTTCTATTACATTTTTACAATTGAGATTCCCCTCCCTAACATTTGGAGGGGTCTTCACTTATGGCCTCCTTGTTACTTGAATGTGGTCCATCTTACTCCATGGGTGCATTGTCTCCAAAATGAAAATAAAACCTCACCACCTATCTCTACTCTCAAATTACAATAAAAAGAAAAAGACATAAAGTAATAAGGCTCAATCTTCATATTGGCCTTAAGACAATTACACGGGGCATACCCCGGCCTCAAAAACAGTAATATGGAAAGCCACATAATAAATCACATAACAGTACACACATAAGTGAGGCTCCAACCTCAATTGAAAAACGCAACTATAGGGCTCCAACCCCAATTTAAACCATCCATGTGCATAAATTAAAACCATACATAGATCTAAACCCATGATCAACTAACATGATTTTGCAAGAATTTAAATTTAACCAATAAATTAGAATTCTCGCTTTAAGCTCTAATAGCTTAAAACACGACTTAGATGCAATTCTTGTTCAAGAGCCTTTTCAATAAAACCCGAAAAAAATGAACTAATAAAATTCAAATTAATTTCTGAAAATTAATAATTTTATTCTTTCAATATTTTCAGAAAATAAAGATTGTAATTTTTCCAAAATTTAAATCGTTTAAATTTTCAAAATCCCAATTTAAACTATTATTTCAAAAATAATTCAAATTTAATAAAATAAAATTTTTAAGGAAAAATAAATCGGGAATGGATTGGACTAAACACGAAAATCGAGATCGCGAAACGAACGTCCCGGAACGGACCGCCCGCCCGCCCGAGACCATGCCCGGCAGCTGTGCAGCATCGCGCGCATGGACGCGCGCGCCAACGCTGCGCGCAGCCGGCAGCATGAGCTGCCAGCACTCGCGCATGGCGCGCATCCTTGCACGCGACCGCTGGGCGGGAAAAGGGCGGGCGTGGCCGGCAGGCTCCCGCGCGGTTGCGGGAGGGGCAGGCGGACGCGCCTAGGCGCTGGCGGGCGGCCTCCCGCGCGGCTGCGGGAGGGATGGGCGGGCAGTCCCGCGCGGTTGCGGGACTGCTGTGCGGGACGGTGCGGGCCTGGGCGTGCGACTGCCTAGCACGCCTAGGCTCGCGTTTTCGTAACGCGATTTAGTGTTTCGTACTTTTTAGTTCAAAAACCAACAACAATCCAAAATTTAAAACACGATTTAAATATATTTGATCCAAAATAATTTCAATCAATTTTTTCGAAACGTTTTTCAGAAACTTTTAGGAAAAAATACAGTTTCGTATTTCAGGCTTTCTAAAAGAACTCAAGAATACCTAATTCGCATCTAAGCCTAAGAATTTCTACCAAATTCAGAATAATTGAGACGAATCAGAAACACGATTAACGAGGTGGCTCTGATACCACTTGTTGGAAAACACGAATCAGAAAGCAGCGGAATTTAAAAAAAATTTCCAACAAAAGGATCTTGGACTCGCAATCGTGTATTCAAATTCGTAGAGTTAAGAAACTTACTTTTCTTTTATTCTTTCTTGAAGCGTTTCAAGCCATCCCAGAACGCTCTTCTCGCGGCTTGATCCCCTCTCCTTGGTAAAGATCGAATCTTCAAACTTCTAACTTGAAACTCTCTAGAGATAGTCCACCAACTTGACTACAATCTAACTAGTAAGGATGCTAGTTCTCTAGTTAGTGTTTAGGCTTAACCTAGGGTTTTGTATATCTTGGAGAAAGGATGGTGTTCAACACATGAACCAAAAGAATTGTCAATTAGCTCCATAAGGAGCTCGAGCTCTCCTATTTATAAAGAGGGGAGTGCCGAAATTCTTAGTCCTTATGGACTTAGTATTTGGTCCCTCTCTCTCCTATTACTTGATCATCAAGTAATTTGACTTTGACTTTGAATTCAAATTCAAATCAACTTTCAAGAGAGCTAAAATATCCAAACTATTTTTGGATAATTTTATACTTTATTTATTTCAAAATAAATAACTTATTTTATCTAATTAATTAATTCATAATTAATTAACTAGATTATTTTTCTCAAAAATTAGACTTTCTTTTTAATTCAAAATTAAACCAAAGTCTATTAAATAATTAACACATTTAATTATTTAATATATATATATATATACACGTGTGGGACACGTGTCACAAGGACACGTGTCACTCACGTGACCCACACGTGTGGTTTCACAGGTGTGGAACCCTCTTGGCCCGATTAACTCGTTTAATCATTGTCAAGCCTCAACTCATGTAACCAAGTTGTTGTGTGTGACCCTCTAGGTTCTCAATTCAATTAGCAGTGACCCTAATTAATTAATTCACTAATTAATTAATCAGTCCACAGATTAAACGACCATAGTCTAGCAACAGGTGTTTAACCCCTATTTGAATTGGAATGTTCGGATTCGACAGAACCTTTAAGTCATTGATTCATGTGAGATACAATCCTCCTACTTACTATCTCTCAACCAAGATCTAGGGTAAGGGAATAATCAGAACCCTAATAATCCGGTCTTAAAGCTAAGTGCATTTCATATCCATTTGATCTCAATCCAAGAAACCCTTTTCTTGATGTCTTGATCTACTACCTTGGCCAAGGACTCCATATGGCATATGAATGACTTACACAATAAGAGATCACCTTGCAAATGCAAGTGTAGGTCCTTTCTTGATTCTCATTTACTTTCATGAATCACTTGTGCAACCCCAGCATAAGCCTTGAATCAGTTGCCTAAGGCGACACCCTTTAAAGCTTATACCTAAGACTACAGAGTTAACTCATAAAGTGACAAGGAACCTCAAGTCTTAAGGATCAATTAATCACATCAATGACTCGTGAGATATTTCCTAATCTGGAAGTTTCTATTTCCTAAAATAGAAACTTCCTTTCCCATTTAGGAATGTTCTCACACGGGGCACCTCAGTGAACTTACTTATTAAAGTAAGCACCCTCATGTATCACGCACGTATCAACTATACACTTTGCACCTCCATGAAACAAGGTGGTCCTTCTTAAGGGCATGATCCCACAAGCAAGCCTTAGAGGAGTCAGGTTGACACTCCCACTGTCTGTAGGACTCATCGGCTTGGAGTATTTTACTAATCATGACTTATGTGATATAGGGCTCGTTTCATGAACTATTTCACCTAAATGGTAGAGTCCTAAAGTCATCAGGATTAGGGGAGTTCTCATACATGCACAGATAAAGTAAACGCATACCAAACAAGAGCATATAAAGAAGTGTTGCCTCAATTCGTTATTTCATTCAAAGATTGTCTGTGATTACAATAAGGAAAAGCACAAAGCGGATATACAATCGGCTTTCTAGGGCACTATTCCTAGCAACTGAGTCACTGATTAACTGATTACTTGATTACTGAATTGCATGATCATCTCATACTTAAACTAATCACTGTACACTGTCAGAGTTTGGATGGAGATTTTTACCCTCTCGCCGGGTCACTGATTACCTAACAAATTCTTGTAATGAAAAAAAGGATGCTTGTAATATTGAGTTCCCTTTTCTTTAAACTATCCATTTGGATTATTGTTAAAACTACACTTGGGATTATAGGTTGCATTTTACCTGACCTATATATGTAAACCCCTCACTTAGTCTTCACGGACTAACCCCTCCTTACTTTTAGCTTTTACAGGCGCTCGCTAGGCGGGGAATTAGAGTCAGTTGTGTCTTTAATTCGTAGTCAGCATGATCATGATATGTGTATTGATATACTTATACTTTTGCGGATTGTATTATGATACTTTTGGGGTTTGATGATTGTAAGCCGTGGTGGCCATAGTTGGATATTATGTTTACTACTTGGATCTATCATTATTGCTTCCGCTTTTATATTGTCGCCTTGTCTTTGTTGGATCGTTGGTTCAGGGTTAGCCCCGCTTAGCTAGGGTTTTTATTTTGTCTCCTGTTCGCCCCGTGTTCAGTTCATGTATGGACTCCTATTTCATATGTTGATTGAATACATGGTGCGGGGGATGTGGTGTCTATCGACTCGGGTGCTACAATATTTTTGATGAACTATTTTGATCTTATAAAACTACACATAGAAAAATATTTATATGAAATCTCTATTTTAAATTATGTAAAATAAGTAGAAATTCAAAGTAGATAAACATTCAAATAAATAAAAAATAAAAATATTTGAAATTATATTATTATATAAAAAAAAGATTAAAAGTGTATAATAATTTGTCCAAATAATTCTAGCTTTTAAGCATAAGTAATACTTTAAAACTTTCAAATATATTTAATAAATAAAAAGACATAAGGGTTAATCCTAGTTGCCCCCTGTCCTATGAGGGGTTTTGCACTTTCCCCCCTATGCTTTGATTTTTAGCATTTACCCCCCTAACCTTTGAAAAATATTACACTTAACCCCTTTAAAAAAATTTAACCATTGATTTCTCCTTCGTCACGACGACCCAAGCTTCAAGACCACCATCATCATGTTCATCTCTCCAAGAAAAACAAAGTTTGTACCCCAATCGACTTTATTAGCCGCCAAAAGTTTCATTCGTCGTGTGTTGTTTTTAATCGATGATTTCTACTTGGTCGGTTGTCGGATTTTGGTTTCGAAACCCTTGTTGTGTTCCTTGCGTCGAAAGCTTCAATTTGATATATAATATCAACACATTTGAGATCAGCTTTGTATAGATTTACTTTGTTAAAGTTTGTTACAAGGGGTTAAGTGTGATATTTTTCAAAGGTTCAGTGTAAAAACCCCCCAAAGGATAGGGGATTGACCGGGATTAGCCCTATAGAAAATATAGACAAAAACCTAAAAGTTCATATAAAATGTTATATTAATTATATATACTTTATTCTTTCTATTGTTTGATTTTCTTTAATATAATTTGTGATTTATTTTTAATTTTCTTTATAAAGTTTTGGAGAATCTTTTCGCTGTCATTCAAAATGTAAAAGTTATATTCACTTTTAAAACTATGACTTTTGCACCTTATCTTTCTCTATATTTTTGATCTCGATTCCATCATTTAAAATGGAAATATTATTTTTTTTTTAATTTCATAATCTTGAGAAATTGTAATTTTGGTATATCATTATCACTCATGGGTTCTTTCCTAATCACTCTTTTCTCTCATTATATCTCCTATTCTTTCTTATGCCTTTAATGATTCCTCTTCCCTTATTTATAGATATCAGACTCCTCTTAGTCACAATTACTCGTTCTCTTCTTAACCTAGATTTGTTCTTATCTTCAAGCTTAGTTATGGGATATTTCATAGAATCTCATATATGCTAACCTCTCTTGGTTTTACTCTCACCGGTTCGCCTCACGCCACTTCCTCAGTTTGCCACCTGATAGAGAACTGAACAGCCTACTACTCAGGTGATTTAATCTTATGTTTAGTTCCATTATAGACGCAATGAGTATGTCCCCAACAATCACTAATTTTAGTATAATTACCTTAAACTAAATATTCATCTCTCAAAACTGTGGGTTTGGCATATCTTCATTTTCAATATTACCTCATTTCCTAAAAATCTCCATCTTCTTCTCCATAATTGAAGTTTGATTTAATGAGTATTTATATATTTTTTCTCCATGTTTTTCCCATCTTCTTTCTATTTTTCTATTTGATTTCACAATAAAAAATGCTCATTGTAGTTTCAGCTAAAGTTCTAGCTTCTACACCCTCAATTAGTTCCTTAAGTTGTTTATACTTTCCATGCCCAGAATTCTACTAACCTACTGCTTTAAGTCATTTGACACATAAGGTGCGAACAACACATGTAATTTGCTGAAATTTAATTTGAGACCCAATGCCTTGCAAAACGCCTCAACCACACTTTGAATGCACTTTGCTCCATCCATGGTTGCTTTGGCTCCCAATATTAAGTTGTCCACAAAAAGCACGCTTGAGATTTGAGGCCTTTTCTGCCATATCGTAATTGGTTTCGAGGTCTGGCATATACGTAAGTTGTTCCATGTAGAGTACAGACAAATAAGGTGAGAGTGATTGCCTTATCTAATGCCACACATTCGTACATCCTCTGTCGGTTCACCATTCTATAGAATTTCCGGTTGTATCCTCTACATTCTGCTCATAATGATATTTATGATTTTCTTCAAGAATTTGAAGAATGTTAAAGTTTTTCTCAAAACCTTCTACCGAATTTTATCGTACTCTTTTTCAAGATTCAATTTCAGCACCACGCCCTTTTTTTATCGTTGGAGTGATGTAGCACTCATAACACTTCTTTAGACATCAAGATATTATAATGGGTGTCTCGGATAGGAATGAAGCTATTCTGGTTCAATCCCATAATTTCTTTGATATACGCCTTAAACGGAGTATAATCATCTTGGTAATCATTTTTGAGCAATACATTAACATAATGGCCCGAAACTCGTTTATTTTCTACAGTATTAATTTTTTAAATTAGGCAAATAAACAATTAATAATCCTTCTTTGGAATTGATTCTCTCTCCATACAATCATTGATGAAGTTCACTATCGAGTCTCCAACTATATCTTAATAGGTTTTAAAAAAGTAAGTTTGGAAACCATCTACTCCCAACGCTTTGTAAAGGTGTATGTCCTGTTGGGAATAGTGCCCTAGAAAGCTATTATGCTTTGGGACTTTCCCTATGCCACAGACAATCTTTGAATAATATACGAATGATTATAATCACAGGTGAGCACTTCTTATGTGCCAATGCGTGTTTTGTGTGTTTCCATTACGTGTGCATGTCTAGAACTCCCCTAATCTGATGAGGCCGTTAAGAACTTTGTCATTATGGGAATGACGCATGAAACAAGTTCTTAACTCCATAGGCGAGGATTAGAAACTTCTCCAAGTCAATGAGGCCGACAGACAGTGGGAGTGTCGACCTTGCCTCTGTTGAGACTTGCTTGTGTAGTTATGTCTTTATGAAGGGTCATCCTGTTTCATGGGGTGTAAAGTGCATAAGTTGATGCGTACACAATACACAAGGGTGCTTATTGAAAGAACAAGTTCACTGAGAGTGCCCCACGTGAGAAGATTCCTAAATGGGAAAGGAAGTTTCCTGAAACTTCCAGATAGGAAATATCTCACATGTCAATGACGTGAGGAATTAATCCTTAGACTTGAGACTCCACGTTGTCTCATATGAGCTAACTCTGTAATCTTTGATATACGTTCAAAAGGGTGTCGCCATATAGACACTTGAACCACGACCTATGTTGGGATTACACAAGTGGCATATGAGAATTGTAGGAATCAATAAAGGACCTACACTTGCTGTAGGCAAGATGATCTCTTATTACACAAGTCATTTATGATTCCATCCTAAAATCCTTGCGCAAGGTGGTTAGATCAAGACATCAAGAAAATAGGGTTTTCTTGGATTGAGATCAAATGGAATATGAAGTGAACTTTGTTTTAAGATTAAGATTAGTAGGGCTCTCTATATTCACATGCCCTAGATCTTAATCGAGAGATAGGATGGTAGGAGGATCATATCCCACATGATGTCATTAACTGAAAGGTTCTTTCGAATATACATTCACATTTCGGGTAGGGGGTCACACACATGTTGCTAGACTATGGTCGTGTGATCTGTGAGGTAATGAATTAATAAAGAGTATTAATTAATTAGGCTCGCTGCTAACTGAAATTGAACCTAGAGGGTCACACACAAATACCGGGTTCAAAGGGTATTATGGAAAGGTCAAATAGTTGATCGAAATGAGACCACAGTGTAAAGTACACGTGTGGTTCGAGAGCATGTTTGGGATGTGTGAATCCAATGGTGGAATTGGATCATGTGTTAATTAATTGGAGAATTAATTATTAAGCCCAAATATAATTAATTATTGAATTAATTATAAAGCCATGATATAATTAATTAGAGAATTAATTATATATATCCCTAAATATAATTAATTGGAGAATTAATTATATTGCCGACTAAAATAAATTGGAGAATTAATTTTAGCCGTTAGAATTAATTGGTGAATTAATTCTAAAATCCTTGAAAGAATTAATTGGAGAATTAATTCTAAGTATTTAATTATTTGCTTGTTCTAATTTGATTATAATAAAGAAATAAATAAATATCTCCTATTTTATTATTCTAATAAAGTATTAGGATGAGACATTTAATTATTGCTAGAATAATTAAATATTCCTAAATTAGTTAGGAGCTCTTTTTTCTAGAAGAATAGATATCTTATTTTAGATAAAATATTATTTACTTGGAGAGAAAGAAAGAATAGAAGACAAGTCAAAGTAGGAATCCGATTCCTACTTGACCTAGTAGGGTTCGAACCCTACCTATAAAAGGGCAAGGGGGTTCGAAATTTTTGGCTTACACGTGATTTGGAGAATCACATCCAACCTTCATGGAATTTTGGGGATAATTCTGTTGCTCTCTTTTCTCGTTTCTTGTTTATTTAATACGCATGTTATAGTACTAGCATACTCACTAACATGATTTGAATCTAGGTTGGTGTGGATTATTACTCTAGAGGATTTCTACTTTGGAATCTCGAAGAAAGAATCAAGAAACGGGGATTTTCATGCCGCATGAAGAACGTTTGAGGGCGGCTCAATATGTTTCAAGAAAGCTTCAATTCGTGTGAGTTTCTTGAGTCCCAACGTTACGATACGAACATTGCAAGTTTTTAGATCCCTTTTTGGAAAATTTTTAAAATTCCGCTGCGTTTATTCTGCTGTTTTCCAACATGTACTTCACTATCTTCAAGATTTTCTCATTTGAGTTCATTCTTGCCAAGTTATTTTTCTGCTAACACCTTAGGGTTCGTTGGTGCAAGCTAATACCAAGACTCATCACCTCTTTAATGGCATCTCCATTGAATAGTTTGGTGTAGTACTCCCAAGTGTGTGGCTTCAGTTGATCATTATTGGTTGCACATTCATTGCTTATTTTGAGAGCAGTCATCTGGTTCCTCGTTATTCTCGTTATGATTGAGAGATGAAAGAAACGTGCATGTTTATCCCTTGAATTGGAGCCAATTAATTCTCGACTCTTACAACTAAATAATCTCTTCTTGTTGTAATAGTTTGTTATATCTTGCTATCAATTTTTTTCTCCAAATCTTTTGAATATTTACCTTTCTTGGCTCATGCATAATGCTCTGAAAATTCTTTGTATTTCTTTTTTTTTTTTTTTTTTTTTTGCTTTTCGAACACATTGAAAACTGTTCAAGGAACATTATTTTGGAGTAATGATCCCAAGTCAAAATGTCCTTCAAGTTTTGATTCGGCCAATAAGGCGTGTATTGCTACTTTGGAAAATGTAGATCTAAATTGATAATTGTTGTATCAATCTCATTCAAATTAAATTAAAAAATTCTCCATATCGTTTCTTGAGCTGACACTCAATCTAACATCTTCAAATTTTTAATCTAATCTTCGAAATTTTGTTTACCATTGTCAGCAATATTAATTCTCACTTTGTCATGTACTTTATAAATATATTTATAAAGATATTTTACAGTTGTCCTTAATTTTGGTATGCGTGGGTATATACATTAAAATTAAATATTTCTTCTTTTACTAACTATTCTTTATCTCTTTTTTATATTATCTTTGTTATTTGATATTGCGTTCCATTTTCTTATTTGTATTTCTCTAATGAGTATTATTTCAAATATTTGTTAATTTTTTTTTTTATAATTAATTTTATGTATGTAGTAGAAATAATTAAAAGAGTATATTTATATAAAAATTTAAGGAATGATTAATCGAATACTATAAAAATTATTTATAAAATTAGATTATATCTTATTTTTATATGCACACACATCGAGTCTCTTTAGGATTATTAATTTAAAGTAGTTTTGGTCTAACGACCTAACATTCTAAATTATGGTATATTAGGTCGTAATAAACCAAAAATGCTATTTGTACTTTTATGTATTTAATTTATATTTTATTATATAAACTAAAGAAAGATTATATGGTTAGTTAGATTTAGATAATTACAATTATATTACTATATTAGTATTAGTTAATTAAAAAATATTATATTAGAATTAATTAATTTATTGAAAAATATTTTATGCAAATTATTCAATTATATTATTTTGTTAATTAGACACGTTTATAGAATTATAATATGATACTAATTTAAGAAGGTTTATGAATTAAGATAATTAAAACTATGGACTTATATAATTAGACTTACATTAGGATTGATTTATTGAAAGTTATCTTATGTAACTTGTTCAATTTAAATAATATTTTATTTTACATAATTATAAAAATTTATCAAAATTTATAATGTGAATCAATTTGTTGTTTTTTGATTTGTTTTTAGATATATCTTATTACAACATTTTAAATTATAGACCTTAAAATTAAAAAAATAGACAACTTATATCATAAAATTTGAATACAATTAATTAATATATTAATATTAAAACAATCCTTGTTGAACTATATATCTTTTTTTGGGTAAGTTGGAGAACTTTAGTTTTACCAAGAGTCCTATTTTAACCAAACCAAAAAAAAAAAGAGTCCTATTTTAAGTTGATAAGTGTAGCACCCCGTACGTGGGATACCGTATCCCCCGCACTAAGACCCAAACCCGAATCCGAAATGGGAAATCCGTATCCAAGTCCAAATCATAATGAATGGGAGACATATACACCCACTATGCTAGGTGGAGCTAAGATCGGACTCAGAGTGCGAAAAAGAAACAAAAAGAAACAAAGTACAACAACATAATAGCGGAAGCACTTTACATATATCAATATCAAAAGTCGAGTAGATTATATGTATACACAGGTACAAGGGTAATATAGTTGTAAATCCATAATACATATCATAATCCAAGATCATAAACATAAATCCCAAAAGTATATAACAAAATACGCACGTGCAACCCGATGCAGCCTAACTCGACCTCAACAATGAAGTGTGACTCGCAACACGCACTTCTTTGCCTAGCTCGAGCTCAAAAAGACCAGCCTAAAAAGATAAGAGAGGTGTCAGTCCAACGACTGAGTGAGGGGGCTAACGTACACCCACACATTAGAAATATAGAGAAAACACTTATTAAAAGAGCCAACAACCCCAAAAACCCTGTGTTATTCGAAATGATCACAAAAAACCCTGACAAAAAAAAAAAGTACTTTAAAAAACCCTCTGTTTTTTAAAATAAACTCACCGCCCCCTAACCCCATTTGGTCAACGAAAAAATGTAAAATCCCCATAATACCCTTGTATACTGTACCAGTTATATAAATATATATACATATAATATATATACTTATTTAATACCTAAAAATACATATTAATAAATTAACAAATTTATAAAAATATTATATATCATATATGTATGTATGTATATATATATATATATATATATATATATATATATATATAAACTTATTTAATATATAAAAATACATATAAATATTGTAATTATAACATAAATATAATTATATATTATATTATCATAATGTATTTTAATTTGATATATATTTTTTAATTCTAATTAAATATTGTATTGATGAATAAATTATATATATAAACTCTTAAATATTATACATTATATTTATACTTAATATATATAATTCAAATTTACAACAAATATTAATAAATATATATATATATATATATATATATATATATAATTATCATGAAATTTAATATATGTATATATTATGCAATATTATAATCATTAATTCATATATTTACAAATGTATTTTATATATACATATATATATATAATAATAAATTAATAACTTTATAGAAATAATATATATATATAAATATATATATATATAATTCATATTAATATATACACGCACTATTATAATAATTAATATATATACTTTTGTATTATATATTATCATATTACTAAAAATATTAATTATATAATTATCATCAAAATTTAATATATGTATATATTATACACTATTATCATAACTAATATATATATATATATATATTCGTCTTCTTCCCTTCTCCAATCTCCACGCCCAACGCCGCCTCTCTTCTCTCCACCTCCACCACCTCACAGCCCCAATCTCCGCCGATCTCCGGCGCTGAAAGCCGCCGCCTCTCTTCTCCCCTCCTCCACCGCCTCACACAGCCCCAAATCTCCGTCGCCGCCTCTCCACCTCCAGCGTTCCGGATCTCTTCGATCGCGACGCCGGCCTTCTGCGCGGCGCTCATTCCTCCTCCGCCTTTATATCGCCGGCATTTGGCTTGTCCTCGTCGCTGGTGTCTTTCGCCGTAGCAGGTTCGGGTGCAGGGGATGGGGTTTTTTTTTATGAGGAGCTTCATCTTTCTGCGGAGCTGAAGCAGGGGAAGGGGTGCTTGGGGCTAGATCTGACGGTGGCGCCGGCGGGGAGAAGTGGGTGGGGGCAGGGGATGGATATATATATTTATATTCATTTATATATATATATATATATATATATATATATATATATATATATAATTTAACAAATATAAAATGAGGGTAAAATAGTCTTTTTGTACAAAAAAGTGATGAAAATTACATTTTCACTCTCAGTCAACGCGCGTGTGTTGCACAGAGGTTTTCTATGCATATTTTAAAAAATATAGGGTTTTTTAAAGTACTTTTTTTTTGTTGGGGTTTTTTTTACTACTTCCGAATTACACGAGGTACCTGGATGTAAATTTCCCCTTATTAAAAGGAGGAATCATGATTCGGGTATAGGTTTTGCATACCAAAGTGTTTTTAAAAGAAAACAATACATATATACGTATACTAAGTCAAAATGTTTCATAAATCCTTTCCCGTTCATAATTCCAAACATAAACATAATGCTTGTGCGAGAAACGAGCTTCCAACGTTGCTTGTCATACATAAACATAAAACCTAAATCATAAATATAATCCCCCAAACTCCATGATAGAAGGGCCATGTGAACCCTAACAATCCATACATAACATAACCTCGAGGGGTAGTACTCCGCCTACGAGTCTTTCCCGGCTTTTACACCATGAGCATCCAAGAGAACGCCTTCCAACTCCCAGGGGTCGCGCGCATCGCTTCGGGTGGAACTATGGTAAGGAGTGATAATCCCGACGACCCGATGCCGTCCCGGATGTCCTCGCTCATAGATCCGGGCCCCAAACATACGGGACATATCATGCATATACCAATCTTTCATGGTTTAACTTGCTAGCATATCATATCATAGCTTAACATATCCTAACATATCATAAGGTTTTCAAAATCAAGCTTACATTTGCTCGTATACCTAATTTCAAAATCCAAAGGTGGTTCATAAGGTCATAACATATCATATTCAACACATATTTAGCTATATATATAATATATAGTCACATGTGGGCTAGAAATACGAGCATATACGGGTTTTGGGCAGTGTTTTCAAAACCGGACCGGATCGGCCGGTCCGACCAATTTAATCGGTGACCGGTGGCGTGTCCGGTCCGGATGACCCCACAAAAACAGTGGGATTCGGACCGGTAAGGAACCGGAAAAATCGTCCGGTTAACCAGCGATTTCAGTCCTTGAAACTGGACCGGACCACCGGTTATTAGGTTAAGCTTACTTTTTCGTTTTTTTTTTCCTTCTTTTCCCTTTTTTGTCTTTTTCCTTCCGGCACCAGTACTCCACAGAGAGAGAAGAGAGAGAGAAGGGATGAGGGACTTCATGATTATTTGATGGTGATTCATCTTACCAAAATGTGCAATGGAGTGAGAAATTGAGATCTGAGTAGTTGAATAAGACCTGAAGTCTGAACAAGACGATGGTGGATACTGCGCGGCAGAATTGAGCTACAATCTTCAATATGATTGATGGGATTTCAATAGGTTTTCTTATAATTAGTTTTTGGGCTTGGGCTTTGTTTAGAATTGGGTAAAAATATATGTTATTTTCTTTTGATTTTGTTTTTTGGATTATTTATAATGAGACATTATAATTTTTAGAAAAAATAATAAATATTGGTATGTTCTGAAATTAAATATTTTTTTAGACATTGTGTAAAGAAACATTATTTTGTTTTCTAAATATTAAAAGTTATAAATTGGGGGAATTTAGTTATATATTAATAATATTATATATTTAATTAATAAAAATAATAATTATTTATTTATTACGTCATACCAGTTCGACCGGTGGTTGAACCGATCGAACCGGTAACTAGTAGGCCTACCGATTCGACTTCCGGTCCGGTTTTGAAAACATTGGTTTTAGGTTATTTAACCAAAAGAAAATTTCTAAACCTCACCTTATACACAAGAACAAAAGAAACACGTGCGTGCTGACCACCAACAACTAGGTCTCGGGCTCAACAACCTCCTCAGGAACCTCCTCTGTCACAAACAAACACAAAACCCAAGACTTAGACTCAATGATGTACCAAATAGACGCACGTGATGTGAATGTATACAACGTTTGCATATAAGATGCAAGAATGCAACACTTAAGTCATTCAAGGTTGTAACACGTATAACTCATAACAAATCAATTCATAAAATTAAAATAAAGCTTATACCATATTATGTATAATTAACAATCAAAGTGGGACAAAAAGAAAGAAAGCAATTAAGGGACTAAAGAATGCATGCATGTAGCCCTACGTACCCTCACAAATACACATGCATGTGGTGGGTATGATCCATAATTCCACAAAACATGCAGTTACAATTTATGAAATATGCAACAATTAATCTCATGCAGCAGGCTCCCCGCCCGAGGGAAAAAACTCTATACGAAAGTCCCCGCCCGGGGAAGGGAAATGCAGAAAGCTTCTGCAGAAGTGTCCCCGCCCGGGGAAATCATTACAGCAATAAACGAACAACAGCAGAGGCTGTTCGAAACTGGAAAAACTCAAGATAACAGAAGAGGGCTGTAATTAAGCACAAAATCCAGGCCAATCTCATGGACAAATTGAGCCACAAACACCCCAAAGTAGAAGCATACTCACGTAGCAGAAAAGGGACCATGACAGCAGTTTATTATGCACTAAAATCCACCATTTATGCAGCTGAAATGAAGGGAAAAGCAGGGCAACAGTAACGTACAGCAGGGCAGCCAATAATACATCATGTTCAGGCCTTAATCCATGCATTTTCCATGCTAAAACCTCACAAAACAGCCACTTAAATGATCAGCAAGGAGAAACAAACGTAGCAGTTCAGTTTTGTGCCAAATTCCCCCATTTCAAGTTCATAAACTCAAGTGTGTTAATGGTAGAAATTAATATACTCAACTAACATGAAATTAATGCAAAGAAACAAGATGAAGAAGTTGTAATGAACACACATCATGCCTTGAAATTCAAGAAATGCACCTAAGGAGCAAGTATTCAAAAATGAAGTGTAAACTAAACTATTCATCAATCTCTTCACTCATACATGAAACCTTAAATATAAGACACAAAATGGAGCATATATTGAAGCATAAATCATGAGGAATATGGATCTTACCTCGGATCATTGAGAATCGAAGAAAACAAGAAGATCTTGAGCAAAAATTGGTGAAGAAGATGGTGAATAGAGAGGTTCTTCTTTTCTTGCTCCATAGCTGCTTTGTCTCGTGTCCTGAGGTAAGGTAATTTCTCAATTTTCGGGTTAGAAGGGTAGAAAATACTTCGTCGGAGGTTCAAACGGCACTGAAAAATTACGAGGTTAATTCCATTGGGTCTGAATCGTTGAATTGAGTACAACGGAGAAGACGGATCTGGAATCCGAGTTACTTAGCTCAAGATATGAATTAAAGAAGTTCAAGGGGTCCTATTTTCAAATAGGTCCCTAAACTTTCAAAAGTGTCAAATAGGCCCAAAGCCTATTTTCAATTACGCTCTAAAACATTTAAATATCATGCAATTAAGTCCAAAAGCATATAATTCAATTAAATTCTTATAATTCAAGAAGTTAACAGGCTAGAAATTTAAATTAATGTCATGAAAATTCACATTTTACAAGAATTCAATTAATATCAACTCTTAGGCATATTTAGGTCAAATAATGCAAGTATTTTCATATAATTATCAAATAAGGGGCATATTCATGAATATAAACATATTAAAGCATGAAATTAAAGACAAATGCCAAAATTAAACTCACACGTGACACCAACTTGTACGGACGGACGAACGGGGTGTCACAATAAGTACTTTTTAAATATAGCTAAATTAATAATTTATAACATGTATTTACATTATTATCCTTGACTAATAGTTATTGACGTAATTATTGTGAGGATATTTTAGGCGATTCGTATTTTGTAAGAAACCAAAAACCCAACTCGTGCTTTTATAATATATATAGATATATAGATAGATATAGATTACATCCTTTGTAATTGTGTACTAATATAATTGAGGATATTTTACAAATTTATCCATGAAACGTAATTTGCCATTAAAATTTCATTCGACATAATTTTAAATATATCTTAGGAAAATAAAAAATTCAGCATTTAATATAAAATTCAATTGATATTATTTATTAATTAAAACAAATCAATGTACTTTTTTTTAATAATAGATATATATAGATAACGCCCGTCTAGAGATATTTATTGGATTGTTTTATTAATAGATTTATAAATAATATAAATCAATGAATTTTTTTTATAAGAATTAAAATATTTCAAAAAGGAGAAATAAATATTAAATTTCATGAGTTTTATTTAAATTTTGAGTATTATCATTAATTGTATGAGTTACATTTAAATTTAAATTAAAATATATTTTTTAAATTTATGCCTTCAAGATAAGTTTTATCATAAATTGATGTTTTAATTGAGGAGAACTTCCAAAAACCAAGGGACATATAAAATTGCTAAATAAATAAATAAATTTAATAACCATCAACCAATTCTAATTTTTAGTTTGAATTAAAAATTTCAAAAAAAACGACAAAATTTCATTCAGTCAAAATTGACACAGTTTGAGTCAAAGACACCCTTTATATATATATATATATATATATATATATATATATATATATATATATATATATATATATATATATATATGTCAAAAATTTTGAAAAAAATAAATAGTTTTTTCATATCTATATTGTGTTGTATTTATATTATCTTGTATATCCACTAATTGGATGTACTATTGTTCTTATTGTCCATTTTTAGTAGGAAAAAGAAGTGTTTTCTTCTATTGTGTATAATGTGTAAATAAACACAAATCTGCTTTCATGAATTAAGAGTAGTTTGGCTAAGCTTATTTTGAAAAACTTAGAAGCTTTCATATCTTGTAAAATATTTTTGAAATTTACATAACCTACGTTAGACGTTAGATGATATTTTGAAAAATTGTCTCAAAGTATTTGGATAATATTTTTGTAACATATAAAATATTAGACATTATTTTTGGTTATATGGTTAGAGTTGCATTAACACTGAAAGAAGCGTTGATATGGAGTTTGAATATTAATCATGATGGATATTGGATACCAAACGGATATGATGCTTAGAGATGTATCTATGTATCACCTCCGAATGTGGATTGACAAGAATAATACATCCTTAGATAATTGATAGGATTTCTAGGGTCCATGATTTGGATGTGAACCTAACGAACCACTAGCAACCATGATGTAGGTACGAAAATATGTATTTAATTATCACTCATTATTATAAGTATTTCCGTTTATAGTGTACATCATTAGATAGAATATGATGATGTGGTAATAAGAGTGTTGATATTATTAGTACATTTGGTCTAACCTTTTCTAGCTCAAATTAGGTACGATTAATTAAGATCCACGGTCCATCTTCCGGTTCACGGAAATGCATATTTTGTTATAAATAGCCAAATGCTAACAATTGAAAATTTGAAATCTTTAAAGTTGAAAACAAACCCTTAAATGATGAGGCAGTGATCGATTCAAACTTACAGTCTGTATCTATGTAATTTGGCCAACTACTACTTTTCGTTATTAAAATTTGGCTTAATGCATTTTCGTCGTGTAATAAGATTACTTTACAATTTCAGTTCGGATCTTTTTTAGTTTTTAATTTTAATCTTGCAACTAATATCTTAATTGTATTTTTGTCATGTAATTATGGTCACTATTCAATTTCAGTCTTGATCTTTCATTTCTGATCCTATATCCCATATATATAGTCACTTTGCAATGTCATTCCTAATCTTTCTCAATTTCTCATTTTAGTCATGTAACTAATTATTTTTTACAATTTGGAGACTAATGCTGTCGAAAGAATTATTTATCACCTGAACTAGTGATGTGGTTGACAGCTAGCTCTATGACGTGATATATTAAAATGTAGTTAAAGGGAAAAAAAAAATGTTAATATTTTGGAAAGGAAAATACAGTTTGTTATCATCATTATCTTAATAATAACCCTAACAAATTTTTCCGGCAAAAAGAAAATGCACATAAGAAAATATGGGATGAAGAAAAATGACTGATGCAAATTGCTAGTATAGGGCACCAGCTATTGTCCACACGTTAAGACAGACGACAACCCAAAACGAAGGTTCTTTTTTGTGCAGATGAACAAGACGATTGTGTTGGAAAAGCGAGTAAAATTTAAAATTTTTTCAAACAAAAGAACCATTTGTTAGCAATTTTCACTCTAATGTGAAAGGGATTTCACGAACTTACTTTTAATAATTTTTCTTAAAAAGTTTAAACCCTTATTGAACGTTCTTTAAACGGTATTGAATCCAACTGCCCTTGATTGACTCTTTTTACTTCTCTTAGACTTCAACCTAGAAGTCCTCTAAATTTATCTACATCAACCTAGACAACGATTAAATTAGGAAGGATACTAGTGCTTTGATTTGTGTATAGGTGAACTTAATCAGGGAGGATACTAGTGCTTTGATTTGTGTATAGGTTAGGGATTTCTCAAGAACTTGTTTCTTTTCTCCGCAATCGTAAAGAGGCTTCAAGAATGTCAGTTCTAAGAAAGAAGACAAATCTCCTTTTTATCTAGAAGTAACGGTTATTATCATAAGAGAAGTATTCTTATCTCTAGTAGAATTCTGTTAACTTTTCTTCTAAGATAATTAATTAAAATCTTATCTTTAATTAATATCTTTTTAAGAAACTTATTCTAATAACTTTAGGATTTATTTTTATTTATTTATTCTAAAATAAATAAATAAATATTGTAATTAATAATTAATTATTTATTGTCTGGATTGAGATTAATAAATAGTTCCTAATTAATTAAATCCCAAAAATTAATTAAACCAATTTAATAAATTAAACTATGCACACATGTGGCACATGCTACATGTGTCACTCACGCTCCAAACGTGACATACACGGGCGGGCCCCTCTGACTACATTTTGTCGGTTCGATTAATTCGATTAATCGATTTAACTTATACCCTCGTGACCTGGTATTTGTGTGTTACCCTCTAAGTTCGTTATTCGATTAGTAGTTACTCTTATTAATTAATTAGTCCACATATCATACGACCATAGTCTAACAACAGGTATGTGATCCCTAGCCGAATAACGAATAAATCGAAAGAACCTTTCGGTCAATAACATCAGGTGAGATATGATCCTCCTACCATCTCATCTCTTGATTAAGATTTAGGGCAAGAGAATAATTAGAACCCTAATAATCTTAATCTTAAAGCTAAGTCCGTTTCATATCCATTTGATCTCGGTCCAAGAAACCCCTTTCTTGATCCCGATCTATTGGCCAAGGACTCCGAGATGGACTATGAACAAGTTCTGTAATAAGATATCTTCTTACTTAAGCAAGTGTAGGTTCTTTATTGATTCTCACACATGCCCCCATGTGCCACTTTTGCAACCCCAACATAAGTTATAATTCAAGTGCCTAAGGCAACACCCTTTTAGACTTATGTCTAAGATTACCTAATAAGCTCACATAAAACATCAATTGAACCTCAAGTCTAAGGATTAATGAATCACGTCATATACCTGCGAAATCTTTCCTGGTCTACAATTCTATATGTTTAGAAATAGTTACTTCTTTTCCCATTTAGGAATATTCTCAAGCGGAACACCTCAATGTACTCGTTTTAAGTAGCGAGCACCCTTGTGTATTATGTATACATCGACCAATTGTTAGATAACTCAGAGTATAAGCAGTGGAATTTTTAAGCAAAATTTTCAAAAGGGATCATTTACTTGCAATTTTTCTTTCAAAACCAAGAGAGGTTCAAGTAACTTACGGTTAATTGAAGCTTTCATGTGATATTTGATTTCTCCTATCAAACACCCTTTAAGCAGATTGTCCCTCGAACTGTTGTTGATTAGATCCCAAAGTAGGTAATCCTCCAAAGCGTATCCACACCAGTCCTAAATCACCGTCAAGCTATTAAGAATGCTAGTTCTGTGGCTTATGTTTTGACTAGGAGATTTTGTGAAAAACCTTTCTTTTAATTTTTCTCAAAATAACTAACGCTTCAAGAATGTTGGTCTAAAACCTAGAAAGAGTCCTACCCCCTATATTTATACTAAGGGGTTTGAACCCCATAGACTTTTCCTAAGTCAAATGGGTTTTTTGATTTCTTGCTCAATAATTTACTAATTAAATAATATCTTTTATTTAAAATAAGATCTTATCTTATCTTCCAAGATATCTCAAGAAATCTTTTTCCTAAACCCTTTAGGTGTGACGCCCCGATATTTCGGTCGTACAGGTATGACGTATGTGTTTACCAAATTGCGCTAACTAACTGTTTATAAGTGATTTGTATATTTAATTTTATATTAAATGTTAATTATTATATTTTAAGTTTTATTAATACTAATTTATATATTAATGTGATTTATTTGTAAATGATATGGATTTTCTTGTTGCATTGCTTATGAGTGACATTTGCATGCTTCGTTTTTATATAAATTGATACCGAAATTCGTGCAAATTTAATATGTTGGACTTATACGTGTCTTTAATATGAATATATGTTCGTTTCGTATTTTCGGGTTCATTTGCATGAGTTTCGGATTTAATTTGATTTTTGGAATCCAAGTCGGGGGCTAATGAGTAATTAGCGCACCCTTGGTTCTGTATGTGATATCTTGAGCTCGGGAACTCGGATTCGAGTTCCGTCAAATTCGTTGAACTCGTATCGAAGATTCGGGTTTAATAAACTTAGCCTTATATTTTTCTGAAATCATTTGGACCTCCGAAATCCAACCGAAAAACGAATCGGCGCCTAAACTGCTATGTTTTACTAAATGAGCCATATCTCTTACAATTCTTGACCAAATTAACTATGGTTGGACTCCTTGGAAACCTAACTCAACCCTCTAACCAACATTAGTCACCCCAAACCGAGATAACCCTCATAACTTAGAGCAATTTCAGCAAACATCTCCTGCATTCCAGTTTTTCCCGCAACCCTTGTGCACCTTGGAGATTCCAAGCTCAAATCTCCTCCAAACCTCCATTAATCCACAAGGTAAGCTTAGGGTTGTAATATACATTCAATATGTGTCATTTTAAGCTATTCATCCCCAATTTTGATCATGGTTTCATGAGTTTGTGGCTGAATTAGAAATATTAGGTTTTGAGCATTCATGATGATCTCTTTCGATTCTTGATGGATTTGAGTGATTCCAAGCTTGATTATGATTTTTTTGACATGCTCTTCTCATTTATGATCATTGATTACATGGTAGTTGAAGTATTTATGAGATATTATTTATGACTCCTTGAGGAATTTTCATGTAATGGTCACATATGTCTTCCCTTCACGTTTAGCTCTTTTGGGACTGATTTATATGTCAAAATGGTGTGCTTTGCTGCGTATTGGATAGCTTAAGTGACCTGAATATGTTGAGATGAAGAAGATCAGTCATGCCCTGTTTTTTTCGTGGATTTTGCCCTGTTTTGGAATGGTTTTTCTGCTGTCAGCTGCTAAGTTTCTTCTTGATTGTTGCTGTCAGTTTTAGCGAGTTGTTAGGGCTGGTTTGTAGCTGCATTTCATGCCTTGTGTTGCTGGATATTCTGCCTGTTTGTTGCTTTAGCTGCTGCTGCGTTTTAAGCCAAGAAAACAGGGGGTTAAACTTGAGCTGTTGCTGCGATTGCTTTCTGTTGCCTCTCCCCAGCCGGGGAGATTTTGTGCATGAAAGCACCCAGCCGGGGAGCCCTTATGCAGAAACCTACTGCATGAACGTCCCCGGGCAGGGACTTTTGGTGTGGAAAATCTCCCCGGGCGGGGAGATAATCTGTAACGGCAGCTGCTGCTTGCTTTCTTTTTTTTCTTTGCTGCTTCATTCTCTTCCTTTTCTTTGCTTGTAATGCATGAATGAGGTGATAGTTGCATGTGCATCTGATTGGTACAAGGGTTGCATTTGTGTATGTAAGTAATTGCATGCAATTTAATAAGGAAATTTCATGCATGTGTTGTTGTTGCCTGCATACGTATAAATATATATATATATATATACATTTGTTCAATGCATGAGATTTGCATGCATGACTGAGTACGTGTGCATGTATATATATAAATATAATATATGTATGTATACTTATATATATATTTATATATGTTTATTAAATATTAAATGTTATTTGATTTAATTGAATTATAGAATTTAATTGTTACCTATTTCATGTTTTATGTAAATTCCCAATTTTGAATTGAATGTATTTAATTGTTTATTTTCTAATTGTAAGTGCGATTTAATACGTGCTATGATTATATTTGAAATTCTTGAATTAATTTGATTAGAAATGTGAAATTATGAATTTGAATGAATGAATGATTGAATGGCTTGTTTATGTGCCTTAAATTCCTTAATAGTGCACATGAACATTTTCATGACATAATCTTATCTTTTAAACATTCATATCATGATCATTACATTGCCGAGCGTCTTATATGGTCATATTGAGTCTCACTTCACCTTTCTTGCACAGATTTTGATTCCGTTGGAGACGAGGCCGGTCAGTGAGGCTCTTGTGTTCTCCTTTTTGCCGGTTAAGGTGGGTTTCTCTTCTATTTAGTTAAATGAACCAATATACTCCCAAGGTGTAAAGATTTCAGCCAAAGGTATATATATATATAGAGTCGTTTTTATAAGGGTAAATGTTTTCAACGTAAAGCCTTATTTTATGAACCTACTAAATGTTTTGCCGAGAAAAGAATGAATGAATGCACAGAATGGGGCCCAGGGACTTGGTGTGAGTGGAGACCCGAGGAGGCAAGGGCTGACGGTGATCTCTCACACTAGTTCCACCAATGAACGGCGTAACCGGACCTCGTTAGGAGTTAGCGAGGAATGGACGCTGAGTGCCATCTGGGGAGTCATGTTTCCCTTTTGGTCAATGAATGGGTGGTTGGGCCTTGCAAACCCGCCACCAACCCGGAGGAAGAAGGTGGAAATGTTATTGAATGTGCACGAAAGAATGTTATGCATGAAAAGAAAGAAAGAATGAATGTTAATGAAATACACAAGGTGTTGGTTGGAGATAATGCACGCCCACTCGCCGGGCCAATAATGACCTAATGTGAATGAATCACTATAATCCCTTTTGATGATTTTCTATTCACCCACTTGGGAAATTCTCTAAAAACCTCACTTGGGATTATAGCTTGCATGTGACTGTTTCAATACCGTCGTATATTATATTTATGCCCTGTTTTTATACCCATCAGTCCCTTTTGGACTGAACCCGTTTGGCTTTCAGTTGTGTTGTGCAGGTGTCAAGGGAGCTAGGCAGGAATTCGAGTCATAGGTCTTGCATTCGCTTTTTGCTCTTGTATTTTGGTCTTACACTTGCATATTGCACTTTTGATCATTGTATATGAATATTAATGGAGCGTACATGTTTTGAGCCTTGATGGCATTTGACGATGTATATGGTTGATTTTGGAGCTTTGATGCTCATGGTATTCATATATGTTATATGAGCAGTTATTGCTTCCGCTTTAATGTTTACTTTGATTTTAAGGTTTAAGGGTTAGCCCCGCCAAGCATAGCATGTGTGTTTGTCCCCGTTCGCCGTGATTTAGCTCGAGTATGGATCGTCCATTTCATATTCGGGCCGGGTCTCGGTGCGGGGGATGTGGTACCTTGCGCTCGGGTGCTACATTAGGAGTTTGACTATTCAACTTTATCTAATATAAAATTAAATATTTAATTCAATAAATAATTTAATTCATAATTAAATATTTATTGGGTTAATTATTTTGAGTTGGACTTAACAATTAATTCAAAATTAATTAAATGCCCAAAAATTAATTAAACAATTTAATTAATTTAGTTTTTCACATGTGTGGCTTGTGCCACACTTCTTATCTGCGCGACGTGCGTAGCCCCACATTTGATCAACAGTGCGTGGGCCCCATTTGATCAACCGTTTGATCACTTTGTTAATCCGATTAACTTCCTACCAAAACCCTCATGACCTGAAATTTGTGTGTGTACCACCCCAGAGAGCAGAGCACTACATCCCCCGCACCATAGCTCGACACGTGTAACGAAATGGGAACTCCGCACACGCACCAAGCTGCAGCGAACGGGAGACAAACAAAATCTCTCCTAGGCTAGGCAGTCTAGACCCTAATTCAGAGCGCGCAACAAACTCAAAAGCAAAAGCGGAAGCACCAGGATTATAAATATACATACATACATACTAAGAGTATACCTAGACAAATAATACATGTTATGCCCATCCCGAGCCAAATAAATCATACAAGTGTCAAAATTCAAATTCCAAATCATATTTTTATTACATAATTATACGTAGTACCAGAGCTGAAAAGTAAATATGCGGTATGCAAAGGACTCAAACTAAAAGAATCTGACAACTCAAAAGAAAGACCACCGGCTAGCTCGAAACGAACCCTGAACCTGCAAACTCAAAGAAATAAAGGGGGAAAAGAAGACAACGAGGAGGGATCAGTTCTAAACACTGGTGAGGGGGCTAACACACTCACACGTACATATACATAAAGCAGAGCATATTCAAAGTCATAAAAGCTCATGAACCGGGGCATGGTTTTTACAATCTAAAACATTTTGGGCCGTGATACTATATATAGAAAAAGGGTTAAGGCTGAAGGCCAAAATCAACCAAATTTTAGGAATTAGGAATCCACTCCCCTTTCACGAACCAAGTTCAGAATCTAAATCGCACAATTCGGCGAGTACAAGTTTCAGACCAACCTAACTCTGTTCATAAACAAAATCATAGTCGAAATTCAAATGAAAACAAAGTCACACAAACATACCTCTTCTCTGGGTGATGGAAGGGTATGTGCCCCTAACCATCTGTTCTAACTCTATGGGTCGTGAGTTTCATAACGCTCACACCCGAGGATTCCATCCCCCACCAAACCTCCCGGTGGGCTCCGGGTTGATCCTTTAAGTGGAGAACATACTCGGGGGTGACCCGATGGCCCAACACCGTCCCGGGGCTCCTTTGCACAAATCTCCGGGGCCCAGTTCCAACTTTCAAAGTTCAAAATTCATAATTTTCAAAATTCAGACTTATCTTTCAAAGTTATAACTCGCTAGTTCAAAACCCGCACACCAACCCTTTTTCGAAACAAACAAATGAAAATTATATATATATATATATATATATATATATATATATATATAAGCGTTTTTCAAATGTTTCATAACAAACAGGCCAATTCCCACAAAATACATATCAAACACGTATCTATATATATATATACGTAGGTTGCATGCGGGCTTAAAACACATTTAGGGTTGTAGGTCATAATAACTAAAAGAAAAAAGCCTCACCTTGACGAACAAACCGAAGGAAGCAAACCAAAGCACACCTAAAGGACCACCTCATTACACTCGGGACGAACCTCTGAACAAAACAAACGACAAAAGACATACTTAGACTTAAAATGAACCACTTAGATGCTCGGCAAATGTATATGAATGCAAATGATGCAATGCACTTCATATAAATTCACACTTAGGCATATCAGAGCAAATTACGAAATATCACACAAATAATCCAAGAATCAAACTCATAACACGTCAAATAAACTCATACCATATCATATAATAGCATACCACGAGCATTCATAAATTCAAAGTTTATATAAGAGGCAACGAATGCATAAAAAGTGAAATAAAGTGGCACTAAGGGCATATAAGAGCATATGAATTCATAATTAAAAAACGAGCATTCAAATCAAGCCATAAATTTAAAATATACAACTTAACACATAATATATATGTTAGCTAAGCATTCATATCATAAAAAGTGCAATGAGATACCACAGAAGGCAAGAAAACGAAGTACTCCTTCATGCATGCACGTAGGAGAGCAATTAGAGCATATCTTGTCATATATCACGTAAAGGCATCAAAATTACGTAATAAATTCATAATAAAGCACATAACATAATATATATAACAAGTTAACAACATATATTAAACATAAACGAGCTAAGGGAGTCATGCATAACACATATAAAGCGACAAGACAACGAACAACGAAGCAAGGAGTCGCGGTTGAGCAGCCCATCTTGAACCTCCCTCAAAAGTGGTCACGGCCGTGACCACCACCTCCAGCAGCAACCCAACTCGAAGTTCAGCAAAAACAAGGTCGCGACCGCGACCAAGAGCGCGACCTAGTGCAGCAAGTCGCGGAAATAGCATTTTCGGCCCCTGTTCTTCGTCTTCAAAGCAACACAATTGACACCCCGCCTGTTCATGCGTACAGGTTTTTGCCACGTGTGAGTTTATTTTTCGTAATTGTATTTATTTTCATATTTATTTGATGCATTTATTTTATATTCAATTCTTTATTATATGAATTATATGAAATATTTGATTTAAATGTCAAGAATATGCTATAAATGATTATATGATATGAATTCTTATGATTTATGAATTTATGATATGTGAACTTAATTCTCGAACATGCTAATTTCATATCAAGAATTTGATATGTGAAATATTTGATATAAATGTCAAGAATATGCTATAAATGATTATATGATATGAATTCTTATGATTTATGAATTTATGATATGTGAATTTAATTCTCGAACATGCTAATTTCATGAATTACGTGATATATATGATTTAAGGACATAATTGTATGATTTAATTTGTCTTGGACTTGATTGAAACCTTAGTGGACTTAATTGAACTTTTTCTAAAAGTTTTGAGCCATTTTGTGAGTTTTGGCCACACTTGAGCTTTTTATTCATAACTTGAGCTACGACGCTTGGATTCAAGTTCCATCTTCGGCGTTGGACTCATTTCGACGATCCGGATCCAATGGAACAAGTCTCATAATTTCTTGATGCCATTTCGACCCCCGACGAAGCAAATTTCAGCCACCTATGCCCCTTATAGCCCCTATGACCCACTACTAGAAATCTGTCATATAGCAACGGAAATTTAGCAACGAAAATTATTCGTTGCTATTTAGCAACGGATATAGCAACGAAAAAAAAATCGTGGCAAAATGCTTTAGCAACGGAATTTTCGTTGCTAAATCCGTTGCTATATATGAAAAAAAATAGCAACGGATTTTTCGTTGCTAAAATTAAATAATACAAAAAATAAATAAATTGGTATATATAGCGACGAAAATTCCGTTGCTATTAAAATAAAAACCTAATAAAAAATAATATAATATTTATAAATATTTGCAACGAAAAATCCGTTGCTAAATAGCAACGGAAAATCTGTTGCTATTTAGCAACGAATTTTTCGTTGCTATATGAAAGAAAAAAAAAATAAAAATAAATAAATATAAAAAATATTAGCAACGAAAAATCCGTTGCTAATTTAGCAACGGATTTTTCGTTGCTATATGGAAGAAAAAAAAGAAATAAAAATAAACAAATATTTAAAATATTAGCAACGGAAAATCCGTTGCTAGTTAGCAACAGATTTTTCGTTGCCATAAGGAAGAAATATAAATAAATAAATATAAAAAAAATTAGCAACGGAAAATCCGTTGCTATAAACATATGATTAAAAAAAATAATAAAATATTTATAATTTAGTAACGGATTTTTCATTGCTATATGGAATAAAAATAAATGAATAATAAAAAATAGAGCAAATTCAATTTTTGGTCCCATAGGATTGCGCCGTTTTCAATTTTGGTCCCATTCTTTTAGAATTAGACAAAAATAGTCCCGTTGGTTTCATTTTGTTACATTTTTTGTCCCAACCGTTAAATTTTGGACGGAACCGTTAAGTATATTTAAAAGTCAAATAAAATTTCATTCAAACAAAACATCAATGGATTGTATCCAAGTTGGTTGGATGCTTATTTTCTTTTCATGAGGTCCCGGGTTCAATCCCAGGCTCTCCCTTTTTTATATACATATATATATATTTATTATATAATATATACATGTATAAAATACATATTATATATTATATATTATTATTATTATAATATTATATAATATTTAATATAATGATATTATATATATCCTATATATATTATATAATATTATATAAGCTATAATACATATAATATTATATACATATGTATATTATATATAAATATATAATATTTCTAATACATATAATATTATATACATACGTATATTATGTATAAATATAAAATATTTACAATATATATATATATATATATATATATATATATGTATTAAATATTATATATCTATATATATAATATATAGACATATATATCTTATATCTTAAATATTAAATAATAATTAATATTATATGTTTATATATAATATATGTACATATATATAATATGTGTTTATAATATACATTATAAATCATTAAAAGATGTGCATAACACAATAATTCCTTAAAATTCACATATATAACGCTCGAAATTCACATATAAATACTTCAATATTAAGAGAAAAGTTTTTCATTTAACATGTAACAGTTGCATAATACAATAATTTCTTAATATTTAGATTTAATTCTACAAATTTTAATATAAATTCATTATATTAAAAGAAAACTTCTTAATTTAACATCTAACGGTTGTGAAAGACAATAATTCCTCAATGTATAGATATAATTGTATAAATTCACATATAAATGTTTCATATTAAGAAAATAATTCTTTATATTAAGTTATTCAACTACGATTGCTAAATAATACAATAGTTCCTCAAAATGCAGATATTGTTCTACAGATGTATAAGTGAATACTTCATATTGACATAAAATTAGTTCTTTATTCAACTACCAACTAAATCTAATTATTTAATTATGTAAACTTTCATCTTTTTTTCATATGTCATAAAAACTTATACTTAAGTTGATATACATTACTATTATATATATACATATATATACATGCTTGGGGTTTATATAGAATTTAACACAATAATTCTTCAATATTGAGATATAATTCTACAAATTCAAATATAAATGTTTCATATTAATAAAATAATTCTTCATTAAGTTATTCAGCTACGATTGCTAAATAATACAATAGTTTCTTAAAATGCAGATATTATTCTACTGATGTATAAGTGAATACTTCATATTGACATAAAATTAGTTCTTTATTCAACTACCAACTAAATCTAATTATTTAATTATGTAAACTTAAAAAAAAAAATTATATGTCATAAAAACTTATACTTAAGTTGATATACAATATTATTATTATTATTATTATTATTATTATTATTATTATTATTATTATTATTATTATTATTATTATTATTATTATTATTATTATTATTATTATTATTATTATATACATGCTTGGGGTTTATATAGAATTTAACACAATAATTCTTCAATCTTTAGATATAATTCTACAAATTCAAATATAAATATTAACAAAATAATTCTTCATTAAGCTATTCAACTACGATTGCTAAATAATACAATAGTTTCTCAAAATGCAGATATTATTCTACTGATGTATAAGTGAATACTTCATATTGACATAAAATTAGTTCTTTATTCAACTACCAACTAAATCTAATTATTTAATTATGTAAACTTTCATTTTTTTTTTTAATATGTCATAAAAACTTATACTTAAGTTGATATACAATATTATTATTATTATTATTATTATTATTATTATTATTATTATTATTATTATTATTATTATTATATATATACATGCTTGGGGTTTATATAGAATTTAACACAATAATTCTTCAATATTTAGATATAATTCTACAAATTCAAATATAAATGTTTCATATTAACAAAATAATTCTTCATTAAGTTATTCAACTACGATTGCTAAATAAGACAAATGTATAAGTGAATACTTCATATAATATAAAAGTTCTTTATGCAACAACCAATTAAATCTAATTATTTAGTTATGTAAAACTTTCATCCTTTTTTTTGTATGTCATAAAAAGTTATACTTAAGTTGATATACATTATATTTTTATCTCATAACTAAAACTTGAGATATGTAGTTAATTAATAAATATTTAAATTTTTAACGGAATATGTATTATAATATAAATAATTATATATTTAAAAATATTTTTATTTAAAATATATGATAACAAGTATTTAATTATTTAAATTAGTATATGAATATTTGATAGTGGTTAAATAGAAAAAATTACATATCAATAACAACAATGGAGTTAGCCCAGCTGGTTTGGGGTTCAACCTTCTTCACATGAGGTCCAGGGTTCAATTCCTACTCAACGCGAATATGCGGAATTAATTTGTTGGCTCACATGGGGCTCGGTTGGGGCTCGTCTTTCACGCGCTCGATTGGGGCTCGGCTCAGTTAGGTGGGGTGCTCCAGGCCCTGCAAATGAATTTTTAATTATTGGTTGGTTTGCAACGGAAAATCCGTTGCTAAAAAAATCGTTGCTAAAACCGTTGCTAATTTCTGTGGGTAGTAATTCGTTGTTAAATCCGTTGCTATAAGTTCGTTGCTAATTCCGTTGCTAATAATTCGTTGCTAAATCCGTTGCTACAGATTAGCCACGAGGGTTATAGCAACGGAAAATTTTCGTTGCTAAATCCGTTGCTAATAGGGCCAAAATCCGTTGCTATAGGACGTTTTTCTGGTAGTGACCTATTTTTGAGCTACTCTACATATTCCTTGTACTTTCTTTGACCAAGATCAGATGTATACACTCCCACATCTCTCTCATATCCCTCACCATCGAACCATATCAGCAATAAAGCAAAGGAAAGGAGCAACAGTACCATTTTTCCATCATTTTTGCACCATAAGAGCTCATTTGACTTCATCTCCTTCTCCAAGCTTCAAGGTGAGTTAGGAATCTTGTTCTCCTTATTCTTGTGCTTATATTGATCCATGAGAATGATGTTTTGATGTTAAGAAGCTGTGGTTATGGAGTATTTGATGAATAGTTAGGGTTTAAATGAAATATGTTGAGTTTTTCCTTCATTGTTGCTGTCACGATTTTGCCGCTGCTGTGCATGGATTCTGAACTGAAATTTGTATCATTTTGTTGTTGTGCTGCTACCTTATCCTTTCTGTTTTCATGCCTTCTTTGCTGCTGCACATGCTCTGTTTTTTCCCCTGCCTAATTACAGCTGCTGCGTGGTGTTTTTATTTGAGAAATAACTGCTCTTTTTCTTCCATTTCTTGTCGGTATGCTACGTGAATTTAGGGGCTGAATTGTGTTCATTTTTGTGCCGTTTTGCTGCCTCATTTTGCTGCATTTCATACATGGTTTGCTGCTGCTACTTCCTGCTCTTTCTCCCCTGTCTGCAAGTCCTGATGCTGCGTTTTATTTGGAGAAGAAAGCAGCGTCACGACTGCGCCGTCCGGGAAGCCTGCATTTGCTCGTGGCCACGAGCCATTATTCAAAGGAAACTGTATTTTGTGTCGCGACCGCGACGTTCTGGTGGAGGGATTTGGTCGCTCCCGCGACCTTACTGTTGCATGCATGCCGTTTGTTCTTATTCGTTAATTGTTTCCTTCATGCATTGCCTTTGTATTTTGTTTCCAAATTGTTAAGCTGTGTATATATATATATATATATATATATATGTATGTATTTTGTATTATATGTGCTGTGTATATATATATTTATATTATATGTATTTAATTATTGAATTTGATTTGCATGTAGTACGCGTTGTTGCCTTCACTTTCTACTTTTCCATGCATATGTTATGTTTGATTTTCAATTGTTAGTGCAGGCTATATATATATATATATTATACTATATGTTATGTATGTAATATATTATATGTTTTGAATTTAAATATTGAATTGTTTTATTAAGTCTTATATAATATGATCTCTAGAAATCCGAACTTGCATGCATGGCTTTCATGCTTCGTTTTGTGCTTTCTAGTGCCTTATTTTTATTCGTTTATGACTTGTATGCTATATAAACATGTTGTATTATATGTTGAATGTTTTGTATTAATTTTATGGATTTATTTGAAACGAGTTTTATGTGATATGAACTTGAACGCTTTAAGTTGTACCTTCGTGCACTTCATATGCATACATTGCATTCATATGCATCGCCGTGCGTCTAAATGGTACATAATTATGTCTAAGTCTTTAGTGTTTGTTTGTCATAGGGGGTGCTTCCAGGAAGAGCCGTACCTGAAGTTTAAGGTTGTTCGGGTTTGTTTTCTTGCACCACTACACACTTTTGTTCAAAGGTGAGGTTTAGGTTATTTTTTTTTTTAGTTAAGCGACCTACTACCCTAAATGCTCATTTTCTATCCCGCATGCGACTATATATTATATATAAAGTTAAATAGGTGTGATATACGATATGTTTATGATCTTGTAATCAAGTTTCGACTTTCGAAAGGACAATATCAACGAGCATATTTGAGCTCACGTTTTAATGAAAGTTTAATGCCTTTGATTGTAATGTTAATGGTTCGTTTTGAGAGAGAATGATTTGAAATGGTAATGAATGGTAATGTTGGATCCACGGAGACTACGGGTTGGGAAGCTCGGTACGGTAGGGTCGTCGAGATAAGCCTGGGCGTAGTTTCCCTCCGAGGTATTATGCGCGACCCCAGGAGATTTGGGAAGGCGTGGTGCTCTTGATGCCTTCGGTGTAAAAGCTGGGGAGGACTCGTGTGGGTTACTACCCCTCGAGGAATGTATAATGTAATGGATGGTTAGGGTTGGCCAACCCTTCCATCACTGGAGTTCGAGGATTGAATGTGATTTGGTTTTATGTAATGTAATGAAGAGTAATGGTGGATGCTCGTACTCGCCGAGCTTTAATGAAATGTTTGGATTATGAAACGGGAATAGAGTCTTATGAATTGTATATAAGATGTATATGTATAAGATATGTAATGTTTTAATGAAAATGTTTTTGGTATGTAAAACCTATTCTAGGTTCATAACCTTTCTCTTTTTACGCGTTTTGCTCTTTATATGTATAGTTTGTGGGTGTGCGTTAGCCCCCTCACTCAGTCGAGATATGACTACACCTCTCCTTTACCACTTTTAGCTTGTAAGTCTTTTGGTGCATGCGGGGGATGTGGTGGCCCATGCTCTGGGATCTACAACAACAGTAGCAGCTTACACCAAGTAACGAAAGAAACAGCAAAACGCAGCAAACGACGCAAGAAAGGCAGCAGAACAATTACAACAACAACAACAAATTCACGCAGCAGCAAATGAATGCAAATGGTTGAAATTGGACTCCATTTTCTCAAAATTTTCATGAAGTGCAGCCATGGTAGATCATTATACACTCAAGTAACATGAAATTCATACATATAAATGAAACAATCAAGCCATAAATATCATATACTCAGCTCCAAATCAAGAAAAGCTACAAGAATGCTCAAGAATTCATCAAAAATTCAATTAACCCTTATTATTCATGTGTATGTCCATAACATGCTAAAAAATGGATGAAAATCAACAAGATGGGACTTAAAATAAAGCCAATAAGATGGAGAACACAAAAATGTACTTACCTCTCGGATTTGACGAAGAATGAAGGTCGAACGAGCTTGAAATCGTAAAGTGTGAATAGTGAAAAAATCCCTTCTTCCTCTCTCTCGGTTTTGTAGCTGCTTTTGCTTCTCTCTCTCTCTTTTTGGATGAAATGAAGGGTTAAAGGGTGGATAGGGGCTTGAGTTAGGGTTACAGAGGTTCAAGAATAGGGTCATTTGGTTAAGAAACGAAATAGTTATGGCTAAAACCGTAAAGGGTGGTGGTTTCGCGCAAGGTTCACATTCGGGCGAAAACCGGGGGTTCAAACGGGTTTAGAAAAATTCAAAGTTAGGTTTCTTAGCTCCGTATCTTTTTTATGAGTCCAACGCCACTTCCAGAATTTGAATCCGAATTCCCAAGCTCAAGTTACGCCTTCAGGAACCCAAGGCGTGCTAAAACGAGTTAGACCCTCAAGTCCCTGACAAATAAAACGGTTTCGAAACCGTAACAAACGAACTTAAAAACAAATAACGAGCACGTAAACAAGTTCATAATACATATATTTCATGCATATCACGTAGTCACAAAAGTTAGAATAAAAAACGAGTTCAAACGGATTAAAAACGAGGCAAATAGGGGCAAAAACGTTCAAAAAATCTAAACACGTACTTAACAAATAATTCAATTAAATTCAAGAATATCATTTAAACAATATAATAAGTATATAATTACATTAATAAATAATTTAAATGCGCAATTAACACTCTCGTTACGACGTACCTTTACAGTCGGATGAGCGGGGTGTTACAAACTTCCCTCCTACAAAAGGACCTGTCCTCAGGTCCTAAGGCAGGGTCTTGAACGACTCTGGAAACGGACTCAACTCCACGATTCCACTGCGCCACTCTGATCCAGGTGAGCTGAAGATTCTAGGGCCTTCTCTCTTCCAAATCACGAAGCTCCCGAACCCCCGTCGAACAACCTTGCTATGAGAAAATAGGTCAACTCGTTGAAACGAGCAACCCCCCTCAATTCTCATGAGATCTCCTTAGTCTTAGCAAACCGGACACGAAGTCCTCGGTCATTTGCTCCCATTTCCAAATAGAATTCAAAAGTAGTTGAAGAATCCTTCTGGTTCTTGATGTTCGATCTTCAACCGATGGCACATTAGACATCTCTACACTAAGTTCGCAATATCTTTTCTCATGCCAACACATCATTACCGGTTCTTCTAGTCCTCGAACCCTGAGTGGGGTAACTTTGTGACCTTGCACTTCTAGAGGTGTAAGCTACATTCTTCCGAAAGCCACGGGCAACCAAAACCTTCCTTAGTGCCCCAATTGTAACAGAGTAGTTTGAGTACCCTTAGGTAAGCAAAGCTTGTGCCGAAGGCAACTCTCTCTTCAAACATCTCTTCCCACTCTAACTGTGCCTCTTTCTTATCGTTCATATCATGGGATGACCGCCTATAAAAAGACGAATCTCCTGTTGAACCCCGATAACACTAGAGACTTATTCTATGAGGTAATTCTCGGTTCTTCTACTCGAACACGTAGTCGATAATACCCTTGTAGAAACCACACTTGGCGCCAACCATGAAACTCTGGAAAAGAACAACAACTCTCGAAGCGAGCAAAGGGTATTTGTCTTCCACAGTTAACCTGTGCAGCTCACGGTAGTTTATACTCACCCTAAGTCCCGTCATTCTTCGTAGATAGGACTAAAACGCTCCATAAGAAGTACTCGAATGAATGAAACCACCTTCTATGAGCTCATCGAACTACGCCTTAGACCCCAACAACCTAACTAGAGTCATCCGGAAGGGAGTCTTCGAACAAGGTTCAATTCCAGGATAAAGATCATGACAACCTCAATGTCCCTGTCAGGTGGTAACGAATTCCAACCTTCAAGGAGACACCAAGAGAGTCTTACTACGATCTTTCTCTCTTCAATCTTGGCTCGATCCTTCGGTTAAGCTAAAGGTAAGCCACATAGATTGTCGCACCGTCCCGGAATAACCAACCACTTCTACGAAGGACATAAACGGGTTAGCCTTCAATCTATTACCCAAAAATTTCGTTGAGCCCCGAACGGACCTCAGCAACCACAAGCTCAACACGGCGCTCGAACAACCAGCCCACGCCTAAGGTAGCTCCGTACCCCACTAGGTGCCTTCAAGAAGTCCGTCGGGCTACCTCGGCCCTCACAACTCACCAAACACTCTCGGGCACTCACCTTACCAAACTCTCTCCAAGAAGGGAGTTCCCATAAAAGAAAGCAACAAACACAAGTAACAAGCAACACCAAAACAACAAAAAGAAGGTAATCACATAAATGCGTTTTCCCCGAGATTAAAGTATGCATGTATGAGATGCCATGTATGTTTAGTGTACCGTTCACCATGGTGGAGATGTCAAGGTCGGTGCTGACTTTTTTTCTTTCCAAAGTGTCATCTTATACTTGAACCGGGATCTTAAAGTCACGGTGTTTGCCCTTGTGCTGCATTCCTTAATCCCTCAAACCAAGTATGCACCGTTGAACTTGAAAAGCTTGTTAAATTCCATCTCTAACCCCTTGTAGTAATTTTTGGACTTTAGAGTAATCTTTGTCGGTTCCCGATCTCTCAAATTCCAATGTAAGATTATCCATCTTTTCCAATTCTTGTCCATGAGCTAAGAATTCTTGAAATCTTCCTACCATTGTACTAGAAAAGAGACGTACTTGTGTTAAATCTCTAGAACGAATTTCTCCAAGAGAACTCTTCTCCGGACTCTTCAATTCTTGGCTTCACTTACTTGAACCATCTTGAAACCCGACCTTGAATTAAATGAGAAGTGTATTTTCCTTTCTCTTGCGATGTCCCTAGACAACTTTCCCAAAACCATGCTATCTCGAATAACCATTTCCCGATTTTAACATCATCGCCACCAAACCACTTCGAAGGGTCAAAATTTCAAAATCGCTTTGTATACCATAGACTCTTGTTTCCTTTGTCCTTTCCTAGTGATATTCGTTGATATTGAGAAAATATTCTGAAATAAAATACAATTCCAAGAAAATATCGTTGCATGCGGGGGTTTTAGTGCATGTTCATGTGAATAATTAACACAAATAACACAAATAAGTCACATAAATGTGAGAGTGAACGCAAACAAACACATAATCTTAGGCCGAAGTACCTAGACAGACTCGACAAGACACAAGAGCTCCGGGTTTTATAACCAAGTGCTCTGATACCACTTTAGGATGTAGCACCCCAAAACGCAGATCACTACATCCCCGGCACCATAGGCCGACACGTGTAACTAAATTGGAACTCCGCACACACACCAAGCTACAGCGAACAGGAGACAAACAAAATGTGACGCCCCGACTTTTCAGACGTAAAGGTATGACGTATGTGTTTATAAAATTGCGTAAAATAATTGTCTTTACGTGTTTTATATTTAATTTTATTATAAATTGTTATTATTTTATTTTATTATAATTTATTTTAATTCAATAATTCTTTTTAAAATAATTTGTATTTTAAATCTATATATATATATATATATATATATATATATATATATATTTATAATTCGTTAATTGTTGATTAATTTAATGATTAATGTTAATTGAGTATTATGTTAATTAATCATGTTTAATTATATTAATTAAATTATTCAAATTGAATCGTTGACTAGGTTATATGTATTTGAATTTCATTTCATTTATTTGGTTAATGCATGAATTCGTTGAAAAGGTGCATCGTTCTTATATGAAATGATATCGAAATATCGTGCAATTGTAATATGACGTAAATATGTGTGTTATGAACATGCTTATATTCTCGGTTTATGTTTTCGAATTCATTTGACATGTTAACGAATTAAATTTGAATCGTGGAACCAAGTCGGGGGCTAACGAGCACTTAGCGCACCTTTGGTTCCGAATTTAATATCTTGAGCTAGGAAACTCGGATTCGAGTTTCGTCAACTTCGCTGAACTCGCAACGAAAATTCGAGTTTAGTAAACTTAGCCACATATTTTTCCCAACTCATTTCAACCTCCGAAATCCAACCGAAAAACCTACACGGCGACAAAACTGCCACATTTCACCAAAATAGCCATATCTCTTACCATACTTGACCAAATTAACCATGGTTTGAACCTATTAGACCCTAACTCAACCATCTAGCTGATCATTATCCTCCCCAACCGAAATAGTCTCTCATACTTAGAGAAAATCAGCCCTCTTTCCTCTGTTTCCAGAAATCCCGTAGCCAAGCAAACCTCTTGAGATTCAAGCTCAAATCTCTTCCAAACCTCCATTAATCCACAAGGTAAGCTTGGTTATGTTATGTAAATCCATTATGAGTCATTTTCATTCATTCATCCCTAAATTTGAGCATGAATTCGTGAGCTTTTGACAGAAATGAACATATAGAGATTTAGGTTTGAAATTGGTTGATCTCTTTCCATACTTGAGCTTTTTGGATGATTCCAAGCTTGAAAATGATTGTCTTGATCTCTTCTTGGCATTTATGGTAATGTTTTAGCTGGTAGTTGAAGCTTTCATAAGCTATCATTCATGAGATATTGAAGGTTGATGAGGTTGCTCTGTTTTCGGCCAAGCTACTGCGTCAGTTTCTGCTGCTGCTTTGAGAGGTGTTTGAGGCTTGTTTGTGCTGAGTTTTATTGTTCTTTTCATGTCCATACTTACCTGATATTTTTGGGAGAGAATTGGATTTGGTTATGCTCTGTTTCGCTTGGTTGCTGCGTCAGTTTGTTGCAGTCGCGCAGGTCGCGCCCGCGACCTTGTTTGCCTGCAAATTGGGTCGCGCCCGCGACTGCACAGTTCGCTGCCCTCGTATTCTGAAAATCGGAGAAATTGCTGGAAATTAAGGGTAGCGGCCGCTACCATTTCATGAAGAAAATGGGTCGCGGCCGCGACCCCTGTTTTCTGAAAAAATTCCAACGAGTTGCTGTGTAATTTGGTTGAACTGTAACTTGTTCTTTTCTTTACTGCATGCATGATTGTGAACGTGTGAATATGTATATGTATATGCATGAAATTTGATTTAAATGATAGAGTGCATGCATGGTTTAATTGCAAAGTTTCATTTTATATTTGCATGCATGATTTACATGCATACGTGCACTATATATATATATATATATAAATACTAATATTAAGTTAAACTATGATATATATTTATATATATTAATTATGGTTTAATTTGTTTAAATTTTAGAATTTAATTGTTATTCAATTCATGTTTTATTTAATTTCCTAAATTTAATTGAATGTATTTACTTGTTTATTTTCTAATTGTAAATGTGATTGAATGTATTTAATTATCGAATTCCTAATTTTATATGTGATTTACTTTATGCTAAGATTTAATTGAAATTCTTGCATTAAGTTGATTGAAAATGTGAATTATGATTTGAACGAACGTGAATGAATGATGGAATGACTTGATTATATGAATTAAATTTCTTAATCGTGCACATGAACATTTCATAACATAATTTTATCTTTTATACGCTCATGTCATAATCATTTCATTGCCGAGCGTCTTAATTGGTCATTTTGAGTCTCACTTTACCTTTCTTGTACAGATTTTGATCCCGTGGGAGACGAAGCCAATCCTTGAGGCTTTCGTATCTTCTTTTGTCATTACAAGGTGGGTTTCTCTTCTACGTAGATAAAACGACCCGATATATCTCCCTATGTGAAAAGCTTTAAGCCGAAGTGATACGATATATATATATATATATATATATTGAGTCTTTTATCGAGTAAACGATTGCAAACGTAACGCCTTATTTCTAGAACCCTACCAAATGTTTTGGCGAGACATGTTTATGATTGCACGGGCCCCGGGACTTAGTATATGTGGCTAACCGAGGAAGCAAGGGCTGACGGGGATCCCATATACTAGTTCCAACTTACGGCGAAACGGACTTCATCAAGGGAGGTTCTTGACGGGGAAACGCTAACCGGGCTTTGAGGCCTCATGAACCTCATAGCCGCATTGATATGATTAGGTGGTCGAGCCTTGCAAACTCGTCCACCACCCGGAGGAAGAAGGAGTATATGAATGATTATGATCATGTTATGTATGAGCACAAAAGATTTATGTATGATAACGAATGATTGAATAATTGGTTATGATTACACGAGGAGTAGGTTGGAGATTGTGCACGCCCACTCGCCAGGCCATAACCCTTATGAACAATTATGAATGAATATGAACGTCGTAATCCCGTTGATGTTTTCTTTTGTTTTAACCACTTGGGAAATTCTTATCAAACTTCACACGGGATTAGGGCTTGCTTGTATGTGTTTAATTTATGCGATATTATATCCTATGCCCTGTTTTTATACCCACCAGTCTCTTTTAGATTGAACCCGGTTGTTTTCAGTTGTTTGGTGCAGGTGTAGGAGTGCTAGGCGGGAATACAAGTCGTCTAGGTCTTGCATTTATGTTTAGCACTTCTTTTCAGTCTCATATACTCTTAACCTTATTGTTATTTTGTAATTGATCATAGTATAGCTTGGAGCGTTATGATTTTGTAGGCCGTGAATGCCGTTGAATTTGAATGCTTTTGTATATTGATTTTTGGAGCTTGGTGGCTCATTGTATATATGCTATGTCGTTCTTGCTTCCGCATTCTATTTCAACTCTGATTTTATGTTATCTTGAGTTGAATGGTTTAAGGGTTAGTCCCGCCTAGCATAGCGTGTGTGTTGTGTCCCCGTTCGCCGTGGATTTGGCACGTGTATGGACTTCCATTTCATATACGGGTCGGGTCTCAGTGCGGGGGATGTGGTACCTTACGCTCGGGTGCTACATCCTTAAGTGGTATCAGAGCTTAGGGTTGCAAAACCCGGGCTCTAGTGTCGCGTGGAGTAAGTTAGGTCGTTCGGCTTTAGGAACAACTTGTCAATGTGTTGCATATGCATTGTTTACGTGCTTGTGTGCTTTAAATCTTGAATTTTGATCGAATTAATTGCACTTGCATGCATGGACTAAAAATAGCATGCATTTCAGTATTTCTTGAACAGGATGCCTCCACGTAGACATCGTGAGAGATCTCCCGGACATCGCCGTCATCATGACCGATCCCCTACGCCTCCACCCCAACCACAAGCACCACCGATGGATATGGGGAATTTCATGGAAGCGGTTTTCAATTATGTAGAGCAGAGGAGGGCTCAAACTCCCCCACCACAACAAGCAGAACAACCGGCGCCTCCACCAAATCATAATAATAATAGAGATCCTCATGGGGTGTTTCTGAGCTACAACCCCCCTCGGTTTTCTGGTTCTATTGACGATTCGGTCTCAGAGGGTTGGTTGATTCGATTAGAGAGGATATCTGGAGTCCGACAGTTTACTACGCAGGAGGAGGAATTCAAGAAGAAGGATTCGACTTTTAGAGCTCCAATGGGAAGAGGTTCCGGATCGAATTCGGGAAAGAGGCCGATGATTCAAGCTAGTCCGCCTCCTAAAGGTCCTTTTAAGAAGCCTCGGTTTGGAGGACAAGGTTCTCAGGCCGCACCGACTCGACCGAAGGCTCTACCTAGGGCACCGGTATCTATAAATTCATGCCCGGATGTACCTCCATGTACTTATTGCGGGGGACCGACCCATACCTACAATAATTGTCGAAGAAGGTTGAAATTGTGCCTCATATGTGGAAAAGGCGACCATATGGCGAAGACATGTCCCTACAAAGACCCCGAATTTCAAAGACGAGTTCAAAGGCCAATGATCCCGGCTCGTGCTTACGCCCTCGAGGGTGAAGAGCAAGATGCAGAGATCTATCCCACAGCTGTGGTAGAAGGTACCCTATGCATACATAACATGAGCATGCATGCACTCTTTGATCCGGGTGCCACGCATTCCTTTATTTCTTGTGATTTAGTTGCCACTCTGTGCTTGCCTGTTATTTGTCTCTTTTATTGTTATTTGGTGAGTTCGCCACTTGGTGGTAGTCTTCAGACAGATCAGTTGGTTCGGGAGTGTTCAGTTCTGATTGAAGGGAAAGAATATCCGGCTGATTTAATTGTTATGCCTATGAAGAGGTATGGAGTTATTTTGGGTATGGACTGGTTGTCCAGGCATCGGGCCAATGTTGATTGTTTTGCAAAGAAGGTGATTTTGGGTAATGAATTGGTGATTGGTAGTGGATCAAGAACGGTACCTCTCTTGTCTTATATGGAAGCTCACAAGTTGATGAGGGAAGGAGCAACGGGATTTATTGCTTACCTTCTCAATAGGCCGAAAGATCAAGTTAAAGTGGAGGATACCGCGGTTGTTAAGGATTTTTTCGATGTGTTTCCGGAAATTTTGAGTTCTTTACCACCAGACCGTGAGATCGAATTTGTTATTGATTTATATCCGGGATCAGAACCTTATTCTAAGACGCCGTATAGAATGGCTCCGGCAGAGTTGAAAGAGTTGAAGATTCAACTCGAAGAGTTACTCAAGATTGGATATATTCGACCGAGCTCATCTCCGTGGGGTGCTCCGGTTCTCTTTGTCAAGAAGAAAGATGGATCGTTGAGAATGCGTATAGATTACCGGGAGCTTAATCGGATGACTATCAAGAATAAGTACCCGTTGCCCCACATTGAGGATTTATTTGATATGTTGCAAGGTTCAGGGGTTTATTCGAAATTGGATTTAAGGCAAGGCTACTACCAATTGAAAATCCGGGAAGAGGATATACCTAAGACAGGATTTAATACCCGGTATGGGCATTATGAGTTCGTAGTGATGCCCTTTGGTTTGACAAATGCCCCTGCAGTATTTATGGATATGATGCATCGAATTTTCCGGCCCTATTTGGACAAGTTTGTGGTAATATTCATCGATGACATCTTGGTTTATTCGGGAACACCGGAGGATCATTCCAGGCACCTCAGAATTGTGTTGGATACCTTAAGGGAACACCGGTTGTATGCTAAGTTTAGCAAATGCAAGTTTTGGATTGATCGGGTAGCATTTTGGGCCATATTATTTCAAGGAAAGGTTTGGAAGTAGACCCTTCTAAGATTGAGACTGTTATTCAATGGCAAAGCCGGAAAAATGCTTCAGAAGTAAGGAGTTTCTTGGGTTTGGCAGGCTACTATCAGAGATTCGTTCAGGATTTTTCAAAGATTGCGGCTCCTTTAACCCGATTGACTAAGAAAGCGGTTAAGTTTGAGTGGGACGAGGCATGTGAGGCTAGCTTTCAACTTTTAAAGGAAAAGTTGACCACCGCTCCTGTATTAGCACTTCCCGAAGGTACAGAAGGATATACAGTTTATACGGACGCCTCAAAGGAAGGTTTGGGATGTGTGTTGATGCAAATGGAAGAGTAATCGCCTATGCCTCAAGGAAATTGAAAGAGCATGAACAGAACTACCCCACTCACGATTTGGAATTCGCGGCAGTGATCTTTGCTTTGGGTAAGTGGAGATACTATCTTTATGGAATTTCATTCGAGGTCTTTTCCGGTCACAAGAGTCTCCAATACTTATTCTCACAAAAGGAATTGAACAAGAGACAACGGCGTTGGATGGAACTGTTGGCGGATTATGAGTGTACAATCCGATACCATCCCGGCAAAGCCAATTTGGTTGCGGATGCGCTTAGTCGGAAAGTTAGCGTGTCCAATGTAAAAGTGGAAATTGGAGATGAGAATGAGTTGTTCAAACTAAGGGCTAGTATTCGGAATATCACGGTTCAACCAGATCTCAGACAGAGATTATTTGATGCTCAGAGAATTGATCCCGAGGTTCAAAAATTAGCTGAGAAAGCTCGAGCTGATTCAGAATGTCCGTTTGGATTTGATGATACGGGACTTCTAAGATTCAAGAATAGAGTTGTTGTCCCGGAAGAGTTAAAAAGGATTATTCTTGAGGAAGCCCATCGGTCAGGGTATTCGATACATCCCGGAAGGGACAAAATGTATAAGGATTTAAAACAATTCTATTGGTGGAATGGTTTGAAACGGGATGTTATCAACTTTGTGAAGCATTGTATGACCTGTCAAGTGGTAAAAGCAGAACATCAAAAGCCATTGGGGCTACTTCAACCATTGCCTATCCCGGAGTGGAAGTGGGAACAAATAGCCATGGATTTTGTTTCGGGATTACCGAAAGTGAGAGGCGGTTTTGATGGAATTTGGGTGATTGTGGATAGATTGACAAAATCAGCTCATTTCCTTGCTATCGGAATGTCCGATAAAGTAAGTAAATTGGCTAAGAGATATAATGATGAGATAGTCAGGCTTCATGGGGTACCTGTTAGCAGTGTCTCGGATCGGGATCCAAGGTTTACTTCACGGTTATGGCAAGAATTACGGAAGTGGTTGGGAACAAGGCTTCAATTCAGCACAGCTTTCCATCCTCAGACCGACGGACAATCAGAAAGGTTGATTAAGTATCTGGAGGATATGTTGAGAGCATGTGCATTGGATTTTCAAAGTTCATGGAACGAACAGTTGTCGTTAATCGAGTTTGCTTACAACAATAGCTATCAAACCTCGATTGAAATGGCCCCTTATGAAGCTCTTTATGGACGTAAATGTCGATCACCGTTGTTCTTTGACTTGGAGGAATGGAATTGGACCAAGCAAGAAGGGATTAAAAGAGGGGAAAAGAAGGAAAAACCCTCTAAGGCCGTACAAGAGGCTATTGACAAGGTCCAGATAATTAGACCACGGATGAAGGCCGCTCAGGATCGACAAAAGAGCTATGCCGACCTTCGGAGAAAGAATCTTGAATTTGAGGTTGGAGATAGGGTTTTCTTAAAGGCATCCCCACGAAAAGGGTTCTCAAGGATTGGACGAGGAGGAAAATTAAACCCTCGGTATAGGGGACCATATGAAATTTTGGAGAAGATTGGGGATACGGCCTATCGATTGGACTTGCCCCCGAGTTTGACGGGAATCCACAACGTATTTCATGTCTCCCAGCTTCGCAAGTATTATCCAGATGAGTCCGAAATCCTACCTGAGGAAGAGGTAGAAATTGAGCCTAATCTCACCTTCGTTCAGAAACCGGTTAAGATTTTGGATCGGAAATTTCAAGAATTAAGAAACCGGCAAATCCCACTACTTAAAGTGTTATGGAGAAGTGATAAGACAGAAGAGGCTACGTGGGAGACGGAGGATAAAGTGAGGAAGTTTCATCCCGAACTATTTCCGGGCGATCAGTGAATCCGAGGACGGATTCTTTTAAGGGGGAGAGGTTGTGACGCCCCGACTTTTCAGACGTAAAGGTATGACGTATGTGTTTTTAAAATTGCGCAAAATAATTGTCTTTACGTGTTTTATATTTAATTTTATTATAAATTGTTATTATTTTATTTTATTATAATTTATTTTAATTCAATAATTCTTTTTAAAATAATTTGTATTCTAAATATATATAAATATATATATATATATATTTATAATTCGTTAATTGTTGATTAATTTAATGATTAATGTTAATTAAGTATTATGTTAATTAATCATGTTTAATTATATTAATTAAATTATTCAAATTGAATCGTTGACTAGGTTATATGTATTTGAATTTCATTTCATTTATTTGGTTAATGCATGAATTCGTTGAAAAGGTGCATCGTTCTTATATGAAATGATATCGAAATATCGTACAATTGTAATATGACGTAAATATGTGTGTTATGAACATGCTTATATTCTCGGTTTATGTTTTCGAATTCATTTGACATGTTAACGAATTAAATTTGAATCGTGGAACCAAGTCGGGGGCTAACGAGCACTTAGCGCACCCTTGGTTCCGAATTTAATATCTTGAGCTAGGAAACTCGGATTCGAGTTTCGTCAACTTCGCTGAACTCGCAACGAAAATTCGAGTTTAGTAAACTTAGCCACATATTTTTCCCAACTCATTTCAACCTCCGAAATCCAACCGAAAAACCTACACGGCGACAAAACTGCCACATTTCACCAAAATAGCCACATCTCTTACCATACTTGACCAAATTAACCATGGTTTGAACCTATGAGACCCTAACTCAACCATCTAGCTGATCATTATCCTCCCCAACCGAAATAGTCTCTCATACTTAGAGAAAATCAGCCCTCTTTCCTCTGTTTCCATAAATCCCGTAGCCAAGCAAACCTCTTGAGATTCAAGCTCAAATCTCTTCCAAACCTCCATTAATCCACAAGGTAAGCTTGGTTATGTTATGTACATCCATTATGAGTCATTTTCATTCATTCATCCCTAAATTTGAGCATGAATTCGTGAGCTTTTGACAGAAATGAACATATAGAGATTTAGGTTTGAAATTGGTTGATCTCTTTCCATACTTGAGCTTTTGGATGATTCCAAGCTTGAAAATGATTGTCTTGATCTCTTCTTGGCATTTATGGTAATGTTTTAGCTGGTAGTTGAAGCTTTCATAAGCTATCATTCATGAGATATTGAAGGTTGATGGGGTTGCTCTGTTTTCGGCCAAGCTACTGCGTCAGTTTCTGCTGCTGCTTTGAGAGGTGTTTGAGGCTTGTTTGTGCTGAGTTTTATTGTTCTTTAGATGTCCATACTTACCTGATATTTTTGGGAGAGAATTGGATTTGGTTATGCTCTGTTTCGCTTGGTTGCTGCGTCAGTTTGTTGCAGTCGCGCAGGTCGCGCCCGCGACCTTGTTTGCCTGCAAATTGGGTCGTGCCCGCGACTGCACAGTTCGCTGCCCTCGTATTCTGAAAATCGGAGAAATTGCTGGAAATTAAGGGTAGCGGCCGCTACCATTTCATGAAGAAAATGGGTCGCGGCCGCGACCCCTGTTTTCTGAAAAAATTCCAGCGAGTTGCTGTGTAATTTGGTTGAACTGTAACTTGTTCTTTTCTTTACTGCATGCATGATTGTGAACGTGTGAATATGTATATGTATATGCATGAAATGTGATTTAAATGATAGAGTGCATGCATGGTTTAATTGCAAAGTTTCATTTTATATTTGCATGAGTTTCATTTTATATTTGCATGCATGATTTACATGCATACGTGCACTATATATATATATACTAATATTAAGTTAAATTATGATATATATTTATATATATTAATTATGGTTTAATTTGTTTAAATTTTAGAATTTAATTGTTATTCAATTCATGTTTTATTTAATTTCCTAAATTTAATTGAATGTATTTACTTGTTTATTTTCTAATTGTAAATGTGATTGAATGTATTTAATTATCGAATTCCTAATTTTATATGTGATTTACTTTATGCTAAGATTTAATTGAAATTCTTGCATTAAGTTGATTGAAAATGTGAATTATGATTTGAACGAACGTGAATGAATGATGGAATGACTTGATTATATGAATTAAATTTCTTAATCGTGCACATGAACATTTCATAACATAATTTTATCTTTTATACGCTCATGTCATAATCATTTCATTGCCGAGCGTCTTAATTGGTCATTTTAAGTCTCACTTTACCTTTCTTGCACAGATTTTGATTCCGTGGGAGACGAAGCCAATCCTTGAGGCTTTCGTATCTTCTTTTGTCATTACAAGGTGGGTTTCTCTTCTACTTAGATAAAACGACCCGATATATCTCCCTATGTGAAAAGCTTTAAGCCAAAGTGATACGATATATATATATATATATATATATATATATATATAGAGTCTTTTATCGAGTAAACGATTGCAAACGTAACGCCTTATTTCTTGAACCCTACCAAATGTTTTGGCGAGACATGTTTATGATTGCACGGGCCCCGGGACTTAGTATATGTGGCTAACCGAGGAAGCAAGGGCTGACGGGGATCCCATATACTAGTTCCAACTTACGGCGAAACGGACTTCGTCAAGGGAGGTTCTTGACGGGGAAACGCTAACCGGGCTTTGAGGCCTCATGAACCTCATAGCCGCATTGATATGATTAGGTGGTCGAGCCTTGCAAACTCGTCCACTACCCGGAGGAAGAAGGAGTATATGAATGATTATGATCATGTTATGTATGAGCACAAAAGATTTATGTATGATAACGAATGATTGAATAATTGGTTATGATTACACAAGGAGTAGGTTGGAGATTGTGCACGCCCACTCGCCGGGCCATAACCCTTATGAACAATTATGAATGAATATGAACGTCGTAATCCCGTTGATGTTTTCTTTTGTTTTAACCACTTGGGAAATTCTTATCAAACTTCACACGGGATTAGGGCTTGCTTGTATGTGTTTAATTTATGCGATATTATATCCTATGCCCTGTTTTTATACCCACCAGTCTCTTTTAGATTGAACCCGGTTGTTTTCAGTTGTTTGGTGCAGGTATAGGAGTGCTAGGCGGGAATACAAGTCGTCTAGGTCTTGCATTTATGTTTAGCACTTCTTTTCAGTCTCATATACTCTTAACCTTATTGTTATTTTGTAATTGATCATAGTATAGCTTGGAGCGTTATGATTTTGTAGGCCGTGAATGCCGTTGAATTTGAATGCTTTTGTATATTGATTTTTGGAGCTTGGTGGCTCATTGTATATATGCTATGTCGTTCTTGCTTCCGCATTCTATTTCAACTCTGATTTTATGTTATCTTGAGTTGAATGGTTTAAGGGTTAGTCCCGCCTAGCATAGCGTGTGTGTTGTGTCCCCGTTCGCCGTAGATTTGGCACGTGTATGGACTTCGATTTCATATACGGGTCGGGTCTCGGTGCGGGGGATGTGGTACCTTACGCTCGGGTGCTACATCCTTAAGTGGTATCAGAGCTTAGGGTTGCAAAACCCGGGCTCTAGTGTCGCGTGGAGTAAGTTAGGTCGTTCGGCTTTAGGAACAACTTGTCAATGTGTTGCATATGCATTGTTTACGTGCTTGTGTGCTTTAAATCTTGAATTTTGATCGAATTAATTGCACTTGCATGCATGGACTAAAAATAGCATGCATTTCAGTATTTCTTGAACAGGATGCCTCCACGTAGACATCGTGAGAGATCTCCCGGACATCGCCGTCATCATGACCGATCCCCTACGCCTCCACCCCAACCACAAGCACCACCGATGGATATGGGGAATTTCATGGAAGCGGTTTTCAATTATGTAGAGCAGAGGAGGGCTCAAGCTCCCCCACCACAACAAGCAGAACAACCGGCGCCTCCACCAAATCATAATAATAATAGAGATCCTCATGGGGTGTTTCTGAGCTACAACACCCCTCGGTTTTCTGGTTCTATTGACGATTCGGTCTCAGAGGGTTGGTTGATTCGATTAGAGAGGATATCTGGAGTCCGACAGTTTACTACGCAGGAGGAGGAATTCAAGAAGAAGGATTCGACTTTTAGAGCTCCAATGGGAAGAGGTTCCGGATCGAATTCGGGAAAGAGGCCGATGATTCAAGCTAGTCCACCTCCTAAAGGTCCTTTTAAGAAGCCTCGGTTTGGAGGACAAGGTTCTCAGGCCGCACCGACTCGACCGAAGGCTCTACCTAGGGCACCGGTATCTATAAATTCATGCCCGGATGTACCTCCATGTACTTATTGCGGGGGACCGACCCATACCTATAATAATTGTCGAAGAAGGATGAAATTGTGCCTCATATGTGGAAAAGGCGACCATATGGCGAAGACATGTCCCTACAAAGACCCCGGATTTCAAAGACGAGTTCAAAGGCCAATGATCCCGGCTCGTGCTTACGCCCTCGAGGGTGAAGAGCAAGATGCAGAGATCGATCCCACAGCTGTGGTAGAAGGTACCCTATGCATACATAACATGAGCATGCATGCACTCTTTGATCCGGGTGCCACGCATTCCTTTATTTCTTGTGATTTAGTTGCCACTCTGTGCTTGCCTGTTATTTGTCTCTTTTATTTTTATTTGGTGAGTTCGCCACTTGGTGGTAGTCTTCAGACAGATCAGTTGGTTCGGGAGTGTTCAGTTCTGATTGAAGGGAAAGAATATCCGGCTGATTTAATTGTTATGCCTATGAAGAGGTATGGAGTTATTTTGGGTATGGACTGGTTGTCCAGGCATCGGGCCAATGTTGATTGTTTTGCGAAGAAGGTGATTTTGGGTAATGAATTGGTGATTGGTAGTGGATCAAGAACGGTACCTCTCTTGTCTTATATGGAAGCTCACAAGTTGATGAGGGAAGGAGCAACGGGATTTATTGCTTACCTTCTCAATAGGCCGAAAGATCAAGTTAAAGTGGAGGATACCGCGGTTGTTAAGGATTTTTCCGATGTGTTTCCGGAAATTTTGAGTTCTTTACCACCAGACCGTGAGATCGAATTTGTTATTGATTTATATCCGGGATCAGAACCTTATTCTAAGACGCCGTATAGAATGGCTCCGGCAGAGTTGAAAGAGTTGAAGATTCAACTCGAAGAGTTACTCAAGATTGGATATATTCGACCGAGCTCATCTCCGTGGGGTGCTCCGGTTCTCTTTGTCAAGAAGAAAGATGGATCGTTGAGAATGTGTATAGATTACCGGGAGCTTAATCGGATGACTATCAAGAATAAGTACCCGTTGCCCCACATTGAGGATTTATTTGATATGTTGCAAGGTTCAGGGGTTTATTCGAAATTGGATTTAAGGCAAGGCTACTACCAATTGAAAATCCGGGAAGAGGATATACCTAAGACAGGATTTAATACCCGGTATGGGCATTATGATTTCGTAGTGATGCCCTTTGGTTTGACAAATGCCCCTGCAGTATTTATGGATATGATGCATCGAATTTTCCAGCCCTATTTGGACAAGTTTGTGGTAATATTCATCGATGACATCTTGGTTTATTCGGGAACACCGGAGGATCATGCCAGGCACCTCAGAATTGTGTTGGATACCTTAAGGGAACACCGGTTGTATGCTAAGTTTAGCAAATGCGAGTTTTGGATTGATCGGGTAGCATTTTGGGCCATATTATTTCAAGGAAAGGTTTGGAAGTAGACCCTTCTAAGATTGAGACTGTTATTCAATGGCAAAGCCGGAAAAATGCTTCAGAAGTAAGGAGTTTCTTGGGTTTGGCACTACTATCGGAGATTCGTTCAGGATTTTTCAAAGATTGCGGCTCCTTTAACCCGATTGACTAAGAAAGCGGTTAAGTTTGAGTGGGACGAGGCATGTGAGGCTAGCTTTCAACTTTTAAAGGAAAAGTTGACCACCGCTCCTGTATTAGCACTTCCCGAAGGTACAGAAGGATATACAGTTTATACGGACGCCTCAAAGGAAGGTTTGGGATGTGTGTTGATGCAAATGGAAGAGTAATCGCCTATGCCTCAAGGAAATTGAAAGAGCATGAACAGAACTACCCCACTCACGATTTGGAATTCGCGGCAGTGATCTTTGCTTTGGGTAAGTGGAGATACTATCTTTATGGAATTTCATTCGAGGTCTTTTCCGGTCACAAGAGTCTCCAATACTTATTCTCACAAAAGGAATTGAACAAGAGACAACGGCGTTGGATGGAACTGTTGGCGGATTATGAGTGTACAATCCGATACCATCCCGGCAAAGCCAATTTGGTTGCGGATGCGCTTAGTCGGAAAGTTAGCGTGTCCAATGTAAAAGTGGAAATTGGAGATGAGAATGAGTTGTTCAAACTAAGGGCTAGTATTCGGAATATCACGGTTCAACCAGATCTCAGACAGAGATTATTTGATGCTCAGAGAATTGATCCCGAGGTTCAAAAATTAGCTGAGAAAGCTCGAGCTGATTCAGAATGTCCGTTTGGATTTGATGATACGGGACTTCTAAGATTCAAGAATAGAGTTGTTGTCCCGGAAGAGTTAAAAAGGATTATTCTTGAGGAAGCCCATCGGTCAGGGTATTCGATACATCCCGGAAGGAACAAAATGTATAAGGATTTAAAACAATTCTATTGGTGGAATGGTTTGAAACGGGATGTTATCAACTTTGTGAAGCATTGTATGACCTGTCAAGTGGTAAAAGCAGAACATCAAAAGCCATTGGGGCTACTTCAACCATTGCCTATCCCGGAGTGGAAGTGGGAACAAATATCCATGGATTTTGTTTCGGGATTACCGAAAGTGAGAGGCGGTTTTGATGGAATTTGGGTGATTGTGGATAGATTGACAAAATCAGCTCATTTTCTTGCTATCGGAATGTCCGATAAAGTAAGTAAATTGGCTAAGAGATATAATGATGAGATAGTCAGGCTTCATGGGGTACCTGTTAGCAGTGTCTCGGATCGGGATCCAAGGTTTACTTCACGGTTATGGCAAGAATTACGGAAGTGGTTGGGAACAAGGCTTCAATTCAGCACAACTTTCCATCCTCAGACCGACGGACAATCAGAAAGGTTGATTAAGTATCTGGAGGATATGTTGAAAGCATGTGCATTGGATTTTCAGAGTTCATGGAACGAACAGTTGCCGTTAATCGAGTTTGCTTACAACAATAGCTATCAAACCTCGATTGAAATGGCCCCTTATGAAGCTCTTTATGGACGTAAATGTCGATCACCGTTGTTCTTTGACTTGGAGGAATGGAATTGGACCAAGCAAGAAGGGATTAAAAGAGGGGAAAAGAAGGAAAAACCCTCTAAGGCCGTACAAGAGGCTATTGAGAAGGTCCAGATAATTAGACCACGGATGAAGGCCGCTCAGGATCGACAAAAGAGCTATGCCGACCTTCGGAGAAAGAATCTTGAATTTGAGGTTGGAGATAGGGTTTTCTTAAAGGCATCCCCACGAAAAGGGTTCTCAAGGATTGGACGAGGAGGAAAATTAAACCCTCGGTATAGGGGACCATATGAAATTTTGGAGAAGATTGGGGATACGGCCTATCGATTGGACTTGCCCCCGAGTTTGACGGGAATCCACAACGTATTTCATGTCTCCCAGCTTCGCAAGTATTATCCAGATGAGTCCGAAATCCTACCTGAGGAAGAGGTAGAAATTGAGCCTAATCTCACCTTCGTTCAGAAACCGGTTAAGATTTTGGATCGGAAATTTCAAGAATTAAGAAACCGGCAAATCCCACTAGTTAAAGTGTTATGGAGAAGTGATAAGACAGAAGAGGCTACGTGGGAGACGGAGGATAAAGTGAGGAAGTTTCATCCCGAACTATTTCCGGGCGATCAGTGAATCCGAGGACGGATTCTTTTAAGGGGGAGAGGTTGTGACGCCCCGACTTTTCAGACGTAAAGGTATGACGTATGTGTTTATAAAATTGCGCAAAATAATTGTCTTTACGTGTTTTATATTTAATTTTATTATAAATTGTTATTATTTTATTTTATTATAATTTATTTTAATTCAATAATTCTTTTTAAAATAATTTGTATTCTAAATATATATAAATATATATATATATATATATATATATATATATATATATATATATTTATAATTCGTTAATTGTTGATTAATTTAATGATTAATGTTAATTGAGTATTATGTTAATTAATCATGTTTAATTATATTAATTAAATTATTCAAATTGAATCGTTGACTAGGTTATATGTATTTGAATTTCATTTCATTTATTTGGTTAATGCATGAATTCGTTGAAAAGGTGCATCGTTCTTATATGAAATGATATCGAAATATCGTGCAATTGTAATATGACGTAAATATGTGTGTTATGAACATGCTTATATTCTCGGTTTATGTTTTCGAATTCATTTGACATGTTAACGAATTAAATTTGAATCGTGGAACCAAGTCGGGGGCTAACGAGCACTTAGCGCACCCTTGGTTCCGAATTTAATATCTTGAGCTAGGAAACTCGGATTCGAGTTTCGTCAACTTCGCTGAACTCGCAACGAAAATTCGAGTTTAGTAAACTTAGCCACATATTTTTCCCAACTCATTTCAACCTCCGAAATCCAACCGAAAAACCTACACGGCGACAAAACTGCCACATTTCACCAAAATAGCCACATCTCTTACCATACTTGACCAAATTAACCATGGTTTGAACCTATGAGACCCTAACTCAACCATCTAGCTGATCATTATCCTCCCCAACCGAAATAGTCTCTCATACTTAGAGAAAATCAGCCCTCTTTCCTCTGTTTCCATAAATCCCGTAGCCAAGCAAACCTCTTGAGATTCAAGCTCAAATCTCTTCCAAACCTCCATTAATCCACAAGGTAAGCTTGGTTATGTTATGTACATCCATTATGAGTCATTTTCATTCATTCATCCCTAAATTTGAGCATGAATTCGTGAGCTTTTGACAGAAATGAACATATAGAGATTTAGGTTTGAAATTGGTTGATCTCTTTCCATACTTGAGCTTTTGGATGATTCCAAGCTTGAAAATGATTGTCTTGATCTCTTCTTGGCATTTATGGTAATGTTTTAGCTGGTAGTTGAAGCTTTCATAAGCTATCATTCATGAGATATTGAAGGTTGATGGGGTTGCTCTGTTTTCGGCCAAGCTACTGCGTCAGTTTCTGCTGCTGCTTTGAGAGGTGTTTGAGGCTTGTTTGTGCTGAGTTTTATTGTTCTTTAGATGTCCATACTTACCTGATATTTTTGGGAGAGAATTGGATTTGGTTATGCTCTGTTTCGCTTGGTTGCTGCGTCAGTTTGTTGCAGTCGCGCAGGTCGCGCCCGCGACCTTGTTTGCCTGGAAATTGGGTCGTGCCCGCGACTGCACAGTTCGCTGCCCTCGTATTCTGAAAATCGGAGAAATTGCTGGAAATTAAGGGTAGCGGCCGCTACCATTTCATGAAGAAAATGGGTCGCGGCCGCGACCCCTGTTTTCTGAAAAAATTCCAGCGAGTTGCTGTGTAATTTGGTTGAACTGTAACTTGTTCTTTTCTTTACTGCATGCATGATTGTGAACGTGTGAATATGTATATGTATATGCATGAAATGTGATTTAAATGATAGAGTGCATGCATGGTTTAATTGCAAAGTTTCATTTTATATTTGCATGAGTTTCATTTTATATTTGCATGCATGATTTACATGCATACGTGCACTATATATATATATACTAATATTAAGTTAAATTATGATATATATTTATATATATTAATTATGGTTTAATTTGTTTAAATTTTAGAATTTAATTGTTATTCAATTCATGTTTTATTTAATTTCCTAAATTTAATTGAATGTATTTACTTGCTTATTTTCTAATTGTAAATGTGATTGAATGTATTTAATTATCGAATTCCTAATTTTATATGTGATTTACTTTATGCTAAGATTTAATTGAAATTCTTGCATTAAGTTGATTGAAAATGTGAATTATGATTTGAACGAACGTGAATGAATGATGGACTGACTTGATTATATGAATTAAATTTCTTAATCGTGCACATGAACATTTCATAACATAATTTTATCTTTTATACGCTCATGTCATAATCATTTCATTGCCGAGCGTCTTAATTGGTCATTTTAAGTCTCACTTTACCTTTCTTGCACAGATTTTGATTCCGTGGGAGACGAAGCCAATCCTTGAGGCTTTCGTATCTTCTTTTGTCATTACAAGGTGGGTTTCTCTTCTACTTACATAAAACGACCCGATATATCTCCCTATGTGAAAAGCTTTAAGCCAAAGTGATACGATATATATATATATATATATATATATTGAGTCTTTTATCGAGTAAACGATTGCAAACGTAACGCCTTATTTCTTGAACCCTACCAAATGTTTTGGCGAGACATGTTTATGATTGCACGGGCCCCGGGACTTAGTATATGTGGCTAACCGAGGAAGCAAGGGCTGACGGGGATCCCATATACTAGTTCCAACTTACGGCGAAACGGACTTCGTCAAGGGAGGTTCTTGACGGGGAAACGCTAACCGGGCTTTGAGGCCTCATGAACCTCATAGCCGCATTGATATGATTAGGTGGTCGAGCCTTGCAAACTCGTCCACCACCCGGAGGAAGAAGGAGTATATGAATGATTATGATCATGTTATGTATGAGCACAAAAGATTTATGTATGATAACGAATGATTGAATAATTGGTTATGATTACACAAGGAGTAGGTTGGAGATTGTGCACGCCCACTCGCCGGGCCATAACCCTTATGAACAATTATGAATGAATATGAACGTCGTAATCCCGTTGATGTTTTCTTTTGTTTTAACCACTTGGGAAATTCTTATCAAACTTCACACGGGATTAGGGCTTGCTTGTATGTGTTTAATTTATGCGATATTATATCCTATGCCCTATTTTTATACCCACCAGTCTCTTTTAGATTGAACCCGGTTGTTTTCAGTTGTTTGGTGCAGGTATAGGAGTGCTAGGCGGGAATACAAGTCGTCTAGGTCTTGCATTTATGTTTAGCACTTCTTTTCAGTCTCATATACTCTTAACCTTATTGTTATTTTGTAATTGATCATAGTATAGCTTGGAGCGTTATGATTTTGTAGGCCGTGAATGCCGTTGAATTTGAATGCTTTTGTATATTGATTTTTGGAGCTTGGTGGCTCATTGTATATATGCTATGTCGTTCTTGCTTCCACATTCTATTTTAACTCTGATTTTATATTATCTTGAGTTGAATGGTTTAAGGGTTAGTCCCGCCTAGCATAGCGTGTGTGTTGTGTCCCCGTTCGCCGTGGATTTGGCACGTGTATGGACTTCCATTTCATATACGGGTCGGGTCTCGGTGCGGGGGATGTGGTACCTTACGCTCGGGTGCTACACAAAATCTCTCCTAGGCTAGGCTGCCTAGACCCTAATTCAGAGCGATCAACAAACTCAAAAGCAAAAGCGAAAGCACTAGGATTACAAATATACAAATATACGTACATACATACATACATACCAAGAGTATACCTAGACAAATAATACATGCCATGCCCGTCTCAGGCCAAATAAATCATACAAGTGTCAAAATTCAAATTCCAAATCATATTTTTATTACATAATTATACATAGTACCAGAGCCAAAAAGTAAAGATGCGGTATGCAAAGGAATCAAACTAAAAAAATCTAACAACTCAAAAGAAAGACCGCTGCCTAGCTCGGAACGAACCCTGAACCTGCAAACTCAAAGAAACAAAGAGGGAAAAGAAGACAACGAGGAGGGGTCAGTCCTAAAGACTGGTGAGGGGGCTAACACACTCACCGTACATATACATAAAGCAGAGCATATTCAAAGTCATAAAATCTCATGAACCGGGGGGTGGTTATTGCAATCTAAAACATTTTGGCCCGTGATACTATATATAGAAAAAGGGTTAAGGCTGAAGGCCAAAATCATACCATATCATATAATAGCATACCACGAGCATTCATAAATTCAAAGTTTATATAAGAGGCAACAAATGCATAAAAAGTGAAATAAAGTGGCACTTAGGGCATATAAGAGCATATGAGTTCATAATTAAAAAACGAGCATTCAAATCAAGCCATAAATTTAAAATGTACAGCTTAACACATAATATACATGTTAACTACGCATTCATATCGTAAAAAGTGTAAATAGATACCACACAAGGCAAGAAAATGAAGTATTCCTTCATGCATGCACGTAGGAGAGCAATTAGAGCATATCTTGTCATATATCACGTATAAAGGCATCGAAATTGCGTAATAAATTCATAATAAAGCACGAAACATAATATATAACAAGTTAACGACATATATTAAACATAAACAAGCTAAGGGAGTCATGCATAACACATATAAAGCGATAAGACAACGAACAAAAAAGCAAGGAGTCGCGGTTGAGCAGCCCATCTCGAACCTCCCTCAAAAGAGGGTCGCGGCCTGAACAAAGTGGTCACGGCCGTGACCACCACCTCCAGCAGTAGTCCAACTCGAAGTTTAGCAAAAACAAGGCCGCGAACGCGACTAAGATTGCTCTTGGTGCGGTCGAGGCCGCGACCTAGTGTAGCATGTCGCGAAAATAGTATTTTCGGCCCCTGTTCTTCTTCTTCAAAGCAACACAACAGCAACAGCTTACACCAGGAAATGAAAGAAGCAACAAAATATAGCAAACAACGTAAGAAAGGTAGCAAAACAATTACAACAACAACAACAACAACAGCAAATTCACGCAGCAGCAAAGGAATGCAAATGGTTGAAATCGGACTCAATTTTCTCAAAATTTTCATGAAGTGTAGCCATGGTAGATCATTATACACTCAAGTAACATTAATTTCATACATATAAATGAAACAAGCAAGCTATAACGATCATACACTCAGCTCCAAATCAAGAAAAGCTACAAGAATGCTCAAGAATTCATCAAAAATGCAATTAACCCTTACTATTCATGTGTATGTCCATAGCATGCTCAAAAATGGATAAAAATCAGAAAGATGGGACTTAAAAGAAATCCAAGAATATGGAGAACACAAAAATGTACTTACCTCTCGGATTTGACGAAGAATGGAGGTCGAACCAGCTTGAAATCGCAAAGTGTGAATAGTACAAAAATCCCTTCTTCCTCTCTCTCGGTTTTGCAGCTGCTTTTGCTTCTCTCTCCCTTGTTGGACGAAATGAGGGGTTAAAAGATGGATAGGGGCTTGATTTAGGGTTACATAGTTTCAAGAATCGGGTCATTTGGTTAAGAAACGAAATAGTTGTGGCTAAAGCCGTAAAGGGTGGCAGTCACACGCGAGGTTCAGGTTTCGGGCGAAAGTCGGAGGGTCCAAACGGGCTTAGAAAAATACAAATTTAGGTTCCTTAGCTCCGTATCTTCATTAAGAGTCTAGCTCCACTTCTAGAATTTGAATCCGAATTCCCGAGCTCAAGTTATGCCTTCAGGAACCCAAGGTGCGCTAAAACGAGCTAGGCCCTCAAGTCCCTAACAAATAAAACGGTTTCGAAACCGTAACAAATGAACTTAAATACAAATAACGAGCACGTAAACAAGTTCATAATACATATATTTCATGCATATCACGTAGTCATAAAAGTTAGAATAAAAAACGGGTTCAAACGGATTAAAAACGAGGCAAATAGGGGCAAAAACGTTCAAAAAATCTAAACATGTACTTAACAAATATTTCAATTAAATTCAAGAATATCACTTAAACAATATAATAAGCATATAATTACATAAATAAATAATTTAAATGCGCAATTAACACTCTCGTTACGACGTACCTGTACGGCCAGACGAGCGGGATGTTACAGTGTGTGACCATTTAGGTTCATTATTCGAATAGCAGTGACACAAATTAATTAATACTCTTATTTAATTAATTCGTTCACAGATCACACTACCGTAATCTAGCAATGGGTGTGTGACCCCTAGCCGAATAACGAAATGAATCGAAGAACCATTCAGTCAATGACAATCAGTGAAATACAATCCTCCTACAATTTCATCTCTCAACTAGGGTTGTTCATTCGCCGAACTTTCGATTTGGTTAACTGAACTATTCGGCTTTGAAAAACCAAAACCGAGACCGAACTCAACACCTTTCAGTTCGGTTCGGCTTTAACCCAGAAATTTCGGTTCGTTTTTTATTTTTGGCCGAAAACCAAATAAATAGAGAAAAATTAAAAATAAAAATAAAAATAAAAAATCTAAACATGCTGGCTGCAGCTCTGCGCATAAGCAAAACCCAAAAATTGGAGTAACAATTTAAGACTACAAACAATCACAAATCACCAATGTTTTCATAAATTAAAAAATTTAAACCACAACAATTTGAATTCCAAATTCTAAAACATATATCCTTAAAGTCCAAAGTCCATCCATCAACCCAACTTAGTGTGCTTACATCAATCCAAATTCCAAACAAAGAGGCAGAGATTTCCTTTTACTAAAGGCATTTTGTTCCCTTGCCTGCACTGCTGCGCGCCGAAGAAGAAACCAAATAGCCGACGACGTCGACGAAGTGGTCCACCAAGGTGGGTCAATGGATTGGAGGTCCAGAGGACGAAGAAAGGTTGGTACGGACGACTAGGGTTAAACTTTAGAAATGGGCTATTCAATTTCTAAAATGGGATAAATGAATGCAAAGAATGGACTGAACTCACTGAAGCAACAAGTCAACAACTAATTAAATCTATTAAAATAATTAAATAAAAATAAATTAATATCGGTTTTTGGTTCGGTTCGGTTCGGTTTAACCGGGCAACAGAACCGAAAAAACCGAAAAACTGAAAATTAGAAAAACCCAAACCTAAAATCGAACCGAACCATGTTCGGTCGGTTTGATTCGGTTCGGTTCGGTTTTTTGGTTTTCGGTTTTCTTGTACACCCCTACTCTCAATCAAGATATTAAGGCATGGGAATAAACTTAGAGCCTTGTTATTCTTGATCTTTAAAGTTAAGTTTGTTTCATATCCATTTAGACATCAATCCAAGAAAATCTCATTTTCTTGATGTCTTGATCTTCTACCCACCTTGGCCAAGGGTTTAATATTTAATGGACTACGAACAACTTAATCAGTAAGAGATCATCTTGTTCTTAACAAGTGTAGGTCCTTTATTGATTCTACTAATTCTACATATGTCACTTGTGTAATCCCAACATGGACCGGAATTCAGCTGTCTAAAGCCGACACATCCTTTCGAGTCCATATCAAAGATTATAGAGTTAGCTCATATGAGACATTACAGAATCTCAAGTCAAAGGATTATTAATCACATAATTGACCTGTGAGATATTTCATAATCTGTAGGTTTCTTGGAAACATCCTTTCCCATTTAGGAATGTTCTCATACGGGACATCTCAGTGATATAGTTCTTGTAACAATCACCCTTATGTATTAAGCACACATTGTCTTACGCACTGTATACCCTATGAAACCGGGTGATCCTTCTTAAGGACGTAACCACATAAGCAAGTCTCAATGGAGCCAAGGTCGACACTCCCACTATCTGTCGGACTCGTCAACTTGGAGAAATTTCCAATCCTCGCCTATGGAGTTAAGAACTTGTTTCGTGTGTCGTTCTCATAAGGACAAAGTTCTTAACGGCCTCATCGGATTAGGGGAGTTTAAAACATGCAAAGACAGTCAACTCCAAACAGACATAAAATAGCACATAAAGAAGTGTTGCCTATGAACAAAATCATTTCGTTTATTATTCAAAGATTGTTTATGATTTTACAAGGAAATAGTAAAGAAAAATCTCTACTTTAAGGGCACTATTACTAACAAAAATAGGATGATTCCTTCTTTAAGGCGTAATCCTACAAATAAGTCCCAAGCGAGTCTAGTCGACACTTCCACTGTTTGTTGGACTCATCGACTTGAAGTAGTTTCTAATTCAGCTTAGATTATGACTTGTTTCATGAGTCATTACCATAAATGACTGAGTCCTAAAAGCTTTATAGATTAGAGGAGTTCTAATACATGCGCACGTAATTGAAAACACACAGAACAAGCCATTGCATATAAAGAAGTGTTTGCCCATGAAGATATCATATGTCTATCATTCAAAGATTGTCTATGATGAGAGGAATGTCCTAAAGAAGATCTCAACGAATCGGCTTTTTAAGAGACTATTCCTAACAAATTGAAGGCGAATGTTATTTTTTGTGTGCAAATGAACAGGATGGTTGTAGACGAAAGTTCATTTCTTGTGCAAATAAAATGATGGTTGTAGGTTCTTCATTTGGCAGGACCACTTATTTGTGCAAGTGCAAAAATGATTATTCGAATTTTTTTTTTAAAATATCAATTCATTGGAGACAGAGAGTCACGTCACTAACTCAGGCAATAAGTAGCTTTTCTGGCGATATTAGTCTCGAAATTGCGAAATGACCATACGTTATAGGACAAAAAATGAAAGATTAGGACTGAAATTGCATAGTGGCCATAGTTATAGGATTAAAATGGAAATTTTAAAAAGATTCGGAATAAAATTGCAAATTGGCCATAATTACAGGGCATAAAATGCAATTATGCCTTAAAATTTACACGATGTGTCACATAAACCCTCGTGCTTCAAAGTGCATGTTTAAAACTATGAATTTTTTATTTTATTTAGTTCTAAATTAGTCACTCCGTCAACTTTAGGATCGATTTTGGTAGGAGACCTTTTTAAAAATAATACTTCTCCCAAAATAAATTAATAAAACAATATTTATTTTTTAAGAATTAATAAAATGATACAAATCGTGGACACCATCCACGACTCCTAAAAAATCATTCAACCTTGGGTTTTTCCCTTACTATTCATGAATAGTAATAATCCAACAACTTTCTGAAAATTATATTTTCAACCCAACCCTTTTTATAAAAAAGCCTATATAATTTTTAAAAGTATCAAATAAACCCCAAAAATAAAAAAACTTAATATACTATATCATGGATGATAATTCCGATGATGATTATAGTAGAGGGCTACTCCTTGCATGTAATTTTTGTAAATGTTTTGATGAAAATACATCTAATAAACATTTTAGGCATTTCGTAAAACAATTCTTAACTGATAGAATGAGAAGACTAGGAAAAGAACATGCAGAAAAGCATAATATAAACCAAATAGACTGTGATGCAGATTGTGCAAAAACAAATAAAAAATTAAATTTTATAAATAAAATTATAATAGCTATAGAACAAATTTATGAACAAGAAAATTAATTTGAAAAGGAAAATAATATGAATAAAGAAACCTTTAGAGCTATGGTTTTTAATATATTAGATGCATATATACAGTTATATCATATTCGACCTTTAACAATTGAAGAATTATCTTTCTGTTGTTATTTAGAATTTGTTTGGCACAATTTATAAGTATAAAAATGCCGAATAGATATTATAAAAGGATTTGTGAATTAACAAGAAATATACAAATAAGTATAGATTTTCAACGAGCTAGAATTAATATAGAGAAAGAAAAATTACAACTTATTAGTACTATTAATAAAGATAATTTATTTCATGTTAAAGAATATCATATCATTAAACAAATAGAGTTTCATGAAGCAATGTTAGCTTCTGAAATAAGAAGACTAAAATATATTGAAAAGACAATAATCTAATTTATAAATAATCCTGTTTAATATCCTTTTAATATCATGTTTAATATCACCCAAATACAAAATATATTCCGCGTCTACGTGGTATCAGAGCCATACAATCCAAATAAATAATAGAAAAAATGAAGATATTTGATAAAAGGAAAATAATTGAATCTATAAAATATTTTGATTCAATGTATAAATGGTACAAACACCAATATAAAAAATATCCTAGTAAATATTATTATGATAGGATGAATAATCATAAAAAAGATAGAGATTATTATATAAATCTTTTGACTATATAAATGGTCAGATTATTAAAACCTAATCAAGTTAACCATTTAAATAAATGGATTGATAATATAAATAATATTTTAAGATTAAAAAAAATATTAGAAGAATATAAAAGAGAAAATAAAATTAATAAAGAAAATAAAGAGATAAAAAAATAAAATAAAATCGTGTAAACAGAAAATAAGAAAACAAAAAACAACAGCTTTAATATATTTAAATTTTTGTTCAGATAAATGGAATTTAAATGAAACATATACAGAAGGAGGATATGAATCCTACGATGATACAGATTGGCAACTCTCTTCACCTTAATGAATCATATTGAGTCAGTTGCAAATGCTATAAATACATTATTAGAAGAATTAGTAAAATTAAAATCTGAAATAAAGAATATAAATAAAGAAATTCAACTTATTAGAATTGAAATGAAGCAATTAAATAAACTTATTCAAGATAATATTAAAAAGACAAAATTGGATAAGAAAAGAGAAATTGAAAAAATAATAAAAGCACCTACAAAGATTGTTACTATACCAACAGAAAAGAAATATGAACCTGGATCATTTGATGAATATATGTATACAATATACCTTCCTAGATTATTAAAAGAACAAGATGATAGGGAAAATAAAATAAAGGAAGAAGCAAAATTAAAGGAAATTATAGAAGAAGCTAAACTAGAAGAAAAAACTGAGGATAATGAATGAAGTAAATAATTTAATAGAAGAATTTGAAAAGATAAATCTGGATGATATAGTTGAATATGAAGTTAGAATGAATACAACCGGAGGACCTTCAGGAGTAACTAATGAAACTCCAGAATCCTCTATGGGTTCTAACGATAATTACCCTAAAACATATTATAGACCCAAGAGAAATAAAGAACAAAGTAAGAAGAATATATCTTATAATCCAAAATATCAACCTACCGAACAATATAGTGAACCTATAAATCTCCAAGGAAGTAAATTAAATCTAGATTGTCAAGTAGATAATAGAAAAGCCATAGTAAAGTGGCAGAACGATATGATAGCCTTTTTGTTAACCCAAGATGATATATATTGGGGAGCTAGTAAAAAGAGCGAATATATTATAACTACGTTTGATGGAATAGTTCTTAAATGGTGGGAAGGAGTATCTCCTGATATACAAGGAATAATGAAAGTCGGAATGGAAACTGGATTTGATATAGATATAAGAACAGGAGTACAAAGTATAGTTGCAAATATATCTGATGAATTTTTAGGTGAATCATGGATAGCTAATAAAGAATTAGAAATAGAAAGGGAAAAAGATGAAGCAAGAAGTAATCTAATAAACCTAAGCATACTCTCAATGTGCAATATAAAAAATTATGTATGTGAATTTAGAGATTATTATTATACCCAATATTATAGTACCGAATCTCAAGAAATAATGTTAAATATGTTTTACACTAAACTTCCTTATCCCTGGAATAATCACATGAATAAAGTATGGAGAGAAAAGAAAGATATATATCCTCAAAATCTAGGAGGAAAAATAAAAGTATTAACATCAGAACTTAAAAGAATATGTGGTGAACAACAATTATATAAAAAATCTAAAAGAATAACTAGACTCTGTTGTGATACAGTAGAATTACCTACACAATGGGGAAGTAATAGAAAGACATACCCTAAAAGGAATAAAAGAAAATTTTATAAGAAAAAATATAAAAAATATAAAAATTTTCAAAGGAAAAATATAAAACCCAGAAGAAAGTTTTTTAAGAGAAATATGTATGAAAATAAACCTAATAAGGAAAGAAATAAAAAATTAACTAAATGTCAATGCTGGAATTGTGGAGAAGAAGGTCATAAATCACCTGAATGTCCAAAACCTAAAGCTAAACATATTAAAAATATAGAGATTGAATTTTTAGAAATAAGAGATGAACTTGAAGAAATTTCCGATATAGAAAACTATTTTGGAAAAGAAATATATATGGAAGAATCCGATATATCAGAAAATGAAATATCTTCAGAATTAGATACTGAATCAGAATGAGTTCTGAAATAACAGAATTATCTGATGAAGAAATAGATATTTATGAAGGACCCGAAGGATATGCAGAACGCATTACCTTCAATAAAGAAACTTTAGATAAGATAAAGAAACTAAAATTAAATGCTACTAATCCCAGTCAAAGTATATTTAAAGGAACATCAAGTCTTATAAAAAGAAAGAAAATAAATATATATGACTACCATGAAGTAGAAAAATCTATAAACATTGAACATACTTCAGGGCAAGTTAAGATTAACTTGTTAACTAGAAATACAATAAATCAAGCTTTGAACAAAATAAAAGATAAAAAAGAAAAAGGTAAAATACAATATATATATATTTAGGAAGAGTTCAATTCCTAGTAAAATCATTGTTTAGAGAAGGAATAGATAGTCCTATAGTACTTTCTCTTCATGATCAAAGGTTTACAGATGCAAAGAGAAGTCATCTAGGGACAATAGAAGGAAATCTGTGTTATAAACAAATATTATTTGATTTATATCCTAAATATAGTGTGAATATAAATGATCATAATATAGACGAAGCTTTAAGTTTACATTACAAATTCATAAAAGATATAGGATTAAAAGATAAAAGTAAAGCTTTCTCAATTTACTATAGAGCATTATATGTACTAAGCAATAGTAATTATGGAAAGATTTATCAAGATAAACCACATTTAGAAATAGATGAAGAATGTAGGGAAATAGCTTCGGCTAAATTACCTCTTCTTGAAGACCCTAAGGAAATAACAAATTATGAATTGGAAATCATAAATAAACCTTTAATAGAAGAAGGATCTTCTAGTAAAACTCCTCAAATAGAATTTGGAAAAAATAGTATAGCTAGAAGAAGTCAAAGAATGAATATAACCAGAACTTTAAGTATAAATAAAAACTCAGTAAATAAAACAATGATCATTTTAGGAGAATATTTTAATGGTCAAGAATATATTAAAGAACCAAAAATATTAATAGACACAGGAGCAAGTGCAAATCACTTTGCTAAGATAAAAAATAAAGGGTTAATGATAGAAACCTTAAATGAGAATTTCTACTATGAAAACTTTGAAGGAAAGATAGTTACATGTAACCAACAAATATCTATCCCAATAAACATTGATAAATCTAGAATAAATGTTAAATGTTATCTAGATGAAAATATGACGGGAAGTTCCTATGATATAATCTTAGGAAATGCTTTCCTAGATAGTTGTAACTACTATAAGATAGAAAAAGATGGAGTAACACTCTGTATAGAAGACAAAGTCATAAATTGTCCAAGAATAAAATGAAAGGATATAACTTTATAGTTAGTGTTTTCATTCAGGTAGGAATAAGAGAAACTCCTGAAAATGAAATAATAACTTGTGCTTTAATAGATACTGGATCTGAAATAACTATTTTCAAAACCTTTTTGATTAATAAATGGAAAGAAGATGGAAAATCAGGATAAAAGGAGTGACTGGAAAATCACAAGATATACACAGATCAACAATAGATGTTGATATTGTCCTAGGAAGTAAAATAATAATGGTTCCTAGAATATATGAATATAATGAACTAGAAGTTGATATATTATTAGGAAATGATTTCCTACAACAATTTCAATATTATATGCAAAATGCATATTCTATTGTACTTAAAACAAAGTGTGGTCATTTGTTAAAATTACCACGATTAAACCATCCTTTCAGAGTTTAGCCAGCTAAGAGTGGTGGACACTCCATATATGAAAAAATACAAATACCAATAAATAAAATAGTTATAAAAAGAATAAACTTAGAAACGGTTACTAGTAAGATAAAAGAAAATTATAGTGACCATCCATTGGCTTTTTGGAAAAAGAATTACCCAAAAGCTAGAATAGAATTAACAGATAATATAATAATTAAAGAAAGACCTATGAGATATACCTTAAGTGAAGAAGATGAATTTAAAAAACAAATTAAAGAACTTTTGGATAAAGGATTAATTAGGAAAAGTTTTAGCCCCTTTTCTAGTCCAGCATTCATGGTAATGAAAGAAGCTGAAAAGAAAAGAAATAAAGCAAGAATGGTAATAAATTTCAAAAGATTAAACCATTTTACTAAGGGTGATAGTTACCAATTACCCAATAAATAAGTATTAATAGACTTAGTAAAGAATAAATCCTATTACTCAAAATTTGATTGTACATCTGGTTTTTGGCAAATAAAAATGGAAGATGACAGTATCCAATATACAGCCTTTAGTGCCCCTCAAGGACATTATGAATGGTTAGTAATGCCATTTGGATTAAAAAATGCTCCATCAATATATCAAAGAAAGATGGACGATATATTTAGCAAATATAGATAATTCATGGTTGTTTATATAGATGATATTCTTATTTGTTCAGATACTATAGATAAACATAGAGAACATCTTTTGCTTTTTGCTAAATTATGTAAAGAGAATGGTATAGCCCTGTCTGAAAGAAAAGCAGTCATAGAAACTAAAGAAATTGAGTTTTTAGGATTAAAACTGAGTGCTGCAGGTATAAAATTACAACCGCATATATCCAGAAAAATAGTTGAGTTTCCTGATAAATTAGAAAATAGAAAACAAATAGAAAAATTTTTAGGATGTCTTAATTATGCTGAAGGTTTCATACCTGAGTTAGCTAAGAAAAGACATGAAATACAAAAGTTATTGAGAAAAAATAATACAAAAGGATGGGCTCCAGGACATACATAAATTGTCATAAAGTTAAAGGAAGAATGTAAAACTCTTCCAGAATTAAGGCTTCCTGATAAAAATGATAATTTAATTCTTCAAACTGATGCTTCTGATTTATATTGGGCTGCAATCTTGAAAACAGATCTTAATGAGATTTGTAGATATACAAGTGGTACTTTTAAATCAGCAGAAATAAATTATACTACACATGAAAAGGAGTTATTAGGAGTAATAAATGGGATTAAAAAGTTTTCACTTTTCCTACTCCAAAACCCTTTTATTGTTCATGTGGATAACACTCAAGTTCCAAGTCTTGCGAAAAATAAATTACCCAGTGAACCAAATTATAGGAGGCTACATAGATGGCAAGTTTTCCTATCTCTCTATGATTTCAAAATCATTCCCATAAAAGGAATTGATAATTTTTTAGCAGACTTTTTATCCAGAAATATAGATTTTGGTTCAGAATAAAGACCAATATATGGCTTTACATATATCTAGTCCATCTCAAACGGTAGATGGTAAAGGCAAAATCAAATCCGTTAATGGGTGGTGATTTCCCAAAAATCACTTATAGAAACTTAGAAGACCAATATATGGGTATGCATATATCTAGTCCATCTCAAACGGTAGATGGTAAAGACAAAATCAAATCCGTTAATGGGAGGTGATTTCCCAAAAATCACTTATGGAAAATCTTAAAAAGAAATATAATAAACCTTTCTCTCTTTTACAGATGGAGGATAAAATTGATATTTCTGAAATAAAAGAAGAGATCTCATATATCAACAGCATGGCTGAAGATCTCTATGAAGGAACTGTGGTTCTTGAACAATATCTATACAAAAATCTCCCTCCATTGATAGATTTGGTAACTGAAAATCTGGAAAAGGTAAATAAAGTGACTCAAAGGTTAGAAAAATATATTGAGAAATTTGAGTCAATAAAAACAAATGAGACCGAGTCATCTGGCGAGAAAAATAAAGAAGAAGCAAAAAATAAAGCTCCCTCAGTCATTGAAATAAAATTGGAAAGAGAGTCTTCTTCAAAGGAAATAAAGATTGAAATAGAAAAATATGTTCCTAACACTGAATGGGAACATATGTATGTTCATACAGTTGATGAAGTCTATAGTATGGAAAATACAGACACTATATTCTTCTCTAAAGGCAAGAATATATATCCAAGGTTGACTTGCATAATGGGAGCATGCCCAGAAGCAGTTTATAGATATGCTTGTTTTGGGTTCCTTGATATAATCTACCCAAGTAAAGATCTCAAGGAAATATCCAGATTTGATGATACCCTAAAATCTCAAATCAGTAAATTTGCCAGAGGAAGACAGGTGGTTCTCAAGTTCTATACCATATCTCCAGAACCAGAGAAGCATACATGGCATGAAGCTTTCTTTATGATCACTGCAGACCACCTTTCTGACACCATAAAGCTTGAGCAAGGAAATAAACCGTTAAGGAAGATCCAAGTTACTAAAGAATGGATCGTCCAAAGGCGTGCCTTGTGAATAAAAGCTATTCACAGCGTTGCAGAAAATCTGTACAAATATAAGTTTGAAACGCTGATGAGTAAAGGAAATTGGATTCTACTCACCAAAGGAGGAAAAATAAGCTCTCCTCTTTTAATGGAATTCATAAATAAATTTGAAAAACATGAATTTTTCTGCACTGCAGAGACTAGACAAGAAGCTTGCAAGATGATGGGTTGTAACCATCAGTGATGTAAGCACATACATCAGCAAGGAAATGACGAATGCCATGACGTCATACTCCAATTATCAAGTGGCAGATAAAAGTGTCGGCAGAATCTCAACCATAGAAAAGTGTCGGCAAGATCTGGATCGTTGAAGGACAAAGCAGCGGATTCCAAATAAAAATTTCAAGTCCAAACAGTAGCAAGAATATAGTCTATAAATAGAGTGCTCTTGTATGGTGATAAACACCTGGTCTTGAATCCGGAGAGTCATATGTAAAATAATCTTTGAGTCTTTCAGTTTCTGAGTGTTGAGTGTTGTATTAGAGAAATCTTCTTTTCAGAATATATCATGTCTGTATAAAACCCCTTTTTGAAGGAAATAAAATTCTCCTTTTCATATACACGAGATAAATACTTTGTTAAGAGTTTTATTAAACCTTTTTACTCCAGTATATTTTCTACAACCCTTTTGTTGAAACTTACAAGCCGTAGTGAGATTTTCCGTTGGAGGTTGAAGTCTGTTTCCAGTTGATGTCCGTGAAAGCAAGAAGCTGTAAGGACTTTTGGCACAAGAAGGACTAACCGAGGAGGAACGAAGACGAGTCTTGGAGGACAAATAAATCAGAGTTGTAGAAGAAGAAGGAGATAAAGAGAGGTAATAAAATTTTTACAAATTATTTGTGTGTTTTATGGATTATAGGATGAATTTTAGAGTACTTCTGTTATTAAAGCATGGTTAATTTCATTGTTTATGCTTACTTTCTTGATATCATCTATAAAATTATACTTTATATACCCATCTAAAATATTTTAGAAGTTTTGGGGTCAATTTTATAATTATATAAAGTTTACAAAATAAAAAACAAAATATATTTTAAAGTCGTTGATCTCATCAACGATTCCTGCTAAAATCTTAAACCCATATCAAAAGATATTACTTTATTAAACTGAATAAAATTTAATATCATTTTTGCAAAAGACTCATTTTGGTAGGGAAAAAACCATGTGACATTTATGCCATTACTAAAGGTAATTTCATCTTTTTTGTTTTTTTTTTTTTGAAAGTCAAACCCCTCAAAGGGAATATTATTGAAAATCAACAGGAACAATAACAAAAATACAAGGAATAACATAAAAATTAATGCAGGCCGAAGCCGCAATTCCAACAAATTTGTGAACTATTATATTAGCATCACATCTAGTAAAAGAAACAGTCTCCTTGAAGTTGAAGATCCGATCTGGGTTATGCAGCGGCCTTTTCTCCGAATTGATAGATACCTTGGCCTACAGCAGATAACTCGGCCAAAAAATTCATCGGAGAGTCACAGAAAATAATAAAAATGTACCTAAAAATGTTAACTAAACTTCCATACGAAAGGGACAAAACTTCTATACGGAAGAGATAAAACTTCCATTCGGAAAACTTAGAAATAAAACATAACGTCAAAGAAAAAAAAACGTAAATCGTTGATTACAGCAGATTTCGACGGAACAAATCTGAGAACTTGACGGCGGAATAAAATTGAGTCAATCCGACGGTGGAGTAATGATAGTATTCTTCACCGCCGGATCGAAACTTCAATTGATTACTTTGTCTTGAATTTGAATCATGTAGATTAGGGTTGAGAGAGTTTGAGAGAGAGAGAGGAGAGAGTTTATATTATTAGAATTCTCGGAAAACATAAACCTACCAAAAAAAATTGTAAAGGACAATGGTAATTTCATCTTTTTAGTTTTTAGATGAACGCAGGAAAGAGCTAAATTAGGTAAAACGTTGAAATGGGCGGGCGAACTGTTAGTCTCTTGAAACCTTATTGGAAGTAACGACTGAATTTTTATATTTCAATATTGACAAAGTTTGAGTTTAAGCCTCTGTACATTTTGAAGTTTATATATCAGTATATCACTAACTTGAGTGCTAGCTTGATAAACATGTCAAGTGCCGAAGTGAACTGAAACAACGTTCATGGTACGTTGCATCTTCACTTTCTAATGCTGGGAATTAGGATGTCATGATAAAATAATAAATGAAGATGAAAAGGCTTTCTGCTGCTCAAGGTCATATCTTCTTATAATAGTTTTGAATAGTGGTAAAATAGAGGGGAATCCCATTGAAATTGTTTAATTTTTTTTTTTCAATTTTAATAAATCCGACGAGATTTCCCTCGGAATCCCATCGGAATTAATTAATTAATTTTTTATTTTAATAAAAAACTACCAGGATTCCGAGGGAAATCCCATCGGAAATGTTGTATGGTGATTAAAGAAAATATATCTCTTCGGAATCCCGTCGGAATTATTTTAATTAATTTATTTATTTATTTATTTTAGTCCCTCAGAAGCCCGTCGGTATTCCGTCGGTTTTTGGATTCCTAGGGAGGGTTTTGCTACAGATTGTTTTCCGTCGGAATTCCCTCAGAAATCACTATTTCCAATGGAATTCCGACAGGACGTCCCGTCGGAATTCGCATAATTTCTTGTAGTGGGTTGACATCGACATTACATTATTTTATCTCTTATGGAACATTGAACCTTAATTCTTTTTCTGCAAGCTTTACTAAGAAAGGAAATATGTATATGACACTGATATATGATAACCAACTCTTCTTGTACCTTAATTGGTACCAAAAAAATAAAAAAAAACCTGATATGTCTTGGATAAAGTAACTTTCAAATATTCAAATTGAAAGGCTTCTAATGTTCACATCAATGTTTTAAAAACCGGACCGGACCGGACGGTCGGACCGCTCGGACCGTCGACCGGTCGGAAGGACGAACCGGTCATCACCCCAAAACCGTTCGCACTCAAAAACCGCTCTATTTTGTAAAAACCGTTTCGAACCGCGGTTGGACCGTTCGGACCGTAAAACCGTTCCCGGGTCAAGTGAACCGTTCAATTTTTTAAAAAACAATAAATTGATAAAATTAAACCCCAATTTCTCTAATTTTCTATATTTTTCTCCACTATTTCTATATGTTTTATGCAACCACTTCTTCAAAACTAATGTATTATGTATTTTTATTTAATTTGGGATGATTATTTTCTTGTCTCGGACTTTTGAACTTTAAATGTTCATGTTACGAATCATGAATTATGAATTTGTGTTTTATTTTAGTTCATAATCTTTGGTTTTTAATTCATTGTTTATAATATTCTTATATTTGCATATTATATTTGTATATAAATTGAGAAAATATAAAAGTAAATTTTAAAATATGTTTTATTATTTATTATTTATAAATATTTAATATTTAATATTATTTATGATATAATTATGACGTCACCGGTTCGACCACGGTTGATCCAACGGTTGAACCAGTGACCCTTGACCCAGTTGATTTTCCGGTTCGCTTAGCGGTCCGGTTTTTAAAACATTGGTTCACATTGAAAACTACTATCTAAAGGAATCAAGGATCAAGCTTCAGATATCTAAAGGAATCAAGGATCAACCTTCAGATTTATTTAAACACTTCACATTTGTTGTATTTACACACGTAGAATTAGTTGTATTTTCATAGTGTTAGGCTTGTTTATTTGCTTGAGTCCTGGAAGTGGTTTTAAAGGTTCCATAGCTTGTGAGCATGAGTCCCAAACGTGTTCTAATGTTTAGTACTATGTACTTATCTTTAAAATACTAAGCTTAACAAACTTGGTAGTGGATTTGTGACGGTCAACTTTTTTGACAAGTCAGATATGCCATCATGAGTGGGTTTACCTTGAGCATTACATGTTTTAATTATGCTTTACATATTAATTATACATTTAAATTATTTAATTACGTGAATTATTTGCTATTACGTGATATAATTTGATTTATTGTCCTTGATTACAACTACGTGAAAATATATGTAATTAATTGAAATAGGTGTTTAGGACTTAGTTGATATTTATTTAAAACTATGTGGGTTGATTTGTAAAGTATATAAAGTTAAGGACTTGATTGCAAATTTCACATATATCCATTCCTGAATCCCTCTACCTTGTTCCTTGTATTTCTATGATCGTATTGGCATTCCTAAGAACCTGTATTTTATTCCAACCCAAATCAGACTAATCATATCGGTTATAACCTGACCCTATCCAGAAAATATCTAGCCCTATCCACCTATATTACCATGTTGAAAAATGAGTTCGAAATACAGTGAAAAATTAAAAAATTCCAATAAGGAATTGCTGACTTGCAATTCTTATTCCTAAATAAAAAAAAAAAAAGTTTTTCAAACTTACTTTAATTCAGTCTTTCTTGAAGTGTTATGAACCATCCTCAAACACTATTCAAGCGGCAAGAATCCCCGAATGGTTCTTCCATCAAAATTCCAAAGTAGAAGCCTCCAAAGATATCCAAACCAGTCCTAGATAACGATCATGGTAGGGAGAATGCTAGTTCTGTGGTTTGTGTTTTGGCTAGGATAGATTGAGTGTTTCTTTTTCGTATTTTTCCTGAATACTGAGATGCTTCAAGAACTTCAATCTAAAGAATAAAAGAGATATCCCTTCTAGGGGTGTACGTGGTCTGTTTTAGTCTGTTTAGTTGTATAAAATCTACCCCAACCTATTTTAGGCGGGTTCCTAATAAATTAAACCGTTGCGGTTTAAACTTTATTGTCAATCGAGCAATTTAGGTCGATCGGTTTTAAAAATCTAACGGTCGGTTTGGCGGATTGAAACTTTATTAAATTTTTTATTTTAAATCAAAACACATAATCGATCTCAAGATCTCAAACAAGTCTATGTATCAAAAATTTTGATAATACATTGCAAGTTGCAATTTTAAAAATAGATCAACCGACAAAACGTGTATACTAAGTGTATTAAAATCTTTAAAAGATAATTCTTTAAAATTCATGAATATACTCATCTGTAAGAAAAATTGAAATGTAAGTTGTTTATAAAGTGTTTAACAATTAAAATAAATGATATAAATTATAAAAAACAAAGAAGATGAAAACTTAACTTGCCTTAAAAATCTCTAATTCTCAACAATTTCTGCTTCAGTAGAAGAAATCTGAAACTCAATAAATTGAAAGAAAGGTCAAGAAATTAGCAATCATAAAGTTAATTAAGATATTAAAACTAAAATATAAATATTATTAAAATAATTACCTTTAATAATTTGTTCATACTTTTGTACTTCTTCAATTGGTACTTCCTTCATAAACTCTTGTAAGTCAATTGTCATAGGCTTTGACCGTAACCAATTTTGGGAACACACAATAGCAAAAGTATTTCTTCAAATGATACTTTCTTCATAAACTCTTGTAAGTCAATTGTAATAGGCTTTGACCGTAACCAATTTTGGGAACATACAATAGCTTCCACCATTTCAGGATTGAGTGAGGTTCTGTATGGATAAAGAATATGACCACTAGTACTAAAAGCCGATTTGGATGCCACCGTAGAGACTGGAATAACTAAAACATCTCTGGCTATTTGGGTGAGAATAGGAAACTTTGAAGAATTAACCTTCCACCATTGTAAGAGATCAAAGGTCTTTACATCCTTTTCACAAATTTCCTCCAAATGTCTTGTAAGTTCAAACTTGCTATCAATTAATTCATTTTCCTCCAAATGTTTTGCAAATTGAGATGATAAGAAATTCATAGTATCCACTTCCTCATCAATAGTCATGGAATCAAAAGTTGGATTTGAGCTTGAAGGCACATACTTAGTATTGTATTTAGGATCACGTTGTTTATAGTAGTCATACAAGTGACCCAAAACATTTTGCACACTCTCTTCTAAGAAACCAGTCAAGATACTATCATTTTTATAAACTTGACGGATACAAAACCTGACAAACCTTAACTTGTAGTGTGGATTTAAAACAATTGCAACATACAACAACAAATTAATCTTATCAAGGCTGTCACAATATTTAACAAACTTTTTCTGTATTTTCAATGCCATAAGACATACCTTTGTAACTTTATGCTTGGCCAATTGCTTTAATTGAGTTTGAATAGCCACAAGCTCAAAGAAAAATAAATTAGAAGTGACATGCAATGACCCTAAAAACTGTAAAGTTACATCATGGAAAAGTTTCAAGAATTTTATGAAAGACTTGGCAACATCTCAATCTTCTTCCTCGGGTGGACCAACAAATTTACTATCCTTTCTTTTTCCTTTCCCATTAGCGTCAATTCCCTCTTTCTCAAGTATCTCAGTCTCATCATCTTCATTGTTATCGTTTTCATCAGAAGAAAAATACATAAAATAACTTGAATCATCTTCTTTAAGTCTTTCAAATGCCTTCTCAAACTTTATAGCAGCCCCTAACATTAAATAAGTTGAGTTCCACCTAGTTTTAATGTCAAGACAAACAAGACTCTTGGTATCTATCCTTTCTATTTCAGCATATTTTTTAAATGTTTGAAGCCTTGCTCGAGAAGAGCGCACATATCTAATCGCATTCTGGATCTTAAGAATTGATTCATTTTGTTGCTTTAAACAATCTTTCACAATAAGTTTTAGAATACGTGTGCAACATCTCAAACGCAAAAATTCATTATCAAAAATTGTACTTTGCCAACATTTGGTTTCTTTTTCAAATAACTAATGACACCATCATTAGAACTTGCATTATCAACTGTAATTGTCAATATTCGAGAGATTCCCCAATCTGACAAATAAATCTCAACCATTTTGCTCACTACAGTACCCTTATGGTTAGGAATCACACAAAAATTTAAAAATTCTCTTTTGTAAATGCCAATCTTTATCAATCCAATGAGCAATAAGACACATGTAATTCATGTTCTAAATTGAAGTCCAAGTATCCGTGGTAAGACAAACTCTTTCGGACATAATAAGCTTTTTGAGTTTCTTTTTCTCATCAAAATATAGCTTTAAGCAATCCTTGGCAATAGTTACTCGACTTGGGTAGTTTACCTTGTGGTTGTAAACATGCTGTGTATCATTTAAAGCCTTCACCCTCCACAATTTTAAATAAAAAGAAACATATTGTGAATTCTGATGGGTCTGATTTCTGGTATCGAAACTCCAACACTCTGAATTTGTTTTCGTGGGGAAACAGAGGATGAAAACTCAGGAAAGTGTGGGCGGAAATGGTGGATTCAAATTGCTAGGACAAACACCAAACAAACGGTCAGAAAGCCAAGCTGGGGGAACTGGGGTTGATTCCCAGTTTGGCTCTCCGATACTCAAGTCAGATGATGATCTGAAAGAAGAGGAGATGAAAGTAATTACAGAGTTTCAGTAAGGGAGGATTGCTTACAATGGTGGAGATGAAGACTCCTATTTATAGTTGAGGGTCAAGGACCCTTTGGTAATTGGCACCTTGTGGTCCTGGCCTAATATTGCCTTAACACGTAGCGTAATGAGGAGAAACCTAGGCGGAATCTCCTGCAAAAGCTGGTGAAAAGGTGGTGCGGGCAACAATGGCAGGTGCGCGGGTGCGTATGGTGTGTCAGAGAGCCGTTTTGGGTTGGTAACGAGGGCTGGGAGCACGCTCGTGTCTACCATGAGCCTGATGAGCTCACAGATCCAAGGGTGGACCCGGGCCAAGGCTGTTCGATGGGGGGAGCTGGACTCCTTTGTTCGCTTGTACGCGGAAGCTCACCCGAGGGGGTGAGCGCTCGGGAATCAATCCTTTAGGGAAGGGGGACATATATGGTAGCGTGGGGGACGCTCATTAGAGGGCGTCTATGAGGGCCACGTGTCCCATATGGATCTAGGCCAGCGAGGGCTACTGACGCTCGGGGAAGCTTGCTTGGGGATCGAGTGGCCACGCGTTTGATGCTGAGGACGCCACGTGTCAAAACGGGGCCCTGCATGATTTGTCCCATCATTTTGCCCCCCAATTCTGTTGTCCTTATTAAATAAGGGCTGCAGAATTCAAATTCCTTTAAATCTTGAGGGTCCGCTTTGGCGGGGAGCTTGACGCTCGAAATATCTTACTCTGAAACTGCATTAAAGGTGGTCATTTCAAATTCCTGATTTATTTTCTTTACAAGTTTGATTAGTTTTACAAGAAACCTAATCATATAGATTAGTAATTATCTTATATTTCTAAATTTTAAATTTATTAGCGTCTTTATAATAATATTAATAACTAAAGTAATACTTTAAATAAATCACTATTTACAAAAAAAAAGAACAAAATGTTAATTATATGTGAAAAAGAAGTCTATAAAATAAAAAGAACCGAATAACCGTTTTTATATTTCGTTCTCTAACATTCTTGATTTTTATTTATATCTCTCAACTTTTTTCTCTAGAGAGCCAAAGTCAATAATGGCAATATATTTCATCTTTTATCAATTTTTTTCCTTCATAAAAATGAAAATTAACTCAATAGGATATCTGTTACAATATGAAATGAATGGACTACAAGTGAAATTCTTTTAGTTTTGAACCTCAATAATTTATTTATTTTTTTAAATTCTTCAAAAGAGAAGGCCCAGGTTCTTTATTGAATAGAAGAAAATAAGCGAAATTACAGTCCAAAGATATTTGGACTTTCGCCAGACAAGCCCAAAACAAACCCAAAAAAAAAAAAAAAAAGAACGAAAAAGAGGAGGAAACTAACGGCGTTCCATCTTAGAGAATAGTACAATTGGATGAGGCTTCAGACTTAGCCGCCGCAGCACCGCCGCTGGCGGCGGAATTGTCCTCGGATTTTACACCGGGCCAGGCCTTGCACCGGCAGTGTTGGCCTTCAGGGATTCGTTTGTATACCGACGGGACGTGGGCCCCACAACCATCCCAGCTTCTTTTGCCGCAACCTGGACACTTCACCTCGTAGCACATCTTCCTCTTCTTATTTTCTTCAAAGAAACAGAGAATTTCTTGGTGTTTTTTCTCTTGTTCGTGGTGGGAGTGGATAAGGATAATTGAGAAAGGCTTTGAACGCAACAATAACTTAGAAAACAAAGAATTTCTTGGTGTTTTTTCTCTTGTTCGTGGTGGGAGTGGATAAGGATAATTGAGAAAGGCTTTGAACGCAACAATAACTTGTTTTTATAATTACTTCAAAGGAACATTTTTGTGCCAGCTTTCTTTTAGTATGTTATGTTTCCACCTCGGCCGTTCAGCTTTGGATATTCCTTAGATGCGACAACCAAGGCCAAAGTTGTCCTTGTTCTTTTCGCGGATTGTAAGGAGGTTCTCATGGTTAACACCGAAAATTTCGAACCTGAATAATTTGAGTTCGAAGTTTGAATATTTGTGTGTGAACTGTGAAGTAAAATCTTATATTAATTTTTGGTTTTTGCATAATAATTTTATTGTATTTACTTGATAATTGAGATAACCATCACAACTTTCCCGATGCGAGGAGGATTCAACTAACGGGGGAATTCAAGTTGGGACTACTAAACATCAAGCACGTGCTAATAACTCTGTCGTGCGAGGAGGATTTTACAAAGCTATGGGTACAAAAAATCATGCTATTTGATGGGTTCCCGATGCGAATCTTCAAATGGACCCCAACCTTCACGCCTCAAGCGGAATCAGCGGTAGCGCCAGTATGGGTTCGGTTTCCCGGCTTAAAACCCCAATTTTTTGATGACGATGCCATATTTGATCTGGCCCGGAATCTTGGAGAACCACTCTGCATTGACGATGCAAACGATGGAGCCAAGAGACCGTCATATGCACGGGTTTGCGTTGAATTGGACCTGTTGAAACCGCTGAAAACAAAGATCAGCATGGGATACTATCGAGGAACCGTTGTTCAGAATGTCATTTACGAACGCATCCCGCCATATTGCAAGAAGTGCTCGAGGCTGGGACATGATGCTAAGGAATGCTATGATGCTACGCGTACAACAGAACAAGACAACAAACAGGACCAGGAGGAAGATCCTCGAGCAGATCTTCGGGAAATAATCAATGAGAAACGGGCGATCCATAATCCTAGCCCTAATGATCACCGAAACAGAGTCAAGGGTGGAAATGATGAGAAAAATGCAGGAAAAACAACCAAGGCAGGATCAAGAATCTGGGTAGAAAAATCAACAGATAAATCAGGGGAGAGTTCTAATGATCAAGATGCAGCCAAGACGGATTATATGGATGAAAATTTCATGGTAAATGAAGGAAACTATCAGGGAGAAATGAGTGAGGCACAACAACAGGGGAAGGGCAAGGGAACACTCAATGATCAACAGAAACCAAGCGCACCAAAGGAAGATCAAGGAGATATAAATTCCACAGGGGGTACACGAATCATGGAGAAGCATGATCCGATACCAGGGACGGATGATGTGCAAGCGGAAACACAAAAAGAAAGTGATTCCGGAGATGATTCAGCTAGTGACAAGGAAGGTGAGCAACAGATGGAAGAAGAAACTGCCCAACAAGCAGAAGATGATCTAGAAACCATCAAGAAGAAAGCTCTGTTCCAGCGTTCGAAATCTGAGAGAGAAATTGCAGGTGGAAACAACGAGAGTCAACAGGAAACCACTCATGATGATGCAAGCTTCACTCTAGTTGAACGAAAAAAATCAAGGAAGTCTCCTACAAAACCTACGGCCTCTAAAAGGAAGACTAGATCTTCGGCCAATAAAGATGGTTCTCCATGATGATACGGTCTATGATATGGAATGTGCGGGGGATACGGAATGATGGGAGGAGACGTATCCTTAAGAATTATTGCAAAAAAAATAAACTTCAATTTCTGTCTATCCTTGAACCTATGATTGATCTTGATCTTAATTTTATGTGCCGTAAATATAACTTTTCTAATGCTATTGTCAACTCGTCTAATCACATTTGGTTCTTCTATTGCGAGGGTATGCATGTGGATGTGATCGAGAATAATCGGCAATTCCTGCACATGAAGATTTCAAACCAACAATGGAAAGGCCCCATCCTGATGACTATAGTTTATGCCAAGACCACAACAGAGGGTCGGCGTACTCTTTGGGACAGTCTCCGCCAATTTCAAGATCACACAATGCCTTGGATGATAGGCGGGGACTTCAATATTATTAGAAATTTGGATGAGAGAAGAGGCGGAATGACACCGGATTTTAACGGCATGGCAGAATTTAATGCTATGATCCAAGAAGTAGGGTTGGTAGAACCGAGTTTTGAAGGAACGACCTTCACCTGGAGGAGGGCCAATCTTAGACAGCGGCTGGATAAAGTGTTTATCACGGAACGATGGGCAGAGGAATATCCAGTTACTAGGATCAAACACTTAGCACGGGGAACGTCTGATCATTGTCCGATGCTTATTACGCATGAGGATCAGCTGCAGAGACACCCGACAGCCTTCCGATTTCAAAATATGTGGTTAAGGCATAAGGACATCGAACAAACTATCCGCCAAAACTGGGAGCAACCGATGACACAAACAGGCCTTCGCCGACTTGATTACAAGCTCCAACGGCTTAAGGAATGGAACAAAGAGACATTTGGTAATGTTTTCGATAGAGTAGCGGAAGCCGAGAGGGTTGTTTTGGAAGCGGAAAAAGATTATGATCTACAACCTTCAGAGGATAAGTTGATTGAGATAAATAAGCGGACAGCAGATTGGTAGCTTGCTCTCTCTATGGAGGAAGACTTTTGGCGTCAGAAGGCGGCATGCAGGTGGATGGTAGAAGGGGAACGAAACACTAGATACTTCCACTCCTTGGTCAAAAAGAAGAGGTTTCATGCTAGAATAAACTCCATCAGGGAAGGCGAAACAGAGCTTACCTTAAACCAAGAAGTCAAAGAATCTGCCAATCGCTATTTTGAGGCGCTTCTAACGTCTACGCCTACAAACTGGGAGAATACGACCCAACTGGATATTATCCAACCGATGTTGAACAGGCAGGAGTGTGAGGAATTGTGCTGTGAGGCCACAATTGAAGAAATAAGGCAGGCAGTTTTTGACATCAACCCGGATGGCACGGTGGGACCGGATGGGTTTGGTGCTACATTTTATCAAAAGTTTTGGGATATAGTTAAGGAAGATGTGGTGGAAGCGGTTCATAAGTTCTTGAACGGAGAGAGACTTCCTAAGAGCTACACGGCGACTTCGGTGGTCTTAATACCAAAGAAAGATAACCCAAGATTCTGGACAGATTATAGGCCTATTAGCCTATGTAACGTCAAAAACAAGATTATCACAAAAGTTCTTACGACACGGTTGAGTCTAATTCTCCCGAAGGTTGGCGAACTCGGATAGGGCAAGCAGATATCACACCCCGACTTCACTTCAGGTCAGTCACTTGGCTTTTGCAGATGACACTATTATTTTTACTAATAGTCGGCTTGAATCGCTTTTACAAATAAAAGAGGTGTTGGATATGTACGAGGAATTTTCCGGCCAAAAAGTGAATGTCCATAAAAGCTCGTTTATTATTGGTGGTAATTGTGAAGAAGATAGGGACAGAGTACGTGATGTGCTGGGGTATAAACAGGCGACACTCCCGCTGATTTATCTAGGAGCTCCTATTTACAGAGGACGTAAAAAGCTAGCTTATTTCAATAGTCTGCTCGATAGGATTCGAGGTAAGTTAGGTGGATGGGAAACTTGCTATTTATCGTACGGGGGCAGACTGCAATTAATCAAGTCTGTATTGTACTCTATGCCTATGTACTTAATCCAAGTTATTGAACCACCTAAGGGCATTATCTATGCTTTGGAAGTTCTGTTCAATCGGTTCTTTTGGGGAAGCTCGAGGGAGAGTAAACGAATTCATTGGGCAAGTTGGCCGAAGCTGTGTTATCCAGTCAATGAGGGGGGTGTAGGAGTGAGGAACTTGAATGGCTTAATTACGGCTTTCGGATACAAGTTATGGTGGAAATTTCGAACAGAGAACTCTATTTGGTCACAATTCTTAACCGATAGATATTGTCGGGGAAAGCACCCATTGCGAGCAAACTTTTCTTCGTATCATTCGCCTGGATGGAGACGTCTTGGAAAGGTGAGAATGGAGGCGGATAAATACATTTTCTGGGGTATTGGTAGTGGTCGCGTTTCCTTCTGGTATGATAGATGGTTCAATGGCTTAACTCTGGCGGACCAGTTACAAGGAGAACATGGAAGTGAGCATGTGCGAGATTTTAGACATAGCGGCAATTGGGATACACCTAAACTCACTGAGGCGGTTGGTAGTGAATTGGCGGAAGCTATTAGACAACTCCCAATAATAGACAATGGTGAAGACATTCCGGTATGGATTCTTGATATGGGGGGGGGAATTTTTCTATAAAAACGGCATGGGAAAATGTTAGGAACAGGAAGCCGACTTCGGATATCCTCAAGGCTATATGGAGTACTAAACTAACGCCGACGATATTACTATTTATTTAGCGTTTGTTGCATAACTGGCTACCTCTTGATGATAGAATTCGTCGAAAGGGTATAGCTTTGGCTTCAAGATGTGAGTGTTGTTCTGAAGAAGACACTATGGACCACGTTTTCATCAAGAGCAACAAAATAAGAAGGGTGTGGGACTATTTTGGTGATCTTTTTGGTGTTTCTCATATGGATTCAATTTCTGTTGGATTCCTACTTCAAAACTGGATCACTTCTTCAATCTATAGCACAAGTGAACATATTCGAATCATAGCCCCTATTCTCATTTTGTGGTTCACTTGGTTAGCCCGTAACCGTAGGCGCCATGAAGGGGTCCTTATCACATCTCAAGCAATTATAAAACGGGTCAAAGAGTACATCTCTAATCTTTGCAAAACCACCAAAATTAAACATAATTGGTGGCTAGGGGACCTGCATATCGCGAGTATTTTTGGTTTTCATATCAGGAAGCAACAAATCCCAAGACCAAAAGTGGTGGTGTGGCGAAGACCAAATCAAGGAGTCCTCAAACTGAACACGGATGGCTCTTCTCGGGGTAACCCGGGGCCAGCAGGGATTGGGGGAATCTTAAGAGACAGTGAAGGAAACATTTTGGCAGCGTTTAGTGCAGGAATCAATGACGCTACGAACACGACGACAGAGCTATTTGCTGCTGCGGAAGGAGCTAGATTGGCAGCAAGCTTCGGTTGTCAACATATGTGGATAGAACTGGACTCGGAAGTGGCGATTTCAATATTAAAGAGAGGCAGAGCAGGTGGCAAGTTTAATCAGCAGCTCATCAATCTATTTCGGTTCTACACACAAGGAATGAATGTGAGGATTTCACATATATACAGAGAAGGCAACGGTGTAGCAGATTGGCTGGCAAATCGGGGTTCCCAAACGCAAACTCATTGGACATTCCCGGGAAATGATCTGCCGCAAAGTTGAGGGACTTATACGGTTGGATAAATGGGAGCTTCCGAACATCAGAGGCAAATATTAAGGTTTCATTTTCTGTTATGTTTTGCAACTTCATGGTATCTCTTTTTTTGTGGAAGTATATTTTGGCTCTTGAGAAAGGTATTTTTTGGATGCAGGAACAATTCAAGCTATTAAGGCAAGGAAGACAGACGAGCAGGAATTTCACTTTAAACTCTAGCCTTCTTAACTATAATGCCTATGCAGATTGCTACACTAACCCCATTTTGAATTTGATAACTTTGATCCAGATTGGTCGGGACATATGGAATAGTGATGAAATTGGAATTGGCAATGACATGTGGTTGGGATTTTATCTCCAGCTAGTACGCAACTTTAATGGAATTGACGGTTTGCTTATTGTACATATTGCCAGACACCATTCGAACCGTAAGAACAATCCTGAGGATGCCATCGATGAGAGAGCGATTATCTTTTGCAAGCAGGAAACCACGCAAGCTTTCCTCGCTACTGTCTGGATGACTAGGCGCCGCTTAAGGCCAGGAGACATTTCGAGAGTTTCGATGAGCACGAGGGATTGTATTAATAATTTGGTTATGAACGCCCTTGGGCCTGCTATTGATATTGCTACATTGACAGGGCATTTTTGTTTGAACGCTATCGTTGATCCTTGGATCATGAACATTTGTATGTTTTTCGGTTCGTTTGGTTATATATGAGGAGGGGGCCTGGTTAATAACCCCACGGCCTCCTTGGCCGGTTTATTTAAAAAAAAAAAAAAAAAAACAAAACAAAAAACCATCACAACTTTCCAACAATAACAAAAAAAAAGAGATAACCATCACAACTTGAATTGTTGATGCAACCGGCTGTTCTTGGTACACACTTATCTTAAAAAATGTTATCTTCTTACAAGAATGTCTAATTTTTCTAAGGCATTTCAAATAAATATTTCCTAATAAAATCATTTAAGTAACATAACATCCACACGTAAAGTGAGATCAAATTCTATATCATAGATCTTTTAAATTTAAATTGAATCATCTTTGGTCACCACCAAATAACTTGGTTTAACGAATACTAATTGATAATTCTTATATTCGAGTTTTTGAATAGGTAACTATCACTGTAGATGAATAAATAAACTTTAGTTTATTAATTTAATTTGTTATTTAATATTTTGAAATTATTCTAAATTTAATTTCAAAGTTAAATAGTTAAATTTAAATTAATATTATAATGTTTTATTTTATCAACAAATCAAGTGATGACACGTGTCAAAATGACATGTTTTGACCAATTAAATCTAGTCTTGCAGTCAAAGAAAGCCAGGACAAATCATATGGCAACACGTGGCGTATTGCTTCACACCGACCAATCAAAGTGTTATATGATATTATCTCTTTAAAATAAAAAAATATAAAGAGATAAATATTCATGTGATTTTATGTGATATTATCTCTTTAAAAAAATAATAAAATATTAAATAGACAAATATTTATATGATTTATTTGATATTATCTCTTAAAAAAATACAAGAGATAATTATTAAATAAAAGTTGACTTGAACCAAAAGTCTTGAATTCCACACCTATATAAAGTGGTCATGTGTAGTTCATTCAACACACAACACAAAGTTCAAGAAAGGCTAAAAACCTCTCTATAAGTTCAAGAAAGACTAAAAACCTCTCTACAAGTTCAAGAAAGGATTCTAAGGCATTCAAGGGTGTTCTTCCTCGAAGTTATCAAATCAAGGCGTTTGATCCGCTATCAAGGCATCATACCAGCGAATCGGCGTTATATTCAAGCTAAATCCACGGAGTTACCGACGAGTTCATCGGCGTTCTTGGCGGAATTCTCCAAAATTCGGCGTTTAATTCGTAAACAAGCCGAAGGACCTACGAATTAACGTTATCACAAGCTAAATTTGAAGTTGAGGAAGATCAAACCATCAAACCCATCAAGAAGCGTTTAAAGATTCAACAAATTTAAATTCAAAGGAAGAATCAGAGGATCAAGCTGAAGATTGAAGACCTACTTTTACTTAAATTCTCAAATATTTGTATTATCTATTCGGTATTGACTAAAAATCAATAAACGCGAATTTTTAGTGCAAAAAGATTGGCACGCCTAGTGGGACTGATCTTACCTCTCATCTCTTCCTTTTCATATACCAAAGTTCAACGAATACTCAATGGCTCCTAAAATCCAACCCAACCCGAGGAATAAGGGAGTTGATAATCTGAAGAATAAAGAAATAGATGGCACTGTGCGATCTTCTACGGACGTTCGTGACTCGAAATCATCCGATGGTTCAACTCCTTCGACCCCCAAAGAAACAAAATCAAAGGAAACTCTTTTTACTGAAGAGACGGAGACTATGACTCTCGAAGAGCAAGTTACTTAAATGGCTCAAGCAATGACTAACTTGCAAAAGGCTTTGGAGGATAAAGACTTCCAAATTGCTCAACTTATGAATAAGTTAGAAAATGGCGATCCTAGTCAGTCTACTCGTAACCCTCAAACTCATTCAGTTCAAGCCACTGATGGAAAACAAGTGAATTTTCTTCCTTAGAAACATGACTCTAGCACAAATAACTCTGCAGCGTCCATCGCCGCTCTATCTGTACAAGAAGTGCAAAATATGATAACCAATACAATTAGAACTCAATATGGTGTACCCTCGCAAAATTCTCCAACATACTCAAAGCCATACACTAAACGCGTTGATTCTTTGAGGATGCCGATGGGTTATCAACCACCAAGTTTTCAGCAATTTGATGGAAGGGGCAATCCAAAGCAACATGTCGCTCATTTTGTGGAAACATACAATAATGCGGGGACGTATGGTGATCATTTGGTGAAACAATTTGTAAGGTCACTTAAAGGAAATATTTTCGATTAGTATGTTGATTTAGAGCCAGAATCGATCGACAGTTGGAACCAAATGGAAAGAGAATTCTTGAATCGTTTCTATAGTACTCGTCGCATTGTAAGCATGATCGAGCTCACTAATGCAAAACAGTGGAAAAACGAACCAGTCATCGATTACATCAATCGTTGGTGAGCATTGAGTTTGAATTGTAAGGATAGACTTTCAGAGATATCTGTAATAGAAATGTGCATTCAAGGTATGAATTGGGGATTGCTTTATATTTTACAAGGTATCAAGCCCCGAACATTTGAAGAATTGGCTACGAGAGCTCATGATATGGAACTAAGTATTGCACACTACGGTACTAACTTTCTGGCTGAAAATTAAAGAAAGGATAGAAGGGATATTCAGAGGAGTGAAATGTTCGTCTAGCCTTTTGCAAAGGAATCTACGACAGTGAAGGCAACACCTATCAAAATCCCCTCCAAGGAAAAGAAGGTTGAAACCAAAACAAAAGATCAACCAACGCATGAGGAAAGATGTCGACTTACACTGAAAGAGATGCAAGAAAAGGAATACCCATTCCCAGACTCCGATGTCGCACACAATTTTGATGAACTACTCGCAAAAAAATTGATAGAACTACCGCAGCCAAAACGCCCCGAGGAGAGTGGAAAAGTGAATGACCCGAAGTATTGCAAATATCATCGAGTCATTAGCCGCCCGATAGAGAAATATTTTGTACTGAAAGATAAGATCATGGCTTTAGTGAGAGAAGGCAAAATTATCCTTGAAAGCGAAGACGCAGCCGAGGTAAATGCTAATAGTGTAGTGACTTCAACAAATGTCAATAAAGTTAAAAGCAGCAAGAGTATGATGACATCACCAACACTATTGGCGACATCCACAAAACTCCAGTTTGGAAGTTTGGAGCCAATGTTAGTTTCAAAGTTGATGTCCAAGAGAGAAGTTAAAGTTGAAGTGCATACAACAACCAAAGTTGAAGATGATAATGAATGGACTGTAGTGACGCATCGGCGAAGACAAAGGCAACAAGTGGAACAATTTCATCCTACTTGGTTAAAAACATCAATTCCGATCAAGTACAGACAAAGCGAGTTAAAGAGAAGGATGAGAGCACTTACCATCCACAAAAGGCCTTCAAACAATCGCTACTGGAGACCAATGACTTTGGGCGACTTTTTTCCGAAGAAATACTTCAAAGAAAATGTGAGTCCTACCTCCCATGAAGAAAAATTTTCCCATGTAGTTTCTTATCATGTTACTAGTGTGGCAATTGCCTTCATGGAGGTTGATTTATTGCTAGGACCGAAACCGCACAACCGACCATTTTTCGTCTCAGGATTCAACCAAGATAAGAGAGTTAACCGTATATTGATCGATGGAGGGTCAGCCGTTAATATCATGTCAAATTCTACTATGAAGAAGTTAGGGATCTTTGTCGAAGAATTATCTCAAAGTCATCTGACCATTCAAGGATTCAATCAAGGAGGGCAACGAGCTATAGGGATGATTCGGGCAGATCTTCGAGTTGGAGAATTGAAGGTAAGCACTCTACTTTATGTGATTGAAGCTAGGAATTCTTATAACCTTCTATTAGGGAGACCATGGATCCACGAAAACAATGTCATTCCATCTACCCTTCATCAATATTTTAAGTATCTGAAAGATGGAGAAGTCATGAAAGTATGCAGATGCAAAACCCTTTACGGATGCGGAATCCCACTTTGCCGATGCCAAACTGTACTTTGACCCAGACTCAATAAAAGAAGTTATGCCAGAAGAAAAAGTCAAGTTAAGTGAAGAAGCAAGTAAGCCCAAGCATTGCGCCCATGAGAAACAAAAAAAAGTGGAAACTTCGAATAATTTTGAAGCTTTGAAATCGAACCTGATAATGCCCTTCATCAGTGTGAATTCGACAAATGGACCATCTCCAACAACGTCATCAGGAGAAGTAAAAGGAGTATTTGATCCAAAGGCTTATACACTCTTAGAAAGATTAGGATACGACTGTTCTAGCCCGTCAACCTTAGGTTGCTTAAAACCCGAGTTAACTGGTGAGAAGATTCATGGGCTCACTGAGACGCAACATAAAATGAAGGAGAAAGTACTTCGTGTTGATCAGCCTAAGTTAGGCGTGGGATATGTTCATACGGAACCACTAAGAATACACGTGTCCCGAAAAGATAAACAAGTGAACGTGCAACACATATCTGCATTGAGAATTGAAACTAATAAGAAGAATAAACGTGTTTCAGTGTTTGATCGACTCGGTACTCCTATGAAATGTCCTTCTGTGTTCAAGAGACTTGGGTCTAAGGGCTAAAAGACTTTTGAGGACAAACATGCATCAAACTGTCGTTCTGTGTTCGATCATCTTGGAGAAAGCACAAAGGTTGATAGAGATGTAACTTATGGGGAGTCAATAGAACCACAAACGGGACGAGATCAGGCTCTTCACTTCTCAATTGGAGGCACGTCCCTGCTTATTACTTCGGAAGGACCAGTCACCATAAAGACATGCCACCATATCTCAATCGATGAAGATCTTAACTCTGAAATGGTGGAAGACGAAGTTGAAGAGGCACCACCATAACTTGAAGACGGCGTACATGCAACTGTAGATGAGCTGCGAGAAATTAACCTCGGAACAATAGAAGAGCATCAACCTACATTTGTAAGTGCACTTCTGACTTCTGAAGAGATGATCTAATGTACAAGTCTCTTAAAGGAATACAAGGATGTCTTCGCTTGGACGTACAAGGAAATGCCCAGGTGGATCCAAAAATTGCAACTCACCGCCTTGGCATAAAGCATGGAGTTCGACCGGTAAAACAATCGCAACAAGTATACCATCCATAGTTAGTTCCTTTAATCGAAGTCGAAGTCAACAAAATTATTGATGTTGGGTTCATTAGGGAAGTCAAATACCCTACTTGGATTTCCAGCATTGTTTGTAACGCCCCAATTTCCAGAAGTTCAGGTAAGCACGCCACGAGCGGGTCTTCGGGAGTTGGGGGAATTTAATTTAATCATTTCATTCAATTATTTACAACCTTCATCACATTATATACATTACATCTCTATGCATTTATATAAATTGTCATTTACGTGAATTATATGAACTAATTGCTATATGTGACCTAATTGCACTAAATGTCCTTGATTGACCATTTGTATAAATTTATGGACCTAATTGCATTAAGGAAATTGGAGCTACTTGATCTTTTGTGTAGAGAGGAAATTTGATTGAATGAATTCAAATACTAGGAGGACTTATGTGCAAAATATGATGACTTATGTCTATTCTTTCAAGACTTTGGATTATATCATCTCTTCTTCCATTTCATTGTACTTCATTCCATTTTCATCCAATTTCTACACACACACACACACTAAATACCGATTACAACACCAAGGAGAAGGAGGAAATTTTATCTCATTTCAAGCTAAATTCTTGAAGGATCATTGAAGCTAGGAGCATCCTCATCATCATTTCTCCACTTCATCTTATTTCTTGCTTGAATTAAGGTATGGCATGAACTTGGATGAAATTCTTGTTTGACATGGAAGTAGGGTTCATGAATCATGTAGGAATTCTTGCAATATTTGAAGTTAGAAGCATGTTAGGATCATGAGAATTGGAAGTTGCATGGATATATTGAAGTTCATGAAGCTTGGAAACATGTTCATACATGAGGGTTACAAGTTTGATTTTACCACTTTGATGTTTATTTCTTGATTGAATTGATGAATACTTGAAGTATGATGCATCTATGAGGTGTTTCAACATTTGTTATGGTTGGAATTTGGAAATATAATTGTTTGGGTTGGTTTTGCATGGAAAACCCCTGTTTTTCTGTTACGCATAGTTGACACGGGCGTGTCAACTTTGCCTTGTTCTATGTGACACGGGGGTGCATGATGGTTTGGTTTTTCTGTACCGTGACACGGGGGTGTCATGGTTTGCCTTGTGTTGGTGACACGGGCGTGTCACCTTCTTTTCACGCATATTGTCCACTGTACCCAGACACGGGGGTGTCATGACTTAGTGTATATTGGTGACACGGGCGTGTCACCTTCTGTTTTCATGCATATTTTGGTTGCATGCTACTGTACGTGCATGGGTTAGATATATTGGTTACGTATTAATTGTTATTTGGGTTAATTGATTATATGAGTTAATTTCCTAATAGTACACATGAACATAATCTTATCTTTTACATATGCATATCATGATCATTGCATTTTCGCCGTTCGTCCTATTTGGTGCATTTTGAGTCGTGTTTCACAGGCAGTTGTCTTTCTTGCACAGACCAGCTTCCTGGTGACGAGGAGCAGGCTCCGTGAGCTGATTCCTTGGTTATTTTGGGTCGTTCAGGTGAGGTTTAAATTCTAGATATATAGAACCTTACAACCCTTATGTGATTTTCGGCCAAAACGTATCTATATATCTATAGTTTTCGAACCTTATGATTTTCAATTGATTTCATGAAAATGGATTGATTGATTGACACATTGATTGTTTTGGCGAGTAACTATTGTTCACGTTGGGCCCGAGGGTAGTGTATTGAGCCAACCGGGAAAGCAAGGGCTGACGGGTAACTCTTGCACTATCTTCACCATTGTGGGATCACCTCTGAATCCACCAGGAGGTTTGGTGGAGGAAGAAATCCCGTGCGTGGGAGTCATGTTCCCGACGTACACCATGATTGGATGGCTGGGTCTTGCAAGCTTGCCATCACCCGGAGGAAGAAGGATTTATTGATTGAAATTGCTAATTGTGCACGGAATTGTTGTGTGATCACCTAATCCACTAATAAATTGAAGTATTATACACAGTCGGTGAAAGGTTGGAGATTTGCCCTCACTCGCCGGGCCACAAATTGATTGTATTGAATTGGTAAAATGGATTAGTTGTAACCTCGGGCGATATTATCTCTTCTTTTCTAAATCGTGTTGTTATCCTCCAAAATTATTACCCGAGATTATAACTTGTATGTATGTGCGCAAATATTTATTTATACCCCCTAGCTTAGTCCGTGTTGGACTGACACCTCAATTTTTCAGCTTTTGCAGGTTCGTGCTAGGCGGGAATTAGAGTCTAGCCTGTCTTTTATTCGGGTCTAGCACTTCACCTTCATTTTGTAGGGCATGTATTGATACTTCTTACATTTTGTATTATGCCTTACCTAATATTGGAAGTGATATTGTATTGTATGAAATGTTGGTATCTATTAATAAATATGTAAATATGGTACCTATAAGTAGTGAATGTTATTGCTTCCGCTTTTATTGATATAATTGTTTAGCGGTATTAACTGAGGGTACCCGCCTAGCTTTTGAGTTTTTTTTGTCTCCCGTTCGCTATAGTTTTGGTTCATGTATGAATTGTCATTTCATATGTGGATTGAGGCTATAATGCGGGGGATGTGGCGCCTAACGTTCCGGGTGCTACATTGTTCCAGTCAAGAAAAAGAATGATCAAATTCTCATATGTGTTGACTTCAGAGATTTGAATAAGGCATGCCCAAAGGATGACTTTCCGCTACCCGTTATTGAACTTATGGTTGATGCGACTACTGGACACGAGGCCTTATCTTTTATGGATGGATGTTCAGGATATAATCAAATCAGAATGTCGCCCCAGGATGAGGAGTATACTGCGTTTCGTAGCCCGAAGGGTATCTACTGTTATAAGGTTATGCCTTTTGGACTGAAAAATACGGGCGCTACATATCAACGTGCTATGCACAACATCTTTGATGATATGTTGCACAAGAATGTGGAGTGCTACGTGGACGACCTTGTAGTTAAAATCAAGAAAAGAGATGGTCATTTGAAGGATCTACGAGTTGTGTTTGACAGGCTCTGTAAGTATAATTTGAAGATGAACCCCCTCAAATGTGCCTTCGGTGTCACTTCGGGAAAATTCCTTGGTTTCATAGTCCGCCACCGTGGAATTGAAGTTGATCCCGCCAAGATAGATGCCATCCAAAGGATGCCCGCGCCAAGAAATCTTAAGGATTTGAGAAGTTTACAAGGTAATCTAGCATTTATCCGAAGGTTCATATCAAATTTAGTAGGAAGATGTCAACCTTTTAGTCATCTCATGAAAAAGGGCATCAATTTTGAATGGGATAAAGGATGCCAAAACGCGTTTGAAAGTATCAAAAAGCATCTTATGAACCCGCCGGTATTAGGGGCTCCAATACCAGGTAAACCTCTTATCCTATATATTGCTGCGCAAGAACGGTCAATCAGGGCCTTATTGGCACAAGAAAATGAAGAATGGAAGGAAAGAGCGTTATATTATCTCAGCAGGACCTTGACTGAAAATGAGTTAAAGTATTCCCCTGTTGAAAAGATATGTTTAGCTTTGTTCTACGCAATCAAGAAGCTAAGGCATTACTTCGAGGCATATTCCATAAAGCTCATATCTCGAGCTGATCCGGTCAAATATGTAATGTCGAAACCAGTTATCCGGACGGTTAGCTAAGTGGTCAACCATATTTAATCAGTACGAGATAACATATGTACCTCAGAAAGCTGTGAAAGGCCAAGCACTCGCCAATTTTCTGTTGGAAAACTGCAGAGTAAACGCAGCGGAAGTTTAAAAAAAAAATTTCAAAAGGGATCTAAAAACTTGCAATGTTCGTATCGTAACGTTGGGCCTCAAGAAACTCACACGAATTGTAGCTTTCTTGAAACGTATTGAGCCGCCCTCAAACGTTCTTCATGCGGTATGAAAATCCCCGTTTCTTGATTCTTTCTTCGAGATTCCAAAGTAGAAATCATCTAGAGTATTAATCCACACCAACATAGATTCAAATCATGTCAGTGAGTATGCTAGTACTATAACATGTGTATTAAAGAAACAAGAAACGAGTTAAAGGAGAGCAAAAGAATTATCCCCAAAATTCCATGAAGGTTGGACGTGATTCCAAATCACGTGTAAGCCCAAAAAAATCGAACCCCTTGCCCTTTTATAGTGTAGGGTTCGAACCTTACTAGGTCAAGTAGGAATCGGATTCCTACTTTGACTTGTCTTCTATTCTTTCTTTCTCTCCAAGTAACTAATATCTTATCTAATATAAGATATTTTTTCCTCTAGAAAGAGAGTTCCTAACTAATTAGGAATATTTAATTATTCTAGCAATAATTTAAATATCTCATTCTAATACTTTATTAGAATAATAAAATAGAAGATATTTATTTATTTATTTATTCTAATCAAATTAGAACAAGTAAATAATTAAATACTTAGAATTAATTTTCCAATTAATTCTTTCAAGGACTTTAGAATTAATTCACCAATAATTCTAACAGGCCGAAATTAATTCTCCAATTAATTTTATTTTGGTTGTATAATTAATTCTCCAATTAATTATATTTAGGGATATATAATTAATTCTCTAATTAATTATGTCTTGGCTTTATAATTAATTCTCCAATTAATTATATTTGGGCTAATAATTAATTCTCTAATTAATTAACACATGATCCAATTCCACAATTGGATTCACACGTCCCAAGCATGCTCTCGAACCCACACGTGTACTTTACACTGTGGTCTCGTTTCGATCAATTATTTGATTTTTCCATAATACCCTTTGAACCCGGTATTTGTATGTGACCCTCTAGGTTCAATTTCAGTTAGCAGTGAGCCTAATTAATTAATACACTTTATTAATAAATTACCTCACAGATCACACGGCCATAGTCTAGCAACAGGTGTGTGACCCCTCCCCGAAATGTGAATGTATATTCGAAAGAACCTTTCAGTCAATGACATCATGTGGGATACGATCCTCCTACCATCCTATCTCTCGATTAAGATTTAGGGCATGGGAATATGGAGAGCCCAACTAATCTTAATCTTAAAACAAACACTACAAGAAATCCTGCAAATTCCGATGGAAATTTCCGAGGGAAAGTGTCTGTCGGAATGCCGTCGGAAAATCCGACGGAATTCCGACGGCATTCCGACGAGTTTTGATTTTTAAAGAAAAAATAAAAATTAAATAATTCCGACGGGATTTCCCTCGGAATCCCATCGGTTTTACTAAGATATAGAATATAAAATTGAAAATTAAATATTTCCGACGGGATTCCCCTCGGTATTTTTAAAATTTAAAATTTAAAAATAATATTAAATAATTCCGACGGAATTCCAAGGGAAATCCCGTCGGTTTTTTAAAATATAAAATTTAAAAATGTATTTTAGATAATATAATTTTAAATTAAATAAAAAATAAAATTAAACATTGAAAAAGAAGTACAAAAAATCGAAATAAAATTTTCGGACGGGATATCCTAGGAAGTTAGTCGGTATTTTTAAAATATAAATTTTAAAATTATATTAAATATATCCGATGGGTTTCTAAGGGGATTTCCGTCGATGTTTTTAAAATATAAAATTTAAAAATATACATTAAATAATACCGATGGAATTCCGAGGGGAAGTCCCGTCGGTTTTTAAAATAAAAAATTTAAAAATTAATAAAAAGATCCTATGCATAAACAAGCAAAAAAACTTAAAAAGAATAAAATAAATTTTAAAATATCCGACGGAGGGATTCCCGTCGATGTTTTTAAAATATAAAATTTAAAAATATACATTAAATAATACCGACGGGATTCCGATGGGAAGTCCCGTCGGTTTTTAAAATAAAAAATTTAAAAATTAATAAAAAGATCCTATGCATAAACCAGTGTTTTCAAAACCGGATCGGACCGGCCGGTTCGACCGGTTCGACCGGTGACCGGTACCGTGTCCGGTCCGGACAGTGCCTCAAAACCGGCGTGATCCGGACCAGTTCAGGGCCGGAAAAACCGGCCGGTTAACCGGCGGTTTTGGCCCTGAAACTCGGACCGGACCGCCGGTTCACTGCATACCTTCACTCTTTTCTTTTTTTTTTTTTTGTTTGAGGAACTGCATAGCTTACCTTTTACCTCCATTTCTGGGAAGAGAGAGAGTAGAATGACTATTTGATATTTTCCTGCACGAGAACAGAGAAACCACCATGGTTGTTTGACATTTTAGTTTTTACAGTAATTGTTGGATGAGATTGAGAAGCAGAGAACTGCAGAGGAAGGTAACAATTACAAATCAATAGTATGCTGTGCGGCGGGGGAATCTATTTCTCAGCTTTTCAACTTATAATTGGTGTTGGGCTTGGGCTTTTAGGTTTAGATAAATATATGTTATTATTATTATTTTTTCAATCAAATATATGTTAATTATTTTTTAGATATATTGATTTTATAGTAAAACTTCAATCCTTTTTCTTTGGATATTGTCTAAAAAAATATTTTCTATTTTAAATATTAAAATTTTATATACTTAATTAAAAAAATCAAAATATTATATATTTAGTTAATAAAATAACAATTATTTATTTATTACGTCATACCGGTTCGACCGGTGGTTGAACCGATCGAACCGGTTGAACCAGTAACCAGTAAGCTTTCCGGTTCGACCTCCGGTCCGGTTTTGAAAACATTGGCATAAACAAGCAAAAAAAACTTAAAAAGAATAAAATAAATTTTAGGGAAAATTGCAATTTTAGTCCTATTAGATTCAAACCGTTGCAATAAAGGTCCCATTGGTTTGAAATATCCAAAACACATCCCATTGGATTCTAAAAGGTTGCAATAAAGGTCCCATTGGTTTAAAAATCCAAAATACATCCCATTTGATTCTAAAACATTGCAAAATTAGTTTCATATTTGATCAATTAACAAAATAATTACCTATTTCATTAGTGTCTGTCTTTTTTGCTTATTTTATTGGGAAATCACCTATTTTTTATAAAATATTTTATTTTCACTCGTATTTCTCTTAGTTTCAATATTTTATTTTCGTTCATATTTCTCCTATTTTTCACCCCATTTCTACGGTCTCATTAAGGAGTTCTTTTTTAAAAAATTAATTATTTCCACCCCATATCTCTTGATTTCCATCAAAATTTTCTATCTTTTTATTAAGAGTATTTTCTTTTTTTCAAATTCTACATTACTCTTAATAAAAATTAAAAAGAACTTCAAAATTTTCAATGTTTTTATTTATAGGGGAGGAAATAAAAAATATTATTTGGCACATTTATATGATTTTTTTTAAGTAAGAAATGAAAATCTTCTTTTCAATTACTCATTAGAGGACTTATTTATTTATTTATTTATTGTTATGAGTATTTTTAATTTTTATTAAGAGTATTTTTCTATCATTTTATTAAAGAGTTCTTTTTTAAAAAAATTACTTTTTTCCCCTTATAAATGAAAACATTGTTTGGCACATTTATATATATATATGATACTTTTGATGTAAGAAATGAAAATCTCCTTTTGAATTACTTACAATAGGAGTTATTTATTTCATTGTAATCCATAGTGCATTATTGAAATTTTTTAAAAAAATACTCATAATAAAAAAAATAGAAATTTTTGGTGCAAATCAAAAGATATAGGGAAGGAAATAATTATTTTTTTTTTAAAAAATCTTTAATAAAATGACATAAATGAGGTGGAAATTAGGAGAAATATGGGGGAAAATAAAATATTAAAAATTCGAATAAATATGGGTGAAAATAAAATATTTTAGAAAAAAAAATGGTGATTTCCCCAAACAAAAAAAAAAGAAAAAAAATCTTTTACACTAACGAAACATCTAATTATTTTGTTAGTTGATCAAATATGGGACTAATCTTGCAATGTTTTAGAATCAAATGGGATGTATTTTGGATTTTTAAACCAATAGGACCTTTATTGCAACCTTTTAGAATCCAATGGGATGTGTTTTGGATATTTCAAACCAATGAACCTTTATTGCAACGGTTTGAATCCAATGGGACTAAAATTACAATTTTCCCTAAATTTTAAAATATCCGACAGAGTTTACCGTCGGTTCTTCGTCGGTGTGAATAAGTAAAATTCAGTTTGCGCTAGGGCAAAATTTCATTTCACGCCTAAATTTCACTTCACTGGCCAAATTTCTCTCCACCGTTGCTTACACCCACCGGCCCCTGCTCTCGCCTCCGCTAGCCTTGCTCCGCCTCAGCCCAACTGAGGCCGTTCTGCTCCGCTCGCTGGCCTCAGCCTCAGCCCTCCTTCGCTCCGCCTTAGCCTCACCCTTCTCCGTTCGCGTTAGTCCGCCTTCGTGTAAATAGGTTGAAATTCTGATTTCGGCGACTTTTGGAATTCGGATTTTTATCTGTTTCATTTGAATCGAAAGGTGGAGAAATTAACACGAAAATAGGTTGGTTATGGAAATTTGGTATAATATTGGGCGATTTTGGTTACTTGTGAATAGATTGAGTTATAGTCTCTTTGCAAATTAGATTAGTGCTACTGGTTTATATTATACTAAATTATTTTTTTCTTGAGTAACTTTTGTAGTTTGTGTGATTTCTTGCTGAAAATACTTATGGAGGTAGAGGATAAAATTATATGTCTCGTCTGTTTTCTTGATTCAGTCAAAAAAAGTTGGGGAGAATTGAGATATGTTTACAATTCCGAGAATTTGAATTGGGTGGAGGGGCAGATACATATGAAATTGGGGAGGGAGATGTTGCTGAAAATGGAAAGCTTAGTACGCGAGCAATAGCCATAAAGAAGCCGAAAGGAGAAGAAGAAAGCGAATCGATGGTCATATAGCAACGCTCAAATCCATTCTTCCAAATGCAACTAAGGTACCTTCATTTAATTACTGCTGCTATAGATGCTGCTATGTAATTTTCTATAATATGCTTCTTTGATAATTGAATTTACTTGATGAAGAAATGGCTTATCGAGTATTTGTTGTACATTGTTGGGAGGAAGAAATGGTTGTGATTCCTGAAGAAGACAATTGATCAATTTGAAGCCTTAATGGATGAAGGTCTGTATATGTTTCTCTCTCTTTTTTGATGTATTTTTCTGTGGCCCCATTACTTATTTTGTTGGTATTTGAAGTTTTATTTTCTTGTGGATTATGATGTAGTTGTGAACAAAAATAAGCAACTATTAGTTGGTTTGGATTTAGATAACACTCTAGTTGGAAAAACTAGCAGCATGTGTGTTGTATTGAAGAGATGTTTCATGCGTTTTAGTGGTTTTGTTATTAGTATTCTGCTTGAATAGGTCACAAGTTAGATTGGTTTGTCTACCTTATTTGTTTGAATCTGTTAGTTTTTCTCAGCATATAGTTTTTCCTTATTGCACTTTTAGTTTAAAAATACACTTACATCCCTACCACCGTTACTCTTTTCGTTATTTATTACACTTTTAAATGGTGTTACAAATCAAGCTTTGAATTGATCTTGCATGTACTGACAAATAGCATCCAAGTTCTAAAGAAACTTATGTTTAGTTTTGATTAAAATTTGACAATCCAATAGTCTCCAAGTTCTTAAGAACCCTCTTTTTAGTTTCGATTGAATTTTGACGATCAGGACTCTTAGTAAGTAAGATTAGACGATCATTTGGGGGGGTAAATACCATTCTCTCATATTTTATGTTCAAAATAACATAAGTATGCCACCGTTAACCTCGTACTATCCTTTTATTTGATAATGTTTTTCCTTACTGTAGGGGAACTACGTGAACCATACCGACATGAATCTTTATTCTGTTTCAGAACGAATTTCTCAAGAATGATGTCACTGCTCTTCAAATAAAGGTATAAATTGCTAACAATTTTTATTCATATCAATCTTTTACTGAAACACATGAATGGCACAAGAAAAACAAAGGAAGAGTTTATAAATTCATGGCACATGCAATAAGATTAATAATATTCCACATGACATACTGAAAGGTTTTGAGGTGTATCTGCAAAAACTTTGTGCTCTTGGAGGAGTGTATGTGCAATGATTCCTATTTAAATACCTAAAATATGCCGAAAGTGTATGTAACCTAAGATGTGTGTCTACAACATGCCAACTATTCCAATAGTATTATGTGTGCACCATCCAGTTTGTATGGAGTTCTTCCTAACATTTTGTTTTCCCGTTCCAGTAAATTTTCCAAGAGAAACTTCTCTTAGCAAATTGGTTAATAATTTTACTCATGTACATTATTGCATGATCTCTAATTTGGCAGGTGGGTTGATGAGGTTAGATGCTAACTAGGATTGGAAAATTAAGTTTTAGGAATTTGTATTTTATCCAAGTTCTATCAGCTATTTATAAAATCTGATCATTATATTATGTTTGTATATGTATATATATGTATTATTTGTTAACTTCAATTATATTTTGTAGGACCTAATATCTGGATTTGACCAAGAAGCAGCTGTAGTAATGGCACACTAAGTTTCTTTCAAAATGGAAATTGAGGTTGTATACTTGACCTTTTTAGGTTGAAACGCTACAAAAGCCTTTCATTAATTTTAGAAAACATTTTCAGTTAGATTCAATCTGCAGTAGCTAAGGCAACCTGTAATTAAGTTAGTTTTGTATTTTTTTATTAAGGCTGGCAATATATGAGCACTAGCATTGTAATACCTTTGGTTCTCTAATCTTTATACTCATCAAAACATATAGATCTTAGACTCATGTTACGAATTTTAAACTACCTCTTCTATAAGTTATTCCAAAATCACTACTTATAATTGACAGTTTCTTTGAAATATATTGCTGCTCTGACGTGGATGAATATGATGAATAGATAATTTTTGTATGGATTAGTGTTTTTATTTGTAAGGTTATTTAATGAATTGGTTTTGAATAAATACTTTTGAATGGTTGTAAAATATTTTTTTAAAATTTTTTTAAATAATTCCGACGGAATTCCGAGGGAATTTCCGTCGAAATTATTTAATTTTTTTTTAATTTTAATAAATCCGATGGGATTCCGAGAAAAATCCCGTCGGAATTGTTTAATTTTATATTTTTATTTTAAAAAATTCGACGGGATTCCGAGGGAAATTCCATCGAAAATGTTTAATTTTATATTTTTATCTTAATAAATCCGACGGGATTCCAAAGGAATTCTTGTCGGAATAGTGTAATTTATTTTTTTTTTGCTTTGATTATTTTTAAAAAATCCGACGGGATTTCCCTCGGAATCCGGTCGGAAATATTTTATTTTATTTTCCCTCGAAATTCCATCGGTTTTCCCTCGGGATTTTGATTCCAAGGGAGGCTTTTCCTACGGACTCATTCTCATCGGAATTCCCTCGGAATCCTGTCGGAATTCTTAAAATCCGACGGGATTCTGAGGAAATTCCGACGGGCCTGTCCATCGGAATTTACAAATTTTCTTGTAGTGAAAGTTCATTTGATATTCCATTTGATCTCAATCCAAGAAAACCTCATTTTCTTGATGTCTTGATCTAACCACCTTGCGCAAGGATTTAAGGATGGAATCATGAATGACTTGTGTAATAAGATATCATCTTGCCTACAGCAAGTGTAGTTCCTTTATTGATTCCAACAATTCTCATATGCCACTTGTGTAATCCCAACATAGGTCGTGGTTTAGGTGTCTATATGGCGACACCCTTTTGAGCCTATATCAAAGATTACAGAATTAGCTCATATGAGGCAATGTGGAATCTCAAGTCTAAGGATTAATTCCTCACGTCATTGACATGTGAGATATTTTCTAATCTGGAAGTTTCAGGAAACTTCCCTTCCCATTTAGGAATCTTCTCACGCGGGGCACTCTCAGTGATGAAGTTCTTGTAACTATCACCCTTATGTATTATGAACGCATCAACTTATGCACTTATCACCCCATGAAACCGGGTGATCCTTCTTAAGAACATAACTACACAAGCAAGTCTCAATAGAGGCAAAGTCGACACTCCCACTATCTGTCGGCCTCATTGACTTGGAGAAGTTTCTAATCCTCGCCTATGGAGTTAAGAACTTGTTTCATGTGTCATTCCCATAATTGCAAAGTTCTTAATGGCCTCATCGGATTAGGGGAGTTCTAGACATGCACACGTAATGGAAACACACAAAACACGTATTGCCACATAAGAAGTGTTAGCCTGTGATTATAATCATTCGTATATTATTCAAAGATTGTCTGTGATATAGGGAAAGTCCCGAAGCATAACAGCTTTCTAGGGCACTATTCCCAATAATCTCCCACTTGCCCATAAAAGCCTTTCAGGTCTATTCTAGGTCCCATCTTCCCAAGATGTACCTTTAGAGCCTTATTGACTTTGGGTGTCTCCAAAGTGAATCTGCTATATTCTCTGCTGATGTGAATGTTTCTAATTTGCACATCGTTATGGAAACATGATTTCCTTATTCACGTGATTCATAATCAAGCGTCTGGTCCCTTGGTGAGGTCTCAGTTCTCTTACTCGAGCAACCATCCATTTTATCATACTATATGATAATGGTGTTGTTTCATGCTAGGAACTACATCTACCCGTTAGATAGAGTTTCTTACCCAAACACTTAGCTTAGTGGTATTTAATACGACTAAGTATTCAACCTTATAGTCAAATCGATTAGTGCCTCTCGATTGGAACACTTTCCAAAGCACTATTCTGCCATCTAGGCAGGCTGCGTATCCTCTCATAGATCAATCATTATCTACGTTTTGATGATTACATCAAAATATCCTTTAATGTGATCTTGCTGGATTCTTAAAACATATCCTCATTTCTTCTAAAGTACTCTGAGGGTATTTTTACAGCAATCCAGTGACCTTCTCTAAGGTTACATTTAGACTAGGCCCATCACGCTATGTGGGAAGCCGTATCTTGTCAAGTTCATAATTTTGCATACATTATGCACCTTTTTCCCAAAAGGGGTTTTTGGACGTTCTAACTTTCTCATAGTTATTTTAGGATACATCCTCTTCGAGAGAGATGTTCCATTGTCCATTGGAAATTTTGTAGGAATCTTCCATACTAAACCAATTTAGTACACTGTCTATGTACCTTGACTGTGATAATCCAATCATTCTCTCAAATCTTTCTCCATAGATATTTGTCTCGAGAATGTAGGATCTATCACCAAGATCTTTTATCTCAAAATGGTTCCTAACCAGGTTTCGGTAACTTTTATATCATCCCTCGCATTCCCAATGAGAAGGATGTCATCTTCGCAAAGTACCAAAAGTTGAGCTTTTAGTTTGTAACACTTTCTTTTACAAGTCATTTTCGAATTATAAGTCAAACAACTTTGACTATTTCACTAATTCGAATACTCTAATTCCTAGAAGCCTGATTCAATTTTGTAAATTGACTATTAGGAGTCTGCAAACCTTTTGCTAACTCCCACTAAATGTGAAATCCATGGATGTTCCATATTTATGTCTTTATCAATCTCATATTGATAAGACAAGCTTGATCCTATCAAGTAGTTCAACTAAGGTCCAAACTTAGTTTGATTATATGGAATCCATTTCGGATTTCTTAATTTGTTTTCACTGTTCAGATTCCAAATCTGACAGCACTTCATCAAGGGTAAATGGATCAGTATCCATTTAAGAAGATCTAATGGAGAAAACCATATCATCTTACGGGGCTATCTAGGAATGCGTTCTGAACGCATCGAGGGAGGAGAGTTTCACACGTGTACTATCTCTTATGATTGGTCAAATTTTATCAGAACGGTTCATCTCTTCCTAATTGTGGCGTGGATTTTGTCCTCAAACCTTTTGAAGTCATTGGGCTTATCTTTCTTCTCTCTTAGGAACGATTCCTTAAGAAAGGTATACTCTTTAAAACAAACAACATTTGTTGAATAGAATCATAGAAACAATATTTTATATTGTTTGCACAGACTTGAACTAGTTTCAATCTTATCTCTCAATCTCTTCTTCAATTAAGAAGACTCAAGAGAGATACACTCTTTAGAACAAACAACATTTGTTCCAATGATTTTCAAAATAATAATATATATAGTGTTCAGGTAACGCACGTTACCTCCTTTGTCTGAGCCTCTGTACCAAGTAACGGGCGTTACTATCTGCCGTTACAGGCAGTGGTAACACCCGTTAACTGTTCAGATAAACTTGAACTTGTTCAAGTCTATCTCCCACTGTCTCCTTCACTTAAGAAGACTCCCACTGTCCTCTTCATATAAGAAGACAGTCCCAAAATTCTATGATAAGAATTATTAGGGAATTTTGAAAGCCACAATTCATAGTGCATTTAAGGGACTGATTTGGAATGTGCAAGATTCAAAATCCTAACTGCGTATTCTGAAGCATAAGTTCAGAATGAAGATAAGAGAGTAAAGCTTAACAAGGAACGAACCATATCCTATAGGGTCATGTTCCTTTATTCAAAAATACCAAGTTATTCTTGAATGAGCTTGCTGAGGGATAATCCTACTATGCCTAAGATGACTAAGGAATTAGTCAATAAGATATTTGTCATCTCGATCCAATCGAGCTTCTAATGTCTTATGACTACTAAGATTCCTAACCTTCCTTATTCTGAAATTCTAGTAATTTCATAAAAAGTTCCAAATTCGTACTTCAATAAGTACGCACATTTATAATGATTACTTTAGTGATTTTGTCTAGTGCTTACATTAAGTAATTCAAAATCATAAGTATGGATCGAAATCCATACAAGATATAGGACGTTTTGTCGTTTCATATAAACGAGTTTTAGGGAACGTTTCCCTTTAATGGGATTCTATGGAAGTTAAGTCTTTGAGTTCATTTTCGTAAAATGATCCTAAGATGATTAACTTGCTAATCCCATTTAGGACGTTCCAAAGTTATTTTGAAACTTTGTCATCTTACTTACTTATGTTATCTCGTTGTATGTTCGAAACATCAATGTTATGAGTTTTGCATAACAGTTTGTGTAAAATTAGCTCAAGACTACTGAATTTTGATCCTATCGGAATTTTCACAACGAGAGACACACGGAGTATCCTTATACTCATTGCAGTTCCTTTCCAAGGCCCTAGTTTGCCACTATGGAAGCTAAAGTCTGATCTTTCTTTTAGGCTTTCCTTTCTCTCACCCCTCCATCGGGTTTTAAGGGTTTCTTCTTCTTTGGCCTAGATCATCAATCAAGAAACTAAGATTTAATAGGCTGCACTAATTACACCACGACTCGTGAGACAGTAATTAGCTTACCTACTAACTCTTAAATCCTATTGATGGAATACTAGGAATTTTATTACAGTAATAGAATACCTATTTATTCGAAAGTTGCTCAATATTTTAATTAGGGATTTTCGAATTAACCAGAGAGTTGTCCGGTTATTGACCTCACCAACATGTACAGTTATCCATTTTTAATTGTCTTATTTAATGCAGTTTCACATAAAGTGCATCACAGAAGCAATTAGCAGATAACATGTCCTAGCATGTGTAGCGCCCCAAACGGAAGGCACCACATCCCCTGCACTATGACCAAAACCCGGTTACGAAATGGGAAGTCCGTACCCGAATCCAAATCATAGCGAACAGGAGACCAACTCACACACCATGCCAGGCGGGAGCTAGAACCTCGAAACCAAGAAGACAATTTCACAAGATAAAAGCCTGTGCGGAAGCAGAACATAAGGACAATCATGAAATAAGCAGCAAGTGATGGGTTCAACTAGCATAGATACCTAGTCCCGAAATTTCAAACATAAATCATAAATTATAAATCACAATTCACGGGTTCAATCTATCCCTAGAAGCCTGTCCCGAATCAACATAACACAATCATAACAATTCATATATAAATCTGTAACTTATTCAATTTACAATATGTGTGAAGTGACCCAAACTTGACCACACGACTCGACTGACTCGAAAACCCGCGTAGCACTCCAACACCTGCAAGAGACATTGAAAACAAAGCCGGGTTCAGTCTAAAGGAGACTGGTGGGTATAAAACAGGGCATAATATAATCCCGTGCGAGGTTTTTGAGATATTTCCCAAGTGGGTGAAAACAAAGAAAAGCAACGCTTGGTATTACAACAATCAAGCTCGATCATTAATTACATTCATAAGGTCATTACGTGAGCCCGGCGAAAGGGCGAATTCTCCAACCTTCACCTCGTGTGTGCGCATATTTATTCATTCTTTACGATCATGCAATAATCAATCATTCATTTATTCATACGATCATTCAATCATTATCATTCATTCATACATTCACAATCATTAACACTTACACCTTTTTCCTCCGGGTGGTGGACGGGTTAGAAAGACCCAGCTACCTCAATCATTGACCAGTGGGGTGTCATGAGTTCCCCAAAGGTGCTCAGCCCCCTTCCCTCGCTAATCTCCTAGCGAGTTCCGGAATTTGTAATTTGGTTGGGACTAGCACACGGGGTCCCCGTTAGCCCTTGCTTCCCAGGTTCACCACGTGCACCAAGTCCCAGGGCCCCCATATGTGCAATCAATCATTACTCGCCAAAACATTAGGTAAGGTGCATAGTAAAGAAAAGGGCTTAACGTTAAAACCATGGACTCTTCAAAAGACTCGATATATACATATAAAAGTTTGGATTAAAACGTTACACATTGGGAATATATCGGGTCGAGTTAACTAATAGAAGAGAAACCCACCTGGTTACACCTTACAGGACAAGACCAAGAAGAAAAGAAGACTTGAAAGTAACCAATGAACCCGGTAGATCTCCGCCCTGGAGAAAACTGTTCAAGGACAAGGTAGTGTACTCTAGAGACTCAAGACTCCAAATGAACCATATATGACGCACGACAATGCTTTAACATGATATGACATGCATAAGAGACCTTAATATGTTATGAAGATGTTCATGTGCACAATTAATGCCATTTAGACAAGTAACTAATTCAATCTCACATGACGTGAATAGATCGTGTCCGTTCATTATCATTCCTTCATTCTTTAGTATTCATTCGTTCAATATCCAATTCATAATACATTCTTGCACATGTCTACAATGCATATGCATCATTTAGAAGTGCAAGAAATTCACTAAACACATGAATGCATTAGTTACAAGAAGAGCCACATTCCAGCACTTAAATGTTTATACATATATGTCACTTTTGATCAACACAAAATAATCCATAACATTCAAGGCACATCATATCATATCATAATTATAATTTGAAGCAAAATATACCAATTAAAACACATAAGGAGGTCAAGGGGGGTGAAAGGAACGCAAGAAGATGGATTTTGGTGAAAGTTGACAGCTTTTGGAAACAAACAAGCTGTAGGAAATTGAAGATATCTCGAGTTATAGAAGTTGGAATTAAGCTTTGTTTGTTTTAAATGAAACTAGATATATAGATCTTTAAAATGGTATGTGGCTCGAATCGTGGTTCAAAACGAGGTAAAAATGGCGTAGGTTTGAAGTTGGACTAATGCAGAAATTTGGCGAAGTGGCGACAAAATTTTAAAACGAGCATATCTCATATATGAGAAATGATAATGAGGTGATTCCAATTGGAGGATGTTATAGACTTCAAGAGGTTTCCGTGGGTTTAAAAATCAGGTCAATCGGAGCTTGTACGAAGTCTTCACGGCCTTGTCAATATTGGCCTGGAAACTGACACGGCCGTGTCGGATTTAAAAATTTCAAACTCGAAGTTGTGACACGGCCGTGTTGGAAATGAACTGGGGTTCAACACGGCCGTGTTGGGTCATCTTCTTCGAAAAAGAGCAACAGAGAAGCAGGGGTTCGACAGGAATTGGTCCAAAATCAACCCAAACCTCGTTCCAACCAAATAATACACTAAAATCCATCAAAATAAGCATATATAACATATAGGCATCAATTTAAATCGCATATAAGCACGTTGGGAGCAAGTTATCGCGTTTAGGCACTATTCATAAAATCACCATAACCATGGAATCAAACAAGAAAAAGGAAATTCAATCGGTAGAAACGAAGTACAAGAAGAGAGGAACATATTGCTTACCTTTGAATCGTTGATTGGGCGAGCGAGGAAGTCGGAACTTGAGCTTGGAAGGTCCGGTTGAGGTTTTCCTTTTCTTTCTCTTCTCCTCTCTCTTCTTGTGCTGAACGTGAAAGTGGGGAAAGAAAGGGCTTAGCCTTTTTTACTTGGACAAAACACGGGTAGGGTCGAGCGGGCAGGGTTTAACGGTATCCGATCCACACAGATTGGATTTAAAACGATTGGGCAATCAAATGGCTTAAGAAATTAAATGGTTAGTCCATTGAATCCGAATTATTGAAACGAACTCAATGTTAAGGTTAGGATTCGAATCCGAATCCCCGAGCTCAAAATAGTCATGAACTGCCCAAACACCCTAATTTCAAATTAGGTCCCTAATTGCAAATAATGGACAATTGAGTCCAAGTACATTTTAAATAAATTCTAAGGCACACATAATTAAAATAAACTTACATGTTGAAACTTAAAGCATGCGTATTCACATAAATCACATAAGTACAGAATAAAACTCTCCTGTAACGCCTTACCTGGTTAGTCTAGAAAACACGGGGTGTTACAACCTCTACCCCTTAAGAAGGACCTGTCCTCAGGTCCAATGCCTCGAGTTCTGGACTCTAAGCACAACTTCTCTGTGTTCATCCCACGCGGGGTTCGCGACATCCCAATAGGAATTAGTTCGGAAAAGGTCTTCAAGCAACAGGGGTCTTGATTTCGTTGTAGAGAAGGCTTGCACTATAACTAGATTCGGTGTTAAGCAAGTAGCTCGGTTGGAATCGTATAACAAGAGGGTCCAAAGGATTCATCTCTCATCGTTTAAGTTCATCACGACCTGACTCTTGGGGTTCGGTTTGAAATGAGTATAGTGCCTTAGACAACCACTAACTCATAACCATGAACCTAACCGAATTCTTCAATGCTTTAAGCTAGGCTCGATGTTCAGAGAATCCAACCATACTCGATCTAGTACTCCGGTGTCGCTGAGAGCTTAGTTCCACGACTTCCCAGGACCCTCATCTCACCGGAAAACCTAACCCTCACGAAACTAAGCATGCCACCAGAGGCAAGCTAACCAATAACATGCAAAACTCACACACACGACATGCGCAAAGAAACAGTTTTTAGGCACATGCAATAACTAACGGGAAATATAACAATAAATATGATGTGTGCATGAACATGTTATGAATGTTTTAATGTACCGTGCACCAGAGAATGAAATTAGTGATAATGGTTCCGTTATTGGTGTACGAATGCAATACCCTTGATTAAATTATTCCCCGACTCCTTTCTTGATCCCTTAGCGTGCACGTAACTTTTTTCTCATGCCATTAGCACTTGCCCGACTCTTAATTGATCCCATCATCCGAAACCGAGTCTTGATTACCTTTCTAAAGTTCTTGAGTGTTTACTTGGTCTTGATCCATTTAACTTGTTTTCCTAGGGAGTTGCAATCGTACCACTAAGAGGTGTCAAGTTGTTCGAACCACTCTTTTAGGAGATTGAATTTTACAATTTCCAATTCTGCATGATAAGTTGTATTCCACCAACTCAGATACTCGAGCTAAATTCTCCTCAACCTAAGTTATAATTTATTACCCTGGGGAAGTACCTTTGAGTCATCATGGAGGACGCCTGACGACCCGGAAACCCGACTTGTTCAAGGTGTATCACCTCGCAAATATTCCATCTTCCTTCATTTCCTTAACCCATATCCGGTCCTCACTCGATTTTATCTTTCCAATACCCAATTCTTGATTACCCCTTCGCGTTCCTCCACAACGTATCCTCTAATTCTTGAGTGTGTTTTTGGCTTTGATTCAATTAACTCATTTTCTCAAGGAGTGGTATTTAATGATCTCGAGTTCTAGAATTATCCTTCTTGTGTTTGAGCTACGTCTGTGTCCTTAGGTATGTCTCCGGCTCATTGTGGAAGAATAATTGACGAACCGGAAACTCCTTCTTAATCAAGTTATTTTCCATCTCCAAGGTTCGGTTGAATTTTTCTCTTACTTCATCATTACAGAGTATAATAATACGGTCGGGCTTTCCTTTACCCGACATTATCTTTAATCTTTCTTCTAGTTCCTATTTAATTCTGTCATCTTCGGTACTAAAGTTATGTCGCCTAACTCCATCTTTAAAATTCTTGGAAGGTTGAGTTCATACCCATCCAAAAGAAAGATCAATGACTTGTTTCGTTTACTCCGATCACCTCCCAAGTCTGCTCCTTACCATATGGAATACTCATTTCCCACCCCCACGGGCTCTTAGAACCTAGACATACTGATTTTGAAGTGCATCAGCACTATGATCTCTTACCTTGTTCTTGGAGTCCGTTCATTTTGATTTTGATGTTCATCGATGTTATGATTTCCTATTTTATTCTCATCACCCATATAGAGTCCCGTGACTTATTATATTTATATTTCTTTTATTTCGGTTTGAAGTAGCTTCCTTAGCACGACCGAGGGCTTAGGTTGATTTCTTGGTTGTGCTCTCCCCCTTAAAATTTTCCTTTTTCGTTCGTTGAACTTGACCCATCAATTCCTTGATTAAAATTCCCAAATTCTTCAAAAAATTATCTCCCTCAAAATATTTGACCCGGTTTATATAGTGGTTTGGTAATTTTGCCTACATTCCCTTTAAAGTGATTGGTTAGGGTGGAAACCACCCTTACCTTGTTTCCAACTTCCAATTCAATTCCCAAACCTTCCGAAATCTCCACTACCACCCCATTTGCACTTCAAAACACTTTCTCGGCATCAACACTACTTGATCAAACTAGCTGGTGTGAACGAAGTGGAAAAGATTCCTATCAAGTAAACACCAAACTATGCATATTGGGTAAGAATGCTCGATGCATGTAGCACATTTTCGACAATCAAGGTATGCATCACATTCGGGCAATTACTTTAATTGAATAGAATATAAAGCGGAATTAAAGTAATTAATACGATGTATGATGCACGTGCCATGACTACAAGTACCTTTCACCATAGTGGCAATCCTTAGCTCGGTAATTGGTCTTTTGTTCTTGAATTCGTTGATCTTTGTTTGTTTAACCACGGTTTTCCAGATTTCCTTAGCTTTCTTGTATAAAGTCATGTGTTCCCGCGGTCCAAGTTGTTATTTGAACCCAAATTCCATATCCACAGAGCCGATCTCTTGATTCTTGAACCTAAATTCTTCTTGATCAAAGTCCCCTTGATATATCTCTTGTGAATTTAAATTGGTTGAATGACTTGTATTCCAATTGTTTACACTCGAGCACATAATTTTCTTCGAAAAACTCTTTACCTTTCTTTATTGTTTCTCTTTGTTGCTCCATATCTTCCAATTCGACCTCCCAACTCGACAATTCAGCTTGGATCTGGAAAATAACTCCAATCCGACAGAAGGTAGATCTTTTAGCATTGTTATCTCTCATGGGCTTGAAATCACCACGTTAAGTGGTTCTCTTTGATTCCTTCCCAATTCAATGACCATCCTATTCGAAACCCGAAGCATCCTAATCCAATTTCTTCCATTTCGATTCAAATGCGGGATTTTAAGGTCAATTTGGTTCTCTTGGCTTTTTATGGTTTTCCTTAACTATCCCATCGTTCCGTTCCACTACTTGTCATCTTCAAGAATTTAAAATGGTTTAGCCTCTAAATTTTTTTCAATTGACATGAACCTTTATCCAAAACCCGAAGTATCCCGACCTATCTCTTTCTTCCCAATCTCTTTATTTCTAAATTATAAGGTCTTCTTGCCCGATCTTGATTTCTCAATCTTTAACTCCAATTCGAACCACTACATTTAGCTCTCAAAACCCTCTTCATTGGTCTTTTAATTCGGAAATTGGGTCTGAGTGCCTTCAAGACTTTTCTCTACTTCTTTCTTGACTTGGACGAACCTCCTGAACTTGGTTAATCAACTCTGTTTATGGTGTAGAAGTGTATGTTTATTTTGGGCATAAATACCACCCATCCATACTATTACTTCATCCATGCTCAATTTTTATGCATAGTTTAATCCTTACTCGAAATCGAATCCACAACATCTAGCTTCGCCTTTAAAACCACCAACTACTCGAGTTCTTCTAAATCTTCGGAGCCTTCTTCAATTCACTCGTATCCAAATGAAGGGCTCTTTGCAAGTTGTTTTGATTGAGAAAGTTGGCCGTGGTTCGAGGTTGTAACTGTAACATCCCGCTCGTCCGAGCTTACAGGTACGCCTTAGCGAGAGGGTTACGTGCGCATTTATTTATTTTATATATGCCTTTAAATGTTTAATTAATTGCTTAATTGTTTATTTGAATATTTATTTGTCTTAATTGTTACATGTTTAAACGTTTTTCCCTGTTTGATTCCTTTCTTTATTTGTATGTTCCCGTATCTGCTTCTAATTATGTGAAATTATGTGACAACGTGTTATGCATGAATTACGTGATTTAAGAATTTGTTTAAGTGCTCGTTAATTGTTTTTGAGTTCGTTTAATACGGTTCATCAACCGTTTTATTTGTTAAGGGATCTGAGGGCCTAATTCGTTTAGCGCACCTTGGGTTCCGAAGGGCATAACTTGAGCTCGGGAATTCAGATTCGAATTCCGGAAGAAGCGTCGGACTCACAACGAAGAATGGAAGCTAGAGAACCCAACCTTGTATTTTTCTAACCTCGTTTGATCCCTCATTTTTCACCCGGAACAAGCCTCGTGTGACAGCTTTGCCATATCATTTTGACCATAACTCCCTCATTTGTTGACCAAATTAGGTGATCTTTGGGCCCAATTGCTCCTAACTTAATCCCCTTTCTTCCCTTACCCTTTTCATTTCGGTTTTCAGCAGAAAAAGGGGAGAGAAGCAGCAGCAAACCGAGAGGAGAGAGAGAGAAGGAAGCTTCATGTCATTTTTCAATTTCCAAGCTCATTTCTCGTCGGATTCGGCTCAAATTTGAAAGGTAAGTCCGGTTTTGTATTCTCCATCCCTTCCTCTTTATTTTAAGTCTAGATTTGCTAGATTTGTTGATCATTTGAGCATGCTTTGGCTAAATTGGTGAATAGTAAGGGTTTGATGGGTTTTGTGATCTCTAGCTTGTTCTCTTGTGAATTCTTTGAGTATGAAGCATGATTAATGTTCCTAAGACATCATTTATGAGTTATATGAGCTTTCTTGAAGTGTTGGTTGAGAATTCTTGAGTTTTCCATTAATGAGTTTGAAGATTGGTATGAATTGATCTCTTTTCTTCTCTAGCTTGTGTTGTTGCCTCTTTGGATCATTTCTTGACTTGGATTGTATGATTTCTTGCTGATTAAACCTTCCTTTATATGTTATATTGATGTTAATTTGGTTGGCTTTGAGTTTTTGGTGAGTCAAGGAGCAAAATTTTGAGTTTTTTGGCCCTTGACACAAATCCAAGGAGGTGGATTTTCCTTTTGAAAAAAATCCACCGGGGTGGATTTGAGGCAGACCCTCCTAGAGCTTCCAGACCTAAATCCATGGGGGTGGATTCCCCTTTTGAAAAAAAATCCACCGGGGTGGATTTAGGGCAGTGGCTCCATTCGCTCCGAACTTTGTTTTCTTGTTTCTTTTCACTTTTTTCTTGCTTTCCTCACCCCTAATTTGATCCCCACGCTTTGCTAACATGTTGTATTATGTGTTATGATTATTGAATTAAGTTTATGGATTCATTTGATATGAAACGTGCAAGATATGATTTTATATGCTCCATATGCTACCATACGTGCATACTTGAATTGATGCTCAACTTATTCACTTTGTGTGACCTCTTCTTGCTAATTTTATGACATGTATACATTGATAATATGTTGTAATACGTTTTATCTTGTATAATATGAAGTTGTGATCGAATTTAGTTGCTCGTTCTTGATTTATACTCTCATGTATTCTTAAGTGACTTAAGTGCTTCTCGATATGCATGAACGAGCTAGTACTTCATTTATTCGTTTAATATGCTAATCTTTTGTATATATTATGAGTTGAGTGATATGATAACATATTGATTTATGTGTTAATTTGAAAGTATTTGATTTATGGATCCATTTAACGTGTAATAAATGGCCTACGTGTTTCATATGTGCTTATACGTTGCATGCATGAACCTAAGTGATGCTTAATTGCTTTGGATGGTAATTTCTTGATCCTTTCATGACTTACATGCATATTTAATTTATTATATGGCATGTTAGGTGTGTTATATGAAATTCATGAAGTCATTTAGCGTAATTTATGGAATTTAATATGTGTTATGAATTTGCATGCGTTAAATGACCTCTCATTGTAATTCTTATGCATCATTTGCATTCATATGCAAATGCCGAGCGTTTAAATGGTTCATGTTGAGTCTAAGTATGTCCCTTGTCTTTTGTTTTGTCTTTAGGTCCGTTTCGTGGTTGACGGGGAGGTGTTTTAGAAGTGTTTTGGTTCTTTGCGTCCGGTGTGGTCGACAAGGTGAGGTTTTCTTCCTTTTTAGTTAAATGACCTACAACCCTACATGTATTTTAAGCCCGCATGCGATATACGTATATATATAATTAAGTAAATACGTGTTCGATTAGTATTTTGTGGGATTTGCCCCTTTTGCTATGAAATATTGAAAAACACTTTTATATATATATGTAACCTATTTTATGTTTATTCGATTTGAAAAGGGTTGGAGTGTGTGAACGTTTTGAAAATAGCGAGAGATGCGACTTTGAATTAGAAGTCGGAAAATTCTGAAATTTTGAAATTAATAAGACTATGAATTCTGACTTTTGAAATGGGCCCGGGGAAGTGGTATGTGATTCTCGGGTCGACCACGGGATCGCCGAGCTCTCTCATCAACACAACCTCATTTTGATTTAGGGAAATTCGCCCATCCTCGGGAGTTCGAGGGGAAGGCGGTTTCTTGATTACAGGCGGTTGCCGGGGAGCGGGTAGGATCCCCCGACTCACATGTTCTGACGGGAGAACGGGGTTGAGTAAACGTTAACTCATCCCCAAACGGTGAAAGGGTGGATTGTTTGTGAATTTTGCTTTATTTTGATTTCGTTTATGCTTTGAAAGGAGTTAGAAGGGTTTGAACTCGTTCTCGCCGAGTCTTTGATTTCTGCTTATGTTTGTTGTTCGTGAAACGGGAGTGGACTTGGATAATTGCTAAAACTTGGTTATTTTGGGCTTTTGCCCTAAAATCTTTTATATATTTATTATCACGGGCTAAAATGATTTAGATTGCAAAAACCACGCCTTGGTTCATGAACTTTCTGATTTGAGTATGCTCTGTTCTTATATTACGTACGTGTGAGTGTGTTAGCCCCCTCACCAGTCATTAGGACTGACCCCTCCTCGTTGTTTTCTTTTCCCTTTTTTATTCTTTGAGTTGCAGGTTCTTGTGGAGGTTGTTCGTGCTAGGCGGCGGTCGTTTCTTTTGAGTTTTGGGTCGTTTAGTGAGTTCATGCATTGTTTTAGTTTATGTTTGTTCCTTTGAATTTTCGAAACATGTATAAGACTTTAAATTTGGAATTTAGTATATTTGTATAGGATATCTCGCTTCATTATGGTTTATTTGATTAATTTTCGAGCATTAATATATGTATGTATGAATCCTGGTGCTTCCGTATGTGTAATTGTTTATTTTCACGCACTCTGATTTAGGGTCTAGACCGCCTAGCCTAGGTGAGATTTTGTTTGTCACCCATTCGCCGTGGCTTGGTGCGTGTGCGGAGTTTCTATTTCGTTACACTTGTCGGGCTACGGTGCGGGGGGTATAGTGCCTTGCGCTCTGGGGTGCTACAGCAACAATATCCTACAATTCACAATTCAATTCAGATAGAAATGCATGCGGGTTAGTGAATGTATATGTCACATAGCACCAACTGCACGTATATGATGCAAAATGTAACACATAATTGAACGAAATTTAAATCAATCACATTCAACAATATAATTTCCATAAAACTTTAACAATTAAGGTTCATGATCAATGCAATTACCCGTTGACAAGTTATTCCTGAGCCGTTCGAACTATACTTGACACGACACGACGCAAGAAACCCCGGTTTTGCAACCTGGGGCTCTGATACGACTTAAGGATGTAGCGCCCCAAACGGAAGGCACCACATCCCCCGCACTATGACCAAAATCCGGTTACGAAATGGGAAGTCCGTACCCGAATCCAAATCATAGCGAACGGGAGACCAACTCACACACTATGCTAGGTGGGATCTAGAACCTCGAAACCAAGAAGACAATTCCACAAGATAAAAGTATGTGCGGAAGCAGAACATAAGGACAATAATGAAATAAGCAGCAAGTGACGGGTTCAACTAGCATAGATACCTAGTCCCGAAATTTCAAACATAAATCATAAATTATAAATCACAATTCACGGGTTCAATCTATCCCTAGAAGCCTGTCCCGAATCAATATAACATAATCATAACAATTCATATATAAATCTGTAACTTATTCAATTTACAATATGTGTGAAGTGACCCAAACTTGACCACACGACTCGACTGACTCGAAAACCCGCGTAGCACTCCAACACCTGCAAGAGACATTGAAAACAAAGCCGGGTTCAGTCTAAAGGAGACTGGTGGGTATAAAACAGGGCATAATATAATCCCGTGCGAGGTTTTTGAGATATTTCCCAAGTGGGTGAAAACAAAGAAAAGCAACGCTTGGTATTACAACAATCAAGCTCGATCATTAATTACATTCATAAGGTCATTACGTGAGCCCGGCGAAAGGGCGAATTCTCCAACCTTCACCTCGTGTGTGCGCATATTTATTCGTTCTTTATGATCATGCAATAATCAATCATTCATTTATTCATACGATCATTCAATCATTATCATTCATTCATACATTCACAATCATTAACACTTACACCTTTTTCCTCCGGGTGGTGGACGGGTTAGAAAGACCCAGCTACCTCAATCATTGACCAGTGGGGTGTCATGAGTTCCCCAAAGGTGCTGAGCCCCCTTCCCTCGCTAATCTCCTAGCGAGTTCCGGAATCTGTAATTTGGTTGGGACTAGCACACGGGGTCCCCGTCAGCCCTTGCTTCCCCGGTTCGCCACGTGCATCAAGTCCCAGGGCCCCCATATTTGCAATCAATCATTACTCGCCAAAACATTAGGTAAGGTGCTTAGTAAAGAAAAGGGCTTAATGTTAAAATCATTGACTCTTCAAAAGACTCGATATATACGTATAATAGTTTGTCTTAAAACGTTACACATTGGGAATATATCGGGTCGAGTTAACTAATAGAAGAGAAACCCACCTGGTTACACCTTAGCGGACAAGACCAAGAAGAAAAGAAGACTTGAAAGTAACCAATGAACCCGGTAGATCTCCGCCCTGGAGAAAACTGTACAAGGACAAGGTAGTGTACTCGTGAGACTTAAGACTCCAAATGAACCATATAAGATGTACGACAATGCTTTAACATGATATGACATGCATAAGAGACCTTAATATGTTATGAAGATGTTCATGTGCACAATTAATGCCATTTAGACAAGTAACTAATTCAATCTCACATGACGTGAATAGATCGTGTCCGTTCATTATCCTTCCTTCATTATGTAGTATTCATTCATTCAATATCCAATTCATAATACATTCTTACACGTGTCTACAATGCATATGCATCATTTTGAAGTGCAAGAAATTCACTAAACACATGAATGCATTAGTTACAAGAAGAGCCACATTCCAGCACTTAAATGTTTATACATATATGTCACGTTTGATCAACACAAAATAATCCATAACATTCAAGGCACATCATATCATATCATAATTATAATTTGAAGCAAAATATACCAATTAAAACACATAAGGAGGTCAAGGGGATGAAAGGAACGCAAGAAGATGGATTTTGGTGAAAGTTGACAGTTTTTGGAAACAAACAAGCTGTAGAAAATTGAAGATATCTCGAGTTATAGAAGTTGGAATTAATCTTTGTTTGTTGTAAATGAAACTAGACACATATATCTTTAAAATGGTATGTGGCTCGAATCGTGGTTCAAAACGAGGTGAAAATGGCGTAGGTTTGAAGTTGGACCAATGCAAAAATTTGGCGAAGTGGCGACACAATTTTAAAACAATCATATCTCATAAATGAGAAATGATAATGAGGTGATTCCAATTGGAGGATGTTTTAGACTTCAAGAGGTTTCCGTGGGTTTAAAAATCAGGTCAACCGGAGCTTGTACGAGGTCTGCACGGCCGTGTCGATATTGGTCTGGAAACTGACACGGCCGTGTCGGATTTAAAAAATTCAAACTCGAAGTTGTGACACGGCCGTGTTGGAAATGAACTGGGGTTCAACACGGCCGTGTTGGGTCATCTTCTTTGAAAAAAAGCAACAAAGAAGCAGGGGTTCGACAGGAATTGGTCCAAAATCACCCCAAACCTCGTTCCAACCAAATAATACACCAAATTCCATCAAAATAAGCATATATAACATATAGGCATCAATTTAAATCGCATATAAGCACGTTGGGAGGAAGTTATCGCATTTAGGCACTATTCATCAAATCACCATAACCATGGAATCAAGCAAGAAAAAGGAAATTCAATCGGTAGAAACGAAGTACAAGAAGAGAGGAACATATTACTTACCTTGAATCGTTGATTGCGTAAGCGAGGAAGTCGGAACTTGAGCTTGAAAGGTCCGGTTGAGGTTTTCCTTTTCTTTCTCTTCTCCTCTCTCTTCTTGTGCTGAACGTGAAAGTGGGGAAAGGAGAAAGGGCTTGGCCTTTTTAACTTGGACAAAACACGGGTAGGGTCGAACGGGCAGGGTTTAACGGTATCCGATCCACACAGATCGGATTTAAAACGGTTGGGCAATCAAATGGCTTAAGAAATTAAATGGTTAGTCCATTAAATCCGAATTATTGAAACGAACTCAATGTTAAGGTTAGGATTCGAATCCGAATCCCCGAGCTCAAAATAGCCATGAACGGCCCAAACACCCTAATTTCAAATTAGGTCCCTAATTGCAAATATTGGACAATTGAGTCCAAGTACATTTTAAATAAATTCTAAGACACACATAATTAAAATAAACTTACATTCACATAAATCACATAAGTACAGAATAAAACTCTCCTGTAACGCCTTACCTGGTTAGTCTCGAAAACATGGGGCGTTACAACATGATACTAATATGAGATGATCATGGGTATCCTATCTTATGTGCAATTATGGGAGCCACTCCATAATTGCTAGTTCTAACATTCATGCCACGTTAGACAGTTCATATCACATAGGGGTACAAAATTTAATGAAAAACCCTATCTATTACATTAATAGAAACCCTCCTAAACATTTTGAGGGGTCTTCTCTTATGGCCACCGTTCTTCACGTGTTCCTTGTGGATCCCTCTTGCTCCTTGGGTGTTTGTCTCCAAAATGAAAAGAAACATCCTCACTTCCTAAGTTCTACTCTCTTAACATAAAGTAATATGGCTCAATCTTCATATTGACCATAGACAAGTACACGGGGCATACCCCGACCCAAAAACAATAATAAGGAAAGCCACATAATAAACACATAATAGTACGCACATAAGTAAGGCTCCAACCGCAATTGAAATAACGCAACTATGGGGCTCCGACCCCAATTAAAATCATCCATGTGTAGAAATTAAAACATTCATAAGACTAACTCATGATCACCTAAACTAGCATGCTCCCGCTTGAATTTAAATTTACCAATTAAATTTAAAATTTCCTTGACTTCACGTTACAATTAACTTAAGTAATTTGAATATTAGTTCATTATTCAAGAATTTATTCAAAACACGAATTCGGATCATGACAAAACTCAATTAATTTCAAAAATTAAATTTTTGTCAAAATATCATTCAAAGTGATATTTAATATTTTCTCGAAAAATTAGAACTTGATTTTAATTCATAAAGTCCCAAATTTTATGATTATTTCAAATAAATAATTTTATAAAATTAAAATCGAATTCTAAAATAAAATCAGATTTTACAAAAATGGGATTTTATGAACCTGGAGAAACACGAAACGAAAATAGGTTTCGGGACGCCTAGGCGAAGAGGCGGTTGTCGCCCACGTGCGCGCGTGAGCAGGTAATGCCCGCGTACACAGCGTGCAAGGGCATCCCGGAACCGCCCGCCCATTCCCGCACGGCTGCGCGAGCGGGCAGAGCTAGGCGGATGGGCGGTCTTGGGCGGAACGGCACGCAGTCACGGCTAGGCACGCCTAGGCATGCCCGAGCGACCACGCGCGGCGGGTCTCGGCAGGTGGGGGACGGCGTGTTGCAGCCCCATGCGCGTACTTGATGCGCGCAATCCCACGTGCTATCGCGTACGGATGACCCGTTCTGCTTTGTTCCCGTTTCGAAATTTCAACAAATTCAAGCAATTCAATTTCGAATTATGTCAGTTCCAAATAATCCAGATTAAAATAGTTTAGAATCAGATTAATACGAAAACAGTTTTTCAGTAATTTTCAAGAAACAGTATTGATCCGACAGGTTCGTATTTCAAACAAAAACCAAGAATACATAACATATATCCAAATTCAAGAATTTTCATCAAAATTCATAAAGCAGTAAAGATACAATACGAATGTTGCAAGGTGGCTCTGATACCACTTATTGGAAAACAGCAGAGTAAATGCAGCGGAAGTTTAAATTTTTTTTCTAAAAGGGATCTAAAAACTTGCAATGTTCGTATCATAATGTTGGGACTCAAGAAACTCACACGAATTGTAGCTTTCTTGAAACTTATTGAGCCACCCTCAAACGTTCTTCATGCGGCATGAAAATCCCCATGTGTATTAATCCACACCAACCTAGATTCAAATCATGCCAGTGAGTATGCTAGTACTATAACATGTGTATTAAAGAAGCAAGAAACGAGTTAAAGGAGAGCAAAAGAATTATCCCCAAAATTCCATGAAGGTTGGACGTGATTCCCAAATCACGTGTAAGCCCAAAAAAATCGAACCCCTTGCCTTTTTATAGTGTAGGGTTCGAACTCTACTAGGTCAAGTAGGAATCAAATTCCTACTTTTTCTTGTCTTCTATTCTTTCTTTCTCTCCAAGTAACTAATATCTTACCTAATATAAAATATTTATTCTTCTAGAAAGAGTGTTCCTAACTAATTAGGAATATTTAATTATTCTAGCAATAATTAAATATCTCATTCTAATACTTTATTAGAATAATAAAATAGAAGATATTTATTTATTTATTTATTCTAATCAAATTAGAACAAGTAAATAATTAAATACTTAGAATTAATTCTCCAATTAATTCTTTCAAGGACTTTAGAATTAATTCACCAATAATTCTAACGGGCCGAAATTAATTCTCCAATTAATTTTATTTTGGTTGTATAATTAATTCTCCAATTAATTATATTTAGGGATATATAATTAATTCTCTAATTAATTATGTCTTGGCTTTATAATTAATTCTCCAATTAATTATATTTGGGCTAATAATTAATTCTCTAATTAATTAACACATGATCCAATTCCACAATTGGATTCACACGTCCCAAGCATGCTCTCGAACCCACACGTGTACTTTACACTGTGGTCTCATTTCGATCAATTATTTGATCTTTCCATAATACCCTTTGAACCCGGTATTTGTGTGTGACCCTCTAGGTTCAATTTCAGTTAGCAATGAGTCTAATCCTCGCCTATGGAGTTAAGAACTTTTTTCATGTGTCATTCCCATAATGAAAAAGTTCTTAACGGCCTCATCGGATTAGAGGAGTTCTAGACATGCACACGTAATGGAAACACACAAAACACGTATTAGCACATAAGAAGTGTTCGCCTGTGATTATAATCATTCGTATATTATTCAAAGATTGTCTGTGATATAGGGAAAGTCCCGAAGCATAACAACTTTCTAGGGCACTATTCCCAACATTTCCTGGTTGATCATCCAATTCCAGCAAAGTGGGAACTATCCGATGACTTTCCCGACGAAGAAGTCTTTTTTGTCGAGCCTTTACCAACTTGGATAATGTTCTTTGATGGATCGGCTCGATCAAATGGAACAGGAGTAGGAGTGGTTTTTGTCTCTCCGGAAAGGCTTGTTTTAACATACTCCTTTGTTTTGGCTGAATTATGCTCAAATAATGTTGCTGAGTACCAAGCTCTGATTATTGGACTTCAAATGGTACAAGAAATGAAGATTCTCAGTCTAGAAGTGTTCGGTGACTCTAAACTGATAATCAACCAACTCCTAAATGAGTATGAAGTCAAGAAAGAATTTGATCCCCTACTATCAACAAGCGTCGGTTTTGATAACAAAATTTAAGAATATAATTTTTAGTCATATACCAGGGAAGAAAATAGAATAGTTGATGTTTTGGCTAATTTGGCGATTGTTATGGCTTTGTCAAAAGGGGAAACAACAATTGTGCCCGTGTGCAATCGTTGGGTTGTGCCATCATCGAGTGGATCTAATATTGAGAATATACATGCCATATCAATCTCGGTTGACAAAGAGGAAGATTAGAGGACTCCGTTGATTGATTACTTGAAGCACGGAAAATTATCATCAGATCCTCGACATAAAACTGAAGTGCGTTGAAGAGTTCCTCGCTTTGTTTTATACAAAGATACTTTGTATCGATACTCTTTTAAGGGAATTTATCAACGTTGCTTAAATGGTAAGGAAAGTTTCGAAGCTATGGCAGAAGCACATTCTGGAGTATGTGGAGCACATCAATCAGGTCCAAAACTACATTTTCGGATTAAAAGAATGGGCTATTACTGGCCTACTATGGTTAAAGATTGCTTGGATTATGCAAGGAAATGTGAAGCATGTCAGATACACGCCAATCTCATCCACCAAGCTCCTGAACCTTTACATCCAACAGTAGCTTCATGGTGATTCGATGCGTGGGGCTTGATGTAGTGGGTCCAATAACTCCTAAACCTTCAGGTGGTCATTCCTACATATTGGCAGCTACTGATTACTTCTCAAAGTGGGCAGAAGCAGTACCCCTTAAAGAGGTGAAATAAGAAACAGTAGTTGAGTTTATCCGAAACAATCTGATTTTTAGATATGGGGTGCCTCGATACATCATCACTGATAATGGTAGACCCTTTTACAACAAAGTTGATGGACGAACTATGTGTGCAATTTGGCTTTAAACAACATAACTCGTCAATGTATAATGCAGCTGCAAATGGTTTGGCGGAGGCAATTAACAAGACTTTGTGCAATCTCTTGAAAAAAGTTGTGTCTAAGTCAAAAAAGGATTGGCATGAGAAAGTTGGGGAAGCGTTATGGGCATACCGGACAACACATAGAACCGCTACTCAAGCTACCCCTTACTTGTTAGTTGACGGAGTTGAAGCCGTTCTACCTTTGGAAAGCCAAATACCATCACTTCGCATAGAGATTCAAGAAGGTCTTACTCCAGAGGATAATGCTCATCTCAAACTTGAAGAGTTGGAAGCACTTGATGAGAAGAGACTTGAAGCACAACAACAGCTTGAATGCTACCAAGCCCGAATGACGAGAGCATTTTACAAGAAAGTGCATCCGCTATCATTCCAAGTAGAGGATAAGGTCTTAGCAGTGAGAAGACCAATTACTATCACTCAGCGTATGGGAAACAAATTCATGTCAAAATGGGACGGTCCGCATGTAGTAAAGGAAGTGTATACAAATGGTGCCTACAAGTTTCTCGACAAGGATAGCTTGCGCATCGGACCTATAAATGGTAAATTCTTGAAGAAATATCATGCATGATAAAGTAGAATGCTCCTCCACGCACGAGCCTAAACCGCATGTCACTCCTGATCCATATGAGTATAAACTATGTACGGTAACCACCAATGGTAAAGTATGTGGCTAAACTGCTAACTTACTCCACTAAAGATGTTTCATGTGGTTAATATGATAGATATCTCAACTTGTCCAGGGTGGTTCAGCAATGGATACTCCTGGCCCACATGAGTATAAACTGTATATGGCTCCCTCCCCACCCCCCTCAAAAAAAGTTAACCTTTTGAACTACGTTATGACTTGATACCTTTTAAAAGGGTACGTAGGTAGCTTAGATATCCTCTAAGTTCAGTCACACTTTGCTTTGATCACAAGTTGAATAAATTTTCAACTTTAATTTGATTTGTACTTTCTTGTTGGAAAGAACAATCTTCAAGTAAATATGAAATTATAAGTTGAATTCAATCTTAGCTTTGCCTTGATTTGTGTTCCCTTGCTGAGTTGAAAGCTCTTCAAGTTGAAATAAGTTCATAACTTTGCTTGGATTTGTGTTGATTTGTGTTTTCCTGTTGCATTGAAAGTTCTTCAGGTAAATATCAAATTGCAAATTGACTAAGTGAAGGAATTACGGTGTTGTTTACTTCTTCGTGAAAGTAACATCCTAGAGTTGTGTTATTCTTTTTCTGATATGATGATATTATGAACAAAGAAAAAATATGTTATCGAAAAGTTACAAGATAGAAAAAAAATAAATTCTATTAAGTAAATTTGAAGTAATGACGTTCATGGTACATTGAATCCTAAGCTAGGGGGGGGGGGGGGGGGGGAACAACGGTCCTAGCTACTCTTAAACAAAACCTAAGCGAAAAAAGGCGGCCTAAGAACTATCAAGTAAACGGGTTCAAGTCCTTCAAGGTTTCCTTGGCTACTTCAAGAAGATCAGAGGCATTCTTCACATCTTCAAGTAGTTCATCATTTGCTGGGGAAGCTTTCTCGAGGGTGGTAATCTCTTGTTCAATTTCACCAATTCGATCTTGAGCACCTTTGAATAGGAATTGTTATCGCTTCAATGATGATGAAACCTCCTCTCTTTGCTTCTTTAAATTAGCAATCTCCTTCTTGATGCGCTTTAGATCATCCTTGATTGTTTTGATGTGATCTATTTCCTTGGCATGATTTGCTTGTGCATCCTTGAGGCGATCTTTAGCTTCATTTAGCTGCTGAGAGGAAAATGCTTCAGACGCTTTTTCTGAATACTTTGACTTGGCCTCATCATAAGTATCTGCTTTTGCGAACAAGATCTTCAAGGAATCCTCTATATGGGAAGTGTAAGATCCATCATGTTTCTTCATTTTTGCAATTACCACGTAGACTTCATCTTTGATGGAGGAAATAGAATCAAGAGGTGTGTCGGATATCTTCTTCGAAAGGTCATCCCATAATAACTTGAGGAATTGCTTTGTTCGATCGATGATAAATTTAGCCCCTTGAAACACCGATACCTTAGGATGGGGTAGATTTTGCTTCTTTTCAGTAGGCTTCGGTGCTCGCTCTTGAATTTCCTTCTCAAGTGGAGTATCTACCTCTAAGGAATTTGGCCCCACTGCTGAACATTGACTGTATTGGGACTTTTGGGTATCTTCAATATTTATCATCTCATGCTCCAACTGTAAAGAAAAAGTAAGGTATGAATAAATGACAAGTATAAAGATCAAGTAAAGATAAAATTGAAGAAAAAAAATTCAACCTTATTGGCAAACCGATCAAGCGAAGGTTGACTTGTATTCTTTTGCCTTTTCCAATGATGCTCGCTATCACCACTCCCTTCGCCAGGACCATTCGATGCCTTTCGTTTCTCTCCTTCATTCGGGGTTTCGACATCAAGTAACTTCAGGTCGATTAGTTTGGTAACATTGTCTTCAAAAAAGTTTTCATGAATTTTTGACCACCATTCCTGGTAACTATCGAAAAAGAATCTCTTTGCATTTTGAGGAATTGCAGGAAAATACACCGAGGACATGGAATTGGCTAAGGTGCTAACACGCCAGTGGTTGGTTCCTTCCTCCAAAGTACACTGCCAGATATTATTTTTGATAACTCCAGGTACTTCTTGATAAAAGCTGAATTGACGACTAAATCGATAGGGACTGTACGGCTCAATGATAAATTGCCTACCCCTCCTCAAGGTCAAATAACCGGATTGAATTGCGGCAAAGTAATTTTGTTTAAGTTCATGACCTCTCCCATTATCAGTGTGATGAAAATTTCCCCATTCTTTGACCATGTTGCAACTCCAAGATACAAGTTCGGCTTTATGAATCTTCTTGCGAGCTTGTTTTGCATCATAGTATCTTGCACCTCCTTCACCGGAATATTGAGTCATGGATGGACCGTGTACTTCTTGGCTTAGTGGGAAGTGAGTTTTGAAGTAATACGCTAACCAGCCGTAAACGAAGTGGATAGGGAACGGAGAGTCAACTCTAATGGGTCATGAAGCCATTGATAATCTGTTAAGCCCTTTGTAAATGCTGGCCAAGACAGGGACTGCTAACTCCACTTTTTGACCAACCTCCATAGTACTTACAATTTTAAAGGTACTCAAACAGATCACGCCAGCAGTGTCACAAGGCAAGGCAAAGGCACAAATCTAACATGATAAGTAAGCGGCCAAGTAGACTTCTTCCTTCAAGCTTCCTTTGAGGCCAAGTTTAGGAAATAGTTTATCTTCCGTAGAATTCCATGCTTCGGGGGCACCAATATCTCCTTGTGGGTTATGAGTTTGCTTGGAACGACCATTCTTCCTATCTTTGCGAAGAGGCGGTTGGGGATATCTCCAAGTTCTCTTGCACCAAAAGTTCACCCAAGATTCGATTGTAACTTGAGAAACTTAGCTCCTTCGGTTATCTCCCTTCAGAGAGTGGTAAAATTCGAATAGATACTTGCACGAACTAGGTACAAACATGTTTCCCTTGTGATCATGGCCAGTAAGTTCCTTGGTATCAGGGACTACTTCGTCATAGATCAGTCCGGTCATAGGAAGACCCGCCAAATTATGTAAGTCCCGTAATGATATTGATAGTTTGCCGAATGATGTCAAGAGGGTATTTGTAGATGGGCACCATGCTTTGATAAAGGCTTTGATGATTTCAGAGTTACGATCGTAGGTGTATAAAGAGGCACGTACTGCATCGTGTAGTTAAACATCGTTTAACTTGTCTCTGCATCGGCTAAGGATATCTTCAGTCCACTCCCAGTATCCGTCAATAAAGCGAAATTCACCATCAAATTTGAGATCGTCTCCCCACTTAGCTTTTCCTTTGATAATTGCTCGACCCAATGATGGTAAGTAGTCTGGCCCTTCGGTAAGTTGATGGTCTGCAGCCTGTAGAGCCCACACCTTTGATGTCTTGTTTATGGTAATTCATTGGGACCACTCGTTCAAGCGTATTGATGTAAACAACTTTGGCCAACGGCCTCCGTATGGACCAAGTAAAGAGTTGTGTACCTCCAAGCATGTGGCCTTCTCCTCGGAGTGCTTCTCGTCGTCAAGAATCGCCAAGTGCTTAACGCCGGAAGAAATTGAAATATCTTTGAAGTAAACCATCGTAATCTTCAAAAAGAAGAAAAAGAGAAGAAAATCAAGTTACGAAGAAAAAAAGCCTTGGAATAAAAAAAAAAAGAGGAAATAACCTGGACATACTAATTACCAACGAACCGCAAACTGGATGAATTTGCCGAAGTAATGCCGCGAATTTGATCCTGCTACTCTTCGGATTAATTACTCGAACTTCTCAATGATCCACCACTACGTAATTACTCCAAATTGTGATTTCTGCTTTCCTCTGCAAATTCTCCTCGAGATTATGTTTGGATGTGAAGATTATGGACTAGGGGACAACATGTTTATAGGCATGGGGGCAATGAAATTCCTTTTCGGATTTAAAGTCTAATTCCATTGGGATTATGAATACCAATCTGGGTGGACTCTATGAAAACGGTGCAATGGTGAGTTCATGATGCGAATACTAAGTCTAATTGGATTCTACAAAGATAATGTGATGATGCATGGTTAACCTGGAGTCCTATGAAGACATGAACTCATATTATAATTTCAAGAGTTCAAATTTAAATGGAGAGTTCACGCATGAGGGAATTTTCTGGAACGTGGCTGCATGAATGTTAACCCAATTTCCTTAACAACCTAAGATTCCTAAATACATAAGGAATCTTTCTTTAGTTTGAAGAACTGCGTATCCGGTTAAAATTAAATTCCGAATTCTAATAGAATTGTAGAAGTTTAATGGGATGCAGTTTATATTAATTTGAATGAATCATGCATGGAAGCCGCAAATTCTCATGCAAATGCAAATTGCAAAGAAGTCTTATATTAACTTAATTTCATAACTTAATTGCCGGCGTGAATTAAAAATTCCTGATCATTCAAGGAGTTCGTGCGACACGTGATTTGATGATCTAAGATGATTTCAACTTTAATCTTATTTTGAGATTAAATTTGGGAATTAATATCATCATATTTAAAGTTCATTTAAATTTTCCAAAAAAAAAGAAAAAGAAAAAAATTGAAATTGGGAAATTAAAATACTTCAAGTCCCGCCTTATAAATATTCGACATGTTCTCCGTCGAGCCTTGAAGTGGGGGTATTTGTAGATGAATAAATAAACTTTAGTTTATTAATTTAATTTATTATTTAATATTTTGAAATTATCCTAAATTTAATTTCAAAGTTAAATAGTTAAATTTAAATTAATATTATAATGTTTTATTTTATCAACAAATCAAGTGATGACATGTAACAGTACAAGATCAGCCCAGTATCCAGATATTGTCCGCTTTGCACGCCCTTAATCGAAACGGCCTCACGGATTTGTTCTTCCTGATGGGTTAGGCCACCAAGTAAAACGCATCTACAAGGTAATGTTTACATCCCCCTTATAAGGAGGACTTCGTTCTCCTTCCCAACCGATGTGGGATGGTTGCACATCCATCCCCCCTAAGGAGAGCTCAGCGTCCTCGCTGAGGACCTGACACATCATCTTCCCGACACCGGCTCTGATATCATTTGTAACAGTACAGGACCAGCCCAGTCTGCAAGGTAAGGTTTCCATCCCCCTTAAAAGGAGGACTTCGTTCCAGGGTGGAGACTTCCGGATCGAATAGGCACCCGTATTACTCATGTCTCTTGTCAAGTGGTATTCCAGGTGAGGGTGTTTTCGTTCTAGTTATGTATGAATCCCTACGACCTTTTATGTGATAAGTTTTGGCCAAAAACCTAATGTATATATATATATATATATATATATTGTTTTCAAAGTAGAGTCATCGAGTAAATTCTTATCGAGTAAAGCATTTTCAAGGATTATGAAATATATTATGATTCTCATGACTTGAAATATTTTGACGAGATTATGCACATTGATCATGTTCATGTATTGGGCCCCGGGAAAATGTATGAATGCAGACCGGTTCGGCATCGGGCCGACGTATAGCTAAGCCATTGCACAAAGTACCCTTTGAGAATATTCTCGAGCGACCAAGGAGGCAGGAAGGCGGGATATTCTTGAGCCGATGGTCAACCCATCGAATGAGCGGGTAGGAGTCATGAGCCCCCGTCTCGATATTGCTATGGAATGGTTCGGGTCTGCAGGCCTGACCATTATGGAGGGAGAAGGTTGGAAATATTTTCATGATTATGATATGCACATGGTTATTAATGTTATGCACGGTGCGGGAAGGCCGGGGACACGGATTGCCCAAATGATCAAGTCTCATGTTATATGCTCGCATGTATTATTATGTATTGCATGATCACGTATTCAAAAGTATTAAGTCATGTTCATTGTACACGGTCGGAGTTTGGTTGGAGATTATGCAAGCTCACTCGCCGAGCCATTATGATTATTCATGAATTATAAACTTAAGGAATTTAATTTGAATTAGTCGTAAAGTCCGAGTATTATTTAGCTATTTTCTTACCCTTTGTGGGAACTAACATCGAATAAAACCTTACTCGGGATTTATGGTTTGCATGTGCCTGTTTCTATATATATGTATAGCTCCTGCTCACTCAGTCTTCTAAAGATTGACCCATCTTTCCACTCTTCCAGTTTCTTGCAGGTTTAGCTAGGCGGGAGTCGAGTCTTAGCTTGCTTGTTCGATTCACTTGTATATTTGAGTCACTTTTCACCATGTTATGATTTAATTGTATTTCCTTATGTATTTGGACTTGTGTGCCAAATTATGAGATTATTGGATGTTGATTCGGGACAGGTTGCATGTTTAGTTAAACCCGTTGTTAGGTTGCATACTGGATTTTAATTATGTTTATGGAATTATTGGGCTTGTAACCATCGTTGAAATCCATTCATGTTAACGTTATTGCTTCCGTACCACATTATGTCTATTCTGGATTAATTGGTACAGGGTTAGATTCCGCCTAGCCAGGATTGTTTTATTTTGTCACCCGTTCGCTATTAGTCGGGTTCATGCTTGAACTATCCATTTCAAGTGTGTTGTGCACCCATCCCACATCGGTTGGGAAGGCGAACGAAGTCCTCCTTATATGGGGGATGGAAACCTTACCTTGCAGATGCGTTTTCCTTGGTGGCCTAACCCATCAGGAAGAATAAATCCGTGAGGCCATTTCGATTAAGGGCGTGCAAAGCGGACAATATCTGCATACTGGGCTGGTCCTATATTGTTACAAATGGTATCAGAGCCGGTGCCAGGAAGCTGATGTGTCAGGTCCTCACCGAGGACGTTGAGCTCTCCTTAGGGGGGGGGGGGGTGGGTGGGTGGATGTGCACCCATCCCACATCGGTTGGGAAGGAGAACGAAGTCCTCCTTATAAGGGGGATGGAAACCTTACCTTGCAGATGTATTTTCCTTGGTGGCCTAACCCATTAGGAAGAACAAATCTGTGAGGCCGTTTCGATTAAGGGCGTGCATAGCGGACAATATCTGTATACTGGGCTAATCATGTACTGTTACAAATACCGTTCTCGTAGTCCTTCATGTTGTCGTTAACCCCAGGTATTCGAAACTTGTAATACAAACTCAACCCCTTGAAAACTCGGGGAGATTAAATTCGTACGTGTTTTTAACTAAGATGTCAATGGCGTTGTTCTCGGTCAATGATCAAGTGGATGCATATATATATAAAAGTTGTAGAAATGTATAATGCTAAGTGTAATATATATCTATACATATAAATATGTATATTTCCTAAATGTATGCATGAAGTATGTATATGTGTAAAGTCACTAAATTATGAAATTAGTTTAAATATATATATTTATATATATATGTATTAGAAAATATGATATGCTTAGGAATTATATGAATTAGGAAATGTGTATATGTTATGAAATGGAATGGAAGAAATTAAATCATGATACTTATATAAGCATTTAAATCACATATTCACATAATTCACATAAACATATTATTCAGATAAGCATGTAAAGGAATTTTAACTTTCAAAACTCACACGTGTGGCGCGCGTACCTGTACGATGAAATCACGGGGCGTCACATGACACGTGTCAAAGTGACATATTTTGACCAATTAAATCAAGTCTTGCAGTCAAAGAAAGCCAGGACAAATCATATGGCGACACTTGGCGTATTGCTTCACACCGACCAATCAAAGTGTTATATGATATTATCTCTTTAGAATAAAAAAATATAAAGAGGTAAATATTCATGTGATTTTATATGATATTATCTCTTTAAAAAAATAATAAAACATTAAAGAGGTAAATATTTATATGATTTATTTGATATTATCTCTTAAAAAAAATACAAGAAATAATTATTAAATAAAAGTTAACTTGAACCACAAGTCTTGAATTCCACACCTATATAAAGGGGTCATGTGCAGTTCATTCAACACACAACACAAGTTCAAGAAAGACTAAAAACCTTTCTACAAGTTCAAGAAAGGATTCTAAGCCATTCAAGGGTGTTCTTCCTCGAAGTTACCAAATCAAGGCGTTTGATCCGCTATCAAGGCGTTATACCGACGAATCGGCGTTATATTCAAGGTAAATCCACGGAGTTACCGACGAGTTCATCGGCGTTCTTGGCGGAATTATCCAAAATTAGGCATTTAATTCGTAAACAAGTCGAAGGACCTACGGATTAACGTTATCACAAGTTAAATTTGAAGTTGAGAAGAAGTTCAAACCATCAAATCCATCAAGGAGCGTTTGAAGATTCAACAACTTTAAATTTAAAGGAAGAATCAGAGGATCAAGCTGAAGATTGAAAACCTACTTTTACTTAAGTTTTCAAATATTTGTATTATCTATTTGGTATTGACTAAAAATCAATAAACGCGAATTTTTAGTGCAAACAATCACCGATAGGGAGAACTTTAAATTTTAACGGTAAAATCAATTAAATTTTGGAAGCAACAATAATTACACTCACAATTTTTTTAGGAGAAAATTACACGATAGTACCCTGTGTTACGCCTAACTCGCACATAAAACCCTAACATATATAACATCCATAATAACCATTTCGACCAATGCTACTCTATAATGCTCATAATTATAGCTCACTGATTTAAGAGTAACACAAGTATGCTCATCTATAAATTTTTTGGCATCAAACGCTAGTGTTTGTTGCTTCCCATCGCTGGTAGACTATGATGTACGGACACGGACACGGCGACACGGACACGACATGACACGGATACAGCGACACAGATTTTTTCTTGAATTTCCAAGTAAGGAGTGTCCGACACGAGTGTCCGACACGACACGACACGACACGACAAAATGATATATTTAGAAGTGTCCGTGCATCATAACTGGTAGATCTATAAGGATACTAGTATTGGTTAAATGTTTTTAACTTTCAATTTATAATATTAATAATTTTCAATGCTTTTAACTTTCAATTTATAATATTAATAATTTTCTGTTTTATTATAGTCCTGTATCTCAATGCAGCTCTATAGTTCGAGCAGAGAAAATGACACTCTTTCCACTAATTCATGACAACAGAATAACATAGGTACAAGTAACTTCGATTTCTCCAATCTCCCAGTCAACAAAGACATATTATTATTATTATTATTGATTATAATTTATAACACCAAACATTATTCAACAATACCTCCAGAAGAGGCAAACAGTTCAGCTCAAAACGCACACACAAACTCGCAATTAATAAATGAAGTCTGAAATCTCAAAACAACACAAAGGCTTACACAGAACCGCTTTTTATTCAATCTCAAGCTTCCTCGTGTCCGATGAGGGCCAAAAGCATTTTCTCATAGTCTCCAGAAGTATCCTTGGCAATGGCATGTTCAAGTGGTACGCTGTTCCTTTTGTGATAGGCATCTTTAATTATCTTCATGTCGACCTCGGCCCTTGTGCCTACAACTCTAGTAAGGGCTCCTTCATCAGTTCCCTGCTTGTTGATAGCAAGCCGAAGAACTTTTTCGAAGTACTTCTCAGGGCAGACCAAGCACTCGATTGTGGCAATAAGTATTACCACGAACTCGTTTTCAGAGTCACCTTCCAAATCCTGCAAACACAATAGACTCAATAGGTGCGTGTGGAAATGCAATAGCATGAATAAGTATACATGTGTGTGTGGATTGTGGAAATTTAATACCCTTAATAAGAATATTTGTGTGTGTGCGTGGAAATGCAATAGCCTTAATAAGAAAATGTGCGTGGAAATGCAATAGCCTTAATAAGTTAATTTAGTTTAAAAATCAGAAACATCCCCTTTTGGTAATCAAGATTTAATGAAAGTTAGGAAAGCTTATTAAAGAAACTTGCATCACATCAACAATTTCAAAACTTCACCCGAATTTGATTTGAAAATTATATAACTTTTTGGACAAAGTCAAAAAATGGGCTAACTCTAATATAGAAATAAGTTACAAGGGAGATATGTGTAATATCGAAATCCAGAGGGGATATTTCTGTAATTTGTGTAGTTTATATATATATATATATATATATATATATATATATATGTTAAAATAGAATGCATACCTTCTCAATATTATTTCCAAATAAGTTTTTGTACTGGTTGAGTGTTGCATTAATCTGGGCTTTACTCCGTGTGGTCAAAATCCTTATCACATCCTCACAGCTGTAGTCCTTCTCTGAGATTTTCTCATGGAGAAGTTTAGCTTCAGATTTTGCAAGAACCATGTTCACATCATCTCCTCCATAGCGATATGCAGTCACAAGAGGCACCAAAAGCTATAGAAAAAACATAATATGTAAAATTGAATACCCAAATGATCGAAGGATTAAAAAATTTACATGACACATTTTTTTACCTTACGGAAGTCTCCGGATGTGTGATAAGCAACATCCTCCTCAAGTGATCTCTTGAAACGAGCGTGATACGCCTCCCTTGCAAGAATCAGCTCTTTTGGAGACCTAGTACAGGCTATCTCAACAAGAACTTGATTGCTCTTTGTCCACCTCTTTGTAGCTTCATTAGCCAAGTATGCATCACGCTCCGCAGGGTCAAGCGTCCAAATCAATACAACCCTCTGAAAGTCGATAACATAAGCAATTTCATATTTTATCCGGTTATGTTTATATTTGAAAATGAAAAGGATACGACAACTAAAGAAAGACATAATCAAACCTCAAAATCGCTGGAAAGTTCTTTATCCAATGCTTTGAGCAGATCTTCTCCATAAGTAGATGCATAAACTTCCCTGATTAGTTTGCGTTGGGCAGCATTTCTGTGGGCCAAAATTGATATGATCAAATGCTCATTGGTTCCCCATCCTGCAATTTCATCGAAGTCAAATTGCATCCACAACAATCATAATCACTGATCAGGGATGATGCGAGAAAGCATGATCAAATGGCATAAATATACGAAACTAAATAATACAAGATTACCAAAAAATTACAACCTATAATTTAAATCGTTTATCCAAGACATTTAGGTAGTACAAAACAGGGCAATAACCCTCCCATAAACATTCAAAATGGTACAGATTCTTAGATCCAAAGCAGATGTCCTTTTCTTTTACTTTTCTAAAGCAAAACCCATCACATGACAAACATCAAATATCACCCATATATCAAAACGAACTCACAGAGTTGCTCTCTGAAGTAGATCATATGAAATGTAAAACAACGAACCCAGAAAACAATCCATTTGTGCCTTACTGACTATCCAGCTCCGATCATCACATTTTCTGATAGATCTAAGCAACTATAACAAGTGATCGTAATGATAGTAGCATAAACCATACGATCCACATGAACACCCATAAACTGAGCAGAAAACAGAGGAATATACTCAAATCAATCAATAATTTAAAAAACTTCAGTGAAACGGAGCCGATTGATACCTGAAAACGCTTTGTGGAGCTGCTCGCAGTCTTCCTCTACAGGAGGAACCTGTGATGGTACACAGAGAGTCGACATTGTTGGACTTTTTTGTGAGTGAGCGTGTTAGTGTGTGATGTGTGCGTAGAAAAACTCGGAAACGAGTTGGATTGTGTTGATGACTCTCACTCCTTTTAATACAAGAAAAAAAAATCGCACCGTCCTCTCTTCTGGGTGTGAGTTACCGTGATTTATCTCCTCTTTTAATGGTGTGGAGTCATTTAGGAGGGACGCCTTGAAACAAGAAAAAAAAATCGCATGAAATTTGATATATTGTCTTTTAAGGACAAATTTTAATACAAACTACGAATTTGGCTCGGATTCGAGATAATGTCGTATCCATCATATGCAGTATAATTATTTAACCATTTAAAATGGATCTTGTTTGTCATATTAGTTAGTGGGATTGATTTACTATCAATACAAAATTTGATTAAACTTGGTCAAAATTGAATTCACTAAAAAAAAAATTGTGAGTGTAATTATTGTTGCTTCCATATTTTAATTGAATTTATTTATAAATTTTAAAATTCTCTCTATCGGTGATAATTACCTATTCAAAGACTCAAATATAAAAATTATAATTAAATTAATATAATATCGAATCTTAAAATATAATACTTGGTGATCACCGGATGATTCAATTTAAATTAAAAAAGTTATGATATAAAATTTGATCTCACTTTATGTGTGGATATTATTTTACTTAAATGATTTTATTAGTAAATATTTATATGAAATACCTTAGAAAAACCAGGCATTCTTGTAAGAAGATAATATTTTTTAAGATAAAGGGTGTACGAAGAACAGCCGGTTGCATCAACAGTTCAAATTAAAAAATTGAGTTGTGATGGTTATCTCAAATAGCAAATAAATACAATAAAATTATTATGCATAAACCAAAAATTAATATATGATTTTACTTCACACACAAATATTCAAACTTCGACCTCAAATTATTGAGGTTAAAAACTAAAAGAATTACACTTGTACTCCATTCATTTCATATTGTAACAGATATCCCATTAAGTTAATTTTCATTTTTATTAAGGAAAAAAATTGATAAAAGAAGAAATATATTGCCATTATTGACTTTGGTGCAAAGTTTTACTCTAAAGAAAAAGGTTAGAGATATAATAAAAATCAAGAAGGTTAGAGAACGAAATATAAAAATAATTAAGTATTTATAAAAAAAAACTTTTAATTGTTATTAATTCACCCTAAAAAGTGGTTAAAGCAGATGTGTCCGGAGCAATCAAAGGAGGTTTGTATTGGTATATTTAGGTTCCCACTCCCTTAACAGATGGGCCTACAACATGTCTCCACGTTCACATCATTATTTAAATTCTTCAATTTTCCTTTGACCTTTCAATAATTGAGAGTGTACCCACCTTTTTTTTATTATTATTTTTCTACAACTATTTTTTAAAGAAAAATAATCTAAAAAATGGCAAATTAATAAATAGTCCCTAGTAAGGTACAAATGTGACAGCCCGTCTCTTCGGCGATTCAGGTATGACGTCACGAGATAGTTTAATTACATAATTTAATTGTTTTAATTGCAAATATGTGACGTCGCATGCCTTACGTGTCAATATGAATTTCATTTCAAATTATTTGTTGTCTTAGAATATAATATTTTGTGTTTGGACTCAAAAGTCCATTTAATTGAAAAATAGGGACCTAATCGATACTGGGGTTTTTAGACCGTTCTTCGGGTAACTTGAGCTTGGGGATTCGAATTCGAATTCCGACTTTACCATTTGATTCATTTAGACGATTCGGGTCCAATGGCACAAGTCTCACATTTTTTTGAAACCGTTTGAACCCCCTACACTTTAAAATCCGATCCAAACGGACCGAATCTTTTGACCCGATCTATTTTCACTCAACCCGACCCGTTTATACCCTTAAATGAGCTCATTTCTCTCCTCTTCATCACGTTAGGGCAGCCAAGAGGAGAAAAAGAGAGGGGCCACTATTCACCTCAACCTTTGAACTCAAGTTTCAACTCCGTCTCTCGCCTGATCAACGATCCAAGGCAAGAGGTAAATTCCTCCCTTCGAGTGTTTAGTTTTTATCCGATTAAATTCCGTTTTTCTTGCTTCAATCCATGCCTTTGAAGAAGAAGATGAATAGTACCTCTATATGGAAATTTGCTTCTAATGCCTCCATACTTGGATTAAATGATCTAAGAGTGATATATGTTGTTCGTGTGAGCTCCCTCGTTGTTTATTCGTTGAAGTCTTACTTGACACTTGCATATTTCTTGAATCACCATTGTTATACCTTGCTTGAGCTTCCATGGCATCTCATACTCTAGCTTGATTCATGGATTCAAATTGCTACCAATGTGTTATATCATGTGTTGTGGTGTATTTTGTTTGGAATCGGAGTTGGAGGTGTTGGGGACCTTTCCCTTTGCATTGTGCAGCTAAGATACCCTGTTTTTCGACCCAGGTGAAGTCAAACGACTGTTCGGTGTTTTCATGAATGGTCGTTCATCCCTCCAGAACCCCCTTGCTCATTCGAATGGCCGTTTCTGGTTTTACATATGAAATCCGAACGGCCGTTCACTATTTAAATGAGCTCCGATTTACCTGAAATTTGAACCATACAAACATCTTTAAGTCTAGATTACTCTCTTTTTTATGGATTGTCAATATCCATTCTCGTTTGTGAGATATATCTATTTTAATTTTGTGTCGCCACTTCGCCAAAAATCTGCTTCCATTCAACTTCAAACATACGGCATTTTCGGATCCCTTTGAACCACACTTCGAACCATATACTGTTGGAAAGCCCTATTTGTCTAGTTTCATATTCAAGAAACAAACCTCAATTCCCATTTCTCAAACTCAAGTTATGACCCTTTTTTCTACAGCTTGTACGTCTTGAAGAATCTCCAATTTTTGCCCTTTTTCGCTCGGAACCACTTCTTGTGTTCTTCTTCCATTTTTCCCGTACTTTTCCAACTCTGACTTGTTGTTAACTTGTTTTATCTTGTGTATGTGTATGTACTTGGTTTATACTCGACTTACATGGGTTGAGTTATTTGAATTTGGTACACGAGTCACATGTGCACCTTGTTATGCGATTAGATGACGTGTTATGCATTAATTGTGAACATAAACTTGTTTCTTGATGTCGTACCTTAGTTATGCATGTGTGATTGGTTATGTGGACCATTTGTGACTTCTTTGTGCTTGATATGTACTTCAATGCCTTTATATGTTTTGATTTGATCTTAGATTAGTTGTCAACGTGTTTATTTGGTTATATATGGAGTTAACTGCCAAAATAACCTTGTGTTTTACTCAAATAGCAAAAAAAACCCTGTCAAAAAAAATTAGCACATAAAACCTTGGGTTTTTTATTTTTTGCATACCGCCCCCGGATTCCATTTGGTCAACGAGGAGATGTGATTTACCCAAATTACCTTTTAGTCATTTCAGAGTTAGAGGAAATTGCACCGGCACCCCCTATGTAACACAAAAATACAGGGTTCATTGGGCAGCATTACAATAACACAGGGTCTTTCATGCTAAAATACCAAAACACAAGGATTACAGTAAAAATGAGCGGGATAAAAGCCCATTTTTGGATTAGATTCATTGAGGGGTATAATAGTCTTTTTACAGCTTCAAATCGTCAAAAACCCAATCTTAGTGGCAGTCAACGCGCGTGTGCCACACTTACTGATCGTGGGGTTTTTCATGCAAAAGAAAAAAAATACAAGGTTTTATATGCTAATTTAGGTTTACATGCATGCACTTGTAGCATTCATATGCATTGTCTTGCGTCTATATGGTTCATCATTGAGTCGTCCTTGGTTTGTGTTCAGTTTGTACAGGTGCACCTGGGGTGGTGACGTGTTTGCCGAGTAGGTTCTGGGTGAACCAATCATCTTGTCTACAACTTCGTTTGGTATAAGGTGATGCTAGGATATAGTTAGACCCTAATGCAACGTGCTCGTTTTCGAATGCATGTAACTTATAAGCCTTACGTATATGTACATATGTGTGAAGTATGTATTTTGATGGCTTTGTCATATGATTTGAAAGTATAAAACGCTATATACGAGCCTATTTATGCTTGCTTTTGGATTTGTTATGTTGGGTCTTGCCACACCATGCTTCAAACCGTGTGCCTCTAGTGAGCCAACCATCATAACCGGAGGGTGAGCTATGGATTGACACAGAGAGGTAAGTAAAGCTTTATGCTTCACACCGTGTGCCTCTCATGAGCCCGACCCGTGTAAGAAGGTGTACAATGAAATGACACGGAGAGGTGAGCAAAGCATGGTGTTGGCAAAGTAAGGTACGTATGTATGGTATATATGTATGGTATGTATGTACGGTACGTGTATACGATACGTGTGTTTATGGTGAGTATGTCTGTCTGTAGCGGGTTAAGAATTTGAATATGATTATGAATATGAATATGGATTTGAATTTGAATTGGGCCTCGGAGAATTGGGTGAGGAGCCTTGGGACGGTGTCGGGCCGTCGGGTCAACTCCTAAGTACGATCTCTATTTGAAAGGATCAACCCGGAACCCACCAGAAGGTTTGGTTGGGGGATGGAATCCTCGAAAGTGAGAGTCATGCACTCACGACCCACACATATATGACAGGATGGTTAGGGCGTATACACCCTTCCATCACCCGGAGATGAGGTTGGTTTCTTTGAATTTGAATATGTTTGAATTTGTTTGATTTGATTCGAATTTGAGGAGTTTGGTTGGTTTGAGCTTGTATTCGCCGAGTGTTCGTTTGTTTGGCTTGGTTCGTGAAACGGGAATGGATTCATAATTAATAAAATTGGTTGTTTTGCTGCTAGGCCTCAACTCTCCTATATATCTATTATTACGTGTAAATGTTTTAGAGTGCAAAAACCATGCCCCGGTTCATGAACCTTTACGTTTTGAATATGTTATGCTCTGTATATATGTATAGTGTGCGTGTGTTAACCCCTCAATCAGTCAGTGTGATTGACCCTCTCCCTCCCTCCTATTTTTAGTTTGTAGGTTTTGCTTTGGAGTTCGAGCTAGGCGGCGTGTGTCGGACTTTGGAGTCTTTCATTGAGTCGGGTCTTTGAATAAGTTGGGTCCTTTGCATTCGCATTTGAATTCGATTAAGCTTATCTAATATGATCGTACGTACGTATAAGTATGCATTGTTTAATTTATGTTATGAATTTTGGGACAGGCTTCTAGAGATAGTTTGAACCCCGTTTGCATTTATGATTTATGTTTATGATTTGATATTCGGGATTAGGGATCTATGCTAGTTGAACCTGTCACCTGTTTATATCTGTTTGAATGATGTATGGCATGTTTTCGCTTCCACGTTTGCGTTTGTTGGAATTTTGAAGTTCAGGGTCAACGTTCCACCTAGCTTAGGTGTGTGTCTGTTTGTCTCCCGTTCGCCACTGTTTGGTTCATGTACGGACTTCCATTTCGTATGTGGACTGGGCCTTGGTGCGGGGGATGTGGTGACCCACTGTGCGGGGTGCTACAACAAAACTTTTCCGAACCACCCCAGTTTAAAATTCATCTGTTTTAGATCCCCAATACACAACATAGTTTTTCTAAACCACCCCCCCCCCCCCCCCAAAAAAAATGTATGAAAAGAATATAATACCCTTGTTGAATTGGAGAAGGACAAACCTACTCCTTTGAATCATCTTTTCTTACTTCACATATCTTCACAATTGATTTGTCGATATTGTATCATCGCCGACGAGCACGTCATCCTCTTTACAACCGCCGTTCATTGTTGAAGAAGAAGAAGTCATTGCGTCTCCACCTCTCTTAAGTGTAATCTCAGGTATTTCATGTAACTTTCTAGTTCGGCAATATAGGTTTTCAATTCCAGATTAGAGATTTTCAATTCGATATTAGGGCTTCCAATTATATAAATTTTGTGTCCATTTGCATATTTTGCAGTCTTCATTTTCAATTAGTTTCAATGACTCGATTGAACTAAAGTTCAAGAAGACCCACACCCAAAAAAGAGTCCAGTGCCGCGAAACACCACCTTCGCAATAAACCTCCACATTGCGACGACATACTCTGTCGTTGTTTGCCAACATATTTCACTAAAAAATTGGGCGGAATTGGTGTGCTAACTAATGCCCAAAGGCAAAGGATACAAGGAACTCCATTTGGCGCATTCCTTCACATGCCTGGATTTCAAGGTACAAACAAAAGCGTTTCCTTCTAGAACATTTTAACTCGGACCAATGGACATTCAACTTTGGGCAAGTCAGTGTATCCTTTACTGATGAAGAGCTCTCAATTGTGTTGGGACTACAATGTGAGGGTCATCCCGTTGACCCTTATGTTAGAGTGAAATTACGATTCCGACGTCTGTATTTTAATAACAAAAATGATATGGTGAGACGTGCTAACATATTAGTGAGGTTACAGGCATGACTTATAGGAGTGATGCCGAAGGCATCGATGATTTTGCAAGAATGTTCATATTGTTTGTTTTTTCTACATAGTTGTTTCCTCGCAACAACTTTAAGTTGCCCATTGGTCTGATATGCTATTTAGATAACCTAGAGTATATCGACCGATTCGCTTGGGGCGCTGCTATTTATAACTTTTTGCTTTTGTCAATTGAGAAGTTCCAATATGGTGACAAACAGTTTCTTGGCGGATGTACCATGGGACTCATGGTAAGATATATTATTATTTTGTATTTATATGTAAGCTGTTGTGCTCATCTTTTTAATCCCCCTAATATGTTTTAAATCCAGACTTGGTTCTATGAGCATTTTCCCTCCTGTGGGCATGTCGTGGTGGTGCAGGCTTTCCCACGTTTTTTTAAGTGGCAAAAGAGTAATTTGCCCGCACAGAAGAAGGAAATTGAAAAGCTTTGCAGCAAGCTGACCAACTCCGACTTAAGAATCCATTATGATTGAAAAAATGATGTATACTTGAATTATGCGGAACTAGATGCTCATATTATACAATTGAATCGTTTGCTTGCAGCTAAATCAAATTAAACCAGCTGATCGAAGGGAGCTCAGGTTGTTATATTGTGTAGAGATTGCACCAGAGTCTGCCTTTGCAAATAAGGATGATGATGATCTTGATAGTTGTGATGATAATGGTGAAGACCAAGAAGCGGCCAAGGAGAAGCAAGCTGGTAAGAGAAAAAAATCTAATAAGAGAGCAAAATCTAATAAACGAAAGAAGGCTGCTGATGAGCTGTCTTATATAGAAGGTGTTAAAGGAAATGGTGGTGAGCAAAATGTTGAAGGTGAGGAGAATGATGAAGGTGGGGAGAATGATGAAGGTGAAGAGAAGGTTGTAGAGGAGGAGAATGCTGAAAAGGGTGTGAAGTTTTCGAGGGTAGATTCTATTGATGAAACCATTTGTAACGTTTTAACTGATATGAAAGATGAATGGAGAGTTGCTGCTGATGAAGTTGAGCGAGTTGTTGCTGATGAAGTTAAGCAAGTTGCTGTTGATGAGGTTAAGCGAGATGTTGTGCTTGTTTCTCAGGATGTTACTGAGTTCTCTCATGAAGCAGTTCATGTTGTTAAAGATGTTGATGATGACGATTTTATTGCCCTAATATATTCTGTTGACAAAGATTTGAAGTCACTACTGGGTAGAAAGGACTTCGATGGGCATGTATCTTTGAACGATGAAGCCCTTACAATGATCAATGGGATGATTGATGCCTACTCTGCGACGTTCAAGTAAGTTTTCTTGATGCGTAATTAATTTAGTAATTTGTAAATCAATTTTGTGTCAATGCATTTTTTTTTTTGCTCCAATGATAAGGTGGAATATTTCAGTGGTGATGGCACTCGGGTGTTTGTGAGTGATTCTGCGATTGCTATGGGGTCAGTCTATGAATCAACGGGTGTTTGAAGCTTATTTTGATATTTTGATGGGTAGTGGATACATTCCCAAAAAATCCCACAAAATCTATTGCGCTTTTTCATTTCTCATGCAAAATATATTAGGTTTAGTGAAGGGATCCAAGTGAAGCCAATATCTGCCGAAGAAGAAGATTGGTAAATTTCTTGAAAACTCGAATTTGAGGAAATATGCGTTGCTGTAACTGGAAATGCTCAACAATGTTGTCATTAACGAATGTCGGTAAATTATATTCCCATTGCACACTACAAATCATTGACATTTGGTTGTGTACAACACAAGGGAGATGAAGTTCTTTGCACACAACTCCATGAGTTCGCCTAAAACACAACAAGTGGAGAAGGTATGAGGTTGTTTCATGAAATTATATTGGGAATATAAGGGTGTTGACACAATTGTGGCAGCAGATAAATACCTGCACCCCACTGTAGCACCCCGCACGGTGGGCCACCACATCCCCCGCACCAAATTCCAATCCGCATACGAAATGGAAAGTCCGTACATGAACCAAACAGTGGCGAACGAGAGACTAACAGACTCACACCTAAGCTAGGCAGAACGTAGACCCTGAATAAACAAAATCCAAACCATAACAAGAATGCGGAAGTGAAATAAGTCATACAAAAATTTAAACATACATAAGCAGGTGACGGGTTCGACTAGCATAGGTACCTAATCCCGAATATCAAATAATAAATATAATCCAACGCGTTCAACAATCCCTAGAAGCCTGTCCCGACAAATTTATATCAAACATAACAAAATTCCAAATACAACGTTCATACATGTCTTATACAAAAGTCGTAATTAAAAAACTGCAAATGCAAAATAACCTTAAACAAAACAACAGACTCGACTCAAACTGACTCCGAAGACCGACTAACTCCGCCTAGCACGAAGTCCAAGCGGAACCTGCAAACTAAAACATAAAGAGGGAGGGGTCAATCTTAACTCGATTGAGTGAAGGGTTAAAATATGCACACTATATATATATAAGGAGCAATGCACTTACAAAAATCATAATGTTCATGAACTCAGGGATAGTTTTTTCAAACTAAATCATTTTCCTGTGATATCTACATATAGGGCTTACTAGGCAAAATCAATCATAACAACTTAACTTACTGAACAAACTTATCTAAACTTATCAATTCTTTAACATATTCAGAACTTAGCTTAACTTATTAAAATGTTGCAAATTCTAACTTAATTTAGAATCTATCCCTATTTCACGAACCTTAACAGAACAGACAAATCAGAGCACTCGACGGGTACGAGCTCAGATTCCTCCAATCTCCTCAGAACATATTAGAACAGAAATAAACAGAAAACTTACAGACAGAACATATCAGAACATCTTCAACTCCGGTGATGGAAGGGTGTATATTCCCTAACCATCCAATCATGTATGTGTGGGTCGTGTGTGCATGATTCTAACGCTCGAGGATTCCAACCCCCAACCAAACCTCCTGGTGGGTTCCGGGTTGATCCTTATCATGTGGAGACTATGCCCAGGTTGAGCCCGACAACCCGATGCCGTCCCGGGATTCCTAACCCACAGTCTCTGGGGCCCAACATTCCCAAAACATAACATTCACTTAACCTGCTACAACAGATAGACAGACGTATCTTCTACATATACTCACACTTATACATACCCCTTTCCGTGTCATTCATAACTATCCCAATCCTTGCCAAACTTGGCTCATGAGAGGTACACGATAAGAGACATAGCTTAACGGGTATAACATATCAAATCATTCCAAAACAAGCATACATAGGCTTGTATATTGCGTACATACTTATAATTCCATGATATATCCGAACAAATACATATTCCACACTTATTTACATACGTATAAGGCTTATTAAAACACATGCATTCAAAATCGAGCATGTTTCAATAAGATTTAACTATATCCTAACCTCACCTTACACTGAAGAGACCGAAGACACGACGTTTGATCCACCCCGGAATCAACACGGACCACAAAACACCATCCCGGGTGCACCTGAGTAAACTAAACACAAGAAGAAGACTTAGACTCACGTATAAACCAAATAGATGCACGGTGTATGCTTATGAAGTGGTGTAACATGTCATGGAATGATTCAATATGCAATAAATTATAAAACTTTATGAATCGATGTGATCATGTTCATGTGCACAATTAATGTCCTTACAAATAGGCAATAATACAATTTCATAACAAGACATGCATTGACATTAAATCACGTTCCATGCACATATTATAGCATACAATACAATTCATGCAAGACATATAAGTTAAACGAGGTATAAAGCATAAAAGGGTATAAAACATCAATTAAAAGCACAAAACCGTCAAACACAACACATACAAGCAAGCACGGACGAGAACGGACCATTCCCGGATGAAAATGTCCGTTCCCAAAAATGGCCGGAGGTCAGTCATCCCCCAAACGGCCGTTCGGACCCACAACTGAAAGTGAAAACGGCCGTTTGGGGACCTTCTGTCCTCAGACTCGCAAGTTGGAACGGTCGTTTCGGCCTTGGCTGCAGACGTGTGAACAACACGCAAACGGCCGTTCTGGGAACCAAGCCAACTCCGAAACGGCCGTTCCGGTCCAGTCTACTCGAAAAAATAGTGAAGGAGCAGCTATGGCGGAAAAGAAAACCACAAGCAAGCACACACCACCCACACCACTCCAAATCAAGCGAAAATCACACCACGAAGCATATATAATACATAGGTCACGTATTTACACATAAGAGCTCGCGAAACGAGCTCAAACACACCAAACTCCCAACCCGGTACTATTCATCGTCTTCCCCACATAGCACTTAGGCACGAATCCGAGGCACAAAAGAGACATTAAATTGAAGCGTATAACGAAAGGATCACAAATCTTACCTTAGGTCATTGATTGAACAATCGGATCTTGCCAGCTCGAGCCGAGAGCTTGAGGCCAAAATGGGAAAAAATGCCTTCTCCTTCTCTCTCTCTTGCTTGCTGATCGTGAAAATGAAGAAGGAAGGAGGAGGCTTGGCCCTTTTTTAGAGCCAGGCAAACAGATCGGTTAAAACGGGTAGGGTCAAAAGGTATCCGGTACGTTCAGATCGGATTTTAAAACGATAGGGCGATCAAAAGTCTTTAGAAATTAAATGGTTAATCCATTGAATCCGAATTATTAAAATGGACTCAATGACAGGGTCGGAATTTGAATTCGAATTCCCGAGCTCAAAATAGCTACGAAGGCTCAAAATATCCTAATTACAATTAGGTCCCTATTTGCAAATATTGGACAATTGAGTCCAAATACGATTAATTAAATTCTAAAGCACACATAATTAAAATTAGATTCACTTTGACATGTAGGCATGCAAGTCACATAATTCACAAAAATACTGAATTAAACTCTCTCGTGACGCCGTACCTGGAATGCCGAATAGATGGGGCGTCACCATCACCCCCCCTTAAGAGAACCTGGTCCCCAGGTTCTACCACTCGAGTTAGAACCACGAGCAACTCTCCCGTATTCACCCAAGTTCGGGGTTCGCGACACTCCGACAAGGGTAGCCCGAGAAAGGTCTTTCAAGCACGAAGGGGGTTCGATTGCTTACTTCAAGCATCACACGAACTCGATCCCGACTAGAAGTAGTTCAGACTTCTCGCATGATAGTAGGCTCACAAGTGATTCAACTCCCACCGCTTGAATCCATCCAAACCAACCCACAACTCGGGACCACGAGCGGAGTTGTTAAAGAACTCCCACCACTCGTTCTCTAACCCAAACGGGCCTTCAACTCATGGTTTGAAGTTGGCGTTCAAACCGTTGCTTATCTCTAACCAAAGCTCTTGGAAACTCACGAGAAAACCATTGCAAAGCACGACCCTCAACTTACCCCGAAGCAAAACACTCGCTCACTCAAGCTACCCCGTAGGGCAACCAACCTCTCACAACAACAGGCATACAAAGCAAAATAAAGGATGAATGATGCACGTGATATGTATGTTTAATGTACTGTTCACCGAAGCATTAGAATCTTGTTTTTATGATGATTTGATCATTGTCGAGTTCTTTTTGCTCACGATTGTGCCTTGAAATCCCCGATGTGTCTTATGCTTCATATATCACCTCGGTCTTCATCCCACGGTTGTTATTTATTCTTGATAATTCTTCTAATTCAATCCTCTACTCTTAAGTGCTCTCTTGGTCTTGTTCTCGTTTTCCCCAAGTATTTGAATTCCTTGGATTTCGATTAATCCTTACGATTCTTCGTATGATTGATAAGCTCGATAAATCATCATCAACCTCATGGCCCGAATTCTTCACCCGTATGTGTCTTGTAGAAATTCTAAGATGTAGCCTCGCTTCAAAATCTTAATTCCTTCCCATTAAGTTTTTCCCGAATACAGTGTTGATCTTCTCTCGGTTAGCACCCTTCTTTCCCAAAATATATAAGAAAAATGCATCGTCTTTTGATAGTTCTTATTGATTTCCTCTTATAGCCCGGAGATAGCTTCTTGTGTGATCCATTATACTCGGTAATTTGAGGATTTCCAAAAATCTAATTCTCATTCCGAAATGTTCCAAGAGTTCTTCCCAAACCAATTTCTTCCACCTTTTCCCCTTGAAGTCCACTAGATGCTCGACCAAAGTCTTCTAGCAATGTTTGTCAATTCTTCTTCTCCAAGGCACGATTATGTAGGAAGTCGATCACCATACCCCCGGGATTGTAATTGTTTATATTTTGTTCCGAAGTCCAAAGTCAAACTCTTATTCTACCATGGTTTGCATTTGCTCGAATTATACCGTTAGTGGAACTTCTTGATACCCTTCTTTAAATACTTCCCATGAATTAACTTCCGACACTTATATTACTCTTCGAGCCTGGAACCACATTAAATTGCGCCTTACGTTCGGTGAGATAAAGTTCCTTGGAAAGATTATCCTTTCTTCAAAGTGCATCCCGATTTCCAGCCTTCAACATTGCACGCAGTCATCTCAACCCAACCGTCTTCTATTTAATCCACTCATTTCCAATTTTCATTGAACACAACTTGGTGGCATGAATGAAGTAATATCATACAAGTAAACACTAAAAATGCATGTCGGGTTAAGGTGCAAATGCGATGCATCACAAGGTCATCACTTAAGTACGTACAAGTAATTAATTAACATTTAATGCACGGAAACCAAAATAGAATAAAAGGAATCGCAAAATTTAAATACGGTATGAATGCACGTGTCATGAATGCAAATACCTCAATTTTTGGGTTCATGTCTATCTCAAATTCTAAGCCGGTGATCCTGTGCCCGTTGCTTATTAGCTCTCGGTTGATCGCAATCAGAAATCTTGTACTCCATTGACCTGCAAATGTAGTATCTCTTTAATCTAATCCAATATCCTTTATATGTATGATTGGTTCCCCCACAATGAGCACATGGTTGGAATTCTCTCTCGGCTCGTGAAGTCTTTCGGGACTTATACTTCTTCTTTCGACCATTCTCAACGTACGAACCATGCCGAGAAGGTCTCTCCTCCACTTGTAGATTGGAGCACGAACCTAGTCCGAATGTTCGCTCCGATATATTTTCTTCTTTGTCTCTGGTTGAGATCCGAGTTTCAATTCTTAAAGCTCTCTTCGTAGCCTTATCCCATGTACTCGTATGCTTTGCAATTAAAGCTTCTTTAAACACATCCCATAGGCCTTCCATGAAATATCTGGCCTTCATCTGATCATTTCCCGTAATGTGAGGCACATACATGCCCAACCTTTCAAATTCTTCTGTGTATTCCACGACGGTCCTATCTCCTTGGTTTAAAGTGAAGTATTCTTCAAGTCTCCGTTCTTGTAAAATAGCCGGTGCGAATCTCTTTCGAAATTCCCGAACAAACACATCCCACGTCAACTCCTCGTTCATTGCCTCTAAATGTTGGGCCACTCTTTTCCACCATTGCTTTGCTTATCCATGTAGGAGGAACGTAGCAAGGCGAGCCATGTCTTGAGAGTTGTGTGGCCATATTTCAAAGATGCCCTCTATTTCCGAAAGCCACTCTTAAGCTCTTACATCATCTCCTTCTCGAAATTGGGGAGGTTTAAATGATATGAATTCTCGGTACATCGTTGCCATCGGATTCTTAGTGGCAATCCGGTTGAAACTTATACTTGATATCACAGATTTGGTTGAGAAGATTGACCTCAGGGTTGTTGACGTGGTGGTATCCTGAAAATCTCAACAACCTCAATATAGATTTATGCATATCGATTAGTAAGTGCTCATGTCACATAATAAGTCAAGTAAGAGCATAAAAAAAATGCAATGCGTCACGCAATTAAATCCAACAAAGTAATTTGAATTTCAATGCGTAGCTTATCAATTCGTGATGCAAATGCACACATAATCAAATTATCCTATACCATTCGACCTAGACAGACACAACCTGACACTGAACCCCGGATTTTCAACTTGGGGCTCTAATACCACTTAAGGATGTAGCACCCCGCACGGTGGGCTACCACATCCCCCGTACCAAAGTCCAATCCATATACGAAATGAAAAGTCCGTACATGAACCAAACAGTGGCGAACGGGAGACTGACAGACTCACACCTAAGCTAGGCGAAACGTAGACTCTGAACAAACAAAATCCAAACCATAACAAGAATACGGAAACGAAATAAGCCATACAAAAATTTAAACATACATAAGCAGGTGACAGGTTCAACTAGCACAGGTACCTAATCCCAAATATCAAACAATAAATATAATCCAACGGGTTCAACTATCCCTAGAAGGTTATCCCGACAAATTTATATCAAACATAACAAAATTCCAGATATATCGTTCATGCATGTCTTATGCAAAAGTCGTAAATAAAGAAATGTAAATGCAAAATAACCTTAAACAAAACAACAGACTCGACTCAAACTGACTCCGAAGATCGACTAACTGCACCTAGCACGAAGTCCAAGCAGAACCTACAAACTAAAATATAAAGAGGGAGGGGTCAGTCTTAACTCGACTGAGTGAGGGGTTAACACATGCACACTATATATATATAAGGAGCAATGCATGTACAAAAATCATAATGTTCATGAACTCAGGGATAGTTTTTGCATACTAAATCATTTTCCCCGTGATATATACATATAGGGCTTACTAGGCAAAATCAATCAAAACAACTTAACTTACTGAACATACTTATCTAAACTTATCAATTCTTTAACATATTCAGAACTTAGCTTAACTTATTAAAACGTTCCAAATTCTAACTTAATTTAGAATCTATCCCTGTTTCACGAACCTTAACAGAATAGACAAATCAAAGCACTCGGCGGGTACGAGCTCAGACTCCTCCAATCTCCTCAGAACATATCAGAACAGAAAACTTACAAATAGAACATATTAGACCATCCTCAACTCCGGTGGAGGAAGGGTGTATACACCCTAACCATCCAATCATGTATGTGTGGGTCGTGAGTGCATGATACTCACGCCTGAGGATTCCATTCCCCAACCAAACCTCCTGGTGGGTTCCGGGTTAATCCTTATCATGTGGAGACTATGCCAAGGCCAAGCCCGACGGCCCGATGTCTTCCCGGGATTCCTAACCCACAGTCTCTGGGGCCCAACATTCACAAAACATAACATTCACTTAACCCGCTACAACAGATAGACAAACGTATCTTCTACATATACTCACGCCTATACATACCCCTTTCCGTGTCATTCATAACTATCCAATTCCTTGCCAAATTTATCTCGTGAGAGGCACACAGTTAGAGACATAGCTTAACGGGTATAACATATCAAATCATTCCAAATCAATTATACATAGGCTTGTACATTACGTAACATACTTATAGTTCCATAACATATCCGAACAAATACATATTCCACACTTATTTACATACGTATAAGGCTTATTAAAACACATGCATTCAAAATCGAGTATGTTTCAATAAGGTTTAACTATATCCTAACCTCACCTTACACCGAAGAGGCCAAAGACATGACGTTTGATCCACCCCGGAATCAACACGGACGACAAAACACCACCCCGGGTGCTCCTGAGCAAACTGAACATAACAACAAGACTTAGACTCACGTATGAACCAAATAGACGCACGGTGTATGCTTATGAAGTGGTGTAACGTGTCATGGAATGATTCAATATGTAATAAATTATAAAACATTAGGAATTGATGTGATCATGTTCATGTGCACAATTAATGTCCTCACAAATAGGCAATAATATAATTTCATAACAAGACATGCATTGACATTAAATCACGTTCCATGCACATATTATAGCATACGATGCAATTCATGCAAAACATATAAGTTAAACGAGGTATAAAGCAAAAAAGGGTATAAAACATCAATTAAAAGCACAAAAAGGTCAAACACAACACATACAAGCAAGCACGGAAAAGAACGGACCATTCCCGGATGAAAATGGCCATTCCCAAAAACGGTCGGAGGCCAGTCATCCCCCAAACGGCCGTTCGGACCCACAACTGAAAGTAGAAACGGCCGTTTGGGGACCTTCTGTCCTCAGACACGTAACTCGGAACGGCCGTTCCAACCTTCGATGCAGGTGCGTGAACAACACGCAAACGACCATTCCGGGAACCAGGCCAACACCGAAACGGAAATTCCGGCCCAGTTTGCTCGAAAAAACAGAGGGGGAGGAGCTATAGTGGAAAAGGAAGCCACAAAAAAGCACACACCACCCACACCACTCCAAATCAAGCGAAAATCACACCACGGAACATATATAATACATAGGTCACGTATTTGCACATAAGAGCTCGCGGAACGAGCTCAAACACACCAAACTCCCAACCCGACACTATTCATCATCTTCCCCACATAGCACTTAGGCATGAATCTGAGGTACGAAAGAAACATTAAATCAAAGCACGTAACGAAAGGATCATAAATCTTACCTTGGGTCGTTGATCGGACGATCGGATCTTGCTAGCTCGAGCTCGAGAGCTTGAGGTCAAAATGGGGAAAAATGCTTCTCCTTCTCTCTCTCTTGCTTGCTGATCGTGAAAATGAAGAAGGTAGAAGGAGGCTTGGCTCCTTTTTAGGGCTGGGCAGACGGGTCGGTTAAAACGGGTAGGGTCAAAAGGTATCCGGTCCGTTCAGATCGGATTTTAATCCCCATCGCCGAATACCATGCTCGTTGCTAATTAAAATATGGTTGTCAGCAGTTGTGAATGTTATGCAAATTGTATGAATGAACTAATAACTTTCTACTTTGTACTTGTTAATTGTCTTTTTGATACCTTTTATGATGAATGACAATGGATGATTCTAAACTGTAAGTAACAGTTTCTTAAGTGATGTAGTGGTATTGTGTAACTAAATTCACAGTTTGTAGAGTTTAGAATTGGTAATACGCTGAAACTGAACTCACAGTTTGTAGAGTGATGAATTAGTAACTCAATAACTGAACTCACAGTTTGTGGAGTGATGAATTAGTAACTCAAGAGAATTACAAAAGTTTAAGTTACCATTGTAGGGTGGTGCGTTAAATGAAGAACGATTACATAAACATGTAAGTGTCCACAACATTAATCATGAAGTCCTTCCAATTAATCTTGAGTTTTATGGAATTATAACGGTAACTTTTGTAAACACTAACTACAGACTTGGTTGTGTGTTCATTTCTAGTTAGTGTTTCAAATCTTTACCATATACGTTCTTTATTTGACTCATCAATCTACAAAGTCTGTTTTTAATTTCAAATATTTAAAGCATCACTCTATAAAGTCTGCTTTTAATTACGAATATTTAACGCATCACTCTACAAAGTCTGTTTTTTAATTCCGAATATTTAACGCATCACAATACAAAGTCTGCTTTTAATTACGAATCTTTAACTCATCACTCTACAAAGTCTGTTTTTAATTACGAATATTTAACGCATCACTCTACAAAATGTAAGTTCAGTTCAGAATTATCAATTAATTACTCTACAAACTATAAGTTTAGTTCCGCATTCCCACTTCATCACTATACAAACTGTAAGTTCAGTTCAAAATTTGATGAGACACAAAAACACGCTTGTATCAGGGCCGTCCACATGTCACCGTCTGTTGACGTGACGACTATACCCTCGTATTGATGGGCTCGCGGGCCAACCCAGCCTATTCACTTGCCAACTAGTACAGGCCCGTGAGCCTCACCCAACTATTCAGGTAAGGGGCCCGATCCGGCGGCCTCGGCGCTCCCATCTCGGCCTTCAGGGTTACCACTCTCAGGGAATCACCCGCACGAGGGCCATATTCTTGTCGCTCGACACTTCGGTGCTCAAAGGTCATATGCCGTGGAGTACCAGTCCGAGCACTCTTCGACCGTCACCTATGCGCTCGTATGCGATCCCCCATCGTCGTGGAGGATCCGAACCCTCGCAAAACGGATCTGGAACCTTCCTCTCACGCGACCCTCGCCAACAACCTCTGACACAAAGGAGGTGCGCACCTTGCATCTGGTACGCCGCCCCCTTTTCAGAGATGTCATTCTCATGCCCTCACAGGCTGCCACGTGTTAGGGCAACACAGGGACCACACGGTCAAGTTACATATTTACCCTCACCCCTAACATATAAATAGGGGAGAATACATGCTTTCTCCCCCAAGTGATCTTCACGAGACATACTGCATTTGCTGTTCTGGGCCTTTTCCACCATTTTTCTGCATCTTTCCAAGCTTGGCTTCATTTTCACCACAGTTACTTCATCCCCGCATTAAGCACTCTTGGTGTTATCCTAGCTGGAAGAACCCACGCACAAAAGGAAACCCAGTTCCTGAGGCTCAACGCTTGTGATGGTCTTCCCTTTTATAATTAAATTCTAAATCGATTGGTGTTTAAATCTTTCACAAGTTTCTGCACTATCATTTTTGGCGCTGTCTGTGGGAAATCTATCACTACCATCCTTGACGTCATCAGTTTCTTCCTCGGAAAGCTAGTTGAGATATAACACCTCCTATTGCAGAAATGGTGATAGCAACGAGATCTGGAGCCATAGGAGACAAGGGCGCTCTTCCCCCAGTCAATGGAGAGAACGCGGAGAGCAACATCCCCGCCGGAGACACAGGTCCACTGGCCGGGGGAAACAGGGGTGGAAATACAGAAACCGAGGTTGCTGCCCTCCCGCATGGTGGGAACACTGCCGGTGGATCTGGATCCATTCCTCCACCTCCGGCTCCCACCACTAACGCTTCCGCCCCGGACGCAGGCCTGTATCCCATGGCCATGCCTCCAACGGGATACACTTTTATGCAACCCAGAATAATGCCCGGGGTGATGCCGATGATCCAACCCTATCAAGTGGGAACACTGAATCTCCCCCTGTCGTTGCCAAGAGAGATTCAAGGGGTGGAAATGCCCCAAATCACTACACAACAACTTCAGGCGCTGTACGCGCAATGCAAAGGTCAAGCCGTACAGAATGCTTGGGAACATTTCACTGTGGCTTATTTCCCTTCACACGCGGGCGCTCGAATGGCCCCACCCCTTGGAGGACTCCCAGCACACCCACTGACGATGGCCCAAAACGCGTTGAGGGCCCAGCAGCCTCCCCCTCCACCAATCCAAGAAAACGAGACCCCCTCGAGGGTCCAGCATGAGCAGCCACCCGTTGGAAACGAGAGGGCCCCTCAAGATAAGAGAGCCCATCAAAAGGAGGGGGCCGAAGACAATGAAGAGGTCCAGTCAAGGGCCACAGAAAGAGCGAACCGCAGGAACGTCGGTGACCCACAACTGGCCGCGGTGCAAGACCAGATTAGGGGACTCCAGAACGTGGTAGAGCAGCTCTCTCGAGCACGGTCTCACGTCTCCCGCGATGGGGGCGAGAGGTCCAGGGCCAGAGACACTCATAGACCACGCAGCCCCATTTCTCGCCGACGAAGGGAAGCCAGCCCTGAAGATCCAGAGGACAGGGATTACCGGATCGTGACGGGCGATTCTCCCCTTATTGAGGAGGTTTTGATGACCCGTGCGGGGAAAGGCAAAATCCCCACGTCCGTCAACAGGTCTGATGGAACCACAGATCCAGCCGAGCATCTGGATCACTTTGTGCACCTGATGCATTTATACGATCGCCCAATCAACTACTGGGCCAAGGTGTTTGTCACCTCCCTCGTGGGGATGGCCCAGGACTGGTACAAAAAGCTTCCTCCGTGCTCAATCCGAGGATACCATGACCTGACTGACGCTTTCATCAGCCATTTCAACTCCTTGAAGGCACCAGCCCCCACTGCGACGGCTCTCTACAGCTTGGTCCAGGGGCCGAGCAAGACCCTCAGGTCCTTCATGGGAAGGTTCAACAAGGAAATCTTATTGGTGGAAAAGCCCTCGATGGATTTCTTGAGGCACGTTCTCTTTGGAGCCATCAATATGAAACACTATGTTAGTAAAGAGTTCGTGGAGAAGGTGGCCAAGAAGAAACCCCGCTCATTGATGGAGATTAGGGAAATAGCGGACTCTTTCTTCACCCTTGAAGATATGTATATTGCGAGGGACCAGAAAATGGCGAACGCCCCTCGCCCCATCAAAGTCTCCGAGGACAAAGGAGATTCCAATAGAGGCCGTCACTGTAGCCCTATTCCCGCTCGTCGCAATTCCTCACCTTCTCGGAAGTTCGAGCGCATCCTTCTCAACCGCCCTATAGCCGAAGTGTATGCTATGGCGGATAAGAAGTTGTTCAAAAGGCCGCCAAAGTTGAGAGAAACCGAGGCTCAGAAGCACTCGGGAAAGTACTGCGCTTTCCACAAGCAGAAAGGGCACGACACCAATGAATGTCGCCAGCTTGAGGGTGAGGTTCAGAGGCTAATCGCCGGAGGGCACCTCAAGGAGTTCGTGAAGGTGTTAGAAAGGTATGATGAGCATTGTGCTACCCAACGAAGAAGCCGTTTACGATCGCGGAGTCCACGCCACCATCACCCCGAGCCAAGCGACTGTGGCAAAAGGAAAGCCTCAGACATGGAAAACCAGCCCTTCGCGGTCATTCACATGATTGCTGGAGGACCCTCGGGAGGTGACTCTAACGCTTCCCGACGCCGCTACATTCGGAGTTACGATCAAAGATCTTCTCAGCCCAGGCCAGTGCTCTCCATCGATGGATCAACACGCTCAGAAAATGATGAGAGTGTGGGTTTCACAGAGAAAGATTTAGAGCATATTGTAACACCCCATGGGGTCGGTGAAACCTCTGACTGCCCCATGGTGGTTAGCTTAGACGTTCATAACCACGTTGTAAAGAGGGTCTTAATTGATAGTGGAAGCTCCGTGAATGTTTTGCCTTACTCCACTTTTCAGAAAATGAACATCACAAACATCCCGCGCGAACCTCTCAGAACAGCCCTCGTCGGATTTGGAGGTTCCGAGATCGTCCCTCGTGGACAAATTCTCTTGGCCACCTCTTTCGGTCGCGCCCCACAACGAAAAACTTTAAATGTTCTCTACGTGGTGGTCGAAGTGGACCTACCATACAACATCATCATTGGGCGCCCAGCCCTCGTCGACTTCAAAGCTGTAATTTCCACCTATCACCAAAAAGTCAAGTTTCCCACCCCCAAGGGTACCGGAGAGGTACTATGTAATGTTAAGGAAGCTTGGGAATGCTACATACTTTCCCTTCGAAGCCACAAGCCCAAACAACCTAACCAAGCAGGCTCCACCAAAAAGTCTGTTGACTTCCCCAAACTAGACGAAGATGGCCCCGAGCGCAAGAGGGCAAAACTCTACAAGAAGAAGAATAAAAAGAAGGCGGCGGGCAAACCCATAGATGCAGGGAATTCACCCCTCGGTGCGGTTGGGGATTCCCCCTTGGAAGACGAGGATCATTTACCCTCGGGAGATACCAGCGAGAAAATTACAGGCAAGAAACGAGCGCTCGAACAGCCGAGGCCTGAAGTGCGGGTAGAACCTACGGAGAGCTTCCTGACCATCGAGTTGGAGCCTGGGAATCCTGATAAGACTACGCAAATAGGTTCCGGCCTCGACGGACCCTCCTAGATTATGATGATTGAGTTCCTGCGAGAAAATGTTGATGTCTTTGCTTGGAAGGCTTCCGACTTCACGGGCATAGATCCGAGCGTTATTGTCCATAGGCTGAACGTGGATCCGGCCTTCAAACCTATAAAACAAAAGAAGAGAGATGTTCATGGGTTCCGGAAACAGGTCATAGAGGAAGAAGTCAATAAATTGCTTGACGCTCAGTATATAGAAGAAATTCTGTATCCCGAATGGCTTTGCAATGTGGTGCTCGTCCCGAAGAGCGCCAACAAGTGGCGTATGTGCAATGACTTCACGGACCTTAACAAGGCATGTCCTAAGGATCCGTACCCACTACCTAGAATTGACCAGTTGGTGGATTCGACCGCTGGGTGTGAACTTATGAGCATGATGGACGCTTTCCAAGGATATTATCAGATATTTATGGCTCTTGAGGATCGCCCTAAAACTGCGTTCGTAGTCCATATGGGTGTTTATTGCTTCAAGGTTATGCCCTTTGGACTCAAAAATGCAGGAGCAACATACCAACGTCTTGTCAACAGAATGTTCGAGTGTGAAATTGGAAAATCCATGGAAGTGTATGTGGACGACATGATCGTCAAAAGCGAACGCCAGTATTCTTATCTGGAAGACCTCAAACGAGCGTTCAACATCTTGCGTCGTTACGGTATGAAACTGAATCCTTCCAAATGTACATTTGGCGTACGAGGTGGCAAATTCTTGGGATATATGGTCAGCCAACGGGGCATAGCGGCAAACCCAGAGAAGATTAAAGCAATCCTGGACATACCCTCCCCTCGCAATTTGAGAGAGGTCCAGGTGCTTGTGGGTAAGATCATTTCATTAAACAGGTTCATCTCCCGCTCAGCGGACTGGAATCTGCCCTTCTTTAAAGTTTTGCGTAACGCTCGAAATTTTACTTGGAGTGAGGACTGTGAGAAAGCCTTGCAGGATATGAAGCAGTACCTTTCGAGCGCGCCTTTGTTGACCAAACCTAATCCGGGGGAGAACCTGTTTGTCTATCTGTCAATTTCCTCAGAAGCGATGAGCGCTGTCCTCGTAGCGATTCGCGAGCGTAAGCACATGCCGGTGTACTATTTAAGCAAGACTCTACAAGGGGCAGAGAAAAGATACATGGAAATAGAGAAGTTTGCTTTTGCGCTCGTTAATGCCTCTCGAAGGCTAAGGCCTTATTTTCAAGCACATTCCATCGTGGTGCTTACAGATCAGCCCCTCAAGCAGGTGCTTGCAAAGTCGGACGTTTCAGGGAGATTAATTAAATGGTCTATTGAACTTAGCCAATTCGACATCACCTTTGAGCCTCGCACGGCGATACAGGCCCAGGCCGTGGCTGACCTATTGGTGGAACGTTTCAACTTAGATACCGTGCCCTCGGCAGAAGATGGCCTATGGCTTCTGCACACAGATGGCTCCTCGACCTCACAAGGGGGAGGAGCCGGGGTGGCTCTCAGGGACCCTTTCGGAGCTGAGGTTGACTAGCAATCAAGCTGGCGTTCCAAGTCACCAACAACGAAGCTGAGTATGAGGCCCTCATCTAGGGGCTCAGAATTGCACTCCAAAATGGTGCCACTCGGATCACTGCATATGTTGATTCGCAGTTAATTACGAGCCAGATCGACGGTTCTTATGAGGCTCGAGAAACCACCATGGTGCAGTACCTGGCGAGCGCTAAGGAGGTGATAGCCAAGTTCAGGGAATTCCACCTTTTGCAGGTCCGGAGGGCAGAAAATGAACGTGCTGACGCTCTCTCAAAGTTTGCATCCGCCCTAGATGGTTTTGGCGAGCGCGCTGTTACATTTCTTAGAACAGAGGAGCTGCTGACATGTAGAGGCGAACCTTCGAAGGAGGTGAATATGATTGACCCCTCCGAGCCGTGTTGGCTCGACGGAATTATCAGATTCCTCCAGGATGGAACCAGCCCAAGCGACAAAGTTGAGGCTCGAAAAATCAGAAACAAGGCCCCTCGCTTTTCATTGGACGCCGAGGGTCGACTATTCAAGTGATCCTTCCAGGGCCCACCGTTGAGATGCTTGAGACCCTCGTAGGCCAAGGAAGTTTTAGAACATGTGCACAGTGGGAGTTGTGGGAACCACTCGGGCGGTCGAATCTTAGCAAAGAAAGTCTTAAGGAGTGGGTTCTACTGGCCTTCGGTGCTGCAGGATGCTATTAGCTACTCCAAGAAATGCCCTAAGTGCCAGTTTCATTCTAACACCCCTCAATTACCGGCAGGTCAAATGATTCTTTTTGATGTTTCATGGCCTTTTGATCAGTGGGGCATCGATATTGTGGGACCCCTACCAATGGCGGTCGGACAAAAGAAATTTGTAATACTCGCTGTGGATTACTTCACTAAGTGGGCCGAAGCTGAAGCAGTTGCGAAGATAACGTTCAAGGTTGTGAGGGACTTCATTTGGAAGAACATCATTTGCAGATACGGCATCCCAAGGGCAATCATCTCAGATAATGGATCCCAATTCATCGCCGCTGACACACGGGATTGGTGCTATGAACTTGGAATCGAGCAACGCTTCACTTCCGTGGGCCACCCCCAAGCCAATGGACAAGCGGAGATGACCAATCGAACCATACTCCAGTACCTGAAGACGATACTCGAGAGTAAGAAGGGAGAATGGGCTGAAGAACTTCAAGGAGCCCTTTGGGCGTACCATACTACCCCACGAGCGGCAACAGGGGAAACTCCTTACTCCCTCGTTTATGGCTCCGAGGCTATGATACCTGCGGAAATTGCTCAAGAATCCGCACGCGTTGCCTATTTCGAGCCTGCTGTCAACGAGGCCAATCGAGCATTCGAATTAGATTTGTTGGACGAAAGGAGGAATACTGCTTGGGCTCGTATCCACAAATACAAAGCGACCGTGGCCTGCCAGTACAACAAACGTGTTAAAGAAAGGACTTTCCAGCTAGGGGACTTGGTCCTCAAAAAAGTTGAAGTCTCAAAACATGTGGGTAAGTTGGACCCCAATTGGGAGGGCCCCTTCAAAGTCATTCAGGTACGAGCAAACAACACCTACCTACTGGAAACTTTGCAAGGCGAGCATCTCCCTAGGCCATGGAATGCATGTAACCTTAGAAGGTTCTACGTGTAACGTCAGTTTTTTGTAATTGTCTGTGCGCGGCCTAGGGTACTTTCTTTTGACAGAAGGCATATTGTATTCATTTTGAAAAATTGCAAGTATAACATTAAGTATTTGATTCTTTGATTATGTCATCTATTTGTTCTCATATTGATTAAATGATTCGGGCAACAGAAGGCCTACTCCGTGTTGAGCATCCTTCACGTCGAACGGCCCACGTAATACCCCAGTCGTTTCAAAGCAATGCTATCTAGGTGTTGTGAACCCTCCACCTGGAATAATTTGACTACTCGTAAGTAGAATCCTAAGAACGAGCGGGTCCAATGGCGGGATGCTAAATGCTTAATTTACATCAACCGGGTGCCCGCGTAATGACGCTAACCCTATGGTTACGCTCTATTTTATCCCATACTTAGCAAATCCTACTGTTGATTTCTAAAGTATGTACAAATCACTGGTGCGTTCAAGACGAAGGTACACATTATTGGGCTAATACTTAGGCAAATCCTCAGAGGCTTCCTAAGTTCAAATTCGAGCCTCATTACGAATACGGCCAAGGATCCCCCCATGGGAAACACCCTCGCGCCCGTACTTGTGTCCTTCAAACCACTAGACGCTACCAAATACTAAACTGATGGCGCATTGTGATGAACGTAAGGGCACCCTCAAAGAAAACGCCCTCATGCGCGCTCACGCCCATCGCAAACGCTCAAACAAGGGAGAACAATATAAAAATCTCGAGCGCAATAGAAGGACGGCCTTCACCATTTAAAAAATAAAAGATAAAGTACTCAAACATTCAAGCAGCAAAAGAAGAGTCCAAATATATGGGAAGAAGCATAAAGGAATCCAAAACATTCAGGAAAACAGTTGGAGGATTAAGTACAGACATTAATTGTTCATGAGAAGGGAAAGGAAATTAAATCGGCATAGGATGGGACCCAACAACCAAGGGGTTATCACTGAGCTTGAGAGTCAGGCTCTGGAGGAGCGGTCGCAAGAGGAACTGGGGCTAACACGTTGGCGTCAGAAGTTTGGACCTCGCCCGGTTCCTCGGCATCCGTTGCATCCATGATGGTGCCCTCGTCCTCTATACGGGTAGGCTCGGGAACTAGAGTATTGGCAGCTATGAACTCCCGTTGGAGCGTTTGCACCAACTCCTGGTACTCCGGCTCCGCCAAACTCTCAGTAGGATCCTCGTCTTGGACCATGGGCTCGCAGTTTTCATCCAGGTCCATGCGCAGGCGCTCATCGGTTCGAGCGCTGTCAGGAGCCAAGCCAAGTGTCACCATCTGCCCGATAGCTTTATGAAAGAAGCGCCGAGCGTTGTCAAAGCACTGGATGTTGGCGGCAAATATGAAAGCTTTGGAACGCACGAACTTCATTACTGCGTCCCAGGAGACCTTCGCCGTCAGTCCTTCCACCTTCCCTTGAAGATCAGCGAGTTCCTTCTTGGTATCTTCATTTTGGCGAGTGCTCTCCGCCAGCTGCATGCTCAACTCCCTAGTTTGGTCCCTCAGTTGGTCATGCTCCACCTTCAACTCCCTATGACGCTCGTCAAGGGTAAGATAGGCTGCGTCCGCCTTCTGGAGATTCTCCCTCAGCCTGTCTTTCTCAAGATTGGCTTCAGTCAGTTGAGCGTGGACGTTATTGTAATCCTCTTGCAGTTGGACGGGATCGGAGGCTCGCAACAATTTCTTGCATTTGGCCTTATGGTTGGAGTAGGCCTGCGCTCGCCCCTGTAGGTTCTTCAACCTGGGGATCACCTCCTGGACAGTCAGAAACAAAGGTTAGCATTAAAATTGGAGTACTGGAAGTAGGGATTCCCTATAAGATATTAAGGACTCATCGTTAGAAGGGCGTGACAAGCGTCATCAGCAACACGAGCGGCATCATGATTGTTCAGCTTATCGTGATCGCCGAAAAATTGGAGTTTTCCGACGATGTCCGAAACGAGGTTTACGGAGTAGGCATTCTTCCTCAGGAGTACCGGACCCTCGGTTCGCTGACGCTTATAGCGAGTATCGCCCTTGCAGCCCATCTTCCAGAAATCCTCATCCTCTGATGAGGAGGTGTCACTGCCCTCGCCCCTGTGTCCCACTACCACCTCTTTCCCCTTGCCTGAAATCGGAATGGAGTCCGGCAGCCTCTTCCTCTTCCCTTGGCGGTCGGCCCGGAGGGTTTCATGGATACAGACCAGTTCCCCCGAGCGATTGCGGGAGCCGCTCGAACTTAGTGATATTGGACCCTCGGGGGCCACCGGCGGAGGAGTAGCCCCGCGGGCGCCATCAACCATCAAATCTTCAATTGGACCCCTACGGGCTTTGTTCTCCACGCCCTCGCGAGCGCCATTATGGCCGCGACCGGCTCCTCGCCTAGTTCCCCTCCCCCTTGGAGCATTGGGAGGAAGGATTTGCTGTTGTTGCGGGGGCTGAGGGTTAGCGCTGGTTCCTTGAGCGCCCAGAATACGGGAAAGAGCCTCGGCATTCATACCTTGCGATAGTATTTGGACACCTGCAAGAAAGAAGGTACGAGCGTCAAAAGTTGGTTGTTTGCATCACAAATACAGAAATACAACAATCACACCAAGTTAGGAGACTATTCTAAAAGTTAGATCAGTTAGTTCCTAGAATCTAACCGTCGAGGGCCATGATGTCAGCTGGAGGGTTGAGTATCATATCTAGGGGGCAAGACAAGCCATAACGGAACATCACCCCCTCGTTCTTCATCAAGACCTCAACCTTGATCTATTTCTTCTCACACCTCATTACGAGGGCTAAACCCTTCGCCCAGTCCTCGAAATCCTTATTTCTTACCCTTTCCCTAATCAAAGGACCCTCACCGTGTATCATCCACTGTCGATGAACCCCAAAGATTCCCCCTGGAGCCCCCACGAAAAAATATTTCTCTTTCCAATGCTCGCCATAGGAGGAGGAGGGAGAATCTATCATCTTAAAGCCCGATTTGGCCAGGGCATAATAAAGCCCATCTGTAGGGGACGAGCGTGGTGAGCGGGCCACCTGTATCAAACTGTCAAAATTGGCAATCGAGGATGCATGGCTTAGGGCTCTCATCGTTATTACGAAAGTGTTGATTAAAGCTATGCCGTTTGGCAGACTTTGTGAAGGGCAAAGCCCTAGGTGGTGGTAGATGATGGCGGCGGCGTGAGCGATTGGAAATCTTAGGCCCCCGGCCAGGACTGCATCCCAGTAAGCCGTCATCATCCCAGGCGGCGGACGGTTGGCCCTTTCTCCCTCCTCTGGCAGTCGCATGGGAAATACTGCTTCATCCCAATAAGCTTTCGCCTTCAACTCCTCCAAGTCGTCGAGCGTCAGAATGCTCTCAATCTCGTCCGGAGATCTATCGGTTTGGTGACGGTTGTCTTGCCTCACTCGAGTTGCAGGCTCCTTTCCTTTCCTTTGACGCCTTCTGGAAGGTTCAGCCTCAAATTGATGCCCGGATGGCCCTGCACCACCCTCGGGGGCCATGACGGCCACTGTGATCCTGTGATCTTGGGGTCCCACGACACTGTTAAACACAGGGAATACTCTCTCTCCTTGCCTTTGCATTTCCATCACATTGTTCATCTCTTCAAAGAGGACGTTTACACCTTCAGGAGCACGCTCGTTCATCCCCTGAACAGCGGCGTCGACCTCCTCATCCCTGGCGTCAACCGGAGCCTGGGCCACTGGAATCGCCATGGGAATCCCCTCACCTAGGGACGCTCTAGCCATGGGAACAGCCGTAGGTACGTTACCATGAGGAGAAGAGCTCCCCACTGACATCTCATCAATCTCCCTCACATAATCGTCTACGGGGAGTCCGGCCATACCTGCTCTATGATTCTTTGAAGACACAGCTTATCGTAGAAAATGGAGAAGGAAGTCTCAAGAATTCCACAACAGAAGGGGATTTCTTCACTCAAGAGTTTCACTCTCTCAACCTAAATCTAAAAGTTAGTTCCAGAAGTAAGAACTCGCGGGATTTTTACCTAGAGATTGAAGAAGAGCTTGCGGAAAATCGCAGAAAACGGTAGAGAATCCTTGTTGCTTGATTTGCTTGAAGAAAGTTGAATGCGTGAAAAGAGCAAAAGGGCCTTCCGGAACCCTATTTATAGGGGAGGAATCTACATTAATTAGGGTTGGGGATTTGAAAATGCAATCATTTCCCGCCTTGGGAGACTCCCACTTTTGGGAGCCGCTTCACATCTCCCGGAGTCACGCGCCCATGTTCCCACTCAGCATTAAATACGGACAGGACATCATTAAATGCAATGTCAGAACGTGCCCATTACGGAAGCTTAGCAGTCACTTCCCTTGCTGAGGCTTGACCCTCGGATAATTCAAAATTCAAGGCTCCCTTCTTATTAAATTCTACAGTACGCTCGAGCGATACTACAGAATTTGGGGGGCAAAATGATGAGACACAAAAACACGCTTGTATCAGGGCCGTCCACGTGTCACCGTCTGTTGACGTGACGACTATACCCTCGTATTGATGGGCTCGCGGGCCAACCCAGCCCATTCACTTGCCAACTACTACAGGCCCGTGAGCCTCGCCCAACTATTCAGGTAAGGGGCCCGATCCGGCGGCCTCGGCGCTCCCATCCCGGCCTTCAGGGTTACCACTCTCAGGGAATCACCCGCGCGAGGGCCATATTCTTGTCGCTCGACACTTCGGCGCTCAAAGGTCATATGCCGTGGAGTACCAGTCCGAGCACTCTTCGACCGTCACCTATGCGCTCGTATGTGATCCCCCATCGCCGTGGAGGATCCGAATCCTCGCAAAACGAATCTGGAACCTTCCTCTCACGCGACCCTCGCCAACAACCTCTGACACAAAGGAGGTGCGCACCTTGCATCTGGCACGCCGCCCCCTTTTCAGAGATGTCATTCTCATGCCCTCATAGGCTGCCACGTGTTAGGGCAACACAGGTTTGGGACCACACGGTCAAGTTACATATTTACCCTCACCCCTAACATATAAATAGGGGAGAATACATGCTTTCTCCCCCAAGTGATCTTCACGAGACATACTGCATTTGCTGTTCTGGGCCTTTTCCACCATTTTTCTGCATCTTTCCAAGCTTGGCTTCATCTTCACCACAGTTACTTCATCCCCACATTAAGCACTCTTGGTGTTATCCTAGCTGGAAGAACCCACGCACAAAAGGAAACCCAGTTCCTGAGGCTCAACGCCTGTGATGGTCTTCCCTTTTATAATTAAATTCTAAATCGATTGGTGTTTAAATCTTTCACAAGTTTCTGCACTATCAAAATTACCAATTCATCACTCCAAAAAATGTAAGTTCAGTTCAGAATTACCAATTTATCACTCTAAAAATTGTAAGTTTATTTCCGCATTCCCCCTTCATCACTATACAAACTGTAAGTTCAGTTCAAAATTACCAATTCAACACTCTACAAACTATAAGTTCAGTTCAGAATTACAAATTCATGACTCTACAAATTACCAGTTCAGTTCAGGGTATATGCTCATGAAAAACAAACCATACCTTCATTCCCACATTCGCCAAACAAGAAAATCAACAACCCAATATATACTGTAAATATTTACTGCACATTGGAAATACATGTTCCTTTAATGTAGGATTATGACCGAGGGTGAACTATTACCAAAAATAAAAAACCACCCATAATCTTGCACAAAGAGAAATCAAATAAAACATCGTACTATGAAGGATTGTCATGAGACAAGAAGAAGAGCTGCTAAAAAATTAAACTTCATCTTTAGAATTTTGATTTTAGCATCCCCGGACAGTGATCTCTTTGTTATACCTGGAAATAAGTGCTCTCATTTTAGGGGTCGATTTTGGATCGATCCACTCCCACATGCTACAAGTTCCCTTGCGACCTTTAGCAAACCTCCGATGAGCATTTTTTGTGAGTCTTAGAAGTGAAAACACGGGCCGCAACACCGCAATAACAGAACGCCCTCGACTCACCCTGAGACGACGATGTTGAAGGAAACATAATTAAAAGAATATCTATCCATTAACAACCATTGAGGCGTTAGTTGAGATCAAGAAACAAAAGAAAGAAAGCAAGATAAAACAAAACTAGCAACCATTGCCAGAAAAACATTGCAGCGACATCAAAATGCAAATGAAATGCAAACAGAACAATCCAAACAAATTAGGCATAGGCTGAACAAAACAGATTACAACATCGATAAATTTAAATCTAGAACGACAAACGGTCTCATACAGTTTCGCTAATATGCTTTACCGTTCTGCTCTTCGTCGCCAGTAGAAAATTAGAGCACCAATCGCCAAAAGAAAGTGTGAAAAAGAAATCTCCGGTGGTGGCTGGTGAGAGTTGGTAAAGTGGAGGTGTGGATGAAGCAAAAATGGACTGGCTGTAGGAAAAACATGATGGCAAAATAGTTTTTTTAGGTGATTGGGGGATTTAGGAAAAATATTTTGTGTATTGGTAATCAAAAATATAAAATTTTTAAACTAGGGGGTTTAGGATAAGTTTTCAACATATTTGGTTCTTTTTATTAACTGAAAAAAAAAATGGAAACAAAACAAAAATCTGATATCAAAAAATAAAGAAAATGAAGTAATAGCGATACACACCTTAAATAACATCAAATATCTCCTTATATATTACATAGTTTATGAGCAAATTACATTTTTGGTCCCATAGAATTAGGTCTTTTGCAATTTTAATCTTATATCTTTAAAATTAGACACATTTAGTCCCATTATTTTGGAAAAGTTGCAATTCTAGTCCCATCCGTCAAATAATCGATAGAAAATATATTTTTTTACCGTTAAGTGTAATTTGTGGGAAAAATTATTGTTCATTAGGTTGTTTTTTTGTGGGAGTTCACTTATTAATACCTCATTTTAACATCACATTATCTTAATGATAGTGATTCAAATGAATGCTTTAAAGTTGATTCACGACGCCAAAATTGGATATCAATATGCAAACCCCCTGCAAAATACAACCTAATGAAGAGAAACTACCCCCACCCAAAATGCACTTAACGGGAAAAATGTATTTTTCAATCAATTATTTGACAGATGAGATTAGAATTGCAACTTTTTTAAAATAATGGAACTAAATATGTTTAATTCCAAAAATATGGGACTAAAATTGCAAAAGGCTTAATCCAATAGGACCAAAATGTAATTTGCTCCATAGTTTATATTCCAATGATGAGTCATGCATCTAAAATTCTTTTAAGGTTTTAACTGCAATCTAATCATTTATTTTTTAATAACAATTGATAATATTACTAAATATCGACATTTATTCCTAATGGGCTTTCTAAATAATAGATATTGGTTCATGAAAATAATTAATTAACGCACTTACAGGCAAACTATGCTTTTGATAAGGGTTAATTTTTATTTACACCCAAAAAGTGGTGTGTTTTGTATTTTAATACCCAACTTTTGAATTTTTATATTTTAATACTCAATTTTTAAATTTTGTTGTACTTAAATGCCCTCGACCAATAAAAAAATGGCATGTGTATCCAATCGATCAATAAGAAAATGACACGTCGATATTGGGCACTTAAATACAATAAAATCCAAAAATTGAACACTAAAATGTAAAAAATTTAAAAGTTTGATATTAAAATACAAAATACCCTGAAAATTGGGATGCAAACAAATATTAACCTTCTGATAAAGTCGATGCCATGATTAAATTGTGTCTCGTTTTAGGCACAAAAGTTTTTAATTTGCTAAATTTCAAAACTTGCTATTATTATATTATAATAGTGACGTCCCACCTACCAGAATCACATCACCGACCTAGCTAATGAAAAATCTCCACATTAGCTCGTACAACAAATGCGCAATTATATTTAAAAATCTAATGGAAATAAATAATTATCATACACCTGTTTCACACATTGAAAAGCTCTTTCCTTATTTGTTAGTTTCTCTAATACACGCATATTCTGAAAATATTAGTTTATTGTATTTTATCGGATTGAGTAATGGTGTTAGATGTTGTATCCGATATTTTTCATGTAAAAAATTTTAAATTTTTTTTGTGGGGAATTCCCGAAAACTCCCTAAATGATAAGTCAAATTCCTTTTAGCTCCCCATTTTCAAAAATGATGTATTAAAACTCAAGAATCGCGTATCTAAAACCCCAAATGATGTATTTGAAATACAAGGAAAAAATCATGTATCTAAATCCCAGAATCATATATCTAAATCCCAGAATCGCGTATCTAAAACCCCAAATAATATATTTGAAAATGGGGAACTAAAAGGAAGTTTTCAAACTTATGGGGAGTTTTCAAAAATTACCCCTTTTTTTTTGTATCATTATATTCATATTATATTATATTTATATTATTGTATTCGTATTTATACATCATATGTTGGTGTAGAGTTTCTCTATCACCCTCTATAGTAATGAATTGTATGCTTGTTGACGTATATGCATTATAAAAAATGGGATCAAATCAGAAAATAAAAAAGTGCACTATTGCTAAAGCTAGAATCAAACCTTTGGTATATCAGGAAAGACGTGAAACTCTTTTTTAATGGGAATAGTAGTTGATCCTTGAATTTAATCTCGGTGGTAAAAGGAGGAGGCCAATCACGGGAAAAAAAAAAGTTGATTAATCAAAATTTTAACCCATCAGAGTGTTTGTATTGTAAATTGGTAGTTACAGAAGAATTCGGCTCGCTATGCTATTGTTAAGGGGAAAAATTTAATGGTACCTATCTGATCATGCCTAATTCGGTGTTAGGGTATAATTATTCAAATTTTATTATATATGAGGTTTAGTTCGAGCATCGAGTGCTTGGGTTCGTGCTTGGGTTCTTACTTAGTATGTAAACTGTGAAGGTAATACTTTGACATTCTTCCTGCTAAGATGAATGTATGGTTAGAGCATCAAACTGGAACGGAGGGGATTAACTCAGTTTTGACTATCCAATACTCAAGTCAATAAATTTTAGGGATAATTACTAACAGTCCCTGAGATTTGACAAAATTAGAGATTACCTCCTGAGGTTTGAGAAATTACGAACTCCCCCCTGACCTTTACACTCTCGTTCATAAATTTCACCACCATTAATCACACCGTTTAAACTCATATTTACATTTCAAAAATACCCTTAGGGGGTATATTGTAAGGAAGCGTTTGGTATTGTAACGCCCCAACTTTTCTGTATTCTAATATGACGTATGTGTTTATTAATTTGCGCGAATTAATTTGGTTATAAGTGTTTTCTATATTTATATTTCATTATTTAATTGTTAAATATGTGATTAATTGAAATATATGCAATATTTGAATTGAAATGAATACGATTACTTGAACCACTTGTGCATGAATAACTTGTGTGCTCCTTAATTACGCGTTTAAATTATTTAATTACCTAATTACTCATTTATGATAATTACTATTTGTATTTTAATTAATATTTAATAATATATAATTCGTTATATTTTTAATAAATATTTAAAATGGATTCTTAAATTTTATTTGGATTTTGAAATTATATGAATTCTTGAATGAAATGCATTTACATGAGAAGTTGCGTATTGTTTCTTTATGGTTTGAATTCGAAACTTCGTGGAAATTTAATATGTTAGACTTATATGTGTTATGATTATGGTTATATGCTCGTTTCATATTTTCGGATTCGTTTGATTGAGTTTTGGAATTTATTTTGATTTTGGAATCCAAAATGGGGGCTAACGAGCAATTAGCGTACCATTGGTTCCTTATTTGATATCTTGAGCTAGGAAACTCGGATTCGAGTTTCGTCAACTTCGTTGAACTCGTAACGAAAATTTGGGTTCAATAAACTTAGCCTCATATTTTTCTAAGACCATTTGAACCCCCGAAATTCAACCGAAAACCGAAACGAATGCAAATCTGCCACTCTTTACTAAAAATGTCATAACTCATTCAAACCTTTACCAAATTAACCATAGTTGGAGGCATTGGAACTCCAGTTAAGCCCACTATCTGACCCTTATCTCCCTCAACCGAACCAACCTTCACACACAAGAGAAATATCAACCCCAAGCCCCTGCTCCAGTTCCATTCCCATCACCATGCCCTATTTGGAGATTTCAAGCTCAAATCTCTTTCATTTTCCATCCAATCCACAAGGTGAGTTTGGGGTTATGTTACACATTCATTAAGGTTCAATTTAAGCCAAGCATACCTAATTTTAAGCTTATATCCATGGAGTTTTGAGGATATACATGAATAGTTAGGTTTTTAAGTCATACTTTGATCTCATGCATTCCTTGGTGCTTTTGGATGGTTTAATGCATGAATATGGTTGCCTTAACTCCCTCTTTTCAATTATGGTAGTGTATTATGTGGTAAATGAAGCATTTATGAGTTTCCATTAATGGATATTTGAAGAAATTGTATGAAATAATCATATATGCCTTCATCTCACGTTTGATCACTTTGGGAGCATGTTTAAGTGTTGTTTTGGAGTTGTTTTGTTGCATATTTGTTATCATTTCATAGCTGGGCATGTTGGATTAGGTTTGGTATGGAATCTGCTATGTTTTCGTGCATTTTTTTTTCTGCTGGTATTGGGTGGCAGAGGCCGCGATCGATTTTAGTGCAAAAACGATAGCGACTGCGACCTGTGAGTGTGTTTGTTGCATTGCTCTCTCAGGTAGCGCCCGCGACCAGATTTAGTTCATTTTTGGTAGCGCCCACTACCCCATTTTGGCCATGTTTCGAGATTTGAAAAAATTGGAGGAAAAATTCGATTTTCAAACGTTAATTAAATGGTTTTCTTGGCTCGTTTCTGGCATGTACACTTCATTAACATGTTAAATAATGTGTTATCTTATATGTTATGAAGTTTTATGATTTTTGGTTGAATATTTTCCGAGTTATGGCTTCATATGTCTTTATTACTCCCAATGTGTGCATGCATGTAATGTTGCTCTTAGAGATGAACCCGAATTGTTTCTTATCTCTTATTTTATGACTTGTATGATATGTATACATGTTATATGACGTGTTATGCTCGTTAATTGGAATTCTTGGATTGATTTGGCTTGATATATGAAGGATATGAACATGAACGAATTTAAATGATACATGTATGCCTTGATGCTTCATGTTTGAACCCTAAGTGATATCTTACTCCTTCTTAATAGCTTGCATGAATTGTATATATGTTGTACTATGTGTTATGCGTGTTATTTAAATTTATTGAATAAAATTTGTATGATTTATGAAAGTGATGAACTTAAATGAATTGAATGATTCATGAAAGGAATGTAATGATCGTTTGTATGCTTCTAAGATATTAATCGTGCATATGAACGTTTCTATGACATAATATCATATCTTATGAAATCATAACCGATGTTATCCCTATCATATATGGTTATGGCTCAAATGAATGCAAAATATAAAAGATAGCAAACGCGTGAAATGAATCCACCCCGTATTGAACGTTGTGATGAGTTACTTGAATCTATGACCTCATGGCATGAATCATATTTCCTTTGCATCTCATATCATGATCAATGCATTGTCGTGCATCATATATGGTTCATTTAGAGTCTTGAGTCTCACGAATGCATTGTTATCCTTGTACAGTTTTCTCCAGGGCGGAGACTTACCGGGTTCTTAGGACACTTTCGGGTCCTCTTGTTTCTTCTTGTTTTGGTTGGTAAGCTGAGGACTGGTGGGTTTGTGACGCTCGAGTTTTCTCACGCGCAGGTAAGTGTTACGTGCGCATTTATATTTAATTATATGATTTTATATTTTGAGTTGTTAATTGAATTTGTTTATAATTTGATTTATTTGTTTAAAATTGCTTATGATTGTCTATATGAGCTATGAATATGTGATCGGATTTGTGAAAATGTGAATTCTGTGAATGTGGTGTTAATTGAATGAAATTACGTGTTCTGTGGAATCCGTGGACTTAATTGTATTGTATTTGAATGTTTTGGACTCAATTGGAAATTGAGTTTGGGCTTAATTGCCACTTTTTGAAAGTTGAGGGACCTATTTGTATAATAGGCAACCCTGAACGGTTTTCGCGATATCTTGAGCTCCGGACCTCGAAATCGAGATCCGTAACCGGCGTTGAACTTGTTTCGACGTTATCTATCCTTTGAACTTGACCTTGTGTCTTTTCGGTATCATTTGAACCTTCGACAACGAACCATTTCATAGCCTCGACTTTATAACTTGTTTGACCCTTTTTCTTAAACGAACCGGACTTGGACCAACCCGTACCCTACCCGTTTCCTTATTAGATATCAGCATTCCTACCCCTTCCTTTCTTCCCATTTCATCGATCAAATCAGCCAAGGCAAGAGCAAGGAAGAGAAGCCAAGAAACCTTTGTTTTGATCAAACCAACTTTGAGCTCAAGATCATCCAATCCTTCATCTTCTTCCAAGGTAGGATATGTATTGTTTTCTCCTTGTTCTCCTCTCCCTTTTCTCCCGATTGTATCTTGATTTAAGTTGGAGAATCATGTGGCATGAAGAAAGCTTGAAAATGAATAAATGATATGAATTCTTGGTTCCATGTTTCTCCTTGGTTTAAAGTGAGGTTTGATGCATGAAAGATGATGATTGAAACTTCCTTATCATTTCCTTATGCTTAGATTTCATGTTGGTGGAGTATAGTATGAGTTACCATTGTTGAAGCTTGAAACCTCCATGATTGAAAGCTTGATATTGATTGACCTTTTGCCAACTTTGAGCTTGAATTGATATCTATTTGAATGAGTTATGTGAATTGCATGAATTTTGTGGCTTGAAATCATGTCTAAGTGTGGGTTGAGAGCTTCTTGGTGGTTGCCCTGTTTTGCAAAGCTTTTCCCTCGCTCTCTGTTATTTCTTTCAAAACGATGAGCTGACACGACCGTGTCAGCTTTGAACTGAAAATGGACACGGCCGTGTTGGGCTCTCGACTTTGTTTTTTTCTGATTTTAACCTCGGACACGGCCGTGTCCAAATCCTTTGAAAATGTAACACGGCCGTGTCAAGCCCTCGACTTTGAATTTTCTGATTTTTAAACCTCGGACACGGCCGTGTCCATTTCCCTTTGAAACTCAACACGACCATGTCATTTGAATTGGCAGCCTTGGGAAGTCTCTTTTCTTGCTTGAATTGCATGCGTGGCTCGTATTTGTGGATTATATTGAACGTGACTCCAATTAAGCTATGTTTATGATTGTTATATAATGCAAGAATGCAAGTATGATAGTTATGAACGGTTGTATGCCTTCTGACATTAATAGTGCACATGAACATGTCATTAAATTTTTTATGCGTGCATATCATAACCATTGCACTGTCGAGCGTCTTATTTGGTCATATTGAGTCTCACCTCACCTGTCTTGCACAGATTTTGATTCCTTTGGAGACGAGGCCGGTCAGTGAGGCTCGTGTGTTCTTCTTTTGCCGTTCGAGGTGGGTTTTTCTTCTACTTAGCTATATGACCCTATAAATACCTTTAACGTGAAAAGTTTTCGACCAAAGTGTATATATATATATATATATAGAGTCATTTTCAAGGAGTAAATGTTTGCAACGTAAAGCCTAATTTCTAAATCCTACCAAATGTTTTGGCGAGAAAAGAAAGAATGAATGTTATGCTCGAATGGGGCCCAGGGACTTAGTGTGAGTGGCTATCCGGGGAGGCATGGGCCGACGGTGATCCCTCACATTAGTTCCACCAATTAACGGCGTAACCGGACCTCATTAGGAGTTAACGAGGAATGGACGCTGAGCGCCAGCTGGGGAGTCATGTAACCCTTTTTGGTCAATGAATGGGTGGTCGGGGTCTTGCAAGCCCGTCACCAAACCGGAGGAAGAAGGTGTAAATGTTAATGAATGTGCACACAAGATTGAAATGCATGAACAGAATGAATGAAAGAATGTTTAAATGATTTACACGAGGAGTTGGTTGGAGATAATGCACGCCCACTCGCCGGGCAAAAAATGACCTAATGTTAATGATTCGTTATAATCCCTTTGGATGATTGTTATTCACCCGCTTTGGGAAATTCTTTAAAACCTCACTTGGGATTATAGCTTGCATGTGATTGTTTAATTATTGTCAGATATACTATTTATGCCCTGTTTTATACCCACCAGTCCCTTTTGGACTGAACCCGTTTGGTTTTCAGTTGTTTTGTGTAGGTGTCAAGGGAGCTAGGCGGGAATACGAGTCGTAGGTCTTGCATTCGTTTCTAGCTCTTATGTTTTGATGTTACACTTGCATACTCGTACTTTTGGTAATTGTATATGAAGATTGTTTTGGGCAGTGATGACAAGAGAATGTTGTCTATTGATTTGGAGCGTAATGGTATTGAGTTTTAACTTTCGTGAATTTAACTGTTGGTACCTAGAGCATATAGCTCAATCTATGATATGTGACTTATTGCTTCCGCTCTTCTGTTCTCTGCTACTCCGATTGTTGTGGTTGTTGAGGTTTAAGTGATAGGCTAGTCCCGCCTGGCTTAGCGGTGTGTGTGTCCCCGTTCGCTATGATTTGGTACGTGTATGGAAATCCTTTTCATATACGGGCCGGGTCATGGTGCGGGGGATGTAGCGCCTTGCGCTCGGTGCTACAGGGTTTCTCTACTATTTAGTTAAATGACCCTATATACTCCCAATGTGTAAAGCTTTCAGCCAAAAGTATATATGTATATAGAGTCGTTTCAAGGGTCAATGATTTTAAAAGTAAAGCCCTTCTTTTATGAGCCTACCAAATGTTTTGGCGAGAAAGAATGAATGAATGCACAGAATGGGGCACAGGGACTTGGTGTGAGTGGTGACCCGAGGAGGCATGGGCTGACGGTGATCCCTCACACTAGTTCCACTAATGAACGGCGTAACCGGACCTCTTTAGGAGTTAGCGAGGAATGGACGCTGAGTGCCATCTGGGGAGTCATGTTCCCCTTTTGGTTAATGAATGGATGGTTCGAGCCGATTACCCGGCCATCACCCGGAGGAAGAAGGTGTAAATGTTCATGAATGTGCACAAAAGAATGTAATGCATGAAAGAAAGAAAGAAAGAATGAATGTTTAATAAACTACACGAGGAGTTGGTTAGAGATAATGCACGCCTACTCGCTGGGCCACGAAAGACCTAAAGAATGGAAAATGAATGTTATAATCCCTGTTGAAGACTTCTTTTTTTTACCCACTTGGGGAAATGTTCTAAAAACTTCATTTGGGATTATAACCTGCATGTGAATGTTTAAATATTATTGTATATGCTACTTATGCCTCATTTTATACCCACCAGTCTCCTATAGACTGAACCCGGATTGTTTTTAGTGTTCTTGCAGGTTTGGAGTGCTAGGCGGGAAGTCAAGTCTATTAAGTCTTTCGGTTAAGTCAGAGTCTGTCCATTTGCATATTGAACTATGATTTGTTTTAGTTATGGAGAATGTATGATTTGTATTGGTTGTTACTACTATCAGGAAGTTTGAATAAGTTTATAGGAATAGAGAGAATCTGATATTGATGTTTTATGATTTGATTGAATTTCGGGATTAGGTATCTATGCTAGTCGAACCCGTTGCTCTCTGATTACCTTGTTATTTATGGTAGTACTTTGCTTCCGCATTTGTAATGTTTCTGTTGGATTGTCCTACTTGGTTGCGAAAGTTAGTTCCCGCCTAGCCTTTGGAGTGAGTTTATCCCCGTTCACCGTGATTTAGTTCGGGTATGGATTGTCCATTTCATATTCGGGTTGGGTCTCGGTGCGGGGGATGTGGTACCTTGCGCACGGGTGCTACATCCTTAAGTCGTATCAGAGCCCGGTTGCAAAACCGGTGTTCTCGTGTCGTGATTGAGTCAGTCTAGGTCATACGACTTAGGAACTACGTGACAATGTGTGTATTGCATCAATTTTGAGAATAAATTGCCTTCTCTGTTGAATCTTGTTGAATTATGTGTTGCATTCTTACGTTGAATCCATGCTTTTCGTGTTGAATACGTGACATGAGCATGCACTAATCACATGCATATCTCCTTGAAATGAGTGATGATTTATAGGTTATGAAGATACTATCAAACCACGGCCAAGTATCACGCTAACAACGCCCTATTGCAAGTTCTTTCTGAGGCATGGAAGATAGGAAGGATGCACCGGGGAAGGATATAGAGAATACGAGATGCGTGGTCTTCATAGACAGGGCTAGAGTTCAAGGCCTAGGAGTTGGAATGGAAGTCTGCTTTGGAGATGCAAGGGTAGAGAGGCAATTGATGAAATAAGAGTTGTTCGGGGAATGTTTCTGACTCCGAAGATTGATATAGTTAGCTCTCCTACATAGGATGCGATAATTGGATTCAATGGGATCGTTCAATCTAAGGAATGAAGTGAATAAACCTTGAAGGTATTTTGGTTCAGGGCTCGGATTATTGAAGAGATATCGATAACGAAGAAGAGTCAAGGTAAAATGGGTCCGGTAGGAGTTATGCACCAAGGGACATCAAGGAAAGGTTTCTAAATAAACCTATTAATTCGAAATCGAAAGGTAGGAGTCAAGATCGGGAAGAGTTTGAATTTGGGAGCTCTAGATTTTGATCAAGATGGAAAACGAGTTGGAAGAGGATTAGAAGGAGCCAAATAACGTGGAAAATACAACCTCATGGAAGGTGACTAAACTACGGACAAGATTTGAGTTCATTTTCCCACATCCAAGCTGAATTGTCGTGTTGTGAGGTTGAAGTGGGAAACATGGAGCAACGAATGGAAACGGTAAAGAAAGGCGAAGACCTTTTGGAAGGAAAGCATGCGCTCAAGTGGAAGCAATTGGAAAACAAGTTCAATTCGCTAATCAAAACTCATAAAGGACGAGTGCGGGAATCTTGATCAAGATGTAGAAGAAGTTTGGGATCGAAAAATTGCAATCCCGGACCGTGGAAGGTACAAGTTGATGCACAAGGACTTTTGGAAATCTGGAAGACCGTGGGAAAAACAAGAAAGGATCAACACGTTGAAGTAAGTTGGGGTCAGAGAAATGAGAACAAGCTACCGAGTTAACCACTTGCCATCTTGGTGACAGGTTCCAAAACATTCATGGCACGTGCATCATACTTTGCATCAATTATATATTTTTCTTTACTTATGTTCGTGCGCACATTTCTATTTGATTTCGTTGCTCTAATGTGCTGCATATTCAATTGTTGCAAGCGTGACACGTGTATTGACATCTTTACCCGACATGCATTTTAGTGTTTACTTTGTAGGAAGTTCTTTCACCTCACTTATCAAGTATCTCTTTGACTGGGCCACATCTGTGTTAAGAGAAAAAAAATAAGGGGATGGCACACTATAAGAAAGATGACTTAGGAAAATAAAGAACTTCAGGTAAAGGATAGGTCGGTAGAAAGGAAGTCCGAAGGAAAGTAAGACTAGATTTGGTCTCAGGGTGTTGGGATCGAACAAGAATAGAGAAGGGGGTTTCGATTAACAAGGGAATTAAAAGGAAAATGAGAGGTATAAATTTTGGGTTACAAGGTTCGTTAAATTTTCCCCCCTTAATGAAATTTTCCTATCAAGGATTTCGATGAAAGAAGGATTGATGGAGTTCAAGGTGTAATGACAGAAATTTTAAGGGGGAGAGGATAACCAAGAGGAAAAATTGAAACTTGAATTTGTGGCCGAAGAAATAATTAGTAGAAATAACGGAAATAAATTTAGGGAAGACCTGGGAATTTTATGGTGGTGAGCAGAGATGAATAACACGACTTTAAGGAATGAGAGCTAAGTCACTAAATTCGGGTGGAAGATTTTCACGGGGAAGAGAGAAGATAGCTCGTTGAATCTTTCTACGTATGTAAGTTCGATTTGGAAAAAGGAGCTATGAGGAGTTTAAGGAAACTCCTAAGTTGAATTGTCAAGAGGGAATCGATTAAAGTTATCATAGAAAGGGATGCTGTCAATAAAGTTTGGTTCAATGAGTTTGGAAAGAGATTTAAGAAGAGACAAAACGGGCAGGATGAACATTGGGAAATCCAAATCAAACTTCAAGAATCATCAAGAACACCCTATCTTCGATTAAGAAATTATAGGGGCCGAATACCAAATTTCACTTTAGAGATTTAAAGAGAGTGAAAATGGTGAATTGAAGGGAAGATAGAAGGAGATTGTGCGATATATATATATATATATATTGAGGTTGGGAATAGACTTTTAAGGGCGCCAAGGGTAGTTATTTTCAACGGTATGTTGGGCTTTGATTTGAGTAAGGAAAATAACTACGGATCTGATTTCGGGACGGATGGTCTAAGGGTATTTGGAGAGGTCCAGCTCGGTTACTTAAAAGAGTTAGCTTAGTCGAATGAAGATTACGGAAAATGATGAAGGACCGAAGAGGACTTGAAGCAGCACAAGTCAGAAGGGAATAAGGAATAGAACCCTTAGAGGATCTATCATTGCTTCGCTGGGGTACCCTGAAGAGTCAAGCATTGAGCTCACTTTTAGGACAGATCATGCATTGGACAACAAAACTTACAGCTCTAAATTATACCCCTATGGTGAACGATACCTGAAGCATCCATGATACATGCATCCATGCAAATTTAATTTAAATAATTTTATGCTATGTGCCTTGATTCCTTATCATGTTAAATTACTTGGGTGTAATTGATAATCAACGTGGATGATGTCTATTACCTGCTTTGGGTGTCTTACGTGACTTTAATTATGGTTTCGCGTTGTGTTGCTCGGGAGTATTGGAGACTTCCTTGCCTTATTTTTGTTTGAGAGACGGGGTGCTCTCGTTGTTTGTAAGAGACGGGGATTCTCTTATTTTTGTTTGAAGAGACGGGATGCTCTCTTTGCTTGCGGGAGATGGGGTTCTCTCATTGTTGCTCGAGAGACGAGGCTCTCTCCTTGTTGCTTGTGAGAGATGGGGAATCTCTCAGTGTTTGTTCGGTCGAGTAGTGAATCCGAGGAAGGATTCTTTTAAGGGGGAGAGATTGTAACGCCCCAACTTTTCCGTGTATTCTAATATGACGTATGTGTTTATTAATTTGCGCAAATTAATTTGGCTATAAGTGTTTTCTATATTTATATTTCATTATTTAATTGTTAAATATGTGATTAATTGAAATATATGCAATATTTGAATTGGAATGAATACGATTACTTGAACCACTTGTGCATGAATAACCTGCGTGCTCCTTAATTACGCTTTTAAATTATTTAATTACCTAATTACTCATTTATGATAATTACTATTTGTATTTTAATTAATCTTTAATAATATGTAATTCGTTATATTTTTAATAAATATTTAAAATGGATTCTTAAATTTTATTTGGATTTTGAAATTATATGAATTCTTGAACGAAATGCATTTACGTGACAAGTTGCGTATCGTTTCTTTATGATTTGAATTCGAAACTTCGTGGAAATTTAATATGTTGGACTTATATGTGTTATGATTATGGTTATATGCTCGTTCCATATTTTTGGATTCGTTTGATTGAGTTTTGGAATTTAATTTGATTTTGGAATCCAAAACAGGGGCTAACGAGCAATTAGCATACCATTAGTTCCTTATTTGATATCTTGAGCTAGGAAACTCAGATTTGAGTTTCGTCAACTTCGTTCAACTTGTAATGAAAATTCGGGTTCAATAAATTTAGTCTCATATTTTCCTAAGATCATTTGAACCCCCGAAATTCAACCGAAAACCGAAACGAATGCAAATCTGCCACTCTTTACTAAAAATGCCATAACTCATTCAAATCTTGACCAAATTAACCATAGTTGGAGGCATTGGAACCCCAGTTAAGCCCACTATCTGACCGTTATCTCCCTCAACCGAACCAACCCTCGTACACAAGAGAAATATCAGCCCCAAGCCCCTGCTCCAGTTCTATTCCCGTCACCATGCCCTACTTGGAGATTTCAAGCTCAAATCTCTTTCATCTTCCATCCAATCCACAAGGTGAGTTTGGGGTTATGTTACACATTCATTAAGGTTCAATTTAAGCCAAGAAAACCTAATTTTAAGCTTATATCCATGGAGTTTTGAGGATATACATGAATAGTTAGGTTTTGAATTCATACTTTGATCTCATGCATTCCTTGGTGCTTTTGGATTATTAAAAGCATGAATATGGTTGCCTTAACTCCCTCTTTTCAATTATGGTAGTGTATTATGTGGTAGATGAAGCATTTATGAGTTGCCATTAATGGATATTTGAAGAAATTGTACGAAATGATCACATATGCCTTCATCTCACGTTTGATCAATTTGGGAGCATGTTTAAGTGTTTTTTTGGAGTTGTTTTGTTGCATATTTGTTATCATTTCATAGCTGGTCATGTTGGTTTAGGTTTGGTATGGAATCTGCTCTGTTTTCGTGCATTTTTTTCTGCTGGTACTGGGTGGTAGCGGCCACGACTGATTTTAGTGCAAAAACGATAGCGGCTGCGACCTGTGAGTGCGTTTGTTGCATTGCTCTCTCAGGTAGCGCCCACGACCAGATTTAGTTCATTTTTTGTAGCGCCCACTACCCCATTTTGGCTATGTTTCGAGATTTGACAAAATTGGAGGAAAAATTCGATTTTCAAACGTTAATTAAATGGTTTCCTTGGCTCATTTCTGGCATGTACACTTCATTAACATGTTAAATAATGTGTTATCTTGTATGTTATGAAGTTTTATGATTTTTGGTTGAATATTTTGCGAGTTATGGCTTTATATGTCTTTATCGCTCCCAATGTGTGTATGCATGTAATGTTGCTCTTAGAGATGAACCCTAATTGTTTCTTATCTCTTATTTTAAAACTTGTATGATATGTATACATGTCATATGACGTGTTATGCTCGTTAATTGGAATTCTTGGATTGATTTGTCTTGATATATGAAGGATATGAACATGAACGAATTTAAATGATACATGTATGCCTTGATGCTTCATGTTTGAACCCTAAGTGATATCTTACTCCTTCTTAATAGCTTGTATGAATTGTATACTGTTGGAAAACAGGAATCAGAAAGCAGCGGAATTTAAAATTTTTTCCAACTAAAGGATCTTGAACTCGCAATCGTGTAACCAAACTCGTAGAGATAGAAAACTTACTTTTCTTTTATTCTTTCTTGAAGCGTTTCAAGCCACCCAAGAACGCTCTTCTCGCGGCTTGACAACCCGTCCCTCGAAAGTCTCTTTCTACTTCAGAATCCATTGTCGGGATAGCAATCCACACCAACCTAGATTCAATTCATGTTAGAGATGTTCTTAACAATATAACATAAAGAAAGAAACATGAAACGAGAAAAGCAGGATTGAAACTCCCTTCGAAAACCAGTTTTGCGAAAGTAGAAAACTGCCAGTCACAAAACCCTCGTGAAAAAATTCATCCTTCAGGATATGGACGAACGGTTTTCGCCATCTTCTTTGGTTCGATTTTTTCATTCGCTTCACGTCGGGTTCAGAATCGTTACATCATCCCTTCTGATCGTTTTGCTTGATCCCCACTTTTGGTAAAGCTCGAATCTTCAAAACTTCTAACTTGAAGCTCTCTAGAGATAGTCCACCAACTTGGCTACAATCTAACTAGTAAGGATGCTAGTTCTCTAGTTAGTGTTTAGGCTTAACCTAGGGTTTCGTTTATCTTGGAGAAAGGATGGTGTTCAACACATGAACCAAAAGAATTCGATTAGCTCTAAAGGGGAGCATGAGCTCCCCTATATATAAGAAAGGGGAGGGACGAAATTCCTAGTCCTTAATGGGCTAGGATTTTGGTCTCTCTCTCTCCTATTACTTGATCATCAAGTAATTTTGACTTTGACTTTGAATTCTAATTCAAATCAACTTTCAAGAGAGCTAAAAATATCCAAACTATTTTTGGATAATTTTATACTTTATTTATTTAAAATAAATAACTTATTTTATCTAATTAATTAATTCATAATTAATTAACTAGATTATTTTTCTCCAAAATAAGACTTTCTTTTTTAATTCAAAATTAAACCAAAGTCTATTAAATAATTAATCACATTAATTATTTAATACATAAATAAATATACACATATATTTATACATGTGTGTGACACGTGTCACAATGACACGTGTCACTCACGTGAGCCACACGTGTGGTTTCACACGTGTGGAACCCTCTTGGCTTGATTAACTTGTTTAATCATTTTAAAGCCTCAACTCATGTAACCAAGTTGTTGTGTGTGACCCTCTAGGTTCTCAATTCAATTAGCGGTGACCCTAATTAATTAATTCACTAATTAATTAATCAGTCCACAGATTAAACGACCATAGTCTAGCAACAGGTGTTTAACCCCTAGCTGAATTGGAATGTTCGGATTCGACAGAACCTTTAAGTCATTGATTCATTTGAGATACAATCCTCCTACTTACTATCTCTCAACCAAGATCTAGGGTAAGGGAATAATCAGAACCCTAATATTCTGGTCTTAAAGCTAAGTGCATTTCATATCCATTTGATCTCAATCCAAGAAACCTTTTTCTTGATATCTTGATCTACTGCCTTGGCCAAGGACTCCATATGGCATATGAATGACTTACACAATAAGAGATCACCTTGCATATGCAAGTGTAGGTCCTTTCTTGATTCTCATTCACTTTCATGAGTTACTTGTGCAGCCCCAGCATAAGCCTTGAATCAGTTGTCTAAGGCGACACCCTTTAAAGCTTATACCAAAGACTACAGAGTTAACTCATAAAGTGACATGGAACCTCAAGTCTAAGGATCAATTAATCACATCAATGACTCGTGAGATATTTCCTAATCTGGAAGTTTCCATTTCCTGAAATAGAAACTTCCTTTCCCATTTAGGAATCTTCTCACACGGGGCACCTCAGTGAACTTACTTATTGAAGTAAGCACCCTCATGTATCACGCACGTATCAACTATACACTTTGCACCTCCATGAAACAAGGTGGTCCTTCTTAAGGGCGTGATCCCACAAGCAAGCCTTAGAGGAGTCAGGTTGACACTCCCACTGTCTGTAGGGCTCATCGGCTTGGAGTATTTTACTAATCATGACTTATGTGATATAGGGCTCGTTTCATGAACCATTTCACCTAAATGGTAGAGTCCTAAAGTCATCAGGATTAGGGGAGTTCTCATACATGCGCACGTAATGGAAACACACAAAACACGTATTGGCATATAAAGAAGTGATTGCCTATAATCAATCGTATATTATTCAAAGATTGTCTGTGATGCAAGAAAAGTCCCAAAACGGATTATGACTAATCGGCTTTCTAGGGCACTATTCCTAACAATCTCCCACTTGCCCGTAAAAGCCATTTAGGTACTCTAAGTCCCATCTTCTTAAGATGCACTTCGAGAGCCTATTGACTTTGGGCGTTTCCAAAGTGGATCTGCTATATTCTCTGCTGATGTGACCCTCTTGTTTACACATCTCTTAGGAAACACCTTTTCCTTATAAAGTGATTCGTAATCACGTGTTCAGTCTCTTGGTGAGGTCTTGGTTCTCTTACTTGAACAACCATCCATCTAATCATACGATATGATAATGGTGTTGTTTCATGCTAGGAACTTCATCTAACTAGTTAGATGGAGTTTCTTACCCAAACACTTAACTTAGCGTTATATAATACGACTAAGTTCTCAACTACGACAGTCGAGTTTTGCAATGTCCGTCCTTGGAACCCTTTCCAACACATTGCATTACCATTCTGGTAGAAGTTGTATCCTTTCAATGATTTCATAATCATCCATGTTTGATGAACGGTTACATCAAATATCCTTCTAACAACAAGATCTTTTGGGCTCTGTAAACTAATACATATCCTCATTTCTTCTCAAGTACTTTGAGGACATCCTTTACAGAGATCTAATGACCTTCTCTGAGGTCATATTAGATTCGGCCTACTACGCTTAGTGTTGCGCCATATCTAATTTAGTACATAACTTTTCATACATTATGCACCCTTTCACTTAAAGGGATTTTGGACATTCTAGCTTTCTCAAAGTTTATCTTAGGACACATACTCTTCAAAAGAGATGTTCCATTGTCCATACTAAACTCCTTTTAGTACCGTGGTTATGTACTCATTTTGTGATAATCCTTTTATTCTCTTAGATCTATCTTCTATAGATCTGAATGTCGAGAATATAGGATAATCACTAAGATCTTTCATGTCAAATTGTTTCTTAAACAAGAATTGGTAACTTTCACGTCATCCTTGACATTCCTAATGAGAAGGACATCGTCTTCTAAAGAACCAAAATTGACTCTTACATCACTAACTTTCATATGTACACTCTGAGACTTATTCGACTTCTATCTGTGTCAAACGATTTGACTGTGGAATCGAATTGTCTAACTCCTAGAAGCCTTTATCAATCCACAGATTGACTTAGGGATTTGCATACTTTATGCATACTCCCACTGAATATGAGATTTATAGAAATACTTTATTTCACTCTCTTTCAATCTCATATTGAACAAGATAGTTCTCATATTCATTTATCATATCTCATAGTCAGAATATGAGGATATGGTAAACACAATCCAAATGGACTTTTGCATTTCAACCGTCAAGAAGGTTGTAATGCTTTCCATTTACTCGAAGCTCCATGAGCTTGATCCTATCAAGTGGATCAACCAAGGTCAAAACTTGGTTTGAGTATATGGAATCCATATTGGATTTCAAGGCTTGCTTACACTACTCAGATTCCAAATCTGACAGTGTCTCCTCTTGGCTATCTAGGAATGCGTTCTAAACACATCTTAAGAGAATGGTTTCATACGTGTACATACTCCAAAATTTGGCTAAGTTTTATCAGATGGGCTCGTTTCTTCTATATGAGGCGTGGATATTTATCCTCAAATTTCTTTGAGGTCTGCTTGCTTGCCTTTCTTCTTCTATAGGAACGATTCCTTAAGAAAGATACATTCCTTGAGACAAACAACCTTTGTCTAAGGGAATCGCAGAAACGATATCCAATATCATTGCATAAACTTGAACTCATTTCAAGCTTATCTCCCACTATCCTCTTCAAGTAAGAGGATTCCATTGAATTCTTGGATAAGAATAATTAGGGAATTTAGTATGCCACATTGCATAGTGCAACTAAAGGCTGATTTTGGAAGGTACTAAATTCAAAATCTCTAACTGCATATTCTAGTAGTTTATTCCTAGAATGATTATAAGTCAGTAAAGCTTACTATGGAATCGACCATATCCTATTAGGTTTCATTCCATCATTCGGAAACATTAATGTGTTCTCGAATTAGTTTACTGAGAGATAATCCTATTATCTCTAAGATGACTAAGGAATTAGTTACTAAGATATTGGCTATCTCGATCATATCGATTTACCTATAACTTGTGACTACTTCGGTTCCTAACCTCCTCTTGAAATTCTAAGAATTTCATATAAGTTTCGAATTTGTACTTTAACAAGTACATTCATTCAAAATGATTAAACTGACGATAGTATCTAATGCTTACATTAAGCATCTTACACTCATCAGCATGGATTGAAATCCACTATAATTTTGGAACGTTCTATGTTTCACCTAAACAATGTTCCGGGAACGTTTTCCCTTTGAGATAGGATTCACAGGAAGTCAACTCTATAGGTCCATTTTCATAGAATGATCCTAAGGTGTCTGACTTGCTAATCCTTTTATATCTCAACGTTCCAAAGTAATTCGAAGCTTTGTCATCTCACTTACTTTTGTTATCTCGTTGTATGTTCAGAACATTAGTGCCTTGAGTCTTTGCACAACGGATTATGCAGAATTGACTTAAGACTAGTGAATTCTATTCCTAGTAGAATTACTAAACGAAGTAACATTTCAGAGTACTCACATTCTTTGCAGTTCCCTTTCAAAGTCCTTATTTGCTACCTTAGAAGAAAACGTCCTATTTGATCTCTAGTGTCTTTTGGGCGCACCCCTTACATGCCCCTCCATTGGGCTCTTAAGGGTTTCTTCTTCTTTAGGCCTTCAAGCCTTTAACTTAGTGAGTTTAGAAGAAGAATTAACCATCACAACCTTTTATTCCTTCTTAAGGATACTCTCAACCATTATCAACTAAATGATTAACTATGCTGCATTAGCATCATTCTAGTTGAGCATAAAGGGTTCGAATGATGGTGGAAGCAATGTAAGCAATCAGTGCATTGAGAACTCTTTTCTCAGTTGATGATTGAGACCATAAGATCTTCAAATAAGATCTTTAGACCTTGTTCGTGTGCATTTGTTTCCTCATTTGGAATATTGAATAATTCCATAATGTTATACATTGTAACATTTTATGAGGTGGTTCAATTGCTCTTAAGTGGTTTGGAAAAATCCATTCACCTCAGGTTGCTTCTCTTTTGGCCTGGGTCGAATTTTCAAATAAATGAAAATCTCGCCTTATAGAGAACAATTTCTCTTTTCGGATTCTAAAACGAATTTTAGGGTCCGAAGCCAATTAGAGTTAGTTAGGACTTAGTCAACTCTTTTGACTTAAGGATGGATACGAATGGGTTTGCATTTCATATTGTAGAGAATCACAGAACTACAACCTAAATGCTAAGCAGAGAACTAGGTGAGCATGCTGAATAATAACGATATACATAAGATAAGGTCTTTAATCTAATGTAGCTCCCACTGTTTTTCAAAGATCTATAATTCCCAAAGATCTAAGAGGAACACGTTTCCCAACGGGTACTAAGATCCTAAGCATTTTACCTCGAACCCACGACTCGCGGACATTCTAAGTAAAATCCTAGGTAGGTACAACTTACCAATTCTAACACCTTTAGAACTCTTAGTAATTGTTTTTGCATCACCCATCTTTCAATATGGACCCACGACTCGTGCGACATCCATATTTACTTAGGCGTTAAGCTAGACCCATCAATCATAAGATCATGATCAAAACTTAGTTCGAACGACCCACGACTCGCGGACATCGCCCTTGCTAAAATCGACCATGAAATATTGATCATTTAAAAAAGGATCAATTAGGTAACTAAGAACTAATAAGCTCCACTAGCTATCCCACGACTCGCGGATAATAACTAGCTTCACTTACTAAACTTAAAACCTATTGATGGAATGCTAGGAATTTAATCCAAAATTTGCATCTCGAATTAAATACCTATTTATTCGAAATTAGCTCAATATTTAATGGGAATTTTCGAATTAACCGGAGAGTTGTCCGGTTCGACCTCACCAACATATATGTTATCCAATTTTATTAGTCTTGATTAATGCAAGTACACTTAAATGCATTTCAAACAAGCACATAAACAGATAACATGTCCTAGCATGATACTAACATGTAATGATCATGGGTTCTACCTATCTTATGCGTGATATGTGGGAGGCACTCCACAATCACTAGTTCTAACATACATGCCACATAAATAGTTCAAATCACATAAGGGAAAGCGGTAACAAAATACGAGCCCTATCTCTATTACATTTAACAATTGAGATTCCCCTCCCTAACATTTTGAGGGGTCTTCACTTATGGCCTCCTTGTTACTTGAATGTGGTCCATCTTACTCCATGGGTGCATTGTCTCCAAAATGAAAATAAAACCTCACCACCTATCTCTACTCTCAAATTACAATAAAAAGAAAAAGACATAAAGCAATAAGGCTCAATTTTCATATTGGCCTTAGACAATTACACGGGGCATACCCCGGCCTCAAAAACAGTAATATGGAAAGCCACATAATAAATCACATAACAGTACGCACATAAGTGAGGCTCCAACCTCAATTGAAAAACGCAACTATAGGGCTCCAACCCCAATTTAAACCATCCATGTGCAAAAATTAAAACCATACATAGATCTAAACCCATGATCACCTAACATGCTTTTGCAAGAATTTAAATTTAACCAATAAATTAAAATTCTCGCTTTAAGCTCTAATAGCTTAAAACACGACTTAGATGCAATTCTTGTTTAAGAGCCTTTTCTATAAAACCCGAAAAACAATGAACCAATAAAATTCCAATTAATTTCTGAAAATTAATAATTTTATTCTTTGAATATTTTCAGAAAACAAAGATTGTAATTTTTCCAAAATTTAAATCGCTTAATTTTCCAAAATCCCAATTTAAACAATTATTTCAAAAATAATTCAATTTTAATAGATATAAAATTTTTCAGAAAAATTAAATCGGGATTGGATTGGACTAAACACGAAAATCAAGATCGCGAAACGAAGGCCCCGGGTTCGCCCGCGCGCCCAGCCCAGGCCGGAGCACGCATCGCGCGCGAGCGCGCGCGCACCCCGTCGCGCACGCCTTCTCGCGCGCAAGGCGCGCGCTGCGCCTAGGCGGCAGGCAGGCGGGCGGCGGAAAGGCTCCCGCGCGGTTGCGGGAGCTGCTGGCGGGTGCGCCTAGGCGCTGGCGGGCGGCAGCGGTGGGCAGTCCCGTGCGGTTGCGGGACTGCTGGGCGGGCGGGCGCGCGCGCCTGGCGTGCTATGCCTTAGCACGTCCAGGCTCGCGTTTTCGTAACGCGATTTCGTGTTTCGTACTTTTAGTTCAAAAACCAAAACAATCCAAAATTCAAAAACACGAATTAAATTAATTTCTATCAAAACGGTTTTCCAAAAACACAATTTAAGAAAACAGTTTCAGAAATTCAAGAAAAATTACAGTTTCGTAATTCAGGCTTTCTAAAAGAACTCAAGAATACCTAATTCGCATCTAAGCCTAAGAATTTCTACCAAATTCAGAATAATTGAGACGAATCAGAAACACGATTAACGAGGTGGCTCTGATACCACTTGTTGGAAAGCAGGAATCAGAAAGCAGCGGAATTTAAAATTTTTTCCAACTAAAGGATCTTGAACTCGCAATCGTGTAACCAAACTCGTAGAGATAGAAAACTTACTTTTCTTTTATTCTTTCTTGAAGCGTTTCAAGCCACCCAAGAACGCTCTTCTCGCGGCTTGACAACCCGTCCCTCGAAAGTCTCTTTCTACTTCAGAATCCATTGTCGGGATAGCAATCCACACCAACCTAGATTCAATTCATGTTAGAGATGTTCTTAACAATATAACATAAATAAAGAAACATGAAACGAGAAAAGCAGGATTGAAACTCCCTTCGAAAACCAGTTTTGCGAAAGTAGAAAACTGCCAGTCACAAAACCCTCGTGAAAAAATTCATCCTTCAGGATATGGACGAACGGTTTTCGCCATCTTCTTTGGTTCGATTTTTTCATTCGCTTCACGTCGGGTTCAGAATCATTACATCATCCCTTCTGATCGTTTTGCTTGATCCCCACTTTTGGTAAAGCTCGAATCTTCAAAACTTCTAACTTGAAGCTCTCTAGAGATAGTCCACCAACTTGGCTACAATCTAACTAGTAAGGATGCTAGTTCTCTAGTTAGTGTTTAGGCTTAACCTAGGGTTTCGTTTATCTTGGAGAAAGGATGGTGTTCAACACATGAACCAAAAGAATTCGATTAGCTCTAAAGGGAAGCATGAGCTCCCCTATATATAAGAAAGGGGAGGGACGAAATTCCTAGTCCTTAATGGGCTAGGATTTTGGTCTCTCTCTCTCCTATTACTTGATCATCAAGTAATTTTGACTTTGACTTTGAATTCTAATTCAAATCAACTTTCAAGAGAGCTAAAAATATCCAAACTATTTTTGGATAATTTTATACTTTATTTATTTAAAATAAATAACTTATTTTATCTAATTAATTAATTCATAATTAATTAACTAGATTATTTTTCTCCAAAATAAGACTTTCTTTTTTAATTCAAAATTAAACCAAAGTCTATTAAATAATTAATCACATTAATTATTTAATACATAAATAAATATACACATATATTTATACATGTGTGTGACACGTGTCACAATGACACGTGTCACTCACGTGAGCCACACGTGTGGTTTCACACGTGTGGAACCCTCTTGGCTTGATTAACTTGTTTAATCATTTTAAAGCCTCAACTCATGTAACCAAGTTGTTGTGTGTGACCCTCTAGGTTCTCAATTCAATTAGCGGTGACCCTAATTAATTAATTCACTAATTAATTAATCAGTCCACAGATTAAACGACCATAGTCTAGCAACAGGTGTTTAACCCCTAGCTGAATTGGAATGTTCGGATTCGACAGAACCTTTAAGTCATTGATTCATGTGAGATACAATCCTCCTACTTACTATCTCTCAACCAAGATCTAGGGTAAGGGAATAATTAGAACCCTAATATTCTGGTCTTAAAGCTAAGTGCATTTCATATCCATTTGATCTCAATCCAAGAAACCCTTTTCTTGATATCTTGATCTACTGCCTTGGCCAAGGACTCCATATGGCATATGAATGACTTACACAATAAGAGATCACCTTGCATATGCAAGTGTAGGTCCTTTCTTGATTCTCATTCACTTTCATGAGTTACTTGTGCAGCCCCAGCATAAGCCTTGAATCAGTTGTCTAAGGCGACACCCTTTAAGGCTTATACCAAAGACTACAGAGTTAACTCATAAAGTGACATGGAACCTCAAGTCTAAGGATCAATTAATCACATCAATGACTCGTGAGATATTTCCTAATCTGGAAGTTTCCATTTCCTGAAATAGAAACTTCCTTTCCCATTTAGGAATCTTCTCACACGGGGCACCTCAGTGAACTTACTTATTGAAGTAAGCACCCTCATGTATCACGCACGTATCAACTATACACTTTGAACCTCCATGAAACAAGGTGGTCCTTCTTAAGGGCGTGATCCCACAAGCATGCCTTAGAGGAGTCAGGTTGACACTCCCACTGTCTGTAGGACTCATCGGCTTGGAGTATTTTACTAATCATGACTTATGTGATATAGGGCTCGTTTCATGAACCATTTCACCTAAATGGTAGAGTCCTAAAGTCATCAGGATTAGGGGAGTTCTCATACATGCGCACGTAATGGAAACACACAAAACACGTATTGGCATATAAAGAAGTGATTGCCTATAATCAATCGTATATTATTCAAAGATTGTTTGTGATACAAGAAAAGTCCCAAAACGGATTATGACTAATCGGCTTTCTAGGGCACTATTCCTAACATATACATGTTGTACTATGTGTTATGCGTGTTATTTAAATTCATTGAATTAAATTGGTATGATTTATGAAAGTGATGAACTTAAATGAATTGAATGATTCATGAAAGGAATGTAATGATCGTTTGTATGCTTCTAAGATATTAATCGTGCATATAAACGTTTCTATGACATAATATCATATCTTATGCAATCATAACCGATGTTATCCCTATCATATATGGTTATGGCTCAAATGAATGCAAAATATAAAAGATAGCAAACGCGTGAAATGAATCCACCCCGTATTGAACGTTGTGATGAGTTACTTGAATCTATGACCTCATGGCATGAATCATATTTCCTTTGCATCTCATATCATGATCAATGCATTGTCGTGCGTCATATATGGTTCATTTAGAGTCTTGAGTCTCACGAATGCATTGTTATCCTTGTACAGTTTTCTCTAGGACGGGGACTTGCCGGGTTCTTAGGACACTTTCGGGTCCTCTTGTTTCTTCTTGTTTTGGTTGGTAATCTGAGGACAGGTGGGTTTCTCTACTATTTAGTTAAATGACCCTATATACTCCCAATGTGTAAAGCTTTCAGCCAAAAGTATATATGTATATAGAGTCGTTTTCAAGGGTCAATGATTTTAAAAGTAAAGCCCTTCTTTTATGAACCTACCAAATGTTTTGGCGAGAAAGAATGAATGAATGCACAGAATGGGGCCCAGGGACTTGGTGCGAGTGGTGACCCGATGAGGCATGGGCTGACGGTGATCCCTTACGCTAGTTCCACTAATGAACGGCGTAACCGGACCTCGTTAGGAGTTAACGAGGAATGGACGCTGAGTGCCATCTGGGGAGTCATGTTCCCCTTTTGGTTAACGAATGGATGGTTCGGGCCGATTACCCGGCCATCACCAAGAGGAAGAAGATGTAAATGTTCATGAATGTGCACAAAAGAATGTATTGCATGAAAGAAAGAAAGAATGAATGAATGTTTAATGAACTACACGAGGAGTTGGTTAGAGATAATGCACGCCTACTCGCCAGGCTACGAAAGACCTAAAGAATGGAAAATGAACGTTATAATCCTTGTTGATGACTTCTTTATTTTACCCACTTGGGGAAATGTTCTAAAAACTTCATTTGGGATTATAACCTGCATGTGGATGTTTAAATATTGTTGTATATGCTACTTATGCCTCATTTTATACCCACCAGTCTCCTATAGACTGAACCCGTATTGTTTTTAGTGTTCTTGCAGGTCTGGAGTGCTAGGCGGGAAGTCAAGTCTATTAAGTCTTCTGTCCATTTGCATATTGAACTATGATTTGTTTTAGTTATGGAGAATGTATGATTTGTATTGGTTGTTACTACTATCAGGAATTCTGAATAAGTTTATAGGAACAGAGAGAATCTGATATTGATGTTTTATGATTTGATTGAATTTCGGGATTAGGTATCTATGCTAGTGAAACCCGTTACTCTCTGATTACCTTGGTATTTAATGGCAGTACTTTGCTTCCGCATTGGTAATGTTTCTGTTGGATTGTCCTATTTGGTTGCGAAAGTTAGTTCCCGCCTAGCCTTTGGTGTGAGTTTGTCCTCGTTCGCCGTGATTTAGCTCGGGTATGGATTGTCCATTTCATATTCGGGTCGGGTCTCGGTGCGGGGGATGTGGTACCTTGCGCACGGGGGCTACAGGTATCCCTTTTGAGTTAATTTCATTTAATATAATTTGGGCTTATTAACTCAAATTAACTCAATTAAAGAGGACCTAATTTTCTGTTTGGTAGTATTTAATGTGCCCCCCATATCTGTTTGTCCCATTTAATATCACATTTGGTAGGAATTAGTTACACCATATTAGTTCACACAGGGGTATTGTCTGACAAAGAAAAAGTGTACGGTGGAGGTGCAAAATTGAATAAAAGCCAATGCCACTTAATATCACCTCAAAATAGATATAAGAGTTGACACTTAGCACATGAATAGTGCGGGCTTTCATAGGGCCAGATATTAAACTCAGCTGGTCCAAATCATCTAATATCATATACTAAACAGAATACTAACCGTCCTTTTCATATATCTATGTGACCTAATAAGTGAACCAAACACTTTCTAATTTTATTAAGAGTTTAAGGATATAATTGTAATATTAGTTAATTTTGAATTTTTTATATTGAAAAAGTTGTTATTTAATTTAAATTTAATATTTTATCTATAAATATAAATTAAATTAGACATTCTATGCATATTTATTTTTATGAAGTATGATAGAAAATTATAAATTCCCTCTTATATTTGTATCTTATTTTTAAATATATTTTTTACAAGCTCATTTAAAGCTAATTTAAAATAATTTATTTACAATTATAACAATCTTTTCCTAAAAAACAAATTCATATAAAAAAAACCACATAAGAAGTATCAATTAGTGTATTACCAAAATTTCCCCTCAAAATTGAAAATCATAACAAATACACCAACAAAAATAAATGCATTAGTAAACTCATATAAATATCTGTCTGAGTCATTTAAACAATTATGTCAAACATTGAGATCAATATCTACAGTAAAATATTAGGCATCCATAAACTCTATGTATGAAATTAGTTTATCACAAAAATATTAAAATATCATTAAGTAGTATACATTGGAAATAAAATGTTAGGTAGACACAAAGCTCAAGTATTTACATCAAACCCCCTAAGATTTTCAGTCCTTACATTAACCTACTTAAATTGGGTCACATCCACTGTCTTGCTTATTTTATATTAATCTTATTTTTTATTAAATACCCAAAAATTAATTTCTTATTACAATACAATGCCTGCATTGTAAATATATAATTACGAATAATCCAACTCACTATGTTGTTTTTAGAGAAATTTTAATATTACCTATCTTGTTTATTTTAGATTATCCTTATTTTGTATTTGTTGTGTTTGGCACAAAATGCACATATAAAATAAAAGATTAATCTCTATTTTTTCAAATTTTTACTGCAATAAGTAAGGATTTCACAGTAAGTAAGGATTTCAAAGAGATTAATCGAGAGATGCCATATCAATTGTTTGAATTGTCTTATCTCAAGGACATATTTATATCCTAAGAGTCAGAGTTAGTCTTAATGTAGCGCCCCAAAAGGGGAACCATAACCCCGCACCGTCGTACCTCTCAAATGATAGGAGACTTAGCAACCTCTCGGGTGTTAGGAGACCTAGCACCCAAAAGACGCGCCAGCGAACGGCAGACAGAACAAGAATAATACATTAACGTGACATTGAAAGGAACATGGCGATGTAAAATTGGGGAAAATTAAAACTTTTGAATAAGTAACTGAGGACACAAGAGTTCAAACTGATACAACCCCAAAAGAATAACATGATAATGATAGGAGATCAGAGTTCAAGATGGTTCAGAAGAACCTTGTGACACCTCGATTTCTCGGCTGTACAGTGTTTAATTTTTCGTAATTGCAAGAATTCATGTTCATTTGTCGGGAAAATTGCAATTTTAGTCCCATTGGATTCAAACCGTTGCAATAAAGGTCCCATTGATTTGAAATATCCAAAACACATCCCATTGGATTCTAAAAGGTTGCAATAAAGGTCCCATTGGTTTAAAATTTCAAAATACATCCCATTTGATTCTAAAACATTGCAAGATTAGTCCCATATTGATCAACTAATAAAATAATTAGATGTTTCGTTAGTGTAAAAACTTTTTTTTTGGGGAAATCACCATTATTTTTTTTTTCTAAAATATTTTATTTTCACCCATATTTATTCAAATTTTTAATATTTTATTTTCCCCCATATTTTTCTCCTAATTTCCACCAAAATTCTCTATTTTTTTATTATGAGTATTTTTTTAAAAAATTTCTATAATGCACTATGGATTACAATGAAATAAATAACTCCTATTGTAAGTAATTCAAAAGGAGATTTTCATTTCTCACATCAAAAGTATCATATATATATATATATATATATATATATAATGTGCCAAACAATGTTTTCATTTATAAGGGGGAAAAAGGTAATTTTTTTAAAAAAGAACTCTTTAATAAAATGATAGAAAAATACTCTAAAATTAAAAATACTCATAACAAAAAAATAAATAAATAAATAAGTCCTCTAATGAGTAATCGAAAATGAGATTTTCATTTCTTACTTAAAAAAATCATATAAATGTGCCAAACAATATTTTTTATTTCCTCCCCAACAAATAAAAACATTGAAAAATTTGAAGTTCTTTTTAATTTTTATTAAGAGTAATGTAGAATTTGAAAAAAAAAAATACTCTTAATAAAAAGATAGAAAATTTTGATGGAAATCAAGAGATGTGGGGGTGCAAATAATTAATTTTTTGAAAAAGAACTCCTTAATGAGACCATAGAAATGGGGTGAAAAATAGGAGAAATGTGAACGAAAATAAAATATCGAAACTAAGAGAAATACGAGTGAAAATAAAATATTTTATAAAAAAAGGTTATTTCCCAATAAAATAAGCAAAAAAGAAATAGACACTAATGAAATAGGTAATTATTTTGTTAGTTGATCAAATATGGGACTAATCTTGCAATGTTTTAGAATCAAATGGGATGTATTTTGGAATTTTAAACCAATGGGCTCGAGCTTCGGTCACCTGACCCCGGAACGTGGAATCTGGCAAGGGGACCCCCTTTCTCCTTATCTTTTCCTTTTATGTGCAGAAACTCTAAGTTGCATTCTTAGGGAGAAGGAGGCGAGCGGTCAACTCAAAGGGATTTCGATTTGCAGAGGGGCTCCGAGCATTTCTCATCTTCTTTTTGCTGAAGATACCCTTATTTGTGGTTCAGTTTCTGCACAAGCTATGAACTGCATTAATGTAGCCCTAAATGACTATGCATTAGTGTCTGGACAAGTTATTAACCATCAGAAGTCTTCGGTTGTCTTAAGCAGAAATGTCCCACATTCTGATAGATTGGCTTTTGCTTCTCGTATTGGTGTCCAGCTGGTTGATCGCTTTGATCTTTATCTTGGCCTACCGTCCGTGGTGGGTCGCTCGAGAACTACAGTGTTTAATTCCATAAGGGAAAGAATTTGGAAGAAACTCAAAGGATATTCTGAGAAGCTCTTGTCCTCAGCTGGGAAAGCGGTACTTATCCGTTCAGTTGCTCAGGCGATCCCTTCCTATACTATGGGGTGTTTTCGCTTACCGGACTCTTTTCTTAGAGAGATAGACTCGATGATTTCCAACTTTTGGTGGAATAATAAGGATTCTTGCAAAACCCACTGGATTGCTTGGGATAAGTTATGTCGTAGTAAAGATTCGGGTGGACTTGGTTTTCGTTCCTTCAGAGCTTTCAACAATGCCATCCTTGCTAAGCAGTTTTGGCGCCTTATTACGCGCCCGAACTGCCTCCTTAGCCGCATTTACGAAGCACGTTATTTTCCGGATGGCGACATTTTCAATGCAAGATTGGGCCGCTCACCCTCCTTTACCTGGCGTAGCATCTTGGGGAGTAGATTCTTAATTGAGGCTGGTTCTCGGTGGAGAGTTGGCTCAGGGAGCAATATCAGAGTTTGGAAGGATCGTTGGCTTCCTCGCCCTCACTCCTTTCGGCCTCTTTGCAGGCCACCTCAGGCGGATGATGATTTACGGGTTTCGAGCCTTCTTTTACCGGATCAGCCAGCTTGGAATGTTCCCTTACTTCGCTCCATTTTTCCCGAAGATGAGGTCAACCTTTCCCTTAGCATCCCTCTCAGCAGTAGTAGGCGATCCGACCAAATCATCTGGCATTTCTCCAGAAATGGACGCTTCTCAGTCAAAAGTGCTTATCATTTGGCTATCGATCTTCAGAATCGCATGAATGCCCTATCTTCATCTACTGTCTCTACCCGTTTGTGGAGGAAAATATGGAATACACGGGCTGCTCCTAAGGTTCTCCTGTTTGCTTGGCGAGTGGCCCACGACAGCCTCCCAACTGCCACCAAACTTCGACACCGGCGTATATCCACAGATCTCTCTTGCCCGTTTCGTGGTTCTTCTGGCGAAGACATTTTCCATATCCTTCTCCATTGTCCTATGGCTCGGCAAACTTGGGCGCTCCTCCTTATACCCCAGGCAGCTCTTTCACATGATCACTTAAGCATCTCTGATTGGCTCCTCCATGCTCTACAGACAATCGAGACTAACAAGAGAGGGCTTTTCCTCACTGCCATTTGGGCCTTTTGGTGGAACAGGAATTCCAAGCTCATGAATTCAGATTCTCTTTCTCCTGATGGTCTTTCTCGGTTTATCCTTGATTTTTCATGCTGCTACGAGGAAGCAAACTCTAATCTAAGCCTTCTGCGTAGGCCTGCCCCTCCAGCCCATTGGCAAAAACCTCCTGCGGCTTTGATTAAGGTAAACTTTGATGGCGCTATCTTCTCGGAAAGTCAGGAATTTGGTATTGGGATTGTCGCTCGAGACTCCGCAGGGCTTTGTGTTGGTTGGTTTATGGATAGGAGGACGAGCTTGCTTACCCCGGAAGTGGCAGAAGCTTTGGCTGCTCTCGAGGCGGTCCACCTCGCTGCCACACGTGGTTGGTCGAAAGTGACAATTGAAGGGGATTGCCTTAACCTCATTGAGAAAATTGGGCTTCATGACCAAGACAACTCTCCCATTGGTAATATTTTGATGGACATTGGTAGCCTCTCCTCTCGTTTTGAGTCTATTATCTTCTGTTTTTCTCCGCGTGAGACGAATTTCGTTGCTCACACGCTAGCCCGACATGCGGCTCCGGCCAGCTTTGGTGTATTCAATGTCCCCGCTGTAGCTTATAGTTATATTCAAATGGACATGTCTGCTGCTGTTTAGTTTCTTTGGTGTCTGTTGCCCACTTTTGTGGGCAGTTGTCTTCAAAAAAAAAAAAAAAAAAAACCAATGGGACCTTTATTGCAACCTTTTTGAATCCAATGGGATGTGTTTTGGATATTTCAAACCAATGGGACCTTTATTGCAACGGTTTGAATCCAATGGGACTAAAATTGCAATTTTCCCTCATTCGTCCTTAATTGAAACTTTATAAATTCTTGGACTTAATTGATATTTCTTAAAGACTTATTTGTAACCTTTTATAAATTGAGTACCTAATAGCATTCATTTAAATTCCTTAGGGACCGAGATGCAATTTTCCCCTTCTCTCCTCTTCTTTTACACGATCAACACACACACACCTACACACACTTGCACAATTATTCATCTCTTTCACAAGAACAAACCCAAACCCTTCTTCCCCTTTCTTCTCTTTGAACCGAGCCATCCAAAGAAGCAAGAGACCAAGGAATTCCTCTATTTTCATCAAGACATCAGGCTCTATACTTCTTCCTTTCTATTCTCTTCTTCTTCTCAACAAGGTGAGCTATGTGTATATATATATATATATATTTGTTGTATTTGTACATATGGTAGGGTTTTTGATTCTTAGGAAATTCATGACTTCATATGAACTTATATGAAGAATTTGAGTTGGTTTCTTGCACATATAACTTAGTCTTGTGAAGGTATAAATATATGAAATCATATTTTCATGTTAAGGGTTTTCATGAATGATTTTGGATGAATTAATGTATGCCTCTTGGATTATTTGATGTTTAATTGAGATATTATGATCATATGCATGTTGTTTGATGTTTTGGGTGCTTTTGGTTGATGTTTGAGGTGAATTGGTTGTTTGGTCTTTCCCTCCCGCGAGTTTTCCCTGTTCTGCTGCGTTTTTCTTGCCCAAAAGGACTACCCGGGTGGGTAGTTTTTTGTACTAAAAAGTACCCGGGCGGGTACTTTAGTCCAGAGAGTTTTCTGCACTCTTTTTCCCCGGTCGGGTAGATTTTGACTTGTATTTTCCCTAGCCTGGTACTCCCTCATACGACCTCCAATTGACCTGATTTCTGAACCGTTGGAAACCTTTTGAAGTCTAGAATAATCTCCAATTGGAATAACCTCATTATTATTTCTAGTTTTTGAGATATAATCAATTTGTTTTGGTGTCGCCACATTACCGACAATCTGCTTTCGCCAAACTTCGGGTCTACCCCATGTTCACCTTGCTTTGAACCACAAGTCGAGCCACATACCATTTTAAAGGCCTATGTGTCTATTTTCATATCCAATAAACAAAACTCCATTTCAAATTCTAGAACTTAAGATATTCCCATTTTTCTAAAGCTTGTGCATCCCCGAAAACTGTCAGCTTTCCCCAAACTTTGCCAAAACCGTTCTTCTTGCTTTGATTTCACCCCTTTGGCCCCCGTATGTTACTTATATGAATTATATGCTTACTTAATTAGTATTTATGCTCTTATGTGACGCTCATTGGTCTTTACTTGCTTAAACTTGATTATTTGAACTCGTTCTTTCTGTATGAATTGAATTCGTTTGAGTAATTGAGTATATGAACATGATCACACCATTCCATGAAATTTCTATGCTTTATTTCATATTGAAACATGTCATGAAAAGTTTTATCACTTCATAAACATTCTTGCCGTGCGTCCTACTTGGTTCCATTATTGAGTCATGTCTCACAAATAAACCATGTTTTCCTTTCTTGCTCAGTGTTCTCCTCGGTGGAGACTTTCAGGCCTTGTGGTCCTTCTCCTGCTTCTTTCTTACACTTGGAGACGAGGGTTTTTCTTTATAAATGACCTATGACCTTGCATGAAGTAAAATTATGCCAAAGGGTTTTCATATTAAAGTTAACCATATCTTTTATACCGGCTATGTACCGAAAATATTTTATAAAACCTAAATGTGTTACCCTGAGCCTGTTTTGCGAGATCCTGCTATTGCCCCCGGCTCTTCTAGCACTGGACTAGGCGGAGTGGTTCCTGTTCCTGTTCCTGGGGCCCAGGGGCTTGTGTATTGAGTGATCCTGGGAGGTATCGGGCTGACGATGATCTCTTGCACAAGTCCCACACTGTTGGACTACCCGGATACCCACCAGGAGGTTTGGTGGGAGATGGGGCTCCGATCTGAGGGAGTCATGAACCCGAAGATCATCCTGATGCGAGGATGTGGAGGTTAGCTACCGGCCACATTGCACTCGGAGAAAGGAGATTAATTTGTACTTGTTTTCCCGCCTGTTATAATTATAAACTCCTGTTTCCTGCTTGTTTCCTGATTACCTGCTTGTACCTGTCATTTAATAAGTGAAAAGAAGAGTCTAGGATGGAATAATTACCCATTCTCGCCGGGTCCCCTAAAATGTTAAGCATAGATATCCGTAACCTCTGGTATGTCTCAGTCTATGTTCAACATCGGAGCTCGTGGATCGTAAAGGTAAAGCTGGCATCAATAGAGGCATACGGATATCGACACACACATATTATATTTCGTTTACGTGACTTGCATGCCCTGGCATAATTCCACCCATACGTATTGATTTACTCCTGATTCCTGTCTCCTGTTTATTCAATACTAAAATGTATAGTGGAATTATGCCTGCCTGATTGCCTGATTATATATATATATATGCGTGTGTACCCCCTTCACTCGGTCAGTTGACTGACCCCTCCCTCTCGTTGTTTTTAGTGTTTGTCTTGCAGCTTTCATAGTCGTTAGGCGGGAGTCTTTTGAAGTCTTTGTTCAAGTCTTAGTCCTACTTGCACTGCATCGTATTGTACCTCCATTCCTGTATTGAATTGGGCCTTATAGACCATATTGTATCTTTACCGTTTTCTTTAATTCGGGACAGGTTAGGACAGGTTCACCTGATTAGTTGAACCCGTATTTACATTCATGTTGTTATATGGAATGTGCCTGAATGATTACATTGCTTCCGCATACTTTGTTTTGTTGAATTGGTGGTACAGGGTCTAGTCCCGCCTAACAGGATGGTTTTTATTATGTCTCCGTTCGCCGTGAGCTTGGTTCATGTATGGACTCCCATTTCATGGGTGGACCGGGCTCTCGATGCGGGGGATAGGGTACCCTCCGCTTAGGGTGGCACAAACCTAATTGAAAGATCACACTAAAAGAGTTCCTATTCTTCAAGACACCAGCCCAACAAGCATTCACAAACCTGAAACCATGAGGTCAGAAAACAGGGCAGAGGTATTAGTCAAAGTTATTAAGTGAGGTATAGCTTTTAACTATAAGTATCTGAAAGCTCTTTTGAATCAATAACAATTGTCTAGAAAAACTGAAATAGATTATGTGCAATGCAAGATGTAATGACAGTATGATCAAAGAGCTTGAAACTCCGAATTTCTTGAAAATGTTTTGGATGAATATGATGCCATCACGCGCACACGTATGAAATGGATGGTTCATAAATTTTTTCCATAAAATGGGATTAGGGTGTAGTTACCTTTTCCAAATATGAACCAACATTTATGAAACAGAATTTGCCCACAAGCTAGGCTTCTCCATCCTTACTCCAGAAAACATGAACCAAAATAGAGTGTCGAACCGAGATCAACAACACCCTAAGACATACACATATGCACCATCCTCCACCGGTGTTGCTTCGGGGAGCGACCCCTGGGCAACCTGTAAACATGTAATGGGAATAGATTTGCGGTCCATTCCCAGACAGATTGTCCTGACTTAACAAACCTCCGATTAAAGCCGGTGTCAATTGTCTACTTGTGACGGCCAGTATTAGTGATTTCGTTGGCGCTTACCTCTTGAACATCACCTCTACACATAACCGTCGGGCCCAAACTGTAAAATTGTATGCTTGCATTTCAGATTAGCATGGACTGGAGTACCTCCCGGTGCTAACGAATAACATGTAAAACTGTACTGTAAACATATCACGCTGTACTGTAAACATGTGATGCTGTACTTTGAAACATATGAACATACGATACTATACACGTGACAAGCTTTGAACGAGAATGCAAGACTTTGGAAACAATCTTTAAATAATGAAATAATACTTTGAAAACATATGATGTAAAACATATAACATTATTGAACAAGGATACAAAATACTTTAATAAGAGTGCAAGAGGACTTTAAAAAACAGATGCACGAAATTTTGACAAGTGTGCAAGAGAACTTTGAACTTGGAAAGTAATAGTTTTTTTATCATAGAATATAATTGAAACATAGTTTGCTTATTTTAAGAGTTGTCCCAAAAAGGAAACAGTTCAGAATAAAGGTTTGAGATCCCGAGAAGTGAATAGTTCAAAATAAATGTTTGAATTCCCGAGAAGAGAATAGTTTAAAATAAAGGTTGTAAAGCTCTAGCCTTTGGTTTTCAAACAGAACAAAATTGCTTTAATTTTAAGATTAGCATTATTCGGAATATCTCCGTATGCTAATTGCTAACATGATTCAGAACATGAACAGAACATGCATGAATAAGTATGCAGAAGTCTTTAACAAAACATGTACAGAACATTGATCAAGAATGCAAGAGATCTTTAACAAGGATGCAAGAATTTGAAAACATATGATGTTGATCAATTAATACTTTTAAAGCATAGTTTGATCTTTTCAAGAGTCGTCTAATAAAGGGATTATTTCAAAAGGAGGGTTGAAAAGCGCAAAGCTTTGATTTTCAAAACGATTGATACTATAAGAATAATCATGGTTCCAGCTGAAAATATTTTAACCTCACCTATAGTGACCGGGTATTACGTAGTAATACCGGAATCCTAGTTAATCCGATCTTCACTTGTAACCAGTGATTAACAATAAGTTTCTATTCACATAACCACATAATCAAGCAACAACCACGAAGCATTTGATATCACATAGTGAAGCCTCATGAATAATACAAAATATCATTAAAGCGTGATGTAACAAGATCATATAACTATTATTCAATAATCAATACTTTCATGTTACAATACAAAAGCATAATTGAGTTCAAGTAAGGGTAGGTAACACAAGAGAGTAATACCATTTAAGGTATTAGAAAAAGGTAATACACAAGAGAAACTATTAAAGTGAGTTGTCCTTAAACGTGGGACTATGATCTTATTTACCGATTAGGTATTAATCAAGTTATGAATCCTAATCGTAAACCCTAAGGTTATAAAATAAGTCCACGAGAGAAAACACATTTTAGACCTCAGATTTGAAAACCCTAAGTGCAAATGTCTAATTAGAAAGCTCAAGTTTTATTTCATTTTTACTATTCAAATTCACTATTCAAGGTTACTATTCATAGGTACTATTCACATATCGAGTCAAAGGGTCGGGTCAAACCTTCACACTATACACACATGCACACCCCTAATCAAATTATGATCTTGATTATAACCTATAGTTCAAGTTCATGTAATTATAATCAAGTGTGATCTAGGTGAAAGGCATAACCTAAGGGTACAAAGTCTAATTAAAGCATAATATCAAGTTATGAAACACTATTCCATCTTAGGTTATAAGATGTAACACAATTCAAAGATATAACATAAGCTTGAGCACTATTCCATTAAACCATATTATATCATAAGCTCATGTCATAACATAAGAGCCATGTAACAATGTATCAACATATCATAAACATAAGTCATGGCATAACATGATCACTAGGCATGTAACATGTAACATTTACAATTAAACTTCAATATGTAACACATTATGAAATAATAGATCATAGGTTACTATTCCATTGCCTATCATGTTTGATCATAATTCAAATATCATAAACATGCATCAATATCCAACATATAACATCCCCATAGCATGCTCATACCATATCCTAAAGCATATCATAACATTTCATAGCATATACTAAACAATTAAATCATAAACCATAACTATTCAAACATGTTATAAAAACTATATAATAAATGCATAAATTAAACTCCTATATATCTTAGGGAAGACCCTAAGACCCAACCTAAACATAATATAAAACATAAATAAACTAATGCATAACATAAAATAAAACTAAGAGGGGAAGGCCTTTGAATCGGCAAGAGGGAGAGAGAGGGAGGTGTTGTCAATACAACTTTGAGCAAGGAATTGAATGACTCTTGGGGGGTATTTATAGTTGTAGAGAAGCCCTTCATTTTGTAATAAAAGTTAAGGTAAAGGTACGAGAGAAAAATGGATTAGCTTCTCTTAGAAGCTTACTTGAAAGCATTCTTAGAAAATGGAAAATAAAGGGTAGTTTGGTAATTTAACATCATAAACACGAGAATGAGGTTCTGGAAAAATACCAAAAATGTTGGAATTAAAATTAGCTTCGAAACGAATATTTACTCGAAGAAAATGGGCGTATAGTTTAAAAGATAAATTATGTAGAATGACGACCCTCGGAGATGATTTGAAAGTCCAGATAGTGTCAAAATGTCATAAAATAAATCAATAAGCGTTTTAAGCCCAATATTGACTATGAAACGTTTTACCGATAAAAAGTTAGAAACGTAGGATGAATACTAACTTCGTATTTAAAACGTTTTCTTCAAAAACCGAGCTAGGGTTTGAATAAAGAGCTGTAATGTATCTCAAGAATCTTGAAATAAATCAAAGAGTGTTTTGATTGTAAATTTGAAGAGTTTACGTTATCCGAACGAAAAATCGTTCGTGGAAGGAATAGTGAATAGTGTTTTACTCAAAAATGTTTTCTTTAAAACAAAGTTCAAAATAGATTTTCGAGTCAAGAATGATACCAATAGGATCGTATCAACTCAATGATTGATTTGACTGTAAACTTGGGTAGCAAAGGATGTCCGGATCAAAACTCGTTTCAATGATGAATAGTAACTTTGGTCGGTAAGTTCCCAAAATACCTTATGGTTCAAGAAAGGTTTCCGAAGTTTGGAAAATAAGTTCAAACAATTTGAAAACATGATTTATGAACCTCTGGGGTTCGAGCAACAATATGGGCAAGGTAGGCTCCAAAAATGAATAGTAAATAGAGTTAAAGACCAAGAATTTCCCCTTAAAACATGCAGATCACATACAAGCAGTTTGTTCATGTATGAATGCAATACATGAAGGTTTGTAAAGTTGGATCATGGTCTATAAACACTTTACCACTACCCTTAGCTTACCTTTTTCAACCAGGCCCTGTTTTAGGCTATTACACTTAGTCTCATACCTGAATTGTATAAATTGATTATTACCGAATTTAGTGTGATTTGTTCTTAGATAGTCCGCCGTTTGAAGAGTTTATTTTCAAAAAGTCCTGACACTTCTATGACGCCTCTGTTCTCATGACTGCGAATTCATCCCAACAAATTCATCTGTTTCTCTTCTACTTTCAATTCGGCTATTTAAGTTTTTGGGCATATCTGTTTGTTAGACTGAACATTAAATTAAACGAGGGACATCATCAGCATCGTGTACCAAAAAGTATTCCTTCATCTAATTTGGATACCACTTCATAATAATGAAATATTGTACTTTGACTTTTATGTCCATGTCTTTCCTTTTTCATATTTGTCACTGAAATGGTACTATACTAATTACCAAATTACATATATAAGTTTGTTAATAATTAATCATATAGATTGAACGAAAAAATGATTTTGTATTGTACGATTGCAGGTGTTAATGACTTAGGGGGTGTTTGCAAACTCTACTGCATAAGCAGTAGTTAAAGCAGAAGTAGAAGTTGTAAAAATTTGCAGTAGTAAAAGCAGTAAGTGTTTGGAAAAAAAAAGTGAAAAATAGTAAAATAATCAGTTGAGTGTTTGCAGAGGAAAGTTGAGAATTACTTTTAATTTTTATAAAAATACTAAATTAACCCTGATATTTTCTAATCATTTCGATTACTATCTATATGTGTTGATCTTAAATTATAATAAACAGTTCAAATCTTCACAAAAATAAATAATAAAAGAAAAATTATTGTAAAACTAAAAAATGCTAAAAGAGAAATATTTACCTAGTAATTGCATATTTTTTAGTTATGAGATTTTAATGGAGATTTGTAAACTTGAGTGAGTTTAGATTTTTGAGTGTTTAATCGAGATTTTTGAAAATTTTTCTGCTTGAGATTTTAATGGAGATTTTTTAGATTTTCAAATTCTAATGGAAATAGGAAAGAAAAGATATGATGATTGTATAAATCCTAAACTTTTAATGGTGTTTAAAAAGTTAATTATGTAATATTAATATTTTAATGAGGATATTATTGTCTAAATAAAATATACAAAACCGCATAATCTATAAGCAGAATCCAAGGCATGCTTCTCGATTCTAGTTTATTTCTGCTTAAAATAATGAGAAATTGGTTTTCCAAACACTCAAAAACCACTTAAAATAATTGCTTATCACATAATCACTTAATTTTAGAATTTACAAACACTTCTTTAATTCTTGTACTCTCATTCATGTTCGATGATGTAGCACCCCAGAGCGCAGAGCACTAAATCTCCCGCGCCATAACCCGACACGTGTAACGAAATAGAGACTCTGCCCACGCATCAAGCTACGGCGAACGGGTGACAAACAAAATCACACCTAAGCTAGGCGGTCTAGACCCTAATTCAGAGTGCGCAACAAAATCATAACACATGCGGAAGCAATGGGATCATCAAACATACCTATATAAGATCCAACTAATTTAAATAAATACATGATATACAAAAATGCACATCCCGGGCTAAATAAATTTTACAAATTCATAAGTTCGAAATCATATACATATTCATACTTTATACGTAGTACCCAAGCGGAAAGTAAAGATGTGGTATGCAAAAGACTCGAACTAAGACTCAAATAACTCAAACGAAAGCCGCCTAGCTCGAACCAACCCTGCACCTGCAAACTCAAAGAAACAAAAGGGGAAAAAGAAGACAACGAGGAGGGGTCAATCCTAAAGACTGGTAGGGGGCTAACACACTCACACGTACATATTCATAAGAGCAGAGCATATTCAAAATTAGAAAGTTCATGAACCGGGGCGTGGTTGTTGCATTCTAAAATATTTTAGCCCGTGATACTAGGTATAAAGAAAAGAGTTAAGGCTGAAGGCCAAAAACAACCAAATTTTAGTAATTAATAGTCCACTCCCATTTCAAGAACAAATTCATAATCAAAATCACACAACTCAGCGAGTACAAGTCTTAGACCACCTAACTCCTTTCATAATCAAAATCGGAATCATAATTCAAATGAAAACATAATTCAAACACACATACCTCTTCTCCGGGGGATGGAAGGCGGCCTACCCTAACCATCGATCTTATGCCAGGGTCGTGAGTCTCATGACACTCACGCCAAAGGATTCCATCCCTCACTAACCTCCTAGTGGGTTCTAGGTTGATTCTATAAGTTGGAGACAGTACGTGGGAGTTACCCGACGACCCAACACCGTCCCGGGGCTTCTTTTTACAAATCTCTGGGGCCCAATTCATAGTTCATAAATCATAAGTTCATAATTTTTGAAAATTCAGACTTATCTTTCAAAGTCATAACTCGCTAGTTCAAAACACGCACACCAACCCTTTTTCAAAACAAATAAACGAAAAATATAACTTACGTATACATAAAAGCGTTTTTCAAAGGTTCCATAACAAATGGGCCAATTCCCACAAAATACGTATCAAACACATATCTAAATACATATATACATATGTAGGTCGCATGTGGGCTTAAAACACATTTAGGGTCGTAGGTCATAATAACTAAAAGAAAGAAACCTCACCTTGTCGACCAAACCGAACGAAGCAACTCGAAAGAAACCTAAAGGACCTCCTCGCCACCCACGGGACGAAACTCTGAACAAAACAAATGACAAAAACATACTTAGACTCAAAATGTACCACTTAGACGCTCGGCAAATACATATGGATGCAAATGATGCAATGCACTTCATAAAATTCATACTTAGGCACATTGGAGCAAATAACGAAATATCCCACAATTAATCCAAGGAACAAACTTATCACACATCAAATGAATCCATATTAAGTCATAAGTCACATAATTCACCCCAAATAAATTCATATATTGCATGCATGCACATAGGAAGGCATAACAAAATATCTTGCCATGTATCACGTAAAACTCGTATCAAATAAATCCATAAAATTAATTCAAGATTTATAATATAGGATATAACATGTCTACATAGCTCATAAATAAAAAATAAACAAATAAGAGGCATAGGAAAGCAACTAAAGAAGTATGAGAGCTATACACGCGAGATCGACTTATTGAGACCATATCATGTAAATTATTCAAATTAAATTACATAAAATTCATATCAACTAATTAATAATTAAATACATGCCATATATATATACATGCAGCTTACAAAGTTTACAAATAAAATATATATATACACACGTACTTGCTACAACAAATCCAACAAATTGCATGCATGCAATTCAACTCACCAATTAATTCCATGCATTAAATATATACACATGCTACTGAATCACATAACAAGGCAAAGAAAGCAATCATGCATGGAAAAAAAAGAAACAAGGCAGCAACGTTACAGTAGACAAGCACTCGAAATACCCCTCAAACATGGTCGTGGCCGCGACTAAAACTCAGCAGAATTGGGTCGTGGCCGCTACCACCTCTTCCAGCAGTAGCTCCAGCGAACAAAGGTCGAAACATGGGGAAAAAGGGGTCGTGGGCGCGACCCAAAATGACCTTTCCGCGATCACGCCCGCGACTGCGTGCAGCAGTCGCTGAAATGGAGCAGCAACGCCCCTGTTCTTCATCTTCGATCTCAGGCAGCAGCAGCCGAACATGAGGGCAAGAAAAGAGGCAACAAAATAGCAGCTAATGACAAGGCAAAACTCAGCAAACAAGGCACAACAACAGCAAGAAGACGCACGCAGCAACAAAAAAGCAATTCAGTCCCAAAGCTCCAAAAAATTCAAGTTGCAGCCATGGTGGATCCATATACACAACATATAATTCAAATTAAAGTCCATGAACATGTAAAGGAAGCTAGAGTGATCAAATTTTATGCATCAAACCTCAAGAAATCTGAAAATAAAAGCATGAATTTAAGAAATTGAAATTAAACCTAACTATTCATCATAATATCCATAGCATGCTTGAAACTCCATGAAATTCAGCAAAAAGAACTTAAAAGAAAGATAAGGAGATGGAGGTTCGAATTCTGAGCTTACCTTTCGAATTTGAGATGAATCAGAGGTCGAACGAGCAAGAAATGCTTCCTTGATCTCAGTTTTCCCCTTCTCTCTCCCCTTTATTGAGCTGATTAAGAAATAAGGCTTAGGTAGAGTTAAAGAGGGTTAAGTTAGGGTTACATAGGATCAAGAATGAGTTGATTTGGTCAAGTATTGAGGGAGATATGTCTATTTTAGTGAAGGGTGGCAGATCTGCGCGTGAGGCTCGTTACGGGCGAAATTCGAACGATCAAACGGGCTTAGAAAAATATGAAACTAGGTTCCCTAGCTTCCATTCTTCGTTACAAGTCCGGCGCTTCTTCTGGAATTCGAATGCGAGTTCCCGAGTTCAAGATATAAATTCCAGAACATAAGGCGCGTTAAAACAAGTTAGGCCCTCGAGTCCCTAACAAATAAAATATGGTGCGTTACCATATCAAACAAGTCCGAAAATGAAAAACGAGCACATAGACAAATTCATAATAGGTATAATTCGTGCGTGGCAAGTTATCACAAAAACCGAAAATAAATTCGAACTTAAACGAATTAGAAATGAGTTTTAAAAGGTTAAAACATTCAAATATTTAATCATATAGTTATCAAATAATTCAAGAATAGCATTTAAACATTAAAATAAACATATAATTACTTAAATAAATAATTTAAATACATAATTAACACTCTCGTTGCAACGTACGTGTACGGCCGAAAAACCCGGATGTTACAGATGAATTCCAGCATTTTATTTGTAGAAAAGGGAAAAGAATAATGCAAATATTTTCATGCATGTCACATGCCATTAATAGTGACAAAAATCGTGTTTATTGTATCAAAATATAATAATAGTACCGCTGGCCCTATAATTAGATTAACCATCTATGGAAATCTTATTCTTCTTTCTTGTCAAGAAACCTTATTACAAATTGTAGCTTTTTGTACGTGTATTGTGTGAAACTGTTTGTCCTTTTTCGCGCATTTTACGCCCAAACAGAGACAAATTACAGGCACAACATTGACGAAAGTTTGATAAATGATAATCATTCAATTGAAAACAAGAGTCTCTATTCCCCATTTTCAGTGTTTTAGTAATCGGAGTAGACGGGTTGGTTCCACGGGTTCAACTAATATTTGTCACTTTGCTCGGTACGAAAGGAGTACCAAAACCGCCGAAAGTTAGACCAATTAAGGATAAAAAAAAATTGACCGATTAACCAATAATTTTGGCCCTGAAAATTGAATAGGACTCTTAGTTCACTCACTACATAGCTCAACTTTTACTTAATTGTTTTTTAGAGCCTTTTACAAAAATACTATTATATATATATATATATTAATTTTATACCACAAGTCGTGGATGAGATCCACAACTCCTAAAAGGAATTTGGTAAGTATTTTCTTTTACTGCCATAGACTTTGTATTATTTATAAAAATGACCCCAAGACTTCTAAAATATTTTAGATGGGTATATAAAGTATATTTTCATTCATAATATCAAGAAAGTATGCGTAAACATTGGAATTAATCATGCTTCAATAAAAGAAGTACTTCAAAATTCTTCCTATAATTCATAATACACACAAATAATTTGTAAAAATTTTGTTATCTCTCTTTATCTCCTTCCTCTTCTACAATTCTGATTTATTGATTTTCTAAGACTTGCCTTCGTTTCTCCTCGGCCAGCCCTTCTTGTTCCAAAAGTCCTCACAACTTCATGCTTTCTCGGACATCAACTGGAAACATACTTCATCCTCCAACGGAAAACCTCACTACGGCTTATAAGTTTCAATAAATGATTTGAGAGAATAAAATGGAGTAAAAAGAATTAATAAAATTCTTGGACAAAGTATTTATCTCGTGTATATGAAAAAGAGAAATTTTATTTCCTTCAAAAAGAGATTTATACAAACATTATATATTTCTTGAAAATAAGATTTATTTCAAATACAACACTCAACACTCAAAAACTTAAAGACTCAAAGATAATTTTACATATGACTATCTGATTTCAAGACAAGGTGTCCATCATACAAGAAGGCTCTATTTATAGGCTGTATTTTTACTACTATTCGGACTTGAAATATTTATTTGAGATCCATTGCTTTATCCATCAAGGGTCCAGATCTTGCCGATACTTTTCTATGGTTAAGATGCTGCCGACACCTTTATTTGCCACTTGATGAATGGAGTATGACGTCAGGACATTTGTCACTTCCTTGCTGGTGTATATGCATACATCATTGATGGTTATTGCCCATCATCTTGGAAGCTTCTAGTCTAGTCTCTGCAGTGCAGAAAAATTCATGTTTTTCAAATTTATTTATGAATTCCATTAAAAGAGTCCTATATTTCCTCCTCCCTTGGTGAGTAGAATCCAATATCCTTTACTCATTAACATCTCAAACTTATATTTGTACAGATTTTCTGCGACACTGTGGATAGTTTTTATTCTCAAAGCACGCCTTTGGACAATCCATTCTTTATTAACTTGGATCTTCCTTAAAGGTTTATTTCCTTGCAATCTTTATGGTGTCAGAAAGGTGGTCTACAGTGATCATGAAGAAAGCTTCATGTCATATATGCTTCTCTGGTTCTGGAGATATAGTGTAGAGAGCCACTTGCCTACCTCTGGTAAATTTACTGATTTAAGATTTTAGGATATCATCAAATCTAAAAATTTCCCTGAGATCTTTACTTGGGTAGATTATATCAAGAAACCCAAAACAAGCATACCGATAAACTACTTCTGGACATGCTCCCATTACGCAGGTCATCCTTGGATATATATTCTTGCCTTTAGAGAAAAATATAGTATCTGTATTTTTCATACTATATACTCCATCAACTGTATGAACATATAAATGTTCCCATTCTGTGTTAGGAACATATTTTTTTATTTCAATCTTTATTGCCTTTGGAGAAGACTTTTTTTCCTTTTCCAGTTTTATTTCAATGACTGAAGGAATTTTATTTTTGGCTTCTTCTTTATTTTTCTCGCTAGATGACTCAGCTTCTTTTATCTTTATTGACTCAAAATTTTCAATATATTTTTCTAAATATTGAGTCACTTTATTCACCTTTTCCAGGTTTTCTGTTACCAAATCTATCAAAGGAGGGAGATTTTTATACATATATTGTTCTAGAAGAACAGTTCCTTTATAGAGATCTTCTGCCATACTGTTGATTTATGAGATTTCTTCTTTTATTTTTGAAATATCAATTTTATCCTCCATCTGTAAAAGAGAGAAAGGTTAATTAAAATGCTTTTCAAAATTTTTTATAAGTGATTTTTGGGAAATCACCACCCATTAACGGATTTGATTTTGTCTTTACCATCTACCGTTTGAGATGGACTAGATATATGCATACCCATATATTGGCCTTCAATTTGAATCAAAATCTATATTTCTGGATAAAAAGTCAGCCAGAAAATTATCAGTTCCTTTTATGGAAATGATTGTAAAATTATAGAGAGATAGGAAAACTTGCCACCTATGTAACCTTCTATAATTTGATTCACTAGGTAGTTTATTGTTCGCAAGACTCGGAACTTAGGTGTTTTCAACATGAACAATGAAAGACTTTTGGAGTAGGAAAAGTTAAAACTTTTTTATTCCATTTATTACTCCTAGCAATTCCTTTTCATGTGTAGTGTAGTTTATTTCTGCCGATTTAAAAGTACCACTTGTATATCTACAAATCTCATTAAGATTTGTCTTTAAGATTGCAACCCAATATAAATCAGAGGCATCAGTTTGAAGAATTAAGTTTTCATTTTTATCAGGAAGCCTTAATTCTGGAAGAGTTTTACATTCTTCTTTTAACTTTATGACAATTTCTGTATGTTTTGGCGTTCAACATTTAGTATTATTTTTTCTTAATAGCTTTTGCATTTCATGTCTTTTCTTTGCTAACTCAGGTATGAAACCTTCAACAGAACTAAGACATCCTAAAAACTTTTCTATTTGTTTTCTATTTTCTAATTTATTAGGAAACTCGACTATTTTTCTAGATATATGCGGTTGCAATTTTATACCTGCAACACTCAATTTTAATACTAAAAATTCAATTTCTTTAGTTTATATGACTGCTTTTCTTTTAGATAGGGCAATGCCATTTTCTTTACATAATCTAGCAAAGAGTAGGAGATGTTTTCTATGGTATTTGAACAAATAAGAATATCATCTATATAAACAACCATAAATTCTCTATATTTGCTAAATATATCGTCCATCTTTCTTTGATATATCGATGGAACATTTTTTAATCCAAATGGCATGAGTAGCCATTCATTATGTCCTTGAGCGGCACTAAAAGCTATATATTGGATGCTATCATCTTCCATTTTTACTTGCCAAAATCCAGATGTACAATCAAATTTTGAATAATATGATTTATTCTTTACTAGGTTTATTAATACTTCTTTATTGGGTAATTGGTAACTATAACCCCTAGTAAAATGGTTTAATCTTTTATAATTTATTACCATTCTTGCTTTATTTCTTTTCTTTTCGGCTTCTTTCATTACCATGAATGCTGGGCTAGAAAAGGGACTAAAACTTTTTCTAATCAATCCTTTATCTAATAATTCTTTATTTTGTTTTCTAAATTCATCTTCTTCGCTTAACGTATATCTCATAGGTCTTTCTTTAATTATTATATTATCTGTTAATTCCATTCTAGCTTTTGGATAGTCTTTTTTCCAAAAAGCCAATGGATGGATACTATATTTTTTTTTATCTTGCTAGTAACCGTTTCTAAGTTTATTCGTTTTATAACTATTTTATTTATTGGTATCTGTAATTTTCCATATATAGAGTGTCCACCACGCTTAGCTGGTTGAACTCTGAAAGGATGGTTTAGCCGTCGTAGTTTTAACAAATGACCACGCTTTGTTTTAAGCACAATAGAATATGCATTTTCCATATAATATTGAAATTGTTGAGAAAAGTAATAAAGCAAAGGTGTTGTCGATGATGAGACTCTTCTTTGTGTAAGGAAGAGTAAAGTTTTAAGGCATTGAAAACTTCTTTCACATGGTTCTGATAGAGGGCTCTAGGCAAAATCGGTTTTCTTAGAATTCTAACTCTCCCAACTGAGGTCTAAGTTCCGGCTTTAATTTGTTTCCCGGCCAACTCTCCCCCTTAAGAAAATAGAGATTTTCTAATTCCTTAAGCTTGTTTACTACACCTCAATTCCTCCAACTCGCTTCCCTTGAGATCTACATTTAACTAAGCCACATATTTAATTATCCTTGTTCCAAGTGAATAATCCCAATAATACTCGAACGTAAATTTCTTCCAATCTCTTGATTCGATATAACCTTATTTGAGACGGTAGTGGAAGTAAAATTGGAGAGAGGCCTATTACAATAAACACTAAATAATGCATGCCGATTAAAATGTTAATGCACGTATTACATTTACAACAATTTAAAATGCAACACATTGAAACAATTATATTAATTTAAAGGTATGCGCATAAGTATAGAAATTTAAATAATTTGAGCATGTACATAACACAACAAGTGGATAACCTTGAATATCAATTATGGTAACATGTATAAATGAAAGACAAATAAATTAATACATATATGATGCACGTGCTTATGAATGCATTGAACCTGTCACCGCGGTAATGCTAGACTTTAGTCCGGTATTCATTCCTTGCTGGTCAATTACAAGCTTGTCTCGAACTATTGATCATTCTCTAATTTTCCCACGGCCTCTTAAATATTCAAAATTCTCCGACTTCAACTCGGACCTTTCCTTGACTTGATTTAGAAATTTCTTGAACCCGACTCCTTTCCGATTATCAATGTCTGAATGGTTCCCGACCTTTCCCACGATTAATTCCTTGGTTAAAACCTTCCCTTGTAGTACCTTGTATAACCTGATGATCCGAAATTGTAATTCTTGAATTCAATTGCTGCTACCCTCATACCGTTAATATCTCGATATTTTTCAAGGAATTAATCTCCAATGCTGGTACCGATATTCACCCTAGTTGTCATTTTACTCCTCTTTATGGCTTCCATTTGTTGCTCCATATCTTCCAATTCGACCATCCCATAGTTGGTAACCCTTAAAACCACTTCATCATTAATTCCTCGAGAATTGCCTCTTTCTTATAGCTGGAAACCCCAGTTTAAGCATCTTCAAATTTTTTTTTCCCACCTCTTCCTTGAGTTGAATAAATCTTCCAAACCCGGTTGATCAACTTCACAACACGACAATCCAGTTTGGATCGGGAAAATAAACTCACTTCGCCCAAATATAGAACCCCTAATATCTTGGCTTTCCGTAACTGGTTGCTTAATTCTTCTGCTCCGGATTGTTTCCTTCCTAAGCTGAAGAAAAACTTGTAGTATGCTGAGGCATTGTAGAGATTAGCCGTGGTTTGATATCCTTTCCATAACCTGTAACTCACAACTTCCTTTGAAAATAAATGCATGTGGGTAAGGCATGCTCATGTCACACAATTGTCACATAATTGATGCCAATGACAAGAATTTGATACGAAGTGCAACAAGTAGTTCATCAATATTTAAAATAAAACACGCTGATCATATAAAATTCAAGCAAATTAAAATCAATTAATCGACAACTAGTAGTAGAAATCAATGCAATGCACAAGTTCTCAAGTAGTTCAATTAATTCAAAGAATTCAAGTAGATCAAGGAATTCAAATAAAATGCAAGACTCTCAAATTAACAATCAATTCCTATATCGTACGACCTAGACTTGACACGATACGACACGACACTAGAACCTCGGTTTTGCAACCGGGCTCTGATACCACCTAAGATGTAGCACCCGAAGCGCAAAGGTGTCACATCCCCGCACTATAGCTCAATCCACATATGAGATGGGCGACCCATACATGAACTAAACTATAGCGAACGGGAGACAATAAAAAAAAACGACAACTAGCTAGGTGGGACTAACCCCAAACCAATTAATCAATTCAAAATAATTTTAAGCGGAAGCATAACCACCCTAATATGTTCAATATCAATTTCCAACATTTAAGCATGCTAATTCCACTATATCCACATATCAATACATTATCATCTCCAAAGTACATAATAAATAAAATAACAATAAATCATATGCATTAATAAATAAATGAACCGTGCATGACTCGATTATCAGGACTGGACTGGACTCGATTCCCGCCTAGCATGCACCTACACGAACCTGAAAGGTGGAGGCGTCAGTCTATGAAGACTGAGTGAGGGGTATAAATACATATTAGTGAAAATAACATGCAAGTTATATTCTCGGGTAAAGTTTTAGAAAAGGGAAATAATATAAGTTCAAGAATGTAATATCCTTCGCCCGAGAGTACAACTATCCAATTTAACACTTTATTTCATTCAGTTTCATGCAATACGTGGCCCGGCGAGTGAGGGCAAATCTCCAACCTTACACCAATAGTGAACAATACATGCTTGTTTTATTAATTAAAAGATGATCATGCAATTCAGTTATAGTGTAGTAGTGCGATAGTGTTCAGTCAACACAAGTAATGAATGAAATCCATGCAGTAACCCGAGGACAGCCCGTGGTGCCGGACCCGACCCCAGTCTCCTTCTCCCTCTAATGATGGGAAGGTAGCTAGCCTTCACCATCCACGACATGGTGTACGTCAGGAACATGACTCCTACGCACGGAACTCCTTCCTCCACCAAACCTCTTGGTGGATTCAGGGGTGATCCCACATGTTGAGGGGAGTACAGAGTTACCCGTCAGCCCTATGCTTTCCCGGTTGGCTCATACACTAACCCTCGGGCCCAAAGTGAACATGATTACTCGCCAAACATGCTTGATTCATGACAATAACATGGCTTGCTTGCAATGAACATGCCTTGCTTTCAATAAACTTGGCATGCTCGAAATCATGAGTAATTTCATGGAAAATTATAGATATAAATACCTTTTGGCCGAAATCTCACGTAAAGGTTGTATAGGTTCTATATAACTAGAAATTAAACCTCACCTGACAGGCGACACGACGACTCAAGGGTGCATGCACGTGCTCAGTTGATCACAATCTCCGCCCTGGAGAAGAACTGGACAAGAAACGGGACATTGTGTACTCGTGAGACAATAACTCAAGAATGTTACAAAATAGGACGCACGACTTAATCATGCAATGAGATGACATACATTATCAAATGTAGCATGTTACAATCATATAATTACATGTAATTGATCATATAATGACATGTTGGGGTCAATTAAAGGTAAAGGAAAAGAATTGGAAATCTCAAGTTTATGCAGAAACTTACTGCCTCTCCAGGGGTCTGGGAACGGCCGTTCCGGCTAATAGTATGCAGAAAATACATGGAAATCTCTGTTGTTTCCCCCTGAATTGGAATAGATTTCTACTTAATTTGCTTTTATTGGGCTTTTGCAGAAACATATTGATAAATGAGGGATTTGGCAGAATCATGAAGAAAAAGATGCTAAGTGTTGAAAATGCTTGAGTCATGACCCCAATGCATGATCATCCCTAAGGCTAATGCACGCATAGCAGACCACGGTCAACAAGTACGGCTGATTCCTCTTCTTGGGACAGGTGTCACACATGCAACAGCTAGCTAACATGGCCTGCATGCAAGAGTTGATCGTGCATTTTTTGGAGTTTCAAGAATCCTAATCATGCTTATTGGGATTTGAAAAAGCTATTTTGTCCCCTTGATCTTAGTAATAGATAGACTTAAGGATACTTTACTTAAGCTAGTGAAGCGGGGAAAAATGAAGAGAGAGAGATTTAGGACATAATTTCAGGAACCATAATATAGCAGCAGCTAGCAGCAGGAACAACGAGGGATTTCTTCCTCAAAATTGTGATCATTTCCGGACTTGAAGTATTTTAGTTTCGTTTTTTTTTATTTCAAAAAATTTTGTAGTTCAGTTTATGATCAACATATTTATTGTCTACCTTGCATGATGATCCGTGGCTGAACATATTTGTCTTAGTTAGGTTGTATCTTCTTTCCTTGCCTACGTTTATGAGATCTAAGTGAATGAACGTGAATCTAATCCATGGTATTTATGTAAGCTTTGAACGTATTTGTATGAGTTGTTTTCAAATCATCTTTCTGATCAATCGATGTTTAGTTAACAACTTGATATGGTTATACTAATACTTGATACGTAATAGTCTTGTAAAGGTATGGAAGAACCGCACATCATTGAGAGTTTACCACCATGTTTACTCAATAGAATGGTGAGGCATGCGTAATATGATTTCATAAGTCCAAGCTTCTTGAGATTATGGATCGTGATTAATATACTTTTGGTGCTCAATGCTATCATATAGTTAAATCTTAGATACTTGTTCGCGGGACTGCTATGTGGTAAGAATTTAATTGATGAGCTTCTCTTGATTAAGTTAAAAATAAGAAAGGATGATATAGATGAGCTTCTTGTCTATTGTAAGTTAATCTATCATTTGATTAGATTCGATCTTTGCATCAAGGATTAGATACAGGCATGGAATGAAGTAACAACGGAGCTAAGACATCTCACTCATAATCAACCTTCACAACTCTCTTTATTTTCAGCTTTAGATAGTTGAAGAAATCTGGTTTTATGCTTTAAAATAGTTTGTTTTAATTACATAACACCCCCCCCTCTAAGTCTATTTTGAATATTCTCTTGGATACATTGAATATAAATCCATCTAGTCCCTTGGGTTCGACCCTTTACTGCTATATTACAATTTTATATTTCGTACGGTAAGTAAAGGATTTAATTGATGGATTCGGAAACCATCAAATTTTGGCGCCGTTGCCGGGGACTAGGCTAAACTGTTTTGTATTCTTTGTATGACTAGGTCAGAACGTTCGAAGAAACTGATCCCATATGATCCAGAAATTGAGAAGACATTAAGACAAATCAGGAAGGAAAATATATTGGGAAGGTTGCAGACAGAAAGCTGTGATTTTCTGGAAACAGATCCTTTCCCCTGTTTGGTTAGATTATTCACTGTTACAGATAGAGGAAGTACAAGCGGAGGTCATCCCTTAAGCATGGTTGCGCAGGATCAGACACTTAGACAATTAGCTGCACCGCCTGTAGCCCAGGAGCCATTATGCATAACTTTGCCTACTTTAAATACTGATTTTGAGTTAAAATCTGGTTTAATCCATTTATTTCCCACTTTCAGAGGCAAAGAAAATGAAGATCCAAATCAACATCTTAAGGAATTTCATGTGGTTTGTTCCAGCATGAGGCCAAATGGAGTTACAGAAGAGCAGATCAAACTGAGAGCATTCCCATTCTCTCTGGCTGATGATGCGAAAGAATGGCTGTATTACCTACCACCAGGATCAATCACAATGTGGACAGCCATGGCCTCAGCTTTTCTAGAAAAATTCTTCCCAACATCCAGAGTTGTATCAACAAAGAGAGAAATAGTTTCTGTGAAGCAAAAGGAGTCTGAAACTGTCCATGATTATTGGGAAAGATTTAAGAAATTATTAGCCAGGTGCCCACAGCATGGACACACAGAACAAGCCTTGATCCAGTATTTTTATGAAGGATTAATTCCTATGGAGAGAAGGATGATGGATGCAGCAAGTGCGGGTGCAATTGTCAATAAAACACCTAGTGAGGCCAGACAATTAATTTCAACTATGGCTGCTAATTCTCAGCAGTTCGGGAACCATCAAAATGTCCCAAGGAAAGTAAATGAGGTAAATTCTGCTCTAATTGAAAGTCAATTAAATAAATTAACAACTTTGGTGCAGAATTTGGCTGTGGCAAACTCGACACCATCTTTGGTTTGTGGAATATGTACAAGTCCCGATCACTATACAGATTTATGTCCAACACTCCAAGCTGATGGAACCGAAAATGTGAGTGCAATGGGAGGAGGCTTCCAACAAAGAAAGTATGATCCGTATTCAAATACGTATAATCCTGGATGGAAGGATCATCCTAATTTCAGTTATGCACAAAGGCTTCAATTGTTTCAAGGACAACAGAATTTTCAGTCAAGGCCCTCCGTACAAAGACCACCTCAAAACTTCCAGCCACATCAGAATTTTCAGCCACATCAATCAAATTTTCAACAACCTTCAAGCTCTAATTCAGGTACTTCTTTAGAGGATATTTTTAAGGCCTTTATGACTAACAATCAACAATTTCAGCAGGAAACGAGGGCAAATATGCAGCAGTTCCAGTCCACTGTTCAAAATTTGGAAAACCAATTGGGACAGCTAGCAACATCAGTTAGTAAGCTTGAAAACAAAGGAAAATTGCCATCTCAAACGATTGATCCAAGGCAAAATGCTAGTGCTGTTACTTTGAGGAGTGGAAAGGAGCTCGAATTACCTGTAAGGAAGCAAAAAACAGGGCAAAGCAATGGAAAAACAGAGCAAAACAGAGTAAATGTTGATATTGATGCAGATTCAGTGGGCAAGGGTGTAAGCCATGATCATGGCTTGGAAACAGAACAAGAAGCAGAACCTACTGCACTGCCTGAACCTATGGTGATCCCACCACCATTCCCTCAAAGGTTGACATCAACAAAGAAGGCCAAGGAAGAAAAAGAAATCCTGGACACATTCAGAAAGGTTGAGTTAAATATTCCCCTCCTTGACGCTATAAAGCAAATACCAAGGTATGCTAAATTTCTTAAAGATCTTTGTACGAATAAAAAGAAATTGTTAGGAAATGAGAAAATTAGCATGGGTGAAAATGTATCAGCTGTACTTCAGAGGAAACTCCCACCTAAATGTAAGGACCAAGGTATGTTTGCTATTCCGTGTAGAATAGGAAACTTAGGCCTAAATCATGCTATGTGCGATCTTGGTGCATCCATAAATGTTATGCCTTTGTCAGTTTATTCTTCCTTGAATATAGGTCCTTTAAAAGGAACTGGAGTCATTATACAGCTAGCTGATAGGTCAATAGTACACCCTGAAGGTGTGCTAGAAGATGTGCTTGTACAGATTAATAATTTAGTATTTCCTGCAGATTTCTTCGTGGTCAACATGGAAGATGACAAGATATCTAAATCTTCAGATTTGCTGCTTGGAAGATCATTTTTGAGCACAGCAAAAGCAAAGATTGATGTCTATAATGGGACGTTAACACTTGAGTTTGATGGAGATTTGATTAAATTCAATGTTTATGAAGCTATGAAATTTCCATCTGAAAATATTTCAAATGTTTCTTCTATAGACATCATTGATAACTTTGTACAAGCTACTGCAAAGCTAGATTTCTATGATGAACTTTATTTAGCCCTGGAAGATAGCATTTATATTAATCAATTGAAAGAATTAGAAGCTAAATATGAAGTGAAAGAAGAGATTAGTGAGGTTGTTTACGCACTGGAATCTCTGGAATATGCCAAGTCAAACATGACTTGCAAGAAATTAACTGCTTCCTGTACTAAAATACTCCCTTCTGTTATGCAGGCTCCAAAATTAGAACTCAAACCTTTGCCGTCCCATTTGAAGTATGCATATTTGGGTAGTGATGAATCCTTACCAGTGATCATCTCTAACAAGTTGTCTGAACTGGAAGAGGATAAACTGATAAGAGTCTTGAGAGAATTTAAGGTTGCTTTGGGATGGACAATTCCAGATATAAAAGGGTTGAGTCCATCAACTTGTATGCATAAAATAATTCTAGAGGAGGATTGCAGACCAATCAGACAAGCCCAAAGAAGACTGAATCCCCCAATGATGGAAGTAGTAAAGAAAGAAGTTTTGAAGCTCTTAGATGCTGGTATAATTTATCCTATTTCAGACAGTATGTGGGTAAGTCCAGTGCAAGTAGTTCCCAAAAAGACAGGTATAACAGTAATTGAAAATGCAGCAGGTGAATTGGTCCCAACTAGAGTGCAAAATGGTTGGCGTGTGTGCATGGATTACAGGAAACTGAATTCAGCCACCAAAAAGGATCATTTTCCATTGCCATTTATTGATCAAATGTTGGAAAGACTTGCAGGAAAAACGCACTACTGCTGTCTTGATGGATACTCAGGATTTTATCAAATTCCAGTGGCATCAGAAGATCAAGAGAAGACCACATTCACATGTCCTTTTGGAACATTTGCATTTAGACGTATGCCTTTTGGACTGTGTAATGCACCAGCCACTTTTCAAAGGTGTATGGTAAGCATCTTCTCTGAATATGTTGAAGATATAATAGAGGTTTTCATGGATGATTTCACTGTCTATGGTAATTCCTTTGATGAATGCTTAAATAATTTGGCAAAAGTTTTAGACAAGTGTTTGGAAAATAACCTTGTTTTAAATTATGAAAAATGCCATTTCATGGTTGATGAAGGTTTAATTTTAGGCCATATAGTGTCAGTTAGAGGCATTGAAGTTGATAAATCAAAAATAGATGTTATTGAATCCCTACCTTACCCCTCAACTGTGAGGGAGATTCGTTCTTTTCTTGGACATACAAGTTTTTACAGAAGGTTCATAAAAGATTTCTCAAAAATAACTCAACCCTTGTGTAAATTACTGCAAAAAGAGGTAGAGTTTCAATTTGATCAAGCCTGTAAGGAGGCATTTGATTTGTTGAAGATGAAACTGACATCAGCACCCATAATTCAAGCACCTAACTGGAATCATCCTTTTGAACTAATGTGCGATGCCAGTGATTATGCAATAGGAGCTGTTTTGGGGCAGAAGATAAATAAATCACCATATGTGATTTATTATGCGTCAAGAATGTTGGATGCAGCTCAAATCAATTACACCACAACTGAGAAAGAACTTTTAGCCATTGTGTTTGCTTTAGATAAATTTCGTACATATCTTCTAGGTTCTAAAGTGATTATTTATTCTGATCACACAGCATTGAAGTACCTATTGAAGAAAAAGGAAGCAAAACCAAGACTGATACGCTGGATACTACTGATGCAAGAGTTTGATATCGAAATCAGGGACAAAAGAGGGGCAGAGAATTTTGTAGCTGATCATCTAAGTAGACTTTTGGTAAGTAAAAGCTCATACCCAATTAAAGAAGAATTTCCAGATGAGCAATTGTTCCTGGTTACTGAAGGTAAGGCAAGGTCATCCCTAACACCTAACCCATGGTATGCAGACATAGTGAATTATTTAGCATCTAATGTCTTTCCAGAAAAATTATCCAGAACAGAGAAGGATAAAATTAAAAGTGATGCTAAAAATTATGCATGGGATGAACCTTATTTATGGAAATATTGTGCAGATCAAGTAATTAGAAGATGTGTGAATAATGAAGAAACCAATTCGGTTTTACAATTTTGTCATTCACATGCCTGTGGAGGTCACTTTGGACCAAAAGGAACTGCAAGAAAAGTATTAGAATGTGGTCTTTATTGGCCAACATTGTTTCAAGATGCTTTTCTATTTTGCAAGGCATGTGAAAACTGTCAAAAAATAGGAAATTTGAGCTCAAGAAATCAAATGCCAATGTCCCCTATTTTAATCTGTGAAATATTTGAAGTATGGGGCATAGATTTTATGGGGCCATTTCCTAATTCTTTTGGCAATTTTTACATCCTACTTGCAGTTGATTATGTTTCTAAATGGATTGAAGCCAAAGCAACACGTACTAATGATGCTAAAACTGTTGTAGGTTTTGTAAAATCAAACATTCTCAACAGATTTGGGACACCAAGAGCTATTATGAGTGATAGAGGAACCCATTTCTGCAATAAAATTGTAGCAGCTCTATTGAAGAAATATAATGTTACACACCGTACAACAACAACATATCACCCACAAACTGGTGGACAAGCTGAAGTTTCAAACCGTGAAGTAAAAAGTATTCTGGAGAAAACAGTAAATCCTAACAGAAAGGATTGGAGTTTGAGGCTTGATGATGCATTATGGGCTTACAGAACAGCTTATAAAACACCCATTGGTATGTCTCCATACAGGTTAGTGTTTGGAAAAGCTTGTCATTTACCTGTGGAAATAGAACATAAAGCTTTGTGGGCAATAAAACAATGTAACATGAAGATAGATAATGCTGGAATCCATAGAAAATTGCAATTGCAAGAATTAGAGGAACTAAGAAATGAAGCATATGAAAGTACTAGATTATATAAAGAAAGGACCAAGAATTTCCATGATAAAATGATTTCCAGAAAAACCTTTCAAATTGGGCAGAAAGTGTTATTATTTCACTCCCGATTGAAACTTTTTCCTGGAAAACTGAGATCAAGATGGATAGGACCGTTTGTTGTTACTAATGTTTTTCCCCATGGTGCAGTAGCAATTAAGAGTATAGAAACAGGAAAAGCATTCAAGGTCAATGGACATCGCTTGAAACCGTTTTATGAAGGATTCAAAGATCATACTGTGGAGGAAGTCCATTTAGACAACCCCATTCCTTTCTCCTCGTGATGATAGGGTGATTGTCTAGCCTAGGACATTAAACAAGGGCGCTTGATGGGAGGCAACCCATTAATTTTTGGTTAATCTGTTTTGACATTCCAGTTCTTAACTGTGGTTTTTGATAAGGAACCATTTTTCGGTTCATTTCAAGTAGTAGCAGACAAGCACAGTCAGGTAAATGAATCTTTATTCATGATCATCTCTTAAACTCATCCTATAAGCCTTTTCCCACACTTGGTGAAATAAACCAGATTTGAAAAGAGAAGAAAATGTTATACGCTTTATTCTTTAGAAGTTTTATTAATTGAAAAAACGTTTTTTTAAATGACAAGACACACTTTAAAGGGAACGTTTCATCTTCAACCCTTAGAAATTTCAAACCGAAATCTTCTTCTTCCTCCTTCTGCCAAGAGAACCCAACCGTCTCACCATCTTCAACCACTGCAACCCTCGCCGGAATATGAAGACAAGATCTGAGAAATCCAATCCTCCGCCTAAACCGTATAAGAGAGGGGTCACACAGAAGAGTCGAGTTCTGAAAACTACCCCTAAACCAGCGGAACCTATACATGCAGAGGAGGTGGAGCCACCAGTCAATACCCCGTCACCACCCTCTGAAACTGCACCGGAAACTTCAACCCCTCAAGAAGACACAAACCCTAACCTTTCCCCTCCTATTGGCACAAACCCTATAACCCCTGAACCCCCTGTAATTGTGGAGGAAGAACGCCGGCAGGTCTCAGAGCCTACCTTGGGTTCAATTTTGAAGCAAGTCATGCAGTCCTACGAACCCAGAAAAAGGAAATTCCAATTGAGAGATGAAGAAAATGAAGGAAAGCCTTCTAATCCTCAAATGTAGCACCCGCAAGAAGGGCCACATCCCCCGCACCATAATCCAAACCCGAATACGAAATGGAATGTCCGTACCCGAATCCAAATCATAGCGAACGGGAGACCTAACACACCCACTAGGCTAGGCGGAGCTAAACAACACCAAATCAAAGTATGCGGAAGCGAATAAATGAAAGCAACAAGTAACGATCATCACATATATACGTATAGGTACCAACCCACACCTATCCATATAGTATTTACATATAGGTACCAACACTTCAGCCTGTACAAAAGCCATCACGGCTCGATCAAAATAGTATTTACAAGTCACCTATACAGATACAAAATAATAAAGTGCAAATATGTAGATGCACCTAACGAGACCTAGACCGACAAGTGCATAAAGAAGACACACTTCTCCGCCTAGCTCACGCTCCCAAAACCTGCAACTAAGAGAGTAAATGAGGGTCAGTCAACTGACTGAGTGAGGGGGCTGACGCACACCCACACCCTATATATATAAAGCAGAGCACAAAGCAAAGGGTGGAATTATGAACCAGAATAGGTTTTACAAACTAAAACTTTCCAAAACAAATACATATACGTTAAAACATTTCATAAACACTATCCCGATTCATACTTCCTGACATAACACAACATAACATAATGCTCGGCGAGAACGAGCTTCCAACCTTTACTCCTCAGAACAAACAAAACAGAAATCACACACCCTCCTCTACACCAATGATGGAAGAGCCACCGGCGGCCCTAACCATCCATACATATACAGACTCACGAGGGGTAGCGAACCCACATCGTGCCCTCCCCGGTTGTTACTCCGAAGGCATCGAAATATCACACCTTCCCTAGCTCCCGGAGTCGCGTGTGATATATCGGATGGAGACTACGCACAGGCCGAACCTCGACGGCCCGAACCGTTCTGAGGGTTCCTTACCCGTAGCTCCTTGGATCCACAAACACAATTCATAACATATGCCAAATCTTTCATGGCAATCTCGCTAACGGAAACATAAAGTCTTTTCCAAAACTTAGCTTACATATGCTTATATAATACCTTTCCAAAGCAAGAGTATTCACAAGGTCATAAACATATTCTAATCAACACATACATATCTATATATATATAATATATAGTCACATGCACGGCTTGAAAACACCACATAAGGCTTTAGGTCACTTAACTAATAAAAGTCCTAATCCTCACCTTGTGCGTGACAAAAGCGAGCAGACGTGAACAACCTACGCCTCGGGCTCGTCGACTGGAACCTCCTCTGAAAAGAAAACACGAAAGCCCAAGACTTAGACTCTATATGAACTCAAATAGGACGCTCGGCAAAATGCATGATTCATGATCATATATAAAATATTACAATTAGGTCATATAATTCACAAACTATAGCACAACATAATTATTTACAATTTATTAAGCAACAAAGTTCAAGTTATAACAATTAACATGCAAAAGAAAAGCAATTAAAGTCATAAAATAACATAATCAAAGCAAAAAGAAGCAGTGGCAGCTCCCAGGTCTCGGGAAGGGGTGGGAACGGCCCTTTCACTGTAGGGAACGGCCGTTCCCACACTCGCCCAAAGTTTCTGGAGGATGGGAACGGCCGTTCCCAGTTTGTACTGGGGACGGGAAGGGCCGTTCCCAAAATACCCGAAATCCTCCCCGAGCGTCTGTAAGTTTGAACTAAAAATCAAAGGTTTGGTCATGGGAACGGCCCTTCCCATTCCCAGTACAAACTGGGAACGGCCGTTCCCACTCTCGGCGTTGAACAGTAAAATGGCCCTGAACGGCCGTTCCGGCCTGGTTCGAAAAGCTGGAGCAGAAAACATTACAGAAGCAGGGGAGCTTCAAATTTTTGCCAAAAATGGCCAAAATCCCTAACCTTAAAGTTGCCACAACTTCTCAAATTGCACAAACAATTCACATAAATCATGCTTGACATATAAACACTCAAATAACTCATGAAAAACGGAAATTAAAGACATGATCTAAGGATGCAATAATCAAGCCAAAACCATGCTCATTCATAAATGCTCAACTACCAAGAGAAACTAGGCAATAAATGTAACACATACAACCTATACAACTCATATATAAAGCTAGGATTCAATACATCAAGCATAGGACAAGTAGTTAGCAAAAACACCAAACCCTCACTATTCACGTAGGGAAGATAAAGCATACAAAACTCACTCCAAACTCAGAAATTAAACCATAGAAACGACGAGCACGACAAGGGGAAACCGAAACATACTCAAGTTGGAGGAAAGACGAAGAAACGAGGGAGATCTTGGCTTGAGAAGGTTGGATGATCAACTTGGGATTTTGGCTTCCTTGGACAAGAGTTGCTGCTGCTTCACGTAAAATGAAGGAAAGGGAAAATGGTTCAGCCTTTAAGGCTGAACCGGTTCGGTTCTCGGGTTCGGTTCAAGTTGGTTCAGTTTAACGATTACGGGTTCACACAAGGCCAACTCAATTAAAACGAGTAATTCACATACAACATTTATTCAAATAAATTCATAAATTCATATACAATTAATTTAAAACGCAATTAATATTAAATCACATAATTTACCTGTACCGACTGTGAGTCGGGGTGTCACAACCTCCCCCCCTTCGGAGAACCTGGTCCCCAGGTTCACTGTCTGTCCTGAGAACAACTCTGGGTACAACCGTCTCATCTTCTCCTCGGTCTCCCAAGTAGCCTCTTCAGATTTCTGATCTCTCCACAGAACTCGGACCAAGGGAATCTGTTTTTTCCTTAACACTTGCATCTTCCGGTCTTGAATCTCAACCGGGTGCCTTACTATCGTCAAATCTGTCTCGAGTTGTACCTCTTCAACAGGGAGAATAGTTGATTCTTCGGGATAAAATTTCCTGAGCTGCGAAACATGAAACACATTATGTATCCCGGTCAATCTAGGCGGTAGGTCCAACCTATACGCCACTTCTCCAATTCTCTCAAGGATTTCAAAAGGTCCAAGGTATCTCGGGTTAAGCTTCCCACCTCGACCTATTCGAGAAAATCCCTTTCTCGGAGATGCTTTCAAGAAAACCTTATCTCCGACTTCAAACTCAAGGGGTCTTCTCCTCTTATCTGCATAGCTCTTCTGACGGTCCTGAGCTGCCTTCATTCTCTGCTGAATCTACTTAACCTTGGCAGTGGTCTTATCCAATCTCTCTCGAGGTGTGGCTCTTTCTAGCTTGTTCTCCTCTGTCCACCGCCAATCCTCTATATCCCAAAATAGAGGCGATCTACATTTCCTTCCATAGAGTGCCTCATAGGGAGCCATACCAATAGAGGTCTGATAACTGTTATTATAGGCAAACTCAACTAGAGCTAAATGCTTGTCCCACTTTTCCTTGAAATCCAAAGCACACGCTCGTAACAAATCCTCCAAATATTTGATCAACCTCTCTGACTGCCCATCCGTCTGAGGATGAAAAGCGGTGCTGAAATTAAGCCTGGTACCCAATCTACTCTGAAGATCCTGCCAGAACTTAGCTGTAAACCTCGGATCACGATCTGAAACAATACTAGCAGGCGCTCCATGAAGTCTCACAATCTCATCACAATACAATTCTGCCAACTTCGGGGTCTTGTAGGACATTTTCACCTTGAGAAAATGAGCAGACTTGGTCAATCGGTCGACTATCACCCAAATTCCATCATAACCTCCTCTCGATCTCGGCAAGCCGGACACGAAGTCCATAGTCACTTGCTCCCACTTCCATTCAGGAATCGGAAGTGGTTGGAGGGTTCCTCCCGGTTTCTGGTGTTCTGCCTTCACCACTTGACACGTGAGACATCGCTTCACAAAGTTCGCGACATCTCTCTTCATGCCATTCCACCAGAAGAATTCCTTCAAATCTCGGTACATCTTAGTACCACCGGGGTGAATGGAATATCCCGAACGGTGTCCTTCCTCAAGTATTAACCTCTTGAGGTCTTCTGGGACACAAACCCTGGTCTTGAACCTGAACAAACCGGAATCATCAAACCCAAACTTCGTCTCGGGGTCTATCCTAGACCGAACCACTAATCTCTGAATCTCTGTATCCGAAGCCTGAGAATCCAACAACCTCTGTTTTAAATCCGGCTGAACTGAGATGTTAGCTAAACGAGCCACTGAAACCATAACTGTCGAACCCTGTCCTGAAGGCTCTGCACCCAAACCTGAAACACTTACTTTCCTGCTCAAAGCATCTGCCACGACATTAGCCTTGCCCGGATGATACTGAATCGTGCAGTCATAATCCTCTAAGAATTCCATCCAACGCCTCTGTCTATTATTAAGCTCCTTCTGGGTAAAAAGATACTTGAGGCTCTTGTGATCCGTGAATATCTCAAAAGTCGTCCCATAGAGGTAATGACGCCACTTCCTTAAAGCAAACACAACCGCTGCAAGCTCAAGATCATGAGTGGGGTAGTTCTTCTCGTGTTCCTTCAACTTCCTAGAAGCATAGGCCACCACTCGGCCATTTTGCATCAACACACATCCGAGTCCTTTCTTAGAAGCATCGGCAAAAACCGAATAACCCTCGGATCCCTCGGGTAGGGTAAGAACTGGTGCCGAAGTTAGTCTTTCCTTCAAGACTTGGAAACTTCTCTCACACCCATCATCCCACTCGTATTTCACCTCCTTCTTGGTTAACCGAGTCAACGGGCACGCAATTTTGGAGAAATCCTTCACAAATCTCCTATAGTAACCCGCTAACCCGAGAAAACTTCTTATCTCGGAGGCATTCTTCGGTCGTTCCCACTGAGCCACGGTTTCAATCTTGGAGGGATCAACTTCAATTCCCTCACCTGAAATTATGTGACCCAGAAAAGCCACTCTGTCGAGCCAGAACTCACACTTGCTAAACTTGGCATAAAGTTTGTGCTCTCTAAGTGTCTCCAAAACAATCCTGAGATGCGTTGCGTGCTCTTCTACAGACTTAGAATACACCAAAATGTCGTCTATAAAAATGACCACAAACTTGTCAAGAAACTGTCTAAACACTCGGTGCATCATATCCATGAACACGGCTGGGGCGTTAGTCAACCCAAACGGCATCACCACAAACTCGAAGTGTCTATAACGGGTGTTCAATGCAGTCTTAGAAATATCTTCCTCCCGTATACGAAGTTGGTAATACCCTTGCCTCAAATCTAACTTAGAGTACACCTGCGACCCTTGCAAGATATCAAACAACTCCTCGATATGAGGTAAAGGATACTTATTCTTCACTGTCATCCGGTTCAACTCGCGGTAGTCTATACACATCCTCAAAGTCCCGTCCTTCTTCTTCATAAATAACACGGGAGCACCCCACGGGGATGTACTCGGACGGATGTAACCGCAAGTCAAAAGCTCATCCAGCTGAGTTTTCAACTCCTTCAACTCAGCAGGAGCCATCCGATAAGGTGTCTTAGAGAAAGGCTCCGCTCCAGGATAAAGGTCGACCACAAACTCGATGTCCCTATCAGGTGGTAAGGAACCCAAATTCTCAGGGAATACATCGGGAAACTCACTCACGACCTCTGTCTCCTCAAGTTTGGCCTGATCCTTCGGTTTATTCAGAAGGTAAGCCACAAAACCTGTCGCGCCGTCCCGGAGGAGCTTACTTGCTTCCATAAAAGACACAAACGGGCTGGACTTCAACCTCTCACCCGTAAAGACCACAGACCCCAACGAAACTTTCTTCTCATGACAATCCAACTGAGCTCGGTATCTGAAGAGAAAGTCCATGCCAAGGATAACCTCATACCTCTTCAACGGTAGAACTATCAAATCTGCAGGAAAAACTCGGCCCTCAAACAACACCGGACACTCTCGAAACACCCTGTCAGCTTCCAAAGATCCTCCCAAAGGAGTATTCACCACATACACATGCGCAGATAATTCATCAAGTAAAGGCAAATAAGCAACAATATCCCGGGAAATAAAGGAATGCGTAGCCCCGGGATCAAACAATGCATGTAGTGATATGCCATGAATGATTATTGTACCTTCTATCACGGCAGTCGGGTCGACATCAGCAGCTTCCTCCTCTCCCTCCAAAGCATACACACGTGCCTGCACAACCGGCCTCTTATTCGGGCAAGCATCCATCAAGTGATCAGAAGACCCGCACACAAAGCATTTACCCAGAAGCTTCCAACAACTCTCAACTGGATGTCTCCCCTGACAATGAGCACAAACAGGTGGTCCCTGAGCTGGAGCCGGTCGAGCTGGAATAGCAGGAGGCACCACGGGACCGGTAATACGGGGCTTTTTGTTCCCTAAGCCCTGGGGACGAAAAGCCTGTGGAATAGGAGCTCGTGGAGCATAAGAAACGGGCCTCTTACCCGGTCCAGAACCTGATCCCGATCCTCGATTAGAAGAGAAAGGTGGAGGCTTCAACCGAGCCATTTGGGCCTCAACTTGGATTGCCCTCTTTGTAACTTTGGCCCAAGTACTCACGTTGGCAGCTTGCAGAGCTTCTTGAATATCCCGGCGAAGTCCATGAAGAAACGTTCGGGCCTTATGATCATCATGGTCGGTGATGTGAGTGGCATAAGGAGCTAACCTCTCAAACTCCAATAAATAATCCTCCACCGTCCGATTGCCTTGCCTCAAATTGGAGAACTCCTGGAGGCGACGTTCTTGTGCACTATGAGGGATATATTTCTCATGGAATTCCTGCACAAACGTCTCCCAATTGAATTCCATACCCATTCTCTCAAGCCTGGATCTCACACTTCTAAGCCAAATAGCCGCGGGCCCTTGAATGATACGACCCGTGCAAATGGCCCTATCTTGAGAATTCCCCGGACAGATCTCCCAAATACCTCGAATCTCAGACAACCACTCTTCCGCCTTAATATCATCACCTCCATACCATTTTGGAGGGTTGTTGTTCCGGAAGTCCCTATACACGGCGGATATATCTTGTCCTTCACCCGGATTTGCATTGCCCCATTGATTTTGTTGGAGCTGATTGAGTAGGGCTTGGACAATATTCTCCGCATTCATAGGTGGTGGCGGAGGTGCATTATGTGGAGCCGGTTCATTCAAATCAGGTGTTCGTTCACGGTTATTTTGTCTCCTTGGAGGCATCCTGAAATTCACAATTCAAGCAATATGGATGCATGTAAATTAGTATATGATCATGTATATAACTAAGAAAATAATTAAGTAATCAAGTAATCAAGCAGTCAAGTAATCACATATTCAAATCATGTAGACACATTCACACTTCACCACACAATCACATTGTCCTAAGCCGCACGACCTAGACAGACCCACACGACACTAGAGCCCGGTTTTGCAACCGCGCTCTGATACCACTTAAGGATGTAGCACCCGCAAGAAGGGCCACATCCCCCGCACCATAATCCAAACCCGAAAACGAAATGGAATGTCCGTACCCGAATCCAAATCATAGCGAACGGGAGACCTAACACACCCACTAGGCTAGGCGGAGCTAAACAACACCAAATCAAAGTATGCGGAAGCGAATAAATGAAAGCAACAAGTAACGATCATCACATATATACGTATAGGTACCAACCCACACCTATCCATATAGTATTTACATATAGGTACCAACACTTCAGCCTGTACAAAAGCCATCACGGCTCGATCAAAATAGTATTTACAAGTCACCTATACAGATACAAAATAATAAAGTGCAAATATGTAGATGCACCTAACGAGACCTAGACCGACAAGTGCATAAAGAAGACACACTTCTCCGCCTACCTCACGCTCCCAAAACCTGCAACTAAGAGAGTAAATGAGGGTCAGTCAACTGACTGAGTGAGGGGGATGACGCACACCCACACCCTATATATATAAAGCAGAGCACAAAGCAAAGGGTGGAATTATGAACCAGAATAGGTTTTACAAACTAAAACTTTCTAAAACAAATACATATACGTTAAAACATTTCATAAACACTATCCCGATTCATACTTCCTGACATAACACAACATAACATAATGCTCGGCGAGAACGAGCTTCCAACCTTTACTCCTCAGAACAAACAAAACAGAAATCACACACCCTCCTCTACACCAATGATGGAAGAGCCACCGGCGGCCCTAACCATCCATACATATACAGACTCACGAGGGGTAGCGAACCCACATCGTGCCCTCCCCGGTTGTTACGCCGAAGGCATCGAAATATCACACCTTCCCTAGCTCCCGGAGTCGCGTGTGATATATCGGATGGAGACTACGCACAGGCCGAACCTCGACGGCCCGAACCGTTCCGAGGGTTCCTTACCCGTAGCTCCTTGGATCCACAAACACAATTCATAACATATGCCAAATCTTTCATGGCAATCTCGCTAACGGAAACATAAAGTCTTTTCCAAAACTTAGCTTACATATGCTTATATAATACCTTTCCAAAGCAAGAGTATTCACAAGGTCATAAACATATTCTAATCAACACATACATATCTATATATATATAATATATAGTCACATGCACGGCTTGAAAACACCACATAAGGCTTTAGGTCACTTAACTAATAAAAGTCCTAATCCTCACCTTGTGCGTGACAAAAGCGAGCAGACGTGAACAACCTACGCCTCGGGCTCGTCGACTGGAACCTCCTCTGAAAAGAAAACACGAAAGCCCAAGACTTAGACTCTATATGAACTCAAATAGGACGCTCGGCAAAATGCATGATTCATGATCATATATAAAATATTACAATTAGGTCATATAATTCACAAACTATAGCACAACATAATTATTTACAATTTATTAAGCAACAAAGTTCAAGTTATAACAATTAACATGCAAAAGAAAAGCAATTAAAGTCATAAAATAACATAATCAAAGCAAAAAGAAGCAGTGGCAGCTCCCAGGTCTCGGGAAGGGGTGGGAACGGCCCTTTCACTGTAGGGAACGGCCGTTCCCACACTCGCCCAAAGTTTCTGGAGGATGGGAACGGCCGTTCCCAGTTTGTACTGGGGACGGGAAGGGCCGTTCCCAAAATACCCGAAATCCTCCCCGAGCGTCTGTAAGTTTGAACTAAAAATCAAAGGTTTGGTCATGGGAACGGCCCTTCCCATTCCCAGTGCAAACTGGGAACGGCCGTTCCCACTCTCGGCGTTGAACAGTAAAATGGCCCTGAACGGCCGTTCCCAGTTTGTAACTGGGACGGGAACGGCCGTTCCGGCCTGGTTCGAAAAGCTGGAGCAGAAAACATTACAGAAGCAGGGGAGCTTCAAATTTTTGCCAAAAATGGCCAAAATCCCTAACCTTAAAGTTGCCACAACTTCTCAAATTGCACAAACAATTCACATAAATCATGCTTGACATATAAACACTCAAATAACTCATGAAAAACGGAAATTAAAGACATGATCTAAGGATGCAATAATCAAGCCAAAACCATGCTCATTCATAAATGCTCAACTACCAAGAGAAACTAGGCAATAAATGTAACACATACAACCTATACAACTCATATATAAAGCTAGGATTCAATACATCAAGCATAGGACAAGTATTTAGCAAAAACACCAAACCCTCACTATTCACGTAGGGAAGATAAAGCATACAAAACTCACTCCAAACTCAGAAATTAAACCATAGAAACGACGAGCACCACGAGGGGAAACCGAAACATACTCAAGTTCGAGGAAAGACGAAGAAACGAGGGAGATCTTGGCTTGAGAAGCTTGGATGATCAACTTGGGATTTTGGCTTCCTTGGACAAGAGTTGCTGCTGCTTCACGTAAAATGAAGGAAAGGGAAAATGGTTCAGCCTTTAAGGCTGAACCGGTTCGGTTCACGGGTTCGGTTCAAGTTGGTTCAGTTTAACGATTACGGGTTCACACAAGGCCAACTCAATTAAAACGAGTAATTCACATACAACATTTATTCAAATAAATTCATAAATTCCTATACAATTAATTTAAAACGCAATTAATATTAAATCACATAATTTACCTGTACCGACTGTGAGTCGGGGTGTCACAACCTCCCCCCCTTCGGAGAACCTGGTCCCCAGGTTCACTGTCTGTCCTGAGAACAACTCTGGGTACAACCGTCTCATCTTCTCCTCGGTCTCCCAAGTAGCCTCTTCAGATTTCTGATCTCTCCACAGAACTCGGACTAAGGGAATCTGTTTTTTCCTTAACACTTGCATCTTCCGGTCTTGAATCTCAACCGGGTGCCTTACTATCGTCAAATCTGTCTCGAGTTGTACCTCTTCAACAGGGAGAATAGTTGATTCTTCGGGATAAAATTTCCTGAGCTGCGAAACATGAAACACATTATGTATCCCGGTCAATCTAGGCGGTAGGTCCAACCTATATGCCACTTCTCCAATTCTCTCAAGGATTTCAAAAGGTCCAAGGTATCTCGGGTTAAGCTTCCCACCTCAACCTATTCGAGAAAATCCCTTTCTCGGAGATGCTTTCAAGAAAACCTTATCTCCGACTTCAAACTCAAGGGGTCTTCTCCTCTTATCTGCATAGCTCTTCTGACGGTCCTGAGCTGCCTTCATTCTCTGCTGAATCTACTTAACCTTGGCAGTGGTCTTATCCAATCTCTCTCGAGGTGTGGCTCTTTCTAGCTTGTTCTCCTCTGTCCACCGCCAATCCTCTATATCCCAAAATAGAGGCGATCTACATTTCCTTCCATAGAGTGCCTCATAGGGAGCCATACCAATAGAGGTCTGATAACTGTTATTATAGGCAAACTCAACTAGAGCTAAATGCTTGTCCCACTTTTCCTTGAAATCCAAAGCACACGCTCGTAACAAATCCTCCAAATATTTGATCAACCTCTCTGACTGCCCATCCGTCTGAGGATGAAAAGCGGTGCTGAAATTAAGCCTGGTACCCAATCTACTCTGAAGATCCTGCCAGAACTTAGCCGTAAACCTCGGATCACGATCTGAAACAATACTAGCAGGCGCTCCATGAAGTCTCACAATCTCATCACAATACAATTCTGCCAACTTCGGGGTCTTGTAGGACATTTTCACCTTGAGAAAATGAGCAGACTTGGTCAATCGGTCGACTATCACCCAAATTCCATCATAACCTCCTCTCGATCTCGGCAAGCCGGACACGAAGTCCATAGTCACTTGCTCCCACTTCCATTCAGGAATCGGAAGTGGTTGGAGGGTTCCTCCCGGTTTCTGGTGTTCTGCCTTCACCACTTGACACGTGAGACATCGCTTCACAAAGTTCGCGACATCTCTCTTCATGCCATTCCACCAGAAGAATTCCTTCAAATCTCGGTACATCTTAGTACCACCGGGGTGAATGGAATATCCCGAACGGTGTCCTTCCTCAAGTATTAACCTCTTGAGGTCTTCTGGGACACAAACCCTGGTCTTGAACCTGAACAAACCGGAATCATCAAACCCAAACTTCGTCTCGGGGTCTATCCTAGACCGAACCACTAATCTCTGAATCTCTGTATCCGAAGCCTGAGAATCCAACAACCTCTGTTTTAAATCCGGCTGAACTGAGATGTTAGCTAAACGAGCCACTGAAACCATAACTGTCGAACCCTGTCCTGAAGGCTCTGCACCCAAACCTGAAACACTTACTTTCCTGCTCAAAGCATCTGCCACGACATTAGCCTTGCCCGGATGATACTGAATCGTGCAGTCATAATCCTCTAAGAATTCCATCCAACGCCTCTGTCTATTATTAAGCTCCTTCTGAGTAAAAAGATACTTGAGGCTCTTGTGATCCGTGAATATCTCAAAAGTCGTCCCATAGAGGTAATGACGCCACTTCCTTAAAGCAAACACAACCGCTGCAAGCTCAAGATCATGAGTGGGGTAGTTCTTCTCGTGTTCCTTCAACTTCCTAGAAGCATAGGCCACCACTCGGCCATTTTGCATCAACACACATCCGAGTCCTTTCTTAGAAGCATCGGCAAAAACCGAATAACCCTCGGATCCCTCGGGTAGGGTAAGAACTGGTGCCGAAGTTAGTCTTTCCTTCAAGACTTGGAAACTTCTCTCTCACCCATCATCCCACTCGTATTTCACCTCCTTCTTGGTTAACCGAGTCAACGGGCACGCAATTTTGGAGAAATCCTTCACAAATCTCCTATAGTAACCCGCTAACCCGAGAAAACTTCTTATCCCGGAGGCATTCTTCGGTCGTTCCCACTGAGCCACGGTTTCAATCTTGGAGGGATCAACTTCAATTCCCTCACCTGAAATTATGTGACCCAGAAAAGCCACTCTGTCGAGCCAGAACTCACACTTGCTAAACTTGGCATAAAGTTTGTGCTCTCTAAGTGTCTCCAAAACAATCCTGAGATGCGTTGCGTGCTCTTCTACAGACTTAGAATACACCAAAATGTCGTCTATAAAAATGACCACAAACTTGTCAAGAAACTGTCTAAACACTCGGTGCATCATATCCATGAACACGGCTGGGGCGTTAGTCAACCCAAACGGCATCACCACAAACTCGAAGTGTTTATAACGGGTGTTGAATGCAGTCTTAGAAATATCTTCCTCCCGTATACGAAGTTGGTAATACCCTTGCCTCAAATCTAACTTAGAGTACACCTGCGACCCTTGCAAGATATCAAACAACTCCTCGATATGAGGTAAAGGATACTTATTCTTCATTGTCATCCGGTTCAACTCGCGGTAGTCTATTCACATCCTCAAAGTCCCGTCCTTCTTCTTCACAAATAACACGGGAGCACCCCACGGGGATGTACTCGGACGGATGTAACCGCAAGTCAAAAGCTGATCCAGCTGAGTTTTCAACTCCTTCAACTCAGCAGGAGCCATCCGATAAGGTGTCTTAGAGAAAGGCTCTGCTCCAGGATAAAGGTCGACCACAAACTCGATGTCCCTATCAGGTGGTAAGGAACCCAAATTCTCAGGGAATACATCGGGAAACTCACTCACGACCTCTGTCTCCTCAAGTTTGGCCTGATCCTTCGGTTTATTCAGAAGGTAAGCCACAAAACCTGTCGCGCCGTCCCGGAGGAGCTTACTTGCTTCCATAAAAGACACAAACGGGCTGGACTTCAACCTCTCACCCGTAAAGACCACAGACCCCAACGAAATTTTCTTCTCATGACAATCCAACTGAGCTCGGTATCTGAAGAGAAAGTCCATGCCAAGGATAACCTCATACCTCTTCAACGGTAGAACTATCAAATCTGCAGGAAAAACTCGGCCCTCAAACAACACCGGACACTCTCGAAACACCCTGTCAGCTTCCAAAGATCCTCCCAAAGGAGTATTCACCACATACACATGCGCAGATAATTCATCAAGTAAAGGCAAATAAGCAACAATATCCCGGGAAATAAAGGAATGCGTAGCCCCGGGATCAAACAATGCATGTAGTGATATGCCATGAATGATTATTGTACCTTCTATCACGGCAGTCGGGTCGACATCAGCAGCTTCCTCCTCTCCCTCCAAAGTATACACACGTGCCTGCACAACCGGCCTCTTATTCGGGCAAGCATCCATCAAGTGATCAGAAGACCCGCACACAAAGCATTTACCCAGAAGCTTCCAACAACTCTCAACTGGATGTCTCCCCTGACAATGAGCACAAACAGGTGGTCCCTGAGCTGGAGCCGGTCGAGCTGGAATAGCAGGAGGCACCACGGGACCGGTAATACGGGGCTTTTTGTTCCCTAAGCCCTGGGGACGAAAAGCCTGTGGAATAGGAGCTCGTGAAGCATAAGAAACGGGCCTCTTACCCGGTCCAGAACCTGATCCCGATCCTCGATTAGAAGAGAAAGGTGGAGGCTTCAACCGAGCCATTTGGGCCTCAACTTGGATTGCCCTCTTTGTAACTTTGGTCCAAGTACTCACGTTAGGAGCTTGCAGAGCTTCTTGAATATCCCGGCGAAGTCCATGAAGAAACGTTCGGGCCTTATGATCATCATGGTCGGTGATGTGAGTGGCATAAGGAGCTAACCTCTCAAACTCCAATAAATAATCCTCCACCGTCCGATTGCCTTGCCTCAAATTGGAGAACTCCTGGAGGCGACGTTCTTGTGCACTATGAGGGATATATTTCTCATGGAATTCCTGCACAAACGTCTCCCAATTGAATTCCATACCCATTCTCTCAAGCCTGGATCTCACACTTCTAAGCCAAATAGCCGCGGGCCCTTGAATGATACGACCCGTGCAAATGGCCCTATCTTGAGAATTCCCCGGACAGATCTCCCAAATACCTCGAATCTCAGACAACCACTCTTCCGCCTTAATATCATCACCTCCATACCATTTTGGAGGGTTGTTGTTCCGGAAGTCCCTATACACGGCGGATATATCTTGTCCTTCACCCGGATTTGCATTGCCCTATTGATTTTGTTGGAGCTGATTGAGTAGGGCTTGGACAATATTCTCCGCATTCATAGGTGGTGGCGGAGGTGCATTATGTGGAGCCGGTTCATTCAAATCAGGTGTTCGTTCACGGTTATTTTGTCTCCTTGGAGGCATCCTGAAATTCACAATTCAAGCAATATGGATGCATGTAAATTAGTATATGATCATGTATATAACTAAGAAAATAATTAAGTAATCAAGTAATCAAGCAGTCAAGTAATCACATATTCAAATCATGTAGACACATTCACACTTCACCACACAATCACATTGTCCTAAGCCGCACGACCTAGACAGACCCACACGACACTAGAGCCCGGTTTTGCAACCGCGCTCTGATACCACTTAAGGATGTAGCACCCGCAAGAAGGGCCACATCCCCCGCACCATAATCCAAACCCGAAAACGAAATGGAATGTCCGTACCCGAATCCAAATCATAGCGAACGGGAGACCTAACACACCCACTAGGCTAGGCGGAGCTAAACAACACCAAATCAAAGTATGCGGAAGCGAATAAATGAAAGCAACAAGTAACGATCATCACATATATACGTATAGGTACCAACCCACACCTATCCATATAGTATTTACATATAGGTACCAACACTTCAGCCTGTACAAAAGCCATCACGGCTCGATCAAAATAGTATTTACAAGTCACCTATACAGATACAAAATAATAAAGTGCAAATATGTAGATGCACCTAACGAGACCTAGACCGACAAGTACATAAAGAAGACACACTTCTCCGCCTAGCTCACGCTCCCAAAACCTGCAACTAAGAGAGTAAATGAGGGTCAGTCAACTGACTGAGTGAGGGGGCTGACGCACACCCACACCCTATATATATAAAGCAGAGCACAAAGCAAAGGGTGGAATTATGAACCAGAATAGGTTTTACAAACTAAAACTTTCCAAAACAAATACATATACGTTAAAACATTTCATAAACACTATCCCGATTCATACTTCCTGACATAACACAACATAACATAATGCTCGACGAGAACGAGCTTCCAACCTTTACTCCTCAGAACAAACAAAACAGAAATCACACACCCTCCTCTACACCAATGATGGAAGAGCCACCGGCGGCCCTAACCATCCATACATATACAGACTCACGAGGGGTAGCGAACCCACATCGTGCCCTCCCCGGTTGTTACGCCGAAGGCATCGAAATATCACACCTTCCCTAGCTCCCGGAGTCGCGTGTGATATATCGGATGGAGACTACGCACAGGCCGAACCTCGACGGCCCGAACCGTTCCGAGGGTTCCTTACCCGTAGCTCCTTGGATCCACAAACACAATTCATAACATATGCCAAATCTTTCATGGCAATCTCGCTAACGGAAACATAAAGTCTTTTCCAAAACTTAGCTTACATATGCTTATATAATACCTTTCCAAAGCAAGAGTATTCACAAGGTCATAAACATATTCTAATCAACACATACATATCTATATATATATAATATATAGTCACATGCACGGCTTGAAAACACCACATAAGGCTTTAGGTCACTTAACTAATAAAAGTCCTAATCCTCACCTTGTGCGTGACAAAAGCGAGCAGACGTGAACAACCTACGCCTCGGGCTCGTCGACTGGAACCTCCTCTGAAAAGAAAACACGAAAGCCCAAGACTTAGACTCTATATGAACTCAAATAGGACGCTCGGCAAAATGCATGATTCATGATCATATATAAAATATTACAATTAGGTCATATAATTCACAAACTATAGCACAACATAATTATTTACAATTTATTAAGCAACAAAGTTCAAGTTATAACAATTAACATGCAAAAGAAAAGCAATTAAAGTCATAAAATAACATAATCAAAGCAAAAAGAAGCAGTGGCAGCTCCCAGGTCTCGGGAAGGGGTGGGAACGGCCCTTTCACTGTAGGGAACGGCCGTTCCCACACTCGCCCAAAGTTTCTGGAGGATGGGAACGGCCGTTCCCAGTTTGTACTGGGGACGGGAAGGGCCGTTCCCAAAATACCCGAAATCCTCCCCGAGCGTCTGTAAGTTTGAACTAAAAATCAAAGGTTTGGTCATGGGAACGGCCCTTCCCATTCCCAGTGCAAACTGGGAACGGCCGTTCCCACTCTCGGCGTTGAACAGTAAAATGGCCCTGAACGGCCGTTCCCAGTTTGTAACTGGGACGGGAACGGCCGTTCCGGCCTGGTTCGAAAAGCTGGAGCAGAAAACATTACAGAAGCAGGGGAGCTTCAAATTTTTGCCAAAAATGGCCAAAATCCCTAACCTTAAAGTTGCCACAACTTCTCAAATTGCACAAACAATTCACATAAATCATGCTTGACATATAAACACTCAAATAACTCATGAAAAACGGAAATTAAAGACATGATCTAAGGATGCAATAATCAAGCCAAAACCATGCTCATTCATAAATGCTCAACTACCAAGAGAAACTAGGCAATAAATGTAACACATACAACCTATACAACTCATATATAAAGCTAGGATTCAATACATCAAGCATAGGACAAGTATTTAGCAAAAACACCAAACCCTCACTATTCACGTAGGGAAGATAAAGCATACAAAACTCACTCCAAACTCAGAAATTAAACCATAGAAACGACGAGCACCACGAGGGGAAACCGAAACATACTCAAGTTCGAGGAAAGACGAAGAAACGAGGGAGATCTTGGCTTGAGAAGCTTGGATGATCAACTTGGGATTTTGGCTTCCTTGGACAAGAGTTGCTGCTGCTTCACGTAAAATGAAGGAAAGGGAAAATGGTTCAGCCTTTAAGGCTGAACCGGTTCGGTTCACGGGTTCGGTTCAAGTTGGTTCAGTTTAACGATTACGGGTTCACACAAGGCCAACTCAATTAAAACGAGTAATTTACATACAACATTTATTCAAATAAATTCATAAATTCATGTACAATTAATTTAAAACGCAATTAATATTAAATCACATAATTTACCTGTACCGACTGTGAATCGGGGTGTCACATCAAAAGCCTGAGAAATCACAACAAAAATCGAAGAAGAAGAAGAGTGCAAGGCAGAAATCCAAAAAGAAGGAGAAAACTGAGAAGAAAAAGAAGCCCTCTCCAACCGCCTCTAAAGAGTTAAGGGCAGCAGAAACCCTTGTACAAATGGATGAACCAATGGAGGAAGAACAAGAGAAACAACAGGACGAAATTGAAGAGGAGGTTGAAGAAGGGTACAAGTTAGCAAAAGAGAAGAACGGTGCAGAAGCAGAACAGGAAACTGATGATACTCTAGAAAATGGAGAAAAAACGCGGGAAGAAAATGTAGCAGAAGAGGAAGAACATGTTGGGGAAGAGCAAGTAGAAGTGCCTATCCAGCCTACACAGAAAACACATCTCCCCAAGAAGCAAAAAAGAAGCAGAGTACCAAAATCCAGGACTCCTGCCCCTGCAAGATTTCAAAATCTGGGAGGACACCTCAAATTCACTGCCAAAACGGAAAAATCAAGGTACAATCAAGTTAAAGGACTTTCTATTGCTATTGCTAAGAAAATTGATGTACCCACTCTTGAAAAATTTGAGCTGATTGAACCTGTCTATGCATTGCTTAATAATATAGGATGGAAAGAGTTTATGGAAATAAATACAGACATTTATTATGAACTCACAATGGAATTTTATTCAACTTTTAAATTCCTGAAAAAGCAAGCCTATAATTGGGATGAAGATGGTGTTATCACATTTAGACTGCTAGGCAAAAGAATCAGTTATTCAATTAACCAATTCTGTGAACTTTTACAATTTGATTACTTTCCAGTTGAGGGGGAAACTGATATAGTGCGCTTATGAGATTTTCCCCAAGAATTTGATCCTGATGAAGCCTTTAAGCAGTTAACTGATGGCAAGTATGATAAGTTTGATGATGCCAAGAGCATTTACTTAAATGATCCTGCTGTAGTTTATGCTCATAGATTGCTATCAATGTTTTTCTCCCAAAGAACTGAAGGTTCAAGCACAATAACCAAATCTGAATTGTACTTTTTGTGGGTTATGTGGAATAATAGGAAAGTAAATATAGGTTTTTGGGCTTCTGTGCACATAAATGACTGCATCAAGTGGAATAGGCCACTTAAATTAGGACATCTAATTACTCATATTGCTGTGCATGAAGAACTTCTTGACTTGAATGATCATGATCTTACTTTACATTCTGAAGTTTCTCCATTAGATGAACATGTACTGCTTAACATGAGAATACTCCAAAGAAAAGATGGAGTATTGTGCTTTCCTGGTGCAGGTACAGTTCCTGTTACAAAAAGCAAGGGTAAAGATTCCCAATTTGAGGCCACCACTAGCACTGCTGACACTGCACAATTAGACAGAATCGAAACTCTCCTCACAACAGTCCTAGCCAAAATGGAAAAATATGAAAAATCAGTGGAAAAACTTCCAGCCATGGAAAATTCAATGGACATCATGGCAACCCACATAGCAGGAGTAGAAACTGACATTGAGGCCATCAAGAAAGGCCTCAACATTGGCACCCACTAAATCACATTCAGGGAAGTCCTCCTATTTTAATTCTGTTTATCAACATTGAGGACAATGTGAAATAAGTGTGGGGGGGTGGGGAGTAGGAGCTTAAAATTTTTTTTGAGACATGTCTGCCACTTTTGATGACTGTTTCCTTAATTTTTGTTTTGTTGAATGTTGATAGTTGATAACAGGCTTGTAGCCTATTTTAGATGGTTCCTTTAAGAATTTTGACTGATTTTTGTGGCTATCCTTTAGCCAGTGTTTCTGCTGTGAGAAGTTGTGAACCTGATAACCTCATGTGCAACATGTTTTGATTTGAGAGCTTTTGAACATCAAAAATAGGTTGAAGTAACATGAATTTCCATGTCTGATTCTTGGAATTGATCAAGTTTATAAGTTCTTTGGCTCTGATAGAGAATGTTTTTGAATTTAGATTAATAGCTGAGAAACTGAAATTGCATGCTTAAATTGGACCTTCATATGTGAAAAAGTGTGCGATTTTTGGACTGTCTAAAGGGATGTTATTGATGCTGAACGATAATCTTAATGTTGATTGAGGGATTATGTTATGAATAAGGTTGTTCCAGCCATTAGCTTCTGAATAAGGCTTTTAAAGCCATTTGCTCCCTGAATAAGGCTATTACAGCCATTTGCTTGATGCAATCTGCTCGTTTCACTCCGCTGGTTACCTAAGGCTGAATATAAATCATAAATTGAAAAATGGGTGACCATGAGTGATGCACTTAGTGCAGTCTAGGGATAGTCATATATTACCAAAGCGGTATTATGACACCCGAAATAGACAACTTTTTTGAATTTTGGTTTAAAGTGTTATGTTGGAACCCTCACTTTATCTTTAGTTTTGTTGGAATTTAGACAGTCCAGAATAAGCACCCTTTGAGCATATGTTGTGATTGCTATTTGGTAAATGTGCATGATTAAACAAACTCTAAATTCCTTAACATTCTCTAGCAAGTTAAATACTTAGAATTTGTTCTTTTCCATTTTGATAGACTGTGGAGACTTGTTATTAAACTCATTTTAATGTTCACATTTTCTCATTGATAAAGAGTGGGGGGGGCTGATGTGGTTTGATGAGGATCATCTTGCAGTTTGCTAGGATTAGAAGTTGTTGCTTAGGGACAAGCAAAAGTCTAAGTATAGGGGGATTTGATAGTATGCAGAAAATACATAGAAATCTCTGTTGTTTCCCCCTGAATTGGAATAGATTTCTACTTAATTTGCTTTTATTTGGCTTTTGCCGAAACATATTGATAAATGAGGGATTTGGCAGAATCATGAAGAAAAAGATGCTAAGTGTTGAAAATGCTTGAGCCATGACCCCAATGCATGATCATCGCTAAGGCTAATGCACGCATAGCAGACCACGGTCAACAAGTACGGCTGATTCCTCTTCTTGGGACAGGTGTCACACATGCAACAGCTAGCTAACATGGCCTGCATGCAAGAGTTGATCATGCATTTTTTGGAGTTTCAAGAATCCTAATCATGCTTATTGGGATTTGAAAAAGCTATTTTGTCCCCTTGATCTTTGTAATAGATAGACTTAAGGATACTTTACTTAAGCTACTGAAGCGGGGAAAAATGAAGAGAGAGAGATTTAGGACATCATTTCAGGAACCAAAATATAGCAGTAGCTAGCAGCAGGAACAACGAGGGATTTCTTCCTCAAAATTGTGATCATTTCCGGACTTGAAGTATTTTAGTTTCGCTTTTTTTTATTTCAAAAAATTTTGTAGTTCAGTTTATGATCAATATATTTATTGTCTACCTTGCATGATGATCCGTGGCTGAACATATTTGTCTTAGTTAGGTTGTATCTTCTTTCCTTGCCTACGTTTATGAGATCTAAGTGAATGAACGTGAATCTAATCCATGGTATTTATGCAAGCTTTGAACGTATTTGTATAAGTTGTTTTCAAATCATCTTTCTGATCAATCGATGTTTAGTTAACAACTTGATATGGTTATACTAATACTTGATACGTAATAGTCTTGTAAAGGTATGGAAGAACCGCACATCATTGAGAGTTTACCACCATGTTTACTCAATAGAGTGGTGAGGCATGCGTAATATGATTTCATAAGTCCAAGCTTCTTGAGATTATGGATCGTGATTAATATACTTTTGGTGCTCAATGCTATCATATAGTTAAATCTTAGATACTTGTTCGCGGGACTGCTATGTGGTAAGAATTTAATTGATGAGCTTCTCTTGATTAAGTTAAAAATAAGAAAGGATGATATAGATGAGCTTCTTGTCTATTGTAAGTTAATCTATCATTTGATTAGATTCGATCTTTGCATCAAGGATTAGATACAGGCATGGAATGAAGTAACAACGGAGCTAAGACATCTCACTCATAATCAACCTTCACAACTCTCTTTATTTTCAACTTTAGATAGTTGAAGAAATCTGGTTTTATGCTTTAAAATAGTTTGTTTTAATTACATAACACCCCCCCCCCCCCTTCTAAGTCTCTTTTGAATATTCTCTTGGATACATTGAATATAAATCCATCTAGTCCCTTGGGTTCGACCCTTTACTGCTATATTACAATTTTATATTTTGTACGGTAAGTAAAGGATTTAATTGATGGATTCGGCAACCATCATCGGCCCTGAGTTCAAAATTGGAAGGGTCGTTCCCAGCTCCCCAAAGTTGCTCCCCGAAGATGGGAATGACCGTTCCAGCTTGTAAGCCAAAACGGGAAGGGTTGTTCCCGTCCTCGCCGCCATGCAATCATTTAAACGTGGGAACGGCCGTTCCCAATTACAAAGGGAACGGGAAGGTCCGTTCCTATTATGCAGGAGATGTAGAAATAGGGGAACTGCGAACCATCAACCAAATCATCTTAACTCATATAATTCAATCTCCAAAAACATGAATTCATGAAAGGAAATAAGTATGCATGCTTAAGGTGCAATAAATCCAATATAAACACTTAGCTCAAGCTTGATCATCTCAAATCATCAAGTTCAAGCTCATATAACCACTCATCATATAACCTCAATTTCTTTAAGAATTCATGCATGGTTTCAAGTAAAAATCAGGTATTCATAACTTTAACACCAAATAATCCAATTATTTCATGAACTCATAAACCCTAGCTTCAAATATAAATTCCAAGAATTCATTTATATCTCATGTTTATACCTTGAATGAAAAAGGGAAAGAAAGAGATGCAAATATGGAGATGCTTCAATCTTCAAGTGATTCATTTGATGGAGGATAGTTTGATGGTGATGATAAGATGAACTTCCACTTTTCTCTTCTTCTTTGGTGTTAGATCGAGAGAGGGAGATGAAGATGATTGTGTGATATAAAATGAAATGAAGGTGGGAGAAGAATGAAGAAGTATTACGTGATATATCTCTATGATTTTGATGAAATATTTGAATTTGTAATTAAATTCTCCAAGTTTTATAAGTTATGCAATTAGGTATAACAAGTTTGGAAAATGATCAATTAGGTCCAATAAATAATCATGCAATTTAGTCCTTGGATTAAAACGAATGAGCATTTAAGGACAATTAAGCAATTGGATCACATTTGGCCACTAATTCACGTAACAATTAAATTCAGTTATAAAATAGTTCTCAAATTGTCACGAATTCCACATATTTTCACGTAAACATGTTGAAATATAATTCATATAATTTTCATGAAATGTAGGAATTTAATAAACGAAAGAATTAAAATAAATCCTAACTCTCGAAAAACTCACACGTGTCGTGCGTACCTGATTGTCTGGAAATTGGGGCGTTACAGTATGACTTTGTCTTCTATGCAAATTGTTACTCCTTCCTTCTCTATCTTATAGTAATTATAACTATCAAGGAAAGCATTTCCTAAGATTATGTCATAGGAACTTCCTGTCATATTTTCATCTAAATAACATTTAACAATTATTCTAGATTTATCAATATTTATTGGAATAGATATTTGCTGAGTACATGCAACTATCTTTCCTTCAAAGTTTTCATAATAAAAAGCCTCATCTAAGGTTTCTACCATTAATCATTTATTCTTTATTTTAGCAAAGTGATTTGCACTTGCTCCTGTATCTAATAAAATTTTTGGTTCTTTAATATATTCTTAACCATTAAAGTGTTCTCCTAAAATGATCATTGTTTTATTGACTGAATGTTTGTTTATACTCAAAGTTCTGGTTAAATTCATTCTTTGACTTCTTCTAGATATATTGTTTCTCCGAATTCTTTTTAAGGAGTTTTACTAGAAGATCCTTCTTCTATCAAAGGTTTATTTATGATTTCTAATTCATAATTTGTTATTTCTTTTGGGTCTTCAAGTAGAGGTAATTTAGCTGAAGCTATATCTCTACATTCCTCGTCCATTTCTAGATTGATAGATTTTCCCATAATTACTATTTCTTAGAAAATATAATGCTCTATAGTAAATAGAGAAAGCTTTACTTTTGTCTTTCAATCCTATATCTTTTATAAATTTGTAATGTAAACTTAATGTGTCATCTATATTATGATTACACTATATTTGGGATATAAATCAAATAATATTTGTTTATAGCACAAAATTCTTTCTATAGTTCCTAGATGACTTCTCTTCGCATCTGTAAATCTTTGATCATGAAGAGAAAGTACTATAACACTATCTATTCCTTCTCTAAACAATGATTTCAACAGAAATTGAACTCTTCCTAAATATATATATTGTATTTTACTTTTTTCTCTTTTCTCTTTTATTTTGTTCAAAGCTTGATTTAGAGTAGCTTTTATTAATAAGTTAATTTTAACTTGCACTGAAGTATTTTCAATATTTATAGATTTTTCTACTTCATGGTAGTCATATATATTTATTTTCTTTCTTTTTATAAGGCTTGATATCCCTTTGAAAATACTTTGACTGGGATTTGTAACATTTAATTTTAATTTCTTTATCTTATCTAGAGTTTCTTTATTGAAGGTAATGCGTTCTGCATATCCTTCTGGTCCTTCATAAATATCTATTTCTTCATCAGATACTTTTGTTATTTCAGAACTCATTTTGATACAAAACCTATTTCTGAAGAGATTTCATTTTCTGATATATCAGATTCTTCTATATTTATTTCTTTTCTGGAATTTTTTATATTTTTTATATTTTTTCTTATAAAATTTTCTTTTATTCCTTTTCGGGTATATTTTTCTATTACTTCCCCATTGTTTAGGTAATTCTACTGTATCACAACAGAGTTTAGTTATTTTTTTAGATTTTTTATATAATTGTTCACTACATATTCTTTTAAGTTCTATTGTTAGTACTTTTATTCTTCCTCCAAGATTTTGAGGATATATATCTTTCTTTTCTCTCCATACTTTATTCATGTGATTATTCCATGGATACGGAAGTTTAGTATAAAACATATTTAACATTATTTCTTGAGATTCTGTACTATAGTATTGGGTATAATAATAATATCTAAATTGACATACATAATTTTTTATATTACACATGGAGAATATACTTAGGTTTGTTAGATTACTTCTTGCTTCATCTTTTTCTCTTTCCATTTCTATTTCTTTATTACTTATCCATGATTCACCTAAAAATTCATCAGATATATTTCCAACTATACTTTGTACTCCTGTTCTTATATATGTATCAAATCCAGATTCCATTCTGGCTTTCACTATTCCTTGTATATCAGGAGATACTCCTTCCCACCATTTAAGAACTATTCCATCAAACGTAGTTATAATATATTCACTATTATTAGTAGCTCCCCAATATATTTCATCTTGGGTTAATAAGAAGACTATCATATAATTCTGCCATTTTACTATAACTTTTCTATTATCTATTTGACAATCTAGATATAATTTACTTCCTTGGAGATTTATAGGTTCACTATATTGTTCCGTAGGTTGATATTTTGGATTATAAGATATATTCTTTTTACCTTGTTCTTTATTTTTCTTAGGTCTATAATATGTTTTAGGGTAATTATCATTAGGACCCATAGAGGATTCTGGAGTTTCATTAGTTACTCCTAAAGGTCCTCCAATTATATTCATTTTAACTTCATATTCAACTATATCATCTAGGTTTATTTTTTCAAATTCTTCTATTAAATCATTTACTTCATTCATTGTTTTCAAAGTTTTCTTCTATTTTAGCTTCCTTTATAATTTCTTTTAATTTTGATTCGTCCTTAATTTTATTTTCTCTATCATCTTGTTCCTTTAATAATTTAGGAAGGTATATAGTATACATATATTCATCAAATGATCTAGGTTCATATTTTCTTTCAGTTGGTATAGTGATAATCTTTGTAGGCGTTTTTATTGTTCTTTCTATTTCTCTTTTCTTATCTAATTTTGTCTTTTTAATATTATCTTGAATAAGATTATTTAATTATTTTATTTCAATCCTAATAACTTGAATTTCTGTATTTACATTCTTAATTTCAGACTTTAATTTTGCTATTTCCTCTAATAATGTATTTATAGCATTTGCAATTGATTCAATTTGATTCATTACGGTGAAGAAAATTGCCAATTTGTATCATCATAAGATTCATATCCTCCTTCTGTATATGGTTCATTTAAATTCCAATTATCTGAGCAGAAATTTAAATATATTAATGATGTATGTAATAATATTCCTTTTATATAACTTTCTATTATTGTTTTTATGATTTTTTTCCATTTTTGCCTGTTTTTCGAGGCTTCTTCCTTTTGTTTTCTTATTTGTTGTTTACACAATTTTATTTTATTTTTTATTTCTTTATTTTCTTTATTATTTTTATTTTCTCTTTTATATTCTTCAAGTATTGTTTTTAATCTTAAAATATTTTTTATATTGTTAATCCATTTATTTAAATGGATTACTTGATTAGTTTTTAATAATCTCACCATTTATATTACCAAAAGATTTATATAGTGATCTCTATCTTTCTTATGACTATTCATTCTATCATAATAATATTTATTCGGATATTTGTTATATTGATTTTTACACCAATTAAACATTGAATCAAAATATTTTATTGATTCAATTATTTTTCTTTTATCAAATATTTTCATTTTGTTTTATTATATTTTATCTTTATTGTTTATTATTTGGATTGTATGGCTCTGATACCAGCTAGATGCGGATATATTTTGTATTTTGTGTGTGGTATTAAACATGTTATTAAATTAATGATATTAAACTTGATTATTTATAAATTAGATTATAGCCTTTTCAATATTTTTTAGTCTTCTTATTTCAGTAGCTAAAATTGTCTCATGGAACTTTATATCTCTAAGAATGACATATTCTTCAAAATCGAATAAATTATCTTTATTAATTATTCTAATTAGTCTTAATTTTTCTTTCTCAATATAACTTCTGGATTTTTTAAAAGTAATATCCATCTGCACATTTTTTGTTGCTTCACAGATTCTTTTATAATAGTTATTCAGCATTTTTATGCTTATAAATTGTTCCAAGCAAAATCTAAATAAAAACAAAATAACAATTCTTCAGAAGTTAACTGACGGATGTATTGTAACTGTATATATGCATCTAAAATATTAGGTAACATAGTTCTAAATGTCTCTTTATTCATATTATTCATTTATCCAGTTTAATTTTCTTGTTCATAAATTTGTTCTATAGCTATTATAATTTTATTTATAAAATTTAATTTTTTATTTATTTTGCAAAATCTTCATCATAATCTATTTGATTTATATTATGTTTTTCTGTATGTTCTCTTCCTAGCATTCTCATTCTTCTATTTAAGAATTGTTTTATAAAATGCCTAAAATGTCTATTAGATGTGATCTCCATCAAAACATTTACAGAAATTACATGCAAGGAGTAGTTCTCTGCTAAAATCACCATCTGAATTATTATCCATGATATAGTATATAAGTTCTTTGATTTTAGGGGTTTATTTGATATTTTTAGAAAATATATAGGACGACTTTGTAAAAAAGGTTTGGGTTGAATATATAACTTTAGAAAATTTTTATGCCCATATAGAATATTGTCAATTCAGAAAAACCCAAGGTTGAATGGTTTTTTAGGACTCGTGGTTGACATCCACGATTTATAGCATTTTATTAAACTCTAAAAAAAGGGTATTATTTTTTTAACTTATTTTAGAAAAAATATCATTTTTGGAACCGACTCTTATTTTTTAGATATATTAGTTTTTATAGTTCATGTCCAATTCTTTTTCTTTTTCTTTTTTTTTTGATATTGTGTAATGTATATGAGCTTTTATTTTAAATATTAAAATTTATAAATTCACTTACAAGATTCATAATATTATATGTTTAATTAGTGAAATAATAATTAATTATTTATGATATTGATGGTGCTGGAAATCGGACTTCCAAAAATGCAACAACACTTTAATATTTGTATGGAAAGGGAAAGACCATCACAGGCATGAGGGCCTCAGGATCTGGGTTTCCTCTTGTGCGTGGGTTCTTCCAGCTAGGATAACACCAAGAGTGCAAGGTGCAATGGTGATACTACTGTGGTGAGAATAATATGAAGCTTGGGAAGATGACGGAAAAGGCCCAGAACAATCTATGCAGTATGTATGTAAAGGATGACTTAGGAGAGAGTGCAGGTGTTCTCTCCTATTTATATGTTAGGGGTGAGGGTAGATTGGGTAATTTGACCATGTGGTCCCAAACCTATGTTGCCCTAACACGTGGCGGTCTGTGATGGCATGAGAGTGATAGCTCTGAAAAGTGGGCGGCGTGCCAAGTACGAGGTGCCCACTGCCATGGTGTCAGAGGTTGTTGGCGAGGGCCGCATGAGAGGAAGGCCCAAGGTCCGCTCTGCTAGGGTTCGAATCCATCACGGTGGGGAAGGATCATACTCGAGCGCTGGTGACGCTCGAAGGGCGCACGGATGGGTTCCCCACGGCTGATGACCCTTGAGCATCAAAACCACGAGCATCGGGAACTTGCCCTCGCGTGGGTGCCCTCTTAAGAAGGGTAACCCTGAGGGCCGAGATGTGAGCGTCAAGCCTGTCGGCTCGGGCCTTTTACCTGAATAGTTGGCCGAGGCTCAAGGGCCTATATTAGTTGGCAAGTGAGTGGGCTGGGTTGGCCCGCGAGCCCATTAATGCGAGCGTACAGTCTACAAGTCAACTGATGGCGACACGTGGACGGTTCTGATACGAGCGTGTTTTATTGCCTCATCAATTTGCCCCCCAAATTCTGTAGTATCGCTTGAGCGTACTGTAGAATTTAAGAGGGACGAGCCTTAATTTCCTTGGATATTCGAGGGTCAAACTTCTACACGAGAAGTGACCATTTGGCTTCCGTAAGGGACACGCTCTGACAATGCATTAAATGAAGTCATGTCCGCATTAAATGCTGAGTGGGAACGTGGGCGCGTGTACTTCGGGAGGCGTGAGGCGGTTACCAAAAGTGGTGGGCTTCCCCAGGCGGGAAATGATTACCATTTGAAATTTAAAACCCTAGCCAATACAAATCCTCCCCTATAAATAGGGATTTGCAAGGTCTCGGGATCTCTTTCACGCAATCAGTCTTCTTCAAGCATACAGACAGCGAGAACTTTCTGCAATTTGTACAGATTCCGGCGAGTCTTTCCTTCAACCCTTAGGTAAAACTCCATAAACCTTTAATTTCTTTACTAACTTTGGACTTAGGTTGTGCGCGAGTGATCCTTCTAAGTGAAGAATCCTTTCTGTCGTTGAATTCATTCCAGAATTTTTCTTCTCCACTGAATCTCTTGAGAAAAGCTTCATCTCCCATAACCAAAACCCAGATATGGTAGACAATAACGCAGATGCTTATGTGAGGGAAATAGATGAGATGTCAGTGGGGAGCTCTTCCCCTCATGGAAATGTGCCTAAAGTGGTTCCGATGGCCAGGGCTTCCCCAGACGAGGAGATTCCTACTGCTATTCCAGTGGCCCGGGCTCCGGTTGGAGCCAAGGATGAAGAGGTCGACTCCGCCATTCAAGGAATGAACAAGCGTGCTCCTGGAGGGGTAAATGACCTTTTTGAAAAGATGCACAACGTAATGGAAATGCAGAGGCCGGGAGAGAGAGTGTTCCCGGTGTTGAATAGTGCCGTAAGACCCCAAGATCATAGGATCACGGTGGCAGCCGCGGCTCTTGAGGGCGGTGCAGGGCCTTCCGAGCGTCATGTTGAGGCTGAACCTCCCAGAAAGCGCCAAAGAAGGGGAAAAGAGCCTGCAACACGAGTGTGGCAAAATAACCCTCACCAAACCGATAGATCTCCGGATGAGATTGAGAGCATCTTGACGCTCGAAGATTTGAGGGAGTTGAGGGCCAAAGCATACTAGGATGAAATGGTGTTTCCCATGCGCCTTCCTGAAGAGGGTGAGAGAGCAAATTTACCGCCGCCAGGGATGATGACCATTTATTGGGACGCGGTCCTGGCCGGGGGTCTGAGGTTTCCGATCCCATCCACCGTTTGCACCATTTGCCATCATCTTAGACTGTGCCCTTCCCAAATTCTTCCAAATGGCATTGCCCTAATAAACACCTTCGTGATTCTGATGAGGGCATTAGGCCAGGAACCCTCCGTTGATAATTTTGATAGTTTGATCTAGGTGGCCCGCTCAACGCGTTCATCCCCCACAGATGGGTTTTACTACGCCCAAGCCAAATCCGGCTTCAAAATGATTGACTCTCCCTCCACTTCATATGGCGAGCATTGGAAGGAGAAATATTTCTTCGTTGGGGCTCCTGGGGGGATTTTCAGGGTTCACCGAGGGTGGTTGATACACGGTGAAGGGCCACTGATTAAGGAAAGGGCAAAGAACAAAGCTTTCGAGGATTGGGCGAAGGGAATGGCCCTCGCAATGAAGAATGAGAAGAAATGGATCAAGGCTGAGGTCTTGATGAAGAATGAGGGAGTATTATTCCATTATGGCCTATCCTGCCCCCCGAGCATGATAACTAATCCTCCAGCAGATGTCATGGCCCTTGATGGTTAGATTCTAGGAACTAACTGCTCTAACTCTTAGGATAGCATTGCTGACTTCATTTGTTTTGTTATGCCTTTGTAGTTGTTATCCAAACAACCAATTTCTGACGCTCGAATTTTCCCATTTGCAGATATTCAGATACTAACATCAGGGATGAACGCCGAGGCTCTTGCTCGCATGATGAATGCTCAAAGGGCTGGAGGCAACCCCCAGCAACAACAGCAGCAACAGGCACACCCTCCCCATGCCCCAAGGGGGAGAGGAATCCGGCGAGGGGCCCAACGTGGCAATGATGGCACTCGGGGCGGCGCTGGGAACGAGGCTCATCCCGCGGGCCCCATTGAGGATTTGACAGTTGACCGCGCTCGAGGGCCTACTCCTCCGCCGGCTGCCCCCGAAGGTCCCATTGCATTAAGCTCCAGCGGATCCCGCAACCGCTCGGGGGATGCGATCCGTTTCCACGATGCAATCCGGGCCGACCGCCAGGGAAAGAGGAAAAGATTGCCGGACTCCGTCCCCATTTCTGGCAAAGGCAAGGAGGTGGTCGTGGGCCACCGTGGCGAGGGCGGCGATACTTCCTCATCGGAGGATGAGGACTTCTGGAAAATAGGCTGCAAGGGTGACGCTCGTTATAAACGTCAACGGACCGAAGGTCCAGTACTGCTGAAGAAGAGTGCGTACTCCGTAAACCTCGTTTCAGACATCGTTGGAAAGCTTCAGTTTTCTGGTGATCATGACAAGTTGAACGAGCATGATGCCGCTCGAGTCGCCGACGATGCTTGCCACGCCCTCCTGACGGTTAGTCTTTAGTGTCATTTATGTGATTCCAACTTTTTCTTCTTTAACTTAGATACTGACCCTCGAGTCTGGCTTCCCAGGAGGTAATCCCTAGGCTCAAGAACTTGCAGGGTCGTGCGCAGGCCTATTCTGAACATAAGGCCAAATATAAGAAGTTGCTGCGCATCTCTGACCCCGGTCAGTTGCAAGAGGATTACAACCATGTCAGCGCTCAACTGACCGATGCCAACCTTGAGAAGGACAGGCTGAAGGAGGATTTAAAGCGGTCTGACGACGCGTATTTGGTCCTCGACGATCGCCACAGAAAGCTAAAGCAAGAGCGCGATCAGTTGAGGGATCAAAATGGGGAGTTGGGACGTCAGCTGGCCGAGAGCACACGCCAAAGTGAAGAGGCCAAGAAGACCCTCGCTGAACTGCAAGAGAAGGTAGCAGGCCTTGAAGAAAAAGTGGCGTGGGATGCAGTGCTAAAGTTTTTGCGCTCAAAAGCCTTCGCCTTCGCTGCCAATATGCACTGTTTTGACAACGCTCGCCGTTTCTTTTATAAGGCGATTGGGCAGATGGTGAAGCTGGGGTTGGCCCCAGAGAGCGCTCGAATCGATGACCGCCTGCGCATGGATCTGGACGATAACTGTGAGCCCATGGTTCAGGATGAAGATCCTTCAGATAGTCTGGCGGAGCCGGAGTATCAAGGACTCGTGTTGATGCTCCAGCAATAGTTCATAGCGGCCAATCCTATAGACCCCGAGCCCATTCAGATAGACGACGAGGGCACCGTTGTGGAAGAGCCTGTCGATGAGGAGCCTGGAGAGGCTCAGGCTTCCGATGCTCATGCGTTAGCCGTCGTTCCTATTTCTACTGCTCCCCCAGAGCCTGGGAATCAAGCCCAATGATGCTCCTCCAACTGCCGTTTCACTGTTCTGCTAGTTTAATTTTCCATCTCTGTTCGCGAATATTTTAATCTTTTGTACCTAAATTTTGCATTTCTGACAGTGGATTTAAGCTTGTTTCTTATCCCTCCTTGGGATGCCCCTTTTTATTAAAGTTTGATTCCCTTCAGTTTTGTACGCCGGGCATGTTTACCTCTTTATACTTGATGATTGTATGCATGTTTTCTTGGGCACTTGAGTATTCGCAATGGGAATGTATGTGCACGAGGGTGTTTCTTTTGAGGGTACCCTGGCATTTATCACCATGCGTTCTAAGTTTAGGATTTGGTAACACCCGACCATTTGAGAGGCGGATGAATGTGTGGGCGCGAGGGTGTTCCTTACGAGGGTACCCTGGCCATATTCACAACGGGGTTCAGATTTGAACTTAGGAAACCCCTAAGGATTTAACTAAGTATAGGCCTTAAATATGCGATGTATACTTTAATTTGGGGCGTTTCATCGGCTTGAGTGAACTTAGAAATCAACTGTAGGATTTGCCAAGTATGGGATTAAAGCGAGCGTAGCTGCAACGTTGGCCTCATCCTTAGGTATGCAGGAAAGGATTTGCCTCGAGCCTGCCCCTTGCGAGCGTACTTTTGCCCAAGAAAGCGAGGGTCACTGGGGGTTTACGAGCGCGAACTAGCGTGGTGAATGCCCAGTTGGCGTAAATTAAGCGTTTAGCGTCCCCCCTTTTTGACACGCTCGTTCTTATGGCTTATTCACTTATGATTGCCAATGTTAACTTGGAGTTAATGGGGTATCAATTTAGCCGTTCGATGTGGAAGATGCTCGACACGGAGTAGGCTTTCCGTTACCCGGGTCATTAATCAAAAGGAAAGCAAATAAATGACATAATAACGTATCAAATACTTACCGTTATACTTGCAATTTAAAGATGATTACATCATGCTTTCTGTCAAAAGAGAGTACAAAGTGCCCCGAGCGGGCGATAACAAAGGTTGACACTTACACGTAGAATCGCCTAAGATTGCACGCATTCCACGGTCTAGGGAGACGCTCGCCTTGCATAGTCTCTAGCAAGTAGGTGTTGTTCGCTCGTACTTGAATGACTTTGAAGGGGCCTTCCCAGTTGGGATCCAATTTATCCACATGTTTGGAGACTTCCACCTTTTTGAGAACCAAATCTCCTAGCTGGAAGGTTCTCTCCCTGACACGTTTGTTATACTGGTGGGCTACGATCGCCTTGTACTTGTGGATGCGAGCCCAAGCTATGTTCCTCCTCTCATCTAATAAATCCAATTCGAACGTCCGGTTGGATTCGTTGATTGCAGGCTAGAAATAGACAACGCGTGTGGATTCTTGAGCGATCTCCGCAGGTATCATAGCCTCGGAGCCATATACGAGGGAGTAAGGTGTTTCCCCCGTTGCTGCTCGCGGGGTGGTACGGTACGCCCAGAGGGCGCCCTGAAGTTCTTCTGCCCATTCCCCTTTCTTACTTTCAAGCATCGCTTTCAAATGCTGGAGTATGGTTCGGTTGGTCACTTCAGCTTGACCGTTGGCTTGAGGATGGCCTACGGAAGTGAAGCGTTGCTCAATCCCCAGCTCATAACACCAGTCCCGTGTGTCCACTGCAATGAATTGGGAACCGTTGTCCGAGATGAGTACCCTCGGGATGCCATACCTGCATATGATGCTCCTCCAGATGAAATCCCTCACAACTTTGAACGTTATTTTGGCGACCGCTTCGGCCTCGGCCCACTTAGTGAAATAATCCACGGCGAGTATTACAAATTTCTTTTGTCCGACCGCTATTGGAAGGGGTCCCCACAATGTTAATGCCCCACTGGTCGAAGGGCCAAGAGACATCAATAGGGATCATTTGAGCGGCCGGCAGTTGGGGGGTGTTAGAATGAAACTGGCACTTAGAACACTTCTTGGAGTAACTGACGGCATCTTGCAATAGCGAGGGCCAATAGAACCTGCTTCTCAAAACTTTCTTGGCCAGTATTCGACTGCCCGATGGATTCCCGCAGCTTCCGCTATGTACTTGTTCCAACACTTCCTTGGCTTGCGAAGGTCGCAGGCATCTCAGCGGTGGACCTTGGAAAGACCTTTTGAACAGCCGACCGTCGCTATCGAGAGAAAAGCGAGGGACCTTACTCCTAACCTTCCGAGCTTCTACCTTATCGCTCGGGCAGGTCCCATCCCTGATAAACTTAACGATGTCATCCAACCAACAAGGCTCAGCGGGGTCAATCATGTTCACCCTGCTCGAGGGTTATACCTCACTAATCAGCGGTTTCTCTGTCCTGAGGAACGTGACTGTGCGCTCGCATGAGTCATCAAGGGCTGAAGCGAACTTGGAAAGAGCATCAGCACGTTCGTTTTCTGCTCGGGGGACCTGTAACAAATGGAACTCTTTGAACTTGGCGATCACATTCTTAGCCCTTGCTAAATACTACACCATAGTGGCTTCTCGAGCTTCATAAGTGCCCTCGATCTGACTTGCGATCAGCTGGGAGTCAATATAAACAGTTACCCGAACGGCACCATTCTAGAAGGCTATCCAGAGCCCTTGGATTAGAGCCTCGTACTTAGCCTCGTTGTTGGTGACCTGGAAGGCTAACTTAATATCGTAATCTGCTTCTGTACCGTGAGGGTCTCTGAGGGTCACCCCGGCTCCCCCCCCCCTTGTGAGGTCGAGGAGTCGTCTGTGTGCAGGAGCCACAACCCTTCCTCCACTGGGGGCTCGGTATCGAAATGGAATCGCTCCACTAACAAGTTCGCTACCGCCGGGCCTGTATCTCCGTGCGAGGCTCGAAAGAGATGTCGAATTGGCTTAGTTCAATGGACCATTTGATTAACCTTCTTGATACGTCTGGCTTTGCTAAAACCTGCTTGAGGGGTTGGTCTGTGAGCACTGTGATAGAATGAGCCTGAAAATAAGGCCTTAGCCTTCGAGAAGCATTGACGAGCGCAAAAGCGAATTTCTCTATTTCCATAGATCTTTTCTCCGCCCCTTGCAAAGTTTTGCTCAAATAGTAGACCGGCATGTGTTTACGCTCACAGACAGCCACCAAGACAGCGCTCGTAGCCTCTGCGGAGACTGAAAGGTAAATAATCAAGTTTTCTCCAGGTCTAGGCTTGGTCAACAGTGGTGCGCTCGCGAGGTATCGCTTCATATCCTGCAAAGCCTTCTCACATTCCTCACTCCAGGCGAAGTTGCGAGCGTTGCGAGCGTTGCGCAAAATCCTGAAGAATGGTAGGTTCTTGTCCGCCGAGCGGGAGATGAACCTGTTCAATGAAATAATCTTTCCCACCAACACTTGAACTTCCCTCACATTTCGAGGGGAGGGGATATCAAGGATTGCCTTAATCTTTTCTGGATTCGCCTCTATGCCACACTGACTGACCATGTACCCCAAAAATTTACCACCCCGAACACCAAATGTGCATTTGGAGGGGTTCAATTTAATTCCATAATGGCGTAGGACGTTGAAAGTTCGTCCGAGATCCTCATGATGGGAACGCCGGCGCTCGCTCTTGACTATCATATCGTCCACATATACTTCCATAGATTTTCCTATCTCGCGCTCGAACATTCTGTTGACGAGGCGCTGATAAGTCGCTCCCGCATTTTTGAGTCCGAATGGCATGACTTTGAAATAGTAAACTCCTATGTGCACCACAAACGAGGTCTTGGGGCGGTCCTCGGGTGCCAGGAAGATCTGATAGTATCCCTGGAAAGCATCCATCATGCTCATGAGCTCGCACCCCGCTGTCGAATCTACCAATTGGTCGATCCTTGGTAAGGGATAAGGGTCTTTGCGGCACGCCTTATTGAGGTCCGTAAAGTCATTGCACATTCGCCATTTGTTGGCGCTTTTGGGGACGAGCACCACGTTGCAGAGCCATTCTGGATATAAAATTTCCTCAATGTACTGGGCGTCAAGGAGCTTACCCACTTCTTCTTCAATGACTCGTCTTCTGAAACCGTGGACGTCCCTTTTCTTTTGTTTGACTGGCTTGAAGGTCGGGTCCACGTTGAGCCTGTGGACTATGACACTCGGATCTATCCCACTGAGATCAGAAGCTTTCCAGGCAAATACTTCAAGGTTCTCCCGGAGAAAATAAATCATCATAACCTGGGAGGGACCGTCGAGGTTAGAGCCAATCTGGGTGGTCTTATCTGGATTCCCCGGCTCCAACTCGATGGTCAAAAACTTTTCGGTGGGCTCGATACGAATCTCAGGCTTTGGAGGCTCGAGCGCTCGTTTTTTCCCAGTAAGCCTGCCCCCTTCCTCACCCGAGGGTGTGTCACCCTCGTTCTCGGAGGAAGATCCTTCGACGGCCCCAAGCGGCCCGTCTTCCAGGCGCTGGGCTCCATTGGGGGTCTTCTTTTTATTCTTCTTTTTGTACAACTTGGCCCTTTTGCGTTCCGGACCATCCTCGTCCAATTTGGGGAAGTCAACCGACTTTTTGGTGGATCCTGCCTAAATGGCTTGTTTGGGCCTATGGCTTCGAAGGGAAAGGACGTAACATTCCCAAGCCTCCTTGACATTGCATAGAATCTCGCCCGTGCCCTCGGGAGTGGGGAACTTGACTTTCTGATGATAAGTGGAGATTATTGCTTTGAAATCCACGAGGGTTGGGCGCCCAATGATGATGTTGTAGGGGAGGTCCACCTCAACGACCGTGTAAAGTATGCTCAAAGTTTTTCACTGCGGGGCGCGACCAAAAGAGGTGGCCAAGCGAATCTGTCCGCGAGGGACAATCTCCGAACCCCCAAAGCCAACAAGGGTTGTTCTGAGGGGTTCGAGAGGAATGTTCGTTATGCTCATTTTTTGAAACGTTGAGTACGGGAGAACGTTCACAGAGCTTCCACTATCAACCAAAACCCTGTTTACAACATGGTTATGAACGTCTAAACTAACCACCATGGGACAGTCAGAGGTTTCACCGATCGCATGGGGTGTTACAATGTGTTCCAGATCTTTCTCCGTAAACCCTACAACGTCATCCTCTTTCGAGCATGGAGAGCTGTCGACAGAGAGTACGGGCTTGGGCAGGGATGAACGTTGGTCATAACTCCGAATGTGCCGGCGATCATATGAATGACCGCAAAAGGTCGATTCTCAATCTCCGCTGCCTTCCCCTTGCCGCGGTCGCTTGATTCGGTGTGGTGGTGGCGAGGATTGCGTGAGCGTGAACGGCTCCTTCGTCTACCACGCGCTCGCTCAGCGCAGTGTTCATCGTATCTTTCCAGCACCCTTACAAACTCCTTGAGGTGTCCCCCAGCGATAAGCCTCTGAATCTCGCTCTCAAGCTAGCGGCACTCGTTGGTATCATGCCCCTTCTGCTTATGAAAAGCGCAGTACTTTCCTGAGCGCTTCTGGGCCTCAGTCTCCCTCAGCTTGGGCGGTCTCTTGAACAGTTTTTTGTCCACCATGGAATATACTTCGGCGATGGGGCGGTTGAGGGGAATCCGCTCGAACTTACGCGGAGGCAAAGAATTACGACGAACGGGAATAGGGCTGCGGCGGCGACCCCTGTTAGAATCTCCTCTGTCCTCGGGGCTTTGCTGGGGCGAGGGGCGTTCGCCACTTTCTGATCCCTCGCGAGGTACATATCCTCGAGGGTGAAGAAAGAGTCTACTATATCCCTAATCTCCATCAATGAACGGGCTTTTTCTTGGCCACCTCCTCCACAAACTCCTTGCAGACGTAGTGCTTCATGTTGATGGCTTCAAAGAGAACGTGTCTCAAGAAATCCATCGAGGGCTTCTCCACCAATAAGATTTCCTTGTTGAACCTTCCCATGAAGGATCGGAGCGTCTCTTTCGGCCCCTGGACCAAGCTGTAGAGAGCAGTCACGGCTGGGGCTGGTGCCTTCAAAGAGTTGAAGTGGCTTATGAAGGCGTCTGTCAGGTCATAGTACCCTCGGCTGAAGCGCGGGGGAAGTTTTTTGTACCAGTCTCGAGCCATTCCAGTGAGGGAAGTGACAAACACCTTGGCCCAATAGTTGCTCGGGTGATCGTACAAATGCATCAGATGCGCAAAGTGATCCAGATGCTCGGCTGGATCAGTGGTTCCATCATATCTGTTGACGGATGTGGGGATCTTGCCTTTCCCCGCACGGGTCATCAGTACCTCTTCGATGAGGGAGGAATCGCCCATCAAGATCCTAAAATCCCTCTCTTCGGGATCGTACTCCTCATGATCGGCCTCTCTCCGGTGGTGGAAAACCGGGCTGCGTGGACGGCAAGCGTCTCTGCCTCTGGATCTCTCGCCCCCGTCACGGGGGGCTTGAGTCCGTGCTCGAGAGAGCTGCGCTACCACATTTTGGAGCCCCTTGAGCTGATCCTGCACTGCTGCAAGCTGAGGGTCACCGACATCTCTGCGGTTTGCCCTCTCTGTGGCCCTCAATTGGACCTCTTCGTTGTTTCCAGCCCTCTCATTTTGAGGGGCCCTCTCATTTCCAGCTGGTTGCTGCCCTTGCTGGACCCTCGGTGGGGCCTCATTTTCCTGAATCGGTGGTGGGGGTGGTTGCTGGGCCCTCAACGCAGGCTGCATCCTTGTTAGGGGATGAGCTGGGAGTCCTCCAAGGGGCGGAGCCGTACGACCGCCTGCTAGGGAGGGAAAGTACGCCGCGGTGAAGTGTGCCCTGGCATTCTGAACAGCTTGCTCCTCGCACTGCGCGTAGAGCGCCTGCAGCTGTTGAGGGGTGATCTGGGGCATTTCCACCCCTTGTATTTCTCTCGGAAGCGATGTGGGGAGGTTTAGGGTCCCCACCTGATAGGGCTGGACCATGGGCACCATTCCGGGCATCATCCCCGGTTGCATATAAGCATATCCCGGCGGGGGCATGGCCATGGAGTACACGCCGGGATGGGAGACTGGAACGGTTTGGGCAAAGGCTGGGGGAGGAGGATTGGAGCCAGATCCTCCTGCATTATTTCCTCCGGGGGGAGGAGTTGCAGCGGCGGCCGCAGCATTTCCGGCGATAAGAGGGGGCGTTCCGCCAGCGGCGGCGTCGTTCCCCGTATTATCCTCGTTGATAGGGGGATGAGCACCCTTACTTCCTACCGCTCCTGACCTTGTCGCAGTCACCATGTTGAAATCTGCTGGTGTCACTTTTCAACTAGCTTTTAGGGAAGAAACGGACGATGATGAAGACGGCGGTAATGGATTTCCCACAGACGGCGCCAAAAATGATGGTGCTCAAAATCGGACTTCCAAAAATGCAACAACACTTTAATATTTGTATGGAAAGGGAAAGACCATCACAGGCATGAGGGCCTCAGGATCTGGGTTTCCTCTTGTGCGTGGGTTCTTCCAGCTAGGATAACACCAAGAGTGCAAGGTGCAATGGTGATGCTACTGTGGTGAGAATAATATGAAGCTTGGGAAGATGAGGGAAAAGGCCCAGAACAATGTATGCAGTATGTATGTAAAGGATGACTTAGGAGAGAGTGCAGGTGTTCTCTCCTATTTATATGCTAGGGGTGAGGGTAGATTGGGTAATTTGACCGTGTGGTCCCAAACCTGTGTTGCCCTAACACGTGGCGGTCTGTGATGGCATGAGAGTGATAGCTCTGAAAAGTGGGCGGCGTGCCAAGTACAAGGTGCCCACTGCCATGGTGTCAGAGGTTGTTGGCGAGGGCCATATGAGAGGAAGGCCCAAGGTCCGCTCTGCTAGGGTTCGAATCCATCACGGTGGGGAAGGATCATACTCGAGCGATGGTGACGCTCAAAGGGCGCACGGATGGGTCCCCGGCTGATGACCCTTGAGTGTCAAAGCCACGAGCATCGGGAACTTGCCCTCGCGTGGGTGCCCTCTTAAGAAGGGTAACCCTGAGGGCCGAGATGTGAGCGTCAAGCCTGTCGGCTCGGGCCTTTTACCTGAATAGTTGGCTGAGGCTCAAGGGCATGTATTAGTTGGCAAGTGAGTGCGCTGGGTTGGCCCGCGAGCCCATTAATGCGAGCGTACAGTCTTCAAGTCAACTGATGACGACACATGGACGGTTCTGATACGAGTGTGTTTTAATGCCTCATCAGATATTATACTGGTTGAACTGATCAAACCGATTGAATAAGTGATCAACAAATTCACTGATTGAACCTTCAGTTTGTTTTCAAAATATTGTCCATTTTAATAAAGGAGAACGAGATTAAAATCGAGATAAAGTTCAAAGTCAAAGGAGGACAAATAAAACAGAAAAAATATAAAAAATTTACGAAAATTATTTTGTTCAAATTTCTTATATATAAATAATTATTAATGGAGGCCCCGCAGCCCGTGATTGGCAGGTTAGATAACATTAATTGTTCGTAATTACGATTAAATATGGATATGCTGCGCTTCAACAACATTACGATTTACGATAGATGGTAGTTGATCATGAATGGTATCTGTATCACTAGCACAATTCAGGTAACAATTTTCAATTGTGTCATTTAATGGGGATTTTTAAAAATGTTGAGTTTTTTTAAAAAAGTATCGTAAGATTGTGGTACTTTTTGGGGATATTGTAAAGATATGAAAACCCGATTTTTGTGAAGTCGGTTTCAACATGTATTTTCTTTTCCGTATTTTTATTTAGTTTTTGGGAAACCGAATTTACTGTTCTTTATAATTTATTTTTTCCATAATATTAAAAAGGGTAGAAGAATAAATTTAAATATCAAATAATGAATCGTATTTTATGGAACCGGATTCATCATGTAATTTTTTTCCTTCTTGTTGATTGAAATTTGAAACTGGCTCTCTAGAAACTGGATTCAGTTAATTTTTTGGTCTGTTTTCTCCGCATTAAAATTATTAATTGGACTTATATTTGAATTCTTTTGCATGAATTAATTCTCTAACATGTGGTGAACAAAAAACCCGAACCGAACCGAACCGAACACATTCGGTTTCAATTTCGATTAGCATTTTTATAAAAAATTCGGTTTCAGTAAAAACCGGACGTTTTTCGGTTTTTACCGATAACCGAACCATAGCCATTTAATTTACATATTTTTTTGATTTTTTCTCATACCCCACAAGCCCACACATTCTTTGATTTATGGGCTTCTGGGCTGACCCTTATTCCCTTATTTTCACATCACAGAATTAAAGTTTCACTTTCACATTTTACACTTTTCACTTTCAGATTTCACACTTTTAGATTTAGGTTCACGTATGCACGCCTCCACAGTCCAAGACATCGCTGCCTCCACCACCCACCAAATCTCTGCCTCCATCCAACAAGAAGCCGCCGCCGTGGCCACCACCACCAATCCCGTTGCCTTCCACCACTAGTCTTGCTCCTGTCGCCTCTTCCGATGCTCTCAGATATGGAGATTAAGAAAACTATGGCAACAAATAGATGAATTTGAATGGTGAGGTCTACTGGGGATTTTAAATTGCACTAGTTTGTTGATTCAATTTTTGTGACTGAGGTTATGAAGAAGGCGAATGAGGTTGTGCGCTACCATGCAAGGGTGTTTTCTGGGAAGGGGAAGATGACCGACTTATTTAGCTTTTCTTATTATTATTATTATTTTTTTAAAATTTTATAGGTTAATTTCGGTTTCTCGGTTAATAACCGAAACCGAACCGATTCTTTTCGGTTTTTACTGAACCGAAACTGTTGTGCTTCGGTTCGGTAAGCAGCTAGCAAAAATAAAAAACCGAACTTTCGGTTTTATTTTTGGTTAACCGAACCGAAAAATCGAAAGTTCGGTTTTTTACCGAATGAACTCCTCTCTCTCTAACTAAACAAATCTGCTTAAATCAAGAACAATATATATAAGCACGTAAACATAAGTTATATTTCAATAATTTAACTATAACGTATTCCTATTTTAAAATTTTATCGAATACTTCAAAAGTTATTACAATAATGCCCTCCACAACTAATCAATATTCAATCTCGCCCACCACATGCTTGTCGTGCCCTCGCACAATTTTGAGAACGCTCCATTTCAATCAAAAATTTGATGGTCATATCTCGCTCCATTGTTCATCTTGATCTGTGTGCCAGTTCTTGGGTTGTATTAATCAAATTAAATGTGGTATCGGGCCATTCTTTATCCCAAATAGGTGTGAACCCTCTTTCATATGAGGCCAAATAATGATCAATTTTGTAATACCAGATCACGTAATATGATGACATTAGATTGAACGTTTTTGTCGTCTTCATTGCATGAGAACAAGGTATGTTGTAACGTAGCCAAAAACTACAAGAGCATGTTTTTTCTGACAAGCAAACAATTATTTTCCTCGGCCGGTCTCCGAACTCTGGATTTTGCGTAACCACCTCTATTATCCTATCTCTATGATTATATAGCTTAATCTGGTGGTGACCATAGTTTTCAAGATTTCGTTCGAAGATGTGGTATGCATAATTAGTCCAAGCGTGGCATTTGCTCTTGGTGTGGAAGCAGTTTTTCTGGTGATCTACAAAATATTGACTGTTACTGTTCAATGTAGCTTCAACCATATGTACAATCAATAGACGACGAACATTTTTTAGAACCCTATTAAAACTGTAACGCCCCAATTTCCGGAGGTTCAGGTAAGCACGCCACGAGCGGGTCTTTGGGAGTTGGGAAGTTTAAAGTTAATTATTTCATTCATTTGTTGACAACTTTCATTATATTATATGCATGATACCTTTGTGCATTTATATGAATTGTCATTAATGTCAAATATATCAACTAATTGGTATATGTGACCTAATTGCACTATATGGCCTTAATTGACCATTTGTGTAACTTATGGATTTAATTGTATGACATGAAAAGGATTTAATTGACTTGTTGGTTAGAGATGATACTTGCTTGCACTAATTCAAATATTAGGACTTATGTGCAAATTGTGGGGAAACATACATATTCATGCAAGACTTGGGTATATCATCTCATTTCTTCCATTTTATTCCATCACATTCCATTTCATTCAAGAGATAAAAATCCCACACACTCACACACACTAAATACCGGTAATTACACCAAGGAAGAGGAGGAGGATTTCATCATAATTCAAGCTAGAGTTGAAGGAATTGTGGAGCTAGGATCATCATGATCTTCATATCTTCATTTCATCTCATAATTGTTTCATTTCAAGGTATAACTTGGGATTTGTATGAATTTCTTGAGTATATGATTAAGTAGGGTTATGGATTTAATGATGAATTCTTGCATGTTTGGAGCTAGAAGCATGCTTAGGATTAAAAAGGGATTGAAACTTGCATGAAAACTTTGGTTTATTTGGAAGCATGGAAAAATATGGGGTTTTCATGATTTATTTTGGTGCTTTGATGCATATTTCATGGTTTGATTGATGAATAAGTGAGGTATAATGTGTATTTGAGGTGTCTGAGTAATTGTTATGTATTAGAATTACATTTGTTGTTGGCTTTTGGTGTTTTGGCTCGGGTTTCCCCTGTTTTTCTGTTGCTGCGTAGCAGGTCGCAGGCGCGACCGAAAATAGAGTAAAACCCGTCGTGCCCGCGACCCACTCACAGCTTTGGCGGAATTGCAGGTCGCGCCCGTGACCTGAATTAGTTGTTTTTAAGTAGCGCCCGCGACCCGTTTTTGGCCATGTTTCGAGATTTTGAAAAATTGGAGGAAAATTCGGCGAAAAATAGGTGTATAAAGGAAATTGGTCGCATCCGCAACCCTGTATCATTTTGCATGAAAAATTTATTTTCAAAATTCCCGTGCATGGTTTTCTTGACTCGTTTCCAGCATAAACACTTTATTAATATGTCATATAATGCATGATATTATGTGTATCATTTGTGTTATGGAATTTCATGTTTAAGTACTATAGGGGAGGTTTGTGTAATATTTTCATACTTTGATTTATACCTTGAATACTCGATCCTTACTACCTTATTTGATAAATCGAACATGTTATTATACTTATTAGTTGTAATTGCATGATTGACATTATTGGAACATGCCGTTCGTCTTAATTGGTTCATACGAGTTGAGTCTTACGTACACTTGCCCCTTGTTACACAGATCACGGTCCGGGAGACGAGGAGCACACGCCATAGGGTGTATCCTTATTTCTTTTGGTTGGTAAAGGTGAGGTTATTTCTATATATATCGAACCCTACAACCTTATGTGAATTTTGGACCAAAATGTATACTTATATTTATAGTTTTCCCGAAAATTCAATTGTTTCACTACTGATCGATCGTTATTGAACTGAAACATTGTTACTGTACTGAATTGATTGTTTTGGCGAGTATATTGTTCACTGTGGGCCCGAGGGTAGTGTATTGAGCCAACCGGGAAAGCGTGGGCTGACGGGCAACTCTTGCATTATCCTCACATTGTTGGGATGCCCCTTGAATCCACTAGGAGATTAGTGGAGGAAGGAGTTCAGGGTATAGGGAATCATGAACCCTATGCTCACACTGATTGGATAACGGGGCCTTGCAATCCCCCATCACCCGGAGGAAGAAGGATGGATTATTGAAATTGCTAATTGTGCACCGAAATGTATTGCTTGATCACTTAATCTATTAAACTGAATTATTGTACACTGTCGGAGAAAGGTTGGAGAATTGCCCTCACTCGCCGGGCCACTGATTGATTGAACTGAATTGTACCGAATTGATTGAATTATAAATTGATTAGTTGTAATCTCGGACGAGTATTGTATTATTAATGAACCTATATTGCTTTCCTTTATAAAATCTTACCCGAGAATTATAGCTTGCATGGTAATTGCGCTTTTAAATTATAAACCCCTCGCTCAGTCTTTCATATACTGACACCTCACATTTTCAGGTATTGCAGGTCGAGTGCTAGGCGGGATTGAGTCGAGTTTTGCTTATTTTGGGGTTTAGCATCGTCTTTCTCATGTTTATGTACTTTATGGATACATTATAGCTCTTATGAAGTGTTTTGGGTATCTATATTTATATCATGACCTATACTTGAGACTTTGAGCATGTAATTATGGAAATATTGGTACGAAATGAAATGGGATCATGAAATGAATGTATATTGATATGCTTCCGCTTTGTTAGGCATTGTTGTAAAAATTGAGGGTTAGCCCGCCTAGCTAGTGTTTGTTTGTTTTTTTTTTTTTTTTTTTTTCTGTCTCCCGTTCGCTATAGGCTTGATTCATGTATGGGTGCTCGTTCCATATGTGGATTGAACTATAGTGCGTGGGATGTGGCTACCTAGAGTTCCGGGTGCTACATCCTAAGGTGGTATCAGAGCACCGGTTGCAAAACTACGGTTCTAGTGTGGTGTCTTGTGAGTTTAAGTCGTACGGCATAGGATTATTTGATTAATTGCGAGTCTTGCATCTTATTTGAGTATGTTTGAACCTATTGGAATTATTTGAATTTACTTGGAATTATTTGAATTATTTGAGTTATGTGACTTATGTGTATTATGAGTTTTATTGTACTCATTTTCACTTGTTAATCGACCATGCATGTATAGTGTTTGAATTTCAGGATGCCAAGTGGTCGCCCTCGTAGAGAGCATTCTCCGGGACATAGGCATCATCGCCATGACCATTCTCCTCCACCTCCACCCTCTCAAGCTCAACCTCAGGACTTCTTGAATTCTATGGTTCAGTTAATAGATCAGAGGTTGCGAGATTATGTGCCTCCAACACCACCAATTCCTCCACCACCACCGGCCTCGATTTCAGCTATTCTTCGGGAGTTTCAGAATCAACATCCACCAAGGTTTTTCAAAGGAAATGATATGCGAGCTGAGCAATGACTTAAGGAAGTTGAAAGAATTTGGAACCTCATTCCTTGTGACTAGAGGGAAAAGGCTCGATACACACTTACTTTAATTCAAGGGGAGGCTTATTCTTGGTGGGAAAGTACTAAAATTGTTTTGGATGTCGTCGGGGTGGAAGTTACGTGGGAAGTATTTGTGAGGGAATTCAAGAATAAATTTATGCCACCTTCTTCTCGTACCCGAAGACTTAAGGAATTTACGGAGCTTAAACAAGGAGGAAGATCAATTGCTGAGTATATAGCCTAGTTCAAAAGGTTGTCCAAGTATGCACCTAATATTACAGGAGATGATTTTCACAAAGCTATGCAATTTGTTCAAGGTTTGAGGCCGGATATTCAAGCAGCAATTGAAGCCGTGAATACTAGTACTTGGAAGAAAGCTACTTCAAAGGCTTTAAGGGTTGAAGACTCGGTTAATGCACGGAGATGTACCTATCGGTCGGGACAAGGTTCAGGATCGGGATCAAGAGCAGGTTACAATCCGGGCAAGAGGCCAGTTACTTACGAGACAACCCCTCCACAACCGAAGGATCCAGTAAAGAAATTCAAGCAACAAGGACTGGTCCAGAAGGCTCCTCAGCCTCCTACTTTGCCACCACCACCCGAGAAACCTAAGTGTTCATTCTGTGGACAACCTACTCATCATTATGATAATTGCAGAAGATATCTCGGGTTATGTTTGGTATGTGGAAATGCCGATCATAAGGTGGATACGTGTCCAGATTGTTGGGATCAGCTTGCTGGGGGTCAGAGGCCGTTGATTAGAGCCCGTGCTTATTCTTTGGAAGGAGAGGAAGTGGATGCAGATATGGATCCCACCGCAGTTTTCGAAGGTACCATTTGCATTCATGACACGAACATACATACCTTATTTGATCCAGGAGCTACCCACTCCTTTATTTCTCGTGATATATCTATGAAATTGCCTTTGTGTGTTACTCTTTCTTCTGCATATTATGTTGTTATTACTCCTTTTGGTGGTAGTGTAGAAACTAATTGGGTTTTTAGAGAGGTGCAGGTGAGTATTGAGGGTCGGGTTTTCTCGACAGATTTCATTGAATTACCGATGTCTTGCTATGGTTCTATATTGGGAATGGATTGGTTATTCAAGCATTGTGCTACCATGGATTGTCGAGCCAAGAGAGTTCAGGTGGGTTCAGAAGTTGTCACAGGTTGGAGTTCTAAATCGGTGCCATTATTATCTTTCTCAGAAGCTCAGAAATTGGTCCGTGATGGGGCTACGGGATTCATAGCCTATATTCTTAATTAACCTAAGGATCAGATGAAATTAGAAGAAACAGAAGTGTTTAAGGAGTTTCCCGAAGTGTTTCCAAAAAAATTGGATTCGTTGCCGCCGGATAGAGAAATAGAATTTGTAATTGATTTGTATCCGAACGCAGAGCCGTATTCTAAGACCCCGTATCGGATGGCTCCGGCAGAATTGAAAGAATTGAAGATTCAACTTGATGCTCTATTGGAAGTCGGGTATATTAGGCTGAGTTCATCGCCGTGGGGTGCGCCGGTATTATTTGTGAAAAAGAAAGACGAAACTCTACGGATGTATATTGACTATCGGGAATTAAATCGGATGACTATCAAGAATAAATATCCTCTTCCACACATTGAAGAATTATTTGATATACTCCAAGGATCCAAAGTGTATTCGAAACTTGGTTTAAGACAAGGTTATTATCAATTACGGATCCGAGCTGAGGATATCCCAAAAACGGGATTCAACACGAGATATGGGCATTATGAATTTGTGGTTTTGCCGTTTGGTTTGACGAATGCCCCCGCTGCTTTCATGGGTATGATGCACAAAATTTTCCGACCGTTTCTTGATAAGTTTGTTGTGATATTCATTGATGATATTTTGGTTTTCTCCAAGTCGGTTGAGGACCATGCAAGACATCTTGAACTTGTATTGAAACCTTTGAAGGAGCATCAATTATTTGCAAAGGTTAACAAATGTGAGTTTTGGATAGACCGGGTATCTTTCTTGGGCCATGTTATTTCGGGAAATGGATTGGAAGTCGATCCTTCTAAAATAGAGGCGGTGTTGAAGTGGGAGAAACCAAAGAATGCTTCCGAGGTTAGAAGTTTCTTGGGATTGGCTGGTTATTATAGAAGATTCATGCAAGATTTTTCCAAAATTGTCGTTCCCTTAACTCAGTTAACAAAGAAGGGTATCAAATTTATGTGGGATGATAGTTGTGATAAAAGTTTCGGGGTTTTGAAGGAAAAGTTTGTTCCAGCTCCAGTTCTAACTCTGCCAGAAGGTTTAGAAGGACATATTGTTTATACAGATGCGTTAAGGGAAGGTTTGGGTTGTGTTTTAACTCAGAACGGGAAAGTGATTGCGTAAGCTTCCCAAAAATTGAAAGAACATGAAAAGAACTATCCTACACATGATCTTGAGCTCTCCGCCGTGATATTTGCACTCGGGAAATGGAGACATTATTTGTACGGGGTGACTTTTGAAATTTTCACTGATCATAAGAGTCTTCAATATTTGTTTACACAAAAAGATCTTAACATGAGGCAACAACGATGGATGGAAAGACTAGAAGACTATGATTGTGTTATCAAGTATCATCCTGGGAAAGTTAACATGGTTGCCGATGCGTTGAGTAGAAAGGTTGGCGTAGCAAATTTGGAAGTTGGAGGAAGTAGTGGAGTTGGGCCTATTGTGGTAAAAGCTTGGGTTTCTAATATCTCCATTCAACCGGAATTCAAACACAAATTATTTGAGGCTCAAAATAAGGATCCGAAATTCAAAGATTGGTTGCTAAGGAAAGAGGGGATCCGGAAAGTCTATTCGGGTTCGATGAAATCGGGTTTCTTCTTTTCAAGAACCGAGTGGTAGTGCCTGATGAATTAAAAAGGGTATTGCTGGAAGAAGCTGATAAGTCGGCATATTTGGTACATCCGGGAGGAAATAAAATGTATAAGGATCTAAAGCAATATTATTGGTGGTATGGATTTAAGAAGGATGTAGCCAAGTTTGTGAAGCATTGTTTGACATGTCAGAAAGTTAAGGCCGAATGTCAAAAGCCGAGGTCTTCTGCAGCCGTTACCTATTCCCGAGTGGAAGTGGGAACAAGTGACGATGGATTTTATATCCGGGTTACCAAGAGTGAAAGGCGGTTATGATGGTATTTGGGTGATTATGGACCGATTAACAAAGTCTGCTCACTTTCTACCGGTCCGAATGTCTTATAAAATTTGAAAGTTGGCCGAAATTTATAATAGAGAGATTGTTCGACTTCATGGGATTCCGGTGAGTATTGTTTCGGATAGAGATCCCCATTTTACATCCAAGTTATGGCAAGAGTTACATGGTATTTTGGGAACGAAACTTTGGTTTAGTAAGACTTTTCATCCTCAAATCGATGGTTAGTCCGAGAGAGTTATAAGCTATTTGGAAGATTTGCTCCGATTTTATGCTTTGGATTTTCACAATTCATGGCATGATCAACTTCCGTTGATTGAGTTTGCATATAACAATAGCTATCAATCTTCAATTGGTATGGCTCCATATGAGTTGCTTTATGGTCGGAAGTGTCGGTCACCGTTATTCTTTGATTTAGAGGAGTGGAAATGGACAAAACAAGAAGGGGTAAAGAAAGTTGAAAAACTTGAGAAACCTTCGAAGGTCGTGAGAGCTATGATCGAGAAAGTTCAACAAATACAACAACAGATGAAAACTGCACAAGATAGATAGAAAAGCTATGCCGATATCCGCCGGAGAGATCTTAAATTTGAAATGGGAGACCGGGTTTTCTTGAAAGTATCTCCACGAAAAGGGTTTTCTCGGATTGGGAAGGGATAAAATTTAAATCCCCGTTATTTGGGTCCATTTGAAATTCTTGAGAGAATTGGGGAAGTGGCCTATAGATTGGATCTACCGCCAAATCTTACCGGAATTCACAATGTTTTTCATGAATCTCAACTAAGAAAGTATTATCCGGATGAAACCGAAATTCTCCCCATTGAGGAACTTGAATTGGAACCGAATTTGTCATTTGTTCAGCAGCCGGTTAGAATTTTGGACAGAAAGTATCAAGAGTTGAGAAACCGGAGTATTCCTATGGTAAAGGTGTTGTGGCGGAGTGATAAAATCGAAGAGATAACTTGGGAGCCGGAAGATAAAATGAAAAGGTTCCACCCGGAGTTATTTATTTCCGATCAGTGAATCTGGGGACCAGATTCTTCTAAGAGGGGAAGAGTTGTAATGCCCCAATTTCCGGAAGTTCAGGTAAGCACACCACGAGCGAGTCTTCGGGAGTTGGGAAGTTTAGATTTAATTATTTCATTCATTTGTTTACAACTTACATTTTATTATATGCATGATACCTTCGTGCATTTATATGAATTGTCATTAATGTGAAGTATATCAACTAATTGGTATATGTGACCTAATTGCACTATATGGCCTTAATTGACCCTTTGTGTAACTTATGGATTTAATTATATGACATGAAAAGGATTTAATTGACTTGTTGGTTAGAGATGATACTTGCTTGCACTAATTCAAATATTAGGAGGACTTATGTGCAAATTGTGGGGAAACACACACATTCATGCAAGACTTGGGTATATCATATCATTTCTTCCATTTTATTCCATCACATTCCATTTCATTCAAGAGATAAAAATCCCACACACTCACACACACTAAATACCGGTAATTACACCAAGGAAGAGAAGGAGGATTTCATCATAATTCAAGCTAGAGTTGAAGGAATTGTGGGGTTAGGATCATCATCATCTTCATATTGAGTTTTTTTAAAAAAGTATCGTAAGATTGTGGTACTTTTTGGGGATATTGTAAAGATATGAAAACCCAATTTTTGTGGAGTCGGTTTCAACATGTATTTTCTTTTCCGTATTTTTATTTAAACAAATTTTTGGGAAACCGGATTTACTGTTCATTATAATTTATTTTTTCCATATTATTAAAAAGGGTAGAAGAATAAATTTAAATATCAAATAATGAATCATATTTTATGGAACCGGATTCATCATGTAATTTTTTTCCTTCTTGTTGATTGAAATTTGAAACTGGCTCTATAGAAACTAGATTCAGTTAATTTTTTGGTCTGTTTTCTCAGCAATAAAATTATTAATTGGACTTATATTTGAATTCTTTTGCATGAATTAATTCACTAGCTAGTGGTGAACAAAAAACCCGAACTGAACCGAATCAAGCCGAACCGAACCGAAGCTAACCGAACTGAACCGAACACATTCGGTTTCAATTTCGATTAGCATTTTTATAAAAAATTCGGTTTCGGTAAAAACCGAATGTTTTTTGGTTTTTACCGATAACCGAACCATAGCCATTTAATTTACATATTTTTTTGATTTTTTCTCATACGCCACAAGCCCACACATTCTTTGATTTATGGGCCCCTGGGCTGACCCTTATTCCCTTATTTTCACATCACAGAATTAAAGTTTCACTTTCACATTTTACACTTTTCACTTTCAGATTTCACACTTTTAGATTTAGGTTCACGTACGCACGTCTCCACAGTCCAAGACATCGCTGCCTCCACCAACCACCAAATCTCTGCCTCCATCCACCAAGAAGCCGCCGCCGTGGTCACCACCACCAATCCCGTTGCCTTCCACCACTATTCTTGCTCCTGTCGCCACTTCCAAGCTCTCAGATATTAAGAAAACTATGGCTACAATTAGATGAATTTGAATGGAGAGGTCTATTAGGGATTTTAAATTGCACTAGTTTGTTGATTCAATTTTTGTGGCTGAGGTTATGAAGAAGGCGAATGAGGTTGTGCGCTACCATGCAAGGGTATTTTCTGGGAGGGGAAGATGACCGACTTATGTAGCTTTTCTTATTATTATTATTATTTTTTAAAATTTATAGGTTAATTTCGGTTTCTCGGTTAATAACCGAAATCGAACCGATTCTTTTCGGTTTTTACCAAACCGAAACCGTTGTGCTTTAGTTCGGTAAGCGGTTAGCAAAAATAAAAAACCGAACTTTCGGTTTTATTTTTGGTTAACCGAACCGAAAAATCGAAAGTTCGGTTTTTACCGAATGAACTCCTCTCCCTCTAACTAAACAAATCTGCTTAAATCAAGAACAATATATATAAGCACGTAAACATAAGTTATATTTCAACAATTTAACTATAACGTATTCCTATTTTAAAATTTTATTGAATACTTCAAAAGTTATTACAATAATGTCCTTCACAACTAATCAATATTCAATCTCGCCCACCACGTGCTTGTCGTGCCCTAGCACAATTTTGAGAACGCTCCATTTCAATCAGAAATTTGATGGTCATATCTCGCTCCATTGTTCCTCTTGATTTGTGTGCCAGTTCTTGGGTTGTATTAATCAAATTAAATGTGGCATCGGGCCATTCTTTATCCCAAATAGGTGTGAACCCTCTTTCATATGAGGCCAAATAATGATCAATTTTGTAATACCAGATCACGTAATATGATGACATTAGATTGAACGTTTTTGCCGTCTTCATTGCATGAGAACAAGGTATGTTGTAACGTAGCAAAAAACTGCAAGAGCATATTTTTTCTGACAAGCAAACAATTGTTTTCCTCGGCCGGTCTCCGAACTCTGGATTTTGCTTAACCACCTCTATTATCCTATCTCTATGATTATATAGCTTAATCTGGTGATGACCATAGTTTTCAAGATTTCGTTCGAAGATGTGGTATGCATAATTAGTCCAAGCGTGACTTTTGCTCTTGGTGTGCAAGTCGTTTTTCTGGTGATCTACAAAATATTGACTGTTACGGTTCAATGTAGCTTCCACCATATGTACAATCAATAGACGACGAACATTTTTTAGAACCTTATTAAAACTGTAACGCCCCAATTTCCGAAAGTTCAGGTAAGCACGCCACGAGCTGGTCTTCGGGAGTTGGGAAGTTTAAATTTAATTATTTCATTCATTTGTTTACAACTTTCATTATATTATATGCATGATACCTTCGTGCATTTATATGAATTGTCATTAATGTGAAGTATATGAACTAATTGGTATATGTGACCTAATTGCACTATATGGCCTTAATTGACCCTTTGTGTAACTTATGGATTTAATTGTATGACATGAAAAGGATTTAATTGACTTGTTGGTTAGAGAGGATACTTGCTTGCACTAATTCAAATATGAGGAGGACTTATGTGCAAATTGTGGGGAAACACACACATTCATGTAAGACTTGGGTATATCATCTCATTTCTTCCATTTTATTCTATCACATTCCATTTCATTCAAGAGATAAAAATCCCACACACTCACACACACTAAATACCGGTAATTACACCAAGGAAGAGAAGGAGGATTTCATCATAATTTAAGCTAGAGTTGAAGGAATTGTGGAGCTAGGATCATCATCATCTTCATATCTTCATTTCATATGATAATTCTTTCATTTCAAGGTATAACTTGGGATTTGTATGAATTTCTTGCGTATATGATTGAGTAGGGTTATGGATTTAGTGATGAATTCTTGCATATTTGGAGCTAGAAGCATGCATAGGATTAAAAATGTAATGCCCCGTATCTTCATTCCAGGTATGCACGCGACCCGTGTGAGTTTGAGCGTTAGAATTGTTGGCATGTTTTAGGAATTATGTGTCTAATTGAAATTATGTGGATTAATTATCTAATTGTCTAAGTGTTTATTTAATTGTAATATCATTTCATTCCATTTCATTTTCATTATTCTAACATATGCATATTTCATACATCCATCTCATAACATATTTCATTTATATATATACACATCTATATTCTTAATCTAAAGTTTATAAGATTAGTATATTTTTCCCTTTCATTTATTTCATGCATGAGACATGTGATTAAGAGAGATATATATATGTATAATTTCCTACACTATCACACTCACATTCATTATATATATATATATATTAGTATAGCACTAAGTTCAATTATATGATATTATATACATAATATCTCTACTTTATTACCTTTATACGTATATATCATATATCTATACATATATTACTTATTCTTTATATTATATTTACAAGACACAAAACACCTCTTCTTGCATTTCTTTCACTCCCTTGGCTCCCGTATGTGATTTATATGAAGTTTATGCTTGATTAACCATTACATGAATTATAATTATCATCCTTCCATATCACTAGCATGCCGTTCGTCGATTATTTAGTTCATTTGTCTAGAGTCTTATGTACACTCGTGTTTCTTACACAGAGCTCAATCCGGTAGAGGAGCAGGGTCCGTAGGCTTCTCGTATCCTTTCTCTTTTGTCAAGGTGAGGTTTATGTTAGTTAAACTAGAACCCTAATACCTTGTGTGATTATTTCAAGCCAAAACGCATCAAGTATATGTATACTTTCGAAAAAGTTTTCAAGAATGAATGTTTTCAAATATTTTCATGAAAATCCTTTTGGCGAGAATCACGAACGTATTATTGGGCCCGGGGAAATATGTGAATGGAGGTCGGTACGACATCGGGTCGTCAGTTAAACCATTTCTTATAGTAACCTTTGAGAATATCCTCGCGCGACTTTGGTGGCAGGAAGGCGGGATATTCTTGAGCCGGTGGTTAATCCGCCGAAGGAGCGGGAAGGAGTCATGATCCCCCGTCTCAAAACGTCACGTCACGAGGTGGTAGGGCCTTGCAAACCCTTCCACCGCCCCGGAGGAAGAAGGATGGAAAATCATGTTTTCTCACGTCACGATCATGAATATGATTATATTAATGATATGATTATGAACGCATGAACGCTTAATAATGTTTTCAAATACACTATGGGAGTAAGGTTGGAGAATTGCCCACTCGCCGGGCCACGTAAAGCTATGTTTATTCAATTAATAATTTGGTTTCTATAATTCTGAGTAATGCCTTTCTTAAAGTACCCGCTTGGGATTTTGTAACACTTTACTCGGGATTATGGATTGCATGCGTATGAGATATATGTATTAAGCCCCTCACTCAGTCTTAGGACTGACACCCTACGTTTTTAGTCTTTTGCAGGTTTCGAGCTAGGCGTGGACTTGGTGTCTTTTGTAGTCTTTCCTTGAGTCCTAGCTTGTATTACTCTTTAGCATTACATACTCGTGTCTTATTATGAATTAGTCTATTTTGGACTATTGGTGTAAATATTATGTGGTGGCCGGGATGGCCTATGATTGTATAACCTATTTATATGTTGATTATGGTTTATGCTTCCGTTTTATGTTGTTGCATCATTGGTTTTAATTGGTCAAGGGTTAACCCCGCTTAGCTAGGTTTTGTTTTTCTTTGTCACCCGTTCGCCACGTGTTTGATTTGTGTATGGAAATTCATTTTATGCATGGATTGAACACGTGGTGCGGGGGATGTGACGCCTTCCGATGCGGGTGTGACAAAAAAGGGATTGAAACTTGCATGAAAACTTTGGTTTATTTGGAAGCATGGAAAAATATGGGTTTTCATGATTGATTTTGGTGCTTTGATGCATATTTCATGGTTTGATTGATGGATAAGTGAGGTATAATGTGTATTTGAGGTGTTTGAGTAATTGTTATGGATTAGAATTACATTTGTTGTTGGTTTTTGGTGTTTTGGCTCGGGTTTCCCCTGTTTTTCCCCCTGTTTTTCTGCTGCTACGTAACAGGTCACGGGTGCGACCGAAAATAGAGTAAAACCGGTCGCACCCGCGACCCACTCACAGCTTTACCAGAATTGCAGGTCGCTCCCGTGACCTGAATTAGTTATTTTTAAGTCGCACCCGCGACCCGTTTTTGGCCATGTTTCGAGATTTTGAAAAATTGGAGGAAAATTCGGCCAAAAATAGGTGGTCGCGACCGCGACCGTTTTATAAAGGAAATTGGTCGCACCCGCGACCCTGTATCATTCTGCATGAAAAATTGATTTTCAAACTTCCTGTGCATGGTTTTCTTGACTCGTTTCCAGCATGAACACTTCATTAATATGTCATATAATGCATGATATTATGTGTATCATTTGTGTTATGGAATTTCATGTTTAAGTTCTATAGGGGAGGTTTGTGTAATATTTTCATACTTTGATTTATACCTTGAATACTTGATCCTTACTACCTTATTTGATAAATTGAACATGTTATGATACTTATTAGTTGTAATTGCATGATTGACATTATTGGAACATACCATTCGTCTTAATTGGTTCATACGAGTCGAGTCTTACGTACACTTGTCCCTTGTTACACAGATCACGGTCTGGGAGATGAGGAGCACGCTCCATAGGGTGTATCCTTATTTCTCTTGGTTTGTAAAGGTGAGGTTATTTCTATATATATCGAACCCTACAACCTTATGTGAATTTTGGACCAAAATGTATACTTATATTTGTAGTTTTCTCGAAAATTCAATTGTTTCACTACTGATCGATCGTTATTGAACTGAAACATTGTTACTGTACTGAATTGATTGTTTTGGCGAGTATATTGTTCACTGTGGGCCCGAGGGTAGTGTATTGAGCCAACCGGGAAAGCGTGGGCTGACGGGCAACTCTTGCATTATCCTCACATTGTTGGGATACCCCTTGAATCCACTAGGAGATTAGTGGAGAAAGGAGTTCAGGGTATAGGGAATCATGAACCTTATGCTCACACTGATTAGATGGCGGGGCCTTGCAATCCCCCATCACCCGGAGGAAGAAGGATGGATTATTGAAATTGCTAATTGTGCACCGAAATGTATTGCTTGATCACTTAATCTATTAAAACTGAATTATTGTACACTGTCGGAGAAAGGTTGGAGAATTGCCCTCACTCGCCGGGCCACTGATTGATTGAACTGAATTGTACCGAATTGATTGAATTGTAAATTGATTAGTTGTATTCTCGGATGAGTATTGTATTATTAATGAACCTATATTGCTTTCCTTTATAAAATCTTACCCGAGAATTATAGCTTGCATGGTAATTGCGCTTTTAAATTATAAACCCCTCGCTCAGTCTTTCATATACTGACACCTCACATTTTCAGGTATTGCAGGTCGAATGCTAGGCGGGATTGAGTCGAGTTTTGCTTATTTTGGGGTTTAGCATCGTCTTTCTCATGTTTATGTACTTTATGGATACATTATAACTCTTATGAAATGTTTTGGGTATCTATATATATCATGACCTATACTTGAGACTTTGAGCATGTAATTATGGAAATATTGGTATGAAATGAAATGGGATCATGAAACGAATGTGTATTGATATGCTTTCGCTTTGTTAGGCATTGTTGTAAAAATTGAGGGTTAGCCCGACTAGCTAGTGTTTGTTTTTTTTTTCTGTCTCCCGTTCGCTATAAACTTGATTCATGTTTGGGTGCTCGTTCCATATGTGGATTGAACTATAGTGCGGGGGATGTGGCTAACTATGTAACAACCCAAAGACCCGCCGTTCGATATTGTCCGCTTTGGCCAAGGGTAGACCCCAAGCACCTCACGGTTTTACGTTTCGAGGCACTGGTATAACCCAGTGCACCCAAAAGGCCTCTACTCAGGGGAGAGGGATCCAGTACTTATAAAGCAGCTTCAAACCACTCTCCAATCCGATGTGGGACAAGCATCTTAGGCTATTACAGTCTTAAGGATGTAGCACCCCAGACGTAGGATACCACATCCCCCGCACTAGGACCCCGACCCGGTCATGAAATAGAAAGTCCATGCCCGAATCTGAATCATAACGAACGGGAGACCAACTCACACACTAGGCTAGGCGGATCTAACTTGACAAACTCAGAGTGCGGAAGCAATTAAATCAACATACTAAACAATTGACGGGTTCAACTAGCATAGATACCTAATCCCGAATATCAACATACATAACAGGTGACGGGTTCAACTAGTATAGATACCTAGTCCCGAATATCAATTCATAATCCAACATAATAAACAGCATAAGTATCATCAATATCTAATAACATCCAAATACTAGCTTACTAACCCCACATGGGTTTAACTCTAAGTAGAACATAAACATAATATGCAAGTGTGAAACATAAATACATAACATAAGTAAAGTATGCGACAAATGCCTCCTAACACCTACTAGACTGACAAGTGTGACTCCGAAGACTCACTTCCGCCTAGCTCAAGCCAAAAAGGAATCCTGCAAACAAAAAGATAAAATGAGGTGTCAGTCAACTGACTGAGTGAGGGGCTACCGCACACCCATAATATATATATAAAGAGCACAACACAGAATAAAAGGATGGACTCATGAACCGAGGATAGGTGTTACATACCAAAACATTTCGAAATAACCCGAATAGATATAAATATAAGTTTAGAAAGCATTTTTCATAAAGACTCTATCCTGATTCATGATTCCATACATAATAAATCAAATGCTCGGCGAGAACGAGCTTCCAACCTTTACTCCTCAGGACATAAAGCAAAATCGATCCATCCTCTACTCCAATGATGGAAGAGCCACGCGTTGGTCCTAACCATCTATAATAGAAACACTCACAAGGGGTAGCGAACCCACAAGTGCCCTCCCCGGCCTTAGCCGAAGGCTCAAGATACCACACCTTCCCTACAGCACGGGTCGCATGAAGATATCTCAAATGGAACTACACACAGACTGATCCCTGACGGCCCTATACCGTTCTAGGGCTGTCTATCCCATAGCTCCTTGGATCCACAACAGAATAGATCATAACATAACATACGCCAATCTTTCATGGCAATCTCGCTACAGAATTAAAACACAACTGTTTTTCCAAAATAGCTTACATATGCTTCGAAAGACTGGTTTTTATAAATATTCCCACGCTGCAGGGATAGCCCGCCCACGCAGGACTCATGCACTTACATTCCCACGCTGCAGGGATAGCCCGCCCACGCAGAATGCAAGCATAAGATCATAAACATATCATATTCAACACATACGTATTTATAGTAGGGTATACTCACATGCAAGGGTAGAAATCAGCATATAAAGGCCATAGGTCGCATAGCTATACAAAATCCTAAACCTCACCTTGTGCAAGTAGAGTCTGAGAGTGTGAAGGGCCAAACACTCTAAACCTCGGGCCCACCAGCACCACCAAACTCTGTGACAAGACATACAGAGACCCAGACTTAAACTCTATATGAACTAAGTAAGACGCACGGCGTATCAAGAGATGAATGATATGTAATATGGAATGAGGTGTACATATAGGTCACGTAGCATAGTTCATATATTCCACCAAGTCATGCAATTAACGAAGTATTAAGGTTGAACAAAGCATTTGAAATCATATTAAAGCATATAAGTCATAAAGCCATTCAAACGGATCAAGCAAACACGGAAAAGACAAGTGCAAAGTGTAACAGTACCTCCGGAACGGCCATTCCCATGCATAACTAATCATGGGAACGGTCATTCCCAGAAGCCACCTAGCGAGCATGGGAACGGCCGTTCCCATCTCAAGGCAAAAACGGGAACGGCCTTTCCCGTTCTCGCGTGCTGACATCAGCCTTGGCTGGAAGGGCCGTTCCGGGCACCAAGGCCAAACGGGAACGGCCGTTCCGGCTAGATCTGGGCGTCTGTCTTATGCAGATTCAAGAAAGCTTCGGGAAGAAGACAACCATGGCCGAAAATGGCCGATTTCACACCATTTAAACCATAAAATTTCCACGAAAATCATATATATCATCACATAAATCATGCTTATCACATAAATATCAATTTAGCTCAAGAACAAGGGTGATTTTGGCCAAAACTCATACAACCCATTTTCATGAAAATCAAACTCCAACCATGGCAAGATACATCCAAACTCACTCCTTATCATACCATTAACAACTATAGCACATATTCAACATGTAGAAACACATATTCATGCTCAAGAACTCAAGGATCCATCATATAAACCATATTATTTAAGTTTGGCATAAATCACCATTTTCACAAAACTTCCTCATATAAGCTCATACATCCAATTTCAGGCTAAGATTCATAGATAGAAATGAAATACACATCAAGGGAAATCCGTAGCTTACCTTGGTTCTTGACATGATGAAGAAACGAGGGAGATATGAGCTCTTAAAGGTGTAGGAAAGTCTTAGATCTTCATCCTCTCTTGAAGCTCTTCCATGGATGATATGATTTGTGTGAAGTGAAGATTAAAATGAAACTAGGTTAGGGTTTTATGGTATATATATGGTGGCTAAAAATTTCATTAGGGTTTCCAAGATATAATATAACTAGAGGCCTTATTAGGATTTGGGCTCAAATAAATGACTTTCGGCCCAATAGGTCAAGATTAAAAAGGTTCAAGGTCTAAACAGTTTCCGAAAAATATAAAGGAAATTACATTAGATCCGAATTACTGAATCAAGTGCAATGGTGGTGTCGGAATTTGATTTCGAATTCCCGAGCTCATATTGGTCTCGAATGACCCAAACTTACCTAACTTGAGTTAGGCCCAAAACACACAAATAGGTCCAAGTCCTATTTAAATCTAACTCAGAAAATTAATTTAAATTCATCCAAGTTCCATTCTTAAGTTGTCATGCAAGAATTCATATTTTACTATTTTGGATTTTAGTCAATTAAGTCACTTTTTCAATCAAAGTTGGAATTAAATAGATAAAAAGGGAATTAAATCACATAAGTGCGTAAGGTAAACTCTCTCGTGACGCATACCTGTATGATTTATCGGACGGGGCATCACAATCTCCCCCCCTTAGGAGAACCTGGTCCCCAGGTTCGCTACTCGGCTTCAGACAAACCTGGTCACAACTTCTTCATTGCCTCATTTATCTCCCAAGTTGGTTCCTTCGGTTTCTGTCCTTTCCAGAACCCGATCTTGAATCTCGTCCGGATACTTCACAATCATCAAGTCAGAAGTAAATTGTAATTATTCTATCGTAAGATCAGTCGACTCTTCATTGTAGAACCAACGTTTCTTCAAGGACGTCCCGTCCTTGCTTCTTGTAGTCCGCAATCATCGACGTGCATCGCAACCAAGACACACAGAGAGAATCTCATCTCTCAGCACAAAAGGTGAGAGAACCCCGTCTCTCAAACACAGAAAGCGAGAGAACCCCGTCTCTCGATCGCACAAGAGAGAACCCCGTCTCTCGAGCAGACAATTGAGAGAACCCCGTCTCTCAGCCTAAGTTGGATAGATTCCAGCATCTTCCAACATTCTAGTTCAAGAAATTCCAGCATTTCTCAAACCCCTAAATTCAAGAGAATCCAGCATCTCCTGAATATCTAAGTACAAGAGGATCCAACATCTCTCGTGCACAAAGCTTAGAAAGAATCCAGCATCTTTCTATCACATAAATTGAGAGAGTGAACATCTCCCAAGCACGTAATTAGAGAGAATTAAATCTTTATCACACTGAGAACAAGAGATTCTGACATCTCTCTAGCACATAAATACAATTATTTGAAGCACTTGTGCCTACGCACATCAAAATAGCACAGTTGAAAATTACAACAATCAACGCATATCACAATTAGCAACTATATTATATAATAATAAGATTCAAATCAACAATGTATGTATGCTCGTGCCATGAATGTTTATTGTACCTTCCATTGCGGCATTCTGATCCACCTCTGCTGCTTCCTCCTGTCTATCAAGGGCATATGCACGAGCCTGAATAGCTGACCTCTTCTTAGGACAGGTGCCCCTCATGTGATCAGCAGAACCACATACCAAGCATCTACCCAAATACCTCCAACACTTCTCCAATGGATGAAAGCCATGACTGTGAGAGCAACGAGCCTGAGTTGGGGCCGGTAAAACTGGAGGTGCTGTGGGAGGAGTAGTTCGGGGCTTCTTGTTGATAATGTCCTGTGGTCCGATGGGGGTACCGGAAACAACAGGTCCTTGTTGGCTCTTGATTTGAAGATGCCGCTCTCGTACTCGACGCTTCTTAGCTTTCGATCGATCACAACCAGAAATCTTATGCTTCGGTGACCCGCAACAGTAACAGCTCCCTAATCTCTCCCAACATGTATTGTGCACATGCGTGTTTCCTCCACAATAGGTGCACAACTGGAGTTCATTCCTCGGCTCTGAAGTACTCCCGGTCTCGTATCCCTTTCCACGGATTCTTTTACCTCGAGTCCCATCCGGATGGATTCCTCCTCCCATCGGAGAGTCCGAGTACACTCTCGTCCCAAGTCCGATCCCCGATGTATGTCCTCTTCTGTCCAACTCTCTCATGCCAACCTCCACCGCTAATGCTCCCTCAGTGACCTTCTCCCAAGTGCCCGTGTTCCCCTCAAGTACAAACTCCTTAAGTTCACTCCATAGACCTTCCAAGAAATGCCTAGCCTTCATCCAATCATTGGCCATGATGTGGGGTACAACCATACCCAACCTCTCAAACTCCTCCATGTAACCTTTAACTGTCCTATCCCCCTACTTCAACATGAAAAAGGCTTCCAATCTCTGCTTCTGTAGGGCGGCCGGTGTGAACCTCTTCCTAAACTCCAGAACGAACACATCCCATGTCAATCCTTCACCCCTTGCCCCAAAACTCTGAACAATTTCTCTCCACCATTGTTTTGCAGGCCCACGTAAAAGTAGAGAGGTAAGTCGTGCCATATTGTGAGTGCTGCGTGGCCACGCTTAAAATAATCCCTCTATCCCCGAAAGCCACTGACTGGCACAAATTTCATCACCTCCTTCGAATAGGGCAGGGTTGAAAGATTTGAACTCCAGATACATCCTTGCCACGGGGTTCATAGGTGGTAAGTCGGTTGAAAGTTGCCCTTGATTGTACAGATTGGGTTGAGAAGACTGACCGTAGGGTAGCATCCTGAAATGTCAACAATTACAACTCCTGTATATGCATGTCGGTTAGTAAATGCTCATGTCACATAATAAATCAATCATCAACATCAAAGGCAAGTAATGTTTCACATTATATAAATCCAGTAATGTGATGAGAATTCAAATGTATAGCTTATCAAACTGAGATGTTCATGAACACATAACCAAGTTGTCCTATGCCGTACAACCTAGGCAGACACAACACGACACTAGAGCTCGGTTTTACAACCTAGAGCGATACCACTTGAGGATGTAGCACCCCAGACGTAGGATACCACATCCCCCGCACTAGGACCCCGACCCGGTCATGAAATAGAAAGTCCATGCCCGAATCTGAATCATAACGAACGGGAGACCAACTCACACACTAGGCTAGGCGGATCTAACTTGACAAACTCAGAGTGCGGAAGCAATTAAATCAACATACCAAACAATTGACGGGTTCAACTAGTATAGATACCTAATCCCGAATATCAACATACATAATAGGTGATGGGTTCAACTAGCATAGATACCTAGTCCCGAATATCAATTCATAATCCAATGTAATAAACAACATAAGTATCATCAATATCTAATAACATCCAAATACTAGCTTACTAACCCCACACGGGTTTAAGTCTAAGTAGAACATAAACATAATCTGCAAGTGTGAAACATAAATACATAACATAAGTAAAGTATGCGACAAATGCATCTTAACACCTACTAGACTGACAAGTGTGACTCCGAAGATTCACTTCCGCCTAGCTCAAGCCAAAAAGGAATCCTGCAAATAAAAAGATAAAATGAGGTGTCAGTCAACTGACTGAGTGAGGGGGCTAACGCACACCCACAATATATATATAAAGAGCACATCACAGAATAAAAGGATGGACTCATGAACCAAGGATAGGTGTTGCATACCAAAACATTTTGAAATAACCCAAATAGATATAGATATAAGTTTAGAAAGCATTTTTCATAAAGACTCTATCCTGATTCATGATTCCATACATAACAAATCAAATACTCGGCGACAACGAGCTTCCAACCTTTACTCCTCAGGACATAAAACAAAATCAATCCATCCTCTACTCCAATGATGGAAGAGCCACGCGTTGGCCCTAACCATCTATAATAGAAAGACTCACAAGGGGTAGCGAACCCACAAGTGCCCTCCCCGGCGTTAGCCGAGTGCTCAAGATACCACACCTTCCCTACAGCACGGGTCGCGTGAAGATATCTCAAATGGAACTACACACAGACTGATCCCTGACGGCCCTATACCGTTCCAGGGTTGTCTATCTCGTAGCTCCTTGGATCCACAACAGAACAGATCATAACATAACATATGCTAATCTTTCATGGCAATCTCGCTACAGAATTAAAACACAACTGTTTTTCCAAAGTAGCTTACATGTGCTTCAAAAGACTGGTTTTTATAAATATTCCCATGCTGCAGGGACAGCCTGCCCACACAGGACTCACGCACTTACATTCCCACGCTGCAGGGATAGCCCGCCCACGTAGAATGCAAGCATAAGATCATAAACATATCATATTCAACACATACGTATTTATAGTAGGGTATACTCACATGCAAGGGTAGAAATCAGCATATAAAGGCCATAAGTCGCATAGCTATATAAAATCCTAAACCTCACCTTCTGCAAGTAGAGTCTGAGAGTGTGAAGGGCCAAACACTCTAAACCTCGGGCCCACCGGCACTACCAAACTCGATGACAAGACATACAGAAACCCAGACTTAAACTCTATATGAACCAAGTAAGACGCACGGCATATCAAGAGATGAATGATATGTAATATGGAATGAGGTGTACACATAGGTCACGTAGCATAGTTCATATATTCCACCAAGTCATGCATTAACGAAGTATTAAGGTTTAACAAAGCATTTGAAATCATATTAAAGCATATAAGTCATAAACAATTCAAACGGATGAAGCAAACACAGAAAAGTGTAATAGTAGCTCCGGAACGACTATTCCCTTGCATAACTAATCATGGGAACGGTCATTCCCAGAAGCCACCTAGCGAGCATGGGAATGTCGTTCCCATCTCAAGGCAAAAACGGGAACGACCCTTCCCGTTCTCGCGTGCTGACATCAGCCCTTGGCGGGAAGGGCCGTTCCGGGCACCAAGGCCAAACGGGAACGGCTGTTCCGGCTAGATCTGGGCGTCTGTCTTGTGCAGATTCAGGCAAGCTTCGGGAAGAAGACAACCATGGCCGAAAATGGCCGATTTCACACCATTTAAACCATAAAATTTCCACGAAAATCATATATATCATCACATAAATCATGCTTATCACGTAAATATCAATTTAGCTCAAGAACAAGGGTGATTTTGGCCAAAACTCATACAACCCATTTTCATGAAAATCATGCTTCAACCATAGCAAGATGCATCCAAACTCACTCCTTATCATACCATTAACAACTATAACACATATTCAACATGGAGAAACACATATTCATGCTCAAGAACTCAAGGATCCATCATATAAACCATATTCTTTAAGTTGGGCATAAATCACCATTTTCACAAGACTTCCTCATATAAGCTCATACATTCAATTTCATGCTAAGATTCATAGATAGAAATGAAATACACATCAAGGGAAATCCGTAGCTTACCTTGGCTCTTGAAATGATGAAGAAACAAGGGAGATATGAGCTCTTGAAGGTGTAGGAAAGTCTTAGATCTTCATCCTCTCTTGAAGCTCTTCCATGGATGATATGATTTGTGTGAAGTGAAGATTAAAATGAAGCTAGGTTAGGGTTTTATGGTATATATATGGTGGCTAAAGATTTTCCAAGATATAATATGAGGCTAGAGGCCTTATTAGGATTTGGGCTCAAATAAATGACTTTCGGCCCAATAGGTCAAGATTAAAAAGGTTCAAGATCTAAACGGTTTCCGAAAAATATAAAGTAAATTACATTAGATCCAAATTACTGAATCAAGTCCAATGGTGGTGTCGGAATTCGAATTCGAATTCCCGAGCTTATATTGGTCTCGAACGACCCAAACTTACCTAACTTGAGTTAGGACCAAAACACACAAATAGGTCCAAGTCCTATTTAAATCTAACTCCGAAAATTAATTTAAATTCATCCAAGTTCCATTCTTAAGTTGTCATGCAAGAATTCATATTTTACCATTTTGGATTTTAGTCAATTAAGTCACATTTTCAATCAAAGTTGGAATTAAATAGATAAAAAGGGAATTAAATCACATAAGTGCATAAGGTAAACTCTCTCGTGACGCATACCTGTATGATTTATCGGACGGGGTGTCACAACCTAGCATTCCGGGTGCTACATCCTAAGGTGGTATCAGAGCACCGGTTGCAAAACCGCGGTTCTAGTGTCGTGTCATGTGAGTTTAAGTCGTACGACATAGGATTATTTGATTAATTAAGAGTCTTGCATCTTATTTGAGTATGCTTGAACCTATTGGAATTATTTAAATTTACTTGGAATTATTTGAATTATTTGAGTTATGTGACTTATGTGTATTATGAGTTTTATTGCACTCATTTGCACTTGTTAATCGACTATGCATGTACAGTGTTTGAATTTCAGGATGCCACTTGGTCGCCCTCGTAGAGAGCATTCTCCGGGACATAGGCATCATCGCCATGACCATTCTCCTCCACCTCCACCCCCTCAAGCTCAACCTCAGGACTTCTTGAATTCTATAGTTCAGTTAATAGATCAGAGGTTGCGAGATTATCTGCCTCCAGCACCACCAGTTCCTCCACCACCACCGGCCCCAATTTCAGCTATTCAAAGGAAATGATATGCAAGCCGAGCAATGGCTTAAGGAAGTTGAAAGAACTTGGAACCTCATTCCTTGTGACTAGAGGGAAAAGGCTCGGTGTACACTTACTTTAATTCAAGGGGAGGCTTATTCTTGGTGGGAAAGTACTAAAATCGTTTTGGATGCCGCCAGGGTGGAAGTTACGTGGGAAGTATTTGTGAGGGAATTCAAGAATAAATTTATTCCACCTTCTTCTCGTACCCCGAAGACTTAAGGAATTTACGGAGCTTAAACAAGGAGGAAGATCAGTTGCCGAGTATATAGCCGAGTTCGAAAGGTTGTCCAAGTATGCACCTAATATTGCAGGAGATGATTTTCACAAAGCAATGCAATTTGTTCAAGGTTTGAGGCCGGATATTCAAGCAGCAACTGAAGCCGTCAATACTTGTACTTGGAAGCAGGGGCGGATCCAGAAATTTTTATTAGCCGGGGCTAAAAATTCCTAGGTCTCAATATATTAAAAAAGTAATAATAACTTGACACTACAATTCATAGATTATAATTGTTTTCGACGATTTGTATTCCTTTCAATTTGCTCCCACCATTTTTTTCAAAACTAAAGTCTTTACATACAGATACTAATATGGTCTCTTATTTGAAAAAAAAAAAACTAAAATTTATTTCGGGATTATAATATCCACTATCGAAGGTGTAGTAATTAATCCTTTTGGTAAATTATAGTTAGGTAAGTTAAAATAAAAATAGTTAAATAAAAAAAAACTATTAAGTCTTTTATATTCAAAATTGAGATTCGAATTTACAACATTTTATTAAAATAATATGTATTGAAAATTAGAGTTTTTTGTGATATTAATTTGACAGAGTTAGGTTTTTATTAGAATTATCGACGTGATATGATATTTTTATCTCTCTAATATTATATGATATATTATCTATATATTAAGATACATTACACTAATTTTTCCATGCATAAAAACACAATACAATTGATTTTTTCATAAAGTGACCGATCATAGCAAAGTTTTCACACTTTTAATTATTTTCATATTCTAAACTTGAATTATATCTAATATAATATATAAATATAACATTTATTATATATAATAGCTAATAAATTGTATACTTTTAAAAATATTAATTTATTTATTTTCAATTATATATATATATATTAAAAATTAAATTTGAGTGGGTTAGTGAAGTGGGGTGGGGTGGGGTGGGGTGGGGTGGGGGTGGGGGGTACGGTGGGAGTCCCCCCTTGGCCTTAACTGGCTCCGCCAGTGCTTGGAAGAAAGCTACTTTAAAGGCTTTAAAGGTTGAAGACTCGGTTAATGCACAGAGATCATCTACCTATCGGTCGGGACAAGGTTCAAGATCGGGATCAAGAGCAGGTTACAATTCGGGCAAGAGGCCAGTTACTTACGAGATAGCCCCTCCACAACCGAAGGGCCCGGTAAAGAAATTCAAGCAACAAGGACCGGTCCAGAAGGCTCCTCAGCCTCCTACTTTGCCACCACCACCCGAGAAACCTAAGTGTTCATTATGTGGACAACCTACTCATCATTATGATAATTGCAGAAGACGTCTCGGGTTATGTTTGATATGTGGAAATGCCGATCAGAAGGTGCATACGTGTCCAGATCATCGGGATCAGCCTGCTGGGGGTCAGAGGCCTTTGATTAGTGTAGCACCCCTATAAACTACAACCCCGCACCGTAGTATCTCCCGGGTGGATGTGAGGCCTAGTACCTGAGAAACACTCCGGTGAACAGACAGTGCTATACAATATCAGAGTATTAAAAGACTGCAGTGGAAATTTTGATAATTTAAAACTTTTGAAACTATGATAGGGGAATACAATAAACAAGCCAGTAATGGCATAGCATAGATGTCAAAGGAAGTGACCATGTAATGGCCGTAATAGGTAATTACAAGCTCGTAAGTATAACTTATTCTAAAGAACCTTGAACTATCATGCCAAACGAAAAGACACACTAGGCATCAAGATACCTTCTAATAAGCGTCTCTTGAACCTGAAACCATGATTTATAGAGTACGAGGGTTAGTCAAAGTGACTAAGTGAGGAGGGTAGTTGGAACTACATATATACGTATAGATATATTTGAAAAAGGTGTTTGACTATATAAGTTGGAGTTGGAAACTATTAGTGAAACAGTAGGTTGATAGTATTATACCGGAAATCAATAAAATAATAATCAATACAAATATTTGGTTCATATTTATTTTGATAAAAAAGGAAATAAGGGATTGGGTATCGGATTCTTAAAAATATGAACCGTATGACAATAAAGTATTAATGCCTTGCAAGTAGGCGTTCTCCATCCTTTACTCCTTAAATAGAATGAAATCAGAAATAACAGAATCAATCCAGCCTTCTTCCTCCATCATCTGTCGGGAGCAACCCCTCCAGATCCATGTACAGATAGAGGGAGGGACGTACCTTTCCTGTCACTTAATGTGGAATAACTAACCTCCAGTTAAACCAACATTAAGATCAGATTTGGCGGCAGGTGTAGTAATAGACGATGGCCCTTGCCACCCGACTATTAGTTCTACCGTACCACCGGACCCAACAGATACAGATACAGATACAGATCTTGCATATTGGATACAGAATTTAGTTACATTATACCAATACTCGCCAAAACGGATTTGAGTATGATATGTTTGTAACATATACTTAAACAAGGATTTTGTTTTGTATAATAGGATAATAGGTATCCTTATATCAGATATTTTCCCAGGAAGGGGATACTACTATAATTAGGGAAAATACGACTGAACCCTTATTAGGATAAATAATAAAATGTTTTATATGTAGACTCATGGTCCCAGTTGAAAATATTTTAACCTCACCTCCTACGATAGAGAATCAAGTAAAGTATTCGGGGTTCCACTGTCCAGACCTAGTTCCTGAAAATAGTGAACTACTACGGACTTAGAGAACTAAGTTCTTTCTATACTAATGAGCACATGAATGAGTACAATTAAAGTATGTTGTAACAAGAAGTAGCAGTAAATGTACGGGAAATTTGGTAATCTAGAATTGAAATATTATTGTAAAATACACTGATACCAAAGCCATACAACCGAATTAACCAAGAAATTCTTATTCAAATTATGAATCCAAATTAAGGTTTATTTTTGATAAAGGTAAACCCGATTTTGAAAACGTTATTTAATCCCCGACTTTGAAATCCTTAGACAAAAGGTCTTTCATAAAAATCCAAATTTTATTTTATATTAATTCTTGAAATTACTACATGATATTGTTGGTCAAAGTTCATACTTAAAGCCAAAAGTCAAAGTTACTATTGAAAAACGGTTACAATTTAAACATAGGGGATTAAATGTTCTTAAACATTAGATTTAACACATTCCTACACACATTACACACATACACGGTTCACACACTACACACATTGTTCAAGAAATCTAAGAACATGTTCTTGATCATATTCAAGTATTCATAAAATGTTCTACACATGCTTGATTATATTCATATTCATAACATAAGATTTGAAGTATAATATAGCAAAATATATAAACTTTCCATGAAAAATAATTCATAATTAAATTTCCTAAGCATGAATTTATTCAAATATTTAAGAACATGCTTATGAATGTATGAACACATATTTAAAATATTCCCTAAAATAAACATGCATTTATTTAAATAAACTCCTAAATTAAATTCCTAAATCATTAAATATAAATTCCTAGAACATAATTCCCTATCATGAATTTCTAAACATAATTTAAAGCAAATAAAATATCATTTAAATTGCATAATTTAAATATAAAATAAGACATAAATTAAAGCATGAATTAAAACACAAAAACTAACCTTGAGAGACTTTGGAAGGGTGTGTGTGGCGTGTGGTTTTGAGGGGATAAGAGAGTGATTTTGTGTGTTGGGAATCAATCTCTAAGGGGGCATTTATAGGTAGGAACTAAGGATCTAAGTGCAATTTCTAAAAGTATTTAAGAAATGTGGAGATTTCTAAATCACACAAATGTATGGAATTTATGTAGGAAATGTGGAAGATTTTAAGATCCTACATCTTGCATTCTATTTAGAAGGAAATGTGGAGGATTATGAATCATTAGAAATATGTAGAGAATATGTAGGAAATGTGTAGGATTTTAGATCATATATTTTAACTTTCTAATTTTAGAAGTTGCTATTTTAGGAAAGTGATGTCATGAATGATGTCATAGTAAATAGAATAAATATAAAATAATATAAAATTTATTCAAGAGTCGAGAGACGAGAACTTCAAGTAGTGAAATAATGAAAGAATGAGTGAAAAATAAGCTTCGTTATGATTATAAATGTGGAATATTTAGGTTTATCGTTTACAAGTCATGAACGTTAAAGATGATGAAAATCATGATAAAATTATTTAAACGAAGCTATGATGAAGTAATTATCATAGTTTAGAGAAAAATTCAAGAAACATTTTAAGTATAATTTTGAGTATTGAATGAAAGCTAATTATTTAAAATAAAATGATAATTTTTAAAAAGAAAAATATTTATAAAATATTCTATGGTTGGAATCAAGTTTTGGTAAATGTATAAAAATTCATAAAATAATTCAAGGATCGTTTTGACTATAATATTGAATATCAAAAAGTGTACGGATAAAAAGTTGTTTTACGGTGTGAATAATGACTAGGGTTTTTGGACGGTTTTCGATACTACGAGAGCTATGATGAGAACTAGGGTTCACGAAAGATATTAAAATTCATGAAATAATGTGAGGACTTATTTGATTATGATATTGGATAGGTGAAGTGTCTCGGGGAGATAATGTAGAATTTCAGGCAAAATTTAAGAACTCAAAGGCATTTTTGGAATTTTTGTCATAAAATTTTCAGAAAAAGTTTTGAGATATAAGGAATAGGTTCAGGTACTAAAAAGAGTTGAGTGCCACGCCCCTTGAGGTTTTCATGGAATGATACCGATATATTTACTCGATAAAGGAAGTAAAATGTATATAAAGGCACATAATTCACATAAAATACAATGCGGGAAAGGATCGAGATTATAAACGCTTTTCGTTAACCCATTACTTACCTTTCCCAACCCGGCCCAGGTTAGAGTTGTTACAATCCTTCCCCCTTAAAAAGAATCTGTCCTCAGATTCTTATTTTGCCATAAAATTATTTTGGTAGTATTTTTCATCCTTTTCTAGGATGACTTCATAAACTAGAGGGTAGTAATGGTTACTAGCCCAGACGGGCAGTGTTTATATGTATCGTAATGGCCTAAATCCCTAAAAAAATATTCAGAAAATAAGCATATAATTTTAATGCAATGAATGAATGCATGATGCCCGGGTCATAGGACCTTAACTGGCGTGTGAAGAATGTGTACCGTACCCTTCACATTACTTGAAGGTTTGGGATGCATATCTCCATCCACAGCATAGGCCCTGCCTTTTCCTAATGGATTTCTTGGAGTTTCGACAATAGTTTTTCCTCTCTTTGGTTACCCTTGTTTGGCTTTCTTTGGGCATTCATGGATCTGGTGTTCATCACTACCACATTGCAAACATAAGCCGGCCTTTTTCCAGCAATTCTCTTCAGTATGTCTTGGTCCGTAACAAAATTCACAAATAATTTCGTCTTGGATCTTTAGGGGTACTTGCGAGGATTGTTGTTGGGCATGCCTAGGTTTCTTCTTTTGCATATGAGCAATTTGGTTGGCAACTCGTTTCTCTCCTTGTGGTAGTTTGTCGTTAGTTGGGTCTTGATGTTTTGAATTCAGACGAATACTCTTGTGTACTGCCTCAATGTTTAGGGCCTTATCCACAGCCCGGGTATATCCCTCAATATCCAAAGGAGCTAATGCCCATCGTAGGTCCGGTTTCAATCCGTCAACAAATCTCTTTGTTTTGCGACGCTCGTCACTCAAGATGTGTGGTGCATATTGTATTGACCTAACAAACTTGGCCTCATATTCGGCTACTGGCATATACCCTTGTACTAAATTCATGAACTCGGCCTCTCGAGCATCCCTGGTTACTTGAGGAATGTACTTATGCTGAAATTCCCTTATAAACTCAATCCAATTATTTTGAACTCCGGTATCCAACCATCTCTGCTTGACATGCATTCACCAACTTAATGCCGCCTCTTCCAATAAGAAGGTTGCATATTGTACTTGTTTTGGATCTTCAGGGTAAATATCCATTGCCTCATTTATCTTTTCAAGGCTTGCAATCCAATTTTCTGCCTTAAGGTCATTGGGTTCCCCGAAGAACTTTGGTGGATTCAACTGAAGGAACTTTTCCAATGTTCTTTCATTTCCAAGATTAGGTACTGGCACGTATGTCTGCATGAATTGTCTAAAGGCCTCTGCTATATCTAGTGCTCCTATGGGAGTCGTTGTAGCTGATGGTGTCTGATTGCGTGGGGCTCTTGGTGGTGACATTATGATGCTAGAATCCCAATCGCATTGGAAAATATAATGCATGGAGATTAAATAATGATTCATAGATTGGCACAAAGTAATAAATCCAAGTATAACACTGAAGTTATAAACACATAATATGCACAAGGAATTAGCATGATGCACTAACGGCCCTATTGGTATCTTGCAGCAATTCTTAAGACTCAAGATATGAATATGCAGAGGAGCAACAATAAAGCATTTTAAAGTGTTGTATTTTTGAAAGACTTAAATTTTTCAAAGAGCACCTAGGATACTAGAGTAACCCGGTTGCTCTGATACCACTTTAGTTGTAGCGCCCCTATACACTACAACCCGGCACCGTAGTATCTCCCGGGTGGATGTGAGGCCTAGTACCCGACAAACACTCCGGCGAACAGGCAGTGCTATACAATAACAGAGTATTAAAACACTGCAGCAGAAATTTTGATAATTTAAAACTTTTGAAACTATGATAGGGGAATACCATAAACAAGCCAGTAATGGCGTAGCATAGATGTCAAAGGAAGTGACCATGTAATGACCGTAATAGGTAATTACAAGCTCGTAAGTATAACTTATTCTAAAGAACCTTGAACTATCATGCCAAACGAAAAGACACACTAGGCTTCAAGATACCTTTTACTAAGCGTCTGTTGAACCTGAAACCACGATTTATAAAGTACGAGGGTTAGTCAAAGTGACTAAGTCAGGGGGTAGTTGGAACTACATATATACGTATAGATATATTTGAAAAAGGTGTTTGACTATATAAGTTGGAGTTGGAAACTGTTAGTGAAACAGTAGATTGATAGTATTATACCGGAAATCAATAAAATAATAATCAATACAAATGTTTGGTTCATATTTATTTTGATAAAAACGGAAATAAGGGATTGGGTATCAGATTCTTGAAAATATGAACCGTATGACAATAAAGTATTAATGCCCTGCAAGTAGGCATTCTCCATCCTTTACTCCTTAAATAGAAAGAAATCAGAAATAACAGAATCAATCCAGCCTTCTTCCTCCATCATCTGTCGGGAGCAACACCTCGAGATCCAGGTACAGATAGAAGGAGGGACGTACCTTTCCTGTCACTTAATGTAGAATAACTAACCTCCAGTTAAACCAACATTAAGATTAGATTTGGCGGCAGGTATAGTAATAGACGATGGCCCTTGCCACCCGACTATTAGTTCTACCGTACCACCGGACCCAACAGATGCAGATACAGATCTTGCATTTTGGATACAGAATTTAGTTACATTATACCAATACTCGCCAAAACGGATTTGAGTATGATATGTTTGTAACTTATACTTAAACAAGGATTTTGTTTTGTATAATAGGATAATAGGTATCCTTATATCAGATATTTTCCCAGGAAGGGGATACTACTATAATTAGGGAAAATAAGACTGAACCCTTATTAGGATAAATAATAAAATATTTTATTTGTAGACTCATGGTCCCAGTTGAAAATATTTTAACCTCACCTGCTACGATAGAGAATCAAGTAAAGTATTCGGGGTTCCACTGTCCAGACCTAGTTCCTGAAAGTAGTGAACTACTACGGACTTAGAGAACTAAGTTCTTTCTATACTAATGAGGCACATGAATGAGTACAATTAAAGCATATTGTAACAAGGAGTAACAGTAAATGTACGGGAAATTTGGTAATCTAGAATTGAAATATTATTGTAAAACACACTGATACCAAAGTCATACAACCGAATTAACCAAGAAATTCTTATTCAAATTATGAATTCAAATTAAGGTTTATTTTAATAAAGGTAAACCCGATTTTGAAAACATTATTTAATCCCCGACTTTGAAATCGTTAGACAAAAGTCCTTTCTTAAAAATCCAAATTTTATTTTATATTAATTCTTCAAATTACTACATGATATTATTGGTCAAAGTTACTATTGAAAAACGGTTACTATTTAAACATAGGGGATTAAATGTTCTTAAACATTAGATTTAACACATTCCTACACACACTACACACATTGTTCAAGAACTCTAAGAACATGTTCTTGATCATATTCAAGTATTCATAAAATGTTCTACACATGCTTGATTATATTCATATTCATAACATAAGATTTGAAGTATAATATAGCAAAATATATAAACTTTCCATGAAAAATAATTCATAATTAAATTTCCTAAGCATGAGTTTATTCAAATATTTAAGAACATGCTTATGAATGTATGAACACATATTTAAAATATTCCCTAAAATAAACATGCATTTATTTAAATAAACTCCTAAATTAAATTCCTAAATCATTAAATATAAATTCCAAGAACATAATTCTTATCATGAATTTCTAAACATAATTTAAACCAAATAAAATATCATTTAAATTGCATAATTTCAATATAAAATAAGACATAAATTAAAGCATGAATTAAAACACAAAAACTAACCTTGAGAGAGTTTGGAAGGGTGTGTGTGGCGTGTGGATTTGAGGGGAGAAGAGAGTGATTTTGTGTGTTGGGAATGAATCTCTAAGGGGGTATTTATAGGTAAGAACTAAGGATCTAAGTGCAATTTCTAAAAGTATGTAAGAAATGTGGAGATTTCTAAATCAAACAAATGTATGGAATTTATGTAGGAAATGTGGAAGATTTTAAGATCCTACATCTTGCATTCTATTTAGAAGGAAATGTGGAGGATTATGAATCATTAGAAATATGTTGAGAATATGTAGGAAATGTGTAGGATTTTAGATCATATATTTTAACTTTCTAATTTTAGAAGTTGCTATTTTAGGAAAGCGATGTCATGAATGATGTCATAGTAAATAGAATAAATATAAAATAATATAAAATTTATTCAAGAGTCGAGAGACGAGAACTTCAAGTAGTAAAATAATGAAAGAATGAGTGAAAAATAAGCTTCGTTATGATTATAAATGTGGAATACTTAGGTTTTTCGTTTACAAGTCATGAACGTTAAAAATGATGAAAATCATGATAAAATAATATAAACGAAGCTATGATGAAGTAATTATCATAGTTTAGAGAAAAATTCAAGAAACATTTTAAGTATAATTTTGAGTATTTAATGAAAGCTAATTATTTAAAATAAAATGATAATTTTTAAAAAGAAAAATATTTATAAAATATTCTACGGTTCAAATCAAGTTTTGGTAAATGTATAAAAATTCATAAAATAATTCAAGGATCGTTTTGACTATAATATTGAATATCAAAAAGTGTACGGATAAAAAGTTGTTTTACGGTGTGAATAATGACTAGGGTTTTTGGACGGTTTTCGATACTACGAGAGCTATGATGAGAACTAGGGTTCACGAAAGATATTAAAATTCATGAAATAATGTGAGGACTTATTTGATTATGATATTGGATAGGTGAAGTGTCTCGGGGAGATAATCTAGAATTTCAGGCAAAATTTAAGAACTCAAGGGCAGTTTTGGAATTTTTGTCATAAAATTTTCAGAAAAAGTTTTGAGATATAAGGAATGGGTGCAGGTACTAAAAAGAGTTGAGTGCCACGCCCCCTGAGGTTTTCATGGAATGATACCGATATATTTACTCGATAAAGGAAGTAAAATGTATATAAAGGCACATAATTCACATAAAATGCAATGCGGGAAAGGATCGAGATTATAAACGCTTTTGGTTAACCCTTTACTTACCTTTCCCAACCCGGCCCAGGTTAGGGCTGTTACAATCCTTCCCCGTTAAAAAGAATCTGTCCTCAGATTCTTATTTTGTCATAAAATAATTTTGGTAGTATTTTTCATCATTTTCTAGGATGACTTCATAAACTAGAGGGTAGTAATGATTACTAGCCCAGAAGGGCAGTGTTTATGTGTATCGTAATGACCTAAATCCCTAAAAAAATATTCAGAAAATAAGCAAATAATTTTAATGCAATGAATGAATGCATGATGCCAGGGTCATAGGACCTTAACTGGCGTGTGAAGAATGTGTACCGTACCCTTCACATTACTTGAAGCTTTGGGATGCACGTCTCCATCCACAGCCTAGGCCCTGCCTTTTCCTAATGGATTTCTTGGAGTTTCGACAATAGTTTTTCCTCTCTTTGGTTGCCCTTGTTTGGCTTTCTTTGGGCATTCACGGATCTGGTGTTCATCACTACCACATCGTAAACATAAGTCGGCCTTTTTCCAGCAATTCTCTTCAGTATGTCTTGGTCCGTAACAAAATTCACAAATAATTTCGTCTTGGATCTTTAGGGGTACTTGCGAGGATTGTTGTTGGGCATGCCTAGGTTTCTTCTTTTGCATATAAGCAATTTGGTTGGCAACTCGTTTCTCTCCTTGTGGTAGTTTGTCGTTAGTTGGGTCTTGATGTTTTGAATTCAGACGAATACTCTTGTGTACTGCCTCAATGTTTAGGGCCTTATCCACAGCCCGGGTATATCCCTCAATATCCAAAGGAGCTAATGCCCGTCGTAGGTCCGGTTTCAATCCATCAACAAATCTCTTTGTTATGCGACGCTCGTCACTCAAGATGTGTGGTGCATATTGTATTAACCTAGCAAACTTGGCCTCATATTCGGCTACTGACATATACCCTTGTACTAAATTCATGAACTCGGCCTCTCGAGCATCCCTGGTTACTTGAGGATTGTACTTATACTGAAATTCCCTTATAAACTCAATCCAATTATTTTGAACTCCGGTATCCGACCATCTCTGCTTGACATGCTTTCACCAACTTAATGCCGCCTCTTCCAATAAGAAGGTTGAATGTTGTACTCGTTTTCGATCTTCGGGGTAAATATCCATTGCCACATATATCTTTTCAAGGCTTGCAATCCAATTTTCTGCCTTAAGGTCATTGGGTTCCCCCAAGAACTTTGGTGGATTCAACTGAAGGAACTTTTCCAAAGTTCTTTCATTTCCAAGATTAGGTACTGGCACGTATGTCTGCATGAATTGTCTAAAGGCCTCCGCTATATCTAGTGCTCCTGTGGGAGTCGTTGTGGCTGATGGTGTCTGATTGCGTGGGGCTCTTGGTGGTGACATTATGATGCTAGAATCACAATCGCATTGGAAAATATAATGCATGGAGGTTAAATAATGATTCATAGATTGGCACAAAGTAATAAATCCAAGTATGACACTGAAGTTATAACCACATAATATGCACAAGGAATTAACATGATGCACTAACGGCCCCATTGGTATCTTGTAGCAATTCTTAAAACTCAAGATATGAATATGCAGAGGAGCAACAATAAAGCATTTTAAAGTGTTATATTTTTGAAAGACTTAAATTTTTGAAAGAGCACCTAGGATACTAGAGTAACCCGATTGCTCTGATACCACTTTAGTTGTAGCGCCCCTATACACTACAACCCCGCACCGTAGTATCTCCCAGGTGGATGTGAGGCCTAGTACCCGAGAAACACTCCGGCGAACAGACAGTGCTATACAATATCAGAGTATTAAAACACTGTAGCGGAAATTTTGATAATTTAAAACTTTTGAAACTATGATAGGGGAATACAATAAACAAGCCAGTAGTGGCATAGATGTCAAAGGAAGTGACCATGTAATAGCTGTAATGGGTAATTACAAGCTCGTAAGTATAACTTATTCTAAAGAACCTTGAACTATCATGCTAAACGAAAAGACACACTAAGCTTCAAGATACCTTCTAGTAAGCGTCTGTTGAACCTGAAACCATGATTTATAAAGTACGAGGGTTAGTCAAAAGTGACTAAGTGAGGGGGGTAGTTGGAACTACATATATACGTATAAATATATTTGAAAAAGGTGTTTGACTATATAAGTTGGAGTTGGAAACTGTTAGTGAAACAGTAGATTGATAGTATTATACCGGAAATCAATAAAATAATAATCAATACAAATATTTGGTTCATATTTATTTTGATAAAAAGGGAAATAAGGGATTGGGTATCAGATTCTTGAAAATATGAACCGTATGACAATAAAGTATTAATGCCCTGCAAGTAGGCGTTCTCCATCCTTTACTCCTTAAATAGAAAGAAATCAGAAATAGCAGAATTAATCCAGCCTTCTTCCTCCATCATCTGTCGGGAGCAACCCCTCGAGATCCAGGTACAGATAGAGGGAGGGACGTACCTTTCCTGTCACTTAATGTGGAATAACTAACCTCCAGTTAAACCAACATTAAGATTAGATTTGGCGGCAGGTATAGTAATAGACGATGGCCCTTGCCACCCGACTATTAGTTCTACCGTACCACCGGACCCAACAGATACAGATACAGATCTTGCATTTTGGATACAGAATTTAGTTACGTTATACCAATACTCGCCAAAACGGATTTGAGTATGATATGTTTGTAACTGATACTTAAACAAGGATTTTGTTTTGTATAATAGGATAATAGGTATCCTTATATCAGATATTTTCCCAGGAAGGGGATACTACTATAATTAGGGAAAATAAGACTGAACCCTTATTAGGACAAATAATAAAATATTTTATATGTAGACTCTTGGTCCCAGTTGAAAATATTTTAACCTCACTTGCTACGATAGAGAATCAAGTAAAGTATTCGGGGTTCCACTGTCTAGACCTAGTTCCTGAAAGTAGTGAACTACTACGGACTTAGAGAACTAAGTTCTTTCTATACTAATGAGGCACATGAATGAGTACAATTAAAGCATGTTGTAATAAGGAGTAACAGTAAATGTACGGGAAGTTTGGTAATCTAGAATTGAAATATTATTGTAAAACACACTGATACTAAAGTCATACAACCGAATTAACCAAGAAATTCTTATTCAAATTATGAATCCAAATTAAGGTTTATTTTTAATAAAGGTAAACCCGATTTTGAAAACGTTATTTAATCCCTGACTTTGAAATCGTTAGACAAAAGTCCTTTCATAAAAATCCAAAATCTTATTTTATATTAATTCTTGAAATTACTACATGATATTATTGGTCAAAGTTCATCCTTAAAGCCAAAAGTCAAAGTTACTATTGAAAAACGGTTATTATTTAAACATAGGGGATTAAATGTTGTTAAACATTAGATTTAACACATTCCTACACACACTACACACATACACGGTTCACACACTACACACATTGTTCAAGAACTCTACGAACATGTTCTTGATCATATTCAAGTATTCATAAAATGTTCTACACATGCTTGATTATATACATATTCATAACATAAGATTTGAAGTACAATATAGCAAAATATATAAACTTTCCATGAAAAATAATTCATAATTAAATTTACTAAGCATGAATTTATTCAAATATTTAAGAACATGCTTATGAATGTATGAACACATATTTAAAATATTCCCTAAAATAAACATGCATTTATTTAAATTAACTCCTAAATTAAATTCCTAAATCATTAAATATAAATTCCTAGAACATAATTCCCTATCATGAATTTCTAAACATAATTTAAAGCAAATAAAATATCATTTAAATTGCATAATTTAAATATAAAATAAGACATAAATTAAAGCATGAATTAAAACACAAAAACTAACCTTGAGAGTGTTTGGAAGGGTGTGTGTGGCGTGTGGTTTTGAGGGGAGAAGAGAGTGATTTTGTGTGTTGGGAATGAATCTCTATGGGGGTATTTATAGTTAGGAACTAAGGATCTAAGTGCAATTTCTAAAAGTATGTAAGAAATGTGGAGATTTCTAAATCAAACAAATGTATGGAATTTATGTAGGAAATGTGGAAGATTTTAAGATCCTACATCTTGCATTCTATTTAGAAGGAAATGTGGAGGATTATGAATCATTAGAAATATGTAGAGAATATGTAGGAAATGTGTAGGATTTTAGATCATATATTTTAACTTTCTAATTTTAGAAGTTGCTATTTTAGGAAAGCGATGTCATGAATGATGTCATAGTAAATAGAATAAATATAAAATAATATAAAATTTATTCAAGAGTCGAGAGACGAGAACTTCAAGTAGTAAAATAATGAAAGAATGAGTGAAAAATAAGCTTCGTTATGATTATAAATGTGGAATATTTAGGTTTTTCGTTTACAAGTCATGAACGTTAAACATGATGAAAATCATGATAAAATTATATAAACGAAGCTATGATGAAGTAATTATCATAGTTTAGAGAAAAATTCAAGAAACATTTTAAGTATAATTTTGAGTATTGAATGAAAGCTAATTATTTAAAATAAAATGATAATTTTTAAAAAGAAAAATATTTATAAAATATTCTACGGTTGGAATCAAGTTTTGGTAAATGTATAAAAATTCGTAAAATAATTCAAGGATCGTTTTGACTATAATATTGAATATCAAAAAGTGTACGGATAAAAAGTTGTTTTACAGTGTGAATAATGACTAGGGTTTTTGGACGGTTTTCGATACTACGAGAGCTATGATGAGAACTAGGGTTCACGAAAGATATTAAAATTCATGAAATAATGTGAGGACTTATTTGATTATGATATTGGATAGGTGAAGTGTCTCGGTGAGATAATCTAGAATTTCAAGCAAAATTTAAGAACTCAAGGGCAGTTTTGGAATTTTTGTCATAAAATTTTCAGAAAAAGTTTTGAGATATAAGGAATAGGTTCAGGTACTAAAAAGAGTTGAGTGCCACGCCCCCTGAGGTTTTCATGGAATGATACCGATATATTTACTCGATAAAGAAAGTAAAATGTATATAATGGCACATAATTCACATAAAATGCAATGCGGGAAAGGATCGAGATTATAAACGCTTTTGGTTAACCCTTTACTTACCTTTCCCAACCCGGCCCAGGTTAGGGCTGTTACAATCCTTCCCCGTTAAAAAGAATCTGTCCTCAGATTCTTATTTTGTCATAAAATAATTTTGGTAGTATTTTTCATCATTTTCTAGGATGACTTCATAAACTAGAGGGTAGTAATGATTACTAGCCCAGAAGGGCAGTGTTTATATGTATCGTAATGACCTAAATCCCTAAAAAAATATTCAGAAAATAAGCATATAATTTTAATGCAATGAATGAATGCATGATGCCAGGGTCATAGGACCTTAACTGGCGTGTAAAGAATGTGTACCGTACCCTTCACATTACTTGAAGGTTTGGGATGCACGTCTCTATCCACAGCCTAGGCCCTGCCTTTTCCTAATGGATTTCTTGGAGTTTCGACAATAGTTTTTCCTCTCTTTGGTTGCCCTTGTTTGGCTTTCTTTGGGGTTTCACGGATCTGGTGTTCATCACTACCACATCGCAAACATAAGTCGGCCTTTTTTCAGCAATTCTCTTCAGTATGTCTTGGTCCGTAACAAAATTCACAAATAATTTCGTCTTGGATCTTTAGGGGTACTTGCGAGGATTGTTGTTGGGCATGCCTAGGTTTCTTCTTTTGTAAATAAGCAATTTGGTTGGCAACTCGTGTCTCTCCTTGTGGTAGTTTGTCGTTAGTTGGGTCTTGATGTTTTGAATTCAGACGAATACTCTTGTGTACTGCCTCAATGTTTAGGGCCTTATCCACAGCCCGGGTATATCCCTCAATATCCAAAGGAGCTAATGCCCATCGTAGGTCCGGTTTCAATCCATCAACAAATCTCTTTGTTTTGCGACGCTCGTCACTCAAGATGTGTGGTGCATATTGTATTAACCGAACAAACTTGGCCTCATATTCGGCTACTGACATATACCCTTGTACTAAATTCATGAACTCGGCCTCTCGAGCATCCCTGGTTATTTGAGGATTGTACTTATGCTGAAATTCCCTTATAAACTCAATCCAATTATTTTGAACTCCGGTATCCAACCATCTCTGCTTGACATGCTTTCACCAACTTAATGCCGCCTCTTCCAATAAGAAGGTTGAATGTTGTACTCGTTTTCGATCTTCGGGGTAAATATCCATTGCCACATATATCTTTTCAAGGCTTGCAATCCAATTTTCTGCCTTAAGGTCATTGGGTTCCCCCAAGAACTTTGGTGGATTCAACTGAAGGAACTTTTCCAAAGTTCTTTCATTTCCAAGATTAGGTACTGGCACGTATGTCTGCATGAATTGTCTAAAGGCCTCCGCTATATCTAGTGCTCCTGTGGGAGTCGTTGTGGCTGATGGTGTCTGATTGCGTGGGGCTCTTGGTGGTGACATTATGATGCTAGAATCACAATCGCATTGGAAAATATAATGCATGGAGGTTAAATAATGATTCATAGATTGGCACAAAGTAATAAATCCAAGTATGACACTGAAGTTATAACCACATAATATGCACAAGGAATTAACATGATGCACTAGCGGCCCCATTGGCATCTTGTAGCAATTCTTAAAACTCAAGATATGAATATGCAGAGGAGCAACAATAAAGCATTTTAAAGTGTTTTATTTTTTAAAGACTTAAATTTTTGAAAGAGCACCTAGGATACTAGAGTAACCCGGTTGCTCTGATATCACTTTTGTTGTAATGCCCCTATACACTACAACCCCGCACCGTAGTATCTCACGGGTGGATGTGAGGCGTAGTACCTGAGAAACACTCCGGCGAACAGACAGTGCTATACAAAATCAGAGTATTAAAACACTGCAGCGGAAATTTTGATAATTTAAAACTTTTGAAACTATGATAGGGGAATACAATAAACAAGCCAGTAATGGCATAGCATAGATGTCAAAGGAAGTGACCTTGTAATGGCCGTAATAGGTAATTACAAGCTCGTAAGTATAACTTATTCTAAAGAACCTTGAACTATCATGCCAAACGAAAAGACACACTAGGTTTCAAGGTACCTTCTAGTAAGCGTCTGTTGAACCTGAAACCATGATTTATAAAGTACGAGGGTTAGTCAAAGTGACTAAGTGAGGGGGGTAGTTGGAACTACATATATACGTATAGATATATTTGAAAAAGGTGGTTGAGTATATAAGTTGGAGTTGGAAACTGTTACTTAAACAGTAGATTGATAGTATTATACCGGAAATCAATAAAATAATAATCAATACAAATATTTGGTTCATATTTATTTTGATAAAAAAGGAAATAAGGGATTGGGTATCGGATTCTTGAAAATATGAACCGTATGACAATAAAGTATTAATGCCTTGCAAGTAGGCGTTCTCCATCCTTTACTCCTTAAACAGAATGAAATCAGAAATAACAGAATCAATCCAGCCTTCTTCCTCCATCATCTGTCGGGAGCAACCCCTCGAGATCCAGGTACAGATAGAGGGAGGGACGTACCTTTCCTGTCACTTAATGTGGAATAACTAACCTCCAGTTAAACCAACATTAAGATTAGATTTGGCGGCAGGTATAGTAATAGACGATGGCCCTTGCCACCCGACTATTAGTTCTACCGTACCACCGGACCCAACAGATACAGATACAGATCTTGCATTTTGGATACAGAATTTAGTTACGTTATACCAATACTCGCCAAAACGGATTTGAGTATGATATGTTTGTAACTGATACTTAAACAAGGATTTTGTTTTGTATAATAGGATAATAGGTATCCTTATATCAGATATTTTCCCAGGAAGGGGATACTACTATAATTAGGGAAAATAAGACTGAACCCTTATTAGGACAAATAATAAAATATTTTATATGTAGACTCTTGGTCCCAGTTGAAAATATTTTAACCTCACTTGCTACGATAGAGAATCAAGTAAAGTATTCGGGGTTCCACTGTCCAGACCTAGTTCCTGAAAGTAGTGAACTACTACGGACTTAGAGAACTAAGTTCTTTCTATACTAATGAGGCACATGAATGAGTACAATTAAAGCATGTTGTAATAAGGAGTAACAGTAAATGTACGGGAAATTTGGTAATCTAGAATTGAAATATTATTGTAAAACACACTGATACCAAAGTCATACAACCGAATTAACCAAGAAATTCTTATTCAAATTATGAATCCAAATTAAGGTTTATTTTTAATAAAGGTAAACCCGATTTTGAAAACGTTATTTAGTCCCTGACTTTGAAATCGTTAGACAAAAGTCCTTTCATAAAAATCCAAAATCTTATTTTATATTAATTCTTGAAATTACTACATGATATTATTGGTCAAAGTTCATACTTAAAGCCAAAAGTCAAAGTTACTATGGAAAAACGGTTACTATTTAAACATAGGGGATTAAATGTTCTTAAACATTAGATTTAACACATTCCTACACACACTACACACATACACGGTTCACACACTACACACATTGTTCAAGAACTCTACGAACATGTTCTTGATCATATTCAAGTATTCATAAAATGTTCTACACATGCTTGATTATATTCATATTCATAACATAAGATTTGAAGTACAATATAGCAAAATATATAAACTTTCCATGAAAAATAATTCATAATTAAATTTCCTAAGCATGAATTTATTCAAATATTTAAGAACATGCTTATGAATGTATGAACACATATTTAAAATATTCCCTAAAATAAACATGCATTTATTTAAATAAACTCCTAAATTAAATTCCTAAATCATTAAATATAAATTCCTAGAACATAATTCCCTATCATGAATTTCTAAACATAAATTAAAGCAAATAAAATATCATTTAAATTGCATAATTTAAATATAAAATAAGACATAAATTAAAGCATGAATTAAAACACAAAAACTAACCTTGAGAGTGTTTGGAAGGGTGTGTGTGGCGTGTGGTTTTGAGGGGAGAAGAGAGTGATTTTGTGTGTTGGGAATGAATCTCTATGGGGGTATTTATAGGCAGGAACTAAGGATCTAAGTGCAATTTCTAAAAGTATGTAAGAAATGTGGAGATTTCTAAATCAAACAAATGTATGGAATTTATGTAGGAAATGTGAAAGATTTTAAGATCCTACATCTTGCATTCTATTTAGAAGGAAATGTGGAGGATTATGAATCATTAGAAATATGTAGAGAATATGTAGGAAATGTGTAGGATTTTAGATCATATATTTTAACTTTCTAATTTTAGAAGTTGTTATTTTAGGAAAGCGATGTCATCAATGATGTCATAGTAAATAGAATAAATATAAAATAATATAAAATTTATTCAAGAGTCGAGAGACGAGAACTTCAAGTAGTAAAATAATGAAAGAATGAGTGAAAAATAAGCTTCGTTATGATTATAAATGTGGAATATTTAGGTTTTTCGTTTACAAGTCATGAACGTTAAACATGATGAAAATCATGATAAAATTATATAAACGAAGCTATGATGAAGTAATTATCATAGTTTAGAGAAAAATTCAAGAAACATTTTAAGTATAATTTTGAGTATTGAATGAAAGCTAATTATTTAAAATAAAATGATAATTTTTAAAAAGAAAAATATTTATAAAATATTCTATGGTTGGAATCAAGTTTTGGTAAATGTATAAAAATTCATAAAATAATTCAAGGATCGTTTTGACTATAATATTGAATATCAAAAAGTGTACGGATAAAAAGTTGTTTTACGGTGTGAATAATGACTAGGGTTTTTGGACAGTTTTCGATACTACGAGAGCTATGATGAGAACTAGGGTTCACGAAAGATATTAAAATTCATGAAATAATGTGAGGACTTATTTGATTATGATATTGGATAGGTGAAGTGTCTCGGGGAGATAATCTAGAATTTCAGCCAAAATTTAAGAACTCAAGGGCAGTTTTGGAATTTTTGTCATAAAATTTTCAGAAAAAGTTTTGAGATATAAGGAATAGGTTCAGGTACTAAAAAGAGTTGAGTGCCACGCCCCCTGAGGTTTTCATGGAATGATACCGATATATTTACTCGATAAAGGAAGTAAAATGTATATAAAGGCACATAATTCACGTAAAATGCAATGCGGGAAAGGATAGAGATTATAAACGCTTTTGGTTAACCCTTTACTTACCTTTCCCAACCCGGCCCAGGTTAGGGCTGTTACAATCCTTCCCCGTTAAAAAGAATCTATCCTCAGATTCTTATTTTGTCATAAAATAATTTTGGTAGTATTTTTCATCATTTTCTAGGATGACTTCATAAACTAGAGGGTAGTAATGATTACTAGCCCAGAAGGGCAGTGTTTATATGTATCGTAATGACCTAAATACCTAAAAAAATATTCAGAAAATAAGCATATAATTTTAATGCAATGAATGAATGCATGATGCCAGGGTCATAGGACCTTAACTGGCGTGTGAAGAATGTGTACCGTACCCTTCACATTACTTGAAGGTTTGGGATGCACATCTCCATCCACAGCATAGGCCCTGCCTTTTCCTAATGGATTTCTTGGAGTTTCGACAATAGTTTTTCCTCTCTTTGGTTGCCCTTGTTTGGCTTTCTTTGGGCATTCACGGATCTGGTGTTCATCACTACCACATCGCAAACATAAGCCGGCCTTTTTCCAGTAATTCTCTTCTGTATGTCTTGGTCCGTAACAAAATTCACAAATAATTTCGTCTTGGATCTTTAGGGGTACTTGCGAGGATTATTGTTGGGCATGCCTAGGTTTCTTCTTTTGCATATGAGCAATTTGGTTGGCAACTTGTTTCTCTCCTTGTGGTAGTTTGTCGTTAGTTGGGTCTTGATGTTTTGAATTCAGACGAATGCTCTTGTGTACTGCCTCAGTGTTTAGGGCCTTATCCACAGCCCGGGTATATCCCTCCATATCCAAAGGAGCTAATGCCCATCGTAGGTCCGGTTTCAATCCATCAACAAATCTCTTTGTTTTGCGACGCTCGTCACTCAAGATGTGTGGTGCATATTGTATTCACCTAACAAACTTGGCCTCATATTCGGCTACTAAATTCATGAACTCGGTCTCTCGAGCTTCCCTGGTTACTTGAGGAATGTACTTATGCTGAAATTCCCTTATAAACTCAATCCAATTATTTTTAACTCCGGTATCCAACCATCTCTGCTTGACATGCTTTCACCAACTTAATGCCGCCTCTTCCAATAAGAAGGTTGAATATTGTACTCGTTTTCGATCTTCGGGGTAAATATCCATTGCCACATATATCTTTTCAAGGCTCGCAATCCAATTTTCTGCCTTAAGGTCATTGGGTTCCCCGAAGAACTTTGGTGGATTCAACTGAAGGAACTTTTTCAAAGTTCCTTCATTTTCAAGATTAGGTACTGGCACGTATGTCTGCATGAATTGTCTAAAGGCCTCCGCTATATCTAGTGCTCCTATGGGAGTCGTTGTGGCTGATGGTGTATGATTGCGTGGGGCTCTTGGTGGTGACATTATGATGCTAGAATCACAATCGCATTGGAAAATATAATGCATCGAGGTTAAATAATGATTCATAGATTGGCACAAAGTAATAAATCCAAGTATAACACTGAAGTTATAAACACATAATATGCACAAGGAATTAGCATGATGCACTAACGACCCTATTGGTATCTTGCAGCAATTCTTAAAACTCAAGATATGAATATGCATAGGACCAACAATAAAGCATTTTAAAGTGTTGTATTTTTGAAAGACTTAAATTTTTGAAAGAGCACCTAGGATACTAGAGTAACCCGGTTGCTCTGATATCACTTTAGTTGTAACGCCCCTATACACTACAACCCCGCACCGTAGTATCTCCCGGGTGGATGTGAGGCGTAGTACCCGAGAAACACTCCGGCAAACAGACAGTGCTATACAAAATCAGAGTATTAAAACACTGCAGCGGAAATTTTGATAATTTAAAACTTTTGAAACTATGATAGGGGAATACAATAAACAAGCCAGTAATGGCATAGCATAGATGTCAAAGGAAGTGACCTTGTAATGGCCGTAATAGGTAATTACAAGCTCGTAAGTATAACTTATTCTAAAGAACCTTGAACTAACATGCCAAACGAAAAGACACACTAGGTTTCAAGATACCTTCTAGTAAGCGTCTGTTGAACCTGAAACCATGATTTATAAAGTACGAGGGTTAGTCAAAGTGACTAAGTGAGGGGGGTAGTTGGAACTACATATATACGTATAGATATATTTGAAAAAGGTGGTTGAGTATATAAGTTGGAGTTGGAAACTGTTACTTAAACAGTAGATTGATAGTATTATACCGGAAATCAATAAAATAATAATCAATACAAATATTTGGTTCATATTTATTTTGATAAAAAGGGAAATAGGGGATTGGGTATCAGATTCTTGAAAATATGAACCGTATGTTAATAAAGTATTAATGCCCTGCAAGTAGGCGTTCTCCATCCTTTACTCCTTAAATAGAATGAAATCAGAAATAACAGAATCAATCCAGCCTTCTTCCTCCATCATCTGTGGGGAGCAACCCCTGGAGATCCAGGTACAGATAGAGGGAGGGACGTACCTTTCTTGTCACTTAATGTGGAATAACTAACCTCCAGTTAAACCAACATTAAGATCAGATTTGGCGGCAGGTATAGTAATAGACGATGGCCCTTGCCACCCGACTATTAGTTCTACCGTACCACCGGACCCAACAGATACAGATACAGATCTTGCATTTTGGATACAGAATTTAGTTACATTATACCAATACTCGCCAAAACGGATTTGAGTATGATATGTTTGTAACTTATATTGAAACAAGGAATTTGTTTTGTATAATAGGATAATAGGTATCCTTATATCAGATATTTTCCCAGGAAGGGGATACTACTATAATTAGGGAAAATAAGACTGAACCCTTATTAGGATAAATAATAAAATATTTTATATGTAGACTCATGGTCCCAGTTGAAAATATATTAACCTCACTTGCTACGATAGAGAATCAAGTAAAGTATTCGGGGTTCCACTGTCCAGACCTAGTTCCTGAAAGTAGTGAACTACTACGGACTTAGAGAACTAAGTTCTTTCTATACTAATGAGGCACATGAATGAGTACAATTAAAGCATGTTGTAATAAGGAGTAACAGTAAATGTACGGGAAATTTGGTAATCTAGAATTGAAATATTATTGTAAAACACACTGATACCAAAGTAATACAACCGAATTAACCAAGAAATTCTTATTCAAATTATGAATCCAAATTAAGGTTTATTTTTAATAAAGGTAAACCCGATTTTGAAAACGTTATTTAATCCCTAACTTTGAAATCGTTTGACAAAAGTCCTTTCATAAAAATCCAAAATCTTATTTTATATTAATTCTTGAAATTACTACATGATATTATTGGTCAAAGTTCATACTTAAAGCCAAAAGTGAAAGTTACTATTGAAAAACGGTTACTATTTAAACATAGGGGATTAAATGTTCTTAAACATTAGATTGAACACATTCCTACACACACTACACATATACACGGTTCACACACTACACACATTGTTCAAGAACTCTACGAACATGTTCTTGATCATATTCAAGTATTCATAAAATGTTCTACACATGCTTGATTATATTCATATTCATAACATAAGATTTGAAGTATAATATAGCAAAATATATAAACTTTCCATGAAAAATAATTCATAATTAAATTTTCTAAGCATGAATTTATTCAAATATTTAAGAACATGCTTATGAATGTATGAACACATATTTAAAATATTCCCTAAAATAAACATGCATTTATTTAAATAAACTCCTAAATTAAATTCCTAAATCATTAAATATAAATTCCTAGAACATAATTCCCTATCATGAATTTCTAAACATAATTTAAAGCAAATAAAATATCATTTAAATTGCATAATTTAAATATAAAATAAGACATAAATTAAAGCATGAATTAAAACACAAAAACTAACCTTGAGAGAGTTTGGAAGGGTGTGTGTGGCGTGTGGTTTTGAGGGGATAAGAGAGTGATTTTGTGTGTTGGGAATGAATCTCTAAGGGGGTATTTATAGGTAGGAACTAAGGATCTAAGTGCAATTTCTAAAAGTATGTAAGAAATGTGGAGATTTCTAAATCACACAAATGTATGGAATTTATGTAGGAAATGTGGAAGATTTTAAGATCCTACATCTTGCATTCTATTTAGAAGGAAATGTGGAGGATTATGAATCATTAGAAATATGTAGAGAATATGTAGGAAATGTGTAGGATTTTAGATCATATATTTTAACTTTCTAATTTTAGAAGTTGCTATTTTAGGAAAGTGATGTCATGAATGATGTCATAGTAAATAGAATAAATATAAAATAATATAAAATTTATTCAAGAGTCGAGAGATGAGAACTTCAAGTAGTAAAATAATGAAAGAATGAGTGAAAAATAAGCTTCGTTATGATTATAAATGTGGAATATTTAGCTTTTTCGTTTACAAGTCATGAACGTTAAAGATAATGAAAATCATGACAAAATTATATAAACGAAGCTATGATGAAGTAATTATCATAGTTTAGAGAAAAATTCAAGAAACATTTTAAGTATAATTTTGAGTATTGAATGAAAGCTAATTCTTTAAAATAAAATGATAATATTTAAAAAGGAAAATATTTATAAAATATTCTACGGTTGGAATCAAGTTTTGGTAAATGTATAAAAAATCATAAAATAATTCAAGGATTGTTTTGACTACAATATTGAATATCAAAAAGTGTACGGATAAAAAGTTGTTTTACGGTGTGAATAGTGACTAGGGTTTTTGGATGGTTTTCGATACTACGAGAGCTAGGATGAGAACTAGGGTTCACGAAAGATATTAAAATTCATAAAATAATGTGAGGACTTATTTGGTTATGATATTGGATAGGTGAAGTGTCTCAGGAGATAATCTAGAATTTCAGGCAAAATTTAAGAACTCAAGGGCATTTTTGGAATTTTTGTCATAAAATTTTCAGAAAAAGTTTTGAGATATAAGGAATAGGTTCATGTACTAAAAATGGTTGAGTGCCACCCATGCCCCCTGAGCTTTTCATGGAATGATACCGATATATTTGCTCGATAAAGGAAGTAAAATGCATATAAAGGCACATAATTCACAAAAAATGCAATGCGGGAAAGGATCGAGATTATAAACGCTTTTGGTTAACCCTTTACTTACCTTTCCCAACCAGGCCCAAGTTAGGGCTATTACAATTAGAGCCCGTGCTTATACCTTGGAAGGAGAGGAAGTGGATGCAGATATGGATCCCCCCGCAGTTGTCGAAGGTACCATTTGCATTCATGACACGAACATACATATCTTATTTGATCCGGGAGCTACCCATTCCTTTATTTCTCGCGATATATCTTTGAAATTGCCTTTGTGTGTTACTCTTTCTTCTGCATATTATGTTGTTAGTACTCCTGTAACGCCCCGTTTTCAATTATGGATTACATGATATTATGTGAATTACATTACTAAGTGTTTTTGTGAAATTATTATAAATTTCAAGACATTATATGTATTATGTGACATCACATGAATTATGATTCTAAGTGATTATAGGAAATACGTGTTAAATTTGGATTTATTGTATGAATTGTTCCTATGTGAGACATGAATTAATTTCCCGAACGTGATTTATATGTCAACTTGAGGATTATTACATGATTTATTTCTAATCAATATGTGGATTAATTGCCAAACATGATTTAATTGCTTATGTGTCCTTAATTGATTATTCATTCAAATTACGGGACTTAAGTGCATGAGCCATTCTTGGACTTAAGTGTTCATTTCTTCCTAACTCATCCTTAATTGCATGACTTAAATTCCTTGAGGACCAAGTAGTTATTTCCCTTCTTTTCTCCCCAATTTGATCGATATGTTATATATATACATATACATATATCATCTTCTTCATTCTTCATTCTTCTTGTAAGACAAAGCAAACAACTCCATCCCTTTCTCTCTTCAATCTTGGTCCAAGCAAGCAAGGAGAAGCAAAAGTTTTCTTCCATTTCTCTCCAAGAGATCAAGCTCCATACCATCACCTCTATTTTCCACTTCATCTCCTCCATCTACAAGGTGAGATCATGCATATTTCTTGATGGATCCATGATAGCAAAGTTAGGGTTTATGATTCTTTAGAATTCCATGAGTTATATGAATCATATATGATGATCTTGAGTTAGTTTTGTACATTTATAACTTGAATTCATGAAGTTTGAAGCATGAATGGTCATTTGATTTCATATTAGTTTCATGAATGATTTCTATGATCTAAGCATGTTTCCTTGGATTAAATGTTAACTTAATGATGTCTTTAAGTTATATACATGTTATGTGATTATATTGGAGCATTTTGGTTGAGTTTACTTTGGGGTTTCATTTCTTATATTTCTCCCCCAAAGCTACCCTTGTTTTGGCCCTTTTTCCAGCTCTGGAACAGTACCCGGCCGGGTACTTTTTGTGCATAAAAAGTACCCGGGCGGGTAGTTTTATGCCGAAAAGCTTCTGTACTGCTTTACCCGGGCGGGGAACTTTTCCCTTGAATTTTACCCGGCCGGGTACTCCCTCATCTGAACTCCAAATGACTTGATTTTTGATTAGTTGGAAAGATCTTGAAGTCTAGAACAACCTCCAATTGGAATCACTTCAATATCTTTTCCCATTTGTGAGATATTATCAATTCGTTTTGGTGTCGCTGCTTTACCGACAAACTGCATTCAACCAACTTCAAGCCTACGCCATTTTCTCCTCGCTTTGAACTAGAAAACGAGCCATATATCATCGAAAAGGTCTTTATGTCTAGTTTCATAACCAACAATAAAAACTCAATTCCAACTTCTATATCTCAAGATATTCCAGTTTTCCTACAACGTGTACATTTTCGGAAATTGCCCATTTTTGTCATACTTCACCAAAACCTTCCTTATTGCATTCCTTTCACTCTCTTGGCTCCCATATGTGAATTATATGATATATATACTTATTAATTGATAAGTATGCTCCTACTTGACACTTCTTGGTACTTAATTGCTCAAACGTTATTGGTTGACTTCAACTTGAAATAATTGAATGATATGAATACATGATTTCTTGTTATTAATTTCACCTCTTAGGTGTTATTTGATTTTTATACATGCTTAGTGTTAATTGATTGCTTGGTTTTATTTAAATTACATGAACATTGCCGTGCATCATACTTGGTCTCATATTGAGTCATGTTTCACGAGTTCCTACTATTCCCTTTCTTGTCCAATTTTTCTCCAGGGCAGAGATCATGGATCGTGTGGGCATTGTCTTGTAGCCTTATCTTGTCCCGTCGCTCGTCAGGTGAGGTTTAAATTCTAGCTACTTAGAACCTTTACAACCCTACGTGTGTTTTCGGCCAAAAGAACATGTATATTTATAGTTTTCAAATCTTATTGATTTACAATGGATTTCATGAATTGATTGATTGATTGAATGTTTTGGCGAGTAACTATTGTTCACGTTGGGCCCCGAGGGTAGTGTACTGAGCCAACCGGGGAAGCAAGGGCTGACGGGTAACTCTTGCACTACCCTCACCATTGTGGGATCACGTTTGAATCCACCAGGAGGTTTGGTGGAGGAAGAAATCCCGTGCGTGGGATTCATGTTCCCGACGTACACCATGATTGGATGGTTGGGTCTTGCAAGCCCGCCATCACCCGGAGGAAGAAGGATGTATTGATTGAAATTGGTAATTGTGCACGGAATTGTTTGTGTGATCACCTAACTCACTAATGAATTGATTGATTGTACACTTTTGGTGAAAGGTTGGAGATTTGCCCTCACTCGCCGGGCCACGTATTGAAGTGATCATGATTGAATTATTAAATTGATTAGTTGTAATCTCGGGCGAGTCCTACTTTTCTATTGAACTTATATTGCCTTCTTTTGTAAAATCTTACCCGAGATTATAGCTTGCATGGTAATTACGCATATATTTATTTATACCCCTCGCTCAGTCCGTGTTGGACTGACCCCTCAACTTTTCAGTTTTTCAGGATCGAGCTAGGCGGGAATTAGAGTCTAGCTTGTCTTTTATTCGGGTCTAGCACTTCACCTCATATTTTGGTTCATGTATTGATACTTCTTATATTTTGTATAATGCCTTATTCATATTGGATATGATATTGTATTGATATGTAAATGTTGGTATCTATTAGTAAATATGTAAATATGGTACCTATACGTATTGAATGTTATTGCTTCCGCTTTTATTGCTCCGAATTGTTTATTGGTATTAATTGAGGGTACCCGCTTAGCTTTTGAGTTTTTATTGTCACCCGTTCGCTATACTTTTGGTTCATGTACGGATCATCCATTTCGTATGTGGACTGAGCTATAGTGCGGGGGTGTGGCATCTCGGCGTTCCGGGTGTTACAACTCCTTTCGGTGGTAGTGTAGAAACTAATCAAGTTTTTAGAGAGGTGCCTGTGAGTATTGAGGGTCGGGTTTTCTCGATAGATTTCATTGAATTACCGATGTCTCGCTATGGTTCTATATTGGGAATGGATTGGTTATTCAAGCACTGTGTTGCCGTGGATTGTCGGGCCAAGAGAGTTCAGTTGGGTTCAGAAGTTGTCACAGGTTGGAGTTCTAAATCGGTGCCTTTATTATCTTTCTCAGAAGCTCAGAAATTGGTCCGTGATGGGGCTCCAAAACGGATTCCTAATTCTCATGCAAGTTGGACTTGTTTCTTGCTCCCCAAGTTCATAAAATAGCCCACAATGCTGGGCCTTCTCACATTAATTTCAAGATACGCGCGGCCTACTATCATCATAAAATTCAAGTCACACAAATTGGCCCAATTCTCAATGCCACCTCAACTTGAACCAATTAACAATTTAATCTACCAAGACCCACGGCCAATTCCAAAATATTCCGCCAACCCATTTCTTCAAACCCCAATATTAAATCCAAAATCCACCAAGTCACCCACATTCAATTCCAAAATAATGCAGCCTAACTCCAACTAAAAAAAATTTCCTTCGAGCTTACGTGAATGCATACATAGGCCCATAAATCATCCCAGCTTCCAGCCAAATCATCACCAACTGACCCAAGATTAAATCCATAATGTTCATGCACAATTCCAACTAAATTCTAAACGCAACAAGTCAGTAACAACCTTGAGTCCAGCCGAAGTTCATCCCTTCTTCAAGAATTTCTTCATAAAACGATCAAATTCACGTCAATTTCATCTTTAAGCCACGACTCTACAATACAAACAACAAAGCATCAATACCTTTCAAAATAATATCAATTAAAGCACAATTCGAGGTAAAATTCAATCATAAAGACGACGAAATAACGAGCTATCAGGGAAAACAGAGAATGAAGGTAAGCCAAAAGATGTAGAAACTGAGAAAAAGAATGAAAAAGAAGTCTCTCTATCACCTAAAGCGTACGTGCCTCCAATCCCGTTCTCGCAAAGGCTCCAACAGCATAAGTTTGAAATGGAATTTGAGAACTTTTTCAAAGTTCTCAAGCAACTCCATATCAATATCCCATTTGTCAAGGCGCTAGCTCAAATGCCGAATTATGTGAAATTTTTGAAGGAGTTGATTTCTAAAACAAGGAAGCTTGATGATTTCGTTACTGTGGCACTCACTGAGGAGTTTAGTGCAATAATGAAAAGAAAGCTTCCACCAAAAGCTTTAGGGCCCTGGGTGTTTTTCCATCCCTTTAACTATCAAATCTCTTTATGTTAATAATGTTTTATATGATTTGGGGATAGCTAGTGTTAATTTATTACCTCTTTCTATATGCAAGAAACTAGGTCTGAAGGAACTTAAACAAATGAACATAACTCTACAACTAGCTGATAGATCTGTGAGGCATCCAATAGGTGTTCTTGAGGACGTGTTAGTGAAAGTTGAAAGATTGTACATTTGTGTGAATTTCGTAGTATATGATACAGAGGATGATGAGGACAAGCCATTAATTTTTAGCAACGACTGGTGCGAAAATTGATGTCCAAAATGGCACTCTAACGTTTAACCACAAAGAGGAGAAAATCGAACTTAAGGTCTTTTAGGTGATGAATCCACTGACATATCCGAAGAAGTGCTACAACATCGGGACTAGTGAAGAAAAATCGGCGAAATTAGTCAAAATAAAAAAAAATAGATATGGACAAAAATGGGAGAAAGTCAGTTTAAAGATCAAATAGAGAAGGACATGGTTTTGGCATGCAAATATCAAGAGTTGAGTGTGGGAATGAGAAGAGTGAAATCACTCCACGTGACTCGCTATATAATGCTCATTGATTGGGTTAAAAGTCAACGACTATAATTTAGAACTACTCTATCTTCCCTTGTCTCTTTTCTTTCTTTCCCTCTCTTTGTCTGATTGGAATTGATTTACTCTTTCTGGCTCTTTTCTCTATAGGGTTAGCATCCATGAACTTACAACGCGAGGATACATAAGCTCATCATTCGAAATGGTTGAACTCTTGCGAACATGAGCACAAAGCGAGACACAAAATTTTCCAAAATTTCCCAACAGCAACAACCATGACACTTGGAGTGGCGGCCACTATGATTTTCTTGGCGGCCGCGACACTTTTGTGCCTTAGTTGAACCTCTGCTCTTGTTAAATTTTAGGGACCAAGATGGACCCCTGACTATTTCTTTAGATTTAAGTCTAGTCCTTCATATTTTTGTTTTGATTTTATGGTTATTGCTCTTAATATTGAACTTTGAGCTATAGTTTTCATGTATGCACGTAGTTATTGTTCTATATTTCTCTATCACTTTGATGCGTGTTATGGAGTTACCTTTGTCAGGATTTCACTTGAGAAGTTTTGGACGCCGTGTCCCCGATACCCCATAATAAAGGGAGTACTCTTATCCCCTTCCTTTATTTTTATTTTTCTCATGAGGACATACTCTCATTTAAGTGTAGGAGGAGTATAGAGCCGTTTGAAATATTTATTTGGGAAGAACCTTGATTTTCACTAAACAATTGTTTTATGATCGAAAAATGCATTGAGTTTGTTAAAATTATCTCTAATTTTCAAAATTCTTGCTTAGATTAGTTGTCGAGTTAATGCATGATTGAGTTAAGCTAATTGAGTAGGTGAAAGCTTCAGTTTTTGTTTAATAAGTTTAGTATGGTTATATGCCCCTATTTTTAGCACTTTTTGAACGATTTTATACATTTTTATCACTTAGAGGATTTTTATGTGTTCTGAACAAGGCTACGTTATAAATTAGAGTGCATTATAGTGTCTTTCAAAGCGAGTTTTAGTTGACGATTGATAGAGGAAATGACTTAGACCCTCTTTTTCTTAATATTTGAGCCTTAAACTATAACCTTTCACTAAATAACGTTAGACCTATTGACCCCTTTGAGCCTTTTCAGAGTTGTGCTTACATTTCTTTCTAGGAACATTAAAGAAAATATTTGAAAAAGAAGATACAAAAATCTAAGTGTGGAGGAGAAAGGTCATCGTTATGAAGGCAAAACAAGAGCCCAAGAAGAAATAAGTACACAAATAGATGTAAGTATAGTGTGTTTGAGTTATTTTTTCCAAAATTTCCATAACCTGTCCCCGAGTATACATTACAAGCCGATAAAGACCAAAAGATCCCGAGTGAAGATCTCACTGAATTAGTGGGTATAGGCATGAAAAGTGTTTATGTAAAATGTAGTTTGATACTTAGGAAAAATTTATAAACTAATCAGAGTTATTAGATGACATTTTTTCTCGTTCGATTCACACACTTTACACAATGGTATATTACTTATATTTCTCTTATTAGCTTTGTAAGTAATGCTTTCATAAGCTTGATTTGATCCTTACAATAACTTGATAATGATCTTTACAAATGTACTTTTCTTAATGAGTTTCGTATTACTCGAGGACGAGCAATAATTTAGTGTGGGGATGTGTTAGGTAGGTATTTTGTCATGATTTAAGCATATATTTATGCTAATTTTATGCCATTAATGTGCCGTAATATGTATAAATTGCTCCATTGCAGGTTTATTTCACCTTAGAAATAAAAGTATCGAGAAAAACAAAGCGTAAACGAATTTTAAGGATACCACTTCCAGCTTAGGCTCGCAGCCAACATAAAATCAGGCGCAGAACACTCGTGCCGCGAAGAGAAGAACCTGACCCTCGAAAGCTTATTAGTGGCCACGAAAGTTTGCTTAGCAACTGCGAAGGACAAATTCATGTTCACCAAACGGTTACTCCGGCTAGAGAAAAACCCCTTTTGCTAAACTAATGATAAACATGCACGTTGCTATGTGTTGATTATATGTTTGTGTGATTTCTAATGGTTTTTATGCTATGAATTTTGTGTTCTCAATGCATATTAGACCTTGCACATATAACAGCCCGTATCAGGGCCTAGCTGGAAATAGTAAATCAAGGATAACAAGAATGCGTTTGTATACCTTGGTTTATCTTTACAAACATTCATGCATTGCATTCTTATGTGAACAATGTCCATTCATTTCTCGTATTACGTTTTAGGGGGGATTGCCTTACCACGAACCAAATTTAAAATTCATTTCTCGAGCCTTCATTGCCCTAGCATCTCACTGGAACCCTAGAGGTTCATAACTCATGTTCCCCAGTCATTTGAACATGTTTTCCAAGCTTTGAAATCCTTTCTTGATCATTAGAGGCATTTTGGGAACTTTTGTCAAAAAATACTATTTATTTTTCGAACTATCACAACTCTGTTTTATTAAAGAAACCCTGGAGGACTTATACACAACTTTTCTAAATTTTTCAGTTTGTTTTTCAATGCTTCGAGGCTTCGTTTGTATGTCCAGTGCAATTTAAGAATTTATTTTCAAAGAATATTTTTCCATCGGCGGAATATATTTCCATCTGCAAAACCTTTTAACCTTTGAGATCATAGCCACAACATTCCTCGTTTTTTTCTACATTTTTTGGAAGCTTTTTGGATTTTCAAACCATACCCTAGCATTTATTTTATAATTAAATCATTTTATGAAACTAAGAAAAATCCTTTCTTCTGATTTCGACCCATCAGTAACCGTTTCGAAGCTAATTTTATTTTTTAGCTCTTGGGCACTTTTTCATCCCCTAAAATATGTAGAATGAAGCTGAAATTGCCAAAATACCCCTCTCCTAACAATTTTACTAAGAGCAAACCTATTTATGGAATTTTCAAGAAATACCCCATTCTAAGTCCCTAGAATAAATATTATTTGCACAAAGGTCCCTAGCCATAACTATAAATAAGTGTTTAAGGCTCTCATTTCTTTCTCACACCATTCTCTTTCTCACCCTAGAGAATTCGAAACAACCCCCCCCCCCCCCAAAAAAAAAAAATTAAAGCGCAGTATGATTTAACTGAGGCTCTGTAGGTAATGTTTAATTCTATTTTCAACTGGAACCATGAAACTATGTATATACTCAAATGTTTCAAAGTTAACTCCTAAAGGTTTAAAGATCTTTGATTTTGAAAGTTAAACTTCTTCCTTATTAGGGTAAAGTTTTCGATTTAAAGATATTCAGTTTTGTTTAAAGATATTTTGATTTACTTAAAATATTCTGTTTCGGTCCAAGAGGTAATGTTTTGCCAAAAGATTCTATTTTCTGCTATTCCGTACTGTTTACAATTATACTTTTTTGGTAAAAGTACTGTTTTCTGAATCTTGTGTGTGCTTAATACACTTCTGAAATTCTGAATAATGCAAGCTTTGGATATTCTGTTCTATTAGGCCCTGACGGTATGGTTGAGTAGTAAACCGGGAGACGTGCTCCAATGGCTACTACGATACTGATCGTCCCTGTTGGTCATGATGATGGTTATAATTGGAGGTTGGTTATACCACACCATGATCGGGAGAGGTGGATGTTGTTAGGAATAGTGCCCTGAAAGCCGATGTAATAGTCCGCTTTAGTACTTTCCTTTTATAAATCATAGACAATCTTTGAATAATACGAATTAAGGCAACACTTCTTTGTATGCTCTTATTTGATTGTATGTTTACTTTGACTGCGCATGTATTAGAACTCCCCTAATCAATATGACTTATAGGACTTAACCGTTTAGGCGAAATGGTTCATGAGACGAGCCCTATATCACATAAGTCATGATTATAAATCACTCCAAGCCGATGAGTCCTAAAGACAGTGGGAGTGTCGACTTGACTCGTTCGAGGCATGCCCGTGTGATCACACCCTTAAGAAGGGCCACCTTGTTTCATTGGGTGCAAAGTGTATTGTTGATACCTGCATGATACATGGGGGTGCTTGTTTATTCTAAATAAGTACACTGAGGTGTCCCGTGTGAGAAGATTCCTAAATGGGAAAGGAAATTTCTATTTCTGGAAATAGAAACTTCCAGATTAGGAAATATCTCACTAGTCATTGATGTGATTAAGTGATCCTTAGACTTGAGATTCTATTGATACTTTATGGGCTAACTTTGTAGTCTTAGGTATAAGCTTTAAAGGGTATTGCCTTAGACAACTGATTCAAGGCTTATGCTGGGATTGCACAAGTGGTATATGAAAGTATATGAGAATTGATAAAGGACCTACACTTACATTAGCAAGTTGATCTCTCATTGTGTAAGTCATTCATATGTCATCTAGGAGTCCTTGGCCAAGGCAGTAGATTAAGACATCAAGAAATGAGTTTCTTGGATTGAGATCAAATGGATATGAAATGCACTAAAATTTAAGATCAAGATTATTAGGGTTCTAATTATTCCCTTACCCTAGGTCTTGATTAAGAGATGGGACGTAGTAGGATTGTATCTCACATATGCCAATGACTTAAAGGTTCTTTCGAATTGAGACATTCTTATTCAGCTAGGGGTCATACACCTGTTGCTAGACTATGGTCGTATGATCTGTGGACTAATTAATTAATTGGGAATTAATTAATTAGGATCACTGCTAATTGAATTAAGAACTTAGAGGGTCACACACAATAACCCGGTCACGTGGTTTAAGGCTTGAATCGATTAAATGAGTTGATCGAACCATTAAGAGAATGGTGGGGCCCACACGTGTGAATCACACTTGTGGAACGCGTGGATGACACGTGTCCTTAGGGACACGTGTAGTCACGTGTATATATATGTGTATATATTAAATAATTAATGTGTTAATTATTTAATGGACTTTAATTTAATTATGAATTAATATTGAAGTTCTAATTTGGAGAAATGAAGTCTGATAAATAATTAATTACGAATTAATTAATTATCAGTCTTCAAGTTATTTATTATTTAATAAATAAAGTAAAATAAAATATCTAAGAGAGTTAGATATTATTCTTGCTTGACAAGTTAGTCAAAAGGAGACTTTTGGTCAAAGTAAGAGTCTTTTTCTCCAAGCAAGAAATCCCTTACGAAAAAGGTTTAGGAAACCCTTGCCCAATAAGCAAAGGGGTTCGAACCCCTTGTGCTATATATATGTGGGGTTCGAACCCCATAAGGGATGATAGCAAATTCTCCTTTTCTAAATATTATACGCTAAACCCTAGAGTCAAAACACCTAATATAGAACTAGCATCCTCCCTATTTGGACCGTAGTCGAGGTTGGTAGACTAATTCTCTAGAGGGCTACTATCGTGAAGTCTTGAAAGATTCAAATGAGCTTTTGGGGATCAAGACGCGTGAAGAGCGTTCTTGGGCGGCTAGAATGTGTTAAGAAAGCTACTAATTAAGTGAGTTTCTTGATCTCTACAAATTTGAGAATAGGAATTGCAAGCTTCGATTTTATCTTTTGGGAAAAAAATTTCAATTTCTGTTACGTTTCTATTTTGTTTTCCCAACAAGTGGTATCAGAGCCACCTTGCAACACCTATTTCTGATTCGTCTCAATTTTTACGAATTTGGTAGAAATTCTTAGGGTTAGATGCGAATTGAGTATTCTTGAGTTCTTTTAGAAAGTCTGAAAAACTGAATTTGTATTTTTCCTGAAAGTTTCTGAAAAACTGTGTTCTGTAAATTGTTTTTGAAAACTATTTTGGTTGAAAACTGTTTGAATCGTATTTTTTAATTTTGGATTGAATTGGATTTTGGAGATGCCTGAGATATGAAACGAAACACAGTACGAACACGTGAGGTTGGAACGTGCCAACGTGTAGCACAAATCAACCTCGCGCGAGGCTCAGCCCACTATCGCGCAGCCATGCGGAATGCCGCCTAGGCGCGCACACACAGGCGTCCCGCAACGGCTCGGTACATCCCACACACTATCACCGCATGCTCCCGTATCCGCGCGGGAGTGTTGCCTACTCCATCCCGCAACCGCACGGGACACCTCCCATCCGCCCGCCTCCCTCTCGGCCGCACGCTGTGCGCGCGTTGCCGCACGCTGCTATTGGAAAACACGAATCAGAAAAGCAGCGGAAATTTAAAAATTTTCCAACAAAAGGATCTTGGACTCGCAATAGTGTATCCAAATTCGTAGGGATTAGAAACTTACTTTCTTAATTAACTTTCTTGAAGCGTTTCAAGCCACCCAAGAACGCTCTTCTCGCGGCTTGATCCCCTCTCCTAGGTAAAGCTCGAATCTTCAAACTTCTAACTTGAAGCTCTCTAGAGATAGTCCACCAACTTGACTACAATCTAACTAGTAAGGATGCTAGTTCTTTAGTTAGTGTTTAGGCTTAACCTAGGGTTTCGTTTATCTTGGAGAAAGGATGGTGTTCAACACATGAACCAAAAGAATTCTTGATTACTCTCTAAGGGGAGCTCGAGCTCCCCTATATATAGGAGGGGAGTGGCCGAAATTCCCAGTCCTTATGGACTAAGGATTTGGTCCCTCTCTCCTATTACTTGATCATCAAGTAATTTTGACTTTGACTTTGAATTCAAATTCAAATCAACTTTCAAGAGAGCTAAAATATCCAAACTATTTTTGGATAATTTTATACTTTATTTATTTAAAATAAATAACTTATTTTATCTAATTAATTAATTCACAATTAATTAACTAGATTATTTTTCTCCAAAATAAGACTTTCTTTTTAATTCAAAATTAAACCAAAGTCTATTAAATAATTAATCACATTAATTATTTAACACATAAATAAATATACACATATATTTACACACGTGTGAGACACGTGTCACTCACGTGAGCCACACGTGTGGTTCACACGTGTGGAACCCTCTTGGCTCGATTAACTCGTTTAATCATTTTAAAGCCTTAACTCATGTAACCAAGTTGTTGTGTATGACCCTCTAGGTTCTCAATTCAATTAGCAGTGACCCTAATTAATTAATCAGTCCACAGATTAAACGACCATAGTCTAGCAACAAGTGTTTAACCCCTAGCTGAATTGGAATGTTCGGATTCGACAGAACCTTTAAGTCATTGATTAATGTGAGATACAATCCTCGTACTTACTATCTCTCAACCAAGATCTAGGGTAAGGGAATAATCAAAACCCTAATAATCCGGTCTTAAAGCTAAGTGCATTTCATATCCATTTGATCTCAATCCAAGAAACCCTTTTCTTGATGTCTTGATCTACTGCCTTGGCCAAGGACTCCATTAGCATATGAATGACTTACAGAACAAGAGATCACCTTGAAAATGCAAGTGTAGGAACTTTCTTGATTCTCATTCACTTTCATAAATCACTTGTGCAGCCCCAGCATAAGCCTTGAATCAGTTGTCTAAGGCGACACCCTTTAAAGCTTATACCTAAGACTACAGAGTTAATTCATAAAGTGGCAAGGAACCTCAAGTTTAAGGATCAATTAATCACATCAATGAATCGTGAGATATTTCCTTTCCCATTTAGGAATGTTCTCACATGGGGCATCTCAGTGAACTTACTTATTGAAGTAAGCACCCTCATGTATCACGCACGTATCAACTATACACTTTGCACCTCCATGAAACAAGTGGTCCTTCTTAAGGGCGTGATCCCACAAGCAAGCCTTAGAGGAGTCAGGTTTACAATCCTACTGTCGGTAGGACTCATCAGCTTGGAGTCTTTTACTAATCATGACTTATGTGATATAGGGCTCGTTTCATGAACCATTTCACCTAAATGGTAGAGTCCTAAAGTCATCAGGATTAGGGGAGTTCTCATACATGCACAGATAAAGTAAACGCATACCAAACAAGAGCATATAAAGAAGTGTTGCCTCAATTCGTTATTTCATTCAAAGATTGTATGTGATTACAATAAGGAAAAGCACAAAGCGGATATACAATCGGCTTTCTAGGGCATTATTCCTAACAATCTCCCACTTGCCCGTCAAAGCCATTCTAAAGCTACTCTAAGTCCCATCTTCTGAAGATGTCCTTAGAAAGCTTCTCGACTAAGGGGTTTAGTAAGTGGATCTGCCACGTTCTCTGCTGATGTGACCCTCTCAATTTGCACATCTCCTCTTTTGATAATATCACGGATTAGGTGATACTTCCTCATAATGTGCTTGGTCCGTTGGTGAGATCTTGGTTCTCATGCTTGAGCAACCGCCCCAGTGTTGTCACAAAACACAGTAATGGGGTCTTTCATGCTAAGGGACAACATTCAACTCTTGAATGAAGTTTCTAATCCAAACACCTTCCTTAGCTGCATCATTTGCAGTTAAGTATTCGGCCTTAGTGGTCGAATCTGCAGTGTAGTTTGCTTGGAACTCTTCCAACTCACTGCTCCGCCGTTTAGGCAGAAAATGTATCCTGACATTGACTTAAAATCATCTAAGTTAGATGCAAAGCTTGCATCGCAGTATCCTTCGACAGTAAGATCTTTCTGACCTCCGTAAACTAAGAAGAAATCTTTAGTACTTTTCAAGTACTTAAGAATATTCTTCACGGCAGCCCAATGACCATCTCCAGGGTCAGATTGGAAACGACTTGTTACACTAAGTGCATAAGCCACATCCGGTCGAGTACATAACATCACATACATTATGCTACCTATTGCTGATGCATAAGGTGTATGAGTCATTCTTTCCTTCTCAAGGTTAGTCTTAGGACACATCTTCTTAGAAAGATATGTTCCTACACTTACAGGAAGGTTTTTAACCTTTGCTGACTCCATATTGAATCTCTTCAATACTTTGTCAATATACATCGACTGTGATAGTCCTATTAACCTTTCAGATCTATCTCGATAGATTTTAATTCCAAGGATATAGGACGCATCACCAAGATCTTTCATCTCGAATTGGTTCGATAACCATAACTTAGTCACTTTCATGTTCATGTCATCCTTCGAATTCCCAATAAGAAGGATGTCATCAACATAAAGTACTAAGAATTGCACTGAGGTCTCCAATTCCTTTCTATACACATATGATTCATTCGAAATTTGTGTAACAGCCCAAAACAGGGCCTGGATGAAAACAGTAAGTTAAGGCAGTGGTAAAGCGTTTATAGACCGTGATCCAACTTTTTGAATCATCATGCATTGCATTCTTACATGAACTTGGTGCTCGTATATGTTCTGACTTGTTTTAAGGGGGAATTCTTGACCTTTGATTCAGTTTACTATTCATAACCCGAGCCTACCTTGTTCATATTGCTACTCGAACTCTAGAGGTTCATCATACATGTTTCCCAATCGTTTGAACTTGTTTCCCGAACTCAGAAAGTCTTTCTTGAGCCATAAGGGTATTTTTGGAACTTACCGACCAAAGTTACTATTCATCAAAAAATGAGCTTTTGATTCTGATACCTTTTTCTACCCAACTTACAGTCGAATCGATCCTCGAATCGAGACGAGTCTTTTGAAATCATTCTTGGCTTGGAAATCCATTCCGGAACTTTGTTTTATTGAAAACGTTTTTGAAAAACCTTAGTTACTATTCCTTTTACGAACGGTTTTCATTCGGAAAATGTTTTCTCTTCGGATTTGCACTACTTGAGCTATTTCAAGATTTTTGAGATGTTTTACAACTCTTGATTCAAGTCCTAGCTTGAAAATTTGAAGCGTACGTTCGTACGTGAGAATTCACTATTCATCCTACGTTTTCAACTTTTTAACGGTAAAACGTTTTATAGTCGATTTTGGACTCAAAACGCTTCTCGATTTATTTCTTGAATTTTAGAAGCAATCCGGACTTGAAAATCATTCTAGAAAGTCGTTTTTCACTCATGTCGAGTTTCGAGCTCAAAACTTTTATTCACTAAAACGAATGTATCTTTCAAACGGTAAATCCGATTTCGACGAATGAATATGCGTTTCGAAGCTAATTTTCTTGCCGTCGGAATGGTTAAACTTCCAGCCACTTATCCTTGAGTCTTGGGGGACGAAATTACAGAAATACCCCCAGCAGTCCCATTTTAGCTTCATGATGCCTAAAGCTTCCAAGAGAATCTATCCAAAGTTTGCTCTCCTACCCTTCTCCACATTTTATTTCCAAGGTGAGGGGCTTATCTTCAGCTATAAATAGAGGCCAAGAGGCATTTGAATCCTTGCTCAAAGTTGTGTTAACAACACCCTTTCTCTCCCTCTCTTCCCCCTCTTGCCGTCGGCTTCCCCCCTTTGATAGCTAGGTTAGTTTGTTTTGTTTTATGTTATGTTAGTTTAGTTTATGTTTTTATGTTATGGTATGTTTATATTATGTTTAGGTTGGGTCTTAGGGTCTTCCCTAAGCCATATAGGATTTTATTTTATGCATTTATTATATAGTTTTTATGATATGTTTGTGTAGTTGTTTATATGTTTTAATTGTATAGTATATGCTTGAATATGTTATGAATTGCTCTAGTATATGCTATGATCATGTGATATGGTTGTTATATTATGAGAATTGATGCATGATAATGGAATTTGAATTATGTTCATGCATGTTTGCTAATGGAATAGTGATTTACAATTTATTATGTCACAACTTGTTACATGTTGATATGGAATTAAATTGTTACATGTTACATGCCCAAAGGTTTATGATATATGATATGAGATATGTTGTGACATGTTGTCACATTGTTATATGACTCTTGATTATGAATTGAGCTTGATATGATTTGGATTAATGGATTAGTGCCTTAATCATGTTGTACACTTTAATAGTGTCACATGTTATAACCTAAGATAGAATAGTGTTTCATAACTTGATCTTATGCCTTAATTGGATCTCTTAACTATAGGTTATACCTTTAACCTAGATCACACTTGATTATATTAACTTGAACTTGAAACTATAGGTTATAATCAAGATCATAATTTGATTAGGGTGTGTGTGTGTGTGCATGCCGTGTGTGTGTGTGTGTTCGTGCATGGTGTGTGTGTGTACCGTGTGTGTGTGGGTGTGTGTATAGTAAGGGTTTGACCCGACCCTTTGACCCGACATGTGAATAGTAACCTGTGAATAGTAATCGTGAATAGTAATCTGGAATAGTACTTTTGAATAGTGCTTTTGAATAGTAAAAATGAATTAAAACTTGTGCTTTCTCTATAGACATTTGCACCTACGGTTTCCATATCCAGGGTCTAAAATGTGTTTTCAAAATGTGTTTTCTTTCGTGGACTTGTTTCTTAACCTAAGGTTTGCGGTAGGATTCATAATTTGACTAAAGCTTACTCGGTTATAGTAAGATCATAGTCTAACGTTAAGAGTAACTCACTTTGATGTATTCCTTTGTGTGTTACCTTTCTTGAATACCTTAAATGGTATTACTCTCTTGTGTTACATGTTCTTTACATGTTACTTGTTCCTTGGTTCTTGCATTTCATATGCATCTTGGTTAGTAGTGGGTCTTAGTTGTTAAGCTCACTCTAGTACACCACCTACAGGAGTTAAAGTTGAGCACTGGGATCCCCAGGGCACCGCTTAATCTGTCTACCTACCTTTGTTACTGATAGGTGAGGTGAAGTTATAAATGTTTTCCAACTGGAACCACGATTATACTATCGTATCATATGTTTTGAAATTCAAAGCTAAACCTTGTTTTGAAGTATCCCTTTTATCGGGACATTCTCTTGAAAGGATCATTCATACTTTAATAGTATACCTTGATCTACAGCACATGTTTTCCAAAGTTCTGCATTCTTGTTCAAAGACAGTTACATGTTTTGCATATGTTTTCAAAGTACAGTTTACAGACAGAATCACATGTTTTCAGACAGAATCATATGTTTTACAGACAGCATCATATGTTACAGTTTCAGTTTCACATGTTAAGTTAGTACACTGGAGTGTTACTCTGGTCACTGCTAATCTTAAATGCAAGCATACAGTTTACAGTTTGGGCCCGGCGGTTATGTGTGGAGGTGATGCTCGGGAGGTGAGCGCCAACGACATCACCAATACCGGCCGCCACACTTAGACAATTGACACCGACTTTTAACAGGAGGTTTGTTAAGTCAGGACAATCTGTCTGGGAACGGACAGCAAATCTGTTCCCAATTACATGTTTACAGGTCGCCTAGGGCTAGCTACCCGAAGTGACAACCGGTGGAGGATGGTGCATGTTTGTATGTGTTGGTAAGAGTTGTTGTTGACCTTGGTCCAATAGTCTACTGTGTGCGGAGTTGTTGTTGACCTTGGTCCAATGCTCTACTTTGTGTGGGGTTATTGTTGATCTTGGTCCGATACTCTACTATACGTGGAATTATTGTTGATCCTGGTCCGATGCTCAAACCAAATCATGTTTTCTGGAGTAAGGTGGAGGAGCCTAGCTTGCGGGCAAAATTCTGTTTCATAAAGGATGGTTCATATCTGAAAAGTTCACTTTACCCTTATCCCGTTTTATGAAAGAACTATGAACCATCAACAGCATATGTGTGCGCGTGTGATAGCATTCATGAAAATGTTTTATAACGTGCATTCTTTTACAGCATCGCATTCAAAGAGTTTTATCAACCGAACTTGTTTCAAGTTCTTCTTCAAAGCATTGCATTTAACAGTTTCAAACGTTACTTCAAGTTCTTTAATTCAGTACTTTCTTTAAAGTATTCCCTCACTTAGTCCTTTTGACTAATACCTCTCCCGTTTTCTTGCCTCGTGGTTTCAGGTCTTGCAGCCGCAGTCTAGAGGTATCTTGAAGCTCTAGATTGTCATTTTTGTTTCTGTCAGGACTTAGTATTACTTCCTTTTGTGTCCTGCATATGTTTTATGGCTGCATCACTTAATACTTCTGTATATGTTTCTGAATACTTGAGTATATTTGTTATACTCTTTCTGCTACTCGGTTACCGATATTTGGAACTCTGTTGTATCGGTACTTATATGTTTATCTGTTATATGTTCTGATATGCCGAGTCTCTCTTACACGATCAATATGTTCTTGCTTGTTACATGCCATCACGCACATGTTTTGAAAAGTTTTAAAATACTCTGATTTTCCGCTGCATAGCCACATCGTTGTACATGTATAGTTCTGATAGACAGCCGTTCGCTGGAGTATTTCTTGAGTGATGGCTCACACCATTACTTGAGGGGTGCTTCAGTGCGGGGGTTGAGACGCCGCTCTCCTCTTGTTCTGGTACGGGTGGGGGCGTTACAATTTGAATGAAGCCAAACGCGTTGACAGATTCATCAAATCGAATGTTCCAATTCCTAGAAGCCTGTTTCAATCCATAGATTGATCTTTGGAGTTTGCAAACCTTTTGCTCACTCCCACTAAATGTGAAACCTATGGGTTGCTCCATATAAATGTCTTTATCAATGTCACCATTGAGAAAGGCAGTTTTCACATCCATTTGCCATATCTCATAGTCATAATATGCTGCAATGGCAAGCATGATCCGAATAGACTTTTGCATTGCACTGGCGAAAAGGTTTCATCAAAGTCCACGCCGGGTCTTTAAGTGAATCCTTTTGCAACCAGTCTTGCTTTGTAGGTTGTAATGCTTCCATCAACTCCAAGCTTTCTCTTAAAGATCCATTTGCAACCTATGGGTTTGACCCCATCAGGCAAATCTACCAAGGTATAAACTTGGTTGGAGTTCATGGAATCCATTTCGGATTTCATGGCTTCTATCTACTGTTCAGAGTTAGAATCTGAAAGTGCCTCCTCATATGTTAAAGGATCATTATCCTTTTGAGAGATTTCATGGAAGAATCCATACCATCTCTCCGGCTGTCTAGGAGTGCGTTCAGAATGCCTTAGAGGAGGATTTACGTGTTTATCAAAATTCGTGATTGGTTGCAGTTGGCCAGAAAGGGACGTTTCTTCAGTGGGTGGTGTGGCGTCACTTTGTACTTCTTCTAATTCTATGATCTTGCCTTTCTTTTATTTAAGGAACGGTTCCTCCAGAAAAGTGGCATTTCTGGAAACAAACACCTTTTGCTCAGATTGATCATAGAAGTAGTATCCTATGGATTCCTTAGGATAACCTACAAAGTAGCATAAGTTAGAACGAGATTCTAACTTATCTCCCACTTTCCTCTTCACGTAAGCAGGACAACCCCAAATTCTTAAGGAAGAATAACTAGGGATTTTACCATGCCACATTTCATAGGATGTTTTAGGGACTGACTTAGAGGGAACTAGATTCAAAATCTTTGCTGCACTTTCTAGGGCATAACCCCAGAAAGAAGGTGGTAAGTCAATGAAACTCATCATGGAACGAACCATATCAAGTAGGGTTCGATTCCTTCTCTCAGAAACTCCAGTAAGCTGACGAGTTCCCGGAGGAGTCCACTGAGAGATAATCCCATTATCTTTGAGATGATTAAGGAATTCTTCACTAAGATATTCGCCTCCTCGATCAGATCGAAGTGCTTTGATCTTGTGACCAGTTTGGTTCTCAACCTCCTTTTGAAATTCTAAGAATTTCTCAAAAGCTTCAGATTTATACTTCATTAAGTATACATAACCATACCGACTAAAGTCATCAGTAAAGGTTATAAAATACTGATGATTGTTTCTTGTACTTACACTAAGCGGTCCACAAACATCAGAATGGATCAAATCCAAAACCTTAATGGCACGTTCCACAGTTCCTTTAAAAGGGACGTTGGACATTTTTCCTTTGAGACAGGATTCGCAAGAAGTCAACTCTTTGAGATCATTATCAGAGAATGATCCTAAAGTGTTTATCTTGCTAATTCTGTTCTTGGAAATGTGTCATATTCTAGCGTGCCATAAGGGAGCTGAAACTTTGTCATCTCTCTTACGTTTAGTTTCTCGTTGTATATTCATAATATTGATATTCTGAGTTAGATAAAGTCCATTACTTAGAGTACCGATATGAACGGAAGAATTGTTCCGTTTGATAAAGTATTTACCATTCTTAATATAAGTTTCATAACCTTCACGATCTAAAATTGGAACTGAAATTATATTACGAATAATACTGGGTACATAAAGGACTTTATTTAAGACTAACTCAAAACTACCTAAATCTAATCTAATTGTGCCTAAAGCTTGAGCTTCAACATTTGAGCCATCGCCAATCTTCAAGACACATTCTCCTTCTTTGAGTTGTTGGACTTCACTTAGCATCTGTACATCATTACAGATATGAGTTCTACAACCGGTATCAAGTACCCAAGAACTAGAATTAATAGAAAGATTTATTTCAACGAGAAACATACCTTTCTTTAGAGTAGCCTTGTACTCTGGGCAGTTTCTCCTCCAATGTCCCGCTTTGCCACAATGGAAGCAAACATCCTCTTTCTGATCACGCTTCTTCTTTTGGGCCTTCCCCTTTGAAACGCCACCAGTGTGCCTAAGGGGCTTCTTCTTCTTCTTTTGGGCTTTCTTGCCCTTACCTTTAGAAGGCCCAGAAGAGGAAGATGGAGCATTCACCATCAAAACCTTATTGTCCTTCTTGATCGTGCTTTCAGCAGTCACAAGCTAACTAATCAGGTCAGCTATAGTAGCACCAGCATGATTCATGTTGAAGTTAAGGACAAATGGGTTGAATGATGGTGGGAGCGAAGCTAGCATCAAATACACTGAAAGCTCATCTTTCAGTGGCATGTCCATGGAAGCAAGTTTCTCAGTAAGGGCGAGAAACTTGAGTCCATACACATGGACACTTGAACCTTCCCTCATTCTTAAGTGGAACAATTCCTTTGAAGTGTTATACCTTGTAACACGTTCATGAGGGCGGTAAAGTTGCTCTAAGTGGTCGTAAATCTCCCAAGCGAATTCCATGGCCTCATGTTGCCTTTGCAAGTCCGGAGACATGTTAGCCAACATAAGGCAACGGGCTTGGAGATTATCATCCTTCCACTTCTGGATCGCGTCCCGCTCGGCCCGTGTGGGAGCGTCCCCTTCGAGACTAGGCTCCCCTTCGAACAGAACATAAGTTCTTTTCTCAGAATCTAAAATGATTTTTAGATTCCTCAGCCAATCAAAATAGTTGGGACCAGTCAACTTGTTTGACTCGAGGATCGTTACAAGAGGGTTTTTGGTTGCCATTTCAAAACACGTAGAGAATCACAGAATCTATGACCTAAATGGTAAAATAGAGAACTAGTGAGCATGCTGAATTATAACGATATACAAAAGATAAGGTCTTTAATCTAATGTGGCTCCCACTGTTTTTCAAAGATCTATAATTCCCAAAGATCTAAGAGGAACACGTTTCCCAATGGGTACTAAGATCCTAGGCATTTTACCTCGAACCCATGACTCGCGGACATTCTAAGTAAAACCCTAGGTAGGTACAACTTACCAATTCTAACACCTTTAGAACTCTTAGTAATTATTTTTGCATCACCTATCTTTCAATATGGACCCATGACTCGTGCGACATCCATATTTACTTAGGCGTTAAGCTAGACCCATCAATCATAAGATCATGATCAAAACTTAGTTCGAACGACCCACGACTCGCGGACATCGCCCTTGCCAAAATTGATCACGAAATATTGATCATTTAAAAGGATCAATTAGGTAACTAAGAACTAATAAGCTCCAATAGTTATCCCACGACTCGCGGACAATAACTAGCTTCACTTACTAAACTTAAAACCTATTGATGGAATGCTAGGAATTTAATTCAAAATTTGCATCTCGAATTAAACACCTATTTGTTCGAAATTAGCTTAATATTTAATGGGAATTTTCGAATCAACCGGAGAGTTGTCCGGTTCGACCTCACCAACATATATGTTATCCAATTTTATTAGTCATGATTAATGCAAGTGCAACTTAAATGCATTTCAAACAAGCACATAAACAGATAACATGTCCTAGCATGATACTAACATGTAATGATCATGGGTTCTACCCATCTTATGCGTGATATGTGGGAGCCACTCCATAATCACAAGTTCTAACATGCATGCCACATAAACAGTTTAAATCACATAAGGGAAAGCGGTAACAAAATATGAGCCCTATCTCTATTACATTTTTACAATTGAGATTCCCCTCCCTAATATTTTGAGGGGTCTTCACTTATGGTCTCCTTGTTACTTGAATGTGGTCTATCTTACTCCATGGGTGCATTGTCTCCAAAATGAAAATAAAAACCTCACCACCTATCTCTACTCTCAAATTACAATAAAAAGAAAAAGACATAAAGTAATAAGGCTCAATCTTCATATTGGCCTTAGACAATTACACGGGGCATACCCCGGCCTAAAAAACAGTAATATGGAAAGCCACATAATAAATCACATAACAGTACGCACATAAGTGAGGCTCCAACCTCAATTGAAAAACGCAACTATAGGGCTCCAACCCCAATTTAAACCATCCATGTGCATAAATTAAAACCATACATAAGTCTAAACCTATGATCACCTAACATGCTTTTGCGAGAATTTAAATTTAGCCAATAAATTAAAATTCCCGTTTCAAGTCCTAATGACTTAAAACGCGACTTGATGCGAGTCTTATTTATAAAAGTTTTCAATAAATCCCAAACTACCAAAACAAATAAAATTCCAATTAATTTCTGAAAATTAATAATTTTATCAAAGATGTATTTTCCCAAAACATAAACCGTTTCTATTTCTTAAAAATCTCAATTTTAAGTGTTATTCAAAAATTAAAATAAATATTCATAAAATAAAATTTTAAAATTTAAATTAAAAAATTGGGATTGGATTACACGAAATACGAAAACGGATCACGAAAAAACGGGGCCCGTACGCGAAAAGGGGCTGCAATTCGCAAGAGCGCGCGCGCGCACAGCAGGCACGCACAGCGCACAAGCCGTGCGCTGGAGCGCGCAGCTCTTGCCGGAAGCTTGCGGGCGGACTGGGCGAGCAATCCCGCAAGCGGGGCGACGGACAGCGGGCGGCCTGTCTCGGCCAGCCCTGGCGCGCCCGGAACGCCTCCCGCACGGTTGCGGGAGGGAGTACGCGCAAGGCCTGCGCGCGCCTAGAAGAGGAGGGAGGCGACGAGCGAAGCCCGCTCGCGCGTGGGATTTCGCGTGTTCGTAATCCAGGCTTTTCGTTTCGTGTTCTCGTTCAAAAGCAAAACCAATCCAAGAAATCCAAAAACAGTTTATAAGTTTCAAATCTAAAATAGTTTTCAAAATTAAATTTTGTAAAAAACCAATTTTCAGAAACTTTCAGGAAAAAATACAGTTTCGTAATTCAGGCTTTCTAAAACAATTACAAATACTCAATCGCATCAAGCCTAAGAATTTTTACCAAATTCAGAATAATTGAGACGAATCAGAAACACGATTAACGAGGTGGCTCTGATACCACTTGTTGGAAAACACGGATCAGAAAAGCAGCGGAAATTTAAAAATTTTCCAACAAAAGGATCTTGGACTCGCAATCGTGTATCCAAATTCGTAGGGATTAGAAATTTACTTTCTTAATTGACTTTCTTGAAGTGTTTCAAGCCACCGAAGAACGCTCTTCTCGCGGCTTGATCCCCTCTCCTAGGTAAAGCTCGAATCTTCAAACTTCTAACATGAAGCTCTCTAGAGATAGTTCACCAACTTGACTACAATCTAACTAGTAAGGATGCTAGTTCTCTAGTTAGTGTTTAGGCTTAACCTAGGATTTCGTTTATCTTGGAGAAAGGATGGTGTTCAACACATGAACCAAAAGAATTCTCGATTACTCTCTAAGGGGAGCTCGAGCTCCCCTATATATAGGAGGGGAGTGGCCGAAATTCCTAGTCCTTATGGACTAAGGATTTGGTCCCTCTCTCCTATTACTTGATGATCAAGTAATTTTGACTTTGACTTTGAATGCAAATTCAAATCAACTTTCAAGAGAGCTAAAATATCCAAACTATTTTTGGATAATTTTATACTTTATTTATTTAAAATAAATAACTTATTTTATCTAATTAATTAATTGACAATTAATTAACTAGATTATTTTTCTCCAAAATAAGAATTTCTTGTTAATTCAAAATTAAACCAAAGTCTATTAAATAATTAATCACATTAATTATTTAACACATAAATAAGTATACACATATATTTACACACATGTGAGATACGTGTCACAAGGACACGTGTCACTCACGTGAGCCACAAATGTGGTTCACACGTATAGAACCCTCTTGGCCCGATTAACTCGTTTAATCATTTTAAAACCTTAACTCATGTAACCAAGTTGTTGTGTGTGACCCTCTAGGTTCTCAATTCAATTAGCAGTGACCCTACTTAATTAATCAGTCCACAGATTAAACGACCATAGTCTAGCAACAGGTGTTTAACCCCTAGCTGAATTAGAATGTTCGGATTCGACAGAACCTTTAAGTCATTGATTAATGTGAGATACAATCCTCCTACTTACTATCTCTCAACCAATATCTAAGGTAAGGGAATAATCAGAACCCTAATAATCCGGTCTTAAAGCTAAGTGCATTTCATATCCATTTGACCTCAATCCAAGAAACCCTTTTCTTGATGTCTTGATCTACTGCCTTGGCCAAGGACTTCATATGGCATATGAATGACTTACACTACAAGAGATCACCTTGTAAATACAAGTGTAGGTCCTTTCTTGATTCTCATTCACTTTCATAAATCACTTGTGCAGCCCCAGCATAAGCCTTGAATCAGTTGTCTAAGGCGACACCCTTTAAAGCTTATACCTAAGACTACAGAGTTAATTCATAAAGTGGCAAGGAACCTCAAGTCTAAGGATCAATTAATCACATCAATGACTTGTGAGATATTTCCTAATCTGGAAGTTTCTATTTCCTGAAATAGAAACTTCCTTTCCCATTTAGGAATGTTCACACATGGGGCACCTCAGTGAACTTACTTATTGAAGTAAGCACCCTCATGTATCACGCACGTATCAACTATACACTTTGCACCTCCATGAAATAAGGTGGTCCTTCTTAAGGGCGTGATCCCATAAGTAAGCCTTAGAGGAGTGAGGTTGACACTCCCACTGTCGGTAGGACTCATCGGCTTGGAGTATTTTACTAATCATGACTTATGTGATATAGGGCTCGTTTCATGAACCATTTCACCTAAATGGTAGAGTCCTAAAGTCATCAGGATTAGGGGAGTTCTCATACATGCACAGATAAAGTAAACGCATACCAAACAAGAGCATATAAAGAAGTGTTGCCTCAATTCGTTATTTCATTCAAAGATTGTCTGTGATTACAATAAGGAAAAGCCCAAAGCGGATATACAATCGGCTTTCTAGGGAATTATTCCTAACAGCTGCTCCCGTCGTGAGGCAGGGCGTTCCGGGCCCGATTTTGTGTTTTTGTGTTTTCGTATTTTCGGTCCTTGAAATCCCGATTTATTTTTTCTGTAAAATTTTGTTTTATTAAATTAAAAGTTATTTTTGAAATAATTGTTTAAATTGGTATTTTGAGGAATTAAAACGATTTAAATTTTGGGAAAATTATGAACTTTATTTTATGAAAAATATTGAAAGTTGTGTTTTAAGTCATTAAGGCTTAAAGTGAGAATTTTAATTTATTGGTTAAATTTAAATTCTTACAATCTTAAGCATGTTAGGTGATCATGAGTTTAATCTTATGAATGGTTTTAATTTATGCACATGGGTGGTTTAAATTGGGATTGGTGCCCCATTTATGTGCGTACTGTTATGTGTTTATTATGTGACTTTCCATATTACTGTTTTTGAGGCCGGGGTATGCCCCGTGTAATTCTCTAAGGCCAATATGAATATTGAGCCTTATTACTTTATGTCTTTTTCTTTTTATTGTAATTTGAGAGTAGAGATAGGTGGTGAGGTCTTTTTTCTTTCATTTTGGAGACAATGAACCCATGGAGTAAGATGGATCCACATGACGAACAAGATGGAGGCCATAAGTGAAGACCTCTCAGTGTTAGAGAGGATTTCTATTATTGTAATAGATAGGGCATCGTTTCATTTCCAATTCCCTTATGTGATTTAAACTGTTTTATGTGGCATGTCTATTAGAACTAGTGATTGTGGAGTGACTCCCACATATCACGCATAAGATAGGTAGAACCCATGATCATCACATGTTAGTATCATTCTAAGACATGTTATCTGCTATGTGCTTGTGTGAAATGTATTTAAGTTGTACTTGCATTAATCAAGACTAATTAAATTGGATAACATATATGTTGGTGAGGTCGAACCGGACAACTCTCCGGTTAAATCGAAAATTCCCATTAAATATTAAGCTAATTTTCAAAAATAGGTGTTTAATTCGAGGTACAAACTTTGAATTAAATTCCTAGTATTCCATCAATAGGATTTAAGTTTAAATAGAGGAAGCTAGTTATTGTCCATGAGTCGTGGGGCGACTACGTGAAATCTATTAGTTCTTAGTTTCCTAATTGATCATTTTAATGATCAATATTTCGAGGTCAATTTTGGGGAGGGCGATGTCCGCGAGTCGTGGATCGTTCGAACTAAGTTTTGATCTTGATCTTATGATTGATGGGTCTAGCTTAACGCCTAAGTAAATATGGATGTCGCACGAGTCGTGGGTCCATATTGAAAGATAGGTGATGCAAAAACATTACTAAGAATTCCACCGAGTTGGAATTGGTAAGTTGTACTACCATAGGTTTTATTAAGAATGTCCGCGAGTCATGGGTTCGAGATGAAGTGCTTAGGATCTTAGTACCCATTGGGATAACAAGTATCCTATAAAGATCTTTGGGAATTATAGATCTTCTAAACAGTGGGAGCAACATAGATTAAAGACCTAATCTCATGTATATCGTTACTATTCAGCATGCTCGCTTAGTTCTCTGTTTTTCCATTTAGGTCGTAGATTCTGTGATTCTCTACGTGTTTCGAAATGGCAACCAAAAACCCTTTAGTATCGATCCTCGATCCAAACAAGTTGACTGGTCCCAACTATTCTGATTGGATTACGAATCTAAAAATCATTCTAGATTCGGAGAAGAGAACTTATGTTCTCTACGAGGTGGAGCCCGTTCCCGAAGGGAAAGGTCCGACCCGGGCTGAGCGGGATGCGATCCAGAAGTGGAAGGATGATAATCTCCAAGTCCGTTGTCTCATGCTTGCTAACATGTCTCCGGACATGCAAAGACAGGATGAGTCCATGGAATTCGCTTGGGAGATTTACGACCACTTAGAGCAACTTTACCGCCCTCATGAGCGAGTTACAAGGTATAACACCTCAAAAGAATTGTTCCATTTGAGAATAAGGGAAGGTACAAGTGTCCATGAGTATGGACTTAAGTTTCTTGCTCTTACCGAGAAACTTGCTTCCATGGACATACCACTGAGAGATGAACTTTCAGTGGATCTGTTGCTAGCCTCGCTTTCAACATGAATCATGCAAATGCTAGTGTAGTTGAGCTGATTAGTCAGCTTGTGACTGCTGAAAGCACGATCAAGAAGGGTAATAAGGTTATGATGGTCACTGTTCCATCTTCTTCTAAGCCTTCCAAAGGCAAGGGCAAGAAAACCCAAAAGAAGAAGAAGTCTCTTAGGCCCAATGGAGGCATCACGAAGGGAAAAGCCCAAAAGAAGAAATGTGATCAGAAGGAGGACGTTTGCTTCTATTGTGGCAAACCGGGGTATTGGAGGAGAAAATGCCAAGAGTACAAGGCTACTCTAAAGAAAGGTATGTTTCTCGTTGAAGTAAATCTTTCTATTAATTCTAACTCTTGGGTACTTGATACCGGTTATGGATCTTATGCCTGTAATGATGTACAGATGCTAAGTGAGGTCCGGCAGCTGAAGGGAGAAGAATATGTCTTGAAGATTGGGGAGGGCTCTACGGTCGAAGCTTAAGCTTTAGGCACAATTAGATTAGATTTAGGTCATTCTGTTTTAGTTTTAAATAAAGTCCTTTATGTACCAGACATTATTCGTAATATTATTTCAGTTCCAATACTTGATTGCGAAGGTTATGAAATTAATATTAAGAATGGTAAATTTTTCCTCAAAAAGAATAATTTTTCGATACATCTTGGTACATTAAACAATGGACTTTATCTAACTTAAAACAGTAATATTTTAAATATACAACGAGAAACAAAATTTAAGAGAGATGATAAAGTCTCAGCATCTTTGTGGAACGCTAGATTAGGACATATTTCCAAGAACAGAATTAGGAAGTTAAATACCTTAGGGACATTCTCTGAAAATGACCTTAAACGGTTAACTTCCTGTGAATCCTGTCTCAAAGGAAAAATATCCAAAACTCCTTTCAAAGGGAGCGTGGATCGAGCCACAAGGACTTTGGATTTGATCCATTCTGATGTTTGTGGACCGCTTAGTGTAAGCACTCGAAATAATCATTAGTACTTCATAACCTTTACTAACGACTTTAGTCGTTATGGTTATGTGTACTTAATGAAGTACAAATCTGAGGCTTTAGAAAAATTCTTAGAATTTCAAAATGAGGTTGAGAACCAAACTGGTCACAAGATCAATACACTTTGATCTGATCGAGGTGGCGAGTATCGTAGTGAAGAATTCCTTAGTCATATCAGAGATAATGGAATTATCTCTCAGTGGACTCCTCCGGGAACTCCTCAGCTTAATGGAGTTTCTGAGAGAAGGAATCGAACCCTACTTGATATGGTTCGTTCCATGATGAGTTTTACTGACTTACCACCTTCTTTCTGGGGTTACGCTCTAGAAAGTACAGCCAAGATTTTGAATCTTATTCCTTCCAAGTCAGTCCCTAAAATGCCCAATGAAATGTGGCATGGTAAAATCCCTAGTTATTCTTACTTAAGAATTTGAGGTTACCCTGCTTATGTGAAGAGGACAGTCGTATATAAGTTAGAAGCTCGTTCTAACTTATGCTGCTTTGTTGGTTATCCTAAGGAATCTATGGGATATTACTTCTATGATCAAACTGAACAAAAGGTGTTTGTTTCAAGAAATGCAACTTTTCTTGAGGAATCGTTCCTAGAAGAAAAGAAAGGTAAGATCACGAAACTCGAAGAAATTCAAGACACTCCCACGCCACATTTAGAGGACACGTCCCATTCTGACATCCCACAACCAATCACGAATTTCGATACACGTGAAAATCCTCCTCTAAGGCGTTCTGAACGCACTCCTAGACAGCCTGAGAGATGGTATGATTTTCTCCATGAAAGCTCTCAAGAGGATAACGATCCTCTAACATATGAGGAGGCAATGTCAGACTCAGATTCTGAACAGTGGAAACAAGCCACGAAGTCCGAAATGGATTCCATGTACTCCAACCAAGTTTGAACCTTGGTTGATTTGCCTGATGGGGCAAAACCCATAGGTTGCAAATGGATCTTTAAGAGAAAGCTCGGAGTAGATGGAAACGTTACATCCTATAACACAAAGCTCATTGCCAAAGGCTTCACTCAAAGGCCCGGTGTGGACTTTGATGAAACCTTCTCACCGGTTGCAATGCAAAAGTCCATTCGAGTCATGCTTACCATAACTGCATATTACGACTATGAGAGATGGCAAATGGATGTGAAAACTGCCTTTCTCAATGGAGACATTGATAAAGACATTTATATGGATCAACCCATAGGCTTCACATTCAATGGGAGTGAGCAAAAAGTTTGCAAACTCCAAAGATCAATCTACAGATTGAAACAGGCTTCTAGGAATTGGAACATTCGTTTTGATGAAGCAATCAAAGCGTTTGGCTTCGTTTAAAATTCGAATGAGTCCTGCGTGTATAGAAAGGAATTAGAGACTTCAGTGCAATTCTTTGGTGCTTTATGTTGATGACATCCTTCTAATTGGGAATTCGAAGGATGACATGAAAGTTACCAAGTCTTGGTTATCGAACCAATTCGAGATGAAAGATCTTGGTGATGCGTCCTAAATTCTCGGTATTAAGATCTATAGGGATAGATCTAAAAGATTGATAGGACTATCACAATCGATGTACATAGACAAAGTACTGAAACGATTTAGTATGGAGAATGCGAAGAACAAAGTTCTTCCCATGAGTGTAGGAACGTCTCTTTCTAAGAAGATGTGTCCTAAGATGAACCTCGAGAAGGAAAGAATGACTCATGTGCCTTATGCCTTAGCAATAGGTAGCATAATGTATGTAATGATGTGTACTCGACCGGATGTGACATATACACTTAGTGTAACCAGCCGATTCTAATCAGACCCTGGAGAAGGTCACTGGACTATCGTGAAGAATATCCTAAAGTACTTGCGACGCACTAAGAATTTGTTCTTAGTATATGGAGGACAGAAAGATCTAGTAATCGGAGGATACTGCGATGCAAGCTTTGCATCTGACTTAGATGATTTTAAGTCAATGTCAGGATACATTTTCTGCCTTAACGGCGGAGCAGTGAGTTGGAAAAGTTCCAAGCAAACTACCACAGCAGATTCGACCACTGACGCCGAATACGTAGCTGCAAATGATGCAGGTAAGGAAGGTGTTTGGATTAGAAGCCTCATTCAAGATTTAAATGCCGTTCCTAGCATGAAAGACCCCATTATCGTGTTTTGTGACAACACTGGGGCGGTTGCTCAAGCAAGAGAACCAAGATTTCACCAACGGACCAAGCACATTATCAGGAAGTATCACCTAATTCGTGATATCATCAAAAGAGGTGATGTGCAAATTGAGAGGGTCACATCAGCAGAGAACGTGGCAGACCCGCTTACTAAACCCCTTAGTCGAGAAGCTTTTGAAGGTCATCTTGCGAAGATGGGACTTAGATTAGCTCATGAGTGGCTTCGACGGGCAAGTGGGAGATTTTTAGGAATAGTTCTTTGAAAGCCGATGTAATAGTCCGCTTTAGTACTTTCCTTTTGTAAATCACAGACAATCTTTGAATAATACGAAATATGTAGAGGCCCAAATGGAAGGCACCACATCCCCCACACTCAGACCCGGCCCGCATATGAAATGGAAAATCCATACACATGCCAGATCAGAGCGAACGGGGACTCACTCACTCACTAGGCTAGGCGGGAACTAAACCTTCAAACTATAATCATATTACACATTTCAACATGTTTACAATGTATATAATAAGTATAAAGGCAAGAAAAATCACTTGAGATATCAAAAGAATGCAAAAAGGCACTTAACGTTTCATATAGAAGTACTTAAGTCACGTTATAGCAATTCAACTCATGAATTTGATATAACAAATTATAACTCAATTACAATACGTTTACAATCATAAAATAAACAAAACAACGGCATTCAAATCATTTAAATATGCAAGAACATGAAATAGCTAACAAATTAATTCCAAATAAATTAATATATAAAATATATACAATATACATAAATACATATCTATATATATACACGTAAACATGCACATGCATATTATATATTATATATATAATTACATGCATGCAAATACATATATATATATATATATAGTATATACATACTATAACACACACAACATACATATATATATATACACTCACGTAATATATATATATATACACCATGCACACACTAATCTCATGCACAACACAACAATCACACACAACATATATACTTATATGTACTGCAAACGTACATGCCGCACAAAAAAGGAAGAAAGAGCAGCAGTTAAGAAATCAAACAAGAAGTCCCAGACGGTGAACAAACCCACACAGACCTTCCCCGGCCAGGGAAGGAGATGCAGAATCCTTCTGCACAAGTGTCCCCGCCCGGGGAGAGTGTTACGGCAGGAACAGGCAGCAGCAGATCACAGCAAGAAATAGGGGGAAAAATGAAAGCAAAACAGGGGAGCATACTCACAGGACTTCAATCAACATATAGCCAACAATTTAAGGTATGAAGGAGCAACCAACTCAGCAATTTTAGCCACATAACAGGCCTAAAGCCACACAACAGCAGCAACAGCAGCAACACGAGAGCAAAGGGGGAAAAAAACCATTTTCATACAAAGTTCATTAATGGTACCTTCATCAATTCTCAACTACCAAGCAATATAAGTTTATATAACATTAAATGAAGTTCATGAGATCAGATTTCATGCATTAAACTCAAAGAAATCCCAAGGAAACATGGAAGATTCATCAGAAGAACATAAACCCTTATTATTCACCATCTTGCCCCAAAACCATATCAAATCCAAGCTAAAATCTGAAATTAATGGATGAAAATAATCACATAAGCATATAGATATCAAATATAAGCTTACCCCTTGAAGATGATGAAAGAAAATAGAGATTGGAGCTCAAAATCTCCCATTTTGGAAGAGTGACGGGATGGAACTGGAATGTCAGACTTTGTCTGAGTTTTTCTCCCTTGATTTGGTTATGGTTCGAAATGGGGTGGTTAGGGCTGATAGCGGGTTGAGTTAGGTTTCCAAAAAGTTCAACCATGGTTAATTTGGATAAGTGTGGTGAGAGTTAGGATTTAAATGGTAAAGTGTGGCAGTTTTGCGGCCAATTCATTTTTCGGTTGAATTTTGAGGGTTCAAACGAGCATAGAAAAATATGAGGCTTGTTCCATTGAACCCGAATCTTTGATACAAGTTTAGCGGAGGTGACGGAACTCGAATCCGAGTTCCCGAGCTCAAGATATCACATACGGAACCAATGGTGCGCTAATTGCCCGTTAGCCCCTGATCTGGTTCCACAATTAAAAATAAATTCGTTACCATGACAAACGAGATCGAAAACATAAAACGAGCATATGGTCATGTTCATAACACATAAATCTACAACATACTGAAATTTCACGAAATTTCGATATCAAATCATATAAGAACGAAGCGCGATTAAAACACTCAAGCACAAATCATTTACAATTTCATAACATTTCAAATTAAATAATAAAATTTAAATTCTATTATAAATTAAATAGCAAGTCAACGATTAATTTAAAATTAATAATAATAATGTAATTAAAGATATAATTATTTACCATTTAACACTTAATTATAAAATTAAATATACTAATTTAACGAAAATAAAATAAAATAAAAATAATTTATAATAAAATTAAATATATAAAACACTTATAAACAATTAATTCGCGCAAATTGGTAAACACATACGTCATACTATACGATTGAAAAGTCGGGGCGTTACAAATTAAGGCAACACTTCTTTATATGCTCTTGTTTGATTGTATGTTTACTTTGACTGCGCATTTATTAGAACTCCCCTAATCAATATAACTTATTGGACTCAACCATTTAGGCGAAATGGTTCATGAGACGAGCCCTATATCACATAAGTCATGATTAGAAATTATTCCAAGCCGATGAGTCCTAAAGATAGCGGGAGTGTCAACTTGACTCGTTCGAGGCTTACCCGTGTGATCACGCCCATAAGAAGGACCACCTTGTTTCATGGGGTGCAAAGTGTATTGTTGATACGTGTGTGATACATGGGGGTGCTTGCTTGTTCTAAGTAAGTACACTGAGGTGTCCCGTGTGTGAAGATTTCTAAATGGGAAAGGAAGTTTCTATTTCTGGAAATAGAAACTTCTAGATTAGGAAATATATCACGAGTCATTGATGTGATTAAGTGATCCTTAGACTTGAGATTCCATTAATACTTTATGGGCTAACTCTGTAGTCTCAGGTATAAGCTTTAAAGGGTGTCGCCTTAGACAACTGATTCAAGGCTTATGCTTAGATTGCACAAGTGACACATGAAAGTATATAAGAATCGATAAAGGACCTACACTTGCATTAGCAAGTTGATCTCTCATTGTGTAAGTCATTCATATGTCATCTAGGAGTCCTTGGCCAAGACAGTAGATCAAGATATCAAGAAATGAGTTTCTTGGATTGAGATCAAATGGATATGAAATGCACTGAACTTTAAGATCAAGATTATTAGGGTTTTAATTATTCCCTTACCCTAGGTCTTGATTGAGAGATGGGACATAGGAGGATTGTATCTTACATATGTCGATGACTTAAAGGTTCTTTCGAATTGAGACATTCTTATTCAGCTAGGGGTCATACACCTGTTGCTAGACTATGGTCGTATGATCTGTGGACTAATTAATTAATTGGGAATTAATTAATTAGGGTCACTGCAAATTGAATTAAGAACCTAGAGGGTCACACACAACAACCCGGTCACGTGGGCTAAGGCTTGAATCGATCAAACGAGTTGATCGAACCATTAAGAGAATGGTGGGGCCCACACGGGTGGAACGCGTGGATCACACGTGTCCTTAGGGACACGGGTATATATATGTGTATATATTAAATAATTAATGTGTTAATTATTTAATGGACTTTAGTTTAATTATGAATTAATATTGAAGTTCTAATTTGGTGAAATGAAGTCTAATAAATAATTAATTACAAATTAATTAATTATTAATTTTCAAGTTATTTATTATTTAATAAATAAAATAAAATAAAATATCTAAGAGAGTTTGATATTATTCTTGCTTGACAAGTTAGTCAAAAAGAGACTTTTGGTCAAAGTAAGAGTCTTTCTCTCCAAGCAAGAAATCTCTTACCAAAAGGGTTTAGGAAACTCTTGCCCAACAAGCAAAGTGGTTTGAACCCCTTGTGCTATATATATGTGGGGTTCGAACCCCATAAGGGATGATAGCAAATTCTCCTTCTCTAAATATTATACACTAAACCATAGAGCCAAAACACCGAATATAGAACTAGCATTCTCCGTATTCAGATCGTGGTCAAGATTGATGGACTAATTCTCTAGAAGGCTACTATTGTGAAGTCTTGAAAGATTCGAAGGAGCTTTTGGGGATCAAGCCGCGTGAAGAGCGTTCTTGGGCGGCTAGAACGTGTCAAGAAAGCTACTAATTAAGTGAGTTTCTTGATCTCTACGAATTTGGGATTAGAAATTGTAAGATTCAATTCTATCTTTTGGGAAAAATTTTTAAATTTTCGCTGCGTTTCTGTTTCATTTTCCCAACAGATGTAATTCCTCCCATTCCTCTTTGCGTCACCGTGGGGTAGCTCCCTGGGTGCAACAACCGAAGAAAAAAGGATGATACATGTGAATATGGGTGTCAAGACCCTAACCGGTCTTGATACTAATTCTGTTAAATGTTTCTGGGAGTAAAGGCTGGAGAAAGCCTAGCTTGCGGGCAAATTCTATTTTCAAAGACTGGTTCATACTTTGAAAAATATACCTGATACCTTATTCCTGTTTTGTAAAGTATATATGAACTAGAACCTCTGACGTGTGCACATGTGTGTGCTTGCTTGACAATCCTATTCCAAAGTAAAGTTTTGAAGTACTGTTCTGAAATAAAGTGTTAAAGTAAAGTTCTGAAATTCAATTTTAAATTACAGTTTTGAGGTAAAACTTTTTCTGAAAAACTTAAAGTTTTAAGTACTTCTATTGTTTCAAAAGTTATGCCTCACTTAGTCCCTTTGACTAATACCTCTACCTGTTTTACGACCTCATGGTTTCAGGTTCTATGATTGCTTAATGAATGGTATCTTGGAGTACAGAAAACACTTTGTCATGTTCTTTTGGTCAGGTTCTTTGACGCCTTTTGAACTCTACTCACTTGTTGTTAGAGTATTGTTCTGTTAAGCCATAATCAGCTTAGTCTCTTGTGTCCTTTGTTTTCATGTTTTCCAATAGTTCTAAATCCCTCAATATTCTATTTAAATATCTTTTTCGATAATTGCTTATTGAATAGGTCATGTACCTGGTTACTATCTCCTTGTATCTCCTGATTTAAGTTTTGAAAGTTTTAAATTGTCCATAATTCTGCTGCAATGCTTTCTTTCAGTACTCTGATCTTGTAAGTTTTGAAAATTAGACTTTCTTTTTAATTCAAAATTAAACCAAAGTCTATTAAATAATTAACACATTAATTATTTAACATCACATAATCACGTGTGGCACACGTGTCTTAATGACACGTGTCCAATCACGTGAGCCACACGTGTGATTTCACACGTGTGGAACCCCTTAGGCTCGATTAACTCGTTTAATCATTTTTAAGCCTCAACTCATGTAACCAAGTTGTTGTGTGTGACCCTCTAGGTTCTCAATTCAATTAGCAGTGACCCTAATTAATTAATTCACTAATTAATTAATCAGTCCACAGATTAAACGACCATAGTCTAGCAACAGGTGTTTAACCCCTAGCTGAATTGGAATGTTCGGATTCGACAGAACCTTTAAGTCATTGATTCATGTGAGATACAATCCTCCTACTTACTATCTCTCAACCAAGATCTAGGACAAGGGAATAATCAGAACCCTAATAATCCCGTCTTAAAGCTAAGTGCATTTCATATCCATTTGATCTCAATCCAAGAAACCCTTTTCTTGATGTCTTGATCTACTGCCTTGGCCAAGGACTCCATATGGCATATGAATGACTTATACAATAAGAGATCACCTTGCAAATGCAAGTGTAGGTCCTATCTTGATTCTCATTCACTTTCATGAATCACTTGTGCAGCCCCAGCATAAGCCTTGAATCAGTTGTCTAAGTCGACACCCTTTAAAGCTTATACCTAAGACTACAGAGTTAACTCATAAAGTGAGAAGGAACCTCAAGTCTTAAGGATCAATTAATCACATCAATGACTCGTGAGATATTTCCTAATCTGGAAGTTTCCATTTCCTGAAATAGAAACTTCCTTTCCCATTTAGGAATGTTCTCACACGGGGCACTTCAGTGAACTTACTTATTAAAGTAAGCACCCTCATGTATCACGCACGTATCAACTATACACTTTGCACCTCCATGAAACAAGGTGGTCCTTCTTAAGGGCGTGATCCCACAAGCAAGCCTTAGAGGAGTCAAGTTGACACTCCCACTGTCTGTAGGACTCATCGGCTTGGAGTATTTTACTAATCATGACTTATGTGATATAGGGCTCGTTTCATGAACCATTTCACCTAAATGGTAGAGTCCTAAAGTCATCAGGAATAGGGAAGTTCTCATACATGCACAGCTAAAGTAAACGCATACCAAACAAGAGCATATAAAGAAGTGTTGCCTCAATTCGTTATTTTATTCAAAGATTGTCTGTGATTACAATAAGGAAAAGCACAAAGCGGATATACAATCGGCTTTCTAGGGCACTATTCCTAACACCCATACCTTCATGAATTAATCCCCTATCACTCTCTCAGCCTTCCATTTCATGCCATTTGAAGAAAAGAAAGGTTTCATCAGCTACAAACCGAGCTCCAAGAGAAGAGAGAAAGAATATTATTCACTTTTCAACATTTGAGCTCAATACTCCTCTATTTCGCCTCAAATTTGAAAGGTAAGTCCATGAAATTGTTTTCCATCTTCTCCTCTGTCTTTTAAGCCCTTATTTGCTGAGTTTCATAGAGTTATAAGCATGTTGTGGATGTTTTGGTGAATAGTAAGGGTTTAGGGAATTTTTGAAGATTATGGTTGATCTCTTGTGTTTTCTTTGGAATTAATGCATCCTAATTGATCCTAAGACATCCATGAGTGCTTGTATGAACTGATTTTGCATGATAGTTAAGGAATTTTTAAGATATCATTTGAGAACTTGGAGATTTATGCATGAATATGAAAATGGAATTTGTTTCTTGCTCTTACCTCTTGATATGCTGCTAATCTTGCCTAGTTTTTTAGCTTTTTATGCATGCATTTTGTAGCCTTACTTACCTTGAAGTGTTGGTATGAGCTAGGATTGATTTGGGTGAGTTTTGGGGCTGATTTTCTCATTTTTGCCTGCTGCTGCAAAGGAGTCGCGGCCGCGATCGCACCAAGGTCATTCTTGGTAGCGGCTGCGACCGCTTTTTCCTCTTGTTTCGACCTGTAGGTCGCGGCTGCGACCTTTTTCTTCTCTTTTTCAGTCATGGCCGCGACCTACTTTAGCCCTTGTTTCGAGTAGGTCCCGGGTGCGACCCCTTGTGCGGGTGTGTGTGTGTGTTGTTTTTCTTCGTTCATTTGTACTTTGCTTGATCTTTATGCTTCGTTTACGATTCGTATGTTATGTTAACATGTCATATTATATGTTAAGCTTTATGTTATGAATTTATGGCTCGTTTTTGAATTATGATCTCATATGCTCATATACGTCTTTATATGACCTAAATGTTATTTCATTTCATTTCATTTGCATCATTTACGTTCATATGCATTTGTCAAACGTCTAATTGGTACATATTGAGTCTAAGAGTATCCTTTGTTGTTTGTTTTGTTCAGTGGACCTTCCCGTTGATGACGAGGTTGTTCCTTAGGCATCCGATTTGCACTCTTTTGTCCCCACTACACGTTTTTAAGGTGATGTTTTGTTCTTTCAGTTATAATGACCTACTACCCTATATGTTTTGAAGCCCGCATGTGAGATATGTATAATATATGTTAGATACGTGTATGATATGTACTTTGAGGGCTTGTCCCGTTTGTTATAAGACTTTGGAAAACGATTTGTATACGTATATAAGCTATTTTCCTTTTGATTTGAAAACCTTTGATAAGTGTGCGTGTGTAGCGAGCTTTGAGCTTTGAAAGATAAGCTTTGATGGAAATGTGAATTTTGAACTTTGATTTGGGCCCCGAAGAGTGGTATGGCAACTCGGGACGGCCGTAGGATCGCCGAGCTCTCCTATCAACACTTTCCTTTGAGAGTCTCGCCTAACCTTAGGAGGTTGAGGAAGGATGTTTCTCTTGAGCCGGTGGAAGCGACCGCTTAAGGTTTCAAGGACGTAATTAAGCCTTGTCTCGTGTGAATTTTGAACGATAGTTAGGGTCGTCAACCCTTCGATCACCCGAAGAAAGGATAGTTTATGATTTATGTTTTGATTATAATTATGTCTTTGAATAAGAGAAGTTTGGAAGGAGAACTCGTACTCGCCGAGTTAGTGTGACTCTGTATGATCTATGAAACGGGAATGGATTTCTAATTACTTAAAATTGGTTATTTTGGCCTATGGCCCTTAACTTCTTTTACGTATATATATCTATTAGCACGAGAAAATATTTTAGCTTGCAAAAACCATCCCCGGTTCATGGATCTTTATGAATTTTGATAAGTGTTTTGCTCTATACATATTATGGGTGCGTGTGTTAGTGCCCTCACTAGTCATTAGGACTAACCCTCGTTGTTGTTTCTCTTTTTCCCCTTTCTTTGAGTTGCAAGTACCGTCAGAGTTGAGCTAGGCGGCAAGTCTATCATAGAGTCTTACTTGTGGTATAGCTCAAGTCTTCATTTTGCATGTAGTGGTTTATGTCTCGTACTTAAGGATTCTAAAGTTATGAATTATGAATACTTCGATACTTAGAATATTTTGGGCCCGGTTGGGCATTGTACATTTGTATATGATATTAGCATGCTCTTTATGACCCTTGTGTAATATGATGATCTTGGGTAGCATATGATATGAACTGTTTTAATCGCTTCCGTTATATTCTTGTTATGTTTTGCACTCTGATTGAGGGTCTAATCTGCCTAGCTTATGAGTGTGTTTTGTTTGTCTCTCGTTCGCTATTGTTTGATGCGTGTGGTCGGACACTAGTGCGGGGGATGTGGTGCCCATCGTTCAAGGTGCTACACCCCTGGCTACTGTGTTATCATTGATTATTTTCTTATTTATTTGATTCCTTGTCTTAAAATCTCTTGTTGTTTTTATTGATCCTTTCATTGTTTACTTGATTCACTACCTTATATTCTTAGTTTCCTTAAGTCTCTGATTCTGCCTTGGTTTATCAATTGGAGAATATACTAAGTGATTGTTTGATTTTCACCTTCCCTGGGTTCGACACCTTCTGTGCCGCAATAATCTATGTACGCATATAGGACTTTATAATAAAAAACTTCCCTAGCAGCACTTCCATTAATTTTGTGTTTAACTTCCTTTGGTTACTTGATATTGAGCTTTTGGGTCCCGATCCATAAGATTTATGCCCCAAAATCTGCTCTTCCAAACCTCGCTCATCAACTGTTCAACATATTGCCACAACCACTTTTCAACTAAGATAATCCACTTGTTTCAATTCGAATAACACCCAAATGCGCCCATAAACGTACCAATGAAGCCTCTTCCACCCCAACCTCCACTTGAACCAAGAGTAGAAAGACTTCTAGCTGCACCATTATCTCAACTAAATTCATCGATCACAACATTCTCTAACAGCTCGGTTATTTTATGAAGCGTTTCCACCAAATGTTTTCAAACAATTCCCTAAAGCGATCGTCGATACCGGACTTTTGGAAAATGTTGTGATCGATAAAATTAAGTTGAGACAATGGTGCGACTAGAAAGGTTTCTCCTCGGGAGTCTTTCTACTCTTGGTTCAAGTGGAGGTCGGGAATAAGAGGATTTGTTGGTGCATTTAGAAGCGTGTTCGGGTGCTATTTGGATTGAGAAAAGTAGATAATTTTAGGTGAAAACTGGTTGTGGCATTATGTCGAACAGGTGATGCGCAAGGTTTATGAGAGAAGATTTTTTGGCGTGGCTCTTATGGATTGGGACCCAAAAGCTCAATATCAAGCAAACACAAAATTTATGGAAGTGTTGAACTGTGCCAAAATTGCCACAATTAGAGGGGCTAGGGTTTAGCTAGAAATTTGGGGCTAAAAATGTCTGAGGAAAAAACTTCAAACTGATCGAGAACCAAGAGGTAAGGAGGGCATGCAGCTTATTACCTTGTTGTAGCAGAATTCATTATTGAGGTTGGACAATGACTAAGATTGGAACGATTGAGAAAGAAGTATGGTGGAGAAAGGGGTTGTTTTATTGAGAGTGTTGCTATCTGAGGAAGTATTCGTGTGGTGGGAAGGATTTGGGATGAAGCACTGACCAATTCCTTGAGGGAGTATTATGCGGAAGTGATTTATTGCAAGAGGTTTAACAATGGCGATCTTGAGAGAGTTGGGGAAAAAGGGTTGGGCTCATATTGGTTAGGGAAAATAAGGGTTTGTTCTTTATGTTTGTTTTGTTTTTTTGTTTTAAAACGACTCTGATGAACGCGAACAACAGTTTCGAATTTCTTAAATCATCATTGCTAACCATCTGCACAATAATACGACCAGCAAGCATAACATTTTTCATGTAAAAGTTTTTCGCAAATGTAGTCCACATTAGGGATGCAAACGAGCCAAGTCGAGTCGGCTCACGAGTCTAGTGAGCAAGCCCGAATCCAAGCCTTTTAAGTCTGGCTCGTAGCTCGCGAGCCAGCATATTTAATTAAAAAATAATATTTTAGTTTTTATATATATAATATTATATATATATATATATATATATTGCTTTTTATATAAAATTAATAAAAAAGTAATATATTTATTATAAATATGTACATATATTTAATTAATATATATTGTTATATATAAAAATATATTAAATTATTAAAAAAAACTAATTTTTAATTTAAAATAATATAATATTCCTCGAGCCAAGCCGAGCGAGCCTCAAGCCTTGGTCAAGCCAAGCTCGAGCCATGAAAAAAGACCAAGGCTCGGCTCGTTTGCATCCTAGTCCACAGACGGCTATGTGTTTTTTGTTGCCTACCCAACTAAAACTGCTCATTAAAATAGGATGTAATCTTTGTAAACGTTATCTCCATACTTGCACAAATGGACAGTTGTCTAGCACCTTTCAGTACACGATTGAACATTTTGACATGATTTGTCGTTGTAGTTCCATATCAATGACCTCCATCATGAGTCTCGTCCATTTTTCAATCCCAATGTTCAGGAGATATGTGTCTATTGTCGCATTTATTGAATGGATACGATCAATAGCCTCACAAAATACAATTCCATCTCCTACCACACAAGTCACCTAACAAACATCATTTAAATGCTGATCCCTAAATCTTGTGTTGATATTCGAACAAAGGTGCCTCAAATAATAACCGTGATATTTGTGATCACCAATAAATAACATATATCCTTCTCACATAAGTAAGTCTCAACAGAGTCCACAACTCATGGCCTATAGTTGGCTTTTCCAAGCTGGGATGCCAAATTTGTTTAACCCCTCGAAATTCCATGGCGATAAAAACTTAATATTGTATTGATCAAACACCAAAACAGTGGCGAGAAAAACTTAATATTGTATTCTTCACATTTCAAACCAATTACATCACAAATTTGTTGAACTAGATTAAAAAAAAAAAAAAAAAAAAAAAGAAAATAGCAATCATGAAATCATCGTGATGGTTAGCGGTGACTAATCGTGAGAAACACAATGTTTGGACACTATAAACTTTCCACCATATTAAACAAGTAATCTAACCAATTCCACTAGCAAGAGGGGAATTAACTACGAGTGCCTTTACTTCTAAAGAAAAGACTGGTTTGCTTAAATTATATATTGCCCTTTTCCCAGAGCCCCGGGGTTGGCATGGAAAAGGACATTGTATATAGCCACTCAAAATTGGTGTTGCTAAATAAACCATGGGGAATGGATTAGTTAAAATTACTATTATGCCCATCTTCATTTTGTAGTATTACAACCACTATTTTGAAGCCCCACTTAACTCTTCTTCTCCTCCACCTCCCCCACCATTGAATCCCTCCACCCCACCACCGCAGAGCGTCAACTTGAAGTACGTGAAACTTGGTTACCATTACTTGATTTCTCATTTGTTGTGCTTAGTCCCAATCATGGCCATCATAATTCGTGGAGGCGTCCCAGATGAACCCTAGCGACATCCGCCAATTGTGGCTGCATTTGCAGCACAATCTCGTGTCGGTTATAATTTGTTCCGCTTTTCTCGTATCGGGCTCCGGATAATTTCAAGGCTTCGTATGAACGATTCATGAAGCATTCTAGATTGCAAGGGGATTTCGATGAATCGTCTCTTGAATTTCAACGTGAGATTCTAGAACGTTCCAGGATCGGGGATGAGACTTATGCGCCGGAAGCTATGCATTATATTCCACCGTGTCCGTCAGTGCAGGAAACAAGGGAGGAAGCTGAGCAGGTAATGTTCGGTGCTCTGGATAGTTTATTCGCTAATACGAACGTGAAGCCTAAGGAAATTGGGGTTTTAGTTGTGAATTATAGTTTGTTTAATCCGACGCCATCTTTGTCGACCATGATTGTTAATAAGTACAAGTTGAGGGGAAATATTAGGCGTTTTAATCTAGGTGGGATGGGTTGTAGTGCTGGAGTGGTTACGGTTGATTTAGCAAAAGATATGCTTCAAGTTCATAGAAATACAAATGCAATTGTTGTTAGCACTGAAAACATCACCCATAATTTGTATTTTGGGAATAAGAAATTGACATTGATACCAAACTGTCTGTTTCGGGTTGGCGGTGCTGCAGTTTTGCTATTCAACAAAGCCCGCGACAAGAGACGGGCAAAATACAAACTCGTTCATGTTGTTAGGACCCATAGAGTGCAAATGTTAATACTTTTCGTTGTGTATATTAAGAACAAGACGATGTTGGAAAAACTGGAGTATCTTTATCGAAAGATCTCATGCTCTTAACACAAATATCACCACGTTGGGTCCTCTCGTGCTTCTCATAAGTGAGCAACTTTTGTTCGTATGGCAGATTACATTTGGGAGTGGCTTCAAGTGTAATAGTGCTCTATCGCAAGCTCTTTGCACTGTTAAACCATCTGAGAATGGGTCGTGGCACGACTGCATCGATAGGTATCCAATCAAGGTAGTGCTGTAGTGAATTTGGGGAATATGGTATTATTGTGTTCCATGTTGTATGCAATTCTCATCTCTTTTTGCCATTTAGGTTCGTGTTGTACTCTTTTTGTTGGGTAACGAACATATCCCACATCGGAAGATTGGAGGATATTTGTCTAATATATAAGTGTTCACCCAACTCTATTAGTATGAGGCCTTTTGAGAGATACCCAAAAATAAATTCGTGCAGGCGTAGCCCAAAGCGGACAATATCATACTAATGTGGAGTTGGGGTGAAGGTGCGTGCGGTCCTAACAAGTGGTATCAGAGCCAGGTTCGGGGCTTGTCAAAGTGGTGGACTGCGTGTTATGTGAAGTTCCCGATGTGACAACAAGACCGAAACCTGTCGGGGTGCCTTGTGTCGAAAGTTTTCCTGGCAAGTGGTGGTCAGGTAACGGGTCCCGTTGGGTTTAACGGTTGTACAAGATGTTTGGCGGGTGAAGTGACCTATGTTTGGCAGGTCAGGTGTTGTGACCTAGCATTTGGAGATCTGCGGTTGATACCTTGTGTCGAAAGTCCTCTTGACATTAAGGAGGTCAGGAAGCGTATCCCACAAAGGAGTAGCGGCGGTGCAAGATGGTTGGCAGATCAAATGGATTGACCCTAAAAGGGAGGTCACAAGTGGTGTGGTCTTGGTTTGAGGGGAGGATTGTTGGGTAACAAATCTATCCCACATCGGAAGATTTGAGGATATTTGTCCAATATATAAGTATTCACTCAATTCCATTAATATGATGCCTTTTGGGAGATGCCCAAAAATAAGTTCGTGCGGGCTTGGCGCAAAGCGGACAATATCATACTAATGTGGAGTTGGGGTGAAGGTGCGCGCGGTCCGTAACAAGTGATATCAGAGCCCAGGTTTGGGCTTGTCAGAGTGGTGGACTGCGTGTTATGTGAAGCTCCGATGTGACAACAAGACCGGAGACCTGCCGAGGTACCTTATGTCGAAAGTCTTCCTGGCAAGTGATGGTCAGGCAGCGGGTCCTATTTGATGATAACGGTAGTACAAGATGTTTGGCAGGTGAAGTGACCTATATTTGGCAGGTCAGGTAAAGTGACCTGACAATTGGAGATTTATGGTTGATGCCTTGTGTCGAAAGTCCCTTGGCATTAATCAGGAAACAAGTGGTGCGACGGTGCAAGATGGTTAGTGGATCAAATGGATTGACCCTGAAGGGGAGGTCACAAGTGGTGGTGTCTTGGTTTAGGGGAGGATTGTTGGGTAACAAACCTATCCCACATCGGAAGATTTGAGGATATTTGTCCAATATATAAGTGTTCACCCAACTCTATTAGTATGAGACCTTTTTGGAGATATGCAAAAACAAATCCGTGCGTGTTTGGTCCAAAACGGACAATATCATACTAATGTGAAGTTGGGGAGAAGGTGCGAGCGGTCCTTATACTTTTATATCCTCTTTTGTGACGTATGAGATGTTACCCTGGCTTCTTCAGGTTAGGTTCAATCAATCTTGTGTTGTACTATTAGAGAATTGTGTTATTCATATGTTTCTTTTTCGTTCGACTAAAATCAGTCAAAAAGCAGCAAAATTTTTGTTAAAGTTCCATTTTCACTAATTTGTTGGGCTTCCTTGTGATCTTCGAGCGCAAATTGTTTTCTTGCAATGATTGCTTTCACTTTACATGTTTTTATTTGTGCAAGATTTCTTATGACTCATCTTCATAAGGTGAGTCAGATAGATATTTGATTTTGATTGTAAAACCAGGATTTGTGTATATAGTCTTTACTGCAATTCTTTTGTCATGGTATGTGATCTTCTTCGAGTGCAAATGGTTTTCTTGCAATGACTGTTGTTAGTTTTCCCTTTGCAGGTTTTTGTTTGTGCAAGATTTCTTATGGCTCATCTTCATAAGATGAATCAGATGGCTATTTGATTGTGATTACAAAACTGGGATTTATGTATATAATCTTTAGTGCAATTCTTTTGTCATGGTATGTGAAATTAAAGGGCTTCTTTACCGTTATTCACCTTTTTTAAGAAAAGGGCAAAATTAACATTTGTATACCAAACCGGGGGTTAATTATCTGTCAATGTAAAAACATTATAAACGGATAATGTGAGATTTATTTTTACTTAACTCCCCATTTTAACAAAATATCGTATAATTTTCACATAATGTAGTATTTAAAATATCTCTCAAAATATGTTGTATAATTTTCATAAAATATAATACTAAAACACTCTAATGCAGTATTTATATCCTATCATGTTATATAATTTTATGAGAAATAAAATAAAAATATTCCAAACTGATGAAAAATTATTTCAAACTACCACCCATTATAAATCAAGATTATTAAGCTAACCCACAAACCAAGAAAGTAAAGAACCCACTAAATAACATAGTCAAGATTTGAAAGCCGGAATGTAGTAACAATGTTGCGTTGTCGCAGCTTTATTGTACCATTAATTACATTGAAGTGACTACTCATACCCACTTCATTATCAAATATCAATACCCAAAAGAAGATTTAAGTACACAGTAGAAAAATACGGAAGTACTCAAAAATTAAAAAATAAAAAATAATGTTGATGCGGCCTTATTTAAGAAAGAACCATTCAAGAAATAATGGTGTTGCAGCCTTACTAATATCATTGGGAGGTGACCAGCCAAGGAAAAAAAAAAAAAAAAGATAATGCATACAGAGCATTCAAGGCAGTAGTATTCTATTAAGATCACTTACCATAAATTTTTAAAAAAATAAAAAGTATCGCCCGCGGATATTATCCACGACCATAAAAGAAAATCATTAAAAACTTATGGATCACGGATCTGAATGCCAAACAAAAGAAAATCTTAAATGAACCAGTAACCCATGATCAAAAGTCACAAATACCATCAGCAAACTTTAACAAAAAATTATGCTATCTAATACATCGACACATATTGAATTTTATTTGTGAGCCTCTTTATTAATATCGATTTAGATACAAAAAAGGTAAATTAATTAAAATATCATGAAGATTCAAATTCGGATTCCTAACCAGGCTACTTATTTCCATTCACCTCACTTATTTCGGATCACAGAAATTTATAATATAATCCATCAAATTCTTTCTACCACCCAAAAATTTTAACGGTGCCAGCCCTGTCTAGTGTCTAATATATCTTCCATATGATAATTTATTACAACAAAAATTTACAAGATACCTATCTAAAACATGACATGAAATAAATCTTAACCAAAGTACGAATCTAGCTTGAAGCACATGCACATGAACCTCCATCATACAGCAAACAAGTCAAGTAAGCGGCATAAATCTGAACATAAGAAAGATGCACAAAGAACAAATGACAGAACAAACTTACTGAGGCGCGAATTGCACAAAATGATGCCTCCAACTGCCACACAGCAACTAAATCATTCAGGAAAAACAGCATAGCTTCATCAGTTTCTAAAAGCCATCTACAAGAAATATTGGCTATTCATCACCCCCCCAACAGCTACAGCCATCATCTCATTCGCTGTAACACACCATAACTCATATCAGCTTATCAATCTAGCAACAAAAGAAGCCAAAACGCGAACCACCAATGCTCCAAGGTGGTTTCATTTTTTATTTAAATTTTTCATTTTTTTTAGTGTTATTATTATTACGATTTCTCCAAATCACCATGAAGCAGAAATTAAGACTTCCAGGTGACCTGTATTTCTATGTGATTCAAGAATAATATGCCAGTCGATGCCCTTACCAGCAGGAAATTATAACTATGAACAGCAAAAATAAAGCAGCATCAACAGCTACTGCAACATCTAAAGCAGCATCAACAGCTACAGCAACATCTAAAACAGCATGAACAGCTGCTGCATCTTCTCAATCAGCACACAACTCCTCACGAACACAAGCTAAAGAAGGCAAGTGACAGCTTCACATGAGTTGAATTTACGGTGATATACATAAAATATGAAGTATCAACAAGAGAGACAAACAACAACTATTGAAGAAAACTCAATCCACAGTGACAGTGGGAGTCCAAAATAGTACCAAACCAGTACGTAGGGTGCAGTGATTATGAAAATAAAACATAGCTATGTCTCTAATACTATGATAAGTATTTCAACCTTCACAATAATCTCAGGGACATCACTCATAGCATTCCACTACATTGATTATCAAGAGAGAGATCAAGTACTTGAGAAGGAAAATGCTGCAAAAGATAGCACTGCATTAAAGACTTCATCAAGTGGCACTCCACTCCTTTACTCCTGCAAAATAAGTAAAGGCAAAAAGAAGTGATATTGTGAAGAACAACTCTCAACCAAACAAATAGTAGCATACCAGTTCGTTACTTACATCAGCATCAGAACGAGGAGACAGGCTCCTAGAATTGCGAGGAGAGACACTCCTAGGGCTGATTGATCTTTCTTTATGATGAGGAGCATCTGGACTTCGATCCCTAGATGGAGGTGTTTTATTTGGAGATGGACTCCTTCCATAAGATGGACTTCGAGGAGCAGGGGAAGCCCTAACATCAAAATAATAGGAACAATCAGAAAGCAACAAGTAATCTTAGAGGGTGTAACAACTTAAAATTCCTAAATGACAGTAAAATTTAATTATATATAATAATATATATATGTCTTGTGTATTCATTATAGATATATGTAGGTATATTTAAGTCGGTACATATATTTGTTAATAAGGAAAGTTCCATAAATAAATAAAAATATGGAGATGTTACAGTTTATTATGTGACTCGAATTTAATAAAATACTGAATAAATTTAAATTACAACAATCTGGCTGCGCAACTTAAAGTATATGGACGATTATACAATGATGGTATAATCTGAATTATTATCAATTAGTATTAGTTGGCATGTGGAAAAGCATAAGCAAGGGTATATGCCTATAAACTTGCTAAGTCCTCAAATGTGAAAGTCTAAGAGATTACTCATCCTTTTCATTAATCATCAAGGTTAAATAGAAGGGAGCTGATCAATACTTACAGAGAAAGTAAGAAACAAAGAAACAAACTTAAGCATACACTAGTAATTTCGCACACTCTATGCGTGTGCTAAAAAATATTAATATTAAAATTAAATTTTTTATATTTATAATTACTAAATTATAGTAAATAAATTCCATAATATTATATTAGTCAACAATAATAAAATAAGAAATTTAAAAATACGAAGGAAGAAAATAATAAAAATATAAAAAAAAAAAGAATTAAAGTGAGATGAGAGAAAAAGAGAGTTAGAGATAATACCTTTGTAACGGTGAAATAAATAAATAAGAAAAAAGTTTTAAGAGATAAAGCGTTTGCTATGGGGTAGAAAAGAAAAGAATCCAAGAGTTCAAGGACAAAAGAAAAAAGAGTCCAAGACAACCGGTTTCTATCTATGTCTCGCACTTAATATAATAGTATAGATATAAGTACATAAAACATACATATAAAGACACACAAACGAACTAAATCTTTCTTCTTCCAAAATCTCTCCCGTATCTCCAAATCATGCCAATGTATATACTGTTTTAAACGTTTTGAAGTATATGAAAGCAACAATAACCATAATTTTCAATTCCAACAAACTTAAGGCTGGCTTCTAAGCTCCAGAAGAGATCTTAAAAAGTAAGTTGGTGTTACAAAACTAATTTAAAGGAGTTTCTAAGCTCCTAACATCTTATTTTAACAGCTTATAGCTTCCTTCATAAAATATTTACCAAAGACTGAACAACATATTATATAAGCTCTCAAAAATTCAAATACCTTCTAAGCTGTTTTAAAGAGCTTACAAGCTCGACCAAACACTCTCTTGATTAAGATACATAAATAATAACACTAAAGAAGTCGCTTCCATAAGCGGGACTTGGCCGAGAAAGAGAAGGACTAACACGAATACACAAGGTACAATCAGAAATCAAATATAAACAACCAATAATACATTAGTTCAAATACATCAATGGCAACATTAAAGAAGTACCTTCCATACGATGGACTTCGTCGAGCAGGGGAAGGACTAACAGAAACACAAAAGGTAGAATCAGAATCAAATAAAGAGAGAAGTAATGTGTTCAAATATCTAAATAATGATACTAAAAAGCTACCTTCCATAGGATGGACTTCGCCTACGCCTCTCGTCATCATATCTGCTTCTTCTACGCTCATAACCAGGACTCCGGCTCCTGCTTCGATAACGATAATCGCGGTCCCTGCCACGATAACGTTCCCTATCATATCTACCCCTACTTCTACTCCGGCTTCTCCTTCTGTAATCCCTGTCCCTGTGAACACGTCTACTCATGAATTCACTTTTCTCAAAACAGAATGTTAGGAACTAACTACTAAGACTCATAAAGCAGGATAGAAAAGAACACCATTGCTACAAGGAGCTACAGGGAGTATCAACTTTCACGTAAGAGAAGCAGAAAGAGGCCCAGTTTCTTATTGTCTCCTTCGACTGATGATGATAAGTACCAATCTTTTTACAGCATGAATTGCAGTGATACCAAGGAATGTACGAAAGGAAGTGAATAAGCATAGAAGAAACAAAAAACAACATAATTATCAAACTGAGTGGGTTCCGACTTCTGGACATAAATCAATAATATGAAAAACCTTTATAAATTATAATTATTCAACTCCAATGTGCTACAGCCAGAATGCCCTTACATAAGATAACAATCATAAGTTTATAACAGGCACCAGCAAAAGCATGAAAGCAGAGCCTACCTTCGCCGAGGACTGCGGCTTCTTGGCCTTACTTTGGACTTGTAAACAGGTTCCTCAATTCTCCCTCTGTGACTGTTAGGAGAAACCACACTTGTTAAAAGTAGATTTTTAATAGGAAGGAGTACTATGAGCTTGTATCAGGGATAGCATTACAGTCATGTAACTGGGCGAACTCAAAACAACACTTCATATAATAGAAATTAGCCAACAAAGTTTTCAATGAACCAAAATTTATATAATTATTCCAAAACTCAATCCTGGGCCAAACTATTAGTGTAGAGAACTAACTTACATTCGTTCAGCATTGGGGCCATATTTAGCAAATTGAACCATTATTTCTCTGCCGTCAACAACTCTTCCTGCACGTGACAACATAATAATCGTAACATAAAAAGAACTGACTTTTTCATACAGTAATCTTAACAACTCAAATTTTCTGTCAACTCACCATCTAGCTTGTCAACAGCCTTTTCAGCCTCATCTTGATACTTGTACCGCACAAATGCAAAGCCCTTCGAGTCTCCAGTCCTAAGTTGAAAAAATCACATAGAGGAACCACAACCTTTATATAATAAGATAGGTGAAATATCATTTAATAATTAGTAAAGAAAAAATGGAATTCCAAAATAATGTATTTATAGTATAAAATTATAGCAATCGGCATATTTTCACCCTCAAATTATGCCCAATTTTCACATTACAACTCTAGAATTTAAATAACATTTTGATCACTTAAAAATACCTAGTCCAGGTTGGAAATTTCTGTCGAGCATTTGACCTGATAAGGTTATAAGGCAATTAAACATTCATTCCCAAAACGGTGAAGCCGGAGAAATTCAAAATTCTCATCCTAAATTTGCCCTCTTTTGAAGTGAACACTCATCTTCTAACTATAGACTCTTCTTTAACCTTAAAGACAAACAATCTGAGACTCATGCTATTCACCGCAAATTCAACTGAGCGGCCTTACTGAAATTGATGGAGAGCTTTCCTCTAGTGAATGGTTCCACTTTAATGTTAAGAAAAGATGCTACTTTCCATGGTATTATTGCTATAAAGCTAGATGTGCGAATTAATCAAGCCAGACCATTTTGAATTACTAAAATACTAAATTACTTTGGATTGTTCTCGTCGTCATTTTAGATAACAGTATTGTTCATCATCCATTATGATTAGTATTATTATGTGTCATCCATCAAATTATTGTGGAACTTTAGAGTATTATTTTATACTGTTACAAATTGTGCAGTCAGCAACTAAACAGTAAAATATCTCATTGTAAAAAGCTCAAAGCTCAGTTTATTCTTGATGACAATAATACAACAATAAGCTTTTAAAACATCTATGTTTAAACTCAACCTAAGCTCGTTAAAAAGGTCGAGAGTAGCTAAGCCCATGAGCCACCTAAATTCTCAACCCTAGAAGATTGTTTAAAACGCCCATGATCATAAGCCACGCACATTCAAATGGGCTTTTTGCCGGTAAATTTGGGGGGTGTTTGCAAACTCTACTCCATAAGTAAAAGTTAAAGCAGAAGCGGAAGCGGAAAAAAATCGTAGTAATAAAAGTAGTGAGTATTTGAAAAAAAAAAAAGTGATAAGCAGAAAAATAATTAATTGAGTGTTTGCAAAGAAAAATTGATGATCACTTTTAACTTTTATAAAGTTACTAATTTACTACTTTGAAACATTTTTGGGTTTTATAATATGATGCAAGTATTATCTATTCTTATAATTTTGTATAAGATTATTAGTTAATCAAACATAGAATTATTTTAAATATACCTTTATTTATAAATTTTTAAATTTTAAGAAAAGAGAAAAGATTTACCTGGTAATTGTAGATTTTTTAGCTATAAGATTTTTTGAGATTACGAAATTTTGATTGGAGTGAAAAAAAAGAAAGAAAATAACGAGTAGAAAAAAAAAAAAGATGTAACAAACAATCAATATTAATATTTTAGTAAGGATATTATTGTCAAAACAAAATTTTAAATAAATGTAGAAAACCATATAATATATAAGCACAATCCAAAAGCATATCTTGCTTCTGAATTCTAGCTTATTTTTGCTTAAATTAAGCAGAAGTTGATTTTTCAAACACTCCAAAACTGCTGAAAACAAGGACTTATCTCATAAGTGCTTTTTTTTTTAGAGTTGCAAACACTCCCTTACAATACAAGTGAGCGAGCTTGATTAAGGGCATAGCAACAGGTAAAACAAAGAATTTGGGTGTCTGTTCAAATCTGAGATGCATTTGACTAAGTAATCTACGTCTGCGTCTACAACAAGAGCACACAATTGTACAAAGAAAATCAACCAATGGAGAAAAGCCCAACACTCAACACATTTGCAGGTTCATCAAACATGATAGGTTGGTGCTGAAAAACCTTATTTCCATGTCAAGAAATAGGAAAAATATTTGTCAAGCAAGTGCTCAAGGGGCAGGAAAATTGATTCTCAATCACCTCTATGTTCACTAACATGCACACACACACGCACACACCCCAACACATGCTCAAACCAAGTTCACTATTGTTTCCTCAAAAAACATGCCTCTTCATGAAGGTAAGTTCCAATATAGCTAGGTGATTGGAGGATCCAAAACGTTGAATGAAACAAGATACCCAGGCCAGATAATCTGTATCGGGTGCAAAATGACATTTTTCGATTTTGGGGTGCAAAAATGAAGGTAATTCAAAGGTGCTAACTACCCAAACAATTCTAAACCACAGCCGAAGAACCCATTTCAAAAATAAATAAATTAACTCGCAGCATCCGATTCTTAGGACGCACAACAAATAGCTACTCATCCTCGCACACACGCACACTCCGTTACAAGAGCAAAACACATAAAAACATAAACGAAAGCATCAAATCATATACCTCCGATCTCTGGGGATGAAGACATCCACAACTTTTCCATACTTATCGAAGAGCGGGAACAAGTCGTCCGCTGTCGTACCTGAAAAGGAAATTCACAACAAGAGCTCAAATAATTAAACCTAAAACAAATTAATCAGCAAGAAAAACAAAGGAAACAGAGAAATAGTAGAGTACGTACGAAAAGTGATGTTGAGTACGAGCAGAGAGTAGGTGTCTCTGATATCCGGCGGCCCAGATCGTCCAAAGTGCGACATCGTTTCTGTGCGTTCTCAAGTTTCTTCAGTCCTGTTTACCCGCAGAATTCACGGGATTCTCCTCCACTTCTAGCTACTTAAAGAAAATATTTCAATTCTACTTTTTAACTTTTTTGTGTTTATATTCGGTTGAATGTTGACGTTGTAAGATGGGCTACAAATAGATTTTGGGCCTACTCTAAAAAAGATTGATTGTGGGCTTGGATTGGGTCGAACTCCGTCCAAAGAAATTTAGTTCTATGTAGCACGGTCAACAAGTCGGATTCGAACCGAATTAAAAATATTGGTATCCAACTTTTAATATAATCGGTTGATCAAAAATAGGTCTAATAGGTCTAATAGATCGTCTATACTTTTTTTATTAAATATCAAACCTATTTGTGTTTCTTAGATTTAGTCTTTATTTTTTTTCAACACACCCGTAAAGTCAAAGTATGACACTAGTTATTTATCTATTCGTCTCATTTTTCTCTGGCTTCATTTTTTTTTTTTTTATTATTTTCTTTTTCTTGCTAATATTTTTTAATTTTTGTTTTAATTATTTTTTATTAATATAAAATTATTAGATTTATATTAAAATGAATAATTTAATTTAATATATTTAAATAATAATAATTTTTTATTTACGCAGGCATCAAGCGTGTGGAATTACTAGTATTTAATTAATATCCCTTATACGACCTGAGTATCAGTAAAATATATTTTGTAGCACCCCGGACACGTGGAGGTGCCACACCCCCGCACTATAGGTCAATCCACGTATGAAATGGACAATCCATACATGAACCAACCTATAGCGAACGGGTGACAATGCAATACACGACAAGCTAGGCGGGATAACTAACTCATGCAACAAAATTAAAGCGGAAGCATAATCCAAACAACATCAATTTATCATATCATGATTTTTCTCAGTTACCAAATAGAATATATTCTAACTTCACATGTATCAATACATTATCATCTTCTAGGGTAAATAACAAATAACCTTAAACATAATTCTCTTGAACCACAAACAAACAATTATAGTTTCATAATTGTCAATAAATAATCCAATACATGAACCATGATTGACTCGACTACATGAACCGAACTCGACTCCCGCCTAGCGTGCACCTGCAGTAACCTGAAAGGTGGAGGCGTCAGTCTGTGAAGACCGAGTGAGGGGTTTAAATACGTATTAGCGCAGATAACATGTAGGTCATATTCTCGGGTAAAGATTTATGAAATATAAATATACAAGTTCAATAATAATATAACTTCGCCCGAGAATACAACTATCAATATTAAACACTTGTTCATTTTCATGCAATCAATACATGGCGATCTCCAAATGTACATGAACATGCTTGCTTGATTATTAAACAATAGGGTTTGTTCCTCCTGTGGTTGGACGGACAACCACCAGCTCTAAGACCAGCCCAGCGCCCTCACTAAGGAGAACCTGGCCAGGAGAACGCGTGTACACGGTAGGGTTTTGTTCTTCTTGTGATTGGACGGACAACCACCAGCCCGAAGACCAGCCCAACGCCCTCACTAAAGAAGACCTGGCCAAGAGAACGCACGTACAAGATAGGGCATTGTTCTTCCTGTGGTTGGACGGACAACCACCAGCCCGAAGACCAGCCCAGCGCCCTCACTATGGAGGACCTGGCCAGGAGAACGCACGTACACGATGGCTTTCATGAATATGGCATGCTTGATTCGTGAACACTACTATACTTGAAATGATAAATGATTTCGTGAAATTATAAATATAATACCCTTGGCCAAAAAATCACGTAAAGGTTATACGGGTTCTATATATAACTAGAAATTAAACCTCACCTGACAGGCGACACACAACTCGTGATTGCGTGAATGTGCTCATGCTTGATAATCTCCGCCCTGGAGAATAACTGGACAAGAAACGAGACAACGTGCGTGCATGAGACCACAATTCAAGACAATTACTTCATATAAGACGCACGGCATGATCATGATCAATAAGTCATTCAATAACACTTAGAAAAATGTCAAGTAGGAGCATGATTATCAATTAAAAAAGTATATATATCATATAATTCAAATAGGGGAGCCAAGAGAGTGAAAGGAATGCAATAATAGAGGTTTTGGTGAAGTTTGGCAAAAACGGGCAATTTTAGAAAATGTACATGTTGAGGGAAAAGTGGAATATCTTTAATTCTAGAAGTGGGAATTGAGTTTTTCTTGTTGGATATGAAACTAGACACAAAGACCTTTCCGAGCATATATGGTTCGTTTTCTAGTTCAAAACGAGGAGAAAATGGCGGACGGTTGAAGTTAGGCGAGTGTAGTTTGTCGGGAAAGCAGCGACACCAAAAAGAATTGATCATAACTCATAAATGGGAAAATATATTGAGATGATTCCAATTGGAGGTTGTTCTAGACTTCAAGTTCTTTCCAAAGAATCAAAAATCAGGTCATTTGGAGTTCGGATGAGGGAGTACCCGGCCGGGTAAAATTCAAGGGAAAAGTTCCCCGACCGGGTAAGCAGTGCAGAAGCTTTTCGGGGGAAAACTACCCGCCCGGGTACTTTTTATGCACAAAAAGTACCCGGCCGGGTACTGTTCTAGGGGTGGAAAAAGGCCCAAAACAGGGGAAGCTTCGGGGGAGGAAGAAAAGGGATGAAAACCCAAAGCAAACTCAACCAAAATGCTCCAAACAATCATATATCATGCATATAACTCATATATATCAATTAGGAATCAAGTAATCCATGAAACTTGCTCAAATCATCAAGATTCATCATCATCAACCTATATATAATTCATCATATAAACTCAATTTCTCAAGAATTCATGCATGATTTCAATTGATAATCATTTATTCATGTTTTTGCCAACAAACATATAATATCTAATTCAAATTACAACCCTAGCTTCACCTATGCTCAAGATACCCATCACATATATATACATATACCTTGAAAGAAATGAAGAAGATGAGAAAGGATGATATGATGATGCCTCACTTATGCAAATTCCCCTTGAAACCAAGCTAGAAATGATGAAATCTCCTCCTCCTCTTCCATGGTGTTTCAACCGTAATTTAGTGTGTGAGTGTGTGTGGGAGATTTGATGAATGAAATGAGGGGTACAAGATGCATAGATATTTATCAAAGTCTTCCAAGAAATGGGATGACAAGGCACAATTTGCACTTAAGTCCCTAAGTTGTTTAAGTTAATGCAAGGAAGTTCTAGTTCATGGAATGTGTTCAATTAAATCCAAGGAGTTATAGGCAATTAAGTTCACCGATTCAAGAAATGATCACTTAAGGGCAATTAGACAATTAAATCACATTAGTCAAATAATTCACGTAATTTCTCATGTTAACAATTATTTCATATAAGTTCATAGAAAATATAATGCATCTAAGGTTATACAATGTATATAAATTATCACATATTGCACATAAGAAAAACGGGGCGTTACAATTCTCTCCCTCTTAAGAGGACCTGGTCCCCAGGTCCACTGTCGAGTTTTAAAATGATGCACAAGCAATAAGAGAGCCCCGTCTCTTAGACAAGTAATGGAAGAGCCCCGTCTCCCTAACATGAAATGAGAGCACCCCGTCTCTCCAACAAGAAATGAGAGAACCCCGTCTCTCAAACAAGAAATGAGAGAACCCCGTCTCTCAAACACACCCCAAATAACGATTCACGGAAACACTTAGAGAAACATTTATATAAATGTCACATAGGGCAAGTAGAAATACATTAATCACATAACTAGCATTTATTCACAATTGAATTGCAACTAACAAGAAATTAAATACGAGAATAATAAAATTCATGATGCACGTGGTATGCATGATTAAATGTACCGTTCACTGTTGTTCGGGAATCTTCCACGATAGTGACTCGTTTCACCCCCTTGATTTGATGTTGAAGATTCCTCTTCCCAAAGCGTCGGACATTACAATCCTCGATATCCGATATTTAAATGGCAATGTAGTTCTACTTCCACGACCTATCTTCTAAACACACTATCATCCCCACTAAGATGATCCGATCAAATTTTCTCCCCAATATTCTCAAAATTTTCTCATCCCAAACTTAAAGATCCTCAAGTGTTAGATTCTTCTGCTTCCTTTCCTTTTTCCACTTCCGAGAAACCCCGTTGTTGGTTTCTCCCGAAATTTTATTACTTTTGTTGGAAGCAATCCATTTGAGCTAATCCATAAATTTGAAGTCTTTTCCCGGTCAACTCTCCCCCTTAAGAATGCATATTCTTATCCGTTAGCTCATACCATCACTTCTTACTTTAGAGAGTCTCGACTTCTTCAACTCAGCTTCCTTGATATAGACGGTTCTAACCTCACCACTTGTTCGAAAATTTTATCTTGCCCTTATCTTTGAGGCGATTGGTAGGAGTAATGACCCACTTCTTCCCTTCTAACTCCTGTCCACTTTTCTCAACCTCTCGATGACTCTTTCCTTTTTAAACCCAAACTTTGCCACCCAATTATTTCCTCACTTATTTCAAGCCAGACCCCGATCGGAGTAACACTCAATAAATTAAGTGGAGAAGATCCCCTATCAAGTAAACACTAAACAATGCATGTTGGATTAAGATGCTAAGGTATGTAGCACTCTTTAAACAATTAAGGATATGACATGTTGAAGAAATTATGTCAATTAAAGATGCACGCACGTATAAATAAAAGATATTAGCTAATTGAATGCGATGTATGATGCACGTGCTTATGGATGCTTTGAACCTGTCACCGTGGTAGTGATAGCTTTAACCCGATATTTGTTCCTTGTTTGTTGAACCATAAACTTGTCCCGAATGGTTGATCATTTCTTGTTTTCCCCACGGTCTTCCAATTCTTCAAAATTCTCTATCATCAACCCATCCATTTCAATCGCCCGAGATTGAAATTTCTTGAACCCAATTCTTCACCATAATTATCTCCTTGATCGAAGTTTCCTTGTATAACTCGTATAACCTTATAATCCGAGATTATAATTCTTGAATTCAAATTCCTTTCCACTTATGAAGTTAGTATCCCAACTTCTCTCAAGGGACTAATCTCCCATTGTTGTCCCGACTTTCTTTAGGCGTTATCTCAGTTGAAGTCCTCTCAATTTACTTCTTCCATTTGTTGCTCCGTATGATCTCTCAACTTGCGCTCCCAACACGACAATTTGGCTTGGATCTGGAAAATGAACTCCACCCCGCCCGAGGATAAAACCTTTAGCATCTTGACTTTCCATGAACTTGAAACCATCGGTACACTTAACTTCCTCCAATTCATCCACTTTCTTTTCCCGAAATCCAAAGTCCTAAATTCGCCCCTTCTTCTTCTTGCCCAAGTTTGACTACTAATGACTTGATTAACTTAAAAGTTCTTCCTTGGTGATCCGTATTTCCCATCATCCACCGATCCTATTTCATCCGAACCTTCTTTGACAATTTTCATTGCTTATCCCTCAACAAGCCTATTTTGCCTTAAGTTCTCTATCCTCTTTTACCATTCTCATTTGTCGCAATAACTCCTTCCAAGCTCGAGAAGTAGCACTTGTAATATACCGAGGTTATCGTAAAGGTTGGCCGTGGTTGGATATTATCTTTATAGCCTATAAGTCAGAAATCAATTCAAAGCTAAATGCATGCGGTTAGTGCATGCTCATATCACATAATTAGCATTTAAACACATATTCAATGCAAAATGCAATAGTTAATTCAACTAAATTAAAGAAACCACATCAAACATATAAATTTCAAGTCATAGGAGGTCAATTAATCATCAAATAATAACATAAGTCAAGGTCATGCACAAGTCACCAAGTAGCTCAAGGATGTTCAGGTAAGTTCAAATCAATTCAAATAAGTTCAAGTAATTCCAAATAAGATGCAAGACTCACAAATTATCAAATAATCCTATGCCGTTCGACCTAGACTCACGAGACACAACACGAGAACCGCGGTTTTGCAACAGGGCTCTGATACCACTTAAGATGTAGCACTCCGGACACGTGGAGGTGCCACACCCCCGCACTATAGGTCAATCCACGTATGAAATGGACAATCCATACATGAACCAACCTATAGCGAACGGGTGACAATACAATACACGACAAGCTAGGCGGGATAACTAACTCATGCAACAAAATTAAAGCGGAAGCATAATCCAAACAACATCAATTTATCATATCATGATTTTTCTCAGTTACCAAATAGAATATATTCTAACTTCACATGTATCAATACATTATCATCTTCTAGGGTAAATAACAAATAACCTTAAACATAATTCTCTTGAACCACAAACAAACAATTGTAGTTTCATAATTGTCAATAAATAATCCAATACATGAACCATGATTGACTCGACTACATGAACCGAACTCGACTCCCGCCTAGCGTGCACCTGCAGTAACCTGAAAGGTGGAGGCGTCAGTCTGTGAAGACCGAGTGAGGGGTTTAAATACGTATTAGCGCAGATAACATGTAGGTCATATTCTCGGGTAAAGATTTATGAAATATAAATATACAAGTTCAATAATAATATAACTTCGCCCGAGAATACAACTATCAATATTAAACACTTATTCATTTTCATGTAATCAATACATGGCGATCTCCAAATGTACATGAACATGCTTGCTTGATTATTAAACAATAGGGTTTGTTCCTCCTGTGGTTGGACGGACAAGCACCAGCTCTAAGACCAGCCCAGCGCCCTCACTAAGGAGAACCTGGCCAGGAGAACGCGTGTACACGGTAGGGTTTTGTTCTTCTTGTGATTGGACGGACAACCACCAGCCCGAAGACCAGCCCAACGCCCTCACTAAAGAAGACCTGGCCAAGAGAACGCACGTACAAGATAGGGCATTGTTCTTCCTGTGGTTGGACGGACAACCACCAGCCCGAAGACCAGCCCAGCGCCCTCACTATGGAGGACCTGGCCAGGAGAACGCACGTACACGATGGCTTTCATGAATATGGCATGCTTGATTCGTGAACACTACTATACTTGAAATTATAAATGATTTCGTGAAATTATAAATATAATACCCTTGGCCAAAAAATCACGTAAAGGTTATACGGGTTCTATATATAACTAGAAATTAAACCTCACCTGACAGGCGACACACAACTCGTGATTGCGTGAATGTGCTCATGCTTGATAATCTCCGCCCTGGAGAATAACTGGACAAGAAACGAGACAACATGCGTGCATGAGACCACAATTCAAGACAATTACTTCATATAAGACGCACAGCATGATCATGATCAATAAGTCATTCAATAACACTTAGGAAAATGTCAAGTAGGAGCATGATTATCAATTAAAAAAGTATATATATCATATAATTCACATAAGGGAGCCAAGAGAGTGAAAGGAATGCAATAATAGAGGTTTTGGTGAAGTTTGGCAAAAACGGGCAATTTTAGAAAATGTACATGTTCAGGGAAAACTGGAATATCTTTAATTCTAGAAGTGGGAATTGCGTTTTGCTTGTTGGATATGAAACTAGACACAAAGACCTTTCCGAGCATATATGGCTCGTTTTCTAGTTCAAAACGAGGAGAAAATGGCGGACGGTTGAAGTTAGGCGAGTGTAGTTTGTCGGGAAAGCAGCGACACCAAAAATAATTGATCATAACTCATAAATGGGAAAAGATATTGAGATGATTCCAATTGGAGGTTGTTCTAGACTTCAAGAGCTTTCCAAAGAATCAAAAATCAGGTCATTTGGAGTTCGGATGAGGGAGTACCCGGCCGGGTAAAATTCAAGGGAAAAGTTCCCCGACCGGGTAAGCGGTGCAGAAGCTTTTCGGGGGAAAACTACCCGCCCGGGTACTTTTTATGCACAAAAAGTACCCGGCCGGGTACTGTTCTAGGGGTGGAAAAAGGCCCAAAACAGGGGAAGCTTCGGGGGAGGAAGAAAAGGGATGAAAACCCAAAGCAAACTCAACCAAAATGCTCCAAACAATCATATATCATGCATATAACTCATATATATCAATTAGGAATCAAGTAATCCATGAAACTTGCTCAAATCATCAAGATTCATCATCATCAACCTATATATAATTCATCATATAAACTCAATTTCTCAAGAATTCATGCATGATTTCAATTGATAATCATTTATTCATGCTTTTGCCAACAAACATATAATATCTAATTCAAATTACAACCCTAGCTTCACCTATGCTCAAGATACCCATCACATATATATACATATACCTTGAAAGAAATGAAGAAGATGAGAAAGGATGATATGATGATGCCTCACTTATGCAAATTCCCCTTGAAACCAAGCTAGAAATGATGAAATCTCCTCCTCCTCTTCCATGGTGTTTCAACCGTAATTTAGTGTGTGAGTGTGTGTGGGAGATTTGATGAATGAAATGAGGGGTACAAGATGCATAGATATTTATCAAAGTCTTCCAAGAAATGGGATGACAAGGCACAATTTGCACTTAAGTCCCTAAGTTGTTTAAGTTAATGCAAGGAAGTTCTAGTTCATGGAATGTGTTCAATTAAATCCAAGGAGTTATAGGCAATTAAGTTCACCGATTCAAGAAATGATCACTTAAGGGCAATTAGACAATTAAATCACATTAGTCAAATAATTCACGTAATTTCTCATGTTAACAATTATTTCATATAAGTTCATAGAAAATATAATGCATCTAAGGTTATACAATGTATATAAATTATCACATATTGCACATAAGAAAAACGGGGCGTTACATATTTTTTTAAAAAAATACAGATGAATAAAAAATATATATATATTACTTATGAAAAAATACTATGTTGACAAAAAAAAAAAAATGAAAAAATTACCATGTAATGAATTATTTATTATTTTTACTTATATTCATTTGAAATATTTCCGTCATTAATAAACTAGCACATATTTTTATATAAAAAATGTTAAAAGAGATATTATTAAATATTGAGCAAATGTCGTTCATGAAATTTTTAATTTGTATCACTTTTGTCCCTCATGTTTCAAAAGTAATAGGTATGTCTCTAATCTTATTAATTTGTCTCAAATATGGTCCCTTCGTTATGTTTTTCTTGAAAACCTAACCAGAACTACGTCACATTTTTCAAGCATGTAGATAATTATGGGTATTTTTGTCATTTTTTTAAATTAAAAAAAAAAAAATATTCAAAAGAAAGAAATAAAATACAAAACTTTTTTTTTCTTTTAAATAAACCGACCGGTCACTAAGGCCGTAGAGAATTTAACGAGTACCCCCCCCACCCCAAAAAAAAAAAATTTATTTCTACGGAAAATAAGGAATACAGCATCACGATCCGAAGGTCGTTAAGAGAATACATGCAAAAGTGCCCGAAAGTATAATGGAGCATGACAAAGTTCGGGCGATTGAGAAACGAGGTCCCATTCGAGGACATTACTAAACCAATCATAGCTACGACAATCACGCTAGCAGCAAATCCCCATGTTACGACAACCAAGTTAAACCCTAGATAGCAAGTAAGATTCAGACGAGCCATGATCAGGGGCTTATTCCCAGTTCGGACTAAGACAGGAAGCTTACTACTTAAAATGTAATTCGGACTAACTGTGACGGCCAAACAAACATTCTTACTAGACCTATTACAATCATTGTGTCTCTTCAGAGAAAACACGTTTGCACCACACATCCAATTGCATCTGATGTGTCTCCAAATACTATTATTTCTTATCCATCTTTTGTCATGATTTTTAACTTCAATCTGGATTGAAGTGAGCTTCTTTTGCACCTGCATATCAGAACCTTCTCTAGCCACAAGATCAAGTGAGGTGGCATAATTATGAAAAGGATATTTATAGCTCCACTGTTTATAATTGAACATAGGAGAATAATGCCTAGTAGCGTATCTTTGACTAGCAGGTGAGAACCTACTGTATAGCATCTGGGTTTCTGTCATCGGAAACGAAAAGAGGGAAGTCCCATTTATCCATGAGCACTAAACCGCGCAATTCCATTGATAACATGTTTTCCGGGAATGACCAATCTTCCTGCAAAGAAGCACCTTGATTTGGTAGATAGTCTGCCACACGATTTCCTTCTCTAAATATATGCGTGAAACGTATGTTATCCCGTAGATTAATTGACTCAGTTTTGTTAGCAAGTGGACTATATGCAACTCTCCTGCACTCTTCCTCTGTATGATGCTTATGACAGCTTGTGCATCCATTTCCACCCAAATTACATTATATCCCGAGATCCTTAGCTAGTTTGACCCCTCCCGGGACTAGAGCTTCAAGTTCCGCTGCTGTGTTTGTCGCAATACCAATTCCTGAGCTATAAGCCTTAATAACCATTCCCTCGTGGTTTCTAATTACCACACCAATTCCTGCGAGCCCCGGGTTGCCATGAGAGGATCCATTTGTGTTAATTTTTGTACAACCAGGAGGAAGTTTATTCCAACAGACCATCTTGATGGTCCTTTTCTTTGAAGGGATCAGCCGCACACCGAAATTTCCAACCGTAAGACTATCACCTCTCCACTAGCTCTTTGATAATCAATGGACATTATTTAGCTGGCATAAGTGATTATACACCTATCTTTTGATGTTGTAAACAGTGAATGAGGTCCCTTGGTGCTTGTGCCTATTTCTTTCCGTCCAGACGTACCATAAGATCAAAATCGACACCATAATTTTGACATGTTTATGTTTGCTAAAGGGGGATGAATTAATCCAAGCTTGTAACAAGGTGCTCACCGAATCGGTATGTGGGACTTGCAAATTGAATATATTAGCAAAATGCAACCAAATTGATCTAAAGTGCTTAGCGATTACTGAGCGTTGCAACATGCGCATTTAGAAGGGAAGACCATTCCTTTTCTGTGTAATCTCTCATCTAGGCATGTAAATGGGCAGATATTATCCAGATCCAGCTCCAGAACCAATAATTACCCATTATTTATGGTTGGACCCAGATCCTACCCAGACCCATTATAGACCCAATAGGTCTGAATATATGGGTAAAATGTATACCCACGCTATTTGGGCCTGGTTCTGGGTCTACCCAATCAATTTTTTTTTCTATTATTATTGTTATTATTATTTTTGTTATTATTATTATTATTATAATATATGTTGATCCATTTTTGTTTCGTTTCATCCGTTTTTCGACCTGTTAATATATTTTGGGCCCGTTTCATTCATTTTTGGAATCGTTTGACCAATTTTGATCCCGTTTCACTCGTTTTTTATCCGTTCGACCTATTTTGGACTCGTTCAACCCGTTTTCGGCCCGTTTCACTCGTTTTTCGACCCGTTCGACTCGTTTTGGACTCATTTCACCCGTTTTTAATCCGTTCAACCTATTTTAGACTCGTTCGACCCGTTTTGGATCCGTTTCACCCGTTTTTTGACTCGTTCGACGTATTTTGGACCCGTTTCACCTGTTTTTTTATCTGTTTGACCTATTTTGGACTCATTCGACCCGTTTTGGACTCATTTCACCTATTTTTTGACTCGTTCGATCCATTTTGGGCCTGTTTCACCTGTTTTTTGATTGGTTTGACCTTTTTTGGACTCATTTAACCCATGTTGGACCCGTTTCACCCTTTTTTCAATTCGTTCGATCTAATTTGGACTCGTTTTCACCAATTTTGGGCACGTTTCACCCATTTTTCAATATGTTTGACCCATTTTGGGCCAGTTTTACCAGTTCAACTAATTTTAGACTCGTTTGACCTATTTTGGACCCGTTTCACCCATTTTTCAATTCGTTCGACCTATTTTGAACTCCTTCAATTTTTTGACCCATTTGTCCCCATTTTAGATCCATGTGACCAATTTGGATCCGTTTGAACCATTTGGACCGTTTTACCCATTTTGGATCCATTTGATCCAAATGGATCTACTTGACCCATTTGGATCCATTTGACCCATTTGGAATCAATTTAACCCGTTTAACCCAATTTAGATCAATTTGACCCATTTGGATTCATTTGACCTATTAAGGATCTATTTGACCCATTTGGAATCAATTTAACCCGTTTAACTCAATTTAGATCCATTTGACCCATTTAGACTGTTTCACCCGGTTGGATCCATTTGGACCGTTTTACCCATTTTGGATCCATTTGATCCAAATGGATCTACTTGACCCATTTGGATCCGTTTGACCTATTTTGAATCCATTTGACTTATTTGACCAATTAAAGATTCATTTGACCCATTCGGAATCAATTTAACCCCGTTTAACCCATTTTAGATCCATTTGACCCATTTGAATTGTTTTTACCCAATTGGATCCATTTGGATTGTTTTACCAATTTTGGATCCATTTGATCAAAATGGATCTACTAGATCCATTTAGATCCGTTTGACCTAAATGGATCTAAGATCCGTTTGACCCATTTTGAATCCATTTGACCCGTTTCACCCATTAAGGATCCATTTGACCCATTTGGAATCAATTTAACCCGTTTAACCCAATTTAGTTTCATTTGACCAATTTGGACTGTTTTACCCAGTTGGATCCATTTTGACCGTTTTACCCATTTTGGATCCATTTTACCCATTTTGGATTTACTTGACCCATTCGGATCCATTTGACCCATTCAAAATCAATTTAACCCGTTTAACCTATTTTAGATTCATTTGACCCATTTGAATTGTTTTACCCAGTTGGATCCATTTGGATCCATTAAACCCAAAATGGGTCGAATGGGTCCAAAATATATCGAATAGGTCGAACGGGTTAAAAACGATTAAATGGGTCGAAAATAGGTTGAACAGGTCAAAAAATAATTAAAATGGATCAAAAATAAGTAGAACCGGTCGAAAAATAGTTATAATGGGTCTCAAATAGGTCGAAAAGGTTCAAAACAGTTAAAATAGGTCTAAAATAGATTGAATGAGTAAAGACGGTTAAAAATGATCTAAAATAGGTTGAATGGGTCGAAATACAATTGAAATGGGTCAAAAAAACGGTTAAATGGGTCTAAAATAGGTTGAATGGGTCGAAAAATAGTTAAATGGATCTAAAATAGGTCGAACAGATAAAAAAAAGTTGAAATAGGTTGAAAATGTAAAAAAACAGTTGAAAATGATCTAAAATACGTTGAATGCGTTGAAAAACGGTCGAAATGGGTCCAAAATAGGTCGAACGGGTCGAAAAACGGTTAAAATGGGTTGAACGAGTCAAAAACGGTTGAAAATGGTCCAAAATAAGTCGAATAGGTCAAAAAACGGTTAAAATAGGTCTAAAATAGGTTGAACGGGCTAAAAATGGTTAAATAGGTCTAAAATAAGTCGAATGGGTCGAAAAAAGGTTAAAATGGGTCTAAAATAGGTCGAACGGGTCGAAAAACGGTTAAAATGGGTAGAAAATGGGTTGAACAAGTCAAAAACGGTTGAAAATGGTCCAAAATAAGTCGAATAGGTCAAAAAATGGTCGAAATGGGTCTAAAATAGGCCCAACAGATCGAAAAACGGTTAAAATAGGTCTAAAATGGGTTGAACAAGTAAAAAACGGTTGAAAATGGTCCAAAATAAGTCGAGTAGGTCAAAAAACGGTTAAAATAGGTCTAAAATAGGTTGAACGGGCTAAAAAATGGTTAAATAGGTCTAAAATAAGTCGAACTGGTCGAAAAAAGGTTAAAATGGGTCTAAAATAGGTCGAACGGATCGAAAAACGATTAAAACGGGTCCATAATGTGTAGAATAGTTCAAAAACGGGTCAAACGCTTCAAAAATGAGTGAAATTGGTACAAAATATGCCGAAAATGAATAAAACGAGTTAAATGGGTTCAAAATAAGGTAAACGGGTCAAAAATTGAGAATGGTAAATTTATGATAAAATTTGAATAGTATATGGGTAAATGGGCATTGGGTATAATTTGGATTTGGGTAGAGTCTCATACCCATTAAAAGAATAAATTGGATTTGGGTCTGGGCCTGGGTCTGGGTAAAATATTTGGGTCTGGGCCTGGATATTTCATGATTTTATTGGGGCTGAGCCTGAGTAATGCCCGCCCATTTGCAGGCCTACTCTCATCAAGCTGTATCCAGTCATGCAAAATGCGCCAAGTAAAGATCATGATGGTTGGTGTGAGGCCAATACTCCAAACAACTTTTAAGATCTCCATGTTGCGGCACGGAGTTTTTGCCATGCCGTTCGCAAAGAGAAAAGTCCGTCCCCACTACCACTCCATATTGGCCTATCTGGTCCGGTACTGCATGGGGTTTTAACGATTTGCTCTGCCAATTGATCGCTGATTACCTCTTCCACTGCTGTTTTATCCTATAAATTCCCCCTTATAAAGCCACTTACTTTCATATTTTGGAAGGGGCTTATCATAGCTTCTGCCAGGGGGGTTGCACCTATCCATTTATCATCCCAAATTGAACATTGCCCGGCACTAATTCTCCAACTAATCTGACTTTCCGCCGCTTCCCTTACCATGCACGTCCGTTTCCATATATGTGAGTGGTGTGTAGCTACTAGAGCAAATCTTGGGTGTGTTGATCCGCAATACCAATAAAAAATCAATGTATTATATTTTATGTAAGGAAAAATTAGTGTAATGTATCTTATTGTATAGATAATGTATCATATAATATTAGAGCGGTACAAGATATCATATCACCTAGGTAATTTTAATCAAAACCTAATTTTTTATACATATTATTTTAATAAAATGTTGTGAATTGGAATTTTAATTTCGAATATAAAACACTTAGTAGTTTTTTTTTATTTATCTGTCTATAATTTGATTTACCTATAATTTATCGAAATGATTAATTACTACACTCGATAGTGGATATTATAATCCTAAAACAAATTGTAGTTTTTTTTTTAAATAAGGGACCATTAGTTTTTTTTTTTTTTTTTTAATAAGGGACCGTATTAGTATTTGTACGTGAAAACTTTAGTTTGAGAAAAAATTGTGGGAACAAATTGAAGGGAACACGTCGAAGGCATAAGAATTTTCAGCCCCCGCTGATGAGAAATCCTGGATCCACTCCTGCTCCTAACTCCAAGTCTCCCTTCATCTACCGGTAAACATATTCGGCTCTCACTACAAAAAAACAGCCGAATTCCGATGGGAAAAAACCGACGGAAAATTCCGTCGGTATCCCGTTGGAATTTTCGTTGGAAAATTTGACAGAATTTTAAAAAAAATTGCGCCAAAAATTCCAACGGAACTCCGTTGGGTTTCCGTTGGAATTCCGTCTGAAATTTTGGCGCAATTCTAAAAAAATTACGCCAAAAAAACCGACGGGATTTTTCCGTGGGAATTTCAATTAAATAAAAATTACAACAGAAAACCGACGGGAATAACCCATCGGTTGTTTTTATTCCTCAATTAAAAAACAACCGACAGGATTTTCCCTTCAGTTTCCGTTGGAATTTCAATTAAATAAAAATTCCGTTGGTTTTCCATCGATTTTCCGTTGTAATTTTTCAATCAAATTTAATTAGAAATCTCGATTCAAATATCTTTTAATAAACCAACACATATATTATAGTTTTAAGTCATCTTCGTATTAAAATTTATGTTTTTTAATAAACGATTATTTCTAATAAAGAAAAACTAAGTTATCAAATATATAAGTTAATTAATAGTCAAAGTATCAATTATGTAACGAGAAGATCGCCCTTTTGATGGTTTGATCTTCTTCAACTTCAAATTTAGCTTTTAATAACCTTAATCTGTAGGTCCTTCAACTTATTTATATATTTAAAAATTATATAATATACAAATTATAAATTATTAATAGACACTAAAGTATCTAATATACAAATTATACATTATTAATTAAAATAAAAATATTTAGAACATCAATCTTTTAACTTTAAATATAGTGAGGAGATCCCAATTGAAATTTAATTTTCTATTAGACACTCTCACATATATAAATAAAAAGTTTATAATTTTAAATTACCACTCTTATGATGCTCAAACAATTCTAAATATTATTGTAACGTATGGTGTTGTATCATATTAAGGTTGGACATCTTGACAAACGTCTTTCACTTGTTAAATTTAAAAACTAATATATGTTGTATCATATTTGTATCCATGTATTATAAACACTCACTTATATACATACATATATATAGTGTTTCCACACAAAAAAAACATATATATATATATATATATAGTGTTAATATACTATTTTATTAGTTATCGATCGTAATTTACATAATAAGTATTTTTAATAAATTTAATACTTGATAATAAGTATATAGTATTAATAATATTTGAACTAAGTTTAAAATATGAAAACTACGAAAATTTTTATTAATTATGTATCTTTATAAAAAAAACTTTTATATATATATATACAAAAAAGATTGTAGGTTTATAATATAATTAATCATTATGTAATAGTTATTAACAATGATTTTATATTTATACAGAAAAATAATTTTATTTATAATTTTGAATTAATAATTTAAATGAAATGATGTAAAAATTGTTTTTATATTAGTAATTTTATTTTTAAATGTACAAATATCTTATAATGTAACTTATAATTAATTTATTAATTTTAGAAATAGTTCTTATTATGATACTCTATATATTTTCCATAGATTGGAGAACTCTTAATTCTAATGAGTTTTATTTTCATTCGAATAAGTATTTTTAAAAAATTTCAATAAATATGATTATATTTAATTCAAATAATCATATATTTAAAATTTTATATTTTAAATTAATAACAAAAAGAATTTAAATAGTTAATTGAAATAAGTGTATAAATATATTTAAAGACAGGAGCCACCATTCTTTCTTGGAGACCCGAGTTCGAATCCCTACCTGCGCAATTATCGCGAGAATGAATTCTCGCATTGGGTTGACTCGGTTGGATCAGGCTCGGCTCATGGCTCATCCGAGATGTTGGTGTGACTCGTTTTCCGGGGTGGTTCGGGTCTCACAAATGAATTTATTTATTTTTTTTAATTTATTTATTTTTATTCTATTTCTGACGGAATACCGACGGAAAATTTCGTTGGAAATCCGTCGGTTAACTTAAAAATTAAATTGTTTTTGTTCCTTTGGAAATATTCCGACGGAAATGGCTCATTGGCTTTCCGTTGGAAATTATTTTGTTGGAAAAAATAATTTTCCATCGGTTTCCCGTCGGAATTCTATTGGAAATATATTTCCAACGGAAAATCAACGGAACGGACCCGTCGGGACCCAATTCCGACGATATATTTTCCAATGAGCGCCATCCCATCGGTTTTCCGTCGGAAATCGGCTTTTCCAACGGAAAACCGACCGGTTTTCCGAAAATCCCTTCGGAAAATGCCCGTCGGTTTTCGGGCTTTTTTTTGTAGTGTCTATTTAGTCCAATGTATTCTTTTACTCCCATCGCGAGAGCCCCAAAAGAATCTGTTGAAAAGCCCCTAAATTATATCAACCACAGCCTTCGGCGGTTCTATGATTTGGAATAGGTGTGTAAGCATAGCCATCAACACCGATTTTATGAGTTATAGCCGTTCCCCATGTGAAAGCCGGACACATTCCCGCCCATTCATTCTTCCACGAATCATTGTTATCAGATCATTAAAAAGGGTTATTCTCTTCTTTCCTTTATAAATCATGGCTCCCAAATACTTAAACGGTAGTGACTCTTGTGAGAAACTAAGTATTCCCTTAGCAAGTTCTGCATCCTCCACTCCGTTACCGCCTAGAACAAAAGGGTTTTTACTCGCATTCACTTTTTGTCCAGAGCATCTTTCGTACTCCGCCAAGATATTCTTTACTCCCATTAAAGAAGCCTCTTGGCTATTTGTAAGTATTATCGTGTCATTTGCATAAGCCAAGTGTAAGATGAACATCGATGCTGGCGTCTTGTATCTGCAAGCTGGATTATTCTCCATGAACCTGTTCAGGAGGCAAGATAAAAAATCAGCACATATAACAAATAGTGTTGGTGATAGCGGATCACCTTGCCTTAGTCCTCGAAACCCGCCGGGGCACCGTTAACAATTACTGAAAACCGACAGTTGCTAACGCATTGTTTAATCCATGAGATCCATTTAGCAGAAAATCTTTTCTTCTTAAGCATTCGGTATAGAAAATTCTAATCCATCCGATCATAAGCCTTTGCCATATCCAACTTAAAGATCATGTTTTTTACTCAGAGTTTGTTGTCTATAGCGTGGGCCAACTCTTGTGTTAGCAAAACATTTTCATTGATAATTCGTCCCTTCACAAACCTACTCTGATTTTGTGACATAAGTTAGGAAGGAAGTCTGTCAACTTATTGTTTAGCACTTTGGTTAGGATTTTATTGGCCACGTTGCAGAGGCTTATTGGCCGAAAATCACTCCAATGCAACGGGTTTTCCTTTTTCAGAATCAAAATGATCAAGGTGACTGCATATGCTATAGGCAACTCCGATCTACTAAAGTATTCCTCCACGGCTTCAACAACATCAATTTTTATTTCCTTCCAGAAAACTTAGTAGAATCTTGCCCCGAAGTCATCCCGCCAGGTAGCGTTGAAAGGATCCATAGTAAAAACCGCTTCTTTGATATCTTCCACTGTCGGTGCCTTATCCAATAATTCTCGGTCCTCAACTGACAGTATAACTGGGACATGGCTTAGGTCCTATTCCTTGCATGCTTGCATGGCCTCCGTTTTCAGCAGGCCCTTAAAATATTCACTAGCCGACTCTTTGATAGCAACCTGCTCTTTTAATTCATGTCCCCCTCCTTGATGCTGAGGATCCGGTTCTGGAATCTCTTCTTCTTGACCAAGGAGTGAAAGTATCTTGTATTCCACTTGCCCTCATCCATCCACTTACAGGCCTCTTTTAGTTTCCAATAATCTTTCTCCATCGCGAGGACCTTGTTTCGAATAGAAATGCATCTGTTCCAGTCCTCAAGGTTAGTATCTGTCGGATTATTATCAAAAGTTCATTCCGAATTAGTTACTAGGATCTCAACTTTCTTCACCTTATCAAAGACATTGCTGAAAACTATCTTATTTCACCATTTTAACTTTTGTTTCAATATGTACAATTTTTGTGACAATTTTCGGAGGCCCATTCCCCAGGCCTATTGACTCCATTTTCAGTAACGACGTGTCTAAGATCATAGTGGCAAATCCACATATCCTGAAAATGGAAGGTTGAGGGAGGTCGATTACGGTTGTCATTGAACGAGGTTAACAACGGACAATGATCAAAAGATCCCTTCGCCAGTTGCTTGACATGAGTTTTAGGAAAAAGCTCTGTCCAATGTTCATTAGCTAGCATGCGATCTACTCTTTTCCAGACCATCTTATTTGTCCAGATGAAGAGCAAGCCCTCGAACAATGGATCGATTAGCCCACAGTCATTTATGAAGTCCGAAAACTTATCCATTGATTGAAAATCCGGGTCCAACGCATCTTTAGTTTCGGCCAAGCAAGTAACAGTATTAAAATCCCCACCTATTTGTTGGGAATAGTGCCCTAGAAAGCTGTTATGCTTTAGGACTTTGACTTTATCACAGATAATCTTTGAATAATATACGAGTGATTATAATCACAGGTGAACACTTCTTATGTGCCAATACGTGTTTTGAGTCTTTCCATTACGTGTGCATGTCTAGAACTCCCCTAATCTAATGAGGCCGTTAAGAACTTTATCATTATGGGAATGACACATGAAACAAGTTCTTAACTCCATAGGCGAGGATTAGAAACTTCTCAAAGTCAATGAGGCCTACATATAGTGGGAGTGTTGACTTTGCCTCTGTTGAGACTTGCTTGTGTAGTTGTGTCCTTAAGAAGGATCATCCTGTTTCATGGGGTGTAAAGTGCATAAGTTGATGCGTACACAATACACAAGGGTGCTTGTTGTAAAAACAAGTTCACTGATAATCTTTGATATAGGCTCAAAAGGGTGTCGCCATATAGACACCTGAACCACGACCTATGTTGGGATTACACAAGTGGCATATGAGAATTGTAGGAATCAATAAAGGACCTACACTTGCTGTAGGCAAGATGATCTCTTATTACACAAGTCATTCATGATTCCATCCTAAAATCCTTGCGCGCAAGGTAGCTAAATCAAGACATCAAGAAAATGGGGTTTTCTTGGATTGAGATCAAATGGAATCTGAAGGGAACTTTGTTTTAAGATTAAGGTTAGTAGGGCTCTCTATATTCCCATGCCCTAGATCTTAATCGAGAGATAGGATGGTAGGAGGATCGTATCCCACATGATGTCATTGACTGAAAGGTTCTTTCGAATATACATTCACATTTCGGGTAGAGGTCACACACCTGTTGCTAGACTATAGTCGTGTGATATGTGAGGTAATTAATTAATAAAGTGTATTAATTAATTAGGCTCACTGCTAACTGAAATTGAACCTAGAGGGTCACACACAAATACCGGGTTCAAAGGGTATTATGGAAAGATCAAAGACCACAGTGTAAAGTACACGTGTGGGTTGTAACGGCCCAGTTTTCAATTATACATTTACATGATTTTATATGAATTATATTCTTTTATGTTTATGTAAAAATATAAGATATTATTCTCAAATCGTGAATCTTGCATAATTTGAATTTGCTTGAGACATGCATTAATTGCCAAACGTGACTTAAGTGCTCATACGTGTCCTTACTTGATCATTTCTTAAATATGTGGACTTAATTGCATAACATAAATGGGAGTTAATTGATCATTCTCCATGGAATAGAACTTTTTTGCTTGAATTCAATATTTGAGGGACTTATTGGCAAAATGTGTTGAGTCATGTAATTTAATGGACTTAGATATTTTATATATCTCTTGCATATTTACTCATCCATTTCATCAAGAAACTTCACACATGCACACACTAAATCTCTTTTGAAACACCATGGAGAAGAAGGAAGGATTTCATCCATTTTCAAGCCATATTTCTAGGAAGGAAGTTGCATAAATTGGAGCATCACCATCTTCACTCATTTCATCTCTTCTTTCTTGCATCCAAGGTAGATAGAGATTTGATTTAATTCTTGAAGCCTTGAGTGAAGTAGGGTTTAAGATCTAGGATGTGATTACTTGTTTATTTGATGATAGAAGCATGGCTAGGATCAATAATCTTCAAAGCTTGCATGAATTCATGATTTATATGAGAGTTGGACATCATGAAATATATGGGTTTTGATTGATGATTTCTTGATGATTGATGCATATTTGATGGATTAAATGGTGCCTAATTGATATATATGATCATATACATGTTATATGTTAGTTTTATGTTGTTTTCTTGCATTGATTTGGTGTTGGAATGGTTTGGGAGCCAAATCCCGTGCCTATGCCCTGTTTTCCCTTCGTATTTGCTGCTAGAGAGTGATCCACGGGCGTGGATTTTGACCCACGGCCTTGGATTTTCGTCCAGAAACTTGGGAGTTTCGGTTAGAGTGATCCACGGGCGTGGATTTTTGTGCATGGAGAAATCCACAGTCGTGGATCTTCCTCTGTTTTCATCCTGAGCTCCAATTGGAATAACCTCAATATCTTTTCCCACTTTTAAGATAATATCAATTCTTTTTGGTGTCGCTGCTTTACCGATAAATTGCAATCATCCAACTTCAAGCTTACGCCATTTTCTCCTCACTTTGAAATAAATTATGAGCCATATATCCTCGAAAAGGTCTTTGTGTCTAGTTTCATACCCAATAAACAAAACTCAATTCCAACTTCTACAACTCAAGATATTCCAGTTTTCCTACAGCTTGCGTATTTCCAAAAATTGTCCACTTTTGCCCAACTTTGCCAAAACCTCTCGTATTGCATTCCTTTCACTCCCTTGGCTCCCATATGTGACTTATATGAGTTAAAACTTGGTTTATTGCTAATCATGCTCCTATTTGACACTACTTGGTACTTAGTTGCTCAAACGTGATTGTGTGACTCCATGCCTTATATGAATTGAATTTGAAATAATTGAATGATATGAATACATGATTCCTTGATATTAATTTCACCTCTTAGGTGTTAATTGGTTTGAATACATGCTAAATGTCACTTTATTGCTAGTTTATTTATTTACATGAGCATAGTCGTGCATCATACTTGGTCTCATATTGAGTCTCGTCTCACGAGTTTCCAGTATTCCCTTTCTTGTCCAGTTTTTCTCCAGGGCGGAGATCACTGATCAGTTGGGCCTTTCTTATATCCTTGTCTTGTTCCGTCGCTCGTCAGGTGAGGTTTAATTTCTAGATACATAGAACCTATATAACCCTATGTGATGATTTAAGCCAAAATGTTTCTATATATCTATAGTTTTCTAAACTCTATTGATTTTCAACTGATTCCATTGAACTGATTGATTGATTGATTGATTGTTTTGGCGAGTAAAACATGTTCACTTTGGGCCCGAGGGTAGTGTATTGAGCCAACCGAGAATGCAAGGGCTAACGGGTAACGCAAACCTTGGGATGCCCCCTGAACCCACTAGGAGATTAGTGGGGGAAAAAGTTCCGGGCATAGGGACTCATGAACCCTATGCTCAATGAGATTGGATGGCGGGGCCTTGCAATCCCCCATCATCCGGAGGAAGAAGGATGGATGGAAATTGCTAATTGTGCACTAATTTGTATTGCTTGATCACTTAATTAATTACAACTGAATTATTGTACACTGTCGGAGAAAGGTTGGAGATTTGCCCTCACTCGCCGGGCCACTGATTGAATTGAATTGAATTAATTGTATTGTTAAATTGTTTAGTTGTAATCTCGGGCGAGTTGTCTTTTATTATTGAACTTATATTGCTTCTCTTTTATAAACCCTTACCCGAGATTATGGCTTGCATGGTAATTGCGCTAATATTTATTTATAAACCCCTCGCTCAGTCCGTGTTGGACTGACACCTCAACTTTTCAGTTTTTCCAGGTTGTGTGCTAGGCGGGGTCGAGTCAAGTTTTATCGCTTTGGGTCTAGCATTGTCATTTTACTTTGGCATGTACCCTATTGATACTTATGTCTTTTGCTTTGGTTGATAAGTGGTATCATATTGTATTGATATGTATATTGGTACCTATAAGTATTGTTTCCGCTTTTATTGCTCTGAGTTTATTGATTGGCTTGGGGTTAGTCCCGCCTAGCTTTGTGGTCGTTTTTTTTATTGTCACCCGTTCGCTATAGTCTTAGTTCATGTGCGGATCATCCATTTCGTATGTGGACTGAGCTATAGTGCGAGGGTGTGGCATCTCGGCGTTCCGGGTGCTACATGGGTCGAGAGCATTATTTGGGACGTGTGATCCATTTGAGAAATTGGATCATATGTTAATTGATTAGAGAATTAATTATCAAGCCCAAATATAATTAATTAGTGAATTAATTATCAAGCCAAGATATAATTAATTGGAGAATTAATTATAAATCCCTAAATGTAATTAATTGGAGAATTAATTATATAGCCAAATAAAATTAATTGGAGAATTAATTTTAGCCCCGTTAGAATTAATTAGTGAATTAATTCTAAAGCCCTTGTAAGAATTAATTCTAAGTATTTAATTATTTAGTTGTTCTAATTTGATTAGAATAAATAAATAAATAAATATCTTCTATTTTATTCTAATAAAGTACTAAGATAAGATATTTAATTATTGCTCGAATAATTAAATATTCCTAAATTAGTTAGGAGCTCTTTTTCTATAAAATAAATATCTTATTTTAGATAAGATATTATTTACTTGGAGAGAAAGAATAGGAGAAAAGTCAAAGTAGGAGACCATCTCCTACGTGACCTAAGGGGTTCGAACCCTTCACTATAAAAGGGACTAGGGGTTCGAAAATTAGGGCTTTACACGTGATTTGAGATCACGTCCAACCTTAATGGAATTTTGGGGATAATTCTCTTACTCTCTTTTCTCGTTTCTGCTTCTTTAATATGCATGTTACAGTACTAGCATACTCACTAACACGATTTGAATCTAGGTTGGTGTGGATTAATACTCTAGAGGATTTCTACTTTGGAATCTCGAAGAAAGAATCAAGAAACAGGGATATTCATGCCGCTTGAAGAACTTTTGAGGGCGGCTCAAAATGTTTCAAGAAAGCTTCAATTATTGTAAGTTTCTTGAGTCCCTAAGTTTTGAAACGAACATTGCAAGAGCACGATTCGCTTTTGGAAAAAAATTTAAACTTCCGCGGCTTAAACTCTGCTGTTTTCCAACAAGTGGTATCTGAGCCACCTTGCAACTTTCGTTCGAAACATCACTGTTTTGAATTTTGACAGAAAATTCTTGAATTTGGATATATGTTATGTATTCTTGGTTTTTGTTTGAAATACAAATCTGTTAGATCAATACTGTTTCTTGAAAATTATTGAAAAACTATTTTCGTATTAATATGGTTTTGAGCTGTTTTAATCGGATTTATTTTGAACTGTTTTAATTCGAAATGAAAAATTGGAATTTCTGAAATTGCGATACAAAAAACGGAATGAGGGCATAACTGCGCGCGGCTTGCGCGTGATGCTTGCCGGCCCGCCATACCTGCCCTCGCACGGGCATCAGCGGCGGCAAGCTCCAGGCCGTGCACGCTTTCGCGTGCGACGTGCCTGGGTCTGCCCCGTATAGTGTCCGCCTGTTCCCGCCCAGCGCAGGCCAACGCGCAGCCTTGCGGGAGCGCCTAGGCTGCTCCGGAAGCCATTGTGGGCTATGTCCGCGAGCACTGCCTACTCGCGTACGCCTCGTACGCGCGCTTGCGGGCGGTGGCCGCGCGGCTCGCATCGGTGTTCCGGAGCCCTGATTTTGTATCGTGTTTTTCGGTTTCGTGAAATCCCGTTTTGTAAAATCTGATTTTATTTTAAAATTTGATTTTAATTTTATAAAATTATTTATTTGAAATAACTATAAAATTTGGGATTTTATGAATTAAAGTCAAGTTCTTATTTTTCGAGAAAACATTAAATATCACTTTGAATGATATTTTTTACAAAAATTTAATTTTTGAAATTAATTGAGTTTTGTCATGATCCGAATTCGTGTTTTGAATATATTCTTGAATAGCGAACTATATTCAAATTACTTAAGTTAGTTGTAATTTGAAGTCAAAGGAATTTTAAATTTGATTGGTAAATTTAAATTCAAGCGGGAGCATGCTTGTTTAGGTGATCATGGGTTAGTCTTATAAATGTTTTAAATTTTGCACATGGATGATTTGAATTGGGGTCGGAGCCCCATAGTTACGTTATTTCAATTGGGGTTGGAGCCCTACTTATATGCGTACTGTTAAGTGTTTATTATGTGGCTTTCCTTATTATTGTTTTTGGGTCGGGGTATACCCCGTGTATTTGTCTATGGTCAATATGGAGATTGAGCCATATTACGTTATGTTAAGAAAGTAGAACTTAGGAAGTGAGAATTTTTCTTTTCATTTTGGAGACAAGCTCCCAGGGAGCAAGAAGGATCCACAAGGAACACTTGAAGAACGGTGTCCATAAGAGAAGACCCCTCAAAATGTTTAGGAGGGTTTCTATTAATGCAATAGATAGGGTTTTCCGTTAAATTCTGTACCCCTATGTGATATGAACTGTCTTATGTGGCATGAATGTTAGAACTAACAATTATGGAGTGGCTCCCACAATTGCACATAAGATAGGATACCCATGATCATCTCATATTAGTATCATGCTAGGACATGTTATCTGCTAATTGCTTCTATGATGCACTTTATGTGAAACTGCATTAATCAAGACAATTAAAAATGGATAACTGTACACGTTGGTGAGGTCAAAAACCGGATAACTCTCCAGTTAATTCGAAAATCCCTAATTAAAATATTGAGCAACTTTCGAATATATAGGTATTCTATTACGGTAATAAAATTCCTAGCATTCCATCAATAGGATTTAAGAGTTAGTAGGTAAGCTAATTGTTGTCTCACGAGTCGTGGGGTAATTAGTGCAGCCTATTAAATCTTAGTTTCTTGATTGATCACCTTAGGTGATTGATATTTCTTGATCATTTTAGAATGGGCGATGTCTCACGAGTCGTGGGTCGTTCCGGACTAAGTTTGATTGAGATCTTATGATTGGTGGGTCCCGCTCAACACTGAAGTAGATATGGATGTCTTACAAGTCGTGGGTCCATGATTGAAAGATCAGTGATGCAAAAATATTACTAGGAATTCCATGGAGATGGAATTGGCAATCTAGTACGTACCTGAAGATTCTTAGACCTTTGGATGTCTCACGAGTCGTGGGTCCAAAACTAGGGATGCTTGGGATCCTAGTACCCTCTGAGAAAGCAAGTTTCTTCTAAGGTCGTTTCGGATTTATAGACCTTCTAAAAACAGTGGGAGCCACATTTGATAAAAGACCTAATCCTATGTGTTACGTTATTATTCAATATGCTCACATTTTCCCTGCTTAGCATTTAGGTTGTAGTTCTGTGATTATCTACAAGTTGAAATGCGACCCATTAGTATCCATCCTTGAGTTAAAAAAGTTGACTAAAGTCCTAACCACTCTGATTGGCTTCGAATCTTAAAATCCGTTTTAACACTCCAAAGGAGAAAATTGTTCTCTAAAAGGCGAACCTTTCATCTGTTGTGAAAATTCGACCTAGGCTTAAGAGAAGCAATTGAAAAATGAAAGGAAATTCTCCAAATAATTAAGAGCAATTGTACTCCCTCATAAATGTGTTACAAAGTATAACACGTTATAGGAACACTTAAGAGCAAGTGTACTCTCTTACGAATGTGTTACAAGGTATAACATATCGAAGGAATTGTTCCATATTTGTATGAAGGAATACACGTGTAACATGGGCTGTAAGTCCTCAATAAGGAGAAGCTTGCAGCCACGTACGCAAACTAAGAAACGAGTTCTTAGTCCACTGATTGCTTGAATTGCTTCTATCATCATTTTAGATCCTTTTGCTCAATCTTAGATGATGCTATTGTAGCATAGTTGATCAAATTAGTTGATAACTTAAGAGAGCATCCTTAAGAAGGACTAAAAGCTAATGATGATTAGTTATTCTTCTAAACCTATTGAGGTAAAGGCATCAAGGCCAAAGAAGAAGAAACCCTTAAAACCCGATGGAGGGGTGAGAAAAGGAAAAGCCTAAAAGAGAGAAAGATCAGACTGTAACTTCTATAGTGGCAAACTAGGGCCTTGGAAAGGAACTGTATAGAGTATAAAGATGCTCTAAAAGTCTCTCGTTGTAAGTAATTCCAATAGGATCGGAATTTGCTAGTCTTGAGTTATATTTGCACAAACTGTTATGTAAAAAACAAAGCATTGATGTTTTGAACATACAACGAGATAACATAAGTAAGTAAGATGACAAAGTTTCGTATAACTTTGGAACGTTATAAATAGGATTAGCAAGTTAATCATCTTAGGATCATTTTACGAAAATGAACTTAAAGACTTAACTTCTAAGAATCCTATTTAGAGGGAAAACGTTCCCGAAAACCTCGTTTATGTGAAACGAGAAACACGTCCCAAAGTTTAGATGGATCTCGATCCATACTAAGGATTAAGGTTTGCTTCATGTAAGCACTAGACTAAATCGTTAGTTTAATCATTATGAATGTACGTACTTAATGAAGTACGAATCTGAAACTTTTGTGAAATTATTAGAATTTCAAAATAAGGAAGGTTAGGAACCTTGGTAGTCATAAGACATAAGTGGCTCGATCGGATCGAGATATAAGATATCTTAGTAACTAATTCCTTAGTCATCTTAGAAACAATAAGATTATCCCTCAGTAAGCTCATTCAAGAATAACTTGGCATTTTTGAATGAAGGAACATAATCCTATAGGATATAGTTCGTTCCTTGTTGAGACTTACTGACTTACCTTCGTTCTGAATCCATGCTTCAGAAAACGCAGTTGGGATTTTGAATCTTGCACATTCCAAATCAGTCCCTTAAAATGCACTACGACACTACTAGAAATCTGTCATATAGCAACGGAAATTTAGTAACGAAAATTATTCGTTGCTATTTAGCAACGGATATAGCAACGAAAAAAAAAATCGTGGCAAAATGCTTTAGCAACGGAATTTTCGTTGCTAAATCCGTTGATATATATGAAAAAAAATAGCAACGGATTTTTCGTTGCTAAAATTAAATAATACAAAAAATAAATAAATTGGTATATATAGCGACGAAAATTCCGTTGCTATTAAAATAAAAACCTAATAAAAAATAATATAATATTTATAAATATTTGCAACGAAAAATCCGTTGCTAAATAGCAACGGAAAATCTGTTGCTATTTAACAACGGATTTTTCGTTGCTCTATGAAAGAAATAAAAAGAAATAAAAATAAATAAATATTAGCAACGAAAAATCCGTTGCTAATTAGCAACGGATTTTTCGTTGCTATATGGAAGAAAAAAAAGAAATAAAAATAAACAAATATTTAAAATATTAGCAACGGAAAATCCGTTCCTATTTAGCAACGGATTTTTCGTTGCTATAACGAAGAAATATAAATAAATAAATATAAAAAAAATTAGCAACGGAAACTCCGTTGCTATAAACATATGATTAAAAAAATTAATAAAATATTTATAATTTAGTAACGGATTTTTCGTTGCTATATGGAATAAAAATAAATGAATAATAAAAAATAGAGCAAATTAAATTTTTGGTCCCATAGGATTGCGCCGTTTTCAATTTTGGTCCCATTCTTTTAGAATTAGACAAAAATAGTCCCGTTGGTTTCATTTTGTTACATTTTTTGTCCCAACCGTTAAATTTTGGACGGAACCGTTAAGTATATTTAAAAGTCAAATAAAATTTCATTCAAACAAAACATCAATGGATTGTATCCAAGTTGGTTGGATGCTTATTTTCTTTTCATGAGGTCCTGGGTTCAATCCCAGGCTCTCCCTTTTTTATATACGTATATATATATTTATTATATAATATATACATGTATAAAATACATATTATATATTATATATTATTATTATTATTATTATATTATATAATATTTAATATAATGATATTATATATATCCTATATATATTATATAATATTATATAAGCTATAATACATATAATATTATATACGTGTATAAATATAAAATATTTACAATATATATATATGTATTAAATATTATATATCTATATATATAATATATAGACATATATATCTTATATCTTAAATATTAAATAATAATTAATATTATATGTTTATATATAATATATGTACATATATATAATATGTGTTTATAATATACATTATAAATCATTAAAAGATGTGCATAACACAATAATTCCTTAAAATTCACATATATAACGCTCGAAATTCACATATAAATACTTCAATATTAAGAGAAAAGTTTTTCATTTAACATGTAACAGTTGCATAATACAATAATTTCTTAATATTTAGATTTAATTCTACAAATTTTAATATAAATTCATTATAGTAAAAGAAAACTTCTTAATTTAACATCTAACGGTTGCGAAACACAATAATTCCTCAATGTATAGATATAATTGTATAAATTCAAATATAAATGTTTCATATTAAGAAAATAATTCTTTATATTAAGTTATTCAACTACGATTGCTAAATAATACAATAGTTCCTCAAAATGCAGATATTGTTCTACAGATGTATAAGTGAATACTTCATATTGACATAAAATTAGTTCTTTATTCAACTATCAACTAAATCTAATTATTTAATTATGTAAACTTTCATCTTTTTTTCATATGTCATAAAAACTTATACTTAAGTTGATATACATTACTATTATATATATACATATATATACATGCTTGGGGTTTATATAGAATTTAACACAATAATTCTTCAATATTTAGATATAATTCTACAAATTCAAATATAAATGTTTCATATTAATAAAATAATTCTTCATTAAGTTATTCAACTACGATTTCTAAATAATACAATAGTTTCTCAAAATGCAGATATTATTCTACTGATGTATAAGTGAATACTTCATATTGACATAAAATTAGTTCTTTATTCAACTACCAACTAAATCTAATTATTTAATTATGTAAACTTAAAAAAAATTTTTATATGTCATAAAAACTTATACTTAAGTTGATATACAATACTACTATTATTATTATTATTATTATTATTATTATTATTATTATTATTATTATTATTATTATTATTATTATTATTATTATTATTATTATTATTATTATTATTATATACATGCTTGGGGTTTATATAGAATTTAACACAATAATTCTTCAATCTTTAGATATAATTCTACAAATTCAAATATAAATGTTTCATATTAACAAAATAATTCTTCATTAAGCTATTCAACTACGATTGCTAAATAATACAATAGTTTCTCAAAATACAGATATTATTCTACTGATGTATAAGTGAATACTTCATATTGACATAAATTAGTTCTTTATTCAACTACCAACTAAATCTAATTATTTAATTATGTAAACTTTCATTTTTTTTTTTTAATATGTCATAAAAACTTATACTTAAGTTGATATACAATATTATTATTATTATTATATATATACATGCTTGGGGTTTATATAGAATTTAACACAATAATTCTTCAATATTTAGATATAATTTTACAAATTCAAATATAAATGTTTCATATTAACAAAATAATTCTTCATTAAGTTATTCAACTACGATTGCTAAATAATACAAATGTATAAGTGAATACTTCATATAATATAAAAGTTCTTTATTCAACAACCAATTAAATCTAATTATTTAGTTATGTAAAACTTTCATCCTTTTTTTTGTATGTCATAAAAAGTTATATTTAAGTTGATATACATTATATTTTTATCTCATAACTAAAACTTGAGATATGTAGTTAATTAATAAATATTTAAATTTTTAACGGAATATGTATTATAATATAAATAATTATATATTTAAAAATATTTTTATTTAAAATATATGATAACAAGTATTTAATTATTTAAATTAGTATATGAATATTTGATAGTGGTTAAATATAAAAAATTACATAACAATAACAACAATGGAGTTAGCCCAGCTGGTTTGGGTTTCAACCTTCTTCACATGAGGTCCAGGGTTCAATTCCTACTCAACGCGAATATGTGGAATTAATATGTTGGCTCACGTGGGGCTCGTCTTTCACGCGCTCGATTGGGGCTCGGCTCGTGCGGGCTCGGTCGGGGCTTGGCTCAGTTAGGTGGGGTGCTCCAGACCCCGCAAATGAATTTTTAATTTATTAATTTGAATTATTAGTTTTTGCGACGGATTTTGCAACGGAAATTCCGTTGCAAAAAGGTAGAAACTTAATTAATTATTGGTTGGTTTGCAACGGAAAATCCGTTACTAAAAAAATCGTTGCTAAAACCGTTGCTAATTTCCGTGGGTAGTAATTCGTTGTTAAATCCGTTGCTATAAGTTCGTTGCTAATTCCGTTGCTAATAATTCGTTGCTAAATCCATTGCTATAAGTTCGTTGCTAATTCTGTTGCTAATAATTCGTTGCTAAGCCGAAATCCGTTGCTAATAGGGTCAAAATCCGTTGCTAAATCCGTTGCTATAGGGCGTTTTTCTGGTAGTGCGAGTTGTGGCATTTAAATTCCCTAATAATTCTTATCTTAGAATTTTGGGATTGTCTTGTTATATGAAGAGGACAGTGGGAGTCTTCTTAAGTGAAGAAGACAGTGGAAGATAAACTTGAAACAAGTTCAAGTTTATATGAACAATATATAGTATTGTCTTTGCAATTCTTTGGAACAAATGTTGTTTATTCTAAAGAATGTATCTTTCTTGAGTCTTCTTAATTGAAGGAGAAATTGAGAGATAAGATTGAAACTCATTCAAGTCTATGCAAACAATATAGAATATTGTTTCTACGATTCTTTTGAACAAATGTTTGTTTTAAAAAAATATACCTTTCTTGAGGAATCGTTCTTAAGAGAGAAGAAAGGTAAGTCCAAAGACTTCAAAAGGTTTGAGGACAAAACCCACGCCACAAATAGGAAGAGATGAACCGTTCTGATAAAACTTAGCCAATTTTAAGGAGAAAGTACACGAGTGAACTCTCCTCCCTCAATGCGTTCAGAACACATTCCTAGACAACCTATAAGATAATATGATTTTCACCATGAAATCTTCTAAAGTGGATACTGATCCATTTACCCTGTCGAGAGGCGCTGCCAGATTTAAAATCTGAGCAAGTGAAAACAATTATGAAATATCAAATGGATTCCATATAGTTAAACTAAGTTTGGACCATAGTTGAACTACTTGATAGGATCAAGCTTTTCTTATCGATATAAGATTGATCAAGACATAAATATGGAACATCCGTGGATTTCACATTTAGTGGGAGTAAACAAAAGGTTTTCAGACTCAAATTGGTCGATTTATGAAATTGGATCAGGTTTCCAGGAATTAGAGTATTCGAATTAGTGAAATAGTCAAAACTGTTTGACTTAAAATTCGAGCATAGCGTGTACAAGAAAGTGTTAGAGACTAAAAGTTCAACTTTTGGTACTTTATGAAGATGACATCCTTGTCATTGGGAATGCGAAGGATGACATAAAAGTTTCCAAAGCCTGGTTAGGAACCATTTTTGAGATGAAAGGTCTTGGTGATATATCATACATTCTCGAGACAAATATCTATGGAGATAGATTTAAGAGAATAATAGGATTATCACAGTCAAGGTACATAAACATTGTACTAAAATGGTTTACTATGGAAGATTCCAACAGAATTTCCAAATGGATAATGGAACATCTCTTTTGAAGAGGATGTGTCCTAAAATAACTATGAAAAGTTAGAATGTCCAAAACCCTTTTCGGAAAAAGGGTGCATAATGTAGGCAAAGTTATGTACTCAACAAGATATGGCTTACCACATAGCGTGATGGCCAATTCTAAGTGTAACCTTAGAGAAGGTCACTAGATTGCTGTAAAATTACTCTCTGAGTACTTTAGAAGAAATGAGGATATATTTTAAGAGTCTAGCAAGATCTTGTCATTAAAGGATATTTTGATGTAATCATCAAAACGTAGATAATCATTGATCTATGAGAGGATACGCAATCTGCCTAGATGGCAGGATAGTGCTTTGGAAAGAGTTCCAATCGAGAGGCACTATAGATTCAACCATAAAGTTGAATACTTAGTAGTATTGAATACCAGTAAGTTAAGTGTTTGGGTAAGAAACTCCATCTAATGGGTAGATGAAGTTCCTAGCATGAAATAACACCATTATCATATTGTATGATATAATGGATGGTTGCTTGTGTAAGAGAACTGAGACCTCACCAAGGGACCAGACGCTTGATTATGAATCACGTGAATAAGGAAATCGTGTTTCCTTAATGATTTGCAAATTAGAAACATTCACATCAGCAGAGAATATAGCAGATCCACTTTGGAAACGCCCAAAGTCAATAAGGCTCGAAAGGTATATCTTGGAAAGATGGGACCTAGAATGGACCTGAAAGGCTTTTACGGGCAAGTGGGAGATTGTTAGGAATAGTACCCTAGAAAGCTGTTATGCTTTGGGACTTTCCCTTTATCACATACAATCTTTGAATAATATAAGAATGATTATAATCACAGCGAACACTTCTTATGTGCCAATACGTGCTTTGAGTGTTTCCATCACGTGTGCATGTCTAGAACTCCCCTAATCCGATGAGGCCGTTAAGAACTTTATCATTATGGGAATGACAGATGAAACAAGTTCTTAACTCCATAGGAGAGGATTAGAAACTTCTCCAAGTCAATGAGGCCGACAGACAGTGGGAGTGTCGACTTTGCCTCTGTTGAGACTTGCTTGTGTAGTTGTGTCCTTAAGAAGGATCATCCTATTTCATGGGGTCTAAAGTGCATAAGTTGATGAGTACACAATACACAAGGGTGCTTGTTGTAAAAACAAGTTCACTGAGAGTGCCCCGCGTGAGAAGATTCCTAAATGGGAAAGGACGTTACTAGAATTTCCTGATTAGGAAATATCTCACATGTCAATGACGTGAGGAATTAATCCTTAGACTTGAGATTCCACATTGTCTCATATGAGCTAACTCTATAATCTTTGATATAGGCTCAAAAGGGTGTCGCCATATAGACACCTGAACCACGGCCTATGTTGGGATTACACAAGTGGTATATGAGAATTGTAGGAATCAATAAAGGACCTACACTTGTTGTAGGCAAGATGATCTCTTATTACACAAGTCATTCATGATTCCATCCTAAAATCCTTGCTCAAGGTATCTAGATCAAGACATCAAGAAAATGGGCTTTTCTTGGATTGAGATCAAATGGAATATGAAGGGAACTTTGTTTTAAGATTAAGGTTAGTAGGGCTCTCTATATTCCCATGCCCTAGATCTTAATCGAGAGATAGGATGGTAGGAGGATCGTATCCCACATGATGTTATTGACTGAAAGGTTCTTTCGAATATACATTCACATTTCGGGTAGGGGTCACACACCTGTTGCTAGACTGTGGTCTTGTGATCTGTGAGGTAATTAATTAATAAAGTGTATTAATTAATTAGGCTCACTGCTAACTGAAATTGAACCTAGAGGGTCACACACAAATACCAGATTAAAAGGGTTTTATGGAAAGATCAAAGACCACAGTGTAAAGTACATGTGTGGGTCGAGAGCATTATTTGGGACGTGTGATCCATTTGAGAAATTGGATCATGTGTTAATTGATAAGAAAATTAATTATCAAGCCCAAATATAATTAATTAGTGAATTAATTATCAAGCCAAGATATAATAAATTGGAGAATTAATTATAAATCCCTAAATGTAATTAATTGGAGAATTAATTATATAGTCAAATAAAATTAATTGGAGAATTATTTTTAGCCCGTTAAAAATTAATTCTAAAGCCCTTGTGATATTTAATTATTTAGTTGTTCTAATTTGATTAGAATAAATAAATAAATAAATATCTTCTATTTTATTCTAATAAAGTATTAGGATAAGATATTTAATTATTGCTAGAATAATTAAATATTCCTAAATTAGTTAGGAGCTCTTTTTCTATAAAATAAATATCTTATTTTAGATAAGATATTATTTACTTGGAGAGAAAGAATAGGAGAAAAGTCAAAGTAGGAGACCATCTCCTACTTGACCTAAGGGGTTCGAACCCTTCACTATAAAAGGGACTAGGGGTTCGAAAATTAGGGCTTTACACGTGATTTGAGATTGCGTCCAACCTTCATGGAATTTTTGGGATAATTCTCTTGCTCTCTTTTCTCGTTTCTGTTTCTTTAATATGCATGTTACAGTACTAGCATACTCACTAACATGATTTGAATCTAGGTTGGTGTGGATTAATACTCTAGAGGATTTCTACTTTGTAATATCGAAGAAATAATCGAGAAACGGAGATATTCATGCCGCTTGAAGAACGTTTGAGGGCGGCTCAAAACGTTTCAAGAAAGCTTCAATTATTGTAAGTTCCTTGAGTCCCTAAGTTTTGAAATGAACATTGCAAGATCACGATTCGCTTTTCAAAAAAATTTTAAACTTGCGCTGTTTAAACTCTGCTGTTTTCCAACACCATTATCCATGGTAGGTCTGTCACGGCCTGCCCAGTCAAGAATTCCCACATCTCCCTTCGTGCCACTGTGTTGCATATTGCATATACAATGGTGATGAGGGTGTCCCTTTCCAGTTTTTTCCAATGCACCTTGAGATGCAAATATTGCCTATCATCTTTAACTACTTCCACGTCCATATCCTTTCAATAGAAAAACCATATGTGATTAGAGACATTGCAAACGACATTCTTAAACTTAAATTGATGACACATATACATGCTATCAAGATTGATCATAGGCTCTAACAAAGCCATAAATTTAAACTTGTTTTTTTTTACAATAATTTTTTAAAGTGCGGCGTCGGCCATCATTGCCAACTCCTCTAATATTCCAAAAAAGGCTGCAATTAATCATGATAAAACCTGGTTTTTGGCCAACGATGCAGTCGTTCCTTTAGAGGTTTTTGAGTTGTTGACGTTAGCTTTGGGAGGTCACCAGCAACCTCTCTTTGGGGCAGGGGTAAAATTTTCCTAAGCGCCATCCTCCCATCTAGGCATGCAAACGAGCCGAGCCGAGCCCAGCTTTGGCGTTTTTTTGAGGTTCGAGTTCGGGCTCGGGCATAAAAATAAGGCTTGGGTTCGGCTTGCGAGCCATCGAACCCTAATTGAAGTGGCTCGGGCTTGGCTCGCAGTGAGGTTCGTGCGAGCCGAGCCGAGCCACAAGCCATTAACAAAAACCTCTAAATAATTTTATTTTGGCCAAATCTAGATCCCTCTTTTACATACATTCAATTCAAAGCAAAGAAAAAAAACCAGATCTAACTTTCTTCGTATAGCCAAAGCAAAATTCAGATTTTTACAAACAAAAAAACAGAAAATAGAGATGCAATCCGACCAAAAACTTGGGAAAATACTACATTAGTTCCTCTAAATTCTTCCAAAGTATCAAAACTGAAATTCATAGAATTAAATCAAAAAAAAAAAAGAAACGAGAGGAAAAAAATTACAGAACATAGAGATGCAATCGAAACAAAAACGTGGGGAAGTACATAGTATTTGGACACAATAATTCCTCTAACATTCCAAAGTTATCAAATCTGATATTCATGGAAAGAAATCAAAAATAAAATAAAAAAAAGAGAGAGAGAGAGGAGGTGGTGGCTGCGCTGCGGTTGAGGAGGAAGAGGCGGTGGCGCTAGACAGCGGACTCATAAGAGAGAGGATGTCCGTGATGGGCGCCTGCGCCGTGATGTTTCCAAGGTGGTGGCGCCGTGGTCTTCTCCTTTGCTGCGTGAAGGACCTGGACGCCTCTGCTGCTGCGTGAAGGAAAGGGAAGATAAACAAATGATGGGCTAGGGTTTGTTGCTGTTAAGGAGTATATATATATATAATTTATTTTTTTTTAAATTAGCACTTGGTTAGCGAGCCGGCTCGCGAGCCACAAGCCAAGAAATACATGGCTCGGGATTGGGTTCGAAATTCCACAAGCCGAGCCCTGGCTCGGCTCGGCTCGTCAACTTCGAACTCAAGCCCAAACCTTCTTCGAGCTAGCTCGTTAAGCTCACGAGCTAGCTCATCTCGTTAGCATCCCTACTCCCATCTGAGTAGGACTGCTTATAGAGCGCCGATTGCTTGAGATCGTTTACATTGTCACCACTATCACCATCTGGAGAATCTTTCTCTAGATCACTGTGTGTTGTTGTCTTGTCCTCCAGCAAGGCAAGTGTCTTTGCAATATCCCTGTGATCCTCCATTTACTCCTAATCCTCCGTAGTTTCCATAACATCATTGCCATATATCATTTCATTTTCCAAGTTCTCCATTGCAGCCGATGTACCTTCACAAATGATCATCCTTTTCAGTATTTTCATTTTGGTTATCTGGTGCACTTACTTGATCGATTTTATTGTTGGCTGGGATTGGTTCTACGGGTGTGTGTTGGACATTAGTTAAGTCAGTTGCTCTTTCCACCCAATTTTGTTTTGAGCTTTTGTTCGGTCCTTTTATCACAACTGTAGCACCCGTATCGATAGGCGCTACATCCCCCGCAACATAAGTCCAATCCACGCATGAAATGGAAATCCATACATGAATCAAGCAAGTGGTGAACGGGTGACAAGACAAAATAACTCAACCTAGCTAAGCGGGGCTAACCCTTAAACCAAATTACAAGACGATACAATAAGTAAAAACGGAAGCAATTTAAAAACGATAAAACATATCAAACTCCATCAAGTGCATTCGGTATAAGTGATGGCTACCAAATAATTACAAGTATTCTCCAAAATAGAATTATACATAATCAAAAGTAGTAAAGTATGAGATAATGAACATGGAATATGCTAGAACCGAAATAAAGACTCCTAGAAGACCTTATTCCCCGCCTAGCAAACCTGTAAAAGGCTAAAACAACGTGGGGTCAGTCGAAAGATTGAGTGAGGGGCATAATAAATATATCTCATGCACATGCAATCCATAACTCCCATTAATGTTTTAAAATAACCCAAGTGGGAAGTTTAGAGAGTGCATCGCTCGGAATTACGGATATCAATTCAATACTTGACAATTCATAATCATTACGTGGCCCGACGAGAGGGCATTTCTCCAACCTTACTCTCATAGTGTGTGCATAAAATATAGTTTAAGCATTCATGCATACATAATCATAACCATAATCCATAATCATAACCATAATCCATAATCATAAACATAAGATTAATCATGATTTCCATCATTCTTCCTCCGGGGTGGTAGAAGGGTTTGCAAGGCCCAAGCCACCTCATGAGACAATATCGAGATGGGGGATCATGACTCCTACCCGCTCCTTCGATAGGTTAACCACCGGCTCAAGAATATCCCGTCTCCCTGCCATCTAAGTCGCGCGAGGATATTCTCAAAGGGTACTATATGCAATGGCTTATCTGATGACCCGATGTCGTACCGGTCTCCATTCACACATTTTCCAGGGGCCCAATAACATGTGTATAATTCTCGCCAAAACATTTTCATGAAAGCGTTTGAAAACATTTGCTCATTGATTCGTTTTCCGAAATATAAGTATAGGTAGTACATTTTGGCCAAACTTGTCACACGAGAAATTAGGGGTTCTAATTAACTAGAAATAAAACCTCAACTTGACAAAAGAGAAGAAGTAAGAAGCCTAAGAACCTTGCTCCTCAACCACGGGCTCGAACTCTGTGCAAGAAGTATAAGTGTACGTGAGACTCAAGACTTCTGAACCAAATAAGGGATTAACGGCATGCTTATGAGATGCTATGATATAAAATTTAAATGATAATATGCTATGAAAATGTTCACGTATTGAATAACGAACGTAAAGCATAATTTGGAAATTAGAGTTCAATTAATCACTCAAGCATACATGGGAATATAGCATGCAATTAACTTAAATCACTTAAAAGAGTCGGGAAAAGGGTATAAAAGTGAAAGCACGAAGAAAACACGTAAAACGAGTAAAACACGAAAACGGGACAGAAGCATCCGAAACGACCGTTCCAAATTTCTGAAGGATTTCCAAACGGCCATTTCACCCTCGTGGGAATAAGCCAAACCACTCGGAATGGCCGTTTCCAAATTGAACTGGAAGCCAGAAAGGCCGTTTCGAGCCACGCTAAAGGGCAAGTCAGTAGCTTCCCAAACGGCCGTTTGGGACACCCTTGAGCGCGAAAACAAGGCAAAAACAGGGGAGGGGCTCGGGAGTCACTCAAAAACACTACAAAGCAACACTAAAATGGTATGAATCAAGTTCTAACACTTAAACACATTGTATACTTTAATTACCCCACATATAGTACATGTTTGAGCATTTAGAATAATCAAAACAATCATATAAACCCTCCAAGAATACTGATAGGATTATTTTATACCTTCATTTGAGCATGTTTTATGTCATGATTTGACGGATTCTAGCCCTTACATTGTTCTAATTGCTCTTGTCTCAGGTAATTTATGCTGGGAGGAGGTTCATGGTGAAAACGAGGCAAGAAACCAGACTTTAGATGCCGAGAATGATCAAAACGCGTAAAGGATTGATAATGCACCAAGTCTCAACTTGTGAAATATCTCTAGTTTCATGGTTTGTATGATTGTTTTGATTATTCTAAATGCTCAAATGAAGGTATAAAATAATCCACCAAGTCTCAACTTAAAGGATTTAATTGCATTAAGTTTTGATACTAATGTCTCTAGTTTTGGGATTTGATCATGTTGTTGAGATTTATGTCTTGGATACTTGATTTTTGGTTTAATTCAATGAATATGCATGTTTCTAGTATGATCTCTTTTATTTCCTTGATTTCTAGTATTAGTATGAGTGGCTAATTTCTTAGGCAAAGATGGGGTGATGAATTATGTGGGGTAAGTGTTTGATGAAATGCCTAGGTGGGACTACTTTATCTTATGCTTGTGAAATTGTTCTGTTTGCATGTTTAAGCTTGATCACCTTAGATATAAACTTAGATTTGCATGCTAATTGAGAGATTGTATTTAAATTGGAAGAGATTTCACAACACTTAAGGGCTAAGTATAAAGAGATTTAGCTTAGACTTGAGTAATTAAGCAATTGATTAACCGGGCCAAGGCGCTAGTTAGTTTCTTGAACTAATCTTTATTAATTGATCTAATTATTCAGCTAATGACCATGAGAGCAGCGTTAGACGTAATTACGTATTCGACTTCGAGAGGAGCTTTTGCATATTTTAGTGATTAGAATTGTGAGATCCTTGTTCCACCAAAGCACTAATTGAACACGAACCTTGCATGATCATTACTTCCCCTTGCCAATTGATTATTCTTGTTACTTGCTACTCTACTCGTTTTCTAGTTCTTACTTGTTTCTAGTTCGTTAGTCTTAGTTAACTTTCATTTCCGTAATTAGTTAATTCACTCTTGCACTCGACTTGGTCTATAGATTGGTGAATAAATTAGGTGATTGATTGATTTACTCCTCCTCGTGGACTCGACCCCTTTTGCTACATTGATTTATTGATGCTTGCACTTTGGCTTTTATTAAAACTCTAATTGGAACACAACAAGTTTTTGGTGCCGTTGATGGGGAGGCGTTTAAATCACTCTTGCCGAGTGTTAGTAGCTAGTGACTTAGACCGTTTATTTGTTTGAATTTGATACTTGTGCTTGTATCTTGTAGGTGTATACAAAGGGCTCGGAGTTTGGATAATCTCAAGCATTACCCCGAGATTGAAAAGAAGCTCCGTGCTTTGAGAAGAGAGAAAAGACAAGAAATTGAGCATATACCGTTTGAGATGGCCGGGAACGAGAGATTTTGTCCCATACCGAATCCTAATGCATAAAATCAACCTCCATCACCCGTTTAACTTAATCCGGAGAATTATCCACCACAAAGGCAACTTAGGGATTATGCCATGCCGAGCATGAAGAGTATACAACAAAATCTTGGAAGACCGAGAGTGGCGGCGAACCACTTTGAAATCAAGTCGGCTTACATTTCTCTCTTCAAAAAAGTCAATTTGCTGGTTTAGCTATGGAGGATCCAATTTCACATGTGTGTGACACATTCAAATTGAACAATGTTACCGAGGATACCATTAGGATTCACCTCTTTCCATTCTCCTTAAGGGATCAGGCAAAAGCTTGGTATAGTGTGTTTCCGTACGAGACGAAGGGGTCTTGGGCTTTCTTATCACAATCCTTCCTAGACAAGTTCTTTCCCCACTCAAAGATGGTTAAGCTCCGGAATCAATTCACCTCATTCCGGCAATATGAAGGAGAGAGCTTATATGAAGCTTGGGAAAGATTCAAAGAGCTACAAAGGAAATGTCCTCATCAGGGATGCGAGGATTAGAAGTTGGTTAAATCATTTTATGGAGGGATTTCACATGACATCAAGGTAATGATAGACTCCACCATGGAAGGAGCCCCAATGAACATGTTCAAAACCGATGCAATTCAAATTTTAGAGAGGATGGCGGCTAACAACTGTTGGTCATCCGAAAGGGCGCCAATTCCTAAGCCTTGCAACCCATCTCCCAGTATGGTGCAAGTGAATGATTTCACGGCTTTGGAGGCGAAGATAGAGGCGAAAATAGATGCCAAAATGGATGTCTTGTCAAAAAATCTTGATCAATTCACCGTAAATACTGTGTCGAACCAACCTCCACAAGTTTCATCTATGGTTTGTGAATTGTGCGGAGGACCTCATTCCTATGGCGCTTGCCCATATTCGAACCAAGGAGGTTCATCCTCAAACACCTCCAGATCCGAGCAAGTAAATGCTTTACATCAACCAAGACTGGTCAACAATCCTTACTCCAATACATACAATCCGGGATGGCGTAACCACCCCCACTTTTCATGTTGTGCCCCTAAACCTCATTTCCAACCGAGACAACCTATGAACCAACAACATTCTTCACCATTCCCTCCTCAAAACCAATATCAACCACCCTGTCCTTAATACCATGCACTACCCCCTCAACCTCAACAACATCAAGTGCCTCAACCGACCGAGCAAAAACAAGGATGAGAAGTAGCTTTTGAAAAGTTCCTCAATGTTTCCTTGGATCGTTTCAAAAGTTTGGAAACACAAGTTGAGCAAGTAGCCATCCAAAACCGCAACTTGGAGGTACAAATAGGTCAAATTGCAAACGCCCTAAATTCAAGGCCACAAGGGCAATTACCAAGTAAAATCAAAACGAATCAGAGAGAGCATTGTAATGTTATCATGCTAAGGAGTAGCAAGGCTTATGATGAGCCTGCTTTGCCGTCATGGTATGATGTCGGATCGAGTGGGGCGAGTCAAGAGGAGAAATTGGATGACGAATTGAAAAAGGAAGAGAAGACTAAGGAAGTTGGGAAAAAGGGCAATCTTGTGCCTAAGATGAGTGACGAGAAGAAATTCGAGGAAGAAGATGAGCTAAAAGACAAAGACTTTGAGAAAAGTCACAATGATGAGCTCTCTACGAAACCAAAGGCATACATCCCACTGAAGGCGTATGTGCCACCGATTCCTTTCCCACAACAATTGCAAAAGCACAACTTGGAGAAGCAATTAGAAAAATTCCTCAATGTGTTCAAGCAATTTCACATAAACATACCATTTGTCGAGGAATTGGCTCAAATGCCAGCATATTTGAAGTTCTTAAAGGAATTGGTTTCAAACAAGAGGAAGCTTGAAGACTTCGCCACCGTTGCACTCACCGAGGAGTGTAGTGCCATCATTCAAAGGAAGCTTCCTCCAAAGCTGAAGGATCCCGAGAGTTTTTCTATCCTCTTATCTATTGGCTCTCTTGTATTTAAAAATGCTTTATGTGATTTAGGAGTAATTAGTCTAATTCCCTTGTCAACTTGTAGGAAATTGGGATTGAAGGAGCTTAAACTGACAAATATGACACTCCAATTAGCTGATAGATCGGTGAAGTATCCAATCGGACTCCTTGAGGATGTTTTAATCAAAGTTGGTAAATTCTACACTCTCATTAATGTTGTGGTTCTTGATGTCGAGGATGATGAGAGTATGCCATTGATTCTTGGGAGGCCATTTTTAGCGACGGCCGGAGCGAATATAGATGTCCAAAATGGTCTTCTCACATTCAAAATTGGGGATGATAGAGTGGGGTTTCGGATTTTTCGAGCCATGAATGCACTACCAACTCCGGATAAGTGTTGCAAGGTTGGGGTTTTAAATTAGAATTCGACAAAGATGGTGCGAATCATAGAGGGGATAGATCCGGGTGAAAAATGGAGAAAATCGAATTTTCAAAATTCAAAGAGAAATGATGTGTTGGAATTTGATACTTGGAGATCAAGATCTAGTTTTGAGGGTGTTAAGAACAAGGTCACTCCATGTGACTCGTCACGTTTGGATTTTTGATCCTTGATCATGGTTACAAAGTCGAGCTAGAGACTATAAACCTAGAACTGTATTTTCTAACCCTTCTCTTTTCTTTTCCCCCTCCCTTGTCTTTGACTGGAATTAACTCTTTTTGTTGCTCTTTGGTTGTAGGTTTGTTTTTCTCTGATTGAAGTGCTTGAAGAAAGTGGCTCGCCAATTGAGGTCTTTTATATCTTTAAATTTGATGATCTTTTGCTTGACTTGAATGCATATGTGATTTGTATCGTGGAGAATCCTTGAAGTTTATGCAAGTTGTTTGGGGATAATTTTATACATGCGAGATCTTGTGCTCTTGAGAAGTATGTGACTGATTCACTAATCTATGTGTTTTGTAGTGTAAAATTCATGATAAGCATGTATGAGTGAATTAGATGTGTTGTGATGCAAGTGTTTGAATTTAATGGGAAGTATGCTCTTGTGGGGTGATTTTTGTTTGTGAAGTGTTTTGAGCTTGAAAATTTCGAGAAAATTTTGAAAATTTGGGAATTTTTATGCACATGTTGTGAATTCATATGTTTTGAATGCTAGAAATTGATGAATTGTGATTTAAATGTGCATTGTTGTGTTTATTTAGGGCTCGTTAATTTTTCGGTATACTATGGTATGTGTTGATTATGCGAGCTTGAATCCGTGATTCTTGTGTGTTTAAATACCGGATTAATGTGGTGGAGGTAGATTTTTTATATGTTTAATGAAGAGGTTGAGGAATTGTTAGTTTCTGGTTTGATTAGACTTGTTTTGGGTCATTTTGTGACTTATTGTGTGATTTTCGGACCTTAGTTTCAAGAATTACACTTACCTCCCTCCATATTATTAACCAACCATCTGTTCTAGAGTCCCCGCCCGAGGAATTTTCATGCATATTCCATCCCCGCCCGTGGATCCATTACAGTAGCTTTCTGCCTCTCGCCGAAGACGGAACGGCCGTTCCCATTTTGTTCATAAATTTAGAACGGTCGTTCCCATGTTCGCCCCCCTTATTTCACATGTCGAGACCCATAATGGCCATTCCCGCATCAGTTCAATTTCGGAATGGCCATTCCCATGCGCGCTGTCTGTTTTAATCCGAATTTATTCTTCATTTCCACCAAACTTTTAAAATCGCGACTTTTTCTCTCCATATTTCATAATTGATAACGCGACTTTCACTTGCTCCAATTCTGAGTTAAACAACAGACATAAATTCTTCCCCCATTTCAAAACCTTTATAGAAACATAAAACCCCCCATTCAAAACTATAACAGCCACTGCATCTTCTCCATATCCGGCGACTCGTCTCAGTTTCCGGTACCGACAGCAGCCATTCCGGCATAAATCTTTCACTCCAGTTTGGTAAGCCTTAGCCCATTTCACTCAGTTGTCCAGATTTTTCCCAAATTCCAACCCACTGCTTAATTTTGAAATTTGGAGATTTTGCCCCGTTTTTGTGAGAATTTCTATGGTTTTTATTCTTTACAATCTGATTTTTGATACCTTGAGGATTTGTTGGCATTCTCCCACCCCCATTGTCTAAAAACAGTCACTTTACATTCTGCCCACAAGGTGTTCGATCAATTGCCTGAACCAAATTCCAGTCCTTTTTCAGCCCAATTCTCTTTAAAAATGGTTCGTAAGCGTGCTAGAACTAATCCCACTCAAGCCTCAACATCCCACCCTCCACCGGAAGTCGAAGAAGAGATTGAAAGACCCCCCAGGTGTAATCCTTCCGGTCGTAAGCTCATTTCCACTAAGTATTTGGATGAGCCCATTCTTAGAGAGCTCCGACTCTTCCGCCAAGTTCAAGAATTGTTTGAGAATATCGGGTGGTTGAGTTTTATTACTAATCGGGTGCACATTTATCCCCAACTCACAAGAGAGTTCACCAAGGCGTTGCAATGGAATAAGCATTCGGGAACAGCCACTTTCATGCTTTATGGAGTGGAGTACACGCGCGATGTTGACTTTCTTCGTCAGACTTTTGACTTCCCTGATGCTACCTGTCGTGAGTTGTCCGTTGAGTGGGAGAATGTTCATCACTTGGACAACATTTGGAGATCATTTGATGTGATTAACACCGGTGCCATGTATAATCCGAGCGCCACTAAGAGTACATGCATTAATGATCCATTGTGGCGCATTGTTCATAAGCTTCTCACCGCGTCCATCTTTGGCCGAGCCAAGAGCACCGGTAACATCACCACTTGGGAACTCTATGTTCTTTATTACATGCGAGAGCAAATTAAGATGAATGGCACTTACTTGTTGATGGATCAGATGTTTCATGCTACTCGTCGTGAGAATGCGAGTCTTGTTATGGGTGGATTTGTAATGACCATTGCATTGGAGTTAGGTCTTGAGCCGGCTGAGCACGAGGAGCCTTTGGATAAGGCTATTACAGTGAATGCGCGTGTGTTGTTCAACATGGATTTGATTAGACTTTGGGGAGAGCCATGGAACCATTATGTTGTTTATTGGCCGAAGTAGGATCGAGTTAGACTTGATAAACTTTATACAGAGGGTATTCTCGATCGTAGGTATGTGGAGGAGGTAGAGGTGCCACTATTTGTTGCACCACAACACGTTGATGAGCATAAGCCTCCCGTTGATAATCATGTGCCACATTTTGCCATACCAGAGCCTCAGGCTGATTTCCCCGACCGCGATTATTTCGTTGAGCAGTTTCAGAATATGGAACTGCGTAGGGCTAACCTTGAGACGTGGTACACCGAGCATACCACTTCCGTGGATGAGCGCCGATGCAGACTGATATCACCGCCGTTCAAGGTGATATTCGAGGGATTTACGAGATGCTCAGGACTTTTCAGCCACCCCTTCTCCCTTGATTTCCCCCGTGTTCATTGTGTTAGTTTCTATCCTAGGATTTGCATTTTGTTGATTGGATATTTTAGTTCATTTAGAGACTTTGAATTTGGATGTTTGTACTTGACTTGATGTCTTTTATGCTGAATTCGGCATGTATGGTTTTGTTATCTATGACTATGGAATGTTTTAGATTCGTATTGACTTACTCGTTCCTTTTTATTATTACTTCTATACATACTTGTTATGCTTGTTTGTGTAGTTGTGATTGTAGGATTCAGGATACGTTGTGCATGCCCCGTTACTCGTTTCTTCATAACCAGGGAGTCTCTTTGCATGAGGACATTGCAAATTTTTATTGGGGGGGGAGGAATTAGTTCGATTTTTGAGTCATTTGTGACTAGACTTTGCTTATTATTGAGTTTTGCTTTGAATACATGAATTGACTCCATTTTTGAATATTTTTGCTTAGGATGATTGTTGAATTGTTACTTAATCGAGTTAGGTTAATTGAATGTGCGAAAACTTGTGTGATTTTTGATAAAGATAGTGTAATAGCATGCCTTTATTTTTAAGCATGTTTGAATGTTTTAATGCACTTCGACCCCTTAGAGAAAGTTTATTTCTTTTAAATAGGCCTAAAATACGATTAGAGTGCACTTTAGTGTCTTTCGAGGCGAAATTTTGAATTGACAAGAGATTAGGGAAATGACTTAGGCATTCGTTGTCGGTGGTTAAAGCCTTTCATTTAACTTTTTCACTAAATAACATAGTCCGATTGACCCCATTGAGCCTTTTTGTTGTGCATAATTTCTTTCTAGCCACATTACAAGCCTAAGCACAACAAATTTACACCCGTCCCTTTTATTTTATCACACCATGCTTGCTCGTTTGTTTTTATTTTGTTGTATCTTTTGACACATTCTTGATGATTCTTGTACGAAAAGAGAGAAAAGATGAAAAGAAAGAACGAAAAATTGAGAAAAAGTCGAAAGAAAAGAGCAAAGAAAAGAAAAGATAAATATACAAAGTGTGAAACAAAAGAGAGGGTATTTGTAAACATCTTAGTGTGGAGGGATGTGCATTAGGCGAAGAAAGTGTTTGGTCTTGTATTGTAAAAAAATGTGAGCTTTGGTGTTAGTCACTTTTATCCATATTTCCATAACCGTAACCCAAGCCTACATTACAAGACCTTTTGATCCCAAGTCTTGAGTCACTTCTATTAGCGTAGATAGGCACGAAGAGTGTATTTCGAAGTTGTAGATTAGTGCTTAAACGAAAGATATAAACCAGTCCGAGTGATTGTTGTGCATTATTTCATTCAAATTCACACACTACACAAGGGCATGCTAATTATACTATTTTTGTGAAATTTTATACTTGTGATTAGTGCGTTCGATCAGCTAAACTTGATTGTTGTGATGATTTTATGATTGACCTTTGCGAATTTGTTCGTTAGTGGATTGACTTTTCAAATGTTTGGCATTACTCGAGGACGAACAATAGTTTTAGTGTAGGGGAGTTTGTTAGAATTATTTTATACCTTCATTTGAGCATGTTTTATGTCGTGATTTGACGGATTCTAGCCCTTACATTGTTTTAATTGCTCTTATTTCAGGTATTTTATGCTGGGAGATGGTTTGTGGTGAAAACGAAACTTTAGATGCTGAGAATGATCAAAACGAGTGAAGGATTGATAATGCACCAAGTCTCAACTTTTGGAAGCTGGGATCGGCCCTTGCGGGGCCATTTGTATTATGGGAAAGACCCTGTCGAGAAGTCAGCTTTCGCCTTTGACCTAGGATGTGAACGATCGTTCCCGTCCCAAGCCTTTCCTGGGAACGGCCGTTCCCAGTAGCGCTGGCATACAATTCAAAAGGGTCGTTCCGGAGGCCGTTCTCGAGCTATTTGGGGCTATATAAGAGAGTTTTCAGCACTTCATTTGGGAGACTCGTTTTAGGGCTAAAATTAGGGTTAATTAGGAGTCTCTTCTAGTTTAATCTTTGATCCTTAGAGCATAGTTTTGATTGTAATTGTTAATTCTTTTATAGAACAATTCCTTCTCTTTACTATTTTCCTAATTAGATTTAATTGCTTTAAGTTTTGATACTAATGTCTCTAGTTTTGGGATTTGATCATGTTGTTGAGATTTATGTCTTGGATACTTTAGTTTTGGTTTAATTCAATGAATATGCATGTTTCTAGTATGATCTCTGTTATTTCCTTGCTTTCTAGTGTTAGTATGAGTGGCTAATTTCGTAGGCAAAGAGGGGTGATGAATTATGTAGGGTAAGTGTTTGATGAAATGCCTAGGTGGGACTAGTTGATCTGATGCTTGTGAAATTGTTTTGTTTGCATGTTTAAGCTTGATCACCTTAGATATGAACTTAGATTTGCATGCTAATTGAGAGATTGCATATAAATTGGAAGAGATTTCACAACACTTAAGGGCTAAGTATAAAGAGATTTAGCTTAGACTTGAGCAATTAAGTAATTGATTAACGGGGCCTGTAACATCCCGGATTTCGGGGCCAAGAAAAATTCTTTTTAAAGTCCCTAGTTACTATTCATCCCTAAATGTAGAAATTTTTTGGGACATCGTTACCTATCCAATATTGGGTTCAAATGAATCCTTACAAAATTTTATGAATTATGGTATCATTCCCGAACCCTAATTCTCATTATAACTCCTGTTGTAACCAAAACTGGCCAAAAACCCTACTTTAACCCTATATTTTGAGATTTTCGAATTTCAACGTTTTCCCTATTCAATATTATAGTCAAAACGATCCTTGGATTATTTTATGAATTTTCATACTCATACAAAAACTTGATTCCAACCGTAGCATATTTTATAAATATTTTCCTTTTTAAAAAGTTATCATTTTATTTTAAACAATTAGCTTTCATTCAATATTTAAAATTATACTTAAAACGTTTCTTGAATTTTTCTCTAAATTATGATAATTTTTCCAACCTTTAAACTTCATCATAGCTTCGTTTATATAATTTTATCATGATTTTCATCATCTTTAACGTTCATGATTTGTAAACAAAAAAGCTAAATATTCCACATTTATAATCATAACGAAGCTTATTTTTAACTCATTTTTTCATTATTTTACTACTTCAAGTTCTCGTCTCTCGACTCTTGAATAAATTTTATATTATTTTATATTTATTTTTATTCACTATGAAATCATTCATGACATCATCTTTCTAAAAATAGAAAGTCTAAATATGTGAATTAAAGTCTTCCACATTTCCTACAAAAATTCCCTACATTTGTGTGATTTAGAGATTTCCACATTTCCTACAAAAAATTCATACAAATGTGTGGGTTAGAGATCTTCCACACCTCTTCCATATTCTTAGAAATTGCAACATAAGCCCCTAAATCCCAAGTATAAATACCCCTCCAAGATCATTTACAAGAACACACAAAAATCCTCTCATTTATCTCCATTTTCGGCCACTCCTTCTCTCTATACATAAGGTGTGCTTTTCTTTTATTATTTCATGCTTTATATTATGTTCTTAATATATTATGAATTATAGCATGCTTAGATTTAATTAAATTATGCTTTAGGAATTTATTTTATGAAATATATGCTATTTATGATAGTTTAGGAAAAATATGATAATATATGTGAATTTTATTTAATTAAATGCATGAATTATGATATGATATAATGTGGGTATATATTTAAACAATTATGAACTTGTTTGATTAAATTCATGCCTAGAATAATTTATTTAGAATTAATTTTATGATTAAAGTTACATAAAGTGCTACATTATGAGTTTAATTATGTGTTATGGACTTAGAACTTGTTAGATCTGATCATGAACTAATATGAACACATTCATAAGCCTAAGAAAATATTCATAAAGTTCTTGATCAATTTTAAGTGCACGTGTGATAGTGTGTGAGTGTGTGTGTTCGATTTTATGTTATAAAGTGATTAATTCATAAGAATTTGAATAGTAAATGTTTTCAATAGTAATTTTGAATTTTTGGTCAACCCATATTCTGAATATTTCTAAATTAATATAAAAATAATTATAAAATAGGTTTTGGAATTTTTAAAGGAAGATTTTACCCGAAATTTCTGAAAATCGGCAATCTTGTAAACGTTTTCTAAAAGGTGACCTACATTGTCAAATTAAATTCTAAATTTCATTTCTAATATTCTAATTAGGATTATAATGTGATTAATAAATATTTAAGTGGTTAAATAATTCACAAAACCTTATTAATTAATTAAATTACGTTAAAATTAGAGTTTACGGGAATTCTCTAACATGATATAGTTTATGTGTTTACTTGATTAGAATAATGTGTAATCCTTTTAAGTATGAACATTAAGTGTTTTATGTGCTTATTTGATTAAAATAAAGAACCTAGTTCTAAGCCTATAGTAGTTAATACTTTCAGGCGCACTGGAATCCACATTACAATGTCTGACTACCGGTATAGGTGAGGGTTAAAATGTTTTCAACTGGAATCATGCTATACATATGTATCTATATACAAACTATTTCCAAGCCTACCTATCATTTTGATTCACTACCCTAAAAACATATTATTGTACTATAATATCCCTCGTAAGGGAAAAATACTTTCATGCCGGAATCAACGTTTTACTAGGACATTATATATTTCAAGTCCACTTTATCAAAATGTTGATTCCGGGTTATGCAAGCAAAATATTGTTCTTGATTCATGTTATGGGCCCCGGCTGTATCCGTATCGAGCAATTCCCCGGAAGGTATCGGGTCGAGGGTGTTGTTGGTGCTGCGGACTGCCACCAAACTCTTGGTAGTGGTTTAACTGGAGGTTAGTTATTCCACGCTAAGTTATAAAGGAACACTACTTCCCGCATATTGTTCATGGCCATTAGGGGTAGCTCTCCACGGCACTGGAGTAAGGAGATATTATTATATTGGTTTTATTGAAGTGTCGGTGCCTTGATCAGCCCGATACTATTTTACTAATTATTTAAGGAGTTACGGATGGAGAGGCCTATCTTGCGGGCACTAATGTACTTGTTACAAACGGTTCATATTTCTACAAATATTCCAAACTACCCCTATCCCTGTTTTACACATATCATGAACCGTTCCATATTTGCTATATCCTATTGTTAATATTGTAGATCAAAATCTTCTTGATCATATATATATATATATATATATACATATATCTATAAACCCTCATACCCCCTTCACTTAGTCACTTTGACTAACCCTCTCGCCTACTTTAAAATGCATGATTTCAGGAATCAAGGAGCGACAACTAGAGGTATCTTGAAGCATTATGATAGTAGGCTGGATCTGATCATAAAAGTACACTGTCTTGAGCCTATTCTCCGTAGAATTAAAGTATCTCATACTTTGCCCTTGCATGTCATCCTATTGTACTCTTTTGAAAACTACCTTGAGCAATAATGATATTCCTGCTTCGTTATACGTTATCCTCCCCGTTACTGGCAAAGTTTTAAACCTCTTTATCTTCCGCTGCACTGTGTCATACTCTTTACTCATATATTATCTTGACCGTTCGCCGTGGTATTTCCTGAGTGCTGGGTCTAACCACCACTTGGGGAGTATTGCGGTGCGGGGGTTGTAGTGCTAAGAAGGCGCTACAGGGCCAAGCCGCTAATTAGTTTCTTGCACTAATCTTGATTAATTGATCTAATTATTGAGCTAATGACCACGAGAGCGGCGTTAGACATAATTAGGTACATGCATTCGACTTCGAGAGTAGCTTTTGCATCTTTTAGTGATTCGAATTGTGAGATCCTTGTTCCACCAAAGCACTAATTGAACACGAACCTTGCATGATTGTTACTTCCCCTTGCCACTTGGTTATTCTTGTTACTTGCTACTCTACTCGTTTTCTATTTGTTACTTGTTTCTAGTTTGTTAGTCTTAGCTAACTTTCATTTCCGTAATTAGTTAATTCACTCTTGCACTCGACTTGGTCTATAGATTGGTGAATACATTAGGTGATTGATTGATTTACTCCTCCCCGTGGATTCGACCCCTTTTGCTACATTGATTTTTTTATGCTTGCACTTGGGCTTTTATTAAAACTCTAATTGGAACACAACAAATACATATATTCATATATCACCCAACCACCAAGGAAACAAGTTTGAATTTCAAGGATTCACAAGTGTTTGCATAAAAAATCATGCCTAGCAACAAGAATCAAGTCCAAATCCTAAGATTTCTATCAAACACTCAAATACACACACACACACACACACACACACACACATATATATATAATACCAACCTTGAAGGAAAAAGGAAGAATGAAATGGAGATGAGATCAAAATATGTGTGTGTATATGAAGAAAATGAGAGCAAAGGTTGTGTGTGTGTGTTAGAGATTTAGTGTGTGTGTTCTTGTGTGAGTGTGTATATATGATATAATTATATGATATTAAAGTAAAAAGATATATATATATATATATATATAATTGTATGTGTTACATATAATTATATATTGTGGTTGTGTGAGTATGTAAATATATGGTATATATATGAATATGCATGTTTCATAATTGTATGCATGAAATATGGGTATATATGTAATGTCACTTATATACTAGAAAATGTGATATGCTTATGAGTGTATGAATTATGAAATATATGTTATGAAATAAAATGAAAGAAATTAAATTAAGGTACTCACATAGGTATTTAAATCACATATTCCCAAAATTCATATAAGCAATTAATCAAATAAGCATGCAAAGAAAACCTAACTCTCAAAACTCACACGTTTGGCGCACGTACCTATAAGACGAAAACACTGGGCGTCACAACAACTCCCGCTGCATCTTTTTGCTTGCCACTTTTTTCTTACTGTGTTTGCATAGCCTCCTGCTCGCGTTTGTCTGTGATAATTTGCCTGAGGTCCTGCTGCTCTTCTGGCTCAATGGTAGTGTCCTGACACTTATCGACACTGTGTCCCAGCCTTGAACATTGACGATAGTAGAGTGGAAGCCTTTCATATATTACCTACTGGACCAACATCCGTCCATTGAAACCAATGCTAATCTTGGTTTTTAAAGGTTTAAGCAAATCTAGTTCCACACATGCCCTCACATAGTCTGGTCTATTCACATTGAAGGTGTCGTCATTGAAACCAAGAGGTTTGTCGATATTCCTGACTATGTCATGCAGCATCTCTGGTTTAAAGAACTGAGTTTTTAGCCCCGGCAAGCGAATCTGGACCGGAGCAATTGATGACTCTACCTTAGGGTTAAAGGTCGGCATCCATTTTAGGACTCTCATAAGGTAGCCATCAAATAATATTATACATCACAGCCAAATTTTTAAGTAGTCTTCCTCACAAGTGAGACGGATTAAGACGTGTTTAATGTTCATCACCCCAATCTTGTATTCTCCTTGAAACTCTAATTCCATGAAAAGCTTATGCAGGTGTTCCATCGTTGGATATTCGTGAGATTCCCAATTAGGGAAAATTTAAACGGCCTTCATAACTCCTCAATCTCGTTATCAGTTAACTGAATATGAGTGATCCCGTTTCTTTTCGATATTGTGCCATATGCCTTACGGTCTGGAACTTTCGGAAAAACGTAAAATTTCCCAACACGGGGTAAGTCGGTTGCTTGGTTTTTGCTGCAGCGTTGGCGTAGCATCTTTGTGGTTGGTTCTGCATATCCGTTCCAACTGATATTGCATCCGCCGGTAAGTCTGGTGGTGCCGTAGGGGCGGCCAAAGTCGGCGGCCGCAACATTTGTTGTCGATGAGTAGGGTTTTGGGCGAGAGAAATTTTTTTACTTTTAATAATAAAATACAAACCTTGAAACTAAACATCAGAAAATGTCTTTCACATTTGGGATTGTTGGGGCCAGGCCTAAGGGCCCATTAAGGGCCAGACCCCAAAGAAAGGAACTAGGGTTATTTTGTCAGAAACACTAATCTCACTTGTTTAAAAAATTCAAAAACAGTTTCACACTTTAAAATATTACTACAATAATGATCTCACTCATTTTAAAAATCCAAAAAAAATCTCAATTTAAGAAATCGTTGTAATAATTGTCCCACAATCAATTTAATTACTGAAAAAAGGCACATGAAAATCAAGTGCGTCGTTAAGACTTAGTGTAAGGCATTTTTTAGGAATATTTTTTGCTTGAAACTATCTTATTATAATAAAAAAAAAAAGCACTTATATTTCCTACTTTATCATTATTAATTCAATTTTTTTTAGATTCCGATATTAGTAACATCATTACTCATGTTAATAACATAATGAGTAAAATAGGGAATATAGATATTATTTTATCATAATAAGATAGTTTTCCGTCCAGAATATTCTCAAAAAACGCCTTACACTAGTTCTTAACGGCGCACACGTGTTCTGTTATCGAATTGATAATGGGACCATTATTGCAATGATTTCTTAAAGTGTGGGACTCTTTTTTGAATTTTTGAAATGAGTGAGACCATTATTGCAACGATATTAAAGTGTGAGACTTTTTTGAATTTTTTAAACGAGTGAAACTACTGTTGCAATGGTTTCAAAAGACTGAGACCAAAAACGCAATTTTCCTGGTTGCTAGGTGGTTTTTTAAAGATTGGTCATAGTGAAGCTACAAAATATCAATGAGTTTGAAAGAGTAATGAAATATGGTAGGTTTATTTTCTCAACTTTTAAACAAACTCATGGAGTTTCGGTGTTTGTGGAATGACGCTGAACTTATATTTTTTTTTTCATTGATGTTATTTGATTTCAGGACTACAAAAAATGTTCACCATGAAATTGTTCCAAGGGGAAGGGGAAATTTGTCGATACACCAAAAAACATGTGTTGGTGGTTAAATGCACTACATCAACTTTTGTGAGATTAGATAAATGAACATAAGTTATATATGGCTGAAATGACAAAAATGTTAGGATATGTGGATCCTAGTAGTTTTTCTTATCTCATACCGAACAGGAATATTGAGAATGATTTTATTCTTTATTTTACATGATGTGAATGTAAGGAAAATGGTTGAGCTTACTTTAGATGTTAGAGAAATTGTAATTTATATGATTGATTTTTCTAATTCTCACATACATAATAGCATGTCTGAGGATGAAATTTTTTAAAAGTTTGACAAAGAGGGTAGTTTTTATGATAGTGATTATGATTTAAGTAAGGATGAAATTTATGAAAATGAAGAATATGTGAGTTTAGATGAAGTTTATGTAGAAATGCTTGAAATTAATGATTATATGAGTGATAATTCAAAAGATAACATATTCGATGATGTTAAAAGCATCCATAGTGTTAAATCCCCAAAACTGATATGACTAATCCAAAATATAAAGTTGGTATGCCATTTGCGCTAGATCTCCTCGGCATTGAAGGATGGGCGAGGATGTTGATGCGAAGGTTGACCAAAGTGTTGTCTACGAGGTGACATCCTAAAAATCTCAACAATTACGATGTAGATATAGGTGCATGTCAATTAGTAAGTGCATGTTCTTGTGAACAATTAATACAAATAATAACAAGTAACCATGTAAATGGTGCAAATGAATGTAAACAAACACATAATCCTATGTCGAACGACCTAGACAAACCCGATAAAACACTAGAACTCCGGTTTTGCAACCACGAGCTCTGATACCACTTTAGGATGTAGCACCCCGAGCGAAGAGCACTACATCCCCCGCATCATAGCCCGACACGTGTAACGAAATGGGGACTCCGCACACGCACCAAGCCATAGTGAACGGGTGACAAACAAAATCTCACCTAAGCTGGGCTGTCTAGACCCTAACACAGAGTGCGTAATAAATATCAAATACCAAACGCGGAAGCCACAGGATCAACAAATACAATCATACATGCTCAACGAATATAAGATATACATGCTATGCCATTCCAGGGCCTAATAAATCATAAAAATGCAAATTTGAATCATAAACATAATCTTATACATATTTATACATAGTATCAAAACTGGAAAGTAAAGGTACAAGGTATGCAAAGGACTCAAACTACAAGACTCGAACAACTCAAAAAAAAGACCGTCGTCTAGCTCGAACCAAAACCTGCACCTGTAACTCAAAAACAAAGGGGGAAAAGGGGAAACGACAACGAGGATCAGTCCTAAAGACTGGTGAGGGGGCTAACACACTCACACGTACATATACATAAGAGCAGAGCATATTCAAATTCATAAAGCTCATGAACAAGGGCGTGATTTTTTCAATCTAAAACATTTTAGCCCATAATAATACGTATATAGAAAAGAGTTAATGCCGAAGGCCAAAATCAACCAAATTTTAGTAATTAGGAATCCACTCCCGTTTCACGAACCAAGTTTATAATCAAAATCACACAACTCGACGAGTACGAGTTTCTAACCAACCTAACTCCTTTCATATTCAAATTCAAATTCAGACGAAAACAAAAGTCAAACACACATACCTCTTCTCCGGGTGATGGAAGGGTGGATCCTACCCTAACCATCGTTCCAATATGTATGGGTCGTGAGTTTCATGATGCTCGCGTCTGAGAATTCCATCCTCCACTAACCTCCTACGGGTTCCATCCAGGTTGATCCTTTCTAAGTAGAGACTATACTCGGGATTAACCCGACAGCCAAACACCGTCCTGAGGCTCCTTTGCACATGTAGCACCCGCAACTGGAGCACCACATTCCCCGCACTATGAATTCGGTCCACATATGAAATGGCTAATCAATACATGAACTAAACTCATAGCGAACGGAAGACAATAAAAAGACTACCCTTGATAGGCGGAATCTAACCCCGTCACAATTCAAATTAAACGAAAATGCGAAAGTAAGGCAATGACATTTGCAATATCCATGAGAAATAAATGCAACTCCATGGAAAAGTAAATACGAGTTCCACTAAATTATACACCTATCCTAACCTGTCTCGAATCAATTCAATGCAATAATATAGAACGGGTTCAACTAAAGCCCTAGAAACCTGTCCCGAGTTCAATACAATTCAGTAAATAAATCAAGAAATAAATCAATTCAATAAGTGAATACAATATGCAGTAAGTGTACACGTGCAGGACTCTAACAAAAACAAAAGACTCAATCCCGCCTAGCAACCACCTGTGTGGAACCTGGAAGAAAAGGGGAAAAGAGGGATCAGTCTCTAAAAGACTGAGTGAGCAGGAGGCATACATATATATAGAAACATGCACATGCAAGTTGTAAATCCCGAGCAATGTTTTAGGTAAAGTTGTTCCCGTGAGGGCAAGAAATCACTTAAGTTATGCTCGGACTTTACAACTATCAATTTAGACGCTTAATTACAATTTCAGGCTATCAGTGGCTCGGCGAGTGACGTGCATCATCTCCAACCAATCTCCGACAGTGTACAATACTAGATTTCAATTATTAAAGGTGATCATGCAATTCAATCGGTACGCTACAGTGCAGTCTGTGCAATAGTGCAATCAAGCAGTGCAATCAGTCACGACAATAATCCCTAGGTCACCCGTGGTGCCGGATTCTCCCAAGATCTCCTTTTCCCTCCATGATGGTTCGGGTAGCTAGCCCTCGCCATCCAGTCCGTGTGAGCATCAGGAACATGACTCCTATGCCCGAAACTCCTTCCTCCACTAATCTCCTAGTTGATTTAGGGGTCATCCGAACAATATAAGACTGTACAAGAGGTCACCGTCGGCCCGAAACCTCCCCGGCTTGCTCAATACGCAAGTCTCAGGGCCCTCAATCAGTGTGCAGTACAGTATCTCGCCAAAACAGGAACGGTCAGTGAGTAACAATAACAATAGGTTCAATTTTAGCAATTGTTTACTCGATAACCATTTTGAAACAATCTAAGTATAAGTATGGATTTTAGGCCAAATTTCATTCATGCAGGTTTTAGGGTTTTAATACGTAACTAGAACGAAAATACCCTCACCTGACAAGCGACGGAACAAGACAAGTGTGCAGAAAAAAGTTCACTCGATCGATGATCTCCACCCTGGAGAAGAACTTAGGTCGTTGATCGGACGGTTGGATCTTGAAAACCCGAGCTTGAGGTCTTTGGTGCCAAAATTGGGTATTTTCCTTATCCTTCTCTTCATGAAGCTGCTAAAGATCGATCCAAAGTGGGGAAAAAGATAAGGCTGGCCCTTTTCAAGGGCTGGTCAATAGGGTCGGTGGAAACGGGTAGGGTCAAGCGGGATCCGATCCAACCAAATTGGATTTTAAAACGGTTGGGCAATCAAATAGCTTTAGAAAAATAAAAGGTTAAGTATTTGAATCCGAATCACCGAAATGAACTCAATAATAAAGTTGGAATTCGAATCCGAATTCCCAGGCTCGAAGTAGCTACGAATAGCCCAAAACACCCTAATTAAAATTAGGTTCCTATCTTGCAATTATTGGACAATTGAATCCAAGTACAATTTAAATAAATTCTAATGCGCACATAATTAAATAAAATTACACGTTGACACGTTTAACATGTGACATCACATAAATCATATAATTACTGAATTAAACTCTCTCGTGACGTCGTACCTGACTTGCTGGAAAATGGGGCGTTACAACCTCTCCCCCTTAAGAAGGACCTGTCCTCAGGTCCACTGCCTCGAGTTCTGGACTTTAAGCAAAACTTTATGTGTTCATCCCACGCAGGGTTCATGATATCCCGATAGAGATTAATTCAGAAAGGTCTTCAAGCACAAGAGGAATCTTCAACCGCTCAAGAACTTGACCCAACCATGAGTAGTCCGGACATCTCACATGATAGGAGGGTCTACACGAGATTCAACTCCCACTGTTGATCTATCCTAACCATCCCACACTCGGTATCACAAGTGGAGTAGTTAACGAACTTCCACCACTCGTTCTCCAACCCAAGCGGATTCTCCGTCACCACATCAACTTCATGGTTTGAAGTTGGTTTCTTGAACTGCCACTAGCTTCAAAACATTGTCTCCAAAGACCCTTTGCAAAGCACGGCCCTCGTCTCACCGTGTGACTAAGGCACTCACTCACTCCAAAGCAATAACAAATAGCAATAAACTACAACAATAATTAAAGATATGCATGATGCACGTGATACGCATGTTGAAATGTACTGTTCACCGTTGGTTGGAAAGCTTCTTCCATATTGATCTGATTTAATACTTGACCCCGTTGTTGAAGATTTACTTAACCATAGTACCTTGTCTCGAGTTGCCTATTGTTTCCAATACTTCGATGGTCCCCGGTTTCTGCTCCACGGTTTACTTTCCAACTAAATTACCATATTTCGAAATATCCAATGTAATACAAATACTTTCGTGATTACTCGGCCCTCAACTCGCAATCAAGTCTTTTACTCTCCTCGATACCATGATCCGAGGACTTAATTCCTGAATGTGTGCTTGGTTTTAACCATAACTAACTCGTTCCTCTTCTCAAATCATATTCAACCTTCCTCACAAATTATAATCAACCTTCTCGGATATTCGGGGTATTCCTTTAATAGCTCAAAGTCTAGTCTCTAATCTTTATAGCGTTTCCGGTTTATCATGGAAAATCCAATGAGCCGGTAATCCATCTTGTTCATGTAGTGTTTTCCTTCTTAAATACTTCACTTCCAACGCTCAAAGGAACGGACTCTCACTTTCATCCCAAATTATGAGGATCCGATCAAGTTTTCTTACCTAATATTCTCCTCTCCAATTCTTAAAATTCCTTCAAGACATGAAACATGTGGCACCACAACATTCTTGCAACCTTGAAAATTGTAACTTGTATAGATCCCGGAAGAAGAACTAATGATGTTGATCCTACGACTAAAGTTACCATCAATTATCCCTTACCTCATCTCACCAAATTAATTCCCAAACGTTCCTTGAACTTATATCTTCATTTCTTAAAATACCTACTTCTTTCGATATTACTCCCGAAGTTCCATTCACCTTGGTTTGAAATAGAAATGAGCTCTAAATCTCCCAACCTTTCTTGAATACTCATTTTCGGCTCTTGAAGCACTTACCCTTTCCGAAACGATTCTCAAAATTTTCCTTCCGATCTTGAAAGTCACCAAGGATCAAGATTTTCCAATTTACCCTTTCACCATTTTCGAGAACCCCGTTGTTGATAAGCCTTGCATTTTATTGCTCCTATTAAAAGTAACCCACTTGAGCATAACCCCAAAAAAAATTGTTTTCCAAGTGATCTCCCGATCGACTCTCTCCCTTAAGAATTTTCATTCTTATTCGTTGAGTCCGTAATACCGCCTCTTAACTTGAAGATTCTCGATTCCTTTATTTATTTTCATCCTTAATTGAAACGATTCTACTCAAGTTGCATATCCCGAGAGAGTGTTTCACATCCACCTTGAAGTAATCGGTAGCGGTACCAACCCACTTCTTTCATTTCAACCCCTGACTATTTCCTTTTTGGTCCACACTTTGCAACCTAATTAATTTTCTTTCCTGATCATGATTCAGTTGTGTCCCGGTTGAAATAATGCTTCATAAGTAGAGTGGGAAGTTCCTATCAACAAAACACTTAAAATGCATGCTGGGTTATGATGTCAATGCACATATCACCCATGTAAACAATTTAAAGATGCAACATAGCGGAGCAATTATATCCATTAGATACGCACATAATTAAAGGAATTTAAATAATTTAAAACAACGTATGATGCACGTGCCATGAATGCGTTGAACCTGTCACCGTAGTTGTATCTTTTAGCTTGGCACTTGTTCTTTGTTTGTTGAACTACAAGCTTGACTTGAATTTATTGACCATCTCTTATTACCCATGGTCTTCCATTTCTTTAAATTTCTCTATCATCAACTTACACATCTCCATCACCCGAGATTGAAATTTCTTAAACCCGATTCCTTTCCAAGTACCGACCTCCAAGTGTTGCCGAACCTTTACCATAAATATTTCCTTGCCAAAGTTTTCTTGTATCACTCGCACAACTTTATAAGCCGAAATTATGCTTCTTGAATTCAAATTCCACTACACCCATGAAATTGATACCTTGACTTCTCGCGAAGAACTAAGCTCCAATTACTGTCTTAAATCTTTGCCTAGCCATCAACTTGATTGAAACCCTCGGTTTATTCTTTATGATTTCAAATAATCGGATGAATTCACCTTCCACTTAAACCCATAGTTCTCCCTCCATATTTCCCAATTCAACCTTACAATACCACAATTCAGCTTGGATCTATAAAATTAAACTCAATCCGACCGAAGATAAAATCTTTACTATCTTGGCTTTCCACGAGCTTAGTAACCGCTATATTGATCAATTATCTTTACTCCTTCCTATCCGACTTCTTTTTACCCGTACACCTCCGAAATGTTTTAATTTTTTCTCTTCCTCATAGCGTAGACATACATGTTGATCTGGTAAATAAAAATCATTATACACCCCAATTTCCCATCTCATGGTTGATTCACCAGTGACACTAGAGTTTGCAAATTTCCTCCCACCACTTGGGTATAGTTTCAACTAACCGAAGATCCTCAACTTGCCTACAAATCCAAACCTGGAATCATCATTATCCTCAAAGCTTCCTTCATTCTTCCATGAGTTGAATACATCTTCTAAACCCGGTTAATCAACCTCTTTTCATAATGTAACCTTCCACAATTGATTCTTCTATTTCGGACCTTATCATTCCAACCATAGCTTATTTAGGAAGAGATCCTAACTCTTGAAATTTTGTAGAAACCCTTGATGCATTCCTCCCAACTTTTAGGCTAAAGAAAGAAACTTGTGGTAGACTGATGTTGTCACAGAAGTTAGCCGTGGTTTAATATCATCTTCGTAACTTAGAAATCACAACTCATTTCAAAATAAATGCATGAGATTAGTGTATGCTCATGCACATAATTAACACCAAAAGCATGGATTCGATGCATCAACCAACATGCAAATCAACAAAGTTTTGAAAGAAGCACATTAAACAATATTTTCCATATCAAGTAACAATAACAATGCTCATGTTCAATGCGGTGCACATGTTGACATGTTGTTCCTAAGTCGTTCGACCTATACTTGACATGACATGACACTAGAACTCCGATTTTCAAACCTGGAGCTCTGATACCACTCAAAGATGTAGCACCCGCGACGGGAGTTGTAACACCCGAGCGCAAGGTGTCACATCCCCCGCACCGAGACCCGACCCGAATATGAAATGGACGATCCATACCCGAGCCAAATCACGGCGAACGGGGACATACACACCCTCTATGCTAGGCGGGACTAACCCTTGAACCATAAAACAGCGTAAAACATTAAAGCGGAAGCAATAAACGGACATACATCGTGTAGATATGCAATGAGCATCATAGTTTTCAAATTTTAAGTCATATACGCCCTCAAATGCCATCAAAGCTCAAAACAACAAGTACGCTCCATTATTATTTATATCCCATGATCCAACGTGTAACATGTAAGTGTAAGACCAAAAATACAAGAGGTAAAAGCGAATGTAAGACCTATGACTCGAATTCCCGCCTAGCTCCCTTGACACCTGCACAACACAACTGAAAGCCAAACGGGTTCAGTCCAAAAGGGACTGGTGGGTATAAAACAGGGCATAAATATAATATACAACGGTAATTAAACATTCACATGCAAGCTATAATCCCAAGTGAGGTTTTTAAAGAGTTTCCCAAGTGGGTGAATAGAAATCATCAAAAGGGATTATAACGATTCATTAACATTAGGTCAAGGTCATTAGTGGCCCGGCGAGTGGGCGTGCATTATCTCCAACCAACACCTCGTGTAATTCATTACCATTCATTAACATTCATTCATTCTTTCTTTTCAGGCATATCATTCTTTCGTGCGCATTCAATAACATTTACACCTTCTTCCTCCGGGTTAGTGGCGGGTTTGCAAGGCCCATCCACCCATTCATTGACCAAAAAGGGAACATGACTCCCCAGATGGCACTCAGCGTCCATTCCTCGCTAACTCCTAACGAGGTCCGGTTACGCCGTTCATTGGTGGGACTAGTGTGAGGGTTTACCGTCAGCCCTTGCCTCCTCGGGTCCCCACTCACCCCAAGCCCCTGGGCCCCATTCAGTGCATAACATTCATTCATTCTCGCCAAAACATTAGGTAGGGTTCATGAAATAAGGGCTTTACGTTGAAAACATTTACTCTTGAAAATGACTCTATATATATATATATATTTTTGGGCGAAACCTTTTCACATTGGGAGTATATATAGGGTCATCTAGCTACATAGAAAAGAAACCCACCTTAAACGGCAACAAGGAGAACACACGAGCCTCACAGACCGGCCTCGTCTCCAACGGACTCAAAATCTGTGCAAGAGAGGTGAGGTGAGACTCAATATGACCAAATAAGACGCTCGGCAATGTCATGATCATGATATGAATGCTTAAAAGATACAATTATGTCATGAAAATGTTCATGTGCACTATTAAGGAATTTAGATCACATAATCAAATCATTCAATCATCCGTTCACTTTCATTCGAATTCCTAATTTCACGTTTCCAATCAATTCAATTCAAGAATTTCATATAGAATCAAAGCACAATTTAAATCACATTTCTAATTAGAAAATAAACAATTAAATACATTCACTTTACTATCGAAAATTAAGTAAAACCTGAAAAAGGTAACAATTAAATCAAATAACATTTAATATTTAATAAATATATATAAATATATTATATTATATTATATATATATATATATATATATATACACATACGTACAGCAACCAGCAATAACAATGCATGCAATTTCATTAAATCATGAACAATTTTATGCATGAAACATTTAACCTCAACATATGCATGCATGAAACTCATTCACGTACCGAAATTAAATATGCATGCAATTTCATTCATAAAACAAAATGTACATGCATGCAAACATTCCTTAATCAACTTACATGCACTTAATGTTAATATATTTAAAAATATATTATAATGCACGTACAGCCCATGCGATTAGCAACAAATGAAAATTTATGCATACATATACAAAAACAAAACAATTTAATTCTCAACATGCATGCATGAAATTTTCAACAAAACAATTAAAATCATTACTCAAGCATGCATGCATGGATATGTATATTATTATGTGACCAAGCCTGCATGCATAATGGAGAATTAAAAACACATAAAGAAACCATGCAAATTTGAATTGAAAGCTTAATTCTTTTCGGAAAGAGCAGGGGTCGCGGCCGCGACCCATTTTCTTCATGAAATGGTAGCGGCCGCTACCCTAATAAAATCTGAATTTTCTGCCAAAATCAAGAATACGAGAGCAGCCCCAAAATCAGTCACGGGCGCGACTGAATTTCATGCATTTTAGGGTCGCAGGCGCGACGTTGTTCATAACAGCAAAAGACGCAGCAACACTGCAGAAAAACAGAGCAGCAACATATCCATCTCTAACGCACAAGTTCAGATATATTAAGATCACGAATATGCAAGGAAACTACTCCACCACAACACACAAAACTGACAGCAACAACAAGAGTTAGCGCAGCAGATTGACAGCAGGAAATCCAGGCTAAAAACAGGGTAAAAAGTCACGTGAAAACAGGGTATGATTGATCTCCATTAATCTCAACATATTCATATAAGTTAGGCTAACAAACGTGTAGTAAAACACCACAAATTCAACCTATAAATCAGTCCCACAACAGTTCAAACATGAAAGCTGTCATACGTGACATTTTTATGAAATTGACTCAATGATCGAAAGTTGATATCTCATAAATACTTCAACAACCATGAAATTAATGATCATAAATGAAAATAAGATATCAAAACAATCATTCTCAAGCTTGGAATCACTCAAATCCATCAAGAATCGAAGAAGATCGACATAAATGCTCAAAACCGACCATATTGCAAGATCAGCCGAAAATGCATGAAACCATGATCAAATTTGGGGATGAAAGGATGAAAATGATCAGGAATGAACATATATTACAACCCTAAGCTTACCTTGTTGATTGGATGAAGATAGGATGAGATTTGAGCTCCAAAATCTCCAAGGAACCAAGGGTTACGGGAAAGAACTGGAGAGCAGTAACTTTGGCTGAGATTTGTGATTTGTGTGTGGGTTGGTTCGGTTAGGGCTTGGTACATCAGGTTAGGTGGTTGAGTTAGGGTTCCATAGCATCAAACCATGGTTAATTTGGTCAACAACTGAATAAGTTATGGCCATTTTAGTGCAACAAGGTCAGTTTCGTCGCTTTTTCGTTTTTCGGTTGAAATTCGGAGGTTCAATTGACGTTAGAAAAATATAAGGCTAAGTTTACTAAACTCGAATTTTCGTTACGAGTTCAGCAAAGTTGACGGAACTCGAATCCGAGTTCCCGAGCTCAAGATATTAAATACGGAACCAAGGGTGCGCTAAATGCTCGTTAGCCCCCGACTTGGATTCCAAAATTCAAATTAAATCCGAAACACATGCAAATGAATTCGAAAATACGAAACGTATACGTTCAACAAATTAAATTCGCACAAAATTCCGGTATCAATTCAAATAGAAACGAAGCACGTAAATGTCACTCATGGACAAAGTAACAATTAAATTCAAAATATTAACAACTAATGCAACATTTACATACTAATATAATATATTATAAATACATGCATGAAAATTGAATTTATAATTACACATGCATGCATACGTATATATATATTATAACTACATGCATGCAATATATATAGGTTATAAATATAAAATGCATGCATAATTAATTTGAACTTGTAAAATGCATGCATTACAAATTCATGCATACGTACACTATTACAATATATATATATATATATATATATATATATATATATATATATATATATATATATATATATAATATATTTATATTATATAAATATATATATATTTATATTATATAAATATAATTAATATTAATAACATTAAATAAAATAATTAACATTTAATATATATAAAATAAAATGAAATACATAAAACACGTATAAATAATTATTCGCGCAATTAAGGAGCACACAAGTTATTCACATAAATTCAATTTCAAATATTGCATATATTTCAATTAGTCACTTATTTAACAATTAAACAATGAAATTTAATATAGAAAACACTAAGACCAATTAATTTGCGCAATTAAGTAAACATATACGTCATGCTGTACTAATAAAAAGAACTGGGGCGTTACAACCTTTCCCCCTTAAAAGAATCCGTCCTCGGATTCATTATCTGCCTGAAAACAATTAACGAAGGAACCCCGTTCCTCACCAACAAACAAGGAGAGAATCCCCGTCTCTCAACCAACAAGGAGAGAACCCCGTCTCTCGAACAAAAATAAGAGCATCCCCGTCTCTTACAAACAACGAGAGCACCCCGTCTCTCGAACAAAAATAAGAGCATCCCCGTCTCTTACAAACAACAACAAAGCAAGGAAGTCTCCAATACTCCCGAGCAACACAACACAAAACAATAATTAAAATCACGTAAAACGCCTAAGGCAGGTAATAGATATCCTCCACGTTGATCAACAATTATTCCAAGTTAACATGATAGGAAATCAAAGCACATAGCAGAAAACTATTTGAATTAAATTCGCATGGATGCGTGTATCATGGATGCTTCAGGTACCGTTCACCGTAGTTGCATAATTCAGAATGGTAAGTTTCGTTGTCCAAAGCGTGGTCTGCCCCGAAAGTGAATTCAATGCGCAACTTGTCTTTAAGCGCTTCAGGGTACCCCAACCAAGCAATTGATAGATTCTCTAGGGATTTCATTCTTTATTCCCTTCTGACTTGTTCTACTTCCAATCTTCTTCGATCTTTCGTCATTTCCCCTAATCTTCTTTCGATCAGCCCAACTCTTAATAATTAACTGAGCTTGACCTCCCCGAATCCCCTTGATCATCAGTCTCAAATTTCAGATCCATAGTTATTTCCTTCACCCATCTCAAAACCTAACTTACCATTGAAGATAACTACCCTTGGCGCCGCTAAAGGTTCATTCCCGACCTTAAAATACATGTTATACAAATCTCTTTCTTTCTTCCATTCGATTGACCCCTTTTCACTCCCTTTAACTCTTTAGGGTGAAATTTAGTATTCGGTCCCTAAAATTCCTTGACCGAAGAGAGGATGTTCTTGATGATTTTTTAAGTTTGATTTGAATCTTCCTAATGTTCATCCTTGTCAATTTTTTGCTTCTGAAATCTCTTTCCAAATTCATTGAACCAAGCTTTATTAACAACATCTCTTTTCTACGGTAACTTGAATTGATTACCTCTTGCCATCGCAACGTAGGAGTTTCCTTAAACTCCCTCATAACTCCCTTGTCTTCCCAAATGTATCTCCGTTATTTCTATTCATTATTTCTTCAGCCACAACTTCAAGTTTAAGTTCTCCTCTAGGTCATCCTCTCCCCCTTAAAATTTTGTCATTACACCTTGAACCTCATCAATCCTTCTTTCATCGAAATCCTTGATAAGAGAATCTCATTAGGGGGCGGGGGGAAATTAACGAACCTAGTAACCCAAAATTTATACCTCTCATTTTCCTTTTAATTCCCTTGGTAATCGAAACCCCCTTCTCTATTCTTGTTCGATCCCAACACCCTTGAAAACAAATCTAATCTCACGTTCCTTCGGAGTTCCTTTTCACCATCTTATCCCTTACTTGAAGTTCTTTATTTACCGAAGTCATCTTCCCGGTTAGGTGTTACCTTATTATTTCCTTGTCCTCTTAACTCAGAGGTGGCCAGTCGAAAAGATACTTGATAAGTGAGGTGAAAGAATTTCCTACCAAGTAAACACTAAAATGCATGTCGGGTTAAAATGACGATGCATGTGGCACACTTGCGACAATGAAATATGCAACACCTTAGCACAACAAAATCAAATAAGAACACGCGCACAACATAAGTAAAGAAAATAGTAATTTGATACGAAATATGATGCACGTGCCATGAATGTTTTGGAACCTGTCACCAATGTGGTAAGTTGTTAGCTCAATAACTTTTCCTCGTTCCTCCAATCCCGAGGTTACTTGACTTGGAGATTATTCCTTGCCTTTCCCACGGTCTTCGAGGTTTCCATGAATCTTTATAAATCAACTTGTATCTTCCACTATCTGAGATTGCAATTTCTTGATCCCTAATTCTTCCACGTTCACGGAGTTAGCATCCAAACTTCTCCTCGAAATTTGACCTTTACTTCTAATCGTCACCCCAATCAAGAATCCCGCGCTTATCCTTTGTGAATTTAATTCACCTCCAATTGCTTATACTTAAGCGCATGATTCCCTTACAAAAAGTCTCTCCCCGAGAATAATCCTTCAACCAGTCTTTGCCTTTCCTTATCGTTTCCATTTGTTGCTCCATATCTTCCAATTCAACCTCACAACATGACAATTCAGTTTGGATTTGGAAAATGAATTCAAATTATGTCCTTAGCATTATCCCCCTCCATGAATTGTAGTTATCCTATTACTTATCTTTCTTTAACTCCTTCTCGACTCGCTTTCCATCTTAGTCTAACTCCCGAGCAGTCGAATCCAACTTCTTCCCGATCTTGACTTCTAAAACTCAATTTCTAATCACTAAGTTTAGTCAAAAATCCTTCTTTGCCAACCCTTGGTTCATAACTCCTATCGAACCCATTTCATCTTGACTTTTCTTACTTATTAACACCTCTTCAATGACCCGAATCTGGGACCAAAATACCTTCAAGGTGTGTTCACTTCATCCCTTAGGTTGAAAGATTCCGTTGAATTCAATTAAAGGTACCTTAAGTAATAGAGCAGTGTATATCAATCCTCTAAGTCATAACCATCTCGCGATCAATCCTTATTTCACCAAGTGTGCTTCTACCACCGCATCTTTAAATCCGGACCTTCTATTCCGAATCCTAACCCTTGGACTCTAGCGCCATCTAGAAAGCCCCACATCTCGAATTCTCCACATTCTTCCCGGGTGTATCCTTCCTATCTTCCATGCCTCAGAAAAAGCTTGCAATCGATCGTCTTTGTCATAGAACTTGGCCGTGGTTTGATATTATTATCATAACCTGTAATTCATAACTTATTTCGGAGATATATGCATGCGATTAATACATGCTCATGGCACATATTCAATATAGAATGCAACAAGTAATTTGACTAGATTAAAAGAAAGACGATATCATGTTCAAAATCGATGCAATGCGCACATTATCACATAGTTCCTATGCCGAACGACCTAGACTGACCCACACGACACGAGAGCCCGAACTTTGCATCCCGTAGCTCTGATACCACTTAAGGATGTAACACCCGAGCGCAAGGTGTCACATCCCCCGCACCGAGACCCGACCCGAATATGAAATGGACGATCCATACCCGAGCCAAATCACGGCGAACGGGGACATACACACCCTCTATGCTAGGCGGGACTAACCCTTGAACCATAAAACAGTGTAAAACATTAAAGCGGAAGCAATAAACGGACATACATCGTGTAGATATGCAATGAGCATCACAGCTTTCAAATTTTAAGTCATATACGCCCTCAAATGCCATCAAAGCTCAAAACAACAAGTACGCTCCATTATTATTTATATCCCATGATCCAACGTGCAACATGTAAGTGTAAGACCAAAAATACAAGAGGTAAAAGCGAATGTAAGACCTATGACTCGAATTCCCGCCTAGCTCCCTTGACACCTGCACAACACAACTGAAAGCCAAACGGGTTCAGTCCAAAAGGGACTGGTGGGTATAAAACAGGGCATAAATATAATATACAACGGTAATTAAACATTCACATGCAAGCTATAATCCCAAGTGAGGTTTTTAAAGAGTTTCCCAAGTGGGTAAATAGAAATCATCAAAAGGGATTATAACGATTCATTAACATTAGGTCAAGGTCATTAGTGGCCCGGCGAGTGGGCGTGCATTATCTCCAACCAACACCTCGTGTAATTCATTACCATTCATTAACATTCATTCATTCTTTCTTTTCAGGCATATCATTCTTTCGTGCGCATTCAATAACATTTACACCTTCTTCCTCCGGGTTGGTGGCGGGTTTGCAAGGCCCATCCACCCATTCATTGACCAAAAGGGGAACATGACTCCCCAGATGGCACTCAGCGTCCATTCCTCGCTAACTCCTAACGAGGTCCGGTTACGCCGTTCATTGGTAGGACTAGTGTGAGGGTTTACCGTCAGCCCTTGCCTCCTCGGGTCCCCACTCACCCCAAGCCCCTGGGCCCCATTCAGTGCATAACATTCATTCATTCTCGCCAAAACATTAGGTAGGGTTCATGAAATAAGGGCTTTATGTTGAAAACATTTACTCTTGAAAATGACTCTATATATATATATATATATATATTTTTGGCCGAAACCTTTTCACATTGGGAGTATATATAGGGTCATCTAGCTACATAGAAGAGAAACCCACCTTAAACGGCAACAAGGAGAACACACGAGCCTCACAGACCGGCCTCGTCTCCAACGGACTCAAAATCTGTGCAAGAGAGGTGAGGTGAGACTCAATATGACCAAATAAGACGCTCGGCAATGTCATGATCATGATATGAATGCTTAAAAGATACAATTATGTCATGAAAATGTTCATGTGCACTATTAAGGAATTTAGATCACATAATCAAATCATTCAATCATCCGTTCACTTTCATTCGAATTCCTAATTTCACGTTTCCAATCAATTCAATTCAAGAATTTCATATAGAATCAAAGCACAATTTAAATCACATTTCTAATTAGAAAATAAACAATTAAATACATTCACTTTACTATCGAAAATTAAGTAAAACCTGAAAAAGGTAACAATTAAATCAAATAACATTTAATATTTAATAAATATATATAAATATATTATATTATATATATATATATATATATACACATACGTACAGCAACCAGCAATAACAATGCATGCAATTTCATTAAATCATGAACAATTTTATGCATGAAACATTTAACCTCAACATATGCATGCATGAAACTCATTCACGTACCGAAATTAAATATGCATGCAATTTCATTCATAAAACAAAATGTACATGCATGCAAACATTCCTTAATCAACTTACATGAACTTAATGTTAATATATTTATAAATATATTATAATGCACGTACAGCCCATGCGATTAGCAACAAATGAAAATTTATGCATACATATACAAAAACAAAACAATTTAATTCTCAACATGCATGCATGAAATTTTCAACAAAACAATTAAAATCATTACTCATGCATGCATGCATGGATATGTATATTATTATGTGACCAAGCCTGCATGCATAATGGAGAATTAAAAACACATAAAGAAACCATGCAAATTTGAATTGAAAGCTTAATTCTTTTCGGAAAGAGCAGGGGTCGCGGCCGCGACCCATTTTCTTCATGAAATGGTAGCGGCCGCTACCCTAATAAAATCTGAATTTTCTGCCAAAATCAAGAATACGAGAGCAGCCCCAAAATCAGTCACGGGCGTGACTGAATTTCATGCATTTTAGGGTCGCAGGCGCGACGCTGTTCATAACAGCAAAAGACGCAGCAACACTGCAGAAAAACAGAGCAGCAACATATCCATCTCTAACGCACAAGTTCAGATATATTAAGATCACGAATATGCAAGGAAACTACTCCACCACAACACACAAAACTGACAGCAACAACAAGAGTTAGCGCAGCAGATTGACAGCAGGAAATCCAGGCTAAAAACAGGGTAAAAAGTCACGTGAAAACAGGGTATGATTGATCTCCATTAATCTCAACATATTCGTATAAGTTAGGCTAACAAATGTGTAGCAAAGCACCACAAATTCAACCTATAAATCAGTCCCACAACAGTTCAAACATGAAAGCTGTCATACGTGACATTTTTATGAAATTGACTCAATGATCGAAAGTTGATATCTCATAAATACTTCAACAACCATGAAATTAATGATCATAAATGAAAATAAGATATCAAAACAATCATTCTCAAGCTTGGAATCACTCAAATCCATCAAGAATCGAAGAAGATCGACATAAATGCTCAAAACCGACCATATTGCAAGATCAGCCGAAAATGCATGAAACCATGATCAAATTTGGGGATGAAAGGATGAAAATGATCAGGAATGAACATATATTACAACCCTAAGCTTACCTTGTTGATTGGATGAAGATAGGATGAGATTTGAGCTCCAAAATCTCCAAGGAACCAAGGGTTACGGGAAAGAACTGGAGAGCAGTAACTTTGGCTGAGATTTGTGATTTGTGTGTGGGTTGGTTCGGTTAGGGCTTGGTACATCAGGTTAGGTGGTTGAGTTAGGGTTCCATAGCATCAAACCATGGTTAATTTGGTCAACAACTGAATAAGTTATGGCCATTTTAGTGCAACAAGGTCAGTTTCGTCGCCGTTTCGTTTTTCGGTTGAAATTCGGAGGTTCAATTGACGTTAGAAAAATATAAGGCTAAGTTTACTAAACTCGAATTTTCGTTACGAGTTCAGCAAAGTTGACGGAACTCGAATCCGAGTTCCCGAGCTCAAGATATTAAATAAGGAACCAAGGGTGCGCTAAATGCTCGTTAGCCCCCGACTTGGATTCCAAAATTCAAATTAAATCCGAAACACATGCAAATGAATTCGAAAATACGAAACGAACAAATATTCATATACAAGACACGTATACGTTCAACAAATTAAATTCGCACAAAATTCTGGTATCAATTCAAATAGAAACGAAGCACGTAAATGTCACTCATGGACAAAGTAACAATTAAATTCAAAATATTAACAACTAATGCAACATTTACATACTAATATAATATATTATAAATACATGCATGAAAATTGAATTTATAATTACACATGCATGCATACGTATATATATATTATAACTACATGCATGCAATATATATAGGTTATAAATATAAAATGCATGCATAATTAATTTGAACTTGTAAAATGCATGCATTACAAATTCATGCATACGTACACTATTACAATATATATATATATATATATATATATATATATATATATATATATATATTTATATTATATAAATATAATTAATATTAATAACATTAAATAAAATAATTAACATTTAATATATATAAAATAAAATGAAATACATAAAACACGTATAAATAATTATTCGCGCAATTAAGGAGCACACAAGTTATTCACATAAATTCAATTTCAAATATTGCATATATTTCAATTAGTCACTTATTTAACAATTAAACAATGAAATTTAATATAGAAAACACTAAGACCAATTAATTTGCGCAATTAAGTAAACATATACGTCATGCTGTACTAATAAAAAGAACTGGGGCGTTACAGGAGCACCACATTCCCCGCACTATGAATTCGGTCCACATATGAAATGGCTAATCCATACATGAACTAAACTCACAGCGAACGGAAGACAATAAAAAGACTACCCTAGCTAGGCGGAATCTAACCTCGTCACAATTCAAATTAAACGAAAATGCGGAAGCAAGGCAATGACATTTGCAATATCCATGAGAAATAAATGCAACTCCATGGAAAAGTAAATACGGGTTCCACTAAATGATACACCTGTCCTAATCTGTCCCGAATTAATTCAATGCAATAATATAGAACGGGTTCAACTAAAGCCCTAGAAACATGTCCCGAGTTCAATACAATTCAGTAAATAAATCAAGAAACAAATCAATTCAATAAGTGAATACAATATGCAGTAGGTGTACACGTGCAGGACTCTAACAAAGACAAAAGACTCAATCCCGCCTAGCAACCACCTGTGTGGAACCTGGAAGAAAAGGGGAAAAGAGGGATCAGTCTCTAGAAGACTGAGTGAGCAGGAGGCATACATATATATAGAAACATGCACATGCAAGCTGTAAATCCCGAGCAATATTTTAGGTAAAGTTGTTCCCGTGAGGGCAAGAAATCACTTAAGTTATGCTCGGACTTTACAACTATCAATTTAGAGGCTTACTTACAATTTCAGGCTATCAGTGGCTCGGCGAGTGAGCGTGCATCATCTCCAACCAATCTCCGACAGTGTATAATACTAGATTTTAATTATTAAAGGTGATCATGCAATTCAATCGGTACGCTACAGTGCAGTCAGTGCAATGGTGTAATCAAGCAGTGCAATCAGTCACGACAATAATCCCTGGGTCACCCGTGGTGCCGGATTCTCCCAAGATCTCCTTTTCCCTCCATGATGGTTCGGGTAGCTAGCCCTCACCATCCAGTCCGTGTAGCATCAGGAACATGACTCCTACTCCCGGAACTACTTCCTCCACTAATCTCCTAGTGGATTCAAGGGTCATCCCAACAGTGTGAGACTGTGCAAGAGGTCACTGTCGGCCCGATACCTCTCCGGCTTGCTCAATACACAAGTCTCAGGGCCCTCAATCAGTATGCAGTACAGTATCTCGCCAAAACAGGAACGGCCAATGAGTAACAATAACAATAGGTTCAATTTTAGCAATTGTTTACTCGATAACCATTTTGAAACAATCTAAGTATAAGTATGGATTTTAGGCCAAATTCCATTCATGCAGGTTTTAAGGTTTTAATACGTAACTAGAACGAAAACACCCTCACCTGACAAGCGACGGAACAAGACAAGTGTGCAGAACAAAGTTCACTCGATCGATGATCTCCGTCCTAGAGAAGAACTTAGGTCGTTGATCGGACGGTTGGATCTTGAAAACCCGAGCTTGAGGTCTTTGGTGCCAAAGGTGGGAATGACACTAGGTTTGGATAGGAAACAGGTGTGGCAAAAGAAAAAACACCAAGAGGGGAAAGGGTAGGCATTGTCAGGAACGATTGTCGGTGAGTTAATCGATATGATATTCTCTCTTTTCTGGAATGATGGGATTTTCTGTGGGTTGGTGGGGTTGTACGGGCTTTCACGAAGCCAAGCCCCGTATGGGTAGTTGGGTTTAGGATCGACGAAATCATCCCAAAAATAGAGGTCATAGAATTTCTTTGTATGGTTGCAATGGCTGCACAAAAAACAGAAATTGGGGAGTTTTTCGTAGCTGAGTGTGGCGAGGAGATCTTCACCACTAGGTTGTTTGAGTTCTACACACATACGTAAAGGTTGAGTGATATTGATGATGGCTCGTATGAGGAGACTATCAAATCTATTGCGGGTTGAACGGTTCATATCCACATCGATGAAACGTCCGATAGCATTCCCAAATACAGGTACCAATTTCCTTAGTCATTTTGGCAAATGGAAGACCATGAATGTGGATATAAGAATCACACCAATATGTCCAAATCCGATTGGCCACTTGAGGACGTGTGTTAAAAAAAAATGTCAAAAACAATATGTCCAACAAGTGAATTTAGATTGATAATAGTTCTTTTAGTGTTTTTGAAGTATATAGTAATATTTGAACAAGTTAGTGTCTTGGCCAGTTTTTATTTTTGCTTTGGGATTTTTTGAACACTTATATTAATAACATTTATAGCAAAATTAATGTTGTATTATTTGAACATTAGTCATTTGTGAATGTCAGCTTTTTTGATGCTACATATGAAAGCAATTTGATGAGATTATACGTTAGTATAAGCAGCGTTTATGGTATTTTGATTGGTGATGAATGATGATGTGGATTTTTATTAATTTACAAATTGGGTGCATGATGGAGAAGAAAAGTGAGTTTTCATAGGTAAATGTAAATCACATCTATTGGTCTTTTATTTATTTATTTTTATTTATAAATCAAAAAAATAAAAATACCTTTAATTATCTGTATCCTTGGAGTATTTTTCAAATTTCAATTAGTTCTACATTAAAAAGTTAACAAAGGGATATGTTTAGATAAATTAATAAGATTAAGGACTTACCTATTACTTTTGAAATATGAAAAATAAAAAATGACACAAATTATAATTTTTAAGGACTAAATGTGACATTTGCCCTTAAATATAGGAAAAAACGGTTTTGCTCTCAAAATCATGCTCAAATTTATAACTTACCACTTGAACTATAAAAAGTTTTAAATTATCACCTCATTCATATTTTCATCTTTTTTTTTCTTTAAGGGAATAATTCAGATTTTTAGCCCAAGAAAGAATAGGTGTGCCAATAGAATAATTCCAATTTTCATCTCTTTCTATTTTTTTACCGAAAAAAGAATAGTGTGCGAACGGAATTCTATTTTTTACCCAAAAAAAGAATTAAGTCACACACGTCCTTTTTCCCACTAGAAAATGAGTAAATACGACAATCTCGATCAAACCCAGGCTATGATGCACGGGCACTTCTAAAAATATCATATTGCCGTGTCGTGTCGTGTCAGACACTCGTGTCAGACACCGTGTCCGACACTCCTCACGTGGAAAATTAAAAAAAAAATCCGTATCACCGTATCCGTGTCGTGTCGTGTCCGTGTCCGTGTCCGTGCATCATAGAACCCAGGTAACAACATAAAATATTTTTTAATCAGGTGATAAGTTGTAAATATGAACATAATTTGAAAAAAAAATATTTTTTCCCCAATTAGTACAAACAACATAAAATATTTTTTAATCAGGTGATAAGTTGTAAATATGAATATAATTTGAAAAAAAAATATTTTTTCCCCAATTAGTACAAACAACATAAAATATTTTTTAATCAGGTGATAAAGTTGTAAATATGAACATAATTTGAAAACAAAATATTTTTTCCCCAACTAGTACAAACAATGTTTCATAACTTTAATTTTTTATTGTATGTTTTATTTACAAAGGACTTAGGTTTTTTTTTTTTTTTTTTTTTGTTGGTTGAACAAAGTACTTAGGTTTCATATTCTTAGGTTGACACAAGATGCTACAAAATTCTCGGAAATTTTACGGTTCAAACTTCGACATTTCTGAACAAATTTGGTTAATCATTATCATGAATGTAATTAGAGTAAACGGGCTGTATTCCTTCCGAATTTGATTCAAATACAAAATTAATTTTAGTGCATTGAAATGAAAAAAGATGCAATTATCCATTAGTAAAACTTGGATTCAATATTTTATGATATTTCATTATGGTGAATTACATACAAGTCCCTGACGTTTGGCTTAATTACAAACCGACCCATAAAATTCATCAATCGGACCTCAAATTTTAGGGACTACTATTTAAAATTCAAAAAATAAAAAAGAACCCGACCTACCTCAGAACCTATACGTAATTCTCCCTAAATTTATTTAAGAAACCCATAGACAATTGTTTGCATTGGAAGGCTAAGTTTGTGGGTTACGATCAATAATACACATTGGGTAAAACATGATTTGTCCTGTGCAATACAACTATCCTCAACGGAAGCTAACTACAAGACGTTGAAGCATTAGAGTTTTCAATTACATTTACAACTCTAAGGTCGGGTAACGACATCAAATATACATAACAAATGAATAATTTCATCTAACCCCCCTCAACTACACCCCTCAAGATTTTTGACACGATACAACAAATATCCGTAAGGTTCGAATAAAAATTTACACCCCCTCAAAGTGACTTAAGAGACGTCCCAAGACCCTAACAGAGGACTAATATAGTCGCAATGGGGTACAGAAAAATGAAAATTGACACAAACCCTTCAATACCATTAGTTATCCGCATCGTGCAGCCAAGCATCAACTATGTAAGGGTGTTGGCATCTAAATATACAAAGTAACCCATTTTTCCTTCCTCAAAAGAAAAGAACACCTTCAAACACAGGGAGCTAAATAAAGAAATTATGCAGGTAAAATCTAATTGCAGCAATGAAGAACACACCAAGATAGTTGATGGGATCAGCAACACCAATCCTGCTTCAACATGCTCTCTCTGTTGACGGAATAAACTGTAGACTCATTTACACTCGAGGTTAATCAAAATATTAGTCGTCGGATCAAAGTTAGAAGCTACTAAGTTATGAATTAAAACACAGGAGCAAGGCAAAACAGAGAGAAGCAAGGCTTTTATGTAATATTATATAAAAGCAACACAAACTGCAACCTTGAGCCGATAAATCAATAAGGACAACTCTATTAGAGAAGCAAGGCAATTTTACCTGCCAAAGCCCACCAATTTCATCCCACTGCAACGCAGTTTCCAAACCATTCACCAAAATGGAAACATCAGTTTCTGTGGCTATCAGCAACACAGCAACCAAACAATTCAACAAATATAGCAACATCCATTTCTACATATATCGGCAACAAGGGTAGCAACCACCAATTTAAGTGCTGTAAAGCAGCGCAACTGACACAAGCTTATAGCAGACTCCAAAATTAAAAGGGATACCCCAAAACATGCATTAAGGAGCCAGAGAGGCCACAGCAATGGTCCAAGACAGTCATCAGTGTGAACTCGGTTGGATGTCTGCTGCTACCTCAAATCATCACTTGTGAACTCAGGTTCAATCCCCGAAATCATGGTAACCAAATATTAGGATTTCCATAGATATGAAACTTTACTCTTAATTCAAGAATTAAGATTCTAAATCTAGTCCTTACCAACCATTCGACATTGTCAGAGTTCGTAAAGAAACTGCAGATCGTCACCACCAAGATATAATAACAATCAACAGCAAAATAAAAGCACCACCAACAGCTACTGCATGATCTAAAAACAGCCTCATCAGCTACTGCACCATCTAAAAGCAGCCTCAACAGCTACTGTCTCATCTAAAAACAGCCTCAACAGCTACTGCATCATCTAAAAACAGCATCAATAGCTGCTGCATCATCTTGTGAATTCAGCAAGAACTACTTCTCACGGACACAAACTATAGAAGGGCAGTAAAGGGTTCATGAGTAAAATGTTAAGTCATCCAGAGAAGAAGCAAGAGTTTAGACAATATATGATCCCAAACCACAAACTCAGGATGAAGAAACCATCAAAAAATAACACAACAAATGTCCGGTACAACAAAAAAAGGAGTTCAACCTTCGAAACAGTTTCAGGGAATCACTTCAACCATACAGTGACAATCACAAGATTGATCAAGTTACTTCAGAAGCAGACGGCAGCCACAAACAGCGCTGAGACAAAGATTCATCCAGCAGCACTCTGATCCTTTATTCCTAAAAAAGAAAGTAGAAAGAACAAGAACATAATACAACATCCAATCACAAAGAAGAATTCCCAACCTATCAAATCAATATGAATAGGATAAAAAACTTACATCAGCCTCGGAACGTGGAGATGGGCTGCGAGAATCAGCTCGTTTACCAGGAGGGGAGACGCTCTTAGGAGTGGGTGACCGTTCTTTACTTTTATGAGCATCTGGACTTACACCCCTAGAAGGAGGTGATTTATTTGGAGATGGACTCCTCCTAGGGCTAGGACTACGTCTAGCAGGAGAAGCACTGACATGGATAGAATAAGTATAATCAGAAACCAAATGAAAAGCAATAAGTAATGTAATGGTGAAAATAAAATACCTTCCATAAGAACGACTTCGTCTATGCCTCTCATCATCATATTTGCCTCTTCCACGTTCTCTGCGAGAACCTGGACTTGCACTTCGGCTTCGGCTTCTCGACCTGCTCCTGCTTCTGCGATGAATATCTCTGTCCCTATCCCTGTCCCTGCCACGAGGACGTTCACGTTCATATCTACTCCGGCTTCTACTGCGGCTTCTCCTCCTATAGTCTTTGTCTCTGTCATAACTTCTGCTCATGAATCATTCAAATTTTGACAGGGAATAGGAGGAATTAGGAATAATAAAGCAGGACAGAATAACATACTTAACATGGGAAAAATCAGGTTCCAAGCAAGGAAAGTAGAAATAAAATATTCATAGATTGTTTATACTTTCAGTAAATGATGATAAGTACCAAGCTACTAACAGCCTAAAATGACAGCATGAAAAGCTAACTATGGGGTTGAATTGCAAAAACCGTCCCTTTTCATTCTAACTTCTTGAAGAGAGATTTTTAATAACAAACCTATATCACACAGAGAAAGTAGTACATATAAATTAAAATGTCCACTTATGCAGTAAACAGAGTGTATTACATACAAGGCAAATCATAAATCTGAGCAACAACAAGTGGAAGCATAAAAGGGGGGTATCCTACCTCGGCCGAGGACTGCGGCTTCTTGACCTAGCTCGGGACCTGTAAACAGGTTCTTCAATCCTCCCTTTGTCACTGATGTCAGGAAACATTTAACACAAATTAAAACTGGATTTTCATAAGAAATATGACTACAGTCACTAGTTTCAAAGATCAAAACACACTCCATATAATAGGCAGAACTCGACAAAAACGCCACTTCATTTATACATGGAATCAACCAAATGAATCAATACCACAACAGCTTAAGCCATAACCAAAAATTGCAAAATGGGCAAGTTGGGTGTTAGCAACTTACATTCGTTCAGCATTAGGGCCATATTTAGCGAATTGAACCATTATTTCTCTCCCGTCCACAACTCTTCCTGCATGTGACAGAATATATACCACAGCATACGGAAAACTGACTTTTTTATTCCTTGCACAGCTCATTTAAATTTTCTACAAACTCACCATCTAGCTTCTCAACAGCCTTTGCAGCCTCATCTTGATACTTATACCGCACAAATGCAAAGCCCCTCGAGTCCCCGGTCCTGAGTAAAAGAGAATCACATACAACAGCTCCTTACATAAATATAAGAACACACTGAAACAGAACATACTAAATAAAAGGAGATGGCTTAGAACTGCTGATTCTGCAAGGTTCAGTGGACACAATTTGCACATTCTACATTTAAACAAATAAAAAGACGTCTTTTTGCACCCTCAAATCCCTACTTCTTGGCATACTGAGCCTACCAAATTCAAGTTGAAATTTTATTTCAATCAGAATCATAACCAATGCATACACAAGAAATAGTCAGCATCCCCATAACACAAGGGCAGAGTTCACCATATAGAAAACAACAACAAAATAACAAACTTATAATAATCATATACCTCCGGTCTCTGGGGATGAAGACGTCAACCACTTTCCCATACTTATCAAAGAGGGGGAACAAGTCGTCCGCAGTCGTGCCTGAAAAGGGCGTCCAAAAGAGAAACTGAGTAAAATCCACATTGAATTGAATGAGCACTGAAAGCATACAAAAATCGAGTACGAGTAGGATTGGAGCAGTAATTACGAAAAGTAATGTTGAGAACGAGGAGAGAATAGGTGTCTCTGATGTCCGGCGGTCCAGATCTCCCAAAGTGCGACATTTTCTTCTGTGCTGTGCGAGGAGAGACGAATTAGGGTTTCGGAATTGAGGATTCTGCTGCTTTAAAATTTGAATTTCGATGGATTATTCTGGAATCTGGATGGAGTAGCTGCGTTCGGACGATTTTGCCCTTATAATTGGTCGATGGGGCTTTTTTTATTTTTATTTTTTTTGGTTTCTTTGTATTGACCATAAGTTGAAAAAATTCCTTTTAACTCCCAATTTTCAAAAAAGTTCCCGTTTGCTCCTCAGATGACAGGCCAAATTCCCTTTAACTCCCCAATATTATATAAAAACTCAAGAATCGCGTATCCAAATCCCCAAATCACGTAACTAAATCCCCAAATGATGTATTTGGGAGGGCTCTCAAGGAGCACCACCTGTTTATCCCCCCCCCCCCCCCCCCCATCTGGTACTTCTCATTCTAGTCAACGAAGGAACAATCTTTCGAGGAATAACCTTTTCTGTAGTATGGCCGAGCGTAGGTGGCAAGCAGTTATATGAGATTTTCGTTCGTAACAAGTTAGTCATGGGGGTGGGGTCTAGCTAATTTCCGAGTTGACCAATGAAACCGAAAGCCTCGGGTGTAATGAACCGCAAGCCGAGTTTGGGCTCGGGTAGGCAACTCACCAGGATAGATGGTCAAAGCTTCATCTGGGTTCGATGGAGGTGGGTTCTATCGCCGCCTGATAGAGGCAGAAGCGGGGGCCGCCAGACCCGTATTTTCTCAAAAGAAGAGTTTGATCCTGGCTCAGAAGGAATGGAATAAAAACCTGCGCCAGCGCCGCTGGATGCAAATACATCATTTGGGGATTTAGTTACGTGGTTTGAGGATTTGGGTACGCGATTCTTGAGTTTTTATACAACATTTCAGAAAAATGGGGAGTAAAAAGGAAGTTTGATTTTCATCTGGGGAGTTCAGAAGAACATTTTTGAAAGTGGAGAGTTAAAGGGAATTTGACTTTCCCATGGGGAGTTTTCGGGAATTTTTTTTTTTTTTTTTTTTTTTTTTTTTTTTGAGTTTTTAACTAGATTTCATGTTCACTACAAAATTTAGTTCACATCTCAACTTGAACAAATTTTTAGTTTGCTCCTTATTAGTATAAATTATCTATTTTATCTTTAATTTTCTTAATACGAAATACTGATATTTGAATTTGTAGAACTATATTTAAAATTTGAAGAACTATTGTGATACGCAATAATTTGTTATTGAACGAAGAACTTTTATGTTAATATGAAGTATTCACTTATATATTTGTGGAATAATATTTACATTTTGAAGAACTATTATATTATTTAACAATTGGTAGTTTTTTTTTTTTTTTTTTTATTTAACACACACGCCCCAAGTGGGTCAAGGGATTCGAACCTGGGACCTTGCCTTCGAAAAAGAACCCTCAGACCACTTGACCAACCCCAGTTGGCTTAACAATTGGTAGTTGAATGACTTAATGGATATTTCTTTTCTTAATATAAAGTATTTATATTTGAATTTGTAAAACTATTTCTAAATATTAAGGAATTACTCTATGATATATTAAATGAAGAATTTTTCTCTTAATATGAAGTATTTATATTTGAATTTGTAAAACTATATCTAAATATTAAGGAGTTATTGTTTTATGCGACTGTTAGATTTAAATGAAGAACTTTTCTTTTAATATAAAGTATTTACATTGAAATTTCGAACATTAAATATGAATTTTAAGGAATCATCATATTACGCATCCGTTAGTTATTAAATAAAGAACTTTTCTTTGAATTTTAAGTATAACATTATATAATTGTGAAAATATATCTAAATTTTGAGAAATTGTAAATTTAAGAAAAGCTTAAAACTGGACTTCCATCGGATATTAATCCGAGCAGACGAAACTTGGGCCTCTCTTTTGGGCTATTGCAGTCGAACCCGATAACCACCTCCTTGTACTTGGAACTTAAGACCTTTAACGAGTTGAATTAGGATCATATCTAAAAATTTTAAATTCGAATCCGACAAAAAGCCCGAATGTAGTTAGGGTCTGAATGTGAATTTATAAGATTTAGATTCATTGGAATAAAAGGTTGCACCTATTTTGTTGAGAAGATCTCACCCGATTAGGAAAAAAAACATATTTTTTGTGACACCCCGCTCTTTCGATCTGTCAGGTACGTGCCACGTGTGAGTTTAATTTCTGTATTTGCCTTTATTTTCATACTTTAATTTAATTAAATTCTTATTATATGTTTCTTTAATTAGTATTTATATGAAATTACTTGAATTAATTGATTTAAATGTCATAAATATGCCTAAGAGTTTAAATTAATTGAAATCTTGTAATAATTGAATTTTCATGACATGTATTTTAATCCCGAGCATGCTAATTTCATGAATTGTGTGATATACGTAATTTAAGGATGTAATTGTATAATTTTATAAAATGTGGACTTAATTGAAAACTTGGTTCTTGGACTTAATTGCAACTTTTTGGAAGTTTTGGACTCATTTGGAAAATGAGTCATTTTAGTACACTTGTGTACATTTTAATTCGTATCTTGAGCTACGGGACTTGGATTTGAGTTCCGTCTTCGGTGTTCGACTCCTTTCGACGATTCGGACACGATGGAACAAGTTTCGTAATTTTTCGATGCCGTTTGAACCTCCGACGAAGCCATTTTCAGTCCCATTTGTACCAAAACCTTACATATGGTCCCACCTTGACTTTTAAACCTACTCTAAAGCCAAAATTATACCATTCCAGCTCCATTTCTTCCTTTTCCTCTCGTGTAGCAGCAGTTCTTGGGACAAGAGAAGAGAATTTCACTATTCATCATCTTCAACCTCCAATTTTGCTCAAGATCTCTTAGTTTCTTTCGTTTCTCAACAATCCGAGGTAAGATCCGCAATCCTTATGATTTTCGCTTCTATATATGATCCATTTTGTGTCTTATACTTGAGGTTTTATGCATGATTGAAGAAAGGCATGAATAGTTAGGTTTTCTCCAAATTTTTTTGGATACATGCTCTTATGTGTTTACCTTGAGTTCTAAACTAGAGAATGAGTTCATTTATGTCTTTATATCTTGTTTCCTTGCATTTAATACGTGGTGGTAATGTGTATTAATTTCTACCATTGATGAACTTGAGTTAATGAATGAAAAATGGAAGTTTTTGGGCTCAAAACCGAACTGCTGTCATAACCCTAAGTTGCTGTCAATATGTTGTTGTTTTAATGAGATTTTGCATGAATTTAGTGCATGAAATGCATGGAAAGTGATCAGATTTTGTGGTGCCTTGTTATATGAAGTTGTTGCTCTGTTTTCATACATTTTTCAGCTGCATACATGAAGGTTTTGAGCACGGAAATAGTTGCAGTCATAAACTTGCTGCTGCTGCGTTGTTGCTGCTATTCGTGTTCATTTTGCATGAATTCTTGTATGATTTGAAGCCTAAATTTCATGTATAGTACCAGCCCTATTCCTTGGTCATGTAGCTTGCATTTAACCTTCATTTTGAGGCATATTGGTTGAGTTTTATGCTAGAAATGGACTGCATACCTGCTGCATTTGTGCTGTCAGTTTTGTGGCGTTTTGAGCATGGTTTTGTGCTATGTTTTGAAACCCAGACCGGACCGGCCGGTCGGACCGGTTCGATCGGTGACCGGCCGACTATCCGGTCCGGTTGACCCCCCAAAACCAGTCGCCGGTCGGACCAATTTGACCTGCTAAAAACCGGTCGAAAACCGGTCAAATAACCGGACCGGCCCGTTTTGCGGACCAGTTGGCCCGGATTTTTGAGTTTTTTTTTTTTTTTTTTAAATCAAAAATAATAATTGTGGTGCCATGGGGTTTTGAACACATGACCTCAAAGTGTGCTCATACCAATTGATCTACCACCCCTTTTTGACAATTTTTCGTTACTAAATTTATTAATAACTTTCTTAAATAATAAACTCTCTAAAATTACATTAAAATTTTGAGTGTTAAGAAAATATTAATTAAACTATATAGTATAAACTAAATTTAAATATGAATAAACTAATGTAAAATATTTTATTTTTAATAATATATATTTATAAAAATATAAATGTAGGTGTGATACTCTTTTTTTCTGTTTTTTCACAACAAATAGGATGATATTTTTTTATTTTTATCTAAATTTTTTGTAGATTTATAATTTTGAAAACTTATTATTGGAGAATGTTATTTGAAAACTAATGAGTATTTGTAAGTAATTTAAAATTATATCTATTTTTCATATTATTTAACTTATTTGATTATTTTTAGTTGATATTTGTAATATTATATAAATATATATAATTAAATATAATTATTACGTAATTATGATGTCACACCGGTTCGACCACTGGTCGAACCGGTTGAACCAGTAAAAACAGTAACCAGTAAGACTTCCCGTTTCGACGTCCGGTCCGGGTTTCAAAACATAGGTTTTGTGCAATGAATGACTTGAAATTTTGCATGATCTTGGCCTGAAGTTGCTGCTGTTCGTGCCCCTAATTTTCTCCCCCTTTAGCAGCCCTGCTGCAGCTGTTTTGCTTCTGTAACAATCTCCCCGGTCGGGGAGATTGTGTGTTTTATCTTTCCCCGGGCGGGGAGCCTGCTGCGATTTAATTGCTACTGCTGCTTGCTTTTGTTCTTGTTTGGCTTGGTTGTGTGTGTGTGTTTTCATGCATGCATGTGTATATAGTGTATATATATTATTTGTACATGTGTATACGTGTGTGTTTGTGTGTACGTGAAGCTGCATGTGCATGTGTGTGCTTATGTAATTTAATTGTTTTCCTTTCTTTCCACTTTGTTTAATTGTTATGTATGATATTAAACTATTATATAATATGTTAATTATCTTATTTAATATATGTATATAATGATAATTTGTTATATAATATAATATTAGTCTTGTTTAATTATTTATGTATTGTATTAATTTATTATATAATATAATTATGAGCCTTGTTTAATTTTATGAATTTGTTTTAAATGTGTGACATGATTTATAAGTTTTATTTTAATTTTATGAATTTAATTTAAAATGAGTGATACGTGCTATTAACCTTATTTTTAATTTTATGAATTAATTGTTTATAATATTATAGGGTATGAAATTTATGGATTCGTTTGATGTGAAACATACGATTCATGACTTGATATGGCTCAATATGACTTAAGTGCTACATTGTTGCATTGTATTCGCATCACCTGCATTCATATGCATTTGCCGAACATTTATGTGGTTCATTTTGAGTCTAAGTTTATTTTGTAATGTTTGTCTTGTCAGAGGAGTATCCCGTTGGTGACGTGGTTGCTCCGTAGGCGTTGGTTTTGTCCCCGTTTGCCCGGTTTCGTCGGTGGAAGGTGAGGGTAGGTTATAGATAAACCCTAATGAAACGTGACTGTTATGTATGCATGTGAACTAAGCCTTATGTATAAGTATGATTATGTTTATGCTATGGATTATGATACGCTAGGTACTAGAATATGTATGTTAAGTTTTATGTTAGAATACACTATGCTAGGTATGCTATGATTATGTTAGGGATACGAATATGTTAAATTATAAGTTATGATTATACTAGAGTATGATTATGTTAGAGTAGGATTATGCTAGGATATGAGTATACTAAGAATCCGTTATGCTATGCATATGATTATGCTAGGAGTGTGATTATGTTTATGTCTATGCTATGCTTAAGCTTTATGTTGGGCCTTATGATATGTCGATGTTATGCACTTGGTCGTGGACCTCGTTATGGTCGGATTCTGGTAAGTCTCCAACACTATGTATGCTTCGGGACGACTTATTTTAGGTCGACGGAGGTTATGTTATGTTATGTATGTGTTTTGTTAAATCCGGGGCGACTTATTTTAGGTCGACGGATGGTGTGTGTGGTATGTTGGATTTCCGTTATATTTAGTTATGTTAGTGTGTTAAGAAATGGTTCGTGAAACGGGAGTGGATTTTCAATTAATAAAACATGGTTGTTTTGGGCTTCGGCCTAACTCTCTTTCTCCCTATATCTAGTTTCACGTGTGAAATGTTTTAGAATGCAAAAACCACGCCCGGGTTCATGAACTCCCTTCTATGATATGTGTTGTGCTCTGTATACGTATATACGCGTGCGTGTGTAGCCCCTCACTCAGTCACTGTGACTGACCCCTCCCTCTTTATGTTTTTAAGTTGCAGGTACCCGTTGGGGGGTTCGAGCTAGGCGGTTTACTTACTTTGGAGTCGTGTCGGTCTAGTTGAGTCTGCATTTTCGTTTTTAGTTCATTTTGCATTTGCACTTTCAAAGTCTGTAATTTGAGACCTGAATTTGTATTTGTTACTTTTATTCCCGTTATGTAAAGCTTATATTTAATCCGTTGTAAGCGGTTTGGAACTTTAACGTTATGTTTAGTTAAGTTCGTTTAATGCTTCCGTTTTTGTATGTTTAGTTTTTGCGCGCTCTGTTTGAGGGTTTAGACCGCCTAGCTTAGTAGAGTTTTTTGTTTGTCACCCGTTCGCTAGTGCTTGGTGCGTGGACGGATTCTCCATTTCGTTACACGTGTCAGGTTCTAGTGCGGGGGATGTGGCACCTTGCGCTCGGAGTGCTACATTTTTTCATAGTTAGACTAAATGTAAATATATAATAATTATCAAAGTAGTTATTTAATGAATTATATACTATTTTTACTTTATCTATTCCAAACCTGTTAGTGTAAATTATTAATAAAAGATGATTATGTTTTTAAAATAAATATTGAAAGATTTAATATTAAAAAAAAATCAAACTCGAATATTTACCATATCCAATTCCTTAATTTCATTTTTAATCTGTTTATTTTGAAATGAATATTTATAATTAAATATGATCTATCAAATATTTTTATTAGTGAAATATATTAAAATAAGTTTAAATTCGAATTAAAATTCAAACCATTTGACCGTTCTAAGTAGGCTCTAATTAATAAGAAAGAAAATTCAATATATTATTCATGTGGTGATGAACTTTTTCGAATTGGAAACTGTTATAAACACAGTGTTATTTTGTGGATATTATCTTAATATTAAACATAAAATTTTAAAAGTATTGGATATTTCTTCGAGGTTTTATAGTTATCGCGAAGTTGAATTTTGGACGTAATAACCCACGCCACTCTTAATGTGAATATCCTTAGAAAATATTTGCTTTACTAAAAACGGAGAATTAATAAAAACTCTTTAATAAGACTCAAAATTTTTGCTAACCACACTTATTTGGAATTCGTCTATTTTAGATCCTTAATATCTATGTTTTAAAACGCGGACCGGACGACGAACCGAGAGCCCTACTGGTTACTGGTTTTACTGGTTCGACCGGTGACATCATAATTATGTAATAATTATATTTAATTATATATATCTATATTGATGGGACCCAAAATCACACTCGGATCAACGCCGTCCACGTGTCGCCATGCGCAGACATAAAGCTTGGACGCTCGAATTACAGGACTCGCAGACCAACCCAGCCCATTCACTTGTTGACTAATCTAGGCCCATGCGCCTCGGTCCACTATTCGAGCGGGGGGTTCAGGCTCTCAAACCCGACGCTCGTGCTACGGTCCCTCAAAGCCACCCTTCCCAGGGAAACACTCCACAAGGGCTCCTCCCTCTCTTACGCTCGAGTATTTGAAACTCGTGGGTCATCTGCCAAAGGAAACCCTCTCATGCATCCCTTCGAGCGTCACCCTTGCTCGGGTAAGATTTGCCACAAGAGAGGCATCCGTACGCCTGCATGATACATCTTGAGCCTACCAGCGCACGACTCTCGCCAACAACCTCTGACACAGTAGCAGTGCACACCTTGTACATGACACGCCGCCCACTTTCAGAGCCATCGCTTTCATACCATCACGGTTCACCATGTGTTAGGGCAACACAGGTTTGGGACCACTTGGTCAAATTACCCAAAGCACCCTCACCCCTAACATATATATAGGGGAAAACACATGCTTTCTTCCCCAAGTCATCTTCTTGACAATACACTGCACTCTAAAACTGGGCACAGTTTCCTCCATCTGCTTCTTCCCAAGCTGTGCGTTACACTCACCTCAGCTGCATCTTTATCGCATTTGCACTCTTGGTGTTATCCTAGCTGGAAGAACCCACGCTCAAAAGGAAACCCCGTTCCTGAGGCTCAAACGCCTGTGATGGTCTTCCCTTCCCTAAACAAATCTTAAAGTGTTTGGTGTTAAAGCAACCTCCTAAGTTTCTGCACCATCTTTTTTGGCGCCGTCTGTGGGAAACCATCATCTGCATCTTCATCTTCTCCAGATTGGTGCTACGAACTGGGGATTGAGAACCGCTGACACGAGAGATTGGTGCTACGAACTGGGGATTGAGCAACGCTTCACTTCCGTGGGCCACCCTCAGGCCAACGGTCAAGCTGAGGTGACCAACCGAACCATACTTCAGCATCTGAACACAATGCTCGAAAGTAAGAAGGGGGAATGGGTAGAAGAACTTCAAGGAGCTCTCTGTTAGGAATAGTGCCCTAGAAAGCCGATTGTATATCCGCTTTGTGCTTTTCCTTATTGTAATCACAGACAATCTTTGAATAAAATAACGAATTGAGGCAACACTTCTTTATATGCTCTTGTTTGGTATGCGTTTACTTTAGCTGTGCATGTATGAGAACTCCCCTAATCCTGATGACTTTAGGACTCTACCATTTAGGTGAAATGGTTCATGAAACGAGCCCTATATCACATAAGTCATGATTAGTAAAATACTCCAAGCCGATGAGTCCTACAGACAGTGGGAGTGTCAACTTGACTCCTCTAAGGCTTGCTTGTGGGATCACGCCCTTAAGAAGGACCACCTTGTTTCATGGAGGTGCAAAGTGTATAGTTGATACGTGCGTGATACATGAGGGTGCTTACTTTAATAAGTAAGTTCACTGAGGTGCCCCGTGTGAGAACATTCCTAAATGGGAAAGGAAGTTTCTATTTCAGGAAATGGAAACTTCCAGATTAGGAAATATCTCACGAGTCATTGATGTGATTAATTGATCCTTAGACTTGAGGTTCCTTCTCACTTTATGAGTTAACTCTGTAGTCTTAGGTATAAGCTTTAAAGGGTGTCGCCTTAGACAACTGATTCAAGGCTTATGCTGGGGCTGCACAAGTGATTCATGAAAGTGAATGAGAATCAAGAAAGGACCTACACTTGCATTTGCAAGGTGATCTCTTATTGTGTAAGTCATTCATATGCCATATGGAGTCCTTGGCCAAGGCAGTAGATCAAGACATCAAGAAAAGGGTTTCTTGGATTGAGATCAAATGGATATGAAATGCACTTAGCTTTAAGACCGGATTATTAGGGTTCTGATTATTCCCTTACCCTAGATCTTGGTTGAGAGATAGTAAGTAGGAGGATTGTATCTCACATGAATCAATGACTTAAAGGTTCTGTCGAATCCGAACATTCCAATTCAGCTAGGGGTTAAACACCTGTTGCTAGACTATGGTCCTTTAATCTGTGGACTGATTAATTAATTAGTGAATTAATTAATTAGGGTCACTGCTAATTGAATTGAGAACCTAGAGGGTCACACACAACAACTTGGTTACTTGAGTTGAGGCTTGAAAATGATTAAACGAGTTAATCGGGCCAAGAGGGTTCCACACGTGTGAATTCACACGTGTGGCTCACGTGAGTGACACGTGTCACTGTGACACGTGTCACTGTGACACGTGTCACTGTGACACGTGTCACACACGTGTGTATATATATATATTATATATATATATTAAATAATTAATTAGTTAATTATTTAATAGACTTTGGTTTAATTTTGAATTAAAAAGAAAGTCTAATTTTGGAGAAAATAATCTAGTTAATTAATTATGAATTAATTAATTAGATAAAAATAAGTTATTTATTTTATAATAAATAAAGTATAAAATTATCCAAAAATAGTTTGGATATTTTTAGCTCTCTTAAAAGTTGACTTGAATTAGAATTCAAAGTCAAAGTTGGAAAATACTTGATGATCAAGTAATAGGAGAGAGAGGAACCAAATCCTTTCCCAACAAGGATTTGGATCGGCACCCTCTCCCTATAAATAGGGGAGCTCGAGCTCCTTATGGAGCTAATTGGCAATTCTTTTGGTTCATGTGTTGAACACCTTCCCTTTCTCCAAGATTAAATTATACCCTAGGTTAAGCCTAAACACTAACTAGAGAACTAGCATCCTTACTAGTTAGATTGTGATCAAGTTGGTGGACTTTCTCTAGAGACTTCAAGTTAGAAGTTTGAAGATTCGAGCTTTACCAAAGGAGAGGGGATCAAGCCGCGAGAAGAGCGTTCTTGGGTGGCTTGAAACGCTTCAAGAAAGAATAAAAGAAAAGTAAGTTTTCTATCTTTACGAATTTGGTTACACGATTGCGAGTTCAAGGTCCTTTTGTTGGGAAAATTTTTTAAATTCCGCTGCTTTCTGATTCGTGTTTTCCAACACTCTCTGGGCGTACCTTACTACCCCCCGAGCAGCAACAGGAGAAACCCCTTACTCCCTCGTGTATGGTTCCGAGGCTATGATACCTGCGGAAATTGCCTAAGAATTCGCACGCATTGCCTATTTCGAGTCTGCAACCAACGAGGCTAATCGGATGCTCGAATTGGATTTGCTAGATGAGAGAAAAAACGTTGCTTGGGCTCGTATCCACAAGTACAAGGCGACCATAGCCCACCAGTATAGCAAACGTGTCAAAGAAAGGACCTTCCAGCTAGGGGACTTGGTCCTCAAAAAAATTGAAGTCTCCAAACATGTGGGTAAGTTGGACCCCAATTGGGATGGCCCCTTCAAAGTCATTCAGGTACGCGCGAACAATACCTACCTGCTAGAGACTTTGCAAGGCGAGCGTCGCCCTAGACCGTGGAATGCATGTAACCTTAGACGGTGCTACGTGTAAATGTCAACCTTTATAATTGCCCGCTCGTGGCACTTTGTACTTTCTTTTGACAGAAAGCATGGCAGTCGTTATTATTAATTGCAAGCATAACAGTAAGCATTTTACCAATTATTATTTGTCATTTACTTGCTTTTTCCTTAATTTATGACTTGAGTATTCAATTGCGTCGAACGGCTTGATGACCACCCAATATGTCTCCAAATCAACGCTATCTGTTTGTCGAGAACCCTCCGCACCAAATAGTTTGACGCTCGAAAGCACGTAAACCCTAAGAATGAGCGTGTCGAAAAGGTGGGTTGCTAAATGCTTAATTTACACCAACTGGGTGCCGACCACCCCAGTTTGTGCTCGTAAACCCCCACTAACCCTCACCCTCTTAGGTATGAGCACGCTCGTAAATAGCTAATGCTGGGCTAATCCTCTTACGGATACCTAAATACAAAGCTAACATTACAACCACGCTTGCTTTAATCCCATACTTAGCAAATCCTACAGTTGATTTCTAAGTTCACTCAAGCTACTGGAACGCTCAAATTCGGAATGTGCATCACACTTTTAAGGCCAGTACTTAGCTAAATCCTTAGTGGATTTCTAAGTTTAAATTCGAGCCTCATTATGAATATGGTCAGGGTGCCCTAAAAGGAACGCCCTCGCGCTCTTATATTCCTCTCACAAGTATTCACACACTCCTAAATCCAAATTTTGAGTTTAGATGCGGAATACGGCTAGGGTACCCTCATCAGAAACACCCACGCGCCCATACATTCTCATCACAAGCATGCAAGCATCAAACAAAAAGAGAAAACGGTGCCCAACATTCAATATTGAAAGAAATCAAGCTTCATTGACAGAAACATCATCATAAGTAAAATATATAGCAAGTTCGAGCACACCACCAAAAGTACGGTGATCAAATACATAAATTAAATGTTCTTAACAAGAAAGCAAGTAAACAGGCAGAGTTTGGAAGCAACAGATAGAGGGGCATCACTGAGGTTGACTCTTGGGTTCCAGAGAGGCACTCGAAAGGGGAACTGGGGCCAGCACATTGGCGTCAGAGGTTTGAGCATCGCCTGGACCCTCGCCATCTTGGGCGTCTACGGTAATACCATCATCTTCTATGTGAATGGGCTCAGGGTCTATGGGGTTGGTGGCCATGAAGTCCCTCTGAAGCATCATCACTAGCTCATTATACTCAGGCTCCGTCAGGCTGTCAGATGGGTCCCCAGTACGGACGATTGGCTCCAGATTCTCGTCCAAGTCCATACGCAGGAGCTCGTCTGTCCGAGCGCTTTCAGGAGCCATCCCTAGCTTCACTATCTGGCCTACCGCTTTCCAGAAGAATCTCCGGGCGTTGTCAAAGCAGTGGAGGTTGGCTGCAAAGGCGAAAGCTTTGGAGCGCACGAACCTCGTCACTGCCTACCATGCTACCTTCTCCTGTAAATTGGAGAGTTCCTTCTTGGTTGCTTCATTCTGGCGTGTACTCTAGGCCAATTGCTCGCCAAGCTCCCCATTAGCAACCCTCAGTTGGTCACGCTCATCCTTGAGCTTTTTGTGATGCTCGTCCAAGGCCAAATAAGCATCGTCGGATTTCTTCAGAGCCTCCCTTAGCTTCTCCTGCTCAAGCTCAGATGCGGTCAGTTGAGCGCAGGCGTTGTTATAGTCCACCTGCAATTGACCCAGGTTAGAAACGTGCAGCAACCTCTTGAATTTGGCCTTGTACTCGGCGTAAGTCTGCACTCGCCCCTGCAAATTCTTCAGCCTCGGAATTACCTCCTAAAGGGCCAACGACAGAAGTTAACTCCGGATCCGTTCAAAAGTTAGAACTTTTCAGAATAACTTAGGAAAACTTACCATCAAGAGGGCACGACAAGCATCGTCAGCAACCACGAGCGGCATCATGCTCGTTCAGTTTATCATGATCGCTAGAGAATTGGAGTTTGCTTACAACCCCTGTGACTAGATTGTAAGAAGGTAGACTTTTCTTCAGGAGGACTGGGCCATCTCTCCTCTGGCGTTTATATCGTGCGTCCCCTTCGCACCTGATTTTCCAAAAATCCTCATCCTCCAAGGACGAGGTATCACCACCCTCGTCGTGAGGGCCCACGACAACCTCCTTCCCTTTGCCAGTGATGGGGATGGTGTCCGACATTCTCTTCCTTTTCCCCGAGCGCTCAGAACGCTCGGCGGGCACTTCGTCGTTTACTCTGACCAGTTCTCCCGAGCGATTGTGGGAGCTGTCTGAGCTCAATGCTATGGGACCCCCAGGGGCAGGCGGGGGAGTTGCCTCGCGAGGGGCTCCGAGCGTCAAATCTTCGATATGGCCTTCACCGAGGCCAGTGTTCTCCCCATTTCGGCGAGCGCCTCTTCCGCCGTCACCTCGTCCTGAACCTCGACGGGGCACCTCTACCCCTCGGGCCGTTGGGGGGTTGGATTTCCTGCGGTTATTGTTGTTGCTGCTGATTGGCGCCCGCCCGGTGAGCGCGCATCATCTGAGCAATACTCTCTGTGTCCATCCCTGCATGAGTACTTGTACGTCTACAAAATAAGAGAGCCGAGGGTCAGAAAGATACTATCTGAATAACGGCTATAAAGACGTTACAATCTAAACAAGTCAGTGACGCTACTCTAAGCTGTTAGAAAAGTTAGTTCCTAGGATCTAACCGTCAAGATTCATGATTTGGGCTGGGGGGTTGATTATCATGTCTGGGGGACTCGAGAGCCCGTAACGGTATAGGACCCCCCTCGTTCTTCATCAGATTTTTGGCCTTAATCAGTTTTTTCTTGTTTTTCATTACGAGGACCAAACTCTTCGCCTAATGCTCGAAAAGCTTATTCTCGGATCTATTCCTAACTAAGGGCCCCTCGCCATGAACTATCCAGACGCAGTGAGCCCCAAAAGTCTCCCCAGGAGCTCCCACGAAAAAGTATTTTTCCTTCCAATCCTCGTCGTACGAACTTGAGGGCGAATCAATCATCTTAAGCCCTGACTTGGCTTGGGCATAATAAAACCCATCTGTTGGAGATGAGCGTGGAGAGCGGGCCACTTGGATTAAACTGTTGAAGTTGTCTAACGAGGGTTCGTGGCCTATGACCCTCATCAGCATCACAAATGCGTTTATCAAAGCAATGTCGTTGGGGAGAATTTGAGAAGGGCTTAATACTAAGTTGCAAATATCAGCGACGGGAGGTGGAATCGGGAACCTTAAGCCTCCAGCCAAGACTGAGTCTTGGTAGACAGTCATCATTCCAGGCGGCGGTCGGTTGGCCTTTTCTCCCTCCCCAGGAAGATGCATTGGGAACACTACCTAGTCCCAATACACCTTGGTCTTTAAATCTTTCAAGTCTTCGAGCGTCAGTATGCTCTCTATGTCATCTGGGGATCTGTCAGTTTGATGGGGGATTTTTTGCCTCACTAGCGTCGCAGGCTCTTTCCTTTTCCTTTGGGGCTTCCGGGGAGGCTCGCCCTCGGCCCGACGCTCGGAAGGCCCTGCACCGCCCTCGGGAGCTGCAATCACTACCGTAATTTGGTGATCCTGCGGCCTCATGGCACTGTTCAGTACGGGGAGTACCTTCTCCCCTTGCCTCTGCATCTCCATCACGAGACTCATCTCTTCAAAAATCTGGTCCAACCCTTGTGGATCACGCTCGTTCATACCTTGAACTGTGGCGTTTAATTCCTCATCCCCTACCTCCGCTGGAACCCTTGCCACTGGAATGGCGGTCGGGATTGTATCACCAGTAGAGGCCCTCGTCATTGGAACGACAGTAGGAATATCGTCATGAGGAGAAGAACTCCCAATGGACATCTCATCTATCTCCCTCACTTAATCATCTACAACATTATCCACCATTGTTGTTATTCTGCTTTTGAAGATGAAGCTTTCAAATGAAAGATCAGTGTGAAAGAGGAATTATGGTACAATTTCAGCAACGGAAAAGGGGTTCCTCACTTGAAGCTATCACTCGAACGCAACCTAAATCTAGGGTTAACACAAGTAAAATCAGAAGATTTACCTAAGAATCGAAGAAAAACTTGCTAAAGAATCACAAGAAATTGCAGAGAGTTGTTGGGGTTTTGCTGCTATCTTGCTTGAGAAGTTTGAATGCGCAAAGAAGATATAAAGTCTTCTAAACCTCTATTTATAGGGGAAGGATTTACATTGATTAGGGTTTGGGGATTTGAAAAGTAATCATTTCCCGCCTTGGAAAACTCCCACTTTTGGTAACCGCCCCATGCTTCCCGGAGTACACGCGCCCACGTTGCTCCACCGCATTAAATGCGATGGGACTTCATTTATGGCTATGTCAGAAAGTGTCCGTTACTGAAGACGGACAGTCACTCTGTTTTAGAAATTTGACCTTCGGGTACTCCAAAATTCAAGGCTCGCTTCTCTGAAATTCTACAGTACGCTCAAGCGCTACTATAGAATTTGGGGGGCAAAATGATGGGACCCAAAATCACACTCGAACATAAAGCTTGGACGCTCGCATTACAGGGCTCGCGGACCAAACCAGCCCATTCACTATTCGAGCTAGGGGTTCAAGCTGTCAAACCCGACTTAAGATTCCATAGTTGTCTGATTCCATAGTGTTTACATTTATGTGTGCATGTCTTAAAACTCCCTCAGTCCATAAAGCTTTCAGAGTTTTATCATTAAGGATTAATGACACATGAAACAAACCCTAATCTAAGTTGGATTATAAATTACTCCAAGTCGATAAGTCCAACAAACAGTGGGAGCGTTGATCAGACTCGATTGGAGCTGACTTGTGTGATTGCATCCTTAAGATGGAACCATCTTGTTTCATGGGATGACAATGTGTATGGTGAATGCGTACGTAATACAAGAAAGTGCTCATTAATAGGATAAGTACGCTGAGGTTCCCCCCATTAGAACATTCCTAAATGGGAAAGAAAGTTTTCACTTTTAGGAGTAAAAACTTCCAGATTAGGAAATATCTCACAGGTTAACGGCGCGATCCATTAATCCTTAGACTTAAGATTCCATAGTTGTCTGATGTGAGTTAACTAGGCAATCTTAGATATAGGTCTAAAAGGGTGTCACTCGAGAGTAGAGACACCTGAATTATTACTTATGTTAGGATTGCAAAATTTACACATGAAGGCATGTGAGAATAAACAAAGGACCTATGCTTGCCTAAAGTAAGAAGATCTCCTATTGCCTAAGTTTTTCGTATTCCATATTGGAGTCCTTGGTTAAGGAAGTTGGATCGAGATCAAGAAAGGATTTTCTTGGATCGAGATCGAATAGGTATGAGATAAATTTTAGCTTGAAGATTAATATTATTAGTCTAATTATTCCCATATCCTAGATAAATTAAGAGATAGAATGGTAGGAGGAGCATATTTCACGATTTGTCATTGACTGAAAGGTTCTTTCGAGTGATTTGTTATTCAGTTAGGGGTCACACACCTATTGCTAGACTATGGCCGTGTGATCAGTGAGCTGATTAATTAATAGGAGTATTAATTAATTAGGGTCACTGTTAACCTAACCAAATAATGAACCTAAATGGTCACACATAAATATCGGGTCAACGAGCGTATAGGCTTGTTTGATTAATCAAATTGATCGAACCGGCTATAGGCAAGGTCCATATAATTAGCAGAAATTTGAGAGCCAGTTCGATTAATGGGTTAAAATTAATTCTCTAATTAATTATAAATCCCAAATGTAATCAATGGGTTAAAAATAATTCTCTAATTAATTTGATTGTTTATGAACTTGATGTGCTTTTATAATTACACTCAATTTATATAATAAATTTAATTATTTTTCCTGTTAATTTTAAATATCTCCATTAATAATATATATACATGGATGAATTGAATACGTTTCGACTTTAACAATTTATTTTAATTTGGTAAATATAAGTCTTAATAATTTTGGATAACTTTAATTTATATATTAGTATTTTTATATTTTTGGTATTCAATGGAGTTAATAATAATTAAACTAAATAATTTATAGTTTTTTTATTTCTTTTATGGTTTGAGAAAATACAAGATGATTATACTCAAATAGATCAAATTTAGTTTAAGGGTATTTTAGTTTATTTATAAATTTTGGCCTAAAATTATGAGAAAAAAAAACTGAAATGATGAATTTAAAGTAAAATAAAAACATGAGGACTATTTTGGATTTGTACTTAAAACATAGGGGTGAATACGGATTTTTTTCTTTTTGTATCCCCAACTTAAGTAGTGATTCAGGTATCTCAAGCGACACCCTTTTAGACTTATATCCAAGACTACCTAGTTTGGTCACACAAGACATCAATGAAATCTCAAGTCAAATGATTAATTACTCATGCCATTGACCTGTGAGATGTTTTCTAATTTGAAGTGGAAACTTCCTTTCACATTTTAGGAATCTTCTCACGCAGGAAACCTTAGTATACCCCGTTCCCATAACAAGCACCCTCATGTATTGTGTATACATCAACTATGCACTTTACACCCCATGAAACAGGATGATCCTTCTTAAGGATGCAATCCCACAAGCAAGTATTAATCAGGCCTAACTGATACTCCCACAGTTTGTTGGACTCATCGACTTGGAGTGGTTTCTAATCCGACTTGAGTTAGGGCTTGTTTCATGTGTCATTCACCTAATAATAAAGTCTCTAACAGCCTTATGGATTAGAAGAGTTCAAATATATGAGCACATAATGGAACCAAACAAAATATGTATTGCATACAAAGAAGTGTTTGCCTATGATATTAATCAGTCAAATATTATTCAAAGATAGTTTGTGATACAAGGAAAGTCCCTAAGTAGATCACGTCTAATAGACCTTTTGGGCACTATTCCTAACAGGCGATGGATAGGCCACAGTTAAAGGGGTTACCTCGACTATGCTCCCTCTTGGAGGCTCGGGGAGACGTACCTCCTGATTATTGTTAGCAGCATCCAAGCCCTCCGCTCAGCATAGTCTGTGTAACGCCTGAACACGTGACGCCACATCCCCCACACTAAGACCCGACCCGCATATGAAATGGATAATCCATACACGTGCCAGATCAGAGAGAACGGGGACATAACTCACTCACTATGCTAGGCGGGAGCTAACTTTTGAAAAGAAATAAGCAATAAAGGAAACAATAGTAGGGTAAAGATACATGAGTGGAAGCCTTATCATAATCCTAGCATAAGTAGTGAACTCACAAGCTCTAACTAAAGCAATAAAGAACTTTGAATTTCAAAAAATTACAATAAATGGCTGACACGACCTAACAATTAAACAATTAAGCGCTCACAAGCGTTAAAAAAATCATAAAGAACAATTAAATGATAATGGTAACTATCCTAGGATGGGAATTGAACTTCAAAGGTCATCGAGAGTAGTTATCTTCGAGTATAGGGCAGATTCTGGAACGGTTAAGGATAGTAGAATTGAACCTAGCACAGGGATAAATGTTCTAACAATATACGGGAGAAGTCAGAGCTCAGTTAGTTAAAAGAGTTGGTCGTACTGAGAGAAGATTTATAGGTGATGATGCGGGACCAAAGAAGATAGTGACCGTTATTTCTAAAGGTTTATTGGAATTCCAAGAACTACACCAAATTGAAGAAGGTAATCAGGGGATAAGAGTTAGACTAAAATTGAGAATAGGATCAAGCGGAGGTTTATCTTCTTCTCAATGAGACATATTCTAAAGACATTAAAGACAAGTCAAGAACCAAGCCAGCTTTTGGGTCAGACTATACATTGGGCAATGAAGTTACCAACTTCAAATTCTATTACTACGGTAAACGGTACATCAAACATCCATGACATATGCATACATACAACTTTAATTTTAATGGTTTCATGATGCTACGTGTACTGATCATTAATAGTATTAACTGCTTTTGAATGAATGATGATTGATGTAATTAATAATTTTTACCTGCTTCTTGTGTGACTGTTTTCTGATGTATCTGTACTTTGTGTTGTGGTACTTCTTATATGCCGAGAAGTGTTGGATCCTTTCGAGTAGTATTCGGGAAAATTGAAATTTTCCTGAATTTAGGAGTTTGAGTCTTTCTTAAACTTAGTTGTCCGAAGAACGTTGTTCTCTTGGATTTAGGTGCTTGGGAGTATTGGAGACTCTCTTATATTGTTGTTCGAGAGATGGGGTTCTCTCATTTCTTATGAGAGACAAGGTTCTCTCATTGTTGTTTGAGAGATGGGGTTCTCTCGTTGCTTATGAGAGATGGGGTTCTCTCATTGTTGTTCGAAAGACAGGGTTCTTTCGTCGTTGCTTGCTACCTATTTAGCTTGCCTCTGGCGGCAACTTAGAATCTCGGGTGTTTAGGTTTTTGGTGAGTCAAGGTCCGTAATTGAGCGAAACGTTCATGAAACATCTACGGAGATCCCTGACGCTTCTTGAGGATGATTCGAGTATCAACATCAAATCGTGATCATGGTGCATTGAAGACCCCTTTGTTGCTTGAAGATCTAACCCGAACTAATTCCTATCGGGGACTTGCTAACCCCATGTGGGATGAAAACGGAAAAGTTTTGCTTAGAGTCCAGAAGTCGAGGCAATGGAACTGAGGACAGGTCCCCCTTAAGGATGTAGTGCCCGAGCGCATGATGCCACATCCCCCGCATCACGAATTTATCGAGATAGGGACGAAAAATCCTGTGCATCATGTCCATAAAAGTTGCTGGGGTATTAGTTAACCCAAACGACTTTACTACGAACTCGTAATGCCCATACGGGGTGTTAAATCCCATCTTAGGAATATCTTCTTCCTAGGTTTTCAATTGATCGTATCCTTGTCTCAAACCAAGCTTCGAATACACCTTAGATCCTTGCAAAAGATCAAACAAATCTTCCATGTGAGGCAATGTATAGTTATTCTTCACAGTCATCCGACTGAACTCTCAGTAATCGATGCACATTCTTAAAGTTTCATCGTTCTTTTTAACAAAGAGAACCGGTGCACCCCAAGGTGAAGAACTCGATCGGATGTAACCATTCTTGAGAAGTTCTTCAGGCTGAACCTTCCACTCTTTCAGCTCGGCCGGAGCCATACAGTAGGGAGTCTTAAAGTAGGGCTCTGCTCCTGGATATAAATCTATCATAAACTCGATCTCCTGATCTGGTGGCAAAGAACCCAGATTCTCAGGGAAAACATCGGGATAGTCCTTTACAACTTCTGTCTCCTCGAATTGTGTTTGATCTTTCGGCTTGTTGAGGAGGTAAGCAATGTATCTTGTGGCTCCATCTCTCACTAACTAGTGAGCTTTTGTAAAAGACAAGAGTGGTTCAGTCTTTGATCCACTCCCTATTATCACTTCTACACCCAACAGAGCTCTCTTAGCAAAACAATCAACCATAGCACGGTGTTTGAACAACCAATCTATTTCCAGGATGGCTCCATACTTAGTCAACGATATCACGATGAAGTCCGCTAGGTAGTCTCTGCCTTCTAAACTCACCACATAATCTCGGACCACCCCATCTGTCTCAAAGTTCCCCCCGAGAGGAGAACTAATCACTTAATAAACATCCAAGCAAATAACAAGCAAGCACAGAGTAGCACTAAGTCCACACGAGATAAACGAATGTATGGTTCCAGGATCAAAAAGTGCGTGTATGTTCATGTTATGTATACATATGTTACCTTTCACCACGGCTGTAGGGTCTGCCTCAACATCCTTCTCCTCGCCCTCAAGGGCATAGGTATGAGCCTAGATCATAGGCCTCTGGGCTCCAGGTTGATATCCCAGAGTCTTGTCAGGACAAGCTTTAGCCAGGTGATTCCCTTTCCCGCGAATAAAGCGTAAACCCAACCTCTTTTGGAAATTGAGATAAGTGTAAGTAGGTCCTCCACGATAAATGCATGGTGGCTTATCTTGTCATGTCCCAGATGAAGCTAGTAAAGATGGTGGTGCCTGTGGAGCTAGTCCTATAGTATGGAGCTTCTTATTTGAACCCTTGAATGGTTGAGTAGCATAAGTGATAGGTCTCTTGCCCGTTCCCGAACCTGATCCTGATACTTGTCCCACCTGTGATCAAGAAATGGGATCCTTCTTCTTGTACTCTTCCTCCTGAACCATGGCCCGTTGCACTGTATCCGCGAAAGACTCAAAGTTATACCCAACATGCCCATGTCTTAGGTCCTCCCACAACCCATCTATGAACCTTCTCGCTTTTCTCTTTTCATCTCTGATAATGTGATGAGCATATTTTCCAAGAAGACTAAACATGGAAAGATATTGATCTACCGTACGTGTAGCACCCGAGCGCAAGGTACCACATCCTCCGCACCGAGACCCCACCCGAATATGAAATAGATAATCCATACTCAAGCTAGATCACGGCGAACGGGGACATACACACACTCTATGCTAGGCGGGACTAACCCTTAAACCAAGAAATACAAGAATAGACAATAAAGCGGAAGCATAAATAACATATAAGCTGTACATTGAGCATCACGCTCCAAAAGAATATATCATAAGTCACATGCCTAAAAGGCCCAAAATATACAATTCCCCAAGTCATAGATAAAATACCAAGACCATAAGTATGAGTATGCAAGTGTAAACAAAATATACAAGAGCTAGAAGCAAATGCAAGACTCTAGACTCGAATTCCCGCCTAGCTCCCCTTACACCTGCACAACAAAAACTGAGAACAATCCGGGTTCAGTCCAAAGGGGACTGGTGGGTAAAGAAAACAGGGCATAAATATAGATAAAACGATAATTAAACAAGTACATGCAAGCCATAATCCCAAATGAGGTTTTCAAAACATTTCTCAAGTGAGTGAAATAAGGAAATCATCAATCGGGATTATAACACTCAAATTCATTAGGTCTTTAGTGGCCCGACGAGTGGGCGTGCATTATCTCCAACCAACACCTTGTGTATTTCATTAAAACATTCATTCAATCGTTCTTTTCATGCATACTATTCTTTTGTGCACATACATAACATATACTCCTTCTTCCTCCGGGTTGGTGGACGGGTTTGCAAGACCCGACCACCCATGCATTGACCAAAAAGGGTTACATGACTCCCCAGATGGCACTCAACGTCCATTCCTCGCTAACTCCTAACGAGGTCCTGTTACGTCGTTAGATTGGTGGGATTAGTGAAAGGGATCACCGTCGGCCCATGCCTCCCCGGATAGCCTCTAGCACTAAGTCCCTGGGCCCCATTCTGTGCATTCGATCATTTCTCGCCAAAACATTTAGGTAGGGTTCATAAAAGAAGGGCTTTACGTTCAAAATCATAGACTCGGTAAAAAGGACTCTATATATATATAATTTTAGGCCGAAATCTTTACACATAAGAGGTATATAAGGTCATTTAACTAAGTAGAAGAGAAACCCACCTTCAAAGATAAAATAAAAGGAGTAGAAGCTTCAAGGATCGCCTTCACCTTCAACCGGACCCGGATCTGTGCAAACAAAGTGGTGTGAGACTCAAAATGACCAAATAAGACGTTCGGCAATAAAATGATCATGATATGAATGCATAAAAGATGATATTATGTAATGGACACGTTCATGTGCACTATTAATGTCTTAAAGACATATAAACATTCATTCCATTCTTTTCATGAAACGTTCAAATTTGTTAAAGTTCAACATCTCCATAAATCATACTAAATTAGTCCAAGAAATTCAAATAACGATCATAACACGTAGTATAACATGTATACGTATCATACAAGTCATTAAATAAGGAATAAATAGCAATTAGGGTTCAAACTTAAGAGCAAAGTCCATGCATGCGCACATTAGGAGCAAAGAAGACACATTGAAGCATAACTCGTAAAATATTCCACGAAAAATCATAAAATTTCATAACACTCAAGATAATACATGTTAGTATAGCATAGAAGTCATAAAAGATGTGGAGGAATATAAAACAAGCGAAGAAAAACAAGAAAAAACGAAACCAGAGCAATAAAAAAAAACTGGACAGAATCCACCCCCATGGATTTTTCCAAAGGGAAAAATCCACCCCTATGGATCTGGTCCAGACCTACTGACTCAAATCCACCCCCGCGGATTTTTCCAAAGGACAAATCCACCCCCGTGGATTTGAGTCTGTAGCCAAAAAAAAGAAAGATACGCAGCAGAAAAATAGAGCAACACCACTCAATCTCCAACCAACATACTCAGGTAAGTTAAGATCACCAATATGCAAGAAAACCACTCCATAACAACACACAAACATGCTCCCAAAGTGTTGAAACATGATATGGAGGTAAGGATGATCATTTCATGTAAAAACTTCAAATATACATTAATGGTAACTCATGAATGCTTCAACTACCATCTAATACTTCACCATAAATGCAAAGAAGGTGTCATGGCAACCATATTCAAGCTTGGAATCAACCAAAACAACCAAGGAATGAAAGAGATCAACAAATTGGTATATAACCTAACTATTCATCCATATATCCAAAACCCCATCAATACATGATCAAAATTGGGGATGCAAAGCTTAAAATGACCCATATTGAATGTGTAACATGATCCTAAACTCACCTTGTGGATTGAATGGAGGAAAAATGGAGATTTGAGCTTGAATCTCCAAGGTGGGCAAGGGTTACGGGATTTTCTGGAGAGCAGGGCAAGTTTGGTTCATTTTGGGTTAGTTTCTGAGGTTGGTTCGGTATGGGGGTGTATGGGGAGATAGTGGGGTTAACTAGGGTCACATAGGTTCAAACCATGGTTAATTTGGTCAAGGTATGAGGGAGTTATGGCATTTTTGGCAATGTGTGGCAGATTTGGCTCCCATTGCGAGTTTCGGTTGAATTTCGGGGGTTCAAATGATATTAGAAAAATATAAGGCTAAGTTCATTGAACTTAAATTTTCGATACGAGTTCAAGGAAGTTGACGAAACTCGAATCCGAGTTTCCTAGTTCAAGATATCACGTACGGAACCAAAGGTGCGCTAATTTCCCGTTAGCCCCGTTTTGGTTCCAAATGCACAAAATAAATTCAAAACACAATCAAATAAATCCGAAAACATAAAACGAGCATATATTCATATGAAAGACACACATAAACCCAACATATTAAAATTCCACAAAGTTTCGAATTCATTAAATACGGAAACGGCACATAAACATTTAACGCATGCGCAAATATTCAAGAAATTCATATAATTTCAATTCAAATAGTTCAAATATTTAAAGAATTTCAAATAAGAATAAATATAAATCATATAATCAAGTAATTAAAATAATTTAAACGCGCACTTAAAGAGCACACAAGTCATACCTGAAAATCCGAAATAGCGGGGCGTCACAGTACGATTTTCTTGCTTTAAATTCATAAATTCTTACTCTTTTTGTTCCCTAACCACTTCGGGTACAGAAGCTTCCCGAAATTCTTTCTTAAAAACTTCCCAAGGTACTTCTTCTCTGACCTTATCTCCAACTTCAAACTCAAGATTCTTTCTTCGACCGTCAGCATAGCTCTTTTGTCGATCTTGAGCTGCCTTCATCTGTTGTTGAATTAATTGAACCTTCTCAATTGCATCTTGAATGACTTTAGAGGGTTTTTCTTTCTTCTCACCTCTTTTCACGCCTTCTTGTTTGGTCCATTTTCATTCTTCAAGATCAAAAAATAACGTAGACCTACACTTCCGGCCATAGAGAACTATTAGGAATAGTGCCCTAAAAGCCGATGTAGTAGTCTGCTTAATACTTTCCTTTTGTGAATCACAGACAATCTTTGAATAATAAACGAACTTAGACAACACTTCTTTATATGCTCTTGTCTGATTATATGTTTACTTTAGCTGTGCATGTATAAGAATTCCCCTAATCAATATAACTTATAGGACTCAACCATTTAGGTGAAATGGTTCATGAGACGAGCCCTAAATCACTTAAGTCATGATTAGAAATCACTCCAAGCCGATGAGTCCAAAAGACAGTGGGAGTGTCGCTTTGACTCACTTGAGGCTTGCTCGTGTGATCACGCCCTTAAGAAGGGCCACCTTGTTTCATGGGGTGTAAAGTGTATTGATTGATACGTGTGTGATACATGGGGGTGCTTACTTATTCTAAGTAGGTACACTGAGGTATCCCGTATGAGAAGATTCCTAAATGGGAAAGAAAGTTTCTATTTCTAGAAATAGAAACTTTCAGATTAGGAAATATCTTACGAGTCATTGTGTGAGTAGTCCTTAGACTTCAGATTCCATCGTTGATTTGTGGGATGACTCTGCAGTCTTAGGTGTGAGCTTTAAAGGGTGTCGCCTTAGACAACTGATTCAAAGCTTATGCTGGGGCTGCATAAGTGGCACATGGAAATATATGAGAATCGATAAAGGACCTACACTTGCAGTAGCAAGTTGATCTCTTATTGTGTAAGCCATTCATATGCCATCAAGGAGTCCTTGGCCAAGGCAGTGGATCAAGATATCAAGAAATGGATTTCTTGGATTGAGATCAAATGGATATGAAATGCACTTAACTTTAGGATCGAGATTATTAGGGTTCTAATTATTCCCTTGCCCTAGATCTTGATTGGGATATGTGATGTAGGAGGATTTTATCTCACATATGTCAATGACTTAAAGGTTCTTTCGAATTGAGATATTCTTATTCAGCTAGGGGTCACACACCTGTTGCTACACTATGGTAGTGTGATTTGTGGACTGATTAATTAATTGGGAATTAATTAATTATGGTCACTGCTGATTGAATTAAGAACATAGAGGGTCACACACAAATGCTCGATCACGAGGTTTAAGGCTTGAATCGGTTAAACTAGTTGATCGAACCAACAAAGTGTTGGCAAAGGGCCACACGTGTGCCACACGTGTGGGGCACCTATCTCGAGGTGACACGTGTCACTATGTGATAATTAAATAATTAATATTGATTAATTATTTAATGGACTTTGATTTAATTTTGAATTAATATTAAATTTCTAATTTGGAGATTTTAAGTCTAATAATTAATTAATTATGAATTAATTAATTATTAGCTTGAAGTTATTTATTATAAATAAATAAAGTTAATTAAAATATACAAGAGAGTTAGATATTATATTCTTCCTTGACAAGTTAGTCAAAAGGAGACTTTTGGTCAAAGTAAGAGTCTTTCTCTCCAAGCAAGAAATCTCTTACCAAAACGGTTTAGAAAACCTTGTCCAGCAAGACAAAGGGGTTCGAACCCCTTATGCTATAAATAAGTAGGGTTCGAACCCCATAAGGGATGATGATACACAATCTCCTTCTCCAAATTACTACACACAAACCCTGGAGTCTAAACACTAAACATAGAACTAACATCTTCCCTGCTTAGATCGTGATCGAGGTTGGTGTGGACTACTTCTCTAGAGGGCTGCTTTCGTGGAGTCTTGAAAGATTCAAAGGAGCTTGGGGACTTGCCGCTTGAAGAGCGTTTGTGGGCGGCTCAAACGTTTCAAGAAAGTGTCGATTTAAGTGAGTTTCTTGAAACCCTACGAATCTGGAAATAGGAATTGCAAGATTCGATCTTCTATTGGGAAATTTTTTAAATTCCGCTGTGCCTTTCTTTCGTGTTTTCCCAACAAGTAGTATCAGAGCCACCTTACAAGGCCTATTTCTGATTCGTTTTTGTATTACGAATTTGGTAGAAATTCTTAGATTTAGATATGATTAAGTATTCATGAGTTTTTTAGAAATCTAAGAAAAATTGAATCTGTGTTTTTTTTTCCCTAATATTTTCTGAAAATCTTGATTAGAACTATTTTGAATCAAATTTGGTTAAATCGTGTTTTAATTTCTGGATTGAATTGGGTTGTTGAGAAACTTGTAATACGAAATTGAGATGCCATATGAAAACGTGAACCTAGGCGTGCTAAAGTGTCGCACGCCTAGGCCGTGGGCCACTGCCGCACAGTAGTTCCGAAATCGAGCGGGACTGTCCGCACGTAACTTCTTCAACCGTTTGGCAGTCCTCACCCGCCTGCTCCCGCAACCGCACGGGATCATCCGCACGCCCCTCTCGCAACCGTGCGGGAGCGCCTGCCCACGCCGCCCGACTGTCACCTGCCATCGGCGCATGCTGGCAGCAACTGCTATCGACTGTGCGCGACGCTGGCGTGCGCACCTAGCGCACGTGGCCGCGCAGCGTGCGGGTGATGCTCACATCGTTCCGGACCGTCCTTTCGAGATCTCGTTTTTCGTATTTCTGTCCGAAAAATCCCGATTTAATTTTACCCTTTTAAAATCTGTTTTATTAAATTAAAATTATTTTATAATATTTGATTAAATTGGGATTTTGTTATGTTAAACGGATTTAATTTTTGGAAAAATAACACTCATTATTTTTTGAAATATTGATAGGGTTAAAATTATTAATTTTCAGAAATTAATTGGAATTTTATTGATTTAGTATTTCTTGGATTATATTGAAAAGGCTCATGAACACGAATTGCATCTAAGTCGTGTTTTAAGCTATTAGAGCTTAAAGCGAGAATTTTAATTTATTGGTAAATTTAAATTCTTGTAATTTATGCATATTAGGTGATCATGGGTTTTAGTCTTGTGATGTTTTAATTTATGCACATGAATGGTTTAAATTGGGGTTGGAGCCCCATAGTTGCATTTTTCAATTGGGGTCAGTGCCCCACTTATGTGCGTACTGTTATGTGTTTATTATATGTCTTTTCCATATTACTGTTTTTGAGGCCGGGGTATGTCCCGTGTATTTCTCTATGACCAATATGAAGATTGAGCCATATTATTTTATTCAATGAGAGTAGATTATAGGAAAGTGAGGTTTTCTATTTTACTTTGAAGATTTACACCCATGGAGTAAGATGGATCCACACAACAATTAACATGGAGGCCATAAAGTGAAGACCCCTCAAATTGTTAGGGAGGGTTTCTATTATTGTAATAGATAGGGCATCGTTTTATTTTCAATTCCCTTATGTGATTTAAATTGTCTTATGTAGCATGTATGTTAGAACTTGTGATTGTGGAGTGGCACCCACATATCACGCATAAGATAGGTAGAACCCATGATCATCACATGTTAGTATCATGCTAGGACATGTTATCTGCTATGTGCTTATGTGAAATGCATTTAAGTTGTATTTGCATTAATCAAGACTAATTAAAATGGATAACATATATGTTGGTGAGGTCGAACCGGACAACTCTCTGGTTAAATCGAATATTCTCTTAAAATATTAAGCTAATTTCGAAAATAGGTGTTTAATTCGAGGTGCAAACTTTGAATTAAATTCCTAGTATTCCATCAATAGGATTTAGGTTTACTAGGGGAAGCTAGTTGCTGTCCATGAGTCGTGGGGTGACTATGTGAAACCTATTAGTTCTTAGTTTCCTAATTGATTATTCTAAATGATCAATATTTCATGATCGATTTTGGGGAGGGCGATGGCTGCGAGTTATGGGTCGTTCGAACAAAGTTTTGATCATGATCTTATGATTGATGGGTCTAGCTTAACGCCTAACTAAATATGGGTGTCACACGAGTCGTGCGTCCATATTGAAAGATAGGTGATGCAAAAACATTACGAAGAATTTCACTGAGTTAGAATTGGTAAGTTATACCTACCTTAGGCTTTATTTAGAATGGCCACGAGTCGTAGGTTCGAGGTAAAGTGCTTAGGATCTTAGTACCCATTGGGAAAACAAGTTTCCTCTAAGATCTTTAGGGAATTATAGATCTCTAAAAATAGTGGCAGCAACATGGATTAAAGACCTAATCTCATGTATATCGTTATTATTCAGCATGCTCACTTATTTCTCTGTTTTTCCATTTAGGTCGTAGATTTTTTGATTCTCTACGTGTTTTGAAATGGCAACCAAAAACCTCTAGTATCGATCCTCGAGTCAAACAAGTTGACTGGTCCCAACTATTGTGATTGGCTTAGGAATCTAAAAATCGTTCTAGATTCCGAGAAGAGAACTTATGTTGTCTACGAGGCGAAGCCCGTTCCCGAAGGGGAAGCTCCGACTCGGGCTGAGCGGGATGTGATCCAGAAGTGAAAGGATGATAATCTCCAAGCCCGTTGTTTCATGGTAGCTAACATGTTTCCGGACATACAAAGACAGCATGAATCAATGGAATTCTCTTGGGAGATTTACAACCACTTAGAGCAACTTTACCGTCTTCATGAGCGTGTTACAAGGTATAACACCTCAAAAGAATTGTTCCATTTGAGAATGAGGGAAGGTACAAGTGTACATGAATATGGACTCAAGTTTCTAGCTCTTACGGAGAAACTTACTTCCATGGACATGCCACTGAGAGATGAACTTTCGATGGATTTGTTGCTAGCCTTGCCCCCACCATCATTCAGCCCTTTTGTCCTTAACTTCAACATGAATCATGCAAATACTAGTGTAGGTGAGCTGATTAGTTAGCTTGTGACTGCTGAAAGCACGATCAAGAAGGACAATAAGGTTATGATGGTCACGGCTCCATCTTCTTCTAAGCCTTCTAAAGGCAAGGGCAAGAAAACCCAAAAGAAGAAGAAGTCCCTTAGGCCCAATGGAGGCATCACGAAGGGAAAACCCCAAAAGAAGAAACGTGATCAAAAAGAGGATGTTTGTTTCCATTGTGGCAAATCGGGGCATTGGAGGAGAAACTGCCAAGAGTACAAGGCTACTCTAAAGAAAGGTATGTTTCTCGTTGAAGTAAATCTTTTTATTAATTCTAACTCTTGGGTACTTGATACCGGTTGTGGATCTCATATCTGTAATGATGTACAGATGCTAAGTGAGGTTCGAAAACTTAAAGGAGGAGAATGTGTCTTGAAGATTAGATATGGCTCAACCGTTGAGGCTTAAGCTTTAGGCATAATTAGATTAGATTTAGGTCGTTTTGAATTAGTTTTAAATAAAGTCCTTTTTGTACCAGACATTATTTGTAATATTATTTCAGTTCCAATACTTGATTGTGAAGGCTATGAAATTAATATTAAGAATGGCAACCTTTTCCTTAAAAAGAATAATTTTTCAATACATCTTGGTACATTAAACAATTGACTTTATCTAACTCAAAACACTAATATTTTGAATATGCAACGAGAAACAAAACGTAAGAGAGATGACGAAGTCTCAGCATCTTTGTGGCACGCTAGAATAAGACATATTTCCAAGAACAAAATTAGCAAGTTAACTACCTTAGGAACATTCTCTGAAAATGACCTTAAACAGTTAACTTCTTGTGAATCCGGTCTCAAAGGAAAGATATCCAAACTCCTTTCAAAGGGAGTGTTGATCGAGCCACTAAGACCTTGGATTTGATCCATTCTGATGTTTGTGGACCGCATAGTATAAGCACTTGGAACTGTAGCACCCCAAACGGGGGGGCACCACACCCCCGCACTATAACCCGACACGTGTACGAAACGGAACACGCACCAAGTCACAGCGAACGAGGTGACACACGAAAAACCAACCTAAGCTAGACGGTACCTAAACCCTGTACAAATGAAAATATGCAAAACTTGAATGCGGAAGCGACACAAAATAAAAATTATCAAAAACTTGAATCAACAATCATAATTCATATGTTCCAGAAAGTAAATAAACATCAAATAAACGGGTTCAACTAAGAAGGAAACCTGTCCTAACCTGTCCCGAATAACATGCGACAATAACGGGTTCAACTAATCCAAGCCCTGTCCTAACCTGTCCCGAATTACATACATTCAAACTAGAAATGCAAACCTGTACGGAATATATATTATACAAAATTTCAAACAAAATTCGGAGCAAAGTACTTAACAAAATCAAACAGACCGACACCGACTCAACAGACACGACACACAGCCGCCTAGCTCAAACTCCAAGAACCTGAACCTGCACTAAAAACATAAAGGGGGAGGGGTTAGTCCAAAGACTGAGCGAGGGGCTAACACACACACACTATACATATACATAGAGCACAACACATAATGTATTTAGAGTTCATGAACCGGGGCGTGGTTTCTGCAATCCAAAACATTTTCACGTGATAGTAGGTGTATAGGGAGATTGAAGCCTAAAGGCAAAATAATCAATTTTAGTTAATTATAAATCCACTCTCATTTCACAAACCCTTTAAATTCAAACAAAACTCGGTGGGAACGAGTTCAAACCAACCAAACTCCGTTCAAAACAAAGATCTAAATCAAAAGTAAAACATAATTCAGGATCAAACAAACATATCTCTCCTCCGGGTGATGGCAAGGTGGCACCACCCTGCCCATCGGTCAAACAGTATGGGTCGTGAGTTTCATGACGCTCACGCTCGAGGACTCCTTCCCCCACCAAGCCTCCTAGTGGGTTCAGGGGTGATCCTAAGTGTGGAGACCGCAATCCGGAGTAACCCGACGGCCCGATGCCGTCCCGAGGCTCCTTTGTACAAATCTCCGGGGCCCAGTTCAAATTGTTCAAAAGTTCTAAGTTCATAAGTTCAAAATTCATAACCCGCTACAAATAGACAGACATACATATTTCATGCATATAGTACTTATCATATCGTACGTACATATCACACACTGATCCCAAAATCATATCAAAATCAAAGCTAAGCATACATAGGCTCATACATAGCGTTTTATACTTTTCAAATCAAATCATATGACAAAACGGGCAGAATACGTACTTCGCACATATCTACATATACGTAAGGCCTACAAGTCGCATACATTCGAAAACGAGCCCGTTATAATAGGGTATAATTATATCCTAACCTCACCTGGTACCAAACAAAGCTGAAGACACAGTAAACGGTCCACCCCGGAACCTACAAGACCCACTCCAAGAGCACCTGTACCAAGCTGAACACAAAACAAGGGACTCAGACCCAAGTCCAAACAACCACCACAGAGACGCACGGTAATGCTCAACATGATAGTGGTATGCATAAGTGTCCATATTGTGCTTCTAATGTGGTGTCGTGGTCAAATTAGGCATATTAATGCCCAACTATTGCATACAACCTTAGTTTCATAAATATTACACAAACACCCCTTAGGCAGATTCATGAAGGTTTAGAAAAATTACATAAACATCCCCTAATGAGATTAAGATCCAATTAATCAACCAATCGTTGTTTAGCCTAGGCACAATTAATATTAAAAGATACATATATACACAAGAGGCACATAATCAATAGGCATAATCGAATTCAATACGAGAATAATACAATTATCAATTAATGTAATTCAATTAGTTACTAAAACTCCTAACTTATCTCCTACACCCAAGTTCTCAAGTAGATGCGAATGCTCGACTTATTAATTTTATACATATAATGCAAAGTGAACAATAGTAACATTTAGGCACGTTTGTGATTCATAATAATCGAAACTTTACATGCTCATCCATCACAAATTGATTCAAGCTTATTTAAACACATACAATCCTAGTTTCTAAATATTACGCTAACACCCCTTCAATTTAGACAATTAGCTCAATTCGACAAAACGGGATTCAAAGTGCAAATCAAAGCATCAACATATTTCACAATTCATTTAATACATGATTTCGTATACAAAGGAATACATTCGATCGAGCAATCAAGTCATTAACAATTAAATTACATTTAAAACAATTAAATCAAATAATCTCAAATACACAAAATAATTCGTAACAATTAAACCGAGCGTCCGATTAACGAACGGGAAGTGGCGTTGGACTCACCACAACGAGGTGGACAAACTGTCCGAAACCCACCGGAACGCCGCCACCGGAGCTGTCGGAATAGTGGTCGGCTGCCGCTCGACCTCCGCCAGAACGTGCGGAAAAATCCCGAAAAATCACCCGTGCAAGTACTCCTCGTGCCCGTTACAATTCCTCGATCAATTTCTGGAAATTCCAAGCCAATCGTCTCCAATTTCACATCCAAGAATACGAAAACCCCAAAATCTTCAAAATCAAATTTCTTCCACACCAGTGAACGAAAATCAAATCCGTAAAAGACATTATCTTACCCGTGACGAGGCCTTCGAAACGCCCAAGGTAATTGCCGAAAAATATCATCGGAGCTGCCTCCGTCGTTGAACCGCCGCTACACCGCCAATGGCCGGTTCTTGAACCAGGACCTACACGAACAGCTCGGCCTCGTCGAGTTAAGCAACTTCTCAGAAGGGTCCGACACCAAAAACTCGTCGAAGAAGCCCCAAATCGTCGCTGGCCACCGTTGCCACGCCGGAACCACCACCTACGGCCAAAATTTGATCAAATCAATACCGGAAATGAACTCAGGGGGTCGAAAAAGGGTAGGAACCACCAACCTTTGTCGGAAAAATTTGCCAGAACGCGGTGGAAAATGCCACTACAGTAACACGCGCCGCCACCGTGGCCCCGATGGCCACGCCTCCAACAGCCAAAGTTACGCCGGGATGTCCTCTTGCAAGGCCTGGGGCGCGAGTTCCAAAATCATCACCGGAAGCCGCCGCAAAAGGGCGGCGAAGTCGCGGTCCACCACTACCCGCCTGGCGCGACTGAAATTCGATGATATCTCTGCTGGAATTCATCGTTAGGTCAAAATCTTGGTGAGCTCTTCGAAATGGACTACTCATTCGTCGAAATCCGTCGAGAAAAGAGCGAGTTCCGGTTAATGTGTGTTTTCACACCTTCAGTGTGTGAGTGCGTTGTGAGGGAGAAGAGAGAAAGAGCCGAGAGAGAGAGAGAGAGAGAGAGAGAGAGAGCTGATTGGTTTGGCACGTTTAACGAGGATCCGGGTATTTTATCCCGGTCATCGCACGTAGAACGATTAGGAGAAAGGGCTAACGACGTCAGAATTGGGCAAACTTAGAGTTTACGGACTCCTTTCGATGCCCCGGACGCGTTGAAGGGGTCAAAATGGTCAAAATCTTGATCGAACGAGAAGTGACCAAAAAACCCCTAAAAAGAGAAAATCACAAACAAGCCCTTAAACTCTTAAAGAGTTCAAAATAGGGCCACACAAAGCACAAGATCACATAATTATACACATAAGGAAGTCGAAAGGTGGCGTACCTTGTACGTCGGACGAGCGGGATGTTATAGAAACAATCATCAGTACTTCATAATCTTTACTAACGACTTTAGTCATTATGGTTATGTGTACTTAACGAAGTACAAATCTGAGGCTTTTGAGAAATTCTTAGAATTTCAAAAGGAGGTTGAGAGCCAAACTGGTCACAAGATAAAGACCCTTCGATCTGATTGAGGTGGCGAGTATCTTAGTGAATAATTTCTTAGTCATCTTAGAGATAATGGAATTATCTCTCAGTGGACTCCTTCGGGAACTCCTCAGCTTAATGGAGTTTCTGAGAGAAGGAATCGAACCCCACTTGATATGGTTCGTTCCATAATGAGTTTCACTGACTTACCACCTTCTTTATGGGGTTATGCTCTAGAAAGTGCAGCCAAAATTTTGAATCTTGTTCCTTCCAAATCAGTCCCTAAAACGCCCCATGAAATGTGGCATGGTAAAATCCCTAGTTATTCTTACTTAAGAATTTGGGGTTGTCCTGTTTATGTGAAGAGGACAGCGGGAGATAAGTTAGAAGCTCATTCTAACTTATGCTACTTTGTTGGCTATCCGAAGGAATCCATAGGATACTACGTTTATGATCAAACTGAACAAAAGGTGTTTGTTTCTAGAAATGCAACTTTTCTTGAGGAATCGTTCCTAGAAGAAAAGAAAGGCAAGATCACAGAACTCGAAGAAATTTGAGACACTCCCACGCCACATTCAGAAGACACGTCCCATTCTGATATCCTACAACCAATCACGAACTTCGATACATGTGAAAATCCTCCTCCGAGGCGTTCTGTACATATTCCTAGATAGCTTGAGAGATGGTATGGATTTCTCCATGAAATCTCTCAAGAGAAAAACGATCCTTTAACTTATGAGGAGGCACTATCAGATCCGGATTCTGAACAGTGGAAACAAGCCATGAAATCCAAAATTGACTCCATGTACTCCAACCAAGTTTGGACCTTGGTAGATTTACCTGATGGGGTAAAACTCATAGGGTGCAAATGGATCTTTAAGAGAAAGCTTGGAGTAGATGGAAACGTTGCAGCCTACAAGGCAAGACTTGTTGCAAAAGAATTCACTCAAAGGCGCGACGTGGACTTTGATGAAACCTTTTCACCAGTCGTAATGCAAAAGTCTATTCGGATCATGCTTGCCATAACTGCATATTATGACTACGAGATATGGCCAATGGATGTGAAAATTACCTTTCTCAATGGAGACATTTATAAAGACATTTATATGGATCAACCCATAGGTTTCACATTCAGTGGGGGTGAGCAAAAGGTTTGCAAACTCCAAAGATCAATCTACGGATTGAAACAGGCTTCTAGGAATTGGAGTATTTGTTTTGATGAAGCAGTCAAAGTGTTTGGTTTCGTTCAAAATTCAAATGAACCCTGCATGTATAGAAAGAAATTGGAGACTTCAGTGCAATTCTTGGTACTTTATGACATTCTTCTAATTGGGAATTCGAAGGATGACATAAAAGTTACCAAATCAAGGTTATCGAACCAAATCAAGATGAAAGATCTTGGTAATGTGTCCTATATTCTCGGCATAAAGATCTATAGGGATAGATCTAAAAGATTAATAGGACTATCACAGTCGATGTACATAGACAAAGTGCTGAAATGGTTCAGCATGGAGGATACGAAGAACAAGGTTCTTCCCATGAGTGTAGGAACATGTCTTTCTAAGAAGATGTGTCCTAAGACAAATCTTGAGAAAGAAAGATTGACTCATGTACCTTATGCCTCGGCAATAGGTAGCATAATGTATGCAATGTTATGTACTCGACCGGATGTGGATTATGCACTTAGTATAACAAGTCGTTTCCAATTGGACTCTGGAGAAGGTCACTGGACTGCTGTAAAGAACATCCTAAAGTACTTGCAAAATACTAAGGATTTGTTCTTAGTATACGGAGGACAAAAAGATCTAGTAATCGAAGGATTCTGCGATGCAAGCTTTGCATCTGACTTAGATGATTTTAAGTCGATGTTAGGATACATTTTCTGCCTTAACGAAGGAGTAGTGAGTTGGAAAAGTTCCAAACAGACCACCACTGCAGATTCGACCACTGAGGCTGAATACTTAGCTGCAAACGATGCAGCTAAGGAAGGTGTTTAGATTAGAAACTTCATTCAAGAATTGAATGTCGTTCCTAGCATGAAAGATCCCATTACTGTTTTTTGTGACAACACAGGGGCGGTTACTCAACCAAGAGGACCAAGATCTTGTTGGAAAACACGAATCAGAAAGCAGCGGAATTTAAAAAATTTTCCCAACAAAAGGACCTTGAACTCGCAATCGTGTAACCAAATTCGTAAAGATAGAAAACTTACTTTTCTTTTATTCTTTCTTGAAGCGTTTCAAGCCACCCAAGAACGCTCTTCTCGCGGCTTGATCCCCTCTCCTTGGTAAAGCTCGAATCTTCAAACTTCTAACTTGAAGTCTCTAGAGAAAGTCCACCAACTTGATCACAATCTAACTAGTAAGGATGCTAGTTCTCTAGTTAGTGTTTAGGCTTAACCTAGGGTTTAATATAATCTTCGAGAAAGGAAGGTGTTCAACACATTAACCAAGAATTGTCAATTAGCTCTAAAGGGGAGCATAGGAAAGGGGAGGGGCGGCCGAACCTAGTCCTAATGGACAAAGGATTTGGTCCCTCTCTCTCCTATTACTTGATCATCAAGTATTTTCCAACTTTGACTTTGAATTCTAATTCTAGTCAACTTTTAAGAGAGCTAAAAATATCCAAACTATTTTTGGATAATTTTATACTTTATTTATTATAAAATAAATAACTTATTTTATCTAATTAATTAATTCATAATTAATTAACTAGATTATTTTCTCCAAAATTAGACTTTCTTTTTAATTCAAAATTAAACCAAAGTCTATTAAATAATTAACTAATTAATTATTTAATATATATATATATATATATATATATTCACGTGTGTGACACGTGTCACAAGGACACGTGTCACTCACGTGACCCACACGTGTGGAACCCTTTCGGCCCGATTAACTCGTTTAATCATTTTCAAGCCTCAACTCATGTAACCAAGTTGTTGTGTGTGACCCTCTAGGTTCTCAATTCAATTAGCAGTGACCCTAATTAATTAATTCACTAATTAATTAATCAGTCCACAGATTAAACGACCATAGTCTAGCAGCAAGTGTTTAACCCCTAGCTGAATTGGAATGTTCGGATTCGACAGAACCTTTAAGTCATTGATTCATGTGAGATACAATCCTCCTACTTACTATCTCTCAACCAAGATCTAGGGCAAGGGAATAATCAGAACCCTAATAATCCGGTCTTAAAGCTAAGTGCATTTCATATCCATTTGATCTCAATCCAAGAAACCCTTTTCTCGATGTCTTGATCTACTGCCTTGGCCAAGGACTCCATATGGCATATGAATGACTTACACAATAAGAGATCACCTTGCAAATGCAAGTGTAGGTCCTTTCTTGATTCTCATTCACTTTCATGAATCACTTGTGCAGCCCCAGCATAAGCCTTGAATCAGTTGTCTAAGGCGACACCCTTTAAAGCTTATACCAAAGACTACAAAGTTAACTCATAAAGTAACATGGAACCTCAAGTCTAAGGATCAATTAATCACATCAATGACTCGTGAGATATTTCCTAATCTGGAAGTTTCCATTTCCTGAAATAGAAACTTCCTTTCCCATTTAGGAATGTTCTCACACGGGGCACCTCAGTGAACTTACTTATTAAAGTAAGCACCCTCATGTATCATGCACGTATCAACTATACACTTTGCACCTCCATGAAACAAGGTGGTCCTTCTTAAGGGCGTGATCCCATAAGCAAGCCTTAGAGGAGTCAGGTTGACACTCCCACTGTCTGTAGGACTCATCGGCTTGGAGTATTTTACTAATCATGACTTATGTGATATAGGGCTCGTTTCATGAACCATTTCACCTAAATGGTAGAATCCTAAAGTCATCAGGATTAGGGGAGTTCTCATACATGCACAGCTAAAGTAAACGCATACCAAACAAGAGCATATAAAGAAGTGTTGCCTCAATTCGTTATTTCATTCAAAGATTGTCTGTGATTACAATAAGGAAAAGCACAAAGCGGATATACAATCGGCTTTCTAGGGCACTATTCCTAACAGATCTCACCAACGGGTCAAGCATATTATGAGGAAGTATCACCTAATCCGTGATATCATCAAACGAGGTGATGTGCAAATAGAGAGGGTCGCATCAGCAGAGAACGTGGTAGACACACTTACAAAACCCCTTTGTCGAGAAGCATTCGAACGTCATCTTGCGAAGATGGGACTTAGATTAGCTTTAGAATGGCTTTGATGGGTAAGTGGGAGCTTGTTAGGAATAGTGCCCTAAAAGCCGATGTAATAGTCTGCTTAGTACTTTCTTTTTGTGAATCACAGACAATCTTTGAATAATAAACGAACTTAGGCAACACTTCTTTATATGCTCTTGTCCGATTGTATGTTTACTTTAGCTGTACATGTATAAGAACTCCGTTATGATTAGAAATCACTCCAAGCCGATGAGTCCAAAAGACAGTAGGAGTTTCGCTTTGACTCGCTCGAGGCTTGCTCGTGTGATCACGCCCTTAAGAAGGACCACCTTGTTTCATGGGGTGTAAAGTGTATTGATTGATACGTGCGTGATACACGGGGGTGCTTACTTATTCTAAGTAGGTACACTGAGGTGTCCCATGTGAGAAGATTCCTAAATGGGAAAGGAAGTTTCTATTTTTGAAATTAGAAACTTCCAGATTAGAAAATATCTTACGAGTCATTGATGTAATAAGTAGTCCTTAGACTTGAGATTCCATCATTACTTTGTGGGATAACTCTGCAGCCTTAGGTGTGAGCTTTAAAGGGTGTTACCATAGACAACTGATTCAAAGCTTATGTTGGGGCTGTACAAGTGGCACATGGAAGTATATGAGAATCGATAAAGGACCTACACTTGCACTAGCAAGTTGATCTCTTTTTGTGTAAGTTATTCATATGCCATCAAGGAGTCCTTGGCCAAGGCAGTGGATCAAGATATCAATAAATGGGTTTCTTGGATTGAGATCAAATGGATAGGAAATGCACTTAACTTCAGGATCGAGATTATTAAGGTTCTAATTATTCCCTTGCCCTAGATCTTGATTGAGAGATGGGATGTAGAAGGATTTTATCTCACATATATCAATGACTTAAAGGTTCTTTCGAATTGAGATATTCTTATTCAGCTAGGGGTCACACACCTGTTGCTAGACTATGGTAGTGTGATTTGTGGACTAATTAATTAATTGGGAATTAATTAATTAGGGTCACTGCTAATTGAATTAAGAACCTAGAGGGTCACACACAAATGCCCGGTCACGAGGGTTAAAGCTTGAATCGATTAAACTAGTTATCGAACCAAAAAAGTGTTGGAAAGGGGCCACACGTATGGCACATGTGTGGGGCACGTGTCTCGAGGTGACACGTGTCACTATGTGATGGTCATTAAATAATTAATATTGATTAATTATTTAATGAACTTTGATTTAATTTTGAATTAATATTAAAGTTCTAATTTGGAGATTTTAAGTCTAATAAACAATTAATTATTAGCTTTAAGTTATTTATTATAAATAAATAAAGTTAATTAAAATATCTAAGAGAGTTAGATATTATATTCTTACTTGACAAGTTGATCAAAAGGAGACTTTTGGTCAAAATAAGAGTCTTTCTCTCCAAGCAAGAAATCTCTTACCAAAAGGGTTTAGGAAACCTTGTCCAACAAGACAAAGGGGTTCGAACCCCTTGTGCTATAAATAAGTAGGGTTCGAACCCCATAAGGGATGATGATACACAATCTCCTTCTCCAAATTACTACACACAAACCCTAGAGCCTAAACACTAAACATAGAACTAGCATCCTTCCTGTTTAGATCGTGATCGAGGTTGGTATGGACTACTTCTCTAGAGGGCTGCTTTCGTGGAGTCTTGAAAGATTCGAAGGAGCTTCGGGACTTGCCGCTTGAAGAGCTTTTGTGGGCGGCTCGAACGTGTTAAGAAAGCATCGATTTATGTGAGTTTCTTGAAACCCTACGAATCTGGAAATAGGAATTGCAAGATTCGATCTTCTTTCGGGAAAATTTTTAAATTCCGCTGAGCCTTTCTTTCATGTTTTCCCAATAAGAACTTCTTATGGTGCCATCTCTATTGAGGCTTGGTAGCTATTATTATAAGCAAACTTGATTAATGGCAACTGTTCATTCCACGAGCTCTGAAAATCCAGAGCATACTCCCTTAACATATCCTCGAGATACTTGATTAATCTCTCGGACTGTCCATCCGTCTGTGGATGAAAAGCAGTGCTGAAATGAAGTTTTAACCCCAAGTTCTGCTGAAGCTCTTCCCAAAATCTCGAAGTAAACCTTGGATCTCGATTCGACACAATACTAACTGGTACTCTATGAAGTTGAACAATTTCATCATAGTACTTCTTGGCTAGTTCGTTCACTTTGTCGGACATCCGAATGGCAAGAAAGTGTGATGACCTCGTCAATCGATCCACTATCACCCAAATTCTATCAAGACCACCTTTAACTCGTGGTAATCCCAAAACAAAGTCCATTGCTACCTGTTCTATAACGCCCCGGTTCCGGACGAGCAGGTAAGCACGCCACGTGTGAGTCTGTGAGCGTTAGGAATTTACTTTAATTCTCTAATTTATTCATTTCCTATATTTCATCCTAATTATATGAGAATTGCATTTCAACATATTTACGTAAAATTATATGAATTCATATCAAATTGAGAATCTATTGCATGACTTGAAAATGTTTGTTACGTGAAATAATTGCCAAACGTGATTTAGTTGTCAAATTGTCCCTATATGATCTTTCTTTTAAATTCAAGGACTAAATTGTATAAATATTTTCGAACTTGATTGTTCATTTTCCCAAACATGTCATCCTTAATTGCATGACTTATGAATTGAGGGATTAAGTTGCAATTTGAGATATTCATCAATTTCAAAAATGGTGAATCACGTAATATACATTCTTCATGCTTCGAAGTCCATTTTTCATCAAAATCATCCAACACTTTGCTTCCTTCCATTCTCGGTTCATCAAGAAGAAGAGAAAATTTTGGAAATCATCATCTTCAAGCTAAAATTTCCAAGGAATTTGCATATCTTGAAGCTCAATCATCTCCTTTTCCATCTCTTTTCATTCAAGACACATGTAAGCTTGATTAGGTGATCTTTTGATGATTTTAATGGAAGCTAGAGTTTAGTGATTTATGAAATAAATGGATTATTTGTGGGTTACTACATGAATACATGAATTTTTCATGGATTGATGCATGAATTCTTGAAGGGATTGAAGTTATATCATGAAACTTTGTGTGAAATTGAAAGTGATGATTCTTGATGATCATGGGTGCTTTTAGTGTTTATATGAAGTTTTATTGTAATATAAACATGTATGCATGTAAATGTCCAGAAAACTTGTATTTTGGTGCTTGAAAATTGTTGTTTTGGGTTGTTGTTGTTGTTGTTGGCCGAGACTCCCCTGTTTTCTGCTCTGTTTTTTTTCTGTTATTCTTGAAGGTCGCGGTCGCGACCGAAAATAGAATAAAATTGGTCGTGCCCGCGACCCACTCTCAGTTTTGGCGGAACAGCAAGTCGCGCCCGCGACTTGAAATACACATAAATCAGGTCGTGGCCACTACCTAATTTTGGCCAACTTTCGACTTCTTGAAAAATTGCACGAAAAATTCCTGAAAAATAAGGTCGCGTCCGCGACCCTTGTATAATCTGCCAAAATTTCAAATTTTCTCCTCTCGTTCCAATGCATTTATTGATCCCAAATTGTACTTATATGATCCATTTCATGCCAAAACATGATGTTTATATGCTACATTGAATATTACACGTCATCTTATTGCATTTTGCCGTTCATCATAATTAGTCCATTTTGAGTCGAGTTTCACGTACACATGTCTTTCTGGCACAGATCACGATCCCGGTAACGAGGAGGAGGCACCGTAGAGTGTATCCTTGGTCTTTTTTGTCACACAGGTGAGGTTTTGTTCTAGTTACATAGAACCTTTACAAACCCTATGTGAAGTTTTCGGTCAAAACGTATTATATTTATGAATATTCTTTCCAAATTATAAATTATTGCAAGCAAGCCATGAATGATCATGATTCAAGCATGTTTTGGCGAGTACCATGATTGCACTTTGGGCCAGAGGGTAGTGTATTGAGCCAACCGGGAAAGCAAGGGCTGACAGGTAACTCTTACACTATCCTCACCATTTTGGGATCACCCTTGAAGCCACCAGGAGGTTTGGTGGTGGAAGGAGTCCCGTGCGTGGGAGTCATGTTCCCGACGTACACCATGTCATTGATGGTTGGGCCTTGCAAACCCACCATCACCCGGAGGAAGAAGGGTTCATGAAATTGCTACTTGATCGCACTAATTGAATTGCATGATCACATGTTAATTAATAAAGCAAGCATGTATTTGTCCCGATTGGTGTAAAGGTTGGAGATTTTCCCTCACTCGCCTGGCCACGTATTGAATAAACTTGATAAAATGAATTGTTAAACTTGATAGTTGTAATCTCGGGCGAAGAATATTCTATTCTTGAACTTATGTTATTTTTATTCTAAAATCTCTACCCGAGGTTATAGCTTGCATGTTACTTGTGCTTATATATACTTATGCCCCTCACTCAGTCTTCGGTAGACTGACACCCTCACTTTTCAGGTACTCACAGTTGCGTGCTATGTGGGATGTCGAGTCATGTCTTTCATTCAGCTGAGTCTAGCATAGAATTTTTATGTTATTGATATTTTCGGATTATCGTGTTATGGTTTTGATACCTTTTGGAAACTTATGCATGTATAGTATGTGAGAGATGATAATGTATTGATATGTAAGCTAGAATATGATGAACTTTTGGATATTTGGTATATGATGATGAAATGATAGTGGTTCTGCTTCCGTTTTTGAATTTTCATGTTTTGGATTTAAATGAATTGGGGTCTAGTCCCGCCTAGCTAGATTGTTCTCGTATTGTTACCCGTTCACTGTACGTTTGGTTTATGTACGGATTATCCATTTCATATGTGGACCGAGCTATAGTGCGAGGGATGTAATGCCTTGACGTATAGGGTGCTACATGTCCCCTCTTCGACTCCGAACTAGGCAAAGCCTGAAGTAGCCCTGATGGCTTCTGATGTTTTGCTTTCAGCAACTGACAAGTCAAACATTGTCTTACATAATTAACCACATCCCTTTTCAGTCTGTTCCACCAATAATATTGCTTGAGGTCTTTATACATCTTGTTCCCTCCGGAATGTATAGAATAAGCTATCTTATGAGCTTCTTCAAGGATAACCCGTTTCAACTCTTCTGGCACAACAACACTGTTCTTGAACCTGAGAATTCCAGTATCATCAAACCCGAACGGACACTCTAGATCATCCCGAGCTTTCTCAGTTAACTTCTGAACCTCAGGATCACTTCTCTGTGCTTCAAACAACCGTTGCTTCAAGTCTGGCTGAATCGAGATATTAGAGATATGTGCCCTTAACTTGATTAGTTCTACTCGATCTCTAGTATCCATTTCTAAATTAGACATGCTAACCTTCATACTAAGTGCATCTGCAACCACGTTGGCTTTGTCGGGATGGTATCTGATTGTACAATCATAATCCTCGAGAAATTTCATCCAATGCCGTTAGCTCATGTTCAACTCCTTCTGCGAATAACAAGTACTAGAGACTCTTTTGGTCGGTAAAGATCTCGAACGAAACTCCGTAAAGATAGTGTCTCCACTTTGCTAAAGCAAAGATCACCGCTGCTAGTTCGAGATCATGCGTGGGATAGTTCTTCTTATTCTCTTTCAACTTTCTAGAGGCATAGGTAATTACTTTTTCGTGTTGCATCAAAACACAACCTAAACCTTCTTTTGAGGCATCTGTGTACACTGCAAATCCTTCGGTACCCTCGGGAAGTGCTAATACTGGTGCAGACGTTAACTTCTACTTTAAGAGTTGGAAACTCACCTCACACGCCTCATCCCACTCAAACTTAGCCTCTTTCTTTGTTAATCGGGTCAGAGGGGCAGTAATCTTTGAAAAATCTTTCACAAATCTTCGATAATAACCTCCCAGACCCAAGAAACTTCTAACTTCTGAGACATTCTTCGGACTCTGCCACTGTAAAATTGTCTAAACCATAGAAGGATCTACTTCTAGCCCTCTACTCGAGATAATTTAAGGATGTAGCGCCCGAGTTCGTGACGCCACATCCCCCGCACTAAGATCCGACCCGTATATGAAATGGATGATCCATACACGGCCAGATCAGAGCGAACGGGGACACAACTCACTCACTATGCTAGGTGGGAGCTAACTTTCAAAACTAAGTAAGCAATATACAGAAATAATACCAGAGTGAAGTAACATAAGCGGAAGCAATAATATTGCAAGAGTATAATCAATGAGCTCACAAGCTCGAATTAAAGCGATAAATACTACGAGCTTCAAACAATTCAAATAAATTGCTGACACGGCCTAACAATTAAACAATAAACGCTCAATAATCATGAATAACAATTTAATGACATGAATGTAAGTATGGAAGATAAGCTATACATGACTCCAAGACTCTACGGACTTGAATTCCCACCTAGCACTCCAAAACCTACAAGAGAAACTGAAAACAAATCGGGTTCAGTCTTTAAAGACTGGTGGGTATAAAACAGGACTTAATATAATAATAATACAGAAATTAAACACATACATGCAAGCTATAATCCCGTTCGAGGTTTTGAAACATTTCCCAAACGGGTGAGATAAAGAAAAACAATGCATGGGATTATAACAATCAATTCTTTCATTCATTACATTTATTAGGTCATTACGTGAACCCGACCAGTGCGCAAAATCTCCAACCTTCTCCTCGTGTGTGCATTATTCATTCAGTTATTAGCGACCACACAATATTCTTTCATGCATAATCGTTCGATAAATCAATCATTCATTCATGCATTCATTCATTCAATTACCCCTTTTTTCTCCGGTTCGTCGACGGACTCGGCCAAAGACCCATCCACCCATTCATTATGGCCAGTGAGGTTCATGACTCCCCAAAATCCCGATTCCCATTCCTTGCTAATCTTCTAACGAGGGTCGATAACATTGTAATTTGGTTGGAATTAGTGGACAGGATCACCGTCAACCCTTGCTTCCCCGGATAGCCACGTACACTAAGTCCCAGGGCCTCCATTAATCATTGTGATCACTGATCTCGCCAAACATTGGGTAGGGACGTTCATTTACAAAGAAAAAGGGTTAACGTGAAATCAATGACTCTTTGAAAAGACTTGATGTATATATATAGGCTTAAATCTTACACATATGGGATATATCAGGTCAATTATTAACTAATAGAAGAGAAACCCACTTGTTACACCTTACCGAACAATACCAAGAAGAAAGGAAGACTTGAAGATAACCTATGAACCTGGCATATCTCCGCCTTGGAAAAGATTGTACAAAAAGGCAACACGGTACATTCGTGAGATTCAAGACTCCAAATGAGCCATATATGACAGACGACAATGCATTAATGTGATATGACATGCATAAGAAATAATAATGTGCTATGAAGATGTTCATGTGCACAATTAATGCCACTTAGACACGTAAACGAGCTATTCATTCATTACACGAATAAATCGTACCCATTCATTGTCATTCGTTCATTCCATATCCTTTGTTCATTCAATATTCAATTTATAACACGTTATAATACATGTTAACAATGTATATGAATCAATTAGAGGTGAAAGGAATCCATTAAACACATAAAGAATGCAATGTTTGCAAAAAGAGTCATAATAGCATCTAAACTTTCATGCATAAAAGTCACGTTTATACTTCATAAATCAAGCCATAAAATTCATAAAATATCATAACACATCATTAAACAAGAATTTAGCAACATAGATACAAGTTTGAGGCAAAAGAGATCAATTTAATGATATATGGAAGTCAAGGAAGTGAAAGGAACACAAGGAAATGGATTTTGGTAAAAGCTGACAGTTTTTTCGTATGCTCAAGCTATAGGAAAATGGAGGTATCTCGAGTTTTAGAAGTTGGATTTTTTTGTTGGATATGAAACTAGACAAGAAGGTCTTGCCAACAATATATGGATTGAATTTTATTTCAAAGCGATGTGAAAATGGCGTAAGCTTGAAGTGGGACGAAAGCAGATTTTTGACGAAGTGGCGACACTAAAATGGATCGATTATATCTCACAGTCAAAGTATGATTTTAATGTGATTTATTGTAAACTTCAAGACGTTTTTGTGGTTAAAATTTTAGGTCAAATGGAGTTCATTTGGATAGGTAACGGCGAACAAAACTGTATATACATTCAGGCATGGGGAGACACCGGTGTGTCTCCGTGTCTCCCCTTAGTATATTTGCATACACGGTCGTGTCTCAGTACAGAAACAATTCTCCCATAGGCAAAAATGAGACACGGGGGTGTCTCAGGTCAGGAGATCACCCCTCCCCTTAAATTAGCTTGGAGACACGGAGGTGTCTCCCAATGCACAAAGACACACACACGGGCATGTCTTATGGCAGCAACCATTTTCCATCTTCTTTCTCCAGTTATTCACATAGGAAACAGGGCTCCTCATCCCCTGTTTATGGCAGCAACATGCAGCACAACCAACAACAGCAAAGGGACAAGGAAACGGACCACAACTCATGCAAAACTTAGGGAAAAACTCAAGTACAACTCCTTCTAAACAAGTTCAGCCAAAAATTACATAAAATCCAAACAAAAACCAAGTTTTCCAAGCTCAACACTCATGCTCATTAATGGTGATTCATAACTTATTCAACTACCAATTAATCCAAGCATTTAAAAGCAAGAAGGAAGCTATAAGGATCACATATCAAGTCTCAAAACTCAACAAGATGCAAGAATGATCATTTAATTTGATTTAAAGCTCAAACCCACACTGTTGATATCATTTCTCAAACTCCATGAATCCTTAACTCATAACATGATTTTTATGGAAGAAAAGAAGCATAAGAGTGAGAGGAATTCAAAACTTATCTTACCTTGAAGAGGGGATGAAGGATGATCAAGTCTTGAGCTCAAAAGATGGAAGAAAATGGCTATAGTTTTCTTGTTCTTAACAACTGCAGTAGTTTAAAGCTTATGGAGTGAAAGACATGAAAAGAATCAGCTAGAAATCTTAAGAAATAAGTCCAATATGGGTCACCAATTGAAAGAAACAGGTAGGGTAGGCTAAAAAGGGTCATTTGGTTGAAATTTGCTTCATCGGAGGTTCAAACAACATCAAAAAGTTACGAGGTCAGTTTCCTTGGCTCTGAATCGTCGAAAAAAGTCCAACGGCTAAGAAGGATCTTGAATCCGAGTTCCCGAACTCAAGATATTAGCAAAACAGTTCAAGGTGGCCTATTTTTCAAATAGGTCCCTAAACTTTTAAAAAGTGCCAAATAGGTCCAAGACCTATTTTTCAATCAAGTCCAATATTTTAAAAATCATACAATTACACCCCTAACACATTTATATCACATAATTTATGAAATTAGCATGATAAGGAATTAAATTCATATCATATAAATTTATAATTCATAGGAAATCAAATCATATAAACACTTAGAGCATTTTCTTGGTATTTTAGATTAAATAATTCATATAATTTCATATATGTTCATATAATTCATAGAATAAAAAATTAAATTACAAGAATATAAATCAATTAAAGTATGAAATTAAAGGCAATTAAGGAAAATAAACTCACACGGGACACGAACTTGAAATTAAAGGCAATTAAGGAAAATAAACTCACACGGGACACGAACTTACACGTTCGAAGACACGGGGCGTCACAGTTTGTGCATGTAGCTAGATCGGCCTGAGTGACAACGAATCGAGTAGGCTTGAGAGAGGGGGGGGGGGGGGAGGCAAAGACAGTCAAGGCACACAAGATGCAGCATCTTCAAGATGAACTGGGTCCCGACTTCCTCTAGCCCATTGTTGCGGTTTTCTTGGGTTAATTCGCCCCATCCTCTCCAAAGATTCTGCTACTTTTGCATACTCTAGGCATGCTTAGTTAATAGCTTTCTTTCTGAAAGTTTTCCATAAACGAAACCAAAATAATTGTGCTTGAAGTTGGTATGCTGAGGTGGCAGGGGAACTTGACCACGTACGCTCGAACACACATAAGCTTAGGGTTAAATTGAGGGAATGGGAGTTATACGCAGTTTTGGCACTCCGACTCTCAAGTCAAGTACTTACTCGAGAAAGAGGGAAAGTACTAGCGGTCTAAAGAACAGTAATTGGTTATCAGATGCCATAAATGTTGTAGGTACTTATAGAATCGGGAATAGTGCATGACATGTGTACAACACACCAATGGTGCATTAAATATTATGGTACGGTTGTTTAAGGGACAAAAGGAATGTCCACGTGTATCGGTGTCAAAGCCTTGCAAAGGTTGTCTGCCAGGGCTCCACTGAGAGGTCGATATTCCCTAGTCGAGCCTAACACTATACGGTTGATTGCCCAGCGTGGTCAAGCATGGCCTAAATGGGGAGATGTGCGGTCGTTTGAATCCCTAATCCTTAGACTATATGTGCCGGAGCAATGTGGTGGTTGAGTTGTCGATCGTGTGACTAAGAACAACGCCGACCTCCAACTAAACTGGGCGATGGTCGATCTATCATCAACTAGGAATGAGTAATTCGACTATGAGCTAGGGCTCATGTAGTTTAAGGAAGGCTGATGTGTCGCACCCACACTTATGTTTAGCCCTGCCACATGTTCGGCAAATAAATTGCCACATTATGCTAGTGGCGAATTGAAAACCAGCCATGTTAATACCTGGTCTTTTGTGATCACTAGTAAAAATAATGTGTATTGCACATTAAATACAAGGTTTATTTAATTATTTTTAATTATTAAATTAAATTATTTGAAATGTCAACATTTTAGAATAATTAGTCTTCAATTGAAAGTTAATTTTTTAATATAACTTTCAACTATACAAATAAAAAAATTATAGTTTCAAACTAACACTCCTCCTATAATGTACAGTCACATTAAAAATATTATTTTATTATGTCTTTGTGAGTTTGTATCGGATATTGTGTCATATCCCCCACCCCTTAAACGTAAAAATCTATTTGTATTATATCATATTTGTGTCCATACGTAATAGAAATAGACACCATCTCATAAATAAAAAATTATAAGGTATATTATAAAAATTAGTATGACAAAATAAGTTATATTTTTTTATTTATTTTTTATTTGACTCTATATAGTTAGTTTGATTTGTAAAATTCGTTTATCTTTTCTTTAAATTAAATGAGGTTTATTTCTAATTTTAAAGTTATCCTAATTTATTTTTAAGTTAGATTAAATAAGTATTTTTAAGGAATGTAATACTTTATAAGAGATATTTAGTGTTAATAACATTTGTCCCCACCAAGTTAAGAAATTACAATATCACTCAAATCATCTCGAATCCAACTTAATTTTTTTTTATATAAAGTAAGATACGAAAGATAGATTCATACAAATGTTTATATGCTCCGATTGCTCTTCCTCCAATTCGGTCTCATCTCGAAGCTATAAGTCGAGAATTAGAGGCATTTAACGCTGAGAAAGGATTGTCTTATGGATAGGCATTGAAATCTTGTTTCCCAAAACCATCTTTCTTAAAAAGTACATAAAAATGAAAAGAAAAAAATTAGAAACGCGTACAGAGTTGGGCAGAAATAATACCTAAAGTAAGAAGGTGTTTCGACCAACTTCTCTTAAACTTGTCTTTCAAAACTTAGATTAAGACAACTCTTCGCACGATACTTGCTCTTACTCGTTCGATATACTTTTTAGTAAAAATAACTTCTAAAAATGATTGAGAAGCCCTATTTACAAGGAATAAAAAAAAAACAAAACGTTGTTATAATTACTGTTTGGCGAGTTGATCTGCGCGTGAATGACGCTTTTATAAGTCGAAAGACCATCAACCAAGTCAGCCCTACCTGATGATCTTTGGGGCCTTATGATGTGGCATAATGTCACGAAGATACCTAGCACGATGTGGAATGACACAAGGCACGACGCATCAGTCTTAGTTAGTTGCACCCTAAACCTCCCTCCCGACCTAAGATAGAGGGGTCAGTTTATGCCTGAGGAAACGATCTGGTGACCAGGTCCGTCAACCTCCCCAGTTGAGATGCAAGTCAAGGATCATGCAAGATGTGCATTAAATGTAGATAATCTCCTGACCTATTTCACTCAAGTGCACCATACCTACAACCATCAACTCAATAGATATATTTAATACACATTAACACTACAAGAAAACTGCCAATTTCCGACGGAATCAAGTCCGTCGGAAAATGATTATTTTCCGACGGAATACCGACGGTTTTCCGACGGAATTTGTTCAAAAATATAAAAATAAAAATAAATATTTTCCGACGAAAATTCCGTCGGTAATCCGTCGGAAACATTTCCAACGGACAATTCCGTCTGTAATCCGTCGGAAAATATAAAAATATAAAAATAAAAATAAAAATAAATATTTTCCGACGGAATACCGACGGTTTTCCGATGGAATTTGTTGGAAAATATAAAAACAAAAATAAATATTTTCCGACGGAAATTCCGTCGGTAATCCGTCGGAAACTATAAAAATAAAAATAAATATTTTCCGACGGAAATTCCGTCGGTAATCCGTCGGAAACTATAAAGATATAAAAATAAAAATAAATATTTTCCGACGGAAATTCCGTCGGTAATCCGTCGGAAACTATAAAAATATAAAAATAAAAATAAATATTTTCCGACGGAAATTCCGTCGGTAATCCGTCGGAAACTATAAAAATATAAAAATAAAAATAAATATTTCCGACGGAAATTCCGTCGGTAATCCGTCGGAAACTATTAAATTTAATTAAATAATTTTTTTTCTAATTACTAATTTTATTTTTAAATGTACAAATATCTTATAATGTAACTTATAATTAATATATTAATTTTAGAAAAAATTCTTATTATCATACTCTATATATTTTCAATAGATCGGAGAACTCTTAATTCTAATGAGTTTTATTTTCATTTGAATAAGTACTTTTAAAAAATTCCAATAAATATGATTATATTTAATTCATATAATCATATATTTAAAATTTTATATTTTAAATTAATAACAAAACGTATTTAAATAATTATTTGAAATAAGTATATAAATATATTTAAAGACAAAATATTAACAATAAGCAAGTTAGCCAAGTTGGTAAGGGGGTCACCATTCTCTCTTGGAGACCCGAGTTCGAATCCCCGCGAGCGCAATAATCGTGGGAATTAATTCTCGCATTGGGTTGGCTCGCCGAGCTCAAGCTCGGCTCGTGGCTCGTCTGAGGTGTTGGTGTGGCTTATTTCGGGGGTGGTTCGGGTCTCACAAATAATTTTTTTATTTTTTTTAGATTATTTACTTTTTTTCTTTTTTCCGACGGATTTCCGATGGATTTTCCGTCGGAAAAGTCGTTTATTATTTTTAACATTTCGTTAAAATTTCCGTCGGAAATTCGTCGGTAATCCGTCGGAAATGTTTCCGACGGATAATTCCGTCGGTAATCCGTCGGTAAATTTTTCCGAGGACTAGTTATGCGACAACAATCATCCGTCGAAAATCCGTCGGAAATTCGTCGGTATTTGATGTTTCCGACGGATTTCCGACGGAATTCCGACGAACAGTGCCGTCGGAATTCCGCTGTTTTCTTGTAGTGTAAGTATGTGCACTTTGAAACTTACAAAGGCCCACCACCATAATACTCATCGAATTCATGTCAGTTGGTAAGTACATTTATTGCACTTTTCAAGTGCTTTAATTTACTCATAAGATTCTCGAGCTAATTGCTGATTTAGGCATCAGGGGGTTTATGTCATGACCACCCGACTCAGTTCACAATTTTTTTCCCTTGTCCCATTTTTAGGTTGAGAAGATTTTCTTTCAAATAAATTCTTGAGTCATCAAGCTAATCGAATCAGTAGCTTCATCAGCCACTAAATTCCGACATGATCGTATACTATAACATTAATTATAATAATAACAAATATTTTTTTCATATTAGAAAATAGTATTGACAAAATATTATAACAAAAAATTAGTAATAGTAATGTGTACTAATTATCTTCTATGTTATATTATAAATCACCTCCAAACACTCTAATTCAATATCACATCTCTTTCTCCTCTCTCTCTCCCTCCCCCCTCCCAAGCGAGACTTTTTCCTAAATAATATTTTTTTTATTCTGTTTTGATAAATACTATTGCTTTTGGGGATTTTACTATTTTACCATAAGTCGCGGGAGCTTCCCGCGACTCCTATTATTTTATAATTAATTTTTGCGGATTCGTGGAGAGCTCCCGCGACTCCAATATTTTATAATATTTTAATTGGAGTCGTGGAGATCTCCCACGACTCCAAATTTTTTTTTATTTTTTATTATGTAGTCGTGGTTAAGAGCCACGAATCCTATTATTATGTAATTATTTAATATGGATCCACAACTCCTATTCGCTTTTAGGTATGCTCTTCTGTGACTTGAGTGTGTGTCGTTCGTATATGATTTGTTTTTCGATTTTTGTGCAAATTTAGTATGTTGTAGATTTATGTGTTATGAACATGTCTATATACTCGTTTTATATTTTCGATCTCGTTTAATGTGGTTTGAATTTTATTTTGGAGACGGGGCCGAAACGGGGGCTAAAGGACATTTAGCGCACCTTTAGTTCCGGGCGGTATATCTTGAGCTCGGGAACTCGGATTCGAGTTCCGTCAACTCCGTTGGACTCATATCGATGATTCGGGTTCAATGATGCAAGCCTCATATTTTTATAAACTCGTTTAGACCTCCAAAATTCATCCAAAATCAAAGAACATTTATGAATTTTTGAACGCTATGCTCTTCTGTGACTTGAGTGCGTGCCGTTCGTATATGATTTGTTTTCTGATTTTTGTTAAAATTTAGTATGTTGTAGATTTATGTGTTATGAACATGTCTATATACTCGTTTCATGTTTTCGGTCTCATTTGATGTGGTTTTGATTTTTATTTTGGAGACGGGACCAAAATGGGGGCTAAAGGGCATTTAGCGCACCTTCGGTTCCAAGCGGTATATCTTGAGGTCGGGAACTCGGATTCAAGTTCGTCAACTCCGTTGGACTCGTATCGACGATTTGGGTTCAATGAATTAAGCCTCATATTTTTATAAACTCGTTTAGACCTTCGAAATTCACCCGAAATCAAAGAACATTTATAAATTTTTGAACGATATGCTCTTCTGTGACTTGAGTGCGTGCCATTCGTATATGATATGTTTTCCGATTTTTGTGCAAATTTATCATGTTGTAGATTTATGTGTTATGAACATGTCTATATACTTGTTTCATGTTTTCGATCTCGTTTGATGTGGTTTTGAATTTTATTTTGGAGACGGGACCGAAATGGGGGCTAAAAGGCATTTAGCGCACCTTCAGTTCCGGGTGGCATATCTTGAGTTTGGGAACTCGGATTCGAGTTCCATCAACTCCGTTGGACTCATATCGACGATTTGGGTTCAATGAACCAAGCCTCATATTTTTATAAACTCGTTTAGACCTTCGAAATTCACCCGAAATCAAAAGAGGACGAGATGACATGTTTCGGGTGAATTTCGGAGGTCTAAACGAGTTTATAAAAATATGAGGCTTGGTTCATTGAACCCAAATCGTCGATACGAGTCCAACGCAGTTGAAGAAACTCGAATCCGAGTTCCCGAGCTCAAGATATGCCGCCCGGAACCGAAGGTGCACTAAATGCCCTTTAGCCCCTGTTTCGGTCCTGTCTCCAAAATAAAATTCAAAACCACATCAAACGAGATCGAAAACATGAAACGAGTATATAGACATGTTCATAACATATAAATCTACAACATACTAAATTTTTACAAAAATCGAAAAACAAATCATATACGAACGGCACGCACTCAAGTCATAGAAAAGCATACCTAAGCATAAAGCTAAAACTTTTGAAATTAAAAAAATAAAAATAAAAAATAAAAAAACACGAATTGGAGTTGTGGATGTGTACCACAAGTCCATATTAAATAATTACATAATAATAGGAGTCGTGGCTCTTAACCACGACTACATAATAAAATTAAAAAAAATTGGAGTCGTGGGAGATCTCCACGACTCCGATTAAAATATTATAAAATATTGGATTCGCGGGAAGCTCCCGCGATTTGTGGTAAAATATTAAAACCCCCAAAAGTAATAGTATTTTATCAAAACAGAATAAAAAATATATTATTTAGGAAAAAGTCTCCCTCCCAAGCACCACCATGCAATATCCCAACATCAATTTTTCTCAACCAAATCTCGCTTCTTTCAACTATTTTTGGTTTCGATCAAATCTTGTTCTAAACTATTTTTCGATAATTCGCTCAATATTAATGTCATCATCACTGCGTTTGATTATGTCCATAATTTATTAACAATTAATTTTTTTTAAACATTATCATTTCTGCATTTAAAAAGACAATAATATAGCTCATTTGATATATAACAGAAATTTTGTTCTTTAATATTTATATTCATTCGCCCTAGTACAATATTATTAAATTTATATTGAAACAATATAATGTTAATATTATAGGGTGTACAACATTTGATTTTGCGTACCATTATTTACATAAAACCTTTTTAGTCCCATAGGATGTTAATTTTATTAAGGAAAAATATCATTTTTCGTCCTCTAAAGATGCCCTTTTTCGATTTTGATCTTGATCTTTTAACTTTTCTCACATTACATCCTTTTTAATTCCACATTTCTCAATTTCAATCCTTTAGCTACCGGACGTAAAAAAATTAACGGAAAAAGTCACGTGCTACTCACGCGTCACTCACATTTATTCAGGCTATGTGAGTGTCACGTGACTTTTTCCGTCAATTTTTTAACGTCCATTAGCTAAAAGACTGGAATTGAGAAATGTGGAATAAAAAAGGATGCAATGTGAGAAAATTTAAAAAATCAGGACCAAAATCGAAAAAAGACATCTTTAGAGGACGAAAAATGATATTTTCTCTTTTGTTAATGAAAAAGATTTGTGCACTTCACGTGGGTCGTTAGTAGAACCCTCCCCCCACTTGTATTTTAGGTGATATGCGATCAATTTTAGTCATATTTAGGAGTTAAATTATTCATACGTAAAGTAGAAATCAAATCCAAGATTTTTACAAGTAGTAAATTCCGTTAATGGCGCATATGACCATCCAAAAAGTTAATAGTGGAACTTAAATTGTAACTTTATTAAAAAGTTTAGACTAAAAGTTAAAAACAACGGACCTACACTACAATTTTATGCCATGTGGGAATAAAAATGTGTTCACATATTTTTTGCCAATTAATACATTACTGTAACATAAAAAAATAACCCAAAGAAAACTCCAAACTGTAATCTTTGAATCTTGAGAGTTTTGCAAATTTCTCCTTATATTTTTTCTAATCTATATATATTATAAAAGAGCGAGTTGGGGTTCTGGTTTTTTAACACTTTGTGATCGGCCAAAATACCCTTATAATAATTATATTAATAATTTTAATTAGGGATAATTATGTAAATACATATTATAAGTTATTAACTTAAAAATATTAAAAAAAGTACTTATTAACTTAAAACAAAACTAGAGAATTAAGATTTTTTTAATTAATTGATACACTTCAAAGTTCATATCCTACATTTTTTGCCCAGATTTGACCCAAATTAGTCAAGTAAGTCAGACGAATTAGAGTGACGATAGGAAATATGGCTGCTGGAATAACTGCTGGAATAACCTGTATATGCTGAATGAATCACATTCATGCAGAAATTAACCCGGTCATGCCACTAGTGTGACACTGATGCTGAAATTAATTCTCAAGCCACTAATGTCAAGCTTAATGCCAATAAAGTCTTGCTTTAATTCGTACAACACCTAAATTATATTAATACCTTCCAACTGAATTAATCAAAAGACAACAACATTTTCCTAATTTTTGTGAATTAATATCATACGAAATCCTCTCTTTTTATGAGCAGCATGACATATATCCTATGAGTATGTTGCTTGCAATAATGCAATCTATAACAAACTTCTTATGCAGTTAGGGACATTAAATTTGTTTTTATACTTTTAACAATCTTAAAGCGATAAATGGAGTCGGAATCGTTCAAGATCATGAAATGAAAATTTCTTGTGTTGAATCGTTTCGATGACAACAACTTTAATCATCGACAATGCAAGAAGAAGTTCTTAGTCACTATTTCTCGCATTATTTATATTTGTTATTCAAATCTACAATGGATTCTAGATGATCCTCCAACACTAGCACCAAAACAAGCCTACTAGGCGACTCCTGAAAACTTGTTGCTTGCAATCTATAATAAACTTTTTCTAAAATTAAGGGCATTAGAAACTTAAGAATAAAGAACTACCATTTTACTTTCGGAATTAGATAAAACAAACATGGCAAATACTTTTCCCACAGCCGAAATAAAATAAAAATATACTTAACAACATTTATTCTAAACTTCTTCAAACATACACCTCTTAATTATTGTATGAAACTTGCACGATCATTTAAAGAAGGCTATAATATTATGATGCTGTGACAATTAATTATATTAATTGTTTCTGATTTAACTAGAAATGAAGACGATTAATTAAAGGAAGCCCACACTCAACGCATGAATGAATTTATTATTATTATTATTATTATTATTATTATTATTATTATATTTTTCTCATAAGAATGCACGAATTAATTAAGTTCCAATGAAATTTAGTATTCTTGGATGTACCTTAGAGTTGCCCACTGTATAAATGCACAATATATGAGTGAAGTAATTGCGTGTGAATGTGCGTTGCATAAATGAAGGGAAGAAGAGGTGGGTTGAAGGCATTTAAACAGAAGGCTTGGCGATGAAGAGAGGAAGCTCTTTTAATACTTTGAATTCTGCATTTAAGATGAGTTAATGATGGCAGGTAGACTTACTAAATTAAATGGTACTACTATGTTTTCTGTCTATCTTTCTTATACACGCATGTATATGTGTATTTTTTATATTTTTTCATTCGAATTGGATCATTACGATCTATAAATTTTATATAATAACGATAGTAGCATACCAAATACTCAAATATGGAAATCCTACATATATAACCGTGCTAATAAGTGTATTATTGTATGCGAGCAATTGATACGAAGATTATTTTTGACTCAAAGTTAATTCGATAAATGTTAATAATGCATGAATTAATTGTGCTTGTGATATAATTGATGTATATTATATATTATTGACTCTCTTTTTCTTTTTTTTTTCTTTTTTTTTAAGGAGACGAGTCCATAAGCCGAGGAGTTTTTATTGAGGTCCTACCTCACTTGTATTGGCTTATATTTTAGAAGTTTAATTTATGTTTCATATTTTTTATTGATTTATTTGGAATAGTTCTTGATTTTAACTAACGATAAGGGAACGAAAATTAAAAATAAGGGTTATTTTCAGTTTGGCCCTATTTTAGTCGAATGGTCATATACTTATTCTTTTTCCCCCTAAATTGTATTTAATATTTTCCTAAGTTTTGAAGAACAATACTTGGGATGAAACATTATAAAAAAATGAGATCACTTCCACAAAATTATGATAGAAGAGAACGAAAATATCAAGGAATGAAAAGAGTGCGAAATATTAAGTTTCTAAATATCAACATCTTATTAAAATTTATTTCGGAAAAGATAACCAGTCGAAACTATCTACACTTATCTAGAAAATCATTGAAATTTCAGGATTTCGTTCATCGGAGTTGGTTTTATTCACCAGAAAACATCGAGTAAATAATGAGAGTTCTAAATTACATGGCAGTACACATTAGTAAATTTTAATGCGTGGATTAAATGATGAGGTATCCCTTATAATTCTTAACACGTATAACTGTTTTATTGAATGTGTGGATTATGCTCGTTGTTTTCTAACGACTAAAACAAATTCTAGTGATCGAAATCTTGAAATTATAACAATTTTCTAGATAAAATGTCAAAATTTTCATCGAAAAAATATTTTGTCCTAAAATTGTAATAAGGTATAATTGATATCCCAATTTTGTATTTTTCCATTTTTTTCCCGTGCCAACTACTTTAATTCTATCAAATGAATTGACTAACTTAGCCGCAAAATAGTTTCTGTGCGTGAATATTTGTGAATTGTGATATCTTTTATCTTTGGTAGTTTATTTCTCTTAGAAGTTGTATATCGTAAATCGTAATTAGTGGGGTCCTAATCTTTAACATTAGGAGCAAGTTTTAAGAATATTGTGTTCATATTCCGCAGTCTTCTTTAAGCGAGAAACATATAAAAAATGTTTATTTTTCCAAACTATTCTACATCTCTATTTATCTTTATTCATGAATTGCACGATTATTTTTAACAGTTTTAATTCCTCCCTTTTTAATGAAGTTCTCAATCAATTTCTTTGGTTTGTGTTTTTCACTTGTGATGAGGCATAAAATCACGCTCGTATCAGAGCCGTCCACGTGTCGCCATCCGCTGACCTAGAGCTCGGACGCTCGATTCAATGGGCTCGCAGGCCGACCTAGCCCATTCCCTTGTTGACTAAATACAGGCCTACGACCCTCAGCCCACCATTCAAGTAGGAAACTCAAGGTGTCAGACCTGACGCTTGAACCACGGTCCTCAGGGCCACCCTTCCCTAGGGGGCATCCACACGGGGTACCCGCTTTTTGACGTTCGTATAGTTGATGCTCAAGGGTCATCTACCGTGGGGGACCCATCCGTGTGCCCTTCGAGCGTCACCAGCGCTCGCATATGATCTTCTCTCTTGTAGGGCATCCGTACTCTTACAAGACGGACCTTGAGCCTTCCCAACGCACGACCCTCGCCAACAACCTCTGACACAGAGGCGATGCACACCTTGTACCTGACACGCCGCCTGCTTTTCAGAGACGTCGTTCTCATGCCCTCACAGGCCACCACGTGTTAGGGCAACACAGGTTTGGGACCACACGGTCCAATTACCCAAACTGCCCTCACCCCTAACCTATAAATAGGGGAGAACACCTACATTCTTCCCCAAGTCATCTTCCTCATACATACTGCATCACTGGGCATTTTCCCTTACCATTTTCCTTCTTAAAAAGCTCTTTGCATCTCACCATTTTTACGGCATCATCCTTGCATCACCTGGTGTTATCCTAGCTGGAAGAACCCACGCTCAAGAGGAAACCCAGTTCCTGAGGCTCTCACGCCTGTGATAGTCTTCCCCTCTTCATACAAATATTGAAAGTGTTGTTACGTTTTAGGAGCTCAGATTCCTGCACCATCATTTTTGGCGCCGTCTGTGGGAAATCCATCACCATCATCTTCATTTTCATCGGATCTTTCTTTGAGCTAGTTGAGCTGTAGCACCTTTTACTCTAAACATGGTAACTGCGACTAGGTCTGGTGTTGTGGGTCACAGGGGTGTTCTTCCTCCTGATCAAGAAGGAAACATGGATACCAACACCCCCGCTGGAGGTGCACCCCCACCAGCTGCAGAAAATGGGGCTGGGAACACAGAGATTGCTGCCGCAGCCCTTCCCACCAATGGAAATGGGGTAGGAGGATCCGGTTCTATTCCTCCTCCACCGTCTTTCATTCCCTCTGTTCCAGCTTCCCATCCTGGAGTGTACTCTATGGCCATGCCATCCCCGGGATACTCGTATGTACAACCCGGAGTGACGCCCGGGGTGGTATCAAGCATGGTGCCCGTAATACCGCCCTACCCAGTGGGCACCCTGCAACTTCCTGTATCCTTGCCGGATAAAATTCAAGGAGTGGAGACGCCCCAGCTAACCCAACAGTAGCTTCAGGCGATCTAAGCGCAGTACGAAGTGCAGGCCGCTCAGAAGGCATGGACGCACTTTACCTCTGTGTACTTCCTCTCGAGCACAGGGGCCCAGATGGCAGCACCTTTGGGGGGATTACAATTTCATCCCTTAACAGCCGCCCAAAATGTGCTAAGGGCTCAGCCGCCTCCACCGCCACCAGCTCCAGAAAATAAAGACCCCCCGAGGGTCCCTCAAGGGCAACAACCTGTAGAAAATGAAAGAGCCCCCCGGAATGAGAGGGCTGGGAATGAAGAGGTCCAGTCAAGGGCCACCGAGAGGGCAAGCCGCAGAAATGCCGGCGACCCTCAACTGGCCGCAGTACAGAATCAATTGAATGGGCTCCAGAACCTGGTGGAGCAGCTCTCTCGAGCGCAGTCTCAAGCTCCCCGTGCTGGGGGCGAGAGGTCCAAGGCCAGAGCCGCTCGCAATCCACGCAGCTCGACGTCGCGCCATTGGAGAGAGGAGAATGATGAGGACTACAGCCACGAGGGTGGGAACTACAGGCCTGTGGCGGGTGCTTCCCCTCTCATCAACGAGGTCCTGATGACTCGTGCGGGAAAGGATAAAATCCCCACCTCTGTCAATCGGTACGATGGGACGATCGACCCAGCCGAGCACTTGGACCACTTTGTGCACTTGATGCACTTATACGCGCACCCCAGCAACTATTGAGCCAAAGTCTTTGTCACCTCGCTCATAGGGATGGCCCAGGAATGGTACAAGAAGCTGCCCCCTTGCTCCATCCGAGGGTACGAGGATTTGACCGGCGCATTCATGAGCCACTTCAATTCTATGAAAGCGCCAGCACCTGCTGCGACAGCTCTCTACAGCCTTGTCCAGGGGTCAAATGAGATGCTCAGGTCCTTTATGGGGAGGTTTAATAAAGAGATCCTGCTGGTTGAGAGGCCCTCGATGGACTTTTTGAGACATGTACTTTTTGGGGCGATCAATATGAAAAATTATGTCAGTAAAGAATTCGTGGAAAAGGTAGCCAAGAAGAAGCCACGCTCGTTGATGGAGATCAGGGGCATAGCGGATTCCTTCTTCACCCTTGAGGATATGTACCTGGCCAGGGACTAGAAACTTGCCAATGCCCCTCGGCCAAGCAGAGGGCCGGAGGACAGAGAGCCCAAGAACCGCCGCCGCAGCTCGGTGCCTGCTCGAAAGAACTCTCCCCTCCTCCTCGGTTCGAGCACATTCCACTCAACAAGCCCATTGCGGAAGTATACTCCATGGCGGACAAAAAGCTTTTCAAATGGCCGCCGAAGATGAGGGAAACAGAGGCTCAAAAGCACTCGGGAAAGTACTGCGCCTTCCATAAGCAGAAGGGGCATGACACCAACGAGTGCCACCAACTTGAGAGCGAGATCCAGAGACTCATCGCTGGGGGGCATCTTAAAGAGTTTGTAAAAATATTGGAGAAGTACGACGACCATTGCGCTGAGCGAGCGCTCATTAGAGGAAGGAGCCGTTCTCGCTCGAGGAGCCCGCGCCGCCCTCACACTGAGACGAGCGATCGCGGCAAAGGAAAAGCTGCTGATGTGGAAAACTAGCCCTTCGCGGTGATCCACATGATCGCCGGTGGACCCTCAAGTGGCGACTCCAATGCTTCCCGGCGTCGCCATGTTCGACGCTATGATCAGAGGCCTTCCCACCGCAAACCTATACTGACAGTCACCGACACTCCGCGCTCGAAGGAGAATGACGCTATAGGGTTCACAGAGAAAGATCTGGAACACATTGTAACACCCCATGGGATTGGTGAAACCTCTGACTGTCCCATGGTGGTTAGTTTAGATGTCCATAACCATGTTGTAAAGAGGGTCTTAATTGATAGTGGAAGCTCTATGAACGTTCTCCCTTACATCACGTTTCAAAAGATGAATATAACCAACATTCCACTCGAACCCCTCAGGACAGCCCTCATCGGCTTTGGGGGTTTCGAGATTGTCTCTCGCGGACAGATTCGCTTGGCCACCTCTTTTGGTCGTGCCCCACAGCAAACGACTTTGAGCGTTCTTTACACAGTGGTCGAAGTGGGCGCTCGTGGATTTTAAACCAGTAATTTCGACGTATCATCAGAAAGTCAAGTTCCCCACCGCCGAGGGAACGGGCGAAGTTCTTTGCAACGTTAAAAAGGCTTGGGAATGCTACATCCTTTCCCTTCGAAGCCACAAGCCCAAGTAAACCATTCAAGCCAGGTCCACCAAAAAGTCGGTTGACTTTCCCAAATTGGATGAAGATGGACCCGAGCGTAAGAGGGCCAAACTTTACAAGAAGAAGAACAAAAAGAAGGTCCCGAGCGGGGGACAACATGCCGAGGATGGCCCACCAGGGGCCGTCGAAGGATCGTCCTCCGAGAACGAGGGTGAGGGACCCTCGAACGGGAGTAGCGACAAACTTATTGGGAAAAAGCGAGCGCTCGAGGCTCCACGGCCGGAAATGCGTATTGAGCCCGTCGAAAAAATTTTGACCATTGAGTTGGAACCTGGGAATCCAGACAAAACTACCCAGATTGGCTCAAACCTCGACGGTCCCTCCCAGCTCATGATGATCGATTTTCTCCGGGAAAACCTCGACGTGTTCGCGTGGAAAGCCTCCGACCTCACGGGAATAGTTCCGAGTGTTATAGTTCACCGACTCAATGTGGACCCAGCCTTTAAACCCATCAAGCAAAAGAAGAGGGATGTTCACGGTTTCAGGAGGCAAGTCATCGAAGAAGAAGTTAACAAACTCCTTGATGCTCAGTACATTGAGGAGATTTTATACCCGGAGTGGCTCTGTAATGTGGTTCTAGTGCCCAAGAGTGCTAATAAATGGCACATGTGCAATGACTTCACAGACCTTAACAAGGCGTACCCGAAGGATCCATATCCGCTCCCGAGGATCGATCAATTGGTGGACTCAATGGCTGGCTGTGAGCTTCTGAGTATGATGGACGCCTTCCAGGGGTACTCCCAGATCTTCATGGCGCCCGAGGATCGCCCTACAACTTCATTCGTGGTCCATGTGGGTGTTTACTGCTTCAAGGTTATGCCCTTCGGGCTCAAAAATGCAGGGGCGACATATCAACTCCTTGTCAACAGGATGTTTGAGCGCGAAATTGGAAGGTCCACGGAGATCTATGTCTATGACATGATCGTCAAGAGCGAGCATCAACATTCCCATCTGGAGGATCTCAAGCGAACGTTCAACGTCCTACGTCACTATGGAATGAAGCTAAACCCTTCCAAGTGTACGTTTGGCGTTCGTGGAGGCAAATTCTTAGGTTACATGGTCAGTCAGCGAGGCATAGAAGCTAACCCAGAGAAGATTAAAGCAATCCTGGATATTCCTTCCCTTTGGAATGTGAGAGAGGTTCAAGTATTGGTGGGAAAGATCATTTCATTAAACAGGTTCATCTCCCGCTCGACGGACAGGAATTTACCCTTCTTCAAAATTTTGTGCAACGCTCGCAACTACTCCTGGAGCGAGGAATGTGAGGAGGCGTTGCAGGACATGAAGCAGTATCTCGCGAGTGCACCATTACTAACCAAGCCCAACCTAGGGGAAATCCTGTTCGTTTACCTCTCAGTATCCTCAGAAGCTACAAGCGCCATCCTCGTGGCAGTACGCGAGTGTAAGCATATGCCGGTATATTATTTAAGCAAAACTTTGCAAGGAACAGAGAAAAGATATATGGAGATAGAGAAGTTTGCGTTTGCACTCGTCAACGCCTCACGAAGACTAAGGCCTTATTTCCAAGCTCATTCTATCACAGTGCTCACAGACCAACCCCTCAAACAGGTGCTCGCAAAGATAGACGTTTCAGGAAGGTTAATTAAGTGGTCAATTGAACTCAGTCAATTCGACATCGCTTTCGAGCCTCGCACGGCGATACAGGCTCAGGTAGTGGCAGATTTACTGGTGGAACGCTTCAATCTAGACGCTACGCCCTCATTAGAAGAGGGACTGCGGCTTCTGCACACAGATGGCTCCTCGACCTCATAAGGGGGGGAGCCGGGGTGACCCTCAGAGACCCTCACAGTGTAGAAGTTGATTACGCTATCAAACTGGCGTTTCCGGTCACCAATAACGAGGCATAATATGAGGCTCTAATCCAGGGGCTTAGGATAGCCCTCCAAAATGGTGTCGCTCGGGTCACTGCATATGTTGACTCCCAGCTGATCGCAAGCCAAATTGACGGCACTTATGAGACTCGAGAAGCCACTATGGTACAGTATTTGGCGAGCGCTAAGGAGGTGATCTCCAAATTCGAGGAGTTCCACTTGTTGAAAATCCCAAGAACGGAAAACGAGCATGCGGACGCTCTTTCCAAGTTTGCATCTGCTCTGGAAGATTCCTGCGAGCGGTCAGTCACATTCCTCAGAACGGAGAAGCCGCTGATTCGTGAAGCCGGACTCTCGGGTGGGGTGAACGTGATTGATCCCTCCGAACCTTGTTGGTTCGATGACATCATTAGGTTTCTAAGGGATGGAACCTGCCCGAGCGATAAAGTGGAAGCACGGAAGATTAGGAGTAAGGCCCCTCGCTTCTCTCTTGACAGCGACGAACGGCTATTTAAACGGTCTTTCCAAGGTCCACTTTTAAGATGCTTGAGACCCTCGCAGGCTAAAGAAGTGTTAGAGCATGTGCACAATGGGAGTTGTGAGAACCATTCTGGCAGTCGAATTCTAGCTAAGAAAGTTTTGAGAAGCGGGTTCTATTGGCCCTCGTTACTGCATGATGCCATCAGCTATTCCAAAAGGTGTCCTAAATGCCAGTTTCACTCCAACACCCCTCAACTGCTGGCGGCCCAAATGATCCCTATTGACGTTTCGTGGCCCTTTGACCAGTGGGTCATTGACATAGTGGAGCCCCTCCCAATGGCGGTCGGACAAAGGAAATTTGTGATCCTCGCTGTGGATTATTTCACCAAATGGGCCGAAGCCGAAGCGGTCGCGAAGATAACGTTCAAAGTTGTAAGGGACTTCATTTGGAAGAACATCATCTGCAGATATGGTATCCCGAGGGTGCTCATCTCGGATAATGGTTCCCAATTCATCGCCACTGACACCCGAGATTGGTGCTATGAACTTGGGATTGAGCAACGCTTCACTTCCGTGGGCCACCCTCAAGCCAACGGTTAAGCTGAGGTGACCAACCGAACCATACTCCAGCATCTGAAGACAATGCTCGAAAGTAAGAAGGGGGAGTGGGCAGAAGAACTTCAAGGAGCCCTCTGGGCGTACCGTACTACCCCTCGAGCGGCGACAGAGGAGACCCCTTATTCCCTCGTACATGGTTCTGAGGCTATGACACCTGCGGAGATTGCTCAAGAATCCGCACGCATTGCCTATTTTGAGCCTGCAGTCAACGAGGCCAATCGGAAGTTCGAATTAGATTTATTGGACGAAAGAAGGAATACTGCTTGGGCTCGGATCCATAAGTATAAAGCGACCGTAGCCCACCAGTACAACAATCGTGTTAAAGAGAGGACCTTCCAGCTAGGAGACTTGGTCCTCAAAAAAGTTGAAGTTTCCAAGCATGTAGGTAAGTTGGACCCTAATTGGGAGGGCCCCTTCAAAGTCATTCAGGTACGCACGAACAACACCTACCTGCTAGAGACTCTGCAAGGCGAGCGTCTTCCTAGACCGTGGAATGCATGCAACCTTAGACGGTTTTACGTGTGAGTGTCAGTCTTTGTAATCGCCCGCTCGTGGCATCTTGTACTTTCTTTCGACAGAGAGCATAATAGTTACTATTAATTGCAAGCATGGCAATAAGTATTTTACCAATTATTATGTCGTTTATTTGCTTTTTCTTTGATTAATAGTGCGCGTAATCGCTCGCGCTAGAAGCCTACTCTATGTTGAGCGTTCTCCGCGTCGAACGGCTTAGTGAACTCCCCATTAATTTCGAAATCAACGCTAGTTGTGTGTTAAGAATTCTCTGCATTGGATACATTAACGCTCATAAGCATGTTAATCTTAAGAATGAGCGTGCCAAAAGGCGGGATGCTAAATTCTTAATTTACACTAACTAGATATTAATCACTCCAGTTCGCGCTCGTAAACCCCCAATGACCCTCACTTTCTCATGTAAGAGTGCGCTCGTAAGTAGCAAACTCTGAGCTAGTCCTCATGTGGATGTTTAAGTACAAAGCTAATGTTACAGTTGCGCTCGTCTTAATTCCACACTTAGTCAAATCCTCAAGAGGTTTCTAAGTCCAAAATTCGAGCCTCACTATGAATACGGCCAGGGCACACTCATAAGGAACACCCTCGCGCCCATACATCTAACCCTCGAATGATCAGGCATTTCCAAAATTCTTATCGCCAGGGTACTATCCAACGACACCCTCGTGCGTGTACACGCCCGTCGCAGATATACAAGCATCAAAGTAAACATACATACGAGCATCATACATAGAGCGACAATAGCACTAAAGCACTCGAAGATGAAGGGAATTAAACTTCATTTAATGAGAGGCATTCAAACAAAAAAAAAGGAAACAAGTTTAGATACATTATCAAAGTTACAGAAATCAAATGCAGAAGTTAAGATGTTCATAAACAAAAGTTGAAAGTAAGTAAGCGTAAACAGGAAGCAGCAGTTGGAGGGGAATCAAGGGTCTTGAATCTCGAGCTCAGGAAGGGCAATTGAGAGAGGAACTGGGGCCAACACATTAGCATTGAAAGTTTGCGCATCACTTGGATCTTCGCCATCTTGAGCGTCTATGGTAATACCCTCGTCCTCAATCTGAAGGGGCTCAGGATCTATGGGATTTTCCGCCATGAACTCCCCCTGGAGCATCGTCACAAGCTCCTCATACTCCGGCTCTGCCAGGCTCTCCGAGGGATCCCTATCGCGGACAATAGGCTCGCAGTTCTCGTCCAGGTCCATGCGCAGGCGCTCGTCAGTCCGAGCGCTCTCAGGGGCCAGTCCCAGCCTCACCATCTGCCCAATCGCCTTATAGAAGAAGCGCCGAGCGTTATCAAAGCAATGGAGGTTGGCAGCAAAACCGAAGGCCTTCGAACGTACAAACTTTACCACCGCATCCCATGCCACTTTTGACTCTAGGCCAGCTACCTTCTCTTGCAGTTCGACGAGGGTCTTCTTTGTTATCTCATTTTGGCGGGTGCTCTCGGCCAACTGCTCACCCAGCTCCCCATTCTGAACACTCAATTGGTCGCGCTAATCCTTGAGCTTCTTGTGGCGATCATCAAGGGCCAAGTATGCATCATCTGACCGCTTCAGTTCTTCCTTCAACCTATCCTTCTCAAGGTTGGCGTCAGTCAGTTGAACGCAAACGGTATTGTAATCCTCCTGCAACTGACCGGGGTCAGAGATGCGCAACAACTTCTTGTATTTGGCCTTGTGCTCAGAATAGGTCTGCGCTCGACCTTGCAAGTTCTTCAGCCTCGGGATTACCTCCTGAAAAGACAGAAGCAAGGATCACTATCAAAGTTAAAGTAGAAAGGGTTGAAACTTTGCAGAGGGAACTGGAGACTTACCGTCAAGAGTGCGTGGCAAGCATCATCCGCAACCTGAGCGGCATCATGCTCGTTCAGCTTGTCGTGGTCACCGAAAAATTGAAGTTTTCCGACGATATCTGAAACTAGGTTAACGGTGGCCGCGCTCTTCTTCAGAAGGACAGGGTCGTCCCTCCGCTGGTGCTTATACCGAGCATCCCCTCGGCAGCCTATTTTCCAAAAATCCTCATCCTCAGACGATGAGGTATCGCTACACTCTCCACGGTGGCCCACGACCACCTCCTTCCCTTTCCCAGAAATGGGGACAGAATCCGGTAGCCTCTTTCTTTTCCCCTGGCGGTCAGCCCTTATTGCATCATGAAAGCGGGCTAACTCTCCCGAGCGGTTACGAGAGTAGCTGGAACTGAGCGCTATGGGCCCTTCAGGAGTGGCCGGAGGAGGAGTGGCCTCTCGAGCGCCGTCCACGGTTAGATCTTCTATAGGACCAACAATTGGAACTTCATTCTCGTCGCCCCTGCGAGCAACTCTACCTCCGTTGCCTCGCCCGGCCCCTCGTCGGGCTCCTCTCCCCCTCGGGGCGTTGGGGGGTTGAGCCTGCTGCTACTGTGGTTGCGGGTTAGCGCCCACCCTTTGAGTGCGCATCATCTAGGCAATACTCTCGACGTCCATCCCTGCTGTTAGTATTTGAATGTCTGCAAAATGGAAAGCACGAGCGTTAAGAGATCGCTATTTGGATGGTGGCTATAAAAAACATTACAAATCAAACAAAGTTAGTGACTATCCTAAGAGTTAGAGAAGTTAGCTCCTAGGATCTAACCATCGAGGGCCATAATCTGAGCAGGAGGATTGGCTATCATGCTTGGGGGATTTGAGAGGCCATAGCGGAATAAAACCTCTTCATTCTTCATCAACACCTCAGCCTTGATCCATTTTTTCTCATTCCTCATTACGAGGGCCAAGCCCTTTGCCCAATCCTCGAAAACTTTGTTCTTGGTCCTGTCCCTAATTAATGGCCCCTCTCCATGTACTATCCACCCTCTGTGGGCCCTGAAAATCCCCCCGGGTGCCCCCACGAAGAAATACTTCTCCTTCCAATGCTCGTCATATGAGGAAGATGGAGAGTCTATCATTTTAAGGCCAGACTTGGCTTGAGCGTAGTAAAACCCATCTGCGGGGGACGTGTTAGGAATAGTGCCCTAGAAAGCCGGTTAGTCATAATCCGTTTTGGGACTTTCCTAGTATCACAGACAATCTTTGAATAATATATGATTGATTAATATCATAGGCAAACACTTCTTTATATGCTCTTGTTTGGTATGCGTTTACTTTAGCTGTGCATGTATGAGAACTCCCCTAATCCTAATGACTTTAGGACTCTACCATTTAGGTGAAATGGTTCATGAAACGAACCCTATATCACATAAGTCATGATTAGTAAAATACTCCAAGCCGATGAGTCCTACAGACAGTGGGAGTGTCAACCTGACTCCTCTAAGGCTTGCTTGTGGGATCACGCCCTTAAGAAGGACCACCTTGTTTCAAGTAGGTGCAAAGTGTATAGTTGATACGTGCGTGATACATGAGGGTGCTTACTTCAATAAGTAAGTTCACTGAGGTGCCCCGTGTGAGAAGATTCCTAAATGGGAAAGGAAGTTTCTATTTCAGGAAATGGAAACTTCCAGATTAGGAAATATCTCACGAGTCATTGATGTGATTAATTGATCCTTAGACTTGAGATTCCTTGTCACTTTATGAGTTAACTCTGTAGTCTTAGGTATAAGCTTTAAAGGGTGTTGCCTTAGACAACTAATTCAAGGCTTATGCTGGGGCTGCACAAGTGATTCATGAAAGTGAATGAGAATCAAGAAAGGACCTACACTTGCATTTGCAAGGTGATCTCTTATTGTGTAAGTCATTCATATGCCATATGGAGTCCTTGGCCAAGGCAGTAGATCAAGACATCAAGAAAAGGGTTTCTTGGATTGAGATCAAATGGATATGAAATGCACTTAGCTTTAAGACCAGATTATTAGGGTTCTAATTATTCCCTTACCCTAGATCTTGGTTGAGAGATAGTAAGTAGGAGGATTGTATCTCACATGAATCAATGACTTAAGGTTCTGTCGAATCCGAACATTCCAATTCAGCTAGGGGTTAAACACCTGTTGCTAGACTATGGTCGTTTAATTTGTGGACTGATTAATTAATTAGTGAATTAATTAATTAGGGTCACTGCTAATTGAATTGAGAACTTAGAGGGTCACACACAACAACTTGGTTACATGAGTTGAGGCTTTAAAATGATTAAACGAGTTAATCGGGCCTAGAGGGTTCCACACGTGTGAAACCACACATGTGGGTCACGTGACTGGACACGTGTCATAGGGACACGTGTGCCACACGTGTTTATTTGATTGAATATTAAATAATTAATTTATTAATTATTTAATAGACTTTGGTTTAATTTTGAATTAAAAAGAAAGTCTTTTTTTGGAGAAAAAATAATCTAGTTAATTAATTATGAATTAATTAATTCGATAAAATAAGTTATTTATTTTAAATAAATAAAGTATAAAATTATCCAAAAATAGTTTGGATATTTTAGCTCTCTTGAAAGTTGATTTGAATTTGAATTCAAAGTCAAAGTCAAAATTACTTGATGATCAAGTAATAGGAGAGAGGGACCAAATCCTTGGTCCATAAGGACTAGGATTTTCGGTCCTCCCTTCCTATATATAGGGGAGCTCGAGCTCCCCTTAGAGGTAATCGAGAATTCTTTTGGTTCATGTGTTGAACACTATCCTTTCTCCAAGATAAACGAAACCCTAGGTTAATCCTAAACACTAACTAGAGAACTAGCATCCTTACTAGTTAGATTGTAGCCAAGTTTGTGGACTATCTCTAGAGAGCTTCAAGTTAGAAGTTTTGAAGATTCGAGCTTTACCAAAAAGTGGGGATCAAGCAAAACGATCAGAAGGGATGATGAAACGATTCTGAACCCAACATGAAACGAATGAAAAAATCGAACCAAAGAAGATGGCGAAAACCGTTCGTCCATATCCTGAAGGATGAATTTTTTCACGAGGGTTTTGTGACTGGCAGTTTTCTACTTTCGCAAAACTGGTTTTCGAAGGGAGTTTCAATCATCTCTTTCTTGTTTCATGTTTCTTTCTTTATGTTGTATTGTTAAGAACTTCCATAACATGATTTGAATCCAGGTTGGTGTGGATTGTTATCCCTACAATGGATTCGGAAGTGGAAAGAGACTTTCGAGGAACGAGTTGCCATTACCGCATGAGGCGCGTTTGAGGGCGGCTCAAAACGTGTCAAGAAAGCTACTACCCAAGTGAGTTTCTTGATCTCTACGAATTTGGATACACGATTGCGAGTCCAAGATCCTTTTGTTGGGAAAATTTTTTAAATTCCGCGGCTTTCTGATTCCTGTTTTCCAACAGGACGAGCGCGGCGAACGGGCCACCTGGATCAAGCTGTCAAAATTGGTTACAGAAGGCTCATGGCCCATGGCCCTCATTAGCATCACAAAGGTATTTATTAGTGCAATGCCGTTCGGGAGGACCTGAGAAGGACTGAGCCTGAGGTGGTTGCAGATGGTGGCAACAGCGGGCGAGATTGGAAATCTCAGACCCCCAGCCAGGACCGTATCCAGGTAGATGGTCATCATCCCCGGGGGCGGCCGGTTGGCTCTTTCTCCCTCCTCAGGAAGCCGCATGGGATACACAGCCTCATCTCAGTTTACCTTTGCCCTCAAAGCCTCCAAACCGTCGAGCGTCAGAATGCTCTCAATCTCATCTGGGGACCTATCAGTTTGATGTGGGTTGTTCTGCCTTACCGGGGTTATTGGCTCTTTCCCCTTCCTCTGTCGTTTGCGAGGGGGCTCACCACCAATTTGACGCCCGGATGGCCCTACTTCGCCCTCGGGAGCCGCGATTGCCACCGTAATCCGATGGTTTTGAGGCCTTACGACACTGTTTAACACTGAAAACACTCTCTCCCCTTGTCTCTGCATTTCCATCACATTATTCATCTCTTCGAAGAGATCATCCACTCCTCCAGGAGAGCGCTCGTTCATCCCCTGTACGACGGCATCAACCTCATCATCCCCAGCTTCAGCCGGGGCCCTAGCCACTGGAATGGCAGTAGGAATCTCATCACCTGGGGAAGCCCTAGCCATTGGAACCGCCGCGGGCACATGGTCATGAGGGGAAGAGCTCCCCACTGACATCTCATCTATCTCCCTCACATAAGCGTTTGCGTTGTTGTCCGCCATATCTGGATTCTAATTCTTGAAGTTGCAGCTTTTCACAGAGAAGTTCAATGAAGGAGGAGAATTCTGGAATGAATTCGATGACAGAAAAGGGCCTCACTTAGAAGGATCGCTCAAACACAACCTAAATCTAAAGTTAGCACCGAAAAATAAGGGTTTTTTTGGGGAGAATTACCTAAAGATGGAAGAAAGGGTCGCTGGAAACCGCTGAAGATTGCTGGAATTACAGAAGATTTTTGTTGCTCTTTTGCTTAGGAACTCTTTGAATGCGTAAAAAGAATGGGCAAGGGTTTGCAGCCCCTATTTATACGAGAGAGACCGGCATCAGTTAGGGTTTGGGAATTCAAAAAAGCAATCATTTCCCTCCTTGAAAACCCCCCACTTTTGGTAACCGCCTCACGTCTCCCGGAGTACACGCGCCCACGTTCCCTCTCAGCATTTAATGCGGATATGACTTCATTTAATGCAATGTCAGAGCGTGTCCGTTACGGAAGCCAAGCGGTCACTTCTCTTGCAGAAGCTTGACCCTCGGAAATTCAAAAATTCAAGGCTCGCTTCTCTTAAATTCTACAGTACGCTCGAGCGATACTACAGAATTTGGGGGGTCAAATGATGAGGCATAAAATCACGCTCGTATCAGAGCCGTCTACGTGTCGCCATCCGCTGACCTAGAGCTCGGATGCTCGATTCAATGGGCTCGCAGGCCGACCTAGCCCATTCCCTTGTTGACTAAATACAGGCCTACGACCCTCAGCCCACCATTCAAGTAGGAAACTCAAGGTGTCAGACCTGACGCTCGAACCACGGTCCTCAGGGCCACCCTTCCCCAGGGGGCATCCACACGAGGGTACCTGCTTTTTTACGTTTGTATAGTTGACGCTCAAGGGTCATCTACCGTGGGGGACCCATCCGTGCGCCCTTCGAGCGTCACCAGCGCTCGCATATGATCTTCTCTCTTGTAGGGCATCCGTACTCTTACAAGACGGGACCTTGAGCCTTCCCAACGTACGACCCTCGCCAACAACCTCTGACACAGAGGCGATGCACATCTTGTACCTGACACGCCTCCTGCTTTTCAGAGACGTCGTTCTCATGCCCTCACAGGCCACCACGTGTTAGGGTAACACAGGTTTGGGACCACACGGTCCAATTACCCAAACTGTCCTCACCCCTAACCTATAAATAGGGGAGAACACCTGCATTCTCCCCCAAGTCATCTTCCTCATACACACTGCATCACTGGGCATTTTCCCTTAGCATTTTCCTTCTTAAAAAGCTCTTTGCATCTCACCATTTTTACGGCATCATCCTTGTATCACCTTGTGTTATCATAGCTGGAAGAACCCACGCTCAAGAGGAAACCCAGTTCCTGAGGCTCTCACGCCTGTGATGGTTTTCCCCCCTTCATACAAATATTGAAAGTGTTGTTGCGTTTTAGGAGCTCAGAGTCTTGCACCATCAACTTGCTCTCTCAATATATCTGTCGTGGAGATAGGACTCTAGAGTTAGACAATTATCTTTTAACGTAGACGAACACAATAAGTTATAAATTTTATTACTAACTCAAATATTTCCGATGATTTTTGTATTATATGTAAAATTATCACAAGTTCACATATATTTTATGACTCAAATGATGGTAGGAACTAAAACTCAACTAGAGATTCTATTCATCTCTGATAATTCATTTGAAGTTCGATATAAGTTTAACGTGTGTACTTAATTATTTCGGTGGTGGTTTGATTTTTAAAAATTGGTTCAATAAGTTAGCTGAGGACAACATTTTCATAAAATATTATTAAGTTACTTAATTAAACATCATTTTGAACCAATTAAAGACCATTCAAGTATAGCTAGGGCTGTAAATGGATATCCGAAAATCCGATATCCGTCCGCATTCGAATTCGTTTACAGAGGATATTATTCGAATTCGTCTCAAGAGGATATTATCCGTATCCGATTATATACATCCGAGTTATAAACGGATAAGGATATGGTAATAAGACATCCGATCCGTTTAACATCCGATCCGTTTCATTATCCGTTAGATTTTCCGTTATCCGATTTATCCGTAATCCGTATCCGATAAATAATATATTATATTAAAATATATACACACAACTGTGTATGTATGATAAATTATTAGTATTAAGTAAATTTTTTAGAGCATTTATTAAAGAAAAATCTTAGGTTTTAATAGTAACCATATGTTTACTTCAACATTTATATTGAGATAATATAAGTAACATATATTATGTTATTAATAAAAGTATTATATTTCAAATTAATTATATGATAAAATTTATAATTTCCAACATATTTATACATTCACTAAAAAATAAAATTAATATATATAGATATAGTTATTATTTCTCTCTTTGTCTAATATATATATATATATATATATATATATATATATTCAAAGTCATATAATTATTAAATAATTTATTTATAAATGAGTAGTTGATAATTTGATTAAAAATTCGAAGTTATATAGTTAAATAATTTATGTCAAAATGAATAGTTGAAAATCCGATTAAAATACGAATCCGTCCGAATCCGCCTTGTATCCGTATAAAAAGGATATTATCCGAATTCGATTTAAAAGGATATTATCCGTATCCGTCCGAATCATAAAAGGATAAGGATATGGTAATCATACATCCGATCCGTTTAATATCCGTTTACACCCCTAAGTATAGCCCACTTTATTAAATAAAGTCAAGGGAATTTAGGTATGAATAAACACCCCATAAAAATTTAACATTATTCAAGCGCATTTATTGCTCAGAGTAAGGATGCTGCGAGACACATGATTCAAGTGATCTGCAATTCAGCAACTATTTCCTTCTATTTATGAGAGATGAGTGTTCATATATTATAAGATTATAATTTATAATACATAAATACTTTTAACAATATCATTTTTGTTATTTGGTATCGATACACATATTGGACACCCATACCGGACACCTCTTATCTAGTCAAATTGTATATATTATCGTTTCCGTATTCATGTATCGTAAATTATAAAAATTTTACAATCCAAAAGTTTACAAATTTTAAGTTCACCTAAAAAGTTTACAATTATTAGAATTTTCTCATAAAAATTATTATAATTTTTGTAACAGTTTCTTTATTTAGTTCTTAATATTTTCGTGTGCAATTAACAATTAATGTCATACTCATCCCGCTTCTCAGTGTCAGGTTATGATGTATGGATACGAACATGGCGACATGGACATAACACGATATGGATACGACGATACAATTTTTTTCTTAAAATTTTCATATAAGGAGTGTCCGATACAGTGTCCCAATACGAAGATTTAACATGACACGATATAATAAAATGATATTTTTAAAAATATATGTACATCATGGGTTACATGTAACGGACGTGACACCGAAACACTATTGCATCAACATCACTGTTCACTTTCTTACGATCACCAAATATAACGCTCTCTATCTTATATTTATTACATGTACTCCTTTTAAGATGTCCTTCCATTTAGATAATAATCTATAGTGTTCAGATGAGCTTTAAAGCTTCTCAAGATATTATATTATTGGGTTAATTACATCTAGACCCCTTCCGAGTTTATTATATTACAATTGGATCCCTGTTAATCATTTTATTACAGTTTGACCCCTTCTAAAATTTCAAAATTATTAAACGGTGAAGAAAAGATACAATTTCGTTAAATATTTCACGGAATATTCCAAATAATTGTGAAATAACCATTATATTCAAAATAATTGTAAAATAATTGTTGTTTAACCATTTATTTATTCTAAAAAGACGTGATTTTTTTTTCTTACTTTTATAAAACATGATCTTAGAACCAAATATAATGGTCATTTCACAATTATTTGGAATATAACGCATTTATTTGGAATATAAAGTGAAATATTTAACGGAATCGTACATTTTCTTCACCGTTTAGTAATTTCGAAATTGTAGAAGGGGTCAAACTGTAATAAAATGACTAACAGGGGTCCAATTGTAATATACTAAACTCGGAAGGGGTCTAGATGAAATTAACCCTAATATTATATCTTATTAGATGTTTTATAAGTTTCTGAAAATTGTTCGATATTTTCTAAGTAAATGAGATATATGGATCTTATAAGCTCCTGAAAAAGCCATCTCACCAACTTATATGTTGTTTAAATCCCAACAATAAATGAGACGAATATCATGATATTTTCTTATGTTACATTTCATAAAAAGTGTCTATTTAAGTGACATATTTTTTATTATACTATACCATATTCTGCTAAGAGCTTATACATTTCTTTGTCGTCACCAAAGTCAACTAGGGTGCGTTTATAAGCTCCAAAGATTTTATTTAAGTTGTTGGGTTTTATTTGTGGAAAACATTAGAAACAAAATATTTATAAGATTTAAGATCTCGTGAACTCTTAAAAGACGAGCTTATTATTATTTTTATTTTTTTAATGCACGTATACCCAAGTAAAAATGGGTACATTACACTGAGAAATAAACTCATTAACCTTAAAAGACGAGCTTATTGAAGGAGCTATATATATTTCTAGAATAACAATGTTAAATTACACACATTCTTTCAGAATTAATAGTTAACGTCATTATTGTAGTCCCTTATATTTTATTTTATATATATACTTTGACATCTGATGTTTAAAACAACCCTTTGATCTCTTGTTTTATTTTCGATCAAAAGCAGAATAATACAATCTTTTTTGTAGGGCAAAATAGTTAATCACAATTGTTGTAAAAATAAGACACGATGACCCAACGTATAATATAAAGTCAGAAATGATCATTTCGCCTTCGGAAAATATAAAGTTCAATAATATATCCCTTCGAGCTGAAAATTGATTCGAGCCAATTTGTTATTCAAATGTAATATGAGTGACCAAAAGACCACAATTTAGATGCTATGGATATACCAAATGATTTCTAAAATGAATCATAAGGGATTGGAATGTTGTGAGGGATCAAGTATTTCCAAAATGAAAATGATGGAGTGCAATTGCCACTAACCCTAAAAAAATTATGATGATGGACATTTATAAAAAAAAATTATCTTTTATATCATGACGTGTCCGATCCCCGTATTGGATACCGTATCAAACATATGGAATTGTGTCATATCTGTGTTTCTGTACTATTGCCTTGCCTCATAGGTTAAAAAATTGGATCTTCACGGAAAAAAAAAGAGAGAAACCATGAATTGATTTGAGACAAATCGTGATTTTTGTAATTAAGATTGAAAATTAAATATAGATAGATTACTATTTGCCCCAAAGCAAGAGAGAGGGAAGATGTGGGGGCATATATATATAAATTCATGGGTCATAAAAAGAAGTGGTTGTTTTTAATAGGCAACTCAAAGGGCAGCTGTGAGGTATTAAAGTTTTTATTGTAGTTGAGAAGGGAATGGCGTGGTCTCATAATTTCTTTCATATATAATGGGACGTGGTTTGGTTTAATTAAATGGCCGTGACAGTGTAGAAAAATATACATATATGGAGCTTTTAAAGCTCCTTTTCTTGTTTGTTTGTTTGTTTATTTAGGTTGTGTCCCACTTGTGAAAGTTGGGAGTTATGAATGCCCATTAAAGAACATTCAAAACCCTCTTCAACTGTTTCACAGCCTCTCCCATTTATTGACACTTCCATCCATTACCCTTTAAACTTCACCGCCCTTCGATCAGTATTTTCACTACACTAATTTCCATTTCTTTTAATTTGTCTTTCCGATAAAAGAAAATTGGTGAGAACTAAACAAGCAACAATATGTAAATTCGCATTGATTATATGGACCGATGATAACAGGTTTTGTTAAAATAAATTTTAACCAAAAGGGTCTGATCTAATGGAAGAAACTTATTCATCCTTAATTAAATGTGAGGAGTTTGAATCTTGACTTTAAGCATGGAGTAATTTTATATTTTTTGATTAATTATCCAATTTGTCCTCCCCGTCATATCTTTTTAAGTATCTACAATTCAATAAAGGAATTAGTTACTTTAGTCGATGATCATAAATACTGACCTAACGATAATGATTATTTGGTGACCAACATTGTTGCCAATGCAAAGACGGAAGAAGTAACAGTAGGAAAAATATTATCAGCCATTGTAATTATTTACCACTAAGTTATCTGTTCGTCTCATATACATATTATATACTTGAACTTTTGCTACTAATATTAATATTTAAATTTTATTATAGTGTTTCTTTGGTTCGGACAGATTTGACTGTACTCATATTAGTTTTTTGCTAACTGATTTACACTTGTTATTCATACTTTTGGGAAACAATTGATTAACGGCCACACTTGTTGGGAGTAGTACACAATTTTGCTGTTGTTCATTTTCTGGAGTGGAAATTACATTTTTGTTCGTTATACTAATTAGATCATTTTATCAATTTTAGAATTTTTTATTTTTCGACGGTAAATAAATTTATATTTTTAAAAGTAAGTAATTTAGTGTCAGATTTGACCAAAGTCCCCAAATACATACCGACAAACAACCCGGTTTTCCATGTGTCCAAGCAAAACCGTTACTGTTTTCGATTGGCAAAAAGCAGTTCCGATCAAATTTGATACTAAATTACTGTTGTTCCTAAGATTCTCTGTTTTATCTCTCTATGGCATATTGATTGTAATAGTTTTTCTAATGCTTTGATTATGGTTCATTAATTGTCTGTACACTTGGTTCTCGTTGCTTATGTTATGAGGAGGGGTCCTCGTTAACCCCACGGTCTTGCTGACCGATTTTCTCAAAAAAAAAAAAAAATGATACTAAATTACATAATTTTAAAGATATGAATTTATTTTATCATCTAAAAATAAAATTTCTCAAAATCATTAAAATAATCAAGTTGATATACTAAAAATACAATTTTTCCATTTCTTGGCCATGTTGAATGCCAATTCTCAAATTTTTCTTTCTTATGTTTCTTTTGATTAAACTCTCTAGTCTTATGAACAAGATTTATTTTATGAGATTAAACATGAAATATATGTACATAAACCCACAATCATTATATCATTTTGATAGATGTGTAAATTAACTTGAATCTAAACCGGTGGTCTACGAACTGTACACATTCAAGAAAATATTTATACAGTAGTGCCTAATTTATTATATGTACGAGAGCGGTGCATATTTGTACTTATTTGGATTTTTTATTTTCTGAAAAGCTTAAGTTCAGCGTTGAAGCCAAAAGAAAACCCAACTGCCCTGGTTCATCATTAAATGATTATAATGATGTTACAACACATTAAGAAATGAAGTTTGGCGCAATCAAGATCAGGTGTAGGAATGAAATGACCTGTCCATTATATTTACATGCAAATATTTACCAAGAGTTGGTTAACCTTAACTCTATATATTATTTAATACATTCTCTCAGTTATAACTATAAATTAAATACTATGAAATCGAATTACTATATATTAGAACTCAGTGTGTGTCAAACTAAAATAATATCGAGATTTACAAGATCCGACTTTATTATTTAAAAATTACGGGACCTCCAACTTACTGTTTATACAAGTACTCGATGGCTGTGCATTGCGATAATTGGTTGCCAGATGGGAGCTACACTGGCTCCCATTCCCTTTGTCTGAATGTCTGTGCGTCTTCTTTTGATACCAATTAATGATTCATCCGAGTCAACTAGTGTTACGAGTTTTCTTTGGATTTTTGCCCGACATATTAATTTTATTGAGGTGGTTATTATTAATCGTGGGCATTTTAATTTGGTTGTGCTTAATGATCGGTGGATCATGAACAAATGTATCTATTTTTTGTGATTCTATTGGCTATGTATGAAGAGAGGATCTCGATAATAACTCTACGGTCTTTTTGATATATATATATATATATTTAAATTTACTCGATGAGCGTGTCAGATAAATTTATGTGATTTAAGAAACAAGGAGGATCCATTCCTAATTTTTCTATGCCAACTTCAATTCAACACAGATACGTGTACAGAGATGGGTCCTCTCAGTTTCGCATTAAAAGCTGTTTCCCTTAACATTTTATTACGTAGAAAAATTATTGTACGAATTGGATGCACCGATCATCTATTTCCTCTATTGTTGTATAATTTATTTATTTTTTATTAAATTCTCTATTTCATATGCTATTACATTATGTGAAAGTTTAAATCCACAATTAACTTTCATTTTAAATAATATGTAATTAGTTATGAAGAGTAAAACGATAGGCACCGGAAGTTCTAAATCGCCCAAAATATCCCAAATTCGTTCAATTTTTATTTGGATTGTTTTCAGATTCAAGAATATATAATCTTATTTTTTTTAATCAAGAGATTACATCTATCAACTAGCTATCGCAACTACGGTCGAGATCATCGGTTGCCAAATGCGAACTTCCGTGGTTCACATCAGCTTTGCCCGGATGCCTGGGCACCTCCATCGGAGGCCAACCGGTGATCCATTAGAGTCGATTAGTGATAGGGGTGGTCTGTTTAATTTTGCCCATTATAGTGCTTACAATGGTGGTTGTGTTATGGATCGTGGGCATTTAAATTTAAATGTTCTTGATGATCTGTAGATCATGAATAAATATATTTACTCTTTGGTTCGGCTAGTTTATATTTAAGGAGGGGGCCTCATTAATAACCTCACGGTCGTCTTGACCTTTTTTCTTTTTATTTTTTATTTTTTTTTAACTAGCTATTGCAACTGCTATTCTCTTTAAATTGGAATTCAACGCCTCTATCTACGGTATCGAAGATAACAGTTCCGATCCAAACTTCATTACCCTTATGAGCCATGGCATGCATCAACTAACACATGCATACAATCATGAATTGTATTACAAGATGAAACTCCAAAATGTATAAGTGATTCGAAATGTAGATAGTACACCTTATATAGTTGTATTTTGACAAGTTTGATTCCCAATTAAGTTGAAGAGGGCCATGTTGTTTTTCCATTTTTCTTTTTGACTCAATAATGTTGGATAGACTGATAATTGTATCCAAGAATTTTCAGGGCTCACAGCACCTAATGTAGACAAGTGCATCCCATATTCATTAACCTCCCTCCTAACCCTATATAACCACCCCAAACATTTTCACCATTCTTAGAACTAGCAAACACAGTGCACACACACACTATCAAGAAAAAGGTCAGAAAGAAAAACCCTTTTCAAGTTCATGAACCATGATCTCCTTACAAACATCGAAAGAAATCCTATCAGAGGAAAGCTTACCAAAGAAGAGGAAATGGGATGATCTAGCACACGAAATTTTCGACAACAACCCAGAAAAAATCAAAATTACAAAACCACCTCTCCTCTCCGACCTCCATAACCACACTACTCAATTTTCTTCGGAGTGGCAACGATGCCTCGACATAAAGGTATTTTCCATCCAGAACTCCATTCAAGCATGAGATTTTCCTTTCTTTTCTTCTATATTTCTAACAGAAAATTAAAATTTTCTTGCATATGCAGTCAGGACAAATATACTTCTACAACACAAGGACGAACAAGAAGTCCTTAAGTGATCAAAAGTCAACCGTTGTAGAGCCACATAATCCAGCTCCCATGAGCTTGGAACTCGAACTCAATCTTCCCTGCCAGTCCTTGGGGACCAATCAAGTTTCAGACAGGAAACATAGAACTTTAACGAGTTCCAACACTACAACTACAAAGGATGTCGTAAAGGGCCTCAAACGATCGCCGTCATGGCTAACTTTCGAAGGAGAGCAGCAAGAGATGGTAACAGCAGTGTGCAAGAAGTGCTACATGCTGGTGATGATGTGTAAGTCCGCACCTGCATGTCCCAACTGCAAATTCGTGCACCCTTTGGAGCCGAGTTCCAACATCTTCAATCAAGATCAACTGAGTTGAGGGATCGAGGTTTCAAGAATGTTACAAGTGGAGAGGGGTGAAATGTGTAATAAAACATGTATAGTTTAATTAGTTAGTAGGAAATGGCGATAATCGAATTAATTAATTAAGCATGTGTAGAAGGGAAATGGACAACTGTGGTTTGTTTCGGAGGTATGATGGTGTCTATGAATGACCCCTTTTCTTCGTTTTTGTAATTTTCGAATTTGGAGATGGAGTGATGGAACTTTAAGGTTTATTAATTTGTTCTATAAAAAATATATATAAGGATTATAAATTTATGAGCACGTTATTTTTTTAGTTGTATATTTATTTGTTTATAATAAGTTTGAATGGGGTTAAATTTTTAGTAAATGCCTTCTAATGGTAGTACGCAGTGAAAACTCGAATATAAAACTTTTAATTAAGATAGTATAATACCTAATGACTAAAAATTATATCAATTTTTTTTTTTGCCATTCAACTAAAAATTATACCAATTGATTGTATGAAAAAAGTGATTATATTTTTTATGAATTAGTCTAAAAAAGTTATTTTTGATGAGGAGTTTGTATCTGCATTTGATATCGTTGATTGCATCATGTCTGGGAACACATAACCTGGTTTAGTGTAGAAAAATCCGACAGGTGGCTCACTTTCTCCCCGGGATGTTACTTGTTAGTAAAGTTAGTTTTATGACTTTATCCCCATATTTATTAAAAAATATTATAAAATTCAAATAAAAAAAAAAAATTTAATTAACAATGTACGCTGAAAAACTCTAGAGTGAGATGGACAAAGCATAAATGGCAATATGAATGATTTGGGTGGAAATATTTGCCTCTTCCCCATCAATAGGTCATAATTGAACTCGCAATGTATTTCCTTTTTTCCTCTGTTAGGAACTCGCATGTATTTCTACGTGGGCCAAGTTATTTTTAAGTACCTAATAATAAGAGAAAATTTAGTTTATTCGAATGCTAAAATTTTTAATACCTTTCAATTTTCAAATTTTAATTTTTATTCATTTACTAAATACTTAAATTGACAGCAATACTCTTAATTTTTTTTTTTATTATTATTATTTTTTTTCATACTTCAATTTTAAGTTTGAATACTTTAATTTTTACGAATAATACTCTAATTTTAAATTTGAATATTTTAACGTTTATGAACCATAGTCCAATTATAAACCTAGTTACTCTAATTTTAAACGTAAGTACTTTAACTTTACGAACAATACTCTTTCCTTTTCTTTTTCTTTAGGGCTAATCCCAGACACCCCCTATCCTTTGGGGTATAGTGCGCTTTGCCCCCTAACTTTTGAATCGGTGCAATTGTCCCCTTATCCTTTGAAAAATGTCACACTTAACCCCTTTAGCAAAACAGATCTGTACAAAGAAGATTTCAAATGTGTTAATATTATATATTAAATTGAAGCTCTCGACGCAAGGAACATAACAATAGTCTCGAAACCAAAATCTGACAACCGACGAAACAGAAATCACCGATCAAAAATGACGCACGATGGGCGAAGCTTTGTAGCGGCTTTCGGCCACTAATAGGGTTGGCAAGGGTATGAGTTTTGTTCGCTTTGGAGAGACGAACACGATAACGGTGGTCTTGAAGCTTGGGTCGTTGTAACGGAGGAGAAATCGACAGTCAATGTTTATTAAAAGGGGTTAAGTGTGATATTTTTTAAAAGTTAGGGAAGCAATCGCACTAATTCAAAGATTAGGGGGGGTAAAGAGCACTAAAGGCTAAAGAATGAGGGGGTGTCTGGAATTAGCCCTTTTCTTTATTTTCCCTTCTCATACTTCAATTTTAAAGTTGAGTGTACTTTAACTTTTATAAATAATAATATAATTTTAAAATTGGATACTGTATTTTATAATTTGGTTATTTTGTTTTATAATTTCAATAATTTATAGTTTCTAAATAATATTCCAAAATATAAATCAACAATTAATGTTTACCCTAAAATCCACCTATACAAAAAAAAAAAAAAAAATAATAAATAAAAATAATTATATTTGAAATATGAAAATTATATTTTGAAATATTAATATATACATAATATATATATATATATATATATGATGAGACATAAACTCACGCTCATATCAGAGCCGTCCACGTGGCACCATCTACTTACTTAGAGCTTGGACGCTCGCATTAATGGGCTCGTGGGACGATCCAACCCATTCACTTGCTTGACTACGGATCCAAACCCATGAGCCTCGACCCATTTTTCGAGCAAGGGTTCCAACTGTCCATCCCGACGCCCAGGCTGGGGCCCTCAAGGCCATCTCATTCCCAGGTAAGCGCTTCACGAGGGCCCATCCTTGGACGCGCTCGGGTTGTTGACTCTCGATGGACATCTGGTGGGGCGAACCCCTTCGTGTGTCCCTACGAGCGTCACTGATGCTCGGGCAAGGCATACACCAAGGCGCAGGCATCCGCTTGCCTGATTCCCCTATCTAAAGCCTTCCTAGACTCTCAACACTCACCAACAACCTCTGACACAAGGGCAGCATGCACCTCGTACCTGACACGCCGCCCACTTTTCAGAGGCATCGCTTTCATACCGTCACAGGTCGTCACGTGTTAGGGCAACACAGGTTTGAGACCACATGGTCAAATTACCTAAACCCCCTCATCCCTAACATATAAATAGAGGGAAGTACATGCATTCTTCCCAAGTCATCCTCTTCCACAAGAATACTCTGCATAAACTGGGCTCACATTCCTCCATTTTTCTTCCTCTACTGCATTCCATTCACCTCAGCTGCACCTCTATCACGCTTGCACTCTTGGTGTTATCCTAGCTGGAGGAACCCACGCTCAAAAGGAAACCCAGTTCCTGAGGCACCTTGCCTGTGATGGTCTTTCCCTCTTTAAACAAATCTTGAAAGTGTTGGTGTTTTAATTCCTTTCCAGTTTCTACACCATCAATATACATATATATATATATATATATATATATATATATATATATATATATTATAAAAGTACGAGTTGGATTTTTGGTTTCTCTATCTAATTCCAATCGAAATGTAACTATATAAGTCTTTGTTTAATTATAAAACACTATAATTATAATTCTATAAGATTTTGAATAAATTAATCCTAATATTAATCTAACTATCTCGACTAAACTAATAAATCCCCAATTTTTTACCCTAAAATAAAATAAAGTCTCGTATATTTAGGAGAAGAAAATCGTGCACAACACATCCAAAAGCACTGTCGTATTATCAATTTTAAAAAATACAAGAAATAGACATGCAAATTGTATTCCCCTACGATAATATTTTTAAAAGTACTTATTTGAGTAAAAGTAGAATTTCTTAGTAAGTTAGAAGTAAAACTCCTCTAACTATAGATAACATATAAAATATCATAATAAGGATTCTTTCTAAAATTAATATATTAATTATAGGTTATATTATAAGATATTTATATATTTAAAAATAAAATTAATAATATAAGGATAAATATTTACTATGTTCCATATAAATGTATATTTTTACTATTAAAATTTATTATTATTTATTGATAGATAAAAATGATATCACTTAATTGTATAACTAAATATAAAGAAAAAATATATGAAATTACGTATTAAATAGTGTAAAAAAGAAAAAAATAATTTAGTAGATAGAGGTGAGTATGAAAATGAAATATAAAAAGACAAATGGAATTTTGGAACGCCTTTGTACAAACCGAACACATGACATATAACTTAAACTCAAATATGAACCAAAAGATGCAGGACGATACTTATGAGTACCTTGAATGCATGTATGCGTGCAATGATCGTAATTTACGATATTATGATGCATGATTATAACATATAAGAACATTCAAGCACCTTTGATATGCAATTGAAAGCACACACGGTAGCATTCAAGATTTTTCACATACGTACAAACATAGTATGACACATTAGGAAAATATGAAAAAAAATACAAAAATGAGGTTAAAATTAAAACGAGGCATGAAGGAAAGTAGGGCCACAACTTGGCAAGAAAAATAAAGTCGACGTCCCAACGGCCGTGGGACGTTAAAGTCTCCCTGCAAAGTCCCAAGGGTTGGGAACAAATTAGTTAAGAAGTTTCCTAACCATGGGGACCAGAATCGAATGTCTACCCGCATGTTCCACAACCATGAGACAAAACAGTTCAAAAGTTCTTCGGGCCGTGAGACGTTCTAGAAGCATAAAAAAATAGGGGGTTAAAAAAAGATGACCACGGAGTGGCTATGTCACCCCTCGAAAAGCAACAACAACATATCTTAAAACTTGTGAATTATCATATAACACTAATTTGTCATACCATGAACAATAAAATACAACAAAACATGCTTAGCACCCCAAAACCACCAAAGATTTAACCTCCATTGATGGAGGTTTTAAAAACTCCAACCACCCTACTCCTCAAACAAAAAATTCATGCAATAAGTTTCATATTGAATACATAAGAGTCATATAATATCATTTATTCTAACCTAAATACCATTTTTCAAGAATTTCAGACATGGCAACTGTAACACCCCAAACGGAGAAGTGCCACATCCCCCGCACTATGACCCAGACCCGGAACATGAAATGAAAGTCCATGCCCGAATCCGAATCAGAACGAACGGGAGACCAACTCACACACTAGGCTAGGCGGATCTAACTTAACCAAAACTCAGAGTGCGGAAGCAATTAAAACCAACAACAATAGATAGCGGAAGCATTTAAAACAAAACATGCAAAGCAGGTGACGGGTTCAACTAGCATAGATACCTAATCCCGAATAATAGATCAACAAACATAACAAGTGACGGGTTCAACTAGCATAAATCCCTAATCCCGAATATCAACATAAATTAATAATCATCAAGTGCCACAAGGGGCCGAATGAGGGTGCCACAAGGGGCTACCGAATAGTAAAGTATAATCTCAAGTCTACAAGTCTTAAGTATAAGTAAAGTGTATGAGAGGATAAATGCAAATAGAAAGACTAGACCGACGAAGTGCAACTCATAGGACTCACTTCCGCCTAGCAAACGCCAACAACCTGCAACTAAAAGTGTAAATGAGGGGTCAGTCAACTTGACCGAGTGAGGGGGCTAATGCACACCCACTGTATATATATATGGAGCATAGCACATATCAGAAGGGTGGACTCATGAACCGGAGATAGGTGTTGCATACCAAAGACATTTCCAAAAGTACCCAAAAGATAGTTATAAGTATAAGCTTTAGAAAACATTTCAGAAACTCTATCTCGATTCATGATTCCCAGACAGAACAGAACACATGCTCGGCGAGTACGAGTTTCCAACCTTTACTCCTCAGAACATATCATAAAATACAAAATCAATCCAACCGTCACACCAATGATGGAGGAGATGTACCGTCCCCAAACCATCCATAACAGACATACCCTCAAGGGGTAGCGAACCCACAAGAGTCCTCCCCGGCCTTAGCCGAAGGCTCAAGATACCACACCTTCCCTACAGCACGGGTCGCGTGAAGATATCTCAAATGGAACTACGCACAGGTATATCCCCGACGACCCTAACCATCCCGGGGGCTCCTTACCCATAGCTCCTCGGATCCACATACATACATACATACATACAGATGCCAATATTTCATGGCCAACTCGCTACATAGTCACAACACAATTGTTTTTCCAAAATAGCTTACATATGCTTCAAAAACTGGTTTTTATATATATGCCTACGCTGCAGGGATAGCCCGCCCACGCAGGACTCACACACTTACATTCCCACGCTGCAAGGATAGCCCGCCCACGGAGAAGTGCAAGCATAAGATCATAAAAATATCATATTCAACACATACATAACTATTGTAAGGTATACTCTCATGCAGGGGTAGAAATCAGCATGTAAAGGCCATAGGTCGCATAACTATACAAAATCCTAAACCTCACCTCGTGAAAGTAGAGTCTGAGAGTGTGAAGGGCCAAACACTCTAAGCCTCGGGTCCACCGGCACCACCAAACTCTGTGACAAGACATACAGAAGCCCAGACTTAGACTCTATATGAACCAAACAAGACGCACGGCGTTGCTCAACATGATCGTGGTCATGCATAAGTGTTCATGTTGTGCTTGGATAAGGTGTCGTGGTCAATCAAGGCATATCAATGCTCAACAAGATCATATTTACAAGTAACCATCATGCAATTCCATATCCAAAGATGGAAGATCAATTTAGGAAGTCAATGTATTCACGAAATGCATATTAAATCATCCAATGTCACAGGGTTCAATTATAATATTAGAATTAAGCATCAAGTTCATGTCGAGTTATAAAGTGCATAAGTAAGAGCAACTTGATCATATAAACATACAAGGTTGTTGTACGTAGATGGCATGCTTGATACAAATAAAGAGTGCATTTAATTCACTTGAGATCATACTTTACAACTTCACAACATGTTTGGTACACAAGCTCAAGTCACATACATAGTTTCATAAATATTACACTTACATCCCCTAAGTTGATTACTAAGCATAATTGTTCATTTAAAGTGTTTATACAATTATTCAACTAGGAATTAATTACTTACAAGCATTACAATTATCAATTTATCGTAATTCATAATATACCATTTTCAAGTAGTAAGAGTAAATCAAGATATTACAATTCTAACTCCTATCATGCATCAAGTCTCAAGTTGTTCAAGCATCTTTCATGTATCTAAATTTACATTTGAAACACAATTTACAATAAACATAACATTGAGAACGTCTCAAATTCATATAGAGAAATCACAACATTTTCGTTCTTCTAAAATACCATTCAAGTTCATCTAGTCACATAAAAGATTAGTTTCTAAATATTACACTAACACCCCTTCATATCTAAACAAATAGCACAAATTCATCACATCGGGATTCAAATTGTAAATCGAAACATTCATGCATGTCACAATCCATTCAATACATGTTTTCGAATATGATTGGAAGACATCTCGATCAACAAACCAACAATAACCAATTTATTTGCACTTAAAACAATTAATTCAAATAATCACAATTACGCAAAATAATTCGTAATAAATAGATCGAGTGTCCGATTAACGAACGGAAAGTGGCGTTGAACTCACCACAACGAGACGAACATTCTGTCCGAAAGTTGCCGGAGTGCCGCCACCGGAGCCGCCGGAAAGTCGCCGGGCCGCCGTCAAAAGTCGCCGGAAAAATCCCGAAAAATCAATCCTGAATGAAGTCTTCGTGCCGGTTCCGAATCCTCGATCAATTTCTGGAAATTCCAAGCCGATTGTCCTAGATCTGAAATCTAAGAACAAGAAAACCCTAAATCTTCAAACTCAAATTACTTCCAAACCGGTGAACCAAAATGCGATCCGAAAGAGGCGTTGTCTTACCCATGACGAGCTCTTCGAAAGCCCTAAGGTAGATTTCCGGAAAAATCCTCGGAGCTAGTGCCGCCGTTGCACCGCCACTTTGCCGCCGCCGATCCGCCGCCAAACCACTGAATCTGGAGTCGCCTGATCACAAGCCACTAGTTCTCGTCGTTCCGAACAACTTTCGTGAAGAGCCCGAGACCAAAATATGGCCGGAAAAGGCCCCCGTTGGCCGCCCAAGTTTCTGCCGCCGCCGCTACAGTAACTCGCCCCGCCGCGGCGAGCTTTGGGCGGCGCGTGCGGCTCCGTCGCTGATCCGATGGTCTCGCCGCTGACGTCAAACGAAGCGCCTGGAAGTCCTCTGTCTGGCCATGGGGCGCGTGCATCAAGGAGGTGGCCGGAAACCGCCGCAAAAGGCCGGCGAAGTGGCGGCGGTCCGACACCTCCGCCGCTGCTACTGAAATCCGACGATAACTCCGCCACCGTTCGTCGTTAGGCCGTGAAATTAGTACTCTTGCGTCGGTCTCGCCAAGATAATCAAAATGGACTATTCGTTTGTTGAATTCCGTCGAGAAACGATCGAGTTATGGGCTCGTAACCGAAGCCGCGCATAGTAACCCGCGGGAATGAGAGAGAGTGAGAGAGGAGAGAGAGAGAGAGAAAAGGGATTGAGAGAAATGTGTCTTGTGCACAAGCTATATACAACCGGGTATCCTTATCGCGTAACAAAGAGTAATATCGCGTACAAATAATCGTAGATAAAATCGGTAAAGTTACGACTAAACATTCAAGCTCCGCATAAATTTATAAATTAAAATGAAATAGAGATTTACCAATTTGAGTTTAATTAAATTTAATTTTAGAAACTTTTCGTATAATTTAACGACACTTTGTAAACACATGATTGACAATTAATCTCAAGGAATTCAAGTAAACCAAAATTAAACAAGTTAAGCAACATGATGGATTTAAAATCAACTTGACAATTATTTCATGGAATAAATTTGAATTAAATCAAATTAGAAGTTTAGGGTTAAATATGCGCGTAATTAATCAAGTTGGCAATTAATCTTAGAATAATTCGAATGAACACATATTAAATTGGATTTACATTAAATCACATAATTCAAGAACTCTTAAATTAAACACGCACAGGTGTAGAGACTTACTTGTAAATGTCATCAGGATGCCTTTCGAGAATACGGGGTGTCACAACCTTCCCCCCTTAAGAGAACCTGGTCCCCAGGTTCCACTGCAAAAATGTAGATCCTCGAGTAGTAGTGCTCCAACCCTTCCCCGGAACTCACGTAAGATCATAGCTCTAATGGTGAGGCTTACTCCGGTCATCTACACTGAACCTCCTTTAGGATGTCTTGTTATCGTCGAGGTCCGTGCGAGTACTTGATCCGCTAGTTGTTTGAACTCGATCGGTCATTCCCATGATCGGATAGCTGCAACTGCACCCAACCTCGATGTCGTCTCAGATGCACCACTTGCTACCCGTAGTCAGATCAGCGCGTAACGCAACCACAACAAACAAGAGAGAATCCCATCTCCCAGCACGTAAGTGAGAGAGCCCCATCCCTCAGCACCCACAAGTGAGAGAACCCCGTCTCTCGAGCACACACAAAAGAGAGAACCCCGTCTCTCAAGCACATAATTGAGAGAACCCCGTCTCTCAACCTAAGTCGGACAGATTCCAGCACCTGCCAACATTCTAGTTTGAGAAAATCCAGCATTCCTCAAACTCTTAGATTCAAGAGAATCCAGCATCTCCGAATATCTAAGTACGAGAGAATCCAACATCTCTCGCGCACAAAACTTAGAAAGATTCCAACATCTTTCTACCACATAAACAGAGAGAATCCTACATCTCTCCAACACGTAAAAAGAGGGAACCTAAGGTCTCTCTTGCACATAAATCTACTGATCAGTTATTCATACATACACACATCATAGTATCACTTGACGAAAAGTATGCGATGCATGTTTGGTGTACCTTATACAACTGATATCGGTGTCCCTTGAGTATAGATTCAACGCTCATACCTCAACTCAAGGGGGATATCGCGATGGAATCCCTATAAAATAAGGTTACAGTATGTATGTATGTTATATGAGAAGTTAGTGAGCAATCACGAGAGTTTTAAATCACATAGGCATGAAAAGTTCACATAAGTACATAACTCATTCATCAGCAACGGTTCATAACAAGTAGAAATTTCAAGTTACAAATACTAGATCAGGTATCCAAGTTATCACAATTAAAATAGCAATATTCATCACCCACATCAAGCAAAACGAGGTAAGAGTATTTAAGCGATGCATGTATGCAAATGCCATGAATGCTTGGCGTACCGTTAACCGAAGCGTAACAATCTTTACAAGAAAGTCGAGATGAAGCAGTAGGAGTTGATTAAGCCGGTAATGATGCAACCTTCGTCATCTGAGCTTCTTTGTCTTGAGTCTTCTCATAAAGTGGTAACTCAGCAAAGCTTGTTTATCACCAAACCCCTTACTAGACCGTAATCCTTGCTCAACTAGAATCATCCTCAGTTTCTCCCAAGAATTCTCATTTATGTGTTAAATCTTAGTCTGCTCATCTTCAAGGAGTTGTCCATGATTCATTTGTCAATTAGATATTTACCTCAGAGTTTCGTTGGATGATCATGGTGCTAAGTACTTCCCAAAGCAATCCATGATATATAATTCTGAAACTTGAATAAAGTCTTTCAGCATCTAAGTGTTATATTCCCGCATCAACAATGTCTTCCATCTCATCTTAGAGAAACACCCAAAGAGCTAACAACCAATCTTGTCTTGTCGTTCGTTAACTCTAAATGGCACCAAAACCTTCAACACTCACCGATGGTTTGTAGCTCGTTGCTTAAGTAACATGGTTACCTATCCACATCCCTTGAACTTGATCGGATCTTATTTGATCGGATTCTTCTACATTAACTCGTTTCCATCAACAAAGTGACTACTTCCAAATAAATGAATCATCAAGGCGAAAGCTCATCAAACTCCTTCAAAACGGTTCTACTTGATCAGATTCTCCTCCATTGACTCATTTCCTCAACAAGGTGACTACTTCCAAATGAACGAATCCTCAAGGTGAAAATTCATCAAACTCCATCTTTCAATTGACTTTAAGATAGTAAGTCAATAATATAGCAATCTCATTCCTTCAACTCTGAACCTTTTCATGAACATTGATCTTGGTAAAGAATCCTTTCATCTTCGAATTATGACGTGTTTTCGTTGTAGTGCTAATAGGTAGTGTTGACGGGGGGAAATCTTAGTGTTGACTCATAGGGTACCCTGAAATTCAAACACTAAATTCGATGCATGGGAGTTAAAGTGCAAATGAAATGTAACACGTATATCACGTAAATGCAACAATTAGTTGTAATTTATAAAGCACATAAAATAAGATGTTGCATAATCAAAGTCATAATGTGCACACAATCATATAATCACGAAATAATTCATGCCAAAGGGTCAAAATATCAAGTCAAACAAACACAATGCACAATTATTCCTATGTCGTACGACCTAGACAGACTCAACACGACCCAAGAGCTCGGTTTTGCAACCTAGAGCTCTGATACCACTTAAGGATGTAACACCCCAAACGGAGAAGTGCCACATCCCCCGCACTATGACCCAGACCCGGAACATGAAATGAAAGTCCATGCCCGAATCCGAATCAAAGCGAACGGGAGACCAACTCACACACTAGGCTAGGCGGATCTAACTTGACCAAAACTCAGAGTGCGGAAGCAATTAAAACCAACAACAATAGATAGCGGAAGCATTTAAAACAAAACATGCAAAGCAGGTGACGGGTTCAACTAGCATAGATACCTAATCCCGAATAATAGATCAACAAACATAACAAGTGACGGGTTCAACTAGCATAAATCCCTAATCCCGAATATCAACATAAATTAATAATCATCAAGTGCCACAAGGGGCCGAATGAGGGTGCCACAAGGGGCTACCGAATAGTAAAGTATAATCTCAAGTCTACAAGTCTTAAGTATAAGTAAAGTGTATGAGAGGATAAATGCAAATAGAAAGACTAGACCGACGAAGTGCAACTCAAAGGACTCACTTCCGCCTAGCAAACGCCAACAACCTGCAACTAAAAGTGTAAATGAGGGGTCAGTCAACTTGACCGAGTGAGGGGGCTAAAGCACACCCACTGTATATATATATGGAGCATAGCACATATCAGAAGGGTGGACTCATGAACCGGAGATAGGTGTTGCATACCAAAGACATTTCCAAAAGTACCCAAAAGATAGTTATAAGTATAAGCTTTAGAAAACATTTCAGAAACTCTATCTCGATTCATGATTCCCAGACAGAACAGAACACATGCTCGGCGAGTACGAGTTTCCAACCTTTACTCCTCAGAACATATCATAAAATACAAAATCAATCCAACCGTCACACCAATGATGGAGGAGATGTACCGTCCCCAAACCATCCATAACAGACATACCCTCAAGGGGTAGCGAACCCACAAGAGTCCTCCCCGGCCTTAGCCGAAGGCTCAAGATACCACACCTTCCCTACAGCACGGGTCGCGTGAAGATATCTCAAATGGAACTACGCACAGGTATATCCCCGACGGCCCTAACCATCCCGGGGGCTCCTTACCCATAGCTCCTCGGATCCACATACATACATACATACATACAGATGCCAATATTTCATGGCCAACTCGCTACATAATCACAACACAACTGTTTTTCCAAAATAGCTTACATATGCTTCAAAAACTGGTTTTTATATATATGCCTACGCTGCAGGGATAGCCCGCCCACGCAGGACTCACACACTTACATTCCCATGCTGCAGGGATAGCCCGCCCACGGAGAAGTGCAAGCATAAGATCATAAAAATATCATATTCAACACATACATAACTATTGTAAGGTATACTCACATGCAGGGGTAGAAATCAGCATGTAAAGGCCATAGGTCGCATAACTATACAAAATCCTAAACCTCACCTCGTGAAAGTAGAGTCTGAGAGTGTGAAGGGCCAAACACTCTAAGCCTCGGGCCCACCGGCACCACCAAACTCTGTGACAAGACATACAGAAGCCCAGACTTAGACTCTATATGAACCAAACAAGACGCACGGCGTTGCTCAACATGATCGTTGTAACGCCCCAGTTTTTCAGTTTTAAATAATGTGGCGTATTTGTTTACAAATTGCGCAATTTGATTATTTAATTATATGATTAATTGTTTATAAATGTTTATATTTGATTTAAGATATAAGCTATTGCTATTTTAACCGATTTCATTTTATCTTAATTGATCTCTAGTGTTTAACTTCTTAATTAAGGTTTCATGTTACCTTAACTATTTCGGAAATTTCGTTAATTAATTTCAATATGTTAATAGTTGGCTTTAAATTTATTTAAAAAGGAAATTAAGTTTTAGTAATTAATTTATTAACGATATGAATTCATTCATGCGCATGAGTGTTCTATTTGTGCTTCGTTCTTATATGTAATGATATCGGATTGGTATGAAAATTTAGTATGTCATAAATATATGTGTTATGAACATGCCTATATGCTCGGTTTATGTTTTCGGATTCATTTGACGTGTTAACGGATTTAATTTGATTTGTGGAACCAAGTCGGGGGCTAACGAGCAATTAGCGCACCCTTGGTTCCGTACGTGATATCTTGAGCTCGGGAATTCGGATTCGAATTCCGTCAACTCCGTTGCCTTCCTATCGACGATGCGGAGACAATGGAACAAGCCTCATACCTTTTTGAAATCATTAAGACCTCCGAAATCCAACCGTAACGGACAACTCGTGCAAGAAGAGCTCCTTTTGGTTGACTAGTCTTCATGGTGGGACCCTTATCACCTCTTAAACCTAACCATACCTTAACCATGGCTTGTGTACTTGAGTTAAACCCTTTCTCCTACCCTTTTAGCTCTGAAAACCGAACCAAACACTTCCCTTCTCAGCTGGAACTGATCGAGAGAGAGAGAGAAGAGGAGAAGAGAGAAACCCTTGGCCATTTTTGTGGTTTTGGAGCTCAAACCACCACCTTTCTTTCCCAAATCTTTAAGGTATGAATATTTATGTCTTCTCTACTCTATTATGCTTGATTTCATCTACTTAAATCATGTTTTGGATCAGATTTGATTAGGGTTTGAATGATGAGTTTGGTATGAACTTTTAGGGATTTTTGTTCTTGTGACTTATTTGCTTGTGTAGCTGATTTCCTTGCTTGTAAATGATTATATGAACTTGTTTCTTGACCCATTTCTTTCCTAACTGATAGTATATGATATTAGGAGGATTTTATCTCTTGACCCTTTTGTGAAATTATGAGATATGGAGCTCCAAACTTGATGATCAAACTGATTCCCCTGTTTTTCGAACTGCTGTGTGAAATTTTGTGTTGTTGCTTGATCAAATGGTCTCCATTTCGTGTGAAATTGCATGGAGTTGATGTACACTCATTGTTCTATATGTTAGCATTATGTTTCAAGTATTTGGATCCATTTGAAGCCTTAAAACCGAAGTACATGGCCTGTTCTTATGCATGATCTTTGACAGAATTGTTGCTGTTGTGTTTGGTAACTTGTTGGTCATTCTAATGTGCTTTAAATTGTACCATTTTGCATATATATGATGTATATTAGTTGTTTAGTATGTTAGCATGCATTCCCCAAAGTTTCAGATCCAAATTCAAGCCCTAAGTACTTGATCAAGGCATGATAGAATCATTAGGGCTCATATGTGCGATTTTGGCGACCCAGTTTTGTTGCATGGATTCGATGGCCTTAATGTGTGATTTAGCCTTTGTACTCTAAATGAAATATTCTCCTAACATGCCAAATATGTTGTATATCAAGTTTCATAAGATTTGGAGTTGATTTGGTATGCTTTTGGATTGATTTTTTTTCCAGTTTCTTTCCTAGCATGAGTTGTTGCAACTTTGGACCATTAATTGGCTTGAAATGCATGAATTATTGCTACCTTAACTTACCTATATGTGTTAGTTTGATGTTTATTTGGTTTGGAATGAGTTTTGCCCTGCTTGTTGTATGTTTTTTCGCCACTGACCTAAATCCGCGAGGGTGGATTTTTCCTTTTGGAAAAATCCGCGGGGGTGGATTTGAGGCAGTGGGACTGGACCAGATCCATGGGGGTGGATTTTGTCCAGCCTGTTTTTTTTACTCCGATTCCATTTTTCTTCGTTTGTTTGATCTTCCTCCACCTCTTTTATGACTTTTTTGAGATACTAACATGTTCTATAATGTGTTATCTTATTTATTATAATTTTCATGATTTTTCGTGGAATATTTTACAAGTTATGATTTAATATGTCATCAATGCTCCAAGAATGAATGAAATGATTGATTATGTGCCTTAATGCATCTCCATGCCACGACTTGCTCTCTTATGCATATCATAAGACATTCATTGCATTGCCGTTTATGTGCGTTTTGAGGCGTTTATGATTCCCGTAACCCATTTCCCTTATCATATGATTTGTTCTTGTTCTCAAACTTTGGAAATAGGTTACATTATGTGATATGATGTATGTAGTAGCGTTTTGTGAAAGATTGAATACGTTTGAATGTGTGATGAACTTAATTTACTTCAATGCTCTTATTTGCCTAAATGTTGGATCTTGTACTTTGAATTTCTTGAATTGAATTGATTGGAAAAGTGAAATGTGAAGGATATGAACTCGTTTGGATACGAATGCTTCATTGAATGAATGAAATGAATGTTTATATGTTTTTAAGACTTTAATAGTGCACATGAACGTGTTCCTTACTTTATAGAATCTTCTCTTCATTCATATCATGATCATTACATTGCCGAGCGTCCTATTTGGTCATTTTGAGTCTCACTTCACCTTTCTTGCACAGATTTTGACCCTGTTGGAGACGAGGCCGGTCAGTGAGGCTCTTGTGCTCTCTTTTGTTGGTTTAAGGTGGGTTTCTCTTCTACTTAGATAAAACGACCCGATATATCTCCTTATGTGAAAAGTTTTAAGCCAAAGTAATATGATGTATATATTGAGTCTTTTATCGAGTAAATGATTGCAAACGTAAAGCCCTTATTTCTTGAATCCTACCTAATGTTTTGGCGAGAATGAATGAATGTTCACAATGAATGGGGCCCAGGGGCTTGGTGTGAGTGGGGACCCGAGGAGGCAAGGGCTGACGGTAAACCCTCACACTAGTCCCACCAATGAACGGCGTAACCGGACCTCGTTAGGAGTTAGCGAGGAATGGACGCTGAGTGACATCTGGGGAGTCATGTTCCCCTTTTGGTCAATGAATGGGTGGATGGGCCTTGCAAACCCTCCACCAACCCGGAGGAAGAAGGTGTAAATGTTATTGAATGCGCACGAAAGAATGTTATACATGAAAAGAAAGAAAGAATGAAAGAATGAATGTTAATGAATGTCAATGAATTACACGAGGTGTTGGTTGGAGATAATGCACGCCCACTCGCCGGGCCAATAATGACCAAATGTTAATGAATCGTTATAATCCCTTTTGATGATTTCTATTTGCCCATTTGGGAAATTCTTCAAAACCTCACTTGGGATTATAACTTGCATGTGAATGTTTAATTATTGTCGTATATTATATTTATGCCCTGCTTTTATACCCACCAGTCCCTTTTGGACTGAACCCGTTTGGGTTTCAGTTGTGTTGTGCAGGTGTCGAGGGAGCTAGGCGGGATTTCGAGTCATAGGTTTTACTTTCGTCTTTTAGCCCTTGTATTTTGGTCTTACACATACATATTGCACGTTGGATCACTGTATTGTTTAATAATGGAGCGTATTGGTTATTTGAGCCTTGACGGCATTTGATAATGTATATGGACTATTTTGGAGTTTGGTTGCTCATTGTTTATATTATGGCCAGTTATTACTTCCGCATTTGTAATCACTCTGATTTTATGGTTCAAGGGTTAGCCCGCCTAGCATAGCGTGTGTGTTTGTCCCCGTTCGCCGTGACTTAGCTCGAGTATGGATCGTCCATTTCATATTCGGGTCGGGTCTCGGTGCGGGGGATGTGGTACCTTGCGCTCGGGTGCTACATCCTTAAGTGGTATCAGAGCCCGGTTGCAAAACCGGTGTTCTAGTGTCGTGATTGAGTCAGTTAGGTCGCACGGCATAGGAACAACTTGTTAATGTGTGCATTGCATCGTTTTGGCATGAATATTTGACACTAATTGTTGGAAATTGCTTAATATATGTATACCATCTACGCTTTCATTTAGTTGCTTTAAGTGTTGCAATTTGCATTCTATGTGCCTTGATTCATTTAACTACGTGTCATAAGCATACGCTAATCTTCATGCATCCATATTTGAGTTGATCTTTCTTATATAGGTTACTATCATGCGAACAAAGCTACCATTCACACCAACTACAATTGACAAGGTAATTTGAATGCCGAGTGTTCAAATTCCGTGGCGTGTACAATGGAACTACCTATCATGGCTCGTATCATGGGAGGAAGCTTGGATCACGGGAAGGTTCATCAGTCATGCCCTACCTACAAACCTTGAAGGTTCTCACATACAAGAATTGCAAGGACTCAAGTTCTAACTTGAGGGATGCGTGAGACAACGAGAGGGGTGGAACTCTTCACCACTCCGATTTTGAAGATATCTAATACAAGATTAAATACCCCAAGGTTCACCTTTGAAGCTCCGAGTTTGGAATGGTTGAGTGATTGGAAGGCCAAATTGGGAAGCTTCAAGGAGTCGGATACATGATGTGTTAAAAAGGGATTCGACTCAACTCAGATGCAAGGATTGGGAGCCGTTAATCACAAGGCTCATTATGCGGTCAAATATGGAAGCTCACTTGATGCGAATATAAGCGTGGGACAACGAATGGACGCAAGGCAAAAGGGACTTATAAGCATCGAGGAATACAAATTACGTCATCTTCTTGGAACCTTGGAACATGGAGACATCAAGAAGCAAGCAAGAATGGAAAGCGTTATTATGGGTGAATTATACGTGTAGATCGGAAACAAAGGATAGGCTAAAGGAACTTGAACCGGAGAGGATATCAAGATGAAGATTCGGACAACCTTTGGAGGTTGATGCTTGGAAGTACGTTGAGGTGTAACTCCATTGACAAAGAAGACCTTGGGTTCCAGAATAGCAAGTTCGGGCCATAGGATATACAAATGGATGCAAGAAGATTAGGGAGATTCGAAAACCATGGAAAGCTAAGGAATTATCGATGTCTTCAAAGAAAGTTACAATTATGGGAGTGAGGAACATGTCATCAAGCTAAAAGCTTACCACCTTGGTGACAGGTTCTGCATATTCATGGCATGAGCATCATGCATCGATTTAAATTAATTGCTTTCTTTATTTATATGTACGTTTATGTTTAATTAAGCCAATTGCTCCAACGTGTTGCATCTTTAACTGTTTACTATGTGCATTGGCATGTTAATCCAACATGCATGGCTTAGTGTTTAATGGATAGGAAATGGCTCCACCTTGTTCATCATGCGATTCTTTGATCAAGGCTTACTCGAATCAAGACGAGAAGAATAGTTGGGTTATATCTTGGGAGTTCCGGGCATGTAGCTTGGCTAGCACAATCTACATCGAAGAAACTAAGTTGGAGGGTTTTGGAGGAACCTTAATCTCAGAGGCGAAGTAACGAATCCAACTAAAACTTCCAATTAAGTGAGCATTGATTAGGAAATAATGTAAATCCTTTCGATCCTTGAAGGGGTTACCTTTAGTTGAAAGAAGGGAAATGCAAGAGAGGATTAGATTGGTCTAGATTTCAAGAAGAGCAAGAAAGAGAAGAGTTGGGGATTAGAAGGAAGTAATTACTGAAGGGTTTGAATTGAACCTTGGGAGTGAATTAAAGAAACAGAAGTGGCTCAGCAAAAATTTCAATGAAAGAAGGATTCATGGAGGGGGATATGTAAGAGCAAAAATTTTAAGGGGGAGAGCACGACCGAGAGGTGAATTGGAGGATGGGAGTGGTGTTCGAATGAATATGTTAGGAGTAATGACGGGGATGCAAACTAAGGAGAATCTGGAAGTCCTAAGGGTGGTGATTAGGAATGAATAAGACGGCGGTGATGGTTAAGATATTAAGAGAGAAGCTACGTATGGAATTCTAATCTGGAGGTGATGGAATCATAAGAGAGTTCCTATGGACTTCTAAGTAGAATTAACAAGGGGGAAAACCGAATTAAGCTATCATATACGGGGATGGTGTCGATCAAGATTTATTCAATGAAGTATGAAGGGGTCCAAGATAATATCATCGAGTTATTAGTTATTAGTTATTAGTTATATCAACGGTAATCTACAAGGAAGCTTAAGTAGAGACCAAATGGAAAAAAAAAAAAAAAAAAAAAAAAAAAAGATGATAATTGGAGTATTGGTCTCAAATTTCAAGAATCATCAAGAACCTTCTATCTTCGGTTAAGGAAATATGGGACCAGTTATCAAATATAACGTTGAGGGGGATCGAAAGGGAATGAACGGACAATTGGAACGGAAGGTGGAAAAAGATTTGTGTTGAGAGAGACTATAAGAATAAATCGTAAGGTTGGGATCGAATCATCAAGTTTGCTCAGAGTGGTGATCCTCGGGGATATGTTGAGCACCGATTTGGATAAGGATTGAAGAAGTTGGGTAGCAGTACAAGTTAGAAAGGATCTAAGGATATAATCCTTAAGGAATTCATCAATCGTTTCACCGGGGAACCCTGAAGAGGTTCAAGACAAGTTGGGCACCGAGTTACATTCAGGACAGATCATACCTTGGACAACGACAACTCACAAATCTGAATTTTTGCAACTACGGTGAACGGTACTTATAGCATTCATGATACATGCATCCATGCAAATTTAACTTTTATAATTTTTATGTTAGGTGCTTTGATCTGTAATGTGTTAAATTACTTGGAGTAATTGAATATCAATGTGGGCGACGTTTATTACTTGCTTTGGGTGACTTCCGTGATTTTAAATTTGGTTTTGCGTGAGTTGCTTGGGAGTATTGGAGACTTCCTTGTTTTATTTTCGGTTGAGAGACGGGGTGCTCTCTTTGTTTGTAAGAGACGGGGATTCTCTTATTTTTGTTTGAGAGACGGGGTACTCTCTTTACTTGCGAGAGACGGGGTTCTCTCATTGCTGCTCGAGAGACGGGGTTCTCTCCTTGTTGTTTGTGAGAGACGGGGAATCTCTCATTGTTTGTTTTCAAGCGTGTTGTGAATCCGAGGACGGATTCTTTTTAAGGGGGAGAGATTGTAACGCCCCAGTTTTTCAGTTTTAAATAATGTGGCGTATTTGTTTACAAATTGCGCAATTTGATTATTTAATTATATGATTAATTGTTTATAAATGTTTATATTTGATTTAAGATATAAGCTATTGCTATTTTAACCGATTTCATTTTATCTTAATTGATCTCTAGTGTTTAACTTCTTAATTAAGGTTTCATGTTACCTTAACTATTTCGGTAATTTCGTTAATTAATTTCAATATGTTAATAGTTGGCTTTAAATTTATTTAAAAAGGAAATTAAGTTTTAGTAATTAATTTATTAACGATATGAATTCATTCATGCGCATGAGTGTTCTATTTGTGCTTCGTTCTTATATGTAATGATATCGGATTGGTATGAAAATTTAGTATGTCATAAATATATGTGTTATGAACATGCCTATATGCTCGGTTTATGTTTTCGGATTCATTTGACGTGTTAACGGATTTAATTTGATTTGTGGAACCAAGTCGGGGGCTAACGAGCAATTAGCGCACCCTTGGTTCCGTACGTGATATCTTGAGCTCGGGAATTCGGATTCGAATTCCGTCAACTCCGTTGCCTTCCTATCGACGATGCGGAGACAATGGAACAAGCCTCATACCTTTTTGAAATCATTAAGACCTCCGAAATCCAACCGTAACGGACAACTCGTGCAAGAAGAGCTCCTTTTGGTTGACTAGTCTTCATGGTGGGACCCTTATCACCTCTTAAACCTAACCATACCTTAACCATGGCTTGTGTACTTGAGTTAAACCCTTTCTCCTACCCTTTTAGCTCTGAAAACCGAACCAAACACTTCCCTTCTCAGCTGGAACTGATCGAGAGAGAGAGAGAAGAGGAGAAGAGAGAAACCCTTGGCCATTTTTGTGGTTTTGGAGCTCAAACCACCACCTTTCTTTCCCAAATCTTTAAGGTATGAATATTTATGTCTTCTCTACTCTATTATGCTTGATTTCATCTACTTAAATCATGTTTTGGATCAGATTTGATTAGGGTTTGAATGATGAGTTTGGTATGAACTTTTAGGGATTTTTGTTCTTGTGACTTATTTGCTTGTGTAGCTGATTTCCTTGCTTGTAAATGATTATATGAACTTGTTTCTTGACCCATTTCTTTCCTAACTGATAGTATATGATATTAGGAGGATTTTATCTCTTGACCCTTTTGTGAAATTATGAGATATGGAGCTCCAAACTTGATGATCAAACTGATTCCCCTGTTTTTCGAACTGCTGTGTGAAATTTTGTGTTGTTGCTTGATCAAATGGTCTCCATTTCGTGTGAAATTGCATGGAGTTGATGTACACTCATTGTTCTATATGTTAGAATTCATGTTTCAAGTATTTGGATCCATTTGAAGCCTTAAAACCGAAGTACATGGCCTGTTCTTATGCATGATCTTTGACAGAATTGTTGCTGTTGTGTTTGGTAACTTGTTGGTCATTCTAATGTGCTTTAAATTGTACCATTTTGCATATATATGATGTATATTAGTTGTTTAGTATGTTAGCATGCATTCCCAAAGTTTCAGATCCAAATTCAAGCCCTAAGTACTTGATCAAGGCATGATAGAATCATTAGGGCTCATATGTGCGATTTTGGCGACCCAGTTTTGTTGCATGGATTCGATGGCCTTAATGTGTGATTTAGCCTTTGCACTCTAAATGAAATATTCTCCTAACATGCCAAATATGTTGTATATCAAGTTTCATAAGATTTGGAGTTGATTTGGTATGCTTTTGGATTGATTTTTTTCCAGTTTCTTTCCTAGCATGAGTTGTTGCAACTTTGGACCATTAATTGGCTTGAAATGCATGAATTATTGCTACCTTAACTTACCTATATGTGTTAGTTTGATGTTTATTTGGTTTGGAATGAGTTTTGCCCTGCTTGTTGTATGTTTTTTCGCCACTGACCTAAATCCGCGAGGGTGGATTTTTCCTTTTGGAAAAATCCGCGGGGGTGGATTTGAGGCAGTGGGTCTGGACCAGATCCATGGGGGTGGATTTTTCCCTTTGGAAAAATCCATGGGGGTGGATTTTGTCCAGCCTATTTTTTTTACTCCGATTCCATTTTTCTTCGTTTGTTTGATCTTCCTCCACCTCTTTTATGACTTTTTTGAGATACTAACATGTTCTATAATGTGTTATCTTATTTATTATAATTTTCATGATTTTTTGTGGAATATTTTACAAGTTATGATTTAATATGTCATCAATGCTCCAAGAATGAATGAAATGATTGATTATGTGCCTTAATGCATCTCCATGCCACGACTTGCTCTCTTATGCATATCATAAGACATTCATTGCATTGCCGTTTATGTGCGTTTTGAGGCGTTTATGATTCCCGTAACCCATTTCCCTTATCATATGATTTGTTCTTGTTCTCAAACTTTGGAAATAGGTTACATTATGTGATATGATGTATGTAGTAGCGTTTTGTGAAAGATTGAATACGTTTGAATGTGTGATGAACTTAATTTACTTCAATGCTCTTATTTGCCTAAATGTTGGATCTTGTACTTTGAATTTCTTGAATTGAATTGATTGGAAAAGTGAAATGTGAAGGATATGAACTCGTTTGGATACGAATGCTTCATTGAATGAATGAAATGAATGTTTATATGTTTTTAAGACTTTAATAGTGCACATGAACGTGTTCCTTACTTTATAGAATCTTCTCTTCATTCATATCATGATCATTACATTGCCGAGCGTCCTATTTGGTCATTTTGAGTCTCACTTCACCTTTCTTGCACAGATTTTGACCCTGTTGGAGACGAGGCCGGTCGGTGAGGCTCTTGTGCTCTCTTTTGTTGGTTTAAGGTGGGTTTCTCTTCTACTTAGATAAAACGACCCGATATATCTCCTTACGTGAAAAGTTTTAAGCCAAAGTAATATGATGTATATATTAAGTCTTTTATCGAGTAAATGATTGCAAACGTAAAGCCCTTATTTCTTGAATCCTACCTAATGTTTTGGCGAGAATGAATGAATGTTCACAATGAATGGGGCCCAGGGGCTTGGTGTGAGTGGGGACCCGAGGAGGCAAGGGCTGACGGTAAACCCTCACACTAGTCCCACCAATGAACGGCGTAACCGGACCTCGTTAGGAGTTAGCGAGGAATGGACGCTGAGTGCCATCTGGGGAGTCATGTTCCCCTTTTGGTCAATGAATGGGTGGATGGGCCTTGCAAACCCTCCACCAACCCGGAGGAAGAAGGTGTAAATGTTATTGAATGCGCACGAAAGAATGTTATGCATGAAAAGAAAGAAAGAATGAAAGAATGAATGTTAATGAATGTCAATGAATTACACGAGGTGTTGGTTGGAGACAATGCACGCCCACTCGCCGGGCCAATAATGACCAAATGTTAATGAATCGTTATAATCCCTTTTGATGATTTCTATTTGCCCATTTGGGAAATTCTTCAAAACCTCACTTGGGATTATAACTTGCATGTGAATGTTTAATTATTGTCGTATATTATATTTATGCCCTGCTTTTATACCCACCAGTCCCTTTTGGACTGAACCCGTTTGGCTTTCAGTTGTGTTGTGCAGGTGTCGAGGGAGCTAGGCGGGATTTCGAGTCATAGGTTTTACTTTCGTCTTTTAGCCCTTGTATTTTGGTCTTACACATACATATTGCACGTTGGATCACTGTATTGTTTAATAATGGAGCGTATTGGTTATTTGAGCCTTGACGGCATTTGATAATGTATATGGACTATTTTGGAGTTTGGTTGCTCATTGTTTATATTATGGCCAGTTATTACTTCCGCATTTGTAATCACTCTGATTTTATGGTTCAAGGATTAGCCCGCCTAGCATAGCGTGTGTGTTTGTCCCCGTTCGCCGTGACTTAGCTCGAGTATGGATCGTCCATTTCATATTCGGGTCGGGTCTCGGTGCGGGGGATGTGGTACCTTGCGCTCGGGTGCTACAATCGTGGTCATGCATAAGTGTTCATGTTGTGCTTGGATAAGGTGTCGTGGTCAATCAAGGCATATCAATGCTCAACAAGATCATATTTACAAGCAACCATCATGCAATTCCATATCCAAAGATGCAAGATCAATTTAGGAAGTCAATGTATTCACGAAATGAATATTAAATCATCCAATGTCACAGGGTTCAATTATAATATTAGAATTAAGCATCAAGTTCATGTTGAGTTATAAAGTGCATAAGTAAGAGCAACTTGATCATATAAACATACAAGGTTGTTGTACGTAGATGGCATGCTTGATACAAATAAAGAGTGCATTTAATTCACTTGAGATCATACTTTACAACTTCACAACATGTTTGGTACACAAGCTCAAGTCACATACATAGTTTCATAAATATTACACTTACATCCCCTAAGTTGATTACTAAGCATAATTGTTCATTTAAAGTGTTTATACAATTATTCAACTAGGAATTAATTACTTACAAGCATTACAATTATCAATTTATCGTAATTCATAATATACCATTTTCAAGTAGTAAGAGTAAATCAAGATATTACAATTCTAACTCCTATCATGCATCAAGTCTCAAGTTGTTCAAGCATCTTTCATGTATCTAAATTTACATTTGAAACACAATTTACAATAAACATAACATTGAGAACGTCTCAAATTCATATAGAGAAATCACAACATTTTCGTTCTTCTAAAATACAATTCAAGTTCATTTAGTCACATAAAAGATTAGTTTCTAAATATTACACTAACACCCCTTCATATCTAAACAAATAGCACAAATTCATCACATCGGGATTCAAATTGTAAATCGAAACATTCATGCATGTCACAATCCATTCAATACATGTTTTCGAATATGATTGGAAGACATCTCGATCAACAAACCAACAATAACCAATTTATTTGCACTTAAAACAATTAATTCAAATAATCACAATTACGCAAAATAATTCGTAATAAATAGATCGAGTGTCCGATTAACGAACGGAAAGTGGCGTTGAACTCACCACAACGAGACGAATATTCTGTCCGAAAGTTGCCGGAGTGCCGCCGCCGGAAAGTCACCGGGCCGCCGCTACAGTAACTCGTGCCGCCGCCGCGAGCTTTGGGCGGCGCGTGCGGCGCCGTCACTGATCCGATGGCCTCGCCGCTGACTTCAAACGAAGCGCCTGGAAGTCCTCTGTCTGGGCATGGGGCGCGTGCATCAAGGAGGTGGCCGGAAACCGCCGCGAAAGGCCGGCGAAGTGGCGGCGGTCCGACACCTCCGCCGCTGCTACTGAAATCCGGAGATAACTCCACCACAGTTCGTCGTTAGGCCGTGAAATTAGTACTCTTGCGTCGGTCTCGCCGAGATAATCGAAATGGACTATTCGTTTGTTGAATTCCGTTGAGAAACGATCGAGTTATGGGCTCGTAACCGAAGCCGCGCATAGTGACCCTCGGGAATGAGAGAGAGTGAGAGAGGAGAGAGAGAGAGAGAAAAGGGATTGAGAGAAATGTGTCTTGTGCACAAGCTATATACAACCGGGTATCCTTATCGCGTAACAAAGAGTAATATCGCGTACAAATAATCGTAGATAAAATCGGTAAAGTTACGACTAAACATTCAAGCTCCGCATAAATTTATAAATTAAAATGAAATAGAGATTTACCAATTTGAGTTTAATTCAATTTAATTTTAGAAACTTTTCGTATAATTTAACGACACTTTGTAAACACATGATTGACAATTAATCTCAAGGAATTCAAGTAAACCAAAATTAAACAAGTTAAGCAACATGATGGATTTAAAATCAACTTGACAATTATTTCATGGAATAAATTTGAATTAAATCAAATTAGAAGGTTAGGGTTAAATATGCGCGTAATTAATCAAGTTGGCAATTAATCTTAGAATAATTCGAATGAACACATATTAAATTGGATTTACATTAAATCACATAATTCAAGAACTCTTAAATTAAACACGCACAAGTGTAGAGATTTACTTGTAAATGTCATCAGGATGCCTTTCGAGAATACGGGGCGTCACAGCAACTCATATACGCGTAAATCATATACACACATTTAAACCCCAAGAAAAAACCTCAAAATAAAGAGGAGAAAAAGAAGAAAACATATTTCATATCTTAAAGGATTTAGGATCTAGGAAGATAAATGCTTGAGATTGAATTAGGGAAACCTTGAAGCTGACCTTTGTTGTTGAGAGAGAAAGAGAGAGAGGTTGAAGTGGATGGAAAAAAAAAGTGAGAATAGGAATCGGAGACATGGTGATCGATCAAGGATTAGAAGATAAAAAAAGACATTTTCTTATCTCCTTTGTGTAATAACCAGTCCACATTGACTGGTTTTAAAGTAGGAATAAAACAAACGGCCTCAGAAACATACAAGGTCACAGTCATTGGATTCGATTTGACGTCCTGAGTACAAAGGTGAAGTCTGAATCAGAAAATTCATCTCTGTGACTGGCTAAAAATGACCTAATTACATTTAGGGATTAATATTTGCAACATCCTAAATGATTGTGTTTTTTTGACTTTGCGAGCCGAATTATAAAATGTTTAAGTTTGCAACCTCAACTATTGTTTATTAACAAATTACAACCTGATTCCACTCAACGTGTGCCTTGTACACGAAATTTCTTCCAAATGTCACATGATGAATGGAATCAGGTTGCACTTTGTTAAAAAACAATAGTTGATGTTGCAAATTTAGACATTTTATAATTCGGTTGCAAACTAAAAAAAACGCAATAGTTTAAGATGGTCAAAATTTTTATCCCTTACATTTAACCCCTAAACTTTTAAAAAATTCCAAATTAATCCAAAGCTCATTTTCAATTTAATCCCAAAACTTTAAAGAATTTGTGACTTATGATTAAGGATAATTAAACACGTACAACATGTCATCTCAAATTGGTCATGTAACTATCATATAATTCATTGAAAATCATGAATATTCATATAATTGAAGAATTAGTCAGATAATACATACGAGAAGTAAGCACAAAAAACGAGGTTAAAGTTAAAACGAGGTATGGAGGAAAACTGGGCCACGACCTGGGAATAAAAATCAAGGCGACGTTCCAAGACCGTGAGACGTTGATAGAAAGTCTCTCTGCATTGTCTCAAGGCCTGGAAACAAATTAATTCAGAAGTTCCCTAGCCATGGGAGCCAAAACAGAATATCTCCCCACTATATCCCACAACCATGGGACAAAATATGTAACAGCTATGATTTCGGGGCTAAGATAAAACAGGTAAGTAAAGGGTTAAGAGAAAGCGTTTATAACCTCAATCAATTATGCATTACATTTTATGTGAACTATGTGCTTTCATGCTTCAGTTTTTAACAATATCTTATTATGAGACTCATACCACTATTCATTCACCGAGCCTAAGCCTTCACATATTCCCCATGAAACCTTAGAAAACTAGATTTCACATTTTCCGGATTTATATCCTAACTTTTGTTATCCCGAAACACACTTTGAAAATTGTTAGCAAAAAATTCTCATTAGGCCCCTAGTTACTATTCACTTCCCAAATGTAGAAATTTACCGGGACACTTATACCTATCAAATATAGGGGTCAAATGAATCATTGAGAAATTTTATGAATTATGGTGCTATTTTCGAGCCCTAATTCTCATTGTAAATCCTGTAGTAACAAAAATCGGTTGCGAAATCCTAATTTAGGTATTTTTGAAATCAAACACTTTCCCCATCCGATATTATAACCAAAACGATCCTTGAATTATTTTATAAATTTTAAGACCTTTTCCAAACCCTAGTTCAAATCCTAGCTCATTTTATAAAATTTTTCCTATTTTTCACAAAGTACTATTCCCGCCATAAAAACTAACTTTTAAACCGTACGACGTTTGGTATCCAATATTATACTCAAATTAATTCTTAAATTATTTAATGAATAATGACCATTTTCTCATAAATTAATTCTTATCCTAGCTTCAATTTATGTATTTTATCATATTTTTCAAAATTCCGAACGTTTACTACTTTAACTTGAGACGTTTAGATATTAAGTGTTTATATTCATCGGAAAACTCTTTCGATTCTCTTTCTTTTGCAATTTTTCCCATTTCAAACTTATATCTAGAGATTCTTCAATGTTTTATTATTATTTTCAACTTATTTTAGAATTATTTTATTATGATGTATTTATAAGATCATACATGTATACATATGCACTTACATCACTTATACACCTAGCAATACACCTTAATACCCCTAACAAATTAAGAATTCCCCTTATATCCCCAAAAGCATACCGATAAATAGCTCTCAAAATTCATTCACAAGAACACACCAAATTCTCACTCTTTCTCACTAACTCTCGGCATTACCTGTAACACCCCGGTTTTTCACTTGTTCTAATATGCCGTATTTGTTTATAAATTGCGTAATTAAATCATTTAACTATGTGATTAATTGTTTATAAGTGTTTTATATATTTTTAATTTTATATATTTAATTTTATATTTAAATGTTGAAGTGTTAATTAATTATATTCTAACTTTATTAATATTAAAACATAATCTAATTTGTACACTTTAATTGTAATTATATTTAAATCGTACCTGTGACTTTAAATTAAATAAGTTTGTATGTTTTATATTCTAATTGCGCACTTTTAAATTAAAGTATTTTTAATTCTTGCACTTTAGATATAAATTAATTATGAATTTAATCTGTCATTTGGTTGAAAATGTTATGGATTTTAAATGCATTGGTTATGAGTGATTGAAACGCGCTTCATTCTTATATGATTTGATATCGAAATGTCGTGAAAATGTAGTATGTCGTGAATATATGTGTTATGAACATGCCTATATGCTCGGTTTATGTTTTCGAATTCATTTGACATGTTAACGAATTTAATTTGAATTGTGGAACCAAATCGGGGGCTAATGAGCAATTAGCGCACCCTTGGTTCCGTTTGTGATATGTTGAGCTCGGGAACTCGGATTCGAGTTCCCTCAACTTCGTTGAACTCGTATCGAAGATTCGAGTTTAATAGACTTAGCCTTATATTTTTGCGAAGTCATTTGAACCTCCGAAATTCAACCGATAAACGAAACGGCGACAAAACTGACCATGCTATACTAAAATGGCCATAACTCATCCAAACTTTAACCAAATTAACCATGGTTTGATGCTATGAAACCCTAACTCAACCAAATAGCCTGTTATATCATCCCTTAACCGAACCAACCCTCACACAAACCACAAATATCAGCCAAAACACCCTGCTCTCCAGAAAATCACGTAGCCCTTGCGCACCTTGGAGATTCAAGCTCAAATCTCTTCCATCTTCCATCCAATCCACAAGGTAAGCTTAGGGTTGTAATATACATTCAATATGTGTCATTTTAAGCTATGCATCCCCAATTTTAAGCTTGTGTGCATGGAGATTTGAAGGCATGAGTGATTAGTTAGGTTTTAGCTTTAATTCTTGAATCCATGTTATGTGTTCGATTCTATGTGATCTGGGGCATGAAACATGATCAGTTTAGCTTCTTGTATACCTGATTGTACTTCAATTCGATTGATGTGTAAGTATATGAATGTCATCATGTTTGGAGCTTGGAATCGGGTCTGAAAATATGAGAATTTAGGACTGAATCTTTCTCCCTCACGTTGTGCTGCTACTGCTGTGTTTTGGGACTGAACTTGCTGTCAAATGCTGCTTCTCTTTGCCTTGTTCGTTGCTTGTTTGATGGTTGATGTATGCATGAGGTAGCTGCTCTGTTTTATAGTGTTTTGCCTCTGTTTTTTTGGCTTGAATTGTTGTTGTCAGCTGCTGCTCTTTCTCCTTGCTATATGGTGGTCCATTTTCAGTTATATGGTGGAAATTTTTGTCTAGTTTGCTGCTGCATTTCTTCCTTAAACTATCGCTACCTGCTGCTGCGTGTTCTTGATAGAAAAAACAGGGGATTGAAGCTGGTTATGCTGCCCAGTTACGTCTGTAATCCATCTCCCCGGGCGGGGAGATTTGTGCGTGAGGTTTACCCGGCCGGGGACCTTACCTTGTGAGTTTCTGTATCAGTTTTCCTTTTTACCCGGCCGGGGAGTGTGCTGCGTATTAATTACCCGGGCGGGGAGTTGTGCAGTGAAGTTGCTGCTGTTGTTAGGATTGGTTTCGGGCCCTGTTAATCATGTTTCTGCTGCTGCGTTCTTGTTTGGAATTTTAACTGTTGTTAGTGTATTTGTGTGTGCGTGTGTTTTATGTTTTGGGAGCATTTACGTGTGCATGTACTTATATACTACATTTGCTTTCATGCATGAATAATTACATATGTATATATATAGGTTTGTGCATGTGTGTGCACGTAATATATATATATATATATATATATACATGTTTTATGTTAATTAATAAATGCATGCATGAGTAAGGTTAAATATATATATGTTTATTATATATATTATATGGATATTATATTTTGCATGATATATAATATATAGATGCTATATTATGCATGTGAATATATATGTATATATATGTTTTATAGATATTCTAAGTATTGTTTAATTTAATTGAATTTTTGGAAATTAAATTGTTACGAATTTCATGTTCTTATCTAATTTCTAATCTTGATTTGAATGTATTTATTTTGCTACTCTATAATTGTAAATGTGTTATAGTACGTGTTATGACCGTTAATTGAATTCGTGGATTGAATTGTTATGAAATGAGTAAGGATTGAACTTAAATGAATATGAACGCTTTCTTGAACGAATGAATGGCTTGTTTAGATGATTTAAATGCATTAATTGTGTACATGAACGTGTTCCTTACATAACATTATCTTTTACGCATTCATATCATATTCATACTTTGCCGTGCGTTGTATATGGTTCATTTAGAGTCTTGAGTCTCACGAACAAGTTATGTTGTCTTTTGTTCAGTTTATCTCCAGGGTGGGGAAATCTCGATCTTTCAGGCACCCGGTAACTCGTATCCTTGTATCGTCATGTTTCAGGTGAGGGTGTTTTCGTTTTAGTTACGTATTAAACCCTACAACCTTATGTGACAAGCTTTGGCCAATAACCTTATAAATATATATATATGTTACTTTTAAAGTAGAGTTATCGAGTAAATTTTTCTGAAATTATACGTATGGGCGTATATAAGCTTAAAATGGTTTTGCAACGAGGCTATGCTCCAAACCGTGTGTCTTCATGCTAGCTACGGATTAGGATGACACGGAGAGGTACGTGTATAGCGTATGCCGAGTTGCACGGTAAGGTATGCTTTCTTATAGTATGTATCCTAAGTATGAAGCAAATGTTTTGGCGAGATTATGCATGTATGATATGATCACGGGCCTAGGGACTTAGTACATGTGGCTATCCGGGGAGGCATGGGCCGACGGTGATCCCATGTGCTAGTTCCACTATGTTACGGAGATACCGGCCCTCGCTAGGAGGTTTTGCGGGGAATGGGAGCTGAGTGCCCTTGGGGGAGTCATGAAACCCCATTGGCCTATGTATAAGGTGGTTGGGTCTTGCTAACCCGTCCACCACCCGGAGGAAGAAGGTTGGAACTTCTTTTATGATTATGATTATGTTTTAATTGATATGGACCGTGCGGGAAGGCCGGGACACGGATTGCCCAAACGAATATATTTTATGATATGATATATGTTCTGCGTGTATTATGATATTTTGCATGATCACCTAATTAAAGTATTAATGATATGTGTCGTACACGGTCGGAGTTTGGTTGGAGATGATGCACGCTCACTCGCCGAGCCCTTATGTTTATGTATGAATTATAAACGTAATGAATTAATATGATTAGTCGTAAAATCTGAGTATTGCTTGGTTATTCTCTTGCCCTTTTGGGAACTAATTTTAAATAAAACCTTGCTCGGGATTTATGACTTGCATGTGCATGTTTTATATATACATATAACGCTCCTGCTCACTCAGTCTTCTAGAGACTGACCCTCTCCCTCCCCAACCTTTTAGTGCGCAGGTTTGGCTTCGGAGTTTCGAGCTAGGCGGAAGTGTATGGAGTCTTTGAGTTGGTCAAGTTAAGTTAGGAGAGTCTCTGCACTCGCATTTGTACCTAAATCCTCCATGATTCGATTCTGTAATATTATGAACTTGAATCTTTAGGTAATTGTTATTGAATTGCCTTGTCGGCCTTTGTGATGAATTAAAAGAGACCTGAGGAGTGCAAGTCTGCCTGTGGTTCGAGTGTTTAATTTATGCAGGCCCGTGGCCAATGCATGTGTTTGGTTTTAGTTCTCTGTTACTTTATGTCTTGTTGATTAGTTATATTTGCAGGGTCTAAGTTCTGCCTAGCTTAGGAGGGTCTTTTTGTTTGTCTCCCGTTCGCTATGGTTTGATACAGGTGCGGATTTACCATTTCGTTACTCGGGTTGAGCCATAGTGCGGGCGATGTGGTGCCTCACGTGCGGGGTGCTACATTACCTCTCTCTCTACAAGGTATGAGTTTTTTATTTTATTATTTCATGATGTTCTTAGTATATATTATAATTATAGCATGCTTAGATTTAATTAATTAATGCTTTTAGGAATCTTGTTTTATGAAATATATGCATAATTGTTAGTTTTATGGAAAATAATGCCTACATATATGAATTTTATTTAATTAAATGCATGCTTTATGATATGATATAATGTGATTATGTGTTTAAATATTCATGATCTTATTTGATTAAATTCATGTTTAGAAGAATTTATTTAGATTTATTTTTATGATTAAAGTTACATAAAGTGCTACATTTTAAGTTTAATTAGATGTTGTGAACATAAAATTTATTAAGCATGATCATGAGCTTATATGAACACATAAATAAGTCTAAGAACATGTTCTTAATGTTCTTGAATTAAGAATAGGTGCACGTGTGATAGTGTGTGTGTGTCTAATTTTATGTTATAAAGTGTTTAATTCTTAAAATTTTGAATAGTAAATGTTTTCAATAGTAACTGTGACTTTTTGGAAAACATTTTACTTAAATATTTCAGATTTAATTTAAAAATAATTATAAATTGAGTTTTTGAAATTTTAAAGAAGGATTTTATTTGAATTTTTCGAAAATTGGCGGTTTTGTAAACGTTTTCTAAATCGTGCCCTAAATTGCCAAATTAACCCTAAGTTATCATTTCAAATCTTGTAACTAGGATCATAATGTGATTAATAAATATTTGGTTAGCTAAAGAGTTCATAAAACCTATGTGATTAAGGAAATTCACTTAAACGGTTAAATTAGGGTTTACCAAATTTCTTTAACATGTTACACTTTATGTACTTTAATTTATGTGCTTACTTGATTAGAATAATAAGAACTTAGTCCTAATCCTGTAGTAATTATTACTTTCAGGTGAAACTAGGACTGACCAGTGGAACCCGCACGACTTTATTTGAATATCGGTACTAGGTGAGGGTTAAAATGTTTTCAACTAGAATCATGCCTATACATACATATCTATAAAAAAACATTATTTTCAAACCTACCTATTATTTATGATTTATTATCCTATATACATAATACCATATCCCTTTTTAAAGGAAAAAAAAAATACCTTTATGCCAGAATTAATGTTTTACTAGGACGTTATATAATTTAAGTCAACTTTATCGAAACATTGATTCTCGGCAAGCAAGCAAATCATCTTTATTATTATTATGGGCCTCGACTATAGCTGTATCAAATAATTACCCGGAAGGTATCGGGCCAAGGGTTGTTATTGTGCGGACTGCCACCAACTCTTAGTAGTGGTTTAACTAGAGGTTAGTTACTCCACACCAAGAAATAAGGGAGACAACCTCCCAGGGAACACTACTTCCCGATTATTACATACTGTAACGCCCCGATTTTTCGGAAGTTCAGGTAAGCATGCCACGTGCGGGTCTTCGGGAGTTGGGGGTTTACTTTAATTATTCTATTCGTTTAGTTATACGTTTCATAACATTATACGCATTATGTCTTCATGCATTTATATGAATTAATGTTAATGTGAAATTATGCGAATTAATTGTCAATATGATTAAAGGTTCTTATACGCCTTATTTGATCATTCCTTGAATATGTGGACTTAATTGTATAACATGATTTTTGGAGTTAAATGACTAATTGTCTAGAGATAATACTTGGTTACATCAATTCAAATACTTGAGGGACTTATATGCAATATGTGATGATTCATACATGTTAGTGGAGGAGTTTTTTTATTATAGCATATGCATCTCTTCTTTTATTTCATTCATAACATTTCATACAAGAAATCTCACACAGTCACACACAATCAATCATGATTTAAACACCAAGAAGGGAGGAGGGAGATTTCAACTCATTTCAAGCTTTAATTCAAGGAGGATTTGCATAAGTTGAAGCATCATTATCATCTCATCCTTTCTTTCTTTCATATCAAGGTATAAATGGAGGAATTGCTTGATCTCTTGATTATTTGATACATGCAGGGTTTGAGGATTATGATGTGATTTCTTGGGTATAATTGGCCAGAAGCATGATTATGATCATTACATTTCAAAGCTTTCATGAATTCATGAGTTTTATGAAAGTTGATGGCATGAAATTTATTAGGGTTTTGATTGATGAATTTTGATGATCTAGACACGATTTAATAGTATGTTTGATGCCTAAGTGAAGTATTATGTTTATTTGATGTTTTTGGGCAATTGTTATGGTTGGAATTTGATTTGGAGATGGTTTGCATGAGTTTTGAAAAATGCCCTGTTGCTATTCTGTTTTCGAGCAGAGGGTCCCGACCGGGATCCTTTTTGAACTGAATCCATTCCCGGCCGGGATTTTCTCACAAAAATGGACCTCTGGAATGTGTCCCGGCCGGGACACCTTATACACTGAAAACCATCCCGGCTGGGACAGTCGAGCAGGCTGGCTACGATATTTTCGTACCGGCCGGGACACTTTTGAACTAAAAATCAGTCCCGACCGAGACCTCTCTCTGGGTGAACAGTACTTTTGTGTGTAAAAATTATCCGTTCTCCAATTAATTTCATTATGCCTCGTATGTTCTTAATTGCTAAAATTGTGATAAATTATGTTTGTTTCAATCATGATCATGACATTTCATAATTGGTCACGCTCGACATGTTATTTCAGGATTTTTCTATGATAGGGGAGGTTTGTGTAATTTTCTCAAACTTTGAAATATGTATTACATGCTTAATTCTTGCTACATTAATTGGTAATTTGAACTTGTTTATGATAATTATTGATTGTGAGAGCATGATTGACATCATATGACTTTGCCGTTCGTCTTGATTGGTTCATAAAAGTCGAGTCTTACGTACACTTGTCCTTGTTACACAGATCACGGTCTCAGAGACGAGGAGCACACTCCGTAGGGTGTTTTCTTACTTCTTTTGTCGGTAAAGGTGAAGTTTAATTATAGATATATAGAACCCGTACTGTAGCACCCCTATACGTAGAGATGCCACACCCCCGCACTATAGCTCAGTCCACATACGAAATGGATAATCCATATATGAACCAAAACTATAGCGAACGGGTGACAAAAGAAAATAAATCTCTAGCTTGGCGGGACTAACCCTCATTTAATACCAACATGCATAAATAATAAAACGGAAGCATAAGTTACAGTCACTTCATTAACAAAATCTTTCCCAACATTTACATAAATCCAAATCCCCAAAGATATCAAAATAGGTCGGACTTAATACATAGATACCAAGAGTAGTAACAATCTATATATGCATCATTAATGTACAAGAAAATGAGGAAGACAAGCGCTAGACCCAAAGAACAAAAGACCTGACTCGATTTCGCCTGGCATGCAACCCGCAGACCTGAAAATGTTGAGGTGTCAGTCTACCAATGACTGAGTGAGGGTTTTATAAATAAATATTAACGCAATTAACATGCAAGTTATAATCTTGGGTAGGGTTTTAATAAAGAAAACAATACAAGTTCAATAATAAAATAGATCCCGCCCTAGATTACAACAAAATCCATTTAACATTACAGTCATTATCAATTCATTCCGTGGCCCGGTGAGTGAGGGCAATTCTCCAACCTTACACCAATAGTGAACAATCAAGAATTAGTTTTCAATTCAATAATTATCATGCAAGTGATTACAGTGCACAATTAGCAGTTTCATGAACCCTTTTCCCTCCGGTGATAGTGGGTTTGCAAGACCCAACCATCCATGCACTATGTACGTTAGGAGCATGACTCCTACGTATGGGATTTCTTCCGCCACCAAACCTCCTGGTGGATTTAGAGTTGATCCCAAAAGAGTGAGGGTGGTGTAAGAGTTGCCCGTCAGCCCTTGCCTCCCCGGTTGACTCAATACACTACCCTCGGGCCCAACGTGAACATGCTTTACTCACCAAAACACTATCAATCATGATAAGTTCAATGTCACGAAAACCATTTGCAATCCTTAAGGTTTTGAGAAAGATATATATATATATATAACTATGTTTATATTTTGGCCTAAAGCATCACGTAGGAGTTGTACGGGTTCTATATATCTAGTAATTAAACCTCACCTGTGTCGACAATTAATCAAGGATACAACTATGGAGCTTGCTCTTCGTCAACGGAAAGACAATCTGTGTAAAAAGGGACAAGTGATCGTGAGACACGACTCGCATGAACCAGTTATGACGCACGGCAAAGTCATGATCAATATGTCATGCAATCACAATTAAGGAATGTCAAGTAGGAGCATAATTATCAATAAATCAAGTTTATATATCATATAAGTCACGTACGAGAGCCAGGGAAGTGAAAGGAATGCAATAAGAGAGGTTTTGGTGAAGTTTGGTAAAAACGGACAATTTTAGGAAATGCACATGCTGAGGGAAAACTGGAATATCTTTAATTATAGAAGTGAGAATTGATTTTTTTTGTTGGGAATGAAACTAGACACAAATACCTTTCCAAGGATATATGGCTCATTTTCTAGTTCAAAGTGAGGAGAAAATGGCGTAAACTTGAAGTTGGATGATTGCAATTTGTCGGTAAAGCAGTGACACCAAAAAGAATTGATAATATCTTACAAATGGGAAACGATAAATGAGGTGATTCTAATTGGAGATTTTTCTAGACTTCAAGAGGTTTCCGTAGGTTCAAAAATCAGGTCAATCGGAGTTCGTATGAGGGAGAACGAAGCAAAACAACTCGGACAGAAAACAGAGGAAGATCCATGGCCGTGGATTTTTCCATGCACAAAAATCCACACCCGTGGATTCTCTTACCGAAACTCCCAAGTTTCTGGACGAAAATCCACGACCATGGGTCAAAATCCACGCCCGTGGATCTGTCTCTAGCAGCATAACGAAGGGAAAACAGGGTAGACTCGAAATTTGGCTCCCAAATCAATCACACATCAAACCAAGGCAACAATTCAACACAAAACTAACATATAACATGTATATGATTCAAGTAAGTCATTTAGGCCACATTTAATCCAAAGAAACAACCATAGTTCATCAAGAATTCCTCAACCAAACCCCATATACATATATATATCCCACCTTCATATTATTCAAGAATTCATGCAAGTTTTCAAGTATAGAGATCCAAGTCATGCTTCTAATCACAATTAAACAAGAAGCCATATCCAAATTCTCAAACCCTACATCATATATAACTCAAGATATTCGTCATATATATATACATATACCTTGAAAGAAAAGAAGAAGACGAGAAAGGATGATATGATGATGGTCCTAGCTTCACAATTCCTTGAATTAAACTTGAAATTTGATGAAATCCTTCTTGCCCTTTTCTTGGTGTAAAAATCGGTATTTAGTGTGTGAGTGTGTGTGGGACTTTTGATGAAATGAAATAAAATGGAATGAGAGAGAGATGAATGAGATATTTATCAAAGTCTTCCAACTATATGCATGACTCAACACATTTTGAAACTTAGTCCCTAAGCTATTTAAGTTCATGCAATCAAACTCTATCTTAAGGAATGTGTTCACTTAACTCCAATTCATATTAATGCAATTAAGTCCATACATATAAGGAATGATCAAATAAAGACATGTAAGAGCATTTAGTCACATTAGCAATTAATTTCATATAAATCATGAAAATATTAAGAATCTAATGTCATGAAAATTATAAATTAACACATAATGATTAAATGGAAAAACCGGGGCGTTACAATTCTCCCCCCCTTAAAAGGACCTGATCCCCAGGTCCACTGTCGAGTTTTAAAATGATACACAAGAAATAAGAGAGCCCCGTGTCTTAGACAAGTAATGAGAGAGCCCTGTCTCCCTAACACAAAATGAGAGCCACCCCGTCTCTCCAACAAGAAATGGGCCCGTCTCTCAAACAAGAAATGAGAGAACCCCATCTCTCAAACACACCCCAAATAATGATTCAAGGAAACACTTAGAGAAACATTTATATAAATGTCACATAGGGCAAGTAGAAACACGTTAATCACATAACTAACATTTATACACAATTAAATTGCAACTAACAAGAAAGTAAATACAACAACAACAACAAAATCCGTGATACACGTGATATGCATGGTTAAGTGTACCGTTCACCATTGGTGGTGCCATGAATATAGTTGGTACCTTCCACTTCTATAGTCGGGTCCACGTTTGCATGTTGCACCTTTCTCTCTAGAGCATTTGCACGAGCTTGAATAAACGGTCTCGGACCCCTAAAAGTCATCTCTCGACGCTTCGGACACGTATCTACTTGATGCTCTTTGCTCCCACAACGCATACATAAACCCAACCGCCATCTACAACCCTCAAAAGTATGGTTGTCCCATCCACAATAAGCGCAAAGAGGCTTCCCCGAAGGTAATATTGAGGACGAGGTATGTGAAACTCTCAAACCCGTTCCAATGGCTCGATTCTTCTTCTTCTTCTTCTTCTTATGAGACTTTTGTTGATGTAACGGAGCATGATATTGGATAGACCTGTTTCCATTGTTAAAGTCCTGTTCTAATTCTGAACTTACAGCCTGTACGGGGTAAGCAATAGGCCTCCTTGCATTCACCGAATCCTCAACCTTAAGCGTCTTTGAGGTGGCCTTCCTCCAAGTACTAGTATTGACGGCTTCAATTGCTGCTTGTATGTCGGGCATCAATCCTTGCACAAATTGCATGGCTTTATGGAAGTCGTCACTTGTAATGTTGGGCGCATACTTGGATAACCTCTCAAACTCGGCTATATACTCTGCTACAGACCTTCCTCCTTGTTTAAGTTCCGTGAACTCCTTCAGTCTACGAGTCCGAGAAGATGGAGGAATGAACTTATTCTTGAATTCTCGAACGAATGCTTCCCATGTTACCTCTTCACCGATGACATCTAAAACAATCTTCGTACTCTCCCACCAAGAGTAAGCCTCACCTTGAATTAAAGAAATAATACACCGAGCCTTCTCTTGAGACTCACACGGAATCAACTCCCAAATCCTTTCAACCTCCTTAAGCCACTGTTCTGCCTGGATGCCATTTCCTTTGTAGAACTTTGGGGGTTGCTGGTTTTGGAACTCTCTGTTGGAAAACACGAATCAGAAAGCAGCGAAAATTTAAAATTTTTCCAACAAAAGGATCTTGGACTCGTAATCGTGTATCCAAATTCGAAGAAATTAGAAACTTACTTTCTTACTTGTCTTTCTTGAAGCGTTTCAAGCCACCCAAGAATGTTCTTCTCGCGGCTTGATCCCCTCTCCTTGGTAAAGCTCGAATCTTCAAACTTCTAACTTGAAGCTCTCTAGAGATAGTCCACCAACTTGACTACAATCTAACTAGTAAGGATGCTAGTTCTCTAGTTAGTGTTTAGGCTTAACCTAGGGTTTTGTTTATCTTAGAGAAAGGATGGTGTTCAACACATGAACCAAAAGAATTCTCGATTAGCTCTAAGGGGAGCTCGAGCTCCCCTATATATAGGAAGGGGAGGACCGAAAATCCTAGTCCTTATGGGCTAAGGATTTTGGTCCCTCTCTCCTATTACTTGATCATCAAGTAATTTTGACTTTGACTTTGAATTGAAATTCAAATCAACTTTCAAGAGAGCTAAAATATCCAAACTATTTTTGGATAATTTTATACTTTATTTATTTAAAATAAATAACTCATTTTATCTAATTAATTAATTCACAATTAATTAACTAGATTATTTTTCTCCAAAATTAGACTTTCTTTTTAATTCAAAATTAAACCAAAGTCTATTAAATAATTAACAAATTAATTATTTAATATATATACAATATATACATATTCACGTGAGACACATGTCATAATGACACGTGTCACTCACGTGACCCATACGTGTGGTTTCACACGTGTGGAACCCTCTCGGCCCGATGAACTCGTTTAATCATTTTAAAGCCTCAACTCATGTAACCAAGTTGTTGTGTGTGACCCTCTAGGTTCTCAATTCAATTAGCAGTGAACCTAATTAATTAATTCACTAATTAATTAATCAGTCCACAGATTAAACGACCATAGTCTAGCAACAGGTGTTTAACCCCTAGCTGAATTGGAATGTTGAGATTCGACAGAACCTTTAAGTCATTGATTCATGCGAGATACAATCCTCCTACTTACTATTTCTCAACCAAGAACTAGGGTAAGGGAATAATCAAAACCCTAATAATCCGGTCTTAAAGCTAAGAGCATTTCATATCCATTTGATCTCAATCCAAGAAACCCTTTTCTTGATGTCTTGATCTACTGCCTTGGCCAAGGACTCCATATGGCATATGAATGACTTACACAATAAGAGATCACCTTGTAAATGCAAGTGTAGGTCCTTTCTTGATTCTCATTCACTTTCATGAATCACTTGTGCAGCCCCAGCATAAGCCTTGAATCAGTTGTCTAAGGTGACACCCTTTAAAGCTTATACCTAAGACTACAGAGTTAACTCATAAAGTGACAAGGAACCTCAAGTCTAAGGATCAATTAATCACATCAATGGCTCGTGAGATATTTCCTAATCTGGAAGTTTCCATTTCCTGAAATAGAAACTTCCTTTCCCATTTAGGAATCTTCTCACACGGGGCACCTCAGTGAACTTACTTATTAAAGTAAGCACCCTCATGTATCACGCACGTATCAACTATACACTTTGCACCTCCATGAAACAAGGTGGTCCTTCTTAAGGGCGTGATCCCACAAGCAAGCCTTAGAGGAGTCAGGTTGACACTCCCACTGTCTGTAGGACTCATCGGCTTGGAGCATTTTACTAATCATGACTTATGTGATATAGGGCTCGTTTCATGAACCATTTCACCTAAATGGTAGAGTCCTAAAGTCATCAGGATTAGGGGAGTTCTCATACATGCACAGCTAAAGTAAATGCATACCAAACAAGAGCATATAAAGAACTGTTGCCTCAATACGTTATTTTATTCAAAGATTGTCTGTGATTACAATAAGGAAAAGCACAAAGCGGATATACAATCGGCTTTCTAGGGCACTATTCCTAACACTCTCTAAGTACCACCGGAATCTGTGTTGGTTGTGGCGGTGGTGCCAGTGGTGCTGGAGGAACAAAATCTCTTATCCTCTGGTCAACAAGTCGAACCATAGAGTTAAGAAAATCCTGAGGATGTGCCGGAAGGGGTGGTTCTGAAGGAACCCTAGGAGAACGATCACAATAAGGGCGACCTCGAGGCATCCTGTAATCAAGACACTGAATATGTATGTTGGATTAATATGCCAACGCACGTCACACACTTGTAAATAATAAAATTCCACACATTGGAACAATTAAGCTTAATTAGGAATGTGCATATAAATAAAGAAATTTAAACAATTTAAAGTAGCGTATGATGCACGTGCTCATGTATGCGTTGAACCTGTCACCGTAGATACATCATTTAACTTGGCACTCATTCCTTGTTTTTGAATTATAGGCTTGCCTTGAATTTGTTGGTCATTTCTCGTTACCCACAGTCTTCTAAATCCTTAGAATTCTCTGACATCAACTTGTACCTCTCCATGGCTCAGGATTGAAAGTTCTTGAACCCAATTCTTTCCCACGTATCGATTTTTAAGCATTGCCCGAATCTTTCCCATAAGTATACCAACTTATATAACCTTATAAACCAAAATGATGACTCTTGAACTTAAATCCTTCTGCACCAATGAAGTTAATATCCTACTTCTCTTGAAAGCTAGGCTCCAATTATGGTCCCAATTTTGTCTAGTTACCACCTCGATTGAAATCCTCTAAATCTTCTCTTTGTGAATTCGAATCGGTTATACGACTTGTCTTCTTACTTGCCTACACCTGGAGCATATAATTACCTCCAAAAGTTCCTTGTCTTACTTTACCGTTTCCATTTGTTGTTCCATATCTACCAATTTAATCCCACCGCATGGCAATTCATCTTAGATCCGAAAATAAACTCAATCTAACCCAAGATGAAATCTTGAGTATCTTGGCTTTCTGTGAACTTGAACCCACTATATTGATTGATCCTCTTTACTTCTTCCTATCCGACTTCTTTTTAACCCGAAATCCAAATTATCTTAATTCCTTGTAGAGCTACATTGACTACTTCCATGTTCTATTCTTCTACTTTTATTTCAATGAACCCAAGATTAGTCGATTCCTCAAATCCTTCTCGATCAATCTAAACCTTCTTCCCAAAATCCGAAGTGTCTCGATTCATCTCAAACTTAATTCCCAAATTTAACCTCGACCCGAATCATTTGAGTTACCATATTCTCACACTTTGATTTTAGTTCCAGCATGCAGAAGATCCTCTCTTGCTTACAAATCTGAACCCCAAATCATTGATACCCTCAAGACTTCCTTCTCTCTCTTTCGAATTAAACGAACCTCTTGTCCCCGGTTAACTAACTTTTCAAAATCCTTAAGTATTCTTTCCAACTTCAAAGCAAAAGAAAGGAGCTTGTGGTAGATCGTAGTTGTCGTAGAAATTGGCCGTGATTTGACTTGATCTTTATATATATAACCTATAATCACAACTTGTCACAAATATAAATGCATCGGGTTAATACATGCTCATGCCACATAATTAGCATTTAAACACATATTAAATGCAAAATGCAACAATTAATCCAACTAAGTTAAAGTAAAACACATTAATCATATAAATTCCAAGCCATAGAAGGTCAATTAATCGCCAAGTAGTAACATAAATCAATACCATGCACAAGTCATCAAGTAGCTCAAGTAAGTTCAAGCAAGTTCAAATAAATTCAAATAGGTTCAAGTAGTAACAAATAAGATGCAAAACTCGCTATTATCAATTAATCCTATGCCGTTCGACCTAGACTTGACACGACACGACGCTAGAACCACGGTTTTGCAACCGGGCTCTGATACCACTTAAGATGTAGCACCTTTATACGTAGAGATGCCACACCCCCGCACTATAGCTCAGTGCACATACAAAATATATAATCCGTATATGAACTAAAACTATAGCGAACGGGTGACAAAAGAAAATAAATCTCTACCTAGGCGGGACTAACCCTCATTTAATACCAACATGCATAAATAATAAAACGGAAGCATAAGTTACATTCACTTCATTAACAAAATCTTTCCCAACATTTACATAAATCCAAATCCCCAAAGATATCAAAATAAGTCGGACTTAATACATAGATACCAAGAGTAGTAACAATATATATATGCATCATTAATGTACAAGAAAATGAGGAAGACAAGCGCTAGACCCAAAGAACAAAAGACCTAACTCGATTCCGCCTAGCATGCAACCCGCAGACCTGAAAATGTTGAGGTGTCAGTCTACCAACGACTGAGTGAGGGTTTTATAAATAAATATTAGCGCAATTAACATGCAAGTTATAATCTTGGGTAGGGTTTTAATAAAGAAAACAATACAAGTTCAATAATAAAATAGATCCCGCCCGAGATTACAACAAAATCCATTTAACATTATAGTCATTATCAATTCATTCCGTGGCCCGGTGAGTGAGGGCAATTCTCCAACCTTACACCAATAGTGAACAATCAAGAATTAGTTTTCAATTCAATAATTATCATGCAAGTGATTACAGTGCACAATTAGCAGTTTCATGAACCCTTTTCCCTCCGGTGATAGTGGGTTTGCAAGACCCAACCATCCATGCACTATGTACGTTAGGAGCATGACTCCTACGTATGGGATTTCTTCCTCCACCAAACCTCCTGGTGGATTTAAAGTTGATCCCAAAAGAGTGAGGGTGGTGTAAGAGTTACCCGTCAGCCCTTGCCTCCCCGGTTGGCTCAATACACTACCCTCGGGCCCAACGTGAACATGCTTTACTCACCAAAACACTATCAATCATGATAAGTTCAATGTCACGAAAACCATTTGCAATCCATAAGGTTTTGAGAAAGATATATATATAACTATGTTTATATTTTGGCCGAAAGCATCATGTAGGAGTTTTACGGGTTCTATATATCTAGTAATTAAACCTCACCTGTGTCGACAATTAATCAAGGATACAACTATGGAGCTTGCTCCTCGTCAACGGAAAGACAATCTGTGTAAAAAGGGACAAGTGATCGTGAGACACAACTCGCATGAACCATTTACGATGCACGGCAAAGTCATGATCAATATGTCATGCAATCACAATTAAGGAATGTCAAGTAGGAGCATAATTATCAATAAATCAAGTATATATATCATATAAGTCACATACAAGAGCCAGGGAAGTGAAAGGAATGCAATAAGAGAGGTTTTGGTGAAGTTTGGTAAAAACGGACAATTTTAGGAAATGCACATGCTGAGGGAAAACTGGAATATCTTTAATTATAGAAGTGGGAATTGAGTTTTGTTATTTGGCAATGAAACTAGACACAAAGACCTTTCCAAGGATATATGGCTCGTTTTCTCGTTGAAAGTGAGGAGAAAATGGCGTAAGCTTGAAGTTGGATGATTGCAATTTGTTGGTAAAGCAGCGACACCAAAAATAATTAATAATATCTCACAAATGGGAAAAGATAATGAGGTGATTCTAATTGGAGATTTTTCTAGACTTCAAGAGGTTTCCGTAGGTTCAAAAATTAGGTCAATCGGAGTTCGTATGAGGGAGAACGAAGCAAAACAACTCGGACATAAAACAGAGGAAGATCCACGGCCGTGGATTTTTCCATGCACAAAAATCCACGCCCGTGGATTCTCTTACCGAAACTCCCAAGTTTCTGGACGAAAATCCACGGCCGTGGGTCAAAATCCACGCCCGTGGATCAGTCTCCAGTAGCATAACGCAGGGAAAACAGGGTAGGCTCGAAATTTGGCTCCCAAATCAATCACACATCAAACCAAGGCAACAATTCAACACAAAACTAACATATAACATGTATATGATTCAAGTAAGTCATTTAGGCCACATTTAATCCAAGGAAACAACCATAGTTCATCAAGAATTCCTCAACCAAACCCCATATACATATATATATCCCACCTTCATATTATTCAAGAATTCATGCAAGTTTTCAAGTATAGAGATCCAAGTCATGCTTCTAATCACAATTAAACAAGAAGCCATATCCAAATTCTCAAACCCTACATCATATATAACTCAAGATATTCGTCACATATATATACATATACCTTGAAAGAAAAGAAGAAGACGAGAAAGGATGATATGATGATGGTCCTAGCTTCACAATTCCTTGAATTAAACTTGAAATTTGATGAAATCCTTCTTGCCCTTTTCTTGGTGTAAAAATCGGTATTTAGTGTGTGAGTGTGTGTGGGACTTTTGATGAAATGAAATAAAATGGAATGAGAGAGAGATGAATGAGATATTTATCAAAGTCTTCCAACTATATGCATGACTCAACACATTTTGAAACTTAGTCCCTAAGCTATTTAAGTTCATGCAATCAAACTCTATCTTAAGGAATGTGTTCACTTAACTCCAATTCATATTAATGCAATTAAGTCCATACATATAAGGAATGATCAAATAAAGACATGTAAGAGCATTTAGTCACATTAGCAATTAATTTCATATAAATCATGAAAATATTAAGAATCTAATGTCATGAAAATTATAAATTAACACATAATGATTAAATGGAAAAATTGGGGCGTTACACGTACGACCCTATGTGACGTTTTAAGCCAAAATGTATCATATATCTATAGTTTTCCCAGCCTTAATGACTTTCAACTGATTTCCGGAACTGAATGATTGATCGTTTTGGCGAGTATATTGTACTGCACTGTGGGCCCGAGGGTAGTGTAATGAGCCAACCGGGAAAGCTAGGGCTGACGGGTAACTCTTGCACTATCCTCACCATTTTGGGATGACCCCTGAATCCACCAGGAGGTTTGGTGGAGGAAGGAATCCCGTACGTGGGAGTCATGTTCCTGACGTACACCATGATTGGATGGTCGGGTTTTGCAAGCCCACCATCACCCGGAGGAAAAAGGGTTCATGAAATTGCTACATGATTGCACGTTAATTACTTGTATGATCACTTAATAAACAAAAACATTCATGATTGATCACTGTCGGAGTAAAGGTTGGAGATTGCCCTCACTCGTCGGGCCACGAATTGATTGAATTGAAATGATTGTATTGTTAAATTGATTAGTTGTAATCTCGGGCGAGTTCTACTTTATTCCTGAACATATATTGCTTTCTTTAATAAAATCCTACCCGAGATTATAGCTTGCATGATAAGTGCGCTTATATTTATTAAACCCCTCACTCAATCTTTTGTAGACTGAGACCTCACATTTTCAGTTTGCAGGGTTCGTGTTATGCGGGATCGAGCCAGGTTTTGTTTTGTGGGTCTAGCACTTGTAGTCTCTTTCTCATTGTACATTGTTGTTGCCTATGTATATGTATGGTTATATCCGTTTTGATACATGGATTTACATTTATTATGTTGTTTTGGTAGTTGGTTTGTATTGAAGGAATGATAATGCACTTGGTATAATGATAGGAGTGCATGTATAGTATGCTTCCGTTTTAAGATTTATGTACGTTGGTATTAATTGAGGGTTAGTCCCGCCTAGCTAGAGTGTCATTTTTTTTATTGTCTCCCATTCGCTATAGGCTTGATTCATTTATGGGTGATCGTTCCATATGTGGATTGAACTATAGTGCGGGGGATGTGGTTACCTAGCGTTCGGGGTGCTACACATACAATCTTTAGGTTTCATTCCCTAATGACAACAAGGAGTTGCGAAGGTATTATCATACTTGATTTTATTAAAGTATCGGTGCCTTGATCGGCCCGGTACTGTTTTACCAAATAATTAAGGTGTACGGATGGAGAGGCCTAGCTTGTGGGCTATAAACAATTATCTATACCGGTTCATACCTTTATAAACTTATCCCAGTATACCCTATCCCTATTTTAAGCTTATTATAAACCGGATTATATTTGGTATATCCTATTGCTGTTATTTTAGACTGAGATCTTCTTGGTCCTAAATATATATCTAAATATATATACATATAAGTTAATATCCCTTCACTTAGTCACTTTGACCAATATCTCGCCTATTTTCAAACGCATGATTTCAGGAGGCGCTGGAAGGACACCTAAAGGTATCTTGGAGAATTAGGTATCGTGCATATTAGGTCGGGACTAATTTAAGGACACTTAGTCCTGGGTATTTATATATTATGAATAAGCTGCCCTTATACTTTACCTCAGTATGCTACTCTATTACACTCCCCTTTATATATATCAACTACTTTGATTAATAATAAGACTGTTTGCTCTTTATGTGCGTTATTATCTTGTTTACTTGCAAAGTTTAAATTTCTCTATCTTTCGCTGCATTATAGCTCGTGCTCTACTTAAGTACCATCTATACGGTTCGCGGTAGTATTTCTCGAGTGCTAGGTCTAACATCCACTCGAGAGTATTGCGGTGCAGGAGTTGTAATGTTAGGGGAGGCCCTACAAAGTAGTTCAAAAGTTTTTCAGGCCGTGGGATGCTCTAGGAGCATCAGAAAATAGGGCGTTCAAAGAAGATAACCACAGAGTGGCTATGCCACCCCTCCAAAGGCAACAACAACACATCTAAAAGCTTGCGAGTGATCATAAAACACTCATATGCCACATTAGGGCCATTGAATCACAACAAAACATGCTTAACACCCCAAGACCACCAAAGTTTTAACCTCTATTAATGGAGGTCTTAGAAACTCCAACCACCGAACTCCTTAAACCCAAAATTCATTCAATAAGCTTCATATTGAATACATAAAGGTCATCTAATATCATTCATTCTAACCTAAATATCATTCTCCAAGAACATCAGACATGACAGCTCATATACACACATTCACACCCCATGAAAAGAACCTCAAAATAAAGAGGAGAAGATCTTCATATCTTAAAGAATTAAATGTTGTAGGAAGATGAATGCTTGAGCTTCAACAAGGGAAATATTAAAGCTTGCCTTTGCTGTTGAGAGAGAGTAAAAGAAAGAGAGAGAGAGAGAGAGAGAGAGAGAGAGAGACTGTTGAAGAGGATGAGGGAAAAAGTGAGAATAGGTATGAGAGGCATGGTGATCCGTCAAGGATTAGGAGAAAACATAAGACATTTTCTTATCTACTTTGTGGAATAACTAATCCACATAGATTGGTTTTAAGTAGAAATAAAATGAACGAGCTTGAAAACATACAAGGTCATAGTCATTGGATTCCAATGGCGAAGTCGGAATAAAAAAAATCAACTCCATAAGTGGACAAAAATGACCTAATTATATTTTGGCTCCTAAACTTTGAAAATAATGTCAAATTACTCCAAAATTTATTTTCAATTTAATCTTAATACTTTAATAAGTTGCAATTAAGGACATTTAAACACATAAAGCAGGTCATTTCACATTGGTCATGTAACTATCATATAATTGATCGAAAATCATGAATATTCATATAACTTGAGAATTAGTCACACAATTACAAACAACTAAAGCAATTATATCAAATAAAAATACAATTAAATTTACATAATTGTATAATTAAACTCGTGACATCATACATGTAGGTCGAATGAGCGGGACATTACAATTTGAATCAAGAAATTATATGTAAGAAGAGCATGAAAGATGTATTCTCAGGAAAAATAAATTTTAAGTTTGCGAGTAAAGAGGTGGAACTACACAAGAAAAATAAGCATTGAAATTGGTTCACTTTCAGGGACAATGATACATATCAACTACGGATAATTTTAGAAAGTTAGAAGTTATTTATATGGAAAATATTTGACTAAGGGAACATGTTAATCAAATGTGTTTCATCACAGGTTTGTTTGTATTTATGACATACATAAAACATATTATATGGTAATGTATCATCCTGTATTTTATATTAAGCTACATACATCACTACATATTGAAAATGCATTAACTAACACGACTTGTCAAGAAGTTTTAACAACAGATATTAGAGTACATTGCCAACTAAAAGAGAGTTGAACTTACTAATCAATAGTTAAAATACACTATCATTATGAATCGATCTAATTGCGAGAGAGTATATAGAGTACCTTAAAATCAGAGACAGTAATGACAGAACCAAATTATTGAATTTGTTATAAAAAATTGGGGATATTATCACGAAAAAGAAATTGGAAGGAACTAGAACCTACGTGTCTATTTATCTGTTAAGATTAACTATTTAAAAGAAAGGGTCGGGTACAAGATTTGCTTCTCGAATACCAAAAGTTAAAGCCAAGTGGTAAGTATCGACAAACATTGTCATAACACAAGTAAGAGCTACATTAGACTTCATATGAGTTGAAATAATTCAACCAAATGAGGAAATATAAAGTGGTGATACATAAATGCTAACTCGTATTTATAGGAAAAGGAATACTTTGGGCAAATATTGATCTGAGAGGAATACGACAAATGGGGACAGGGAAAACGTCAATGGTGATAAGTAAGGAAGGACGATGAATTTGAAAGAGATAAAATGCCAAAAATTGGAAAATGACAGCCCTCAAAAGTAGACCTTACAGTTAATATTTCAGTTACTCCAAGATTCCAAGAAGACAATCAAATCCCTTGGTAATCATATAATAGACTTTTAAAGGCTAAAGTTCCTAAAGCTACCAGTTTCTGTCAATAATCAAATAAGGTGACATGAGCTTACCACTCAAATTTGAAAAAACATAGAAAAACAGTCAACTTGAGCAGTGACTAATAGATCACATGAAACATTAACAAGAGATAACAATAACCATAAGGTTCACAGTAAGCACCGGGTGATTGCGATGAAATGTGTGGGAATTTTTTTTATAAAATTGATAAGTCATACAATTGAAAGAGTAATTTTTTGGGGAAAAGATAAAATAAAGTATCAATATAAATGATGTAACAAAAATTAAAAATTATATTATCAAATAGAAATAAGGGAAAATTCAATAAAGTAAAAGGTACAAGACATCACATGCAGACATCGATTGAATTTTAAAAAATAATAGTATGAAAAGTCAACTAGATGAACGCTTAAATAAAAGAGGTTTAAGACAATGTATATCATTGACACACAAGTTTAGATAAATTAGATTTGTGGACCAAATCCTCTGAGGGAGGGGAGCGGGTTGTGACGCACTAAAAATTTAGAACGCAGTGTACTTGACCAGTAATGGATGAAACAAGAAAAATCAAAAGGAATAAGTTAAGAGAAAAAAAATATTTCAGATTGCATCTACATACATCATATATAGCTATGTGTTTTATTTTAATTAATTTAATTTGCATTATAAATTGAAATATTTAAATTAATTGCTACAATATTAGGTTAGGTCAATGAAACTTGTGTTGCTTGTATAACTGTATTATAACTGTATTTCACTTTAATTAATTTAATTTGCATGATAACTTCAAGTATTGATGACATGTGTTGCTTGTATAGTTTGCAATTTGTTAGATGTTATTATTGTTCATAATTTGAAATAGATATTTTATACAAATGCTTTTATATGTGTAATTTTTCAAAATCAAAATGATTTATTAAAAATTTTATTATGTTCATTTAGTTAAGTTAGGCACTAATAATATCTAAATTTATTAAACAAACATAATAATAAAACTTATTTAAAACTAAATAATAAACATGTAACGCACGTTGATTTCGCTAGTACAAAATAAAAGTATAAAGTTATGTATATGAGGTATTATGTTAACAAATGGTTTGTGCGTCATTTTTTTTTCCTGTGGATGGTAATTGAGTATTTTTATACAAAATGGGGAAAAAACAAAAATTAAAATTTAAAAATGGGGAGTTAGTATTAAATGTTTTAGCCTATGTTTTAAAACCCGGACCGGACCGGCCGATCGGACCGGTTCAACTGGTGACCGGCAGCCTGTCCGGTCCGGACTATCCCCTAAAACCACCGACTGGTTGGCCCAGTTAGAAGCGGCGGAAACCCGGTCAAAAGACGGAAAAAAGATCGGGCCGGACCGGTTGGTGGGCCGTTAGGGACAGTATTTGAAAGGGGAAAAAAAATCTATGAAGAATCAACCATTGCACGTTGAGCCATCCGCCGGTTGCTAGAAATCTGGAAGTTTAAACACTACATCAAACTACTCAGATCCGTGTTCTCAAATTTTTTTTTTTTTTTTTAATTTTGGATTTGGGGTGATTGGGGAAAAAATGCGTACTATTCGCTACAATTATGAACAAGAAATTGAATGGGAGGAGATGACAGAGACAAGAAAAAAAGCAGATGTTGAGAAGTGACCACCTAAAAGAGATGATAAGCAGCCGTTGATTGAAGATAAACCTAACAATCAAATAGGAATTAGATTTTTATATATTAGGGTTTAGGATGGTGGGCTTGGGCCTTGAAGTGTTTGGTTGTTATGCCCTAAATAGTGAGATGAATATCAATATATGAAAGGTCAATGGTATTAATTATTATTTATATATTCTTTGAAAGATTTTGTTGTTTTATGATGTTAATTAAATTTCCATTCATTATATACTTAATCTAAATAGTTATTATTTTATTATTTCACTTGTTAATTGAAAATTAATGACTAATTGAAATATATTTAAGATTATAAATATTTATATTTATATTTTTATATACTAATTTGTTGTTTTTATGTGTCTTATTAATATTAATAATATTATATTTATAACTATATAATTAAATATATTTATTATATAATTATGACGTCATACCGGTTCGACCGATGGTCCAACCGGTCGAACCAGTAAAACCAGTAACCAGTAAGGCCTTCGGTTACACGTCCGGTCCGGATTTTAAAACATAGGTTTTAGCATTGAGAAGTAAACTAAATTTTCTCCCATTCCCAGGTGCGTAACACTCATTGTCCGTTTCTACATACACATAAATAAAATAGTTATTTAATTCAGACAACAGTGACCATGTGTTTTGCGGAATGCTTTCAAATTGCAATTTTGTTTGCATTATTTTGATTCTTGTTTGTTTTGTTTTGTTTCGTGTGAAGCTAATTATGTAGCTTATACAGTTGATAAAAGAAAATACAGTTTTGACCTGAATGGATAGTAATTCAATGACATTCCAACAAGATCGCTGTGATTTCTGAAATTGTTTTTTAATAAGAGCTCCTCTCTTATGCTTAGAAAGATAATAGTAATCTCACACACTTTATGTGTGTGCTAATAATAAAATTATTATTATTTAAATATATATTAAATAAAAGATAATAAAAAATAAAAATTAGAAAATATGGGAAAAGAATAAAAATATGTAATAAAAAAGAGCGTAAGGTGAGAAGAAAAAAAAAAGTTAAAAATAAATACAAAATAATGCGATCAAAAGATTAATAGAAAAAAATAAAATATAATACCAATTTTAGAGTATAAGAAATCAAAACAATTATTCTAATACTCTTTCACTTAATAGAATAGTATAGATAATAATCATAGCTCCAAGAAAATATGGTACGCAAAGAACTAAAAATCTCAATGTAAAATCAAAGGGGGTCTTGCAAGTAGGCTGTAATTGAATTTTCCTTCTTTTTTCTTTTATAATAATCACCGAGTAGTTGGTTTAGTTTATACATCCAAAGGTGAAGATTAGGGGTGTAAACGGATATTAAAAGGATCGGATGTATGATTACTATATTCTTATCCTTTTATGATTCGGACGGATACGGATAATATCCTTTTAAATCGAATTCGGATAATATCCTTTTCATACGGATACAAAGCGGATTCGGACGGATTCGGATTTTAATCGAATTTTTAACTATTCATTTGACTTAAATAATTTAACTATATAACTTCGAATTTTTAATCAAATTATTAACTATTCATTTATAAATAAATTATTTAATAATTATATGACTTTGAATATATATATATTAGACAAAGAGCGAAATAGTAAATATATCTATATATATATCATTTTTATTTTTTAGTGAATGTATAAATATGTTGAAAATTATAAATTTTACCATATAATTAATTTAAAATATAATGCTTTTATTAATAACATAATATATGTTACTTATATTATCTCTATATAAATGTTGAAGTAAACATATGGTTACTAATAAAACCTAAGATTTTTCTTTAATAAATGCGTTAAAAAATTTACTTAATACTAATAATCTATCATACATACACAATTGTGTGTATATATTTTAATATAATATATTATTTATCGAATACGGATTACGGATAAATCGGATAACGGATAAATTCAAAGGATAATGAAACGGATCGGATGTTAAACGGATCGGATGTCTTATTACCATGTCCTTATCCGTTTATAATTCGGATGTCTATAATCGGATACGGATAATATCCTCTTGAAACGAATTCGGATAATATCCTCTGTAAACGAATTCAAATGCGGACGGATATCAGATTTTCGGATATCCATTTACAGCCCTAGTGAAGATCATGTCACTATTATCACGTCAAATAAATTTAATACATGACACGACCCAATACCATTTTGTCATAAATACAACCTGACACTGCCTGACACAGTATAAATATGGAAGAAAAGAAAAGATTATTCAGTAGAAATAGAAACTAAAAATACCTAACCTCTAACCAAAAGTGAATACGGGCTACAACACGTCTATCTATACTATTATATATTTGAAAACCACATTTGACTATTTGACTTTTTGTACATTTTGATGATGTGGAATTTTGTGGATTTTTTGAGATTTTTAATTAAATAAAAAAATATGATTGGTTGATTTTTTTTTATATATTATTTTATTATGAAAATACGTAATAACTAAGAAAAATAATTATTTTTGACAAGTTTGACTGAATGATATTTTGTATTTTTTTAAGATTTTCAATTAAATAGAAAAAATATAATTGACTTATCTTTATTTTGTATATTATGTTATTATGAAAATAAATAGTAATTAAGAAAATTAATTATCTTTGACAAAATTCATAATATACTTTTTATGTGTATTTTTTTTTCTAATGTGTAATTCTTAGAATTTTGAATTATTTTTAATATCTCAAAAGATTATTATTGGTAGTTCCATCCAATTAATTAATTTTTTTAATTTTAAAATTAATACTTAATAAATTTATATCTACACCTATATCTATATTATTATATATAGCACAACAATTTTTCACCGTAATTATGCTATTTTGACTCAATACTATTTTGTGATTTTTTTAAAATACTTTATTACAAAGATAATTTCTCATTGGTTGTTGAACTAATATATTTAAGTTATTATTAAACACAATTCCTTATTATAAGCAATCCATTAATTGTTACATTAATAAACACTAAATATATGTTAATAATAATTAAATCTGGTGATTTTAAAAATTCCCCTAATTATTTTTAATCAAAAATATAATTAGAATGCTTTCAATTTTGTATTTGTAATTAATATATAAAGATCTCAACAATCAATTATCTATTTATATGAAATTACTAACGTATTTAATGGATATTATTTACTATTTCTTTATTTCTTTCAATACACCATATCAATCTCTCATCTTTTAAAATGCATTCACTCAAATTTCTTTCTATCATTCATTTTTTTTTCATTTCTAATTGTAGATATTTGAACGCAATTTCATGATGTTGATTGAAGGTTCAGTTAATGTATAGTGTTCATAATCTTTGTTTCTTCCTTTGATGATATCTATGGTTCATGATTTTTTATTTCCTTTGTATTTTCATTAATGGTATAGTATGTAAAGATGAAGTTAAAAATAAGAGAGTTTCTTGAATTTCTTTTTAATCAAACTTTTCTATTTTTCATTGTATTTTGTTCAATGATTACATTTAATTTTTTTGTTAGGAGGAATGTGAATTTATACTATATGTTGCAGATTTATATATTAAATTTTTATTATTATTGTTTATTAATTAGTGTTATTAATTAGTATTTTATGTTTCTGTTACATATTTCCGAAGATACCTCTATTTTTACTAATTTGAGTGCTTTGAATTATAATTTTTTTTAGTTTCTTCATATTATTATGTATCTTTAATTTTCAAATTCCTTATTTATTGATTTGATGTATTTTTTTTCTATAAATATTAATTTATATTTGTTATATTGAATTTAGGGTTGTGTATATTTCTAATAGTCAAATCTTGCTTCCTTTGTAATTTTGACTCAGCTAAATATCTCAAATTTAGTGTTATTCATTTTTGTATTTAGCTGTGTTTGTGAATTCAATGCTATTCATTAACATGATTAATATATTTTTATGTAAACATATTCTCTATCTTTTCTATAATATATTTTTTCTGAAGCATCTTTACTGTTTCTTTAAATTTCGGTGTTTTTCTTTACTTTTTGTCTTACTATTTATGGATTTACTTAATTTTTGTAGTTTAGTATTTTGTTTCTATAATATTTTGACAGATCTATTCTTATTTTTTTATAGTTTCATTACTATATAATATTTCATTCATTTATTAAGAATTTATTCTTTATATTTTATTAAAATAATGTGTGAATTTATATTATAATGCGTTTCTTTACGTTATTTAAAAAAAATTTCAATCCTCCTTCTTTAAGTTATTTTTTAAAAAATTCAATCCTCTTATATTTTAATTTTAAAACATTAATTACGAAGTTTTCTTTTTCCAGTTTTTTATTTGTCGAATTATTTGTAGCAATTTTTCTTCATTAAATTTATATCTGATAGTTACCTTTATTTTTTATTTTTTAATGTTGGCCATTTACTCAAGAACTCTTATCCTTATTCATGCATAGTGTTGATGGGGTCAAAAAACGCTCCGGCCACGTTTTGACACGTGAGGCCACCAACGCGTGACTCGTGGCTTCTCAATCCCCAATCAAGCTTCCTCCGAGTGACCTACGCTCTCGCTGGCCAAGACCACATGTGACATGTGTCATCGTCATCACGAGACGCGTGGCCCTCGTCGCCGCCCACCATTGTAACACCCCGGAGCGAGGGGCGCCACATCCCCCGCACTATAGTCTAACCCGAGTAACAAAATGGAGGGTTCGCACCCGAATCAAACCATAGCGAACGGGAGACACACAAAAATCACACCCTCGCTAGGCGCCCTAGACCCTCAAGAACTGAGCAAAATAAAACAAGAGTAGCGGAAGCGTTAAACATTCATACTTAATCCCCAAGATCACATATCATATAATATGATGGTCTAAGTTATTAAGCTAAGTCATAAACACATATATATAACCCATATAATGCCCATCGGGGTCAAAATATCATAAGTATTCGAATTACATAATTCAAAAGTGCATAAAAGTAAGGTACATAAACCACTACAAATGCATGAGACCCGAGCTACACCACAAGTAAGGTACATAAACCACTACAAATGCATGAGGGGGTTAACTCACACACCCAATATACATATAGAGCAAAGCATATAACAAAATTAAAGAGATCTATGCCCCGAGATTGGTTTTTGCAAGCCAAAGTGATAAGTATATATACTAACTAATTTTAGACCGGAGGCCAAAATACCAAGTTTTAGGTACTTATGAGTCCAATCTCGTGCCATAGATCACACAAAGTCACTAACTCGGCGAGTACGAGTCACACCTCCCACTTCCATATACACAAAGGCATATCAAATCAAAACAAAAACATAATCCAACCTTACACCGGGTGATAGAAGGGTTGACGGCCCTAGCTATCCAAAAATCACGAGAGACAAGGTTTAATCACGACCTTGAAACGTTCGACGGTTATCACCGCCGGCTCAAGAGAAACACCCTTCCCCAAAACTCCCGAGGTTGGGTGAGACTCTCAAATGGAGAATGTTGATGGAAGAGCTCGGCGACCCCACGGCCGACCCGAGATTACCATACCACTCTCCGGGGCCCAAAACCTATCACAAAAATCACACTTATAGCAAAGCTTATCTTTCAAAGCCACAAATCACGCTTACACACTCACACATAACCAAAATTTTCCAAAACAAAAGGCAAAATAGCTTATATACGTATACAAAGCGTTTTCAAAGTCTTATAACAAACGGGACAAGCCCACACATATATATCATACACATATCTATCATATAATATACGTAATTCATATGCGAGACTTCAAACCATATAGGGGTTGTAGGTCAAATAACTAAAAGGAACAAAAACCTCACCTTAACACGGGTAGCGAAGACAAAAGAGTAAACCGGGCACTCAAGGGGCAACCTCGTCGTCCACGGGAAGATTCTCTGAACAAAACAAACAACAAGGGGTACTCTTAGACTCAATATGAACCACATTGAGCTCGGTAAATGCATATGAATGCGTATGATGCGTAGGGAATGCAAGAAGCGTAACAAGGTAGCAATGTGAGCAAAATGAGCATAACTGGCACATTTCTAAACAAATGAATCCACAACTTGGAAAAGAACAACAAAACACATAACACAACACATAAGATACTAGTAAACAAGGTAAGGAACAAAGAAAAGGGGTGGGAAAACGAAAGGAAAACGAAACGAAGTTCGGAACTCAAAATGTTTCTGCCCTGAAATCCAGGCCCGTGGATTTTTTTCAAAAGGGATATCCACGGTCGTGGGTTTTACAAAGCACAAAAATCCAGGGCCGTGGATCTGGTCCAGGGGCGAAAATTTTGAACTCCAAGCTCCAAATTGTTGCAAAACTCAAACCAAACTAACGAGGGACCAAGTTAACACATAAAGGCAAGTATAGGAAGTAATAAAACAAGCAATCCAAGTCATATAATAGCTCAAAGAAGCAATATATCAAGCAAAAGGGGTGAAGAGGGTATATTCAACCAAGAACTCAAAAATCAACAATGGTAGAAGCATGGAATCAAGTCTAGCACATAAACCAAGTTCAAATAACTCAAGAAGGATGTAATAGAAGCTCATATCATGCATCAAACTCAAATAAATCACAAAGAAGCATGCTTGAATTTGCAAAATTTCCTAAACTTTTACTATTCACATTAAATGCCAACACTCATGCAAATCAAGGTTATGGCTCAAAATATTACACTTAAAAGAACCACATAATCAAGGAGGACTCAAAAATATACTTACCTCTTAAATTTGACAAGAAAAGGTGGGGTGGAAAGCTCAAAACCTTCAAATTTGGAATAGTAGTCCTCTTCTTCCTTGTTTCTTCTTAAGAGCTGAAGTTGGGGCTTCTTTTTCTCTTCTTGGGTGGTGTGGCTCATGTGAGGGAGTGAGAGGGAGAGTGATGGCTGAATAAAGGTCATAAAGTCAAGGCTTGGGAGATTATTTGGTGAAAAAGGGGCCCACAATGCTTGACTAGTCAACAAAAGGGCCATTCTTGTCGCAAGGGCTCGTTCCGGTCGGTTTTTGGGGGTTCAAAAGGACTTAGAAAAATGTGAGGTAAGGCTCCAAAGCTTGAAAATCTTGTTATGAGTCCAACGCCTCTTCCGCAATTTGAATCCGAATTCCCTAGCTCAAGAAACGCCGCCCGGAACCGGAGGTGCGCTAAATGCTCTTTAACCGTCCTCTAGGTTCCGAAAAACAAAACGAACACAAAACTCAACCAAACAAACCCAAAACCACATAACAAGCATGCTAACACGTACATATGTCACATAGTTCACGTATATCAAGAGTTCACAAAAAATCAGAATCAAATTCGAGCACGTAGAGAGCAAAACTCAAGCAAAAGAGCATAAACGTTCAAAGTATTCAAGTAGCAATTAAACAAGTAAATTCCAAATTAATAAATAAGCATTAAAAGTAATTCAAACGGCATACTTAAATAAATAAATAAATTGCACACGTAACACCCCATAAAGGCATACCTATGGATCTGGATGATCGGGATGTTACAACTATGCTACCATGCATGTCCCTATTTCCCTAAAAGGAATTCATCCTCGAGCGCTCTCTCCCCTCGGATGAGCTTCCGTATTCGAGCGAACCAAGGGGCCAAGATCCCCCTCATCATACAGCCTTGGCACGGATCCCCACTTGGATCTGCAAGCCCATCAGGCTCATGGTTGACACGACCGTGCTCCCGGCCCTCGTTACCAACCCAAAACGGCTCTCTGACACCCCGTACACACCCGCGCACCTGCCACTGTTGCCCGCACCACCTTTTTCACCAGCTTTTGCAGGGGATTCCTCCCAGGTTTCACCTCATTACGCCACGTGTTAGGGCGACATTAGGGTAGGACCAGAAGGGGTAAATTACCAAAGGGTCCCTGACCCTCAACTATAAATAGGAGTCTTCATCTCCATCTCTATAAGCAATCTTCAGTTACGAAAACTCTGCAATTACTTTGCTTTCTCTTGAAGATCATCAGCTGACTTGAGCGTCGGAGAGTCAAACTGGGTATCACCCCCAGCTCCCCAGCTTGGCCATCTGACTTTTCTTTCTGTGGTGTTTGTCCTAGCAGGTTGAACCCCTCAACTTTTTCGGTGAGTTTTATCCCCCGTTTCCCCACACTAAAACAAATCATAAAGTGATCGAAGTTTAACACCCCAGATTCAGACTCATCATTATTGGCGCCGTCTATGGGAAACCACTTTCAGTCCTTTCTTCTTCTTTGCCAGTTGAGAAACAAACACCATCTTTATCATGGTTACCACCAGGTCCGGAATGGCAGGGGGCGGAGATCAGATGGAAACATCAGTGTCCCCACTTCCGTCGTCGTCGGCGGAGCGCCTCCTTCAAAGGAGCCAGTGATGCCCGTCACAGGGCCCACTCATGAGCAACCCTCCACCGCCGTAGCTGGTAGTTCTGAGCTCCATGCTTCCCATAATCTCCCCCAGAATTAATTGCCGGCCACCCAAGCCAACCCTGGAGGGTACCCCTATATGATGCCACCCCCAGGCTATACGCTTACTCCCATTGTCACGATACCCGCCGTTCAGCCATACCACGCAGGGCAGGTGTAGCTACCGGTGGTAATTCCCAAGGAAATAGATGGAGTGTGAGGTCCAGGCGGCCCAGAATGCGTGGAAAAATTTTACTTCCACGTATTTCCCTTCAGGGCAGGCCACTCAAATTGCCCCTCCCTTGGGAGGATTGTAGGCGCACCCGCTCATGATGGCACAGGCCGTCCTGCGAGCCCAACCACACCTCCGCCTATGAAAGAGAAGGAAATCCCCGCTAGAGGAGGGGAGGAACGCCCACCGGCCGAAAAAGGTAAGAGCTTGTGGAAAGGATTAACATCGACGATGAACCCCACTCCCAATCTTCAAAACGTGGGCCACAAACCTCCAGGCGGGGGAGCAAAGCAAGAGGTGAAGAGCCCAACCTCCTCGCGGCTGTGCAAGACCAGCTGCAGGGGTTACAGGAGATGGTGGGACTCAAGTCCCCCATGCTGGGGATGAATGAGCCAATGCCAGAGATGCTCATCACCTCGCCCGCCATCCGCAAGTTTCGCGCCACCATGAACAGGACGAAAACTACGAGAGTTACGACTACCATCCGCTCGCGAGGGGCTCCCCCCTCGTGGAAGAAGTTTTAATGGCCCAGGCCGGAATGGGCAAAGTCCCCACTTTTATCAACCGGTACGATGGAACCACTGATCCAGCGGAGCACCTGGATCATTTTTTGCATTTGATGTATTTGTACGAGCACTCCAGCCATTATTGGGCAAAGGTCTTTGTTACATCCCTTGTGGGGATGGCCCAAGAGTGGTACAAGGGTCTGCCGCTACGCTCAATCCACTCATATACTGAACTCACCAACGCCTTCCTTAATCACTTCAACTCCTTGAAGGCGCCTGTTACCGCACCTACTGCTCTGTACAACTTGGTACAAGGTGAGCACGAATCTCTTCAATCCTTCTTCGCTCGTTTCAACAAAGAGGTGCTCTTGGTGGAAAGGCCCTCAATGGATTTCTTGATCCACGTGCTTTTCAAGGATTACAATCACAAACAATATGTGAGCAAGAAGTTCGCAGATTCCATTGTGAAGAAGCGGCCAGTGTCCCTTATGGCGATAAGGGAGATCGTCGAGCCGTATTTTACGCTAGAAAGCATGTACGGGACCAATGCTCCCAGGCATTCCGGACCTCATAAGAGCGAGCGGGGGAGTGAGGAGCCTCACAAGGAGCATCGCAAATTGCCACCTCCTCCCCGCAGATTTGAGTGTATTCCCCTCAATAGACCCAATTCAGAAGTCTACGCTCTTTCGGACAAAAAGCTCTTCAAAAGGCCCCAAAAAATGAAAGAAACCGAGGCTCTGAGGTGCTCAAGGAAGTATTGTGCATTTCACAAGCAGAAAGGGCACGACACAGATGAATGTCGCCAACTGGAAAGTGAAATTCAGAGACTCATCGCTGGGGGGCATCTGAAAAAGTTCGTGCGAGCTTTGGAGCGCTTTGATGAGCGTTATAATGAGAGATCCAGGGAAAGAAGAGGGAGCCCGTCGTGCTCGAGAAGCCCGCGAGGGCGAGGCCCCCCGAGAGCAGCCACCGCGGAAAGCAAAAGGCCACAGAACAGAAGAATGTCCCCTTTGCGGTCATCAACATGATCGCTGGAGGTTCATCTGGGGAGATTCTAATGCTTCCCGCCATAGATATATCAGGAGCTATGACCATCATCCCTCAGCGCCCAAATAGGTCTACGCTATCAAAGAGACGAACACCGTCATTTCGAGAGAAATTGATATAGTAGGTTTCTTTGATAAAGACTTAGCGCACATTATAACACCCCATGGGGTCGGTAAAACCTCTGACTGCCCCATGGTGGTTAGCCTAGACGTCCATAATCATGTTGTGAAGAGGGTTTTGGTGGATAGTGGAAGCCCTGTTAATGTTTTTCCTTACTCAACTTTCCAAAAAATGAATGTCACCAACATCCCCTCGAGCCTCTGAAAACTGTCCTCATTGGCTTTGGGGATTCCGAGGTTGTCCCTCGCGGACAAATACGCTTGGCCACCTCCTTTGGTCGTGCCCCACATCGGAAGACGCTCATGGTCACATATGCAGTAGTAGAGATTGAGATCCCATATAACATCATTATTGGGCGTCCAACCCTCGTCGATTTCAAGGCCATCATTTCGACCTACCATCAAAAGATCAAGTTCCCTACCCCCGAGGGGATTGGCGAAGTCCTTTGCAATGTTCGAGAGGCTTGGGAATGTTATCTGTTATCCCTTAAAAGGCCCAAAACAGAGAAGGCGTTCCAGATTGGGTCCACCAAAAAAGTCGGTAGACTTTCCCAATCTGGATGAAGACGGCCCCATACGGAAGAGGGCTACACTGAACAAGAAGAAAAACAAGAAGAAGGATCCTAGCGCTGGAAACAACCCTGGGGGCACCCCACCCGGAGCGCTCGGGGAATCCTCTTCTGAGGAAGGTGTGAATGAGGGTGAACAAGAAACTACCAATGACAGTCTGACAGGAAAGAAAAGGGCGCTCGAACTTGCTCATCCAGAGGCACGGATCGAGCCCACGGAGAAATTTCTCACCATTGAGTTGGAACCTGGGAACAACGATAAAACCACTCAAATTGGGTCCAATCCCTCAGGGCCTCGTAGATCATGATGATCGACTTCCTTAGGAAAAATATTGACGTCTTTGCTTGGAAGGCATCAGATCTAATCAGAATTGACCCGAGCCTCATAGTCTACAGGCTCAACGTGGACCCTACCTTCAAATTAATCAAACAGAAGAAGCGAGATGTGCACGGATTTTGAAAGAAGGTTATTGGGGAGGAAGTAAACAAGCTCCTCGAGGCGCAATATATTGAGCCCATACTGTACCCAGAATGGCTTTGCAATGTGGTACTGGTACCCAAGAGCGCTAACAAATGGCGCATGTGCAACGATTTCATTGACCTCAATAAGGTTTGCCCCAAAAACCCTTATCCTCTACCCCGGATCGATCAATTGGTGGATTCGACCGCGGGTTACGAGCTCATGAGCATGATGGATGCTTTCCAAGGGTATTACCAAATCTTCATGGCGCCGAAGGACCGGCCCAAAACCTCTTTTGTTGTGTTCATGGGAGTATACTGCTTCTTAGTTATGCCTTTTGGGCTCAAGAACGCGGGAGCCACATACCAACGCCTCGTTAACCGGATGTTCGAGAGAGAAATTGATGGGTCCATGGAGGTGTACGTGGACGATATGATTGTCAAGAGTGAGCATCAATCCTCGCAATTGGAAGACCTTAAGCGCACGTTTGGCATCCTACGCCAGTACGACATGAAGTTAAATCCCTCCAAGTGTACGTTTAGGGTATGAGGGGGAAAATTCTTGGGCTACATGGTTAGCCAGCGTGGGATTGAGGCAAATCCCGAAAAGATCAAGGCCATCTTGGATATTCCATCCCCTCGCAACCTCAGGGAAGTGCAAGTGTTAGTAAGAAAGATAATCTCCTTGAACAGGTTCATCTCCCGCTCGGCGGATAGAAATCTCCCTTTCTTCAAAATCCTACGCAACGCTCGGAGTTTCTCTTGGACCGAAGAATGTGAGAAAGCCTATCTCTCGAGCGCCCCTCTCCTAACAAAGCCAATGGTGGGTGAAAACTTGTTTGTATTTCTCTCTGTTTTCGCTGAGGCCACGAGCGCGGTCTTAGTGGCCGTATGCGAGCGTAAACACTTGCCAGTTTATTACTTGAGTAAGACATTACAGGGTGCCGAAAAGAAATATCTGGAGATTGAGAAGTTCGCCTTTGCCCTCATTAATGCATCGCGGAGATTGAGGCCTTATTTCCAAGCACACTCGATCACTATCCTAATGGATCAGCCCTTGAGGCAAGTATTATCCAAGCTAGAAGTCTCTGGAAGGCTAATAAAATGGGCTATCGAATTAAGCCAGTTTGACATTAGTTTCGAGCCCAAAACAGCCATACAAGCGCAGACGGTCGCGGACTTATTGGTTGAATGCTTTGGTTTAGAGCTTGCATTCTCTGAGAACGACGGCTTGTGGGTCCTACACACAGATGGTTCCTCGACCTCTCAGGGGGGAAGAGTGGGATAACCCTCAGGGATCCTAACGGAATTGAAATTAACTTCGCAATCAGGTTGAATTTCCTAGTTACAAACAATGAAGCTGAGAATGAGGCTCTCATTAACGGATTAAAAATCGCTTTTCAAAATGGAGTTTCCAGGATCACGGCGTACGTTGATTCGCAGTTGATTGCAAGTCAGATCGTAGGAACTTATGAGGCTCGAGAAACCACCATGATGCAGTATTTAGGAAAAGCAAAAGAGATAATCAGAAAGTTCAAGGAATTTCACTTACTTCAAGTCCCTCGAGAGAAAAACGAGCTTGCAGATGCTTTATCCAAATTCGCTTCTTCCCTCGAGGGATCCTGTGAACACTCCATCACATTCCTAAGAATGGAGGAACCTTTGATAAAAGAGAAATCCCCCATCCGAGCGGTGGCTATGATCGATCCTAATGAGCCATGTTGGCTCGATGACATTGTCAGATTCCTTAGAGATGGTACTTGCCCCACTGACAAAAGGGAAGTGCGGAAAATTAGGAACAAGGCCCCTCGTTTCTCTCTAGACAACGAGGGTAAACTCTACAAGAAGTCCTTCCAGGGCCCGCCAATGAGATGTTTGAGGCCCTCGCATGCCGAGGAGACCCTCGTACACGTTCACCGAGGGACTTGTCGGAATCACTCCCGGGGACGCATTCTTGCTAAGAAGATATTGAGGAGCGGATTCTATTGGCCCACAGCCCTTCAGGATTCTATTGCGTTCTCTAGGAAATGTCCTAAATGCCAATTTCATTCCAACATTCCTCAATTGCCAGCTGCTCAGATGATCCCCATAGATGTCTCGTGGCTCTTTGACCAATGGGGTATTGACATCGTGGGCCCATTGCCAATAGCGGTCGGACAGAAGAAGTTTGTAATCCTGGCCATCGACTATTTCACTGAATGGGCCGAGGCCGAGGCGGAGGCTGTAGCAAAAATCACCTTCAGGGTGGTAAGAGACTTCATGTGGAAAAACATCAATTGCAGATATGGCATTCCGAGAGTGCTCATCTTGGATAACGGGTCCCAATTCTTAGCGGCGGATACCCGGGAATGGTACTCAGAGTTAGACATTAAGCAACGCTTCACTTCCGTGGGTTACCCTCAGGCTAACGGTCAAGCTGAAGTCACCAATAGGACCATTCTACAACACTTGAAGACTATGCTGGAGAGCAAAAAGAGTAAATGGGCTGAGGAGTTGCAAGGGGCTTTATGGGCTTACCGCACCACTCCACAAGGGGCCACTGGGGAAACCCCTTACTCACTTGTATATGGCTTAGAAGCGATGATACCTGCAGAAATTGCATAGGAATCCGCTCGAGTGGCATATTTTGAGCCAGAAGCTAATGAGGTAAACAGGGCATTTGAACTGGATCTTTTGGAGGAAAAAAGAGACAAAGCTTGGGCACGTATCCATGAGTACAAGGCATCTGTGGCTCGGTAATATAACAAGCGGGTCAAAGAAAGAATGTTCCAGATGGGGACTTAGTCTTGAAGAAGGTTGAAGTATCCAAGCATGTGGGAAAATTAGATCCCAACTGGGAAAGCCTATTCAAAGTTATACAAGTCAGAGCTAACAACACCTACACGCTCGAGACACTCCAGGGCGAGCGTCTCCCGCGTCCGTGGATTGCGTGCAACCTTAGATGGTTTTATGTTTAAATCTTGAAAGCTTTGTAAAAACCCACTTCTGGGCTCTATGTATCTCTTATTTACGAGCGCTATATATCGGAATGATTTTACTTCATCAAAGAGTTTTATGATCTTGATTATGACAAGTGATTCCCCTTGGAAACCTAGGCAATAGCCACACAGGTCCATGTCGTGCGAGTCCCCCTCTTTCGAGGGTAGAATAAGCGCAGCAAGCGCCAAATCCCACCTAGAGACCTGTCCTCTTTAGGAGATTAGTCAAGCGCTGAATGCAACCCTGAGGCAGAGGACGAGTCCAACCGGATCTCGCTCCTGGCCCTCGGTCGAATTCACAAAGTAGCTGGCGAGGTTACTCTACCAGCTCAAGCTCGATTTCTCTCGGCAAAACGTGCACACAGGAACACCCATGGCGACTTCAGGGCACTTGGATGGAAAACTCTTAGACATGGTTTTCACAAGTCTAGACCCAGGGCGCCCTCGAAGTGTGATCAACGGGGAAGATCCCTCGTATCTAAACACTTGGGTGGAAAACTTTTAGACAAGTTTTCACAAGTCTAGGCCCTCGAGTCCACAATGACTTGCTAAAATCTTGAAATGCCCAGGTGTCAAGGGTCGCCCGCGCTTTAGGGCCCCTTGACCCGCGACTCAACGTGGCCGCCAGGCCACCCCGCAACCAAGACCGTATCAACGACAAGACAAGCTGCTATCGAGTCTTAGGTGCTAGGGTCTTTGTACATGTAAATAGTTAGTTAGTCGGTAGTGGGCAAGTTGCTGCCCTTTTGTCCCGTTTTTCGCGCGGTGTAACCCCCTGTAATAGTAAGTGAGGTCACAACAGAAATATATTTTTTAAGTACTTTAGGGGAGAGCAGGTATTCGAAGCATAGTTAAGCAGTGTTCTATTGTAATCTCGGGCAATCTCCCTTGTCCTTTGTGGACGCCTGCACAAGTGTACTATATTCTTGGTGAATATAATGAAAGTTAATTTCCCTTCAATGTTGCTGTCCCTCTAAAGCGTTCCACTGGGGTGGGCGTGAGTGCGACGTACAGCATACGTACATAGTTGGTTTAGGCGTACGTAGCGAGCAAGAAGCCGCTACTAGCCACACGGTGCACAGTTCCTAGCAACCTACTCGGTGCCCCGTGAGAGTTGGTATTAGAGCCTCGGCTCTTGATCCACAAGACCGAGGTAAGAATATGGCAGAAGAATCAGGGGCTGCGGAGCCCGTAAAGAAAAACACTAAAGTACGATTGGATGACGTGGAAGAAGAAAATGGAAGGCTCTCATATGTTGTTGCGAGCCTAGAGGAAAAGGTTGAAACGTTGGAAGAGGAGGTCGTGGACCTCCAAGCTCAGCTTGGCGAGAGCAGGGCTGCCTGCCAAGCTTTTGCGGAAATAATCAGAACGACCGACCTCGAGGGAGTGAGGCGCGATATGGAAGAGATGAGAATACAAATTGGAATACTCCAGAGAGCTGTGGGGAACGGAGGGGCCGTGAACCACGATCCAGTTGCGAGGCTTCGGATTCCTGAACCGAAAGCCTACGAAGGGGCAAGAGATGCGAAGGAAGTTGAGAACTTCCTCTTTGATATGGAGCAGTATTTCCTCGCTGTGCACATAAACGACGAGGCAAGGAAAGTGATGACGGCCACAATGTACTTGGCTGGGGATGCTAAATTGTGGTGGAGAAGGAAGCATGCTGAAATCCAAGCGAAGGTGGTGCGTTTGGACACGTGGAACGATCTCCGGGAAGCAATCAGACAACAATTCTTCCCTGAGAATGTTGAATACATTGCTCGCAAGGCATTGCGTGAACTCAAGCAAACGGGTTCTATAAGAGACTATGTGAAGGCTTTCTCAACACATATGTTGAGCATCACCGATATGTCAGAAAAGGATAAGCTCTTCACGTTTATGGAAGACTTGAAACCATATGTGAGGAGCGAACTCCAGCGTCAGAGAGTGACGGACCTTAATACCGCGATGGGAGCGGCCGAGAGACTGATGGATTTCAACCCAGAACCTCGGCGTGCGCCGCCAACAACAAGCTCGGCACCAATGAGAGGAGGAGTCGGAGGAGGGTCGAGACCCTTCCGAAGTGGTCCGTATAACAGTGGGGGAGAGAGACCGTCCCCAAGCACCGCAAGCTCTCATACAAGTTTTAATAGGAACAAACCTACAGAGAGCAGGCCGTTCACAATCCCACAACGGAGATGCTTCCTTTGTGGCGATGCGTCACACTACATGCAAAACTGCCCCCAAAATAAACAACTGGTGAACACATTGGCAAGCTTGTCGAAGCTTGCCAAGAAAGTAGCAGAACAGGCAGGAGATGGGCCACAGGTTGTGGCGGATAATGGAGGTGAGGTGGAAGAGAATCTGGGGGCTATTTCCCACCGATGTAACCCCCTAATTCATCAAGTTGCGGCACAACGAAGAGTGTCGACGAGCACGGTAAAGCATGCGTCGGCTCTGTTGGGAAACAAAACTGAGGAAAAGGGTAAGCCCACGAAGAAGAAGGGGCTCATGTTCGTTGACATGAAGGTCAATGGGAAGTCCATAAGTGTTGGAAAACACGAATCAGAAAGCAGCGGAATTTAAAAAAAAATTCCCAACAAAAGGATCTTGAACTCGCAATCGTGTAACCAAATTCGTAAAGATAGAAAACTTACTTTTCTTTTATTCTTTCTTGAAGCGTTTCAAGCCACCCAAGAACGCTCTTCTCGCGGCTTGATCCCCTCTCCTTGGTAAAGCTCGAATCTTCAAACTTCTAACTTGAAGTCTCTAGAGAAAGTCCACCAACTTGATCACAATCTAACTAGTAAGGATGCTAGTTCTCTAGTTAGTGTTTAGGCTTAACCTAGGGTTTTATTTAATCTTGGAGAAAGGAAGGTGTTCAACACATGAACCAAAAGAATTGTCAATTAGCTCCATAAGGAGCTCGAGCTCCCCTATTTATAGGGAGGGGGGTGCCGAAATTCCTAGTCCTTTATGGGCTAGGATTTTGGTCCCTCTCTCCTATTACTTGATCATCAAGTATTTTCCAACTTTGACTTTGAATTCTAATTCAAGTCAACTTTTAAGAGAGCTAAAAATATCCAAACTATTTTTGGATACTTTTATACTTTATTTATTATAAAATAAATAACTTATTTTTATCTAATTAATTAATTCGTAATTAATTAACTAGATTATTTTCTCCAAAATTAGACTTTCTTTTTAATTCAAAATTAAACCAAAGTCTATTAAATAATTAACTAATTAATTATTTAATATATATATAATATATATATATACACACGTGTGTGACACGTGTCACAGTGACACGTGTCACTCACGTGAGCCACACGTGTGACTTCACACGTGTGGAACCCTCTTGGCCCGATTAACTCATTTAATCATTTTCAAGCCTCAACTCATGTAACCAAGTTGTTGTGTGTGACCCTCTAGGTTCTCAATTCAATTAGCAGTGACCCTAATTAATTAATTCACTAATTAATTAATCAGTCCATAGATTAAACGACCATAGTCTAGCAACAGGTGTTTAACCCCTAGCTGAATTGGAATGTTCGGATTCGACAGAACCTTTAAGTCATTGATTCATGTGAGATACAATCCTCCTACTTACTATCTCTCAACCAAGATCTAGGGCAAGGGAATAATCAGAACCCTAATAATCCGGTCTTAAAGCTAAGTGCATTTCATATCCATTTGATCTCAATCCAAGAAACCCTTTTCTTGATGTCTTGATCTACTGCCTTGGCCAAGGACTCCATATGGCATATGAATGACTTACACAATAAGAGATCACCTTGCATATGCAAGTGTAGGTCCTTTCTTGATTCTCATTTACTTTCATGAATCATTTGTGCAGCCCCAGCATAAGCCTTGAATCAGTTGTCTAAGGCGACACCCTTTAAAGCTTATACCAAAGACTACAGAGTTAACTCATAAAGTAACATGGAACCTCAAGTCTAAGGATCAATTAATCACATCAATGACTCGTGAGATATTTCCTAATCTGGAAGTTTCCATTTCCTGAAATAGAAACTTCCTTTCCCATTTAGGAATGTTCTCACACGGGGCACCTCAGTGAACTTACTTATTAAAGCAAGCACCCTCATGTATCACGCACGTATCAACTATACACTTTCCACCTCCATGAAACAAGGTGGTCCTTCTTAAGGGCGTGATCCCACAAGCAAGCCTTAGAGGAGTCAGGTTGACACTCCCACTGTCTGTAGGACTCATCGGCTTGGAGTATTTTACTAATCATGACTTATGTGATATAGGGCTCGTTTCATGAACCATTTCACCTAAATGGTAGAGTCCTAAAGTCATCAGGATTAGGGGAGTTCTCATACATGCACAGCTAAAGTAAACGCATACCAAACAAGAGCATATAAAGAAGTGTTGCCTCAATTCGTTATTTCATTCAAAGATTGTCTGTGATTACAATAAGGAAAAGCACAAAGCGGATATACAATCGACTTTCTAGGGTACTATTCCTAACACATAAGGGCGATGATCGATACTGGTGCTACGCACAACTACTTGGCAAGCACCGAGGTGGAGAGATTGGGATTAGTACTGGAAAAGGGAGTTGGTCAGGTGAAAGCAATCAACTCGGCCGCACAGCCAGTTGCGGGTATAGCTAGGTCGGTACCTATCAAGGTTGGACAATTTGAGGGAAGAACCAACCTCTCAGTGGTGATGATGGATGATTTCAAGCTTATTCTCGGGCTTGAATTTTTACGGGATACAGGTACGGCGGTTATGCCTCACGTAGACTCCTTGATGATGATGGGGTCTAAACCTTGCTTAATCCCAGTACTATCGGAGAAAACAGCGGAGAAGGGTATCTCCGCCATGCAATTCCAAAAGGGGTACAAGAGAAATGAGCCCTCATTTCTGTGCGCTCTGAAATTCGAAGAGATGGAAGAAACGTCAGGGCCGATCCCTGGTTTGATCAAGGGAATTCTAAGTGAATTCGAGGATGTCATGCCGGACGAACTGCCTAGAAAGTTACCGCCCAGAAGAGCGGTAGATCATGAGATTGAACTAGTGCCTGGCACGAAACCCCCTGCTAGGGCCCCATACCATATGACACAACCTGAGCTTGAAGAGCTCAGAAAACAGCTGAAGGAGATGTTAGAATGTGGGATCATCAAGCCCGCTAAGTCGCCTTACGGAGCTCCAGTATTGTTCCAAAAGAAATCTGATGGATCACTGCAGATGTGTTGCGACTATCGGGCCTTAAATAAAATCACGGTGAAGAATTCGTACCCCATTCCTCTGGTGGCGGATTGCTTCGACCGTTTAAGTCGGGCACAATACTTTTCTAAGATCGACCTGCGATCGGGGTATTGGCAAGTCAGAATCAAGGAGGGGGATGAACAGAAAACGACAGTGGTCACGAGATATGGGGCATATGACTTCCTAGTCATGCCATTCGGCCTGACGAATGCCCCGGCGACGTTCTATACTCTGATGAACCAAGTGCTACACGGGTTTCTGGATGAGTTCGTGGTAGTTTACTTGGATGACATTGTGGTGTATAGCGAGACTTTAGCAGAGCATGTAGAGCATCTGCGGAAGGTCCTGACAAGGCTTCGTGAGCACGAACTCTATGCTAAGCCATCAAAGTGCTCGTTTGCTCAAGAGAGGATAAATTTCTTGGGTCACATTGTGGAAAGAGGGAGGATCAGAATGGATCCGAAGAAGATAATGGCCATCAAGGACTGGCAACCTCCAAAGGATGTGCATGGTGTAAGGTCATTCCTTGGATTGGAGAATTACTATAGGAGATTTGTGAAGGGGTACTCTGAGATAGCCCGCCCCCTCACTGACTTGACGAAGAAGACGGAGACCTGGAATTGGTCCCCACAGTGCCAGGAGGCATTCGAGGATCTAAAGAGGGCTATGGTGTCGGAATCGGTGTTGGCGCTCCCCGATCTATCGAAACCTTTTGAGGTGGAGACGGATGCGTCAGACTTTGCTTTGGGAGGGGTGTTGATTCAAGACAAGCACCCGGTGGCGTTCGAGAGTAGGAAGTTAAAGGATGTGGAGAGGCGCTACTCAGCACACGAGAAGGAGTTGTTGGCCGTGGTCCATTGCCTGAGGACATGGCGTCATTACCTCCTGGGATCTCCTTTTGTGGTAAGGACGGATAACACTGCGGTAAGCCATTTCATGTCGCAGTCAAAGCTTACCAGCAAGCAGGCACGTTGGCAAGAGCTGCTGTCAGAATTCAATTTCATGATCGAGTATCGTGCTGGGTCCAGCAATCATGTGGCTGATGCCCTAAGTCGGAGGGCGGATTTAGCAAAACTGGGGTCGGTAGCTGCCCTTACCTCAAGTAAAGTTGCTACCTCAGTATTGGACCAGATACGAGACATGTTGCCGAATGATGATGCTGCGCAGTCTCTGATGAAATTGGTCGACCAGGGTAAGACTCGACAATTTTGGGTGGAAGACGGTTTATTGAGGACAAAAGGGAATCGTATCTACATTCCTAAGGGCGGAAAATTGAGGAAATCCCTTATCGCGGAATGTCATGATACCTTGTGGGCCGGTCATCCAGGAGTGGAACGCACATGGGCCTTATTGAATAGGGCTTATTACTGGCCGCAGATGCGGGATGATGTCGAAACGTATGTCCGCACTTGCCTAGTGTGTCAACAAGACAAGGCGGACCACCAAAAGAAGGCAGGACTACTGGAACCATTGCCGATGCCCACAAGACCGTGGGAAAGCGTATCCATGGATTACATATCTGGATTGCCTAAAGTGGGGGACTTGGGCAACATAATTGTCGTGGTGGATAGCTTCTCGAAGTACGCTACCTTTATCGCAGCTCCCAAACATGTTACGGCAGAAGGGACAGCTCATCTCTTCTTCAAGCATATTGTTAAATACTGGGGACTGCCGAAAGATATTGTCAGTGATCGGGACTCTCGGTTTACTGGCGCGTTTTGGACCGAACTTTTCAAAATCTTCGGGTCCAAGCTGAATATGAGCTCGAGCAATCACCCACAATCCGAGGGCCAAACTGAGCGGTTTAATTCTATGTTAGAGGAGTATCTTCGGCACTTTGTTCGGGGTACTCAAAAGGATTAGGTGAAGCTCCTGGATGTTGCTCAGTTGTGCTTCAATGCTCAGAAAAGCTCTTCCACAAATAAGAGTGCTTTTGAGATTGTTACCGGGCAACAACCGCTACTCCCTCACACCGTTGACTCCCCACAAGGTGGGAAATCTCCTCTCGCACGGAGTTTCTCTCAGGAATGGAAACAGAATGTGGAAATTACTCGAAGTTACCTGGAGAAAGCTCAAAAGCAGATGAAAAAATATGCAGATCTGAACCGGCGCTTCTTGGAATTTGAAGCGGGAGATAAAGTCATGGTTAAGGTCCCTGATCCCAGGCACTCTAAATCATCGAGGGGGAGGGATCCTCGCTTGATGCAAAAATACATCGGACCTATTACTATGATCAAACGTATTGGGAAGGTGGCCTATAAACTGGAGCTACCCCCTTGGTGAAAAATGCACAATGTTCTACATGTAAGTCAGCTCAAACCTTATTCTGCAGATATGGACGAAGAATCCCGGAACCTGCCGAGCAATCCCCAATTGGAGCTGAAGAAGACAGAGAAGCGTGCCGCAGAAGCTATCCTTGACTACCGGGTTGGACGCACAGCGAACAAGACGTATGACGAGTACCTGGTGAAGTGGATAGGATGCAGCGAAGAGGAGAACACTTGGGAGCGGGTGACGAACCTGAAGGCGTTTAAACAGATGATCGAAGATTACCATGCCTCAATGACGCCGAGGACCTCGCCATCTCAGGTGGGGGAGGATGTCAAGGGTCGCCCGCGCTTTAGGGCCCCTTGACCCGCGACTCAACGTGGCCGCCAGGCCACCCCGCAACCAAGACCGCATCAACGACAAGACAAGCTGCTATCGAGTCTTAGGTGCTAGGGTCTTTATACATGTAAATAGTTAGTTAGTCGGTAGTGGGCAAGTTGCTGCCCTTTTGTCCCGCTTTTCGCGCGGTGTAACCCCCTGTAATAGTAAGTGAGGTCACAACAGAAATATTTTTTTTAAGTACTTTAGTGGAGAGCAGGTATTCGAAGCATAGTTAAGCAGCGTTCTATTGTAATCTCGGGCAATCTCCCTGGTCCTTCGTGGACGCCCGCACAAGTGTACTATATTCTTGGTGAATATAATGAAAGTTAATTTCCCTTCAATGTTGTTGTCCCTCTAAAGCGTTCCACTGGGGTGGGCGTGAGTGCGACGTACAGCGTAGGTACATAGTTGGTTTAGGCGTACATAGCGAGTAAGAAGCCGCTACTAGCCACACGGTGCACAGTTCCTAGCAACCTACTCGGTGCCCCGTGAGACCAGGGCACCCTCGAAACGTGGCCTCCGTGGAAAATCCCTCATAATCCAAGAACTTGGATGGAAAACACTTAGGCAAGTTTCCATAAGTCTAGACCCTTGTGTCTACAATGACTTGTTCAAATTCTTAAGTGACCAGGGTGTTAGGAATAGTGCCCTAGAAAGCCGATTAGTCATAGTCCGTTTTGGGACTTTCCTAGTATCACGGACAATCTTTGAATAATATACGATTGATTAATATCATAGGCAAACACTTCTTTATATGCTCTTGTTTGGTATGCGTTTACTTTAGCTGTGCATGTATGAGAACTCCCCTAATCCTGATGACTTTAGGACTCTACCATTTAGGTGAAATGGTCCATGAAACGAGCCCTATATCACATAAGTCATGATTATTAAAATACTCCAAGCCGATGAGTCCTACAGACAGTGGGAGTGTCAACCTGACTCCTCTAAGGCTTGCTTGTGGGATCACGCCCTTAAGAAGGACCACCTTGTTTCATGTAGGTGCAAAGTGTATAGTTGATACGTGCGTGATACATGAGGGTGCTTACTTCAATAAGTAAGTTAACTGAGGTGCCCCGTGTGAGAAGATTCCTAAATGGGAAAGGAAGTTTCTATTTCAGGAAATGGAAACTTCCAGATTAGGAAATATCTCACGAGTCATTGATGTGATTAATTGATCCTTAGACTTGAGGTTCCTTGTCACTTTATGAGTTAACTCTGTAGTCTTAGGTATAAGCTTTAAAGGGTGTTGCCTTAGACAACTGATTCAAGGCTTATACTGGGGCTGCACAAGTGATTCATGAAAGTGAATAAGAATCAAGAAAGGACCTACACTTGCATTTGCAACGTGATCTCTTATTGTGTAAGTCATTCATATGCCATATGGAGTCCTTGGCCAAGGTAGTAGATCAAGACATCAAGAAAAGGGTTTCTTGGATTGAGATCAAATGGATATGAAATGCACTTAGCTTTAAGACTAGATTATTAGGGTTCTAATTATTCCCTTACCCTAGATCTTGGTTGAGAGATAGTAAGTAGGAGGATTGTATCTCACATGAATCAATGACTTAAAGGTTCTGTCGAATCCGAACATTCCAATTCAGCTAGGGGTTAAACACCTGTTGCTAGACTATGGTCGTTTAATCTGTGGACTGATTAATTAATTAGTGAATTAATTAATTGGGGTCACTGCTAATTGAATTGAGAACCTAGAGGGTCACACACAACAACTTGGTTACATGAGTTAAGGCTTTAAAATGATTAAACGAGTTAATCGGGCCAAAAGGGTTCCACACGTGTGGCTCACGCGAGTGACAAGTGTCCTTGTGACACGTGTCTCACATGTGTGTAAATATATTTGTATATTTATTTATGTGTTAAATAATTAATGTGATTAATTATTTAATAGACTTTAGTTTAATTTTGAATTAAAAAGAAAGTCTTATTTTGGAGAAAAAATAATCTAGTTAATTAATTATGAATTAATTAATTAGATAAAATAAGTTATTTATTTTAAATAAATAAAGTATAAAATTATCCAAAAATAGTTTGGATATTTTAGCTCTCTTGAAAGTTGATTTGAATTTGAATTCAAAGTCAAAGTCAAAATTACTTGATGATCAAGTAATAGGAGAGAGGGACCAAATCCTTAGTCCATAAGGACTAGGATTTTCGGCCACTCCCATCCTATAAATAGGGGAGCTCGAGCTCCCCTTAGAGCTAATCGAGAATTCTTTTGGTTCATGTGTTGAACACCATCCTTTCTCCAAGATAAACGAAACCCTAGGTTAAGCCTAAACACTAACTAGAGAACTAGCATCCTTACTAGTTAGATTGTAGCCAAGTTGGTGGACTATCTCTAGAGAGCTTCAAGTTAGAAGTTTTGAAGATTCGAGCTTTACAAAAAAGTGGGGATCAAGCAAAACGATCAGAAGGGATGATGAAACGATTCTGAACCCAACATGAAACGAATGAAAAAATCGAACCAAAGAAGATGGCGAAAACCGTTCGTCCATATCCTGAAGGATGAATTTTTTCACGAGGGTTTTGTGACTGTCAGTTTTCTACTTTCGCAAAACTGGTTTTCGAAGGGAGTTTCAATCATCTCTTTCTCGTTTCATGTTTCTTTCTTTATGTTGTATTGTTAAGAACTTCCATAACATGATTTGAATCCAGGTTGGAGTGGATTGTTATCCCTACAGTGGATTCTGAAGTGGAAAGAGACTTTCGAGGAACGGGTTGCCATTACCGCATGAAGCGCGTTTGAGGGCGGCTCAAAACTTGTCAAGAAAGCTACTACCCAAGTGAGTTTCTTGATCTCTACGAATTTGGATACACGATTGCGAGTCCAAGATCCTTTTGTTGGGAAATTTTTTTAAATTCCGATGCTTTCTGATTCCTGTTTTCCAACAAGTGGTATCAGAGCCACCTCGTTAATCGTGTTTCTGATTCGTCTCAATTAAACTGAATTTTGAGAAATTCTTGAATCTGAGTTACAGTTAGGTATTCTTGAATTGGTATCGTAATCTGAGCTTTTGAATCTGAGAGGTTTCCTGATAAATTGAGAAAATCGTTTTCTGAAAAAAAGGGGTTTTATTTTAGATTTATTAAAATTGCGATTTTGATTCCCGAATCGAGACGAAAATTTTTCTGAAAATTTTGTACGGAAAACGGTGCGGGACGACGAGGACCAAGCGAGTTTGTCGCTCGTCGTCGCCGCACGCGGACGGGTCCGGACGAGGCCGGAACAGCCTGTGCGGGATCGCCCACACACCCATGTGCGGGACTGCCCGCAAGCGTCCGCCCAGCCCTGTGCGGGATCGCCCGCACACCCCTGTGCAGTCCGCACGCGTCCGCCCAGTCCTGTGCGGGATCGCCCGCACACCCAGTGCGGGACTGCCCGCACGCGTCTGCGCGGTGATGTGCGGGATCGCCCGCACGCCCCTGTGCGGGACTGCCCGCACACCCCTGTGCGGGATCGCCCGCAAGTGTCCGCCCAGTCTGTGCGATCTCCCGCACGCTCGCGGGCGGATGTGACGCGATGCGACTTTTCGTGTTTTTGGCCCAAATTTTATTTTAAAATTATTTTAAAAATCTTTTTTACTGAAAAAAATTTTAATTTTGAAATAAAATTATAATTTGGGAATTTCGGGAATCAAAGTCAATTTTAATTTTTCGGGAAAAGTATAATTATTATTTTTGAAATAATGATTTTAATAAAATTGTTAATTTTTGAATTAACTTGAATTTTATCAGATTCTAGCTTTTGATTTTGAAATTATTCTTGAACAAGGAACTGTTTTTCAGATTACTTTGAGTTAGTCGAACTTAAAGTTAAAGTAATTTTAAATTTAATGGAAAATTTAAATTCTTGCATTTTAAGCATGTTAGGTGATCGTGGGTTTAGACTTATGTATGGTTTTAATTTGTGCACGTGGATGGTTTAAATTGGGGTTGGAGCCCTATAGTTACGTTTTTTAATTGAGGTTGGAGCCTCACTTATGTGCGTACTGTTATGTGATTTATTATGTGGCTTTCCATATTACTGTTTTGAGGCCGGGGTATGCCCCGTGTAATTGTCTAAGGCCAATATGAAGATTGAGCCTTATTACTTTATGTCTTTTTCTTTTTATTGTAATTTGAGAGTAGAGATAGGTGGTGAGGTTTTATTTTCATTTTGGAGACAACCCATGGAGTAAGATGGACCACATTCAAGTAACAAGGAGGCCATAAGTGAAGACCCCTCAAAATGTTAGGGAAGGGAATCTCAATTGTTAAATGTAATAGAGATAGGGCTCGTATTTTGTTACCGCTTTCCCTTATGTGATTTAAACTGTTTATGTGGCATGTATGTTAGAACTTGTGATTGTGGAGTGGCTCCCACATATCACGCATAAGATAGGTAGAACCCATGATCATCTCATGTTAGTATCATGATAGGACATGTTATCTGTTTATGTGCTTGTTTGAAATGCATTTAAGTTGTACTTGCATTAATCAAGACTAATAAAATTGGATAACATATATGTTGGTGAGGTCGAACCGAACAACTCTTCGGTTGATTTGAAAATTCCCATTAAATATTAAGCTCATTTCGAATAATAGGTATTTAATTCGAGATGCAAATTTTGAATTAAATTCCTAGCATTCCATCAATAGGTTTTAAGTTTAGTAAGTAAAGCTAGTTATTGTCCGCGAGTCGTGGGATAGCTAGTGGAGCTTATTAGTTCCTAGTTACCTAATTGATCATTTTAAATGATCAATATTTCGTGGTTAATTTTGGCAAGGGCGATATCCGCGAGTCGTGGGTCGTTCGAACTAAGTTTTGATCATGATCTTATGATTGATGGGTCTAGCTTAACGCCTAAGTAAATATGGATGTCGCACGAGTCGTGGGTCCATATTGAAAGATAGGTGATGCAAAACAATTACTAAGAGTTCTAAAGGTGTTAGAATTGGTAAGTTGTATCTACCTAGGGTTTTACTTAGAATGTCCGCGAGTCGTGGGTTCGAGGTAAAATGCTTAGGATCTTAGTACCCACTGGGAAACGCGTTCCTCTTGGATCTTTGAGAATTATAGATCTTTGAAAAACAGTGGGAGCTACATTAGATTAAAGACCTTATCTTTTGTATATCGTTATAATTCAGCATGCTCACATTTTCTCTGCTTAGCATTTAGGTTGTAGTTCTGTGATTCTCTACAATATGAAATGCAAACCCATTTGTATCCATCCTTAAGTCAAAAGAGTTGACTAAGTCCTAACTAACTCTGATTGGCTTCGGACCCTAAAATTCGTTTTGGATTCCGAATAGAGAAAGGCGTTCTCTAAAGGGCGAAGTTTTCAATTGTGAAAATTCGACCCGGGCCAAAAGAGAAGCAATCTGAGGTGAATGGATTTTTCCAAACCACTTAAGAGCAATTGAACCACCTCATAAAAATGTTACAAGGTATAATATTATGGAATTATTCAATATTCCAAATGAGGAAACAAGTGCACACGAACAAGGTCTAAAGATCTTATTTGAAGATCTTATGGTCTCGATCATCAATTGAGAAAAGAGTTCTCAATGCACTGATTGCTTGCATTGCTTCCACCATCATTCAAACCCTTTGTGCTCAACTAAAATGATGCTAATGTAGCATAGTTAATCATTTAGTTGATAATGGTTGAAAGCATCCTTAAGAAGGAATAAAAGGTCGTGATGGTTAATTCTTCTTCTAAACTCACTAAGTTAAAGGCTTGAAGGCCTAAAGAAGAAGAAACCCTTAAGAGCCCAATGGAGGGGCATGTAAGGGGTACGCCCAAAAGACACTAGAGATCAAATTGGACGTTTGCTTCTATGGTAGCAAATAAGGACTTTGAAAGGGAACTGCAAAGAGTATGAGTACTCTGAAATGTTACCTCGTTTAGTAATTCTACTAGGAATAGAATTCACTAGTCTTGAGTCAATTCTGCATAATCCGTTGTGCAAAGACTCAAGGCACTAATGTTCTGAACATACAACGAGATAACAAAAGTAAGTAAGATGACAAAGCTTCGAAATTACTTTGGAATGTTGAGATATAAAAGGATTAGCAAGTCAGACAACTTAGGATCATTCTATGAAAATGAACCTGTAGAGTTGACTTCCTGTGAATCCTGTCTTGAGGGAAGCGTTCCTGAATCCCGTTTATAAGAAACGTGGAACGTTCCAAAATTCTAGTGGATTTCGATCCATGCTGATGAGTATAAGATGCTTAATGTAAGCACTAGATACATTCGTCAGTTTAATCATTATGAATGAATGTACTTGTTGAAGTACAAATTCGAAACTTATATGAAATTCTTAGAATTTCAAAAGGAGGTTGGGAACCGAAGTACTCATAAGTTATAGGTAAATCGATATGATCGAGATAGCCAATATCTTATCAACTAATTCCTTAGTCATCTTAGAAATAATAGGATTATCTCTCAGTAAACTAATTCGTGAACACCTTAGTGTTTCCGAATGAGGGAATGAAACCTTATAGGATATGGTCCATTCCATAGCAAACTTTACTGACTAATAATCATTCTAGGAATAAACTCCCAAAATATGCAGTTAGAGATTTTGAATTTTGCACCTTCCAAAATCAGTCCTTTAGATGCACTATGCAATGTGGCACACTAAATTCCCTAATTATTCTTGTCCAAGAATTTAGTGGAATCCTCTTAAGTAAAGAGGATAGTGGGAGATAGGCTTGAAATGAGTTCAAGTTTATACAAACGATATTGGATATCATTTCTGCGATTCCCTTAGACAAAGGTTGTTTGTCTCAAGGAATGTATCTTTCTTAAGGAATCATTCCTATAGAAGAAGAAAGACAAGCAAGCATACCTCAAAGAAATTTGAGAATAAATATCCACGCCACATATAGAAGAAACGAGCCCATCTGATAAAACTTAGCCAAATTTTAGAGCATGTACACATGTGAAGCCCTTCTCTTAAGACGCGTTTAGAACGCGTTCCTAGATAGCCAAGGAATTACTTGAAGAGGAGACACTGTCAGATTTGGAATCTGAGTAGTGTAAGCAAGCCTTGAAATCCAATATGGATTCCATATACTCAAACCAAGTTTTGACCTTGGTTTATCCACCTGATAGGATCAAGTTCGTGCAGCTTCGAGTGAATGAAAGCATTACAACCTTCTTAACGGTTGAAATGCAAAAGTCCATTTGGATTGTGTTTATCACATCCTCATATTCTGATTATGAGATATGATAAATGAATATGAGAACTATCTTGTTCAATATGAGATTGAAAGAGATTGAAATAAGGTATTTCTATAAATCTTATATTCAGTGGGAGTATGCATAAGGTATGCAAATCCCTAAAGTCAATCTGTGGATTGATAAAGGCTTCTAGGAGTTAGACAATTCGATTCCATAGAATAGTCAAATCGTTTGGCACAGATGGAAGTCGAATAAGTCTTAAAAGTGTACATATGAAAGTTAGTGATGTAAGAGTCAATTTTTGGTTCTTTAGAAGACGACATCCTTCTCATTAGGAATGTCAAGGATAACGTGAAAGTTACCAATTCTTGTTTAAGAAACAATTTGACATGAAAGATCTTAGTGATTATCCTAAATTCTCGACATTCAGATCTATAGAAGATAGATCTAAGAGAATAAAAGGATTATCACAAAACGAGTACATAACCATAATACTAAAAGGAGTTTAGTAGGGACAATGGAACATCTCTTTTGAAGAGTATGTGTCCTAAGATAACTTTAAGAAAGTTAGAATGTCCAAAATCCCTTTAAGTAAAAAGGTGCATAATGTATGAAATGTTATGTACTAGACTTGATATGGCGCAACACTAAGCGTAGTGGGCCGAATCTAATATGACCTCAGAGAAGGTCATTAGATCTCTGTAAAGGATGTCCTCAGAGTACTTGAGAAGAAATGAGGATATGTATTAGTTTACAGAGCCCAAAAGATCTTATCATTGAAAGGATATTTTGATGTAATTGTTTCATCAAACATAGATGATTATGAAATCATTGAAAGGATACAACTTCTACCAGAATGGTAATTCAATGTGTTGGAAAAGGGTTCCAAGGACGGACATTGCAAAACTCGACTATCGTAGTTGAGAACTTAGTCGTATTATATAACGCTAAGTTAAGTGTTTGGGTAAGAAACTCCATCTAACTGGTTAGATGAAGTTCCTAGTATGAAACAACTCCTTTATCATATTGTATGATAAAATGGATGGTTGCTCAAGTAAGAGAACCAAGACCTCACCAAGAGACTGAACACGTGATTACGAATCACTTTATAAGGAAAAGGTGTTTTCCTAAGAGATGTGTAAACAAGAGGGTCACATCAGCAGAGAATATAGCAAATCCACTTTGGAAACGCCCAAAGTCAATAGGCTCTCAAAGTGCATCTTGAGAAGATGGGACTTAGAGTACCTAAATGGCTTTTACGGGCAAGTGGGAGATTGTTAGGAATAGTGCCCTAGAAAGCCGATTAGTCATAATCCGTTTTGGGACTTTCCTAGTATCACAGACAATCTTTGAATAATATACGATTGATTAATATCATAGGCAAACACTTCTTTATATGCTCTTGTTTGGTATGCGTTTACTTTAGTTGTGCATGTATGAGAACTCCCCTAATCCTGATGACTTTAGGACTCTACCATTTAGGTGAAATGGTTCATGAAACGAGCCCTATATCACATAAGTCATGATTATTAAAATACTCCAAGCCGATGAGTCCTACAGACAGTGGGAGTGTCAACCTGACTCCTCTAAGGCTTGCTTGTGGGATCACGCCCTTAAGAAGGACCACCTTGTTTCATGTAGGTGCAAAGTGTATAGTTGATACGTGCGTGATACATGAGGGTGCTTACTTCAATAAGTAAGTTAACTGAGGTGCCCCGTGTGAGAAGATTCCTAAATGGGAAAGGAAGTTTCTATTTCAGGAAATGGAAACTTCCAGATTAGGAAATATCTTACGAGTCATTGATGTGATTAATTGATCCTTAGACTTGAGGTTCCTTGTCACTTTATGAGTTAACTCTGTAGTCTTAGGTATAAGCTTTAAAGGGTGTCGCCTTAGACAACTGATTCAAGGCTTATACTGGGGCTGCACAAGTGATTCATGAAAGTGAATGAGAATCAAGAAAGGACCTACACTTGCATTTGCAAGGTGATCTCTTATTGTGTAAGTCATTCATATGCCATATGGAGTCCTTGGCCAAGGTAGTAGATCAAGACATCAAGAAAAGGGTTTCTTGGATTGAGATCAAATGGATATGAAATGCACTTAGCTTTAAGACTAGATTATTAGGGTTCTAATTATTCCTTACCCTAGATCTTCGTTGAGAGATAGTAAGTAGGAGGATTGTATCTCACATGAATCAATGACTTAAAGGTTCTGTCGAATCCGAACATTCCAATTCAGCTAGGGGTTAAACACCTGTTGCTAGACTATGGTCGTTTAATCTGTGGACTGATTAATTAATTAGTGAATTAATTAATTGGGGTCATTGCTAATTGAATTGAGAACCTAGAGGGTCACACACAACAACTTGGTTACATGAGTTAAGGCTTTAAAATGATTAAACGAGTTAATCGGGCCAAAAGGGTTCCACACGTGTGGCTCACGCGAGTGACAAGTGTCCTTGTGACACGTGTCTCACATGTGTGTAAATATATTTGTATATTTATTTATGTGTTAAATAATTAATGTGATTAATTATTTAATAGACTTTGGTTTAATTTTGAATTAAAAAGAAAGTCTTATTTTGGAGAAAAAATAATCTAGTTAATTAATTATGAATTAATTAATTGGATAAAATAAGTTATTTATTTTAAATAAATAAAGTATAAAATTATCCAAAAATAGTTTGGATATTTTAGCTCTCTTGAAAGTTGATTTGAATTTGAATTCAAAGTCAAAGTCAAAATTACTTGATGATCAAGTAATAGGAGAGAGGGACCAAATCCTTAGTCCATAAGGACTAGGATTTTCGGCCACTCCCATCCTATAAATAGGGGAGCTCGAGCTCCCCTTAGAGCTAATCGAGAATTCTTTTGGTTCATGTGTTGAACACCATCCTTTCTCCAAGATAAACGAAACCCTAGGTTAAGCCTAAACACTAACTAGAGAACTAGCATCCTTACTAGTTAGATTGTAGCCAAGTTGGTGGACTATCTCTAGAGAGCTTCAAGTTAGAAGTTTTGAAGATTCGAGCTTTACAAAAAAGTGGGGATCAAGCAAAACGATCAGAAGGGATGATGAAACGATTCTGAACCCAACATGAAACGAATGAAAAAATCGAACCAAAGAAGATGGCGAAAACCGTTCGTCCATATCCTGAAGGATGAATTTTTTCACGAGGGTTTTGTGACTGTCAGTTTTCTACTTTCGCAAAACTGGTTTTCGAAGGGAGTTTCAATCATCTCTTTCTCGTTTCATGTTTCTTTCTTTATGTTGTATTGTTAAGAACTTCCATAACATGATTTGAATCCAGGTTGGAGTGGATTGTTATCCCTACAATGGATTCTGAAGTGGAAAGAGACTTTCGAGGAACGGGTTGCCATTACCGCATGAAGCGCGTTTGAGGGCGGCTCAAAACTTGTCAAGAAAGCTACTACCCAAGTGAGTTTCTTGATCTCTACGAATTTGGATACACGATTGCGAGTCCAAGATCCTTTTGTTGGGAAAATTTTTTAAATTCCGATGCTTTCTGATTCCTGTTTTCCAACACAGGGTGCCCTACGCTCGTGAAGAGAAAAGAATAAATGAGTTTTTAAGTTGACCAGGGACCCTCGTGAGAGTCATCCCTCACGTTTTACATTTAGATACAAACTTTTAGACAAGTTTTTTTACAAAGTCTCAACCAGGGTCCCCTCAAAGCGAGGCCCTCGTTTTGTCAAAAGTCCTATCAAAAATTGGCAAATTTTATGTCATGCTTACTTAGCTTTTTTACTCAGTTCTTACTAGCAAGAATATGATAAAACAAGCGCACAAGTAAAGTACACAAAAGACAAAGCAATGTAGCAAAAAGAAAATGCCCATTCATGAAAGGCAATGAGCTCACGCTCGTAAATCACTGAATATGAGGGCACACACACCCTTGAAGAGTTCGCTTAAAACAACGAAGTTGTTACAGAAATGGAAGTAGAAAAATTACAAGTATGGAAAGATAACATTCTTGAAGGGAGATCAACCTAGGCATCCTGAGCGGGACCATCCTCCAGATCAACCACTTCGTTTTGGGCTTGAGGAGTTGGTTCTGAGGCTTGTGGAACTAGAGCACTGGGAGCCAGGGCGCTTGGGGGCACATTGGCCTCAACCGCCGGAGCGGGAATATTCTCACTGGCCGGAGCAGGAGTGTGTTCAACAGTTGGCTCTCGGGGTACGTTTTCTTGAGGGCCCTCTCGGACGATTGTAGCATTGTTAGCCCCCCTCAATAGGCTCATTGCGTGGCCTTTCCTCTGCCTGACGGGCCGCCATGAATTCATCTTGAAGGAGTTCAACCAAGTAGTTGTACTTCGGCTCGTTAATGTTGGCCTCAGAATCCGCTCCATCCTCCTCTGGGATTTGGCAGCGCTCATCAAACCTCAACCCCATATCAGCGCCATCAGCTTTTTGTAATTTTCATTAAGAGTGGCGTTCTCCGAGCGGTACCTCTTCCGAGTGTCCTCAGACTTCTTGAAGTCCTCTTGCAACTTCTTCAGCTCCGCCTGCAACTTGTCATGCTTAGTTTGGAGAGACAGGAATTTGGCCTTCTCTACATCCAACTCCTCTTGGATTTGGGCGGGATCGTTCGAGCGCCCCATCTTCTTGTATTTGGCTTTGCGCTCGGAAGAGACAGACGAGCGTCGCTGCAGATTCCTCACCCTCGGGAGAATTTCCTGCAAAACTCCCAACACTTAGCATTTTTCAGAAGCGGAAAAGAAACACTTGGAGGAAGTAAGGGGGGGATGAAATAAGGTCTTTACCCCAATAACAGCGTGTGCGAGGTCTTGAGCTACCTGCTCCGTACTCTGTTCATACAGCGCTCTGTGGTCTCCAGAAAACTGGACTCTCTCGTAGAGCCCATAAGTAATGTTGTGAGCAAACTTATGGTTGCTTAGTAACGTGGGACCCTCGTTTGGATCGCGCTTGAAGTGCCTGTCCCCGGCATGCTTGAAATTCCACAATTGCTCCTCAGAGGAGGAGAAAGTGTCTCCGTCGCCTCGGTCGCCCTCGACCACCTTTCCTTTGCCCTTTCCCAAGATTGGGATTGCATCGGGCATTCTCTTCCTCTTTTTGGAGGCCTGGGCTTGGCCCTCTTGGGGCTCCTTTATCAGCATGTTCAAGCATGGTCTCTGTTGGTTATCTTGAGTGGGGGTTGGAGGTCTTTGTTGTACGCCCTCAGCTGGCCTCACTACAAGCCGCGCCCAGCCGTGCCGGTACTGGAACTCGCCCCTTGCTAGCCCCCTCGGCCATCGCCTCTGCCGACCCCCCGACCGTCTCCTCTACCTACCCCTTGATCCTGAGGGTTTTGGGGTTGTTGTGGTTGCTGTTGTTGCTGTTGTTGGTTGCGAGCGTTGATTATGTTTGCAACATTCCTTGTATTTTCTCTCCTTGCCATCAGGATACTTGTACCTGAAATAAGAGTAACGAGGGTCAAGTTTTCCACACAAAAATCAACAAAGTACAAGAATAAAAGTTAGCAATCCTATCTAAAGTCAGTTCCCTAGAATCTAACCATCTCTCTCCAGGTTTCGTGTGGGTGGATTTCTGACCATTTCGGGGTCATTCATGAGCCCAGAGAGGTATATGACTTCCTCATCATCAATTAACTCCTTGGCCTTGATAAGCCATTTGGCCTCCCTCAGGGCATTGGACAAATCATGAGCCCAAGAGATGGGGAAGGAGGGATCTAAGTGCGATCTCACGAGGGGCCTACCCCCATGGTCTACCCACTCTCGGGGAAATCCGAAATCTTCACCATCAGGGGCCCTCACGAAGAAAATTTTCTCCTTCCAGTTAACCCCGTACGATGTCGAGGGTGCATCTATCAATCTCAGGTTTGATTTGACTTGAACATAGTAGAAACCTGCCTATGGGGACGAGCGCGGCGATCAGACTACTTGAAAAAGACTATTGAAATTGTAGATGGAAGGCTCATTTCCCGTATATTTCATCAAAATTACAAAGGAGGTGATTAGGGCGATGCCATTGGGGACTATTTGTGATGGGCTCAAATTTAAAAGGTTGAGGATACTTGCAACAGGGACAGAAATGGGGAACCTTAACCCCCCAAACGTTACGACGTCTATGTAGACCGCCACTTGCCCAGGTGGGGCACGATTAGCTCTCTCTTGCGGCTCAGGGATTCTACACGTGTAGCACTCGTCCCAATAGCGGGGGGCCCTCATTGAGACCAACTCTCCAAAGGTTAGGGTGCTGGGGGTCTCATCCGGTGTCCTCTCGGTTGCTTGCATACCCGAGCCCTCACCCTCGTTGGCTTTCTTCTTCCCTTTCCTTTTACGCGTTGCAGGAGGCTCTTCTGAAGGCTCAACCTCTCCTTCTCCTTCCTGAACAGGGGCTGAAAGGGCCACCATTATAGTATGACGGTGGGTATGAGTGGCACTCTCCGTCAACGGCAAAATCTTCCCCTGCCTCTCTACCTCTATCACCAAGTCCATTTCTTTAAAGAGATGTTCAACACCTCCGGGATCTCTCTCCCCCATAGCAGAAACTGCCGCATCTAATTCCTCATTCCTAGGAGAATCAGGGTGAGATGAATTTTGGCTGGCCATTTCCTCAACTTCGCGAGCAAATTCTTCAACATGGTTTCCAGATATGGCTTTTGGAAGTTTAGAGGAAATATGGAAATTTTGGAGATATGGAGATTTCCGAAAGCAAAGGGAGTTCTGGGAAAGTTTGATCCTAACAATACTAGGGTTAGCAAGTCAGAAAGTCAGAAGAAAATGAAAAGATTACCTAAAGTTCTCGGGAAAGCTTGAAGATAGATGAAGTTCTCAGAAAATTGCTTTGAAGTTTTTCTTGCAAGATAGCTCTGGAGATATGTTCGTGTAAAGAAGGAAATGTTGATTCTGGATCCCCTATTTATAGGGAAGAGATTGACATGGATTTTTTAGTAATGATTTTGAAAATCAATCATTTCCCGCCTTCGTAACTGCCCACTTTCATGAAACGTCACGCACTTCCCTATAACCACGCGCCGTTTCCTGAAAAGTTGCACCCACTCGCCCATCAGCATTTAATGCGGACCACTACGAGCGGTCAGTTGAAAGGACAACATTTAATGCATGCTCAGAAAAAGATTTCACCGTATGCCATCTTCCCTCACGAGCGTCGCCCTCGAGATTTGAAAAGATTTAGAATTCTAAGGACTATAGATTTGGGGGGCAAAATGATGGGGTCAAAGAACGCTTCGGCCACGTTTTGATACGTGGCACCACCAACTCGTGACGCGTGGCTTCTCAATCTCCAATCAAGCTTCCTCCGAGCGACCTAGGCCCTCGCTGACCAAGACCACATGTGACACATGTCATCGTCATCACGAGATGCGTGGCCCTCGTCGCCGCCCACCAACGAGCGCCCACTATGCTACCATGCATGTCCCCATTTCCCCAAAAGGAACTCATCCGCGAGCGCTCTCTCCCCTCAGATGAGCTTCCGTATTCGAGCGAACCAAGGGACCAAGATCCCCCTCATCATACAGCCTTGGCACGGATCCCCACTTGGATCTGCAAGCCCATCAGGCTCATGGTTGACACGAGCGCGCTCCCGGCCCTCGTTACCAACCCAAAATGGCTCTCTGACATCCCGTACACGCCCGCGCACCTACCACTGTTGCCCGCACCACCTTTTTCACCAGCTTTTGCAGGGGATTCCTCCTAGGTTTCTCCTCATTATGCCCCGTGTTAGGGCGACATTAGGGCAGGACCACAAGGGGTAAATTACCAAAGGGTCCCTGACCCTCAACTATAAATAGGAGTCTTCATCTCCATCTCTCTAAGCAATCTTCACTTAGGAAAACTCTGCAATTACTTTGCTTTCTCTTGAAGATCATCAGCTGACTTGAGCATCGGAGAGCCAAACTGGGTATCAACTATCAGTCTATCACCCCCAGTTCCCCAGCTTGGCCATCTGACTTTTCTTTCTGTGGTTTTTGTCCTAGCAGGTTGAACCCCTCAACTTTTCCGGCGAGTTTTGTCCCCCGTTTCCCCACACTAAAACAAATCATAAAGTGATCGGAGTTTGACACCCCAAATTCAGACTCATCAAGTGTTATGATTTTTCTTCTTTCATTATTAGTTTCTTAATCTTCTTAATTAACCTTTTTTTTTATTTTTTTTTTACCTTCTTTTTTCATTTTTTATTTTTTTCTTAAAAGCCCCAAAAGACACTTGAATAATATAATGAGATGTGATATAAATTTTATTAATTTTTTTGGGGAAGAAGAAAAATAGAAGAAGAAAAGACGAAGAGTATAAAAGAATAAGATTTGATTTAATTATATTTAATGATGATAATTCTATAAAAGTAAAATATAAGTTGATTCTCAATAGATTGGGAATTGTTAATACCACAAGGGTTGGGATAATAGATAATACCATGAAGAAAAGAATGGGTATTATCTTGGGAATGAGTAATGAGTATTGTTAGTTGTATTTTGTACCAATCAAGGATTTGAGAATGAATGTGAGAATGCTCATTACATTCATACATCATTCTATCATATCAATCATATCCTTACACTATAGATTATATTATTCCGTGCATCGCACGGGTGGTAGGCTAGTATATATAAATGGAAGAAACATATTAAATAGCTGAACTTCGCTGCATTTAGCAACGTCATGAACAAAAATCCTGGCTTCCAATCAAAGGGATAAGGGCATAAGAATGTATTATAAATGTTAAAACATTTGTTAATTGAACAAGAATTGCATCAATAATGATTTGCAGGAAGAGAAATTTAATAGTGTGAATTACCATTGTTTCTTGAATTACCATTGTTTCTTCATCTATCAATGATCTAATCTAAGAGTATGGGAATTTCTTCAGCTACTTATCTATCACTGCGACTCATTCAACTTTGAGAACGATCTTCATGAATTCATACACGAAGAAGCTTATTGACGCCGAAGGTAATACCTGAAGAGCCAAAAGAAAAGAAAACAAACAATCATCGATCTGATTGAATTAATATAATGAGCAAACTAACCAGAAGGATCAATAACAATATGACAAAAAATCTCATGTCAGACAGAACAAATTTATTATTCTAAAGAGACGAAACCTTAATTATTACCAGGTGTAGCAGAACAAGGAGTGGCTGTCTTTTAAAGGCTGTTTCGTACCAAAAGTTTGGCAAAATGAACTCCATAAGAGAATGCAAGCAAGCTAAGTGATTGGGAAACTATAACAGTGGACATGCAAATTCGATGAATATATTGTCGTCGAAGTTATTCCTATAGTGTCTAATTTTTCTTGTTTGTTTTTTGCCACTTTCTACTTAAGTTGAAATACATATCAGACGACATGGATAGACGTCAGACAAGATTGAACCAGGAAGAGAAAGGAATTACTTACAGTAAAGCCAAAAGTCTTGAACCATAATCTATTCATAACCAAAGTGATGTACTTTCTGAAAATAGTAATCCGTTTCACTAGGAAAAAACTTTTGTAGAAAACGAATTCTGACTGAACACTAAAAGGAATATTTTTGGTTCAGTTCCAATATATGCAGTACTTTCTACGTTTGGTAGGTCAACCAGTTCACTAATCTACGAACACATCTACTCTCGAGCTGCTAGCAGTATATGAAAAAGACACTGTATTTGAAGATAGATCTTTAAATGGTACTAAGATGTGGAGCGAGTCTTAATTATCTTGACTTGTTAGATTATGTATATAGGTGTAACCTTATTTGTGTTAAATAAATTCATCAATGAACTGACGGAAACTAAATCAGTTCATGTGTTTGAATATTATATTGGTGTTATTTGGCTTGTGAATGCAAGAAAAAGCCTTGGTGTGATGCAATGGAATTCTAGCTGACTGGTCAAGGTTTTCTTTTTCCCCTCTTAGCATTTTTGTTTCTCCTCAATCTTTTCCATTATTTCAGTTAGTCATAATAATGCTCAAACATAGCAAAGGCCGATGATTTTCCTGTTCCATCATACAAGTCCATTTGAGAATAAAGAAAAGGTTTGAAAGTGATGAGGAAAAGAAAAATTACAGTAACCGATTCCCCACATATTTGCCTTCTAACAAATAAAAATATCAGCATTACAAATTCTACAAGTGTACTAAACTATACGGTATAATTATCATGAGAAATGAAGTAAAACTACTGACCATTTAAAGTTAGTAATAACCCCCTACTCATACAAGTTTCTCATAAATAAACCAAACCAAGACTTATCCATAGTGCTCTCCACACTAAAATGCAAGCTGAGAACTAAAAACCCCAATCCCTCTTAAGATGGTCTGTGCAAACTCAAGGAAGAAATTTAATGCTTTGTTCTGCTGCTCCTACTTAAGATGAGCTAAAATATGCTAGAAGCTATAGCACATATGGACATGCTTTTTTCAGCTTCTGAGTATTTTTTTTCTATATTTTCTAGAGGAGCCTGCGTACTTCATTCCTCAATACACTCCCAACTTTTACCCCTCCATACAATTTAGCCTCTCCAAAGGCAAAAGCAACACCCCTTAAATTTTGTATGCGTACTTTTTCAGAGCCGTGACAGTACATAAAACAGCCATATAATGATATTATCGATATGCTCTTGAAGCATACACTTGACTATGCTTGTTAAGAAGGTAGAAAGTAGAACTCATGGAAGTACAACTAAAAAGTTTTAACCTAGCTTTATAAGGGAAGATAATTTTTCCCCAGATAGGTAAATTAGGAAGAGAAACAACTTAGATACTTTAATAAACCATACCTGTAATAAGCTGGGAATAAGACCAGCATAGAGAGCAGGAACACCTCCTCGTTCAACGATCTTGGCACAAGTGGCAAATGCACTCAATTTAGTTGCTCTTCCTTGCAGCTGGAGCTGCCTTCTCACCACCTCAAAAGGGTAGGTAGCAGCTTCTGCACAAGCACCAGCAATAGCACCGTGCAATAGGGTTCTCATTGGTCCCAACTCGAGCTGCTCAAGAGCATTCAATTCTTGATCCTGTTGTTTCAAATTTTGAAGTCTTCTTCTTCCTTCGGGGGAACTCAAATAAGCTGATTTCAATATGTCGTACACGGTGTAGAAAACAGCACCGGAAGGTGCCATACTTAAGACGGAAGGCAGTAATCCCTTGTAAAGAGAAAAGAACCCTTCAGTTTGGATAACATGTCGAAAAGCTCCAATAACGCCACCCAATAATTCTCCACCAGGTGCCACCAGCCTGGTCCTGATCTGAAACTCATATGTTAGTACTAGAACTCTTCACCACATGAAACAGAAAAAGAAAACAAAAAAGGTAGGCCAGGGGGTGGGGGTAGATATATAATTAAACTGCCATACACTCAGGTTTCGCCTAATCACACAAACTACCCTGAGGTTTAAGAGATTACAAAAACTTCCCCTGGCACACCTTGAGGTTTCTCCTAGTGTATGCTATTTTCGTCATAAATCTAAATTCAAATATTGATGAGTGTCAATGGCTTAGAGATGCTATCATCAAAATTCAACAACCCAAAATTTAATGTAAATTCTTTGATAGGGGAAGTTTGTGTAATTAGACCAAACCTCAGGGTTTGTCGATGTAATTATCCTTCTCCCCCCACTCTGATGTCTAGAAAAGGTTCAGGTTTCAACTCGTAAGGTTACTTTCCTTAAAGACAATCCACAAGATGGTTGAAACCTATTTACATCCGCTTACAAAGCTTCATCTTCTTTTTAATTAGAATTGGTATGATTTGGTTAACCCCCTAGCTGTTTTCCAAAGGAAAAAGTGAAACTTACTACCACCTCACTTTCCTTACCTCTCTCCTCTTTCATCAATTTTTTAAAACCAAAATCCTCCCCCAATTTCTTCGCCTGCCCTTTCCATCCAATTTCCTCCTTCAAAATACATTTGGGCATTAAATTAAAGGACAAACTACCATAAAGCCTCAAATATGAAGTTCTTGATTTCTTATAATACCTGTGTTCGGCAACAACTAGAAAGTTGACATAACTAATTTTAAGCCTGTTTTCCAAATCATGTCCTGCTTTATGCACATATATAGAAGATAAGCCTGTTTTCCAAATCATGTCCTGCTTTATATGACTTGTAACCTTTAGCTGAAGTAATGGCACGAATAATAGCAGAAGTTATAAGAATTCAACAAGCTATGGATGATCACTCACAGTATCCAGTGGCAAGCAGAGTACAGAAGCAGTCATACCAGCAGCTGCACCAGCAATAAATCTCTCCGAATTTGTTGTTTCTGTGTTTCCAGATAACCTGAGAAGCTGTTTTCTGTATGTATCGTATGCATAGAAATTGATGGCCTTGAAAGGAGCAGTCCGAAGTATATTAACAAAATTACCCTTCCAAAAGCCCCTCAATCCTTGACTTGTTGCTATACTATTGATCAGATCATACAAATTCTTCTTTTCTCCGCGAACTATGTATTCCAACTTTAGCCTCTCAAGTGGAGCAACACAAGTTCTGCTTCAAGAATAATAATTAACAATGCTATGCTTGGAATATCAAAAGGGTTTTATCCTCATTTTAAATTTTGTACTGGAATTCACTACTGTTAACCATTTGGAAAAAGATGTTTCTCAACAAAACATAGTAAGAACCAAGAATAAAAATGGAGTTCGTTCATTATTTTCTTCCATGTCACATTGATTTTTCAAACTAAAACAATCCCAATTTTCAGCATTTGCTCAAGGAAAACTCTCAAGAAATTGTATACACACACACAAACACATCCTTCGAAACTTAGAACTAAGTGAAGCAGTCAGATAGAGTCATAAAATCTCCAACCGAGCCGAAATTCAGCGGAAATAGTTGAAATATCAATAATGATTGAACACAAAAAAGAAAAAGAAAAGGAAGGGAAAGAGGACAGACCTTGAAACCATGGCAGCCACAGCCCCTGCCCACAAATGCTTGGTGGTGTTCATAGCCCCCCGCCCCCTAAATCCAACCTTCACCCTCTTCCCCGCCTTCACCTCCGCACCGCCGCCGCCAACGGCCTCACTACATCCATTCCCCACCACACATTCAGTTGAATTGCTAATCACTCCATCTTTCGACAAGCTCAAGGACAAAAAACCACCCCTCTTTCTCCTCGTGTGCGCGCGATAACTGTAACAACGAAATTCACCGGTGATAGTGTTGACAATTGAAGAAGGAATTGTGCTACTATCCAGGAACAATCCACCGGTACAGAAAATTGAATTTTTGGGGTTATCGAGTAAAGCCAGTTCAGAATTTTCGAGCCGAATATCAAATCCGGACATTATGAGCGCTGAAATCAGCTGTCAGAATGAGATTGGGCTGAAAATAATTGAGTCTTCAATGCCTTCAAAATTGAAATGTTTGGGGATAATGTTGAAGAATCGTACTGCAACAGAGCAAACCACAACGTTTTACCGTTGCTTCCATTGCTGAGTAGAGCTTCACTAGGCAATCAGGTCATCAATATGGTTCTTGGGAAGAACCCCTTGTTGTTTTATCGTTTTGTTTTCAACTATTTCTGTATTGATAAATTCTTGGGTTTTATTTTTTCTAATTCTTTCTTATTTGTGATGGAAGAAATCTGAAAATTCAGGTAAAAATTTTAAGGAAATGAAGATTTTAGAAAATCGAAGGAATAATGGGAAAAAGATGTGTTTGGCTGTAAATGCCTATGGCCGCCTACTACTAGACAGGCTCCCATGCCATGTACTGTGAGATTTGCATCACATAAGACACATTTTTTTTTTTTCGGTCCTAACGAGACGGCGCCACACAGGGCGGAAAGAAAACGAAACAAAAACCGAGCAGCACTAGCTAAGCTCCAACCCCACAGGGGGCGCATCCCAGATGGTGAAGTCTTCAGTCATATTATGCCCCAACTTGGCCATCATATCCGCAGCAGAGTTCTGCTCCCTCGGCACATGCCGGAACACCCTATCCCAAGGTCTGTTCAGCAGAGTACGACATTCCAGAATGATGTCCCGCAACGGGTGGTCTTCCACGTCGTCCTTGATGATCCAATTTGTCATGATAAGTGAGTCCACTTCGATCTCAATGCGTTGGAAACGGTGTTCCCATGCAATTTTAAGGCCTTCGTGGAGCCCTAAAAGTTCAGCCATATTGATGGAAAAGTCTCCAACCTTCATAGCAAATCCCACGATCCACTCTCCATTGTGATTGCGAATAACTTCGCCTGTCGCCACGGAACGACGGTGTTGGAAAAGACTACCGTCGGAGTTCAGCTTAACCCATCCCGGGGCCGGTTTGGTCCAAGGTTGAGTGCGGTCGATCCGTTTGGGGACAGGAGTAGCCAAGAAAGGAGCATGCTTTAAGTCAGCCAACAGCTCTGTGATTTTCATGAGGGTCAAACCCACTGGTGCTTTCTTTCTTTGGTACTCCCAATAGTTCCTTGCTTTCCAAATGTTCCAGAGGCCCGCAACAAGAAGCCTCTCCCAAGAGCTGCCTTCATCAATCAAGTTGGGGAGATTAATAGCGAAGAGACGACGCAGCCAATCTTCACCAGTCACTCCATTGAACCTACGCAAGTCAGCCGGCCTAAGGATCTTGCGCCATATTGCTTGGGAGCAGACACAACTCCTAAGCAGGTGTTCCACGCTTTCTCTATCACTCCAGCAACGTGTACAGAGCTCACTCACCCCGAAGTGGCGATCATGTTTAAGAGCATTTGTCATCAGGCTGTTGTGTTGGCTCAACCAAAGAAAGGTCTTAATTTTCTGGGGGCACTTGAGATTCCATATCCAAGACCATTTCCTTCCATCCCCATTTAACTCTTTCACCAAAGAATTGTAAGCAGATTGGCAAGTGAATTTGCCATGAGTGGTAGCTCCCCAAATTCGCTTATCTTCCCCCCTCTCGTCTGCCAAAGGCAGACCCAAGATGTTCTGAACAATCTCATGCGGGAGCTCCGTTTTGAGGCAATCTAGGTCCCAGCGCCCATCCTCATCAATAAGATCGACAATCCTCTTACCTTCATCATCGGGGTGAACCACTCTGGGGATGAGAGACCGGAGTTTACCCCCCGAAAGCCACCTGTTATCCCACACGTCGATCAGATTTCCCGTTTCGATTCTTCTTTTGACAAGAGGTTCCATCAGGTGGGTACTCTTGATAATACCTTTCCACAAACGCGAAGAGGTTTGTTTGGGGACATGGTCCATAATATCCTCCTGTTTCAAGTACTTGGCGCGAAAAATGCAGGCCCAGGTAGTGTTGTCTTCCTGCAAGACCCGCCACCCCGTCTTCGCAAGTAGAGCCACATTCGTTTTACGGGTTTCGCGAAGGCCGAGACCACCCTCGCTTTTCTATCTTAAGACTTTATCCCACCCTACAAGGTGAGTACGCTTCTTGCTGACATCGGTAGCCCACAGAAAATTACGGTTGAGGCGATCCAACCTATCACAGGCATGTTGCGGGAGCCAACTCGTGTGCATTTGGTAAACCGGAACAGAGTTCGTCACGGCTTGAATGAGTGTGGCCCGCCCCGCGAGACTCAGATTGTTGGCTTTCCATCCTGATAATTTCTTTTCGACTCTTTCAATCACAGTAGCATGGATGTCACGAGAATTTCTTCCAAAATCCATGTTCACCCCTAAATAGCGTCCCAAAGCCGAAGTCCATCCAATACCCAGGCAATTAGAAATTGCATGTTTTGTGGCGGCCGGAACACAGTTAGCAAACATCACACTAGATTTTCCAAGATTTAATTTCAGTCCCGAAGCAGCGCAAAAACTATCCATAATGCGCCGAATGCAATCGGCTCCCTCAATCGTAGCTTTCGCTCCGAGAATGATGTCGTCAGCGAAGAGTAAGTGGAAAATAGAAGGTCCCTGGCTGCAGACTTTAATCGGTTACCAGATTCCCGACGCCACCGCTTCTTCGATCAAATACGATAAGTGTTCCATGCAAAGTACGAAGAGGTAAGGCGACAGGGGATCACCTTGAAGGATGCCACAATTAGGCGAGATACTCTCGGTTGGTTTGTCGTTCCATAAGATTTCCGGCTTGATAATCATGATGACATTACTGATTTTGGTCAGAAACTCGAAGAATTCCAGAGTTTCCCGTAAGAAGTCCCAACGAATCTTATCATAGGCTTTCTCGAGGTCCAATTTTAGAATCATACCGGTTTTCTTATCTCTCGACATGTGGAGAGTATGGAGAACTTCATGAAGGACCAGAATATTATCGTGCTTACTACGCCCTGGGATGAAACTGTTCTGTTGTGGGCTCACGATGTCCTTGACAGAAGGCTTCAAACGACTAACAAACAACTTCGTAACAATTTTCAGAATAACGTTACATAAAGCGATAGGTCGGAATTCGCTAACCCTTTCCGGGTTGTCCTTCTTCGGGATGAGCACCATGAAAGCCCGTCCCGCATCAGCCGGGACATCCTCGGAACGTAGGCAACTGTTAAAGAAGTCTACAACGGACTGCCCGACGAAGTCCCAATGGGTTTGATAGAACAGGGCTTGACAACCGTCCGGGCCAGGGGCTTTGAACGGGTGCATGTTCCTGACCACCGCCCACGCCTCTTCAAGAGTAGTCTCCTCAAGCATCAATCTTCTACTATGCTCACTCAGCGTGCACTGATACGTGCTGCGAGGAAGTTGGGACGACCGACTCGAGTCATCCGCCCTAAACAGAGCAGAGAAGAAGGAGTACACATGGTGATGGAGAGCCAAGGGATCAGTCAACCAAATATCCCCCACCTGCAAGGAGTTGATACGTCGCGTCTGCGTCTCATGACCGTAGACAGATGGAAAAAACGGGTATTTCTATCCCCCTGTTGAAGCCAATTAATCCTGGATTTCTGGTACCAAAGAGTCTCCTCATTCTGCAACAGTCCATTGCATTCCTCAATTAAAGACTTCTCCAAACGATGCAGTCGGGCGTGTCTGTTCTGGGGATCTATTCTCTATATACCAAGGATCCGACTCTTAATCCTTCGCTTTTTAATAAACACGTTCCCGAAGCAGTTGCGATTCCAATCTTTCAGGGCTGCTGGAAGCTTCTCTAAAGCGGTTATGATGGACTTCTCCTTGTTCCACATCCCTGCAATGATCTCTTTGCAACCTGGGTGGGTGTTCCAAATTGCTTCAAACCGAAAGGGACGGTTTGATGGAGGTGGCGCCATGCCGAGACAATGGGTGAGAAGCGGGTAATGATCGGAATGGGTCCGAGGAAGCACACGAACAACACCTTCCGGGAACATGAGTCTCCATTCCGGGTTGGCATGAACTCTATCAAGCTTCTCACAGACCTCTTTTCCCCCATTAACAATTCCATGCCAAGTGAACCGAGGTCCCGTGGAGCCCACATCCATCAGGTTATAGTTATCAATATGATCTTTGAAGTCGAGACAGCGGTTCCAATTGACGTCTCTCCCCCCTTGCTTCTCACTGGGTCCTAGGATGTCGTTGAAATCGCCTGTTAACATCCACGAAAGGTGAAGCCCAGCACTCAACTGTTCCAAATCAGTCCAAAGCTCCTCCCGTCGGGAAGCGTTGGGGCTAGCATAGACCCCCGAGCAGAGCTAGGATGCCCGGCGTGGCCCTATAATCGCGTGAATCACTTGACTACCAACATGCGTGATCTCTACTTGAATCCTACCACTATCCCAAACCATCCAAATACCACCTTCGCGTCCCGTGGTGGGTGCTTTGCAGACATCCGGATAGCCAAGACTCATAGCAATACTTTCGGCTCTCGCCTTATTAACTTTGGTCTCGAGTAAGAAAACAACATCGGGGTGGTGTTCTCGAGTAATCTCAAGGAAATTCCTCCTGAAGTCTGCGTTTCGGGTACCCTGACAGTTCCAAGAAAGGATCTTCATGGGAGACGATAGAAGGTTATTAGAGGTGATTGGGTTCACAATCCTTTGTCCCCTCGCTTCCATCAACATCTGTTGCCATAGGTTCAGAGTCAAGTGACACTATCTTTGCTGTTCTTGCGGAGGTAGATCTATGTCCAACAGGCACATCCGTCGAGCCGGGTTCCCAGTCGAAATCGTCCTCACCCGAGTCTCCACTTGCCAGAACAATGGGTTTATCGTTAGTTCCCGAATAAAGAGGATTGTCAGATCGTACCCATCCCGAGTCCCCGGGTGTTCGAGGTATTCCTCTATCATGTCGTAATCCACAAACTCCTCCTCCATCATCTCTCCCTCCAACGGTTCCGGGTCCATGTTGGAGTGAACTGCCAGATTGTACGCTGGTAATGGTTTGGAGTGGTGTAGGCTCCTTCAAATGAAGGTGGTCACTGTGTTGCTTATGTGCTACAGTATTTCGTGCTGAGCTCACTTGAGTATCCTTGGCCTTGAAAGTAAAATCTGTTGGGAAGGTCCCCGAGCTCGGGCCTGATGTGCTAGGGTCCGCGACAGACTGTCGTGTTGCCTTAGAATTCTTGGAGTTTTTTGGTAAGGTGAATTTTCTCTTACTTTTCGCCACACTTGAAAGACGCGGTTGCCAAGTGGGTACAGATTTGGACTTATCTTAGACAGGCTAAGTTTCCAAATCAGCAGCCTCTAACTCTACCAAAAAAACGCTGAACCGATTGTGTTTGTTGGGATTGCTATTTTCATCATTGCGGATTTTTCTCTCCGCCCCCCGTTTATCGCTGCCGCCACCTCTGTATGGCTTTCCTCTTGTAGCAAGCATCCACGGCCCAAAACCGGTATTGTTTGTGTCCTCCGCTCGTTCTTCCCCACCGACTTTCTCCTCAGGCGGATCTTTTATGGCCTTGCCGTTATTGGCCCCCTTAGCCGGTGTCGTATCTTCTCCTATTACCATCGGTTTTGCAGGACATTCCGTAAGCCTATGGCCTACCCGCCCGCAGTGAAAGCAAATGGAAGGGAGGTTTTCGTAAACTAAGTGACGCACTTCACCATCTGCCTCAATTGCACTATTCAGGGGCTTTTCCAGGTCGATTTGTACACAAACCCTAGCGTATTTGCCCTTGTCTCCATAGTATGTATTCTTGTCCACTTTGATCGGCTGTCCCACACTCATCGCCATTTTGTACAGGAACGCTTCCCGATAATATTCTACGGACAATTCTGGTATCCGTACCTATGTTATGGCGGAGAGAACACGGTCCTTTGACGCTTGAAACTTGGGTTGCCATTTCCGGACAGTCAGATAGTGACCCGCAATCACCCATGGCCCCTCCGTCAGAATGAACGTTGCTTTGGAGTGGTCGTGTAGTTTGAGTATATAACAACTGTGTTCAAGTTCAATCAGATCATAATCTCCATGGAGGTGCCACATGTTGTTGATTCTCGCAGACAGAAGGTGTGTGTTGACGTTCCGTCCTAGGACTTTGAGGATCAACGAATTCTTCCACGGGGCCTGGAGAGACTCCCTGTAGTCATTATCTACCACCACCCTAGGGAGGGGATGGTCCGGGGTAGGCTCAAGTACTCTGATTTTAGCCAGTTCAGCCTCATCCATACCTTCAAATTTCTTGTCTTTCTGCGCCGACTTCCCAACCAAGGAGTTGAGGTAGGATTTTGGTGGGGCTTCATGGGCAGTCCCCCGCACCGACGGAGTCTCTCGATCTTCCGCCGCGTTCAGGCCGGCTTCCGCCGCCGTTCTTATCTTTTTCTTGCTACGACGGATCTGATCCGCCTCTTCCGATGAGAGTGGGGGCCGCATTTCCATATTTTTAGTGGTCACATCACATAAGACACATACCCCGTAATAATATAAAGAAAACATTTTTAAGTACGCCCAATCCAATCAGAGATTCTATAGGTATATCCTATGATTTTTTAAAATTATAAATTACCCCATTTTATTAGAGTTTTGATCGATTTGTCACTGAAAAACAGATAATAAATTTATCTTCCTACGAACACCAAAAGTTAAATATTTTAGAAATTTACTTTACATGTGAATTGAATTTTCAATTATTTTGGTTCTAAGAAATATAATAATGACACCCCATATCCTCTTTAATCACCTCCTAACATTCGGTTAAAGTTTCACCAGTGAATTTTTAAACACGACCACCGTCGTAAGAATTCCTTACTTTTGTAGAAGAAGAAGTAGGCATCGCTGTCATCCGACGGCCTCGTTATTGTAGAAGAAGAAGCAATCATCGCCGTCGTTGCATTTGCATCCTCCTGGTACGTTCTATAACCGGTTTATTTATGCTCTAATTTGCCACTTTATGATTCCAATTTGTGACTTTTGTTTTTTTTTGAATTTGAAATTGTTTGGTTTTCAATATGTGATTTTCAATTGTGAATGTTCAATAACTGGCATAAAGGGTTTTCAATCACAAATAAAGTTTGGGGCATAATTAATAACTCTCTTTCAATTAAAAATAATTTGGTTTACTCCCTAATGCTAAAATTCTAAGTAACTCCCCACTTCAAATTTATAATTAGATTTCACTCCCCACTCACCTAAATTAACTGTAATACTATTAATTATTTCTTTTTCCTATCTTATTCTTTGTTTTTACTATTCATACTTCAATTTTAAACTTGAGTACTTTAACTTTTAAGAATAATACTCTATTTTTAAATTTGAATACTTTAATGTTTATGAACAATACTTCAATTATAAATCTAGGTACTTTAACTTTTATGAATAATATTATAATTTAAAACATAAGTACTTTAACTTTTACGAACAACGCTCATTTTCCTGTTCTTTTTCTTTATTTTTTATCTCATACTTTGTAAACCTGAATACTTTAACTTTTATAAATAATACTCCAATTTTAAATTTGGATACTCTGTTTTATAAGTTGAATACTCTTCTTTATAATTTGGATACTTTCTAATACTTTGTTTTATAATTTTGGTACTCTATTTTATAATTTCAATACTCTGTTTTATAATTTGGATACTTTATACTTTCTAAATAATACTCCAAATATAAATCAACAATTAATTTTTCCCTTAACATCCACCTACAAAAAAAAAAAAAAGTATTAATAATAATTTTTACATATGAAGTATGAAAATTATATTTTGAAGTATTAACATACAAAATAAAAGTATAAAATCGTGTATATGAGGTATTATGTTAATGAAATGGTTTGTATGGGAGGAAAGAATGATGTGTTATATTATTTCCTTTTTCTTCAAGACTATTTTTGGTAATTCGCAAAAAATATGGAGTGAAATCTAATTATAAATTTGAACTGGGGAATTAGTATTGATACTTTTTCCATGAGGGAGTGATGTTAAATTTGTGTTGACTGCTGGGGAGTTTTGGCTTATTCCCCCATAAAGTTTTTCAATTACACATTTGACCTTTTCAATTATACCAATGTTGTATGTATTCCAATCTTCGTTATCAGTTACTTCCAGAACGGGTCCAGTGCCGAGAAATCTCGCATTTCCAAGAAGTTGTGACGACATGATGACATAATATGTATTTGTTTTGTGCTATTTTTCTTTAAAGGATTAGAGGGAATTGGTGTGCTCAGTCAGGATATATCAAACGATCAAGGTAAAGGCAACTCCATTTGGCGAATTCATTCACACGCCAGGTTTTGCATATACAAACACATAAGCTGGATCCCTTCTAGAGTGTTTAACTGTGAAAAATGGACATTCAACTTTGGACGCGTCAGAGTTCCCCTTTAATGAAAAGGAATTCTTGATTGTATTGGGATTACAATACGAGGGTCATCTTGTTGGTCCTCTAATAAAACAAAAATCTTGATTGCAGCGTGTGTACTGTGAAGACAAAGGTGATATGGTGAATCGGGCTAATATAATGCAGAAGGTTACATGATTTGGTTAGAAGGAGTGATGTCGAAAGCATTGGTGATTTTGTAATAATGTTTATATTGTTTGTTTTCTCTACATTGTTGTTTCTTTGTAGCAATGCGAAGCAGCCCATTGGTCCGATATGCTATGTAATGACTTACAACACATCAAGCGATTCTCCTAGAGAAGTGTTGTTTATAACCTTTTGCTTTCTTCAATCCCCAAGTTCAAAGATAATAACAAACAATTTGTTTATGACCTTTTGCGTAGGATTTAATAGAATATTTGAGTGGTCCCTTAACACATGACTTTGTATGGTGCATAATGACCTTGTACCATATGTCAGAAATGGTACGCCATCTTCTGATGGTGGTGGTAGTAGAGCATTTAGTCGTATGGCATGACAAGGATCCACAAATTTAGTCCTCTAGCAAGAGATTTTAGCCTCAAAACCTCGAGGGCGTAGTCTCCTCAATTACTAGTTTCCTCCTCGAGGCTTGGGCTCTTCAACTAATTTGGGCCCCTAATAGTCTCCTCGATTATTGTTTGTGTGTGTTTTTGTGTGTTTTATATGGTAATGTGCAATTGGTGATAGCAAGACTGTGTTGACGATAATGGTGGTGGCAAAGCGATATTAGCAACAATGATGATGGAATTCACAATGGTTGAGGTTGGATGAAGGTTAAGAGAAAGGGATTGGTTAACATGTAGTAAAATATTAATTTTTCCCTTAAGTATTATCATGTATGAGTAAGGTCAGTAATTTTGTTAGGAAGATTCTGGAAGAAAGTTTAAATGGGCATCAAAGTGAGTATAAAATAAATATTTGACCACTATTTGACAATTTTTAAATTTGGGTACTAAAATACAAATACATCCAAACTTTGGGATAGAAAAAATCTTTTACCCAAAGATAAAATTATATTATATAAACTTTGTCCCCTATATAATTAAATGATAACATGAAATTAATTTCGTTTGTATATATCCATAAAATTATATTACTGTTCTACACATTAGTGTATTTGTCTATTGATATGTACTTCTGCTTGAAACTTAAAAAGAAAATATTAGGGGAAAAAACTTTTTACCATCCAAACCACGGTCATTGGTACATTTTTCCATCTAAACTAAAGTTCGTTGTAAACCATCATCCCAATTATATGTTTTTGATAATTAACCATCTTCGTCCACTTGTTAGTGGTTTTGGTGCCTTGAAAAACACACACGTGAGTTGCACATGACGCTAATAAAGGCAAAAACGTCATCCCTTTATTTCTTTAATTACTTAATCTAATTAGTTGTATTATTTTAGACCCAATTCCATTTCCATTATTGAAGATAACAAACATGTGACGCCAAATCTTAGAGATTACAATGAATGGATGGAATGATTTCTACCTTTGTAGACTCCCCACCACTTATAGGACTTTGTTGATAGAGGATAAACCTAGACGATGGTTCTCAACGTGCAAGAGATTTCGAGCAACTATTTTTTTGGACCAAGCTCATAACTCTTATTAAACACCATGAAACCTGAGATTTTGACTTTGAGTTTAATTTTCCTCTAAACTTTGATGGTGGGTGTAGCTACTTTTCTTAGATTGATCCTCCAATATGTCCTAAGGCAGAGTAATTTATTCCAGGTTTAACACAACGGATAAATAGACTGGAGGCAAAATAGAAGAAGACAAGAAGGGAGAAGTGATTGTGGGTTATTTTGATTTTGTCATGGATTATCATGTACTTATGTAATTTTGCTTTGTTTATCTATATGGAACCAATATTTACATTTTCAGTTGTAAGTGAATTATGTTACTTATGCACATTCTTCTTCCATTAGTGAAATTTTTTTGTACTTACTTTGTTTACTTACTAAAATTGGGGAGTTTTTGCTTTTTTATGATTTTAGCAATAGTATTACTTCATGGAGTAGGTGCTTTTCATATGGAAAACTCTATTCACCTCTGTTTATGTCAGTGAGACATTTTCATATGGTACTAGTTGAATAAAACTTCTTGTTATTTGTTTGATTTGGGGCTTTGATAATGGGAAGGGTGATGATAGATTTGAAGACAATGAATTTTGGTAGGGTGATTTTACCATTGTGGAAATTTTTTTGATTAACCCTGCACTGATGTTTTACTATTGGGATTTATGATTATTGCAGAAAAACAAAAACGCTACAAAACCGCTTTTTTATTGTAGGTATATTATGATTAACCCACGGCTCCCTACATGACGTGTTTAGTGAGCTTCACAAAAACAAAAGCGTCACAAAACCCCTTTTTTATGACGCTTTCAGGCGTCAAAAAAGATTTTTTTTAGTAGTGTTAAAGATTCAACATCTCGATATTGTTTGCTAAATTCAAAGTTAGGGTTTAGTTCTTCAGCTTTCTTGTTGACTATAGGAAAACCCTTATGTAAATTCACAAATTTACTGGACACTATTTCACCTACTTCCCGAGCACTTGCATTAGTTTAACCCAAACTTGCACCTCATTTAACTTCTGGTTCAATGAACTCTTCAAACAGTACATCATCATCAATGATTTCATATTCGCTATTAATTAAATGGTTAGAATCTTGAGAGCCCCAAACAGAGGCATTATCATCGCTATATGTTATCTTGTATATCAAATTCCATCCTAACATGTTGTTCATCCACATTCACATTATCAGCTTGACTCTCTAAAACTACATCCTCACAATCTACATAACCTACATCATTACCAGACACAAACTGCATGCCATGATTAAAACGTACAAATTCTTCATTTATTTCTTCCTCATCATGCTCCACAGATACACTACAAAAAAAAAAAAATAGTTATTTTCAGACGAATTTTTTAGACATTTTTGTTTGGAAAAGGCAATTTCCGACGAACTTTAAGTTGTCTGAAAAACTCTCGTCTCAACTTATTTCAGAGGAACTTTCCGATCAAATTTTCGATGAACATATATTTCGGAGAACTTTTTGGTGAAAAATTATGTTGTTCGAAATCAATTGACTTCTGACGAACTTTCGACAAACTTACCGGCCAAAATACATTGACCAAAATTTGATCGTCTTATGTTGACGAAATCTACCACCTCAAAACTTCGGACCAATTATATTCTGACGAACTTTACGATGAAATTTCCGACGAATGACTATAATTTAATTATTTTTTATAATATTTTTCAAACGAACTTTCAGATGAACTTTTCATATTTTTTTAATAATATTTTTCAGACGAACTTTCAGAATTTTATTATTTTTAATAATAAATTCCGATGAATTTTTTTGTTGCAAATTCATCGAAATTTTCTTTTTTTTTTTTAAAAAAGATATTTTATAAATTTTTATTTTTAACCTGCTTTTAATACAATTTTTATCAATTGCATCCATATAAAAACAATGATTAGAAATTTAATAATATAGATAAATCCAACAACATTATAATAGCAATTCAGTCATTCAACGACAAATTTGTACAAGAAATCCGACAAATTCTAACAAATTAAGAGTTTTCAAATAGTAAAAGGAGTACTCTAAGTTTCAATCTGACATGATAATCTCTTTCCAAACATAAAATAAGCACCTCATTGTAGTCTTTTTCCACTTCTAAAAGACCTTTTCACTTGCTTCTTCTAAAGACATTTTCCCTTGCTTGTTAATCGATCTGACCAAATAGAGAATACAACAAAAAGAAAGCGTATAAGCACTAATTCCACCTGAATTTAAGATGTTTAAAATTCAAACCAACTAAACAAACACTTTGCTCCAAAAACTAATTAATTGAACATATAAACTTCAAAATTTCAAACGTGTATGCAAGAATTTTCAAATTCAAGAATCAAATCAAAAACAATATAATTCAACAAGAAAAAAAAAAAAAAAAAAGGCAAAACATGAACACACAAGAGAAGAAAGCCTAAAATAAGTTAACCATTATGTTCCAAATCATACTACTCAGATATTCATTCATGGGATCTTCATCACAACGAATAAAGAAATTTGGATTCATCATTCATCACTAACCTGCTTGGTCATTTAATTGACCTCGAACATTGGCGTTCGTATTAATCTGTTGTTCAAACATAGTTACCATTTATTTTTTGGCAAATAAAATCTCTCCCTATTACTGCACAACCTGCTCCTGTTGTCGTCGCAGCTCAGCTTGCTCCTCGATCATCTGTTGTCGTAACGCAGCATGTTGTTTAATCAATTGTTGTTGCTGCCTTCTCAACTCATCAAGTTCTGGCAATGCGACCAAATTAGTAGAACAGTGTTGAGAACTAGTGGATGTACTAGTTGTATGTGACCATTTACTCTTCAAGTAGGGCATCCATACACCTCACCCTTCTTTTTTGGACCCCCAGCAGCTTGATACCATTATTCAACATCAATAGGTAAGTTAGCTCTCTCCTCCTCACCAAGTAAGCGGCTTGTTGGCTTCTAATCTCTTTTAACTTCACGTAGTATTCTTACATTAATATATAATGTATTTTTCATCATGAATTTATATAACCATTATAATAAATGATTAACTGCTCATAAATATATTCAACCAATTAAACTTACCCATGTTAAGCGTGAACGCTCGTCAACCCATATGTCTCCACCAACATCATCACTCTTCATCATTATTTCCATCACCCCCTTCACCAATATCCCCAACATTCTCAACTTGGCATTTGTTTTTTATCTGACTTTCTTATGCGAATTATCTTATATATCTCTCCATGGGGTATGTCCCTATTTTCCTTCTCACTTTACAATTAATGTATACCTAATATTTATTCAAATAATAAATGCAATTTAAAATATTTGCAAGCTAATTACTTACCAATCTTTTTCGAAGAGTACGTAGTAGTTGAAATGCACCCACCAATATAAAGTGCCCCTCCTTTAGTTGAAGCCCTATTTTTCTTGTTTTTCAAATACTTGGCTAAGAATTCCGGGGTCTTCCACCATTCACACAAATTATCATAAACTGACTACAACATCCATCTTGACATTTGACCTTTATGTCTGATCCTATTGAAATGATTAACCATGCGTTTTACTCCAACGAACTCAAAGACATTTCTCATGTGTACCCCATGTTGGGGATCCCAATATACATACTTCTGTAAAGTAAAAATAAAAAACACAAAATATAGAGGTTTGAGCTATGGTAATTAATTTAGATTTGCACTTAAGGTCTCAACATCATATTCTAAATAAACAGAAATACATGAGCTGGGATGTCTAAGATTCAATTCTAAAAGTCAAATTCAAAGATGTACTACCATAAAAAGAAACAAATTAATGTCATAATTTGAGGAAACTAAAGTTGGATTACCATGTCTAAGCAGCTTGCCATGTGAAAACAGAGAGACTTATTGTGGGTGTGGTTGAGCGCATTTTTTGGGATTAATTGAAGAGTATTGAACTACACTAAAGCATCATCTGAAACATAGAAGTTAATCCAATTAATAAAAATATTGAACCTAAGTATATACTACTGGAGGAATAAACTTCCATTACCTATAATTGTAATAACTTCAGCAAGATTAGACAATTTGCACAAGTTTCAGATTAGACAACAATTGCTATCAACTTGTTTGCTGTAAAAAATTAAGCAATCAAAGATAAGCTATTCATAGAGTGTCTCAGAGTATGAAAGAATCAAATATCAAACAAAATAATTTTAAAAAATTCAACAACTTTCATCTGACATAATATAATAAAAATTAAGTTATAGTGTTTGATTCAGTTATGTTTCAAACAAAGAATTTTTAGGGTCAACAAATAGAGATGGTTTTAAATTAAGGAAAAAGGTAGTGCAGAGAGACAAATGTTGTGGGAAAAGGTTTTAGCTTTTGTTAGGTATTACCAAAATATTCTCTTTTCTTTTGACTGTCTTTAGAAAGTCAGTAACCGTTTGAGCTCATACCCCTCTGCAAAATTAACTTTATTTACATCAATGGATGCAAAAATGGTGCGAACTTATCAAAATTTTCTAATTTCTTAACTGTGAAACAATTCTGAAAGTGTTTGCATAGAAAAAGAAGCAAGAATTTATATATGGTTGATTAATTGAACAACTTGTGTCTTGTTAATCTGATTTGTATTTGTGATATACAAATATATAAGTTGATTACCTAATAACACTTCAATTTTCTCAAGTTTTCTTAGATGTTTCTAAGTGAGATAATCAGAAGGTGAAATTGCTGTCAGTTGGAATTGCAGGTAAGTTAAGGCAAAATCAGATGGAAGGACAGTGTTCATCAAGCCACAACTAATGAATAACAAAGAATAAAAAAAAAATAGGAAGAAACTTGAACCAACAAGAAAATATAAAGTACTTATAGCAAAAATTAGAAACACATGAACCAACAAATCAACCCTCTCCCACGTACTATCTGTAAAGAAACATGAGAAGTTTGAGAAAAGGAGTTCGATTTCATGGATGTAAAACCGAAATTTTCAAGTACTTTTAGTTTCCATACAAAAATTGAAAAGAGTAAAAATAAAAAGATAACCATTCTTACCGCAACTCAGATTGTCGTTAATTTTCAGGGAAAATCAGATAAAGGAAGAACAAATCTCCCATTGAAGAAGAAACCAAATTTGAGAGGAGAAGATTATGTCGTTTTAGGAGCAAAAGAAATGGGTAGGGTTTCTTGGAAAACACATATAGTCTGATAAAAATCTGAGAGAAATAAAATGTTGTAGGAGAGCGTTACCGCTCGAATTTCAGTGACTTAGGGCTTAAATTTTCGGCTAAAGGCAGACGAATATGTTGTCGCCAATTCGCCAGAAGAAGGATAAAGTTCTAACTTCATATTTGTTCTTTTTTCAGTTGAACACTTCATGGGAATCTCGTTGTAGATTACCAACAAAATTTTATCTGAGTACCTTAGATCATAATTTTTCTTGAGATTCTTTCAGACGACAAGCTTCGTTGGAATTTCCCCATAATTTTCAAGTGAATTTCCGACGCAAAATCGTCAAAAGAGCACTCAAACATATTTACACATGTTCAGACGACATTTTTGGTCTGAATTTCACCTGGAAAGTGATTAAATTTCTGATGAACTAGTTAATCGAAAAATTGTCTGCATAGTTCGAAAAAATTCAGACAAAATTTCGTCTGATTTTATTTTGAAAATATTACTATTTTCTTTTTCAGACAACAGGTTCGTTGCAATGTTCGTTCGATTTATTAAAAATAATTTTTATCAAGTTAATATTTTTATTTTCATCGTGATTTCATCAGAACTTCGCCGAAAATTTTCTATTTGAAAATTTTACAATTTTCGCCGGAGTTGCGTCTGAATTTCGTCAGAAAATTTTAGATGAAAATTGTTCACCGAAAAAGTTCATCAAAAAATGACTGTTTTTCTTTAGTGATATACTCCAACCATTTTATTGTTATCAACAAAATTAATGAGGTTCAGAACATCCAAATCAGATTGCAAAACACTTACACATTTTGTGTCATTCATCCCACCTTACTTATTGTAATAAAATATTAACTTTTCAACATTGTTCAATCCTAATTCCTTATCCATACACTGAATCTTAATCATGAAAATTTAATTATAATTGCAGTAGTTTATATGAGCAAACTCACCACCAAAATATATATGTTTGCCTAAATTATGCGTGAAACGGCCAGAGTAATTCATTTGGATAGTAAAACTCTCTCGTATGTTGATTTCCAAAAGAGAGACTAAAAATTTATTGAAGTTGAAAAAAAGGCAGATTGGGACCAAAATTTAAATTTTAAAGGCAAAAAATTAGACTTATCGTAGATAATATGAACCACACAATACTAAAAAAAAAAAAAAAACAATAGAGACCAATTTCTTATACAACCACACTAACCCATTTAAAATTAGACAAAATCCCTCCAACCCTACCTCGAAAAGCATTTCATGAAAAGCAAAACCCTAATTTTTGCAATCAATAAAAGTGGTATAAACTCACAATAATCAGACATTATTCTTGCAGGGGCACTTTCTGAAAGAGCCATGTGGCGCCACGTGGTGTACTGCCTAAAAAATGACACGTAGATGATATTCTCCATGTGGATTGACACATCATCATAACACGTCACCTAACGGCGGGTCGATGACCCTCGACCATAAGTTACCCAGTCTGTCGATAAACTCTCCTAAGACGCCATATCGACCTGGCAAAGCACTCGAGCGTCACTTCCAAGCAGGACCTGTCGACCATAGGAACTTCTTGACCACTTAATATATCAACCCCATGAGCTGTACGGCTAAGTGTCCGGTACGAAGTTAAGGGCTCGAGATACCTTAAAAGTGTAAGAGGACCAAGTCTGACACCACGGTACCTTACAATACTTACTATTCCCTAACAAACTGCCTAGAGCATTAAATGCACCTCCAGTGCGTGAACAGGTGTCACACACCCATCTTGGGCTTATAAATATACACAACATTTACGGCATTGGTAAGCAAGTTCATTGTTCATTAGACCGTCTATACTTTCTCTATATCTTCTTGAGTAAGTACCTGACTTGAGAGTCGGAGTGCCAAATCTGGGATAAACCCCTATTTCCCAGTTTGGCTTTTAGCTCAGGTTTGCTATTCCCTTACAGATATCACTTGAGAGTTCCTTCCTTTACAAATTCTAAGTGATTCGAGCTCCCAAAATCGACCCCATTCACGTTACCCATTTTGAGCATGATCATTTTGGAACCCCATGGCCGTCCTGGGTCTCCCTTACTCACAATCTCCGGGGCCCAATACTCAAACACGAATCATTACATTACAGAACAAACTTAACCCGCTACTTAACATTAACAAACTTCAACTTACGTAACAAATCCTTACCTTGCAACCACCACGCTATTCATACCTCTCCGTGTCAAATCCTTAACTCGTATCTCTCGGCTCATAAGAGGCACACGGTTTGAAGTGTGGTTTAATGTTGCAACACACAATGAATCAAACTAACTCGAATCAAAACAAGCGTACATAGGTTTGTACATAGCATTTCATACTTACAAAAGTATGACAAGTTCATGAAATTACATTTCTCACACATATTTACATATACTTAAGGATATAGTTTGCATGTATAGAAAACAAGCACATTTCATAGGGTTTAACTATAACCTAACCTCACCTTGTACCAACGGAACAGGGAACGAGATGATTGATCCACCCTGGAATCAACACGACTAACGAAACACCACCCCGGGTGCACCTGAATAAACTGAAGACAAAAGTACAGAACTTAGACTCAAGGATGAACCATATAGACGCATGAATTATGCATAGGCACTTAAGAGAGGCGATCACATAGTCAAGGTTCATATTCAAACTCATTACATACAAAGGAATGCATTTCACAAAGTGGAGATACATAACAAGGTGCATATGTGCTTCGTGCAAACAATTCACATTACTTAAGCAACATAAAATGCATATAAGGATAAGTACATACACATATATAAGATATAACAAGTTAGGAATGGGCTCGGAGGTGAAAATGTTCAAGAAAAGAATAAGAAATGGTTCCGAGCAAAAACGGGCAAAAGCTAGAAATTTTCTGAAACGGACAAGCTGTCCTAAAACGATTATAACTTGAGTTTGAGAAATGGGAATTAAGTTTTGTTTCTTGGAAATGAAACTAGACACATAGATCTTTCAAATGGTATATGTCTCGAATCATAGTTCAAAGCGAGACAAAAATGGTGTAGGTTTGAAGTTGGTCAAAAGCAGAATTCCGGCGAAGTGGCGATACAATTTTTAAAGGGTTATATCTCACAATCTAGAACGAATTTTAGGGTGATTCCAAGTGAAGAATGTTGTAGACTCAAAAAGTTTCTACAGTTCAAAATTCAGGCCAAACGGAGCACAAATGAAGGCTGCACGGGCGTGTCAAAATTGGCCTGGAAGCTGACACGGCCGTGTCAGAATAAAAAAATTTCAACTTGAAGTTTGAACACGGCCCTGTTCGAAATGAACTGAGGGTGGACACGGCCGTGTTGGGTCGTCTTCTCCAAAAAAACACAGCAACAAAGCAAGAGCTCGACTGGGTGGTTCCCAAACCACCCCAAATCACATTCCAATCAAAATTCATCCCAAAAACACCCAAATTCAAGGTATATCACATATATATAACACATTAGAGCACAAATCAGACTTTGAAATGAGCCCGAACACCCAAAACCCAAAACCTATACTATTCATCATCCATCCTAAATAGCCACTTAGACAAGGAATCACACCATAAAATACACGTACAATTGAAGCACGTAACGAGAGGAATACATTGGTTACCTTGGTTCTTTGATCACGAGGCACGAGCTTCAGCCAAAGCTTGAGGCCAAAGGGTGGGCTTTCTTCTCTTCTCCCTTGCTTGCTTGTCTCGTGAAAAATGAGGAGAGAGAGAGAGGGATGATATTTTCAGCCCTTTAAGGGCTGAAACGGGATCGGTCAGATGGGTAGGATCGTACGGAATCCGGTCCATTCGGATCGGATTTTAAAACGATAGGGTAATCAAATGGCTTAGAAAATAAAAAGGTTAATTCATCGAATCTGAATTATCGAAATGAACTCAATGACAAGGTCGAAATTCGAATTTGAATTCACGGCTCCAGGTAGCCACGAAGGCTCAAACATCCTAATTACAATTAGGTCTCTAATTTGCAAATAATAGACGATTGAGTGCAAGACATTTAATGACTTCTAATACCCACATAATTAAAATAAAACATAAAATGACACGTAAGATATGCAAATCACACATAAGTCATGAAAATACAGAATTAAACTCTCCCGTGACGTCGTACCTGGATTGGCGAGAAAACGAGGTGTCACACGGTGACCCGCTCACTCCCATTCAGACGGAGAGACGAGATACCCCCTGGATACTTGGGCTCGACAACTCGAGCATACTCAAAGAACTTCTTATAATCGTCTGGGAAGGGGTCCCACTCAACCTCCTTCCCTTTGTTCTGGGAAGTAACATGAGTACGCGAGCCGGACTCGTCAGTTGGAAAAGCGGGATGAGGCATTGATTGGCTATGTTTTTGGGTTTTCGAGTTGGATCCCGCAACCGGCCTCTTCTCTCCATCTTTTCGACTAGAGGGGGTCGAGGACTTCCCCTTTTTGGAGTGATAGTCTCTTCTCTCATTGGTCTTCCTCTTCTCTCGACCCGAGCCTTGTACGTTTGTAGCAGGGGTGTGTGGAACTTAGACGTTCGGGGATTGGGCTCCTTGAGTTGCCACTCGGCAACCTTATCGACCGCCTCTTGAGTTCCCTTCTCATAGCCGGCCATTTCTCTACGGTCGGTGTGGGTTGGTTTTTCGTTTTTCTGCTGGCAGTAAGGGCTTTGATTTCGGCCGCCATGATATCCTTTTGGGAAGCCATTAGAATTGTACCTGCAAAAGGAAGAAGTTGATTAGCAAAGTAAAAAATTCAAGACGAAGAATTGCAGTAATAGCTGTATGTAAGAGATTGAGGGGTTGAAAGGGAACGTGCTTGGGTGATTGAAATTGAGGACAGTATCACATGTACCCAAGGTGAAGTTCTTGTATCTAATGGTTCCTGGTCCCATACCCGCTTCGGTAATAAGCTGGGGTTGACTTAAATATCGGGCACACATAGGGCCGACCTCCCTCAAGCACATAATCAAAGTGGGTGGCCATGTCGGGTTTCCCTTGGGCATCTTGGCCTTCTCAATATCGTTCCAGAAAGTGTGTCTCAGTTGAGGCCATTCGACCGGAGATTGGATGTAGACGAAGTTGTGTTTCCACCCAAGTCCATGGGAGGTGGTTGGGGCCTTCACTATCTGAAAGTTAGGCCTGTCATGTAACTTCACGAAACCTTGACCATCTAGAGAGCCGCCACGGAAGAGGTCGAGGCCACGAACACCTCCCCAAAATGCGCTAGGGAAGCTGGGTGTCTTAAGCAGTGAAGCAAGAGTGTGAAGGCATTGACGAGATAATAAGCAGTTGGGAGAAGCTGGATTGGAGCAATGTCTAAAGCATTGAAGAGATCCACGAAATCCGGGTCGAGTGGCACCCTCATCTCATACCTTATAGCGTAGGTGGTAACGACAATGCAATTCTTTGGGGGGTCGCCCATTCTTTGGTCAAGGGTCGGTTTATCACTTCATAGCCCTCGGTGGGCCACCCGCATACACGGGATAGACCTAACCTAGTCAAAATTCCCTGGAGCTCTTTGACATCCTATAGTACCCTAAGCGGTGGGCGCCACATCCCACACACTAGAACCCGACACGTGTAACGAAATGGAGAGTCCGTACTCGCACCAAGCACTAGCGAATGGGTGAAAACAAAAGCCACACCTAAGCTAGGAGGTCTAGACCCTCAAACAGAGCGCGCATAATACATACGTACAAGAACGGAAGTATTAAACAAACATAACATAGGAAAGTTTCAAGGAAAACCATAATAGATCGAATTATAAACCGACTTGCTACAACAGGCTAACAAAATATTGAATACAAACCCGAAATATCAAATTTCAAAAGTATCAAAGTACGGAATGTGTAAACAAATTAAGGAATGAGATGCAGACTCAAACTAATCTAGAAGACTCCAAAAGACCACAAGCCGCCTAGCTCGGACCAACAGACCAGAACCTGCAAACTAAAAAAATAAAGAGGGAGGGGTCAGTCACACTGACTGAGTGAGGGGCCATACACGCATGCATACATACGTATACAGAGCACAACACATATCATAGAGGGGAGTTCATGAACCGGGGTGTGGTTTTTGCAATCTAAAATATTTTCTCATGTGATACTAAATATAGGGGGAAAGAGAGTTAGGTCGAAGGCCAAAACAATCAAATTTTAATAATTGAGAATCCACTCCCGTTTCACGAATAATTTTCTTAACAAACTAACTTAACGGAATCAAACATAAGCAAACTTTCACACAAAAAAGGAAATGTGCATAGGGTAGTATCCGACCTGGATTCCCTATCCCACATCCCGGTAATTATGCGTAGGAGTAATGCCCAACGTCCTGGGTCTCCCTTACTCATAATTACCGAGCCCCACACACACGAATTCAGAATCAGAATTAGAATCAGAATCTTACCGTATTCAGAGGCATATCATATCCATATTCGTATTCACATCCACATCATATTCATATTCACAGTCATAACATAATCACATCATATTCATAACATATCATATACATAGCATATCCATAATTCTAACAAACTCATACTTCTAACATATTCATATCCTAGCATAACATGTTCTAACATATTCATAATCTAGCATATTCATATCATAGCATAATCATACCTTATTCATAACATGATCGTATTCCTAGTATATTCTTGACCCTACGTGTTCATATCATAATCATACCTTGCATAACATATTCTTATTCTATAACGTAGATCATATCATGCATATTCATATCTCAAACATATTACGTATACATAAGGCTTATTTCACATGCATACATATCGGACACATATCATTAGGGTTTAACGATAACCTAACCTCACCTTACATAGACGAACCGGGCAAAAGAGAACAAACCGACGTCTACGGAGCGACCTCGTCACCAATGGGATACTCCTCTGAACAAGACAAACAATACACGACAAACTTAGACTCAAAATGAACCACTTAAATGCTCGACAAATGCATATGACTGCAAATGATGCATATGAAATGCAACAAGGTGACAATTAGCGCATATAAATTCATATCAATTCATAGATCACATATTTTACGTCAAACGGATTCATAAATTTCTTATAACGAACATAACACATCATATAACATGTTAACAATGCATAAACGTCATAAAAGGTGCAAAGAAATAACATGCAAGGCAATTTAATGGAGTATTCATTCATACCTGCACGTAGGAGAGCAATTAAGGCATATCTTATCATATAAGCGTATAAAAGCATCGAAATTGCACAATAAATTCATATCAAAACATATAATACATAATACATCAAGTAAACAATGCATAAGAGGTGAGAAAAAAGCAAAAAGATCAAGCAAAATGCAAATGAAACGGAAAAGAAACACACAACGAAGCACAACTCGAAACACTCCCCAAAAGGGGTCGTGGCCATGACCCCAAACAAGCACAAAAGTGGTCGCGGTCGTGACCACCACCAGCAACAGCACCTATAGCAGCTGTATCTCGAAACCAAAGGAAAAGCCGTGACCGCGAGTGCAGTCCAAAAAAAAAACACTGCCCTTTCTTCCTCCAATCAAAGCATCAGCAACAAAGGCTGATTTAAGGCAACAAAATGCAACAAACAAGGTAACCAAAGGCAACAAAACATACGCACAATCACACCAAATCAACTCGGTCATGAAAGGAAAGAAAGGGGCCAAATTTGCATATCATTTTCAAGAAAAACATGAAGTCAGCCATGGAGGATCAATATACACTCAATTACCACAAAAATAATGCTTAGAATGGAAACAAATAAGCTATCTGGGACACATAATGTGACGCCCCGTGTTTTCAAGATAAGTCCGGTATGATGTTACGAGTGGGTTTAGGCCGAGAGTTATGTGACTTATACGTGCTTTTATTTACTAAGTAGACATTTATTATAATTACTTCCGTGAATTAATTACCATTACGTGACCTATATGATTTATATGATCTTTGAGCATGGTATTTAAATTCATTTACAGCATATATACTTGCTTAATTAATGTTTTCTTTCGATTAGACACCTATTTGAAATTATATGAAATCCTTGGACTCAATCGAACCTTGTTTCGGGCCTCAATTGTTTACCAACTAAACCCCAGCAACCTAATTGAAGCACTTAAATTCTTGGAGGATCAAAGTGCAATTCCCTCCTCTTTCTCCCCCTCTTTACACGATCTAACACCACCATTCCCTTCTCATTCTTCTTCTTCATTTTTCTCTCAACACTCAAAGCCTCCAAACCCTCCAATCTCTCCCTCCATCAACGAGCCAACATCCAAGCAAGGATGACGAGAAATTCGAGCTCCATTCTCCTCCCTCAAGTTCAAGACTCAAGCTCTCCATCATCTCTTTTCTCTTCTCCATCCTTTTTTCTTCCAATATATAATGTGGGTTTTTTGTAAATATGTGATTCTTGCTTAATAGCTTGATTCTTGGTGTGTATATGCATGAATATATGATAATCTATGAAATCTACGCTTGATTGTTGGAATTCTTGGAGCAAGAATGTATATATATATATATATGTGTGTATATAGGTGTGTATGTATATGTGTTTTGTTGTGGGTTTGTGGATTAATGTGTTTTTAATTTGCCCTAAACTTGCATTTGATGTTCCTACATGGTTTAATATATGTTTTAAATGTTTTGGGTTGAGTTTTGAGCCTTGGGAGGGATCCCTTTCGTCTTTTCTGAGTTTTCCCCTATTTTCCCAAAGCTGGCTGTTGTAGCATCCCGGCCGGGATCCATTTTAGTGTAAATTCAATCCAGGCCGGGATGAATTTAATGAAGACCCGCTGCACCAGGATCCCGGCCGGGATCCATTTTCAGTACAAATTCAATCCCGCTGGGACGCCCTAACCTGCTCCAATTGCTCTGAATTTTCATCGAAAGCTAGTACTTGAAGTTTAGAACATTCTCCTTTTTACGGCTTCTCAATATCTATTTTCATTTGCGAGTTATGGTCGTTTTATTTTCGTACCGCCAAACTGTCGCGAATCTGCGTTAACCCAACTTCGGACCTAAGCCATTTTCATTCCGCTTTGAAATAGAATTTGATCCATATATGTTTGGAAACCTCTATTTGTCTACTTTCATATCCGATAAACAAAAATCAATTCTGACTTCTCAAACACAAGATATTTCCATTTTTCTACAGCTGCGCATTTCCGAATATTGTCAACTTTTACCGAAACTTGCCCAAACCCATCTTCTTGCATTCCTTTCACTCCCTTGGCTCTCCTATGTTATTTATATGAGTTTTCTATTTGGTTTATTGTTAATCATGTTATTATTGGACACTTTATGATCTTTAATTGTTTAAACTTGATTGTTAACTCCGTGCCTTACATGAAATGAATTCATTTGATTAAATGGCATATACATGACCTCTTTAAGTTTAATTGCATCTTTTATATGTTAATTGAATGTCACACATGTTATATCACCTCATATCAATGTCGTGCGTCCTATTTGGTTTCATATTGGGTCGTATCTCACGAGTATACATTGTTTCCCTTCTTGTACAGTTTATCTCCAGGGCGGAGATATCGTAATCAAATAGGCACCCGATATAACTCATATTCTTGTTTTGTCGTCTTCCAGGCGAGGGTGTTTTCGTTCTAGTTACGTATCAAACCCTACAACCTATATGTGATAAGTTTTGGCCAAAAAAATAAAGTATATATATATTGATTTCAACGTAAAGTCATCGAGTAAATTCTTATCGAGTAAACCTTTTCTCAAGGATTATGAAATGAATTATTATTATTATGTCCTCATGAATTGAATGTTTTGGCGAGATTATGTAATTGATCATGCACATGTATTGGGCCCCGGGGAAATGTGTGAATGGAGACCGGTTCGGCGTCGGGCCGACGTATAGCTAAGCCATTGCACAAAGTACCCAGTGAGAAGCTCTCATACGACCGCGTAGTGTGGAAGGTGAGTTATTCTTGAGCCGATGGTTAACCCATCGAAGGAGCGAGTAGGAGTCATGAGCCCCCGTCTTGATATTGTTATTATTAAATGGTTCAGGTCTGTAGGCCTGACCATTATGGAGGGAGAATGATGGAACTATTTTATGATCATGTTCATGTTATTATTATTATGCATGATGCGGGAAGGCCGGAACACGGATTGCCCAAACGATTATGTCTTATGTATTTATGGCTCGCATGTATTATTATGTATTGCATGATCACGTATTCTAAAACATTATGTCATGTTTATTGTACACGGTCGGAGTTTGGTTGGAAAATTATGCACGCTCACTCACCGAGCCATTATGATTATTCATGAATTATGAACTTAATGAATTTAATATGAATTAGTCATAAAATCCGGGTAACGATTAGTTATTCTTTTGCCCTTCACGGGAACTAATTTCAAATAAAACCTTGTTCGAGATTTGTGACTTGCATGCGCATGTTTTATATATATGTATCGCTCCTGCTCACTCAGTCTTCTAGAGACTGACCCCTCTTTCCCACTTCTTCAGTTTCTTGCAGGTGGTGCTAGGCGGGAGTCGAGTCATAGCCTTTTTGTTCGAGTCACTACTACACTCGAGTCACATTTCACCATGTTATGATTCATTTATATTTATTTATGTAAATGGGTCTGTGTGCCAATTATGAATTATTGGATGTGACTCTGGACAGGTTGCATGCTTAGTTGAACCCGTTATTAGGCTGCATGTTGGATTTAGTTTATATTTATGATATGAATTGGGCTTGTAGCCATTATTTAAATTCATGTTTAGCTCTATTGCTTCCGCACGACATGTTTCGTATTTTTGGATTAATTGGTACAGGGTTAGATTCCACCTAGCCAGGGTTTTTTTTATTTATCTCCCGTTCGCTATGAGTCCGGTTCATGTATGGACTACCATTTCATATGTGGACTAGACTTATAGTGCGGGGGATGTGGTGCCTATCGTTGTGGGTGTTGCATCCTAAAGTGATATCAGAGCCCCAGGGTGCAAAACCGGGATTTTTTGTATTGTGTTGTGTCAAGTCTAGGTCGAACGGCTCAGGAACAACATGTCAACGTGTGCATTGCATTGATCATGAACATTAATTGTTAAAATTTTATGAAAATTATATTGTTGAATGTGATTAATTCAAATTTTGTTTAATTATGTGTTGCATCCTGCATCAATACGTGCTTTTGATGTTAATTATGTGCCATATGCACTTACTAACTGGTATGCATCTATATTTGAGTTGGTTTGTGATTATAGATTATGATGATAATTTCAAACCACGACCAATCTCTACGACAATAACAATCTATCACCAGTTCTACTTTCAAGCATGGAAGATGTAAGGAATGCACCGGGACTATATAAAAGGATTCCAGAGTCGTGGACTTTCCTAAGTAGGGCTAAAGTATGAAGGTTAATATCCGGAATAGAAGACTCGGTATATGGCAACAATTTATGGGTTCTATTGTAGTCGGTACATACTTGATAAGATGGTGGTGGGGCGTGTGATGTTTATAATTCACAATGTCAACATGCACGCCTACTCTACAAAGATTATATATAACCAGATTCAATGGGATCATCTAATTCACGAAAGAAGCGAAGGAAAACCTTGAAGGTGTTTAGTTCGAGGTTGGCGAAGACCTTGAAGAGAATTCAAGGTAAAATAGGTTCGTTGGATGATAAATGCCAAGGATCGCCAAGGAAGGTTCGGAATACCATAGGGTTTGTGAATGGCGAGCAATACAAATCATCAGGAAGAGTTTTCGAATAAGTCAAGTTCTTAGAAGTTAAGTTCGGGAAGAAGGAAAAGAAGAGGGAATTGAGATACTTTGGATTTCGGGTGAGAAGAAATTCGAATTTGGAAGAGTTAGAGAAAACCAATCAATGCGGTGAATATAACCCCATAGAAGATATAGAGCAACAAAGGGAAACGATAAAGAAAGGCAAAGAGCTTTTGGAAGGAAATTATGTGCTCAAGTGTAAACAATTGGATAACGAGTCATTCAACCAATTTGAATTCACAAGAGATAAGTCAAAGGAACGTTGATCAAAAGGTTCAAGAATCATGAAATTTCAGACCATGGAGAAACACAAGTCGATACAAGAAACTTTGAAGATTTGGGAGGCCATGGGAAGTCAAGACACCCAAGTTGACATTTAAGTTCGGTATTCGGATCAGAGTGGGAGAAATCAGATTACTTAATCATGGATGATGAGAGTTCATTTCCCCGTATGAACTCGCAAAGGATAGAACAAGATAGCTCCGATTAAGGTAATGACCATAGAGAAGATTTTAACAAATTGGAATCGGAATTGGAAAAGAATCAAGAGATCGGTTCCGTAGATATAGAATTTAGGTTCAAATAATAACTCGGACCGTGGGAACACATTACCTTATACAAGAAAGCTAAGAAAACTCGGAAGACCGTGGTTAAACAAACAAAGACCAACAAATTCAAAGCAAAGGACAAGGTGTCGGACTAAAACTTATCTCTACGATGAAAGGTACTTGCATTCATGGCACATGCATCATTCACTTCGTTAAATTATTTAATTTCCTTACATTGTGTTTAATTGATATAATTTCTTAAATGTGATGCATACTTTAATTGTTGAAAATGTGCTACATGCATCGAGCATTCTTACCTAGCATGCATAGCTTGATGTTTGCTCGATAGGAAGTCTTCTTCATCTCATGCTCCGCGTGTTATATTAAACAAGTTGAGTTTGGGTCGAGAGATGAGTCTTTGGTTGCAAAGTAGACGAGGATATAATGGAAAACTTTGAAAAGTTTGGGAATTGAATCGAAGTTGGGGTAGAAAGGGATGTAATTGCTATCCTAACTAATCACCTCAAGTGAATGGGGACAAGAACACCGAAAACATCACATAGTCAGGACCATTCATTCCAAGTAAGATGATTCTTGAAGAAGTCGAAGAGTTTGGATAAAGAAGTAGTGAATCAAGATAACAAACAAAGGTGGAGCAAATTCTTAAGGGGAGAGCACGAACTAGGAATAAATTTAAATTCTAGGTCATGCCAGGGAAGTAACTTCAAGTGGGAACAACGAAGGTGTCAGGTTTAGCAAGCAATAGGACCTTACGAAAGCAATACGGAGTAAGTTGGAAAAATCTTAGAAATTGATGAAATTTAAAGTCGAGACGATAAGAGCTTGGGGGGGGGGGGAGGTATGAAAGCTGGTTGCTTACGCCGACCCCTTGCAATAGGAGACATAAGAACTCAATCTCCCAAGACTTAAAAGGGTTTAATTTGGTATAATGGGTATTGGATGTCGAAGATGATGGGACGAGGAGGAACGAGAAAAAAATAGAGTAAGGTGAGCCGGATCAAATCGACATATTCCGTAGAGGTGATCCAGAGAATTAATTCAACCAAGCCTTAAAGTTGGGATACTTGAAGAAGTGAGGTACAACGTGCATGAAGGAAATTACCGGTCCATCAATCATTTTTCATGATGAGCCGAAGATACCTCTAGGATTGGAAATCATAATTTGAGTTAATGACGGGTTAACTCGAGCATCTGAGTTCGTCAAATATAACTCATTAGGAAAAGCGGGTTGGTCGAGAGCACCCTCCAAAAACTTGAGAAAAGTGATTAATAATCGAGTCATTCGGAAGATGGAATTAGTTAAGGACTAGGCACTTATCAAGGGTATAAGAAAGAAACCGAGAAACAACTTAATCATAGGATAAATCATTTATACAAGCAATGAGATCGTCATCATCAATTCTAATTTTTCGGTGAACGGTATATCGAACATTCATGACATATACATACATGCACCTATAATTTGAACAATTTCATGATGTTATATGTCTTAATCACTAATTGTATTAACCACTTCTTGTGTGCTTACTGTGTGATGTAACTGTATTTTACGTTTTGGGTTCTTCTTTTATGCCGAGGGGTGTTAAGCCCTTTTGTGTTGTGCTTGTTGTCTCTCTTACTTTGTGTTTGAGAGAGGAGGTTCTCTCATTAGTTGTTCGAGAGACGGGGTTCTCTCGTTGTTTGTTCAAGAGACAAAGTTCTCTTGTTAGTTGCTTGAGAGACGGGGATTCTCTCATTTGTTTCTTATTAGCTGGTTAGCTTGTCAACTGGTGGCAGCTTAAATTCTCGAGTGCTTAGGCCTCACGGTGAAATGAGGGTCGTGACTAGACAAAAAGATTCATGGAACGCCTACGAAGGTTCTCGACACTTCTTGAAGACGGTTCGAGTACCCCAACATCAAGCCTTCATCGTGGGGCTTTGAAGTTCCCACTTGTTACTTGAAGACCTATTCCAAACTAATCCTTGACGGGGAATTGCTAACCCGCGTGGGATGAAACACGGGAAAGTTGTTTAGAAGTTTAACTCAAGGTAATGGACCTGAGGACAGGTCCTTCTTAAGGGGGAGAGGTTGTGATGCCCCGTGTTTTCAAGACAAGTCAGGTATGACGTCACGAGTGGGTTTAGGCCGAGAGTTATGTGACTTATACGTGCTTTTATTTGCTAAGTAGACGTTTATTATAATTACTTTCGTGAATTAATTACCATTATGTGACCTACATGATTTATATGATCTTTGAGCATGGTATTTAAATTCATTTACAGAATGTATACTTGCTTAATCAATGTTTTGTTTCGATTATGCACCTATTTGAAATTATATGAAATGCTTGGACTCAATCGAACCTTGTTACGGGCCTCAATTGTTCACCAACTAAACCCTGGAAACCTAATTGAAGCATTTAAATTCTTAGAGGCTCAAGTTGCAATTCCCTCCTTTTTCTCTCCCTCTTTACACGATCCAACACCCCCATTCCCTTCTCATTCTTCTTCTTCATTTTTCTTTCAACACACAAAGCCTCCAAACCCTCAAATCTCTCCCTCAATCAACGAGCCATCATCCAAGCAAGGAAGACGATAAATTCGAGCTCCATTCTCCTCCCTCAAGTTCAAGACTCAAGCTCTCCATCATCTCTCTTCTCTTCTCATCCTTTTTTCTTCCATGGTATAATGTGGGTTTTTGTAAATATGTGATTCTTGCTTAATAACTTGATTCTTGGTGTGTGTATATGCATGAATATATGATAGACAAATCTTGAACCCAAGTGTAAGTTCTAATTCGATTGCAACACTTAAGGTATCGTATCCACAGGGAAGGGAATTCAACAACCACTTTTATGATTAATTCTAATCTAGAGACCGGAAAAGATTGATCAGGTTGTACTATACTACTATGACACAATTAAACTTAACTAATAAGAAATTAATCTCACAAGCTAACAAATAAACACAAGATTAAACCACTTAATTAAAACAGGTCGGGGAGTAATTCATATGCTCTTTTGTGATCAAATCAATACTCAAGTATGGATGTATGATTCTTCAACCTAATCACGATGTTATGTCTAGCTTCTTTCGAAGGCTAGATGCCTAATTAATTAAGCCAAGTGTTGTTCTCACAATCACCTAGTAACCAAATTAATCGAATAAAGCAAGATTAGTGTATTTAAAACCTAGCGGCTTGGCATGGAATTCTAAATACGGGTTGTAGAAATTAGGGTTAAATATCTTTAAGCCCAAAAGATCTAAGTTTCAGAAAACACTCTCAATTATCCTCAATCTCTCGATTATCGGATAATTTACAACATGTTCATGGATGGCCAATCCATTCCCAGCTTATTCAATACTGTTTTCCTAACAAAGAATCACACAAATTGACTTGAGCATTAATTCAAACACCTTAGATGCATACTCCTTACCCCCTAACCCTAGGAGATTAGTTCCCCATATGTGAATTAAAACTCATTAAACTCAAAAGAATTGCATTCAAAATACTCATGTCTAACATAAACATCAAAACGGAATTAATAACTTCGAGTTCTAACCTAATTATCCAAAAACGAATCTAAAACGAGAAATTAACTAAACTAGAATTGAAAACTAAAACTTGAGGAATTAGTTTGATCGGAAAGCAGTAAATAAAACCAAATTAACAAAGTCTTGTGATTGGAATGAATCTTCAACTCTCTATCTTCGTGTTTCTTCGCTCTTCAAGTGTTCTTGAACTTCTGGGAGAAAAGTAGTCCAAAAGCTCCCTTATTCCGCCTCAAATCCGCGCATATATAGAAGTTAGAATCCTAAACCGACCCGTGACACGGGCGTGCGAAGCCCATGCCTAAAATCGTGACACGCCCGTGTCACGTAATAAAATCGTAATCGCGCTTTTCTTCTTGACACGGGGGTGTCAACATTTGTTCTGCAAGATGACACGGGGGTGTCAACATTTCCAGCCTCTCTGTACCTTGTAACGGGCGTGCAACAAATTACCCTTCACAGGTGACACGGGCGTGTCACCTCCTGAAATCCGAGGGCTTTTTCTGTACTGAGACACGGGCGTGTCTCAGTTTGCTCTTCCAAGGTGACACGGGCGTGTCCCCTAGAAATCTCTCGTTTTTCGCCCTGTATTGCATGGTTTTGCTTTTACTCCGTCTTTTCAACTCCAAGGTGAAAGGTACCTAATATGGAGCATAAATCACGTTATAAGTTCTTAAAACTGCTTGAATTTAACTAAATTTGCCCTACAAATCCATGCAATAAACCAATACATCAAACTCCCCCAAACTTAAATATTGCTCGTCCCCAAGCAATCAAGAAAATCACACAAACCAACCTCAACATCAATCTCTCAATGGGGCAATTTTCAGAATTTCACTAAAACAAGTCTAGCCCATCAAACACATTTCAATCAGGCACAAGAATCAACACAATGGTATAAGTCAAATATCCTCGTGTAGTGTGTGAATTCGAACAAGAAAATGTACAATGGTCAGAACACCAAACTAATGATTCCTTCCTAAGCACCAATGATAGATTTCGGAAAACATTCTTCGCACCTATCTCCACTAATGGAATTGACCTAGAATTAAGGATCGGAAGGTCTTTCGAGGCTTGTAATGTGGGCTCGGGGTTAAGGTTATGGAATTTTTAGTATAGTAGTGACTCAACACACCTAGCTCACCCATTCAAATCTCCTTGGTTGCCATCTTTGTCTTTCCCCAATAAACTCCCCCAAACTTAGACTTTGTCCAAGTTTGTCACATACAGACAGTCCAAAAAAAAAATTCTTCTGTTTCAAATCTACTCAATGTATTTCTCCATAAATTTTTTTCTCTTCTTTTTTTTTCTGTCTACTTGTTGCTTACGCCACTCGTTCTTCTACTACTTCCTTTTGAATTCTTCTTTTCTTTCAGCATCTAAGATTATCTCTTTTTTTTTTTCTCTTGATTTCTCATCAGGAATTTAGCAGCATCTTCAATTGATTCAAACAAGTGAGCAAAGTGTGACTCAAGGGCAAGTTTATGGTGCTGTGCCTGTGGCTTATAATCTGGCTACAAAAATTAATGGCACAACACTTAGGCTCAGCGGGGTCAATAGGATTTCGTTATTTAGTGCAAACGGCTCAAAAGTGAGGCTACCTCCGACATGAACGCCTAAGTCATTTCTCTAACTCTTTGTCAATTCAAAATTTCGCTTCAATAGGACTAAAATGCATCCTAATCCACTTCTCAGTATTATTCAAGAATTACTAACTCAGTATCCTAACCTAAGTACATGACCTTGTTCCAATGTGCACAAAAATAAGGATATTCCACCATTCCAAAGTATCCATACTCATACCTAACTTCATGCATTCAACTAGCCTAACTCACTTCGGCAAACTTCCAACAATCAAACCACATCGAAAAATTGAAAATTTTGGCCTATTTTCAGCAATCATCTTTTCACGCTCAAAGATATCACAAATTCAAGTACCCAACGCATCTTCCTATGCAAAATAATTCAATTCAATCCAAAACTTTTTGCCCCTCTCCCCCAAACTTAAATCATGCAATGTCCCCATGCATAAAAGAAAAAGGAAAGAAGGTAAAAAGAAAACTCCCTCAAAACAGCGAAGAACCCGGCAACAAGCTATTCATCACCCCTAACCTGCACTTAACGACTAAAACACGGATCATAAGCTAAACAGAGCAAATGATAATCAACATGCAAATAGCAAGAAAACCCTGTCGTCAAGTGTCGCAAATAACCATAAGAATAATTAGCAGTGTGCAATTAGTTAGGTTAGTGTGGTGAATTATATCATCATACAGACCAAGGCAGAGAAAATGAAGGACTAGAAAAGAAATCACTCAAGGAAAAGATGGCGGGTAATGTGGCGGTTGGCTTGAGCTACTCGCTCCGGCGCCTCCAAATTGTTTGGCGAGGTAGGCGTGGAGGTTCTCGAACTGACCATCAATGTGGAGCTGCAAGGCATCAAGCCGGGAGTCCACATGCTCAACAAAGCTGTCCATCCTCGCATTCTGGGATGCCATATAATCCCGCATGTAAGCGGGGATTTCCTCCTCATCGTCTTGGACCATTGGCATCTGTGCTCCTCGCCCGCCTTCCTCCCTATCCGGTATCTGAGCAAGCCGTCTCTGTTGATCAAGGGTGAGGTCATCATATTTGGCCACACCCCACCTGTACATTCGCTCAAACCGGTTCCTTTCCCTTTCCGGATACCAGGGTAAAACCCTGTCCTTAAGGCTCCCGGCAGACCATCGGATGAATAAGTCCATTTTGATGAACGTCTGCTCTTCAATATAGGGAAAGTTGGATAGGGGCTCCGTATCCTCTTCAAGCCATCCCACCTCTTTTGCTAGCTTCGTTACATAGGCTCCATGACCTATAGTTCCCGATGCCCTGCCTGCCACCTCTTTTAACTTATACATGAATTCCGTTGTGGCATCAAACTGCATCCCCTCCTTCATGAAATACATGATGGCCAACTCAAACCCGTTTATATTGCCATCGCTCTCATGCCTCGCACATATGCCCATAGCTAGTAGCCTATGCACCATTCGCCAGACTAAGCTATCAAGCCATGTGGCCTTTGTATTACGCGGGTTGTAGGCTGGGGCACCAGCTTTGAGAGGGAAAGACCTCCACACCGCCTCTCTATCTGCTGTGGACCAATTCGGCAACGTGGTCATCTCGCACAAAGGGAATCCTAAGGCATCCCGAATCTCATCTAGGTTTAAAGATTCGGTATCCTCTCCATCTAATGTGAAACTGAGCTTGGTGTCAACTTGGTCCCACGTCATGGTTGTGAAGAAAGCGGTTGTCAATTCCGGATATGTATTAGCCGGAACCATCATGAACCTCCTCCACCCGATATTGTTGAACAACACCTCAATCTCTTCCCAAACTCCCAATCGCCGAAGTGTGGCAAGATGCGGGAATTTTGTGGGCATTATATTACGTGTCGTGTTACGGTTGTAAGGGTTCCCAAGCCCTTCTAATGTGACATTCACCGAATCCCTCGGTTGGCGAATTCTGTACCTTGACACGGGGGTGTCACAAAATGCCTGAGGCTGGTGACACGCCCGTGTCGCCCCCAAATCAACAAACCTCTTCTGTACCGAGACACGGGGGTGTCTCGGTTTATGCTTTGTGGGAGTCACGCCCGTGTCTCCCCCAAACTTTGGAATTTTGCTCAAAATTCCACACCTATTAGCTCAAAATCATCCATTCACTTCATAATCCGTCCATTCTAATCGAACCAAAATACCTGAACACGAGACAAAAGATATTATCAATCACAAGCTTAACTAACTAACACGAAAGAAAAGAAAACGACAAAGGAAAGAAAAATAGTTCTAAGTTATAGTCGTTAGCTTGACTTCATGACTCCGGGTTAAGGTGCTGGAGTTGTTAACACGCATGAGATATGTTCGCCAATTCGGTCTCCGGCGAGATATGGCTTGAGTCTTTGTCCATTCACCACAAAAGATGGTGAGCCTTCATTGCCTATCTCCACTGCTCCATTCACCAAGACTTTTATCACTCTAAACGGTCCTGACCACCTCGATTTAAGTTTCCCGGGAAAGAGCTTTAATCTAGAATTGTACAACAAGACCAATTGACCCTCGACAAACTCCTTAACCCGTATATGCTTATCATGCCACTTCTTTGTCCTCTCCTTATAGATCCGAGCATTTTCGTAAGCTTCTAACCTCAATTCCTCCAACTCTTGCAAGTCCAGTATCCTTTTCTCTCCGGCTCTCTTGAGGTCGAAATTTATAGCTTTGATAGCCCAGTACGACTTATACTCGATCTCGACTGGGAGGTGACATGCTTTCCCATAAACTAACCGATACGGCGAAGTTCCTATAGGTGTCTTAAATGCGGTCCTATAAGCCCACAATGCGTCGTCCAACTTCGAGGACCAATCTTTCCTAGAGGGGCTCACTACCTTCTCCAAAATCCACTTCAATTCCCTATTCGTGACCTCAGCCTGCCCACTTGCTTGGGGATGATATGCAGTAGTTACCCGATGTTGTACCCCATATTTCTTCAACAAAGCTTCCAAGGGCTTGTTGCAAAAGTGCGTGCCTCTATCACTGATTAATGCCCGTGGAACTCCGAACCTATTGAATATGTTCTTTTGCAAAAACTTAATCACCACCTTTGAATCATTGGTCGGAGTTGCCACTGCTTCGGCCCACTTGGATACATAATCCACCGCCACCAAGATATATTGATTTCCATTCGACGGTGGGAAGGGTCCCATGAAATCGATCCCCCAAACATCAAACAACTCAACTTCCAAGATATACTTCATAGGCATCTCATCTCTTTTACTAATGTTCCCGGATCGCTGACAAATATCACATTCCTTGGCAAATTTGTAAGCATCCTTAAACAGCGTTGGCCACCAAAATCCAGACTGTAATACCTTAGCTGCTGTCTTTCGACCACTTGCGTGCCCTCCATATAAGCTCGCTTGACATCTCTCAAGCACCTCATCAACCTCAACTTCCGGGACACATCTCCGTACTAACCCATCCGAACAGTGCTTAAATAAATAAGGCTCTTCCCAGTAATAACGTTTCACTTCGGACAAGAACCTCTGTTTCTGATGGAAATTCATTCCCGGTGGTAGAGCTTTGCAAACCATGTGATTCACGATATCCGCATACCAAGGAACTATTGCATCGACTGCAAACAACTCCTCATCAGGGAATTTCTCAGTAATCTCTTCCTCATACTCATCCTCTTTTTCCCCAACCTCTAACCTTGACAAGTGATCTGCAACTAGGTTCTCCGTCCCCTTCTTATCACGAATTTTGAGATCGAACTCTTGAAGCAACAGAATCCATCTAATCAAACGCGGCTTTGAATCCTTCTTCGAAAGGAGATACTTGATTGCGGCGTGGTCCGTGTAGACGATTGTCTTTGAACCTATCAAATAAGACCGAAACTTGTCAAAAGCATGCACAATAGCTAATAATTCTTTTTCCGTAGTAGCATAATTTAATTGTGCATCGTTTAAAGTTTTGCTAGAATATGCGATAACGTGTAAACGTTTCTCCCTTCGTTGGCCAAGGACTGCTCCAATGGCCAAATCGCTCGCATCGCACATTAGCTCAAATGGTACACTCCAATCCGGTGCAACCATGATTGGTGCCGAGGTCAGCTCCTTCTTCAACCTGTCAAATGCAAGTAAGCAATCATCATTAAACACGAATTCAGTATCCTTTTGTAGTAACTTGCATAGAGGTAAGGTAATTTTTGAAAAGTCCTTGATAAACCGGCGATAAAACCCGGCATGACCAAGGAAACTCCTCACTCCCTTGATATTGGTAGGTGGAGGTAATTTTGCAATCACATCAATTTTGGCCTTATCCACCTCAATGCCTTTCTCCGAAACTTTGTGACCCAGCACTATCCCTTCCTTTACCATGAAATGGCACTTTTCCCAATTTAGCACAAGGTTAGTTTCTTCACATCGCTGCAAAACTTGAGCAAGATTATGCAAACAAGAATCGAAAGAAGAACCAAAAACAGAAAAATCATCCATAAAGATTTCCATTGTGCGTTCAATAAAATCAGAGAAAATGGCCATCATGCATCGTTGAAAAGTAGCCGGGGCATTACATAACCCAAAAGGCATACGCCTATATGCAAACGTACCATAGGGGCAGGTAAACGTACATTTTTCCTGATCTTCTGGAGCTATAGCAATTTGGTTATACCCTGAATATCCATCCAGAAAACAGTAATAAGAATGTCCGGCTAACCGTTCTAACATCTGATCAATAAAGGGAAGTGGAAAATGATCTTTACGAGTGGCATTGTTCAACTTCCTATAATCTATACAGACTCTCCAACCCGTGACTGTCCTAGTTGGTATTAACTCATTTTTCTCATTTTTAATTACAGTCATTCCCCCTTTCTTAGGTACTACCTGTACAGGGCTAACCCACTTGCTATCCGAGATAGGGTAAATTATCCCGGCATCTAACAATTTCAGTACCTCAGCCCTAACTACCTCTTTCATGTTCGGGTTCAATCTACGCTGATGTTCTACGGAGGGTTTATGGTTATCTTCCATAAGAATTTTATGCATGCAAATAGACGGGCTAATCCCTTTGATGTCAGAAATAGTCCAACCTATCGCTCGTTTATGTTCTCTCAAAACCCTCAACAAGGCATCATGCTGTGAATCAGTTAAATCAGAGGCAACTATAACAGGCAATGTTTCAGATTCACCCAAATAAGCATATCTCAAATGAGCGGGGAGGGGTTTCAGTTCTAACTTGGGAGCTGTCTCAATAGAAGGACGAAGAGTGGGCTTACCTGTACCCAACTCTTCATATACAAACCTCTTCCGGAACGGTACGTATGGGGTGGCTTCGAGTGCCTTTGCGTAGGCGGCCAGTTCTTCTAATATGTCTTCCCCATCAATGTGGTCAGCGAGTCCTCTTAAACAAAGTTCGAGAGGGTCCTCGTTGCTTATGGACATCGGTGTTGGTGCTCTGATTTCCACCATATTGCAATGTTCTTCGATCACCGGTCCTTTCATTGCTTTGAACAAATTAAACTCCACCTGTTCATCCCCCACACGAAGAGTTAGAATGCCACTCTTCACATCAATTAAAGCTCCTGCTGTGGCTAAGAAAGGCCTCCCTAAAATGAGCGGCATGTTTTGATCTTCTTCCATGTCCAACACTATGAAGTCTACGGGCAGGTAGAACTTCCCAACCCTGACTAACACGTTTTCCAGGACTCCCGTGGGGTACTTGACTGATCGATCCGCTAACTGTAAGGACACGGTTGTTGGTTTTAATGAATTCAGTCCAAGTTTCCTGCAAACAGACAAAGGCATTAGACTCACACTAGCACCAAGATCACATAAAGCTTTATTAAAGGACATATGACCAATTGTGCAAGGAATTGAAAAACTCCCTGGATCCTTAAGCTTTGGTGGAAGCTTATGTTGTAGAATGGCGCTGCACTCTTCAGTAAGTGCAATTGTGGCGTAATCCTCCAATTTCCTCTTGTTGGAGAGGATCTCCTTCAAGAATTTGACATAAGTGGGCATCTGAGCTAGGGCCTCGGCAAAGGGGATGTTGATATGTAGCTCCTTGAAGATATTCAAGAACTTTTCGAACTGTTTCTCCAACCTTTGCTTTTGAAATCTCTGTGGGAAAGGAAGTGGTGGCACATACGGTTTGGTTGCCACTGATGTCTTTGGCTTAGAAGGGGACTCACTTGTCAGTACGTCTTCCTCCTCCTTCGATGCCTCGACAACTTTCTCAGGTTCCACAACGGTATCCTTTTCCTTTCTCACCCCGGTTTCCACCGGTTTTGCAGGCTCTTTATAAGTCGTGCCACTTCGTAGTGTAATGGCCTTACACTGCTCTTTCGGATTCTCCACAGGTTTGCTTGGAAACATTCCTTGGGCTCTAACATTGATTGAATTAGCCAACTGACCCACCTGCACTTCCAAATTTTTATTTTGAACCAGCACCTGTTCTACCTGAGATTCGAGTTTCTGATACCTATCATTCGAAACATTTATGAATTTCTCGAGGGCCGCCTCCCACCCCGGCTTCTGTTCTTGCGGTGGTTGTGGAGGGGGTACGAATCTCTGCTGATTTTGATGTGGTGGATGTTGTCCCTGTTGTCTTGGTTGGAACTGTGGTCTTGGATTTGGATTTGGGTTTTGAACATTCTGATTATTTGACCACGAGAAGTGCGGATGGTTCTTCCAACCTGGGTTGTAGGTGTTTGAGTATGGGTCATTTGCTGGTTTTTGATTCTGCACGTAATTGACTTGTTCTTGACCAACAACAACCTGTGCACCTGCATTTGTAGAAGGACAAATATCAAAAGAGTGGGGACCACCACAAATTTCACATAATACCTGTAGGGCGTTTGATTGTGCCACTGTGTTTCGTGCTGTAGCAATTGCAAGTCGGTCTAGCTTTTGGTTCAGTGCTTCGAACTTGGCGTTGAAAGCTGTCACAGTGTCAGTAGCGAGTATGCCTGCCTCAGGTTTTGGAGGAGGATTGCTCCTCTCCTTTGTCCAACTGCTATTTGCTGCCATCTTGTTCAGCAGTTGCATTCCTACTTCTTCAGACAGTGCCATAAATGCTCCTCCTGCTGCTGCATCGACCATAATTTTCATGTTTTCTGTCATTCCATTGTAAAAGATCTGTACCAGTTGCCATCCTGGAACACGGTGATGCGGGCACTTCCTCTGCAGTTCCTTATATCTTTCCCATCCTTCGTACAGTGTCTCCCCATCATAGAGCCTGAAGCTCGTTATTTCGTCTCTGTACCTCATGGTCTTACTAGGAGGGTAGAACTTGGCTAGAAAGGCCTTAGAGAGGTCTGCCCATGTCTGAAGTGTCTCGTTTGACAAGGTCGAAATCCATGTCCGGGCTTTGTCCCTTAGGGAGAAGGGAAAGAGCCTAACTCTGATTGCATCATCTGAAGCGTTATGGATCTTAAAGGTCGAGCAGACATCCAAAAAGTAGGACAAATGTGATGCGGGATCTTCATGTGGTGAACCTCCGAACGGGTTCTGTTGTAAAAGGTTGATGAACCCGGTTTTGATTTCAAAGTTGTTCGCCTCCACGGCGGGGCGAGTCAAGTTGTTCTGGATTAAACCAATGTTAGGAATGGCATAATCCTGGAGTGTGGTTGGTTGCTCGTTTATGGGTTGTGCCATTGGGATTGGGTTTACTTTCTGCTTCTTTTCCTTTTTTCGCTTCGTTCGATTCGCCCTACAAGTCTTCTCAATTTCAGGATCGTAAGGCAGGGGTTCCAAGCCTTTCGATCGTAGCATAAACTAGGTACCTGCAATGGAGAAAACCCGTGGTCAAATTCAACGCACTTCAAAAAGAAATCAAGCAGAAAGGGTGGTCTGAAGCACTAGAAAAATCAATAAAGTAATATTGAATTAGACGCCTTCCCCGGCAACGGTGCCAAAAACTTGATAGACAAATCTTGAACCCAAGTGTAAGTTCTAATTCGATTGCAACACTTAAGGTATCGTATCCACAGGGAAGGGAATTCAACAACCACTTTTATGATTAATTCTAATCTAGAGACCGGAAAAGATTGATCAGGTTGTACTATACTACTATGACACAATTAAACTTAACTAATAAGAAATTAATCTCACAAGCTAACAAATAAACACAAGATTAAACCACTTAATTAAAACAGGTCGGGGAGTAATTCATATGCTCTTTTGTGATCAAATCAATACTCAAGTATGGATGTATGATTCTTCAACCTAATCACGATGTTATGTCTAGCTTCTTTCGAAGGCTAGATGCCTAATTAATTAAGCCAAGTGTTGTTCTCACAATCACCTAGTAACCAAATTAATCGAATAAAGCAAGATTAGTGTATTTAAAACCTAGCGGCTTGGCATGGAATTCTAAATACGGGTTGTAGAAATTAGGGTTAAATATCTTTAAGCCCAAAAGATCTAAGTTTCAGAAAACACTCTCAATTATCCTCAATCTCTCGATTATCGGATAATTTACAACATGTTCATGGATGGCCAATCCATTCCCAGCTTATTCAATACTGTTTTCCTAACAAAGAATCACACAAATTGACTTGAGCATTAATTCAAACACCTTAGATGCATACTCCTTACCCCCTAACCCTAGGAGATTAGTTCCCCATATGTGAATTAAAACTCATTAAACTCAAAAGAATTGCATTCAAAATACTCATGTCTAACATAAACATCAAAACGGAATTAATAACTTCGAGTTCTAACCTAATTATCCAAAAACGAATCTAAAACGAGAAATTAACTAAACTAGAATTGAAAACTAAAACTTGAGGAATTAGTTTGATCGGAAAGCAGTAAATAAAACCAAATTAACAAAGTCTTGTGATTGGAATGAATCTTCAACTCTCTATCTTCGTGTTTCTTCGCTCTTCAAGTGTTCTTGAACTTCTGGGAGAAAAGTAGTCCAAAAGCTCCCTTATTCCGCCTCAAATCCGCGCATATATAGAAGTTAGAATCCTAAACCGACCCGTGACACGGGCGTGCGAAGCCCATGCCTAAAATCGTGACACGCCCGTGTCACGTAATAAAATCGTAATCGCGCTTTTCTTCTTGACACGGGGGTATCAACATTTGTTCTGCAAGATGACACGGGGGTGTCAACATTTCCAGCCTCTCTGTACCTTGTAACGGGCGTGCAACAAATTACCCTTCACAGGTGACACGGGCGTGTCACCTCCTGAAATCCGAGGGCTTTTTCTGTACTGAGACACGGGCGTGTCTCAGTTTGCTCTTCCAAGGTGACACGGGCGTGTCCCCTAGAAATCTCTCGTTTTTCGCCCTGTATTGCATGGTTTTGCTTTTACTCCGTCTTTTCAACTCCAAGGTGAAAGGTACCTAATATGGAGCATAAATCACGTTATAAGTTCTTAAAACTGCTTGAATTTAACTAAATTTGCCCTACAAATCCATGCAATAAACCAATACATCAATATATGATAATCTATGAATTCTATACTTGATTGCTGGAATTCTTGGAGCAAGAATGTGTGTATATAGGTGTGTATGAATATGGGTTTTGTTGTGGGTTTGTGGATTAATGTGTTTTTAATTTGCCCTAAACTTGCATTTGATGTTCCTACATGGTTTAATACATGTTTTAAGTGTTTTGGGTTGAGTTTTGAGCCTTGGGAGGGATCCCCTTCGTCTTTTCTGAGTTTTTCCCTGTTTTCCCGAAGCTGGCTGTTGTAGGATCTCGGCCGGGATCCATTTTAGTGTAAATTCATTCCCGACCGGGACGAATTTAACAAAAACCCGCTGCACTAGGATCCCGTCCGGGATCCATTTTCAGTACAAATTCAATCCCGGCCGGGACGCCCTAACCTGCTCCAATTGCTCTGAATTTTCACCTGAAGCTAGTACTTGAATTTTAGAGCATTTTCCTTTTTACGGCTTGTCAATATCTATTTTCGTTTGTGAGTTATGGCCATTTTATTTTGGTGCCGCCAAACTATCGCGAATCTGCGTTAACCCAACTTCGGACCTAAGCCATTTTCATTCCGCTTTGAACTAGAATTCGAGACATATATGTTTGGAAAGATCTATTTGTCTACTTTCATATCCAATAAAAAAAACCCAATTCCGACTTCTCAAACTCAAGATATTTCCATTTTTCTACAGCTGCGCATTTCCGAATATTGTCAACTTTTATCTAAACTTGCCCAAACCCATCTTCTTGCATTCCTTTTACTCCCTTGGCTCTCGTATGTGATTTATATGAGTTGTATATTTGGTTTATTGTTAATTATGTTATTATTGGATACTCTATGATCTTTAATTGTTTAAACTTGATTGTTAACTCTGTGACTTACATGAAATTAATTCATTTGATTAAATGGCATGAATACATGACCTCTTTGAGTTTAATTGCATATTTTATATGTTAATTGAATGTCACACATGTCATATCACCTCATATCAATGCCGTGCATCCTATTTGGTTTCATATTGGGTCGTATCTCACGAGTACACATTGTTTCGCTTCTTGTACAGTTTATCTCCAGGGCGGAGATATCGTAATCAAATACGCACCCGATATAACTCGTATCCTTGTTTCGTCGTCTTCCAGGTGAGGGTGTTTTCGTTCTAGTTACGTATCAAACCCTACAACCTTTATGTGATAAGTTTTGGCAAAAAATCTAAAGTATATATATATTGATTTCAACGTAAAGTCAACGAGTAAATTCTTATCGAGTAAACCTTTTCTCAAGGATTATGAAATGAATTATTATTATTATGTTCTCATGACTTGAATGTTTTGTCGAGATTATGCACATTGATCATGCACATGTATTGGGCCCCGGGGAAATGTGTGAATGGAGACCGGTTCGGCATCGGACCGACGTATACCTAAGCCATTGCACAAAGTACCCATTGAGAATCTCTCATGCGACCGCGTAGTGTGGAAGGTGAGTTATTCTTGAGCCGATGGTTAACCAATCGAAGGAGCGGGTAGGAGTCATGAGCCCTCGTCTCGATATTGTTATTGTTAAATGGTTCGGCTCTGTAGGCCTGACCATTATGGAGGGAGAAAGATGGAACTATTTTATGATCATGTTCATGTTATTATTATTATGCACCGTGCGGGAAGACCAGAACACGGATTACCCAAACGATTATGTCTTATTTATTTATGGCTCGCATGTATTATTATATATTGCATGAGCACGTATTCAAAAACATTATGTCATGTTTATTGTACACGGTCAGAGTTTGGTAGGAGAATTATGCATGCTCACTCGCCGAGCTATTATGATTATTCATGAATTATGAACTTAATGAATTTAATATGAATTATTCGTAAAGTCCGGGCAAGAATTAGTTAGTCTTTTGCCCTTCACGGGAACTAATTTCAAATAAAACCTTGCTCGGGATTTATGACTTGCATGCGCATGTTTTATATATATGTATCGCTTTTGCTCACTCAGTCTTCTAGAGACTGACCCCTTTTTCCCACTTCTTCAGTTTCTTACAGGTGGTGCTAGGCGGGAGTTGAGTCATAGCCTTTTTGTTCAAGTCACTCCTACACTCGAGTCACATTTCACCATGTTATGATTCATTTGTATTTCTTTATGTAAATGATCCTATGTGCCAATTAGGAATTATTGAATGTGACTCGGGACAGGTTGCATGCTTAGTTGAACCCGTTGTTAGGCTGCATGTTGGATTTAATTTATGTTTATGATATGAATTGGGCTTGTAGCCATTATTGAAATTCATGTTTAGCCCTATTGCTTCTGCACGGCATGTTTCGTATTTTTGGATTAATTGGTACAGGGTTAGATTCCGCTTAGCCAGATTTTTTTTTAAATTTGTCGCCCGTTCGCTATGAGTCCGGTTCATGTATGGACTACCATTTCATATGTGGACTAGACTTATAGTGTGGGGGATGTGGTGTCTATCGTTGTGGGTCCTACACATAATGAGCTTCATAACAAGAAATGCATCAAAGATTCATAAGAATTCCCCACAATTTCATTAAACCTTTACTATTCATGTTCTTCATCATAATATGCTCAAATCTCCAAAAAATTATGCAAACCATGACTTAAAAGAACCACAAGAGAGTGGAGAACAAGACTATATGCTTACCTCTTGAATCAGAGAAGGATCGAAGGAGATACGAGCTCAAAATCTCCAATGGTGAATATTGACAGGATTTTCCTCTCTTCCTTGGTTGCAGCTGATTTCCCCTTCTCTTGCTTGTGTGGTTAAAAAATGAGAGGTAAGGGAGAGATAGATGCTTAACCATGATTAAGTGGGTCCAACAATCAAGTCATTTGGTTAAGAAATGAGTGAGTTATGGCCAAAACCGTAAAAGGTGGCAAATCTGCGCGAGGTTCATGTTTCGGGCGAAATTCGGAAGTTCAAACGGGATTATAAAAATACAAGGTTAGGTTCCTTAGCTCCGTATTTTTGTTACAAGTCCAGCGCCCCTTCCGGAATTCAAATCCGAATTCCCGAGCTCAAGATACGCCTTTCGGAACCCAAGGTACGCTAAAACGAGTTAGGCCCTCGAGTCCATTAACAAATAAAACGGTTCTATAACCGTATCAAACAAACTCCAAAATAAGAAACGAGTATATAAACACATTTATAAATCATATAATTCATGTATAGCAAATTGTCACAAAAATCGGAATTGAAAACGGAGCTAAACGCATTAAAAAAAAAACGAGTTAAAAAGGTATAAAACGTTTAAAATTTTAAACACAAGGCATATTACAATTATTCAAATATTCAAATAAATCATATAATTTCATACTTAATTAATTAAATACGGACTTAGCCCACTCGTGACGTCATACCTGGAAGGCAGAAGAGTCAGGATATTACACATCCTTATCAGAGACCGTACTCCAAGTTTGGGAGTGATGAAGATCAGTTATTTGGGGACCCTCTTTCTTCTTTCTAGGGCTTGAGGTCGACGCCTCAACCCTCTTCGATTGACCAGTCCTAGATTCTTGGGGGGCTTCCCCAGTCGAAGCCTCCAATTGTTCACCGCCATCATTCCCTCTTTCCTTGTCAGGGCTGACCACCTCATTATCACTTTCCTCCTATAGAACCACTTCGTCCTCATAAGCAATTATCTCAGAGTTTGACTCACTGTTTGAAGATGACGACCCTGAAGAGAGGGTCACCGGCTTGATCCCCGACATGACCACTTGGGTTGAATCCGTGTCGGGCTCATCGACCAACCCGCGAGCGTAACACTCAGGGATATGTTTCCTTTTGGGCATGGGGATTTGCTCTTGGGAGGCCATATATTTGAGTGAGATAAAAGTGCGGAAAAGAAAAGCTAGAGGTCGAGAAGAGTACGTTGGAGAAAGGAACTTGAACTCTCGATCGACCTTTGGAAGGCTTCCTAGAATGCTCCTAAATGCGCCTCTCGAAAAAGCTCTCTGGGCTCTTAAAAACGCTCAAATGCTTTTGAGAGTAAAGTAAGAAATGATGGTGACAGGGGTCCCCTCTTTATAGGAGTGGGGCTCGGGATATGAAGAGTCATAATGATTACTCCTTGAACCGCCATCAGACGCAATGATTGCGCCTTTTCCCGCCTAACAGAGGTCAAAATTTAAAACTCGCGCCTAAAAATTCAATAGACACGTCGGTCAACTCGTATACGGACTCGCCCCTCTCGGTTAAAGGTTGCCAACCACATCATCACGTACCTACTAACCTATGGGGCTAATGATGAGGCACTTTCTTAAAGCGCTACGTGTCGCCACATAGCGTACTGCCTAGGAAATGAAATGTAGGTGATATTCTCCATGTGGATTGACACGTCATCATGACACGTCACCTAACGGCGGGTCGATAACCCTCGGCCACAAGTTCCCCAGCCAGTCAATAAACTCTCCTGAGACGCCATATCGACAAGGCATGACACTCAAGCATCGCTTCCAAGCAGGACCTCTCGACCATAGGGACTTCTCGACCACTTAATCTATCGACCCCACGAGCTATACGGCTAAGTGTCTGGTACGAAGTTAAGGGCTCTAGATACCTTAAAAGTGTAAGGGGACCAAGTCTGACACCATGGTACCTTACAGTACTTACTGTTCCCTAACAAACTGGCTAGAGTATTAAATGCACCTCCAGTGCGTGAACAGGTGTCACACACCCATCCTGGGCCTATATCTATCTACAACATTTATGTCATTAGTAAGCAAGTTCACTATTCATTCGACCGTCTTAACTTTCTCTATATCTTCTTGCTTAAGTACCTGACTTGCGTGTCAGAGTACCAAATCTGGGATAAACCCCCATTTCCCAGTTTGGCCTTTAGCTCATGTTTGCTATTCCCTTACAGATATCACTCAAGAGTTCTCCCATAATCGACCCCATTCGCCTTACCGATTTCGAGCACGATCAGTTCTGCCTCTAGGATTCTTTGCTTTCATCTTCGGCCTTACAATCCAGCTCATTATATGATTTTTTTAAAGAAAATTGCTCAAGGCATTATGGTTCAATTTTTGGTATCTTTGCCACACTTAGATAAAATTTTCACTAAATGAAACTAAAGAAAACGCTAAGTGATGTGGGTATTAGAGAAACCGAAGGAATGATGTTTTTACCCTTATTATCGTCATGTGCAACTCATGTGTGTAGTTTTCAGGACACTGAAACCACTGATAAGTGGACAAAGATGGTTAATTGTAAATAACGTATACTTTAGATAGGTGTTGCAGCGAACTTTAGTTTAGATAACAAAGTGTAAAAATGACCATAATTCGAATAACAAAAGTTTTTTATCCCAAAATATTATTATTTAATAAGATCAAACAAAATGAAGTTGCAAAATTAGAAATTAAGAGGGTTGTTTCCCCATCCCATTTTACCTACATGGGAAAAATTCATATTCAGCCCTATGTTCTCAATGCAAATTCAAAACAGTCCTTGTGTTTTTAATTTACTTTAAATTCATCCTTTAAGCTACTTTTTTAGCACAACTTTAGGCCAAAATTTTTAAATAGACTAAAATACCCTCAAACCAATTGAAAGATAAAGATAATAACTAATTTATAAAAATAATCAAATCATCGCGCATTTTTCTCAAATCATAAAAGAAATAAGAAACTATAAATTATTTAGTTTAATCATTAATAACTCCATCAAATTCCAAAATTATAAAAAATACTAATATATAATTTAAAGTTATCCACAATTATCAAGATATATATTCACCAAATTAAAATAAATAGTTAAAGTTTGACGTATTCAATTCATGCATGTATATTTATTATTAATGAGATATTTAAAATTAATGACAAGATTAATTCAATGTATTAAATAAATTGTGTGTAATTACAAAAACACATCAAGTTCATAACCAATAAAAAGAAAAAAAACATACTTATTTTAATGAAATAGATCCAAAAAATTTCAGCAAGTGATAACTCATGAACGTAATCTTCTTCCACCAGATCCACGATATTTAAACTTAATTCCAAGCCCTAAATTGCTAGGAAGATTTGAGGATTTAAACTTCACATATCAAATATGTTTACCTAAAAGCTTATAGATAACGAGCGTTCAAGTAACTCATTTAAATAAGTATGTGATCATACATTACCTTTAGAAATCAATTTCGTTTTATTCATTTTAGTTGATTTTATTTTAATAGTTAATTAATTTCTCTAATTTTATTTTATTTGGTTATGAATGACTTGCTTTTGTAATTATACTCAATTTATTTAATAAATTGAATTATTTTTTATATTAATTTAAAATATCTTCATTAATAATATATATACATACATGAATTGAATGTATACGTCAAACATTAACAATTTATTTTAATTTTGTGAATATATGTTTTGATGATTGTGGATAACTTTAAGTTATATATTAGTATTTTAATAATTTTGGATTTCATGGAGTTATTAACAATTAAAACAAATAACTTATAGTTATAATTTATAGTTTATTATTTCTTTCATGGTTTGAGCAAAAAAAAAAACAAAATCATTTGATTATCTTTATACTTAAATAGATAAAATTTAATATAAGAGTATTTTAGTCTATTTATAAATTTTGACCTAAAATTAATGTAAAAAATAGCTTAAAAGATGAATTTAAAATAAATTAAAAATATAAGGACTATTTTAAATTTACATTTTTTTTTTTTTTTGGCAACATAAGGGCCGAAGCCCTTTTTCGGGGCGCAACCCCCGGGATATAAATAAACGAAATGAAAGAGTTTACAAAGGGTTTTAGGCCCTAAGTAAACTACTCAGTCGAGCCCGTAAATGGGCTGGTATCAAATCCAAACCAAAAGGAAAAACAACCAAGTCCAAAAACAATTAGGATTGGAGCACGAAAAAGACTAAGGAAAAAATCTTAAGTCTAGACCAAAAGGAAAAACACAGACAAGCAAGAAACCCAAAACTCCAAGCAAACCAAATCCTGCGCTTAGCGAAGGTTAATATCTTCCACTATAGCGACCCCCCGGTTGGTAGTAACCACCTCTCTCTCCTCTAGAACGACCTCCTCTAGTGTGAGCGCCATGTGAAGCACCTCTAGTCTTGCGTGGGGAAAAAAGACTCGATTCCTCATAAGAAGACCCTTTACTTTTACGAGTAGTGGAAGCATCGTCTGAATTTGAGATAATACCATCATGCTTCACAACCCTATCATCCTCGTTATCCTCTTCCTTATGATCATTATCCTCATCAGCATCTTCCTGAATTGATGAGAAGGGGATCGAGCAACCCTCCGTATTTCTCTTATCCGTCTTAGCAATAATTGCCTTAAGAGAATCGTCAACAACACGAGTACTAGGCTCTTCTTTATCCTCGAAATCCTCAACTGCCTTCTGATTAGCCTGGGCAATAGCTGCTTTGGCTAGTTTAATCCCAAACTCCGAAGAACCCAAGTCAATGACCTTATTTTGCTCCATTGCCGCCTCATGCTAGGGTTCTATCTCTTCCTCGCTTTCAGACACGTATTCACTCTCTTCTCCATCCACCTTATCCTCAGTCTTATGGCTGTCCTCAGATTTTGCATCCTCTTCCTCGTGATTCTCATTGTGATCATCTTCCTCTTCATCCTCAGAGTTTGCAACATCTATCTCTTGATTCTCTATATGGACCCCGAAAGCTTGTCCTCATTATCACACACAAGTCTGACATCCAAGTTTTTCGGATTGAGATCACCGTTATCATCTTCTGACCCCACAGATGCGTCCTCCTTAACACTCCCAGGGCGTATGTCTGTATCCCTAGTTGTACCTGCATCTAATACCTTTGACTGCTGGATCTCAGCAACTTGTAGAGCCTCTTCAGTAGAGTTATCGATTCCCAACTCAGCAGTATCATTTTTTAGAATATAGACACTCCCAAAAACAAGGTTCTTATTCAAATTCTCTGCAGTATTCTTATTTTTCGTGTCAACCCAAACTTTCTTAGTGCGAGTATCACGTTTCTTGTTGGTGTTCTCATGAACATTAACATTATTCGGTCCTTTAGCATCACCAACGTCCTCACGTTGTTGCTTGCCACGGTCATGTTCATCGCGATCTCCCTCATCACAAGCATCCCCGTCCTTGCCTTTACAATCCTTGCTAGTATGGCCTAGACGATTGCAGAGGTTGTAGTATTCCGGTATTTTCCCATACCAAATCTCCTGTAGGAAAAACCAATCATCTAATCTCACCCAAACAACATTCTTAAAGCTTTTAGAGATGTCCAACTCAACACAGACCCTCGGTTCGTACGTGTTCTCTAGCTTAGCCGTTGATTCATCCACCCTAATCGGATTACCTATAAGCGAAGCTAAATTCCATAGTCCTTCCTTATGAATTAATTGTGATGGAAGACTAGGGAAGGAAATCCAGATAGGTACGACAGGCGAATCGATATTCGGGGTTAAAATTAGGAGACCACTTTAACACACGCATCGAAAAATCACGAAAATACCAAACCTTTTTCATGAAAAGCCTAGCATAATCATCAGAGTTATCGCATCTAATCAAGACATGTGTCTCGTTGAGTAAGCTTAAACGCACGTTTCCTTTGAAATCAATTTTAGAGAAGTAGAATCGCAATTGAGCTAGAGTGGGGTAACCTTGAGAGAATTTACCAATCAAAGCAAACCTGAAAGGGCAATTAAGAATCTCGTACTCTTCGTGTGAAAACACGACAACAAGTAATCCCTTATATTCCGTTATAGTTCCGAGCGCTATGAAAGTTGTAAGATAAAAAGTCTTGATGCGCGCCTTCTCGTCGGGAAGAAGAAACGCATTTGTAGCTTGTTTTCCACTCAACACCGTGACATAAGAGGCGGTGGCATGGGGTGGTTGTGCGTGTATAGCAATGGCAGCAAGGGGTGCAGCGCCGTTTTGCGGCACACCTTGAGGCGTTACTTGATGCGCGGCGGCATTGGGATGCACGTCGGCATCCGCCATGGCAGCAAGGGTAGGCGGTTGTAAGATAGCTGCCGTGTATGGTGGCCGGCAAAGAAGAATTGGCATGAGGTAGGCGGCGGCAAGGGATCTCTTCTGTTTTCTAGAATCATATAATTATACTTTCAATATGAATTTTTCCCTACCTACATCATGGTGTTTATGGATAGATAGACAGCAGGCAATTGAATCACACAATTAGTGTCGCCACAAATAAAAATGATATAATAAAAACTAAATGTCATAAGACATAGTTTGTGATGACAAGAATTGTTAGATGATTTACAAACTCTCAAATGGAGTGATTCAAACTCTCATACAAGAGGAAAGAAAATATTGAAAACAGTAAAACCTAGACAAGCGTTATATTAAGATACAGATTATGACTACGATGGGTAACTTTGTGAGAAAAAATTTGACTGAGATGAGTGAAGATAGAAGAAATAGTTTATGGTCAAATAATATTAATAAACTTTTCAGGCTTTTCACTTATTTAATTTCATAATAGAAGAGTCGTTTGATGGAAAATTTGGTAACTATGGGTGGTCAACATAAACTATGAAACACACAATTATATTGTTCTAAGTTAAATATATGTTGTGACTACTGACTAACAATTAGTATATAAGATAAAAACAAAAAGGAATTTTACAAAGAGTCTTCATGCGCACAAAAAATGCAACATCACTAAATTTATAAAATGGGCTTCGAGTTATCTAAGCATAAAAGTCCAAATTGACATAAGTTCAAAGAAGATTGCTAATATGATTCCAATGAAGTAATAAAGAAGTGAGGCAAACAGATAAAGAGAGAAGTAAGAGAGAAAAGTTGTATTTTATTTATTGTAATAGGAACAAATACAACACAAATCTTGAAAATATATGTAGATATGAGTGTACAATAGCCTGTGTTTTAAAACCCGGACCGGACGTCGAATCAGGATCCCTTGCTGGTTACTGGTTTTACTGGTTCGACTAGTCGGACCACCGGTCAGACCAATATGACGTCATAATTACGTAATAATTATATATATATATATATATATATATATATATATATATATATATAAATTATATTCAATTAAGTTTAATAATACAAAAAAATAGATGAAAATATAAATCACTTTAAACGATTCATTTATTTTTCAATAACATATCTAATGATAAACCTATGAAGATATAGATCAAATATCTGACTAAATAACAAAATAATCAACATCAACCAAATTAGTAATATAGATAAAATATTGATTAAACAAACGTTATACTTTCTATTTAAAAAATAAATAAAAAGTTATCACAAGTGTCTATATTTTTATAAATATATATTATAAAAAATAAACTATTTTATATTATTTTATCCAGGATTAAATTGAATTCTTTATTATAATAGTTATAGTCATAATTAATATTTTTCTAGAACTCAATTTAAAAATATAGCTTACTTTGTAAGCTTATTATTTGACGATTTATATTATATTTTATCAAAATATATCTAAAAAAGTAAGTAGCTCAAGTGGTTGAGGCTTTCTTTTTCTAATTTGAAGTTTCAGAGATCAAACCCCAGCTGGAGCATTTGATTTGGTTTAATAATTTTGAAAAAAAAAAAACAAAAATCTGGGCCAAATGACACGCTAAACGGTCCGGTTCGGTTTTCTAACCGGTTTTTAGAGGGTCAAACTGGTCCAAGAAGTGACTGGTTTTTGAGGCTCAACCGGACTGGACAAGCGGCCGATCACCGGTCAAACCGGTCTGACCGGCTGGTCCGATCCGGGTTCAAAACACAGATAATAGCTAAAGATCGATTCCCCCTTTCTCCAAAGCAGCCTCCCTTTCTTTTATACTTGAATCCCCTCCCACTAAATCAACTTGGATGGTATATAATCCCTACTTTCTAGCTAGGGTTTGTTGGTAGTGTTAAGAAAAAAATGGGGGAGGTTATCCACATTCCTTCATATTTGAATCTCTCTCTCCCAATTAATTCTCAACAGATTAAACGACCTTGTGAAAATATGTTGGGCTCATTTGAATTGATTCTATTGGATCCAACCGTTCTCCTGGTGGTCAGTAGCATCCCACCTGCGTAATTATTTTAGGGTACATCAAGTCTAAAGTTCAATTGTTTTGGAATCGTACACAATGTCGTTTAATGTTTAAGAGAAAATTACATTTTTGGTCCCACAGTTTATTGGGCCAATTTTTTTTCGCCCCAAACCTTTTCTGTGACCCCAAACCTTTAAATTTCTGACATATTTGGTCCCAAACACTAAAAAACTAACAGTAGGTGTAACGGACGTTAGGGCACGTGCGGGTTTGAAACCAAACTTCAATAAAGTTGTCTGAAAAGTAATTAGAAGGGTGTATTGCATTCTTAAAAGGTGTTAATGTCGCTTGAGGATTGTGAAGGAGCAAGCACACTGTACACTCGCCGGGAAGCCCACTGAATCTCCGCCACAGCAATGACAATGCAGAAGGAGCGAAATGATTGTATATGTTTAGTGTTTAGGCCAGAAAACAGTGGTGATAATGGCCCTGATTTATTGTAAGTGCTAGAATCTGAATTTTTCTTAAAAAATTTGTGAAATTTCTTGAAGTTCATGACATTGTCGAACTAAATGAGTGTAGATACGGTTGAACTTTGTATTTTACTTGGAGTTTCTGTAAGTGTCCCAACATTGTCTGCCTTTCTCTGTTGGTGCGGTCCCAACGTGTGTGTCTTTTTGTTGGATGGACCACAGACAATTTTAGCAACATTGTTATGAGTCTTTTTCATGGTGTGTGTGCAAAATGTTATATTAGTCAGTTAACTGAAAATTTTGTCTCCTTTATGTTCCACAGATGGGACCAAAAATCAATGGAAATTCACTGTGGCTATTTACCATGGAGGCTCAGTAAAGTTTTCTCGTAGAGACAAGTACATTGGTGGAAAGGTAAACTACTTTGACTACGTAGATAAAAGAGATTTCCGCCTTTATGTGTTAGATGCCATGTGTGCTAGGTTGGGATATACAGGGGAAAGATCATATTATTGGCTTGATAACAATTCAAAAATGCAAATGGTTGGTCATGAAAGTGATATAGAAAACTTTTGGGGTCTGGAAAGTATTAAAGAATGGAGGATTGTTGACCTTTTTTTGGTAGGGGTGAAAACTATTTCTGATATATTGCCTCCAATACCCGGTGTAACTTTTACTGATCATGCTGATAATTCTGAAGAGTTAATAAGATTACACGCAGATGAAGTTGAGATAGATGAGTCTGTAGGGGTTGAGGTCAACTCTGCAGCACAACTAAACGTTGAAGCTGATCAAGCTTTGAAGGATGGTAATATGAACATATCTGATGCAAACACTGTTGCCACTGAAGATGTGAATGATGAAACTGTTGTCACTGAAGAGAGGGCAGTGAATGATGAAACTGTTGTGACTGAGGAGAGGGTTGTTAAGGAAAATATTGACAAAGGTAAGAGAGCAATTGATTATGTCCCAGACACAGACACTGATGATAGTGATTTTGAGGTTGATCCTAGGCATTTCAGGAAGAATGAAGATGACAACGAATTTATCAATGCTATACACCCTGAAGCTGAGTATGCAGGATTAAAGAAAAGAGAACAGTCTTTAAGTGATTCTTCCACTGAATCAATGACTGGTTCAAGTGATAATGACTATCCAGATCACTTTTCAAGTGATAATGAGAATTGGGAGGATCATCATGTCTTTAATCCAGAAGACACTTTTGATCCAGTGTTCAGACTTGAGCAGAGATATGCCAGCAGAAGCTTATTCAGAGAGGCTGCACATTCACATGCCATACAGACAGGAAGAAGCTTGAAAATAGAAAAAAATGACAGCAGGAGGATATATGCAAGGTGCATGAAGAAGAATATTGGTTGTGATTGGAGGATAAATGTTGTGAAGAAAACAGGAGAGCAATCATATGTGATTAGAGAGTATCAATCTTTTCACAAATGTAGCAGGACAAGGGAAGTTACCAATGTCTCATCTACTTGGTTGGCAAAGAAATTTATTGAAAGTTTTAGAGCTGATCCAAAAAGAGATGTGAAGGGGTTCAAAGAGGAAGCAACTGCCAAGATTGGGGTGAATGTATCTGAGGTCCAAGCATATAGGGCCAAAAAGAAGGCTGCCAAGATTATACAGAATGATTATGGGGACCAGTTTGGGAAGTTGTTTGACTATGCTAATACATTGAAGGAAAAAAATCCAGGGTCCACAGTTGTTATTGATGTTGAAAACAACACCTTCAAGAGAATTTATATATGTTTTAAGGCACTGAAGAGGGGGTTTTGGGCAGGCTGTAGAAGGGTTATAGGTGTTGATGGATGCCACTTGAAGGGTCCCAATGGTGGAGTTTTGTTAACAGCAGTTGCATTTGACCCTAACAATGATTTGTTTCCTATTGCATATGCAGTGGTTGGAGTAGAAAACAGGCAATCTTGGGAGTGGTTTCTGTCCTTGTTGAAGGAAGATGTGTTGAAAGATAGGGAGGGGGCATATACATTCATCTCAGACAAACAAAAAGGTCTCTTACCTGCATTTGACAATGTTCTTCCTCTTGTTGACAATAGGTTCTGTGTTAGACACCTTCATGGGAACTTCATGAAAGCTGGATTTAGGGGATTAGCTTTCAAGCTGGCATTCTGGAAGGCTGCAAGGGCAAGTACAGTCCCTGCATTTGAAGCTGCAATGGAAGCTCTTGCTGAGTTGGATATCAAATGTGTGCAATGGCTCAATGACAAACCACCATCACAATGGTCTATTTCTCATTTCTCTACTATCTCAAAATGTGATTCATTACTAAACAATGTATGTGAATCATTTAATGCTTGTATCATGGAGGCAAGGGAAAAACCCATTCTGGCAATGCTTGAGTGGATAAGGGAGTATTTGATGAAGAGGAATCAGAAACTTAGGGATCAAGCTGAGGTTCAGTGGGAAGGGAAGCTGATTTGTCCCAAAATCAGCAAGTTTTTGCAGACCTTGATCTTGAAATCAAGCAAATGTGTACCAATAAAGAGTGATGACACACACTATGAAGTTAGATCATTGGATGGAACAAGATATGCTATTGATTTGGAGAATCATACATGTGCATGCAGGAAATGGGATGTCTCTGGAATCCCATGTAAACATGCATCAGTGCAATCTGTGCCCAAGGACATGAGCCAGAGCACTATGTCCATGAATGCTATCATGTCTCCACTTACAGTTTTGTTTATGGTGAAGCAATTATGCCAATGGATGGCCCTGTAATGTGGGATAAAACAGGATACATCCCACCTTGTCCACCAAACTTTGGGAGGAGGCCTGGAAGGCCCAAAAGGGCAAGAAGGATGGACCAAGATGAGAAAGCAAGTAGGGGGAAGACTCAGGGACAAACTCAAAGGATGAAGAGACAAAGCTACCAAGTCACATGCAAGTTCTGTGGACAGCCAGGACATAACAAGAAAGGATGCAAATCAAGGAAGGATTTAGAGGAGGTTTATGGTACTGAAGAAGTTGAGAAGTTGATTGCTGATTGGGTTGCAAGTGCTGAGAATGCTATGGGAGTACAACCTGATGTGGTATCCCAAAATGACAAAGAAGCCCCTCCCTGTACACAATCCCAACCAAGTCAGACATCAAATCCAAACCAGACAGTAAGTTGTTCACTTATTATTTATTTTTCTATTAGTATGTTTTCTGATCTTTATTAGTTGTAGTTCACTTAATAATAATGTGATTTGGTCTTTTTGCAGGCAAGGAAAAAGAAATTGAAGGCTCCAAAAAACAAGTTTTTCTTACAGCATAATGCAGCAGGACCTAGTTCTAGTTAAGATATTGATTGTGCTAATATAACTCGTCTTTTTTGTGTCAATGTTAGATGACAAACTATGTGTTATCACTATTTTGCGGCTGTAACTGGTTAATGGATATATCCAAGAACATGTTGATGTTGGGTGGTCTTTGTTTATGCAAAATGATGGTTACAATGCTACTTTGTTTAACGAAGGCTGTTCTTCATGGATTACAATGCTAATTTGTTTAAAATGATGGTTACAATGCTAATGTGTTGGTTTTGTGGTTGTTTAATGTCCTTACGCTTATGTGTTGTTTTTTGTTGTTGTTTAATGGACTTGTTCAGATGTAAATGAAGATGTTCGTTATTAAATCAAGCAACTGGATTGTTGTCAACATCAAAGCCATTTCATATAACCAAAATGATGTTGTACAATACTTTTGCAGATATTACACAAACCTCCCTTGCAAATTTCGAAATTCTTACACAAACGCCCCCTACTACATGCAAAGCATCTACTTATTCAACACACTCAAAACAACAACTTAAAAAAGAAAGGAATCCAAGAACAAAGAAGAAGCACAGTCAACATCTTATTCTTCTTTTGGATTCTTGCAAATTCAACTTCAAATTTCTTCACTTCGATCTTCATCTCTTCGAGGTCAGCCATCTCTAGCTCCATGGCATTAAGTCTTCTAATCAGGCCCGGAATAAGAGTTTTGGATCTTGCACACATGGGTGGGTCAAGTCATACGAAGTGCCGGCATGTGGCCATCTCACAAGTGAAGAACCTTCTTACCGGATTCTCATTCGTCCATGAAGTCGTCATTGCAACATTTATCCCGCACCTATACAGGCCGCCTCTATCTCCCATTTCTTACAGACCCAATGTTGGAGAAAAATGATAGAAATGAAGCTGGAATGGTGACTGCCATAGGGTATATAATATATATGTGTAACAATGATATATTTCCCTCCAAAATAAGCCCTCACGTGTGTGTTTTGCCTCCAAAATACCCTTCTAAAGGAGATTAACAGCGTTAGGGGCAAATGTGTAGTTTTTTGGTGTTTGGGACCAAATATGTCAGAAATTTAAAGGTTTGGGGTCACAGAAAAGGTTTGGGGCGAAAAAAAATTGGCCCAATAAACTGTGGGACAAAAAATGCAATTTTCTCAATGTTTAAAATACAGAGAACTCCAAACCTTTTCAATTTGTATTTTGCATTTAAAGTGAAAAATATATTTGTTCCAATTTATTTTGTATAGAACTAATTTTCAATTTCTTGAATATTCCTTTATTTTTAATTCCTTGTATTCACAAATTATTCTCATTATATAGGGTGCAATAACTCTAAAATAATTTTCGTGATAAACCTGCACAAACACCAAAATGTTTTCTTCGACGACTGCGCATTTTCTTTGCGACCAAAGGTAGTCCAAAAATCATGAAAATTAGAGATATGGTAGAGTATGCATGAATAAATACCTGCAAGAAATTAGAAAATGAATATAAAAAAATCATTACAAATGGGATAAATACGTTGATTTGATTGGAATAATTTTTTTGACTCAGCCAAAGATACATAAAGATTGAAAAACAACGGGACCGATAATAAAAGGTTTCGAATAATAATTTATGGATATAAATACGATGATACGGACACGACACTATATGAATACGATGACAAATATTTTTTTGGATTTGCCATGTGAAAAGTATCCGACGCTACACAATACGATGAAATGATATTGTAGAAGCATAAAATTTATGCCCAATTAAAATGTGACATGTGGAAATAAATATATAATAAATATCAAAAATAAAAAATTTTCTATTTTAATTTTAGGAATTTAAATAAATAATATTCCTAGAATTAAATAGTTAATTAATTGATATTTTAATATATATTAAATGTGTCAAAATTCGAAATTTGGCAATAAAATCATATCTTTCGATTTATGGAAGAAGATTACAAAATTGACGAGTACCAATCAGAACGAAGTCTTTTCTCGGCGATTATGGAAAGATTTGCCTCCCCTACACCTATAAATAGAGGCATTCTCCAAGCCAAAAATCACAACGCTCACAACTCGGAGATACGAAAGAGCAAGCAAGAAAGCAAGGAGAAAGAAGTTCTTCGGCGTTCTTCAGCATCTTCAACGGTGTTCTTCGTAAAAGTCAGCATCAACGGCGTTCGATCCTACATGAAAGCATCGACGTAGCGTTCCGGTGCTGCCTCTCCTCAACGAAATCAAGTCAAATTCAAGTTGATCGAAGCAAGATTCAAGGCGTTCTTCACGTTCTTCGCAGAGATCAACAAATCAAAGCGTTCGATCTGCAACAAGACGTCAAGTCTGCGAATCCGGCGTTTTTCCCAAATCAACTCGAAGGTGCTTCAAGCGTGTTCTTCGGTGTTCTTCAGGAAAGTGAACGAATTGAGGCGTTCAATCCGCAATCGAAGCATCAAATCTAGATTTCGGCGTTGCTCCTCAACAAATCCAAATCAAATTCAAGTCAACATCCAAGGTGTTCATCGGCGTGTTCTTCGGCGTTCACCAAAATCAATGCGTTTAATTCGCGATTAAGCCGAAAGACCCGCAATTAACGTTTTCAGAAGCAAATCAAATTCAACGGAAGATCAAAGCTCCAAAGTCAACAAAGGCGTTTCAAACTTTCCGAATTTAAGCAAATCTTGTAGGACGAATCAGAGGAATAAATTAGAGATTGTACCCACTTCGATTGAATAAATCAATAAAAATTCATTTGTGATTATTTTCTTTTGTTTAACACGGAAATTGAGTTACAAATTTTGGCACGCCCAGTGGGACCTCTCTACCTCTTATCTCTTCCTACTCAACAAATTTGAAGCATCAAATGGCTAACAGCAAGCTCGTCGATCTCGAGGCCATCATCTCCAAACTTGTTACCGAAAGCTTCGTTGTAACAAGAAGTATGTCTAAGAGGGGGCAGACGTCTTCCGGGAAAGCTCGATCCCTCCAAAGCGACAGGAAGAACGCGCGACTTCTCACCTACGAAAGTGAAGGCGAAGAAGATGACTCGGCCTCGTCCACTCCCCGTTCTAGCTCTTCAAGTTTTGCACCCGCCATGACGACAAGTGCAACAACTCTAGAAGAACAACTTGCGAATCTGGCAAAGGTCATCGAGGGACTCTCCAAGCATGTTCAAGAGCAAGTTTCTCGTATTACAAAATTGATGGACAAGGTTGACAGTGACAACGCTAGCCAAGTGAAGGGGAAGCACTTTGATGAGCAAGAAGAATCTAAAACTCCTGCGAAAGCTCAATCAAGCGGAATTGAGAAGCCTTCAGCTAAAGAATTTCAAGTTTCATCGGACGGACTTATCCCGGTGGACCAATTGAAAGAGTTCATCATGGGAACAATCAAAGATAAGATCGAGGGAGGCTCCAAAACATCCTTGGTCTACTCCAAGCCCTACACCCAAAGAATCGATAACTTAAAGATGTCAATCGGTTATCAACCTCCCAAATTTCAACAGTTCGAGGGCAAAGGCAATCCTAAGCAACACGTAGCTCACTTCATCGAGACGTGCAACAATGCCGGAACTTACGGAGATCACCTAGTCATGCAGTTCGTTCGATCTCTAAAGGGAAACGCCTTCGATTGGTACACAGACTTAGAGTCGGACTCGATCGATAGTTGGGGACAACTTGAGCACGAATTCCTCAACCACTTCTACAACACTCGTCGGACAATTAGCATGATCAAACTCACCAACTCCTGATAATGGAAAGAAGAGCCAGTCGTCGACTACATCAATCGGTGGAGAACCATAGTCTAAATTGCAAAGATCGACTATCAGAGGCTTCAGCAATTGAAATGTGTATTCAAGGGATGCATTGGGGTCTCCGCTACATTCTCCAAGGAATTCAGCCTAAGTCGTTCGAAGAGCTTGCTACTTGGGCACATGATATGGAGTTGAGCATGATCGCCACCGGAATCGAAAGACCGCCCCGTCCAAGAGTTTCGCAGACCAAGGGAAAAGAAAGAATTCAAGAAAGGGGGCAAACCCTTCACCAAACCTCAAACCAAGGAATCTATGGCGGTGAACGCGATTCTTGTCAAATTCTGGCCTAAGACGAACGATAAGGTGGACGAAAGAAAGGAGGTCCCCCAAGAGAGAACGTTTAGAAAATTATCCTTAGCAGAGATACAAGCTAAGCAATATCCGTTCAAGGACTCTGATGTCTTTGGAATTTTCAATGACCTGCTCAAGGCGAACCTTATTGAATTACCCGAGATGAAGAGGCCCAACGAAGCCAAAAAAACACAACTCTCACAACTCGGAGTACGAAGGAGTAAGCTACAAAGCAAGGAGAAAGAAGTTCTTCGGCGTTCTTCAGCATCCTCGGCGTTCTTCAGCATCTTTAACGGCGTTCTTTGCAAAAGTCAGCATCAACGGCGTTCGATCCGACATGAAAGCATCAAAGTAGCGTTCCGATGTTCCCTCTCCTCAACGAAATCAAGTCAAATTCAAGTTGATCGAAGCAAGATTCAAGGGGTTCTTCACGTTCTTCGTAAAGATCAATAAATTGAAGCGTTCGATCCGCAACAAGACGTTAAGTCCGCGAATCCGGTGTTTTTCCCAAATCAACTCGAAGGTGATTCAAGCGTGTTCTTTGGCGTTCTTCGGGAAAGTCAACGAATTGAGGCGTTCAATCCGCAATCGAAGCATCAAATCCAGATTTCGGCGTTGCTCCTCAACAAATCCAAATCAAATTCAAGTCAACATCAAAGGTGTTCATCGACGTTCACCAAAATCAAGGCGTTTAATTCGCGATTAAGTCGAAAGACCCGCAATTAATGTTTTCAGAAGTAAATCAAATTCAATGGAAGATCGAAGCTCCAAAGTCAACAAAGGCGTTTCAAACCTTCCGAATTTAAGCAAATCTTGTAGGAAGAATCAGAGGAATAAATTAGAGATTGTACCCACTTCGATTGAATAAATAAAAAAAAATCATTTTTGATTATTTTCTTGTGTTTAACACGAAAATTGAGTTACACAAAAAGACTGACGATCCAAAATATTACAAGTATCATCGTCTGCTCGGACACCCAATCCATGATTGCTTCATATTCAAGGATAAGGTGATGCAGTTGGCACGATAAGGAATGATCACGCTTCAAGATGTTAGCGCAACGTCAAACGCTATAACAACTTCGACTTGCCTGATGATAAGTGAAGAAGAAGTTCCCAAGCAAACTCACTCCAGAGGCGATGAATGCATGGAAGCCATGACCTTCTCAGACAAAGATTTGCTACTTGGTTCAAAGCTTCACAACAGACCACTGTTTGTGACAGGTTATACTCACGAACAAAAGGTGAATAGAATGCTCGTCGATGGAGGCTCCACAGTCAATATCTTACCTTTGAGAGTGATGAACGAGTTAGGAATTTTGAAGCATGAACTAGCAAACATCCGTCTGATAATCCAAGGCTTCAATCAGGGAGGACAAAGAGCTCTCGGCATCATTCGACTAAAACTGTTGATAGAAGACATGATGTCAAGCGCGCTGTTTCATGTCGTAGATGCCAAAACTTCATACAACATACTTCTAGAATGACCCTGGTTACATGAAAATGGCGTTGTCCCATCTACTTGGCATCAATGTTTCAAGTACTGCCTGGAGGGTGTGATAAAGAAGGTTCTTGGAGATAGCAAACCTTTCACTGAGGCAGAAGCCCACTTTGCCGAGGCAAAGTACTACCGCGAGGAAGTGGAAGAAAGCAAAGGAAAAGAAGATTCTTATCCACGAGATGATTGTAAAGGTGAAAGCAAAGTCGAAGCCTCAACTTTGATCGGTTGCCAAGGAAAGGGTGGATCTTCACCTACAAAGTCTGAGGCACTGGAAGGACTGACATTGCCCCTCACCAAGCTAGACGTTGTGAAACCTCCTTCTCCACCACTCAATGGATTCGTTCGTCCGACTTAAGGAAGTAAAACAGAGCACGGAGAAGCGACCAAACTCCAAAATGCAAAGGAGTACAATCCCAAAACATACAAACTCGTCCTCAAAGCAGGGTACAACCCACAAGATAAGTCTAAGTTAGGAAAACTCATTCCAACAGCTAAGGCCAATGAAATAAAGTCGAGGTCGTCAAAAGAAGATGGCAATGTCACTCTAAACTCGCGAGAAGGACTCGGGTTTAATTAGCAAGAACCTGTTCGGATCTCCATAAATAGAGCAACTAATAACTATATCTGAAGAACTCTCATCGACTGAAGACACTTTTGAGGAGAATGGAAGAAAGATTCGACGAAAATCTGTCTTTGATAGGCTCAGTCCGCCCAAAGGAGCCAAAGCTAGTCACTGGTTTAGAAGATGAAAGGCACGACGCTTCCCAAAGCTTCAAAGTGCAGTTTCAACTCGTATGAAATGGTGCACCAATTTGATTGTCTCATGCGACAAGATGCTGAAAGCTAGTGTTAGGAATAGTGCCCTAAAAGCCGATTGTATATCCGTTTTGTACTTTTCCTTATTATAATCACAGACAATCTTTGAATAAAATAACGAATTAAGGCAACACTTCTTTATATGCTCTTGTTTGGTATGCGTTTACTTTATTTGTGCATGTATGAGAACTTCCCTAATCCTGATGACTTTAGGACTCTACCATTTAGGTGAAATGGTTCATGAAACGAGTCTTATATCACATAAGTCATGATTAGTAAAATACTCCAAGCCGATGAGTCCTACAGGCAGTGGGAGTGTCAACCTGACTCCTCTAAGGTTTGCTTGTGGGATCACGCCCTTAAGAAGGACCACCTTATTTCATGGAGGTGCAAAGTGTATTGTTGATACGTGCGTGATACATGAGGGTGCTTACTTCCATAAGTAAGTTCACTGAGGTGCCCCGTGTGAGAAGATTCCTAAATGGGAAAGGAAGTTTCTATTTCAGGAAATGGAAACTTCCAGATTAGGAAATATCTCATGAGTCATTGATGTGATTAATTGATCCTTAGACTTGAGGTTCCATGTCACTTTATGAGTTAACTCTGTAGTCTTAGGTATAAGCTTTAAAGGCTGTCTCCTTAGACAACTGATTCAAGGCTTATGCTGGGGCTGCACAAGTGACTCATGAAAGCGAATGAGAATCAAGAAAGGACCTACACTTGCATTTGCAAGGTGATCTCTTATTGTGTAAGTCATTCATATGTCATATGGAGTCCTTGGCCAAGGCAGTAGATCAAGACATCAAGAAAAGGGTTTCTTGGATTGAGATCAAATGGATATGAAATGCACTTAGCTTTAAGACCAGCTTATTAGGGTTCTGATTATTCCCTTACCCTAGATCATGGTTGAGAGATAGTAAGTAGGAGGATTGTATCTCACATGAATCAATGACTTAAAGGTTCTGTCGAATCGAGACATTCCAATTCAGTTAGGGGTTAAACACCTGTTGCTAGACTATGGTCGTTTAATCTGTGGACTGATTAATTAATTAGTGAATTAATTAATTAGGGTCACTGCTAATTGAATTGAGAACCTAGAAGGTCACACACAACAACTTGGTTACATGGGTTAAGGCTTTAAAATGATTGAACGAGTTAATCGAGCCAAGAGGGTTCCACACGTGTGAAACCACACGTGTGGGTCACGTGACTAGACACGTGTCCTTAGGACACGTGTGCCACACGTGTATAATTATTTGTACATTAAATAATTAATGTGTTAATTATTTAATAGACTTTGGTTTAATTTTGAATTAAAAAGAAAGTCTTATTTTGGAGAAATTAATTAATTAGATAAAATAAGTTATTTATTTATTAATAAATAAAGTATAAAATTATCCAAAAAGGGTTTTGGATATTTTAGCTCTTTTAAAAGTTGATTTGAATTAGAATTCAAAGTCAAAGTTCAAAATTACTTGATGATCAAGTAATAGGAGAGAGGGACCAAAATCCTTAGCCCATAAGGACTAGGGATTTTGGCCGCCCCTCCCTTTCCTATATATAGGGGAGCTCGAGCTCTCCTTAGAGGGTGATAGAATTCTTTTGGTTCATGTGTTGAACACCATCCTTTCTCCAAGATAAAATAAACTCTAGGTTAAGCCTAAACACTAACTAGAGAACTAGCATCCTTACTAGTTAGAATGTAGTCGAGTTTGTGGACTATCTCTAGAGAGCTTCAAGTTAGAAGTTTTAAAGATTCGAGCTTTACCAAGGAGAGGGGATCAAGCTGTGAGAAGAGCGTTCTTGGGTGGCTTGAAACGCTTCAAGAAAGATTATTGAAAAGTAAGTTTCTAATCTCTACGAATTTGGATTCACGATTGCTAGTCTAAGATCCTTTTGTTGGAAAATTTTTAATTTTCTGCTGCTTTTTGATTCCTGTTTTCCAACATATAGATCTTTGAAAAACAGTGGGAGCTGCATTAGATTAAAGACCTTATCTTTTGTATATCGTTATAATTCAGCATGCTCACTAGTTCTCTGTTTTACCATTTAGGTCGTAGATTATGTGATTCTCTACTTGTTTTGAAATGGCAACCAAAAACCCTCTTGTATCGATCCTCGAGTCAAACAAGTTGACTGGTCCCAACTATTCTGATTGGCTGAGGAATCTAAAAATCATTTTAGATTCTGAGAAGAGAACTTATGTTCTCTTCGAAGGGGAGCCTAGTCCCGAAGGGGAAGCTCCCACTCGGGCCGAGCGGGATGCGATCCAGAAGTGGAAGCATGATAATCTTCAAGCCCGTTGCCTTATGTTGGCTAACATGTCTCCGAACTTGCAAAGGCAACATGAGGCCATGGAATTTGCTTGGGAGATTTACGACCACTTAGAGCAACTTTACCGCCCTCATGAACGTGTTACAAGGTATACCACTTCAAAGGAATTGTTCCACTTGAGAATGAGAGAAGGTTCAAGTGTCCATGAATATGGACTCAAGATTCTCGCCCTTACTGAGAAACTTGCTTCCATGGACATGCCACTGAAAGATGAGCTTTCAGTGGACTTGTTGCTAGCCTTGCTCCCACCATTATTCAACCCATTTATCCTTAACTTCAATATGAATCATGCTGGAGCTACTGTAGCTGAGCTGATTAGTCAACTTGTGACTGTTGAAAGCACGATCAAGAAGGACAATAAGGTTCTGATGGTGAATGTTCCATCTTCCTCTTCTGGGCCTTCTAAAGGTAAGGGCAAGAAAGCCCATAAGAAGAAGAAGAAACCCCTTAGGTCCACTGGTGGCGTTTCGAAGGGGAAGGCCCAAAAGAAGAAGCGTGATCAGAAAGAGGATGTTTGCTTCCATTGTGGCAAAGCGGGACATTAGAGGAGAAACTGCCCAGAGTACAAGGCTACTCTAAAGAAAGGTATGCTTCTCGTTGAAATATATCTTTCTAATAATTCTAGTTCTTGGGTACTTGATACCGGTTGTGGAGCTCATATTTGTAATGATGTACAGATGTTAAATGAAGTCCAACAACTCAGAGAAGGAGAATGTGTCTTGAAGATCGGCGATGGCTCAAATGTTGAAGATCGAGCTTTAGGCACAATTAGATTAGATTTAGGTAGTTTTGAGTTAGTTTTAAATAAAGTCCTTTATGTACCGAGCATTCTTCGTAATATAATTTCAGTTCCAATTTTAGATTGTGAAGGTTATGAAACTTATATTAAGAATGGTAAATACTTTATCAAACGGAACAACTCTTCCATTCACATCGGTACTCTAAGTAATGGACTTTATCTAACTCAGAATATCAATATTATGAATATACAACGAGAAACTAAGCGTAAGAGAGATGACAAAGTTTCAGCTCCCTTATGACACGCTAGATTAGGACACATTTCTAAGAACAGAATTAGCAAGATAAACACTTTAGGATCATTCTCTGAAAATGATCTCAAAGAGTTAACTTCTTGCGAGTCCTGTCTCAAAGGAAAGATGTCCAAAGTTCCTTTTAAGGAACTGTGGAACGTGCCACTAAGGTCTTGGATTTGATCCATTCTGATGTTTGTGAACCGCTTAGTGTAAGCACTAAAAACAATCATCAGTATTTCATAACCTTTACCGATGACTTCAGTCGGTATGGTTATGTATACTTAATGAAGTACAAATCTGAAGCTTTTGAGAAATTTCTAGAATTTAAAAAGGAGGCTGGGAACCAAACTAGTCACAAGATCAAAGCACTTCGATCTGATCGATGAGGCGAGTATCTTAGTGAAGAATTCCTTAATCATCTCAAAGATAATGGGATTATCTCTCAGTGGACACCTCCGGGAACTCCTCAACTAAATGGAGTTTCTGAGAGAAGGAATCGAACTCTACTTGATATGGTTCGTTCCATGATGAGTTTCACTGACTTACCACCTTCTTTCTGGGGTTATACCCTAGAAAGTGCAGCAAAGATTTTGAATCTAGTTCCCTCTAAGTCAGTCCCTAAAACACCCTATGAAATGTGGCATGGTAAAATCCCTAGTTATTCTTACTTGAAAATTTGGGGTTGTCCTGCTTACGTGAAGAGGACAGTGGGAGATAAGTTAGAATCTCGTTCGAATTTATGCTACTTTGTAGGTTATCCTAAGGAATCCATAGGATACTACTTCTATGATCAATCTGAGCAAAAGGTGTTGGTTTCCAGAAATACCACTTTTCTTGAGGAACCGTTCCTTAAAGAAAAGAAAGGCAAGATCATAGAATTAGAGGAAGTACAAAGTGACCCCACGCCACCCACTGAAGAAACGTCCCCTTCTGACCAACCACAACCAATCACAAATTTCGATACACATGCAAATCCTCCTCTAAGGCGTTCTGAATGCACTCCTAGACAGTCGGAGAGATGGTATGGATTCTTCCATGAAATCTCTCAAAAGGATAATGATCCTTTAACATATGAGGAGACACTTTCAGATTCTGACTCTGAACAGTGGATAGAAGCCATGAAATCCGAAATGGATTCCATGAACTCCAACCAAGTTTGGACCTTGGTAGATTTACCTGATGGGGTCAAACCCATAGGTTGCAAATGGATCTTTAAGAGAAAACTTGGAATTGATGGAAGCATTGTAGCCTACAAAGCAAAACTAGTTGCAAAAGGATTCACTCAAAGACCCGGCGTGGACTTTGATGAAACCTTTTTACCAGTTGCAATGCAAAAGTCTATTCGGATCATGCTTGCCATTACGGCATATTATGACTATGAGATATGGCAAATGGATGTGAAAACTGCCTTTCTCAATGGTGACATTGATAAATACATTTATATAGAGTAACCCATAGGTTTCACATTCAGTGGGAGTGAGCAAAAGGTTTGCGAACTCCAAAGATCAATCTATGGATTGAAACAGGTTTCTAGGAATTGGAACATTCGATTTGATGAATCAGTCAAAGCGTTTGGCTTCATTCAAATTTCGAATGAATCATGTGTGTATAGAAAGGAATTGGAGACCTCAGTGAAATTCTTAGTACTTTATGTTGATGACATCCTTCTTATTGGGAATTCGAAGGATGACATGAAAGTGACTAAGTTATGGTTATCGAACCAATTCGAGATGAAAGATCTTGGTAATGCGTCCTATATCCTTAGAATTAAAATCAATCGAGATAGATCTAGAAGGTTAATAGGACTATCACAGTCGATGTACATTGACAAAGTATTGAAGAGATTCAATATGGAGTCAGCTAAGGTTAAGAACCTTCCTCTGAGTGTAGGAACATGTCTTTCTAAGAAGATGTGCCCTGAGACTAACCTTGAGAAGGAAAGAATGACTCATACACCTTATGCATCAGCAATAGGTAGCATAATGTATGCAATGTTTTGTACTCGACCGGATGTGGCTTATGCACTTAGTGTAACAAGTCGTTTCCAATCTGACCCTGGAGATGGTCACTGGGCTGCCGTGAAGAATATTCTTAAGTACTTGAAAAGTACTAAAGATTTATTCTTAGTTTACGGAGGTCAGAAAGATCTTACTATCGAAGGATACTACGATGCAAGCTTTGCATCTGACATAGATGATTTTAAGTCAATGTCAGGATACATTTTCTGCCTAAACGGCGGAGCAGTGAGTTGGAAGAGTTCCAAGCAAACGACCACTGCAGATTCGGCCACTGAGGCCGAATACTTAGCTGCAAATGATGCAGCTAAGGAAGATGTTTGGATTAGAAACCTCATTAAAGAGTTGAATGTTGTTCCTAGCATGAAAGACCTCATTATTGTGTTTTGTGACAAGACTGGGGCGGTTGCTCAGGCGAGAGAACCAAGATCTCACCAACGGACCAAGCACATTATGAGAAAATATCACCTAATCCGTGATATTACCAAAAGAGGAGATTTGCAAATTGAGAGGGTCGCATCAGCAGAGAACGTGACAGATCCACTTACTAAACCCCTTAGTCGAGAAGCTTTCCAAGGTCATCTTCAGAATATGGGACTTAGAATAGCTTTAGAATGGCTTTGATGGGCAAGTGGGAGATTGTTAGGAATAGTGCCCTAAAAGCCGATTGTATATCCGCTTTGTACTTTTCCTTATTGTAATCACAGACAATCTTTGAATAAAATAACGAATTGAGGCAACACTTCTTTAAATGCTCTTGTTTGGTATGTGTTTACTTTAGTTGTGCATGTATGAGAACTCCCCTAATCCTGATGACTTTAGGACTCTACCATTTAGGTGAAATGGTTCATGAAACGAGCCCTATATCACATAAGTCATGATTAGTAAAATACTCCAAGCCAATGAGTCCTACAGACAGGGGGAGTGTCAACCTGACTCCTCTAAGGCTTGCTTGTGGGACCACGCCCTTAAGAAGGACCACCTTGTTTCATGGAGGTGCAAACTGTATAGTGGATACGTGCATGATACATGAGGGTGCTTACTTCCATAAGTAAGTGCCCCGTGTGAGAAGATTCCTAAATGGTAAAGGAAGTTTCTATTTCAGGAAATGGAAACTTCCAGATTAGGAAATATCTCACGAGTCATTGATGTGATTAATTGATCCTTAGACTTGAGGTTCCATGTCACTTTATGAGTTAACTCTGTAGTCTTATGTATAAGCTTTAAAGGGTGTCTCCTTAGACAACTGATTCAAGGCTTATGCTGGGGCTGCACAAGTGACTCATGAAAGTGAATGAGAATCAAGAAAGGACCTACACTTGCATTTTCAAGGTGATCTCTTATTGTGTAAGTCATTCATATACCATATAGAGTCCTTGGCCAAGGCAGTAGATCAAGACATCAAGAAAAGGGTTTCTTGGATTGATATCAAATGGATATGAAATGCACTTAGCTTTAAGACCAGATTATTAGGGTTCTGATTATTCCCTTACCCTAGATCATGGTTGAGAGATAGTAAGTAGGAGGATTGTATCTCACATGAATCAATGACTTAAAGGTTCTGTCGAATCGAGACATTCCAATTCAGCTAGGAGTTAAACACCTGTTGCTAGACTATGGTCGTTTAATCTGTGGACTGATTAATTAATTAGTGAATTAATTAATTAGGGTCACTGCTAGAAGGTCACACACAACAACTTGGTTACATGAGTTAAGGCTTTAAAATGATTAAACGAGTTAATCGAGCCAAGAGGGTTCCACACGTGTGAAACCACATGTGTGGCTCACGTGAGTGGCACGTGTCCTTGGGACACGTGTCTCACACGTGTGTAAATATATGTGTATATTTATTTATGTGTTAAATAATTAATGTGATTAATTATTTAATAGACTTTGGTTTAATTTTGAATTAAAAAAGAAAGTCTTATTTTGGAGAAATCAATTAATTATGAATTAATTAATTAGATAAAATAAGTTATTTATTTATTAATAAATAAAGTATAATATCCAAAAGGGTTTTGGATATTTTAGCTCTCTTAAAAGTTGATTTGAATTAGAATTCAAAGTCAAAGTTTGGAATTACTTGGTAATCAAGTAATTAGAAAGAGGGACCAAATCCTTAGTCCATAAGGAATAGGATTTCGGCCGCCCCTCCCTTACTTATATATAGGGGAGCTCGAGCTGCCCTTAGAGAGTGATTGAATTCTTTTGGTTCATGTGTTGAATACCATTCTTTCTCCAAGATAAAATAAACCCTAAGTTAAGCCTAAACTCTAACTAGAGAACTAGCATCCTTACTAGTTAGATTGTGATCAAGTTGGTGGACTATCTCTAGAGAGCTTCAAGTTAGAAGTTTTAAAGATTCGAGCTTTACCAAGGAGAGGGGATCAAGCCTCGAGAAGAGCGTTCTTGGGTGGCTTGAAACGCTTCAAGAAAGATTATTGAAAAGTAAGTTTCTAAACTCTACGAATTTGGATTCACGATTGCGAGTCTTAGATCCTTTTGTTGGAAAATTTTTAAATTTTCGCTGCTTTCTGATTCCTGTTTTCCAACAGCTAGGTGCGAGATGATAATCTTCACACGTGACAAGAGTAAAGACGAAGATGATAAAGAAAACGTAGCATCATCCTACCATATCACCTCGATCGAGGAAAATTCGGTTGAAGAGGATGTCGAAGATGCGCCACCCGAGTTTGAAGAAGGAGTTAAGGCGACCGTGGACGATCTCAAAGAAGTCAAATTAGGCAACGCCGACGATCTTTGCCTGATCTACATCAGCGCCTTATTGACCGATGATAAGGAGAAAGCCTATGTCGGACTCTTTCTCAAATTCAGGGACGTATTTGCATGCTCCTATAAAGAAATATCGGGACTAAACCCGAAAGTTGCAGTACACCATCTCTCTGTGAAGAAAGGCACTCGTCCCGTGAAACAAGCTTAGAGGCGATTCCGACCGGACTTAGTTCCCTTAATTGAAGTCGAGGTAAACAAGCTCATCGAAGTCGGGTTCATTCAAGAAGTGAAGTATCCCACGTGGATCTCTAGCATAGAGCCGGTGACGAAGAAAAATGGGCAGATTAGGGTATGTGTCAAATTTAGAGACCTAAATATCGTTTGCCCAAAGAATGATTTTCCACTGCCTATAACCGAGCTCATGATCGATGCTACTGTGGGCCACGAAGCTCTTTCCTTCATGGACGACTCATTCGGGATATAATCAAATACGAATGGCACCCGAAGATGAAGAATTAACCGCGTTTCGCACCCTTAAAGGAATATACTGCTACAAAGTGATGTCTTTCGGCTTGAAGAATGTAGGTGCCACGTATCAAAGGGCGATGCAGAAAATCTTCGATGATTTAATTCACAAGAATATCGAATGCTACGTGGACGACGTGGTGGTAAAGTCCAATAGGCGAGAAGATCATCTACAAGACTTAAGGAAGATCTTCGAACGATTAAGAAGGTACCAACTCCGGATGAATCCGCTCAAGTGTGCTTTCGGAGTTTCGTCAGGGAAATTCCTCGGGTTCATCGTCCGCCATCGAGGCATTGAAATCGAACAAGCAAACATAGACGCGATCTTAAAAATGTCGCCACCCCAAGATATCCACGACTTAAAGAGTTTGCAAGGAAAGTTGGCTTATATCCGAAGATTCATCTCAAATCTGGCCGGTCAGTGTCAACCATTCAGTCGGCTTATGAAGAAAGGTGTTCCCTTCGAATGGGATGAAGCGTGCCACAAAGCCTTCGAGAGCATAAAGGCATACCTGATGAAGCCACCTGTCCTAGTTGCACCTACTCCGGGACGGCCATTGATTCTCTACATTGCAGTTTAAGAATGATCTGTTGGTACCTTACTCGCCCAAGAAAACGACGAAGAAAAGGAAAGTTATTTGTAATATTTAAGTAGAACAACGATGCCGAACGAACTGAAGTATTCGCCCATCGAGAAGATATGTTTGGCCTTGATCTTTGCCATCCAAAAGCTGAAGCACTATTTCCAAGCACATATTGTACATCTCATCTCGAAGGCAAACCCCCTAAAATATGTCATGCCGAGGCCGGTACTCTCGGATAGACTTTCAAGATGGTTTCTCCAACTTCAGCAATTCGAAATCGTTTACATCCCCCAAAAGGCGGTGAAAGGACAAGTTATGGCTGACTTCTTGGCGGACCACCCTATACCCTATCTGATGACTTGCCTGATGAAGACGCGCTTCTAGTCGAGGTCACTCCTCCTTGGAAGATGTTTTTTTTTATGGAGCTTCACATAAAGAAGAAGCCGGCATCGGAGTCGTATTCATCACATCCGATGGAGAGGTTCTACCATATTCCTTCACCTTAACACAGAAGTGTTCCAATAACGTCGCTGAATATCAAGCTCTAATACTCGGGTTGAAAATGGCGGTCGACATGAAACAGTTGTACCTCAGAGTATATGGAGACTCGAAGTTAGTGGTCAACCAACTTGAAGTGTCATACGACGTCAAAAACCCTAAATTGATCCCTTATGTTAACTACGCTAAAATGCTGATAGGATGGCTCGGAGATGTGACGATTGAACACGTGCCCTGAAAAGAGAACAAGCTATCGGATGCGCTGGCGAAACTTGCTTCTACGTTGGCAATGCCGAAGAAGGAAACTCGAGTGTCGGTTTGCAAGAATTGGGTTATACCTCCAATCTTCGATGACGAAGACTTTGAAGAAGAAGAAAATCACGTGGTTGAAGTGATCGAAGTCGAAAAGGAGGATTGTCGACAGCCCCTGGTCGATTATCTCAAGTATGAAAAGTTACCCAATGATCCACGACAGAGAGTTGCTGTGCGACGGCGCTCAGCTCGATTTATCTACTTTAAAGATACACTCTACCGACGCTTATTTGATGGAGTTTTCTTGAGATGTTTGGGCGAAGACTATAACGCCCCGTATTTTCAAATTATTCAGGTACGCGCCCCACACGTGTGAGTTTGAGAGTTAGATTGTTAAACATGCTTAATTGAATTTGAGACTAAGTGGATTATGTGAATAATTGCCCAATTGCTTATGTGATCATTTTAATTGCAATTCCATTTCTTAACACATGCATGATTTATACATTTCATCTTATAACATATCTTCCTATATACATATGTATATCTATATACTTAAACTAATTTCTTGAGCATGTGGCATTAATATACATATATATATATATATATGTATATAGATGAGTGTGTGTATATATATATGTATATAGATGAGTGTGTGTATATTATATATATATAATATACACACACTCATCTATATACATATATATATATATATATATATATATAGATATATATTACATACTCATACACAAAAGCATATGCATTTATATAATATAATATACATAATATCTTTACTTTTACTTTATACATATATGTTATATATCTATACATACATTACATACATTATACAATGTATCATATATACACACACTCACACACTCACACATAGTAAATCTCTACCACACACACACTCCTCACATTCTCTTATCTCCATCGCTCACACACATTTGATCTCCAAGCAAGAAGAAGAAGAAGAAGAGAAGGGAGAACCAAGCATCCATTATCATCATCTTCATTATCTCATCATCATCCCATCCATCCTTCTTCATTTTCTTTAAGGTATGTATACATATATATGAATGTGTATACGAGTGAATGTTATGAATATGTTAGGGATTTTAATTCTAAGCTTGATAACTTGAATTCTTGGGTGTATATACATGAATACATGTTGATCTATGTTTGAGTCTTGAGTTATTAATGCAAGAAGGTGCATATGTATATGTGTGTATATATAGATGTATATATATGTTTGGGTTTGTGAATTAATGTGTTTGAATTTGCTCTAAACTTGCATTTGATGTTCCTACATGATATATTTGAGACTTATGCATGATATATGATTGTTTTGGAGCATTTTGGTTGAGTTTGCTTGGGGTTTTGATCCCTTTTCTTCCCTTCTCAAAGCAACCCCTATTTTGCACCTTTTTCCAGCCTTGGAAGGCTACCCGGGCGGGTACTTTTGTGCTTAAAAAGTACCCGGGCGGGTACTCTTGTCCAGAAGACTTCGGAACAGTTTTCCCCGGCCGGGGAACTTTTCTCTTGAACTTTACACAGCCGGGTACCCCCCATCTAAACTGCGATTGACCTGATTTTTGAACCCAGGGAAACCTTTTGAAGTCTAGAACAATCTCCAATTTGAATCATCCCAATATCTTCTGTCATTTGTGAGTTATGATCGTTTGAAAATTGTGTCGCCACTTCACTAGAACACTGCACTCACCCAACTTCGGACCCTCGCCATTTCCACATCGTTTTGAACCACGACTTGGGACATATATCATTTGAAATTCTATTTGTCTAGTTTCATTACCAACAAAAAAAACTCCATTCCAAATTCTAGAACGCAAGATATGCTCAATTCTTTACAACTTATACATTCCCGAAAACTGTCAGCTCTCACCAAAAGCTTGCTCAATCTATTTTCTTGCTTTCCTTCCACTCTCTCGGACACCGTATGTGACTTGAATGAATTTTATGCTTGATTAATTGATAATATGTGATATATTTTGATATGATTAAGGATTTTATATCGTGAATCCAATATGTTAACGTGACTTGAATGCATGAATGTTTAAATGACATATTTGAAGCTTTCTTGTGTCCTTTGCCTCTCTTATGTATTTTAAACTCATGAATGCTTATGATATGTTTTAATATGTATATTATGATTATGGTTTAAAGATTATGGATCGATTTGATACGGTTCATGAAAGATATGGAACATATGAACTTCAAACCTTCATTTATTGATTGAAATTGAATGAATTACTTGATTATATGACCTCATAGCATGATTCATGTTTTTATGCATCTCATATCATGTACATAACATGCTGTGCATCTATGTGGTTTCATATTGAGTCAATTCTCACGGGTACACATTATTCCTTCTCTTGTACAGATCGTTTCCAGGGAGGAGACTTCCGAATTGAATAGACACCCATACTAATCATGTCTCTTGTCTCATGGTATTCCAGGTGAGGGTGTTTTCGTTCTAGTTACGTATTGAACCCTACAACCTTATGTGACAAGTTTTGGCCAAAAACCTAATGTATATCTATATATTGTTTTCAAATGGAGTCATAGAGTAAATCTTTTCTCAAGGATTATGAAATGTATTAATTATATTATAAATGCATTATGTTTCTCATGAATTGAATGTTTTGGCGAGAGCATGTATTGAACACAGGCTCAGGGACTTAGTGTATGTGGCTATCCGGGGAGACATCGGGCTGACGGTGATCCCGTACATTAGTCCTACATTGATTACGACGAAATAGATCTCGTTAAGGAGTTTTTGACGAGGAAACGCTAACCGGGCTTTGAGGACTTATGAACCTTAATTGCCACATTGATATGTTCAGGTGGTCGGGCCTTGCAAACCCGTCCACCACCCGGAGGAAGAAGGTTGGAACTTATTTTCATGTTAGTGATTATGTTATTATTGTTAGGCACCGTGCGGGAAGGCCGGGACACAGATTGCCCGAACGATTATGGCTCATGTTATATGGCTTGCATGTATTATGATGTATTGCATGATCGCGTATTCAAAATATTAATTATATGTATCGTACACGGTCGGATATTGGTTGGAGATTATGCACGCTCACTCGTCGAGCCTTAATGTTTATTCAGGAATTATGAACTTAATGGAATTAATATGAATTAGTCGTAAAGACCGAGCATTTCTTGTCTATTTCTCGCCCTTCTCGGGAACTAGCTTTAAACAAAATTTTGCTCGGGATTTATGACTTGCATGTGCCTGTTTCTATCTATATGTATCGCTCCTGCTCACTCAGTCTTCTAGAGACTGACCCCTCTTTCCCGCTTTTCCAGATTCTTGCAGGTTTTGCTAGGCGGAAGTCGAGTCATAGCATTCTTGGTTGAGTCACACTTGTATACTCGAGTCACATTCTACATTGTTATGACTTAATTGTAATTCCTTTATGTATTTGGACCGGTGTGTTAATCATGATTTATTGTTGGATATTGATTCGGGATAAGTTGCATGTTTAGTTGAACCCGTTGTTAGGATGCATGTTGAATTTTAATTACCTTAGGATCATGTTATATGTTTGGACTATTATCGAAATTTGTGTATGGTATTGTTGCGGTTGGGCTTGTAGCCATTGTTGAAATTTATGTATTACATGTTATTGCTTCCGCATTGCACTCTTGGTTATTTCTGATTTAATTGGTACAGGGTTAGTTTCCGCCTAGCCAGGTTGATTTTATTTTTGTCTCCCTTCGCTATGAGTCCGGTTCATGCTTGGATCATCCTTTTCATGTGTGGACTAGACTTGTAGTGCGGGGTATGTGGTGCCTATCGTCCCGGGTGCCACATCCTTAAGTGGTATCAGAGCCCCAGGTTGCAAAACCGGGGTTTCTTGTGTCATGTCATGTCAAGTGTAGGTCGAACGGCTTAGGAACAACATGTCAAAGTGTGCACCGCATTGATCATGAGCATTGTTATTGAAATTTGACATGGAAAAATATATTATTAAATGTGTTTAACTTAAATTTTTTAATTTACGTGTTGCCTTTTGCATTAATACCTGTTTTTTTTGCTAAGTATGTGCCATATGCATTTGCTAACCGACATGCATTATATAGGAGCGGAGTTTTGAATTGTAGGATAGTGATACAACATCAAACCATGGCCATTTTCTAAGATTACAATAACTTGTCAACGTCTCTTCTTTCGGGTACGGATGAATGGAAGAAGGCTCCGGAGATTTAGAGAAATTCGGGTATTTGAGGGTCCCTATGACAAAGTTATGTGTTGGGAGTTCAAGCTCGAGATAGGGATTAAATCATGCGTGAAGTCGGGTATTGATAAAATAATTGTGTGGTGTGTGATGTCTGTAACCCACAAGATAAAAATACTTACCTACATCACAAACGGAGTTGAGCAACCGGGACCAAGAGGCTCGCTTAATTCGAGGGAAAAGAGAAGGAAACCCTGAAGACATCAAGATTCAAGGCTCTAATGTACGATCAAGTGAGGGAATTATAAGATGTTCACTTGGGGTCGAGTTAGTAGTACAAAGGATCCTTCGGTATAAATGATTGGAGAAAAAGAATCTCGAAGGTGTTAGAGTTGATGTTTGAGAAGCAAGCACCAGGGATCTTTGAAGGGATGTCTAAATAAATTTAAACCTTAGGTGATGATCGAAAGAAGATTAAAAATGGGAGTCTTCAAGGGAACTACATTATCAGAATTGAATGGCTAAAGCAAGATGGTTAGGGTTGAAATTAAGATCGGAAGCTAAACTCGGGGTAGAATATCTTAAAGTTAGAATAATAAATCATGAAGAAAGAAATAAGTTGGGATACTTTGGATATTAAAATAAAGCTCGGATTGGGTTGGAGATTGACTAATTTTGGATTCATGAAGGCAACAAGTAGAGGAACCAAGCAATAACGTAATCCACATAAATCTATAGGAAGTCAGGGTACCCGAACTGACGTTCAAGTCCGATAACCAGATCGAAGCGGAACAAATAAGATCATATAATCATGGAAGCCGAATTCATTCACCCTTATGAACTCACGAAGAATCAAATGAGGAGACTATGATCAGGGTAATGACTAGGGTGGAAATCCTACAAGTTGGGATCGAAATTTAGGGAGACTAGAGAGACCGATTTCGTGAATGTGAAGGGTTTGGGGTTTAATGACAACTTTGGATTTTGGGGTCTCACAAGAGGTACAAGGAAGTAAAAAGGATCTTGGAAATTGGTATTCGGGAGGATTGAGGTATCAAGATGTTCGGGTATAGAAGATTGGAATTAAACAACAAACACGGATCTTGGAAGCATGGATGGATGCAAGAAGAATTAAGGAAGTTAGAAGGCCGTGAGTAAGCAAGAAGTGGTCGATGAACTCGAGGTCAAAGGATCAATTTGTCAAGCTAAAAGCTTCCCTCTTCGGTGAACGGTACTTGCATTCATGGCACATGCATCATCCATCGTACTAAGTTATTTTAATTTCGTTTGTGTACATTTAATTGAAATAATTATCTAAATGTGATACATACTTTAATTGTGGAAAAAAAATGTGACATGCATCAAGCAATCTTACCCAACATGCATAGCTTAGTGTTTTCTTGATAGGGAGCCTTCGCTACTCCGCTCACCACATACCATCTCAAAACGAGTCGAATTTCAATCAAGAAAGGAAAAGAATCTTTGGTTGCAAAGAATAGAGCAAGTGTGATGGAGACTTTGAGGAGTCAAGATTGAATTGGAAGGTGATGTTGGGAAAATCGAGAATTTTGGGGTTTAAGCAAACGATGGGCCGAGTACAATAAACAAATAAAGAAATTCTTAAGGGGGAGAGCATGGCCAAGGAATAAATTTGAACTCTTGGTCGTGCTAAAGAAGTATTTCTAGTGGGAACTGCGGGAATGTAAGATTTAATAAGTCAAGGGACTCTACCAAAGTTATAAGGAATAAGTTGGCAAGTTTTGGCACTCGAAGAACGGCAAGGCTAAGATACCTAGAGCTTCAAGAAAATTGTTGAAAGAAACGAGCACTTGAGTGGATAAAGGTGCAAGTTTCAGGAAAATTTGGGAGTTGTGTCGATAAGGAGAAAAGGGGTGATCGATGGGAACAAATCCAAGTCATCGATCTCTCATGATGGTCGAGTACGAATTCAACCTCCCCAAGATTTAACAAGGGTTGAGTTTGTATTGCGAGTTTTGAGTACTAAGGTTATCGAAAGCATGAAGGACTATGAGAACGGTGGAGAAACTATCGGGTAAGAAAAGCTCGAGCGAATCAGCACATTCCGTGATGGCGAAGATGAGAGTCAATTCAACGGAGCATTAGAAGTGGAAGATCTACGAGGCAATACACCACATGAACAAGACAGGTTACCGGCTCGTCAGTTGTTTTCCATAATGAACCAGTGATACTTTTGGGATTTGAGATTAGGATTCAAGCTGTTCAAAGCCTAGATCTAGCATCCGAGAAGACTGAGTATAGTCCATGGTGAAGGATGAATAGATTGAATTAAGATCAAGTGCCCACTCGAGAAGGGAACTTCAGACAGTAGGGTTTATAAGGAAAGAAAAATTGATCATGGAGTAAAACTCGTATGGACTTTGAAGTGTAGAACAGTGGGCATTTTAAGGTATAATATTAAAGGTATAGAGATCTTCAAGAACAAATCGAGTGCTGATTTAGATCACTACCATGGAAGATTCCCGATCAACGGTGAATGGTACCTCAAGCATTCATGGCATATGCATACACGTAACTTGACCTTGAATAATTTCATGATGATAAATGCTTTGATCGTTTGTTGTATTAACTGTCGTTGTATATTGATAATTAACGCATTTGCTAATTCCAGCCAGCTTCTTGTATGATTGTTGCGTGAGTGTTATTTAATTGTTTCTCGTTGCTTGTTGAGAGACGGGGTTCTCTCGTAGCTTGTTTGAGAGACGGGGTTCTCTCGTAGCAATAGCTTGTTTGAGAGACGAGGTTCTCTCAAAGCTTGTTTGAGAGACGGGGCTCTCTCATTGTTGTTTGCTACTTGTTTACCTTACTCTAGTGCTAGTTTAGATTTTCGAGTGAGTAAGTTCCGGTGACGTAAGGGTCGTGGTTGAACAACAATTGAAGACCCTTTATTGCTTCAAGACCTTTTCCGAACTAATTCCTGACGGGGAGTTTCTAACCTGCGTGGGATGAACACGGGAGAGTTGCTTAAGAGTCCAGAACTCGAGGCGATGGACCTGAGGATATGTCCATTTTAAGGGGGAGAGGTTGTAACACCCCGTATTTTCAAATTATTCAGGTACGCGCGCCACACGCGTGAGTTTGCGAGTTAGATTGTTAAACATGCTTAATTGAATTTGAGACTAAGTGAATTATGTGAATAATTGCCTAATTGCTTATGTGATCATTTTAATTGCAATTCCATTTCTTAACACATGCATGATTTATACATTTCATCTTATAACATATCTTCCTAGATACATATGTATATCTATATACTTAAACTAATTTCTTGAGCAAGAGGCATTAATATATATATATATATATATATATATATATATATATATATATATATATATGCATTCATGTATATCTTCAAGAAACATGAACTAGATATATATATAATATACACACACTCATCTATATATATATATATATATATATGCATTCATGTATATCTTCAAGAAACATGAACTAGATATATATATAATATACACACACTCATCTATATATATATATATATATATATATATATATATATATATATATATATATATACACACTCATACACAAAAGCATATGCATTTATATAATATAATATACATAATATCTTTACTTTTACTTTATACATATATGTTATATATCTATACATACATTACATACATTATACAATGTATCATATATACACACACTCACACAAGAACACATAGTAAATCTCTACCACAGACACACTCATCACATTCTCTTATCTCCATCACTCACACACATTTGATCTCCAAACATGAACTAGATATATGATTGTTTTGGAGCATTTTGGTTGAGTTTGCTTGGGGTTTTGATTCCTTTTCTTCCCTACTCAAAGCAACCCCTATTTTGCACCTTTTTCCAGCCTTGGAAGGCTACCCGGGCGGGTACTTTTTGTGCTTAAAAAGTATCCGGGCGGGTACTCATGTCCAGAAGACTTCGGAACAGTTTTCCCCGGCCGGGGAACTTTTCTCTTGAACTTTACACAGCCGGGTGCCCCCCATCTAAACTGCGATTGACCTGATTTTTGAACCCAGGGAAACCTTTTGAAGTCTAGAACAATCTCCAATTTGAATCATCCCAATATCTTCTGTCATTTGTGAGTTATGATTGTTTGAAAATTATGTCGCCACTTCGCTGGAACACTGCACTCACCCAACTTCGGACCCTCGCCATTTCCACATCGTTTTGAACCACGAGTTGGGCTATATATCATTTGAAAGGTATATGTGTCTAGTTTCATTCTCAACAAACAAAACTCCATTCCAAATTCTAGAACGCAAGATATGCTCAATTCTTTACAGCTTATACATTCCCGAAGACGGTCAGCTCTCACTAAAAGCTTGCTCAATGTATTTTCTTGCTTTCCTTCCACTCTCTCGGACTCCGTATGTGACTTGAATGAATTTTATGCTTGATTAATTGATAATATGTGATATATTTTGATATGATTAAGGATTTTATGTCGTGAATCCAATATGTTAACGTGACTTGAATGCATGAATGTTTAAATGACAAGTTTGAAGCTTTCTTGTGTCCTTTGCCTCTCTTATGTATTTTAAACTCATGAATGATTATGATATGTTGTGATATATTTTAATATGCATATTATGGTTATGGTTTAAAGATTATGGCTCGATTTGATACGGTTCATGAAAGATATGGAATATATGAACTTCAAACTTTCATATATTGATTGAAATTGAATGAATTACTTGATTATATGACCTCATAGCATGATTCATGTTTTTATGCATCTCATATCATGTACATAACATGCTGTGCATCTATGTGGTTTCATATTGAGTCAATTCTCACGGGTACACATTATTCCTTCTCTTGCACAGTTCGTTTCCAGGGAGGAGACTTCCGAATTGAATATACACCCGTACTACTCATGTCTATTGTCTCGTGGTATTCCAGGTGAGGGTGTTTTCGTTCTAGTTACGTATTGAACCCTACAACCTTATGTGACAAGTTTTGGCCAAAAACCTAATGTATATCTATATAATGTTTTCAAATGGAGTCATCGAGTAAATCTTTTCTCAAGGATTATGAAATGTATTAATTATATTATAAATGTATTATGTTTCTCATGAATTGAATGTTTTGGCGAGAGCATGTATTGAACACAGGCCCAGGGACTTAGTGTATGTGGCTATCCGGGGAGGCATCGGGCCGATGGCGATCCCATACATTAGTCCCACATTAATTACGGCGAAACGGACCTCGTTAAGGAGTTTTTGACAAGGAAACGCTAACCGGGCTTTGAGGACTCATGAACCTCAATTGCCACATTGATATGTTTAGGTGGTCGGGCCTTGCAAACCCGTCCACCACCCGGAGGAAGAAGGTTGGAACTTATTTTCATGTTAATGATTATGCTATTATTGTTAGGCACCGTGCGGGAAGGCCGGGACACAGATTGCCCGAACGATTATGGCTCATGTTATATGGCTTGCATGTATTATGATGTATTGCATGATCGCGTATTCAAAATATTAATTATATATATTGTACACGGTCGGAGATTGGTTGGAGATTATGCACGCTCACTCGTCGAGCCTTAATGTTTATTCATGAATTATGAACTTAATGGAATTAATATGAATTAATCGTAATGATCGAGCATTTCTTGTCCTTTTCTCGTCCTTCTCGGGAACTACCTTGAAATAAAACTTTGCTCAGGATTTATGACTTGCATGTGCCTGTTTCTATCTATATGTATCGCTCCTGCTCACTCAGTCTTCTAGAGACTGACTCCTCTTTCCCGCTTTTCCAGATTCTTGCAGGCTTTGCTAGGCGGAAGTTGAGTCATAGCATTCTTGGTTGAGTCACACTTGCATACTCGATTCACATTCTACATTGTTATGACTTAATTGTAATTCCTTTATGTATTTGGACCGGTGTGTCAATCATGATTTATTGTTGGATATTGATTCGGGACAAGTTGCATGTTTAGTTGAACCCGTTGTTAGGATGCATGTTGAATTTTAATTACCTTACGATCATGTTATATGTTTGGACTATTATCGAAATTTATGTATGGTATTGTTGCGGGTTGGGCTTGTAGCCATTGTTGAAATTTATGTATTACATGTTATTGCTTCCGCATTGCACTCTTGGTTATTTCTGATTTAATTGGTACAGGGTTAGTTTCCGCCTAGCCAGGTTGACTTTATTTTTGTCTCCCGTTCGCTATGAGTCTGGTTCATGCTTGGATCATCCATTTCATGTGTGGACTAGACTTATAGTGCGGGGTATGTGGTGCCTATCGTCCCGGGTGCTACAAAAACGAAGCAAACCAAGCCATGGAAGAAGCACACTCCGGAGTCTGTGGTGCTCTTCAATCGGGCCCGAAGCTGCACTTTCGCATAAAGAGAATGAGATACTACTGGCCAACGATGGTGAAAGACTGCATGGAATACACACAACGATGTCAACCTTGCCAGTTTCACGCCAACTTCATTCACCAACCGGCTGAACCGTTGCATCCGACGGTTATCTCGTGGCCTTTTGATGTTTGGGGTTTGGATGTGGTAGGCCCCATAACGAAGTCTTCTGCTGGTCACCTTTACATTTTGGCTGCAACTGGTTACTTTTCTAAGTGGGCAGAAGCAGTTCCTCTAAAAGAAGTGAAGAAGGAGAATGTCGCCGACTTTATCCGGATAAACATCAAATACCACTATGGAGTGCCTCATTATATCATCACGGATAATGGAAAGCCATTTAGTAATAGCTTGATAGACAAACTCTGTCTGAAGTTCGGATTCAAGCAAAGGAAGTCTTCGATGCATAACGCCGCTACCAACGGTCTTGCTGAAGCTTTCAACAAAACTCTATGCAGTTTGCTGAACAAGGTGGTCTCCAAGTCAAAACGAAACTGGCATGAAAGGATTGGAGAAGCACTGTGGGCTTACCCAACCACCTATAGAACACCTACCTAAGCGACCCCTTATGCGTTGGTATACGGTATCGAAGCTGTTGTTCCTCGTGAACAACAAATTCCTTCGCTACGGATAGGGATTCAAGAAGATCTAACCCAAGATGAAAATGCTCGCCTACGACTGGAAGAGTTGGAGGCGCTCGATGAGAAGAGGTTGGAGGCTCAACAAAGGCTCGAGTGCTATCAAGCTCGTCTCTCCAGGTCATTCAACAAAAAGGTGAGAACTCGTTCGTTCCAAGTTGGGGATTTCGTACTTGTTGTGAGAAGGCCGATCATCACTACTCATCAAACGGGGAATAAGTTCACCTCCAAATGGGATGGTCCATATGTTGTGAAGGAAGTCTATACGAGCGGTGCTTACAGGTTGATCGCTGAAGATGGTCTGAGAATTGGTCCCATAAACGGGAAGTTCTTGAAATGCTACTATGCATAAGTTGAAGATTTCTCCTTGACGCACGAGCCTAAACTGAATGTCACTCCTGACCCGCATGAGTATAAACTGTGTACGGTACCCACCAATGGTAAAGCAAGTGGCTAAACTGCTAAGCTACTCCACTGATGGTGTTTCGTGTAGCTAAAACAGAAATTCCCCACTCTTGTTCAGGGTGGTTAAACTTTGAATACTCCTGGCCCGCATGAGTATAAACTGTGAACGGCCCCACCTGATCTTCTCAAAAGAAGTTTTCCGTTGAACTACGTTATGACTTGATCCCTTCACTGGGTACGTAGGCAACTTAAAACATTAACTAAGTTTAGTTAAGATTGTCCGTTGAGTAATGTGTGCTTGTTGAAAAAGTTATTCTTCAAGTTAAACAAATCAAAAGAAGTGCAAAGAAGTTATGGACTACTGAAACAAAAGAAAATGCATACGAGATTGGAATAAAGCAAATAGAGTCTTTATTAAATAATCTCAAACTTGATAAGGTTCATTAAACTAGACAATGAATCGAAGAAACGAAGAAAAGTAAAAGAATCCTAAACTATCAAGGGGAGGGGCTCAAATTCTTCAAGTCTTCCTTCGCCACCTTTAGAAGTGCTAGTGAATCTTCCACAGCTTTGAACGCCTTGAGGACAATGTTGTCATCCGATGGAGGAGTCTTCTCAAGGGTCTCGATCTCTTTGCTGATAGTCTGAACTAGCGATTGAGCATTCTGGTAAAAGAATTGATGCTGCCCAAATGGAAATGACAAATCTTCCTTCTCTTTCGTCAAGTTGGCAAGTTTCTTCATGACAGACTTCAACTTCTTCTCAGTTACCTTAACTTGATTCGCACCAGCTGCTTCATCGGCTTGGGCACCGGTGAGTCGATCCCTTGCTTCAGTCAATTGCTGAGAAAGCCAATCCTTCGAAGTCTCTCCAGAAGCTGCAGACCTTGCCTCATTATAAGTAGTTTCCTTGGCAAACAAAATTGCCAATGACTTTTCGATGGCAGAAACAAAAGGCTCATCAAAACCCTTAACATCATTAAACACCGATTGAACTTCGTCCTTAAGGGATGAAATAAAGTCAAGTGGAGTGCTCTCTATCTTCTGGAGAAGATTTCCCCACATCATCTTGATGAATTTCTGTTTCTGAGTGGCGAGAAATGTGGATGCTTGGAAAACTAAGATTGCGGGACGCTGAGGCGTTTGCTTTTCTTCGGATATCACAAGTGTTTTGGATTGCGCCTCTTCTTTAGAAATAAGACCTGTCTCTAAAAGAACCGGCCCGAGGATCGATCCTTGAGACTCCACATCATCAGCTTTAAGAGGCTCCTCTTCCAACTGCAAGTGAAACACGTTCGATGTTTAAAGAAGAATAGAAAAGTATTGAAGAACAATGAAAAGAAGAGGGAGAAAATTACCTTTTCACCAGACTTGTCAGTCGAAATCTTATCACACTTCTTTGGTCTCTTCCAATGGCGATCTGTAGTACCACTTTCACTCTTTGCCGAAGGGACGGGGGGAGTCTCAACCACCATTCTGTATAGCTCTTGGAACACAACTTCTTAATAGCCGCAGACATTGGGGGAAAGACTACTCCGTCCATAGACTTTGATAAAATGCACACGCGCCAATGGTTGAGTTCTTCGTCTAGGCGAGCATTGCGAAAATTATCCTTGAGGACCCCGAGCACCACTTGATAAAATCTGAACTTACGAGCAAAACAGTGAGGACTGTATGGCTCGATAATGAAGCGATCCCCTTGTCTAAAAGGTAGGTAGCAAGATCGAATCAACATAAAGTATTTGTGTTCATCCTCTGAGCCTTCCCCGTTGTCGATAAAATAGAACTTCTCGTGGACCGTCATCACATTGCAATTCCAAGCCACGAACTCCGCCTTGTGGATCTTCTTACGGGCCTCCCTCGCATCATAAGCCTTTGCCCCTCCCTCACCAGAAAACCGCATCATTGCCAAACCACGGATGTCTTGATAGGATTATCGATGCACCTTGAAGTAGTGTGCTAGCCAACTGTGGACGAAGTGGACGGGAAATGGAGCATGAACTCGAGTCGGTCGGGCGGGTGCTAATATCTTGTTCAAACCACGATAAATGCTTGCCAAGACCGGAATGGCCAAATCAACCTTGAGGTCGCTTGCTATGACGCTCGCCATCTTGAAAGTACTTGGGCGTATCGAGCCGATGCTTTCCGTTGGAAGAACGAAGAGACAAAGCCAACAAGCTATGAACGCCGCCAAATAAGTATCTTTTCTTTTGTTCCCGTCGAGTCCAAGTCTAGCAAACAACCTCTCCTCTACGGCATTCCAAGCTTCATGAGGTCCGAAGTCACCAAGTGGCTGTTGGGTCGACACGTCTTTCTTGCGAAGGGGCGGTTGGACATATTTCGTCGCCTTTTTGCACCAAAAGTTCACCCAGTCCTCGATGGAAACTTAACTTCCATGAGCATCCTTTCGCAATAAGTGATAGGCGTGGAACAGGTACTGGCAACTAGAGGGGGCATATCTCCTTCCGAATTCGCCTTTCTCGGTGAGCTCCTTTGTATCGGGGACCACTTCGTCGTAGAGAAGAGTCGTCATGGGAAGACCCGCCAGAGCGTGCAAATCCCAAAGCGATATGGACAGCTCGTTGTTCGACGTCAGAAGGGTGTTGGTTGGCGGGCACCATGCTTCCCAGAACGCCTTCATGATCTCCGGGTTGCCGTCGTAGATGAAGAGTGAGGCGCGCACCGGGCTGTATATTTGGGCTGACTGCAACTTGTCCTCGCAACAGCTGAGTATGTCCTCGGTCCACTCCCAATATCCGGCAGCGTAGTGGAACTCGCCATCGAACCGAAGGTCGCCTCCCCACTTCGTCTTGCCTTCGATGATGCTCCGCCCTAGTGTCGGCAGAAGAGTTGGGTCGTTTGACTGTTGATGATGACCTGCTTGCAGAGCCCACACGGGCGACGCTTTGCTCAACTTCAATCGATACTACCACTCCTTGACGTGAAAGGGCACCGTCATCTTCCCCGGATCATCCGCATATGGTCCGATGAGACAAGGATAAACCACCAACGTTGTGCCTTTCTCGAGCTCTTGTTTCTTATCATCGAGGATCACCAATTGTTTAGCCCCGGAAACTAAGTTGAGATCTTCGAAGTACACCATGGTCACCTGCAAATCAACAAGCCCAAAGAAACACAAAGTTAAGCGAATTGCCAAGTATAGAGGGAAAAAAAAAAAAAAGATTGGTGCTAAAAATCCTTGCTGACAATGCAGTGTTGCTGATTGCAAGGAAAATATCACGTAATCAATGGTGCTAATTAAAAAGTCCCTGTTGATTGCAAATTAATCGAGATGGTGTGTGATCAATTATTAAAGTACAATTAAAGTGTCAAGGCTTTAATAAACTCTGGATGTTGCATATTACGCATATATATATATATATATAATAATATATGTATTTCATATATTTATATATATATATGTATAATACAACAAAACAAAACCCAATTTCCATTCTATTTGATAAGCTGCGAAATCTCAGTGGGTTGAATTTATTTTACAAAACAAAACCCAATTTCCCTTCTATTTGATAAGCTGCGAAATCTCAGTGGGTTGAATTTATTTTATATATATACATATATATATATATATATATAAAATCACGAAAAAATCAAGAAAAAAGGGAAGAAATTGTGGCAGACTCCTTGTTTAGCAGAATTCTTTTAGGCTCGGTTCGCTACAACAAATAACAGCAAACCGGAGTCAATAATTTTGAAAAAAACCAATAACAGAGTTCTTGTTTGAAGGAAAGGAGAAGAAGATTTTAGCCAAAAGAAAATTTCGTAGGCACATCCACATGGCACTACCAATTCACGATTTTCTCCATGCAAATTTAGTGATTCCAGCACCTACGAGACAAAAGCAGATGGTCAGAAAAAAGAAGTGAGAAGAAGAAATAAAGAACAGAGGTAAAATTTTGTAGAAGAGAAAGGAAAATTGGAGTTTTTTTTTTTTTTTTTTTTCAACCAAGTTCAAACTACTCAGAAAATCACCTTCTTCACCCAAGACTTGAGCACCTGAGACGGAAAAGAAAGCTCGTTCGTCAAAAAAGGGAGAAGTCTTTAGCGCTTCCAATCAGCAAGCCGTAATTCAAGTATTTCCTCTCCACTCAAGATCAGTCCTGAAGCAGAGATTAGCCATCTTTAGTAAGGGAACAAAAAAAGGCTAAGAGGGAAAATAAAACAAATCATGAGAATTGGCTCCTCCATGTAAGCGCTGACCGCACCCCACCTCTGAGTCGAGAGAAATCTGATGCTCTATTGTGAAATTAGGGCGCAGCGTGAAGAAAATCGAGGGCAGAACCTTTCTTTTATAGAAGAACAAAGGCTGCGAGAAAAAGAAACTTACCATCTTAAGAGAAAATTGGGGGCAAAGGAATTGAAGATAAAGGAAAATCAAATCTCCTTGATGTTTCTCCTCTCTCTTCATGAAAAAAGGGCAGGATTCGATTTTTCATAGTTAGCTCTAAAACTTGAGAACGCCTGGTGTGATGTGAATCGGGATTTTTCGGGACACGTAGCAAAGAAGTCATCATTGCTGCACATACCACATACAAAGAAAGGAAAGGAGATCTCATTGCTATACCAGTTTGATCTTCTCAAATAAATAAATTAAAAAAAAAAAAAAAAAGAGAAAGGAGGAGAGGGAAAACGAAAAGGGAAAGAATGAAAGAAATGAATTTTGGTTGCTCTGTTTTCTGCAGCGTTGAGCGCCTATGAGTAAAGGGAAATATTAATTTCCTTGCCAAAAATGGGTGTGTTATTTGGGCTTTTGCCCAAACCAAGGAAAGTTAAACCCATCTGGGCTTTGCAAAGGAGAAAACACTTTCTGCCCAAATAAATAAATAACAAATTGGCTCAAGCTGTGGGCTGCCAATTGGAAAAATGCAAGTGGCCCAGCAAAGCTCAAACCCACCATAGCTTAATAAGTATGTTTAGGCTCATACGTGTATACAACTTGAAGCCCCAAATATGAAGTTGGATTGAGAGTAAGTTTAAGAAACGGGCCCAAATTCACGAGCCAAAGAAATCCAAGATGGAATCCTTTCGTTCAAATTCAAGGTGAGGACTAAGTCAAATTCGAGTCCAATTGAAGAAAAAATTTCGTGACTTTTTCACTCCAAAACCCGCTCGAAAGCTTCGTTCGCAAACAAGTCACGAGGGGGCATTTGTAGAAGCATAAAATTTATGCCCAATTAAAATGCGACACATGGAAATAAATATATATTAAATATCAAAAATAAAAAATTTTCTATTTTAATTTTAGGAATTTAAATAAATAATATTCCTAGAATTAAATAGTTAATTAATTGATATTTTAATATATATTAAATGTGTCAAAATTCAAAATTTGGCAATAATCAAATCAAGCCAAATAAAGAAGGTCAAATGTGATGTTTGGGAAATTAAATCATATCTTTCGATTTATGGAAGAAGATTACAAAATCGACGAGGACCAATCAGAACGAAGTCTTCTCTCGGCGATTATGGAAAGATTTGTCTCCCCTACACCTATAAATAGAGGCATTTTCCAAGCCAAAAATCACAACTCTCACAACTCGGAGATACGAAGGAGCAAGCCACAAAGCAAGGAGAAAGAAGTTCTTTAGCGTTCTTCAGCATCTTCAACGGCGTTCTTCGCAAAAGTCAGCATCAACGGCGTTCGATCCGGCATGAAAGCATCGAAGTAGCGTTCCGGTGTTGCCTTTCCTCAACGAAATCAAGTCAAATTCAAGTTGATCGAAGTAAGATTCAAGGCGTTCTTCGTAGAGATCAACAAATCGAAGCGTTCGATCCGCAACAAGACGTCAAGTCCGTGAATTCGGCGTTTTTCCCAAATCAACTCGAAGGTGCTTCAAGCGTGTTCTTCGGCTTTCTTCGGGAAAGTCAACGAATTAAGGCGTTCAATCCGCAATCAAAGCCTCAAATCCAAATTTCGGCGTTGCTCCTCAACAAATCCAAATCAAATTCAAGTCAACATCAAAGGTGTTCATCGGCGTTCAATTCGCGATTAAGTCGAAAGACCCGCAATTAACGTTTTCAGAAGTAAATCAAATTCAACGGAAGATCGAAGCTCCAAAGTCAACAAAGGCGTTTCAAACCTTCCGAATTTCAGCAAATCTTGTAGGAATAATCAAAGGAATAAATTAGAGATTTTACCCACTTCGATTGAATAAATCAATAAAAATTCATTTGTGATTATTTTCTTGTGTTTAACACGGAAATTGAGTTACAGATATTTTTAGAAATGCTTGTACAAATTTTGAGACAATATATATGCGAAAGGCTATGAAATTTGAATGGTATATATAACCACCTATCCCAAAATAAATTAATGGAATGTGGCAAAACTCCACAAGACATAAGACAAATTTGACATCACTCCCCCATAGAAAAAATATCTATACTGACTCCCTAATTCAAATTTATAATTTGATTTCACCCCCCATTTTTGACGAAATTACCAAAATAGTCATGAAGAAACATGAAAATGGCATAACTCACTTCCCCCCGCCCATACCTCATATACACGATTTTATACTTTTATTATGTATGTTAATACCTCAAAATATAATTTTCATACTTGATATGTAAAATTTAATATATATATATTGTGCAGGTGGATGGTGGAGTAAAAATTAATTGTTGATTTATATTTTGAAGTATTAATTAGAAACTATGTAATTTGCATACTCTGTTTTTTTATAATTTGGATACTATATTTTATAATTTAAATACTCTATTTTATAGTTTGGATACTTTATATATAGTTTTTTTTTTCCCCGCACCAAAAAAAAAAAAAAACTATATATAAAGTATCCAAACTATAAAATAGAGCATTGAAATTATAAAATATAGTATCCAAATTATAAAATAGAGTATTATAAAGTTTTCGAATTAAAAAACAGAGTATGCAAACTATAAAATAGAGTATTCAGATTTAAAAGTAGAGTATTATTTGTAAAAGTTAAAGTACTCAGGTTTAAAATTGAAGTACGAGAAGGAAAAATAAAGAAAAAGAAAAGAAAAAAGAGTATTGTTTGTAAAAGTTAAAAGTATTTACGTTTTAAATTAATGTATTATTCATAAAAGTTAAAGTACCTAAATATATAATTGAAGTATTTGTTCATAAATATTAAAGTATTCAAATTTAAAAATAAAGTATTATTCGTAAAAGTTAAAGTACTCAGATTTAAAATTGGAGTATGAAAAGAAAAAAGAAATAAGTAAGGGTATTGCAGTCAATTATGTGAGTGGGGAGTGAAATCAAATTATAAATTTGGATTGGGGAGTTACTATAAATCTTTTTTAATATGGGGGAGTAAACTAAATCATTTTCAACTAAGAGGGAGTTATTAATTTTGACCCCTTTTATTTTCCAAAAAATAAAACATTTATTCATCATTTTTATTATTAAAATCATAATATTTTATTGTAAATAGTATTAGATACATCTTTTCAGTTAAAAGTAACTAATCAATAATTCATAAATCGATTTTCGTCAATATGGTTTTGAAATCAAATAATTTTGACTACATTTTTAATAAATAATGCTTCATAAAATCCTATTATTATTATTTTTTTTTTTTTTTGTTTTTTTGTTTTTGACTACCGGCCACCCAAAGGCCAACTACAACAAGTCTAAGGCAAGCAACTCAGAAATAAAAAATAGGAAATCAACATAACCAATGCAGGCCGAAGCCGCGTGTCTAGCTAATCTGTGGGCCACACACAATTGGCACCACGATTGTTGGAATATTGCCATAAATTAGGAAAAGATAGGGATTACCTTGTGTAACCGATTTTCTGTATCCCTGATTAGTAGGAGTCTTTGGCTATTTATATAGTACAATTCTGTAATCCGGAACAATTCAATTCAATGAAAATCAATCTTTTCTTTTCTTTCATATAGCAAACATGGTATCAAGAGTAGAGTTTCGATCTCTGAGACTCAGCAATTATCATCATCGTCTCTAAACCTTTCCCAACCAAATCAACCTAAACCAAGGCGACAAAGCTGAAACATGGCAGAACCAGAAACCTCAAAAATCAAAACCGAAACCACAGACCTTTCAATCCAGATTGCCAACGTATTGAAAAACAATATGCAACCACAAACTCACCTGTCCTGTTTCGATAGTTTGTCGATCGGCTTTAAACTTAACCACGACAACCATTCGGCTTGGGCAAGATTGATGAAGATGGCGATTGGAGGCAGGGGGTGCCGCTCACATCTGACGGGAAATCCACCAGCTCCACTCGAAATAGACCCAACATATGACAATTGGGAACAAACCGATCAAAATGCGTTTACGTGGATTATACAAAATATTGAAATTAATCTAGTAAACAACATCTTACACTATCCAACAGCAAAAGCATTGTGGGACGGCCTCACAACCATGTACGGAAGTGGCTCGGATCAGCTGCAACTCTTCGATCTACACCGAGGAGCAAATACACAGACATAAGGTTCGGACGGTCTAGAAGTTTTTTGGAACAAACTTCAATCCATATGGACGGCCATCGATCGAAAACAACCAAATCCGATGCGGTGCCCCGAAGATATCACCACTTACAACCGAATCACTCAGGAACAACGGGTATACCAATTCCTCACAGGAATCGATGAAAAGTTTGATCAAATCAGAGCCGATTTACTGAAACAAGAAACGAAACCCTCACTGGAGTCGGCCTACGCCACCATTAGAAGAGAAGCCGCTCACCTTCAAATCTTGAAGGGAGCAACCGGCGGTGAGAATGACTCGAAAGGAATCGGTACGGGCCTGAGTGTGAGAAGAGACAGATTGTAGCACCCCGCACGTGAGGCACCACATCCCCCACACTATGGCTCAACACGAGTAACGAAATTGTGAATCCGCATCCGTATCAAACCATAGCGAACGGGAGACAAATAGAAATACCTCCTAACTAGGCGGAACTTAGACCCTGCAATAAAACCAATCAACAAAATATAGTGCATCAGAAAACTAAAATTTCAAACACACGAACCATAAGCAGACTTGGGCTCTTCAGGCCTCTTTTAAACTCATAAACAAAGCCCAACAAAAGCAATTCAATAGTAATTATACAAAATTCAACTCCATGAACTTACAAGGTCGAATCATTCACAAATTAAATACAAAAGGTGAATGCAGAGACGCTTCTAACTTAACTTGACCGACTCAAACTCAACCTAACTCCGCCTAGCTCGAAACTCCAAAGTCAAACCTGCACACTAAAGTGATAGGGAGGGAGAGGGTCAGTCTCTAGAAGACTGAGTCAGCAAGAGCAATATATATATATATAAAACATGCACATGCACGTCATAAATTCCGAGCAAGGTTTTATTTAAAAATTAGTTCCCAAAAGGGCAAGAGAAAGACCAAACAATGCTCAGATTTTATGACTAAACATATTAATTCATTACGTTCATAAATCATACATAAAATAAGGCTCGGCGAGTGAGCGTGCATCAACTCCAACCAAACTCCGACCGTGTACGAAAAATATCAATACTTTAAGTAGGTGATCATGCAATATATCATAATACACACAAATCATATATCATGTCCTAAAATATATTCGTTTGGGCAATCCGTGTCCCGGCCTTCCCGCACGGTGCCTATCAATCATAACATAATCATAATCATAATCATAAAATAAGTTCCAACCTTCTTCCTCCGGGTGGTGGATGGGTTAGCAAGACCCGACCACCTCATACATAGGCCAATGGGGTTTCATGACTCCCCCAAGGGCACTCAGCTCCCATTCCCCGCTAAACCTCCTAGCGAGGGTCGGTATCACCGTAAATGTGGTGGGACTAGTACAAGGGATCACCGTCGGCCCTTGCCTCCCCGGATAGCCACTTGCACTAAGTCCCTGGGCCCGTGTAATCATAACATACATAAATAATCTCGCCAAAACATTTGCCTCATACATAGGATACATACTATAAGAAAACATACCTTACCATGCAACTCGGCTTATGCTATATACGTACCTCTCCGTGTCATCCTAATCCGTTGCTAGCATGAAGACACACGGTTTGGAGCATAGCCTCGTTGCAAAACCATTTTAAGCTTATATATGCCCATACGTATAATTCCAGAAGAATTTACTCAATGACTCCACGTTGTAAAGATAACGTATATCTATACATAAGGTTTTAGGCCAAAACTTGTCACATAAGGGTTATAGGGTTTATACGTAACTAGAACGAAAACACCCTCACCTGAAACATGACGATACAAGGATACGAGTTGCCGAGTGCCTAGTTGATCAAGATTCTCCACCCTGGAGATAAACTGTACAAAAGACAACATGACGTGTTCGTGAGACTCGAGACTCCAATGAACCATATAAGACGCACGGCATGCAATGGACATGATATGAATGCGTAAAAGATGATATTATATCATGGAAATGTTCATGTGCACTATTAAGAAATTTAAAGCACATAATCAAACCATTCGTTCAAACATTTCATTTAAATTCATAAATTCATATTTCATATCAATTTAATCTAAGAATTCAAATATAATCATAGCACGTACTATTACACGTTTAAAATTAGAAATAGAATAAATAAAACGTTCAATCAATAATCGTTAATTAAATACGTGAAATAGTGATCAATTAAATTCTAAAATTAAAATAAAGCAATTGATACTTAAAATATATAATAACTATATAATAAATATATTACCTTCTCATGCACACCCTATATACATATATATATATATATATATATATATATATATATATATATATTACCTTCTCATGCACACCCTATATACTACACATATATATATATATATATATTCACGCACAAAACATGCATGCACAGCATACACACAAACTTCAACCATGCAAAATACTTAGTGATTAACTTTTCTTTCATGCACACACATATGCAATCATGGAAGAACAGCTGCAGCAAATTCACTTTATCAACACAACACACACACAGTCAACCAAGAGAAAATAGCAACGCAGCAGCAGTTTTACAGGTTTGCAAAACAAACACACACACACATACTGAACCAAGGAAGAACAGCAGCAACAAACTGGGCAATAGGCACACTCACACAGCAGCAAGAAAGGAAAGAAAGGAAGTAAAAGAAGAGAACAAAAGCAGCAACAACCACGTCCTGTAGGAAACTTAAAGGGTGACACCCCCGTGTCACCAAAATAGAGCACGCCGAGACACCCCCGTGTCTCGGTACAGTGAGAATTGGACAAGCAGCACCCCCGTTCCACTCTAGAAAGGCCAAGAACGACACACCAATGTCTCACAGCAGTAACAGAACAGAAGCTACGCAGAAATGGCGAAACAGAGGAGGAGAAAGCAAGGAAAGGAGCAGGCCAAACATACACATAATTTGCAAACAATACAAGCCAACAACTAAGGGTAAGAAGAGGTTTCAATTGCACAAGAACAGACCTGAAATTAACCTCAAACATGCAGCAAAACTGAGAAGGAAAAGGCAGCAGTTTCAGCGGGAAAAACAGGGGAAGGGAAGGAAAGAATAGAACAACCCAAAACATGATCAATCAACCAACAACACAGCTGCAAACAGGGTAAAAAGGAACAGCATTTGATATCGAAGCAACTCCCAAAAGCTATCAGCAGAATGGTACGTGAAGGAGGGAGAAATTCAGTTCAAAATTCATTCAAATGCTCAAAACCTAACAGTTCAAACACATGCTCCAAAACCCCAAGAAATCTGAATCAAAATCAGGGATGAAAGGATGAAAATAACCATAGATGCATGTACAACATAATCCTAACTCACCTTATTGATTGGATGAAGGTTGATCAAGATTTGAGCTCAAAACCTCAAGGTTTTGCACTGTTACTGGAAGAACTGGGCTGCTGAAGGGTTTGGCTGAAATTTCTGGTGTGTGGGAGGATATGCTCGGTTAGGGGTGGTTATGGGATGATAGAGGATTGAACTAGGGTCAAAAGGCCACCAACCATAGTTAATTTGGTTAAGTTTTGAACAAGTTATGGTCATTCTAGTGAAAGGTGGTCCATTTGATGCCGTTTCGTTTTTCGGTTGGATTTCGGGGGTTCAAATGATTTCGGAAAAATATATGGCTTAGTTTACTAAACCCAAATTTTCGTTACGAGTTCAGCGGAGTTGACGGAACTCGAATCCGAGTTCCCGAGCTCAAGATATTAAATACGGAACCAAGGGTACGCTAAGTGCTCGTTAGCCCCCGATTTGGTTCCACGAATCAAAATAAATTCGTTAACATATCAAATGAATTCGAAAACATAAACCGATCATATAGGCATGTTCATAACACATATATTTACAACATACTACAATTTCACGGCATTTCGATATCATTTCATATAAGAACGATGCACAATATAACCAACCCTGCACATTTCATGCAATTCATGCACATTTCATGCATAAATAAAATTAAACCAAATAACTTAAATTAAATATTAAATAAAATAAATTAAAGTTAACGTATATATTTGAATAAATTAATTAATATAGTTAAACATAATTAATTAGCATAATGCTTAATTAACAACATAATTAACATTAATCATTAACTAACAATAATTAAGGAAATATATATATATATATATTTATATTTATACTTAAAATACGAATTAGTTTTTAAAATAATATTGAATTAAAATATAATATAATAAAATAAAATAATAACAATTTATAATAAAATTAAATATGGAACACGTAAAAATAATTAATCACATAATTAAATAATTTAATTGCGCAATTTAGAAACAAATACGACATATTAATATAAATGAAAAACCGGGGCGTTACAATCTCTCCCCCTAAAAGGAATCCGTCCTCGGATTCACTGCACGCTTAAAACAACCAATGAGAGATTCCCCGTCTCTCGCAAACAACAAGGAGAGAGCCCCGTCTCTCGAGCAACAATGAGAGAACCCCGTCTCTCGCAAGCAAAGAGAGTACCCCGTCTCTCAAACAAAAATAAGAGAATCCCCGTCTCTTAGAAACAACGAGAGCACCCCGTCTCTCAAACAAAAATAAGAGCAAGGAAGTCTCCAATACTCCCAAGCAACACACGCAAAACCAAAATTAAAATCACGTAAACGCCCACGTTGATTATCAATTACTTCAAGTAATTTAACACGACAAGAAATCGAAACACATAACAAAGAAATTATCAGAATTAAGTTTGCATGGATGCAGGTATCATGGATGCTATGAGTACCGTTCACCGTAGTTACGAAATTTAAAATTGTGAGTTGTCGTTGTCCAGTGTATGATCTGTCCTGAAGATAAACTTAGTGCTCAACTTGTCTTTAACAGTTTCAGGGTATCCCGGTGGAGCAATTACTGAATCCTATAAGGATTATCCTCTTAGATCCCTTCTGACATTTATTGCTACTCAACTTCTTCAATCCTTCCTCAACCACTATTATATTCTTTCAGTCGGACTAACTCTTCCAAGTAATCCAACTGACATTCACCTTTGCGTTTAGAATATTTGTTCCGATGTCCAGTCCATATCTTTCATCCTTACCCATATCGGTGCTTAACATATCCCCGAGGATTACCACTCTGGGCAACCTTGATGATTCCATCCCGACCTTAAGATGTTTACCCTTATGGTCTCTCTCAACACAAATCCTTTCCCATTTTTCGTTCCTGTTATCCGTTCATTCTCTTTAACCCCTTAAGGTTATATTCGGTATCTGGCCCTACATTCCTTGAATCGAAGATAGAATGTTCTTGATGATGTTTGAGGTTTGATGTAAATCCTCCAATGATCATCCTTTTCGGTTTGGTTTCTTCTTAAATTTCCTTCCGAATTATCGTGGGAATAACCGATGACTTAACAGTATCGTCATTATTGAACCCCCCTTTTGTACTTCGTTGGATTAATCTTGATTGTCATCATTCCATTATATGCTAACTTGATTCGACTCCCTCTCTGGTCACTTCTAACTTAGGAGTTCACTAAAGCTCCCTTATAATTTTGGGTCATCCCTAGATCCATATTCTATACATAAGAATATTCTCCAAACCATTTCCTTTATTCCTAGCGATGGACTCCAACCCAGATTAGTAACTTAGCTCTCCTCCTTAAATTTCTGTTGTCACGTGTTGAACTCCATTGATTCCTATTTTGTCAAAATTCTTGATGAGTAATTCCCATTAGGCGAAGTTTTAACTGATATAGAAATCAAGGATTTGGCCTTTCAACTCCTTCCCCAATTCTCTTGATGTCCGAAACTCCTTTCTTATTCTTGTTCGATTCGAAAATCCCGAAGCCAACTCTAGGCTCACTTCTCCTTCTGAATTCTTGTTTCCGTTAACCTGTTCCTTACTTGAAGTTCTTATTTCCCAAGGTCACCTTCCTTATAACATGTCATCCTATTATTTCTCTTCCTAATAACTCAGATGCGGCTCGGTTGAACTGATACTTGATAGTGAGACGAAAGAACTTCCTATTAATTAAACACTAGAATGCATGTCGGGTTAAAATGACGATGGATATTGCACACTTGCGACAATTATGTAGGCAGCACATTAGAGAAACGAAATCAATAAAATGTGCACACGTAAATAAGTAAAGGAAAATAAATAATTTGATACGAAGTATGATGCACGTGCTATGAATGCTTTGGAACCTGTCACCAATATAGTAAGCCGTTAACTCGATATCTTTTCCTCGTTCCTCCAAATCCCGGAGTTACTTTGACTTGCTGATTATTCCTTGCCTTTGCCCACGGTCTTCAAGATTTCCAAGGATTCTTGTATATCAACTTATATCTTCCACCGTCCGGAGTTGAAATTTCACGATCCCTAATTTCTTCTACATCCCTTGAGTTAGTATCTGAATTCCTCCCCGAAAATCATCCTTCAACCAGGCTTCGCCTTTCTTTATCATTCTCCTTTGTTGCTCCATATCTTCCAATTCAACCTCACAACATGCCAATTCAGCTTGGATTTGGAGAATGAACTCAAATCCTACCCTTAGCATTATCACCCTCCATCAGTTATGTGTATCGTATTACTTATCTTTCTTTAACCCCTTCTTGACTTGCTTCCCATCTTAATCAAAATTCCGAGCAACCGAATCTAACCTCTTCCCAATCCTGACTTCTAAAACTCGATTTCTAATTACCAGGTTTATTTGGAAGCCTTTTTGACAACCCCTTGGGCTTAATTCCCTCCAGATCCATTTTACCTGAACCCTGAACTAAAATACCTTCAAGGTTGATATACCCCACTCCTTAGGTTGAGCAATCCCTTGAATCCAAGTGAAGCACCCTAAGTCGTGGATTCACATAGACTGATCTTCTGAGTTACAACCATCCCGTGATTAACTCCCATTTCATCAAATGTCCCTCTACCCTCGTATCTCCAAAGTCAAACCTCCCATTCTGAATCGTAACCGTTAATTCCAACTCCGTCTATGAAGCCACGCATCTAGCATTTTCCACATTCCTCCCCGGCCATCCTTCCTATCTTCCGTGCCTCCAAAAGAATTTGTAATAGATTATTGCGATCATAGAACTTGGCCGTGGTTTGATATTATCTTTATAACCTGAAAATCATAACTCATTTCGAGAATTTATGCATGCGATTAGTGCATGCTCATGACACGTATTCAACACTAAAGGCAAGGATCCATACAATAATGCAGCAGATAGTTCAAAAAAATTCAAAAGGAAAGGCAAATTTCATGTTCAAGATTGAGGCAATGCACACATTATGACATAGTTCCTAAGCCGTACGACCTAGACTGACTCCAACACAACCCGAGAACACTGGTTTTGCAACCGGGCTCTGATACCACTTAAGGATGTAGCACCCCGCACGTGAGGCACCACATCCCCCGCACTATGGCTCAACACGAGTAACGAAATTGTGAATCCGCACCTGTATCAAACCATAGCGAACGGGAGACAAACAGAAATACCTCCTAAGCTAGGCGGAACTTAGACCCTGCAATAAAACCAATCAACAAAATATAGTGCATCAGAAAACTAAAATTTCAAACACACGATCCATAAGCAGACTTGGGCTCTTCAGGCCTCTTTTAAACTCATAAACAAAGCCCAACAAAAGCAATTCAATAGTAATTATACAAAATTCAACTCCACGAACTTACAAGGTCGAATCATTCACAAATTAAATACAAAAGGTGAATACAGAGACGCCTCTAACTTAACTTGACCGACTCAAACTCAACCTAACTCCGCCTAGCTCGAAACTCCAAAGCCAAACCTGCACACTAAAGTGATGGGGAGGGAGAGGGTCAGTCTCTAGAAGACTGAGTGAGCAAGAGCAATATATATATATAAAACATGCACATGCACGTCATAAATTCCAAGAAAGGTTTTATTTAAAAATTAGTTCCCAAAAGGGCAAGAGAAAGACCAAACAATGCTCAGATTTTATGACTAAACATATTAATTCATTACGTTCATAAATCATACATAACATAAGGCTCGGCGAGTGAGCGTGCATCAACTCCAACCAAACTCCGACCGTGTACGAAAAATATCAATACTTTAAGTAGGTGATCATGCAATATATCATAATACACACAAATCATATATCATGTCCTAAAATATATTCGTTTGGGCAATCCGTGTCCCGGCCTTCCCGCACGGTGCCTATCAATCATAACATAATCATAATCATAATCATAAAATAAGTTCCAACCTTCTTCCTCCGGGTGGTGGACGGGTTAGCAAGACCTGACCACCTCATACATAGCCCAATGGGGTTTCATGACTCCCCCAAGGGCACTCAGCTCCCATTCCCCGCTAAACCTCCTAGAGAGGGCCGGTATCACCGTAAATGTGGTGGGACTAGTACAAGGGATCACCGTCGGCCCTTGCCTCCCCGGATAGCCACTTGCACTAAGTCCCTGGGCCCGTGCAATCATAACATACATAAATAATCTCGCCAAAACATTTGCCTCATACATAGGATACATACTATAAGAAAACATACCTTACCGTGCAACTCGGCTTATGCTATATACGTACCTCTCCGTGTCATCCTAATCCGTTGCTAGCATGAAGACACACGGTTTGGAGCATAGCCTCGTTGCAAAACCATTTTAAGCTTATATATGCCCATACGTATAATTCCAGAAGAATTTACTCAATGACTCCACGTTGTAAAGATAACGTATATCTATACATAAGGTTTTAGGCCAAAACTTGTCACATAAGGGTTATAGGGTTTATACGTAACTAGAACGAAAACACCCTCACCTGAAACATGACGATACAAGGATACGAGTTGCCGAGTGCCTAGTTGATCAAGATTCTCCACCCTGGAGATAAACTGTACAAAAGACAACATGACGTGTTCGTGAGACTCGAGACTCCAATGAACCATATAAGACGCACGGCATGCAATGGACATGATATGAATGCGTAAAAGATGATATTATATCATGGAAATGTTCATGTGCACTATTAAGAAATTTAAAGCACATAATCAAACCATTCGTTCAAACATTTCATTTAAATTCATAAATTCATAAATTCATATTTCATATCAATTTAATCTAAGAATTCAAATATAATCATAGCACGTACTATTACACGTTTAAAATTAGAAATAGAATAAATAAAACGTTCAATCAATAATCGTTAATTAAATACGTGAAATAGTGATCAATTAAATTCTAAAATTAAAATAAAGCAATTGATACTTAAAATATATAATAACTATATAATAAATATATATATATATATATATATATATATATATATATATATATATATATCATATATGCAAATTAAATCACAAGGCCATGCATGCAATTGCTATATACATATCTACGTAACCATGCATGTCATATTGAATATATATATATATATATATATATATTAACTTCTCATGCACACCCTATATACTACATATATATATATATATATATATATATATATATATATATATATATATATTCACGCACAAAACATGCATGCACAGCATACACACAAACTTCAACCATGCAAAATACTTAGTGATTAACTTTTCTTTCATGCACACACATATGCAATCATGGAAGAACAGCTGCAGCAAATTCACTTTATCAACACAACACACACACAGTCAACCAAGAGAAAATAGCAACGCAGCAGCAGTTTTACAGGTTTGCAAAACAAACACACACACACATACTGAACCAAGGAAGAACAGCAGCAACAAACTGGGCAATAGGCACACTCACACAGCAGCAAGAAAGGAAAGAAAGGAAGGAAAAGAAGAGAACAGAAGCAGCAACAACCACGTTCTGCAGGAAACTCAAAGGGTGACACCCCCGTGTCACCAAAATAGAGCACGCCGAGACACCCCCGTGTCTCAGTACAGTGAGAATTGGACAAGCAGCACCCCCGTTCCACTCTAGAAAGGCCAAGAACGACACACCAGTGTCTCACAGCAGTAACAGAACAGAAGCTACGCAGAAATGGCGAAACAGGGGAGGAGAAAGCAAGGAAAGGGAGCAGGCCAAACTTACACATAATTTGCAAACAATACAAGCCAACAACTAAGGGTAAGAAGAGGTTTCAATTGTACAAGAACAGACCTGAAATTAACCTCAAACATGCAGCAAAACTGAGAAGGAAAAGGCAGCAGTTTCAGCGGGAAAAACAGGGGAAGGGAAGGAAAGAATAGAACAACCCAAAACATGATCAATCAACCAACAACACAGATGCAAACAGCGTAAAAAGGAACAACATTTGATATCGAAGCAACTCCCAAAAGCTATCAGCAGAATGGTACGTGAAGGAGGGAGAAATTCAGTTCAAAATTCATTCAAATGCTCAAAACCTAACTGTTCAAACACATGCTCCAAAACCCCAAGAAATCTGAATCAAAATCAGGGATGAAAGGATGAAAATAACCATAGATGCATGTACAACATAATCCTAACTCACCTTATTGATTGGATGAAGGTTAATCGAGATTTGAGCTCAAAACCTCAAGGTTTTGCACTGTTACGGGAAGAACTGGGTTGCTGAAGGGTTTGGCTGAAATTTCTGGTGTGCGGGAGGATATGCTCGTTTAGGGGTGGTTATGGGATGATATAGGATTGAACTAGGGTCAAAAGGCCACCAACCATAGTTAATTTGGTTAAGTTTTGAACAAGTTATGGTCATTCTAGTGAAAGGTGGTCCATTTGATGCTGTTTCGTTTTTCGGTTGGATTTCGGGCGTTCAAATGATTTCGGAAAAATATATGGCTTAGTTTACTAAACCCAAATTTTTGTTACGAGTTCAATGGAGTTGACGGAACTCGAATCCGAGTTCCCGAGCTCAAGATATTAAATACGGAACCAAGGGTACGCTAAGTGCTCGTTAGCCCCCGATTTGGTTCCACGAATCAAAATAAATTCGTTAACATATCAAATGAATTCGAAAACATAAACCGAGCATATAGGCATGTTCATAACACATATATTTACAACATACTACAATTTCACGGCATTTCGATATCATTTCATATAAGAACGATGCACAATATAACCAACCCTGCACATTTCATGCAATTCATGCACATTTCATACATAAATAAAATTAAACCAAATAACTTAAATTAAATATTAAATAAAATAAATTAAATTTAACGTATATATTCGAATAAATTAATTAATATAGTTAAACATAATTAATTAGCATAATGCTTAATTAACAACATAATTAACATTAATCATTAACTAACAATAATTAAGGAAATATATATATATTTATATTTATACTTAAAATACGAATTAGTTTTTAAAATAATATTGAATTAAAATATAATATAATATAATAAAATAATAAAAATTTATAATAAAATTAAATATGGAACACGTAAAAATAATTAATCACATAATTAAATAATTTAATTGCGCAATTTAGAAACAAATACGACATATTAATATAAATGAAAAACCGGGGCGTTACACAGATCAGGGAGAAATAGATTGGAAAAAATGGTGCGCTCAGATGGCGCCGGTCGATCCAAGGACGCCGGCCGCCGATCATCGCAGCGCGAGGACTGGGAAGACATGGTGTGTGGGCATTGCGGAAAACCGAGGCATACAACGGAGGAATGCTTTGAAATAGTGGGATACCCTGACTAGTGGGAGGGTCACCGGAAAAATTTCGACAAAACGACAACCACCGGCGGCGGAATGAAAATGGCGAACTCAGCCGTGAACGAGACACACACAGAGGCGGCAGAAGGGGAACAGCGGTAGACCAACGCCACCGCAGCCGTCATCGGACGAGGAGACTCCGGTGCAGTGGCGATTAGCGTCCGGTGAGCCAACGCCGCCTTCTCCGGTGCAAAGACAAATGGAACAGACAACCAAATCGGTGGAGGTAATGGGTTTGGGATTAATAGCCCAAACTGTAGCACCCGAGCGCAAGGTACCACATCCCCCGCACCGAGACCCGACCCGAATATGAAATGGACAATCCATACCCGAGTTAAATCACAGCGAACGGGAACAACACACATGCTATGCTAGGCGGGGCTAACCCTTAAACCATAAAATACAAAGAAAAAATATTAAAGCGGAAGCATTCATTGATCAATCACCGAATGGATAACAAATGACGGGTTCAACTATCCCTAGAAGCCTGTTTCGAATCAATATCATAAAATCATAATCATAATCATAACATGACATTTATCCACTCGTATACAATTTAATCGAATTATAAAAATGTGTATGAAGTGACCTAGACTTAACTAACACACTTTACAAACCCGACTTCCCGCCTAGCACACCAAACCTGCAAGAAAACTGAAAACAAACCGGGTTCAGTCTATACGAGACTGGTGGGTATAAAACGGCATAAGTATAGTATAAGATGATATTTAAACATTCACATGCAAGTTATAATCCCAAATGAGGTTTTTAGAGCATTTCCCAAGTGGGTGAAATAAATAAGTTATCAAAAGGGATTATAACGTTCATTTTTCATTAGGTCGTTTGTGGCCCGGCGAGTGGGCGTGCATTATCTCCAACCAACACCTCGTGTAGTTCATTAAACATTCTTTCTTTCTTTTTTTCTTTCATGCATAACATTCGTTTGTGTACATTCATGAACATTTACACCTTCTCCCTCCGATTGATGGCCGGGTGATCGGCCCGAACCATCCATTCATTGACCAAAAAGGGAACATGACTCCCCAGATGGCACTCAGCGTCCATTCCTCGCTAACTCCTAACGAGGTCCGGTTACGCCGTTCATTGGTGGGACTAGTGTGAGGGATCACCGTCAGCCCATGCCTCCTCGGATCACCACTCACACCAAGTCCTTAGGCCCCATTCTGTGCATTCATTCTTTCTTTCTGGCCAAAACGTTTGGTAGGATCATAAAATAAAGGCTTTACTTTTAAAATCATTGACCCTTGAAAATGACTCTATATACATATATACTTTTGGCAGAAATCTTTACACATTGGGAGTATAGAGGGTCATTTAACTAAATAGTTGGGAAACCCACCTGTCCTTAGCTTACCAACCTAAACTAAGAAGAAACAAGAGGACCCGGAAGTGTCCTAAGAACCCGGCAAGTCTCTGCCCTGGAGAAAACTGTACAAAAGATAATATAGTGTACCCGTGAGACTCAAGACTCCAAATGTACCAAATACAATGCACGGCAATGTAATGAATATGATATGAATGCATAAGAGATGATATAGTATCATGGAAACATTCATATGCACAATTCATTACTTAAAGTCATGTAAACAAGTCATTCATTCCTTTCAAGAAGCGTTCCTATCCATATGAGTTCATGACTTTCATTTCTATACCACATAAATCTAAGAAATTCAGATAATGATCATCACACGTAGTATAATATGTAAACACTTCATATCAATCATTAAAAAGAAGCACAACATCATTTAGGGTTCAAACATGAAGCTTCAATGCATGCATGTACCATATTGGAGCAAGGAAGACATATTGAGCCATAATCCATATACAACAAGTATAACATAGGTTATAAAGGCACAAGAGGTGATATTATGTCAAGGAATCGTTCAAGTGCACGATTAATATCTCAAAGACATCTAACCATCCATTTCATTCTTTTCATGAAGCGTTTAAAGCCATTCAAGTTCATAACCTTCACATTCAAATCAAGTTGATCCAAGAATTCCAAATAACGGTCATAACACGTAGTATAGCATGTACACGTATCATACACGTCATAAAATAAGGAATACATAGCAATTAGGGTTCATACTTAAGAGCAAAGTTCCATGCATGCACACATTAGGAGCAAAGAAGACACATTGAGGCATAACTCGTAAAATATTCCACGAAAAACCATAAAACTTCATAACACCCAAGATAATACATGTTAGCATAGCATATAAGTCATAAAAGAGGTGGAGGAAGATCAAACAAGCGAAGAAAAACAAGAAAAAATGAAACCGGAGTAACAAAAATAGGCAGGGCAGAATCCACCCCCATGGATTTTTCCAAATTGTGTCACTGGCGAAAAACAAAACACACAAACAGGGCATGCACGAAAGGGAGAGGAAACGAAGCATGTTACCAACTTAAAACTCAATGAAATGCATACAAATTCAGGCCATAAGCTCATATATACATGCCAAAACCGAAGCTAAATCATGAGAATGGAAGAGATGCTCACATAGGTTCATGTTCTTCAAGTTTCAAGCAAAGTCATTAATGGTGACTTCCAAATAACTCATCTATCATGCAATGCAAATTTAAGGAGACATAAATGGAGGTCTTAGGATCATATATCATGCTTCATACTAAAAGAATTCACAAGGTCTCAAGCAAGAATCATCAAAGTTTCACAAACCCTTACTATTCATCATCTTCTCCAATCCTAACTCAAATCATGGTGAAATCATGTAAAATCCAGCATAAAGTGATTACAAGGAGATACACTACACAAATATGAGCTTACCTTCAAGAAAGGATGAGAAATGGTAGGGAGATGAGCTCAATTCCCCAAGGTTTACACTATTCCTTCTTCTTCTTCTTCTCCTTCTTTTTTCTTTTTGGCTGATATTTTTGGGTTGTGAGGGGGGAAGGGATCTCGGTTTTGGGGCTGACAAGGGAAGAGAGAGAGTGTACAAGTGGGTTTAGGTCTTTGGGTAGGGTCTAGGTGTGTTATTTTAGGTCCGTAGTTTAGGTAGAGTCAATGGTTTGTCGTTTTAGGCGTAAGGTGTTCGTTTTGGTTGAAATTCAGGAATCCAAATGGTCTTAGAAAAATGTGAGGCTCATTCCATCGGATCCAAATCGTCGATACGAGTCCAATGGAGGTGACGGAACTCGATTCTGAGTTCCCGAACTCAAGATATCACATACGGAACCAAAGGTACGCTAATTGCTCGTTAGCCCCCGTTTTGGTTCCAAAACTCAAAATAAATTCAAAACTTAAACAAAAGAATCCAGAAACATAAAACGAGCAAAAAGATATGATCATAATACATATAATTCACTCATACCAAGTTTTCACGAAAAACGAAAGTCAAATCTAATAGAAACGACACTCAAACATAATCACATAGGCATAAACGTTTCAAGAATTCATTTTCAAAATTAAACTAATACGAGAAATAATAATTGAAATTATATAAAATTAATTAATTACAGATATTGATAAACATATACGTCATACTTGAATAACGGAAAAACTGGGGCGCTACATTCGAATTCAAATCATATAAAAACGACATGCAAACAAATCACACATGCGCAAGTAGTTCAAGTAGTCGTATAAATTCCAATTCAAATATTTCATATATTTCAATTAATCACATACTTAACAATCATATAATAAAATTAATTAAATAAAACACATATAACCAATTAATTCACACAAGTAGATAAACACATACGTCATTCTAAAATACCGAAAAGTTGGGGCGTTACACAAACCCTAGCTATTTTTCATTTAATACCTCCTACTGTTCATTATTTGCACAACAGCCCCAAACTTGTTCTAAGTTATGTGAAGACTCCCAGAAATTGGCTAATTCCACTTACACCCCAGATTCAAGTTTAAGTGATGGTCAGGCCCTTCACATTAAAAAACAAAAACCAAAACTATCTCAGTGGATTTTTGACAGTAGTGCAACCGATGACATTCGACATATCTGATATACATAATCCCAGTAAACCAGAAACACCTTACATTCAGACAGCAAATGGAACCCCGGTTGAGGTTGCACAAGAGGGGGAAATTTCTCTCTCCCAGAAATTAAAACTGAAAAATTGTCTTGATGTCCCTTCATTATCATGCAAGCTTCTTTCCATTAGCCAGCTGACAAAAGAATTGAATTGTATGGTTCTAATATATCCTCAATTTTTTCTTATACAGGACATTCATACGAAGGAGATAATTGGGCGTGGTACTGAGCACGATGGACTCTACTATGTTGATGAAGTGGAATATACTTCCAAGGCTCTTTTATCCAGAGGGACTAAAGAAACACAGATTTGGCTTTGGCATCGTCGTTTGGGGTACCCGTCTGTTGGGTATCTTCGCCTGTTATTTCCTGCTTTATTTCAGAATAAAATGCATGTTGATTTTTCTTGCCAAACATGCTTAGTAGCTAAGAGTCACAGGACTTCTTTTAAACCCTCAAATACTCGGGTTCGGACATTGTTTTCTTTGGTTCTTTCAGACGTTTGGGGGCCTGCCCCGATTGCTAGTCAAAATCGGTTTCAATATTTTGTCTTGTTCATTGATGATTATTCTCGGATAACGTGGGTCTATTTTCTTAAACATAAATATGAAGTTTTTGATACATTTGTCCAGTTCTTTAATATGGCTCAAACCCAATTTAACCATAAAATTCAGATTCTCAGATCAGATAATGGGAGGGAATATGTTAACCAAAAAATGGGGGATTTTTTTCATAAACATGGTCTTATTCACCAAACAAGTTGCTCAAACACACCACAACAAAACGACGTTACAGAACAAAAAAATCGAACCCTTCTTGAAATCTCTCGATCCCTTATGACAGAGTCTCATATCCCGAGTTATTTCTGGCCTGAAGCAGTTGCAACCGCCACTTACCTCACAAACAGATTACCCACCAAAATACTTAATCACCAAACACCCTTGTCTGTTCTTCAGACAAAAACAGACATTCCTCCATTCCTCACAATGCCTCCTCGGATATTTGGTTGTTCAGTATTTGTGCATATTCCCAAGCATGAACGCTCAAAGCTTGACCCATGTGCGATCAAATGTGTCTTTGTTGGATACGCCCCTCACGAAAAGGGGTATCGGTGTTTTGACCCTGTGACCCGCCGCAGGACTGTGAATTCTTGGAAACAGAGTATTATTATCTGAATCAGCAAAGGGTTCAGGGGGAGACTCAGATGGATGGACCCCTTCACTGGCTCAGAAACTCTGAATCATCTGATCTACCACCTGTTTTAGATCTCGAACAAAACAAAGTCCAGCTCAGTACCACTACCAACGACCCTCCTCCACATGATGTCCCGTCTGAGGTAACAGTTTCTGAATCTCCTCTTTCCATTTCTGATAATATTGAGGATACTACAGATACGGTTAATACCTCTTTTGTTGATGATCTAAGCCCCAGGTATGCTTTGCCACCGCGATCTAACAAGGGTGTGCCACCCAATAGATATTCACCCGATCGTGTGTCTCAGAACTCAAGATACCCAGTGGGAAATATGGTCAGAGGGAACATGTCAGAAAAAGCCAAAGCCTTTGTGGGAAATCTCTATAATGAAGTTATCCCGAGAACAGTTGACAAGGCAATGGAGAAATCAGAATGGTATGAGGCTATGGAAGCTGAAATGAATGCGTTGAACAAGAATGGGACATGGGAGAAGTGTAAACTTCCTCAAGGGAAGAAGCCAATTAGGTGTAAGTGGGTGTTCACCATCAAACACAAAGCAGATGGTACAGTGGAAAGGTACAAGGTCAGGCTAGTGGCGAAAGGTTACACTCAAACGTACGGGATCGACTACTCAGAGACATTCTCTCCAGTGGCTAAAATAGATACAGTTCGGGTTCTACTGTCTATAACAACTAATAAGGGTTGGCCTCTGCATCAGTTCGATGTAAAGAATGCCTTCCTACATGGAGACCTGACAGAAGAAGTGTACATGGAAGCTCCTCCTGGGTTCACTGAACGTTTTAAGGAAAATGAAGTATGCAGGCTCCGGAAAGCCCTCTATGGACTTAAACAGTCCGCACGAGCCTGGTTTGGGAGGTTCACGGTTGCGATGCAGCGGTATGGGTACAGACAAAGAAATTCAGATCATACCCTATTTCTCAAGGCCAGGGGGGGAGTTGATCACGTGCCTAATCATCTATGTTGATGGCATGATTATAACAGGCGATGATGAGGAAGAAATCAAGAAACTCTGGGAGAATCTCTTTATAGAATTCGAAATGAAGGATTTGGGAGGATTGAAGTACTTCCTTGGGATAGAAGTTCTGCGGTCCAAATGAGGAATCTTTATCTCATAGACGAAGTATGTGTTGGACCTGCTTGTCGAGACCGGAATGCTAGATTGTAGACCGGTAGATACCCCAATCCAAGTAAACCATCAGCTCAAAAGAGATGAAAATGAGGACCTAACAGACAGAGGGAAATACCAGAGGCTAGTTGGAAAGCTAATTTACCTGTCTCATACTCGGCCTGACATCGCCTATGCTGTGGGGGTGGTTAGTCAGTTTATGCACCAACCTCAAAAGAGTCACATGGAAGTAGTGGTAAGAATTATGAGGTACGTCAAAGGGACAGTGGGGACTGGAATAATGTTTGGTCGATATGGTCACTTGGATGTTGAGGCGTACACAGATGCGGACTGGGTAGGAAACCCAAATGATAGGAGATCAACCTCAGGTTTCTTTACCTTGGTTGGAGGAAATGTGGTTACTTGGAGAAGTAAGAAGCAGAAAGTGGTTGCCCTGTCTAGCGCAGAAGTAGAATTCAGAGGGATAGCTAAAGCTGTAACAGAAATCATGTGGCTAAAGAAATTAATGACAGAAATCGGCATGAACCAGGGAGGCCCTGGATGCTTGAGATGTGATAACAAAGCAGCGATTAGTATCTCAAAGAATCCCGTACAGCACGATAGAACAAAACACGTGGAAGTCGACAGACATTTCATAAAGGAAAAGTTGGAAGATGGCACTGTGGAACTTCCGTTTGTGAGGTCAGAAGATCAACTTGCAGACATTCTAACTAAGGCGGTCCCCGGGAAGACATTCCAAGCAATATTAAGCAAGTTAAGAATTGGCGACACCATTACTTAACTTGAGGGGGGAGTGTTGGAATATTGGCGTAAATTAGGGAAAGATGGGGATTACCTTGTGTAACCGATTTTCTGTATCCCTGATTAGTAGGAGTCTTTGGCTATTTATCTAATACAATTCTGTAATCCGGAACAATTCAATTCAATGAAAATCAATCTTTTCTTCTCTTTCATATAGCAAACAACCACGAATAACGGAGAACTTGACTTCTTCGAACGAGGAACAGATAGAACGGACATCGGCTAAAATGTTGACAACAGTAGAAAGATATTCTTCCTCGCTCTGTATAAACTTCATAAAGCTTCAAGTTGCTAAAAACTCCCCGAAAAAGTTCTTTATTTTTAATTTTAGTACAACCTTAATTAATTCTTGGACTTGAATGGATCAATTCTAACAATATTGGGAAGGAGCATGTGTCAATTTCTCCATTTCTTAAACCGAATATTGTGAGTTTCAAAATTGATCAATTTATAGGTAGTTAGGTTTGGTTGAGTAGCATCGTGACTAAATATTTTGATCCATAGGTTTGGTCTAGTTAACTAATGATTTCTGTGATATTATTATTTAATAATTGTCATCTTATTACCTTAACTACTAATACACTTTCAAAGTTGATCATTTGGTTTCATTTCACAGAGAAGATATTGTTGTTTATGTTAAAAAAATATTATTAAACAACTCCTTGTAATCATCAATGCGGAACTAAATTAAAGAAGAAGAATTATCAATTTGAAATAAGATGTGATCCTTATTGTAAAAGTCATTATCAAAATAAAAACAAAATTTAAACTAACATATTAACTTATATATTATAGTGACATCTTCGATATGATCAATCATATGTACGTAATTAAACTTAATCAATATGATATTTGAATAGAAGCGTCGTAAGAGGATGATAACTTCGAGAATATCAATCTTAACTCGTAAGTTTGCTTTCGTAGATTAATTTAATTGGATTAAAAATATGGAGATAATTGTCGGACAAATCACCTGAAATCCGAAAATACAAACTAAAAATTTCGGATAATTAATCAAAGATCCCCACTATACCATAACATATATCCTAAACCTCCAATTTGGTTTTTTATATATTTTAAGAATCAATTATTCATGAAAAATTTTCTACCCTAACCCCCCCCCCCCCTAAATAGTGCAAAAATACTAAAATGCCCTTAATAATATATGAGAAATTATCTCCATACCCCTTATTTTTTCTTCCCCATTTTCTTATTCTTTTTTTTTTTTTTTTCCCTTTCTTCTTCATGCGTTTTTCACAGAAAAAATCTGGTTTTTCAGGGGTCGGTCCAGCGCCGTCTCCGGCCACTTTTCGGAGACGGCGCCTACGTGTTTCAACTCGACTCGACCACGCGACTTCATTCATGGCAGTCCTGTCTCACAAAAATGGCCGGAGAAGGCGCCGGAGCTCCCTTGAAAATCTGCATTTTTTCAAGACAAAACGGGTTTTCCGTCGGCGACATTCCTGCGACTTTTTTGGACGATTTTTGTATGGATCTTGAAGATCTCGACACGGAGAGTCCATTGCAATTTACGAAATCGATCTTTGTTAATCGGTTTGGGAGTTATTGACATTTCTTTTTTTGAAAATTTTTAGATCTAAAATTTTAGATTTGAAATTGGGGACAAATGGATTTGAATTTTGAAAAATTAACCGAAGATATGAAACGAGGACGAGGAGTATGTTCCCGGTAAATTTTTCAGGAATTTTTGGACAACCTCCGGCGGCGGTTTGGCGGTGGTGCGGCAGTGGCGGCGGCGGCGCTCCGCCAGATTCAAGGATGAAGGTGATGATGAAGATGAGGTGTGGAGGTAGTAAAAATGGTGTGGAAAAAGTAAAAAATTGAGGACAAAATAGACATTTTAAGTGATTAGAGGGTTTAGAAAAAATGTATTGTGTATTGGGGATGTTAAATGTATAAAATTTGAATTGGGGGTTTTGGATAAAAATTAGGAACATTTGGTCCTGTTCAAAAATTTGCCCAATAAATTTCATATTTAAAAAATTAGCATAAAACTATTTATTTTCGAAAAATGAATAACAAAAATCATCACGCACTTTTTTTTTTGAGCCACATGTACCGAGAAATTCATTTTTAAATATAAAAAATACATTTTTATCATTTTACGAAAATAAAAGTAAAAATTAGATAATATATATTTGTAAATCAAAATTTTCAAAGAATTATGAAGGAATTTAAAAGAAATGTAGAAAATGATATATAAAATAAATCAATAAAAAATATAATTACCACGAAAGTTCTATTGGAAAGAAAAAAATGAAAGACGATGGTTTATGCTCGTGAAATATTATCAATAATGACTAATATAATATCAAAAAACAAATACAAAGATTTATTTTATTAATGCGTGGGAATTTTTGTTACTCATTTTTATAAAACACCGAGCTAATTTTTTAAACATAAAATTTATTTCACATTTTCAATATTTCACAATATTTTTTTAGCAATTATATCTAAATATTTGTCATCACCCATTGAGGCAAACCTAAGAGATATTAATTTTTTGTCTTGTACTTTCTTGTTAAATATTAAACTTGACAGTTTGTGCTAAAGGAAGGACATTTGCAAAGAACAAAACAAAATTCATGTGATGTTTTAAGGAATATATATATGCAAAGAGAGATTACTAACGAGTTGGACTGAAAAATGCACACATAATATGCAGTCATATTCAGAGAAGCTAAGCATTTTTCAGGTCGATACACTTATATTAGTGTTGAGTTCTGATTGGAACAACGAAAATGACCAACTTGATGAAAAGCTAGTGGCTTGTGACGAAGTTCCACCACTTGTGAAAACCGTAACCATAAACTGCCGTATAAATAATTAATCTCACGGGATACAGCTTCATCCTGCATAATTAAATATAAACTGTAATTTACTTTTGTTTGCATGTCACGATCTTTAGGGTAAGGGATGTAAAGGAGACAATAACATTGATCTTTCACTAATAAACAAAAAAATGATATATGGTAAAAATGCAAAATCGATTATGTAAATTTTTCATTTTGATAATTTAGTCCTATCGATATTCTGGTTCGAAATTAAGTTCTATAACTTCTAAAAAAATTGTAATGTTGGTCCAATTTTCGTCGGAAATATCTATGTGGTAGCCTCGTAGCAACATGAATTGGAAAAAATATTGACTCAATAAAATACTAACTCAAAAAGTTTTCCATTTTGACAATTTAGTTCTGTTCGCATTAACATTTGCAATTAAGTCTCATCACTTTAAAAAAAATTCAATGTATATTCGATTTTTGCCGGAAAATTAATTTGTCGTCGAAAATGTCTCACCGGGATAAATTGGAAAACTTTTGACTTAATAAATTAGAAAAAAATACTTACTCAAACAATTGCTAGTATGTTAAAATACATGAAATAAAGAAAAAAATAAAAAAAATTACATAACAATTCTAAGTAAATTATTATTTTGTCACAAGCCACAAGCTTCTCATATTAATTTGTGAAGGGTACTCCGATTAGTTTATTAATATACCAGGAATTGACAGGTTCACAATCAACCTTTTTAGATACTCAATATTTAACTAAGAGCTATATTGTTTTTGTATTTGCAATCTCCTGTAATACTGTTTATGCTACTACATTTTTCCATAATTCTTGCTAATGAACGACGTGTTGAAATAAAAGTTACCGGGATGGGCAAATTCCTCAACTTAATTGGGCGTTTATTAGAACTAAACCTTACAATTCCAGCTACGTAAATCTTATCTCAACTTGTAATATTTTCGCGAATTATTAGCTAATTCAAAAATAAAAATTAGATACAGAAATTAATTACCTCCTTGGAGCTGCAGATTGAGAGGGGACTTTAAGGAGAGTGCACCACTGAGAGAGAGGTCGATCGAAGAACACCCAATCGGGCAAAACGATACCGCATATGGCAAGCATCCCAAAGACGTACGTTCCTGCCATTTTTCTAAGAGACAGTGTGTATAGCCCAGTTAAGAGCATTATTGCTGCTAGGAAAACTAGGCAGGTCCGCAAAACGACGTCGGTGCTCATTATTGGTGGATGAGGCTGTGGGTTCGTGAAGAAGAAAAAAAAGAAGGGGAAATGAGTATGGGATATATATCGCTTTAAATGCAGACGGTTGTGTGGGCAATGAGTTCAATGAATGGTCTGTAGTTTTCAGACCCAGTTCACTGTATGGGTATTGACTGTTTGCCCATGCAGATAAGTGCGTTAGGTACTTACTACTTAGGTTATACGAGTCAAGTCGAGCTCGGACATGTTCGGTCTGGCTTGGGCTCGGAGTCGAGATCATTGAACTCTTCAATATCCAGTTCGAGTTTAGCTCGGATCAGATTTGGATCGGTCTCGGTTCAAACCCAATGTGCTCTTTTGAGCAAATTACATTTTTGGTCCCGTAAGATTATGTCTTTTGTAATTTTAGTTCCATATCATTAAAATTCGACATATTTAGTCTCATTATTTTCAAAATTTTACGATTGTGGTCCTATCCGTCAAATAATAGACGAAAAATGCATATTTTCTGTTAAGAACTTTTTTTTTTTGGGGGGGGGGGCGGGTGGGGTTGCCGTTCATTAGGTTTTTTTTTTTTTTTCAGGTGTTTGCTTATTAATATCCCATTTTAATACCCTGAATCAACTTTGAAACATTACATTGAATCACTCTCATAAAATTAATGTAGTGCTAAAATGAGGCATTAATAAGCAAACTCTCACAAAAAACAACCTAATGAACAATAAATTTTCCCCTAAATTGCATTAACGGCAAAAAAAATACATTTTCCATAGGTTATTTGACGGATGAGATCAGAATTGTAATTTTTTGAAAATAATGGGACTAAATGTGTCTAATTTCTAATAAATGGGACTAAAATTATAAAAGGTCTAATCCTATAGGACAAAAATGTAATTTACTCTTTTTTTTTTTTTTTTTTTCCTTTTTAATTGGAAGCTGTAAAATGCCAACATCTTGGTTAGCTTCCTCAACAAATGCGGAAAAAAAAACAAAAACAAAAACAAAAATCTGACTCTGAAGAGTTGAATCAAAGATTTTAATCGGCAAAGGGCCGAACAATTTAAAAATGTCGGCTGGCCAAACCAAAATAATAATAAAATGCAATAGAATTTTAGTTCTGCAAATTTCCAATTTTTAATAAGTTTGCACCAACATCAGAACTGTGGTACACGACGAGTTTTAAGCAATTTAGCTCTATGGGATTGAAACAATTTTTAATTTACCCCCTTGAGAAAAGATAATTATCATAATCTCTTCCTGTGTTTTTTTTAAAAAAATACTCACAGCCTCCCTCGTCTCATTCTTACCATTTTTAAACTATTACTAATTGTGTATACATAAATATATACCCATTTATCCAAAAATAAAATATCTATTTATTGTATCTTATTTATTAAATATTTGTCTCATAAAGTATTAAATTCCTTAAAAATGTATTTTACGTAAATTAGGATAACTTAAGACTCATTTAACCGAAAGAAATCATGAGGGATTTTAATAACCAAATTAAGTATATATATTCAAATACAAAATACAATTTAATTTTTCATATTAATTTTATGACTTATCTCATGATTTTTTGTGTAAAAATGAGTGTTAATACATGAATACAAATATGATACAACACAAATTAGTATTTAGAAACGTCTAACACGATGCTCGTTCGACAACAACATGATACAATGCGATGAAAAAATATTTTTAAACGTTTTTTTTTATTATCATAGATGAATATTAATTTAAAATTATAAGTTCTTTATATTTGTATATGTAAGAGTATCCTTTAAAAATGTTAATATTAATTGAGGTCTCATTGTGATATTTAATTAAGATAAAAAATTTATGTTTTAAATAATTTAATTATTAAAAATATTTAAATAAATCATCACATATTAAAAGTGCAACACAAATTATTTTTACTTTTTTTTTTTTGGTCGAGCACATTATTTTTACTAGTATAAAAGAAAAGGATAAACTCTATTAGACTTTCCTTTTCTTTTATTCTTCCTCGTCTTCTTTTTTCTTAGATAATGTTTCAATATAATACATATGGTTTCAAGTAGTTAAATTATTAAAGACTCAAGACGAAGGAGGTTAACGAGTAATTATCAATGTTGTTTATTATTATTATTATTAATTATCAATGTTTATTCTAACGATATTTTGATTTAATCCGTTTCAATCGACCCATCAAAGCTTTTGACATGCTAAGACCTTTTTTTTTTCTTTTAATTTAAAGATGGCTGCTGCTGATTCTCCGTAAACTTGGCCAAAATATTATTTGTGTTCTCGAACGTAACTAACATAACTTCAATATATTCTACTTGACAATTAATCAAATTTGTGGAAATTTAAATTTGTTAAATATGTCATAATAAATTATTATTCATCAACTTATGAACTTGCAAATTCATATGTACTTATAGGGGCGACTCCACTCTATATTTTTTCAGATTTGTAATTTTAGGAATAAGCTTTTTGATTCTTAATACAAAAGAAAAAAAAAAGTTTTATTGATTATCAGATTTTCTTTTATTTTATTAATTGATAATTCTAAAAATTACCTCTAAAATATTATACATAATACAAGATTAGAAAATTCAATGGTGACAAGTCACCCCACGTAAGTTTTAGTGGTGTCACCTTGCCATCAAAGATATGAAAATTTTATCCTGTAATTAAAAAAATCCATAGATGTACATAAATTAAGGATCAATTTGTTCGGCTAGTTTACTATCTGATCGTGCTCGAAATCGGTCTGCTGAGTTGGTCGACTCCGGGAGCTCGAATCACTTAGAATTTACATGAAGGGGAAGGCTCTCGAGTAGATCTGAAAAGGAAGAGCAAATGTGAACTAAAGGCCAACCGAGGGAATAGGGGTTATATCCTAGCTAGTTTGGCACTCCTAGGCTCAAGTCAGGTACTTGCTCAAGAGAATAGGAGTTAGTACTGAGGATAGAATGAACAGTGATTGTGCTTACCAATGCCATAAATGCTGTGGATATTTAAAGGCCCAAGCGGTGTATGTGACACCTGTTCACGCACTGGAGGTGCGTTTAATGCTTCGGCTAGTTTTTTAGGGAACAGTAGTACTGTACAACACCTTTGTGTCACAGTTGGTTCCCTTGTACTGTGGGAGGTCCTCGACCTTCCTTCCACACTATTGACTTCTAGTATGACTTCGCCGGTGGGCGGCGAAGGTGGTCGGAAGGATCTAGTGGTCGAGGTCTCGCTATGATGGAAATAAGGGACCTGGTTTGTAGCCCGGTCGATTTATCCTTCTTGGAATGGTGATCAACTGGTTGAGAGGTCGATGATCGGCATCAATCGACCTCCTAAGAGGGAGGATGGAGTGACGTGTCATCCGATGTGGCACCTATGTGCCACGTGTCAGCTTCCACTTATCAGGTCACGTGGCTACACGTGGCATTCTCAAAACGTGCCCCGTCATAAGCCCCTCAGGCTGGCAGGTACGTATGACGTGGCTGACAGACTATTGACCGTGAGGGGCGCGTCCGTACACGCATCGACTGGCGCGTCTCTTAGCTTTTGGGTACGAGTCTTCAAATTTTAACTTTTCGGACAGGCGGGAAAGGTGTAATAATTGCGCCTTATGGCGGTTTAGAGCGCAATAATGGCGTCTCTTCAAATTCCGAGCACTTCTCTTATAAATAGGGGGTCCCTGTTCCCTTTATTCACCAAACTTTCAAGAGTCTTCGAGCGTTCCCTAGAGCTCAGAGAGCTTTTCGAGCGAAGCCCTAGAGTGCTTTAGGAATCTCCTAGTGTAACACCCCGGCTTTTTCGATCGTTTGAGCAGGCGCCACGTGTTAATTGCTTTGTGTGTTTAAGTGTTTAATTTACTTTTGCTTGATGCTTAACATGCTTTTATGTTTTTAATTCTGTGATTTCGTGCGTTGCGTGGCTCTATTTTAATCTCTTTAAGAGTTTAGGGGCTTGGTTGTAATTTTTTCTTTTTAGGGATTTTCCAATCATTTCTCGTTTGATTGAGGTTTCGACCTTTTGGACCCCCTTAACTCGTTCAGGGCATCGAAACGAGTCCGTAAACTCTAAGTTTGCCCGATTCTGACGTCATTAACACTTCCAACGGGTGAGTCTCGCGCTTTAAGACCCGGAATAAATATCCAGATCCTCGTTAAACGAGCTGGACCTAGTCAGCTCTCTCTCTCTCCCGATCGTCTCTCTCCCTCACACGATCTTCACACACACTCAAGGTGTGGAAACACACACAACTCCATACGTGACTATTTCTCGATGGAATTCAACGAACTAATAGTGCTTTTCGAAGAGCTCGACGAGGTGAACACGATGGTACCAAAATCTTGGCCCGACGACAACCGGTGAAGGAGATATTTGCAATTTCCAGAAGCGGCTGGAGGTAGTGGAGGAACCGCGACTTTGCCGGCATCCCACGGCAGTTTTCGGCGAGCTTTTTGGGACACGACCACCAGGGGCTGGAAGAAGACTTCCCGCCTTAACTTTTTTCGTTGGTGGCGCGGCCAGAAGGGCAGTGGCGGCGGCGCACGCTCCACCTGAAAGTCATGGCGAGCGGCGGCGTTACTGTAGCGCTGTGGTTCCGTCGCGTTCCGTTGAGTTTTTCAGACGACCCTTAGTGCTACCCTACCCTTTTCGACATCTTGGGTCCGATTCCGGCATCATTTTGAGCAGACGGTGGTCGTAGGTGGTGGTTTGGGTAAGGTAGCGGCGGCGGGTTTACTGTAGCTGCGGCGATCTTACAATTCTGGCAACAGGTTTGGGTCGAGCCATACATGGTTGGAAGCATCTCGACGAGAGGGTTTCATTTCCGGTGGTCCCGTCATCCGAATCTTACCGACCGGAGGCGAATTGGCCGGTCAAAGCTGACGGACATCGGTCAACAGCGGCTTTTCCGGCGAACATCATATGGGTTTCGAAGATTTCATCATGGGTTCTCCAATGGTATGTTCGGATTTAATTTTCGTCAAGCGGTTTGAGTTTCATTTCGATTCTTGGCTTCTTGGGTTCCTGGATTGATTCATTTCGGTTTTTCTTCAATTAAATTCCGTACATTGAATAATTTCAGATTCTTGTTGCGGGGTTTTGTCGAGCTTGTTGGATGTACGTATGGTTGTTCAAGGGGATTTTTCCGACCACCGGAGGTGGTGGTCCGGCGGCTGCCGGTGGCTATTCGGCCGGCTCCGGCGACGGCATTCCGACGCCTTTCGGTCAGCGGGTTCCTTTCTTCGTGGTGAGTCCAACGCCACTTTTTGTTCGTCAATCGGATGCCCAGTTGATTTGTTATGAATTTTTGAAGTTATTGTATTTTATTCGTTAATTGTTTTTAATTGTAAAATTCTATCATGTATGTACTATAAATTGAAATTATGAGTTGTATGATACTTGGAAATATTTTATGATGTATGAAAGTTTGATTCGTGATTTATTGAATTTATTTGTCTCGTTTTACGCCTATCTACTTGAGAATATGTCTTGTTTAAGGGGTGTTAGTATAATTTTAGAAACTAAATTGATTGTGAAATTATATGAAATATATGTAATAAATTATGAAAGGGTATGTTGTATTTAATTTGAATGAATTGATCAAGTATGCTAAATTGTTTGGAAAGTTGTAAATTATGCAAATATGTAATTATAAACAAATTGATATGACATTAGTGTTTTATTCTCGGGTGACTTGGAGCATGTCAGAATTAAATTATAATGTCACGATTTATATTCCCTAATTGATGTTATGAATTTTATAAAGTTATGCATCTTCAAATGTATGAAATGAATTTGATTTGATATGAATGACTTGAGTGTACAAATATGGATTATATGTTGCATCATTTGTATTTGTGGGCACGGCTGTGCGTCTTTTTGGTTGGTATTCGAGTTTGAGTCTTGTGTTCTGTATGTTCAGTTGTTCAGGGATTTTTCCAGGGAGTGTTTGTCAGCTGTTTGGGTTCCAGTGGGATTTCCTTGTTCGTGTTTTCCGTTCTCGTCGGTGTAAGGTGAGGTTTTAGGATTTTCTTTTAGTTAAAGCGACCTACAACCCTCTGTGCTCGTTTTCAAGCCTACATGCAATTATTTGATTATATTTATATAATAGATATGTGTTTATATGATATGTTTATGAATTTATCATACGAGTAAAAGTTTTGAACTATATGTATGAGGGTATGTAAGCTTGAAATGTTTTGCAACGAGGCTATGCTCCAAACCATGCGTCTTCATGCTAGCTACGGATTTGGATGACACGAAGAGGTACGTTTATAGTATATGCTAAGTTGCAAGGTATCGTATGTCTGATAAGGTACGTAAGTTATGATTATGATATGTAGCGAGTTATGATCTGATATGCTCTGTTCTGATTTGTTGGGCCCCGGGAATTGTGGGTAAGGATGCCGGGACGGCAAGGACCGTCGGGTTAAGCCTGTGCATGATTCCCATTTGAAGTACTAACGCGCGACTCTTGGAGGTTGAGGAGGCGTGGTGCTTCAAGCACAATGTGGGTTAGCTACCCCTTGTGCATTGGTAAGTAGGTGGAGAGGGTTTAACTCCCGAACACTGTCGTTGTTGGGGTTGGATTGTTTATGATTATGTTTTCTGTTTTTATACGTATGTTAATAAATTGGGAGTTAGTGTAAGACCCTTACTCGCCGGGTATAAGAATTTGATACGTTATGTTGATTATGAAACGGGATAGGAGCTTTCCTTTACGTTATGATATGAATGCTTTGATAAGTATATGTATAAGTTTGATTTGAAAATGGTTTTGGTATGCAAAACCCTACTCCCGTTTCATAGTCTTTCTTTTGATACGTGCTCTGCTCCTTATTATGTATAGTGTGTGTGTGAGTTCAGCCCCCTCACTCAGTCAGTGGACTGATCCTCGCCCCAACTATGTTTTTAGTTTGCAAGTGCAGGTCCTTGGAGTTCGAGCTAGGTGGTGGTGTGTTGTGTCTGCCGAGTCAGTATCTCTTGTTAAGTTTTTAAGTTTCTATTTCAGTTATGTGTGTAATTTGTAAATGCTTATACTCTGTACAGGTTTAAGGTTATTGATTGTATGTATGGAATTCGGGACAGGTTAGGACAGGTTCTTGGATTAGTTGAACCCGTCTTTAGTGTGATTATTCCGGGACATGCTTCTAGTACCAGTTGAACCCGTGTAACTGATTATGATTGATTTGATATGATTGATGTTTTAAATTTTTGTAAGTTCATTTTCTTTGCTTTGCTTTCGCTTCCAGGTTTATTTTCTCTGCTGTACAGGGTCTAGATACCACCTAGCTTAGGCCAGGTCTTATCTGTCTCCCGTTCGCTATTGCTTGGTTCGTATGCGGATTGGGCTTTAGTGCGGGGGATGTGGTGGCCCAGCGTTACGGGCGCTACACCTGGGAGGTCGATCAAGAGTTCTTAGGTTCTCACCCCACGGTACTCTTCTCAACTCCTTTATTCTTTTCGCTCTCTTCTCCTATTTTTCCATGGGTTCCCAAGAGCAAATTCTCATGCCCGCTAGGAAGCACATCCCTGAGTATTATATAAGGGTCTGGTCGAGAGCCTGTGACGCCTGGAGCGACGAGACACAACATCCCTCGCACCTAGACTCAAACCCACATATGAAATTGACGTCCATATATGAATCCAAGTCTAAGCGATCGGGAACCTACACACACACACTAGGCTAAGCGTGGCTAAACACTGACAGAGTGCTCAAAATCTGACATACAAAGTGCAGAAGCAAGGAATAAAATCCACTAAAGACATATACAGTGGCCATACGGCCCAAAAGAAATCCAATATATACATGAGTACGTCAAGTAGTGTCATAATCTCTAAATACATACTTTAAGTTCAAATATATACTCAAAATAGTGAGAGGAAAGTAAATATGCATACGACTCAACCTAGACCGCTAAGTACGACACGAGACGCACTTCCCCGCTTAGCTCGAGCAACCTGCAACTAAAGGAGGGAAAAGGAGAGGGGTCAGTCACAACTTGACTGAGTGAGGGGGCTAACGCACACCCACATAGTATATAAATATAAAGCAGAGCACTTAATAAACAAAAGATTACGCACCGAGGTAGGGTTTTGCACACCAAATCATTTTCGAAACAAACTTATACATTTCATAATCAAAATAAAACATACTAGAGTTTAAAGAAAGCTCCTATCTCGTTTTCTAGTCAATGAATCTTATAAAGCTCGGAGAGTACGAGCACTTATCCCTTACTCCTCTACAACATAAGAAAACCAAGAATACGTAAATACATAAAACAAATCCATCCCCAACAACAACGGTGTTTCGGGAGGCAAACCCTCTCCACCTAATTACTAATGCACACGGGGTAGCTATCCCACGATGTGCTTGAAGTACCACGCCTCCTCAACCTCTAAGAGTCGCGCGTGAGTACTCCAAATGGAGACCATGCATTGGCTTAACCCGACGGCCCTTGCCGTCCTTGGCGTCCTTACCCACGTCTCCGGGGCCCAGTAACAGCCAATTATTTCATTAAACTTACTTAACTCGCTACAGAATTAAACGTAACTTACGTACCTTATTGAATATACCTTACCTCGTAACTCGGCATATGCTATACGCGTACCTCACCGTGTCTTCCTTAATAATAAGATGTTGAGGTAGGTCCTAGCTTGCGTGACAACACACGGTTTGGAGCATAGCCTATTTGCAAAACATTTTTAAGCTTATATACGCTCATACTTATAATTCAAAACATTTTAATCATAAGATAAGGTCATTAACATATCATAAGGCACGTATCTAATATATAAATATATAATATATTCGCATGCGGGTGAGAAAGTCATCACATTTAGGCCATAGGTCACTTATCTACAAGAAAGGTCCTAAACCTCACCTTATAACAAAAGAGCAGAAACCGGGTCAAAAGAGTGATCAACCACCTAAGCTTCGGGCTCGCAAATAACCGGGAGAGGCTCTAAAACAAAAGAAAGCAAGACCCAAGACTTAGACTCAATAATGAACCATATAGACGGTGAATGCGCATGAATGCAAATGATGCAATGGATGCAAATGAAATGCAAGAACGCATCACTTAAGTCATTTAAATTCAAATTCGTATAAAACGTATCATATCACTTCATAATTTAAATCCATAATTCATAGCATATGAGTCATAAACGAATAAGAAGAAGGCACAAAACGAAATACGAAAGTCATGCATGAAAAGTTCAAATTGAGATTAAGTCACATAAACTAAATCAAATAAATTACTAATCAAATATATATAACATATATACTAAGATGCATGCAATAATCATGCAAAAGTCATGCAAACATATCAACATTAGATATACATACAAGTACTTATAAATATAGTCTACACGTGAACATAATACATTAAAATTGAATGGGAAACAAGGGAAACAATCAAAGTAACTAAGGCCCCTAAACCAATCTCCCCTCCCGGGAAGATTTTACACCTAAAAAGTCCCCTCCTGGGGACATTCATGCAGAAAAACTTCTGCATAATGAGTCCCTGACCGGGTACTTTCATGGGCAAAATCTCCCCGCCCTGGGAGACTAGTCCAGTTGCGGAAAAAGCCCCAAACACCCCTGATCAGCCCTCAATCTCAAACCATAACAAAATCAAATCATGTAGGCATGTAAAGGCATGAAACAAGGCAGCAATTCAGCTCATAAACTCCAACAAAATAGGCCAAAATCGGACAACAAATGGGACCAAACTCATGCATAATCTTCTCAAAACTCCAAGAACATTAATGGTATCACCCAAATACTTCAACCATCATCAAAGAAAAGTTTATACAACCATAAATGAAGCTCAAGTGATCATAATACCAACACCAATTCAAGAAATACACCAAAGAAAATCATGGAATTTAAAACTAGGGCAAAACTTCAACTATTCAAGTCATTGATCAAATCTCAATCAATCAAGGCTTAAAATCTGAATTTGATGGATGAAAATGATCACATAAGTATGGAGATATCAAATATGTACGTACCTCTTGAAGATGATGGAGAAAAATGAAGATTGGAGCTCAAATATGGCCTTGGGGTGAAAGTGACGGGAATGGAAGGGTTTACTCCCAAGTTTCAGCTTTTCCTCTTCTTTTCCTTGCCCAAACCGAGATGAAGGAAGCAAATTATGATAAAGCAGTAAGTTGGTGAGGAGTGGGTCCAAGTCTCATGTGAAAAGGTTGAAAATTGAGGGACTTATGTGCAAATTAGTGAAAGGTGGTCATATTGGCGTGAGTCAGTTTTTCGGTTGAATATCGGAGTACCAAACGGGCTTACAAAAATATGAGGCTAGGTTCCTTAGCTTGCAATTCTCGTTACGAGTCCGACACCACTTTCGGAATTCAAATCCGAATTCCCGAGCTCAAGGTATGTCATCCGGAATCCAAGGCGTGCTAAACGAGTTAGGCCCTTGAATCCCAAAAATAAAGAAATGGTCTCTGGCCAAATCAAACAAGTATAAACGGATAAAATAAACACGTACACGAGTTCATAAATCATATAATTCAAGTATATCACATATTCACGAAGTTCGGGAATTAAAATCGAGTAATAGAAATTAAACACGGAGATTAACTCAAACGTTTAAGGTATATAAAAGAATCACTTAAATCATTAAATAAACATATAGATTAAATTGAAAAGGAAATAAAACATCGGTAAACCCTCAAGTGACGTCATACCTGGCTTGCCGAAGAAACGGGGTATCACAGAGCCCACCGCGGCTCCGGTTGGCATGCCAAGGGTCGATTCAGTTACTCTATCTTCAGGCTCGTCCTCTTCAGACAGAATATCGGATTCCCACACAATTCCTTGTGAAGACGAGATGGCTATCGAGGAGAAAGAGGGGGATGAGGTGGTCGGCCCCGGTTCTGGTGTGGAGGTTGAGGATGAAGGTGTGGGTGCGCAAATCGAGGAGAGGGTTCAAGATACCCAAGGGGAACAACCGGTTGGTAACGGAACATCGACCTCAGGCTCCAAAAAGAAACGTGAGGGCCCCCAAACGACTGTGCTCCACCATTCACAAACTTAGATTATGGTTTCGGATGATGACATCGAGGAGTATCAGAACATCTTAACCGGTAACGGTCAATCTCAAGCGGGCCAATGGCCTACTGATGGCTATGAAATAATAAATCCTACCCTGGAGCAGAGAATGGGGAATCCGCCGGAGAACTGCATTGCCGTCACTACTTATGCGATTAAGTACGGGATGAGGGTTCTGTTGGAAAACAACAGAGTTTGTGCATCGGTATTAAATTTTTTTCCAAAAGTAGATCTAAAAGACTTGCAATGTTCGTATCGTATCGTAGGGTGTTTCAAGAAACTTACGTTGATTGAAGCTTTCTTGTGACGTTGATACCGCCTATTAAACACCCTTCAAGTGGAATGTCCCTCGAACGTCCATCGGTTAGATCCCAAAGTAGGCAATCCTCCAAAGAGTATCCACACCAGTCCTAGAACACGATCAAGCTAGTGGGAATCCTAGTTCTATGGCTCGTGTTTGGCTAACATATTTTACATTGAAAAATTTTCTTTTATTTTCTCAAAAACAATTAACACTTCTTGAGTGTTGGTCGAAAGAGTAAGAGAAGCACCACCCCTAGTATATATACTAGGTTGGTTCGAACCCCCTAGGGTTTCTAAGAACCAATGGGCTTTGTTTTCTTGCTCACTAATTAACTAATTTAATTATTATTTTTAATTGAATAATAAGTTCTTAACTTATTCTCCAAGTCTAGCAAGAGATGTCTTCTCTCTCCTACAATAGGAAGTTTGACTTTTCAACCTTTATCTAATATAAAGTTAAAAATCAATTTATTCAATAAATAACTTAATTCATAATTAATTATTTATTGGGTTAATTATTTTGAGAATAGTCTTAACAATTAATTCATAATTAATTAAAAGACCAAAATTAATTAATTAAAATTTAATTAATTAATTCTAGAAAAGAAATCAATGTAAAATAATTACACGTGGGAGCCACACATGAAGCCACGTGTGCATGACACGTGGCAACCACGCAGGCCGCGTGACACGTGGCAATCACATGTGCTTGACACATGGCAGTAGTCCACGTGTAAATGCTCCCATTTCGATCAAGAATTTTATCCTTCGTTAATCCAATTAACATCCTACCATAACCCTCATATTCTGACATTTGTGTGTGACCCTTTAGGTTCATTATTCGATTAGCAGTGACAGTAACTAATTAATTCCCATAATTAATTAATCACTTCATAGATCACACTTCCGTAATCTACCAATGGGTGTGTGACCCCTAGTCGAATAACGAAATGAATCGAAGAACCTTTTAGTCAATGACAATCAGTGAAATACGATACTCCTACAACTCCATCTCTCAATTAAGAACTAAGGCATGTGAATATTCACAAAGCCTTGTTATTCTTGATCTTTAAATTTAAGTTCGTTTCATATCCATTTAGATCTCAATCCAAGAAAACCCCATTTTCTTGATGTCTTGATCTTTTATCCACCTTGGCCAAGGGTTTAATATTTAATGGACTACGAACAACTTAATCAGTAAGAGATCATTCTTGTTCTTAACAAGTGTAGGTCCTTTATCGATTCTACTAATTCTACATATGCCACTTGTGTAATCCCAACATAGGCCATGGTTCAGGTATCTATATGGCGACACCCTTTTGAGCCTATATCAAAGATTACAGAGTTAGCTCATATGAGACATTACAGAATCTCAAGTCAAAGGATTATTAATCACGTCATTAACCTGTGAGATATTTCGTAATCTGGAAGTTTCTAAGAGACTTCATTTCCCATTTATGAATGTTCTCACGCGGGACATCTCAGTGATGAAGTTCTTGTAACATTCACCCTTATGTATTATGAACACATCATCGTATGCACTTATCATTCCATGAAACTGAATGATCCTTCAAAAGGACATAATCACGTAAGCAAGTCTCAGCATAGTTAAGGTCGACACTCCCACTGTCTGTCGGACTCATTGACTTGAAGAAGTTTCTAATCCTCGCCTATGGAGTTAAGAACTTGTTTCATGTGCTGTTCCCATAAGGGCAAAGTTCTTAATGGCCTCATCGAATTAGGGGAGTTCAAAACATGCAAAACACAGTCAAACCCAAACAGACATAAATAAGCACATAAAAGCTGCTTTAAGCACACTATTCCTAACAATCTCCCAGTTGTCTGTTAAAGTCATTCAGGTGCTAATCTAAGTCCAATCTTCTGAAAATGTCCTTCGAAAGCCTGTTGAATAAGGGCATTTGTAAGTGGATCTGCCATGTTCTCTGTCGATGTGACCCTTTCAATTTGCACATCTCCTCTCTTGATTATATCACAGATTAAGTGATATTTCCTCAAAATGTGCTTAGTCCTTTGGTGAGATCTTGGTTCTCTTTCTTGAGCAACCGCCCCTGTGTTGTCACAAAACACTATAACAGGGGTCTTTAATGCTAGGAACTACACCCAGCTCGTGGATGAAGTTTCTTACCCAAACACCTTCCTTAGCAACATCGTTTGCAGCTAAGTATTCGGCTTCAGTGGTCGAATCTGCAGTGGTCGCTTGCTTGGAACTTTTCCAACTCACTGCTCCGCCATTCAGGCAGAATATATATCCTGACATGGATTTAAAGTCATCCATGTCCGATGCAAAGCTTGCATCACAGTATCCTCTAATGACAAGATCTTGCTGGCCTCCTTAAACCAAGAACAAATCCTTAGTTCTTCTTAAGTACTTAAGAATGTTCTTTATAGCAGTCTAGTGACCTTCAATAGGGTCAGATTGGAATCGGCTAGTCACGCTGAGTGCATAAGCCACATCCGTTCGAGTATATAGCATTGCATACATTATGCTTCCTATTGCTGATTCATAAGGAATTTTGGACATCCTGGACTTTTCAAGTTCAGTCTTGGGACACAGCTTCTTCGAAAGAACTGTTCCCGGGCCCATTGGAAGTTTCCCACGCTTGGAATCTTCCATACTAAACCTCTTTAGTATTTTGTCTATGTAAACCGACTGTGAAAATCATAACAATCTCCTAGATATATCCCGATAGATCTTTATATCGAGAATGTAGGATGCATCACCAAGATCCTTCATCTCAAATTGGTTCGATAACCAAGAATTTGTTACTTTCATGTCATCCGCATTCCCAATGAGGAGGATGTCATCTACATAAAGTATCAGAAATTGAACTGAGGTTTCCAATTCTTTCTTGTACACGCAGGACTCATTCGGATTTTGAATAAAGCCAAACGATTTGACTGCTTTATCAAACCGAATATTCCAATTCCTAGAAGTTTGTTTCAATCCGTAGATTGATCTTTGGAGCTTTCAAACCTTTTGTTCGCTCCCACTGAATGTAAAACCCATGGGTTGTTCCATGTAAATGTCTTTGTCAATTTCTCCATTGAGAAAGGTAGTTTTCACATCCATTTACCATATGTCATAGTCATAATATGCTGCAAAAGCAAGCAAGATCCGAATGGACTTTTGCACTGCAATCGGGGAGAAGGTTTCATCAAAGTCTACACCTGGTCTTTAAGTAAAACCCTTAGCAACTAGTCTTGTTTTAAAGGTTGCCAGGATTCCATTTATTCCAAGCTTGCACTTATATATATATCCATTTGCACCCTATGGGCCTGATCCCATCAGGTGGATCAACCAAGGTCTAAACTTGATTACACTACTAGAAAAACACTCTGTAGCAACGGATTTAGCTATGGATTTTGGCCAAATTAGAACGGATTAGGATTAGCAACAGATTTAGCAATAAAAATTTTTCGTTGCTATTACCCTCGTGGCTAATCTATAGCAACGGATTTAGCAACAGATTATTATCAACGGATATTAGCAATGAAATTAGCAACGAATTTATAGCAACAGATTTAGCAACGAATTTTTTAGTAACAGATTTAGCAACGGATTTTACGTTGTAAACCAAACCATAATTAATTTAACTTTTTGCATTTTTGCAACGAATTCTTCATTGAAAAATCCGTTGCAAAAGGTAAAATTTAAATTAATGAAAAAATAATAATTTGTGGGCAACCCACCCCACACGTGTAGCACTCCAGAGCGAAGGACACTACATCCCCTGCACCATAGCCCGACACATGTAACGAAATAGAAGCTCCGTACACGCACCAAGCTATAGCGAACGGAAGACAAACAAAAACTCTCACATAAGCTAGGAGGTCTAGACCCCAAAACAGAGTACGCAACAAAAATAAAACATGCGCGGAAGCAACAGAATCACCGAATACTATCAACATACATGCTCAAGAGAATAAAAGACATATATGCGACGCCACTCCAGGGCCAAATAATTCTTACAAAATTTCCAAATTTGAGTTATGATCATAATCTTATACAAATATCCAAAATACCAAAGCAAAAGATAAAGATGCAGTATACAAAAGACTCGAACAACTCGACTCGAACGACCCAAAAGAAAACCGCTGCCTAACTCAGACCGAACCCTGTACCTGTAACTCAAAAGCAAAGGGAAAAAAGAGGAAACAACATCGAGGGTCAGTCCTAACGACTGGTGGGGGGCTAACCCACGCACACGTACATATACATAGAGGCAAAGCGTATTCAAAGTCATAATATTCATGAACCGGGAAGTGGTTTTTGCAATCCAAAGCATTCTGATCCCGTGATGCTATATATAGAAGAAAAGTTAGGCCAAAGGCCAAAATCCACCAATTTTAATAACTAAAAGTCCACTCCCATTTCACGAATCGAATTCCTAATCAAATTCAAACTAACTCGGCGAGTACGAGTTTTCAGACCAACCTCCTTCATATCAAATTCAAACTTATATTCAAATTCAAATGAAAACCAAATCAAACGTACCTTCCCCAATAACGGGTGATAGAAGGGTTGTGCACACCCTAACTATCCATTATTTTATGTATGGGTCGTGAGTTTCGTGACGCTCACGCTCGAGGAAGGTTGATCCTATCAAATTGGAGAATACGTTCAAGCTTAACCCGACGGCCCGCTGCCGTCCCGGGCGTCCTGACCCGTATACTCCGGGGCCCAATTTCAAACTCAAACTAAGGGATTCATATAAAAGACTTATCTTTCAAAGTCAAACCTCGCTACGTATCCAAATTCGTATTGCACACGCCAACCCGTTTTCAAAACAAATAACCAAAAACATATCTACATATATATATATAAAGCGTTTTCAAAAGGGTTTCATAACAAAAGGGCCAATTCCCAAAAATACGTACCAAACACATATCTAAATACATATATATATATATATACGTAGGTCGCATGCAGGCTTAAAACACATTTAGGGTCGTTGGAAAATATAACTAAAAGAAAGAAAACCTCACCTCGATGAACAAACCGAACAAAACGAACAAGAACCACGCCTACGAAGCGGGTCCACACCAACGAGCAACTCCACTTGAACAATCTAAACAGGGGAACAACACTTAGACTCAATATGAACCAAGAAAACGCTCGACAAATGCATATGAATGCATATGGTGCAATGCACTTCATATAATTTCACACTTAGGCGTATCGAAGCAAATATCGAAATATCACACAATTAATCCAAGAACCAAAATTCATTTCACGTCAAATAAATTCATATTAAGTCATATAATAGTATACCACGAGCATCCATAGTTCATACACGTATATATTCATCGAATTCGTTTCATTTACGCCACTTAAGATCATGATTTTCAAAGAAATATTCAAAATTAAACAAATAAAATTCACATAATTAATTTAATGCTTAAATACATAATATGTAATATATTACACACACACACATATATATATATACACAACATGAAATTCATAACAATACTACGTACACACATATCATGCACAAACACAAGCACACGTATGCACGAATACTATTTACGATTCATATTTATACACCACATGTATGAAATACATATCTATCTATCTATCTATCTATCTATCTATATACACACACACACACAAACGCACCCACACACATGCACACTAAGGTAAATTGCATGAATTTAAGACATATATATAATATCCACATGCACTAACATTAAAACATAACCAATTTCATGTATACGTACATATATATATTACATATTCACACATACATTATATATATATACCTATATATCACGTACATGCATATATATATATACACACTCCACATTACACACATGCATGCAATTCACACAACACTAAAACACAAAACATAAATCATGCAGCACACACACACCACACATGCATGCCTAACAAAACATATATATATAAATTGCATGCATTTAATACACACAACAAAAATCATGCAGCACACATATGCACACTAAGGTAAATTGCATGCATTTAATACATATATATAATATCCACATGCACTAACATTAAAACATAACCAATTTCTTGCATACGTACATATATATATTACATATTCACACATACATTATATATATATACCTATATATCACGTACATGCATTTATATATATACACACTCCACATTACACACATGCATGCAATTCACACAACACTAACACACACAACAAAAATCATGCAGCACACACACACCACACATGCATGCCTAACAAAACACACACAAATGCAGCTGCAAAGAACACCTCGCCCGGGGAAGAAACACACGTAAAAGTCCCCGACCGAGTAGAAGGAAGGCAGAAGCTGCTGCACAAGGTATCCCTGCCCGAGGACGCAACCATCACAAAATCTCCCCGCCCAGGGAGATTACAACAGGCGCAACGAACAGCAGCAGCTGCAGCTCTGTTTTCCCTTCTTCTCACATAGCAATAGTAGGGCAAAGTAGTTGCAATAGCAGAGCAACAAAACAGCAGCAAAACAATAAGAAAAAGAAGGCAAAAACTGGCAGCAACTCATGCAGTAAGAGCAACAAGAAAAAGGTTCCAATCATGCTTCAAAATCTCACAATTTCAGTCCCGATTCCAAGCTCCAAACATGGTGAAAATTCACATACTTATATATAAATCAAGTTCAGGTACAAATAGGTATACAAGAAGCTAAACTGATCAAGTTTCATGCTTCAAATCACATGGAATCAAACACAAGACATGGATTCAAGAATTAAAGCTAAAACCTAACTATTCATTCTCTTTATCAAAGCATACTCAAATCTCCATGAATATCAGAAAAAAGACACTTGAAAGAAAGAGAAGAAGATAGAGAATAAAACCATGGACCTACCTTTCGAATTTGAGCCGAAATGATGGAGTATTGATCTTGGAAAGGCAAAGTGGGCTGTGTAGATTCTTTTTCCCCCTTTCTCTCTCGTTCAGATGCTTCTTTCTCTCTCCCCAGGTGTGATTTCGAAATGAGAGTTAAGGGATGGTTAGAGGGTTTAACTAGGGTTACTTTGGCTCAAGAATCAAGTGATTTGATTAAGAAATGAATGAGTTATGGCCAAAATACTCCAAGGTGGCGAATCTGCTTGTACAGCTCGGTTCGGACAAAATATGGGAGATCAAATGGGCCTAGAAAAGTACAAGGTTAGGTTCCTTAGGTCCATATCTTCGTTACGAGTCCATTGCCAATTTCGAAATTCGAATCCGAATTCCCGATCTCAAGTTATGGCCTCCGGAACACAAGGTGCGCTAAAACTCCGTTAGGCCCTCGAGTCCCCAAAATAAATAAATGGTCAAAGACCACAACAAACGAGTTCTAAAATGTAAAACGAGCACATGAACGAATTCATAACACGTATAATTCATGCATATCAAATTTTCACGAAATTTCGAAACAAATTGAAACTCAAACGAATTAAAAACAAGTTCAAAAACTTAAAAACGTTTAAATATACAATTATATATTTTAACAAATAATTAAAGAATAACAAATAAAGATACAATTACATAAATAAATAATTTAAATGCGCATTTAGCTCTAAGGTAAGTGCGTACCTGTACGGCAAAAAAACCGGGGTGTCACAACATGAGCCCCAGCTGGTAGAACCACCATCGAGAAAACCCCACACTAGCCGTACAAATTTATTGTTCAAATTTCTCGCGCAAGCGAGGGATCGAACTTGAATCCCCAAGGCGGAAGGTTGAAGCCCAAACCAACTTGGCTGACTATATTACTGATAATATTATGTCATTTTATATATATAAATATATAACAACAATCAAATATTCATACAAAAATTTGAATTACTTATTTAAGTATTTGTTATTTATATACTTAAATATGAATATTTATATTAAATATATATGTGTATATATAATAAAATACTATTATATATATATATATATTATTTTTTTTAATATATATATATTATATAATACTACATTATACAATAATATTTTAATATATAAACTTGAAGAATATATTAAATACTTTATACAATAATACTGTTAGATTATTCTATTTGATTATATATATTATATAATACTACATTATACAATAACATTTTAAAATATAAACCTGAAGAATATATTAAATACTTTATATTAAAAATACTACTATATTATTCTATTTAATCAAATTATATATATATAAGCCAACAATAGCTATCGTATCATATGATCTTAACATTCATATGTGTGTGTACATATATATATATATATATATATATATATATATATATATATATACCCTCAAACATATCATATTCATGTATATCAATTTAAGTATAAGTTTTTATGACATATAAAAAAAAGGATGAAAGTTCAAATAACTAAATAGTTAGATTTAGTGGGTTGTTAAATAAAGAACTTTTATGTTAATATAAAGTATTCACTTATACATTTGTAGAACAATACCTGCATTTTAAGAAACTATTGTATTATTTAACTATCTTATATGACTAACTTTTTGAAGAATTATTTTCTTGATATGAAACATTTATATTTTAATTTTTAGAATTATATCTAAATAATGAGAAATTATTGTGTTATGCAACCGTTAGATGTTAAATGAAGAACTTTTCTTTTAATATAGAGTATTTATATTTAAATTTGTAGAACTATATATAAATATTAAGGAATTATTGTGTTATACAACTTTTAGATGTTAATTTGTAGATCTAAAATTCATATGTATATGGATATATATGTGTGAGAGAGCATGAAAGAATAAGGATTAAAGTTTAAATAATTACATTTATATGTATATTAAACCATGTAAACAAAATATTTTAATAATTTTTTTTGTCTAAATAAAGAATTACAATCTAAATAACAACAGATTTTTCGTTGCTAAATTATAAATATTCTATTAAATTTTTAATCAACTATTTATAGCAACGAATTTTCTGTTGCTAAATTATAAGTATTCGATTAATTTTTAATTAACTATTTATAGCACAGGATTTTTCGTTGCTAAATTATGAATATTATATCAATTTTTTAATCAATTGTTTATAGCAACAGATATTCCGTTGCTAATATTTTTATTAGTTATTTATTTTTATTAATTTTTTAATTCCATATAGCAATGAAAAATCCATTGCTAAAATAGCAACATATTTTCCTTTGCAATATATATAAATATTGTATTACTTTTTATTAGAATTTTATTTTAATAGCAAAGGATTTTCCTTTGCTAAATTATAAATATTTTATCAATTTTTTATAGCAACAGAATATCCGTGGCTAAATATTTATATTTAAACTTTATTTTTAATAGTTTTTTATTAAAATCTGTTGCTAAATCATAAATATTTTATCAAATTTTTTAATAAATTATTTATAGCAATGAAAATATCAGTTGCTAAATATTTTTATTAAATATTTATTTTTAATAAATTTTAATTAAAATAGCAACAAAATTTTCGTTGCTATATTTACCAATTTATTTATTTAATTATTCTATAATTTTAGCAACAAAAAATTCGTTGCTATTTTATTCCATATATAGCAACGAATTTAGCAACGAAAATTCTATTGCTAAAGCATTTTGCCACGAATTTATTGTTCGTTGCTATTTTGAATAATTTTCGTTGCTTAATTTTCGTCGCTATTTGGCAGTTTTCTAGTAGTGGTAGAGTACATGGAATCCATTTCGGATTTCATTCCTTCTTTCCACTGTTCACAGTCCGAATCTAACAGTGTCTCCCCATAAGTTAATGGATTGTCATCCATTTGAGATGTTTGGTGGAGAAAACTATATCATCTCTCTTGTTGCCTAGGAATACGTTCAGAACGTCTTATTTGAGGAGGATTTTCGGTGTATCACTCTCTGGGATTGGATGAAAGACGTTAGTCTCCAAACTAGGTGTGGGACCTTGGTCTTCTTTAGGATATCCTACGAAGTTGCATAAGCTTAATCTAGCTTCAAGCTTATCTCCCACTGTCCTCTTCACGTAAGCAGAACAACCCCAAATTCTTAAGTAAGAATAATTAGGGATTTTGCCAAACCACATTTTAAATGGGGTTTTGGGTACAGACTTGGAGGGAACAATATTCAGAATCTTAACTGCTGATTCTAAGGCATAACCTCAGAATGAAGGTGGCAATTCAGTGAAGCTCATCATGGAAGGAACCATATCAAGTAGGGTTCTGTTCCTTCTCTCCGAAACTCCATTTAATTTAGGAGTTCCCGGAGGAGTCCACTGAGAGATAATTCTATTATCTCTAAGATGACTAAGGAATCCGTCACTTAGATACTCGCCACCTTGATCAGATCGAAGTGTTTTTATCTTGTGACCGGTTTGGTTATCAACCTCCTTTTGAAATTCCAAGAATTTCTCAAAGGCTTTGGATTTATACTTCATTAAGTACACATAACCAAAACGACTAAAGTATCTATAAAGGTTATGAAATACTGATGATTGTTTCTCGTACTTACACTAAGTGGTCCATAAACATCAGTATGGATTAAATCCAATACTTTAGTGGCACGTTCCACTTTACCATTAAAGGGGTTTTTGGCCATTTTTCCTTTAAGACATGATTCACAATGAGTTAACTCTTTAAGTTCATTATCATAGAATGATCCTAAGTTAGTTAAATTAGCAATCCTATCTTTAGAAACATGGCCTAAACGTACGTGCCATAAAGAATCCAAGATATTTTCATCTCTTTTGCGTTTGTTTATTTGTTGTATATTCAAAATATTGGTGTCTTTAGTTGTGTAAAGTCCATTAGATAATGTACTAAGCAAAACAGAAGTTTTATTCTTCTTAAGATAAAAGTTTCCATTTCTAGAAAAAGTCTCAAATCCTTCACCATCAAGTATTGGAATGGAAATAATATTACGAATAATAGAAGGTACATAAAGGATTTTGTTCAAAACTAAAGTAAAAACACCTAAATCTAATCTATAAGTCCCAATGGCTTGAGCTTGAACGCTTGATCCATTCCCATCCTTCAAGATGCATTCTCCTTCTTCAAGCTGTCGAACCTCATTTAGCATCTGTACATCATTACAGTTATGAGCTCCACAGCCGGTATCAAGTACCCAAGAATTAGAATCAATAGATAGATTTACTTCAACAATAAACTCACCTTTCTTTATAGTATCCTTGTACTCTTGGCAGTTCCTCTTCCAATGCCCTTTCTTGCCACAATGGTGGCAAACGTCCTCTCTCTGATCTCTTTTCTTCTTGGCCTTTCTCTTTTTAACCCCCTCCATTGGGTTTAAGAGATCCTTTCTTCTTGGGAACTTTCTTCCCTTTTCCTTTGGAAGACCTAGAAGAGGAAGTGACCATCATTACTTTGTTATCCTTCTTAATCGTGTCTTCAGCAGTCACTAGTTGACTAATTAGCTCAGCTACAGTAGCATGAGGATGATTCATGTTGAAGTTCAGCACGAAAGGATTGAATGATGGTGGAAGTGATGCGAGCAACAAGTCCACAATGAGTTCTTCACTCAGTGGCATTTCCATGGAGGTTAGTTTCTCGTTCAAAGCAAGAAACTTTAGATCGTGCTCATGGACACTTGTACCTTCTTTCATTCTGAGATGAAAGAGCTCCTTAGAGGTGTTGTACCTTAAAACACGCTCTCTGGGGCGGTACAATTGCCCGAGATGTTCATAAATCTCCTAAAAGTTTTCCATTGACTAGTGTTACCTTTGCATGTCCGGAGATATGTTGGCCAACATGAGGCAACGGGCTTGAAGATTATCTTCATTCCACTTTGTAATCGCATCTCTTTCGGCCCGATTTGGAGCTTCGCCTTCAGCGATGGGCTCCGCCTCGAAGAGAACATATCTTCTCTTTTCAGAATCTAAAACTATCTTTAGATTCCGAGGCCAATCAGAGTAATTGGGCCCCGTCAACTTGTTTGATTTGAGGATGGTTACTAGAGAGGTTTTAGTTGCCATTTCAATTGTAAAGAATCACAGAACTACAATCTAATTGGAAAACAGAGAAATCATGAGCATGCTGAATAATAACGATTATACATATTATCAAGGTCTTTAGAAATATGTTCTCCCACTGTTTTTAGAAGGTCTATAAATCCCTAACGACCTTACAAGAAACTTATTTTCTCAATGGGTACCAGGATCCCAAGCATTCTTAGTTTTAGACCCACGACTCATGAGACATCCAAAGGTCTAAGAATCTTTAGGTAGGTACGGATTGCCGATTCCATCCCTATGGAATTCCTAGTAATATTTTTGCATCACTGATCTTTCAATCATAGACCCACGACTCGTGAGACATCCATATCTACTTCAATGTTCAGCAGGACCCATCAATCATAAGATCTCAACCAAACTTAGTCCGGAACGACCCACGACTCGTGAGACATCGCCCATTCTAAAATGGTCAAGAAATATTAATTACTTAAAGTGATTAATCAGGAAACTAAGAATTAATAAGCTACACTAATTAGCCCACGACTCGTGAGACAGCAATTAGCTTCACTTATTAAGTCCTAAATCCTATTGATGGAATGATAGGAATTTTATTACCGTGATAAAATACCAATTTATTCAAAATTGCTTAATATTTTAAATGGGATTCTCGAATTTCCGGAAAGTTGTCCTGAATGACCTCACCAACATATAATGTTATCTAAATTTTAATTGTCTTGATTAATGCAGTTTCATATAAAGTGCATCACAGAAGCAATTAGCAGATAACATGTCCTGACATGATACCAATTATGAGATGATCATGGGTATCCTATCTTATATGTGATTATGGGAGCCACTCCATAATCACTAGTTCTAACATTCATGCCACATAAGATAGTTCATATCACATAGGGGTACATAATTTAATGGAAAACCCTATCCATTACATTAATAGAAACCCTCCTAAACATTTTAAGGGGTCTTCAATTATGGCGCCTTTCTCCTTGATTTGTGGATCCATCTTGCTCCGGGTGCTTGTCTCCAAAAAAAACAAAAAAAAAACCTCACTTTCTAAGTTCTACTCTCTTAAAATAAAGTAATATGGCTCAATCTTCATATTGACCATAGACAAATACACGGGCATACCCCGACCCAAAAATAATAATAATATGGAAAGCCACATAATAAATCAAGCAAAGCGCGTACATAAGTAGGGTTCCAACCCCAATTGAAATAACGCAACTATGGGGCTCCAACCCCAATTGAAATTATCCATGTGCAGAATTGAAAATATACATAAAACTAACCCATGATCACCTAAACTAGCATGCTTCCGCTTGAATTTAAATTTGCCAATTAAATTTAAAATTCCCTTGACTTCAAGTTACAAATAACTTGAGTAATTTGAAAATTAGTTCATTATTCAAGAATTTATTCAAAATCGAACCCGAATCAATGACAAAACCTCAATTAATTGGAAGAATTAAATTTTGCCAAAAATATCATTCAATAGTGATATTTATTAATTTTCTTGAAAAATAAGAACTAAATTTTAATTTTAAAATAAAATCAAATTTTAAATGGCTCACATAAATAGCTCGCGCAGTCATTCTAGGCAGCCTGGTGGAAGCTTCCACAAGCGGACGCGTTTGGCCTCGTGCATGGCTGCGCAGCAAGGCTGAACATGCGCGCTGGCCCGCGCACCGCGAGCAGGTGCTCCTAGGCGGGAGAGGGCAGAACGATGCGGGCGGCAGTGCTAGGCCACCCGGGCGTTGCACCCTCACGGCCCAGCATGCCTGCTCGAGTGCGTACTTAGCGGGCCATATTTCACCGCCCCATACGCGATATGCACTAAGCCGCGCTCGGTTGCACACGACTATGCACTTTTTCTGATTTTATTTCGTAATTTCACAAATTCCAAGATTCAGTTTCGAATTAAAACAGTTCACAACAATCCAGAATAAAACAGCTTAAAACCAGATTAATACGAAAACAGTTTATCAAGATTTTCAAGAAACAATATTGATTCGACAGATACGTTTTCAAACAAAAACCAAGAATACATAACCAATGATTCTACAGATACGTTTTCAAACAAAAACCAAGAATACATAACCAATAAGCAAATTCAAGAATTTTCAGTAAAAATTCGAAAAGCAGTAAAGATACAATACGAAAGTTGCAAGGTGGCTCTGATACCACTTGTTGGAAAACAGTAGAGTTTGCGCAGTGGAAGTTTAATTTTTTTTTCAAAGGTAGATCTAAAAGACTTGCAATGTTCATATCGTATCGTAGGGTGTTTCAAGAAACTTACGTTAATTAAAGCTTTCTGGTGATGTTGATACCGCCTATCAAACACCTTTCAAGCGGAATATCCCTCCAACGTCCTTCGATTAGATCCCAAAGTAGGCAATCCTCCAAAGCGTATCCACACCAGTCCTAGAACACGATCAAGCTAGTGAGAATGCTAGTTCTATGGCTTGTGTTTGGCTAGGATATTTTACTTTGAAAACTTTTCTTTTATTTTCTAAAAAACAATTAAAACTTCTTGAGTGTTGGTCTAAAGAGTAAGAGAAGCACCACCCCTAGTATATGTACTAGGTTGGTTCGAACCCCCTAGTGTTTCCAAGAACCAATGGGCTTTGTTTTCTTGCTCACTAATTAACTAATTTAATTATTTTTAATTGAATAATAAGTTCTTAACTTATTCACCAAGACTAGCAAGAGATGTCTTCTCTCTTCTACAATAGGAAGTTTGCCTTTTCAACCTTTATCTAATATAAAGTTAAAAATCAATTTATTCAATAAATAACTTAATTCATAATTAATTATTTATTGGGTTAATTATTTTGAGAATAGTCTTAACAATCAATTCATAATTAATTAAAAGACCAAAATTAATTAATTACAATTTAATTAATTAATTCTAGAAAAGAATTCACGTGTAAAATAATTACAAGTCGGAGCCACGCGTGAAGCCACGTGTGCGTGACACGTGGCAGCCACACAGGCCGCATGGCAGTCACGTGTGCTTGTGGCAGCAGTCCACGTTTAAATGCTCCCATTTCGATCAACAATTTGATCCTTCGTTAATCCAATTAACATCCTTCCATAACCCTCATATTCTGGCATTTGTGTGTGACCCTTTAGGTCATTATTCGATTAGCAGTGACAGTAATTAATTAATTCCCATAATTAATTAATCACTTCATAGATCACACTACCGTAATCTAACAATGGGTGTTTGACCCCTAGCCGAATAATGAAATGAATCGAAGAACCTTTCAGTCAATGACAATCAGTGAAATACGATCCTCCTACAACTCCATCTCTCAATCAAGAACTAAGGCATGGGAATATTCTTAGAGCCTTGGTATTCTTGATCTTTAAAGTTAAGTTCGTTTCATATCGATTAAGGTCTCAATCCAAGAAAACCCCATTTTCTTCATGTCTTTATCTTTTATCCACCTTGGCCAACGGTTTAATATTTAATGAACTACGAACAACTTGATCAGTAAAAGATCATTCTTGTTCTTAACAAGTGTAGGTCTTTTATCGATTCTACTAATTCTACATATGCCACTTGTGTAATCCCAACATAGGCCGTGGTTCAGGTGCCTATATGGCGATACCCTTTTGAGCCTATATCAAAGATTACAAAGTTAGCCCATATGAGACATTATAGAATCTCAAGTCAAAGGATTATTAATCACGTCATTGACCTGTGAGATATTTCGTAATCTAGAAGTTTCTAGAAGACTTCCTTTCCCATTTAGGAATGTTCTCACGCGGGACATTTCAGTGATAAAGTTCTTGTAACACTCACCCTTATGTATTATGAACGCATCATCGTATGCACTTATCATTCCATGAAACTGAATGATCCTTCAAAAGGACATAATCACATAAGCAAGTCTTAGCAGAGTCAAGGTCGACACTCCCACTGTCTGTCGGACTCATCGACTTGGAAAAGTATCTAATCCTTGCCTATGGAGTTAAGAAATTGTTTCATGTGCCGTTCCTATAAGAGCAAAGTTCTTAACGGCCTCATCGGATTAGGGGAGTTCAAAACATGCAAAACACTGTCAAACCTAAATAGACATAAATTAGCACATAAAGAAGTGATTGCCTATGAACAAAATCATCTCGTTTATTATCCAAAGATTGTGTGTGATTGCACAAGGAAATAGTAAAGCATAAAAGCTATTTTAAGGGAACTATTCCTAACAGGCTCCGCCCGATCCGGACTTCGTCACCCTCCTTAATGTCCTAGACATCGCTTCGATCCAATTGTTGCCAACTGCCTATGTGTTGGTGAATGTTTTCCGACTTTTTCTACATTGCCTGAGGATCCCGACTTCCCTTGCTCATTTTGGGGAAGTCTTTGTGGCTTCGACCTCTCCTGTGGCTACCCCGGATGGTCTAGGTCTCGTAAAGCTATAGGCTGGGCCCAATTACCAAATCGTCAAGGCTTCGACCATTTTCCACGGGCTGGGATGGAAGCACAACTTTTTCAACATCAAGTCTCCGGTCGGGTGGCCTGGACTAAACTACAAGGCCTGGAATGATATCGAGAAAGCCAAGATGCCTCGGGGCCGACCGACCTGTCCCCCCTACTTTGATTCAGTGTTTGAGGGAGGTCGACCCAATGTGCGCTCGGTTCTTGACTCAGCCCCAACTCATTATCGAGGCGGGGATGGGTCCTGGGACAGTTCAATACAGGGACTTCACATTGGGTACAAGTGATACTGTATACAATTTCAATCACCCAAGCACGTTCACTTTCTAACCCTCCATTTCCTTTAGAGTTAAATTTGTTTTGCTTGAATATTGAGTTAATCGACCTCTTTTGCTCGTACAGATACGATATTAATAGCCTCTCGCAAGGATATCATTGCTACCGAGTTCCAGGCCTTAAACGCAAGCAAGAAGAAGAAAAACCTGCCCCCAGTGTCCGTTGTAGAGAAAACCGCCTACAAGCAGGAGACCTAGGTGGCGGTCGACCGGGTGGTCCGAGTCGCCACTCCAGGTGCTCAAGCAACCCACGCCCCCGTGCCCTAAGTCCAAACCCCCGCTTCCCAAGCCCCGGTGGCAGACGGCCAAGGTTCGGGTCGAGGCAAGAGAAAGAACAAAGAGGTCGATGACAATCCGGCCAAGAAAGGGAAGTCCTCATCCTCGACCCCCCGGCGGGATAAAGAGAAGAGGCCAACTGGTGGCTCTGGGTCGAGCGCCCAGACGGAGAAGCAATCGATGCCCCCACATGCAGCACCAGAGTCGGGGTCCCGCACTCATGTTACTTCCCAATCTCGTGGAAGAAGGTCGACTGGGCCCCCCGCCTGAATGACTTTAAGAAATTCTTCAAGTATCTCCGAGTTCCTGAGGTCAAATATCCCGGGGGGTCTCTCTATGCTTCGATCAGATGGGAGTGAACGGGTCATTGTCAGCGACCCGTATGATTTGACCACGGTTCGCCACTTTTAGCATGCTCTTCAGACGGACACCGACCACCAGCTGCTGTGGCAGGACGACGATCAGGCCAACGAGGATAACTTCGCTCGCGACCTCTTTGTTGTAAGTATTATTTTGCTTACTTTATCTATTTCTTTTATCTTTGCACCTAACTTACTGATCGGTTATTGCCGACCAGGTTGCCTTTCGAGGTTTTCATAACCTTCGCCGATGGAGGGTGGCGCGGATGGCTCGGGCCCAGATGGAAAAAGACAATATCGAGCGGCGAGACTATGACACCCTAAACAGAGGGCACCACATCCCCCGTACTATGAACCCGGTCCACACATGAAATGGGAAGTCCATACATGAACAAACTCATAGCAAACGGAGACAGAACAAAAAACTCTACGTTATGAGGGATTAGACCCTGTACCAACAAGTCAATAGAACAGAGATGCAGTAGCAACGTAACATGCATTCATAATCAATACCACAAATACAATTCAAACGGGTTCAACTAAATCAAGATCCTGTCCTAACCTGTCCCGAAATAATACAATGCAATAACACAAAACGGGTTCAACTAGGGCCCTAGAATCCTGTCCCGAATTTGATAAAGTAAGATAAAGATACAATGTGCCCTACAAGGCCCGAATACAAAACAGGAAAGAATGTGTGATGTAGAGCAGTAAACAAGACCAAGACACGAACAAGGACCTCGACAGACTCCCGCCTAACGACCATTGAACCTACAAGACAACCACTAAAAACAAAGAGAGAGAGGGGTCAGCCAACTGACTGAGTGAAAGGGTTAACACACGCATATATATATAAGTAGGCAATCAAGCAGGCGTAACTCCACTGTACTTTATTTGTCAAGGAAACGGTTGTCAAGAAATTAGGAGCTAGGCAATACGTACGGGTGAAATTACGTTCATACATGGAATCAGGTAAACAAGATATATAATGCATGTGTTGATATCTGTAGGACCTCTGCTGATTCCCATTTTACCTTAATGATCCACGGCCTCGGGTACTAAACAGGGATTGGGGGTATGCCAGAGGTTACGCATATCTATGTATTACATTCTAGGGAACCCCGGCGAGAACGGGTATTTATTCCATCCTGGACTCCACTTTTCACTTATTAACATGACAGGAACATGAGCAAGTAAATAGTCAGGCAAACAGGAACAGGAGTTATTTATAATTAATAGTGGGAAAACATGTATAATTTAACCTCCACACATCGTTGATGGTCCGGGTAGCTAGCCCTCGCCATCCAGGACAGGGTGATCTGGCGGGTTAATGACTCCCCCAGACCGGAATCCCATCTCCCACCAAACCTCCTGGTGGGTACCCAGGTTGCTCCAACAGGATGGGACTCGTGCAAGAGGTCACCGTCGGCCCGATACCTCCCCGGTTCACTCAATACACAAGTCCCTGGGCCCAAGAACAGGTACAGGATCCACACCGGCTAGCCCAGCGCTAGGAGAGACGGGACAATTAGGATCTCGCAAAACAGGCTTAGGGTTAACACTTACACAAGTTATAAAGCATTTCCGATACATATTCGGTATAAAAGATATGTCTAGTTTAATATAAAAACCATTTGGTTTATTTAGAACATGAAAGGTTATAGGTCCTTTATAAAAGAAAACCCTCACCTCCATGTGTAAGAAAGACCAAGATAGAAACCACAAGTTTGGAATGTCTCCACCGAGGAGATTGTTGTACAAGACAGGAAACACGGTGTACTTATGAGACTCGACCTAAAATAAAACCAAATAGGACACACGACAAATGTTCATAAAGTGGTATACGTGTCATGGCATGATTTCATATGCTATAAATCATAGAATGCCATGAATTGATGTGATCGCGTTCATGTGCACAATTAATGTCCCCACAAATAGGCAAGTATACAAATTCACTTCATATATATATATATATATATCACGAAGTCCATTAATCAAGTTTAAGCAAGTAAGGACCAAGGAGTGTCAAATAACAATATAATTATCAATTAATCATGCATACAATTCATATAGATCACATACGGGAGTCAAGGAAGTGAAAGGAACGCAAGAAGAGGGGTTTTGGTAAAGTTTAGGAAACGCTGACAATTTTCGAAAACGCGCAAGCTGTAGAAAACTAAGAATATCTTGAGTTCTAGATCTTGGAATAGAGTTTGGTTTGTTTATTATGAAACTAGACAAATAGGCTTTTTTAATGGTATAAAGCTCGAATCATGGTTCAAAGCGAGGTGAAAATGGTGTAGGCCCGAAGTTGGATGAATACAGATTTTCGGTGGAGTGGCGACACCAAAATGGATTGATTATATCTCACAAATTAGAAGAGATTTTGAGGTGATTCTAAATGGTGAATATTTTAGACTTCAAAAGGTTTCTGTGGTTAAAATTTCAGGTCAATCGGAGTTCATTTGGGTAGGTAACGACGAACAAAACGGTGCATCTATCCAGGCATGGGGGATACGGGCGTGTCACCCCTCAAGGAAAAATAGAGACACGGGCGTGTCAGTTGGTTTCTTGAACCACTACTAGCTTCTACACATGGTCCCCAAAGACCTATTGCAAAGTCCTTTGCACGGCACGACCCTCATGTCTCCATGTTACTAAAGCACTCGCTCACTCCAAAAGCAACTAACAAATAACAAACAACCACGTACAACAATAATTAAATAGGAATGCATGATGCACGTGATATGTATGTTCAAGTGTACCATTCACCATTGTTTTAGGAAACTTCCATGGCAATGATCGGATTTATCACTTGATTCATTGTTGGAGATCTCCTATTCGTGGTGTCATGCCTTGGAATCCCCGATGTGTTTGATACTTCAATGATCACGCGGTCTTCATCCACGATTAAGTCTCTTATTCTTTCTAACACCAAGATCCAAAGCTCCAAGTCTTGAGTGTACACTTGGTAACCCAATTGATTCGTTCTTCTCAGCGAATTACACTCAACCCTTCTCGGATGCTCCGACAATCTTAGTAGCTCGGATTCTAGTCTCCAACTCCTATTAGATTTCCCCGGCTCATCGTGGAAATACGACTGATGAGCCGATAACCCATCTTGTTTATGTTGTGATCTTTCCTAATTATTCCATTTCCAACGCTTGGTTGAATTGGCTCTCACTTCGTCCATCACGAAAAATGATGATTTACTCGACTTCTCTTTTTCACTACCTCATTTACCAATTCTTGCAAATTCTTCACGGTCCCATCATCTTCAAAGTATAAGACGCCTTATACCATACACGATCTCTTCAACCTTGGAAGATTGAGTTTGTACCTATCCCGTAATGAGAAACCCATGGTGTTGATTCTGCCAGCCATGTTTTCATCGATCATCCTTTACTCTGTCTTGTGGTTTCAATTCCCAAACACTTCTTGAGTCCATATCTTTATCTCCCGAGGTTCTTGTCTCTTCTCGAATTATCCTAGGACTTTTCCACTTCAATCTCGAAATTCATCAAGTACCAAAACCTTCTAATTCATCTCTTGCCACTTTTGTAGAACCCTATCACTTGTTTATTCTTGCATTTCCACCGTTCCCACTAGAAGTGATCCGATCAAGAACAACTATAAATTCAGGTTATCTCCCGATCGGCTCTCCCCCTTAAGGATTTCTATCCTAACTCCTTGAACTTGTTCTACTACGTCCTGGATCAAAGGTTCTCAACCTCTTCGACTTAGCTTCCTCGGAATAAACGATTTTAGTCATGCCACATTTTCGGTGATATCGTTCACATTAGCTTTGAAGTGATTGGTAGGAATAGCAACCTACTTTTTTTGTTCCAACCTCCAATTCTACTTTCCCTTGCCTCAATATTTCCTCTTTCATTCTTCCAAATTTGCAACCCAAAATTCTTCTTATCTCAATTCGACTGTGTCCCGGCTGAGATAACACTTGATGAACAAAGTGGAGGGAATTTCCTATCAAGTAAACACTAAACAATGCATATCGGATTAAGATGTCAATGCACGTAGCGAACAATTCAAGGTGCAACACATTGGAGCAATTATATCAAGTAAGGATGCACACACATACATAAAGGAGATTAATAATTTAAAGCGATGTTTGATGCACGTGCCATGAATGTGATACACCTGTCACCGTAGTGGTAAACCTTTAGCTCGGCGACTTGCCCTACATTTTCTTAATTACGGGTTTTCTTTGAACTTGTTGATCATCTTTTGTTTACCCACGGTCTTCTAAATTTTCAAAGTTTTCTTGCATCAATTTGAATGCTCCTATGGTCCGAGATCGAAATTTCTTGAACACAAAGTCTTCTACCCCAATGGGGTCGATGTCTTGACTTATTCCCAAGTATCGATCTCCAAAGGTTGTCCGAATCTTCACCTTGGTTGTCACCTTGATCAAAGTTCCCTTGACTTATCCTTTATGAGTTCAAATTGGTGGAATGAACTCATCCTCCAATTAATTACACTTGAGCACATAATTTCCTTCAAAAATCTCTTTGCCTTCCTTTATTGTTTTCCCTTTGTTACTCCATATCACCTCACAACACGACATATCAGCTTGGATCTGGGAAGTAAACTCCGATCCGACCGAAGATAGAACCTTTAATATTGTTACCTTCCATAGATTTGTATTCACCGTGCTGATTGGTTTCCTTTAACTCTTTCCAAATTCAATCTCCACCTTATCCAAAATTCGAAGAATCCCAAGTCACCTCTTCCTTTCCTTCTATCTCGAACTCGGCTTCTAACAGTTTGATTTAGTTGAAAGCTCTTTTTTGACGAATTGTATTATTCACTATTCACGACCCTATTGTATTTTGAACCTTCTTTAGTGATTCTTGTCATTTATCACCCAATGACCTTATTTTACCTTGAATTCTCTTGAAGATCAATGCCTCCCCGTTGGTCTGAACCTTGAACCTAAGCATCTTTAAGGTTTTCCTTCGCTTCTTCCTTGGGTTAGATGATCCTATGGCACCTGGTTAACTAACTTTTGTAGTGTAGGTGTATGTGTTGATCTTGTGAACGGTAAGTATCACACACCCCACCACTATCTCATCGAATATTCACCAACTTCAATAGAGCTTGTAAATTATTCCCACAAATCAGGTCTTCTATCCCGGATTCTATCGTTCGAACCATAGTCCAATTAAGGAAGGCCATAAGTCTCGGATCCTTGTATTTTGTCCCCGGTACATTCCTTATAACTTTTGAGCTAGAGAGAAGAGCTTGTGATAGATTTTGATTGTCGTAGAGATTGGCCGTGGTTTGATATTATCTTTGTAACCTGTAAATCATAAATCATTTCAAGATAAATGCGAGCGATTAGTGCATGCTCATGTACACAATTAACACCAAAGGCATGGATTCGATGCAAAGTGCAACATATAAATCAACAAAGGTTTAAAGAAGCACATTTCAATGCTCAAGAACAATGTAATGAACACGTTGCCAGGTAGTTCCTAAGTCGTACGACCTAGACTCGACATGACACGATATTAGAACTCCGGTTTTACAACCTGGAGCTCTGATACCATTTTAGGATGTAACACCCTAAACGGAGGCCACCACATCCCCCGCACTATGAACCCAGTCCACACATGAAATGGGAAGTCCATACATGAACCAAGCTCACAGCGAACGGAGACAGAACAAAAACACTCTGCGTTAGGCGGGACTAGACCCTGTACCAACAAGTCAATAGAATAGAGATACCGTATCAACGTAACATGCATTCATAATCAATACCACGAATGCAATTCAAACGGGTTCAACTAAATCAAGATCTTGTCCTAACCTGTCCAGAAACAATCTAATGCAATAACACAAAACGGGTTCAACTAGGGCCCTAGAATCCTGTCCCGAATTCGATAAATTAAGATAAAGATACAATGTGGCCTACAAGGCTCGAATACAAAGAAGGAAAGAATGTGTGATGTAGAGCAGTAAACAAGACCAGGACACAAACAAGGACCTCGACAGACTCCCCCCCTAACGACCATTGAACCTCCAAGACAACCACTAAAAACAAAAAAATGGAGGGGTCAACCAACTGACTGAGTGAAGGGGTTAACACCCGTATATATATATAAGCAGACAATCAAGCAGGCGTAACTCCACTGTACTTTATTTGTCAAGGAAACAGTTGTTAAGAAATCAGGAGTTAATCAATACGTACGGGTGGAATTACGTTCATACATGGCATCAGGCAAACAGGATATATAATGCATGTATTGATATCCGTAGGACCTCTGTTGATTCTCATTTTACCTTAACGATCCACGACCTCGGGTGCTGAACAGGGACTGGGGGTATGCCAGAGGTTACGAATATCTATGTATTACATTTTAGGGGACCCAGCGAGAACGGGTATTTATTCCATCCTGGACTCCACTTTTCACTTATTAGCATGACAGGAACAGGAGCAAATAAACAGTTAGACAAGCTGGATTATGAGTTATTTATAATTAATAGCGGGAAAACATGTACAATTTAACCTCCACACGTCGTTGATGGTCTGAGTAGCTAGTCCTCGCCATCCAGGACAGGGTGATCTGCCGGGTTCACGACTCCCCCAGACCGGAATCCCATCTCCCACCAAACCTCCTGGTGGGTATCCGGGTTGCTCCAACAGGATGGGACTTCTGCAAGAGGTCACCGTCGGCCCGATACCTCCCCGGTTCACTCAATACACAAGCTCCTAGGCCCAAGAACAGGTACAGGATCCACACCGGCTAGCCCAGCACTAGGAGAGACGGGGGTAATCAGGATCTCGCAAAACAGGCTCAGGGCTAACATTTACACAAGTTATAAAGCTTTTCCGATACATATTCGGTATATAAAGATATGGCTAGTTTAATATAAAAACCATTTGGCTTATTTAGAACATGCAAGATTATAGGCCATTTATAAAAGAAAACCCTCACCTCCATGTGCAATAAAGACCAAGAGAGAAACCACAAGTCTGGAATGTCTTCACCGAGGAGATCACTGTACAAGAAAGGAAACACGGTGTACTTTTGAGACTCGACCCAAAATGAAACCAAATAAGACGCACAACAAATGTTCAAGAAGTGGTATACGTGTCACGGAATGATTTCATATGCAATAAATCATAAGAATGTCATGAATTGATGTGATCACATTCATGTGCACAATTAATGTCCCCACAAATTGGCACGTATACAAATTCACTTCATATATATATCACGAAGTCAATTAATCAAGTTTAAGCAAGTAATGACCAAAGAGTATCAAATAATAATATAATTATCAATTAATCATGCATACAATTCATATATATCACATACAAGAGTCAAGGAAGTGAAAGGAACGCAAGAAGAGGGGTTTTGGTAAAGTTTAGGAAAAGCTTACCGTTTTCGAAAACGCTCAAGCTGTAGAAAACTGAGAATATCTCAAGTTTTAGAAGTTGGAATGGAGTTTGGTTTATTGGATATGAAACTAGACAAATAGACCTTTTGAATGGTATAAGGCTCGAATCATGGTTCAAAGCGAGGTGAAAATGGCGCAGGCCCGAAGTTCGATGAATATAGATTTTCGGTGGAGTGACAAAACCAAAATGGATTGATTATATCTCACAAACTAGGAGAGATATTGAGGTGATTCCAATTGCAGAATACTCTAGACTTCAAAAGGTTTCTGTGGTTAAAATTTCAGGTCAATCGGAGTTCATTTGGGTAGGGGTGTTCATAAAAACCGAAAAACCGAACCGAACCGACCGAGGAGTGTTCGGTTTGGCCCTTTTGGATTTTCGGTTTTTCGGTTTTTTCGGTTCGGTTTCACGGTTAAACCGAACCGAACCGAAAACCGAATGCCATTTTCTTTTTTTTTTTTAATATATATATATCATATATTTTATATATATATCATATATTTTGATTAATATATACATATATTTTAATTATTTGGTAGAAATATATATGTATATATATAATAATTATATTTATATATATATATATAAATAATTATATATATAATAAATATAATTATATATATATATATATACACCATATATTTTAATTATTTGCCATTAGGTTGATTGCAATTTTGACATTTTTCACAAAATCTCAATTACAAATTTTTTTTTTTTAAATTATATTCATTTTTTTTTTTTAAATAATATCAAAGTTCCGGTTTTTCGACCGAAACCGAACCGAACCGAACCCCTTTCGGTTCGGTTTCGGTTTAGGTTTTTTGAAAACCGAAAGTTCGGTTAACCGAACTGAACTTTCGGTTCGGCCGAAAAACTGAACCGTGAACACCCCTACGTTTGGGTAGGTAACGACGAGCAAAACGGTGCATCTGTGCAGGCAGGGGGGGATACGGGGTGTGTCACCCTTCAAGGCAAAATAGAGACACGGGCGTGCCAGAGTACAGGAATGAAAAAGCATTTTCTTCATTGGGGGTGACACGGGCGTGTCACACCCCTGCGTCCATTTATTTTAAGCATGATAATTATATGATAATCTCTATTTGCATGCTTAATTGGTTTATTTTATGGCATGATCATGATAATATGAGATATTATGATATTTTAATTATGCATATTTTATTTAATGTGATTAGATAAATAATGTTTAATAGAGATTGAAAGCGATGCATAATTGAACTAATATTTTTCGGCCTAATTAATAAATTGTTATTAAAGCCTTAAAATATTATTAAGATTATAAATGTGATTTAGTAATCCTAGTGGGAGAGTATTAATTAGATTAATCAGTTCCAACAATAAGACGCCAAAAGTGATTATATGATAATCAAAAGATAATCCACACCTTTTAAAAATTCAAGTGGGAGCGAGATGAAAAGAGTTCGATTCTCACGGCCTCCATTACCGGTCTATAGTATAGTGGATATATACTACTCCCTTTGGCGGGTATATATTCACGGTATACAAGATTAGACTTCTACGGATAGAATGAAATACGGGAAAGTCAGCTCGACCACGCCTCCGTGGAGTGTCTAGACCTACTCGTACGGACCTCTAGGTAATGGTACACATTTGACTAAGCAATGTATTAACCTCCCTTCGGAGCTATGTTACATTTACTTAGAGGTCAAGGGTTAACGTGGTGAATTAACATTGTTTGGTAAGAGTTACCTAGATGACATGTTAATTAAGAATAGTTCTTGCTTTTCTAAGCAGTTTTCGACCTCGCCTCCGGGGAGTCAACTGCAGTTAGTTAAGTCACCATTGTGTAAATCAAAATGCTTACGTGGATTTCATTTATTGGTTGGACACAGAAGAAAGCGAAATACATAATCATAACTTGCATTTATTTATTTCAGTTTTATAATTACGATCTCTCTTAAGCCCACTCCAAACTAATTGTCTATAAGGAAATAGGCTAGTAAGGGTTCAACTATGCTGATTAGGAAATGAATCTCGACATCGTGTTGAGACACGAAAGTTTACGTACTCACTGGACCTTATCCGAAAATTCCGGAAACTACAACCAGTCAGGATTAGAAAAACGCTTATTCCAGATGGATCAAGTGTGATGATCTGGCTAGTCTTATATCCGGACATTTGTTTTAGATGTTCTTGAGCATCAGATGCATGAGATGCCACTACTAGAAAAATGGGTTTTTGTGACGCCTAAAAGCGTCACGAAAAATCGGTTTTTGTGACGCTTTCGATTTTGTGACGCTATATAAAAGTGTCACTTGTGTTACCATCACAATATGATATTGTGACGCTACTATTATGACGGTTTAATGTGTCATTACAGACGTGATGTTGCGATGCTTTTCAGCGTCACATGTAATGATATTGTAATTAAATGTTAATAGGACGTTTAAAAGCGTCACAATAGACTTTAATATGACGCAATAAAGCGTCATTAAAAAGAGTGATATGCCGGTTTAAAACTTTATTATGACAAAAAATAGCATCACAATAAATGGTATTATGGCACAATAAAACATCATCAAAACATTTATTATGCTGGAATTTAGCGTCACAATATCTTATGATGGAATAAAACGTCATATTAAGTGATATTTTGAGAGAATAAAGCGTCACATTAAGTGATATTAGGACAAAATAAAATGTCATTAAAACTTATATTTTCTCGAATAATTGCAATTATATTCTAGTAATTTAATCTCAACAAACAAATGTAAATAACAACATAATTAAGAAAACCAAATCAAATAACATAATAATAATATGCTCACGAAATTTTCAATCCAAAATAATATTAGGTACAATTTGGACTTAATATATGATATTGGTCCTATGTAACAAAAATGACAAAAGATTTAAGTATTAATACCACTTATAGTACTTGGTGTATCTGTGTATTAAACTAAAACAAAACAAGTCCCACAAATGGCCGGTGTTAATCTTGAGCCATAGCAACCTACATAAAAATTCCCTTTTAGTCAATAGTAAATACGAAGTGTCAGTTTATTTACATAAAAGATCTTTAAAAGGCTTTACATAATCTAAATAACACTTGTGTGTTATTGTGATTACCACTGACATGGTCTGACAATGAAAAAAAAAAAGTATGTCCATGTTCAATTCAAGGGCTTTTTTAAACATTTCAACCATGTGGAGCAGAAAGCACCATCCATTGTCAACAATGAAGAAATAATTAAATGCCAACTCAAACATAATATCAGCATCAGAGTCGAAAGAAATTCATGAATTTTAGCAAAATTACAAAACTCTTCAGAAATTTCAATAAATCACGAGAACTGGACATTACCTCGAAAATTCTGGAACTCTTATGGCACAAAAGTCAGCTACCTCGAAAATTCTGCAACTCTTGGGCAGTAGCATGCAAGAAAAATAAAACGATTAACGACCAACATAATGTCAAGAAGATCTATGAACCATTTCCATTAACAAGGTAAGAACAATCATACCGGATATAAGGATTCGATTCAGCTCTCTTTAGAAAAGAATCAGAAATTCACGTTCAAACATTTCAGAATATATTTCTGTTAACAACTTCATTTGACCATTCCCTATATAATAACAAACCAATCACACTCTTAGAACTGCAGCATATGTCGCCAATGACAGATTAAGACCAGAAAATCCTACAAATGCCTGAAAATGCCTGCACTGAATCATATTACTCTATCCTTCTTTTGAAATTAACGATGAAAAACTTTCAGAAGAGGAAAAAGGTAATTGGTTCGAGCACAATAGGAAAATTGGAAAAAGAAATTCCATAGATATCAAAAGTAGTGTAAACTTTAAACTTACCAATAGAAGACCGATTGAGTAACATCTGATTGAGTTGCATCTGTTTTACACCACTCGTCGTAATAAAAATGTAAGTTTTGCCCATAACGGTGCCTTGGGTCGATCTGATCAAATAAGCAGCAACAAAAATAAGTGCTCCAGAAAGTACTGGCATAATCCGAATTTAATGACAACCTACATTAGAAATAAGGATATGAAATTTTAAGGACTTGTACCAAGTACAATACAAATCAAAGAATTGTTTAAGGACTTGCACCAAATACTTCCATCTGCATCTGATCAAATAAGCAGCAACAAAAATAAGTGCTCCAGAAAGTACTGGCATAATCCACATTTAATGACAACCTACATTAGAAATAAGGATATGAAATTTTAAGGACTTGTACCAAGTATAATACAAATCAGAGATTTGTTTAAGGACTTGCACCAAATACTTCCATCTGCATAAACTGATCAAACAAAAGGAAATCTGAATGGCAACAATTTTCATATCTTATCACAAAAACAGAAGTTCAGTCCGGAAGAAAGATTATAGAAAAGAATAAAAGCCAGACCTTTTTCCATGGGTGGCTACTGAACAATAACATGCATAGTGGTCACTCCTCCTGGAACATCACATAACGGGCTTTTGCATTCCCCAACAGTTCTGTTGTTCTCTAATATTCTTCCCGCGCTAATTAAGTTGATGTCCTTAACCGTACGTGGACCATTTACTTTCTCTGTATAAAATAGGTATATTACAACCTCTACAGTGTGAACACAAAGAAATACACCCAAAGAAACTACAATAACCAACATAAGTTAGCATCACACTAAGAACTATATATTTTTGACGAAAAAGAGCAAAGCTCCATACTCACAATATCATATCCTTATCATTATATTGCTGAAGTTAAACTAAGGATTAATTCTCTAAATAGAAAAGTAAAGATTTTATTTTGATCAAACCTTTAGGCCATTGAGCTATGATATTCTCTTTCAAGGTTGCAACACTCGTGGCCACGGGATAGTTTTTCGGACCGATATCTGATCCATCAGTCAGCCTAAACCTGATCTCCAGTTGATCTTGTGATACAGACATCCTTAAATTTGAATCAAAGGCCAAGAAAATGCACTTGACCTTCCTAACGCCATAATATTTATCGATTTCACTTACAATTTAAAGGGCCCAATTTATAAGAGTAACATATACGGATCTAAATACAAGTTTGTTCATGTGAAATGTAGCTTTAAAGATGTATACTATTCATAATTATCAAGACACCCCCTAAAAAACTCATGTCATAAAGTATATAACTAACTAAGATAAATATAAAGTTCCATTCTTCCCATTAACATCAAGCTTGCCTCATGGTAAATTCGGTCAACGAACAAAACCAACTACAAAAGCAAATTACATGTAAAAAATCTAGGAAGCAAATAAAGAACACAATGACAATTTTTATGCTACATCATGATATAAGTCCCAAAAAGCATCTCACATGATAAATCATTCAAAAAGAAGAGAGAAAATTAATCTACTTCATTTTAGCTTTTTGAGCTCTTTCTGAAGGTGTGTCTGTCCAGGCACTTGTACCACCACGTCCTTCTTTGGAGTTCCTACTGAAAGTCTTTTTTGAATGCATGCTCAGCTACTGAAGGTTGTGAAAGATATAGAAGCTGACCATTTGGTCAAAAGCCATGGAATCTAAGTTAGAATCTCTGTATTCTAACAAAGTCTTGAGCTTGTAGAGGCGCCTGAAGCATTAAACCCATTAGATGCAATTGGGTTCTACAAGAAAATAAAAGGAGAGAATGGACGAAAAAGTAGTGACTTTAGAGCAAACTTATGGCAAGGGATTTTACCCAGAAAGAAGAAATCATTTATGAGGTCTTCTTGCCTATAGCAATGCTTAAGTCCATTATCCTCTCCATTTTATCTCATTATCGATTATGAGATTAGATAAATGGATGTAAAGACTATGTTCTTGAACGGGCACCTTCAAGAAGAAAAACATGGCACAACCTGAAGGCTTCACGGCTAGAAATCAGGTGCATATAGTATGCAAATTTAATAGATCATTTTGTGATCTTAAGCAAGCATCTGTATCATGAAACATAAGAATTAAAGAGGCAATTTAAAATCTTTCGATTTATGCAATTGCCCGATGAATCATGAGTGTACAAAATAACATCATGATAATGTTGTAACATTTTCATTTTGTATGTAAATGATATTCTGCTCATTAGGAATGATGCAAGAATTTTATCAGTGGTTAAGATTCAGATGTCAAATCAGTTTGACACGTAAGACCTTAGTGAGACCAATAATATTCTAAGGATCAGACTTTTGTCGTGATCATGAGAATAAGAAGATTGGTTTATTACAAGAAGCATATATAGATAAGGTACTGGTAAGGTATAATATGACGAATTCTAAGAAAGGATCATCACCTTTCAGATTTGGAATTTATCTATCTCAAGATCAGTGTCCTGAGACAACTGAAGAGATAGAAGACATGATTAGAGTTCCGCAGCGGAAGCTTCATGTATATCATATTATGTACAAGGCCAGAAGTCTATTATGAAATAGGTCTAAGTCAGCAGATATTAGTCAAACCCTATAATCTGACACTGGGTAGTAGTGAAAGCATATATTGGAATATTTGAGAAGAACCCAATATTATATGCTAGTCTACAATAGTGATGAGCTCATTTTAAAAGAGTACACAGATTCGGATTTACAATCTGATTTATATTCTAGATGTTTGACATCAGAATACATGTTTACTCTAGAAAGAGCAACCGTTAATTGGAGAATGTTAAGCAGACTTGCATTGCTTACTTCACCATAAAAGCCAAATACATGGTAGCTTGAGAAGCAGTCAGTCAGATGTATTGGATTCATGATTTCCTAGTTGTTGGCTCAAAGAAACATCTAATAGATTCCTTCACTGAAGCATTGGCGCAAAAGAGTGAAAAACAAGACTCATATGGAAGGAATAAGACTTAGATGTGTGGCCAAATTGAATTTAGGGCAAGTGGGAGATTGTTGGGAATAGTGCCCTGAAAATTCAATTTGTTAAATTAATTAAACTGAATTTACAGCAAGTTGTGAGCATTTCACATATTGATAATTAATGACATATGGTGGTATTCTTATATGAAATGTGTTTCATAGGAAAAGACTTTGAATACCAAAATACGTGTCATTAAAGTTCTAGTCGGTAAGATAAGAATATGTTCTTATCAAGACTATAACGTGGTTATATAACATGATTAGTCTTTCGTCATAGGGAATAGTGATTCCAATTATAACACGTTGATGATTTTCAATAGGATTGAAAACATCGAACTGGACTACTGAGATTATTCATTTTATACTGCTATCTAAAATGAATAAAATCTCAGGAAGCATTGTACTCTTAATCCTGATAATATTTTAACTTTAGGCATGTAGTGTTAGTCATTGTAATATACTCAAAGTGAGGTCTCGGTAACGGGTGGCCAAAATACTTTGTACATTCAGTGACAACATAAAATGTGCTAAACAGTTATATTGATCGAGGAATTTGTGGCCTTACTGGCAGGTAAAAGATATCCTTGAAATAGATTTGCAAAAGTTCAAATTAAGACTTTGGCCAAAGCTCTTCGTGTGATACGTCACCGAAGTTGTATGATGAATGTGTTTCACATACAGAGAATTTGAATTTAAGGCGAATCAATAAATTTCAAATTAGAAATGAAAAATAAATGATAGTAGTTGCAATTTATTTTTCATGGATATCTACACGGCGGAGTAAAATGCAAAATTATTCTAGATCGAGAAATTCGTGAATAATTTAATTAATTTTAGAGTGCAACAATATTTATTTAGTGGAATTAAATATTATTAAACGGTAATTAATTACTATCATGAGATGATAATATATTAACCCGTTTGGAGCTAAAATTAATTAGTCCTGCAGGTTCCCCGACATGGACCCACCCTCGTGTTGAGTCGTTCCATCCCGGTGGGTGAAGAGGCCGATGTCGGGCGTTTATTTTGGAGAAAATAAAATTTTAATTTAAAAAAAAAAAAAATAATAATAATAATTGTTGATATGGCAGGTGCTGACGTGGCACCTGACTTGTCACGCCACGCCAGCAGATCGGGCCCCAGCAGGCGCTGACTGGGCACCGCGTGGCCTGCCGTGTGTGAGGCTAGAATCGCGCCTCGTCAGCTCCCATGTGCGACCCAGATTTGAGATAGGATGGTCGAGTCAACGGGTCAGTCAACCGGGCTAACGGGTCGGTTTCCGGATAGGGTCGGACCGGGTCCGGTCTGGGTAAGACCAGACCCAGACACGTGTCATGGCCTTGTCCATCTACGTGTAATAACACGCGCCAACCACTTGGCAACCTTACGACGCGTGGCGGCGCATGAGGCCACGTGGCGGTGCGTGGTTGGTGGTGTTTGATTCGCGGTGACGAGCTCTTCAACGTGGCATAATTTGATTGGCCGTCCGGGACACGGTTTGTACGCGGAATGGTAAAATGACTCTTTTGCCCTTCAATTTATCCCTAAAAAGACCAAAATACCCTCATATCTTTACCTATAAATAGGTGATGCCCAAGCCTCATTTCTCACATATTTTTCCAGCCATTTTTCGGCTGATTGAGAGCTTTTATCTCTCAATTTAATTAATCCCTAATTAAAGGACTAATTAATACATAATTTGGTGATTATATAATTAATATATAAATCACCTAATTATTAGAGAATTAGGGAATTTTCTAGTATAGAAAAATAAGTTTTTCTAGAAAATATTTTCTCGAGTATTTAGAGAAATACTCGCGGAGCCCACACTCCGAGGGTTTCTCCGGGGATATTGCGGGAAAGCTCTGTCGGTCTCACGAAAGGGCAAGGAGCTGGAAAAATGCCGTTAGATAGCCATATTTGCAATACGGTAATATTTTACAGTTGTATTATTTTAAGCATGATAAATTATATGCTCTTAAGTGTTAATTGCATGTTAGATATTTATCTGCTTAAGTGATTTAAAATTTATTATCGTATATACTTGAGTAGATCCGGCTAGTCCTCCGCTTTGTATTAAAATGTTTTAGAAATATTTTAATACTTGTATTATTAGAAAATTTTAAAATGTGGTCGCGGACCGCTACTGTTCTGGGCCCACCACCCAGCATAACAAGTAGATCATATATTTGCACATAAGAGCTCCCGAAACGAGCTCGAACACATAAATCTCAAACCCGACACTATTCACCTTCTTCCCCAACTAATCAAATAACATGTATCCAAGGTACGAAAGAGATATTAAATCGAAGCACGTAACGAATAGAGCACAAATCTTACCTTATGTCGTTGATCGGACGGTTGGATCTTGCTTGCTCGATCTCGAGAGCCATAGGGCCAAAAAGGGGGGTTCTTACTTCTCTTTCTCTCTTCCTTGTATATAACGTGAAGAATGGGGAGAAAGAGGAGAGATTTCTACCTTTTCTTGGATTGAAATGGGTAGGGTCGGACGGGTAGGGTCGGACTGTATCCGCTCCATTCGGATCGGATTTTAAAACGGCAGGGCGATCAATTGTCTTTGGAAAATTAAAAGGTTAATCCACTCAATCCGAATCATTGAAACGAATTCAATGAGAAGGTTGGAATTCGAATCCAAATTCACAAGCTCAAGGTAGCCACGAAGGCCCCAAGACACCCTAATTAAAATTAGGTCCCTAACTTGCAAATATTGGACAATTGAGTCTAAGTATAATTTAAATAAATTCTAAGATGCACGTAGTTAAAATAGAATTACATGTTGATATGTAGGCATGCGACTTCATATAAAACATAGAAATACCGAATTAAACTCTCTCGTGACGCCGTACCCGGTAAAAAACGGAGTGTCACAGAGACATTTGCCATGTGGCGGGCGAGGTGAAAGGGTAGTTGGAGGCTGAGAAGAGGGTCACCGAGGAGCTGACGAGGAAACTATCCGAAAGGGAGCAAGCCTCTTGGCTGGGTCTGTGAACGATTTCTTGAATAGCTTCTCATCTGAATCGAGCAGATAACTAGTTGATCGTGCTGCTAACCGGCGTCTCTCCATATTGTTTTCTTGTAGGACTCGGTCTCTCAGGAACAGGATGATTTCGTCCAACCAACAAGTCTCAGCTGGGTCGATTGTCATGATTCCTTCAGGTACATGGTCGATGACTCGAACGGTGGTTGATAGAAAAGTGATGGCCCTATCCCTGGTTCCCCTTGGCCCATTTTCTACTTTGGAGAGGGCGTCTGCTCTCTCATTTTCTTCGCGAGGAACTTGCTCGAGTCTGAAATCTTTAAATTCCCCCGCCAGGGATTTTACCTTAGCCAAATATTTCACCATTGTCTCCTCTCTGGCTTCATAGGTTCCGGCCACCTGACTAGCCACAAGTTGGGAGTCTGTTAGGGCTGTTAGCTTCTCAACCCCTTGCTCTTGAGCAATTTTCATTCCGGAATAAGGGCCTCGTACTCGGCCTTATTATTTGTAGCAGGGAAATTCAAACAGATAGCGGAATTGAGCTTGTCTCCCTCTGTGTTCCTCAAGGACACTCCCACACCTCCCCTAGGCGTGGTCGAAGAGCCATCGATGGACAGGATCTAGGTGGTCGAAACCTCAGGGGTCGATAGTGGGGCTCCCTTCTCCATTAGAACATCTGGCAGGACTTACGCTTGATAGGCTGTTCAAGGTTGGTGACTTACATCGTATTGTCCCAACTCGCCCACTTCACTAGCTTCCCCAAGGCATCTGGCTTTTCGAGCACCTGCCTCAAAGGTTGGTCAGTTAAAACAGTTATAGAATGAGCCTGGAAGTATGGTTTCAACTTTCGAGCAGTGTACACCAAAGCCAAAGCGAATTTTTTCAATCTCTAAATATCGGGTTTCTGCCCCATGGAGGATTTTGTTGACATAGCGGGTTACACGTACCACTGTGCCGAGATGTGAGGTGCAGGTGGTGATGATCACCAAGACGAATGTGCAGCTTATTCTTTCACGGTAAAGTCAATTTCAATTTGTTAGGATTCTAAACCTTCCTCAAACTAAGCTTTTCTTTCTTCTGTCAGTCGTTCCAACCGGTCCCTTTATTAGATTAGTAAGCCTCTATCTCGAATTTCTCATCGGTCGCAACTCTTGCTTGTTGATTTACGGTCTGTCCATTCTAGTGGTTCAGGACTCGGGCTATAAGGCCTGTTTTCTATAGTTAAAAGACCTGTTCAATCTATCTGATGTAGGAGGAGTTCATCTCTTCAATTGATTCCCTTCCTTTAATGAAATAGATAGATATAGATCCTAGGCAGTTCATTTTGGCAAGACAGAGATTCCTTATATGCCAAAGTGGACTCTGATTCCCTACTTGAATGAATAGCTTAGGAAGTCAAGATTGATTTTGTAACACCCCGAAGCGCAAGGTGCCACATCCCCCGCACTAGAGCTCAATCCACATATGAAACGAATAATCCATACATGAACTAAGCTATAGTGAACGGGAGGCAAAACAAAATGACAACTAGCTAGGCGGGACTAACTCCAAACCAATTACCACAATACATAAGAAATAAAACGGAAACATGCTATAATAACGAGCATTTATCAAGTAAACCATGTTCTCTTCTCACATATCAATACATTATCATCTCCCAAAATACCTAACATGTCATACTAATGCCAAAATAAAAATACATGAAAGTGTAGTGTGCTAGACTCGACTGAAAGACAGGACACGACTCTGACTCCGGCCTAGCACGCACCTGCAAAACCTGAAAGGTGGAGGTGTCAGTCTATGAAAGACTGAGTGAGGGGCATAAATAGATATTAGCGCAGATAACATGCAAGTTATAACCTCGGATAAGATTTTATAACTGAAAGTACTATAAGTTCAATAATACAAAGAACTCGCCCAAGATTACAACTATCAAGTTTAACACGTTAAACACTTCCAGTCAATTAATCAGTATGTAGCACCCGGAACGCCGAGATGCCACACCCCAGCACCATAAGTCTAGCTCACACATGAAATGGGTAGTCCATATATGAACCGGACTCATGGCGAATGGGTGACAATAAAAAAACTCACTAGCTAGGCGGGACTAACCCTCAAACCCTTCAATCCAAATATTAGAATTTAAAGCGGAAGCATAATAATTTCATTAGCACATATCAAATATCACAAAAGAGTTGACTTCCAACTTCATATCAATACATTATCATCTCTAACAATTGTCTATATAACAATAACATAATTGATCCATAAATATCCTTAATGTGAAATGCAATACTAGACTCATCTCGACAACTGGACACGACTTAGACTCCCGCCTAGCACGCCGCTGAAAGTACCTGAAAAGTGTGAGGTGTCAGTCTACCACAGACTGAGTGAGGGGTTTAAATAAATATTAGCGCACGTATCATGCAAGCTATAACCTCGGGTAAAGTCTTTTACAGTTGAAACAATATAAATTAATAAAAGAAATAATCTTCGCCCGAGATTACCACTATCCAATTTAATAATACAATCAATTACAATTCATTTCAATCAGTGGCCCGGCGAGTGAGGACAATTCTCCAACCTTTCTCCGACAGTGTACAATAATTCAATTTTATCAATTGGGTGATCAAACAATCAATTCGGTGCACAATTAGACAATTTCAATCAATCCATCCTTCTTCCTCCGGGTGATGGTGGGATTGCAAGGCCCCACCACCCAATCAATCTGGGCATAGGGTTCATGAGTCCCTACACCCGGCGGGCTCCTTCCTCCACCAAACCTCCTGGTGGATTCAGGGGTGACCCCAACAATAAGTGAGGATAGTGCAAGAGATCACCGTCGGCCCGATGGCTCCCCGGATTACTCAATACACTACCCTCGGGCCCAAAGTGAACATGTTTTACTCGCCAAAACAATCAATCAATCAATCAATTCAATATCAATAACAACTACTCGGTACAATATCAATCGATCAATGAAGTAACAATTCAATTTTCAGAAAACTATAGATATAATTATTTGTTTTGGTCCAAAATCACATAGGGTTGTAGGGTTCTTTTACAAATAGAAATAACCTCACCTGTGACGACCAAAACAAGGATATAACTACGATGCGTGCTCCTCGTCAACGGGAAGGAAATCTGTGCAATAAGGACAAGTGTACGTAAGACTCGACTCGCATGAACCATTTAAGACGCACGGCAAAGCCCTAATCAATATATCATGCAATAACAATCAAGGAATGTCAAGTAGGAATATAATTATCACTAAACCAAGTTTATAACTCATATAGGTCACCTACGGGAGCCAAAGAAGTGAAAAGAATGCAATATGAAAGGTTTTGGTGAAGTTTAGCAAAAACGGACAATTTTAGAAAATGTACATGTTGAGGGAAAACTAGAATATCTTTAATTCTAGAAATGGGAATTGAGTTTTGTTTGTTGGATATGAAAGTAGACACATAGACCTTTCCAACGCTATATGGCACGTTTTCTAATTCAAATCGAGGTGAAAATGGCGTTGGTTTGAAGTTGGACAAAATGCAGTTTCTGGAGGGGTCGCGGGCGCGACCAAAAACCTTCACAAAATGGTCGCGGCCGCGACCAAGTATTTTTGGCCGAATTTTCTCCAATTTTTCAAAACTCGAAACTTGGCTAAAATGGGGTCGTGGACGCGACCAGTTTTGGCCTATTTTCAGTCGCGGTCACGACCCATTACGTAGCAGCAGCAAAACAGGGGAAAAACAGGGGATTTTCGTGCCAAAACCACAAAACTCATCAACAAATGCAATCCCACTCCATAACAAATATTGAAACACATAAATTACACACTATACTTCAATTATACAATGATCTAACCAATAAAACATGCTCAAATCATCAAGAATTTAACATTAAAACCCCATAATATTTCATGTAATCCAACTTTCATATAACTTCATGTTTCATGCAAGTCTTGAAGGGAAAAAGACCTAAACATGCTTCTAGTCATGAATAAACATGAAAACATCAATCAATCATCAAACCCTACTCATCACTCAATCAAGAAATTCATATATTCTCCAATATATACCTTGAAATGGAGGAAAAGAAATGATGAGATGAAGATGTGATGATGTTGATGATCTTGGCTCCAAAGTTCCTTAAATATAACTTGAATTTAGATGAAATCTTCCTTCCTCTCTTGATGGTGTAAATACTGATCCTTAGTGTGTGTGTGTGTAAGGGTTTGATGAAATGAAAAGTAATGGAATGAAACGGAAGAATGGAATGATATACATCAAATTCTAGCAATTATATGCATGAGTCATCATAGTTTGCATACAAGTCCCTCATTTATTTAAATTAATGCACATAAGTATAATCTCTAGCAAATAATGCATTTATCTCCAAGTCATGATATTCACTTAATTACACAATCTCACATAAGGGAGCAATTAAGGATCATATAATACAAGTAAGTCACTTATTTCATACAATCAAGCACGTTATCAATTAGTTCACGTAATTTCCACGTTAATGATATTCATATAAACACATGAGAATCTAAGGCATATAATGTTATGAAATTTAATATAAGGTAACATAATGCATGACTGAAAAATGGGGCGTTACAATTCTCTCCCCCTTAAGAGGACCTGGTCCCCAGGTCCACTGCCGAGTTTTAAAAGGATGCACAAGCAACAAGAGAGCCCCGTCTCTTAAACAAGTAACGAGAGAGCCCCGTCTCCCTAACACGAAATGAGAGCACCCCGTCTCTGCACAAGAAATGAGAAAACCCCGTCTCTCGAACAAAAATTGAGAGAGTACCCTGACTCCCACAAAACAAGGAGAGTACCACGACTCTCACAAAAGCAAGTATCCCAAAAGAACACTTAATTAAACATTCATACAGAACTTCACGTAATGAACAAGTGGAGGAAATCAAATACTAACTAGTCTTACAAAAGCAATTAACAAATACCAAGAACCATGCGTGATGATAATAAAATGTACATTGCACGTGATATGCATGTTTAGGTGTACCGTTCACCATGGTCTTAGAAACTCAATGGCAGTGACTTGATTTAATACTTAATTCTTTGATCAGAATCCCTTCTAACCAAAATGCCATTCCTCGAATGCCTGATGTAAGTATGTACCCCAACAATTACTCAATCTTCATCCCGTGATCCAATTTTATAGTTGACCTCCTCCGATGCCCGGATTAATTATTTAATGACTCGAGGTCTAACTTTTATCCTTCAAAATATTCCCGGTTCAAGTAACTCTCAAGTGATCCTTTACGATAGAGAATGTTCCCGTCGAGTTGTTTTTATCTTGTAATATGGTAATAGTGTCGCACCTCTTTGGTCACTTCGTGCAAATCTTGAATGACAGTCGCTTTCCTTGAAAATTTCTTACCTTTGATCAACGTAAACTTAATCAACTTATAAAAATCATGATCTCTCCCATTTCTCATCAAATTTGTTTCAATTTCAGCTCGGCTCAAGATATGCCTCCTTATGGCTTTTAGGAATCTCCATTTGAGAACTCTAGGCGCACGAGACTTAAACTATTGAAGACTTCATTCACCTAGTTCCGATAGAGAGTTTCCGAAAGAACCATTTTCCTTGAAGTTTCAACTCTCCCAAGTGAGATCCAAACATCGACTTTAAGTTGTTCCCCGACCGGCTCTCCCCCTTAAGAAAATAGGAATATTTTATGTCTAACTTCTGAAACTAGTTCTACCCTTTCTCAAATCCAAGCTTCTCTTCTTTCCGATTCTCTTGAAGTACCTCTAACTCTCGATCTCATTACCGAAATATTTCTCTATCTCAATTGGAAATCCACCGAACACTGAATCCTTCCTCATTTCTTGAATATCCTTTCCATTTCTTGAAGCTCTCACCCTTTCCAAAATCATTTCCTAAGTATCCTCATCCTGACCTTGGAGGTCATCAAGCATCTCAATCTCCTAATTCATCCCTTGTTGTTGCTTTCAGGTAACCCCATCATTTGTAACCCTTACATTTTTGTTGCTTCTAACAAATGTAATCTATTTGAGCACAACCACAAATTTGAAGTCATTTTCCCGGTCGACTCAACTTTCTTGATATCCACGATTTCGAGTCTCGCCACTTGTTCGGACATTTCATCTCACGTTTATTTATTTATTTTTTTTTTGAAGTGACAACTTCTTCCATCCAATTCCTAACTACTTTTCCCGGCCTTTCAATTGTTCTTTCTCCTTTTTGTTCCTCACTTTGCAACCCAATTCTTTCCGTATCATACTTCTGTTGTGTCTCGATTGAAGAAATGCTTGATAGATGAGGTGGAGAGATTTTCTATCAAGAAAACACTTAAAATGCATGTTGGGTTAATATGTCCATGCACCTAACACAGTTGTGAGTAATCAAATGCGACATGTTGGGGCAATTATATCAATTAGAGATGCGCTTATAAATAAAGGAATTTGGATAATTAGAACAGCGTATGGTGCACGTGCCATGAATGCGTTGAACCTGTCACCGTAGATATATCCTTTAGCTTGGTACTTGTTTCCCGCTTGCTGAATTACAATCTTGCTCGAATTTGTTGATCATCTCTTGTTGTCCACGATCTTCCCCGTAGTTATCACCTTGATTACCCTTTCGTTATTTTAACTGGTATAACTTTATGATCTGGAGTTGTGATTCTCGGACTTGAATTCTCCTAAACTCCTAAAGTTAATATCTTAGTTTCCTCTCAAGAATTAATTTTCCAATTGTCGTTCGACTCCTCCCCATAATTAATACCTTAATCAAAATGGTGACTCCTGAACTTGAATCCTTCAAGTATTCATACTTGAGTGCATAACGTCTCTCTAAAACTCTTTGCATTTCTTTACCGTTTCCCATTCGTTGCTCCATATCTCCCAATTCAACCGTCTAACCCGATAATTCAGTTTGGATGTGGAGAATAAACTCAATCCGGCCGAACATCGAACCTTTATTACTCTAATTTACCACGAGCTTGCAATCACTATATTAGTCGTATGGACTAATTAGGACGAACGGCGTAATCATGAACAATATGATGTGCATTGACAATTATGGAATGATATGATCATATTCATGCATAAATTAAGCATATAATAACACGTATCGATCATTTACGGCTTTAGAAACTGATCCGAAAAAGTTAATTTTATGCAGAAAATCCAGAAAATCCCCTGGAGCATGGGAACAGCCGTTCCGGGTTTGAACTGAAAATGGGAAGGGCCGTTCCCGGCACCCCAAAACAATCCCGCGCGCCTGTAAAGATTTTGGACATTTTGGGGATGGGAACGACCGTTCCAGCCACAGGCCAAACTGAGAAGGGTCGTTCCCATTCTCGCGCGCCAACTGTTAGGGGTTGGGAACGGCCGTTCCCAGAATGAATTGGGACAGGAAGGGCCGTTCCCGTTAGGCAATTACAGCAGATAACAGAGCATATGCAGGGGAAAAACGAACCAAAACCATAATCCAACAAATGATCAAATACCAAGCTCCAAATGCATATAATTCATGAAATAAACATGCTAGCATACTTATAGTTCAATAATATCTCATATAAACACTTAAATCCATGCTTAACCATCAAGAATGACTCATTTCAAACCCATATATCAACTTATGCTCCAAGCTCATAAACTTCACAATATACGCATCAAATTCAAGCTATAACCATATAATCATACTTCCAACAACAATTACACAAATTAATCCAATTAAATACTAACCCTAGCTTCACATATTCAATCAAGAAATCATACAAATCACCACCTTTACCTTGAAATGAAAAGAGAAGATAGGAGATGAAGTAGTGATGATGCTTAAGCTTCAAAGTATGCTATAATTCCGGAAATTAGCTCAAAATGATGAAATCCAATTTTTCCTCTTCTCTTGGTGTTGGTCGAGATATTGAGGTAAGTGTATATGTGTGTTTGTATGAAATATGATGAAGGAGATGAGTTATTATACACTTTTCCACAAAATTAAATGAGTCACCATATTTTGCAATCAAGTCCCTCAATTTTAATAGCAATACAATTAGATCCTCAAATTAACAAAATGATTACAATTAAGTCAAGTTTGGTAATTTATTTCACGTATCAAATAAATACGAAGCATGCAAGAATTCTCAAGTTATAACAAGTATATATAAACGCGTATAATATATATCACAAAATGTCACATATTGCATAATTAGAAACTGGGGCGTTACAATTCTCCCCCCCTTAAGAGGACCTGGTCCCCAGGTCCACTGCTCGAACTCCAAATTCAAAAACATGACGAGAGAGCCCCGTCTCCCAAACAATTAACGAGAGAACCTCGTCCCTCAACAAACAAGAGAGCACCCCGTCTCTCACACGAAAGAGAGAGAACCTCGTCTCTCAGGCAACCACACCACGAGAATATTTAAATAGACACTTACACAAACCGTCACATAACGAGCATGTAAGAAAGATCACCACATCACTTATTCACACAAAAGCAAATAGCAAACACAAGGAATCATATACAAAATTAAGGAAGCTGATGATGCACGTGGTATACATGTTTAGATGTACCGGTCACCGTTGTCCTTGCCTGATAAAAAGTCTCTGACCCCTGTCAGACAACTCTCTTCGCTTCGGACACGTGTCTATCTTATGCTCATCACTTCCACAACGCAGACATAAACCCATGCGCCTTCTGCAACCTTTGTAAGTATGTGTGCCACGTCCACAATAGGCGCAAAGAGGCTTCACCGAGGTTGATATTGAGGCCGAGGTAGGTGAAACTCCCAAGCCCGATCCAGTTGATCGATTCTTCTTCTTCTGAGACCCTTATTGAGGTGCCAATGTATGATAAGAGATAGGCCTCTTTCCACTGTCAGAATTCTGTCCAGGTTCTGAACCTGAAGCCTATCCAGGGTGAAAATCAGGCCCCCTCGTATTTAAAGAAATTGTACATCGAGCCTTCTCTTGAGGATCACGCGGAATAAGTTCCCAAACTCTTTCAACTTCCTTGAGCCACTGCTTGGCTTGAATATCATTCCCTTTTAAGAACCTTGGAGTTTGCTGGTTTTTAAACTTCATGAATACAATAGAGATTTGTGCTGGTTGTGGGGGTGGAGCTGGTGATGCTGGAGGAACATAATCTCTTATCCTCTGATCAACAAGACGAACCAAGGAATCAAAAAAATCCTGAGGTTGGGCCGGAGGGGATGGATGTAGAGGATCTTGGGGAGAACGATCTCGGCGATGTCTCCTATGATCTGGGGAATGTTCACGGCGAGGACGACCTCGAGGCATCCTGAAATGACAACACTATACATTCATGGTTTCTTAGTAAATGCAAATAAGTGCAATTAAAACCACAAGATACAAGTAAAGCACATATTTCATATAATCCAACTAGTTCAAATAAGTTCAAGTAAGTTCAAATAAGATGCAAGACTCTCAAGTTGACAATTAATTCCTATGCCATGCGACCTAGACTCACAAGACACGACACTAGAACCCCGGTTTTGCAACCGGGCTCTGATACCCCCTTTGGATAAAACACCCGAAGCGCAAGGTGCCACATCCCCCGCACTATAGCTCAATCCACATCTGAAACGGATAATCCATACATGAACTAAGCTATAGCGAACGGGAGACAAAACAAAATGACAACAAGCTAGGCGGGACTAACTCCAAACCAATTACCACAATACATAAGAAATAAAACGGAAGCATGTTATAATAACGAGCATTTATCAAGTAAACCATATTCTCATCTCACATATCAATACATTATCATCTCTCAATATACCTAACATGTCATACTAATGCCAAAATAACAATACATGAAAGTGTAGTGTGCTAGACTCGACTGAAAGACAGGACACGACTCTGACTCCCGCCTAGCACGCACCTGCAAAACCTGAAAGGTGGAGGCGTCAGTCTATGAAAGACTGAGTGAGGGGCATAAATAAATATTAACGCAGATAACATGCAAGTTATAACCTCGGGTAAGATTTTATAACTGAAAGTACTATAAGTTCAAGAATAAGAAAGAACTCACCTGCAAAACCTGAAAGGTGGAGGCGTCAGTCTATGAAAGACTGAGTGAGGGGCATAAATAAATATTAACGCAGATAACATGCAAGTTATAACCTCGGGTAAGATTTTATAACTGAAAGTACTATAAGTTCAAGATTAAGGAAGAACTCGCCCGAGATTACAACTATCAGGTTTAACACGTTAAACACTTTTAGTCAATTAATCAGTGGTCCAGAGAGTGAGGGCAATTCTCCAACCTTTCCTCCGACAGTGTACAATCATGATACTTTCAATTAATTAAGTGATCATGCAAGTAGTTACAGTGCACAAGTAGCAGTTTCAATGACTCCTTCTTCCTCTAATAATGGTGGGTTTGCAAGGCCCGAACCATCCAGTCAGTGTGAGCAAAGGGTACATGAATCCCTAAGCCCAGAATTCCTTCCTCCACTAATCTCCTAGTGGATTCAGGGGTTATCCCAAAATGGTGAGGATAGAACTAGAGTTACCCGTCAGCCCATGCTTTCCCAGTTGGCTCAAGCCACTACCCTCGGGCCCACAGTGCAATACAGTATACTCACCAAAACACGATCAATTCAATCACGGTAACACGGTACACGGTTTGCTTTCAAATCATTTGAGGGTTTTTGGAAAGATAATATATATATATACATTTTAGCCGAAAGTTCACGTAAGGGTTGTACGGGTTCTATGTAGCTAACAAATAAATCTCATTTGTACCGACAAAATAAAGTGAAACACACGGTCTAAGAAGCCCACTGCTCGTCACTGGGGTGCTGGTCTATACAATAAAGACAAGTATACATGAGACACGACTTGTATGGATCAATTAGGATGAACAACGTAATCATGAACAATATGATGTGCATTGACAATTATGGAATGATATGATCATATTCATGCATAAATTAAGCATATAATAACACGTATCGATCATTTACGGCCTTAGAAACCGATCCGAAAAAGTTAATTTTATGTAGAAAATCCCCTGGAGCATAGGAACGACCGTTTCGGGTTTGAACTGGAAATGGGAAGGGCCGTTCCCGGCTCCTCAAAACAATCCCACGCGTCTGTAAAGCCGTTCCCATTCTCGCACGCCAGCTGTCAAGGGTTGGGAACGGTCGTTCCCAGAATGAACTGAGACGGGAAGGGTCGTTCTCGTTAGGCAATTACAGTAGATAACAGAGCATATGCAGGGAAAAAACGAACCAAAACCATAATCTAACAAATGATCAAATACCAAGCTTCAAATGCATATAATTCATGAAATAAACATGTTAGCATACTTATAGTTCAATAATATCTCATATAAACACTTAAATCCATGTTTAACCATCAAGAATCATTCATTTCAAACCCATATATCAACTTATGCTCCAAGCTCATAAACTTCACAATATATGCATCAAATTCAAGCTATAACCATATAATCATACTTCCAACAACAATTACACAAATTAATCCACTTAAATACTAACCCTAGCTCCACATATTCAATCAAGAAATCATACAAATCACCACCTTTACCTTGAAATGAAGAGAGAAAAGAGGAGATGAAGTAGTGATGATGCTAAAGCTTCAAAGTATGCTATAATTCCGAAAATTAGCTCAAAATGATGAAATCCAATTTTTCCTCTTCTCTTGGTGTTGGTCGAGATATGGAAACAAGTGTATATGTGTGCCTGTATGAAATATGATGAAGGAGATGAGATATTATACACTCTTCCACAAAATTAAATAGGTCACCATATTTTGCAATTAAGTCCCTCAGTTTTAATAGCAATGCAATTGGATACTCAAATTAACAAAATGATTACTTAAGGCCAATTAGGCAATTAAGTCATGTTTGGTAATTTATTTCACGTATCAAATAAATACGAAGCATGCAAGAATTCTCAAGTTATAATAAGTTTATATAAACGCGTAGAATATATATCACAAAATGTCACATATTGCATAATTAGAAATTGGGGTGTTACAGATTTACCCACGATTCCCGGAGGAGTCGGCATATCGTGCGTAATGGATATTGATGTTGTATGGCTCATTGAGTCGTATACGGTGAGAATCGCACATATGGTAACGAGGGGGGTTTGGCACCTACATTCAGTCTTCAAGACCCCATAAAAGTTAAAAGTCGTCGGCTTATTCCATCGACATGCCTAGGTCATGATATTTATCCATTGATATTGAGTCTTACAAGTAAAGGGCATGTGCTTCTTATCACGAATGAAGACCAAAACGGAGCTGATCGCTTGATCAGATATGGCCAGGTATACATACAACCTCTCTCCAACCTCGGGTTTCGCGAGCAACGGGGGAGACTCGAGGTATGCCTTTAGCTCTTCAAAAGCTCGATCTCATTCCTCCTTCCACTCGAAGGTTTTGATGTTTCTCAGAAGTTTAAAGAAAGAGAGGTTCCTTTCAACGGATCTCGCGATGAATCGATTGAGCGAAATGATCCACCCGACCAAGCACTATACCTCTCGAATGGTTTGGGGTCACTACAATAAGGTGATGGCCTTGATCTTTTCTGGATTGACCTTTATGCCTCGATGACTCACCATATACCCCAGGAATTTTCCTCCCTCGACCCCGAAGGTGTATTTGCTCAGATTGAGTTTCAATCGATACTTCCTGAGTAGGACGAATGTCCGACCCAAATACTCCAAGTGATCGCAAGACTTCCGGCTACGTACGATCATATCGTCCATATACACTTTCATAGTTTTCCTAATTTCCTCTTCAAAAACCTTATTGAAGAGTCTTTGGTAAGTGGAACCAACATTTTTAAGTCCAAAGGGCATTACTTTGAAGGAGTAAATTCCTTTTACGACTATGAAAGTTGTCTTCTTCTCGTCCTCTGGGGCCATGAAAATCTGGTAGTATCCCTGGAAGGCATCCATCATGCTCATTAGCTTACACCTTGTCGTAGAGTCGACTAGCTGGTCGATTCTTGGCAAGGGATAGGGGTCTTTGGGACAGGCTCTGTTTAGGTCTGTGAAGTCATTGCATATCCTCCACTTGCCCCCCATTTTAGCCACCAGAACAACGTTACACAACCAATCCACATATTTTTCAAGAGTGATATAACCCGCTTCGAGTAACTTATTTACCTCCTACTCGATGATCTTGTTTTGGGCCACACTTTGAGTTCGGAGCGTTTTTTTTATTGGCTTAAACGTGGGGTTGACATTCAGATGGTGCATGATCACGCTGGGATCGACCCCCTCGAGATCGGAAGCGCTCCAGGTAAATACATCCGCATTCTCTTGCAAGAAATGGATTAACATACAGTATTCAGCCTCTTTTCCTTTACAGGATACTCCTACATTGGTGGTTTTTTCTGGTTAGCCCAAAACCAACACGATCTGCTGGGTTTCATTGGTTGCTTCGATATTCCCATCGAGAAACTTTCTCCTTTTGGCGACTAAGGCGAAGGTCATTTTGTGTGACCTGTCTGGATCGAGAATATCACAATTGATTGGATCCTCATCGTCGAGAATTGGCAGAGATACTACGGGCAGTACCTGCTTGTTTGGCAATTTCACCTTTTCCATGGAGATTGAGTAGCACGCCCAAGATGTTGGGACGTCTCATCTCAATTCATTTTGTGTGACCTCTCTGGATCGAGAATATCACGATTGATTGGATCCTCATCGTCGAGATTTGGCAGAGATACTACGGGCAGTACCTGCTTATTTGGCAATTTCACCTTTTCCATGGAGATTGAGTAGCACGCCCAAGATGTTGGGACGTCGCATCTCAATTCTCCGATACCTTCCGGGGTAGGTAATTTGACAAGCTGGTGGTAGGTTGAGATGATGGCCCTAAAATTGATCAGCCCTGGTCTCCCAAAAATGATGTTATATGCGGATGGTTGGTCGATCACAAGATATTCGATCTCCAACTTCACCCTCTTAGGGAGAGTTCCCATGGAGGTGATCAGCCTGATTTGACCTTTTGGATAAACTTTCGAACCTCCAAAACCTGTCAAAAGTGTCCCAATAGTTTCAAATTGAATGCGCTTATGAAGTTTTATTTTTTCGAGAGTCGAGTAAAAGATAATGTTTGTTGAGCTTCCATTATTAATCAAGGTTTTGGATACAACCAAATTAGCGACATCTAAAGTGACCACCATCGGACAGCTGGGAGTTTCACCCTCCTGATGGGGCTCATTAACTAGATCTCTATCGCTAAAGGTAATTTCTTCCTGGGCCCAAGGCTCTTGGGGCTCGACTATCATCACTTCTCGTGGCCCGTTGTATCTTCTTTGGGCCTCCCTTCTTGTGCGCTTTCGAGCGGTTTTGGAATCACCCCCTGCAGGCCCTCCGACAATCATATCGATTCGACCGTGGCAGGATAAATTGTGCGTGTCTTACTCCATGGGATGCTTGGCGTTCCTTTGTCTTGGGGGGTTATTTTCGACCCTCTCCTCGGCTTGAATGACCAATTCGTCGATTTTCTTGATGAACTCCTAGAGAAGTCCCCCTTTGATCAACCGCTCGATTTCTTCTTTGAGGGCGAAGCACTCAGACGTGTTATGCCTCGTTTGCCAATGGAAGTTGCAATACTTTCCGAAATCCCTATTTTTTTGGGTTTCCTTGATGGGTTTGGGGTTCTTGAAGAGCTTTTTTGGAGACATTGTATATTTCCTCAATGCCCTGTTCAGGGGAGTAAAACGTTTCTTGGACACGCTCCTCATTCCTTGTTCGACCCTAGGTCGGGGGTCTTGAGAGAAATCCGTCTTAGGAGGTCGATAAGATTCTCTCTTTTTCCTTTGCTCGCTCCTTTGGTTATTTCTGACCTCCACTACCCTCATCCAATCCCCCAAAGATCTCTAGTATTTTGGCGATCGATTGAGGTTTCTGAACTATGATTTGATCGCGTAGTGAAGGGCGGTGGTTAGCATATCCATGTTGGGAGTCTCGACCTGTACGACCACACGAGAGAATCGAGTAAAGAATTCTCTCAGGGTCTCGTCCTCCCTCTGCACGAGATTATAAAGGTAGGTCGATGGCAATTTATCCCATTTAATCGAGGAAAGTGAGCGATGAACTGCTCAACCAAGTCGTCATAAGAGTTTATGCTTCGCGGGGGCAACCTTAAGAACTAGTCCTGGGCTACCCCGACCAAATTGGTCGCAAAGATTTTGGCCCGCACATCCGAAGAATGGCCAAACATGCTCACCTCGATCTCAAAGCAATCAACGTATCTCTTGGGATCAGAGGTTCCCCCGTAGGTCGGTAAATTATTGGGCATTTTATCCTCCGCCATGGCCGATATAATTTCTTCGCAGAAAGGGGACCTTGCCTCCCTTATGCTTCGGTATCCCAGCAGATGAGGGGGAGGAGGGAGTCTCCTTTCCTGTCGTGGTGGTCGCTCCTCGTTTTCATAGTAGGGCTCGTCATCCTCGACCTCGTAGACGGGAGGGTTCTATACCCTAGGCTTTGGGCGGATCCGGTTGATCCCTCTAAGGAAACCTGTTGCGGAGGTCATCCTTTCCCACTGGAAACCCCCTGTTAGCCTTCCTAGGGCCATTGGGATCAACCCTAGCCCCCAAACGGTCGAAAACTCAGACCGTCTTTGGATCGACGACTTTTCCACCTCCAGGGGATCGGGCCTGGAATTCGCTGGCGGTTCCAGCGATGTGGAATGCCCCCTGGTCGACTGGCCTCTTCTTGGGCTGGGCTACAACCTCTTGGTTTTCCTCAACGGGTCTCTTACCCCCATCTCGTCGCCGCTGGCCCAATTCCATTCCCCAACCAACCTCCTGGTGGGGTCCGGGTTGATCCTAAGTTGGAAAAGTGTATATGGATTGCAACCGGCGACCCCTTGGTCGTCCCGGGTTTCCCATTACACACAACTCCGGGGCCCAAACTTACACTTACACTTACACATATCACGAAAATCGGAAGCTTAACCCACTAGACTCACACATATACTTATCACATGCATATTGCACTTATCATATCGTACATACATATTACACCGACCTCAAAATCAGAACCAACTCAAAGCTAAGCGTACATAGGTTTATATATAGCTTCATACTTTCAAACTTAAGGCAAGGCCAACATATACCTATCTCACACATATCTACATATATATATAGAGGCTTATAGGTTACACGCATTAAAAAACCGGCAAGTTTCATTAGGGTATAACTATATCCTAACCTCACCTTACACCGACTAACCCGAAGACACATGATCGATTCACCCCGGAATCAACTTGACGAACAAAACACCGCCCCGAGTGCACCTGAACAAAACTGAAGCCAAACACAAGACTTAGACTCACAATGAACCATATAAACGCACGACATATGCTTACACACTTAAGGAATGCAATCAATAAGGCAAAGTTCATGTTCTTATCCACAATTAAGGTAAAGTGAGCAAATGAGATAGCAAAAGGTATCATTCAATCAATCAAGAGCACATGAAACACTTAACACTTAATAACACGCTTATGAACCACATAAGGCATCATATCATATCCATCCATATTCATATAGGAGCATATAATAAGTTCAAGTTAAGTAAAGAAGGCAAGTAGGCACAAAGAGGCATCACACGTATCACTTAAAGCAAACGAATTCAAAGCTCGCATGCATACGTCGAAATTATACCAAAACAAGTGCATACACAACATAACACATTATTCTAACATAAAACATAGCAAAATAAAGAAACAACAAGTCATAGCATAGCATATCATGCATATAAGTAAGCACATATCACATTAGGATCAAGATCGGGGAGGAAATCGAATAAAACGGACAAGAAAACAAGTTCGGGGACAAGGTGTGACCGTACCCCAGACCCACGCCCATGGATTTTTATCAAAGAACAGATCCACGGCTGTGGATCTGAGTTACAGAAAGTTCCCTCACAGCAGCACCAAATCCACGGCCGTGGGTGGTTTCAAAGCTTAAAATTCACGGTCCTAGGTTTGCTCCAGCCCTGAAAATCCGAGGTTTTAGCCCCTAAACACACCAAGAACTCAACCCACACTCAAGCTAACACATAATGAAAGGTTAATGAAGAAAAACTCATGCATTTCAAGCCATAAAATCGGACCAAGGAAACAACAACCAAGCAAGGAGTGAAATGGAAGCAAGCTCATGTAAAACCTTCAAATTCATTAATGGCAAAGTCATAAACTCACACCTACCACCCAAATCATGTTCATATATATCATAAATAAGGTCTTAGGGTCTTAAAATAGGCTGCATACCAAATGAAATCACAAGAGATCATGCAAGAATTCATAAAATTCATTAAACTCCCACTATTCATCATATAAGGCATATATCAAGCAATCCATGGTGAAAACTTGAAAAATGGGACTTAAAGCAACCACATAAACATGGAGAAGTCAAAAATGAACTTACCTCTTGAATTGGAAGAGATTTGATCAAGATTTGGGCACCAAACTTGGAGAAATGGCTTGAAACCCTTCCTCCTCTGCCTTTCTCTTCTTTTCCCCTTTTTCTCTTCACTTTTAGCTGATTTTTCTTGTCTTGGGGGAGGGGATTTCGAAATGGGGGCTGAGGGAGAGAGATAGGAGTGTATCTTGGTCATATAGTCAAGGTTTAGGTGTTGTTAGGGTTAAAATGGGGCCCACAAATCAAGACTAGTCAACAAAAGGTAGCTCTTGGCAAAAGGTGCTCGTCCGATCGAATTTCTGAGGACCAAATGGGCTTAGAAAATTACAAAGTTGGGTTCCTTGGCTTCAAATCTTCGTTATGAGTCCAACGCATCTTCCGGAATTCGAATCCGAAATCCCGATCTCGAGTTACGCTTCCCGGAACGCAAGGTGCACTAAAACAAGTTAGGCCCTCATGCCCCTAATAAATCCTGTTTTTACAAAACGAGTCAAGAACCAAATAAAACAAACTATAAAACAAGTATAAAGCATATAAACACTTTCATAATCCACATAATTCATGCATGGCAAGTTGTTACAAAAATCGGGATTGAAAACGGGGTCGAAACGAGTTAAAACGAACTAAAAAGAGGCTAAAACGTAAACTTTTAAAACATGAAACACATAATGCTCATTCAAAAGGCACATAAGTCATATAATTACATGTTTAATTAATTAAAAGTGCACCTAGCACACTCGCGACGTCCGTACCTAGAAAGTCGAAGAGTTGGGATGTTACACGCACCCTCCGGGGCTGCCCCTCGCCAGTATGAATGCGCTATAGGTGGCGGGTAGTAGGGTGTATGGTAATAGCTCAGCGAAGGCGGCAGGTATCCCCAAGGATTTGGCGGGGCATACCCGTAAGGCATCGAGGGCCCATAAGCATAAGGGGCCGGGACGGTTGGGAGAGCGACCGCAGTCGATCGAGGCTTCTCGGGGAACACTGGGGCCCTTCCTACTGCTGCTGCGGCAACAGCCTCGACCTGGCATCGGGCCAGGTAATCTTCAAGCTCAGGCTCGGAGTAAACCGTCTGGGGGGCACCCCCGTCGGGTTATCCCATGCCTGAGGTAGGCTCTGCTTGTTCCCGCGGCAACGACTGCACAGGTGAGCTCTTGGCCATTGGGGCCAAAGGTTAGACCTCTCCTGATTCTCATGCTGGGAATGGCTTTTGCTTGAGATGTTCCCAGAGACGGCGCCAAAAAGATCATACTCGAAATCCGTCTGCTGAGTTGGTTGACTCCGGGAGCTCGAATTACTTAGAATTTATATGAAGGGGAAGGCTCTCGAGTAGATCTGAAAAGGAAGAGCAAACATGAACTGAAGGCCAACCGAGAGAATAGGGGTTATATCCTAGTTTGGCATTCATATGCTCAAGTCAGGTATTTTCTCAAGAGAATAGGAGTTAAAACCAAGGGTCGAATGAACAGTGATTGTGCTTACCAATACCATAAATGTTGTGGATATTTATAGGTCCAAGCGGTGTGTATGACACCTGTTCACGCACTGGAGGTGCATTTAATGCTTCGGCCAGTTTGTTAGGGAACAATAGTACTGTACAACACCTTTGTGTCAAAGTTGGTTCCTTTGTACCGTGGGAGGACCTCGACCTTCCTTCCAAACTATTGACTTGTAGTACGGCTTCGTCGGTTGGTTGCTAAGGTGGTCGGGGGGGATCTAGTGTCGAAGTCTCGCTATGATGGAAATGAGGGACCTGGTTTGTAGCCCAGTCGATTTATCCTTCTTGGAATAGCGATCGACTGTTGAGAGGTCGATGATCGCCATCAATCGACCTCCTGAGAGGGAGGATGGAGTGACGTGTCATCCGATGTGGCACCTATGTGCCATGTGTCAGCTTCCACTTATCCAGTCACGTGGCATTCTCAGAATGTGCCCCATCACTGTCTAATTAAATTAGTTATGAAATAATAAAAATGAGTTATATTACCGATTGAGCTTGTTTACTTCACTAGATAACGGGTAATTCAAGCCCGAGCTTGGTTCGGCCAAACCGGTGTAACGAGGGGACGAGTGTTTTACACTTGCCGTATGGTTGGTGGAAAATTTAGGGAGAGTGACCAATTAAATGGCAAGTGTAATACACTTGCCCTTTTGATTGGTAGAGTTCGGCCGAGCCGAGTCTGGATTAGAATTTTTCCTAGTTAAATAGCATAAGTTGCCATTTTGTTTACTTACTATATTACAACTCATTAGATAGTGTAACAATTACCTTTTTTTTTTTTTTTTCCTTAATAAAAAATGTGGAGAGTTTACTTTTTTGGAACTAGCTCATGGAAAAGAATAGATTAATATACCCATTAAAAAATTGAGTTGTTATATAGTCGGCCTTTCATGGTCCAGTTGATATTACTTTTTTATCCTCAATACCTTTAGATATATAATTACTCCACATTTTGGCAAGTGAGAGTGAAAATCAGTCTCCCCCCAATATCTTTAGATAATGTGCAAGTGTGGATTACGGAAGACGAACGGTCGGCTCAGAGACATAAGATATGAAGATAAAAATATGATGTATTTAAAGAGGTTATCTGGAAGAAAAAGAGCCGTTGTAAGAGAGACAAATATTGGGGGCAAAATTGTAATTGAGAGATTCAATCAATGAGCTACTATATGTTAAATTAAAGAGGCTAGATTATTAGCAAAATAAAAGTTGATGGGTAGATTGAGGGAAATTCTTACATGCACCGGGTGTGGGTCCTGGTGCATGAACCCACTAATTATTTATTCCAAAAAAATATATAAACAATACAAAAATAAAATTAAAAAAAAATTCCCATTAAAAAATTAATGAGTGCATGACCGGGGTCCACACCCGATGTATACAAGAATTTTCCGTAGATTGAAATACAAAGGTCACCTGGCTATATTGCCCAAATTTTTCATAACCAAAATTTGATGAATAACACAATAACAAAGTAAGCATTTCCTTAATGCACACAACCAAAAGAAAATACAGGGTAAGAGATCTAGAGTCATTTCATGTTATTCTACAAAACGAGCTATTTAGGAACTCGTTCCAAGAGTTTTTAATTAACATGCTCATTTTTAATCTTTTCTAGAACCTTGGTTTTACCACAAAATCTTATATTTGGTGAAGTAAACATTAGAAAATGGGACGTTGAAAGACCTTGCTGAGAAATAAAATTGAATATAAAATATTGTAAAACTGGTATACAATAGGAAGACGAAATATAGATAATATTAGAACAAGTACTAAGATATAGGAATTTGTTTGAGAACTCGATCTGACACATGTATTTATATTTAGGGTTAATTCCGGATACCCCTCATCCTTTAGTTAATATGTTTTGCTCCATAACCTTTAAATTAGTGTCATTGTCCCCCTAATCTTTAAAAAAAATCATACTTAATCCATTTTAACAAATTTTGACCGTCGATTTTCCTCCGTCATGGCGATCCAAGTTTCAAAACCACCGCCATCACGTTTTTCTATTCAAGGCGAACAAAGCCCACACTCTAGTCGACTCTATTGGCCGCGGGAAGCCACTGCAAAGGACTGTCCGTATTGCGTCGTCTTTGACAGATGATTTTTCCTTCATCGGTAATCGAAATTTTGTTTTGACACCACTGTTGTGTTTCTTGCTTCGAGAACCTCGATTTGACATATAATATCAACACATTTGAAATTTTCTATATATAGATTTGTTCTGTTTAAAGGGATTAATGTGACATTTTTCAAAGGTTAGAGGAGCAATCGCATTAATTCAAAAGTTATGAGGCAAACACATTAAGGGTCAAAAGATTAAGGTGTCTCGAATTAACCCTTATATTTCTTCCTTACCTTTACGTAGCAAATATGCAGGAAAAAGATTTTTGATCAAATTACATTTTTAGTCCCGTAGGATTAGGCTTTTTGCAATTTTAGTCTCATATCTTTAAGGAAAAATATCATTTTTCGTCCTTTAAAGATGTCCTTGTTCGATTTTGGTCATGATCTTTTAACATTTATTACATTGCATCCTTTTTTATTCCTCATTTCTCAATTTCCGCTCTTTAGCTAACGGACATTAAAAAATTAACGGAAAAAGGCGCGTGACACGTAAGTAGGGGTGTAAACGGATAATAAACGGATCGGATGTATGATTACCATATCCTTATCCGTTTATGATTTGGACGGATACGGATAATATCCTTTTAAATCGAATTCGGATAATATCCTTTTTATACGGACACAAGGCAGATTCGGACGGATTCGGATTTTAATCAGATTTTCAACTATTCAAAATTTGACATAAATTATTTATTTATATAACTTCGAACTTTTAATCAGATTATCAACTATTCATTTATAGATAAATTATTTAATAATTATATAACTTTGAATATATATATTTTGGGTTAAACTTTTTTTGCACCCCAACATTTGGGGTGTTTTGCACTTTAGTACCCAACCTTTAAAATTTTACACTTTAGTACCCAACCTTTGAATTTTGTTGCACTTAAGTGCCCCCGACCAATAAGAAAATGACACATGTACCCAACCAACCAATAAGAAAATGACACGTCTGATATTGGGCACTTAAGTGCAACAAAATTCAAAGATTGGGTACTAAAATGTAAAAATTTAAAGGTTGGGTACTAAAGTGCAAAATACCCTAAACGTAGGGATGCAAAAAAAGTTTAACCCATAGACGAATAGAGAAATAATAAGTATATCTATATAGATCATTTTTATGTTTTAGCGAATGTATAAATGTGGTGAAATTATAAATTTTATCATATAATTAATTTGAAATATAATACTTTTATTAATAACATAATATATGTTAATTATATTATCTCTATATGAATATTGACGTGAACATATTGTTACTAATAAAACCTAAGGTTTTTCTTTAATAAATGCGCTAAAAAATTTACTTAATACTAATAATCTATCATACATACACAGTTTTGTGTATATATTTTACTATAATACATTATTTATCGGATACGGATTACGGATAAATCGGATAACGGATATATCTAACGGATAATGAAACGGATCGGATGTTAAATGGATCGGATACCTTATTACCATATCCTTATCCGTTTATAATTCGGATGTCTATAATCGAATACGGATAATATCCTCTTGAGACGGATTCGGATAATATCCTCTGTAAACGAATTCGGATGCGGACGGATATCGGATTTTCGAATATCCATTTACAGCCCTACACGTAAGGATACAATGTGATAAATGTTAAAATTAAAGATCAGAATCAAAATCGAACAAGGGCATCTTTAGAGGACGAAAAATGATATTTTCTCTATCTTTAAAATTAGACACATTTAATCTCATTATTTTGAAAAAGTTGCAATTCTAGTCTCATTCGTCAAATAATCGATGAAAAATGTATTTTTTGCCGTTAAGTACAATTCGGGAGAAACATTATTGTTTATTAAGTTATTTTTTGTGCAAGTTTGCTTATTAATACCTTATTTTAGCACCATATTACCTTAATACGAGTGATTCAGAGTAATACTTCAAAGTTGATTAAGGGTACTAAAATGGTGTATTAATATGCAAAATCCTGCGAAAAATAACTCAAAAAAAAAAAAAAATTGCACTTAACGGTAAAATTGCATTTTTCGTCAATTATTTGATGAATGAGACTAAAATTGTAACTTTTTGAAAATTATGAGACTAAATATGTCTAATTTCAAAGATATTAGACTAAAATTACAAAAGACCTAATACTATGAGATTAAAAATGTAATTTGCTCAAGATTTTTACTACGAATTTTAGTTGTTGGTTATGATCTTTTGGTCATAAAGAAAACCAAATTTTCTTATAGTGAACATTCGTTATACATATCTTTATATTTTATCATGTCTCAATTCTCAATTGATAGTAAGTATTTCATAATTAATTATACCATAAGAGTTCCTGTTCAATTTTCTCAACTAATTAAGACAATTGACTTCTTATCCTTCACATTTCGCACAATATTTTTTGGCCGATTTAAAAGTACAGAAACAGAAAGAGAGTAAGAAAGGGTTTTGAGAAAATCAGGAAATCTGGCTGTTTCGTCCAATGGTAGATTCTAAGCCTATGTTTTACTCAAATAATACTTGCCAAAAATTAATATAATCATAATGATTATAAGCTTTGTGTCTCGCTAGCTAGTCATCTGTTTAAAATTTGTTTAGGTGAGGAAACCAGTTGATGATCGCCGGGAAAGATGAGGGTTCTACCTGCTAGGACAAACACAAAGACAAAGTCAGAAGGCCAAGCTGGGGGAACTGGGGGTGATTCCCAGTTTGGCTCTCCGACGCTCAAGTCAGATGAAGATTTGAAAGAGAATATGCTAAGTATGGAGTTGCAATAATGAAAGTTGCTTACAGTGGAGAAGATGAACTCGCGTATTTATAGTTGAGGGTCAGGGACCCTTTGGTCATTTGCACCGTATGGTCCTGGCCGAATGTTGCCCTAACACGTGGCGTTGCGAGAGAGAAACCTAGGAGGAATCTTCTGCAAAAGCTGGTGAAAGTTAGTGTTGGCAACAGTGGCAGGTGCGCGGGCAGGTACGGGGTGTCAGAGAGCCGTTCTAGGGGTTGGTAACGAGTGCTTAAGAGCACGCTCGTGTCAACCAAGAGCCTTGGAGACCAAGGAATCCGCTAGGGGATGAAGGCCAAGGCTCATAAAATGAGGGGGAGTGTGAGTTTCCCTGAATGAGTGTAGCGCTCGAAGAGGGCTTTCTTAACTGGTTGGAGCCTTAGCCATGTAGTATGAATCGCGCCCGTTAGAGAGCGGCGATGTTGATCACGTGCACGTGTAGCAGAGATGACACGTGTCCTTGAGGTACGCTGACGCTTGAGGGGTCCGAGAGCTCGTGTATAATTACATTAATCATAAGAGGACAGGTGTCGTCATCTTGAGTTGCCACGTGTCCAAACGTGGGACGAACATATTTTGTCTCCATCATTTTGCCCCCCAATTCTGTAGTCCTTAGTGATAAGGACTATAGAATTCTACCAATACAATCCATCGAGCGTTGCGCTCGTGTGAGGCATGGCGTGTTGAGCCATCGTCCTTCTGATTGTGTCATAAATGCAGTCCTTTCTTTTGACCGCTCGAATCGTCTATGCATTAAATGCGGTCCTTTCTTCTGACCGTTTGTAACGTCTGTGCATTAAATGCTGATGCGCGTGGGGCGCGTGATTCTTGGGAAGTACGTGACGGTTCAATAAAGTGAACGGTTTCCTAGGCGGAAAATGATTGCAATTTTCAAATTTCTTGCCAGGAACGTACCAACTCTCATCCCTATAAATAAGGGATTCTGCATCCATTCCACTTTTTACGCGAACACATCTTCAAAGTAGACATTTGCGAAAAACTCTTTGCAAACAAGTTTCAGAGCATTCAAAACTTTTCCTTCAAGCCTTCCCAGAAAACTCAAGGTAAACTCCGGTGAAATCTTCTAACTTTGCTAACCTTAGAATCAGATTAGGATTTAGTAATTCCTCAAGCTTTTTCTCCCCAGAAATCCCAAATTTCTTTGAACATCCCTTGCTTCCAAAATCCCCATACCCCTTCCAAATTCCACCACAACCATGGCCAGAGATCATGTAGAAGAATTCGCCCGTGAAGTTGAAGACATGGCTACCCAGAGTTCATCTCCGCTGGGTTCCCCTAGGGACGAGGAGTTGGACGCGGCCGTTATGGCCATAGATGAAAGCAACCCAGATGGGGTTGAGCATCTCTTTGAAGAGATGAATCTGGTGATGGAAGCGGAGAGGCAGGGGGTGACTCTCCCGATAACAGAGAGCGCAACTCACCCTCATCGCCACACCGTGACCGTGGCCGTCGCAGCCCTGGCTCCGGAACCCGAGGGAGGAGTGGGGCCCTCAGAAAGATCTCATGACAAGGGCAAAGGCAAGAAAACCCAGAGGCCCAGAAGAGCCAAGAAAACCAAAGGGCCAAACGAGGGTGAAGGCTTGGGTATGCAGGCGACCGAGCGTACCCCGGACGAGACTCCCAGCACCATCACTCTGGGGGAGATAAAATCTGTTATGGCCCCAATCTACTGGGACGAGCATTACTCATGGAGAATCCCAGCCAATCACGAGCGTGCCAACCATCCCCCACCTGGCGAAATGGTGGTATACAAGGACGCGATTGGTTCAGGGGCTTAAGATTTCCAATTCCAGTCCCAGTGGCCAACATTCTGAACAATCTGAATCTTTGCCCCTCGCAAATCGTGCCCAACAGACTTGTAGCACCCGGAACGCTAGGCACCACATCCCCCGCACTATAGCCCCAGTCCACATATGAAATGGTCAATCCATACATGAACCAAAGCTATAGCGAACGGGAGACAATAAAAAAAAAACACAAGGCTAGGCGGGTACCCTCAATTAAAACCAAACCAACAATGTAGAGTAGATAGAAGCGGAAGCAATACGTCATTCAATACTTATAGGTACCATATTTATTTATTTACTAATAGATACCAACATCCCATATCAATACAATATCATCTCCAAAATAAATAACAAGGCATGCTACAAAATAGGTAGAGTATCTGTACATGAGCAAAATGTGAGATGAAGTGTGCTAGACTAGAATTAAAGACACTCTAGACTCTAATTCCCGCCTAGCACGCCTTGCAAAACAACTGAAAAGTCGAGGTGTCAGTCCAACACGGACTGAGCGAGGGTTTATAATAAATATAAGGGCACATACATGCAGGTTATAATCTCGGGTAATAATTTTGGGAAACAACAATACAATTTAATAATGCAAAAGATATAATAGCCCGAGGTTACAACTAATTCAGTTTATTAATTAATCAATTCAATACCATCAATTGTGGTCCGGCGAGTGAGGTCAATTCTCCAACCTTACTCCAACTGTGTACAATCTATCAATCAATTATTCAATAGTTAGGTGATCATGCAATTCATTACGGTGTACAATTAGCAGTTTCAGTCCATCCTTCTTCCTCCGGGTGATGGTGGGATTGCAAGCCCCCACCATCCAATCAGTCTGGGCAGAGGGTACATGAATCCCTAAGCCCGGAACTCCTTCCTCCCCTAATCTCCTAGGGGGTTCAGGGGTCATCCCAATTTGGTGAGAGTAGCTCTCGAATTACCCGTCAGCTCATGCTTTCCCGGTTGGCTCGAGCCACTACCCTCGGACCCACAGTGCAATACAATACTCGCCCAATCAATCAATCAATCAATCAGTTCCTTCAAAAGTTGATAAATCATTTGAAAACCAATCTCATTTGAAAACTATAGCTATATAGATAGGTTTTGGCTTAAAACTTCACATAGGGTTATACGGGTTCTAGGTAGCTAGAATTAAACCTCACCTGAACGACCCAAAACAAACAAGGAAACAGCTCACGGGGCTGCTCCTCGTCACCAGGAAGCTGGTCTGTGCAAGAAAGACAACTGTCCGTGAGACACGACTCGAAATGTACCAAATAGGACGAACGGCGAAAAATGCAACGAGTATGATATGAATATGTAACAGACAAGATTATGTTCATGTGCACTATTAAGAAATTAAATCATACGTTCAAGTCATCCAGTCAATTCATTCGAACTCACAATTAGGGAATAAACAATTAAATACAGTCACTTAAACTAAATAACGAATAATATATAACCAACATATATGTATATATAACACATACACGTACAACCATGCATGCAAAACAATATGCATGAAAACAGGGGGTGACACACCCGTGTCACCAAAATACACTAAGCCATGACACCCCCGTGTCACGGTACAGCGGACAAAACGCAGGAAAAATAGAAGGTGACACGCCCGTATCACCCTTACAAAGCAAACCGTGACACCCCTGTGTCACGGTACAGAGGAACCCAGGCCACTACGCACCCCCGTGTCATGCTGAAGAAGGGAAAGTCGACACGCCCGCATCAACTGTGCGTGACAGAAAAAAAAAATAGAGTAATAGCAGCAGCAGCAACGAACCAACAACAACAACCCACAAATGAATTCAAACCAAGAAGAAATGCATATATATCATGCAATACACATACTATCATACATATAAATCAATATCAATTCATATAAACATCCATTTCCATGTTAGATCATCAAGAATCATCAAATGAAACCCATTCCATCAACTGTGCTCCAAGTTCAATATCCACAAGTTGAATACATATAACTTAAACTCAAAGTTCCTAAACATATTTCCAACAACCAATACACAATTTAACCCACCCAACACAAAGCCCTATCTAAGTCATATATTCAAGAAAATCCTCCAAGTTCCATAAATACCTCAAAAGAAAGAAAAGGAAGACAAGATGATGAGATGATGTTGATGATGCTTGAATGTCCACAAAATGATACTAGAATGAAGAAATCTCCACTCCTTTTGGTAGGGTTTGTCTCGGTTGAACAAGGAAAGCAAGAACAATATGTATGAATGTTTGTATGAAAGGGAATGTAATGGTACGTGACATGCTGCTAATGAAGGGGAAGAAATGGCCAATTTTGCTATTTAGTCCTCCAATTCATAAGAATGCTCAAGTAAGGTCACGAAAGAATTAAATCACATTCGGGAAATTAATTCACGTTACAATCACGTTCAATATATACGACAATTATAATATGATATGAATTTCAATAAAATATTAAGAATATAATTTTATAAAATTATGTCATGAAATGGAAAATTAAAGAAATGATCAATTAATAATTAAAATCTAACTCTCAAACGCACACGTGCCGATCATACCTGAATTACCGAAAGCTGGGGCGTTACAATCCTCCCTCCTTAAAAGAATCTGGTCCCCAGATTCACTGATCGGAAAGGAACAACTCTGGATGGAACCTTCTCATCTTGTTTTCGGTTTCCCACGTGGCTTCTTCGGTCTTGTCACTTCTCCAAAGAACCTTAACCATGGGAATCTTCCGGTTTCTTAATTCCTGAAACTTCTTATCCAATATCTTAACCGGTTTCTGAACAAAGGTAAGGTTCGGTTCCAATTCCACTTCTTCAACGGGAATGATCTCGGTTTCATCGGGGTAGTATTTCCTTAACTGAGAAACGTGAAATACATTATGAATCCCCGTGAGGCTCGGTGGTAGGTCCAATCTATAAGCAACTTCTCCAACTCTTTCCAAAATCTCATAAGGACCTAAGTAACGAGGCTTAAGCTTACCTCCTTTCCCAATCCGAGCAAATCCTTTACGTGGAGACGCCTTCAAGAAAACTCGGTCTCCAACTTCAAACTCGAGATCTCTTCTACGACGATCGGCGTAGCTCTTCTGTCTGTCCTGAGCTGATTTCATCCGTTGTTTTATTAGTTGGACTTTCTCAATCATAGCTTCAATGGCCTTAGAAGGTTTTTCCAATTGCTCACTTTTCTTAACACCTTCTTGCTTAGTCCATTTCCACTCTTTCAGGTCAAAGAACAACGGAGAACGACACTTCCGTTCATAAAGTAGCTCATACGGTGCCATTCCAATCGAAGCCTGAAAACTGTTGTTGTACGCAAACTCAATCAAAGGTAGCTGATCATGCCAAGAAGACTGAAAATCCAAAGAACAAGCTCGAAGCAAATCCTCGAGATACCTTATTAATCTCTCGGACTGACCATCCGTCTGAGGATGAAATGTTGTACTAAACTGGAGCTTCGTACCCAAAATCTCTTGCAATTCACGCCACAACTTAGAAGTAAACCGTGGATCTATGTCTAAAACAATACTAACCGGGATCCCATGAAGTCTAACAATCTCCCGGTTATAAAGCTCGGCTAGCTTGCTAATCTTAAACGACATCCGAAACGGCAGAAAATGTGCAGACTTCGTCAAACAGTCCACAATCACCCAAATTCCATCGAATCCACCTTTCACTTTAGGTAATCCGGACACGAAATCCATCGTCACCTGTTCCCACTTCCACTCAGGAATAGGTAACGGCTGAAGAAGACCTCCCGGTTTCTGGTGCTCGGCTTTCACTTTCTGACAAGTGAGACAATGCCTCACATACTCGGCCACATCCTTCTTCAATCCACGCCACCAATAGTATTGCCTTAAGTCCTTATACATCTTATTTCCTCCGGGGTGGATGGAATAAGCCGATCTGTGAGCTTCCTCGAGCAATACCCATTTCAACTCTTCGGGTACAACCACTCGATTCTTGAAACGAAGAAGACCGGTTTCATCGAACCCGAATGGACACTCCGGATCAGCTCTTGCCTTAGCTACCAATCTCTGAACTTCCACATCGGTACTCTGAGCCTCAAACAACCTGTGCTTCAATTCCCGCTGAACCGAAATATTAGAAACTCCAGCCCTTAAAACAATTGGCTCGATTCCACTACTTTCACCCACTTCCAAGCTCGATACACTAACCTTCTTACTAAGTGCATCGGCGACCACGTTGGCTTTGCCGGGATGGTACTTAATCGTGCAATCATAATCTTCCAACCTTTCCATCCAACGCCGTTGCCTCATATTCAAATCCTTCTGAGTGAATAAATACTGGAGGCTTTTGTGGTCGGTGAAAATCTCAAAAGACACCCCGTACAAATAATGTCTCCACTTTCCAAGTGCAAAGACTACGGCGGCGAGCTCAAGATCATGTGTTGGATAATTCTTCTCGTGCTCTTTCAACTTCCGTGATGCATAAGCAATTACCTTACCCTTCTGAGTCAACACGCATCCCAAACCTTCCTTAGAAGCATCCATATAAACAGCATATCCTTCTGAACCTTCCGGAAGGGCTAACACTGGAGCAGACACTAACTTCTCCTTCAAGAAAGTGAAACTCCTCTCACAACCTTCATCCCAATCGAATTTCACATTCTTCTTCGTCAACCGTGTTAAAAGAGCTGCTAACTTGGAGAAATCCTTAACAAACCTCCGGTAATAACCTGCCAATCCCAAGAAACTCCTGATTTCTGAGGCATTCTTAGGTTTCTCCCACTTCGAAACTGACTCAATCTTAGAAGGATCGACCTCCAAACCATTGCCCGAAATCACGTGACCCAAGAATGACACCATGTCAATCCAAAACTCACACTTGCTGAATTTGGCAAATAACTGATGCTCCTTCAAGGTCCTCAATACCAACTGAAGATGCCTTGCATGCTCCTCGGCAGACTTAGAGAAAACCAGAATATCATCAATGAAGATAACCACGAACTTATCCAGAAAAGGTCTGAAAATCCTGTGCATCATATCCATAAAAGCTGTTGGGGCATTAGTTAAACCAAACGGCATCACTACAAACTCATAATGCCCATACCGGGTATTAAATCCTGTCTTAGAAATATCCTCTGTTCGGATTCGCAGCTGGTAGTATCCTTGTCTCAAATCCAACTTCGAGTAGACTCTAGATCCCTGAAGTATGTCAAACAACTCCTCGATATGTGGAAGAGGATACTTGTTCTTGATCGTCATCCGGTTCAACTCCCTATAGTCTATACACATCCTTAATGTCCCGTCCTTCTTCTTTACGAACAAAACCGGTGCACCCCAGGGAGAAGAACTCGGTCTGATGTACCCAATCTCCAACAACGCATCAAGTTGAGTCTTTAACTCTTTCAACTCGGCCGGAGCCATACGATACGGAGTCTTGGAGTATGGCTCTGCGTTAGGGTACAGATCGATCACAAACTCAATTTCCCGTTCTGGAGGTAACGAATCCAATTCCTCAGGAAAGACCTCGGGAAACTCCTTCACTACTTCCGTTTCTTCCAGCTTACTCTGATCCTTGGGTTTGTTGAGACTGTAAGCAATGAAACCCGTGGCTCCCTCTCGAACCAACTTATGAGCTTCTGAGAAAGAAAGTAGAGGCACAGTCTTGGAACTCCAACCCACTACCAAATTTGATCCCAACTGAACCTTCTTCGCCCTGCAATCAACTGTGGCAGAATGTCTGTACAACCAATCCATGCCCAAAATAGATCCATAGCAAGTCATCGGTAGCTCAATGAAGTCTGACAAGAAAACTCGACCCTCGATGCTCACCGGAACCTCTCTAAACACCCGATCAGATTCTAAGCTACCACCAAAAGGAGTACTAACCACATAACATGCAGAAGAGCGAGTAACAGACAAAGGCAAAGAAACAGATATAGCATTCGAGAGAAAGGAGTGAGTAGCTCCCGGATCAAATAAGGTATGAATGTTCGTGCCATGTATACAAATGGTACCTTCAACTACTGCGGCTGGGTCAACATCAGCATCCTGCTGCTCTCCATCCAGAGCATAAGCACGAGCCCTGATCAGTGGTCTCTGTGCTCCCGGTGGGGGCATCCTGCGATCTGGACATCCGTCTACCATATGCTCGTCGCTCCCACAAATCAAGCATAAACCCAGACGCCTCCTGTAGTTATCATAGATGTGTGTCCTCTGACCACAGAAGGTACAAGCAGGCCTCTCAGGTGGTGGTGGCAAAGCTGGAGCAACTGGAGCTCTAATTACTGGTCACGCTGGTCGGGGCTTCTTCCCTGGGCCCTTCGGAGCTAGTGGTGGAGAAGAATAAACCATCGGCCTCTTGCCTGAAGCAGAACCCGAACCTGAACCCTTATACCCCGATCCGGAACCTTTGAAACCTGATCCGGAACCTGAGCCTGATCCTGAACGATAAGTAGACCGCCTCGCATTCACTGAATCCTCAACCAACAATGCCTTCTTAGTAGCCTTCATCCATGTGCTCGTGTTGACTGCCTCGATCGCTACCTGAATATCCGGTCTAAGGCCCTGGACAAACTGCATTGCTTTATGGAAATCGTCACTCGCTATATTAGGAGCATAGCGGGACAATCTCTCAAACTCGGCGATATACTCTGAAACTGACCGGCTTCCTTGCTTAAGTTCTGTAAATTCCTTCAACCTTCGAGTGCGAGAGGATGGAGGAATGAACTTGTTCTTGAACTCTCTGACGAAAACTGCCCAATTCACTTCCACACCTGCAGCATCTAACACAATCCGGGCACTCTCCCACCAAGAATATGCCTCGCCCTGAATCAAAGAAATAGTACATTGGGCCTTCTCCTGGGACTCACACGGGATAAGCTCCCATATCCTCTCAATTTCTTTCAGCCACTGCTCAGCCTGAATATCATTCCCTTTATAAAACTTGGGAGGATGCTGATTCTGGAACTCCCTGAAAGCTAATGAAATCTGGCCTCCCGGCTGTGGTGGTGGAACTGGTGGTGGTGGAGGAACATAATCCCGGACTCTCTGATCAATAAGACCCACCACGGCGTTCATAAAGTCCTGTGGCTGAGCCTGAGGAGGTGGAGGAGGAGGTGGTGATCTCTCCCAGCGATGATGACGACGATGTCGATGTCTAGGAGAACAATCACGGTGATGTCTATCGCGAGGCATCCTGAAATCAAGTCACTATTATGCATGTTCAATTAGTAGGTGCAAATGTGTGCAATCAATTCACAAATTGCACATAAGCTATAAAATTCAACAATTCACCAAATTTAAATAAGTCAAGTAGGTTCAAATATGCCAAATAACGATGCAAGACTCTCAAATTGACAATTAGTTCATATGCCGTGCGACCTAGACTCACAACACACGACACTAGAGACCCGGTTTTGCAACCAGGCTCTGATACCACCGTAGGATGTAGCACCCGGAACGCTAAGCACCACATCCCCCGCACTATAGCCCCAATCCACATATGAAATGGTCAATCCATACATGAACCAAAGCTATAGCGAACGGGAGACAATAAAAAAAAAAACACAAGGCTAGGCGGGTACCCTCAATTAAAACCAAACCAACAATGCAGAGTAGATAGAAGCGGAAGCAATACGTCATTCAATACTTATAGGTACCATATTTATTTATTTACTAATAGATACCAACATCCCATATCAATACAATATCATCTCCAAAATAAATAACAAGGCATGCTACAAAATAGGTAGAGTATCTGTACATGAGCAAAATGTGAGATGAAGTGTGCTAGACTCGAATTAAAGACACTCTAGACTCTAATTCCCGCCTAGCACGCCCTGCAAAACAACTGAAAAGTCGAGGTGTCAGTCCAACACGGACTGAGCGAGGGTTTATAATAAATATAAGCGCACATACATGCAGGTTATAATCTCGGGTAATAATTTTGGGAAACAACAATACAATTTAATAAAGCAAAAGATATAATCGCCCGAGGTTACAACTAATTCGGTTTATTAATTAATCAATTCAATACCATCAATTGTGGCCCGGCGAGTGAGGGCAATTCTCCAACCTTACTCCAACTGTGTACAATCTATCAATCAATTATTCAATAGTTAGGTGATCATGCAATTCATTACGGTGCACAATTAGCAGTTTCAGTCCATCCTTCTTCCTCCGGGTGATGGTGGGATTGCAAGGCCCCACCATCCAATCAGTCTGGGCAGAGGGTACATGAATCCCTAAGCCCGGAACTCCTTCCTCCCCTAATCTCCTAGGGGGTTCAGGGGTCATCCCAATTTGGTGAGAGTAGCTCTCGAGTTACCCGTCAGCCCATGCTTTCCCGGTTGGCTCGAGCCACTACCCTCGGGCCCACAGTGCAATACAATACTCGCCCAATCAATCAATCAATCAATCAGTTCCTTCAAAAGTTGATAAATCATTTGAAAACCAATCTCATTTGAAAACTATAGCTATATAGATAGGTTTTGGCTTAAAACTTCACATAGGGTTATACGGGTTCTAGGTAGCTAGAATTAAACCTCACCTGAACGACCCAAAACAAACAAGGAAACAGCTCACGGGGCCTGCTCCTCTTCACCAGGAAGCTGGTCTGTGCAAGAAAGACAACTGTCCGTGAGACACGACTCGAAATGTACTAAATAGGACGAACGGCGAAATATGCAACGAGTATGATATGAATATCTAACAGAAAAGATTATGTTCATGTGCACTATTAGGAAATTAAATCATACGTTCAAGTCATCCAGTCAATTCATTCGAACTCACAATTAGGGAATAAACAATTAAATACAGTCACTTAAACCAAATAACGAATAATATATAACCAACATATATGTATATATAACACATACACGTACAACCATGCATGCAAAACAATATGTATGAAAACAGGGGGAGACACGCCCGTGTCACCAAAGTACACTAAGCCGTGACACCCCCGTGTCACGGTACAGCGGACAAAACGCAGGAAAAATAGAAGGTGACACGCCCGTGTCACCCTTACAAAGCAAACCGTGACACCCCATGTCACGGTACAGAGGAACCCAGGCCACTACGCACCCCCGTGTCACGTTGAAGAAGGGAAAGTCGACATGCCCGTGTCAACTGTGCGTGACAGAAAAAAAACAGAACAATAGCAGCAGCAGCAACGAACCAACAACAACAACCCACAAATGAATTCAAACCAAGAAGAAATGCATATATATCATGCAATACACATACTATCATACATATAAATCAATATCAATTCATATAAACATCCATTTCCATGTTAGATCATCAAGAATCATCAAATGAAACCCATTCCATCAACCGTGCTCCAAGTTCAATATCCACAAGTTGAATACATATAACTTAAACTCAAAGTTCCTAAACATATTTCCAACAACCAATACACAATTTAACCCACCCAACACAAAGCCCTATCTAAGTCATATATTCAAGAAAATCCTCCAAGTTCCATAAATACCTCAAAAGAAAGAAAAGGAAGACAAGATGATGAGATGATGTTGATGATGCTTGAATGTCCACAAAATGATGCTAGAATGAAGAAATCTCCACTCCTTTTGGTAGGGTTTGTCTCGGTTGAACAAGGAAAGCAAGAACAATATGTATGAAAGTTTGTATGAAAGGGAATGTAATGGTACATGAAATGCTGCTAATGAAGGGGAAGAAATGGCCAATTTTGCTATTTAGTCCTCCAATTCATAAGAATGCTCAAGTAAGGTCACGAAAGAATTAAATCACATTCGGGAAATTAATTCACGTTACAATCACGTTCAATATATACGACAATTATAATATGATATGAATTTCAATAAAATATTAAGAATATAATTTTATAAAATTATGTCATGAAATGGAAAATTAAAGAAATGATCAATTAATAATTAAAATCTAACTCTCAAACGCACACGTGTCGATCATACCTGAATTGCCGAAAGCTGGGGCGTTACAGGACTCGCCTTGATAACCAGCTTTCTAATCCTTATGAACTGCGCCGGATACGAGCCCTTCATGCGAAATTTCAATGCCCTTTTCCAAGTAGTTAGCTTACCGCGCTCGTCACCTGAGGTGGGTTATTTCTACTACGTTCAAGCGAAGGCCCACTTGAAATTGATCAACTCTCCTTCCTCCACTTATGGCCCAGATTGGAAGGAGAAGTTCATTTTTGTCAAGGCCCCGGCGGATGATGATTTCGGGGTGGCTCGAGAATGGGTATCTCATGGGAAGGGATCCCTTGTAAAGAGCCGCTTAGAACCTACCTTCCCTAAGGACTGGGCCAAGGACTTGGCTGGGGCATTGAGGGACGAGGGCCAACTAATTCGAGCCAAGGACTGGATAGACGATGTGGAACTCATGTTCCTCTGCGGGCTTACTGACGACCCTCATTATCTCAACAACCCTCCCGCTCGTGATTTGGAGAGAGATGGTTAGACTTTAGGGCACTAACTTTTAGATAAGGATACTAACTGTACCTTTGCATTTGTAACTTGTATTTTGTGAAATTTGCTTAAGGGTTTCTGACCCTCGTTTTCGCCTTCTTCGTAGAAGTAGACATTTTAAGGATGGCCGGAGGCATAAGAAGCGCTGCTAGGTTCGCCAACGCTAACAGGCGTCAAGCCCAACAGGGAGATCAACAGAATCCCCGAGGCCGTGGAGCAGGCCGGGGTGACGGTCGTGGCGGCCACCAAGGCGCCAACTCAAGCGCCGCATCTGGCGCTCAAGTGCCGCAGGGACGAGGGGAGAACCGAGTGGCAAATGCAGAAAACCGAATAGTGGTACGGCCACCAACCGCAACAGATACGAGGGTGGTCAACACAAACGCCAGCAATCAAACGAGGCCCCCTGCAAGCGTGTTGAAAAGCGAGGCTCAAGGGAGCGCTAGCCAAACTTCCCACAAGAGGAAGAGAATGCCTGATGCCTTCGCCATATCCGGCAAACGCAAACAAGTTGTTGAAGGCCCCAAGGGCGGCGACGGAGACACTTCCTCTTCAGAGGAAGAACATTTGTGGGACTTCGACCGCCGGGGGGACAGGATCTACAAGGGCTCCGCAGATGGGGGTGCCGTATTACTGAGGCACGGGACATTGGCCCAAGGTATCATCCAAAATCTGTATGAAAGGGCCCAATTCTCTGCGGATCATAAGCATTTGTACTCCAAGTCAGTTGAAAAGGTGACCGGCGATATGGTGCACGCCATAATTTCCGTAAGTCTCCTTTCCTCTTATAGTTTCATTATCTTTTGAAGGTGTTGTTCTTCAATATATTTATTAACATTTTTGCCCTTTCGAGCCCGTGCAGCAAGTGCTCCCGAGGGCGAGAAATATCCAAATGCGCGCCACGGTTTACGCTGACCGGAAGGCAAAGTACAAGAAGATGGCGGCCAAGTACCTTTCCCTTAAGGAAGGGTACAACAAGATGGAGGCCGAGATGAAGAAGTTGCAAGATGACTTCACGAACGCTGAGAACGCTCGAAGGAGTTGGCGCAACCAGTTTAACCAGCTTGAGGAGAATCACAAGAAGCTCACTGCCGAGCGCAACGATTGGAAGACGAGGGCCATGGAGGCGGAAAAGAAATATGCTGATGCCATGAACCAACTCCCTCATCGTTTTGAGCAATCAAATAAGGAGGCGCTCATCAAATTCTACAATTCCAAAGCGTTCAATTTTGCAGCTTCCCTTCATTGCCTTGATGAAGCCCAGAAAGCGTTCAACTTGGCGATTGAGTAGGGCATCCACAAGGGCCTAACAGATCCATCCATCCGCGATGCGCAAGGCATGGGGCTCATGTTCAATGAGCGATGTGTTGAAGATGATGAAAACCCTGAGGACCCGGAGTCTAACATCTCTAAGACGGAATACAACTTTCTAGTTACGCTCATCCAAGATGAGTATATGGCGGCTCATCCTCCGGAAGAGGCCTCTCAAGTGGAACAAAATGAGGGGAATAACAACGCCAGTGCTATTTCTGAAAACCCTCCGGCGAACGAGCCTCCAGCGCCTGTCGCAGAGGATGCCCCATTCCAGCTGTCGAGGCCAATGAGCCCAATGCTCCGCAAGCGCCAAGAAACAATGAGCCTGCGCCTCCAGCTGCCCAGAACCAAGATGAAAATGCCCCCCAGCACAAGAGCCGGAGGGCCCAGTTTATGGTCCCGTGGCCCAGAATATCTTAGTGGTTCTGGATGAAGATGTCGCCCCCGCCGCTTGACGCTCCCTCTCAGTCTGCTTATGTTGCAACTTCCTTCTTTTGGCTTTAGTATTCTTTCTGTAAGAATGTTATGGGCCCTTGTGCCCTTGTTTTGTAACTTTGGCGAAAGCCTCAAATTAATGAAATCCTTCTTTTCCATAGTAATGTCTCTTTTTTTTTTTTTTTCTTCTTTGCGCCATTATTTTTGGGTGGGACCCTTTACCTTGCCCTTGTTGTTAACAAAATCTCTTAACGCTTAGATTCTGAGTAACATGCTTGGTAAAATAGGCCTTGTTTTGGCTAAATCTTGAGTAAGTATGAGGGTCTTATTGAAAGATTGCCCTTTTTCAAAGCTTGTAAAATTTTTTGCTTTTATACTTAGAAAATTTTGCTAAGTCTTGAGTAATTACAAGGGTCTTACTGAGAGGTTGCCCTCGTTCAAGACTCGTGAAAATTTTACTTAACTTGGAAAATTTTACTAAGTCTTGAGTAATTACGAGGGTCTTACTGAGAGGCTGCCCTCGTTCAAGACTTGTGAAAATTTTGCTTAACTTGGAAAATTTTACTAAGTCTTGAGTAATTACGAGGGTCTTACTGAGAGGCTGCCCTCGTTCAAGACTTGTGAAAATTTTGCTTAACTTGGAAATTTTGCTAAGTCTTGAGTAATTACGAGGGTCTTACTGAGAGGCTGCCCTCATTCAAGACTTGTGAAGATTCATTCCGAATGACGTTTCCGATGAACGAGCGCGCTTGTACCCGTTAATTTTTAGGACTTGCAGGCGATCCCATTTTCGAGCGCAAGGCGTTGTGACAAACGACCAAGGCCTTCTAGGATTTTCCCTGCTCTTTTTCTCCAATTCATCAGGTTGGTTGTGAGCGTTACCAGACTATCCTTATGAGGGCGTCTCCCCACGTGGAGTAGAGTGCTGGCAAGCGTAACCCATGTGCAATAACATCGTGTGTATTGGAATGGATTGCCAACCACGCTCGTGAAAACGAGGGGCGTGGGTCTTATCCATTTGCGTAATTTAAAAGCAATAGTATAGAAATATTCAAGAGAATGTATTGTAACTTACTTCAGATTTGAAGTAGTATCTATAGCCCATCAGTGGGATTGTTACATCATCATTTCTAGAGAGCTTTTAAACATAAAACCGCCAGAGGTTACATGCGTTCCTAGGGCGAGGCAAGCGCTCGCCTTGAAGTGTCTCCAGGGTGTAAGTGTTGTTAGCTCTGATTTGAATGACTTTGAACGGCCCTTCCCAGTTGGGGTCCAATTTTCCCACATGCTTGGATACTTCTACTTTCTTCAAGACCAAGTCTCCCAGTTGGAAAGTTCTTTCTTTTACATGCTTGTTATACTGTTGGGCTACAGCTGCCTTGTATCTGTACATTTTTTCCCACACATTGTCTCTTTTTTCTTCCAGTAAGTCCAACTCTAAGCCTCTGTTAACTTCGTTAGTTTGAGGCTCGAAGTAAGCTACACGAGCGGGTTCATGTACAATTGCTATTGGTATCATTGCTTTTGACCTATATAGGAGCGCTAAAGGTGTCTCGCCAGTGGCCGTTCGTGGAGTAGTGCGATAAGCCCAGAGTGCCCCTTGCAATTCTTCTGCCCATTCACTCTTTTTGCTCTCTAGCATTGTTTTCAGATGCTGCAGAATGACCCTGTTGGTGACTTCCGCCTGTCCATTGGCTTGGGGATGGCCCACGAAGGTAAAGCGTTGTGCAATCCCTAACTCTGAACACCATTCTCGTGTGTCAGCTGCTATGAACTAGGATCCATTATCTGAAATGAGCACCCTTGGTATACCATACCTGCAGATAATATTTTTTCAAATAAAGTCCCTCACCACCCTGAAGGTAATTTTTGCCAAGGCTTCAGCCTCGGCCCATTTGGTAAAATAATCGACAGCTAAAATGAAAAACTTCTTTTGTCCAACCGCGATGGGCAAAGGGCCTACGATGTCGATTCCCCACTAGTCAAAGGGCCATGAGACATCTATAGGGATCATTTGAGCGGCTGGTAGTTGAGGGAGGTTAGAATGGAATTGACACTTAGGGCATTTTCTGGAAAACTTAATGGCATCTTGGAGAACTGTGGGCCAATAAAACCCACTCCTCAGGACCTTCTTCGTAAGGATATGCCCTCCTGAATGGTTCCCACAGCTTTCATTGTGAATAAGCTCGAGCGTTTCTTTTGCTTGCGAGGGCCTTAGACATCTCATCGGAGGTCCTTGAAACGACTTCTTGAATAATCTTCCTTCGGAGTCTTTAGAAAACCGAGGGGCCTTGTTTCTAATTTTTCAAGCCTCCACCTTGTCAGTGGGACAAACGCCGTCTTTAAGAAATCTGACAATATCGTCAAGCCAGCAAGGCTCGTGCGGATCAATCATAGCGACCATCTCCCTGACGATTCTCTCCTTGATCAAAGGCTCTTCGGTTCTAAGGAACGTGACAGAACGCTCAGAGGTACCTTCCAACGCGAGGGGCCTTGTTTCTAATTTTTCGAGCCTCCACCTTGTCAGTGGGACAAACGCCGTCTTTAAGAAATCTGAAAATATCGTCAAGCCAGCAAGGCTCGTGCGGATCAATCATAGCGACCATCTCCCTGACGATTCTCTCCTTGATCAAAGGCTCTTCGGTTCTAAGGAACGTGACAGAACGCTCAGAGGTACCTTCCAACGCCGAAGTACCTTGTTTCTAATTTTTCGAGCCTCCACCTTGTCAGTGGGACAAACGCCGTCTTTAAGAAATCTGACAATATCGTCAAGCCAGCAAGGCTCGTGCGGATCAATTATAGCGACCATCTCCCTGACGATTCTCTCCTTGATCAAAGGCTCTTCGGTTCTAAGGAACGTGACAGAACGCTCAGAGGTACCTTCCAACGCCGAAGTAAATTTTAATAGAGCGTCAGCGCGCTCGTTTTCTGCCCGTGGGACCTGAAGTAGATGGAATTCTTTGAACTTCCCAATAATTTCCCTGGCTTTGCTCAAATACTGCACCATGGTGGTTTCTCAAACCTCATAAGTTCCTTCAATCTGGCTCGCAATTAACTGTGAATCAACATAAGCGGTGATTCTAAAGGCTCCGTTTTGAAAAGCAATTTTCAATCCTTGCACAAGGGCTTCATATTCTGCCTCGTTATTGGTGACTTGAAAATCCAACCTGATTGCAAAGTCTAACTCAATCCCATTGGGGTCTCTAAGGGTTACCCCTGCTCCTCCCCCTTGAGAGGTTGAGGAACCATCCGTGTGCAGGACCCATAGGCCCTCGTTCTCTGGAGCAACAGTGTAACAGCCCGAAAACCCGCCGTTCGATATTGTCCGCTTTGGATGGGAACCAGACCCCGAAGGGAACCACCCTCACGGTTTTGTTTCTCCCAGGTGGGAACCAGACCCCGAAGGGAACCACCCAGGAAAAGGCCTCTACAAGGGGAGGGGGATCCACCACTTTATAAAGTGGCTTCAAACCCACCTCCAATCCGATGTGGGACAAAGTACCTTTGGCTATTACAGTCCACCCCCCTTAAGAGGGCCCAGCGTCCTCGCTGGCACACCGAATCCGGGTCCCCGGCTCTGATACCATTTGTAACAGCCCGAAAACCCGCCGTTCGATATTGTCCGCTTTGGATGGGAACCAGACCCCGAAGGGAACCACCCTCACGGTTTTGTTTCTCCCAGGTGGGAACCAGACCCCGAAGGGAACCACCCAGGAAAAGGCCTCTACAAGGGGAGGGGGATCCACCACTTTATAAAGTGGCTTCAAACCCACCTCCAATCCGATGTGGGACAAAGCACCTTTGGCTATTACAAACAGGTTCTAAACCGAAGCGTTCAACCAGCAAATCCACTACAACCTGCGCTTGTGTAGCGGTTCTGGGCTCGAAACTTAAGTCAAATTGACTTAACTCAATGGCCCATTTTATCAATCATCCAGACACGTCCGGTTTGGATAACACTTGCTTCAAAGGCTGATCAGTGAGGACCGTTATTGAGTGCGCTTGAAAGTATGGCCTCAATCGTCTTGATGCGTTGATGAGGGCAAACGCAAATTTCTCGATTTTCAGGTACTTCTTCTAGACCCCTTGTAATGTTTTGCTCAAATAATAAACAGGCAAGTGCTTACGTTCCCGTACAGCTATCAGTACCGCGCTCGTTGCCTCGGTTGAAACGGAGAGGTACATAAATAGCCTTTCGCCTTTAACGGGTTTGGTCAGGAGCGGAGCGCTCGAAAGGTAAGCCTTCATGTCTTGCAATGCCTTTTCACACTCTTCAGTCCAAGTAAAATTTCGTGCGTTTCGCAAAATTTTGAAGAAAGGAAGGTTTCTGTCTGCCGAGCGTGAAATGAACTTGTTCAGGGAAATGATTTTTCCTACTAGCACTTGCACTTCCCGGAGATTTCGAGGGGAGGGGATCTCCAGGATAGCCTTAATTTTCTTAGGGTTGGCTTCAATTCCCCTCTGACTGACCATATAGCCTAAAAACTTTCCCCCTCGTAATCCGAAAGTACACTTTGAAGGATTTAATTTCATCCCATACTGGCGCAAAATGGAAAAAGTGCTCTTGAGATCCTCCAGATGTGAGCCCTGACGCTCGCTCTTGACAATCATATCATCGACGTAAACCTCCATGGACCCTCCAATTTCCTTTTCGAACATCTTGTTGACAAGATGCTGATAAGTGGCTCCAGCGTTCTTGAGTCCAAAAGGCATGACTAAGAAGCAATATACCCCCAAATGAACAACAAACGAAGTTTTGGGGCGATCCTCTGGGGCCATAAAGATTTGATAGTACCCCTGAAAGGCGTCCATCATGCTCATGAGTTCACATCCGGCGGTCGAATCCACCAATTGGTCTATCCGAGGCAATGGGTATGGATCCTTAGGGCAAGCCTTGTTAAGATCAGTAAAATCATTGCACATGCGCCATTTATTTGCGCTCTTGGGCACCAATACCACGTTACACAGCCACTTTGGGTACAAGATAGGCTCAATGTACTGGGCCTCTAGAAGCTTATTAACTTCTTCCTCAACGAGTTTCTTCCGAAAACCGTGTACATCCTGTTTCTTCTGCTTTATGGGTTTAAACGAGGGATCCACATTGAGCCTGTGGACTATGACGCTCGGGTCAATCCCTGTAAGGTCAGATGCTTTCCATGCAATAACGTCAATGTTTTCTCTGAGGAAGTCAATCGTCATAATCTACGAGGGTCCAGAGAGGTTGGACCCAATCTGAGTAGTTTTATCCCTATTCCCTGGTTCTAGCTCAATAGTAAGGAATGTTTCTGAGGGCTCAATTCTCACTTCTGGACAGGGAAGCTCGAGCGCCCTCTTCTTTCCTATCAAACGTCCATCCTCAAGGGGCTCGTCACCCTCACGCTCATCCCCCTCAGAGGAGGATTCTTCTACTGTCCCTGGCGGAGCATTTTCGAGGGAGCCCTTGGCGCTGGGATCTTTCTTCTTGTTCTTTTTCTTGTTCAAGTTGGCCCTCTTCCGCACAGGGCCATCCTCGTCTAAGTTGGGAAAGTTAACGGATTTCTTGGTGGACCCAACTGGGAATGTTTTTATCTATTTTAGGCTTTCTGAGGGATAGCATGTAGCATTCCCAGGCCTCTCGTACGTTGCACAAGACTTCTCTGACACCCTCGGGGGTGGGGAATTTGATTTTCTGGTGGTAAATGGAGATAATTGTTTTGAAATCCATGAGAGCCGGTCTCCCGATTATGATGTTATAGGGAATGTCAATCTCCACCACTGCGTATGTGACCATGAGCGTTTTGCGTTGCGGGGCTCGGCCAAATGAGGTGACCAAGCGAATTTGCCCTCGTGGGACGACCTCCGAACCTCCAAAGCCAATGAGGGCTGTTTTGAGGGGTTCTAGCGGGATGTTGGTAACGTTCATCTTTTGGAACGTGGTGTAGGGCAAAACGTTAACAGAGCTTCCACTATCCACTAACACCCTCTTTATAATGTGATTGTGGACATCCAAGCTAACCACCATGGGGCAGTCAGAGGTTTCACTGACCCCATGGGGTGTTACAATATGTTCCAAATCGCTATCAGTAAATCCTATTACATCATTTTCTTTTGAGCGCTGATCTTTGGCCTCTCGGATGGCATAGACTAATTTGGGCGCTGAGGGGCGTTGATCATAACTCAGGACATACCGTCGTCGGGCAGCGTTAGAATCTCCACCAGAGGAACCTCCTGCTATCATGTTGATGACTGCAAAAGGGGTATTTTCTTGCTCAGGAGCCTTTCCTTCGTTGCGATGGCTGCTCTCAGGAGAGCCTCTCCCTCGCGGGCTCCTTGAACGCAATGGGCTCCTCCTCCTTTCTCTTGAACGATCATGACAACGCTCGTCATAGTGCTCCAATATTTTCACAAATTCTTTCAAATGGCCTCCCGCGACGAGCCTCTGAATTTCCACCTCCAGTTGGCGGCATTCATCAGTGTCGTGCCCCTTTTGCTTGTGGAAAGCACAGTATTTGTTCGAGCACCTCAAGGAGTCCGTCTCCCTCATTTTCGTGGGCCTTTTAAAGAGTTTCTTGTCAGACAAGGCGTAAACGTCCGAGTTCGGCCTTGTAAGTGGGATGCGTTCGAAACGATGAGGGGGTGAGGGCGATTTCTTGTGCTCCTTCCTGATAACATCTTCTCGACACCGCTCCTGGTGACGCTCGTGTCTCACTGGGCTGTGATGCCGGGGCCTATTCGTCCCATACATATCCTCGAGCGCGAAGAACGGCTCGGCAACTTCTCTTAAAGCCATGAGGGTTCCTGGCCTTCTCTCCACGATGGCATCGGTAAAATTCTTGCTCACGTATTGCTTGTGATCCACAGCCTTAAAAAGTACTGGGATCAAGAAATCCATGGAAGGCCTCTCCACTTGCAAGATTTCCTTGTTAAAACGAGCGAAGAATAAGCGAAGAGATTCATTCTTGCCTTGCACTATATTGTAAAGTGTCGTGGGCGCAGTGACGGGAGCCTTCAAAGAGTTGAAGTGGTTTAGGAAAGCGTTGGCCAATTTTTCATATGAATGTATCGAGCGTGGCGGCAGTCGATTATACCATTCCTGAGCCATTCCTACTAGGGAAGTGACAAAGACTTTGGCCCCGTAGTGGCTCGAATGCTCGTACAAGTGCATCAGATGTAAAAAATGATCCAGGTGTTCCGCCGGATCTGTTGTCCTGTCATAACGGTTGACAGAAGTGGGGATTTTGGCCATTCCTGCTTGGGCCATCAAAACTTCTTCCACGAGGGGGGAGCCCCTCGCCAGGGAATGATATTCGTAGGTGCAAAAGTTCTCTTCCTGCTCCTTGCGGTGGGGGACCCGTGGCTGGCGGTCTTTGGGATGAGCGTCTCTGGCATCGGCTCGTTCATCCCTGCTGTGGGAGATCTGAGACCGCGCTAGAGAGAGCTGTCCAATCATATCCTTTAACCCCTGCAGCTGGTCTTGCACAGCCGCGAGGAGGTTAGGATTTTCATCTCCCTCTTTGTCCCCCTGCTTAGTGGCCCGGGAGGCCCTTTTGGAGGCATGAGAGTCTCCCTCGTCTTCGTTGACTCTTTTCGTGGGCTCTCTGCCCTTGTCCACGCGGGGACGCTCATTTTCGCCTTGGTTGGGAGTCTCTTTGGCGGGCGGGGGCGGCGGTTGAGCCCTTAGGACGGCCTGAGCCTCCCTAAGCGGATAGGTCTGCAATCCGCCCAAAGGAGGGGTAACTTGAGTAGCCGGCCCAGAGGGAAAATACATGGAATGAAATCTCTCCCATGCCCCCTGGGCCGCCTGAACCTCACGCTGGGCGTAAAGAGCCCTCAGCTGCTGGAGGGTTAGAGGGGGTAACTCCACCCCTTCAATCTTCCTGGGGATCACCACCGGGAGCTGGATTTGGCCGGTATGGTAGGGCTGAATCTGTGGCACCACAACGGTGGGGGTAAGCGTGTATCCTGGCGGCGGCATCATGTAGTGTTGCCCTTCCAGATTAGCATGAGGATGAACCCAGTGGTTCTGGGGAGGCTGTGGAAGAGTGGGGAGGGAAGCACCTCCGACGGTGCTAGAAACGGGTGGTGCCGGTGGCGCTGGAGGTGGAATCATGGGATCTGTCGGCGGAGGCACTCCTTCGACCGATGGCGCTCCACCAACGGTGCCGGACGGGATGGTGCTGGTATTGGCATCATGGGGAAGATCTTCTCCTCCTCCCGCAGCTCCGGACCTGGTAGTCGCCATGGTTGAGAAGATATTGGGTGTTTGTTTTTCAACTAGAAGAAAGAGAGAAATGAGCTTAGAGATGGTTTCCCACAGACGGCGCCAAAAATGATGGGTCTGAATATGGGGTATAGAGTCCAATCACTTTAGAATTTATTTAGGTGAGGAAACCAGTTGATGATCGCCGGGAAAGATGGGGGTTCTACCTGCTAGGACAAACACAAAGACAAAGTCAGAAGGCCAAGTTGGGGGAACTGGGGGTGATTCCCAGTTTGGCTCTCCGACGCTCAAGTCAGATGAAGATCTGAAAGAGAATATGCTAAGTATGGAGTTGCAGTAATGAAAGTTGCTTACAGTGAAGAAGATGAACTCGCGTATTTATAGTTGAGGGTCAGGGACCCTTTGGTCATTTGCACCGTGTGGTCCTGGCTGAATGTTGCCCTAACACGTGGCGTTGCGAGATAGAAACCTAGGAGGAATCTTATGCAAAAGCTGGTGGAAGTTAGTGTTGGCAACAGTGGCAGGTGCGCAGGCAGGTACGGGGTGTCAGAGAGCCGTTCTAGGGGGTTGGTAACGAGGGCTTAAGAGCCCGCTCGTGTCAACTAAGAGCCTTGGAGACCAAGGAATCCGCTAGGGGATGAAGGCCAAGGCTCACAAAATGAGGGGGAGTGTAAGTTTCCCTGAATGAGTGTAGCGCTCGAAGAAGGCTTTCTTAACTGGTTGGAGCCTTAGCCATGTAGTATGAATCGCGCTCGTTAGAGAGCGGCGATGTTGATCACGTGCACGTGTAGTAGAGATGACACATGTCCTTGAGGTACGCTGACGCTTGAGGGGTCCGAGTGCTCGTGTATAATTACATTAATCATAAGAGGACAGGTGTCGTCATCTTGAGTTGCCACGTGTCCAAACGTGGGACGAACGTATTTTGTCCCCATCAGATACTATATGGATTACTTGTTATTGCATGTCTAACTTTTATGTTAGGTGCTAGTCCAATCATACAAAGGTTTTACATATTTATGTGAATTTTGAAATATAAATTAGCCACACAAGCTCCACAAAAGATTTTCTTGACTGAAAAATATTATGTGACATTTCTACTCAACCTCTTGGATTAATTAAAACATTCGACTTGAATTCTTTTATTCATATGAATATTCCATTTTTACCATCAACGTATAGTAGTTTATAGTCATACAAAAATTTAAAACTGAAAGGAAGCCACGAACTTCGAGCGAGTACATCTTTGTATCTAACTAAATTTCATTCTCTAATCTCTACGTTAAATCAACATAAACCAGAAGAAGATAACTCAAGAAATACATTGCCATCAACACAGTCCAAATTCCAAAATCCTGATATTCCAGTCAGTTGATAAATTTTGGTTGGTGCGTAAATGGGAGAAGAAGATAGTCGGACACAACAGAACCATCTCTCCGAGAAGATTGATCAAGCTCATTGCGAAATAGATGTGGAATAGCTTGGTTATCGATCACTTGGACAGAGTTGCGATTGAGATATAGCTGGTACTTGCTTCAGAATTTGCAAAGTGATTATGCGAATCTTCTCGGAACAAAGTTATGTGATAACTGATACGTATTTCATTTTCACAGCGAAAGGTAGAGGTTGGGGCAATGATACTGATACTTGTTCTCTAGTTATCATAGCAACATCATCAGACGACGCCTGTCTCCTTGATCTTCTTGAACGCACAGTAAGACAATTTGAATATATCTCAAGGGAATAGAAGATGAAGATTGGGCTCCCAATGCTGGAATCTGGATCAATGAGCTCAACCCGCGGTTGGTTGTCCACAGCTGCCATGCCTGAATTACCAAAATTAGATTTCTTGTGAGAATGATAATGATATAGAGGCTTAATTTGATCTTAATTTGTTAATTCTGTAACCACCAACTTGTAGCAGATTTAGTCACATCGTTTCTGAAATTCATAAAATATGAAAATTGTCCAGCTAAAAGGATGACTTTAATTGCAGAGTTTCAAAAATTTTGTAACAAAATTGCTACAGAAAGAACCAGAAATGAAATTAAGCCAAGAAGTCTAAAGTAAGATAACAAGAACCTACATATCTCTGACTCTGCCCAACTTGTACATTAAAGTGAAGTGAAGATAGAAAATGAAAATGTAAAAGAGCCTTACATGATATTTTTGGAAATTATATGCCCACATGGCGTTGTTGTTTCTTCCACCGCATTGTTGCTTCTTTATCATTGGTATCTTGATTTGTCATCACTTCAGTAGAAGGTAACCCAATAGTTCCGAATTTATATTCATGACATCTTCAGAATTTGGCAGATTATTGAAATCAGAATTGTGCATCCCTCATCTAAAGTTACAAAACGATAATTCACTGTATATTGGAATAATTAAGATGATATATGTGGTAATACCACACAAGAAGAAAGAATTAATATTATTTAGTAAAATATTATTGGTGTAAGTAAAAATGAGAGAAGCATAAAAGAGAGAAAGGACGTGTTTTAAACTTTTAAATTTTAATAGTGACTTCTGAGTGAGTGAGAGAGAGAGAGAGAGAGACTTGTGAGAGAGATGAAAGATACTGACCATCCATGTGCTGGTTAAATAGCTGTAGGGAGGCATGTGAGCCGTCCACGTTTACAGTCACGATCCAATCTAATAAGCATGGGGGATTAGTTATTATTACTAGTTGTTGCACCTCTATTCGTGTGCAAATTAAAAAAATATTATTATGTAAATATATATTTAATTAAAACTTTTATGTTAATATTTATTTTTAATTATATTTAATATAATTATAAATAAATGAATAGATAAAAAGAAGATAATATTAAATTAATAAAATAAAATATAAAATAAGAATTAAAAAATATGACAGGAAAATAAAAGAACACTGAAAAATTGAAGAGAAGTGAGAAACAAATCTGTTAAAAGATAAATACAAAACAACACGTTGTGAAAATAGTGAAAAAAATAAATAAAAAAATATATATTTATAAAAAAATAAAAGAATATCAAAAAGGTTAACGTAATTTGAGAGAAAATGAGAATTAAGAGATAATATGCTAATAAATTAAAAAAAAAGAAAAGAATTAAAAGGTAAGGTGCATAAAAGAAAAGAGCTCAATAGTCGAAGACACCCAAACGATTTCTATCTATCCTAACGCTTAATATAATAGTATAAATTATTTGAATAGGATCAATATTGGTTTCCAACTACCACTAATAATAATTAGATTGAACCTGTGATCTATTTATTTATTGTACACTTACTTACCATTAAATTATCTACTTGTTTTTTACCATGTGTTTGTCTCTAACATTAAGTCATTTGCTTGTCTCCCATGGCGAATTAATTCTTGATCTTGTTTTTCATCGTATCCCTAAAAGTCTGAGGGACCAATGAAACATCGCCAGCATTATATGGAACTGTTATAGATTTCCAAATTTAGTTGGTTGCCATCTAAGAAAGAAAAGGAAGAGAAAAGGGTAAAGGCAAACTGTGAATGGACTTCTGGAATTAAAACTTTGGTTGGTGCGGTATTGTCTTGAAGCATGTTGCTTAATATCGGTAGGAAGTACGTAACGTAAGGTTTGTGACTAATAGAAATATTTGCCGGCATTGATCAGGCATATAATGAGATAATCCATGTGCTCCTAAGAATTAAATATCAAGCAATGATCAGAAATACATACCTTTCATGGAGTGAAAAGAAATCCATGAATCTTGGTTCGAACCCACGAGTTTATGGGTCATCTAGTCTGTCGTTGTGTGATTAAAGTGTTTCATGAATTTTCTACTAAATGTAAAAATATCTGACAATTTTGTGACAATCTACTATCGTCTATCTCTAACGATGGAGGATTCTTTTAAAGGTTTTCATTGAATGCATAAAAATAACGTGAGAAATCAAATACTTCATGTGATTATTACTAAGATAATCCTAAAATTGCTGCTATTACTTAAATTCCAGTGTAAATTTCATCATGCAAACAATCTATATAATTTCAGGAGGCAACTTCAATTATTTCATACCTAATCCCATGACAGAATTTGGTTTAAATAACTCTTGCATGTTTAGTGATTAGTGAAGGGAATATGTATTTTATTATAAGAAATGAGGGAATTCTGACTAGCAAAATTACATTAATTAACTCGCAACGTTTAGACTAAATAACTATTAAAAGAAACACTAGTAACAGGGTTGGTTTAACTGTTTAAGTGATTTTCTCTAAAACAATGACTCGAGTTCGAATTTCACCTGGAGGAGGTGTGTGTTTAAATAAAAAAAATATATATAAAAAATAAACTATAAAAAAAAAGACTAAACTATTCATTGGAACTTGGTGAAGCCATGTAGGCATATTTGCTTTGAATGATAGGTGGATCATGAACTGTTGTATTTAGACTTGAATGTTCGGTTTGATCAATAAATGAGAAGGAGTCTCCTAATAACCTCACTCCAGGCAAAAAACCAAATATATATATATATATATATTCATTCGAAATTTGGAAGGAGCATAAATGGATGAAATTTGTTAAATATGTTCGGAACTGGCTAGAAATTTGTTGAATTAATTTGTTGCTTAAAATAAAAAGGACTGAATTTAGTTAATTAATGATCAAGTTGTTTAAACTTTATTATTTAATTCATAGTCAAAATTATCAAAAATAGTAGAAAAATATTGAGTTCTTTTGAAGATCTTTTAAGTTTTTACTAGGCACAGGCATATTGATTAAAAATAAAAGATCTTTTAAGTTATTTAGTTTAAATTTTTAAAAAACAATTTATTGAATCTTTTAAGCACGGGGCATGTAAAGAAATGCTAATTTTCTGCTATATGTGTCGTTTCTTATTTAAAAGCAGTCCCCTAGTAGTCCCTTGTAGAAAACTTGTGTTTAAAAAAATATTGGTACAATAAAGCTTGAAGCACTAGTGAGATTATTTTAATTAATGAGCGGGTATATACATTAACTTCAATTCTGATTTTAGAAGATCTAAGTTTGGGCCAAATCTTTATAGATTGGGTCTATATATGGTTACTCATAATTTTGGCTTCAGGAATTCAATACTGTTAAAGCATGGAGGGTGGGAAAACATTTCATTGAACTCATGTTTTCTGATGTATCAAAGAGTACAAGAGGTTGTGTATTTATTCTAATCATCCCTACAAGTTAGGGATTATACGAATTTGTTATTAAAGGAAAAGATAATCTTTCTTAAAATATCATATTTCCTAACACTCCCACTCAAACTAAGTAATCGGATCCCCAATTCTCAGCTTGTCAAAAGTTGTCTTGAACACCTGTCCAGTAACCGCTTTAGTCAGTATATCAGCCAGCTGGTCTTCTGACTTAACGAACAGAAGTTCGATGGTACCATCCTCTAGTTTCTCCTTTATGAAGTGCCTAACAATCTCCACGTGTTTAGTTCTATCATGTTGTACAGGATTTCTGGGAATGCTGATCGCGGCATTATTGTCACATTTTAACCGCCCGGGCCCCCTTGGAATTATCCCAATCTCTGCCATTAGTTTCCTTAGCCAGATGATTTTTGTCACCACCTTCGCAATACCTCTGAATTCAGTTTCGGTGCTTGAGAGAGCTACAACTTTCTGCTTCTTGCTTCTCCATGTCACCACATTCTCTTCGACAAGGGTAAAGAACCCTGAGGTAGACCTTCTGTCATTTGGGTTCCCTGTAGCGCCCGAGCGCGTAATGCCACATCCCCCACACTAAGACCCGACCCGCATATGAAATGAGTAATCCATACACATGCCAAATCAGAGCGAACGGGGACTCACTCACTCGTTAAGCTAGACGGGAGCTAACTTTCGAAACCAAATGAGCAATAAAAGAACCAAGTGTAGGTTAAAGAAACAGAAGCGGAAGCATTAATATTCAATAACAAAATCAATGAGCTCACAGGCTTGAAATTAATAACACTTAGGCGCTCACAATTGTTCAATATTTATAACATCAATGAAATGATATGAGTGTGAAAGTAGAAGAAAGCTAAACACGACTCCCCGAGACTCTACGGATTCGACTCCCGCCTAGTACTCCAAAACCTGCAAGAAAACTGAAAACAAAGCCGGGTTCAGTCTTTAAGAGACTGGTGGGTATAAAACAGGACTTAAACAATAATAATACGAAATTTAAACACACACACTTGCAAGCTATAATCCCATGCGAGGTTTGCAACATTTCCCAAGTGGGTGAAAACACAGAAAACAACACGCGGGATTATAACCATCAATTCTTTTATTCATTACATTCATTAGGCCAATACGTGAGCCAGGCGAGTGGCCGAATTCTCCAACCTTCTCCTCGTGTGTGCATTATCTATTCATTCATTACATTAGTGATCACACGACATTCATTCATTCGTTCATAATCATTCATTCATAATCATTCGTTCATAATCGTTCATAATCATTCAAGTATAACAATTACACCTTTTTCCTCCGGTTAGTGGACGGACTTGGCCAAAGCACCGTCCACCCAATCATTATGGCTAGAGGGGTTCATGAAGCCCCAAAAGTCTGGTTCCCATTCCTCGCTAATCTCTTAGCGAGGACCGGTATCGCCGTCATTGTGTTGGAACTAGTGTAACGGGATCACCGTCAGCCCATGCTTCCCCAGATAGCTACGTACACCTAGCTCCAGGGCCCCCATTCAGTGCATTCAATCATGTCTCGCCAAAACATTTGGTTAGAGATTCAATAAACAAGAAAGGCTTTAACATAAGATCAATGACTCCTTTAAAATGACTCGATATAGATATATATAATACTTTGGCTTAAAACTTACACACTGAGGTATATCGGGTCATATTTAACTAATAGAAGAGAAACCCACCTATTACACCTTACCAAACAATACTAAGAAGAAAAGGAAGGCTTGAAAATATCCTATGAACCCTGCATGTATCAGCCCTGGAGAAAACTGTATAAAAGACAATACGGTGCATTTGTGAGACTTAAGACTCAATATGAACCATATATGACGCATGACAATGCATTAACGTGATATGATATGCATAAGAAATAAAATGATGTGATGAATTCACATAATCAAGTAATTCGTTCAAGTACATTCCATACATGAAGGTTTCAAGCCCAATCGTTTCATATCTTTCATAATTCATAGCAATTCAAGTCATGAACTTCATATAATATTTATAACTCAAACATATCAAGTTTACAATTATAAAATAGACAAAATAAAGGCATTCAAACCATTTAAATAGTTATGAACAAGAAATGAGTGTCAAATTAATTCCATAATTCCAAATAGATCAAACAATACTCAATATACCATATTTATCAATCTAGTATCATATATACAAATTAAAATAAACAATTAAAACATTTATGGAATTAAACAATTATCACATTTAATATACACATACACGAACACCACATTCATGCATGGAATATATAATTTATACACCTCACATGCATGCAATATATATAAAACATATACACATTACATGCACACACTAAATATAATACACACACATCATGCTCTAACTCATACCATGCTCAAACCTCCATGAAAATGCACGAATTATAGTTTAAAAGAACTCCAACAAGATAAGGAACAAAATCATATGCTTGCTTTCCGAAATGGTTGAAGGATGATCAAGTTTGAGCTTCATTTATTCAAAAATGTGAATAGTGGCGGGTGACTTTTCTTTCCCTTCTCTCTTGCTGCGAAAATCCCCCCTTTCTTGACTGAGTTGCAAGGATTGGGTTTAGGTTTAACTAGGGTTAAGTGGGTCAAAGAATGAGGTGATTTGGTTAAGAAATAAGGGAGTTATGGTTAAAACTGTAAAAGGTGGCAAAGCTGCACAAGGCTCACGTTTCGAGCAAGTTTCGGAGTTTCGAACGGCCTTAGAAAAATACAAGGCTAGTTTCATAAGCTCTAAAATTTCATTAGGAGTCCAGCGCCACTTTCAGAATTCGAATCTGAATTCCCGAGCTCAGGTTATGCCTACCGGAACCTAAGGTGAGCTAAAACGAGTTAGCCCCTTTAGGTCCCTCAAATACCCCGTCAAGCACTGACGGTTAAAAACCTCAACAAACAAACCCGAAAACATACAACGAGCATTAAAACAAACATATATATCTCATGCATAGCAAGTTGTCACAAAAAATGGAATTAAATTTGGACACATACGGATCGATAACGAAGTCATAGGAGTTTAAACGTTCAAAATTCATATTCATAAATCAATAATTAATTTTATATAAATTCAATTAGCATATAAACATTAAAATTAACATATAAAGGCATACTTAAATAATTAAAAGCGTAAATATCGAACCCTGTGATGTCATACCTGTACGTACGAAGACGCGGGGCGTTACATTCCCTGTCCCATCAGCATCTGTGTATGCTTCAATATCCAAGTGTCGATACTTTCCAAACATGATCCCGCTCCCGATGGAGCCCTTTAGATACCTGATCATCCTTATCACTACCTCCATGTGACCTTTTTGAGGTTGATGCATGAACTGGCTCACTATCCCCACAGCATAGGCGATGTCCGGTCTGGATAAGTAGATTAGTTTCCCAACCTATCGCTGATATCGTTCTTTCTCGGCTGGCTCTCCATCTTCCTGTATCCTGAGTCTGTGGTTAACCTGGATTGGGGTGTCGACCGGTTTGCAGTCCAGTAACCCAGTTTTCTGCCAGGAGGTCAAGGATATACTTCCTTTGTGAAATGAAGATTCCTTGTTTTGATCGCATAACCTCAATTCCTAGGAAGTACTTCAGGCCTCCTAGGTCCTTTATCTCAAATTCTTTGAACAGATTTTCCCTGAGCCATTCCATTCTTTCTTATCGCTTCTGGTAATAATCATATCGTCCATGTAAATGATCAGGCAGGTTATCATTATTCCCCTGGTCTTCAGAAATAAGGTGTGGTCTGAATTGCTCTACCTGTACCCGTACTTCTTCATGGCTACTGTGAATCTCCCAAACCAAGCATGAGGTGATTGCTTAAGTCCATACAGCGCTTTCCAGAGCCTGCAGACTTCATTAGCTCCGAAACGGCTAGAGAAGCCTGGAGGAGCCTCCATATATACTTCTTCTGGCAATTCTCCGTGTATGAAGGCATTTTTTACATCAAACTGATGACGTGGGCAATCTTGATTGGCTACTATAGAGAGAAGAACTCGTACTGTATCAATCTTTGCCACTGGAGAGAACATCTCAGAGTAGTCAATCCCGTATGTTTGGGTGTATCCTTTCGCTATGAGACGTGCTTTGTATCTCTCCACTGTTCCGTTTGCCTTATATTTGATGGTAAATACCAAATTGCACCCCACTGGCTTCGTGCCTTGGGGTAATTCACATTTTTCCCACGTTTTGTTCGTTGCCAAGGCCTCCATCTCCATAACCATAGCTTTCATCCATTCTTCAATTTCCATAGCCTCCTGATCCATTCTCGGGATCTGTTCTTTGTAGAGATTGCCCACAAAGGCTCTAGCCATATCGGACATGCTCCCCCCTCACCATATTCCCCACAGGGTATCTAGAAGTCCGTGATCTTTGTTCGGGTGAATATCGGTTTGGGGAAACCCCCTGGTACTTCTCTGTGGCAGAGTATACCTGTTGCTTTCTGTATCATCTGAAACAGGGTTAACTATATCTGGAACAAGATCAATATCAGGAATAGATGGAGAAAGGATTAGATCAGTTACCTCAACTTGGACATCATGCGGAGAAGGATGATTGGTGGTGCTACTGAGCTCATTGGTGCTTTAATCAGGACCGGACTAAGAAGGGGAACTAGTGTCTTCCGGATCACTGAGCCAGCATAGAGAGTCACTCGGATACTCCCTCTGAGATCTATGTTGGGTCTGAAAGAAGTATTCTATCTCAGGGAAATCACAATCCATAGTAACATGCATGTGTTGTGTCGAGGGGCTGTAGCACCGATTCCTTCTGATGTGTTGCATAGCCAACAAAGACATACTTAATAGCACAGGGATCCAACTTAGTCCGCTCATTTTTCGGAATATGTATGAATACGGAACACCCAAAGACTCATGGAGGCATCATCAGTGTTTGAGAAATGGTTACTTGTGTTTGGAAAACAAATAGAGGTGTTTGGTGGGCAACCGGTTAGTGAGATAGGTTGCGGTGGCTACAGCTTCGGGCCAGAAGTTGTAGCACCCCAGACACGTGGAGGTACCACACCCCCGCACTATAGGCCAATCCACATACGAAATAGACAATCCGTACATGAACTAACCTATAGCGAACGGGTGACAAGAAAAGAAAAGACGAGCTAGGCGGGACTAAACCCCAAAACAATACAAACCAAGACATACAAAATTGAAAGCGGAAGCATTAACTCATAAATACATATAGGTACCGTATTTATTAGATAGATACGTATAGCTACCAAACTAACTATTAATACATTATCATCTCTTATACATGATCAGGTACTCAAATTGTGATGACATTAAACATAACATGAAAAGTAGTAAAATATACACATAATGGTACCCTGCTAGACTCGTGACAATGCAAGACTGGACCAGACTCCCGCATAGCACGACCGGCTCTCAAGCACCTGAAAAGTGAAGTATCAGTCTACCGAAGACTGAGTGAGGGGCATAAATATATATAGCGCAATCACATGCAAGTTATAACCTCGGGTAAGGTTTTATAACTAAAAGGTATAAGTTCACAATAATAGATAACTCGCCCGAGATTACAACTATCAATATTACTTATTAAACCGGTTCATGCAATCAATCAATACATGGCCCCGACGAGTAAGGGCGGTCTCCAACCGATCTCCAAAGGAACATGAACATGCTTGCTTATTTCATATTCAATAGGTGATCATGCAATTCGTTTATCGTGTAATCGTGCGAGTGTAATCATATATCACGTTCATGAAATGACAATCATGCAATAACCCGAGGCGCATCCGTGGTGCCGGACTCGTCCCCAGTCTCCTTTTCCCTCCGGTTTGATGAAGGGATTGCAAGGCCCCAACATCCAGTCTCATTGAGCATAGGGTACATGAATCCCTAAGCCCGGAGCTCCTTCCTCCACTAATCTCCTAGTGGATTCAGGGGTGACCCCTAACAGGTGAGGATAGTGCCAGAGTTACCCGTCAGCCCTTGCTTTCCCGGTTGGCTCTGGTTACTACCCTCGGGCCCAAACGTAACCGTCATGCTACTCGCCTAAACATGCATGAAACAATACCTGACATGCTTGCTTGCTTGAACCTGGCTTGAAATGATCAATGATTTATAGAAAGTATAATGTAAATACTATTTTGGCCGAAACTAGCACATAAGAGTTATAGGGTTCGTTTTACCAAACAAAACCTCACCTATACTGACAAAAGACAAGTAGGCACGGCCTACGGTGCTTGCTCCTCGTTCCTACCCTCGTGACCTGTGCAAACACGACACTTATACATGAGACATGACCTAAAATGCCCAAAAAGTGACGAACGGCGAAAATGTATCGAGATGATCACGAAAATGCAATGTGGTATGATAACATGTTGTTTCACATCATATGAACACATATTACAGCAATTCGGGGTCAAAGAAGTCGTTGGATCGAGGGGTTAAAAATGTAATTTTATGCAGTCACTTTTGTTCTGTCAGCGAGGTGGGAATGGCCGTTCCGGACCCCTTTGTAAAATGGGAACGGTCGTTCCCATAACCCCAAAAGCGCGCCAACGATTTTTCCCTTTTAAAACGCGAGGAAGCTGGGAACGGCCCTTCCGGCACAAGGCCAAAATGGGAACGGCCGTTCCCATGCTCGGCCGCCCAAATCATTTGAAAAGGTGGGAACGCCCGTTCCCACAATGCCTTGAGGCTGGGAACGGCCGTTCCCTGTTTCTGCAACTTACAGAAACAGAGCAAAACAGGGGAGGGTTACGGGAAGAAGCAACAAAGCAACCAAAATTCCATTTTAACCAACACAAGCATATCTTTTCTGGAAATATGATGCATATAGGTTCAAGAAATGATATTCTAGCACTTAAACACTCAAAGCACACAAGATCATCAAGAATTCATGATTCCACACTCATGATCACACTTGGCCATTTTAAGCTAATTACTCAAGAATCTCATGAATTAATCTTGCCCTACTTCAATATATGATCATTTAATCATGCTTTGCACAACGAGGAGTTCATCTAGAATGCAATCCTCAAACCCTAGCTCACATATATATGCTCAAGAATCAAGTAGCAACCATATACCCACCTTGGAAGAACAAGAAATGGATGAAGAAGATGATGATGGTTGATAGACTTCAAGGCTTGGGATTTTACTTGGAACTTGAATGATTTTACTGAAATCTCTTCTTCCTTGCTTGAGGCTTATGGTTCGGTGGAAGAGGGAGCAAGATGATGATGATTTTTGGATGAAAATGGACAAGGAAGCTTGGAGATAGTTATACCGTGATTCACCAAGTTTTAAAATGTGTGAAATGTATAAATTGCAATTTAGTCCCTTAATTATTTAAGTCATGCAATTAAGGATGAAAAGCTTTGGAAAAATGATCAATTGAGTCCTTGAAAAGGTTATGCAATTTGGTCCCGAAATTTAAAAGAATGTACATATAGGCCAAGTTTGACAATTAAATCATTTTCGTTAATTATTTCACGAAATAATTATTTTCACGTCTTGAAAGAAATTCTCAGTTTGATATAAATTGATAAAATCTCATGAAAATATTATAAGTATAATTTATAAAATTATTTTGGATATAAAATTTTAATAAATAAAACCCGGGGCGTTACAACTCTCCCCCCCTTAAAAAGGACCTGGTCCCCAGGTCCACTGTCAAGTTTTGAAACGATGCGCAAGTCATAAGAGAACCCCGTCTCTTGAACAAGAATGAAAGAACCCCGTCTTTCACCAGAAGTGAGAAAACCCCGTTTCTCAACAAGGAGTGAGAGAGCCCCGTCTCTCACAGAAAAGGAGTAGATGGTGAAAATAAATGACATGAATGTTGCATAGACAATTAGAATCATATAGACAGTTAAACCATTTAATCACATACTTATCACTCATAATTGATTAATTTGCAATGCCCAAAATTTTAAATACAATAACAATAAGATTAGTGATATACATGGTATGCATGGTTAAATGTACCGTTTACCGATGGTTGTACTATGCATATAATTGGTACCTTCTTCTTCCCGGACCAGGTTCACATTTACATTTTGTACTCCCCTCTCATGAACGCCTTCCCGCGCTTGCACTGGTAATCTTTCACCCCCGGTAGATCTCCCTCGTAGCCTTGAGCAAGTATCGATGTGATGCTCGTCACTCCCACAGTAGAGACATAACCCCAATCGTTTCCTACAGCCATCATAAGTGTGGTTATCACGTCCACAATAACTGCAAAGAAGTTTCCCGAAAGATGTTGTTGAAATTGGGTTACGCGAAGTTCCCGAACCCGATCCAAGTGGTTGCTTCTTTTTCTTGCGAGACCTTTCCTGAGGTGCCGGGGTATGATAAAAGAGAGGCCGCTTTCCTTTACTAGGAAGCTGTCCCGACTTCGAACCTGAAGCCTGCCCCGTGTGAGTATTAGACCTTCTTGCCTCCAACAAGGTGGTGCCTCGCTCCTTTTCTTGGGAGCCACTTGGAGTGAGTTTCCATACTCTTTTAATTTTCTTGAGTTGTGACCCGGTGGCATCCTTGTTTCCTTCAAAGGGTCTTGCGGATGGTTGGTTTTGAAATTCCTTAAATGCTATCGAAATTTGGCCCGGCCGTGTTGACAAGACTGGTGGCGCTGAGGAAACATACTCTTTTATCTTCTGATCCACTAAACAAACCAAAGACTCGAAAAACTCCTGAGGCGGAGCCGGAGGGGGTAAATGTGACGAAACCCTAGGTGCCTGTTCCTGAGGAGGGTGGTCTTGAGACATCCTGTAATTCAAGACACTGAATATGCGTGTTGAATTAATATGCCAATGCACGTTACACGCTCAGAAGTAAAATTTAGCACATTAGAGCAATTAAGTTCAATCAGGAAAATTACATATATGTAAAGAAATTTAAAATTAAAGTAGCGTATGATGCACGTGCTTATGGATGCATTGAACCTGTCACCGGGGTAATGGAAGATTGTATCCCGACATGGAATTCCTTGTTTGTTGAATTATAAGCCTGTCTTGAACTGGTAATCATTTCTTGTTTTCCCACGGTCTTCTATTCTTCAAATTTATCTAGCCTTCACTTGTACATTCCCACGGCTCGTATTATGATTTCTGAAACCCGAAGTCTTCAATGCTCCCGGAGGTAACATCTAGCTTGCTCTTTAATAGTTTCTCCCTAATCCTCTTCATGGTTGTCGCTTGGATCCAAAACTCCCTTGATTACTCGTTAGGAGTTCGATTAGTTATCTGAACTCTTTCTCCCAGCAACCCTTTGCCTTTCTTTACCGTTTCCATTTGTTGCTTCATTTCTTTTAACTTAACCTTGCAACACTACAATTCAGCTTGGATCTGGAAATGCCCAACTAACCGAAATCTTTAACATGATTGTCTTTCAGTTTCATATTCACTGGAGTGCTGAGCTTCCTTTATCCCTTTCCTGATTGAAATCTCAAAATTGTCCTTGCGCTAACTTGGGTAATTATATGATTCCCAAATGAGAACTCTTGAATTCAATTTCTGTTCCACTTATGGAATTAACTTCATGACCCTTCTCGAACCTTAAGTCTCTAGTTATTCTCCCGACTCCCCACGTTACCACCGCGATTGAAACCCTTCAAGTCTACTCTTTCAATTTGAATCGGCTATAGAACTCTTCTTCTTACTTACCTACTCCTGAGCATATAATTTCCTTCCAAAATTCCTTATCATTCGTTGCCAGTTTCAATTGATACTCCAATTTCCCCATTCTCACTCTTGCACGACCCTCCAAATTGAACCCGAAAAATAAACTCATTCCACCCGGTTATAGAGTCCTAGGCTCTTTACCTTTCATGAATCCAATCTACCAGCTTGATTGAAATGATCTTCTTCTCCTACTTGAATTTGCTTCCCAATTAACCGAGTCTCACTTAACTACACCCTGAATCTGGAATAATTAATGTCCCAATCTCCTTCACCTTATCCTCGAATGAAAAAGACTTCCTTGCCCGGTAGGCGCGTCATTTCTGGTAGTAAAATTTCCCTTAATGAATTCTTTTATTTCGGATTTCATCCTTTGAATCCTAACTTAATAAACTTGTCCTCCAACTTTTTCCGTACTTGATCCTTAGCCTAAAATTCCTTGGTAGCACTTTTTTTTGCAAATTGATAATCCGAGTGGGAGATTCTGAAGTTTGAATTGTTCCGGCTTGTTGCTCCATATCTTCCAATTCAACCACATCATGGTTGGTACTCTCTAGAGCCGATCCCCGAGAATACCTCTTCCTTATTATTAGAGCCCCTGATTTAGGCATCTTCGAAATTCTCTCCTTCTCTATCTTTCCAATCCTCTCGAATTAATCTCCATTGGCAATCCGGTTATTCTTCCTCTGATTAATACTTTGCCTCTTTTGAGTACTTTCCTTGACCATTCCTACCCCAAACGTAAAATCCCGAACATGTTGATTTTCCATCGCTAGTTGTTTAATCTTTCAGGCTGTCGTGTTAGAAAGTTGAATCCGACTGATTTAAACCCAAAGGTAATTCCCAAGCTTGTACTTCAATCGGACATACTTAATGGACTTTCCTTCCACGCTCTAATTTTAGCCTCAACTCGCACACCCTTCTCGAATTCCGTGATAGTCCAAAATTATCGAGCAACTGGCCGTGGTTTGATATTCTTTCTACAACCTGTAACTCACAACTTTCATTGAAATAAATGCATGCAGGTGAGGCATGCTCATGTCACAGAATAGTCACATAATTAATGCTCGCGATGAAAATTTAATATAAATGCAACAATTCGTATATCAATGTTTAAATAAAACACATTAAGCACATAATTGCAAAGAATTCCAAAGCAATTAATTAGCACTAAATATCAGAAATCAATGCAAAGCACAAGTTGTCAAGTAATCTAATTAATTCAGAGAATTCAATTAGCTTCAAACAATATGCAAGACTCTCAATCAACAATTAATCCTATGCCGTTCGACCTAGACTTGACACGACACGACACTAGAACCTCGGTTTTGCAACCGGGCTCTGATACCACCTCAGATGTAGCACCCCAGACACGTGGAGGTACCACACCCCCGCACTATAGGCCAATCCACATACGAAATAGACAATCCGTACATGAACTAACCTATAGCGAACGGGTGACAAGAAAAGAAAAGACGAGCTAGGCGGGACTAAACCCCAAAACAATACAAACCAAGACATACAAAATTGAAAGCGGAAGCATTAACTCATAAATACATATAGGTACCGTATTTATTAGATAGATACGTATAGCTACCAAACTAACTATTAATACATTATCATCTCTTATACATGATCAGGTACTCAAATTGTGATGACATTAAACATAACATGAAAAGTAGTAAAATATACACATAATGGTACCCTGCTAGACTCGTGACAATGCAAGACTGGACCAGACTCCCGCATAGCACGACCGGCTCTCAAGCACCTGAAAAGTGAAGTATCAGTCTACCGAAGACTGAGTGAGGGGCATAAATATATATAGCGCAATCACATGCAAGTTATAACCTCGGGTAAGGTTTTATAACTAAAAGGTCTAAGTTCACAATAATAGATAACTCGCCCGAGATTACAACTATCAATATTACTTATTAAACCGGTTCATGCAATCAATCAATACATGGCCCCGACGAGTAAGGGCGGTCTCCAACCGATCTCCAAAGGAACATGAACATGCTTGCTTATTTCATATTCAATAGGTGATCATGCAATTCGTTTATCGTGTAATCGTGCGAGTGTAATCATATATCACGTTCATGAAATGACAATCATGCAATAACCCGAGGCACATCCGTGGTGCCGGACTCGTCCCCAGTTTCCTTTTCCCTCCGGTTTGATGAAGGGATTGCAAGGCCCCAACATCCAGTCTCATTGAGCATAGGGTACATGAATCCCTAAGCCCGGAGCTCCTTCCTCCACTAATCTCCTAGTGGATTCAGGGGTGACCCCTAACAGGTGAGGATAGTGCCAGAGTTACCCGTCAGCCCTTGCTTTCCCGGTTGGCTCTGGTTACTACCCTCGGGCCCAAACGTAACCGTCATGCTACTCGCCTAAACATGCATGAAACAATACCTGACATGCTTGCTTGCTTGCTTGCTTGAACCTGGCTTGAAATGATCAATGATTTATAGAAAGTATAATGTAAATACTATTTTGGCCGAAACTAGCACATAAGAGTTATAGGGTTCGTTTTACCAAACAAAACCTCACCTATACTGACAAAAGACAAGTAGGCACGGCCTACGGTGCTTGCTCCTCGTTCCTACCCTCGTGACCTGTGCAAACACGACACTTATACATGAGACATGACCTAAAATGCCCAAAAAGTGACGAACGGCGGAAATGTATCGAGATGATCACGAAAATGCAATGTGGTATGATAACATGTTGTTTCACATCATATGAACACATATTACAGCAATTCGGGGTCAAAGAAGTCGTTGGATCGAGGGGTTAAAAATGTAATTTTATGCAGTCACTTTTGTTTTGTCAGCGAGGTGGGAACGGCCGTTCCGGACCCCTTTGTAAAATGGGAACGGTCGTTCCCATAACCCCAAAAGCGCGCCAACGATTTTTCCCTTTTAAAACGCGAGGAAGCTGGGAACGGCCCTTCCGGCACAAGGCCAAAATGGGAACGGCCGTTCCCATGCTCGGCCGCCCAAATCATTTGAAAAGGTGGGAACGCCCGTTCCCACAATGCCTTGAGGCTGGGAACGGCCGTTCCCTGTTTCTGCAACTTACAGAAACAGAGCAAAACAGGGGAGGGTTACGGGAAGAAGCAACAAAGCAACCAAAATTCCATTTTAACCAACACAAGCATATCTTTTCTGGAAATATGATGCATATAGGTTCAAGAAATGATATTCTAGCACTTAAACACTCAAAGCACACAAGATCATCAAGAATTCATGATTCCACACTCATGATCACACTTGGCCATTTTAAGCTAATTACTCAAGAATCTCATGAATTAATCTTGCCCTACTTCAATATATGATCATTTAATCATGCTTTGCACAACGAGGAGTTCATCTAGAATGCAATCCTCAAACCCTAGCTCACATATATATGCTCAAGAATCAAGTAGCAACCATATACCCACCTTGGAAGAACAAGAAATGGATGAAGAAGATGATGATGGTTGATAGACTTCAAGGCTTGGGATTTTACTTGGAACTTGAATGATTTTACTGAAATCTCTTCTTCCTTGCTTGAGGCTTATGGTTCGGTGGAAGAGGGAGCAAGATGATGATGATTTTTGGATGAAAATGGACAAGGAAGCTTGGAGATAGTTATACCGTGATTCACCAAGTTTTAAAATGTGTGAAATGTATAAATTGCAATTTAGTCCCTTAATTATTTAAGTCATGCAATTAAGGATGAAAAGCTTTGGAAAAATGATCAATTGAGTCCTTGAAAAGGTTATGCAATTTGGTCCCGAAATTTAAAAGAATGTACATATAGGCCAAGTTTGACAATTAAATCATTTTCGGTAATTATTTCACGAAATAATTATTTTCACGTCTTGAAAGAAATTCTCACTTTGATATAAATTGATAAAATCTCATGAAAATATTATAAGTATAATTTATAAAATTATTTTGGATATAAAATTTTAATAAATAAAACCCGGGGCGTTACAGAAGTGGTTCGGGACATGAGATTCTGTCAAGAGGGCTCGAATCATTTCAAGTAATGTCCTGTTTTTCATTTCGGCGACTCCATTCTGTTGAGGTGTGTTAGAGCAGGAGGTTTTATAGACAAGACCCTGTTTGTTTGCAAAGTCACTCATTTGTTGATTAACATATTCCCGTCCATTGTCGGATCTGAGTACTTTAATTTTCTGGTTGTACTGAGTTTGTATCATGTTAAAGAAAGCAACAAATGTTTCAATGACTTCCGATTTGTGCCGAAGAAAATAAGCCCAAGTCATGCGAGAGAAATCATCAATAAACAATACAAAGTAACAAAACCGATTCTGATTAGTAACCGGGGTTGATCCCCAAATATCTGAATAAACTAATAATAAAACTGATTGAACCCGAGTGTTGGTTGGTTTAAAGGAAGTTCTTTGACTCTTTTCAACTGAACAAGTTTGATACGACAAACTTAAATGCTGATTATTCTAAAAAAGTGTAGGAAATAACATTCTTAGATACCCAATCTAGGGATGTCCAAGATGCCGGTGCCAAAGCCAAACTTATGTATCCGTAGTACCCTTTGATAAAAGACCTCGAGAGGGTTGTTCCAGCTCATCCACATAATAGAGTCCATCCCGCTCAGTACCGCGCCCAATTATCTCCTTCATATGAATGTCCTGTATCAAGCAGAAACGAGGGTATATCAGAACCACGCAATTTAATTCACTCGTCACATGACTTAGAGATAGCAATTTGCAAAATAGAGACGGAACATAAAGGTAATTTCTCAATTTCAATCGTGGTGATCTATGATGCACGGGTACGGAAATGGCGACACAGACACAGATACGGCGACACAGATTTTTAAAAAAATTTAGGACACGGCACGACTCCAACAAGGCTTATTATATATATATATATATATGTATGTATAATATTAATTTGTATATCACTAAGCCAAATATTATTTAATTTACAAGCATAAAATATTTTTTGACTAATTTAAACTATTTCTAATAATTACTAATATTTAAAAATATCGCACTATAAAGTCAATAAATATACTCAGTTATAGAAATTAGTATTTATTTATGTCATATTGAAGCTGGATAAATAAAAAAATCAAGTTGAAAGTAAATCACATTTTAAAGTTTCATGGCCAAAGGCCCAAAAGGTTAATCTTTTAAGTTTGAGAGTTGAGGTTTCAGAATATGGCTGAAGTCTTAACCTAATCCTAATTAGAGCGTCGCCAATCATCTGCATTTCTTCCTAATCTTTTCTTCGCTACACCTACCGGAGCTGGACCTTCTCTGTCCAAAAATCCCACTGCCACTTCTCCTTCCAAAAATCCCACCGGAGCTGGGCCTTCTCCTTCCAGAAATCCCACCACCACTTCTTCTCCCAAAAATCCCACCGTCACTGCTACCATCACCGCTGTAGAGGCAAAATCTTCAACATCAGATTCAGCAAAAGTTAGCCTCCCAAAACCCTCACCACCACCACATCCACTACAATTACCACTGCAAAGGTTGATCTTTTACCACTTGAATTGATGAGAGATGTCGAGATGGAGCTTCCAACTTCCAAAAATCTGATTTGTGTCTCAGCCGTGCCGACACTGTGTCTTTTTTTTTTTTTTTTAATTCAGGATGCGGATTAGGTGTCGGACACGTGTCCGTGTCCGACACTGCACCACAACTTTTTATGGAGTGTCCGTGCATTAAATGTGGTGATATAGTGACTGACCCTTCCCCCTTAACTTCCACTAGGGCCCCATTAGTTGTTTGAATATGAGATTTTTTCAGTGTCGTGGGTTCAAGTATATCTGAGGGATCAAAACTTATTATATCCGTAGCCCCGCCATCAAAAATCCATTATGATAATTTTTTGGGGTTTTTCTATGAAGTTTGCACTTTAAGAGGACCACATTGCACATTGTCATAAAAGGGGGACTGATTTGTAAATAAGGATAAAGGGGGGCATTTATGTGCAAGAAAACTAGGGTTTGAATCAAATGACTTAAAACCTTTACCTATTGCACAAGAATTCTTGGATATGGCGGTCTCGCCTGTAGCGGTGGCGATGTTAGCCCGCCGCATGCCTGTCACCGTTTCAGATGTCCTCGCACCGGCGTCTCGTGGTTGGACGATGCCTGCGACAACATCTTCTCCTCCCCCTATTTCGGTTGCCCAGCCACGAACCTCAACAGCGGCGTTTGCATGCAGCTGCCCTCCGCCGACTGTCAATCGCCCCTTCTCCTTCTTATTTCCTTCCTACCAGTCTGGATAGCCGATAAGCTCAAAGCATCCCTCATTCGTGTGCCTTTGTTTTCCGTAATAGGAGCATTCCAGCTCTGATTTGTCATCTTACGGTGGGTTTCTCCTGCCGTCGCTATCTGTGCACCTGTTTCCCTTTGGTTTCCAACCACTTTTGCCGCCTTTCGCAGCCAGACCTGCCCCGATGGCCGGTGATGAAAAGTCCCCTTCGCCATCATTCGTCGTCTTTAAAATCTAGAGACCGACAGTCTCCCTTCGGGTAGTGGTGTAGGTGGACTCTACTGAGGGTTTGGTTCAAGTTTCAGCAGATCCCACCTAATCGAGTCATACTTTTCATCAATTTCAGTAAAGAGTTGGTAAAGTCTCTGTGCTTGTTGGATTTGGTTGAAGACAGCGATGTTCTCGGGGCATTTAATTGGATTTGGCTGTTTTCGATCAATTGCCATCCAAATAGCCTGAATTTTGTTTTAGAATTCCTTTAGGATATCGAGGCTTTGCTTTAAGGTGTTCGCCTTTCTATGTAAATCTAACTGGAGAGGATCGGTGCAACTGTCGTATGTCGTGGTAAGGCCGTCCCAAAGTGATTTCGCCATCGGGTATTGTAGAACATTATTTATTAAGCTTACATCTAAAATTTGTATGATCCATGTGAACACGTTCTGATCAATTTCTTCCCGTTGATCGTACGAGGAATCTGTGACTTCTGGTTCCGGTGGAATTCCGGTGATGTGCGAGCGGTAGCACCATCCTTCGATCGCAATCTTCATCAATCGAGCCCATACCGGGTAATTTTCGTTATTTAGTTTGATACTAATTGAGAGATTTTCTGAATTGGTCATTGTTGGTTGGTGCATGTTGTTTCGCAACAGGTTTGCGATTTGAAGGCTAAGTTCTTGTTGGTTTCTGATTGGGTTTCGGTTTTTGGATCTATAGGGGTAGACATGCTTGAATGTTTTCAGGAGGTTCGGGAAAGGTATTAAGACGATGATGTGAAAAATGAGTTCCAAGGATTAACACTGCTTTGATACAATGTTAAAGCATGGAGAGTAGGAAAAGATTTCATTAAACTCATGTTTTCTAATGTATCAAAAAGCACAAGAGGTTGTGTATTTATTCTAATCATCCCTACAAGTCAGGGATTATACGAATCTGTTATAAAAGGAAAAGATAATCTATCCTAAAATATCGTATTTCCTGACAAATACTAATTGTGAGTTTGGTGAGGTATTGTATATCCGGAAGAATGAATTGATATTTTCCGTTTATGACTGTGACAATCACAATACCAAAAAAAATTCAGTATTAGTTGTCGTTCGATCGGTTACTAATATGATGAAAATCAGTCATTGGCTGGATTGTTACTAGAGGATAATATCTGAGAGAGCTATTGCGACTCGCACGATTGTTGAAGTTATTCAGATGAGGCGTTTCTTTGGTCTGCAAATTTATTATTAGAATTTTGATCTTTTGTTTTTGCATCTGATGAATGATTTTCAAGATTTTCTTCAACAAAGTGTTGGAATCTATGTTGTTAAGTTGGCTGATGCATTGCGCAACCCATATATTTAGGGGTGTTTACAAAAGATTTTGATTTTAATTAAAGAAGCTAAAATAGAAACGAAAGTTGTAAGAGTTGGGAGGGTTACAATAGAGATGATAAGACAAAAGGAATTTATGTGATTACAAATTATAGAGAAGAGGCATGGATTATTTGGAAATATATGTAAACTAAAATACCTTGACTTTGCCTCTCTTTCTATTATTTTAAGGAAAGAGTTTTTTGATTGAATTAACTTTGTACTTTTCTCTTTTTTTAAGTACATACTCTTAAAATAGTTAGAGAATTTTGAATCCAAAGTTATTGTCCTCATGAAAGAATTAGATTTGTTCTTGTTTAAATTCAACGCAACTGGCACAAAATAAAGGAAAAACTTTTGGTAAAAATAGAAGAAAAGGGGAAGATCTGAAAAAATATATGGTTAACAAGAGCAACCACGGGCGACGGGCTCAAGTTGCCGCCTCAAGTTCTTCCTTGTCCACAGATGCTTTCACGCTGCAACGAAGACTACATAAATTGTTTTGAAAGGGGGTTCTTATTGAGCTAAGGAGAAAAAATTTCAGCGGAAAATTTTTGTAATTTTGTCCAAATTTTTGGGTACAACGGTAATTAACATCAACTCTTGATAAAATTCATGTCAATTTCTTAACTGAACCATGTGCCCAAAGCTCGCTCACGTGCCATACGTGTACTTTACATGTGTGGTCTCGTTTCGATCAATTACTTGATATTTTCAATAATATCCTTTAAACCTGGCATTTGTGTGTGACCCTCTAGGTTCATTATTCAGTTAGAAGATACCCTAATTAATTAATACACTTATCAATTAATTAGCTCAAATATCACAGGATCTTATTTTAGCAACAGGTGTGTGCCCCCTACCTGAGTAACAAATTAAACCAGAAGAACCTTTCAGTCAATGACATATATGAGATACGATCCTCGGACTATCCTATCTCTCAATTAAGACCTAGGGCATGAGAATAATGAGAGTCCCGAAAATCTTAATCTTAAAGATAAGTTCATTTCATATCCATTTGATCTCAATCCAAGAAATTCTTTTCTTGATATCTTTACCCACTACTTCGGCAGGGATTTTAAGATGACATATGAACGACTTATACAATAAGATATCTTCTTGCCTTAAGCAAGTGTAAGCACTTTGTTAATTGTCACATGACTCCATTTACCACTTTTGTAACCCTAGCATAAGTCATAATTCAGGTGTCTTGAGTGACACCCTTTTAGACCTATATATATGATTACCTAGTTTGCTCACATAAGCCATCAATGGAATCTCAAGTTGTAACGCCCCGGTTTTTCCATTCAATCATTATGTGATATTATATGTTACTTTGTAATTTTCATAACATTATATGCATTATGTTTACATAAACTTATGTGAAATAAACATTAACATGGAATTTACGTGAATTAAATTATAACGTGTCTAATTGCTTATATATGACCTTACTTGATCTATTTTTATAATGTGAACTTAATTGCATAACATGAAATGGCTTTAATTGATCATTTGCTATGAAATGAGACTTGATTGCATTAATTCAAATATTAGAGGACTTAGGTGCAAAATGAGATGACTCATGCATATAATTGCAAGACTTTTTGGCATATACATTCATCTCTCCCACATTCCATTCATTTCATGATATTTCATCCAAATCTCACACATACACACATTAAAAATCGGTCCATCACACCAAGGAAGGAAGGAAGAGATTTTATCATAATTCAAGCTAGAATTCAAGTAGGAGATTTGCATAAGTGGAGCGTCTCATAATTTCATCCTTTCTTTCTTTCATATCAAGGTAAAATGAGTGATTAATGAAACTCTTGAGATTTATGTGAGTAGGGTTTGATGCTTATGGTATGAATTCTTGTGTGTATGTAATTAGAAGCATGCTTAGGACCTTTATACTTGAAAGTTTTGCTTAAAATCTTGAGTTATATGGAAGTTGGAGTCATAAAATTTTATGGGGCTTGAATGATCATTCTTGATGATCTAAGTATGTTTCCTTGGATTAAATGTTACCTAAATGATGTCTCCAAGTTATATGCATGATATATGATTGTTTTGGAGCATTTTGGTTGAGTTTGCTTTGGGTTTTGATCCCTTTTCTTCCCTCCACGAAGCAACCCCTATTTTGCCCCCTTTTTCAGCCCTGGAAGGGTACCCAGGCGGGTATTTTTTGTACATAAAAAGTACCCGGGCGGGTACTTTTGTGCCGAAAAGCTTCTGGACAGCTTTACCCGGTTGGGAAACTTTTCCCTTTAATTTTACCCGGCCGGGTACTCTATCATCCGAACTTTGATTGACCTGATTTTTAGACCCATCAAAACCTGTTGAAGTGTAGAACAACCTCCAATTGGAATCAACTCAATATCTTTTCCCATTTGTGAGATATTATCAATTCTTTTTGGTGTCGCCACTTTACCAACAAACTGCTTTCAACCAACTTCAAGCTTATGCCATTTTCTGCTCGCTTTGAACTAAAAAACGAGCCATATATCATCGGAAAGGTCTTTGTGTGTAGTTTCATTCCCAATAAACAAAACTCAATTCTCACTTCTAAAATTAAAGATATTCCAGTTTTCCCTCAGCATGTACGTTTCCTAAAATTGTCCGTTTTACCAAAATTCACCAAAACCTCTCTTATCGCATCTCTTTCACTCTCTTGGCTCCCATATGTGAATTATATGATATATATATATACTTGTTTAATTGATAATCATGCTCCTACTTGACATTTCCTTAAGTGTTATTGAATGACTTATTGATCATGACTTTGTCGTGCGTCGTAAATGGTTCATACGAGTCATGTCTCACGAACACTTGTCCTTTTTACACAGATTGTCTTCCCGTTGACGAGGAGCAAGCTTTATAGTTGTATCCTTGTTAATTGTCGTCACAGGTGAGGTTTAATTACTAGATATATGGAACTCGTACGACCCCTACATGATGTTTTCGGTTAAAATGTATATATATATATATATCTTTCTCAAAACCTTTGTCAATCGCAAATGATTTATCGTGACATATTGAACTTATTGTGATTGATTGATTGATTGATTGGGTAAGTAAAGCATGTTCACTTTGGGCCCGAGGGTAGAGTATTGAGTAATCCGGGGAGGCATCCGGCCGACGGTGATCTCTTGCACTATCCTCACCTATTGTTGGGGTCACCCTTGAATCCACCAGGAGGTTTGGTGGAGGAAGGAGCCCGCCCGGCATAGGGACTCATGAACCCTATGCCCAGATTGATTGGGTGGTGGGGCCTTGCAATCCCACCATCAACCGGAGGAAGAAGGGTTCATGAAACTGTTAATTATGCACTGTAACAACTTGCATGATAACTATTGAATTGAAACCTAAATATTGATTGTTCACTATTGGTGTAAGGTTGGAGAATTGCTCTCACTCGCCGGGCCACTAATTGAAGTGAATTGTAATTGATTGTAATGTTAAATTGGATAGTTGTAGTTTCGGGCGAGATCTATTCTAATATTGAACTTATATTGTTTCTTTTATAAAACTTTACCCGAGACTATAACTTGCATGATATGTGCGCTAATACTTATTTAAACCCGTCTTTCATAGACTGACACCTCACATTTTCAGGTTGCAGGGTTCGTGCTAGGCGGGATAGAGTCTTTCATGTTGGGTCTAGCACGTGTCTTTCTCATTTTCTTGTACATTATTGATGCATATATAGATTGTTATAGCTTTTGGTACTTTTGTATGTTATGTTTTGGTTTTGGAAGGTTGAATTGTATACATAAGTAATGAAGTTGAACTTGAAGGGTGATAATGAAATGCATGTAACTTATCCTTCCGTTTTATTATTTGTGCATGTTGGTATTAAATGAGGGTTAGTCCCACCTAGCTAGTGGTTTCTTTTCTTTTGTCACCCGTTCGCTATAGTTTTGGTTCATGTACGGATTATCCATTTCGTATGTGGACCAAGCTATAGTGCGGGGGTGTGGCATCTCGGCGTTCCGGGTGCTACACAAGTCAAAGGATTAATTACTCACGATATTAACCTGTGAGATGTTCCTAATTTTGAAAATTTCTCTTCTAGAAGTAGAAACTTCCTTTTCCATTTAGGAATCTTCGCACGCGGGACACGTCAATGCACTCATTCTCATAATGAGCAACCTCCAATATTGCGTACGTAACAACTATGCACTTTACACCCCATGAAACAGGATGATCCATTTTAAGAATGCAATTCTATGAGCAGGTCTCAATCGAGCCTAATTGACACTTTTACTATTCATTAGGCCCATCAACTTAGAGTAGTTCTAAGGCTTGAGTTAGGGCTTGTTTCATGTGTCATTTATGTACTGACAAAGCCCCTAACCGCCTGATGGATTAGGGTAGTTCTAATGCATACACACGTAATAGGAAACGTACAATTGCACACAAAAGAAGTGTTTGCTCGTGATAATAATTATATGTGTATTATTCAAAGATTGTTTGTGATACAAGAAAAACGCCAAAGCGGATTTTGTCGAACCGGATTTCTAGGTCACTATTTTTAACAAATCAATTCACCATGGCATAAGAATTAGACTGCAACTGGATCGGGCTTATCCTCGGAGTATACAAAAAATTGAGAATATCCTTTAGGATTTGACTTCTGAACCATAATCGACCGGATGAAAATTAATGGTGATGCAATCTTTCGTAAGGTTGGTCATTCGATCCCAAGGCTTGGATTGAATAACAGAATATCCACCGAATTCGGGGGCTCATCCGAACAACATATCTTGTATATCCCTAACTTTTGCCTAAGAGATCTACCAGAAAATGGCTCAAGGGTCTTTAGTCAAAATGTCTTGGGGCTCGGAATCTCCCCCTCCGACTTCTTCCTCCTCATTCTCTGTAGCACCCCGAGCGATGGGCGCCATATCTCCTTCACCATGGCTCGACACGTGTAACGAAATAAGGACTCCGCACACGCATCAAACCACGAATAACGAGAGACAAACAAAATCTACACCCTAGGCTAGGCGGTCTAGACCCCAAATCAGAGAACTCATAACGAATTCAAAACAATAGTGGAAGCAGCAGGATCCAAAATACAAGCATACATAAGTACCATATACAAGTTCCAAATAAACTGATTATACAAGTCATACCTACACGAGCCAAAATTTATACATAACATGATCTTCAAGTCAAAACATGATCAAATACATAAGTTTCAAATGCTCAAGCGTACGAAATAAAATACAAGTTATGCATGAGACACAAACTACAAGACTTCAAGACCCAAAAGCAAAGACCGCCGCCTAGCACGAGCCACGCCAAAACCTGCAACTCAAAGACAAGGGGGAGAAAGAGAGAAACCACGAGGGTCAGTCCTAGAGACTGGTGAGGGGGCTAACACACACACCAGTATAGAGCAAAGCACGTATCAAGATGGTAACAAGCTATGAACTGGGGATGGTTTTTACATGCCAAAACGTTTCCCCGTGATAATATATATATATATATTTGAAACAAGTTAAGGCCCCGAAGGCTAAAATAACTAATTTGAAATACTTAAAAATCCATTCCCGTTTTATAGATTTCAGGACAAAACAAGACAAGACAAACTACCCGGCGAGTACGGGTTTCCTCTAAACTCCTCATGTCAAGACAAGTGCAAGTCATATCAAAACAAACCTACCTTAAGCTCCAGTGATGGAAGGGTTGTGCAGACCCTAACCATCCCTGCAAACGTGTATGTAAGGGTCATGAGTTTCGCGACACTCACGCCCAAGGACTCCATCCCCCACCAACCTCCTAGTAGATTTCGGGTTCGTCCTAAGTTGGAGATCATAAACGAGAGGTTTGTCTGGCGACCCCTTGGCTGACCCAGATGCTCTGTCCCACAATCTCCAGGACCCAACATATCATGTACAAATTCGTGTCTTAGTGACCTATCTTTTAAGGTCATAACTCGCTACAAGTTCAAAATGTACTTCAAAGCTTTTCAAAACAAAACAAAACATAGTGTATATACGTATAAAAGCGTTTTCAAAGTCTTTAATAAGCGGGACAAACCTTCAAAATACATATCAAACACGTATCTATCATATCATATACATATATCACATGCAGGCTTCAAAACACATAGGGGTTTTAGGTCAAGATAACTAGAAAGAATAAAACCTCACCTTCAAGACGTAACTGAAGCAAAAGGAGGCAAACGGACTCATATGGACCACCACGTCACCAACGAGATGATCCCCTGAACAAGACAAGAAGCAAGAGACAAACTCAAAATGCAACAATTAGACGCTCGGCATATACGAATGAATGCAAATGATGCAAGTGAAATGTAACAACGTAGCATTCATGTCATACCAAGGCATATCATATATATCAAGTCATAGCGAGCATATTTCATGTCAAATGAAGCCATAATTCACATACATGGTGCATAACACTTTATGTAACATGTTACTAATGCATACGTATCATAAAAGAGCAAGGAGATATCACATACATCAAATAGACAAGGCATAACTTCATACATGCACGTAAGAAAGCGTTTAAAGGACATCTTGACATATAGTGTATATAAGAGCATCGAATTCACATAATAAATTCTTATCAAAGCATATAACAGATAATACAACAAGTTAGCAAGTTATATGAAAACGAGGCAATTAGAGCAAGAAATGATCAACGAATCAAGTAGGATAAGCATGAAGGTCAATTAACGTACACATGCACATAATTCAAGTTATAAACACATAACGAAGGCCACAACACGTCAAATAACAAGTAGACAACAAAGCTAAAACATAAACAAAGCAAGTAAGGCCGAGTAAGAAACACACGAAGTAAGAAAAAGGCACACAAGGGCTGCCACAAGGTCGTGGCCGCACTGCATCTTTAGCAACAAACTGCCACCCCGTCACGGCCGCACAAGAAGGCGTCGCGGCTGCGAGGCTGCTCCAGGGATCTTCACTGTGATGTGGTCGTGGCAGTGCAGCCAAACATCGCAGCCACGAAATTTCTCCAGGCCTGAATCTGCTGCCTTGGCACGGCCATGATAAAAAACAAGCATGGCGCGATCGTACCTGTGCAAAAACGAGCAAAACAGGGGAAAAAGACTGGGGAAGGGATGAGGCATCAAGGCAATAACAAAGAATAATAATAACATACTAAAAACTCCATAAATCATGCAAGAAACCGCAGCAAATTCAGAGGTAAGAGCAAGGAGGCATGAAAGTTCATATTCTTCAAGTTTTCATGAAAGTTTTGCAATGGTGGATCAATTTGCAGCCATATATCATGAAATCTAGCTCCATAAAAACATCAAGGAAGTCATGTAGATCAAGTATTCAGCTCCAATTCAAGATATAACTCAAAGAATTACATGAATTCATTAAATTCTCACATAAACTTAACTGTTCATTCTCTAATCCATTACATGCTCAAATGTCCATGAAATCATACAAATCTTGAGTTAAAAAGCACAAATGAATGGACATCAAGAAAACATGCTTACCTCTTGAATCAGAGAAGAAACGATGAAGAAACGGGCTCAAAACCCCCACGAGTGAACAGTACCGAAATCCCCTTTCTTCTCTCCTCTTGGTCTCAGTTCACTGCCCTTTTTCCCTTCCTCTTGGCTGAGTTAGAGAACGAGAGGGTAAAGGTTGTTAACGGGTTTACTCATGGTTAATTAGGCTTAAGAATCAAGGCATTTGGTCAAGAAATGAGTGAGTTATGGCTAAAACCGTAAAAGGTCGCAAACACGCGTGAAGCTCACGGTACGGGCAACATTCGGGGGTCCAAACGGGCTTAGAAAAATACAAATCTAGGTTCCAAAGCTTCCAAATTTTGTTACAAGTCCAACACCTCTTCCGGAATTGGAATCTGAATTCCCGAGCTCAAGTTACACCTTCCGGAACCCAAGGATCGCTAAACTAGTTAGGCCCTTGAGTCCCTGAACAAATAAAATGGTTCATGAACCGTATCAAACGAACTCAAAAAAATGAAACGAGCAAATAAACAAGTTCATAAAACATATATTTCATGCATAGCAAATAATTACAAAAATTGGAAATCAATTACGAGCACATACGGGTCAAATACCGGAGCAGACTAGCAAATAAGTTCAAAAGTCATATAAAACACTTAGCAATTAAATCATATAAATTCAAATAAGCACTTAAACAATTTAATAAACATATAAGAGCATAGTTAAATAATTTAAACGTGCAGTTAGCACTCTCATTACGGCGTACCTATACGGCCGAACAGTCAGGGTGTTACATTCTCTATCCGACCTGAAATTGATGGCACCCCTCCTCGAGGCTCCTCATGCTTGACAACTTCTTCCAATTCCTCTACCGGTGGCTGATCAGACACCTCCATGATATCAATGTGTTCATTGGCCATTTCGTGCTTAGAGGATGAGGTCGCGGTACTACTGGAATCACTCTCTGAACTTGAATTTGAGTCAGTCTCTGAATTAGAGCCTGAACTCGATCCCCCGGTACTTAAGGGTTCCAAAGATTCATTCACCATTGCCCGACCTTCAGGCTCGGTCTCTTCTCAATTTATATACATCCCCACATAGAGAATATCTTGTTCCCCGATAAACTCGAATGGGATAGTGTTGGAAAACACAAATTAAAAGTAGTGGAAATTTAAAAAAATTTCCAAAGGGACCGTTTACTTGCAATGTTTGTCTTAAAACTTTCAAGTAGGATTTAAAGAAATTTTACAATTATTAAAACTTGCTTGTGATATTTGATTTATTGATCAAACACCCTTCAAGCGGATTATCTCGAATGTTCTTCTTGAAAGCCCAAAGTAGGAATCCTCTAAAGCGTATCCACACCAGTCATAGATTTTAGAGTTTTTGTGTGAAAACTTCTTTTGATTTTATTTCAAAATAATTAATTCTTTAAAAATATTGTTCTAAACCTTAAAAGAAGCCCGAAACCCTTATTTATAAGGTTGAGTGGTTCGAACCCCATAAAACTTTCATAAGCCTAGTGGGTTTTTAATTGTTGCTTAATAACTTACTAATTAAGCAATGTCCTTAATTAAATAAGATCTTATCTTATTAGAAGATATTTCAAGAAACCTTATCCTAAACCTTTCAGGACTTATCTATTTAATTTCAATTAACTTAAAATCAAATAAATAGCTTATTTAATAAATATTAATTCTTGATTAAATATTTATTGGGTTAATTATTTTGGATTGAACTAAACAATTAATTCCAAATTAATTAAAAGTCCAAAATTAATTAGACAAGGTTTAATTAATCAAGTAATCACACGTGTGGCTTAAAGCCACACATGTCATTTACATGACATGGGGCCCATGCACGTGTGGCCCCATTTGGTCAACTATTTGACCATTTCTATGTTAATCCGATCAACCTTCTATCAAAACTCTCGTGACCTGGTATTTGTGTTGTCCTTTTTAGTTTATTATTCGATTAGTAGTGACCCTAATTAATTAATACTCTTATTCAATTGATTAGTCCACAAATCAAATTACCATAATCTAGCAATGTGTGTGTGACCCCTTACCGAATAACGAAATGAATCGAAGAACCTTTCAGTCAATGACCAATAGTGAAATACGATCCTCCTACCATCCTATCTCTCAATCAAGATCTAGGACATGGTAATATTCATACAGCCCTAGTAATCTTGATCTTTAAAGTTAAATTCATTTCATATTCATTTAGATCTCAATCCAAGAAAATTTCATTTTCTTGATGTCTTAATTTTTTCCACCTTGGCCAAGGGTTTAAATAGATGGATTGCGAACAACTTAATCAAAAAGAGACCATCTTGTTCCTAGCAAGTGCAGGTTCTTTATTGATTCCAATATTTCTCCATATGCCACTTGTATAATCCCAACATAGACCGAAATTTAATTGTCTAAAGGCGACATCCTTTTAGTCTATATCAAATAGCTCATATGAGACAACGTAAAATCCCAATTCTAAGAATTATTAATCACGTCATTGACCTGTGAGATATTTTCTAATATGGCAGTTTTGAAAACGTCATTTTCTATTGAGGAATCTTCTAACGCGGGACACCTCAGTGAACTTGTTCTTTTAACAAGCACCCTTGTGTATTGTAGACGCATCAACTTATACACATTACACCTCCAGGAATTTTGGATGATCCTTTTCAAGGACACAATTACACAAGCAAGTCTCAATAGAGTCAAAGTCGAAACTCCCACTGTCAGTCGGACTCATTGACTTAGAGTAATTTCTAATCACAACTTACGTTAAAGACTTGTTTCATATGTCATTCCTATAATGGTAAAGTCTTTAACAACTTGATAAATTAGGGAGTTCAAAACATGTATAGATAATCAAACCTAAACAAGACATCAAAAGATACATAAAGAAGTGATTGCCTATGAACAAAATCATTGCGTTTATTATTCAAAGAATTTTTGTGATTTTATAAGAAAGCAGTAAAGCAAACTATTTACAATATCAGCGTAAGGGCACTATTCCTAAAAAATAGAGGTTTTTGAGAAATTAGGAAGCTAGGTGTTACGGGTCGATATGGGGATCTCATTCCTTGAAGCTATTAATCGATATACAAAATCCTAATGAATATAAAAAGCTGAGTCAGAGAATACAAAGAAGGAAAAAGTCGATGAAACGAAAGCTCGACCGAACTTAGCTCTCTGCTGACTTCCTCGACCTACTACTCGAATGCCTCTAGGATGCTCTTCTCTCTTTAAAGTATAAAGTAGAAAAAATGGATTTACTAAACCCCCTATTTACAAAAGATGAAAAGGCGAGAATCGAAAAGGTGAAATGACGCAATGATTGCAGTTCGGCCCTCCTCAAAAGTAAAAAAGATGCCACCACGTCAGCCTTAGATGGCCACATTTTGGGGGGCTAATGATATGGCAGGACCCCACTCACTGACGTAGTTTAATTTTCAACAGAGCGGTAGATCCCAGATCTTCCCTCGACCTGCACCTTCTTCGATCCTATGGTCGAGAGGGCCACCCATATTAACCCAAGACGGAGAAGCCCTCTATCGACCTACAGCTCGGGTAAAGGCACTTGATGATTCTCTCCGACCTTCCCTCAATCTCGAGATGCCACGTGGCTATTGAGGATTCATAAAAGAAGTGGCCGACTAAGCATTAAACGCACCAATCTAGTTGGGAAACAAAAAACTTGAGCAACGCCCATGGTGGCCACCACCCCAACTACTGCTAAGGGTATAAATACCCCATATTTACTCTGGTAGATAAGCAATCATAAATACATATTTACTGCACTCATACTCAACCCTTTCACTCGATGTCAAGGCTTGATCGCTGACTTGAGCGAGGGAGTTTCAACCCTGTAAAAACCCCTCCTATTTCGAGTTAGTCTCTAGCTTACATTTGTTAGGAATAGTGCCCTTAAAGCAGCTTTTGGCTTTAATAGTTCCTTTTAATATCACAAACAGTCTTTGAATAATAAACGAGATGATTTTGTTCATAGGCATTCACTTCTTTATGTGCTTATTTATGTCTATTTAGGTTGATTGTGTTTTTGCATGTATTGAACTCCCCTAATCCGATGAGGCTGTTAAGAACTTTGTTGTTATGGGAACGACACATGAAACAAGTTCTTAACTCCATAGGCGAGGATTACAAACTTCTCCAAGTCGAGAGTCCAACAGACAGTGGGAGTGTTGACCTTGACTCTGCTAAGACTTGCTTATGTGATTATGTCCTTTTGAAGGATTACTCAGTTTCATGGAGTGATAAGTGCATACGATGATGCGTTCATAATACATGAGGGTGATTGTTACTAGAACTTCATCACTGAGATGTCCCGCGTGAGAACATTCCTAAATGGGAAAGGAAGTCTCGTAGAAACTTCCAGATTAGGAAATATCTCACAGGTCAATAACGTGATTCATTAATCCTTAGACTTGAGATTCTGTAATGTCTCATATGAGCTAACTCTGTAATCTTTGATATAGGCTCAAAAGGGTGTCGCCATATACACACCTGAACCACGCCCTATGTTGGGATTACACAAGTGGCATATGTAAAATTAGTAGAATCGACAAAGGACCTACACTTGTTGCAAGAACAAGAATGATCTCTTACTGATTGAGTTGTTCGTAGTCCATTAAACTTAAACCCTTGGCCAAGGTGGATAAAAGATCAAGACATCAAGAAAATGGGGTTTTCTTGGATTGAGGTCTAAATGGATATGAAACGAACTTAACTTTAAAGATCAAGAATATTTGGGCTCTAAGAATATTCCCATGCCTTAGTTCTTGATTGAGAGATGGAGATGTAGGAGGATCGTATTTCACTGTATGTTATTGACTGAAAGGTTCTTCGATTTATTTCGTTATTCGGCTAGGGGTCACACATCTATTGCTAGATTACGATAGTGTGATCTGTGAAGTGATTGATTAATTAGTGAATTAATTAATTACTGTCACTGCTAACCGAATAATGAACTTAAAGGGTCACACACAAATGCCAGGACACGAGGGTTATGGTAGGATGTTAATATGATTAACGTAGGATCAAATTGTTGATCGAAATAGAGAAAGTAACACTTGGGCATTGCGACGTGTCAAAAGAACGTGACTGCCACGTGTCACACGAAGCCACTGCGTGGCTGCCACGTGTCATGCACACGTGGCACGTACGTGTCTCCAAGCTTGTAATTTTATTACACGTGAATTCTTTTCTAGAATTAATTAATTAATTTAAGTCTTTTAATTAATTTTGAATTAATTGTTAAGATTTTATTTCTCAAGTTTAACCCAATAAATAATTAATTGATAATTAATTAATTTATTGAATCTTGACTTTTGTCTTTAGGAAAGTTGAAAAGTCTAACTTCCTATTGTAGGGGAGAGAAAGTTGATTCTTGCAAGACTTGGAGAACAAGTTGGGAACATATTTTTTCCAATTAAATTAAATAATTAAATTAGTTAATTAGTGAGCAAGAAAACAAAACCCACTAGGTTTATGAAACCCTAGGGTTCGAACTCACCCTGTATAAATACAAGGGTTGGGGCCTCTCTTATTCTTTAGACCAACACTCACGAAGTGTTAGGTTTTTTAGAAAAATAAAAGAAAAGTTTTCAAAGCAAAACCCTAGCCATTAACACAAGCTATAGAACTAGCATTCTTAGTTGCTTGATCGTATTCTAGGACTGGTGTAGATACGCTTTGGAGGCCTTCTACTTTGGAGTCTAATTCGAAGGACCGTTCGAAGGACTTTCCGCTTGAAGGGTGTTTGTTAGGCGGTAACAAAATCACAAGAAACCTTCAATTAAAGTGAGTTTCTTGTTATTCCTAATGTTATAGTATGAAAATTGCAAGACAACGATTAAACTTGCGGAAAATTTTTAAACTTCCGCTGCTCAACTCTTTCGTGTTTTCAAACAAGTGGTATCAGAGCCACCTTGCAACGTTCGTATTGTATCTTTACTGCTTTCTGAATTTTGATGAAAGTTCTTGAATTTAAGTTTATATTGTGTATTCATGGTTTTTGTTTGAAATACGAAATTGTCGAATCCAAACTGTTTCTTGAAAATTTTGCGAAAATTATTTCCCAAATAAATCTGGTTTTAACTTAGATTGATTTGAACTATTTTAATTCAAAAACTGAATTTGGAATTTGCTGAAATTGTAAAACGAGAATACGGGACGGGGCATAGCCGTGCGCTTCTTAGCGCGTTTCGCGCATGGGACGGCTCATGTCTGCCCGCCTAGCAACGCCCGGCAGCGCGCGGGCCGCGTAGGGTTGTGCACTGCTATGCGGCGCTGCTAGGCCGACCGCGGGGCCATGTGCACGGTGACCGCCTGGTCGATCGCGCCTTGTCCTTACGGGCAGTCCCGCGCGCCTCGTGCAGGTCGTTCCGGGCTCGATTTTGTTTCGTGTTTCAGGCTTTGAAAAATCCCATTTTGTGAAATCTGATTTTATTTTAAAATTTTGATTTTAATTTCACAAAATTATTTATTTGAAATAATTATAAATTTTGGGATTTTTATGAATTAAAGTCAGTTCTAATTTTTCGAGAAAATAATAAATATCATTTTGAATGATTTTTTAGACAAAAATTTAATTTTGAATTAATTGTTGTTTTGTCAAGATCCGGTGATTCAATTTTGAATAAATTCCTTAATAATGAACTAATATTCAAATTACTTAAGTTAGTTGTAACTTGAAGTTAAGGGAATTTTAAATTTAGTTGGTAAATTTAAATTCAAGCGGAAGCATGCTAGTTTAGGTGATCATGGGTTAGTCTTATGTATGGTTTTAGATTCGGCACATGGATGATTTCAATTGGGGTCGGAGCCCCATAGTTGCACGTTTTTCAATTGGGGTTGGAGCCCTACTTATGTGCGTACTGTTATGTGTTTATTATGTGGCTTTCCTTATTATTGTTTTTGGGCCGCGGTATGCCCCGTGTACTTGTCTATGGTCAATATGAAAATTGAACCATATTACTTTATGTAAAGAGAGTAGAACTTAGGAAGTGAGGTTTTCATTTCCATTTTGGAGATAAGCACCCATGGAATAAAAAGAATCCACAAGGAGCAATTGAAGAACGGTGGCCATAAGAAGATCCCTTAAAATGTTTAGGAGGGTTTCTATTAATGTAATAGATAGGGCGTTTTATCCATTAAATTCTGTACCCTTATGTGATATGAATTGTCATATGTGGCATGAATGTTAGAACTAGTGATTTTGGAGTGGCTCCCAAATTCACATATAAGATAGGATACCCATGATCATCACATAATTAGTATCATGCTAGGACATGTTATCTGCTAATTGCTTCTGTGATGCACTTTATGTGAAACTGCATTAACAAGACAATTATAATTTGGATAACATTATATGTTGGTGAGATCATTCAAAAATCCCATTTAAATATTGAGGAAAATTCAAATAAATAGGTATTTTATCACGGTACTAAAATTCCTAGCATTCCATCAATAGGATTTAGGACTTAATAAGTGAAATTAATTGTTGTCTCATGAGTCGTGGGGTAATTAGTGTAGCTTATTAACTCTTAGTTTCCTGATTAATTATTTTAAATAATTAATATTTCTTGACCATTTTAGAATGGGCCATGTCTTACGAGTCGTGGGTTATTCCGGACTAAGTTTGGTTGAGATCTTATGATTGATGGGTCCTGCTCAACACTAAAGTAGATATGGATGTCTCATGAGTCGTGGGTCCATGATTGAAAGATTACTGATGCAAAAATATTACTAGGAATTCCATGGGGATAGAATTGGCAATTCGTACCTACATAAAGTTTCTTAGACCTCTGGATGTCTCACGAGCCGTGTGTCCGAAACTAAGAATGCTTGGGATCCTAGTACCCTTTGAGAAAATAAGTTTCTTCTAAAGTCGTTGGGATTTCTAGACTTTCTAAAAACAGTGGGAGAACATATTTCTAAAGACCTTGATAATATGTAATCGTTATTATTCAGCATGCTCATGATTTCTCTGTTTTTCCATTTAGGTTGTAGTTCTGTGATTCTCTACAATTGAAATGGCAACCAAAAACCCTTTGGTATCCATCCTCGAATCAAATAAGTTGACGGGGCCCAATTACTCTGATTGGCTTTGGAATCTAAAGATCGTTTTAGATTCTGAAAAGAGAAGATATGTTCTCTTCGAGGGAGAGCCTGTCGCTGAAGGCGAGCCTCCGACTCGGGCCAAAAGGGACGCAATTGCGAAATGGTCTGAAGATAATCTTCAAGCTCGTTGCCTCATGTTGGCCACCATGTCCCCGGACTTGCAGAGGCAACACGAGTCAATGGACAACACTTGGGAGATTTATGACCATCTCGAGCAATTGTACGGCTCCAAAGAGCGTGTTCTAAGGTACAACACCTCTAAGGAGCTTTTTCATCTCAGAATGAAAGAAGGTACAAGTGTCCATGAGCACGGTCTCAAGTTTCTTGCTTTGAATGAGAAACTGACCTCCATGGAAATGCCACTGAGTGAAGAACTCGCTGTGGATTTGTTGCTCGCATCGTTTCCACCATCATTCAATCCTTTCGTGCTAAACTTCAACATGAATCATCCTTATGCTACTGTAGCTGAGTTGATTAGTCAGCTTGTGACTGCTGAAGACACGATCAAGAAGGATCACAAAGTAATGATGGTCACTTCCTCTTCTTGGCCTTCTAAAGGCAAAGGGAAGAAAGTTCTCAAGAAGAAGGGATCTCTTAAACCCGATGGAGGGGTTAAAAAGACAAAGGCCAGGAAGAAAAAGGATAAGACAGAGGACGTTTGCCACCATTGTGGCAAGAAAAGGCATTGGAAGAGGAACTGCCAAGAGTATAAGGATACTCTAAAGAAAGGTGCGTTTATTGTTGAAGTAAATCTATCTATTGATTATAATTCTTGGGCACTTGATACGGTTATGGAGCTCATATCTGTAATGATGTACAGATGCTAAATGAGGTCCGGTAGCTTGAAGAAGGAGAATGTGTCTTGAAGGTTGGGAATGGATCAAGCGTTCAAGCCCAACCCATTGGGACGTGTAGATTAGATTTAGGTGTCTTTACTTTAGATTTGAACAAAGTCCTTTATGTACCTTCTATTATTCGTAATATTATTTCCATTCCAATACTTGATTGTGAAGGTTATGAGACTTTTTCTAGAAATGGAAACTTTTATCTTAAGAAGAATAAAACTTCCGTTTTGCTTGGTACATTATCTAATGGACTTTATACAACTAAAGACACTAATATTTTGAATATACAACAATTAAACAAACGCAAAAGAGATGCCAAGATCTTGGATTCTTTATGGCATGCACGTTTAGGACACATTTCCAAGGATAGGATTGCTAAGTTAACTAATTTAGGATCATTCTATGATAATGAACTTAAAGAGTTAACTTATTGTGAATCATGTCTTAAAGGAAAGATGGCCAAAACTCCCTTTATTGGTAAAGTGGAACGTGCCACTAGAGTATTGGATTTAATCCATACTGATGTTTGTGGACCACTTAGTGTAAGCATGAGAAACAACCATCAGTATTTCATAACCTTCATAGATGACTTTAGTCATTTTGGTTATGTGTACTTAATGAAGTATAAATCCGAAGCCTTTGAGAAATTCTTGGAATTTCAGAAGGAGGTTGAGAACCAAACTGGTCACAAGATTAAGACACTTCGATCTGATCGAGGTGGTGAGTATCTAAGTGACGAATTCCTTAGTCATCTCAGAGATAATGGAATTATCTCTCAGTGGACTCCTCAGGGAACTCCTCAATTAAATGGAGTTTCAGAGAGAAGGAACAGGACCTTACTTGATATGGTTCGTTCCATGATGAGCTTCACTGAATTACCACCTTCATTCTGGGGTTATGTCTTAGAATCAGCAGTTAAGATTCTGAATCTTGTTCCCTCCAAATCTGTACCCAAAACCCCATTTGAGATGTGGTTTGGCAAAATCCCTAATTATTCTTACTTAAGAATTTCGGGTTGTCCTGCTTACGTGAAGAGGACAGTGGGAGATAAGCTTGAAGCTAGATCAAGCTTATGCAACTTCGTAGGTTATCCTAAAGAGTCAATAGGATATTATTTCTACGATCCTCTTGAACAAAAGGTCTTTGTGTCAAGAAATGCTACTTTTCTTGAGGACTCGTTCCTTAAAGAAAAGAAAGGCAAGATTGCAGAACTCGAAGAGGTTCGAGACCAAGGTCCCACGCCAAGTTTGGAGATTAACGTCCCTCAGCCAATCGCAGAGAGTGATACACGTGAAAATCCTCCTCCAGTAAGACGTTCTGAATGCATTCCTAGACAACCAGAGAAATGGTATGGTTTTCTCCACCAAACATCTCAAATGGATAATGGTCCATTAACTTATGAGGAGGCACTTCTAGATTCGGACTCTGAACAGTGGAAAGAAGCAATGAAATCCGAGATGGATTCCATGTACTCTAACCAAGTTTGGACCTTGGTTGATCCACCTGATGGAATCAGGCCTAAAGGGTGCAAATGGATATACAAGCGCAAGCTTGGAGTAGATGGAAGCGTGGAAGCCTTTAAAGAAAGATTAGTGGCTAAGGGTTTTACTCAAAGACCAGGTGTAGACTTTGATGAAACCTTCTCCCCGGTTGGAATGCAAAAATCCATTCGGATCTTGCTTGTCATTACAACATATTATGACTATGAGATATGGCAAATGGATATGAAAACTGCCTTTCTTAATGGAGATATTGACAAAGACATTTACATGGAGCAACCCATGGGTTTCACATTCTGTGGCAGTGAACAAAAGGTTTGTAAGCTCCAAAGATCAATCTACGGTTTGAAACAAGCTTCTAGAAATCGGAACATTCGATTTGATGAAACAGTCAAATCGTTTGGCTTTATTCAAAATCCAAATGAGTCCTGCGTGTACAAGAAAGAATTGGAAATCTCGGGTTCAATTTTTGATACTTTATGTAGATGACATCCTCCTCATTGGGAATGCGAAAGATGATATGAAAGTAACAAAGTCTTGGTTATCGAACCAATTTGAGATGAAGGATCTTGGTGATGCATCCTACATTCTCGGAATAAAGATCTATCGGGATAGATCTAAGAGATTGTTAGGATTATCACAGTCGGTTTACTTAGACAAAATACTAAAGAGGTTTAGTATGGAAGATTCCAAACGTGGGAAACTTCCAATGGGCCCGGGAACAGTTCTTTCGAAGAAGCTGTGTCCCAAGACTGAACTTGAAAAGTCCAGAATGTCCAAAATTCCTTATGCATCAGCTATAGGAAGCATAATGTATGCGATGCTATGTACTCGACCGGATGTGGCTTATGTAATTAGTGTGACTAGCCGATTTCAATCTGACCCTGGTGAAGGTCATTGGACTGCTGTAAAAAACATCCTTAAGTACTTATGAAGAACTAAGGATTTATTCCTAGTTTACGGAGGCCAGCAAGATCTTGTCATTAGAGGATACTGTGATGCAAGCTCAGGATACATATTCTGCCTGAACGGCGGAGCAGTGAGTTGGAAAAGTTCCAAGCAAGCGACCACTGTAGATTCGACAACTGAGACCGAATACTTAGCTGCAAACGATGCTGCTAAGGAAGGTGTTTGGGTAAGAAACTTCATCCACGAGTTGGGTGTAGTTCCTAGCATTAAAGACCCCGTTACCGTGTTTTGTGACAACACCGGGGCGGTTGCTCAAGCAAGAGAACCAAGATCTCACCAAAGGACCAAGCACATTTTGAGGAAGTATCACTTAATTCGTGATATCATCAAGAGAGGAGATGTGCAAATTGAAAGGGTCACATCGACAGAGAACATGGCAGATCCACTTACTAAGGCCCTTAGTCAACAGGCTTTTGAAGGACATCTTCAGAAGATGGGTCTTAGATTAGCTTCTGAATGGCTTTGACGGGCAAGTGAGAGATTGCTAGGAATAGTTCCCTTAAAGCATCTTTTGGCTTTACCATTTCCTTTTATATCACAAATAGTCTTTGAATAACAAACGAGCTGATTTTGTTCATAGGTATTCACTTCTTTAAGTGCTTATTTATGTCTGTTTGGGTTGACTGTGTTTTTGCATGTATTGAACTCCCCTAATCCGATGAAGCCGTTAAGAACTTTGTTGTTATAGGAACGACACATGAAATAAGTTCTTAACTCCATAGGCGAGGATTAGAAACTTTTCCAAGTCGAGAGTCCGACAGACAGTGGGTGTGTCGACCTTGACTCTGTTGAGACTTGCTTATGTGATTATGTCCTTTTGAAGGATCACTAAGTTTCATGGAGTGATAAGTGCATACGATGATGCATTCATAATACATGAGGGTGATTGTTACTAGAACTTTATCACTGAGATGTCCCGCGTGAGAACATTCCTAAATGGGAAAAGAAGCCTCCTAGAAACTTCCAGATTAGGAAATATCTCACAGGTCAATAACGTGATTCATTAATCCTTAGACTTGAGATTCTGTAATGTCTCATACGAGCTAACTCTGTAATCTTTGATATAGGCTCAAAAGGGTGTCGCCATATAGACACCTGAACCACGGCCTATGTTGGGATTACACAAGTGACATATGTCGAATTAGTATAATTGACAAAGGACCTACACTTGTTGCGAGAACAAGAATGATCTCTTACTGATTGAGTTATTCGTAGTCCATTAAACTTAAACCCTTGGCCAAGGTGGATAAAAGATCAAGAAAATGGGGTTTTCTTGGATTGAGGTCTAAATGGATATGAAACGAACTTAACTTTAAAGATCAAGAATATTTGGGCTCTAAGAATATTCCTATGCCTTAGTTCTTGATTGAGAGATGGAGATGTAGGAGGATCGTATTTCACTGTATGTTATTGACTGAAAGGTTCTTCGATTTATTTCGTTATTCGGCTAGGGGTCACACATCTATTGCTAGATTATGATAGTGTGATCTGTGAAGTGATTGATTAATTAGTGAATTAATTAATTACTGTCACTGCTAATCGAATAATGAACCTAAAGGGTCACACACAAATTCCAGGACACGATGGTTATGGTAGGATGTTAATATGATTAACATAGGATCAAATTGTTGATTGAAATGGAGAAAGTAACACGTGGGCATTGCCACGTGTCAAAAGCACGTGATTGCCACGTGTCACACGTAGCCACTGCGTGGCTGCCACGTGTTATACACATGTGGCATGTACGTGTCTCCAACCGTGTAATTTTATTACACGTGAATTCTTTTCTAGAATTAATTAATTAAATTATAATTAATTAATTTAAGTCTTTTAATTAATTTTGAATTAATTGTTAAGATTTTATTTCTCAAGCTTAACCCAATAAATAATTAATTGAGAATTAATTAATTTTTTGAATCTTGACTTTTAGCTTTAGGAAAGTTGAAAAGTCTAACTTCCTATTGTAGGAGAGAGAAAGTTGATTCTTGCAAGACTTGGAGAACAAGTTGGGAACTTATTTTCTCCAATTAAATTAAATAATAAAATTAGTTAATTAGTGAGCAAGAAAACAAAACCCACTAGGTTTATGAAACCCTAGGGTTCGAACTCACCCTGTATAAATACAAGGGTTGGGGCTTCTCTTATTCTTTAGACCAACACTCATGAAGTGTTAGGTTTTTGAGAAAAATAAAAGAAAAGTTTTCAAAGCAAAACCCTAGCCATTAACACAAGCTATAGAACTAGCATTCTTAGTTGCTTGATCATGTTCTAGGACTGGTGTGGATACGCTTTGGAGGCCTTCTACTTTGGAGTCTAATTCGAAGGACCGTTCGAGGGACTTTCCGCTTGAAGGGTGTTTGTTAGGCGGTAACAACATCACAAGAAAGCTTCAATTAAAGTGAGTTTCTTGTTATTCCCAACGTTACAGTACGAAAATTGCAAGACAACGATTAAACTTGTGGAAAATTTTTAAACTTCATCTGCTCAACACTTTCGTGTTTTCCAACAATATTTCCTCATCTCTTTCAGATATCGACCAAGGCGGTAGGCTTCTCAGTTTACAAATTATATGTGGTCCAGTCAGATCTTCACACGAGCTCCTCAGTCCGAAATTTGGCTCAATCATATACAAATATCTATATTATCTATAAACATCGTATGTTGATCAAACTATTTGACATGATAATTATAATTATAACTCTAGATATAAAAAATAAGGTTAATTCCAGACACCCTCTCACCCTTTGGTTCTTAAAGTGTTTTGCTCACTAACCTTTGAATTAGTGCGATTGCCCCCCTAACCTTTGAAAAGTGTCACACATGACCCCTTTAACTAGAGTAGATATATACATAGCACATTTAAATGTGTCAATATCATATGGAAAATAAACTCTCGATGCAAGAAACACAACCTTGGTCTCAAAATCAAAATTCGATAACTGACGAAGGAGAAATCATCGGTCAAAAACATTGCATGTCGAATGGAACTTTGTTGCGGCTTCTGGCAGCTAATAGAATCGATCGGGGAATGTACTTTGTTCACCTCGTAGAGGTGAATACGATGGCGGTGGTCTTGAAACTTGGGTCGTCGTGACAAAGGAGAAATCGACATTCAAAGTTTATTAAAATGAGTTAAATGTGACACTTTTCAAAGGTTACGGGAGTAACCGCACTAATTCAAAGGTTAGGGAACAAAGCCCACTAAGAGCCAAAGGATGAGAGGATATCTAGCATTAGTCCTAAGAAATAAAATCTAAAAAAAAATTGTGTTGTATTATTTTTTGTTAAAAAATTATTATTGTACGTATATACTAAATTTAAATTAAACATCTTTACTTCTTTATCTAACCACATATTATCTATCAAACACGTGTGGTGGGAAATGCACATTTGGATATAAAATAGGGTTAATTACACTTGGCCCCAAAATAGATGGGGTAATTGCAACCAACACCCCACTTTTAGATATATTTACAGAAACCACCCCACGGGAAAATTTTAATTACACTCAACCTCAAAATTCTAGGGTTCCGCTAATTTTATGATGACATCAGCATATTTTTTCGAAAACCCAAAAGTACCCTCATTGACTTTAGTCAATTTTTTTCTTCCTAAAATCTCCTTGGGGTGAACTATAATTTATTTTTTAATTATGGTGGCTAAGTGTAACTTTGGCGAACAAGTTTCAACAACAAAATTCATGTAGAAAGTAGTCGTTACAACAACTATAACAACTACACAAATAGCTTCAAGTAACAATTAATCAAAAAATCATGGGTTAAACCAGAATAAGAGGTGTCGAAATTGTGGAAACTATACAACTATCAAGGTTTCCAACACTTCCAAAAATCGAGGCAAAGTATTTTATTGTTGCCCCGTGGATGGTTTCGTTGGATGGTGTGTGCCAATTAATGGAGACGATGATGAGGTTTCAACTAAACCATGCTTTCAAGATCCAATAAATGTGGAGAAAAATTACTTGAAGAAACGACGGTACAATAGTTCAAAAGCTAATTGCTTTGAATTTAGGGATTTTAGCTTTGTATATCTTCTGTTAAATTATTGTGTTGCATGGAAAAAAATAGGCTAACAAATGAATTAGATGTACTTAATGCAATATTACTTGGGACAGTCTCAAATAACTCCCCATGGGGTTGGAATATTTTTACTTACCTCCCCAAAGCACGAATCATGAATTTATACTACATAATAGGATATAAATACTTCATTAGAACGTTTTTGTACTATATTATGTGAAATTCATACAACACACATTTGGACGTTTACATATGGTGATTTGCCCCCAGAACCACAAAATCCATGAATTTATACTGCATAATAGGATATAAATACTGCATTATAACATTTTTGTACTACATTATGTGAAATTTCTACGGGAAAGTTATGTCAAAATATGATGCCGCATTGGGGATTTATCCCACGTTTCCCCTATTTACTTTCAATGATGTAATAAAAATAAATTTTTATTCCTATTATTTTTCAATGACATATAACAAGGGTTGCTTTAAGGACACAAACAAACATATAATAAGGGCAGGTATAACGAAATAGGGGCATCAATCTCCAATATTTTGTTGTTCATTACATGAAACATCCACTTAAAGCAATCAACAACACTATCCATTAAAAGTAATATCAAAACCACGTTAAAAAGACCATAAGTCCTATGCCACCACATGTGCCACATTTAACGTTCTCTCTCTTTCTAGATGGAATTAGCCCGTATGTTTCTCCAACCCCCCTCCTCCTATACTTTTTTGGTCTGCCCGGAGGGCTCTTGTTCAATGGTGGCAATATTTTCATGGGCTGAACTTCTAATTCCGGCCAAAAACTCTTATCTGGAATTCCCTTAATCTTATTGTTATATACCCACTACAACAAAATATATATTATAGGACACTTCTTATAACATCCCGCATCTCTGAAGCACGACCCGATGACGTTTACGGGTAAGTCCTTCTACTTGAATGTTTAATTTATTAATTATGTGACTTATATGACTTATATGATTGAATATGAATTCATTTAGCATGTGATTTATTCGGACTAATTTATGATTAATTGTTAATTTAATTGATTACGTGCGTATATGTTTAAATCGTTCAATTTATTTTAATTCGAATTTATTTCCAAGAAATAATTGCCAAGTTGATTTTAAATTCCCTAAGTTATTTAACTTGTTTAATTTGAATTTAGTCGAATTCTTTGTGAATTATTTGTCAATTATATGTTTACGGGGTGCCGTTAAAATTATACGAAAGGTTTTCTAAAATTAAATTGAATTAAACTCTAATTGGTAAAATCCTTTCTCGTTTTAATTTGTAAATTATTTCGGAGTTTGTAAGTTTATTTGTGTTATACTCGGATTTTATTTTTACGGTTTTTCAACGCGTCGAATTCGGATTTATATTCGGGAGCATGCTTGGACCGGTCATAACCCTTCTTCTCTCTCCTCCCCCACTCTCTCTCTCCCGCGGTCACTATTCACGGCAACACGAACGAGTCCGTAACTCAACCGTTTCTTGACGGATTTTGATGAATGAGTAGTCGTTTTCGATGTACTCGACGAGACCTACGCAACCGTACCAATTTTATGACCCAACGACAAGCACCAACAGAGTTATGGATGATTTTTAGTGGCGGCGGGGATGACCTCGACTTCTCTAGCAGTTTGCAGCAGCTTCCGGTGATGTGATCGGACGGCGATGATGCAGACTTCAAGTACAAGACCCCGTCACTCAGTTTCACATTGGAGACGAGGCCAGGCGAGCCGTGACAGCGGCGCACGCGCCGTTGGAAGCTAGCGGCGGCGGCGCATGTTACAGTAGCCGCCGCATTTAGCGGCTTCCGACGGTCCTCTCCGGCGATTTGGTACCTATTCCGGACGTTTTCGATGTGGTGAGTCCATTTTCGGCCTCAGTTTGAGCTAAAAGTGACCGGAAATGGTGGTTTTCCGGTGATGAAGGTGGCGCGACGTGGGTATGCTGCGGTGGTGGTTTCCGGTCGATTTTTCCGACGACCAATATATGGGTTTCGAAGTACTCGTCATGGGTAAGACAATGAATTTACCGGATTTCATTTTCGTTCATCGGTTTAAGACTAATTGGATTTTAAAGATTTTGGTGTTTTCGTATTCTTAGATCTGAAATTTGAGACAAACGGCTTGGAATTTTCAGAAATTGATCGAGTATTTGGAATGGGCATGAAGACTTCATTCAGGACTGATTTTTCGGGATTTTTTTCGGCGACCTTCGGCGGCTGCCCTGCGGCGATCCGACCAATTTCCGACAGCTACAGTGGCGGCGTTCCGACGACGTCCGGTCAGAATGTTTCTCTCATTGCGGTGAGTCCAACGCCACTTCCCGTTCGTCATTTGGGTACTCGGTTGATTTATTATGAATTATTTCGTGTTTCTTGAATTATTAGAATTTATCGTTTAAATGTCGTTTTAATTACTTTTCGTGCCGATATGACTTCGTTGAATTAGAATGTGATTGTGTACATGTTGATGGATATATTTGATAATTGATATGAATCCGATTGCCCTCTTTGAAAGGTTGATGTGCTCGTTTTGTGCCTAACGTAAACGAATTGAAAACCTTGATTTGTTTGTAAATAGACTCTATTTTCATGATGGTTGATGCTTGAAATAATTGTTGTGCTTGTAAGTGGGTAGTTCCTATTTGTATATAGTGTATAAATTCTCAAACGACAAATTATGCCTTGATATGATAATTCTTGGAATCTTCGTATGAATGCAACCTTATGATTCATGAAAGATGCTATAATTACTTGTGGAACCGTATTGACTTGTGATTTTAGGATGCATGATTTTAGATAAGATTATGTCGAATTTGTTTATTGGAACGACTTTCATGTAATTGGCGAAATTATACTTAATTAACTAAAGGGTTGTTCATGATAAGTTTTTAGAAACCATAAGGGATGTTTGTGTAATTTTTCTAAACCTTATGAAATGCTTAGGGGAGGTATATGTATTATTCTTAAAACCTTGAATGAGTGTCGTACTTGAGATTATATTCCAAAGCATGTTATGAATTCGTAAAGCATGACATAAATGATCAAGTTTTCTTTATTTATGCATTTTATAAATACTCTAATTTCCTAAAGTGATCTTGTATCTTTGGATATCGATTTGCATGATGGTTGCTTGAACTTTAATGGATTGAATTTAGAATTTTATGCAAATTGGGACTCGTTGTATGGTTCCTTGACTAAATTGCATCTTTTAAGGAATAATTGTAAATTATAACCTGTTTTCCTGGGATAATTAGATAAGTGCATGATCAATTTGGCCTTCCAATGTGTGAATGTCGTATGAAATGTGGTATATGAACATAAATTGGTTGGTTTGCGAATATGTATCTTATGTATTTCGTTCTGTATATTCATGAGCATTGTCGTGTGTCTTTGTGGTTCATTCTAGAGTTTGAGTCCTTTGTCTTGTGTCTAATTTGATACAGGTGCACCAGGGGTGGTGACCAGTGGGTCTTGTAGGTTCTGGGGTGAACCGTTTACTTTGTCTTTGTAACATCCCGCTCGTCCAACCTTTCCAGGTACGCCTTCACGGGTGAGCTATGTGCACTTTTAATTATTTAATTATGTGAATTCTGTGTTTATTATACTTACTATGTGATATATTTGAATTACTTGAAATTTATTTGACCTTACGTGATTTACTTATACATGTCCGTCTTCTTGTTCGTTCTTGCCCCGTTTGTGTCCGTTTTCGTTTTCGATTTTTGTGATTACGTGCTATGTGTGACTTATATGTGTTATGGATGTGTCTTTATGTTCGTTACTTGTTTTTGAGTTCGTTTGATACGGTTTTGAAACCGTTTTATGTTTTAGGGACATAAGGGCCTAACCAGCTTTAGCGCACCTTGTGTTCCGGGAGGCGTAACTTGAGCTCGGGAATTCGGATTCGAATTCCGAAAGATGCGTTGGACTCGTATCAAAGAAAGAAAGACGAAGAATCAAGATTCATTTTCTTATAAGCCCATTTGATTCCCTGTTTCTCGACCGGAACGAGCCCTTGTGCTTAAGAGTACCCTTTTGTTGACTAACCTTCACTTGTGGGGCCCCATTTAACCCTAATTAAGCCACTAACATTGACTTATATGTATCTAACCATCCCTCACTCTCTCTCACTCCCTCATTTCATCCCACACCCAAAGAAAAAGAAAGAAAAGTGCAGCAACCTCAGCTCCAAGAAGAGAAGGAAGAGAAGAGAAACCCTCTTGGCCATTTTCGAAGACTTTGAGCTCAAATCACATCCATATCTTCCCAAATTTGAAAGGTAAGCTCATGATGTTATTCTACTCCTCTCCTCTCTCTTTTGTGTGCTTTTGAGTTTATTTCCATGGTGGATTGATGAGATTTGGCAAGCATGTGAATAGTAGGGATTGGATGAATTTAATGATTCTTGCTTCCATTCTTGTTTTCTTGAATCTTGGTGATTATATGTTGCTCCCATGACATGATTCTAAGTATTTATTGCATCTTGTTCCATGGTAGTTGAGAAAGTATTGATTGGCCATTGATGAGTGCTTGAGAAATGGATGATAACTTGATGCATTTCTTTCCCCTTTTCTTGCTTTGATTCTTGCATATTTTGGAGCTGAAGTTGTTGCTACTCATATGGCATGAATATATGATAAATTAGTGTTAATTCCATGCTTGGTTTATGTAATTTTGATGGCATAGGAGACTCCTTGAAGGCTTGAACCGAAATGCCCTGTTTTTCCCCTCAAATTCGGACTTGCTACGTTAAAAAATTTCCAGGCCGAACGCATGACACGGCCGTGTCATGTTATAACTGGAAATGGACACGGCCGTGTCAAGCTCTCGACTTTGGGTCCTGATTTTTTTTAAACCGGGCACGGTCGTGTCCGATTCCTTTGCATTTTGGACGAGGTCGTGTCCACTTAGTAGGTGATGGCCGGGTGGAGTTTCTTGCGTCGTTTCGTTGCTTTTTGTTGATCTTTCTTGCCTCATTTACGATGTGTATGCATGAATAACTTGTTGTATGACGTGTTAAGCCTGGTCTCGTGAATTTATGGTTTATTCTTTGCCCTCGGTTTTGAGATAGGACATTATATGCCTTGAATGATCTTATATGACCTATTGTGGATTCATTTCATATTCTTTGCATCATAAACATACACACGCATCCGCCGAGCGTCTAATGTGGTTCATATTGAGTCTAAGTTTGTCTTTTGTCTTTGCTTTGCCTTTAGGTTCGTTCCTTGGTTGACGAGGTTGTCTTCTAGACGTCCCTTTGCTTCCTTTGTTCCCGTGGCTTCTCGGAGGTGAGGTTTCTTTTTTTTTAGCTATTATGACCTACAACCCAATATGTAATTTAAGCCCGCATGCGAACTATATATATATATGTATAAATAAGTGTTTGATATGTATTTTGCGGGAATTGGCCCATTTGCTATGAAATCCACTAAAAATGCTTTTATATGTATATAAGCTATGTTTTGTTTATTCGTTTTCGAAAAGGGTTGGTGTGTGTACGTGTTAAGTTTTGACAAGATAAGCTTTTCGTGATAAGTATACGCTTTGTGAGATATGTGTGTGTGAGTTCTGTGATCAGTTTGGGCCCCGGAGGAGTGGTATGTGATCTCGGGTCGGCCATGGGGTCGCCGGGCTCTCTCATCAACACGACTCCACAAAAGGGAGACTTTGCCCAACCTTGGGAGGTCGAGGGGAAGGCGGGTCTTCTTGAACCGGCGGTGTGCTGCGTGACCCGTCGAAGGAGCGGGCGGATCCCCCGTCTCATTCAGTTTATCAGTGGGGTTTGAGAGGGGCACCTCTCTCCCCAAAACGGTGTTGGGGTGGAGTTGGGTTATGATTTGTTTTGTTTTCGTTTCGCCTTGGTGTATGGAGTAAGTGAGTTGAAGTTAAGATTTTGGTGTTTTATGTTTCCGTTATAGTTTGTGAAACGGGGGTGGCTTTCAATTTATAAAATTTGGTCGATTTTGGCCTTTGGCCCTAAATCTTTCTTTATATATATAGTATCATAGGTTAAAACCTTTTGGAGTGCAAAAACCACGCCCAGTTCATGAACACTTTCGATTTGAATTTGCTATGCTCCTACTTATACGTTTGTGTGCGTGTGTAGCCCCCTCACCAGTCTCTAGTACTGACCCTCGTTTCTTGTTTTCTTTTTCCCCTTTTGTTTTGAGCTTTGCAGGTACTCGGTTGAGAGTTTGGCTAGGCAGCGGTCGTCTTTCGAGTTTTTGGAGTCATTCGAGTCGTTGTAGAGTCCTTGCATTTGCATATTTACTTTTCCGCTTTGGTACTATGTATAAATACTTATAAGCTATGTTTTTGTAATTCGAAGCTATGCATGTCCTATTTGGCCCGGAGTAGGCAAAGTATGATGTAAACTGTTTATTTTACCTTAAGTTGTATATATAGATTTGGTTTTGTTATGTGATCCTGCAGCTTCCGCACTTTTGATTTATTTTGTTGCGCACTCTGTTCAGGGTCTAGATCGCCTAGCCTAGAGTTGAATTTTGTTTTTCACCCGTTCGCCATGGTTCAATGAGGGAGCGGAGTTCCCATTTCGTTAACCGTGTTGGGCTATGGTGCGGGGGATGTTGCGCCCTCCGCTCCGGGGTGTTACATCTGTAAGTGGTATCAGAGCTCTGGGTTGCAAAACCGGAGCTCTAGTGTCGTGTCGGGTTTGTCTAGGTCGTTCGGCTTAGGATTATGTGATTGTTTGCATTCACTCTCATCTCTTACGTGAATTACTTGAATTATTTGGCTGAATTATGTTAATAGTTCACATGAACATGTACTGAACCCTACATGCATCGATATTTTGGAATCATTTTTCTTATCTCAGGATGACTTCTTCGTACCAACATACATCATCAAAACGAAGACAAGAGAAACAAGTTTCTTCGGTCTCAAAGAAGTTTGAAGGTTTTAATCCACCGAAGTGGCTTGGGGGCGATAGTATTGAAGCCAAGGAGTGGCTATCCAGGATATTGTGGATTTGGGGAAGTTGTCCGGGAACCTCCCAAGAGAAAGTAAGATACACTTCCCGCTTACTACAAGGTGAAGCTTCAAAATGGTTCAAGGAAATAAGGTCACTTTTAAAGAAGTCCGGAGAAGAGCTCAATTGGGAAAGGTTTATCCGAGAATTTTGCTATAAGTATATCCCTCCCAATGAATTGATTAGAAGATTTCAAGAATTCCTAGATCTTGAGCAAGAAGTGAAGATGATGGACGATCTTGTAATGGATCTAGAAAGCTCGAGAGCTAACCAAGATTGCCCCAAGGTCCAGGGATATATACAAAGGCGTAGAGACAAGATTCAACAAGCTTTTCAATGTTCACCGGTACATGAATGGTCCGAGGAAGTTAGAAGAGTGGTTCAAGATGAAATGAATAAGCAAGAGATGAAGTTTCACATTTCTAAGGTGGAATATAATCCAGGGTTCAGCTTAAACTCAAACAAGAGGCCTATGTTCCTAGAGGAAACCCGAGAACTTCAAGATGTCGACTACACCAAGAAGAAGAAGCTTCAACCACCAACGATGGATTCGATACCTCTTCCATTGGAGATAATTCAATGTTCTTATTGTCAAGGCCCTAACCACACCGAAGAAGTTTGCCGAAAGAAGCTTGGGAGATGTTACAAGTGTGGGGAACCGGGATATAAGGTGAAAAGTTACCCGAGGACTAAGAATTCAAGGACTACAAAGAGCCAGAATTCCAAGACAGGTCCGAGTTGATGCAAGTGGAGGCGAGGAGCTTGATGGCGAGATCAACATTTTACCTTGGTGAAAGGTACACCAAACATTCATGGCACTACATACATGCATTTTATTTTAATTGGTGTTACTTTCCTTTTTCTTGTTGTTCTAGGTGCTTGCGTGTCTTTTGTTATTACTTGCTTGCTTGTGGTTTCCCTTTTCTTTTCTCTCTTGTGTTATCTCTCTCTTTGGAGAGAGGTTGGTGAGAAAAGTGTCGAGTGTTTGGTGAGTTGCGAGGGCCGAGCTTTCCTGGTGGCGGTTCTCTTCCAGTGGTTGTTCTTGAAGGCGCCAAGTTCTGTTAAGGTAACGGTGTTACCATAGGCGTGGGTAGTTGTTTGTAGGAGGTCCATTCGGGACTCAACAGTATCTACGGGTATTAGATGGAAGGCTAGCCCGTTGATATCCTTTGTAGAAGTGGTTGGTAATTCTGGGACCGTGCGATAAGCTTCGTGGCCTTCCTTTGAGTTAACTTAGAGGTCAAGCCAAGCTTAAGGAGACAAAGATCGAAGTAAGCCACCTTTGGTGTTTCTTTGAAGATGGAATTCGTTTCCATCCAATGAGGACATCGAGGTTGTCGTGATCTTTATCCCGGAATTATTTTGTGTTTGGAGTTTCTCTTCCAGTGGACTCTAGCGAGGTTGTTGGAGTTAAGTCGTAGTTGACGAGCTCTTAGAAGGTAATCTCATCCTTGTAAATACTTCTTTGTGGAGTACCTTAGTCCTATCTAAGAAGAAGACGGGATTTAGGATGAGTATATATTACCGTGAGCTGCACAGGTTAACTATGGAAGATAAATACCCTTCTAGTTTGCTTCGAGGAGTCGTTAGTCCTCCTTCAGTGTTCTGTGGTCTTTGCTGAGCGTGGTTCCAACAAGGGTATGGTCGACTACGCATTTTGGTAGAAGAACCGAGAATTGCCTCAGAGATTAAGTCTCTAGTGTCATCGGGAGTCAACAGAAGGTTGTCGTTATGCAAGTGTCGTCCCATGACATGAAAGACAAGGAAGAGGCATGGTTCGAGTGGATAAGGCTTTTGAAGAAAGTTACCTTGATTACACGAGGATACTCAAACTTCTCTGTTACGATTGAGGTACTAAGGAAGACTTCGGTTGTGCATAGCTAACGGAAGGTTGAGGCCTATGTCTCAAGAAGTGCTTAGTCACGAGACTAATTCCACTCATGGTTCGAGACTTGAAGAGCCGGTAATGGTGTTGGCATAAGAAGAGACATTGTAGACTTAGTGTAACAATGTCTAAAGTGCTTTCGGTAGAAGACCGAACATCAAGAACCGGTAGTTTTCCCCAACTACTTTTCAATTTTAATCGGAAGTGGGAGCAAACCAAAGTTTGCTAAACTAAGGGGATTCACTCGGATTTGGTGAGTACCACCGAGTAATCGGGACATGAGAAGCGTTCCTTATTTCTTATTAAGGAAGTAATGTCCTGAGTAGATTATAACTCTTGGATCAGAGTAGCGCAGCGGAAGTGTGGAGTTGAGTTTGTCCAAGTGTCCTCCTAGGTCTCGCTTAGGACCTGAGGACAGGTCCTTTTGAAGGAGGGGAGTTTGTAACATCCCGCTCGTCCAACCTTTCCAGATACACCTTCACGGGTGAGCTATGTGCACTTTTAATTATTTAATTATGTGAATTCTGTGTTTATTATACTTACTATGTGATATATTTGAATTATTTGAAATTTATTTGACCTTACGTGATTTACTTATACGTGTCCGTCTTCTTTGTTTCGTTCTTGCCCCGTTTGTGTCCGTTTTCGTTTTTTATTTTTGTTATTACATGCTATGTGTGACTTATATGTGTTATGAATGTGTCTTTATGTTCGTTACTTGTTTTTGAGTTCGTTTGATATGGTTTTGAAACCGTTTTATGTTTTAGGGACATAAGGGCCTAACGAGCTTTAGCGCACCTTGTGTTCCGGGAGGCGTAACTTGAGCTCGGGAATTCGGATTCAAATTCCTAAAGATGCGTTGGACTCGTATCGAAGAAAGCAAGACGAAGAATCGAGATTCATTTTCTTCTAAGCCCATTTGATTCCCCGTTTCTCGACCGGAACGAGCCCTTGTGCTTAAGAGTACCCTTTTGTTGACTAATCTTCACTTGTGGGGCCCCATTTAACCCTAATTAAGCCACTAACCTTGACTTATATGTATCTAACCATCCCTCACTCTCTCTCACTCCCTCATTTCGTCCCACAGCCAAAAAAAAAGAAAGGAAAGTGCAGCAACCTCAGCTCCAAGAAGAGAAACCCTCTTGGCCATTTTCGAAGACTTTGAGCTCAAATCACATCCATATCTTCCCAAATTTGAAAGGTAAGCTCATGATGTTATTCTACTCCCTCTCATCTCTCTTTTGTGTGCTTTTGAGTTTATTTCCATGGTGGATTGATGAGATTTGGCAAGCATGTGAATAGTAGGGATTGGATGAATTTGATGATACTTGCTTCCATTCTTGTTTTATTGAATCTTGGTGATTATATGTTGCTCCCATGACATGATTCTAAGTATTTATTGCATCTTCTTCCATGGTAGTTGAGAAAGGATTGATTGGCCATTGATGAGTGCTTGAGAAATGGATGATAACTTGATGCATTTCTTTCCCCTTTTCTTGCTTTGATTCTTGCATATTTTGGAGCTGAAGTTGTTGCTACTTATATGGCATGAATATATGATGAATTAGTGTTAATTTCATGCTTGGTTTATGTAATTTTGATGGCATAAGAGACTCCTGATTTTATTTAAACCGGGCACGGCCGTGTCCGATTCCTTTGCATTTTGGACGAGGCCGTGTCCACTTAGTAGGTGATGGCCGGGTGGAGTTTCTTTCCTCGTTTTGTTGCTTTTTGTTGATCTTTCTTGCCTCGTTTACGATGTGTATGCATGAATAACTTGTTCGTGAATTTATGGTTTATTCTTTGCCCTCGGTTTTGAGATAGGACATTATATGCCTTGAATGATCTTATATGACCTATTGTGGATTCATTTCATATTCTTTGCATCATAAACATACACACGCATCCGCCGAGCGTCTAATGTGGTTCATATTGAGTCTAAGTTTGTCTTTTGTCTTTGCTTTGCCTTTAGGTTCGTTCCTTGGTTGACGAGGTTGTCTTCTAGACGTCCCTTTGCTTCCTTTGTTCCCGTGGCTTCTCGGAGGTAAGGTTTCTTTCTTTTTAGCTATTATGACCTACAACCCAACATGTAATTTAAGCCCGCATGCGAACTATATATATATGTATAAATAAGTGTTCGATATGTATTTTACGGGAATTGGCCCATTTGCTATGAAATCAATTGAAAATGCTTTTATATGTATATAAGCTATGTTTTGTTTATTCGTTTTCGAAAAGGGTTGGTGTGTGTACGTGTTAACTTTTGACAAGATAAGCTTTTCGTGATAAGTATACGCTTTGTGAGATATGTGTGTGTGAGTTCTGTGATCAGTTTGGGCCCCGGAGGAGTGGTATGTGATCTCGGGTCGGCCATGGGGTCGTCGGGCTCTCTCATCAACACGACTCCACAAAAAGGAGACTTTGCCCAACCTCGGGAGGTCGAGGGGAAAGCGGGTCTTCTTGAGCCGGCGGTGTGCTGCGTGACCCGTCGAAGGAGCGGGCAGATCCCCCGTCTCATTCAGTTTATCAGTGGGGTTTGAGAGGGGCACCTCTCTCCCCAAAACGGTGTTGGGGTGGAGTTGGGTTATGATTTGTTTTATTTTCGTTTCGCCTTGGTGTATGGAGTAAGTGAGTTGAAGTTAAGATTTCGGTGCTTTATGTTTCCGTTATAGTTTGTGAAACGGGGGTGGCTTTCAATTTATAAAATTTGGTCGATTTTGGCCTTTGGCCCTAAATCTTTCTTTATATATATAGTATCACGGGTTAAAACCTTTTGGAGTGCAAAAACCACGCCCAGTTCATGAACACTTTCGATTTGAATTTGCTATGCTCCTACTTATACGTATGTGTGCATGTGTAGCCCTCTCACCAGTCTCTAGGACTGACCCTCGTTGCTTGTTTTCTTTTTCCCCTTTTGTTTTGAGCTTTGCAGGTGCTCGGTTGAGAGTTTGGCTAGGCAGCGGTCGTCTTTCGAGTTTTGGGAGTCATTCGAGTCATTGTAGAGTCCTTGCATTTGTATATTTACTTTTCCGCTTTGGTACTATGTATATTTGGTACTATGTATAAATACTTATAAGCTATGTTTTTGTAATTCGAAGCTATGCATGTCCTATTTGGCCCTGAGTAGGCAAAGTATGATGTAAACTGTTTATTTTACCTTAAGTTGTATATATAGATTTGGTTTTGTTATGTGATCCTGCAGCTTCCGCACTTTTGATTTATTTTGTTGCGCACTCTGTTCAGGGTCTAGACCGCCTAGCCTAGAGTTGAATTTTGTTTGTCACCCGTTCGCCATGGTTCAATGCGGGAGCGGAGTTCCCATTTCGTTAACCGTGTTAGGCTATGGTGCGGGGGATGTGGCGCCCTCCGCTCCGGGGTGTTACAGTCTTCAGCTTCGTTTGGTACCAGGTGAGGTTTTCTTTGTTTTTAGTTATGTAGACCTACAACCCTATATGTGTTTTGACCCCTGCATGCGACTACGTTTATATATGTATTTAAATATGTGTTTGATATGTATTTTGAGGAATTTATCCCGTTTGTTAAGAACCTTTGAAAAATGATTTTATATATATATATATGATATTTTCCGTTTGATTTTGGAAAGCTTTGAAATATGTGTGAGTGTGTAGCGAAATATGGTTTTGAAAGAAAAGCTTTGTGAGAATATGAATTTGATTTTTGACTTTGAACTTTGGCCCCGGAGAAGTGGTATGGTATCTCGGGACGACCGTGAGGTTGCCGAGCTCTCCCATCAACACAACTCCATTGAGAGATTCGCCTAACCTTAGGAGGTTGAGGAAGGGTGGATTTCTTGAGCCAGCGGTAAACCCGTCGAAGGTGCAGGGAAGTGATTAAACCCTGACTCGTGTGACTTTGAATGATAGTTAGGGCTTGCTACCCTCTATCACTCGGAGTAATGTGGGTTTCTGATTTTGTTTTGAATATGAATACGACTTTGAATATGACTTTGAATATGAGGAGTTGGTAGTTTGAATTTGAAATTTGGTTCGTGAAATGGGAATGGATTCATAATTAATAAAATTGGTTGATTTTGGCCTTTGAGCCTTAAACTCTTTTATATATCTATTATCAAGGAAAAAATGTTTTAGATTGCAAAAACTATGCCCCGATTCATGAGCTTTTAAAAATTTGATATATGCTTTGCTCGTATGTATATGTATGGGTGTGTGTGTTAGCCCCCTCACCAGTCGATAGGACTGACCCCTCTTCGTTGTTTCTTTTTCCCCCTTTCCTTTGTTTGAGTTGCAGGTTTACTTTGGAGTTAGTTGGAGCTAGGCGGTTGAGTCGAGTCTTTCATTTATGTTCGATTTGAGTTTTGTCTTTATATTTGTATATGTTTTGCATACATTTGAATTCATTATACGTTGTAATTTGTATAAGTTTAATTTATTCGTTATAATTATGTTATTCGGGACAGGTTAGGATAGACTCTGAACTAGTTGAATTCGTTTTTATTATATGTTATTCGGGACAGGTTAGGACAGGTTCTTGAACTAGTTGAACCCATTTATTTGTATGTTCTTTTTCTCGGGACAGGCTAGGACAGGTCCTTGGATTAGTTGAACCCGTGTAATTGATTTATTATATTTGAATTGTATTAATTATGCTCGATGAATGAAGTTTTTTGAAAGTTCGTATTTTACATTGTTTTCGCATTCAGGTTTCGCATATTTTCCTTTGTACAGGGTTTAGGTACCACCTAACTTAGGTTGGCTTTTTGTTTGTCACCCATTCGCTTCGACTTGGCGCGTGTACGGACTTTTCATTTCGTACACGTGTCAGGTCCTAGTGTGGGGGATGTGGTGCCCCACGTGCGGGGTGCTACACTTCTTTTAGGATATATTTTTTAAAAATATCCCAAAAATTAATTTTTGGGATACTTAAAATTAAGAACACTAATTTGATATATTTGGCGCTTAAAAATCTCTCTAATTAATTTATTTAGTCTGTTAATTTGGTGGTTCTCTCTATCCACGATGTCCACTATCCTATTACTCTGTTATTTTCTCTCTTTCTCTCTTAGGACTCTTATTTCTTTCATTCATTCAATACAATCATCGCTAGAAAAAAATTATTTCTTCTGCTCTGTACGCGCAAAGAAATTCACATAATTTCACCGTAGCACCCATCAAGAAGTTGAGATTATTCATCAGCAATTAATTCTCCTTTTATATGTTTTTCTCATTTGATTTTTGATTCTTTTATGTATTTTTTCGTTGAATTTTTTATTTATTTTCAGTTGAATATCAACTCAATTTCAGGTCGGCAAAGTGTCTCGATGAACAAAGCTACAAGCTTCATTTGTTCTCTTGCTTCCGAAAGGCTTAGCGGAGGCGGCGTCTTCAAATTTTTTATGGTTCAGATGCGGGGGAATTCTAGTTAAAGAATTCAATTCTTTCTAGGTAATTCAATTCAAAATTATTTGTTCTTGTGCTAAAAAAGACAAATTTTCTCTTAAATTGAATCAATGTTTTCTTGATGATCTTCTATAGTTTTTGCTTAAATATGTAACGGAGAAACAAAAATCCTAAAAAGGTGCATATTGTCCTTTTCTTTTCTTAATTAGAAATTTCTACAATTTATGATTTGTATAGTGGACGAATTAATTTTTACTAGTATGGATCCAACGTGGGTATGTTTGGATTACAATGAGCGATTTTCAACCATTACTTATTTGTTGAATTAACTTATATAAGCACAATTTAAACCAAATCACAATTAATCATATTATGAAAACTTACATTTTGTCATATTGCTTCCGTAAAAAACCTTAGTAGAGATTTACTAATTACATTTAGCAGCTTTAGTAAATAAAGAATTCATATAGCAGAAAATCAGTAGAATACTTTTCAAGGTCTATGTATTTTTAGTATTTAAATTAAAAATTTTATAGTTTTAGCTTCTAGGAGATGTTGTGGACTATTTTTAGGAATATTTCTTGAGTTATGTCATAATTTGTAGAAGTCTTCTCTAAGCCTCTATAGATCATCGTTTTCTCTTATTTTCTAGAGAATATTTATTAAACAAGTATGCTTCATAAGTTTCTAATTTGATATCTTCGCTATTCTCTCCATTAATATTAGGGGTGTTAAATCGGTAAAATACCGATAATTTGATTTTTCGGTTTCGGTTAACCAAAAATTCGGTTAGCATTTTTGCTAACTGTTTACCGAACCGAAAGGACTTGGTTTCGGTTCGGTTTTGGTTAAAAACCATAAAACCAAAATAAATTTTAAAAAAAAAAAAGAAAACTCAAAGACTCTAGCACCCCAATCGGAAAGGCGCCACATCCCCCGCACTATGAGCCTGATCCACACATGAAATAGAAAATCCATGCATAAACCCAGCTCACAGCGAATGGGGACTCACTCACTCATAAAGCTAGGCGGGAACTAGACCTTCGCAACGAAATCATAAAGAACAAAGATAAATGACAAATACGGAAGCATAACATACAATCTAGTACTAATTCAAGAAAATAACGGGTTCAACTAGCACAATGACCTATTCCCGAGAATTCATACATAAACATAGTTTCAAAATCATAATCATAGCCATAACATTTATCTATTCTTGAAAAATTCAATCTAATTACAACATGCGTATGAAGTGACCCAGACTTAACTAATAAACTTGACAGACTCGACTTTCCGCCTAGCACTCCAAACCTGCAAAGAAACTGAAAACAAACCGGGTTCAGTCTTTAAGAGACTGGTGGGTATAAAACGGGGCATAAGTATAAGATAAGACATTATTTAAACATTCACATGCAAGTTATAATCCCAATTGAGGTTTTCGAAGTATTTCCCTAGTGGGTGAGATAAAGAAATCATCAAAGGGGATTATAACAACCCATTTCCGTTAGGTCTTTCGTGGCCAGGCGAGTGGGCGTGCATTATCTCCAACCAACACCTTGTGTAAATCATTAAACATTCTTTCTTTCTTTCTTTTCATGCATTACATTCTTTCTTTGTGCACATTCATGATCACTTGCACCTTTTTCCTCCGGTTGGTGGACGGGTTAGCAAGACCCGGCCACCTCTTTCATTGACCAAAAGGGGTTACATGACTCCCCAGATGGTGCTCAACGTCCATTCCTCGCTAACTCCTAACGAGGTCCGGTTACGTCGTACATTGGTTAGAACTCAGGTGAGGGATCACCGTCGGCCCATGCCTCCCCGGATAGCCACTCACACTAAGTCCCTGGGCCCCATTCTATGCATTCATTTATTCATTCTCACCAAAACATTGGGTAGGGATTTCATTAAAGAAAAGCTTTACGTTGAAATCATTAACTCTTGAAAACGACTCTATATACATATAATAATTTTGACCGAAATCTTTACACGTTGGGAGTATATAGCGTCATTTAACTAAATAGTAGATAAACCCACCTGTTACGCCTTACCAAGCAATACCAAAATGAAAGAAAGACGAGAGTAACCTATGAACCCGGCATCTCCGCCCTGGAGAAAACTGTACCAAGGACAATGTAACGTGCTCGTGAGACTCAAGACTCCAAATGAACCATATATGATGCACGGTATGCAATGAACATGATATGAATGCATAAGAGATGATGTTATGTCATGAACACGTTCATGTGCACGATTAATGCATTTAAATCATATAGAGACAAGTCATTCATTCGATATTAGAAGCGGTCATATTCATTCAAGTCATGAATTTCACATTTCATACCAAATCAATCCATGAATTTCATATATCGATCATATCACGTACTATATCATGTTTACAATTAGAGAATGGACAAATAAATACATTCAAATCAAGATCGGAAATTAGATAAGAACATAAAATAGGTAACAAATTAATTTCCATAATTCAATTAAATCAAATTATACTTAATATATATATACTTAAATCACAAGCATGCAAATATTACAAAGATTTATATATATACACGTAGGTATACCTGCACATTTATGCATTAATACTGAAAAACCCATGGACAAATAATAACATGCATGCAACCTATAGATATACACGTACTTATGTATGCATTCTATAACAAATATAAAATATGCATGCACAATTACATTATATTTACACATTCATGCACAACAATACAAATGCACACCTATATATCTATACATATACATAAATACACGTACACACACACCATCTTGCATGCATTTCTTATATATATTATATATACACATCAATTGCATGCAAAAACTAAAGAAAAACCATGCACAATCAAAGCAAATAGTTTTGATGAACGTAGCACATTTCGGTTGAATTTCGAAGGTTCAAATAATTTTGGAAAAATATGAGGCTAAGTTCATTAAACTCAAATTTTTGTTACGAGTTCAACGAAGTTGACGGAACTCAATTCCGAGTTCCCGAGCTCAAGATATTACATACGGAACCAAGGGTGTACTAATTGCTCATTAGCCCCCGATTTAGATTCCAAGAACAAAATAAATTCAAAACTCAATCAAATGAATCCGAAAACATGAAACGAGCATATATTCATATTCATAACACGTATATCTCCGATATATTAAATTTTCACGAAATTTCGATATCAAATCATATAAGAACGAAACGCGTTTATAACACTCATGAGCAATGCATAAATAAATTCATAATATTCCATAAAAGATATAACAAAAATTAAATTCATTTTTAAGATGAAACAAAGTGCAGGAATTTAATATACATTTAGTATTAAAAAACTTAAAATGTAAATGTCAATGAATTAACATAAATTTAATATTAATTAACTTAAGATATGATTAATTAACATTTTAATATTTAAGATATAAAATTAAATATGCAAAACACTTATAAACAATTAATTCGTGCAATTTGGTAAACACATATATCATACCTGTATGGCCGAAATATCGGGGCGTCACAAAGACTTTAACATTTTCACTCAAGTCGCTGGATTACAGAGTTGAACAACTCAATAGAAAAACAATTCCAATTCCAAGTGCGTAGCAATTCTCCAAAAATTGGAAATTTTTTCCCATTTCAAAATCAAACCCCAAGACCACAAAACATGAACTAAATCGAGAACAATCCAAAAGTGAAATTGAATTAAATCACCAAATCAAATGGGAAAAGAAGCAAAGAGAATTTTAGAAGATGATAGAACCATTCAGCTTTACGCCTGAATCTTCGTCGGAAGGAATCAGTGAAAAGAGGAGGTGGTGGCCGGAAACTCTTTATCCGGGAAAGAGGCGGAGGTGGCAGCGTCAATTGGTGGTGGCGGCGGCTTGGTCGGTAGAGGAAGAGGGCTAACGGTTACTGGAAGCGCAGGGCAGTGGAGGTTCTCAAAGCCAGCGGCGGCATCTTGATCTAGAGAAACTGACACTACAAGAAATCCTACGAATTCCGACGGGACGTCCCGTCGGAATTCCATCGGGAATAGAAAATTCCGATGAAATTTCGAGGGAATTCCGACGGGACACAGTCGGTAGGAAAAACCCTTCTCAAAAATCAAAAACCGACGAATTCAGAGGAAAAGAAAAACCCCAAAAAAAAATTAAAAATATTTCCGACAGAGTTCCGAGGGAAATCCCGTCGGAATGGTCGTATATTGAAAAAAGAAAATATATGAACCGACGGGATTTCCCTTGGAATACCGTCGGTTTTTTATTAAAATAAAAATATAATTAATTAATTCCGACGGGATTTCCCTCGGAATCCCATCGGATTTCTTAAAATTGAAAAAAAAAATAAAACAATTCCGACGGGATTTCCCTCGGAATCCCATCGGAAATTATTAAAAAAATTTAAAAAAAATATATTTTACATTCATTCAAAATTATTTATTCAAAAGTGAAAACCAATACTTCAAATAACATTACACACACTTATCCACCTGCCAAATTAGAGAACAAATTAAATCTTCCAGAAGCTGCTTTCGCTCATGTATGCAGGGCAAAGCTCAATCCTCTAAGCAGCTAATCTTGGACAAGTTGTTGAACTGCTAAAGCTCAATCCTCTAAGTAGCTAATCTTGGACAAGTTGTTGAACTGCTAAGGCATGTTCTTGTAGGGCATCGGAGATATCAAAATCTAGTACAAATAAAAACTTGTCAAATTTCTCCGTTTCAAATTCATTATCAAATACTATAATCTATAACTGTATTAGATTTCTTAAATTAATGAAAGTCAGATTTCTAACAATAGTCCAGAGAATAAAACAAAACAAAACAAGATCATAGCAGCCTTCAGCCTCTTAGTGTTGTAAGCATGATCCAAGAAACGCAAAAATGTTCTTTTTCCATATCAAAAAATAAAAATAATTACATAAAACTTACGTGCAAATGAAAAATTACAAGCAGGCTGAGGGAGTATGAGTTCAATGATCCAGATTTTGAATCATTAATATAGTGATTTTTGGCCCACTCCTTAACCTGAAAAAAAAAAAAAGATTAAATAGATCAGGTTTAAATATAGTTTTCTAGGCTTCATATTGAGATTAGATACAAAATATCCAAATGGTTCCTCAGTTGCACCTATCCCAAAATTTTAAATATAATTCACAATATACATGTCCAGCATCTTTTATAGAAAATTTAACAAAGTTTGCAAAGAGATTTGCAGAAAGGTTTAATGGCAGCAATTAGTTCTTTAACATATAAATATATCCTACATCATCTTGAAAGCATAAATTTTATCTTGCACCAAACTACTGGCTAGCAAAACTTCTCATCAGGACAAATTTGTGTAAATATGTAAAAATACTTCCGGTCAGCGTAATAACAATAATCTTTTATAAATTAAAAATCATCTCAACTTCCTAATATAAGTAAATACTGTTTGTCGACAAACATGCTCGTTATTTACAAATTTACACTTGCATGTTTCATATAAATTGAAAGTGTATGCTATTTATTGATAGTATATATATCTTTTTATTTATGTATGCTATTTATTGATGGTATATATATCTTTTTATTTATGTAACTATTGTACTAAGAATATGTGCCTACGTATACAAATTTACATCACAACAATAATACCCCAAATGTTTTAATACGACAGGTTACCGAAGACTAACTTTAAAACCTACATCGATTTGCCATCATTAGCAGTTGTACAATATTATCATCAAAATCCGGAAAAACTACAAGTCATTACCTCTAAGAGATAGGTGATTTCAAATCCAGTCAAGTCATCAAGAAAGAAGAACCTAAAGGCAAGAGGGAGCAAATTTTGTCAGCTCCCATATACTATGTGCTCACCAGAAAGGAAAAACAAAGGTTTATTCGTTAAGTAACTCATAAAAGCAGCATTACTCACAATCCTAATGCGACAACTACAGTCGGATCATTCAGAAGAAACATCTTGAGGTAGTCAACGTTAAGGTCACTATAAACCTGCAATTTAATAATAACTGAGATAAGTGTGACAGAAATATTAGAAAAGGATAGTTGAGTCCGTCGTAAACTATAAACTTCTCTATGTTGAACACCTCAACCCTAAAAAGGAACAAGCACGATAATTTCCTCTGATATATACAAAAATATACATCAAAAAAGGTAAGAAAGAAAAATCACTAACGTTTCTACTGTGGCGACTGCATCGAGGACCCTCAACCACAATATCACTCCCATCAATCTGCAGGATGCTAACAATTGAAAATTAATAAATAATGAAAAACTATGCGAATGGAGTCACTTTAATAACTTAAGCTACCTTAAGTTGTTGTTTCAGCTTATCAAACTCTTCATCAGACATGATTGGGTTTCCAGATACATAAGCCATTGAAGCTTCCAAAAACCTCTGTTCGTCACAACCTGCATTTGCAAGAAAGCAAATCCATCATATGTTATGAGCAATTATGTTATGTATCAACTATACATCTACTTAATAAAGCTTTTGAAACTTATAAATATAACATCAAAAACATGGGGTGATTTCCTAAGTAAGTTGCAACTAACCAAAGCTTCATCTCTATTTGAAACTAATCTGTAATATATGATCAGGCTAGTAAGGAACCAAACACAGTTATATAATTTGATGTCAAGCAAGAAACTCACCATCTCTTCTTCAATCAAGGATGGGAAACTGTTAAACGGATATGAGGCAAAAAAAAATGATGATCATATCCTTGACAGTTTAACATAATTTACATATTATAGAAAATGAATAACAAACCTCTAAGAGCAAAAAAAGATTAAAAACCTGCAATTAAAAGCAAGAAACTTCTCTAAGAATTCAGTGTGGATAGCATCACTAATAGAATGTCAAGATTACAAAAGAACAAGATACATTTTGTCATTGTGATTACCATGTCCACGAAAAGATTCTCCGCATTTGCGGTTCTAAACGGTACCATTTGAAGATCTTCCTATATATGAACATAGATCAATCACAGAAGAAGAACCCTAAAAACATTGTTGTAATTGTAAACTAGATCACAATAAAACCAATCAAGGTCATACCTTATGAATCAACCCATCATCAATAATCGAATTACTCAACTCAAACAACTCGTACAATGCCCTAACTTCATTCTCAGTAACTGCAAGCAAAGTTTTCGATTTCCATAAGAGAATCAACAGAAGAAACTCACACACACACGAATATGCAATCACGTATCAATAGGAGAGTTACTTTACATAGCGATTCCTAAGAAAGACGAACAATCTCATCGTACCCACAGCATAATTTCTTACTACGGCCCAGATTTTTGCAGCTGAAACAACCAAAAATTAATGCCTCAATTACTGCTATAATCGAATCACAAACCTATATATTTTCTCCGATAAATTCAACGAACCTGAGCAGGCTGGCGGAGGAGACAACAACAGATGAGGAGAGAGAAGCAGTCGCCGGCGAATGCAGTCGCGCAAAGACGAACGACGGTGCAGGAGTAGGCCGGCGGCAGAACGCGTTGGCAGAGGCTGGCGGAGGCGGAGGTTACCCGTGGGAGTGAGATCTGTGCAGAGATGGAGAGAAATTGGGCTAAAAAAGTCTCTGAAATTTTTGCCCTAATCATTCCATTTTATCTTTACATACCGACGGGATACCGAGGGTACTATCCCGCCGATATATATATTTTTTTTTTCTCCTGTTATTTTATTTGATTTAATTAAGAATTATATTATTTAAATTTTATTTTAATTTCTATTTTTATATTTTATATTTTAGACAAAGCGAAGGGATTTCCCTCGGAATCCCGTCGGAATAATTTACCATAACTTTTTAAATTTTGTATTTAAAAATCGACGTTGGAAAATTTTTATTTTTATTTTTATATTTTATATTTGAAAAAAACCGACGGGATTTCCCTCGGAATCCCGTCGGAATTATTTAATACTATTTTTAAATTTTATATTTTAGAATGACCGACGAAATTCCGAGGGAAATCCCGTCGGAATTATTTAATATTTATTTTTTTTGAAAAAAATTGAAGCCCGTCGGAATGCCGTCGGAATTCCCTCGGAATTTCCGATGGAATTCCGACGGAATGTTTTCCTTGGAATTTTCCGTCGGATTTCGCAGGATTTCTTGTAGTGTAAGGCGCCGCGAGGTGAGGAAAAGAAAAATAGAACCTAACCCTTGTCTAAAGTCTGAACTCTGAATGTAAGTGCGAGATGTAATTTGTGAATAAAAGCATGGGCAGAGCTGAAGAGAACTGAAAAAACGTAAAAACTAAAGGCCCTGGTTCGGTTTTCTTTAAAAATCGAAAACCATTCGGTTTTTAACGAAACCGAAAGTTCAAAAGACTAATAACCGTCGGTTCGGTTTTTTTGTTCACCCCTAATTAATATTAGATTTAGTTCTTTTTGTTTACTTTATTTTATTTAATGTGATTATCGAATTGTTTAATTTTCTTGTCATATAGGGGAGTAAATTTTCACATTCACTCAAAAAGAGGCTAGTAATGTATTACTTCGCTAGGAAATTTATTATCTTACTTTGAAGTCAGTCAAGTGTTAAAGTTTGAATAGTTTTTTATGACTTATTATCTTAATGTTTTCTAGTAATATAAATTGATTGTTCATTAAATAGACACTTATTCTGACAATTTTACTATTATTTGTTGGTATTATTAGATTATATATGACAGTTTACATATTGAATTTGAAATGCAAGTGAATTATTGATCTATATATTCTTATTGTGTATGTTGCTTTTGATACATATATTCTTGCAAAAGATTAATCTATATTTTGTGAATAGAGGTTGTTTTGGATGACAGATTACAATGGTGAATTATGTTAGATCATTTCGAAAGTTCAAATTTAAGATTATAGAAATTAAGTTTGTAATATTAGAGAGTTAGAATAATTTTTCTTGTATACAAATTGATATAGGAATTAACTACTTTTTTAATGTAAACTTATTGGTGTTTTGATGAGTTTTATTAAAGGATTATTTTTTTATTTAATGTCCAGTATTTTGTTGTTGAAATTGAACAAATTAGATTGTTATTTCCTATCATATTATGATTGCAGGAAAGAAAATCATCAAAATGCTAATAATATATAATTAGAAATGATATATATTTAAAGATATAAATAAGTGTCCCAAGACTAATTATTCATTAATTCTTAAATCGTGTATGGGGACATTTATTTTTGTCTTATTAATGTACTAAAAGGACACATATATATGTCTCAATAAAATATGCTATTCAGACATTTTTAGCGTCCTAAAACTTTATGCGACGCCAATACATTTATATTAAGTGCCCCAAAAACTAAAAGTGTCTCAATATGTATCATATAAGGACACTTTCTTGTGTCCTAATAACCAACTTTTGTTGTAGTGACCTTCATGAATACCTCTACTGTAACACCCGAGCGCAAGGCGTCACATCCCCCGCACCGAGACCCGACCCGAATATGAAATGGGCGATCCATACCCGAGCCAAATCACGGCGAATGGGGACAAACACACACTCTAAGCTAGGCGGGCTAACCCTTAAACCATAAAACAACATAAAACATTAAAGCGGAAGCAATAAACGAACATATACCATATATATATGTACCATGAGCATCCAAGCTCCAAAAATCATTCATATACATCAACAATTGTCATCACGGCCCAAAACATATACGCTCCACATCATTATACATGTTCAATGATCGAAATAAAAGTATGTAAGGGTAAGACTCAAAATACAGAGCTAGAAGTAAATGCAAGACCTAGGACTCGTATTCCCGCCTAGCTCCCTCAACACCTGCACAAAACAACTGAAAACCAAACGGGTTCAGTCCAAAAGGGACTGGTGGGCATAAAAACAGGGCATAAGTATAATATACGACAGTATTTAACAGTCACATGCAAGCTATAATCCCAAGTGAGGTTTTTAAAGGATTTCCCAAGTGGCCAAATATAAATCATCAAAAGGGATTATAACGATTCATTTACATTAGGTCAAGGTCATTAGTGGCCCAGCGAGTGGGCGTGCATTATCTCCAACCAACACCTCGTGTAATCCATTAACATTCATTAACATTCATTTATTCATTCTTTCATTCTTTTCATGCAATCAATCTTTCGTGCTCATTCAATAACATTCCACCTTCTTCCTCCGGGTTGGTGGCGGGTTTGCAAGGCCCAACCACCCATTCATTGACCAAAAGGGGAACATGACTCCCCAGATGGTACTCAGCGTCCATTCCTCGCTAACTCCTAACGAGGTCCGGTTACGCCGTTCATTTGTGGGACTAGGGTGAGGGTTTACCGTCAGCCCTTGCCTCCTCGGGTCCCCACTCACACCAAGCCCCTGGGCCCCATTCAGTGCATAACATTCGTTCATTCTCGCCAAAACATTAGGTAGGGTTCAAGAAATAAGGGCTTTACGTTTGCAATCATTTACTCGATAAAAGACTCAATATATGTATATCGTATTACTTTGGTTTAAAACTTTTCACATAGGGAGATATATCGGGTCGTTTTATCTAAGTAGAAGAGAAACCCACCTTAAACCGTCAAAGGAGAAAGCACGAGCCTCACTGACCGGCCTCGTTTCCAACCGAGTCAAAATCTGTGCAAGGAAGGTGAAGTGAGACTCAATATGAGACCAAGTATGACGCACGGCAATGCTCATGTAATTTAAATAAAACCAATCAATCAATTAACACTAAGCATGTATAAAGACCAATTGACACCTAAGAGGTGAAATTAATAACAAGAAATCATATTCTCATATTATTCAATTATTTCAAGTTCAATTCATAGAAGGCATGGAGTCACACAATACGTTTGAGCAATTAAGTACCAAGAAGTGTCAAGTAGGAGCATACTTATCAATTAAACAAGTATATAAATCATATAATTCACATATGGGAGCCAAGAGAGTGAAAGGAATGCAATAAGAAAGGTTTTGGTGAAGTTTGGCCAAAACCGACAATTTTTGGAAATGTACATGTTGTGGGAAAACTGAAATATCTTAAATTCTAGAAGTGAGAATTGAGTTTTGTTTGTTGGGTATGAAAGTAGACACAAAGACCTTTCCGACGGTATATGGCACATTTTCTAATTCAAAGCGAGGTGAAAATGGCGTTCGTCCGAAGTTGGACAAAATGCAGGAAATAAAAGGTGACACGCCCGTGTCACCATTACAAGGCAAAACGTGACACCCCCGTGTCACGGTACAGAAAATCAAACCAACCTGCACCCCCGTGTCACACGGAACAAGGCAAAGTTGACACCCCCGTGTCGACTGTACGCAGCAGAACAAAACAGGGCAAAACAGGGCATTCCTACGGGAATTGGCTCCCAAGGCTACCCACATCAAACCAAGACAAGAATTCACCCCAAAACTATCATATATCAAGCATATATCTCACATATATCAATTAGACTTCAATTAATCCAAGGAACCAAGCAATATCATCAAGAATTCATCTTCCAAACCCCATATATATCATGATATCTAAGTCTCACATTATTCATGAATTCATGCAAGCTTTGGAGTATAAAGATCAAGATCATGCTTCTAATCACAAATAACCAAGGAATTGCATTATAAATCTCAAACCCTTCTTCAATCATAACATCAAGAATTCAACAAAGTCTCAAGCTCTACCTTGAATGAAAGAAAGGAGAAGAAATGATGGAGTGATGATGATGATGAAGATGCTCCCAAATATGCAATTTCCTCTTGAAATATGGCTTGAAAATGATGAAATCTCTCCTTCCTCCTTTTGGTGTTTTGAACGAGATTGAGTGTGTGAAATCTTAGATGAAAAAATGGATAAATGAAGTGTGGGAGATGGATAAGATATATACATGAGTCAAGATACATATATATAGATATATATATATATATGTATGTATACATTATATAATTCAAGTGGGGAGAAAAGTCTTGCTAATTAAAAGTTATTTGCACACAAGCCCTTACCTCTTAGGAATTTACAAGTTAGGGATGCTTCAACTTGGCATGCATGGTTGATGATTATAAAAACACATATATATATAGCTCTAAAAGAATATGATGAAATGGGGTTGAATATATATATGTTATGCTAAATCACTTAAATCATGCATGGAGAATTAAATACACACTCACGAAATTAAATTCGCGAAGTTATAATTTAAATCATAATTGCAAGTATTCAAATCAAGAAAATTAAATGATGCAAATCAATTAAATATAAATCATGCCATAAATTACAAGATGATAAAATTTCATGTAAACACTTGATCAAATAATTCACAAATATCATGAAATACATAATTGAAAAACTGGGGCGTTACAACTCTCTCCCCCTTAAGAGGACCTGGTCCCCAGGTCCACTGCCGAGTTTAAAATGATGCACAAGCAACAAGAGAGCCCCGTCTCTCCACAAGAAATGAGAGAACCCCGTCTCTCGAACAAGAAATGAGAGAACCCCGTCTCTCTAGCAAGTAAAGAGAGAACCCCGTCTCTCTAACACGTAGTGAGCGCTCCCCGTCTCTCAAACAACTAAGGAGAGTACCCCGACTCTCACACAAGCAAGAATTCCAAGAGAACACTTAATTAAACATTCATACAGAACTTCACGTAATGAACAAGTGGAGGAAATCAAATATACCATCTAGTTTTACAAAAGCAATTAATAAAGACAAAGAACCATACGGTTGATAATAAAATGTATATTACACATGATATGCATGATTAGGTGTACCATTTACCATGGTCTTAGAAACTTCAATGGCAGTGACTTGATTTAATACTTGATTCTTTGATCAGAATCCCTTCTAACCAAAATGCCATTCCTCGGATGCCTGATGTCAGTATATACCCCAATAATTACTCAATATCCATCCCGCGATCAAATTTTCTAACCTTTCTACCACTACGGTTTGAAGATTCAATTCTTGAATATGCACTTGGTAGTAATCCGACCACCCATTTTTCTTACCAATTATAGTTGACCTCCTCCAATGCCCGGACTAATTATTTGATGACTCGAGGTCTACCTTTTATCCTTCAAAATATTCCCGGTTCAAGTAACTCTCATGTGATTCTTTGCGATAGATCAGAATGTTCCCGTCGAGTTGTTTTTATCTTGTACCATGGTAATAGTGTCGCACCTCTTTGGTCACTTCGTGTAAATCTTGAATGACAATCGCTTTCCTTGAAAAATTCTTACCTTTGATCAAAGTAAATTTAATCAACTTATAAAAATCATGATCTCTCCTATTTCTCATCCAATTTGTTTCAATTTCAACTCGACCCAAGATATGCCTCCTTATGACTTTTAGAAATCTCCATTTGAGAACTCTAGACGCACGAGACTTAAGATATTGAAGACTTCATTCACCTAGTTCCGATAGAGAGTTTTCGAAAGAACCATTTTCCTTGAAGTTTCAACTCTCCCAAGTGAGATCCAAACATCGACTTTAAGTTGTTCCCCGATCGACTCTCCCCCTTAAGAAAATAAGAATATTTTCTGTCTAACTTCTGGAACTAGTTCTACCCTTTCTCAAATCCAAGTTTCTCTTCTTTCTAATTCTCTTGAAGTACCTCTAACTCTCGATCTCATTCCTGAAATATTTCTCTATCTCAATTGGAAATCCAACGAACACTGAATCCTTCCTCATTTCTTGAATATCCATTCCATTTCTTGAAGCTCTCACCCTTTCCAAAAATCATTTCCTAAATATCCTCATCCTGACCTTGGAGGTCATCAAGCATCTCAATCTCCTAATTCATCCCTTGTTGTTGCTTTCAAGTAACCCCATCATTTGTAACCCTTACATTTTTGTTGCTTCTAGCAAATGTAATTCATTTGAGCACAACCACACATTTGAAATCATTTCCCCAGTCGACTCAACTTCCTTGATATCAGCAATTTTAAATCTCGCCACTTGTTCGGACATTTCACCTTACGTTTATTTTTTAAGTGATAACTTCTTCCATCCAACTCCTAACTACTTTTCCCGGCCTTTCAATTGTTCTTTCTCCCTTTTGTTCCTCACTTTGCAACCCAATTCTTTCCGTATCATACTTCGGTTGTGTCTCGGTTGAAGTAATGCTTGATAGGTGAGGTGGAGAGATTTTCTATCAAGAAAACACTTAAAATGCATGTTGGGTTAAGATGTCGGTGCACGTATTACACTTATAAACACAAGTTGGAAAAATTAAGCTCAAGTAGGAATGCATATATAATTAAAGAAATTTAAATAATTTGAACAATGTATGATGCACGTGCTCATGAATGCGCTGAACCTGTCACCGTAGTTGCATCTTTTAGCTTGACACTTTTCCTTGTTTGTTGATTTATGAGCTGGCCTTAAATTGATTGGCCATTTCTTGTTACCCACGGTCTTCCGTATTTTCAAAGTTCATAACTTCAACTGGTACCGTTCCATGACCCGATATTGAAATCTCTTAAACCCAATTCTTCACCTTAAACATCTTCTTGCTCGAAGTTTCCTTATCTCAACTCGTACAACTTGGTAATCAAATTATGATTATTGAACTCCAATGCTTCTACTTCCGTGAAATTGATAACTAGCCCTCTTTCGAAAAGTAGTCTCTAATCGTTATCCGAAGTCTTCACCTAGTTATCACCTCAATCGAAATCCTCGATTTAATTTGCATAAGTTTAAATAGTCGAACGAACTCACCCTCCAATTGCTTACACTCAAGCATATAGTTTCCTTCTATAAGCTCGTTACCTTCTTTCACCGTTTCCATTTTTGCTCCATATCTTCCAATTCAACTTCTTCGTTACTCAAAATCCGTAGTGACTTCAATTCCCCTTTTTCTTAATCTCTTCATTCTTCTTCATCGATCTAACCTCCTCCAAGATTCCCTTCGTTCCATCCCTCGGTTTACACAACCCCGTAGAGTTTGGTTAACTAACTTAACTTTCGATGTGGCATGGTGTATGTATTAGTCTTATGAAAACCTAGCATCATCTACCCCAACTCCACCTCTTTGAACTTCTTCTACTTACCTAAAGCTCGCAGGTCATCCCACAACTTGATTTTCGGTTCCAATAGTGGAAAATCCTCAACTTGCTTTCAACTCCGAACCCTAAGTCCCTAGTACCCTCGAGGCCCCCCTGTTGATTGAGACCTTGAACCTTAAAACACTCTAGAGGTTTTCTTCAGTTTTGCTCTTGAATGAAATGATCCTACGGATTCCCGTTGAAAGACTTTTGCAATATAGACGTGTGAGTGTTAATCTTGCAAGTTGTAGGCATCACGCCCTACCACTATCCCGTTAAATATCTACCAACTTCACTAAAGCTTGAAAGTTACTCCCACCTTTGGTCCTTCGATTCCTGAATCTTAACACTTGAAGTATAACCCAACTAGAGCAATCCATGGCTCTTGATTTTCTTGTATGAAGTTCCCCGGTGCATTCCTTACAACTTCAAAGCAAAAGAAAAGAACTTGGGGTAGATTGAAGTTGTTGTAGAAATTTGCCGTGGTTCGACATGATCTCTATAGCCTATAACCACAACTTATCTCAAATATAAATGCATGAGGTTAATACATGCTCATGCCACATAATTGATACCAAATACAAGAATTTGATGCAAAATGCAACACATAATTCAACAAAATTTAAAGTGAAACACGTTGGCACCTCAAATTATGCAAAAGTTTAAATAAACACGTTGGATATAAAAATTTCCAAACCATAGAAAATCAATTAATCATCAAGTAGTAACATAAATCAATGTCATGCACAAGTCATCAAGTAGCTCAAAGATGTTCAGGTAAGTTCAAATAAATTCAAATAAGTACAATTAGTTCCAAATAAGATGCAAGACTCGCAATTTATCAATTAATCCTATGCCGTTCGACCTAGACATGACACGACTCGACGCTAGAACCGCGGTTTTGCAACCGGGCTCTGATACCACTTAAGGATGTAACACCCGAGCGTAAGGCGTCACATCCCCCGCACCGAGACCCGACCCGAATATGAAATGGGCGATCCATACCCGAGCCAAATCACGGCGAACGGGGACAAACACACACTCTAAGCTAGGCGGGCTAACCCTTAAACCATAAAACAACATAAAACATTAAAGCGGAAGCAATAAACGAACATATACCATATATATATGTACCATGAGCATCCAAGCTCCAAAAATCATTCATATACATCAACAATTGCCATCACGGCCCAAAACATATACGCTCCACATCATTATACATGTTCAATGATCGAAATAAAAGTATGCAAGGGTAAGACTCAAAATACAGAGCTAGAAGTAAATGCAAGACCTAGGACTCGTATTCCCGCCTAGCTCCCTCAACACCTGCACAAAACAACTGAAAACCAAACGGGTTCAGTCCAAAAGGGACTGGTGGGCATAAAAACAGGGCATAAGTATAATATACGACAGTATTTAACAGTCACATGCAAGCTATAATCCCAAGTGAGGTTTTTAAAGGATTTCCCAAGTGGCCAAATATAAATCATCAAAAGGGATTATACCGATTCATTTACATTAGGTCAAGGTCATTAGTGGCCCGGCGAGTGGGCGTGCATTATCTCCAACCAACACCTCGTGTAATCCATTAACATTCATTAACATTCATTTATTCATTCTTTCATTCTTTTCATGCAATCAATCTTTCGTGCTCATTCAATAACATTCCACCTTCTTCCTCCGGGTTGGTGGCGGGTTTGCAAGGCCCAACCACCCATTCATTGACCAAAAGGGGAACATGACTCCCCAGATGGCACTCAGCGTCCATTCCTCGCTAACTCCTAACGAGGTCCGGTTACGCCGTTCATTTGTGGGACTAGTGTGAGGGTTTACCGCCAGCCCTTGCCTCCTCGGGTCCCCACTCACACCAAACCCCTGGGCCCCATTCAGTACATAACATTCGTTCATTCTCGCCAAAACATTAGGTAGGGTTCAAGTACGTTTGCAATCATTTACTCGATAAAAGACTCAATATATGTATATCATATTACTTTGGTTTAAAACTTTTCACATAGGGAGATATATCGGGTCGTTTTATCTAAGTAGAAGAGAAACCCACCTTAAACCGTCAAAGGAGAAAGCACGAGCCTCACTGACCGGCCTCGTTTCCAACCGAGTCAAAATCTGTGCAAGGAAGGTGAAGTGAGACTCAATATGAGACCAAGTATGACGCACGGCAATGCTCATGTAATTTAAATAAAACCAATCAATCAATTAACACTAAGCATGTATAAAGACCAATTGACACCTAAGAGGTGAAATTAATAACAAGAAATCATATTCTCATATTATTCAATTATTTCAAGTTCAATTCATAGAAGGCATGGAGTCACACAATACGTTTGAGCAATTAAGTACCAAGAAGTGTCAAGTAGGAGCATACTTATCAATTAAACAAGTATATAAATCATATAATTCACATATGGGAGCCAAGAGAGTGAAAGGAATGCAATAAGAAAGGTTTTGGTGAAGTTTGGCCAAAACCGACAATTTTTGGAAATGTACATGTTGTGGGAAAACTGAAATATCTTAAATTCTAGAAGTGGGAATTGAGTTTTGTTTGTTGGGTATGAAAGTAGACACAAAGACCTTTCCGACAGTATATGGCACGTTTTCTAATTCAAAGCGAGGTGAAAATGGCGTTCGTCCGAAGTTGGACAAAATGCAGGAAATAAAAGGTGACACGCCCGTGTCACCATTACAAGGCAAAACGTGACACCCCCGTGTCACGGTACAGAAAATCAAACCAACATGCACCCCCGTGTCACGCGGAACAAGGCAAAGTTGACACCCCCGTGTCGACTGTACACAGCAGAACAAAACAGGGCAAAACAGGGCATTCCTACGGGAATTGGCTCCCAAGCCTACCCACATCAAACCAAGACAAGAATTCACCCAAAAACTATCATATATCAAGCATATATCTCACATATATCAATTAGACTTCAATTAATCCAAGGAACCAAGCAATATCATCAAGAATTCATCTTCCAAACCCCATATATATCATGATATCTAAGTCTCACATTATTCATGAATTCATGCAAGCTTTGGAGTATAAAGATCAAGATCATGCTTCTAATCACAAATAACCAAGGAATTGCATTATAAATCTCAAACCCTTCTTCAATCATAACATCAAGAATTCAACAAAGTCTCAAGCTCTACCTTGAATGAAAGAAAGGAGAAGAAATGATGGAGTGATGATGATGATGAAGATGCTCCCAAATATGCAATTTCCTCTTGAAATATGGCTTGAAAATGATGAAATCTCTCCTTCCTCCTTTTGGTGTTTTGAACGAGATTGAGTGTGTGAAATCTTAGATGAAAAAATGGATAAATGAAGTGTGGGAGATGGATAAGATATATACATGAGTCAAGATACATATATATAGATATATATATATGTATGTATACATTATATAATTCAAGTGGGGAGAAAAGTCTTGCTAATTAAAAGTTATTTGCATACAAGCCCTTACCTCTTAGGAATTTACAAGTTAGGGATGCTTCTACTTGGCATGCATGGTTGATGATTATAAAAACACATATATATATATAGCTCTAAAAGAATATGATGAAATGGAGTTGAATATATATATGTTATGCTAAATCACTTAAATCATGCTTGGAGAATTAAATACACACTCACAAAATTAAATTCGCGAAGTTATAATTTAAATCATAATTACAAGTATTCAAATCAAGAAAATTAAATGACGCAAATCAATTAAATATAAATCATGCCATAAATTACAAGATGATAAAATTTCATGTAAACATTTGATCAAATAATTCACAAATATCATGAAATACATAATTGAAAAACTGGGGCGTTACATCTACGTTGTAACGATGGTCAACATAGTCCTCAATATTTTGCCTTTTACGTGCAATGGCAGAGACCGCGTGTCTACAAGAAATCCCACTTAAATCCGAAAACCTACAATCACAATGTTTTAACTTAAGGTCCACTATATAATGTTTAATCCCATCATTGACCTGGAACTCATCTATTCCCCCAACCAATACCTTACATTTGACACCCTCTTCTTTTATTAAATTTAGTATCTTAACTATTCTACCACACACTGAATTTGTCCATCTTTTAGCCCTTTGATATCTAATTTCAACCCTATCCATTATCTTAGCCCTCAAACCATCTATTAATTTATTAATAGGTTGTATTTTTAGATCACCAATAATCCATGCATTAAAGGACTCACTCAAATTATTTGTTACATGATCATTCTTAATGTCTAAGCTAAAATCATGTATAGCCCACAAAGATGGATCACCCATGTCAACAACATATTGATGTACAGCAGGTTTGACATCCCTTAACTTGTTCATTGCAACATTAAATTCAGCCTTAGTATATGTCCTAAAAACAATACAATGCATAAATATTAGAATATTCCAAAACATTAATATTCAATAACTAACACATAGGAAATATGTTCTGGACATTATAATATCTACTTATTGTAGTTCATAACATTAAATTTCTTACCTTGCAGCATTCCAAAAAAGTTTTTTGACAAGTGTGCCAGCATGTTGAAGCCTCAAATTTGCATAAATGTGCTTGCCACACTTCTGATGAGTAGCATTAGGTGCCACGTTTGTTGTTGCTTCAACAAGACCCTAGAAACAAGTATTTATTAAGACATTTCAATGTCAGTCACAACAAATGCTGAAAGTAATGAATATAAAATGAAATGAAATGAAAAGAAAATTAATAGATCATGAATTAGTGACCTTTTGTCTATTTGTCATAAATGTCCAAGGGCTACCATCATAAAGGCCACCAAGGATTTGTGCCAAAAAACTCAGAAAGAACCCCCAACTTTTCTTATTTTCAGTTTCAACAACTGCAAAAGCAAGTGGATACAAACCCATGTTATTATCCAATGACATAGTGGACAATAATATACCTCCATATTTGCCCTTCAGGTGGCATCCTATAAACTAATGAATGGCTGACATCCGTCTAAAAATCCCTACTTCAAAGCATGTAGACCTACCACACAGTATATAGGTGATAATTAAAGCAAATGTGTTATAACAAATTGAAACATATATAGTAATTGTTCCTTACCAATGATAAATCTCTTGAAACTAGGCTCCCTCGGCACCATCCCATTCTCAACTAAGTGAAATTGAAACCTCAATGTGCTTCTTGGATTGGTTCTTTGGACCATTTCTGCATATATTGTGACATGATTGCATATGACTCAGCTAGATTGCCTTGAATAATGACTTGTACCTTGAACTTTGGTCTGTACAGTTGCATATACTCAGGTTTGACTCCAATTTTCTCCAATTCAACCTTCAGTACATTCACCTTAATGTCCGATTGTGTTCTCAATATTGGAACAATCTTCTCTGCACTTCAAATTGAGTTGGCTTCGTTAGCTTTGTCTACTCTAATGCAGGAATGATCTGGAACACATCACAAAGATGACCGGTCAGTGCCTTCTGTAATCAGTGATGCATGAATTCTCCATGGAGACCTTTGGTCAGTACACTTCACAATCATCCTTGTTTTCTCATTCTTCACTCTCTTTACTTTGATTCCAACCCTAATAATGTACTCCATCAATGTCTTTCTGAATTCAAGCACTGATGCAAAGACTGTTTTATCTTTAAGATTGAATTGTTCATTGACGTTTTCAGGTATATGACCTTTGTGGGCGCTAGACCATCCTCCAAGTGGATCTTGAGGAAAGTCTTCTGTACACATCACACCCGTCAGATGAGTTATAATTTGTTAACTCATCAGTAGATACATTAACCAAAACACCCAAAGATGAGTTTGAAATGGTTCTTGTTGGACCATTAACTCCTCATCCTCGCTCTCAAACAATTCTCCGTAATACTTTGTGTCAATATGATCACAGAGCTCTTCTTCTGTCACTTCTTCAAAATTCTCATCTACAACTCTCATCTCTTGTTCATTATCAGCCTCATTACCGTCCAAATCCACATCTTCAGGTTCATTTTCCAAATTATCAGCACCAAAATCTATTCCCACATAATCACCAAGAAGATCAAATCTTGGGACATCATCTAATGCAGTAACCTGGTCCCCATCTCCCTCAAACCCGTCAACCTGTTTGTCAACCTCAACAGCATCACCTTTCTCCAAATCATTTCCCACATTTAGCAAGGGAACAGGCATTGGGCCATAGTATTTAACATGAACCCTAATTTCTTTTGAACTTCTCTCAAACATCTTTACACTGTCTTCCTCAACTATCTACCTATAATTGACAACTTTTGTGGGATAAACGACGTATGACTTACGAACATTGGGCCCTCTTTCAACTCCTCACATTCAGGGTAAGTGAGTTCGATAATATCTTGCCAAAGGTCACTTAATTTGTAGTATCTTGGATCAACTTTGTTCAGCCCTCTCTCCTATTCCTTATACAGTACCCGAAGATTATGAACAGCACTTTTAAACAAACCTGGAAAAGGAAAGAAACAACACATTTAAACGCATACTTGGAAAAAATTAACAAATTTTAGAAAAAATATAAAAAATTAGAGACATGCATAACAAACTCAACATTGTAATAATACGGACAGTAGAATAAAATGTTTGTTTTTTCCAAACAAACAGAAAAAACAGTCAAATAGCATATTCAAAGACATACTCTGGATAAATGAACATATTTCAGGGGGAAAAAGGCCAAAAGTCATATCATGCAGACGAAAAAAAGAAAAATTATGACAATAAGGTCAGTAGAGTTATTAGTGTATGTTGATTGTAGTGTTTCATAATTAATTATACCATAAGAGTTAGTGCTTGTTCAACTTTCGCTACTAATTAAGACAATGCACTTCTTATCCTTCACATTCCGCACCATTTATTTATTTATTTATTCTTTTGGCTGATTTAAAAGTACAGAAACAGAAAGAAAGCAAGAAGAATTTTTAGAAAATCAGGAAATCTGGCCGTTTCGTCCAGTATTAGCTTCTAATATTTAATCTTTTACTCAAATATTCCTAAAAATTAATATAATAATCATGATCATTATATGCAATATGTCAAGCTAGTCATGTGTTTAAAATCTTGATTTAGATACTAATATGGACTCATTACTCGTTATTGCTTTCGCGATTAGTCTAAATTCTCAAATAGTTATATATAAAATAAATAGATAGTAATTGGCATTAAAACACACGAATCATACACCAAAAGAGTTTGAAGAAATTAACTTGTGTATTAAAGTGAAGTTAAGATAGAAAATGAAGAACTAAAAGTCCCTTACATAATTTCCCAACACTGGTGAAGCATTCTATCCTTTTGATCCAATATTTAATTTGTACGGAAATAACAGAAGTCTAAGAATATTCCTAGTAATGAGCCAACAGTTATTGGTTCAAATGTTTAATGGATTCATTCTGCGGGGCAATGTCCCGGATTCGAATTACACTTAGTGTGCACGTGTTAAAAAAATAAAAATATTTCTAATAATGAGGAATCACGTTTTTCTTCCAATTCCTCTCGGAAAATTGTCCCAAAACTTGAGGGTCGGAATAAAAACATGTCCTCGAACATAGTCAATCCGATGTACAGTCTTGATTCTTAAATTAAAGATTGGGCATGTAAAAAAACTGTAAATAATTTTCTAATTTTTCTTGATAATCACCAAACAGTGTTTATATGTCACCAGACGCATCCAAATTTCTCATTCAAATCACCAGACACATCTCTTCGATCAGTACTGTGCATGAAAAACTAATTAGGACTTAGGAGGAAGCGTCCTAGTCACCACAACTCCCAGCACTCAGCACTCCAAAAATGTATATCTCACACTTATCAGTAAGCTCAGAAGTCTCTGGAACCGGTATGAAGTTATGATATGAGTATAAGCATCGGGGACGACTTCTGCAAACCCAAAATCCGAAATCCAAAATTCGGACTTCCATTTCATCATCCAGTAAAATATTTGCAGGTTTTGGATCTCTGTGAATGACCCTAGGGCTGTGATTCATGTGGAGATATTCAACTCCTGTTGCCACCCCTAGAGCAATCCAATTCTCTTGTACCTTCCTTCACATGCCGGGGATAACCCTCAAGGCTCCCATTGTTCATGTATGGAAGGAACTTTCTCCACAAAGTTTGATTGGAGTATTGCTGCTTGAAGTTATTGCTTCTTTATCATTGGTATCTTGATTTGTCATCACTTCAAGTGAAGGTAAGCCGAGTCCCAAATTTGTATTCAAATCTTCAGAATTCGGCAGATTATTGAAATCAAAATTCTGCATAGTTACAACACAATAATTCACATAAGTATTGTAATAATTAAGAGGATATATATAGTAACACCACTCAAGAAGAACGAATGATTTAGTGAAGTTAAAATATTTTTGGTGTGTGTATCGAGAGTGAGAGAGGAAGAAAGACAGAACTATAAATCAATGCGTGCTTCAGTTTTAGCCATACTTACTGTTGCGGCATTCTTCATCCTCGTGCATTACGGTGTCACACTCTAAACGAGATTTGTGAAGGTTAAGATCTGGAATTATGATCTCACACTCTAAACGAGATTTGTGAAGTTCTGAAAGTTGAGTGATAATATATAGTGAAGAAACTACTGAGTGAGACTGTGAGAAAGAGTGAGCTATGAGAGAGATGAAGGAGATGACCATGCATGTTCTGATTAAATAGATGTAGGGAGGCATCTGAGCCGTCCACGTGTACAGTTCTGATCTAGTCTAATTGAAGTGCTGCATAATAGAATTTAAATTAAGGCGACGATATATATCAGGAAAAAAGAGAGGAAGAAACTGAGGTAAGGTGTGATAATGAGGTGTGACAATGAAATGTGCTGTTAGGGGGTAAAAGGAAATGTGTACCTGTGAATTGATAGGTTACGGGTTCGAGTTTTGTTGGGCATAGTTGGGGAACCAACATTGATCCTTTTAAAAAAATAAAAAAAAAATTCAAAATTTCTTAGTAATTAAATTATTTATTTCGAAAAAATGGGTCAATACTAATTTAATCCAGAATATTACAATTAATTAATGTGGTTCTTACAAATGGGCAAATGGCTCAAGTGGATAGTGGTTTGAGTTCACTTAAGCAAGGTCTCGGATTCGAATCTTGTGGATGTAAAAAATTGCATTAGGAGATGTCCCCGTGATAAGTGCCTTCAAGGTCTCGGGTTCGAATCTTGTGGATGTAAAAAATTACGTTAGGAGATGTCCCCGCAATAAGCGCCTTCAACTATATCGGGAGATTAGTCCTTCACTCAATTAGGTGGGAAGAAACTTAGAGAGAGATAAAAAAAATTTAATGTGGTTCTTGGAAATGGTATAGATTCTTTAGGGACTCTCTAACTTCAAAGGATGCGTGAGCATCAAATTATTGTCATTTTTTCCATTGTGGGTATTATATTCATGTATATATCATCACTTTAATTCTGTAAAATGACATTTCAACTCCGCTATAATTTTTTACATCTTCATTGTCAAATTAACTCCGTCCCTTTCTAAATTACCAAACAGAATGTGAAAATAGGTGGTCCATATTCCATAATAATAGCACAAAAAGCAACAATTATTATGTGGGTTAATTCTAATATAAGTAGTTATAATTGCGACACCTGATCTCACGCAATAATACAACCAAATTAGTGCAACATTCTTTATACATTAATTCTCTCTCATACAGACTACAGTCTGACTAGTCCTTTTCATTCACCTAACAGCAACCAAATTAGTGTCCTATACAGATTGAAGTGTGTCATTCACCTAACCTTTGAATTGTTGATCAATATTTAGTTGGGGTTTGGTTAGTGATTAAGAATTTGTTTTTCAAGTAATGATTTTGAGTCCGAATCTTTCTGATCACAGTATTTTATTGGTAGATCATCTGTAAAATTTAATAAACCTACAGTGGTTAATAATCTAAACAGTATTTGTAGTTATCGAAAGGGTGGTGGTATGCCCTAAACTTGGAGATAGGATAGTTACTTTTCCTAAATTCATAACAATAATAATAATAATAATATTTAGTTGAAGGGGTTAAGAACAAGATGGTCATTTATAATGATTTCAGTACACCTAACAATAGAGGACATTTTTAAAGGTTTTCATTGATGCATGAAATAAAACAATGTGAGAAACTCGAATACTTCATGTGATTATAATTGTTAGAGGAAATTGTTATTTCCTTTCCTATAAGTTACCCTTTTTTTTTTAATTTTATTTTAATTATCGTTGATTTTTCAATTTTAATTTTATATTGTAATTTTTTTTAAAATATTATCACACGTTTAACTTTTCGTTAATTATTAATGGAAATAATTGCAATTTTGCTCCTTATAAAATAATTTGCTATTTGCTCCTTATTTCTCATGTGATTATAATGGAAATAATTGCAATTTGCTCCTTATAAATATTGAATAGGGGTGTTGTGCATGTGCTGTGGGAGTAGGGTTTAGGGTTTTTGTATCTTTTCTTTTTTGGGTTTTAATTTTATTTTATATTTTATGTTTATATATATATAAGGTGGGTTTTCTTTTTCAATTTGCCTTTTTCTAGTTTTGATTTTATTTTATATTTTATTATTCTAATCTTTATAAATTTTTTTGACATAATTTATTTATTTTTTATGAATTAATAATTTTTATTTAAATATTTTGTGACATTAATAAAAATATGCATCCTTATTATATTAGTGAAAAGGAATTTTTTTATTTAAATTAATATATTAGTTTGTTTTAATAATAAAATGATTAATATATTAAAGTATATTAATATATTATTTTATTTAGACGATTCTAATGGAGCAGAGAAGATGACTTCATTTTTTCTTGACATTTAACTTTTTTTTATTTTATGGGAAACTGTAAATTTGGGACAGTAACATACTCCATTTTGTATTTTTAAACTTTAATTTGACATTTCTGATTTTAAGGACACTTACTCCCAAAAGTTTACAATTTTGGTCAAATCCAGCCTGATTCCTAATTTTTAGGGGGCATTCCGGCGGCCACGTAAGCACAAGGACGGTATTTCAGGAGGCCACGTCGGCACAAAGATGGTATTCTAGGCGGCCACGTAGGCACAAGGGCGTTATTCTGGGAAGAAATTAAGGATTCGGTTGGAATTTGGCCAAAATTGCAAAATTTTAGGAGTAAGTGTCCCTAAAATAAAAAATGTCAAATTAAAGTGCGGGTATGTTATTTTTCCAAATTTGCAGTTTTTCCTTTATTTTATTATATTTGTATTTGCAATTTGGCCCAATGGAGTAGGGTCTTAATGTGTATATTAAAATTTTAATTTGTGGAGATGTGAGTGAGAGTTAAATATTTTATAAGGGGCAAATTGCGGTACCAAAAAAACTCAGGATTAGTGACCGCTCGATCGGTCACTAATTTAATAAAAATTAATCACTTATAGCTATCAGTGACTGATCTATTTATTCAGTGATCGATTTTTATCGACCACTAAATTAGTGACCGATATATAAAAAAAACGCGGTTACTAACATAACCATTTATGGCAGATGAGATGGGTATGTTAGGAATAGTGCCCTAAAAGCCGATTGTATATCCGCTTTGTGCTTTTCCTTATTGTAATCACAGACAATCTTTGAATAAAATAACGAATTGAGGCAACACTTCTTTATATACTCTTGTTTGGTATGCGTTTACTTTAGCTGTGCATGTATGAGAACTCCCCTAATCCTGATGACTTTAGGACTCTACCATTTAGGTGAAATGGTTCATGAAACGAGCCCTATATCACATAAGTCATGATTAGTAAAATACTCCAAGCCGATGAGTCCTACAGACAGTGGGAGTGTCAACCTGACTCCTCTAAGGCTTGCTTGTGGGATCACGCCCTTAAGAAGGACCACCTTGTTTCATGGAGGTGCAAAGTGTATAGTTGATACGTGCGTGATACATGAGGGTGCTTACTTTAATAAGTAAGTTCACTGAGGTGCACCGTGTGAGAACATTCCTGAATGGGAAAGGAAGTTTCTATTTCAGGAAATGGAAACTTCCAGATTAGGAAATATCTCACGAGTCATTGATGTGATTAATTGATCCTTAAGACTTGAGGTTCCTTGTCACTTTATGAGTTAACTCTGTAGTCTTAGGTATAAGCTTTAAAGGGTGTCGCCTTAGACAACTGATTCAAGGCTTATGCTGGGGCTGCACAAGTGATTCATGAAAGTGAATGAGAATCAAGAAAGGACCTAGACTTGCATTTGCAAGGTGATCTCTTATTGTGTAAGTCATTCATATGCCATATGGAGTCCTTGGCCAAGGCAGTAGATCAAGACATCAAGAAAAGGGTTTCTTGGATTGAGATCAAATGGATATAAAATGCACTTAGCTTTAAGACCGGATTATTAGGGTTCTAATTATTCCCTTACCCTTGATCTTGGTTGAGAGATAGTAAGTAGGAGGATTGTATCTCACATGAATCAATGACTTAAAGGTTCTGTCGAATCCGAACATTCCAATTCAGCTAGGGGTTAAACACCTGTTGCTAGACTATGGTCGTTTAATCTGTGGACTGATTAATTAATTAGTGAATTAATTAATTGGGGTCACTGCTAATTGAATTGAGAACCTAGAGGGTCACACACAACAACTTGGTTACATGAGTTGAGGATTGAAAATGATTAAACGAGTTAATCGGGCCAAGAGGGTTCCACACGTGTGAAATCACACGTGTGGCTCACGTGAGTGACACGTGTCACACACGTGTGAATATATATATATTATATATATATGTATTAAATAATTAAATGTGTTAATTGTTTAATAAACTTTAGTTTAATTTCGAATTAAAAAGAAAGTCTAATTTTGGAGAAAATAATCTAGTTAATTAATTATGAATTAATTAATTAGATAAAATAAGTTATTTATTTTAAATAAATAAAGTATAAAATTATCCAAAAATAGTTTGGATATTTTTAGCTCTCTTAAAAGTTGACTTGAATTAGAATTCAAAGTCAAAGTTGGAAAATACTTGATGATCAAGTAATAGGAGAGAGAGGAACCAAATCCTTGTCCAACAAGGAATAGGTTCGGCCGTCCCTCTCCCTTTCCTATATATAGGGGAGCTCATGTGCTCCCCTTTAGAGCTAATTGACAATTCTTTTGGTTCATGTGTTGAACACCTTCCTTTCTCCAAGATCAAATAAACCCTAGGTTAAGCCTAAACACTAACTAGAGAACTAGCATCCTTACTAGTTAGATTGTGATCAAGTTGGTGGACTTTCTCTAGAGACTTCAAGTTAGAAGTTTGAAGATTCGAGCTTTACCAAGGAGAGGGGATCAAGCCGCGAGAAGAGCGTTCTTGGGTGGCTTGAAACGCTTCAAGAAAGAACAAAAGAAAAGTAAGTTTTCTATCTCTACGAATTTGGTTACACGATTGCGAGTCCAAGGTCCTTTTGTTGGAAAAAATTTTTAAATTCCGCTGCTTTCTGATTCATGTTTTCCAACAAGTGGTATCAGAGCCACCTCGTTAATCGTGTTTCTGATTCGTCTCAATTATTCTGAATTTGGTAGAAATTCTTAGGCTTAGATGCGAATTAGGTATTCATGAGTTTTTTTAGAAAGCCTGAAATACGAAACTGTAATTTTTCCTGAATTTCTGAAACTGTTTTCTTAAATTGTGATTTTGAAAACCGTTTTGATTGAAATATGTTTAAATCGAATTTTTAATTTTTGGATTGAACCGGGTTTTCGAGAAACCCAGAAATACGAAACGAACACGAAATAGGACGAGCCTAGGCGTGCTAGCAAGTCGCACGCCCAGCCCGTCGCCATCGCCCAGCCCTCCCGCAACCGCGCGGGAGGCCCTCCCGCCCGCGCCTAGGCGCGACTGCTCGCTTGTCCCGCAACCGCGCGGGACAGCCGCCCGCACCGTCCCGCAACAGAGCGGGACGCCCTGGCCGAGACCGCCCGCCATCGGGCGGGCATTGCTGCGCGCGATAAGCGCACGGCGCGCGCACGCAGGCGGCAATTGCCGCATGCTGTGCGCACAGCTGGCGCGCGCGCGCGCGCCTGATGCTGCGCGGCGATGCCCTCCTTTGGGCGGATGGTTTCGGGCCAATCCTCGTGTTTCGTGTTTCGTGTTTTTCGGTCCGTAAAATCCCGATTTAATTTTATTTTAATTTTATCTTTTAAAATCAGTTTTGCTAAAATAAAATTATTTTAAAATTTTGATTAAATTGGGATTTTTGAGAAATTAAAGCGATTTGGATTTTGGGAAAATTATGAATTTTATTTTCTGAAAATAATGAAAGAATAAAATTATTAATTTTGGAAATTAATTGGAATTTTATTGGTTTGTTGTTTTTCGGGTTTTATTGAAAAGGCTCTTGAACAAGAATTGCATCTAAGTCGTGTTTTAAGTCATTAGGACTTGAAACGAGAATTTTAATTTATTGGTTAAATTTAAATTCTTGCAAAAGCATGTTAGGTGATCATGGGTTTAGATCTATGTATGGTTTTAATTTATGCACATGGATGGTTTAAATTGGGGTTGGAGCCCTATAGTTGCGTTTTTCAATTGAGGTTGGAGCCTCACTTATGTGCGTACTGTTATGTGATTTATTATGTGGCTTTCCATATTACTGTTTTTGAGGCTGGGGTATGCCCCGTGTAATTGTCTAAGGCCAATATGAAGATTGAGCCTTATTACTTTATGTCTTTTTCTTTTTATTGTAATATTATTTATATTCTAGGAGGACAACCAGGTCCTTGCCATTCGATGGTGGTCCAGGAATTTGAGAGTAGAGATAGGTGGTGAGGTTTTATTTTCATTTTGGAGACAATGCACCCATGGAGTAAGATGGACCACATTCAAGTAACAAGGAGGCCATAAGTGAAGACCCCTCAAAATGTTAGGGAGGGGAATCTCAATTGTTAAATGTAATAGAGATAGGGCTCGTATTTTGTTACCGCTTTCCCTTATGTGATTTGAACTGTTTATGTGGCGTGTATGTTAGAACTTGTGATTGTGGAGTGGCTCCCACATATCACGCATAAGATAGGTAGAACCCATGATCATTACATGTTAGTATCATGCTAGGACATGTTATCTGTTTATGTGCTTGTTTGATATGCATTTAAGTGTACTTGCATTAATCAAGACTAATAAAATTGGATAACATATATGTTGGTGAGGTCGAACCGGACAACTCTCCGGTTGATTCGTAAATTCCCCTTAAATATTAAGCTAATTTCGAACAAATAGGTGTTTAATTCGAGATGCAAATTTTGAATTAAATTCCTAGCATTCCATCAATAGGTTTTAAGTTTAGTAAGTGAAGCTGGGTATTGTTCGCGAGTCGTGGGATAGCTAGTGGAGCTTATTAGTTCTTAGTTACCTAATTGATCATTTTAAATGATCAATATTTCATGATCGATTTTAGCAAGGGCGATGTCCGCGAGTCGTGGGTCGTTCGAACTAAGATTTGGTCATGATCTTATGATTGATGGGTTTAGCTTAACGCCTAAGTAAATATGGATGTCGCACGAGTCGTGGGTCCATATTGAAAGATAGGTGATGCAAAAACCAATTACTAAGAGTTCTAAAGGTGTTAGAATTGGTAAGTTGTACCTACCTAGGGTTCTTACTTAGAATGTCCGCGAGTCGTGGGTTCGAGGTAAAATGCCTAGGATCTTAGTACCCATTGGGAAACGTGTTCCTCTTAGATCTTTGGGAATTATAGATCTTTGAAAAACAGTGGAAGCTACATTAGATTAAAAACCTTATCTTTTGTATATCGTTATAATTCAGCATGCTCACTAGTTCTCTGTTTTACCATTTAGGTCGTAGATTCTGTGATTCTCTACGTGTTTTGAAATGGCAACCAAAAACCCTCTTGTATCGATCCTCGAGTCAAACAAGTTGACTGGTCCCAACTATTCTGATTGGCTGAGGAATCTAAAAATCATTTTAGATTCTGAGAAGAAAACTTATGTTCTCTTCGAAGGGGGGAGGCTCCCACTCGGGCCGAGCGGGACGCGATTCAGAAGTGGAAGGATGATAATCTCCAAGCCCGTTGCCTTATGTTGGCTAACATGTCTCCGGACTTGCAAAGGCAACATGAGGCCATGGAATTTGCTTGGGAGATTTACGACCACTTAGAGCAACTTTACCGCCCTCATGAACGTGTTACAAGGTATAACACTTCAAAGGAATTGTTCCACTTGAGAATGAGGGAAGGTTCAAGTGTCCATGAATATGGACTCAAGTTTCTTGCCCTTACTGAGAAACTTGCTTCCATGGACATGCCACTGAAAGATGAGCTTTCAGTGGATTTGTTGCTAGCTTCGCTCCCACCATCATTCAACCCATTTGTCCTTAACTTCAACATGAATCATGCTGGCGCTACTGTAGCTGAGCTGATTAGTCAGCTTGTGACTGCTGAAAGCACGATCAAGAAGGACAATAAGGTTTTGATGGTGAATGCTCCATCTTCCTCTTCTGGGCCTTCTAAAGGTAAGGGCAAGAAAGCCCAAAAGAAGAAGAAGAAACCCCTTAGGCCCACTGGTGGCATTTCGAAGGGGAAGGCCCAAAAGAAGAAGCGTGATCAGAAAGAGGATGTTTGCTTCCATTGTGGCAAAGCGGGACATTGGAGGAGAAACTGCCCAGAGTACAAGGCTACTCTAAAGAAAGGTATCTTTCTCGTTGAAGTAAATCTTTCTATTAATTCTAGTTCTTGGGTACTTGATACCGGTTGTGGAACTCATATCTGTAATGATGTACAGATGCTAAGTGAAGTTCAACAACTCAAAGAAGGAGAATGTGTCTTGAAGATCGGCGATGGCTCAAACGTTGAAGCTCGAGCTTCAGGCACAATTAGATTAGATTGAGGTAGTTTTGAGTTAGTATTAAATAAAGTCCTTTATGTACCGAGCATTATTCGTAATATAATTTCAGTTCCAATATTAGATTGTGAAGGTTATGAAACTTATATTAAGAATGGTAAATACTTTATCAAACGGAACAACTCTTCCGTTCATATCGGTACTCTAAGTAATGGACTTTACCTAACTCAAAATATCAATATTATGAATATACAACGAGAAACAAAGCGTAAGAGAGATGACAAAGTTTCAGCTCCCTTATGGCACGCTAGATTAGGACACATTTCCAAGAACAGAATTAGCAAGATAAACACTTTAGGATCATTCTCTGAAAATGATCTCAAAGAGTTGACTTCTTGCGAATCCTGTCTCAAAGGAAAGATGTCCAAAGTTCCTTTTAAAGGAACTATGGAACGTGCCACTGAGGTTTTGGATTTGATCCATACTGATGTTTGTGGACCGCTTAGTGTAAGCACTAGAAACAATCATCAGTACTTCATAACCTTTACTGATGACTTTAGTCGGTATGGTTATGTATACTTAGTGAAGTATAAATCTGAAGCTTTTGAGAAATTCTTAGAATTTCAAAAGGAGGTTGAGAACCAAACTGGTCACAAGATCAAAGCACTTCGATCTGATCGAGGAGGTGAGTATCTTAGTGAAGAATTCCTTAATCATCTCAAAGATAATGGGATTATCTCTCAGTGGACTCCTCCGGGAACTCCTCAGCTTAATGGAGTTTCTGAGAGAAGGAATCGAACCCTACTTGATATGGTTCGTTCCATGATGAGTTTCACTGACTTACCACCTTCTTTCTGGGGTTATGCCCTAGAAAGTGCAGCAAAGATTCTGAATCTAGTTCCCTCTAAGTCAGTCCCCAAAACGCCCTATGAAATGTGGCATGGCAAAATCCCTAGTTATTCTTACTTAAGAATTTGGGGTTGTCCTGCTTACGTGAAGAGGACAGTGGGAGATAAGTTAGAATCTCGTTCTAACTTATGCTACTTTGTAGGTTATCCTAAGGAATCCATAGGATACTATTTCTATGATCAATCTGAGCAAAAGGTGTTTGTTTCCAGAAATGCCACTTTTCTTGAGGAACCGTTCCTTAAAGAAAAGAAAGGCAAGATCATAGAATTAGAAGAAGTACAAAGTAACCCCACGCCACCCACTGAAGAGACGTCCCCTACTGATCAACTATAACCAATCACGAATTTTGATACACACGAAAACCCTCCTCTAAGGCGTTCTGAACGCACTCCTAGACAGCCGGAGAGATGGTATGGATTCTTCCATGAAATCTCTCAAAAGGATAATGATCCTTCAACATATGAGGAGGCACTTTCAGATTCTGACTCTGAACAGTGGATAGAAGCCATGAAATCCGAAATGGATTCCATGAACTCCAACCAAGTTTGGACCTTGGTAGATTTGCCTGATGGGGTCAAACCCATAGGTTGCAAATGGATCTTTAAGAGAAAGCTTGGAGTTGATGGAAGCATTGCAGCCTACAAAGCAAGACTGGTAGCAAAAGGATTCACTCAAAGACCCGGCATGGACTTTGACGAAACTTTTTCACCAGTTGCAATGCAAAAGTCCATTCGAATCATGCTTGCCATTGCTGCATATTATGACTATGAGATATGGCAAATGGATGTGAAAACTGCCTTTCTCAATGGTGACATTGACAAAGACATTTATATGGAGCAACCTATAGGTTTCACATTCAGTGGGAGTGAGCAAAAGGTTTGCAAACTCCAAAGATCAATCTATGGATTGAAACAGGCTTCTAGGAATTGGAACATTCGATTTGATGAATCGGTCAAAGCGTTTGGCTTCATCCAAATTTCGAATGAATCATGTGTGTATAGAAAGGAATTGGAGACCTCAGTGCAATTCTTAGTACTTTATGTTGATGACATCCTTCTTATTGGGAATTCGAAGGATGACATGAAAGTGACTAAGTTATGGTTATCGAACCAATTCGAGATGAAAGATCTTGGTGATGCGTCCTATATCCTTGGAATTAAAATCTATAGAGATAGATCTAGAAGGTTAATAGGACTATCACAGTCGATGTACATTGACAAAGTATTGAAGAGATTCAATATGGAGTCAGCAAAGCTTAAGAACCTTCCTATGAGTGTAGGAACATGTCTTTCAAAGAAGATGTGTCCTAAGACTAACCTTGAGAAGGAGAGAATGACTCATACACCTTATGCGTCAGCAATAGGTAGCATAATGTATGCAATGTTATGTACTCGACCGGATGTGGCTTATGCACTTAGTGTGACAAGTCGTTTCCAATCTGACCCTGGAGATGGTCACCGGGCTGCCGTGAAGAATATTCTTAAGTACTTGAAAAGTACTAAAGATTTATTCTTAGTTTACGGAGGTCAGAAAGATCTTACTGTCGAAGGATACTGCGATGCAAGCTTTGCATCAGACTTAGATGATTTTAAGTCAATGTCAGGATACATTTTCTGCCTAAACGGCGGAGCAGTGAGTTGGAAGAGTTCCAAGCAAACAACCACTGCAGATTCGACCACTGAGGCCGAATACTTAGCTGCAAATGATGCAGCAAAGGAAGGTGTTTGGATTAGAAACTTCATTCAAGAGTTGAATGTTGTTCCTAGCATGAAAGACCCCATTACTGTGTTTTGTGACAACACTGGGGCGGTTGCTCAAGCAAGAGAACCAAGATCTCACCAACGGACCAAGCACATTATGAGGAAGTATCACCTAATCCGTGATATTATCAAAAGAGGAGATGTGCTAATTGAGAGGGTCACATCAGCAGAGAACGTGGCAGATCCACTTACTAAACCCCTTAGTCGAGAAGCTTTCCAAGGTCATCTTCAGAAGATGGGACTTAGAGTAGCTTTAGAATGGCTTTGACGGGCAAGTGGGAGATTGTTAGGAATAGTGCCCTAAAAGCCGATTGTATATCCGCTTTGTGCTTTTCCTTATTGTAATCACAGACAATCTTTGAATAAAATAACGAATTGAGGCAACACTTCTTTATATGCTCTTGTTTGGTATGCGTTTACTTTAGCTGTGCATGTATGAGAACTCCCCTAATCCTGATGACTTTAGGACTCTACCATTTAGGTGAAATGGTTCATGAAACGAGCCCTATATCACATAAGTCATGATTAGTAAAATACTCCAAGCCGATGAGTCCTACAGACAGTGGGAGTGTCAACCTGACTCCTCTAAGGCTTGCTTGTGGGATCACGCCCTTAAGAAGGACCACCTTGTTTCATGGAGGTGCAAAGTGTATAGTTGCTACGTGCGTGATACATGAGGGTGCTTACTTTAATAAGTAAGTTCACTGAGGTGCACCGTGTGAGAACATTCCTGAATGGGAAAGGAAGTTTCTATTTCAGGAAATGGAAACTTCCAGATTAGGAAATATCTCACGAGTCATTGATGTGATTAATTGATCCTTAAGACTTGAGGTTCCTTGTCACTTTATGAGTTAACTCTGTAGTCTTAGGTATAAGCTTTAAAGGGTGTCGCCTTAGACAACTGATTCAAGGCTTATGCTGGGGCTGCACAAGTGATTCATGAAAGTGAATGAGAATCAAGAAAGGACCTACACTTGAATTTGCAAGGTGATCTCTTATTGTGTAAGTCATTCATATGCCATATGGAGTCCTTGGCCAAGGCAGTAGATCAAGACATCAAGAAAATGGTTTCTTGGATTGAGATCAAATGGATATGAAATGCACTTAGCTTTAAGACCGGATTATTAGGGTTCTAATTATTCCCTTACCCTAGATCTTGGTTGAGAGATAGTAAGTAGGAGGATTGTATCTCACATGAATCAATGACTTAAAGGTTCTGTCGAATCCGAACATTCCAATTCAGCTAGGGGTTAAACACATGTTGCTAGACTATGGTCGTTTAATCTGTGGACTGATTAATTAATTAGTGAATTAATTAATTGGGGTCACTGCTAATTGAATTGAGAACCTAGAGGGTCACACACAACAACTTGGTTACATGAGTTGAGGCTTGAAAATGATTAAACGAGTTAATCGGGCCAAGAGGGTTCCACACATGTGAAATCACACGTGTGGCTCACGTGAGTGACACGTGTCACTGTGACACGTGTCACACACGTGTGAATATATATATATTATATATATATGTATTAAATAATTAAATGTGTTAATTGTTTAATAGACTTTAGTTTAATTTTGAATTAAAAAGAAAGTCTAATTTTGGAGAAAATAATCTAGTTAATTAATTATGAATTAATTAATTAGATAAAATAAGTTATTTATTTTAAATAAATAAAGTATAAAATTATCCAAAAATAGTTTGGGTATTTTTAGCTCTCTTAAAAGTTGACTTGAATTAGAATTCAAAGTCAAAGTTGGAAAATACTTGATGATCAAGTAATAGGAGAGAGAGGAACCAAATCCTTGTCCAACAAGGAATAGGTTCGGCCGTCCCTCTCCCTTTCCTATATATAGGGGAGCTCATGCTCCCCTTTAGAGCTAATTGACAATTCTTTTGGTTCATGTGTTGAACACCTTCCTTTCTCCAAGATCAAATAAACCCTAGGTTAAGCCTAAACACTAACTAGAGAACTAGCATCCTTACTAGTTAGATTGTGATCAAGTTGGTGGACTTTCTCTAGAGACTTCAAGTTAGAAGTTTGAAGATTCGAGCTTTACCAAGGAGAGGGGATCAAGCCGCGAGAAGAGCGTTCTTGGGTGGCTTGAAACGCTTCAAGAAAGAACAAAAGAAAAGTAAGTTTTCTATCTCTACGAATTTGGTTACACGATTGCGAGTCCAAGGTCCTTTTGTTGGAAAAAATTTTTAAATTCCGCTGCTTTCTGATTCATGTTTTCCAACAGGGTAAACTCAGAAAAGGCCCTGAAGCTCATCTGAGTAAGACAATTACTCAGCTCAAAGAGTCGAAAACCAAAAACAATGCTCTACAGATTACTTTTGACGACTTAGCTCAACACTCAAACTAAATTCTTTAAGTTTGTTTAGTCGATCACAAAGCGGTCACTGAATTAGGGACCGATTACAATCGGTCACTAAGAACTTTTTGTATTTTCAGTCACTGATCGATCACAATTTGTGACTGATCTCAATAGTCACTAATTGCATGTTTTTTTTTTCTGACTGATTAAGCGGTCATTTAACTATTTATTAATTTTATTTTATTAAAAATTATATTATTCATTTTTAAATTCCTTTATTATTTTCATGCATCAGTTAAAAATTAATGACAAAAATAATAATATCATTTTTTTTAAAGGAATATCAAATTAAATACATCAATTTAACATAATTTCATAATCATATTATAAATTATCCGTATAAAGTTCCTCAAAATATATTAATATTTAATAAGTTGCCGCCTTTTGTGACTTTTCTCCTCTCAAATTCAAATTCGAACTTCGAAATAGGTATGCAGGATGGTTCTTTCCCAACTTTAGTCTATTCCTTAAAATAAGAATCAGACAACATGAAAATGAAAAAATAACAATAAGTTCAAAATTAATTTATTTATATTTTTTATGTAACTTTTTAAAAAATAATTAAAATATCCTAAAGATATGATTGGTGACGATTAAATTTTCAGTTATAAAATCAGTGACCTATAGAATTTGGTCACAAAATCAGTGACCGCAATATACCACATTTAAAAATTTTGTGACTAATTTGTTACTGATAAATATCGGTAACAATATCAATGACCGATAAAATTTGGGTTACAAAATTAGTGACCGATTAATGATTGATTTGTGACTGAATTTAATGCAATCATTGATCAGTCACTGATTAGTATATATATGTAATATCAGTCACTGATTGGTCACTAATCGATGACCGATAAAGCGGTCACTGAAAATCGATCACTAATGCTGTTTCTTTTAGTAGTGTATTTCCGTGAATTTTGACGGAAAGTTAACCGTGGGACGATATTTGAAAAAATGACAATATGTAACTGAAATTGAGAAATCAATAATGTTTTTGACCAAAATTATAAAGATGATAATTTATTGGATGAAAATTGCAATTTCCTCTAATTATTAAGTCCATTTTGAGTAGGAGGACGTTAGGTTCAGGACTTCAAGTTATTTGAATCCAATTTAATTTTGTATATAATTCTTACATTGCTGCTATTAATTTAAATACAAGTGTACATTTCATGGGGCAAACAGTAAACATCACTTGAGGAGACAACTTTGATCGTTTCATATCTAATCCCCAAGACCAAATTTAATTTATATAATACTTGTTTAATGACCACTAACGGCACAATTGATATGCATGAATGGAATGAGGTAGGAAATGAATGAATTTTGGAATGGAATGAAATGACTTTATTATATCATTTCTATAATTGGTACATTCAGTAATAAAGTTAGGAATGAAATAAAAATTTCAGATTTATTTCGGTAATATTATTCACAAATAAAAATATTAGTAATAATATTGTTAATAATGATGATTAAATACATGATTAAAATATGATGGTGTCAAAATCTGGGCTGTGTGCTGGACTGCAGACTAGGACTCCCAATCACCTAAGATATTTATAATGTAAGGAGAACTCCGGTGCTTTCCTAAACTGAAAGGATGAAACAAAAGTAAGCTCAAAGGCCAAAATAGGGGAGAGTGGGGGTTGGACCCGTTTTGGCACTCCGACGCTCAAGTCAGCTCAAGCTCTGAGTCAAAAATATGCAGAAGTTAAGAGTCTTGTGCGTGAAGGAAAGCTGACCTTCAATGGTGATCGAGTGGGATTTTTATAGGGTGGAGACGGACTCCGTGGGTGCAAGTACACCTCCCAGAAAGTGTGGATCTGGTCTGGAGAGAGAGCGTCGACTGGTGGCCGGAACAGTGCTTTTCCAGCTAAAGCACTGTTCGTCTGCTCCTGCCAGGACACCTGACACTGTACTTGGCGTAGCTGCAGTTAATGCGGCCAGCGGTAGGTGGTGCCCGCATTGAATGCGGTTGTCCGATAGCGCTTGGGTCGGAGTTCTGCTGGGTCGCGCCTATCTGGGTCGGAAGGAGACTTTAGGTCGCGGGACTCCGCCACCTGGCTTGAGTCTCCTCACCAAGTGCTGGGTCGGAGTACTGCCTAGGTAGCTCGGTCGCGAAGCATTGTCGTAGCATAGACTGCCACGTGGCAGCGACATCTGGTGCTTAGTCATATTTCCCGATTTTTCCCTTATCATCTTCCCCCCCTCCCCCCAGGTCTGGTGACACTCAGAGAGTGGTGCCTGACCTTGTGGAAGGCTCCGTGATCTTTGAGGAGGAGAGGGAAGATATGCGTCGCGATTTCTTGGGGGGAGTCTGGGTCGCACAGAGAGCTGTTCGAGCCAAGCTTCAACGAGCAGAGCTGCGAGCTAACTTCCTTCGACCCAAGATCTACTTGACCCAAGGGGTGAGTCGTGGCCGTCACGTGCGCACGTCAACTATATCCCCTAGGGAGGGAAACGCTAGGTTTTCCCTTTGTCAGTGTAATGATTACACTTTTTAAAATTTGGGGGGTTAGCGCGAATCCTAAGGGAACGGTTACAAGTAGCCGTCGTTGGGTGATGGGCCACGTTCTTCTCCAAGCAGGCTAGTCCTCTGACACGTGGAGCTAATTAATCTCGCTCAGTGGTAACTGCTGCAATAAATTGGGGACTTAGGCGGTTTTTTCCCCTTTTCACGCTACTCACAGGAGCAAACCCTAAATTGAAGAGTCTTTTGCCTTCAGCATACTTTGCCAAAAACCGCACTTCCGAAGAGCATCCCCAGCATAATCTTAAGGTACGCCCCTTCAACCCAGGCATCTCCTTTCTTCCTTTCTCATCCATACACTAGAAATGGCCCCCAAGAGGAACGTTACCGTGCCCGCTGGGAGCCAACCTGAGGGCAAACAGGCGAGGGATTATGGGCCCAGGGACATCCCCTCGGACCCGGAGGTGTCCGTTGAGTGTATAGGGGTCAAACGCCCTGGGAAACAGAGGTGGGAAGATCCCACCCTGACGATATATTTTAGGGAAACGGCGGAGGAGACCCCTGGGCCAATTTTGGGGGAACCGGCCGAGAGTGAGCACTCCATGGAAGCGGAATGCGCGCCACTAGGTGGCGGCGGAGGGGAAAGCAGAATTAATGAAGAGGTCGTAGAGGACACGGCTGCAGAGATAGAAGAAATATCTGTGGAGGAGGAATCTCGCGGTCAGGGGGGGGATGCCTTTGCTTCAGGTGTTGAGCCAGGGCCTCCGAAGGGGAAAAAGAAGAAAGGGCAACAGAAATGCCCAAAGTACTATCATGAATTTAGGGCTGAAGTATTTGGGTCGGAGAGGACAACAGCCCTGAAAAGATTGACTGGGTGGAGGGATTTGGACACAGACTGTGAGGTCTATACCTCCAACCCTAACGAGCACATGGGAGCACCGCCGGAGGGATGTATCGCCATGTCCCTGCAGGCGATTGAATACGGGTTCAGGCTTCCCCTATCTCCCTTCCAAGTCGCACTGTTCAATCATCTTGAAATCAGCCCCATTCAACTACTTCCGAATGGGCATGCAATGATAACGGCTTTCAGGACACTGATGAAGATCCTGGGTCAGGTGGAGTGCGTGGAGCACTTCGCTGAGTTATTCGTGGCTTCCGTTGATTCAGCGGCTTCCCCTAACAGGAGGGGGTTCGTAAATCTCTAATCTTGGTCGGGGAACAAGATTTTCGACACAGAGAAAACTTCCCATGGAGTGGACTGGAAGAAGAAATTTGTCTTTTTGAAGTATAAAGGTGGGTGGAACGGGCTAAAGCACACCTCCTAGAACGATGTTGCCCAAGTTCGGTTGGAAAGAGGGCTGGTGCGTTGGCCCAACACCCTGCTGGCTGCTTTGAGAGAGGTGCACCCGCTAGACACAGGGATTTTCACAAACACACACCTGCTGATAAACCTTGGGTTGGCTCTGGGTACAAAGAGACACCTTGATTTCAGAATGGGTAACTACACCCTCAATCCCCTTCGACCAAGCACGTTCCCGTCCCTAACTTCAACTTTTTCTTTTTCCTCTCATGCTTTATTTCTTCTGTTGACCCCATTTTCTTTATTTGTTCAGGGTCGATAATGGCGAGTGGACGTGCCAGAGCCTTGGATTGCCTTCTGAAGAAGAAGCAGGCCGAGGAGGCCAAGAAAATTGCTGAGGGGAAGGCGGCGGGTCCACTTCCCTCTGTCCAAGAGATAGCCCAGGCGGAGGGCCTGACTGAGGCTGACTCATTTGTAAAAATCGCCGCTGTGGAGAAGGCGGCCGGGCAAAGGTGGGCGGATGCCCATGTCCCCACGGCGGGGGAGGAAACGGATGCTCAAGGGGCTGCCTGGGTTCCACCAGAGGCAGACGCCCCTGCTCCGGTCCCGGAAGATAGGGCTGCCCGCCCTCCGAAACGTAAGGGCAAAGTGCTCATGTCGGTGGGGCGACTGGAAGCGGACCCAGAGACTAACTCTGGGTCGTTCCCTTTGGAAGTTCCAAAAGGCAAGCGTTCGCAAAAAAGGAAGGACAGGGACGACCCAGAGGATGGGGCTCCCACAAAAGCTTTAAGGCGAGAGAGAACTGCATTCCAGCCAGCCGGCGGATGGGTTCCCCTAGTCTCCGGCCCGGAACTTCCCCCGGCTTTACTATGCTACGTGGGGATTACGAAAGAATCGTCAACATCCCCACCTTTGAGGGGCCAAAGTACCCCTTTGGAGTCTCGGAGTTCAAAGCGGACGGGACGGAGAGGAGGGTTGCGACCAGGGTGGTCGACCAGGATGTGGTGGGGGCCACCTATTACTCCCTGCAGGCTGCAGCAAACCACCAAGAGCTGGCCAAAGAGAGCAACACGACGCTTTCTTATAACAAAATCGCTTTGTTGAACACGGTAAGGGCTTTTGCTTTACATCTTTTGGCTTGATCTTTTCGTAATTCCCTCTTTTTAATTCTATTCCAATTTTTCCTTTCAGTTGACAGTGAGGGAGTACCAGTCCGCCATGCGACTGGAGTTGGCCGATGAGGCCCGCTGCAAGCTGCTGGCGGAGAGGGCTGAGGTATTACAAGAAAAGAGCTGGAAAGATGAGGCGGCGAGGCTGTCCAAGGAGTTGGGAGATGCCCGGAAGGCATACACGACGAAACTGGACAAGATGGACAAGGTTGTGAAGGATTCCCTCAAGGAGAGGTCCGCTCTAGAGAAAGAGCTGGAGGAGCTCAAAGCGGCCAATGAGGAGCTACAAACTGGGGTTGCCAAGCGGCAAAGTTTGCTTGATGCGGCGGAGAAGAAAACTGAAGCTGCGTACGCTAAAGGCAAGCAGGATGGGTGGAAGGATGGTTTCCTTGAGGGGCAGAGAGACGGGACCAAGACGACCTTCTAGACCGTTGAGAAACTAGTGTCGCAGATAAAAGACAGCGCGGTGGCGGAGTTTCTTCGATCCAAGGTGTTTAACACTGTCTCCGGCACTCTGGGGGTGTCCGATATAGAGACAGGGTTTATGAGGGCCTTGTCCCAGGTCCATCTCCATCACCCAATCCCCTTTGATCTTCTCAACGATCCACGAAAACTTAATGCCGCCAACGGATACATCCCCAAGACATTGCCAGATGAATTCATGGCTCTTGTCACTTTCGATGAGGGGGCGAGTCAGGAGGAAGAGGATGGCGAGGGAGATGATGAGGAACCGGACTGGAGCCAAGTGCCCTATGGCTGGGCCGTGGAGTGGGTGGAGTCCCAACTTGACAAGCACCTTGTGGCGGAAATAGAGTTGTCGAGGCCTGTGGACCTGGAGAAGGCCAAAGAAACCCTGTTGCCCTCCTACGTCCCTTCTAGCAGTGGGTCGAAGGATGATGACCTGTTAAATGCAAACCCAAGCGGCCCTGCCTTAGTAATCCCTCTGTTGGCAACTCTTCCTCCTACGACTGGAGAAACTCCCCTTCCTGAAGAGCCTTACCTTCCAGCTCTGGCCACTGAACCTATCTCTGAAGCTGTAGATCCTCCTGCCTCCAGCTCTTGATTTTGCAAGCAATTTGTAATTTGGATCCTGTAATTTCTTTCCGCATTTTTTTTGTAAGTCTCTGGGGCTTGACCCCATTTTTATGAATGAGAATTGAAGGCTTTCTTCTAATTTTGTGTTGTTTAAATGCTGCTGTCTAGCTTTTGGATTTGTTGACAAAGATATCAACTAGCGATTTCTCAACGGAGCATGACTTTAGGAAATTCCTTCCAAGTATTGGCTCGAAACGTATTTTCGTCATGGGTCGGCATGAGATATTATTTTAAATTCCTATTTGTGATTTTGAATCCCTAAGCACTGGGTCGAAAAGAGACGTGATCTCTTTTGACTCGTGTTTATCGGGAGGGGTTGGCACCCAGCCCCAAGGCATTGATAGTATATCGAATGCGCTTTCTGTATGCGATTTTCTTCTTTTTTTTTTTTTTTTTAATCCCAGATTAATTGGTGCACTAAACATTCAGATTAACTGAAAATAAAAAGGCATTCAGATTGACCGAGGATACTTTTTTATTGCTGTGAATAGGTTGAAAAGAGTGCAAAGCGGTACTTACAACTCAGAAAAACTTTTAAACATAAAACTTCTTGAGGTTATGTGCGTTCCAAGATCTGGGGATGGTATTTCCCTCCAAATCCTCCAGATGATAAGCTCTGTTGCGCCTTACCTCAGCAATGCGGTATGGGCCTTCCCAGTTGGGCTGTAACTTGCCCACATGTCTTGTCACTTCCACCTTTTTAAGAACTAGGTCGCTGATTTGAAAAGAGCGAGGTTTGACTCCTTAGTTATAGCTCCGAGCCACCATGGCTCGATACTGTTGCATATGTTGGAATCCCTTCTGTCGGATTTCTTCAATGGTGTCGAGCTCATGCGCTCGGTCTTCTATGTTCCTGGTGAGTTGGTAGTTAGATACCCTCGTTGTTTGGTGTAAAAGTTCTGCGGGGATCATGGCCTCAGACCCCTAAACCATCGAGAAGGGGTTCTGGGAGTGGTGCGGTAGGCTCATAAGACCCCATCAAGTTCGTCGACCCAGGCCCCTTTCTTGGACTCCAGCTTGGTTTGGAGGTTCTAGATAATGATGCGATTTATCACTTCGACCTGGCCATTTGCTTGAGGATGGCCAACTGATGCGAAACGTTGACTAATTCCCATATCTGAGCAGTAGGATCGAGTGCTAGCACTTTGAAATTGAGTCCCGTTATCGCAAATTAGGACCCTGGGGACCTCGAATCTGCAAATGATGTTGCGCCATAAGAAATTTTGAATAACTTTATCCGTAATCTTCGCGGCAGGCTGGGCTTCGACCCATTTAGAGAAGTATTCCACTGCGAGCAACAGGTACTGGCGTTGGCCCGTTGCGAGCGGTAGGGGTCCCACAATATCGATACCCCATTGATCAAAGGGCCAACAAATGTCTACGGGGACCATCTCCGCGGGGTGCTGGTGCGGAATGTTGGCGTGCTTCTGGCAATTGACACATCTGTGGGCGTATTCCTTAGCGTCCTCGTTCAGCGTGGGCCAGTAAAACCCACTTCTAGAAACTTTCTTAGCTAAGGATCGACCGCCCGCGTGATTTCCACATTGACCACTGTGTATTTCTTCCAAAACCTCTAGGGCTTGTGAGGGACGGAGGCACCGCTTTGTTGGCCCCATGTACGCTCTCTTGTATAATCTCCCTTCTGAATCTAAGGAGTAACCTGCAGCTTTGTATTTGAGGCATCTTGCGGCCTTTCGGCCGGCTGGCAGCACTCCATCTCTGAGGTAAAGTATGAATTCGTCGACCCAGCATGACTCGGCTGGGTCGATGGAGCATATCAGCTCTGCCTCGCCATCTATCACCCTCCTCTTGCTTGACAAGTAGGTGATATTCTGATCCTTGGAGCCCCTCATTCCGTTCGCGAATTTGGACAAAGTGTCTGCCCGCGTGTTTTCCTCTCTAGGGACTTGCTGCAGCGTGAATTCTTTAAATTCGGATGTCAGGGATTTCACCTTGGCGAGATACTTGATCATTGTCTCTTCACGTGCTTCATAGGAGCCTTGAAACTGGCTCGCCACCAATTGCGAGTCTGTTGTTACGGAGAGTCTTTGAATCCCGTGTTCCCATACAATTTTGAGGCCAGCAATGAGCGCCTCGTATTCCACTTCGTTGTTGGTAGCTGGGAAATCTAGGGAGATGGCGAAATCAAGCGCCTGACTTTCCGTACTTATAAGGGATATCCCCACGCCCCCTCCTTGAGAGGTTGAGGAGCCATCGACCAACATGGTCCGCAGCACCGAGCACGGAGTTTGCTTGCTTGGGTCGTTCTTCTCAATGATGAAGTCTGCAAGAATCTGGGCTTAATACGCGGCTCTGGGTTGGTAGCTGATATCAAACTAGCTTAGCTCAATAGCCCATTTCACAATTCTTCCGGATGCTTCTGGCTTTTCCAAGACTTGGCGCAAGCCTTGATCTGTGAGGACGACTATGGAGTGAGATTGGAAATAGGGACTTAACTTCCTGGAAGCGTGCACTAAGGCCAATGCAAACTTCTCGATCTCCAAATAGCGTACTTTCGCACCGTGTAGTATTTTGCTCACATAGTACACCGGCATGTGTTTTCTTTCACGCAAAGCCACTAGCACAGAGCTCACAGCCTCCTCTGTGACCGCTAGATAAAGGTACATGGTTTCCCTTGCAATAGTTTTGGAAAGCAGAGGGGGGAGGGGGGGAACAAGATATTCTTTGAGCCTTTCGAAGGCCTCATCACATTCATCAGTCCATTCAAACTTCTTAATATTGCGTAAAATCTTAAAGAATGGAAGATTTTTCTCAGAGATATTCTTTGATGCTTTTCAGTGCTAGGATCTTCTCTAGGTTGGCTTTGATTCCCCGTTGGCTGACGATGTAGCCCAGGAACTTCCCTCCTTCTACGCCGAAGGAGCATTTGTTGGGATTTAACTTCATCCTGTATTTGCACAGCAGGTCGAAAGTCCGACCCAGATCCGTCAAGTACATCTCCGCCCTCTCGCTTTTCACGATCATGTCGTCGACATACACTTCCATTGTTTTGCCAATCTCGTCTGCGAAGACTTTGTTGACCAACCTCTGATAAGTTGCGCCTGCGTTTTTCAATCTGAAGGGCATGACTTCAAAACAGTAAATGCCCTTGACCACGATGAAAGCGGTCTTCTTCTTGTCTTCTTGAGCCATAAAGGTTTGATAGTAACCTTGGAAGGCGTCCATCATGCTCAAGAGTTCACACCCTGAGGTGGAGTCAACCAACTGATCAATGCATGGGAGAGGGTAAGGATCTTTGGGGCAGGCCTTGTTCAAATCAGTGAAGTCGTTGCACATTCGCCACTTCCCCCAGTCTTTGCGACCAAGACGACATTGCAGAGCCAATCGACGTACTTCGCCGGAGTGATATACCCAGCGTCTAGTAACTTGCTGACTTCTTGTTCGATTATCTCATTGCGCTCGTCGCTCTGGGCCCTTAGCCGCTGTTTGATGGGTCGAAAGCTTGGGTCAACATTTAAGTGATGTTCAATGACCTTTGGGTCGACGCCGACCAGATCTGAGTACTTCCAGGCAAACACGTCCGCGTTACTTCGAAGGAATTGAATGAGTATACACTGTTGCTTACCTTTGAGGTTAGCCCCGATACTGGTGGTTTTCTCCGGGTCACCCGGTATCAGTTGGACGGGGATGATGGCGCCCGAGGCTTCTATTTTGCTGTCATCTAGCTTCCGCTTCTTTCGGGCTATGGTGGAGGTCATTTTCTTGGAGCACATCTCCGCAGTTGGGTCGTCTGGGTCGGCAAGCTCCGTATCCAGGAAGTCATCAATATTTACCAAAGGTACAATGGTTTTGTTTGGAAGTTGTACCTTTTCCATGGAAATGGAATAGCATTCCTAAGACTCTGGTATGTTGCATTGGAGCTCCCCTATCCCATGCGGAGTTGGAAGCTTTATCGTCTGATGATACGTGGAGATCACAGCTCGGAAACTTATCAGGGCAGGGCGCCCCACGATGATGTTGTACGCCGAAGGGCCCTCTACCACCAAATACTCCAGCAGCTGTGTGGCTCTATTTGGCAGTTTTCCCATTGAAGTGACGAGCTTGGCTCGTCCCTTGGAGTAAACCTCTGACCCACCAAAACCTGTCAAAGGCGTTTTAATCGGTTCATACTGAAGAGAGTTATGGATGTTCATCTTTTACAAGGTGGAGTAAAAGATAATGTTGGCGGAGCTTCCATTATCAACAAGGGTTTTGTGCACAACACAGTTGGCTATATCTAGGGTGACCACCATCGGACAACTCGACATTCCGCCCTCCCGTGGCATCACCGGTACAAAATCCCTATCGCTAAAAGAGATTTCTCGCTCGCGCCACTCTTGGCCTGCCTCCACATGCATGATCTCTTTGGGCCCATAGAGCTCTCGACCAACTTGACGTCTTGACCGTTTGCATACGGTCTTGGAATCTCCCCCAGCCGGGCCACCAGCAATCATGACGATCTCATTGGTGGGTAAGTTGTGGGGGTTTGCCTCCTCAGGCTTCTCCAACGGTGGCTTGCGTCCTCTTCTTGGTGGAGGGGATTCTCTGGGGTCGAAATCCAGATGGGCCCGTTCATTCAACTTCTTGACGAACTCCATCAGATGCCCTCCCTGGATTAGCCTTTCCACCTTTTCCCTGAGGGCAATACATTTAGAGGTCCAATGACCGGGCTGCATGTCGTAAGCGCAACGTTTCCCCGACTCCTTGGCTTTTTTGGTCTCCTTCAGTTGCTTGGGCTTTTTGAGTAGGCCCCTATCCATTACCTCATAGATTTCTTTAATGGGGCAGACCAATGGGGTGTATGCCCTTTTGGCTCCGCTCGCGGGAGGGCATCTCCCGCTTGAGCCTCTGCTCCATCCTATTGAAGAGCCTGGGAGTTTCGACCGGGTGGGTCGGTCCTGGGGAATCGGTCAGGAGCTGGGTCGTTCGTTCGTCGGTCGGTCCTACGCCCCAATGCGCGAGTGGTGGACTTGACTTCTTCTAGGCGCATAAAGCGGCGAGCGATGGCCATTATCTCTTCCATATTTTGGGAGACTGGAGGATAATCTCGTCAGCACACTCCGTGTGACGGATGGCCTTGTGGAGGGTCTGAGTCAAGATATAAATGTCTAAGTGCTCCACTTTGACGAACGCCTCGTTGAAACGGGAGAAGAAACTCCTCAAGGTTTCACCCTCCTCCTGCACGATACTATACAGATAAGTACACGGGAGCTTGACTCCCGTCATGGAGGAGAAGTGGGCCTTGAATTTTTCGGCTAAATGGGCATAGTCTCGGATGCTGTGGGGAGCCAACCGCTCAAACCAGTCTTGGGCTGGACCCTCGAGCGTGGTTTCAAAAATCTTGGCCCATATGAGTTTGTAATGGCCGTGGAGGCTGACTTGCGCCTCAAACTTAGAGCAATACTTCACGGGGTCAGTGTTCCCGTGATAGACTGGCAAGTTGGTGGGGACCCTGTCCACCACCTTTGCATCTATGATCTCGTCGCAAAAGGGGGACCTCGCATCCCTTTCTCGTTTTCGTCGAAGCCCTCCTCTAAGGGCGCACCCAGATGGACTGGGTGCTGAACTCCGGGAGCAGGAGCGATGTAGATGGTCTGAGGTTGCCCATAAGGGTTCTGGGTATAAGGGAGCTACGGATATCCCCAAAAATTGGGTTGATGGGTAGGCTGTTGGACAGCGTATGCCAGTGGTGCAGAGGGTCCTTGCACCGTGGGGTATGCGACATTTTGGGGAGTCAACGCCAAGGGGCTTCCTCGTGGCTCCCTCGCAGCTGCCAACTCCTCCGTCCGGCACTGCTCCTCGTAGGCAGCTAAGTCTGCCTCAGACAACACCAGCCGGCTAGGTGCGCTTGGACCGGCCTCCGCAGTTACCATTCCCACCACAGGGGGCTGGAAATTTCCCCCCGGGGTGTTAAGATCCGGGAAGATCTCTTCCCCGTTTTCGCTATAAACCCGGCGTCCATGATGTGTCTGAACCATATTGAATGGAAGGTTTTTAAAGATGAGAGTACGGATAAGGCTTTTATTCAGAGTTTCTCACAGACGGCGCCAAGATGATGGTGTCAAAATCTGGGCTGTGTGCTGAACTGCAGACTCGGACTCCCAATCACCCAAGATATTTATAATGTGAGGAGAACTCCGGTGCTTTCCTAAACTGAAAGGATGAAACAAACGTAAGCTCAAAGGCCAAAACAGGGGAGAGTGGGGGTTGGACCCGTTTTGGCACTCCGACGCTCAAGTCAGCTCAAGCTCTGAGTAAAAAATATGCAGCAGTTAAGAGTCTTGTGCGTGAAGGAAAGCTGACCTTCAATGGTGATGGAGTGGGGTTTTTATAGGGTGGAGATGGACTCCGTGGGTGCAAGTACACCTCCCAGAAAGTGTGGGTCTGGTCTGGAGGGAGAGCGGCGACTGGTGGCCGGAACGGTGCTTTTCCAGCTAAAGCACTGTTCGTCTGCTCCTGCCAGGACGCCTGACACTGTACTTGGCGTAGTTGCAGTTAATGCGCCCAGCGGTAAGTGGTGCCCGCATTGAATGCGGTTGTCCGATAGCTCTTGGGTGGGAGTTCTGCTAGGTCGCGCCTATCTGGGTCGGAAGGAGACTTTAGGTCGCGGGACTCCGCCACCTGGCTTGAGTCTCCTCACCAAGTGCTGGGTCGGAGTACTGCCTAGGTAGCTCGGTCACGAAGCATTGTCGTGGCATAGACTGCCACGTGGCAGTGATATCTGGTGCTTAGTCATACTTCCCGATTTTCCCCTTATCAAAATACTTTATATATTAATATAATTTTTATTTTTATTTTATTTTTAGCAATATTACATATTTCCATATGTAATATATTGTAACTATTTTATAGAGGATGTCTTATATATATGGCATTTATTTTATGCACAAATCATATATATATATATATATATATGTGTGTGTGTGTGTGTGAGAGAGAGAGAGAGAAAAAGAGAGAAAGAGAGAGAGTGAGAGATTTATATATACGTATAAATATTATAAATGCATTAATATTTTCATATTTATACGTAGATTATATGATTTTATTATATATAATATAATGTATGATATTTAAAACTAAATCTAATATAAATGCCAAATTTTTTATTTAATGAATATTTTAATCTATTATACATATCTATGAATTTATAAGTAAATAAAATAATATATTGAACATGTATTTTTAAATATATAATATATATAGTATATTTATATTTATTTTTACATATATTAAATGCAATTTATTAAATTTTCAATCAGAATAAATATTCGTAATAACAAAAAATAATAATATAATATACATTTAATAAATATGTGGCTATTATATAAAAAGTAAATAAATTTTGAAGATTGGGAATGACTAATACCATGGGGTACCTAAGGAAAGGATAAACTCATATGTTTAGGAATATGCATTACCTCGGTAATGAGTATTCCCAATCACATTTTGTACCAATCAAGGGTTTAGGAATAGATGTGGGAATGCTCATTCCATTCCCACTCCATTCCATCGTACCAATCATGCCGTAAAGGTATTATGTATTTTATTAAAAGAAATAAGGGAATTCAGACAGGCAAAATGACATTGAATCGCAACATTTAGACTAAATAACTATTCGTTCGAAGGAGCATAAATATTGATGCGGCTATAATATGAACAAATCCAAAATAGTTCCTTCATAAAAGAATTTTAGCTCCAAAACTATATGATCGATGGAGAATACAAAGAGAGTACCAAAAAAATAGAGAATACAAAGAAAAACCAACTAAATATTTTCGGTAAAAGATGAGATGGTTGATGAGTGTCTTTTCGAAATTCATGTTATACCCACGCCATACAATATAATTATAATGATATCTAATTTTTTTAAATTTCTCACTTTGATTGATACATAATTAAAAAAAGTAGGAAAAAAATAAAGATGAATTGATGATTAGCGATACAATATCATGAACTTGGATGCAATATATGAGACTTGTTCCATATTGATTATATGTAAAATTGGTGAGGGTTTATAGATCAAATGAGTTTCTTTCCTATCAGACTAATATTTTGGGATGAATTCTCCTATTTGGTCTTATTTGGTCTACAACAATTGGTAATAGAGTTGACTCGAAGTGGTGGTTTGGGAAAAAGCTAGTCATGACCAACGAGGACGTTGACCCTATAGAAGGCTAAAATGTATGGTCAATTAAAACACAACACATGGAAATAAATATATATTAAATATCAAAAATAAAAGATTTTCTGTTTTAATTTTAGGAATTAAAACAAATAATATTCCTAGAATTAAATAGTTAATTAACTGATATTTTAATATATATTAAACGTGACAAACTTTGAAATTTGGCAATAAAATCAATCAAGCCAAATAAAGAAGGTCAAATGTGATATTTTGGAAATTAAATCATATCTTATGGTTTTATGGAAGAAGATCACAAAATCGACGAGGACCAATCAGAGTGAAGTCTTCTCTCGGCGATTATGGAAAGATTTGTCTCTCCTACACCTATAAATAGAGGCATTCTTCAAGCCAAAAATCACAACTCACACAACTCGGAGAGACGAAGGAGCAAGCAACAAAGCAAGGAGAAAGAAACTCTTCGGCGTTCTTCAGCATCCTCGACGTTCTTCTGCATCTTCGTGGGATTCAGCATCTTCGGCTTTCAATCCGGCAACGAAGCATCGAAGTAGTGTTCTGACATTGCTCTCCTCAACGAACTCAAGTCAAATTTAAATTGATCGAAGCGAGATTCAAGGCATTCTTCGTGGAAGTCAACAAATAGAAGCGTCCGATCCGCAACAAGTCGTCAAGTCCGCGAATCCGGCATTCTTCTCAAATCAACTAAGAAGGTGCTCCAAGCATGTTATTTGGCGTTCTTTGGGAAAGTCAACAAATCAAGGCGTTCAATCCGCAATCAAAGCATTAAATCCAGATTTCGATGTCGCTCCTCAATAAATTCAAATCAACATCAAAGGTGTTCTTCGACGTTCACCAAAATCAAGGCATTTGATTCGCGATTAAGTGGAAAGCCCCGCGATTAACGTTTTTCAGAAGCAAAAATCAAATTTAAAGGAAGATCGAAGCTCCAAAGTCAACAAAGGCGTTTCAAACCTTCCGAATTTCAACAAATTTTGTAGGGAGAATCAGAGGATCGAAATTAGAGATTGTACCCATAAGTTTGAATAAATCAATAAAGTTCAGTTGTGATCATTTCTTGCGTTTAATTATTAATTAACACGGAAATTGTGTTACAAATTTCTGGCATACCCGGTGGGACATCTCTACCTCTCATCTTTTCCTACTCAACAAATTTGAAGCATCCAATGGCCAACAACGGGATCTTCAGCATCGAGGCCGCCATCTCCATACTTGTTGCCAAAAGTTTCATCACAAAGATGTCCAAGAGAGGGCAAACGTCTTTCGAGAAAGCTCGATCTCTCCAAAATGATAGGAAGAACACGTTGTTTCACACTTACGAAAGTGAAGGCGAAGAAAATGACTCAACATAGTCCACTCCTCGTTTAACTTCAAGTTCTTCAAGCTTTGCGCCTGCCATGACGACAAGTGCAACAACTTTAGAAGAATAACTTGCGACTCTGATAAAGACCATCGAGTGACTTACAAAACACGTTCAAGAGCAAGACTCTTGACTCGCGAAGTTGATGAAGAAAATGGAAAATGAGAACCCTAGCCACGCGATGGAAAAGCATTCTGAGGATCGAGAGGAATGTGAAACCTCTACAAAAGGACAATCAAGTGGAGTCGAGAAGTCTTCGGTCAAGGAACTTCAAGTCTCATCCAATGGGCTAATCTCAGTGGATCAACTACAAGAGTTTGTCATGGGGATAATCGAAGATAAAATTGAAGGAGGCTCTAAGTCGTCCTTGGTCTACTCCAAACCCTACACCCAAAGAATCGATAACTTGAAGATGCCGATGGGCTACCAACCTCCAAATTTTCAGCAATTCGATGGCAAGAGAAACCCCAAGCAACAAGTGGCTCACTTCATCGAGACATGCAACGACGCTGGAACTTACGGGGATCAACTAATTAAACAGTTTGTTCGATCACTGAAAGGAAATGCTTTTGATTGGTATGCTGACTTGGGAGCAAATGCAATTGATAGTTGGGGGCAATTAGAGTATGAATTTCTCACTCGTTTTTATAGTACCCGAAGAACGATCAGCATGGTCGAACTCACCAATTCCCGCCAACACGAAGAAGAGCTAGTCATTGACTACATTAACCGTTGGACAAATTTAAGTCTCAATTGCAAAGATAGCTTATCAGAGGCTTCATCCATAAATGTTCATTCAAGGAATGCAATGGAGTCTTGCTTATATTCTTCAAGGAATCAAACCAAGACCCTTTGAAGAATTAGCACCTCGTGCCTATAACCTTGAGTTAAGTTTAAAGTCGAACAAACAAACAAGTGATGACAGTGATGGTGAAAGTGACGAACTTGTCACAAATGTCATAACCACTGATTTTGACTCCCAAGTGCTCCTAGATAAGAGTATAAACTATCTAAACTCTTCAAATTAAATTGTCATCGAATTCTCCTTGATAAGAGAATAAACTATCATCAAGGCTCCTTGATACGAGCATAAACTATCTACAAATTCAAATCAAGGCTACTTGATGTGAGCATAAACTATCTATCAAGTTGAAATAAAGGCTCCTTGATATGAGCATAAACTATCTACAAATTCAAATCAAAGCTCCCCGATACGAGCATAAACTATCTATAAGATCAAAACAAGGCTCCCTGATACAAGCATAAACTATCTACGAAGTCTAAGTCAAGGCTCCTTGATACGAGAATAAACTATCTACGAAATCCAAATCGAGGTTCCCCGATACGAGCATAAACTGTCTTCAAACTCAAACCAAGGCTCCTCGATACGAGCATAAACTATCCATCAAGTCCCAATCAGGACTCCTTGATACGAGTTTAAACTATCTATCTTTTTTATGATTAATTTCGAGACTCTTTCACTTACTCAAAGTAATTGAATGTGAACAAGTCTTGAGGGGGCATTTGTAGAAGGCTAAAATTTATGGCCAATTAAAACACGACACATGGAAACAAATATATAATAAATATCAAAAATAGAAGATTTTCTGTTTTAATTTTAGGAATTAAAACAAATAATATTCCTAGAATTAAATAGTTAATTAATTGATATTTTAATATATATTAAATGTGTTAAAATTTGAAATTAGGCAATAAAATCAAATTAAGCCAAATAAAGAAGGTTAAATGTGATATTTTGGAAATTAAATCATACCTTATGGTTTATGGAAGAAGATCACAAAATCGACGGACCAATCAGAGTGAAGTCTTCTCTCGGCAATTATGGAAAGATTTGCCTCTTCTACACTTATAAATAGAGGCATTCCTCAAGCCAAAAATCACAACTCACACAACTTGGAGAGACGAAGGAGCAAGCAAAAAAGCAAGGAGAAAGAAACTTTTCGGCATTCTTCGGCATCTTCGACGGCATTCTTCGTGGGATTCAGCATCTTCGGCGTTTAATTCGGCATCGAAGCATCGAAGTAGTGTTCCGGCGTTGCTCTCCTCAACGAACTCAAGTCAAATTCAAGTTAATCGAAGTGAGATTCGAGGAGTTTTTCGTGGAAGTCAACAAATAGAAGCGTTCAATCCGCAACAAGGCTTCAAGTCTGCGAATCCGGTGTTCTTCTCAAATCAACTTCGAAGGTGCTTCAAGCGTGTTCTTCCGCGTTCTTCGGGAAAGTCAACAAATCGAGGCGTTCAATCCGCAATCAAAGCATCAAATCCAAAATTTGGTGTCGCTCCTCAACAAATTCAAATCAAATTTAAATCAACATCAAAGATGTTCATCGGTGTGTTCTTCGGCGTTCACCAAAATCAAGGCGTTTGATTCCTGATTAAGTCGAAAGACCCGCGATTAACGTTTTTCAGAAGCAAATCAAATTTAAAGGAAGATCAAAGCTCCAAAATCAACAAAGGCGTTTCAAACCTTTCGAATTTCAACAAATCTTGTAGGGAAAATCAGAGGATCGAAATTAGTGATTGTACCCACAAGTTTGAATAAATTAATAAAATTCATTTGCGATCATTTCTCGCGTTTAATTATTTAATTAACACGAAAATTACGTTACAGACCCTCAGGGGGGGGGGGGGGGTCAATTGTTACGGACCTGAACCAATTGAAAGATTTGAGACTTGTCCCATATTTGTTGTATGGACAATTTTATTATTATTTTTTTTTAAACACACACACCCCAAGTGGTCCAAGGGATTCGAACCCGGGACCTTGCCTTCGAGAAAGAACCCTCAGACCATTTGACCAACTCCTGTTGACTTGTTGTATGGACAATTGATGGGGGGTTTACAGACTAAAAGGACTCTATGAACATTTTGTGAGAGTTTATAGACTAAAAGAGACTTTCTCTCCCACCAAATTAGTCTCTTTAGGATGAGTTCTTCTGACCAAACATACAAATCTCCCTTGTCTGCATTGCATGAGTTCTCCTTTTTGGTTTATAATATATAAATTTCTCTTGCCTGCATGAGGTAAATTATACAATGTAATTCTTTGTAAGAGTTGGTTGAACCGAAAACATTTCCTGGCCTATCTGCGTAAAGTACAATGTAATTCTAATGTATCTCCACCATTTTTTTTCTTCTTTATTTCCTTCTTCCGGCTTCCGCACACCTCCACCGCTTGTTGTGGTTACTGGGACAGTTTAGAGGTTTTATTTTTCTTTTTGTTGCTAAATTTTATTTACGTTTGTGTCCTTTTGTTCGCTTTATTTTTCATTCTCTTTTCTTTTTCTCTTATTTCTATTATTTAAATTTTAATCTTAAATAAATAAAATGGTTGAAATTTGTTAAATTTGTCAGGTGTTGGCTGGAAATTTTGTGGCCAAAAAATACCGAATTTAGCTCATTAATGATCAAATTATTTAAACTTTATTTTTTCATAGTCAACCTGAGAAAATTGCATTTTGGTATATCAACTCACTTAATTTAGTAATTTTGATATATTTTATTTTCCGATAAATGAACTAGCTCATAACTTTAAAAGCTTGCAATTTAATGCACTATTTGACCCAAATAAATATGATCCGTCGGAAAACCCACCCGGATTTCCATGTGTCCGTTGGAGAGTTTGCCACGAAGCGGGTTTTACGAGCTTCGGGTGGATTTTCCAGTGAATAATATCTATTCGGGTCAAATAATAGTGCATAAAATTTCGAACTTTTATAGTTATGAGCTAGTTTTTTCATCGAAAAATTTTTTATATCAAAATTACGAATTAGGGTGAACTGATATACTAAAATTGCAATTTCCTCTAGTTAAAATTATCGAAAATAGTTGAAAGTTATTGAATTTTTCTAAGTTTTTGTTTTAAGAAAGGGGCATATTGATTAAGAAATTGTGAGTGTCTAAAGTTATGCGGGACTAGAAGGCAAGAAATGTACGTTTGTCTATTTTGATGTTATGCTGAGCTGTGCAGCGCGTAAGACCATTAATCAAGAAGAGCAAAAGTGTGCAGGATTTCACAAAAAAGCTTGATTTCAAAAGTGATAATGAATTCCACGAAAAGGAAAAGAATAAGACGAAACTTGGAGAAAAAATGAATAAAATTATTATTGTACGCCGCGTTATAATATAAGATGATTATGTATATATCGCAAGAAAAGATGGTGAGGTCTTGATGGCACTGAGGAGAAAGTGACATGAATTAATTGTACCAACGTATAAAGTTTGGTGAAACTTTTTTATCTGGAATTGCGATAACAATCAGCGAATTAAGGAGATCTTTGCAAAGATTTTGTTCCTTTTTATTTATCATTATCTTTTCTTTTTGTCTGATTTCTATTATTTAAACATTAATTATTAAGTTAATAAAATGGCTGAAATTCCTTAAGTTTGTTGGATATATGTTGGCTAAAAAGGACCGGATTTAGTTAATTAATAATCAAATTATTTAAATTTTATTGTTTCGTAGTGAAAATTATCGGAAATAGTTGAAAATTATTGAGCTTTTTTAAGATCTTTAATGTTTTTATGAAGCACGGGGCATATTGATTAAAAATAATCCATGAAGGTGTTGGGAGTCATTTTTATGATTATGCAAGTTTTAGGATACACATATAGCTTTAGTCTACAAGACTTATTGTGGTGTTTGTTGTTGCAATTGCCCCTTGCTCTTCTTTGTTATGTTTATTTGGGGATGTATTTTGTAAACTTCCCACTAGAATGGTTGATTTCGTTATATATGAGTTCGGGTCCTCGTTAAAAATCGGCGGGACTTCCTGTCCCGTTTCATCTTACAAAATATATATATATATATATATATATATATATATATATATATATATATAAACGATCTTTTATGTTATTGAGTTTTAATCTTTTAAGTTTTTATTTTCGAAAAACTATTTATTGAATCTTTTAAGCTCGGGACATATAAAGATATATGCTAATTTTTGCTTTATGGATCGTTTCTTATTTAAAAGCTGTCCCCTCGCCTATTGCTTTGCGTTATAACAGTGATAGGTCTGTCTCATTATTTCACTTCACCTTTCACGTCTGATAAATATGGTTCATGGTAGAAAATATTGTATTTAAATAAATGTTCGTAGATTAAAAATTGAACCGCCATTGAGATTATTATATTTTCATTAATGAAAAAGATCTAAATTTTGGCTAAATTTTAAAGATAAATAGAAAATGGTAAAGGGGTACCCCTGTTAGGTCGAATTAGCACATCAAACCCTAAATTAAAGAAAAGGTAAATTACATCTAGGTCTCCTAAGGTTTGGGGTAATTACAATTTACATCTTGCAGTTTTGAAAATACAGATTAGTCCCTAATCTTAACGGACCGTTTGAGGTCCCTGAGCTCCGTTAGGGTTCCGTTATATTTCAAGTTTAATTTTCCAAAAAATGCCCTCAGGACTATATGTTAGGAATAGTGCCCTTAAAGCTGATTTATAATGTCCGCTTTATCTATTTTATTTTAAAATGAGAAAATCTTTGAATAATGACAACTGAAACGATTTGATCAAAGACAATCACTTCTTTAGACTCGATGAGTCAAACAAACACTGGCAGTGTTCATTAGACTCGATTGAGACTTGCTTGTTGGATTGTGTCCTTAAGAAGGAATCGTCCTGTTTCATGGGATGACAAAGTGGATGGTGAATGTGTATGCAATACATAAGGGTGCTCATTAATAGAATGAGTACACTGAGGTGCCCCGCCTGAGAACAATCCTAAATGGGAAAGGAAGTTTTTATTTCTAGAAATAGAAACTTCCACATTAAGAAATATCTCACAAGTCAATGGCGTGTTCCATTAATCCTTAGACTTGAGATTCTATAGTTGTCTTATGTGAGTTAACTATATAATCTTGGATATAGGTCTAAAAGGGTGTCGCTCGATACACCCGAATTATGACTTATGTTGGGATTGCAAAAGTGACACATGAAGGCATGTGACAATCAATAAAAGACATACACTTGCCTTAAGCAAGAAGATCTCTTATTGCATAAGTTATTCGTATTCCATATTGTACTCCTTGGCCAAGGCAGTTAGATTGAGATCAGGAAAGGAGTTTCTTGGATCGAGATCAAATAGATACGAAATGAACTTAGTTTTAAGATTAATATTAATAGGGTTCTATTTATTCCCGTGACCTGGATATTAATCGAGAGATATAATTAGTAGGAAGATCGTATTTCACGAGTTGTCATTGACTGAAAGGTTTCTTTCGAGTAATTCGTTATTCGGCTAGAGGTCACACCTGTTGCTAAACTATGGTCGTGTGATCGATGAACTAATTAATTAATAAGGATATTAATTAATTAGGTTCATTGCTAATCGAATAATGAACCTAAATGGTCCCACACAAAAGTCCGGTCACGAGGGTATAGGCTCGATCGATTGATTGAATTGATCGAACTGACTAAATGTACCCGGATGGGGTACACTTGCGTGGCACGTGTGGAGTGTCTTAATTAATTATATGGTAAAATTAGTTTTGAGTTTTGATTAATTAGGAATTAATTATAAAACCCAATCCGGAATAAAGAAGTCCAATAAACAATTCATTATGAATTAATTATTAATTGAAAAATGACATTATTTATTTATGAAATAAATATGACATCATCCAACTTTATTTATTCAAGAAATAAATAAGTGATATTATTATCCTTATTTGAGAAATAAAGGAGTTAATGTTATCTTACGTTATTTTAGAAATAAGTGCTAAGGTAATATTAACACTCTTTTATTTATAAAATAAATAAATGAGATAATATCTAAGTTGTTACTATTGTTAGTATTTATTTATGAAATAAATACAAAGATAATATCAAGTTGCTATTATCATAAATATTTATCTATGAAATAAATATAAAGATAATAATATAAAATATTTATTTATAAAATAAATAATGGATAATGTCACAACTTATTTATTTACAAAATAAATAATTATGAGATAATATCTTCAAGTTGTTAAGATAATTATCTTTAATTAATAATATGATTATTAATTAATTACAATGTATTATCTCATTAATTAATTAAATAATTAAGAAAAGATAAGACTTTTTTCCTAACAGAAAAAGAATCATAACTTTTCTTAGTTAGATAAAAGGAGAGAGACCTCTCTCATTCTCCGTAGACCGTCATTGCCTTGAATTCTGTCTATTCCGAAGATACGAAAAGTCAAGAAAGAAAAGAACAAACCCTATCCTATACACAAAATATAGAACTAGCATTCTTCCTATTTTGATCGTGATAGAGGCGGTGTGGATACTTCTGGAGGGCTTCTACATTGGAGTCTTGAAGAAGAAGAAAGAACCATCCCGGAGTGGATTCATGCTGCTTGAAGGTTGCTCGATATAGGCGATCGAACATCTCAAGAAAAAAATAAACTTAATCGTAAGTTTCGAATCCCCTGTAGTTTTGGAGAAGAAATTGCAAGTTTTGGGTCTTTTGTTCAGAAATTTTTTTAAATTTCCATTGTTTTACTCTCGCGTTTTCCAACACTATATTGTTAAATTACTTTTATTAAGGGCTCATTTTGTTAGAGCACGAAAAGGTCAGGGACTATTTTATAAAATTAAAAATGACTTGCAATAATTTAATAAATACTAATGTTGATAATATTTATAAATATTTTCAATAATAATTAAATACAATTTATTTATGAATTTTTTTAAATGAAATTATTTTTAATTTAATAAATACTACAATTATTATTATCTTTTGTTGGAAATATAAATATTGCTAATTATTATATAAATATTTTCCACTTAGTTATTAAATGTTAAAGGTCGTTTTAATATTTATATTTTATGTATATAATTTCCATATAGTCATTAAATTGTTCTCGAGAATTATATTAAATCATTAAATATTTAATATTTAATGATTTTTAGTTCAAATTCTTCTGACTATTTTGAGGAGTGTAAAAAAATTACTAAATATTAAATATATAATTTGAAACATAAAAATATTAAATTTACTTTTTTTTTTTTTTTTGTTTCTTGTTCGATCTTTTAAAGCGGTGGTAGTGGAGGAGGCGGGTTGTGATGATGGCGTGAGAACGGCGACGGTGGTGATGTAGGGCTGGGGGCTAGTGAAGAAGACGAAGTCTTCTGTTAATTTCTTTTTTTTTTATTTTTTATTTTTAGTTTAAATGTTACATTTGGTTTGTGTGATCTTTTATTTATTTAATTAATTGATTAAATATCGTTAATAATATTAAGAAATAATTATATCTAATTATCCTACAAACGGAAGATTGACCGGCATTGGGATGCGTTGGTGGTGGGGTGGAGGGCGGCAGATCTGGCAGTGGATCCGACAGCGGTGGATTTCGAGGGGTTGGTTTGGGAGTCGGTGGAGGTGGAGAGGAGATCCGGCGGCGGTGGCGGCGACGACGGAGGGACTGGAGGCGGCTGCACGCGGAGGTGTTTCTGGAGGTGGAGAGGTGGCCGTGGAGGTGTTTCTGGAGGTGGAGGGGCGGCAGCTATGGTGTTTGTGTGGAAGGGAAGAACACAGTATGTGTATTATATATATATATATATATATATATATATATATATATAATTATTAATTCTATAAATCATTTTAATATGTATAATAATTTCTAATAGATATAATAATATAATTTAAAATTTTATTTATTTATTTATATAATATTTATCTTGAATAAAAAAATAAATTTTAATAATATTATATATCTGAAATAGTTTGTAAGGGTATAATAGGATTTTTTTTTTTGTTGATCATTTAGGATGAGAGCGCGGTGAGTTTATTTTAAAAAATACAGGGTTATCTATTGCATTTTTTAAAACACATAATTTTTTGTGATAATTTCAATTACCACAAGGTTCTTTCGGTTGTTAAGTCTAAAGATAAATAAATTATTTGACGGTAAATATCTGTACTTTGAATAGATAAGTGAGGTTTGAGTCTTATTTATCGAAGAAATAAAATTTAAATGATGACAATAAATTCTTTTGAACCTTATTAGGGGAATAATTTATATTTATCCCAATGTTTTCAAAGTAAATTTAAAATAATTCTCATATTTTTTATTTACTTTAAATTCATTTTTTATCTCAATGATTTGATTATCTTTATATTTAAATAGATAAATTTAATTTATAAATTTTGACGAATACTTATGGTGACAAAATAACTTATAGTATGAATTTAAAGTAAATTAAAGACATAAAAACTATAAATAAAATTTTTCCCTCCTTATTATTACCTCGACAAGAATTCATCTGATCATATTGATGGTGTCCGATCAGCTAAGAGTCAAACTCCGATCACTTTCTATTTTGTTGAGGTGGGGAAACAATGAATAAGCTCAGAAGGGTCGCCGGAAAAGCTGTAGGCTCTACCTGCTAGGACAAACACCAACAAAGTCAGAAGGCCAAGCTGGGGGAAACTGGGGGTGATTCCCAGTTTGACTCTCCGACACTCAAGTCAGATAGTGATCTGAAAGAGGAAAATGTAAGCTGCGTAATAGGGTTACAGTGAGGAAGAATGCTTACCGGGATGAAGATGAATTCCCATATTTATAGTTGAGGGTCAGGGACCCGTTGGTAATTTGCCTCGTGTGGTCCTGCCCTAATGTTGCCCTAACACGTGTCGCAACGAGGAGAAACCTAGGAGGAATCTCCTGCAAAAGTTGGTAAAAGTTAGTGTTTGCAACAGTGGCAGGTGCGCGGGCCTGTATGGGTGTCAGAGAGCCGTTTTGGAAGTTGGTAACGAGGGCGAGAAGCACGCTCGTGTCAACTGGGCCTGATGGACTAGGTGAGCCTCATGGGGATTTTGCGTCTAAGCAGTGCAACGAGGGCGCATGAGACCCCTTTATTCTGTTGTCATATGAGGGCACGCTCGAAGGGGGCATGACGCTCGCTGATGACTTCATTAGAACCATGAGCATGCATGATAAAGAGAGGTTGGCGCTCGTTGGAAGGCCTTGAGTGTAACACCCCGTATCTTCATTCCAGGTACGCATGCGACACGTGTGAGTTTGAGTGTTAGAAATTGTATGCATGCTTTACGAAATTATGTGTTTATTTGAATTTATATGAATTAATTGCCTATTTGATTCAATTTAATTTCATTTCATCTTATATCATTTTCTAACATATGCATATTTCCTACATTCATGTCATAACATAATTCATATGTATTTATAACTATATTTATATATTTATATATACATTACTCAAATTCCTTAAGATTCATATTTTCATTCACTTCATGCATATAATTCATGAAACATGCAATTTTATATGTAATATATATATATATATCTCCTCTATACTAATACACTCCCATATACTTTATATATATATAATAATATAGCACTAAAGAAATATATACACATATAATATACTTAATATCTAACTTTATACGTATATATCTTATATCTATACATATATTACATATACATTGAATCATATTTGCAAGCCACAAACTCACACCAATTCTCTACTACACATACTCATCTCCATCATTCACTCACTCACTCACATCGATTCAAAGAAGAAGAAGAAGAAGAAGAAGGGAAGAATCAATCCATCAAGAAGCATCATCATCTCCATCTTCATCATTTCTTCATTTCATTTCTTTCATTCCAAGGTTGGTATGGTATATTTGGGATTGATTAAAAATTGATGAACTAGGGCTTCTTGACTTAGATGTTTATTCTTGAGTCAAGTTTGAATATGTGACTTCTTATGCATGTATCTTTGAATTATTGCATGAATATCTTGAACTATTGGCTTGTTGGATAGCAAGGTTTATATGGGGTTTGTTTGATTGATCTAAGTGCTCAAATGATTGATTTATGTGTTGTAATTGAAGTATGAGATGTATATTGGTGTTGTAGGTTAGTTTTGAGGTGTTTGATTGTTGTTGTTTGGTGTTGGGAAGCCATGGGAGCCTTTTTCCGAGACCTACCCTGTTTTTTCGCCCAGCGGCTTCCGACACGCCCGTGTCACTCCCCAGTGCATTTCCGACATGCCCGTGTCGGAAGCTACTGCCTCATTCACGCGTTCCGACATGCCCGTATCTGCTTCAAGTGCATTTTTCACACGGGCATTTCTCACTCATATGAACTCCACATGACCTGATTTTTGAACCCTTAGAAACCTCTTGAAGTCTAGAATACTCTAAAATTGGAATCACCTCAATATCATTTCTAGATTGTGAGTTATGATCAATTATTTATGGTGTCGCCATTTTATCGGAAATCTGCATTGACCCAACTTCGGACATACGCCATTTTCACTCCGTTTTGAACTAGAATTTGAGCCATATATTCTTGGAAAGCTCTATTTGTCTACTTTCATATCCGACAAACAAAACTCCATTGAAACTTCTAGAACTCAAGATATTCCCAATTTTCCACAACTTGTGCATTTCTAAAAATTGTTAACTTTTGCCAAACTTCGCCAAAACCCATCTTCTTGCATTTCTTTCACTCCCTTGGCTCCCGTATGTGATCTATATGAAGTATATGCTTGATTAACCATTATGTGAAGCATTAATCATGCATGAACATTCTCAACGTGCCTTTGTTCAAGAGGCATGGACAAGTTGGACACAACTTTGAGTCCTTTGCCGATACTACTCAACATGCCTTTGTTCAAGAGGAGGAGTTTAAGAAGAAAGATCCTGTACCTCAATCTTTTCATTCGGGACAAGGTTCGGGGTCCGGTTTCAAGAGGCCTGCTTATTCGATGCAACCACCCGTCAAGGCTCCTTATGCAAAGGGTCCGGGAAAGAAACCCCGAGTGGCGGGGCCGGCACAACCACCTCCACAAGCTCCTCTAAATCCTCAACAAACTACACCTTGTACCCATTTTGGAGGTCCTACACACACTTAGGAGACTTGTCGCCGCCGACTCGGAGCTTGTTTGATTTGTGGATCAATGAAACATCAAATGACCGGATGTGATAAGTTTAGACCGGGTCCGATGGGAGGACAAAGACCAATGGTTCGGGCTAGAGCTTATGCCATTGATAGCGAGGAGCAGGACACCGAGATTGATCCCGCCGCCGTCGTGGAAGGTACCATATACATTCATGGCATGAGCATTCATGCATTATTTGATCCTAGAGCCACACATTCTTTTCTTTCTTGTGGTATAGTTGCTTCTTTGTGCTTGCTTGTTGTATGTGCCTCTACTTGCTATGTGATTAGTTCCCTTTTGGGCAGGGGGGGGGGGGGAGGGGGAGCCTTATTTTTGATCGGGTGTTTCGGCGAGTTCCGGTGAGAATTGAGGGTCGTGACTATCCAACGGACTTCATTGAGATGCCTATCAGTCGGTATGGTGCGATTTTGGGTATGGATTGGCTTTTCGAGCATGATGCTAAGATTGATTGTAGAACTAAGAGAGTCCAATTGGGTTCGGATGTTGTTGTGGGTTTGGGTTCGAAGATTCCACCGTTGTTGTCTTTCACTGAGGCTTCTAAGTTGATTCGTGATGGTGCTTCGGGTTTCTGGGCCTACATTGTCAACAAGCCAAAGGATCAAGCTAAGCTTGAGGACACGGAAGTTGTAAAGGACTTTCTCGAGGTCTTTCCGGAGAGTTTAGGGTCTTTACCTCCGGAACGAGAAACAGAGTTTGTAATTGACTTGTACCCGGATGCTAAGCCATTTTCCAAGACTCTTTACAGGATGGCTCCTGCCGAGTTGAAGGAGTTGAAGAAGCAACGTGAGGAATTGATGTCAAGTGGGTATATTCGTCCGAGTTCGTCATCTTGGGGTGCACCAGTCCTATTTGTGAAGAAGAAAGACGGAACCTTGAGGATGTGCATAGATTATAGAGAATTGAATCGGATGACGGTTAAGAACAAATACCCCCTTCCACGGATTGAAGAGTTATTTGATATACTTCAAGGTTCTAAGGTTTACTCCAAGCTCGATCTTCATCAAGGGTACTATCAATTGCGGATCCGAGAAGAGGACATCCCAAAGACAGGGTCTAACATTCGGTATGGGCATTATGAGTTTGTAGTGATGCCGTTCGGATTAACTAATGCCCCCGCAGCTTTTAGGGACATGATGCACAGAATATTCAGGCCTTTCTTGGATAAGTTCATGGTGATATTTATAGACGATATTCTCGTGTATTCGAAGTCTTCCGAGGAACATGCAAGGCACCTTAAATTAGTTCTACAGACCCTCAAGGATAATCAGTTGTTTGTAAAGTTCAGCAAGTGTGATTTTTGGATTGATAAGGTTTCATTTCTGGGTCATGTTATTTCGGCAAACGGAGTTGAAGTGGATCCCTTTAAGATTGAGACAGTCTCTAAGTGGGAGAGACCTAAGAACGCCTCTGAAGTTCGAAGTTTCTTGGGTTTAGCGGGATATTATAGAAGATTCGTGAAGGACTTCTCGAAAATCGGCGCTCCTTTAACCCGATTGACCAAGAAAGAGGTGAAATTCGTGTGGGATGAGGCGTGCGATAAGAGCTTCAATCTCTTGAAGGATATATTGACTACAGCCCCGGTCTTCACAGTTCCCAAAGGCTCCGAAGGTTATGCAGTGTATACGGATGCTTCTAAGGAAGGATTGGGTTGTGTCTTGATGCAAAATGGGAAAGTTATTACATATACCTCTAGAAAGTTAAAGGATCATGAGAAGAACTATCCTACACACGATTTGGAACTTGGTGCCGTGGTATTTGTTCTTGGAAAGTGGAGGCACTACTTGTATGGAATTCCGTTTGAGATTTACACTGATCATAAGAGTCTTCAATATTTATTCACCCCAAAGGATTTAAATATGAGGCAAAGAAGATGGATGGAGACTCTTGAGGACTTTGATTGCAAGATCAAATATCATCCTGGTAAGGCCAATGTCGTTGCCGATGCACTTAGTAGGAAGGCTAATGTATCGGGTTTAAAAGCGGATGAAGGAAGTAAGGATGAACCAATTGTGGTGAAGGCTCGGGTGACTAACATCACCATACAACCGGAGTTGAAGCACCGGTTATTTGAGGCTCAACAAGGGATCCGGGAATTCAGAAGCTCGTAGCGAAGGCAAGGGATGATCCAGAATGCCCATTCGGGTATGATGAGACGGACTTGTTTCGGTTTAAGAACAGAGTGGTTGTTCCCGAGGAATTGAGAAGGTTGTTTCTTGAGGAAGCTAACAAATCGGCTTATTCTGTCCACTCGGGAGTAGGGATGCAAAAGAGCCGAGCCGAGGTTTTTTTTTTCCTAGTTTGAGCTCGGCTGGACCTAGGCTCGGCTCGGCTCGAGCCAAATGGGTTTTATATTATTTTTAATTAAAAATTATTTTTTTAAATAATTTAATATATTTTTATATATAATAATATATATTTATTAAATATATATACATATATATTATAAAAATATTACTTTTTTATTAATTTTTTATAAAAATCAATAAAAATATATATAATATTATATAATAATAAAATATTTATATATTTAAAAATTAAAATATTATTTTTTTAATTAAATATATTGGCTCGAGAGCTGGCTCACGAGCCACGAGCCTAACTTAAAGGGGCTTGGGTTCGGGCTTGGCTCGAGCTTGCTCGCCAGTCTCGCGAGCCGGCTCAACTCGTTTGCATCCCTACCTGGGAGGTAATAAGATGTATAAGGATTTAAAGGAATATTATTGGTGGAATGGATTGAAGAAGGATGTTGCCTTGTTTGTTAAACATTGTTTGACTTGTCAGAAAGTGAAGGCCGAACATCAAAAACCCGGAGGTCAGCTTCAACCGTTGCCAATCCCGGAATGGAAATGGGAACAAGTGACTATGGATTTTATTTCGGGGTTACCAAGAGTTAAGGGTGGTTATGATGGAATTTGGGTTGTCGATCGTTTGACTAAATCAGCTCACTTCTTACCGGGTCGGATGTCCGATAGGATCAATAAGGTAACCGAGCTTTATGTCAGAGAGATTGTTCATCTTCATGGGATTCCGATTAGCATTGTGTCGGATAGAGATCCGAGGTTCAGTTCGAGGTTGTGGCAATAGTTACAAGGAATGTTGGGTACGAGGCTTAAGTTCAGCACTGCTTTTCATCCACAGACAGACGGTCAGTCCGAGAGGTTGATTCGGTATCTTGAAGATCTTCTAAGGGCTTGTGTGTTGGATTATCAAACCTCTTGGGATAGACAATTACCTTTGATTGAGTTCTCCTACAACAATAGCTTCAAAGCTTCCATTGGTATGGCACCCTACGAGTTACTTTACGGACGGAAGTGTCGATCCCCGTTGTTTTTCGACCTCGAGGAATGGAAATGGACAAAGCAAGAGGGTGTTAAGAAGAAGAAGGGTGAGAAAGTGGAAAAACCCTCTAAGGTGGTAAGAGATATGATCGAGAAGGTTCAAATGGTCCAACAACGGATGAAGGCAGCTCAGGATCGACAGAAAAGCTATGCCGATAATAGGAGAAGGGATCTTGAATTTGAGGTTGGAGACCGAGTGTTCTTAAAGGCGTCTCCTCGCAAGGGTTTTGCTCGGATTGGAAGAGGAGGGAAGCTTAAACCTCGATTTTTAGGTCCATTTGAGATTCTTGAAAGAGTTGGGGAGGTTGCTAATTGGTTGGACCTACCACTGAGCTTAACGGGAATTCATAATGTCTTCCATGTGTCACAGTTAAGGAAGTACTTCCCCGATGAATCCGAAATTCTTCCCGTTGATGAGATGGAAGAAGTGGATCTACAACCGGATTTAACCTTCGTGCAGAAGCCGGTAAGGATTATGGATCGCAAATTTCAAGTATTGAGAAATCGGAAAATTCCTTTGGTAAAGGTCTTATGGAGAAGTGACAAAACCAAGGAAGCCACTTGGGAAACCGAAGACAAGATGAAGGGCTTGTATCCGGAGTTGTTTCAGGCCGAGTGAATCTGGGGACCAGATTCTTTTAAGGGGGAAGGGTTGTAACGCCCCATATCTTCATTCCAGGTACGCATGCGACACGTGTGAGTTTGAGTGTTAGAAATTGTACACATGCTTTACGAAATTATCTGTTTATTTGAATTTATATGAATTAATTGCCTATTTGATTCAATTTAATTTCATTTCATCTTATATCATTTTCTAACATATGCATATTTCCTACATTCATGTCATAACATAATTCATATGTATTTATAACTATATTTATATATTTATATATACATTACTCAAATTCCTTAAGATTCATATTTCCATTCACTTCATGAATATAATTCATGAAACATGCAATTTTATATGTAATATATATATATATCTCCTCTATACTAATACACTCCCACATACTTTATATATGTATAATAATATAGCACTAAAGACATATATACAAATACAATATACTTAATATCTAACTTTATACATATATATCTTATACCTATACATATATTACATATACATTGAATCATATTTGCAAGACACAAACATACACCAATTCTCTACTACACACACTCATCTCCATCATTCACTCACTCACTTACATCGATCCAAAGAAGAAGAAGAAGAAGGGAAGAATCAATCCATCAAGACGCATCATCATCTCCATCATCATCATTTCTTCATTTCATTTCTTTCATTCCAAGGTTGGTATGGTATATTTGGGATTGATTATAAATTGATGAACTAGGGCTTCTTGACTTAGATGTTTATTCTTGATTCAAGTTTGAATATGTGACTTCTTATTCATGTACCTTTGAATTATTGCATGAATATCTTGAACTATTGGCTTGTTGGATAGCAAGGTTTATATGGGATTTGTTTGATTGATCTAAGTGCTCAAATGATTGATTTATGTGTTGTAATTTAAGTATGAGATGTATATTGGTGTTGTAGGTTAGTTTTGAGGTGTTTGATTGTTGTTGTTTGGTGTTGGGAAGCCATGGGAGCCTTTTTCCGAGACCTACCCTGTTTTTTCGCCCAGCGGCTTCCGACACGCCCGTGTCACTCCCCAGTGCATTTCCGACACGTCCGTGTCGGAAGCTACTGCCTCATTTGCGCGTTCCGACAGGCCCGTATCTGCTTCAAGTGCATTTTTCACACGGGCGTTTCTCACTCATATGAACTCCAAATGACCTGATTTTTAAACCCTTAGAAACCTCTTGAAGTCTAGAATACTCTCAAATTGGAATCACCTCAATATCCTTTCTATATTGTGAGTTATGATCAACTATGTTTGGTGTCGCCATTTTATCGGAAATCTGAGTTGACCCAACTTCGGACCTATGCCATTTTCACTCCGTTTTGAACTAGAATTTGGGCCATATATGCTTGGAAATCTCTATTTGTCTACTTTCATATCTGACAAACAAAACGCCATTTCAACTTCTAGAACTCAAGATATTCCTAATTTTCCACAGCTTGCGCATTTCTAAAAATTGTCAGCTTTTGCCAAACTTCGCCAAAACCCGTCTTCTTGCATTTCTTTCACTCCCTTGGCTCCCGTATGTGATCTGTATGAAGTATATGCTTGATTAACCATTATGTGAAGCATTAATCATGTATGAACATTCTCATGAATTATAATTATCATCCTTCCATATCATGAGCATGCTGTTCGTCGATTACTTGGTTCATTTTTCTAGAGTCTTATGTACACTCGTGTTTCTTGCACAAAGCTCGATCCGGTCGAGGAGAAGGTTCCATAGGCTTCTCGTATCCGTTCTGTTTTGGTCAAGGTGAGGTTTTGTTTTAGTTATTTTAGAACCTTAATACCTTGTGTGATCTTATAAGCCAAACTGTATTAATAGATGTATACTTTGGAAAATGGTTTATGTATGAAAGGTTTTCAAATGGTTTACGAAAATGTTTTGGCGAGAATCACGCACATGTTATTGGGCCTTGGGAAAATATGTGAATGGAGACCGGTACGACATCGGGTCGTCGGATAAGCCATTGTATATAGTACCCTTTGAGAGTATCTTACGCGACCGTGTAGTGTGGGAGGTGGGATACTCTTGAGCCGGTGGTTAACCCATCGAAGGAGCGGGGAGGAGTCATGATCCCCCGTCTCGATATTGTTTTATGAGGTGGCTAGGGCCTTGCAAAGCCTTCCATCACCCCGGAGGAAGAAGGATGGAAAATTATGTTTTCTCACGATATGATTATGATTATGATTATGATATGGTTATGAATGCATGAACGCCTAATAATGTTTTCAAGCACACATTATAGGAGTAAGGTTGGAGAATTGCCCACTCGTCGGGCCACGTTAATTATGTTTATTCAAGTAATAATATGATATCCGTAATTCCGAGCAAGGCCTTTCTTAAACTACCCGCTTGGGATTTTTCTAACACTTTACTCGGGATTATGGATTGCATGCGCATGTGATATATGTATATTGCCCCTCACTCAGTTTTCGGACTAACACCCCACGTTGTTTTAGACTTTTGCAGGTCGAGCTAGGCGGGGAGTTAAGGTCGCCTTGGAGTCTTTACTTTCGAGTCCTAGCATGTCGTTCTTTTGGCATATCATACTTCTACTTTCATTATGTATTATTCTATTTTGGGAGAATTATTGTATATATATATGGTGGCCGGAATGGGCTTTGATTGTATAACTTAATCATGTGTTGATATTGTCTATATGCTTCCACTTAATGTTATTGCATTGTTGGTTTTATTTGGTTTAAGGGTTAGCCCCGCTTAGCTAGGTCGAGTTTTTCTTTGTCACTCGTTCTCCACGTGTTTAGTTTGTGTATGGAAATTAATTTCGTGTATGGATTGGACACGTGGTGCGGGGGATGTGACACCTTCCGATGCGGGTGTTACGTTGAGACACTAGTTTATGAGCGCAGGGGTGATCATGTGCTGGTGGGAGTCGGGGGAATCGGGGATGTTTAGGGATCACTGAATCCATGCGTCATGCGTTGACCGCGCCACATGCCAAAACGTGGGTCAAGCATATTTTATCCCCATCATTTTGCCCCCTCAATTATGTGGTCCTTGGTAAAGGCTATAGAATTTGAAATTCAAATGTGCGAGGGTGTCGCTCGTGGGAGGAGATGTCGTGCAGTAGAATCTTCTTCTGAGCGCGCATTAATTTCCGTCTTTTCAACTGACGGCTAACGTCATCTCGCATTAAATGCTGATGGGAGAGTGGGTGAGATTTTCTAGGAAACGTAGCGTAAACCTCGGGATGTGGGAGACGGTTCACTAAAGTGGGCGGTTACCTAGGCGGGAAATGATTGCCTTTTGAATTTAATGCCCCTAAATCATACCCTATAAATAAGGGATTTACCATTTTTCCTCCTCTTTACGCAAACCAGAAATCAGATCTTCCTTTGTGCAAAAATTCTTCAGAGCGACTCTCAGAAAACTTTCAGGAAACTCCAAGTTTTTTCTTCAGAAATCCACAGGTAAACCTCTTGTGACTCTTTAAATTTCTGACTGGTTAACCTTAGTATTGGTTTAGGATTGAGTATCTTCCCTGAAACTCCCACCTTTCATCCAAAATTTTCAGACTTCCTTTGAACATCCCCTATATCCAGAAATTCTCATACTTCTTCCCAACTCCACAATAGCCATGGCAAGGGATCATGTAGAGGAATTTACCCGCGAAGTGGTTGAGATGGCCACTCAGAGCTCATCCCCACCGAGTTCCTCCCAGGGATGAAGAGCTAGACGCTGCGGTTTTAGCCATAGATGAGAGGAATCCCGGGGGTGTGGAACATCTTTTTGAAGTGAACATGGCCCTTGAAGCGGAGAGGCAAGGGGAACAATGGACCTTAACGGAGAGGGCAACCCACCCCCACCGTCATACTGTCACATTAGCAATCTCTGCCCCTGATCCCGCAGTGGAGGAAGAGGCTGGGCCCTCGGAGAGAGCCTACAGTAAGGGTAAAAGGAAGAAAGCCCAGGGGCCCAAGAAGTCCAAGAAGGCCACGAAATCAAACGAGGGGGAAGGTTCCGGCATGCAGGCAACTGAAAAGCCCCCAGAAGAAATCCCAAGTACCATTACACGAGGGAAGCTAACCTCTATGATAGCTCCCATATACTGGGACGAGCCCTACCATTGGAGAATCCCTGCCCCTCATGAGCGAGAAAATAATCCTCTTCCAGGAGAGATGGCGGTTTACTTGGATTCAGTAGTGTTTGGGGGTCTGAGGTTTCCTATTGCAGAGCCCATATCTGATATACTTAATAACCTCAACCTATGCCCTTCCCAAATTTTGCCCAACGACTTGTCTTTGATAAGCGTTTTTGTAATTCTTACGGCCTGTTCAGGACATCAACCCTCATTCAGAAATTTCAATGCCCTTTTTCAAGTCGCCCGTTCACCCCGCTCGTCCCCCAGATCTGGCTTTTACTATATCCAAGCCAAATCTGGTTTGAGGATGATTAATTCCTCCTCGACCTATGGCGTAGAATGAAAGGGGATGTTTTTCTTTGTGAGGGCTCCCGAGGATGTGGGTTTTGGGGTGCCCCGAGAGTGGGTTTCACACGGGGTAGGGCCCATCGTTAGACACCGCTTGCCCCATACTTTCCCAGAAAATTGGCTACAGGATCTTGCGAGGGCTATGAGGGATCAAAAATGGATAATACAAGCAAAGGACTTAACTGACGATGCTGAAGTTATGTTCCTTTGTGGAATTTCAGATGACCCTTATTTTCTCAGACATCCCCCAACCCGGAATTTGGAAAGAGACGGTTAGCTTCTAGGGACTAACTTTTTAGATAGGAATACTAACTGTTTGATTGGATTTTGCAACTCCCTGTATACAATTGCTAACCCTCGTTTTCTTTGTTTTCTAGTCGTAGCAATCATAATAGCTGGGGCAAATATGCGAAATGTTGCCAATTTTGTCAACCGTCACCAACAACCTCAGGGCAATCAGGTTAAGCCTCGTGGGAGAGGGACTGGACTAGGAGCCGGGCGCGGTGAAGGCTGAGGAGGTCACCAGGGAGCGAGCTTGAGCCCTACCCCTCCTTCTCAAGGCCGGGGGAAAAACCGCGCGCCAAATGCTGAAACCAGAATAGTCCCCCGCCCAACGGATGCACCCACCACGAGGGGGACTCCCTCTCCTGCGGCCCTTCCGCCGAGGCCCAACACAAATTTGGTTATCCGAGAACCACAGGAAGGAGAAATGCAAGCCTCCCGAAAAAAGAGGAGAATGCCAGATAACATCCCCATTTTGGGGAAGGGAAAACAAGTGGACGAGGGCTCGAGGGGGGACGACGATACCTCTTCCTTCGAGGAAGATCATTTGTGGGACTTCAACCGCCGAGGGGACATGAGTTTGGAACGCCCACCGCCAGAAGGCCTAGTCTTGCTAAGTGCGCGCTCTCCTTCCCGCACCATCACTGATGGGCTTTATGAGAGAGTCCAGTTCACCGGGGACCACCGAGCGTTGTTCTCGAAAACTGCAGAGAAGGTGGCTGGAGACATGGTCCATGCGATTCTTACGGTAAGCCTCTTTTTCTCTTAACTCTTTTCCTTGGCATAATTTTAAAATTTTTTGGCTAACTCTTAATACTTCCTTATGCAAATGCAGCAAGTGCTACCGAGGGCGCAAAACCTTCAGATGCGAGCGTCTGTATACTCTGAGCGCAAGGCCAATTATAAGAAGATGGCTCGTGCCAATGACCCCGCCCAGATTCAGGAGGAATTGGACGTGGAGAAAGCTAAATTCCTTTCCCTCGAGACGGAGAACAAGAAATTGGAGGCGCAGGTGAAGAAACTACAGGATAATCTTAAGGCTACTGAGGACGGTCACAAAAACCTGTGCTCGGAGCACCGGACCCTTTCCGACAGCTACAAGGAGTTGATGGAGGACCGGAATGGATGGGTCACTAGGGCAAACGCATCTGAGAAGAAGTGCTCTGGCACTCTTAGCCGAATCCCCCACCGCATCGAGCAGACCATTGAAGAAGCGCTTATCAAATTCTGTTGTTCCAAGGCTTTCAGGTTTGGAGCCTCATTGCATTGCTTCGACGAGGCTAAAAAAGCCTTCATCTTGGCCATAGAGCAATTAATCCATAAGGATTTGGCAGATGCTTCTGCTCGTAGGAGACAGGACATGGGCTTGGGGTTTAACGAGCGGTGCGAGAAGGTGGAAGAGGGAGATGATGATCCTGAGGCCAACTTAGCTGAGCCAGAGTACAATTTTATTGTTGAGCTCATTGAGGATGAATACATGACCGCCCATCCGGTGGAACAAGCTCCTCTCTTAGAATAAAACGAGGGGGCTAACAATGCTGTACCTGCCCTCGAGGGCGCCCAAGAGATTGTTCCCCCTGCGGGTGTTCTTGATCCTGCCATTGCCAACGCTCCTGCTCCTCCTGCCAACGCTCAAAATCCAGAAGATGCTGCCCTGAACCAGTTTGAGCCTATTCCCCCTGCAAACGCCCAGAACCAAAACCAGCCGGTTCCTCCTCCAGGTGCTCAAAATCAAAATGAGCAAGTTCCCCAAGTACAGGAGCCTGTTGCCCCAGTGCAAGGACCCGTGGCTCAAAACATACTAGTGGTTTTAGATGAATACATCGCTCGTGCCGCTTGAAGGTCTTCCCTGTCTGCTTATGTTGAAATCCCCCTTTCTCTCAATTTTATAAGAATTTCAAGGGCCCTTGTGCCCTTGTTTTTGTAATCCTTTGAACTTTATCTATGAAATAATTCTCCTTTCATGATTGTGTCTCTCTTTATTTCCTGCAACGCTTATTACAAGATTTTACCTTGTGCTTGTTATTATAGAATCTTGTGCTGTTAAGATTCTGGGTAGCATGCTAAGTATAAGATGTAAAATTTTGGGAAATATTGCTAAGTCTTGAGTGATCACGAGGGTTTTGCTTGAAGATCGCCCTTGTTCAAAACTTTGTAACAATTTGCCTAAAACTTGGAAAATTTTGCTAAGTCTTGAGTGATCAGGAGGGTTTTATCTGAAGATTACCCTCGTTCAAGACTTGTGAAAATTTACTCAAAAACTTAGAAAATTTTGCTAAGTCTTGAGTAATCACGAGGGTCTTACTTGAAGCCAGCCCTCGTTCAGGACTCGTGAAAATTTTGCTTATTAAGGACCTTCAGAGATTGGTCTGAAAGCTCATCTCCTTGTAAATGGTAATTATACCGGTCCAAGGGGATGGGTCATAGGACCCTTTGATTTCCCCTTGACACAATCAAATTTCGCAACGAGTCCCATTTTCGAGCGCTAGGTGCCGGTATTGGAGGCTACCTGGCTTACTACGATGCTCGTGCCTTGTACGTATTTGTAAGCTCCTGATTCATTCGTAGTGCTTGATAAGAGGGACGTGGTTTTTGAACCCTCGATTTCCCCTTGGTACTGGTTCAAGCTTTTCCACTGGTCCCTTTTTTGAGCGCCAGGCGCCTTTGTTAATGGCTACCCGGGCCTACTAGGGCGCTTGTATCTTGCATTACAATCTTCTCTTGGTGCTTGATCCCACTTCGTTATGGTCCCATTTTCGTGCACCGGGTGCTTGTTTTTTAAGTGACCCGGGCCTACTAGGATGCTCGTTTATGCTGATGGGGACCCACGGATCTCCCGAGGTACTAAATAAGCACACTCGTGAAGTCATATCGTATTTTTTGGGCCTTCGTTCTTTGAAATGAGGTAGGATCCATGCACCTTGGGCCTGTGTGGTTTGCACCCAAAGTATACGAAGCACCCAAAAATTTGATAAATATACGAAGCACGCAAATTCTCATTATAATTTCTCTGGAAAACAGTAGATACATCTGGCCCCAACAGGGGCTTTTACAAGATTATCTCAAACATAAAATCGCCTAAGGTTACATCCGTTCCAGGGGCAGGGGAGACGCTTGCCCTGCAATGATTCGAGCGTGTACGTGTTGTTTGCTCGTACTTGTACAACCTTGAGCGGGCCCTCTCAGTTGGGATCTAGCTTGCCCACGTGTCTTGAGACTTCCACTTTCTTTAGGACCAAATCCGCCAGCTGAAAGGTCCTTTCCCTCACTCGCTTGTTGTATTGCAGAGTGACCAACGCTTTGTATTGATGGATCCGTACCCACACCTTGTCCCTTTTTCCTTCCAAAAGGTCCAACTCCAGTGTTCTATTTTCTTCATTGGCTTTAGGTTCAAAGTATGCCACTCGAGCGGACTCCTGGGCAATCTCCGCAGGTATCATTGCTTCTGAATCGTATACGAGCGCGAAAGGTGTCTCACCAGTGGCCTCTTGTGGAGTGGTGCGATAAGCCCATAAGGCTCCTTGCAATTCCTCTGCCCATTCACTCTTCTTACTTCCGAGCATTGTTTTCAGATGTTGCAAAATGACCCTGTTAGTGACTTCCGCTTGCCCATTAGCCTGGGGATGTCCCACAGAAGTAAAGCGTTGCTCAATTCCCAATTCAGAACACCACTCTCGTGCATCCGCCGCTATGAACTGGGAGCCGTTGTCTGAAATAAGCACCCTCGGTATGCCATATCTGCAGATAATGTTCTTCCAAATGAAGTCCCTGAGGACCCTGAAAGTGATCTTTGCTACAGCCTCAGCTTCGGCCCACTTGGTAAAGTAGTCAAGGGCTAAGATGACGAACTTCTTTTGTCTGACCGCCATGGGAAAGGGGCCTATAATATCGATCCCTCATTGGTCAAAAGGCCACGAGACATCTATAGGGATCATATGAGCGGCTGGCAATTGAGGGAGGTTAGAGTGAAATTGACACTTGGGGCATATCTTAGAAAACTCAAGGGCGTCTTGGAGAATCGTGGGCCAATAAAATCCACTCCTCAGGATTTTCTTAGCAAGGATACGTCCTCCAGAGTGATTTCCACAGCTTCCATTGTGAGCATGTTCGAGCTTTTCCTTGGCTTGCGAGGGCCTTAGACATCTCATAGGCGGGCCCTGAAAGAACTTCTTGAATAACCTCCCCTCGGAATCCAGAGAGAACCGTGGGGCCTTGTTCCTGATTTTTCGTGCCTCCACTTTGTCAGTGGGACAAACACCATCCTTGATAAATCTTATGATATCATCGAGCCAACAAGGCTCGTGAGGATCGATCATAGCTACCACCTGTTTGATCTGTTCCTTTATCAATGGTTCTTCATTTCTAAGGAACGTGATGAAGCGTTCGCCTGTACCTTCCAATGCCGAGGCAAATTTCGAAAGAGCGTCAGCGCGCTCGTTTTCTGCCCCGTGGGACCTGGAGTAAATGGAATTCCTTGAATTTCCCGATGATCTCTTTGGCTTTGCTCAAATACTGCACCATGGTGGTTTCTCGAGCTTCATAAGTTCCTTCAATTTGGCTCGCAATCAATTGTGAATCCACATAGGCGGTAATTCTGCAAGCTCCACTTTGAAAAGCAATTTTCAGCTCTTGCACGAGAGCCTCGTATTCCGCTTCGTTATTGGTGACCTGCAAATTTAATCTGATTGCAAAGTTTATCTCGACTCCACTGGGGTCTCTAAGGGTTACCCCTGCTCCTCCCCCTTGAGAGGTTGAGGAACCATCAGTGTGCAGGACCCATAAACCGTCATTTTCAGGAACGACGGGCTCTAACCCAAAACGCTCAACCAACAGACGACCTGCGCCTGTAAGGCTGTTCTGGGCTCGAAACTTAGGTCAAACTGGCTTAACTCAATGTCGCACTTTATCAGTCTTCCAGATACGTCGGGCTTAGACAACACTTGCTTTAAAGGCTGATCCGTGAGGACGGTTATTGAGTGTGCCTGGAAGTACGGCCTCAACCGTCGTGATGCGTTGATGAGGGCGAATGCGAAATTTTCGATTTCCAAATACTTTCTCTCGGCCCCTTGCAATGTTTTGCTTAAATAGTAAACAGGCAAGTGCTTACGCTCTAGTATGGCTATCAGGACTGCGCTCGTGGCTTCAGTGGAAACAGAGAGACACATAAACAACCTCTCACCCTCTATTAGCTTCGTCAGGAGGGGAGCGCTCGAAAGGTAAGCCTTCATGTCCTGTAATGCTTTCTCACACTCCTCAGTCCAAGCAAAGTTTCGAGCATTGCGCAAAATTTTGAAAAAAGGAAGGTTTCTGTCCGCCGAGCGTGAGATGAATCTGTTCAAAGAAATAATTTTCCCTACCAGCACTTGCACTTCCCTGAGGTTACGAGGGGAAAAGATGTCCAAAATGGCTTTGATTTTTTCCGGATTAGCTTCAATCCCCCTTTGGCTGACTATGTAGCCCAAGAACTTTCCTCCTCGTACTCCGAAAGTACACTTTGAGGTATTTAACTTCATCCCGTATTGGCGCAGGATGGCAAATGTGCGCTTGAGATCCTCAAGGTGCGAGCCCTATGGCTCGCTCTTAACAATCATATCATCGACGTATACTTCCATGGACCCTCCAATTTCTCTCTCAAACATCTTGTTAACGAGGCGCTGGTAAGTGGCCCCTGCGTTCTTAAGCCCAAAAGGCATGACCAAGAAGCAATATACACCCAAGTGGACAACAAATGAAGTTTTGGGACGGTCCTCAGGGGCCATAAAGATTTGATAGTACCCTTGGAAGGCATCCATCATACTCATGAGCTCGCAGCCGGCGGTTGAATCTACCAGCTGATCTATTCGGGGCAATGGGTAAGGATCCTTAGGGTAGTCCTTGTTAAGGTCAGTGAAGTTGTTGCACATGCGCCACTTATTTGCGCTCTTGGGTACCAAAACCACATTGCACAACCACTCCGGATATAGTATGGGCTCGATATACTGAGCCTCGAGAAGCTTGTTAACTTCTTCCTCAATAACCTTTTTTCGAAAGCTGTGCACATCCCGCTTCTTTTGTTTTATCGGCTTGAAGGAGGGGTCCATGTTGAGCCTGTGGACTATCAGGCTTGGGTCAATCCCAGTAAGATAAGAGGCTTTCCATGCAAAAACATCAATATTTTCCCTGAGGAAGTCTATCATCATGATTTGCGAGGGTCCTGAAAGGTTGGACCCAATCTGAGTGGTTTTATCCTTGTTACTTGGCTCCAACTCAATGGTGAGAAATTTTTCCACGGGCTCAATCCATTTCTCTGGACGAGGGAGTTCGAGCGCCCTTTTCTTTCCCGTCAAATGACCATCAGCAATAGACTCGCCTTGATCACGCTCGTCTTCCTCAGAAGAGGATTCTCCAATTGTTCCCGGCTGGGCAATTTCGAGGGCGCCCTTGGCGTTAGGATCCTTCTTCTTGTTTTTCTTTCTATTCATTTTGGCCCTTTTGCGCAAAGGACCATCCTCGTCTAGATTGGAAAAATCTACAGATTTCTTGGTGGATCCAATCTGGAACGCTTTCTCTGCTTTAGATTTTTTGAGGGATAACAGGTAGCATTCCCAGGCCTCACGAACGTTGCACAAAACCTCTCCGAGACCTTCGGGGGTGGGAAATTTGATCTTCTGATGATAAGTGGAGATAATCGCTTTGAAATCTATGAGGGCAGGTCGCCCGATTATGATGTTGTAAGGGATCTCAATTTCTACCACCGTATAGGTAACCATGAGTGTTTTTCGCTGTGGGGCACGACCAAATGAGGTGGCTAAGCGAATCTGCCCTCGTGGGAAAACTTCGAAACCCCCGAAGCCAATAAGGGTTGTTTTGTTAGGAATAGTGCCCTAGAAAGCCGATTGTATATCCGCTTTGTACTTTTCCTTATTGTAATCACAAACAATCTTTGAATAAAGTAACGAATTGAGGCAACACTTCTTTATATGCTCTTGTTTGGTATGCGCTTACTTTAGTGGTGCATGTATGAGAACTCCCCTAATCCTGATGACTTTAGGACTCTACCATTTAGGTGAAATGGTTCATGAAACGAGCCCTATATCACATAAGTCATGATTAGTAAAATACTCCAAGTTGATAAGCCCTACAGACAGTGGGAGTGTCAATCTGACTCCTTTAAGGCTTGCTTGTGGGATCATGCCCTTAAGAAGGACCACCTTGTTTCATGGAGGTACAAAGTGTATAGTTGATACGTGCGTGATACATGAGGGTGCTTACTTCCATAAGTAAGTTCACTGAGGTGCCCCGTGTGAGAAGATTCCTAAATGGGAAAGGAAGTTTCTATTTCAGGAAATGGAAACTTCCAGATTAGGAAATATATCACGAGTCATTGATGTGATTAATTGATCCTTAGACTTGAGGTTCCATGTCACTTTATGAGTTAACTCTGTAGTCTTAGGTATAAGCTTTAAAGGGTGTCGCCTTAGACAACTGATTCAAGGCTTACGCTGGGGCTGCACAAGTGACTCATGAAAGTGAATGAGAATCAAGAAAGGACCTACACTTGCATTTGCAAGGTGATCTCTTATTGTGTAAGTTATTCATATGCCATATGGAGTCCTTGGCCAAGGCAGTAGATCAAGACATCAAGAAAAGGGTTTCTTGGATTGAGATCAAATGGATATGAAATGCACTTAGCTTTAAGACCAGATTATTAGGGTTTTGATTATTCCCTTACCCTAGATCTTGGTTGAGAGATAGTAAGTAGGAGGATTGTATCTCAAATGAATCAATGACTTAAAGGTTCTGTCGAATCGAGACATTCCAATTCAGCTAGGGGTTAAACACCTGTTGCTAGACTATGGTCGTTTAATCTGTGAACTGATTAATTAATTAGTGAATTAATTAATTAGGGTCACTGCTAATTGAATTGAGAACCTAGAGGGTCACACACAATAACTTAGTTACATGAGTTGAGGCTTTGAAATGATTAAAAGAGTTGATCATGCCGAGAGGGTTCCACACGTGTGAATCACACGTGTGGGTCACGTGAGTGACACATGTCCTTGGGGACACATGTGTCACACGTGCATATATATGTATATGTGATTAAATAATTAATGTATTAATTATTTAATTGACTTCGGTTTAATTTTTAAATTAAAAAGAAAGTCTTATTTTGGAGAAAAATAATCTATTTAATTAATTACGAATTAATTAATTAGATAAAATAAGTTATTTATTTATTAATAAATAAAGTATAATATTATCGAAAAGGGTTTTGGATATTTAAGCTCTCCTAAAAGTTGATTTGAATTAGAATTCAAAATCAAGGTTAGGAATTACTTGATAATCAAGTAACAAGAGAGAGGGACCAAATCCTTAGTCCAATAGGACTAAGTTTCGGCCGCCCCTCTCCTTCCTATATATAGGGGATCTCGAGCTCCCCTTAGGAGTGATTGACATTTCTTTTTGTTCATGTGTTGAACACCATCCTTTCTCCAAGATAAAATAAACCCTAGGTTAAGCCTAAACACTAACTAGAGAACTAGCATCCTTACTGGTTAGATTGTAGTCAAGTTGGTGGACTATCTCTGGAGAGCTTCAAGTTAGAAGTTTTAAAGATTCGAGCTTTACCAAGAACAGGGGATCAAGCCTCGAGAAGAGCGTTCTTGGGTGGCTTGAAATGCTTCAAGAAAGATTATTGAAAAGTAAGTTTCTAATCTCTACGAATTCGGATTCACGATTGCGAGTTTCGATCCTTTTGTTGGAAAATTTTTAAATTTCCTCTGCTTTCTGATTCTTGTTTTCCAACAAGTGGTATCAGAGCCACCTCGTTAATCGTGTTTCTGATTCGTCTCCATTTTATTGAATTTGGTAGAAATTCTTAGGCTTGATGCGATTGAGTATTTGTAACTGTTTTAGAAAGCCTGAATTACGAAACTGTATTTTTCCTGAAAGTTTATGAAAAGTGTTTTGAAAAATTTGTTTTTGAAAAACTGTTTTAGATTAGAAACTGTATAAACTATTTTTGGATTTCTTGGATTGGTTTTGCTTTTGAACGAAAACACGAAACAGAAACCCGAATTATGACGAACATGCGAAACCCCGCGCGCGAAGGCGTTGCGCTTGAGGGCTTTGCACGCCACCGCCCGCCTGACCTAGGCGCGCGCAGGCCTTACGCCTACTCCCTCCCACAACCGCGCGGGAGGCATCCCGGACGCGCCCTCCAAGGGGTGCCGGGACGCCCGTCCAGGCTGGGCGAGAATCCCGCAAGGCGTGCGAGAACCCTCACCCAGGCCGCCCGCAAGCAGGCGGAGAGGGCCGCGCGCAGTGCACGCGCCTGCGACGCGTGCAACCCTTTCGCGTACGGGCCCTGTTTTTCCTCGTAATCCATTTTTCGTATCTCGTGCAATCCAGTCCCAATTTTATTTATTTTATTAGAACTTGTTTTTAATTATATTAATTTATTTTTGAATAAGAGTTAAAATTGGGAATTTTTGAGAAATAGAAATGGTTTATAATTTAGGAAATTACACCTTTAATAAAATTATTAATTTTCAGAAATTAATTGAAATTTTATTTATTTCAGTAATTTGGGATTTATTGAAAGCTTTTATAAACAAGACTCGCATCAAGTCGTGTTTTAATTTATTGGCTAAGTTTAAATTCTCGCAAAAGCATGTTAGGTGATCATAGGTACTAGTCTTTGTATGCTTTACATTTATGCACATGGATGGTTTACATTTGGTGTTGGAGCCCTATAGTTACGTTTTTCAATTGAGGTTGGAGCCTCACTTATGTGCGTACTCTTATGTGATTTATTATGTGGCTTTCCATATTATTGTTTTTGAGGCCGGGGTATGCCCCGTGTAATTGTCTAAGGCCAATATTAAGATTGAGCCTTATTACTTTGTGTCTTTTTCCTTTTATTGTAATTTGAGAGTAGATATAGGTGGTGAGGTTTTATTTTCATTTTGGAGACAATGCACCCATGGAGTAAGATGGACCACATTCAAGTAACGAGGAGGCCATAAGTGAAGACCCCTCAAAATATTTGGGAGGGGAATCTCAATTGAAAATGTATTAGAGATAGGGCTCGTATTTTGTTACAGCTTTCCCTTATGTGATAGAAACTGTTTATGTGGCATGTATGTTAGAATTGTGATAGTGGAGTGGCTCCCACTTTTCACGCATAAGATAGGATAGACCCATGATCATCTCATGTTAGTATAATGCTAGGACATGTTATCTGTTTATGTGCTTGTTTGAAATGCATTTAAATTGTACTTGCATTAGTCAAGACTAATAAAATTGGATAACATATATGTTGGTAAGGTCGAACCAGACAACTCTCCGTTTGATTCGAGAATTCCCATTAAATATTAAGCTAATTTCGAATAAATAGGTGTTTAATTCGAGATGCAAATTTCGAATTAAATTCCTAGCATTCCACCAATAGATTTTAAGTTTAGTAAGTGAAGCTAGTTATTGTCCGCGAGTCGTGGGATAACTAGTGGAGCTTATTAGTTCTTAGTTGCCTAATTGATCATTTTAAATGATCAATATTTCATGGTCAATTTTAGCAAGGGCGATGTCCGCGAGTCGTGGGTCGTTCGAACTAAGTTTTGATCATGATCTTATGATTGATTGGTCTGACTTAACGCCTAAGTAAATATGGATGTCGCACGAGTCGTGGGTCTATATTGAAAGATAGGTGATGCAAAAACAATTGCTAAGAGTTCTAAAGGTGTTAGAATTGGTAATTTGTACCTACCTAGGGTTCTACTTAGAATGTCCGCAAGTCGTCGGTTCGAGGTAAAATGCCTAGGATCTTAGTACCCATTGGGAAGTGTGTTCCTCTTAGATCTTTGGGAATTATAGATCTTTGAAAAACAGTGGGAGCTACATTAGATTAAAGACCTTATATTTTGTATATCGTTATAATTCAGCATGCTCACTAATTCTCTGTTTTACCATTTAGGTCGTAGATTCTGTAATTCTCTACATGTTTTGAAATGATAACCAAAAACCCTCTTGTATCGATCCTCGAGTCAAACAAGTTGACTGGTCCCAACTATTCTGATTGGTTGAGGAATTTGAAAATCATTTTCGATTCTGAGAAGAGAAGATATGTTCTCTTCGAAGGGGAGCCTAGTCCCGAAGGGGACGCTCCCACTCGGGCCGAGCGGGATGCGATCCTGAAGTGGAAGGATGATAATCTCCAAGCCCGTTGCCTTATGTTGGCTAACATGTCTCCGGACTTGCAAAGGCAACATGAGGCCATGGAATTTGCTTGAGAGATTCACGACCACTTAGTGCAACTTTACTGCCCTCATGAACGTGTTACAAGGTATAACACTTCAAAGGAATTGTTCTACTTCAGAATGAGGGAAGGTTCAAGTGTCCATGAATATGGACTCAAGTTTCTCGCCCTTACTGAGAAAATTGCTTCCATGGACATGTCACTGAAAGATGAGCTTTCAGTGGACTTGTTGCTAGCCTCGCTCCACCATCATTCAACCCATTTGTCCTTAACTTTAATATGAATCATGCTGGTGATACTGTAGCTGAGCTGATTAGTCAGCTTGTGACTGCTGAAAGCACAATAAAGAAGGACAATAAGGTTCTGATGGTGAATACTCCATCTTCCTCTTCTGGGCGTTCTAAAGGTAAGGGCAAGAAAGCCCAAAAGAAGAAGAAGAAACCCCTTAGGCCCACTGGTGGCATATCGAAGGGGAAGGCCCAAAAGAAGAAACGTCATGAGAAAGAGGATGTTCGCTTCCATTGTGGCAAAGCGGGACATTGGAGGAGAAACTGCCCAGAGTACAAGGCTACTCTAAAGAAAGGTATGTTTATCGTTGAAGTAAATCTTTCTATTAATTCTAGTTCTTGGGTACTTGATACCGGTTGTGGAGCTCATATCTGTAATGATGTACAGATGCTAAATGAAGTCCAACAACTCAGAGAAGGAGAATGTGTCTTGAAGATCGGCGATGGCTCAAATGTTGAAGCTCGACCTTTAAGCACAATTAGATTAGATTTAGGTAGTTTTGAGTTAGTTTTAAATAAAGTCCTTTATGCACCGAGCATTATTCGTAATATAATTTCAGTTCCAATTTTTGATTGTGAAGGTTATGAAACTTATATTAAGAATGGTAAATATTTTATCAAACGAAACAACTCTTCCGTTCACATCGGTATTCTAAGTAATAGACTTTATCTAACTCAGAATATCAATATTATGAATATACAACGAGAAAATAAACGTAAGAGAGATGACAAAGTTTCAGCTCCTTTATGGCACGCTAGATTAGGACACATTTCCAAGAACAGAATTAGCAAGATAAACACTTTAGGATCATTCTCTGGAAATGATCTCAAAGAGTTAACTTCTTGCGAGTCCTGTCTCAAAGGAAACATGTCCAAAGTTCCTTTTAAAGGAACTGTGGAACGTGCCACTAAGGTCTTGGATTTGATCCATTCTGATGCCTGTGGACCGCTTAGTGTAAGTGCAAGAAACGGTCATCAGTATTTCATAACCTTTACCGATGACTTTAGTCGGTATGGTTATGTATAGTTAATGAAGTATAAATCTGAAGCTTTTGAGAAATTCCTAGAATTTCAAAAGGAGGTTGAGAACCAAACTGGTCACAAGATCAAAGCACTTCGATCTGATCGAGGAGGCGAGTATCTTAGTGAAGAATTCCTTAATCATCTCAAAGATAATGGGATTATCTCTCAGTGGACTCCTCCGGGAACTCCTCAACTCAGGAGTTTCTGAGAGAAGGAATCGAACTCTGCTTGATATGGTTCGTTCCATGATGAGTTTCACTGACTTACCACCTTCTTTTTGGGGTTCTGCCCTAGAAAGTGCAGCAAAGATTTTGAATCTAGTTCCCTCTAAGTCAATCCCTAAAATGCCCTATGAAATGTGGCATGGTAAAATCCCTAGTTATTCTTACTTAAGAGTTTGGGGTTGTCCTGCTTACGTGAAGAGGACAGTGGGAGATAAGTTAGAATCTCGTTCTAAATTATGCTACTTTGTAGGTTATCCTAAGGAATCTATAGGATACTACTTCTATGATCAATCTGAGCAAAAGGTGTTTGTTTCTAGAAATGCAACTTTTCTAGAGGAACTGTTCCTTAAAGAAAAGAAAGGCAAGATCATAGAATTAGATGAAGTACAAAGTGACCCCACACCACCCACTGAAGAAACATCCCCTTCTGACCAACCACGACCAATCACAAATTTCGATACACACGCAAATCCTCCTCTAAGGCGTTCTGAACGTAATCCTAGTCAGCTGGAGAGATGGTATGGATTCTTCCATGAGATCTCTCAAAAGGATAATGATCCTTTAACATATGAGGAGACACTTTCAGATTCTGACTCTGAATAGCAAACCCATAGGTTGCAAATGGATCTTTAAGAGAAAGGTTGGAGTTGATGGAAGAATTGCAGGCTACAAAGCAAGACTGGTTGCAAAAGGATTCACTCAAAGACCCGACGTGGACTTTGATGAAACCTTTTCACCAGTTGCAATGCAAAAGTCTATTCGGATCATGCTTGCGATTGCTGCATATTATGACTATGAGATATGGCAAATGGATGTGAAAACTGCCTTTCTCAATGGTGACATTGATAAAGACATTTATATGGACCAACCTATAGGTTTCACATTTAGTGGGAGTGAGCAAAAGGTTTGCAAACTCCAAAGATCAATCTATGGATTGAAACAGACTTCTAGGAATTGGAACATTCGATTTGATGAATCAGTCAAAGCGTTTGGCTTCATTCAAATTTCGAATGAATCATGTTTGTATAGAAAGGAATTGGAGACCTCAGTGTAATTCTTAGTACTTTATGTTGATGACATCCTTCTTATTGGGAATTCGAAGGATGACATGAAAGTGACTAAGTTATGGTTATCGAACCAATTCGAGATGAAAGATCTTGGTGATGAGTCCTATATCCTTGGAACTAAAATCTATCTAGATAGATCAAGAAGGTTAATAGGACTATCACAGTCGATGTACATTGACAAAGTATTGAAGAGATTCAATATGGAGTCAGCAAAGGTTAAGAACCTTCCTATGAGTGTAGGAACATGTCTTTCTAAGAAGATGTCTCCTAAGACTAACCTTGAGAAGGAAGGAATGACTCATACACCTTATGCATCAGCAATAGGTAGCATAATGTATGCAATGTTATGTACTCGACCGGATGTGGCTTATACACTTAGTATAACAAGTTGTTTCCAATCTGACCCTGGAGATGGTTATTGGGCTGCCGTGAAGAATATTCTTAAGTACTTGAAAAGTACTAAGGGTTTATTCTTAGTTTACGGAGGTCAGAAAGATCTTACTGTCGAAGGATACTACGATGCAAGCTTTGCATCTAACTTAGATGATTTTAAGTCAATGTCAGGATACATTTTCTGCCTAAACGTCGGAGCAGTGAGTTGGAAGAGTTCTAAGCAAACGACCACTGCAGATTCGACCACTGAGGCCGAATACTTAGCTGCAAATGATGCAGCCAAGGAAGGTGTTTGGATTAGAAACTTCATTCAAGAGTTGAATGTTGTTCCTAGCATGAAAGACCCCATTACTGTGTTTTGTGACAACACTGGGCCAGTTGCTCAAGCAAGAGAACCAAGATCTCACCAACGGACCAAGCACATTATGAGGAAGTATCACCTAATCCGTGATATTATGAAAAGAGGAGATGTGCATATTGAGAGGGTCGCATCAGCAGAGAACGTGGCAGATCCACTTACTAAACCCCTTAGTCGAGAAGCTTTCCAAGGTCATCTTCAGAAGATGGGACTTAGAGTAGCTTTAGAATGGCTTTGACGGGCAAGTGGGAGATTGTTAGGAATAGTGCCCTAGAAAGCCGACTGTATATCCGCTTTGTACTTTTCCTTATTGTAATCACAGACAATCTTTGAATAAAGTAACGAATTGAGGCAACACTTCTTTATATGCTCTTGTTTGGTATGCGTTTACTTTAGTTGTGCATATATGAGAACTCCCCTAATCCTGATGACTTTAGCACTCAAACATTTAGGTGAAATGGTTCATGAAACGAGCCCTATATCACATAAGTCATGATTAGTAAAATACTCCAAGCTGATGAGTCCTACAGACAGTGGGAGTGTCAACCTGACTCCTTTAAGGCTTGCTTGTGGGATCACGCCCTTAAAAAGGACCACCTTGTTTCATGGAGGTGCAAAGTGTATAGTTGATACGTGCGTGATACATGAGGGTGCTTACTTCCATAAGTAAGTTCACTGAGGTGCCCCGTGTGAGAAGAGTCCGAAATGGGAAAGGAAGTTCCTACTTCAGGAAATGGAAACTTCCAGGTTAGGAAATATCTCACGAGTCATTGATGTGATTAATTGATCCTTAGACATGAGGTTCCATGTCACTTTATGAGTTAACTCTGTAGTCTTAGGTATAAGCTTTAAAGGGTGTCGCCTTAGACAACTGATTCAAGGCTTATGTTGGGGCTGCACAAGTGACTCATGAAAGTGAATGAGAATCAAGAAAGTACCTATACTTGCATTTGCAAGGTGATCTTTTATTGTGTAAGTCATTCATATGCCATATGGAGTCCTTGGCCAAGGCAGTAGATCAAGACATCAAGAAAAGGGTTTCTTGGATTGAGATCAAATGGATATGAAATGCACTTAGCTTTAAGACCAGATTATTAGGGTTCTGATTATTCCCTTACCCTAGATCTTGGTTGAGAGATAGTAAGTAGGAGGATTGTATCTCACATGAATCAATGACTTAAAGGTTCTATCGAATTGAGACATTCCAATTCAGCTAGGGGTTAAACACCTGTTGCTAGACTATGGTCGTTTAATCTGTGGACTGATTAATTAATTAGTGAATTAATTAATTAGGGTCACTGCTAATTGAATTGAGAACATAGAGGGTCACACACAACAACTTGGTTACATGAGTTGAGGCTTTGAAATGATTAAAAGAGTTGATCATGCCGAGAGGGTTCCACACGTGTGAATCACACGTGTGGGTCACCTGAGTGACACGTGTCCTTGGGGACACGCGTGTCACACGTGCATATATATGTATATGTGATTAAATAATTAATGTGTTAATTATTTAATAGACTTCGGTTTAATTTTTGAATTAGAAAGAAAGTCTTATTTTGGAGAAAACTAATCTATTTAATTAATTACGAATTAATTAATTAGATAAAATAAGTTATTTATTTATTAATAAATAAAGTATAATATTATCCAAAAGGGTTTTGGATATTTTAGCTCTCCTAAAACTTGATTTGAATTAGAATTCAAAATCAAGGTTAGGAATTACTTGATAATCAAGTAACAAGAGAGAGGGACCAAATCCTTAGTCCAATAGGACTAAGTTTCAGCCGCCCCTCTCCTACCTAGGGATGCAAACGAGATAAGCCGGCTCGTGAGTGCGATGAGCTGGCTCGTAAAAAGCTCGTGCTTGGATTCGGTATCTGCGAGTCGAGCTGCGGCTCGGCGTGCTTCGAACTCAAGCCCGAATCATCTGTTCTTCAGCTCGGGGCTCGTGATCCGGCTCGCGAACTGTAACGCCCCGGTTTTTCTTTTAAATCATTTAATTATGTGATTAATTAGTTATAAGTGTTTTAAATATTTAATTTTACTATAAATTGTTATTATTTTATTTTATTTCAATTTATATTTTTTTTTATAAATTTCGTTATTTAGTAATTATTTTAAATTATTAATTTAGTGATTAATGTTAATTAAGTGTTATGCTAATTAATCATGCTTTAACCATATTAATTACTTAATTTTTTTTTTATAATTCCGTTGACCTTGATTATATTTATAATGGAATTTAATTTATTTAGTTTAATTTTAGTATGCAAGAATTGTATGAGTATGTGCGTGATTGTTTAATTGTGCTTCGTTCTTATATGAAATGATATCGAAATGTCGTGGAAATTTAGTATGTCGTAAATATATGTGTTATGAACATGCCTATATGCTCGGTTTATGTTTTCGAACTCGTTTGACGCGTTAACGAATTTAATTTGTATCGTGGAACCAAATCGGGGGCTAACGAGCAATTAGCGCACCCTTGGTTCCGTACGTGATATCTTGAGCTCGGGAACTCGGATTCGAGTTCCGTCAACTTCGCTGAACTCGTAACGAAAATTCGAGTTTAATGAACTTAGCCTCATATTTTTCTAGGACCATTTGAACCTCCGAAATTCAACCGAAAACCGAAACGAATGCAAATCTGGCACCCTTTACTAAAAATGCCATAACTCATTCAAACCTTGACCAAATTAACCATGGTTGGAGGCTATGGAACCCTAGTTAAGTCCACTATCTGACCCTTATCCCCCTAGACCGAAATAATCCTCACAAACTAGAGAAATATCAGTCCCAATTCTCTGCTCCAATTCCAGTCCCCGTAACCATGCTCAACCTCAAATCTCTTCCAACTTTCATCCAATCAACAAGGTGAGTTAGAATTTTGTTTTACATGCATCTCTGGTCATTTTGATCCATTCATCCCTAATTCTAAGTCAGTTTTCATGGAGCTTTGGGGATTTGATTGAATAGTTAGGTTTAAATTGGAATTCTTGATCTTCTTGAATACTTGATGTTTTTCTTGGTTTTAAAGCATGAAAGTGATCACTTTACTTCCTTTATTTCATTTATGGTCGTGTAATTGATGTTTGATCATGAAAAGTCTTGCCCTGTTTTTCGGTTTTCCCCTGTTCTTCTTCACGTGGACTGCTGCTTAGTTCCTTGTTGAATTGCTGCGTATTAGGAGATTATTTTCAGGTCTAGTTGCTGCGTATTTATAGCCTTTTATTTCCTTGAATGTTGGCATGAGTTGGATGCAATTTGTATGAACGTTTTGGCTTGGTTTGGACCACCTTCTTCCCTTCACCTGTTTCGGTAACTCCTGCTGCAATTGCTACAATTCTGTAAAACTCTCCCCGGGCGGGGAGAGTTTGTTCTTGAGAAGTACCCGGCCGGGTACCTCTGATGCAGTAGCTTCTGCGTCATCTTTCCCCGGCCGGGGAAGTTGCCTTTGAGAAATCTCCCCTGGGCGGGCAGATGCTTCTGTTACCGTGGTGCTGCTGCCTTTATTCTTCCTTTTCTTTTGTTGCTGTCGTTTCCTCCTTGAATTGCTGAGTATGTGGGCATATAATTGGATCTGTTGCTGCTTCCTTTCTAGTTTTGCTTCTACTCCTTTCTTACAATTCTGCTGTTGCTTCCGCTGTGATGTTGCTGTGTTACTGCTGCGTATGGCTGTGCTGTTGAAGGTTGTCTGTGTACGTATATATATATATATATATATATATATATATATATATATATATAGTTCATGTATATGTTCATTATGTAGATAAAGCATGCAGGGGGTGTTTGTGTAATTATATATATGCATGCATGCAAGAGTGTGTTTGTGTGATTAAATATTTGCATGCAAGGAATAATTGAAGATGCATGCATGGCCTTCTAAATTTAATTGCATGCATGTTATATATATAGGTATGTTACGTGATATATATATATATATATATATATATATATTTATTAAGTATGCAATAAATGTATTTAATATGTTTAATTTGCATGCATGTTTGATTTCCTTTGAAATGGTACGTATATATATGTATATATATATATATATATATATTTTTTTTTTTTTTATATTATATTACATATTATTTGATTTATTCGAATCGTAAAAATTAAATTTGTTATTTATTTCATGTTCCTATTTAGTTTCCAATCTTGATTTGAATGTATTTATTTGTCTATTCTATAATTGCAAACCTGAGGTAGTACGTGTTATAATCATTATATGAAATTGTTGGTCTCATTTAATAGAAAATGTGAAGATATGAATGTGAAATGAATATATGAGACTAAAGTGGTATGATATTATTTCATGAAATGTGACGTTTTAGTTATGGACTTAATTTATGGAATTGATTGTTATCTATTTTATGTTTTACATATTAAAATGATTTAAATGCCTTAGTTTTATTTAATTTTATAATTGAAAACTTGATTTATTTGAGTTTTAATTGTTACATGAAATTCATGACTTAAATGATTATGAACTCTTCCTTGAACGAATGTATGGCTCGTTTATGAGATTTAAGTGCATTAATAGTGCACATGAACGTGTTCGTTACATACTATCATTTTTATGCATTCATATCATGTTCATTGCATGCCGTGCGTCATATATGGTCCTTTTGGAGTCTTGAGTCTCACGAACACATTACGTTGTCTTTGGTACAGTTTATCTCCAGGGTGGAGAAATCTTGATCAACTAGGCACTCGGTAAATCGTATCCTTGTATTGACTTGTTTCAGGTGAGGGTGTTTTCGTTCTAGTTACATATTAAACCCTACAACCTTATGTGACAAGCTTTGGTCAAAAACCTTATGTATATATATATATATGTTACTTTTAAAGTAAAGTTATCGAGTAAATATTGATCGAGTAAACCCTTTTCAAATGAATTATGAAATATGTTATGTTTCTTATGAATTGATATGTTTTGGCGAGATTATGCATGTATGTTATGTTCACGGGCCCAGGAATTTAGTACATGTGGCTATCCGGGGAAGTTGCCTTTGAGAAATCTCCCCTGGGCGGGGAGATGCTTCTGTTACCGTGGTGCTGCTGCCTTTATTCTTCCTTTTCTTTTGTTGCTGTCGTTTCCTCCTTGAATTGCTGAGTATGTGTGCATATAATTGGATCTGTTGCTGCTTCCTTTCTAGTTTTGCTTCTACTCCTTTCTTACAATTCTGCTGTTGCTTCCGCTGTGATGTTGCTGTGTTACTGCTGCGTATGGCTGTGTTGTTGAAGGTTGTCTGTGTACGTGTATATATATATATATATATATATATAGTTCATGAATATGGTCATTATGTAGATAAAGCATGCAGGGGGTGTTTGTGTAATTATATATATGCATGCATGCAAGAGTGTGTTTGTGTGATTAAATATTTGCATGCAAGGAATAATTGAAGATGCATGCATGGCCTTGTAAATTTAATTGCATGCATGTTATATATATATATAGGTATGTTACGTGATATATATATATATATATATATATATATATATATATATATATATATATATATTAAGTATGTAATAAATGTATTTAATATGTTTAATTTGCATGCATGTTTGATTTTCTTTGAATATTAAGGTTGTAATAAATGTATTTAATATGTTTAATTTGCATGCATGTTTGATTTCCTTTGAAATGGTAGGTATATATATATATATATATATATATATATATATATATATATATATATATATATTATATTACATATTATTTGATTTATTCGAATTGTAAAAATTAAATTTGTTATTTATTTCATGTTCCTATTTAGTTTCCAATCTTGATTTGAATGTATTTATTTGTCTATTCTATAATTGCAAACGTGAGGTAGTACGTGTTATGATCATTATATGAAATTGTTGGTCTCATTTAATAGAAAATGTGAAGATATGAATGTGAAATGAATATATGAGACTAAAGTGGTATGATATTATTTCATGAAATGTGACGTTTTAGTTATGGACTTAATTTATGGAATTGATTGTTATCTATTTTATGTTTTACATATTTAAATGATTTAAATGCCTTAGTTTTTTATATATATATATATACATATATATATATATATATATATATATATGTTTATATTATATTACATATTATTTGATTTATTCGAATTGTAAAAATTAAATTTGTTATTTATTTCATGTTCCTATTTAGTTTCCAATCTTGATTTCAATGTATTTATTTGTCTATTCTATAATTGCAAACGTGAGGTAGTACGTGTTATGATCATTATATGAAATTGTTGGTCTCATTTAATAGAAAATGTGAAGATATGAATGTGAAATGAATATATGAGACTAAAGTGGTATGATATTATTTCATGAAATGTGACGTTTTAGTTATGGACTTAATTTATGGAATTGATTGTTATCTATTTTATGTTTTACATATTTAAATGATTTAAATGCCTTAGTTTTATTTAATTTTATAATTGAAAACTTGATTTATTTGAGTTTTAATTGTTACATGAAATTCATGACTTAAATGATTATGAACTCTTCCTTGAACGAATGTATGACTCGTTTATGAGATTTAAGTGCATTAATAGTGCACATGAACGTGTTCGTTACATACTATCATTTTTATGCATTCATATCATGTTCATTGCATGCCGTGCGTCATATATGGTCCTTTTGGAGTCTTGAGTCTCACGAACACATTACGTTGTCTTTGGTACAGTTTATCTCCAGGGTGGAGAAATCTTGATCAACTAGGCACTCGGCAAATCGTATCCTTGTATCGACTTGTTTCAGGTTAGGGTGTTTTCGTTCTAGTTACATATTAAACCCTACAACCTTATGTGACAAGCTTTGGCCAAAAACCTTTGGTATATAAATATATATGTTACTTTTAAAGTATAGTTATCGAGTAAATATTGATCGAGTAAACCCTTTTCAAATGAATTATGAAATATGTTATGTTTCTTATGAATTGATATGTTTTGGCGAGATTATGCATGTATGTTTTGTTCACGGGCCCAGGAATTTAGTACATGTGGCTATCCGGGAAGGCACGGGCCGACGGTGATCCCATGTGCTAGTTCCACTATGTTACGACGAAACGGACCTCGTCAAGGAGTTTTGACGAGGAAACGCTAACCGGGCTTTGAGGACTCATGAACCTCATAGCCACAATGATATGTTTAGGTGGTCGGGCCTTGCAAACCCGTCCACCACGGAGGAAGAAGGTGGGAACTTATTTTATGATTATGATTATGTTTATGATTGATATGCACCGTGCGGGAAGGCCGGGACACGGATTGCCCAAACGAATATGTTTTATGATATGATATATGATCTGTGTGTATTATGATATATTGTATGATCACCTAGTTAATATAATAATGATATTTGTCGTACACGGTCGGAGTTTGGTTGGAGATTGTGCATGCTCACTCGCCGAGCCTTAATGTTTATGTATGATTTATGAACTTAATAAGTTTAATATGATTAGTCATAACGTTCGAGCATCGCTTAGTCATTTCCTTGCCCTTTTTGGGAACTAATTTCAAATAAAACCTTGCTCGGGATTTATGACTTGCATGTGCATGTTTTATATATACGTATTTCGCTCCTGCTCACTCAGTCTTCAAGAGACTGATCCTCTCCCTCCCCAACCTTTTAGTGCGCAGGTTTGGCTTTGGAGTTTCGAGCTAGGTGGAGTTGTGTGGAGTCTTTGAGTCGGTCAAGTTCAGTTAGGAGAGTCTCTGCACTCGCATATGTATCTAATTTATGCATGATTCAATCCTATAATATTATGAATTTGAAGCTTTATGTATTTGTTACTGAATTGCCTTGTCGGGCTTTGTTATGAACTAAAAGAGGCTTGAGGAGCCCATGTCTGCCTGTGGTTCGTGTGTTTAATTTCTGCAGGCCCGTGGCCAATGCATGTGTTTGGATTTAGTTCTCCGTTGCATTATGTCTTGTTGGTTAGTTATATTTGCAGAGTCTAAGTTCCGCCTAGCTTAGGAAGATTTTTCTGTTCGTCTCCCGTTCGCTAGGGTTTGATACGGGTGCGGATTTACCATTTCGTTACTCGTGTTGAGCCATAGTGCGGGGGATGTGGTGCCTCACGTGCGGGGTGCTACATCCTTAAGTGGTATCAGAGCCCGGTTGCAAAACCGGTGTTCTCGAGTCATGTTTGAGTCAGTCTCGGTCGTACAGCTTAGGAATTATATGACAACGTGTGCATTGCATCGATCTTGAACATGAAATTTGGCTTTTCTTTTGAATCTTGTTGAACTATCTACTGTATTATCATATGGATCCTTGCCTTTAGTGTTGAATATGTGTCATGAGCATGCACTAATCGCATGCATATATTTTCGAAGCAAGTTATGATTTATAGGTTATGAAGATAATATCGAACCACGACCAAGTTCTACGACAAGGATGATTGATTGCAAGCTTTTTCTGAGGCATGGAAGATAGAAGGGATACACCCGGGAAGAATGTAGAGAATTCGAAATGTGAGGCTTTCTAGATGGAGCTAGAGTTCAAGGGTTAGGATTCGAAATGGAGGATCGTTTTGGAGATGCGAGGGTAGAGAGGCATTTGATGAGATAAGAGTTGTTCGGGGAATGTTGCTAACTCCGAAGATTGATATATGCAGTACTTCAACATAAACTATGACAATCGGATTCAACGGGATCGTTTAACCTAAGGAATGGAGTGAACAAGACCTTGAAGGTATTTTGGTCCCGGATTCGGATAATTGGAGAGGTATCAATAATTAAGAGGAGTCGAGGTAAGATGGGTTTGATAGGAGTTATGAACCAAGGGTCGACAAAGAAGGATTTCTGACTAAGCCTAGTGATTAGAAATCGAGTTTGTCAAAGCTAAGACCGGGAAAAGTTGGATTTGGGTGCTCTGGATTTCGATTAAGATGGGAAACGAGTCTGGAAGGGAGTAGGGAGAGGCAAGTAACTGGGTAATACAAATTTAGGGAAGGTGGCGATATTGAGGTCGGGATTTGAGTTCGTTTTTCCAAATCCAAGCTGAATTGGCATGTTATAAGGTCGACTTGGGATATATAGAGCAACAAATGGAAACGGTAAAGAAAGGCAAAGACTCTTTGCAAGGAAATCATGCGCTTAAGTATAAGCAATTGGAGGTGAATTAAACTCATAAAGGATATGCACGGGACTCTTGATCGAGGTGACGACTAGAAGTAGAGATCGAATTTAGAGGAAAAGTTTGAATGCTAACTCCTTGGACGGGGAAGAATTAGGGATCAAGAAATTGCAATCTCAGCAAGTGAAAGATACAAATTGATTTACAAAGATTCATGGAAATCTTGAAGACCGTGGGAAAGGCAAGGAATAATCACCAAGTCAAAGTAACCTCGGGATTGGAGGAACGAAGAAAAGCTACTGAGCTAATAGCTTACCACATTGGTGACAGGTTCCAAAACATTCATAGCACGTGCATCATACTTAGCATTAATTATTTACTCTTCTGGTCTTATGTTATTCTGTGCATTTCTATTTGGTTTCGTTGCACTAATGTGTTGCATAATTGCTTGATGTAAACGTGACACATGCATCGTCATTTTAACCCGACATACATTCTAGTGTTTAATTGATAGGAAGTTCTTTCATCTCAACTATCAAGTATTACTTAACCGAGCCACTTTCGAATTCAATGAAGATGACTTCGGGGAAACAAAGAATTTCAAGTAAAGGATAGGTTAATGGAAACCGGAATTCATAAAGAGAAGCGAGATTAGAGTTGATTGCGGGGTGTTTGGATCGGACAAGAATAGGAAAAGGGTTTCGGACATTAAGCGAGTTAGAAGGGAAGTTGAAATGTAAAACCATGGGGTTGCCCTTTTGATCAAAATCCTCCCTAATGGAAATTATTCATCAAGAATTTCGACAAAATGAGAATCAATGGAGTTTAACACAGGACAATAGAAATTTTATGGGGAGAGCACGACCGAGGAACAAATTGGACGATTGAAGGGGTGCTCGAAGAAATATTTTAGTAGGAATAACGAAATTGCAAATTAAGGAAGACCTGGAAGTCCTATTAGTGATGAACATAAATAAATAAGACGGCTTGAATGGTTAAGTTGTTAAGAGGAGAGCTAAGTTACTAAATCCGGGTTGAAGTCCATCACTAGGTATAAAGGAAATGGCTTGGAGAATATTCTTATGTATAGAATATGGATCTGGGGATAACAAAATTATAAGGGAGTCTGTGAACTCTTAAGTCAGAATTGACAAGAGAGAGAGTCGAATCAAGTTAGCATATAATGGAATGATGGCGATCAAGAGTAATCCAATGGAGTACAAAGGGGGTTCAATAATGACAATATTATCAAGTCATCGGTTATTCCCATGATAATTCGGAAGGAAATTTGAGAAGAAACCAAACTGAAAAGGATGATCATTGGAGAATTTACATCAAACTTCAAGAATCATCAAGAACATTCTGTCTTCGATTTAAGAAATATGGGGCCAATTACCGAATATAACTTTAAAGGGGTTAAAGAGAATAAACGGATAACATGAACAGAAGATGAGAAAGAATTCGTGTTGAGAAAGAAATTATAATAACAAATACCTCAAGCTCGGTATGGAGTCGTCAGTGTTGCCAGGAGTAGCTATTTTCGAGAATACGTTAGACTTCGATATGAGTAAGGGTAGTAACTATGGATCGGATTTCGGGACGGACGATTTCAGGGCATTCTGGGAGGTCAAGCTCGGTTAATTAAAAAGAATTGGTTGGTCGAATGAGGATTAAGGGAAATGGTGAAAACTGGAAGCAGTACAAGTCAGAAGGGATCTAAGAGGATAATCCTTAAAGGATTCATCAATTGCTTTGTTGGGGTATCCTGAAGAGTTTAAGGACAAATCGAGAACTGAACTCACTTTCGGGACAGATCATACACTGGACAACGATAACTCACAATTCTAAATTTTGCAACTACGGTGAACGGTACTTATAGCATCCATGATACATACATTCATGCAAATTTAATTTAATAATTTCTTTGTTATGTGCTTCGTTTTCTTATCAAGTTAAACTACGTGAAGTAATTGATGATTAACGTGGATGATATCTGTTACTTGCCTTGGGGTGGCTTGCGTGATTTTAAATTTGGTTTTGCGTGTGTTGCTTGGGAGTATTGGAGACGTCCTTTCTTTATTTTGGTTGAGAGACGGGGTGCTCTCGTTGTTTGTAAGAGACGGGGATTCTCTTATTTTTGTTCGAGAGACAGGGTGCTCTCTTTGCTTGCGAGAGACGGGGTTCTCTCATTGTTGCTCGAGAGACGGGGCTCTCTCCTTGTTGTTTGTGAGAGACGGGGAATCTCTCATTGATTGTTTTTAGGCGTGCTGTGAATCCGAGGACGGATTCTCTTAAGGGGGAGAGATTGTAACGCCCCGGTTTTTCTTTTAAACTAATGTGTCGTATTTGTTTATAAATTGCACAATTAAATCATTTAATTATGTGATTAATTGGTTATAAGTGTTTTAAATATTTAATTTTACTATAAATTGTTATTATTTTATTTTATTTCAATTTATATTTTTTTTTATAAATTTCGTTATTTAGTAATTATTTTAAATTATTAATTTAGTGATTAATGTTAATTAAGTGTTATGCTAATTAATCATGCTTTAACCATATTAATTACTTAATTTTTTTTATAATTCCGTTGACCTTGATTATATTTATAATGGATTTTAATTTATTTAGTTTAATTTTAGTATGCATGAATTGTATGAGTATGTGCGTGACTGTTTAATTGTGCTTCGTTCTTATATGAAATGATATCGAAATGTCGTGGAAATTTAGTATGTCGTAAATATATGTGTTATGAACATGCCTATTCTCGGTTTATGTTTTCGAACTCGTTTGACGCGTTAACGAATTTAATTTGTATCGTGGAACCAAATCGGGGGCTAACGAGTAATTAGCGCACCCTTGGTTCCGAACGTGATATCTTGAGCTCGGGAACTCGGATTCGAGTTCCGTCAACTTCGCTGAACTCGTAACGAAAATTCGAGTTTAATGAACTTAGCCTCATATTTTTCTAGGACCATTTGAACCTCCGAAATTCAACCGAAAACCGAAACGGATGCAAATCTGGCACCCTTTACTAAAAATGCCATAACTCATTCAAACCTTGACCAAATTAACCATGGTTGGAGGCTATGGAACCCTAGTTAAGTCCACTATCTGACCCTTATCCCCCTAGACCGAAATAATCCTCACAAACAAGAGAAATATCAGTCCCAATTCTCTGCTCCAATTCCAGTCCCCGTAACCATGCTCAACCTTGGAGATTCAAGCTCAAATCTCTTCCAACTTTTATCCAATCAACAAGGTGAGTTAGGATTATGTTGTACATGCATCTCTGGTCATTTTGATCCATTAATCCCTAATTCTAAGTCAGTTTTCATGGAGCTTTGGGGATTTGATTGAATAGTTAGGTTTAAATTAGAATTCTTGATCTTCTTGAATACTTGATGTTTTTCTTGGTTTTGAAGCATGAAAGTGATCACTTTACTTCCTTTATTTCATTTATGGTCGTGTAATTCTTGGTTTTATTTCATTCATCCCTAATTCTTGGTTTTGTAAATTTCCGCTGCTTTCTGATTCCTGTTTTCCAACATGTTTTGAGGGGCTCGAGCGGAGTATTAGTAATGTTCATCTTCTGGAACGTAGTATAGGGCAAAACATTAACAGAGCTTCCACTATCCACTAACACCCTCTTTACAATGTGATTGTGGACATCTAGGCTAACCACCATCGGACAGTCAGAGGTTTCACTGACCCCATGGGGCGTTACAACATGTTCAAAGTCCTTACCAATAAATCCTATTACATCATGCTCCTTCGAGCATTTATCTTTTGCTTCCTAAATGTCATAAACTAATTTGGGCACCGAGTAGCGTTGGTCATAACTCCGGACAAGCCGGCATCGAGAAGCATTGGAATCTCCTCCTGAGGAGCCCCCTGCTATCATGTTGATGACTACAAAAGGGGTATTTTCTTGCTTTGGAGCCTTTCTCTTACCATGATGGCTACTTTCTGGGGGCCCTCGCCTCCGTGGGCTCCTTGAATGCGATGGACTCCTTCTCTTTTCCCTCGGACGCTCATTACACCGCTGATCGTTGCGTTCTAGCATTTTTACAAATCCCTTCAAATGGCCGCCCGCAATGAGCCTCTGGATTTCCACCTCCAACTGGCGCCACTCATCCGTGTCATGCCCCTTTTGTTTATGGAAGGCACAATATTTGTTCGAGCCTCTTAGTGCCTTTGTATCCTTCATCTTGGTGGGCCTTTTGAAAAGCTTTTTGTCAGATAAGGCATATACCTCCGAAATAGGCCTATTGAGGGGGACACGCTCGAATCTCCGAGGGGGAGGTGGTGACTTGCGTCGTTCCCTGTGGGGAGGCTCTTCTCGCCCTCGCTCGCTTTTAGGGGGCCCAGAATGCTTGGGGGCATTAGACCCTTACATATCTTCAAGCGCGAAGTATGGGTCGGCTATCTCCCTCATTTCCATGAGGGATGTGGGGCGTTTCTTCACTATGGAATCAGCAAATTTCTTGCTCACATACTGCTTGTGGTTGCAAGCCTTGAAAAGTATATGTATTAAGAAATCCATCGAGGGCCTTTCTACCAAAAGTACCTCCTTGTTGAAACGAGCAAAAAATGACCGCAGAGACTCATGCTCGCCTTGAACCAAGTAATATAGGGCAGTGGGGGCGGTGACAGGAGCCTTCAATGAATTAAAATGGTTAAGGAAGGCGTCGGTGAGTTTTCCGTATGAGTGGATCGAGCGGGGTGGCAGCCGCTTGTACCATTCCTGAGCCATTCCCACAAGTGACGTGACGAAGACCTTGGCCCAGTAGTGGCTCGAATGCTCATACAGGTGCATCAAGTGCAGGAAATAATCCAAGTGTTCCGCTGGATCAGTAGTCCCATCATAGTGGTTGACGGAGGTGGGAACTTTGCCCATCCCAGCTTGGGCCATTAGGACTTCCTCCACGAGGGGGGAGGCTTTTGCGAGCGGATGGTGGTTGTAGCATCCAAAGTTTTCCTCCTACTCCAAGTGGCGCGGAACACGTTGTCGGCGAACCTGGCGACGAGTGTCTCTGGCGTCGGCTCGTTCGTCCCCATCGTGGGGAACTTGAGACCGTGCTCTAGAGAGTTGTCCCACCATATCTTGCAACTCCTGCAGTTGGTCTTGCACAGCTACGAGGACGTTGGGATTTCTCTTCCTTGCCTGGTTCCCTCGTTGGGAGGCTTGTGGCCCTCCTGTTGATGTTTGTGAATGGACCTCTTCGTCAACATCGATTCTCTCCATGGGCTCTTTGCTCTTGTCAGCTTGGGGACGCTCGTTTCCCCCTTGGTGCAGAATTTCTTTTCCTCTTGTAGGTGGAGGTGGTGGTTGAGCTCTCAATACGGCCTGGGCCTCCTTAAGCGGACATCCTTGCAATCCCCCCAAAGGAGGGGCAACCGTGTGGCCTGCCCAGAGGGGAAGTACATGGAATGAAAATTTTCCCATGCACTCTGGGCCGCCTGAACCTCACATTGGGCATATATGGCGCGTAGTTGTTGAGAAGACAAGGGGGGTAACTCCACCCCTTCAATCTCCCTCGGAACCACCACTGGAAGCTGGATTTGCCCAGCGTGGTACGGTTGAACCGCCGGCATCATGACGGTAGGGGTGAGCGCGTACCCGGGAGGTGGCATCACGAAGGGGTGCCCTCCTGTGCTGGCGTGGGCATTAAGCCTGTAGCACCCGAAGCACAAAGATGCCTCATCCACGCACTATAGCTCAATTCACATATGAGATGGACGACCCATACATGAACTAAACTATAGCGAACGGGAGACAATAAAAAAAGGAACCACTAGCTAGGCGGGACTAACCCTCAGTTAGATACAACTATGCATAAATAATAAAACGGAAGCATAAGTTACATTCACTTCATTAACAAAAATCTTTCCCAACATTTACATAAATCCAATTCCTCAAAGATATCAAAATAAGTCAGACTTAATACATAGATAACAAGAGTAGTAACAATCTATATATGCATCAATAAGGTACATGTGACGGTACTAGACCCAACTGAATAAAAGACACAACTCGGACTCCCGCCTAGCACACGACCGTGAGTCCCTGAAAATGTGAGGTGTCAGTTTATGAAAGACTGAATGAGGGGTTATAATTTAAAAGCACAAATACCATGCAAATTGTAATCCCAGGTAAGATTTTTCATAAAACGATATTAATTCTAAAATAATATAGTGCTCGCCTGAGATTACAACAATTCCATTTTCAATTCAATTATTTCAATACAATTCGATATAATCAATCAGTGGCCCGGCGAGTGAGGGCAAATCTCCAACCTTTCTCCGACAGTGTACAATAATTCAATTTTATCAATTGGGTGATCAAGCAATCAATTCGGTGCACAATTAGACAGTTTCAATCAATCCATCCTTCTTCCTCCGGGTGATGGTGGGATTGCAAGGCCCCACCACCCAATCAATCGGGGCATAGGGTTCATGAGTCCCTATGCCCGGCGGGCTCCTTCCTTCACCAAACCTCCTGGTGGATTCAGGGGTGACCCCAACAATAATTGAGGATAGTGCAAGAGTTACCCGTCAGCCCTTGCTTCCCCGGTTGGCTCAATACACTACCCTCGGGCCCAAAGTGAACATGCTTTACTCGCCAAAACAATCAATCAATCAATCAATCACGATAAGTTCAATATGTCACGATAAACCATTTGCAATCGATAAAGGTTTGAGAAAGTTATATAGATATTTATATACATTTCGGCCGAAAGATCACATAGGGTTGTAAGGGTCTATATATATCTAGAAATTAAACCTCACCTGTGCTGACAATACAACAAGGATATAATTATGAAGCTTGCTCCTTGTCAATGGGAAGACAATCTGTGTAAAAAGGGACAAGTGTTTGTGAGACACGACTCTATCGAACCAATTACGACGCACGACAAAGTCATGATCAATAGGTCATCCAATAACAATTAAGGAATGTCAAATAAAAGCATAATTATCAATAAACTAAGTATATAAGTCATATAATTCACATATGGGAGCCAAGGAAGTGAAAAGAAAGCAATAAGAAGGGTTTTGATGAAGTTTGGCCAAAACCGACAATTCTTGAAAATGCACATGCTGTGGAAAAATGGGAATATCTAAAGTTCTAGAAATTGGAATTGGGTTTTGTTTATTGGGAATGAAACTAGACAAGTAGACCATTAAAATGGTGTATGGCTCGTTTTCTAGTTCAAAGCGAGGAGAAAATGGCGTAAGCTTGAAGTTAGGCGACTGCAGTTTTTCGGTAAAGCAGCGACACCAAAAAGAATTGATTATATCTCACAAATGCGAAACTATATTGAGGTGATTCTAATTTGAGGTTGTTCTAGACTTCAAGATCTTTCCAACAAATCAAAAATCAGGTCATTTGGAGTTCGGATGTGGGAGTAACCAGCCGGGTAAAATTCAAGGGAAAAGTTCCCCGACCGGGTAAAGCTGTCCAGAAGCTCTACGGGGAAAAAGTACCCGCCCGGGTACTTTTTATGCACAAAAAGTATCCTCCTGGGTACTGTTCCAGAGCTGGAAAAGGGGCAAAACAGGGGTAGCTTCGGGGAAGGAAGAAAAGGGATGAAAACCCAAAGCAAACTCAACCAAAATGCTCCAAACAATCATATATCATGCATATAACTCATATATATCAATTAGGAATCAAGTAATCCATTAAACCATGCTCAAATCATCAAGGAATGATCAATCAAAAACCCATATAAAATCATGAACTCCAACTTCCATATTATTCAAGAAATCATGCAAGCTTTCAAGATTAATGATCCTAAGCATGCTTCTAATCACTTATACACAAGAAATCATCAATAACCAATAAACCCTAATCATATATATTCAAGAGATTCAATTAAATAATCCATCTATACCTTAAAATGATAGAAAGAAGGGAATAAATGATGGTATGATGATGATGATGCTTCCAAGCATGAAATTCCTCCAACAATCTAGCTTGAAGTGATGAAATCTCTTCCTTCCCTTCCCCTGGTCTGAAAACCGTGATATAGTGTGTGTATATGTGTGGGATTTTTAATGAAAATGATGAATGAATGAAAGTGATGAAGATATATGCAAAAGTCTTCCACTAACACATGTGACTCATCAGGTTTTGCACTTAAGTCCTTTACTTAATGAATTAATGCAAATAAGTTCCATTCCATGGAATATGATCATCAAAGTCCCTAATTATGAAATGCAATTAAGTCCATATATTTATGAAATGAGCAAGTAAAGTCATATAGAAGAATTTAATCACTTATCAATTAATTCACGTACTTGCCACGTTAGTGCGAATTCGTACAAATACATAAACGTATATAATGCATATAATATCATGAAAGTTATAAATAATAATTAAATAATTCTCAAGTTAGGGAAAAAGATCAAGTAAAGACAATTAATCAAATAAGACATGTTCGGCAATTAATTCACATAAATTCCCACGTTAACAATAATTTCATGGAAACAATTAGTAATATAATATCATGTAATGTATAAGTGAAAACGGGGCGTTACAAAGCCACTGGTTCTGGGGAGGATGAGGAAAAACAGGGAGCCGAGCGCCTCCGATGGCGGAGGAAGCGGGTGGCTCAGGAAGCACTGGTGGTGGGGCTAGTGGTTCTGTTGGCGGAAGTGCGCCTTCGGTTGGGGGCGCTCCGCCAGCCGCCGTCGATGGAACAGTGGTGACATTAGCTTCACGGGGAGGGTCCTCTCCTCCTCCCACTGCTCCAGACCTAGTAGCTACCCTGGTTGGAAATGTGATGAGTGTTTGTTTTTCAACTAGCAAAAGAGAGAAGGATGAGCTGAGAATGGGTTTCCCACAAACGGTGCAAAAAATGATGGTGTCCGATCAGCTAAGAGTCAAACACCGATCACTTTCTATTTTGTTGAGGTGGGGAAACAATGAATAAGCCCAGAAGGGTCGCCGAAAAAGCTGTAGGCTCTACCTGCTAGGACAAACACCAACAAAGTCAGAAGGCCAAGCTGGGGAAACTGGGGGTGATTCCCAGTTTGGCTCTCCGACGCTCAAGTCAGATAGTGATCTGAAAAGGAAAATGTAAGTTGTGTAATGGGGTTACAGTGAGGAAAAATGCTTACCGGGATGAAGATGAATTCCCATATTTATAGTTGAGGGTCAGGGACCCATTGGTAATTTGCCTTGTGTGGTACTGCCCTACTGTTGCCCTAACACGTGTCGCAACGAGGAGAAACCTAGGAGGAATCTCCTGTAAAAGTTGGTAAAAGTTAGTGTTTGCAACAGTGGTAGGTGCGCGGGCCTGTACGGGTGTCAGAGAGCCGTTTTGGAAGTTGGTAACGAGGGCGAGAAGCACGCTCGTGTCAACTGGGCCTGATGGACTAGGTGAGCCTCATGGGGATTTTGCGTCCAAGCAGTGCAACGAGGGCGCATGAGACCCCTATATTTTGTTGTCATATGAGGGCACGCTCGAAGTGGGCATGACGCTCGTTGATGACTTCATTAGAACCATGAGCATGCATGATAAAGAGAGATTGGCGCTCGTTGGAAGGCCTTGAGACGCTCGTTTATGAGCGCAGGGGTGATCATGTGCTGGTGGGAGTCAGGAAAATCGGGGATGTTTGGGGATAACTGAGTCCACGCGTCATACGTTTACCGCGCCACGTGCCAAAATGTGGGTCAAGCATATTTTATCCCCATCACATATCTCGGGGTGAATATTTTTCTCGTCCTTGTGGTTAAGTAAAATTGTAAAGTAATCCTCCTTATTTGAAAAACAATAATATAATTCTTGATATTTGTTATAAGTGCGTAAAATTCGAAAACATCTATACTCGTGGTATCAAAAGATATTTCTAGTGACATTCTAAAAGTGTTCCACAGTTATTTATTTTGTTGCAAGTTACACAATTATTATAAGGTAAATACTATGAATTGTGCAGTAATTTCCTAAAAAAATATATTAAAATATAATTTCATCTAATATATACTTTGTCGTTGTCATTTTTTTTTTAAACACGCACGCATATCCTAACAAGATTACGAACTAATTTTTTTTTTTTGACGTCATTACAAACTGATATTTAGAAGATAGTTGCCACTAAATTATTTCATATTTTTTTAAAATTAGAATAGTTGGAACTCGAACCGTCCAATACCCTTAATAGAACCCAGTTCCCTAAAGAATTCCATTTCCCGCCAACTTCTGATTAATATATATCAGGGAAAAATACATTTTTGGTCCCATTAGACCGATTGAATATCACATTTGGTCTCATATGATTTTTTTGTTTACACATTAAGTCCCATAAGAAATAATTTTGAACACATTAAATCCCGACAGTTAACTTTTTACTCTAAAAATGGGAGAAACGTTATCTTGATGTTAATTTTCGCTGAGAGACTAAATTAACATGACGTGAAGCTTAGATGATATTTTTTAATCAAATTTTTTAAAAACCATAAACACTCCCCATACAAAAATTTTTCTCAGACAAAAATAAACAAGCCTTAAAATGACTAAACCCCAAGCTCCACCTCAGATTAGTTTAGTTTCTCTCAGTAAAAATTAACATTAAAAGGAGTTAAAAATTAATCTTAGACTCAATGTGTTCAATATTATTTCTTATGGGACTCAATGTGCAAACAAAAAATCGTATGGGACCAAATGTGATATTGAGTTAGTCTAGTGGGACCAAAAGTGTAATTTTCCCCATCCACATCTCAAACATTCTTTCGTTTTCGTTTTCGATTTTCCGTAGCATCATCAAGTTTCATCTCAAAATTCTCTCCTTCTACATCAAGATCTTCTAAACTCTTTCTTCGTCTTCGTTTCGTAATCTTGATGAATGGAGTTGCTGATAAGAGAAAGTAGTCGCCCGTGGGAAAGATGTGGTTCAGGTTTTTCGATATCATCATTGATGAAGATGGCTTCTTACTGCTCCCGATTCTGTTCTTGTTCTTCACACAATTTTTTCTCAGTCGCCCTCGAAGCGTTTTTTCGAACACCTAGTTCTCTAACCTATTCTCATATTCCAAAATATTAATTCTCGAACCACAGATCATCATCTTCACCATGAATCCTGAAGGGTTTTGCTTTCTCGTGGGGGAAAATTGAATTTCAGCGAATCTGACGTAGCAGAGAGATCGCCCTACGGACGTTACGTTCGATACAAGAAGATCTTGGGGCGAGGAGCATTCAAAGACGTCTACAGAGGTTTAATCAGATTCAGGACAGGGAAATTGCATGGAGCCAGATCTGCATCGGCGACGAGACGACCTGGAATTCCATGGAAAATCAGGAAACCCTAATTTCCGAGGCGGTCCTGTTGAAATCCATGGACCATGGAAATATCATGAAATGCTTTGATTTCTGACTGGATTACGAGACGAAAACTGTGAATATGATCTCCGAATTATTCAATTCTGGCAGTTTGAGACAGTACATGAAGAAACTCGGATCTGTAGATGTCCAAACTATCAAAAGTTGGGGCATCAGATTCTGCAAGGGCTAAACTACCTCCACGCCCGAAATCCGTATATCATTCATTGCGACTTGAAATGTGACAACATATTTCTCGATGTTACCAGTGCGGAGATCAAAATCGGAGATTTTAGATTGGCAGCGACATTGGAGTGGGAACCGCTCAGGGTTTTGGCCGGCACTGTTGACATAAGGAAAGCAAGAAATTAGTGCTTCTTGTAATCGTGTAAATTTGTGCATATATTCTCTTTCCTTTATTAGCCTAGTATGGTAGTGTATTTATCCTTGTACAGTGTATCGTTTCTTTACAACACTGAATACAGAAAACCTTTTCCAAATCATGGCTTTTACAATAGACAACATGGTATCAGAGCAGGTGATGATCCATTAAACGGAATCGACCCTTGCTCATCACTTATCGGTACCTTTCTCGGCCATGGCCGACGACAGCAGTGTATTCAGTTCCGGCAAGGAATCGTAGCAGCCCGTCGATTCCTTAGCCACGCAGTTAGCAAGTATCATCGAATCAAAGTTCCAGAACTTGCAAACCCAACCAGAAATTAATCAGCACCATAGCCACACACCCCAAACCGTTTCAATCAGCACCAAACTTAACCAGTTCAATTACTCCCTGTGGGCTCGCCTCATGAAGTTAGCCATTAGCGGAAGAGGCAAACTCAGTCACATTACCTGCGATCCACCACCACCCCTGCCCGGACAACCCAACTACCATAAGTGGAAACAGGATGATCTAATAGTCTGCTCTTGCCTCCTAGAAAACATGGAGCAAGACCTCATCACATATTACGTTGAATACCCAACTGCAAGAGCACTGTGGGAAGGATTGCTCGCTACATACAACCAAGGAGGTGACGATCTCCAGATATACGACCTTACCACCAGAGCCAATAACCTGAAACAAGGGACGAATAGTATAGAATGCTATTACAGCAATATTCAGAAAATCTGGAGAGAAATTGATGCTAGACAACCAAACCCCATGACATGTGAAAGTGACATAGCAGTGTTTAATCGGCTAAAATCGGAAACCCGTCTATTCCAATTTCTCGCCGAAGTCAGTGACAAGTTCGACGGAGAGAGGCGAGATTTGCTAAAAGAAACCCCTCTACCTACTGTAGAGAAGGCGTACGCATCAATTCTCCGTGAGGGGGTTCGGAGGGGAATCTTGGGGTCAGATCTGGAAGGAGGTGGCCCATCATCGGCCGGAGCCTCAGGTATCGGGGCAAGGCTCGCGGCCAAGAGCCCATCGGAGTTGGAACAGGGGTTCGTACAGGCGGGATAGGGGTTCACCTCCAGGCCCCGGTCAGGCGCGCCAAAGAAATCCCCAACGCTATCATCCTGGAATGGTGGCGGAGCCCGGCCGGCGTCTAGGTGCGGTAAATGCGGGAGGAACGATCATGTCAAGGAGAATTGCTTCGAAATCATTGGTTTCCCGGAAGGGTGGCGGAGCCAGAGACGTGAATGGGCCAGACAGCCGTAGGGCACCGCGGCGGTGGCGGATGGTGGGGATGAGAAAGAGGGAGCCGAAGATGGAGATAATGGAGGATTTGCAGGTCTGGCGGCTGGAGAGGGAAATCTCCAAGGAACGAACCAATTAGGTATTGCGTGTGGGGGAAAAAAAAGTCTCTTTTATCCCTCCACCTCTCATTCTCAATTACAGCAATTAAATATTCAGTCTTCCCCTTTATTTTCCCCTTGTAATTTAGTCTCTAATTGTAATGGTGAAAAAGCACCTGTATTAAGTGATCAGACAGGATCAGCACTATGTACTATCAGTAAGAAAAACACTAGGTGGATTTTTGACTGTGGAGCCACAGACACAATGACATACGACAAGGCAGGCTTGAGTAATTACAAGGTTCCGAAAATAAGCTCGATTCGGAACGCCAATGGGGGGTGTTTCCCCGGTTCTTGGCGCAGGAACTGTTTCTTTATCACCTGCACTCAGCTTAAAAAGTTGTCTCTATATTCCTACCTTGTCGTACAAATTAATTTCTATCAGTCATATTACCAGAGAGTTAAACTGCAAGGTGTTGATGTTTCCCGGTTTCTGTTTGTTGCAGGATATTCAGTCGGGGAAAGTGATTGGGCGTGGTACTAAGAGTGGCGAGTTGTATTACGTCGACGAGGTGACTCAACAAGGAACTGCAGCGCTTGCTCATGGGACAGTGAACTGCCAACAGTGGTTGTGGCGCCATCGTTTAGGGCATGCTTCCCAAGGGTACCTTCAGCTATTATTTCCCCAATTTTTCACTAAGGACAATAAATTCTCTTGTGAGACGTGCTTGTTTTCAAAGAGTCATAGACAGCCTTTTTCAGTATCTAGTTCTCGTACTAAAACTGTGTTTTCCTTAGTACATTCAGATGTATGGGGACCTGCCCCGAACATTGGTTTGGATCATAAGTTTAAGTATTTTGTTCTTTTTGTCGATGATTATTCCAGGATGACTTGGGTATATTTTTTGCAAAATAAATCTGAGGTTCCCTCAAAGTTTGTTGATTTCTTTAACATGGTGCGCACACAGTATAAAACTCATATTCAGGTACTTAGGTCTGATAATGGGGGAGAATATAGAAATTCCACCTTGAAGGAATTCTTTCGAACCCATGGGATGATCCACCAAACCTCTTGTCCCCATACAGTTACTGGAAATGTCTAGATCCCTCCTGATTGAATCTAAGTGTCCTTCGTCAATGTGGGGAGAAGCGGTTGCTACATCTGTTTACTTGGCCAACCGTCTTCCCACAAGATCCCTAGATTTGGTTACCCCCCTTAAGTGTTTGGCTGGTCAGGTTAGTGTCCCGTCTGTCCTAACTCTTCCTCCTCGGGTGTTTGGGTGTTCCGTATTTGTCGATATCCCTAAAACTACACGCACTAAACTTAACCCGTGTTCTCTTAAGTGTGTCTTTGTTGGGTATGGGGTCCAGCAAAAGGGGTATCGGTGTTACCACCCTCCTACTCCTCGTCTGTATACTACTATGGACTGTGACTTTGTTGAAACAGATTTCTATTTTCACACCTCACTCAGCGATCAGGGGGAGAGTCATCAGCAGGACCCATTGAGTGGGGTGGTCCCACAACCATAATCTTGGCCAGACACAGTCCCAACAGAACAAGTAGGCGGAACCACCGAGCCACCACCTCCTGCAATACAACCTCCCACTTCCAGCGAACCAGTCACCCCGATGAATATTCGTGAGGTTAGTAATTGTACTGTTAATAGATCTACCTCGGTCATTCCCTATAATTCTAACAGTGCAGGGGAGATTGAGGAACAGGGGGAGATTGGAGAGCGAGATACAAGTGAAATAGAAAATGGGGTAAATCAGAGTGAGACACAGGCCAGATATGTGCTACCACCACGCACAAATAGAGGTGTCCCACCAAAACGGTATGAGCCTAAACATACAGGTAGGACCCCGAGGTATCCCCTGGCCGGTCTAGCAGAAGAAAATCTCTTTGAACAAGCACGTGCCTACACTGCAACAATCCACTCTATCAGGATCCCGAATTGAGTGGAAGAGGTACTTGCGGATCAGAAATGGGTTCAAGCAATGGAAACAGAAATGGAGGCACTAGAAAGAAATAGAACGTGGGAAAAGTGTATCATTCCCCAGGGTAAGAGAGTGGGAGGATGTCACTGGGTCTTCACAGTGAAATACCGGGCAGATGGGAGTATTGAAAGATACAAGGCTAGGCTAGTGGCAAAAGGATACACGCAGACTTATGGCATTGACTACTCAGAGACCTTTTCACCAATAGCCAAGATTGACACCATCAGGGTACTGTTCTCGGTAGCAGCTAACCGAGACTGGAAGTTGCATCAGTTTGATGTGAAGAACGCTTTCTTACATGGAGACCTCAGAGAGGAAGTATATATGGAACCCCCACCAGGCTTTACTAGGGATTTCGGTCATGGGGAACTATGCAGGCTAAGGAAGGTGTTGTATGGCTTGAAACAGTCACCCCGAGCGTGGTTTGGAAGGTTCTCAGCTGCCATGAGAAAATATGATTACCATCAGAGCAACTCAGACCATACATTGTACATCAAGAGACGAGACGGGTTAGTGGCATGTCTGATCATCTATGTAGATGATATGATCATTACAGGGGATGACACAGAAGAAATCTCTAGGCTGACAAAAAACTTGTTCAGAGAGTTTGAAATGAAAGACCTGGGGCAGCTAAAGTATTTTCTTGGGATAGAAGTGATACGGTCCAAAAAGGGAATATACATCTCTCAGCGGAAGTTTGTCCTAGATCTGTTAACTGAAACCGGGCTACTGGAGTGCAAACCAGCAGATACTCCTATGGTAGTTAACCACCATCTTGGCATAGTGGAAGGAGCTGAAGAGGCTGAGAAGCTACACTATCAGCATTTGGTGGGAAAGCTGATCTATCTGTCTTACACACGGCCTGACTTAGCATATGCAGTTGGAGTTCTTAGTCAGTTCATGTATCGACCTCAGAAAGGACACATGGAGGCAGCACTCAGAGTGTGGGGGTACCTAAAAGGGTACCCCGGAAGGGGGATTCTGTTTCGGAAGCATGGACACCTCAATATGGAAGCCTATACAGATGCAGATTGGACCGGAAGTCCAGAGGACAGGAGGTCAACCTCTGGGTACTTCACTCTAGTCGGAGGGAATGTAGTAACCTGGAAGAGCAAGAAACAAAAGGTTGTAGCTCTTTCTAGTGCAGAAGCTGAGTTTCGAGGTGTTGCGCGAAGAGTAGCTGAGATTCTCTGGCTACGAAAGCTACTTACAGAAATTGGTATCCCAGTGGATAGGGCGTGTAATCTCATGTGTTATAACCGGGCTGCGATTAGTATAGCTGAGAACCCTGTCCAGCATGACCGTACGAAACATGTAGAAGTTGACAGACACTTCATTAAAGAAAAGATCGAGCTCGGGATTATTAAGCTTTCGTTCATGAGGTCTGAGGACCAATTGGCAGATATCTTGACTAAGGCAATGAATGGCAGGATATTCGGAGAAGTCTTACGCAAGTTGCATATCGGAGATCCCACTATACAACTTGAGGGGGAGTGTTGACATAAGGAAAGCAAGAAATTAGGGCTTCTTGTAATCGTGTAAATTTGTGTATATATATTCTCTTTCCTTTATTAGCCTAGTATGGTAGTGTATTTATCCTTGTATAGTGTATCATTTCTTTACAACATAGAATATTGAAAACCTTTTCCAAATCATGGCTTTTACAATAGACAACAGGCACGCCGGAATTCATGGCACCTGAGTACTACGATGAGGAGTATAATGAATTGGTTGATATATACGCATTCGGGATGTGTTTGATGGAGATGTCTACCTTGGAACATCTATATTGTGAGTGTACAAATCCAGCACAGATATTCAAGAAAGTGATATCCGGTGTAAGACCTGCTGCTTTGGCTAAAGTTGAGGATCCGGAGGTTAAGGCAATTATTGAGAAGTGTTTGTTGCCTGCTTCGTCGAGGCCGTCTGCAATGGAGCTTCTGAAAGTTCCATTCTTTAGAATCTCAGGTGAAATAGAGTACTGCAGAAGTGATTCGTGCCTCACTGTTGCCGACATGGATGAAATGTTGGATAATTCGAGTTTGGAAATCGATGTAGGAGGTTGTACATTGGATCAGAGGGTAGTGGATAGCTGCTCCAGGGAAGAAGGGATTATTTCTGGAATACCTGCATTGTACAATTGCATGTCTCTTTCAGATGGGAAGCCGAGCGGGAGATGCTGCTATCAGTCATCGTCTGGAGATGTCTCTATGAATTCGAGAATCACCTTCGCGTCTTCGTCGGGTGCTATTTCCAGGGACTTGTTTCTACCTGTATCAATGTTTTATCAGGATTATCACAGGCAAATGTTGAAGTGTTGTAGGATTCCTGTGTAAAAGAAAAAGAAAAAAATATGCCTTTACTGTGAATATATGATTTTGAGTCATAAAGCAACATACGTCCATTTCAACCACTGATTGGTTGTACAAATGCAAAATATGTGCTAATTAAGCATTCATGGGATATACATTGTTCATATATCGCCATTAATTAACCCTTTGTCGTTCAAAAAAATAATTGTTATCTTGTTTTGGAACTAATTCTCATTCTGTCAAATTCATCCATCACTAGTATGTTATCCGTCGTATTTAATTAAGAAACCACTTTACCAAATTGGTCGTAACTCAAGATTAAATCAATATTTTTTTGTTGAATATATATATATATATATATATATATATATATATAATCAACTCTTTTGGCAACTCAAAAGAACAACAATAATCCGCCTCAACATTACAGTTGATTGACAAACAACACACAACAAATAACACTATGTACAATCATCACTAAACACCATTTCTACCATAAAAATAACTCTATGTACCACAAATTAAACCCACACAAACCACACTGAAAATCCCAGTCCACTTACACGTCAGAATCCTGCATACTAGCCAAACACAATTCATGCAACTCATTCAAGATCCATTCTTCCCCAGTATGCCCTCCAAGAACCAAATCCCTTGTCCCCCCCAACAATACACGTACAATATATATATATATATATATATATATATATATATATATATATGTGTGTGTGTGTGTGTGTGTGTGTGTGTCTTAACATAATTATTATAAGAAGGATTGCTGCTTGATGCGTTGTTAATTAATCAATTTTTATGATTAAATTATGCCCCGAATTATGCTTTGAAATGATATTAATTATAAAGAATTGATGTTTTGTTGTTTATGTCGTAGATTCGGGGCTCGGAAGCAAAATTGGAGCAAATTGAATCATTTTTAGATCCGTCAAGAATAGCACACGAGCAGAAGTTGGATAACTGGAATGGAGCTTATTTGTTGCTGCATGAGGATTGAGTAATTGGAATAAATTGAAGATTTTGGGCTTAGCTTTTGCATGCATAAATTCACGTGTGTTTGGAAGTGCAATGGAGTATGGAATTAAATTTGCTTTGATGGGCCGTGAGTTTTATTAATTTGGAAAAGCCCAGCTGCTTGTAATTATTTTTTTGGGACCTTGGACTTGTGGGCTATGCATATGACTTGGGAATTAAAGTGGGCCCAAGTGAGCGTAGTCTTTTGGCCTTGGAATTAAATATGGGATGCACTTGTGTTGGGATTAAATTGATTAAACCAACTTGGAGTTGAATTGGAGCTACGCCTCTGAAGTTGGTTCGGAAAGCTAATTGTATGCCCAAACTTGGAAAGCAAGATTTAGGAATCCGAATTACATGAGAATTCTTGGACATGCCTGGAGACGTGAGGTTATAAATTGGCGTGGGACATCAACACTAGGGGGAATCACGTAATATTCTTGGGAGCAGAGTCGTGGGCAAGCAACATCAAGAGCAGGACTTCATCACGAGTTCTTCGTTTTAGTTTATTTCTTTCCCTTCGTTTTTAGTTTATTTTATGTTAAAGAATTCCTCAATTATTGCTTTTATGGATTTTAGTAGCTAAACTTTTAATTATCTAGCTAGGGATTAAGATTCGTTTTAAATATTGTGAGACCTAAACGTTTTAATCAATTCATGTTTATTTGGGCATTTATCTTATCTCCGTGTTTCGCGTTTATTGTGATTGATTTATTTAGTGATAGGGCCCGATCATCTAGATAGATTTAATTGCATATTGCCAATCTTGATACTTGAAGTGTAGTAAAGTTGATTGATAATTTGTGGTAAATTAGTGACAGGGTTTTAGCGATAGAATTCCTTGTTCACTAAGGGATAAGATAATCTAATTTAAATCTTGCGTGTGTCACGACTTGGTTAATTAGGGTTGGTGTTTTTATGATTCTTAATGCTGCGAATTCGTTAAATCCTGTCGAGTGTCTCTAGGGGTTGCGAATTTGTTAGGGAAGATAACTGTCGAGTGTCTCTAGGTTATCCGACTAATTAAGTAAAAACGAGGTTGAGTCGAGTGTCTCTATCAACTATAGCCAATCTGTCTAAATAACTTGAATTAATCTTTGAGTCAATGATCAATATAATAATTCGAATCGAATATCCCTGGCTAGGTAATTCTCCCCTTGATTGATTTAATCCTACGTGATTTGCTTGATAGTTTTAATTAATTTTAATTCTTGTTAGTTTATTTTAATTGCCTACCTTAGTTTTTAATAATCCAAACCCCCCTTTAATCGTTTCTTTTCGTGGATAACTTGGAATTATTAGAAATAAGTCAACCAGTCTCTGTGGATCGACCCTGTTTACACTATACTCTGTGTTTAGTCGTCGAATAGGATTTTACATTTATTTTTGACGGATTCGACACCTGTCGCTGCTCTTAGTATTTGGCGTCCTCCAGAAGTTAAATATTCTAAATTAGGGATAATTACGAACGCCCCCTGAGTTTTGGCAAAAATACAAATTCTTCCCTGAGGTTTGAGAAATTACGAACACCCCCTGAGGTTTACATTGTTATGAGCCTTATCGGTTTCCTTAATAAAAATTAGTAATGAACAACCAAGAAACTTGCTTCCCAAGAGATGTTTTCACAAAAATTGATAAAGAAATAATGAGGGAGAGAGAAACCAGATTTGACAGCAAAAAGTAAGGGGAGAGTGTACGAGGAAATTGAGAGCCAATCATCAGTCATTCATACCCAAAATAGCTGGGAAAGCCAGTACAAAATGGGACCATCTTGGCCTAATTTCCAAGCAACAGTCTGGACCAATCACATGCAACCTCTAAAGCACGGACATGCCTAAAAAATGGCCCGTGCAGTGTCCGACACGGACACGGCTGAAGGAGTGTCCGAAAAAAAAAAAAAAAAAAAGGGACACGGTGTCGGACACGACGAGGTGGAGTGTCCGACACAGCTCGGACACGGCGGGGCAAATTTGATCATTTTTTTATGCTTTTTTTAATATTTTTTGAATTTTTTAGAGACAAAATTGAAATAACAAAACTTATTTTAGTTTTTAATATTATATATTTTTATAAATATTTTATGTTACATAGATTATACTTATAAAATATTTTTATTTGTATATAAAATATATTTATTTATATAAAATATAGCCGTGTCGGAGCCGTGTCAAGTCCTAAAATTTTGAAAAAATCCGTATCGCCGTGTTCGTGTCGTGTCGTGTCCGTGCAACATAGCATGCAACATTAAGCTAGGTAATGTTTGCTTAATTACATAATAAAACGAGTAAGAAAAATACTAGTAAAAACGTAATCCACTCAGCGAGTTTCTATTACTAAAACGCGAGACAACCAAAACGATGTCGTTCCCACTTTAATTTCCAACTTTAAAGCAATCCATGAGCGACCATGCACTAATTCCCTTTTGCTGCGCCACCTCTACTGCAAGCCTCCCAAGCACATCAGGACATTGTCCCTTCCTTGTTGAGAATCTTATCCCCAAGATTCTAGTTGTGGAAATTGTTGTATGATAGTGTAGTAGTCTTCCCAGGTGGATTCGTTTTCAGGTAAATGTGCCCACTGCACCAGAATTTGAGGCAATGCAACATTCTTTCTTTTAATCATCCTTCTAGCTTTAATTCCCAGGGGTTGTAACAACATTTGGCTTACTTCATCAAAAACAGGCAGTTCTGCAACAACTCTATCAATCTTCCCAAATCTTGGTTTAAGCAAAGATACATGGAACACTGGATGTATCTTGGCTCCCAATTGTAACATCTTGTTCGCCCAGCCGTATAGGTACACCGTCGCGCGAGAGCTACGTGCGCATTTAAATTATTTAATTACTCGAATTATGTGCCTATTATATTGCTTACGTGATATATTTGAATTATATGAATTTATATTTGATTTATACTTGAACTTTGTATGTAATATTTGAACGTAATTTCCCTTTCGATATCGTTTTGGTCCGTTAGACTCGGAATTCTTTTTCGATTTTTGTGATTTCGTGTTATGGATGAATTATATGTGTGATTTTTGTGTTCTTCTTTCTATTTGCTCGTTGCATGATTGTCAGTTCATTTGATACGGCATTCGAACCGTTCTATTTGTTAGGGGCACGAGGGCCTAACTTGAGCTCGGGAATTTGGATTCGAATTCCGCAAGTGGCGCTGGACTCGTAACGAAGATACGGAGTTAAAGAACCTAGCCTCACATCTTTCTAAGCCCGTTTGAACCCTCGAAACTTCATCGAAGTGAGCACCTTGTACCGAATTTGCCACCTTTGACTAAAATAGCCATAACTTTTTCATTATAACACCTTGTTGACTAATTCTTGGGCCCACAATCCACTAGCTCCCTCCTATATCCCTCACTATCAGCTCTATTTCGAGCCTCACACCAAAAAAAGGAGAAAATTCAGCCCCAAACCTGAAATAAGAGAAGAAGAAGGAGAAAAGAGAGTCACTATTCATCCTTGGAGATTTTAAGCCCTTATCACCCTCAAATCTTTTCTAACTCAAGAGGTAAGATAATATTTGTGTTCTCCATCTCTTTGTGATCATTTTAACTATAAGTTTGCAAGATTTCTCATAGATTTGAGAATGTTATGGTATATGAGATATATAGGAAGGAATAGTAAGGGCTTAGAGCTTTTTGATGATTCTTGCATGTTTCCCTGTGAATTCTTTTGATGTAAAGCATCAAAATGATCCTAAGACACCATTTATGACTTCTTTGGACTTTCTTTGAGTAGTAGTTGAGGATTCATGAGTTTGCCATTGATGAACTTTGGAGTCTATTCATGAACTTGAACTCTTTGCACTTATATCATGTTGTGGCTCGGTTTTACCTTGAATTTTGGCTTGAAATGCATAAGTTTTTGATACCTAAACTTGCCTTAATATGTTACCTAGGTTTGGAGTTTGGAGTGGTTTTGTGGCTGTTTTTCAGGGTTTCCACGAAGAAGACGAGGTAGAGGCAAGCTAACGGTCGGTATGGGTGTTAGGTATGGCTGTTTTTCAGGGTTTTGTGGCTGTTTTTCAGCCACTGTGATTGATCGATGGTATGCAGTACTGAGATGCTGCTGTATTTCCAAGATCTTCATCACTTTAGTCCAGAAGTGAATTGTAGCACCCCGCACGGTGGGTCACCGCATCCCGCACCTAAGCCTAGTCCACATACGAATTGGGAAACTCATACATGAACCAAGCAGAGGCGAACGGGAGACCGACAGACACACCGAAGCTAGGCGGAAAGTAGACCCTATCAATTAGAACAAACCACAAAAACAAAAGCGTATGGGGAAGTCAAACATTCATTCAAAATAGCAAAGCACAAGCAACAGGTGACGGGTTCAACTAGCATAGATACCTAATCCTGAATTTAACAATAATCATAAAAGCTGACGGGTTCAAATATGTTCCTAGAAGCCTGTCCCGAAATCATATTACATAAAAACAAAGCTTACAAAACGTACTAACATGCTTATACAAAAATCCAAATCGTATAAAATTGCAACATACTCGAACTAAACAGAGAATCGATAGACTCCAAGGACTCGACACACGCCACCTAGCTCGAACTCCAAGATAAGAACGTGCACGCTAAAAACAAAAGGAGAGAGGGGTCAGTCACACGGACTGAGTGAGGGGCTACCCACACACGCTACATATGTATAGAGCAAAGCACGTATAACAAATAATGTTCGTGAATTCAGGGATAGTTTTTCCATACTAAAATATTTGCCCGTGATACATACATATAAGGAGTCTTAACAAAACGGAACAAAACATAACTTAACAGACTCATATGTATCAAACATATCAAAACATACTTTATCGTATCAAATCTTATCAAACATTTCATATCTTAACTTATACTTTCAAAAGATTCATATTTTAACTTAATTATGAGTCTATCCCCGTTTCACGAACTTGAACAGATCATACATACAAAAGTCGGCGGGTACGAGTGTCTAGTCCCGTCCTGGGCTCCTCCGACTAAACATACATAACAAGATAAATAAACAAATAACATACTTACAGAATAACCTCCTTCTCCAGTGATGGAAGGGTTGCGCGACCCTAACTATCCGTACAGGTGAGGGCAGTGCAAGCTACTCCAAACCCTCAGGATCTCCATCCCTCAGCAAACCTCCTAGTGAGTATAGGGGTAATCCGATCAAGGTGGAGACTCCGCTCAGGCTTAACTCGACGGCCCACTACCGGACTGGGCGTCCTGACTTGCAGGATCCGGGGCCCAACAAATAACACCAATACCAATACGTACAAATACATAATAACTTAACCCGCTACTGAACTTAACTTACATAACAATCTTACACACTCACACGTATATATAAATAAGAGCAGAGCATATTAAAATTAGAAAGTTGATGAACCGGGGCGTGGTTTTTGCAATTTAAAACATTTTAACCCGTGATACTAAATACAGAAAAGATTTTAGGGCCAAAAGCCCAAAATAAACCAAGTTTTAGAAATTATAAATGCACTCCTGTTTCACAAACTACGAACATAATCAGAATCAAAGAACTCGACGAGAACGAGTTTCTAACCAACCTAACTCCATTCAAACATAAACGAAATCAAAACAAAGCAGAGTTCATAAACAATCCACCCTTCACCGTTTGGGGAGCAGATGATGTCCTCTCAACCCCGTTCTCCCATCATAAGGTTTGAGTCGGGGGATCCTACCCGCTCCCCAACGGGTGCTAACCGCCGGTTCTCAAGAAACTACCTTCCCCTCGAACTCCCGAGGATGGGCGAATTTCTCTACATAATTTGGAGTTGTGTTGATGAGAGCGCTCGGCGCCCACGGCCGACCCGAGATCACATACCACTTCTCCGGGGGCCCATTTCATAATTCATTATTCATAACTTTAATAATTTCGAAATTTCATAATTTTCCGACATATATTCAAAGTCGTAATCTCGCTATTTCAAATTGTTCACACACACCAACCCTTTTCAAAATAAAAGAACAAAAATATATATTACGTACATATATAAAATGTTTCTCAATAGATTTCATAACAAAGGGACCAATTCCCACAAAATACATACTAAACACATATCTAAGTACATATATATATATATATATATATATATATATATATACATAGTCACATGCGGGCTTAAAATTGAATTAGGGTTGTAGATCATATTAACTAAAAAGAAGAAAGCCTCACCTTGTCGACCACACCGGATGCAACGAACGAAAACACTTCTAAAACACCTCCCGGTCACCCACGGAACGAACCTATGGACAACAAACAACGAAAGACAACCTTAGACTCAACATGAACCACTTAAACGCTCGGCATATGCATATGAATGCAAATGATGCAATGAGATGTCATTTAACGCATGTAAATTCATAACAAGTTCAAAATTCCATAAATTACGTTAAATAACTTCATGAATTTCACATAACACACATACCACGTCATTCAACATCTTAACAATTCACACACTTCATAAAAGAGCAAATAAAGATCATGCAAGGCAAATAAACGAAGTAAGAAGTCACACACGCACGTAGGAGAGCATATAGAGCATATATTGTCATATATCACGTATAAAAGCATCGAATTTACGTCATAAAATGATAATGAAACATGTAACATATAATTCATGAAGCTAACAATGCATGCATATCATGAAAGGATCAAGAAAATACCATGCAAAGCAAATAAACGTTACATTGGTTCATGCATGCACGTTAAGCACATAAGAAGCACGTAGGTCATTTATTTCATGCAAGAGCATCGAATTCACGTTATAAATTCACAAGTAACCACATAACACATAATATAACAAGTTACCTATGTATACAAGACAAGAAAGAAGCAAGAAAAAAAAGGAAAACACGAACGAAAGTGGAAACGGAAAGCAACAGCAGCTGCAGTCCGAAACTGGGAGAAAAATAGGTTGCGGGGGCGACCAAAAGCAAGCAAAAATGGGTCACGGTCTCGACCACCCTCAGCCGCAGCCTCCATCACTATTACAGGTCAAAAGTTGGCCAAATTCTGATCGTGGGGGCGACCAGAATTCCTCTGAACTCGGTCACGGGCACGACCTCGTGCTCCTAATGCTAAAACAGCCACTTCTAGCCATGTTTTCTCCATCTCCAAGACTCCCAACCATAGCATCAGCTCAAACAACGAAAAGGCAACAAAATAAGCTCAAAGTAACAACCAAACACACAACAAACAAGAAAGAAACGAGATCAAAGGCAATAGAGCACATATCTTCTTCAAGTTCAAGTTTCACAAAATACAAAAATGGTGGATCAATTTTCTGCAAGTTTCCATGAAATTTCAGATCATATTCATATAGATGAAGGTTTAGAGGTCACTTATCTTTCATTAATTCAAGAATTAAGGCAAGTATAGCATGAATTCATCAAGAAATATGCAAATGACATAACTATTCATCCATTAATCCATAGCATGCTCAAATGATCATGAAATTCAGCAAAATTGGACTTAAAAAAAAAGAGGATAAGATGGAGAATACAAATTCGGACTTACCTTTCAAATTTGAGTCGAATCGGATGAGAAACGAGCTTGGAAATCGAAAACGGAGTAGTGCTTCCTTCTCTCTCCCTTCATCTCGGTTTGGAAGCTGATTTTTCCTTCTCTCTTGGGGTTGGACGAAATGAGTGCTGAAGTGGGTGAAAGGGGGATGAGTTAGGAGAGTGTGGGTCCAAGAATGGGTTGAATTGGTCAAATATTGATCAAGTTATGGCCAAAATGGTAAAATGTGGGTGGTCCAAACGGGCTTAGAAAAATACAAGGTTGGGTTCTTTGGCTTCCATTCTTCGTTATGAGTCCAACGCTTCTTCCAGAATTCGAATCCGAATTCCCGAGCTAAAGTTACACCCTTCGGACCCAAGGTGTGCTAAACGAGTTAGGGCCTCAAATCCCTTAACAAATAAAACGGTTTAAGAACTGTATCAAACGAACTCAAAAACAATTAATGAGCCCTTAAACAAGTTCTTAAAACACGTATTTCATGCATATCACAAATTCACATAAATAGGAGCAAATACGGGGGCATACGGATCAAGAAAGGGATCAAACAGGGGAAAAGCGTTCAAATACGTAACAAAACATAACAAATATTGCAAATAAATATTCAAGTAAGCACATAGGCAATTAAATAAACACCTAAGGGGATAAATAAATAACTAAAGGCGCACGACACACTCTGGGATATTACAGACATGCCCGTGTCTCCCTTCGTCTTCAACCTCCAGCAGCAGCCATGGCGGGCGAGAAAAAGGAAAAAAGGAAAAAAAACTCAAAAACCACACACCCACAAGCTCAAATAACGCCGAAATCCACATATAAGTTCCAAACGACAAGCTTAACAATTTAAACACATTAAAAACTCAAGAATCAAAAAATATTACAAGTTTTCATAATTTTATACTATTCACATACTTCATGAAAGTCATGGATTCAAGCATGAAAACCAAAATACAACCGGGAGAAAACGAAGTACTCGAAGAGAGGAACACATTGCTTACCTTGGATCGTTGATTGGGCGAGCGAGGAAGCCGGAACTTGAGCTCAAAGTTTGGGAATAAATAGAGGCCTCTCTTCCTTTCTTCCTTCTCTCTTGGACCGATCAGCAACAATGAACAAGAAGGAGGGGTTCGGTCCTCTTAAGGCCAAAAAAACCGGTTCGGTTTGGTTCACGACGGGTTCGGTTTGAAGGGTTAGAAAATAAAACGGTAGAAAGGTCAAACCGCTTCATAAAAAGGCAAGGCTAATTCCATCAGACCCGAATCATTGAAGCAAATCCAATAGTGGGCTCGGAATTCGAATTCGGATCCCCGAGCTCAGCTAGCCGAGAACGGCTCAAACACCCTAATTGAAATTAGGTCCCTATGCCTCAAATAAATGAGTCCAAACACGTAATAACTAAGTTCTAAGGCAAAGAATAACTTATAATAAAGTTCATATAGACACGTTAGACATGCGACATCACATATTTACAATTAAAACAATTAAATTACGTAATAAAACTCACTCGTGATGTCATACCTGGATTGCCTAGAAGACGGGGTGTCACAATCTCTCCCCCTTAAGTGAACCTGGTCCCCAGGTTCGCCTGCTCGAGTTTCAAGCTTGAATAACTTTCCGTATTCACCCAAGTTCGAGGTTCATGACGTCCCGACAAGGGTTAGCTCGCGAAAGGTCTTCAAGCACAATGGGTTTGAGTCTTCATATCGATCCGGTTATTGAATTGATCGATCGACTCGCACGATAAAGAGGGTCTAAAGTAGATTCAACTCTCACCTTTTGATTTCACTTGAGTCAACTTGCAAGCTCGGGCTACGAACTCACACCGCTTACATAACCAAGCTCAACCGAATTTCTTTCTTGACCACGATCCAAGGTCCGAAGTGTCTAACATCTGAACCCTCTTCTTACACCACCAAAATCTTCAGGAGGTTGTGGATTTCGTTGCAAAGCTCGACCCTCATCTTACCACGAAGCAACAACTCTCGAACACTCAAAGCCAACAAACAACAAAACAGCAAACACGAACGAACTAGAATGCATGATATGTATGTTTTAGTGCACCGTTCACCGAAGTGGGAAATCTGGTTTTATGATGATGTGATCAAAGTCGGGGTCTCTTAGCCCGTAATCATGCCTTGAAATTCCAAATGCATCTTGTGCGACGAACCTCATCCCAGCCTTTATCTCACAGTTGTTGCCTCACTCTTGGAATTTCTTCTAACCTAACCTTCAATTCTTAAGTGTTCTCTTGGTCTCGTTCTCGTTCCCATGAATTGAATCCCCCGAGCCCTCATTCATCATCAACAACCTTATAGCTCGGATCCCTTCACCCAAAAATCTTCCTCGTAGGATCCCTAGAAAGAAATCTTGTCTTGAAATCATAGTTCCTCTTCGTTACGATGCCCCAAAGAAGGTGTCCATTCTTACATCTAGCACCGCTCTTTCCTCGGAGTGTAAAAGTAAAGCGTTCGAAGTCCCTTAATGATTACCGTGGAACTCTTCCTCTAGCCTGGAGACATCTCCTTGCGTTGTCAATATTTTTAGGTAACCCGAAGTTCCCAACTCCCACACTGATACATTCCCTAATTTCTTCTCACCCGATTACCCTTCGTCATTGCCAATTTAGCTTCCTAACAGCTCATCCTCTTAGGCCACGACTTCATTTAAAAAATTTACCTCAAGCATTTGAAATCCCTTAAGAGCCCGACGAAAGTCTTTTATTAATCCTCCTTGAATTTCTTCTTCAATGGCACGAGTGAATAATGAATCAATCCTCACGCCCCAAGACTTTGATTGATCCTATTTTGTGCCCATTAATGGAATCATCCTTAGTGTCTCTTGGATATTGATCATTCCATCTTTGGTACTTTCACCATGGTACCTCGTTAGGGGAAAGTTAACTGTCCTTTAAACTGAGTTCCCGTTTTCTTAAATCTTCAATCTCGTTTGTCGACCTCCCAAACCGATCTTCCTCAACACATTCTTCGTGTCACCCTACAATCTTCAACCCGGTCTCAAAAGAGAGTCCCCAATATCGACTCTCACTCTAACCATCTTTTCCAACTTCATCAAACACAAAACTCGGAGGCATGAAAGAAACAACATCCTACCAAGCAAACACTAAATATGCATATCGGGTTAAAATGTAAATGGGATGCATCACATAACATCCGCTCAAGCATACAAGAATGTCATAAATAAACACAGCGTTACCACTTTCCTTCTGCATAGGGGTAACGGGTGTTACCCCTCTTCTCTCCCCAAAAGCTCCACTCCTGTGGCTAGTAACGGGGGTTACTAATTTTGTACTCCTAAGTGGTAACGGGAGTTACCATATTTTTCTCCAAAAATGCGTGAAATCGCTTCGCTTCGCCATTTCATAACTCCAACTCTAAAATCACCTAAACGAAGCAAAATAAACACATAAACGCGTCAAACGACACCAAAATATAATCTAATTAACGCTCAAAATTATGCAATTTCTACACACAACAGCTAGCTGAGAACGACTCAAACACCCTAATTGAAATTAGGTCCCTAAGCCTCAAATAAATGGACTTCGAGTCCAAACACGTAATAACTAAGTTCTAAGGCAAAGAATAACTTAAAATAAAGTTCATATAGACACGTTAGGCATGCCGTGTCACATATTTACAATTAAAACAATTAAATTATGTAATAAAACTCACTCGTGACGTCATACCTGGATTGCTGAGAAGACGGGGTATCACATGACTTGTAAAGAGTGCATCCTTATCTGAAACTGTGCCACTAGGGAGATCATGCAAATTATATACAGTAGATGTGAAGATTTTGACTAATCCAGAGGCAGTGTAGGGATGAGATAATGCAGTGAAATGAGCATATTTTGTCATTCTATCCGCTCCAACCCAGATAACACTTTTACCTTCTGGTTTAGGAAGTTGCTCAATGAAGTCCATGGTGATTTGTTGCCAGGCTTGCTTCGGTACAGGTAAGGGTTGCAACAACCCATACTCCTTGCCATCTTGATGTTTGTACTGCTGACAAACTTCACATTGCTCTACCACTTCTTTCACAGTCCGATACATGTTAAGCTACATGAAGATGGTTTGCATCCTCTGCAAAGTAGCTTGCATTCCTGAGTGACCTCTAACATGTGATGAGTGAATGTACTCAGTGATCTGTTTTCTCAAATCTCTCTCTCTTCCCACATCCAATCTACCTTTGCACTCAATTCCCTCTTTGACACTGTAAATAGAGACATTGTTGGGGGAAGCAACACTCTTCAGCAGCACTTCCTGTACCAATTCATCACCCTCATAGCTTGCCTATATCCCTTCCATCCACTTAGGTTGTAAGACTATCAATCCCTTGCATTCTCCTGTTTCCATTCCTTTCCTAGAAAGAGCATCTGCTGCCTTGTTTTCCTTCCCTTACTTATACTCAATGGTATAACTATATCCCAACAGTTTAGGGAGATATTTTTGTTGAACAGGAGTGGATATCTTTTGGTTTAGCAAATACTTTAAGCTGCATGGGTCAGTTTTGATGGTGCAAGTATCATGCAGCAAATAGTTCCTCCATTTTTCAACTGACTACATTATGGCCATTACTTCTTTCTCATATACTGACAACCCTAGAGCTTTTTGTCTGAATGCTTTACATAAGTAAGCAATATTATGCTTGTCCTGCGTCAATACAACACCCAAACCATGATAGCAAGCATCAGTATCTAAAGTAAATCTCTTCTTCAAATCTGGCAGTGGGAGTACTAGAACTTTGGTCATGGCTTTCCTATAAGTCTTCAAAAGCCTCTATTGCTTTCTCATTCTATTCAAACTTCCCCTTTTCGGTCATCTCAATTAGTGGTTTGGCTATTATCCCATAATGTCTTACAAATTTCTTGCAATATCCAGTTAGGCACAAGAATCCCCTTAGTGCCTTGACTGTCTTAGGTCTTGGCCACCAACCATTACTCGGGTCTGCTCTCACTCCATCTTTGGAAATGATGTGGCCCAAATACTCCACTGAATCCTTGCCAAAACTGCATTTAGATAATTTGGCATATAATTGTTGTTCCATAAGAATCTTGAACACTATCTCCAAATGTTTGAAATGATCCTCCAAATACTTGCTATATATAAGAATATCATCGAAGAAGACCAATACAAACTGCCTTAAATGTGTCTGAAACACAGAGTTCATAAGAGATTGAAAGGTTGCAGGTGCATTAGTGAGGCCAAAAGGCATCACTCTGAATTCATACAATCCAGAAGATGTTACAAATGTAGTCTTTTCTACATCTTCTGTTGCCACCCTGATTTGGTGATGTCCTGACCTCAAGTCTATCTTTGAAAAAAAAGAAGCTCCCCTCAGCTCATCTAGTAGCTCATCAACTAAAGGGATTAGATAACTGTCTTTAAAAGTCAATAAGTTTAGCCTCCTGTAGTCAACACAAAACCTCCAAGTTCCATCCTTCTTTTAAACCAATAAGACAGGTGAAGAATAAGGACTGTTGCTAGGCTATATAACCCCATTTTGCAGCATTTCAGCAATTAACTTCTCAATCTCAACCCTTTACAAGTGTGGATATCTATGGGGTTATTGCAAAGTTTCAGCTCCATCTTTCAGCACAATCTTGTGATCATGGGATCTTACTGGTGGTAATCCCACAGGTTCTGTAGCACCCCGAGCGATTGGCACCACATCCCCCGCACTGAAGCCCAACACGTGTAACGAAATGAAAGTTTGCACATATGCTAAACTACGGTGAACGGGTGACAAATCAAAAACTTTCCTAAGCGAGGCGGTTTAGACCCTTAAGTCAAAGTGCGCAATTAAACAATTAGTAGCGGAAGCGTTTGAATAACATGTCATAACAAGCTAGTGAGCAATATAACATATCCATGATCAACAAAACAAGTATCAAATCCTATATATATAGATGCCCATCCCAGGCTAAGAGAATGGCAATCCTAACAAGAGTATCCATTCTACAAGTCCAAAATATCAAATTACATATGCAAGCCTCCGACAAATACATGAGACTCGAGCTACCCACAAGTACGACACATGGACAACTTGCCCCCTAGCTCAAGACTCCAAAAGGTACCTGCAACTTAAAAGAAAGGGGGAAAAAAGAAAGAGCAACGAGGGTTAGTCCTAATGACTAGTGAGGTGGCTAACACACGCACCCGTATACGTATAGAGCAAAGCAAGTATCTAATCCAAGAAAATTCCATGAACCAGGGATGGTTTTTATCTCTAAAACTGTTCCCGTGATAATAGATATATAAGTACTTAAAAGAAGTAAGGGCTGGAGGCCAAAACACCAAATTTTAAGTATTTAGAAATCTATTCCCATTTCATAGATTCAAGACACGACAAGACACTCGGCAAGTACGAGTTTTCCCTAGCTCCACAAGACAAGACATGTGCAAAACCAAAACAAAAAACAATTCCAACCAAGCTCCAAGTGGGAAAGAGAGACGCGTTCTCTCAAACTCCAAGTCTAGTACGTGCATGAGACGGAGGCTAATCACTCCTACCCGCTCCTTCAACGGTTGTCACCACCGGCTCAAGTCCGGCGACCCCATGGCCATCCCAGATGCTCCTTATCCACATTTCCGGGGCCCAAGCAATTCAAGATCAAGTTCAAGTTCAAGAGTCTATCTTTCAAGACCATTTCTCACTACAAACACACGCACGCTTCAAGTCTTTTCAAAACAAAGCAAAATATAGCTTATATTACATATAAAAGCGTTTTCAAGATCATCAAGGAAAATGGAACAAGACCTCAAATAAGTATGAAACATATATCTACTATATATATAGTATTCGCATGCGGCTTCAAATCACGTAGGGTTTTAGGTCAATATAGCTTAAAGAAATAAAACCTCACCTTATCGGAGTAGCGGGAACAAAAGAGTGAAAGGAAGATACCTAAGAAGCAACCTCATAGTCCACAGGAAGGTCCACTGAACAAAACAAACAACAAGAGACGTTCTTAGACTCAATATGAACCAATTAGACGCTCGACAAGTGCATATGAAGGCAAGTGATGCGTATGAAATGAAACAAGGTAGCACTTAGGGCATATTAGTTCACATTTAACGTTTCATGCATCAAAATAATTTCAATAAATCAATTAAGCATCAAGACAACTCATAATACATGTTATTAGCATGTTAGGATCATAATCGGGGTCAGAGGAATCAAATAAAAGCATGAACGAACCACGAAAAACAAACAAACACACACAGGGGTGACACGGGTGTGTCAATCTCCAAGCACAAAAGGTGAATGCCCGTGACTCAGTACAGGCACTTCGAGGCCTTGAGACAAGGGCGTGTCAAGCGGCCAGTTATTCCTGAGACATGGGCGTGTCTCAGGTCAGAAACTTGGCCTCGAGCCCCTGCACTGAGACACGCCCGTGTCTCAAATGCAAGGGAAAGATGACACGGGCATGTCATCCCCTGCTGCAAGTTCGTCTTCTCCACTTCAAAACTGAAACAAGGAGGAAAAAACTAAGGTAACACCAAGGAAATTAAGGCAACAACATGCCATATAACTTTTGTTATCATACATAAGCATACAGTTTTTCTCTTTCCTTTCTTCCTGAAAAACTTCTGTAGCTCTTTTCCAGTAATCATCCTCAAAGAAATCTCTCATTTTTTCATGCAATATGATAGTTCTCTCATTCTTCTTGAATTGTAACGTGTGGTTATGAAAGTCAAACCTGACCTGTCCCTATTTTCTCAAAAGATCCAATCCAATAACCATATCACAACCTCCAAGTTTGAGTAATCTCACTCCAGCTTTGAATGAATATCCCCCCATTTCTCATTGGAAACCATTGCACTTCCCACTGCAGCTAATTTTTCACCCATCAGCAATACTTACCATTAAGGGACTAGTGGACTCCACTTCACAGTCCAACTTTTCAGCTGTCTTAGGGTCTAAAAATGAATGGGTGCTTCCTAAGTCAATTAGAATAGAGATAATATAACCCCTCACTTTACCTTCCAACTTGATAGTATGAGGAGCTACCTACCCAACTAAAGCATTGAAAGATGTATGATACTCGTCCACTTCTACATCGTGTAGCTCAATAACTGGTGCTTCAGTATCATCTTCCTTAGCTTCTTTACGCACAATGACAAAGAGTTTCTTACACTAATGCCCAATGTGTTATGGTTCATCACAATTGAAGCATAATCCCTTTTCCTTCTTATAGGCAGATACTTTTCATTTCCCACATTAAAGTTCTTCTTTCCACCCTGCTCAGACCCACTGTGTTTGGCATTAAAGTGTGCGATTTTTCAAAGGTTGAGGGGTTTAATGCAAAAAAAAAAAAAAAAAAAAAAAAGGAGAGGGGGAAAAGTGCAAAAACCTTGAAAGGACATGGGGGTTGCCGGGTTTAGCCCAAAAGAATATAAGAATCTATCTATAAGTAACCAAGAATAATAGGAAGGTTTACGAGCAATGTTAATGTGAATAATAAATTTTCCATAACTACTTGATTTTATCACGTACAGTGCACTTACACAAATACATCGACCAAACATTACTTTTAAATAAACCTGACAAATATTTTTCATAGGAAAAAATATATATATATTGTCAAGGCTAAATTTAAACATGTAATATCTTCTATATAGTCAAAACAAAAATTCTTCACCTATTTTAATGAAAAGTAACATAAAAATATAAAATTACTTCATTCAAATATCCTAATTATATGTTGAATTGTGTGATAATAAATAACAAAATTAAAATAAGTTATAACTTAAGAAATATGATAAAACATAATGACTCAAAAAATATCAAATAACCAAAAATTGAGATAAAACTAAGATACTATAGAAAAAAATATTAAATTTTGATTAGTAGAATATATTACATATAAGAAATTAAATGCAATAAAATTTTCTCATTTTATAAAATAAAACTGATATTTGATAGGCAAGGAAAAACTTAAAAGAGCAATACAAATTGATACATTAAAAATGATAAGTAATCAACAAAAACTATAAAAATATATAAAACTTTAAAGAGAAGCTGAGGCCAATAACGAATTTCATATTCTTTAAATTGACTAGTGAAAGGAACGTCGTTGCACGTTTATTATTTAATTTATTTAAATAAATTTAGCTATTCTTTTATTGAACAAATTAGGATATTAAAAATATCTAGTTTGAATATAATAACATTAATGAATCATTTTAATTTTGAAAAGTAACACATACAAAAATGTTTAAATAAGATCTCTATTTCAAATCATGTACAATAAGTAGAATTTCGAAATAGAGAAACATCTAAATTAATGAACAATAAAATTTTTTGAAACTATGTTATTACATAAAACAAAATATTTAAAGTGTATAATATTAATTTGCCCAAATAGTTCTAGCTTTTAAGCATAAGTAATAGTATGTAACTTTCAAATATATTTAATAAATGAAAATACATATATAAAAGAATAGACAAAAACATAAAAGATCATATAAAATGTCATACTTACTATATATATTTTATTCCTTATATTGTTTATTTTTTTAATATAATTTGTGATTTATTTTTAGTTTTTTTATGAAGTTTTGAAAAATCTTTTTGTCCTCATTCAAAATCTAAAAGTTATATTCTCTTTCAAAACTATAACTTTTGCACCTAAATTTTTTGCTATATTTCCGACCTCGATTTCATCATTTAAAATGGGAACATTGTTTTTTTTTTTTTCCCCTTTTTTATTCCATAATCTTGAGAAATTGTAACTTTTGATATATTATTATTATCAATTTTAGTATAATTACCTTGCACTAAATATTCATCTCTCAAAACCGTGGGTTTGACATATAATTATTTTCATTGTTATCCTCTTTCTCAAATCCCCATCTTCTTCTCCGTAATTGTAATTTGATTTAGTGGGTATTTCTATTTTGCTTTCTGTTGATATCTTGAATTGTACTTTTTTAATTGCATTGCCGCTACCGCATGCAATTTTCAATCGATAACTTCTACTATTCAATTGCAATGAGAAAACAAAACTTCGTGGATACTTGTAAACTAAGTTTCCTATAATATTTTGAGCTATATTCTCCTTAAACAATTAAAAGTGTTAGTAATTTAATTATATAAAATATTAATAGAGCTTTTAATAATTAATTTATTTATAAAGTATTAAAGAAATAATATTTTATGAAAATTAATTAGACTCTCAGTTGAGTAATTTATGTACTTCTCAAACAATATGATGTATAATATTTAGTATCATTTTGTACCTATTATCAATTCAAAAATATACCTATTGATAGTTTGATATTTTTATATTACTTTCGCATAGATTTTATATTTTTATCACTTTCAATAGGAAAAACCCTTTCAAATGTTTATATTGATGTATTTCATTTTTTGCACGTTTCGTATCATAAGAAGGATTTGTTTCAATCCTATCAGTCTCTCTTAAAACAATAATATATATTGTATAGTAAACGAAATATAACTAATACTATTTATACGCCCAATCATATTTTTTTTTTTCTCTATCTCTCCGATATGTTTGTCCTAAATGAAGCAACCCAACATAGAAAAAGGCAGTCTCAAGCTAAGACTCGTCTAGTTTTGCCAGCAGAGTATCCTAGAAGCAGTAACCATCTTAAACCTTGTGACCTTTCATCGCTAATTTATCCGTCATCATGTTTCATTCTCTAGAGATTTATTTGATCCAAGTTTCTCAAGACCTTTGGAGTAAACATCGCCAATCAAATATTGCACTTCTCATCAGCTGCTTTTCAATATTTTTCGTTGTTATCCATTTCACAGTCGTCTCCGAATCAATCTCCACATTAATCTTCAAAAAGTGCCTCTCCCAAGCTAGTGTTAATCCTTTAGGTAAGCCCAATAACTCTGCTACATTATTGAAACTATACCAAGATTCATAGCATATCGTAGCACTTATCTTCAGTTTTCATCTAGAATGACGTCCCTGGCCAAGCATTGTTGGTGTGGTTATAAAAGGTTCCAACCGAGTTTAGTTTTACCCTTCACTTCTTGGGTTTATTCTACGACAACTAAGTGTAGATTTTCTTTTACCTGTGTTTTTTGTCCTCATTGATTAGTACTAAGATCTCAGATAATTCTTTAATATGGCCAAGATTGACTTTTCTAAGATTCATAACATTTTTATAGCTCCATCAATTCCATACTTTCCAAAGAATCCAAAGTGTCAAGATCAAGACAACCCATCCAGGATATTTTAGGAATATTAATTTTAGAAATATTAATTTTAGAAATATTATTCAAAATTTTGCTATTAAAGTTCTCTTTGAGCCCATCTGAAACTCACAAGCGATGAAGATTTCGCCAAGTCTGTGTATCAACAATCTTGTCCCACACCCGAAGTGCAAATAATAAACTTCTCAGCACGTGGTCCACGTATTCATATCCTGTACAGTAGTGCGTACATACATCATATTCTCTAAATTTTCAATCATACTTCAATACATTCGTGAGAAAGCTATCATATCGGCAAAGCTATAAGAAAATCATTAATTTTTGGGAGTAAGGTAATTTCCAAGTTTATTTTTAATTTTTCTCGTATGTCTCATTTGACAGTATAAGCAGAGTGTAGTCATTTTATAGTAGAATTTATCTTTAGTTGACCCAGTCCAAACTCTCTTATCTCCGTTATCATGTAGCGGGATTAGATCACTAAGTATCTCATTCTCCACTTCCTTGGTAGTACTGTTTTCAGCTTATCCAGGTTTCAGTTTTTATCTGTGTCAATGAGATTACATACAATAAGATCTTTATCCTCCCCATGAATGTTATCTCCACAGATGTCCGCTAGTTTGCCTTGTGATAACTATCTATCATTTCATAAAAATGTCCATTCACCGTTTCCGATCCTCCATTTAAAAAATGGTTCGACCATCCAAGTACTTCTGGCTATCCCCTTTTATACTCAGTAAGCCATAAGTTAGGGCTTATGTTCAAGAATGTCATCCCCTTTTAAATATTTTTTCTTATTTATCTAGTTTCACACCGTCGTCTCCTTGTGAGGATTCTCCATCCCATTTAGCGAGCATCGTTATATTTTTTGTTTTTTGGGCTTTTCTAAGACACAATTTGCATTCTCGCTTCTTTTTAGCCACCTTCTTTCACCCTACAAGATGTGTCTGTTTCCTTGTTATATGAGTCGTCTAAAAAAAGTTATATTTAAGTCGATCAAGTTTTTTTACATGTGATTGGAGAACCAATGTGTGTGCATGTAGTAGATGTGGATTGAGCTCGTGATGCACATAATAAGTGTTATTCATCCGGCAAGGTTTGTCGTTTTGGCTTTCTATCCCAGAGGTGTTTTTCAACTCTCTTAATCACAATCGAGAAATATTCATTATAGTTTTGTTAGGAATAGTGCCCTTAAAGCAGATGTTTGATTTTCTATTTCCTTGTAAAATCACAAACAATCTTTGAATAATAAACGAGATGATTTTGTTCAAAGGCAATCACTTCTTTATGTGCTTATTGATGTCTGTTTGGGTTGACTGTGTTTGGCATGTATTGAACTCCCCTAATCCGATGAGGCCGTTAAGAAGTTTGTCGTTATGGGAACGGCACATGAAACAAGTTCTTAACTCCATAGGAGAGGATTAGAAACTTCTCCAAGTCGATGAGTCCGACAGACAGTGGGAGTGTCGACCTTGACTCTGCTGAGACTTGCTTGTGTGATTATGTCCTTTTGAAGGATCACTCAGTTTCATGGAGTGATAAGTGCATACGTTGATGCGTTCATAATACATAAGGGTGATTGTTACAAGAACTTCATCACTGAGATGTCCCGCGTGAGAATATTCCTAAATGGGAAAGGAAGTTTCCTGAAACTTCCAGATTAGGAAATATCTCTTCGACTTGAGATTCTGTAATGTCTCATATGAGCTAACTCTGTAATCTTTGATATAGGCTCAAAAGGGTGTCGCCATATAGACACCTGAACCACGACCTATGTTGGGATTACACAAGTGGTATATGCAGAATTAGTAGAATCGACAAAGGACCTACACTTGTTAAGAACAAGAATGATCTCTTACTAATTGAGTTTGTACCGATTTTTCCATTTATGTATTATGTGATAATTTATAAATTTCTTAATGTTAAATGTGTTACATTTCCATTAACTTATATGAAATTATGGTTAATGTGAGAATATACGTGAAATATATGAAATTCATATCAATTTAAGAAATATCGCATGATTTGAAAATGGTTGTTACGTGAAATAATTGTCGTGATTTAATTACTAACTTGTCCTTAAATGATCTTTCTTTTAAATTCAAGGACCAAATTGCATAATACATTTTGGGATAAAAGTGATCAATTATTTAGGAATGGAGCTCAATTGCATGACTTATACTCTTGAGGGATTTAATTGCAAATTGTGTATTTCATCAATTTCAAAAATGGTGAATCACGTACAAGAGCTTCTTCATGCTTCCAATTTCATTTTCATCCAAAATCCTCATCACTTTGGCTTCCTTGTGCTCTCGGTCCATCCAAGAAGGAAAGGAGAAGAGATTTGTTAATTTCAATCAAATTTTTCCCAAGGAAATTTCAAGCTTTGAAGCAATCATCCATCATCATCTTCTTCTTCCATTTCTTTTCATTGAAGCTGTGTGAAGGTTCATATATATGATTTCTTGATGATTTTCATGGAAGTTAGGGTTAGGATTTCATGAAATATGTGGATTAGGTGTGGTTTGTTGCATAAATATGTGATCATAACTTGAATTGAGGCATGAATTCTTGAAGAAATTGAGCTTATGTGAGGATTTGGTGTATGAACTTGAAAGTCATATTTCTTGATGATCATGCATGATTTGGTGGTTTATTTGGAACTTTATAATACTTTGAATATGTATGTATATTGATTTTCAGAAATCTTGCATTTTGGAGCATGAAAATTGATGTTTTGGGTGATTTGAATTTTGGCCGAGACCTTCCCCTGTTTTCTGCAGAATTTGAAGGTCGCGGTCGCGACAAAAAACATAACAAAAATGGTCGCGCCCGCGACCCACTCACATTTTTAGCAAAAATGAAAAACACATAAATCCTGTCGCGGCCGCTACCAAAATTTGGGCATGTTTCGACTTTTGAAAAATTGCAAGAAACTTCGTGGAAAAATAGGTCGCGCTCGCGACCAAAAATAGAGCAAAATGGGTCGCAGCCACGACCCTTGCCTAAACTGCCAAAATTTCCAATTTTCACTTTTCAATCAAATGTATTTACGTGACCCAAGTTGTTATTATATGATACATTTCATGCCATAATATGATATTTACATGCTACATTGGTCATGGCACGTCATCTCATTGCATTTTCGCCGTTCGTCATAATTGGTTCATTTTGAGTCATGTCTCACGTGCACATGTCGTTCTTGCACAGATCACATTCTCGATGACGAGGAGCAGGCACCCTAGACTATATCCTTGGTATTTTGTCGGCATAGGTGAGGTTTAATTTCTAGATATATATATATATATATATAGAACCCGTACAACCTTATGTGATCTTTTGGGCCAAAATGTATATATCTATAATCTTTCTAAAACCCTTAGTGATTATAAATGATTTCGTGATACATTGAACAATCTTGATATCTTGAACTGACCGTGTTTTGGCGAGTAACCGTGAATCGTGCACTGTGAGCCCGAGGGTTAGTGTATGAGCCAACCGGGAAAGCATGGGCTAACGGGTAACTCTACACTCCCCTCACATCGTGGGGATGAACCCTAAACCCACCAGCAGGTTTGGTGGAGGAAGGAATCCCATACGTGGGAGTCATAAACCTGACGTACGCCGTGACTGGATGGTGGGGCCTTGCAATCCCACCATCACTGGAGGGAAAAGAAGTTCGTGAAATTGCTAAGTGTGCACTATAATGACTTGCATGATCACTATTGAATTTACATCTAAAGATTGTATCGATCACTATTGGTGTAAAGGTTGGAGATTGCCCTCACTCGCCGGGCCACTGATTGAATTGAATTGAAATTGATTGTATTATTAAAATTGGATTGTTGTAATCTCGGGCGAGAAGTTCTATTATGTTATTAAACGTATATTGTCTTCTTTTATAAAAACTTACCCGAGATTATAACTTGCGTGATACGTGCATTAATATTTATTTAAACCCCTCACTCAGTATTTCTTAGACTGACACCTCACATTTTACAGATTTGCAGGTTCGTGCTAGGCGAGATCGAGTCAGGTCTTTTAATTTGAGTCTAGTATTCCACTTTCATGTTATTGTACTTATTGTTCATAAATCTTTTTTGAGATTTGGTACATATGTATATAATGTAAGTGAACTCGTGAATAATGAAAGGAATGTACCTTATGTTTATTTTGTAATCGTGCATGGTGGTATTGAATTGAGGGTTAGTCCCGCCTAGCTAGTGAGTTCTTTTCTTTGTCACCAGTTCGCTATAGTTTTGGTTCATGTACGGATTATCCATTTCGTATGTAGACTGAGCTATAGTGCGGGGGCGTGGCATCCTTACGTATAGGGTGCTACAGAGTTGTTCGTAGTCCATTAAACATTAAACCCTTGGCCAAGGTGGATAAAAGATCAAGACATCTAGAAAATGGGGTTTTCTAGGATTGAGATCAAAATGGATATGAAACGAACTTAACTTTAAAGATAAAGAATATTTGGGCTCTGAGAATATTCCCATGCCTTAGTTCTTGATTGAGAGATGGAGTTGTAGGAGGATCGTATTTCACTGATTATCATTGACTGAAAGGTTCTTCGATTCGGTTCGCTATTCGGCTAAGGGTCACACACCCATTGCTAGATTACGGTAGTGTGATCTGTGAAGTGATTAATTAATTAGGAAATTAATTAATTGTTGTCACTGCTAATCGAATAATAAACCTAAAGGGTCATACACAAATGCCAGAACACGAGGGTTATGGTAGGATGTTAATATGATTAATGAATGATCAAAATAGTTGATCGAAATGGGCATAACACGAGGCTGATGCCACGTGGCTTCACGCGTGTCCCAATTCGTGTGATTTATTTCACACGCTAATTCTTTTCTAGAATTAATTAATTAAATTGTAATTAACTAATTTTTGGCTTTTAATTAATTATTGAATTAATTGTTAAGACTATTCTCAAATAAACTTAACCCAATAAATAATTAATTGGGAATTAATTTATTTATTGAATATTGGCTTTTAGCTTTAGGAAAGTTGAAAAGTCCAACTTCCTATTGTAGGAGAGAGAAGGTTATTCTTGCAAGACTTGGAGAACAAGTTGGGAACTTATTTTTTCTAATTAAATTAAATAATTAAATGGGTTAATTAGTGCGCAAGAAAACAACTCCCATAGGTTTGGGAAACCCTAGGAGTTCGAACCACCTAGTATAAGTACTAGGGGTGGTGCTTCTCTTATTCTTTAGACCAACACTCACAAAGTGTTAAGTTTTTGAGAAAAATTACAAGAAAAGTTTTCAAAGCAAAAAGTATCCTAGCCATTAACACAAGCTATAGAACTAGCATTCTCACTTGCTTGATCGTGTTCTAGGACTGATGTGGATACGCTTTGGAAGCCTTCTACTTTGGAGTCTAAATCGAAGGACCGTTCGAGGGACTTTCCGCTTGTAGGGTGTTCGTTAGGCGATAACAACATCACAAGAAAGCTTCAATTAAACTGAGTTTCTAGTTATTCTCAACGTTACAGTACGAAAATTACAAGACAACGATTAAACTTTTGGAAAAATTATAAACTTCCGCTGCGCACTCTTTCGTGTTTTCCAACAAGTGGTATCAGAGCCACCTTGCAACGTTCGTATTGTATCTTTACTGCTTTATGAATTTTGATGAAAATTCTTGAATTTGAGTATATGTTTTGTATTCATGGTTTTTGTTTGAAATACGAAGTTGCCGGATCAAAACAGTTTCTCGAAAAATTCGCAAGAATTGTTTTCTGATTAATCTGATTTTAAGCTGTTTTAATTCAGATTAGTTTGAACTATTTTAATTCGAAATTGAAAGTTCTGAATTTGTTGAAATTACGAAACTGAAAAGGGATCGGAACATGCGTGAGGGATTGCGGGCACCTAGTACGCGTAGTGCAGCGCCGCACAACTGAGGCGTGAATCCCGTCCCCCTGCCCGGCAGCGTGCGCGAGTGGCGCTGCTGCGCGAATCTCGTCCCCCTGTCGTTGCCTCGCCTAGGCGGTCCTCGCGCGCCTCACACGGGCCGTCCCGGGATTTCGTTTTCGTTTCGTGTTTTCCAAGTTTCGTAAAATCCCATAAAATCTGATTTTATTTTAAAATTTGATTTTAATATTATAAAATTATTTATTTGAAATAATTATAAAATTTGGGATTTTATGAATTAAAGTCAAGTTCTAATTTTTTGAGAAAATAATAAATATCACTTTGAATTATATTTTAGATAAAAAATTTAATTTTGAATTAATTGTTGTTTTGTCAAGATCCGGTGATTAGATTTTGAATAAATTCTTGAATAATGAACTATATTCAAATTACTTAAGTTAGTTGTAACTTGAAGTCAAGGGAATTTTAAATTTAATTGGTAAATTTAAATTCAAGCGGAAGCATGCTAGTTTAGGTGATCATGGGTTAGTCTTATTTATGGTTTTAAATTCTGCACATAAATGATTTCAATTGGGGTCGGAGCCACATAGTTGCGCGTTTCCAATTGGGGTTGGAGCCCTACTTATGTGCGTACCGTTATGTGTTTATTATGTGGCTTTTCTTATTATTGTTTTTGGACCGGGGTATGCCCCGTATACTTGTCTATGGTCAATATGAAAATTGAGCCATATTACTTTATGTAAAGAGAGTAGAACTTAGGAAGTGAGGTTTTTATTTTCATTTTGGAGACAAGCACCCATGGAATAAGAAGGATCTACAAGGAACACTTGAAGAACGGTGGCCATAAGAAGACCCCTCAAAATGTTTAGAAGGGTTTCTATGAAATGTAATAGATAGGGCGTTTTTCCATTAAATATTGTACCCCTATGTGATATGAATTGTCTTATGTGGCATGAATGTTAGAACTAGTGATTTTGGAGTGGCTCCCAAAATCACATATAAGATAGGATACCCATGATCATCACATAATTAGTATCATGTTAGGACATGTTATCTGCTAATTGCTTCTGTGATGCACTTTACGTGAAACTGCATTAACAAGACAATTAAAATTTGGATAACATTATATGTTGGTGAGGTCATTCTAAAATCCCATTTAAATATTGACCAAAATTCGAATAAATAGGTATTTTATCACGGTAATAAAATCCCTAGCCATTCCATCAATAGGATTTAGGACTTAATAAAGTGAAACTAATTGCTGTCTCACGAGTCGTGGGGTAATTAGTGTAGCTTATTAACTCTTAGTTTCCTGATTAATTATTTTAAATAATTAATATTTCTTGACCATTTTAGAATGGGCGATGTATCACTAGTCGTGGGTCGTTCCGGACTAAGTTTGGTTGAGATCTTATGATTGATGGGTCCTGCTTAACACTAAAGTAGATATGGATGTCTCACGAGTCGTGGGTCTATGATTGAAAGATTAGTGATGCAAAAATATTACTAGGAATACCATGGAGATGGAATTGGTAATTTGTACCTACCTAAAGATTCTTAGACCTTTGGATGTCTCATGAGTCGTGGGTCCAAAACTAAGAATGCTAGGGATCCTAGTACCCATTGTGACACCCCGATAATTCGGCCGTACAGGTATGACGTAATTGTTTACCAAATTGCGCAAAATAATTATTTTTCGTGCTTATATAGTAATTTTATTTTAAATGTATTAAATGTTATTTACTTTATTTTATTGTTGTTAGTATACTTATATATATATATAGATATATATATATATATATATGTTAATTGTGTATATTATTTAATATTAAGAATTTTGTGAATTCATTACACTTGATATTTATTGCTTCATTCGAACGTGATTGCAATGTGAATTAATTTCCCGAACTGGACTTAATTTCGTTGTGACCTTATTTGATCATTTCATGAATCTTGAAGACCTAATTGCATTGGATTTAATTGATTACATTTCAAAATCTTGGGGACTCAATTGCATGACTTACTAATTTGGAGGATTTAATAGCAATTTGGCCAATTCTTTTCCCCTTCATAGCAGCATTACGTTCCATTTCTCCCTTTCATTCATACAAACACATTACATACACATTTGCTCTTGTTCCCTTGCCCACCGATCCAAAACCATTGCCAAGGTGTGAAGATTTCTTCCTTCAAGCTTCATATTTGTGGGATTTGTGGACATTCAAGCATCATCAACATCATCTCTTCATCCCTTCTCTCATTTCTTTCATTTGAGGTATTTTTGGAACTTTGATGATTTCTTGAAAATATGTGTTAGTTAGGGCTTTGGTTGGAATTGGATGATGTGTGTACTTGTTGTTGCTTATATGTTTAGGAACTTTGAACTCAAGTTGTATACATTTATCTTGTGAAGTTTGGACTTGGAAGCATGAATGAGTATATGGGTTTTTATTGATGAAATCTTGATGATAAATGCATGATATGAGAATATATGCTAGACTTTATTGTGCTTTAAGTATGGTCACATGTTTCTTCAAGTTTTGGGTTGCATTTGTTGGTTGAAGTTGGTGTTTTGGTTGGTTGTTGTTGTTGTCATGTTGATGCCCTGTTTTTTTTTTTTTTTTGTTACGCACAGTGACACGGGCGTGTCACTTTTCTTCTCTTCAGAGTGACACGGGGGTGCATGCTTGTTGGTTGGGTTTTTCTGTACCGTGACACGGGGGTGTCACGGTTTGCCTTACAATGGTGACACGGGCGTGTCACCATCTTTTTCCTTGCTTGTTGTCCGCTATACTGTGACACGGGGGTGTCACAGCTTGGTGCATTTTGGTGACACGGGCGTGTCACCCTCTGTTTCTCATGCATTTTGTTTGCATGTTACTGTACATGCATGTGTTTTTATATATATTGGTTTTGTATTAAATGTTATTTGATTTAATTGAATATATGTGATTGTTTGTTTCCAATCTGAATGTGATTTAACTTGTGCTTCGATTCTAAAGGAAGTTCTTGAATCAATGTGTTTGAAAGTGTGGAATTATGAGTTCGAATGAATTGAACAATTGAGTGAATGACTTGATTATATGATTAAATGTATTAATAGTGCACATGAACATTTTCATAACATAATTTTACCTTTTACATATTCATATCATGATCATTGCATTGCCGAGCGTCTTATTTGGTCATATTGAGTCTCACTTCACCTTTCTTGCACAGATTTTGATCCAGTGGGAGACGAGGCCGGTCAGTGAGGCTCGTGCTTTCTTCTTTTGACGGTTTAGGTGGGTTTTTCTTCTATGTAGATATAAAACCCTATATATACCTTCAATGTGAAAGTTTTCGACCAAAATTAATATATATATAGAGAGTCGTTTTAAAGAGTAAATGTTTTCAACGTAAAGTCTTGTTTTATCAATCCTACCTAATGTTTTGGCGAGAAATGATCGAATGCACGAATGGGGCCCAGGGACTTAGTGTGAGTGGCTATCCGGGAGGCACAGGCCGACGGTGATCCCTCACACTAGTTCCACCAATGAACGGCGTAACCGGACCTCGTTAGGAGTTAGTGAGGAATGGACGCTGAGCGCCATCTGGGGAGTCATGTAACCCCTTTTGGTCAATGAATGGGTGGTCGGGCCTTGCAAACCCGCCACCAACCCGGAAGAAGGTGTAAATGTTAATGAATGTGCACAAAAGAATGATTGCATGAAAAGAATGAATGAATGAATGTTTAAATGGTTTACACAAGGTGTTGGTTGGAGATAATGCACGCCCACTCGGCGGGCCACTAATGACCTAATGTTAATGATTCGTTATAATCCCTTTTGATGATTTCTATTCACCCACTTGGGAAAGTCTTTAAAAACCTCACTTGGGATTATAGCTTGCATGTGATTGTTTAATTACTGTCATATATTCTATTTATGCCCTGTTTTATACCCACCAGTCCCTTTTGGACTGAACCCGTTTGGTTTTCAGTTGTTTTGTGCAGGTGTTGTGGGAGCTAGGCGGGAATACGAGTCCTAGGTCTTGCATTCGTCTCTAGCTCTGTATTTTGGTCTTACACTTGCATACTTTTATCTTGATCTTTGTATATGAATGTTATCATGGAGCGTATTTATTTTGGGCCGTGATGGCATGTGATGATGTATATGAACTATTTTTGGAGCTTGGATGCTCATTGTATATATATATATATATATATATATATATATATATATGGTATATGTTCGTTTATTGCTTCCGCTTTAATGTTTTATGTTGTTTATGGTTTTAAGGGTTAGCCCGCCTAGCTTAGTGTGTGTGTTTGTCCCTGTTCGCCGTGATTTGGCTCGGGTATGGATCGTTCATTTCATATTCGGGTCGGGTCTCGGTGCGGGGGATGTGACACCTTGCGCTCGGGTGTTACACCCATTGAGAAAATAAGTTTCTTCTAAAGTCGTTGGGATTTCTAGACTTTCTAAAAACAGTGGGAGAACATATTTCTAAAGACCTGGATAATATGTAATCGTTATTATTCAGCATGCTTATGATTTCTCTGTTTTTCCATTTAGGTTGTAGTTCTGTGATTCTCTACAAATTGAAATGGCAACCAAAAACCCTTTGGTATCCATCCTCGAATCAAACAAGTTGTCAGGGCCCAATTACTCTGATTGGCTTAGGAATCTAAAGATAGTTTTAGATTCTGAAAAGAGAAGATATGTTTTCTTCTAGGGAGAGCGTGTCGCTAAAGGCGAGGCTCCGACTCGGGCCGAAAGAGAAGCGATTTCGAAATGGTCTGAAGACAATCTTCAAGCCCGTTGCCTCATGTTGTCCACCATGTCTCCGGATATACAAAGGCAACATGAGTCTATGGATAACGCTTGGGAGATTTATGACCATCTCGAGCAATTGTACCGCACCAAAGAGCGTGTTCTAAGTTACAACACCTCTAAGGAGCTCTTTCATCTCAGAATGAAAGAAGGTACAAGTGTCCATGAGCACGGTCTCAAGTTTCTTGCTTTGAACGAGAAACTGACCTCCATGGAAATGCAACTGAGCGAAGAACTTGTTGTGGACTTGTTGCTAGCATCGCTTCCGCTATCATTCAATCCTTTTGTGCTAAATTTCAACATGAATCATCCTCATGCTACAGTAGCTGAGTTGATTAGTCAACTTGCAACTGCTGAAGACACGATCAAGAAGGATCGCAAAGTAATGATGGTCACTTCCTCTTCTAGGCCTTCTATAGGCAAAGGGAAGAAAGTTCCCAAGAAGAAGGGATCTCTTAAACCCGATGGAGGGGTTAAAAAGAGAAAGGCCAGGAAGAGTAAGGATCAGACAGAGGACGTTTGCCACCATTGTGGCAAGAAAGGGCATTGGAAGAGGAACTGCCAAGAGTACAAAGATACTCTAAAGAAAGGTGTGTTTATTGTTAAAGTAAATCTATCTATTGATTCTAATTCTTGGGTACTTGATACCGGCTATGGAGCTCATATCTGTAATGATGTATATATGCCAAATCAGGTTCGGCAACTTGAAGAAGGAGAATGCGTCTTGAAGATTGGGAATGGATCAAGCGTTCAAGCTCAAGCCATCGGGACGTGTAGATCAGATTTAGGTGTCCTTACTTTAGTTTTGAACAAAGTCCTTTATGTACCTTCTATTATTCGTAATATAATTTCCATTCCAATACTAGATTGTGAAGGATATGAGACTTTCTCCAGAAATGGAAACTGTTATCTTAAGAAGAATAAAACTTCTGTTTTGCTTGGTACATTATCTAATGGACTTTATACAACTAAAGACACCAATATTCTAAATATGCAACAGTTAAACAAACGCAAAAGAGATGACAAGATCTCGGCTTCTTTATGGCACGCATGTTTAGGCCACGTTTCTAAAGATATGATTGCTAAGTTAACCAATTTAGGATCATTCTATGATAATGAACTTAAGGGATTAACTCATTGTGAATCATGTCTTAAAGGAAAGATGGCCAAAACTCTCTTTAATGGTAAAGTGGAACGTGCCACTAAAATGTTGGATTTAATCCATACTGATGTCTGTGGACCACTTAGTGTAAGTACGAGAAACAATCATCAGTATTTCATAACCTTCATAGACGACTTTAGTCGTTTTGCTTATGTGTACTTAATGAAGTATAAATTCGAAGCCTTTGAGAAATTCTTGGAATTTCAAAAGGAGGTTGAGAACCAAACTGGTCACAAGATTAAGACACTTCGATCTGATCGAGGTGGCGAGTATCTAAGTGACAAATTCATTAGTCATCTCAGAGATAATGGAATTATCTCTCATTGGACTCCTCCGGGAACTCCTCAATTAAATGGACTTTCGGAGAGAAGGAACAGAACCTTACTTGATATGGTTCGTTCCATGATGAGCTTTACTGAAATGCCACATTCATTCTGGGGTTATGCCTTAGAATCAGCAGTCAAGATTCCGAATCTTGTTCCCTCCAAATCTGTACCCAAAACCCCATTTGAGACGTGGTTTGGCAAAATCCCTAATTATTCTTACTTAAGAAATTGGGGTTGTCCTGCTTACGTGAAGAGGACAGTGGGAGATAAGCTTGAAGCTAGATCAAGCTTATGTAACTTCGTAGGATATCCTAAAGTATCAATAGGATATTATTTCTACGATCCTCTTGAACAAAAGGTCTTTGTGTCAAGAAATGCTACTTTTCTTGAGGACTCGTTCCTTAAAGAAAAGAAAGGCAAGATCGCAGAACTCGAAGAGGTCCGAGACCAAGGTCCCACGCCAAGTTCGGAGAATAACGTCCCTCAGACAATCGTAGAGATTGATACACGTGAAAATCCTCCTCAAATAAGATGTTCTGAATGCATTCCTAGACAACCAGAGAGATGGTATGGTTTTCTCCACCAAACATCTCAAATGGATAATGATCCATTAACTTATGAGGAGGCACTGTTAGATTTGGACTCTCAACAATGGAAAGAAGCAATGAAATCCGAAATGGATTCCATGTACTCTAACCAAGTTTAGACCTTGGTTGATCCACCTGATGGAATCAGGCCTATACGGTGTAAATGGATATATAAGAGCAAGCTTGGAGTAGATGGAAGCGTGGCAGCCTTTAAAGTAAGATTAGTTGCTAAAGGTTTCACTCAAAGACCAGGTGTAGACTTTGATGAAACCTTCTCCCAGGTTGCAATGCAAAAATCCATTCGGATCTTGCTTGCCATTGCAGCATATTATGACTATGAGATATGGTAAATGGATGTGAAAACTGCCTTTCTCAATGGAGACATTGACAAAGACATTTAAATGGAGCAACCTATGCGTTTCACATTCAGTGGGAGCGAACAAAAGATTTGTAAGCTCCAAAGATCAATCTACGGATTGAAACAAGCTTCTAGGAATTAGAACATTCGATTTGATGAAGCGGTCAAATCGTTTGGCTTTATTCAAAATCCGAATGAGTCCTACGTGTACAAGAAAGAATTGAAAACCTCGGTTCAATTTCTGATACTTTATATAGATGACATCCTCCTCATTGGGAATGCGAAGGATGACATCAAAGTAACAAAGTCTTGTTTATCGAACCAATTTGAGATGAAGGATCTTGGTGATGCATCCTACATTCTCGGGGACAAAGATCTATCGGGATAGACCTAGGAGATTATTAGGATTATCACAATCGGTTTACATAGATAAAATACTAAAGAGGTTTAGTATGAAAGATTCCAAACGTGGAAAACTTCCAATGGGCCCGGGAACAGTTCTTTCGAAGAATCTGTGTCCCAAGCCTGAACTTGAAAAGTCCAGGATGTCCAAAATTCCTTATGTATTAGCTATAGAAAGCATAATGTATGCGATGCTATGTACTCGACCGGATGTGGCTTATGCACTTAGCGTGACTAGCCGATTCCAATCTGACCCTGGTGGAGGTCACTGGACTGCTGTAAATAACATCCTTAAGTACTTGCGAAGAACAAAGGATTTATTCTTGGTTTACGAGGCCAGCAAGATCTTGTCATTAGAGGATACTGTGATGCAAGCTTTGCATCAGACATGGATGACTTTAAATCCATGTCAGGATACATATTCTGCCTGAACGGTGGAGCAGTGAGTTGGAAAAGTTCCAAGCAAGCGACCACTGCAGATTCGACCACTGAGGCCGAATACTTAGCTGCAAACGACGCAGCTAAGAAAGGTGTTTGGGTAAGAAACTTCATCCACGAGCTGGGCGTAGCTCCTAGCATTAAAGACCCTGTTACAGTGTTTTGTGACAACACCGGGGCGGTTGCTCAAGCAGGAGAACTAAGATCTCACCAAAGGACCAAGCTCATTTTGAGGAAGTATCACTTGATCTGTGATATCATCAAGAGAGGAGATGTGCAAATTTAAAGGGTCACATCGACAGAGAACATGGCAGATCCACTTACTAAAGCCCTTAGTCAACAGGCTTTCGAAGGACATCTTCAGAAGATGGGTCTTAGATTAGCACCTAAGTGGCTTTGACGGGCAAGTGGGAGATTGTTAGGAATAGTGCCCTTAAAGCAGATGTTTGCTTTACTATTTTCTTGTAAAATCACAAACAGTCTTTGAATAATAAACGAGTTCATAGGCAATCACTTCTTTATGTGCTTATTTCTGTCTGTTTGGGTTGACTGTGTTTTGCATGTATTGAACTCCCCTAATCCGATGAGGCCGTTAAGAACTTTGTCGTTATGGGAACGACACATGAAACAAGTTCTTAACTTCATAGGCGAGGATTAGAAGCTTCTCCAAGTCGATGAGTCCGACAGATAGTGGGAGTGTCGATCTTGACTCTGTTGAGACTTGCTTGTGTGATTATGTCCTTTTGAAGGATCACTCAGTTTCATGGAGTGATAAGTGCATACATTGATGCGTTCATAATACATAAGGATGATTGTTACAAGAACTTCATCACTGAGATGTCCCGCGTGAGAACATTCTGAAATGGGAAAGAAAGTTTCTTGAAACTTCCAGATTAGGAAATATCTCACAGGTCAATCACGTGATTCATTAATCCTTAGACTTGAGATTCTGTAATGTCTCATATGAGCTAACTCTATAATCTTTGATATAGACTCAAAAGGGTGTCTCCATATAGACACCTGAACCACGGCCTATGTTGGGATTACACAAGTGGCATATGTAGAATTAGTAGAATCGATAAAGGACCTACACTTGTTAAGAACAAGAATGATCTCTTACTGATTGAGTTGTTCGTAGTCCATTAAACATTAAACTCTTGGCCAAGGTGGATGAAAGATCAAGACATCTAGAAAATGGGGTTTTCTAGGATTGAGATCGAAATGGATATGAAACGAACTTAACTTTAAAGATCAAGAATATTTGGGCTCTGAGAATATTCTCATGCCTTAGTTCTTGATTGAGAGATAGAGTTGTAGGAGGATCGTATTTTACTGATTGTCATTGACTGAAAGGTTCTTCTATTCATTTCGTTATTTGGCTAGGGGGTCGCACACCCGTTGCTAGATTACGGTAGTGTGATCTGTGAAGTAATTAATTAATTAGGGAATTAATTAATTGTTGTCACTGCTAATCGAATAATGAACCTAAAGGGTCACACACATATGCCAGAACACGAGGGTTGTGGTAGGATGTTAATATGACTAACGAAGGATCAAAATAGTTGATCGAAATGGGCATTGCACGAGGCTGATGCCATGTGTCATGTACACGTGGCTTCACGCGTGTCCCATTTCGTGTGATTTATTTCACACGCGAATTCTTTTCTAGAATTAATTAATTAAATTGTAATTAACTAATTTTTGGCTTTTAATTAATTATTGAATTAATTGTTAAAACTATTCTCAAATAAACTGAACCGAATAAATAATTAATTGGGAATTAATTTATTTATTGAATATTGGCTTTTAACTTTAGGAAAGTTGAAAAGTCCAACTTCCTATTGTAGGAGAGAGAAGGTTATTCTTGCAAGACTTGGAGAACAAGTTGGGAACTCATTTTCTCTAATTAAATTAAATAATTAAATGGGTTAATTAGTGAGCAAGAAAACAACTCCCATAGGTTTGGGAAACCCTAGGAGTTCGAACCACCTAGTATAAGTACTAGGGGTGGTGCTTCTCTTATTCTTTAGACCAACACTCACGAAGTGTTAAGTTTTTTAGAAAAATTAAAAGAAAAGTTTTCAAAGCAAAAATTATCCTAGCCATTAACACAAGCTATAGAACTAGCATTCTCACTTGCTGGATCGTGTTCTAGGACTAGTGTGGATACGCTTTGGAGGCCTTCTACTTTGGAGTCTAAATCGAAGGACCGTTTGAGGGACTTTCCGCTTGAAGGGTGTTCGTTAGGCGCTAACGACATCACAAGAAAGCTTCAATTAAAGTGAGTTTCTTGTTATTCCCAACGTTACAGTACGAAAATTGCAAGACAACGATTAAACTTTTGGAAAAATTTTAAACTTCCGCTACGCACTCTTTCGTGTTTTCCAACAAGTTTTGCCCAAAGTTCTTCCGCACCCCCAAACAATTGTTTAAGTTGTATATACTTTACATGCCCAAAATTCTAGTAACTTGTTACTTTAAATCATTTGACATATAAGGTGTAAACAACACATGTAATTTGTTGAAATTTAATTTGAGGTCAAACGTGTGACACCCTAAGCGGAGGGCACCACATCCCCCACACCGAGAGTCCGGTCCACCCATGAAATGGGAGTCCATACATGAACCAAGCTCTCGGCGAACGGAGACAGAATAAAAATCAACCTGTTAGGCGGGATTAGACCCTGTACCACCAATTCAACAAAACAAAGTATGCGGAAGCAATGTAATCATTCAGGCACATTCTATATAACAACATGAAGGTAAGTACGGGTTCAACTAATCAGGTAAACCTGTCCTAACCTGTCCCGAATTCAATACAATATAATTACATGCAAACGGGTTCAACTAGGGCCCTAGAATCCTGTCCCGAGTTAAAGAAAGCAGTAAAGATACACTATGGCCTACAAGGCCCAATTTAATACAGGAATGGAGGTACAATACGATGCAATGCCAGTAGGACTAAGACTTGAACAAAGACTTCAAAAGACTCCCGCCTAACGACTATGAAACCTGCAAGACAAATACTAAAAAGAACGAGAGGGAGGGGTCAGTCAACTGACTGAGTGAAGGGGGGTACACACGTATATATATATAATCAGGCAATCCGGCAGGCATAATTCCACTATACGTTTTAGTATTGAATAAACAGGAGACAGGAATCAGGAGTAAATCAATACGTATGGGCGGAATTATGTCAGGGCATGCAAGTCAAGTAAACGAGATATAATATGCATGTGTCGATATCCGTACGCCTCTGTTGATGCCCGCTTTACCTTTACGATCCACGAGCTCAGATGCTGAACAGGGACTGAGACATACCAGAGGTTACGGATATCTATGCTTAACATTTTAGGGGGACCCGCGAGAACTGGTATTTAATCCATCCTGGACTCCACTTTCCATTTATTAACATGACAGGAACAATAAACAGTCAGGCGGGTAGGAATCAGGATTTTAAAATTATCAATGCAAGAAAACAGGTACAATTTAACCTCCTTCGCCGGTGATGGTTCGGGTAGCTAGCCCTAGCCATCCAGTAACAGTGGTAAGGCGGGTTCATGACTCCCCCAAACCGGAATCCCATCTTCTGCCAAACCTCCTGGCAGATGTCGGGGTTGGTACAACAGGATGGGACTTGTGCAAGAGTTCACCGTCGGCCCGATGCCTCCCCGGTTCCCTCAATACACAAGCCCCTGGGCCCCAGGAACAGGTACAAGATCCACACTGGCTAGCCCAGCACTAGGAAAGTCGGGGGCAATCAGGAATATCTCGCAAAATAGGCCAGGATTAACACTATGCAGTTTATAAATCATTTCTGGTACATAGCCGGTATAAAAGATATGGTTAACTTTAATATGAGAACCATTTGGCATACTTTTAATTCATGCAAGGTTATAGGTCGTTTATAAAGAAAACCCTCACCCCCAAGTGCAAGAAAGACCAAGAGAAGGACCACGAAACCGGAAAGTCTCCACCGAGAAGATCACTGTGCAAGAAGGACAATGACAATACTCATGAGACAAGACTCAAAATGGAACCAAGTAGGATGCACGACAATGTTCATGAAGTGGTGCATCATGTCATGGCATGATTCAATATGCATTAATTCATAAATATGTCATGAAATGGTGTGATCGTGTTCATGAGCACAAGTAATGTCATTTAGACACATCAATGATTTAATCACTCAATTAGGCATGTATACGATGCATGTAAGTCAAATAAGAGGTCGAGGAGGTGAAAGGAAAGCGATAAAACGGGTTTTGGCAAAGTTTGGCAAAAGCTAACAGTTTTCGAAAATGCGCAAGTGGAAGGAAAACTAGAATATCTCGAGTTCTAGAAGTAGGAATTGAGTTTTGTTTGTTGGAAATGAAACTAGACACATAGACCTTTAAAATGTTATGTGGTTCAAAGCGAGGTGAAAATGGCGTAGACCCGAAGTTGGGCGAAAGCAGATCGTCGATAAAGTGGCGACACCAAAAAGAATTGACTATATCTCACAAATTAGAAAGGATAATGAGGTGATTCCAATTGGAGGTTTTTTTAGACTTCAAAAGGTTTCCAACGGCTTAAAATTCAGGTCAAACGGAGTTTGGATGAGGGAGTACCTGGCCGGGGAAAATACAAGTCAAAATCTACTCGGCCGGGGAAAAAGAGTGCAGAAACTCTCTTGCAATAAAGTACCCGCCCGGGTAATTTTGTGTACAAAATCTACCCGCCCGGGTAGACATTCTGGACAGCCAAAACATAGAAGAAATATGGGTATACGAGGGAGGAACCAGTTTTTGCAAATCCACCTCCAAACTCAACCAAATGCAAGGAAAATCAAAGCACAAATTCATTTAAACATGCTCTATTACATATCTTAAATTCAAGGCAAGAAAACAAGGATTAAACAAGTTGCCATTAAAGCATAATCAAGCTCCATTAATGGAGGTTTGAGCTACAATCAATCAATGATCATAATTTCAACAATTAAACGATAAGGGAGCTTAAGAGAACAACCTATATCAGTCTTGGAACATAATATTCAAGTATGAGAGCAAGGGAGCAAATTTTGACATATTATCACTATTTATCATCTTCTCCAAAGGCAAGAAAATAAGCAAGGGAAAAGAGATTCAATCGGGAGAAAATGAAGCACATGAGGAGTGGAGTTCAAATCTTACCTTGGATCGTTGATTGGACGAGAAATGGAGACGAGGCTTGAGCTCAAAGTTGAAGACGGAGAAACCCTTCTTTTTCTCTTCCTTTTCTTTCTTGTTCCAACGTGCAAATAAAATGAGGGAGAGAGAGGCTGATATTTTCAGCCTCTTAAGGGCTGAAACGGGTCGGATAAATGGGTCGGGTCATATCAAATGGCTTTAGAAAATTATAAGGTTAATTTCATCGAATCCGAATCACCGAAATGAACTCAATGGTAAGGTTAGAATTCGAATTCGAATTCCCGAGTTCAAGGTAGCCACGATGGCTCAAACACCCTAATTAAAATTAGGTTCTTAATGAGCAATTGTTGGACAATTGAGTCCAAGTACATTTAATAAATTCTAAGGCGCACTTAATAAAATTACACGTTGACACGTTAGCATGTGACGTCACATAAATCATATAATTACCAAATTAAACTCTCACATGACCTCGTACCTGGCTTGCTGGAAAACGGGATGTCACAAAACGCCTTGTGAAATGCCTCAACCACACTGTGAATGCACTTCATCCCATCCATGGTAGCTTTAGCTCCCAATATTATGTTGTTCGTAGAAAGCAAGTATGAGATGTGAGGGTCTCTCTGACATACCATAATTAGCTTCCAGTGTTCTGCTGAAATGACCTCCTCTATCAAATACGTAAGTTGTTCCATGCAGAGTACAAATAAATAAGGCAAGAGTGATTGCCTTTTCTAATGCCACACATCCATACAGTCTCTTTCGGTTCACCATTCCATAAAACCTTTGATTGTATCCCCTTCATTCTGCTCATACTGATATTGATGATTTTTATCGGTAATTTGAAGAAAGTTATAGTTCTCTTTAGAAAATTTCACCGGACATTGTTGTACGTCTTTTCAAGATTCAATTTAAGCACTATACCCTTTTTTTTGTCTTTGGAGTGATGTAGCAATCTTAACACTCCTTGAAGTATCAAGATATTGTAATGAGTGTCGGCCGGGAATAAAGCTATTCTGGTTTGGGCTCACAATTTATTTAATATACGGATCCAACGAAGTATAATCATCTTGGTGATCATTTTGAGCAATATGTTAGCTACTTTGATTTGGGCTCACAATTTATTTTATATACTGTTTAAATAAAGTATAATCATCTTGGTGATCATTTAGAGCAATTCGTTACACAACGTAATAAACTGAATCTCTTTTGTTTTTCTGGAAAATTAACTTTCGAAATCAAACAAATAAACATTTGATAAGCTTTCGTGGGAATTGGTTCTCTCTCCATACAATCATTGATGAATTTCACCACTATGACTCCTAATATGTCCTAATAGGTTTGAAAAAAGTAGGCTTGGAAACTATCTACTTCCAGCGCTTTGTACGGGTGCATGCTCTTCACTACCCTAAAGATTTTCTCATTTGAGTTCGTTCTTGCTAAGTTATTTTTTCACTGCCACAGAGTTTGCTGGTGCAAGCTAATATCAAGACTCATCACCTCTTCGATAGTATCTCCACTAAATAGTAAGTAGTACTCTCAAGTGTGTTGCTTTAGTTGATCCTTATTTGTTACCCATTCATCGCCTATTATGAGAGCATTTATCTAGTTCCTCTTTCTTCTCGTTATGGTTGAGAGATGAAAGGAACATTTCTGTTTATCCCTTAATTGGAGCCAATTAATTCTTAACACTTAAAACTAAATAATATCTTCTTGTTGCAGTAGTTTGTTATATTCTGTCATCAATTCTTTATTCAATCTTTCAAATATTTACCTTGTGTCATATATAATGCTCTAGAATTTTTTTGTAATTTTTTTTTTTTGGTTATTTTTTCCGCTTTTCGAGCACACTGAAGATTGTTGAATGACCATTGTTCTTGAGCAATGATCCCAAGTAAAAATATCCTTCAAGTTTTGATTCGACCAATAAGTCATGTATTGCTGCTTTGGAGGATGTTGATCTAAATTGATAATTGATAGATCAATCTCATTCAAATTAAATTCAAAAGTTCTCCATATTGTTTCTTTAGTTAAAACCCAATCTAGCATCTTCATATTGTTTAATCTAATTTTCGAAATTTTGTTTACCATTGTATGTGATATTAATTTTCACTTTGTCCTATCCTTTATAAATATATTTGTAAAGATATTTCACTATTGTCACTCTGAGAAAAATCCCGACGTTAATGTGAGAATTATAACTTAATAACAGATACGGATTATAAGGTACCACACATTGGTTATAAAGTTGTGTATTGCGAACTTGGACCATCACTCTGTTTCTTCTCTTTCTGCATACTGGATATCCATCTTTACTTTATATTGTGTTTTCATAATATGAACATAAGTAATGATATTTACATTCTCCATCCACCATACCAAATTTATTTAAGTTCTTTCATCCACATGATTCTTGCACCATGTGTTTCATAACTGAGTCATAAAGTTGGGGATTCTTTTCTTAGTCAAAAAATTCGACACAGATAAATTGATCAAGTTGATCGTGTATTGTAATTTTATATTTTGATCCCAAAATTATAACAATATGAGCATGTGGCATAAACCCCCTTTCTAGAAATCTCCTTATTTAATAATTTATATTTTTTTAAATCCTATAAATTTTCCCCAAAAACTCGTGATGTCTTTTAAATCATGAACAATAAATGATTCAATTTGATCACCAAGTAAACATAACAAAATTAATAAACACTTGCATTCTTTTTCATGTGAAAGAACATCATTTGCAGACGAAAAATTTGATAATCTAGTGATATCATTATTGAATTAAATAAAAAAATATTATTTGGATTGTTCTTTCTTTTAACTAATTATTCTTTATCTCTTTTTTATTATCTCTTTGTCATTTGATCTTGGATTCTATTTTTTATTTATATTTTTCTAATGAACATTATTTAAGATTTATATTAAATATTATTTATTTTATGTATGTAGTAGAAATGTTTAATTGAACATTATAAAAATAATTTATAAAATTAGATTGTATCTTATATTTACATACACATATATTAAATTTCCTTACAACTCTTAATTTAAAGTAACTTTGGTGTGATAACCTGCAATTCTAAATTGTGGTATATTAAGTCATAAAAAATCAAAAATCCTATTCGTACTTTTTAATATATATAGATTATGTTAATCATCCTATCCAAATAATATTTACGCATTTAATTTATATTTTATTATATAAACCAAAGAAAGATAATATGGTTAATTAGATTTAGATAATTATAATTATATTAGTATTAGTTAATTAAAAATTAATATTCATTAGTTCATCAAAAAAATATTTTAGGTAAATCATTCAATTATATTATTTTATTAATTAGATAAGTTCATAAAATTATAATATGATTATAATTGAAGAAATTTTATAACCTTAGGTAATTAGAATTACGGACTTATATAATTAGAATTACATTATGATTGATTTATTGAAAATTGTCTTATGTAACTCATTCAATTTAAATTATAATTTATTTTACATAATTACCAAATTTTATTAAAATTATAAAGTGAATCAATTTTTTGTTTTTCAATTTGTTAGATATATTTTACTATAACATTTTAAATTATAGGCCTTAAAATTTAAAAATGAACTACTTATATTATAAAATTTGAATACAATTAAATAATATATTAATATTAAAAAATTCTTGTTGAACTATGTATCTTTCTTTTTTTTTTGGTAAATTGAAGAAGTTTTAATTCTATAAAGAGTCCTATTATAAATTAATAAGTATTTTTTAAATATAGTTAAATAGATAATTTATAATATGTATTTTACATAATTATCCTTAACTAATAATTATTCATATAATTATTATGAGGTTTGATGGGACCCAAAATCACACTCGGATCAACGCCATCCACGTGTCATCATCCACGGACCTAGAGCTTGGACGCTCGCATTATCGGGCTCGCGGAACAACCCAACCCATTCACTTGTTAACTAATCCAGGCCCATGCTTCTCGGTCCACTATTCGAGCGGGGAGTTAAGGCTGTCAAACCCAACGCTCGTGCTACGGTCCCTCAAAGCCACCCTTCCCAGGGAAAACACTTCACGAGGGCTCCTCCCTCTCTTACACTCGAATATTTGGCGCTCGTGGGTCATCTGCCAGAGGAAACCCTCTCGTGTGCCCCTTCGAGCGTCACCCTCGCTCGGGTAAGATCTACCCCAAGAGAGGCCTCCGTACGCCTGCATGATAGACCTTGAGTCTCCCAGCGCACGACTCTCGTCAACAACCTCTGACACAGTGGCAGTGCGCATCTCGTACCTGACACACTGCCCACTTTCAGAGCCATCACTTTCGTACCGTCACAGATTACCACGTGTTAGGGTAACACAGGTTTGGGACCACTTGGTCAAAATACCCAAAGCACCCTCACCCCTAACATATAAATAGGAAGAAACCCATGCTTTCTTCCTTAAGTCATCTTCTCCACAATACACTGCACACTAAAAACTGGGCACACTTTCCTCCATCTTCTCCATCTTCCCAAGCTCTGCGTTACACTCACCTCAGCTGCATCCTTATTGCGCTCGTACTCTTGGTGTTATCCTAGCTGGAAGAACCCACGCTCAAAAGGAAACCCAGTTCCTGAGGCTCAAACGCCTGTGATGGTCTTCCCTTTCCTAAATAAATCTTAAAGTGTTTGGTGTTAAAGCAACCTTCTAAGTTCCTGCACTATCATTTTTGGCGCCGTCTGTGGGAAACCATCATCTGCATCTTCATCTTCTTCAGATTCTTCCTCTTTGAGCTAGTGAACAGTAACACCAGCAGCTCCCATCATGGCGACAGCTACCAGATCTGGGATTTTGGATAATAGGGGTGCTCTGCCGCCTGTTAATGAAGAAAAAATGGAGAACAACTCCCCTGCCGGGGGTGCGATCCCACCAGTCGTTGGGAGTGGAGCGGGGGATAAAGAAACTGCCGTTGGAACTCTCCCCGCCGGAGGAAATGCTGATGGGGGGATTAGCTCTGGTTCTTCCACCAGCAACTCTCCTTCCCACCGCCACTGCTGCCAATCCCGCTGTCTATCTCATGGCTATGCCACCGCCGGGGTATGGTTACATACAGCCTGGGATGATGCCCAGCATGGTGCCCATGATCCAACCGTACCAAGTGCGCTCTCTACAACTTCCGGTTTCCATTCCTGCTGAAATACAAGGAGTGTAAATTCCTCAAATGACCCGACAACAACTTCAGGCGCTCTACGCTCAGTGCGAGATGCAGGCTGCTCAGAACGCCTGGAATCACTTCCATTCTACCTACTTCTCCATGAGCGTAGGAGCTCAGATGGCTCCCCCAATAGGGGGGCTCCAGTTTCATCCACTGAATGCGGCCCAAAATGTGTTAAGGGCCCAACCACCTCCGTCACCGCCAGCTCAGGATAATGAGGCCCCGCCGAGGGTTCGACAGGCGCAGCAGCCTGTCGAAAAGGAAAGAGCCCCTCAGAATGAGGGAGCTGAGAATGAGGAGGTCCAGTCGAGGGCCACTGGGAGGGCAAGCCGCAGAGGTGTCGGCGACCCTCAACTTGCCGCTGTATAAGATCAACTCAACGGACTCCAGAATATCGTGGAAAAGCTCTCTCGAGTGCGGTCTCAAATCCCCCATGCTGGGGATGAGAGGTCCAAGGCCAGAGACGCTCGCAATCCACGCAACCAACTCCCTCGCCGGCGGAGAGAGGAGGACTACGAGGAACACGATTTCGAGGGTGGAACTACAGGCCCTTGACAGGCGGTTCGCCCCTCATCGACGAAGTCTTGATGACCGGCTCGGGGAAAGGTAAAATCCCCACGTCCGCCAACCAGTACGATGGAATAACCGATCCGGCCGAGCACCTGGATCACTTTGTGCACTTGATGCACTTGTACGAGCATCCCAACCATTATTGGGCCAAGGTTTTTGTCACCTCACTCATTGGGATGGCTCAGGAATGGTACAAGAAACTCCCCCCTTGCTCAATTCGAGGGTATAACGATTTGACCGAAGCTTTCTTGAGCCACTTCAACTCTTTGAAGACACCAGCTCCTGCCGCCACGGCCCTTTACAGCCTTGTGCAAGGACCGAACGAGACTCTTAGGTTCTTCATGGGAAGATTCAACAAAGAGGTCTTATTGATGGAAAGACCCTCGATGGATTTCGTGAGTCACAAACTGTTTGGAGCCATCAACTCAAAGAACTATGTCAGCTAGGAATTTGCTGAGGAAGTGGCCAAAAAGAAGCCCCGCTCCTTGACAGAATTGAGAGACATTGCGGATTCCTACTTCACCCTCGAAGATATGTACATTGCGAGGGCCCAGAAGTTTGCCAGTGCCCCACGGGCTGATAGGATTCAACAGGACAAGGGGGAAGCCCAGAAGAACTGCCGCCGTAGTTCCCCTCCCGCTCGAAGGAACTGTCCTCCTCCCCGCAGGTTCAAGCGCATCCCTCTTAATAGGTCCATTGCTGAGGTTTATTCCATGGTTGACAAAAAACTGTTCAAGAGACCGTCCAAGATGAGGGAAACCGAGGCTCAAAAGCGCTCGGGAAAATACTGTGCCTTCCACAAACAGAAAGGGCACGACAGAAATGAATGCCGCCAGCTTGAGAGTGAGATTCAGAGGCTTATCGCTAGGGGACATCTCAAGGAGTTCGTGAAAATATTGGAGAGATATGATGAGTACTGTGCTGAGTGAGCGAGGGCCAGGGGAAGAAGCCATTCACGCTCAAGGAGCCCCCGTCGCCATCACGTTGGGACAAGCGACCGCGGCACGGAGAAGGCCACCGAAGTGGAGAACCAACGCTTTGCGGTCATTCATATGATCGCTGGAGGACCCTCGGGAGGAGATTCCAACGCGTCCCGGTGCCGCCATATCCGAAGCTATGATCAGAGGCCTTCCCAGCCTAAGCCTGTGCTTTCCATCAATAACACTTCACGCTCGAACGAGGATGACGTTGTAGGGTTCACAGAGAAAGACCTAGAGCACATTGTAACACCCCATGGGGTCGGTGAAACCTCTGACTACCCCATGATGGTTAGTTTAGACGTTCACAACCACGTTGTAAAGAGGGTATTAATTGATAGTGGAAGCTCTGTGAATGTTCTCCCGTACTCAACATTTCAAAAGATGAATATAACAAACATTCCCCTCGAACCCCCCAGAATAGCCCTCGTCGGCTTTGAGGGTTCTGAGATTGTCCCTCGCGGGCAGATTTGCTTGGCCACCACTTTTGGTCGCGCCCCACAGCGAAAGACTTTGAGCGTTCTTTATGCAGTAGTCGAAGTGGATCTCCCATACAACATCATCATTGGACGCCCGGCGCTCGTTGACTTTAAAGCAGTAATTTCAACATACCATCAGAAAGTTAAATTTCCCACTCCTGAGGGGACGAGCGAGGTTCTGTGCAACGTTAAAGAGGCTTGGGAATGCCACATCCTTTCCCTTCGAAGCCACAAGCCCAAACAAACTATTCAAGCAGGCTCCAACAAGAAGTCAGTCGACTTCCCCAAATTGGATGAGGATGGCCCCGAGCGTAAAAGGGCCAAACTTTACAAAAATAAGAACAAAAAGAAGACTTCGAGCGAGGCCCAGCCTGCGGAGGACGGCCCACCTAGGGCTGTCGAAGGATCCTCCTCCGAAGACGAGGGTACCGGGCCCTCGGAAGCGAATAACGGTAAGCTTACTAGGAAGAAACGGGCACTCGAGGCCCCTCGGCCCGAAATTCACATTAAGCCCATTGAGAAGTTCTTGACCATTGAATTGGAACTCGGGAATCCAGATAGGACAACCCTGATTGGCTCAAACCTCGACAGTCCCTCTCAGATCATGATGATCGATTTTCTCTGAGAAAACCTAGACGTATTCACCTGGAAGGCTTCCGATCTCACTGGAATAGATCCGAGCGTCATCGTCCACAGGCTCAACGTGGATCCAGCCTTCAAACCCATCAAACAGAAGAAGAGGGACGTCCATGGGTTCCGAAGGCAAGTCATCGAAGAGGAAGTCAATAAACTCCTCGAGGCTCAATACATTGAGGAGATCTTATACCCGAAATGGCTCTGTAACGTTGTTCTTGTACCCAAGAGCACTAATAAATGGCGCATGTGCAATGACTTCACAGACCTCAACAAGGCATGCCCAAAGGATCCGTACCCTCTGCCGAGGATCGACCAATTAGTAGACTCGACTGCTGGATGTGAGCTTATGAGTATGATGGATGCCTTTCAAGGGTATTATCAGATCTTCATGGCATCCGAGGATCGCCCGAAAACCTCGTTCGTGGTCCATGTAGGCGTTTATTGTTTCAAGGTTATGCCGTTTGGACTCAAGAACGCAGGGGCAACCTATCAACGCCTCATCAACAGAATGTTCGAGCACGAAATTGGAAAGTCCATGGAGGTATATGTGGATGACATGATTGTCAAGAGCGAGTGCCAGCATTCCCATCTGAAGGATCTCAGACGGGCATTCGACATCCTTCGTCATTGTGGTATGAAATTGAACCCTTCCAAGTGCATATTTGGCGTTCGCGGGGGGGGGGGGGGGGGCAAGTTCTTGGGTTACATGGTCAGCCAGCGAGGCATAGAGGCCAATCCGGAGAAGATTAAAGCGATCCTAGATATTCCCTCCCCTCGAAATGTGAGAGAGGTCCAGGTGCTAGTGGGAAAGATCATTTCGTTAAACAGATTCAATTCCCGCTCGGCAGACAGGAACTTACCTTTCTTCAAAATCTTGCGCAACGCTCGTAACTTCACTTGGAGCGAGGAATGTGTGAAAGCCTTGCATGACATGAAGGCTTATCTCTCTAGTGCCCCACTGCTGACCAAGTCCAACCCAGGGGAAAACCTGTTCATTTACCTTTCCGTCTCCTCAGAAGCCACGAGCACAGTCCTCGTAGCTGTTCACGAGCGAAAGCATCTGTCGGTGTATTACTTAAGCAAGACCTTGCGGGGGGCGGAGAAAAGATATATGGAGATAGAGAAATTTGCCTTTGCGCTCGTTAATGCCTCCCGGAGTTTAAGATCATATTTCCAAGCTCACTCCATCACAATGCTTACAGACCAACCCCTCAAATAGTTGCTTGCGAAACCGGACGTCTCAGGGAGATTAATCAAATGGTCCATTGAACTCAGCCAATTAGACATCACTTTCGAGCCTCGCACAGCGATATAGGCTCAGGCAGTGGCAGACCTATTAGTGGAGTGCTTCAACCTGGATACTGTGCCCTCGGTGGAAGAGGGGCTATGGCTTTTCCTCACAGATGGCTCCTCAACCTCACAAGGGAGGGGAGCCGGGTGACCCTCAGAGACCCTCAAGGCGTTGAGGTAGATTATGCAATCAAACTAGCATTCCAGGTCACCAACAATGAGGCAGAGTATGAGGCTCTAATACAAGGGCTCAAGATAATCCTTCAGAATGGCGCCGCTCGGGTCACTGCATATGTTGACTCCCAGCTGATTGCAAGTCAAATTGATGGCACTTATGAGGCTCGAGAAGCCATTATGGTGCAATACCTGCCGAGTGCTAAGGAAGCGATCTCCAAATTCAAATAGTTCCATCTGTTGCAGATCCCAAGAGCGAAAAACGAGCGTGCGGATGCTCTTTCCAAGTTTGCATCCACTCTGGAAGATTCCTGCGAGCGTTCAGTTACATTCCTCAGGATGGAGAAGCCACTGATTCGCGAGACGGGACCCTCGGGTGAGGTGAGCATGATCGATCCCTCCGAGCCTTGTTGACTCGATGATATCATTAGGTTTCTGAGGGATGGAACCTGCCCGAGCGATAAAGTGGAAGCACGGAAGGTTAGGAGTAAGGCCCCTCACTTCTCTCTTGACAACGATGGTCGATTGTTCAAGTGGTCTTTTGAGGGTCCACCATTAAGGTGCCTAAGACCCTCACAAGCCAAGGAAGTGTTAGAACATGTGCACAACGAAAGTTGTGGGAATCACTTGGACGGTCGAATTCTGGCTAAGAAAGTATTAAGGAGTGGGTTTTACTGGCCCTCGCTACTGCATGATGCCATCAGCTACTCTAAGAAATGCCTTAAGTGCGAGTTTCATTCCAACACCCCTCAACTGCCGGCAGCCTAAATGATCCCTATTGATGTCTCATGGCCCTTCGCCCAGTGGGGCATCGATATAGTGGGGCCCCTTCCAATGGCGGTCGGACAAAAGAAATTTGTAATCGTCGCTGTGGACTATTTCACCAAGTGGGCCGAAGCTGAAGCGGTTGCAAAGATAACGTTCAAAGTGGTGAGGGACTTCATTTGGAAGAACATCATCTGCAGATATGGCATCCCGAGGGTGCTCATCTCAGATAACGGTTCCCAATTCATCGCCGCTGACACACGAGATTGGTGCTACGAACTGGGGATTGAGCAACGCTTCACTTCCGTGGGCCACCCTCAGGCCAACGGTCAAGCTGAGGTGACCAACCGAACCATACTTCAGCATCTGAAAACAATGCTCGAAGGTAAGAAGGGGGAATGGGCAGAAGAACTTCAAGGAGCCCTCTGGGTGTACCGTACTACCCCACGAGCTGCAACTGGAGAAACCCCTTACTCCCTCGTGTATGGTTCCGAGGCTATGATACCTGCGGAAATTGCCCAAGAATCAGCACGCGTCGCCTATTTCGAGCTTACAACCAACGAGGCTAATCGGACGCTCGAGTTGGATTTGCTAGATGAGAGAAGAAACGCTGCTTGGGCTTGTATCCACAAGTACAAGGCGACGGTATCCCATCAGTATAGCAAACACGTCAAAGAAAGGACCTTCCAGCTAGGAGACTTGGTCCTAAAAAAAGTGAAGCCTCCAAACATGTGGGTAAGTTGGACCCCAATTGGGAGGGCCCCTTCAAAGTCATTCAGGTACGCGCGAACAATACCTACCTGCTAGAGACTTTGCAAGGCGAGCGTCTCCCTAGACTGTGGAATGCATGTAACCTTAGACGGTTCTATGTGTAAACGTCAACCTTTGTCGTTATTATTAATTGAAAGCATAACAATAAGCATTTTACCAATTATTATTTGTTATTTACTTGTTTTTTCCTTAATTTATGACTTGAGTATTCAATTGCGTCGAACGGCTTGATGACCACCCAATTTGTTTCAAATCAACGCTATCCGTTTGTCGAGAACCCTCCGAACCGAATAGTTTGACGCTCGAAAGCACGTAAACCCTAAGAATGAGCGTGTCAAAAAGGTCGGATGCTAAATGCTTAATTTGCACCAACTGGGCGCCGATCACCCCAGTTCGCGCACGTAAACCCCCAATGACCCTCATCCTCTTAGGTATGAGTACGCTCGTAAATAGCTAATGCTGGGCTAATCCTCTTACGGATACCTAAGTACAAAGCTAACATTACAGCCATGTTTGCTTTAATCCCATACTTAGCAAATCCTGCAGTTGATTTCTAAGTTCACTCAAGCTACTGGGACGCTCAAATTCGAAATGTGCATCACACGTTTAAGGCCAACGCTTAGCTAAATCCTTAGTGAATTTCTAAGTTCAAGTTCGAGCCTCATTATGAACATGGCCAGAGTACCCTCAAAGGAATGCCCTCGCGCCCATATATTCCTCTCACGAGTGTTCACATACTCCTGAGTCCAAATTTTGAGTCTAGATGCGGAATACGGCCAGGGTACCCTCGTAAGGAACACCCATGCGCCCATATATTCCCCTCACAAATGTTCGAGTATTTCTAAGTCCTAATCTTAAAATCTATGATGGAAGACAGCCAGGGTACCCTGAAAGGAAACACCCTCGTGCTCGTACATTACCATTACAAACATTCAAACATCAACAAAAACAAGAATAGATAAATAAAGTTCAGCATTAATATTGAAAGAAATCAAGCTTCATTGGCGGAAACTTTATCACAAGAAAAATAGACAGCAAGTTCGAGCACACCGCCAAAAGTACGGTGATCAAATACAGAAATTAAATGTTCTTAACAAGAGAGGAAGTAAACAGAGTAGAATTTTTGGGGGCACATGAGAAGCATCACTGGGCTTGGCTCTTAGGCTCTGGAGGGGTAGTTGAGAGGGGAACTGGGGCCAGCACATTGGCGTTAGAAGTTTGAGCATCGCCGGGATCCTCGCCATCTTGAGCATCGATGGTGATACCACCGTCTTCTATGCGAAGGGGCTCGGGGTTTATGGGGTTGGCGGCCATGAAGTCTCTCTGAAGCATCATCACCAGCTCATCGTACTCCGGCACTGTCAAGCTGTCTGATGGATCCCCAGTGCGGACAATTGGCTCCAAATTTTCATCTAAGTCCATGCACAGGCGCTCATCAGTCCGAGCGCTCTCAGGTGCCATTCCCAGTTTCACCATTTGGCCCACCGCCTTCCAGAAGAATCTCCAGGCGTTATCAAAATAGTGGAGGTTGGCCGCAAAAGCGAATGCTTTGGAGCGCACGAACTTCCTCACTGCCTCTCATGCTACCTTCGACTCCAAGCCAGCTACCTTCTCCTGCAAGTTGGCCAGCTCCGCCTTGGTCGCTTCATTCTGGCGGGTACTCTTGGCCAGTTGCCTTCCCAGTTCCCCATTAGCCACCCTCAGCTGGTCACGCTCTTCCTTGAGCTTTTTGTGACGATCATCCAAGACCAGGTATGTGTCGTCGGAATTCTTCAGGGACTCCCTCAACCTCTGTTGCTCAAGCTCAGATGCCGTAAATTGAGCGCAGACATTGTTGTAGTCCACTTGCAGTTGGCCGGGATCGGAGGTGCGCAGTAGCCTCTTGTACTTGGCTTTATGCTCGGAATACGCTTGCGCCCGCCCTTGCAAGTTCTTCAGCCTAGGGATCACCTCCTGAAGGGCCAAGAATTAAAGTTATTACCAATGTTAAGAAAAACTTAGAACTTTGTAAAGGAATTTGAAGTCTCACTATCAAGAGAGCGTGGCAGGCATCATCCGCAACCCGCGGAGCATCATGCTCATTCAATTTGTCATGATCGCCGGAGAATTGAAGCTTACTGACAATCCCCGCGACCAGGTTGCTGGTGGCTGCGTTCTTCCTCAAAAGGACTGGGCCATCCCTCCTTGGGCGTTTATAGCGAGTGTCCCCTTCGCATCCGATCTTCCAGAAGTCCTCATCTTCCGACAATGAGGTATTACCACCCTCGCCACGAGGGCCCACAACCACTTCTTTTCCCTTACCGATGATGGGGACGGAGTTAGGTAATCTCCTCCTCTTCCTCGATCGCTCCGCACGTAACTCATCGTGTATCTGGACCGCCGCCCCCGAGTGGTTGCGGGAGCTGCCGGAACTCAGTGCTATGGGTCCCTCGGGAGCAGCCGGCGGAGTAGCCTCGCGGGCGGCCCCGAGCATCAGGTCTTCGATGTGGCCTTCACCGCGGCCAGCATTCTCCCCACTCCGGTGAGTGCCCCTTCGGCCGTCAGCCCGTCCTGTACCGTGACGGGCACCTCTTCCCTTCGGAGCATTTGAGGGTTGGGGAGGCTATTGTTGTTGTTGTTGCTGCTGATTGGCGCCCACCTGGTGAGCGCGCATCATCTGAGCAATACTTTCTACGTCAATTCCTGCCATGAGTATGTCTACGCCTGCAAATTGGAAAATTAACGAGCATCAGCAAAATATTGAAGGAATATTTGTACAAGGCGAAGAATGAAATGTTAATGCTAGTATAAATGTTAGAGATGTTAGTTTCTAGAATCTAACCATCGCGGAACATGGTCCGAGCGGGAGGATTGAGGACCATCTCCAGAAGATAAACTAGTCCATAGCGGAACAATACTTCCTCATCCTTCATTAATTCTTTGGCTTTTATCCACTTCCTCTCGTTTTTCATCACGAGGGTCAAATTCTTCGCCCAACGCTCAAAGATCCTATTTTCAGATCTATTCCTAACCAAGGGCCCCCTCTCCGTGAACTATCCACCCTCGGTGAGCTCTAAAAATACCCCCGGGCGTCCCCACGAAGAAATATTTCTCCTTCCAATTCTCGCCGTATGAGGTCGAGGGCGAGTCAATCATCTTAAATCCAGATTTAGCTTGGGTGTAATAAAACCCATCTGTCGGAGACGAGCGCGGTGAACGGGCCACCTGGATTAGACTGTTGAAGTTATCTATCGAAGGCTCATGGCCCGTGACCCTCATCAGGATCACAAAAGTATTTATTAGGACTATGCCGTTTGGGAGAATTTGAGATGGGCTAAGGGCGAGGTAGTTACAAATATTGGCAACAGCGGGCGGAATGGGAAACCTTAAACCACCGACCAGCACGGAATCGAGATAAATTGTCATCATCCCTGGTGGCGGACGGTTGGCCCTCTCCCCCTCCACAGGTAGGCGAATGGGGAACACAGTCTCATCCCAATATACCTTGTCCCTCAAATCTTCTAGATCCCCGAGCGTCAGTATGCTCTCTATTTCATCTGGGGTCCTATCAGTTTGGTGAGGGTTATTTACCCTCACTTGCGTCAAAGGCTCCTTCCCCTGGTGGCGACGTTTGCGGGGGGCTCGCCCTCAGCCTGGCGCTTGGATGGTCCGACCTCGCCTTCAGGAGCCGCGATCGCCACATTTACCTGATGATCCTGTGGCCTTACAGCGCTGTTAAGCAAGGGGAATACCCTTTCCCCTTGCTGCTGCATCCTCAGGGACAAATCCATCTTCTCAAACAACTGGTCTACACCGCCTGGGTTATGCTCATTCATTCCTTAAACAGGCGCCCCCAGTTCCTCATCACCTGCTTCCTCTGGGGCCCTTGCCATAGGGATAGCTGTAGGAATTTCGTCGTAAGGGGAAGAACTCTCCACGGATATCTCATCAATCTCCCTCACCAAAGCATCTACCACATTGTCCGCCATTGTCGGTCTTGTTTCAGAAGATTCAGAGGGTCCTTGGCGAAGAAAGTGGTGGAGGGGAGGAAGGGTCTGGTGTGGAAAGTTGCAGGAAGAAATTTTTGTTAAAGATGCTCGAACACAACCTAAATCTAGGGTTAGTAGCAAAGTTTCCAGAAGGTTACCTAAAGTTGAAGAAGAGCTGGCCGGAAATTGCAGAGAATCGTAGAAAGACACAGAAAAGTCTTGCTGAAATTGTGCTTAGGAAGACTGAAGGCGTAAAAGATGCAAAAGCCTTCCGGATCTCTATTTGTAGAGGAAAATTGGCATTTAATTAGGGCTTGGGATTTGAAAATGCAATCATTTCCCGCTTTTGGTAACCGCCTCATGCCTCCCCACGTGCACGCGCCCACTCAGATTCCCACGCGCCCACGTCTCCACTCCGCATTAAATGCGGATGGGACTTCATTTATGGCTGTGTCAGGGGATGTCCATTACTGAAGACCAAAAGATTGACCCTCCAAAAGATTGACCCTCGAAAATTCTAAGTCAGGGCTTAGAGATCAAAATTCTACAGTACGCTCAAGCATAACTACAAAATTTGGATCAACGTCGTCCACGTGTCATCATCCACAGACCTAGAGATTGGACGCTCGCATTATCGGGCTCGCGAAACAACCCAACCCATTCACTTGTTAACTAATCCAGGCCCATGCGCCTCGTTGCACTATTCGAGAGTGGAGTTCAGGCTGTCGAACCCAATGCTCGTGCTACGGTCCCTCAAAGCTACCCTTCCCAGGGAAACACTTCACGAGGGCTCCTCCCTCTCTTACGCTAGAATATTTGGCGCTCGTGGGTCATCTGCCAGAGGAAACCCTCTCGTGCGCCCCTTCGAGAGTCACCCTCGCTCGGGTAAGATCTACCCCAAGAGAGGCCTCCGTACGCCTGCATGATAGACCTTGAGTCTCCCAGCGCACGACTCTCATCAACAACCTCTGACACAGTGGCAGTGCGCACCTCGTACCTGACACGCGGCCCACTTTCGTACCGTCACAGATTGCCACGTGTTAGGGCAACACAGGTTTGGGATGTCAAAATACCCAAAGCAACCTCACCCCTAACATATAAATAGGAAGAAACCCATGCTTTCTTCCTCAAGTCATCTTCTCCACAATACACTGCACACTAAAAACTGGGCACACTTTCCTCCATCGTCTCCATCTTCCCAAGCTCTGCGTTACACTCACCTCAGCTGCATCCTTATTGCGCTCGCACTCTTGGTGTTATCCTAGCTGGAAGAACCCACGCTCAAAAGGAAACCCAGTTCCTGAAGCTCAAAAGCCTGTGATGGTCTTCCCTTTCCTAAACAAATCTTAAAGTGGTTGGTGTTAAAGCAACCTTCTAAGTGCCTACACCATCAAGGTTATTTTAAGCGATTTATATTTTGTAAGAAACTTTCATGCGTTTATAAGATTATATATATATATATATACAATAATGCAATTCTCCATGGAAGGAAATCCAAATATTGAAAATAAAATTAAAATAAATGCAGATAATTTAAAATTAAAAGATTTTATCACTTTTAATTTAAATTGAATGCAAATTTTAGAAAAAAATAATTAATCATTTATAAATAAAAAAACTAGAAATAAGTTATTAATACTCAAACTCAATAATATCATTTAAGGAAAAATATGTCCCCAATAGAAAAATATTTCTCTTACTACCACATGGATATAATTTAAGTAAAAACGTGTACAAAATAACTAAAAATATTCATTGTAAATTAAAATTACAAAAAATAAAAATAAAAAACTCAAAAATAAATCAAGAAGTAATTAAATATATTTAATAAATGAATAATAACTAGTAAGTAATTATTAACTCAAAATAAATCCCTTAAAATAACCAAATTATAAATTGTAAAAATGAAATTAATAAAAAAATGATTAACAAAAATAATAATAAAATATTGTGACAACAAACAATCAACCAAAATAACAAAAAATTATAATAAACTTGACGAAACAAATATATATCATAATAAACAAAAACAATAATAGAATTTAATCAAAATGATAAAAAGAAAATTTAATAAAAAAATAATAACATGGAAGAAAATAATGAAAACAAAAGTTAAAATTAAACCATAATACTAAATCATAAACAAAAATAAAAAATACATATAAAATAAAAGGAAACACAATAAACACAAAATAAAATAAAAAATAATATTAGTACATGTACATATAAATGACAAATTATGTTTTTGGAAGAGAGAACGCCATTGTTTATGCAGAGAGATGACAAATTGAATTGAGGGTGGAGAGAATTATTTGTACGAAGAGAGAGTTGACAGAGAAAAAGAGGAAGACAATATAAAAAAATTATAGTATGAAAGAGAAAGTTAGGACCAAAAATCTATAAATAAGAGAAAAAGTAAGGGAAAAAATTTATATTACATAATATTTTAAATTAAAATATATTTTTTTAGATTTATGCATTCAAAATAAATTTTACCACAAACTAATATTTTAATTGTGGACAACTTCCAAAAATTAAGAAATTTATAAAATTACTGAATAAATAAAATAATTTAAGAATAATCAATCAATCATAATTTTTAGTTTTAATCAAAAAATTTTAAAAAAAATCATAAATTCGGTTCAAAATTAATTCAATTATGATCAAATATACCCTTTTTATATATTATAGTATTGATGTATCAAACCCATCAATAAGTGGCTAGAGTAAACACTCTACCTAAATATCTAACTATAAATTCCCTCCCTTGTAGTTATATTAGGTCAATAATTGAATTAAGGATAGGACAAATCGAGAATTATTAGTAATTAATAACCAAATTAAATATGCATTACCTAGAGTGGTTAAATATGCTTAAATAAGAATAAATTTCCCTCGGTTGTAGTTATATTAGGTCACTTGTCAATCGGTAATGTAATAACCCGAAATTTGGAATGTAAAAATAGAATAGAATTATATATTAGTATACAAATGCATGTGTTTTGACTAACAACTATAGTGTGTGGATATATTTAAGTTGATACAAATATTTATTATTGGGTCTAGCTAAAATACAAGATAATGTGAATTTAGGGGTGCATGTGGTCGGGTACGAGCAGTTTTATAAGTAAAATATCACCCAACCCGAAGCATGCGGGTTTATAAAAAAATAAACCGTAAATGTATATTAATTTTTTTAAATCGAGTGGTTCGGTTTGGACGGGTACGGTTATATAGCGGGTGGATTGACCATTTGATAGAGTTTATATATTTTTTTTAATAAAAATCTTTTATACTTATAATTTTAACTCAATAACCAAAAAAATATAAAGTATAAGAGATTTTTTTTAATTTATAATCTATTGCAACACTAATACAAAATAATTTCAAAGTATATATATATATAAATATATATATGATTTCAAAATATATGAAAATATGACGGTCGACTTGTAGTTAGATAAATTTGAATTATTAAATTCACCATCCGACACGAAAGTGACGGGTTGTAATGTTTTTCAATCACGGTTAATTTTGCAAAAATTTCAATCGACAGTTTTCGGTCAATTTGGTTCGATTTGGGTGGATTTGGCGAGTTATGCGGGTCTATGAACACCCTAAATATGATTAGATATCCAAAATTTTGATTATCAATAACTTTTGTTTTAATTAGGAGTTATTATTATTAATATTAAAAGAAAATGAATTGTCATATTTAGCTTTTTTCTTTTTGGTTGAAGTCATATTTAGCTAATGTGTATAGGATAAGTACATTAATTAAATACCCTAAAGTTTAAATTTATTATATATATGTTTGGCAAGTTATGATGAATACATAAGCAAACCAAATACTATAGTTATGTCATATGTGGCCAGTGGCCTAAAGTTTAGGCAATAAGGCTCCTCTATATGTATACCCGTTCATGTTCATACGTTGGGAAAGAAAGAAGTGACAAGACTTCAGCGCACATACACATACATTACCACCTTTGCATCAAGTTCAATCCATAAATTATTACATTCTATTTCCTTTGCAACTTGAACGCCTTCCACGACAGTTTTTAATTCCGCGACCACATTTCAACATACTCCAATTCCTTTGCTATACGCCTCTACCATAACTCCTTCCCAGTTTCAAATAACTCCCCCAATGCCCGCTAAACCAGGATTACCAAGCGCAGATCCATCCGTATTTAACTTGAAGCAAGCTTCCGTCGGCCTCTTCCATGGCTTCCATATCATTACCCCCAAAACGGCCTGCTGCGTGCACATCCCCAACCCCAGCCACCACTTGTGATTTATCCTCCGAATCCTAGTAAGGTTAAAAACATGATTAATGACTCTTATAATAATTATAAGACGAGAACTTACCTCCCTCATGTTTCGCTCTATTTCTTTCCAACCACGTGTACCAAAGCACAAGTATCGGAACGACAACACGAACGTGTTTTCTTGAGCTATATGGTGTAGAACCCATCCAGGCCTTGAGGAGCAAAGAAATCTCCGTCGTGTCCGGGAGCTGTAAACCGAAAATTTCACCAAAGTGCTTCCACACAGCAACAGTTTTAGCAGACCCAATAAATACGTGATATTGGGTTTCTTCAGATGTGCAACATGTACATTTTGAGGCTAAAGAGATTTCTTTACGATATAAGCGTGTTCGTCCAAAAGAAGCCGTTCAGAAATCAATCTCCATATGAAAATCAAAATGTTTGGAGTTAGTTTTGTAGACCACACCGCACAAAGTAATTCCGATTTCTCATTATGTTGTCGAAGAGAATCCAATGCTGATCTTGTAGTAAAGGTACCTGTTGACTCCAGAAGCCAAATTGGGACATCTAAATTTTGCAAATTAAACGGCACAGACATGATCTGCTCATTTTGACTTTGTCCTGCTCATGGTTCTCCGTCGCGGTCGCGGGGAACGGAACGGAGGCCACCGTTCCAGTTCCGTTGCAATGGCGCGGAACGGTCGCGGCAAAATCGCGGCTACTTGTTAAAAAGATGCATAACATCCCAAAAAAATGTTTAAGACTCATTCATTTTATCAATTTATGTTAACATTAGTTTGTATTATATTTACATTTGTCAATTGCATTATATTTTTCATCTCGAATAACATCTAGTGCCGTTTCCTTTTCTCGTTTCATAATTTCATTCTTAATTTTCGAAAATAGGCTTTTTCATCATTTTTCAAATTTTATTAAGAGCATTTGTTCAATATTCTATTTGTCCACTCACATGTGCACTACGTTGTTTCAATCTTGTTATATCTTTAGTTAATAATTTTGTTGTAATATTTACATTTTACATTCTTGGGATCTTTGATAATAGGTTCGCCAAAATTCCAACCAATATCACACTTTGAGGCATCTAAAAAATGATTCATAATATCATATATGCAATATAATCCAATTAAAATATATGCTATAATTAAATAAAATTATATATAAATTAAAATAAAATAACAAACTCAACATTCTTAAAAGGGGGGTTTTGAGAAAACTCCCCATGAGTTGAAAAATTTTGAGTTTGCTCTCCATTTTTAAATACATCATTTGGGGTTTTAGATACACGATTCTGGGATTTATATACACGATTCTGGGATTTAGATATATGATTTTTTTCCTTATATTTCAAATACATCATTTGGGGTTTTAGATACACGATTCTTGAGTTTTAATACATCATTTTTGAAAATAGGGAGCTAAAAGAAATTTGACTTGTCAATTGGGGAGTTTTCTCAAATTCCCCGTTCTTAAAAAGTAATCAAAATAAATATAAAAAAACCTGCATACAGAAATATTAATTCAAAAAACCAGTCCATTAAGTAAAAACCATAGCCCATTAGTCAGTTTTATACTTTAGCCCATTAAGCTTTGTTAAGTAAATGAAAAACCTACTTTATATCTAACCGTCGTCTTCCTCATGTTCCTGCAATGGTAGAAAGCGGCGGTCCTTCATCTATCCATCCTCATCTTTCCCATTTCTTGTCGTGCCGTTCCGTTCCGGCCGTTATAACGCCGCGGAACGCCGATACATGGCAAAAAATCGCCGTTCCAAGTCATTAGACGTTCCAGACTGGAACAGCGGAACGGAGGCTGCCGTTCCCGTTCCGGAACGGCCGTTCCACCCGTTCCAGCACCGTTCCGGCAAACCATGGTCCTGCTATATTCATAATCCTTTCTTCATCCCAATTACCATTTGTAAGCAGCTCCCAAACCTTGGAATCTCTCACGGCAGGCTGCAGGATATTACGAGCTTTCCCACTTTTGTCCATTGATCATATAAGAAAGATAAATCTCCCCGTCCTACCGACCATCCTATATGGCCTTCCACCAAATACCTAACACGGCATAACCGATGCCAAATAGGTGAGTGATGGATCTTACAGTCCGCCACCGACTGGTGTGAGTCCACATTACTTATCTCGCATGAAATCGGCCCAAAGATTACCCTTTTGCGCATGGAGACTCCACCACAGTTTCCAAGCAAATGTCGTCATCATATCCTCAATTGATCTCATTCCCAGTCCACCCTCTGCAATGGGGAAGCAAAGTTTTTCCCATCGAGCCCAATGTAAACGACGTGTTGAAGAATCTGATCCCCAGAAAAAACGATTACAAGCCCTGTGTAAAGAACGTATAACTGCCGTCGGAGGCTCCAACACATGCAATAAATGCATTTGCATCGAAATCACAACAGATTTAAGCAATTGTAATCTCCCCCCATGCGACAATAGAGCTGATTCCCACCCTTGTAATTTCCCTTGAATTTTTTGCACCAAACCATCAAAATAAGCAATCTTCTTCCTTCACTACAAAAAAATCCCCGAAAACCGACGGGCAAATACCCACGGGATTTACGAAAAACCCATCGGTTTTCCTTCGGTATAGTGGGATTCCCGCGGATATCCGACGACGGCCAAGCCGTCGGTTAAACTATCGTCGGAATTTTTCTACAGACAGCCGCATTCGTGGGAAGGCCGTCGGAATATAAATTCCAACGGCCAAACGACGGAAAACCGACGGGCTTTTGACCTCATGTGTCGTTAAGATTTCCAACGACATGATTCGTCGGTTATCCATCGGAAAAAACTTCTGACGGTATCCTGACCGTTTTCCGACGGCCTTGTTCGTAGGAACATTCCAACGGCTTTTTGTGTTCTGATATACCGACGTGTTTATGGCCGTCGAATAGCCTTCGAAAAAGAATCACGGACGGTTGTGCGACGTCTTACCCGCCGTCGGATTTGTTTAGCTGACCAAATTTTGGGCCAAATAACAGACGGAGTTCGCCGTCGGTTTTCTGTGGGAAAGTTAACGACGGGGCCTTTTCTCGTCGGTTGTCCGTCGGTTTCTTCTTCAAGATATTCCGACGGTATACATCGTCCGTTGGGATTTTGTTGAAATTCTGGGAAAAATTTGTGGTTTTTTCTGTTTCTATATGCTAAACCTAGCGGGATTATTTAATTTTACCACAACCAAAACTAAACCACACCTATTTATCAATATAACAACACAACGCAATAAATACATCCAAAAACTGATCAATATTATAACGTCAAACAAAACAATCATGTCTTTAAAACCTACAAATGTACCAAATCAGTGTCCTTAATTCGTAAATGTAAACCAAATTCTAAATTTAAACAAGAGTGTCGCTAGAAAATCACCAAATGTAAAGAAGCCAGCCAAAAAATCTCTCAAAACTTGTGAATTTATACAAAGATTAAGTTGAATTTTGTACCTAAGTCCAAACACACATTATAGCTCCAATTAACTTCGCTGCAACTTACACTCACAAGCATAAACATCAGGCCGAATTCACGTAGGAGCTGCCAATTAAACAAGATAAATGTATTATCATTTACGAAAAAAATAAATGCCAATCCGAAGCAGCATATTGAAGACAGATTTTGAAACAAGAAATGATTCTTAGTAGCACATATACACTTAATTGACTACAAGATCTAATAACCATTTATTTTATTTCTATTTTACCTTTTCACCAAGAATATAAATCAAATAAGCATACTTTCCTAGCACATCTCCTTTACAAAGTATTTAGAATCTAATAAATGAATATTGGTAGCACATATGCACACTTACCTCAGTCATCATCCTCTACTGTCTCATTGTCGTCATCCTCCGCCGGGTCACGCATACGTTTTCCCTTGCTTTGCGCTTGTAGCATCTTGAACATCTGCTGCATGGTAGACAACACCTGTTGTTGGGAAAATTTGAGCTGGGAAATTTCATCCTTCATCTGTTTCATCTCATTATCTTCCTGCGTCCTAATTGAACGTGGGCTATAAGATGACGACCCTGCACTAGAAGATGAGATGGGAGAGATCTTCGGCAAGTGATTCAAACCAGTCAACCGCCCTTTCTTATTTCGACCCCCTTGCTCCTGGGACCACAATGAGATATCATCCGGTACTTTTAGGAATAGTGCCCTTAAAGCAGATGTTGCTTTACTATTTCCTTGTAAAATCATGAGCAATCTTTGAATAATAAACGAGATGATTTTGTTCATAGGCAATCACTTCTTTATGTGCTTATTTCTGTCTGTTTGGGTTAACTGTGTTTTGCATGTATTGAACTCCCCTAATCCGATGAGGCCGTTAAGAACTTTTTAGTTATGGGAACGACACATGAAATAAGTTCTTAACTCCATAGGCGAGGATTAGAAACTTCTCCAAGTCAATGAGTGCGCAAGGCAGTGGGAGTGTCGACCTTGACTCTACTGAGAGTTACTTATGTGATTATGTCCTTTTGAAGGATCACTCAGTTTCATGGAGTGATAAGTGCATAGGTTGATGCGTTTATAATACATAAGGGTGATTGTTACAAGAACTTCATCACTGAGATGTCCCGTATGAGAACATTCCTAAATGGGAAAGGAAGTTTCCTGAAACTTTCAGATTAGAAAATATCTCACAGGTCAATGACGTGATTCATTAATCCTTAGACTTGAAAATCTGTAATGTCTCATATGAGCTAACTTTGTAATCTTTGATTTAGGCTCAAAAGGGTGTCGCCATATAGACACCTGAACCACGGCCTATGTTGGGATTACACAAGTGGCATATGTAGAATTAGTAGAATCAATAAAGGACCTACACTTGTTAAGAACAAGAATGATCTCTTACTGATTGAGTTGTTCGTAGTCCATTAGACATTAAACCCTTGGTAAAGGTGGATAAAAGATCAAGACATCTAGAAAATGGGGTTTTCTAGGATTGAGATCGAAATGGATATGAAACGAACTTAACTTTAAAGATCAAGAATATTTGGGCTCTGAGAATATTCGCATGCCTTAGTTCTTAATTGAGAGATGGAGTTGTAGGAGGATCGTATCTCACTGATTGTCATTGACTGAAAAGTTCTTCGATTCATTTCGTTATTCGGCTAGGGGTCACACACCCATTGCTAGATTACAATTGTGTGATCTGCGAAGTGATTAATTAATTAGAGAATTAATTAATTGCTGTCACTGCTAATCGAATAATAAACCTAAAGGGTCACATACAAATGCTAGAACACGAGGGTTATGGTAGGATGTTAATATGATTAACGAAGGATCAAATTTTGATCAAAAATGGAGATTGTAACACGTGGGCATTGCCACGTGTCAAGGACACGTGACTACCACGTGTCATGTAGCCACTGCGTGGCTGCCACGTGTCATGCACACATGGCACGTACGAGGTTCCATTTGTGTAATTATGTTACACGTGAATTCTTTTCTAGAATTAATTAATTAAATTATAATTAATTAATTTTAGTCTTTTAATTAATTATTGAATTGATTGTTAAGACTATTCTCAAATAAACTTAACCCAATAAATAATTAATTGGGAATTAATTTATTTATTGAATGTTGACTTTTAGCTTTAGGAAAGTTGAAAAGTCCAACTTCCTATTGTAGGAGAGAGAAGGTTATTATTGCAAGACTTGGAGAACAAGTTGGGAACTTATTTTCTCAAATTAAATAAATAATTAAATTAGTTAATTAGTGAGCATGAAAACAAAGTCCACTAGGTTTATGTAAACCTAGGAATTTTGGAACCACTCTAGTATAGGTACTAGGGGTGGTGCTTCTCTTATTCTTTAGACCAACACTCACGAAGTGTTAAGTTTTTTAGAAAAACCAAAAGAAAAGTTTTCAAAGAAAAAATTATCCTAGCCATTTACACAAGCCATAGAACTTGCATTCTCACTAGCTTGATCGTGTTCTAGGTCTGGTGTGGATACGCTTTGGAGGCCTTCTACTTTGGAGTCTAATTCGAAGGACCGTTCGAGGGACTTTCTGCAGCACCCGGGACAATAGGCGCCACATCCCCCGCACTATGAGTCTAGTCCACACATGAAATGGGTAGTCCAAGCATGAACCGGACTCATAGCGAACGGGAGACAAAATAAAAACAACCTTGCTAGGCGGAATCTAACCCCATACCAAATAACTCAAAGAAAAACCAAATGTGCAATGCGGAAGTAATAACATATAATTCATACTCTTCAACAATTACTACAACTCCAACAATTCCAACACATAATTTAAATCCATCATGCATCCTAACAACGGGTTCAGCCAAACATGCAACCTGTCCCGAATCAATAATCAACAATGAATCATAGTTGGCACACAGGCCCAATTACGTCAGGAGATACAATTATAACATATCAATATGAAATGTGACTCGAGCGTACAAGTGTGACTCGATCAAGAATGCAATGACTCGACTCCCGCCTAGCCAAAACCTGCAAGAACTGAGAAGGGGGAAAGAGGGGTCAGTCTCTAGAAGACTGAGCGAGCAGGAGCTATACATATATATAAAAACATGCACATGCAAGTCATAAATCCCGAGCAAAGTTTTATTTAAAGTTAGTTCCCATGAGGGCAATAAAAGGACTAAGCAATGCTCGGGTTTTACGACTAATTCATATTAAATTCATTAAGTTCATAATTCATACATAAACATAATGGCTCGGCGAGTGAGCGTGCATAATCTCCAACCAAACTCCGACCGTGTACGACAATTATCATTAATACCTTGAATAGGTGATCATGCAATATATCATAATACATTCAGATCATATATCATATCATAAAACATATTCGTTTGGGCAATCCGTGTCTCGGCCTTCCCGCACGGTGCATAACAATCATAACATAATCATAATCATAAAATAAGTTCCAACCTTCTTCCTCCTGGTGATCGGCCCGAACCATCCATGCATGGACCAAAAGGGTTTCATGACTCCCCTAGTGGCACTCAGCGTCCATTCCTCGCTAACTCCTAGCGAGGTCCGGTTACGCCGTTAATATAATTGGAACTAGTGAAAGGGATCACCGTCGGCCCATGCCTCCCCGGATAGCCTCTAACACCAAGTCCCTGGGCCCCATTGTGCATTCATTCATACATTTCTCGCCAAAACATTTGCTTCATACTTAGGATACATACTATAAGAAAACATACCTTACCGTGCAACTCGGCATATGCTATGCACGTACCTCTCCGTGTCATCCTAATCCGTAGCTAGCATGAAAATACACGGTTTGGAGCATAGCCTCGTTGCAAAACCATTTTAAGCTTATATACGCCCATACGTATAATTTCAGAAGAATTTACTCAATGACTCCACTTTATAAAGATAACATATACATACATAAGGTTTTAGGCCAAAACTTGTGACATAAGGGTTATAGGGTTTTATACATAACTAGAACGAAAACACCCTCACCTGGAAGAAGGCAATACGAGGATACAAGCTAGGCCGGGTGCCTATTGATCATGATATCTCCTCCCTGGAGATGAAATGTACAAGAGAACGACATAATGTGTACTCGTAAGAAACGACTCAATATGAAACCAATTAGGACGCACGGCATTAACATGAGGTGTTCGTGAAATGCTATGTCATGAGTTGATGTGATCATGTTCATGCACACCATTAAGTTCATTTTAAACACATAAATGATTCAATCAATCAATCAATTCATAATAAATTAAAATACATGTTAACAAAGCATAAGGATCAATAAGGCATGTATATAATGCATATAAGTCACATAAGGAGTTTAGGAGGTGCATGGAAGGCGATACAACGAGTTTAGGCCAAGTTTAGCAAAAGTTAGGAAAAGTTGATAATTTACGAAAATGCGTAAGTTGTAGAAAATTGGGTATAACTTGATTTTGAGGAATTGGAATTAACTTTTGATTGTTGGAGGTGAAACTAGACACATAGATGTTTTCAAAGATATGTGGCACGAATCATGGTTCAAAGCGAGGTGAAAATGGCATAGGTTTGAAGTTGGACGAATGCAGATTGTCGAAGAAGTGGCGACACGAGAATGAATTGATCATATCTCATAAATGGAAAAGGATATTAAGGTGATTCCAATTGGACGATCTTCTAGACTTCAATAGGTTTCCGTGGGTTCAAACATCAGGTCAATCCAAGTTCTTATGATGGAGAACAAAGCAAAACAATCTCAGGTCGAAACAGGGGAGGGTCCAAAGTTTCTGCATCAAATCCACCCCCGTGGATTTTTCCAAAAGGGAAAATCCACCCTCGTGGATTTAGGTCAGTGGCGAAAAACACACAAAAAACAGGGCAAAACTCATGCTAAACCATATAAACATCAAATTAACACACATAGTTGAGTTAATGTAGCAAGAATTCATGCATTTCAATCCATTAAGACACCCAAAGATGCAACAAATCAAGCAAGGAAAGAATATGGAACAAGTTCATGCAAACTCTTCACTTTTCACAAATGGCAAAGTCATGAATCCTAATCCCCTACCCAAACTAAGTTCATACATATCACATATGATGTGTTAGGAGTAAAATACATGCTTCATACCAAAAGAATTCACAAGAAAGCAAGCTAGAATCATCCATTTCCTCCCAACCCGTCACTATTCATGCCATATGCCCAAACATGCTCAAATCTTGGAGAAATCATGGAATATGGAACTTAAAATGATTACCAAGTGATACACAACACAAATATGAGTTTACCTTTCAATTTGGAGAAGAAAAGGTGGGGAGATGAGCTCAAAACTCCCATGGCCAAAAAGGGTTTCTTCTTCTTCTTCTTCTTCTTCTTCTTCTTTTCTTCCTTCTTCTCCTTCTCTCCCCATAAAACTGAAAATATCTAAGTGTGGGGGGGGGGGGGGGGGTTAGGGTGTCGGTTTGGGGCAGAAAAGGTTGAGGAAGAGAGTGTGCAAGTGGGCTAGGGTCAATGGATAGGGTCTAGGTGCGTAATAATAGGTCCGTGAGTTAGGTATAGTCTTGATCGGTCAATTTAAGCGCGAGTTGCTCGTTCCGGTTGAAATTTGAGGATCCAATTGATCTTAGAAAAATATGAGGCTTATCCCATTGTCTCCGATTCGTCGATTCGGATCCAATGGAGGTGACGGAACTCGATTCCGAGTTCCCGAGCTCAAGATATGCCGCCCGGAACACAAGGTACGCTAAATGCTCTTTAGCCCCCTTTTCGGTTCCGATCACACAAACGAACACAAAACTCATGCAAGAACAAAATCATGCAATGAGCAAATAAACATGATCTTAAAGCACATAATTCACTCATGCCAGGAATCCACGAAAAACAGAAATCAAATCGAATAAGAACGTCACTCAAACAAGAGCATATAAGCAAATACGATCAAGAATTCATAATCAAACAATAAAACTTAACAAAAGAATCCATAATTAAAAATCATTTATAATTAATTAAATTGCGCAATTTAGTAACCATATACATCAAGCTTAAATCACAGAACTGGGGTGTTACAAACTCACCCCCTTAAAAAGAATCCGTCCTCGGATTCACTAAAACTAAAGCAAACAAAGAGAGAGCCCCGTCCCTCAAAAGCAACAAAGAGAGAACCCCGTCTCTCAAAAAACAAGAAGAGAGAACCCCGTCTCTCAAACAACAAGGAGAGAGAACCCCGTCTCTCAAACAACAAGGAGAGAGAACCCCGTCTCTCAAACAACAAGGAGAGAGTAACAATGGCAATTACAACAATTAACATCAAATAAGACACGTAGGGCCAAGTAATATATATATATATAAGGCAAGCACATTATTCATCAATTATACAAGGCAATTATCTTGAAAAGAGACCAAGGCACACAACAACAAAATTATTGAATTAAATTGCATGTATGTATATGCCATGAATGTTTGTGATACCGTTCACCGTAGCAATGAGGTTGAAGGTTGATAATTCATAAAGTAGTTGGAGGATCCGATTTGACTCCCGATCAATTCTTGAAGTTTTCTTTTTCTCTTGAGAAGTTGAGTTCGTAAAGGTATTCATCCCTTCCGCTATTACTTCCATGACTTCATCTAATTGAATCTTGAAATGATAGCAAGTGCTAAACCTTTTGCATGAAGCCTTCGTGAAGGGATGATCGGCCACTAGGTAAAGTTGTTGTGTCGTACATTAATCACATCCCTTCAATACTTAGTGGCGTCCTTTGCTAATCTCCGAATTTATTTCATCTTCGACCTTTATACGTGCACTTCACTTTTGTTTCTTTAATTCACTCCTAAGGTTCAATTCAAACCCTTCAATAATTACTTCCTTCTGATCCCCAACTTTTCTCTTTCTTGCTCGCCTTGAAATCTGGACTAATTTAATCCCCTCTTGTATCAAGATTCTTGACACGCCGTTTCTGGTAGAGAGGTTATTGACATAAACCCAAATTCGTTGCCCCTCCAATTTCTCACCTAATTCTCTTAATCCTTGGAATACTATTCTCTAGTCTTGTTCTTCCTATAATCCCCGAGGTTAACCCAAAACTTTCTCGCTCCCTAAGATTCCAGCTTCATTCGTCCTTTATCCCTCATATGAAGTTTTCGTTACTTGTTGTCTCTTGTATTTCCATTCTTTCAACTAAAGGTAATCCCTTCAAGGATCGAAAAGGATTTATATTATTTCCTAATCCTTGCTCCCTTATTTGGAAATTTTAGTTGAATTCGTTACTTCGCCTCTGAGATTAAGGTTTCCCCAAAACTCTTCAACTTAGTTTCTTCGGTGTAGATTGTGTTAGTTAAGCTATATGCCCGGAACTCTTGCTTTCACTCAATTCGCCATGATTGATAGGGTTAAGCATCCGTTTTTGCTCTACTTCGGTTCTAATTTCCAAGCCTCCAAATTCCTTTTTCCTTTTTAACTCCCAAGATATAACCCAACTATTCTTCTCGTCTTGATTCGAGTAAGCCTTGATCAAAGAATCACTTGATGAACAAGGTGGAGCCATTCCCTATCAATTAAACACTAAGCCATGCATGTTGGATTAACATGCCATTGCACATAGTAAACAATTAAAGATGCAACGATGCAACACGTTGGAGCAATTATATTAATTAAACATAAACGTACATATAGATAAAGAAAGTAATTAATTTAAATCGATGAATGATGCTCGTGCCATGAATATACAGAACCTGTCACCGAGGTGGTAAGCTTTTAGCTTGATGACGTGTTCCTCATTCCCATAATTGTAGCTTTCTTTTGGAGACATTGATAATTCCTTAGCTTTCCATGGTTTTCGAATCTCCATAATCTTCTTGCATCCATTTGTATATCCCACGGCCCGAACGTGCTATTCTTGAACCCAAGGTCTTCTTTGTCCATGGAGTTTACACCTTAACGTACTTCCAAGCATCGACCTCCAAAGGTCGTCCGAATCTTCATCTTGATGTCCTCTCCGGTTGAAGTTCCCTTAGCTTATCCTTTGTTTCCGATCTACGCGCATAATTCATCCGTGATAACGCTTTCCATTCTTGCTTGCTTCTTGATGTCTCCATGTTCCAAGGTTCCAAGAAGATGACGCGATTTGAATTCCTCGATGCTCTTAAGTCTCTTTGCCTTGCGTCCATTTGTTGTCCCACGCTTGTATTCGTATCAAGTGAGCTTCCATGTTTGACCTCATAGTGAGCTTTATGATTAACGGCTCCCAATCCTTGCATCTGAGTTGAGTCGAACCTTTTAAACACATCTTGCATCCGATCCCTTGAAGCTTCCCAATTTAGTCTTCCAATCGCCCAACCATTCTAGACTCGGAGCTTCAACGGTGAACCTTGGAGCATTTAATCTTGTATTAAATGTCTTCAAAATCGGGGTGGTGAAAAGTTCCACACCCCTCTCGTTGTCTCACTCATCCCTCAAGTTAGAACTTGAGTCTTTACAATTCTTGTATGTTGAGAACCTTCAAGGTTTGTAGGTAGGGCATGATTAATGAACCCTCCCGTGATCCAAGCTTCCTCCCATGATACAAGCCATGATAGGTAGTTCCATTGTGCAAGCCGCGGAATTTGAACACTCGGCCTTCAAGTTACTTTGTCAATTGTAGTTGGTGTGAATTGTAGCTTTGTTTGCATGATAGTAGCCTATATAAGAAAAATCAACTCAAATATGGATGCATGAAGCTTAGTGTATGCTTATGGCACGTAGTTAAGTTAATCAATGCACATAGAGTGCAAAATGCAACATTTAAAGCAACTAAATAAGAGAATAGATTGTATACATGTATTAAGCAATTTCCAACAATTACTATCAAATATCCATGCCAAATCGATGCAATGCACACATTAACAAGTTGTTCCTATGCCGTGCAACCTAACTGACTCAATCACGACACTAGAACACCGGTTTTACAACCGGGCTCTGATACCACTTAAGGATGTAGCACCCGGGACGATAGGCGCCACATCCCCCGCACTATGAGTCTAGTCCACACATGAAATGGGTAGTCCAAGCATGAACCGGACTCATAGCGAACGGGAGACAAAATAAAAACAACCTTGCTAGGCGGAATCTAACCCCATACCAAATAACTCAAAGAAAAACCAGATGTGCAATGCGGAAGTAATAACATATAATTCATACTTTTCAACAATTACTACAAGTCCAACAATTCCAACACATAATTTAAATCCATCATGCATCCTAACAACGGGTTCAGCTAAACATGCAACCGGTCCTGAATCAATAATCAACAATGAATCATAGTTGGCACACAGGCCCAATTACGTCAGGAGATACAATTATAACATATCAATATGAAATGTGACTCGAGTGTACAAGTGTGACTCGATCAAGAATGCAATGACTCGACTCCCGCCTAGCCAAAACCTGCAAGAACTGAGAAGGGGAAAAGAGAGGTCAGTCTCTAGAAGACTGAGCGAGCAGAAGCTATACATATATATAAAAACATGCACATACAAGTCATAAATCCCGAGCAAAGTTTTATTTAAAGTTAGTTCCCACGAGGGTAATAAAAGGACTAAGCAATGCTTGGGTTTTACGACTAATTCATATTAAATTCATTAAGTTCATAATTCATACATAAACATAATGGCTCGGCGAGTGAGCGTGCATAATCTCCAACCAAACTCCGATCGTGTACGACAATTATCATTAATACCTTGAATAGGTGATCATGCAATATATCGTAATACATTCAGATCATATATCATATCATAAAACATATTCGTTTGGGCAATCCGTGTCTCGGCCTTCCCGCACGGTGCATAACAATCATAACATAATCATAATCATAAAATAAGTTCCAACCTTCTTCCTCCGGGTGATCGGCCCGAACCATCCATGCATGGACCAAAAGGGTTTCATGACTCCCCTAGTGGCACTCAGCGTCCATTCCTCGCTAACTCCTAACGAGGTCCGGTTACGCCGTTAATATAATTGGAACTAGTGAAAGGGATCACCGTCGGCCCATGCCTCCCCGGATAGCCTCTAACACCAAGTCCCTGGGCCCCATTGTGCATTCATTCATACATTTCTCGCCAAAACATTTGATTCATACTTAGGATACATACTATAAGAAAACATACCTTACCGTGCAACTCGGCATATGCTATGCACGTACCTCTCCGTGTCATCCTAATCCGTAGCTAGCATGAAAATACACGGTTTGGAGCATAGCCTCGTTGCAAAACCATTTTAAGCTTATATACGCCCATACGTATAATTTCAGAAGAATTTACTCAATGACTCCACTTTATAAAGATAACATATACATACATAAGGTTTTAGGCCAAAACTTGTGACATAAGGTTTATAGGGTTTTATACATAACTAGAACGAAAACACCCTCACCTGGAAGAAGGCAATACGAGGATACAAGCTAGGCCGGGTGCCTATTGATCATGATATCTCCTCCCTGGAGATGAAATGTACAAGAGAACGACATAATGTGTACTCGTGAGAAACGAATCAATATGAAACCAATTAGGACGCACGGCATTAATATGAGTTGTTCGTGAAATGCTATGTCATGAGTTGATGTGATCATGTTCATGCACACCATTAAGTTCATTTTAAACACATAAATGATTCAATCAATCAATCAATTCATAATAAATTAAAATACATGTTAACAATGCATAAGGATCAATTATGCATGTATATAATGCATATAAGTCACATAAGGAGTCTAGGAGGTGCATGGAAGGCGATACAACGAGTTTAGGCCAAGTTTAGCAAAAGTTAGGAAAAGTTGACAATTTACGAAAATGCGCAAGTTGTAGAAAATTGGGTATAACTTGATTTTGAGGAATTAGAATTAAGTTTTGATTGTTGAAGGTGAAACTAGACACATAGATGTTTTCAAGGATATGTGGCACGAATCATGGTTCAAAGCGAGGTGAAAATGGCATAGGTTTGAAGTTGGACGAATGCAGATTGTCGAAGAAGTGGCGACACGAAAATGAATTGATCATATCTCATAAATGGAAAAGCATATTAAGGTGATTCTAATTGGACGATCTTCTAGACTTCAATAGGTTTCCGTGGGTTCAAAAATCAGGTCAATCCAAGTTCGTATGAGGGAGAACAAAGCAAAACAATCTCAAGCCGAAACAGGGGAGGGTCCAAAATTTCTGCATCAAATCCACCCCCGTGGATTTTTCCAAAAGGGAAAATCCACCCTCCTGGATTTAGGTCAGTGGCGAAAAACACACAACAAACAGGGAAAAACTCATGCTAAACCATATAAACATCAAATTAACACACATAGTTGAGTTAAGGTAGCAAGAATTCATGCATTTCAATCCATTAAGATACCCAAAGATGCAACAAATCAAGCAAGGAAAGAATATGGAACAAGTTCATGCAAACTCTTCACTTTTCACAAATGGCAAAGTCATGAATCCTAATCCCCTACCCAAACTAAGTTCATACATATCACATATGATGTGTTAGGAGTAAAATACATGCTTCATACCAAAAGAATTCACAAGAAAGCAAGCTAGAATCATCCATTTCCTCCCAACCCGTCACTATTCATGCCATATGCCCAAACATGCTCAAATCTTGGAGAAATCATGGAATATGGAAGTTAAAATGATTACCAAGTGATACACAACACAAATATGAGTTTACCTTTCAATTTGGAGAAGAAAAGGTGGGGATATGAGCTCAAAACTCCCATGGCCAAAAAGGGTTTCTTCTTCTTCTTCTTTTCTTCCTTCTTCTCCTTCTCTCCCCATAAAACTGAAAATATCTAAGTGTTGGGGGGGGGGGGGTTAGGGTGTCGGTTTAGGGCAGAAAAGGGTGAGGAAGAGAGTGTGCAAGTAGGCTAGGGTCAATGGATAGGGTCTAGGTGCGTAATAATAGGTCCGTGACTTAGGTATAGTCTTGATCGGTCAATTTAAGCACGAGTTGCTCGTTCCGGTTGAAATTTGAGGATCCAATTGATCTTAGAAAAATATGAGGCTTATCCCATTGTCTCTGATTCATCGATTCGGATGCAATGGAGGTAACGGAACTCGATTCCGAGTTCCCGAGCTCAAGATATGTCTCCCGGAACACAAGGTACGCTAAATGCTCTTTAGCCCCCTTTTCGGTTCCGATCACACAAACGAACACAAAACTCATGCAAGAAAAAAATCATGCAACGAGCAAATAAACATGATCTTAAAGCACATAATTCACTCGTGCCAAGAATTCACGAAAAACAGAAATCAAATCGAATAAGAACGTCACTCAAATAAGAGCATATAAGCAAATACGATCAAGAATTCATAATCAAACAATAAAACTTAACAAAAGAATCCATAATTAAAAATCATATATAATTAATTAAATTACGCAATTTAGTAACCACATATGTCAAGCTTAAATCACAGAACTGGGGCGTTACACTTTCCGATTGAAGGGTGTTTGTTAGGCGGTAACAACATCACAAGAAAGCTTCAATTAAAGTGAGTTTCTTGTTATTCCCAATGTTACAGTACGAAAATTACAAGACAACGATTAAACTTGTGGAAAAATTTTAAACTTCCACTGCGCACTCTTTCGTGTTTTCCAATAGGTACAACGTAGTCGGGATCCTCAAGCATACACCTCTGCTGCTCTTCAAGGCCCTTCTGGTATCGCACCTATATATATATATATATGAAAGTTAGGTGAAATTCTTAATTTAAATATTAATGATTGCATAGTTATAAACTGAAACGAAAAGATTAGAGCAAACCTTATACTGTAGATGCTCATTTTCAGCGGGAACATTCTCAAGTAATTTTTCCCTATCATCAAGCGTAACAAAGGTCAAGCCGTATAAGGTTTCCGTGCTCAAACTTTGGCCCGTAGCAGCTTCCTATACATGATTATGTACATTGATATTACAATGATTAAAATAAAAAATTGTAATAACCATTTGTGGCTAATAAATTACTTACATGCTTCTTAATAATTGTGTGGACACTTTGAGAACCCCCCGCATATGTCGGTGCCCCCGCTACAGATAATCTGTTTGCTTTATTCCTTTGGCGAACTTCTTGGTAATCTTGAGTATCCCACAACGCATGCAGCTCATTATAAACTCCATCTAACATCCACCCGGGCTTACGACCACTTTCCCTAATGTCGTGGAAGATACCTCTCATTCTTTCACCCATCTTCTCCATTAAAGCATTGTACATATGTCCTTCCGCTTGAGGCTCCCAATAAACGAATTTATGTAAAAATACCCATGTTATTATATGTTTTATAGTTACAAATAAATTAACAAAATCACGGTTACCTTCCAATCTGCGAACCAACTATCCCTCACTGGCTAAGGAACTTTACTCCACTGATCATATGCGGTGGTCAGCCTACTTTTTAGCACATTAGTGATGGCGTTTGTGCCATCTTTGTTGTCGTGATACCTGCAAGAATTTCATTGAGTAATTATAAACATTAATATATTGCATAACAAAGAGATATTAAAATAAAAACAAGAATTTCAAAGGTATCACTTGCCCCCTCTTTCCAATAGGAATTAAAAACTTTTTGCCAAGTGGAGGGGCATCGGTATCACTAGGGTTGTGCTGGTCTGATCCAATCACACCATGACTAGACTCGCCAGGCGTAGATCCCCGAATCATTTGGTTCGTCCGTTGCGGGTACATTTGGCAGTGTAGTGGATGGGGTCGGTGTATGTACCGTAGAGGGGACAGGTGGCTATGTAGGAGAGGCATCTGGTGAGGCTTCTAGTGAGGGCATTGGTCGAATACCTCAGCCTCTACCCTTGGAACTGCCGTTCTTAGCACACAATGCTTTATTGGGAATTCTCGGTTGGTCCATCTACACTTACAAAATAGATTTACATTAATAGACAGTATATTCATTTGGTAATGTAAAATAGAAATCAAGTCAAGACAAGTTGCAAAGATATGTAAATTGAATTGTAAGCTATAAATCGTTTGTTACTTATGAAGGTGATTTCACTCTTAGATGTATGCTAAAACAAAATTACTGTTGAATGCATAAATGTACAGATATATGGATATACAAAACAAGCTAATGCAACAGAAGAAGTTTATGAAAAACATATTACCAAATCAATCACTAAGGTTGTTTTCCACATCCTCGTCCGGTGGATCATGTAGCACCCCGGAGCGAAAGGGCACTACACCCTCCCGCACCGTAGCCCGACACGTGCCACGAAATAGAAACTCCGCACACACACCAAGCTACGGCGAAAGGGTGACAAACAAAATCTCACCTAGGCTAGGCGGTTTAGACCCTAATTCCGAGTGCCCGAAATAAATAAATACACATGCGGAAGCACCAGGATTTCAAATACACAAACATACAAGCTTTCAAATAGGAACCACTCGAGAATTCATACATATTTCAAAACTCGAGAATTAAATCATAATTTATACATAATCTCAGAATTCAGAAAATAAACATACGAGGTATGCAAAAGACTCTAATAACCACTCGAACACTCAAAAATAAAAGACCGCCTCCTAGCTCGAACCGACGACCTGCACCTGCAACTCAAAAGACAAAAGGGAAAAAGAAAACAACGAGGAGGGGTCAGTCCTAATGACTGGTGAGGGGCTAACACACTCACACGTACATAAATAATAGAACAGAGCATATTCAAATCAGAAAGTTCATGAACCGGGGCGTGGTTTTTGCAATCTAAGACATTTTTGTTGGAAAACACGAAACAGAAAGTAGCGGAATTTAAAAAATTTTCCCAACAAAAGGACCTTGAACTCGCAATCGTGTAACCAAATTCGTAAAGATAGAAAACTTACTTTTCTTTTATTCTTTCTTGAAGCGTTTCAAGCCACCCAAGAACGCTCTTCTCGCGGCTTGATCCCCTCTCCTTGGTAAAGCTCGAATCTTCAAACTTCTAACTTGAAGTCTCTAGAGAAAGTCCACCAACTTGATCACAATCTAACTAGTAAGGATGCTAGTTCTCTAGTTAGTGTTTAGGCTTAACCTAGGGTTTAATATAATCTTGGAGAAAGGAAGGTGTTCAACACATGAACCAAAAGAATTGTCAATTAGCTCCATAAGGAGCTCGAGCTCCCCTATTTATAGGGAGAGGGTGCCGATCCAAATCCTTGTTGGGAAAGGATTTGGTTCCTCTCTCTCCTATTACTTGATCATCAAGTATTTTCCAACTTTGACTTTGAATTCTAATTATAGTCAACTTTTAAGAGAGCTAAAAATATCCAAACTATTTTTGGATAATTTTATACTTTATTTATTATAAAATAAATAACTTATTTTTATCTAATTAATTAATTCATAATTAATTAACTAGATTATTTTCTCCAAAATTAGACTTTCTTTTTAATTCAAAATTAAACCAAAGTCTATTAAATAATTAACTAATTAATTATTTAATATATATATATATATATACACACGTGTGTGACACGTGTCACAGTGACACGTGTCACTCACGTGAGCCACACGTGTGACTTAACACGTGTGGAACCCTCTTGGCCCGATTAACTCGTTTAATCATTTTCAAGCCTCAACTCATGTAACCAAGTTGTTGTGTGTGACCCTCTAGGTTCTCAATTCAATTAGCAGTGGCCCTAATTAATTAATTCACTAATTAATTAATCAGTCCACAGATTAAACGACCATAGTCTAGCAACAGGTGTTTAACCCCTAGCTGAATTGGAATGTTCGGATTCGACAGAACCTTTAAGTCATTGATTCATGTGAGATACAATCCTCCTACTTACTATCTCTCAACCAAGATCTAGGGCAAGGGAATAATCAGAACCCTAATAATCTGGTCTTAAAGCTAAGTGCATTTCATATCCATTTGATCTCAATCCAAGAAACCCTTTTCTTGATGTCTTGATCTACTGCCTTGGCCAAGGACTCCATATGGCATATGAATGACTTACACAATAAGAGATCACCTTGCATATGCAAGTGTAGGTCCTTTCTTGATTCTCATTCACTTTCATAAATCACTTGTGCAGCCCCAGCATAAGCCTTGAATCAGTTGTCTAAGGCGACACCCTTTAAAGCTTATACCAAAGACTACAGAGTTAACTCATAAAGTAACATGGAACCTCAAGTCTAAGGATCAATTAATCACATCAATGACTCGTGAGATATTTCCTAATCTGGAAGTTTCCATTTCCTGAAATAGAAACTTCCTTTCCCATTTAGGAATGTTCTCACACGGGGCACCTCAGTGAACTTACTTATTAAAGTAAGCACCCTCATGTATCACGCACGTATCAACTATACACTTTGCACCTCCATGAAACAAGGTGGTCCTTCTTAAGGGCGTGATCCCATAAGCAAGCCTTAGAGGAGTCAGGTTGACACTCCCACTGTCTGTAGGACTCATCGGCTTGGAGTATTTTATTAATCATGACTTATGTGATATAGGGCTCGTTTCATGAACCATTTCACCTAAATGGTAGAGTCCTAAAGTCATCAGGATTAGGGGAGTTCTCATACATGCACAGCTAAAGTAAACGCATACCAAACAAGAGCATATAAAGAAGTGTTGCCTCAATTCGTTATTTCATTCAAAGATTGTCTGTGATTACAATAAGGAAAAGCACAAAGCGGATATACAATCGGCTTTCTAGGGCACTATTCCTAACAATTTTAGCCGTGATACTAAATATAAAAGAGATTTTAGGACAAAAGCCCAAAATAAACCAATTTTTAGTAATTATAAATCCACTCCCGTTCCACGAACAACAAACATAATCGAAATCAGAAGACTCGGCTAGAACGAGTTCAAACCCACCTAACTCCTTTCAAAACATAAACGGAATCAAAATAAATCAAAGTTTATAAACAATCCCACCTTTCACCATTTAGGGATGAGTTGACGTCCACTCAACCCCGTTCTCCCGTCAAAATGTGCGAGTCGGGGGATCCTACCCGCTCCCTGACGGGTGTTAACCGCCGGTGCTCAAGAAACCGCCTTCCCCTCGAACTCCCGAGGATGGGCGAATTTCCCTACATAAAATTGGGGTTGTGTTGATGAGAGAGCTCGCGACCCCATGGCCGACCCGAGAATCACATACCACTTCCCCGGGCCCATTTCTTAATTAATAATTCATAATTTTAACAAATTCGAAATTTCATAATTTTTCGACTTCTAATACAAAGTCGTAATTCTCGCTATTTGAAAACGTTCACACACACCAACCCTTCTCAAATCAAATAAACGTAAAATAGGTTACATATATATAAAATCGTTTTCCCAATAATGCATAGCAAAAGGGACAAATCCCATAAAATACTAATCAAACATGTATCTACATAATTATATATATACGTATATCGCATGTGGGCTTAAAACACCTGTAGGGTTGTAGGTCACTTAACTAAAAAGGAAGAAAACCTCACCTTGTCGGCCAAACCGGACGAAACGAACTCAAACACCTCTAAGAGACCTCCTCGTCACCCACGGAACGAACCTAAGGACAAAAGAAAGGACAAGAGACATACTTAGACTCAATATGTACCAATTAGATGCTCGACAAATGCATATGGATGCAAATGATGCGACAAGATATCACTTTGGTCATGAAAAATCATATTAAGTCATAATTCATATGTTTCACGTTAAAGAAATTCATAAAAATTACATAATGAGCATAACACTTCAATAAACATGTTAGGCATGCATTCATACAATAAAAGAAATAAATACAATTCATACAAAGCAAGGAAGCCACATATTCATACATGCACGCACGTAGGAGGACATATAATGCATATTGAGCCATATCTTGCATATTTTACATTAAACAAATCCAAAATTCACACATAACGAGCATGACACACAATATAACATGTTAAACATGCATGCATACAACAATAGGAATAAGAAAATATCATACGAGGCAAGTACAAGAGACATGAACGCATGCAAGCACGTTAGAGCACATATGAGGCATATTGTCATTCATCGCGTATAAAATCGACGAGGTCACGTTATAAATTCACAATAAATCATATAACACATAATTAATCAAGTATATAAAACATAAGAGGCATAAAAGAAGAAAGAAGTTCACGAAAAACACAAACGAAACGAAAACAAAACGCCGAACAGCACCAACTCGAAAGTGGCCCAAAAGAGGGTCGCGGCCATGACCCAAAATGGCCTGAAAATGGTCACGACCGTGACCAACCTCAGCAGCACCAAGACACCACTGTTACAACTCGAAAGTGGGGCAAAAAAGGGCTGCCGATGCGACCTAAATTGGCCTTCCGCGACCAATGCAGTCCCAAAAATGGCGAAGTTCCACCCCTGTTTCTTCTTCTCCAAGCCCAGCAACAAAGCAGCATGAAAGGGGAAGTAAAAGGCAAGGAAAAGAGGTAAAAACAAGCACAAAACAATAACTAAACACCCCACAAACAAGAAAGAAACAAAATCAAAGGCAAAGAATCAATCAATCATCTTCAAGCTCCAAGTTTCATCAAAATTCATCAGTGGTGGTTTAATTTACAGCCATATATCCCAAAAATTGGCTTCAAATAATCATATAAGGGGGCCTAAGGATCATATAACTAGCTTAAGATCAAGAAATGGTTCAAGAATTGGCAAGAATTCATCAAAAATCCCATTAACCCTTACTATTCACTTCCTAGTCCATATCATGCATAATACTCCATGAAAATCAGCAAATATACACTTAAAAGAAATATTAGGAGATGGAGAGCACAATAATGGTCTTACCTTTCGAATTTGAGGCGGATCGAATGAGAAACGAGCTTGAAACTTGAAATTGGAATAGTGCTTCTCCTCCTTCTCCTTGGGGTCACGGTTTTCACCTGATTTCTCTCCCTCTCTCTTGCTACACGAAATGGCAATGTAATGGGGTGGTAAAGGGATGAATAAGGGTCAAGTGGGTCCAAGTTTGGGGCAAAAAGGTTAAGAAATCAAAAAGCTATGGACTAAACGGCCAAATGTGGCGAATCTGTCACATGGGCTCGGTTCGGGCGAAATACGGGGGATCAAACAGGCTTAGAAAATTACAAAGTTGGATTCCTTGGCTTCCTTTCTTTGTTTTGAGTTCGACACTTCTTCCAGAATTCGAATCCGAACTCCCGAGCTCAAGTTATACCCTTCGGAACCCAAGGTGCGCTAAACAAGTTAGGCCCTTGAATCCCTTAACAAATAAAACGGTTTATGAACCGTATCAAACAAACTTAAAAAAAATTAACGAGCACTTAAACAAGTTCTTAAAACATGTAATTCATGCATAACACGTTGTCTGTAACACCCCAATTTCCAGAAGTTCAGATAAGCACGCCAAAAGGAGGTCCTCGGGAGTTGGGAGGCTTAACTTAATTATTTCATTCCTTTATTTACAACTTTCATCATAATATATACATTATATCTTCATGAATTTATATGAATTTTCTTTAATGTGAATTATATGAACTAATTGATATAAGTGACCTAATTGTATTACATGTCCTTAATTGCTCTTTCGTGTAAATTAGGGACTTAATTGCATAACATGAATTGGATTAAATTGATTTTATAGTTAGAGATGGAACTTGCTTGCATTAATTCAAATAATATGAGGGCTTATGTGCAAATTGTGGAGAAACACATACTTTCATGCAAGACTTTGGTATATCTTGTATTTCATCTCAATTCTTCCATCACATTCCATTTCATTCAAGAGGAGAAAATTTCACACACACTCACACACTAAAAATCGACATTTACACCAAGGAAGAGGGAGGAAGATTTCATCATAATTCAAACTATATTTTGAAGGATTATTGAAGCTAGGATCATCATCATCATCATCTCTTCATTTCATTCCATTTCTAGCTCATTTCAAGGTATGACATGATTTTTGGATGAATTCTTGAATAAGTGATTGGAGTAGGGTTCATGAATTAGATGATGAATTCTTGTGTGATTAGAGCTAGAAGCATGTTTATGAGTAAAAGGGATAAAATCTTGCATGGAAACTTCGATTTATTTGGAAGTTGGAAGCATGTATATAGATGGGGTTTCCATGATGAATTCTTGAGGCTTTGATGTATATTTCATGGTTTGAATGATGGATAATTGAAGTATAATGTGTATTTGATGGTTTGAAATAATTGTTATGGAGTGAACTTGGTATGGTTGTTGGTTTTGGGTCGTTATCCCCTGTTTTTCCCCTGTTTTGCTGCTGTTACGATGCAGGTCGCGCCCGCGACCTGAATCATGCGAAAAACCGGTCGCGGTCGCTACCCGTTTTTGGGCCAGTTTCGAGATTTTGGAAAAATGGATGAAAAATTCGACCAAAAATAGGTAGTCGCGAGCGCGACCCTTTTATGAAGGAAATTAGTCGTAACCGCGACCAAAATTTGGCCTAGTTTCGAGATTTTGAAATTTTGGAGGAAAATTCGGGCAAAATTAGGGGGTCGCGACCGCGACCATTTTGTGAAGGATTTTGGTCGCGCCCGCAACCTTGTGTATTCTGCATGAAAATTTTGATTTTCATACTTTTCATGCATGGCTTTCGTGACTCGTTTCCATCACGAACATTTCATTGATAGGCCACATAATGCATGATATTATGTACATCAATTGTGTTGTGGAAGTTCACACTTAAGTTTCATAGGGGAGGTTTGTGTAATATTTGCATACTTTGATTATACCTTGAGTAATTAATCATTGCTACCTTATTTGATAAATTGAACATGTTATGATACTTATTGATTGTAATTGCTTGATTGACATTATTGGAACATGCCATTCATCTTAATTGGTTCATAAGAGTCAAGTCTTAAGTCCACTCGTCTCTTATTACATAGATCACGGTCCGGGAGACGAGGAACACGCTCCGTAGGGTGTATCCTTTCTTCTTTTGGTCGGTAAAGGTGAGGTTACTTCTATCTATATAGAACCCTACAACCTTATGTGAATTTTGGACAAAAATGTATAACTATATTAATAGTTTCCCGAAAATTCAATTGTTTCACCATTGATCGATTGTTATTATACCAAACCATTGTCATTGATACTGAATGGAACCGATTGATTGTTTGGCGAGTATATTGTTCACTGTGGGCCCGAGGATAGTGTATTGAGCCAACCGGGAAAGCGTGGGCTGACGGGCAACTCTTGCACTATCCTCACATTGTTGGGGTGACCCCTGAATCCACTAGGAGATTAGTGGAGGAAGGAGTTCCGGGTATAGGGAATCATGAGCCCTATGCTCACACTGATTGGATGGCGGGGCCTTGCAATCCCCCATCACCCGGAGGAAGAAGGATGGATTATTGAAGTTGTCTAATTGTGCACTGAAATTGATTGTGTGATCACTTAAGCTATACAAACTGAATTATTGTACACTGTCGGAGAAAGGTTGGAGAATTGCCCTCACTCGCCGGGCCACTGATTAATTGTACTGAATTGTATTGAATCGACTAAATTGTAAATTGATTAGTTGTAATCTCGGGCGAGTATAGTATTGTTATTGAACTTATATTGTTTTCTTTCATAAAATCTTACTCGAGATTATAACTTGAATGGTAATTGCGCTTTTAAATTATAAACCCCTCACTCAGTCTTTCATAGACTGACACCTCACATTTTCAGGTATTGCAGGCTGAGTGCCAGGCGGGGTTTGAGTCAAGTTTTACTGCTTTCGGGTCTAGCATTATCCTCTCATGTTTTGTGTACATTATAGATACTTATGACTCTAAGAAAGTGATTTGGTACCTATGTATATATTATGGCATATAATTGAGGTTTTGGCATGTAAATGGAACATTGGTATGAAATGGAGTATGGGATCATGTAATAAATGTATATCGTTATGCTTCCGCTTTTGTTATGCATTGTCGTATTAACTGAGGGTTAGCCCGCCTAGCTAATGTTGTGTTTTTTTTATTGTCTCTCGTTCGCTATAGGCTTGATTTATGTATGGGTGCTCGTTCCATATGTGGATTGAATTATAGTGCGGGGAATGTGGCTACCTAGCGTTCCGGGTGCTACATCCTAAGGTGGTATCAGAGCACCGGTTGCAAAACCGCGGTTCTAGTGTCGTGTCTTGAGAGTCTAAGTCGTACGGTATAGGATTATTTGATTAATTGTGAGTCTTGCCTCCTATTTGATTTTACTTGGACCTACTTGAATTATTTGAATTATGTGATTTATGTGAATTATAAACTTTATTGCACTCATTTGCACATGTTAATCGGACATGCATGTACAGTGTTTGAATTTCAGGATGCCACGTGGTTGCCCTCGTAGAGAGCATTCACCGAGACATAGGCATCATCGCCATGGTCATTCTCCTCCACCTCCACCCCCTCAAGCTCAACCTCAGGACTTTCTAAATTCTATGGTTCAGTTAATAGATCGGCGATTGCGAGATTATGTGCCTCCAGCACCACCAGTTCCTCCACCAGCACCTCCAGCCTCGATTTCAGCTATTTTACTGGAGTTTCAGAATCAACATCCACCAAGGTTTTTCAAGGGAAACGATATGCAAGCCGAACAATGGCTTAAAGAAGTTGAAAGGATTTGGAAGCTCATTCCTTGTGAATCTAGAGAAAAGGCTCGATGCACCCTTACTTTAATTCAAGGGGAAGCTTATGCTTGGTGGGAAAGCACAAAAATTGTTTTGGATGCGGCCGGAGAGGAAGTTAATTGGGAAGTCTTTGTAAGGGAATTCAAGAATAAATTTGTTCCCCCTTCTTCTCGTACCCGAAGACTTAAGGAATTTACGGAGCTCAAACAAGGAGAGAAATCGGTTCCGAGTATACAACTGAGTTTGAAAGGTTGTCTAAGTATGCACCTAATATTGCAGGCAATGATTTTCACAAAGCTATGCAATTTATCCAAGGGTTAAGGCCGGATATTCAAGCAGCAATTGAGGCTGTTAATACTAGCACTTGGAAAAAGGCTACTTCGAAGGCTTTAAAAGTGGAAGATTCGGTTAATGCAAGGAGATCTACTTATCGGTCGGGACAGGGCTCAGGATCGGGATCGAGAGCAGGTTATAATACGGTCAAGAGGCCAGTTACTTACGAGACAGCTCCTCCACAATCAAAGGGTCCGATAAAGAAATTTAAGCAACAAGGTCCGATCCAGAAGGCTCCCCAGCCCCCTACTTTGCCATCACCACCAGGGAAACCTAAATGTTCATTCTGCGGGCAACCTACTCATCATTATGATAATTGCAGAAGACGCCTCGGGTTATGTTTGATTTGTGGAGATGCCGATCACAAGGTAGATGCGTGTCCAAATAGCTGGGATCAGCCTGCCGTGGGTCAGAGGCCATTGATTAGAGCTTGTGTTTATGCTCTGGAAGGAGAGGAAGCTGATGCTGACGTGGACCCTGCAGCCGTTGTAGAAGGTACCATTTGCATTCACGACAAGAACACACATACTTTATTTGATCCGGGAGCTACTCACTCCTTTATTTATTACGATATATCTATAAAATTGCCTCTATGTGTTACTCTTTCTTCTGCATATTATGTTGTTAGTACTCCTTTCGGTGGTAGTGTAGAAACTAACTGGGTTTTTAGAGAAGTGCCGGTGAGTATTGAGGGTCGGGTTTTCTCAACGGATTTTATTGAATTGTCGATGTCTCGCTATGGCTTTCTCTTGGGAATGGATTGGTTATTCAAACACTGTGCCACCGTGGATTGTCGAGCCAAGAGAGTTCAGTTGGGTTCAGAGGTTATTACGGGTTGGAGTTCTAAATCGGTGCCTTTATTATCTTTCTCTGAAGCTCAGAAATTGGTCCGAGATGGGGCCATAGGATTCATAGGTTATATTCTTAATCAACTTAGAGATCAGGTGAAATTAGAAAAAACGGAGGTCGTTAAAGAATTTCCCGAAGTGTTTCCGAAAAAATTGGATTCATTGCCACCGGATAGAGAGATAGAATTTGTAATTGATCTATATCCAAATGCAGAGCCATACTCTAAAACTCCATATCGGATGGCTCCGGCGGAATTGAAAGAATTAAAGGTGCAACTTGATGGTCTTTTGGAAGTCGAGTATATTAGGCCAAGTTCATCGCCATGGGGTGTGCCGATATTATTTGTGAAGAAGAAAGACGGAATACTACGGATGTGTATTGATTATAGGGAGCTAAATCGGATGACAATTAAGAATAAATATCCTCTACCCCACATTAAGGAGTTGTTTGATATACTCCAAGAATCCAAAGTTTATTCGAAGCTTGACTTAAGACAAGGGTATTATCAATTACGGATCCGAGCCGAGGATATTTTGAAAACGGGCTTCAATACGAGATATGGTCACTATGAATTTGTGGTTATGCCGTTTGGTTTGACAAATGCTCCCGCCGCTTTCATGGATATGATGCATAGAATTTTCCGACCATTTCTTGATAAGTTCGTTGTGATATTCATTGATGATATTTTGGTTTTCTCCAAGTCGGTTGAGGAACATACAAGGCATCTCGAGCCATTGAAAGAACATCAATTGTTTGAGAAATTTAGCAAATGCGAGTTTTGGATCGACCGAGTATCTTTCTTGGGTCATATCATTTCGGGAGATGGACTAGAAGTTGATCCTTTTAAAATTGAGGCAGTTTTAAAGTGGGAGAGAACAAAGAACGCTTCCGAAGTTAGAAGTTTCTTGGGATTGGCGGGTTATTAAAGAAGATTTGTGCAAGATTTTTCCAAGATTGCCAGTCCTTTGACTCGGTTAACAAAGAAAGATGTTAAGTATGAGTGGAATGAAGGTTGTGAGAAGAGTTTCAATGAATTGAACGAGAAATTGGTTTCGGCTTCGGTTTTAACTCTTCCGGAAGGCTTAGAAGGATATGTCGTTTACACGGATGCATCTAAAGAAGGATTGGGGTGTGTTTTAACCCAAAATGGTAAAGTTATTGCTTATGCTTCCCGAAAATTAAAGGATTATGAAAAGAACTATCCTACGCATGATCTTGAGCTCGCCGCCGTGATGTTTGCACTCGGGAAATGGAGACATTATTTGTATGGAGTGTCATTTGAGATCTTTACAGATCATAAGAGCCTTCAATATTTATTTACACAGGAGGATCTGAATTTGAGGCAACGGAGATGGATGGAACGATTAGAAGATTATGATTGTGTCATCAAGCATCATCCCGGGAAAGTTAACGTGGTTGCCAATGCTTTAAGCAGAAAAGTTGGGGTATCGAGTTTGGAAGTTGGAGAAAGTAGTGGAATTGAGCCTATTAAGATAAAAGCTCGAGTTTCTAATATCTCTATTCAACCGGAATTGAAACATAAATTATTTGAGGCTCAAGGTAAGGATCCGGAAGTTCAAAAGTTGGTTGTCAAGGCAAGAGAGGATCCGGAAAGTCCATTTGGGTTCGATGAAACCGGGTTTCTTCGTTTCAAGAACCGAGTGGTTGTACCCGATGAATTGAAAAGGGTATTACTTGAAGAAGCTCATAAGTCAGCATTATTGGAAAACAGGAATCAGAAAGCAGCGGAAATTTAAAAAAATTTCCAACAAAAAGGATCAAAACTCGCAATTGTGAATCCGAATTCGTAGAGATCAAGAAAATCACTTAGGTAGTAGCTTTCTTGACATGTTTTGAGCCGCCCCCAAACGCGCTTCATGCGGTAATGGCAACCCGTCCCTCGAAATCCTCTTTCTACTTCCGAATCCATTGTAGGGACAACAATCCACACCAACCTAGATTCAAATCATGTTAGGGAAAGTGCTTAACAATATAACATAAAGAAATAAACATGAAACGAGAAAAGCATGATTGAAACTCCCATCGAAACCCAGTTTTGCGAAAGTAGAAATCTGCCTGCCGTAAAACACTCGTGAAAAATTTCATCCTTCAGGATATGGACGAACGGTTTTCGCCATCTTCTTTCGTTCGATTTTTTCACTCGTTTTCTGTTGGGTTCAGAATCGTTTCATCATCCCTTGTGGTTGTTTTTGCTTGATCCCCAAAAGTTCCTTCGAATCTTTCAAGACTGCACGATAGAAGCCCTCTAGAGAAATAGTCCTCCAACCGCGACCACGATCCAAATAGGGAGGTTGCTAGTTCTATATTCGTTGTTTTGGCTCTAAGGAGTTAGTGTATAATTATGGAGAAGGAGAAATTTTGTATCACCATCCCATGGGGTTCAAACCCCTTTATTTATAAGGGTAGGGTTTAGGGTTCGAACCCCTTATCCCTTTTGGAAAAGGATTCCAAACTCCTTTTGGAAAGGGATATCTTGCTTGGAGACTAAGTCTCTTACTTTGACCAAAAGTCTTTCTTTTGTTCAACTTGGAAAGCAAGATTAATATCTAACTCTCTTAGATATTTTATTTTACTTTATTTATTTTACAATAAATAACTTGAAGACTAATAATATAATTAATTCATAATTAATTATTATATTAGACTTTCTTTCTCCAAAATTGGACTTTAATATTAATTCAAAATTAAACCAAAGTCCATTAAATAATTAACACATTAATTATTTAATATATACATATAAAAGCACTAGACTACACGTATCCTAAAGGACACGTGTCATACACGCCTCCCACACGTGTGCTTCACACGTGTGGGCCCCACCATTCACTTAATGGTTCGATCAACTCGTTTAATCGATTCAAGCCTTAACCCACGTGACCGGGTTGTTGTGTGTGGCCCTGTAGGTTCTTAATTCAATTAGCAGTGACCCCAATTAATTAATTCTCTAATTAATTAATTAGTCCACAGATCAAACGACCATAGTCTAGCAACAAGTGTTTGACCCCTAGCTGAATAAGAATGTCTCGATTTGACAGAACCTTTAAGTCATTGATTCATGTGAGATACAATCCTCCTACTTACTATCTCTCAACCAAGAACTAGGGTAAGGGAATAATCAGAACCCTAATAATCTGGCCTTAAAGCTAAGTGCATTTCATATCCATTTGATCTCAATCCAAGAAACCCTTTTCTTGATGTCTTGATCTACTGTCTTGGCCAAGGACTCCATATGGCATATGAATGACTTACACAATAAGAGATCACCTTGCAAATGCAAGTGTAGGTCCTTTCTTGATTCTCATTCACTTTCATGAGTCACTTGTGCAGCCCCAGCATAAGCCTTGAATCAGTTGTCTAAGGCGACACCCTTTAAAGCTTATACCTAAGACTACAGAGTTAACTCATAAAGTGACATGGAACCTCAAGTCTAAGGATAAATTAATCACATCAATGACTCGTGAGATATTTCCTAATCTGGAAGTTTCCATTTCCTGAAATAGAAACTTCCTTTCCCATTTAGGAATCTTCTCACACGGGGCACCTCAGTGAACTTACTAATTGAAGTAAGCACCCTCATGTATCAAGCACGTATCAACTATACACTTTGCACCTCCATGAAACAAGGTGGTCCTTCTTAAGGGCGTGATCCCACAAGCAAGCCTTAGAGGAGTCAGGTTGACACTCCCACTGTCTGTTGGACTCATCGGCTTGGAGTATTTTACTAATCATGACTTATGTGATGTAGGGCTCGTTTCATGAACCATTTCACCTAATGGTAGAGTCCTAAAGTTATCAGGATTAGGGGAGTTCTCATACATGCACAGCTAAAGTAAACGCATACCAAACAAGAGCATATAAAGAAGTGTTGTGTGAATTCGTTATTTTATTCAAAGATTGTCTGTGATTATAATAAGGAAAAGTACAAAGCGGATATACAATCGGCTTTCTAGGGCAATATTCCCAACAATCTCCCACTTGCCCGTAAAAGCTATTTAGGTACTCTAAGTCTCATCTTCTTAAGATACACTTTGAGAACCTATTGACTTTGGGCGTTTCTAAAGTGGATCTGCTAAGTTCTCTGCTGGTGTAACCCACTTATTTACACATTTCTAAGGAAACTCGTTGTCCTTATAAAGTGATTCGTAATCATGTGTTCAGTCTCTTGGTGAGGTCTTGGTCTGTTACTTGAGCAACCATCCATTTTATCATATAATATGATAAAGGAGTTGTTTCATGCTAGGAACTTCATCTAACCAGTTAGATGGAGTTTCTTACCCAAACACTTAACTTAGCGTTATATAATACGGCTAAGTTCTCAACTACGATAGTCGAGTTTTGCAATGTCCGTCCTTGGAACCCCTTTCCAACACATTGCATTACCATTCTGGTGGAAGTTGTATCCTTTCAATGATTTTAGAATCATCTAAGTTTGATGAACGGTTACATCAAATATCCTTCTAACAACAAGATCTTTTGGGCTCTGTAAAATAATACATATCCTCATTTCTTCTCAAGTACTCTGAGGACATCCTTTACAGAAATCTAATGACCTTCTCTGAGGTCATATTAGATTCGACCCACTACGCTTAGTGTTGCGCCATATCAACTCTAGTACATAACATTTCATACATTATGCACCCTTTCACTTAAAGGGATTTTGGACATTCTAACTTTCTTAAAGTTATCTTAGGACACATACTCTTCAAAAGAGATGTTCCATTGTCCATACTAAACTCCTTTTAGTATTATGGTTATGTACTCGTTTTGTGATAATCCATTTATGCTCTTAGATCTATCTTCTATAGATCTCAATATCGAGAATTTAGGATGATCACTAAGATCTTTCATTCCAAAGTGTTTCTTAAACAAGAATTGGTAACTTTCACGTCATCCTTGACATTCCTAATGAGAAGGATGTCGTCTTCTAAAGAATCAAAATTGACTCTTACATCACTAACTTTCATATGTACACTCTGAGACTTATTCGACTTCCATCTGTGTCAAACGATTTGACTATACTATGGAATCGAATTGTCTAACTCCTAGAAGCCTTTATCAATCCACAGATTGACTTAGGGATTTGCATACCTTATGCATACTCCCACTGAATATGAGATTCATAGAAATGCCTTATTTCAGTCTCTTTCAATCTCAATTTGAACAAGACAGTTCTCATATTCATTTATCATATCTCATAGTAAGAATATGAGGATATGGTAAACACAATCCAAATGGACTTTTGCATTTCAATCGTCAAGAAGGTTGTAATGCTTTCCATTTACTCGATGTTGTATTAGCTTGATCCTATCAGGTGGATCAACCAAGGTCCAAACTTGGTTTGAATATATGGAATCCATATTGGATTTCAAGGCTTGCTTACACTACTCAGATTGCAAATCTGATAGTATCTCCTCTTTAGGTAATTCCTCGGCTATCTAGGAACGTGTTCTAAACGCGTCTTAAGAGGAGGGTTTCATACATGTGCATACTCTAAAATTTGGCTAAATTTTATCAGATGGGCTCGTTTCTTCTATATGTGGCGTGGATATTTATCCTCAAATTTCCTTGAGGTCTGCTTGCTTGCCTTTCTTCTTCTATAGGAACGATTCCTTAAGAAAGATACATTCCTTGAGACAAACAACCTTTGTCTAAGGGAATCGCAGAAACGATATCCAATATCATTGTATAAACTTGAACTCATTTCAAGCTTATCTCCCACTATCCTCTTCACTTAAGAGGATTCCACTAAATTCTTAGATAAGAATAATTAGGGAATTTAGTATGCCACATTGCATAGTGAAACTAAAGGACTAAATTTGGAAGGTACTAAATTCAAAATCTCTAACTACATATTCTGGGAGTTTATTCCTAGAATGATTATAAGTTAGTAAAGCTTGCTATGGAATGGACTATATCCCATTAGGTTTCATTCCCTCATTCGGAAACATTAAGGTGTTCTCGAATTAATTTACTGAGAGATAATCCTATTATCTCTAAGATGACTAAGGAATTAGTTGCTAAGATATTGGCTATCTCGATCATATTGATTTACCTATAACTTATGACTACTTCGGTTCCTAACCTCCTTTTGAAATTCTAAGAATTTCATATAAGTTTCGAATTTGTACTTCAACAAGTACATCCATTCATAATGATTAAACTGACGATTGTATCTAGTGCTTACATTAAGCATCTTACACTCATCAGCATGGATCGAAATCCACTAGAATTTTGGCACGTTCGATGTTTCACCTAAACCATGTTTCGGGAACGTTTCCCTTCAAGATAGGATTCAAAGGAAGTTAACTCTCTAGGTTCATTTTCATAAAATGATCCTAAGATGTCTAACTTGCTAATCTTTTTATGTCTCAACGTTCCAAAGTAATTCGAAGCTTTGTCATCTCACTTACTTTTTTTTATCTCGTTGTATGTTCAGAACATTAGTGCTTTGAGTCTTTGCACAACAGATTATGCAGAATCAACTCAAGACTTGTGAATTCTATTCCTAGTAGAATTTCTAAACGAGGTAACATTTCAGAGTACTCATACTCTATGCAGTTCCCTTTCAAAGTCCTTATTTGCTACCATAGAAGCAAACGTCCAATTTGATCTCTAGTGTCTTTTGGGTGTACCCCTTACATGCCCCTCCATTGGGCTCTTAAGGGTTTCTTCTTCTTTAGGCCTTCAAGCCTTTAACTTAGTGAGTTTAGAAGAAGAATTAACCATCACAACCTTTTATTCCTTCTTAAGGATGCTCTCAACCATTATCAACTAAATGATTAACTATGCTACACTAGCATCATTCTAGTTGAGCATAAAGGGTTTGAATGATGGTGGAAGCAATGTAAGCAATCAGTGCATTGAGAACTCTTTTCTCAGTTAATGAGACCACAAGATCTTCAAATAAGATCTTTAGACCTTGTTCATGTGCAATTGTTTCCTCATTGGGAATATTGAATAATTCCATAATGTTATACCTTGTAACATTTTTATGAGGTGGTTCAATTACTCTTAAGTGGTTTGGAGAAATCCATTCACCTCAGATTGCTTCTCTTTTGGCCCGGGTCGAATTTTCACAATTGAAAACTTCGCCTTTAGAGAACACCTTTCTCTATTCGGAATCTAAAACGAATTTTAGGGTCCGAAGCCAATCAGAGTTAGTTAGGACTTAGTCAACTCTTTTGACTTAAGGATGGATACGAATGGGTTTGCATTTCATATTGTAGAGAATCACAGAACTACAACCTAGATGCTAAGCAGAGAAAATGTGAGCATGCTGAATTATAACGATATACAAAAGATAAGGTCTTTAATCTAATGTAGCTCCCATTGTTTTTCAAAGATCTATAATTCCCAAAGATCTAAGAGGAACGCGTTTCCCAATGGGTACTAAGATCCTAAGTATTTTACCTCGAACCCACGACTCGCGGACATTCTAAGTAAAACCCTAGGTAGTTACAACTTACCAATTCTAACACCTTTAGAACTCTTAGTAATTGTTTTGCATCACCTATCTTTCAATATGGACCCACGACTTGTGCGACATCCATATTTACTTAGGCGTTAAGCTAGACCCATCAATCATAAGATCATGATCAAAACTTAGTTTGAACGACCCACGACTCGCGGACATCGCCCTTGCCAAAATTAACCACGAAATATTGATCATTTAAAATGACCAATTAGGTAACTAAGAACTAATAAGCTCCACTAGCTATCCCACGACTCGCGGACAATAACTAGCTTTACTTACTAAACTTAAAACCTATTGATGGAATGCTAGGAATTTAATTCAAAATTTGCATCTCGAATTAAATACCTATTATTCGAAATGAGCTTAATATTTAATGGGAATTTTCGAATCAACCGAAGAGTTGTTCGGTTCGACCTCACCAACATGTATGTTATCCAATTTAATTAGTCTTGATTAATGCAAGTACAACTTAAATGCATTTCACACAAACACTTAGCAGATAACATGTCCTAGCATGATACTAACATGTGATGATCATGGGTTCTACCTATCATATGCGTGATATGTGGGAGCCACTCCACAATCACAAGTTCTAACATACATGCCACATAAATAGTTTAAATCACATAAGGGAAAGCTGTAACAAAATACGAGCCCTATCTCTATTACATTTTCAATTGAGATTCCCCTCCCCAACATTTCGAGGGGTCTTCACTTATGACCTCCTTGTTACTTGAATGTGGTCCATCTTACTCCATGGGTGCATTGTCTCCAAAATGAAAATAAAACCTCATCACCTATATCTACTCTCAAATTACAATAAAAAGAAAAAGACATAAAGGAATAAGGCTCAATCTTCATATTGGCCTTAGACAAATACACGGGGCATACCCCGGCCTCAAAACAGTAATATGGAAAGCCACATAATAAATCACATAAAAATACGCACATAAGTGAGGCTCCAACCTCAATTGAAAAACGCAACTATAGGGCTCCAACCCCAATTTAAACCATTCATGTGCATAAATTAAAACCATACATAAGTCTAAACCTATGATCACCTAACAGCTTAAATTGCAAGAATTTAAATTTAACCAATAAATTAAAATTCTCGCTTTAAGCTCTAATAGCTTAAAACACGACTTAGATGCAATTCTTCTTCAAGAGCCTTTTCTATAAAACCCGAAAAACTATAAACTAATAAAATTCCAATTAATTTCTGAAAATTAACAATTTTATTCTTTCAATATTTTCACAAAATAAAGTTTGCAATTTTCCCAAAATTTAAATCGCTTAATTTTTCAAAATCCCAATTTAAACAATTATATCAAAAATAATTCAAATTTAATAAAACAAAATTTTTCAAAAAATTAAATTGGGATTGGATTGGACTAAACACGAAAAACGAGACGGCCACGCCCGCCCAACGGCCCAGGCCGCCCACATGTGTTGTGCGCAAGCGCGCGTGCACATCGCGCACATGCCAGCAGCAGCACTGCAGGCTTGCGTACTCCTGGCATGCGCCTTCTCGCCCGCATCGCGCGCAGGCGCCTAGGCCATCAGGCCAGCGCTGCCGGACACCCTCCCGCGTGGATGTGGGAGGCAATGGCGGAAGGCCCCACGCGGTTGCGGCGCTGTGGTGCTGGATGCTCCCGCGTGGTTGCGGGAGGGGTTGGCTGGCCAGTCCGGGCGCGCCTAGGACAGGCGCACGGCGATGACGGGCGATCGCGTGGGCCTGGCCGTGCGACACCCTAGCACGCCTAGGCTCGCGTTTTCGTAACGCGATATTCGTGTTTCGTGTTTCAGTTCAAAACCAACAACAATCCAAAATTTAAAAACAAGATTTAAATGTATTTGATCCAAAATAATTTCAATCAAATTTCCGAAAACGTTTTTCAGAAACTTTTAGGAAAAATATAGTTTCGTAATTCAGGCGTTCTAAAAGAACTTAAGAATACCTAATTCGCATCTAAGCCTAAGAATTTCTACCAAAGTCAGTTAATTGAGACGAATCAGAAACACGATTAACGAGGTGGCTCTGATACCACTTGTTGGAAAACAGGAATCAGAAAGCAGCGGAAATTTAAAAAATTTTCCAACAAAAAGGATCGAAACTCGCAATCGTGAATCCGAATTCGTAGAGATCAAGAAACTCACTTAGGTATTAGCTTTCTTGACAACAATCTCATGGGGTTCGATCCGTTGTAGGGACAACAATCCACGCCAACCTAGATTCAAATCATGTTAGGGAAAGTTCTTAACAATATAATATACAGAAAGAAACATGAAACGAGAAAAGCATGATTGAAACTCCCTTCGAAACCCAGTTTTGCGAAAGTAGAAATCTGCCTGCCATAAAACACTTGTGAAAAAATTCATCCTTCAGGATATGGATGAACGGTTTTCGCCATCTTCTTTGGTTTGATTTTTTCACTCGTTTTCTGTTGGGTTCAGAATCGTTTCATCATCCCTTGTGGTTGTTTTCGCTTGATTCCCAAAAGTTCCTTCGAATCTTTCAAGACTGCACGATAGAAGTCCTCTAGAGAAATAGTCCACCAACCGCGACCACGATCCGAATAGGGAGGATGCTAGTTCTATATACGGTGTTTTGGCTCTAAGGGGTTAGTGTATAATTATGGAGAAGGAGAAATTTTGTATCACCATCTCATGGGGTTCGAACCCCTTTATTTATAAGGGTAGGGTTCGAACCCCTGATCCCTTTTGGAAAAGAATTCCAAACTCCTTTCGGAAAGGGATATCTTGCTTGGAGACTAAGTCTCTTACTTTGACCAAAAGTCTTTCTTTTGTTCAACTTGGAAAGCAAGATTAATATCTAACTCTCTTAGATATTTTATTTTTACTTTATTTATTTTACAATAAATAACTTGAAGACTAATAATATAATTAATTCATAATTAACTATCTTATTAGACTTTCTTTCTTCAAAATTGGACTTTAATATTAATTCAAAATTAAACCAAAGTCCATTAAATAATTAAAACATTAATTATTTAATATATACACATAAAAGCACGAGACTACTCATGTCCTAAAGGACACATGTCATACACGCAGCACACGTGCGGGCCCCACCATTCACTTAATGGTTCGATTAACTCGTTTAATCGATTCAAGCCTTCCACGTGACCGGGTTGTTGTGTGTGACCCTCTAGGTTCTTAATTCAATTAGCAGTGACCCCAATTAATTAATTCTCTAATTAATTAATTAGTCCACAGATCAAACGACCATAGTCTAGCAACAGGTGTTTGACCCCTAGCTGAATAAGAATGTCTTGATTCGACAGAACCTTTAAGTCATTGATTCATGTGAGATACAATCCTCCTACTTACTATCTCTCAACCAAGAACTAGGGTAAGGGAATAATCAGAACCCTAATAATCTGGCCTTAAATCTAAGTGCATTTCATATCCATTTGATCTCAATCCAAGAAACCCTTTTCTTGATGTCTTGATCTACTGTCTTGGCCAAGGACTCCATATGGCATATGAATGACTTACACAATAAGAGATCACCTTGCAAATGCAAGTGTAGGTCCTTTCTTGATTCTCATTCACTTTCATGAGTCACTTGTGCAGCCCCAGCGTAAGCCTTGAATCAGTTGTCTAAGGCGACACCCTTTAAAGCTTATACCTAAGACTACAGAGTTAACTCATAAAGTGACATGGAACCTCAAGTGTAAAGATCAATTAATCACATCAATAACTCGTGAGATATTTCCGAATCTGGAAGTTTCCATTTCCTGAAATAGAAACTTCCTTTCCCATTTAGGAATCTTCTCACACGGGGCACCTCAGTGAACTTACTTATTGAAGTAAGCACCCTTATGTATCACACACGTATTAACTATACACTTTGCACCTCCATGAAATAAGGTGGTCCTTCATAAGGGCGTGATCCCTCAAGCAAGTCTTAGAGGAGTCAGGTTGACACTCCCATTGTCTGTTGGACTCCACGACTTGGAGTATTTTACTAATCATGACTTATGTGATATAGGGCTTGTTTCATGAACCATTTCACGCAAATGGTAGAGTCCTAAAGTCATCAGGATTAGGGGAGTTCTCATACACGCACAGCTAAAGTAAACGCATACCAAACAAGAGCATATAAAGAAGTGTTGCCTGAATTCGTTATTTTATTCAAAGATTGTCTGTGATTATAATAAGGAAAAGTACAAAGCGGATATACAATCGGCTTTCTAGGGCACTATTCCCAACAGGCATATTCGGTACATCCGGGAGGAAATAAAATGTATAAGGATCTGAAGCAATTTTATTGGTGGCGTGGATTAAAGAAGGATGTGGCCGAGTTCGTAAGATGTTGTTTGATATGTCAGAAAGTTAAGGCCGAGCATCAAAAGCTCGGAGGTCCTTTACAGCCGTTACCTATTCCTGAGTGGAAGTGGGAACAAGTGATGATGGATTTTATATCCGGCTTACCAAGAGTGAAAGGTGGCTATGATGGTATTTGGGTGATTGTGGACCGATTAACAAAGTTTGCTCATTTTCTATCGGTCCGACTGTCTTACAAGATTCGAAAGTTGGCCGAGATTTTATAATAAAGAGATTGTTTGACTTCATGGGATTTCGGTGAGCATTGTTTCAGATAGAGATCCTCGCTTTACTTCTAAATTGTGGCGAGAATTGCAAGATATTTTGGGAACGAAACTTCGGTGTAGTACGGCTTTTCTTCCTCAAACCGATGGTCAATCCGAAAGAGTTATAAGATATTTGGAAGATTTGCTCCGATCTTGTGCTTTGGATTTTCAAAATTCGTGGCATGAACAACTTGCGTTGATTGAATTTGCATATAACAATAGCTATCAATCTTCAATTGGTATGGCTCCATATGAGTTACTTTATGGTCGAAAGTGTCGATCCCCGTTATTCTTTGATTTGGAGGAATGGAAGTGGACAAAACAAGAGGGTGTGCAGAAAGGTGACAAACTTGAAAAACCTTCCAAGGTCGTGGGAGCTATGATCGAGAAAGTTCAGCAGATACAACAACGGATGAAAGCTGCCCAAGATAGACAGAAAAGGTATGCCGATACTCGCTGGAGAGATCTTAAATTTGAAGTGGGGGACTAGGTTTTCTTAAAGGTATCTCCACGAAAAGGGTTTTCTAGGATTGGAAAGGGAGAAAAGTTGAATCCCCATTATTTGGGTCCATTTGAAATTCTTGAGAGAATTGGGGAAGTTGCTTACAGATTGGATTTACCGCCAAATCTTACCGGAATTCACAATGTCTTTCATGTATCTCAACTAAGAAAATATTATCCGGATGAAACAGAAATTCTCCCCGTTGAAGAAGTTGAGTTGGAACCGAATTTATCATTTGTTCAGCAGCCGATTAGAGTTTTGGACAGAAAATATCAAGAGTTGAGGAACTGGAGCATTCCTATGGTCAAGGTGTTGTGGCGGAGTGATAAAACTGAAGAAGTGACTTGGGAGCCGGAAGAGAAAATGAAAAGGTTCCACCCAGAGTTATTTATTTCCGATCAGTGGATCTGGTGACCAGATTCTTCTAGGGGGGGAGAGTTGTAACGCCCCAAATTCCGAAAGTTCAGGTAAGTGCGCCACGAGCGGGTCCTCGGGAGTTGGGAGGTTTAACTTGATTATTTCATTCATTTAGTTGCAACTTTCATCATAATATATGGATTATATCTTCATGCATTTATATGAATTGTCATTAATGTGAATTATATGAACTAATTGGTATAAGTGACCTAATTGTATTACATGTCCTTAATTGCTCCTTCGTGTAAATTAGGGACTTAATTGCATAACATGAATTGGATTAAATTGATTTTATGGTTAGAGATGGAACTTGCTTGCATTAATTCAAATAATAGGTGGGCTTATGTGCAAATTGTGGAGAAACACATACTTTCATGCAAGACTTTGGTATATCTTGTATTTCATCTCAATTCTTCCATCACATTCCATCTCATTCAAGAGGAGAAAATTTCACACACTCACACACTAAAAATCGATATTTACACCAAGGAAGAGGGAGGAAGATTTCATCATAATTCAAGCTATATTTTGAAGGATTATTGAAGCTAGGATCATCATCATCATCATCTCTTCATTTCATTCCATTTCTAGCTCATTTCAAGGTATGACATGATTTTTGGATGAATCCTTGAATAAGTGATTGAGTAGGGTTCAAGAATTAGATGATGAATTCTTGTGTGATTAGAGCTAGAAGCATGTTTATGAGTAAAAGAGATAAAAGCTTGCATGAAAACTTTGATTTATTTAGAAGTTGGAAGCATGTATATAGATGGGGTTTCCATGATGAATTCTTAAGGCTTTGATGTATATTTCATGGTTTGAATGATGGATAATTGAAGTATAATGTGTATTTGATGGTTTGAAATAATTGTTATGGGGTGAACTTGGTATGGTTGTTGGTTTTGGTTGGTTTTGGGTCGTTATCCCCTGTTTTTCCCTTGTTTTGCTGCTGCGACGAAGCAGGTCGCGCCCGCGACCTAAATCATGCGAAAAACCGATCGCGGCCACTATCCGTTTTTGGGCCAGTTTCGAGATTTTAGAAAAATGGATGAAAAATTCGGCCAAAAATAGGTAGTCACGACCGCGACCCTTTTATGAAGGAAATTAGTCACGACCGCAACCAAAATTTGGCCTAGTTTCGAGATTTTGAAAATTTGGACGAAAATTCGGGCAAAATTAGGGGGTCGCGACCGCGACCATTTTGTGAAGGATTTTGGTCGCGCCCGCGACCTTGTGTATTCTGCATGAAAATTTTGATTTTCATACTTTTCATGCATGGATTTCGTGACTCGTTTCCAGTACGAACATTTCATTGATAGGCCACATAATGCATGATATTATGTTCATCAATTGTGTTGTGGAAGTTCACGCTTAAGTTTCATAGGGGAGGTTTGTGTAATATTTGCATACTTTGATTATACCTTGAGTACTTGATCATTGGTACCTTATTTGATAAATTGAACATGTTATGTACTTATTGATTGTAATTGCATGATTGACATTATTGGAACATGCCGTTCATCTTAATTAGTTCATAAGAGTCGAGTCTTAAGTACACTCGTCCCTTGTTACACAGATCACGGTCCGGGAGACGAGGAACACGCTCCGTAGGGTGTATCCTTTCTTCTTTTGGTCGGTAAAGGTGAGGTTACTTCTACCTATATAGAACCCTACAACCTTATGTGAATTTTGGACCAAAATATATAACTATATTTATAGTTTCCCGAAAATTCAATTGTTTCACCATTGATCGATTGATATTGTACCTAACCATTGTTATTGATACTGAATGGAACCGATTGATTGTTTGGAGAGTATATTGTTCACTGTGGGCCCGAGGGTAGTGTATTGAGCCAACCGGGAAAGCATGGGCTGATGGACAACTCTTGCATTATCCTCACATTATTGGGATGACCCCTGAATCCACTAGGAGATTAGTGGAGGAAGGAGTTCCGGGTATAGGGAATCATGAACCCTATGCTCACACTGATTGGATGGCAAGGCTTTGCAATCCCCCATCACCCGGAGGAAGAAGGATGGATTATTCAAATTGTCTAATTGTGCACTGAAATTGATTGTGTGATCACTTAAGCTATACAAACTGAATTATTGTACACTGTCGGAGAAAGGTTGGAGAATTGCCCTCACTCGTCGGACCACTGATTGATTGTACTGAATTGTATTGAATCAACTAAATTGTAAATTGATTAGTTGTAATCTCGGGCGAGTATAGTATTGCTATTGAACTTATATTGTTTTCTTTCATAAAATCTTACCCGAGATTATAGCTTGCATGGTAATTGCGCTTTTAAATTATAAACCCCTCACTCAGTCTTTCATAGACTGACACCTCACATTTTCAGGTATTGCAGGTCGAGTGCTAGGCGGGGTTTGAGTCATGTTTTACTGCTTTCGGGTCTAGCATTGTCCTCTGATGTTTTGTGTACATTATAGATACTTATGACTCTAAGAAAGTGATTTGGCACCTATGTATATATTATGGCATATAATTGAGGTTATGACATGTAAATGAAACATTGATATGAAATGGAGTAAGGGATCATGTAATAAATGTATGACGTTATGCTTCCGCTTTTGTTATGGATTGTCGTATTAACTGAGGGTTAGCCCGCCTAGCTAGTGTTGTGTTTTTTTTATTGTCTCTCGTTCGCTATAGGCTTGATTCATGTATGGGTGCTCGTTCCATATGTGAATTGAACTATAGTGCGGGGGATGTGGCTATCTAGCGTTCCGGGTGCTACATTGTCACTTAATTAGGAGCAAATATGGGACAAAACGTAACAATTATTTCAAATAAATATTCAAGTAATCACATTAGCAATTAAATAAACATTTAAGGGCATAAATAAAATAATTAAACGTGCACGTAACGCTCTCGATACGGCGTACCTGTACGGCCGGACGAGCGGGATGTTACAGATCATCTATTAATTCATCGCCCACTACATATTCACCAAATGTGTTATTTTCAAGCTCTACAAAGTCATGTAACTTAACGTTCTGGTCGACAAAAGGCCCAACCACATCCTCTGCTTGTACCAAATTGATAATTGCTATCTCATCGTTCTGATATGCAATCTCAAGCGATTCCTCTAATTCTACTCTTCCTCTTGGCTTGGTTTTAATTACAGCCCACCAATTTTGCTTATCTTTGATTCGACCAGGGTATGGAACATAATAAACCTGTTGGGCTAGCTGTGCTAGGATAAAAGGATCATACCTTTTGTATCTACCCATATGTTTTATCTCAATAATTGTGCTTTCTGCATTACCAATATGGGTCCCCCGGCATGGTGTGAGATCAAACCAATCACATTTAAATAAAACAATCTTCTTCATTGGAGAACCTGGGTATTCAAGTTCGATGATTTCTTCTAACGTACCATAATAGTCATCTGTTATATCTCCTACATTCGCACTTCCTTTTACCCAAACTCCAAAATTCATATTATAATAGTTGAATTTAAATGTATAATAGTTAGCTTGAGATTAAGCTATGCTAAAGAAGTTGGGAGTAACTTCGAATGAAATAGGGACACATGTACACATATTACAATTAGAAGCTGGGAAAATATTAGACTTATATAAATAGATTAGGAATCTTGTTGGCATGAAAATATTAGGAACCTTTAGACTTAGAAGTACAATACAGGCAACCAAACTGATACGAAATTTCTCATATTGGCATGGAAATTGGAATCTAGTATGCAGGTCTGATGAGCATCATTACAACATTTAGCTATTAATCAGATTTGACAAATAGATCATAATCGCCACTCAACAACAACTTACTTCAACACACAATGTGCCAAAAAACAGCAATAACTAAGCAAATATTCAATAGTTTATATCATTAATTTAAAAGAAACCAAGAAGTGAGATAGATTGTCACCTTAATTACTCTATTTCAGCGACAAAAGACACCAAATTTCTTGTAAACACAGTCCAACCTGATATTCAAATTCGAAACAAACTTAATAAGCTTAAAATTTAACATTTACAAGACCTTGACACCAGCTCACTATACAATAACTTAAAAATAAAGTAATTATTGTATACCAGTTCGATTTTAACGCCTGAAATATTTACTTTGGCTTTGACTTCTCTCCCGTTCTACACCCTCAAGCAATTCTTGACTGCCATAAAAATAGAGACATAAATTCTATCAATGTTGTTGAGGAACAACTTAGCTTAATGAGAATGCCAGATTGAAACTAAAAGAAAAGATGAACATCACAGAAAAAACTGGAATATCAATGCAGCACACATTTCAAAGAGAAATATTTTTACCATATCAAACAAACTTTGATTAAGCTGATATTTTAAGTACATGCTCATGATACATGTAGGAACATCTATGTAAAACAGTTTTATAAAATATGAAGGTTTACCCCCTCTGCTCGAGGAGTTAGTGCAGATCAGAAAAATTAAAAAGCTATACCGAATTAAAGTTTTCTCGGGTATCAAACGGACTCGGATGAACATAAGATTTGGCAGACACAAACCTTGATATACTAGGAATATAAAGCTAAAACAGTTTTGAAAACGGATTTCATATGAACTCAAAATTTGAGTCTGAAGTTGCTGTATAAAAGCTGTCAGTTTTTGTGCTATGCATTCGTTAACTATAAGCATGCAAGAACTCAGTCAAAACAATCAAAACTCATGCAAAAACATACCTAAAACATTCCCTAACCTTTAAAATTAATCGCACACTCAATAACCCAAGATTTAATCCATCAAGAGTCATCGAAATCAAGCAAAACGGAAAGGTTACTTCAAGCAGAACAAGATTTAATCCATGCCTAGCATATCCCTTACAAACTTGAATAAAGATCTGCACCAAGGACACATATTAACCTATATCACATATGTAAGTTCAAATGTATTTTTGGTTACAATGCAGGTCATGAGGCTATCAAGTTTTACAAATTATCCTAAATCAATAGGCTAAAAAAGCAGCTAAATCAATATCCTAAAACAGAACACAAAAGTAAGAAGAAAAACAGCTAATATAGCTTACAATCTGAGGTTTTTACCAGCAAAAGAGCAGCATATGCAGCGCAAATCCAAACTGAAGATCTGAAAATAGCAAGAACAGACATTAAAAAAAAACTTCTTATCAATTATCAATAGAAAACACAAATATGTTTCAATTTCTACAAATACTTAACACAGCAAAACCAAAGCAAGAAGACGTGAAAGGAACAGAGACATGAGAAATGGCGCGTACACATTTTGTTAAAGTCAGGTTTGTTAAATTCGACAATGAATTTCACAACATGTAGACCCATTATCATAATCACAATTTAACATCACAATGCAAGGGCATACAACATATTTAAGCAACAAATGAATCAATTGATCAGCTGATTTCCGTACTCCACTTATCAGACAGTAAATGCCACAACTTATAAAAATAAAGACTAAGAAAATAAAGTATAGCTCTAGTTAGCAATATACCTCAAATTGTTTCTCTGTGTTTGACTTTTAAGTTTCCAAATAAAACCTCTACAAATGGAATAGCTTCATGAGCAGCCTACAAAAAACAAAGAAAAGAGGATTACATATATATAACAACATTTCTGCTATAGTTAAACAACAAACAATAACAAATACTAAACAACAACAACAACTCTTGAGATGGTGGGATCTGCTAAATTGATGAATTTAAAATAAGATTCGGATCTGCTAAATTGATGAATTTTTGCAGTTTACTGATATTGACCAATTTGAATCCTAAGTTAAATGTTCAGGTCAAAATCAACTGGAAAGGAATGTCTTCAATTGTTTGTCATTTGTAAAGTTGTACTCATGAAACTAGCCATTTCAATTCTTAAAACCCAAGAAAAGTAGCAATATACTTAGCTTTTCAGTTTCAATTTCTTCAATCTTTTCTATGATCTGGTCATTCGTTAACTCTAGAAAGGATTCCAACAATTGATTCAGCTAATACGACTTACAACGACATCACTCTTTAGTTAAAACCACAAAAACTCAATTCTTTCTGTTAAAAAAGGCATGGAAGGAAGCCAAAATATTATCAAGCAGACAAAACACAAACGTTTTCAACTACAATGGCATAACTATTTCTGAAATTTTCAAGTCATTATCTCTACACGATATTAGGTCACTTAAACAACACACCCACAAAAAAATCGCGACAAAATACAGATATACATCTAGCTGTGTAGTAACACAAACTCCTTCCCTCTCCCCCCCCCCCCCCCCCCCCAAAAAAAAAATCCAACACACATTCAGACAAAAAAATTAGTTCAATGGTTGCAGTCTTCTTGAAGTTCCAGGCATCCATTTGCACATATGTTTTTTTTTTAGAAAAAATATCATTCAAGACGGGAAATTAGTTTTCAGTCTTCTCGTAGGACATAATCTTTAATAAAAACCCTACCAACACACATAAGCTCAGATTTCTAGAGCTACATTACCTGCTATGGTGGAAAAACCCTGCAAATCGGTCAGCTTACACTTCTGGTTCAACCCTTAAACAAAACCCCTCCCAATCGCCTCAGATTTAGCTCGAAATTCAGCTAGTAGTCGGATTTATCTTAGATTCTCGCGTAATTAGTCGGATTTCAGCTGATTTTGGCACCACTTTGAACGATTCGGGAATTTTGCTTCGCAATGTTGAAAGTTGGAAATGTTAGGGTTATTTGTTTTCAGACAATTAGAGACTGAGTTGTGAAGTCTGATATCGCAGTTTTTATTAAAATTTTTGAAAGGGACAAACCATCGGAATATGTTGGAAAAGAAACAGACCGATGGAACTCCAACGGAGGAACACCGTCAGTCTTGTCAACAATAAAATATAAAAAAACAGACCAACGGAAAACCGACGGCCTGAACCGTCGGAAATTTGTGGCAAAACTCTTGACGGAATTCCAACGGGTTTGCAATGGAAACTCTCCGTTGGAATTTTGGCACGATTAATCCACCAAAATTACTAACGGTACCAACGAAAAACCCGTTGGAATTTTTTGCCGCTTTTTTTTTTCATAAACGCGCCACAGAATTCCGACGGGGATTCCCACGGTGTTGCGATGGCGTCCTTGCTGGAAGTTGTTTCCAAGCCTGAGGGATGAGCCATCGAATTTCGGTGGGTATCCCGTCGGTTTTCTTCAAAAATTCCGACGGCAGACCGATGGGCGTGGAATTTGGGCATTTTCTTGTAGTGCTTCCCGAATATATCAGAGTTCCCAAATACTTCATCGGAAGGGAACCCTGCCTTAAACCTAAAATGTCTTTAACACTGATCTCCTCCAGTTCTGCATTGTTTCCAACCACAAATTCACTTTTTCCATTGTTCACTTTTTGTCCCGAAAGCACCTCATATCCTTGCAGAATTTCTCTAATCTTGTAAAGGGAGCTAATACGTGTGTTAGTAAACACAACTGTATCATCAGCATACGCCAAGTGAGAGATGGGAGAGTTTGAACCCATGTCATATCTACTAGTCGGTTCCTCCCTAGCTAAGCTGTTCAAAGTATAAGATAAATAATCAGAAGTTAAGACGAAAAGTGAATGGGATAACGGATCACCTTGGCGGAGCCATCTTGTTGAATGAAAATAGCCGGTGGTGCCCCATTGACCAAGACTGAAAACCAACAATTCAATATGCAATTATACACCTAAGAAATCCACATCCCCGGAAAGCCTTTATGACGTAACACTTTGATAAGAAATCCCCATTCCAATCTATCAGAAGCTTTTGTCATGTCCAATTTCAAGATAAAATTTTTATCCTTACATTTTTTATTCAAAGTGTGTGCTAATTCCTGTGCCATTGGGATGTTGTCACTGATCAACCAACCTTTTACAAAGCCACACTAGTTAGGAGATATAACTTTAGGTGAAACTTTTGCAAGTCGATGATTTAATAACTTAGTTATTATCTTATTCGACACATTGCAGAGGCTGATGGGCTGAAAGTCGCTCCAAAACGTAGGATTATCCTTTTTTAGGATGATAGAAATCATAGTGGTTGTGTAAGCTATCGAAAATGGGGCGTCCTTAAAGAATTCTTCCACTGCTTCCATGACATCCTGTTTAACCACTTCCCAAAAGTTCTGATAGAACCTAGTTCCGAATACATCGGATCCTGCTGTACTATAATGCGAAATCTCTAGAACTACTTTCTTTATCTCATCCATAGCCAGGGCCACACATAGGGACTCACGGTCCTCTTGGCTCATTACTGAAGTGAACATCTCAAAGTTCTAATCAATACCATTCCAATATTGCTACTGTTGGAAAAACGGGTTCGAAACGCAACGAAAATTTAAAATTTTTAACCAACGAGGACTGTGGGCTTGCAATTTTTATTTCGAAACTCAACAGAAAGTTCCTGAGCAACTTATTTGACTAGAATCTTTCTTGAAGTGTTTTGAGCCGCCCTCAAACACTCTTCATGCGGTAATGAATTATCCCTTTTCTCAATCGATTCTTTCCTTCGAGACTCCAAAGTAGAAGCCCTTTAGAATGTATCCACACCATTTCTAGGCACAAATCAGATTAGTGAGTATGCTAGTACTATAATCTGTATTGAAAGAAACACGAAACGAGATAAATAAGAGCAAGAAATTCTCCCGTCAAAACCCAATTGATGCTCGAAGTAATTCATGCATAAGCCTTCAAGCAAAGGTTTCATCTATTCTACGGGTTAGAGTTTCTGAAATCTTTTCTTTTGTTTTTTCGGAATAGAGAAGACAATTCACGACTTCCATTCCACCCGCCCTGCTAGTCACATCAAAGGCATTCATTCCGGAGTTCTTTGTCTAAGAGAATGAGAGAAGTCTCTTCTCTTTTAATCTGATGAAACGAAACTTCAAGAGAGAGAAAAAGAGTTTCTTTTCTTTCTCTAACTCTAATTACGTAATGAGATAATATGATATAACTAATTAATAATCATATTATTAATTATTATAATTATCGTAACTACTTTAGGATATTATCTCTTATTTATTTATGTCATAAATAAATAACTTTTGACTCTAGCCATTATTTATTTCATAAATAAATATCTAGGATAACAACTGCATGATATTATCTTTATATTAATTTAATAAATAAATACTTAAGATAATAACCACATGATATTATCTTTACTTATTTATTTTATAAATAAATAAGTCTTGATATTATCCTCTTATTATTTCATAAATAAATAGAGTAGGATAATATCTTCTTATTTATTTCAAAAATAAATAACGTACGATTATATCCTTTATTTATTTCTCAAATAAATAAAGTGGGATAAAGTAATATTTATTTCATAAATAAATAAACTAATATTTTACTTAATAATTAATTCATAATTAATTATTCATCAGGCTTCTTTATTTCGGATTAGGCTTAGAATTAATTCTACAATTAATTCTAATGGGTTGAAATTAATTTTATAATAAATTTCATTTGGGTTTTATAATTAATTCTAGCAATTAATTATATTTGGGCTTTTTAATTAATTATGTTTGGGCTTTATAATTAATTCTTCAATTAATTAATACATGGTCTAATTTTTCAATTAGACCATGCGCCCAAAGCCTGCTCACATTCCACACATGTACTTTAAACGTGTGGTCTTGTTTCGATCAATTACTTGATCTTTCTAACAATACGCTTTGAACTTGACATTTGTGTGTGACCCTCTAGGTTCATTATTCAGTTAGCAATGACCCAATTTAATTAATGCAGTTATTAATTAATTAGTTCACAGATCACACAACCGCAGTCTAGCAACAAGCGTGTAACCCCTATCCGAACAACAAATTAAATCGAAAGAACATTTCAGTCATTGACATCTGTGATATATGATCCTTCTACCATTTTATCTCTCGATAAAGATCTAGGGCATGGGAATAATGAGAGCCCCATTAATCTCAATCTTAACGCTAAGTTCGTTTCATATTCATTTGATCTCAATTCAAGAAAATCATTTCTTAATGTCGTGATCCACTACCTTGGCCAAGGGTTTTAGGATGGAATATGAACGACTTATGCAATAAGAGATCATCTTGCTTAAAGTAAGTGTTAGTCATTTATTGATTCTCATATGTCTTCATGTGCCATTTTTGTAACCCCAACATAAGTCATAATTCAAGTGTCTAGAACGACACCCTTTCAGACCTATATCTAAGATTAACTAGTTAACTTACATAAGACAACCATGGAATCTCAAGTCAAATGATTATTTACTCACGTCATTGACTTTGAGATGTTTCCTAATCTGGAAGTCTCTATTCTAGAAGTGGACACTTCCTTTCCCATTTAGGAATGTTCTTACGCGGGACAACTCAGTGTACTCATTCTATCAATGAGCACCCTCGTGTGTTGCATACGCATATACCATGCACTTTGTCATCCCATGAAACAGGATGATTCATTCTTAAGGACGCAATCGCATAAACAAGTCACAATCGAGTCTAATCAACACTCCCACTATTTATTAGACTCATCAACTTGGAGTAAGTTCTAATCCAGCTTAGATTATGGCTTATTTCATGTGCCATTAACCCTAATGACAAAAACCTAAAAGTTTGATGGATTAGGGAGTTCTAACACATGCGCACATAATCGAAACACACAAAAAATGTATTGCATATAAAGAAGTGTTTGTTTAGAATCAATCGTGTATCATTCAAAGATTGTCTGTGATACAAGGAAAATGCCAAAGCGAATTACGTCGAATCGACTTTTTAGGGCACTATTCCCAACAGCTCCCTAGTTAATAATTTATGAAAGTACTCCCCGGCAGAATCCCGTATTTGACCAATATTCGTCAGTTCTCGTCCCCCATCATAAATGCTTTTAATAGCAGCTCTGAATTGTTTCTTTTTCACTAACGAATGAAAGTAATTGGTGTTCCTCTCGACAACCTACATCCATTTACAAGCAACCTTTTGTTTCCAATATTTCTCTTCCATGGCCATGATATTATTCGGCACCGCTGTTATTCGATTCATTAGCTATTGAGCTATTTAAACCTCACTATATTAATTCTCTGTTTTTGGTAAAATAAAAAAAAAAAAAAAAAAAATTAGTGCTGGAGTTTTTTTTTTTTTAGTTTTTTCGATTTTTTGGGCTTCTAATTGAAACCAAACCGAAAAAATCGGTTTTTACCGAACCTATACCGAGGTCTTTCGGTTCGGTAAATGGTTAGTATTTTCACTAACCGAATTTTTGGTTAATCGAAATCGAAAAACAGAATTTTCGGTTTTTTACCGATTGAACACCCCTAATTTCTATGCCACCAAAGTGCCTAGAGATTAGTTGTGAGAAAGAGAGGGCCCATTCTTGTCTAGCAAAGTCACATCTACGGAATAAATGGAAGACAATATAATTGTTAGTTTCTCGTAGAAGAAAATATAATTGCATTCAAATATTACTTTTACAAGTAGCACTTATATTAGTTTTGTTTGAACATGAATATATTGTTTTATGTTTTACGAGAGCATTCTGAATTATTATTAGCTTTTCGAAATGATATAACTTATAACTTTGAAAGCTTTGTGTGCAATTTTCTCAATATATATAAACGTTGCTCCGGTCTTAAAAAAAAAAAAAAAAAAAGTAGAAATTACTCTGGTTTCCTAACATACTATAAAGTGTAAAAACCCACAATATTTATATTTAAATACGAGAAATTCGTTGTTGTCTTCGTATTCTAAACTAACACCATGGTATTTAGACTAACATGTAAAAATATCAATTTATTTTATATGAATGTGGAATGGGACAATCCACAACATAGCAAATATATAAGACACACGTATACAGACGCACATAGATATAAGTATGAATGTGTGTTTGTGTGTGAAAAGAAATTCATAACCTAATATGGTCGTTGCCACGTTCCCTGTTGGCCTATAGACGCATACAAATAGTTCATGGAAAAAATACATGTTGATATATTCAGTACAAACAACTCTTGGACTACATCCAAATTCGGTCGAATTTGTCCACAGCATTTGTGTATAATCACAGCATACGTACCTTATTCTCATTGCAGGAATTGGTAGTATAGTCATAATTTTGTTTTTTCCTCCCCAGTCGTCTGTCACATCTTTATATTTAATTGGATAGTCTAAATACAAAAGAACTATAACGTCCATAAACATTTACTCCTAAATTATCAATAGGTTTAGGGTTGGAACTGCATAGATTGGCAAGGTTGAGTGCCACACTAGCCAAGTCTGTGGCCCATCGTAGAGGAGAAATATTGACTTCTGCCCTTAATTGTGTCCTTCCACATATATTTCAATGTCCTGAGAAGCGAGTGGTTCATACGTTGGGTAGCAAGTTGGCGTGGAAATCAAGTCCTTCTTGGACTAGGATTTGGAGAGAGAGACTTAGATAATTGAGGCTACCTTTCACGTCAATTTGTTGAGGATCACCAGAGCAGATCGGAGAACCCTTTTCATAAAATCTTTTACACTCTTTTACGCAGCCAGCTTGGGAGAGACTTGGGAGAAGAGAAGCTCGAAGATTCATCCGAGAGACAATCATTCCTCTTTCTTTAGTTAGATTACATGTTTTTATTTTACTTATTGCTTTCGAACATCACGAGTATGAGTAGCTAATTTCTTTAGTACTTAATTAGGATTTTATGATTTAGTTTTGACATCGTGAGACCGAATTCGTTTTATAATTCAATTTAATTTCGAGTATTTGTTAACTCTCCGTATCTCGTGTTATTGTGATTTATTTACTTAGCTGATTAGGGCCCAATTTTCTAAGTAAGTTTATTGCATATAGTCAATCTTGATTGCATGAAGTTTATATAGTGCGTGATAGATAATTAGTGGCGCGTTAACGATAGGAAGTCGTAAAGTCAAATCTGATTCGTTAAGGGAGTTAATAATCGGATTTAAATCTTGCACGTGTCGTGACTAGGATAATTCGAATTAGTGTTTTCATGGTTTTTAATGTTGTTTAGGAATGTTCTTACGCGGGACATCTCAGTGATGAAGTTCTTGTAACAATCACCCTTATATATTATGAACGCATCATCGTATGCACTTATCATTCCATGAAATTGAATGATCCTTCAAAAGGACATAATCACATAAGCAAGTCTCAACGGAGTCAAGGTCGACACTCCCACTGTCTGTCGGACTCATCGACTTGGAGAAGTTTCTAATCTTCGCCTATGGAGTTAAGAACTTATTTCATGTGCCGTTCCCATAAGGACAAAGTTCTTAACAGTCTCATCGGATTAAGGGAGTTCAAAACATGCAAAACAAAGTCAACCCAAACAGATATAAATAAGCACATAAAGAAGTGATTGCCTATGAACAAAATCATCTCGTTTATTATTCAAAGACTGTTAGTGATTTTACAAGGAATTAGTAAAGCACAAATGCTACTTTAAGTGCACTATTCCTAACAATCTCTCACTTGCCCGGTAAAGCCATTCAGGTGCTAATCTAAGTCCCATCTTCTGAAGATGTCCTTCGAAAGCCTGTTGACTAAGGGCTTTTGTAAGTGAATCTGCCATGTTCTTTGATAATGTGACCCTTTCAATTTGCACATATCCTCTCTTGATTGTATCACGATTTAAGTGATACTTCCTCAAAATGTGCTTGGTTCTTTGGTGAGATCTTGGTTCTCTTGCTTGAGCAACCGCCCCTGTGTTGTCACAAAACACTGTAACGGGGTCTTTAATGCTAGGAACTACACCCAACTCATGGCTGAAGTTTCTTACCCAAACACCTTCCTTAGCAGCATCGTTTGTAGCTAAGTATTCGGCCTCAGTGGTCGAATCTGCAGTGGTCGCTTGCTTGGAACTTTTCCAACTCAGTGCTCCGACATTCAGGCAGAATATGTATCCCGACATGGATTTAAAGTCATCCATGTCCGATGCAAAGCTTGCATCACAATATCCTCTAATGACAAGATCTTGCTAGCCTCCGTAAACCAAGAACAAATCCTTAGTTCTTCTTAAGTACTTAAGGATGTCCTTTATAGCAGTTCAGTGACGTTCGCTAGGTTCAGATTGGAATCGGCTAGTCACGCTGAGTGCATAAACTACATCCGGTCGAGTACATATCATTGCATACATTATGCTTCCTATTGCTGATGCATAAGGAATTTTGGACATCCTGTACTTTTCAAGTTCAGTCTTGGGACACAGCTTCTTCGAAAGAACTATTCCCGGGTCCATTGGAAGTTTCCCACGCTTGGAATCTTTCATACTAAACATCTTTAGCACTTTATCTATGTAAACCGACTGTGATAATCCTAACAATCTCCTAGATCTATCCCGATAGATCTTTATCCCGAGAATATAGGATACATCACCAAGATCCTTCATCTCAAATTGGTTCGATAACCAAGACTTTGTTACTTTCATGTCATCCTAGAATGTCATCTACATAAAGTATCAGAAATTGACCCGAGGTTTCCAATTCTTTCTTGTACACGTAGGACTCATTCAGATTTTGAATAAAGCCAAACGATTTGACCGCTTTATCAAATCGAATGTTCCAATACCTAGAAGCTTGTTTCAATCCACAGATTGAACGTTGGAGCTTGCAAACTTTTGTTCGCTCCCACTGAATGTGAAACCCATGGGTTTTTCCATGTAAATGTCTTTGTCAATGTCTCCATTGAGAAAGGCAGTTTTGACATCCATTTGCCATATCTCATAGTCATAATATGCAGCAATGGCAAGCAAGATCCGAATGGAGTTTTGTATTGCAACCGGTGAGAAGCTTTCATCAAAGTCCACACCTGGTCTTTGAGTAAAACCCTTAGCAACTAATCTTTGTTTAAAGGCTGCCACGCTTCCATCTACTCCAAGCTTGCGCTTATATATCCATTTGCACCTTATGGCCCTGATCCCATCAGGTGGATCAACCAAGGTCCAAACTTGATTAGAGTACATGGAATCCATTTCGGATTTCATTACTTCTTCCCACTGTTCAGAGTCCGAAACTAACAGTGCCTCCTCGTAAGTTAATGGGTCATTATCCATTTGAGATGTATGGTGGAAAAAACCACACCATCTCTCTAGTTATCTAAAAATGCATTCAGAACGTCTTACTTGAGGAGGATTTTCGCATGTATCACTCTCTGGGATTGGCTGAGGGACGTTACTCTCGAAAATAGGTGTGGGACCTTAGTCTCGAACCTCTTCGAGTTCTGCGATCTTGTCTTTCTTTTCTTTAAGGAACGAGTCCTCAAGAAAAGTAGTGTTTCTTGACACAAAGACCTTTTGTTCAAGAGGATCGTAGAAATAGTATCCTATTGACTCTTTAGGATATCCTACAAAGTTGCACAAGCTTGATCTAGCTTCAAGCTTATCTCCCACTGTCCTCTTCACGTAAGCAGGACAACCCCAAATTCTTAAATAAGAATAATTAGGGATTTTGCCAAACCACATTTCAAATTGGGTTTTTGGTACAGATTTGGAGGGAACAAGATTCAGAATCTTAACTGCTGATTCTAAGGCATAACCCCAGAATGAATGTGGCAATTCAGTGAAACTCATCATGGAACGAACTATATCAAGTAGGGTTATGTTCCTTCTCTCCGAAACTCCATTTAATTGAGGAGTTCCCAGAGGAGTCCACTGAGAGATAATTCCATTATCCCTGAGATGACTAAGGAATTCGTCACTTAGATATTCGCCACCTCAATCAGATCGAAGTGTCTTAATCTTGTGACCGGTTTGGTTCTCAACCTCGTTTTGAAATTCTAAGAATTTCTCAAAGGCTTCGGATTTATACTTCATTAAGTACATATAACCAAAACGACTAAAGTCGTCTATGAAGGTTATGAAATACTGATGATTATTTCTCGTACTTACACTAAGTGGTCCACAAACATCAGTATGGATTAAATCCAATACTTTATTGGCACGTTCCACTTTACCATTAAAGGGAGTCTTGGCCATTTTTCCTTTAAGACATGATTCACAATGAGTTAACTCTTTGAGTTCATTATCATAGAATGATCCTAAATTAGTTAACTTAGCAATCCTATCTTAGGAAATATGCCCTAAACGTGCGTGCCATAAAGAAGCCAAGATCTTGTCATCTCTTTTGCGCTTGTTTATTTGTTGTATATTCAAAATATTAGTGTCTTTAGTTGTGTAAAGTCCATTAGATAATGTACCAAGCAAAACAGAAGTTTTATTCTTCTCAAGATAAAAGTTTCCATTTCAGGAAAATGTTTCAAAACCTTCACAATCAAGTATTGGAATGGAAATGATATTACAAATAATAGAAGGTACATAAAGGACTTTGTTCAAAACTAAAGTAAAGACACCTAAATCTAATCTACAAGTCCCAATGGCTTGAGCTTGAACGCTTGATCCATTCCCAACCTTCAATCGCATTCTCCTTCTTCAAGCTATCGAACCTCATTTAGTATCCGTACATCAATACAGATATGAGTTCCACAGCCGGTATCAAGTGTTGGAAAACACAAATCAGAAAGCAGCGGAAATTTAAAATTTTTCCAATAAAAGGATCTAGGACTCGCAATGGTGTAACCAAATTCGTAGGGATTAGAAACTTACTTTCTTAATTGTCTTTCTTGAAGCGTTTCAAGCCACCCAAGAACTCTCTTCTCGCGGCTTGATCCCCTCTCCTTGGTAAATCTCGAATCTTCAAACTTCTAACTTGAAGCTCTCTAGAGATAGTCCACCAACTTGATCACAATCTAACTAGTAAGGATGCTAGTTCTCTAGTTAGTGTTTAGGCTTAACCTAGGGTTTAATTTATCTTGGAGAAAGGATGGTGTTCAACACATGAACCAAAAGAAGATCATCAATTAGCCTCAAGGGGAGCTCGAGCTCCCCTATATATAGGAAGGAGGGTTGGCCGAAAATCCTAGTCCTTATGGGCTAGGGTTTTGGTCTCTCTCTCCTAGTACTTGATCATCAAGTATTTTCCAATTTTGACTTTGAATTCTATTTCAAGTCAACTTTTAAGAGAGCTAAAATATCCAAACTATTTTTGGATAATTTTATACTTTATTTATTTAAAATAAATAAATTATTTTATCTAATTAATTAATTCGTAATTAATTAACTAGATTATTTTTCTCCAAAATAAGACTTTCTTTTTAATTCAAAATTAAACCAAAGTCTATTAAATAATTAATCACATTAATTATTTAACACATAAATAAATATAGACATATATTTACACACGTGTGAGTCACTCACGTGAGCCACACGTGTGGTTCACACGTGTGGAACCCTCTTGGCCCGATTAACTCGTTTAATCATTTCCAAGTCTCAAATCATGTAACCAAGTTGTTGTGTGTGACCCTCTAGGTTCTCAATTCAATTAGCAGTGACCCTAATTAATTAATTCACTAATTAATTAATCAGTCCACATATTAAACGACCATAGTCTAGCAACAGGTGTTTAACCCCTAGCTGAATTAGAATGTTCGGATTCGACAGAACCTTTAAGTCATTGATTCATGTGAGATACAATCCTCCTACTTACTATCTCTCAACCAAGATCTAGGGTAAGGGAATAATTAGAACCCTAATAATCCGGTCTTAAAGCTAAGTGCATTTCATATCCATTTGATCTCAATCCAAGAAACCCTTTTCTTGATGTCTTGATCTACTGCCTTGGCCAAGGACTCCATATGGCATATGAATGACTTACATAATAAGAGATCACCTTGCAAATGCAAGTGTAGGTCCTTCTTGATTCTCATTCACTTTCATGAATCACTTGTGCAGCCCCAGCATAACCCTTGAATCAGTTGTCTAAGGCGACACCCTTTAAAGCTTATACCTAAGACTACAGAGTTAACTCATAAAGTGACAAGGAACCTCAAGTCTTAAGGATCAATTAATCACATCAATGACTCGTGAGATATTTCCTAATCTGGAAGTTTCTATTTCCTGAAATAGAAACTTCCTTTCCCATTTAGGAATGTTCTCACAACGGGCACCTCAGTGAACTTACTTATTAAAGTAAGCACCCTCATGTATCACGCACGTATCAACTATACACTTTGCACCTCCATGAAACAAGGTGGTCCTTCTTAAGGGCGTGATCCCACAAGCAAGCCTTAGAGGAGTCAGGTTGATTCTCCCACTGTCGGTAGGACTCATCGGCTTGGAGTATTTTACTAATCATGACTTATGTGATATAGGGCTCGTTTCATAAACCATTTCACCTAAATGGTAGAGTCCTAAAGTCATCAGGATTAGGGGAGTTCTTATACATGCACAGATAAAGTAAACGCATACCAAACAAGAGCATATAAAGAAGTGTTGCCTCAATTCGTCATTTCATTCAAAGATTGTCTGTGATTACAATAAGGGAAAGCACAAAGCGGATATACAATCGGCTTTCTAGGGCACTATTCCTAACAATCTCCCACTTGCCCGTCAAAGCCATTCTAAAGTTACTCTAAGTCCCATCTTCTGAAGATGACCTTGGAAAGCTTCTCGACTATGGGGTTTAGTAAGTGGATTTGCCACGTTCTCTGCTGATGTGACCCTCACAATTTGCACATCTCCTCTTTTGATAATATCACGGATTAGGTGATACTTCCTCATAATGTGCTTGGTCCGTTGGTGAGATATTGGTTCTCTTGCTTGAGCAACCGCCCCAGTGTTGTCACAAAACACAAAAATGGGGTCTTTCATGCTAGGAACAACATTCAACTCTTGAATGAAGTTTCTAATCCAAACACCTTCCTTAGTTGCATCATTTGCAGCTAAGTGTTCGGCCTCAGTGGTCGAATCTGCAGTGGTAGTTTACTTGGAACTCTTCCAACTCACTGCTCCGCCGTTTAGGCAGAAAATGTATCCTGACATTGACTTAAAATCATCTAAGTCGGATGCAAAGTTTGCATTGCAGTATCCTTCGACAGTAAGATCTTTCTGACCTCCGTAAACTAAGAATAAATCTTTAGTACTTTTCAAGTACTTAAGAATATTCTTCACGGTAGCCCAGTGACCATCTCCAGGGTCAGATTGGAAACGACTCGTAACACTAAGTGCATAAGCCACATCTGGTAGAGTACATAACATTGCATACATTATGCTACCTATTGCTGACACATAAGGTGTATGAGTTATTCTTTCCTTCTCAAGTTTAGTCTTAGGACACATCTTCTTTAAAAGACATGTTCCTACACTCATAGGAAAGTTCTTAACCTTTGCTGACTCCATATTGAATCTCTTCAATACTTTGTCAATGTACATCGACTGTGATAGTCCTATTAACCTTCTAGATCTATCTCTATAGATTTTAATTCCAAGGATATAGGACGCATCACCAAGATCTTTCATCTCGAATTGGTTCGATAACCATAACTTAGTCACTTTCATGTCATCCTTCGAATTCCCAATAAGAAGGATATCATCAACATAAAGTACTAAGAATTGTACTGAGGTCTCCAATTCCTTTCTATACACACATGATTCATTCAAAATTTGAATGAAGCCAAACGCTTTGACTGATTTATCAAATCGAATGTTCCAATTCCTAGAAACCTGTTTCAATCCATAGATTGATCTTTGGAGTTTGCAAACCTTTTGCTCACTCCCACTGAATGTGAAACCTATGGGTTGCTCCATATAAATATCTTTATCAATGTCATCATTGAGAGAGGCAGTTTTCACATCCATTTGCCATATCTCGTAGTCATAATACGTAGCAATAGCAAGCATGATCCGAATAGACTTTTGCATTGCAACTGGCGAAAAGGTTTCATCAAAGTCCACGCCGGGTCTTTGCGTGAATCCTTTTGCAACCAGTCTTGCTTTGTGGGCTGCAATGCTTCCATCAACTCCACGCTTTCTCTTAAAGATCCATTTGCAACCTATGGGTTTGACCCCATCAGGCAAATCTACCAAGGTCCAAACTTGGTTGGAGTTCATGGAATCCATTTCGGATTTCATGGCTTCTATCCACTGTTCAGAGTCAGAATCTGAAAGTGCCTCCTCATATGTTGAAGGATAATTATCCTTTTGAGAGATTTCATGGAAGAATCCATACCTCGCCGGCTGTCTAGGAGTGCGTTCAGAACGCCTTGCAGGAGGATTTTCGTGTGTATCGAAATCCGTGATTGGTTGTGGTTGATCAGTAGGGGACGTCTCTTCAGTGGGTGGCGTGGGCTCACTTTGCACTTCCTCTAATTCTATGATCTTCCCTTTCTTTTCATTAAGGAACGGTTCCTCAAGAAAAGCGGTATTTCTGGAAACAAACACCTTTTGCTCAGATTGATCATAGAAGTAGTATCCTATGGAGTCCTTAGGATAACCTACAAAGTAGCATAAGTTAGAACGAGATTCTAACTTATCTCCCACTGTCCTCTTCACGTAAGCAGGACAACCCCAAATTCTTAAGTAAGAATAACTAGGGATTTTACCATGCCACATTTCATAGGGCGTTTTAGGGACTGACTTAGAGGGAACTAGATTCAAAATCTTTGCTGCATTTTCTAGGGCATAACCCCAGAAAGAAGGTGGTAAGTCGGTGAAACTCATCATGGAACGAACCACATCAAGTAGGGTTCGATTCCTTCTCTCAGAAACTCCATTAAGCTGAGCAGTTCCCGGAGTAGTCCACTGAGAGATAATCCCATTATCTTTGAGATGATTAAGGAATTCTTCACTAAGATATTCGCCTCCTCGATCAGATCGAAGTGCTTTGATCTTGTGACCAGTTTGGTTCTCAACCTCCTTTTGAAATTCAAAGAATTTCTCAAAAGCTTTAGATTTATACTTCATTAAGTATACATAACCATACCGACTAAAGTCATCAGTAAAGGTTATGAAATACTGATGATTGTTTCTAGTGCTTACACTAAGCGGTCCACAAACATCAGAATGGATTAAATCCAAAACCTTAGTGGCACGTTCCACAGTTCCTTTAAAAGGAACTTTGGACATTTTTCCTTTGAGACAAGATTCGCAAGAAGTCAACTCTTTGAGATCATTTTCAGAGAATGATCCTAAAGTGTTTATCTTGCTAATTCTGTTCTTGGAAATGTGTCCTAATCTAGCTTGCCATAAGGGAGCTGAAACTTTGTCATCTCTCTTACATTTAGTTTCTCGTTGTATATTCATAATATTGATATTCTGAGTTAGATAAAGTCCATTACTTAGAGTACCGATGTGAACGAAAGAGTTGTTCCGTTTGATAAAGTATTTACCATTCTTAATATAAGTTTCATAACCTTCACAATCTAAAATTGGAACTGAAATTATATTACGAATAATGCTCGGTACATAAAGGACTTTATTTAAGAATAACTCAAAACTACCTAAATCTAATCTAATTGTGCCTAAAGCTCGAGCTTCAACATTTGAGCCATCGCCGATCTTCAAGACACATTCTCCTTCTTTGAGTTGTTGGACTTCACTTAGCATCTGTACATCATTACAGATATGAGTTCCACAACCGGTATCAAGTACCCAAGAACTAGAATTAATAGAAAGATTTATTTCAACGAGAAACATACATTTCTTTAGAGTAGCCTTGTACTCTGGGCAGTTTCTCCTCCAATGTCCCGCTTTGCCACAATGGAAGCAAACATCCTCTTTCTGATCACACTTCTTCTTTTGGGCCTTCTCCTTCGAAACGCCACCAGTGGGCTTAAGGGGTTTCTTCTTCTTCTTTTGGGCTTTCTTGCCCTTACCTTTAGAAGGCCCAGAAGATGAAGATGGAGCATTCACCATCAAAACCTTATTGTCCTTCTTGATCATGCTTTCAGCAGTCACAAGCTGACTAATCAGCTCAACTACAGTAGCACCAGCATGATTCATATTGAAGTTAAGGACAAATGGGTTAAATGATGGTGGGAGCGAAGCTAGCAACAAATCCACTGAAAGCTTATCTTTCAGTGGCATGTCCATGCAAACAAGTTTCTTAGTAAGGGCGAGAAACTTGAGTCCATATTCATAGACACTTGAACCTTCCCTCATTCTTAAGTGGAACAATTCCTTTAAAGTGTTATACCTTGTAACACGTTCATGAGGGCGGTAAAGTTGCTCTAAGTGGTCGTAAATCTCCCAAGTGAATTCCATGGCCTCATGTTGCCTTTGCAAGTCTGGAGACATATTAGCCAACATAAGACAACGGGCTTGGAGATTATCATCCTTCCACTTATGAATCGCGTCCCGCTCGGCCCGAGTGGGAGCCTAGTCCCGAAGAGAACATAAGTTCTCTTCTCAGAATCTAAAATGATTTTTAGATTCCTCAGCCAATCAAAATAGTTGGGACCAGTCAACTTGTTTGACTCGAGGATCGATACAAGAGGGTTTTTGGTTACCATTTCAAAACACGTAGACAATCACAGAATCTACGACCTAAATGGTAAAACAGAGAACTAGTGAGCATGCTGAATTATAACGATATACAAAAGATAAGGTCTTTAATCTAATGTAGCTCCCACTGTTTTTCAAAGATCTATAATTCCCAAAGATCTATGAGGAACACGTCTCCCAATGGGTACTAAGATCCTAGGCATTTTACCTCGAACCCACGACTCGCGGACATTCTAAGTAAAACCCTAGGAAGGTACAACCTACCAATTCTAACACCTTTAGAACTCTTAGTAATTGTTTTACATCACCTATCTTTCAATATGGACCCACGACTCGTGCGACATCCATATTTACTTAGGCGTTAAGCTAGACCCATCAATCATAAGATCATGATCAAAACTTAGTTCGAACGACCCACGACTCGCGGACATCGCCCTTGCCAAAATTGATCACGAAATATTGATCATTTAAAATGATCAATTAGGTAACTAAGAACTAATAAGCTCCACTAGCTATCCCACGACTCGCGGACAATAACTAGCTTTACTTACTAAACTTAAAACCTATTGATGGAATGCTAGGAATTTAAATTCAAAATTTGCATCTCGAATTAAATACCTATTTGTTCGAAATTAGCTTAATATTTAATGGGAATTTTCGAATCAACCGGAGAGTTGTCCGGTTCGACCTCACCAACATATATGTTATGCAATTTTATTAGTCTTGATTAATGCAAGTACACTTAAATGCATTTCAAACAAGCACATAAACAGATAACATGTCCTAGCATGAAACTAACATGTAATGATCATGGGTTCTACCTATCTTATGCGTGATATGTGGGAGCCACTCCACAATCACAAGTTCTAACATACATGCCACATAAACAGTTTAAATCATATAAGGGAAATCAGTAATAAAATACGAGCCCTATCTCTATTACATTTTTACAATTGAGATTCCCCTCCCTAACATTTTGAGGGGTCTTCACTTATGGCCTCCTTGTTACTTGAATGTGGTCCATCTTACTCCATGGGTGCATTGTCTCCAAAATGAAAATAAAACCTCACCACCTATTCTACTCTCAAAAAAAGAAAAAGTACTGAAAAGTAATAAGGCTCAATCTTCACATTGGCCTTAGACAAATACACGGGGCATACCCCGGCCTCAAAAACAGTAATATGGAAAGCCACATAATAAATCACATAACAGTACGCACATAAGTGAGGCTCCAACCTCAATTGAAAAAAACGCAACTATAGGGCTCCAACCCCAATTTAAACCATCCATGTGCATAAATTAAAACCATACATAAGTCTAAACCCATGATCACCTAACATGCATAAATTGCAAGAATTTAAATTTAACCAATAAATTAAAATTCTCGCCTTAAGCTCTAATAGCTTAAAACACGACTTAGATGCAATTCTTGTTCAAGAGCCTTTTCTATAAAACCCGAAAAACAATGAACTAATAAAATTCCAATTAATTTCTTAAAATTAATAATTTTATTCTTTCAATATTTTCAAAAAATAAAGTTTATAATTTTTACAAAATTTAAATCGCTTAAATTTTCAAAATCCCAATTTAAACAATTGTTTCAAAAATAATTCAAATTTAATAAAATAAAAATTTGTTAAGAAAAATTAAATCGAGATTGGATTGGACTAAACACGAAAATCAAGATCGCGAAACGAGGGCCAGGCCTCGCCCGCACGCCGGCCCAGGCGGACCGCACGCATCGCGCGCCAGCAGCGAGGCTGCCGGCCCGCGCGCGTAGCTCGCACGCCTTCTCACGCGCATCGCGCGCGCTTCGCCTAGGCGGGAAGGCAGGCGGGCGAAGGGAGGCTCCCGCGCGGTTGCGGGAGGAGCAGGCGGGCGTGGCGCGCGCCTAGGCGCTGGCGGGCAGGCCTCCCGCGCGGTTGCGGGAGGGACGGGCGGGCAGTCCCTCGCGGCCGCGGGACTGCTGTGCGGGACGGCGTGGGCCTGGGCGTGCGACGTCCTTGCACTCTTAGGCTCGCGTTTTTGTAACGCGATTTTCGTGTTTCGTGTTTCAGTTCAAAACCAACAACAATCCAAAATTTAAAAAACATGATTTAAAAGGATTTCAATCAAAATGGTTTTCAAAAACACGATTTAAGAAAACAGTTTCAGAAATTCAAGAAAAATTACAGTTTCGTAATTCAGGCTTTCTTAATGAACTCATGAATACCTAATTCGCATCTAAGCCTAAGAATTTCTACCAAATTCAGAATAATTGAGACGAATCAAAAACAAGATTAACGAGGTGGCTCTGATACCACTTGTTGGAAAACACGAATCAGAAAGCAGCGGAAATTTAAAATTTTCCAACAAAAGGATCTAGGACTCGCAATTGTGTAACCAAATTCGTAGGGATTAGAAACTTACTTTCTTAATTGTCTTTCTTGAAGCGTTTCAAGCCACCCAAGAACGCTCTTCTCGCGGCTTGATCCCCTCTCCTTGGTAAAGCTCAAATCTTCAAACTTCTAACTTGAAGCTCTCTAGAGATAGTCCACCAACTTGATCACATTCTAACTAGTAAGGATGCTAGTTCTCTAGTTAGTCTTTAGGCTTAACCTAGGGTTTAATTTATCTTGGAGAAAGGATGGTGTTCAACACATGAACCAAAAGAAGATCATCAATTAGCCTCAAGGGGAGCTCGAGCTCCCCTATATATAGGAAGGAGGGTGGGCCGAAAATCCTAGTTCTTATGGGCTAGGGTTTTGGTCTCTCTCTCCTATTACTTGATCATCAAGTATTTTCCAACTTTGACTTTGAATTCTATTTCAAGTCAACTTTTAAGACAGCTAAAATATCCAAACTATTTTTGGATAATTTTATACTTTATTTATTTAAAATAAATAACTTATTTTATCTAATTAATTAATTCGTAATTAATTAACTAGATTATTTTTCTCCAAAATAAGACTTTCTTTTTAATTCAAAATTAAACCAAAGTCTATTAAATAATTAATCACATTAATTATTTAACACATAAATAAATATACACATATATTTACACACGTGTGAGACACGTGTCACAAGGACACGTGTCACTCACGTGAGCCACACGTGTGGTTCACACGTGTGGAACCCTCTTGGCCCGATTAACTCGTTTAATCATTTTCAAGCCTTAACTCATGTAACCAAGTTGTTGTGTGTGACCCTCTAGGTTCTCAATTCAATAAGCAGTGACCCTAATTAATTAATTCACTAATTAATTAATCAGTCCACAGATTAAACGACCATAGTCTAGCAACAGGTGTTTAACCCCTAGCTGAATTGGAATGTTCGGATTCGACAGAACCTTTAAGTCATTGATTCATGTGAGATACAATCCTCCTACTTACTATCTCTCAACCAAGATCTAGGGTAAGGGAATAATTAGAACCCTAATAATCCGGTCTTAAAGCTAAGTGCATTTCATATCCATTTGATCTCAATCCAAGAAACCCTTTTCTTGATGTCTTGATCTACTGCCTTGGCCAAGGACTCCATATGACATATGAATGATTTACACAATAAGAGATCACCATGCAAATGCAAGTGTAGGTCCTTTCTTGATTCTCATTCACTTTCATGAATCACTTGTGCAGCCCCAGCATAAGCCTTGAATCAGTTGTCTAAGGCGACACTCTTTAAAGCTTATACCTAAGACTACAGAGTTAACTCATAAAGTGACAAGGAACCTCAAGTCTTAAGGATAAATTAATCACATCAATGACTCGTGAGATATTTCCTAATCTGGAAGTTTCTATTTCCTGAAATAGAAACTTCCTTTCCCATTTAGTAATGTTCTCACACGGGGCACCTCAGTGAACTTACTTATTAAAGTATGCACCCTCATGTATCACGCACGTATCAACTATACACTTTGCACCTCCATGAAACAAGGTGGTCCTTCTTAAGGGCGTGATCCCACAAGCAAGCCTTAGAGGAGTCAGGTTGACACTTCCTCTGTCGGTAGGACTCATCGGCTTGGACTATTTTACTAATCATGACTTATGTGATATAGGGCTTGTTTCATAAACCATTTCACCTAAATGGTAGAGTCCTAAAGTCATCAGGATTAGGGGAGTTCTTATACATGCACAGATAAAGTAAACGCATACCAAACAAGAGCATATAAAGAAGTGTTGCCTCAATTCGTTATTTCATTCAAAGATTGTCTGTGATTACAATAAGGAAAAGCACAAAACGGATATACAATCGGCTTTCTAGGGCACTATTCCTAACATCAAGTACCCAAGAATTAGAATCAATAGATAGATTTACTTCAACCATAAAAGCACCTTTCTTTAAAGTAACTTTGTACTCTTGGAAGTTCCTCTTCTAATGCCCTTTCTTGCCACAATGGTGGCAACCATCCTCTCTCTGATCTTTTCTCTTCTTGGACTATCTCTTTTTAACCCCTCCATCGGGTTTAAGAGATCCCTTCTTCTTGGGAACTTTCTTCCCTTTCCCTTTGGAAGGCCTAGAAGAGGAAGTGGCCATCATTACTTTGTTATCCTTCTTGATCGTGTCTTCAGCAGTCACAAGTTGACTAATTAGCTCAGCGACAGTAGCATGAGGATGATTCATGTTGAAGTTTAGCACGAAAGGATTGAATGATGGTGGAAACGATGCGAGCAACAAGTCCACACCGAGTTCTTCACTCAGTGGCATTTCCATGGAGGTCAATTTCCCGTTCAAAGCAAGAAACTTGAGACCGTGCTCATAGACACTTGTACCTTCTTTCATTCTGAGATGAAAGAGCTCCTTAGAGGTGTTGTACCTTAACCGAGAAAAACAAGTTCCAGAGGCATCTTCCATTCATATCGATTTGGGTTTTTCCGCACCCCGGCCAATGGCTGAGATGTTCAGTCGACTCCCTCCCCCTTTGTGGGGGTCCGGACCCCTACCAGTGAGCAGAAAAGGGAGGAGGAAAGAGGCCCTGGTGAACCGTCATAATTAGTGAACAAGTGTAAGCTTCGCTGCCCGACAGTATGGAGTACTGACCACACCGAGGGACAGGCCCTGAAGCGAAGGACGGGAACGAGCAAGTTCTTTGGGGCGGGAAAATTGCTCAAGATGGTCATAAATCTCCCAAGCGTTTTCCATTGACTCGTATTGCTTTTGCATGTCCGGAGACATGTTGGCCAACATGAGGCAATGGGCTTGTAGATTGTCTTCAGACCATTTCACAATTTCCTCTCTTTTAGCCCGAGTCGGAGCCTCGCCTTCAGCTACAGGTTCTCCGTCGAAGAGAACATGTCTTCTTTTTTCAGAATCCAAAACGATCTTTAGATCCCGAATTCAATCAGAGTAATTGGGCCCCGTCAACCTATTTGATTCCAGGATGGATACTAGAGGGTTTTTCGTTGCCATTTCAATTGTAGAGAATCACAGAACTACAACCCAAATGGAAAAATAGAGAAATCATGAGCATGCTGAATAATAACGATTATACATATTATCTAGGTCTTTAGAAATATGTTCTCCCACTGTTTTTAGAAGGTCTATAAATTTCTAACGACCTTAGAAGAAGCTTATTTTCTCAATGGGTACTAGGATCCCAAACATTCTTAGTTTTGGACCCACGACTCGTGAGACATCCAAAGGTCTAAGAATCTTTAGGTAGGTACTAATAGCCAATTTCATCCCCATGGAATTCCTAGTAATGTTTTTCCATCACTAATCTTTCAATCATGGACCCACGACTCGTGAGACATCCATATATACTTTAGTGTTGAGCAGGACCCATCAATCATAAGATCTCAACCAAACTTAGTCCCGAACGACCCATGACTCATGAGACATCGCCCATTCTAAAATGGTCAAGAAATATTAATTACTTAAAGTGATTAATCAGGAAACTAGAATAAATAAGCTACACTAATTACCCCACGACTCGTGAGACATCAATTAGTTTCACTTATTAAGTCCTAAATCCTATTGAGGGAATGCTAGGAATTTTATTACTGTGATAAAATACCTATTTATTCGATTTGCTCAATATTTAAATAAGATTTTCGAATTTTCAGAGGGTTCTCCGGATTGACCTCACGAACATATAATGTTATCCAAATTTTAATTGTCTTGATTAATGCAGTTTCACATAAAGTGCATCACAGAAGCAATTAGCAGATAACATGTCCTAGCATGATACTAATTATGAGATGATCATGGGTATCCTATCTTATATGTGATTGTGGGAGCCACTCAATAATCACTAGTTCTAACATTCATGCCACATAAGACAGTTCATATGACATAGGGGTACAGAATTTAATGGAAAAACCCTATCTATTACATTAATAGAAACCCTCCTAAACATTTTGAGGGTGTTCACTTATGGTCACCGTTCTTCAAGTGTTCTTTGTGGATCCTTCTGTTGGAAAACACGAATCACAAAGCAGCAGAAATTTAAAATTTTTCCAAGAAAAGGATCTTGGACTCGCAATCGTGTAAATTCGTAGGGAATAGAAACTTACTTTCTTAATTAACTTTCTTGAAGCGTTTCAAGCCACCCAAGAACGCTCTTCTCGCGCCTTGATCCCCTCTCCTTGGTAGAGCTTGAATCTACGAACTTCTAACTTGAAGCTCTCTAGAGATAGTCCACCAACTTGGCTACAATCTAACTAGTAAGGATGCTAGTTCTCTAGTTAGTGTTTAGGCTTAACCTAGGGTTTCGTTTATCTTGGATAAAGGATGGTGTTCAACACATGAACCAAAAGAATTGCCAATTTTGCTCTAAGGGGAGCTCTATTTATAATAAAGGGAGGACCGAAAATCCTAGTCCTTATGGGCTAGGGTTTTGGTCTCTCTCTCCTATTACTTGATCATCAAGTAATTTTGACTTTGACTTTGAATTCAAATTCAAATCAACTTTCAAGAGAGCTAAAATATCCAAACTATTTTTGGATAATTTTATACTTTATTTATTTAAAATAAATAACTTATTTTATCTAATTAATTAATTCATAATTAATTAACTAGATATTTTCTCCAAAATTAGACTTTCCTTTTTTTTTTAATTCAAAATTAAACCAAAGTCTATTAAATAATTAACACATTTAATTATTTAATATATATATATACAATATATATATTTACACGTGTGAGACACGTGTCACAAGGACACGTGTGGTTCACACGTGTGGAACCCTCTTGGCCCGATTAACTCGTTTAATCATTTTCAAGCCTCAACTCATGTAACCAAGTTGTTGTGTGTGACCCTCTAGGTTCTCAATTCAATTACCAGTGACCCTAATTAATTAATTCACTAATTAATTAATCAGTCCACAGATTAAACGACCATAGTCTAGCAACAGGTGTTTAACCCATAGCTGAATTGGAATGTTTGGATTCGACATAACCTTTAAGTCATTGATTCATGTGAGATACAATCCTCCTACTTACTATCTCTCAACCAAGATCTAGGGTAAGGGAATAATTAGAACCCTAATTATCCTGTCTTAAAGCTAAGTGCATTTCATATCCATTTGATCTCAATCCAAGAAACCCTTTTCTTGATGTCTTGATCTACTGCCTTGGCCAAGGACTCCATATGGCATATGAATGACTTACACAATAAGAGATCACCTTGCAAACGCAAGTGTAGGTCCTTTCTTGATTCTCATTCACTTTCATGAGTCACTTGTGTAGCCCCAGCATAAGCCTTAGATCAGTTGTCTAAGGCGACACCCTTTAAAGCTTATACCTAAGACTACAGAGTTAACTCATAAAGTGATGTGTAACCTCAAGTCTAAGGATCAATTAATCACATCAATGACTCGTTAGATATTTCCTAATCTAGAAGTTTCTATTTCCTGAAATAGAAACTTCCTTTCCCATTTAGGAATGTTCTCACACGGGGCACCTCAGTGAAATTACTTATTAAAGTAAGCACCCTCATGTATCACACACGTATCAACTATACACTTTGCACCTCCATGAAACAAAGTGGTCCTTCTTAAGGGCGTGATCCCACAAGCAAGCCTTAGAGGAGTCAGGTTGACACTCCCACTGTCTGTAGGACTCATCGGCTTGGAGTATTTTACTAATCATGACTTATGTGATATAGGGCTCGTTTCATGAACCATTTCACCTAAATGGTAGAGTCCTAAAGTCATCAGGAATAGGGGAGTTCTCATACATGCACAGCTAAAGTAAATGCATACCAAACAAGAGCATATAAAGAAGTGTTTGCCTATGATATTAATCTATCGTATATTATTCAAAGATTGTCTGTGATACTAGGAAAGTCCCAAAACGGATTATGACTAATCGGCTTTCTAGGGCACTATTCCTAACAATCTCCCACTTGCCCGTAAAAGCCATTTAGGTACTCTAAGTCCCATCTTCTCAAGATGTACTTTGAGAGCCTATTGACTTTGGGCGTTTCCAAAGTGGATCTGCTATATTCTCTGCTGATGTGACCCTCTTGTTTACACATCTCTTAGGAAGCACCTTTTCCTTATAAAGTGATTCGTAATCACGTGTTCAGTCTCTTGGTGAGGTCTTGGTTCTCATACTTGAGCAACCATCCTTTTTATCATACAATATGATAAAGGAGTTGTTTCATGCTAGGAACTTCATCTAACCAGTTAGATGGAGTTTCTTACCCAAACACTTAACTTAACGTTATATAATACGACTAAGTTCTCAACTACGATAGTTGAGTTCTGTAATGTCCATCCTTGGAACCCCTTTCCAACACATTGCATTACAATTCTGGTGAAAGTTGTATCCTTTCAATGATTTCATAATCATCTATGTTTGATGAACGGTTACATCAAATATCCTTCTAACAAAAAGATCTTTTGGGCTCTGTAAACTAATACATATCCTCATTTCTTCTCAAGTACTCTGAGGACATCCTTTACAGAAATCTAATGACCTACTCTGAGGTCATATTAGATTCGACCAACTACACTTAGTGTTGCGCCATATCTAATTTAGTACATAACTTTTCATACATTATGCACCCTTTCACTTAAAGGGATTTTGGAAATTCTAACTTTCTTAAAGTTATCTTAGGACACATACTCTTCAAAAGAGATGTTCCATTGTCCATACTAAACTCCTTTTAGTACCGTGGTTATGTACTCATTTTGTGATAATCCATTTATGCTCTTAGATCTATCTTCGATAGATCTGAATGTCGAGAATTTAGGATAATCACTAAGATCTTTCATGTCAAATTGTTTCTTAAACAAGAATTGGTAACTTTCACGTCATCTTTGACATTCCTAATGAGAAGGATGTCGTTTTCTAAAGAACCAAAAATTGACTCTTACATCACTAACTTTCATATGTGCACTTTTAAGACTTATTTGACTTCCATCTGTGTCAAACGATTTGACTATTCTATGGAATCGAATTGTCTAACTCCTAGAAGCCTTTATCAATCCACATATTGACTTTAGGGATTTGCATACCTTATGCATACTCCCACTGAATATGAGACTTATAGAAATACCTTATTTCAGTCTCTTTCAATCTCATCTTGAGCAAGATAGTTCTCATATTCATTTATCATATCTCATAGTTAGAATATGAGGATGTGGTAAACACAATCTAAATGGACTTTTGCATTTCAACCGTCAAGAAGGTTGTAATGCTTTCATTTACTCGAAGCTGCACGAGCTTGATCCTACCAGGTGGATCAACCAAGGTCCATAACTTGGTTTGAGTATATGGAATCCACATTGGATTTCAAGGCTTGCTTACACTACTCAGATTCCAAATCTGACAATGTCTCCTCTTCAAATAATTCCTTGGCTATCTAGGAACGCGTTCTAAACGCATCTTAAGAGAAGGGTTTCACACGTGTACATACTCTAAAATTTGGCTAAGTTTTATCAGATGGGCTCGTTTCTTCTATATGTGGCGTGGATATTCATCCTCAAATTTCTTTCAGGTCTGCTTGCTTGCCTTTCTTCTTCTATAGGAACGATTCCTTAAGAAAGGTACATTCCTTGAGAAAAACAACCTTTGTCCAAGGGAATCGCAGAAACGATATCCTATATTATTGTATAAACTTGAACTCATTTCAAGCTTATCTCCCACTATCCTCTTCACTTAAGAGGATTCCATTAAATTCTTGGATAAGAATAATTAGGGAATTTAGTATGCCACATTGCATAGTGCAACTAAAGGACTGATTTTGGAAGGCACTAAATTCAAAATCTCTAACTGTATATTCTAGGAGTTTATTCCTAGAATGATTATAAGTCAGTAAAGCTTTCTATGGAATGGACCATATCCTATTAGGTTTCATTCCCTCATTCGAAAACACTAAGGTGTTCTCGAATTAGTTTACTGAGAGATAATCCTATTATCTCTAAGATGACTAAGGAATTAGTTGCTAAGATATTGGCTATCTCGATCATATCGATTTACCTATAACTTATGACTACTTCGGTTCCTAACCTCCTTTTGAAACTCTAAGAATTTCATATAAGTTTCGAATTTGTACTTCAACAAGTACATTCATTCATAATGATTAAACTGACGATTGTATCTAGTGCTTACATTAAGCATCTTACACTCATCATCATGGATCAAAATCCACTAGAATTTTGGCACGTTCCTCGTTTCACCTAAACTATGTTTCGGGAACGTTTCCCTTCAAGACAGGACTCATAGGAAGTTAACTCTCTAGGTTCATTTTCGTAAAATGATCCTAAGATATCTAACTTGCTAATCCTCTTATCTCTCAACGTCCCAAAGTAATTCGAAGCTTTATCATCTCACTTACTTTTATTATCTCGTTGCATGTTCAGAACATTAGTGCTTTGAGTCTTTGCATAACTGATTATGCAGAATCAACTCAAGACTTGTGAATTCTATTCCTAGTAGAATTACTAAACGAGGTAACATTTCAGAGTACTCATACTCTTTGCAGTTCCCTTTCAAAGTCCTTATTTGCTACTATAGAAGCAAACTTCCTATTTGATCTCTAGAGTCTTTTGGGCGTACCCCTTACATGCCCCTCTACTGGGTTCTTAAGGGTTTCTTCTTCTTTAGGTCTTCAAGCCCGTAACTTAGTGAGTTTAGAAGAAGAATTAACCATCTCAACCTTTTATTCCTTCTTAAGGATGCTCTCAACCGTTATCAACTAAATGACTAACTATGCTACAATAGCATCATTCTAGTTGAGCATAAAAGGTTTGAATGATGGTGGAAGCAATGTAAGCAATCAGTGCATTGAGAACTCTTTTCTTAGTTAATGATCGAGACTACAAGATCTTCAAATAAGATCTTCAGACCTTGTTCGTGTGCACTTGTTTTCGCATTTGGAATATTGAATAATTCCATAATGTTATACCTTGTAACATTTTTATGAGGTAGTTCAATTGCTCTTAGGTGGTTTGGAGAAATCCATTCACCTCAGATCGCTTCTCTTTTGGCCCGGGTCGAATTTTCACAATTGAAAACTTCGCCCTTTAGAGAACGCCTTTCTCTATTCGGAATCTAAAACGAATTTTTAGGGTCCGAAGCCAATTAGAGTTAGTTAGGACTTAGTCAACTTGTTTGACTTAAGGATGGATACGAATGGGTTTGCATTTCATATTGTAGAGAATCATAGAACTACAACCAAAATGCTAAGCAGAGAAAATGTGAGCATGCTGAATTATAACGATATACAAAAGATAAGGTCTTTAATCTAATGTAGCTCCCACTGTTTTTCAAAGATCTATAATTCCCAAAGATCTAAGAGGAACGCGTTTCCCAATGGGTACTAAGATCCTAAGCATTTTACCTCGAACCCACGACTCGCGGACATTCTAAGTAAAACCCTAGGTAGATACTACTTACCAATTCTAACACCTTTAGAACTCTTAGTAATTGTTTTGCATCACCTATCTTTCAATATGGACCCACGACTCGTGCGACATCCATATTTACTTAGGCGTTAAGCTAGACCCATCAATCATAAGATCATGATCAAAACTTAGTTCGAACGACCCACGACTCGCGGACATTGCCCTTGCCAAAATTAACCACGAAATATTGATCATTTAAAATGATCAATTAGGTAACTAAGAACTAATAAGCTCCACTAGCTATCCCACGACTCGCGGACAATAACTAGCTTCACTTACTAAACTTAAAACCTATTGATGGAATGCTAGGAATTTAATTCAAAATTTGCATCTCGAATTAAATACCTATTATTCGAAATGAGCTTAATATTTAATGGGAATTTTCGAATCAACCGAAGAGTTGCTCGGTTCGACCTCACCAACATATATGTTATCCAATTTTATTAGTCTTGATTAATGCAATTACACTTAAATGCATTTCAAACAAGCACATAAACAGATAACATGTCCTAGCATGATACTAACATGTGATGATCATGGGTTCTACCTATCTTATGCGTGATATGTGGGAGCCACTCCACAATCACAATTTCTAACATACATGCCACATAAACAGTTTAAATCACATAAGGGAAAGCGGAACCAAAATACGAGCCCTATCTCTATTACATTTTACAATTGAGATTCCCCTCCCTAACATTTTGAGGGGGTCTTCACTTATGGCCTCCTTGTTACTTGAATGTGGTCCATCTTACTCCATGGGTGCATTGTCTCCAAAATGAAAATAAAACCTCACCACCTATTCTACTCTCAAAAAAAGAAAAAGTACTGAAAAGTAATAAGGCTCAATCTTCACATTGGCCTTAGACAAATACACGGGGCATACCCCGGCCTCAATAACAGTAATATGGAAAGCCACATAATAAATCACATAACAGTGCGCACATAAGTGAGGCTCCAACCTCATTTGAAAAACGCAACTATAGGGCTCCAACCCCAATTTAAACCATCCATGTGCATAAATTAAAACCATACATAAGTCTAAACCCATGATCACCTAACATGCTTAAATTGCAAGAATTTAAATTTAACCAATAAATTAAAATGCTCGCTTTAAGCTCTAATAGCTTAAAACACGACTTAGATGCAATTCTTGTTCAAGAGCCTTTTCAATAAAACCCGAAAAAACGACAAACTAATAAAATTCCAATTAATTTCTGAAAATTAATAATTTTATTCTTTCAATATTTTCATAAAATAAAGTTTGTAATTTTCCCAAAATTTAAATCGATTTTAATTTCTCAAAATCCCAATTTAAACAATTATTTCAAAAATAATTCAAATTTAATAAAACAAAATTTTTCAGAAAATTAAATTGGGATTGGATTGGAGTAAACACGAAAAACGAGACAACCACGGATTGGACTGCCCGCGACGCCCGCCCAACAGCCTAAGCCGCCCGCACGCGTCGCGCGCGAGCGCACACGCACAGTGTGCACATGCCAACAGGAGCGCTGCCGGCTTGCGCACGCCTGGCGCGTGCCTTCTCGCGCGCATCGCCCGCAGGCGCCTAGGCCATCAGGCCGGCGCTGCGTGGACACCCTCCCGCGCGTATGCGGGAGGCGATGGCGGAAGGCCCCGCGCGGTTGCGGGGCTGTGGTGCAGGACGCTCCCGCGCGGTTGCGGGAGGGGCTGCCGGGCCAGTCTAGGCGCGCTTAGGACAGGCGCACGGCGATGGCGGGCCTAGGCGTGCGACACCCTAGCACGCCTAGGCTTGCGTTTTCGTAACGCGATTTTTGTGTTTCGTGTTTCAGTTCAAAACCAACAACAATCCAAAATTTAAAAAACACGATTTAAATATATTTAATCCAAAATAATTTCAATCAAAATTTCAAAAACGTTTTTCAGAAACTTTTTAGGAAAAATACAGTTTCGTAATTTAGGCTTTCTAAAAGAACTCAAGAATACTCAATTAACATCTAAGTCTAAGAATATCTACCAAATTCAGAATAATTGAGACGAATTAGAAACACGATTAACGAGGTGGCTCTGATACCACTTGTTGGAAAACACGAATCAGAAAGCAGCGGAAATTTAAAATTTTTCCAAGAAAAGGATCTTGGACTCGCAATCGTGTAACCAAATTCGTAGGGAATAGAAACTTACTTTCTTAATTAACTTTCTTGAAGCGTTTCAAGCCACCCAAGAACGCTCTTCTCGCGGCTTGATCCCCTCTCCTTGGTAGAGCTCGAATCTACAAACTTCTAACTTGAAGCTCTCTAGAGATAGTCCACCAACTTGGCTACAATCTAACTAGTAAGGATGCTAGTTCTCTAGTTAGTGTTTAGGCTTAACCTAGGGTTTCGTTTATCTTGGAGAAAGGATGGTGTTCAACACATGAACCAAAAGAATTGCCAATTTTTCTCTAAGGGGAGCTCTATTTATAATAAAGGGAGGACCGAAAATCCTAGTCCTTATGGGCTAGGGTTTTGGTCTCTCTCTCCTATTACTTGATCATCAAGTAATTTTGACTTTGACTTTGAATTCAAATTCAAATCAACTTTCAAGAGAGCTAAAATATCCAAACTATTTTTGGATAATTTTATACTTTATTTATTTAAAATAAATAACTTATTTTATCTAATTAATTAATTCATAATTAATTAACTAGATTATTTTCTCCAAAATTAGACTTTTTTTTTTTAATTCAAAATTAAACCAAAGTCTATTAAATAATTAATCACATTAATTATTTAACACATAAATAAATTTACACATATATTTACACACGTGTCACAAGGGCACGTGTCACTCACGTGAGCCACACGTGTGGAACCCTCTTGTCCCGATTAACTCGTTTAATCATTTTCAAGCCTTAACTCATGTAACCAAGTTGTTGTGTGTGACCCTCTATGTTCTCAATTCAATCAGCAGTGCCCTAATTAATTAATTCACTAATTAATTAATCAGTCCACAGATTAAACGACCATAGTCTAGCAACAGGTGTTTAACCCCTAGCTGAATTGGAATGTTCAGATTCGACAGAACCTTTAAGTCATTGATTCATGTGAGATACAATCCTTCTACTTACTATCTCTCAACCAAGATCTAGGGTAAGGGAATAATCAAAACCCTAATAATCCGGTCTTAAAGCTAAGTGCATTTCAAATCCATTTGATCTCAATCCAAGAAACCCTTTTCTTGATGTCTTGATCTACTGCCTTGACCAAGGACTCCATATGGCATATGAATGACTTACACAATAAGAGATCACCTTGCAAACGCAAGTGTAGGTCCTTTCTTGATTCTCATTCACTTTCATGAGTCACTTGTGTAGCCCCAGCATAAGCCTTGAATCAGTTGTCTAAGGCGACACCCTTTAAAGCTTATACCTAAGACTACAGAGTTAACTCATAAAGTGATATGGAACCTCAAGTCTAAGGATCAATTAATCACATCAAGGACTCGTGAGATATTTCCTAATCTGGAAGTTTCTATTTCCTGAAATAAAAACTTCCTTTCCCATTTAGAAATGTTCTCACACGGGGCACCTCAGTGAACTTACTTATTAAAGTAAGCACCCTCATGTATCACGCACGTATCAACTATACACTTTGCACCTCCATGAAACAAGGTGGTCCTTCTTAAGGGCGTGATCCCACAAGCAAGCCTTAGAGGAGTCAGGTTGACACTCCCACTGTCTGTAGGACTCATCGGCTTGGAGTATTTTACTAATCATGACTTATGTGATATAGGGCTCGTTTCATGAACCATTTCACATAAATGGTAGAGTCCTAAAGTCATCAGGATTAGGGGAGTTCTCATACATGCACAGCTAAAGTAAACGCATACCAAACAAGAGCATATAAAGAAGTGTCTTCCTATGATATTAATCAATGGTATATTATTCAAAGATTGTTTGTGATACTAGGAAAGTCCCAAAACGGATTATGACTAATCGGCTTTCTAGGGCACTATTCCTAACAATCTCCCATTTGCCCGCAAAAGCCATTTAGGTACTCTAAGTCCCATCTTCTCAAGATGTACTTTGAGAGCCTATTGACTTTGGGCGTTTCCGAAGTGGATCTGCTATATTCTCTGCTGATGTGACCCTCTTGTTTACACATCTCTTAGGAAACAGCTTTTCCTTATAAAGTGATTCGTAATCCAAATGGGCTTAGAAAAATATGACGCTTAGAAATTCAATGCATGCATGCACTTTGGTGCGAGGTGATCGTTTCGGTGAAAATTCGGAGATCCAAATGGGCTTAGAAAAATATGAGGCTTGGTTCATTGAACCTGAATCGTCGATACGAGTCCAACGGAGTTGATAGAATTCAAATCCAAATTCTCGAGGTCAAGATATGCCGCCCGAAACCCAAGGTGCACTAAACGCTCTTTAGCCTCCTTTAGGTCCCGTAAAATAAAAACGAGCCAAAACTAATCCAGTAGGAATTTTCAAAAAATTTTTTTTTTGAATTGATTATATTTCATGTAGCCCCCCCCCCCCCCCCCCCCGCGCGCGCGCGCGCATTGTAGCACCCCTTATACGTGGAGGTACCACACCCCCGCACTATAGGTCAACCCACTTACGAAACGGTCAATCCGTACATGAACTAACCCATAGCGAACGGGTGACAATGCAATACCAACAAGCTAGGCGGGAACTAAACTACACATGCAATAAAATAAAGCGGAAGCACCGAATAATACATCAGTAGATAATATATAACTATCAATACATTATCATCTCTTGCATACTTATACATATCAACCTGTTCAAAATATAACAACAATCATAATAGGATGCCAAAAGTTCTATACATGAAAGTGAAATGCTAGACTCGGAGGAATGTAAGACCCGACTCGACTCCCGCCTAGCACACGACCGCGACAACCTGAAAAGTGGGGCGTCAGTCTACACAAGACTGAGTGAGGCTTAATTACATCAGTGTAATAACCTGCAAGTTATGATTGTCAATATCAACAATTTAGAGACTAATATATAAACATGTAATTCAACTACACGGCACCCATATCAGTGTCATCACTCCGTGAACTACATCACTCCAATAAGCTCCATCACTCCATGAACTACATCACTCCAATAATGGGAAGGTTGCGAGCCTTCACCATTCACAATATCACGGTAACATGATCATGATTCAATCACTATAACATGGTACATAGTTTGTAACAAAGTATACGTACAGCTTGACTTGAAATACATGCGAGATTGTACAAGTTTCCTGCAATCGCAATTAAACCTCACCTTTACCGATCAGAGACAAGTAGGGTACGGCCTACTGGGCTTGCTTCTCGTTCCTACGAACCTGGTCTGTGCAAAATAGACGTGTACACGTGAGACATAACTTTAAATGACCTAAATATGCCGAACGGCGGAAACACAACGAGATGACAAGGAAAATGCAATGTGGCATGATAACATGTTGTTTTGGTTCATATTGGAGCATATAATAGCAATTCAGGGTCAAAGAAGTCGTTGGAACGAGGGGCTAAAAATGTAATTTTATGCAGAATATTTTAGTCTGTCAGCGAGGTGGGAACGGCCGTTCCGGCTTCCCTTTGTAAATGGGAACGGTCGTTCCCGTCCCTCCCAAAAGCGCACCAGCGTTTTCCCCTTTAAAAGCACGCGGAAGCTGGGAACGGCCCTTCCGGCACCAAGGCCAAAATGGGAACGGCCATTCCCAGGCTCGGCCGCCTAAACCATTTGAAAAGGTGGGAACGCCCGTTCCCACAATGCCTTGAGGCTGGGAACGGCCGTTCCCTGTTTCTGCAAATATGAAGAACAGAGAAAACAGGGGAGGCTCTCGGCAAAGCAACAAAGCAAGCAACAATTTCCATTTTCAATCAACAAAAGACACAATTCTTGGTAATATGATGTATCAATATCCAAAAGTTAACACTTAAACACTTAAACCCTTAAAACACAATATATCCTCAAGAATTCATGACTTATGCTCATGATCAAAGCTTGATCATCCATGCCAAGCTTCAAAGATTTCATGCTTAAATCATGCTATAATTCAATATAAGATCACATAATTATGCTTCCATCTACCAAGAATCCACCTAGCATATAAATCCCAAACCCTAACCATTTCTAACATGATCAAGAATCATAAACTCATGCCAAACCAACCTTGAAGATGAAAGAAATGAAGAAAATGGATGATGAGGATGATCAATTCCCAATTTCCTTGAAATCTTGATGATGAAATGGAAAAATCTCCTCTTTCTCCTCCCTTCTTGATACCGAGAATAATGAAGCAAATTTGTTGGGAAATATTGGATAAAAATGAGACTATGGAAGCTTGAAGATGCATTACGTAAAACCCCATCCTTGATTTGTGTGAAAATTGCCAAATTGCCAATTAATCCTTCAAGTTTTTGAGTTATACAATTAAGGATATGAGGTTTTTGGAAAATGATCAATTTGGTCCTTGAAAATGTTATGCAATTTGGTCCCTAAGGTTAGGGAGAAAATCAAATAGGGGCAATTCGGTAAAATGTGATTTATAAAATTATGATAAACATAAAATTATGATTACGAAATTCGGGGCGTTACAACTCTCTCCCCCTTAAAAAGGACCTGGTCCCCAGGTCCACTGAAAATTTTAATGATGCACAACCATAAGAGAACCCCGTCTCTTAAACAGGAGATGAAAGAACCCCGTCTTTCCAAGAATACCAAGAGCACCCCGTCTCCTGACAAGCAATGAGGGAACCCCGTCCCCTGAACAATAATAATAGAAGCTCTGTTTCTTATGCACACGGGATGGATGGTGGAAACAGGCACATAAATGTCACATAACGAGTAGAATCATATTAGTCACATAAATAATCAATTACACTAAGGATAGTTTAAGTTTAACAACAATAAATTTCATGATGCACGTGATATGCGTGATTAGGTGTACCGTTCACCGTCGGTTGTGTCATGTATATAATTGGTACCTTCAGCTACCACATTCAGATTAGCATCCCCAACCGGCACTCTCCATTGCTTGGGACACATGTTTGCTAAGTGTTCATTGCTCCCGCATCGCATGCACAGGTTTAGACGTTTTCTACAAGTCTCAGCCGCATGGTTATCACGTCCACAACAAGCGCAGAGGGGCTTCCCTGACTGTGATGATAACGCCGTAACCAAGCTCTTCTTTGGATTTAGCGGACCCACTTGAGACCTTTTTCTTTTCGACTTTTCTTGGGATGATGAGATGGAAGCAGCATTGGACCTTTTCATGATAACAGGATCCGGTCCAGATTCTGAAACTGAGTCCGGTTCAAAGACTCTCGACCTTCTCACATTGTCCGCATCCTCAACTTTCAATGCTTTAGTGGTGGCCTTAGCCCAGGTACTTGTATTAGCAGCTTTTAAAGCATCCTGAATATCCGGTCTAAGTCCTTGCACGAATTGCGTCGCTTTGTGGAAATCATCGTTTGCTATATTGGGAGCGTAACGAGACAATCTCTCAAATTCTGCAATGTACTCGCCGACGGATCTTCCTTCTTGTTTTAACTCAGTAAATTCCCTTAACCTACGAGTACGAGAAGCTGGTGGAATGAATTTATTTCTGAACTCCCGAACGAACACTTCCCAGGTGATAGTTTCCCCGGCAGAGTCCAATACGATCTGCGTACTTTCCCACCAGGAGTAAGCCTCGCCCTGAATTAGGGTAAGAGTGCAACGAGCTTTTTCCTGAGAGTCACATGGAATAAGCTGCCAAATTCTGTCCACTTCCTTTAACCACATCTCTGCCTGAATATCATTTCCCTTGTAAAACTTGGGAGGCTGCTGATTCTGAAATTCCCGAAGTATAGTAGAGATAGGATTTTGCACTGGGGCTGGTGGTGCTGGTGGCGCTGGAGGCACATACTCTCGAAGCCTCTGATCAATTAGCCCAACCACGGCATTCATAAAATCTTGTGGCTGAGCAGGAGGGGGTAGTGTACCCTGAGGAGGATAATCATGACGATGCCTCCTATGTCCAGGAGTATGCTCACGGCGAGGTCTACCTCGAGGCATCCTGTAACTTTAAAACACTCGATATGCATGTTGTATTAATAGGTGCTAATGAACATAGTTAAGTTATAAGTACAAGCGAACACACACTTCACATAATTCATGAATTCAACAAGGTTCAATTAATATGCAAGACTCTCACATTACCAATTAGGTCCTATGCCGTTCGACCTAAACTGACTTGACACGACACTAGAACCTCGGTTTTGCAACCGGGCTCTGATACCACTTAAGATGTAGCACCCTTTACACGTGGAGGTACCACACCCCCGCACTATAGGTCAACCCGCATACGAAACGGTCAATCCGTACATGAACTAACCCATAGCGAACGGGTGACAATGCAATACCAACAAGCTAGGCGGGAACTAAACTACACATGCAATAAAATAAAGCGGAAGCACCGAATAATACATCAGTAGATAATATATAACTATCAATACATTATCATCTCTTGCATACTTATACATATCAACCTGTTCAAAATATAACAACAATCATAATAGGATGCCAAAAGTTCTATACATGAAAGTGAAATGCTAGACTCGGAGGAATGCAAGACCCGACTCGACTCCCGCCTAGCACACGACCGCGACAACCTGAAAAGTGGGGCGTCAGTCTACACAAGACTGAGTGAGGCTTAATTACATCAGTGTAATAACCTGCAAGTTATGATTGTCAATATCAACAATTTAGAGACTAATATATAAACATGCAATTCAACTACACGGCACCCATATCAGTGTCATCACTCCGTGAACTACATCACTCCAATAAGCTCCATCACTCCATGAACTACATCACTCCAATAATGGGAAGGTTGCGAGCCTTCACCATTCACAATATCACGGTAACATGATCATGATTCAATCACTATAACATGGTACATAGTTTGTAACAAAGTATACGTACAGCTTGACTTGAAATACATGCGAGATTGTACAAGTTTCCTGCAATCGCAATTAAACCTCACCTTTACCGATCAGAGACAAGTAGGGTACGGCCTACTGGGCTTGCTTCTCGTTCCTACGAACCTGGTCTGTGCAAAATAGACGTGTACACGTGAGACATAACTTTAAATGACCTAAATATGCCGAACGGCGGAAACACAACGAGATGACAAGGAAAATGCAATGTGGCATGATAACATGTTGTTTTGGTTCATATTGGAGCATATAATAGCAATTTGGGGTCAAAGAAGTCGTTGGAACGAGGGGCTAAAAATGTAATTTTATGCAGAATATTTTAGTCTGTCAGCGAGGTGGGAACGGCCGTTCCGGCTTCCCTTTGTAAATGGGAACGGTCGTTCCCGTCCCTCCCAAAAGCGCACCAGCGTTTTCCCCTTTAAAAGCACGCGGAAGCTGGGAACGGCCCTTCCGGCACCAAGGCCAAAATGGGAACGGCCGTTCCCAGGCTCGGCCGCCTAAACCATTTGAAAAGGTGGGAACGCCCGTTCCCACAATGCCTTGAGGCTGGGAACGGCCGTTCCCTGTTTCTGCAAATATGAAGAACAGAGAAAACAGGGGAGGCTCTCGGCAAAGCAACAAAGCAAGCAACAATTTCCATTTTCAATCAACAAAAGACACAATTCTTGGTAATATGATGTATCAATATCCAAAAGTTAACACTTAAACACTTAAACCCTTAAAACACAATATATCCTCAAGAATTCATGACTTATGCTCATGATCAAAGCTTGATCATCCATGCCAAGCTTCAAAGATTTCATGCTTAAATCATGCTATAATTCAATATAAGATCACATAATCATGCTTCCATCTACCAAGAATCCACCTAGCATATAAATCTCAAACCCTAACCATTTCTAACATGATCAAGAATCATAAACTCATGCCAAACCAACCTTGAAGATGAAAGAAATGAAGAAAATGGATGATGAGGATGATCAATTCCCAATTTCCTTGAAATCTTGATGATGAAATGGAAAAATCTCCTCTTTCTCCTCCCTTCTTGATACCGAGAATAATGAAGCAAATTTGTTGGGAAATATTGGATAAAAATGAGACTATGGAAGCTTGAAGATGCATTACGTAAAACCCCATCCTTGATTTGTGTGAAAATTGCCAAATTGCCAATTAATCCTTCAAGTTTTTGAGTTATACAATTAAGGATATGAGGTTTTTGGAAAATGATCAATTTGGTCCTTGAAAATGTTATGCAATTTGGTCCCTAAGGTTAGGAAGAAAATCAAATAGGGGCAATTCGGTAAAATGTGATTTATAAAATTATGATAAACATAAAATTATGATTACGAAATTCGGGGCTTTACAACTCTCCCCCCCTTAAAAAGGACCTGGTCCCCAGGTCCACTGAAAATTTTAATGATGCACAACCATAAGAGAACCCCGTCTCTTAAACAGGAGATGAAAGAACCCCGTCTTTCCAAGAATACCAAGAGCACCCCGTCTCCTGACAAGCAATGAGGGAACCCCGTCCCCTGAACAATAATAATAGAAGCTCTGTTTCTTATGCACACGGGATGGATGGTGGAAACAGGCACATAAATGTCACATAACGAGTAGAATCATATTAGTCACATAAATAATCAATTACACTAAGGATAGTTTAAGTTTAACAACAATCAATTTCATGATGCACGTGATATGCGTGATTAGGTGTACCGTTCACCGTCGGTTGTGTCATGTATATAATTGGTACCTTCAGCTACCACATTCAGATTAGCATCCCCAACCGGCACTCTCCATTGCTTGGGACACATGTTTGCTAAGTGTTCATTGCTCCCGCATCGTATGCACAGGTTTAGACGTTTTCTACAAGTCTCAGCCGTATGGTTATCACGTCCACAACAAGCGCAGAGGGGCTTCCCTGACTGTGATGATAACGCCGTAACCAAGCTCTTCTTTGGATTTAGCGGACCCACTTGAGACCTTTTTCTTTTCGACTTTTCTTGGGATGATGAGATGGAAGCAGCATTGGACCTTTTCATGATAACAGGATCCGGTCCAGATTCTGAAACTGAGTCCGGTTCAAAGACTCTCGACCTTCTCACATTGTCCGCATCCTCAACTTTCAATGCTTTAGTGGTGGCCTTAGCCCAGGTACTTGTATTAGCAGCTTTTAAAGCATCCTGAATATCCGGTCTAAGTCCTTGCACGAATTGCGTCGCTTTGTGGAAATCATCGTTTGCTATATTGGGAGCGTAACGAGACAATCTCTCAAATTCTGCAATGTACTCGCCGACGGATCTTCCTTCTTGTTTTAACTCAGTAAATTCCCTTAACCTACGAGTACGAGAAGCTGGTGGAATGAATTTATTTCTGAACTCCCGAACGAACACTTCCCAGGTGATAGTTTCCCCGGCAGAGTCCAATACGATCTGCGTACTTTCCCACCAGGAGTAAGCCTCGCCCTGAATTAGGGTAAGAGTGCAACGAGCTTTTTCCTGAGAGTCACATGGAATAAGCTGCCAAATTCTGTCCACTTCCTTTAACCACATCTCTGCCTGAATATCATTTCCCTTGTAAAACTTGGGAGGCTGCTGATTCTGAAATTCCCGAAGTATAGTAGAGATAGGATTTTGCACTGGGGCTGGTGGTGCTGGTGGCGCTGGAGGCACATACTCTCGAAGCCTCTGATCAATTAGCCCAACCACGGCATTCATAAAATCTTATGGCTGAGCAGGAGGGGGTGGTGTACCCTGAGGAGGATAATCATGACGATGCCTCCTATGTCCAGGAGTATGCTCACGGCGAGGTCTACCTCGAGGCATCCTGTAACTTTAAAACACTCGATATGCATGTTGTATTAATAGGTGCTAATGAACATAGTTAAGTTATAAGTACAAGCGAACACACACTTCACATAATTCATGAATTCAACAAGGTTCAATTAATATGCAAGACTCTCACATTACCAATTAGGTCCTATGCCGTTCGACCTAAACTGACTTGACACGACACTAGAACCTCGGTTTTGCAACCGGGCTCTGATACCACTTAAGATGTAGCACCCTTTACACGTGGAGGTACCACACCCCCGCACTATAGGTCAACCCACATACGAAACGGTCAATCCGTACATGAACTAACCCATAGCGAACGGGTGACAATGCAATACCAACAAGCTAGGCGGGAACTAAACTACACATGCAATAAAATAAAGCGGAAGCACCGAATAATACATCAGTAGATAATATATAACTATCAATACATTATCATCTCTTGCATACTTATACATATCAACCTGTTCAAAATATAACAACAATCATAATAGGATGCCAAAAGTTCTATACATGAAAGTGAAATGCTAGACTCGGAGGAATGCAAGACCCGACTCGACTCCCGCCTAGCACACGACCGCGACAACCTGAAAAGTGGGGCGTCAGTCTACACAAGACTGAGTGAGGCTTAATTACATCAGTGTAATAACCTGCAAGTTATGATTGTCAATATCAACAATTTAGAGACTAATATATAAACATGCAATTCAACTACACGGCACCCATATCAGTGTCATCACTCCGTGAACTACATCACTCCAATAAGCTCCATCACTCCATGAACTACATCACTCCAATAATGGGAAGGTTGCGAGCCTTCACCATTCACAATATCACGGTAACATGATCATGATTCAATCACTATAACATGGTACATAGTTTGTAACAAAGTATACGTACAGCTTGACTTGAAATACATGCGAGATTGTACAAGTTTCCTGCAATCGCAATTAAACCTCACCTTTACCGATCAGAGACAAGTAGGGTACGGCCTACTGGGCTTGCTTCTCGTTCCTACGAACCTGGTCTGTGCAAAATAGACGTGTACACGTGAGACATAACTTTAAATGACCTAAATATGCCGAACGGCGGAAACACAACGAGATGACAAGGAAAATGCAATGTGGCATGATAACATGTTGTTTTGGTTCATATTGGAGCATATAATAGCAATTTGGGGTCAAAGAAGTCGTTGGAACGAGGGGCTAAAAATGTAATTTTATGCAGAATATTTTAGTCTGTCAGCGAGGTGGGAACGGCCGTTCCGGCTTCCCTTTGTAAATGGGAACGGTCGTTCCCGTCCCTCCCAAAAGCGCACCAGCGTTTTCCCCTTTAAAAGCACGCGGAAGCTGGGAACGGCCCTTCCGGCACCAAGGCCAAAATGGGAACGGCCGTTCCCAGGCTCGGCCGCCTAAACCATTTGAAAAGGTGGGAACGCCCGTTCCCACAATGCCTTGAGGCTGGGAACGGCCGTTCCCTGTTTCTGCAAATATGAAGAACAGAGAAAACAGGGGAGGCTCTCGGCAAAGCAACAAAGCAAGCAACAATTTCCATTTTCAATCAACAAAAGACACAATTCTTGGTAATATGATGTATCAATATCCAAAAGTTAACACTTAAACACTTAAACCCTTAAAACACAATATATCCTCAAGAATTCATGACTTATGCTCATGATCAAAGCTTGATCATCCATGCCAAGCTTCAAAGATTTCATGCTTAAATCATGCTATAATTCAATATAAGATCACATAATTATGCTTCCATCTACCAAGAATCCACCTAGCATATAAATCCCAAACCCTAACCATTTCTAACATGATCAAGAATCATAAACTCATGCCAAACCAACCTTGAAGATGAAAGAAATGAAGAAAATGGATGATGAGGATGATCAATTCCCAATTTCCTTGAAATCTTGATGATGAAATGGAAAAATCTCCTCTTTCTCCTCCCTTCTTGATACCGAGAATAATGAAGCAAATTTGTTGGGAAATATTGGATAAAAATGAGACTATGGAAGCTTGAAGATGCATTACGTAAAACCCCATCCTTGATTTGTGTGAAAATTGCCAAATTGCCAATTAATCCTTCAAGTTTTCGAGTTATACAATTAAGGATATGAGGTTTTTGGAAAATGATCAATTTGGTCCTTGAAAATGTTATGCAATTTGGTCCCTAAGGTTAGGAAGAAAATCAAATAGGGGCAATTCGGTAAAATGTGATTTATAAAATTATGATAAACATAAAATTATGATTACGAAATTCGGGGCGTTACACGCATGGTGGGTTACCACATTCCCCGTACCAAAACTGCAACGCCCCGATTTTTCCATTCAATCATTATGTGTTAATTTATAAATTTCATGACATTAGATTCTTAATATTTCCATGAATTATATGAAATTATTGTTAATGTGAGATTTACATGAATTAATTGATAATGTGACTAATTGTTCATATATGACCTTACTTGATCATTTCTTAAAAATGAGGACTTGATTGCATGAAATGAATTGGAGTTATGTGATCATTTCCCATGGAACAAAACTCGATTGCATGCATTCAATTAATTGAAGGACCTAAGTGCAAAAATTGTTGAGTCATATGAGTTAGTGGAGGACTTTTGTATATATCTATACATTACATACATATTATATCATATACATCTATCTCCCAAAATATCATTCATCAAATATCATCCAAATCTCACACACATACACACACTAAAACACGGTATTTACACCAAGGAAGGAGGAGAGGGATTTCATCATATTCCAAGCTAGAATTCAAGGAGGAAATTGCATACTTTGAAGCATCATTATCATCCAACTTCATCTCTTCTCCTCTTTCTTCATTTCAAGGTATAGATGAGATATTTGGGGGATTTCTTGAATTATGAATTGAAGCTAGGTTTAGGAATTGAGCATGTTAACTTGATTATTTGATGTTGGAAGCATGAGGCCTTACACTTGAATTGATGCTTGAATTCTTGGAAATTATGAAGTCATTTGATGAGTCCATACTTGGGTTGATGATGAAGTTCATGATGATTTAAGCGTGTTTCATTGGATTAAATGGTACTTAATTGATATATATGAGTTATAGGTATGTTATATATTAGTTTTGAGTTGATTCTTGCCTTGGATTGGTGTTGGTATGGATTGGGAGCCAAAAATCGAGCTTTGCCCTGTTTTTCCCGAAGCTTTTTCTGCTGTTGGGCTTGAAGGTCGCGCCCGCGACCGTTTCGTGACCATTTTTGGTCGCGCCCGCGACCAACAATTTGAAAGTTGGTAAATTTTCAGTCGCGGCCGTAACTGCTTTTCAGTACAATTTTGTCACGGCCGCAACACCATCATCCGAACTCCGATTGACCTGATTTTTTAACCCACGAAAATCTCTTGAAGTCTAGGATATTATACAATTGGAATAACCTCAATATCTTTTCTAGTTTGTGAGATATAATCCATTCTTTTAGGTGTCGCTATTTTCCCGACAAACTGCACAAGCTTAAATTCAAGCTTATGCCATTTTCTCCTCGCTTTGAACTAGAAAACGAGCCATATATCATCGGGAAAGTCTTTGTGTCCAGTTTCATTTCCAACAAACAAAACTCAATTCCAACTTCTAGAATTAAAGATATTCCAGTTTTCCTACAGCATGTGCATTTCCTAAAATTGTCCGTTTTTGCCACACTTCACCAAAACTTTTCTTATTGCATTCCTTTCACTCTCTTGGCTCCCATATGTGAATTATATGATACATATACTTGATTATTTGATAAGTATGCTCCTAATTGACACTTCTTGGTACGTAATTGCTCAAACGTGATTGTGTGACTCCATGCCTTACATGAATTGAACTTGAAATAATTGAATAATATGAATACATGATTTCTTGATATTAATTTCACCTATTAGGTGTTAATTGGTTTTCATACATGCTAAGTGTCACTTGATTTCTTATTTTATTTATTTACATGAGCATGGTCGTGCGTCATACTTGGTCTCATAATGAGTCTCGTCTCACGAGTTTCCACTATTCTCTTTCTTGTCCAGTTTTTCTCCAGGGCGGAGATCATGGAGCGTTTATGCACTTTCTTGTGTCCTTGTCTTGTTAAGTCGCTCCTCAGGTGAGGTTTAATTTCTAGTTATATAGAACCTGCACTGTAGCACCCGAGCGCAAGGTACCACATCCCCCGCACCGAGACCCGACCCGAATATGAAATGGACAATCCATACCCGAGTTAGATCACGACGAACGGGGACATACGCACTCGCTAAGCTAGGCGGGAGCTAACGTTCGCAACCAAAGAGACAGTAAAACGGAAATATTACGAATGCGGAAGCAATGTACATACATATAGAACAAGATAAGCAAAGAGCAACGGGTTCAACTAGCATAGGTACCTAATCCCGAAAATTAATAAAATCATAAAACTTCAAATCCAGATTCCTTCTATTCCTGTAAGCTTATCCTGAATTCACGATAATAGTAATGATCAATACAAGTCATACATTCTCCATAGCTTAAACAAATCATGATTCATTATGCACATGGACTGACTCTGACCTAATCGAACAATAGAATAAACAAGACTTCCCGCCTAGCACTCCAAACCTGCAAGAACACTGAAAACAATCCGGGTTCAGTCTATACGAGACTGGTGGGTATAAAAATGAGGCATAAATAGCATATACAACAATATTTAACATTCACATGCAAGTTATAATCCCAATTGAGGTTTTTAGAGCACTTTCCCAAGTGGGTAAAATAAAGAAGTCATCAAAAGGAATTATAACGTTCATTCTTCATTAGGTAGTTTGTGGCCCGGCGAGTGGGCGTGCATTGTCTCCAACCAACACCTCGTGTAGTTCATTAAACATTCATTCATTCTTTCTTTCTTTCATGCATTACATTCTTTTGTGCACATTCATGAACATTTCCACCTTCTTCCTTCGGGTGATGGCCGGGAGATCGGCCCGAACCATCCATTCATTGACCAAAAGGGGAACATGACTCCCCAGATGGCACTCAGCATCCATTCCTCGCTAACTCCTAATGAGGTCCGGTTACACCGTTCATTGGTGCGACTAGTGTGAGGGATCACCGTCAGCCCATTCCTCCTCGGGTCACCACTCATACCAAGTCCCTGGGCCCCATTCTGTGCATAACATTCTCTCTTTTCTCGCCAAAACATTTGGTAGGTTCATAAAATAAGGGCTTACGTTTAAAATCATTGACTCAGGAAAACGACTCTATATACATATATACTTTTGGCTGAAATCTTTACACGTTGGGAGTATATAGGTTCATTTAACTAAATAGAAGAGAAACCCACCTGTACGCCTCTTACCAACAATACCAAGAAGAAAGGAGACTCGAAAGTGTCCTATGAACCCAGCATCTCCGCCCTGGAGAAAACTGTACAAAATACAATGTAACGTGTTCGTGAGACTCAAGACTCGAAATGAACCATATAGGACGCACGACATGCAATGAACATGATATGAATGCATAAAAGAGTATATTATGTAATGAACACGTTCATGTGCACGATTAATGTCTTAAAGACATATAAACATTCATTTCATTCCTTTCATGAAGAATTTAAAGTCATTCAAATTTATAACCTTCACATTTAAATCAAATTGATCCACGAATTTCAAATAACGAACATAACAGGTAGTATAACATGTTCACAATTAGAAAATAGGCAAATAGAAACATTTAAGTCATATTCGAAAATTAAATAACATGAAATAAATAACAATGAAATTCTAAAATTTAATTAAATTAAACAACATTTAAATATATATAACATTAAACATGCATTAAATATATATAAATATATCAATCTAATTATATATATATATAATATAGTATTGCATGTATTAAATAATATATAATATATATATCCCACGCATGGCATGCATGGATATTTTAAGACACAAATTAAAATCAATGCATGCATGCACTAAAACAACCAAATTAAAAACATAGCATGCATTTATATCAAACAAATGAAACTAAATGCATAATGCATGCAAACATATATGTATATATATATAATCAAAGCCATGCAGGCAAAGAAGGAATTAGGAAGCAAATTAAAAAGCTGGGCATTAGAATTGGAAACTGAATATTTATGCAGAACTGAACAGGGTCGCGACCGCGACCTATTTTCTTCATGAAATGGTAGCGGCCGCTACCCATTAAAATCTGAATTTTTTTTACCAATTATTCCATAGTACGTGAGCAGCCAAATATGGAGTCGCGGGCGCGACACCAATTACGAACAAATCAGGTCGCGGGCGCGACCTGCGCAAAGCAGCAGAATCAACGCAGCAAAGCCAGAAAAACAGAGCAGCAACTCAACGAAAACCAAAGCAACACCATTTCAATCTTCAACCAACATATTCAGGTAAGTTAAGATCACGAATATGCAATAAAACTCAGCAAAAATTAGGCCCCAAACAACCTCAAAATGCAGCAGCAGCAACACGAAGGAAGAAGGGGGGAAAAACTCCATTTTCATTCAAAATTCATTAATGGTAACTCAACCAATGCTCAACTACCAAAACATACTGGTCCATAAATGCAATAAGGGAGTTAGGATGATCACTTTCATGCTTGGAATCAATCAAATTCATCAAGAAATGGACGAGATCAACAACCATGCTCATAACCTAACTATTTCTTCAAATCAGCCAAAAACCCATGAAACTATGATCAAAATTAGGGATGAATAGCTTAAAATGACACATATTGAATGTATAATACAACCCTAAGCTTACCTTATGAATTGATGAAGGTTTGGAAGAGATTTGAGCTTGAATCTCCAAGGGTTGCAAGAGTTACGGGACTGACTGGAAACAGGGGGAAAATGGCTGAAATTCTCTAAGTGCTGAGGGTTATCTCGGTTTGGCGCCATTAAGTCTGGTTAGAGGGTTGAGTTAGGGTTCTAAGGAATCAAACCATGGTTAATTTAGTCAAGGTTTGAATAAGATATGGTCATTTTAGTAAACTGTGGCAGATTTGGTTTCTGTTTCGTGTTTCGGTTGAATTTCGGATGTCCAAATAACATTGGAAAAATATAAGGCTAAGTTCATTAAACTTGAATTTTCGTTGCGAGTTCAGCGAAGTTGACGAAACTCGAATCCGAGTTTCCTAGCTGAAGATATCAAATACGGAACCAATGGTGCGCTAATTGCTCGTTAGCTCCCGATTTGGATTCCAAAATCAAAATAAATTCGAAACGTATGCAAATGAACCCGAAAACATGAAACAAACATATATTCATATTCATAACACATATAACTACAACATATTAAATTTTCACGAAATTTCGGTATCAAATCATATAAAAACGAAGCACGTTTATAACACGCATAAGCAATGCATTTAAAATCCATACATTTCCGAATCAATACACAAATGAAAATCAACGAATTTAAATGTAATATTAATATTAATATATAAATTATAACTAAAGTGCATGAATTAAATTCATTTAAAGTGAAAGCACGAAATAAATGGAATATTTAATATTAAATACTTAGGATAAAAAAATAATTACCATTTAAATATTTAATGTAAAATTAAATATATAAAACACGTATAACCAATTAACTCGCACAATTTAGTAAACACATACGTCATGTTGTACGACTGGAAAACTGGGGCGTTACAACCTCTCCCCCTTAAAAGAATCCATCCTCGGATTCACTACTAGCCCGAACAAACAATGAGAGATTCTCCGTCTCTCACAAACAACAATGAGAGAGCCCCGTCTCTCGAGCAACAATGAGAGAACCCCGTCTCTCAAACAAACATAAGATAATCCCTGTCTCTTACAAACAACAAGAGCACCCCGTCTCTCAACCAAAAATAAAGCAAGGAAGTCTCCAATACTCCCGAGCGACACAACGCAACATCATAATTAAATCATGTAAGAAACCCAAAGTAGGAAATAGCTATCATCCACGTTGATTATCACTTACTCCAAGTAATTTGACATGATAAGGAATCAAAGCACATAGCATAAAAATTATTTAAATTAAATTTCCATGGATGCATGTACAATGGATGCTTCATGTACCGTTCACAGAGATAAAGAAATTTGGAGTTGGGTGTTTTGTTGTACAATACATGATCCGCCCTGAAAGTGAGTGCAGAATTTGACTTGTCTTTAATTTATTCAGTGCCCCGGTGAAACCATGATAGGTCCTCTTCGAATATTATTCTTGATTCCCTTCTGACTTTTACTGCTCTACTCCTCTTCGATCTATCATCATTTCCCAGAATCTTCATTTATCCAGACCCACTCTTTCAAATAACCAAGCTTTGATCTCCCCGTATACCCTTAGACCATCTATCCCGAAGTTAAGTCCATAACTACTATCTTTACCCATATCAAAGTCTAACATATCTTCGAGGATGACTACTCTTGACAACCTTGACGATTCAATCCCGACATTGAAATATTTATCCTTATGGTCTCTCTCAACACGAATCATTTCCCATCTTCCGTTCATTTTCTTTGGCCCCTTAAGGTTATATTTAGTATTTGGCCCCATATTCCTTGAGTCAAAGATAGAATGTTCTTGATAATTCTTGAAGTTTGATGTAAATCCTCCAATGATCATCCTTTTTGATTTGTCCTCTTTTTAAGTTTCCTTCTAAATTACCATTGAAATAACACCGATGACTTAATAATATTATCCTTGTTGGCCCCCTTTGTACTTCATTAAATTAGTCTTGATTGACACCATCCTATTAAATGCTCACTTCATTCAACTTTATCTTGTCAATTCTGACTTAGGAGTTCACAGAAGCTCCCTTATAATTCCATCACCTCCAAATCGGAATTCCATACATAGAAAGGTTCAATGACCCATCTCTCTTATACCTTGTAAAAATCTTCACCCAAATTTAGCAACTTAGCTTCTCTCTTAACAGCTTAACCATTAAAACCGTCTTATTCATTTCCAATCACCACCACTAGGAACTTCCAGGTCTTCCTTAATCTGCAATTCCATTGTTCCTACTAAAATATTTCTTCGGACACAACTTCAATCTTCCAATTTATCTCTTAGTTATGCTCTCCCCCTTAAAACTTCTGTCATTACACACTAAAACTCCATCGATCCTTCTTGATCGAAATCCACTCAACTTTCCTTCCGATTCTCTTGATAACCGCAACACCCTTCTCTATTCTTATTCGATCCAAATACCCCGAAGTCAACTCTAGTCTCACTTCTCTTTCCGAATCCCAATTTCATCCACCTATTCCTTATTCGGAGTTCTTGGCTTCCTCGCCGTCATCTCTCTTGTAACGTGCGACCCTCTTGTTTCTTTCCTCTAAATTCGGATGTGGTTCGGTTAAAGGATACTTGATAATTGAGATGAAGGAACTTCCTATCAAATAAACACTAAAATGCATATCGGGTTATAATGCCGATGCATGTGGCACTCTTGCAACAATTTGATATGCAACACGTTAGGCAATAAAATCAAATAGAAATGCACGCGCACGTACAAGTATAAATAAGGAAAATTAAATAGTTGATGCAAAGTATGATGCAGGTGCTATGAATGTCTAAAACCTGTCACCAAGGTGGCCGGCCAGTAGCTCGGTATCTCTTCCTCGTTTCTCCAATTACGGTGTTATTTTGACTTGCTAGTCATGCCTTGCCTTTCCCACGGTCTTCGAATTTTTCATGAATCTTTGTGCATCACTTGTATCTTCCCCGGTCCAGAATTACAATTTCGCGATCCCTGATTGCTTTGACATCCGCTGAATTAGCATCTGAATTTCTCCCCGAGAATCACCCTTCAACATTGCCCACTCCTCGTACTAAATTGAACCCTAATATATCATCACCGTGATCAAGACTCCCGTGCTCATCCTTTATGAGTTTGGATTGGGAATTGAACTTGTTTCCCGAGCGCACGATTTTCCTTCCAAAAAGTCTTTGTCGTTCTTTTACCGTTTCCATTCGTTGCTCCACATTTTTCCCAATTCCACCTCACAACACGACAATTCAGCTTGGATTTGGAAAATGAACTCAAATCTTGTCCGTGGTATAGTCACCTTCCATAATTTTGTATTTTCCATGTTATTTGACTTCTTCTAATCCTCTTCCGACTCGTTTTCCATCTTAATCGAAATCCAGAGTACCCAAGTCCAAACTCTTTCCAATCTTGACTGCTACAAGCTCGATTTCTAATTACTAAATTATTTAGAAGCCCTTCTTTGACAACCCAGGGTGCTTAATTCCCACCGAACCCATTTTACCTTAACTCCTCTTAATCATAGGTATCCCTCCAATGATCCAAACCCCGAACTAGATTACCTTCAAGGTTCATATACTCCACTCTTTAGGTTAGGCAATCCCTTGATTCCAATTAAAGCACTCTAAGCAGTGGGTTCACATAAATTGATTTTCTGAGTCACAACTATCTCACGATTAACCTTTATTTTCACCAAATGTCCTTCTACCATCACATCTCCAACGTCGAACCTCCCATTCCGGTTCCTATCCCTTACTCTAACTCCATCTATGAAGCCATCTCTATACTCATCCCCGTTGCATCCTTCCTATCCTCTATGCCTCAAAAAGAGCTTACAATAGGGCGTTGTTAACACGATACTTGGCCGTGGTTTGATAGTATCTTCGTAACCTGTAATTCATAAATTACTTCAAGGGTACATGCATGAGATTAGTGAATGCTCATGGCACGTATTCAACACGAAAGGTACCGATCCAAAGTAAGAATGCAACAAATAAATCAACAAAATTTAAAAAAAAGAAGGCAATTCAAATTCAAGATCGATGCAATGCACACATTATCACGTAGTTCCTAAGCCGTACGACCTAAACTGACTCAAACACGATATGAGAACACCGGTTTTGCAACCGGGCTCTGATACCACTTAAGGATGTAGCACCCGAGCGCAAGGTACCACATCCCTCGCACCGAGACCCGACCCGAATATGAAATGGACAATCCATACCCGAGTTAGATCACGGCGAACGGGGATATACGCACTCGCTAAGCTAGGCGGGAGCTAACGTTCGCAACCAAAGAGACAGTAAAACGGAAATATTACGAATGCGGAAGCAATGTACATACATATAGAACAAGATAAGCAAAGAGCAACGGATTCAACTAGCATAGGTACCTAATCCCGAAAATCAATAAAATCATAAAACTTCAAATCCAGATTCTTTCTATTCCTGTAAGCTTATCCTGAATTCACGATAATAGTAATGATCAATACAAGTTATACATTCTCCATAGCTTAAACAAATCATGATTCATTATGCACATGGACTGACTCTGACCTAATCGAACAATAGAATAAACAAGACTTCCCGCCTAGCACTCCAAACCTGCAAGAACACTGAAAACAATCCAGGTTCAGTCTATACGAGACTGGTGGGTATAAAAATGAAGCATAAATAGCATATACAACAATATTTAACATTCACATGCAAGTTATAATCCCAATTGAGGTTTTTAGAGCATTTTCCCAAGTGGGTAAAATAAAGAAGTCATCAAAAGGGATTATAACGCTCATTCTTCATTAGGTAGTTTGTGGCCCGGTGAGTGGGCGTGCATTGTCTCCAACCAACACCTCGTGTAGTTCATTAAACATTCATTCATTCTTTCTTTCTTTCATGCATTACATTCTTTTGTGCACATTCATGAACATTTACACCTTCTTCCTCCGGGTGATGGCCGGGAGATCGGCCCGAACCATCCATTCATTGACAAAAAGGGGAACATGACTCCCCAGATGGCACTCAGCGTCCATTCCTCGCTAACTCCTAATGAGGTCCGGTTACACCGTTCATTGGTGGGACTAGTGTGAGGGATCACCGTCAGCCCATGCCTCCTCGGGTCACCACTCACACCAAGTCCCTGGGCCCCATTCTGTGCATAACATTCTTTCTTTTCTCGCCAAAACATTTGTTAGGTTCATAAAATAAGGGCTTACGTTTAAAATCATTGACTCAGGAAAACGACTCTATATACATATATACTTTTGGCTGAAATCTTTGCACGTTGGGAGTATATAGGGTCATTTAACTAAATAGAAGAGAAACCCACCTGTACTCCTCTTACCAACAATACCAAGAAGAAAGGAGACTCGAAAGTGTCCTATGAACCCGGCATCTCCGCCCTGGAGAAAACTGTACAAAAGATAATGTAACGTGTTCGTGAGACTCAAGACTCCAAATGAACCATATAGGACGCACGGCAAGCAATGAACATGATATGAATGCATAAAAGAGTATATTATGTAATGAACACGTTCATGTGCACGATTAATGTCTTAAAGACATATAAACATTCATTTCATTCGTTTCATGAAGAATTTAAAGTCATTCAAATTCATAACCTTCACATTTAAATCAAATTGATCCATGAATTTCAAATAAAGAACATAACACGTAGTATAACATGTTCACAATTAGAAAATAGGCAAATAGAAACATTTAAGTCATATTCGAAAATTAAATAACATGAAATAAATAACAATGAAATTCTAAAATTTAATTAAATTAAACAACATTTAAATATATATAACATTAAACATGCATTAAATATATATAAATATATCAATCTAATTATATATATATAATATAGTATTGCATGCATTAAATAATATATAATATATATATCCCACGCATGGCATGCATGCATATTTTAAGACACAAATTAAAATCAATGCATGTATGCACTAAAACAACCAAATTAAAAACATAGAATGCATTTATCAAACAAATGAAACTAAATGCATAATGCATGCAAACATATACGTGTATATATATATATATATATATATATATATATATATATATATATATAATCAAAGCCATGCAGGCAAAGAAGGAATTAGGAAGCAAATTAAAAAGTTGTGCATTAGAATTGGAAACTGAATAGTTATGCATAACTGAACAGGGTCGCGGCCGCTACCCATTAAAATCTGAAATTTTTTACCAATTATTCCATAGTACGTGAGCAGCCAAATATGGAGTCGTGGGCGCGACACCAATTACGAACCGCGACCTGCGCAAAGCAGCAGAATCAACGCAGCAAAGCCAGAAAAACAGAGCAGCAACTCAGCGAAAACCAGAGCAACACCATTTCAATCTTCAACCAACATATTCAGGTAAGTTAAGATCACGAATATGAAATAAAACTCAGCAAAAATCAGGCCCCAAACAACCTCAAAACGCAGCAACAGCAACACGAAGGAAGAAGGGGGAAACACTCCTTTTTCATTCAAAATTCATTAATGGTAACTCAACCAATGCTCAACTACCAAAACATACTGGTCCATAAATACAATAAGGGAGTTAGGATGATCACTTTCATGCTTGGAATCAATCAAATTCATCAAGAAATGGACGAGATCAACAACCATGCTCATAACCTAACTATTTCTTCAAATCAGCCAAAAACCCATGAAACCATGATCAAAATTAGTGATGAATAGCTTAAAATGACACATATTGAATGTATAATACAACCCTAAGCTTACCTTGTGAATTGATGAAGGTTTGGAAGAGATTTGAGCTTGAATCTCCAAGGGTTGCAAGAGTTAAGGGACTGACTGGAAACAGGGGGAAAATGGCTGAAATTCTCTAAGTGCTGAGGGTTATCTCGATTTGGGGCCATTAAGGCTGGTTAGAGGGTTGAGTTAGGGTTCTAACAAATCAAACCATGGTTAATTTGGTCAAGGTTTGAATAAGATATGGTCATTTTAGTAAACTGTGGCAGATTTGGTTTCCGTTTCGTGTTTCGGTTGAATTTCGGATGTTCAAATAACTTTGGAAAAATATAAGGCTAATTTCATTAAACTCGAATTTTTGTTGCGAGTTCAGCGAAGTTGAAAAAACTCGAATCCGAGTTTCCTAGCTCAAGATATCAAATACGGAACCAATGGTGCGCTAATTGCTCATTAGCTCCCGATTTGGATTCGAAAATCAAAATAAATTCGAAACGTGTGCAAATGAACCCGAAAACTTGAAACGAACATATATTCATATTCATAACACATATAACTACAACATATTAAATTTTCACGAAATTTCGGTATCAAATCATATAAAAACGAAACACGTTTATAACACGTATAAGCAATGCATTTAAAATCCATACATTTCCAAATCAATACACAAATTAAAATCAACGAATTTAAATGTAATATTAATATTAATATATAAATTATAACTAAAGTACATAAATTAAATTCATTTAAAGTGAAAGCACGAAATAAATGGAATATTTAATATTAAATACTTAGGATAAAAAAATAATTACCATTTAAATATTTAATGTAAAATTAAATATATAAAACACGTCTAACCAATTAACTCGCACAATTTAGTAAACACATACGTCATGCTGTACGACTGAAAAACTGGGGCGTTACATGCACAACCCTTGTGTGATGTTTTCGGCCAAAATGTATCTATATATCTATAGTTTTCCAAATCTAAAACGATTGCAAGCAAGCCATGTTATTGTATTAAATCAAGCAAGCCATGCTATTGATTTATTGATTGGTTGGGCGAGTAAAGCATGTTCACTTTGGGAAAGCAAGGGCTGACGGGTAACTCTTGCACTATCCTCACCATGTTGGGATCACCTCTGAATCCACCAGGAGGTTTGTTGGAGGAAGAAATCCTGTGCGTGGGAGTCATGTTCTCGACGTACACCATGATTGGATGGTTGGGTCTTGCAAGCCCACCATCACCCGGAGAAAAAAGGGTTCATGAAACTGCTACTTGTGCACTGTAATGAATTGCATGATCACCCTTGAATGTAAACTAAAGCATGTATTGGTCACTATTGGGAGAAAGGTTGGAGATTGCTCTCACTCGTCGGGCCACTGATTGATGGAATTGAATTGATTGAAATTGTTAAATTGGATTAGTTGTAATCTCGGGCGAGAAAGTATCCTATTCTTGAACTTATATTGTTTCTTTTATAAAATCTTACCCGAGATTATAGCTTGCATAGTAATTGCGCTTATATATATAAACCCCTCACTCAGTCTTCGGTAGACTGACACCCTCACTTTTCAGGTACTCACGATCGTGTGCTAGGCGGGACTTCGAGTTGTGTCTTTTGTTCAGCTGATCTAGCATCGCATTTTCATGTTCTTGGTGTTCCCGGGTTTATCATGTTACGGTTCCTGTTAGTTTTGGAGACTTATGCATGTATAATATGTTGGAGATGATAATGTATTGATATATGAGCTAGAATAGGATGACCTTTTGGATATTTGGTATACGATATTGAAATACTAGTGCTTATACTTCCGCTTTCGAATTTTCATGTATTGGATTTAATTGATTTGGGGTCTAGTCCCGCCTAACTAGATTGTTTCTTGTATTGTCACCCGTTCGCTATTGTCTTGGTTTATGTATGGATCATCCATTTCGTATGTGGACTGAGCTATAGTACGGGGGTGCGGCATCTCGGCGTTCCGGGTGCTACATCTTAGGTAGTATCGAGCCCGGTTGCAAAACCGCGGTTCTAGCATCGTGTCGTGTCAATTCTAGGTCGAACGGCATAGGATTAATTGATAATTTGTGAGTCTTGCATCTTATTTGCTACTACTTGAACTTATTTGAATTATTTGAACTTACCTGAACATCCTTGAGCTACTTGATGACTTGTGCATGACATTGATTCGTGTTACTACTTGATGATTAAATTGTTAGGAATAGTGCCCTAGAAAGCCGATTAGTCATAATCCGTTTTGGGACTTACCTAGTATCACAGACAATCTTTGAATAATAAACGAATGATTAATATCACAGGCAAACACTTCTTTGTATGCTCTTGTTTGGTATGCGTTTACTTTAGCTGTGCATGTATGAGAACTCCCCTAATCCTGATGACTTTAGGACTCTACCATTTAGGTGAAATGGTTCATGAAACGAGCCCTATATCATATAAGTCATGATTAGTAAAATGCTCCAAGCCGATGAGTCCTACAGACAGTGGGAGTGTCAACCTGACTCCTCTAAAGGCTTGCTTGTGGGATCACGCCCTTAAGAAGGACCACCTTGTTTCATGGAGGTGCAAAGTGTATAGTTGATACGTGCGTGATACATGAGGGTGCTTACTTTAATAAGTAAGTTCACTGAGGTGCCCCGTGTGAGAACATTCCTAAATGGGAAAGGAAGTTTCCATTTCAGGAAATAGAAACTTCCAGATTAGGAAATATCTCACGAGTCATTGATGTGATTAATTGATCCTTAGACTTGAGGTTCCTTGTCACTTTATGAGTTAACTCTGTAGTCTTTGGTACAAGCTTTAAAGGGTGTCGCCTTAGACAACTGATTCAAGGCTTATGTTGGGGCTGTACAAGTGACTCATGAAAGTGAATGAGAATCAAGAAAGGACCTACACTTGCATATGCAAGGTGATCTCTTATTGTGTAAGTCATTCATATGCCATATGGAGTCCTTGGCCAAGGCAGTAGATCAAGACATCAAGAAAAGGGTTTCTTGGATTGAGATCAAATGGATATGAAATGCACTTAGCTTTAAGACCAGATTATTAGGGTTCTAATTATTCCCTTGCCCTAGATCTTGGTTGAGAGATAGTAAGTAGGAGGATTGTATCTCACATGAATCGATGACTTAAAGGTTCTGTCGAATCCGAACATTCTAATTCAGCTAGGGATTAAACACCTGTTGCTAGACTATGGTCGTTTAATCTGTAGACTGATTAATTAATTAGTGAATTAATTAATTAGGGTCACTGCTAATTGAATTGAGAACCTAGAGGGTCACACACAACAACTTGGTTACATGAGTTGAGGCTTTAAAATGATTAAACGAGTTAATCGGGCCCAGAGGGTTCCACACGTGTGAAACCACACGTGTGGGTCACGTGACTGGACACGTGTCATTGGGACACGTGTACCACACGTGTTTATTTGATTAAATATTAAATAATTAATAAATTAATTGTGAATTAATTAATTAGATAAAATAAGTTATTTATTTTAAATAAATAAAGTATAAAATTATCCAAAAATAGTTTGGATATTTTTAGCTCTCTTGAAAGTTGATTTGAATTTGAATTCAAAGTCAAAGTCAAAATTACTTGATGATCAAGTAATAGGAGAGAGGGACCAAATCCTTAGTCCATAAGGAATAGGATTTTCGGTCCTCCCCTTCTTATAAATAGGGGAGCTCGAGCTCCCCTTAGAGCTAATCGAGAATTCTTTTGGTTCATGTGTTGAACACCATCCTTTCTCCAAGATAAACGAAACCCTAGGTTAAGCCTAAACACTAACTAGAGAACTAGCATCCTTACTAGTTAGATTGTAGCCAAGTTGGTGGACTATCTCTAGAGAACTTCAAGTTAGAAGTTTTGAAGATACGAGCTTTACCAAAAAGTGGGGATCAAGCAAAACGATCAGAAGGGATGATGAAACGATTCTGAACCCGACATGAAACGAATGAAAAAATCGAACCAAAGAAGATGGCGAAAACCGTTCGTCCATATCCTGAAGGAAGAATTTTTTCACGAGGGTTTTGTGACTGGCAGTTTTCTACTTTCGCAAAACTGGTTTTCGAAGGGAGTTTCAATCATGTTTTTCTCGTTTCATGTTTCTTTCTTTATGTTATATTGTTAGGAACTTCCCTAACATGATTTGAATCTAGGTTGGTGTGGATTGTTATCCCTACAATGGATTCAAAAGTAGAAAGAGACTTTCGAGGAACGGGTTGCCATTACCGCATGAAGCGCGTTTGAGGGCGGCTCAAAACGTGTCAAGAAAGCTACTACCCAAGTGAGTTTCTTGATCTCTACGAATTTGGATACACGATTGCGAGTCCAAGATCCTTTTGTTGGAAAATTTTTTAAATTTCCGCTGTTTTCTGATTCCTGTTTTCCAACAAGTGGTATCAGAGCCACCTCGTTAATCGTGTTTCTGATTCGTCTCAATTAAACTGAATTTGGTAGAAATTCTTAGATTTAGATGCGAATTAGGTATTCATGAGTTCTTTTAGAAAGCCTGAATTACGAAACTGTGATTTTTCTTAAATTTCTGAAACTGTTTTTTTTTAAAACCGTTTTGATTGAAATATATTTAAATCGTATTTTTCTTATTTTTTGATTGAACCGGGTTTTGGAGAAACCCAAAATACGAAACGGAACACGAAAAGGACGAGCCTAGGCGTGCTAGCACGTCGCACGCCAGGCCCGTCACCGCCGCCCTTCCCTCCCGCAACCGCGCGGGAGGCCGTCCTAGGCGCGCCTAGGCGAGCCTGCCTGCCCCTCCCGCAATCGCGCGGGGGCGTCTGCCCGGGGACATGCGGGATTGCCCGCCCACGCCGCGCGCAACGCGCGCAAGGGCACTGGCGGCATTCGCTGCCGGCTGTACGCGCAGCTGGTGCGCGCACCTAGCGTGCGCTGCTGCGCAGCGGCGGGCGATCACGCGTTGTCCTGGGCCCGTGTTTTTTGTGTTTTCGTGTTTCGTGTTTTCGGTCCTTAAAATCCCATTTAATTTTATTTTAATTTTATCTTTTAAAATCAGTTTTGCTAAAATAAAATTATTTTAAAATTTTTGATTAAATTGGGATTTTGAGAAATTGATCGATTTAAATTTTGGGAAAAATTGCAAACTTAATTTTCTGAAAAATATTGAAAGAATAAAATTATTAATTTTCAGAAATTAATTGGAATTTAATTAGTTTATTGTTTTTCGGGTTTTATTGAAAAGGCTCTTGAACAAGAATTGTATCTAAGTCGTGTTTTAAGCTATTAGAGCTTAAAGCGAGAATTTTAATTTATTGGTTAAATTTAAATTCTTGCAATTTAAGCATGTTAGGTGATCATGGGTTTAGACTTATGTATGGTTTTAATTTATGCACATGGATGGTTTAAATTGGGGTTGGAGCCCTATAGTTGCGTTTGTCAATTGAGGTTGGAGCCTCACTTATGTGCGTACTATGTGATTTATTATGTGGCTTTCCATATTACTGCTTTTGAGGCCGGGGTATGCCCCCTGTAATTGTCTAAGGCCAATATGAAGATTGAGCCTTATTACTTTATGTCTTTTTCCTTTTATTGTAATTTGAGAGTAGAGATAGGTTGTGAGGTTTTTATTTTCATTTTGGAGACAATGCACCCATGGAGTAAGATGGACCACATTCAAGTAACAAGGTGGCCATAAGTGAAGATCCCTCAAAATGTTAGGGAAGGGAATCTCAATTGTAAAAATGTAATAGAGATAGGGCTCGTATTTTGTTACCGCTTTCCCTTATGTGATTTAAACTGTTTATGTGGCATGTATGTTAGAACTTGTGATTGTGGAGTGGCTCCCACATATCACGCATAAGATAGGTAGAACCCATGATCATCTCATGTTAGTATCATGCTAGGACATGTTATCTGTTTATGTGCTTGTTTGAAATGCATTTAAGTTGTACTTGCATTAATCAAGACTAATAAAATTGGATAACATATATGTTGGTGAGGTCGAACCGAACAACTCTTCGGTTGATTCGAAAATTCCCATTAAATATTAAGCTTATTTCGAATAATAGGTATTTAATTCGAGATGCAAATTTTGAATTAAATTCCTAGCATTCCATCAATAGGTTTTAAGTTTAGTAAGTAAAGCTAGTTATTGTCCGCGAGTCGTGGGATTGCTAGTGGAGCTTATTAGTTCTTAGTTACCTGATTGATCATTTTAAATGATCAATATTTCGTGGTTAATTTTGGCAAGGGCAATGTCCGCGAGTCGTGGGTCGTTCGAACTAAGTTTTGATCATGATCTTATGATTGATGGGTCTAGCTTAACGCCTAAGTAAATATGGATGTCGCACGAGTCGTGGGTCCATATTGAAAGATAGGTGATGCAAAACAATTACTAAGAGTTCTAAAGGTGTTAGAATTGGTAAGTTGTACCTACCTAGGGTTTTACTTAGGATGTCCGCGAGTCGTGGGTTCGAGGTAAAATGCTTAGGATCTTAGTACCCATTGGTGAAAACGTTCCTCTTAGATCTTTGGAAATTATAGATCTTTGAAAAACAGTGGGAGCTACATTAGATTAAAGACCTTATCTTTTGTATATCGTTATAATTCAGCATGCTCACATTTTCTCTGCTTAGCATTTAGGTTGTAGTTCTGTGATTCTCTACAATATGAAATGCAAACCCATTATTATCCATCCTTAAGTCAAACAAGTTGACTAAGTCCTAACTAACTCTAAAATGGCTTCGGATCCTAAAATTCATTTTTAGAATCCGAAAAGAGAAATTATTCTCTATAAGGCGAGATTTTCAATTGTGAAAATTCGACCCGGGCCAAAAGAGAAGCAATCTAAGGCGAATGGATTTTTTCCAACCACTTAAGAGTAATTGAACCACCTCATAAAAATGTTACAAGGTATAACATTATGGAATTATTCAATATTCCAAATGAGGAAACAAGTGCACATGAACAAGGTCTGAAGATCTTATTTGAAGATCTTGTGGTCTCGATCATTAACCGAGAAAAGAGTTCTCAATGCACTGATTGCTTACATTGCTTCCACCATCATTCAAACCCTTTATGCTCAACTAGAATGATGCTAATGTAGCATAGTTAATCATTTAGTTGATAATGGTTGAGAGTATCCTTAAGAAGGAACAAAAGGTTGTGATGGTTAATTCTTCTTCTAGACTCACTAAGTTAAAGGCTTGAAGGCCTAAAGAAGAAGAAACCCTGAAGAGCCCAATGGAGGGGCATGTAAGGGGTACGCCCAAAAGACACTAGAGATCAAATTGGACGTTTGCTTCTATGGTAGCAAATAAGGACTTTGAAAGGGAACTGCGAAGAGTATGAGTACTCTGAAATGTTACCTCGTTTAGTAATTCTACTAGGAATAGAATTCACTAGTCTTGAGTCAATTCTGCATAATCCGTTGTGCAGAGACTCAAGGCACTAATGTTCTGAACATACAACGAGATAACAAAAGTAAGTGAGATGACAAAGCTTCGAATTACTTTGGAACATTGAGATATAAAAGGATTAGCAAGTCAGACACCTTAGGATCATTCTATGAAAATGAACCTATAGAGTTGACTTCCTCTGAATCCTATCTCAAAGGGAAAACGTTCCCGGAACATTGTTTAGGTGAAACATGGAACGTTCCAAAATTATAGTGGATTTCGATCCATGCTGATGAGTGTAAGATGCTTAATGTAAGCACTAGATACAATCATCAGTTTAATCATTATGAATGAATGTACTTGTTAAAGTACAAATTCGAAACTTATATGAAATTCTTAGAATTTCAAAAGGAGGTTAGGAATCGAAGTAGTCATAAGTTATAGGCAAATCGATATGATCGAGATAGCCAATATCTTATCAACTAATTCCTTAGTCATCTTAGAAATAATAGGATTATCTCTCAGTAAACTAATTCGAGAACACGTTAGTGTTTCCGAATGAGGGAATGAAACCTTATAGGATATGGTCCATTCCATAGCAAGCTTTACTGACTTATAATCATTCTAGGAATAAACTCCCAGAATATGCAGTTAGAGATTTTGAATTTTGCACCTTCCAAAATCAGTCCTTTAGATGCACTATGCAATGTGGCACACTAAATTCCCTAATTATTCTTGTCCAAGAATTTAGTGGAATCCTCTTAAGTAAAGAGGATAGTGGGAGATAGGCTTGAAATGAGTTCAAGTTTATATAAACAATATTGGATATCATTTCTGCGATTCCCTTAGACAAAGGTTGTTTGTCTCAAGGAATGTATCTTTCTTGAGGAATCGTTCCTATAGAAGAAGAAAGACAAGCAAGCAGACCTCAAAGAAATTTGAGAATAAATATCCACGCCACATATAGAAGAAACGAGTCCATCTGATAAAACTTAGCCAAGTTTTAGAGCATGTACACGTGTGAAACCCTTCTCTTAAGACGCATTTAGAACGCATTCCTAGATAGCCAAGGAATTACTTTAAGAGGAGACATTGTCAGATTTGGAATCTGAGTAGTGTAAGCAAGCCTTGAAATCCAATATGGATTCCATATACTCAAACCAAGTTTTGACCTTGGTTGATCCACCTGATAGGATCAAGCTCGTGCAGCTTCGAGTGAATAAAAGCATTACAACCTTCTTGACGGTTGAAATGCAAAAGTCCATTTGGATTGTGTTTACCACATCCTCATATTCTGACTATGAGATATGATAAATGAATATGAGAACTATCTTGTTCAATATGAGATTGAAAGAGACTGAAATAAGGTATTTCTATAAATCTCATATTCAGTGGGAGTATGCATAAGGTATGCAAATCCCTAAAGTCAATCTGTGGATTGATAAAGGCTTCTAGGAGTTAGACAATTCAATTCCATATGATAGTCAAATCGTTTGGCATCGATGGAAGTCGAACAAGTCTTAAAAGTGTACATATGAAAGTTAGTGATGTAAGAGTCAATTTTTGGTTCTTTAGAAGACGACATCCTTCTCATTAGGAATGTCAAGGATAATGTGAAAGTTACCAATTCTTGTTTAAGAAACAATTTGACATAAAAGATATTAGTGATTATCCTAAATTCTCGACATTCAGATCTATAGAAGATAGATCTAAGAGAATAAAAGGATTATCACAAAACGAGTACATAACCATAATACTAAAAGGAGTTTAGTAGGGATAATGGAACATCTCTTTTGAAGAGTATGTGTCCTAAGATAACTTTAAGAAAGTTAGAATGTCCAAAATCCCTTTAAGTAAAAGGGTGCATAATGTATGAAATGTTATGTACTAGATTTGATATGGCGCAACACTAAGCGTAGTGGGCCGAATCTAATATGACCTCAGAGAAGGTCATTAGATCTCTGTAAAGGATGTCCTCAGAGTACTTGAGAAGAAATGAGGATATGTATTAGTTTACAGAGCCCAAAAGATCTTATCATTGAAAGGATATTTTGATGTAATTGTTTCATCAAACATAGATGATTATGAAATCATTAAAAGGATACAACTTCTACCAGAATGGTAATGCAATGTGTTGGAAAGGGGTTCCAAGGATGGACATTGCAAAACTCGACTATCGTAGTTGAGAACTTAGTCGTATTATATAACGCTAAGTTAAGTGTTTGGGTAAGAAACTCCATCTAACTTGTTAGATGAAGTTCCTAGCATGAAACAACTCCTTTATCATATTGTATGACAAAATGGATGGTTACTCAAGTAAGAGAACCAAGACCTCACCAAGAGACTGAACGCGTGATTACGAATCACTTTATAAGGAAAAGGTGTTTCCTAAGAGACGTGTAAACAAGAGGGACACATCAGCAGAGAATATAGCAGATCCACTTTGGAAACGCCCAAAGTCAATAAGCTCTCAAAGTGCATCTTGAGAAGATGGGACTTAGAGTACCTAAATGGCTTTTACGGGCAAGTGGGAGATTGTTAGGAATAGTGCCCTAGAAAGCTGATTAGTCATAATCCGTTTTGGGACTTACCTAGTATCACAGACAATCTTTGAATAATAAACGAATGATTAATATCACAGGCAAACACTTCTTTATATGCTCTTGTTTGGTATGCGTTTACTTTAGCTGTGCATGTATGAGAACTCCCCTAATCCTGATGACTTTAGGACTCTACCATTTAGGTGAAATGGTTCATGAAACGAGCCCTATATCATATAAGTCATGATTAGTAAAATGCTCCAAGCCGATGAGTCCTACAGATAGTGGGAGTGTCAACCTGACTCCTCTAAAGGCTTGCTTGTGGGATCACGCCCTTAAGAAGGACCACCTTGTTTCATGGAGGTGCAAAGTGTATAGTTGATACGTGCATGATACATGAGGGTGCTTACTTTAATAAGTAAGTTCACTGAGGTGCCCCGTGTGAGAACATTCCTAAATGGGAAAGGAAGTTTCCATTTCAGGAAATAGAAACTTCCAGATTAGGAAATATCTCACGAGTCATTGATGTGATTAATTGATCCTTAGACTTGAGGTTCCTTTTCACTTTATGAGTTAACTCTGTAGTCTTTGGTACAAGCTTTAAAGGGTGTCGCCTTAGACAACTGATTCAAGGCTTATGCTGGGGCTGTACAAGTGACTCATGAAAGTGAATGAGAATCAAGAAAGGACTTACACTTGCATATGCAAGGTGATCTCTTATTGTGTAAGTCATTCATATGCCATATGGAGTCCTTGGCCAAGGCAGTAGATCAAGACATCAAGGAAAGGGTTTCTTGGATTGAGATCAAATGGATATGAAATGCACTTAGCTTTAAGACCAGATTATTAGGGTTCTAATTATTCCCTTGCCCTAGATCTTGGTTGAGAGATAGTAAGTAGGAGGATTGTATCTCACATGAATCGATGGCTTAAAGGTTCTGTCGAATCCGAACATTCCAATTCAGCTAGGGATTAAACACCTGTTGCTAGACTATGGTCGTTTAATCTTTGGACTGATTAATTAATTAGTGAATTAATTAATTAGGGTCACTGCTAATTGAATTGAGAACCTAGAGGGTCACACACAACAACTTGGTTATATGAGTTGAGGCTTTAAAATGATTAAACGAGTTAATCGGGCCCAGAGGGTTCCACACGTGTGAAACCACACGTGTGGGTCACGTGACTGGACACGTGTCATTGGGACATGTGTACCACACGTGTTTATTTGATTAAATATTAAATAATTAATTTATTAATTATTTAATAGACTTTGGTTTAATTTTGAATTAAAAAGAAAGTCTTATTTTGGAGAAAAATAATCTAGTTAATTAATTGTGAATTAATTAATTAGATAAAATAATTTATTTATTTTAAATAAATAAAGTATAAAATTATCCAAAAATAGTTTGGATATTTTTAGCTCTCTTGAAAGTTGATTTGAATTTGAATTCAAAGTCAAAGTCAAAATTACTTGATGATCAAGTAATAGGAGAGAGGGACCAAATCCTTAGTCCATAAGGACTAGGATTTTCGGTCCTCCCCTTCTTATAAATAGGGGAGCTCGAGCTCCCCTTAGAGCTAATCGAGAATTCTTTTGGTTCATGTGTTGAACACCATCCTTTCTCCAAGATAAACGAAACCCTAGGTTAAGCCTAAACACTAACTAGAGAACTAGCATCCTTGCTAGTTAGATTGTAGCCAAGTTGGTGGACTATCTCTAGAGAACTTCAAGTTAGAAGTTTTGAAGATTCGAGCTTTACCAAAAAGTGGGGATCAAGCAAAACGATCAGAAGGGATGATGAAACGATTCTGAACCCGACATGAAACGAATGAAAAAATCGAACCAAAGAAGATGGCAAAAACCGTTCGTCCACATCCTGAAGGATGAATTTTTTCACGAGGGTTTTGTGATTGGCAGTTTTCTACTTTCGCAAAACTGGTTTTCGAAGGGAGTTTCAATCATGCTTTTCTCGTTTCATGTTTCTTTCTTTATGTTATATTGTTAAGGACTTCCCTAACATGATTTGAATCTAGGTTGGTGTGGATTGTTATCCCTACAATGGATTCAAAAGTAGAAAGAGACTTTCGAGGAACGGGTTGCCATTACCGCATGAAGCGCGTTTGAGGGCGGCTCAAAACGTGTCAAGAAAGCTACTACCCAAGTGAGTTTCTTGATCTCTACGAATTTGGATACACGATTGCGAGTCCAAGATCCTTTTGTTGGAAAATTTTTTAAATTTCCGCTGTTTTCTGATTCCTGTTTTCCAACATAAATGACCTTCTATGTCTTGAAATTTATATGTTTAATGTGTTTTACTTTAACTTAGTTGAATTAATTGTTGCATTTTGCATCAAATATGTGTTTAAATACTAATTATGTGTCATATGCAATAACTGACCCCATGCATTTATAATTGAGACAAGTTGTGATTATAGGCTATAAGGGTCATATCAAACCACGGCCAATTTCTAAGACAACCTCAATTTATCGCAAACTCCCTTCTCTAGCCTTAAAGTTATGAGGAATGCACCAGGGAACTTCATACAAGAATTCAAGAGACATGGATTTTTCTAATTGGGTTTTAAGACAAGTGATAAGATGCGGAATAGAAGGATCCACAGTTGGAGTAACTTACAAGATCTAGTGAGGTTAAGGGAAATTAAGGAAGGTGATGCTTACAAATTGCAAGATAGACACGTGGGTTACATTATAAAAGAGGCGGATCAACCGGGCTCGGGAGATTTATTCAACGTAAGGAAGAGGTGAAGATAATAACTCAAGGTTTAGATTTGTAATTGAATTGAGGATCTTCTGCTTGCTGGAACTAAAATTAAAGTGTGTGAAGAAGGTAACTCAAGCGATTCGGGTCGAGGCAAAATTTTGGGAACTAAGTTCAGGATGAGTCGAGATCCTTCGGGCCTTGGGATAGGATTTGGTTCAACTTGGAAAATTAAGAAATTGACCGATTTTGGGCTTATGGAAATAACAAAGGGAAAGGATTGAACAACGAGGTAATGGATGTGGATCTACAAGAACTGAAATATTTTGAATTTTGGGTTGAGAAAGAAGTCGGATGGGAAGAGTTAAAGAGAACGACTATTATGGTGACTCCAAGTTCATGGTAAATTAAAGTATTAAAGATTCTATCTTCAGTCGGATTGACTCTATTTTCCATATCCAAACTAAATTATCGTGTTGTGCGGTTGAATTGGAAGATATGGAGTAACAATGAAATCGGTAAAGAAAGGCAAGGAATTTAGAAAGAAATTTTGTGATCAATTGTAAGCAATCAGAGGGTGAGATCATTCGGTTATTTGAACTCGTAAAGAATAAACAGGGGACTTCAAGTGAGGAAACGGCTGGGTGAAGATTTAGACAACAATTATTGATTAATTCTTTGGAAGAAGGCAAGGTATCAATCGCATGAAAGTAGAAGCAGTGAGCTCAAGAATCATAATTTCGATTAGAAAGTTATACAAGTGGATACAGGGAAACTTTTATCAAGGAGATACTTATGGGAAAGATTCGTGTAATGCTTAAAGATCAATACTTGGGAAAGAATTGGGTTCAAGAACTTTCAATCCCGAGCCATGGAGAGGTACAATTTGATGTCAGATAATTCTAAAGATTTGGAAGATCGTGGGTAACAAGAAATGACCAACAAATTTAAGGCAAGCCTATAATTCAAAAACAAGGAACAAGTGCCAAGCCAAAGGATGTAACTACGGTGACAGGTTCAATACATACATGAGCATGTGTATCATACATTGCTTCGAATTAATTAAGTTTCTTTATCTATATGCATTACTTTAGTTAATGTAATTGTTCCAACATGCTGCATTTTATTACTTACAAGTGTTATACGTGCATTGGCATATTAACCCGACATGCATTGTTAAGTGTTTACTTGATAGCAACTCTCCTCGCCTCACTTGTCAAGTACTACTCCAACCGAGACATAACTAAACTATGGGAAGGAAAATAATTGGGTTGCAAAGTACGTGTAGCGCCTCCCCAACACTACAACCCCGCACCGCAATACTCCCTGAGTGGAGGTTAGACCCAACATTCAGGAAATACTACGGCGAACGGTCAGGATAATATATGAATGGAGTATGTGACACAGTGCAGCAGAAGATAAAGAGATTCAACTTTACCAATGAACGGGGAGGATAACGTACAATGAGCAAGGATTATCATTATTGAGCAAAGTAGTTCACAAAAGAGTACAACAGGTTGACATGCAAGGACAAAGTCTGAGATGGTTTGTTTCTGCAGAGAGTAGGCTCAAGACAGTGTACTATTAGGATCAGATCCAACCTACGGTTGTAGTGCTTCAAGATACCTCTAGTTGTCGTTCGTTGATTCCTGAAATCATGCATTTTAAAAATAGGCGAGAGGGTTAGTCAAAGTGACTAAGTGAAGGGGGGGTATAATAACTTTATTGATATATATATATATATATATATATATATATGTATGTATGTATATATATATATATATGTATGTATGTATATGATCAAGAAGATCTTGATCTGATATATTAACAATAGGATATAACAAATAGGAAACGGTTCATAATAATTGTAAAACAGGGACAGGGGTAGTTTGGAATATTTGTAGAAATATGAACCGTTTGTAACAAGAACATTAATGCCCGCAAGCTAGGCCTCTCCATCCATAACTCCTTAAATAATTGGTAAAATAGTATCGGGCTGATCAGGCTCCGATACTTCAATAAAACCAAGAATATTAACTCCACTACTCCTTGATGTCAATAGGGAATCAAACCCTAGAGACCACGAACTAGATTCGGGAGGCAGCTATCTCTCCCTCATCCCTTGGCGTGGAGTAACTAACCTCCAGTTAAACCACTACCAAGAGGTGGTGCCAGTCCGCAGCACCAACAATACCCTCGGCCCGATACCTTCCGGGTAATTGCTCGCTACGGATACAGCCGGGGCCCATAACATGAATCAGGAACAATATTTTGCATGCATAACCCGGAATCAACATTTTGATAAAGTGGACTTAATATATAATGTCCTAGTAAAACGTTGATTCCGGCATGAAAGTATTTTTCCCTTAAGAGGGACATTGTAGTACAATAATATATATATAGGGTAGTGAATCAAAATGATAGGTAGGCTTGGAAATAGTTTTTATATAGATACATATGTATAGGCATGATTCCAGTTGAAAACATTTTAACCCTCACCTATACTGGTAGTCAGACATTGTAATGTGGATTCCAGGGCGCCTGAAAGTATTAACTACTATAGGCTTAGAACTAGGTTCCTTATATTAATCAAATAAGCACATAATGTTCATGCATAAAAGGGTTACACATTATTTTAATCAAGTAAACACATAAAATGTATCATGTTAGAGAATTCCGGGTAGACTCTAATTTTAACCGTTTAAGGGAAATTAAGTAACTAATCAGATTTCGTGAATTCTTTAACCACTTAAATATTTATTAATCACATTATAATCCTAATTAGAACATTAGAGCTGAAATTTAGAATTTAATTTGACAACGTAGGTTATATTTTGAAAATAATTCACAATTTATCGATTTTTGGAAAATTCGGATAAAATCTTTATTTAAAAATTTCAAAACTAATTTTATAATTATTTTAATAATATTTTCGAAATTATCATGATAAATGTTGACCCAAAGTCAAAGTTACTATTGAAAACATTTACTATTCAATTTCTTATGAATTAAACACCTTATAACACAAAATCGAACACACACACTCACACACTATCACACGTGCACTTAAAATTGTTCAAGAACAACATGAACATGTTCTTGAGCCTATTTGAATATTCAAAGAAGGTATGTAACACACTTGATCATATTCATATTTATAACATAGAATTTGAAGCATAATATAGCAAAATATATGAATTCTCTATGAAAAATAATTCTAAATAAACTATTCTAGGCATGAATTTAATCAAACAAGATCATAATTATTTCAACACATATTCATATCATAACTCATTCATTTAATTAAATAAAATGCATATATGTTATCACATTTTTCCTAAACTAGCATAAATAGCATATATTTCATAAAATAAAATTCCTAAAGCATAATTTAATTAAATCTAAGCATGTTACTATTATTATCATACTAAGAACATAATATAAAGCATGAAACAATAAAAGAACAAGACTCATACCTTAGAGAAGAGAGGAGTGGCCGAACTAGGGAGAGAAAGTGAGTGATTTTGGTGTAATTTTGGAAATGAGCTTGGAGGGGTATTTATACTTGGGATTTAGGGGCTTACCTTGCAATTTCTATGAGTTCAGGGGAGATGTGGAAGCTTCATATCCTAGACAAATGCTTGGTTGCTACTTAGGTAATGTGATGAATTATATTTTAGACATATGCTTGGTAATTAGATAGGAAATGTGGGGAAAATATGTCCATTTATTTAAACTTTCTAGAAGGTTTATGTTGAATAAAAATAAATATAAAATGGTATAAAATTTATTCAAGAGTCGAGAGGTGAAACCTTGAAGTAGTAAATTAATGAAAGAACGAGTGAAAAATAAGCTTTGTTTTGATTATAAATGTGGAATATTTAGAGTTTTCGTTTATAAATTATGAATATTCAAGATGATGAAAATCATAAGAAAATTATATAAACGAAGCTATGACGAAGGTTAAAGGTTGTAAAATTATCATATTTTAGAGAAAAATTCAAGAAACGTTTTAAGTAAAATTTCGAATATTGAATGAAAGCTAATTGTTTAAAATAAAATGACAATTTTTAAAAAGGAAAATATTTATAAAATATGCTACGGTTGGAATCAAGTTTTGGTAAATGCATGAAAATTCACAAAATAATTCATGGATTGTTTTGGTTATAATATTGAATATCGAAAGGTACATGAGTAAAGAGTTATTTACGATCGACCTATAAGCTAGGGTTTTGCCGATTTTTTATGCTACTAGAATTAGGATGGGAATTATGGTTCACAGAGAGTGTCAAGATCCTCGAAATAATGTGAGGATTCTTTTGGTCACAATATTGGATAGTAAAAGTACTTTCGGGAATGAAGGAAAATTCTAGGGTTGTAGGGGTATTTTCATAATTTCCAACTTGCCCCTGTTTCGGGCTGTTACAGTACGTATCAAAAGGGAGAGAGTTATTGAGAGGCCAGGAAAATTAGCCGAGAGTTGGAAGAGGAAGTGGGTCGTTATTCCTATCAATCGCTTCAAAGCGTTACGAGCCAACGGGGAAGAATTAGAAGACCTTGGCACTTGATGACTTCAAGATTTGGTTGAGATAGTCTTGTGAGATTAATTTCGGAAAAAGGTTAAGTACTCCAAGAACCGGAGGGAGCATTCAAGCAATGGTAGAGATTTTGTGCTCAGATCAATTTCAAACCGAGGAGGATGAAGCTTAAAAAATAAATAAATAAATAAAAATAAAAATTGGAGGACGTGTGTAATTTAAGAGATGAAGTTATATATATTCAAAGAATGCTTGGGAATTGACTTAACAAGGTGGGGCAAAGGATTAGTGAGGGTAACTTTGATTGCAAGATCAACATCGTTAGTTTTCTTTCGAGATCTATACAAAGTCAATCTTTCAAGGGTGTAAGGATCTTGATGTGCAACGTGTATCCAGCCTTAAGGAATTCTAAGAATTGGAGAGGAGAATGTTAGTTGAGGAAAGCATAATATGAATAAGATGGATTACCGTATGCGGGTTAAAAGACTAGACTTTGAGCTATTAAATGAATACTTCGAGCATCCTAGAAGATTGATTATGAAGTGTGATGGAGATGGGGTATGATTATGGAAAAGAACGAGTTAGTTGGATTCAAACAAAGCATACACTCAAGAATTAAAATTTCTGGACCGTGGTGTTAGATAAGATAAAGGATTTGATCACGGGTTGAAGGCCGAGTAACCACGAAGATATCTATGTTCACCTCGGACTTTTGGGGCATGATAGTGTGTTTAGAAGATAGATCGTGGTGTGTTTAGAAGATAGATCGTGGAAGCAGGACTGAATTGCCATTTAAATATTGGATATTGAGGATTGTAATGCCTGACGCTTTGGGAAGAGGAATCTTCAACATCAAATCAAGGGGGCGAAACGAATCGCTATCGTGGAAGATTCCCGAACAACAGGGAACGGTACATTTAATCATGCATACCACGTGCATCATGAATTTTATTGTTGTTGTAATTAATTTCTTGGTAGCTGTAATTTGGTTGTATATAAATGGTAGTTACGTGATTAAGGTGATTCTACTTGCCTATGTGACACTTATATAAATGTTTCTCTAAGTGTTTCCTTGAAGCGTTGTTCTGTGTGTGTGAGAGACGGGGTTCTCTCATTTCTTGTGTGAGAGACGTGGTTCTCTCATTTCTTGTTTGAGAGACGGGGTTCTCTCATTTCTTGTAGAGAGACGGGGTGCTCTCATTTTGTGTTAGAGAGACGGGGCTCTCTCATTACTTGTCTAATAGACGGGGATCTCTTGTTGCTTGTGCATGATTTTAAGACTCGGCAGTGGACCTGGGGACCAGGTCCTTTTAAGGGGGGGAGAATTGTAACACCCCGGTTTTTCCATTCAATCATTATATGTTAATTTATAAATTTTATGAAATTAGATTCTTAATATTTCCATGAATTATATGAAATTATTGTTAATGTGAGATTCTTAAAAATGAGGACTTGATTGCATGAAATGAATTGGAGTTATTTGATCATTTCCCATGGAACAAAACTTGATTGCATGAATTCAATTAATTGAAGGACCTAAGTGCAAAAATGGTTGAGTCATATGAGTTAGTGGAGGACTTTTATATATATCTATACATTACATACATATTATATCATATACATCTATCTCCCAAAATATCATTCATCAAATATCATCCAAATCTCACACACATACACACACTAAAACACGGTATTTACACAAAGGAAGGAGGAGAGGGATTTCATCATATTCCAAGCTAGAATTCAAGGAGGAAATTGCATACTTTGAAGCATCATCATTATCCAACTTCACCTCTTCTCCTCTTTCTTCATTTCAAGGTATAGATGAGATATTTGGGGGATTTCTTGAATTATGAATTGAAGCTAGGTTTAGGAATTGAGCATGTTAACTTGATTATTTGATGTTGGAAGCATGAGTCTATGCCTTACACTTAAATTGATGCCTGAATTCTTGGAAATTATGAAGTCATTTGATGAGTTCATACTTGGGTTGATGATGAAGTTCATGATGATTTAACCATGTTTCCTTGGATTAAATGGTACTTAATTGATATATATATGAGTTATAGGTATGTTATATGTTAGTTTTGAGTTGATTCTTACCTTGGATTGGTGTTGGTATGGATTGGGAGCCAAAAATCGAGCCTTGCCCTGTTTTTCCAGAAGCTTTTTCTGCTGCTGGGCTTGAAGGTCGCTCCCGCGACCATTTCGTGACCATTTTTGGTCAGGGCCGCGACCAACAATTCGAAACTTGGCTAATTTTCAGTCGCGGCCGCGACTGCTTTTCAGTACAATTTTGTCAAGGCCGCAACACCCTCATCCGAACTCCGATTGACCTGATTTGTTAACCCACGGAAACCTCTTGAAGTCTAAAATATTATCCAATTGGAATAACCTCAACATATTTTCTAGTTTGTGAGATATAATCCATTCTTTTAGGTGTCGCTATTTTCCCGACAAACTGCACTAGCTTAACTTCAAACTAATGCCATTTTCTCCTCGCTTTGAACTAGAAAATGAGCCATATATCATCGAAAAGGTCTTTGTGTCCAGTTTCATTCCCAACAAACAAAACTCAATTCCAAATTCTAGAATTAAGATATTCTAGTTTTCCTACAGTGTGTGCGTTTCCTAAAATTGTCCGTTTTTGCCAAACTTCACCAAAACCTTTCTTATTGCATTCCTTTCACTCTCGTGGCTCTCATATGTGAATTATATGATGCATATACTTGATTAATTGATAAGTATGCTCCTAATTGACACTTCTTGGTACGTAATTGCTCAAACGTGATTGTTTGACTCCATGCCTTACATGAATTGAACTTAAAATAATTGAATAATATGAATACATGATTTCTTGATATTAATTTCACCTCTTAGGTGTTAATTGGTTTTCATACATGCTAAGTGTCACTTGATAGTGTGTTTTATTTATTTACATGAGCATGTCTGTGCATCATACTTGGTCTCATATTGAGTCTAGTCTCACGGGTTTCCACTATTCCCTTTCTTGTCCAGTTTTTCTCCAGGGCGGAGATCATGGAGCGTTTAGGCACTTTCTTATGTCCTTGTCTTGTTCCGTCGCTCCTCGGGTGAGGTTTAATTTCTAGTTATATAGAACCTGTACAACCCTTATGTGATGTTTTCGGCCAAAATGTATCTATATATCTATAGTTTTCCAAATCTAAAACGATTGCAAGCAAGCCATGTTATTGTATTGAATCAAGCAAGCCATGCTATTGATTTATTGATTGATTGGGCGAGTAAAGCATGTTCACTTTGGGCCCGAGGGTAGTATATTGAGCCAACCGGGAAAGCAAGGGCTGATGGGTAACTCTTGCACTGTCCTCACCATGTTGGGATCACCTCTGAATCCACCAGGAGGTTTGGTGGAGGAAGAAATCCCGTATGTGGGAGTCATGTTCCCGACGTACACCATGATTGGATGGTTGGGTCTTGCAAGCCCACCATCAGCCGGAGGAAAAAGCGTTCATGAAACTGCTACTTGTGCACTGTAATGAATTGCATGATCACCCTTGAATGTAAACTAAAGCATGTATTGTTCACTATTGGGAGAAAGGTTGGAGATTGCCCTCACTCGCCAGGCCACTGATTGATGGAATTGAATTGATTGAAATTGTTAAATTGGATTAGTTGTAATCTCGGGCGAGAAAGTATCCTATTCTTGAACTTATATTGTTTCTTTTATAAAATCTTACCCGAGATTATAGCTTGCATAGTAATTACGCTTATATATATAAACCCCTCACTCAGTCTTCAGTAGACTGACACCCTCACTTTTCAGGTACTCACGATCGTGTGCTAGGCGGGATTTCGAGTTGTGTCTTTTGTTAAGCTGAGTCTAGCATCGCATTTTCATGTTCTTGGTATTTCTGGGTTTATCATGTTAGGGTTCCTATTAGTTTTGGAGACTTATGCATGTATAATATGTTGGAGATGATAATGTATTGATATATGAGCTAGAATAGGATGACCTTTTGGATATTTGGTATATGATATTGAAATACTAGTGTTCATAATTCCGCTTTCGAATTTTCATGTATTGGATTTAATTGATTTGGGGTCTAGTCCCGCCTAGCTAGATTGTTTCTTGCATTTTCACCCGTTCGCTATATTCTTGGTTCATGTACGGATCATCCATTTCGTATGTGGACTGACCTATAGTGCGGGGGTGTGGCATCTCGGCGTTCCGGGTACTACAAAAACCCCGTCCACATACGAGATGGAAAGCTCGTATATATATGAACCAAGCAGAGGCGAACGAGAGACAGATAGACTCACACCTAAGCTAGGCGGACGTAGACCCTGATTTCAAAATCAAACAACAAAATAAGTGCGAAAGCGGAAGCATCCAAGTCAAAGTAAATCATGCAAGAGCAGTTGATGGATTCAACTAGCATAGATACCTAATCCCAAATTCAAACATAACATATAAATCATAAATCATGATTCAACGAGGTTTAATCTATCCCTAGAAGGTCATCCCGAATTCATAATATAACATAAACAGAGCATTCATACATTAATTCGTACAAACTTATTCGAATTACTAAATGTGAATAAAAAGACTCAAACTTAAACAAAAGAACCGACAGACTCTAAGGACCCGACTCACGCCGCCTAACACGAACTCCGAAGCACAACCTGCAAACTAAAAACATTGGGAAGGGAGAGGGTCAGTCACACTGACTGAGTGAGGGGCTACCCACACACACCTATATATATATAAGAGCACAGCACGTTCAAATCGTAATGTTCATGAACCCAGGGATAGTTTTTGGAAACCAAAACATTTGCCCGTGATACATACATTTAGGGGTTACTTAACATACAAAATGAAACATAACATAGCTTAGCTTAACATGTTCAAATCATAACGTACATCTCATATCATATCATTTCATAACTTATCTTATCATCTCAAAACATAATCAGATTTTATCTTATTAACGAAGTTATCCCTGTTTTACAAACCTTAGCATAACATACATATGTATAACTCGGTCGGTACGAGTATCAAAATCCATCCTTCTTCTCAGACCATATCATATCATATCAAAAACAAAACAAAACATAAACGTGCATACTTACATACCTCCTTCACTCCAATGATGGAAGGGTGTATACCCCCTAGCCATCCATACGGGTGAGTCAGGACTTCATCCCCCAGCCAAACCTCCTGGTGGGTTCCGGTACATCTTTATCATATGGAGACTATGCCCAGGCCCAACAAATTCATGTTCCTATTCCTGCTACATGTCTTATCATATCATATCATAACTTACATATCATACCTTACCTTGAAGCAACTATGCTTTACATTCCTCTCCGTTTCAAATCCATAACATTTCCTTAGCTCGTAGCTCCCGACTCATAAGAGGCACACGGTTTGGGGTATAGTTTAAGGTTGCAACACTTAAAAAATCAAATCAAATCAAAACAAGCATACATATAGGCTTGTACATAGCGTATCATACTTGCAAATGTGTAACAAAGTCATAAAAATACATATCACTCACGTATTTACTTATACTTAGGCTTATAAACCGCATGCATTCAAAAACGAGCACATAAAGTAAAGTCATAACTATAATCCTAACCCACCTTACACCGAAGAAGTCGAGAACAAGACGATTGATCCATCCCGAAATCAACTAGGCTATCGAAACACCACCCCGGGTGCACCTGAACAAACTAAAGATAAACATGAGACTTAGACTTAAGAATAAACCACACGGACGCACGGCGTATGCTTATGCATGTAAGAGATGCAATCATGTAGGGATAGCTCATTTTCATATCAATTTCATACAAATAAATACAATACATAGCTCAACATATTCATGCATAACCATAAAACACATTAAGAGAACGTTAATGTGCACAATTAATGCAAACAAATGTAAATGAAAGGCATATGGTAGCACTTAAATCATTCAAGACCAAAGCTCGTATAAGCACATCGAATTCACACCAAAGTTTCAATATTCAAAGCGTAACACATCATATTACATGTTAACAATGCAAAGGAATCAAGTTGGGGTGAAAGAAATCTATTACAACACATAAGGAATGAAATGGATACAAGATATGCCTTAAAGTAGTACTTAAACGCCTAAGCACAAAAGTTGCCTTTACATCCCATAAATCACACCATAAACTTAATACATAAATCATAACACATTATATAACATGTTAACAATACATAGGAATCATAATTGGGGTGGGAAAAAAATCAAATAAATGAATAAAAAAAACGTTTAGATCACATATGCAAAGATTGAAGCGGACATGGGAGTGTCTCCTTTCCTTTAGTCCAGTAGCCATGGGGGTTAATTGGTGCAAAATATCAGCCCCTTACATGAGTCATGGGGGTGACTCTATCCCAAGCAAAGAAGAGCCACGGGGGTGGCTCAAGGCATGAGTGTAGCCCCAATTCGATCCCTTCACGGGAGTTAGCCCAAAGGGCTCCAAGTTCTTCACTCCCGTGTGGGGTTGCCCTATTCACTTTCTTCTTCAAATTCATGGCAGCAGCAGTAGAGACATACAACAAAAGCAATAGGGCACAATGTGGAGGCAAACATTTCCCATGCAAAACTCATGGTTTTCATACAAAACACCACATCTCACATGCAAATACTCAAGTTATGGCCACGAAATGCAAAAATATGGATCCAAAGATTAGGTCCCAAGTTTCAACCTCAAGCTCCATAAATGATGAAATGAATATTAGTCATCTACCAAGAAAATCAAGTTCAAAGATGAGACATAGGAGCACACGTGATTAAGAAACATGCCATAAAACTTCAAATAACACAAGGTTGATCAATGAATTCAAAAATGGTATAAAACCCTAACTATTCATGCTCTTCTCTATCCATACACATATGCATATGCACAATATGGGGATGAAAAAGAGGAGTAGAAACAAAGCTTAAGTTGCAAGGAACATGGAACTAACCTTGGATCGAAAATCGGCGAAGAAACACGAACTCTAAACTTGAGCCTGAAGGTGAAAAATGGCCAAAGTTTCTTCTTTCTTATCTTGAGCTTCTATTGTCTTGTGAAAAAAGGAGGAAAAATGACAAGAATTCAGCCCTTAAGGGCTAGAAAAAGGGCAACAAAAGTCAAAGTGGGACCGGCCAAAAGGTTTCGGTCCGTTTGGATTGGATTTTAAAGTTTTGGAGGTTCAAACGGCTTCCGAAAAATATGGGGTTAATTCCATTAGATCTAAATCGTCGAAATGAGTCCAACAGCGAAGACGGAATTTGAATCCAAAATCCCTATCTCAAGTTATGAGAATCGGAACCCGAGGTACCCTAATTTGCACTTAAGGCCCTTAAGTTACAAAAAGTGCAAAACAGGTCGAAGACCTAATCAAACGAGTATCAAAACATATAATAAACATGTAGATGAGTTCATAAATCATATATATCAAGTATCTCACATATCACCAAGTTTGGAAATTAAATTCGAAACCAAACGGGTCATAAATGAAGTCATAGAACAAATAAATTAAGTTTGAGCATTTAGATCATTTAATTATCACATATATCTCAAGTTAAACATTTAAGAACATAGTTAAATAGTTAATTAATTTAAACGCACACTTAGCTCACTGGTGACGTCATACCTGTATGTCCAAACGAACGGGGCGTCATATTTCAGCACTAATTGAGGGGGGGAGGGTGGAAAGTCATTATGAATATCAATTTGCAAACGAATCATGTGTTGATCCTCCAAAAAATTTGGTAAATTACCTGTCTGGCATTTGAAAATGATGTGCGGGTTGTTGTGAGTAACTAATTAGTTGTAAGATATAGTCAATTCAAGAATGATTTTGCAAAAAATATAATCGGAATGGGTTCATTTGTCATTTTTCAAACTTGAAAGGGTAGGTTGTGTAATATTTTCATCTAAATGGGTACAAATTATAATTATTCAATCTCGGAAAAGGTGCAGATGTAAACAGCCCACACCTTCTCCTTCTTTCTCCCCCCTCCCAGCTCCCATCGCCCCCCCCCCCCCTTCCTTCCCTAGAAATATTCTGTCGCCGACTGCCCTCCCGCTCCTCTTTCCTTCCCCACCCACACAACAACATCTCGCCTCCGACCTCCCTCCCCCTTTCTCCTTTCCCACCCAAATAGTACCTCCATTGTCGCCGTCCTTGTTGGATCTCCTTCGTCTTTTCCTCTTCTAGACCACCGCGTCGGATCTCTAGATTTTATGGAATTGGAATTTGTGGGTTTACTGGGTTAAAATCTGGTGGTGGGTTGTCTATGATGTGGTGGCCGGTGATGGGCGGTGGTGATGGTCGATGGTGGATATATATATATATATATATATATATATATATATATATATATAAAAGGGGAAAATAGTCATTTTACATATAAAAGTGAAGAAAAACTCAATTGTACACGCAGACAACGGGCGTGTAAGAATAATAATGCTTGTAGGTTTTCTTTACAAAATTTTACTAAACATAAGATTTCTAAAAAGATTTTTTATATGTCAGAGTTTTTTTACTTGTTTCACCTAACACAGGGGAGTACATTGCAATTTATTCTTATTATTTGTACTGTCATAAATTCTTGAATAATGCATATCTATAAACACAAGGCAGTACCCAAGGCCAACATCAAGTACAATCATACTTAAATACATTACCATATACATATCCATGAAGGACCAAAGCCGAAGAAACATATCATGAATGCAGCTATTCGTATGTACACAAACCACCAGATTACGCACAAATAATGACAAAAGAACAAAATAGTTATTTACAAACGTGGGTGTAAAATCACCCCACCAGGAACACATAATATAAAACAACATGAGAAAAAATCTTATCTGATTCGGAGACTAGGCAAGCCAAGTTTGTCAACTGTAATCAATCCTTTAATTTTCGATAGTAAAGGATTCTCGGGGTAGCTCCAAGAGCCTTTTCGATCAGCACCTAGTGTTGCAAGCCTATCCGCAAGCATGTTACCTTCCCTGTAAATATGAGTAAGTTTAACCTCCATCATCCTTGCTAGCCCATAGAACTCGATGGTTTTATTCTTATGAATGAAACCCCGACTTCCTTCAACAAATAATTTTTAGAATCATAAGAGCATCTATTTCAATCCAAAACCCCCGACACCTTGGAAATTCCCTTAACTATGGTAGTAATCTCTGCGATAGTATCGGTTGCAGCTCCAATACCATCACTAGACGCCCAAACGACAGTGTCAAGGCTATCCCCAAGGATGTCCCCAATTCTAGAAGGATCCAGATTTTCTTTTGAAGTCCCTACCATATTAAGTTCCAACACTCCCGGACGCGGATGAAGCCATTTAATAATCTTATACAAGGTCTTTCTCGATTTCTGTAACGAGATACAAAATAGGTTCAAAACGAGGCCAAAACAGGTAAAAAAGGTCATAAAAATAGTGAAACGAGTCCAAAACAGGTCGAACACTGTTGGAATTTGTTTTGTTAATGATTTGTTTGAATATATTTTCTTTAGGAAGATTTATATTTTTACGTATATTTTGAGAAAGTTATTTTGCATGATTTTGTCCAAGTGAAAAAGAAAGTTATTGAGCTTATCCTAGCAAATCATGATTCTAACATTCAAGGCAATTGATCGACAAAGATCAAACATGAAAAGGATTCTTAACCAAATACCAACAAGAAGATTGAGGAAAGAAATCAGTATTGATCCTAATTGATTCGTTCCAAAGACTCCTTCCATTCCCAGCATTCGTTCCACTCTATAAATGCGATTCACCAAGTCCAAGAAAAGTACGTTAGTGAGGCGTCCACTCAAGAATAGTGTGTTCTTGAGTGTTTGGGACTTGATCGCAGTATTGTCGATATTAGGCATTCATTTGGGACTTGATCGTGGTATTGATACCTGGCATTCAGGTGATTAGTTTTTGTGGTATTAGATCTACTCGGCCCATTTGCCACTTTCGATTTCTAATATCATCACAATGGGTGTGATTACATTTTGTCCATTTAATTTTTTTTTTAAATAATTTTCAATTATCTATATATCTTATAAAAGAACGAGTTGGGTTTTTGATTTCTTGAAACTTTGTGATCGGCCAACCCTTATAATAATTAGATTAATAATTTTAATCAGGGATAATTATGTAAATACATATTATAAGTTATTAACTTAAAAATATTAAAAAAGTACTAATTAACTTAAAATAGGACTCTTCATAGAAGAAAATTAAGATATTTTAATTAACTGATTAAAAACATGTATAATTCATTAAAGATTCTTTTAATATTAATACATTAATAAATTATATTCAAATTTAATAATATAAGATGCCAAATTTTCCTACAATTTGAAGTGATTATTATAATAAGAGATGTCTAACGAATGGAAAGACAAAAAATTAATTCACATTATAAATTTTGACAAATGAAATGTTTTCAATTACATATTGCTGAAGCCTGTGAAACTAACATGCCTAAAATTTCAATTTGAAGACCTACAATTTGAAGTGTTTATTATAATAAGATATGTCTAACGAATTGAAAGACCAAAATAATGCATATTATAAATTTTGGCAAGTGAGTGTTTTCAATTGAATATTGTTAAAACGTATATCTCTCATTTTATAAAAATCTCATATATGAGTTATATAAAATATATTTTGCAATTTTAAAAATTCCTTTTAACAATATAAATTTTTTTTTTAAAAAAAACATAATTTTATTCCCATATGGCATAAAATTGTAGTGTAGGTTCGTTATTTTTAACTTTTGGTCTCAACTTTTTAATAAAGTTACAATTTAAGTTCCATTATTAACTTTTTGAATATCATATGCGCCATTAGTGCAATTTACTACTTGTATTTAAAGCGAAATGATATCAATTCTAACTATATTTACTGGAAAAAAAATTGGATTGATTTCTACTTTACATACGAATAATTTAACTCATAAATATGACTAGAATTGGTCGCATATCACCTAAAATACAAGTGGAAGGAAGGTTCTACTAACGACCCACGTGAAGTGCACAAATCTTTTTCATTAACAAAATTAACATCCTATGGAACTAAAAAGGTTTTATGTAAATAATGGTGCGCACAATCAAATTAATGTTGTATACCCTGTAATATTAAAATTATATAGTTTCAATATAAATTTAATAATATTGTACTAGGATGACTTAATATAAATATTAAATAACAAAATTTCTATTATATATCAAATGAGATATATTATTGTCTTTCAAAATGCAGAAATGATAATGTTTAAGAAAAATGAATTGTTAATAGATTATGGATATAATCAAACGTAGTGATGACGACATTAATATTGAGCGAATTATCGAAAAATAGTTTAGAACAATATTTGATCGAAACCAAAAACAGTTGAAAGAAGCGAGATTTGGTTGAGAAAATTTGATGTTGGGATGTTGCCCTAGTGGCGCTTGGGAGGGGAAGGGATGGAGAGAGAGGAGAAGGAGATGTGATATAGAATTAGAGGGTTTGGAGGTGATTTATAATATAACATAGAAGATAATTAGTACACATTATCAACCTATGGGACTAAAAAGGTTTTATCTAAATAATGGTGCGCAAACACCAAATGCTTTATACCCTGTTATATTAAAATTATATTGTTTAAATATAACTTTAATAATATTGTATTAGGGCGAATGAATATAAATATTAAAGAAAAAAAATTTATTATATATAAAGTGAAATATATTGTCTTTCTAAATGCAGAAATGATAATGTTTAAGAAAAATTAATTGTTAATAGATTTTGAACATAATCAAACGTAGTGATGACAATACTAATATTGAGAGAATTATCGAAAAATAGTTTAAAATAAGATTTGATGGAGATGATCGAAACCAAAAACAGTTGAAAGAAGCGAGATTTGGTTGAGAAAAATTGATGTTGGGATATTGTCGTGGTGGTGCTTGGGAGGGGGGACGGAGAGAGAGGAGAAAGAGATGTGATATAGAATTAGAGTGTTTGGAGGTGATTTATAATATAACATAGAAGATAATTAGTACACATTACTATTACTAATTTTTTGTTATAATATTTTGTTAATACAATTTTCTAATAAGAAAAAAAAATTGTTATATTATAATTAATGTTATAGTATATGATCATGTCGGAATTTGGTGGCCGATGAACCTACTGATTCGACTAGCTTTGTAACGCCCTGACTTTTTGGCCGTACAGGTATGACGTCAAGAGTGTGCTAAGTGCGCATTTAAATTATTCAAGTATACAATTATGTGAACTAATTGATATTTGAATATTGATTATATGCTTTATGTTTAAATTTTGAACGTTTTAGTACCTTTTTAACTTGTTTTTAATCCATTTAACTCTGATTTCAATTCCGATTTTTGTGACAACTTTCTATGCATGAAATATATGAATTATGAATGTGTTTATATGTTTTATATATGTTTTAGAACTTGTTTGTTTTGGTTTTTGATTGTTTTGGTAAAACAGAACTTAAAGGGGCTAAAGAGAATTTAGCATACCTTGGGTTCAAGGCGGCGTAACTTGAGCTCGGAAATTCAAATTCGAATTTCGACACCACCGTTGGCCTCGTTTTGATGATTTAGATCCAATAAAATATGCCTTGTATTTGTCTAAACCCGTTTGAACATCCGAAACTTGCCCAAACTGAGAGCCTCGCGACTGACTGCCACATTTTACGGTTTTGACCATAACTTATTCAATTCTTGACCAAATGACCCCATTCTTGCCCCTATTCACCCCTCAAACCCTCATTTTAGCCACAGCAAGAGAGGAAAAGTTGCTGCAAACCGAGATAAAGGTCGAGAAAAGAAGAACACCTAATACTATTCACACCTTGGAGGTTTTGAACTCGTATCTTCTTCGTTCCTTCTCTGATTCAAGAGGTAAGCACATATTCTTGTTATCTATCTCCTTGTGGTTGTTTTAAGCCAAGTTTTCATTGAGTTTTGAGCATGATATGAGCTAGAGCATGAATAGTAAGGGTTTTCATGAATTCTTGTTCTTTCTTGTTGCATTTCTTGATTTGAAGCCTATTACATGATCTAGATGAATTTCTTATTGTAATTTTGAGCATGAATTTCATGGTACTTGGCTATATGTTGATGCACCATTGATGAACTTGAAGTTTTTGAGCTTGAAGGTGATCTCTTGCTTCCATTTGTTGTTATCACGTATGCTAGTTGTTTGGGGGTGTTTTGTGCTTGTTTTCGTGTTGTTTTGTGGTCTTTTTGCTGCCCTTTCCATGCTCTATAACTTGCCTTTGTTGTTGCACGAAATTGAAGAAGAGAAATAGGGGAGATCAGCCATGTTCGCCCGGGAAAGATGAAGACTGCACGGAGACACGGGCGTGTCTCATGGATGGAGTTTTAACCCTTTGGTTTTGTACTGAGACACGGTCGTGTCTCTGTTTTTCCTAGAGGTGAGATAAGCCCGTGTCACACCCTTTTGTGCCGGTGTGTGTTTATGGCTCGTTTCTTCTTCGTTTATTCGTTTCGTATGCCTTTTTCTTGCTTCTTCTATGACTTATATGAAATGATAACATGATGAATTATGTGATATGATCCTTGTATTAAGTTTATGGATTGATTTGATATGATATATGCAAGATGTGAACTTATATGCTCTAAGTGCTATGTGTGGTGATTCTTTGTATCGATTGCCTTCCTTGAGTGTTTGAACTTGTGCATGCCCTTAATATAAATTAATTGAATGCATTATGTCTTTGTTAATGTGTTATGTATTTGAATTAAGTGCCGTTTATGTGATAATATGCTAATTGCTTCAATATGCGTAAGTTTGAACGTATGTGACTTACCTTTCACATCATTCGCATTCATATGCATTTATCGAGCGTTTATGTGGTTCATTTTGCGTCTAAGTACGTCTTGTGATGTTTGTCTTGTTCAGAGGAGTATTCCATTGGTGACGAGGTCGTTCCATAGGCGTTGGTCTTGTTCTCTTTTTCCCGGTTCGTCGGTGTAAGGTGAGGTTAGGTTATAATTAAACCCTGATGAAACGTGTCCGCTATGTATGCATGTGAAATAAGCGTTACGTATATGTAATATGTGCGAGATATGAATAAGTATGATATGCTAGGTACGAGTATATGTTTGTTTGCTATGTTATGTTATGTTAGGCAACGTCAAGCTATGCTCCATACCGTGTGCCCCACCCGAGCCATGCATCAAGTTAGGTGAACAAGCTACAACATGACACGGAGGGGTAGTAAAGTATAGCTTGCCGTAGGAGAAAGGTATGATAAGTGTTATGTTATGTCTTGTTACCAAAAGTGATTATAAGTACGAATATGCTATGAATATGAATACGGTTATGAGTGTGAATATGTCAGGAATACGTTTATGTTATGAATAAGGATATGTTCATGAACATGAATATGATACGAGTATGAGTACGCTTATGATATGAATATGAATCCGGTATACTACAAATATGGATGTGGATCATGATATGCTCTTGAATACGATATGCCTTGACCTTGAATCTTGACATGACTTGATCTTGATATATTTGGGGGTCGGTGATTATGGGCAAGGAAGACTCAGGATGCCAGGTATTACTTCCGTGCATGATCATCGAGATGTGGGTAAGGGGAGTCCGAGACGGACATTATCCCTGTGCACATTTCCCTCTTGTTTGAAGGTTTGCCTTGCGTGTTGGTTTCCGTTATGCTAGCTAGTTATATAATTGTTTATGAAATGGGAGTGGATTCTCAATTATTAAAATTTAGTTGTTTTGGTCTTTGGCCTAACTCTCTTTCTCTCTATATTTAGTATCACGTGAGAAACTATTTTAGAATGCAAAAACCACGCCCCAGTTCACAAACTCCCAACTTTGATATGTGTTATGCTCAGTATATGTATGTACGCGTGCGTGTGTAGCCCCTCACTCAGTCAGTGTGATTGACCCCTCCCTGTTTATGTTTTTAGTTTGCAGGTACGGGTCTTTTGGTTCGAGCTAGGCGGCTTGTGGTCTTTTGAGTCTCCTTGTTGTAGTCCGAGTCTACATTCTCATACTTAGTTTGTTTTGCACTTGTACCATTGCAATATTTGCAGCTTAGAGAATTCGGAATTCGTATTTGTTAAGTTTTGGCCGTTGTGGCAAGTATGTATATAATTTGTTATAAGTGACGAGTAACCTTGACTTTATGGCATGCTAAGTTTGTTTAAATGCTTCCGTTTTTGTATGTTTATTTTATGCGCGCTCTGTTTGAGGGTCTAGGCCGCCTAGTTTAGGTGTGGCTTTTGTTTGTCTCCCGTTCGCTAGTACTTAGTCCGTGTACGGATTTTTCATTTCGTTACACGTGTCGGGCTCTAGTGCGGGGGATGTGGTGTCCACCGCTTGGGGTGCTACAAGCTTGATTACTCAAGAATTTATTTGAAAGAAAATCTTCTCAACCTAAAAATGGAACAAGGGAAAAAAAATTGTGAACTGGGTCGGGTGGCCATAACATAAACCCCCTGATACCTAAATTACCAATTAGGTCGAGAATCTTATGAGTAAATTAAAGCACTTGAAAAGTATAATAAATGTACTTGCCAACTGACATGAATTCAATGAGTATTATGGTGGTGGGCCTTTATACATTTCTAAGTACACATACATAATGTGTATTAAATACATCTATAGAGTTGATAGTTGTAGGAACGATGCACTTGAGTGAAATATGTCAGAAGATTATCTACATTTAATGCACATCTTGCATGATCCTTGACTTGCATCTCAACTGGGGAGGTTGAGGGACCTGGCCACCAGATCGTTTCCTCAGGTATAAACTGATCCCTCTATCTTAGGTCGGGAGGGAGGTTGAGCGTGCAACTAACTAAGACTGATGCATCGTGTCTTGTGTCATTCCACATCGTGCTAGGTATCTTCATGAAATTATGCCACATCATAAGGCCCTAAAGAACATCAGGTAGGGCTGACTTGGTTGATGGTCCTTCGACTTATAAAGGCGTCATTAACTCACAGATCAACTCGCCAGACAATAATCATAACAACATTTTGTTTTTTTCATTTCCTGTAAATAGGGCTTCTCAATCAGTTTTAGAAGTTATTTTTACTAAAAAGCATATCAAGCAAGTAAGAGCAAGTATCGTTTGAAGAGTTGTCTTAATCTAAGTTTCGAAAGAAGATCTCAAGAGAAGTTAGTCGAAACACCTTCTTACTTTAGGTATTATTTCGGCCAAACTCTGTACGCGTTTCTAATTTTTTTTCTTTTCATTTTTATCTACTTTTAAGATGGTTTCGGGAAAGAAGATTTCAATGCCTACCCATAAGACAATCATTTATGAGCTTTAAAGGCTTCTATTCCTCGACTTATGGCTTCAGGGTAAGACCGAATTGGAGGAAGAGCAGTCGGAGCCTATAAACATTTGTCTAAATCTATCTTCCGTATCTTACTTTATATAAAAAAAAATTAAGTTGGATTTGAGATGATTTGAGCGATATTGTAATTTCTTAACTTTGTGGGGACAAATGTTATTAACACTAAATATCTCTTATAAAGTATTACATTCCTTAAAAATACTTTGGGGAATGTGGCTAAACTCCTCAAGGCATAAGACAAATTTGACATTACTCCCCCATGAAAAAAAAATATTAATACTAACTCTCCAATTAAAATTTATAATTTGATTTCACTCCCCATATTTGATAAAATTACCAAAATACCCTTGAAGAAACATGAAATGACAAAACACATCACTCTTTCCTCCTATACAAACTATTTTGTTAACCTAATATCTCATATACACGATTTTATAGTTTTATTTTGCATGTTAATACTTCAAAATATAATTTTCATACTTCATATGTAAAAATTAATATATATATATATATATTTTTTTTTTTTTGTGTAGGTGGATGGTGGGGTAAAAATTAGTTGTTGATTTACATTTTGAAGTATTAATTAGAAATTATAAAGTATCCAAATTATAAAATAGAGTATTCAAATTATAAAACATAGTATTATAAAGTTTCTGAATTATAAAATAGAGTATTTAAATTATAAAACGGAGTATCTAGATTTAAAAGTAGAGTATCATTTGTAAAGGTTAAAGTATTCTGGTCAGATTTAAAAATAGAGTATTATTCGTAAAAGTTAAAGTACTCAGGTTTAAAATTGAAGTTTGAAAAGGAAGAAGAAATAAGTAAATTGCAGTCAATTTAGGTGAGTGGAGAGTGAAATCAAATTATAAATTTGAATTGGTGAGTTAATATAAATTCTTTTCATATGGGGGAGTAAACTAAATTATTTCTAACTGGGAAGGAGTTATTAATTATGGCTCCAAAATACTTATTTAAGTATATTAGGATAACTTAAAAATTAGAAATAAAACTCATTTAATCTAAAAAAAAAGATGAACGGATTTTAGAAATCAAACTAATTATATAGAGTCAAATAAAAAATATAATTTATTTTGTCATACTAATTTTATAATATACCTTATAATTTTTTGTTTATGAGATGGTGTCTATTTCTAATATGTGTGGACACAAATATGATATAATACAAATAGATTTTTAAGTTTAAGGAGTGGGGGGATATGACACAATATCTGACACAAACCCACAAAGATACAATAAAATAATATTTTTAATGTGGTTGTACATCATATGAGGAGTGTTAATTTGAAACTATAACTTTTTTATCTATATATTTGAGAGTTATATTAAAAAATTAACTTTCAATTGAAGACTAATTATTCTAAAAGGTTGACATTTCAAATAATTTAATTTAGAGCAAATTATTAAAATCGTCCTGTAAAGTGAGCCACCTAGAGGTTTGGTCCCAACAGTTGCCAGTGTCTCACTTTTACTCCCATAAGGTGATATTTTTCTTAATTTTGGTCTCGTTGACCACTTTCTGTCCAAATTTAACATTTTACCGTTAAAAAAGTTACTTTTACCCCTTTTGGTTCTTTTATATTTTCAAAACTACCCCAAACTATTTAAATTCTATATTTTCACCCCCCAAACTATTTTAAATTGTTTATTTTCACCCCAAACAAAATATAATATATAATATATATGTATTATATATTATAATACGTGTATATATATATAATATATGTATATATAATATTTTATTATATATATATATGTATATTACGTTATATATGATGAGGCCAAGTTACGTTCGGATCAACACCGCACACGTGTCAGGATCTGAAGGACCCAGTGATTTAACGCTCGTGGTAATGGGCTCGTGGATCCGACCCGGCCCATTCCTTCATCACCCATCCAACCTACACTTGCGCGCCTCGGCCCAAGTCACGAGCGTGGGATCCCTCCGACAATCCCCTTTAACGCTCGCGTTACGGTCTCAAGGGATGCTTCGTATCCAGATTTCCTCTTCTACGCCAAGGATCCCCTCGGCAATCGCGCTCGGTTTCCTTGACGCTCTAACACTCGGACCCTCAACACTCACTACCTTCCGCCGGGGAGCCCCCTCGAGCGTCACCAACGCTCGGGTTAATATTTAAGGGTATTATCCACCTCGAGGGTCAGTCCCTCCCAAAGGCATTTCAGAGGTATAGAAGGCATAAGTAGATACCTACACGCTCGCCGCTCTCCAACCACCTCTGACACAGTGGTAGTGCGCACCTCGTACTTTTATCCCACAGGCTTTTCAGAGCCATCACTTTCATACCATCATATGACGCCACGTGTCTAGGGCAGCACAGGATTTGGGACCACTTAGTCGGTTTTCCCAAAATACCCTGACCCCTAACATATAAATATGGGAATGCACACACTTATTCCCCAAGTCATATTCTCCAAACAGACCTGCACTGAACTGGGCACTATTTCCTCCATCTTTTCTCTCCTCGAGCTCTGCATACTTGACCACTCTTACAATCTTACTGCATTTCCATCCCTGGTGTTATCCTAGGTGGAAGAACCCATGCTCTTTGGAAACCCAGTTCCTGAGGCTCAACGTCTGTGATGGTCTTCCCCCCCAAACAAATCTTAAAGTGTTGGGGATTTAGTACATTCCTAGTATTTACACCATCTTTTTTGGCGCCGTCTGTGGGAAACCACCGTCATCTTCTTTGGATTTTCATCTATTTCTTCCTCCTTCAGCTAGTTGAGACATAACAACATTAGCTTCAATCATGCTTACTGCAACAAGGTCTGGAGTTCGGGATACCAGAAGTACTCTTCCGCCTGTCAATGAGGAAAATCTGGAAGGGAATACGCCCAACATTCAAGCTGGAGGTGAAGTCCCATCTGTTCCTAGGGAAGAAATGGAGGAAAAGGGGCTTTGGTGGGGGCTTTACCGGTAGGAGGAACCGAGGCCGGAGGCCCTAGTTCTGCCATCCCACCAGTGACCCTCATACCTGCCACAGCGGCGATCAACACTGCTATGACGATGCCGCCACTAGGGTTAGCGTATGTGCAACCCACCATCATGCCCGGAATGATGCCATGTATGGTGCCAATGGTCCAGCCCTACCAAGTGGGCACATTACAGCTTCCTGTCTCCATTCCTGAAGAAATTCAAGGAGTGGAGATTCTACAAATGACCCGGCAGCAACACCAGGCACTTTACGCTCAGTGCGAGGTGCAGGCCGCACAAAACGCCTGGAGGCATTTCACCACCGCCTATTTCCCCTCAGGAATGGGCGCTCAGATGGTTGCTCCTCCATTAAGGGGGCTACAAATCCACCCATTGGCCGCTGCCCAAAATACACAAAGGGCACGGCCACCACCGCCGCCACCAGCGCAGGAGAAGGACGCTTCCCCGAGAGCCGACCGGGAACAGCGCCCTTTGGAGAAGGAGAAAGCCCCTCCGGTGAGGGGAGATGTAGAAGAAGAGGTCCAATCCCAGGCCACAGGAAGGATGAATAGGAGGGAAGGAAACAACCCTCGTTTGGCTGCTGTCCAAAACCAACTCGAAGGATTACAGCAGATGGTGGAGCAGCTCTCTCGAGCGCGGTCTCAAGTCCCCCCCGCTGGGGATTAGAGGTCCAAGGCCAGAGACGCTCGTAACCCACGCGATCGAATCCCTCGCCGATGAAGGGAGGAAGACTACGAGGAGCATGACCATGAGGGCGGGAAGCATAGGCCTTTGACATGCGGTTCACCCCTCGTTGATGATGTTTTGATGGCCCGTGCAGGGAAGGGCAAAATGCCCACATCCGTTAACCGCTATAACGGGACCACCAATCCAGCCGAGCATCTGGATCATTTCGTGCACTTGATGTACCTTTATGAGCATTCCAGTCATTACTGGACCAAAGTTTTTATCACTTCCCTCGTGGGAATGGCACAGGAGTGGTATAAGAAGTTGCCCCCGCGCTCAATCCAAGGGTACGCCGATCTGACTGATGCCTTCATGAGCCACTTCAGTTCCTTGAAGGCTCCAGCGCCCGCCGCCACGACTCTCTACAGCCTGGTACAAGGACCTAATGAGACGCTCAGGTCCTTTATGGGCAGATTCAATAAGGAGATCCTGCTGGTGGAAAAACCCTCAATGGACGTCTTGAGGCACGTGCTCTTTGGAGCAACCAACATGAAAAACTATATCAACAAGGAGTTTGTAGAGGAAGTGACAAAGAAAAAGCCTCGCTCGCTAATGGAGATCAGGGACATAGTTGACTCCTTCTTCACCCTAGGGGACATGTACATCGTGAGGGATCAGAAACTCGCAAATGCCCCTCGAACCAACAGAGGCCCGAAGAACAGAGTAGAGCCCAAGAATCGCCGTCGTAGCCCAGTGTCCGCTCAGAGAAGCTCTCCGCCCCCTCACAGATATGAGCGCATTCCCCTCAACCGCCCCATCGCAGAAGTCTATTCCATGGCGGACAAGAAATTGTTCAAGAGGCCGCCAAAGAAGAGGGAGACCGAGGCTTAGAAACGCTCGGGCAAATACTGTGCTTTTCACAAACAGAAAGGGCATGACACCAACTAGTGCCGCCAGCTGGAAAGCGAAATTCAGAGGCTCGTTGCCAGGGGGCACCTCAAGGAATTTGTGAAGGTGCTGGAGAGATATGATGAGCTTTGCGCTGAGCGCGCCAAGGCAAGAGGGTGAAGCCGCTCGCGCTCCAGGAGCCCCCACTACCACCGCCCAGAAACAAGCGAGCGCGGCAAGCAGAAACCCGCCGATTTGGAAAACCAGCCCTTCGCAATCATTAATATGATCGTCGGTGGACCCTCGGGGGGGTGACTCCAACTCCTCTCGTCGTCACCACATCCGCAGCTACGATCAGAGATCCTCAAGACCCAAACCGGTGTACTCATTGGAAGGATCCTCATGCTCGAAGGAGGATGACATTGTAGGGTTTACTGAAAAAGATTTAGAGCATATTGTAACACCTCATGGGGTCGGTGAAACCTCTAACTGCCCTATGGTGGTTAGTTTAAACGTTCATAACCATGTAGTAAAGAGGGCTTTGATTGATAGTGGAAGCTCAGTGAACGTTCTCCCCTACTCCACGTTTCAAAAAATGAACATCACAAACATTCCCCTCGAACCCCTCAGAACAGCCCTTGTTAGCTTTGGGGGTTCCGAGATTGTCCCTCGTGGACAGATTCGCTTGGCCACCTCTTTTGGTCGCACCCCACAGCGGAAGACTTTGAGCGTCCTTTATGCAGTGGTTGAGGTGGACCTCCCGTATAACATCATTATTGGTCGCCCCGCCCTCGTTGACTTCAAGGTAGTAATATCAACATGCCATCAGAAAGTCAAGTTCCCCACCCCCGAAGGAACTGGAGAAGTGTTGTACAATGTTAAGGAGGCCTGTGAATGTTATATCCTGTCCTTGAGAAGTCACAAGCCAAAGCAAGCAGTCCAACTGGGGTCCACCAAGAAATCTGTGGATTTCCCCAAGTTAGATGAAGATGGCCCCGAGCGCAAGAGGGCCAAACTCTACAGGAAAAAGAATAAAAAGAAGGCGGCGGACGGGTCCAAACACAGCGGAGCTGGTCCACTTGGGCCAGTTGAGGGATCCTCCTCCGAAGGCGAGGGTCATGAGCCCTCGGAAGAAACCAGTGATAGGCTCACAAGAAAGAAGCGAGCGCTCAAAGCCCCTCGGCCTGAAGTTCGTATTGAACCCACTGAGAAATTCGTGACCATCGAATTGGAGCCAGGAAATCCAGATAAGACCACACAAATAGGCTCCAATCTCGACGGTCCCTCACAAATTATGATGATCGAGATTTTGCGAGAGAATATGGACGTATTTGCCTAGAAAGCCTCTGATCTAACTGGCATAGATCCGAGCATCATTGTTCACCGACTCAACGTAGATCCAACCTTCAAATCCATCAAGTAGAAAAAGAGGGACGTCCATGGTTTTAGGAGGCAAGTTATTGAAGAGGAAGTCAATAAACTCCTCGAGGCTCAGTATATTGAGGAGATCTTATACCCTGAGTGGCTCTGCAACGTGGTGCTCGTGCCTAAAAGCACAAAAAATGGCGCACGTGTAACGATTTCACAGATCTCAACAAGGCATGCCCCAAAGATCCCTACCCCCTGCCGAGGATCGATCAACTAGTGGATTCGACGGCTGGGTGTGAACTTATGAGTATGATGGACGTCTTCCAGGGCTATTACCATATCTTCATGGCCCCCGAGGATCATCCCAAGACCTCCTTTGTGGTCCACGTGGGAGTTTACTGTTTTCTGGTCATGCCGTTCAGGCTTAAAAATGCAGGGGCCACTTATCAGCGCCTTGTCAACAGGATATTCGAGCGTGAAATCGGAAAATCTATGGAAGTTTACGTGGATGACATGATCGTCAAAAGCGAGCGCCAGCACTCCTACTTAGAGGATCTCAAACGAGCCTTTGATATCCTGCGCCAATACGGTATGAAGCTAAACCCCTCGAAGTGCACGTTTGGAGTCCGAGGGGGAAAATTCTTGGGATACGTAGTCAGCCAAAGAGGCATTGAGGCTAACCCGGAAAAAATCAGAGCAATCATTGACATATCCTCCCCTCGAAACGTCAGGGAGGTCCAAGTATTGGTGGGCAAAATCATCTCCTTAAACTGGTTCATTTCCCGCTCGGCGGATAGGAACTTGCCGTTCTTCAAAATTCTGCGTAATGCTTGAAACTTTGCTTGGACTGACGAATGTGAGAGGGCCTTGCAAGACATGAAGCACTACCTCTCATGCGCGCCCTTACTAACAAAGCCGGTCCCCCGAGAAAGCTTGTTCATCTACCTTTCAGTTTCGTCAAAAGTTACAAGCACAGTCCTCGTCGCAGTCCGCGAGCGCAAACACTTGCCAGTGTATTACTTGAGCAAAACTTTGCAGGGAGCTGAAAAGAGATATATGGAGATAGAGAAATTCGCTTTCGCCCTAGTCAATGCCTCCAGGAGATTGAGGCCTTATTTTCAAGCTCATTCCATCACAGTACTTACGGATCAGCCGCTCAAGCAAGTACTCTCAAAACCAGACGTCTCAGGCTAGCTAATCAAATTGTCTATAGAACTCAGCCAATTTGACATCAGCTTCGAGCCTAGAACAGCCATACATGCTCAAGCGGTAGCTGACCTGCTTGTTGAGCGTTTCGGCTTGGACCCAGTGTCCTCGGAAGAAGAGGGGTTATGGCTTTTGCACACAGATGGTTCCTCAACCTCATGGGGGGAGGGAGGAGCCGGAGTGACCCTCAGGGACCCTCGAGGGATTGAAATTGACTACGCGATCAAGCTGGCCTTCCAGGTCACCAACAATGAGGCTGAATATGAAGCCCTCATCCAAGGACTCAGAATCACCCTTCAGAATGGAGCCTCTCGGGTCACTGTTTATGTTGACTCTCAGTTAATTGCTAGTCAAGTGGACGGCACTTCTGAGGCTCAAGAAACCACCATGGTGCAGTATCCGACCAAGGCTAAAGAGGTGATCGCTAAATTAAAAGAGTTTCATTTGCTACAGGTACCGCGAGTGGAAAACGAGCGTGTTGATGCCCTCTCTAAGTTTGCATCGGCTCTGGAAGGATCCTACGAACGTCACGTCACGTTCCTCAGAACAGAGGAACCGTTGATAAACGAGGGGAAACCCTCAGGCCAGGTGAACATGATTGATCCGTCCGAGCCTTGTTGGCTTGATGACATTATCAGATTCCTGAGGGATGGTACATGCCCGAGCGACAAAGTAGAAGCACGGAAGGTCAGATGTAAAGGTCCCCCGCTTTTCATTGTATAGCGAGGGCAGACTCGTCAAGCGGTCGTTCCAAGGCCCACCATTAAGGTGCCTTACGACCCTTGCAAGTCAAGGACGTGTTGGAACATGTACACAGCAGAAGCTGTGGGAACCATTTGGACGGTCGGATTTTGGCTAAAAAGGTGTTGAGGAGCGGGTTCTGTTGGCCCTCGTTATTATAGGATGCCATTAACTTCTCCAAGAAATGCCCTAAGTGCCAATTCCATTCCAACGTTCTTCAATTGCCCACGACCCAAATGATCCCCATTGACGTTTCGTGGCCCTTCGACCAATGGGGCATCGACATAGTGGGGCCCCTCCCCATGGCGGTCGGACAAAAGAAATTTGTGATCCTCGCGGTGGATTACTTCACCAAGTGGGCCGAAGCTGAAGCGGTCGCGAAGATAACATTCAAAATAGTGAGAGACTTCATTTGGAAGAACATCATTTGCAGTTATGGAATCCCGAGGGTGCTCATCTCAGATAACGGTTCTTAGTTTATTGCTGCCGACACACGGGAATGGTGTTCGGAGCTAGGCATCGAGTAACGCTTCACTTCCGTGGGCCACCCTCAAGCCAACGGTCAAGCTGAAGTCACAAACCGAACCATACTCCAACATCTTAAAACGATGCTCGAAAGTAAGAAGGGTGAGTGGGCTGAAGAGCTCCAAGGGGCCCTCTGGGCATATCGCACAACCCCACGAGCGGCAACGGGTGAGACACCTTACTCCCTCGTTTATGGCTCCGAGGCCATGATACCCGTAGAGATTGTCCAAGAGTCCGCGCGCGTCGCTTACTTCGAGCCTATCGCTAACGAGAGTAATTGGGTGCTCGAATTAGACCTGCTGGATGAAAAGAGAAACACTGCTTGGGATCGAATGCACAAGTACAAAGCATCAGTGGCCCATCAATACAACAAACGCGTCAAAGAAAGGACCTTCCAACTGGGGGATCCGGCCCTCAAAAAGGTTAAGTGTCCAAGCATGTGGATAAATTAGATCCCAACTGGGAAAGCCCCTTCAAAGTCATCCATGTACGAGCGAACAACACCTACCTGTTGGAAACTTTGCAAGGCGAACGTCTCCCTCGCCCATGGAATGCCTGCAATTTGAGAAGATTCTTTGTTTAAAGGCAAATTTTGTAACCCCCCCGCTCGGGGCACACTGTATCTTCTTATAACAGAAATACAAGTACATCAGTAAGTATTTTCATACATTGTTGTTTACTTACTGGTTCAATTTATTATAAACTACACAATCAGTCAAATCAACGCCAACTCCGTATCGAGAGTACTCCGCGTCGAACGGCTTAATGACTAATCTCCTTGACGCTCAAAATCGTAAGAGCCCTTCTAAAAATGAACGGGTCAATACCAAGGGTAGCACATATCCCATTACACCGACTGGGTACCGAGGGTCCCAGTTCGCGCTTGTAAATTCGTTAAAAGCCCTCAAGCCATTGAATGCATGTACGCTCATTAAGGGTAAACATTTAGCTAATCCATGTGCTGGTTTCTAAGTTCGAGTCCAAACCCCAGCCACGTTCATTATTTTGCAACACTCGGATTATTTATTAATCAAGGACAAACACTTGGCAAATTCTCACGATGATTTCTAAGTTCCAGTTTGTGTTATTACTACGCCCACTATTACTATTCTCAATATGGTTTTTACCAAAGGCAAACACTTAGCAAAACCCTTAATGGATTTCTAAGTTCAAGTTTAAGCCTTAAAGTAGGATAGGGCCGAGGTGACCCTCATACGATACACCCTCGCGCCTATGCATTCATATGTTACAAAATTCCAAGCAGAAATCAACATTAAACACTCAAGGCATAACAACACAGCATGAGAAAAAATGGGATTTCATTAACTGCAATGAAAAATTATAAGTACGGGAATAGAAATTACATGGGAAGTGAGAAGTTGGTTGCATATTCAAATTAAACAGAGGAACAGACTCAAGGGGCTTCACTCTCAGGCTCTGGAGGGGCAGTGGACAGAGGAACAGGAGTAAGAACTTGAGCATCAGAGGTCTGAGCGTCATCCTGGCCGGGGTCTTCTGGAGCGTCTGTATGCGTACCATCGTCAATTGTCATGGGCTCTAGATCAATGGGGTTAGCCGCCATATACTTGTTTTGGAGCATAACAACCAAGTCGTTGTACTCCGGCTCTGTGAAGTCCTCAGTTGGGTCCCTCGCGGCAACCATTGGCTCTTGGTTTTCGTCCAAATCCATCCTCAAACGCTCGTCCGTACGGGTGGATGGAGGTACTACGCCCAGTTTGATCAGTTAGCCCACGGACTTCTAGAAGAACCAGCGAGTGTTGTCCAAGCAGTGCAAGTTAGCAGTGAAACCGAACACTTTGGAGCGCACGACCTGACGACCGCTTCCCAAGCGACCCTCGACTCCAAGCCCTCAACTTGTCCCCGTAAGTCAGCAAGCTCTTTCCTTGTCGCCTCAAACTGACGGTTGCGCTCGGCCAAATGCTTGTTAAGCTTCTCATTGTCAATCCTCAATTGGTTACGCTCCTCCTTCATTTTCTTGTGGCGATCGTCCAGCTTCAGATAGGCATCCTCCTGTTCCTTCAGTGCCTTCTTGACTCCCTCGTGGTCAAGCTTGAGCGTCGTGAGCTCCGTGGAGACGTTGTTGTAATCCTCTTGCAGTTGACCAGGATCAAAGTGCGCAGCATCTTCTTGTACTTGGTCTTATGCTCAGAATAGACCTTCGCTCGCTTCTGCAAGTTCTTCAGTCTAGGGAGTACCTCCTAATAAAAAAAAAGTAAAAAAAATTGGAAGTTATTACAAAGTTAATTCGAGGGTAAAAGTTCTTTGAGAAAGTTCAAGAGCTTACCGTTACGAGGGCGTAACAGGCGTCATCCGCAACTCGGATAGCATCCTGCTCATTCAGCTTATCATGATCCCCAGAGAATTGCAGGTTTCTAAAAACCCCCGTAACCAAATTACGGGTGGCCGAGCACCTTCTCAGGAGCACGGGACTATTTTGCCTCGGGCGCTTGTACCGAGCATCACCGTTGCATCCGCCCTTCCAGAAGTCCTCATCCTAAGAAGATGAGGTATCGCCGCCCTCACCAAGCTGACCCACTATCACCTCCTTCCTCTTCCCTGTAATGGGGATAGAGTCCGGCATCCTCTTCCTCTTCCCCGAACGCTCGGCCCGCTCTTCTTCAAAGATCTGGACTACCGAGCCCGAACGATTGCTGCGGGATCCATGCGAGCCCGCCTGTTCTGGCCCCACGGCCGAGGTTGGGAGATTGGCATCGCAAGCCTCTGGGAGGGTCAGGTCTTCTATATGGCCAACTCCTTGGCCATCCCCCCCCCCCCGGCCCGTTCCTCGCCCGGACCCTCGCCGGACACCGCGTCTCCCTCGAGAAGCATTGGGAGCCTGTTGATTCTGCGGTGGCTGTTGCTGCTGTTGATTCGTTCCAGCTCTTTGAGCGCGTATCATCGCCAGGATACTCTCAGCAATCGGTCCGACCATAAGTATTTCTACGTCTGCAAACAGAAGAAAGGAGAGCGTCAGAAGAATATTATTGGAACATTTGTCATAAAGATACAACAGTCTAGACAAGTTAGTGATGCTACTCTAAGTGTTAGAAAAGTTAGCTCCTAGAATCTAACCGTCGCGGTCCATGATTTGAGCTGGGGGGTTGGTTATCATGTCTGGGGGATTCTAGAGCCCATAGCGGAACAGTATCCCCTCGGTCCTCATCAGGTCTTTGGCCTTTATCCATTTTTTCTCATTTTTCATTACGAGGGCCAAGCCCTTCGCCCAATGCTCGTAAAGCTTATCCCCAGATCTGTTTCTAACTAAAGCCCCTCTCCGTGTATTATCCACGATCGGTGAGCTCCGAAAATCCCCCCGGGCACCCCTACAAAGAAGTATTTTTCCTTCCAGTTCTCGTCGTACGAAGTCGAGGGCAAGTCAATCATTTTAAACCCTGACTTGGCTTGGGCATAACAAAACCCATCTGTCGGAGACGAACGTGTCAAGTGGGCCACTTGAATTAAACTGTTGAAATTGTCTATTGAGGGTTCGTGGCCTGTGACCTTCATCAGGATCACAAAGGTGTTTATTAATTCTATGTCGTTCGGAAGAATCTGGGAAGGGCTAAGAACGAGATAATTGCAGATGTTAGCAACGGCAGTTGGAATTGGGAATCTCAAGCCTCCGGCTAGGACAGAGTCCTGGTAGACTGTCATCATCCCCGGTGGCGGACGGTTGGCCCTCTCCCCTCCATAGGAAGGCGAATTGGGAACACTGCCTCATCCCAATACGCCTTGGCCTTCAAATATTTCAGATCCTCGAGTGTCAGTGTACTCTTTATGTCGTCCGGTGATATATCTATTTGGTGAGGATTATCCTGCCTCAATCGCGTTGCAGGCTCCTTCCCCTTCCTTTGGCGATTCCGGGGAGGCTCACCATCCGCCCGACGCTCAGAAGGCCCTGCACTGCCCTCTGGAGCCGCAATCGTCACTGTAACTTGGTGATCCTGGGGCCTTACAGCACTGTTCAGTACGGGGAGTACTCTCTCCCCCTGCCTCTGCATTTCCATCACAAGATTCATCTCTTCGAAAATCTGATTTACCCCCTGGGGATCACGTTCATTCATCTCTTGAACTGCATCGTTCAAGTCCTCGTGCCCAGTCTCTTCAGGATCCCTCGCTATTGGAACAGCCATGGGAATCTCAGTGTGGGGAGAAGAGCTCCCTATTGACATCTCATCTATCTCTCTCACCATCTCTTCTACAATATTTTCCGCCATTGCTGCTCTGTATCTTTGGAGGTGAAGCTTTCAACAGAAATTCAAAGGGGAAAAAGGATCATAGTCTGGATATGATGACATAACAAGATTCCTCACACAAAGAACTAGGCTCAAACCGACCTAAATCTAGGGTTAGTATCAAAGTTACAAAGATTTACCTAAGTTTTCTGGAGAAGTCGCTGGAAATCGCGAAAATGGCAAGGATTCTGCTGCGGATTCTCTCTAGGGATATTTGAATGCGTAAAGAATGAAGAGAGGTTTGCAAATCTCTATTTATAAGGGGCAAGCTGGCATCAATTAGGGTTTCGGGATTCAAAACGCAATCATTTCCCGATTGGAAAACAGCCCACTTTTGGTAACCGCCGCACGTCTCCCTATATGCACGCACCCACTCCGCAGCACACGCGCCCACGTCGCCTCTCAACATTGAATGCGGATGGGACTTCATTTATTACCGTGTCAGAAGATGTCCGTTACAGAAGGACAGTCATCTCCCTCCAAAAGCTTGACCCTCGGATATTCAAAGCAAGGGGCTCAGTTTTTAAAATTCTACAGTACGCTCAAGCATAGCTACAGAATTTGGGGGGCAAATGATGAGGCCAAGTTACGTTCGGATCAACACCGCACACGTGTCACGATCTGAATGACCCAGTGATTTAATGCTTGCGGTAATAGGCTCGTGGATCCGACCCGGCCTATTCCCTCATCACCCATCCAACCTACACTTGCGCGCCTCGGCCCAAGTCATGAGCGTGGGATCCCTCCGACAATCCCATTTAACACTCACGTTACGGTCTCAAGGGATGCTCCTTATCCGGATTCCCTCTTCTACGCCAAGGATCCCCTCGGCAATCGAGCTCGGTTTCCTTGACGCTCTAACACTCGGACCCTCAACACTCACTACCTTCCGCCGGGGAGCCCCCTCGAGCATCACCAACGCTCGGGTTAATACTTAAAGGTATTATCCACCTCGAGGGCCAGTCCCAGCAGTGTGAGGTGTCCCTCCCAAAGGCATTTCAGAGGTACAGAAGGCATAAGTAGATACCTACACGCTCGCCCCTCGCCAACCACCTCTGGCACAGTGGTAGTGTGCACCTCGTACTGTCATCCCACAGGCTTTTCAGAGCCATCACTTTCACACCATCATATGACTCCACGTGTCTAGGGCAGCACAGGATTTGGGACCACTTAGTCGGTTTTCCCAAAATACCCTGACCCCTAACATATAAATATGGGAATGCACACACTTATTCCCCAAGTCATCTTCTCCAAACAGACATGCATTGAACTGGGCGCTTTTTCCTCCATCTTTTCTCTCCTGAAGCTCTGCATACTTGACCACTCTTGCATTCTTACTGTATTTTCATCTCTGGTGTTATCCTAACTGGAAGAACCCATGCTATTTGGAAACCCAGTTCCTGAGACTCAACGCCTGTGATGGTCTTCCCCCCCAAACAAATCTTAAAGTATTGGTGATTTAGTACATTCCTAGTATTTACACCATCAATATATTTATATATATATATATATAATATGTATTAACAATAAAAGTAATTTTTTTGGCGGGATAAAAAGTAACTTTTTTAAGAAAATAGGGTAAAAAATAACTTTTTTAACGGTCAAACGTTAAATTTGGACGGAAAGTGGTCAATGGGACCAAAATTAAGAAAAATGTCACTTTATGGGATTAAAGTGAAACATGGCAACTGTTGGGACCAAACCTATAAATGGCTCAATTTACGGGACGATTTTAATAATTTACTCTTTAATTTAATAATTTAATAATTAAAAATAATTAAATAAACCTTGTATTTATTGTGGAACGCACATTGTTTTTACTAATTTATAAAAAGTCTTACATAAAATTTTAGTTATTCAACTAGTATTGGGGTTAATCTTTTCTCAAAATTGTTTTTCTTTTAATTCTCTATATAATCTAACTATTGTTAGCTCTCATTTTTTTACTTCCAAATTATACCCAGAAATGTTTTTAACCGTGTACAATATGTCAAGTTTTATTATTTCTTTTGGAAACATATAAGTAAATTCTATGACTTTCGGGGTGTTCTTTTAAGAATTCATCACAATTATTTTTTAAAATGCAAATCCCCAAAGGGGAAATTTACTAAATCAACCAGAATTAAAACGTATAACGGAACAATGGAAAAAACAACGCAGGCTCGAGGACATAATTCTAATTAGTTTGTGGGCAATCATATTTGTTCCACATCTAATAGAATAGAAAACTAACATTTTCAAAACTAAAACTAATACTTGTAAAGACCGTGATAATATAATCAACAAAAGAGATGACTTTTTCCACCAACGTAAGAGAATAACTAGTACTCAAACCTAATTCCAACGCCACCACCAGATTCTCAGGGCTTGCAGATTCTTCAATTGTTAAAAATTGAGTCATACAAATCGATTCGTGATCAGACGTGTCTCCATCAAATTTGATCTTGAAGTAAACGCAGTCATTCATAAGTGACAAAAGAGGCGGACACTTGCAGTACCGGAAAGACTACCCTTCAATAAACAATGAGATCTCAAAAGAAGAAGAAAGTAAAACAACTCTCATTCGAGAGAATAATAACTCTCTTACGAGAGAAAAACTATTTTGATACGAGAGAACATCACAATTATTTAGGTTCTATGCATGTATAAGTACTAACTAAATAATTAATATCAAACTCTTGAAAACAGGAATACTATTTCCAGGTTGTAAGAGGTTTATTTTACAACACTACAATTTTTGTTATAAATTGTCAATCTTTCTTAAATTTTGTATATAAAAAGAGAGAAGTTCCCACGTTTCGCATAAATATAATTACTCTATCAGAATTGACGACACCAATATACAATACTATGGATCAAAGTTGGTGATTTTAATAATAATAGGACAAGCCTTAAAAAGGGTGCACAACTGCACAAACCCGAAAATGCATCTTCCTCTAATATTTTTTTTTTTCATTGAAGTATGGAAAAATCATTTACTCTTTATTTGAGATTCATGCATATGAATGCCATGCTAGACGGATATTGTGATATAATTTAAAAAAATTTTTACATAAAGAATATTTGATTCGATATAATATAATAAAATAATATTTTTAAAAGTAATCGCACATTAAAACTTTTCACATAATCATTGATCCATTATCCAAGTTAAAATGAAGTTTAAATAAGTATTAACTTTTCGTAGATGGCATGGAATTTTATTTATTTATTTATTCACTTTTATATGATCGGGCGGTAACACTATTTAATTTACCGCCATAACTACAATTGAAATTTGCTTTACAGTCTCCGACTTTGTGGCGCTAAACTTCGAAATATTTTGAACTTCGCTTTTCGACTTCGTGTATATATCCCACGTTCATTTTCATCCATTTTCATACTCTTTCTCTCTCTCTCTCTCTCTGATAAGAAAATCCAAGTTCTTGTTGAAGTCACCAGTCTATTTGTGAGAAATTGGGTAATTCTTCAGAAAATACATGGAGAACCTTTCATTTTACTTCGTTTCTGTCACCATTTCTGCAACTGAAATCCTTTTACTTTGATTGTCATGGTATTTCTTTGTAGGTTAAGGGGTTTGGATGCTGGATTTTCTATTTAGTGGTCTCACATATTTAATAAATTGTACATAAGCTATCTCATAATACGAGTTCAATTGAGTGATCTACTTAAGATTTATTTAATTATATGGGCTTATAGAAATATTTATTGAAGTATGGGTCTTTTTATTGTGTAGAAACCCGTGGACACTTAATTATGATTTGATGAGTCCATAATTAAGATGTCATGCTTTTGATTATATATTAGGGTTATGGTCCCTAAGCCAGATACTTTCTTTGTCTTCTTTTCTGTCCCATCCCAGAGAGAATTGAATTGACGGCATATGAAGGCTTAGAAGATCACAATCTTGGATTGCCGATTTAACTACGGATTGCTATGAATCAAGGTATGCTTCCGTTTATGTGTTCTCGATGATTTCGACATGTTTGTTACGATTTAGGGATTTTCCCTACAAGTGGTATCAGAGCCACTCTCATGTCGAAGGATTGAGATTTATTTTCGATTGATAACAAATAGATGGAAAATTATACGTGAGTATTGGATTAATTGAGAATTGTTTCTTGATAAATCGGTTATATGGTGATTCCCGACAAATCGATCGGAATTTTCTTTCGTTTTATGTATATTGTCGGCCGATTACATGATTCCCGAATTTGATCAAAATCATGTGCTGAGGAAATATATTTACTATGCATGATTTGGATTGATAGTTGACAAAACTTGCGGAATCTTTATTAATGAATTGATAAGATGCTCTTGGTAAATATTTGTGGCAGAATTCTTATTGAATATGATTTTTCTCATTTTGCGTGATTATGTGACATCAAAGGGCTTGGATTATGTTTTGATTTCAAATAATTTGGTTTCATTAATTTCTTTTGAAAGTTCCTGGCCGACGTCATGATGATGGAATGAAGTGGATTTTGTTATATGCATCGTATATTTGCAGTATGCATATGTTGAAGGTTTGACTAAAACTTAATGTCTGGAATTAGAATTAAGATATGTATGGGTATGTTTCTGTGTATTGCTTCATGCCTATGAATTTCTCGCTCCACGTGCCGTGGGTATATGGTGATTTTAGTTGGCAATTTATGCTCATAGCACTTACTGATTATTTTGATTATTAGTTGTTCTAATGGACTATAATCCAATAGCGGCTTTTGATCGTGTTTGAGATTATTTCATATATGTGAAATTATGTTTCGGTAAATTACGAAAATTGATTAGATTGAACTAATATGTTACCAAAGTAACCTCTATTAATAAGATTTAATTGATTTTCGTTAATTAAGTTATCTTTTGTTGTCTATGCAAAATAATCGGCCCAAAGGAAGATTGTTTTGGCCAGATAATGATAGTCATGATTATGTGATACATTTGGTGTTAACATACTTATAATGTGTCGGTCCAAAGAAAGGTATATTATAAGGCCGTTCTTTGTTATCAATATTCTTGACTATGTTTGAGAGTACCACTTACAAATTGTTATTTATGTCCAAAGACTAAATAACAATGTTGTGCTAGGTATCTTGAGATGGGCCCACCAGTGCATATATATTTTTTGATATTTGGTTTTATCTTTGTATATGCATGCTTCGATGTTTAATTAATTGTGAGCATATTATTTTCTTTTATAGTGTCTTCTATATCTACCAACTTGAACAACATCCCTGAGTTTAATGGTTCCAATTTCAAGCAATGGAAAGAGCATGTTATGATTATGCTTGGTTGTGCGGATCTCGATCATGCATTAAGGTTTGATCGTCCCGCGGATCCCACTGATACTAGCACTGTTGTACAGAGATCAGCATACGAGGAGTGGGAGTGATCAAATCGCATGAGTTTGACGATCATGAGGCGCTCAATTCCGGAAGCCATAAGGGGTGGTATTCCTGATGAAGAAAATGCCAAAGTTTTCCTTGACCAAATAGCAAACCGATTCAAAACTAATGAAAAGTTTGAGACCAGCACTACTCTTAATAAACTGGTTTCTATGCGGTATAAAGGTAAGGGAAACATAAGGGAGTACATCATGGAGATGTCTAATCTTGTGACAAGACTTAAGGGCTTAAAGCTTGAGGTGTCGGATAACATACTTGTGCACTTGGTCTTGATCTCATTTCCTGTACAATTTAATCCATTTAAAATCTCCTATAATACTCAAAAGGAGAAATGGACTCTAAATGACCTTATAGCTCAATGTGTGCAAGAAGAAGAGATTGAAACAAGATAGGACTGAAAGTTCTCATTTGGCTATGCCTTCTAAGGCTAGGGCTACCACCAATAAGAGGAAAAGGAATAAGAATAAGGAAAATGCAGAATTTGGGACAACCCAACCTAAGGTGCAAAACAAACAGAATTCGGTTATTTCCTGTTACTTTTGCAAGAAACCTGATCACATAAAGAAGGATTGTCCCAAATACGCCGCCTGGCGTGAAAAGAAAGGTAGACTTCTCAACTTTGTTTGTTCAGAAGTTAATTTGATTTTAGTACCTAGTGACACTTGGTGGATAGATACGGGTGCAACTACTCACATAAGTGTCACAATGCAGGATTGCCTAAGGTGCCGAGTACCAACTGATGCTAAAAGATACATCTATGTGGGGAATGGCAATAAAGTTTTAGTAGAAGCTATTGGTGTTTTTAGGATTCATTTAGATACTGGTTTTTCTTTGAATTTGGAAAAAACTTTCGTTGTACCGTCATTTAGACGGAACTTGATTTCTATTTCTTGTTTGGACAAATCTGGATATTCTTGTTCATTTGGGAATGGAAGTTGTGTTTTTTCTTGAAATTCAAATGTTGTTGGTACTGGTACTCTAATTGATAATTTGTATAAATTGAACACTAAAGCTTCAACTGATATTAAAATCTGCATTCAAGTAACTTTGGTACTAAACGTAAGTTAACAAATGAGAATTCATCAATGTTGTGGCATAAGCGTTTAGGACATATCTCTGAAAAGAGAATATAGAGGCTTATATCACAAGGAATTCTTGATTCCCTTGATTTTACAGACTTCAAAATCTGTATAGAATGTATAAAGGGAAAACAAACAAATGTGAGGAAATTGGGTGCCAATAGGATTAAAGAACCTTTAGAGTTGATACATACAGATATTTGTGCTCCATTCCCTACAGCTTCTTGGAATAGACAATGATACTTTATCAACTTTATTGATGATTACTCTCGTTATAGATATTTGTACCTAATTCATGAGAAGTCACGGTCTTTGGACGTGTTTAAGGCTTTCAAAGCCGAAGTTGATTATCAACTAGGCATGAAAATTAAAGCTGTCAGATCTGACCGTGGTGGAGAATACTATGGCAGATATGACGGATCCGGTGAACAACGTCCAGGACCCTTCGCCAAATACTTAACTGAGTGCGGGATTGTACCTCAATACACCATGTCGGGGAGTCCAAACCAAAATGGTGTTTTTGAGAGACGAAACCGAACTCTTAAGGATATGGTGAGAAGTATGATTAATCATTCTTCATTGCCAGAATCACTTTGGGGCGAAGCACTAAAGACTGCAGTTTATATCTTAAATCGAGTTCCAAGCAAAGCAGTAGATACCCCGTACGAGTTGTGGACAGGCAAGAAGCCTAGTATTAGGCACTTGCATGTCTGGGGATGTCCAGCTGAAGCTAGGCCCTATAAGCCTAATGAAAGAAAATTGGATTCAAGAACAATTAGCTGCTACTTTGTAGGTTACTCGGAAAGGTCTAGGGGATTTAAGTTTTATGACCCCTCAAATAAGTTCTTTTTCGAAACGGGAAATGCCAAATTCATTGAGGATGTTGATTACAGTGGGAGGGATCAAATTGGAAAGATTGTGTTTGACGAGGAATGTGTTAACTTTCCCACTATAGTTGCAGCTGAGAATGATTGGATAAATATTCCTATCACCCCTCAGCCTACGAATCAAGAAAATTTGGAAAACACAATCATATTTGGGATTCCTACTGAATCAGTTACGGGTCCATCATTGACTCAAAATAATGAGTTAGGACCCACCGAATCAGATCCAGAACCATCATCTATTCAAAATGATGCACCACAACAACCTCAAAATGAAGTGCCTATAAGGAGGTCCACTAGAGAAAAGAGGAAAGCGATTTTAGATGACTATGGCGTTTACCTCCATGAACATGAATTTGATATGGGATTGCAAGATGATCTTACATCTTTCAATAAAGTAAAGTTATGTTCAAACTCTAATGAATGGATCAAAGCCATGAATGAAGAGATGAAATCTATGATGGACAATGACGTTTGGGATCTTGTTGAGTTACCACAAGGAGTAAAACCAATTGGTTGTAAATGGATTTTTAAAACCAAACGGGATTCAAATGGTAACATCGAAAAATATAAAGCACGTCTTGTTGCCAAGGGTTTCACTCAAAGGGAAGGCATTGATTTTAAAGAGACTTTCTCTCCAGTTTCAACGAAAGACTCTTTTAGAATCATTATGGCACTTGTAGCTCATTATGATTTAGAGCTCCATCAAATGGACGTAAAGACAGCGTTTCTCAATGGAGACATTGAAGAAACTATATGCATGGTGCAACCGGAGAGCTTTGAGTCCAAAGATTCAAAGCACCTAGTATGTAAACTAAAGAAGTCCATTTATGGTCTAAAGCAGGCGTCCCGTCAATGGTACCGGAAATTTGATAAGGTGATTTCCTCTTTTGGTTTTAAGGAAAACACTGTTGACCAATGCATATATCTCAAGGTCAGTGGGAGCAAATTTATTATCTTGGTGTTGTACGTAGATGATATTCTACTAGCAAGCAGTGATATAAGCCTATTGCGTGAAACTAAGAAATTTCTATCAAGTAAATTTGAGATGAAAGATCTTGGGGAGGCGTTATATGTTCTGGGTATATAGATCCATCGGGATCGTTTCAGAGGTATACTCGGCTTATCGCAAAAGGCCTATATCGATAAGGTGTTGAGCCGTTTTGGCATGCAGAATTGTGCACCAGGGGACACACCTATGTCAAAAGGTGATAAATTTAGTTTGCTCGAAAATCCTAAGTCGGACCTTGAGAAGAAAGAGATGGAGGAAATCCCTTATGCATCTGCAGTAGGGAGTCTCATGTATGCTCAAGTGTGCACGCGTCCGGATTTAGTGTACATAGTGGGGATGTTAGGCAGATATCTAAGTAACCCGGGAATGGACATTGGAGGGTAGCAAAACGGGGTTATGAGGTATCTACAAAAGACTAAGGATTACATGCTCACCTATCGGAGATCGGATTATTTGGAGATCATTGGATACTCCGATTCAGACTATGCTGGATGCCTTGACAGTAGAAAATCCACATTAGGTTATGTCTTCATGATGGCTGAAGGAGCTGTCTCTTGGAAAAGTGTCAAATAGACACTAATAGCTTCTTCCACTATGGAGGCTGAATTTGTAGCAATGCTTTGAGGCATCAAATCAAGGGATATGGCTCCGAAATTTTATCACTGGGCTGCAAATTGTCAATGGCATTGAAAGACCATTGAGAATTAATTGTGATAATAAGGCTGCAGAGTTATATTCAAAGAACAACCGTAGTTCATCTAAATCTAAGCATATAGATATTAAGTATCTGGTTGTGAAAGAAAGAGTTCAGAGTCTTCAAGTGTCAATAGAGCATATAAGTACAAACTCGATGCTAGCAGATCCACTCACTAAGGGATTGCCACCTAAAGTGTTTCATGAACATGTGGCTCATATGGGTGCCATCAAATTAGATGACATGTCTTAGTGGTGTGAGTTTGTGGTTTTTCCATCTTACTTATTGACATGTTTTATGTTCTGTACAGACTGAGGTTTTATGAGACAAATAAAGTTTTATTTGATTGAATACTCTGACAATAAGGATTTTGGCTTTCTATTGCGGTTTTGCATTAAGTATTTGAAAGTGCTTTGGGACTCTTTGAGTCATAAGGTAGGATCAGTTGGAAATAGGCATGACTAAGATCACATTACACGTAATTTCCATGCTACATGCCATACTTTTGATCTATGCCATTGATTGTGTTAATATTGTGACCATTGTTCGGTTTAGTTACGTATTGTGTAACGAAAGCTGCTTTGATCCTATAATAACATAATTGATGGACCAGATTGTTTGGAAATATTTCGAAAGTAGAGATAGCATAAGGTTGCTCGCACTAAGGTTTAAAACTATGTACAATTGTTTGGAACCATATTTGTCCAAGTGGGAGATTGCTGGATTTTCTATTTAGTGGTCTCACATATTTAATAAATTGTACATAGGCTATCTCATAATACGAGCTCAATTGAGTGATCTACTTAAGATTTATTTAGTTATATGGGCTTATAGAAATATTTGTTGAAGTATGGATCTTGTTATTGTGTAGAAACCCGTGGACACTTAATTATGATTGATGGGCCTATAATTAAGATGCCCTAGTTTTGATTATATATTAGGATTATGGTCCCTAAGCCAGATACGTTCTTTGTCTTTTTTTTGCCCCATCCCCAGAGAGAATTGAATTGACGGCGTATCAAGGCTTAGAAGATCACAACCTTGGATTGCCGATTCAACTACAGATTGTTATGGATCAAGGTACGCTTCCGCTTGTGTGTTTTCGATGATTTCGACATGTTTGTTACAGTTTAGGGATTTTCCCTACATTGGATTATTGGGTGGGAGTAAGGGCGCAACTGTCTCGATGTAAGACACTCTAATTCCAACAGGAATACCTTTTAAGTTATTTAAACTTGGTGATAATTGTTTTTGATAAATATTCTCCCCTTTACGAGGTTATTTTTCTAATTTCCTCTGTTCGAGATGACATTCAATTCATATATGGGATAATGATAATCTGTACAATTGTTACACCCCATAGATATATATTATGTTCATTCTCTAAAACAAAAACCCTTTCAGAAAATCTGTATGTTTCTCTACTGTGTTTAGTGATTTTCATCTAACTTTGGATATTTGACGGCTTCATGTGAATTAGAAACATTTCCCTCCCTGTGTTAGTTAATGGATGCCAATACTGACGAAGTAGTAGCAGTAGTTGTTCTTGAGGTTGTAAGAGCTCATCTATTAGGCTTGCTAGTATTCACTTACCTCGTAACCTGACGCAACAGGGAAACTCATGCTCATATGAATGAAATGGTGATTTTAAATGATCATGTGGATGATGACAACGAAGCAACAAGCTCATACGCTTCTTCGCTGCAGTCTACATGTGCCAATGGCACATCTCCTAAGAAGAGGAAACGGGTGGAGTCATCTAAGGGACCTATAGAAATGATGTCAAAAGGAATTTCCGAGATGTGTGAATCGATTAAGCTTCTTGCATCACATGTGGGATATGAATTTGATGCTTCTAAACGAGAGGGGAGTTGTACTATGCCGTTAAGGGGTTAAGGATGTCTATTTTTGAGGAGGATCTTGTCATGGTGGCAATATATCTGGCTGAGAATTCTGCATCAATGGATGTGTTTTATGCTATGCCGGATGAAGCGAAATGCGTGATGGGACGCATAGTGCTCGACCGCAAGCTGTAGAAGGGAATTTGCTTTAATTTATTGGAACTTGGTTTTTTTGATGCTGCTGTATAGTTTCTGCTGTTATAGTAGAACATGTTTGTTGGTATGTCATGAACTAGACATGTTTATGGCTTTTTGGTGTCTGGTTGTATTTTTGTTTGCAGCTCTGTAGTAAATTTTATGAATTATGTTAGTATTATAAATGGTTTATTTATAAAATTGCAGCAAATATTAGTACATTTCTGGCCTCTGGGTCGATTTACAAGGTTGGGAGGTTGTTTCAGAATCAGAACAAAATCTTATATCAGATTCATACCAGGTGGATGTCCAAGATTGAAGGGATTTCAAATAATACACTATGGTTGAGATTTTGCCTCAACATTTGCAAACTTACAACAATCATTGTAAGGAACATCCCATATTGCATACGGTTAAAGGGTTCTAATTTTGATCTACACATGAGATTGTCCTTAAGTTGAACGAAATCCACCCATGAAGGTCTTCGGGTCAGGTCAGGGCAATCTCCAAAGAATTGAGCTTGTGAGAAGTCGAAGCCCGGATTCTGCACCAGAACATTCATTGGAAAAAGCAAATTTAGTGATAATCCTATACCACAACACATCAGATTAAAAAGTCTACAGCTCTCTTGAAACTGTTGAAGCATGACGTGTTTCTGCTCAAGATCTGTATTGTAGCCGTAGGGATCAAAACGGCTTCAACACACTAGGCGATGACCATGTCCGACCTTTATCCCTCTTCCGCAAGGTTGTGTGCTAATACACCATCTTCTGCAACAGCAAAAACCATAAGTTAGAATGTGCTCATGATCTTGTTCACCATTATCACTTCATATTCAATGAACAACAATATTTGACAGTTGACACTTGACACCAATAATAAACGGTACTCCCGAAATTCATGAATATTTGTACTTGAGAAGAAAAGGTTGGGGATCAAGAAAATATAAAGATTCTAAAATGAAAAACCAGTCCTCAACGGGCTGGATCAGATCATGCTATTAAAGAAAAGAAAGTTGGTAACCGGGGGAATGAAATCGAGAAATCCCAGACTTAATCAGGACAAAAGGATAACTGACATTGAGGTAGGGAGGTTTGTCTTTGATCCCAACTTCAACGTCCTTAGAATCGATCTCGCAGTAGAATAGCTACTATAGAACATATGCGGTAATGTACTTTTTACCGTGATTTGGTACCAATCAAACACATTCCCACTTCAAAAAGCAACATTTTTAGTAGTTGATTGTCCCGATTTTACAACCAAATCTATCATCTTAAGAGTGAAGAGCCCATGCTATTCTCTGAACTGTGACCTCACAAACTCGTGCGTGTGCATATAATCATATTTATGATAATACTGTATTAGTAGAAAACTAATTTAAACAATGTAAATTAGAAAATATGGGGGAGTGAATATAGAAGGAAAAAAAAAAAGATTAAAGTGAGAGGGAAAAATAGAAGAGATGAGAGATAAGAAGAAACTAAATTATTGGAATGATGAAAATAATAAAAAATAAAAAATCGGGTAAAAAACTAAAACAATTACTCTGAAAACATGAATGGTACGTTATACAAGAATGGAGTAGCAATGCGATGCGCAGGGGCAACTCCAGAATTGTTGGCTAGTGGGGTCAAACAATTTAACAACTAATAAAAAATATATATATTATTAAAAAATAAAATATTTTATTTAAAATATTTATTTTAAAATCATCTTAAATTTTAATTACTAAAAAAATATATATTATTAAAAAATAAAATATTTTATTTAAAATATTTATTTTACCATTATTCTCTACGATTTTTTATTTGTATTTAATAAATCCATCTCTAAGGGGGGTGTCCGCAAACCATTGAGTTGGTGTTTGCAAACGATAGAGTTATATTTGTATGTAAAAAATTAATTTAAGAATATTAACCATTTAATAAGGATATTAATGTCAAGATAGAATTTTAAATAAATTCAAAGAAAACCGTATTATCTAGAATCTCAAACTATATCCTAGACTCGATTCTAGTTTATTTCTGCTAATTTATTTCTGTTTAATTTAAAGCAGAAATTGATTTTTCAAATACTCAAAACTGTTGAAAATAATTATTTATATGATAAATACTTATTTTTAAAGTTTACAAACACTCATATTTGTTTAGAAATTGAAGAAAATTACAAAGTCTAAGAGTTCTTTAATATTTAACTATTATTTATACTTTTGTTTTTATTTTTTGAGTCATTGACTCTATTTAATTATACTAATTTTAAATTTAAGGGGTCAATACAATTTTTTTCATTTTTATATGGGGTCAAATAAACTATTTTTAAAATAAAAAACATAAGAATATATTAAAAATATATAAATACATAGCAAAATTTCTTTTCTTACTGGGGTCGCCCTTGGCTACGCGCGTTCCCATCTTCATTCCTAAATATTTGATTGACATAATTTATAGTTGAGAATGCCCATTACGGAATGATTCTTGGTTAAGTATTACTAATGTTTAGGAATACATTTAAAAGAATATATATATTTCATCATTATTAATAAGATCTCATGATATAATATTTTACAGATACTTTTTAAATGTTGAAAAACTAATAGATATTAATTAAGTTTTATAATAAATTATAGTTATTTAAAATATATATCCAACATATAATTTTACTCATAAGGCTAAGGGAACGTTTACTTTGGGTGGAAAGGGTGGTTGGGGTTGGTAAACCACCCTTTTCAGTCCTTTACTTTGCCATTTTGCTTTCCCCTCCTTTAAGCGGAGCCCCGGGTTCCGTACCTGAAATGGGTTTGATAATTATCAGGAAAAGTTGGTGGTTTTATTTGTCTTGTACGGCTTGCTCATGACCAAAGTACGTAATTGTCCTCCAATCCCTAATGCCAATTACATTGATGACCCTGGTCTTTGCCCCCAAATTCTTTCACCAATAATTTGCCGCTCAGGTATTCCCGCCCAAGATTTTTACCCCCAGTTGCAATTAGAATCTACAACATCTCACAAGAAGAGAAGGCTAGACATTTCTACTGCGAAATTGTGCAGACAGGAGAGGGCTGGTGAGTGTTTTTATGTGGAGCAAGGAGCTTAAATTTTTTTTTGTGGTTATTGCTTATTTTTGTCTCATATTGCAGGTGGTAGCTGCGTGGATTTTGAGGCTGCTACAGATTTGGGGAGAGTGCTTGAGTGACGACATTCTACAACAGGCGGTTTCGAGGATAAGGTAAGGACCATTTGCACTAACTACACCCGTTTGTAATCTAATATGTGGAATCCTTGTGATTTAATTGTTCTAGAATGAGTCTGTGATGCCCAATTCGTGCCTGCTATACGGAGATGCTATGTACAGCATGTAAAGGATGTATTGAGATTTGTTTATACTGGACGTTTGGTTTGTTTAATTTTGTTTTTCTTGGTATGATATGGAAAAGGAACATTTGTTAGGAACATGGACCGTAGAAAAGCATTGGTCATCGTTCAAATCATGAGGCTTTTTCTATTTGGTATGCTCATGGACACGGCCCTCATTCTCAGTTTAGTCAGTAGGAAGAAACGTCGTTTAGGCGACGGTGCATCGATATCATATAGTCTAAAAGATAGGATTCCGGCAAGGTTGCAGTACCTGGACAAGATGACAAAAAATTCCGAAAGGAAATGCATTAGCCAGCTTCGTATGGGTAGGAACGCTTTAGGCAGGCTATGTGTGATCTTGAGGGAAGCTGGTGGATTATCCGACAGCCGAGAGGTTACCGTGGTGGAGCAGGTTTGTATTTTCTTGGGGGTATTGTCGCACCACAAGAAGAATTCGACAGCTGAAGTTGATTACGAGCGTTCAAGCAGGACAGTTTCCAAATATTTCCATAAGGTTCTCAAAGTTATATTGAAACTACATAATCTCTTCATTGTTAAACCCACCCCCGTGGAAGCGAATTGCACTGATACTACATGGAAATGGTTCGAGGTACAAATTTCTTTAGCACATTTTCCGTTTATTTTGTGTTTGCTGTGCTCTGCTTCAAATTTATGTGTTCTGAGTGTGAATGAGCTACATGAGGTTTCAATTTTGAATCATCATTAACTGAGCTTCTGTACTAACTCATTAACAAATATTTAGTCCTGAAGAGCATGTTTAGTTTCAGTACACCTTACTGTGAGGATTTACAGTGTAATAGAATAACACAATTGAATATTAGTTAATTACTTTGCAAGTGGAAATAAGGAATTTTAATCAGGCACACGGGATGTTTACAATGGTTCCGAATCTGTTCCTCCTTGGAACTTCTCAAAAAATCAGAAAACAAGCTTAAATGTTTGGTTTATTATTTTGCAGGGCTGTCTTGGTGCTTTAGACGGTACGTTGATTGAGGTGACTGTCCCGGACCTTGATAAAGGAAGGTATCGGTCGCGTAAGGGCAAATGCCATGTGAATGTTCTTGGTGTTTGTGATAAAAACTGCAACTTCACTTACCTTTTGACTGGGTGGGAGGGATCAGCTGCGGACGGTCGTGTTTTACGCGATGCAGTTCATCGGCCGAATGGACTACGTGTTCCAGAAGGTATGTTTAATTTTATTTGTACGTTTAGGTCTCTGTATGACTCAATTCTAGTAGTGACTTCTTAGTAAGGACAATGTTTTTATTGTACAAAGTAAGAATCCTTAATCTTTATTTATGGATTTGTAGGTAATTATTATCTTTGCGACGCTGGTTATACCAACGGCCCTGGGTTCTTGGCACCATATAGGGGTACTCGGTACCATCTGCATGAGTGGGGTAGTAGGAGGCCTGTCAATGAGAAAGAGTTATTTAATAGGCGTCATTCTTCGGCGAGGACCACCATTGAACGCACATGGGGTATTTTTAAGAAGCGATGGGCGATCTTACGTAGCCCTTCGTTTTATGGACTTAGAGTGCAGAACGAGATAATAATGGCATGTGCATTGTTGCATAATTTCATACGAAGAGAGATGACACGTGATCCGATTGAGCTGCAGCTAACCGAAGCAGATTTGGAGGCCGAAGCGGCAGGACCACCAACCGCATATATCCCACACGTCGAACCAACACAAGCATGGACTGATTTTCGGGATCAACTCGCTAGCGATATGTGGTCAAATTATAGGAACCGTTGATCTAACTTCTTATCTAGCCTACGCAAGGCGCAGTAGAATATTTTTATTTCGTGGTATTAGTTGTACTTAAATTCTAAAACTGGTTATGTTGTTCTATTACCTTGCTGCACCAATTGGCCTTATATTGGGGAGCATTCCCTTTTATATAATTTAATCCCATCTCATTATCACTTGGTATTCATTTATTTGTTTGATTGAATGGCTATATATTGTTTGTAAAAGTGTTTTACGCTATTTCCAATTCGTTGAATATGATCCCTCATTTTTACGTGTTCACAGATGAGTCAGTTGCACTCACAGGCCAATCCAGGTGAGAGCGGGAGAGTGAAGAGGAATGCATCGAGGCGTTCGTGGACAACGATTGAGGAACACTCGTTGATCAACGCGTTCAAAGACATTATTGCGAGTGGCTGGAAAACACCAAATGGATACCGGTCCGGATTTATTCAACAGTTGGAGGGCCGAATGAAAACGTATTTACCCGGGACTGACTTGCGAGGTGATCCCCATATTCAGTCTAAATACGGTGCATGGAAGAAGACCTACAGAGAACTGAATGAAGTACTTGGCAAAACTGGGATGGGCTGGAACGCCACGACTAAAACTGTTTTCGCAACGCCGCGTTATTGGGAAGATCTCATAAACGTACACCTTCACCCTTCCGGCTTACTTAATACGTCCAGCGTTCTTAATATTTTTTGCTTTTTTGTTACTAGACAAACTTGATTATATTTAAGATATGTCTGTTAAATGTTTCTTTCTTTGTTTGAATGCAGTATAACCCTGACTTTGCATATATACGGGAAAAGCCTTTCCCATATTACGAATCATGGGTGGAAATCTATGGACGTGATGGAGCCACTGGTAATGGAGCTTTTGACTTTAACTGTCTTCCGAACGACGATGGTGCCGGGAATGGATTAGAAGAAATAGAAGAAACCAATCACGAAAGCCCCAATGCTCCACAAACCTCTAACAACACACAGGCACATTCCGAGAGTCCCGGTCCCAACTCTACCAAGTCTGATGCCAAGAAGAAGCGAAAAAGGAATGATGACGTTGTGGAGATTGTTGATGCAATGAGCAAAGTATGGGGGGATGCAACTGCTGCTCTGAGAGATGTTGCCGATGCTCTCCGAGCTGAAGTCAATACAAGGGTTGACGTTCAGAACGCCACTAACCGCAGACGCCTTTACGCGGCAATCAAAGCGTTGCCGCTGAACCTGACACGTACGGAACGTGTTAAGGCGACCCGTGTGTTATGCAAGCAGCAAGATGAAATGGACGTCTTCTTTGAGGTTCCCGTGGAGGAAAAATGTGATATGGTGTACCTAGCTCTAGAGTGCGCCCCTCTTTAACTGGAAATTGTAAGTGTTAATTCATCCTTTTTTTTTGACTAAAGCAGGGTGATGGTGATGCCGCAGTAGTTGATGGAATGTGACATATGAATCCAATCCAAGACTTACTTTTTTGAGCTAGTTGGAAATATGGACATCTCAATGCCACTCTACGCTATTTGGATATTATGTAATATGAAAATATATTTCCTTGTCCATGTGCTGAAACGAATTAGGAATGGTACCACATTTTGATATCCTTTGAATGTATTGAAATATGTATTCCCCTTTCCTTCGATGCTTAGTTGTGCTAATGTCACGTTTGAGATTTTGCAAAACGAGTTGAGATTAGGTGGTGTGTTGCGCAGAGGACAAATCCAGTTATAACCACAGCCTGGAGTTTTATTATCACACATGCCACCCTTGCTAACAATAAAACAATTTTACGAATTGGAGGTTAAATAAACAGAGCATATCACAAACCAAAACTGCATTCCTGAGAAGTGAATCACAAAATAACTAGTACAATAGTTGCAAACCATATATTCTGGAGCTACCATTCCAATTACATTTCGCATAAGTATCAAAACTAAAAATAGCTTAAGCCCAGGATGCATGTCACATATTTAGACCAGACGACGTTACAAAGAGTCGTCACTTATCTTTATTAACGACCCCTTTCAATCTGCACTTGCGATGTTGTCGTCGATCACAATCACCTCCTCACCCACATCCGAGTTTCGGCCTTTTATGTAATACCAATCATAAACGGCGCAGTGCTCGGGCGGGCCTCCAATTTTTTTCTGGATGATAATATACCGGAGTTCCACATAGTAACTGAAACCGAAGAGCCGAAATGAGGTATATAACCAACACTCCTACACCAACAACAGAACAGATTAGATGTGAACTGACCAAATAGTAAATAATACGGTAATATTGATAACGCTATATCGACGATTGAATCTAACAATAGTCATTAAACCTTCTTCGAACCCAAATCATGGAAGTATGATCGATCAACATGTACGTGCTTCTTGTCGTCTTCCAAACGAATCCCAGGAAAATCGAGAAACTCTCTAAAATAATAGAACTCTTGTCTCATCTCCGTGAATTTGTCGACGACGTTCTCCTCTGTTATCTCGACATGAAGACGGGGTGTAAGTGTCGCTGCAACCTCAGTGAACATTGCTCTGACACTAGCTTCGCCATGAAACTCATGATTCTGTGCGTATTCATACAGGGCCGCCACCAATGCTTTCGTTGCCGGTGTGAAGTCAAATGGGTTGGCCTTGTAAAATTCCAGCTCCCATCTCTCGCGCAGAAGATGTTTTGAGTTGCATTCAGCGCGATACTCAGCGTAAGGAACGTTCCAGGCCCAGCTTGGATTATGGAGATAGCTCATGTTTTCTCTTTTGAATCTTATGAATCTGAAAGAAACAGGGGATGGTTTCTAGAGATTAGGATGATGAGTATGTAGCATTTATATTGTGAATGTTGCTTTATTCAACATGTTCAACACGTAAAAAATGTAATTGTGGCTTCTGTAAAAAGGGGTAGTTAAGTGCATTTACTACGATGAATCCCCTCTAACATTAAAATATTCAATCCTGTAGCACTAAAGATTTGTTTGGAATGGATGTGATGGGATAATCTTTTTTACAGCCGCTACCGTGCTACACAGCCATTTCTCAGGTTGAAGACTATCTCCATACACTCCACAGGTTTTGCGGGTAGTGAATCTGCTACAGAATTTCCTCTTAAATGCATTTCTGAGGAATGAATGCTCCCTTACGGGTACGTGTGTACCCATACCTTGAAGTTGTAAAAAAAATACATAACTAGATTTAATTTAGAGTTAGCTGTAAAAGTTTCCTTACAGCATTTACTGACAATCCCATGAATTATGACCTTCATGGATGGCGTTCCCATATTATAAATAATGTGCACCCCCTTCCATTGTATCCCTGCAAACCATTGAGGCAATAGCTGGTTATACAGTTAAAACTTGCATCAACCTTAACATATGGGGGGTTTCATCACAGCGAATGGAACATTTTTTGATCACATTTGGTCTGAGTACCTCGACGACAGTTTCCTGTTCCACCTGGAGATGGCGGCCTTATCCTCTCAACGCAGTATCAACTTCGGAGATGATGCAGTCTTCGAATCCGTCCTGCGCAACATGTATTTCTATACAAACCATGTTCTGAGCATGGGTGATATCCACCGTCGTTTCAAGCTCGCCAACCTGCGATATCACACTTGGAAAGGTATCATGGAGCACGAGGCGGTAACTTATGACCCAGCCACTTACAGCGTCAAATGTTCAAACTGGACGTGGATCGAGCTACATGAGGTGAAAACAGATAAAACAAATTTCTACTACGTATAGATAGCCAAATGGCACATTAATGAATTTATTTATGAGCTAACAAGAGATAGGTCGGTTAACCTTTTGTTTGAGCAGGCTTATGAGCTTGCTGAAGCTTACCATAAGGTCAACATGGAGCGAATGTGGCCGGAGCTGTGTATTATATTTGGTCCGGACGAAGCACGAGTTCCAGACTGGAAAAAAAATTTACCCAAAAAACCTCCCCGTGCTTTTGAGCTTATCCGTGCTAATGGTACTCGATTGCCGACTATAGACGAGATCCTTGCCGACTATAGTAAGAATACTCTCAAGAATTTGTTGTTTTTAAAGTGGCCGGAGTTCAGATGATTCATAATTGTGATGCATATTTTACCAAATCTACGTCCATTACATTTCTTTTTTAAAATTTGTAGTGGCGGAAGAAAAGCGCAAGTATGACGAGAAGCAACGTAGAGAGCTGAAAAAGAAGGGAATAAAAATTGAAGACCTCCCACCGGACTGTATGAGCACGACCAAGGGGCATGGAATTGAGTTGCTCCCCGCAAGAGAAGTGCTAACCATTTCGCCCGAAGTTCAGCGTTCAACTGGGGCTACCACCAGTGCCAATGGAGCATCTCGTGCTAAAAAGGCCCTGCATTTCTAGGAGTTATTTCCAGAAAATGCTTTGTTCCCAGTGCTATGTTTAAAATCGTTGTTAGTATGTACCAGTTACAATGGGTTTCTTTTGAGTACCTAAATTTGCTCCATCTGGAGATGGAGTCCCCCTTTGTAGCTTTACAATGATATGCTTGTTTTTATCTAAATCTCTGTATGTTGCATTCAACAAAATCATATCCACTCTCTCTTTCAGAACATTCCACATCAACATAGAAGGATACTTTAATAATATGAAATGGGATATGCGACACTAGTTGATGAACACAATAAAAAAAAGAAAACAACCACCAAATACAACTTCAAATATTAGTATTTTACTTGTTCAACACCACAAAATTACATTACACAATTCATCTTACTTCCTTCCTGACTCTCCAAAATACTTGGCATAACCACAGACAGATGTAACTGAAAATTACATTATCTTACTTCTTCATATAAAACACATACCCGATCAACAGCAATAATAACATCACAGTGCAACATATGCCATAGCAACAGCACAAACAAGCAATCACAGTGGACCTATTTAGTTGTAAATTCGCAGGAGATATTGTTGTCAACACGTCTGTGGCCGATGACGCTTGCTCTGAATGATCCCGTTGAGTTGGCCTTCTAAGGTCACTTGAACGTACTCGGGTAACATTAGAGGTGTTCGGTAGGAAGGTATTATGGCATGGGACGATAACATGGTGTAAGTGCGCATGCTTGTTTGACAGCAATTCATCAGCCCAAACAAAGCTACACCCCTTCAACTTCATAGGGCAACGATAATAGAAGCGTCCGGGGTTTTGGGCATAAATACCGGCCTGTAAAAAATGTTTAGGGCCATTGCCACATTCACACGGCACAAGGTAGCGCTGCATCTAAAATTGCACTAAAATGTGAGATGAGGGGGAACCACTGTAAGCACAAACCGATATGGCTGAGAAACAGAACATCACATATAGTTCGCATATATTCAAAACAATCATTCCAACATACAACTCCACAATTTAAATATAATAACAAACAAATCTGCGTGATTTATGTTACATAATACATAATTAACACCCCACATTACCAGAATTTAACAGCATAAAAGAACAAACCAATACGAAACCCTACACTCTGGGGATACACATAATCCTCAAATTTGATGGGCAAACTAACTCATAGACATGCTAAAACTCTACTAATCACCACCAAGAAGGTAGAAATAAAATTTTCAAAAAACCCACCTTAATTTAGTTTTGTTCTCGCAGACGCCTGAAGCCGGTACCAGGGCTGATAGAAGTGCCACCAGCAACAGCTTCCAACCGAAACGATAATAGCGAAAGTGTTAAAAATCACTCCTCGACTGCATGATAAATACCCCAAGTTGAATTTATTCAACCAAAAAAAAAAAAAAAAACAACGGATGTGGGTTTCTTACCTGAGCAACGGCTCGCGTACTCAAGAAAACTGGAAAAAGAGATGTGTAGATCAGCAATGGCGTGTTGGTTGATATACTGACCAACTTCAAATATTGGGGTACCATGGTAATTTCAGTGACTAACCAATGGACTCAAACCCAAGGAAGTAAAAAGAGGCCCAATATGGGATATCTCATAACCATCAAGGTAAAGATGGGTAACGGATAAATAGTCCACAAGTTTTCAAAATTTAAACCATCCCCATTGGTTTACAAACAATAAAAGTAAACGTTCCCTTATAAGTTATAATATCCATTTTGTCCGAAGTCCGAACAAAACGGTCGTAAGCTCGGTTCTCGGAGAAGATGTCAATTATGCATTAATGTTGAAATGCCTTATATTTCACTCTCATCTTTTTTTCATGTTCTAAGTTGTAAGGTTTTATTTATAGATCAGTCCTTACCTTATTCTCAATCCATGAACCTAACGATATAATTGGTATGATGGAATTGGGTGGGAATGGAATGGGCATTACTGGTTCATTCCTAAACCCATAATTGGTACCAAAACATGATTAGGAATACTCATTCCCTCGGTAATGCTCATTCCCACAAGCATGGGATTACCAATTCCTTTGGTCCCCATGGTATTAGTCATTCCCAATGTTTAAAATTTATTATTATTTTTATATTTTCGTCACATATTTATTAAATGCATATTATATTTTATTATTTTCATAAATAAAAATAAAATACTATTAATCACGTTGAAAATTTAAGAAATTATATTAAATATATATAAATATAAATATATTATATATTTAAAAAACATGTTCAAAATATTATTTTGTTTATAAAATTTTATAAATTCAAATATTTTATAAAGAACGAATTTTGATATTTATATTAAAATTTATTTTTAAATATCAAAAAATATATTAAATATAATACATAATTTATGCATGAACAAAAAAATAGTGTGTGTATATATATATATATATCCCAAACTCACTCTCGCACTCACATATATATAGTACATATAGTAAATGTCATATATTTAACACGTTCGATATAAAATAGTAATAATATATTTATATATGAAAATATATAGTTACTCAAAATAAAAAATTTAAAATATATATTTAATATAAAAATATTTGTAATTATATACTTTTATTATTATTATTATTATTATTATTATTATTATTATTATTATTATTATTAATGAAATAAGTTTAAAATTTTTATTTCATTCCTAGCTTTATTACTTGGCGTACCAATCATAGCAATGTCATAATAAAGTCATTCCATTCCTTTGTTCATTCCATTACAAAGTTCATTCCTTTCCTACCTCATTCCATTCATGCATACCAATCATGCCGTAAGTTCTAAGAGCTTATTTATAGATTAGAAGTCCCAGCCTTATTGGTCTCATCATCGGTTCATAACTAAATTTCCTACTAGTATCTCCTTTCATGTTCTAATTTTATTGAATAATGTGCATGATTTAAGTCAGTCTCCAAAGCAAATTATTGAGGGAAGGATTGTCAAACCATTATGGTCGAGATCGAGCACCACATATTTAAAGTTTTGATGTGAGATATTTGACAAACCACCCTCATGCCCAAACCGCGAAACACTTGCAGGACAACTGAAACGTAAAGTTTACAGGAATGAACACCTGTGGGTGAAAGGACAAACCTATAATAGAATTTACTCTCATATCATATTGAATAATTTACTAGCTTTAGGGGGTGAGATAGGCCAAACATATTATTAATCAATTAATTTTTTAGGGCAAGTTAGACTAAACACTTTATTCATCTAACTTTATCTTGAGAATTAGTCCTATCCATCAAGGATAGACTTTCGATATGAGTCCATCTCTACCCTTAGGGTTAGAGCTCCAACCATCCACGGACTCTTAGTTAATTCCAACTATCAACGAGCTCATTGTAGTTTTTTGTGAGTTCCCTTCTTACTAGGCTAATCCCAAAAATTTTAAGAAAACTTAGTTTTTCGATCTATATTGAGATTCCAAGTATTTTATCCTTATACCGGTTCGTGAGATGTTCCAGAATAAAATCTATGGGTAAATACACTTTTATTAATTTCGTCAACTATGAAACTCTCAATATCTTGATTTATGTATCACAATTTTCAATCATGGACCCACAACTTATGCAACTTTCATATCTATATGGTATTAACCCGTAGAATAGATGAACCTTTTCTTTGGAGTTTATGTGTGAATTATCACGCGTCAATTGGGTTTTGACGAGAGAAATTTCTTATTGTCTATTTCTCGTTTCTTGTTTCTTTCAATACACAGATTATCATACTAGCATACTTACTTTGAATCTAGGATTGGTATGAATACATTCTGGAGAGCTTCTACTTTGGAGTCTCGAAGGACAAGAATTGATCGTGAAACGGAAAAATTCATACCGCATGAAGAACATTTGATGGTGGCTCAAAACGTTTCAAGAAAGCTTCTAGTAAAGTAGGTTACTCAGAAACTTTTCGTTGAGTTTCAAAATAAAAATTACAAGCCTGTCGGAATTCTTTTTAAAATTTTCGCTGCTTGTCGAACTCGTTTTTTCAATTATTATTTCATAAAAAATATTTATATTTAGTAGAATAAAATCAAATATATAATCTTCCAAATCCAATATTACAATTTGATATTATTTTATTAATTAGATATTTTTAAGAAATAATCTCATCAGTTGTCTAGTTATAATTAAATTCAAGTTTTATTTTGATATTATCTCTTTAAAAAACATAAAAAATATTAAACAGATAAATATTCATGTAATTTTATTTGATATTATCACTTTAAAAATAAAAAACATTACAAAGATAAATATCCTTGTGATGTATTTGATATTATCTCTTCAAAAAAAAAATACAAGAGATAATTATTGAATAAATCAACATTATATTTAAGTTAGATCCACGGTGTTACCGACGAGTTCAAAGGCGTTCTTGGCGAAATCTAACGTTTGATTTATAAATAAGTTGAAAGACCTACGAATTAATGTTATTGGAACTAAATTTGAAGTTGAAGAAGATCAAACCATCAAATCCATCAAGGAGCGTTTGAAAATTTCTACGGCTTTAAACTCGAAGGAAGAATCAGAGGAGCAAATTGAAGATTGAAGACCCATTTTGATATTTAAATTCTCAAATATTTGTACTATTTATCGGTGTTTACCAAATATCAGTAAACGCAAATTTTTAGTGCAAACAGATTGGAACACCCAGAGGGACTGATCTTACCTCTCATCTCTTCCTTTTCATACCAAAGTTCTACTTTTATGAATTCTCAATGGCTCCTAAAAACCAACCTAACCCGAAGAATAAGTGTGGCGCCCCATATCTACAATCGAGTCAGGTATAACACCACGAGTGCGGTCAGGTCGTGTGTTGAGTGTTTTAATTATATTTTAATTGCTAACTATGTGTTTTAATTATTTAATTGCACGAATTTATTGTTATTACGCGCATTACGTGGCTAATTGCCCTATTTGGAATTATATGGGTTATTTTATAATTATTAGAAATTAGGGTCCTAATTGCAAATCTCACACATGAACATGCATATGCATTCCCGAGGTTCAACCTTTTTATTCTTTGTAACTCTCCGGACCCGTTGACTATCCTTTTATTTATTTTGAAAACACTTACTTTCAAATTTGTATTTTAGTTTAAATCCAAAACCAGATAAAACTATCCGAAAAAATATTCCCAACACAAGAAAATATCTAACCTAATACTGGGCCACTCTCTCTCTCTTTCTGTCTCCACGCCGGTTTTCGCCCCTCAAATTTCCCATTTCTTTTCCTTCCCTTTTTTTTCTTCTTCCTTTATTTTATGCTCCCCTTTTTTTCTTTCTTTATTCTCCAAATTCATCGCCACACCACCACCTCCTCGCCAAGCCGATACAACCGTCCGCTGCCGCAGTCACCGTCAGCCTTCGACAGCTCCACCACTACATACATCGGCCACACCATCACACCACCACTTTTCTTCTTCTCTTCAAGAAATAGGGCAACCATGGTTGCAGCCCCTTTTCGAGCTCATTCCACCAAATCACGGCCGACGACCACCTCTGACCACCACAACCTCCGGCAACTCCTTCTCCTTCTTCTAGCCATCCTTACCTTCAATTACATTTAAGAATATATGTATATATATGTGTATGTATATTGTATGTATATGTATGTATATATATTATAATTTGATGAGTTTGTGCTTTAATGTGTTTTGATTCGTGTTCCGGTGTCGAATATGTGTTCATTTGTTTCTTGTTGTTGTTTTCTGTAAGTTTCGAGCCCCGACGACGCTCCGAAGGCCGCCAACGGTGAAGCCCCTACTTCGCCGAAACTTCTGCTGCTGCTGCACACTAGTCGTGGCCGAAACCCATTCATTCGTAAAAAGATAGCGACTGCAACGAGAAGAAAGGGAACTTATTTGGGAGCCGCTTTGCGGCCTCGATATTTCTACAACTATTTTGATCCCGGCGGCAACTAACACCAAGGGAGTTGATTTGCCATAATCTCGCAGCCCCGATGGTTTTAAGGCGTAATGCCTCGCGACCGCGATACCTTTCCAGCAATTGACTTAGTGTTGTCTGAGGTCCAGCAATTGACTTAGTGTTGGCTGAGGTAGTTTTATGCCTTTTCTTCGTATGTTGCTTTCCGACCCTTACCCCGATCCCCGTACTTGATATATATGACTTGATTGCATGTTTGATTGTAGCACCCGGAACGCTGAGATGCCACACCCCCGCACTATAGCTCAGTCCACATACGAAATGGATAATCCGTACATGAACCAAAACTATAGCGAAAGGGTGACAAGAGAAAAAAAATATACCACTAGCTAGGCCGGACTAACCCTCAATTATAAACAACATGTACAATTCACAAAATGAAAACATAATATACATTCCTTCATTATTCACGAGTTTACCTACAACCTATACATATATGCCAAATGTCAAAAGGATTTATGAACAAAATTACACCAACATGAAAGTGGAAATGCTAGACTCGAAATAAAAGACCCGACTCGATCCCGCCTAGCACGAACCCTGCAACCTGTAAAATGTGAGGTGTTAGTCTATAAAAGACTGAGCGAGGGGTTTATAATTAAATATTAGCGCAATTACCATGCAAGCCATAATCTCGGGTAAGGTTTATAAAAGAAGACAATATAAGTTCAAGAATAAAATACTTTCTCGCCCGAGATTACAACTAAATCCATTTAACAATATAACCATTAACACTTCAATTCAATCAGTAGCCCGGCGAGTAAGGGCAATCTCCAACCTTACTCCGACAATAAACATTACCAATATTTAGATTATCAATGGTTAAGTGAGCATGCAAGTTATTACAGTGCACAATTAGCAGTTTCAGTCCCTTCTTCCTCCGGTGATGGTGGGTTTGCAAGACCCAACCATCCATGCACTATGTACGTTAGGAGCATGACTCCTACGTACGGGATTTCTTCCTCCACCAAACCTCCTGGTGGATTTAGAGTTGATCCCAACACTAGGTGAGAATAGTGCAAGAGTTGCCTGTCAGCCCTTGCCTCCCCGGTTGCCTCAATACACTACCCTCGGGCCCAACGTGAACATGTTTTACTCGCCCAACACAGTCAATCAATCAATCAATTCGTTCGTTCCGTGAAACCAGTTAAAAATCAATAGAGTTTGGAAAACTATAGATATATAGAAACATTTTGGCTTAAACATCATATAGGGTTATACGGGTTCTATATATCTAGAAATTAAACCTCACCTGTGTGGAAAATTAACAAGGATACAACTATGGAGCTTGCTCCTCGTCAACGGGAAGACAATCTGTGTAAAAAGGGACAAGTTTCTGTGGGACACGACTCGCATGAACTATTTACGATGCACGGCAAAGTTATGATCAATATGTCATGCAATCACAATTAAGGAATATCAAATAAAAGCATAGTTAGCAATAAACCAAGTATATATATAACATATAATGCACATAAGGGAGCCAAGGAAGTGAAAGGAATGCAATAAGAGAGGTTTTGGTGAAGTTTGGTAAAAACGGACAATTTTAGGAAACGTACAAGCTGAAGGAAAACTGGAATATCTTTAATCCTAGAAGTTGGAATTGAGTTTTGTTTATTGTAAATGAAACTAGACACAAATACCTTTCCGAGGATATATGGTTCGTTTTCTAGTTCAAAGCGAGGAGAAAATGGCATGCACTTGAAGTTAGGCGAGTGTAGTTTATCGGGAAAGTGGCGACACCTAAAATAATTGATTATAACTCTCATACTAGAAAATATATTGAGATTATTTCAATTGGAGGTTATTCTAGACTTCAATAGGTTTCCAACGGTTCAAAAATCAGGTCATTTGGAGTTCGGATGAGGGAGAAACGGGCATTTGAAAGCTCTCAGGTGAGACAGGGGATGCCCCAAACGGGCGTTTGGAAAAACAACTAGGAGCCCAAACGGGCGTTTGGGAGCTCTCGGGTCAAAATTCTGGGAAGTGAAACGGGCGTTTGGTGAATGAACTAGGGGGCCAAACGGGAGTTTAGGAAGCCGCTGGACGAAAAATAACAGGGGAAAACAGGGGAGTTCGCGGAAATGGCTCCCAAGCTATATAAACACCAAATCAAGGCAAGAATTCAACTTAAAACTATCATATATCATGTATATAACTCATAAATATCAATTAGGCTTCATATAATCCATTAAACCATGCTCAAATCATCAAGGAATCATTGAGCACGACCTTGCATGATTATCACTTCCCCTTGTCATTTCTTTTTTATTGCTTAAACTTTAGTTAAGTGACTTTCGTTCGTACTTTATTTCTTTCTCTTATCTAGTTAATTCCTTAATATAATTATGCTTTTTGTTTAGATAACTTTCTCTCGAGCTTGCTGGGTTTATAGATTGGTAAAAGCATTATAGAATTGATTGAATTACGCCTTCCCTTTGGACACGACCCTTGTGCTAACAATTGTTCTTTACAAGCTTGCACTTGGGCTTTTAAAATATAAAACGTAACAACAAGTTTTTGGCACCGTTTCCGAGGAGGGTATTTTCAATCACTCATGTTGACGTGCGAGTAGCTAGTGAATTAAAGCCTTTTACTTTATTGTCTTTGATACTTGTGCTTGTCTCTTGTAGGTATTTTATGCAAAGAGCTCGGAGTTTGGACAATCTTAAACACTATCCCGTGTTTGAAAGGAAGCTTCGTGCTCTAAGGAGAGAAAGGAGAAAAGAGATTGAGCAACCCATTCCATTCCTAATGGCACAAAACGAAAGAAATTGGGAAATTCACGGTAATGGGGAGCAACCACAACAACGAGCGTGACATGAGTACTTGATGCCAAGTATGGAAAACATCCAAAACAACTTGGTACCACCGACAATCGTGGCTAATCACTTTGAGATCAAGGTGTCAACGATTACCTTATTACAATAAAACCAATTTGGGGGGCTCTCGATGGGGGATCCAATAGCACACATTAATTAATTTCTCGAAGTGTGCGACACGTTTAAGCTCAACAATGTCACGGAGGATGCTATAAGAACAAGATTATTCCCTTTCTCGCTTCGAGATAAAGCCAAGTGTTGTGAGTTTTTAAATGCCCAAGTGCAAGCATCAATAAATCAATGTAGCAAAAGGGGTCGAATCCACGGGGAGGAGTAAATCAATCAATCACCTAATGCATTCACTAATGTATAGACCAAGTTGAGTGCAAAAGTGAATTAACTAGTTACGAAAATGAAAGTTAACTAAGATTAACAAACTAGAAACAACTAGAAAGCGAATAAAGTAGCAAATAACCAAGTTAACTAAGTGGCAAGGGGAAGTAATGATCATGCATGGTTCGTGTTCAATTAGTGCTTTGATGGAACAAAGATCTCACAATTCTAATCACAAAAGTATACACAAGCTCCTCTCGAAGTCAAGTGCGTGTACCTAATTACGTCTAACGCCGCTCTCATGGTCATTAGCTCAATAATTAGATTAATTAATCAAGATTAGTACAAGAAACTAACTAGCGGCTTGGCCCGGTTAATCAATTGCTTAATTACTGAAGTCTAAGCTAAATCTCTTTATACTTAGCCCTTAAGTGTTGTGAAATTTCATCTAATTTACATACAATCTCTCAATTAGCATGCAAATCTAAGTTCATAACTAAGGTGATCAAGCTTAATCATGCAAACAATTCAATTTCACAAGCATAAGATCAAGTAGTCCCACCTAGGCATTTCATCAAACACTTACCCTACATAATTCATAACCCCCCTTTGCCTAAGAAATTAGACACTCATATTAACACTAGAAAGCAAGGAAAGAGTAGAAATCATACTATAAACATGCATATTCATGAATTAAACCAAATATCAAGTATCCAAGACATAAATCTCAAAAACAAGAACAAATTCCAAAACTAGAGACATTAGTATCAAACTTAAAGCAATTAAATCTAACTAGGGAAATAGTAAAGGCAAGGAATTGTTCTAGAAAGGAATTAACAACTACAATCTAATTAAAGCTCTAAGGATCAAAGATAAAGTTAGAAGAGACTCCTAAATTAACCCTAAATTAAGCCCTAAAACGAGTCTCCCCTAAAAGAAGTGCTGAAATTCCTCTTAAGTAGTCCCAGGAGACTCCCGGAACGGCCTTGGAAACGGTCTCGCCCAAATGTCCTCCAGCGCTACTGGGAACGGCCGTTCCCAGAAAAGGCTTGGGATGGGAATGACCGTTCCCATCCTCGGTCAAGAGATTCTGCGCTGACTTCTTGGAACGGCCCTTCCCAAAATACACATGTGGCCGTTCCCAGCTCCAGAAGCTGAAACTTAGTGCATTTTCCATTCATCACACTTTTTGATCATTCTCGGCATCTAAAGTCTCGTTTCTAGCCTTGTTTCACCACGAACCATCTCCGAGCATACTATACTTGAAATAAGAGCAATTATAACAATGTAAGGCCTAAAATCCATCAAATCATGACATGAAACTTGCTCAAATAAGGTGTAAAATAATCCTAATAGACTCCCCCACACTAGAACTATTGCTCGTCCTCGAGTAATGCCAAACACTTGAAAAGTCAATCCACTAACGAACAAATTCGCAAAGGTCAATCATCAAATCGTCACAACAATCAACTTTAGCCTATCGAATGCACTAATCATAAGTAGAAAATCCAATAAAAATGGTATAATTAGCATACCTTTGTGTAGTGTGTGAATTTGAATGAAATAATGCACAAGAATCACTTGAATTGGTTTATATCTTTTGTTTAAGCACTAATTTACAACTTCGAAATACACTCTTCGTGCCTATCTCCACTAATGGAATTGGCTCAAGACTCGGGATCGAAAGACCTTTCGAGCTTGTAATGTAGGCTTGGGTTACGGTTATGGAAATATGGATTCAAGTGACTAAGCACCAAATCTCACATCGTTTTACAATACAAGACCAAACACTTTCTTCCCTAATACACATTCCCCCACACTAAGATGTTTACAAATACCTCTCTATTGTTTCACACTTTGCATATTTTTCTTTTCTTTTCTTTGCTCTTTTTTTTTTTTCTTTTCTTTCGTCTTTTTCTCAATTTTTCTTTCTTTCTTTTCATCTTTTCTCTCTTCTCGTACAAGAATTATCAAGAATGGTTACAACAATATAAGACCAAACGAGAAAGTATAGTGTGATAAAATAAAAGGGACGGTTGTAAACTTTGTTGTGCATAGGCTTATAATGTGGCTACAAAAAAAATTTGCACAACAATAAGGCTCAATGGGGTCAATTGGACTATGTTATTTAGTGAAAAAGGTAAATGAAAGGCTTTTACACCGACAACGAATGCCTAAGTCATTTCTCTAATCTCTTGTCAATTCAAAATTTCGCCTCGAAAGACACTAAAGTGCACTCTAATCTTATTTTAGGCCTATTTAAAAGAAATAAACTTCCTCTAAGGGATCGAAGTGCATTAAAACATTCAAATGTGCTAAAAAATAAAGGCATGCTAACACACTATCTTTATCAAAAATCACACAAGTTTTCGTACATTCACTTAGCCTAACTCGATTAAGTAACAATTCAACGATCATCCTAAGAAAAAATGTTCAAAAATGGAGTCAATTCGCGTATTCAAAGCAAAACTCAATAATAAGAAAAGTCTAATCACAACATATTAATCAAAAATCAAACTAATTCCCCCCCCACACTAAGAATTTGCAATGTCCTCATGCAAATAGGTATAAGGTTAAAAAAGACTCCCTGTTTATGAAGAATCCGGCAACGGGCATGCACAACGTATCCCGAATCCTGTAATCACAACTACACAAACAAGCACAACAAGTATGTATAGAAGTAATAATAACTAGGAAACGAATAAATCAATACAAATCCAAAACATGCCAAAGTTAAAGATAATAATCCATTCATGTCGAATTCTACACAAAAGATACCAAGTCAAGTACAAATATTCAACAACAAGAACCGAAGTCTCAAAATAAACTGAAATATCTAAACAACAAAATACAAACACGGGGAAAATCAAGGGGAAAGGGGTGGCTAAAACGTCCTGAGTATCTCGTAGATCTCACGTATATCACCTCGAACGGCAGTGATATCAGTTTGCATCCTGATAAAGCGCTTATACATGGAAGTGGTATGCTCGGTGTATCGCGTCTCAAGACTAGTCATACGCAGTTCCATATTTTGAAACTACTCCACAAAATAAGCATGGTCAGGGAAATCAGCATGAGGCTCTGGGGCAGCAACATGTGGCACATTATCATCAACGGGAGGCTCATGCTCATCAACGTGCTGTGGTGCAACAAAAGGTGGCACCTCTATCTCCTCCACATGCCTACGATCAAGAATGCCCTCATTATAAAGTCTAGTCAGTCAATCGCGATCCACCTTTGGCCAATATACCACATGATGGTTTAATGGATCTCCCTAAAGTCTAATCAAATCCATGTTAATTAACACTCGCGCATCTACCGTGAAAGCATCATCCAAAGGAGCCTCGTGCTCAGCCGGCTCAAGACCTAACTCTAGTGCAATGGTCGTCACAAATCCCCCCATAACAAGGTTCGCACCCTCACGACGAGTAGCATGAAATATCCAGTCCATCAACAAGTAAATGCCATTCATCTTAATTTGCTCCCGCATGCAATAAAGAACATAGAGCTCCCAAGTAGTGACATTTAGGTGCTCTGGGCACGGCCGAAGATGGATGCGGTGAGAAGCTTATGAACAATGTGCCACAATGGATCATTAATGTATGTAATCTTAGTAGCGCTCGGATTATACATGGCACCGGTGTCAATCACATCAAATGATCTCCAAATGATGAACATTCTCCCATTCAATAGGCAAATCACGACCGGTAGCAACAGGAAAACCAAAAGTTTGACGAAGAAAGTCAACATCTTTCGTGTATTCCACTCCATAAAGCATGAAAGTGGCTGTTCTCGAATGCTTATTCCATTGCAATGTTTCGGCGAACTCTCTTGTGAGTTGGGCATAAGTGTGCACCCGGTTAGTAATAAAACTCCACCACCCGATATTCTCAAACAATTCTTTAACTTGGCGGAAGAGTCAGAGCTCTCTAAGAATAGGCTCATCCAAATACTTGGTGGAAGCAAGCTTACGACCGGAAAGATTCCACCGTGGGGGTCTTTCTATCTCTTCTTCGACTTTCGGTAGAGGGTGGGATGCTGAGGCTCGGTCGCTGTTGGTTCTAGCACGCTTACGAACCATTTTTATAGAGAATTAGGAAGAAAATGACTGAAATTCTGGTTAAGGTAATAGATCGAACACCTTGTGTGCGATGCTGTGAAGGGACTGTTTTTGTACAATGAGGATGTGGGAAACCCAACAAACGCTCAAGAGAACAAATATTCTGAGTTTAAAGCACAAAAGAAACACAATTTCACACAAAATCGGGCAAAATCTCCACTATTTTGGATTAGGGAAAGGGCTGGAATATGGGGGAAAAAATCTAGACAATAAATGAATTGGAGAGTGGGTCTTACCAAACTGGAAGGAAGGCGGCGGCAGAATTTCGTCGTCGGCCGCTGGAACTGAGAGACACCGGACCTGGAGTGTTGTCGGTCTGGGAAGGGACTGGTTTGCTGTTCTTGTGTTGCAGTTAGTGAAGGAGGGAGGGGGGGGGGGGGGAAATGGTTTCTGTTAGGGGTGTGCGCGGGACGGGTAGTTCGGGATTCGGGGAATTCGTGATCGGGTAGTTGGGTTCAAGACGGGAAATTTGAAACCCGAGCCCGTCCCGGGAAAGTCGGGTACCCGACCAATCGGGGAATTCGGGTTTCGGGACGGGATCGGGTTCTGGTTCGGGTTCGGGGAGCCCGTATATTTCTGTATTTTTTTAATCAATTAATTTTGGGTTGGGCTTGGGCTATCTTTATAGTTTGTAATGGACCATTGGACCAAATAAAAAAGCTACTGTGGCCCGTGGGGAACTTTGGACATATTTTTTATTTATAATAATAAAGCCCATATTTATAATAATACAAGATCCTCTTTATTTCTCAATAATAAAGCCCATATTTATAATAATACAAGATCCTCTTTATAATAAACCCCACTAGACAGTCTCCACTCTCCATTCATGCATCTTTTATTTCTCAATAAAACTTTGTTGTACGAGAAAATTTGGCAAGATCCTCTTTGTTGTCTAAGAAAAGTAGAAAACATCCCAAAAATGGAGAATTTATTTTAGTGAGAAAATAAATTGAGGATCCATTCTTGACCTTTTAAGCACTGCGCATCTATCACCATCAGTCCCTACAAAAAGCCCCACAATCTTGCAGAAACAAAATAAAGCAGCAGTAGCATTACAATTAACCCAGCCCATCTTCAAGCCTCAAATTCGCACTCAATTGAAAAGGAAAATCACAAATCTTAAAATTAGGGCTCAAGATAAAAACTTACCTTAGGGCTCAGTCCTCAAGTCTTCAAGAGTCGAGACTCAAATCGTGGCCTGTGGGAGCTGCCGAGCTGGGTTACAGACTATCGAAGCCTCGAAGGAGCTGTTGGCTGCTTGTTGTTGTTCTGCTCTTCAGGCTGGGGTGAAGAGAGAAGAAGGTAAGGCTTCGGTCACAGAACTCAGAAGAGAAATTGGGAATTTGAGATCTCAAAGGCTCAAAGCAGATTTAGTCAATAGTCATTTACTCATTTAGCCTAAATTATATTATATTATATTATATTATATATATATATATATATATATTAATATATCATATGTGTTATATTATATATATATATATTTTTTAAATTTTAATGTTCGGGTAGTTCGGGTACCCGATCGGGAATTCAGGTACCAAAAAACTACCCGATCCCGAACCCAAATTCTTAATCGGAATTCGGGATCCCATCCCGAATTGAAAATATCCCGAACTACCCGTCCCGATCGGGAAATACCCGATCGGGTCGGGTCAGGTCCCAAATTTCCCGCCCCGAATGCCCACCCCTAGTTTCTGTAATGTCTTCGAATTGGGGGAAAGGGTGTTTGTAATGTTTTAATTCAGAAATTTGAGGTGTGAGTGTCGCGTTTTGTTTTAGAAAATGGAAGAGAGAGTGTCGTGTTTTAATTTGTGAAAAGAGAAGGAGAAGCGCGTTTCAAAATTTTAAAATCAGGCCACGCTCATGGGAACGGCCATTCCCATAATTGCGCTGAAATGGGAAGGGCCGTTCCGGGGCTCAGAAAGGAATAAAAGGGGCGAACATGGGAACAACCCTTCTCAGTTTATACCTGAGATGGGAACGGCCGTTCCCGTCTTCGGCGAGAGGCAGAAAGCTACTGTAATGAATCTCCAGGCGTGGAAAATTGGCTAAGGAAATTCCCCGGGCGTGGAACTAGAACAGGAGATGTACAGAAGGTTGTTCAAGTGTATGGAGGGAGGTAAGTGTAATATTTGAAACTAAGGTCCGAAAATCACAAAATAAGTCACAAAATGACCCAAAACAAGTCTAATCAAACCGGAAACTAACAAATCCTCAACCTCACCATTAAAGCTATCAAAAATTGATCTCAACCATAATAATCCGGTATTAAAACGCGTAAGAATCACGAATTCAAGCTCACATTTTCAACACATACCATAGTATACCGGAAGTTAACTCACCCCAAATAAACACAACAATGCACATTTTAATCGCAAATTCATCAACATCTAGCATGCAAAACATATGATTTCACAACATGTGCATAAAAATTTCCCAAATTTTCACATATTTCTCAAAATTTTCACTCTCAAACACTTCACATGCAAATATCACCCCACAAGAGCATACTTCCCAAATAAATTCAAAGATTTTCTATGCAACACAACCATTTCACTCATACATGCTTATCATGAATTTTACACTACAAATTAAACACATATATTCGTCAATCAAACACATATTTCTCAAGAGCACAAATCTCACATGTATCAAATTATCCCCAAACAACATGCATAAACTTCAATGATTCTCAACCATACAAATCACATATGCATTTAAGTCAAGCAAAGATTATCAAATTTAAAGCTATAAAAGACCTCAATTGGCGAGCCACTTTCTTCAAGCACTTCAATCCAATAGAATCAAACCTACATCCAAAGAGCAACCACAAAAGAGTTAATTCCAATCAAAGACAAGGGAGGGAGGAAAGAAAAGAAAAGGGTTAGAAAATCGTAGTTCTAGGTTTATAGTCGCTAGCTCGACTTTGTAAACATGATCAAGGATAAAAAAATCCAAATGTGACGAGTTACATGGAGTGACCTCCTTCTTGATACCTTCGAAACCGGATCTTGATCTCCAAGCATCCAAAGCCATCACATCTCTTTCGTGGATCTTGACCTCCTACTTGCATCATACCGGGTGTAGAGCTTGAAGGTCGTGGGATCGGTGCATTTGTCCTTTCGAAAAACCAAGAATTATTAGCCGTTATCCTTTCTAACAAGTGGATTGCATCGACCTAATACATGCTCATAATAGCACCTTCAAAGCTTGAGAGATCCCTCCATAGAATGATTGGACAAGCTTCCAATCCTTACAACCATGATGGGGGCAACTTCTTTACAATTCTTTGAATCTCTCCCAAGCCTCAGATAGACTTTCCCCCTCATGTTACCAGAATGAGGTGATTTCATTCCGGAGCTTCACCGCCTTCGCATGAGGGAAAAACTTATCCAAAAATGCTTGTGACAATAGAGCCCATGACCCCTTAGTGTCGTATGGAAGGGCACTATACCAAGCCTTCACTCTATTCCTTAAGGAGAAAGGAAATAGCCGAATCCTAATGGCATCCTCCGTGACGTTGTTCAATTTGAACGTGTCACACACTTCGGTGAACTAATTAATGTGTGAGACCGGGTCCTCCGTAGCCAAGCCGGTAAATTGGTTTTGTTGGAGGAGAGAAATGTAGGCCGGCTTGATTTCAAAGTAGTTCGCTGCCACTCTCGGTCTTCCAAGGTTTTGTTGTATACTCTCCATACTTGGCATGGTATAATCCCTAATTTGCCTTTGGGGTGGATTCAGTTGTTGTGGTTGTTGACCATGTCCTTGATTTGCCTCATTGTTACCATTGTTGCCATTTAATTCTGCCATTGGAATCAGGGTTGACAACTCCTCTTGTCTCTTTTCTCTTCTAAGGGCACAAAGTTTCCTCTCGATCTCGGGATAGTGTTTGAGATTATCCCAACTCCGGGCCCTTCGCATAAACACCTAAACAAGAGACAAGCAAAAGTATCAAATACAATAAAAATAAAGGTCTAAGTCACTAGCTACTAACACTCGGTAAAAGTGATTTAAACGCCTCCCCGAAAATGGCGCCAAAAACTTGTTGTGAGTTTTTAAATGCCCAAATGCAAGCATCAATAAATCAATGTAGCAAAAGGGGTCGAATCCATGGGGAGGGGTAAATCAATCAATCACCTAATGTATTCAACAATCTATAGACCAAGTCGAGTGCAAAAGTAAATTAACTAGTTACAAAAATGAAAGTTAACTAAGATTAACAAACTGGAAACAACTAGAAAGCGAATAAAGTAGCAAATAACCAAGTTAACTAAGTGGCAAGGGGAAGTAATGATCATGCAAGGTTCGTGTTCAATTAGTTCTTTGATGGAACAAAGATCGCACAATTCTAATCACAAAAGTATACACAAGCTCCTCTTGAAGTCAAGTGCGTGTACCTAATTACGTCTAACGCCGCTCTCGTGGTCATTAGCTCAATAATTAGATCAATTAATCAAGACTAGTGTAAGAAACTAACTAGCGGCTTGGCCCGGTTAATCAATTGCTTAATTGCTCAAGTCTAAGCTAAATCTCTTTATACTTAGCCCTTAAGTGTTGTGAAATTTCATCCAATTTACATACAATCTCTCAATTAGCATGCAACTAAGTTCATAACTAAGGTGATCAAGCTTAATCATACAAACAATTCAATTTCACAAGCATAAGATCAAATAGTCCCATCTAGGCATTTCATCAAGCACTTACCCTACATAATTCATCACCCCCCCTTTGCCTACGAAATTAGCCACTCATATTAACACTAGAAAGCAAGGAAAGAGTAGAAATCATACTATAAACATGCATATTCATTAATTAAACCAAATATCAAATATCCAAGATATAAATCTAAAAAACGTGAACAAATTCCAAAACTAGAGACATTAGTATCAAACTTAAAGCAATTAAATCTAACTAGGGAAATAATAAAGACAAGGAAATGTTCTAGAAAGGACTTAACAACTACAATCTAATTACAGCTCTAAGGATCAAAGATAAAGCTAGAAGAGACTCCTAAATTAACCCTAAATTAAGCCCTAAAACGAGTCTCCCCTAAAAGAAGTGTTGAAATTCCTCTTAAATAGTCCCAGGAGACTCCCGGAACGGCCTCGCCCAAATGTCCTCCAGCGCCACTGGGAACGGCCATTCCCAGAAAAGGCTTGGGATAGGAACAACCGTTCCCATCCTCGGTCAAGAGATTCTGCACTGACTTCCTGGAACAGCCCTTCCCAAAATACACATGGCCCCAGAAGGGCCGTTCCCAGCTCCAGAAGCTGAAACTTAGGGCATTTTCCATTCTTCACACTTTTTGATCATTCTCGGCATCTAAAGTCTCATTTCTTGCCTCGTTTCACCACGAACCATCTCCGAGCATAATATACTTGAAATAAGAGCAAATATAACAATGTAAGGCCTAAAATCCATCAAATCATGACATGAAACTTGCTCAAATAAAGGTGTAAATTAATCCTAACACCAAGGCGTCACTTAGTGTGCTCTCGAGTGAAATGAAAGGGATATGGACGCTTTTGTCTCAAGTCTTTTTAGACAAGTAATTCCCTCACTCATTGACGATGAAGTACCACAACAAAATTATATCTTTCCATCAATATGAAGGGGAGAGCTTGTATGAAGCTTAGGAGCGATATAAGGAGTTGCAAAGGCGATGCCCTTATCACGGTTGCCCCGATTAGAAAATCGTCCAGACCTTCTATGGTGGCATATTATATAATTTGAAGGTACTGATTGACGTAGCAGTGGGTGGAGCTTTAATGGGGTTGTACGAGCAAGATGCCATCCAGTTACACAATAAAATGGAGGCGAATGACTCATGGCCATTAGAAAGGTGTGCTACACTGAGTCCAAAACCCACAAACTCAACGCTCGGTGTAATGCACGTGGATGAATACATGGCGATGAATGCCAAATTTGAAGTATTATCAAAGAAGTTTGATCAATTCACTATTAGTTCCATGTCAAGTCAACCTCCTCCAATGCAGCCAATGTCGTGTGATTTTTGTAGAGGTCCGCATACTTATCATGTTTGCTTATATTCTTCCAACCAATATGGATCTTCTAATCTAAGTGGACCCGAACATGTAAATGTGGTGAACCAACAAAAAGGCCCTCAATAATCTGTATTCAAATACATACAATCCCGAATGGAGGAACCACCCTCACTTCACTTGGTCGAACAACAACGACTAAGTGGTTCCTCCTAGACCAACTTTCCAACTAAGGAATTCGGGCCAATTAAAACCATCAAAATCCACCATCTTACCCTCCTCAAAATCATTTCACTCTTCCACCATTCGCTATGCAAAACCAATTTGTTCAACCATCATTGCCTTCTTATAATCAATTCCAAGCTCCATCACCTCCTCAACAAATACAATCGCCAGCACAACTCAAGAAAAAACAAGGATGGGAGGTGACATTTTGAGAAGTTGATTTCGGTCATAACATACAAATTTAAAAGATCTAGGCTCAAATGGAACAAATGTTGAGCCAGAACAAGAGCTTAGAGATGCAAATTGGTAAAATTGCAAGTTCATCAAACTCGAGGCCACAAGGGCAATTGCCAAGCAAAACCGATATCAATCCGATCGAGCATTACAAGGCCATTACATTGAGGAGTGGCACGGTGTATGATGGTCCCTCGTTGATTGTACAATCCGAGGACGAGACAAAGATGGAGGAACAGACAGTCGAGATTAAAGAGGAGAAGAATGAAGAAGTTGGGAAAAAGAGCAATGAGAAGACAAAGAGTGGTGAGGATGAGAAGATAAATGATGAAGATGAGCCAAAAGAAGAAGCGGTTGAGAAAAGTCGAGATAATGTGCTCTCTTCTCAACCAAAGGTGTATATTCCCCCGAAGGCGTATGTTTCACCAATTCCAATCCCACAAAGGCTCCAAAAACACATTTTGGAAAAGCAATTTGAAAATTTCCTCAATATGTTCAAGCAACTTCACATTAATATTTCATTCGCCGAGGCATTAGCTCAAATGCCGATATACTTGAAGTTCATTAAGGAGTTGGTGTCGAACAAGAGGAAGCTTGAAGATTTCAGCACCATTGCACTCACGTAGGAGTGTAGTGCCATTATTCAAAGGAAGCTTCCTCACAAGCTCAAGGATCCCGGAAGTTTATCTAGTCCCTTATCTATTTGATCTTTAAAAGTTAAGAATGCTTTATGTGATTTAGGAGCTAGTGTGAGTCTAATCCCTTTTTTTACTTATAGGAAATTGGGGTTAAAGGAGCTTAAACTGACGAATATGATGCTCCAATTAGCTGATAGGTCGGAGAAGTATCCAATAGGGGTTCTCAAAGATGTCTTGGTCAAAGTAGGCAAATTCTACATTCCAATTAACTTTGTGGTTCTTGACGTCGAGGACGATAAGAACATGCCATTGATCCTAGAAACGACCAGAGCAAATATAGATGTCCAAACTGGTCTTCTCACGTTCAAAATTGGGGATGATAGAGTGAAGTTTAGGATTTTTCGAGCCATGATAGGCATGTATGAGTGACATAGTTGTGTTGCAAAGGAAGTCTTTAAATTTATTTAGGAAGTATGCTCGTGTGGGGTGAGTTTTGCTTGTGGAGTAGTTGAGTGTGAAAATTTGGAGATTATTATACATGTGTAAAATCATATGTTTAGCATGCTAGATGTTGATGAGTTTGTGTTTAACATGTGCATTGTTGTGTTTATTTAGGGCTAGACAATTTCCGGTATACTATGGCATGTGTTGAATATGCGAGCTTAAATTCGTGATTCTTGCGTGTTTAATACTGGGTTAATGTGGTTGAGGTCAAGTTTTGATATGTTTAATGGAGAGGTTGAGAAATTGTTCATTTCCGGTATGATTAGGATTGTTTTGGTTATATTTTTGCTTGCTTGTGAGAATTCCGAATTTCCAACTTTGAAAATTACATTTTCCTCTTTTTACACCCATGGATATTTCTCAATACACAAATCCACGGGTATTGATTTCCATTCCAAACATTGAATAACATTCTGATCTAAATCCACGGGGGTGGATTTTTACTTTAGAAAATTCCACTCCTGTGGATTCTTTTACAGAAACTCACTGACCTGCAGAACGACTGTTCTCGTTCTGTTCACAAATCTGAAAATGGTCGTTCTCAGCATTGCTCCAGAAAATAAAGTTTCTAAGATTCCAAACGGTCGTTCGCGTCTCAGTTCTTAACTGCGAAAGATCGTTCGCATATGCGGGGCTAGTTTTAAAAACCGAATCACGCTTTTAACTTCCTATTTCACCAAACTGAAAACGCGACTAACACCCCTCTCAATTCAGAAATTAAAAACATAAACCCTTTCCCCAATTTTCAAAAACAGAAACCCCTCCCCCTTATAGAACATAATCCCCCCTTCGAAATTGAACTGATAACCATCGCAACTGTCCCCTTCTCGTCGACGCTAAACTCTGGCAATCCGTTTCAATTCTGGCGACCGACAGTAGCCCTCCGGCGCCGATTCCTTCCGGTTAGGTAAGCCTTAGTCCCATTTCACCTCTTATTCCATTTTTTCCCCTCAAATTCCGGTCCTTGCCCTAAACCTTATTAGTGGCGAATTTTACTCAATTTTGTGAGAAATGGAGTTGCATTAGTGCTTTAATTTCTGAATGATTGATCTTTGAACATTTGTTGGTAGTCTCTCGCTCCAATATGTCCAAAAACAGCCTTTGTTGAACCTACACACAAGGTGTTTGTTAATTTGTCTCAACCAAATTTCAGTTCTTTTCATTCCAATTCTCTGCACAAATGGTGCGTAAGCGTTCTTGAAAGAGTCCCAACCAAGCCTCAACATCCAACCTCCACCAGAAGTTGAAGAAAAAGAAGACCGACCCCTAAGCCGTAATCTTTCCGGACGTAAACTTGTTTCCACCAATTGCTTGGATGAGCCTATTCTTCGGGAGCTCAGGCTATTTCGCCATGTCTAGGAGTTGTTTCATAATATCGGGTGGTTGAACTTCACGCTGACCATGTGCACACCTATTCCGAACTCACATGAGAGTTCGCCAAAACTTTACAATGGGATAAGCATTCAGGACAGGCCACTTTTATGATTTAGGGAGTGGAGTACACGCTCAACACTGATTTTCTTCGTCAAGCCTTTGGTTTCCTCGATACTTTAGGCCGTGAGTTGCTCGTTCAATGGGCAAATGTTGATCATCAAGATTAAATTTGGAGATCTTTCGATGTGATTGACACCGGTGCCCCTTATAATCCGAGCTCCACTAAGAGTACTTGCAATAATGATCCATTGTGGCGCATTGTCCACAAGCTCCTCACCGCAACCATCTTTGGCCGTGCTAAGAGCACCGATAATGTCACCACTTGGAAGCTATATGTTCTTTATTGCATAAGGGAGCAGAATACGTTGAATGGTATTTATTTGTTGATAGATCGGATGCTTTATGCTGCTCGCCGAGAGAATGCGAGCCTTGTTACGGGAGGTTTTGTGACAACTATTGCACTTCGTTTGGGTATTGAGCTGACTGAGCACGAGGATCCCTTGGGTGATGCTATCACGGTGAATGTGCGTGTGTTACTAAACATGGATTTGATTCGACTTTGGGGAGCGTAATTGAACCATTATGTCGTGTATTGGCTGAAGGCGGACCGAGGCTGACTTAATAAACTTTATGCAGCGGGCATTATTGATTATAGGCGCGTGGAGGAGGTAGAGGTGCTCCCATTTGAGGCACCACAACAAGTTGATGAGGATGAGCCTCCCGTTGATGAAAATGTGACGCATGATACCGTACCAGAGCCTCAGGCAGATACTCGCGGCCATGCTTGCAAGGACTTGCAAGTGACACAAGGACACGGGCACTTCTAAAAATATCATTTTGCCGTATCGTGTCGTGTCGGACACTCGAGTCAGATACCGTATCCAACATTTCTCATGTTGGAAATTCAAGAAAAAATTCGCATCGCCGTATCCGTGTCGTGTCTTGTCCGTATCGCCGTATTCATATCTTTGCATCATATATCAACCTATTTTCAAAAATCGTGTAGGTTATAGTACTCCGACAGGAATCATACGAACCACAATTATTCCTATATTTTGTTGATTCTACCTCAACAATTTTTAATTCACAGCACAACAATCTATGGCAGTATTCTAGTTTTATCTCATATACATTTTCCACTATTTTATTATTTTAAATACTCCAAAAAGATATAATTTCATTTCCTGGTTTATTGAAGAAAGCAATGAGTAGGTGATCACATAAAAGCATAATTTTCCGAACGTCAATGAATTCATAAGGACACTTTATGGTAAATGGCCGTTAAGAAATGTCATTAGAATTGCCACCATAATTAACCTATTAATGCTACATTAACTAAAATTTATTTGACCCTAAATATTTTAATGACACTTAGATGTTTTAAAACAACCACATTTACAATTGGAACTTATAACCACACTTTACATACTCTATTACATAGAATATTAGTACACACTAAATAAATATGCATTTTCAACAAAAAAATAAAAAAAACCTATATAAATATGCATACAATATACAATCCACATGATATACGATGTACACTTTAATGCTTCTACATAGATTTATCATATTTTACTAAGATATTATGACAACCTTCAAAATTTTAGTCATATATAACTCACTTTAATTATAATATGTGAAGTCCTCTAGGTTATATACTAATTAGTGAGAAATTATAAATCCCATAAATAATAGAATACGCACTCAATTAATAAAACGAATTTACATTTCAAACTAACAAATTATTTAGCACATTACGTCTACACCACATCTATCACATAACTATTTTCGGGAAAACGGAGATGTGAGTGCTGCTAAATATTTCCAAACCAAAGTTTGGAGACCTCGCATACCGCTGCCACAAATAGTTAAATGGATTCGACCACCAGCAGATTGGTTAAAACTTAACTCCGACGGATCCTCTAAAGGAAATCCGGGACCATCTGGCATTGGAGGACTTATCAGAAAAAACAATGGTACAGTTCTTGCAGCTTATAGCCATGGAATTGGAGAGGGAACCAATATTAGAGCTGAACTGATGGCCATCATAGAAGGAGTGCGAGAAGCAGCATTATTGGGATGCAAAGCTTTATGGATAGAAGTAGATACCAAGGTGGCCGTGGCTATTCTTCGACGCGGAAAAGCAGGAAATTTAGAAATCCAACACTTATTGCTGCAGTTTAGAGCTTGGGACAGAAGTAAGAACATCAAGATTTCACACATATTTCGAGAGGGCAATGGAGTGGCGGATTTCCTTGCAAATAGAGGCGCCATCTCCCAACAAAGTTGGAAATACCGCGCCGAATCACTCCCAGGAGAGATTAAAGGTATGATTAGGATGGACAAATGGGAGCTCCCATGAATCCAAATTTAAATGGAAAATTTTAAATGGTATAGGGCTACAGTAATTTTAAAATGTTGAGTAATCAACAGTCTGGTTTCTTCAGATTCATGTTGCTTTATAATCTTGATTTTTCTTGTGATAATGCACCTGATCTTTGCCGTAGGCTTAAGAAACTGGGTAAATATTCAGCAATCTGGCGTCTGTACAAGATCAACACTCAACATTTCATGGTTAACAATAAAGTTGAGACATACGGGAAGATCATTCATAGAGAGACTTCCAGGAGATATGATTACAAAGCCCTTTTTGAGTATTTAGATATTGAGCCAAGTAATGATTATTTGCCTCAAATCATGTATTGCTGGCTCATGGCTAGTCCGAATCGAGTTTTAAGTTGCACGATGAGACTAGTCCGAACTGGGAATAAGCCACTGTTCCGGGTTAGTCTGAACCTCTCCCTTGATCTGGTGGTTGACTCAGTTGTCGTAGCTCATGTGATGGCTGCTAGCTCGGTTGCCGTAGCCTTGAGTTTCGGTGGGTTCTCGAATGGGACTCATAGGGGCTTGTCGTGTAGGTTTTATGTTAAGAAGCTCAAGCCCTCTGTCTTTCGTGGGCATTTTTGTTGGTTCTTTCTGTTGGATGATTGGATTTGTGCTTGTTCTTGGTTCTTTAGCCTTGAAGATTTATATATGAGAGGGGGTCCTCTGACTTAACCCTACGGTTCCTCGGACCGATTCCTTTAAAAAAAAAAAAAAAAAAAAAAAAAAAAACATCTATCACATAACTAATCAGTATATAAACATAAAATTAGTTATTAGATAGGATGCATGCATGTGGTATAAAATTATAATTTATAACAATTTGGACATATTAGTTGACTCATGTCATGCATTCGGTTATTTTGAAAATAAAATAATAATTTTAATAACTTAAATACTTTTCAAATTTATTACAAATAACATTAGCCAATGGAGTGTATAAGGAGTAAGGACTCATTATTATTACGATTAAAAGGCCCATAACGTACAACACATGCGTTTTGTTTAAAATAGATAGTGCACATTTGCATGTAATTTCTACATGCATTTCCTCCAAGATAATTAATGGACAATTTAAAGATGAACATTTTCCCCATTTTAAACCTATATTAATTTCATAAAATACTTTGAAACTTTATAATAATTTTCAAATTTAATAACTTAAATACTTTTCAAATTTATTACAAATAACATTAGCCAATGGAGTGTATAAGGAGTAAGGACTCATTATTATTACGATTAAAAGGCCCATAACGTACAACGCATGCGTTTTGTTTAAAATAGATAGTGCACATTTGCATGTAATTTCTACATGCATTTCCTCCAAGATAATTAATGGACAATTTAAAGATGAACATTTTCCCCATTTTAAACCTATATTAATTTCATAAAATACTTTGAAACTTTACGATACAAAACATCATATAATTTTAAGTATAAAATACTTTGAAACCTTACGATGCAAAACTTTTTCCCCGTTTTCCTACCGACTCTTTCCCGTCGGAATTCCCTCGAAAATCACTGTTTCCGACGGAATTCCGACGGGACCTCCCGTCGGATTTCGCAGAATTTCTTGTAGGTACACTATGCTTGTCTGATCGTGGCATATTAAACAATGGGATAATTCTAAGTCATATAAATGAACAATTAAAAGTTGATATGTTCTTTGCAAAAGTGACCGTTACATAATGTATGGTAAACCCACGCATAACCACAAATTAATTACTAATAAAGCAAATTTATTCATTTACTTTTACTTGTCGGTTACACTTTAAATTAGCTATGTTTCGAAAGAAAATTTGTAAACTAGAATGTAATTTATATATCATATTCCAAATAATGTTAGTAAACACAAATTAATGTATCTCTCTTTTCATGGATGAATCCAAAATTTATGTCATCTCAAATGATATCATGTTACTGACTGAAGGCGGCGTACAATCTGCTATCCTTGATGTTCTACTTCTACCATTTCTTCTTACTATCAGGTATTAATACATGTCATATCACTGACGAAGCTGACTTAGCATAATTTATACAAAACATAACTTCTCAAAACTTTGTAAAGCAATTATTATGCGTTGTAAATTGAATTATCTCCACACATGTTTAATTAGAGCCATCAAAAATGAAACTTGAACGCTCTATAGAAGAAGTTAGACGTAATTGATTAATTTTTGAAGTAAAAGAATTATGTGCTTCAAATTCTTTTCAATTTCACAAATCTCGCTTAGACCGTGAGATCTCACTATCTGATTAAAACTGTGACCTATTTGCTCCCAAAACCTTATGTGTAATTCGAAAAGAGAAAAAAAAAATCCTGTTAAAAAAATATTAATTTAAAAGATCCTGTGTTATAAAACTTAAGCCTACTGCCCCTTTTCATTATTCAATCAACTGAATGGTGATTAAAATGTCCCTCGTTTCAAAAGAACTCAACCAAAATCAATGAGTTATACACACCAAAGACCCTGTATCATGTGTAAAGAGCAAAAAAGACCCTGGCAAAAAACCAAATTATTTATTTACTTAGGGTGCGGCTTTTGGATAGTTTTTTAATTTATTGTTTTATTTTTTGGTGAAAGGTAGGATTTTTATTAATACATATTAATAATTATATTTTGTTGAATTTTCTTTAAGAGCATAAATTATGTAAATATTGATCAGGTTAAAAATTGTTATGGATTCTTTCTTAGAGCATAATAAGTTTTATTAAGTAAATAATAATAATAAAAGCGTATATAATATTTTATTGGATTTGATAATTGTATTTATATTAGAATAATAATAATTTATCATATGTATTTTAAAAATAATGGATATAACATTTGGGAATTTATAAATTTTTTTATTCATTAATATAATATTTAATAAAGTAAAAAGTTGATATATGACATATTTTAATATGTGTGTTAAAAAAATTATATTAATTAGTAATTCATATAACATACTTTAATAAAATACATATCATTTTTTAATATAATAATATAATTAAAACTCATTATAATAATAATCAAATAAATAAATAATTATTTAAAATTAGAAGATTTGATGTGGCAAGAATTTTTTTTAAATTATGTTTGCAAGATTTTTTATACACATTTTAACAGATACAGGGTTTTTTGTACATATTTCAAACAACAGGCTTAGTTTCCCTTGAAGAAAGGTATAAATATCATTACACATGCCAAAAAGGTGTCATAAGACTAAAAGAATCGCAGTCAACGCGCGTGAGACTCAAACATAGACCGCAGGGTTTTCCATGTAAATTATGGAGAATTTTTTTTGACAGTATTTTTATTGCTCTTTTCGAATTACAAAGGGTTTTGGATGCAAATATCTCTTAAAACTGTGCACCTCAAAATATATTTAATATTGATTGTAAACTTCAAAACTAATATCCAACTCGATCTTTCTTCATGGTCCAAACAAAGAATGGGGAAACAAATCCATTTCTTCCTCATTCTTTGTTTGATTACAAAAATGACCCCCACGGGAGCCGAGCTCATTAACATAACCAAGCTCGATAGTGCCGTAGCATATGGAGCAGGTGCGTACCAATTTTATTTCAATTTCAAATCATCTACATAATCAAATATACATAAAAGACATCAATTTGATTTCAGTATGTTTGGATGGGACCCCTCCAGCATATTACTATGCTATGGGATCGGAAGACGGTTACGATAAGTGGTTGGTCAATCTTGAGGTACTATATATATATATATATATATATATATATATATATATATATACTGAATTGAAGTTGATTTAAAGGCTTTAATTAAGAAAAAAAATTACAATTTTGGGATTCCGATGCCCCCAATTCAATTTTTCGGTGAAACACAACATTTGCGTTGCACATGCTATTTTTTTTTTTTAAAAAACACACACACCCCAAATGATTAGAGGAATTCGAACCCAAATCATTACCTTCGAGAAAGAACTCTCAAACCACTTGGTCAACCCCAATTGCATATGTTGCTTGAAAATACTTATTTGACATATTTAAGTAAATGTGTGTTAGTCAACATGCCATATGGTACTACACGGTGTATGTAGTATACATGTGTCCAAATAATTTGAAATGACTATTATTGAAATTATATTGTGTGTATTTTATGCTCTCTTAAAAATCAAAATTAATGACAATTAGTCCCTCAAAAATAGTAATGACAATCTTTATAATGTATATTAATTGGATGGTTTATTTTCAAAATACATAAATATAATTTAAGATGTAAGGATTGTGAAATGTCTAATATTATCCCATTTCCAATGGCATCGAGTGATATCCATTTAAGCACGTTCATGCTAAATAAGCATTTTCACGCCGCGTGTGCCACACATGTCATTTTCATCGGAAAATCGAACTGGGGTCATCAGAGTCCCAAAATTGTAATTTTTTGTTAATTAAAGTCTTAAATTTCTGCTGTTACAATTACTATCCCAAAATGTCAATTGGGGTATAATTACTGTCCCAATTTTACAAATTTTTCTTGATTTAAATTTTAAATGATAATGAGTATGTGGCTCATTGCAGGGTGGCGGTTGGTGCACCTCAAATATTTCTTGTAAAATCTATATCCAAGGTGGCAGGGGAAGCAGCAAACCCAAAAATGACTCTATCCTGTTCGATGGAATATTTAGTGGGAATAAAACAACTAATCCAGGTGATCATCATTCCGACGTTTCAAACTATATATATGTATATGTAAAGTGTACACTGTTAAGTATTAACTAATTATACCTTGGATTTCCAGATTTCTATAACTGGAATAGAGTCTACGTTGTATACTGCGATGGCTCATCCTATTTGGGTAATGTTGAAGAAGTTGATCGTGTGAGTTTTCTAAATTTATGAGGTCATATATATATATATATATATATGATATATGAAGTAATTACATTCAACTACCCTGAGGTTTGGCCTAATTACAACTCAATCCCTATTCTTTGCGTATTTACCATGGAGTCTCTAAACTTTACATTCCGTTTGGGGTCCCTGACGTCCGTTAAGATTCCGTTAAGTTGATCAGTTCTCATTCCGAAATTGCAAAAAGAACAGGGATCGTTTTGTTATTAAAAAGAAACTGTAGGGATGTATTTGTAATAAATTTAGAGGCAATTTTGAAAGAACAACTAACCAACTTAATGAACCCTGACAAACATCAGGAACCTCAAACGGAATGTAAAATTTAGGGACTATATGGTAAATATACAAAGAATAAGGATTGAGTTGTAATTAGGCCAAAGTTTAGGGTAATTGGATGTAAATCACCCTATATGTGTGTGTGAGCACGCGGGGGGGGGGGGGGGGGGGGGGGGGCGTGCACATACTTATTAATTTGATTTTACATTCTTATGTGTAGTACGAGAATTTCAACTTCACACGTAGGGGTGCACGGGTCTTTGATGCCATAATGAACGATCTACTTGATAAGGGAATGAAGAATGCCTCTATGGTGCGTATGATTAAAATTGCTCAACACATTGAAGAACTCTTCAGTGAGTTCAATTCAACTTTTCTTTTTTCTTGTTCAACCTTGGTATATATACGAATTGTGTTTCTAATTAAGGCAATTTCGGCTTTATTTTTCTCTATTGTTATAATGGCTCTAGATTATTTTTATTTCTTTTTCATCCGTAAGAATTATTATATTCCTTTCGCGGACCATGGCGTGGTCACATAATGATGCGCTGATAAGTAATATATCATTGTTGTAGCATTATGTTATGTCGTATGGAAAGAAAATTTTACGTCTTCCCAACTACGTAATTTGTATAGACTCAATTAATGAATTAAACCAATTAATAGGCTATACTCTCTGGAGTATCAGCCGGAGGATTGGGAGCCCTTTTGCGATGCGATGGGTTTCGAACACTTGTTCCTACAGCGGTGAGAGTCAAGTGCATTTCTGACGCCGGTTTTTTCCTTCATGGGTAAGATTTCAAATACAACCTAATTCCATTTCCCACTAAAAACATGTAAAAACTTTTGTATCTTTTTGTGTGGCTAAACTTGTAACAGCAAAAATCTCTTTGGGGCCGATTTTAGAGAGAGGATTTTCTTTGGGGGCATTGTGGACTATCATGTACGTATGTTCTCTTTATACATTCATTCTGACTTGGTATTTGTCAAAAACCTAAAAAACCACTTATATATATGTAGTATTTGTCAAAAACCTAAAAAACCTAAAATTAGATTCTTAAAATAATAATAATACATAACAATAACAACAACCACGTTTCTCAATCACATTTAGTATCTAAACATATTTATATTCTTTAATTCTTTCTTTATACTCAATTATAGGGATTAAACAAGTCTCTGCCTCCATCATGTATATCGAAATTTAAACCAGAGTTGGTAAGTAAGAAAATCCATTCGGCCTTGTACTATTAGTTTACCTTGAAATTATGACGAAACTAACAATGTTTTATACATGCAAATATCAGTGTCTTTTTCCTGAAAATTTTATTAAGGATATTAAGACACCACTCTTTCTACTCCAGTCAGCATTCGATAGTTTTCAGGTAACTTAATTAATTAAAAATGTGGGGTTAAAAACAAGAAAAGGATAATAAGGGTACTCTCTCATCAATTACGTGGACTGAATTAATTCGTTGCAGTTGCAAAAACTTTTCTTTGCAAATGGAACTACTTGGCAAGCATGCACAACCAATTTGGCTTGTACAAATGAAGATTTCCGAAAAATTCAGGGTATTGACTTTTGTTCGCAGCTTTAATTAAAAGCATGGATAAATATTTTGAATATATTGTACTATCGCGATTTTGGATTTTCCGCCTTAAATTATAAAAAGTCGACGTTTGCAACCTTAACTATTATTTTTTTTAGAAAATTGCAACCTGATTCCACTCATCGTGTGACATGTGGAAGAAATTTCGTGTACGTGTCACACATGCATTGAAATCAGGTTGCAATTTGTTAAAAAACAATAGTTAATGATACAAACATTGATTTTTTATAGTTTAGGATAGAAACTCCAAAAATCGTGATATTACAGGATATTCAAAATATATATCCCTTAAAAGCACGTACGGCAACTCTTATGAAAGCATTTGTTTGAGTCAATTTCAGGTTTTGGGAAAATGTTCCTTGAGGAATTGGAAAAAATACGTAATTGCTCATCATTAGGAATATTCGTAAACTCTTGTTATCTCCATAATCAACTGGAAATTGGACCAAAAGGGTGGGATGCGTCACCTATGTTGGAAAATTATGTAAGGTTCTTTTACATTTTCAAGCTCATTTGTTCAGAACTTTTCCTGGTGAATGATTTATTTTGTTCAAATCAATGCTCGCATATTTACAATACATGATTTACTTGTGCGTCGTTGACGCTAACTGCTATCTATTTATTTAATATATATTATTTGAGATTTTTCAGACTATCGCGAAAGCAATTGGCGATTGGTATTTCGATCGTCACTTTGTCCAAGTGATCGATAATCAAACTATTCCACATCTATGCTGCTAGGTATCGGGAATTGCATTTGAAATCAAGTTTGATCCAATTGAAAGGTCATAGAATCTCATTGCAACTTCCATCTTGTTATTGTTTTTCAGGGAGTCAGTCTCTTGTTGGAACTCATATCGATTGTCTTGGGACGTTTATTTGTTAACTCTGAGAAGAAAATTTGAGTTAACTATAAAAATGTAGTGTGTTTCAAGTTTTACAAAGGTTGGCCAGGCACTCATGTATGTGTTAACAAAGTTTATTTGTATTATATATACTTATGGTATAAAGTAATTATGAAATACAAAAGATACACAGATACATTCAATTAAGAAAGCTATAACAATATCATGAACAACATAACTACAATTAAATTATTATTATCAATTGAGAATATTAAGGCACGACGAAATTAAACATATGCCAAAATATGTTAGATGATTCAATCATACGTGAAGTATACTTCAATCAATTTGATTATAATTAACAAACATATCTTGTAAAAGGGCATGAAATAACAAATAAATACACATATATCCGAGCGAATTGTCTAACAACTAATCATTCACACATAGTAAAAATTTATAGTAATAATTATTCTAATATTATCTATACTTCATATTCCTATATCCTATTTGACTTTTGCATTATTTCATATCCAATTTTAATTTTCGGCCAATGTGTTTGATAATTAATATAATTCATCACGTGTTAGATAAAGAAGTTTAATTTACTTTAGGCATGTGATGCCTCGTAATTTCAATAATTGAGTATTATTAAAATGAGATTGATGTGTATATATATCGAAAAATAATAATAAATCTTAAGCTACCAAAAAATATAATTTGTACATAGTAGTAGATAGGGTGTATTCTATGAAGATTGATCGGAAATAATATAATTTATGAAATTGGAGAATTAGTCAAAAGTACTGAATAGGGGGATTTTCAAAATTCGAGTACAACTAACTAATTTAAATTAAACAAATAAGGATTGTTGGCTCTCAATCCTTTGGCCAACAGAAGTAGCGAGCCAAATGACCAGATAAGCACAGCAGCTCATACTCGTGTACATGTAGTGGGTCAAGACGAGCTCATACCAAAGAGGAAGATGAGTCCGGTGAGTCCTGTTCGAGTTTGCATAAGGTTTGTGGAGACTCAAGTCGTGCATGGTAGGAATTAGACGAAAAATGATTCTATCGGATAGGGGCAGATATTATAGCACCTTCAATTGATATGGATAAGTCAGAAGAAGATCAAAGAGGCGGAACTGAGTAAGAAGACTGAGGGGGATTGGGACTCCTAATCTATAAATACAAGTCTTAGGTCATTAGGCCAGATTTACATAAAATTATACAAAAAAAGAGACTAATGAGGGGAAGGCTAGAGAGACTTCCTACTAAAATTCAACATTGACACTGTATGTGGAAACGATTATTTCCAGAAATTTTGTCTTACAATCTTCTTGAGATTAGCTAATATGGCAACAAAAGAACATACCAACTTCTCGACCAACTCGATCAAGTTCTGCCCGAGGAGGACTAGGGAGAGCCTAGGGTAAAGATGAATTTTGTAACACCAAAATTTATAAGGCTATGGGAAGACAATAGAGATCGAGTTTGGCCAGAGGAGATATTACCAGCGGGGATGACCATGGAGCAACTGGACAATCTGGTGGAGGTAATATTGGGGTAAAGTTTTAATATAAAACCTTAGGGATATTTACATTTGACTATGATATGGACGGAGATCCACGATATCAAGAGAGAAGATTAGGGATTAGATAGGATTAATATGATATCAATATTTACGATATGCATTAGTTAGTTTATTTTAGTCGTGGATAGCTTTATTATTATGTTGTTTATTTCTTTTAGGAGTCTCTAGTTGGTATAAGTCTTCTATTATATATTGTTGTCTTGGATTAATTTTGGATATCAATAAAAATAATATTAATTTCTCTCTACAACTTTTCTCTCTACAATCTTTTCTCTCTTAAGTTTCACAGGCCGGTCGGTCTTACCGGATTATCTCTCTCTCTCATCCCCTTTTCTTATGAGTTCGAGACTACTCTAAAGTCTCTTGCAATACGTTCGAATCACTGTTCGTATCACTGGTACTTTCATTGTTTTTAACATTGTCTGAATCTATTAGTGAAGAACGTTTAAGAGAGTTCCAGCAACAAATAGATGTGCAGATGATCTCTCACAATGCTGCTATGCAACGGTCTATGCAACAGTTAACTCAGACAGTTCAAAAATTGCAACACGATTTGATGGTTTTTCTAGCTCGCGGCCCTATGACGAATATGCGGCTTGAGATACCAAAGTGTGATGGCGTCGATCCATTTGACTGGCTTTTTCAGGCACATGAATACTTCGTGTTTTACGGTGTCCCGGAGGAATCGCGATTGCCTGCAGTGGGTCTGATGCTTGAGGGTCCCACCCTTGATTGGTTTCGATAGCGTCAACGCAACAATTTATTGGATTCGTGGTAGGATTTTATCCTCAATCCTTCGTTCGTTGCTTCTAATTGTGGCGCAACTCTTTTCCACCGCTGTCTTGCTTGTCCTTGCAAAAGTAGTAAGGCAAGGTGAGCCCTATCTTGTGAGTCGCATGGCCATACCTCGAATATACTTTCAATCTCGGAGAGCCACTCTTCCGCCCTGATATCATTGCCTTCTCTAAATTGGGGAGGGTTGAATGCCCTAAAATCCTTATGTAACATAGCCATCAGGTTCACAGGTGGCAATTCGATTGATGGTTGCTCTCCATTATGTGGATGACGATGTGATGGTTGACCGAAAATCCTATCAAGGTGGTGGCATCCTAAAAATCCCACAACTTATATAGATATATGCATGTCGGTTAGTACGTGAGGATGACACATAATTAAAGCAAGTAAGAGCAATTAGATAAATGCAATGCATCACCAAAATATAAAATTAACAAAATGACAAAATTCAAACGTATAACATATTGAATCATGATGCAAATGCAAGAACATAACCACATTGTCCTATGTCGTTCGACTTAGACCGACACAACACGACTCTGAGCCCCGGTTTTGCAACCCAGAGCTCTGATACCACTTAAGATGTAGCACCCCAAGCGGTGGGGCACCACACCCCCGCACTATGACCCGACACGTGGTACAAAATTGAAGGTCCGCACACGCACCAAGTCACAGTGAACGGGTGACAAACGAAAATCCAACCTAAGCTAGGCGGTACCTAAACCCTGAACAAGTAAAATATGTAAAAACCCGAATGCGGAAGTGAATCAAAATATGAACTAACAAAACTTTAAACAACAACATAAATAAACGGGTTCAACTAATTCCACGAACCTGTCCCGAAAATTCATATAATCAAATCATAAACATCATAAACATCATCTTGTACAGAACATACAATATACATAATTTTCGTACATAATTCGGAACAAAGTACTTAACAAAAATCAAAGGGACTGACACAGACTCGACAGACCCGACTCAAAGCCGCCTAGCTCGAACTCCAACAACTTGCACCTGCAAACTAAAAACATAGGTGGGGCGAGGGTCAGTCCACTGACTGAGTGAGGGGGCTGAACTCACACACACTATACATAATAAGGAGCAGAGCACGTATCAAAAGAAAGATTATGAACCGGGAGTAGGGTTTTGCATACCAAAACCATTTCCAAATCATACTTGCAAATTTTACAAAACAAACTTATACATATCTTATCAAATCAAACTTATACGTATCTTATCTTATCTTATCTTATCTTATCATAACTTAACAAACTGAGCATATTCATACTTTATTAAAAGAGAAAGGTCCTATCCCGTTTCATAATCAACATAACATATCATAATCATATACCCGACGAGTACGGGTCTCCCACCTTACTTCCATATCGAATCATACAAATCATAACAGAAAACAAACAAATATCAAAAAATAATCCAACCCCAACACCATGTAGTTCGGGGAGCAAACCCTCACTACTCATACAGATACAAACACACACGGGGTAGCGAACCCACACTGTGCCTTCCCCGGTTATCCACCGAGGGCTCAAGATACCACGCCTTCCCAACCTCCCTAGGTCGCACGTGAGTATCTCAAATGAGAACGTGCACAGGGGTCATAACCGGCGACCCCATGGTCGTCCCGCGTCTCCCTTACCCACGTCTCGGGGCCCAACATATCAAAACGAAGCATATCAGATCAGATCATAACTCGCTACAGACCAAACTTATCATATCGTATCAAAATCATACTTACGTACCTTATCGGAGCATACCATACCTTGCAACTTAGCATATGCTATAAACGTACCTCTCCGTGTCATCCTAATCCGCAGCTGGTATGAAGACACACGGTTTGGAGCATAGCCTTGTTGCAAAACATTTCAAGCTTACATATGCTCGTACATATACAATTCAAAAACCTTTAATCGTATGACAAATTCATAAACATATCATATAAACACATATCTATTATATAAATATAATAGAATAATCGCATGCAGGCTTGAAAACGAGCACAGAGGGTTGTAGGTCGCGGTAACTAAAACAAAAATCCTAAAACCTCACTTTACACCGACGAGGCCAAGAATGAGACAAATGATTCACCCCGGAATCAACTCGGATCACGAAACACCACCCCGGGTGCCCCTGGACAAACTGAAGACAATATGCAAAAACTTAGACTCGAGGACAAACCATATAGACGCACGGCATATGCTTAGTCACATAAGAGATGCAAGTACTTAGTCAAACTCATACACATATCAAATTCATACAAGACGTTCAAAAACACACATATCATAGCTTAACAAATTCATAATATACATTAAAGCACGTTCATGTGCACAGTTAATGCATAAAGAAGCATCTAAAACATAATAAGGCGCATAAGCGATTCGTACAAGTAACTCACATTACTTAAGAAACACAAAATGCATAAAAAGAGCAAATTCATATACATAAACATGCTAAAACAAGTTAGGAATAAGTTCGGAGGTGGAAAGATACGAGAAAAACGGAATAAGAACACAAAAAGGGGTTCCGAGTGAAAATGGACTAAAGCTGACAGTTTTCCAAGATGCACAAGCTGTAGAAAAATGATCATAACTTGAGTTTTAGAAATGGGAATTAAGTTTTGCTTGTTGGAAATGAAATTAGACACATATATATTTAAAATGGTAGGTGGCTCAAATCGTGGTTCAAAGCGAGTCGAAAATGGCGTAGGTTTGAAGTTGAGCGAGTGCAGACTCTCGGCGAAGTGGCGACACCAAATTAAAACGATTATAACTCACAATCTAGAACGAATTTTTGGGTGATTCCAATTGGATATTGTTGTAGACTCAATAAGGTTGAACATATCCAAAAATCAGCTCAATCGGAGGTCATATGAGGGGGTACCCAGCCGGGGAAAAACAAGGCAGAAATCTACCCGGCCGGGGAAAACAGTGCAGAAACTTTATGCACTAAAACTACCCGCCCGGGTACTTTTAACACACAAAACTACCAGGCCGGTTAGTCCTTCTGGACGAGAAAAAGAAACTGAAACAGGGGCTAAACATGGAGGAAACCAAAAGCGATCAAAACCACCTCAAAACTCAACCAAATGCAATGAAAATCAAGGCACAAGTTCATGGAAACATGCTCTAATACATATCTTAAACTTAAGGCATGAAACAAACAAGAAACCAAGTTGCCATTATCATCTTCTCCAAGCTTCATTAATTGAGTTTCACACCTTAAACATCCAACAATAAAAAATTCCACCAAATAAACAACAAAGAAGCTTGAGGGAGTAACATATATCAATCTTAGAGCATTTAGTTCAAGTATGGAGACATGAGAGCAAATTACACATATTTAATACTATTCATCATCTTCTTCAATAGCATGGATTCAAGCAAGAAAGATGAGATTCAATCGAGTAGAACACGTGAGAAGAGGATCACAAATCTTACCTTCAATCTTCGATCGGATAATCGGATGTGGCAAGCCCGAGCTCAAAGCTTGAATGGCCAAAGGGGTGTTTTTCTCTTCTTTCTTCCTCTTCCCTTGCTTCACGTGAGAAAATGAGGGATAGGGCTGATATTTTCAGCCCTTTAAGGGCTAAAACGGGTCGGACATACGGGTAGGGTCGAACGGGTAGGGTTATCAAATGGCTTAGAAAATAAAAGGTTTAATTCATCAAGTCCGAATCATCAAAACGAACTCAATGACAAGGTTGGAATTCGCATTCGAATTCCTGAGCTCGAGGTAGCCACGAGGGCTAAAACACCCTAATTAAAATTAGGTCCCTAATCGGCAAATATTGGACGATTGAGTCCAAGAACAAATAATTAAATTCTAATGCACACGTATTAAAATAAATCTCACATCGACATATAAGCATGCTAATCACATAATTCACGTAAATTACAGAATTAAACTCACCCGTGACGCCGTACCTGGAATGCCGAAGAGGCGGGGTGTCACAATATCCATATTTTAACTTAATTATAAGTCTATCCCCGTTTCATGAACTTTAACAGAGCATACATACATAACTCGGCGGGTACGAGTACGTAATCCCAACCTGGCCTCCTCCGACTAATCATACAAGTAAATAAATCGAAACAATACATACTTACAGAGTAACCTCCTTCTCCGGCGATGGAAGGGTTGCGCAACCCTAACCATCCGTACAGAAGAGGGGAGCACGCACACTCAAACCCTCAGGGTCCTATCCCCCTACCAAACCTCCTTGCGGGTTCCGGGCTAATCCTATCAAGGTGGAGACTACGCTCAGGCTTATCCCGACAGCCAGCTACCATCCCGGGCGTCCTGACTTGTAGGCTCCGGGGCCCATTAACCAAAACAGAATAGTACAGAGTAAACTTAACCCACTACTGAACTTAACTTACGTAACAACCTTACCTTTTAACAAATATGCTATACATACCTCTCCGTGCTAAATCCATCGCGTATCCATAACTTGAAGCTCCCAGCTCATTAGAGGCGCACGGTTTGAAGCATAGTTTATTGTTGCAAGATCGAATAAATTATAACAAGTCAGAACAAGCGTACATAGGCTTGTACATAGCGTATCGTACTTGCAAATGCTTAGCAAAGTCTTAAACTTACATATCCACACGTATTTACTTATACTTAGGGTTATAGTTCGCATGCATAGAAAACGAGCACATTTCATTAGGGTTTAACTATAAACTAACCTCACCTTATACCGACGAAAACCGAACGCGAAGGATGATCCACCCCGGGATCAACACGGTCAACAGGACACCACCCCGGGTGCACCTGAACAAACTGAAGACATAAAATAAGACTTAGACTCAAGGATGAACCACATAGACGCACAACATATGCATTGACACTTAAGAGATCCAAAACATTTCAAAGGACATTGCATATCATATACGTATACAATTCATTTTCCTTAACAAAAACATTAACATAAAGTCTCTATTCCCGTTTCATAATCCAACCATTTCATTAAGCTCGGCGAGTACGAGTATAGATCCCATCCTGGGCTTCTCATTACATTACATTATAAAACAGAAATCACATTCAATCCCCTTCTCCGATGATGGAAGAGTCCGTCGACCCTAGCCATCCATGACATTATATATTCCTCAAGGGCGATTCACCCACACGAGTGCCATTACATTATACATTCCTCGACGGGCAGCTAACCCACACGAGTCCTCCCCGGTTCATTCCGAAGGCATCAAGAGCACCACGACTTCCCCAACCTCCATAGGGTCGTACGTAGTACCTTGGATGGAGAGCATGCACAGGGGTCATAACCGGCGACCCCATGGCCGACCCGGGTCCCCCTTACCCACGTCTCCGGGGCCCAACATTACCATTACATTACATTACCATTACATTCTCGCTCATTACAAATCATTAACATTACGAACATTAACATTAAACTTTCATTAAAACCATGAGCTCATATATGCTCGTAGATATAGCCTTTCCAAAAGCTTATAAGAGCATACCTTACCTTGCAACTCAGCTTATGCTATAGACGTACCTCTCCGTGTCATCCTAATCCGTAGCTAGCATGAAGACACACGGTTTGGAGCATAGCCTCGTTGCAAAACATTTTCAAGCTTACATACGTTCGTATATATAATTCGAAAACCTTTAATCGTATGACAAAGTCATAAACATATCGTATAAACACATATTTATTATATAAATATAATAGTATAATCGCATGTGGGCTTGAAAACGAGCATTTAAGGGTTTTAGGTCGCTTAACTAAAAAGAAAAGAACCTAAACCTCACCTTTGAACAAAAGTTTAGTGTGGTGCGAGAAAACGATCCCAAACAACTTAAACTCCAGGCACGACTCCTCCCGGAAGCACCCCTGAGACAAACAAATGCAATTCTAAAGACTCAGACTCAAACATGTACCACTTAGACGCACGGCGATGCATATGAATGCAATGAATGCAAGGAAAGGGGCATAAGGTGACATTTAAAACGTTCAAGTTCATAACAAATAAAATTCTTATCAAATGAATCCATAAAATTAATTCAAGACATTTAAAATATAATATCACATGTTTTCATAACATATAAGTCATGAGCAATTAAAAGAAGGCACTTAAAGAGCATGAAATGAATTACGAAAATCATGCATGCGAGATCGAATTATTTAAAATCATAACATATATAAATTTAATATAACCATTTCTATAATTAAAATCAAAATAAATAATATACATTACATTATATATAAAGCATATAATATAATACATTTATATACATACAACTCCACGTACACACACATGCACATTCATGCACAAAATATAAATTCAAACACATATAATATCATGCATGCACACACAAATACACAATTTACATTTACATATTCATATATATATATATATATATATATATATATATATATATATACACATGCAAACACATACAGCAGCCATGCATGCACTAATCACACACAACACACTTATATAATCCATATATATATATACCAATTCACGTACACATGCACCACAGACACAAATTCCATTTTATAAATAATCTACATGCACAACCGCACAACAAGAGCAGCCCCAAGGTTTCTGCATCAAGTCCCCGGCCGGGGACTTTTCCCTTGCAAATTCTCCCCGCCCGGGGAGAAGCATAACAGCAGTAGCAGTTCGGCAGTTACAGCAGCTCAAAACGACAAGGAAGAAACAGGGTATGATGCAGCAGTAAATAGAGCAGGTAATAGGCAACAAATTAACAGCAGCAACAGCTCAAAAACGAAGCAAAACAGGCCTACAATCAACACATATCAACAGCAACAAAGAGACTATGACAGCAGTTCGTTTTTGAGCCAAAATCCCCTGTTTTTCCTTCATACAACACAGCAGTTTACAACAGCAGGTAAAGGTACAAAGGAGCAGCCATAAGCCATGAAAACCATGCAAGATTTCATACAATTTCAGTCACATAACTTCATGCTAGCATATAATCAAGAATTTCAAAGTTTAACCTAACTATTCAACCAATATGGCAAATCATGAATCCTTTAACCTAATATATGATTCAAGTAGTGCAAAATAATCATAAAAACATGGAGATTAAGAATCATACCTTGATCTTGAAGAAGGAGCAAAGAATCGAATGGATTGAGCTCAAAGAATGGCCAAAGATGGAGGTTTCCCTTTTCTTCTTTCTTTCTTTCTTCTTCTCTCATTTTCCCCTTTTTTTTTCTGATATGGATAGATCAGCAGGTATGGGAGAGAGATAGGGATGGTTTAGGTTTATATTAAGTCAAAGAAATGATTAGGAATTAGGTTTAATAGCTCAATCATAGGTCATAGGGGCGTAATGGGGCACGAGTGGCTGAAATCTACTCCGTCGGGGGTCGAAACGGCATCGAAAAATTACGAAACTTTTTCCATTATGTCCGGGTCATCGAAAAGAGTTGAACGCCGAAGACGGGGCTCGAATCCGAGTGCCGTAGCTCAAGATATAAATTAAAACGTGCACACATGTACTAAAATGACTCATTTTTCAAATGAGTCCAAAACTTTCAAAAAGTTGCAAATAGGTCCAAATTCGAAATTCCAATTAAGTCCAATAATTTTAAAATCATACAATTACATCCTAAATCACGTATTTCACATAATTCACGAAATTAGCATGCTCGGGAATAAAATTCACATATCATAAATTCATAATTTACAAAAATTCACATCATAATCTAAATTCGGGCATATTCTTGACATTTAAATCACATATTTCATATTATTTCAAATAATTCATATAAGAAACAATTAGAAATAAATAAGAATGCATCAAATAAAAATGAAATTAAATACAATTACGGAAAATAAACTCACAAGTGGTACAAACCTGTACGTGCGAACGAGCAGGGTGTCACAAACTCTCCCCCTTAAAAAGGACCTGTCCTCAGGTCCGGCTCGGAACCTCGAACCACTCCGGAAATAACTTCCCATCTTCTTATCGATCTCTTTCCTTGTTTGATCTTGCACCTCATATCTTACCTCTTCTGGATGGCTCTATCAAGTTGACAAGGAGAGCTCGACCCTCACGCTTACCGAACACTCCCGTCAAAGAAATCTCACTAAGAACTCTCAAAAGAACTCATAACAAAGTCATGCGCAAGTAATAGGGCATACAAAGAAGTTAAAACAACAACCAACAACAATCACAATAATGCATCCCGAAAATAAATGAATAAATGGTCTCGAGATCGACCAATGCATGTGATGTTATGCCATGTATGCAAGTGTACCTTCCACCGGGGCATTTTGATTAATCTCGGCCACTCTTTCTCCTTCTCCGCCCAAAGCGTACGCCCGAGCTTGAATCACGGGTCTTGGATTTCCTCCCGGCACATAATCTGGCCTCTTGCGTGGGCATTGATCTAACATATGCTCAGGTGACCCACATTCGAAGCACCTCTTGTGAAGTTTCCAACAATTCTCCGACAAGTGATTTGTTCGTCGGCAATGCACACACTCGGGACCCTTGATAGCCATAGGAGGATTTGGATTCACCAGTTTAGGTTGCTTGTTTTGAGGATTCAGAAAAGGATGAATTTCGTACACCGGTCTCTTTCCAAGAATTGAGTGAGAATCCGAATTAGAACCTTGGCCAACATGTGAATTCTACCTTCTCATAACCACTCGGTCTTCAACTCTCAAGGCCTTATCCGTCACCTTCGCCCACGTGCTAGTATTTGAAGCTTCCAATGCATCCTTCATATCTTCTTGAAGCCCTTGAAGGAATTGCGAGGCCTTACTCTCGTCATCATTGGCAATACTTGGGGCGTACCGAGAAAGCCTCTCGAACTCATTAATATAATCCGTTACCGACATTTCCCTTTGCTTGAGATCCATGAACTCTCTCAAGCATCTATTCCGGGTAGCTTTCGGAACATACTTGCTCTTGAACTCTCGGACGAACACTTCCCAAGTAATTTCTTCCCCGGAGGCCACCAATTTCCCTTGAACACTTAACCACCAACCATAAGCTTGTCCTTGTATCATGGTGAGGGTGCATTGAAGTTTCTCATCCGATCCGCAAGGTATAAGATTCCATATCCGGTTTGTTTGGACCAACCATTCATCGGCTTGAATATCATTCCCACCAACGAAAACCGGTGGGTTTTGATTTTTGAATTCCCTAAGGGTGGTTGTAATAAGGCCTCCTCCATGATTACCGATCGGCGGGGCATTATTCCTTTCTTGGTTACGTTGCTCTAAAAATACCGCGAGCCTTTCCATAAAGTTCCCCGGGTCCATTTGTGGCGGTGGTGGATTGTTATTCCCTTGTTGAGGAGAGTGATCCCCGGTGATGACGACGCTCGGGGGATCTATCTCGACGGTGATGCCTTCTTGGAGGCATATTTCTACAAAAATTCAAGAAATTCCAATACATATGCATGCGGGTCAATACATGTTCATGTGCACTATTAACAAAGAAATAAACAAATAAGCGCATGAAGTCACATAACCACGTTGTCCTACGCCATACGACCTAGACAGACTCAACACGACACTAGAACTCCGGTTTTGCAACCCGGAGCTCTGATACCACTTTAGGATGTAGCACCCGGAGCGCGGGCCACCACATCCCCCGTACCTAAACCCGAACCCGCATATGAAATGGGAAGTCCATACACGAGTCCAAGTCTAAGCGAACGGGAGACCACACACTCACTAGGCTAGGCGGAGCTAAAACATACTCAGAGCGCGTGACAAATAGACAAATAGACAAATAGCGGAAGCTAGGAGTTCTAGAAAAATAAAATTCAAGATCAAACATAGGCACCAAGTATCCAAATATACAAATCGTATCGAATCATAATTACATAACAAAATATAATTTAAGATCAAATTATTAAGTACGTATCCAAAATGAAATGCAATGCACCTAGCACGACCTATACCCAAAAGTGAGACTCGAACGACCCACTTCTCCGCCTAGCTCGTGCACAAAAGACCTGCAAACTAAAGTGGGGAAAGGAGAGGTGTCAGTCATATCTCGACTGAGTAAGGGGGCTAACGCACACCCACACACTATACATATAGATAGCAAAGCAATTAAAAGATAAAGGTTATGAACCGGGAATAGGTTTTGCACACCAAAACATTTCAAAGGACATTGCATATCATATACGTATACAATTCATTTTTCTTAACAAAAACATTAACATAAAGTCTCTGTTCCCGTTTCATAATCCAACCATTTCATTAAGCTCGGCGAGTACGAGTATAGATCCCATCCTGGGCTTCTAATTACATTACATTATAAAACAGAAATCACATTCAATCCCCTTCTCCGGTGATGGTAGAGTCCGTCGACCCTAGCCATCCATTACATTATACATTCCTCGAAGGGCGATTCACCCACACGAGTGCCATTACATTATACATTCCTCGAGGGGCAGCTAACCCACACGAGTCCTCCCCGGTTCATTCCGAAGGCATCAAGAGCACCAAGGCTTCCCCAACCTCCCTAAGGTCGTACGTAGTACCTTGGATGGAGAACATGCACAGGGGTCATAACCGGCGACCCCATGGCTGACCCGGGTCCCCCTTACCCACGTCTCTGGGGCCCAACATTACCATTACATTACATTACCATTACATTCTCACTCATTACAAATTATTAACATTACGAACATTAACATTAAACTTTCATTAAAACCATGAGCTCATATATGCTCGTAGATATAGCTTTTCCAAAAGCTTATAAGAGCATACCTTACCTTGCAACTCAGCTTATACTATAGACGTACCTCTCCGTGTCATCCTAATCCGTAGCTAGCATGAAGACACACGGTTTGGAGCATAGCCTCGTTACAAAACATTTTCAAGCTTACATACGCTCGTATATATAATTCGAAAACCTTTAATCGTATGACAAAGTCATAAACATATCGTATATGCACATATCTATTATATAAATATAATAGTATAATCGCATACGGGCTTGAAAACGAGCATTTAAGGGTTTTAGGGCGCTTAACTGAAAAGAAAAGAACCTAAACCTCACCTTTGAACAAAAGTTTAGTGTGGTGCGAGAAAACGATCCCAAACAACTTAAACTCCAGGCACGACTCCTCCCGGAAGCACCCCTGAGACAAACAAATGCAATTCTAAAGACTTAGACTCAAACATGTACCACTTAGACGCACGGCGATGCATATGAATGCAATGAATGCAAGGAAGGGGGCATAAGGTGACATTTAAAACATTCAAGTTCATAACAAGTAAAATTCATATCAAATGAATCCATAAAATTAATTCAAAACATTTCAAATATAATATCACATGTTTTCATAACATATATGTCATGAGCAATTAAAAGAAGGCACTTAAAGAGCATGAAATGAATTACGAAAATCATGCATGCGAGATCGAATTATTTAAAACCATAACATATATAAATTTAATATAATCATTTCTATAATTAAAATCAAAATAAATAATATACATTACATTATATATAAAGCATGTAACATAATACATTTATATACATACAACTCCACGTACACACACATGCACATTCATGCACAAAATATATATTCAAACACATATAATATCATGCATGCACACACAAATACACAATTTACATTTACATATTCATATATATATATATATACACATGCAAACACATACAGCAGCCATGCATGCACTAATCACACACAACACACTTATATAATCCACATATATATATACCAATTCACGTACACATGCACCACAGGCACAAATTCCATTTTATAAATAATCTACATGCACAACCGCACAACAAGAGCAACCCCAACATTTCTGCATCAAGTCCCCGGCCGGGGACTTTTCCCTTGCAAATTCTCCCCGCCCGGGGAGAAGCATAACAGTAGCAGCAGTTCGGCAGTTACAGTAGCTCAAAACGACAAGGAAGAAACAAGGTATGATGCAGCAGTAAATAGAGCAGGTAATAGGCAACAAATTAACAGCAGCAACAGCTCAAAAACGAAGCAAAACAGGCCTACAATCAACACATATCAACAGCAACAAAGAGACTATGACAGCAGTTCGTTATTGAGCCAAAATCCCCTGTTTTTCCTTCATACAACACAGCAGTTTACAGCAGCAGGTAAAGGTACAAAGGAGCAGCCATAAGCCATGAAAACCATGCAAGATTTCATACAATTTCAGTCACATAACTTCATGCTAGCATATAATCAAGAATTTCAAAGTTTAACCTAACTATTCAACCAATATGGCAAATCATGAATCCTTTAACCTAATATATGGTTCAAGTAGTGCAAAATAATCATAAAAACATGGAGATTAAGAATCATATCTTGATCTTGAAGAAGGAGCAAAGAATCGAATGGATTGAGCTCAAAGAATGGCCAAAGATGGAGGTTTCCCTTTTCTTCTTTCTTTCTTTCTTCTTCTCTCGTTTTCCCCTTTTTTTTTTCTGATATGGATCGTTCAGCAGGTATGGGAGAGAGATAGAGATGGTTTAGGTTGAGATTAAGTCAAAGCAATGATTAGGAATTAGGTTTAATAGCTCAATCATAGGTCATAGGGGCGTAATGGGGCACGAGTGGCTGAAATCTGCTCCGTCGGGGGTCGAAACGACATCGAAAAATTACGAAACTTGTTCCATTGTGTCCGGGTCGTCGAAAGGAGTTGAACTCCGAAGACGGGGCTCGAATCCGAGTGTCGTAGCTCAAGATATAAATTAAAACGTGCACACATGTACTAAAATGACTCATTTTTCAAATGAGTCCAAAACTTTCAAAAAGTTGCAAATAGGTCCAAATTCGAAATTCCAATTAAGTCCAATAATTTTAAAATCATACAATTACATCATAAATCACGTATTTCACATAATTCACGAAATTAGCATGCTCGGGAATAAAATTCACATATTATAAATTCATAATTTACAAAAATTCACATCATAATCTAAATTCGGGCATATTCTTGACATTTAAATCACATATTTCATATTATTTCAAATAATTCATATAAGAAACAATTAGAAATAAAGAAGAATGCATCAAATAAAAATGAAACTAAATACAATTACGAAAAATAAACTCACACGTGGTACAAACCTGTACGTGCGAACGAGCGGGGTGTCACACCAGTCCTAGAACACGATCAAGCTAGTGAGAATGCTAGTTCTATGGCTTGTGTTAGGCTAGGATATTTTAACTTTGAAAAAGTTTTCTTTTATTTTTCTCAAAAACGATTAACACTTCTTGAGTGTTGGTCTAAGAATAAGAGAAGCACCATCCCTTGTATTTGTACAAGGTGGTTCTGTAACGCCCCGACTTTTCGGACGTAAAGGTACGACGTATGTGTTTACCAATTTGCGCGAATTAATTGTTTTTACGTGTTTTATATTTAATTTTATTATAATTGTTATTATATTATATTATTATATTATATTTTATTTTAATTTAATATTATTAATTTTAATTATATTTCGTATTTAAGTATATATATATATATATATATATATATATATATATATATATGTTTATTTATTTTATTCTTAATGTAATGATTATGCTAATTAAGTTTATGTTAATTAATCATGTTTTAATTAATTAATTACGTGATTTTAATTTAAATTATTTAATATTAGATTTAATTCATTTATTTAAATTTTTGCATGGAACTTATATTATATGCATGAATTGCATGAAATGTGCATGTTATTCATTTTGTGCATTGTTCTTATATGAAATGATATCGAATTGCCACGAATTTGTAGTATGTCGTAAATATATGTGTTATGAACATGCTTATATGCTCGGTTTATGTTTTCGAATTTATTTGATAGGTTAACGAATTTAATTTGAACCGAGGAACCAAATCGGGGGCTAACGAGCACTTAGCGTACCCTTGGTTCCGAATTTAATATCTTGAGCTCGGGAACTCGGATTCGAGTTCCGTCAACTCCGCTGAACTCGTAACGAAAATTCGAGTTTAGTAAACTTAGCCTTATATTTTTTCCTAAGTCATTTGAACCTCCGAAATCCAACCGAAAAACGAAACGGAGACTAATCTGACCTTGCTGTACAACATTAGCCATATCTTATCCAAACTTTAACCAAATTAACCATGGTTTGATTCTTTAGAACCCTAACTCAACCACCTATCCTAACATATCATGCCCTAACCAAACTAATCCTCACACAATCCCTAAACATCAGCCAAAGTCTCTGGAACCCCAAGCAGTCCCGTAACCCTTCCTTCCTTAGAGATTTTGGAGCTCAAATCTCATCCAAACTTCATCCTATCAACAAGGTAAGCTTAGGGTTGTAATATATGTTCATTTCTGATCATTTTCATCCTTTCATTCACGAATTTGATCATGGTTTCAAGGATTTCTGGCCAGATTTCGAAAATAGAGAATTTTGGGCATTTTCTTGATCTCATTCAATTCTTGTTGGTTTTGATTGATTCCGAGCTTGTGAATGATTATTTTGACATCCTCATATCATTTATGGTCATTGATTTCATGGTGGTGGAGATATTTATGAGTTATCATTTATGGTACTTTGAGAAAATTTCACATGAAGGTCACGTACGATTGCTGTCACGGTTGAGCTCTTTTTGGAACTGATATATATGTTGAATTTGTGTTTCTTGGATGAGTATTTGTTAGCCTAAACTGGTATGAATGTGTGGAGTTGAAGTGTATCGTTCTTGCTCTGTTTTTCCTCGAGAGCTTTGCTCTGTTTTGGCCTGATTTTCTGCTGTCATAGCTGCTATAATTCCTTCTTCTTTTGCTGTCCATTTTCGTGGCCTTGTGGGTGTGTTTTAGAGGAGTTTCTTGCAGCTTTTCATGCTCAGTTTTGCTACCTTTCTTGCTTGCATTTCTCGCGTACTTGGCTGCCCTTTTTCTGCGCCAGTTTGCTGTCAAACAGGGACGTTCCTGCTGCGAGACACGGGTGTGTCAGTTCCTGCCCTTCCAGCTCGGAACGGGGGTGCATTCTTGGCCTGAGTTGTTGTACCGAGACACGGGGGTGTCTCGGTCTGGGCTTGGGAGGTGACACGGGGGTGTCACCCCGTTTTTCTTGAACTGTTTTGTTGCGTTTTCCTTGGATTGTTGCTGCTGTACTGCTGTATGAATATATGCATGGCTGTGTTATTTGGGTGCTGTGTGCGTGCGTTGCATGCATGGGTGTGGTGTTGTGTGTGCATGGTATTGTAGTATATATGTTAATTTCATGCATGGGTTATATATATATGTAGAATATATGTATTTAGTATATAGTAAATGCATGCATGGGTGTGTTTATGTGTGTACGTATATATATATATATATAATATATATACATTTGGTTATTATATAATTATTATATATTTATTATTTTATATATGTTTAATATATTATATATATTTATTATATATTTTAAGTATTATTTAATTTAATTCAATTCTTGAAATTAATTGATCTCTATTTCGCGTATTTAAATTACCGACTATTGATTGAACGTTTTATTTACTTTATTCCTAATTGTGAATATGAATTCTTGGATTAATTGATATGCATTATGAATGTTACGAATTTATGAATTTATGAAATTGAATGAAATATATGAACGAATGATTTGATTATATGTTTTAAATTTCTTAATAGTGCACATGAACATTTTTTATGATATAACATGATCATTTATGCATTCATGTCATATTCACTTCATTGCCGAGCGTCATATGTGGTCATTGAGTCTCATACCTTTTCTTTTGCACAGATTCGGGTTTGGTCGGAGACGAGCGCGAACATTGAGACGCTTGTGCCTTTCTTTTGCTTTGTAAAGGTGGGTTTTTCTTCTACTAGTTAAAACAACCCTATATATCCCTCATGTGCAAGGTTTTAAGCCAAAATAGTATATTTATATATATCGAGTCATTTTGGGTAAATGATTTCAAACGTATGACCCTTTTAATTATGAAACCCTACCTTATGTTTTGGCGAGACATGTTTATGATTGCACTGGCCCCGGGACTTAGTATATGTGGCTAACCGAGGAAGCAAGGGCTGACGGGGATCCCATATACTAGTTCCAACCAACTACGGCGAAACGGACGTCGTCAAGGAGTTTTTGACGAGAAAACGCTAACCGGGCTTTGAGGACTCATGAACCTCATAGCCACATTGATATGATTAGGTGGTCGAGCCTTGCAAACTCGTCCACCACCCGGAGGAAGAAGGTGTATATGAATGATTATGATCATGTTATGTATGAGCACAAAAGATTTATGTATGATAATGAATGATTGAATAATTGATTATGATTACACGAGGAGTAGGTTGGAGATTGTGCACGCCCACTCGCCGGGCCATAAACCTTTATGAACAATTATGAATGAAATGAACGTCGTAATCCCGTTGATGTTTTCTTTTGTTTTAACCACTTGGTAAATTCTTATCAAACTTCACACGGGATTAGGGCTTGCATATATGTGTTTAATTTATGCGATATTATATCTTATGCCCCGTTTTATACCCACCAGTCTCTTTTAGACTGAACCCGGTTGTTTTCAGTTGTTTTGTGCAGGTATAGGAGTGCTAGGCGGGAATACAAGTCGTCTAGGTCTTGCATTTATGTTTAGCACTTCTTTTCAGTCTCATATGTTCATACTCTTATTACTACTTTTGTATATGATCATAGTATAGCTTGGAGCGTCATGTTTTGTAGGCCGTGAGTGCCGTTGAATATTTGAATGCTCTTGTATATCTATTTTTGGAGCTTGGTGGCTCACTGTATATGCTATGTCGTTATTGCTTCCGCGTTTTATTTTAACTCTGATTTTATATTATCTTGAGTTGAATGGTTTAAGGGTTAGTCCCGCCTAGCATAGCGTGTATGTTGTGTCCCCGTTCGCCGTGGATTTGGCACGTGTATGGACTTCCATTTCATATACGGGTCGGGTCTCGGTGCGGGGGATGTGGTACCTTACGCTCGGGTGCTACATCCTTATGTGGTATCAGAGCTTAGGGTTGCAAAACCCGGGCTCTAGTGTCGTGTTGAGTCAGTTAGGTCGTTCGGCTTTAGGAACAACTTGTCAATGTGTTGCATATGCATTGTTTACGTGCTTGTGTGCTTTAAATTCCGAATTTTGATAGAATTAATTGCACTTGCATGCATAGACTAAAAATAGCATGCATTTCAGTGTTTCTTGAACAGGATGCCTCCACGTAGACATCGTGAGAGATCTCTAGGACACCGCTGTCATCATGACTGATCCCCTACGCCTCCACCCCAACCACAAGCACCACCGGTGGACATGGGAAATTTCATGGAAACGGTTTTCAACTATGTCGAGCATCGGAGGGCTCAAGCTCCCCCACCACAACAAGCAGAACAACAAGCTCCTCCACCAAACCATAATAATAGAGATTCTCATGGGGTGTTTCTGAGCTACAACCCCCCTCGGTTTTCTGGTTCTATTGACGATGCGGTTTCGGAGGGTTGGTTGATTCGATTAGAGAGGATATTTGGAGTCCGATAGTTTACTACGCAAGAGAAGGCTCAATTTGCTATATTCCAACTTGATGGAGATGCGTATGAATGGTGGGAAAGAACAAGGGAGAAACTCGAGGTAGATGGACAGGAAATTACTTGGGAGGTTTTCAAGAGAGAATTCCGGGAATGCTTTGTACCGGAAGTGGTAAGAGAAAGGAAGGAGCAAGAATTCATGGATCTAAAGCAAGGTGCTCGTACGGTGACTCAATACCTCGCCGTATTTAATAGACTTGGGAAATATGCTCCTCATGTCACCCGGGATGAGAAGAGAAAGTCGAGAAAATTTATTACTGGGTTAAGACAGGACTTGAGACACGGTCAGGCGGGTCACAACTTCGAGTCATTTGCTGACACCGTGCAAAGAGCTTTGGTTCAAGAAGAAGAATTCAAGAAGAAGGATCCGATTTTTAGAGCTCCAATGGGAAGAGGTTCCGGATCGAATTCGGGAAAGAGGCCGATGATTCAAGCTACTCCCCCTCCCAAGGGTCCGTTCAAGAAGCCAAGAATGGGAGGACCAACTCCACCGGTTCTAAAAGCCTTTCCTGCACCAACGAAAGATCGACAAGGTCCGAGCGAGGCGAGATTGGCTCAAGCTCCTTGTACACATTGTGGAGGACCAACTCACAATTTTTATAATTGTCGGAGGAGGAATTTGTGTCTCATATGCGGGAAGGGTGACCATATGGTGGATACTTATCCCGACAAGGACCCCGGATTTCAAAGACGAGTTCAAAGGCCAATGATCCCGGCTCGTGCTTATGCCCTCGAGGGTGAAGAGCAAGATGCAGAGATTGATCCCACAGCTGTGGTGGAAGGTACCCTATGCATACATAACATGAGCATTCATGCACTCTTTGATCCGGGTGCCACGCATTCCTTTATTTCTTGTGATATAGTTGCCACTCTGTGCTTGCCTGTTATTTGTCTTTCTTCTTGTTATTTGGTGAGTTCGCCACTTGGTGGTAGTCTTCAGACAGATCAGTTGGTTCGGGAGTGTTCAGTTCTGATTGAAGGGAAAGAATATCCGGCTGATTTAATTGTTATGCCTATGAAGAGGTATGGAGTTATTTTGGGTATGGACTGGTTGTCCAGGCACCGGGCCAATGTTGATTGTTTTGCGAAGAAGGTGATTTTGGGTAATGAATTGGTGATTGGTAGTGGATCAAGAATGGTACCTCTCTTGTCTTATATGGAAGCTCATAAGTTGATGAGAGAAGGAGCAACGGGATTTATTGCTTACCTTCTCAATAGGCCGAAAGATCAAGTTAAGTTGGAGGATACCGCGGTTGTTAAGGATTTTTCCGATGTGTTTCCGGAAAATTTGAGTTCTTTACCACCAAACCGTGAGATCGAATTTGTTATTGACTTACATCCAGGATCCACACCGTATTCTAAGACTCCGTATCGGATGGCACCGGCCGAATTGAAAGAGTTAAAGATTCAATTAGAGGAATTGCTCAAAGTTGGATATATACGGCCAAGTTCGTCACCTTGGGGTGCCCCGGTTCTCTTTGTTAAGAAAAAGGATGGAACCTTAAGAATGTGTATAGATTATCGGGTATCCTTTGCCCCATATAGAGGATTTATTCGATATTTTACAAGGTTCGGGGGTATACTCAAAATTGGACTTGAGACAAGGATACTATCAATTGAAGATCCGGGAAGAGGACATTCCGAAGATGGGATTTAACACCCGGTATGGACACTACGAGTTCGTAGTGATGCCTTTTGGATTGACTAATGCTCCGGCTGCTTTTATGGATATGATGCATCAGATTTTCCGGCCCTATTTGGACAAGTTTGTGGTAATCTTCATCGATGACATCTTGGTTTATTCGAGAACTCCGGAGGATCATGCCAGGCACCTCAGAATTGTGTTGGACACCTTAAGAGAACATCGGTTGTATGCTAAGTTTAGCAAATGCGAGTTTTGGATTGATCGGGTAGCATTTTTGGGCCATATTATTTCAAGGAAAGGTTTGGAAGTAGACCCTTCTAAGATTGAGACGGTTATTCAATGGCAAAGCCCGAAAAATGCTTCAGAAGTAAGGAGTTTCTTGGGTTTGGCAGGCTACTATCGGAGATTCGTTCAGGATTTCTCGAAGATTGCGGCTCCTTTAACCCGATTGACTAAGAAGGCGGTTAAGTTTGAGTGGGATGAGGCATGTGAGGCTAGTTTTCAACTTTTATAGGAAAAGTTGACCACTGCTCCTGTATTAGCACTTCCCCGAAGGTACAGAAGGTTATACAGTTTATACGGACGCCTCAAAGGAAGGTTTGGGATGTGTGTTGATGCAAAATGGAAGAGTAATCGCCTATGCCTCAAGGAAATTGAAAGAGCATGAACAGAACTACCCCACTCATGATTTGGAGTTAGCTGCAGTGATCTTTGCTTTGGGTAAGTGGAGACACTATCTTTATGGAATTTCGTTCGAGGTCTTTTCCGATCACAAGAGTCTCCAATACTTATTCTCACAAAAGGAATTGAACAAGAGACAACGGCGTTGGATGGAACTTTTGGCGGATTATGAGTGTACAATCCGATACCATCCCGGAAAAGCCAATTTGGTCGCGGATGCGCTTAGTCGGAAAGCTAGCGTGTCCAATGTGAAAGTGGAAATTGGAGATGAGAATGAGTTGTTCAAGCTGAGGGCTAGTATTCGGAATATCACCGTTCAACCAGATCTTAAACAGAGATTATTTGATGCTCAGAGGATTGATCCCGAAGTTCAGAAATTAGCTGAGAAAGCTCGAGCTGATTCAGAATGTCCGTTTGGGTTTGATGATATGGGACTTCTAAGATTCAAGAATAGAGTTGTTGTCCCGGAAGGGTTAAAAAGGATTATTCTTGAGGAAGCCCATCGGTCAGGGTATTCGATACATCCCGAAGGGAACAAAATGTATAAGGATCTTAAGCAATTCTATTGGTGGAATGGATTAAAACGGGATGTTATCAACTTCGTGAAGCACTGTATGACTTGTCAAGTGGTAAAGGCAGAACATCAAAAGCCATCGGGGCTACTTCAACCATTGCCTATCCCGGAATGGAAATGGGAACAAATAGCCATGGATTTTGTTTCGGGATTACCAAAAGTGAGAGGAGGTTTCGATGGAATTTGGGTTATAGTGGACAGGTTGACAAAATCAGCTCATTTTCTTGCTATCAGAATGTCCGATAAGGTGAGTAAGTTGGCCAAGAGATACAACGATGAGATTGTCAGGCTTCATGGAGTACCTGTTAGTATTGTCTCGGATCGGGATCCCAGATTTACTTCAAGGTTATGGCAAGAATTACAGAAGTGTTTGGGAACAAGGCTTCAATTCAGCACAGCTTTCCATTCTCAGACCGATGGACAATCAGAAAGGTTGATTAAGTATCTGGAGGACCTGTTGAGAGCATGTGCATTGGACTTTCAAAGTTCATGGAATGAACAGTTGCCGTTAATCGAGTTTGCTTACAACAATAGCTATCAAGCCTCGATTGAAATGGCCCCTTATGAAGCTCTTTACGGACGTAAATGTCGATCACCGTTGTTCTTTGACTTGGAGGAATGGAATTGGACCAAACAAGAAGGTATTAAAAGAGGGGAAAATAAGGAAAAACCCTCTAAGGCTGTACAAGAGGCTATTGATAAGGTCCAGATAATTAGACAACGGATGAAGGCCACTCAGGATCGACAAAAGAGTTATGCAGATCTTCGGAGGAAGAATTTGGAGTTTGAGATTGAAGATAGGGTTTTCTTAAAGGCTTCCCCACGAAAAGGGTTCTCAAGGATAGGACGGGGAGGAAAATTAAACCCTCGGTATATGGGACCATATGAGATTCTAGAGAAGATTAGGGATATGGCCTATCGATTGGACTTGCCTCCGAGTTTGACTGGAATTCATAACGTGTTTCATGTTTCACAGCTCCGAAAATATTATCGAGACGAGTCCGAGGTTCTACCGGTTGAAGAAGTGGAATTAGAACCGGATCTCACCTTCGTTCAGAAGCCGATTAAGATATTGGATCGAAAATTTCAGGAACTTCGAAATCCGCATATTCCACTAGTCAAGGTTCTTTGGAGAAGTGATAAAACCGAAGAGGCTACGTGGGAGACGGAGGATAAGATGAAAAGATTTCACCCCGAATTGTTTCCGAGCGAGCAATAAATCCGAGGACGAATTCTTTTAAGGGGAGAGATTGTAACGCCCCGACTTTTCGGACGTAAAGGTACGACGTATGTGTTTACCAATTTGCGCGAATTAATTGTTTTTACGTGTTTTATATTTAATTTTATTATAATTGTTATTATATTATTTTATTATATTATATTTTATTTTAATTTAATATTATTAATTTTAATTATATTTCGTATTTAAGTATATATATATATATATGTTTATTTATTTTATTCTTAATGTAATGATTATGCTAATTAAGTTTATGTTAATTAATCATGTTTTAATTAATTAATTACGTGACTTTAATTTAAATTATTTAATATTAGATTTAATTCATTTATTTAAATTTTAGCATGGAACTTATATTATATGCATGAATTGCATGAAATGTGCATGTTATTCATTTTGTGCATTGTTCTTATATGAAATGATATCGAATTGCCACGAATTTGTAGTATGTCGTAAATATATGTGTTAGGAACATTCTTATATGCTCGGTTTATGTTTTCGAATTTATTTGATAGGTTAACGAATTTAATTTGAACCGAGGAACCAAATCGGGGGCTAACGAGCACTTAGCGTACCCTTGGTTCCGAATTTAATATCTTGAGCTCGGGAACTCGGATTCGAGTTCCATCAACTCCGCTGAACTCGTAACGAAAATTCGAGTTTAGTAAACTTAGCCTTATATTTTTTCCTAAGTCATTTGAACCTCCGAAATCCAACCGAAAAACGAAACGGAGACTAATCTGACCTTGCTGTACAAAATTAGCCATATCTTATCGAAACTTTAACCAAATTAACCATGGTTTGATTCTTTATAACCCTAACTCAACCACCTATCCTAAAATATCATGCCCTAACAAAACTAATCCTTACACAATCCCTAAACATCATCCAAAGTCTCTGGAACCCCAAGCAGTCCCGTAACCCTTCCTTCTTTAGAGATTTTGGAGCTCAAATCTCATCCAAACTTCATCCTATCAACAAGGTAAGCTTAGGGTTGTAATATATGTTCATTTCTGATCATTTTCATCCTTTCATTCACGAATTTGATCATGGTTTCAAGGATTTCTGGCCAGATTTCGAAAATAGAGAATTTTGGGCATTTTCTTGATCTCATTCGATTCTTGTTGGTTTTGATTGATTCCAAGCTTGTGAATGATTATTTTGACATCCTCATATCATTTATGGTCATTGATTTCATGGTGGTTGAGATATTTATGAGTTATCATTTATGGTACTTTGAGAAAAATTCACATGAAGGTCACGTACGATTGCTGTCATGGTTGAGCTCTTTTTGGAACTGATATATATGTTGAATTTGTGTTTCTTGGATGAGTATTTGTTAGCCTAAACTGGTATGAATGTGTGGAGTTGAAGTGTATCGTTCTTGCTCTATTTTTCCTCGAGAGCTTTGCTCTGTTTTGGCCTGATTTTCTGCTGTCATAGCTGCTGTAATTCCTTCTTCTTTTGCTGTCCATTTTCGTGGCCTTGTGGGTGTGTTTTAGAGGAGTTTCTTGCAGCTTTTCATGCTCAGTTTTGCTACCTTTCTTGCTTGCATTTCTCGCGTACTTGGCTGCCCTTTTTCTGCGCCAGTTTGCTGTCAAACAGGGACGTTCCTGCTGCGAGACACGGGTGTGTCAGTTCCTGCCCTTCCAGCGCGGAACAGGGGTGCATTCTTGGCCTGAGTTGTTGTACCGAGACACAGGGGTGTCTCGGTCTGGGCTTGGGAGGTGACACGGGGGTGTCACCCCGTTTTTCTTGAACTGTTTTGTTGCGTTTTCCTTGGACTGTTGCTGCTGTACTGCTGTATGAATATATGCATGGCTGTGTTATTTGGGTGCTGTGTGCGTGCGTTGCATGCATGGGTGTGGTGTTGTGTGTGCATGGTATTGTAGTATATATGTTAATTTCATGCATGGGTTATATATATATGTAGAATATATGTATTTAGTATATAGTAAATGCATGCATGGGTGTGTTTATGTGTGTACGTATATATATATATATAATATATATACATTTGGTTATTATATAATTATTATATATTTATTATTTTATATATGTTTAATATATTATATATATTTATTATATATTTTAAGTATTATTTAATTTAATTCAATTCTTGAAATTAATTGATCTCTATTTCGCGTATTTAAATTACCGACTATTGATTGAACGTTTTATTTACTTTATTCCTAATTGTGAATATGAATTCTTGGATTAATTGATATGCATTATGAATGTTACGAATTTATGAATTTATGAAATTGAATGAAATATATGAACGAATGATTTGATTATATGTTTTAAATTTCTTAATAGTGCACATGAACATTTTTTATGATATAACATGATCATTTATGCATTCATGTCATATTCACTTCATTGCCGAGCGTCATATGTGGTCATTGAGTCTCATACCTTTTCTTTTGCACAGATTCGGGTTTGGTCGGAGACGAGGGCGAGCATTGAGACGCTTGTGCCTTTCTTTTGCTTTGTAAAGGTGGGTTTTTCTTCTACTAGTTAAAACAACCCTATATATCCCTCATGTGCAAGGTTTTAAGCCAAAATAGTGTATTTATATATATCGAGTCATTTTGGGTAAATGATTTCAAACGTATGACCCTTTTAATTATGAAACCCTACCTTATGTTTTGGCGAGACATGTTTATGATTGCACTGGCCCCGGGACTTAGTATATGTGGCTAACCGAGGAAGCAAGGGCTGACGGGGATCCCATATACTAGTTCCAACCAACTACGGCGAAACGGACGTCGTCAAGGAGTTTTTGACGAGAAAACGCTAACCGGGCTTTGAGGACTCATGAACCTCATAGCCACATTGATATGATTAGGTGGTCGAGCCTTGCAAACTCGTCCACCACCCGGAGGAAGAAGGTGTATATGAATGATTATGATCATGTTATGTATGAGCACAAAAGATTTATGTATGATAATGAATGATTGAATAATTGATTATGATTACACGAGGAGTAGGTTGGAGATTGTGCACGCCCACTCGCCGGGCCATAAACCTTTATGAACAATTATGAATGAATATGAACGTCGTAATCCCGTTGATGTTTTCTTTTTTTTTTAACCACTTGGTAAATTCTTATCAAACTTCACACGGGATTAGGGCTTGTATGTATGTGTTTAATTTATGCGATATTATATCTTATGCCCCGTTTTATACCCACCAGTCTCTTTTAGACTGAACCCGGTTGTTTTCAGTTGTTTTGTGCAGGTATAGGAGTGCTAGGCGGGAATACAAGTCGTCTAGGTCTTGCATTTATGTTTAGCACTTCTTTTCAGTCTCATATGTTCATACTCTTATTACTACTTTTGTATATGATCATAGTATAGCTTGGAGCATCATGTTTTGTAGGCCGTGAGTGCCGTTGAATATTTGAATGCTCTTGTATATCTATTTTTGGAGCTTGGTGGCTCACTGTATATGCTATGTCGTTATTGCTTCCGCGTTTTATTTTAACTCTGATTTTATATTATCTTGAGTTGAATGGTTTAAGGGCTATGATGCACGAACATTTCTAAAAGTATCATTTTGCCGTGTCGTGTCATGTCGTGTCGTGTCGGACATGCGTGTTCGACACCGTGTCCGACACTCCTTACGTGGGAAATTCAAGAAAAAATCTGTGTCGCTGTATCCGTGTCGTGTCGTGTCCGTGTCGCCGTGTCCATGTCTGTGCATCATAGTTTAAGGGTTAGTCCCGCCTAGCATAGCGTGTGTGTTGTGTCCCCGTTCGCCATGGATTTGGCACGTGTATGGACTTCCATTTCATATACGGGTCGGGTCTCGGTGCGGAGGATGTGGTACCTTACGCTCGGGTGCTACAGGTTCGAAAATCCCCAGGGTTTCACAAACCCAGTGGACTTTTTTTTTCTTACTCACTAATTAACTAACTTAATTATTATTTTAATTGAATATTAAGTTCTCAACTTATTCTCCAAGTCCAGCAAGAGTTGCTTTCTCTCTCCTACAATAGGAAGTTTGACTTTTCAACCTTTACAAATTAATGTCAAAAGTCAATTAATTCAATAAATAACTTAATTCATAATTAATTATTTTTTGGGTTAATTATTTTGAGAATAGTCTTAAAAATTAATTCATAATTAATTAAAAGACCAAAATTAATTAATTAATTCTAGAAAAGAATTCACGTGTGGAATAAACCACACGTTATTGCCATGTTTTGACATGTGTACGTGACACGTATCGGCCACGCGTACGTGACACGTGGCTGGGGTCCACGTTTTCGAGGCCCCATTTTGATCAACACTTTGATCCTTCGTTAATCATATTAACATCCTACCATAAACCTCATATTCTGGCATTTATGTGTGACCCTTTACGTTCATTATTAGATTAGCAGTGACAGTAATTAATTAATTCACATAATTAATTAATCACTTCATAGATCATACTACCGTAATCTAGCAATAGGTGTGTGACCCTAGCCAAATAATGAAATGAATCGAAGAACCTTTCAGTCAATGACAATCAGTGAAATATGCTCCTCCTACAACTCCATCTCTCAATCAAGAACTAAAGCATGGGAATATTCTCAGAGCCTTGTTATTCTTGATCTTTAAAGTTAAGTTCGTTTCATATCCATTTAGATCTCAATCCAAGAAAACCCCATTTTCTTGATGTCTTGATCTTTTATCCACCTTGGCCAAAGGTTTAATATTTAATGGACTACAAACAACTTAATCAGTAAGAGATCATTCTTGTAGGTCCTTTATTGATTCTACTAATTCTACATATGCCACGTGTGTAATCCCAACATAGGCCGTGGTTCAGGTATCTATATGGCAACACCCTTTTGAGCCTATATCAAAGATTACAGAGTTAGCTCATATAAGACATTACAGAATCTCAAGTCAAAGGATTATTAATCACGTCATTGACTTGTGAGATATTTCCTAATCTAGAAGTTTCTAGGAGACTTCCTTTCCCATTTCGGAATGTTCTCACGCGGGACATCTCAGTGATGAAGTTCTTGTAACAATCACCCTTATGTATTATGAACGCATCATCGTATACACTTATTATTCCATGAAACTGAATGATCCTTCAAAAGGACATAATCACACAAGCAAGTCTCAATGGAGTCAAGGTCGACACTCTCACTGTCTATCGGACTCATGTACTTAGAGAAGTTTCTAATCCTCACCTATGGAGTTAAGAACTTGTTTCATGTGTCGTTCTCATAAGGGCAAAGTTCTTAACGGCCTCATCAGATTAGGGGAGTTCAAAACATGCAAAACAAGTCAAACCCAAATAGACATAAATAAGTACATAAAGAAGTGATTGTCTATGAACAAAATCATTTCATTTATTATTCAAAGACTGTTTGTGATTTTATAAGGAAATAGTAAAGCATAAATAGCTACTTTCAGGGCACTATTCCTAACATGACTATATGTATGGATACTTGTTTATGTTATATTGATTCGGGACAGGCTTCTAGGGATAGATTGAACCTGTTACCTTATGTTTTATGTTTTATGTTCGAATTCGGGATTAGGTATCTTTGCTAGTTGAACCCGTCACCTGATTCTTGTGTTTGTGATTGAATGTATGATCTACTTTCGCATGTGCTTTTATCTTATTGGATCGTTTCTGAGTTCAGGGTTTACGTCTCGCCTAGCTTAGGTGTGTTTGTCGGTCTTCCGTTCACCACTGCTTAGTTCATGTATGGACTTTCCATTTCGTATATGGATTGGGCTTTGGTGCGGGGGATGTGGTGACCCACCGCGTGGGGTGCTACATCCTAAAGTGGTATCAGAGCTCTAGGTTGAAAAACCTGAGTTCAGTGTCGAGTTGTGTCTGTCTATATCGAACGGCATAGGATAATGTGATTATGTGTACATTGCAATGTGACTTTTGTAGCACCCTCAACGATAGGCACCACGTCCCCCGCACTACAAGTCTAGTCCACACATGAAATAGATAGTTCAAGCATGAACCGGACTCATAGCGAACAGGTGACAAAATAAAATAATCTTGGCTAGGCGGAATCTAACCCTGTACCAATTAATCACAAATCCCAAAATACGGTGCGGAAACAATAGTATCAAACATAATTCCCACAATAGCTACAAGTCCAACAATTCATAAACATAATTAAATCCAACATGCAACCTAACAACGGGTTCAACTAAGCATGTAACCTGTCCCGAGTCAAATCCAATAATATCGAAATTGGCACACAGGCCCTGTAACGCCCGCGCGTGAGGCGCCACATCCCCCGCACCGAGACCCGACCCGCATAGGAAATGGAAAATTCCTACACGTGCCAAATCACGGCGAACGAGGACACAACACACACGCTAAGCTAGGCGGAAGCTAACCCTTAAACCAAACAATAACCAACATGAATTAAAATCGAGAAACAAATGCAATAGCGGAAGCAATAAACATAAATATTCGCATTGAGCATCCAAGCTCCAAAAATAGTTCAACCTATACAATAAGTAGTAGTAATGCCATCATGGCTCAAAATAGCATAATTCGCTCCATACTAATCCAAAATACAAAATATAAGTGCAAATGAGTGTAAAGGAAATGCTAGACACAAATGCAAGACCTAGACGACTCGAATTCCCGCCTAGCACCTCCAAACCTGCACGAAACAACTGAAAACAAACCGGGTTCAGTCTAAAAGAGACTGGTGGGTATAAAAGCGGGGCATAAGTATAAATATCGCGAAATTGAAACATATACATGCAAGCCCTAATCCCATAGAAGTTTGATAAGAAATTTCCCAAGCGGGCAAAACAAATAAAACATCCATGGGATTACGACTATCATATTCATTCATAATTAACATAGGGTTTAAGGCCCGGCGAGTGGGCGTGCATCATCTCCAACCTTCTCCTCGTGTAATCATATTCATAAATTCATAAGTTGTCATACATAACGTATGTGCACATACATAATGATCATAATCATTCATATACACCTTCTTCCTCTGATGGTGGACGAGTTTGCAAGACTCGACGACCTCATACATAATGGCCAGTGAGGTACATGAATCCTCAAAAGCCCGACTAGCGTTTTCTCGTCAAAACTCCTGACGAGATCCGTTTCGACGTAAAATGGTTGGAACTAGTGCACGGGTTCACTGTCGGCCCTTGCCTCCCCGGCTTACCACGATACACTAAGCTCCGGGACCCGTGATCATAACATACATGCAATCTCGCCAAAACATAAGGTAGGTTTTCATGAAAGAAGGCTTAACAATCGAAAATCATAAGACTCTTTAAAAGACTCGATAAATATAAATATAACTTTTGGCTTAAAACGGTCACATAAGGGTTATATCGGGTCAAGATAACTATTAGTAGAGAAACCCACCTTAAACTGTCAAAAGAAGACACAAAAGCCTCAAGGATTGGCCTCGTCTCCAACCGGATCAAAATCTGTGCAAGAAAGGTGAAGTGAGACTCAAAATGACCAATTAAGACGCTCGGCAATGAAATGATCATGATATGAATGCATAAAAGAGTATGTTATGTAATGAACATGTTCATGTGCACTATTAATGTCTTAAAGACATATAAACGTTCATTTCATTCATTCAATGAAGCATTCGTATTCAAACGAGTTCATATCTTTCACATTTCACGTCAAATGAATCCATAAATTTAATAAAATTCTCAAAACACTCTATTTAACATATTAATAAATTATAAATATCATAGAGGGGTAAAGAAAATATAAAACAAATCAATTAAACCACATATACATTCATGTATTGCAAATAGAGAGCAAAAGGTCATATTTCACGTAGGTGCAGGACAATTCATATTAAAATTCAAGTCATGAAATGTAACATGTACTGGAGCAATTAAATAACATAAAGGAGACCAAAGGATCAAATAAAAGGCAAAGAAAGACAAGGCAAAAACGCAACAGCAGCAGCAGCTCGTGAACGGCGGTTTGTTCTTCATCTTTGCAGCTGAAAACTGACCTAAAACCAAGGCACAACAAGGGATACACATAGAGCAACATATATACTACAAAGCCATGCCATAATACATGAAAAAGAACACAAAAATCCCAACATTTCAGTCCCCAAAACGTGACAGCAGCTGGGCAAGGAAGAGCAGATTATGTTCTGCACATTTCTTCAAGTTTTCATGAAAATCAACAATGGTAATTCATGCTAGGCTCAAGTACCATGAAAGATAAGGCAAATACTGAAGTTAAGGAGTTCAAAATCTCAACAAACATGCCTCAATTCAGCTCATAAAGCAAGCAACATCAAGGATTCAAGAATTGAAGCCTAACCTAACTATTCATTCATCATCTTCAAAACTCATGAAAACATGCTCAAAATTGGGGAGGAATGGATCAAAATGACTCATAATGAATGTATATTACAACCCTAAGCTTACCTTGTGGATTGGTTGAAGGTTGGAGGAGATTTGAGCTTGAATCTCCAAGGAGGGCTTGAGTTACGGGATTTTCTGGAATGCAGGGGATGAGGAGCTGATCTTATCCAAATGAGAGTGTGTGGTTCGGTTAAGGAGAGTAGGATCAGATATAGGGTTGAGTTAGAGTTCCATAAGCTCAAACCATGGTTAATTTGGTCAACAAATGAATAAATTATGATTTATTTGGTAAAAGGTGGCAGATTTGGTTCCCGTTGCATGTTTCGGTTGAATTTCGGAGGTTCAAATAAATTTGGAAAAATATAAGGCTAAGTTCATCAAACTCGAATTTTCAATACGAGTTTAACGAAGGTGACGAAACTCGAATCCGAGTTTCCTAGCTCAAGATATTAAATACGGAACCAAGGTTGCGCTAATTACTCGTTAGCCCCCGATTTGGATTCCAAAATCAAAATAAATTCAAAACGTATGCAAACGAACCCGAAAACATGAAATGATCATATATTCATATTCATAACACATATAAGTCGAACATATTAAATTTTCACGAAATTCTGAATTCATTTCACGTAGAAACGGCAAGCAATTAAGTCATTCAAGCGCAAATAGTTCAAAGAAAATTCATATAAATTCAAATTCAAATATTTTCAAATAATTAAATATTTTAATAATATAATATAACTAAAAAAATTGCACGATTTAATATATAGATATAATTATTAACATTAAAAATATATATATATCTACTAATTCATATATATATAATATTAACTAACTTAATATATATAAAAATTAACATTTAATATATAAAATAAAATTAAATATATAAAACACGTATAAATAATTAATTCGCGCAATTTGGTAAACACATACGTCATACCTGTACGACCGAAATATCGGGGCATCACAGGCCCAAATACATAAAAAGATACAACTTAATTCATAACAATGTGAAATGTGACTCAAGTGTACAAATGACTCGAACAAGCAAGCTAAGACTCGACTCCCGCCTAGCTAAACCTGCAAGAAACTGGAAGAGTGGAAAGAGGGGTCAGTCTCTAGAAGACTGAGTGAGTAGGAGTTATACATATATATAAAAACATGCGCATGCAAGTCATAAATGCCGAGCAAAATTTTATTTAAAGTTAGTTCCCATGAAGGGCAAGAAAATAACTAAGCAATGCTCGGACTTTACGACTAATTCATATTAAATTCATTAAGTCCATAATTCATCATAATCATAATGGCTCATCGAGTGAGCGTGCATAATTCTCCAACCAAACTCCGACAGTGTACAATAAACACAACTTAATACGTTTGAATACACGATTATACAATACATAATAATACATGTGAGACATAAATACATAAGATATAATCGTTTGGGCAATCCCTGTTCCGGCCTTTCCGCACGGTGCATAATAATAATAACATGAACATGATCATAAAATAGTTCCAACCTTCTCCCTCCATAATGGTCAGGCCTGCAGACCCGAACCATTTAGTAATAACAATATCGAGACGGGGGCTCATGACTCCTACCCACTCCTTCGATGGGTTAACCATCGGCTCAAGAATAACTCACCTTCCATACTAAATAGTCGCATGAGAGATTCTCAATGGGTACTTTGTGCAATGGCTTAACTATACGTCGGCCCGATGCCGAACCGATCTCCATTCACACATTTCTCCGGGGCCCAATACATGTGCATGATCAATGTGCATAATCTCGCCGAAACATTCAAGTCATGAGAAAAATAATACATTTTAAATCCTTGGGAAATAATTTACTTGATGACTCCATTCGAAAACAATATATATATATAAGGTTTTTGGCCAAAACTTGTCACATAAGGTTATAGGGTTCGATACATAACTAGAACGAAAACACCCCCACCTGGGAGATGACGATACAAGGATGTGAGTTATACCGGTTGCCTATTTGGTCACGATATCTCCGCCCTGGAGACAAACTGTACAAAAAGGGAAACAATGTGTACTCATGAGATACGACTCAATATGAAACCAAATAGGATGCACAGCATTGATAAGAGGTGTCGTGGAATGATATGAAATGATATAACATGTGTGCGAAAATTATAAAATGATATGCTATGTTATGATAGTGTTCATATAAACATAGCACAATGCCAACATCTCGACACGTATCAACACCTTCATAACTAAGCCAACTAGCAAGCAAGTGGCACTTAATATGTATGACATTCAATCAACATATAAGAGATGCAATTAAACTCAAAGAGGTCATGTATTCATGCTATTTAATCAAACGAATTCATTTCATGTAAGGCACAGAGTTAACAATCAAGTTTAAGCAATTAAAGGTCATAGAGTGTCAAATAATAACGTAATTATCAATAAACCAAGTATACATTTCAAATAAATCACAAAACCCTACTCAAATTATCCAATCACACACAAACATATATATACCTTGGAAAAAGGAGGAGAAGAGAAGAAGATGTGGAAGCTTGAATCCTAAGCTTAAGAGAGGAGGATGGAGCTTGGAATCTTGCCTTCTTACTTCATGGTTGGATCCAATTGGAGAGGGAGAGAGAGATGGAAGGGTATCTCTTGTTCTTGTGAGAAAAATGAAGAAGAAAGGAATGCAAGTGAATACATGTATGTATATCATGTAAAATAAGAGGGAGAAGAGAGAAAATTGCACTTTGGTCCTTGAGAATTTAAGTGATTTAATTAGGGCCCCGAGGTTTGGTTGGTGATCAATTAGGGTCTAAATCAAAGTTTGATTGAGTCCAAGGATTTCATATAATTTCAAATAGGTGCATAATCGAAACAAAACATTAATTTAGCAAGTACATGTGTAGTGAATGAATTTAAATAGCATAGTCACAGAACATATAAATCACATAGGTCACGTAAGGGCAATTAATTCACGAAATTAAATATATTAAAGGTCCACTTAGCATATAAAACACATATAAGTCACATAACCCTCAGCCTGACCCACTCGTGATGTCATACCTGGCTTGTCGGGAAAACGGGGTATCACAACTTTTCTAGATTTTGTGTTTTATTTCTAAATACTCGTTGGCTTTACATTCCCTATTGAATTGCCTTTCTTGATTGCTCTTACTTAGTTTAACTATGTGACATATGCACGAATTGACTGACATGCATATATATACCTTGTATTAGTTGATATTCTCAAGATACCACTACATCAATCAAACTACGGTTGGTCTTCGCGCCAACCATAACCATGAAACGTGATGGGATGGATTGAAGAGGTGCTACTTCTGTGAGTCAACGGGACAATCAAGGATAAGTGTTCCAGCTTTCTTTAAGCGTAATTTCTTCATTGCACTTACAACTCACGCTTTTACTAATGTATGTTTGTGATTTTACAAAACTATTTGAGACGCCACCTTAAGCTACTTTATCATGCTTCAAAGTTTATCCTTTGAGTTCGTGCCTAAAAGAAGCCTTCCTCCTCATCTCACTTTAAAAAAAAAAAAAAAAACCCTAACTTCTGTTTTTTTCGCAAACTCTCAAAGTTCAAAACTCTCCAAATTCGTCTCTTCATGACCAAAGAAAAAATCCCTCCTTCATCATGCATTCAGACTCTGATTCAAAGGATAATATGCCTCTTTCATAATGGAAGAACAAATCTCTCTCCAAGTCAACTTCTGATGAAGAAAACCCCAACAAGAACTCTGGAAAAGCCATCGCTGACGACTCTTCAAATTGTAACGATGATTCAGAACTCAACTTTTCGGAAGATGAACAACTTCCTCTTGCCGAAATCTATCATAACACTGATCCACTTGACTTGGATAAGGTAGCATTCACTCTATTTTTCAAAACTTCTTATGCCAAGAAATTCTTTCAAAACCAACTTTTGTCTAGGAAATGGAATCGGGGTAGATCTGTTATGTTTTCACACTTTCCCAAATGTGATATAACTCAAAGAATAGATGATCTTCGTTGGCGTCCTTTCTTTCAAATTGATGAAGTTGCATATCCTCCTCTCTGCAAGTTTTTCTATGTTATTACCTTTTTTATTCATGAACATGATGGAACTGGTATTATAGTGAAATCTTTTGTTATGGTGAAAAGGTTAGGTTTACTCCTCGACCCATAAATTCTCTTATTGGGTGTCCTCATAAGGGGGTCAAATACATTGAAATTGGTGAATAGCCTAGTGCAGAAGTCTTTAACTATGAAGATGCTACTTTGGGGTGGGAAAGATTATGCCTTAGGAGGGGGAGAAGCTCTTAGAGATGCCTGAACATGCTTTTATCCATCAAATGATTAGCTTGTCCCTCTTGTCTAGTTCAGTTGAGTCTGGAAATCACTCCACCGATATGAGCTATGTGAGCACCTTCCTACTGTATGCCTTTCTTAAGAACATTCCTGTCAACCTTGGCTATATCATTCTGTGTAATATGGAGTATTGTGGAGTTCACAACACCAAACTCCCTTACTTCATGCTCCTTATTCGTCTCTTCAAAGGTTACAAGAATATTCCCTTTCCCGGGAACTGGCAAGAAAATCCCAAGTATCACAAGAAGTTTGACAACAGGACCCTCAATCACTTGAAGCTTTACTATGATTCTCAAACTTGCACCTGGATTCGCAGAGCCAACAAGATTAAAGCTTCATCTAAAAGATCCAAGACGGAGGCCCAGAGCTCTGTCAATGATGAAATCAAAGCCTCTCTCCAGACCCTCATTGCCTCTGTGGATGCATTAACAGTTGAACAACACACTTTTAACTCTGGCTTAAACTGCTTTTCTGACAAACATTCTAGTTTTGAGCGTAGGATTCGCAAGCTTGAAACCTGTAAAGTAAGACGCTCAAAGAAAGCTACAAAACGCATTCTTTTTGATAAATAAAGGGGAGATAACGATGATGAAGATGAAGACGGTAAATGAAGATTATGAAGATCATGCATGAAAAACTAAACTGAATATTATGTTTTACTTTTGTTTTAAAACTGGATACTTGTGGTCGTTAAGTTGGTAGTGTGTTTTTGTTTTTTGTGGATGATACTACATTACTCATGATATTTGGATGGATGCTTACTTATCATATATCTCCATATATCTGTTCTCTAACCATCTTTTTGGTAGGGGGAGTTTTTTAGCCTTTCTGGCAGGGGGAGTGTAGCGCCTCCCCTAGCACTGCAACCCCCGCACCGCAATACTTCACTAGTGGAGGTTAAACCTAACACTCGAGAAATACTACGGCGAACGGTCTATATAATACTTAAGTAAAGCTCATGACACAGTGTAGCGGGAGATAGGAAAATTTAAACTTTGAAAGTGAATAGAGGTGCTAACACACACAAAGAACCAGTGTTATTATTATTGAAGTAACTGGTATAAAGGAGAGTATAAGATGATAGTGTGGTGGTGTAAAACATGAGGGTAGCAGGTTTAAAAGACCAATACACTCAGAACTATGTATCCTTAGAATCAGTTCTGACCTATTACGTGTGACACCTTAATACTTCAAGATACCTCTATCTGTAGTTCCCTTGATTCCTGAAACCATGCAGTTAAAAAGGGCGAGGAGTTAGTCAAAGTGACTAAGTGAAGGGGTATAATAGCTTATAGATATATGTATATGTATATATTTTTTTATATGACCAAGAAGATCTTGATCTAAAATATTAACAATAGGATATAGCAAATATGAAACGATTCATAATAAATGTTAAAATAGGGATAGAGGTAACTTGGAATATTTGTAGAAATATGAACTGTTTAGTAAAGGAATTTGTATTGCCCGCAAACTAGGCCTCTCCACCTATAACTCCTTAAATATTTGGTAAAACAGTAACGACACTGTACATGATACCGATACTTTAATAAAACCAATATGATAATACCTCCTTACTCAAGTGTCGTGGGGAGCTACCCTAGTGGCAATAACAATAATTGGGAGCTCATACCACTCCCTGGGAGGTCATACATCTCCCTTATCTCTTGGTGTGGAGTAACTAACCTCCAGGTAAACCACTACCAAGAGTTGGTGGCGGTCCGTGGCACCAACAATACCCTCGGTCCTATACCTTTCGGGTAATTGCTCGACACAGCTTAGTGGTCGGGGCCCATAACAATAAGAGATAAATATTTTTCTTGCTTCCCAGGAATCAATGCTTTGATAAGGTGGACTTAAATATATATAGCGTCCTAGTAAAACGTTGATTCTGGCATAAAAGTATTTTTTCCCTTGAAAAGAGATATGATAATACGATATCATGTATATAGGGTAATAAATCATAAATAATAGGTGGGCTTTGAAAATAGTTTTTATATAGATACATATTATAACGCCCGAGCGCGAGACGCTACATCCCCCGCACTATGACCCGACCCGTATATGAAATGGATTTCCACACACGTGCCAAATCATAGCGAACGGGGACATACACACTCACTAAGGCAGGCGGGACTAACCTATCACTTAAAACCCCAACAACAACAACAACAACAACAATCAGAGTAACATAAAAGCGGAAGCAATAATTCATATTCCATATATTGAGCTATATGCTCTAGGTACCAACATTTAAGTTCAAGGAAGGTCAATAGGTCTAATACAAAACATGTACGCTCCGTATTCATATACAATATCCAAAAATAGAATAAAATCATAAGATGTAAACATATGAGTGTAAAGAAAGAAAGGCTAGACACTATGCAAGACTCTCCCAAACTTGTATCCCGCCTAGCATTCCTTCCTGCATAAAGAACTGAAACAACTCAGGGTTCAGTCTTAGACAGACTGGTGGGTATAAAACAAGCTTAATATCATAATATAGCGGAATTTAAGCACATACATGCAAGCTATAATCCTTATTCGAGGTTTTAGAATAATTTTCCCAAGTGGGAAGTAAAATACAAAGAATAGGATTATAACAATTCATTTCATTCATTAGGTCCTTTGTGGCCCGGCGAGAGGGCGTGCATTATCTCCAACCAACACCTCGTGTAATTCATTAATCATTCATTCGTTCATGCATTTCATTCTTTTGTGCAAATTCATTAGATCATCCATTCGATCATTCATATACTCCTTCTTCCTCCGGTTAGGGGACGGGTTTGTAAGGCCCGAACCCCTCATTCATTGGTGCTAGAGGGGTACATGAATCCCCAAAAGCTCGGTTCCCCTTCTTTCACTAATATCCTAGTGAAGTCTAGGTTACCGTATTTGGTGGAACTAGTATATGTGGATTCCCGTCAGCCCAAGCTTCCCCGGTTCACCAATACACTAAGTCCCGGGCCCCCATTCATTGTGAAGATTCATTTCTCACCAAAACTTTTGGTAGGATATTTAAATTAAAGGTTTTACATTAAAACATTGACTCGTTGAAAACTCGATATATATCTTTATATAGTTTTGGGCCAAAATCTTGCACATTAGGTGTTTTGGGTCATATCTTTAGCTAATAGAAGAAAAACCCACCTGGTAGACAAAAGAACCCGACAAGACCTCACTGCTCAACCTCGTCTCCCACTGGATCAATATCTGTGTGACAAAGGTAGTGTGAGACTCAAATATGACCACATTTGACGCTCGGCTATGCAATGACATGTTATGGAATGCTTGAAATATAAGAACATGTCCAAATATGATAATGAATACCATGGAATTCAATTAAACACATCATTCACCAAATTTCATTCAATATACGATAAAATCGTATGCATTCCCGTTCATAGCGTTCATAACTTTCATACTTGCATTCATATAACTTTCAAGGTCATAAATCAATCATAATTCAAAGCTTAAATGGAGTCACGTTGCATATAATTCACGGATACGAACAATAAACGAGATATAAGCAAGAAAAGAGGCTCCCCAAGGCTGCCAATTCAAATGACACGGCCGTGTCCAAGGTAAAAAAAATTAAAATTCCCAAGTCGAGGGCTTGACACGGCCGTGTTGAGTTTTCAAAGGAAATGGACACGGCCGTGTCCGATTTTCTGAAAATAATTTTCACAAGTCGAGAGCCCAACACGGTCGTGTCCATTTTCAGTTCAAAGCTGACACAGTCGTGTCAGCTCGTCGTCAAGAAAGGGAAGAACAGAGCATAAGCTCTGTTTCGCGAGGGAAAAGCTTTGAGGAAGCAGGGGCAGCCACAAGGAAGCTCTTAGGTACACTTAGACATGAAATTAATCCATATAATTCATATATAACATGTAACCTAAGCTAAAATACAAGAATTCATGCCCAAAGTTGGAAAAATCATCATCATCATGCATGATCTTCAAGCATGGAGCTTCAAGCTCCATTAATGGCAATTTATGCCATAACCCACCAACATAAAATTCAAGCATATAGAAATGATAAGGAAGCTTCAAACAACAATTTTCATGCATCAACTCTCACTTTAAATCATGAAATCCAATGATCAAGAACCAAACCCCAATTCATGCTTTCATTCAAACCATATGAATTCTCCAACTTCTATCATGCTTCACTTAGATGAAAATAGAGACGAGAAGATGGAGATTATAAATCACCAATTACCTTGAAAAGCGATGGAAGATTGGGTTGATCCAAGGTTTGGAATGATCAAAAAATGGAGGTTCTTGGGGTTTCTCTTCTCTTGCTTCTTGTGGAGATGATGATCGATATTTGTGGAAGAAAAAGGAAGGAAATGCTGATATTTAGTGAAGGAATGGGTAGGATTCGGGTCGGTCCAAGTCCGGTTCGGTTAAGAAAAGGGTTCAAATCAAGTTATAAAGTCGAGGCTATGGAAAGGTTCGTTGTCGAAGGTTCAAACGATGTCGAAAAGGTACAAAGTCAAGTTTAAAGAATAGATATCGTCAAAACAAGTTCAACGCCGAAGACGGATCTCAATTTCGAGGTCCGGGGCTCAAGATATAGCGAAAACCATTTTGGGTTGCCTATTATTCAAATAGGTCCCTAAACTTCAAAAAGTGGCAATCAAGCCCAAACTCAATTTCCAATTGAGTCCAAAACATTCAAATAAGTTACAATCAAGCCAACGGCACGCACATAAGACACGAAAGATTTCAATTAACACCAAATTCAAGAAATTCACATTCTCACAATTCCGTTCATATATTCAAATCTCACATTGGAATTCATATAAAATTTAAACAAATAATGCAAATTATAAACAAGTTTAACCAATTAATCAAAGTATAAAATCATATACTTAAATGTAAATGCGCACGTAACCCTTACCTGCACGTGTGAAAACACGGGGCGTTACACATATGTATAGGCATAATTCTAGTTGAAAATGTTTTAACCCTCACCTATACTGGTAGTCAGACACAGTCAAGTGGATTCCACTGCTTGATCCTAATTTCGCTTGAAAGTATTAACTACTACAAGCTTAGGACTATATTTCTTATCATTCTAATCAAATAAGCACATAAGGTACATGGGGTTCACATGTAGAAGAGCAATACGTTAGAAAACCCGGTAAACCCTAATTTAATGGTTTAAGTGGATTTTCCTTAATCACATAGGTTTTATGAATTCTTTAGCTAACCAAATATTTATTAATCACATTATGATTCTAATTATAATATTTGAAATGATAATTTAAGGTTAATTTGGCAACGTGTGTCGTGAGTTAGAAAACGTTTACAAAATTGCCAATTTTCGAAAAATTCGGATAAAATCTTTCTTTAATATTTCAAAGACACAATTTATAATTATTTTTAAATTATTTCTGAATTATTTAAGTACAATGTTGACCAAAAAGTCAAAGTTACTATTGAAAACATTTACTATTCAAATTCTTAAGAATTAAACACTTTATAACATGAAATTAGACACACATACACACACTATTCACACGTGCATTTAAATCCATTCAAGAACATTATGAACATGTTCTTAGGATTATTAATGCGTTCATATTAGTTCTTGATCATTCTTAACCAATTTCATGTTCATAACATGTGATTAAAACTAAATGTAGCACTTTATGTAACTTTAATTATGAAAATAAATCTAAATAAATTCTTCTAAGCATGAATTTAATGAAATAAGATCATCAATATTTAAACACATAATCAAATTATATCATATCATAAAGCATGCATTTAATTAAATAAAATTCATACATGTAGGCACATTTTACATAAAATTAACAATTGGGCATATATTTCATAAAATAAAATTCCTCAAGGCATAATTTAATTAAATCTAAGCATGCTATATTCATAATACCCTAAGAACATCTTGTAAATAATAAAATAATAAATAAAAAGACTCATACCTTAGAGAGAACTAGGGTGGCCGAACTTATGGACAGAAAATAAGAGATTTGTGAGTTCTTGGAAATGAATTGTGGGGGGTATTTATAGGTATAATTTTGGGGACTTAAGAGCAAATTCCTATTCTTTAGGGTAGTGACTAAGGCTCTAGGGTAGGTAGGTGTATAATTATAGGGTGTTAAGGTGTATTTCTAGGTGTATAATGATGCAAGAGATTATGTACACATAGTTATATCATAAATACATCATTAATAAATTAACTCAAAAATAGATAGAAAATAATACTTAAAATGTTCATGAATCTCTAGATTTTAGTTTGAAATGGGAAAAATTACAAAAGAAAGGGGATCGAAAGAGCTTTCCAATGATTATAAACGCTTAACGTTTAAAAGTTTCAAGTTAAAGTAGTAAGCGTTCGGAATTTTGAAAAAATATGATAAAATACATAAAATGAAGCTAGGATGAGATTTAATTTCCGAGAAAGTATTCACGGTTCATAAAATAATTTGAGGATTAATTTGAGTATACTATTGAATACCAAAAGTCATTCGGTTTAAAGTTTTTACGGTGGGAATAGTACTTTAGGAAAATTAAGAAAAGTTTATAGAATGATCTAGGATTTGAACTAGGGTTTGGAAAAGGTCTTAAAATTAATAAAATAATTCAAGGATCGTTTTGGTTATAATATTGGATAGGGAAAGTGTTTGAAATTCGAAAATACTTAAACTAGGGTTAATTAGGGTTTCTCGACCGGTTTTTGCCACTACGGGAGTTACAATGAGGATTAGGGTTCGAAAATGATGCCATAATTCATAAAATTTTGCAAGGATTCATTTGACCTCTATATTTGATAGGTAAAAGTGTCCCGAAAAATTTCTACATTAAGGAGTGAACTAGGGACCTAATGGGAATTTTTAACAAACAATTTTCAAAGTATATCTTGGGATAACAAAAGTTAGGATATGAATCCGAAAAATATGGAGTTTAACTTCCTAAGGTTCCATGAGGAATATATGAAGGTTCAAGCTCGATGAATGAATAGTAATATGGGTCTCATAATAAGATATTGTTAAAAATCGAAGCACAAAAGCACATAGTTCACATAAAATGCAATTCATGATGGATTGAGGTTTTCTTCTAACCCTTTACTTACCTATTTCTTCTTGGCCCCAAAATCCGGGCTGTTACAGGGAGTTTCCTGACAATTAGTGTTTGTCATCATCAAAAAGGAGGAGATTGTTAGCCCCTCCGGAAGCATCATGAAACGAACAAATACAAATATAACTTATTGTTGATGATTGACAAAACTAAGTCTTATTAAATTACGTATGATCAAATATGTTGTATAAATACTCTGTGTAGTATCTTCTCTCAATTGCAGGTTTATGCTCAATAGAAAAGGGGATTGGAGAAATACTGGAAGTCAAATAGAGCCGTTGAAAAAGCTGCATCGGGAACTCAACTTACAAATCAAATCTATGCCCAACGGTCACATAGAATTCCTATATAATGGACTTAGTTGAAGTAGAAAACTTTTGATTCTCTTTAAGCCTTTTTTACAAATACTTTGTGTACACCTTTAAAGTTTTGTGTGTTAATGCTCTGGTGGGTATTCTCTGTAAAAGAAGCTCTAGAGTCCTAGAGTTGGTATCTTTTGTACCTGTCTGTATATCTGTTGTAACATCCAGCTCCACTTTGTGTAACTTGTGATCCAATAAAGTTGTTCTTCAAATCCTAAGTTTATATACTTAGGTAGAGGATTAATCTTCTTAGCTAGTTTTTATACAGCTTTGAGAGTCAAACATCTCTAAATCGTCTTGTACTCTACTTGAAGCATTTGAACTGTGATTGAGATTATCACTTGTGTAAAGAGATTAGCCTTGAGAGTTCATCACTTTACATTCGCAACAACAATTCAGAACCCCCTCCCCCCCTCCCCTCTTATTTAACAAAATTATTTTAATTAATGTTTTACATGTTTTCTTTAATTGTTGTGGATGTGATTCTCACTTCCTTATCTTGAAAATAAGGTTTTTTTTAAATGTTTTAGATATCATTGAGATTTCTTGCGAATGAAGTACTTATGTAAAACATGAGATCTCTCTCTCACACACACGCTCACTATAGAATTCCATGACCTCTCATTCTTAGTTTTTATGTTTTTAAACAACGATTAGGATTATCTGCACCAAAAAAATAAATAAATAATGATTAGGATTTTAGGCAAAATATTGAAAATAGATTATATAATGCATGCATGTGATTGATATTTTTAACATTGAAGCCTACATTATGCTGTATGGGGCTGATAATACTTTCGTTCTTTGGTGTAACTTTAGTGGTGCTCATTTTCTAAATATTATGTACTTCCACGGGCAGCATAGCATGAATAGTCTTGTTGATCCATGGATCATGCACCTTTGTATCTCTTTTAGCTTTGGTTATTTATATACGATATGGAAGCCTCGGTAAAAACTCCACGGCTTCTTGCCGGTTTTCCCCGCAAAAAAAAAAGAGTAAAAGCTAGCATAAAAAAGGGTCCCGTTCGCAGTTGAGTATGGAGATAACAAAAGACTATGAATAATCCTAATGATGAGCAATTTTGTAATTTTTCCAATTCCGCAAGGAATGTTGTCCCAAAATCTAAAATTAAGTCAAACAAATGCTTCAATAAGAGTTGCTATATATGCTTTCGAAATCAAACTTTTGCTATCAAATTAAAATAACACTATTTTTAATTGAAGTTAAGAATAAAAGTCAATACCCTGAATTGCTAGGCCTTCATTTGTGCAATTCAAATTGGTGTTGCATGCTTGCCAAGTAGTTGATATGTTTGCATAATCGAGTTGTTCCAACCGCAACAAATTAATTAAGTCCACTTAATGAGAGATCCTTAAACTCCACATATTTCGGAGTTATTCTGAAATTTTGGAATTAATCCCCTATTTTCAAGAGGAAGCACTTATTGAGGGGGAGAATTTCAAGAATCTCCTTCACACATTAAGAGGGAGCTTAGGTAAGTTATCTTTTTCAAATATCGCATCAAATCTTTTGTCATCATCAAAAAGGGGGAGATTGTTGTCTCTTTGATATTTTAAAGGTAAGTTTTGATGCTTCCAAAATATTTGATATGTTTGTGCATCTTTCCATATATTCTTGTATCACAAATTTAATTCTAGCATGAAAAAGATTATTTGAATTGTATAAAATCTTCCCTTAATTATATTGATTGTAATCCATGATTTTGTGCAGCCCATAATTAATTTCTTTTATACATATATTTGTCACATGACTAGAATCTTTATTTTTATGGAAAATGTTGACAAGGTACTTTTGAAATTTGTATGGAACTTCAGTGAAAATCTTTCCTTGTGTACTAGAATCAATCCTAAACGGCTCCTTCCTCAGTTTACACATTATAGCCGCTGTGTAACTCGTATTTATGAGAGAAAACTCATGAGAAATCAAAAGAAAGAACAAGAGTGTTGAACCAACAAAGTGAAAACGATAATATTGAGTTTCATATATTGTAACTACTCTTATAGGAAAATTTTCTAACTCTTATTGTTCATATACTATTATATTTGAATGAAACAGATTTTAATTCCTAAGTGAAAAGTTAGGGACAGGACTGAACCTGGATAAATTATCGTGTCATTTTCTTACTTTGCATATTATCATTATTGCACTGTTTAGTACTTTCGTTATTTCGTACCAACAACTATTTTAAGCAAAACACGCACTTAACTTTGAAAAATGGTTTTCTTAAAACCTTAAAATATTTTCGTTGCGTTTCATAAAGTTTTATAAAATTTTAAAAAAGATTTCAAGGCCTGATTCAACTCCTTTCTTTGGCAAACTCACATTCATAGATGATGATGATGATGATGACGATGATTATTATTATTATTATTATTATTATTATTATTATTATTATTATTATTATTATTATTATTATTATTATTATTATTATTATTATTATAACTTGCGATAGTATTTATTAATAAGTATTAATAATGACAGTCTAATACAATTATGACATAACAAAAGAATTTTTTTGCAGTAATTATGATACTGATTATTTTTATCAGTAAAATATCATCACTAATTTATATATATCTCAAAAAAATTTGCTATTAATATTTGCATGAGGAATGGACAAAGCTTATTTAATACAATTTTTATTATAGTTTCAATCCACAATTAACAATTGATATGATTACCCGACGTCAATCAATCACCATTATTAAATAAAGACGAACATAGCGGATAACCATTATTATTAACCGTGTCAATAAGCTGTTGTTGATTCATTTTTTTATCCTGAGGCACATCCTTATTGACCCTATAAAGCACTTCTTCCTGACAAGTGATAACCAATGTACATTATGTATGGAAGTGTAACACAACAATCAGTATCCGGTGTGATCTTTTTTTCCCTCACCAATGTAACAATATCGGACCAACAACTCTCTGTTGTTATGTCCGCGCATCCCTCTAAAGCCATTGCGCTTTCTGTTGCTAATCGGATGACCCCTTTGATTATTAATAGGATGATCATGTTGGATTTGAAAATCATGGTGATTATGTTAGAAATATTGTAATTTCATAGACAAAATCGGATTATGAAATACGCAGCGGAATTGAATCGTATACTAACCTCCAGCCATTGCTAATTTCTTATCTCTAGGCGTTACCGAACTGTGCCGGAAAAGCTTTGAGAATTCCCGATCCCGATGTGCCACTCGGAGTGATCTTCTAAGCACTCAAAACCTCACAATGTGATGGAGTGGAGAAAAGACTTGAGATTTTTGTGCTTAGGGACCTCCTCCAAACCCCCTATTTATACACAAGTCTTACCATCAAAGACTATGTGTTTGGGAGGTAAGTTTGACCTAATTGACAAATTACATGATTTTTGGGCAATCAATAAGGGCATGAATCATGCGAAAGATCAAAGGACCAATTTGGTCCAAGAATGATGTGATTGATTTACTCAATCAATTAATATGATTCTTACATTCTCCCACTTGGTCCGAATGATCCATGTGTGCTTGACTAGAAATACAATCCATGAATCATGGTGATATTTTCTCTTTACACTGTGAGTAGTATCTTCCATGTATCACGATGCATTATGTTTCTAACATTTCCTAAGTTTCTTGATGAATAAACCCTATGTTTATTCTAGGTCCTTACTTTAAAGATATTTCTCAAACAATCGATAAATGTGTACACAAAACTTAAATACGAGAAATATCAACTTAAATAGAATTTCATTTATTACATAGTGGAACCAAGTCCCATTGTGACTACATGATCCTTAAATTTCTGTGGTGGCATGCCCTTAGTTAAAGGATCAGCTAACATAAGTTGCGTGTTGATGTGCTCAATGACCACTTTCTCATCTTTAACACACTCTCGTATGGCTAACTACTTGATGTCGATATGCTTGCTTCGACTTCCACTTTTGTTGTTTTTAGCAATAAAGACAGCAATTGAATTGTCACAATATATCCTTATTGGCTTAGATATCGAATACATAATTCTAAGCCCAGTAATAAAACTCTTTAACCATACTCCATGTGAGGTAGCCTCAAAACAAGAGACAAGCTCAGCCTCCATAGTAGAAGTGGCAGTTAAACTTTGCTTGGCGCTTCTCCAGGAGATAGCTCCACTGGCTAACATGAAAATGTATCCTGATGTTGATTTACAAGAATCAACACAACCGGCGTAATTAGAATAGGAGTAACCAACCACCTCTAAGCTATCTGAACGTCTGTACATAAGCATGTAGTCTTTTGTTCCTTGAACGTATCTCAACACTTTCTTTGCAACTCTCCAGTGGTCAAGACCTGGATTGGACTGATACCTTCCCAACATTCCAATTACAAAAGCTATGTCAGGTCTGGTGCAAACCTGAGCATACATTAAACTTCCAACAATAGAAGCATATGGAATGTCCTTCATTTGCTCCATCTCAAAGTTGTTCTTCGGGCATTGGCTCAAACTGAACCTAGCGCCCTTCACAATTGGAGCAACACTAGGTGAACAATCTTTCATCCGAAATCTCTCCAAAATTTTGTTGATATAAGCTTCTTGAGATAGACCTAAAGCACCTTGATGTCTATCTCGATGAATCTTGATACTAATGACATAAGATGCATCACCCATATCCTTCATATCAAAATTTTTGGAAAGAAATTGTTTCCCCTCATGTAGCATATCTTTGTCATTAGCTGCAAGGAGAATATCATCTACATATAGAACGAGGAAACAAATTTTTCTCCCACTAACCTTTTGGTATATACATTGATCCAAAATGTTCTCAACAAATCCAAATGAAGAGATAACATTATGAAATTTTAAATATCACTGACGGGAGGCTTGTTTCAGTCCATATATAGATTTCTTTAACTTGCATACTAAGTGTTCACCTTCACTAGAGGAAAATCCTTCAGGTTGTTTCATATATACATGTTCCTCTAGATCACCATTAAGAAAGGCTATTTTCACGTCCATTTGTTGCAATTCAAGATCAAAATGGGCTGCCAATGCCAATATTATGCACAAGGAATCCTTTTTCGACACGGGACTAAAACTCTCAGTGTAATCAATTCCTTGTCGCTGTGTTAACCCCTTTGCAACGAGTCTTGCTTTATATCTCTCTATGTTGCCAAACGAGTCCCTTTTAGTTTTGAAGACCCATTTGCATCCAATGGCCTTTAGACCATTAGGCAACTGAATGAGATCCCAGACACCATTACACTTCATGGAATTCATTTCTTCTTTCATGGCATTGTACCATAACTCTGATTTATCGCAACTCATGGCTTGCGAAAAGGATTCGGGATCATTCTCAAAATTATAGTTAGATTCTTGAAGATATAAAACATAGTCATTAGGGATTGCTGATCTCTTTTCCCTAGTAGATTTTCTTAATGTTGGGGCAACATTTTCCTGAGGGATATGTTGCTCAACTTGTTCAATAGTTTGCGAATTATCTTGAACAACTTGATCTACTAGGTCATTCTTAACAGCTTGTAGAATCTCATTGATTGGTTGTTCAATAACCGGTTGTACCTCAGGGTTGTTGTGAACAATAACCAATCTCTCACTTGAAGAAGGATGTTGACTTGTCACAGGGTTATCTTGAATAAAGTCGCTCGCACTAATTGAGTCATTTTCAAGAAATTTTACATTTCTTGATTCCACAATCCTTGTGCTATGTGATGGACAATAGAACTTGTATCCCTTAGACCTTTTGGCATAACCGATAAAGTAACCACTTATGGTCTGAGGATCCAACTTCTTTTCTTGTGGATTGTAAACTCTTACTTCACATGGGCATCCCCATACGCGTATATGTTGTAAACTCGGTTTACAACCCTTAAATAATTCAAACGGTGTCTTAGAGACAGCCTTGGTTGGAACTCGATTCAATATGTAAGCTGCTGTTTTAAGAGCTTCAACCCATAAGGACTTAGGCATACTGCGTACCATGTCCATTAAAGTTCGGTTTCTTCGTTCCGCAACACCATTTTGATCAGGTGATCCCGGCATGGTGTATTGGGCAACTGTACCGTTATCCTGAAGAAACTTCACAAATAGACCTGGTGCTTGTCCATCTTCTGTTTATCTACCATAATACTCACCACCTCGACCTGTTCTCACAACTTTAATTTGCTTACCGCATTGTTCCTCTACTTCAGCCTTGAATGCTTTAAAGGCTTCCAAAGCTTCATTTTTGTGATGAAGCATATAGAGATACATATAACGTGAGTAATCGTTTATAAAGGTGATGAAATATTTCTGACCATAAGCATCCATGTCTGGGCAACAAATATTTGAATGGATGATTTCTAATATGGCAGAACTTCTCTTGGCACCCGTCTTAAACTTGTTAGTCTACTTTCCCTTTATGCAATCTATACAAGTATCAAAATTAGTAAAGTCTGAAATACTAAGTATTCCGTCCTTTACTAATCTTTTGATTCGCTCAATGGACATATGTCCCAATCTCCGATGCCATAGAGTAGAGGAATCCTCATTTATAACATATCGTTTAGTACCAACTTGAACGTGCATAGCACTATGAGTGACATCATTTTGTAATTTAATGGAATAAAGACCATCAATTAATAAACCATTCCCATCAAGTTCAGATTTATAATATAAATTGAAATTATTGTTCAAAAAACTGAAATTGTATCCCAAAGGAGCAAGTCTTGATACAGAAACTAAATTTCTAGAAAAACTGGGAATGCAAAAGGTCTTTTCCAATGTTAAAATAAAGCCACTCTCTAGTACTAAATCGCAGGTCCCTACAGCCTCAACTCTTGATTGCATCTTATTTCTTGAATAGATGCATTGTTCAGCTCCCACTGGGTCCCACAGGTTTCGAAATCCCTGTAAGGAATTCGAAATATGGATTGTATAACCCCGAATCAATCCACCATGTGTTATAAGCAATATTAACCATATTAGATTCATAACAGATAAGACAAATTGAGTTACCTTTCTTCTCAAGCCATTTTTTTTATTTGACACAATCCTTCTTCATATGTCCCTTCTTTTTACAGAAGAAACACTTGGATTCTTTCTTGATGTTAGCTTGGTGGCGTAACTTCTCATGCCCCCTCTTCTTAACTTGAGCCGATCCCTTTCTATGAGCCAATAGTGCATTTTCTCCCATTTCAAGTACCAAACGGGCCTCTTCCTGATCACACATGGTCAATAGATCATCTATTGTCCAGTTGTCCTTATGTGTGTTATAGGAAATCTTGAATGGCCCATACTGACTTGAGAGAGTGTTCAGTATATAGTGCACTAGAAAGGATTCGGACATCTCAACCTCAAGTGCCTTGAGTCGTCCCGATAAATCACGCAACTTATAATGTGGTCTCGAACACCTTTCACACCAGTGAGACTTAGTGATGTGAACTTCATTATGAGAGTACTAGCTAATGACTTTTGAGAAATTTTGAATTGCTTTTCAACAGCCGTCAACAATTCCTTAGCATTCTCAATATACTGGACAGAGCTACGGATGTCAGCAGGGATTCGACTCTTTATGAACATGAGACTTAGGCAGTTAGACCGCTCCCATTTTTCATAAAGAGCCTTATCAACCGTAGTGCTATTATCCGTTTCGATAGGCTCGTCCTTTCTTGTAGCATAGTTAATGTCCATGTGTCCCAAATGAAGGAGAACACTTTCCTCCAACTTTGGAAATTTTCAATAGTTAAGATAGGGATTTCTACTGGGGTATCAGTCTCAGAATTGAAAACTGCAAAATACAACATACATGTTTAACTTAATGTTTGAGGCAAAACTTTAAACATAATTTACCAATGCAATTATGAAAATAATGAATCTAGCGACATAAAAATTACCTGTGGGCTAAATTTTCATTTCAATTAGATTCATTATTTATGATAGAGTTATCATTCTATCCTTTAAATAAAATTACCAAGTTCAATTCCTGTGGGTGATTACAGAAGGGCACCCAATAATTTTATTGTAATATGCAAGTGACCGATTATGCATATATATTTAAATGTCTATTTCTTAAATGACCCAATCTTTAAAATTTTAATCAAAGATGTTGTGGCTACTCTTTTAATTAAAATTTATGAATCATATAGACAAAATCTAAAACTGAATGTCTTCATACTTTATGTGATTTCGGACAAATAATTTTATTCAATTTAGGTTGCTGTGGCTAGACCCAATCAAATAAAATTACTCAAATCACTTGACATTATATCAATTGCCCATTACTATATGCAATTTAAATTGAACTTTGTGCACTCAACAATCCATCAGAATATTATCGCAAAAAACATAACAATGATAATGTCATTTAAGCACACGAAAATTAAGTTCTCATGATCTGGATTGTTCGAACCAATTCTCATAATAGAACACCAAATGAAAATACAATCCTTCACGCAATATAAGCTTTCAAATTGCACATGCATATCAAAGTAATGATATCCAGATTCCATAAGCATGCCAATATCAATTATACGGGAAAACTCAAAGGCTTTATTTCCATTAAATGTGTATGCTGCCGTTAACAGCTCCATATTGATAGTTTAAATAGATACAAAGTTTTAAACCCATAATCATAAAAAAAAGGTTTCACCGCAATGATGAGATTCTGAATGCTCAAGACTTTCAAAGCAATGATATTCAATAACCAACTACATAATTTGAAGATTCGTAACCAAATTGAACAGTTGTGCATGGTAATCAAAGAAATACATGCTAAAACATTGCTCTCGGCCAAGTGACGGCTAAACGAAATTCGGCATAATGAAAATAGGATAAAATTCAAGAACCGATTTTAGTATAAAATTATTTTCTCCATAATACATGAAGGAATCAGATCTAATAAAAATCAACCGTGAACAATCGAAAATAGGGAAATATGCAAATCTGGTTTTCCACATATGAATATTCAATTTCACGAATTGATTTACTCAAATACATCACAAAATGCAAGACGGATGTAAAACATGCTCTGATACCACATGTTAGAAATATTGTAATTTCATAGACAAAACCGGATTATGAAATACGCAGTGAAATTGAATCGTATACTAACCTCCAGCCATTGCTAATTTCTTATCCCTTGGAGTTACCGAACTGTGCCGGAAAAGCCTTGAGAATTCCCGATCCCGATGTGCCACTCGGAGTGATCTTCTAAGCACTCAAAACCTCATAATGTGATGGAGTGGAGAAAAGACTTGAGATTTTTGTGCTTAGGGACCTCCTCCAAACCCCCCTATTTATACACCAATCTTCCCATCAAAGACTATGTGTTTGGGAGATAAGTTTAACCTAATAGACAAATTACATGATTCTTGGCCAATTAATAAGGGCATGAATCATGGGAAAGATCAAAGGACCAATTTGGTCAAGAATCATGTGATTGATTTACTCAATCAATTAATATGATTCTTACATATTAATCTTTTCGTGATTTGTGAGCACTATATGAACTATTTGAAGCATTTCTGTGGTTGAATTTATATCTTTTGCACTGGAATAAATTGACGCATGCACATCTACGAGTAAGAATTTAATGATGTTGGAGATGTTACAAATTAGTTATTTACTATTTCGAATTGAAACGTGTATTTTTTTAGTTATTAAAATGGGGATATTTATTTTCAGAAGAGTAACCAAGTTGGATATCCGTTACAAGACTACCATATAAATAGGAACAAACCAAAATTTAACGAGGAGAATTAAAATATTAAAAATAAAGGAGAAAATTTTCATTTTTGTTTTTTAAGGAGGAATGACAAAACTATAAATATTTCTAAATATGTACACCAAAATAAGGACATTTCAAATTTTAGGGGCGCCAGGGCTACCCCTAACTATGTCCCTGCATACAAATAACATTGTTTATTTATTTATAAGAGTGTAATGAAGTTTGATCCATTGGGAGGTTATTTAATATTCCAAAATGAAACATATTACCTATGTTCAAAATTTTTATTCTCAATTAAAATTATACTACTTTATCTATCTCACCGCTTGAGGAAATATATATATTAATTATCAAACACGTGAGCTGAAAAATAAAATTCGGTCTAAAATACTGCAAAACTCGAATAGGATATCAAAGATCAAATATAGATAATTTTAGAACATTTCAACGTGTTTAAGCGAAAATTTAATTCTCGAAAGAGTAATAAATAGAATAATTTTAAATAATTATTATTGTACGTTTCTACTACGTGTGATTTATTTTAATTTTTTTTTCCCGAGCAAACTATGTATGAAATTACTAAAACATAGGGATTTGCCTAGAGAGATTGGACATATGTATTTATATGTTATCGCATGCCCTTTTACACGATATGCTTGTTAATTATAATCCAAATTAATTGTCATATGTTTTAAGAATGATTGAATTATCTAACATACTTTATAATATCTTTATATTTCATCGTGCCTTAATATTATCAACTGATAATAAGTACTTATAATTGTAGTTTAAATTGATAATTATGTTATTATAACTCTGTTATTTGACAGTATCGGTGTGTGTTTTAATTACTTCATAGTTAAATTATAAGCAATAAGCATATATCTAACATAAATAAACTTTGTCATCACAATATTGTCTGGTCAACCTTTTCAATTTCAATTAATTATAACATCGACTCTTTACAACAACAGATAAAACCTCCATGAACTACTTAAGTTTCGAAGCAAACTGGTTTGAATTCCAACGGGAGACTGACTGCCTGAAAACCAATAACTAGATGTAAGCTGCAATGCCATTCTTATGCTCTTTCAAGTAATTGGATCAAAAATGATTTTAAAAATAATCGTTCATACCTGGTAAGTTGGCATATATGTGGGAAAGTTTGATTATCGATCACTTGAACAAAGTTGCGATCTAGAAATACCAATCACCAATTGCTTTCGCGATAGTCTGAAATAATGAAACAATATTGATTTGAACGAAAAAGGTTTGAACAGATTAACTTGTGCATTAATGTGAGAATGATGTAAAAGAACCTTACATAGTTTCCCAACACAGGTGACAGATTCCACCCTTTTGGTCCATTTTGCAGTTGAGTATGGAGATAACAAGAGTCAATGAATATTCCTAACAATGAGCAATTTCGTTATTTTTCCAATTCCTCAAGGAATGTTGTCCCAAAATCTAAAATTGAATCAAACAAATGCTTCAATAAGAGTTGTTATATATGCTTTTGAAACCAAACTTTTGCTATCAAACGGTGGAGGAAATCTTTGGATTATACTCATTGGACATGACGGATGGTTGATAAGAGAAATAGTGGAAGGGGTGAGGAAGACAGGAATACCTACTGACCTAAGGGTCAGCAAAATGAGAAAAGTTAGAAGGGATTCAAGGAAATACCTAAGATTTTGGGGTCTTGAAATTGCTTGAATTCTCTGAAGAATGCAAAGAAAGCTCTAAGGATTTTTGGTTGCTTTGAAAGAAGTCTCTGCGTGAAGGGAAACTTGTGAGTGGAAGCGAATCTCCTTATTTATAGGAGAGAAAGTTGGTGGGATTTGGGTAATAAATTCAAAAGGTGTAATCATTCCCGCCTAGGTAAACTGTCCACTTTTGCGAACCGTTGCACACGTCCTTATGGTCACATGTTGTTTTCTGAAAAGACGCACCCACTCGCTAAATGGCATTTAATGCCTGACAGACCGAGCGGTCAAGGTGAAAAGACTGCAATAAATGCTTCCTCAGAACAGGGATTTCGAGGGCGCAACCTCCCCGCCAAAAGTGACCCTCGAAAATTTGAATGTATGAATTCTACAATCCACATTACTATGAACTACATAATTGGGGGGGCAAATTGATGAGGTCAAAATACACTCTAGCCACGTATGTGACACATGGCCCATTTAGAGCATGACACCACGGTATCTGAGAGACTATGTCTCAGTCTCCCCCCTCGAAAGCCAGTCGTTACCCTCGACGGACCATCCGCTTCATCTTGAAAGAAAGTCTCAGCCTCTTCCTCGAGCGGAAGTACAGGGCTGGCGGTACAACTACAAGGTGGGCCACGAGGGTGCCTCAGGGTTCCCCCCTCGAGGTTTAGCCCATGATTGAAAAGGCGAAGCCACTCGCCTCACCTCTTTGGGCCCAGATATTCTCTCGGACCTGCGAACCCCAAAGCCCATACCAAATCCGACGTGTTTAGCCCTCGGTTACAACCCAGTAACGGTCACTGATAAACAGTACATCAACCTGCACCTGCCACTGTTGCCCGCCATCAAACTTTTTGCAAGCTTTTGCAGGAAGTCCTTTTCAAAGGCTTCTCATTACGCCACGTGTCTAGGGCAACACAAATGCAGGACCACTTGGTGTCAAATTACTAAAGGGCCTTGACCCTCAACTATAAATACTCAAAATCACTCATACTCTGTAAGCAAACTTCATACATTCAAGCTCTGTTTTACTTTCATCTTCTTCATCACCTGTGAACTGACTTGAGTGTCGGAGAGTTAAACTTGGTCTCACCCCCCATTTCCCCAGCTTGGTCTTCTGATTGTTTACGTGTTTGTGTCTAGCAGGTAGAACCCACTCAATTCTGGTAACCCTCGCCTGAGCTTTGATCTCTGTTTCCCCACATTACAAATTTTAAAGTGTTGGAGTTTGCCATCTTAGATCAGACCCCACCAATTTATTTATCACATTCATACGACACGCGTCACGCCTTGACAGTGCCTCATGCACGTTGGAACCTATTCCAACTATTTAGTTGGTTCGATGAGTATCACCAATTAATAACCCAATTTAAGATTTCAATCGATTAAAATCAAACATGTGACTTGAACATCAAGAAAAATCAACTAATCGTAAAATTGAAAGAATTCCATAGTTATTCTCACGAATTGTCTTTTAAATCAAAGACTTATTCATGTAGTACAAAAGATATTCAAATAGTGTACTTGAAAATTCACATGAAACTTCCTAAATAAATACTAATAAATAACTTAAGTTACAGAACCCCCTATTCACATAAGATTTCTCACATAAATACTACTAAATAACCGAAGCTAAGCCATACGCTATATACTGGTCACCTTATTTATTTCACATCCTTTTTTATCAATTTAAATACCGCAAAGTACAAATATCATATAGTTATCCTTTGTGTTAATCAATCGAAGTAATTGACATAATCATGTTAACATCGTTCAAATTCCTAATTACCTCCATAAGTTTCATTCCATTTATGCACGGCGCACCTCATTATTCAACTAGTTTAGAGAAAAACATTTTACTTCGTCCTCAATTACAGAGTATACCATTTACTGCTCAAGACATTGAAACATATATAAAAGGACACAACCATTTAAGGGCACAAATTAATGTCCCTCCGATTAGTTGGGCCCTCGACTTGTCCATCTTGGCCAAAAACATTACCCGTTCTTGTAAGTCAGTTGCAGGCCACATACACTACAATGGTGATGATTTAGGCATAAATGTATTCACACAAACGTCGGACATAGCTTTGAAAACCTCATGGGTGATGAGATCATGGGAAATGGGTAAGACATCTTAGAACTATGCTGCTAATTCTTGCGAAGGAGACGACCCTATTGCCTAGTATACACACAAACTGTTTGGAAGAATTTAACTGAATTTGGCTGCAGTCCTGGATTCATATGTACTGATGCCGGTTTAGATTCGATAGGCTTGCAAAATTTCCATCCTGAATTTTTATGTGTCTATAGACCTACAGGAAACATAGTAGGACAACGACCATACTAAGTAAAAAGTTATTTTCTCCCTCACATACATGTATATGATATGTTGTGGACTATGATTTACATATCATAAACATTAAGCTCAATCTACAAATTTATTAAACTGCAAGCAAAAGGTTCAATAAGATTGAATTTAGGAAAAACGTCAATATTAGAAAAATAAGTAAAAAGAAAATGAATTACGTGTATGTAAAATGTTCTTGTGGTATAGATAAATTATCCATATATAAAGCTCATTTCCATAAATAACTCTAAATGAGTTTATTATCATTAGCAACTTCTTGATTTTCTTTAATAAAGATAATGGCATCTCTAAGCCCTTTCTTTTTTGGCTTAAATAGATTGCTAATTTATTTATTTCTAATTTAAAAATTAATCATTTCTATTATGATCAATTTTAAAAGTGATAGTTTATCCCTCCTTGTATGAGAGCCGCCACATTCGCCGTATCCCTAATTTGGCCATAATAGTTTTGGCTGGAATCCATCACAATAGCCGCTTTTCGCCGTGACGTCTTTGCCTGGGCCTTCCTCCATTCCTTTCCTTTACGCTTTGCAATTGGTTATTTCTTGTGCTTCACTTTCTTTATCGCTTCTTGTTCACGGGTTGTGTGGTTTTTTCAGGTTCTGGACTCCCGCTACTCGGAATAGGGTCTCAGTTCTAGTCACTGGTTGATTATCGCATCTGCTAGCAACTCGGGTCATAGTAGGGGGATTCCATGGAACAAGAACTTGTTAAACTTATGCAGGCCATATCCTTCACTGCTAAGAAATCTAAGAGTTTGGTTATTCCGCTTACCTGGGGGGGAGGGGGGGGAAGCGAGGAATGATTATTCGTTGTCCCTTGCCGGCAGACTATTTACAAGACATTCGATTAGGTTCGATTTATTCCTCTCAGCCATGATTAAATCTATGAACCAGGTAAAAGGGATGACAATCACAAAGTTTGGGGATGACCGTTTTCTGTTCAAGTTTAACCACAGATTGGATCTGCAGCGTGTGTGGGAGAATTCGCCATGGAACTATGATAAATACCCATTGATTCTTGTTACTATTGATGAAGAAGATGATCCCCAATCTATCCCACTAGATCGATGTGATTTTTACGTTCAAATTCATGGCCTTCCTCTGAACTGCCGCAATAATGAAACTGCTGTGTTGATTGCAAGCAAGATTGGTTTATTCAGATCCATATCACCCACAACAAACTACGCAGCTATGGGAAACTATCTCAGGGTTCACGTGGAAATATTGATGTCTAAACCACTAATCCACTGCCTAAACTTGAAGCTTCCGACGGGCAAAGAGATCACTGTTGGCCTCACTTTTGAGAAGCTCTCAAATTTCTGTTATTTATGTGGCCTATGCGATCATGTCGACAAATACTACTTCCCAACCTTAACATCCACTATTTAATAATCCTTCTCCTAGCTGGTACCTGGAGCAGTCGATGGAGAACCCACAAGTTATTACGTTAGCCCCTAATCCCATGCAGTCCTCCATTATTCTCCCCAACCTACAAGCCTCCCAGCAAATACACACAAACCCGAGAATCCGTAGCTATGACTACATAGCAACTGACGAAAACCTCACTCTCTCTAGCCAGCGTATCAAGCTCACCGGCCCAACCACTACTCATCATCAGGAGCTCTCGCTTTCCCTCAGCCCAAAGCTACTGGCGGGCTCCCTTCAATCCCACATACCGGATCAGCAACTCCCCCTCTCTAAAACTACCCTATTTATCATTCCTCTTCACTTAAACCTAACCGATCAGCCACCAAAAAACTCTGGAAAGTACCGTAAATTCCGTAACCGAACAACCACCAACAAGAAGAAAATTATAGCCTCACCTATAGCCCTGACCATTACCCCTACTGTCTCTTCCCACTTTCACACAGCTCTTGTTCTATAACATATTACTAATACATGGACGGAGGCTGCGAGGCAGCCCGCTGGGATCAATGAGTTGCCTCAGCTGGAACTATCAGGGCACGGGGGTCCCTGGCGAGTTCATAATCTTCGATCTCTTATCTGAGATCATAACCCCTCGATCATTTTCCATTCTGAGACTAGGTACAATCGGTTTCGCTTTGATTGGTTGAAATTCAAGTTGAATATGAATGGTTTTAATGTTGATGCTATTGGTAAGGGAGGTGGGTTAGCTTTGTTGTGGCGGAAGGATTTAGGGATTTCTCTTCAAAGTTTCCATTTAGACGTGATTGTTGTTGATAATTAGGGTTCTGATTGGTGGACCCTGGAGCAACAGAATAGATGGTATACTTGGGATTTGCTTCGCGAACTTAGTCACCGTTCGAACCTCCCGTAGCTTGTTAGCGGGGCCTTCAATGAAAGTCTTTCCAATACAGAGAAAGAAGGGGAAAATGACAGATCTTAGAGTCAAATGGCAGACTTTGATGATGCTTTGAATGATACTGGGCTTTCGGAGTTGAATTTTTTGGGGCTTTCCGTTTACTTGGATGAAAAATCTCGTTGATCCGGATATTCTCAAAGCTCGTCTTGATTGGTTCGTTGTATCTGAGTCTTGGAGGGCGCTATTCCCTAAGGCTCGAGTCCGTCACCTGAGTGCTTCGTGCTCCGATCACTTGCCTATCATCACTCTTTTATGGCAGCCGAAATCTGATCTTAGGAAGAGGAGGGAACCATTCTGGTTTGAAGCGTGTTGGGTTAAACCTGAAGAGTGTAATAGAATCATAACTGAGTCGTGGGAAAGAACTCTTGCTGAAATACCAGCCTTGAATGTTCTGTACAGCAGTGAGAAATGTAAAATTGGTTTATTGAACTGGAGTTAGATGAATCGTAATCGGGAGAAACAGGAGATTGAGAAGCTTGAGAAATGTTTGCAAACTCTCCGAGGGTGTAGTTACGACAGAAGGCAAAAGAGCAGACTATCCGGTCGATATTAGATTCTATCTTGGTCAAGGAGGAGATAGTGTGAAAGCAACGGGCTAAATCCCATTGGCTTCGGGGAGGGTGATAGAAATACAAAATTCTTCCATCTTAAGGCTAAACAACATGAGAAGAATAATCATAATTAATCTTTACGGGATAATTTGGGAATGTACGATCTTCAGAGGATGGCATTCAGAGGGATATAGAGGAGCATTTTGGAAATTTATTCACCTCCAATGGATGCAATGAAGAGGAGATAGTTGAGGGACTTAGGGGCATCTCGAGAAGGATAACCAATGATATGAGCCGAAAACTCCTTGTTCCGTTTGTAGCTGGTGAGGTAATTGTTGCTCTCAAAAGTATGTACCCTCTAAAATCCCCTGGCCCTGACGGCCTCCCCCTTACTTTTTTCAGCATTATTGGGATGTTGTGGGACGCAATGTGATTGCCTATGTGCTTTATTTTTTGAATTCTGGGCATTTTGATAAAAAAAAATTTGAATTATACGCATGTTGTCCTTATTCCTAAATGCAAATCCCCTAAAGTTATTACCCAGTTTTGCCCCATCAATTTGAGTAATGTGGTGTACAAAATTACCTCCTAAGCCCTTGCTAACCGGCTTAAGCCCCTTATGGATATCATTATCTCTCCTAGTCGGTCTGTTTTTATCCTAATCGTTTTATCTGTGATAATGTGCTTGTAGCATTTGAAATTAATCATTTTGTTAAGCGTAAAGACACTGGAAAGAAATGTTATTTTATCCTGAAACTCGATATGAGTAAAGCATATGACCGCGAGAAACGGTTAGGTTAGGTTTCCCTCCCACTTTTATTAATCACATCATGTCTTGTATTTTCTCGATTTTCTATTCGTTTCTCTTGGATGGGGGGAGTTTGGTTCCTTACCCCGAAGAGGGGTCTCCGTCAAGGGGAACCCCATCTCGCCTTATATATTTCTTTTCTGTGCAGAGGTACTTTCTTCTCTCCTACAGGAACAGGAAAGACGTGAAAATCTTATTGGAGTGGCGGTGTGTCAAAATGCCCTTCGTGCGTCCCATTTGCTGTTTGTGGATGATACAATGATATGTGGGATAGTTTCCAGGGGCGCGTTGAAGGAATTAAAGAGGTGCTTGATGGGTATGGTCGTATTTCGGGGCAGGTTATGAACTTCCAGAAGTCTTCTATTATGTTTAGTGGTAATGTGATCAATAAGACGAAGAGTGAAATGGTGGGTATTCTCGGTGTGAATTGCGTAGAGAAACTGGATCTCTATTGAGGACTTCCATCGGTGGTGGAAAGGTCTTGGGAAGAAGTTTTCTTGGGCATTATTGATATGGTCTGGGGCTATTCAGAAAAATTTTTGTCGAAGGCGGGAAAGGAAGTTTTGATTAAAGCGGTTATTCAGGCAATTACTTCCTATGCTCTAAACTGTTTTCTTATGTCTGATAATATCATTAATGAGATTGATGTTAGGAATAGTACCCTAGAAAGCCGATTGTATAGCCGCTTTGTACTTTTCCTTATTGTAATCACAGACAATCTTTGAATAAAATAACGAATTGAGACAACACTTCTTTATATGCTCTTGTTTGGTATGCGTTTACTTTAGTTATGCATGTATGAGAACTCCCCTAATCCTGATGACTTTAGGATTCTACCATTTAGGTGAAATGGTTCATGAAACGAGCCCTATATCACATAAGTCATGATTAGTAAAATACTCCAAGCCGATGAGTCCTACAGACAGTGGGAGTGTCAACCTGACTCCTCTAAGGCTTGCTTGTAGGATCACGCCCTTAAGAAGGACCACCTTGTTTTATGGAGGTGCAAAGTGTATAGTTGATACGTGCGTGGTACATGAGGGTGTTTACTTCCATAAATAAGTTCACTAAGGTGCCCCGTGTGAGAAGATTCCTAAATGGGAAAGGAAGTTTCTATTTCAGGAAATAGAAACTTCCAAATTAGGAAATATCTCACGAGTCATTGATGTGATTAATTGATCCTTAGACTTGAGGTTCCATGTCACTTTATGAGTTAACTCGGTAGTCTTAGGTATAAGCTTTAAAGGGTGTCGCCTTAGACAACTGATTCAAGGCTTATGCTAGGGCTGCACAAGTGACTCATGAAAGTGAATGAGAATCAAGAAAGGACCTACACTAGCATTTGCAAGGTGATCATTTATTGTGTAAGTCATTTGTATGCCATATGGAGTCCTTGGCCAAGGCAGTAGATCAAGACATCAAGAAAAGAGTTTCTTGGATTGAGATCAAATGGATATGAAATGCACTTAGGTTTAAGACCAGATTATTAGGGTTCTGATTATTCCCTTACCCTAGATCATAGTTGAGAGATAGTAAGTAGGAGGATTGTATCTCACATGAATCAATGACTTAAAGGTTCTGTCGAATCGAGACATTCCAATTCAGCTAGGGGTTAAACACCTGTTGCTAGACTATGGTCGTTTAATCTGTGGACTGATTAATTAATTAGTGAATTAATTAATTAGGGTCACTGCTAATTGAATTGAGAACCTAGAGGGTCACATACAACAACTTGGCTACATGAGTTAAGGCTTTAAAATGATTGAACGAGTTAATCAGGGCCAAGAGGGTTCCACACGTGTGAACCACACGTGTGGATCATGTGAGTGGCATGTGTCCTTGGGACACGTGTCTCGCACGTGTGTAAATATATATGTATATTTATTTATGTGTTAAATAATTAATGTGATTAATTATTTAATAGACTTTGGTTTAATTTTGAATTAAAAAGAAAGTCTTATTTTGGAGAAATTAATTAATTATGAATTAATTAATTAGATAAAATAAGTTATTTATTTATTAATAAATAAAGTATAATATCCAAATGGGTTTTTGATATTTTAGCTCTCTTAAAAGTTGATTTGAATTAGAATTCAAAGTCAAAGTTTGGAATTACTTGGTAATCAAGTAATTAGAGAGAGGGACCAAATCTTTGCCCCAAAAGGACTAGGGTTCGGTGTCCCACTCCCGTTCCTATATATAGGGGAGCTCATGCTCCCCTTAGAGGGTGATTGAATTCTTTTGGTTCATGTGTTGAACACCATCCTTTCTCCAAGATAAATTAAACCCTAGGTTAAGCCTAAACACTAACTAGAGAACCAGCATCCTTACTAGTTAGATTGTAGTCAAGTTGGTGGACTATCTCTAGAGAGCTTCAAGTTAGAAGTTTTAAAGATTCGAGCTTTACCAAGGAGAGGGGATCAAGCCGCGAGAAGAGCGTTCTTGGGTGGCTTGAAACGCTTCAAGAAAGATTATTGAAAAGTAAGTTTCTAATCTCTACGAATTTGGATTCACGATTGCGAGTCTAAGATCCTTTTGTTGGAAAATTTTTAAAATTTCCGCTGCTTTCTGATTCCTGTTTTCCAACAATTGATGCCATTGTTCCTCGATTCTGGTGGAACAACGGTTCTTCTAGGAAGATTCATTGGATTGCCAGGGATAAGTTATGCTATACTAAGGTCAGTGGTGGTTTGGGCTTCCGTTCTATCAAAGCTTTTAACCTAGTGATGTTGGCTAAGCAACTCTGGCACATTGCTCGACACCCGGAGAGTCTTCTTAGTCGCATACTTAAGACTAAATACTTTTCTAACTCCGCTGTTTGGGATGCTCCCTTGGAGAGATCCCTTTCTTTTACTTGGAGGAGTATTTATGGGGCGAGGTTTTTGTTGGTGATCGGAACTCGTTGGCTCATTGGAAATGGTTCTAAAGTGCATATTTGAGGGATAGGTGGCTCCCTCTAGGTGCTGATTTCAGACCATGTTTTAAACAGAGTGCTGTGTTGACGCCTTAATGGGTTACGGATCTTATGTAACCTGGAGTTATGAGTTGGGATGAAGAGCTTATTCGAAATGTGTTTCACGACCAGATGCATAGGCTGTGTTGAGTATTCCGTTGGGATCCAGTCATAGGGAGGACTCTCTTCTTTGGCACAACAATAAAAATGGTAAGTTCTCGGTGAAAAGTGTTTATTATCTTGCTAAGGAGCTCGTTGATGGAGGTTCAGGCTCGTCGTACTTGTTTGAGAACCATGGTATTTGGAAACTTGTTTGGAAGCTTAATGTCCAGCCAAAAATTTGGGCATTTATTTGGTGTTGTTGTCGTGGAATTCTGCGTGCGGGGGATAATCTGAGAAGACGGCGCTGTAGCGAGGAGGCTGAGTGTATATATTTTGGGGAGCGTAACGAGGACTTTAACCTTGCTTTGTTCAATTTTTCGTTTGCCCGGCAAGTTTGGGCATTGTCGAACATTGCCTGGGACATTACGAACCGTATAACTCTAAATGTCAGAGATGGTTTGCCGCATGCTTTTCTGATTCTAGGAGGTGAGGAGAGTGAGAAGCTCTGCACTCTGATGTGGGCAGTATGGGGATACCCCAACAGAAGACGTGCGGAAGGTATTGTCAAGCTTCCACATGAAGTGGTTGACTTTGCTGTCAGCTACTCTACTTCATAATCTGCTATTTTGACTGATAATTTCCTTGGCCATCAAGATCAGGAGGTTTCTAAATGGCTCAAGCTGGAGAGTGGTTGGGTCAAGATTAATTTTGACGGGGCAGTGTTTAAAGAGATGAACGAGATCGGTATTGGTGTTGTGGCTCAGGATAACTGTAACGCCCCGACTTTTTAGCCGTACAGGTATGATGTATGTGATAATTAATTGCGCATTTAAATTATTTTAATTATGAATTTATATGTTTTATTCTTATATTAATTTTCAATCTTTTAATTTATGAATTATTTGAATAAACTTTTATATGAATTCTTGAATGTTATGTTTCTATGGTTATGAAACGCTTGCCGTTCCTATCTGATTTGAATTCCGATTTTCGTGAAAACTTGGTATGTTGGAGATTTATGTGTTATGAACATGTATATGTGCTTGTTTCATGTTTTCGGACTTGTTTGTAGTGGTTTTGAATTTTATTTTGGGAGTGGGACCAAAACGGGGGCTAACGAGCATTTAGCGTACCTTTGGTTCCGGACAGCATATCTTGAGCTCAGAAACTCGGATTCAAGTTCTGTCAGCTCCATTGAACTCGAATTGACGATTTGGATTCAATGGGACAAGCCTCTTATTTTTTAAGTTCGTTTGAACACCCAAAATTTCACCGAAACAAGCTCCACCCACCTAAATGACCACACTTAGCCTTTTTAATCATAACTTAACCTATACTTAACCAAATTAAGAAAAAGTTAGATCCACTTGACCCTCACTTAACCCTTAATCAGCCAACATTTCTCCCATTTCATTTCATACAACAAGAGAAGGCAAAATCAGCAGCAAACCGTGAACCCTTGAGAAGAGAAGAAGAAAACTATTCATCTTCATCCTTTTGAGCTCAATACTCCATCATTTCACTCCATATTTGAAAGGTAAGTCCATAATTTTATTCTCCATATTCTCTTCTTTCTTTTAACTCTAATATTGTTGATTTTCATGATGATTTGTGTATGCAATGGAGTATTTGATGAATAGTAAGGGTTTGTGCCTTAGGATGAATCAACCTTGTTTCCTTATGTTTTCTTTGAGTTTAATGCATGAAAATTGATCCTAAGACTTCCATTTATACTCCTTTAGACTTGTATTGCTTGGTAGTTGAGAATTATTGATGTTTCCATTAATGAACTTTGATGAAAATGGATGAAACTTGAACTCATTTTCCTTCCTCCCGTGTATGAACTTTGCTACATTTTTAAGGCATGAAAAGGGACTGATTTTGTTGGTTTTTTGTTGCACAATCTTACCTTAATATGTTAGCATGAGTTTGGTTGAAGTTTTGTATTGTTTATGCCCTGTTTTAGACATTTTTTAGGCCTTTTCGCCCAGTGGCGCAGCCGCGATCGCTCGAGGAGTAAACCTCGCCGCGGCCACGATGTAGCGGTAGTTTTGCCACTGGACGAGTGGCGTGGCCACGACAACAGTCAGGTAGTGACCCCTTCTGGAAGGGTGTCGCGGCTGCAACGCTTTTTGGTGCGGCCGCGACCCTGCTCGAGTTTGCTTCTGTCCCTCCGGCACGGCCGCGACGGTTTTTTCCACGACCGCGACGCCCCCTCCCCCTTGTGCGTGTGTTTTCTTGCTTTCTTTTATGTTACATGCTCTTAGCACTTTGCTTACATGTTATATGCTTCGTTAACTTTATGTTCTACATGTTACTTCTTCCGTTATGTATGTATTGTGTGTTTTAGGTGCATGTATAGGTCGAATGTATTCATGCAACCTTATATGACTTCATTTCTTGTTTCCTTGATCGTTATTTGATATCATTGCCTTGTTTATGACTTAAACGGTATGTTAACTTGTTGTTTATGGACTTATGCACTTATTTATGAGTTTATTACATGAATTGGATGAATATATGCCATCTATGCCAAGTTATAAAATAATTGAACATGAAACCTTTATGTATTGAATGAATTACTTGGTTATATGACTTCATAACATGATTTCTATCTCTTATGCATCCCATATCATGTGCATAGCATTGTCGAGCATCATATATGGTCATATTTACTCTCACACTACCGCTTTTGCACAGCTTTGGGTCCAGTCGGAGACGAGGGCCATCCTTGAGGCTTTTATGCTTTATCCTTGAGGCTTTTATGCTTTTACAAGGTGGGTTTCTCTACTATTAGCTAAATTGACCCTATATTACCCTAATGTGTAAAGTTTTGGACCAAAGTATTATATCTATATATCGAGTCTCTTTAGAGTAAAAGATTTCTAACGTAAAGCCTTACTTTTATGTATCCCTACTTATGATTTGGCGAGAACATGAATGCAAGCACTGAATAAGGCCCAGGAACTTAGTGCACGTGGCTATCCGGGGAGGCAAGGGCTGACGGTGATCCCCATGCACTAGTTTCAACCAAACTACGATGATATCGGTCCTCGCTAGGAGATTAGCGGGGAATGGGAGCTGAGGCCTTTGGGGATACCCCACTGACCGTAATGAATAGGTGGCCGGGCCTTGCAAACCCGTCCACCACCTGGAGGAAAAAGGTGTATATGAACGGTTGTGAAGGAATCGAATGAATATGCACGAAAGAATTGTTATGTGATCACCTATAAATGAATGAACAATGAATACACAAGGTGTAGGTTGGAGATTATGCACGCCCACTCTCCGGGCCCCGAATATCCTAAAGAATGAAAATGATAGTTGTAATCCCGTTGATGTTTTTCTTTGTTTTACCCACTTTGGGAAATTATTGTAAAACTTCACACGGGATTATGGCTTGCATGAACATGTTTAAATTCCACGATATTATATATTATGCCCTGTTTACCCACCAGTCTCCTTTAGATTGAACCCGTGTTGTTTTCAGATGTGTTGTGCAGGTTTTCAGAGTGCTAGGCGGGAATACGAGTCGGTTGAGTCTTGCATTTGGGTCTAGCAATTTCTTTCAATCATACACTTATACTATTATTATTTTGTATGTTGATTATGAATTGTGGGCGCATATTGCTTATGTAGGCCGTGTAGGCCATGGAATACTTGAATCCTTGTATATACTTTGGTTTTGGAGCTTGAAAGCTTATTGTAAATGTTATATGTTATGAATTGCTTCCGCTTTAATGCCCTTACTCTGATTTTATTATATCTCATCCTTGATTGGTTTAAGGGTTAGCTCCAGCCTAACATAGCGAGTGTGTCGTATCCCCGTTCGCCGTGACTTGGCACGTGTATGGACTTTTCATTTCATATAAGGGTCGAGTCTCGGTGAGGGGGATGTGGCTTCTAGCGCTCGGGCCCTACAATGACAACGCTAGGTGTTTTGGGAGGGAAATCAATCGCCGGAAGCATATTTTGGATCCTTTGTCAGCCGAAGCCTATGCTGTTCTCTCGGCAGCGCGTCTTGGTCATGACTTCGGTTGGAGGCAGGTCATTATCGAGGAAGATTGCCTCAATATTATTAACCACCTTAAGAGTGAGCAAGAAGACTTGTCGGACATTGGGAATATTCTCGTCGATGTTAAAGCTATCTGCTCCACGTTTCGGGACTTCCGTTTTTCCTTTATTCGTAGTGGTGCCAATTTGGTGGCCCCCACTATTGCTAGAAATGCGGTTTCGGCCTGCGTCGGGTCTTCTGATATTCCGTTTGTTGCTCTTTCGTTTGTTGAGTCAGACTTGATTTAGTTGGCCTTCGGGTTGTTGGTTGTCAAAAAAAACAAAAAAAAAAAAAAAGAAAATTAATCACATACAGTGAACAATCGGGAGTATCATATAATTTGATTATTCTTAAATTGATTTATCTAATAACTTTTAGATCATACAATCACGACACATGTAATGAAAGTTTAAGATTTTCAAACGACTAGTTAAAATTAAATTAATGTATTTGTAAATGAAAATTAAATTTTTAAAATTGATTTCAAAAAAAAAAAAAAAAAAAAAAAGGTTTTACATAATAATTGAAGCTAAATAATGAAAGAAAACGCACTACAACAAAAATTAATTATTGAGGCACAATCAAGTATCCCTATATGGTACATATTGGGACACTTTTATTTTTTGGGACACTTAATATAAATGTCGCATGTATTGGCGTCGCATAAAGTTTTGGGACACTTGAAATGTCCCAATAACTTATTTTATTGAGACGCTTATATGTATCCTTTTAATACATTTATGAGACACAAATAAATGTCCTTAAACAAAATTAGAGATTAAATAAATAATTAATATTGAGACACTTTTTTATGTCTTTAAATTTATATATCTTCTTTTTTTTTTTTTTTAATTCTAATGATTTGTGATATTTTGTTTTTTTTTTTTTTTTTCCTTCACACTTATAAAATGTCAGAAAATTACACTTTAATATTTATAATCAAAACTTCAATCTTGAACATCCGATCAAATATAAAGAAATTCTTGAATGAAACTAATCAAAACACTAATTATTTTGTATTAAGAAGTAGTTCAATCCCTAGATCAATCTAGGATCAATACAACACAATTATTCCAACTCCCTAACATTACAAACTCAATTTCTATAATCTAAAATTCAAAGTCTTCTGACATGCTTCACCAATGTAATTTGTCATCCAAAACAACCTGCATTTAAAGAATATATATTATTCCTTTTTACAAGAGCAAGATACTTTTTACAACAAAATGTTATATAAGAAAAAATAAACTTACCTAATTTAGCCGAGGAAGTATAATCTGCAAATTAAGAAATAAATAAATTAATAAATAATACAAGAAAGCCAAAAATCTTCTCCACATAATTTTATTGAAAATGTATCATCCTACATGTATAAAAGAAAGATAGAAATATAAATACTAGCGAGTTTAATCACATTTATTAAAATAAAGTATTTACTATTAATTCCACACTAGAATTTCAATTGTTATGTAATTAATTAATATTAAATAATATCTATACAGAATTGTGAAAAGCAACCCACAAAAAGATAAATACGAACTTACGTGAAATAAGCAAATATTTTCCATCAATCATTAAGATTGTGGATGACTATATGTTCTGACCATATACAAGCTTCATTCACTGAAAGATATTAGTAAAAAATCATTTTTGGATTTTTTTTGAATTGAAATCGAACATATATAAAAGGCAAAATATGCATTGATCGACTGTTGTAAAATTTTCAATTCTAAAATATTGATTAAATCCTAATTATAATATATTTAAAAATAAAATTGAGGATAGAAATATTGCAAGAAAAATAAGGGAGAAGAGAATACCTTGAATCGAGCCTATGGATAATTTGCACGGTTTGAGAATGTTGATTTACTGATAGATCAAGAGAATAAGAGATGGAGAAGAACAGATTGGGAATTAGAGAAACTGAAAAGGAGAACTGGTGAGAGGAAAAAAAAAACTGATTATAAATTAGAGAAAATAGCGTAAGATGAAAACTGAATAAGAGAAGTGGTGAGAGGTTGAACTCTTCTATTCCCACGTTTAATTTGAGGTAGTTTAATTATAAGTGTCTCTATAAATATAATTATTAGGACACAATTTATTAAGCATCCTAATATCATACTTTTAAGACATTAATAAATAAATGTCCCAAATTAAGTGTCCCAATATATACTTTTTGTTGTAGTGACGGGTAACATATTATTTCATCCTATAATGCTAATGTATTATTGTTTGAAACAAATCCTTAAAAATATTATTCTGCAATAATGTGTTAAAAATATTATTCTGCAATAATGTGTGAAGAACAAAATGAAGTACCATGGAAATTCATCAATGTCGTTCTTCTTCTCCTTAACACAAAAACTGATCATTCAATATACACGCACCAGGAAACTTTAACGGATTATTCAAGAGAGGTTTTACAAATTCTTCACATTTTACGGCTTTCGAGTACTCCATACTTATTTTACATTTGTGGACGTTCAACCATGATTTTAGGAGCGCCTAAACTAATTCTAGTAGTTCGAATTGTGTGATCTTAATGTTCGAGCGGTGAGAATTTGAGAGTTTCATTTATGTTTCGAACTGTCCGATCTAAATGATCGAAGCGTGAGAATTTGAGAATTTCAGTTTATGACTACATTTTCTTTTTCTTTCTTTTTTTTTTTTTTTTTTTTGAATTGGAATTGTGTAATAATTGATTTCCAACTAGGGTTTGTTTGAATGATTAATTAGCATGCATATAGTCAATTGTTTTGGTTGAACTAGTACCTGTAATTCCAATAGGGCACTCAGGCCCAAATTGCAGGGGGGCTGATACGCCCATCTAGTGCTTCGGGCTCAAACTACAATTGTTGCGTGTTCTCCTGTGGAAGAACATAACATCTGCCCGATTCAGCGTGACGACAAACAAGACATGGTGGATGTCAAGTGTCCCACGTCGAATAATAAAATTATGGAGTTCAATATATAATGACTTGGCAATCCTCCCCTCAAAAGCTAGTTTTTGGGGGTGAGTAAGGCCAAGCACATTATTCATCACGGTATCAGAGCAGGTGTTTTATTTCCTGGCTTGCAGATATTTCGATTTCTGCAATGTTCATGCTCCGGTTTCTCCCAATTCCTGCAATGTTCACGCTCTAGTTTGTCCTACATTTCGCAGCCCTGGGCATGACGAGGTGTGTCAAGCGTCCCACATCGAATAATATAAAAGGTGCCCCTCAACAACTAGTTTTTGGGGGTGAGTAAGACCAAATATATTATTCATCAGTAGAGGAGGAGGAATCGGACACCATATCGTATCATCTGTCAGGAATAAGAGAACGGTACGGGCCATCCTGAGCAAGAGTGTGGAAAACTCTCACGTTGGTGACAATAGAGAGGCCCGAAACATGTGAGCTCGCAATCCGAAAAAAGAGCCCGTCAGATTAGTCACACCGTTGTGCCCCGAGACAATCTTCATGCAAAAAAAAATTGGAGATTATTTCACAAACGAGCATTAACACTAAAACATTGAATCTCATTCAAAACTTGTCAAAATTAAGGCTCAAGTTCCTTAAAATTTACAACTTTCAAGAGGCCCTACGAAAACTCAAGCGGCCCCCTTGGGCTGTCATCATAACTAATGGGTTGTCACCACTATAATTAAATGAAAGTTGAACATGTTTTCAATACAGGTTTGGATATAATGACATTCCTAATTGTGCCGCAGTGTTAGTATCGTGTTATACTTATTATGTGATAAATTTTTTTTAAAAAAAAAACATATTATCGTATTCTTCTATGGTGGTGTTCGGCCTACTCACGCATATACATTCAAACTCCGGTTAAGAACCTTATCGGAAACTAAAAAAGGTTATGTGATAAATTTTTTTAAAAAAAACATATTATCGTATTCTTTTATGGCGGTGTTCGTCCTACTCATGCATATACATTTAAACGCCGGTTAAGAACCTTATCGGAAACTAAAAAAGGTGTCGACGGAGATGGAATCAAATCTTGAAAGGATGAAGGTGTAATTTCCTTTATCTAAGGGTATTTGTGAAAACTGAAAATTAATAAATGATCCCTAATAAGTCATTGAAGTTATCCTAAACCCCCTAGTTTGAAATTCAACTATTTTACATCCTCAATATACTAAATCCTTTTCCAAAACCCCCTAAATCGCATAAAATTACTAAATTGTCCTTCATAAAATTAAAGAAAGACAATCCACACCCCCATTATCACAACTGACTTCATCGGGATTTTTAGTTGTTCCACAGCCGCTTACCACCGCCCGCCAACGCCCACCACCACCACCGCCGACAAGGGTTGAAGCAGTAGTTGGAGAATCAAACGCCGATGCACCCACGTTCGAGGAAAAACTTCCACCAGTTTACTCGCACTCCCCCACAACGCACACCAAATCTCCACCTCGTCAGAGGCAATGGTAAGGTCCAAGAGGAAGGTACGTCGCACCCCACCTGGCCCAGTTATTTTTCTTCCATAAACAATATGAAATTCAAGTTGTGTCCCTTGGAATCCAGTATCTACTTGGTAATCGATTATTTTAACTTAACAAACAAGGGTTTCAGTATTTTGTTAAATCTTTCCTTTTCTCGTTTCATTTGACGCATTCATCCGAAGTATTATGCTTTAATCGAATATTGAAACCTTTTTTTTCGATAGATGGTTCGCTCACTATCGACGGCGCCATTGATGATTGTTCCTTACCTGGCTGAAACAAGCAGGGGAAAGAGAAAATTTTCAGAGGTAAATATCCTTGAGAACGATAAGGCGCACAGTTCGAAGAAGTATGCGTTTTCCATTTTGCATCATTGCTCGTTGGAGAAATTCAGTGAGTTTCTTTCGAAAATTTGTAACCAAATGTCTCCAGGTCAACTTGAAGGCGTTAAAAAATCTCCATTTGGTTATTTGTTAGGAGCTCCGGGTCAAAAGATGAGCATTAACAGAGTTGGTTTCTTGTTGGATTACTACAACTGCAGCACCAATACATTTAAATTTGGAAGCCAAGAAGTTGTATTTTGTGACAAAGAATTCAGCATTGTTACTAGTCTGCGGCACGCCGGTCATCCTATTATGATAGGGGGCAAATGTAAATCAAATACCTTGAGCAAGCATTTTGGCAATAAGGGAAACAATGTCTCTCGAGTTAACATTGAGAGTAAACTGAACGAATTCGTTGGAAGGACTGATGATGATGGAATTGATGATTTTGTAAGGATGTACATTCTTTATGTTTTTAATTGTTTATTGTTCCCACTGAGCAGTTTGCATGTGCCTGCTGCTCTTCTTTCCTATGTTGATGATTTCTCCAAAATTGGAGAATACACGTGGGGTACCTGTGCTCATCTGTTTTTGATCAAAGGTATCCATAAGCATGTTGTTGAAAAACATGATTTCGTTGATGGTTTTACTATGGGTTTGTTGGTAAGTCATTGGCTTGGTTTTCTATATTGTGTCATTTTATACACATATTTATACGTGTTTAAGTTATTGTTTATGTCAAGCATGGTTTCACGAACGTATTCAGAAGTTTGGCATCTCAAGAAGGTTGGTAGCATTCCCTCGCTGGTTCAAGTGGAGGGGGAGTGCACTGCCTAATGCAAAAGAGAATGCAAGGAATGCTCTGGAAAGTATTCGCCGGTCAGATGTAATTCCATAATCTTCCCAATTTATTCAACCAATTGGCATTTTGATTTGTTACACATATTTATTTAAATACGCAGATTATTTCCTTAGTAGCGGCTAGTAAAAAAGAGAGAAGTCTGTCAGAGGTTTTAGAAATCGTTTATATTGATGAAGGAGTTCAAGTTGATTGTGGGGAAGAGACAACAGAAGATGGCGATGAAGGAGTATGTTATGTCACCGCCAATGTGGAGTTGAATAAGGATAGGGATGGGGATGGGGATGGTGAGGGTGATAGTGATTCCGGACGAGATGAGGTTAGTTTGAAACGGAAGAATGATGTTGGGACTTGTGTGGAAGAAACGGTGAGACAATTATTTTTAGAAGATTTAATATTATCTAGCTTTGTTTGTTTATATGTGTGTAGTTGATTTGTCATTGGATATGAATATATTGTTAGGAATAGTGCCCTAGAAAGCCGATTGTATATCCGCTTTGTGTTTTTCCTTATAGTAATCACAGACAATCTTTGAATAAAATAACGAATTGAGGCAACACTTCTTTATATGCTTTTGTTTGGTATGCGTTTACTTTAGCTGTGCATGTATGAGAACTCCCCTAATCCTGATGACTTTAGGACTCTACCATTTAGGTGAAATGGTTCATGAAACGAGCCCTATATCACATAAGTCATGATTAGTAAAATACTCCAAGCCGATGAGTCCTACAGACAGTGGGAGTGTCAACTTGACTCCTCTAAGGCTTGCTTGTGGGATCACGCCCTTAAGAAGGACCACCTTGTTTCATGGAGGTGCAAAGTGTATGGTTGATACGTGCGTGATACATGAGGGTGCTTACTTTAATAAGTAAGTTCACTGAGGTGCCCCGTGTGAGAACATTCCTAAATGGGAAAGGAAGTTTCTATTTCAGGAAATGGAAACTTCCAGATTAGGAAATATCTCACGAGTCATTGATGTGATTAATTGATCCTTAGACTTGAGGTTCCTTCTCACTTTATGAGTTAACTCTGTAGTCTTAGGTATAAGCTTTAAAGGGTGTCGCCTTAGACAACTGATTCAAGGCTTATGCTGGGGCTGCACAAGTGATTCATGAAAGTGAATGAGAATCAAGATAGGACCTACACTTGCATTTGCAAGGTGATCTCTTATTGTATAAGTCATTCATATGCCATATGGAGTCCTTGGCCAAGGCAGTAGATCAAGACATCAAGAAAAGGGTTTCTTGGATTGAGATCAAATGGATATGAAATGCACTTAGCTTTAAGACCGGATTATTAGGGTTCTGATTATTCCCTTGCCCTAGATCTTGGTTGAGAGATAGTAAGTAGGAGGATTGTATCTCACATGAATCAATGACTTAAAGGTTCTGTCGAATCCGAACATTCCAATTCAGCTAGGGGTTAAACACCTGTTGCTAGACTATGGTCGTTTAATCTGTGGACTGATTAATTAATTAGTGAATTAATTAATTGGGGTCACTGCTAATTGAATTGAGAACCTAGAGGGTCACACACAACAACTTGGTTACATGAGTTGAGGCTTAAAAATGATTAAACGAGTTAATCGAGCCTAAGGGGTTCCACACGTGTGAAATCACACGTGTGGCTCACGTGATTGGACACGTGTCATTAAGACACGTGTGCCACACGTGATTATGTGATGTTAAATAATTAATGTGTTAATTATTTAATAGACTTTGGTTTAATTTTGAATTAAAAAGAAAGTCTAATTTTGGAGAAAATAATCTAGTTAATTAATTACGAATTAATTAATTAGATAAAAATAAGTTATTTATTTTATAATAAATAAAGTATAAAATTATCCAAAAATAGTTTGGATATTTTTAGCTCTCTTAAAAGTTGACTAGAATTAGAATTCAAAGTCAAAGTTGGAAAATACTTGATGATCAAGTAATAGGAGAGAGAGGGACCAAATCCTTTGTCCATTAGGACTAGGTTCGGCCGCCCCTCCCCTTTCCTATATATAGGGGAGCTCATGCTCCCCTTTAGAGCTAATTGACAATTCTTGGTTCATGTGTTGAACACCTTCCTTTCTCCAAGATTATATTAAACCCTAGGTTAAGCCTAAACACTAACTAGAGAACTAGCATCCTTACTAGTTAGATTGTGATCAAGTTGGTGGACTTTCTCTAGAGACTTCAAGTTAGAAGTTTGAAGATTCGAGCTTTACCAAGGAGAGGGGATCAAGCCGAGAGAAGAGCGTTCTTGGGTGGCTTGAAACGCTTCAAGAAAGAATAAAAGAAAAGTAAGTTTTCTATCTTTACGAATTTGGTTACACGATTGCGAGTTCAAGGTCCTTTTGTTGGGAAAAATTTTTAAATTTCGCTGCTTTCTGATTCGTGTTTTCCAACAAGTGGTATCAGAGCCACCTCGTTAATCGTGTTTCTGATTCGTCTCAATTATACTGAATTTGGTAGAAATTCTTAGGCTTGATGCGATTGAGTATTTGTAATTGTTTTAGAAAGCCTGAATTACGAAACTGTATTTTTTTCCTGAAAGTTTCTGAAAATTGGTTTTTATGAAATTTAATTTTGAAAAACAATTTTAGATTTGAAACTGTATAAACTGTTTTTGGATTTCTTGGATTGGTTTTGCTTTTGAACGAAAACACGAAACCAAAGCCCGGATCACGATGAACACGCGAAACCCCGCGCGCGAAGGAGTCGCGCGCGCGGGCTTCGCGCGCCACCCTCCCGCAACCGCGCGGGAGGCCCTCCCGGGCGCGCCCCGTCACCGCCCAGGCCTGGCCGGGACAGACCGGCCAGCCGCCCAGCTCCTCCCGCACGCCTGTGCGGGAGCCTCCCGGGCGCGCGCCCAGGGTGGCCGAGACTGGCCGCCCAGCAGGGCGCGCGCGCGCGAGGCGCGCGGCATGCGCGCGCAGTGCGCGCACTCGCCTGGCCTTGGCCGGGCGCTGTGCGCGCCTGCCCTGCGCGTCCGCGCGCGCTTGCGACGCTGCGCCCCGTTTCGCGCACGGGCCCCGTTTTCGTGATCCGGCCCTTTTGTGTTTCGTGCAATCCAGTCCCAATTTTTATTTTTAATTTTAAAAAATTTTATTTTTGAATATTTATTTTTAATTTTTGAATAAAACTTAAAATTGGGATTTTTGAGAAATTGAAACGGTTTATATTTTGGGAAAATACATCTTGATAAAATTATTAATTTTCAGAAATTAATTGGAATTTTATTTGTTTTGGTAATTTGGGATTTATTGAAAACTTTTATAAATAAGACTCGCATCAAGTCGTGTTTTAAGCTATTAGAGCTTAAAGCGAGAATTTTAATTTATTGGTTAAATTTAAATTCTTGCAAAAGCATGTTAGGTGATCATGGGTTTAGATCTATGTATGGTTTTAATTTATGCACATGGATGGTTTAAATTGGGGTTGGAGCCCTATAGTTGCGTTTTTCAATTGAGGTTGGAGCCTCACTTATGTGCGTACTGTTATGTGATTTATTATGTGGCTTTCCATATTACTGTTTTTGAGGCCGGGGTATGCCCCGTGTAATTGTCTAAGGCCAATATGAAGATTGCGCCTTATTACTTTATGTCTTTTTCTTTTTATTGTAATTTGAGAATAGAGATAGGTGGTGAGGTTTTATTTTCATTTTGGAGACAATGCACCCATGGAGTAAGATGGACCACATTCAAGTAACAAGGAGGCCATAAGTGAAGACCCCTCAAAATGTTAGGGAGGGGAATCTCAATTGTTAAATGTAATAGAGATAGGGCTCGTATTTTGTTACTGCTTTCCCTTATGTGATTTGAACTGTTTATGTGGCATGTATGTTAGAACTTGTGATTGTGGAGTGGCTCCCACATATCACGCATAAGATAGGTAGAACCCATGATCATTACATGTTAGTATCATGCTAGGACATGTTATCTGTTTATGTGCTTGTTTGAAATGCATTTAAGTGTACTTGCATTAATCAAGACTAATAAAATTGGATAACATATATGTTGGTGAGGTCGAACCGGACAACTCTCCGGTTGATTCGAAAATTCCCATTAAATATTAAGCTAATTTCGAACAAATAGGTGTTTAATTCGAGATGCAAATTTTGAATTAAATTCCTAGCATTCCATCAATAGGTTTTAAGTTTAGTAAGTAAAGCTGGTTATTGTCCGCGAGTCGTGGGATAGCTAGTGGAGCTTATTAGTTCTTAGTTACCTAATTAATCATTTTAAATGGTCAATATTTCGTGGTCAATTTTAGCAAGGGCGATGTCCGCGAGTCGTGGGTCGTTCGAACTAAGTTTTGGTCATGATCTTATGATTGATGGGTCTAGCTTAACGCCTAAGTAAATATGGATGTCGCACGAGTCGTGGGTCCATATTGAAAGATACGTGATGCAAAAAACAATTACTAAGAGTTCTAAAGATGTTAGAATTGGTAAGTTGTACCTACCTGGGGTTCTTACTTAGAATGTCCGCGAGTCGTGGGTTCGAGGTAAAATGCCTAGGATCTTAGTACCCATTGGGAAACGTGTTCCTCTTAGATCTTTGGGAATTCTAGATCTTTGAAAAACAGTGGGAGCTACATTAGATTAAAGACCTTATCTTTTGTATATCGTTATAATTCAGCATGCTCACTAGTTCTCTGTTTTACCATTTAGGTCGTAGATTCTGTGATTCTCTACGTGTTTTGAAATGGCAACCAAAAACCCTCTTGTATCGATCCTCGAGTCAAACAAGTTGACTGGTCCCAACTATTCTGATTGGCTGAGGAATCTAAAAATCATTTTAGATTCTGAGAAGAGAACTTATGTTCTCTTCGAAGGGGAGCCTAGTCCCGAAGGGGAGGCTCCCACTCGGGCCGAGCGGGATGCGATTCAGAAGTGGAAGGATGATAATCTCCAAGCCCGTTGCCTTATGTTGGCTAACATGTCTCCGGACTTGCAAAGGCAACATGAGGCCATGGAATTTGCTTGGGAGATTTACGACCACTTAGAGCAACTTTACCGCCCTCATGAACGTGTTACAAGGTATAACACTTCAAAGGAATTATTCCACTTGAGAATGAGGGAAGGTTCAAGTGTCCATGAATATGGACTCAAGTTTCTTGCCCTTACTGAGAAACTTGCTTCCATGGACATGCCACTGAAAGATGAGCTTTCAGTGGATTTGTTGCTAGCTTCGCTCCCACCATCATTCAACCCATTTGTCCTTAACTTCAACATGAATCATGCTGGTGCTACTGTAGCTGAGCTGATTAGTCAGCTTGTGACTGCTGAAAGCACGATCAAGAAGGACAATAAGGTTTTGATGGTGAATGCTCCATCTTCCTCTTCTGGGCCTTCTAATGGTAAGGGCAAGAAAGCCCAAAAGAAGAAGAAGAAACCCCTTAGGCCCACTGGTGGCATTTCGAAGGGGAAGGCCCAAAAGAAGAAGCGTGATCAGAAAGAGGATGTTTGCTTCCATTGTGGCAAAGCGGGACATTGGAGGAGAAACTGCCCAGAGTACAAGGCTACTCTAAAGAAAGGTATCTTTCTCGTTGAAGTAAATCTTTCTATTAATTCTAGTTCTTGGGTACTTGATACCGGTTGTGGGACTCATATCTGTAATGATGTACAGATGCTAAGTGAAGTCCAACAACTCAAAGAAGGAGAATGTGTCTTGAAGATCGGCGATGGCTCAAACGTTGAAGCTCGAGCTTTAGGCACAATTAGATTAGATTTAGGTAGTTTTGAGTTAGTATTAAACAAAGTCCTTTATGTACCGAGCATTATTCGTAATATAATTTCAGTTCCAATATTAGATTGTGAAGGTTATGAAACTTATATTAAGAATGGTAAATATTTTATCAAACGGAACAACTCTTCCGTTCACATCGGTACTCTAAGTAATGGACTTTACCTAACTCAAAATATCAATATTATGAATATTCAACGAGAGACAAAGCGTAAGAGAGATGACAAAGTTTCAGCTCCCTTATGGCACGCTAGATTAGGACACATTTCCAAGAACAGAATTAGCAAGATAAACACTTTAGGATCATTCTCTGAAAATGATCTCAAAGAGTTGACTTCTTGTGAATCCTGTCTCAAAGGAAAGATGTCCAAAGTTCCTTTTAAAGGAACTGTGGAACGTGCCACTGAGGTTTTGGATTTGATCCATACTGATGTTTGTGGACCGCTTAGTGTAAGCACTAGAAAAAATCATCAGTACTTCATAACCTTTACTGATGACTTTAGTCGGTATGGTTATGTATACTTAATGAAGTATAAATCTGAAGCTTTTGAGAAATTCTTAGAATTTCAAAAGGAGGTTGAGAACCAAACTGGTCACAAGATCAAAGCACTTCGATCTGATCGAGGAGGCGAATATCTTGGTGAAGAATTCCTTAATCATCTCAAAGACAATGGGATTATCTCTCAGTGGACTCCTCCGGGAACTCCTCAGCTTAATGGAGTTTCTGAGAGAAGGAATCGAACCTTACTCGATATGGTTCGTTCCATGATGAGTTTTACTGACTTACCACCTTCTTTCTGGGGTTATGCCCTAGAAAGTGCAGCAAAGATTTTGAATCTAGTTCCCTCTAAGTCAGTCCCTAAAACGCCCTATGAAATGTGGCATGGTAAAATCCCTAGTTATTCTTACTTAAGAATTTGGGGTTGTCCTGCTTACGTGAAGAGGACAGTGGGAGATAAGTTAGAATCTCGTTCTAACTTATGCTGCTTTGTAGGTTATCCTAAGGAATCCATAGGATACTACTTCTATGATCAATCTGAACAAAAGGTGTTTGTTTCTAGAAATGCCACTTTTCTTGAGGAACCGTTCCTTAAAGAAAAGAAGGGCAAGATCATAGAATTAGAAGAAGTACAAAATGACCCCACACCACCCACTGAAGAAACGTCCCACTCTGATCAACTACAACCAATCACGAATTTCGATACACACGAAAATCCTCCTCTAAGGCGTTCTGAACGTACTCCTAGACAGCCGGAGAGATGGTATGGATTCTTCCATGAAATCTCTCAAAAGGATAATGATCCTTCAACATATGAGGAGGCACTTTCAGATTCTGACTCTGAACAGTGGATAGAAGCTATGAAATCCGAAATGGATTCCATGAACTCCAACCAAGTTTGGACCTTGGTAGATTTGCCTGATGGGGTCAAACCCATAGGTTGCAAATGGATCTTTAAGAGAAAGTGACATGAAAGTGACTAAGTTATGGTTATCGAACCAATTCGAGATGAAAGATCTTGGTGATGCGTCCTATATCCTTGGAATTAAAATCTATAGAGATAGATCTAGAAGGTTAATAGGACTATCACAGTCGATGTACATTGACAAAGTATTGAAGAGATTCAATATGGAGTCGGCAAAGGTTAAGAACCTTCCTATGAGTGTAGGAACATGTCTTTCGAAGAAGATGTGTCCTAAGACTAACCTTGAGAAGGAAAGAATGACTCATACACCTTATGCATTAGCAATAGGTAGCATAATGTATGCAATGTTATGTACTCGACCGGATGTGGCTTATGCACTTAGTGTAACAAGTCGTTTCCAATCTGACCCTGGAGATGGTCACTGGGCTGCCGTGAAGAATATTCTTAAGTACTTGAAAAGTACTAAAGATTTATTCTTAGTTTACGGAGGTCAGAAAGATCTTACTGTCGAAGGATACTGCGATGCAAGCTTTGCATCAGACTTAGATGATTTTAAGTCAATGTCAGGATACATTTTCTGCCTAAACGGCGGAGCAGTGCGTTGGAAGAGTTCCAAGCAAACTACCACTGCGGATTCGACCACTGAGGCCGAATACTTAGCTGCAAATGATGCAGCTAAGGAAGGTGTTTGGATTAGAAACTTCATTCAAGAGTTGAATGTTGTTCCTAGCATGAAAGACCCCATTACTGTGTTTTGTGACAACACTGGGGCGGTTGCTCAAGCAAGAGAACCAAGATCTCACCAACGGACCAAGCACATTATGAGGAAGTATCACCTAATCCGTGATATTATCAAAAGAGGAGATGTGCTAATTGAGAGGGTCACATCAGCAGAGAACGTGGCAGATCCACTTACTAAACCCCTTAGTCGAGAAGCTTTCCAAGGTCATCTTCAGAAGATGGGGCTTAGAGTAGCTTTAGAATGGCTTTGACGGGCAAGTGGGAGATTGTTAGGAATAGTGCCCTAGAAAGCCGATTGTATATCCTCTTTGTGCTTTTCCTTATACTAATCACAGACAATCTTTGAATAAAATAACGAATTGAGGCAACACTTCTTTATATGCTCTTGTTTGGTATGCGTTTACTTTAGCTGTGCATGTATGAGAACTCCCCTAATCCTGATGACTTTAGGACTCTACCATTTAGGTGAAATGGTTCATGAAACGAGCCCTATATCACATAAGTCATGATTAGTAAAATACTCCAAGCCGATGAGTCCTACAGACAGTGGGAGTGTTAACTTGACTCCTCTAAGGCTTGCTTGTGGGATCACGCCCTTAAGAAGGACCACCTTGTTTCATGGAGGTGCAAAGTGTATGGTTGATACGTGCGTGATACATGAGGGTGCTTACTTTAATAAGTAAGTTCACTGAGGTGCCCCGTGTGAGAACATTCCTAAATGGGAAAGGAAGTTTCTATTTCAGGAAATGGAAACTTCCAGATTAGGAAATATCTCACGAGTCATTGATGTGATTAATTGATCCTTAGACTTGAGGTTCCTTCTCACTTTATGAGTTAACTCTGTAGTCTTAGGTATAAGCTTTAAAGGGTGTCGCCTTAGACAACTGATTCAAGGCTTATGCTGGGGCTGCACAAGTGATTCATGAAAGTGAATGAGAATCAAGATAGGACCTACACTTGCATTTGCAAGGTGATCTCTTATTGTATAAGTCATTCATATGCCATATGGAGTCCTTGGCCAAGGCAGTAGATCAAGACATCAAGAAAAGGGTTTCTTGGATTGAGATCAAATGGATATGAAATGCACTTAGCTTTAAGACCGGATTATTAGGGTTCTGATTATTCCCTTGCCCTAGATCTTGGTTGAGAGATAGTAAGTAGGAGGATTGTATCTCACATGAATCAATGACTTAAAGGTTCTGTCGAATCCGAACATTCCAATTCAGCTAGGGGTTAAACACCTGTTGCTAGACTATGGTCGTTTAATCTGTGGACTGATTAATTAATTAGTGAATTAATTAATTGGGGTCACTGCTAATTGAATTGAGAACCTAGAGGGTCACACACAACAACTTGGTTACATGAGTTGAGGCTTAAAAATGATTAAACGAGTTAATCGAGCCTAAGGGGTTCCACACGTGTGAAATCACACGTGTGGCTCACGTGATTGGACACGTGTCATTAAGACACGTGTGCCACACGTGATTATGTGATGTTAAATAATTAATGTGTTAATTATTTAATAGACTTTGGTTTAATTTTGAATTAAAAAGAAAGTCTAATTTTGGAGAAAATAATCTAGTTAATTAATTACGAATTAATTAATTAGATAAAAATAAGTTATTTATTTTATAATAAATAAAGTATAAAATTATCCAAAAATAGTTTGGATATTTTTAGCTCTCTTAAAAGTTGACTAGAATTAGAATTCAAAGTCAAAGTTGGAAAATACTTGATGATCAAGTAATAGGAGAGAGAGGGACCAAATCCTTTGTCCATTAGGACTAGGTTCGGCCGCCCCTCCCCTTTCCTATATATAGGGGAGCTCATGCTCCCCTTTAGAGCTAATTGACAATTCTTGGTTCATGTGTTGAACACCTTCCTTTCTCCAAGATTATATTAAACCCTAGGTTAAGCCTAAACACTAACTAGAGAACTAGCATCCTTACTAGTTAGATTGTGATCAAGTTGGTGGACTTTCTCTAGAGACTTCAAGTTAGAAGTTTGAAGATTCGAGCTTTACCAAGGAGAGGGGATCAAGCCGAGAGAAGAGCGTTCTTGGGTGGCTTGAAACGCTTCAAGAAAGAATAAAAGAAAAGTAAGTTTTCTATCTTTAAGAATTTGGTTACACGATTGCGAGTTCAAGGTCCTTTTGTTGGGAAAATTTTTTAAATTCCGCTGCTTTCTGATTCGTGTTTTCCAACATATATTAGGTCGTGTCGGTTGGGGCTCACGTGGACAGTAGGCCTAAGGAGGCCTCAGGCTGTGAGATGGTCACTGAAGAAATGCGTACGAAGGCATTTAACTTGATTATGAGCTACATAGCAGATCAAAAGTAATTGTTGTTACTTCATTCAATGAATTGAGTAGACTAAAGCGTATTGATTAATTATTTTAATACAATCTTTTTGCTGATTTGCAGATTGAATATTGTCTATAAGAGTACAAAGTCGAATTATGTGTTCGTGAAGGATCTGTGAGATCTCGTTTTGGGGCACGAGATCAATGATAACGTTATCCTGGCTTATTACGTCCTGCTAACTAGTCCTGTTTACATTGTGCCCAAATTCCACAACGTTCATTTTTTCTCGCCTCATGTGGCCGGAGATTTTTTGAGCAAATTGAAGAGCAGGACTGAAGGAAAGTCAAGAAAAAAAACTATCCCTCGTATTGCCACATCTGCAATTGACTATTTTATGCTGCACGCAGTGAAAAGCGATTACACCATGGTGCTGAACGATGTGTCTTCATTTGTAATGTAATTACATCGTTATATTGTTTTCCCATTACTTACAAATGCTCACTGGCATATGTTAGTATATGAAACCGAGTCCAAACGTTTCATGCACTACAACTCGATGCATACAGAAACAGCTGCTAACGATGCCGAAATATGGTCAGATTTCCTTTGGAAGTTGTAGACTAAGAACGATGTTGTTCGGACTTCAAAAGAAAGGGAAGTGATCTGGGCACGAATGAGAGTCCAGGACAAGGAAAGCAGTGAATGTGGCATATTAATGTGTTTGTATGATGAGCTGTTTGTTCGAGAAACTGATGCGCTCAAGACCTATGCTGAGACGTGCAATATCGCCAAGCACCGCTTTAAGTTAGCTAATATTTTTCTCTTGAAACAATCTGTTTGATCTGTATAAGTCTGGTTAATTAGTGAAGCTGAAAATATACGTAATTAAAAGCAGACTTTGTAGAGTAAAGCGTGAAAAATTAGGAATTGAACGCAGACTTTGTAGAGTGAAGCTTTAAATATACGCAATTGAAAGCAGACTTTGTAGAGTAAAGAGTTAAAAATTAGGAATTAAAAGCAGACTTTGTAGAGTGAAGCGTTAAAAATCAAGAATTGAAAGCAGACTTTGTAGAGTGAGGCGTCAAATATACGTAACTAAAAGTAGACTTTGTATAGTAAAACATGAAAATTTAGGAATTGAAAGCAGACTTTGTAGAGTGAAGTTGAAAATATTAGGAATTGAAAGCAGACTTTGCAGATTGAAGTGTTAAAAATCAGGAATTAAAAGCAGACTTTGTAGAGTGAAGCTGAAAATATACGTAATTGAAAGCAAACTTTGTAGAGTAAAGCGTTAAAAATTAGGAATTGAAAGCAGACTTTGTAGAGTGGAGCGTGAAAAATACATAATTAAAAACAGACTTTAGGAATTGAATGCAGACTTTGTAGAGTGAAGCGTTAAATATACGCAATTGAAAGCAGCCTTTGTAGAGTGAAGCGTTAAAAATTAGGAATTAAAAGCAGACTTTGTAGAGTGAAGCGTGAAAAATTAGAAATTGAAAGCAGACTTTGTAGAGTGAAGCATTAAAAATTAGGAACGTATATATAGCAAAGATTTGAAACACTAACTAGAAATGATTGTGCAACTAATTCCGTAGTTAGTGTTTACAAAAGCTACCATTATAATTCAATGAACGTAAAAACCATGGCAATCAAGATTACTTAGAAGTTCCTAATTTTTAACGCTTCACTCTACAAAGTCTGATTTCAAATCCTAATTTTTAATGCTTCACTCGATAAAGTCTGCTTTCAATTATGTATATTTTCAGCTTCATTCTACAAAGTCTGCTTTCAATTCCCAATTTTTTACGCTTCACTCTACAAAGTTTGCTTTCAATTCCGTATATTTCACACATCACTCTACAAAGTCTGCTTTCAATTCCTTATTTTTAATTTTTCACTCTACAAAGCCTGCTTTCAATTCCTAATTTTTCACGCTTCACTCTACAAAGTCTACTTTTAATTATGTATATTTCACGCTTCACTCTACAAAGTCTACGTTCAATTCCTAATTTTTCAGAGTGAAGCGTTCAATTCCTAATTTTTCAAGCTTCACTCTACAAAGTCTGCTTTTAATTACGTATATTTAACGCTTCACTCTACAAAGTCTGCTTTCATTTCCTGATTTTTAATGCTTCACTCTACAAAGTCTGGGTTCAATTCCTAATTTTTCACGCTTCACTCTACAAAGTCTGCTTTCAATTATGTGTATTTTCAGCTCTACTCTACAAAGTCTGTGTTCAATTCCTAATTTTTCACGCTCCACTCCACAAAGTCTGATTTTAATTACGTATATTTTATTTTACCTCAAAGTGTTCCACACAGATATACAAATAGTACAATAGAACATTGATGTCAGAACACCGGCTCAAAAGTTCACCAAAATACAGAACATTGATGTAGAAAATAGAATAAATATAATAGTTTGCTTCGAAAAATAGAATTTCCTAAAAGGTCCATCATCATCCCTTACTGTCATGCAGCCTCCAGAATCTCGTCCACTCTTTATTTTCTGTGAGAAAACAAATCATTGCAAAACGTGATTAGAAGCACGAAGTCAACAACAAACACAGTAGCATATAACAAGTTAGCTTTACACAAGTCCCCTACACGTTCTCTTGTTATGCCCAGGCCTTCTACAGGCTGAGCACACTGTAACAGCTTTTATAACCTGTGATGGGAACCTAGTCCTCTTCGGACGACCAAGTTGAGGCCTAACGTCTGGTGGCCTGATCTCAACATCAAAAACAGAGTCCATATCAGCATTCGGTACAGGGAAAATTATGTGTTCATATGCCTTTTTATACATTTCAATAGAATAAGCATCATCACAGAAATCGTATACAAACCACCCTTTCTTATCAATGCACGCACAAGCATGCTTGCAGGGAAGCTTTAAGAGCTACCAATAATTACAACATTGTTGGGTCCCAAGGTCCACATACCAATGGAGTCGATTATAAGACCCAACATCAGAACCGTGGATTTCATGCAATGCTCTCTCCTTCCCCGTCCACACAGTATGATAACAAATTTCCACCTTGTGCTCGTTCCAGATATAAGAAACTATATCTTTCGATTTATATTTAGGATTTGCCATGATATGAGCCTTCATTACTCCCGCAACCCAATTTGAATCGGTATTGGGGTGTGGCCTCCTATTCGTAACAGTTTCCAATCCAAAAAAATGTTCAGGATTTAACTTTCTTATGGCAAAGTCACCATCTCTCCTATGGTAAGAAGCATATAACCTCCATTTGCAGTTCTCATCCGGGCACAACGCTATAATCTTATCACTATCATTCTTCAAATATTTAAACTTTCGATTCACGGCAATATGGTAATTTTTCAATGAACCCTGCAGTCATTAACATCCTTAAAGACCTGGCCAACGCCACGGATGCAACGACTCCATGATTCATTGTTATTGGTAGAGTGAACGACTAGGGCTTGACTGGTCGATGTCATTCTCTAGTCATCCCTTTTCAAATACAATAGAAACCAAACGAATAACTAAAAAAACAGAGCAATTAAACGAGGCTACCTTCTCTGAGATGAACTTGAAGGGGGCCGCATTGCTCTCAATTTCGCAATGTGCTGTTTTGCTAGTCTTTACACTGACACCATGCTCTCAATATCTTTATCTTTCTTCATGCTAATCCATGATTCAGCTTCCATATGGGCAGCCTAGTACTGCACCACATATGAGTCAGAGTCAAAGTTGGCCCAGTGGTTCTCAGTCTCGGCATGAACTTTTTCAAGAGTATCGGTCTCCATCAGTTGAAATACATGATGATCGCCTTAAAAAAAAAAAACGCTACACCATATCAAACCAGGACCCACGGTGACGGAATCCATCTTCAAAGGGTGGGTTTTCAAGATTCCCTATCAAACATGATATATCCTCTTCAGATGTCGAATCAAACCAGCAAGATGAACAATTGTCGATACTGTGAGAACGGGCTAATGGAACGTGAGGCTGCGACGGGGGCGGCGGAGCAGGTCGCGGAACGCAGGTAGAGGCAGAGTACCTTGAATTGAGAATGAGCTGAACGATTTCTTGTGTTCTTGGATGAAATCTTGAGGGCAAAACAGTCTTTTTAGGTGATTGAGGGATTTAGGGAAAAAAATGTCATGTATTGGTGATGTAAGACATAGATTTTTCAAATAACGGGGTTTAGCATAACTTTTCAACATATTTGGTCCTTTTCATTTTTTTTTTTATTTTTTATTTTTTGACAAGACACGGTCCTCTTTAATAATTGTTCCTTGTAAAAATACATTATATATTCACTTTGATAAAAATACATGATTCGAATAAAAGGATAGAACAGAAAGTCTAGTATCATGCCGGACCTACTTAACAGATATCATCACATGGCCTCTCAGCACAGACACAAGATGCCTAAAACATGTTAATAGGTTGGCTATCAACTTGGATGCCCATGAAATTACTTCACATTTTGGGTAAATAATGGCAACATAGTCCAAGACATTCTGGTCCACTAGCCTATGATGACTTCTTGTAATGTTGTCACTACATTCATCTCTTATACTTCTTTCTTTTTTTGTTTTGAAACACATTCATCTCTCATACTGCGGACATAAATTTTGAACTTTAAAATGAGTTTACTACCAAAAAAAAAAAAACTCTCAAATTATGACGGGAATTTCCGACAGGAGAGTGTCCGCCAAAAAAAACCACGGATTCCGACGAGTAAAAAATAAATAAAAAATAACTACATCTAACTATCCTACTAGAAGGCCTAATTATAACGCAATCCATCTAAATTGGGAAATTATATTTTAGTCCCTAACTTTTGAGAACCGTTTGTCGTCACTAGGGTTCTGTTGTGTCATTCCAAAAATACCCTTGATTTGTAGTTAAATTCATATTTTATAGGGATCGTTTTGTTGATTTTTGTAAACATTAGGGATGATTTTGTAATTTTGATCATATATTCAATGTAACATTCATACGACTGTAAGGAGCATAAGGGTACTTTTACAAATTTTGTTAAGAAACTTTAGTCCAAACAAGATTTATAGGGACTAAAATGTAATTTCTCAATTTAGATGAATTGTATTGTAATTAGGTTTTTTAGCTGGGTAGTTAGATGTAAATAACCCAATAAATAAAAAGATAAAAGAAATAAAAACTTTCGACATCCATGGGGCATAATATATGAAATTATTAATAGAAAACCGATAGGGTATCGCCCATTGGTAACTCATGTTTAGGAAAAGGAAATGAGGAAATGAGGAAATGAGGATGAAACTTTATACCATTCTTCTTCCATACTTGTTCTATTAAATTTTGTGGTCCTTTGTCTAGTGGTATAAATCAATGGAGTCCTGCGAGATATCATTATTTTTCAGATATTTGAAATATAATCCGATTTTGATTCGACTATTAACTGAATCGATCTCAAAACAAGTTATAATCATGTCAAAATCATTGAGATTTGATAGTTTCAAATATAACTATAGGGCAGATGAGCTCGAATCAGTTTCAAACTTCAATGGAATTGTACCAAACAAAATATACATGCTCAAACCTATTTGATGCGTCACGCGGTTATTTCAAACGAGTTTTTAACGAACAATCACGAGTGAAATATCGAGTAACTTGATTCATGAGTAGCTTGATTCATTTTTAATCACGATTCTAAAACGGAATGAACATGGTCAAAACTCGAGTCCATGCAAACATGCACAAAAGTAAAAGACCATTACTAAAAGACAACAAATCTCACAAAAACTGAAGTAGGGATTGATGAGAACTTTCACCATCTCACCAGTTCAAAGCTATAAAAACAATGCATGTAAACAAACAATTAACAAGTCACTCCCACAAGAACTCGAGCCCAGAAAATTTGGAGTGAAAATACAATGTTACAGGGAGAAAATTCCCACGAAAAGAGGGGGGAAATGTTGCAGTATTTTATCCATAAACATATTATTGCAATTTGTAATATGTTCCTAGTGAATAAAATATACAAGGCACAAACCTGCATTTATTGGAACGCTGCACATTCCTGTCTTGAATATTCGTCCCGAGCTTGTGATGAGGACAATATATAACTATATGTATATATATACAATACAGCACAACTACAGATATTGTACACCAGCAAACAAGCTAAAGGATGGAGATGAACAGCTTCATCCAATCAGAAAAAAATTGTAGACACCCATTGTTTTGTTCGTTGTTGGATCCTGTCAGATTCGTGAAACGGAAACAGATTTGCGTATGGATGCTGGACAAGTCTTGCTTCTTGTCGTGCAGAAATCATCTGTTAAGAGAGTGCAAAGTGATTAAGATGGGATTATACAGCTAATACTTGAGAAAAGGACTCTGGTTTTGATTTTTCTTTTTTTGAATTTTTGTAATGAGATCCATAATAAATTACATAACAAAATTCATCCCCACATTGTTTACTTGATTCGACATAAGAAATATGATTTCCATTTCTAAGTTTTATTGTCACCAAATATTAGGTATTGCTTCCATTTTCTTGATAATAAACCACACAATGGAAGTCATTACTCTTGGTTCTGTAAAAAGATTCTTGATAAAGAAGAGTAAACCACATCTCAATTCATCAGAAAAGCTCAATTACACCATCTTCCTTGTCAACCATGTGTTATTGGTAATGCACAAACTTACTCCAACAAACCCCCCTAAAATGTTAATATTAATCAAGAAACTTGGGTAATTATCATCCATATATGCAAGCAAGACCAGTTTGATGGGAAAAAAAAAAAGCTAATATTTAGATGATAACTTCATTTAAATCCGTATAACAGTTAACGGAAAGGGAAGCACGTATAATTCTGAAACCAAGAACAAACTGTATAACCATATAGTAAATTTTCGTCAACAATCAAACAGAAAATTGTAGCTTACCCGGTTTGAGAAAGTCGTCTCCAGTTCAACTGTGGATGCCTTTGCAAGTAAGAAGAACTGGTTGCAATCCCATTCTCCTCACCAGAGTAATTAGAACTCGACTGAGGAGACCAAACTGGAACCACACCACCATCTCTCTCTCTCCTAGTTCCACTAGAAGATTCTGCAGTCGATTCTTCAGAATTCCTCCGGCCCCTCAAAAAATTATTCTGTGCCAAAAAACCATCATTATTTCTACCAGGCTCCACATTTCCAACCGGTTCTCTTCTTGGATCCTCTGTTCCAACAAAATTTATATTAGCTGGCACCTCAGCTCTGCTCTCATCAGGTCTCAGACCCACAGATGTCTCTTCATCGTCGGCCCTCAGGAACGATGATGTCATGCTCGGCACCATCTGATCCTCATAACGTCTGATAACATTGTTGTTATTATTATTAATTGTATTTGTGGGGTTGTTTCTCATTGGTTCGTTGTTATTATCATCATTATTATTATTATCCATATCCATTGGGGTGTCAGGCGGGAATGGGGTTTGAGTCAACTCGGTCGAGTCACCAAGTCCCTCTTCCATCCCGTTCTCAACGGCAGCCCTTGAAGCCATTTCATGGGCCCACATCTGCGTGAGTGCTTCTTGAAGACGGGATTTTGCAGCTATTATTTCAACTATTGGGAGAGGGTAATTGGAACCCAGCTCAATTCCAGCAGCTTGGAGCACGGATTCTGGTGCGTTCCATGGATGGTGAATCCATTCTGTTGGCAGCCTCGAGAGTTCAGGGAGCCATCGTCGGACATATTCTCCATTGGGATCAAACTTGTAACCCTCAAACTGTTGAAATAAATACACAGTCAAGAAATATATAGTACAGTGTTTATATTAAGAGTTCAATATCGAAACTGACTTCTCCCTGTAACTACATGTAGTTACACAAACTTTGGCTCATACCCCATCTGATCATCAAACATTAATCAAAGATGGAAAAAAATAATTAATTATCTCAAAAGCAAGCAAACATGGGAAAGAGATTTGAGAAGCTGATCAAAATTTGAAATTAAATGGTGGTAAACTAATAAAAAGAAGCTGAGGAGGGGGTAACCAAGTTAAAAGAGAGGTACGCGTAATTTTGAAACCAAGAGGAGATAATTCTCTAATTGTATACCTGTGGATTATCTATACGATCAAACTCCCGACCATCTGGAAGAGTCCCAGAAATATATTGCCACCCGAGCGCATCACTCTCGAGATCCGCATCAAGCAGAGTATCCCAAAAATACTTCATCCCCCATCTCCAAGGCAGCTGAAGAACCTTCACAAAGAAGCTAGATACCACGACCCTTATCCTATCATGCAGCCACCCCGTGGCCCACAGCTCCCTCATGCCAGCATCCACAAGGGGATATCCCGTCCGACCCTGTCTCCAAGCCTTGAAGTAGCCCTCATCAATAACCCAAGGGAAATACTTCAAATGTCCAAGCAACGGCCTCTCATGGCTGTATGGATGGTTGAAACTCATGTATCTGGAGTATTCCCTGAGCCCAATGCTCTTCAGGAAGAGATTGACGCTCTCCTCACCAGCTGTGTTTCCCTCATTGGCCCATAGGACCTGCTTTATGCGCACAAGGTGGAAGACTTTCCGGACACTGACCTCACCAAAGTGCAAGTGTGGGGAGAGGAACGAGGTGGTGGCGCTGTCAGCTTTCCGGCGGTTTTTGGAATATTCTATGAGCGGACCATTTAGGAAAGTGGTTAGGGCCTTGTCAGCATTGGACCAACCAGGAGACCACGCACGTGCTAGAAGGGCGTTGCTGCCCTTTTCTGAGTCGTCTTCAAATACTAGGTTGTCTGAAATGCATCTAGACACGTCACCTGGATTTTGGACCAAGAAGTAGTTTAGTGTGGTTTTGCAAAAATTAGGATGAACGCATTTACAAGTTAACTTTATCATTTACATTTACCACACCGGGTTTGGGATTTTTACACATTTTACCACCACTAACCTATTCTTGATGGAATTTACCTAGCAGAACATATGTAATGATTTGGCATATAGTTCCTAGGTTTAGTTTGGGCACTGGAACAATGGGTAAATTCTGAGGATTATTTTGATGAATATTTCAACCAAAAGTAGGCATGAGGCGGTAATGTGTAATAATCTGGTTTGAGTTAAGTGAAAAAGAAAAAGGTTCGGTAGACAATGAGTGAAAACCGTCGTAGTTCGGATGATTGAAAGTTCTTATCCCTAAGAATTACTATAAGTTCAAAGCAGGAGGGCCTAGTGTACAAATTTTGTTTTCAAACATCAAATTTCTAATCTTTCAGATATTTTTGTAAAGCAACAAGGATAAGGAACATGATCAAATGCAAATACAATTAGTGCATCATTAGGAATAACCAGAAGTTTATAGGTAGATTTAAGAGTACTTGTGGAGGCCTTAGAATAATCAAGAATTCACCAACTCTTCACCAAATTGCATCAGTAGAAAGGGAAAATTGGAATACCAGAGTTAACATGACAATTCCAAGAAAAGCAATATTTAACAGTGAGAATGAAATAAAATGAATATTACCGGAGATAATTCTTTTAGGAGGGAGAAGAGGAGCTTCAGGGTCATATGGCATGCTAAGGCATCTATCCCAAAATGCAGTAAAAGTTGTGAAAGGTCTGCCTTCCTCATCAACAACTTCCCAAGGTTCATAAAGCAAATCCGCATTAAACGAGCGCACAGATATACCTTCAGCAGACAAAACTTCCTTTGCACGGTGATCCCTAACCAGTGATATAGGATCTAAAGTAGAATAAATAAAAGAAGCTGTTATAATTCTCACCATATCAGCAAAATATCTTCAAAATTTCCCCTTTTATATATGGATGATTGTTGGCATTATTGATTTTTTATGAATAATGATGCAACAAGCTTACCACTCTGCTAATTTACATAAATGTTGAAAAAAAAAAACCACATGGGCAGGAGCTAAAATGATTGATATAATGTAAACAATGCTAAGCATGTGAGGAACAACAAACATACCAGATTTTATATCATTTTAAACAAATCCCAACAATCATAACAGAAAAATACAAGGGTGCACCCAATTTTTGATACACACATGGCAATTCAAAACAAAAAGAAAAAAATAGCAATCTTTGATTACAAGAACTCAATCCCAAGAATCATAACAACAGTACTACCAGAAAATCAATAAATTTCAATAATTATACAAAGTAACTGACCATATAAATGGTTGAAGAAGAGTTGAGTGGCTCCAGTTGATTTGATGACTTGAAGAAGAGAAGAAACACTATCAGTGGATCTTTTAGTGATTAAAGAAGTCCCAAGGCTCTTCAAAGAGACATCAAGATGTGCTAAACTCTGCTTAAGCCACCATCTCGAAACCCTTCCAGGATAAAAGGCGCCCTCTTCTTCAGGTGCCCATATAAAAACTGCCACAACTGCCCCTGCTCTTACACCAGCAGCTAAAGCTGGATTATCTTCCACTCTCAGATCTCTCCTAAACCATACTATACTGCATCCACCTCCTGACATTCCCAATTAACTAAAAAGAGAAGAAAAAATGGAAAATCCAAAATAACACACACAAACACAAACTCACACAAAGACAGAATCTTTTCTGTGCTATCTGTACACCATAACTGAGTGTCTTCTTGAGGTGGGGTGCAAATAATCTTATCGCTTTTCCTGGTCGAGGTTAATTCAAACTATGGAATATAAAAACCTGAATTTAAGCTAAACTTCTTCGGCGGGATTGGTAGATTACGGATAGGAAAGAACTTGTCTTTTTAACTTTTTTCTTCCCTCGTATCTAACTAATTTGCATAAATACCAAAAGGGGTTTGTAAAAGAATTTAATTCTCTCGAGTTTCAGAGTGAATCTGGATCTTGCCTGAAGTTAATACAATAATTATTATCTACTAAAATTGCAGCCCAGCAAAAAGAACCCTTTTCTGAGAGGAACACAGGGAAGTGAATGCGATTGGTTATTGGTAGTGGGGTTGCGAGAAAACTGATGGGCAATTTGCAGCCACAATTTATTGTTTCTTTTTCGAAGATTTTTTTTGCCCCCATTTTTTCTGTATCTTTCTCCTTTCTTATCTAGTCTATATGCTATACAACAAAACAAAATACCTTCTCTAGTGGCTTCCCGCTTCTCTATCCTTTCGCCCATGACAGGGTGGAATACAAAAGAACTGGTAAAATTCATGACTTTTTTGCGTTCAGCTCATGTTGCACAAGCATATTTTTTGATACTAGAAAGTAGAAACAAAAGACTCCCTTTTCCCTAAAATAAAAAAAAGAAAATAAATGAAAAGGAAAGATCATATTTTTCTTTTTCTTCTTCGAAATTTTTATTCAGTCGAAAGTTATGATGCATGGACAAAAATATATGAATATGAATAGAATACAAATAAAATAATATATATTATTTTTGAAATTTATCATATAAAAAGTATATAATATTATATTCAATACAATTGTCTACAATTGTCTGATATAATACTATATATAGAATAATATTTTTAAAAATATTAGAAAGTGATTTGGAAACTCATCCAGTTTCAAGCCATGGGACACCTTGAAATGAAATAACAGGTGAATTTCTAAAATTAGTGTTTTTTTTTTTTGTGTAGTTCAATTTTGGTGTACTTTGCAGGTGTAGTGCAATTTTGGGGTTTTCCGCTTTTGGCAAATGCGGAATCACTGTAGTGAATAGTGATTCCGCTTTTGGCAAAAGCGGAATCACCCTAGTGAATAGTGATTCTCGCTTTTACGATTGTGATCGCAAAAGCAAAAATCACTATTCACTAGGGTGATTCCGCTTTTGCCAAAAGCGGAATCACTATTCACTACAGTGATTCCGCATTTGCCAAAAGCGGAAAACCCCAAAATTGCACTACACCTACAAAGTACACCAAAGTTGAAATATACGTCCAAAAGTACACCATTTTTAAAAAATCACCGAAATAACACCACATCTCTTTTTCAAAGTTGTGTCTGCACACCTTTGTTACAAGAAACAACTTAGGAATTAAATAATAATTAATTTTCTACCAAGTCTGTGCCAAGGTCACAAGTTAACTACGATAATCGATAGTAGTTATATGTAAATATTTATAACAGTATTTTGGGATGTTGTTATATCCAAGTTTGTATTGGTGGGCTATAGATATGGATTTGACTATTGGACACTTGTTTTGAAAGAATCGAACCTTTCGTCTATAAGCCTTCTAGAAGTAAATTATTAAAAAATATATATATTTTTTACCATTTGAATTAGATTTATTTTTATATTTTACCATTTGAATTTATTTTTATTGCAAACAATAATCTTATTTACGTGATATTTACAAACCGTCATCCCCGTCTAATTTTTAAGTAGTTTTTTAAATTTTTAAATGATTTTCAAATATTTGAATATTCCACATGTAATGTGCACATGTCTTTAATAAAGATAATTTAATTTTTTTCGTTATTTAGGTCGTTTTTTAAAGTTTTAATGTGATAGAAGTCAACCCCAACTCTTATTTTCTAATTCTTTTTCAATCTTCTGATCAATTGACTCTAAGATAATATGTTGAAAAAATATATACAATATTATTTGACTGGATATGTTTGAGTTTTAAGAAAAAAATTATTTGATTGAATACGTTTTAGTTTGAAAAGTTTCTATAAATTTCTATTTCACTTCTGCGGACTATGGTTCGTAACATTTCACATTATCAAATTCTCTTTATTCAATATATTATGGATATAATAGATTAATAGATATAGAAAATAAACTAAATAATTTCTTACTCATTCATTCTCTGTCCCGAGGAACAAAATAAAGAGGAATGAAAGAAGAAATAATGAAAAAGCAGAAAAATAGATCAAATCATTTTTAAAAGATGTGGATGTGTCAAATAGTTTCAACACACAAAATGTGAATGGATCAAATAATTTCAAAATCAGAAGGATTATTGCGTTTGGCGATCTTGAGTAAATAAAATTTGAGAAATTTTCATCCCTAATTTATCAATTATGGAACCTAATTTGTTAGATAATGACTAAAATAATGAAAAGACTAATTTACTCTTATTAAAAATACGTGCACATCACATTTGCGGTATTCAATCATTGAAAACCACTTAAAATTGGATAAGGGATGACGATTTTATAAAAATCGTAGAGATGAGATGGCAGTTTGTAAAGATCATAGAAGTGAGATTGCGGATTCATAAAGTTATGTAGATGGGACAACGGTTTGCAATGAAAAAAAATTCAAATAGCAAAGTGTAAAATTAGGAATATTTAAAATGGTAAAAAATATTTACCTTCACTTGTACGTTTCATAAGGTTATGTTTGCCAGAGGATCCTTGTTCTTGCTAAGGTTAAGCTTGGTTCCGATATAAACCCATCTATTGACTTAGATAATGAGTATCGTTTTTAGCGTGAAACCTACTTGGTCTTCGTCCCTTTGCTCTTTCCCAAATAGGTAGGTGTTGGTGTAGCATGGGACCTCCATTTCGGTTGATTTCGCACTAATATGGTGTAACATTCTTACCACTTGCTTCTGACTCCCTATGAGTTGTTTTACAACCTGACTTTTCAGAGGGTCAACGGGACATTGGAGCCCCCAGTGATTGGCACATAGGGGAGTGGTTGCCCGGGTTTCTTGGCCTGGTATCCTGCACCTCGCATTCATGATTTCTACATTCAACTATGCCTTGGAGACATGGTTGAAGCACGCCCGCCTAGTGTGCTTCTCTCACGCTCTAGTCTTGGGTGTCTTTCATTGGTTTTCTAGCCTTAGAATAGAAGAAGTCGTGTCCGACCCGGATATCCGCAACGTCCTTCCACGCCTTTTTCTATTTAAAATCTGGGACAAACTAAAGGAAAAGACTCGGTGACTTTCACGGTCGCCCTCACTGAACCAACTTGAATCTGAACTAAGATTCAGATCAAGTCTTACCGAAATCAGATTTCCATTTCATGCTATGACCTGAGTTGATGTGGTTGGTGGGATCACTCACTTCCTAATGAGGCCCATCTTTATTTCGGTTTGCATCACACAATCTTTTCCTCAGGTGCAAGAGGCATCCGATCGAGGCTTTTAGTGCCCTGAAAGCCGATATTGTAATCCGCTTTATATTTTCCTTTTGTAGATCACAGACAATCTTCGAATAATAAATGAACTGATTTGATCAAAAGGAAATACTTCTTTATATATATGCTCTTGTTTGATTGTATGTTTACTTTAACTGCGCATGTATAAGAACTCCCCTAATCTAATTAACTTATAGGACTCAATCACTCAGGAGAAGTGGTTCATGAAATGATCCCTAAATCACATAAGTTAAGATTAGAAACCACTCCAAGCTGATGTGTCCAAAAGACAGTAGGAGTGTCGATTTGACTCGTTTGAGGCTTGCACGTATGATCACGCCCTTAAGAAGGATCATCTTATTTCATGGGGTATAAAGTGTATGGTTGATACGTGCGTGATACATGGGCTGCTCATTTCTTCTAAATGAGTACACTGAGGTGTCCTGTGTGAGAAGATTCCTAAATAGGAAAGGAAGTTTTTATTTCTTGAAATATCTCATGAGTCATTGATGTCATTAACTAGTCCTTATACTTGAGATTCCATCTGATCGGGTCGATTTCCGGGTGGCTGACTTGACTCGAAGAGGTTGACCTGATCACTTAGAATTTGTAGGGTGGAAGACTTCGAAGCTAAGTAGAGCTGTGAGATGGTAGAACAAAACTGAGCTAAAGACCGACCAAGGGGCCCAGTGGGGGTTTTCCCCAGGTCGGCCCTCCGACGCTCAAGTCAGTGTCGAGTAGTTGAGAGCTATTCGAGTAGACTTAAGGTGCAATAAATATGCTTGGTGAATAGCATTTATGAGGGAGTATTTATACCTGTGGGGTAATGATGACTTTCTGCCCTTGTTGCAGGGGCATTTAATGCCTATCAGACGCGGTACGGATGCTCAGTCCGCATTTAATGCTGGAGGCGGCGAAGGGGACCCACTATTGTGATCTGACTGACATCGACCAGCGGGCGTATGGGTCGATACATAATCGACTCGAAGGCTCAAAGTCGGGGATGCATGGTCAGCAAGTGGGAAGGGGGCGAGGCGTCCTAGACCTCATACTTGGTAGGTCGGCGAGATGGTTCCATGGCGGTCTACGTGGTAATTATGACTAGTCAACCCTGAACACGTGTCAGACTGTTATTGGTCCAGGTAATATCCACGTGGCTTGACGGTTATGGCCCACGTCACAAGCCCCCACTGAAAGGTGGACATCAGGGTGACGTGGCGACGACCTTTCAAATTCCGAGAGTGGGCCCAGGTGTAATAATGGCGACGGTTCGCCTTTGATTTTTCTGCCCAAAGTACCCTTATATATAGCCCCATGACCGTCATCCTCTTCTTTTACTTTTTGCGATCTCAAACTTCTCCAAACTTCAGAGCTTTTCGAGTTAGGCAGGCGGTAATTTCGGTTCGATTCGAGTTCCAGGGCCAGCAACCTTTTCAGTAAGTCATCTCGATTCGACACTCTTTACACTTTTCGTATTTAGATTTCTGTCGATTTTCCTTTCTTTGAGAGTGTTCGTAATCGAGAGAGAAGAACCCCATCTCGAAGGACATCGACTCGTTCCCTGACAAAACTCTTAATCCTTATTTCGAGGAGAAGGCGGAGTCAAAGGGAATTAAGTCGAAGTTAAAAGTTCGAGCAGTGGGATGTCGTCTTCGACCTCAACCAGTTCTGACTCAACGAGTAGGAATATGGGTCCTGAAGCTAGTACGAGTTCAGGTACCTCGAGTTTAAATCAGGAGGAATCTGTACAGTCCCAGGTAGCTTCCGACCAAGAGGTGGATGTTGTGGAAGTTTCGGGAGACTCTAGAGATAGGCATTTGACTTCGCTGGTGGGTCCGGCCATGGTTGTCGAGCTGATTACCATAGTGGCCCCGGTGGGGATGAGGATCGACCCGGAGGCATCGGGTAGGTCTGAGAAAGCTAGCCCTTCGACCTTGCACCGATATGGTCTGAGGGACGAGGAAGAGGAAGAATTTATCCCGGCGGGGTCTTATTCTCCAGCGCACTACCTAGACAAAGATCCTCGACTTATCCCTTGTAAGATTTTGCCCCAAGATGTTCGAGGACTTGCGGGAGCTTTCATTCGGCGGAGCCCCCGAGTGTGACGGACACAGCGTAATTCGACCGGGTAAAGGAGATACTTTGACAGACCCCCCGGCCAACTGCATAACTGTGACTTGGAAAATTGTGAAATCAGGTTTTTGAATCCCTATTGCCGATGACATAGCCTACTTACTGAACTATCTCAACATCAGCCCGATCCAGCTGATGCCTAATGCGTACGCGATGGTGAATGGAATCCGTGTTTTGATGAGGTATTTAGGCATTCCAATGCTTGGGGTCTGCCATGCGTTGTTTAAGGCCTCTGTATCTACCGAGAAGTCGGGCTCGGGCCCCGGGTTTGTCCAGTTGGCCTTCAAGCAAAACCATAAGCTGCTCACCTCCCCAACAACCTCGAATGGGCAAGGGTGGAAGGAGCAGTATGTGTATGTCGAAAGCCCGGTGGGTTGGCCGAGTCTGATAAATCGACTATGGAACTGGAAGCCAGTAGCAAAGCTTCCAATTGGTGAGCCAAGGTGGTCGAATACATTCCTTCGAGACATGCGAGCCCTAGGGATGCTCGACTGTAAGAAGTTGCTCCAGGAGAAGAACTTGGTTAACTTTGGGTTAGCCCCCGGGGACTCTGAGTCGCTCTTTCGACCTGGGTACAGAGAATAAGACGAGTCGGCGTCGAGCCGCTATGAGTTTACATATTATTTTCCTCAGCTCCTGGGCCATCTCTTCCTCTTCCATATCTGCTTGCATCATAGCCAGTCGGGAACTCATGATTGATTTGTCTGCAAAACCAAGAGACATATTCAGAACAGTCTCGAACAAAGCTAGAGAGGGGAGTTGAGGAAAATAATATGTAAACTCATATGTCTCTTGGTTTTGCAGACAAATCAATCATGAGTTCCCGACTGGCTATGATGCAAGCGGATATGGAAGAGGAAGAGATGGCCCAGGAGCAAGCTCGGGCTATGGAAGTGGTGGCTCCCCACAGAACCATGGATGTTATTCTGCCTCGAGTCCCAGGTCGAGAAGGAGAAGGTCCGACCACGCAAACTGCTGCGCGCCCTCCGACACAGAAAAGGAAGGACAAGGATGTGCTGGTTGAGGAGGTAGACCGGAGGGAGAAACACAAAAAGGATAAAGAAACCAGGCCGGAGAGGCCGAGGCCAGTGAAGACCGGTAAGGGCACGGACCCTATAGGAGGAACCAACTACTCGAAAGGGATAGCCTCCTCTGGATCTCTTCCTCAACCCCGTCTCAAATCCCGAAGACTCTGACTCTTTTCTCCCCTGAGGCCCTAAGATCCACTGAAGACAATTTCAAAGCCCCCGAGGAAGACCTTTCTGCCTTCTTCAAGATGCTAAAGATCTCCGACCCCCACCTCCCGGCTGGTTTGAGCTTGAACGACTCGGAAGGGCGGCCTCGTCGAGTGGGCTCTACGCCTTGGGACAACCGGGCTGTGGGAGCCCTGTACTACAGCTACCAAACCATCGTCGACACCAAACCCGATGGGAGCTGAGCAACATAGAGCTGGAAATGTCGGCGGCCATAAGGTCTATTGGGGTGAGTCAAGCTTATTAATCCCTCAAATTTACATCTTCCTGATCGAAAATTAACCCCTGTTTTCTAATCTGTAGCTTACTCAGGATCTCTTTCTTTTGAGTCGGAGGGCTTAAGTTTCCAAGGAAGGGCGAGCCCGGCTGGAAGCCAAAGTGGGGGTCGATTCCGAGGTCGAGGGGCTGAAGAGGAAGCTGCTCGAGGTGGAAATCCAGCAAAAGAACTTGAGCACGAAACTGAAGGAAACCCAACTAGCTCGATCAAAAACCGAGCAGACTGCTTCCGAGACCCAGCGCCGACTTGATGATGTGAACAAGAAGCTGCGGGACGCTCATGACAAAATCGACTCCCAAGCCAACGAGTTGGTGGACATGCACCAAAAAGGGGAGAAGGTCGGAGAAACGAGGGGTGCTCGCTTGGCCATCGACCGATGCCAAAAGGTCCTGGACCAGGCCGTGATCGAGTCGGAATGCTACGGGGCTTATCGTTTTATGAAATCTCCGGCTTATAAGAGGACGACGATGACCTTCGGCATTGACGACATGAAGGAGGGGTTTGAGCTATGCCTTGCACATTGCAGAGCAGAGGGTTACATCCCTACCGATTTCAATACCGGCATTAAGTGTCCTGATCCTGGACCCCCACCTACTTAAGCCCAAGCTCAAGAGCCCCCGGTCGACTGGTCTCATGAGGAGTTTGGGTTCGTCGTTAGTTTGGCTCGGTTAATGTATCGGAACAAGCCGGAAGACCCGAGCAAGATGCCCCAGGGAGTCGACCCAGAGCTGATGAGCCATGCCAACATCTTCCCTAAGCTCTTTGGGGATAAGCCATCTGCCGACCCCTTGCCCGACCCCAACTTCCTCGATGTCGCCCACGCAGAAGCTGCCTGATCTCCGGCCCGCGAAGGGCTTATGAACATTTATTTCCTACATTCTTACATATTTTAGTTTATACTTTATTTTTCTATTCTAGAGTAGTAAGTACCAAGCCGACCCGGGGTGGCCGATGAGTGCTCCCACTTGTAAAATCCAAAGCAGTTTGTAGTCGACCCGGGGTGGCCGACAAGTGCTCTCGTTTTGAAAATCCAAATGTAATTCCGTGTCGCCAGTCGAATTTAGATTTGGCTTGTCCTTATCCATGAATTTAAAGTTTTCAAGTTTTAATTCGAATTAGCACTTTCGACCATGCATGTTCAATTTTAACTATAAAGCTTGGAGAATAAAACAACTTCTCACTCGAACTATTTAACTCAACAAGGGAAGAATATGCTAGTCGAACAAAACAGTCAATCGATTTTATTGATATTAACAACTGTTCGAACACTTTTACAACTTTTCAAGCGTAAAACTTTCTAAGGTTATGAGCGTTCCACGATCGAGGTATTAGATCGCCACTCATTTCTTCGAGGTGATATGCGTGATTTTTTTCACTCATTTCTTCGAGGTGATGAGAAGTGGGCGATGAAGCGGTCAATCAGCTCGTCATAGGAGCGGATACACCTCGGGGTCAGCCTTGAGAACTAGTCCTGGGCTGACCCAATGAGGGTGCTAGCAAAGATCTTGGCCCGAACATCGGGAGAGTGGCCGAATATGCTTATTTCGATTTTGAACCGATCTACGTGCCTCTCGGGGTCGGTTATGCCATTGTAAGTAGGAAGGTTGGTCGGCATTTTATCCACCGCCATCACCTCCAGTATCCTTTCGCTAAAGGGGGATCGAGCTTCTCATGCGCTCCTGAACTTTCGAGTCGGTTGTGGTCCGCGGAGCGGGGGAACATTATCTTGATTCTATCGCCGCGGAGCATCTCGATCCCGTCGAGGTGGGAGGGGTTAGAGTAGGATTCTTCCTCATCCAGCTCCTCGACTCGAGGATCCTGAAATGGTGGGCGATGCGCGGATCTTTCTCGTCGGGGCAGACGATTCCGGAGGTCATCTTTTCCAACCATAAAACCTCGATTAGCCCGTCTGGGGGCTTCAGGATCGACCCTAGCCCCCAACCGATCGAAAACGCCAGAGTTCCTCGGCCCCTGCTTTCTTTCCCTGCTAAGGGATGAACCCCGGGACCTGCTGATCGTCTCGAAAATGCCAGCAGTACCCCTATCATCCTCTCTTCTCTCGAAAGTACTGCCTCCGGGTTGGATCGGTAGATGGCAGGGCCTGTCCCCTACTGTGGGTGCGTCGATCTCCTGCCCGTCGACCCCAAATATTCTGTGGCTACTGTTGACTGTAGAATTCGCATGGATTTAAGCGTTAATTAGAGTATATGTTTGTGCCGTTTGATGCATTTATGTGTTTATTTTGCTCCATTTAGGTGTTTTAGAAGTTGGAAATAAGAAATGGCGAAACAAGGCGAATTCACGTACATTTGGAGAAATAAGGAGTAACGCCGTTACTCCTTGGACGTACATCTTCGTTAACCCCCATTAACGGACATAGGAGCATTACCTTTGGCGAAGTAGGGGAGTAACGCCCGTTACTCTCTGGCAGTACAACTCTGGTAACGCCCGTTAACAGAGGCAGTAGGAGGAATTCTTTGCACAAGAGGGGTAACGCCCGATACCCCTAGGAAGAAAGAAAGTGATAACGCCCGTTACCACTTATAAAAGCAAGATTACGATTTCAGGCTGGTAACGGGCGTTAATGGTTTTTTACACAGAGAGTGGTAATGCCCGTTACCTAGGGCGGCGAGCAGATTTTGAGCAGCTATTTATGTTCGTTTTGGAGTCTTTTTGAGGGACTTCTTCTTCGGTTGGTGACCTAGTCTTGAAAAGAGGAGGACACAGAGCTTTTGGAAGAGTGTTTAGAGAATTTTGAGAAGACGAAAGGATCGAGTGTTTAAACAATTTCAATTTTCTTTGGTTTTATTTATTACTTTAATTATCAAACTAATTCCTTTAAGTTTTGTTTCAATTAGTTTGCATGATAGATTTGATTTTTCAGATTTTATTGAATGCTTAGGGTTTTATTTTTGAGACTTTGTTTAGATTTGATGAATCTGAATTTCTTTAATGCAATTTACCTTATTTTTATGAGTTTTGAGTTAATTATGAGTAGCTAAACCCCTAGGGCTAGGGGAGTGATGATGATTGCATGATAAGTGTTTGATATAATGCTTGAATGACTTGAGCTAATTCTTAGTCTAAAAACTGGTTTGAATTGAAGTACGACGGCCTGATCACCCTTAGCATAATCTAGAATTACCGGAGAATCGAGAGATTGAGGGTAATTGAGATGTTTTTCATAACTAGTAGATGTTAAGAATGCAAAGAGATTTAGTTTTTCGTCTATGCAACTGTAAATCTTATTCCATGCCAAGCCGCTAGAACTAGATTTGCACTAGTCTTGATCATATGATTTAATTAATTATTGATGATTGCGAGAGAAACGTTGAGCTTAATTGAGCACTTGGTTATACCTTGAGAGCGGATAATACAAACATAAGTGACTAGGTTGTAGAATTACGCTTTTCAATCGAGTATTATGCTAAATCTTGAATGTATGAATTATTACTCCCCAGCCTAATTAGTTTATTGAGTTAATTCACGTGTGTTTAGTTTGGTTAATTGTTCTTTATTCTAGTTTATTATTTCAGTTTTGTTTTAATAGATTAATAAACAACTTGAATTTGTTCGGTTTTTAGATTAGAAAATGATATTGAGTGGTGATTGATTTTCCTTCCCTGTGGGTACGATCCTGTTGTGCTACGTGTATATCTTAAGTATACACTTGCACGATTGGTTTAACTTAAAATCACAACAGCTAGTAATTCCATTTGTTCCAAGGCTTTTTTTCGAAGTTCCCACAGACGGCGCCAAAATGATCGGGTCGATTTTCGGGTCGAAGAGGTTGACCTAATCACTTAGAATTTGTAGGGTGGAAGTCTTCAAAGCTAACTAGAGCTGTGAGATGGTAGAACAAACGTGAGCTAAAGACCAGCCAATGGGCCCAGTGGGGGTTTTCCCTAGGTCGGCCCTCCGACGCTCAAGTCAGTGTCGAGTAGTTAAGAGCTATTCGAGTAGACTTAAGGTGCAATAAATGTCCTTGGTGAATAGTATTTATGAGGGAGTATTTATACCTATGGGGTAATGATGACTTTCTGCCCTTGTTGCAGGGGCATTTAATGCCTGTCAGACGCGGTACGAATGCTCAGTCCGCATTTAATGCTGGAGGCGGCGAGGGGGACCCACTATTGTGATCTGACCGACATCGTCCTGCGGGCGTATGGGTCGATACGTAATCGACTCGAAGGTTCCATGTCGGGGATACATGGTCAGCAAGTGGGAAGGGGGCGAGGCATCCTCGACCTCATACTTGGTAGGTCGGCGAGATGGTTCCGTGGCGGTCTACGTGGTAATTATGACTGGTCAACCCTGAACACTTGTCAAACTGCTATTGGTCCAGGTAATATCCATGTGGCTTGATGGTTATGGCCTACGTCACCATCGATGCTTTATGTGAGCTAACTCTGTAGTCTTTTTGATATACTCCTAAAAGGGTGTTGCCCGAGAGAGCTGAATAGTGGTTTATGTTGGGACTGCACAAGTGGCACATGAAAGCATATGAAAATCAATAAAGGGCCTACACTTACTTAAGTAAGTTGATCTCTTATTGTCTAAATCATTCATATGTCATCTAGGAGACCTTGGCCTAGGCAGTGGATCAAGAACAAGAAAAAGGTTTCTTGGATCGAGATCAAATGGATATAAAATGGACTTAGCTTTAAAATCAAGATTATTAGGGTTCTAATTATTCCCCTGTCCTAGATCTCGATCGAGAGATAGGATGTAGGAGGACCTTATGACACATATGTCAATGACTTAAAGGTTCTTTCGAATTTATACATTCTTATTCAGCTAGGGGTCGCATACCTATTGCTAAACTATGGTAGAGTGATTTGTGGACTGATTAATTAATAAGGGTGTTGAGTAATTAGTGTCACTGCTAATTGAATAAAGAACATAAAGGGTCACACACAAATGCCCAGTCACGAGGGTATAGGTTTGAAACGACTCTCCTGTCAAAACCCAATTGATCTGTGAAATAATTCACAAATGAATTCTTCAAAGGAAAAAACTCCATCTTTTCTACAGGTTAGAGTTATGGGAGGTTTTTGTTTTGTTTCTGCGGAATAGAGAATGACACTTCATGAATGATGATTTAAAGAAAAAAAAGAGAAAACTTTTCTCTTTTAATCTTTGATGAAATGTAATCCCCAATAGAGAGAGGGTTTCTTTCTCTTCTCTAACTCTTTTTACGTCATGAGATAATTTAGATATAACTAATTAATAATCATATTATTAATTAATATAATTATCCTAACTACTTTAGGATATTATCTCATAATTATTTGTTTCATTAATAAATAACTTATGACTTTATCTTATATTTATTTCACATATAAATATTTTATGATATAATACTTTTATTTATTTCATAAATAAATAGTTAGGATAATAATTACATGATATTATCTTTATATTTATTTCAGAAATAAATATTTGTGATAATAAAAACTGGATATTATCTCACTTATTTATTTCATAGATAAATAAGTCTTGATATTATATTTTATTTCTCAATTAACGTAAGATAATATCTTTTTCTGTATTTATCAAATAGGGACGATAATATCCTTTATTTATTTCCTAAATAAATAAAGTAAGATAAAGTTATATTTATTTCATAAATAAATAATGTCCTTTTTTAATTAATAATTAATTATTTATTAGGCTTCTTTATTACAGATTGGGTCTTAGAATTAATTATTTAATTAATTTTAATAGCCCTTTATAATTAATTTTTCAATTAATTATATTTGGGTTTTACAATTAATTCTCCAATTAATTATATTCGGCATTATAATTAATTCTCCAATTAATTATATTTGGACTTTATAATTAATTCACCAATTAATTAACATATGGTCTATGTTCACTCAAATTTTATTATCTGCAAAATAAAGTTACAAGAGAAGAAATATTATGAACAAGAAATATATAAAAATAATTTAATTTAAAGAGATTAACAAGTTTGAAGGAATAAATCCTATCGAAGTCTATTCCTCTGATTCTTCTCTTCAATTTCATATTCGAGGGCGCGAAGCTTATTCCCAAATACGTGAATTTGATCTTTTCCGAATTCGACGAATGGAAACTACTTGATCAAAGCTGATGTTAAAATCAAACTTTGGAAGAGAAGATCTCAATCTCTTGTTGCTTTGACAAAATTGAAGAACCTTCAAAGGATGTAGCCAATTTCAAGATTAGATTTGAAGACGAACTTGAATAATACTTGAAGATGGATTTTGAAGACTTGAAGATCGACGTGAAGGTTTGATGTCGAAGACTTGAAGAACAGCGAGAAGATTTGAAGCCGAAGACTTGAAAACCAATGATGAACTTGAAGAAGATTCAAAGACGAATTTGAAGAAGTCGTGATGACCGAAGGCGAACTTGAAGGAGACTTGAAGATATATTTGGGAATATAACATATTTGATATTATACTATTAAATATTTATATTTTTTAAAATTAACAATGCAAACAGATGCCCCCACTTCAAGTGTCATCGAAGATATTTGTAAGAGAGACGAAACTTGAAGTACTTGAGTTTGCTCACTTGCCAGAGAAATATTTTTTTCTTCAACATGTGACTGAACTTGAAAATTAATTCAAGTTGACTATGTACCCCATCAAGAGGATCAAGTCATGACGTAGTTCAAATTTTATTTTGCAAACTTGTAGACATTTTATACTCGCGTTAAGGAGTTTTTTTTTTTTAGACATTTTATACTCATGTCAAGGAGTTACTTGAATTTGAAAACAGTTTATACTCGTGTTACGAAGTAACTTGAATTTGAAGTTGAAAACAGTTTATATTCATGTTAAGGAGTAACTTGAACTTGATTTTAAACAGTTTATACTCATATTTAGGAGTATACTTGAACTTGACTTAAACAGTTTATACTCGTGTTAAGGAGTGTACTTGATTTTGGTTTTAAATAGTTTATACTCGTGTTTAAGGAGTATTTTGACGGTTTAGACTCTTATCAGGGAGTAATTCTGACTTTCACATAACATCAATTGCCCCAAAATTTTCTTGGGTGTCTGTTGAGGCATCTTAGAAAATTATGCTTCCTTCTCTTGTGAGTGTCATAATTTTATCCTTAATTGTAAAACACTTTTCTGTAGGGTCACTAAAAACTTGATGATATCTGCAATATCTTAGGTCACTCAGCTTTTCCATTTCATCAAGACGTTTTGATATAGGAAGCTTAATAAGTTTCTTAGTCAATAGTTCGTCGAAAATTACAGCTACATTAGAATCTGAAAATGGGTATTCTTTCTCTTGATTTTTCGTGGAGATGTCAATTTCAGGATTACTAATGACAAGTTCCATATCATGAGAACGAGTAGCCAATTCTTCAAAATTGCAAGGCTTAATCCCTTGAAGGATATAAAGAAGTTCCCAATTCATCCCTTGAGTGCACATCTCCACAACAGATACTTCTGAGAGCCTATCTTTGCAATTTAGGCTTAGTGCTCGCCATCGATTGATGTAATCCACAACTGGCTCATCTTTACATTGTTTTGTGTTCGTGAGCTCTATCATGCTTACTGTGCGGCGAGTGCTGTAGAATCTATTGAGGAATTCTCTCTTCATCTAGTCCCAACTGTCGATTAACTTAGGTTCTAAGTTGACATACCAATCAAAAGTGCTTCCTTTATAAGTGATCCCATGAATTGCTTTATCAGATGATCATCATATGTCCCTCAGTATTGTACGTTTCCACGAAGTGGATGACATGTTGTTTTGGGTCGCCCTTCCCATCGAACTGTTGAAAATCTAAAGGTTGGTAGTCGATCGGCATTCTCAGAGAATCAATACGTTTCGTGTAAGGTTTCGTGTATGTTGAGGTGTTCTGAGAAGATAATCCATGTTGAGCTCTTATTATGTTGACTATCATATCTGGCAATTCTTGAATTGACAAATCAGCAATAGACGTAGTGGAGCAACAAGAGTAAGATTCACTTGTTTCGTATCTGTAGTAACTTGAACTGAAGAAATTGGAGTGTTACGGCTAGACTGGTCATGATTGTTATTTTCTAATTTTCTCATGAGTTGGGCGATCTGAAAGTCCTTGTCTTCTAGAGCCTTCTGTAGATGAGCTATTGTTTGAGCCATTTGTGCAACTTGTTCTTCAGTAGGAGTTTCCTCCGAGTTTGTAGTCTTGGGGCTTGAAGGATTTAAACCGTTTGATGATTTCAAGTCGTTGTGAAGAACAATTGTAGAAGACCATAAAGTTTGACCAATTCCCTTATTCTTCGGCTCGAGCTGGTTTTTCAAAGCCATGTAGAATTCGTGGAAGCAGAAACTTACTACAAAAGAGAAGAGATGAGAGGTAGGATCAGTCCCACTGGGCGTGCCAAAATTTGTTCACATAAATTTTATTATCTACAAAATAAAGTTACAAGACAAGAAATATATAAAAGATAATTTAATTTAAAGATATTAACAAGTTTGAAGGAATAAATCCTATCGAAGTCTATTCCTCTGATTCTTCTCTTCAATTTCGTATCCGAGGACGGGAAGCTTATTCCCGAACACGTAGGAGTGATCCTTTACCGAATTTGTTGGTTGGAAACTATTTGATCAAAGATGATCTCGAAATCAAACTTTGGAGGCGAAGATCTCAATCTCTTGTTACTTTGACAAAATTGAAGAACCTTCAAAGGTTGTAGCCAATTTCAAGATTAGATTTGAAGATGAACTTGAAGAATACTTGAAGATGGATTTTGAAGGCTTGAAGATCGACGTGAAGGTTTGATGTCGAAGAATTGAAGAACAACGAGAAGATTTGAAGCCGAAGACTTAAAAACCGATGACGAACTTGAAGAAAATTTGAAGACTAATTTGAAGAAGTCGTGATGACCGAAGGCGAACTTGAAGGAGACTTGAAGACGGATTTGAAGACTTGAAGCCGAATCTTGAAGACTTGTAAACCGGCGTTCATATGTCAGACATCTGCACCTGCGTTCCTCGTCATCGACCTTGGTGTCTTGAATGAACTACCAGAACCCTTTTTAATAGTGGGAAATATTGAGAGTTCAAGCTTATCACAATAATATTTGATATTTATCTCTTGTAATTTTTTAAGAGATAATATCAAATTAAATCAATTTGTTATTTATCTTTTTTTTTTTTTAAATATTTAATTTAATAACGTAATATCAAATTTAATCTTGATTTGGGAAGATGACGTATTTGATATTATCCTATTAAATATTTATATTTTTTAAAATAACCATGCAAATAGTCTAATTTCTCAATTGGACCATGTGCCCAAATTAATGCTCACGTGCCACACGTGTACTTTACACGTGTGGTCTCATTTCGATCAATTATTTGATCTTTCCATCATTACCCTTTGAACTAGACATTTGTGTGTGACCATTTAGGTTCATTATTCAGTGAGCCTAATTAATTAATACACTTATTAATTAATTAGCTCACAGATCACACGACAGTAGTCTAGCTATAGGTGTGTGGCCCCTACCCGAATAACAGATTAAATCGAAAGAACCTTTCAACCAATGATATCCATGAGATACAGTCCTCCTACCATTCTATCTCTCGATTAAGACCTAGGGCATGGGAATAATGAGAGCCCTATTAATTTTAATCTTAAAGCTAAGTTCGTTTCATATCCATTTGCTCTCAATCCAAGAAACACTTTTCTTGATGTCTTGATTCACTACCTCGGCCGAAGGTTTTAGGATGGTATATGAACAACTTATGCAATAAGAGATCGTCTTGCCTTAAGCAAGTGTAGGTCCTTTATTGATTCTCACATGCCACTTTTGTAATCCCAACATATGTCATAGTTTAGGTGTCTTGAGCGACACCCTTTTAGACCTACATCTAATATTACCTAGTTCGCTCACAAGAGACATCAATGGAATCTCAAGTCAAAGGATTAATTACTCACGTCATTGATATATGAGATGCTTCCTAATCTAGAAGTTTCCTCTTCTCCTTTCCCATTTAGGAATCTTCTCACGCGGGATAACTCAATGTACTCGTTTTGATAATGACCACCCTCGTGTATTGTGTATGTATCAACGTATGCACTTTACACCCCATGAAACTGGGTGATCTTTTTAAGGACACAATCCCACAAGCAAGCCTCAATCAAGCTTAATTGACACTCCCACTGTTCGTTGGGCTCATCGATTTGGAGTAGTTTCTAATCCGGCTTCAATTAGGGCTTGTTTCATGTGTCATTTACCTAATGACAAAGTTCATAACTGCCTGATGGATTAGGGGAGTTCTAATACATGCGCACGTAATAAGAAACACACATAACACGCTATGACACATAAAGAAGTGTTTGCCTATGACCAATATCATACATCTATTATTCAAAGATTGTTTGTGATATAAGGAAAGTCCCAAAGCGGATTACGTCGTATCGGCTTTCTAGGGCACTATTCCCAACACAAACGTGTCAAGAAAGCTTCAATTCTTGTAAGTTTTTAAACACTCTATGAATCGGCCTATGCTCGAGGCAATACCTCTAGTTGTCGAGTCGGCTGAGTAGGGTGTCCAATCTAAGGTTGTCGAGCTAAAGACTTTGAATTTCCTATTTTAATTTTGTGTTTCATTTATATACATACACAATTTGTATTACACAATTGATATAAGGAGAAAATCATAATTAAAATATGAAAAAATATAAAAAAGATAAAATTTAGACCGTATATTAATATACTTAACGTGCGTAAATGAGTGAAATAAGAGATAAAATAAGGATTTGAAATAAAAAATTTAAGACCCAAATTGACCGCCCCGTAGAAGTAGTTTCCGAGCAAGTTTGGGCCTTTGGGGGGAATGGGGGAGGTGAGGGGAGAAATATCTTTAGTTTTGCTAATTTACTTATCAATAGTTTGTTTCTAAGTTTTAGGATTGATTATTCAAGTATTTTCTACAAATCTTAGGCCTCGTTTACTTTCCAAGGCATGATAACCCATGTCATGTTAATGTGAGCTAGTGATAGTAAGCATACCCACGTTTACAGTTCATGTGTGTGGCTTGCTTTGTAGCTATGTTTAGTGTTACTTTTCTGTTTACTTTTATGGTGTGCTTACTCATCTTTATAGAAAATTCCTTAAACACCCTTGATTATTTTTCTAACTTTTATTTCAAGTTATTTTGGCATTTTAATTTAATAAAAGAAATAAATGATGAAGTTCGAGATTTAATAAAACCAAAATTATTGAATATGAGATTTCAATCACTATTCCCACTGTAAGTGCACAGTCTCCGCCACCCACCCCACCATAAACCACCCAAAGCCCACCGTCTCCACCACCTAAAATGTTGCAGTTCTCCACATTTCTTGCTCCAACAAGAATCCCAAACCTTTTCCCACATATAATCATAAATTGTTCAAAAACAATTTTTAAACAATACACACCACTGGCTTTACACCAAACCACAATCACTTTATTAATTCTCACCATTTTCTAGCAAAACAAAATAACAACATTTTGCGGCTTACAAGCTGCCTAATTCATAGAATTGGGTTTCCAGATTTGCACAATTTGTAAAGGGGCGGCGTTGTGTATGAAAGGGCCTAATGGTGGTGCGGCGGTAGCGACACGGTTGAGTATTCTATATCAAAATCTGTGGGGGTAAAGGCGAAGTTGATGGTGGGGCGAAGGGGGTAAATGGTGCACTGGCGTTCGGGGTTGTGGTGGTCGTAGTGGTGGTGCGCTATGTATTTTAGATCCAGATCTGTATATTTGAGCAACGCCGCCACATCGGGGGAGGGGATGAGCAGATCTCTCTTTCACAACTCTGGCAGCCATGGATGGCGGCGTGAGTGAATTAATGAGAGAGAGAGAGGGAGTAAATCCCTAGTGATGATTATGAAGATGACCTGTTGGCTGTTGCAGTGGTGGCCTGGTGGGGATGATTGATATCAAATGGCAAATTATTGTAAATATTGAGAACTTTTGGACAGAAATATAAATTTGCAGGCCATGTTTAAATTCATGTTTGTATGACACGCCTCATTTGCGTGTGGTATACCACCTATTATATCACACAAATCACTCAGGCCGACCCTTATCACACGGGCTGGAGACCATGAAAAGTAAACAACTAATTATGCATGTGAAGGCCCACTAACATGCCTAATTCAAATTAGTAAACGAGGCCAGAGTAGTTTTAAAATATTTTGTTTAATTTCTCTTTGTTTCTGAGTTATTTAAATTTTAAGAAAAAAGAAGTAACAACCGATAGAAGTCTTATTTTTCTCCTAGATTTCGTATTTTCTTTTATTTAGTATTTTATATTCTCTACAAACACGAGATCACTCTCTTTTTTTTTTTTTTTTAATATGGTGCTAGAGCCTCATTGAAGTTTATCAACTTTCTAATAAAGTGTTACTTTATTACACTAAAAACAAATAAATACATAAAAATTAGAAACTATCGGCTGTTAGGATCGGATCCGGATCATATCAAAAAATTATAAATCCAAATTCGATAAGCAAATCTGATAATTTGATTCGATCATTAATACTAAATTCGATTAATAACAGGGTCGGATTATATCCGATAAAGGATCCAACCCGTTTAGCCTTTTTAAAAAATAATAATAATAATAATAAAATTTAAAAAATAAATATAAATATATAATCTTTATTGAAAAATATCATCTAATGAATAATTGTTATTTTTACTTATATATTTTTGAAAAATATGCTAATTTAAAATTTATTAATAAAACATGACCATGTTTTATTGAGAAAATAGTGAAAGATGTTTTATATATATGTTGAAGTTTTAATTTTAATGATTATTGTTAGGATGTTTATTTATATAATAATTAATTTAATTAATATAATAAAAAATTGTTTAACTTATAATATAATTTAATGATTTTATATTTGATCCATTTATTTCGAATAACGTACATTCTTAATCAGTTATGATTTGTCGATTTTTTTATCTATCAGATATATTAAATTTTAGATTGAATATTATCCGGATTCGGATTAAAATCCAACCCATTGACAGCACTAGAAAGTGGATAACAAATGAGTTGGGCCAAATATTCGTAAAAGAAACATACCCGAAAAGAAAACGACTCTCAACCCATTGGACTCGGCTGCCGGCAGCAAGAAAACCCTAGAGGCCAGAAAACAGCTATAAATCGAACTATGATAGTGAGCTCAAATTCCTCTATAATATAGCCTTCTCTCTCAAATATTTCCATTCGTTTTCTCGTTGCAAATATCTAATCTTCTGAAATGGCATGCTTAAACAGCTAAATCTATCTTCTGTGTGGGATTTGTTCTTTTGTCAGTTTGGTGTGTTTTTTTTTTTTTTTTTTAAAGTAATTTTTCTTGTATGAAATTGCCTCTTCTTTCGGCTGCAAGTTCTGGAAATCATTCAATGATATCTTTACTTGACGGCCTTGTTCTGGGGGCATATACTGATGATTTTATTCCAAAGCATTAAGATACCCCAGATTTTGGTTCCTCATCTTTTCTGGGTTCGCTCGCTTTGGCACATTTTCTCCACTTTTTAATTTAGTCAAATAAATTTCGTATTTTATCAGTTTTCAATCAGGAATTTGGCAGGGGAAAGAACACGGTTTTTGGAGATGTTTTTTGTTCAATTTTATCTGCAATAAACAATCGTGTGTTTATAACTTTATTAGCACCATTCTTGGGGGTTTGGTTGAACTTGTATAATCTATATATATGCTATAAGCTTTGTGTAATTCTATGAGAATTTTATAGCATACTTATTTTGGCATTCTTCTTTCCTTTTCTCTCCTCTTCTATTTATTTCTCATTTCGTTTTTTTTTTTGATTTAACATATTTCGTTTCTTTTTGTTTCCGGAATGATAAAGGTGCAACTCCGGTCTCCAACAAGTGTTCGCCAAAAAAAATCGCGTTTTCCTCGTGAATGCTTTATTGGATATACATGAATGAAATTACCAGCCTCATACATACTTTGTACAAAATGACTAAGCAGTATTTGAATATATTAAAATTAATTATATATTTTATAATTATTTTTAATATAATTATTAAATTATAATAAATATATTATATAAAAGAATAATATATTAAAGGGTTAATTACATGTAGGTCCAGGGGAGTATTAGAAACTATAATTTATGATTTTTTTAGTCAAATAATTACATATACACCCATTGAGAATTTTTAAAATTACACAAGATATTCAAAAATTAGGATTTTTTTAAATTTTTGCTGGCATCAATAAACTTTTAACTTGATTTTTCTATTGTCTCTTCATTTAGTATAATAATTTTAAAACAATTTCATATTTAGTTATATTTGAATTGATATGGTAAATAAATGAATAAAAAATGATTAAAGACTTGATACGTGTGGAAGATAAAAGCATAGGGTGGTATAGTATGCAATAAAATATGAGTAAATATCATATTTAGTCTATAAAATTTTGAATTTATGTCATTTTAGTCCTTAAAGTTTTGAAAGTAATATATAAGATCATAATGTTTATTTTAAAATAAATGAGTAATGTTAGAGATTTATATATTATTTTTAGAATTTTTGGGATTAAATTGATATTAACTCGAAAATTTTAAGGATTAAACATGATATTTTTTCATAAAATTATATACGCACGGTAAAGTGGATGAACTTTGGGTGAATGTTAACCTGATGTTATTATAAGACGGAGTGGAGAAAGGTTGTGGTATATATGGATTATGGAGGATGGAGAAGGCAATTAGAAGAGTAAAAAGGTGAAGAAATGCATCATTTTTGGGCTTTGAGGACCGTCTCTAGCCAATCTTGAGCAAGTCCATGGTCTCACCCTAATTCAGAATATAAGAATCAATCTTGCTCCAAGTCAAATAATGCGGATGCGGAAGCAAGTCACAATCTCGCCTTAATTCACGATTTGTTTACATATTGTCAATCTAAGTATGTAACGCGGATGCGGAAGCAAGTCTTATGCTTACGTCGGTCAACAGGTTGGGTTGGGATAAGTCAGGAAATTTTGGATCCGAATTCGATAAAAAGATCCGATAACTGGATCCAAATCCAAATTCTATAGGATGCAGATTCATTATTTTTTATTCCAAACATAATTGGATCGGAGCTAATAAAAGATCCGACCTGATTAACAATAAAATATAATTTTTTTTAAAAAATAAATATATATATATATTTTTAAACACTCACACTCCAAGTGGCCAAAAGGATTTGAACCCGGATCTTACGTTCGAGAAATAACCTTCAGACCACTTGACCAACTCCTGTTGATTAAAAAATAATAATAATAAAATAAATAAATATAACTACATAATACTTAACAAACAATTATCACTTAATGCATCAGATAAATATGTGAAAATTTTCATTTTGATTATAACATTCTTTACTAGTAAATAATTTATTTAATTAAATATTATATATATAACCGAATTCGAATTTTTAACGGATCGAATTCTTTAATTTCATACCTGATTCATTTATTTCGAATAACGAATATTTATAATTGGATATGATCTATAGGATAACAAATATACTAAAATTCAGATCGAATTCAAATTAAAATCCGCCCAATTGACAGACCTAGTTATTAGATTCGTAGTCAAATATTGGTCTTGGATCCATATTCTATCACTCTTTTCCTTCCACCCTCGTGGCCTGTGCGGTCAAGGATACGCCGGTACTAGTTAATCCCGACCTCCAATTTATGGTAGACGCAATGTTAGGGCCTGTGCATGGACAGAGGAAAGGCTAAAATAGCTCTATTCCGGTTTGATGTAAGTACTTAAATTTTGTGTTTACCACACATTTTTCTTTTTTTGGTTTAGAAAAGAATGTTACTTAATGATATTTTGACATTTTAATAATGAACTAATTTCATTCCTAAATTTTATGAATACCAAATATTTTCTTGGGAAAAAAAAAATTGTGCATGCATATTTATATTGGAATGTCATTCGTATTTAAAGTACATGTATTAGGAATCATCAACGTTCGAAATATTTGTTTAAATAATTTTGATGGATATTTATGTTAATTTAACGTGTTTGTTATGATTTTCTATTTTATTAAAAAAAATTATTATTCTAAACGAACAAAGTTTAGATAAACTTATGCAAAATATGCATAAAACTAAGATATAAACATAAAGTGGAATCTGTGGTTTTTTATCATATTTTATTGGAATAAATATGCATGAAATATTTTTTCCGATTTATACTTATAAATAAAATATAAATATTAATTAAATTATAAATTTTCAAATTGAAAATTACAAATTTAACCAACATTATAAATATATCATTACACTTTCAATATTATTACAATATACCCCATAAGAGAATGATTGGAATTTTTAAAAATAATATTATTGACATCAGCAAAAGTTAACACCGTTATTAACGGTTGGGGCAATTTGTGTGAGAGAATGTAAACCTCAGGGGGTTGTTCGTAATTTCTCAAACCTCAGAGGGGAATCTATATTTTCGCCAAACCTTAGGGGATCGTTCGTAATTATCCCTTTTCTTCTACTGCACACAACCACATGTCTGTATATGTTTTTCATCTTGTTCATGCTAATGTATTGGAAACTTTTTCCTAAATAATATATTTTTTACTCCTTATACATAAAATAGTCCTGCTTTTGGGGGTTTTAAAATTTTACAACTAGTTGTGGGAGATCCCCACGACTCCGATTTTTTTTAATTTTAGCTACTGGTGGCAGATCGTAAGAAAAGAAATGGTTGGACACGGTATAATTTCCCCCATAGAAAATAACTAATTCAATTGATTCCATTATAGAACAGAGATGCGAGATCCCCTCGACTCCGTTTTTTTTTTTAATTTTAGTTACTGGTGGTAGATCATAAGAAAAGAAATGGTTGGACACGGTATAATTTCCCCCATAGAAAATAACTAATTCAATTGATTCCATTATAGAAGAGAGATGCGCACCAAAAAAAATTATAGAAGAGAGACCTTAACAAATTATGATGTAAAAAAGAACTTCAGAAAGCTTTTGGGATGTAAGAAAGATGAAAGAGGTTAAGAAAATTGAAAAGAATAAAAGCGTAGGAAAGTGTCCCGGTTTTAAAGGATTTGAGTGAATACATTGTGGACGAAATAACCAAGTTTAAATAGATGAACTTACTAGAATAATGCATTCAAATCTGAAGTGACAATATCTCACAGAAATACTGTAGATGTAATAATTCAAACATAATCATAATTAGGGGTGCACAAAAAACCCGAACCGAAGAGGTTCGGTTTCGGTTAGTGTTTTTTAAAAATTTCGGTTTCGGTTCGGTTTCTTTCGGTTTTTACCGATAACCGAACTCAATTGTTTAGTTTTTCCCTTTTTTCCCTGATATTGTCCATTTATTAGACCCATTAATAATTTGTTAAGGCCCAGCCCATTAAAATGGTTCAAAGTCCACACAATTCTTTTATTTCTCTGCACATTTGTTGTTTGGCAATTCACATCACCGCCTCCAGAAATGCATTCGCAGACGGCAATCGCCCTTTGCCCCTTTCTTTTTGAGGAACAATCTCCTGCTACCACCATTTTTCACCGCCTATCTGATGTTTTCTTCTTCCGGCGAAAAATTTCCAGCCATCATTGAAGACTTTCCTGCTACCACCCCCCTTGTCGCCTGTAAATAAGGAAGTAATTGGGAAATTTTCTTTACCGTACGTTTTTTCCCATATTCTTGTCCTATTTTGTTTGTTTAGTCTCGGTTAGCATCGATTAATCACTGAAGCAACGATGACAGAAAAATAAAAAATCTCCAATGTAACGCCCCAAATTCCGGAAGTTCAGGTAAGCACGCCACGTGCGGGTCTTCGGGAGTTGGGGGTTCAATTTTATCTATTTACTTGCTCATTATAATTTCATTACAATATTAGGTGCATTATACATTCCTATGTATCTATATGAATTAATTTTAAATGTGAAATATGTGAATTAAGTGATAATGTGCCTAATTGTACTATATGACTTTCATTGATCATTTTATAAATTTATGGACTTAATTGCATTTCATGAATTGGGAGTTAAATGTCTAATTGTGTAGAGACATGACTTGTGTGCATTCATTTAAATAAATGAGGGGCTATTGTGCAAAATGAAGAGTTATTATGCTTAGTGGAAGATATAATATATCTTGTATGCATCTCTTCCTTCACATTACATTACATACATTTCATACAAGCATCACACACACACACACCTACTAAAAATCGGTTCTTACACTTTAAAGAGAAGGAAGGAAATTTACATCTAAATTCAAGCTATATTTGAGGATCTTTGGAGCTAAGATCATCAACATCATCATATCTTCATCTCATCATTCCTTTTTCCTTCATCTCAAGGTATAACTTGGAGAATATATGAATTTCTTGATTGTGTGTTGAGTAGGGTTTGATGATTGATTGATGCTTTCATATTTATTCATGATTAGAAGTATGTTTAGGTCTTTTTTCCTTCAAGACTTGCATGAAACATGAAGCTATTTGAAAGTTGGAATACATGAATAATTATGGGGTTTTGGGGCCAAACTCTTGGTGATTTGATGCATGTTTCATGGTTTAATTGTTGTATAAGTGTAGTATAATGTGTATATGTTTTGTTTGATCATTTATTATGGATTGAATTTGGGTTTTTGGTTGGTTTGGGGTGTTTGGCCGAAATCCCCTGTTTTCCCCTGTCATTTTCTCGCCCAGCGGGTTCCCAAACGCCCGTTTGGACCCTTAGTTCAAATCCCAAACGCCCGTTTCACTACCCAGAATTTCGTCGACAGGCTTCCCAAACGCCCGTTTGGTCTCCTAGTTGTTTTTCCAAACGCCCGTTTGGCACTATTACATCTTTTAGACCAATTTTCAAACAGGCGTTTCTCCCTCATACGAACTCCAAATGACCTAATTTTTGAACCGTTGGAAACCTCTTGAAGTCTAGAACAATTAGAATCACCTCATTATCTTTTGTCATTTGTGAGATGTAAACAATTCTTTTAGGTGTCGCTACTTTCCCGACAAATTCCATTCACCTAACTTTAAGCTTACGCTATTTTCGCCTCACTTTGAACTAGAAAACGAGCCATATACCATTTTAAAGGTCTACTTGTCTAGTTTGATTCCCAATAAACAAAACTCAATTCCCACTTCTATAATTAAAGATATTCCAGTTTTCCCTCAGCATGTACGTTTCCTAAAATTGTCGATTTTTGCCAAACTTCGCCAAAACCCTCCTTATCGCATTCCTTTCACTTCCTTGACTCCCATATGTGACTTATATGAATTATAAACTTGAGTAATTGATAATTATGTTTCTACTTGACATTTCTTGATACTTTATTTAGGAATTTGGACACATTCATGATATTTATTGATTGTAAAGGTATGATTGACATCACATGACTTTGTCGTTCGTCTTAAATGGTTCATAAGAGTCAAGTCTCATGTACACTTGTCCTTGTTACACAGATCACGGTCCCGGTTTCGAGGAGCACGCTCCGTAGGGTGTTCGCTTACTCTCTTTTGGTCAGTTGGTTAAGGTGAGGTTTAAATTCTAGATAAATAGAACCCTTACAACCCCTATGTGACTATTTCGGCCAAAATGTATATATATATCTATAGTTTGCGAACTTTATGATTTTCAAATGATTTCACAAAAGCGATTGATTGATTGATTGATTGACGGATTGATTGTTTTGGCGAGTCATTGAATTGCACTGTGGGCCCGAGGATAGTGGCTCGAGCTAACCGGGAAAGCATGGGCTGACGGGTAACTTGAGTGCTATCCTCACCAAATTGGGATGACCCCTGAACCCCCTACGAGATTAGGGGAGGAAGGAGTTCCGGGCTTAGGGATTCATGTACCCTCTGCCCACACGGATTGGATGGTGGGGCCTTGCAATCCCACCATCACCCGGAGGAAGAAGGAGTTACTGAAACTGCTAATTGTGCACCGTAATTAACTACTTGATCACCTAATCACCTAATAATTGATTGATTGTACACAGTCGGAGTAAGGTTGGAGAATTGCCCTCACTCGTCGGGCCACGAATTGATTGTATTGAATTGATGGAATTAATAAATTGAATTGGTGGTAACCTCAGGCGATAGTATCTCTTATCTTACTAAATTGTATTGTTATTTTCCAACATTATTACCCGAGATTATAACTTGCATGTATGTGCGCATATATTTATATATAACCCCTCGCTCAGTCCGTGTTGGACTGACACGTCAACATTTCAGTTTTGCAGGTTCGTGCTAGGCGGGAATTAGAGTCTAGCTTGTCTTTTATTCGGGTCTAGCACTTCACCTTCATACTTTGTTCTTGTATTGATACTAGTTATTTTGTAGCACGTCTTGGATTTATATTTGGAGATGATATTGTATTGAAATATAAATGTTGGTATCTATAAGTTAATATGTAACTATGGTACCTATAAGTATTAAATGCTATTGCTTCCGCTTTTATTGCTATGATTTGTTTTTGGTTATTATTTGAGGGTTAGTCCCGCCTAGCCTCGTAGTGTTTTTTTTTATTGTCTCCCGTTCGCTATAGGCTTGATTCATGTATGGGTTGTCCATCTCATATGTGGATTAAACTATAGTGCGAGGGATGTGGTGCCTAGCGTTCCCGGTGCTACATCCCAACGTGGTATCAGAGCCCGGTTGTAAAACCATGGCTCTAGTGTAGTGTCTTGTGAGTCTAAGCCGTACGGCATAGGATTGATTGATTATTTGAGATTCTTGCATCCTACTTGAACTTATGTGAATCTACTTGAAGTACTTGGATTATATGACTACGTGGTTACTTGCATTGTATGTTTTAATTACACTCATTTGCACTTGTTAATCAAACATGCATGTACAGTGTTTGAATTTTAGGATGGCTCGTGACCGACATCACTGCGATCGTTCTCCTCGACATCGACGTCATCATCGGCATGATCGAACCCCTCCTCCTCCACCTCCTCCAGGTCAACCCCAGGAATTTTTAAATTCCATGGTTCAATTTATAGATCAGAGGCTAAGGGATTATGTGCCTCTAGCCTCGCCAGCTCCTCCACCACCACAACAGGCACCTATCTTCGCTATTTTAAGAGAATTTCAGAATCAACATCCGCCGAGATTTCTCAAGGGAAATGATATTTTAGCCGAGCAATGGCTTAAAGAGGTTGAACGTATGGGAACTTATTCCATGTGAGTCTCGGGAAAAGGCTCGGTGCACTCTTACCCTCATCCAGGGAGAAGCATATTCTTGGTGGGAGAGTACCAAAATTGTTCTCGATGCCGCCGAGGAGCAAATTACATGGGAGGTTTTCGAGAGAGAGTTCAAGAACAAGTTTATCCCGCCATCTTCGCGTACCAAGAGGCTCAGGGAATTCACGGAGCTTAAGCAGAGAGGTAGATCAGTTGCCGAATACGTAGCCAAGTTCGAGAGGTTGTCCAAATACGCACCTAATATTGCTAGCGATGACTTCCACAAGGCTATGCAATTTGTTCAGGGTTTGAGGCCGGATATTCAAGCGGCAATCGAAGCGGTCAACACAAGCACTTGGAAGAAGGCCACTACAAAGGCTCTTAAGGTTGAAGACTCGGTTAATGCACGGAGATCCTCCTACAGATCGGGACAAGGTTCAGGTTCCGGATCAAGATCGGGTTATAATGCAGGCAAGAGGCCAATGGGTTATGATATAGCTCCTCCTCAGTTTAAGGGTCCTATGAAGAAGTTTAAACCACAAGGGCCAGTCCAGAAGGCTTCTCAGCCACCGGTTATGCCGCCACCACCGGAGAAACCCAAGTGCACTTTCTGTGGGCAACCTACACACCACTACGATAATTGCCGAAGGCGCCTAGGGTTATGCTTAATTTGCGGGGCTGCCGATCACATGGTGGATACTTGTCCGGATCGACGTAATCCACCGCCTGGGGGACAGAGGCCGATGATTAGGGCCCGTGCTTATGCCTTGGAAGGCGAGGAACAAGATGCAGATGTAGACCTGGCTGCCGTTGTTAAAGGTACCATTTGCATTCATGGAATCAACATACACACTTTATTTGATCCGGAAGCCACTCACTCCTTCATTTCTTGTGATGTTTCTATTAAATTGCCCTTGTGTGTTACTTATTCTGATGCATGCTACGTGGTTAGTACTCTTTTTGGTGGTAGTATAGAAACTAACCGGGTTTTTAGAGAGGTACCGGTGAGTATTGAGGGTCGGGTTTTCTCAACGGATTTCATTGATTTGCCTATGTCTCGATATGGTTCTATCTTGGGTATGGATTGGTTGTACAAGCACTATGCCACCGTTGACTATCGGGCCAAGAAAGTTAGTTTGGGCTCTGAGGTTGTTACGGGTCAGAGTTCGAAGATGGTGCCTTTATTATCTTTTTCAGAAGCCCAGAAATTGGTTCGTGATGGGGCTACGGGGTTTATAGCCTATATTCTTAATCAACCGAAGGATCAAGTGAAGTTAGAGGAAACCGAAGTAGTTAAAGAGTTTCCCGAAGTGTTTCCCGAGAGGTTGGATTCGTTGCCGCCGGAAAGGGAGATAGAGTTTATGATTGATTTGTACCCGGATGCCGAACCTTATTCTAAGACTCCATATAGGATGGCACCGGCGGAATTGAAAGAATTAAAAGTGCAACTTGATGGTCTTTTGGAAGTTGGGTATGTAAGACCGAGCTCATCACCGTGGGGTGCTCCAGTTTTATTCGTGAAGAAGAAAGACGGTACCCTGAGAATGTGTATTGATTATCGGGAGCTAAACCGGATGACCGTTAAAAATAAATATCCTCTTCCACACATTGAGGAGTTGTTTGATATACTCCAAGGGTCTAAAGTCTATTCGAAGCTTGATTTGAGACAAGGATATTATCAACTCCGAATTCGAGCAGAGGATATTCCGAAGACGGGTTTTAATACAAGATACGGGCATTATGAATTCGTAGTCATGCCTTTTGGATTGACGAATGCACCTGCCGCTTTCATGGACATGATGCATAGGATTTTCCGGCCGTTTCTTGACAAGTTCGTTGTAATCTTCATTGATGATATATTGGTTTTCTTGAAGACGGCCGAGGAACATGCAAGGCATCTCAAGTTGGTTTTAAGAACGTTGAAGGGGCATCAATTATTCGCGAAGTTTAGCAAGTGTGAGTTTTGGATCGACCGGGTATCCTTCTTGGGTCATATTATTTCGGGGAATGGATTAGAGGTTGATCCATCGAAGATTGAAGCGGTGTTGAACTGGGAGAAGCCAAAGAACGCCTCCGAGATTAGAAGTTTCTTGGGATTGCCGGGTTATTATAGAAGATTCGTGCAAGATTTCTCTAAGATCACTACTCCTTTGACTCGGTTAACTAAGAAGGATGTGAAGTATGAGTGGGATGAGAAATGTGAGAAAAGCTTTGATGTCTTGAGAGAGAAATTGGTTTCTGCTCCAGTATTAACTCTTCCAGAGGGTTCGGAGGGATATGTTGTGTATACAGACGCGTCGAAGGAAGGATTGAGGAGTGTTTTGACTCAGAATGGCAAAGTTGTACCTTATGCATCTCGGAAACTGAAGGATCATGAGAAGAACTACCCGACTCATGATTTAGAGCTCGCTGCCGTGATATTCGCACTCGGGAAATGGAGGCATTACTTGTATGGAGTATCATTCGAGGTTTTCACCGATCATAAGAGTCTCCAGTATCTTTTCACACAAAAGGAGCTCAATATGAGGCAACGGAGATGGATGGAACGACTAGAAGATTATGATTGTGTTATCAAGTATCATCCCGGGAAAGCTAATGTAGTTGCCGATGCTCTAAGCAGGAAAGTGGGTGTTTCGAACTTGGAAATTGGTGCAAGTAAGGGAGTTGAGCCTATTGTGATTAAAGCTCGAGTTTCCAACATCTCCATTTATCCGGACTTGAAGTTTAGAATGTTTGAGGCTCAAGGAAAGGATCCGGGAGTTCAAAGATTGGTCTTTAAGGCTAGAGAGGATTCGGAGAGTCCATTTGGGTTCGATGAAACCGGTCTTCTTCGTTTCAAGAACCGAGTATGTAACGCCCCAATTTCAGGTACGTACGACACGTGTGAGATTTTTTGAGAGTTAAGATTTATTTAATTCTTTTACTTATTAAATTCCTATATTTATGATAAATTGTGGAAATTTCACTCCAATATGTTTACGTGGAAATACGTTAAATATGTGTCAATTCGGGATTTTGGTGTTACGTGAATTAATTATCTAGACATGATTTAATTACCTAATTGTCCTTAATTGCTCATTTCCTTTTATTTAAGGACCAAATTGCATGAAAGCTTCTTAGACTAAATTGATTACTTTCCAAACCTTTTATACTTAATTGCATGACTTATAAAACTTGGAGGATTTGATCATAAATATTACATTTTTGCCTAAAAATGTCGGTATATGTATATCTTCTCCAACCTTCATTTTCATTTTCATAAAATCATATATGTTTGCTTCCTTGTTTCACCGAACCATCATCCCTCAAGAAAGAAAAGAGAATTCATCCCTTTCATCTAGGAATTTGAAGGATTGGATAGTTTGGAGACATCATCATCATCTTCATCATCTCTTATCTCTCCATTTCTCTCTTTCAAGGTAGACATGGATATTTTCATGAATTCTTTGAAGTTGGGATCATAGCTAGGGTTATGATTTATGGTGGATAACTTGATTATAAGTTGTTAGATATACAAATACATGCTTTTAACATGAATTGGAACTTGAATTCTTGAAGATCATGGAAGAATATGACATGAGTGAATATATGAGAAAAGTTGATGATTATGATGATCAAGACATGATTTATGTGTTTATATGGTTTTTATTATGCCTTAAAGCATGAATATATGTTACTTTCATGAATTCTTGCAATTGGAATTGAAGTTATAAGTAATTATGAAGTTTTGTTGATTGAATCCGAGCTCCCCTGTTTCTGCTGCTATGTTCTGCATCTTCTGTAAAACGGGAACGGCCATTCCCGTTCCCTTTGTAAGTAGGGAACGGCCGTTCCCATAATTTGAATAAGTGTATAGGGCGGCGAGGACGGGAACGCCCGTTCCCACTTTGTCTCACAAGACGGGAACGGCCGTTCCCATGTTCGGGAGCAGTTTCAGGAGTGGGGGAACGGCCCTTCCCATTTTGCATTGAAACCTGGAACGACCGTTCCCATACCCCTGGAAGTGCAGAAACTTTCTGCATAAAATTACAAGTTTAACCCCTCGATCCGACGACTTATTTGACCCCAATTTGTTATAATATGAATGATTACGTGCCAAAACGTGATAGTTGCATGCCACATTGTTTATTGCACGATGTCTCGTATTTGATCATGCCGTGCGTCGTCTGTGGAGTCATATGCTTGAACTACGGTCTCATGCACGTATATTGTTCCGTTTCTTATCCAGTTGTTCTCCCGGGGCGGAGATTATGATCAGCAAAGCATGTTCTCGCATCCATGAGTCGTCGTGTCACCTGTCAGGTGAGGTTTAGTTATTAATTATCTAGAACCCTATAACCCTTATGTGGATTTCGGCCAAATTACACATGCGTATATCTTTATAATCGTTTTCCAACAACAAGGGATTTAATAACTACTCGTGTATCATGTTACAAGTCATGTTCCGTGAAAGTAAATCGTGTTATCGTGTTACCATGATCGTGTTTGGCGAACTATCGTGTATCGTGTTTATGGGCCCGAGAGTGAGTGTTTGAGCCAACCGGGAAAACATAGGGCTGACGGGTAACTCACACACCACTCTCACACCGTGGGGATGCCCCCTGAATCCACCAGGAGGTTTGTGGAGGAAGGAGTCCCGTACGTGGGAGTCATCCTCCCGACGTACGTCGTGTTATCGTGGGTGGTTCGGGCCTTGCAAACCCACCACCAATGGTGAAGGATGGATTTCGTGTTATTGATCGTGTGCACTGTAATAAATCGTGTGATAACCTAATTAAATGAAATGGTAATTCTTGTTCACTACCGAGGTTGGTTGGAGATGGTGCACGCCCCTCGCCAGGGCCACTGATAGTTATAATTATCGTGTTATCGTGTTAAACTTGATAGTTGTAATCTCGGGCGAGTTCTTGATATTCTTGCACTTTTATTATTGTTATTATTATTTCGTTAAAACACCTTACCCGAGGTTATAACTTGCATGTTAATTGTGTTAACATATATCTATGCCCCTCACTCAGTCTTCCATAGACTGACGCCTCAACCTTTCAGGTTCTTGCAGGTGCACGCTAGGCGGGAGTCGAGTCGTGTCAAGTCCAGTCCATGTAGTCGAGTCCATCACGGTGCATATTGTTTATTGTCGTTTTAGAACTTTTATTATAGTTACTTGTTATTTATGTTCGGAGATGATAATGTATTGATATGTAAAGCTGGAACATATTTGACTTGGTAAATGAGAAATATCGTGACATGTTTATTGGTTATATTTAATCATGATTAGTTTATGCTTCCGTTTTCACTCATTGCATGTGTACAGTAGTCCCGCCTAGCTGGTCGTTATTGCATCGTCACCCGTTCGCTATAGGTTAGTTCATGTACGGATTGCCCGTTTCGTATGTGGATTGGCCTATAGTGCGGGGGTGTGGCATCCTCCACGTGTTAAGGGGTGCTACAGAGTAGTAGTACCCGATGATTTGAAAAGGGTATTTCTCGAGGAAGCTCACAAGTCAGCTTATTCGATTCATCCTGGAGGGAATAAGATGTACAAGGATCTCAAGCGGTATTATTGGTGGCGTGGACTGAAGAAGGATGTAGCAGAGTTCATGAAGTGCTGTCTAACGTGTCAGAAAGTCAAAGCTGAGCATCAAAAGCCCGGGGGACTTCTACAGCCGTTACCTATTCCCGAGTGGAAGTGGGAACGGGTGTCGATGGATTTTATATCCGGGTTACCTAGAGTGAAGGGCGGATTCGATGGTATTTGGGTGATTGTGGATCGTCTGACAAAATCTGCTCATTTTCTACCGGTCAGAATGTCTTTTAAGATTCGGAAGTTGGCTGAGATTTACAACAAGGAGATTGTACTACTTCATGGTATTCCGGTGAGCATTGTTTCGGATCGAGATCCCCGTTTTACTTCAAAGTTATGGCAAGAGTTACAAGGGATTTTGGGTACGAAGCTTCAGTTCAGTACGGCGTTTCATCCACAAACAGATGGGCAGTCTGAGAGGGTTATTCGGTATTTGGAAGATCTACTTCGAGCTTGTGCCTTGGATTCCAAACTTCGTGGCATGATCAACTTTCTTTGGTGGAGTTCGCCTACAATAATAGCTTTCAAGCGTCGATTGGTATGGCTCCGTATGAATTGTTATATGGGCGAAAATGTAGATCACCGTTGTTCTTTGATCTAGAAGAGTGGAAATGGTCAAAACAGGAAGGAGTTAAGAAAGGCGAGAAGCTTTAGAAACCTTCTAAGGCTGTGAGAGCTATGATTGATAAAGTTCAACAGATTCAACAAAGGATGAAAGCTGCACAAGATAGGCAGAAGAGTTACGCCGATATTCGCCGGAGGGATCTCAAATTTGAAGTGGGAGATCGGGTTTTCTTGAAAGTATCCCCACGGAAGGGGTTTTCTCGAATTGGAAAGAGAGGAAAGTTGAATCCCCGTTATCTAGGTCCGTTCGAGGTTATCGAGAGAATTGGAGAAGTGGCATATCGATTAGACCTACCTCCTAATCTTACCAGTATTCATAATGTATTTCATGTATCTCAACTCAGGAAGTATTACCCGGATGAAACAGAGATTCTCCCCGTTGAAGAAGTGGAGTTGGAACCGAATCTTTCATTTGTTCAGAAACCGGTTAAGGCGTTAGACAGAAAGTATCAAGAATTAAGGAATCGGAGAATTCCTATGGTGAAAGTGTTATGGCGGAGTGACAAGACCGAGGAAATGACTTGGGAACCGGAAGAGAAGATGAAAATATTTCATCCGGAATTGCTTATCTCCAATCAGTGAATCTGGGGACCAGATTCTTCTAAGGGGGGGAGAGTTGTAACGCCCCAAATTCCGGAAGTTCAGGTAAACACGCCACGTGCGGGTCTTCGGGAGTTGGGGGTTCAATTTTATCTATTTACTTGCTCATTATAATTTCATTACAATATTAGGTGCATTATACATTCCTATGTATCTATATGAATTAATTTTAAATGTGAAATATGTGAATTAAGTGATAATGTGCCTAATTGTACTATATGACTTTCATTGATCATTTTATAAATTTATGGACTTAATTGCATTTCATGAATTGGGAGTTAAATGTCTAATTGTGTAGAGACATGACCTGTGTGCATTCATTTAAATAAATGAGGGGCTATTGTGCAAAATGAAGAGTTATTATGCTTAGTGGAAGATATAATATATCTTGTATGCATCTCTTCCTTCACATTACATTACATACATTTCATACAAGCATCACACACACACACACACCTACTAAAAATCGGTTCTTACACTTTGAAGAGAAGGAAGGAAATTTACATCTAAATTCAAGCTATATTTGAGGATCTTTGGAGCTAAGATCATCAACATCATCATATCTTCATCTCATCATTCCTTTTTCCTTCATCTCAAGGTATAACTTGGAGAATATATGAATTTCTTGATTGTGTGTTGAGTAGGGTTTGATGATTGATTGATGCTTTCATATTTATTCATGATTAGAAGTATGTTTAGGTCTTTTTTCCTTCAAGACTTGCATGAAACATGAAGCTATTTGAAAGTAGGAATACATGAATAATTATGGGGTTTTGGGGCCAAACTCTTGGTGATTTGATGCATGTTTCATGGTTTAATTGTTGTATAAGTGTAGTATAATGTGTATATGTTGTGTTTGATCATTTATTATGGATTGAATTTGGGTTTTTGGTTGGTTTGGGGTGTTTGGCCGAAATCCCCTGTTTTCCCCTGTCATTTTCTCGCCCAGCGGGTTCCCAAATGCCCGTTTGGACCCTTAGTTCAAATCCCAAACGCCCGTTTCACTACCCAGAATTTCGTCCAGAGGCTTCCCAAACGCCCGTTTGGTCTCCTTGTTGTTTTTCCAAACGCCCGTTTGGCACTATTACAGCTTTTAGACCAATTTTCAAACGGGCGTTTCTCCCTCATACGAACTCCAAATGACCTGATTTTTGAACCGTTGGAAACCTCTTGAAGTCTAGAACAATCAGAATCACCTCATTATCTTTTGTCATTTGTGAGATGTAAACAATTCTTTTAGGTGTCGCTCTTTGAACTAGAAAACGAGCCATATACCATTTTAAAGGTCTACTTGTCTAGTTGCATTCCCAATAAACAGAACTCAATTCCCACTTCTACAATTAAAGATATTCCAGTTTTCCCTCAGCATGTACGTTTCCTAAAATTGTCGGTTTTTGCCAAACTTCGCCAAAACCCTCCTTATCGCATTCCTTTCACTTCCTTGGCTCCCGTATGTGACTTTTATAAATCATAAACTTGAGTAATTGATAATTATGTTTCTACTTGACATTTCTTGATACTTTATTTAGGAATTTGGACACATTCATGATATTTATTGATTGTAAAGGTATGATTGGCATCACATGACTTTGTCGTTCGTCTTAAATGGTTCATAAGAGTCGAGTCTCATGTACACTTGTCCTTGTTACACAGATCACGGTCCCGGTTTCGAGGAGCACGCTCCGTAGGGTGTTCGCTTACTCTCTTTTGGTCAGTTGGTTAAGGTGAGGTTTAAATTCTAGATAAATAGAACCCTTACAACCCCTATGTGACTATTTCGGCCAAAATGTATATATATATCTATAGTTTACGAACTTTATGATTTTCAAATGATTTCACAAAACCGATTGATTGATTGATTGATTGACGGATTGATTGTTTTGGCGAGTCATTGAATTGCACTGTGGGCCCGAGGATAGTGGCTCGAGCCAACCGGGAAAGCATGGGCTGACGGGTAACTCGAGTGCTATCCTCACCAAATTGGGATGACCCCTGAACCCCCTAGGAGATTAGGGGAGGAAGGAGTTTCGGGCTTAGGGATTCATGTACCCTTTGCCCACACGAATTGGATGGTGGGGCCTTGCAATCCCACCATCACCCGGAGGAAGAAGGAGTTACTGAAACTGCTAATTGTGCACCGTAATTAACTGATTGATCACCTAATCACCTAATAATTGATTAATTGTACACAGTCAGAGTAAGGTTGGAGAATTGCCCTCACTCGCCGGGCCACGAATTGATTGTATTGAATTGATGGAATTAATAAATTGAATTGGTTGTAATCTCGGGCGATAGTATATCTTATCTTACTAAATTGTATTGTTATTTTCCAACATTATTACCCGAGATTATAACTTGCATGTATGTGCGCATATATTTATTTATAACCCCTCGCTCAGTCCTTGTTGGAATGACACCTCAACTTTTCAGTTTTGCAGGTTCGTGCTAGGCGGGAATTAGAGTCTAGCTTGTCTTTTATTCGGGTCTAGCACTTTACCTTCATACTTTGTTCTTGTATTGATACTAGTTATTTTGTAGCACGTCTTGGATTTATATTTGGAGATGATATTGTATTGAAATATAAATGTTGGTATCTATAAGTAAATATGTAAATATGGTACCTATAAGTATTAAATGCTATTGCTTCCGCTTTTATTGCTCTGATTTGTTTTTGGTTATTAATTGAGGGTTAGTCCCGCCTAGCCTCGTAGTGTTTTTTTTTTTATTGTCTCCCGTTCGCTATAGGCTTGATTCATGTATGCGTTGTCCATCTCATATGCGGATTGAACTATAGTGCGGGGGATGTGGTGTCTAGCGTTCCGGGTGCTACATCCAATTAATTAAATAGAGTAGACTCTTTTTTTTTTTTAGACTTTCGGTTTTATCGGTATTAACCGAAAACCGAACCGATATTTTCGGCATTTACCGAACCGAAAGCGAGGATGATCGGTTCGGTAAATGGTTACCAAAAATAAAAAACCGAATAACCAAATTTTCGGTTTTTTACCGATTGTGCACTCCTAACCATAATTGTGTAAAAACTTTTATCTATGTTAATGTCATATCAATGTACCATCATAAGATAATAATTCAAATTCAGTTGTAATAATTAATTACAACTTTGATTAAAGTGAGATATTGTTAAAACAAGATATTTAATTATTATTGAAATAATTAAATATTCCTAATTTGATTAGAAGGTCCTTTTTCTAGAAGATAATATCTTACTTTAGATAAGATATTATTTACTTGGAGAAAAAGAAAAATAGAAGAGAAGTCAAAGTAGGAATCCGATTCCTACAATACCTAAGGGGTTCGAACCCTACCCTATAAATGGGACAAGAGGTTCGAAAATTCGGCTTACGCGTGACTTGGGATCACGCCCAACCTTCATGGAATTTTGGGAATAATTCTCTTGCTCTCTTTTCCCGTTTCTTATTTCTTTAATACACATGTTATAGTACTAGCATACTCACTAACATGATTTGAATCTAGGTTGGTGTGGATTATTACTCTAGAGGATTTCTACTTTGAAATTTCGAAGAAAGAATCGTTCAAGAAATGGGGATTTCATACCGCATGAAGAATGTTTAAGGGCGGCTCAATACATTTCACGAAAGCTTCACTTCTTGTAAGTTTCTTGAAATCCCAAAAGTTTTAAAACGAACATTGCAAGATCACGATCCCTTTTGGAAAAATTTTAAAACTTCCGCTGCTTTTACTCTGTGTTTTCCAACAAGTGGTATCAGAGTCACCTTGCAACTTTCGTTTCGAAAAGTTACTGTATTAAATTTTGACAATAAATTCTTGAATTTGAATGATAATTATGAATTCTTGAAGTTGTTCGAATTACGAAAATTGCTGAAAAACGTTTTTGTATTTATCTGATTCAAAACTGTTTAAATCTGGATTTTTATGAACTATATTTTTAATTCAAGAAAACTGATTTTGAATTTGCTGAAATTTTGGAACGAATAGAAACGGTGTGATGTGGGCCAAATTGATTAGCCACACACCACGGCCGCGGGAAGACCGGCCACCGCGCGCAGCATCGAGCGCCTTGATTGAGCATGGGGCAGCACCACGCTGCTCCGCCTGGCCGAGCAACGCCCAACACTGGCCACCCAGCTTGGTAGTCCCGCGCGGCATTCCCGTTCCGTCCCAGCACTGCCCGCGCGCGCGCATGGCCGTACGATGTTGGAAAACACGAATCAGAAAGCAGCGGAATTTAAAAAATTTTCCCAACAAAAGGACCTTGAACTCGCAATCGTGTAACCAAATTCGTAAAGATAGAAAACTTACTTTTCTTTTATTCTTTCTTGAAGCGTTTCAAGCCACCCAAGAACGCTCTTCTCGCGGCTTGATCCCCTCTCCTTGGTAAAGCTCGAATCTTCAAACTTCTAACTTGAAGTCTCTAGAGAAAGTCCACCAACTTGATCACAATCTAACTAGTAAGGATGCTAGTTCTCTAGTTAGTGTTTAGGCTTAACCTAGGGTTTAATATAATCTTGGAGAAAGGAAGGTGTTCAACACATGAACCAAGAATTGTCAATTAGCTCTAAAGGGGAGCATGAGCTCCCCTATATATAGGAAAGGGGAGGGGCGGCCGAACCTAGTCCTAATGGACAAAGGATTTGGTCCCTCTCTCTCCTATTACTTGATCATCAAGTATTTTCCAACTTTGACTTTGAATTCTAATTCAAGTCAACTTTTAAGAGAGCTAAAATTATCCAAACTATTTTTGGATAATTTTATACTTTATTTATTATAAAATAAATAACTTATTTTTATCTAATTAATTAATTCGTAATTAATTAACTAGATTATTTTCTCCAAAATTAGACTTTCTTTTTAATTCAAAATTAAACCAAAGTCTATTAAATAATTAACTAATTAATTATTTAACATATATATAATATATATATATACACACGTGTGTGACACGTGTCACAGTGACACGTGTCACTCACGTGAGCCACACGTGTGACTTCATACGTGTGGAACCCTCTTGGCCCGATTAACTCGTTTAATCATTTTCAAGCCTCAACTCATGTAACCAAGTTGTTGTGTGTGACCCTCTAGGTTCTCAATTCAATTAGCAGTGACCCTAATTAATTAATTCACTAATTAATTAATCAGTCCACAGATTAAACGACCATAGTCTAGCAACAGGTGTTTAACCCCGAGCTGAATTGGAATGTTCGGATTCGACAGAACCTTTAAGTCATTGATTCATGTGAGATACAATCCTCCTACTTACTATCTCTCAACCAAGATCTAGGGCAAGGGAATAATCAGAACCCTAATAATCCGGTCTTAAAGCTAAGTGCATTTCATATCCATTTGATCTCAATCCAAGAAACCCTTTTCTTGATCTCTTGATCTACTGCCTTGGCCAAGGACTCCATATGGCATATGAATGACTTATACAATAAGAGATCACCTTGCAAATGCAAGTGTAGGTCCTATCTTGATTCTTATTCACTTTCATGAATCACTTGTGCAGCCCCAGCATAAGCCTTGAATCAGTTGTCTAAGGCGACACCCTTTAAAGCTTATACCTAAGACTACAGAGTTAACTCATAAAGTGAGAAGGAACCTCAAGTCTAAGGATCAATTAATCACATCAATGACTCGTGAGATATTTCCTAATCTGGAAGTTTCCATTTCCTGAAATAGAAACTTCCTTTCCCATTTAGGAATGTTCTCACACGGGGCACCTCAGTGAACTTACTTATTAAAGTAAGCACCCTCATGTATCACGCACGTATCAACTATACACTTTGCACCTCCATGAAACAAGGTGGTCCTTCTTAAGGGCGTGATCCCACAAGCAAGCCTTAGAGGAGTCAAGTTGACACTCCCACTGTCTGTAGGACTCATCGGCTTGGAGTATTTTACTAATCATGACTTATGTGATATAGGGCTCGTTTCATGAACCATTTCACCTAAATGGTAGAGTCCTAAAGTCATCAGGATTAGGGGAGTTCTCATACATGCACAGCTAAAGTAAACGCATACCAAACAAGAGCATATAAAGAAGTGTTGCCTCAATTCGTTATTTCATTCAAAGATTGTCTGTGATTACAATAAGGAAAAGCACAAAGCGGATATACAATCGGCTTTCTAGGGCACTATTCCTAACAATCTCCCACTTGCCGTCAAAGCCATTCTAAAGCTACTCTAAGTCCCATCTTCTGAAGATGACTTTGGAAAGCTTCTCGACTAAGGGGTTTAGTAAGTGGATCTGCCACGTTCTCTGCTGATGTGACCCTCTCAATTAGCACATCTCCTCTTTTGATAATATCACGGATTAGGTGATACTTCCTCATAATGTGCTTGGTCCGTTGGTGAGATCTTGGTTCTCTTGCTTGAGCAACCGCCCCAGTGTTGTCACAAAACACAGTAATGGGGTCTTTCATGCTAGGAACAACATTCAACTCTTGAATGAAGTTTCTTATCCAAACACCTTCCTTAGCTGCATCATTTGCAGCTAAGTATTCGGCCTCAGTGGTCGAATCTGCAGTGGTAGTCTGCTTGGAACTCTTCCAACTCACTGCTCCGCCGTTTAGGCAGAAAATGTATCCTGACATTGACTTAAAATCATCTAAGTCTGATGCAAAGCTTGCATCGCAGTATCCTTCGACAGTAAGATCTTTCTGACCTCCGTAAACTAAGAATAAATCTTTAGTATTTTTTAAGTACTTAAGAATATTCTTCACGGCAGCCCAGTGACCATCTCCAGGGTCAGATTGGAAACGACTTGTCACACTAAGTGCATAAGCCACATCCGGTCGAGTACATAACATTGCATACATTATGCTACCTATTGCTGATGCATAAGGTGTATGAGTCATTCTCTCCTTCTCAAGGTTAGTCTTAGGACACATCTTCTTTGAAAGACATGTTCCTACACTCATAGGAAGGTTCTTAACCTTTGCTGACTCCATATTGAATCTCTTCAATACTTTGTCAATGTACATCGACTGTGATAGTCCTATTAACCTTCTAGATCTATCTCTATAGATTTTAATTCCAAGGATATAGGACGCATCACCAAGATCTTTCATCTCGAATTGGTTCGATAACCATAACTTAGTCACTTTCATGTCATCCTTCGAATTCCCAATAAGAAGGATGTCATCAACATAAAGTACTAAGAATTGCACTGAGGTCTCCAATTCCTTTCTATACACACATGATTCATTCGAAATTTGGATGAAGCCAAACGCTTTGACCGATTCATCAAATCGAATGTTCCAATTCCTAGAAGCCTGTTTCAATCCATAGATTGATCTTTGGAGTTTGCAAACCTTTTGCTCACTCCCACTGAATGTGAAACCTATGGGTTGCTCCATATAAATGTCTTTGTCAATGTCACCATTGAGAAAGGCAGTTTTCACATCCATTTGCCATATCTCATAGTCATAATATGCAGCAATGGCAAGCATGATTCGAATGGACTTTTGCATTGCAACTGGTGAAAAGGTTTCGTCAAAGTCCACGCTGGGTCTTTGAGTGAATCCTTTTGCAACCAGTCTTGCTTTGTAGGCTGCAATGCTTCCATCAACTCCAAGCTTTCTCTTAAAGATCCGTTTGCAACCTATGGGTTTGACCCCATCAGGCAAATCTACCAAGGTCCAAACTTGGTTGGAGTTCATGGAATCCATTTCGGATTTCATAGCTTCTATCCACTGTTCAGAGTCAGAATCTGAAAGTGCCTCCTCATACGTTAAAGGATCATTATCCTTTTGAGAGATTTCATGGAAGAATCCATACCATCTCTCCGGCTGTCTAGGAGTGCGTTCAGAACGCCTTAGAGGAGGATTTACATGTGTATCGAAATTTGTGATTGGTTGTGGTTGATCAGTAGGGGACGTTTCTTCAGTGGGTGGCGTGGGGTTACTTTGTACTTCTTCTAATTCTATGATCTTGCCTTTCTTTTCTTTAAGGAACGGTTCCTCCAGAAAAGTAGCATTTCTGGAAACAAACACCTTTTGTTCAGATTGATCATAGAAATAGTATCCTATGGATTCCGTAGGATAACCTACAAAGTTGCATAAGTTAGAACGAGATTCTAACTTATCTCCCACTGTCCTCTTCACGTAAGCAGGACAACCCCAAATTCTTAAGTAAGAATAACTAGGGATTTTACCCTGCCACATTTCATAGGGCGTTTTGGGGACTGACTTAGAGGGAACTAGATTCAAAATCTTTGCTGCACTTTCTAGGGCATAACCCCAGAAAGAAGGTGGTAAGTCAGTGAAACTCATCATGGAACGAACCATATCAAGTAGGGTTCGATTCCTTCTCTCAGAAACTCCATTAAGCTGAGGAGTTCCCGGAGGAGTCCACTGAGAGATAATCCCATTATCCTTGAGATGATTAAGGAATTCTTCACTAAGATATTCGCCTCCTCGATCAGATCGAAGTGCTTTGATCTTGTGACCAGTTTGGTTCTCAACCTCCTTTTGAAATTCTAAGAATTTCTCAAAAGCTTCAGATTTATACTTCATTAAGTATACATAACCATACTGACTAAAGTCATCAGTAAAGGTTATGAAGTACTGATGATTGTTTCTAGTGCTTACACTAAGCGGTCCACAAACATCAGTATGGATCAAATCCAAAACCTCAGTGGCACGTTCCACAGTTCCCTTAAAAGGGACTTTGGACATTTTTCCTTTGAGACAGGATTCGCAAGAAGTTAACTCTTTGAGATCATTTTCAGAGAATGATCCTAAAGTGTTTATCTTGCTAATTCTGTTCTTGGAAATGTGTCCTAATCTAGCGTGCCATAAGGGAGCTGAAACTTTGTCATCTCTCTTACGCTTTGTTTCTCGTTGTATATTCATAATATTGATGTTTTGAGTTAGGTAAAGTCCATTACTTAGAGTACCGATATGAACGGAAGAGTTGTTCCGTTTGATAAAATATTTACCATTCTTAATATAAGTTTCATAACCTTCACAATCTAATATTGGAACTGAAATTATATTACGAATAATGCTCGGTACAAAAAGGACTTTATTTAATACTAACTCAAAACTACCTAAATCTAATCTAATTGTGCCTAAAGCTCGAGCTTCAACGTTTGAGCCATCGCCGATCTTCAAGACACATTCTCCTTCTTTGAGTTGTTGGACTTCACTTAGCATCTGTACATCATTACAGATATGAGTTCCACAACCGGTATCAAGTACCCAAGAACTAGAATTAATAGAAAGATTTACTTCAACGAGAAAGATACCTTTCTTTAGAGTAGCCTTGTACTCTGGGCAGTTTCTCCTCCAATATCCCGCTTTGCCACAATGGAAGCAAACATCCTCTTTCTGATCACGCTTCTTCTTTTGGGCCTTCCCCTTCGAAATGCCACCAGTGGGCCTAAGGGGTTTCTTCTTCTTCTTTTGGGCTTTCTTGCCCTTACCTTTAGAAGGCCCAGAAGAGGAAGATGGAGCATTCACCATCAAAACCTTATTGTCCTTCTTGATCGTGCTTTCAGCAGTCACAAGCTGACTAATCAGCTCAGCTACATTAGCACCAGCATGATTCATGTTGAAGTTAAGGACAAATGGGTTGAATGATGGTGGGAGCGAAGCTAGCAACAAATCCACTGAAAGCTCATCTTTCAGTGGCATGTCCATGGAAGCAAGTTTCTCAGTAAGGGCAAGAAACTTGAGTCCATATTCATGGACACTTGAACCTTCCCTCATTCTCAGGTGGAACAATTCCTTTGAAGTGTTATACCTTGTAACACGTTCATGAGGGCGGTAAAGTTGCTCTAAGTGGTCGTAAATCTCCCAAGCAAATTCCATGGCCTCATGTTGCCTTTGCAAGTCCGGAGACATGTTAGCCAACATAAGGCAACGGGCTTGGAGATTATCATCCTTCCACTTCTGAATCGCGTCCCGCTCGGCCCGAGTGGGAGCCTCCCCTTCGGGACTAGGCTCCCCTTCAAAGAGAACATATGTTCTCTTCTCAGAATCTAAAATGATTTTTAGATTCCTCAGCCAATCAGAATAGTTGGGACCAGTCAACTTGTTTGACTCGAGGATCAATACAAGAGGGTTTTTGGTTGCCATTTCAAAACACGTAGAGAATCACAGAATCTACGACCTAAATGGTAAAACAGAGAACTAGTGAGCATGCTGAATTATAACGATATACAAAAGATAAGGTCTTTAATCTAATGTAGCTCCCACTGTTTTTCAAAGATCTAGAATTCCCAAAGATCTAAGAGGAACGCGTTTCCCAATGGGTACTAAGATCCTAGGCATTTTACCTCGAACCCACGACTCGCGGACATTCTTAGTAAGAACCCTAGGTAGGTACAACTTGCCAATTCTAACACCTTTAGAACTCTTAGTAATTGTTTTTGCATCACCTATCTTTCAATATGGACCCACGACTCGTGCGACATCCATATTTACTTAGGCGTTAAGCTAGACCCATCAATCATAAGATCATGACCAAAACTTAGTTCGAACGACCCACGACTCGCGGACATCGCCCTTGCTAAAATTGACCACGAAATATTGATCATTTAAAATGATTAATTAGGTAACTAAGAACTAATAAGCTCCACTAGCTATCCCACGACTCGCGGACAATAACTAGCTTTACTTATTAAACTTAAAACCTATTGATGGAATGCTAGGAATTTAATTCAAAATTTGCATCTCGAATTAAACACCTATTTGTTCGAAATTAGCTTAATATTTAATGGGAATTTTCGAATCAACCGGAGAGTTGTCCGGTTCGACCTCACCAACATATATGTTATCCAATTTTATTAGTCTTGATTAATGCAAGTACACTTAAATGCATTTCAAACAAGCACATAAACAGATAACATGTCCTAGCATGATACTAACATGTAATGATCATGGGTTCTACCTATCTTATGCGTGATATGTGGGAGCCACTCCACAATCACAAGTTCTAACATACATGCCACATAAACAGTTTAAATCACATAAGGGAAAGCGGTAACAAAATACGAGCCCTATCTCTATTACATTTAACAATTGAGATTCCCCTCCCTAACATTTTGAGGGGTCTTCACTTATGGCCTCCTTGTTACTTGAATGTGGTCCATCTTACTCCATGGGTGCATTGTCTCCAAAATGAAAATAAAACCTCACCACCTATCTCTACTCTCAAATTACAATAAAAAGAAAAAGACATAAAGTAATAAGGCTCAATCTTCATATTGGCCTTAGACAATTACACGGGGCATACCCCGGCCTCAAAAACAGTAATATGGAAAGCCACACAATAAATCACATAACAGTACGCACATAAGTGAGGCTCCAACCTCAATTGAAAAACGCAACTATAGGGCTCCAACCCCAATTTAAACCATCCATGTGCATAAATTAAAACCATACATAGATCTAAACCCATGATCACCTAACATGCTTTTGCAAGAATTTAAATTTAACCAATAAATTAAAATTCTCGCTTTAAGCTCTAATAGCTTAAAACACGACTTGATGCGAGTCTTGTTTATAAAAGTGTTCAATAAATCCCAAATTACCAAAACAAATAAAATTCCAATTAATTTCTGGAAATTAATAATTTTATCAAGATGTATTTTCCCAAAATATAAACCGTTTCAATTTCTCAAAAATCCCAATTTTAAGTTTTATTCAAAAAATTAAAATAAATATTCAAAAATAAAATTTTAAAATTAAAATAAAATTGGGACTAGATTGCACGAAACACGAAAAAGGCCGGATCACGAAAACGGGGCCCTCACGCGAAAGAGCCACGCACATCACGCGCGCGGGCGCGCGCGCGACAGGCGCGCACAGCGCGCGGCCTAGGCCGCTCGAGTGCGCACGCTGCGCGCGCACGCTGTGCGCCGATGTGCGCAGCCTTCTCGGCTGGGAGGCGGGCGGCCTGGGCGAGCAATCCCGCACGCCTTGCGGGATTCTCGCCCAGCCTGGGCGGACGGCGTGCGGGCGGCTGTCCGGTCTGTCCCGGCCAGCCCTGGGCGGTTATGGGAGGGCGCGCCTAGCCTCCCGCGCGGTTGCGGGAGGGTGGCGCGCGAAGCCCGCGCGCGCGACTCCTTCGCGCGCGGGGTTTCACGTGTTCATCGTGATCCGGGCTTTCGTTTCGTGTTTTCGTTCAAAAGCAAAACCAATCCAAGAAATCCAAAAACAGTTTATACAGTTTCAAATCTAAAATTGTTTTTCAAAAATTAAATTTTATAAAAATCAATTTTCAGAAACTTTCAGGAAAAATTACAGTTTCGTAATTCAGGCTTTCTAAAACAATTACAAATACTCAATCGCATCAGGCCTAAGAATTTCTACCAAATTCAGTATAATTGAGACGAATCAGAAACACGATTAACGAGGTGGCTCTGATACCACTTGTTGGAAAACACGAATCAGAAAGCAGCGGAATTTAAAAAATTTTCCCAACAAAAGGACCTTGAACTCGCAATCGTGTAACCAAATTCGTAAAGATAGAAAACTTACTTTTCTTTTATTCTTTCTTGAAGCGTTTCAAGCCACCCAAGAACGCTCTTCTCGCGGCTTGATCCCCTCTCCTTGGTAAAGCTCGAATCTTCAAACTTCTAACTTGAAGTCTCTAGAGAAAGTCCACCAACTTGATCACAATCTAACTAGTAAGGATGCTAGTTCTCTAGTTAGTGTTTAGGCTTAACCTAGGGTTTAATATAATCTTGGAGAAAGGAAGGTGTTCAACACATGAACCAAGAATTGTCAATTAGCTCTAAAGGGGAGCATGAGCTCCCCTATATATAGGAAAGGGGAGGGGCGGCCGAACCTAGTCCTAATGGACAAAGGATTTGGTCCCTCTCTCTCCTATTACTTGATCATCAAGTATTTTCCAACTTTGACTTTGAATTCTAATTCAAGTCAACTTTTAAGAGAGCTAAAATTATCCAAACTATTTTTGGATAATTTTATACTTTATTTATTATAAAATAAATAACTTATTTTTATCTAATTAATTAATTCGTAATTAATTAACTAGATTATTTTCTCCAAAATTAGACTTTCTTTTTAATTCAAAATTAAACCAAAGTCTATTAAATAATTAACTAATTAATTATTTAACATATATATAATATATATATATACACACGTGTCACTCACGTGAGCCACACGTGTGACTTCACACGTGTGGAACCCTCTTGGCCCGATTAACTCGTTTAATCATTTTCAAGCCTCAACTCATGTAACCAAGTTGTTGTGTGTGACCCTCTAGGTTCTCAATTCAATTAGCAGTGACCCTAATTAATTAATTCACTAATTAATTAATCAGTCCACAGATTAAACGACCATAGTCTAGCAACAGGTGTTTAACCCCTAGCTGAATTGGAATGTTCGGATTCGACAGAACCTTTAAGTCATTGATTCATGTGAGATACAATCCTCCTACTTACTATCTCTCAACCAAGATCTAGGGCAAGGGAATAATCAGAACCCTAATAATCCGGTCTTAAAGCTAAGTGCATTTCATATCCATTTGATCTCAATCCAAGAAACCCTTTTCTTGATGTCTTGATCTACTGCCTTGGCCAAGGACTCCATATGGCATATGAATGACTTATACAATAAGAGATCACCTTGCAAATGCAAGTGTAGGTCCTATCTTGATTCTTATTCACTTTCATGAATCACTTGTGCAGCCCCAGCATAAGCCTTGAATCAGTTGTCTAAGGCGACACCCTTTAAAGCTTATACCTAAGACTACAGAGTTAACTCATAAAGTGAGAAGGAACCTCAAGTCTAAGGATCAATTAATCACATCAATGACTCGTGAGATATTTCCTAATCTGGAAGTTTCCATTTCCTGAAATAGAAACTTCCTTTCCCATTTAGGAATGTTCTCACACGGGGCACCTCAGTGAACTTACTTATTAAAGTAAGCACCCTCATGTATCACGCACGTATCAACTATACACTTTGCACCTCCATGAAACAAGGTGGTCCTTCTTAAGGGCGTGATCCCACAAGCAAGCCTTAGAGGAGTCAAGTTGACACTCCCACTGTCTGTAGGACTCATCGGCTTGGAGTATTTTACTAATCATGACTTATGTGATATAGGGCTCGTTTCATGAACCATTTCACCTAAATGGTAGAGTCCTAAAGTCATCAGGATTAGGGGAGTTCTCATACATGCACAGCTAAAGTAAACGCATACCAAACAAGAGCATATAAAGAAGTGTTGCCTCAATTCGTTATTTCATTCAAAGATTGTCTGTGATTACAATAAGGAAAAGCACAAAGCGGATATACAATCGGCTTTCTAGGGCACTATTCCTAACATACGACGCTGTGCGGGCAATTGCTCCTCCCACCTAGGCGGATGCCCCAACACTCTTGCAGGCCTTGTGCGGGCCGTGTGCGCGGAGCTGCATGTTGGGCGCACGCCTCGTACGCTTTCCTGCGCGCGGCACTGTGCGCCTCGCGAGGGGCCTCTGTTTTCGTTCGTGTTTCAGTTTTGTAAAATCCCAAATTTAATAATCTGGTTTTACTATAAAATTATTTATTTTTAAAATAAATATAAAATTGAAATTTTATGAATTAAAATTGAGTTTATATTTTTCGAGAAAATAAAATATCACTTTGATATTTTGACAAAATTTTAATTCTTAAATTAATTGAGATTTTATCATGATCCAAATTCGATTTTTAAATAGTGAACTATATTCCAATGACTTAAGTTACTAGAACTTGAAGTTAAGGGAATTTTAAATTTAATGGTAAATTTAAATTTCAAGCGGATTGTGCAAGTTTATGTGATCATAGGTTAGTCTTGTGGGTTTCTTAATTTATGCACATGGATGATTTCAATTGGGGTCAGAGTGTTAGGAATAGTGCCCTAGAAAGCCGATTGTATATCCGCTTTGTGCTTTTCCTTATTGTAATCACAGACAATCTTTGAATGAAATAACGAATTGAGGCAACACTTCTTTATATGCTCTTGTTTGGTATGCGTTTACTTTAGCTGTGCATGTATGAGAACTCCCCTAATCCTGATGACTTTAGGACTCTACCATTTAGGTGAAATGGTTCATGAAACGAGCCCTATATCACATAAGTCATGATTAGTAAAATACTCCAAGCCGATGAGTCCTACAGACAGTGGGAGTGTCAACCTGACTCCTCTAAGGCTGGCTTGTGGGATCACGCCCTTAAGAAGGACCACCTTGTTTCATGGAGGTGGAAAGTGTATAGTTGATACGTGCGTGATACATGAGGGTGCTTGCTTTAATAAGTAAGTTCACTGAGGTGCCCCGTGTGAGAACATTCCTAAATGGAAAAGGAAGTTTCTATTTCAGGAAATGGAAACTTCCAGATTAGGAAATATTTCACGAGTCATTGATGTGATTAATTGATCCTTAGACTTGAGGTTCCATGTTACTTTATGAGTTAACTCTGTAGTCTTTGGTATAAGCTTTAAAGGGTGTCGCCTTAGACAACTGATTCAAGGCTTATGCTGGGGCTGCACAAGTGATTCATGAAAGTGAATGAGAATCAAGAAAGGACCTACACTTGCATATGCAAGGTGATCTCTTATTGTGTAAGTCATTCATATGCCATATGGAGTCCTTGGCCAAGGCAGTAGATCAAGACATCAAGAAAAGGGTTTCTTGGATTGAGATCAAATGGATATGAAATGCACTTAGCTTTAAGACCGGATTATTAGGGTTCTGATTATTCCCTTGCCCTAGATCTTGGTTGAGAGATAGTAAGTAGGAGGATTGTATCTCACATGAATCAATGACTTAAAGGTTCTGTCGAATCCGAACATTCCAATTCAGCTAGGGGTTAAACACCTGTTGCTAGACTATGGTCGTTTAATCTGTGGACTGATTAATTAATTAGTGAATTAATTAATTAGGGTCACTGCTAATTGAATTGAGAACCTAGAGGGTCACACACAACAACTTGGTTACATGAGTTGAGGCTTGAAAATGATTAAACGAGTTAATCGGGCCAAGAGGGTTCCACACGTGTGAAGTCACACGTGTGGCTCACGTGAGTGACACGTGTCACTGTGACACGTGTCACACACGTGTGTATATATATATATTATATATATATTAAATAATTAATTAGTTAATTATTTAATAGACTTTGGTTTAATTTTGAATTAAAAAGAAAGTCTAATTTTGGAGAAAATAATCTAGTTAATTAATTACGAATTAATTAATTAGATAAAAATAAGTTATTTATTTTATAATAAATAAAGTATAAAATTATCCAAAAATAGTTTGGATATTTTTAGCTCTCTTAAAAGTTGACTTGAATTAGAATTCAAAGTCAAAGTTGAAAAATACTTGATGATCAAGTAATAGGAGAGAGGGACCAAAATCCTAGCCCATATAGGACTAGGAATTTCGGCACCCCCTCCCTATAAATAGGGGAGCTCGAGCTCCTTATGGAGCGAATTGACAATTCTTGGTTCATGTGTTGAACACCTTCCTTTCTCCAAGATTACATTAAACCCTAGGTTAAGCCTAAACACTAACTAGAGAACTAGCATCCTTACTAGTTAGATTGTGATCAAGTTGGTGGACTTTCTCTAGAGACTTCAAGTTAGAAGTTTGAAGATTCGAGCTTTACCAAGGAGAGGGGATCAAGCCGCGAGAAGAGCGTTCTTGGGTGGCTTGAAATGCTTCAAGAAAGAATAAAAGAAAAGTATGTTTTCTATCTTTACGAATTTGGTTACACGATTGCGAGTTCAAGGTCCTTTTGTTGGGAAAATTTTTTAAATTCCGCTGCTTTCTGATTCGTGTTTTCCAACAAGTGGTATCAGAGCCACCTCGTTAATCGTGTTTCTGATTCGTCTCAATTATTCTGAATTTGGTAGAAATTCTTAGGCTTAGATGCGAATTACGTATTCATGAGTTCTTTTAGAAAGCCTGAAATACGAAACAGTAATTTTTCTTGAATTTCTGAAACTGTTTTCTTAAATTGTGTTTTTGGAAAACCGTTTTGATAGAAATTGATTTAAATCGTGTTTTTGAATTTGGATTGTTTTGGTTTTTGAACTAAAAATACGAAACACGAAATCGCGTTACGAAAACGCGAGCCTGGACGTGCTAAGGCGTAGCACGCCAGGCCCGCGCGACCACCCGCCCAGCAGTCCCGCACGACCACCCGCCCAGCAGTCCCGCAACCGCGCGGGACTGCCCGCCGTTGCCGCCCGTCAGCGCCTAGGCGCGCCCGCCAGCACCTCCCGCAACCGCGCGGGAGCCTTTCCGCCGCCCGCCTGCCTACCGCCTAGGCGCGGCGCGCGCCTTGCGCGCGAGAAGGCGTGCGCGCTGCGCGCGCGTGCCGGCAGCCCTGCTGCTGGCGTGCGCGACGCGGTGCGCGCGCACTCGCGCGCGATGCGTGCTCCGGCCTGGGCTGGGCGCGCGGGCGAACCCGGGGCCTTCGTTTCGCGATCTTGATTTTCGTGTTTAGTCCAATCCAATCCCGATTTAATTTTTCTAAAAAATTTTATATTTATTAAAATTGAATTATTTTTGAAATAATTGTTTAAATTGGGATTTTGAAAATTTTGAGCGATTTGAATTTTGGAAACATTGCAATCTTTATTTTCTGAAAATATTGAAAGAATAAAATTATTAATTTTCAGAAATTAATTGGAATTTTATTGGTTTATTATTTTTCGGGTTTTATAGAAAAGGCTCTTGAACATGAATTGCATCTAAGTCGTGTTTTAAGCTATTAGAGCTTAAAGCGAGAATTTTAATTTATTGGTTAAATTTAAATTCTTGCAAAAGCATGTTAGGTGATCATGGGTTTAGATCTATGTATGGTTTTAATTTATGCACATGGATGGTTTAAATTGGGGTTGGAGCCCTATAGTTGCGTTTTTCAGTTGAGGTTGGAGCCTCACTTATGTGCGTACTGTTATGTGATTTATTATGTGGCTTTCCATATTACTGTTTTTGAGGCCGGGGTATGCCCCGTGTAATTGTCTCAGGCCAATATGAAGATTGAGCCTTATTACTTTATGTCTTTTTCTTTTTATTGTAATTTGAGAGTAGAGATAGGTGGTGAGGTTTTATTTTCATTTTGGAGACAATGCACCCATGGAGTAAGATGGACCACATTCAAGTAACAAGGAGGCCATAAGTGAAGACCCCTAAAAATGTTAGGGAGGGGAATCTCAATTGTTAAATGTAATAGAGATAGGGCTCGTATTTTGTTACCGCTTTCCCTTATGTGATTTAAACTGTTTATGTGGCATGTATGTTAGAACATGTGATTGTGGAGTGGCTCCCACATATCACGCATAAGATAGGTAGAACCCATGATCATTACATGTTAGTATCATGCTAGGACATGTTATCTGTTTATGTGCTTGTTTGATATGCATTTAAGTGTACTTGCATTAATCAAGACTAATAAAATTGGATAACATATATGTTGGTGAGGTCGAACCGGACAACTCTCCGGTTGATTCGAAAATTCCCATTAAATATTAAGCTAATTTCGAACAAATAGGTGTTTAATTCGAGATGCAAATTTTGAATTAAATTCCTAGCATTCCATCAATAGGTTTTAAGTTTAGTAAGTAAAGCTAGTTATTGTCCGCGAGTCGTGGGATAGCTAGTGGAGCTTATTAGTTCTTAGTTACCTAATTAATCATTTTAAATGGTCAATATTTCGTGGTCAATTTTAGCAAGGGCGATGTCCGCGAGTCGTGGGTCGTTCGAACTAAGTTTTGGTCATGATCTTATGATTGATGGGTCTAGCTTAACGCCTAAGTAAATATGGATGTCGCACGAGTCGTGGGTCCATATTGAAAGATAGGTGATGCAAAAACAATTACTAAGAATTCTAAAGGTGTTAGAATTGGTAAGTTGTACCTACCTAGGGTTCTTACTTAGAATGTCCGCGAGTCGTGGGTTCGAGGTAAAATGCCTAGGATCTTAGTACCCATTGGGAAACGTGTTCCTCTTAGATCTTTGGGAATTCTAGATCTTTGAAAAACAGTGGGAGCTACATTAGATTAAAGACCTTATCTTTTGTATATCGTTATAATTCAGCATGCTCACTAGTTCTCTGTTTTACCATTTAGGTCGTAGATTCTGTGATTCTCAACGTGTTTTGAAATGGCAACCAAAAACCCTCTTGTATCGATCCTCGAGTCAAACAAGTTGACTGGTCCCAACTATTCTGATTGGCTGAGGAATCTAAAAATCATTTTAGATTCTGAGAAGAGAACTTATGTTCTCTTCGAAGGGGAGCCTAGTCCCGAAGGGGAGGCTCCCACTCGGGCCGAGCGGGACGCGATTCAGAAGTGGAAGGATGATAATCTCCAAGCCCGTTGCCTTATGTTGGCTAACATGTCTCCGGATTTGCAAAGGCAACATGAGGCCATGGAATTTGCTTGGGAGATTTACGACCACTTAGAGCAACTTTACCGCCCTCATGAACGTGTTACAAGGTATAACACTTCAAAGGAATTGTTCCACTTGAGAATGAGGGAAGGTTCAAGTGTCCATGAATATGGACTCAAGTTTCTTGCCCTTACTGAGAAACTTGCTTCCATGGACATGCCACTGAAAGATGAGCTTTCAGTGGATTTGTTGCTAGCTTCACTCCCACCATCATTCAACCCATTTGTCCTTAACTTCAACATGAATCATGCTGGTGCTACTGTAGCTGAGCTGATTAGTCAGCTTGTGACTGCTGAATGCACGATCAAGAAGGACAATAAGGTTTTGATGGTGAATGCTCCATCTTCCTCTTCTGGGCCTTCTAAAGGTAAGGGCAAGAAAGCCCAAAAGAAGAAGAAGAAACCCCTTAGGCCCACTGGTGGCATTTCGAAGGGGAAGGCCCAAAAGAAGAAGCGTGATCAGAAAGAGGATGTTTGCTTCCATTGTGGCAAAGCGGGACATTGGAGGAGAAACTGCCCAGAGTACAAGGCTACTCTAAAGAAAGGTATCTTTCTCGTTGAAGTAAATCTTTCTATTAATTCTAGTTCTTGGGTACTTGATACCGGTTGTGGAACTCATATCTATAATGATGTACAGATGCTAAGTGAAGTCCAACAACTCAAAGAAGGAGAATGTGTCTTGAAGATCGGCGATGGCTCAAACGTTGAAGCTCGAGCTTTAGGCACAATTAGATTAGATTTAGGTAGTTTTGAGTTAGTATTAAATAAAGTCCTTTATGTACCGAGCATTATTCGTAATATAATTTCAGTTCCAATATTAGATTGTGAAGGTTATGAAACTTATATTAAGAATGGTAAATATTTTATCAAACGGAACAACTCTTCCGTTCATATCGGTACTCTAAATAATGGACTTTACCTAACTCAAAATATCAATATTATGAAAATACAACGAGAAACAAAGCGTAAGAGAGATGAGAAAGTTTCAGCTCCCTTGTGGCACGCTAGATTAGGACACATTTCCAAGAACAGAATTAGCAAGATAAACACTTTAGGATCATTCTCTGAAAATGATCTCAAAGAGTTAACTTCTTGCGAATCATGTCTAAAAGGAAAGATGTCCAAAGTTCCTTTTAAAGGAACTGTGGAACGTGCCACTGAGGTTTTGGATTTGATCCATACTGATGTTTGTGGACCGCTTAGTGTAAGCACTAGAAACAATCATCAGTACTTCATAACCTTTACTGATGACTTTAGTCGGTATGGTTATGTATACTTAATGAAGTATAAATCTGAAGCTTTTGAGAAATTCTTAGAATTTCAAAAGGAGGTTGAGAACCAAACTGGTCACAAGATCAAAGCACTTCGATCTGATCGAGGAGGCGAGTATCTTAGTGAAGAATTCCTTAATCATCTCAAAGATAATGGGATTATCTCTCAGTGGACTCCTCCGGGAACTCCTCAGCTTAATGGAGTTTCTGAGAGAAGGAATAGAACCCTACTTGATATGGTTCGTTCCATGATGAGTTTCACTGACTTACCACCTTCTTTCTGGGGTTATGCCCTAGAAAGTGCAGCAAAGATTCTGAATCTAGTTCCCTCTAAGTCAGTCCCCAAGACGCCCTATGAAATGTGGCATGGTAAAATCCCTAGTTATTCTTACTTAAGAATTTGGGGTTGTCCTACTTACGTGAAGAGGACAGTGGGAGATAAGTTAGAATCTTGTTCTAACTTATGCTACTTTGTAGGTTATCCTAAGGAATCCATAGGATACTATTTCTATGATCAATCTGAGCAAAAGGTGTTTGTTTCCAGAAATGCTACTTTTCTGGAGGAACCGTTCCTTAAAGAAAAGAAAGGCAAGATCATAGAATTAGAAGAAGTACAAAATGACCCCACATCACCCACTGAAGAAACGTCCCACTCTGATCAACTACAACCAATCACGAATTTCGATACACACGAAAATCCTCCTCTAAGGCGTTCTGAACGCACTCCTAGACAGCCGGAGAGATGGTATGGATTCTTCCATGAAATCTCTCAAAAGGATAATGATCCTTTAACATATGAGGAGGCACTTTCAGATTCTGACTCTGAACAGTGGATAGAAGCCATGAAATCCGAAATGGATTTCATGAACTCCAACCAAGTTTGGACCTTGGTAGATTTGCCTGATGGGGTCAAACCCATAGGTTGCAAATGGATCTTTAAGAGAAAGCTTGGAGTTGATGGAAGCATTGCAGCCTACAAGGCAAGACTGGTTGCAAAAGGATTCACTCAAAGACCCGGCGTGGACTTTGACGAAACCTTTTCACCAGTTGCAATGCAAAAGTCCATTTGAATCATGCTTGCCATTGCTGCATATTATGACTATGAGATATGGCAAATGGATGTGAAAACTGCCTTTCTCAATGGTGACATTGATAAAGACATTTATATGGAGCAACCCATAGGTTTCACATTCAGTGGGAGTGAGCAAAAGGTTTGCAAACTCCAAAGATCAATCTATGGATTGAAACAGGCTTCTAGGAATTGGAACATTCGATTTGATGAATCGGTCAAAGCGTTTGGCTTCATCCAAATTTCGAATGAATCATGTGTGTATAGAAAGGAATTGGAGACCTCAGTGCAATTCTTAGTACTTTATGTTGATGACATCCTTCTTATTGGGAATTCGAAGGATGACATGAAAGTGACTAAGTTATGGTTATCGAACCAATTCGAGATGAAAGATCTTGGTGATGCGTCCTATATCCTTGGAATTAAAATCTATAGAGATAGATCTAGAAGGTTAATAGGACTATCACAATCGATATACATTGACAAAGTATTGAAGAGATTCAATATGGAGTCAGCAAAGGTTAAGAACCTTCCTATGAGTGTAGGAACATGTCTTTCAAAGAAGATGTGTCCTAAGACTAACCTTGAGAAGGAGAGAATGACTCATACACCTTATGCGTCAGCAATAGGTAGCATAATGTATGCAATGTTATGTACTCGACTGGATGTGGCTTATGCACTTAGTGTAACAAGTCGTTTCCAATCTGACCCTGGAGATGGTCACTGGGCTGCCGTGAAGAATATTCTTAAGTACTTGAAAAGTACTAAAGATTTATTCTTAGTTTACGGAGGTCAGAAAGATCTTAATGTCGAAGGATACTGCGATGCAAGCTTTGCGTCAGACTTAGATGATTTTAAGTCAATGTCAGGATACATTTTCTGCCTAAACGGCGGAGCAGTGAGTTGGAAGAGTTCCAAGCAAACTACCACTGCAGATTCGACCACTGAGGCCGAATACTTAGCTGCAAATGATGCAGCTAAGGAAGGTGTTTGGATTAGAAACTTCATTCAAGAGTTGAATGTTGTTCCTAGCATGAAAGACCCCATTACTGTGTTTTGTGACAATACTGGGGCGGTTGCTCAAGCAAGAGAACCAAGATCTCACCAACGGACCAAGCACATTATGAGGAAGTATCACCTAATCCGTGATATTATCAAAAGAGGTGATGTGCAAATTGAGAGGGTCACATCAGCAGAGAACGTGGCAGATCCACTTACTAAACCCCTTAGTCGAGAAGCTTTCCAAGGTCATCTTCAGAAGATGGGACTTGAGTAGCTTTAGAATGGCTTTGACGGGCAAGTGGGAGATTGTTAGGAATAGTGCCCTAGAAAGCCGATTGTATATCCGCTTTGTCCTTTTCCTTATTGTAATCACAGACAATCTTTGAATGAAATAATGAATTGAGGCAACACTTCTTTATATGCTTTTGTTTGGTATGCGTTTACTTTAGCTGTGCATGTATGAGAACTCCCCTAATCCTGATGACTTTAGGACTCTACCATTTAGGTGAAATGGTTCATGAAACGAGCCCTATATCACATAAGTCATGATTAGTAAAATACTCCAAGCCGATGAGTCCTACAGACAGTGGGAGTGTCAACCTGACTCCTCTAAGGCTTGCTTGTGGGATCACGCCCTTAAGAAGGACCACCTTGTTTCATGGAGGTGGAAAGTGTATAGTTGATACGTGCGTGATACATGAGGGTGCTTGCTTTAATAAGTAAGTTCACTGAGGTGCCCCGTGTGAGAACATTCCTAAATGGGAAAGGAAGTTTCTATTTCAGGAAATGGAAACTTCCAGATTATGAAATATCTCACGAGTCATTGATGTGATTAATTGATCCTTAGACTTGAGGTTCCATATTACTTTATGAGTTAACTCTGTAGTCTTTGGTATAAGCTTTAAAGGGTGTCGCCTTAGACAACTGATTCAAAGCTTATGCTGGGGCTGCACAAGTGATTCATGAAAGTGAATGAGAATCAAGAAAGGACCTACACTTGCATATGCAAGGTGATCTCTTATTGTGTAAGTCATTCATATGCCATATGGAGTCCTTGGCCAAGGCAGTAGATCAAGACATCAAGAAAAGGGTTTCTTGGATTGAGATCAAATGGATATGAAATGCACTTAGCTTTAAGACCGGATTATTAGGGTTCTGATTATTCCCTTGCCCTAGATCTTGGTTGAGAGATAGTAAGTAGGAGGAGTGTATCTCACATGAATCAATGACTTAAAGGTTCTGTCGAATCCGAACATTCCAATTCAGCTAGGGGTTAAACACCTGTTGCTAGACTATGGTCGTTTAATCTGTGGACTGATTAATTAATTAGTGAATTAATTAATTAGGGTCACTACTAATTGAATTGAGAACCTAGAGGGTCACACACAACAACTTGGTTACATGAGTTGAGGCTTGAAAATGATTAAACGAGTTAATCGGGCCAAGAGGGTTCCACACGTGTGAAGTCACACGTGTGGCTCACGTGAGTGACACGTGTCACTGTGACACGTGTCACACACGTGTGTATATATATATATTATATATATATTAAATAATTAATTAGTTAATTATTTAATAGACTTTGGTTTAATTTTGAATTAAAAAGAAAGTCTAATTTTGGAGAAAATAATCTAGTTAATTAATTACGAATTAATTAATTAGATAAAAATAAGTTATTTATTTTATAATAAATAAAGTATAAAATTATCCAAAAATAGTTTGGATATTTTTAGCTCTCTTAAAAGTTGACTTGAATTAGAATTCAAAGTCAAAGTTGGAAAATACTTGATGATCAAGTAATAGGAGAGAGGGACCAAAATCCTAGCCCATATAGGACTAGGAATTTCGGCACCCCCTCCCTATAAATAGGGGAGCTCGAGCTCCTTATGGAGCGAATTGACAATTCTTGGTTCATGTGTTGAACACCTTCCTTTCTCCAAGATTACATTAAACCCTAGGTTAAGCCTAAACACTAACTAAAGAACTAGCATCCTTACTAGTTAGATTGTGATCAAGTTGGTGGACTTTCTCTAGAGACTTCAAGTTAGAAGTTTGAAGATTCGAGCTTTACCAAGGAGAGGGGATCAAGCCGCGAGAAGAGCGTTCTTGGGTGGCTTGAAACGCTTCAAGAAAGAATAAAAGAAAAGTAAGTTTTCTAACTTTACGAATTTGGTTACACGATTGCGAGTTCAAGGTCCTTTTGTTGGGAAAATTTTTTAAATTCCGCTGCTTTCTGATTCGTGTTTTCCAACACAGAGCCCCATAGTTGCGTTATTTCAATTGGGGTTGGAGCCCTACTCATGTGCGCGCTTTGCTTGATTTATTATGTGGCTTTCATTATTATTGTTTTTGGGCCGGGATATGCCCCGTGTATTTGTCTGTAGTCATTATGAAGATTGAGCCATATTATTTTATGTAAAGAGAGTAGAACTTAGGAAGTGAGGTTTTCTTTTCATTTTGGAGACAAGCACCCATGGAGCAAGATGGATCCATGCATCAAGGAGAAAGACGTCATAAATGAAGACCCCTCAAAATGTTAGGGAGAGTTGTTTTTCTATTAATGTAATAGATAGGGTTTTCCATTAAATTCTGCACCCTTATGTGAAATATCTATTTATGTGGCATGTTTTTTAGAACTAGCAATTATGGAGTGGCTCCCATAATTGCACATAAGATAGGATACCCATGATCATCTCATATTAGTATCATGCTAGGACAAGTTAATTGCTAATTGATTGTGTAAATGCATTTTATGTGAAACTGCATTAAACGAGATTAAATAAAAATGGATAACTGTACATGTTGGTGAGGTTAAAAATCGGACAACTCTCCGGTTAATTCGAAAATCCCTAATTAAAATATTGAGCAACTTTTGAATAAATAGGTATTCTATTACGGTAATAAAATTCATAGCATTCCATCAATAGAATTTAAGAGTTAGTAGGTAAGCTAATTGTTGTTTCACGAGTCGTGGGGTAATTAGTGCAACCTATTAAATCTTATTTTCTTGATTGATCACCTTAGGTGTTTGATATTTCTTGATCATTTTGGAATGGGCGATGTCTCACGGGTCGTGGGTCGTTCCGGACTAAGTTTGATTGAAATCTTATGATTGATGGGTTCTGCTCAACACTGAAGTAGATATGGATGTCTCACGAGTCGTGGGTCCATGATTAAAAGATCAGTGATGCAAAAACATTACTAGGAATTCCATGGAGATGGAATTGAGAATTTCGCACCTACCTAAAAATTCTTAGACCTTTGGATGTCTAACGTGTCGTGGGTCCAAAACTAAGAATGCTTGGGATCCTAGTACCTACTGAGAAAACAAGTTTCTTCTAAGGTCGTTTGGGATTTATAGACTTTCTAAAAACAGTGGGAGCCACATACGATAAAAGACCTAATCATATTGTTGGAAAACACGAATCAGAAAGCAGCGGAATTTAAAAAATTTTCCCAACAAAAGGATCTTGAACTCGCAATCGTGTAACCAAATTCGTAAAGATAGAAAACTTACTTTTCTTTTGTTCTTTCTTGAAGCGTTTCAAGCCACCCAAGAACGCTCTTCTCGCGGCTTGATCCCCTCTCCTTGGTAAAGCTCGAATCTTCAAACTTCTAACTTGAAGTCTCTAGAGAAAGTCCACCAACTTGATCACAATCTAACTAGTAAGGATGCTAGTTCTCTAGTTAGTGTTTAGGCTTAACCTAGGGTTTAATTTAATCTTGGAGAAAGGAAGGTGTTCAACACATGAACCAAAAGAATTGCCAATTAGCTCTAAAGGGGAGCATGAGCTCCCCTATATATAGGAAAGGGGAGGGGCGGCCGAAATCCTTGTCCTCATAGGCAAGGGTTTTGGTTCCTCTCTCCTATTACTTGATCTTCAAGTAATTTCCAACTTTGACTTTGAATTCTAATTCAAGTCAACTTTTAAGAGAGCTAAAAATATCCAAACTATTTTTGGATAATTTTATACTTTATTTATTATAAAATAAATAACTTATTTTTATCTAATTAATTAATTCGTAATTAATTAACTAGATTATTTTCTCCAAAATTAGACTTTCTTTTTAATTCAAAATTAAACCAAAGTCTATTAAATAATTAACACCTTTAATTATTTAATACATATATATATATATATATAATATATATATTCACACGTGTGTGACACGTGTCACAGTGACACGTGTCACTCACGTGAGCCACACGTGTGATTTCACACGTGTGGAACCCTCTTGGCCCGATTAACTCGTTTAATCATTTTCAAGCCTCAACTCATGTAACCAAGTTGTTGTGTGTGACCCTCTAGGTTCTCAATTCAATTAGCAGTGACCCCAATTAATTAATTCACTAATTAATTAATCAGTCCACAGATTAAACGACCATAGTCTAGCAACAGGTGTTTAACCCCTAGCTGAATTGGAATGTTCGGATTCGACAGAACCTTTAAGTCATTGATTCATGTGAGATACAATCCTCCTACTTACTATCTCTCAACCAAGATCTAGGGCAAGGGAATAATCAGAACCCTAATAATCCGGTCTTAAAGCTAAGTGCATTTCATATCCATTTGATCTCAATCCAAGAAACCCTTTTCTTGATGTCTTGATCTACTGCCTTGGCCAAGGACTCCATATGGCATATGAATGACTTACACAATAAGAGATCACCTTGCAAATGCAAGTGTAGGTCCTATCTTGATTCTCATTCACTTTCATGAGTCACTTGTGCAGCCCCAGCATAAGCCTTGAATCAGTTGTCTAAGGCGACACCCTTTAAAGCTTATACCTAAGACTACAGAGTTAACTCATAAAGTGACAAGGAACCTCAAGTCTAAGGATCAATTAATCACATCAATGACTCGTGAGATATTTCCTAATCTGGAAGTTTCCATTTCCTGAAATAGAAACTTCCTTTCCCATTTAGGAATGTTCTCACACGGGGCACCTCAGTGAACTTACTTATTAAAGTAAGCACCCTCATGTATCACGCACGTATCAACTATACACTTTCCACCTCCATGAAACAAGGTGGTCCTTCTTAAGGGCGTGATCCCACAAGCAAGCCTTAGAGGAGTCAGGTTGACACTCCCACTGTCTGTAGGACTCATCGGCTTGGAGTATTTTACTAATCATGACTTATGTGATATAGGGCTCGTTTCATGACCCATTTCACCTAAATGGTAGAGTCCTAAAGTCATCAGGATTAGGGGAGTTCTCATACATGCACAGCTAAAGTAAACGCATACCAAACAAGAGCATATAAAGAAGTGTTGCCTTAATTCGTTATTTCATTCAAAGATTGTCTATGATTACAATAAGGAAAAGCACAAAGCGGATATACAATCGGCTTTCTAGGGCACTATTCCTAACACATATGTGCTACATTATTATTCAATATGCTCATATTTTCTCTGCTTAGCATTTAGGTTGTAGTTCTATGATTGTCTACAAGTTGAAATGCAACCCATTAGTATACATCCTTAAGTTAAGTAAGTTGACTAAAGTCCTAACTACTCTGATTGGCTTCGAATCCTAAAAACCGATTTAGGTTCCAAAAGGAGAAAATTATTCTCTATAAGGCGGACTTTTCACCTATTGTGAAAATTTTGACCTAGGCCAAAAGAGAAGCAATTGAAAAGTGAAAGGAAACTATCCAAACACTTAAGAGCCATTATACTCCCTCATAAATGTGTTACAATGTATAACACATCGAATGAACACTTAAGAGCAATTGTACTCCCTTACGAACATGTTACAAAGTATAACATAATCGAAGGAATTGTTCCATATTTATATGAAGGACTACACGTATAAATGGACGTAAACTCGAGGTCCTCGCTAAGGAGGACATTTCAGCCGCAGACATACCTTAAGAAATGAGTTCGTAGTCCACTGATTGCTCACATTACTTCCATCATCATTTTAAGCCCTTGTGCTCGACTTTAGATGATGCTATTGTAGCATAGTTGATCAAATTAGTTGATAACTTAAGGGAGAGCATCCTTATGAAGGAATAAAAGGTAATGATGGTTAATTCTTCTTCTAAACCTAATAAGGTAAAGACATCAAGGCCGAAGAAGAAGAAACCCTTAAAACCCGATGAAGGGGTGAGTAAAGAGAAAGCCTAATAGAAAGAAAGATCAGATATTAGCTTCTATAGTGGCAGACTAGGGCATTAGAAAGGAAACTGCAAAAAGTATAAGGATACTCCAAAAGTCTCTCGTTGTGGTAATTCCAATAGGATAAAAAATTTGCTAATCTTAAGTTGATTTTGCACAAACTGTTGAGCAAAACTCAAACATTGATGTTTCGAACATACAACTAGATAACATAAGTAAGTAAGATGACTAAGTTTCAAATAACTTTGGAACGTTGATGGGATTAGCAAGTTAATTATCTTAGGATCATTTTACGAAAATGAACTCAAAAACTTAACTTCCTAAGAAACCTATTTTGAGTGAAACGTTCCCGAAATCTTGTTTATATGAATCGAGAGGACGTCCTATATCTCATATGGATTTCGATCCATACTCATGATTTTGGATTGCTTAATGTAAGCACTAGACAAAATTATTAGTTTAATCATTATGAATGTGTGTACTTACTGAAGTACGAATTTGAAACTTTTGTGAAATTATTAGAATTTCAAAAGAGAGGTTAAGAACCATAGGAGTCGAAAGACATGAGCATATCGATTTGACCGAAAAGGCAAATATCTTATTGACTAAAATCTTAGTCATCTTAGAGATAATAGGATTGTCCCTTAGTAAGCTCATTTAAGAACATCTTAGTATTTTTGAATGAAGGAACATAACCTTATAGGATATGGTTCGTTCCTTGTTAAGTTTTACTGACTTACTTTCATTCTGAACTTATGCTTCAGAAAAGGCAGTTGGGATTTTGAATCTTGCACATTCCAAATCAGTCCCTTCAATGCACTATGAATTGTGGCATTCAAAATTCCCTAATATTTCTTATCTTAGAATTTTGGGATTGTCGTCTTATATGAAGAGGACAGTTAGAGTCTTCCTAAGTGAAGAAGATGGTGGGAGATAAGCTTGAAACAAGTTCTAGTTTATATGAACAATATAAAGTATTGCTTTTACAATTCTTTTGAACAAATTTTGTTTGTTTTAAAGAATAAACTTCTCTGGAGTCTTCTTATATAAAGAAGACATTGAGAGATAAGCTTGAAGCTAGTTCAAGTTTATACAAATAATACAACATATTGCTTTACGATTCTCTTAAACAAATATTGTTTGTTTTAAAGAATATACCTTTCTTGAGGAATCGATCCTAAGAGAGAAGAAAGGTAAGCCGAAAGACCTCAAAAGGTTTGAGGACAAAAACCCACGCCACAAATAGGAAGAAACGAACCAATCTGAAAAAACTTAGCCAAATTAAAGAGATAGTATACGAGTGAACTCTCATCCCTCAATGCGTTTAGAACGCATTCCTATATAGCCCATAAGATAATATGTTTTTCTCCATAAAATCTTCTTATGTGGATATTGATCCATTTACCCATGAGGAGGCGTTGTCAGATGTGGAATTTGAGCAGTGAAAATAAACTATGAAATCTGAAATGGATTTCATATAATGAAACTAAGTTTAGACCTTAGTTGAACTGCCTGATAGGATCAAACTTCTCTTATCAATATGAGATTGATGAAGACATAAATATGGGACATCCATGGATTTCACATTTAGTGGGAGCAAGAAAAAGGTTTGCAGACTTCAAATAGTCAATTTACGAATTGAACTAGGCTTCTAGGAGTCAGAGTATTCGAATTAAGTAAAATAGTCAAAGTTGTTTGACTTCATCGATAAAATTCGAAGTTGGCTTGTACAATAAAGGTTAGAGACTAAAGTTCAACTTTTGGTACTTTGCGAAAATGACATCCTTCTCATTGGGAATGTGGAGGATGATATAAAAGTTACCAAAGCCTGGTTAGGAGCCATTTTGAGATGAAAGATCTTGGTGATAGATCCTGCATTCTCGAGAAAACTATCTATGAAATAGATCTAAGAGAAAATTAGGATTATCACAATTGAGGTACATAGATGACGAACTAAAAATAGTTTAGTATGGAAGATTCCTACAGAAATTCCAAAGGACAATGGAACATCTCTTTTGAAGAGGATATGCCCTAAAATAGCTCTGAGAAAGTTAGAATGTCCAAAATCCTTTTATGGAAAAGGATGCGTACTGCAAAGTTGTGTACTCGACAAGAATTGGCTTACCACAAAGCGTGAAGGGCCAATTCTAAGTGTAACCTTAGAGAAGGTCACTAGATTACTATAAAAAAGAAGGTCACTAGATTACTATAAAAATATCCTCTCAGTACTTTAGAAGAAATGAGGATATATTTTAAGAGTCCAGCAAGATCTTGTCATTAAAGGATATTTTGATGTAATCATTACTATCAAAACATAGATATTGATCTATGATAGGATACATATTCTGCCTAAATGGCAGAACAGTACTTGGGAAAGAGTTCCAATCGAGAGGCACTAAAGATTCGACTATAAGGTTAGATACTTAGTTGTATTGAATACCACTAAAGCATTCACATCAGCATAGAATATAGCAAATCCACTTTGGAAAGGCCCAAAGTCATTAAGGCTATAAAAGTACATCTTTAGAACATGGAACCTAGAATAGACCAAAATGGCTTTTACGGGCAAGTGGGAGATTGTTGGGAATAGTGCCCTAGAAAGCTTGTATACTTTGGGACTTTTCTTATATCACAAACAATCTTTGAATAATATACGAATGATTGTAATCATAGGCGAAAACTTCTTATCTGTCATTACGTGTTTTGTATGTTTTCATTACGTGCGCATGTTTAGAACTCGCCTAATTCGATGAGATCTTTAAGAACTTTGTCATTATGAGAATGACACATGAAACAAGTTCTTAACTCCATAGGCGAGGATTAGAAACTTCTCCAAGTCGATAAGTTCGATAGACAGTGGGAGTGTCGACCTTGACTCCGTTGAGACTTGCTTGTGTAGTTATGTCCTTAAGAAGGATCACCCTGTTTCATGGGGTGATAAGTGCATAATACATAAGGGTGCTTGTTGATAGAACAAGTTCACTGAGGTGCCCCACATGAGAATATTCCTAAATGGGAAAGGACGTTACTAGAACTTCTAGATTAGGAAATATCTCACACGTTAATGACGTGAGGAATTAATCCTTAGACTTGAGATTCCACATTGTCTCATATGAATGAACTCTGTAATCTTTGATATAGGCTCAAAAGGGTATCTCCATGTAGACACCTGAACCACGGCCTATGTTGGGATTACGCAAGGTGGTTAGATCAAGACATCAAGAAAATGGGATTTTCTTGGATTGAGATCAAATGGAATATGAAGGAAACTTTGTTTTAAGATTAAGATTAGTAGAGCTCACAATATTCCCATGCCCTAGATCTTAATCGAGAGATAGGATTGTAAGAGGATTGTATCCCACATGATGTCATTGACTGAAAGGTTCTTTCAAATATACATTCACATTTCGGGTAGGGGTCACACACCTGTTACTAGACTATGGTCGTGTGATCTGTGAGATAATTAATCGATAAAGTGTATTAATTAATTATGCTCCCTGGTAACTGAAATTGAACCTAGAGGGTCATACACAAATGCCAAGTTCAAAGGGTATTATTAGAAAGATCAATTAATTAATTGAAACGAGACCACAGGTGTAAAGTACATGTGTGGGTATCAGAGCATGTTTGAGACGTGTGAATCCAATTGACGAATTGGATCATGCGTTAATTAATTGGAGAATTAATTATTAAGCCCAAATATAATTAATTAGTGAATTAATTATAAAGCCACAATATAATTAATTAGTGAATTAATTATATATCCGAAAGGAAATTAATTAGGAATTAATTTTATCCCATTAGAATTAATTAGTGAATTAATTCTAAAGCTCATCATGGAATTAATTGGAGAATTAATTCAAGATATTTAATTATTTAATTGTTCTAATTTGATTAGAATAAATAAATAAGTTAAATATAAAATATCTTCTATTTAATATTATTCTAATTTGATTAGAGGGAGATATTGTTAAGACAAGATATTTAATTATTATTAGAATAATTAAATATTCCTATTTGATTAGAAGGTCCTTTTTCTAGAAGATAATATCTTATTTTAGATAAGATATTATATACTTGGAGAAAAAGAAAAATAGAAGAGAAGTCAAAGTAGGAATCCGATTCCTACAAGACCTAAGGGGGTTCGAACCCTACCCTATAAAAGGGACAAGGGGTTCGAAAATTTGGCTTACGCGTGACTTGGGATAACGCCAACCTTCATGGAATTTTGGGAATAATTCTCTTGCTTTCTTTTCTCGTTTCTTATTTCTTTAATACACATATTATAGTAATAGCATACTCACTAACATGATTTGAATCTAGGTTGGTGTGGATTATTACTCTAGAGGATTTCTCTTTTGGAATCTCGAAGAAAGAATCGTTCAAGAAACTGGGATTTCATGCCGCATGAAGAACGTTTGAGGGCGGCTCAATACGTTTCAAGAAAGCTTCAATTATTGTAAGTTTCTTGAAATCCCAAAAGTTTTGAAACGGACATTGCAAGATCACGATCCCTTTTAAATTTTAAAACTTCCGTTGCTTTTACTCTGTGTTTTCCAATAGTAACATCACATCAATGTACCACCATAATAAGAATTCAAATTTAGTTGTAAAAATTAAATAAAATAATAAATAATTAAAGTTAAAGTTGACATGACAATACCTCACAACAATACTAATTCAAACAGAGTCATAATTGTACAATAACTTTTATTTACATTGTAAGGTCATATCAATGTACCACCATAATATAAGAATTCAAATCCAGTTATAAAAATTAAATAAAATAATAAATAATTGAGATTAAAGTTGACACGACAATACCTAACAACAATACTATAAACGTACTAATCCAAACACAATCATAATTGTACAAGTCATTATATTTTGAGGTCATATCAATGGAAATCCATAAAATAAAACTTCATATTTAAAAAGTGTTTGGTATATGAAATAAAATAACATGTATTATTTTCATTTTTACAAAATAAATTAAATAATTGATAATAGTTAAAATAAAATAAAAACCCTAAAATTAAAATTTAAATACTTAAACAAAAAATAAAAAAACAAATTACAAAATAAAAAAAATTCTTATGTGTAGTTGCTAAAAAATCAAGCGGCTCCATAATAATAATAAAAAAAAAAGGATTCTCTGTCAACGACTCCATAATAAATTAATAAAAAAATTGTAGTTGATGGAGATCTCCACGACTCCAATTAAAATATTAAAAAATATTGGAGTGGGGAGATTTCGACGACTTCGCAAAAAATAATATTGAAAAAATTAGAGTCGTGGGATCTCCCACAACTAGTTGTAAAATCTTAAACCCCCGAAAACAGTATTATTTTATGTACAAGGAATAAAAAAAAATATTATTTAGGAAAAAGTTCCTAATGTATTGGGACCTTTTAATCAAATACCTTTAAATGAATTCAACTATCTCCTAACAATTGTTGATAGTTGCACAAGATTCACTTGTATATTTTTATTAGGGAATAAAAATAACAACTCAGATTTGCCAAAAATACGTATTCCCTTCTAAAATTTAAGAAATTACGAATCTCCTTACCTTGTTATCTCCTTCGTTAAATTTAATGGAATATATAATTTACTATTTTATCTTTTATATGTTGAAATTAAAGGGGTATATATAATAAAGACCCAAAAAATAAAAGATTAATTACAAATACTGAAAATTTTGATATAAGTACTTAGTTTTGTATCTATCTAGCACTTTTGTTTTTGTTTTTCAAAGTAGGCTATTTAATGATATTTTGATATTTTTATAATTAACTAATTTCATTTTTAAAGTTTATGATATTATATATATATGAAAAATTGAGCAAGCATGTGTATATTGGAATGTTTTATTGTATTTAAAGTAGATGCATGAGGAGTCACCCATGTTTGAAATATTTGTTAAAGTAATTTTGATGGATATTTATGCGAATTTACTAATATATTATTTATTGATGTTGGTGTGTTTTTTATGATTTTCTATTTCAGTGAGAAATTTTGTTATTCTAAAAAGAATAAAGTTTAGATAAACTTATAAAAACTAAGATATAAATAAAAGGTGAGATTTGTAATTTTTTGTCATACTTTATTGAAATAAATATGCATGAAATATTTATTCAGATTTATACTTACAAACAAAATATATTAAATTAAATTATAATATTTCAAATTGAAAAATACAAATTTAACCAACATGACAATTATATCATTACACTTTTAATATTATTACAATTTACCTCCAAGGGTAGCATTCAGAATTTTAAAAATAATATTACTGACATCATCAAGATTTAACATTATAATTAACAATTCGAAAAATATGTGAGAAGAAATGTAAACCTTGAACATGAGAGGAAATATAAACCTCAAAGAGGTGTTCGTAATTTCTCAAATTTCAGGGAAAAATTTATATTTTCGCAGTATCTCAGGAGAGTTCGTAATTATTCAATTTTATAAAATAGAAGTGACAAAGATTGTCCCCAGAGGCGGAGCTAGGGTAAATTTTTGATTTTTTTTTTTTATTATATGTAAATTTTAGAAATTTTATTATTTTGCCCCCCCTAATTTATAAATTTGCCCTCCCTCCCCTAAATTACAACTCACTAATCCTAATAATTAGGTTTTATTTTTAGATTAATTTGAATTTTAGTATTAGTTTACTTTAATTATGATTTTTTTTCTCAATCCAAATGCACTTTTTACGCTTCCCAATAGAAGTCTTTTGATATTCTTTTCTTCTTTCATATATTAAAAATCTCCAATTAATCTTTCTCTCTTTCTCTTTACCGTCTTTTTCTCTTTTATTTTTCTATTTTTCTATTTTTTTTCTTCTATTCAACTTAAAACTCTTATTTTTCTCCCGAGTTATCCAATAAAACCAAAAGATAATATTAACTTATATTTAATTTTAATTTTTCTATTTTTCTCTTATAGTTTTAGTATGAATAAATTATATAGATAAAATTTATAATTAATTTGTTAATTGTAAATTAGTTCAATATTTTGAGAAAAGATTGTATTTATGAAAATAGGTTAAGTAATAATTGTGTTTAATTTTAGATAAATTAGTATCACAATAGAATAAAGATAACTATGTTTAATTTTAAATAATATATTGTGTTTAATTTTAGATAATTTAATGTTGATATGAGTTCTGTGTATTAAGAAAATATCGTTTCTTATTTATATAACTGTGCTATTTTTCTTCTTTTATTATGGATAATTATTTGGTTAAAAAATTGTATCTAAATAGTAATTTTAGTTTGTGTTTTATTATGAAATAAATGTGTTAATCTTAGTATTTCTTTTATTACAAATAAATTATTTAGCTAATAGATTGTATCTTAAATAATAATTTTAGTTTTTCTTTTTATAATAGATAACATTTATAATTAATTAATATTATATTATTTTTTTTGTTGAATGGAAATATTATAGTTATAATATGTAAAAATTTGAAACACTTTTTAGTGCATTTTTAATCAAATTAAAGTTTTAAGTTATACATGTTTTATTTATATATATAGAATAAAATAATATTTTTATTTTTAATAAAATAATATTTATTTTTTAAAAAATATTATTATATTTTAAATTTTCACCCCCCTTACCTGAAATCCTGGCTCCGTCCCTGATTGTCCCTTAGTTTTTCCAAATGGTTAAACTGGTTCAACGCTTGCAAGCAATGAGGAGCCAAGGAGGACCCCTGGTGCCCCCTCCTCCCCTAAATTTTGTTTCTTTTTTAATTTTTGTATGTATATTTTTGATATATTTATGTTTTTACCATTTAATTTTTTGATATTGTAATTTTTTGCCCTCCTAATTAAAAATTTTACCTCTTTATATTTTATATTTTAAATTTTCACCCTCCACAAAATTAAACCCTGATTCCGTCCCTACTTGCAAGAAAGTGTTTAGATCTGATAAAGGGTTCGAACTATTGTCCCGCTTCGGATCCCCTGCTTCAGCTTCCTGTTTTTTTTCCTGCTACGCCAATAAATCCTTGACAAGTGTCCCACCATATCTTATGAAGAAAATTTCAATCTCTTCAATTAACGGTGCAAGAGATTGACTCCTTTCCGTTAGTCTTTGTTTTTCCTTCTCTCTCCTAACTTAAAATTAAGTTTCTCTCTCTTACAATTTTTCTCTCTCCTTCTTCTCGGTTTCACCGATTTAAGCACGAAAGTTTAGTTTCTCTCTCTTACTATTTTCCAAGTATTTTTTTCTTTATCATCAAGTCATCCTAGTTTCTCTCCCTTTCTATTTATACTTTTAAATTTTAATTTATAAATTTCTAATTGTAATAAAACCCTCCTATATAAGAGAAACCCTAAACGAACAAAACAGGATAATATTAGAGAGAAAGGAGAATATATTGCACATACAGTGATACATTACATATAATTCATTCCTGGCACTACTACCATTGCTCCAACTGCTTCCGATCAATTAATCTGTTCAGTAAGAAAATTTGTTTATGTTGATCATATATAGCATGCACAACAAAGTATACGATTGGGATTTCAAAAATTAATTTTAATAATAAATATATGCGATAAGTTGAATTTGAGCAATTTAAATTGTGTTCTTAATTTTATTTATTTGTTTTATTATTCTAATTTAGATATATATATTTCACAATTTTCCTTACTCGTGTTGATCAATTTTCATATTTATTTATTTTCGCATGCCATGGAAATAAACAAACATATCGATCCTACTTCACGTCGTACGTTGGACTTTTCCTTTGAAGAGATGAACAAGGAAAAAGAGACTATCAATGGAGAAAATCACATAATTGAAGATGAAGCAACAAGTTTGGAAGAGAAAATTCCAAAGATCGGTCTCGAGTTTGATAGCGAAGAAGCAGCATATATATTTTACAATGATTATGCAAGAGCAGTAGGCTTTAGTATTAGAAGACACACAATCCGCAAAGATATCAATGGCAAGATTATTGAGCGAGGATTTTGTTGTTCTTGCGAAGGTTATAGAGAGAAAGATAGGAGAGCTATCCCTAATAAGCCTCGTGCAGAAACCAGAACCGGTTGTAAAGCAATGATGAAAATTCGTTCTAATTCTACAAGTAAATATCAGATTGCCGCATTTGTTGAGGAACATAATGGTCATGATTTAGTGCATACTCCTGTCAAAGTGAAGATGTTAAGATCTCACAGAAGTATGGTTGTTGCACAGAAATCACAAATAGATGCTATAGAGAGTTCTGGAATAGCACCTAAAGCAGGTTTTACATTAATGACTGAACCCGCAGGTGGACGTGAAAATGTTGGGTTTATGTTTGAAGATTACAAAAACTATTTACGTACAAAGAGAACATTGGACATGAAGATTGGTGATACCGGAGATGTATTGGAATACTTACAAGGAAGACAATCAGAAGACCCAAATTTTTTTTCCGCGATCCAGGTCGATCGAGAAGATAAAATAACTATTATATTGTGGATTAATGCACGAATGATGGTTGATTATAACCATTTTGGAGATGTAATTTGCTTTGATACTACTTACAGAAAAAATAAAGAAGGCCTACCATTTGCTCTTTTTGTTGGTGTAAATCACCATAGACAAACTATTATCTTTGGGGCAGCATTATTATACGATGAAACTGCGTTGACATTTACATGGTTGTTCGATACATTTGCAAATGCCATGTCAGGAAAAAAACCTATAACCATCCTTACAGATCAAGATCCTGCAACGGCAAAAGCGTTAGAGATATCATGGCCTCAAACTTGTCATCGTTTGTGTATTTGGCACATATATCAAAATAATGCAGCACATTTGAGTAGTGTGTTTGCACAATTTTCGAACTTTGACAAGGACTTCAGCAAATGTGTTTATGAGTATGAAGAGGAGGATGAGTTCTTAAATGCATGGAAAGAGATGTTGGAGAACTACGGACTTCAAGATAATGTGTGGCTACAACGACTATTTAAAATAAAGGAAAAATGGGCACTTGTTTACGGACGTCAAACGTTTTGTGCAGATATGATAACAACTCAACGTGCTGAAAGCATGAATACTGTGCTTAAGAGGTACGTAAGCTATAAACATAATTTGTTACGGTTTTTCCAGCACTTTGATAGATTAGTTGAGGATCGCCATTATGAAGAGTTAAAGGCAGATTTAAAAACTTGTCATAGCATAGCAAAATCACCCTTATCGGTGGAAATTTTGAAGCATGCATCTAGTGTTTATATTCATGAAGTATTCGAGTTATTTCAAGATGAGGTACGCAAGGCTTATGATTCTAAAATAGAATTGTTTGCTGAGAGTGGAGAAATTTTTGAGTATAAGGTGACGCCTTTCAGGAAGAACTATCAGCACACAGTAAACTATGACTCATTTGGAGATAAAATTTCTTGTAGTTGCAGAAAATTTGAGTTTGCTGGGATTTTATGTTCACATGCCCTGAAAGTGCTATCTGCAAGGAATATCATGAAAATTCCCGAGTTATACATTATGAAGAGGTGGACGAAAAGTGCAAAGAAAAACCTTATTGAAGACTCTGAACTTGATGTTGAAGCCGAATTGATTAATGAAAATGACGAGAAAAAGATGATTGGAGTTCATTACAAGGAGTTGTGTAATTTGACTAATGAGTTAGTTACACGAGCTGCTTCAACTTTCAAGACATTTCGAATGGCAAAAGCTGGTTTTCTTAAGATTCTTAATGATGTTGATTCAAGTTTGGAAAACAAAAATATTATGGGACCAAGTAGTGTATCCGAATCTATTGTTCGGCAAAATGTTTTATCTAGAGTGGTAGATGTAGCTGGTGATGCATCTAATGAGATTACAATAAAAGGACTGAAGAAAAAAGAAAAGAAGGTGATTAAGTCTGGAAAAAGATTAAAAAGTGGCCTAGAGATAAGCACACGTGGAAAGAAAAAAAAAAAGAGTCTATCTAACTCGTTACCTGATTCTCTAACTCAACCGTCACAGGTACATAGATGTTTTTTAAGTCTTGTGTGTTACTAATGTATTCTTTTAATTATATAATTATTCTCATATAATAATTTAATCTTAATTAAAAATTTAGGATTGTCAAGTTGGTATGGGTAATGTACATCTTACTCATCCCCACGAAGGATCTTCATTGTCACAATCAGAGTCATCCAATATTCACAGGTACTTCGGTAATGTAAAAGTTCGCGTATTTTTACTAAAAAGATTATAGTTATGTTTTAATGAGACTTTTTATTGCAGTTACTCAATTCAGTTTCATATCACCAACCTCACTTTACTACTTCTCATTCAATGGAAGACCAACAAATGAGCTTAACTCAATTGCTATAGGTGATGACATATATAATTTTTACAATACTATAATGTTCTTGAATGTTCACTAACTTATATCGATGTATTTTATTTGTTCAGACACAAATAAGCAGGTCTCAAGAATTTGATAATTACCAATTAAGTAATCCAATACTTCAAAGCCCACGTGAGACAACTGACAATAGACGTGGTGATGTGCCTAAAGAGTGATGCAGCTTGTAGGTGATATGATTAAGAGGCAAATATCTTGAAGACTGAAGTTTATAATATTAGTGAAGTCCAATATTTCTTCGTTACTGTTACAAGTGAGTATATCCTAAGATATTGTTTCATTACAGTTAGAAGTGAGAATCCTAAAATATTGTATCATTAGTATTGCTAATAATATTGTTGGACCTATTTTTGTTTTTTTTTTTTTTTTGTTTTTTTTTTAATTTTTATATATCACAATAGCAATTTGAAGATACCACAAAATATCAGTGTAAGTCATGGAACTTAAATGTCATTTAAAGTGTGCCCAAAAGAAAAAGAAGTCATTTGTAGCTAAACGGAGTTTATCTTCCCAGGCCTACCTAATGCATATATATGGCCTGAATTCATATGTATTCTGTAGATCTAAAAAGATGCCCTAGCAGATGACAATACTTTAGTTTTTTTTCTTCCTTTTCTAGAATCTTTCTTTTGGGTGTGTGTGGGGGTGGGGTTGATGTGAGTTCCATTTGTCAAGTATTTTAAGATGCATAATAGAATCATTCCAGGTTTCATTTCCTCTCTTGTTGTCGTTTCCCGCTTCGGATCCCCTGCTTCAGCTTCCTGCTTTTTTTCCTGCTACGCCAATAAATCCTTGACAAGTGTCCCACCATATCTTATGAAGAAAATTTCAATCTCTTCAATTAACGGTGCAAGAGATTGACTCCTTTCCGTTAGTCTTTGTTTTTCCTTCTCTTATATCACTGTATGTGCAATATATTCTCCTTTCTCTCTAATATTATCCTGTTTTGTTCGTTTAGGGTTTCTCTTATATAGGAGGGTTTTATTACAATTAGCCATTTATAAATTAAAATTTAAAAATATAAATAGAAAGGGAGAGAAAATAGGATAACTTGATGATAAAGAAAAAAATACTTGGAAAATTGTAAGAGAGAGAAACTAAACTTTTGTACTTAAATCGGTGAAACCGAGAAGAAGGAGAGAAAAAAATTGTAAGAGAGAGAAACTTAATTTTAAGTTAGGAGAGAGAAGGAAAAACAAAGACTAACGCAAAGGAGTCAATCTCTTGCACCGTTAATTGAAGAGATTGAAATTTTCTTCGTAAGATATGGTGGGACACTTGTCAAGGATTTATTGGCGTAGCAGGAAAAAAAGCAGGAAGCTGAAGCAGGGGATCCGAAGCGCTATTGTCCATTGAAATCGTCAAAGAACACGGAGTGCTTCACCTGTTTTCCTGCATTAAAACTCTTCAACAAAACTTAGTAGTGAAAGGAAAGTATGTACAAAACTTTCACCGTAACTTGCTTCACAATAAAGGTGCTCTAAGCAATAACAACCTATATCGACTTGACAGTTTACTAGGACAATAATATGCAAATGGATAGCCCGCCTTCTAACTATCGCTGTCTCTCACCTGAAAAAATGCATGGTACAAGTCAGTCCGTTCCGACCATTCTGCACCGTTATAATGCCGTTTCATTCCGATACCCACCGAGAAAACAGGGTGGAATGCGTTCCGGCCTTTGCGGCGTTCCACCACCGTCAAGGTGGACCGCCCACTGCCTATCCCCGGTCGTTTTGGCGGTGTTCTGGCGAACCATTTTTGCCTGCTGCTGCTCTTCGTTTCATGGCTGCTGAATTAGGTAGTTGAAAACTTGAAACTACTGTTTTTTGCTTTGTTGTTTCCCCTGGTTTACTGCTTCTGTTTGGCGCCTTTGTGGTCAAGAAACAAAAAATAAAATTCCAAATTAGACATTATGAGTTTTGTCACAACCATACGATAAAGATGCGATGGCTGGCGTTCTTTAGCGGCCTCCTAGGGTCCTACCTACATGTCTGAACTCATCGCTGATGTCACGGAAAAAGTCCATAAAAGCACTGTCCAGTGTCTATAAAACTTAAAACTTAAAAGCACTCGAGCTGAGCTAAAGGTAAAACACAAACAAAACTCCAATACTAGCAATCTAGCATACTACAGTACTCAAGAGTTCAATTAATGGCGATGAGAATCAAGCTGGGGTCGATGGGCCTTGAGGTTTCGAAGCAAGGCCTAGGCTGCTTGGGCATGTCCTTCTTTTACGGCCCCCCTAAGCCCGAGCCCGATATGATCAAACTCATTCATCACGCCATCCATTCTGGCGTTACATTTCTCGACACCTCCAATTATTATGGCCCCCACACTAATGAAACTCTCATCGGCAAGGCTTTGAAAGGGGTGCCGAGAGAAAAGGTTCAAATTGCTACAAAGTTTGGGATTTCCATACAAGAAGACGGGAAGTTGGAAATGCGCGGTGACCCGGCTTATGTGAGGGCCGCTTGCGAGGCAAGCTTGAAGCGTCTCGACGTTGATTGCATTGATCTCTATTATGCTCATCGGATCGACACTCGAGTCCCTATTGAAGTCACGATGGGAGAACTAAAGAAGCTCGTTGAAGAAGGTAAAATAAAATATGTTGGGCTATCCGAGGCCTCTGCTTCAACCATCAGAAGGGCACACGCTGTCCATCCATTAACTGCAGTCCAGAATGAGTGGTCTTTGTGGTCAAGGGATTTGGAGGAGGAAATTGTTCCTACGTGCAGAGAACTTGGCATTGGAATTGTCCCATACAGTCCACTGGGTCGAGGTTTCTTTTCCAAAGGTGCCAAATTAATGGAGAATCTGGAGGAGGGCGACGTGCGAAAGAATTTTCCGAGGTTCCAGGCTGAAAATCTTGAAAAGAACGAGCTGGTATTTCAAAGGGTTACTGAAATGGCGGCACAAAAAGGTTGTACTTCATCTCAACTAGCTTTGGCTTGGGTTCATCATCAAGGAGACGATGTTTGCCCCATACCTGGCACCACCAAAATCGACAAAGTTGGACCAAAATGTTGGAGCTCTTTCGGTGAAACTAACCCGGGAAGAGATGACTGAACTTGAGTCCTATGCTTCAGCTGATGTTATCAAGGGGGAAAGGTATAATTCCACGTGGAACAGGAGCACATGGATTAACTCGGAGACTCCTCCATTGTCCTCTTGGAAACCTGAGTAAGCTTTATAGATTGCGATCTTGCACTGTGAAACTAGAATAAATGTGCAATCTTGCACCGTGAAACCACAATAAATGTGAGTGTGATTGTTTACTGAATTGTGCTCTTTTGTACTGTAGTGTGTGATAAATGTTTATCTATTGCCGAGTGATGTATTAAAGTTGTAGACTTGAAAAAAAAAAAAAAAACCTATGTCGACTTGGTTTATCATATGAGATATGACCAACTTTCTCCCAATAACAGATTTCTCTCGCTCAACATTTCATCTTAAGTCTTAACATCTCACAATAAAGAAGCACTCGTTTGCTGTTCATCACTTTCTTTCTTTTTGTTTTTGGGCCGTAAGGAGGAGACAGTAACCAAACTACATCTCCTCAGCCAAGATCGTCATCCCAACACCAGGGGGGATGCACCAACTCCCAAACCTCCAACCTCTTATCGAGATCATGTCCCATTTTCGCAAGCAAATCAACGCAGACATTTCCATCACGCTTTGTATGTAAGAGCTTAACTTCCCACAATGCGCAGCAAACTTTGACAATCCGCAACAATGTTACGCAGGGATATGTTCCTCATTGACGCCCTTTTGAACCGTATCGAACACCCGCAACAATTGGATTCGAGTCTAATTAATTGGATTCTCGAAACTTCTCCCAATTCGTTCTTCCCACCCGTTGGCAGATATGTTTACGAAGACCTTACCTGCATCTCAAACCTCACGTTCTTATGGACAGGATGGGAGTAAAAGACATTTTCATTAGTCAGTTAATAATTGATTAGATAAGACTTTCTGTCTTTTCCCACGCATATAACTTGCATAGAGTGAGATATCTTTACTAGAAATGTACAATCAATTTGACTTAGAGAAATGATCTTCATTATTTTTCCCATCCCTAACTTCTAATAATAAACCTAAATACCTAAAATATAGAAAAACTATCTAGCCTATATATGATGGACATATGGACTGATGCAACAAAAAATGATATTTCCAAAGTTCATGTTTTTCGTTTAACAACATTTCACGAGCCTCCTCAAATAGCCGACCATTAATACAGCAAACAGTTGCTGATACGCACCATCGAGAGAGTCCTCCTTACTTGTTTCAGTAATAGAAATGTTAAAAAAGTGCGTATAACTTGGGGACGTAACCCACTCTCTCCTAGCTTGTCCCAACAATGAGTGTGAAAAAAGCGTCATGAGTATAATTTGGGGAGCATAAACCACTATGTAAAACTGCTAACCCTAGGTCAACCTTAATATTTAATTTGGTCCATCGTCAATTAGAAATTATATCGAGTATCTACATATGTAGGCCTATACTTTTAATTTAATCTTTAATATCCAACCGAAATTAGATCACTTTATATTTAGGGATAAATCTTATTACGATAGATATAATACATACAATTATTATTAAAATTTTATTATATAGATAAGTCCAAAACCTTACAACAATTTCTATAAAAAAACTGCGGATACTGTGGCCAAATTTCTCAATTATATTCCTTCGCTTTCAAAATTTATTAAATTTTTTCCTTACTTTTTGGCTAGCTATGATACATGTAACACTATAACAATTCATTATTTATTTGTCTTAGAGAAACTAATTTATTTTCAATCGGAGATTAATTCATTATGTGTTATTACTGGCATACTTTTAGAGAAATTAAGCATATCATTAAATAATTCCACTGGAAAAATAGCGTAGTTGACTAATTAGAAACGAAAAAAGGTAGTATGATTCATCAATGCATTGCTTTATTAAAACAGTGTAAAGACAAACGGAGAATGTTCTAGCAAACTATGGAAAGCAAACACATGGAAAAATAACATCAAACCAACCTAGGTTAGTATGCGTGGAAACTTGGTTTTTCCTATCTGATAGCTTTAAATTTCTAAATAAAAGAATTAGTTTTTGTTTTTTTTTTAAAAACCAATTTGGAGGACCGTGGAATTTTTACGAACTTATTGCAGCCAAACGCAAAGAAAATAACGTTGATCTAGAGATCAAGCAAGAAGAACGTGCCCGCACAAGTAATGAGGTATAGCAACCAGGAACCAACAGAAAAATTAGTGATCATACTAATAGTCCCATTCGAGGATGAATAAATTACTATTACAACAATCAAATTAACAGTTAAATCTCAAGTCACCAAAATTGAATCAATCATAAAAAAAAATCAAAGTAGTACAGCTCATTGGTTTATTTTCAATTCGGACAGATTTGGAAAACTTCCTACTTAAAATAAAAAAAAAATTAGTTGAAGTATGTATAATTCAATTAGATAATTAATTAATCTAGTAGACGAAAGATACTTTAAGTTTAAAAAACGTGTATGGAATATGTTCCATTCAATTAAAAAAACTAAATTTATAAAACTAGACGAAAAGGGAATTTGTTCATTTTAAAATTTAAACCGTCCCTCTCATTATTTCTTAAAGTTTCTTCCTAAATTATCTCAATAATAATGTATATTATTAGGTACCGGCAAAGTACTGAAATTAGGCCAACAATATAAGTTGGTAAACAATTTCATTTCGTAATTAATGAAATGAAAAGATTAATTCTAACACGAGTCTAATGTGGACATACATATACTATAGTCTATATCATCTAGAGAGAATATAATTTCCAAGGTGGAAATTGCACTCGTATTAATGGTGGTTTCAGGTTTGGTTTCTTGATTAATGTCTGAACTCTGAACACGCCCATCCTTTGTCCTCTTCAACTTCACCATTAATGTATGCATCTACCACCTCAAGCTAACCCCATTTCACCACTGCCATAGCAGCTCAGTTTTCTCACCTCCATTTCTCACACACACCCCAACGTTTGTGTGTGTGTTACATTTTCTAAGTAGTATTTTCAATGGCGAAATCCAAGTGCTTCAGCTTCACAGCATCAAGAACATGGTGCCTGAGATCCACTTACACCCGTTCGGGGCTCCGACCCGTGTCCACAGACCTCGGAAACGGCACCGTTTTGCACTGCTGGGTGCCCAAAACCCGAAACCCGACCCGACCCAACGTCGTCCTCATCCATGGCTTCGGCGCGAACGCGCTCTGGCAGTTCTCCGATACGGTGCCGTTTCTGGCGCCGTACTTCAACGTGTACGTGCCGGACCTGGTTTTCTTCGGGAACTCGGTGTCGACTCGGGCGGAGCGGAGCGAGTCGTTCCAGGCTGAGTGCGTGAAGCGGGTGATGGAGGCGAACTCGGTGGAGAAGATGGTGGTGGTGGGGCTGAGCTACGGCGGGTTCGTGGCGTACAGCATGGCGGCGCAGTTCGGGGAGTGTGTGGAGAGGGTGGTGATCTGCTGCGCCGGGGTGTGTATGGAGGAGGGGGACTTGAAGGAGGGGCTGTTTCCGGTGACGGAGGTGGACGACGGCGCCGACATTCTGCTGCCGCGGACGGCGGAGAAGATGAGGGAGCTGATTGGGTTGACGTTTGTGAAGCCGCCCAAGGGGCTGCCGTCTTGTTTGCTGGAGGACTTCATTGATGTGTGTACATCTCTCTCTCTCTTTAATGTTTAGTTAATTTATATTCTTGATTTGCATAGTGTTTGTTAATGAAACAAGGTTGTGCTGTTAGCAGGAAATGTGTAGTGATTATGTGGAGGAAAAGAAAGAGCTTCTTCGCGCTATCCCGAGAGGCAGAAAGATTTCAGACCTTCCCAAGATCTCTCAGGTACTCAAAATCGGTTTGTTTTGGAATTTCCCTTTTTGATAACATAGATATTAGTTGAAAATGTATAATAATGGATTTTTTTTATTTTTTTTTAATGTGATTGCAGCCAACTTTGATTGTGTGGGGAGATCAAGATCGGATTTTTCCTATGGAGTTCGCTCACAGATTGAAAAGGTTGGGTTTTTTGTATTGTTTTTGGGGTTCTAAGATTACTTGATTATTATTTTGTACATTATATGTTCTTGTTTGTGCAGGCATTTAGGAGATAATGCAGAATTGGTGGTGATCAAGAACACGGGACATGGGTTTGTACATGAAAAGCCCAAGGAATTCCTGAGGCCTCTGAAGAAGTTCCTATTAACTCCAGTGAAAGTCTCTCCCACTAATGGAACCAACATCACTAATCATGAAAATCACAATTGAGATGCCATCCAAATTTCAATCAATTCTTACACGTGTCAGATTATTTGACCTCCGCCAGAGAAATTCTTGCCTCGGTTGGATACCTTGGTGCTAAACAGCGGAGACAATATTCCATATCAGTCGATTCAAGATTGCACTACCACATTATTTCTTGCTATTCAATGCTAATATAGGCATATGTAATATGCTATTTTCACTTTCTTTTTTCTTGTATTCATTTATTTTATTTAGGTATTCAAGCTAAGTCGGATCTCTATGGTACCAAGCTCTTAATTCTAATGGACACTGCATACTTTCGGGCTCAATCACACGGTAGTTAAACTGACATAACGCTATCACTATCCATTGTAAAATACCTTAGTATGGGTACAAAATCATAAATTTATTCCGTTAAACTACACAACAATCCGATAGAATCTCCATATATTCCCCTTGCAACATTCTATGTATTTACAGAGGGAGAATCCAATGAAGGATTTACATGAATGATAAATCCAATCTAGAATTTACATGAATAATGAAACCTCAGGATGGTTTGTAATAAACAAAAACGGAGGCCAAAAGTCACCCTTTTTCCACAATACTGCAGAAGCTATAGGTGCAAAATCAAGTGGTTCAGAGGCATTGGGATATATTCTGTCCCCACCCACATACGGCACACTTTACTCCATAACAATTGGGAGACACAAAGAATCATATCAATATAACAGTAAGGCAAGTTGCAGAAAATAATAAGTCGACATGCCAACAACAGTATCTGATTATTGAAAACAAAGAAGATGAACATTGTCAGGATCGATACTCTCTTTAACCATGAATAAAATACAAGCCAACAATGGCACAATCACTTCATAAACGTCTCATGTTAAACATCATCCGCGTTTCACATGCATGATGCCTCCTCTCCAGACTGAAGCTGCTGCCTGCTACAAATCATTAATGAACGTTTATTCTGCTTCAGCTCTCACCTAGCTCTGTCAAAAGAATTAAAAAAATGCAGTGTTGAATACAAATAATAATCAACTAGCAATAATTGATCGGATTTTGCAAGAAAATTTTCATTCAAATTCTTACCTCTGTTGGGGCGGCATCATCACCCTTGGATTGCTCGCCTGTTGCAATAACAAATGAGGTTTTAATCAATGAACCCTCACAAAAATCACGACATAAATGATATGGATCGACCAGTAATGTGTAAACAAACAAGCCTCAAATAACTTGAACCCGTTTTCATCATTTCACATCATTGTCTGTAGTTTTTACAATTTCTAGGAAGGAATGGGCATTTTCTTCTCTTGTAAGAAAATACATACCTCCCTCCTCTGGAAGATCGGAGGTCCATAACGTAAGATTGTCTCTAAGAAGCTGCATAATGAGAGTGCTGTCTTTGTAGGATTCTTCATTCAGGCTATCGAGTTCTGCAATAGCTTCATCAAAGGCTTGTTTGGCAAGGTGGCATGCCCTGCACCCCACAAAATAATTAGGTGAACCACGTTTCAAGTATTGATAATTTACAAGGATGACTAGTAACATCTAGATGGCTGTAAATCATATAAAGAGAGTGTTTGCAAACTTGCAAACTCTAACAAAAGCAATTTTCTGCTTTTAGCTTTCTAAAAACATCTGTTGTGTGCCGCTTTTCAAAATAAGCTAGAAGCAACTGAGCTTCTAGGTTACGTTTCTATTATTAAAAAGTGCTTCTGTACTTTTCACTATTACAATTGTAACTTCTCCAAAAGCAGAAGTTTTTGCCAAAACAGCCCAGATTATCCAAAAATGGTATCAACTGTATGCACTTAAAGATTCATGACCAAGAACGCCAATGCTCCGTACCAATTGACTCAACTGATTTGCAGTATAAAAATGAGACAATGATTGATCTATTTGATGTACAGTGTAAATGAATGAGAGAGAGGCAACAAACCTCTCAGGAGAGTTCAAGATCTCATAGTAGAAAACTGAAAAATTGAGAGCCAAACCAAGTCTGATAGGATGCGTAGGAGCAAGGTCTGTGGAAGCAGCACTAGTTGCAGCCTGAATTGTTAAAAGAAAGTTTTGCAAATCACATATTTAAGGAGAAGAAAAACCATTAGATTCTGCATTTACATATATTATGCCAAACAAAATGAAAAAAAAAAAAAAAAAAAAACTAACCTCATAGGCCTTGAGCGACTGATCTGCTGCCTCTTTACGGTCATCTCCTGATTTGAACTCAGCCAAGTATCTATAATAATCTCCCTTCCTAAAAAAAACAAAAATTGACAACATAATAAGTTAATAAGAACAAGATTCTTGTTCTCATTATTTACAGTAAGAGGACACACATTTTGTAATAGAAAACAGATGATTCTCCAGTTGAAGAAGATGGAAGGAGATGATCATCAATGACAGCTAGTATGTCCATGCATATCCTAGTGAGTTCATCTTCAACATTCTGCCTATAACTCTTTATTCTCTTCACATTCTGTTCGTGCCCTTTACCCTCCTCTTTTTGCTCAATGGACGATAATATTCTCCATGATGCTCTTCGTGCTCCAATCACATTCTTGTAACCAACTGACACCAAATTTCTCTCCTCGACTGTCAGTTCCACATCCAACCTTGCAACTTTCTTCATTGCTTCTACCATTTCTGATATAACAAAATTAAAGAAAGAAGGCAAAGACATAACTCTTCTGGTCAATATTTCAGTTTTTCGATAAAACTATCCATAGCCATACCAGGAAATAAAAATTACTGTTGCAATTGGGATTAAATCTTGTAAACATGGAAGATGTTTATTTTGACATTTATTTCGACAAAATAATTATTTGAGGATAAAATACTTTGTTCGTTATTCATTTGGATCAAATGAGGGAATCTAGTCTATGAATTCCATTCGCCTAATTGATTGTTTGATCGTAACAATCAACTTCTACAATGAACGAGGGAACACAGTTTTCTGACAGAAAATTTGTACTGAATTGAAATACGAAAACCCCAAATTGTAGATTCCAAAATATCAAGACCACATTACATCATACTAAGAGGCGAAAACCTCAGACAAAGTGCGCACATACCTTTTGCCATAACTGGCAAACAAAAACAATCATCATATTTACCATTGCAAAACCTAAAATCAAGCAGATCTGAAACTGACTGTACTGTATTCCACATCAAAGGCTACCACAAATAGGGAAGAGCACCAATTCAACAAAACCCCAGAATCATTCTCGATGCCACGATAAACCCAACACTAGAACTCGTCAGCAATCAAGCAGAAAAGGTGTTTCCACATCCCTCAAGAAACAGACCATAAAATCTAAGAAATTTCAAACAACAGAAATATTACCATCATATCTCTCAGCCTGCTCGGCAAGCCTAGCAAGGTAAACCTGCTGCTCTCTCTCTTTCTCCATTTCTCTCACTAGCCTTCTTCAATCCGAGAGCAACAAGACTATGACTTTATGCGATTATTCTTCGGTGACTCTCTCTACGTAAAAAGGAAAGCCTTATTATCGTTTTTGCGGCTTTTGGTGACTGAATTTTGCGAGTGGGATGCAATTAGACTTGAAATAATCCCTTGGATTGCGCGACGAAATTTGGCGAAATCTGGACCGTTAGTTTCTGGCACTGAGGGGAGCAATGGTTGGATTGGACTTGTCGGTGACATGTCTGATGTCTTGACTAGGATTGTACAACTTCTGACCATTGTCACATTGCCCCCCTCAGGTTCCGCACATGCGGTTCCTGCAATTTATGTCTTTTTTTCTTTTTCTTTTTTTCCATTGTTTTTGTCGTTTTCGTTTCTGGGTTTGAAATAAGGAAACATATATGTGGAAATATTGCAATTTTCATTAAATTTCACGAATAATTTTGGCATAAAATTTTATGAATTTTTTTTATCAGGATTACTAGATTTGGAAATCACAAAAATATCTGAGGGAATTGCGGTGTGCATTATTTCACTTCCTTCAAATGGAAATATTGTAAGAAAGGAATCTTAATTCAATTATGCTTTTTATTGTTTGTATAATATATATATGTTCCTAATAGGGATGGCAACGAGCCGAGCCGAGCCTGAACCCAAGCCCTTTATTTCTTGGCTCGTGACTCGCGAGCCCATATATTTAATTAAAAAAATAATATTTTTTATTTTTATGTATATAAATATTTTATTAATATATAATATTATATATATATTCATTAAATTTAATACAAAATAAATAAAAAATAATATATTTATTATATATATTCATTTAATATATATTATTATATATAAAAATATATTAAATTATTAAAAAAACTAATTTTTTTATTAAAAATAATATTAAAGGCCGAGCCTCGAGCCGAGCCGAGCCTGGTTCGAGCCGAGCTCGAGCCTTGAAAAAAGGCCAAGGCTCGGCTCGACTCGGCTCGTTGCCATCCCTAGTTCCTAAACTGCCAGTGAAAGTAATGTAAATAAAGTAAAAAAATATTTTAGTATATGAAATAGTACAATTATATTTTAAGGGCACCTTTACTTTCCTTCAACAAGAGATTTAGATTAATTAACTTTCTATTTTCCCTATTTATTTTTAATAGGCTGGGCTTGATATTTCCCTACAAGCCGTAGGCTGGGCATGTTTTGGGTCCTACTGCGAGATAGGCTGTCAATCGATCGGATTTTAATCTGAATCCGATCTGAATTTTAATATATTTATCTGATAAAAATATTCGATAGATCATATCCGATTATAAATATTCGTTATCCGAAATAAATGGAACGAATATGGACTTAAGGAATCCGATCCGTTAAGAATCCGAATCCGATTTTATATATAATATTTAATTAAATAAATTATTTACTAGTACATAATACTAAGTAAAATGATTAAAATTAGAATTTTCACATATTTATCACTTTAAACAATAACAAATTTTGAATTGTTTACCTAAAATTATATATTTTCCTTTATTAATAAATTTAAATTAACCTATCTTAAGTAAATATTAGCAAAATCGTCAAATAATCTATTAAATAATTTTTTTTTATTAAATACTATCTAATTATATTTATTTTTTTATATTAAATTTGTTATTTTAAAAATTAAATTTTATTATTAATCGGATCGGATTTTTTATCGGATCTGATCCACCCGATTATGTATGGATTCAAAATAAATGAATTCGAATCCTATAGGACTCGGATTCGGATCCAATTATCAGATTCAGATCCGGAATCTCCTGATCCGGTCCGAATCCGACCCGTTGACAGCCCTACTGCAAGATATGGAAATTTGGTATGTTCAGGGGTGTACGCGGTCGGGTATGGGCGGTTTCTAAGTAAAATGTCACCCGACCCGAAGTATGCGGGTTTGTAAAAATATAAACCGTAAATATATAATTATTTTTTCAAACCGAGCGGTTCGGGTTGGGCGGGTACGGTTTTATAGCGGGCGGATTGGCGGTTTAACGAATTTTATATGTATTTTTTTAATAAAAATATTTTATACTCATAATTTTAACTCAATAATCAAAAAGATATAAAGAATATGAGAATTTATTCTAGTTTATCACTTATTACAGCTAATACATAATGATTTCAAAGTAGATGAATATATATATATATATATATATATATACATTATTCAATAAATAATATCATATTATAAATATAAATTTATTTTTTGTTAAAGAACTTGTATAATATTAGTTTAACATAAAAATATATCTTATATATATATGTATAATTTATATAATATACATGACAATTGTATTGTGTATCATGTATTTATATAACTATAATTACGAATAAAATATAAATATATGTATAGCGGTCGGGTAGTGGGTAGGCGGATTTGAATTATTAGACCCACCACCCGAACCGAAAGTAGCGGGTTGTAATATTTTTCAACCGCGGTTATTTTTTTAAAAATTTCAACCGACGGTTTTCGGACGATTTGATTCGGTTCGGGCGGATTTGGTGGGTTGTGCGGGTTTATGTACACCTCTATGTTCCGCTTCACATGACTGTATGTTCCGCTTCCTTTTTTCCTTTTTTGTTTTTTACCGGTGTTGAAATTCTGGAATATAACATATTTGTGAATTTTCACCCATTTCATAGCTGTGGAGATTCAGTTTGAATCAAGGAAGAGTTTCGTTCCTCGAGGTGCTGGAGGATTTTTCAGAAATAATATTTGTTCTTATACGAATTCATGAAGTAACACTGAGATGGGGCGGGTTAAGATTTTAACATTAATCGCCAGAGAATCTGGCGACGTGAGTGGTATTTTTAACGGAAACGCCTAGAGCTGTGGCGTTTCTTTGAGCGGATGATTTTTTTATAATTTAATTTAAGAGACGCCTGTCTCTATGGCGTCTTCAATTGACGTTTTTGGTTTTTATTTATGCGTCGCCATATAATTCAGCGACATTCAAAAAAATTTTTTTTTTTTAATATTTTAATAGAGAGACGCCCAGATTTGTGGCGTCTCATGCCCAAATATTTATGACAATCTGCGACGCCAACGTGTTGCCTCCATCGGATACCCTGAACTGGAAATGTAGCTGCAGCATTCTTGTTTTTTTTGCTCAATAATCTGGCCAAATTCAGTATCAATAATGTGAAGTGACAATGCAGCAGAGAGTGCAGTGCAATAATGTTGAAATAATACTGTTTTGAAAACATTATTGTAGTGTTATAGTTTGAAATCAATTATTGGTGAGTGTTGTTGAAGCTTTATTTATAGCCGGAAAGAAGTGGTTGCAAAAACACAAGGAAAACTTCTTTGAGTATTCTGCATACCAAACTGTGTTCAAGTCTTCTGCATACAAAAACCTTTCTTCACTTTTTCTGCGTACCCAACCTTTCTTTAATTTCCTACAGAAAATTGCTTGTCCAATATAATGGATTCGATCGGTGTAATTGTCTACTATGGTGGGACTTATACTGAGTCAAACCATTGTGTATCTTACGATCGACCACCATTTACCAACAATCGAATTTCACGGTCAGCCTCCTTTTATGATCTCGTTCAACACATATGTAATGTAATTCATTTACAACGAGAGGAATACAATATTAAGCTTTTCTCGACATGGTACGTGTCAAAATTTCCGGTGCCGATCGAAACGGTTGTTGAAATATCCGATGATAATTTTTTGGGTTGTTATACGAATATAGCATCCCAACTCGAATCCTTCAAGGTGTTTGTTGTCGCTGAACCCATCCAACAACAACAATCAGGAGATGTTATTTGGAGTCAAGATATGAGACAGTATATGGAACTACTCGCGCAGGATATGCCGTCGGTTACCAGTGGTTTCGCAACATTTGGTATCAATGACAGCAACACAACATTCCAACAAAGCAATCAGGTAGATGGTAATGTGGTTCTAGAGGAGGAGGAGGAGGGATTAGCATATCAATTCCAACAAAATGAGGAAGTGTCATCGGAGTTAGAGACAGAACCTGACGAGGATGACACCAGTAACAGCGAGGACGAGACCAGTGATGGCATTACGAAAAGTGCTCAAGAACGGGCCGAAGAACGTGCCGAGGAGATTGCAGCTACTGAGGATGTGTTGGCACATCACAACAATGAAAGCTCACATCCTCAGCTCCACGAATTTCATCCCTACTACCATGCAGCTGGAGCAGAAATGTACGCCGACTCGATGGACTTGCCATCGGGCAGATGGAGTAAGTTTTACGATTCTAATATTGGTAGGTTGGCTGTGGAGATGACATTTCAAAGTAAGAAACATGTTCAAGCAGCGGTTAAGGACTTCTCCATTCGATGGGCTAAGCGAGAATTTAGTGTTCAACTTAGTACACCAAAATTTTGGAAGGTTTATTGTAAACGAGGGCGGGCTACAGGTTGCTCATGGGAGTTACGTGCCCAATATAAAAAGAGAGTGGGGATTTGGGTCATCTCTGTTTATGACGGCGATCATACGTGTAGTCCCGATTACATTCTGACTGACCATAAAAACTTGGACACGAATTTTATTGCGGGTATGTTAATTGGTCACGTCAAGACCAACTACGCCTATGCGGTCGCCGACGTCCGGCAAACTGTTAATAATTTTTGCTGATATGAAATTGGTTACTCGAAGGCGTACCACAGTCTAAGGCGGGCACGTGAACACTTGTATGGTACGTGGGAAAGTTCAGTTAGTAGTCTTCCACAATTCATGGCTGCACTACAAAAATGGAATCCAGGTAATCCAATTGTTTAGGTTTTTTTGTTGCAGTATTAAAGATTTCTTTTTAATATGATATATTTAATAATAATTTTAACCAAAATGTAGGCACTGTAGTGGAGTGGCAACACCATCCGCATGGAGGAGGCAGGTCTCGTGTAGAGATGATACATCTTGTTTTTTGGGCATTCCGACCCTGCATCGATGGTTTCAAACATTGTCGTCCTGTTATCTGCGTTGATGCCACTCACTTGTACACCAAGTACAAGCACAAACTTATGATAGTAGCTTGTGTAGACGGAAACCAAACCATTCTCCCTCTTGCATTTGCCTTGGTTGATGAAGAGTCGACAGACACGTGGGGATGGTTTCTGAACTTATTACGTGTGCACGTAGTAGCAGAGTCTCACGAGTTTGTTACAATCATTTCAGATCGCAACAAGGGTGTAATTCGAGCAGTGAAAGATGGATTCGGTTCATTCAATGGTAATGGTGGATGCCACCGTTATTGCTTGAGACACCTGTGCTCGAATATCAAGTCAAAATTTAGCAAGGAAAGTCTAGCAGATCTTTGTTGGGCCGCCGGCGTAGCCATTGATGAGCCTTCGTTCCGTGAGGCTTTCAATCGTACCAATGTTATTAGTCCAGCGGCTGCCGCGTATCTTCTGAGAATTGAAAAGGAAAAATGGACAATGGCTTTTGATGAAGGACGTAGGTTCGGAACGACAACCACTAACCATGTCGAAATTTTTAATGGTGTTATGAAGGGTGCAAGGCGACTCCCCATTTGCGCGATTGTGGAGATGACATATATGAAGATCACAAATTATTTCAACGAGAAACTGCAATTGGGGAGACAATTGAAAGCAGATGGTCGTTCATGGACGCCATACGCGGAGAACATCTACCGAAAAAACGCAAGGTTTGCTGATCGTAACATTATCCACATGGTAAACAAAGATGATTTATCAGCCAGTGTTAAGAATGTTGGCATTGGTGGATATGTGGCTCGTTTTGCAGTTACGTTGACAACCAATGAATGTAGCTGTGGTTCGTGGAAGACCTTAAAAATTCCATGTTCCCATGCTATTCAGGTTTGCAAACACAATGATATTCGTGCTTCCAGTTTCATGCCCTGGTATTACGAGGTCAATCACTTTATAGAGACATATAGTGGTAAATTCTATCCGATATGGGCAAAAGAATACTGGCCTTATACAAGTTTGAAGCTGGTACACAATCCTACTATGCGGGAAAAGAGGAGAGCAGGTCGGGATAGAACAACAAGAATACATAGCGATATGGACGGAGCTGGACCTTCTCGAAGAAGATAGATAATACGCAATGTTTATCTTACTGTATGGTAGACGTCGTTGTATTTCCATTTCAGTTTGTTATGTTTTTTAAACTTTAGGTTGGTATGTTGTTTCTGTGTTGTCGTATTGAATAATAAAAACCATTGCAGATATTTGTTTTTTTGGACATGATATTGAAATAAGAGTCATACGATGTTCGTAACAATAACACTGATACACCAGTTTAAACCAAATACAAATTCAATCAACGGTGATCGTGATGTCCGTATAGCCCTCATGTGAAACAATATCTTGGGCGCGGTTCTCTATCACTTCTCCTAGGTGCTGGCCTTACTTCTGGTGTCATGTTTGCCGACAAATCAAACGGGACTGGCGAGTTACCAAAGGTCGGATGATGCTGAAGAGATGGTTCACCGAACGATATGACATGCTGAGCGTTGTCATCACTGAAAGATGAATAAAAATGTGGAATATATGGCGTAGATGGCCCTGCGGCTTCGGCTGGAGCATAAGAAGAGTGAGGCTGAAATGATGGCCCTGTGGTATCCCATTGCTGAAATGATGGGGATACAAATGAGGTTTGTGCGTGATGATCTTGTTCGGTGAAGTGGGGTGCAGCTGCAGTGCTTCGATTGCCCTGCCTATTTTCTGAGTGTCTAACGCCCTGGAAATTTGATTGTCGTCTTGCAATAGTATCTTGCAAGGTACGAATTATTTCTCTATGCTGGTAAGAAAGTTCCTGAAATCGATCTGCGTTGCTATAGTCTGATACCGTCATGAAATTGTCCATCATGGCTGCCAACCCGTTCGCCTGAAATACAAACATAACAAACTGTTACCCATAAAAATTGTCTAACATAACAATTACAAATTACAAATTACAAACATAACAATTACAAATTGAGATGAAAATCTGCATACCACTAAATTCAACATTTCAGGATCATCCGGTCTGTAACCAGTTTCACTGGTCGGAAGCGGTGGCGAGATTCGTTTGCGTGTTTTCCTCATGAACCATGCATAGTACTCTTCAACAACATCGCTGCTTCGAGTTACTGAGTTCCCGATAACTCTATTTTCAACCGCAACATGCCATCTAGCAATGTACGTAGCATGGAATAGTCTCCAATCTTGGCCCGGGCGTCCTTTTCGGGTGAGTTTGTGTAGACGTCGTTGTTCTTCTGCTGGAGGATTGGGAGGAATAAACTGAACGATGCCAAATTGTCGCGTCACTCTCTCAGTGTGAAGATTCTCAATAATACGATAGTGGATCAATGGACACGAACAACTCCACAATTCAACTCCACACTCGATAGGTAATGCAGCGATCTCTGGCCAATTCATGTTATAAGGCCTCCAAGTAAACTGCCAACAAGTGAAATACATGAAATTAATGTAAAATGGAAATTAAAAAAAAATAGATTCATGGTGATGCAATGTATAAGTACCCTGTTATGTACCTCGGCAGGAGTTAATCGATCAAACATATCTCTAAAAATTCTAACACTGTGACTTGCAGTTTGGGTCCATGAGAAATAAGTAGTCCACCTACATGGGGGTCAACAATAAGTAATGGATCCAAAAACTTTTACACAACTATATACAAAATTAAAATAACAGAACCTGGCACCATGTGGCGGGATGGGCAATATTCGACCGTTTTGAAGAATTGTTTGCTCGATTCGTACACGTTGGAGTCGCCTTAGCGGCCGAATAGATTTTATGCGTATCCAAGCCCAAATCTGGACAACAGATTTAACAAGGTTTACAACTACAAATATTCATGGAGTTCAAAATTTTATTACGTGAACTTACTTGCAAGAGTTGCAATGCTCCACCGACATTTTGATTAGAATGGCAGCTGTAGCTACCACCACAAAGTTCCCGATATAGGAAAGCCAAGGCAGCACTCCCCCAACTGTGATTCCGACACTCATCCACTGTTTCCATATGTCTTAAATATAGTAAATTTACTAGATTTCCACTAGTATCAGGGCACATAATGGAACCAATCAGTAATAACACGGCTGTGCGTGCATATTGTAGTACTTGCTCGTCTTCACTCTCATCATCCACTAAATTCTCTTGTAAATGACCCCTTAAGACGGTCACCCTAATGCGGGATCCTTTAATCTCAGACTCATGTGGCTCAAATCCCAACATAACTTGGCAATAATGTATCCACGAAGCATACCCATCCGGGTATGCATCTTCCCCGGTTATAGGTTCACCACGTATTGGGAGCCCCCATATCACTGCTACGTCCTCTAGAGTAATTGTGGTCTCCCCAAAGGGAAAGTGAAATGTATGAGTTTCCGGACGCCATCTTTCCAGGAGAGCAGTAATTAAATGTACGTCAATCTCTATATATCCACAAGAATAAATGCCGAAAAACCCCATATCATATAACATCCCCACAACACGATCATTTAGATGTATTTGTCTCTCATCACCGTCCCAATGATTGAATCCGGATGAATTATTATGTCTTGCGCGCACAATCTCATCAATATTGCCATCATATACATAATTTGATCGATGAATATCTTGCAAATAAAGTAGATCATCTTCAATTGGACCGAACGACGCCATTCCAATACTACTTCCCGACATTAAAAAACTATACAAATATAACATTATTTTATTACAATTATCATACTATTAATCTAAGCAATTACATACTTAAATTTAAATTAGCTGTTCATTTTAATAATTAGATATTTTCCTAAAGTAATAAAATTATAATTTTTTACAATATCAATTTTCAAATCTAAAAAAACGCATGAAACTGCACCAATTAATTGACAATTTTGCAAACTTAGTATAATAACCCCTTATACTAAATAATTATATACTCAACTACTAAATAATTATATACTCAACTACTAAACAATTTTGCAAACTTAGTAACATCACCCCTTAACGATTATTTTTATCCAAAATTTAAATCATAAAAATTTATTAACTTAGTACTCAATTTAGTAAAAATTTAATTTTCAAACAACTAATTAGAACCGTATTTAAATTTTAACTTACTCAAGATTAGTAATTCAAAACTTAGTAAAAATATTTTTAATTATAAATCTAAACTACATTCATAATTAGTAAATATTTAAATTTTAACAACTAGTTTAAATATTTAGTTAATAAATTTAACAACAACATAATTTAACTAACCCATAATATCTTTCAATGTAATTTAACATAATTTCAATGTAATTTAACATAATTTAACTAACCCATAAAATAAAACAATAAATTTACAAAACAAATGGAGGAACCTTACCTTTTCTTTCCTTGCAACAGCCCAAGCAGCGTGGTGGCAGACGAAGCAGCAATGCCTTGGTGGCAGCACGGCGGTGACCGGAGGTCCTGGCCTGGCGGAAAAGCGGCGGCGGCGGTTGGCTGGCGGAGAGGCGGTGAGGAAAAATGGGGGAGAGAAGCTGGGTATTCTTGGGGGGGACCAGATCTAACGAAATGGGGGAGAAAGGTGCGGTCAAAATGGAAATAGTGGTCACCTTCGACTGGTGACCCCACTTATAAAAAAAAAATTTTTTTTGGGCATGAGACGCCACAAATCTGGGCGTCTTTCTATTAAAATATTAAAAAAAAAAATTTTTTTGAATGTCGCCGAATTATATGGCGACGCATAAATAAAAAAAAAAAACGTCAATTGAAGACGCCATAGAGACAGGCGTCTCTTAAATTAAATTATTAAAAAAATCATCCGCTCAAAGAAACGCCACAGCTCTAGGCGTTTCCGTTAAAAATACCGCTCACGTCGCCAGATTCTCTGGCGATTAATGTTAAAATCTTAACCCGCCCCATCTCAGTGTTACTTTATGAATTCGTATAAGAACAAATATTATTTCTGAAAAATCCTCCGAGGTGCTGCAATCTTGGTTGTTTCCTCTACAATTAAATTTCATCAACATATTTGCATCGTCCAAGTTTCATTCTAAGGAAAGTACGCGTGTCATTGGAACAAAAGAATTTGGCCAGTACCAAGGTAAGGTAAGCACTAATTTTTCTCAAAATTTGTTATTTCTCTGGTAAAAATCTGTGAGGAACTATGCATTTTCTTTTATAATTTTATCTTTTTAATCTTAAATTTCTTGTTTGGTATTCTTTAATTTAGGCAATGATTCTCGGTTGTTTATGAGTTCTTTTTTTTTTTTTTTGGTACTCAACATTGTCATGATTAATCCTCCCTAAATTTATTCTTAAATTACTCATTCTTAGAGATTTTTTCATACTTGTTTGATATTTGTTGTTATGTTGGCTTACAAACCATGAATGCTATCATGAACGAGGATGAGGCAATCGTAGCCTTGGAGATTATTAGTATCCAAGTTATTAATGTCTTGCTTATCACTTACCTAGTGGTACAAAGTGGTATCTTAGATGAAAGTTGTTGATGTCGTTGTTATCGCCAATACAGTCTCTTATCTAGAATCTCTACTCAAATTGATCACCTCAACGGTTTAGTAAAGTTAAGTGAGACGGATTGCATTCAGCAACTAAGGTTCGATAAGAATGCATTTGGAAAATTGTGTCTAGTTCTACAAGAAAAGGGTGGGTTAAGTGCTGCTATTTTTTTTCGGGATCCATGTCTAGGACCAGTCACCACCACCACCACCTCCAGTGCCACTCACCGCTGATCCGCCACCATCTTTAGCGCTACTCACGTTGGTCCCAAACTCCCAGCCGCCATTGTTCTTTCTCGTCTCAATTCAAGCAAGGTATTCCCAAAAAGCCTTGTTCTTGTTTATTAATTTTTGCTGAAACATATATGTAGAGGGAACACTGAATCCATAAGCCCTGTCTTTTGTCCAAATCGATTTACTTGCGTAGGTTTTTTATTATTGGTTATTTTTTCTTTTGCTTGTGTTGGTTTCTTCTGTTTTAACTTAGTTCGAGATAATATTTTTTTTACTATATTTATGCTGATTATTTCTTTTGCTTTAATTTAGTTGGTGACAATCGATTTACTTATTGGTTATTTTCGTTGAAATTTATGTGTTAATTATTGGTTCTCGTTTATTGTTTCTTATATTGTTTACGTTTTATTTTGGTCTTTAGTCGTATATAATTTATCTTGTTATCATAATTACTATGAATTGAAGAGTGTTTACATTAATTAAAATCCAATTGATACTAAACGTATAGCATTCCGGATGACAAATACTCAGAAATACAAAAATATATTAGATTTGTTGGTCGTTATTCTCCATACTTTATTAGGCTTCTTCTCTATTTCTTATTAGGATTTTCACATAAAAAGGTGGCTCTAGTTTTTATTTTATAATTTTCAGAATGGATCTAAGTCGTATTGACATCGACATGGATGCCGAAAGAGGGGATGTAGGTGACATTGCTGCAAATTTAAAAGACAGTCCCTCAAAAAGTACCCTGGAAAAATGCAAGAGGAACACAAAATCAAAGGTTTGGACGTTCTTTAAGATTCTACACAAAGTACAAGGTTAGCTGTTACATTGTGAATGCAAAACTTGTGGTCAGTAATATTATGCTTAGAGTGGCATATGTACAAAACTTGTGGTCAGTAATATTATGCTTAGAGTAGCATATGTACATTTAATTTGATAAGACATATAAAAAGGTGTCCTAAAATCAATACCCGTGATATTGCTCAAGTTTTCATTAAACAAGGAAAAAAGACATGGTGGGAGATCTAAAAATTTTGCTTAAGGAAAATTTTGAGAGTTATTAATTACAGTCATTAAAGCATGAATTGCATTTTTAGTTTGTAAAATATGAAGCTATTAGGGTTGTGTTTACTTATTTGGAACATCAAGTATATCACTTTACTAGACATATGGTGAGGGCTAATGTTATGAAGATGTTTAAAATAGAAAAGAACAAACTTGTGCAAAAATTATGTACATGTAAGGGAAATTTTGTTTTACTTCTGGTTTATAGACTTCTATAGCAACTGATGGGTATATTTGTTTGATTGCACCTTAGGTTTATCTTGATTAGATATTGTAAAAGAAAATCCTAAGTTTTTAATATGTGCTCCTGTTGGATTTCCTATTTAGTGGTCCCACATATTCAATAAATTGTACATGGACTATCTCATAATACGAACCCCGTGTTGAGTGATCTATTTAATTATATGGGCTTATAGGAATATTTGTTGGAGTATGGGTCTTTTATGTGTATAAACCCGTGGAGCCTTAATTATGATTGATACACTTAATTATGATTGATGGCCCCATAATTAAGGTGCCCTATTTTTGGTTATAAATTAGAGTTGTTGTGACGCCTCGTCCCTTCGACAATCTAGGTATGACATCATAAGAGAGTTTAATTACGTAATCTGATCCTTTTAATTGCAATTATGTGAATTACGTGACGTCGCATGCTCTACGTGTCAATATGAATTTTATTTCATCATGTCATTTGTTGCCCTAGAACTTAGTTATTATATGATGGGTGTGATAGCCTGACTCTTCGACCGTACAGGTATGACGTAATTGCACATTTAAATTCCTTATTTGTGCATTTATATGTTTATTAAATTTTTAAATGTTATTCTTTTAATTATTTGAATTCTTAATTTGAACGTTTATGCCCTTTTCGTTGGTATTTGCTTCGTTCTTGACCGTTTTCGATTCCCATTTTTGTGCTTATTAGCTACGCATGAGATATATGTGTTATGAACGTGGGTAGATGCTCGTTATGTGTTTTCGAGTTTGTTTGTTGAATTTTTGAGGTGCTAGTTTGTTTGGAACCTAAAGGAGGCTAAAACATTTTTAACGCACCTTGGATTTCGGGATATGTAACTCGAGCTCGGGAATTCGGATTCAAATTCCGTCACTGCCATTGGACTCGTTTCAATGATTCAAAGCCAATAGGACAAGCCTTGTATTTTTCTAAGGCCATTTGATACTTCAAAATTTGACCGAAACAAGCTATTCGCGCCTAAATGACCAACTTTCACTAAATTGCACATGACTTCCTCATCTTTCCACCTTTTTGTATGAATCTTGGCCCCACACTCCACCAACATAATACACTGTCACCCTTTGCTTCCCCAATATCGGTTCACACAAGAAAAGGGATAGGAATTGTTGCAAACTTGGAGATAAACTCTCATTCCCGCCACTATTCACCAAGAGGAGTCTTTGAGCTCAAAACTTCATTAAACTCCATAATTTTCATGAATTTCTGATTTTGAGTTAGTTTTGATGGGGCTATGAAGTAAGAGTTGAATAGTAAGGGTATATGATATTTTTGTTGATCTCTTGCCTTCATTGGAGTTATGTCTTGAATTGATGATATATATGTTATCCCTTATACTTCATTTATGATTATATGGTTTCCTTCTTGATGGTGGTTGAGTGTATTGAATGATACCATTAATGGACTTTAAGCTTTTGCATGTAACACCACGCTTTTTCGGAGCAAGATACGATGTCGTTTTCATGCGATCAAGACGATTAATTATTTAACTTTGCATGTGCTTGAATTGATTTATTTCATGCTGTAATTGTTTAATTGACCCAATTGCAATCGTATGAAAATATGTGAACTTAGTTGAAGTATGTGTTTAGTATCTAATTGCTTTTTAATTTAAATTATGTGGGCTAAATTGTGTTTATATATAATTGGGGATCGTTTTCTAATTATAAGAAATTCAATTGGACTTAATTGATCGCTACTTTAAATATTTGGGGTACTTTTATAATTTCTAAATCTTTAATTGGATCTATTTGAACCCTAATTGAATTGGAGGGCTCAATCGCAAGGCTTAATCTCTCGAGGGACTTCATTGCAATATTGGAGAGAAGGGCTCTTTTATAATCTGAAACCCTAACTACTTCACGATATTTTTCTCCTTCTCCCTTTTCGGTCTTCTGGTGTAGCAGCGGCGTGGCAGATTTATCTTCGCCAGCCATCATCGCCGCCACCTTCACTTGCCGGTAACAGCTCCTTTCCGGTGACACCGTATCGCCGCCGCCACCTTCCCTTCTCCGCTCTCTCCCTCAACACAGCAACGCAGCCACGGCGCCTTGCCGGCCGCCATGAATTTCGGTGAGTTCCAATACACCACCACCCCGTCAAGGTCCAGATCCGGAACCACCCTCTTATTTCTGAGAACAGCAACCGTCCTCCTTCCGAGTCGTCACGCAGCCAGCGATTCAGAGCCATAGCCACCACCCTTCTTTCACCCTCTTCTTCCCCTTCGTCAGAGATAGAGCAGCGGACGACAAGCTCACCCTCCACCACAGCAAGCGCCGACAACCACTGCCCTCCATCTTCCTCTCTCGTCCCAGATCTAAAAAGGGAGAGACCTTAAGCTGCACCACTCGAGATCTACCCCCCCAGTCACCTTCCTGTTCGCCCCAGACCACCGTCGAGGGCTTTCTCGCCGCCGCATCAGCCCCAACAGCTCTCCAGCATTGGCGCCTCAGGATAGCAGCTCCTCTTCCGGTGATCTCTCGTCTCTCCAGCCGCCATAGTTCGTCTCATCAATAGTCCCACGAACTTGCCGCTGCGCCTTCTCTTCAACGAAGCTGCAAAATAGAGGAACCAAGTCTCCCCCCTTCTTGATCCAGACACCGTTTGCAGCCACCAATCCCTTTTTCCTTTATTTTCAGATTTTCGCATCGTAAGCCCAATTTCTATAGTTTGTATATTTTAGTTGTTTTACATTTTGCGTAATTACATTAAATGTAAATTTGTAAATTCTATCGAGTCATGTGAATGACTTGTAAACTTCAATCTGGTGTCTGAATTGGGGCCATTTCGCTGAATTTCGATTAACATTGTAAAGCTCATAGTTTGGTAAAATAAGGAATTTTTGGAATGAATGATTGTGTGGTGTATAACTGAAATAGGATAGGATACATCTGTCTAATTATGCAACTGGTATTAAATTGGGGTTTTGAATCAGAATGAATATTTGAGGCTTAATTGTTAATTTGGTTGGATGGTTTTGTGTGGTCGACTATATGCATTTAGTGGGATTGGATTAGTTATATCTAAACTTGAAATTCTGGGTAATTAATGTACTATAGTATTAAGTGAGTAAATAATGTTAGTGGTGGGTGTGTGTGTGCCGAATAAATATTAAATATATGTATGAATTTTTAAAAACTATGGTGTATTATAATCTAAGCATGTCCGTATATGAATGTAAATGTATGCAACCTATTTGTCAGTATGTAATTTATAATCTAGTTCTTGAGTTGTGTGAAATGTGTAATGAATTAATTGAATATGTTAGCTTATGATTTTGGTATTTGCGAGTTATGTGATATGGTACTGCCTATGCAATCTAAATGGCTTAATAGTGTAAATGTGTAATTGCATGATGATAATTAGAATTTAATCTCAAGTGGTCAATGAATCAACATATTAGATTTTGTATAAGGGTTGTTTCTTCCCATGTTCACACAAACATTAATTATAAAAATAATACAGTTGTATTTACATGAACTCTAATTACATGAACTTGGGTTACAATTGGTTTAAGTGGAACTTGAACGTGGGATTCCCTATTTATGTGGCCTAATTGTGTTTATGACTTAAATAATTTAATAGAGAAGTGTATGTCTCGATCTAAACAAAATTTGGGTTGGATAAGCTTGTCTTGAATGGTGTTTAATTGTTGTTTGAATTAGATCCATTGAATTGTATAATTGCTTGCATGGAACATTAATTGTGCACATGAACACATTCACGACATATAATGCAATTTCATGATATCATATACTTGTCCTAACAATTCAGATCACCTCATATCACTTCATGAATATCGCCGTGCGTCTATGTGGTTCATGTACGAGTCTTGTCTCACGAGTACATTGTATTTCCTTTCTGTTCAGTAATCTCCACGGCAGAGACAACCTGGTCAAGTACGCATATGTATTGTCAGTTCTCGTATCTCGTCGCTTCTCAGGTGAGGTTTAGGATTTTGTATAGTTATGCGACCTATGGCTTTTACATGCTGATTTCTACCCCTGCATGCGAGTATACCCTACTATGAATACGTATGTGTTGGATATGATATGTTTATGAACTTCGCGTGTGTCCTGCGTAGGAGCGAGCCTTCGTGGCTTAAATTCCATTGCGTAGGGATAAAATATATAAACCACTTTTTGAAGCATATGTAAGCTATTTTGGAAAAATAGTTATGTTGTGATTATGTAGCGAGATTGCCATGAAAGATTAGCTTATGTGATCCGTTGTGATCTGTTTTGTTGTGATCCGTTGTGATCCGTTGTGATCTGTGTGTGGATCTGATCTTGGAGAGCTGCGGGTAATGGATCCCCTAGAACAGTTAGGGCCGTCGAGGTATTCATCTATTTCGTAGTTCCATTTGAGATATCTTCACGCGACCCGTGCTGTAGGGAAGGTGTGGTATCTTGAGCCTTCGACTAAGGCCGGGGAGGACTCTTGTGGGTTCGCTACCCCTTGAGGGTGAGTCTATTTTTAGACGGTTTATTATAAATGGTTAGAGCCGACGCGTGGCTCTTCCATCATTGGAGTAGAGGTTGGATTGATTTTGATTTATGATTTGAGGAGTTGAGGTTGGAAGCTCGTACTTGCCGAGCAGTTGATTATGTTATGTTATGGAATTATGAATCGAGATAGAGTCTTTTTAAAAAATGATTTCTAAACTTATATCTATATCTATTTGGGTTATTTCGAAATGTTTTGGTATGCAACACCTATCCTCGGTTCATGAGTCCATCCTTTTATTCTGTGATGTACTCTTTATATATATATTGTGGGTGTGCGTTAGCCCCCTCACTCAGTCAGTTGACTGATACCTCATTTTATCTTTTAGTTTGCAGGTTTCCTTTTTAGCTTAAGCTAGGCGGAAGTGAGTCTTCGGAGTCACACTTGTCAGTCTAGTAGGTGTTACGATGCATTTGTCGCATACTTTGCCTATGTTATGTATCTATGTTTCACACGTGCAGATTATGTTTACATTCTGCCTAGATTTAAACCCGTGTAGGGTTAGTAAGTTAGTATTTGGATGTTATTAGATATTGATGATATTTATGTTGTCTATTATGTTGGATTATGGATTGATAATCGGGATTAGGTATCTATGCTAGTTGAACCTGTCACCTGCTTTGCATGTTTTGTTTTAAATGCTTCCGTTATCTTTTGTTGTTGGTTTTATTTGCTTCCGCACTCTGAGTTGTCAAGTTAGATCCGTTTAGCTTAGTGTATGAGTTGGTCTCCCGTTCGTTATGATTCGGATTCGGGCATGGACTTCCTATTTCGTGACCGAGTCTGAGTCCTAGTGCGGGGGATGTGGTATCCTCTGTCTGGGGTGCTACATTGCAAGAATGGTTGAACTATATGTTGCCTCCTTTGAATCCCTCTTCCTTGCCGGTTGTTATGTGATGTTGTTGCATGAATTTGCTTCATTTTTATGGTTTGTTGTTGCTGCTTCGAACTGCTGCTGTGTGCCTTGCCCTCCCCTATTCGAATCCCTATTGCTGCTATGGATTTTCGAAGAACAAGGGCAACACGGCCGCGCCCAACTTTCAACTAAAATGGGCGAGGCCGTGTTGAAGCTTCGACTTGGGCTGGATTAATTTCAATAATTTGGACACGGTCATGTCCATTTTGTACTGAAAACCAACACGACCGTGTCCAAGTTTCGTTAATAGCCCCAGAATTTAATTTTAGTTAGACACGGCCATGTCCGTTTTGTGAAGAAACATGACATGGACGTGTCACTTGAGAGCAGCAGCGGCGGTTGTTCGTTTTGTATTTTTTATGCTTTTTGTTTTGCTTTCTCGTTTTTTTTATGACTCGTATGTAATATTAACTTGTTGTATTATGTGTTGCATGCATTGTATTAAGTTTATGACTCCATTTGATACGATTTTTCCGGGTTATGAATTGGTATGATGTAAGTGGTACGTGTATGCATTTGCATCCATTGCATTCATGAGCATTGTCGGGCATCTAACAGGTTCATATTTGAGTCTAAGTCTCAGGTCTTGTGTTCTTTTATTTCTAAGCCTCTTCCAGACGTGCAGAAGCCCGAGGTCTAGGTGGTTGTTCGCCCGTTTTGCCCACCTACTTCTTCTCTACTTTTGTTAAGGTGAGGTTTAGGAACTTTTGTATTAGTTACTGACCTATGTTATATGATGTTTTCTCACTCCGTATGCGAATATATATCTTATATATATTTAAATACGTGTGTTTAAGCTATGATTATGATCTTTTGGAAATGTTTGAATCTTATGAAATCGGTATAAGTAAGAGCATATATAAGCTTCTCTTTTGAATCCTTTTGTACGTTTATGTTATGGTATGAGCGAGGTATGCCCTGAAAGATGGGAATATGGTTTGGTTTGGTATGTTGGGCCCCGAGAATTATGGGTAAGGAATGCCCGGGATGGCAAGGGCTGTCGGGTTTAGCCTGTGCATAGTTCCCTTTGAGGTATTCACGTGCGACTCTTGCAAGTTGGGAAGACATGATATCTTGAGCCCTCGGTGGATAACCAGGGAAGACATATCATGGATTAGCTACCCCGTATGTGTTTGTACTATAGGTGGAAAGGGTTTGATTCCCGAAACACCAAGGATGTGGGGTTGGATTTGTATTTATGAATACGGTTTTTATAATATGTTATGAGGAGTTAGTGGAAGTTCGTACTCACCTGAAGTTTGTTTTGTTGGAAAATAACAGAGTTAAACCAGCGGAAGTTTAAAAAATTTTCCAAAAGGGATCGTAATCTTGCAATGTTCGTTTCAAAACTATGTGATTACAAGAAACTTACAACAATTAAAGCTTTCTAGAAACGCTTTGAGCCGCCCTCAAACGTTCTTCATGCGGCATGAAGTCCCGTTTCTTAAATGATTCTTTCTTCAAGATTCCAAAGTAGAAATCCTCAAGAGTATTAATCCACACCAACCTAGATTCAAATCATGTTAGTGAGTATGCTAGTACTATAACATGCGTATTAAAGAAACAAGAAACGAGAAAGGAGAGTAAGAGAATTATCCCCAAAATTACATGAAGGTTGGACGTGATCTCCAAATCACGTGTAAGCCTCAAATTTTCGAACCCCTTAGTCCTTTTATAGGCTAGGGTTCGAAACCCTACTTCATTTTAGGAGATGGTCTCCCACTTTGACTTTGTCTTCTATTCTTTCTTTCTCTCAAAGTAAAAAAAGTCTTATCTAAAATAAGATATTTATTTTCTAGAGAAAGAGCTCTTAACTAATTTAGGAATACTTAATTATTCTAGTAATAATTAAATATCTCATCCCAATAATATTTATTCTAATCATATTAGAATTAATACTCAATTAGAATAATAAAATAGAAGATATTTATTTATTCTAATCAAATTAGAACAACTAAATAATGAAATACTTAGAATTAACTCTCCAATTAATTCCATCAAGGACTTTACAATTAATTCACTAATTAACTCTAATGGACTAAAATTAATTCTCCAATTAATTTTATTTGACTATATAATTAATTCTCCAATTAATTATATTTGGACTTAATAATTAATTCTCCAATTAATTAACACATGGTCCAATTCATCAATTTCAACCATAGGCGTCCAAACCATGCTCTCGATACCCACACATGAACCATACACATGTGGTCTCGTTTCGATCAATTATTTGATCTTTCTAAGTGTGACCCTCTAGGTTCAATTTCAGTCAGCAGTGAGCCTAATTAATTAATACACTTTATTAATTAATTGCTTTATTAATTAATTACCTCATAGATCACACGACTATAGTCTAGCAACAGGTGTGTGACCCCTACCCGAAATGTGAATGTATATTCGAAAGAACCTTTTAGTCAATGACATCATGTGGGATACGATCCTCCTACCATCCTATCTCTCGATTAAGCTCTAGGGCATGGGAATATTGAGAGCCCTACTAATCTTAATCTTAAAAACAAAGTTCCCTTCATATTCCATTTGATCTCAATCCAAGAAAACCCCATTTTCTTGATGTCTTGATCTAACCACCTTGCGCAGATCATCTTGCCTTCAACAAGTATAGGTCCTTTATTGATTCCAACAATTCTCATATGCCACTTGTGTAATCCCAACATAGGCCGTGGTTCAGGTGTCTATACGGCGATACCCTTTTGAGCCTATATCAAAGATTACAGAGTTAGCTTATATGAGACAATGTGGAATCTCAAGTCTAGGATTAATTCCTCACGTCATTGACATGTGAGATATTTCCTAATCTGGAAGTTCTAGTAACGTCCTTTCCCATTTAGGAATCTTCTCATGCGGGGCACTCTCAGCGAACTTGTTCTTACAACAAGCACCCTTGTGTATTGTGTACGTATCAACTTATGTACTTTTCACCCCATGAAACAGGATGATTCTTCTTAAGGACACAATTACATAAGCAAGTCTCAATAGAGGCAAAGTCGACACTTCCGCTGTCTGTCGGCCTCATTGACTTGGAGAAGTTTCTAATCCTCACCTATGGAGTTAAGAACTTGTTTCATGTGTCATTCCCATAATGACAAAGTTCATAACAGCCTCATCGGATTAGGGGAGTTCTAGACATGCACACGTAATGGAAACACTCAAAACACGTAATGGCACATAAGAAGTGTTAGCCTGTGATTACAATCATTCGTATATTATTCAAAGATTGTCTGTGATATAGGGAAAGTCCCAAATCATGAAAGCTTTCTAGGGCACTATTCCCCACATGTTTATGTTATGTATTGATGGATTATTAATCGGGATAGGATTTCTTTTATGTATATTAAGTTATCTTTTGAAAATAATTTGGATGTAAAACCCTAGCCTCGATTCATGACTATCCCTTTGATGTATGCTCTGTTATATACTTTTACGTGAGTGGGTGTACGTTAGCCCCCTTACTCAGTCGAGTTGAAGTCTGACCCCTTTCTTTTCCCTCATTTAGTTGTAGGTTTGCTCAAGAACTAGGCGGGAAAGTGCGTCGTCGAGTCATACTTAGCTGTTTAGGCCGAGTCTGCATATATTTTGTCGCTTCTGGATACATTATATTATGAATTTGTATATGTTGGAGATTTGAATACTTGTATTATTTTGGCCTTGTGGCCATGGTATATATATTAATATATGCTTTGATGAGCTCTTTTTGGATCCTGTTCCTTGCTTCCGCATAATTGTTTTATTGTTTTGTTCGCTCTGTTTGTATCGTAGCCCCGCTTAGCCTAGTGTGTGAGTATAGGTCCCTGTTCACTTAGACTTGGACTTATGTATGGAGGTCCATTTCATATGTGGGTTCGGGTTTAGGTGCGGGGGATATGGTGGCCCACCGCTCCGGGCGTCATAATTGGACTCAACAGTCCATTTAATGGAAGTTTAAAGACCTAATCGAAATTAGGGTTTTTTAGTGTTCTTTGGCTAACTTGAGCTCGGGGATTCAGATTGGAATTTCAACTTCACAATTGGATTTATTTTGAAGATTCGGGTCTAACGGAACAAGCCTCATCTTTTTCTGAAGTCGTTTGAACCCTCTACCGATTTAAATTCCAGCCGATTGAATCGAGCCCTTCTTGAACCAAACCAAACTGGTTTTCTTGCCCTATAAACCAAACCAAGACCTCTCTTTCCCTCATTTTTTTTTATCTATCTCATTTCTTACAAGAGAAAGAAGGAATTAAGAAGAAGGGTTTCCCTCCCCCCACCTAAGAGCTCAAGTTCGATTTCAATTCTCGCCTGATCAACGATCCAAGGTAAGAGGTGAACTCCTCTCTTCGAGTGCTTCGTTTCTACCCGAATAGATCTTGCTTTTATTGCTTATTTCCTTGTCTTTTTAGAAGATGATAAATAGTGATAACATGTGAAAATTTTCTCTTATGTCTCTATCTTTGCATTAATTGCTCCAAGATTGAAGTATGTTGCTCCCGTGATCATTCTTGTCGATTATTTGTTGGAATTTCAATCATTTCTTGCTTATAGCTTGAAACCCCATTGTTGGACCTTGGTAGAGCTTGAATGGTAACTATTTATATAGTAGAGTTCATGCTCTAAGATTATACCTAATTGTTTATTTAAGTTTAATGAACCTAATGCATGAAAATACCTTAATTTTTGGTGGATTTTTGAGTTTGCTTTGTTAACTCCATGGCTACTGTGTGCTTTTCATTTTTCTCCCCTGCTACCTGACATTGTTGTGTAGAATGAGAGCTTGGAAGCTGGGGTGAGACACCCCATGTCTCCCCAAAGCTTTACCCTAAGACACGGCTGTGTATGGCCATGGGGAATTCATTTTGTGGGCTGTATTGAGACATGGTCGTGTCTCACTTTCCTCTTGAAGGGAGACACACTTGGAGCATTTAGCTTCTGTACTGAGACACACCCATGTCTCAGTTCTTCTTGAGGTGTGTCTCCCCCTCTTTGTGAATATATGTGCTTTGATTCGTTCGGTCTTGTTTCGTAAGCTTGTTTTACGCTTCTATCCTGCCCCAAGCATGATCCTAACTTGATTTATGATCTAATATGCATATGAATTCATGTAATATGATGTGTTTTATAATTTTATGGTATGTTTTAAGTGTTTAAATACGTTAAGTGTTCATAAACGATTAAATGCTACCGTATGTTTTTCATTCACACTTGTTTGCATTAATTGTGCACGTGAACATCTCTTAACGTATTTTATAAATGTGTTAAGCTATGTAATGCTATATTTTATGTGTAATTGATATGAGAATTGATTATGCCTATGTGATTGCATCTGTTAAGTGCATAAACATATGTCGTGCATCTATGTGGTTCATTGTCGAGTCTAAGTCTAGCATCTGTCTTCAGTTTGTCCAGGTGCACCCGGGGTGGTGTTTCGCTAGCCGAGTCGATTTTAGGGTGGATCAATTGTCTTGTTCTCAGCTTCGTCGGTGTAAGGTGAGGTTAGGATATAGTTAAACCCTATCGAAACGTGCTCGTTTTCTATGTATGTTGTCTATAATGCGAGATATGTAATTTTATGAATTTGTTATACGTTTGCAGGTATGATAAGCTACGCACAAGCCTAATTACGCTTGTTATGATTAGATATGATTTGTTATGTTTTGCAACATTAATCTACGCTTCAAATCGTGTACCTTTTATGAGTCGAGAGATATGAGCTAAGGAAAATGTTAAGGATTTGACACGGAGAGGTATGTACAACATGGTTGTTGTAAGGTAAGGTATAATACATAAGTATGATACGATATGGTATGTAGTGGGGGTAAGTTATGATATGTTATGAACAATATGAATGTAACGTTAATGTTGGGCCCCAGAGTCTATGGGTCGGGACGCCCAGGATGGTAGCGGGCCGTCGGGATAAGCCCAGACAGAGTCTCCATATGATAGGATTACCCCTGAACTCACCAGGAGGTTTGGTGGGTGATGGATATCCTGAGGGTTTGAGTGTTCGCGCTCCCTTTACCTGTAATGGATGGTTAGAGAGTATACACCCTTTCATCACTGGAGTGAAGGAGGTATGATATGAATGCAAGTTATGTTTTATTTTGTTTTGATATGACATGATACGTATGAGGAGTCCAGGATAGATTATAATACTCGTACTCGTCGAGTTATACGTATGTATAATATGTTAAAGTTCATGAAACGGGGATAAACTTGTTATTAAGATAAAATATGGGTATTTTGAAAGGATAAAATAAGTTATGAAATGATTTGTTATGATATGAATTGTACGATACGTCATGCATAAGCTAAATTAAGTTTGCTCTGTTTTGCTAAGTAATCCTATATGTATGTATCACAGGCAAATATTTTGGTATGCAAAAACTATCCTCGAGTTCACGAACATTATGACTTGAATGTGCTATGCTCTTTTATATATATGTAGCGTGTGTGGGTAACCCCTCACTCAATCAGTGTGACTGACCCTCTCCCTCTCCAACGTTTTTATTGTGCAGGTGTGGCTTTGGAGTTCGAACTACGCGGCGTGAGTTGAGTCCCAACGTTTTTTTTTGCCTCATCCCAGAGAGAATTGAATTGACAGCGTATCGAGGCTTAGAAGATCTCAACCTTGGATTTCTTAGTCAATTACAGATTGCTATGGATCAAGGTACGCTTCCGCTTGTGTGTTCTCGATGATCTCAATCTCATAGTAGCATTGTATTATGTGACAAAATTAGTAGTTTGTTGGTTGAATGGGGTCTTGATAAAAAGGTTTTGATATAACACTTGATAATGCTTCTGTAAATGACACATTTATTGAGTATTTCAAGGACCAATTTCTCATGAAATGTCAAATGGTAAGTTGTGGTGATTATTTACATATTCGTTGTTGTTCACTTATATTGAATTTAATTGTGCAACAAGGTTTGAAAAAAATTGATGATTGTGTTGTTAAAGTGCGTAATTATGTGAAGTGTGTAAAGGGTAGTCAAGTAAGAAAGGAAAGATATCTTGCTTCTGTTACGCATTATGGATTTGATTCAAGAAAGGGATTAAATCAAGATGTACCCACTAGATAGAGCTCTACATATTTGATACTTTGTAGTTCTTTGCACTATCATCGTACTTTCAACCATTTGAAGTTGGTTGATTCAAACTTCATTTATTACCTGCCGATTGTTGAGTGGGAGAAGATTGAAAATTTTTACAAGTTTCTAGATGTCTTTTATGATGCCATAAACTTATTTTATGGGATGAAAAATCCTACTGCCAATCTTTACTTTTCAAAGGTTTTTCAAGTTAAGATGACATAACAACATTATTTGGATGTGTTGATGTTTTCATAGAATTAATGGTTGTGTATATGTTTGAAAACTTTTACAAGTATTGGAGTTATTACAATACACTTTGTACCATTACCTAAGTATTTAATCTGAGGTTCAAGAACAGATTGCAGATTTTGCCTGTAAGAAATTTTACGAGTCTGATTTTAACGAGGCAAGTAAGATGAAAGAGAAATTATTTACTTTATCCGATGAATATACGCTTATTGTCACTAAGTCATCCTCTAGTGTATCTGCATCTGCATCATCAAACTCTCGTGATGGTACAATTGATTATTTATCTTCTCATATTACTTCTAGTAGTATAATTGATGCTTTTAAAGTTAGTGTAAATTACATTTAGTTCGATCATTTTTCGAATTTATTGTTTGATTTATATATATATATAGTTGGAGCTTTATTTGAGGAAGCAAAGTTAATAGAGCTTTTGAGATTGATATTCTTGCTTATTGGAAAGCCATATCAATACAGGTATCGCGAACTTGCTCAAATGGCAAGAGATGCTTTAACTATTCTTAGTTCTACTGTTGTCTCTAAATAAAGCTGACGACGTGAAGAATCCGAAACTAACCGTGGATCGTGAAAAGATCGAGAAATAAAGTCATACTTGAGCTTGGAAGGGGTTCTCGTTCTTGCTTTCCTTTCGCTCTTGGACCGATATGTACGTGTGTGAGGGAAAGAGAGATACAATTCATCCCTTTAAGGGGCTGAACCGGGTCGGTGGTGAAAGGGGTCCCGTGATGAAAAGATCCGATCCCAGGAAGAATGCCACTGAAGATACCGAAAAATGCCAAGGATGCTAAAGAATGGCGAAGAACTTCTTTCTCCTTGCTTTGTTGCTTGCTCCTTTGAATCTCTCAGTTGTCTGCTGGTGTGTTTGGCTTGTGAACGACCCTCGTATTTATAGGTGTAAGAGGGACGAATCTAGCCATAATTAATGAAAGAAGACTTTATTCTGATTGATCCTTGTTGATTCTCTAATATCTTCCTATAATCACAAGACGTGATTTGATTTTCAGAATATTACATTTAACTTTCTTTATTTCTCTTGATTTGATTTTGTTGTCGAATCTTGAATTTTGACATATTTAATATATATTAAAATATCAATTAATTAACTATTTAATTATAGAAATATTATTTTTTTAAATTCCTAAATTTTAAATAGAAAATATTTATTTTTGATATTTAATATATATTATAATTTACACGTGTTGCATTTTTATTGGACACAAATTTTAGCCTTTCTACACTTGGATATATAGGGTAGGATCAACTTGCTCACTTGCCATGGCTCTCCCACTACTTTCTGTGACAATTCTCCTCTGTCCACCAAGTTTGTTGCCTACATCCAAGTATTTCCGAATTCTATATCAGCAAGGGTGTGACCAGGTTGATCCATGACCTGAGACTCAAAATTGCTTGAATAGGGAAATTGAGTTCCAAAGAAGACAGTTGCTCAAGAGACAAAAAATTCATTTGTTTTCATGCCATAAACACGAACATCCAAAAAAGTGAAGATGGTTGAAGTTAGGTGTTTTTCCAAAGAGTACCTCATAAAGTGTTTTTCCATCCAAAAGTGAAGTGGGAGTGCGATTAATAAGGTACCCGACAGTTAAAAAATATTCCCCTAAAAAATTAATTGGAAGAGACCCTTGAAACCTTAATGCCTGAGCAACATTGAAGATATGACAATATTTTCTTTCAACTCGACCATTTTTTTGTGGAGTCCCAAAACACAAAGTTTGAAAATGTATGTCATATTCATTACAACCACCTTTCATATAAGTAAATTCAATATCATTATTATTGCGCAAAACTTTGACTTGTCTTGAAACCTTAATGCCTGAGCAACATTGAAGATATGACAATATTTTCTTTCAACTCGACCATTTTTTTGTGGAGTCCCAAAACACAAAGTTTGAAAAAGTATGTCATATTCATTACAACCACCTTTCATATAAGTAAATTCAATATCATTATTATTGCGCAAAACTTTGACTTGTTTATGAAATTAACGCCCAATTATAGCCAAAAAAAAAAGTTTGAACATGGAAGTCACATGAATTTTATCGTTTAAGAAAAAAATCCACACACTTTAAGAGTAATCATCCACAATCTTCAAGATATACGAAGCACCACAAGAGGATAAAGTTTGATAAGGTCCCAAAAATCACATTGTATCATCTCAAAACTTTCAACTGCTTTATTAGTACTCAAACTAAATTTCTCTTAAGTTTTTTTGCACGAAGATAAATGTCACAATCTCCATGAGGAAAATTTTCAATATTTATACTATGTACTTTAGGAAATAACTATGTCAGCTGTAGAGAGGGGTGACCCAATCACTTATGCCACAAGCCTATAGAATCTCCAACAATTATTTTTAGGGTCATTCTACTTGATATCTCCCGAAAGTAATAGAGTCCATCCCGTCGTTCAGCCATTTCACTCAGCATCCTTGAAGTAAGGTCTAGTATAACATATAAGTTCTGAGTGAATTGAATGAAACAATTCGAGTGATCGATAAATTAGAATACTAAAATTAAATTACAAGTCAAATTAGGTATAAATATAAGATAATTTAAAATTAAATTTTCAGAAAGTGTAATTGTGACATCCATAGTTGCCACTATCTGTCTCTCAAACGTATATCCAAAAATGGTATGCGCGACATATATCTTCTCGATGTTTCCTGTAATATGGTTGGATGCTCATATGTCAATAACCCAAGGAGATATTGTCTTTTGTACAATGTTTTCATCACTAACTTTCTGATCACTTGTTTTGCTAGTCATATTGTGCAATCAAACTCAAAGTCAGTATGTGGAATCATTCTCTCTATCTTATTCCTCCCGGGTTACAAATATATATATACATCCTATATAAGCTTACAAATCAGCCACAAAATCAAAGTAAATCATGTTATATAAAAGTTTTATATAAAACTATAAATCTTATCTAGCATTTACCAAATGAATCTACTGAATCTATTCATATATACAGTACAATACCACACCTCATGCCAAGATCTGTGCTTTTTCAAACACGCCAAAAAGATGTCTTATATCACATTGGGAAACACATAAAACGCACGGGGTTTCAGGTTATCAAACAGACTATTGAATATGTGAGGTAAATACGCGATTTCGTATGTTAAATTAAACACGACGATATAAGAAAAGCAAACGAGGCCTAACGTTACTTGTAAGACCACAAAATGATATAATTAGATAAACATACAAACATCTAAAGTTGAAAATTAATAATCCTTGTTGATAGTTTAAAAATATTCTTTTTCAAACCTATCAAAACATGATATGCAAGTCCATTACATAAATGAGACTCAAATGTTCTTATAAGTATCAAAAAGCAGGGTCTCATTGTTTGCCCTTCAAACTAAACAATTAAGATTGGTTATAAATTATGAATTATATACATTACTTCCATAATCAAAAACTTATTCCTATAAATTTTAATGTTGTCCTCTTCATTTGTTTTCCTCTTATTCTGGTTAATTTGTTACATATAATGCATGGACAAGAATATAGAGATACAAACACGGGCACAATGATGTATATTTTTTTTAAATTTACTACATGAGAGTTGTCTGATGCAATACGATACGAAAAAAATAATATTTTCATTACATTACCCAAACTTTTGCTCTAAATCTTACCATAAGGAACAAGCATTTTCTATATACAATAAACCAAAAATTAAATCATTTATCATAGAAGCAAGCAACAAACCAGTGATATAAAAATTAATTTTGCATCATTGACAATATGGAAAAAGTGATATGTCAACGGATCAGGAATAGATCCATAGATAAATGTGAGTTTGAGTTTCACCTCAACGGCAAGTTTAATCAATCTACTTCAGACATCGAAATTTATGACCGTGAAAAGAATAGAGACGAGTTAGATGTTCATATTATTAGAGTTGTGAAAAACATAAACCTCATAAACAGTTGCAGACACTGGAAACCTCTTATTCTTCCATCTATACTACTATAACTTTACTTGATTTCTCAAAATTTTTGTCTGATTAATATACAATTATTACTATTAAATTTTTGTCTAATTAATATGAAATTATGACTATTAAAATGCGTATTAGTATTCACCTCATTCAATGATACGTGACTAACGATCAAAGTAGTAATAAGGCGCACTAAAACCCCAATGAGAGACCATTTCATGACCAATCAAAATTCAAACATGACCTAGCCTACAACCCAAAAAATGATTGAATTCACAACATAACAAACACAAGATACAAATTCAACCAAGTTCCACAGCAGTGACATAGCCAAAAATCATCTGAAGGCCATTCTTTATCAGCACTCAATCCCCTTCCACATATCTCATCTATCATGACAAGAAACACAGAAGAGAGACCCCTGTCATGACTGGTTGTATGTTATTTTCATTTTGCCACAACTGATGAAAGAATTGTTGCATGAGAAATTGCATAGAGCGATATCATCACCATTCAAAACAAAAACAAGCCTATTACCAAAGTTGTGTTGTCATTTCCAATAGCAGTACATTTTTAGTGCGTTGTTAATGCGAAAGAAATTAGGGAGATGGCAAAATGCATACAGTAAAAATAGAAATCAACTCTACAATTTCAATTCAGCTTGGGTCCACTACATTGACCATACAAAAAACAATCTCGTAGTTTTTTAGTAAAAACAGTAAATTTAGCATTTTAAAGGTCAAAGTTCTAAATTATCAAAACTTTAATCATGAATATTTGTTAATCAGACGAGTGCGATGGGAGCGACCGACGAATCAACAAATTTAATAGCGATAATTGCATATTAATCAGACAAAACTTTTGAGAAATCAAGTAAAATTATAGTGTAGATGGAAGAAAGCAAATGAAAAAATTCTAATAGGAATAATGAACCATTGGTTCTTGTGATATAATGAAGATATCAAATTATTGAATTCTAGATAAAGTAAGCATAAATGGGTGTAAATTTTTTGTATCATTAAACTTGAACGGTTAAGTTGAGCTCATGAGGGGTGAGCAATCGGTAAATAATCGACATTTCGGTTAATCAAAATTTTGATTAGCAAATATGCTAACCGTCTACCAAACTGAATTAGACCGATTTCGGTTTGGTAAAAACTAAAATAATTCGGTTTAGTTTTAGTAATTAATCGAAAAACTGAAGTTGAATATTAAATTAATAAAATAAAACATTAGAAAATTTGAAATAACAAAATAGATAGTAAAAGCACCTGATTCACAAATCCAAAGAACAGAGAAGATTATATCGTAATTCACAACATGACAATTCGAGAGATCACAAGCAAAAATCTATAAAAAAATCCACACCCTTTGTTGTTAGTTTCTATTTCTTACGCATAGCATAACAACAAACAATAGGATTGAAAAACAACAACAACCACAGCAGCAGTGATGGGCCAGCAAACGGTGGTGGTGGTGGTGGTGGTGGCAGGTGGGTGTGGATTCTTCGTGGTGGGTGAGTAAGTTCGCAGGGGCAGCAAAAGGTTGAAAGTTACTGGTGGCCAGTGGGATTGGTGGTGGCCGGTGACGAACTTGGTGGCGGCAGTGGTTGGTGGTTGTGGTCTGTGTGAGAAACAGCGGGGCGATTAGCGTTGAAAGTCTTGAAGAAATTAAAGGGCGAGATCAAGTTTGGTGGAGAAGTTTCTTTTCAAACTATAAAGGCGGTGGGTCAACTATCAAACTATGAAAACGTGTATCACTTATAAGCCTAGGTTCTGACTTCGGTTCGGTTTTAACCTAAACCAAACCCAAACCAAAAAATTTTAAAAACCATTAACCGAAATGCCTTCGGTTTGGTTTGGTTATTGTCGATTCGGTTTTGGTTAGGTTCAATTTTTTATTACGGTTAGGTTTTTGTTCACCCCAGAGCTCATATTTTTATATATAAGTTATTTTTGTAGAGATTTATATATGAGTGCACAAACTATTAAGCTGCACTCTTTTAGTTAACCAACTTTAATTACCAAGCTACCTAATTCTATTAACCGACTTAACAAAAAGGATTATAACTAAAAGAGAAACAATTGAAAATTTAAATTAAATGTCACATATCTCACATCGAATAATCAAAGATGTGGAGTATAATATATAATGGTTTGACAACCCTCGACTCAACAACTAGGTTTTGAAGGTGAGTTAGGTCAAACATATTATTCATATTGGTATCAGAGCAGGTTCTATTCTAGGTCTGTCTCTCCACCCTCGCAGATGTTACCCTCGCAGATGTTTTGATTCCTACATTGCAAATGTTCTGATTCTTGCAAAGACCACGCACTAGTTTGTCCCGCATCCCGCAGCCTTGGTCGTGACGGGGGTATGTCAAATATCCCACATCGAATAATCAAAGATATGAAGTTTAATCTATACTATCTATTAAGCGAGAGACCCAAGTTTGGTGTCTTGGGCTCTAAAAATTATTCATTTTCTATTTATTTATTGATTGATTTCATCTGACTTTATCTCCTCCACGTTTTGTGAATTTCTCTTTTCTGTCTAATCACTTCTCTTCTTAACTACTCTTTAATTTTTCTTATCAAGTGCATTCTTTTTCTTTTTTTATTATAATTTTATCACTTTTCACTTATATTTTAAATTTTTAATTATTAATATGACATTATCTTATGCTACTTATTTATTTATTTTATTATAAATTAGTGATTATATTAAAAATAATTATAGAGTATATATTTAATGAATTTTTTTTAATTTTAACATATTTATACAATAATTATTTTTTATTTGCACATGCATCGAATGTGCAAAGTTGCAAGTATATAATGGTTTGGCAACCCCTCTGAACAACAAGCTTTCGGGGGTGAGTTAGGGAAAACACATTATTCATCATTACATAAAATGTTAAGCTATCAATATCCTCTTTGTTACATTTTTTTACAAATTTTCCTTCCAACAACACTGCCTTCGAAAACATTTCTAAAAATTTAAAAATTAAAGTAAAAATTTAAACATTCACACTCTCAAGGGGTATTTTAAAGTAAAAATCGATGACACTCTATTTTTAAGTAAAAACTAAAAATTAATGAAATCCTAACAAAATGCATTGCAGGACCACTGAAAAAACTAAACCACTAGAGATCTAATAAATAACTAATTAATTACCAATTGGTTAGAATCAAGTTAAATCTCTTTATACTCCAAACTCTAAGTGATACGAGATTCATTCCAAGTTCATAAGCATCTCTCGATTAGCAAATAAACTGTAAATCATATCAATGATGACCAAGCTTTAACATGTTAATCCTTTGCTCGGGATTTATAGCTTGCATGTGCATGTTTCTATATTTATGTATCGCTCCTGCTCACTCAGTCTTCTAGAGACTGACCCTTCTTTCCCACTTCTCAGTATCTTCCAGGTTTTGCTAGGCAGAGGTCAAGTTTAATTCTTTTGTTGAGTCACAACTGTACACTCGAGTCACATGTTACATTATGATTTAATTGTAAATCCTTTATGTATTTAGGCCTGTGAGCCAATTATGAATTATTATTAACATGGATTCGGGACAGGTTGCATGCGTAGTTGAACCCGTGGATAGGATGCATGTTAAAATTATTTTTAGTCATCTTATGATAATGTTATATGTTGGGGCTATTATTGAAATTTATGCTTGGTATTATTGCTTCCGCACTATGTATTCGGGATTTGGATTTAATTGGTTCAGGGTTAGTTTCCGCCTTGCCAGGTTGCTTTTATTTTGTCTCTCGTTCGCTATGAGTCCGGTTCATGCTTGGGTTATCCATTTCATGTGTGGACTAGACTTGTAGTGCGGGGGATGTGGTGCCTATCGTCCAGGGTGCTACATCCTTAAGTGCTATCAGAGCCCGGTTGGAAAACCGCGGTTCTAGTGTCGTGTCTTGTGAGTCTAAGTCGTACGGTATAGGATTAATTGATAATCTGAGAGTCTTGCTTTTTATTTGAACTTATCTGAACATCTTTCAACTAATTGATAGTGTGCATTGCATTGAATCTTGATATTAATTGTTGATTGATTGATTTCACATTGCGTGAATTTTATATGTTCAACGTGTTTTAATTTTTATTTTGTTGAATTATTTGTTACATTTTGCATCAATTATGTTGCATGAGCATTGTTATTGAAAATTTGACATGGAAAATATATTATTAAATGTGTTTAACTTAGATTTTATTAATTTACGCGTTGCATTTTGCATTAATACGTGCTTTTGATGCTAATTATGTGCCATATGCATTTATTAATCGGCATGCACTATATTTGAATTGAGTTGTGATTCATAGGTTGCTAGCACAACATCAAATCACGGCAAAATTTCCAAAGTAACCGCCATATACTACAAGTATTCCTTATGGATAGGGGTGAGTTGAAGAAGGCTCCGGATGTTAACAAGAATTCGGGTAATTGGTGGTTCCTATGATGGGGCTTTAGCTAAAGAATTCAAGACCGAAGAAGAAGTGAAGAGAGAGACCTTGAAGATATTAAGATTCAAGGTTTCAATTTATAATCAAAATGAAGACTTTTAAGTAGTTTGATTTAAGGTCAAGTTGTGGAAGTGAAGAGCTAAGTCAAGATAATTCGGGTTGAGATGAGATCGAGACTTAGGATCGGGGTAAGGAAAAAGAGACTTCTCAAGGTTGAAGATATAATTAAGAATTCAGTTGGCGTAATGTAGCACTAGAAATATAAGGAAGAGAAGGGTTAGAGAAAACCAATCAACACGGTGAGTACAACATCATGGAAGATATGGAACGACAAAGAGAAACGATAATGAAAGACAAAAAGTTTTTGGAAGGAAATTATATGATCAAGCGTAAATTATCGGCGGACAAGTCATTCAACTAATTTGAACATACAAAAGATGAGTCAAGGGATTTAATCAAGAAGAAAATAAGTTCAAGGATCTCGAAATTTCTGATCATGGAAACACGTAAGTGGATTCAAGGAACTTCAAAGATTTGAAAGTCATGGGAAGGCAAGATAACTTAGTTGACATTTAAGTTTGGCAATTTAATCGGAGTTGAAAGAATAAGATTATATAATCATGGATGATAAGTCCGTTCACCCTTATGAACCACAAAGAAGGAAACGAAGAAAACTATGTTCAAGGTGACAACATGTGGAAATTCTACAAGATGACGTTGGCATGTAAAAGATTCAAGAGTCCAGTTTCGTGGAAGTAGAAGGATTGGGTTTTATGACAATTTCGGATCTTGGGAGCTCACAAGAGGTATAAGGAACCATGGGAATTTAGAACCGATTTTGGGCAGAAGTAATGTACCGAGAGGTTCGGGTATAGAAGAATTGGAACTCAATAAGGTATTTGTTTTTCTTTGGGAAACACGGGGAAATATAGGAAGAATTAAGGAAGCTAGGAGACCGTGGGTATGCAAAAGGTGATCAATGAATTCGAACACAAAGTATCAATTTACTGAGCTAAAGGTTGCCACTACGGTGAAAGGTACTTGCATTCATAGCACGCGCATCATACATCGTATTAATTACTTTAATTTTGGTATATATTTTATTTAATTGAAGTAATTGCTTAAATATGTTGCATACCTTAATTGTCAAAATGTGCAACATGCATCGAGCATTTTACCGGCATGCATAGCTTGATGTTTGCTTGATAGGGAAATCTACTCCATCACGTTCATAAAAAAAAAATAAGTCCTATCAAGTTATATGAGATCAAGAAAAGAAGAATCTCGGGTTTACAATGAATCGAACAAAATGGGATTTTAAGGGCTTTTGGGAATTTGAAACAAGAGAATGGGAACGGGAGAAGAGAAGTGAGTCATTATCCCCACTAATCAATTCGAAGTGATTGTAAGTGAGATCACCGGATCGGGAAAGCAAAGCTAAAGGATTTGGGGATTTACTATCCCATGAACGATAGAACAAGTTCAAAAGTTTGGGATAGAAACTTTTAAGGGGGAGATCCGAACCGAGAAATAAATTAAGACCACCATTATGCTCCAACGGGTCAGTCTCGAGGGGAACGACGAAAATTTAAGAGTTAGTAAGTAACGAGAATTCAATGAAAAGTGGTAAGAGATGAGATGAAAGTTCCAGCATTTGATACAATCCCAAACCCAAAGAGGATGAACTTTGAGAATAATATTTAGATTATAGGAGATGAAGTTGGGAATGCAAAGAAAGCTGAGAACTAAAGAGGATAAGATGGAGAAAAGATGATTGATAGTAACCTCGACTACAAGGTCAATGTCGTGAGTTTCTTATTATGGGACATTGGTCAACTTAATCTTCTAAGATTAAGAATGGTGCTTCAAATATTATGCTTTATACTGTAAAGTTGATGGGATCAAGAAGGAATTGACATGGACTAATAAGGAAGATATTGGATAAGGAAAGTCGATTAAACTATCAAATCTCAAAAGGGGTAAAGTGAGATTTAATTCAACCGAGCGAAGGAACTACGAGGTAATACAACCTGAGCAAGACAGGATACCGATTCGTCAGTTGCTTTCTATAATGAACCAGGAATACTTTTAAGATTTGAGACTAGCTCTAGCATCCGAGAAGTCTGAGTATAGTCCCTAGTGAAGGATGAGTGGATTGGATTAAGATCAAGTGCCCACTCAAGAAGGGAACTTCAGACCGTGGAATTCTTAAGGAAAGAAAAGGGAATCGTGGAAGAAAACTTGGGTGGACATTAAAGTGTCGAACTTATCAGGCATTTCGAGGCATAACACTAAAGGTAGAGGAATCTCTCAGAACCAATCGAGTAGTGTCGAGTCAGATCACTATCATGGAAGATTCCCGATCAATGGTGAACGGTACATCAAGCATTCATGGCATATGCATACACGTAACTTGGATTTGAATAATTCTACGATAATTAGTGCTTTTTGATCGTTGATGTATTAATTGCTTCTTGTGTGCTTGTGTATAGCGTGATTGCATTTTGTGTATTGGTGGTTGCTTTGTACTTTGGGGTGTTGAGCCCTTTCGTGTTGGGATGGAGTTTCTTTTTCCTTGTGTTTGAGAGACGGGGTTCTCTCGTTGTTTGTTTGAGAGATGGTGTTCCCATGTGGTTTGTCCGGGAGATGGGGTTCTCTCGTTGCTTGTTGGAGAGACGGGGTTCTCTCGTGCTTGCTTGCTACTTGTTTAGTTACTCGAGTGGGTAGTTCCGGTGCGTTAAGGGTCATGATTTACAGCTTTGAAGACCCTTTGTTGCTTCAAGACCTTTTCCGAACTAATTCCTGACGGGGAGTTGCTAACCCGCGTGGGATGAACCCGGGAGAGTTGCTTAAGAGTCCAGAACTCGAGGCGGTGGACCTGAGGACAGGTCCATTTTCAGGGGGAGAGATTGTAACGCCCTGCATGTTCAATTATTCAGGTATGCGCGCCACACGTGTGAGCTTGAGAGTTAGAACTGTTAAACGTGTTTAATTGCATTATGTGACTCGGCTTACACCTCCAATTTTAATCACCTTAATATCTTTTCTCATTTCTGAGTTATAATCGTTTGAAAATTGCGTCGCCACTTCATCGGAACACTGCACTCACCCAACTTCGGACCCTCGCCATTTCCTCATCGCTTTGAACCACATTTCGGGCCATATATCATTTGAAAGTTCTATGTGTCTAGTTTCGTATCCAACAAACAAAACCTAATTCCAAATTCTAGAACTCAAGATATGTTCAACTCTTTACAGTTTGTGCATTACCAAAAACTGTCAGCTCTCACCTAAACTTGTTCAAAACCGTTTCCTTGCTTTCCCTCCACTTCCTCGGACTCCTTATGTGGTTTGAATGAATTGTATGCTTGTTTAATTGGTTATATGTGATATATCTTGAGATGATTATGAATTTTTTGCTTTGAATTCAATGTATAAACGTGAAATGACAACATGAACGTTTATGTGCTACTTTTATGCATGCGTGAATGATTTGCTTCGTTTAATTGTTTGGTATGTTGTGAATAGCTTCTTCCATGACTTATATATTTTGTTAATATGTTATATTATGTGTTAACTGGTATATCATGAAATCATAATGTGATCTTGTTAAATATTTTGTGAATTATGATCCAATATGCCTTCAAATGCCCTCTAGCTTACACGCGTGAATTGTTCCTCCATTTATTGGCCTCATATGATAACTTCCCACTTCATTTATAACTCGCATGCATTGTAAATATGTTATAATATGATTTATGATTAATGTATGAAGCTTATGGCTCGATTTGATACAAAATATGAAAGATATGAAACACATGAATATGAAACCACCATATCTTGAAGTTCTAAATGAATTACTTGATTATATGACCCCATGATACGATTCATGGTTCTTATGCATCTTATATCATGTGCATAACATGCCGTGCGTCTATGTGGTTTTATATTGAGTCAATTCTCACGAGTACACATTGTTCCTTCTCTTGTACAGTTCGTTTCCAGGGCGGAGACTTCCAAATTGATAGGCACCCGTATTACTCATGCTTTATGTCTCGTGGTATTCGAGGTGAGGTTGTTTCTGTTTTAGCTATGTAACAAACCCTACAACCCTTATGTGGCAAGTTTTGGCCAAAACCTTATGCATATATATATATGATATTTTCAAAGTAGAGTCATCGAGTAAATTATGATTGAGTAAACCCTTTTCAAATGAATTATGAAATATGTTATGTTTCTTATGAATCAAATGTTTTGGCGAGATTATGTATGTATGTTATGATTGTACGGGCCCAGGGACTTAGTGCCAGTGGCTATCCGGGGAGGCAAGGGCCGACGGTAATCCCTTATATTAGTCCCACCACATTTACGGTGATACCGGCCCTCGCTAGGAGGTTTAGCGGGGAATGGGATCTGAGTGCCCTTGGGGGATTCATGTACCCCCATTGGCCTATGTATGAGGTGGTCGGGTCTTGCAAACCCGTCAACCACCCAGAGGAAGAAGGTTGGAACTTATTTTATAATTATGTTTATGTTATGTTATGATTATGCACCGTGCGGGAAGGCCGGGACACGGATTGCCCAAACGACTATGTCTTATGTTATGACTTGCATGTATTATAATGTATTGCATGATCACGTATTCAACATATTAATGAAATGTGTCGTACACGGTCGGAGTTTGGTTGGAGATGATGCACGCTCACTCGCCGAGCCTTAATGATTATGTATGAATTATGAACCTAATGAATTTAATATGAATTAGTCGTAAAGTTCGAGCATTGTTTATTTATTTTCTTTCCCTTCGTGGGAACTAACTTCCAATAAAACCTTTGCCCCGGATTTATGGCTTGCATGTGCATGTTTCTATATTTATGTATCGCTCCTACTCACTCAGTCTTCTAGAGACTGACCCTTCTTTCCCACTTCTCAGTATCTTACAGGTTTTGCTAGGCGGAGGTCAAGTTTAATTCTCTTGTTGAGTCACACCTGTACACTCGAGTCACATGTTACATTGTTATGATTTAATTGTAAATCCTTTATGTATTTGGGCCTGTGAGCCAATTATGAATTATTATTAACATGGATTCGGGACAGGTTGCATGCGTAGTTGAACCCGTGGATAGGATGCATGTTAAAATTATTTTTAGTCATCTTATGATAATGTTATATGTTGGGGCTATTATTGAAATTTATGCTTGGTATTATTGCTTCCGCACTATGTATTCGGGATTTTGATTTAATTGGTTCAGGGTTAGTTTCCGCCTAGCCAGGTTACTTTTATTTTGTCTCCCGTTCGCTATGAGTCCGATTCATGCTTGGATTATCCATTTCATGTATGGACTAGACTTGTAGTGCGGGGGATGTGGTGCCTATCGTCCCGGGTGCTACACTTTGCCTTTCTTTACCGTTTCCATTTGTTGCTCTATATTTCCTAAGTCGACCTCACAACATGCCAATTCAGCTTGGATTTGAGAGAAAAGAACTCAAATCTTGTCTATAGTATAGTCACCTTCCATGATTTTGTACTTATCACCTTACTTGCCTTTCTTCAATCCCTTCCTGACTTGTCTTCCATCTTAATCGAAATCTAGGACACCCAAATCCGAATTATTCTCGATCGTGGTTTCTACAACTCATGTTCTAATCAATAGGTTTATTCAGAAACCCTTTCTTGATGACCCTTGGTGTCAGACGCCCACCGGACCCTTTTTTATCTTGACTCTTCAATGATCCGAACCCTGAATCAAAATACCTTCAAGATTCATTCTATAAAGGAGGCTTTGTTCCCCTCTCCAACCGATGTGGGACAAACACCCTAGGTTATTACAGTCCAACCCCTAAGAGGGCCCAGCGTCCTCGCTGGCACATCGGCCCGGGCCCCAGCTTTGATACCATTTGTAATAGCCCGAAAACCCGCCTGTCGATATTGTCAGCTTTGGTGGGCTAAGCGACACCACCCTCACGGTTTTGTTTCTCCCGCTGGAATTTAAACCCGAAGGTGCCCAACCAGGAAAAGGCCTCAACAAGGGAAAGGTATCCACCCCATTATAAAGGAGGCTTTGTTCCCCTCTCCAACCGATGTGGGACAAACACCTTAGGCTATTACACTGTTAGGGGGGTGGACTGTAATAGCCTAAGGTGTTTGTCCCACACCGGTTTGAGAGGGGAACAAAGCCTCCTTTATAAGGGGGTGGATACCTTTCCCTTGTTGAGGCCTTTTCCTGGTTGGGCACCTTCGGGTTTAAATTCCAGCGGGAGAAACAAAACCGTGAGGGTGGTGTCGCTTAGCCCACCAAAGCGGACAATATCGACAGGCGGGTTTTCAGGCTGTTACACATTCCTTAAATGGAATAACCCCAGTTTAATCCGATTATCGCGTCCTATGTAGGAGAGCTATATACATAAATCTTCGGACTCCGAGACATTCCTCGAACAGCTCTTATCCTATCAAATGTCCTACTACCCTGTATCTCGACAACGGTCCTCCATTCTGACTCCTAGCCCTTAAATCTAACTCCATCTATGAAGACCACGCATGTAACACCCCAAACGGAGGATGCCACATCCCCCGCACTAGGACCCAGACCCGGTCATGAAATAGAAAGTCCATACCCGAATCCGAATCATAGCGAACGGGAGACCAACTCACACGCTATGCTAGGCGGATCTAACTCGATAAACTCAGAGTGCGGAAGCAATGCAAACATTCAACCAAGATAGCGAAAGCATTTAAATCATCATTCAAAACAAGTGACGGGTTCAACTAGCATAGATATCTAGTCCCGAATCAATTCGTAAACCAACATAATAATCAGCATAAGTATCATCATAATATCTATTAACATCCAAGTACTAGCTTACTAACCCCACATGGGTTTACGTCTAAGTAAAACATAAACATAACCTTCAAGTATGAAACATAAATATATAACATAAGTAAACTATGCAACAAATGCATCCTAACATCAACTAGACTGACAAGTGTGACTCAAAAGACTCACTTCCGCCTAGCTCAAGCCAAAAGGAAACCTGCAAACTAAAAGATAAAACGAGGGGTCAGTCAACTGACTGAGTGAGGGGGCTAACGCACACCCACAATATATATATATAAAGAGCATAACACATATCAGAAGGGTGGACTCATGAACCGGAGATAGGTGTTGCATACCAAAGACATTTCCAAAGGTACCCAAAAGATAGTTATATAAGATATAGAAAACATTTCAGAAACTCTATCTCGATTCATGATTCCCAGACATAACAGATCACATGCTCGGTGAGTACGAGCTTCCAACCTTTACTCCTCAGAACATATCAAAACATAAAATACAAAATCAAATCCAACCGTCACACCAATGATGGAGGGGATATGCCGTCCCCAAACCATCCAGAACAGACATACCCCCAAGGGGTAGCGAACCCACAAGAGTCCTCCCCGGCCTTAGCCGAAGGCTCAAGATACCACACCTTCCCTACAGCACGAGTCGCGTGAAGATATCTTAAATGGAACTATGCACAGGTATATCCCCGACGGCGCTAACCATCCCGGGGGCTCCTTACCCATAGCTCCTCGGATCCACATACATACATACATACAGATGCCAATATTTCATGGCCAACTCGCTACAGAAACATAACATAACATACTTTTCAAAACAGCTTACATATGCTTTCATATCTAATTTTCCAAAACAGAGTTGATTCACAAGGTCATAAACATATCATATCCAACACATACGTATATATAATAGATATACTCGCATGCAAGGGTTGAAATCAGCATATTAAGGCCATAGGTCGCATAACTATACAAAATCCTAAACCTCACCTGAGAAGCGACAAGATATGAGAACTGACAAGACGGGTGCGTACTCAACCAGATTGTCTTCGCCCTGGAGATCACTGTACAGAAAAGAGAAATACAGTGTACTCGTGAGACACGACTCAAACATGAACCACAGAGACGCACGACAATGCTCATGTAATAATGTGATGTAATATTATATGATATGATATGTACACAGAAATTACAAAGATGCCATGAAAGTGTTCATGCACACAATTAATATCCCACAATAGTTATACAAGTAACGAGATCCTGTGTACAATTAATGTTTTACGTACAAATAAATTTATAAATCAATTAACGCCTAAGTCGTTTAGAAATTAAACATGTATTTCAATTAATAAGAGCACATCAAGCACATCGTGGGTTCTCAATTTATCATACCATTCAATTGTCAATGAGTTAAATTAAATTGCAAGAATCACTCGAGAAATTTAAATTAAAACCGTCAACTTTCATTTAAAACAACTGCTACCCAAGATATAAAATAAATACATGTACTTTAAATAGTTAGGCACAAAGGCGTACTTACATACTATATACACTATATACATACACAAGAGCATATATATATATATATATATATATATACAAGCACACTCGCACCCTTACAATTAATAAGCTAAATTAATTCATTTCTAAACAACAAGAGTTGCCAAACTGTGTAGTCCACCTCAGAAGATGCATAAAATAATTTATAGGCATATTAATCAACCAATTATTTTACAAATTAACGAACAGACTTATAATTAAACCTATCGTGTCACCTACCTATCACATTAATTAACTTAGGATTTAGTTAAGTTAAAACTAATCTAGTATGTATACATATATATATACATATAAAACATTTAAAAGTCCATACACTACACGCACGCACACAGATCACAATTATCATATCATCTTAATTAAAGCAATAGCTCAACAATAATCTAACATGTAGATTTATTAGAATTAGAACTAAACCAACCTTGGTACTGATTTTATGTGTAAACAAGTTTAGGTGACTAAATTTTACTTCAATTGTCAAAATTGAACATATTAGAAATAAGTTTCATATTTAGGTAATTATAACATATATGCTCTAAACCCAAAAATAATTTAACATTTCTAATTATCAAACCCCAATTTGCAGATTGTATATACACATTACGAAATAAACCACTAAAACAACACAAATTCGTAAGCATTCATTACAGATTAAACAACAATAAGTTATACCAAAATATATTCTATCAAACTCAACACATCAACAACACCATATGAATTCGAATTCTAAATTCTCAGTTCTGTAAAAGAAGGGATATACAGTGATATCCTAAGCACGATTTTCCCTTATAACGTAATTACAATTAAATGAAGGGAGAAAGATAGAGGCCTACGATTCGCAAACTGAAAGGGAAAACAAGTGATGGTTGTAGGTGGCGGAGCTGCGGTTCGCCTGGAATGGAAGCCGATGGTGGTGACAGCACGGAGGCAATGGCGCTGCTGAAGCTTGCCTTCTGAAATGGGAGAGGAAGAGATGGGAGTTTGTTGTTGGTCCTTCCCTTCTCAGAGCTGGTACGAGAGAGAGAGAGAGTCAAAGATTGAAGGTGGTGGTGGTAGAGGCTGAGTCGCGACGGAGCAAAGCTCTCGGGAGGCCAGGCTGTTGCGCCGTTGCTTGAACCGAAAGGGGAAGGTGTCGGATCTATTGCCAGACCACCATGGTTGTTGGTGTACGACGGCGGAAGATCTTGCTGGGGCGAAGATGGCGGTAATGGGTGGCGGCCTGAAGAGAACTCGCCGGATCCGGAACAACCGACGCCGTGGTGAGCTTGTGGTGGTTCGCTGGCGATGATGGCGGTGCGGTGGAGAACTAGCAGGTGGTGAAAAGGGGATTCTCAGATCTGGGCGAAGAAACGAGGTTGCGGGTGGTTGTTGACCAAAGCGGGGTGTCCGGATCTGAGTGGTGTTGGCCGCGAATCTTCCCCGGCGATGGTGTGGCTGAGGAAGAAGGAGTCGCTGGTGAACGAGGGAGAAAGCGGAGAAGGGGTTGCTGGAATGGTGTCGGTGGTGTGGGATGCCGAAGAGAATGGTGGAGGTTGGCGGCGGAGCTCGCCGGAGAAGAAGGCGTTGCAGGCGGTGGTTGTTGGCTCAGCATCTGCTGCGCTGCTGCTCAAGGATGAATGGGAGGAGAGAAATGAAATGGCTGCACTAGGGTTTCTCGGTGTAAAAAGAGGACCAATCTTCCGAGATTGCAAACAAGCCCCTCGAGAGTCTAAGTCTTGCGATTGAGTTCACATAGTTCAATTAGGGTTCAAATAAATCCAATTAGAGATTGTGTAATTATAAAAGCATCCCCAATGTTTTTAAAAAAAGTATTAGTAAGTCCAAATTGAATTTCTCATAATTAGAAATAGATCCCCAACTTTCATTAATCTCAAATTAGCCCACATAATTTAAATTAAAGAACAGTTAGGCACCAAACACATATTTCAATTGAGTCCGCATATCTACATAAGTTTGCAAACGAGTCAAATAAACAATTAAGAAGTTAATAAAGCAATTCAAGCACAAGCAGAGTTAAATAAATAACAATCTAATCGCTCGAGAACGGCATCGTATCTTGCTTCGAAAATGCGGGGTGTTACACCCTTCCCCCCTTAAGAGAACCTGGTCCCCAGGTTCCACTCCTGAGCTGGAAAAGCTTCGAGTTGATAGTGTCTTAACCTTTCTCGAGGAATTGCGTAAAACATAGCCTCCGTTGTGAAGTTTACCCTCATTGTCTTTACTGAACCTTTCTCGCAATGTCTCGTTGTCATTGGGATCCGTTTGAGTACTGGACTGTTACTTTCATCAAGTTGTTCGACCATTTCCATAAGACGAATAGTTGTCACTGCACTCAACTTCGATGGCGTCGTAAACTCGTCACTTGCAGACCGTAGACGGGACAACACGTGTCGCACCCACAACAAACAAGAGAGAATCCCATCTCTCAGCACGGAAGGTGAGAGAACCCCATCTCTCGAGCACAAATTTGAGAGAACCCCGTCTCTCAGGCACAGAATTGAGAGAACCCCGTCTCTCAGGCACAGAATTGAGAGAACCCCGTCTTTTGGCCTAAGTCGGACAGATTCCAACATCTCCCAACATTCTAGTCTGAGAAAATCCAGCATTTCTCAAACCCCTAGATTCAAGAGAATCCAGCATCTCTGAATATCTAAGTACAAGAGAATCCAACATCTCTCGTGCACAAAACTTAAAAAGAATCCAACATCTTTCTATCACATAAATAGAGAGAATCCTAAATCTCTCTAACACATAAAAAAAAAAGGGAACCTAAGGTCTCTCTTGCACATAAATCCACTGATCAGTTATTCATACATACACATAGCGTAGTAACACTTGAGTAATCAAGAGAGTTTTAAATCACATAGGTACAAATATTCTACGTAAATATGTAATCAATTCAATACAGCAAGAGTTCACAACAAGCAGAAAATCTATTTTCTAAATATTAAATCAGGTAGTCAAGTTATCGTAATCAAAACAACAACGATCATCACACACATAAAGCAAAATAAGTTAAGGAAACTTAAGTGATGCATGTATGCAAATGCCATGAATGCCTGGTGTACCGTTCACCGTAGTGTCGAAATCTTGGCAAGGAAGTTGAGACGAAGTAGTAAGAGTTGGTCAAGCCGATAATGATGCAACCTTCACCATTTGAACTTCTTGTCTTGAACCTTTTGGCGTGAAGAGGTAACTCAGGAAGCATGCCTATGATACAACCCTCTACTAGATCGTAATCCCTGCTCAACTAGAATCATCCTCAGTTTCTTCCAAGAATTCTCATTTATGTGTTAAATCTTAGTCTGCTCGTCCTCAGGGAGTTGTCCATGATTCGTTTGTCAATTAGATATTTACCTCAGAGTTTCGTTGGATGATCGTGGTGCTAAGCACTTCCCAAAGCAATCCATGGTATATGATTCTGAAACTTGGATGAAGTCTTTCGGCATCTAAGTGTTCTATTCCCACAACAACAATGTCTTCCATCTCACCTTGAAGAAACACCCAAAGAGCTAACAACCAATCTTGTCTTGTGGTTCGTTAACTCTAAACAGCACCAAAACCTTCAACACTCGCGGATGGTTTGTAGCTGGTTGTGTAAGTAACATTGTTACCTATCCAGATCCCTTGAACTTGATCGGATCTTATTTGATCGGATTCTTCTACATTAACTCGTTTCCATCAACAAGGTGATTACTTCCAAATAAGCGAATCATCAAGGCGAAAGCTCATCAAACTCCTTCGAAACGGTTCTACTTGATCAGATTCTCCTCCATTGACTCATTTCCTCAACAAGGTGATTACTTCCAAATAAAGGAATCATCAAGGCGAAAGCTCATCAAACTCCTTCAAAACGGTTCTACTTGATCAGACTCTCCTCCATTGACTCATTTCCTCAACAAGGTGACTACTTCCAAATAAACGAATCATCAAGGTTAAAATTCGTCAAACTTCATCTTTCAATTGACTTTAAGGTAGTAAGTCAATATAGCAAATCTTATTCCTTCATCTTTGAACCTTTTCATGAACATTGATCTTGGTAAAGAATCCTTTCATCTTCGAATTATGGTATGGTTTCGTTGTAGTGCCAATAGGTAGTGTTGACGGAGGGAAATCTTAGGGTTGACTCATAGGGTACCCTGAAATTCAAACACTAAATTCGATGCATGCGGGTTAAAGATGCAAATGAAATGTAACACGTATATCACGTAAATGCAATAATTAGTTGCAATTTATAAAACACATAAAATAAGATGTTGCATAATCAAAGTCATAATGTGCACACAATCATATAACCACAAAACAATTCATACCGAAGGGTCAAAATATATAGTCAAACAAATGCAATGAACAGTTATTCCTATGCCGTACGACCTAGACAGACTCAACACGACTCAAGAGCTCGGTTTTTGCAACCTAGAGCTCTGATACCACTTAAGGATGTAACACCCTAAACGGAGGATGCCACATCCCCCGCACTAGGACCCAGACCCGGTCATGAAATAGAAAGTCCATACCCGAATCCGAATCATAGCGAACGGGAGACCAACTCACACGCTATGCTAGGCGGATCTAACTCGATAAACTCAGAGTGCGGAAGCAATGCAAACATTCAACCAAGATAGCGAAAGCATTTAAATCATCATTCAAAACAAGTGACGGGTTCAACTAGCATAGATATCTAGTCCCGAATCAATTCGTAAACCAACATAATAATCAGCATAAGTATCATCATAATATCTATTAACATCCAAGTACTAGCTTACTAACCCCACACGGGTTTACGTCTAAGTAAAACATAAACATAACCTTCAAGTATGAAACATAAATATATAACATAAGTAAACTATGCAACAAATGCATCCTAACATCAACTAGACTGACAAGTGTGACTCAAAAGACTCACTTCCGCCTAGCTCAAGCCAAAAGGAAACCTGCAAACTAAAAGATAAAACGAGGGGTCAGTCAACTGACTGAGGGAGGGGGCTAACGCACACCCACAACATATATATAAAGAGCATAGCACATATCAGAAGGGTGGACTCATAAACCGGAGATAGGTGTTGCATACCACAGACATTTCCAAAGGTACCCAAAAGATAGTTATATAAGATTTAGAAAAAATTTCAAAAACTCTATCTCGATTCATGATTCCCAGACAGAATAGATCACATGCTCAGCGAGTACGAGCTTCCAACCTTTACTCCTCAGAACATATCAAAACATAAAATACAAAATCAAATCCAACCGTCACACCAATGATGGAGGGGATATGCCGTCCCCAAACCATCCAGAACAGACATACCATCAAGGGGTAGCGAACCCACAAGAGTCCTCCCCGGCCTTAGCCGAAGGCTCAAGATACCACACCTTCCCTACAGCACGAAGATATCTCAAATGGAACTACGCACAGGTATATCCCCGACGGCCCTAACCATCCCGGGGGCTCCTTACCCATAGCTCCTCGGATCCACATACATACATACATACAGATGCCAATATTTCATGGCCAACTCGCTATAGAAACATAACATAACATACTTTTCAAAACAGCTTACATATGCTTTCATATCTAATTTTCCAAAACAGAGTTGATTCACAAGGTCATAAACATATCATATCCAACACATACGTATATATAATAGATATACTCGCATGCAAGGGTTGAAATCAGCATATTAAGGCCATAGGTCGCATAACTATACAAAATCCTAAACCTCACCTGAGAAGCGACAAGATATGAGAACTGACAAGACGGGTGCGTACTCAACCAGATTGTCTCCGCCCTGGAGATCACTGTACAGAAAAGAGAAATACAGTGTACTCGTGAGACACGACTCAAACATGAACCACAGAAACGCACGACAATGCTCATGTAATAATGTGATGTAATATTATATGATATGATATGTACACAGAAATTACAAGGATGCCATGAAAGTGTTCATGCACACAATTAATATCCCACAATAGTTATATAAGTAACGAGATCCTGTGTACAATTAATGTTTTACGTACAAATAAATTTATAAATCAATTAACACTAAGTCGTTTAGAAATTAAACATGTATTTCAATTAATAAGAGCACATCAAGCACATAGTGGGTTCTCAATTTATCATACCATTCAATTGTCAATGAGTTAAATTAAATTTCAAGAATCACACGAGAAATTTAAATTAAAACCGTCAACTTTCATTTAAAACAACTGCTACCCAAGATATAAAATAAATACTTGTACTTTAAATAGTTAGGCACAAAGGCATACTTACATACTATATACACTATATACATACACAAGAGCATATATATATATAAATATATATATATATATATACAAGCACACTCGCACCCTTACAATTAATAAGTTAAATTAATTCATTTCTAAACAACAAGAGTTGTCAAACTGTGTAGTCCACCTAAGAAGATGCATACAATAATTTATAGGCATATTAATCAACCAATTATTTTACAAATTAACGAACAGACTTATAATTGAACCTATCGTGTCACCTACCCATCACATTAATTAACTTAAGATTTAGTTAAGTTAAAACTAATCTAGTATGTATACATATATATATACATATAAAACATTTAAATGTCCATACACTAAACGCACGCACACAGATCACAATTAACATATCATCTTAATTAAAGCAATAGCTCAAGAATAATCTAACATGTAGATTTATTAGAATTAGAACTAAACCAACCTTGGTACTGATTTTAAGTGTAAACAAGTTTAGTTGACTAAATTTTACTTCAATTGTCAAAATTGAACATATTAGAAATAAATTTCATATTTAGGTAATTATAACATATACGCTCTAAACCCAAAAATAATTTAACAGTTCTAATTATCAAACCCCAATTTGCAGATTGTATATACACATTACGAAATAAACCAATAAAACAACACAGATTCGAAAGCATTCATTACAGATTAAACCACAGTAAGTTATACCAAAATATATTCTATCAAACTCAACATGTAGCGCCCCTTAACACTACAACCCCGCACCGTTGTACTTCCCGAGTGGATGTGAGACCTAGCACTCGAGAAATACTTCGGCGAACGGACAAGACTATACAATACCAGAGTATGAAATTTAAACGCAACGGAAAAATAAACATGAGCAATAAAAAGGGGACAATATATCACGAAACACATATTATTAAATTGGATAAGTAATTACAGTGATAGATCTAACTTTACAGGAGAGTGCTTATTGGAAGATGTACATGCACTCGTGATCTCTCTAAGTAACTGAAATGTGACACCTTAAAGCTTCAAGATACCTCTAAGGCGTCGATGCATAGATTCCTAAAATCATGAATTAAAAGGGTAGGAGGGTTAGTCAAAATGACTAAGTGACGGGGGGGTTGAGGTTTAAGGTTATAAGTAAGGTTTTCTTTTGAAATCTTTTGACCAAGAAAATCTTGGTTTAAAAATATACTATATACTAACAAATAGATATAAGACAATAATATCCGGTTCATGTTATTTTGAAATAGTAGTAGGGGGAATATAGGTTATACTTTAGAAAATTTATGAACCGTTTTGAGAAAATGATTTTGATGCCCGCAAGCTAGGCTTCTCCAACCTTAACTCCTTAAAATCCGAGAAAAATAGTAACGACACTGATCAAGGTGTCGGTACTTAATAAAACAAATACGAGAATACCATCCTTCACTCCTTAGTGTCACGTAGGGTTGCAAGCCCTAGTGACGATGAACAAGATTGTGGGAGGGACGTACCTTTTACCGTCACTTGATGTGGAATAACCAACCTCCGGTTAGACCATCATCAAGATCTAGTTGGCGACTGGTATAATAGTAGACCTCGGCCCGTGCCTCCCGGACTACTACTTCTACCAAGACCACGTGGCCCATAGGAAAAATAATAATTTTACTTGCAAGACGAGAATATTTACCGGTAAGAAAGTACTAAGTACTTTCGGGTAAATATATGTTTTTGAATAATTAATAAGAGTTATTTTCCCATAAAGGGAAGAATAACTTGAAAGTAAATTCAAGAAAATAAAGTAAAGTATTTTATCATGATTTCAGTTGAAAAGATTTAAACCCTCACCGAGTTCCGAGATTTAAGTGGAATTGTGAGGATTCCACTCTTCAATCCTATTGTCGCCTGAAAGTAATAACTACTACTGACTTAGAACTAGGTTCTTAGTTCCTAACTAACTAATTGCACATAATATTATAACAAAATAATTATAGAAGGTACATATTATGTAATACGTTAAGGATTTCCCGGTAAACCCTAAATTCACCCGTTTTATTAATAAATTCAGGGTTTATGGGATCTTTAACTAATCAAATATTTATTAACTATATTATAATTCTAATTGTAAGATTTGAAATGAAATTTAAGGTTTAATTTGACAATGTAGGTTATCTTTTGAAAATATTACATAGTTTATCGATTTTCAGAAAATTTGGAAAAAAAATATTTCTTTAAAAATTCCAAAACCTATTTTATAATTATTTTAAAAATAATTTCGAAATTTATTGTATTTTGGTTGACCAAAAAGTCAAAATTAGTATTGAAAACATTTACTATTCAATTTCATATGAATTAAACACTTTATAACACAAAATCAAACTCACACACACACACACACACACTAGTCATGGCACACACATGCACACACACACATCCAAGAACATTATGAACATGTTCTTGAGCTTATTTGAATATTCAAAGAGGGTGTGTAACATGTTCTATCACATTCATATTCATAACATAAGATTAAAGCATAATATAGCAAAATATATGAACTTTCTATGAAAAATAATTCTAAATAAATTACTCTAGGCTTGAATTTAATCAAACAAGATCATAAGCATTTAAATACATATTCACATTATATCATATCATAATTCATGCATTTAATTAACTAAAATTTCATAATGTACACACATTGTATTTAAACTAACAACTATGCACATATTTCATAAAATAAATTCCTAAAGCATAATTTAATTAATCCTAGACATGCTACTATTATTATTATACTAAGAACATAATATAAAGCATGAAATAATAGAAGAAAACATACCTTAGAGAGAGAGAGAGTGGGTTGTGGCGTGAGGTAGGGAAGGGAGAGAGTGATTTTGTGTGTTGATTTGTGAGGTATAAATGAGGCTTCAAGGGGGTATTTATAGGTAGTCATGAGGGGTCTTTAAGCAATTTATGAAAGTTTATGGGAGATGTGGTTGTCTAATATTTCAACAAATGCTTGGTAATTAATTAGGAGATGTGGTTAAATTACATGTTAAACAAATGCTAGGTAATTAACTAAGTAATGTGGAGAAATTACATTCATTTAATTAATCCTTCTAGAAGATCATGTGGTCATGAATGATGTCATCTTGAATAAAAATAAATGTAAAAATAATATAAAATTTATTCAAGAGTCGAGAGGTAAAAACTTGAAGTAGTGAATTAATGAAAGAATGGGTGAAAAATGAGCTTCGTTTTGATTATAAATGTGGAATATTTAGAGTTTTCGTTTATAAATTATGAATACTAAAGATGATGAAAATCATAAGAAAATTATATAAACGAAGCTATGATAAAGTTTAGAGTTTGGAAAAATCATTATAATGTAGAGGAAAATTCAAGAATCGTTCTAAGTATAATTTCGAATATTGAATAAAAGCTAATTGTTTAAAATAAAATGATGATTTTTAAATAGGAAAATATTTATAAAAGATGCTATGGGTGAAATCGAGTTTTTGGTAAATACATGAAAATTCATAAAATAATTTAAGGGTCGTTTTGGTTATAATATTGAATATAAAAAAGTAGATGAGTAGGGATCTATTGATGATCGAATCATAAGCTAGGGTTTTCACCGGTTTTTGATACTACTAGAGTTAGGATGGGAATTATGGTTCACGGAGAGTATCACGATCCTCGAAATAATGTGAGGATTCTTTTGGTTACAATATTGGGTAGTGAAAGTGCTTCGGGAGATGTTGGAATATTTTTGAGCTGTAGGGGTATTTTCGTAATTTTTAACCTAAAACTGTAGGAATGGGTTTTGGAGCATATGAAGGGGTTTTTGGTGCTAGAAGGGAATGAATACTAGAATTCTAGGATTTCATGAATAGAGTTTCAAAGTATGAGTTAAATAGAGAAAAGAATTAAATCTACGGACATTTAATTAAAGTGTAACACATAAAAGCACATAAGTCACATAAAATGCAATGCATGAAGAGAATTAATAAGGATCGAGGCTATAAACGCTTCTAGATTAACCCTTTACTTACCTCTCTCGACTTGGCCCTGAGTATGGCTGTTACAATCTTCCCCCCTTTAAAAGAATCTGTCCTCAAATTCTATTACTGTCCTTGAACAGTCCTAGATAATGTTTCAACATCTTTTCCTCTGTCTCCCAAGTCTGTTCTTCTATACCATTTCTTTTCCACAAGATTCTAACGAGAGGAATTCTTCGGTTCCTTAATTCTTGGAATTTCCTATCCAAGATTCTAACTGGTTTCATTTCATAAGTAAGGTCGGGTTCTAGTGGCACTTCTTCAACAAGTAGAATGTGTGAATCATCAGCAAAGTACTTTCAGAGTTGGGACACATAGAATGCGTTATGTATCCCAGTAAGACTTGCTGGAAGGTCTAGGCGATAGGCTGTTGGACCGATACGTTCCAGTATCTCAAAAGGTCCAATATATTGAGGGTTTAACTTTCCTCCTTTTCCAATTCGTATAAACCCTTTTCTTGGAGATGCTCTTAGAAACACCTTCTCGCCTACTGCAAATTCTATGTCCCTTATTTGATTATCAGCATAACTTTTCTGCCTATCTTGGGCAGCTTTCATTCTTTGCCTGATGATCTTAACCTTTTTTGTTGCTTCTTCTATCCAACTCTCAGCAATATTCCCTTGGGTTTTCCTTTTAACTCCTTTGATTTCATCCATATCCCAGTATAATGGAGATCTGCATTTTCTTCCATATAAGGCCTCGTAAGGTGCAGCTTGGATAGAAGCTTGATAACTGTTGTTATATGCGAACTCCACAAGGGGTAAACAATCCTTCCAATTATCTTGGAAATCTAAGGCACAAACCCTTAACATATCTTCCAGGTATCGGATGGTTCTTTCAGATTGCCCGTCAGTTTGAGGATGTGCTGATGTGCTGAAGTTCAGCTTGGTACCCATCATTTCTTGAATGTTTTGCCAAAGTTGTGAGGTGAACTTTGGGTCTCTGTCTGAAACTATTCCAAGAGGTACTCCATGCAACCGAATAATTTCCTTTTGATAGAGCATGGCTAATGAGTTAACGTTATCGATTGCTTTGACAGGTAAGAAATGTGCGGATTTTGTTAATCTATCGATGGTAACCCAAATACCATCAAATCCTCCTTTAACCTTGGGTAATCCATGTAGCACCCCGCACGTGAGGCACCACATCCCCCGCACTACGAGTCCAGTCCACACGTGAAATTGATAGTCCAAGCATGAACCGGATTCGTAGCGAACGGGGAGACAAAAAAAAAAAGATAACCTAGCTAGGCGGAATCTAACCCTTTAACAAATATTCAAGTGATAAGACGAGTGCAATGCGGAAGCAATAACGTATAATTCATAAATTTTAACATATGGCAACAAGCCCAACTATTCCAATACATAATTTAAATCCATCAAGCATCCTAACAACGAGTTCAACTAGGTATGCAACCTGTCCCGAATTCAATAGCCAACAATAATCATAATTGGCACACAGGCCCAATACATAATGGAAATACAATTAAATCATAAAAGAATGTAAAATGTGACTCGAGTGTACAAGTGACTCGACAAGAGATTAAAATATGACTTCCGCCTAGCAAAACCTGCAAGCAACTGAAAGGTGGGAAAGAGGGGTCAATCTCTAGAAGACTGAGTGAGCAAGAGCGATACATATATATAAAAACATGTACATGCAAGTCATAAATCCCGAGCAAGGTTTTATTTAAAGTTAGTTCCCAAGAGGGCGAGAGAATAACAAAGCAATGCTCAGACTTTACGACTAATCATATTAATTTTACTAAGTTCATAAATCATACATAAACATAAAGGCTCGACGAGTGAGCGTGCATTATCTCCAACAAAACTCCGACCGTGTACGACAAATATCATTAATATATCGAATATGTGATCATGCAGTATGTTATAATACACACAAATCATATAACATAATCGTTTGGGCGATCCGTGTCCCGGCCTTCCCGCACGGTGCATAACAATCATAATACAATCATATTCATAAAACAAGTTCCAACCTTCTTCCTCCGGGTGGTGGACGGGTTAGCAAGACCCGACCACCGGTCCATACATAGGCCAATGGGGTTTCATGACTCCCCCAAGGGCACTCGGCTCCCATTCCCCCGCTAAACCTCCTAGCGAGGGCCGGTATCACCGTAAATGTGGTGGGACTAGTACAAGGGATCACCGTCGGCCCTTGCCTCCCCGGATAGCCACTTGCACTAAGTCCCTGGGCCCGTGCAATCATAACAATCATAGCATACATACATAATCTCGCCAAAACATATCAATTCATAAGAAGCATAACATATTCATAATTCATTTGAAAAGGTTTTACTCGATCATAAATTACTCGAGGACTCTACTTTGAAAATACCATGTATATATATATATATTCATAAGGTTTTGGCCAAAACTTTTCACATAAAAGTCGTAGGGTTTGTTATGTAACTAAAACAAAAACACCCTCACCTGGAATACCATGAGACATAAAGCATAATTAATGCGGGTGCCTATTCAACTTGGGAAGTCTCCGCCCTGGAAACGAACTGTATAAGAGAAGGAACAATGTGTACTAGTGAGAATTGACTCAATATGAAACCACATAGACGCACGGCAATCCTCATGAAGTGGTATGATATGTTATGGGATGATATGATAGAGAATAAATCTTAAAATATTATGGAGTGGTGCATACATGATCAATCATTCAATTCATAATACAATACAATACATATTAGCAATACATATGAATCAATTAGAAGGTGTTAAGCACATAGAGAATGCGATTAAGAATTGCAATCATGTACGCATAACTCATGTCCTTATCAATTTCTCATAACAAAAGTCATCCCCATAATACAAAATATTCATAAGACTTTATAATACATGTTAACCATATTTAAGAATCAGTTTAAGGGGAAAGGAATCCGTTAAGCACATAAAGGAAACAATAGTTGCAAAGGAGATCATATTAAAGCACTTAAACATTCACACATTAAATTGATAGCATAAAATCCATAATCATATCAAAGTAAATCATATATCATCAATTAATCAAGCATACAAGTCATATAGTTCACATATGGAAGCCAAGAGGGCGAAAGGAACACAAGAAGAAGAGTTTTGGTGAGCTTTAGCAAAAGTTGACAAATTCCGAAATAAACAAGCTGTAGGAAAATGGAAATATCTTGAGTTATAGAAATTGGAATTAATTTTTGTTTATTGGGACAGAAACTAGACACAAATATCTTTCCGGTGATATATGTCACGAATCATGATTCAAAACGAGGTGAAAATGGCGTAGGCCCGAAGTTGGGTGATTGCAGATTGTCGAAAAAGTGGCGACACCAACAAGAATTGATAATATCTCACAAATGAGAAAAGATATTGAAGTGATTCCAATTGGAGAATAATCTACACTTCAAGAGGTTTCCGTGGGTTCAAAAATCAGGTCATTCTGAATTCGGACGAGGGAGTCGCGGCCGTGACAAAATTGTACTGAAAATCAATCGCGGTCGCGACTGAAAATTAGCCAACTTTCGAATTGTTGGTCGCGACCGCGACCAAAAATGGTCACAAAACGGTCGCGGGCGCGACCCCCAATTCCAGCAGCTGCGTTTGGCGATGGGAAACAGGTAGAGGCGAAAAATGGCTTCAAGAATGTCAATGGAACTCCCAAATCACCCAAAATCAAACAACAACAACGAAATACAACATATATACACATATTACTCATCAAATCATGAATCAAACCATCAAATTTCATAACCCACATTCATATACACACATATATATACATACAACATATATACATATTCTTGCTCCACAAATTCAAACAATCAAATATAAAATTCATAGATTATCATGTATCCATGCATATACAACCCAAAATTTCAAGTTATTAAGCAAGAATCATACAACCCTAGTTATTACCCAACATATCCACACATATATATATATATAGATATACATATATACCTTGGAGAAGAAAGGAGATGAAGGAAGAAATGGTTGAAGCTTAAATTCTTGGACCAAAGCTTGGAGAAATCCCTTGTCTCCTTGCTTGCTTGAAGGACCGATCATGGAGGAAAGAAATGAGGGGTGAGTATCTCTTGTTCTTGTGTGAGAAATGAAGAAGAAAGGAATGTAAGTGTATACATATATATATACATCGTGTAAATAGGTGGAGAAAAGAGGGAAAATTGCGCTTTGGCCCTTTAGGAATTTAAGTGATTCGATTAAGGCCCCAACGTTTGGTAGATGATCAATTTGTGGTCCGATTAAAAGTTCAATTGAATCCAAGGATTTCATAAAAGATCAATTAAGTACATAATCGAAACAAAATATTAATTAAAGAATACATAAGTAGCAACTAAATTTAAATAACATAGTCAAGGATCACATAAATTATCTAGATCACGTAATAACAATTAATTCACGACAGTGAAATGTATCAGACATCCATAGCACTAAAATCATATAAAAGTCACATAATAGCAATTAGTTCATGAAATTATTAAATTAAACAATCACTTAGCAATTAAAGCATAATTAAAATCACATAACACTCGGTCTAACCCACTCGTGACGTCATACCTGTACGGCCAAAAAGTCGGGGCGTTACAATCCATAAACAAAATCCATGGTTACCTGATCCCATTTCCAGGTAGGGATAGATAATGGCTGCAACAATCCTCCAGGTCTCTGATGTTCTGCTTTAACTCGTTGACAAGTTAGACATTTCTTAATGTAATTGGCTATGTCTCTTGTCATACCGTTCCACCAAAAATGTCTCTTGAGGTCTTGATACATCTTAGTTCCTCCAGGATGTATCGAATAACGAGTTTTGTATGCCTCGTCCAATATTTCCTTTCGAATGACAATAGGCACGCAGACCCGATCTTTGTATCTCAAAATCCCTTGATCATCGGTTTTAAATTTTTCCTCGAGATCCCTTTCTTTGGATTGGAGACATTTCTGAATCCATTCATCTTGAACTTGAGCTTCTTTTATCTTCTCCTTTAGTGGTGGTAATACCACTAAATTTACTAATCGAGTTCTTGAGACCACTTTCACATATTTTCGTAGGTTAGTTGAAGGCTTTCCTGGAAGTGACGCTAAGCTTGATTTTCGACTTAAAGCGTCGGCCACTACATTAGCCTTCCCCGGATGGTACTGGATTACACAGTCATAATCTTCCAGAAATTCCATCCATCTCCTTTGCCTCATATTCAGCTCCTTTTGAGTAAAAAGGTATCGTAGGCTTTTGTGATCAGTGAAAACTTCAAAAGTAACCCCGTAGAGATGATGTCTCCACTTGGTGAGAGCAAATACAAATGCTGCTAATTCCAAGTCATTAGTAGGATAGTTCTCTTCGTGAGGTTTGAGCTTTCTTGAGGCATAGGCTATAACTTTTCCTTGTTGCATCAATACACAACCTAGCCCTTCTTTAGAGGCATCGGTATAAACCGTATAACCTTTCTTTCCTTCAGGTAAGGTTAATACTGGTGCAGATGTCAATCGTTGCTTTAATTCTTGAAAACTTTGTTCACATCGTTCAGTCCATTCAAACTTTCTTTCCTTCTTTGTTAACTTCGTGAGAGGTGCAGCTATCTTAGAGAAGTCCTTTACAAACCTGCGATAATAGCCTGCAAGTCCTAGGAAACTTCTCACCTCTGATGGATTCCTTGGTACTTTCCAATTTGTAATTGCTTCAATCTTTGAAGGATCTACTTCAACACCTGATCCCGAGATTATATGTTCGAGGAATGCAACTTTTTCTATCCAGAACTCGCATTTACTGAACTTAGCATATAGCTTATGATCTCGCAAAGTGCTTAACACTATGCGAAGATGTTCAGCATGTTCCTCAGGGCGTTTTTGAAAACACCAAAATGTCATCGATGAAAATGACCACAAATTTATCCAGACATGGTCGGAATATCCGATGCATCATGTCCATGAATGCAGTGGGTACATTGGTCAATCCAAACGGCATTACTATGAACTCAAAGTGTCCATAGCGGGTATTGAAAGCTGTTTTAGGGATATCCTCCTCCCTAATCTTTAATTGATAGTACCCTTGCCTTAAATCTAACTTGGAATAGACTCGAGATCCTTGAAGGACATCAAATAACTCCTCTATATGGGGTAGAGGGTATTTGTTCTTTATGGTCATTCGGTTAAGTTCTCGGTAGTCGATGCACATCCGTAATGACCCATCTTTCTTCTTTACAAACAACACTGGTGCTCCCCAAGGTGATGTACTGGGACGGATATATCTTGATTCAATCAAATCATCAAGCTGTTTTCTCAACTCCTGGAGTTCGGCTGGGGCCATCCGATAAGGGGTTTTAGAGAAAGGCTCTGCCCTAGGGATTGTATCGATTACAAATTCTAACTCGCGGTCTAGAGGTAACGAGTTTAGGTGTTCTGGGAAGACGTCGAGGAACTCATTTACCACTTCCACCTCCTCAACCTTGAGTTGGTCCTTTGGCCTATTTAGGAGATAGGCAACGAAACCTGTAGTTCCCTTCTAAACCAACTTTTTAGCTTTTATCATAGAAATCATTACCACTGATCTTTTGTTCTCAGAAATCCAACTTTCATATTGTCCTAAGATGATTTCTTTCTTAAAACAATCCAATTTAGCATGGTATTTGTAGAGCCAATCCATCCCCAGAATGATTCCATAACTTGTTATCGGAAGTTCGATGAGGTCCATTGGGTAGTAATGGTCACCGATTTGTATAGGGCAACGTTTATATACTCGAACCGTTATTAAACAAACTCCCAAAGGGGAACTTACTTCGAAATTATATGATGAACATTCAAGTGGAAAATTTAAACGCGCACATAAATTTGATGCAATGAATGAATGCGTGGCACCAGGGTCATATAAGACCTTAACTGGCTTGTTTCGAATGTGTACCGTACCTTCGATAACATCCGAAGGGTCTGGTTCCTCGTTTCCTTCCAACGCGTAAGCTTTTCCTCTGACAAGTGGCTTTCCCGATTTTCCCACAACCTTCTCCTTTTCCTTAGGTCCCAGTCTCTCTGGGCATGTATTAAACTGATGATTACGGTCTCCACACCATAAACACGTGCCAGCTTTCTTTCGGTATTCTTGTTCAGTATGTCCCGGTTTGTGACAATATTCACAAGTGATCTCTTCTTGTGAATTAGAAGGGATTGACTTAGGTTTTTGCTGGGCTGGTGTGGGTTTCTTTCTAAATTTCTGGCTAGATGGTCCAGTGGGATGTTTCATTCCTTGAGAAGGTTTATTTTGAGGGGGACCAGGGCGATTAGCTGCCTGACGAATATTCTTGTGAGCTGCTTCAGTTTTCAGGGCTTTATCTACCGCCTTATTATAAGTTTCAATATCCAATGATGCTAAAGCCCATCGAAGGTCTGGCTTCAGTCCATCAATGAATCGCTTGATCTTTCTTCGTTCGTCATTCAGAATGTGTGGAGCATACTGAATTAGCCTCACAAACCTTGCCTCGTATTCCGCTACTAACATATAACCCTGAGTTAAACTCATGAACTCAGCCTCTCGAGTATCTCTTATCACTTGAGGAATATATTTATTCTGAAATTCCTTTACAAATTCTGCCCAACTGTAATTAGTTCGGTCTTCTATCCAGGTTAACTTGACGTGCTTCCACCAACTCAAAGCGGGTCCTTCTAAGAGAAAGGCTGCATACTGCACTCGTTCCCGTTCCTCGGGAAATATATCCATAGCCTCATAAATCTTTTCCAAACTAGCTATCCAGTTTTCAGCCTTCAGGTCGTTAGGTTCTCCAAAGAATTTTGGGGGATTCATTCAGAGAAACATTTCTAGGGATCGCTCGTTGGTGGGGCTATGTCCAGGTGTACAAGTTCGAACGAACTGCCTTAAGGCTTCTACGAGTTCGGGGTGTCTGGGTGGATCTTGTGGCGATGGTGAGTTGTTTAGTGGTGTTCTTCGTAGAGACATTATGAATGTTGAAATCACAATCATATAGGAAATATAATGAATGTGGGGTTAAGAATGTTTCAAAGATTATCACAGAACAATAATCACCATATAACATCAATCATAAAAAATAAAATGCAGAAAGAAATAACATTAGTACTCACTGTCCTGCTGGTATATTGAAGCGACTCTAAGACTCATGATGCAAGAAATGTAAAGTAACATGAAATAACAATGTAGAATGATCAAAATGTGTCATATATATATGCATCAAGGTTAGTATGCTTCAAGAGCTACAAAAATAAAAGCAAAAAGAGGGGGTGGACCCGATCTACCTCGAGTTACACCCTACAAGTACTGTCACTCCTAGTAAGTCAAAGCTGCTACTGTCCGCTGCTGCTACTATGTACTGCTGTAAAAATGGGGAGTGTCGCCACTAGCTGCTATATACATATCCCCTGGTAACTATCCTATATACCGTATCCCTCGATCTGAACTCAATCCTCTCCAGCACTACCTGCCTCAAGGTCAACCGTATCATCTGAATCTAGAACCCTAATAGGACTCCACTCCTCGCTAGGCTCGGTACTGATCATAGATCACTATAGAAGCCTCACGGTCCAGAGTCAAACTGACCACGTCCTCCTCAAGCTCAGCTACTCGTGATGCCAACTGAGAAATAGCGATCTGAGATGCGACTAACTGGTCCCGAGCATGATCACGATCTACTGCTGTCTGTCTAGCCATCTCTCTGTTCCTCTCAGCTTCCAGTCGATACTCACCAGTCCTCTGATACTCATAGAAGTAAGCATCTCTCTCGGCCTCTAATAGATGAACTGCTCTGTTCATGTAGGCATACCAGGGAAAGGCCTCCTGGTGTGAATCCTGACTATGCTGCCTAATCCTCTGCCAGGGATAGTATCTAGGACCCCCACTACGAGTAACAACAAAGGTCCTAGGAGGCTCGTACTGATCAAGCCACTCGATGCTATCAGAATGTGGAAGCTCTCCATAGCCAACCATTTTTACTCTAAGAAAAACACTTTACAAATTATTAGAGCGAAGAAATTATAGTGAAATACTTTCTCTATCTAATGTTTAAATTAAGTTCTCTCTATCTAAACCTGACGCTCAGATACCACCTTAGCTGTAGCGCCCCTTAACACTACAACCCCACACCGTTGTACTTCCCGAGTGGATGTGAGACCTAGCACTCGAGAAATACTTCGGCGAACGGACAAGACTATATAATACCAGAGTATGAAATTTAAACGCAATGGAAAAATAAACATGAGCAATAAAAAGGGGACAATATATCACGAAACACATGTTATTAAATTGGATAAGTAATTACAGCGATAGATCTAACTTCACAGAAGAGTGCTTATTGGAAGATGTACATGCACTCGTGATCTCTCTAAGCAACTGAAATGTGACACCTTAAAGCTTCAAGATACCTCTAAGGCGTCGACGCATAGATTCCTGAAATCATGAATTAAAAGAGTAGGAGGGTTAGTCAAAATGACTAAGTGACGGGGGGTTTGAGGTTTAAGATTATAAGTAAGGTTTTCTTTTGAAATCTTTTGACCAAGAAAATCTTGGTTTAAAGATATACTATATAGTAACAAATAGATATAAGACAATAATATCCGGTTCATGTTATTTTGAAATAGTAGTAGGGGGAATATAGGTTATACTTTAGAAAATTTATGAACCGTTTTGAGAAAATGATTTTGATGCCCGCAAGCTAGGCTTCTCCAACCTTAACTCCTTAAAATCCGAGAAAAATAGTAACGACACTGATCAAGGTGTCGGTACTTAATAAAACAAATACGAGAATACCATCCTTCACTCCTTAGTGTCGCGTAGGGTTGCAAGCCCTAGTGACGATGAACAAGATTGTGGGAGGGACGTAGCTTTTCCCGTCACTTAATGTGGAATAACCAACCTTCGGTTAGACCATCATCAAGATCTAGTTGGCGGCTGGTATAATAGTAGACCTCGGCCCGTGCCTCCCAGACTACTACTTCTACCAAGACCACCGGGCCCATAGGAAAAACAATAATTTTACTTGCAAGACGAGAATATTTACCGGTAAGAAAGTACTAAGTACTTTCTGGTAAATATATGTTTTTGAATAATTAATAAGAGTTATTTTCCCATAAAGGGAAGAATAACTTGAAAGGAAATTCAAGAAAATAAAGTAAAGTATTTTATCATGATTTCAGTTGAAAAGATTTAAACCCTCACCGAGTACCGAGATTTAAGTGGAATTGTGAGGATCCCACTCTTCAATCCTATTGTCGCCTGGAAGTAATAACTACTACTGACTTAGAACTAGGTTCTTAGTTCCTAACTAACTAATTGCACATAATATTATAACAAAATAATTATAGAAGGTACATATTATGTAATACGTTAAGGAGTTCCCGGTAAACCCTAAATTCACCCGTTTTATTAATAAATTCAGGGTTTATGGGATCTTTAACTAATCAAATATTTATTAACTATATTATAATTCTAATTGTAAGATTTGAAATGAAATTTAAAGTTTAATTTGACAATGTAGGTTATCTTTTGAAAATATTACATAGTTTATCGATTTTTAGAAAATTTGGAAAAAAATATTTCATTAAAAATTCCAAAACCTGTTTTATAATTATTTTAAAAATAATTTCGAAATTTATTGTATTTTGGTTGACCAAAAAGTCAAAATTAGTATTGAAAACATTTACTATTCAATTTCATAAGAATTAAACACTTTATAACACAAAATCAAACTCACACACATACACACAATAGTCACGGCACACACATACACACACACACACATCAAAGAACATTATGAACATGTTCTTGAGCTTATTTGGATATTCAAAGAGGGTGTGTAACATGTTCTATCACATTCGTATTCATAACATAAGATTAAAGCATAATATAACAAAATATATGAACTTTCTATGAAAAATAATTCTAAATAAATTTCTCTATGCATGAATTTAATCAAACAAGATCATAAGCATTTAAATACATATTCACATTATATCATATCATAATTCATGCATTTAATTAAATAAAATTTCATAATGTACACACATTGTATTTAAACTAACAACTATGCACATATTTCATAAAATAAATTCCTAAAGCATAATTTAATTAATCCTAGACATGCTACTATTATTATTATACTAAGAACATAATATAAAGCATCAAATAAAAGAAGAAAACATACCTTAGAGAGAGAGTGTGTGGGTTGTGGCGTGAGGTAGGGAAGGGAGAGAGTGATTTTGTGTGTTGATTTGTGAGGTATAAATGAGGCTTGAGGGGGGTATTTATAGGTAGTCATGAGGGGTCTTTAAGCAATTTATGAAAGTTTATGGGAGATGTGGTTGTCTAATATTTCAACAAATGCTTGGTAATTAATTAGGAGATGTGGTTAAATTACATGTTAAACTAATGCTAGGTAAGTAACTAAGTAATGTGGAGAAATTACATTCATTTAATTAATCCTTCTAGAAGATCATGTGGTCATGAATGATGTCATCTTGAATAAAAATAAATGTAAAAATAATATAAAATTTATTCAAGAGTCGAGAGGTAAAAACTTGAAGTAGTGAATTAATGAAAGAATGGGTGAAAAATGAGCTTCGTTTTGATTATAAATGTGGAATATTTAGAGTTTTCGTTTATAAATTATGAGTACTAAAGATGATGAAAATCATAAGAAAATTATATAAATGAAGCTATGATAAAGTTTAGAGTTTGGAAAAATCATTATAATGTAGAGGAAAATTCAAGAATCGTTCTAAGTATAATTTCGAATATTGAATAAAAGCTAATTGAAGGTGGTGGTGGTGGAGGCTGAGTCGCGGCAGAGCAAAGCTCTCGGGAGGCCAGGCTGTTGCGCCGTTGCTTGAACCGAAAGGGGAAGGTGTCGGATCTATTGCCAGACCGCCATGGCTGTTGGTGTACGGCGGCGGAAGATCTTGCTAGGGCGAAGATGGCGGTAATGGGTGGCGGCCTGAAGAGAACTCGTCGGATCCGGAACAACCGACGCCGTGGTGAGCTTGTGGTGGTTCGCTGGCGATGATGGCGGTGCGGCGGAGAACTAGCAGGTGGTGAAAAGGGGATTCTCAGATCTGGGCGAAGAAACGAGGTTGCGGGTGGTTGTTGACCAAAGCGGGGTGTCCGGATCTGAGTGGTGTTGGCCGCGAATCGTCACCGGCGATGGTGTGGCTGAGGAAGAAGGCGTCGCTGGTGAACGAGGGTGAAAGTGGAGAAGGGGTCGCTGGAATGGTGTCGGTGGTGTGGGATGCCGAAGTGAATGGTGGTGGTTGGCGGCGGAGCTAGCCAGAGAAGAAGGCGTTGCAGGCGGTGGTTGTTGGCTCAACATCTGCTGCGCTGCTGCTCAAGGATGAATGGGAGGAGAGAAATAAAATGGCAGCACTAGGGTTTCTCGGTGTAAAAAGAGGACCAATCTTCCGAAATTGCAAACAAGCCCCTCGAGAGTCTAAGTCTTGCGATTGAGTTCACATAGTTCAATTAGGGTTCAAATAAATCCAATTAGAGATTGTGTAATTATAAAAGCATCCTCAAGGTTTTTAAAAAAAGTATTAGTAAGTCCAAATTGAATTTCTCATAATTAGAAATAGATCCCCAACTTTCATTAATCTCAAATTAGCCCACATAATTAAAATTAAAGAGCAGTTAGGCACCAAACACATATTTCAATTGAGTTCGCATGTCTACATAAGTTTGCAATCGAGTCAAATAAACAATTAAGAAGTGAATAAAGCAATTCAAGCACAAGCAGAGTTAAATAAATAACAATCTAATCGCTCGAGAACGGCATCGTACCTTGCTTCGAAAATGCGGGGTGTTACAACGCATCTCGAATTCTTTATATCCTTCCCCGGTGCATCCTTCCTATCTTCCGTGCCTCAGAAAGAATTTGTAATAGATTGTTGTGATCGTAGAACTTGGCCGTGGTTTGGTATCATCTTTATAACCTGGAAATCATAACTCATTTCGAGAATATATGCAAGCGATTAATGCATGCTCATGGCACATATTCAACACTAAAGGCAAGGATCCATATAATAATGCAGCAGATAGTTCAACAAAATTCAAAAGGGAAAGCTAAATTTCATATTCAAGATCGATGCAATGCACCCATTGTCACATAGTTCCTAAGCCGTACGACCTAGACTGACTTAAACACGACTCGAGAACGCCGGTTTTGCAACCGGGCTCTGATACCACTTATGGATGTAGCACCCCGCACGTGAGGCACCACATCCCCCGTACTATGGCTCAACACGAGTAACGAAATGGGAAGTCCGCACCCGTATCAAACCATAGCAAACGGGAGACAAACAAAACAACCCTCCTAAGGTAGGCGGAACTTAGACCCTGCAATTATAACCAATCAACAAAACATAATGTAGCGGAAAAGTAAATCCAAACACAGGCATTGGCCATGGGCATGCAGAAATTAAATACACAAACCGCAAGCAGACTTGGGCTCCTCAGGCCTCTTTTAATTCAAAACAAAGCCCAACAAGGCAATACAATATCGAATACATAAAGATTCAAGTTCATAGTATTACAGAATCGAATCATACACAATCTAAATACATATATGAATGTAGAGACTCTCCTAACTTAACTCGACCAACTCAAAGACTCAACACAACTCCGCCTAGCTCGAAACTCCAAAGCCAAGCCTACGCACTAAAAGGTTGGGGAGGGAGAGGGTCAGTCTCTAGAAGACTGAGTGAGCAGGAGCAATATAAGTATATATAAAAACATGCACATGCAAGTCATAAATCCCGAGCAAAGTTTTATTTAAAGTTAGTTCCCAAGAGGGCAAGAGTATAACTAAGCAATGCTCGGACTTTACAACTAATCATATTAACTCATTAAGTTCATAAATCATACATAAACATTAAGGCTCGGCGAGAGAGCGTGCATCGTCTCCAACCAAACTCCGACCATGTACGACAAATATCATTAATACATTAAATAGGTGATCATGCAATATATCATAATACACACAGATCCTATATCATATCATAAGACATAGTCGTTTGGGCAATCCGTGTCCCGGCCTTCCCGTACGGTGCATATCAATCATAACATAATGATAATCATAAAATAATTTCCAACCTTCTTCCTCCGGGTGGTGGACGGGTTTGCAAGGCCCGACTACCTAAACATATCAATGTGGTAATTGAGGTTCATGAGTCCTTAAAGCCCGGTTAGTGTTTCCTCGTCAAAAACTCCTTAATGAGGTCCATTTCACCGTTAAACATAAATGGAATCAACACATGGGATCACCGTCGGCCCTTGCCTCCCCGGATAGCCACATGTACTAAATTCCTGGGCCCGTGAACATAACATACATGCATAATCTTGCCAAAACATTTCAATTCATAAGAAACATAACATAATCCATAATTCATTTGAAAAGGGTTTACTCGATCAACATTTACTCGATGACCCTACTTTAAAAGTAACATATATATATACATAAGGTTTTGGCCAAACTTGTCACATAAGGTTGTAGGGTTTAGTACGTAACTAGAACGAAAACACCCTCACCTAAAACATGGTGTTACAAGGATACGAGTTATCGAGTGCCTAGTTGATCAGGATTTATCCACCCTGGAGATAACTGTACAAAGGACAATGTAACGTGTTCGTGAGACTCAAGACTCCAAATGAACTATATAAGACGCACGGCAATGAAATGAATATGATATGAATGCGTGAAAGATGATATTATTTCATGAACATGTTCCTGTGCACGATTAAGAAATTTAAGGCATATAAACAAGCCATTCAATCATTCATTCATTTTCATTCAAATTCATAAATTCACATTTTATATTAATTCAATCCACGAATTTCAAATATGATCAAAGCACGTATTAAATCGCATTTATCATTAGAAAATAGACAATTAAATACGTTCAATTTAAAATTGGAAATTAAATAAAACATGAAATAGGTAACAATTAAATTCTAAAATTAAATATATAATTAATTCATAACATATATAATATATATAAATACATTCATATGTATATATACACGTACTTGCATGCATAAGTACACACACACCATGCACAACACTTAATGTAAATTATATATATACAGAATTCATGCATACACAAATAAACTTCATGCATGCAATTTAACAAAGCATAAGATGCATGCATATATAATTATATATGTAAACATACACACACAACTAATAACATGCATGCAGTTAATTAGAATTAATCATATGCATGCCTTTAATCAACAATATACATGGATTATTACATATAAATATATGTAAGTACGTATATAGCATGCAAACATAATCCATTAACCATGCATGCATTACACAAACCATGCAAAATAGATACATTACTATACATATATTTATACACGCACTCTACAACAGATCAGGGAAGAAAGAAGCAACAGAATGAGGAAGAAACAGAAGCAGCAAAACAGGAAAGAAAAAGGAAACCGAAGCAGCAAAGAAGAAAAGGAAAGCAGCAGCAGCAGTCCGGCACAGACGCGATCTCCCCCCCAGGGGAGATTCTCAAAGCCAACTTCCCCGGCCGGGGAAAGAGGATGCAGATGCTACTGCATCAGGGGTACCCGGCCGGGTACATCCATGAACAAACTCTCCCCGCCCGGGGAGAGTGTTGCAGAACAGCAGACAGCAGCAGCAGGAGCTACCGAAACAAGGGAAGGGAAAAGGAAAAAGAACAGGCCAAGGTAAGCACTTAAACTTCAACCAACTCATGCCAACGTAACAAGGAAATAAAGGCAACAAGTACACAGCAAATCAAGCTTGAAAATGATCTCACAACACGCAGCAGCAACAAGGAATTAAGCAGCAGTTCACGTGAGGAAAAATAGGGAAAAACCGAAAAACAGGGCAAGACTTTTCATGATCAACCGACCATCAATTACATGACCATAAATGAAATAAAGGAAGTAAAGTGATCACTCTCATGCTTTAAAATCAAGAAAAATATCAAGTATTCAAGAAGATCAAGAAAATCAATTTAAACCTAGCTATTCATTCAATCTTGCAAATCTTCATGAAAGCTGACTCAAAATTAGGGATGAATGGATCAAAATGACCAGAGATTCATGTATATCATAATCCTAACTCACCTTGTTGATTGGATGAAAGTTGGTAAAGATTTGAGCTCCAAAATCTCAAGAAATGGTAGAGTGATGGGAAAACTGGAATGCTGGGATTTTGGCTGAATTTCTTGCTTGTGTGAGGGTTGATTCAAGCTTAGGTAGTTAGGAGATGATAGAGGGTTGAACTAGGGTTACAAGGACTTCAACCATAGTTAATTTGGTTAAGAATTGAAAGAGTTATGGCCATTTTAATGAAATGTGGTAGTTTTGGTACCGTTTCGTTTTTTGGTTGGATTTCGGAGGTTCAAATGATTTCGGAAAAATATAAGGCTAAGTTTATTAAACCCGAATCTTCGATACGAGTTCAAAGAAGTTGACGGAACTCGAATCCGAGTTCCCGAGCTCAAGATATCACATACGAAACCAAGGGTGAGCTAATTGCTCGTTAGCCCCCGATTTGGTTTCACAAATCAAATTAAATTAGTTAAAACGTCAAACGAGATCGAAAAAAATGAAATGAGCATACGGACATGTTTATAACACATAAATGTACAACATACTAAATTTTCACAAATTTTCGAATTCAATTCAATTAGGAACGACACTCAAACATGTCACACATGCGCATATAGTTCAAGAATTCAATTAAATTCAAATAATTCAAATATTTATAAAATAAATAAAATTAAAACTTAACGGCATAATGTAATATAATAAAATAACAGTTAAGCTTATAAAACAAAACAACTAAATTCAATTTCAATTAAATTTTAAAAGTCACGAAATATAAAATTAGTTAATTAGAATAATTAAGGGTATAAATAATTATCATTAACACTTGTTCATTAAATTAAACATACTAAATTTATCGGATTAAAACATAATGAAATATTAAAATGAAATAAAATAAACTAATAACAATTTATATTAAAATTAAATATTTAAAACACTTATAAACAATTAATCACATAATTAAACAATTTAAATTATGCAATTTATAAGCAAATATGACACATTAGTATAAGTGAAAAACCGGGGCGTTACAGAAATTGTATGTGCAACTCCAGAAGAAAAGGAAAAAAAAAACAATGAAAGGAGTCAGTCCTAACGACTGGCGAGGGGGCTAACCCACACACCCATACATATATGTACGAGCAAAGCAAACATATATGTACGTGCAAAGCAAGCATCAAAGCAAAAGATCATAAACCGGAGCACGATTTTTTCAAGCTAAAGAATTTTCCCGTGATAATAGATATATAAGAGAGCTTAAGGCTGTAACGCCCCATTTTCCAACTATGTGTTATGTTACATTATATTAAATTTCATAACATTATATGTAATATATTCCTATGCATTTATATGAATTGTTTTTAACATGAATTATATGAACTAATTGATATAAGTGACTTAAATGTATTAAATGTGCCTAATTGCTCCTTTGTGAAAATTTGTATACTTAATTGTATAGCATGAAATGGAGTTAAGTGATCTTTTGTGTAGAGATATAACTTGATTGCATTCATTTAAATAACTTAGGGACTTAAATGCAATTAGTGGTGGTTTCATGCTTATAGTGGGAGATATAATATATATCTTGTACCTCCTTTCTCTCACATTACATACACTACATTGCATATAAGAATTCTACACACATACACACACTAAATATCGGTTTTTACACCAAGAGAAGAGAAGGAAGGAATTTCTTCAATCCAAGCTTAAATTCTAGGAAGATTATTGCATAAATTGGAGCATCATCACCATATCATCCTATCATCCTTCCTTTTCTTCTATTTGAAGGTATAAATGGATGAATTGCTTTGAATTCTTGAATGTTATATGAATAGGGTTTGATGTTTATATGATGCTTTCTTGTCTATTTGAGGTTAAGAGCATGATTATGATCATTAGAGTTGGATTCTTGCATGAAAGAATGAGTTATATGGAAGTTGATGGCATGAGGAATTATAGGGTTTGGTTGGTTAATTCTTGATGATTTGAGCAAGCTTGGATGGATTACTTGATGCCAACTTGATATATATGAGTTATATGCATGATATATGTTAGTTTTGAGTTGATTCTTGCATTGATTTGGTGTTTATATGCCTTGGGAGCCAATTCCCGTGCCTCTACTCTGTTTTTTCCCTGTTTTTCGCCCAGAATACTTCCAAACGGCCGTTTGGGATTTCAGTTATAGCACCAAATGCCCGTTTGGGCAGTGTCTGTCACACCCAATTGCTTCCAAACGCCCGTTTCTGCTTTCAGTTCATTTTTCAAACGGGTGTTTCTCCCTCAGCCGAACTCTAAATGACCTGATTTTTGAACCGTTGGAAACCTCTTGAAGTCTAGAACAACCTACAATTAGAATTATCTCAATTTCTTTTGTGAATTGTGATATATAATCAATTCTTTTAGGTGTCACCACTTTTTCGGAAAACTACCCTCGCCTAACTTCAAGCTTACGCTATTTTCTCCTCACTTTGAACTAAATTATGAGCCATATATCCTTGGAAAGGTCTTTGTGTCTAGTTTCATACCCAAAAAGAAAAACTTAATGCCAACTTCTATATCTCAAGATATTCCAGTTTTCCTACAGCATGTGTATTTCTGGAAATTGCCCATTTTTGTCATACTTCAACAAAACCTTCCTTATTGCATTCCTTTCACTCCCTTGGCTCCCATATGTGATTTATATGATATATATACTTGATTAATTGATAAGTATGCTCCTAATCGACATTCCTTGATTGTTATTGCATGATATATTGATCCATGACTTTGCCGTGCGTCGTAATTGGTTCATTAGAGTCGTGTCTCACAAACACTTGTCCCTTTTTGCGCAGATTGTCTTCCCGTTGACAAGGAGCAAGCTTCATAATTATATCCTTGTTGTTTTGTCGGCACAGGTGAGGTTTAATAACTAGATATATAGAACCCGTATAACCCTACGTGATGTTTCGGCCAAAATGTAAATATGTATATATATATATATATATATATATATACCTTTCTCAAAACCTCTATCAATTGCAAATGATTTCTCGTGACATATTGAACTTATCGTGATTGATTGATTGTTTGGCGAGTAAATCATGTTCACTTGGGCCCGAGGGTAGTATACTGAGCCAACCGAGGAAGCAAGGGCTGACGGGTAACTCTTGCACTATCCTCACAACTTTGGGATGGCCCCTGAACCCACTAGGAGATTAGTGGGGGAAGGAGTCCCGGGCATAGGGACTCATGAACCCTATGCTCGTCGTTATTGGATGGCGGGGCCTTGTAATCCCCCATCACCCGGAGGAAGAAGGATGGACGGAAATTGCTAATGGTGCACTAATTTGTATTGTTTGATCACTTAATTAATTACAACTGAATTATTGTACACTGTCGGAGAAAGGTTGGAGATTAGCCCTCACTCGCCGGACCGCTAATTGAATTGAATTGAATTGATTGTATTGTTAAATTGATTAGTTGTAATCTCGGGCGAGTTGTCTTTTATTATTGAACTTATATTGCTTCTCTTCTTTAAACCCTTACCCGAGATTATGGCTTGCATGGTAATTGCACTAATATTTATTTATAAACCCCTCACTCAGTCTTCGGTAGACTGACACCCTCACATTTTCAGTTTTGCAGGTTGTATGCTAGGCGAGGTCGAGTCAAGTTTTATCGCTTTGGGTCTAGCATTGTCATTTTACTTTGGCATATATGTAACACCCCGGAGCGAAGGGCGCCACATCCCCCCGCACCATAACCCGATACGAGTAACGAAATAGGACTCCGCACCCGCACCAAGCTACAGCGAACGGAGACAAACAAAAACCCACGCTCTAGCTAGGCGGTCTAGACCCTCAAAACAGAGCGCACAAAGAAACCAAAACCAAATGCGGAAGCAACCAGGATCACAAAATACAAACATACATATCAATACTTATACAAATTATACAAGTTATGCCCATCCAAGGCCAAATGAATCACATAATAGAAGCTCAAATTCCGAATCATAACTCATGCAAAGCTATACCATACTTATACATATTTATACGTAGTACCAAAACTGGAAAGTAAATATGCAAGGATGCAAAGACTCTCCTACACAACACGAATAACTCAACGTAAAAGACCACCGCCTAGCACCAACCGAAGACCCGCACCTGCAAACTCAAGAAGCAAAGGGGGAAAAAGAAACAACGAAGAGGGGTCAGTCCTAAAGACTGGTGAGGGGGCTAACACACACACACGTACATAAATATAGAGCAAAGCATAGTATAGCATATTCGAATCTTAGAGTATTCACGAACCGGGCGTGGTTTTTGCAATCCAAATCATTTTTAACACATGATAATATATATATAGAAAAGGTTTAGGGCCGAAGGCCAAAATCAACCGATTTTAAGGATTAGAAGCCCTCACCCGTTTCATGAATCATAGACAGAAACATAACGCACTCACACATCACTCGGCGAGTACGAGTGCACAACCAACCTCCTTCTCAAAGCAAAACTCGAAGCTTATCACACGAAGATACAAAACAGACAGAAACATAAACCTCCTTACTCCATGGGATGGAAGGGTGGCCACCCTTCGCATCCTCACGCTGATCTGTCAGGGATGTGAGTTTCATGACACTCACGTCCCAAGGACTCCGTCCCCCACCTCCTTCCGAGTGGGTTTCGGGTTGATCCTATTTGTGGAGAAGTGTCCTGGGGTTGCAACCGGCGACCCCGCTGGTCGTCCCGAGTCTCCCGAACCACACAACTCCGGGGCCCAACTTACACTTACACTTATCACAAAAACTTATCTCGCCAAAACTTATCACTAACACACGCCAACCCTTTTCAAAACAAAAGAACGAAAATAGCATACTTATACATAAAAGCATTTTCAAACGTTTTATAACAAAAGGGCCAATTCCCACAAATTACATATCGAACACGTATCTAAGTATATATATATGTATAGGTCACATGCGGGCTTGAAATCACACATAGGGTTGTAGGTCATAATAACTAAAAGAAAGAAACCTCACCTTGCCGACCAAACCGACAAAACAAAAGGAACCGGAAGACACCCAAAGAACCACCTCTTCAACCACGAAACGAACCTAAGAACAAAACAAAGGTCGAAAGACAAACTTAGAGTCAAAATGAACCAATTAAACGCTCGGCAAATGCATATGTATGCAAGTGATGCAAAAGAAGTAACAAGATATAACACGTTCAAGCTCTCAAGTTCATGCACGTACTCATGGGTCGAATCATAAGAACAAGGCAAGAATTAAAACATAATATGTCAAATAAACATCATACATAGTAAATTATATCACAACTCGTACATATACAAGGTTAGAACGAGCAAGGAATGCAACAAGCTCAAGAAAGTTTCACACGTAGCATCAAAACGAATATGCAATCCCAGTCACGTTTACACATTGAAAACAAGTCCATAAAATCAAATTAAACATCTTAACATATAATATAACAAGTTAACCTGACATACGAGGTATAGAAGAAGCGAGAATAACACATACACATTATAAAAGACCAACACGTGATAAGGGTTTTTAATTAAATCCACAATTCATAATAAAAGACAAACATATATATATATGTACATTATAACATATCATAACCTATTTCTTAATTGCAACACATATATGTAATAACACACATGCACTTACGTATTCATACTCAAATATAAATGCATAATTGTTACATATATAGATATAAGTTCATCATATATATATATATACACACGTTACACGAGGCAACCAAAGAAAATGCATGCATGTAAATGAAGTCTCAACACATTCAACTGATGAGAACTCACATGCATCCATGCACACACAAAAGGAATGAGATTAACACCTCCCACCTTACACAACTGCTGCGGCAAAACTTCAAAATACAAACAATTTCAACATCATGACACGGCCGTGTTGATTTTCAGGCATAAGTTGACACGGCCGTGTCACATTTTATTTAAATCAGCAGCCCCAACTCGAGAGCTCAACACGGCCGTGTCAACTTTTCAAAGGAATCGGACACGGCCGTGTTGGCCCTTCGTTTTCGAAAATAAAATAGCAACAGCAGCGTTTCGGCATGGAGGGGAGCAGGGGAAGGTCCAGACATGGCTTGGGCATGAAGATGATCAAGTAATGCAACCAAGAAAGCAAGGAAAACGCAGCAACTCAAGCCAAACATCAAGCAATCAACCGGCAAAGGCATGGAGGGCAATTTCAGCACAAAAGCTTCAAAAACTCAAGAATTCATCAATGGTGGAGCTCCAAATTCGGCACACACATGAAATACAAGGTAAGGAATAGATCAAGCATACAACAAGGGTCACATAGCACTTCACGGATCAAGAATCGAGCTAAAAACGAGCAAAATATCACCAAATTCCTACAAACCCGTCACTATTCATATACTCATGCAAATCAGCCATAAAACTCCATGAATGCAAGCAAAAGAGGTCTCAAATGAAAGGGGAGAAGATTTACATCAAGAATATGTGCTTACCTCTTCGATTTGATGAAGAATGGAGGTCGAACGAGCTCAAAATCCGGCTTGGGTGAATAGTGGCGGGAAACCCTTGCTCTCTTCTCTTCTCCTGTTCAATCTCGGTCCTGGAGCTGCTGAAAGAGGGAAATGAGCAAGTGGGGTGGTAGGTGGGTGAGTTAGGAAGAAATAGGTTCAAGAATCGGGTCATTTGGTCAAGAAACGAATAAGTTATGGTCAAAACCGTAAAGGGTGGTGAGTCTGCGCGAGATCTACGTTTCGGGCAAAATTCGGAGGATCAAACGGGCTTAGACAAATACAAAGCTAGGTTCCTTAGTTCCCAATCTTCGTTACGAGTCCGGCGTCACTTCCGGAATTCGAATCCGAATTCCCGAGCTCCCGATATAAATTCCGGAACACAAGGCGCGCTAAAACTAGTTAGGCCCTCGAGTCCCCAACAAATAAAATATGGTGCGTTACCATATCAAACAAGTTCGAAAAACTAAAACGAGCACGTAAATGAATTCATAACACGTATAGTTCATGCATATCAAATTTTCACGAAATTTCGAAACGAGTTGAAACTCAAACGAATTAAAAACAAGTTTAAAAACTTAAAAACGTTTAAATATTCAAATTTATAAATATATCAATTAATTCAAATAAATTCAAATAATCACATAATCATTAAAATAACACGTATTTGCATAATTAAATTAATTTAAATGCGCATATAAAAATCTTGAAGTGGCGTACCTGTACGGGCGAGCGAGCGGGATGTTACAAACTCCCCTCCTTCAAAAGGACCTGTCCTCAGGTCCTACAGCAAGATCTTGAACGACTCCGAGTTGAACTCAACTCCACACTTTCGCTGCGCTACTCTGATCCAAGAAAGCCGTAGACAATCCTCGGGACATTACTTCTCATATCCTGGTAACTCGGTGCTACCCATCAAATCCGAGTAAATCCCCTTGGCTTTAGCAAGCTTCGGTTTGCTCCCACTTCCGATCAAAATTCGAAAGTAGTTAGGGAAATCCTTCCGGTTCTTGATGCTCGGTCTTCAACCGATGACACGTTGACCTTGCTACACGAAGTCCACAATATCTTCTCTTGCGCCAAAACACCATTACCGGTTCTTCAAGTCCTCGCACCATGAGTGGAATTTGTCTCGTGAACAAGCACTTCTAGTGACATAGACTTCAACTCTCCGCTAGCAACGCACAACCAAAGCCTTCCTTAATACCTCGATTGTAATGGAGTTTTTGAGTATCCTCGGTTAAGCAAAACGACTACCGAAGGCAACTCTCTTCAAAGCCTTACCCACTCAAACCGTGCCTCTTCTTTGTCTTTCATGTCACGGGATGGCTTCTCCTTGGTAGACGAACCTCCTGTTGAATCCCGATAACATTAGAGACTTAAACTCTCTGAGGCAACTCTCGGTTCTTCTGCCGGAATGCGTACTCGACAATACTCTTGTTGAAAACACCCCTGGAGCCACCCACGAACTCTGAAGAAGAACGAACCACCAACTTCTCGAAACAAACAAAAGGGTATTCTCCTTCCACGGTTAACCCGTGTAGCTCACGATAGTTTGTATTCATCATAGAGTCTTATCTTCTTCTTAGATAGGATTGAAAGTACTCCACAAAGAAGCACCCGAATTGATGAAACTATCTTCTAAGAACCTATCGACCACGTCTTGAACTCTGACACCCACACTAGAGTCATCCGGTAGGAAATCTCCAAACAAGGTCGAATTCCGGGATAAAGATCACGACAACCTTAATATCCCTATCGAGCGGCAACAAATTCCAACCCTCAAAGAACATCAAGAGAGTCTTACTTTGATCCTTGTCTCTCCAAGCTTGGCCCGACCCTTCGGTCACCCTAAGGCAGGCGACAAAGCTTGTCGCACCGTCCCGGAATAACCAACCACTTCTACGAAGGATATAAACGGGTTAGCCTTCCATCTAATACCCGTAGATACCGTTGAGCCCCGATCGGACCTCCTAAAAGCAACCACCAACGCCTACGGTAACACTATTACCTTGGCACGAACTAGGCGCCTTCAAGAACAACCACTGAACGAGAACAACCACCGGGCGAGAGCAACCACCAGACGAGCTCGGCCCTCGCAACTCACCAAACACTCGACACTCTCCTTACCAAACTCTCTCTCTAAAAGAGAAAGGGCCAACACAAAAGGGAAAAGAAGAAGGGAACCACAAACAAGCAAGCAACAACAAGGACATATAAGCACCGAGGAACAACAAGGAAAGGAAATCAACATAAATTGAAATAAAATGCATGTATGTAGTGCTATGAATGCTTGATGTACCTTTCACCATGGTGGTAGTGTCGAGCTTGGCATCCCGTTCTTCCTATTCAATCGTATCAACTCGGATTGGACTTGGAGTCTTGGAACCACGCCTCTTGATAGTCCTTAAATTCTTAGTCTTCGGGCAACTTTTCACCCTATGCCCCGGTTCTCCACACTTGTAACATCTCCTACACTTCTTTCGGCAACTTCTTCGGTATGGTTCGGGCCTTGACAATAAGAGCATTGAATTATCTCCCACGAGGGCGGTATCAAATTCATCTTTGGTGGTTGAAGCTTCTTCTTCTTGGTGTAGTCGACCTCTTGAAGTTCTTGGGTTTTCTCTTGGAATATATGCCTCTTGCTTGAACTTGAACTCGATTCTTGATCATGTCCCACATTAAGAGTGTGAGACTTCATCCCTTGCTTATCCATTTCATCTTGAACCACTCCTCTAACCTCCTCGGACCATTCATGCACCGGCGAACTTTGGAAATCTTGTTAAATCTCATCTCTACGCCTTTGTATATATCTCCGGACCTTAGGGAAATCTTGGTTAGCTCTCGAACTTTCTAATGCCATTACAAGATCGTCCATCATCTTCACTTCTTACTCAAGGTCTAGAAATCCTTGGAGTCTTCTAACCAATTCATTAAGAGAAAAGTACTCAGAGTAAAATCCTCGGATAAACCTCTCCCAACTAAGATCTTCTCCGGACTTCTTTAGATGCGATCTTATTTCCTTGAACCATTTTGAAGCTTCACTTTGTAGTAAGCGGGAAGTGTGCTTTACTTTCTCTTGTGAGGTTCTCGGACAACCTTTTCCAAATCCACAACATCTTGGAGAGCCACTCTTTCGGCTTCAATACTGTCGCCTCCAAATCACTTCGATGGATCAAAATCTTCAAACTTCTTAGAGACCGAAGACGCTCGTTTCTCTTGTCTCACTTTTGATGATATATGTTGATATGAAGAAGTCATCCTGAAATAAGAAAAATAATTCCAAAATATCGATGCGTGCAGGGTTTAGTGTATGTTCGTGTGAATAATTAACACAATTAGAATCCAATAAATCATACAATGATGAAAGTGAATGCAAACAATCACATAATCCTAAGCCGAACGACCTAGACAGACCCGACACGACGCTAGAGCTCTGGTTTTACAACCCAGAGCTCTGATACCACTCAAGAGATGTAACACCCCGGAGCGAAGGGCGCCACATCCCCCCGCACCATAACCCGATACGAGTAACGAAATAGGACTCCGCACCCGCACCAAGCTACAGCGAACGGAGACAAACAAAAACCCACGCTCTAGCTAGGCGGTCTAGACCCTTAAAACAGAGCGCACAAAGAAACCAAAACCAAATGCGGAAGCAACCAGGATCACAAAATACAAACATACATATCAATACTTATACAAATTATACAAGTTATGCCCATCCAAGGCCAAATGAATCACATAATAGAAGCTCAAATTCCGAATCATAACTCATGCAAAGCTATACCATACTTATACATATTTATACGTAGTACCAAAACTGGAAAATAAATATGCAAGGATGCAAAGACTCTCCTACACAACACGAACAACTCAACGTAAAAGACCACCGCCTAGCACCAACCGAAGACCTGCACCTGCAAACTCAAGAAGCAAAGGGGGAAAAAGAAACAACGAAGAGGGGTCAGTCCTAAAGACTGGTGAGGGGGCTAACACACACACACGTACATAAATATAGAGCAAAGCATAGTATAGCATATTCGAATCTTAGAGTATTCACGAACCGGGCGTGGTTTTTGCAATCCAAATCATTTTTAACACATGATAATATATATATAGAAAAGGTTTAGGGCCGAAGGCCAAAATCAACCGATTTTAAGGATTAGAAGCCCTCACCCGTTTCATGAATCATAGACAGAAACATAACGCACTCACACATCACTCGGCGAGTACGAGTGCACAACCAACCTCCTTCTCAAAGCAAAACTCGAAGCTTATCACACGAAGATACAAAACAGACAGAAACATAAACCTCCTTACTCCATGGGATGGAAGGGTGGCCACCCTTCGCATCCTCACGCTGATCTGTCAGGGATGTGAGTTTCATGACACTCACGTCCCAAGGACTCCGTCCCCCACCTCCTTCCGAGTGGGTTTCGGGTTGATCCTATTTGTGGAGAAGTGTCCTGGGGTTGCAACCGGCGACCCCGCTGGTCGTCCCGAGTCTCCCGAACCACACAACTCCGGGGCCCAACTTACACTTACACTTATCACAAAAACTTATCTCGCCAAAACTTATCACTAACACACGCCAACCCTTTTCAAAACAAAAGAACGAAAATAGCATACTTATACATAAAAGCATTTTCAAACGTTTTATAACAAAAGGGCCAATTCCCACAAATTACATATCGAACACGTATCTAAGTATATATATATGTATAGGTCACATGCGGGCTTGAAATCACACATAGGGTTGTAGGTCATAATAACTAAAAGAAAGAAACCTCACCTTGCCGACCAAACCGACAAAACAAAAGGAACCGGAAGACACCCAAAGAACCACCTCTTCAACCACGAAACGAACCTAAGAACAAAACAAAGGTCGAAAGACAAACTTAGAGTCAAAATAAACCAATTAAACGCTCGGCAAATGCATATGTATGCAAGTGATGCAAAAGAAGTAACAAGATATAACACGTTCAAGCTCTCAAGTTCATGCACGTACTCATGGGTCGAATCATAAGAACAAGGCAAGAATTAAAACATAATATGTCAAATAAACATCATACATAGTAAATTATATCACAACTCGTACATATACAAGGTTAGAACGAGCAAGGAATGCAACAAGCTCAAGAAAGTTTCACACGTAGCATCAAAACGAATATGCAATCCCAGTCACGTTTACACATTGAAAACAAGTCCATAAAATCAAATTAAACATCTTAACATATAATATAACAAGTTAACCTGACATACGAGGTATAGAAGAAGCGAGAATAACACATACACATTATAAAAGACCAACACGTGATAAGGGTTTTTAATTAAATCCACAATTCATAATAAAAGACAAACATATATATATATGTACATTATAACATATCATAACCTATTTCTTAATTGCAACACATATATGTAATAACACACATGCACTTACGTATTCATACTCAAATATAAATGCATAATTGTTACATATATAGATATAAGTTCATCATATATATATATATACACACGTTACACGAGGCAACCAAAGAAAATGCATGCATGTAAATGAAGTCTCAACACATTCAACTGATGAGAACTCACATGCATCCATGCACACACAAAAGGAATGAGATTAACACCTCCCACCTTACACAACTGCTGCGGCAAAACTTCAAAATACAAACAATTTCAACATCATGACACAGCCGTGTTGATTTTCAGGCATAAGTTGACACGGCCGTGTCACATTTTATTTAAATCAGCAGCCCCAACTCGAGAGCTCAACACGGCCGTGTCAACTTTTCAAAGGAATCGGACACGGCCGTGTTGGCCCTTCGTTTTCGAAAATAAAATAGCAACAGCAGCGTTTCGGCATGGAGGGGAGCAGGGGAAGGTCCAGACATGGCTTGGGCATGAAGATGATCAAGTAATGCAACCAAGAAAGCAAGGAAAACGCAGCAACTCAAGCCAAACATCAAGCAATCAACCGGCAAAGGCATGGAGGGCAATTTCAGCACAAAAGCTTCAAAAACTCAAGAATTCATCAATGGTGGAGCTCCAAATTCGGCACACACATGAAATACAAGGTAAGGAATAGATCAAGCATACAACAAGGGTCACATAGCACTTCACGGATCAAGAATCGAGCTAAAAACGAGCAAAATATCACCAAATTCCTACAAACCCGTCACTATTCATATACTCATGCAAATCAGCCATAAAACTCCATGAATGCAAGCAAAAGAGGTCTCAAATGAAAGGGGAGAAGATTTACATCAAGAATATGTGCTTACCTCTTCGATTTGATGAAGAATGGAGGTCGAACGAGCTCAAAATCCGGCTTGGGTGAATAGTGGCGGGAAACCCTTGCTCTCTTCTCTTCTCCTGTTCAATCTCGGTCCTGGAGCTGCTGAAAGAGGGAAATGAGCAAGTGGGGTGGTAGGTGGGTGAGTTAGGAAGAAATAGGTTCAAGAATCGGGTCATTTGGTCAAGAAACGAATAAGTTATGGTCAAAACCGTAAAGGGTGGTGAGTCTGCGCGAGATCTACGTTTCGGGCAAAATTCGGAGGATCAAACGGGCTTAGACAAATACAAAGCTAGGTTCCTTAGTTCCCAATCTTCGTTACGAGTCCGGCGTCACTTCCGGAATTCGAATCCGAATTCCCGAGCTCCCGATATAAATTCCGGAACACAAGGCGCGCTAAAACTAGTTAGGCCCTCGAGTCCCCAACAAATAAAATATGGTGCGTTACCATATCAAACAAGTTCGAAAAACTAAAACGAGCACGTAAATGAATTCATAACACGTATAGTTCATGCATATCAAATTTTCACGAAATTTCGAAACGAGTTGAAACTCAAACGAATTAAAAACAAGTTTAAAAACTTAAAAACGTTTAAATATTCAAATTTATAAATATATCAATTAATTCAAATAAATTCAAATAATCACATAATCATTAAAATAACACGTATTTGCATAATTAAATTAATTTAAATGCGCATATAAAAATCTTGAAGTGGCGTACCTGTACGGGCGAGCGAGCGGGATGTTACAATATACCTTATTGATACTTATGCCTTTTGCTTTGGTTGATAAGTGGTATGATATTGTATTGATATGTATATTGGTGCCTATAAGTAATGATTGAATTATTGTTTCCGCTTTTATTGCTATAGGTTGATTGATTGGTTTGGGGTTAGTCCCGCCTAGCTTTGTGGTCGTTTTTTTTTATTGTCACCCGTTCGCTATAGTCTTAGTTCATGTACGGATCATCCATTTCGTATGTGGACTGGGCTATAGTGTGGGGGTGTGGCATCTCGGCGTTCCGGGTGCTACAAAGACCTAGTGGCAAAATCAATCAATTTTATTTATTATGAATCCATTCCTGTTTCACGAACTAAATCAATGTCTAAAAAAACTCGATAAGTACGAGTTTCTCCAACCAAACTTCCAAAGTCAAACGAATTCAAAACCAAAGCCAAACAAGACATCCTAACACTAAAGAAAGAAAGGGTGGCGATTGATAAACTATCGATTCAAAGTTCGTACTAAGCTGAGGGATAATTACTCCTACCCACTCCTTTGACGGGGTAACAGCCGGCTCAAGAAAATCTATCGTCCCCTCGACCTGCCGAGGTTAAGCAAGCTCTCTCAAATAAAGTGTACACAGGGGGTGTTGTAGCGCTCGGAGCGGCGAGCCATCACATACCCGCACCTAGTCCCGAACCCACATATGAAATAAAAGTCCATACATGAGCTCAGGGCTAAGCGAAGGGGGACAAACACACACTCTAGGCTAGGTGGAGCTAAGACGTAACAGAAGCGCACACAACAGAGTAAGAAGAGTGGAAGCAAACATCAAATTTAAACATATAAAATCAATTAACGGGTTCAACTAGCATAAATACCTAATCCTGAAAATTCAATAAATCATAAAAGCATACGGGTTCAACTATCCCTAGAAGTCTGTCCCGAATAATAATCATATCAGAATTCATAATTTTATACATAATCAGTATAACGTGCACAAATCTTATACAAAAGTACTAAAGTATGCAAAATGAAGTGCAACTCGATATAGATGACTAGAAGGACTCGACCGACTCACTTTTCCGCCTAGCTCGAACCAAAACCTGCAAATTGAAAAGTTGAAAGGAGAGGTTCAGTCCACCGACTGAATGAGAGGGCTAACGCAAACCCACACGCATGTACATTAGAGAAAAACACGTATTAAAACCAAGACTATGAACCAGGAATAGGGTTTTGCATACCAAAATCCATTTTCAAAGCAAACTTATACATATCATATTCATAACAAATCGTATCATCAGGGAAAGATCCTACCCCGTTTCATAATCAACATAATATAACGTATTCATATACCCGGCGAGTACGGTTCTCCAACCTTACTTTCATGTCATATTATCATATGTAAGAAAAGCAAAATAAACATAAATCACAAACTTATCCATCTTCACATCCTTGGTAGTTCGAGAGGGAGCAAACACTCACCACCTACTTTTCTATACACACGGTATAACTAGCTCACATTGTGCCTTCCCCAGTTATTCACCAAAGGCTCAAAGCACCACGCCTCTTCAACCTCCAAGAGTCGCGCATAAGTACTTCAAATGGGAATCATGTCCAGGCTTATCCCGACGACCCTTACCGTCCCGGGCGTCCCAACCCACAATTCACAAGGGCCCAAAATATTAGAACATTCTTATTAACATTCTTAACTCACTACATAAATTGAACATAAGTTATCATTCCTTACCTTATAACTCGGCATATGCTTTTCACTTAACTCTCCGTGTCGTCCTAAATCATCGTTACGTGTTGCTGAATTAGTTTGGGAATTTGTGGGCTGAATAACTTGGCTGAGATGGCCCAATTTGCTTTGACTTGGAAGACGGGCTAGTGGGCTGCATGTTAGGGAATTAAGTGGAATAAGCCCACTTGATAAGGAATTGAAGAGCAAGTAATTGGAATCCAATTTGGATTAGGAGTCTAAGATTGAGCTGGGGGTGGTGCGTGCTATTTAGGAGATTTGGGGAAGCAACTTTGGGAGTTCATGCTTTGTTTAGGGACAACAACTTGGTTCGAGACTGGAGACGCAACACCAAGGAGCAGAATTCTTCATCACGAGTTTTTCTTTATTTTAATTCCTTTAGTTTTATTTAGATGCTTTTGAATTATTTTGAGTTCTTGGACATGATTATCATGAGTAGCTAATTTCGTAATACTTAGCTAGAGATTTATGATTCGGTTGAGACATCTTGAAACCTAATTATTTTTAATTTTCAATGCAATTCAAGTATTTATTAATTCTCCGAGTGTCGTGTTTATTGTGATTTGTTTGCTTAGTGATAGTGCACGATCATCTAAGTAGATTTAATTGCATAAGGTCATTCATGATGGATGAAGTTTATGTAATGCTTGATTGATGTTTGTGGTACATTAACGAGAAAGATTGGTTGCAGTTTTAAACTCGTTAAAAGAATTAATAATCGAATTTAAATCTTGCGCGTGTTTGACTTGGTTGATTCGGGTTAGTGTTTTCATATATCTTAATGATGTTTGTTTATTAAATCCTGTCGATTGTCTCTAGGGGTTGTGAAACAAATTAGGAAAATAGCTGTCGAGTGTCTCTAGGCTATTCGAGAATTTAAGTGAAAACGAGGCGGAGTCAAATGTCTCTATCTGCTATAGCTAGTCTATTTGAATTGTTTGAATTTATTCTTGCGGCCATGATCGATGTGGAAACTGAATCATGATCTCTAGCTAGGTGTTGTTCTCTCTATTGGTTAATCCTATATTTTAACGTGCTCAATCGTATTTTTCTAATCCTAGTTTTAATTAATTGCTTTTTAGTTTAATTAGTTAGCAAACTCAAAACCCCCTACTTTTAATTGTTATTTCTTGTGAATTATCCTATGATTTTAATTGAATTAATTTCTCTCAATCTCTGTGGTTCGACCGGTTTGTGTTATATTCTGTTTAGTCGTAGACCAGATTTTACATTTATTTTTGACGAATTTGACACCTGTCAAATCTTAGCGCCGTTGTCGGGGATTAGTACTAATTGAATTTAATTCTTTTTTATGAACGGGAGTCTTCGCGGGAAAGATAAGCCAATTTACAGTCCAGAAATTGAGAGAACTACGAGATCTTTAAGGAAAGAAACCAAGATACGTAAGAAACTGGTGGAAAGTTCTGATCTGATCAAATTTAAAGGGTCAGGCACTGATTGGGAAAAGTCAGAAGAAGAACAGACTGGTTTGACTGTTGAGTTTGGCCAAACTTTAACTATGGCATTACAACCAGTTCGTAGAACCATGTGGGATATGGCATGCCCTGCTACTGAACAGTAGCCCCTCTGTATCACCTTTCTAGAAGTTGCTGCCAGATTTGAGCTTAAAATAGGAGTGATACACTTGCTTCCCATTTTTTCACGGTAAGGAAAATGAGAACCCTCACCAACACCTCCAAGACTTCTATACACTATCTTGTTCCACCATGCCATATGGAGTCACCGAGGATCAAACCAAGTTGCGAGCATTCCCCCATTCTTTGCAAGATGCAGCGAAAAAATGGTTGAATTCTCTTCCACCACTTGTGGCAATGGTTTGCCAATTGTGTGCGAGCACATCGCACCCCACTGACACATGCCCCTCCCTTCAACAGGGCACATTGGAAAACTCTAGTGCAGTAGGTTACCAACAACAGAATTACAATCCTTACTCCAACACATACTATCCCAGGTGGACAAATCATCCTAACCTGAGCTATGTGTTGGAAAACACAAAAGAGTTGAGCAGCGACAGTTTAAAATTTTCCAAAAGTTTCATCGTTGTCTTACAATTTTCGTATCATATCCTAGGGTGTTTTAGAAACTTACAAAGGTAGAAGCTTTCTAGTGATGTCGTAACCGCCAAACGAACACCCTTCAAGCGGAAAGTTCCTCGAACGACCTTCGATTAGATCCTAAATTAGGCAATCCTCCAAAGCGTATCCACACCAGTCCTAGAACACGATCAAGCGAGTGAGAATACTAGTTCTATGGCTTGTGTTAGGCTAGGATTTTTACTTTGAAGACTTTTCTTTTATTTTTCTCAAAAACTTAACACTTCTTGAGTGTTGGTCTAAAAAATAAAAGAAGCACCACCCCTTGTATTTATACAAGCTGGTTCGAACCACTTAGGGTTTCCTAAACCTAGTGGATGAGTTTTCTTGCTCACTAATTAACTCATTTAATTATTAATTTAATTGGAAGAATAAGTTCCCAACTTGTTCTCCAAGTCTTGCAAGAATAACATTCTCTCTCCTACAACAGGAAGTTTGACTTTTCAACCTTCTCTAAGCTAAAAGTCAATATTCAATAAATAAATTAATTCCCAATTAATTATTTATTGAGTTAAGTCAATTTGAGAATAGTCTTAACAATTAATTAAAAGACTAAAATTAATTAATTATAATTTAATTAATTAATTCTAGAAAAGAATTCACGTATAATATAATTACACAAATGGAATTACGTATGTGCCACGTGTGCACAACACGTGGCAACCACGCAGGCTACGCGTGACATGTAGCAGTCACGTGTCCTTGACATGTGGCATTGCCCACGTGCTCTAATCTCCATTTTGATCAACAATTTGATCCTTTGTTAATCATATTAACATCCTACCATAACCCTCGTATTCTGGCATTTGTGTGTGACCCTTTAGGTTCATTATTCGATTAGCAATGACAGTTAATTAATTAATTTCCTAATTAATTAATCACTTCACAAATCACACTACCGTAATCTAGCAATGGGTGTGTGACCCCCAGCTGAATAACAAAATGAATCGAAGAACCTTTCAGTCAATGACAATCAGTGAAATACGATCCTCCTACAACTCCATCTCTCAATGAAGAACTAAGGCATGGGAATATTCTCAGAGCCTAAATATTTTCGATCTTTAAAGTTAAATTCATTTCATATCCATTTCGATCTCAATCCTAGAAAACCCCATTTTCTAGATGTCTTGATCTTTTATCCACCTTGGCCAAGGGTCTTGATCTTAACAAGTGTAGGTTTTTTATTGATTCTACTAATTCTACATATGCCACTTGTGTAATCCCAACATAGGCCGTGGTTCAGGTGTCTATATGGTAACACCCTTTTAAGCCTATATCAAAGATCATAGAGTTAGCTCATATGAGACATTATAGAATCTCAAGTCTATGGATTAATGAATCACGTCATTGACCTGTGAGATATTTCCTAATTTGGAAGTTTCTGGAAACTTCCTTTCCCATTTAGGAATGTTCTCACGCGGGATATCTCAGTGATGAAATTCTTGTAACAATCACCCTTATGTATTATGAACGCATCGTCGTATGCAATTATCATTCCATGAAACTGAATGATCATTCAAACGGACATAATCATATAAGCAAGTCTCAACGGAGTCAAGATCGACACTCCCACTGTCTGTCGGACTGATCGACTTAGAGAAGCTTCTAATCCTCGCCTAGGGAGTTAAGAACTTGTTTCATGTGTCGTTCCCATAAGGGCAAAGTTCTTTACGGCCTCATCGGATTAGGGGAGTTCAAAACATGTAAAACACAGTCAACCCAAACAGATATAAATAAGCACATAAAGAAGTGATTGCCTATGAACAAAATCATTTCGTTTATTATTCAAAGACTGTTTGTGATTTTACAAGAAAATAGTAAAGCAAACATCTGCTTTAAGGGCACTATTCCTAACACTATGCCCCAAAACCTCAACCACCAAACTTCCAAAACTTCGTAACTAGACCTCCACAACCTCAACCACTAAACCCTCAACCAAACCCATCTCTCAACCCACAAGCAATCCGATTTAATAACTTGGAATCAATCGTTCAGAACTTAGATTCCTCCGTTAAGAATTTGGAGATCCAATTGGGTCAGATTGCAGCTGCTTTGAGCAGGTTGGAGAATCAAAGGAAGTTACCATCATAAACTGAGGATCTTAGGCAAAATGTCAGCGCCATCACGCTCAGAAGTGGTAAGGAACTCCCGCTACCATTGGAGAAAACTAAAGGGCAGAAAACTGGAGCAGCAGGGGATCATGCAGACGATTTGGCCTTAAAGTTTGGTCAAACCTAGAACCCAAACCGAGACAGTGAGTCAAAAATCATCGTGTAAACTAAGGTCCCAGTGATTCCGCCTCTATCCCCTCAACTTCTAGTGGAAACAAAGAAATAGAAGGAGGAGAGGAACATTCTCGAGACATTTCGGAAGGTTGAGGTGAACATACCGTTGTTGGATGCAATCCAGCAAATTCCCAGATATGCCAAGTTCTTAAAGGGGTTGTGCACCAACAAGAAGAAGCTTAAAGGTAATGAAAGGGTAAGTGTTGGAGAGAATGTCTCCGCTGTTTTGCAAAAGAAATTACCTCCTAAGTGCGGGGACCCAGGTAGGGGTGTTCACGGTTCGGTTTTTTGGCCGGACCAAAGTTTCAGTTCGGTTAACCGAACCTTCGGTTTTCAAAAAACCAAAACCGAAACTCATATATTATTTAAAAATAATAATAATAAATTTTGAATATAAAGAGCTCAGCAGACAATCAGTCATCTCGCATCACACATAATTAAAACCAAACAGGCAAACACCATTAAATTCGAAGCCATTACAGACAGTCAGTCATGAAAATTGAAAACATTACAGAAACCAAACAAAGAAAGTTAAAACTCTAACCAAACATTAGAGATTATCTGGAAATAACAGAATTACAGAACCATGACATATTAAAGTTTGGAAATAACCAAATAACAGATTCATTGTCTGAAGAACAAAACTACCAAATTAAACAACAATTATGCAACTTCTTCAAATTCTCTTCAAGCTTCAAATCTTCGAAACTTCAACATCTTTCCTCCTTAGCAATAACTACAAAATATAATTATTAAATAATAATAATAAATCAAATGATCAAATACTAGCTAATAAACATAAAATTACCAATTACATGCTCCGTTTAGGTACTAAGAACCACCGAGTCTCCGGTTCCACTTCCAGTTGACATTGCATCTACATTAAATCAATGAAAACTAAGTAATTGTAGAGTTATGATAATATTAATATCAAATATGATTATTAAACTTCAAAAGTAAAATACATTTTTCAATACTTTCTAAAACTTCGTATTCTTCTTCAACCGGTAGTTTTGGAGATCCATTTCGAAGCCAATCTTGAGTACATACAAGGGCTTGAGACATTCTTGGTGTCAAAGATACCCGGAAGTCATCAATGATATGACCGGATGTGCTAAAAGTCGACTCCAAAGCTACGGTTAATATTGGCATAGTCAACAAATCACTGGCCAACTTTGATAAAACCGAGAATCGAATAAAGTTAACTTTCCACTATCCTAGAATGTCAAAGCCGGGAAAATTCTTTTCTTTCTTCTCACTCAAATAAATGTCAAGCTCCAAAGAATTATCCAAATCTCCATCCTCCAAGATACAATGTTCACAATATTCCCGTTCTTTTTCAGTCCATAACCTCCCATATTTCTTGGCTAATAGTGTCATCGGTTGGTAGAACACTACTCATGCTAGACATTGCCTCTTGAGAAGATGGCCTAGGAGGACCATATAGTTTTCTGTAATCTTCAAAAGACTCCTCCAAGGCCTTAGTCACCCATCTCCTAATCTTCGTTGCTAACTCATCATTATACATCCTCTTAAGGGTGAAAGTGACATACTCCATCTTGTGACGAGGATTAAGAACAACAACAAGGTACAAATTCATATTCATCTTCACCGGATCATCCCAATATTTATCAAATTTTTCTTTCACTTTTATAGCAGCTCTTGCCAAACCATCATCTGGACTCAATATCCATCTCTTAATTAAAGCATCAATATTACTAATTTGATCAAGGAACACATTCGATGTCACAAACTTTATAGCAGAGATTTGTACAGTGAAAGCATAAAAATGCTGTAAGATTTTCACAAACCTCTCAATCACAACGCAATCTACAATAGTAGGGAGTCCTATCCTAACATAAGGTCCATTGGGACCAAAATCATCTCGAGAATTCTTCTCACAAACTTCATATCTATCAAACGCATTGCGAAGAGTGAAAGTTGTTTCAAGCATGAAATAACAAGAGTTCCATCTAGTAGGGCAGTTAAGATTCACCACTTTCTTACTCTCAATCTTTTCCTCCTCCACATATTCTTTCAATTTTGCCAATCTAGATGGGGAACAACGTATGTATCTCACTATAGCACGTATACGCTCAACACTTTCACCCATTTGTGTCAAACCATCTCTCACAACAAGATTGATAATGTGAGCAATGCATCTCATATGAAGATATTTACCTTCACAAATTGATTTCTTCCATGCAAAAAGTCTTTTTTTCATATAAGCAACTGTGGTGTCGTTAGAAGAAGCATTATCAACTGTAAGAGTAAACACCTTATCAATTCCCCACTCCATAAGACATTTTTCCATCAACAAACCAAGATCTTCACCTTTGTGACTATTGATAGGAACAAAATTAAGAACATACTTATGCAATACCCAAGCATCATCAATGAAGTGAGCAGTCAAACACATATAATTATACTTTTGGTTCGAAGTCCATGTATCAGTGGTAAGAGACACACGCATGTCTGATTTCTTGAAGTATGCTTTAAGTGCATCTTTTTCCTTAAAATAGATTTTAAGGCAATCTCTAGCAATGGTGATTCTAGATGGAACAACAAACTGAGGACAGGCAGTAGCAATAAATTTTCTAAACCCTTCTCCCTCCACAAACCTAAAGGGCAATTCATCAATTACTACCATCTTCACTAAAGCCTCCCTAGTAGCTTCTTGATCAAATTTAGCAGGTACACTATAATGAGATGACATATCACGCAAATCCACATGACGTGTAAAACTATCAATGGTGTAAGAATCATCGATCTTATTGTTAGGATTTTTCTTACATTGTTTCATGTGGTTGATCAAACTAGATGTTCCATTCACGGTTAGATCGGCAGCATATGTTTTGTCACAATAATTGCACCTAGCCCTTCGTTTCTTGTTCACATAAATGATAGTGAAGTGATTCCATACCACATAACGTTTTTTCGACTTATCGGAATTCTTTTTCTTTTTGTTTGCACCTTCACAATGATCAGCATTCTTTCTCTTTTTTTTAGAACCATCACCATGATCAGACCCCGAAGAATCGCATAACTCATTGTTCTCAACCTCCATCTCATCATTCTCGTGTATAGTATCCATCTAAAACATAATTATAATATAAAAAAGTATTAATAGAAATAGTTTATAAAAATAAAAGTATGAAACAGATTAAGCACCAAATCTAATTTGTAAAAGTATGAAAATAATGGACAAATGGTACAGGACCACTTTCTATAAATTTATTCAGAAATAGACAAATGGTACAGATTAAGTACTTCTATAATTTTGACTTAAAGCATGCTAATTAAATTAGTACAATATTCGGACCCAAAAAAAAAAAAAGTACAATATCAGTTTATACTTTATAACATTATATCTCAATTCTCACAGTTGTAGCTAATCTAATATTCAAACGTAATAACAGATTAGCTAGGGCCAAAGGGAAGATGGATTATATAGAAGTCATAAGCTCAAGATTAAAAGCTGGAATAAAACTCACAAGCTCAAGATTTCAGCTGGAATAAAACTAGAATTATATCCGTACAACATTATATGCCCCTCAATTTAACCGTAAACTTATATCCAGCTGGTTTTAAATAACTCTATTTTTTCTGTCTAACCATCACTGGGATAACATTATAAACACTGATAAAAATTAAATAACTTATATCCAATTGGTTAACTTTTTATCAGTGATTTAGAAGCTGGTTTTAATGAGAATTAAGAAATTATATGCCCCTCAAGATTTAGAAGCTGGAAATTAAAGATCAAGAATCGAAAAGAAAGAAAACTAGAAAAAATCTCACCTTGGCTAACGGGTTGACTGTTGAGTGGCGTCGGAAAAGAAGGCCGACAAGTTGAGTGTCTTCGTTGTCACCTCGTTGCCGTCGGGGTCGCCAGCATCGCGTGCCGTCAAAACTGGAGATGCCGAATCCAGAGTTTTGAGGCTTTGGAAATTTGGGGATCTGGAAAGTGGAAAGAATGGTAATGGTTTGTGACTTTGTGTTGTGAGTGCAGACTGCAGAGATTGAGATTGATTTGTAATCGTAATTCCCAAAAAACGTAACACGTTTTTAACTTTTTATTACATATAAAATTATTATATATATATTATAGGTTCAGTTAACTGAACCGTAAACCGAATCGCTTCGGTTTAACCGTAAAATTGAACCGAAATAACCGAAAATCTAAAAGGGGCAAACCGAAAACTCGGTTCGGTTCGGTTCAATTTTCGGTCGGTTTGGTTCGGCTTTTCGATTTTCGGTTTACATGAACACCCATAGACCCAGGTATGTTTTCAATACCGTAAAAGATAGGTAACTTGGGTATTAAAGAGGCTATGCGCGATTTGGGTGCGTCAACTAATGTTATGTCTTTATCTGTTTATACTGAGCTTAATCTTGGTCCCTTGAAAGGTACAGGTGTAATCATACAGTTAGTGTAGCACCCAGAACGAGGGCCACCACATCCGCTGCACCTAAACGCAAACCCGCATATGAAATGGGAAGTCCATACACGAGCCTAAGTCTAAGCGAACGGGAGACCACACACTCACTAGGCTAGGCGGAGCTAAAACTAAACCAAAGCACGCAACAACTAATCAAATAGCGGAAGCAAAGAGTTCTAGTAATAAAATTCCAAAAATTAACACATATATCAAATGATCAAATATACGTAGCCATAACAATCCATATCTCCAAAACAAAATTCATAACATGATCAAATCGTTAAATACAAGTCCAAAATAGATGTAATGCACCTAGCACGACCTATACCCAAAAGTGAGACTCGAACAACCCATTTCTCCGCCTAGCTCGTGCTCAAAAGACCTGCAAACTAAAAGTGGTAAAGGAGAGGTGTCAATCATATCTCCACTAAGTGAGGGGGCTAACGCACACCCACACACTATACATAAATAGAGCAAAGCATGTAAAAGATAAAGGTTATGAGCCGGGAATAGGTTTTTCATACCAAAATATTTTCAACGAACATTACATATCATATACGTATACATTACATAATTAAAGACTCTATTCCCGTTCCATAATCCAACCATTTCATTAAGCTCGGCGAGTACGAGCATCCACCGTTCCTTCTCAATACATTATATTATACAAAACAGAAATCACATTCAATCCTCCCCTTTGGTGATGGAAGGGTTACGCGACCCTAACCATCCATTAGTAAATTCCTCGAGGGGCGATTAACCCACACGAGTGCCATTATAAATTCCTCGAGGGGTAGCCAACCCACACGAGTCCTTCCCGGTTACATACTGAAGGCATCGAGAGCACCACACCTTCCCAACCTCTCGGGCTCGTACGTAATACCTCGGATGGAGAACGTGCACAGGGGTCATAACCGGCGACCCCATGGCGGGCCTGGGTCTCCCTTACCCACATCTCCGGGGCCCAACATTACCATTACATTACCTTACCTTTCATTGTATTCTCACTCAATACAAATCATTAACATTATGAACATTAGCATTAAACTTTCATTAAAACCATGAGCTCATATATGCTCGTAGATGTAGTCCTTTCGAAAGCCGAAACTTGATAACAAGATCATAAACATATTATATATTACATGTATTTAACTATATATATATATAATATAGTCACATGCGGGCTAGAAAACGAGCATTTAAGGGTCTTAGGTAGCTTAACTAAAAAGAAAAGAATCTAAACCTCACCTTTGAACAAAATAGTGTAGTGGTGCGAGAAAACGATCCCAAACAAACTCAAACTTTGGGCACGACTCCGGAAAGACCCCTGTGACAAACAAACGTAATACTAAAGACTTAGACTAAAAAATGTACCATTTACACACACGGCGATGCAATGAATGCAATTTATGCAAATGAAATACAAGATGGTACCACTTAAAGCGTTCAAATTCATACCACGTAAAATTCGTATCAAATAAATCCATAAAATTAATTCAAGACATTTAACATATAATATAACATGTTCTCATAACATATAAGTCATAAACAATTAGAGAGAAGGCATTTAAAGAGCATGAAATGAATTATGAAAATCATGCACGCGAGATCGAATTATTCAAGGTCATAAAATATATAAACTTAATAAAACAAATCCATATTTAAAACCATAATATATAACATACATTATATTATATATATATATATATATATATATATATATATGTATGTATGTATGTATGTATGTATAAACACTCACGTACACAAACATGCACAAATTATAATTACAGTATAACATATATATATATCATATATAACACACACAGAACCTCAATATTCACGTGACACACACAAACCATACATTACATATATATATATACACAATCACGTACACACACAAATTGCAATATTCAAGAACATCACTTATATATTCTTCACATTTCAATTCATACAACAAACTTCAAACACTTTGAGGGGCATTCTTGGCCAATCACACTCACGTATTATGCAGCCACACACAACACACAACACTATCACACATGCATGCACTATCACCACATTAACACATGCACAAACACACAACAAGAACAAGCTCCAAGGTCCCCTCCTGGGGAAAATTTAGTTCAAAAAGGTCCCCTCCCGGGGACAAACTTGCCGCAGCAATAGTACAAATGAGGCAAAAACAGGGGAAGAAACTTACAGGAACCACGTAGCAATTAAGGTAGCAAAATAGCTCCAAAACGTAGCATAAACATGCTTAAAAACAACACACAACAGCAACAAAAATTGTGACAGCAACTATAGCAAAATCCCCTGTTTTCATACGTAATTCACAGCAGCAAGGAACAGCAGTTAAGGGTACAAAACAGAAGCCATAAACCATGAAAACCAAGCACAAAATTCACACAAAACTGCCCCATACGTACATGGTAGCATATATTCAAGAATTTCCAAATTTAACCTAACTATTCATCAAGTGTGGCATATTCATGAATTCCCTAACAAAATATATGATTTATGTAGGGAAAAATATTCACAAGAACATGGAGATTAAGAATTTTACCTTGATCTTGAAGAAGGAACAATGAATCGGATGTTTGAGCTCAAAGAATGGCCAAAAGTGGAGGTTTCCTTTTCTTTCTTTCTTTCTTCTTCCTCTTCACGTTTTTTCCCCCTTTTTCCTCTGATGTGAATCGATGCAGCAGGTATGAAAAGAGAGGGAGAGTGATTTAGGTTGTACTTAAGTCAAGAAAATGATGAGGATTAGGTCTAAAAGGTCAAACATAGGTCATAGGGTTGTTTTAGGGTATGTATGGCTGAAATCTACTTCGTCGGGGGTCGAAATGACATCGAACAATTACGAAACTTGTTCCATTATGTCCGGATCGTCGAAAGGAGTTGAACGCTAAAGACGACACTTGAATCCAAGTGCCAGAGCTCAAGATATAAATTAAAACGTACACAAGTGTACTAAAATGACTCATTTTCCAAATGAGTCCAAAACTTTCAAAAAGTTACAATCAAGTCCAAAAACCAAATTTTCAATTAAGTCCAATAATTTCAAAGTCATGTAATTATATACTTAAACCACGTTTATCACATAATTCACGAAATTAGCATACTCAGGAATAAAATTCACATACCAAAGATTCATAATTCACAAGAATTCACATCATAATTTCACTTAGGGCATTTTCTTGATATTTAAATCACATATTTCATATAATTTCAAATAATTCATATAGAAAACAATAGAAATAAATGCATCAAATAAAATGAAAATAAATGAAATTACGAAAAATAAACTCACACGTGGCACAAACCTGTACGTCCGAACGAGCGGGGTGTCACAGTTCGCTAATCGATCCATTGTGTACCCAGATAGAGTTTTAGAGGATGCACTCGTGCAAGTTAATGATTTGGCTTTTCCTGTTGACTTTTTTGTACTAGATATGGAGGATGATAAATTCTCAAAATCCTCTAATATTTTGCTTGGTTGACGCTTTTTGAGCACTGCTAGAGCTAAAATAGATATTCATGATGGATTTATTAACTCTTAAATTTGATGGTGATATTGCAAAGTTTAATGTTTTTAAGTCAAGAAAATGTCCTAATGAATTATCCAAGTAATGAAACTTTTAAGCCTAATGATGTAGAAAAGCTAAGTTTTGAATTCTTTCAAAGTGTGGAAGTTGAAAATTTTGAGAGTAAGCTGAAACATGTTGGTTTGCATGATGATATCTAAGATATGGTTATTCCATTAGAGCATGTTAGACCTCTAAGTATAAAGGCTTCAAATTTGAAATTATTTAATGGCTTGGCTAAACTAAATCCTCTCCTTTTGTAGGCACCTGTGGTGTAACTCGAGGAGTTTTTGGATAATCTGAAGTACGCCTTCAAAGCCGGAGGAAATTCTGCAGATTTAAGGCCCACACATGACGAGTTCACTGATGAACAGCGTTTCGAGACATTTGACCTTAAGGCGTGGCCAAAACTAATAGTCACGTGCTAATATGCAGATGTTCTTGATTATTTAACCACTATTTTCCTTAGATCTCACATATTTTTCAAGTTTCGGAACCCAAGAACCATTGTTAGGGATCGCGGAAAAAAAATTTATAAGTGGTTGATGGAGTCTGTGCTGAGAAGGTACCAAACTGTGTTGCGAACCTCTACGAGTTACCATCCCCAATCTAGAGGGCACAATGAACTAGAAGATGCAACTCCACATAGTGGAGGGGATTTGTATAGAGGATGTACCTCCATTTGATTTTCACTTCAACAAGTCTTGTCGAGCCTAAGACATTAAATAAGGGAGCTATTGGGAGGTAACCCAAGTTTGGCGATTCCGGTGCCATTTCTCTTCCCTCGTTTCTCTTCTTTTTTCATTCTTTTATTTTTTCGATTTTCGTGGTGTTTGTGTTGTTGTTGCTCTTTGTTGTCTTGCAGATGTGCAATCTTTGCCCAAATTATACTGATTTGCTGTTGATTACGCTTCTGATGCATTTGCACTGATTTGACCCTTAGGTTTGGCCAAACCTAGCCCCCATACAAGTTTTACGAGAAAAAAAATTAAGGGAAAAAAAAGCCCCCAGATCCGCACTTCAAGGAAGTCCTCTTTTCTCTCAATTTTTCTTATACCTTGAGGACAATGCATGTTATAATTGTGGGGGGAGGGATAAGCCTTGTTAACTGTTTGGGCTTAAGTGCATGAATTCAATTTTTTTTTCTGATAGAGTTACTTGTGATATTACTTTGATTGAGTGCTTTAGTTAGGCTTGATTATTGAATTTTTGCTAGAACAAGTTAGGCTTTTGAATGCATGAAATTTTGTACGAATTTTGATGAATTAGTATAGTATCATATCCTCATTTTTTGCGCAAAAATTGAACGAGTTAATGTACTTTGCTTAGATAGAGAAGTTGTGTTTTTCAAATAAGTCTGAAAATTGATTAGAATGCATTTTAGCTCCATTCGAGGTGAAATAATTAGTTGACAATTGATTCGGGAAGTGACTTAGGCGATCGTTATCGGTGTTTAGCCTTTTTATGATCTTTTCACTAAATAAAACATTTCGATTGACCCTGTTGAACCTGAATGTTGTGCACAGATTTTTTCTTAACCACGTTACAAGACAAATATACAACATAATTTCCCCACCCCATCTTAATCACACCTTGCTTGCTCATTTTTTGGAATGAATTGTTAGATGTCTTAGACTCCTTGTTGTACCCCTTGTGTTGAGTTGAAGAAAGAAAAAAAACAAAAAGATTGAACAGTGTTGAAAAAAGTGATGAAAAGAAAAAGGGAAAAAGAAGTTAATAAAGAAAAAAAAAATGAGCTGAGAAAAATAAGAGAAAAAGCAATGAAAAAGAGTAAAGAAAACAAAACAAAAGTTATGTTGATTCGATGTTGAATGTCCGATAAAGGGGGGGGGGGGGGGATTAGTTGCATAAAGCGAAGTAAGGGGAGTCCGATAGAGAAAGCGAAATACCATGGGTTTAAGTGAAAAATGTGTAAGCTTGGTGTGTTAGCCGCTAATTCCGAATTTTCCCAACCTTAACCCAAGCCTACATTATAAGCTCGAAAGACCTATCGATCCTGAGTCTTGACCTTACTACATTAGTGGAGATTGGTGCGAAGGATGCATTCGAAGTCGATAATCGGTACTTAGGCGAGAATCATAGACTAATCAATCTAGATTCTATACATTCTATCGTTCAATTCACACTACACTACACGAGGGTATGCTATTTATACTAGTTGATTGAATTTTGTGCAATTGAGTATCGTGTTTGATAAGCTAAACTTGTTTTGGTAAGAATTCGATGATTGCCTTTGCGATTGTATTTGATGTGGGACATTGTTTTCATTTGGTTTTCATATTGCTCGAGGACGAGCAATATGCAAGTGTGGGGGATTTGATAGCTCATTAATTCGTCTTCCTTATGGTTGATTTTTTGTCCCGATTAGTGCTTTAATTGTTATTATCTTGAAAAAGATTAATGCTTTGTTGTCTTTGTTGTAGAATTGAGATTCGGAGACAAAATTGAAGCAAATCTATCATTTTGAGAAGGAAATCAATGCACATAAGACAAACCCTCTTTGACCTTGAAATGTAGCCGTAGCTGGGAATTATGCATAGGTTAGGTGGAACGTGATTTGATGAAGATTTTGGAAACAATTGTATTTATGGAAGATTGCATATAGGGGCTTAATCATCGTTGCGTGTTGTTGAACTTGTTTGGGAATTTATCGGTTGAATGTCTTGCCTGAGATGGCCCAATTTGCTTTGACTTGGAAGATGGGCTAGTGGGCTGCATGTTAGGGAATTAAGTGGAATAAGCCCACTTGATAAGGACTTAAGGAGCAAGTAATTGGAATCCAATTTGGATTAGGAGTCTGAGATTGAGCTGGGGGTTGTGCGTGCTATTTAGGAGATTTGAGGAAGCAACTTTGGGAATTCGTGCTTTGTTTTAGAGACAGCAACTTGGCTCAAGACCAGAGATGCAACACCAAGGAGCAGAATTCTTCATCACGAGTTTTTCTTTATTTTAATTCCTTTAGTTTTATTTAGATGCTTTTGCATTATTTTGAGTTTTTGGACATGAGTAGCTAATTTCGTAATACTTAGCTAGAGATTTATGATTCGTTTGAGATGTCGTGAGACCTAATTGTTTTTAATTTTCAATGCAATTCAAGTATTTATTAATTCTTCGAGTGTCGTGTTTATTGTGATTTGTTTGCTTAGTGATAGTGCACGATCATCTAAGTAGATTTAATTGCATAAGGTCATTCAAGATGGATGAAGTTTATGTAATGTTTGATTGATGTTTGTTGTACATTAACGAGAAAGATTGGTTGCAGTTTTAAACTCGTTAAAGGAATTAATAATCGAATTTAAATCTTGCACGTGTTTGACTTGGTTGATTCGGGTTAGTGTTTTCATATATCTTAATGATGTTTGTTTATTAAATCCTGTCGAGTGTCTCTAGGGGTTGTGAAACAAATTAGGAAAATAGCTGTCGAGTGTCTCTAGGCTATTCGAGAATTTAAGTGAAAACGAGGCGAAGTCGAATGTCTCTATCTGCTATAGCTAGTCTATTTGAATTGTTTGAATTTATTCTTGCGCCCGTGATCGATGTGGAAATTGAATCATGATCTCTAGCTAGGTGTTGTTCTCTCTATTAGTTAATCCTACCTTTTAACGTGCTCAATCGTATTCTTTTAATCCTAGTTTGAATTAATTACTTTTTAGTTTAATTAGTTAGTAAACTGAAAACCCCCTACATTTAATTGTTATTTCTTGTGAATTATCCTGTGATTTTAATTGAATAAATTTCTCCCAATCTCTGTGGTTCAACCCGTTTGTGCTATTCTCTGTTTAGTCGTAGATCGAATTTACATTTATTTTTGACGGATTCGACACCTATCATAAACGTTCCCCGAACAAAAAACCGTTCGTCGAAGGAATAGTAAGCAAGGTTTTACTCATATGTTTCCTTTAAAACAAAGTTCGAAGTAGATTTTCTAGTAAAGAATGATACCAATAGACTCGTATCGACTCAATGATCAATTTGACTGTAAACTTGGGTAGCAAAAGATGTCTGGATCAAAACTCGTTTCAAAGATGAATAGTAACTTGGTCGGTAAGTTTTCAAAATGCCCTTATGGTTCAAGAAGGGGTTCTGACGCTTGGAAAACAAGTTCAAACAATTGGAAAACATGAGTTATGAACCTCTAGGGTTCGAGTGAGTAGTAAACCGAGTCAAAGGTCAAGAATTCCTCCTTAAAACACTGCAGATCACATATAAGCACTTTGTTCACGTATGAAAGTAATGCATGAAAGTTTATAAAGTTGGATCATGGTCTATAAATGCTTTACCATTGCCCTTAGCTTACCGTTTCCAACCAGACCCTATTTTGGGCTGTTACAAAAAGCCCCTCATCTTGCAATTCTAGGACTTAGAAGAGGAGGAGAGCAAAATAACTTCTCTCTCACTTGCATAATTAGGAGATGCTCTTGAAAATTAATTATAAAATGAGAAATAAAGGGTATTTTGGTAATTTAACCCTCCAAACTCTAGGATAAGTGACTAGAGGTACTCATTGGGATCATAAAAATTAGTTTCGAAATGAATATTTACACGAAGAAAACAGACGTACGGTTATAAAAGATACATTAACTAGGGTGAATAGTGATTTTGATCCCTTGACAAAACACAAATGAAAGACGACTCTCGGAGATAATTTGAAAGTTTGGATAGTGTCAAAAAGTCATAAAATAAATCAAGGATCGTTTTAAGCCCAATATTGACTATGAAACGTTTTGTCGATAAAAAGTTAAAAACGTATGATGAATAGTAAACTCGTTTTAAAAAAGTTATCTTTAAAATTCGAGCTAGGGCAATCAAGCGGTGTAATGTATCTCAAAAGTCTTGAAATAAATCAAGGATTTTTTTACTGCAAATTTGAAGAGTAAAAGTTCTCCGAACGAAAAAAAGTTCGTAGTATGAATAGTAAGTAGGATTTTTCACAAACATTACCTTTAAAACGAAGTTCGAAATTGATTTTGAAGTCAAGAATTACACCAATAGACTCGTATCAGATCAAGGATCGATTTGACTACAAACTTGGGTAGTAAAAGATGTCCAGATCAAAAACTTATTTCAAGGATGAATAGCAACTTTTGTAGGTAAGTTCCCAAAATGCCCCTATGGTTCAAGAAAGGATTCCGAAGCTTGGAAAACAAGTTCAAACAATTGGAAAACATGAGTTATGAACCTCTAGGCTCGAGTGACAAGATGGACAAAGTAGACTCGGAAAATGAATAGTAAACTGGGCAAAAGATAGAGAATTCCCCCTTAAAACATTGGAAGTCACATAAATGCACATTGGATCATGTTCTATAAACGCTTTACCACTGCCCTCCACTTACAGTTTTCAATCAAACCCTGTTTCGGGCTGTTACAATCATCGTATACAATTGGTTTATCAAATCAACTAAATAATTTAAAGTTTTACGAACAATTGTAATATTATATTCCCTATCAGCCATATGCAATATTTGCCCACAAGGTTCAGTATAATTAGATACTAAACAATACGAAAAAAAATATATATATATATGGTATCCACTGACCTAGAGGTTAAAGACTTCAAATTTTGTTCAAACATTTCATCGAACATTGGAGCACGCGTGGCAACTGCCCATCGCCATTGCAAAGTCACACGTGTTCCCTTCTCCTCTCTTCTTCCTATGCACACCCGCACGCAAACATTACATCTATAAAGCATATGACCCCTGTCGACCGCCGTCGAGCTCCGCCTTTCCCTCTAAAATCGTCGATCTCAAATCTTGAATTCAGTTCCCATCTGTCGCTCTCCTTCACTCTCCATTTAAGAGGCGGCCCTTTATGTTATACGAGCTTCAATTCAGCACTTAAAGATTATCCATTTCAATTCGTCACACTCCAGTTCTTCTTCTTTCATCCGCACACTGCCTGAGAGATCCTGAATTCTCCTCAATTTCTGTCACAATCATTAGGTAATTCTCTTATTTCCCTCCCCGGTGATGCTATGTGTTTGCTTCTGGGTACGCAGTGGCCTGATGATACGGGAACAATTTAATGCTTGCTAGCGGATGTAGGATCTATGTACTGTGATTGAGTTTTTCTTTATTTCATTGCTTTTTTTTTTTAAGACATATCTCTATTGATAGAACTGTAGTTGTATAATTGCTTGGTAATCTGTTTGTTTTTTATCTCTCGCTTCTTGGAAAACATGAGTTATGAACCTCTAGGGTTCGAGTGAGTAGTAAACCGAGTCAAAGGTCAAGAATTCCTCCTTAAAACACTGCAGATCACATATAAGCACTTTGTTCACATATGGAAGTAATGCATGAAAGTTTATAAAGTTGGATCATGGTCTATAAATGCTTTACCATTGCCCTTAGCTTACCGTTTCCAACCAGACCCTGTTTTGGGCTGTTACAAAAAGCCCCTCATCTTGCAATTCTAGGACTTAGAAGAGGAGGAGAGCAAAATAACTTCTCTCTCACTTGCATAATTAGGAGATGCTCTTGAAAATTAATTATAAAATGAGAAATAAAGGGTATTTTGGTAATTTAACCCTCCAAACTCTAGGATAAGTGACTAGAGGTACTCATTGGGATCATAAAAATTAGTTTCGAAACGAAAATTTACATGAAGGAAACGGACGTACGGTTATAAAAGATACATTAACTAGGGTGAATAGTGATTTTGATCCCTTGACAAAACACAAATGAAAGACGACTCTCGGAGATAATTTGAAAGTTTGGATAGTGTCAAAAAGTCATAAAATAAATCAAGGATCGTTTTAAGCCCAATATTGACTATGAAACGTTTTGTCGATAAAAAGTTAAAAACGTATGATGAATAGTAAACTCGTTTTAAAAAAGTTATCTTTAAAAATCGAGCTGGGGCAATCAAGCGGTGTAATGTATCTCAAAAGTCTTGAAATAAATCAAGGATTTTTTTACTGCAAATTTGAAGAGTAAAAGTTCTCCGAACGAAAAAAAGTTCGTAGTATGAATAGTAAGTAGGATTTTTCACAAACATTACCTTTAAAACGAAGTTCGAAATTGATTTTGAAGTCAAGAATTACACCAATAGACTCGTATCAAATCAAGGATCGATTTGACTACAAACTTGGGTAGTAAAAGATGTCCAGATCAAAAACTCATTTCAAGGATGAATAGCAACTTTTGTAGGTAAGTTCCCAAAATGCCCCTATGGTTCAAGAAAGGATTCCGAAGCTTGGAAAATAAGTTCAAACAATTGGAAAACATGAGTTATGAACCTCTAGGCTCGAGTGACAAGATGGACAAAGTAGACTCGGAAAATGAATAGTAAACTGGGCAAAAGATAGAGAATTCCCCCTTAAAACATTGTAAGTCACATAAATGCACATTGGATCATGTTCTATAAACGCTTTACCACTGCCCTCCACTTACAGTTTTCAATCAAACCCTGTTTCGGGCTGTTACAATCATCGTATACAATTGGTTTATCAAATCAACTAAATAATTTAAAGTTTTACGAACAATTGTAATATTATATTCCCTATCAGCCATATGCAATATTTGCCCACAAGGTTCAGTATAATTAGATACTAAACAATACGAAAAAAAATATATATATATATGGTATCCACTGACCTAGAGGTTAAAGACTTCAAATTTTGTTCAAACATTTCATCGAACATTGGAGCACGCGTGGCAACTGCCCATCGCCATTGCAAAGTCACACGTGTTCCCTTCTCCTCTCTTCTTCCTATGCACACCCGCACGCAAACATTACATCTATAAAGCATATGACCCCTGTCGACCGCCGTCGAGCTCCGCCTTTCCCTCTAAAATCGTCGATCTCAAATCTTGAATTCAGTTCCCATCTGTCGCTCTCCTTCACTCTCCATTTAAGAGGCGGCCCTTTATGTTATACGAGCTTCAATTCAGCACTTAAAGATTATCCATTTCAATTCGTCACACTCCAGTTCTTCTTCTTTCATCCGCACACTGCCTGAGAGATCCTGAATTCTCCTCAATTTCTGTCACAATCATTAGGTAATTCTCTTATTTCCCTCCCCGGTGATGCTATGTGTTTGCTTCTGGGTACGCAGTGGCCTGATGATACGGGAACAATTTAATGCTTGCTAGCGGATGTAGGATCTATGTACTGTGATTGAGTTTTTCTTTATTTCATTGCTTTTTTTTTTTAAGACATATCTCTATTGATAGAACTGTAGTTGTATAATTGCTTGGTAATCTGTTTGTTTTTTATCTCTCGCTTCTTGGAAAACATGAGTTATGAACCTCTAGGGTTCGAGTGAGTAGTAAACCGAGTCAAAGGTCAAGAATTCCTCCTTAAAACACTGCAGATCACATATAAGCACTTTGTTCACATATGGAAGTAATGCATGAAAGTTTATAAAGTTGGATCATGGTCTATAAATGCTTTACCATTGCCCTTAGCTTACCGTTTCCAACCAGACCCTGTTTTGGGCTGTTACAAAAAGCCCCTCATCTTGCAATTCTAGGACTTAGAAGAGGAGGAGAGCAAAATAACTTCTCTCTCACTTGCATAATTAGGAGATGCTCTTGAAAATTAATTATAAAATGAGAAATAAAGGGTCTTTTGGTAATTTAACCCTCCAAACTCTAGGATAAGTGACTAGAGGTACTCATTGGGATCATAAAAATTAGTTTCGAAACGAATATTTACATGAAGGAAACGGACGTACGGTTATAAAAGATACATTAACTAGGGTGAATAGTGATTTTGATCCCTTGACAAAACACAAATGAAAGACGACTCTCGGAGATAATTTGAAAGTTTGGATAGTGTCAAAAAGTCATAAAATAAATCAAGGATCGTTTTAAGCCCAATATTGACTATGAAACGTTTTGTCGATAAAAAGTTAAAAACGTATGATGAATAGTAAACTCGTTTTAAAAAAGTTATCTTTAAAATTCGAGCTAGGGCAATCAAGCGGTGTAATGTATCTCAAAAGTCTTGAAATAAATCAAGGATTTTTTTACTGCAAATTTGAAGAGTAAAAGTTCTCCGAACGAAAAAAAGTTCGTAGTATGAATAGTAAGTAGGATTTTTCACAAACATTACCTTTAAAACGAAGTTCGAAATTGATTTTGAAGTCAAGAATTACACCAATAGACTCGTATCAAATCAAGGATCGATTTGACTACAAACTTGGGTAGTAAAAGATGTCTAGATCAAAAACTTATTTCAAGGATGAATAGCAACTTTTGTAGGTAAGTTCCCAAAATGCCCCTATGGTTCAAGAAAGGATTCCGAAGCTTGGAAAACAAGTTCAAACAATTGGAAAACATGAGTTATGAACCTCTAGGCTCGAGTGACAAGATGGACAAAGTAGACTCGGAAAATGAATAGTAAACTGGGCAAAAGATAGAGAATTCCCACTTAAAACATTGGAAGTCACATAAATGCACATTGGATCATGTTATATAAACGCTTGACCACTGCCCTCCACTTACAGTTTTCAATCAAACCCTGTTTCGGGCTGTTACAATCATCGTATGCAATTGGTTTATCAAATCAACTAAATAATTTAAAGTTTTACGAACAATTGTAATATTATATTCCCTATCAGCCATATGCAATGTGTGCCCACAAGGTTCAGTAAAATTAGATACTAAACAATACGAAAAAAAAAAATATATATATATATGGTATCCACTGACCTAGAGCTTAAAGACTTCAAATTTTGTTCAAACATTTCATCGAACACTGGAGCACGCGTGGCAACTGCCCATCGCCATTGCAAAGTCACACGTGTTCCCTTCTCCTCTCTTCTTCCTATGCATACCCGCACGCAAACATTACATTTATAAAGCATATGACCCCTGTCGACCGCCGTCGAGCTCCGCCTTTCCCTCTAAAATCGTCGATCTCAAATCTTGAATTCAGTTCCCATCTGTCGCTCTCCTTCACTCTCCATTTAAGAGGCGGCCCTTTATGTTGTACGAGCTTCAATTCAGCACTTAAAGATTGTCCATTTCAATTCGTCACACTCCAGTTCTTCTTCTTTCATCCGCACACTGCCTGAGAGATCCTGAATTCTCCTCAATTTCTGTCACAATCATTAGGTAATTCTCTTATTTCCCTCCCCGGTGATGCTATGTGTTTGCTTCTAGGTACGCAGTGGCCTGATGATACAGGAACAATTTAATGCTTGCTAGCGGATGTAGGATCTATGTACTGTGATTGAGCTTTTCTTTGTTTCATTGCTTTTTTTTTTAAAGACATATCTCTATTGATAGAACTGTAGTTGTATAATTGCTTGGTAATCTGTTTGTTTTTTATCTCTCGCTTCTCCATTGCAATTTCTGGCTTCATGGAATTTGAAGTGGTTGATTTACAGATGATCAGGTTTTGAATTTTGAGCATTTGCGAATTCTTGTGTTACGGGAATATGTGTGTTTGAAATAGACACGACTAATTTTCTGATCATCATTTCTAGAAAAAACTACGAATCCATTCTAATTCTTTGTCTTATTCCAACCACCCAAAGGTTGTGCTGGTCAAACTCAAAACGGAACATCTTCAACCAGAAGAAAAATGCATGGTCTCAAGTAGGGCTGTCAATTCTCAACCCGATCCGCCAACCCGAACCGACCCGACCCGAAAAATATCAGGTTCGGGTTGGGGGTTTTTGGGTCGGGTTGAAATCGGGTCGGACCCGAAATTGACCCGAAGGAGAGAGGCCGGGTTCGGGTGAGTTTCGGGTTGACCCGAATCAACCCGAAAAATCATGCGGGTGACCCAATAACCCGACCCGACCCGACCCGACCCGAAAATTAAAAAAAATATTTAATATATATTTAAATTATATGGTGTATTATAATTAGATAAAAATTTATGAAATGATAATTGGTTTAGGATTAGATATACTTAAAAAATAATAATTAATTTATTAATCGAGAATAACGTGTTTTATAATGTTAATATTATATAATATGTCTAAATTATGTAATTTTGTTAATTAGAAAGACATACATGATTGTAATATGATTAGAATTAAACGGAGTTCCCGTAAAAAAAAAAAAAGATGTATTTATTTAAACTTAAACAATTAGAATAGTTTAGTAAAATATATATCATTCGATTTAAATAATTATTATGTATCTAATTTATATTTTACATAATTTCCCTATTGATTGAATTTTATTAAATTTATATAATTAAGAATTTAAATACAGTTTATATAAAACTTAATTATAATTACACTTTTAGAATTAGATCTTAATTAAGAATTTTAATTAAATTTATATAAATAAGAATTTAAATAGAGTTGTACTTTTTGAACAGTTTGAAGCCCATGTCACCCGTTTTTCAACCTGTTCGACCTATTTTTGACCCGTTCTACTTGTTTTAGACCCTTTTTTTTTTATCTCTTCAACCTAATTTGGACTCTTTTAACTCATTTTTTTGACCTATTTGTCTTATTTTGGACTCGTTCGATTCGTTTTGGGACCTTTTAACCGATTTTGGACCTATTTTACCTATTTTGGATCCATTTTATCCATTTGGATTCATTTTACCCATTTGGATCCATTTTACCCATTTTTAATCCACTTTACCCACATTTTACCCGCTTGGATCCATTTTACCCACTTGTATCATTTTTGCCCATTTAGATCCATTTTACCCATTTGGATCCATTTTACTCATCTGAACTCATTTTATCCATTTGGATCCAATTTACCCATTTTGGATCTATTTTATCCATTTAGATCTATTTTACCCACTTGGATCCATTTTACTCAATTGGATCCATTTTACCCATTTGGATCCATTTAACCCAGTTGGATCAATTTTACTTATTTGGATCAATTATACCAATTTTGGATCTATTTTACATAAATGGATCCATTTTACCCATATTTAACCCACTTGGATTCGTTTTACACATTAGGATCTAATTTACATATTTTGAATCCATTTTACCCACTTGGATCCAGTTTACCTAATTTGGATCCAGTTTCTTACTTGGATTCATTTTATCAATTTGTATCCATTTTTCCCATTTTGTATCAATTTTACCCATTTTGGATTCATTTAACCCACTTGAACTCATTTTACACATTTTGGATTCATTTAATCCATTTAGATCCATTTTACCCACATTTTACCAATTTTGAATCCATTTTACTCATTTTAAATCAATTTTACACAGTTGGATGCATTTTACCCATTTTTTATCCATTTTACCCATTTGGATCCATTTTACCCACTTGGATCCATTTTACCCATTTGAACTCATTTTACCCATTTGGATCCAATTTACCCATTACGGATCTATTTTATCCAGTTGGATCTATTTTACCCACTTAGATCCATTTTACTCACTTGGATCCATTTTACTTATTTGGATCCATTTTATCCATTTTGGATCTATTTTACCCATTTGGATCCATTTAACCCAGTTGGATCGATTATACCCATTTGGATCAATTATACCAATTTTGGATCTATTTTACACATTTAGATCCATTTTACCCACTTGGATCCATTTTACCCATTTTGGATTCATTTTATCCATTTAGATCTATTTTACGCACTTGAATCCATTTTACCCATATTTACCCATTTTGAATTCATTTGACCCACTTGGATCAATTATACCCATTTTGGATCCATTTACCAATTTGGATCTGTTTTACCCATTTTGGATCCATTTTACCCATTTTGGATCTATTTTATGCATTTAGATTCATTTTACCCAATTGGATCCATTTTACCCACTTGGATTCAATTTACCCATTTTGGATCCATTTTACCAACTTGAACTCATTTTACCCATTTTGGATTCATTTTATTCATATAGATTCATTTTACCCACTTGAATCCATTATACCCACATTTACCCATTTCGAATCAATTTTACCCATTTGGATCCAATTTACCCATTTGGATCTATTTTACCAATTTGGATTTGTTTTACCCATTTTGGATTCATTTTATCAATTTGGATCCATTTTATCCATTTTGAATCTATTTTGTTTATTTAGGTTCATTTTAACCACTTAGATTCATTTTACCCATTTTGGATCCATTTTACCAAGTTGGATCCATTTTACCCATTTTAATCAATTTTATCCATATTTTACCCATTTGGATCCATTTTACCACTTGGATGTATTTAACCCACTTGGATTCATTTTACCTATTTGGATCCGATTTGTCCATTTTGGACCCATTTTACCTACTTGAACTCATTTTACCCGTTTTGGATCCATTTTACCCATATTTTATCCATTTTGAATCTATTTTACCCATTTTGGATCCATTTTACCCACATTTACCCATTTTGGATCCATTTTACCCATTTTAATCTATTTTATCCATATTTTACCCATTTTGGATCTATTTGAGAATAACGTGATTTATAATGTTAATATTATATAATTTGTCTAAATTATACAATTTTGTTAATTAGAAAGACATACATGATTGTAATATAATTAGAATTAAACAAAAGTTTACGGACAAAAAGAGATGTGTTTATTTAAAGTTAAACAATTAGAATTGCATTATGATTAGTTTAGTAGAAAATATATTATTCGATCGAAATAATTTTTATGTATCTAATTTACATTTTACATAATTGCCATATTGATTGAAGTTTATTAAATTTATATAAATAAGAATTTAAATAGAGTTGATATAAAACTTAATTATAATTACACTTGGAATTAGATCTTAATTAAGATTATAAACAAGTTTTTAATATGGGTACAGTTTATTAGAGTTAGATTTAGAATTCGATTAAGATTAGACTTGTAACCAAATTCCTATCCATAATTAAGTACTTATAAAATTTCAATAATAATTTATAATACATATTGGTTTACATAATTAACTTAATTAAACATTAGTGAAATCATTATTGTAAGGATATTTTGGCGGTCAATAAATTTAAAAAAAAAATCCAAAAATCAACTCGTATTTTTATAATATAATATAATAGACTATTAAAAAAAGGGGCTAGTAAAATATTTTTTTCTATAGACATGTGATTATTATTTGAGAAAAATGTGATTTATAATGTCAATATTATGTAATTTGTCTAAATTGTATAGTTTTGTTCATTAGAAAGACATATATGACTGTAATATGATTAGAATTAAACGGAGTTTATGGACAAAGAGAGATGTATTTATTTGAACTTAAAAAATTTGAATTGTAATATGATTAGTTTAGTAGAAAATATATTATTCGATCTAAATAATGTTTATGTATCTAATTTTTATTTTACATAATTACCTTATTGATTGAATTTATATAAATAGGAATTTAAATAGAGTTGATATAGAACTTAGTTATAATTACACTTAGAATTAGAACTTAATAATATTTATGTATTAATTTTTTTTTATCTTATATTAATTGCAATTATGTCAAACCTTACAAAGTATATATTTTTATATATTGTTATCAAATTTTAAAATACTTTAAACATAAATTAGAGTTAAAAAAAATCAAAAAAAAAAAAGGAAAAAAGAAAATCGTTTCGGGTCGGGTTGGGTCGGGTCTAGTCGGGTTCGGGTTATTCGGATTGGACGGGTTATCGGGTTGAGATTTTCGGGTTCAAATTCGGATCGAGTTGGGTTCGGATTGGGAATTTTCGTGTAATACTCCTACCTCAGCCCGACCCGAACCCACCCGGCCCACCCGAATTGACACCCTGACTCTCAAGTCTGGCATCCAGTTCATCAAATCCAATTCCTGCAATTGCCATAAGCTCTTCTCGACTCTTCAGTCCGCAGGCCCCATGGCTTCTCTTCTCAAAACCCGATCAGTCATCCGGTTTAAAGGGCCGGAAACCATAAAATACCTCCAAGGCCTGGTGACCAATGATGTGAGGAGTTTAGAAAATCCAGAACCCGTAGGTGAGAACAATATTACCCCCAACATGCCAGCCGTTGTGGCTCCTACAGTGTACACAGCAATGTTGACTCCTCAAGGTAGGTTTCTTTTTGATTTTTTTCTGTATCGTCCTCCTCGGCCCGATGAGAGGCTTGACTGGACTGGGTCTGGACCCGTGAACGACTCGGGTGAGCTGGAAATTTATGCAGATGTTGATGGATCTTTGGTGGATGAGATATTGGCAACCTTAAAAATGTAAGGAATTGGGAATTTCATTTTCTTGTCTCTATTTCGTTTTTGTGGATTTTTGAGGATTTAATATCACTGGAAATATTTTTAATAGAGTTGGTGAAATGAACTTGTTTCTGAGATAGCTGTTTGCTAAAAACTTGGTAATATTGCACCTTTGGGTTGTTGGAGAATGAGACTTGAATATGTCAGAGCTACTACTAAGTTGATATCTACTAGTATTAGGAAGTTGATATTGGATAGGATTGATTTATCCTTATGTGATACGGATTAGGATTCTTAGTCTATTAGGTCTCTCTCTATGTCCTATTAGATATATTATTGAAAATTTGAAATCCTAGTGTTGTTTATGGGAACTATGATTAGACTTACTGTGTGCAGTTCATCTTGGGGTCTTCATTTTTGGTTTAGTGCAACAACAGATGGATTGAGCTTAAATAGCTAGTTAATCTATAGAAGAGATTTTGGGGACAAATGGTCCATGACAGAAAGCTCAATATTGTGTTGGATAGTGTGATGGATTGATAGTGATAACATATAATTGTAATGGAACTTATGTTTCTAGTGTTTTTGTAATGTATAATCCAACAAAAGCATCTTGTTTGTGGTTTTTCATGATTGGTGCACAGAAATCTGTTATTTCTTGCTGGGATGTGTTAGTATTCCATTCCAGCAATTGTTTCATTGCCACTAACAATTTTTCCAGTTCATTTATTAGATTTTGACGATCTTGAAATTGTGGAAAAAACATCATGATATATCAGTTCAACAATTAATTTTTTTTTTAACTTTGTAATCTAACTTCTACTTTTGCAGAGGGAACTGTAGTATCAACTAATGCTTATGCGCAGGTTGACATTGGTTTTGACATGGGAGTTGGAAATATGAAAGTTTTGTTGTTCTCACATTTTAGCTAGGAGAGTAAACTCTTAGAATGAAATAGTCATTTAAGGAAATAGGAATAATCATAAGATCTAGTTCAAATTACAGAAAGAATAACATCATTTTGGGATGATTCGGTGATGTCTCACTCTTATATAAATAAAACTCTAGATGATCTGAGCAGAATACCGCCCTCATATTCTAAATCTAGGTTTTATATTTGAATTTGTATAATTGCTGATGTGCTCTGGTTTCCCTATGTTAACTCTTCTTGGATGATGGGATCATTGCAATATTTCCTGACTTTATAGATATCGTTTGAGATCTAAAGTCGAAATTGAGAACATGGCTCAAGATTTCTGTTGCTGGCAACGGTTTGGTGGGGACCTTGAAGGGAAGCCATCATCTTTAGAAGACTCAGAAGCTGATTCTATTGGCTATGGTGGAACCCTTGATCGTTCTGGTGTATCGGTTTCTGGAGGAAATAATCTCGGTTGGCAGTGGAATAAGGATCCAAGGTTGCCTTGTCTTGGATACAGGGGCATCTTTCCATCCAATGCAACACGTAAGTAATTTAACAGTTTTCCTGTTTTACTAACTAGCGAGCAACCAACAATTTGAATCTTTATTTGAAAAAACAAAAAAAGAAAAATGAAGATTTCGACTGTTAAATAGTTTCGGTTCTCTTATGAATTCAGGATTTATATTATTTAGTTATATTCCATGTTAACTTTGTTGTAATCTGGTATATAAATCCTTATCTGCAGCTCCTCTTGTTGAGGCTGACAAAGAAGCTGATGAAGGAAATTTTCGTCTATGGAGATTAGAGAAGGGAGTTGCTGAAGGTTCTATTGAGATCCCTAAAGGTTTACCTTCATTTCTACTTGCAAGTTTTCTATTTCACTTAGCCACGTTATAGATTTACTTTTTTCTTAATAGATCACTCTCAAGCCTTATCCTGTTATCCACATACTGAATGTATCATGATGAGTTTATTGCTTCTTGCTACATGAAAGAAGTATGTCTGCATATTATATTTCTGAATGCTCTTTTTCACCGACTCTTCATTTCGAGCATGTGACTGTCTTTAATCGAAGTCGTATGTGCACCAAATGGCTATAGGCTACATTTTCCGTGTATGTTTTCTCAAATAAATCAAATATATAGTACAATTAACTGTTTGATGAATGTTTGAGCTGAAAACCCGTTTCACACAAGAAATTTCCCTCTGAACACTGTCTTCGTAAGTTTTTGGTAGCTTGATTTTCAAATTTTATATTACGAACTGATCATGATTCAATGTAGGCGAGGCAATACCATTGGAGTACAATCTTGCTGGTCTGAACGCAATAAGCTTTGATAAAGGATGTTATGTCGGACAGGAGCTCATTGCTCGCACGCATCATCGTGGAGTTATCCGAAAGCGATTAATTCCTTTGAGATTTTTAAATGATAGTGGAAAAGGTAAGCCCTTAACCATTTGTCATTTGATGGCGACTGAGAGTGTGTTTGGCTAAGCTTATTTAAGGAGTTAAAAAATTCTCTTTAAGATGCGTGCTTTTAGAACTTATAAAATGTTAGATTTTATGTTAAAAATAGGTTGTCAAAGTGTTAGGATAAAAATAAGATCATAGCTTATAAGATATCAATATGACATTTTTGTAATTAATATGTTAAAAATAAGGAGAATGTGTTAAGATGTCAAAATAAGTTGAGGAAAAATGTTAGATTTTATGTTAAAAATAGGTTGTCAAAGTGTTAGGATAAAAATAAGATCATAGCTTATAAGATATCAATATGACATTTTTGTAATTAATATGTTAAAAATAAGGAGAATGTGTTAAGATGTCAAAATAAGTTGGAAATCCTCAACTTATTTTAAAGGAGCTTATAAGCTCTTTAACATCTCATAATCCTTTTTTCTTAAAAAATTTGTTGAACACTTTATGAGTGATCAAAAGCTTTTGGATATCTCATAAGTTCTTTCTTTAAAGAAATTTATAAGCTCAGCTAAACACCCTCTTATATGCAAAACGTGACATTCGTGTTTATTCAATTCAGAGATGGATCAAAAAGTATCTCCCGGTTCAGAAGTGATCGACACAACAACTCAGAAGAAAGTTGGGACAGTAACAACTGCAGTTGGATGCCGTGGTTCTGGAGTGATTCGATTGGACAAAGCGTTCAAAGAAACGGGTTCGTTGACCATAAAAGGTCATGAAGATATCAATGTAGAGACCATCAGACCGAAATGGTGGCCTTCTGAGTGGTTTCTTGATGAGCACCAGCAGAGTGCAGCTGCATAGACTATTGCCCTTGCTTGCTGCATCCACCTGTATTACTAGTAAAAGAGACTTCTTTCTTCCTTAGTTTTCTGTTTTGGTAGAGAAAAGGGACTTTTTGACTGCTCTTAGAAAGGGATTTGAAATGTAGGTGATGGAATAATTTGAGTCTCCTTTGCGTGTAGATATGTTGTTGGCATCTACTATTTATAATGATAAATAGGATATTTGATCTGATATGGACGGACATATGGTGTATCAAGAGATAAGAGATAAGAGTAGGAGATATGGTGTATCAAGAGAGAATAGGAATTGGATAAGCTTCAATATTCAGTTATATTACGTTGTTTATTTCAGCACTTTATTTTGAGAGTCTTATTAGGTCTAGGATATCTTTACCTTTATATATTGCTAGTCCTGTTACGTTTACAACATTCAAGCAATAAACAAATGTTCAATTCCCAATCTCTTATCTCTGAAATCCCTCTCGTCTCAACCTTTCTCTGGCCGGTCGGTCTTTACCGGATTATCCTTATCTTCTCCCCTATTTCTTAAGAGTTTGAGACCGCTCTAAAGTCTCTCCCGATACGCATGCGTATCATTGGTGCTATCATTGAGAGTGCAAGATGTCTGAGTCCGTCAGCGTGACTAGTTTTAAGGAATTTCAACACCATGGTGCAGGAATTCCAACAACAAAGAGGCAAGTTTTCAAAAATTCCAACAACGAATGGTTGGACAGATGATTTCCCACACCGAGGCGTTGCAACAACTCAATCAAACAATGCAACAATTGCAACATGACTTGTCAGTCTACCTTTCGCGAACGGAGGAATCACGAGCAGATTCGGAATCGTCCATTGTGATTCCGTGTGAAAAAAAAAATAATCTCATTTCCATGTCTTTATCTATCTAATGAGCTCAAGATATATATATATATATATTTTTGCCTAAATTATATTCCCAAAATCGGAGGGAACCAATTTCTATAAGGAAGATGATGAGTTTCCGCCTAGCACTCCTCTTCTATTCCAAATTTTTTAATATTATTATTTTTATTTCGATTTTATGACATAATTACTTCAAAATGAAATTGAAAAATCCTTTATTTTGTACCAAAAGTTCTGCTTATGGGTTGATGAATTTATTTAAAATCGCTAAATTTGGACGAATTATTTTGAATGCTCACAATTTTTTATTTTTTATTTAAATTTTAATTTATAGTGCTTATAATTTGCCTTGTTGTTAAATAGAAAAAAATCACCGCCCAAATTCTCTCCATTATTCTATTCATTAAGAAAAAGGGTATTGTGGACTTTTCTATCTATTTTTAGTGGTTTATAAAATGCCAAGTAAACATCACCTTACTTTTAAGCTAAATACAAACACATTTAAAAAGGTAAAGTAAGCACTAGTTAATTCTTTTTTTTTTTTTTCAATGAAATAAAATAAAATAAATCAAAAAGAGGGTATGAACCAAAAGTGCCTAAATGGTATTGATGTGTTGACCCCAAAATGCGTAGTTTGTCCATCTTCGATATTGTAACTATTGTAAAGTATAAGGTTGAATAGGAATTGAAGTGTATTGCATTGTATTGATTTTGTTGTAAAATAAGAATACAAGAAGGAGGCATAAATAGGACCAAGATCCTACATCAAGGGAGTAACACAAGCCTGTGATACAAGGTAAAGAATATTTTCCTAAAATACTTAAGTCAACACTCCCCCTCAAGTTAGGTCGGGGGATGCCCAACGCCTAGCTTGCACAAGACATAATGGAACACTTTCCCCATAACAGCCTTCATGAGAATGTCCGCCAATTGGTTTTCGGACCGCACAAAGGGAAGTGATATGACCCTACTTTCCAGTTTCTCTTTGATAAAGTGGCGATCAATCTCTACATGCTTCGTTTTGTCGTGCTGTACCGGATTTTCGTATATATGAACAGCTGCCTTGTTATCACATTTGAGAGGACACGCTTCATCTGGAGGAAACCCTAATTTGGTTATCAACTTCCTTAACCAAAGTACTTCAGATACTCCTTTTGCAATGCCCCTAAATTCTGCCTTGGCACTCGAGAGTGCTACCACCTTTTGTTTCTTGCTTTTCCATGTGACCAAATTTCCCCCAGCGAACGTAAAGTAGCCGGAGGTTGATCTTCTGTCAAGTGGGTTGCCTGCCCAATCTGCATCTATGTATGCTTCTATTTGCAAATGACCATTCTTTTTGAACAGAATGTCTGTGTCCAGAGAACCCTTTAAATATCTCAATATTCGCAGTGCTGCCTCCATATGTTCTTTCTGAGGGTTGTGCATAAACTGACTCACTACTCCCACGACATATGGATGTCAGGTCTGCTATGTGAGAGATATATGAATTTCCCTACTAGGTGTTGATACCTCGCTCGGTCAGCTGACTCGGCTCCTTCAACAATCTTTAGTCGGTGATTACTCATTATGGGCGTATCACTTGGCTTGCAATCTAGCATGCTTGCTGACGTGGGCCAATCCGGTACCACCACGCCGGCGACACATGGACCACCACCCGCGCGCCGCGTGGAGTAAAAGACCGGTCAAAGGTAGGTGCCACGCAAGCCTCCGAGTCGGTCACCTCAGCAGCAAACCCTTCAAGAGGCAGGTGCTGACCATTCAACCTTATCGACCCGACTACCTAGACCAATCGAAGCACTACCGACCAGGGCCAAGGCAAGTCGGTGAAAGCTCGACCACAGGGTTGCTCGGTCGAAATGGGTCGACCATTCCTGGGCCCACTCCGCCATTTTAAGCATTTAATGAGGCCTGACAGGCCGTACGGAGTAGGTGGCGCATTTAATGCACCTGCAGGTTACACTGTACAGGTAATCATTACCCCAATAGGTATAAATACCCCCTCCATAAATGCCATTTACAACACAACCCCCACATTCAATAGCGCACAAGTCACTCGATAAGCTCTCAACTACTCGACACTGACTTGAGCGTCGGAGAGCCGACAAGGGGAGCAACCCACCCCGTCCTTTGTCGGTCCGTAGCTCACGTTTGTTACTTCTCTCCCAGGTCGGCTCTATCTCGAGCTCTACCACATCAACAAATTCTAAGTGGTCGGAGTCAACTATTTCGAGACACGTCATCGATCCAAAATTCGACACGACCATTTTGGCTCCGTCTGTGGGAAACGAGCAAGAAGTCGAGGAGTAATGGAGCTGTGCAATCATCGCACCCTGGGAGAGAACGATCACGGTAGGGAGACCCAAAACAGGGCGGACGGGCCAAGTCAGGCCCAGGGCCGACCCACAGCCGAGGCTGGAGCTGCCCCTGTCCCCATGGTCTATGTGACCCCCGATTTAGACGCCTACCTCGAAAAGTGTCAAGCCGAGGCAGTAGCAGCAGCGGCTGAGGGCAGAACCCCGGTCTTCCCGGAGAAGCCTCGAACTAGCCCGGTCGTCCCACCGCCGGGACAATATTCGTAATACTACGGGCCTCCCGCGCATTACGGGTATCCACCCCCTCCCACTTGGGGGTATCAACCCGGCCCGTTGGTCTATCATCAGGATCCCTACGGCGTGCCCAAACCACCTGGTCAAAACCAGTGGCAAGGGGCAGGTCATGGACCGCAACAGACCGAGGTGTTACCTCCGGACCAAGATGTCCAATCGCCTCGTCGCCGAGATAAACGCCCGATCGACCTGGAACCTCAGGGGGTGAGGTCAAAGACCAAGAGAAGAGAAGGAGAGCATAGATCCGACCGAGGATCGAGGGGAGCGAGAAGGTCGAGGAGCCCCTCTCACCATGAGGAAGAGCAACGACCAAAGAATTCCAAAGTGTTCGACCGTCTAGGGGCTAGGGCCTCACCCGAAGCCCCCAGATTGTCAAACCGGGGATTTCCCGTTGGGTAGAAAGATTTGAGAAACCGCTTACCTCGAAGAGGGGATTCTCCCCAACGGTCACGGCAAGGTAAAACTCCCTCTCGAGTAGAAGATGACGAGGAGATATCCTACAGCAATCGCTCACCTCCGTACAAACGGAAGCAGACTCATCATTACCGAAGCTCCCGCGAAGTACGATCCCCTTTGTGTGAAGGAATTTTAGCGGCCATGGCTGCAGATAAAATGCCCACCAACCTTCCAACATATAACGGCGTGTCTGACCCCGAACGGCATGTAGATCGATTTGAGATTGAGATAAGCATGTTCGGCCATTCGCCAGATGTTAGAGCCAAGATTTTTGCCACCACTCTCGTCGAGTCAGCCCAGGACTGGTTCTCAAGGCTGGCTCCAAGAAGTATCCGCTCTTACGATGAGCTGATCGAGCGCTTTATTGCTCATTTCTCCTCTGTAAAGGGCGACAAGTTGCCGGCCACTTACCTTTACAACATCGTGCAGAGGGAGGACGAGACCCTGAGAGATTTCTTCACTCGATTCTCTCGAGCTGCTGTGCAAGTCCAATCTCCGAGCATGGATAGGGTAATACCTACAATCCATGCCGCTTTAAGGGACCGAGAGTGTGCCCGGCATATCGTCCGAAAAAACCCCGCATCGATACCCAAGCTGCTTGATATCGCCTCCTCCTGGATGAGAGTGGAAGAGGTCGAAATGGCCCAAAAGGGAGCCTCGAGTCGGAAGTTAGAAGTCGTCCGGCCACCCAAGAGCGAGCCCAGGAAGGACATAAAGGGCCGATCCGACCACAACCCCGGAGGTAGCTCCAAGAAGCATTACACACCACTGAACCGGTCGATCGAAGAGATTTATAACATCTCCAACAAAAAGTTGTTCAAAAATCCCAAAGCCATAAAAGAAACTCAGAAGAATAGGGATTCGGGAAAGTTCTGCCACTTCCATCGGCAGTCAGGACACAACACTTCGGAATGCTTCGCTCTGCGGGATGAGATCGAGAGATTGATCAGGGGAGGAGAGCTCCAAGAATTCGTCAAAAAACTTGACGAGTTGGCCCTTAGAGCTGACGACCGAAGCCCACCCCGACGTAGAGACGCGAAACCGCCGACCGAGCGGGATGAACATAACCTCCCCTGCCTTGGTCGAATCGATATGATTGCAGGCGGGCCAGCCTGGGGAGATACGAAAACTGCCCGAAAGAGGACCAGAAGGGAGGCCCAGAGGAGCTACTACGGGCCCCATGAGGTGATGGAGATCGAGCCGAGCCGGAGCTGGGTAGATCAGGATATTAACTTTAGCAACAAGGACCTGGTCGGCATGCCACCACGGGAGGGCGAAACGCCTAGTTGTCCGATGGTGGTTACGCTCGACGTAGCTAACTATGCTGTATCCAAAACCCTTGTTGATAATGGAAGCTCCGTAAATATTATTTATCTCTCGACTCTAAATCGTATGAATCTAGTTAAAAGTTTAAATCTGGAACCTCTCAAAACTCCTTTAACAGGATTTGGAGGGTCCGAGGTATACCCTAAAGGTCGAGTCCGATTGATCACCTCCATGGGAACACTCCCTAAGAGGTCGACCCTCGAACTGGAATATCTGGTTGTCGATCAGCCATCGGCATATAACATCATTTTAGGGAGGCCTGGTTTAATCAACTTCAGGGCGGTTATTTCCACTTACCATCAATTGATTAAACTCCCCACCCCCGACGGGATAGGAGAATTGAGGTGTGATGTGCCCATGGCCTGGGCTTGTTACTCAATTTCCATGGAGAAAGTGAAACTACCCGACCGCCGGGTTATCCCCATTTTGGGCCTCCCTGACGGGGAGGAGGATGAGATCGAGGATCTTGAAGCAATAGGCGATGAACCTATCCGTAAGTCGAGAAAAGCTAAGAAGAAGTAGAAGGTCGTAGACAATCGACTCGAAGCATCGACCCAAACGATGGAAGTTGAGCTTCTTCCGGGGCAAAGAGAGAAGATCACCCATGTCGGTCTCCCCGAACCGGGAAAGGAGCACGAGCAAGTACTCCTAATCCAATTTCTTCAGGAGAACGCGGATGTCTTTGCATGGAGCGCCAACGACCTGGTGGGTGTCGACCCTTCGGTGATTATGCACCACCTCAACGTCGACCCCTCCTTCAAACCAATCAAACAGCGGCTGCGAACCCAAAGTATCAAGAGAAACGAGATAATCGAGGAGGAGGTAAACAAATTGTTGGACGCCGGATACATCACGCCCGCCGCCTATGTCGATTGGCTTTGCAATGTGGTTTTAGTTGCCAAATCCGGAGGAAAATGGCGCATGTGCAATGACTTTACAGATCTAAACAAAGCTTGCCCTAAGGACCCTTATCCTCTCCCAAATATCGACCAACTAGTCGACTCGACGGCGGGCTGCGAATTAATGAGTATGATGGATGCCTTTCAGGGCTACTATCAAATCTTCATGGCACCCGAGGACGAAGATAAGACCGCCTTTATAGTCGTGAAGGGTGTCTATTGCTTCCGAGTGATGCCTTTCGGACTTAAAAACGCGGGGGCTACATATCAGAGGCTGGTCAATCGAATCTTCGAGGAAGAGATCGGTAAAACCATGGAGGTATATGTCGACGACATGATAGTAAGATCAACTCGGTCGAGTTACCACCTCGAGGACCTAGCCCGGGCGTTCAAACTACTTAGGCAGTACAATCTGAAGCTCAACCCAAATAAGTGCACCTTTGGGGTATCCGGAGGAAAATTCCTCGGGTATATGGTCAGTCAGAGAGGGATCGAGGCCAACCCGGAAAAGAGTAGTGCTGTCCGCAATCTCTCTAGCCCAAAGACGATACGAGAGGTACAATGTTTGGTCGGTCGAATTATCTCCCTTAACAGGTTTATTTCCAGGTCTGCCGAAAGAAACCTCCCATTTTTCAAAATTTTGAGGAACGTCAAGGAATTCAGGTGGACGGAGGAATGCGAGCAGGCATTCGAGGCATTGAAAAAATACCTCGAGTCTCCCCCGCTCCTGGCGAAGCCGGAGCAGGGAGAAGTTCTATACCTCTACATGGCCGTGTCGACCGAAGTGGTCAGCTCGGTCTTGGTCGCTGTGAGAGAGAGGAAGCACTTGCCAGTCTACTATGTCAGCAAAATTTTACATAGGGCAGAGACGCGATACTTGGAAATCGAAAAGTTTGCCCTCGTGCTCGTACACACGGCCCGAAAGCTCAAGCCGTACTTTCACGCCCACAAGATCGTCGTGCTCACAGATCAACCCCTCAGACAGGTGTTGGCCAAACCGGACAGTTCAGGTCGACTGGTTAAGTGGTCTGTCGAATTGGGCCAGTATGACTTGTCTTACCAACCAAGGTTAGCATATCAACCCCAAGTCTTAGCCGATTTTTTGATCGAGAAACAATCCCTAACATTGCCCGAAAGAAATGCGTGCCTTTGGACATTATCTGTCGACGGTTCCTCGACCTCATCTGGCGGGGGTGCGGTAGTGTCCTTGAGAAGTACCAACGGAGATGAGCTCGACTTCGCCATCTGTCTGGACTTCCCTGCTACGAACAATGAGGTCGAGTATGAGGCTCTTCTAGCAGGCATGAGAATTGCCAGGGAACAAGGCATTGATTACCTGGCGGCTCTAACCGACTCACAGCTGGTTGCGAGCCAATATACTGGCTCCTATGAAGCAAGGGAGGAATCCATGGCCAAGTACTTGGAGAAAGTCAAGGAATGGGCTGCGAAATTCAAAAACTTCAGGCTCGAGCAAGTACCCAGAGAGGAAAATGAGAGAGCCGATGTCCTCTCCAAAGTGGCCAATGGCCTCAGGGGGACAAGGGATAGGTCGATCACATTCCTCACTAATACAGCTCGATCAATCGAGGAAAAGGGAACGCCTGTACTCAACATCGACCCGGACGAGCCGTGTTGGTTGGACGATTTGGTCCTACACCTGAGAGACCGCTTCTTGCCAGAAAACAAAACGGAGAGGCATCGACTGGTAGCCCGGGCGGCGAGCTACTCGCTTAGCCCGGAGGGCATGCTATTCAAGAGATCTGTTAGGGAGCCGGCTAAGAGGTGCCTACGACCCTCCCAAGCCAAGGAAGTTCTCGAAGAGGTGCATGCGGGATCCTGCGGAAACCACGCTGGAGGTCGAATACTCGCTAAGAAAGTATCTAGAGCCGGCTACTATTGGCCAACCCTTCTACGGGATTCGATCAATCTGGTGAAGAAGTGCCCCAGTTGCCAAAAGCATTCGATCATCACCCACCAACATCCAAAGGAGATGACCCCGGTCGACATAACGTGGCCCTTCGATCAATGGGGAATCGACATTGTCGGGCCCTTTCCCCTCGCCCCAAGACAACAACAATTCGTCAGTGTCTGCGTGGAGTATTTCTCAAAGTGGGTCGAAGCAGCACCTGTCCCCAAGATCACCCATACAGTAATGACTCGATTTTTGTGGAAAAACATCATATGCCGATTCGGGGTGCCAAGGACCTTGATTTACGACAATGGCCCCCAATTCTGAAGCAAAATGTTCAAGAGTTATTGTTCCAAATACGGCATCAGCTTACGTTTCACTTCGGTCGGCCACCCTCAAGCCAATGGCCTAACCGAAGTCACCAACCGGACAATCGTGCAGAACCTGAAGACCCGACTCGACGGGAGCAAAGGAGTTTGGGCCGAGGAACTTGATGGCGTCTTATGGGCCTATCGAACCACTCCTCGTACTGCCACCGGAGAAACCCCATTTTCAATAGTTTATGGTTCCGAGGCGGTGATCCCCGCCGAGCTGATACACCAAACCGATAGAGTGTCTCATTAGCAACTCGATCGCAATCAAGAGAATCGCCAGTTCGACTTGGACATGATTGAAAAGAAGAGAGACCAGGCCTTCCGACGGATGCAGCAGTATCGAGCGACGATGGCCAAAAGCTACAACAAAAAGGTACTCCATCTAGTTTTCCGAGTCGGAGATCTCGTCCTAAAACGAGTCGATGTTGTCAAACATGTCGGGAAACTCGACGCCAACTGGGAGGGTCCTTTTCGTATTTCCAAGGTCGGGAAGAACCACGCCTACCATCTCGAAGAATTGGGCGGTGACCCGGTACCTCGATCATGGAACGCCCACAACCTTAGAACGTTTTACGTTTGAAAGGGTGTAAACTCCAATGTGTCAATCAATAAAATTGAGTTAGTTCTTTCGATTGTTACACTCTTGAAGGGTTAAATAGTCTGTGCCATCTAGTCGAGCGGGAGGTTAGTGGCAATTATTATTGTAAGCTGTCATACCCTCAACGAGACAAACAACCCGGTTATCTCTTAAAATCGACTTGAATGATTGCTATTATATTAGTAGCGGTTTGAGCAGTCAGTATCAATGATCGGAGAAATCTATAAATTTAATTCGAACATGCATACCCAAAAATGCTAATTCGAAAATAACCATAAACAAATCTCATTGACATTAAAAAACGATTACATTTGGATTTTTTCGATTGGAGCGCTCCTCGACCACCCCGGGCCGACCTGATACATGCAAAACTAAAAATTGGAATAAAATGGAAAATTACAGAGAATAGTAATGAGGAAAGGCAGGAGGTCTATTCGATCTCTTCGTCGGAAGGAGTGGTCGCAGGCTTCTAAAAAAAGAGTTCTGGGAATACTCGGGCTTGATTCAAAACCATGGGGTCGACCCCCTGAGGCATCTGATTCGAATCCTCCTCAAATCCTCCAACCAGAGACTTGGCCAAGGGGATAGCGAATCCGAACTCGTGCTTCGACCAGTCCTCCTCGGGATCTTCATCAGCTCGTGGGGGAGGGGGTCGAGGATCTGGGCACATGAGTCCAATCTTGGTCGTATCGTAGTCGACTGGCAGGAACCCCTCTGCACGGCATTGCGCCAGGCATAAGTCGAACCCTTCCTTCAGATCGGACATCCCGAAGGTCGCCGTCGATCTCTTGTAAGCCGTCGACTTCATGAACCGGTAGGCCCCGAATCGCTCTGAGTCGGCGATAATTTGATCGTAAACTCGCTGGCACCGCTCGATGGCGGTACGCGCACCTTTCACCTCTCCCGCCGACTCCCCATCTTTAAAAGCGGTGAGGGTCTTCTCGGCCTCTTCGTCGAGCTGCTTATGGGCCCCGAGCAGTTCCCCCTTTTTGGCCTCTAGTTGCTTTGCAGTTTCAGTAAGGGCCGCCTCTGCTTTCTCTTTCCCCAGCATTGCCGCCTTCGCACTCGAGCCGAGGCTCGCCTTCTCGGTTTCCAGCTCCTGCACCCTCCTCTTCAACATCTCGACCTCCGAGTCGATCCCTGCCTTGGCCTCCAAACGCGCCCTCCCCTCTTTATAGATTTGGGCTCTCTGACTCATGTGATATACGTCCTGAGCAAGCTGCAACACAGAAACAAAGATCAACGATTGAACCCTAGTTGAAGCACAAGGTAAAGAGGTTTATGACGTTAACCCGATGACCTTCACGGCCACCGACATTTCCAGCTCGACCTCCGACATCTTCCACCTCGCCTCATGGTCGGCTGGAACCTGACAACAATGGTATACCGCCCCAGTAGCCCGGTTGTCCCTGGGAATCGACCCAATCCTCCGAGGCTTACCGTCGTCCCCAATCAACTTATAACCCCCAGGAAGATGTGGCTCGGAGATCTTGAGCATTTTGAAAAAATCGGCAAGATCTTCCTCTGGGGGATGGAATGGAAGGTGCGCCGATCTGATGGCCTCGGAAGAGAAGGGGGCCGGCGCCTTCTGGGTCCCTGAAGGAGTCGACGGGACCGAGTTATTGGAAGTCGTGCCCCTCGACTGGCTTCCCCCGGCAGCATGATCAATGTTTTTTGCCGGCTTGGGGACGGACGCTCCCTTTGTATCTCTTTCCTTTTTCGACCGTTTCCTCTCAGGCTCGGGGATGGGGGCTTTATCTTTCCTCTTCGAGGTCTGGGTCGTCGGCGCTTGGCTTGGCTCGACGCCTGCTTGGTCCCCCTCCCTCGGGAGAATGGCATCCATGGTTTTGTGGGGTTGCGCCACCTCGGCCGCTTTTGCTATAGCATGCTTAGCCGCGAGCTCTTCCATATCAGCCCTTATCTTCGCCAATCGACTCATTATTACCTTATCTGGAAAGGAGAGAGGTGAATGTTAGAATCGACCAAAAAGATGCAAGATGAAAATATGAGTACAGGATAACTTGACTCGGCCGTCCGATTTACCAGGGTCGAACGTCCGACTAATGTGGCCGGGGGCTAGGCCAAAGTCGACCAATACTTTATCCTCGATCAACTTTTTGCAGTCGAACTGGTCGAGGGATAACATGTCCCGGATGAAAGTGTTGGACCATCGTGTGGCTGCTATCGGCAATGTTGAGCTTGGCCTCCAACACCACATCTTGTTCCATAAATTCGGCCACCCCGACTCGCTCTCGACATATACAAATTGGTGTTTCCAGGATTGACCGTTTGAAGAGGTCGGCGATGTTGTGAGTTTGCGTTTCTGCTTAAATGAAAGCTGTACGAACCCGTAGCCCAACCCGGATCTCTCCTTGGTCACACTCACATTAAAAAGGTCCTTGGCTACCCCAAGTATGGGAATCCCAAAATACTTCATCAGGACTCGGACCTCGTTGAGCATCGCATAACCATTCGGCACCAATTGGACCGGGCTGATGTTCAAGTGGTTCAGGATATCGAGGATGTCATCGTCGATCGGAATCCGAAACCCCGCTTGAACCATTTTCCAGGTTACGGCTATGCAGTTGGTCGGAGGATCAGTCATAGTTTGCCCTCCTCGAGGTCGGATTATACTGTACCCCCCTAACTCTATGTCCCCTCCAAACAAAATTTTTCTAAAATCTTCAAACATCTTGGGCGATACCTTGCTATCGACCAGCCTAGGGTCCTTGTCTAGAATCTGTTGGAAAACAGGAATCAGAAAGCAGCGGAATTTAAAAAATTTTTCCAACAAAAGGATCGAATACTCGTAATCGTGTATCGAAATTCGTAAAGATAAGAAAACTTACTTTTCTTTTATTCTTTCTTGAAGCGTTTCAAGCCACCCAAGAACGCTCTTCTCGCGGCTTGATCCCCTCTCCTTGGTAAAGCTCGAATCTTCAAACTTCTAACTTGAAGTCTCTAGAGAAAGTCCACCAACTTGACTACAATCTAACTAGTAAGGATGCTAGTTCTCTAGTTAGTGTTTAGGCTTAACCTAGGGTTTTATTTAATCTTGGAGAAAGGAAGGTGTTCAACACATGAACCAAAAGAATTGCCAATTAGCTCCATAAGGAGCTCGAGCTCCCCTATTTATTGAGAGGGGAGTGCCGAAATTCCTAGTCCTTTATGGGCTAGGATTTTGGTCCCTCTCTCCTATTACTTGATCATCAAGTAATTTTGACTTTGACTTTGAATTCTAATTCAAATCAACTTTCAAGAGAGCTAAAATTATCCAAACTATTTTTGGATTATTTTATACTTTATTTATTTAAAATAAATAACTTATTTTATCTAATTAATTAATTCATAATTAATTAACTAGATTATTTTCTCCAAAATAAGACTTTCTTTTTAATTCAAAATTAAACCAAAGTCTATTAAATAATTAACACATTTAATTATTTAACATATATATACAATATATATAATCACACGTGTGTGACACGTGCCACAGTGACACGTGTCACTCACGTGAGCCACACGTGTGATTTCACACGTGTGGAACCCTCTTGGCCCGATTAACTCGTTTAATCATTTTTAAGCCTCAACTAATGTAACCAAGTTGTTGTGTGTGACCCTCTAGGTTCTCAATTCAATTAGCAGTGACCCTAATTAATTAATTCACTAATTAATTAATCAGTCCACAGATTAAACGACCATAGTCTAGCAACAGGTGTTTAACCCCTAGCTGAATTGGAATGTTCGGATTCGACAGAACCTTTAAGTCATTGATTCATGTGAGATATAATCCTCCTACTTACTATCTCTCAACCAAGATCTAGGGCAAGGGAATAATCAGAACCCTAATAATCCGGTCTTAAAACTAAGTGCATTTCATATCCATTTGATCTCAATCCAAGAAACCCTTTTCTTGATGTCTTGATCTACTGCCTTGGCCAAGGACTCCATATGGCATATGAATGACTCACACAATAAGAGATCACCTTGCAAATGCAAGTGTAGGTCCTTTCTTGATTCTCATTCACTTTCATGAATCACTTGTGTAGCCCCAGCATAAGCCTTGAATCAGTTGTCTAAGGCGACACCCTTTAAAGCTTATACCTAAGACTACAGAGTTAACTCATAAAGTGACAAGGACCCTCAAGTCTAAGGATCAATTAATCACATCAATGACTCGTGAGATATTTCCTAATCTGGAAGTTTCCATTTCCTGAAATAGAAACTTCCTTTCCCATTTAGGAATGTTCTCACACGGGGCACCTCAGTGAACTTACTTGTTAAAGTAAGCATCCTCATGTATCACGCACGTATCAACTATACACTTTATACCTACATGAAATAAGGTGGTCCTTCTTAAGGGCGTGATCCCACAAGCAAGCCTTAGAGGAGTCAGGTTGACACTCCCACTGTCTGTAGGACTCATCGGCTTGGAGTATTTTACTAATCATGACTTATGTGATTTAGGACTCGTTTCATGAACCATTTCACCTAAATGGTAGAGTCCTAAAGTCATCAGGATTAGGGGAGTTCTTACATGCACAGATAAAGTAATCGCATACCAAACAAGAGCATATAAAGAAGTGTTGCCTTAATTCGTTATATCATTCAAAGATTGTCTGTGATTACAATAAGGAAAAACACAAAGCGGATATTCAATCGGCTTTCTAGGGCACTATTCCTAACAATCTCCCACTTGCCCGTCAAAGCCATTCTAAAGCAACTCCAAGTCCCATCTTCTCAAGATGACCTTGGAAAGCTTCTCGACTAAGGGGTTTAGTAAGTGGATCTGCCACGTTCTCTGCTGATGCGACCCTCTCAATTTGCACATCTCCTCTTTTGATAATATCGCGGATTAGGTGATACTTTCTCATAATGTGCTTGGTCCGTTGGTGAGATCTTGGTTCTCTTGCTTGAGCAACCGCCCCAGTGTTGTCACAAAACACAGTAATGGGGTCTTTCATGCTAGGAACAACATTCAACTCTTGAATGAAGTTTCTAATCCAAACACCTTCCTTAGCTGCATCATTTGCAGCTAAGTATTCGGCCTCAGTGGTCGAATCTGCAGTGGTTGTTTGCTTGGAACTCTTCCAACTCACTGCTCCGCCGTTTAGGCAGAAAATGTATCCTGACATTGACTTAAAATCATCTAAGTCAGATGCAAAGCTTGCATCGCAGTATCCTTCGACAGTAAGATCTTTTTGACCTCCGTAAACTAAGAATAAATCTTTAGTACTTTTCAAATACTTAAGAATATTCTTCACGGCAGCCCAGTGACCATCTCCAGGGTCAGATTGGAATCGACTTGTCACACTAAGTGCATAAGCCACATCCGGTCGAGTACATAACATTGCATACATTATGCTACCTATTGCTGATGCATAAGGTGTATGAGTCATTCTTTCCTTCTCAAGGTTAGTCTTAGGACACATCTTCTTTGAAAGACATGTTCCTACACTCATAGGAAGGTTCTTAACCTTTGCTGACTCCATATTGAATCTTTTCAATACTTTGTCAATGTACATCGACTGTGATAGTCCTATTAACCTTCTAGATCTATCTCTATAGATTTTAATTCCAAGGATATAGGACGCATCACCAAGATCTTTCATCTCGAATTGGTTCGATAACCATAACTTAGTTACTTTCATGTCATCCTTCGAATTCCCAATAAGAAGGATGTCATCAACATAAAGTACTAAGAATTGCACTGAGGTTTCCAATTCCTTTCTATACACACATGACTCATTCGAGATTTGAATGAAGCCAAACGCTTTGACTGATTCATCAAACCGAATGTTCCAATTCCTAGAAGCCTGTTTCAATCCATAGATTGACCTTTGAAGTTTGCAAACCTTTTGCTCACTCCCACTGAATGTGAAACCTCTGGGTTGCTCCATATAAATGTCTTTATCAATGTCACCATTGAGAAAGGCAGTTTTCACATCCATTTGCCATATTTCGTAGTCATAATACGCAGCAATGGCAAGCATGATCCGAATAGACTTTTGCATTGCAACTGGCGAAAAGGTTTCATCAAAGTCCACGCCGGGTCTTTGAGTGAATCCTTTTGCAACCAGTCTTGCCTTGTAGGCTGCAATGCTTCCATCAACTCCAAGCTTTCTCTTAAAGATCCATTTGCAACCTATGGGTTTGACCCTATCAGGCAAATCTACCAAGGTCCAAACTTGGTTGGAGTTCATGGAGTCCATCTCGGATTTCATGGCTTCTATCCACTGTTCAGAGTCAGAATCTGAAAGTGCCTCCTCATATGATAAAGGATCATTATCCTTTTGAGAGATTTCATGGAAGAATCCATCCCATCTCTCCGGCTGTCTAGGAGTTCGTTCAGAACGCCTTAGAGGAGGATTTTCGTGTGTATCGAAATTCGTGATTGGTTGTGGTTGATCAGAGTGGGACGTTTCTTCAGTGGGTGATGTGGGGTCACTTTGTACTTCTTCTAATTCTCTGATCTTGCCTTTCTTTTCTTTAAGGAACGGTTCCTCCAGTAAAGTAGCATTTCTAGAAACAAACACCTTTTGCTCAGATTGATCATAGAAGTAGTATCCTATGGATTCCTTAGGATAACCTACAAAGTAGCATAAGTTAGAACGAGATTCTAACTTATCACCCACTGTCCTCTTCACGTAAGCAGGACAACCCCAAACTCTTAAGTAAGAATAACTAGGGATTTTACCATGCCACATTTCATAGGGCGTCTTAGGGACTGACTTAGAGGGAACAAGATTCAAAATCTTTGCTGCACTTTCTAGGGCAAAACCCCAGAAAGAAGGTGGTAAGTCAGTGAAACTCATCATGGAACGAACCATATCAAGTAGGGTTCGATTCCTTCTCTCAGAAACTCCATTAAGCTGAGGAGTTCCCGGAGGGGTCCACTGAGAGATAATCCTATTATCTTTGAGATGACTAAGGAATTCTTCACTAAGATATTCGCCTCCTCGATCAGATCGAAGTGCTTTGATCTTGTGACCAGTTTGGTTCTCAACCTCCTTTTGAAATTCTAAGAATTTCTCAAAAGCTTCAGATTTATACTTCATTAAGTATACATAACCATATCGACTAAAGTCATCGGTAAAGGTTATGAAATATTGATGATTGTTTCTTGTGCTTACACTAAGCGGTCCACAAACATCAGAATGGATCAAATCCAAAACCTTAGTGGCACGTTCCACAGTCCCTTCAAAAGGAGCTTTGGACATCTTTCCTTTGAGACATGATTCGCAAGAAGTCAACTATTTGAGATCATTTTCAGAGAATGATCCTAAAGTGTTTATCTTGCTAATTCTGTTCTTGGAAATGTGTCCTAATCTAGCGTGCCATAAGGGAGCTGAAACTTTGTCATCTCTCTTACGCTTCGTTTCTCGTTGTATATTCATAATATTGATATTCTGAGTTAGATAAAGTCCATTACTTAGAGTACCGATGTGAACGGAAGAGTTGTTCCGTTTGATAAAGTATTTACCATTCTTAATATAAGTTTCATAACCTTCACAATCTAATATTGGAACTGAAATTATATTACGAATAATGCTCGGTACATAAAGGACTTTATTTAAGACTAACTCAAAACTACCTAAATCTAATCTAATTGTGCCTAAAGCTCGAGCTTCAACGTTTGAGCCATCGCCGATCTTCAAGACACATTCTCCTTCTTTGAGTTGTTGAACATCACTTAGCATCTGTACATCATTACAGATATGAGTTCCACAACCGGTATCAAGTACCCAAGAACTAGAATTAATAGAAAGATTTATTTCAACGAGAAAGATACCTTTCTTTAGAGTAGCCTTGTACTCCGGGCAATTTCTCCTCCAATGTCCCGCTTTGCCACAATGGAAGCAAACATCCTCTTTCTGATCACGCTTCTTCTTTTGGGCCTTCCCCTTCGTAATGCCACCAGTGGGCCTAAGGGGTTTCTTCTTCTTCTTTTGGGCTTTCTTGCCCTTACCTTTAGAAGGCCCAGAAGAGGAAGATGGAGCATTCACCATCAAAACCTTATTGTCCTTCTTGATCGTGCTTTCAGCAGTCACAAGCTGACTAATCAGCTCAGCTACAGTAGCACCAGCATGATTCATATTGAAGTTAAGGACAAATGGGTTGAATGATGGTGGGAGCGAAGCTAGCAACAAATCCACTGAAAGCTCATCTTTCAGTGGCATGTCCATGGAAGCAAGTTTCTCAGTAAGGGCGAGAAACTTGAGTCCATATTCATGGACACTTGAACCTTCCCTCATTCTCAAGTGGAACAATTCTTTTGAAGTGTTATACCTTGTAACACGTTCATGAGGGCGGTAAAGTTGCTCTAAGTGGTCGTAAATCTCCCAAGCGAATTCCATGGCCTCATGTTGTCTTTGCAAGTCCGGAGACATGTTAGCCAACATAAGGCAACGGGCTTGGAGATTATCATCCTTCCACTTCTGAATCGCATCCCGCTCGGCCCGAGTGGGAGGCTCCCCTTCGGGACTAGGCTCCCCTTCGGGACTAGGCTCTCCTTCGAAGAGAACATAAGTTCTCTACTCAGAATCTAAAATGATTTTCAGATTCCTCAGCCAATCAGAATAGTTGGGACCAGTCAACTTATTTGACTCGAGGATCGATACAAGAGGGTTTTTGGTTGCCATTTCAAAACACGTAGAGAATCACAGAATCTACGACCTAAATGGTTAAACAGAGAACTAGTGAGCATGCTGAATTATAACGATATACAAAAGATAAGGTCTTTAATCTAATGTAGCTCCCACTGTTTTTCAAAGATCTAGAATTCCCAAAGATCTAAGAGGAACACGTTTCCCAATGGGTACTAAGATCCCAGGCATTTTACCTCGAACCCACGACTCGCGGACATTCTAAGTAAGAACCCTAGGTAGGTACAACTTACCAATTCTAACACCTTTAGAACTCTTAGTAATTATTTTTGCATCACCTATCTTTCAATATGGACCCACGACTCGTGCGACATCCATATTTACTTAGGCGTTAAGCCAGACCCATCAATCATAAGATCATGACCAAAACTTAGTTTGAACGACCCACGACTCGCGGACATCGCCCTTGCTAAAATCGATCATGAAATATTGATCATTTAAAATGATCAATTAGGTAACTAAGAACTAATAAGCTCCACTAGCTATCCCACGACTCGCGGACAATAACTAGCTTCACTTACTAAACTTAAAACCTATTGATGGAATGCTAGGAATTTAATTCAAAATTTGCATCTCGAATTAAATACCTATTTATTCGAAATTAGCTTAATATTTAATGGGAATTTTCGAATTAACCGGAGAGTTGTCCGGTTTGACCTCACCAACATATGTGTTATCCAATTTTATTAGTCTTGATTAATGCAAGTACACTTAAATGCATTTCAAACAAGCACATAAACAGATAACATGTCCTAGCATGATACTAACATGTAATGATCATGGGTTCTACCTATCTTATGCGTGATATGTGGGAGCCACTCCACAATCATAAGTTCTAACATACATGCCACATAAACAGTTTAAATCACATAAGGGAAAGCGGTAACAAAATACGAGCCCTATCTCTATTACATTTAACAATTGAGATTCCCCTCCCTAACATTTTGAGGGGTCTTCACTTATGGCCTCCTTGTTACTTGAATGTGGTCCATCTTACTCCATGGGTGCATTGTCTCCAAAATGAAAATAAAACCTCACCACCTATCTCTACTCTCAAATTACAATAAAAAGAAAAAGACATAAAGTAATAAGGCTCAATCTTCATATTGGCCTCAGACAATTACACGGGGCATACCCCCGCCTCAAAAACAGTAATATGGAAAGCCACATAATAAATCACATAACAGTACGCACATAAGTGAGGCTCCAACCTCAATTGAAAAACGCAACTATAGGGCTCCAACCCCAATTTAAACCATCCATGTGCATAAATTAAAACCATACATAGATCTAAACCCATGATCACCTAACATGCCTTTGCGAGAATTTAAATTTAGCCAATAAATTAAAATTCTCGTTTCAAGTCCTAATGACTTAAAACACGACTTGATGCGAGTCTTATTTATAAAAGTTTTCAATAAATCCCAAATTACTAAAACAAATAAAATTCCAATTAATTTCTGAAAATTAATAATTTTATCAATGATGTATTTTCCAAAATATAAACCGTTTCAATTTCTCAAAAATCCCAATTTTAAGTTTTATTCAAAAAATTAAAATAAATATTCAAAAATAAAATTTTAAAATTAAAAATAAAAATTGGGACTGGATTGCACGAAACACGAAAAGGCCGGATCACGAAAACGGGGCCCGTACGCGAAACGGGGCGCACGCGTCGCAAGCGCGCGCGGAAGCTCACGGCAGGCGCGCACAGCGCCCGGCCAAGGCCGGGCGATGGGCGGCCAGTCTCGGCCGCCCTGGGCGGGCGTGCTCCCGCACAGGCGTGCGGGAGGTGCTGGGTGGTTGGCCGGTCTGTCCCGGCCAGGCCTGGGCGGGCGCGCCCGGGAGGGCCTCCCGCGCGGTTGCGGGAGGGTGGTGTGCGAAGCCCGCGCGCGGGGTTTCGCGTGTTCGTCGTGATCCGGGTTTTCGTTTCGTGTTTTCGTTCAAAAGCAAAACCAATCCAAGAAATCCAAAAACAGTTTATACAGTTTCAAATCTAAAATTGTTTTTCAAAATTAAATTTTATAAAAACCAATTTTCAGAAACTTTCAGGAAAAAATACAGTTTCGTAATTCAGGCTTTCTAAAACAATTACAAATACTCAATCGCATCAAGCCTAAGAATTTCTACCAAATTCAGTATAATTGAGACGAATCAGAAACACGATTAACGAGGTGGCTCTGATACCACTTGTTGGAAAATAGGAATCAGAAAGCAGCGGAATTTAAAAAATTTTTCCAACAAAAGGATCGAATACTCGTAATCGTGTATCGAAATTCGTAAAGATAAGAAAACTTACTTTTCTTTTATTCTTTCTTGAAGCGTTTCAAGCCACCCAAGAACGCTCTTCTCGCGGCTTGATCCCCTCTCCTTGGTAAAGCTCGAATCTTCAAACTTCTAACTTGAAGTCTCTAGAGAAAGTCCACCAACTTGACTACAATCTAACTAGTAAGGATGCTAGTTCTCTAGTTAGTGTTTAGGCTTAACCTAGGGTTTTATTTAATCTTGGAGAAAGGAAGGTGTTCAACGCATGAACCAAAAGAATTGCCAATTAGCTCCATAAGGAGCTCGAGCTCCCCTATTTATTGAGAGGGGAGTGCCGAAATTCCTAGTCCTTTATGGGCTAGGATTTTGGTCCCTCTCTCCTATTACTTGATCATCAAGTAATCTTGACTTTGACTTTGAATTCTAATTCAAATCAACTTTCAAGAGAGCTAAAATTATCCAAACTATTTTTGGATTATTTTATACTTTATTTATTTAAAATAAATAACTTATTTTATCTAATTAATTAATTCATAATTAATTAACTAGATTATTTTCTCCAAAATAAGACTTTCTTTTTAATTCAAAATTAAACCAAAGTCTATTAAATAATTAACACATTTAATTATTTAACATATATATACAATATATATAATCACACGTGTGTGACACGTGCCACAGTGACACGTGTCACTCACGTGAGCCACACGTGTGATTTCACACGTGTGGAACCCTCTTGGCCCGATTAACTCGTTTAATCATTTTTAAGCCTCAACTCATGTAACCAAGTTGTTGTGTATGACCCTCTAGGTCCTCAATTCAATTAGCAGTGACCCTAATTAATTAATTCACTAATTAATTAATCATTCCACAGATTAAACGACCATAGTCTAGCAACAGGTGTTTAACCCCTAGCTGAATTGGAATGTTCGGATTCGACAGAACCTTTAAGTCATTGATTCATGTGAGATACAATCCTCCTACTTACTATCTCTCAACCAAGATCTAGGGCAAGGGAATAATCAGAACCCTAATAATCCGGTCTTAAAGCTAAGTGCATTTCATATCCATTTGATCTCAATCCAAGAAACCCTTTTCTTGATGTCTTGATCTACTGCCTTGGCCAAGGACTCCATATGGCATATGAATGACTCACACAATAAGAGATCACCTTGAAAATGCAAGTGTAGGTCCTTTCATGATTCTCATTCACTTTCATGAATCACTTGTGCAGCCCCAGCATAAGCCTTGAATCAGTTGTCTAAGGCGACACCCTTTAAAGCTTATACCTAAGACTACAGAGTTAACTCATAAAGTGACAAGGAACCTCAAGTCTAAGGATCAATTAATCACATCAATGACTCGTGAGATATTTCCTAATCTGGAAGTTTCCATTTCCTAAAATAGAAACTTCCTTTCCCATTTAGGAATGTTCTCACACGGGGCACCTCAGTGAACTTACTTGTTAAAGTAAGCACCCTCATGTATCACGCACGTATCAACTACACACTTTACACCTACATGAAACAAGGTGGTCCTTCTTAAGGGCGTGATCCCACAAGCAAGCCTTAGAGGAGTCAGGTTGACACTCCCACTGTCTGTAGGACTCATCGGCTTGGAGTATTTTACTAATAATGACTTATGTGATTTAGGGCTCATTTCATGAACCATTTCACCTAAATGGTAGAGTCCTAAAGTCATCAGGATTAGGGGAGTTCTTACATGCACAGATAAAGTAATCGCATACCAAACAAGAACATATAAAGAAGTGTTGCCTTAATTCGTTATATCATTCAAAGATTGTCTGTGATTACAATAAGGAAAAGCACAAAGCGGATATTCAATCGGCTTTCTAGGGCACTATTCCTAACAAAATCCGGTCGGGGGACTTCCTACCATAAGGGATTTGTACGACATCTTCACCTCGACTCTCGGAAGTCGATGGCCCCGCGCCTCCTACTCGACTCGAATACTCAAACCCTAGAGTCATCCCCACAGGGGGTATTGCTGTTAGGGGCTCAGCTGAGGTTACGGGACCTAAGGGTGAGGCCGATTGTCTATCATCTGATTCCCCCGATTCTTCCGATTCGCTTGCCTTTCCTGAGGCCTGGGACCTAACCGATTCCTCCTTGCTCGGAGATGAGGAAAGCGAGTTTATTTCATCCCTGGGTCCGGGAATTTTATCCGACAAGTCTGAGCTAGTCGAGGTAGAAGAAGACATCCCACTGCTCAATAATTCTTCGATCGGTTTCCCTTGAATTCCGCTTTCTTCTTGAAATAATGATCAAGGTTTTGGGTGTCAGGGATCGAGTCGAACGTTTTTTCGAGATGGGGATCTTCTCACTCGATTACGGACTCTCAAATAAATAGGAAAATAAAGAAATTAAAGCAGTAAGAGGGAAAGAAGCTAGGTCGAAAGGGCTTACCGGAAAATTTCGCAGTTGACTTGATCGACTCGAAGGATCCGGATGCTGGGCTCGAAAAGCTCTGAAGAACTCGAATTGCTCTGAAAATTTCTAAATGGTGAAAGGAACAAATGAAGGCCTTAAGGGGCTATTTATAGGGGTTACTTTGGGCGGGAAAATCGAAGGCGAACTGTCGCCATCATTGCGCCTAGGGCCCACTTCTCGAAATTCGAAAGGACGCCGCCACGTCATCGTGGCACCGCCTTTCCGGGGGCTAATGACGTGGGCCAATCCGGTACCACCACGCCGGCGACACGTGGACCACCACCCGCGCCCCACGTGGAGTAAAAGACCGGTCAAAGGTAGGTGCCACGCAAGCCTCCGAGTCGGTCACCTCAGCAGCAAACCCTTCAAGAGGCAGGTGCTGACCATTCAACCTTGTCGACCCGACTACCCTCAAGACCAGTCGAAGCACTACCGACCAGGGCCAAGGCAAGTCGGTGAAAGCTCAACCACAGGGTTGCTCGGTCAAAATGGGTCGACCATTCCTGGGCCCACTCCGCCGTTTTAAGCATTTAATGAGGCCTGACAGGCCGTACGGAGTAGGTGGCGCATTTAATGCACCTGCAGGTTACACTGTACAGGTAATCATTACCCCAATAGGTATAAATACCCCCTCCATAAATGCCATTTACAACACAACCCCCACATTCAATAGCGCACAAGTCACTCGATAAGCTCTCAACTACTCGACACTGACTTGAGCGTCGGAGAGCCGACAAGGGGAGCAACCCACCCCGTCCTTTGTCGGTCCTTAGCTCACGTTTGTTACTTCTCTCCCAGGTCGGCTCTATCTCGAGCTCTACCACATCAACAAATTCTAAGTGGTCGGAGTCAACTATTTCGAGACACGTCATCGATCCGAAATTCGGCACGACCACCTGCTTCTGCCAGTAGGTCAAGGATATACTTCGTTTGTGATAGATAAACCCCTTGATTTGATCGAATGACTTCAATCCTGTAATATCCCGCTCATCCGATAAATAAGGTACGTCACCTTCCAACCTTTTATGTGTTTAATTATGTGATTTGTGCGTTGTGTGGCCCTCTTATGAACTCTTTTTGAGTTTAGGGTCCTTTTGTAATTTTCTCCTTTTAGGGGGGGTTTTCCAGTCACTTCTCGTTCGGGGCAGCGAAACGAGTCCGTAGAGTCTAAGTTTGCCCAATTCTGACTTCGTTAGCCCGTTCTTCCGACCGTTTTTACGTACGAGGACCCGAGTTAAATACCCCGGATCCTCGTTTTACGTGCCAGACCTCAGTCCCTCTCCCCTCTCTCCCGCTCCAGGCGTGTCACACACACCCAAGGTGTGATTTCATACACATCACCAAACTCGGTCGTTTCTCGACGGATTTCGACGAACCAATAGTCGAAATTCATCAGCTCGATGAGCCCGTCACAACCGTACCAAGATCGTGGCAAACCGATGACCCACGGCAGCCTGAAAGTGGCGGGTGGCGCCACCACTTCGTCGTCGGCGATCCGGTGACTTTCGCCGGCCAACCACCACTCTACCCTACGTTTTTGGACCCTCCCGTGTCGATTCCGGCCTCCGTTCAGCATGAAAACCACCGCAAGTGGTGGTTCCGGCAGTCGCGCTGGTAGGAGGAAAAAGGACTTCCGTTTGGTCGACGATTGCGGCCTTCTCCGGTGGGATTTTGCTGACACGCGCGGCGGCCCTGGCAAGAAGAAAAAGAGACGCAGCGGATGGCGTTGGCGGCGCGGCCAACGGCGCACGCGCCGCCTGAAGATGACGTCATGGCGGCGCGTTATTGTAGCCACCGCGTTGGGCGTCCTCCGGCGGTGTTTTCCGACGAGTAGGAGCGGTTTTCGACCTTTTTCGACCCCCTGAGCTTGATTCCGGCGTCATTTTGGCCAAAAGATGACCGGAGACGGACGTACGGCGGCTGTGCAGCGGCGGCGCCACCTCCGGGGATTTTTCCGGCGGGAAATCTTAGGGTTTTCGTAAAGCTCGTCACGGGTAAGCCGATGCCTTTTAAGGATTCGATTTTCCTTTACCGGTTTGAAAGTAATTGAAGTTTGAAGATTTTAGGGCTTCGTATTGTTGAAACTGAAATTTGCGACAATTGGCTTGGGATTTGCAGAAATTGATCGAGGATTCGGATTGTGGATGAGGAATTCTTGCACGAGGGAATTTTCAGGATTTTTTCGGCACGTTCCGGTGGCGGCGACCCGGCGGGCTTCGAACAGAATGTCCGTTTCGTTATGGTGAGTCCGTTGCTGCTTTCCGTTCGTTAATCGGACACACGGTTTATTTTCTGTGAATTTATTTGTATAATTGTGAATATTTAATTAATTGTTCTAATTGTATTTTAAACGCGATATACTTGATTTGCCGATCGAATTGTACTTTAATGCATATGAAATGATTGTGTTTGTGTAATTTCTGGAAAAGTATGAATTGTTTAATTTGAATTGGTAAACCTTAGTAATTAAATTTAATATGTCATACATGAATTGAATATGTAAAATATGAATTGTATGAATTGAGTAGGGTTAGAATTTGATTTGTAACCTCGTGAAAATTTGTAGGAATTAGGAAGCATGCTATTATGATTTATTTGATTTATTAATATGTGTCAATTGGTATGAAAGGTGCTACGTGAATTTGCATGAATTGAATTAAGTAAACTTTGTTAATTAAATTTGTTATACAATCCATGAATTGTTTGTGTGATAAATGAATAATATGATTTGATTAAATTATATAATGTTTCTTCTGCAAATGATTGCTATGCATTTGATCCCTGTTTGTGTGATTGCATTTGCCGTGTGTCTCTGTAGGGTTGTTTAAGTCTGAGTCTGAGTCGTGTGTTGTGTTTTGTGTGTTCAGTTAGTATAGGTGCACCCGGGGTGGTGACTTGTGGCCGTGCAGGTTCCGGGGTGGATCTTCTGCTTTGTGGTCTGCAGTGTTTGCTACCAGGTGAGGTTAGGATATAGTTATACCCTATTGCAATGTGCCGGTTTTCGAATGCATGCGACTTATAAGCCTTTATGTATATGTAGATATGTGCAAGATACGTATTTTGTTGGCTTTGCTATAAGTTTGAAATTACGAAGTTATGTATAAGCCTATGTAAGCTTAGCTTTGATTTTGTTATGATTTGGAGGTCAGTCTGCATGATATGTACGTACAATAGCAAAGTACGATATGCATGAAATATGTCTGTCTGTCAGTCAATCAGTCTGTTGCGGGTTAAGCTTCTGATTTCCGTGATCAGTGTAAGTGTAAGTGTGGGACCCCAGTTTCCGTGTAAGGGATGTACCGGAACCCACCTGAGGAAGTGGGGGTTGGAGTCCGAGGGTTTGAGCAGCAGTGAGCAATCCCCTCTTCCGTTTTAGGATGGCTAGTGTAGCGCCCGGAACGGCGGGCCACCACATCCCCCGCACTTAAACCCGAACCCACATATGAAATGGATTTCCATACATGAGTCCAAGCCTAAGCGAACGGGAACCTACACTCACCCACTAGGCTAAGCGGGGCAAAAACTCGAACAGAGCGCGCAAAACAAACAGAGAAGAATGCGGAAGCAATAACATAAGGATCGCAAAAAAGCTCTATACTAACATATACATCATATACAACGGCCTGTCGGCCCAAAAGTGGTTCAGCTATATACATCAAAAGTTCATAATTCTCCACCTACATATTTAGAACTTAAAACAATTCATAGCAGTAATCAAAATGCAGCAGGTAAATATGCCGACTCGACCTAAACTCGAAAGTACGACACGACCGACGCATTTCCCCGCCTAGCTCGAGAAACCTGCAACTAAAGTGTTAAACGGAAGGGGTCAGTCAAAACTCGACTGAGTGAGGGGGGCTAACGCACACCCACACCATAAATACGTATAGAGCATAGCATATAATCAAAAGGGGTCGATCATGAACCGAGCTGGGGTTTTTCATTCCAAATCATTTTTAAAACATACATATAATACCAAGGAAATCCTAACTCGTTTCACAACCACCAAAGCATAAAAGAAACATAAACGTCCGGCGAGTACGGACCTCCTCAACTCCTCATACAAATCATAAATACATAAGAATTCATAAATTCATAACTCCTCAACGCCTTGGTGATCGGGAATCAAACCCTCTCAACCCATATGGATTCTATATACATACGGGGTAGCTAACCCACGATATGCCTTCCCCGGTTATTTACCGAGGGCTCAAGGTAATAACGCCTTCTCTACCTCCAAGAGTCGCACGCCACCACCTCAAATGGGATGTGCACAGGCTTAACCCGACGGCCCTTGCCGTACCGGGGATCCTTACCCACAATCCCTGGGCCCGGATTCATAAGAAACATACAAATAATCCCATCTTTCAGGGCACATCTCGCGGAATCATAAAGGAAACGTACAAGGGATTCAAAATCATAAGCTCAAATATGCCCATACTTATACCATTTTCATAAATTCGTAAAGAGGATCCATAAAGTCATAAACATATCATAAGCATTCGTATTTAACCATATAATACGTATATAGGCACATGCGGGATAGGAAATCAATAACATAAAGGCCATAGGTCGCTTATCTATAAGAAAAGATCCTATCCCTCACCTTGAAGTGGAAGCGGAGTGAAAATCGGACAAAAGAAGCAACCGAACACCTAAACCTCGGGCTCTTTAACTTCGTGAGGAGGCTCTGAAACAAAAGAACGCAAGACCCGAGACTTAGACTCAAATATGTACCAATTAGACGCTCGGAAATGCTTAGGGATGCAATTAAGGCAAACGAAATGCATAAACATGACAAATGAACCCTACCAAATCATATTCACACAATTCATAGAAAATGAGATCATAAGTTCAAAACAAGGCATATAATGCGTAATATAATAAGCTAACATTGCATACACGTCATAAACGAAGAAAGAAAACACTAAGAAAAGCAACGAAGCGATAAAACGAGCAATTATCGACGCCAAATTTTCAAATGACACGGCCGTGTTGGGTTTTAGTTTAAAATGGACACGGCCGTGTCCGGTTAAAATAAATTCAGGAGCTTAATTCGAGAGGCTGACACGGCCGTGTTGGGTTTCAGTACAAAATGGACACGGCCGTGTCCGGTTTTAGAAAAATAATCTGCCCCAAGTCGAGAGGCTGACACGGCCGTGTCCAAAACATGCACAAAGCTGACACGGCCGTGTTGGCCCATCGTCTTCGAAAAAAAATAGCAGCAACAACAGTGTTTCAGCAGCAAAAACAGGGGAGGGAGCAGGGGAACACGCAGCAACCTCAAGCAACAACTTTAGATCACAAAACTCAAGCAAATCATAGCAAATCACTTCATATTCAACATACAATCATCCAATCATCACAAAAGCTCATGAATTATCATATATCACAAGTTCATCTAATCAAAATTTGAATTTCCATTAATGGTATCTTCCACCACACTCATCCATATTGAAAAGGGAGATCATATAAGCATATTAGAGTCATAAGAGATCATATATATATCTTCAAATCAAAGCATAACTCCATGAAACCAAAGTGATCATCAAACCCTTATAATTCATGTCATGTACCATATATGCATCAATCATAGCCCAAAGCATGGAATTAATAGCTTAAAATGCTCATGTATTCATGTACATATCAGATAATAGCTTACCCCTTGAAGAAGTTGGAAGAAAATGGAGATTAGAGCTCAATATCTCCTTAGGGTGAATAGTTACGGGTTTGAAGGGTTTAAGCTCCAAGTTGCTGCACCTTTTCTCCCTTTTTCCTTGCTTGTACCGACATAGAGAGAGAGAGAGATGAATATGCTGATTTGTGGTGTAAGGTGGGGCCAAGTCTCATATGCAAAGGTTAAAAATTGAAGGGTTAAATTGCAATTAAGCGAAAGGTGGTCATATAAGAGCGAGGTAAGTTTCCGGTCGGATTTCGGATTACCAAATGAGCTTAAAAAGTTATGAGGCTTAGTCCATCGAACCCGAGTCGTCGAAACGAGTTCAATGGTGGTGACGGAATTCGAATCCGAATTCCCGAGCTCAAATTACACACATTGGAACCCGAGGTGCGCTAAAAGCGTTTTAACCTCCTTTAGGTTCCGAACTTAGCAATTAATTCAAAAGCTCAACAAATAGATTCGAAAACATATAACGAGCATATATCCAAGTTCATAACACGTAATTCTCTATCATACTAAAACAACAGAAAATTCCGGATTCAATTCAAGCATGAACGAATCAAATCTTAACAAATAGCATTCATAATCATATAAAATTCATTCAAATCCATAAGAAATATTTGAAACAAGAATTAACAGAATAAGGAATATGAAGTTAAATAAAATAAATTACGTACATACGTCATACCTGTACGGTCTGAAAGTCGGGGTGTCACAGCTAGGGTCGCGCAACCCTTCCATCACACCTACCTGGTATGTTTTGTTTTGCTTTGTTTTGTTTAGTCTGTCTGTGTACTCGTACCCGCCGAGTTTCGTTATGTTTGTCGGTTATAAGTTCGTGAAACGGGGGTAGACTCTTAAGTTAAGATAAAATTTGATTTTCGATATTAAACTAATAAGTTATGTTCTGATACGTGTGCTAAGTCTGCATGAGTTTGAACGTATGTTTTGAGTTTTGTACAAGCTAAGTTTGGTTCGTTCTGTTTTGATAAGTCTCCCTATATTACTATCACGAAAAATGTTTTGGCGTGTAAAAACTAACCCCGGGTTCACGAACGTTGCTTCTTCTACATGCTGTGCTCTATATATATGTAGGTGTGTGTGGGTAGCCCCTCGCTCAGTCTTTGGATTGACCCCTCTCCTTTTTATGTTTTTAGTGGCAGGTTCAGGTCGTTGGAGTTCGTGCTAGGCGGTGGTTTGATGTGTCTGTTCAGTCCGTGTCTGTTTGTTTAAGTTTGTTAAGTATTTTTATTCTATTTTATGAATCGTAAATTCTGTATAAGATATGTTCTGTGCAGGTTTGGATTTATGAATTGAATATTTGGCATTTCGGGACAGGTTAGGACAGGTGCTTGGAATAGTTGAACCCGTTTTATTTTGTAAGTGTTCGGGACAGGTTAGGACAGGTTGGCTGGATTAGTCGAACCCGTGTAATGATTTTTGGCATGTTCTGCATTATATGTTTAATGTATGAAAAGTTTCTGAAAAGTTGGCTTTTTGGTACTGCTTCCGCTGTCATGTTTTGTATCTTTTCACTTGTAAAGGGTTAGTTACCGCCTAGCTAGTGTGTGTGTTTTCGTTTGTCACCCGTTCGCTGTGACTTGGCATGTGTGCGGACTCTCCATTTCGTACACGTGTCGGGTCATGGTGCGGGGGTGTGGTGCCCCACCGCTTGGGGTGTTACAAATCCCCAAGAAGTACTTTAAATGCCCTAGGTCCTTAATCTCGAATTCTCCAAACAGATTCTCCCGAAGATCTCTCATTTCCTCTGTATCATCCCTGGTAATGACCATATCATCCACGTATATTATTAGGTAGGTGATCTTCCCATCTCTTCGTTTTAGGAACAAGGTATGATCAAAGTTACTCTGTTTGTACCCATACCGTTTCATTGCAGCAGTGAATCTCCCGAACCATGCCCTAGGAGATTGTTTGAGACCATAAAACGCCTTTTTAAGTCTACACACTTCGTTGGTTCCAAAATCATGGGAGAATCCAGGTGGGACTTCCATGTATACCTCCTCCATAAGATGACCGTGGAGAAAGGCGTTTTTAACGTCAAACTAATAGAGTGGCTAACTTTGGTTCACAGCCACGGAGAACAGGACCCTGATTGAGTCAATTTTTGCTACCTGGGAGAAGGTTTCCGCGTAGTCTACCCTATAAGTTTGGGTGTACCCTTTCGCAACCAGACGGGCCTTATATCGCTCAACAGACCCATCAACTTTCCTTTTGATCGTATACACCCACCTGTACCCACTAGCTTCTTGTCAGGCGGTTGTTGCCATTTGTCCCATGTTTTATTCTTTCTGAGTGCATTCATTTCATCATCCTTTGCCTGTCTCCACTCAGGAATCCCCATTGCCTCCTATACACTTCGTGGGACGCTTTCAGTGTAAATAGCGGCTGAGAAGGCTTTGGCTGACTCTATCAGACTCCCCCTGACAAGATTTGCCACTGGATATCACTGTAACCTAGGCTGGTGTTCGAAAATATACCATCTAGGTGGGACCCCACGCGTACTCCGAAGGGGAAGAACAAACCTGTTTGTTTTTGTCTCACCTGCACTGTTAGGTATAACAGATATAGAATTTGAATTTGTAGAATCCAAAACTTCTATACTAACCTCGGGGATATCGGTAGAGGAAGATAAATGTGGGCGTGTGGGTGGCGATCATCTCAGCACTAGGGGGGACGGACCATTACCAGAAGACAATGAAGTTGCACAAAGCCAATTTAGTGGATCCTTGTTCTGTTCATTCTCCCCATGTCCACTAAGTTGGTGTAGCACCCGCGACGATAGGCGCAACATCCCCCGCACTATAAGTCTAGTCCACATATGAAATAGATAGTCCATACATGAACCGGACTCATAGCGAACGAGTAACAAAATAAAAGATATCCTAGCTAGGCGGAATCTAATCCTGGACCAAATAAATCATAATGCCAAAACATGGTGCAGAAGCAATAATACCATGTATAAATTTCAATAATAGTTCCAAGCTTATAACCTTATCTTAAGATAATTAAAATTCAACATGCATTCTATCCACGAGTTCAACTAAACATGCAACCTGTCCCGAATCAAATCAACAATAATTCATAATTGGCACAAAGGCCCAATTACATACGGAGATATAGCTAAATCACAACAATGTAAAATGTGACTCGAGTGTACAAGTGACTCGACAAGAGAATTAAAACTCGACTTCCGCCTAGCAAAACCTGCAAGAAACTAAAAAGTGGGAAAGAGGGGCCAGTCTCTAGAAGACTGAGTGAGCAGGAGCTATACATATATATAGAAACATGCACATGCAAGCCATAAATCCCGAGTAAGGTTTTATTTGAAGTTAGTTCCCACGAAGGGCAAGAAAATAGCTAAACAATGCTCGGACTTTACGACTAATTCAAATTAAATTCCTTAAGTTCATAATTCATGAATAATCATAATGGCTCGGCGAGTGAGTGTGCATAATTTTCCAACCAAACTCCGACCGTGTACAATGAACATGACTTAATACTTCGAATACGTGATCATGCAATACATAATTATACATGCAAGACATATATACATGAGACATGAGCGTTTGGGCAGTCCGTGTCTCGGCCTTCCCACACGGTGCATAACAATAATAACATGTGCATAATCATAATCATGAAAATAAGTTCCAACCTTCTCCCTCCGTAATGGTCGGGCCTGCAGACCCGAACCATTTAATAATAGCAACATCGAGATGGGGGCACATGACTCCTACCCGATCCTTTGATGGTTTAACCATCGTCTCAAGAATAATTCACCTTCCACACTACACGGTCGTGTGAGAGATTCTCAATGGGTACTTTGTGCAATGGCTTAGCTATACGTTGGCCCAATGCCGAACCGGCCTCTATTCACACATTTCCCGGGGCCCAATCCGTGAACATGAATAATGTGCATAATCTCGCCAAAACATTTCAAGTCATGAGAAACATAATAATAATAACATTTCATAATCCTTGAGAAAAGATTTACTCGATAAGACTTTACTCGATGACTCCACTTTGAAAATGATATATATATACATAAGGTTTTTGGCCAAAACTTGTCACATAAGGTTATGGGGTTTGATACATAGCTAGAACGAGAACACCCTCACCTGGAAGATGACGTTACAAGGATACAAGCTAGACTGGGTATCTATTGATCACGATATCTCCGCCCTGGAGATGAACTGTACAAGAGAAAGAAGCGACGTGTACTCATGAGAAATGACTCAATATGAAACCAATTAGGATGCACGGCAATGACATGAAGTGATATGGAATGATTCAATATACAATAGATCATAAAATGTCATGAATTGATGTGATCATGTTCATGTGTACAATTAAGGCCATTTAGACACATAAATGATTTAATCAATCAATTAGGCATGTATCCAATGCATGTAAGTCACATAAGAGGTCGAGGAGGTGAAAGGAAAGCGATAAAACGTGTTTTGGTAAAGTTTAGCAAAAGTTAGGAAAAGTTGACAGTTTTCGGAAATGGGCAAGCTGTAGAAAAATGGGAATATCTTGAGTTCTAGAAATTGGAATTAGATATGAAATTAGACAAGTAGGCCTTTAAAATGATATGTGGCTCCAATCGTAGTTCAAAGCGAGAAGGAAATGGCGTAAGCCCGAAGTTGGATGAATGTAGAATACCAGTGAAGTGGTGACACCAAAAAGAATTAATTATAACTCACAATCTATAAAGGATAATGAGGTGATTCCAATTGGAAAGTGTTTTAGACTTCAAAAGGTTTCCATAGGTTTAAAAATCGAGTCAACCGGAGTTCGTTTGAGGGGTAAACGGAACAAAACAAACTCAGATAGAAAACAGGGGAGGATCCGAAGCCCTTGCCTCAAATCCACGATCGTGGATTCTCAAGGCATAAAAATCCACGACCGTAGATTCGTTACAGGCCCGAAAAACGCAGAAAAAGCAGGGCATTCGCAGGAGAAACAGCAAAACCCACAAGAATCACCTCAAACTCAACCCAAATCACATAAAACAAGTAATGAGCCATGTAATAACATCAAATGCAAATCTAGAACAATTAGAACACATAAATTCATAAACCCACATCAAAATTCACATATATATATATATACATATATACATACACATATAAACCTCCAATTAAACCAAGAAATGAAAGGGATTTTACCTGAAATGGAGCGAGGGTGTCGAGGTAGAGCTCGTAGTGATCGTAGATAGTCGGATTCCTTGCCGGAGTTGATGGAGCTAACCATCTCTTGTCTTGAGCCTCCTTGCTCTTGCTTGAAATGGAGATGAAGAAGAAGAAGGAAGAAAGGAAGGTGATGATGATGGTGAAGTGGTGGTGTCGGAGTGCCAGAGAGATGGTGGTGGCCGGCGGTGAGGTGGCGTATGGTGGTGGTGGTGTGGCTCGGTAGTGAAGGAGGAAAGGGGAAAGAATGAAGAAATGAGGAAAGAATGAAGAAGAAAAATGGAGCAAAAGGGGTGTGTGTGTCTCGTGAGATAAGGGAGAGGGAGAGAGAGTTGGTGGTTTTTGGGGCCCGGTATGGAAGATATTTGAGTTTAGGATATTTGTGTGGTTACGACTTAAATTAAAACATGATTGGGGTAGAATCAGGTTCCTGAATTAAATAAAACGATAGGCAACGAGTTCGGGAATTAACGATGAATAAAAGGTAAGGCTCGAGGAAAAAAGGAATAAACGTGATCGTGTGTGAAAATTGGAAAACAAACAAACAATTAGTCACGTACTCACGTAATAATAATTAAACACACGAACAATTAATTAAACACATAAAACACGTAAGTTACATAATTAAACAATTAAAACACATGTCTAACCACACTCGTGACCTCATACCTGGTTAGTCTCGAAAACACGGGGCGTTACAACCTCTCCCCCTTAAGAAGGACCTGTCCTCAGGTCCACTGCCTTGAGTTCTGGACTCTAAGAAAAACTCTCCAGTGTTCATCGGACGTGGGGTTAGCTACTCCCCGATAGGAATTAGTTCCGAAAAGGTCTTCAACCAATAGGGGTCTTGATGTCCTCGAGCTTAGTCCGGTGTTAAGCGAGTAGCCCGGTTGGACTCGTACAACAAGAGGGTCCGAAGGATTCAACTCTCATCGCTTAAGTCCAATGTGACCTAACTCTTGGGGTTCGGCTTGAAAGCAAGCATGGTGCTTAGACAACCACTATCTCACAACCATGAACTTAACCGAACTCTTCAATGCTTCCAAGTAGGTTCGATGTTGAGAGAATCAAACCATCCTCGATCTAGTACTCCGGTGTCATGGAAAGCTTGGTTTATGACTTCTCACGACCCTAGTCTCACCTGAAAGCCTAAAACTCGTGAAACTAAGCATGCCACCAGTGGCAAGCTAACCAACAACATGCAAAACTCACACACACGGCATCCGTAACGAAATAATTTTCAAGCACATGCAATCTCTAATAGGAAATATAACAATAAATATGAATTATGCATGAATATGTTATGAATGTTTTAATGTACTGTGCACCGGAGAATGAAATTGGCGATGATGGTTCCGTTGTTTGTGTATGAACGCAATACCCTTGGTTGAATTATTTCCCGTCTCCTTTCTTAATCCCTTAGCATGCGTGCAACCTCTTTCTAATACCCTTAGCACTTGGCCGACTCTTAATTGATCCCATCTTCCGAAATCGAGTCTTGATTACCCTTCTCAAGTTCTTCAGTGTTCATTTGGTCTTGATCCATCTAACTTGTTTTCCTAGCTAGTTGCGATTGTGTCATTATGAGGGTGCTAAGTTGTTCAAGCCACTCTTTAGTAGCTCGAATTTTACAATTTCCAATTCTTCACGACAAGTTGTATTCCACCAACTCAGATGCTCGAGCTAAATTCTCATAAACTGAAGTTATAATTTATTACCTTGGGAAGTGCCTTTGAGTCATCATGAAGAACGACTGACGACCTGGAAACCCAACTTGTTCATGTTGTATCACCTCACAAATATCCCATCTTCCACGCTCAGTTGAATTGACTCTCGTTTTCATTATCACGAAATATGATAATTTGATTGGGTTTTCCTTTGCCCGATATTTTCTCCACCATTTTCGTAGTTCCTTCAAGTCCTCCTTAACCTTGGTATCCAAAACCCACAATATAACCTCAACCCCCGTATTGTTCTCTGGAGATTGAGTTCATACCCAGACATCATGAGAGATTGGTGACCTTGATTGGTTTCTATCGATCATCCCTTTCTTTTTTGTCGCTGCGATTTCTCAGCATTCCTTGAACTTGCTTTTCCACCCAAGTATCTATTCCCTTCCAACAACTCCTTGAAGCTTAATTCTTTTGGCCTTAATTATTCCTCGAGTTTTTAAAATTTTCCCAATTTATTCCTTATAGCTTTGGTAAGGTCTCGTGTCTTGTTAGACCTTGCATTTCCATTGCTCCCGTTAGAAGTACACCTTTATCCCAAACTTGAATTTAAATTTTACTCCTATGCCATCCTCTCCCCCTTAAGAAATTCCATCTTAACTTGTTGAACTTACTCCATCGTTTCCTTGACTAAAATTCACGACTTCTTCAAAATTATCTTGCTTGAATTGAATAATCCTTTCATCCCTATTCACTTTAGAATGATTGGGGAGGATAGCGACCAACTTCTCTCATTCTCCCTTAACCAATTCAATTCCCCAAATTCTTCCAAATCTCCATTGCATCCTTGTCTATCTCGTGATCCAGAGATTCATTCTTGACCCAAACTCTACTTGTTTAAGATAGCCCATGTAGCATGAAGTGAATAAGACTTCCTATCAAACAAGCACTAAACTATGCATGTCGGGTAAGAATATTCGATGCATGTCATATATTTTCAACAATTAAAGTATATATAACACACTTAGACAATTATTTCAATTAAATGTACACAAACAAAATTAAAATAATTTAGTATGATGGATGATGCACGTGCCATGAATGCAAGTACCGATCACCAAAGAGAGAAGCTTTTAGCTTGACAATTTGATCCTTTGTCCTCGAGTTCATCGACCACTTCTTGCTTACCCACGGTCTTCTAACCTCCTTAATTCATCTTGCATCCACCCATGTTGCCAAAACCCGAATGCCTTGATGAACTCCAAATTCTTTTATCCCAGACATTTCAATTCTTAAATTACTCCCAAGCCGGTTCCAAATTCCCTTTTTAATTCTCTGTACCTCTTGTGCGAACCATAATAAACTTCCTTCAAATTCTTTGTATTAAACGGTATGCTTTCATGATCCAAAATGCCTCGGTCCTTTCAATTCCTTCCTAGGATCGACTCTTCTCTTATCCGGTTCTTCATCGTAATTGTTATCTTGACCGAAACCTTCTCGCTCTAACCTTAAAGAATTTCCACGGTCGAGAAACTTCACAAACTTTTCATGATTGAGTGCTTCCATATCTCAATTCCGAGTCAAAGTAATGGATTTAATTGTTGGGTAGAATATCTTGGTCGTCCTCTTTGTAATTCCAAGAATGGAGCGGTCTCTAGTGTTCTTCCAATCGACACTAACCTCATTACAAAAACCGAAGTATCTCGACATGTTTCTTTTCTCCAAATTCCTTCTTATTTTAAAATTATAAAATTCCTTTTTCTATACTTAAGCTTCTCGATCCTCAGCTTCAATTCGGATCATTTCTTGTAACTCAAGGTTTTCTTCTTTAGTCTTGTAAACCAGGATGTTGAACCTTTGGTACCTTCAAGTTTTCCTTTCGCCTCTTTCTTGAATTAAACGAATCTCATACCCGGTTGTTCGACTCCATTCGCAGTATGGAAAGGTATGTGTTTATTTTTGAATATAAACATCACACCCCGTACTACTACTTCATCCATTCCAAATATTCACCCAAAATTTAATTTCCTTCTTGAGATCGAACTCTCAACCTATATTCTTGTCGTAAAATTACCCAAAGTCTTCTAAATTTCCAAAGCTCTACTTCAAATCGCCCACACTTGAAGGAGAAACTCGTACCAAGTTGTTGTGACCATAGGGATTCGCCGTGGTTTGGGCTTGTAGTAATATCCTACAACTCACAACCCAACTCGAATATAAATGTATGCCGTTAGTAAGTGCATATGACACATAATTAGCATCAAAAGTACCTATTAATACAAAATGCAACACATAAATCAACAAAATTTTAAAGTAAACACATTTAACAACATATTTCTCATCAAATTTCAATAATAAAAGTTCATGATCAATGAGGTGCTCACGGTGACACGTTGTTCTTAAGCCGTTCGACCTACACGACGCTAGAAACCCCGGTTTTGCAACCTAGGGCTCTGATACCACCTTAGGATGTAGCACCCGCGATGATAGGCGCCACATTCCCCGCACCATAAGTCTAGTCCACGTATGAAATGGATAGTCCATATATGAACCGGACTCATAGCGAACGGGTAACAAAATAAAAGATATCCTAGCTAGGCGGAATCTAACCCTGTACCAAATAAATAATAATGCCAAAACATGGTGCGGAAGCAATAATACCATGTATAAATTTCAATAATAGTTCCAAGCTTATAACCTTATCATAAGATAATTAAAATTCAACATGCATCCTATCCACAGGTTCAACTAAACATGTAACTTGTCCCGAATCAAATCAACAATAATTTATAATTGGCACAAAGGCCCAATTACATAAGGAGATACAGCTAAATCACAACAATGTAAAATGTGACTCGAGTGTACAAGTGACTCGATAAGAGAATTAAAACTCGACCTCCACCTAGCAAAACCTGCAAGAAACTAAAAAGTGGGAAAGAGGGGTCAGTCTGTAGAAGACTGAGTGAGCAGGAGCTATACATATATATAGAAACATGCACATGCAAGTCATAAATCCCGAGCAAGGTATTATTTGAAGTTAGTTCCTACGAAGGGCAAGAAAATAGCTAAACAATGCTTCGACTTTACGACTAATTCAAATTAAATTCCTTAAGTTCATAATTCATGAATAATCATAATGGCTCGGCGAGTGAGTGTACATAATTCTCCAACCAAAATCCGATCGTGTACAATGAACATGACTTAATACTTCGAATACGTGATCATGCAATATATAATTATACATGTGAGACATATATACATGAGACATGAGCGTTTGGGCAGTCCGTGTCTCGGTCTTCCTTCACGGTGCATAATAATAATAACATGTGCATAATCATAATCATGAAAATAAGTTCCAACCTTCTCCCTCCATAATGGTCGGGCCTGCAGACCCGGACCATTTAATAATAGCAACATCGAGACGGGGGCTCATGACTCCTACCCGCTCCTTCGATGGTTTAACCATCGGCTCAAGAATAACTCACCTTCCACACTACACGTTCGCGTGAGAGATTCTCAATGGGTACTTTGTGCAATGGCTTAGCTATACGTCGGCCCGTTGCCGAACCGGTCTCCATTCACACATTTCCCCGAGGCCCAATCCGTGAACATGAACAATGTGCATAATCTTGCCAAAACATTTCAAGTCATGAGAAACATAATAATAATAACATTTCATAATCCTTGAGAAAAGATTTACTCGATAAGAATTTACTCGATGACTCCACTTTGAAAACGATATATATATATATACATAAGGTTTTTGGCCAAAACTTGTCACATAAGGTTATGGGGTTTGGTATATAGTTAGAACGAAAACACCCTCACCTGGAAGATGACGTTACAAGGAGACAAGCTAGACCGGGTGTCTATTGATCACAATATCTGCGCCCTGGAGACGAACTGTACAAGAGAAAGAAGCAATGTGTACTCGTGAGAAACGACTCAATATGAAACCAATTAGGATGCACGACACTGGCATGAAGTTGACATGAAGTGATATGGAATGATTCAATATGCAATAGATCATAAAATATCATGAATTGATGTGATCATGTTCATGTGTACAATTAAGACCATTTAGACAAATAAATGATTTAATCATTCAATTAGGCATGTATCCAATGCATTAAGTCACATAAGAGGTCTAGGAGGTAAAAGGGAAGCGATAAAATAGGTTTTGGCAAAGTTTAGCAAAAGTTAGGAAAAGTTGACAGTTTTCGGAAATGGGCAAGCTGTAGAAAAATGGGAATATCTTCAGTTCTAGAAACTGGAATTAAGTTTTGCTTGTTGGATATGAAATTAGACAAGTAGACCTTTAAAATGATATATGGCTCCAATCGTAGTTCAAAGCGAGGAGGAAATGGCGTAAGCCCGAAGTTGGATGAATGCAGAATACCGGTGAAGTGGCGACACCAAAAAGGATTAATTATAACTCATAATCTATAATGGCTAATGAGGTGATTCCATTTGGAAATATTCTAGACTTCGAAAGGTTTCCATAGGTTCAAAAATTGGTCAATCGGAGTTTGTTTGAGGGGCAAACGGAACAAAACAAACTCAGATAGAAAACAGGGAAGGATCCGGAGCCCCTGCTTCAAATCCAAGACCGTGGATTCTCAAGGCATAAAAATCCACGACCGTGGATTCGTTACAGACCCCGAAAAATGTAGAAAAAGCAGGGCATTCGCGGGAGAAACAACAAAACCCACAAGAATCACCTCAAACTCAACCCAAATCACATAAAACAAGTAATAAGCCATGTAATAACATCAAATGCAAGTCTAGAACAATTAGAACACATAAATTCATAAACCCACATCAAAATCCACATATATATACATATATACATACACATATTCGCCTCCAATTAAACCAAGAAATGAAAGGGATTTTACCTGAAATGGAGTGAGGGTGTCGAGGTAGAGCTCGTAGTGATCGTAGATAGCCGGATTCCTTGCCGGAGTTGATGGAGCTAACCATCTCTTGTCTTAAGCCTCCTTGCTCTTGCTTGAAATGGAGATGAAGAAGAAGAATGAAGGAAGGAAGGTGATGATGATGGTGAAGTGGTGGTGTCGGAGTGCCGGAGAGATGGTGGTGGCCGGCGATGATGCGGCGTATGGTGGTGGTGGTGTGGCTTGGTCGTGAAGGAGGAAAGGGGAAAGAATGAAGAAAGGAGGAAAGAATGAAGAAGAAAAATGGAGCAAAGGGGGTGTGTGTGTCTCGTGTGATAAGGGAGAGGAAGAGAGAGTTGGTGGTTTGTGGGGCCCGGTGTGGAAGATATTTGAGTTTAGGATATTTGTGTGGTTACGACTCGAATTAAAATGCGATTGGGGTAGAATCAGGTTCCCGAATTAAATAAAAAGATAGGCAACGAGTTCGGGAATTAACGATGAATAAAAGGTAAGACTCGAGGAAAAAAGGAATAAACGTGATCATGTGTAAAAATTGGAAAACGAATAAACAATTAGTCACATACTCACGTAATAACAATTAAACACACGAACAATTAATTAAACATATAAAACACGTAAGTTACATAATTAAACAATTAAAACACATAACTCTCGGTCTAACCACACTCGTGACCTCATACCTGGCTAGTCTCGAAAACACGGGGCATTACAGTTGGCTTAAAAAATAATATTCTATTTCCACAAAGTCACAATCCATCGTGACGAACATTCGATGGGTTTTAGGGTTAAAGCACCGGTAGCCCTTTTGGTTAATTACGTACCCAACAAATACGCATTTTTCTGCACATGGATCAAGTTTGGACCGGAGTGTAGTAGGAATATGGACAAAAACCGAGCAACCAAATATCCGGGGGGTAAGAGCCAGCTCAGGCGGAACATGAGTGAATTCACTCAAGCACTAGATGGGTGTGCGGAACTGAAGTATCTTCGCGGGTAGTCGATTGGCTAAGTAAGCAGTTGTAGCCAAGGCTTCAGGCCAGAAGGATGAGGGCACATGAGATTCAATCATTAATGCCCGAGTAATTTCTAGGAGGAATCGATTCTTCCGTTTGGCCACTCCATTCTGCTGGGGTGTATGAGGGCAGGTGGTTTGGTGAACAAGCCTGTTCTCGGAGAAGAAGGCTTGTAATTTTTGGTTAACAAACTCTCCCCCATTATCAAACCTGAGTATCTGGACCTGCACCTTAAATTGAGTGCGGATCATATAATAGAAGTGAGTAAATTTATCGAGGACATCAGACTTGTGCTTCAAAAAATAAATATAACACATACGGGTGCAATCATCAATGAAAGTCACAAAATATTGAAATCTCCACTACTAATAACTAGGGTTGGTCCCCAAACATCAGAGTGTATTAAAGAAAATGGGATATCAACCCGTGTATTATTCAATGGGAACGATTATCTGTGACTCTTTGCTAACACACAAGTATCACAAGATAAATTTGCACTCTAAAAATTAGGAAACAACTTCTTGAGATACCCATCAGACGGTTATCCCAAATGCCGATGCCATAACCAACTCTGTTTATCATCCGATCCCTGAGCCATTAATGTCCGTCCCCCAGAGACAACTTCATCAACAAAATAAAAACCCCCTCGTTCAGTGCCACGCTCAATTGTCTTCCTCGAACGGATATCCTGTAGAACAAAGATGAGGGATACATTACAACAGTACAATTTAATTCTCGGGTAACATGACTGATCAAGAGTAGTTTATGAGACAATGACGGGACAAACAAACAGTTTGAAAGTTTCAATGTAGGTGAAAACTCAATCATCCCCCCTCCTTTTACTGACACAACTTTACCACTAGCAGTTTGAATTTTCTTTCGTTTTGGAGCCTGAGGTGCAATTATATCAGACGGATCATATGTAACAGTATCAGTTGCACCACAATCAAATATTTATTGAGGGGTCTTAGCATTGTCTGAGTCATTTATAACATTAATACCACCAATATTCTTTTCACAAGAATTATTAGTTTTATAAGAGGGACAAAGAAGGGATTTCCCTTTCATATGCCCTATACCTGGTGAATGTTTACTGCTTTCCTCATTTCGTCCGTCTCTAGGGTTTGTCACTAGATTCACCCCTTGAGAAATTCTTGCCCACCGCTCCTGTGTCGTCGGTATCTGTAATACCCTAGTTTTCCGGCCAGGTACGAGGTCGCATGAGAGTTTAATTAAGTAATTTCGTGATTTATGTGACGTCGCATGCCTACGTGTCAACATGAACTTTATTTTAATTACGTGTGCCTTAGAATTTATTCAATTGTTCTTGGACTCAATTGTCCAATGTTTGTTCGTTAAGGACCTAATTATTATTAGGATGTTTTGGGCCGTTTGTGCCTACCTTCAGCTCGAGAATTCGGATTCGAATTCCAACCTTATCTTTGAGTTTGTTTCGATGATTCGGATTCAAGAAATTAATCCTTTAATTCTTAAAGCCATTTAATCATCCTACCGTTTTAAAATCCGATCCGAATGGACTGGATACCATTCGACCCTACCCGTATAAACCGACCCGCTTCAGCCCAAAAAGGGGCCAACCCTTTTTCCCTCCTCTCTCATTCCATGTACAAGCAAGGAAGAAGAGGAAGAGAAGGAGAAATCCATCCCCCTTTTGGCCATGAACCCTTGAGCATGGGTTTTCGAGATCCAACCGTCCGATCAACGACCTAAGGTAAGATTTATATTCCTCTTGTTACGTGCTTTAATTCAAGGTATATCTTGTGACTTGAATCCTTGCCTAATTGCCTTGTGGGGAAGATGATAAATAGTATAGGGGGTCGGGAATTGATGTGTTCGAGCTTGTTTTACGCGCTGTAACTTGCGAATATATGATCTACGTGTCGTACATGACTTGTGGTATGAATTTTAGGTGATTTGGAATAGTTTTGTGGTGTGTATGTGTGTGTTTGAGTGTGTGTTCCGCCATTGAAGGCGGAACTTGCAGTTGCGGTTTGGGGGGGGGGGGGAGTAACACCCGTTACCCCTTTTGTGCTTAAAATTGTTAATCCATGTTACCTTGTCCCTTACATAGCCTGCCTTCGTTAACCCCCGTTACCAATTTTTGCCTTAGAAGTGTTAAGCCCCGTTACTACCCCTTTTTGACTGGCCTACCATTTTGTCCTTTTATTCTTTTCTGTCCTGATTTCATTCTCCATTAACCATTCAAATGAGCTCCGATTGACCTGAAATTCAACCTGTAGAAACTAAATTGAGTCTAGAGTATTATCCAATTGGAATCACCTCAATATCATTTCTCGTTTGTGAGTTATAACCATTTTAATTTGGTGTCGCCACTTCACCTGGAATCTGCATTCATCCAACTTCGGGCCTACGCAATTTTCACCTCGCTTTGAACCAAGATTCGAGCCACATACCATTTTAAAGGTATACTTGTCTAGTTTCATATCCAATAAACAAAACCCAATGCCAATTTCTAGAACTCGAGATATTCTCGTTTTTCTATAGCATGTGCATTTCCAAAAACTGTCAACTTTCGCCAAAATCCATCTTCTTACGTTCCTTTCACCCCCTTGACTTCCGTATGTGTTATGATTGGTTTATTTTGCTTCAACTTGTATTTATGATATGTTATGATGTGATTATGAATGATATGGCTTGATTTGTGTTGGACAAACGTGACATATATGCATAAACGCTTAAATGCTGCAATGTAACTCTTCTTGAAACCCATGCACTCCCTATATGTTTAATGAATTTCTTTTACCTCTAATTGATTCATATGCTTATTTAACATGTTATATTATATGCTAGGTTGTATATTTTAAATTTAGAGCCTAATTGGAATGCTCGTTTTGAATTATGAACTCATATACTTTTATATGTTACTTTGTTTCGCTTCCTTTGTATTCGTTGCCCCTTATATGAACTTTAACTTTAGGAATTCCTAACGTATACTATTATATGCATTATAAACATGTTTAAATATGTGATATGAATACTATATGAAGATTATGGCTCCAATTGTTATAGTTCATGAAAGATATGGAATTAATGAACATGAACACTCTCATAGCTCATCATTATTGCTCGTGCTTTATATATAAATTGGAGTCGTTTGAGTATTTGTGCATATGAACACGATCACACCATTTCGTGAAATATTTATTATTTATTGCATATTAAATCATATCATGACATGTTGCACCACTCCATGAACATTTGTCGTGCATTATATATGGTTCATTTAGAGTCTTGAGTCTTACGTAAGTACCGCATTGTCTTTTGTACAGTTGTCTCCAGGGCGGAGACGTGCCGGGTTCATAGGCTATCTTGAAGTCTTTGTTTCTTTTGGTATTATTGGGTAAGGTGTAACAGGTGGGTTTCTCTTCTATTAGGTATGAACTGACCCGATATATATCCAATGTGAAAGTTTTGAGCCAAAGTTTTATAAGTATATATCGAGTCTTTTAAGAGTAAATGATTTCCAATGTAAAGCCCTTCTTTTATGTATCCCTACCTTATGTTTTTAGCATGGACATGATTATGAACACACGGGCCCAGAGACTTAATGCAAGTGCCTATCTGGGGAGGTAAGGGCCGCTGGTGATCCCTTGTACTAGTCCCACCACATTTACGGTGATACCGGCCCTCGCTAGTAGATTAGCGAGGAATGGGAGCTGAGTGCCCTTGGGGGATTCATTTACCCCAATTGGCCTATGTATGGACCGATGGCCGGGTCTTGCAACCGCGTCCACCACACGGAAGGAAAAAGGTGTAAGTGATATGATTATGAATGATTATGAATAATTATGTATGAATGTGTATGATCGATAATGTAAAGATTGAAATGATATGCACACACGAGGAGTAGGTTGGAGATATTCGTGTTGGAAAACAGGAATCAGAAAGCAGCGGAAATTTAAAAAATTTTCCAACAAAAGGATCTTGGACTCGTAATCGTGTATCCAAATTCATAGAGATCAAGAAACTCACTTGGGTAGTAGCTTTCTTGACACGTTTTGAGCCTCCCTCAAACGCTCTTCATGCGGTAATGGCAACCCGTCCCTTGAAAGTCTCTTTCTACATCAGAATCCATTGTAGGGATAACAATCCACACCAACCTAGATTCAAATCATGTTAGGGAAGTTCTTAACAATATAACATAAAGAAAGAAACATGAAACGAGAAAAGCATGATTGAAACTCCCTTCGAAAAACAGTTTTGCGAAAGTAGGAATCTGCTAGCCATAAAACCCTCGTGAAAAAATTCATCCTTCAGGATATGGACGAACGGTTTTCGTCATCTTCTTTGGTTCGATTTTTTCACTCGTTTTCTGTTGGGTTCAGAATCGTTTCACCAGCCCTTCTGATCGTTTTGCTTGATCCCCACTCCTTGGTAAAGCTCGAATCTTCAAAACTTCTAACTTGAAGTTCTCTAGAGATAGTGCACCAACTTGGCTACAATCTAACTAGTAAGGATGCTAGTTCTCTAGTTAGTGTTTAGGCTTAACCTAGGGTTTATTTGATCTTGGAGAAAGGATGGTGTTCAACACATGAAACAAAAGAATTCTCGATTAGCTCTAAGGGGAGCATGAGTTCCCCTATTTATAGGAGAGGGAGAGGGACGCCGAACCTAGTCCTTGTGGGGCAAGGATTTGGTCCCTCTCTCTAATTACTTGATCATCAAGTAATTTCCAACTTTGACTTTGAATTCAAATTCAAATCAACTTTTAAGAGAGCTAAAATATCTAAACTATTTTTGAATAATTTTATACTTTATTTATTTAAAATAAATAACTTATTTTATCTAATTAATTAATTTGTAATTAATTAACTAGATTATTTTTCTCCAAAATTAGAATTTCTTTTTAATTCAAAATTAAACCAAAGTCTATTAAATAATTAACAAATTAATTATTTAATATTTAATCACATAAACACGTGTGGCACATGTGTCCTTACGACACGTGTCCAGTCACGTGACCTACACGTGTGGTTTCACACATGTGGGACCCTCTATGCCCGATTAACTCGTTTAATCATATTAAAGCCTCAACTCATGTAACCAAGTTGTTGTGTGTGACCCTCTAGGTTCTCAATTCAATTAGCAGTGACCCTAATTAATTAATTCACTAATTAATTAACCAGTCCACAGATTAAACGACCATAGTTTAGCAACAAGTGTTTAACCCCTAGCTGAATTGGAATGTTCGGATTCGACAGAACCTTTAAGTCATTGATTCATGTGAGATACAATCCTTCTACTTACTATCTCTCAACCAAGATCTAGGGTAAGGGAATAATTAGAACTCTATTATTCTGGTCTTAAAGCTAAGTGCATTTCATATCCATTTGATCTCAATCCAAGAAACCCTTTTCTTGATATCTTGATCTACTGCCTTGGCCAAGGACTCCATATGGCATATGAATGACTTACACAATAAGAGATCACCTTGCAAACGCAAGTGTAGGTCCTTTCTTGATTCTCATTCACTTTCATGAGTCACTTGTGTAGCCCCAGCATAAGCCTTGAATCAGTTATCTAAAGCGACACCCTTTAAAGCGTATACCTAAGACTACAGAGTTAACTCATAAAGTGACATAGAACCTCAAGTCTAAGGATCAATTAATCACATCAATGACTCGTGAGATATTTCCTAATCTGGAAGTTTCCATTTCCTGAAATAGAAACTTCCTTTCCCATTTAGGAATCTTCTCATACGGGGCACCTCAGTGAACTTACTTATAGAAGTAAGCACCTTCATGTATCACGCACGTATCAACCATACACTTTGCACCTATATGAAACAAGGTGGTCCTTCTTAAGGGCGTGATCCTACAAGCAAGCTTTAAAGGAGTCAGGCTGACACTCCCACTATCTGTAGGACTCATCGGCTTGGAGTATTTTACTAATCATGACTTATGTGATATAGGGCTCATCTCATGAACCATTTCACCTAAATGGTAGAGTCCTAAAGTCATCAAGATTAGAGGATTTCTCATACATGCGCACGTAATGGAAATACACAAAACACGTATTGGCATATAAAGAAGTGTTTGCCTATGATTTTAATCAATCGTATATTATTCAAAGATTGTCTGTGATATAAGGAAAGTCCCAAAGCAGATTACGCCAAACCAGCTTTCTAGGGCACTATTCCTAACAATTCGCCCACCCGCCAGGGCTCACGTATTGACCGCATGATTGTAATGAATGAATGAACTTAATGGTTGTAATCCCGAGCGTTATTTTCCTTTGTTTTTACCCACTTGGGAAATATTTCAAAACCTCGTACAGGATTATAACTTGCATGTGAGGGTGTTTAATTTCGTACTATTTATGTATTAAGCCCCTGCTTTATACCCATCAGTCACTTATAGACTGAACCCGGCTTTGTTTTCAGTTCTTTTGTAGGTTTTGGGGTGCTAGGTGGGATTTTGAGTCTGTCGAGTCCTGTGGTTAAGTCGGAGTTATTTCACACGCATATTGTAATTTGAATAAGTTATAAGAAGAATGTATGAATTGTTATGATTACATTATATTAATTTGGGACAGGCTTCTAGGGATAGATTGAACCCGTGATTTGTGATTTATGATTTATGTTTGAAATTTTGGGACTAGGTATCTAGACTAGTTGAATCCGTCACTCTTTGCTTATATTATAATTAAGTATATATTTTGCTTCCGCCTGTGCATTTATCCTATTGAATTGTTTAATTGGTTTAGAGGTTCTAGCTCCCGCTTAGCATAGCGAGTGAGTGAGTCCCCGTTCACCGTGACTTGGCACGTGTATGGACTTTCCATTTCATATACGGGTCGAGTCTCGGTGCGAGGGACGTGGTGTCTCACGCTCGGGCGCTACATCCTTAAGTGGTATCAGAGCTCCAGGTTGCAAAACCAGAGTTCGCGTGTCATGATTTAGTCAGTTTAGGTCGTACGATATAGGAACTAATTGTTAACGTGTGCATTGCATTGGTTCTTAACCTTAATTGATGGTGTTTGATGCAAAATATTAAAAATTTTAATGTTGAACTTGTTTTACTTTAAACTTTTCGATTATGTGTTGCATTTTGCATTAAATACGTACTTTATAATTATGTGCCATAAGCATACACTAATCCACATGAATCTATATTCGAGTTAAATCTTTGGTTATAGGTTGTTATCACGATGACCAAGCTACTATTAACCTCAACTACAAGTTTCTTCTACTAACCAATGAAGGGATTGTGGAGTCAACGGGATTTGAAGGTCGGGTGTAGCACCTTCATGGCTTACAAAATGGAATTACATTTCATTACTCGGCATCGTGAGAGAAGGTTTTGACCATGGAGAAGTTCATGAATCTCATTCTCTCTATAAACCTTGAGGATTATCAATGTACGTGTATCGTAGGGACTCAAATCGCCAACTTAAAGGACACATGAGACAATGGGATAGGTGTGGAACTTCTTATCATCTAATTATGAAGACACTTAACGTAAGATCAAATTCTCCGAAGTTCACCACCGAGACCTTTGAGTTGAGGTAATTGAGCAAATTAAAGGTCAAATCGGGAGGTTTCAAGGGATCGGATGCAAGCTATATTGAAAGGATTCCCTAACTAAGATATATGAAATGGAGAGCCATCAACTATAAGGTCTCGCAAGGGGGCCAGGTAAAGAAGCTTAGTTGATACGACGATAATCGTGGACCAATGAATGGATGCAAGGCTGAGATAGCAAGGAGCATTAAAGAATTAAAATTATATCATCTTCTCAGGATGTCGGGACATGCGAGGAGATCAGGAAGCAAGTAAGGATTTGGAAGCAAATGAAGATTGGAAAGCATCATTAATGACCGAGCAATGCTCAACCTTACAAGTTATGCTCTCAATGTCGAGATCAAAGGAAAGAATATCGTGTTAAAACTACCACTACGGTGACAGGTTCAATGCATTCATGGCACGTGCATTATATGCCGTATTAAATTATTTAATCTTCCGTATTTATATATGTGTGCGTGCATTTTTACTTGATATGCTTGTTCTAATGTGTTGCATTTCTAATTGTTGGTTATGTACATTGGCATCTTAATCCAACATGCATGGTTTAGTGTTTATTTGATAGGGAATTTTCTCACTCTCCGTTCATCGAATGCTACTTCAACCAAGCCATATTCGAATCGAGCTAAGGATGAATTTTGGGTGGTAAAGTGTGGATTAAAGGAAAGGAAGAAATACTGAGGCTCGAGAAAGTAGAACCGGATTTTGGAATAAATGAAGGAGGTGGTTATCCCTACCAAATCATTTCAACGTAAATGTGAGCAGTATCTCTGGACACATGGCTTGACTAGGACCTTGATACCAAGAAAGCTAAGAGGAAGAAGTTGGGAATCTCATATTCCATAAGTGATAGAACAAGTTCAAAGAGTTGGGATAGAAACTTTTAAGGGGGAAGCCGATCGGGAAATAAATTGAATTCACGATTGTGCTCGGATGAGTTACTTCAACCCAAAAAGGGGCCAACCCTTTTTCCCTCCTCCCTCATTCCACGTACAAGCAAGGAAGAAGAGGAATAGAAGGAGAAATTCATCCCTTTTTTGGACATGAACCCTTGAGCTTGGGTTTTCAAGATCCAACCATCCGATCAACGACCTAAGGTAAGATTTGTATTCCTCTCGTTACGTGCTTTAATTCTACGTTTATCTTGTGACTTTGTGGGGAAGATGATAAATAGTATAGGGGGTCGGCATTTGATGTGTTCGAGCTTGTTTTACGAGCCCTAACTTGTGAATATATGATCTACATGTCATACGTGACTTGTGGTATGAATTTTGGGTGATTTGGAGTTGTTTTGTGGTGTGTATGTGTGTGTTTGAGTGTGCGTTCCGCCATTGAAGGCGGAACTTGGAGTTGCAGTTCGGGGGGGAGTAACCCCCGTTACCCCTTTTGTGCTTAAAATTGTTAACCCCCGTTACCTTGTCCCTTATATCGCCTGCCTTTGTTAACCCCCGTTATCAATTTTTGCCTTAGAAGTGTTAACCCCCGTTACTACCCCTTTTTGACTGGCCTACCATTTTGTCCTTTTATTCTTTTCAGTCCCGAATTCATTCTCCGTTAGCCATTCAAATGAGCTCTGATTGACCTCAAATTCAAACTGTAGAAACTAAACTGAGTCTAGAGTATTCTCCAATTGGAATCACCTTAATATCTTTTCTCGTTTTTGAGTTATAACAATTTTAATTTAGTGTCGCCACTTCACTGGGAATCTGCATTCATCCAACTTCGGGCCTACGCCATTTTCACCTCGCTTTAAACCAAGATTCGAGACACATACCATTTTAAAGGTCTATTTGTCTAGTTTCATATCCAACCAACAAAACCCAATTCCAATTTCTAGAACTTTAGATATTCCCATTTTTCTACAGCATGTGCATTTCCAAAAACTGTCAACTTTCGCCAAAATCCATTTTCTTGCGTTCCTTTCACCCCCTTGACTTCCATATGTGTTTTGATTGGTTTATTTTGCTTCAACTTGTATTTATGATATGTTATGATGTGATTATGAACGATATGGCTTGATTTTTGTTGGACAAACATGACATATATGCATAAACGTTTAAATGCTACAATGTAACTCTTCTTGAAACCCATGCACGCCCTATGTGTTTAATGAATTTTTTTCACCTCTAATTGATTCATATGCTTAGTTAACATGTTATATTATGTTCTAGGTTATATATTTTACATTTAGAGCCTAATTGGAATGCTCTTTTTGAATTATGACTCATATGCTTTTATATGTTACCTTGTTTCGCTTCCTTTGTATTCGTTGCCCCTTATATGAACTTTAAATTTAGGAATTCCTAACGTATACTATTGTATGCATTATAAACATGTTTAAATATGTGCTATGAATACTATATGAAGATTATGGCTCCAATTGTTATAGTTCATGAAAGATATGGAATTAATGAACATGAACACTCTCATAGCTCATCATTATTGCTCGTGCTTTATATATAAATTGGAGTCGTTTGAGTATTTGTGCATATGAACACGATCACACCATTTCATGAAATATTTATGATTTATTGCATATTGAATCATGTCATGACATGTTGCACCACTCCATGAACATTTGTCGTGCGTCATATATGGTTCATTTAGAGTCTTGAGTCTTACGTAAGTACCGCATTATCTTTTGTACAGTTTTCTCCAGGGCGGAGACGTGCCGGGTTCATAGGCTATCATGAAGTCTTTGTTTCTTTTGGTATTATTGGGTAAGGTGTAACAGGTGGGTTTCTCTTCTATTAGGTATGAACTGACCCGATATATATCCAATGTGAAAGTCTTGAGCCAAAGTATTATAAGTATATATTGAGTCTTTTAAGAGTAAATGATTTCCAACGTAAAGCTCTTCTTTATGTATCCCTACCTTATGCTTTTAGTGTGGACATGATTATGAACACACGGGTACAGGGACTTAGTGTAAGTGGCTATCCAGGGAGGCAAGGGCCAACAGTGATCCCTTGTACTAGTCCCACCACATTTACGGTGATACCGACCCTCGCTAGGAGATTAGCGAGGAATGGAAGCTGAGTGCCCTTGGGGGATTCATGTACCCCCATTGGCCTATGTGTGGACTGGTGGCCGGGTCTTGCCAGCCCATCCACCACCCGGAGGAAAAAGGTGTAAGTGATATGATTATGAATGATTATGAACAATTAGGTATGAATGTGTATGATCGCTCATGTAAAGATTTAAATGATATGCACATACAAGGAGTAGGTTAGAGATATTCGCCCACCCGCCGGGGCTCACGTATTGACCGCATGTTTGTAATGAATGAATGAACTTAATGGTTGTAATCCCGAGTGTTGTTCTCCTTTGTTTTTACCCACTTGGGAAATATTTCCAAACCTCGTACGGGATTATAACTTGCATGTGAGGGTGTTTAATTTCGTACTATTTTCGTTGTCATGGTTCAGGACATACTGCTTCTCAATGTTCAAATAAAAGAGCCATGATCTTATTGGAAAATGGAGAAATTGCATAAGAAGAAGAGAATGACAATGATCCTATGTCACCACTTGAGGAAGCTAGTGATGTCGAGCATGCTGTTGTTGGAAAGAGTTTAGTTGTTTTAAGAGCTCTCCATGTTCAGGCTCACGAAGACAAAGATGAGCAGCAAAGGGAGAACATTTTCTATACTCGTTGCCATGTTAAAGAAAGAGTTTGTGGGTTGATCATAGATTGTGGGAGTTGTGTAAATGTTGCAAGCAAGTTGATGGTAGAACGACTCGGTTTAAAAACTTTGGAGCATCCAAGACCGTATAGACTTCAATGGCTTAATGAAAGTGGAGAAATGAAAGTAACAAAACAGGTACTTGTTTCATTTTCCATTAGAAGATATTCGGATGAAGTTCTTTGTGATGTGGTTCCTATGCTAGCCAGCCACATATTGCTTGGGAGGCCATGGCAGTTTGATAGACGCACCATCCACGATGGATACAAAAATCGATACAGCTTCACGAAAGATGGGAGGAAAGTCACTTTAGCACCTTTGCCACCTAATCAAGTTTATGAAGAGCAATGCCAAATTAAGAAATCTACAGCAGCTAATACAAAAAAAAGTGAGTGTGATGTTGAGAGTTCAAAAGAAAATGAGGGAAAAGATAGTGTGAAGGGAGGTAAAAAAAAAAGAGGGAGAAAAGAACTCAGCATTAGAAAATAAAGAGGGAAAGAGAGTGAGTTTCTTTGTAAAAGAAAAAGAAGTTGAGAGTGCTTTAAAATCAGGGAGGCCAGTGATGCTGATCATGTACAAGGAAGCTTATTTTTCTACAACTGACATTAATAATTCTTTGCCTAGTGTTGCTGTCTCACTTTTGCAGGATTTTCATGATGTGCTCCGTAAAGAGATACCACCTGGTTTACCACCAATTAGAGGGATAAAATCCCTAACAGACCAGCCTATCGAAGCACTCCTCAAGAAACAAAGGAACTTCAAAGGCAAGTTGAAGAGTTACTTGTAAAGGGTTATGTTCGAGAAAGCATGAGTCCGTGTACTGTTCCAGTTTTGCTAGTTCCTAAGAAGGATGGAACTTGGAGGATGTGTGTGGATTGTCGGGCAGTCAATAAAATCACGGTACAGTACAGTTATCCCATTCCTCATTTAGATGACATGTTGGATGAGTTGGATGGATCCACTATTTTCACAAAAATTGATTTAAGAAGTGGGTACCATCAGATTCGAATGAAAGAAGGCGATGAATGGAAAACAACCTTTAAAACAAAACATGGTCTTTATGAGTGGTTAGTAATACCTTTTGGCTTAAGTAATGCACCCAGTACTTTCATACGATTGATGAATCATGTTTTACGTGCCTATATTGGAAAATTTGTTGTAGTTTACTTTGATGATATCTTAATTTACAGTAAAAATTTGCATGAGCATATTGATCATTTAAGGCTTGTACTTGAAGTTTTAAGGCATGAGAAGTTGTATGCTAACCTTAAAAAGTGCAGCTTTTGTATGGATAGAGTTGTGTTTCTTAGATTTGTTGTGAGTGCAGAAGGTATAGAGGTTGATGAGGAAAAGGTGAAAGCAATCAAAGATTGGCCAATTCCAAATACGACTACCGAAGTGAGGAGTTTTCATGGCTTAGCTGGATTCTATAGGAGATTTGTCCCAAATTTTATTACCATTGCTGCTCCATTGACAGAAATCATCAAGAAGAATGTAGGTTTCAAATGGGGAGAGGCGTAAGAAAAGGCATTCAATATGTTGAAAGAAAAGCTAGGTTCTGCTCCTTTATTACTCTTACCAGATTTTTCCAAAACTTTTGAAATCGAATGTGATGCTTCTGGTATTGGTGTAGGTGCTGTACTTATGTAAGACAAGAGACCAATTGCTTTCAGTGAGAAATTAAATGGAGCTACATTGAACTACTCCACATATGACAAAGGGCTCTATGCACTAATTCGGGCATTGGAAACATGGAAACATTACCTTTGGTCTAAGGAGTTTGTCATTCACACTGATCATGAGTCACTAAAGCACTTGAAGGGCCAAGGTAACTTGAATAGAAGACATGCACGATGGATTGAGTTCATTGAGATGTTTCCGTCCGTGATTCAATACAAACAAGGTAAGGACAATATTGTTGCTGATGCTTTGTCTCGACGGTATGTTCTTCTTTCTACTCTTAGTGAGAAGTTTATGGGTTTTGATCATATCAAAGAATTATACCCAAGTGACTTTGATTTTTCTGCTGTATTTGAAGCTTGTGAAACAAAACCTTGTGATAAGTTTTACTTGCAAGATGGGTATTTATTCCGAGAAAACAAACTTTGCATTCCTAAGTGTTCATTGCGTGAACTACTTGTTAGAGAGTCTCATGGGGGAGAATTAATGGGACATTTTGGAATTCTGAAAACTTTGGAAGTTCTTAAGGAACATTTTTTTTGGCCACATATGAAAAGGGATGTTGAGAGAATCTGTAATAGGTGCATAACTTGTAGGAAAGCCAAATCTCGAGTCAAACCTCATGGACTTTACAAACCATTACGTGTTCCTACTCATCCTTGGACTGATGTTTCTGTGGATTTTATTTTGGGATTGCCAAGATCTAAGAATGGGAAGGATTCTATTTTTGTGGTTGTTGATAGATTTTAAAAAATGGCTCATTTCATCCCATGTAACAAAACAGATAATGCCACACATGTAGCTGGATTGTTCTTCAAAGAAGTTGTTAGACTTCATGGTGTTCCTAAAACAATTGTTAGTGATCGTGATGTCAAGTTTTTGAGTCATTTTTGGCGTGTATTATGGGGGAAATTGGGGACAAAATTATTGTTTTCTAAAACTTGTCATCCCCAAACTGATGGGCAAACCGAGGTTGTTAATAGAACATTGGGAACTCTTTTACGTGCTGTTTTTAAGTCATATTCAAAGACTTAGGTAGAATGCATTCCATTCATTGAATTTGCATACAATAGAGCAGCGCATTCTCCGACATCTTATTCACCATTTGAACTTGTTTATGGTTTTAACCCATTAACCCCTTTGGATTTGCTTCATTTACCTGTTAATGAATTAACCAGCATAGATGGAAAGAAAAAGGCAGAATTGGTAAAGAAAATGCACAAGGATGCTAGAGAACACATACTAAAGAGAAATGAACAAGTTGTTGTTCATGCTAACAAAGGAAGAAATGAAGTTATTTTCAAACCAGGAGAATGGGTTTGGGTTCATTTTCGAAAAGAGCGTTTCCCTCAACAAAGAAAGTCTAAGCTTGACCCTCGAGGAGATGGACCATTCCAAGTTTTGGAGAGGATTAATGACAATGCTTACATAATTGATCTCCCAAGTAAGTATAAAGTGAGTTCGACCTTTAATGTTTCAGATCTATCTCCTTTCTTTTCTGATCCAAATTCGAGGACGAATCCTTTTCAAGAAGGGGGGAATGATAAGAACCATGGAAGTCTTGTCCCGAACGAAGCTGATCAAGAAGAAGGTCATTGCACAATGGAGGAAAAGGAGTCAGCTGCTAAAAATCAAAATCCAAGTGGGCCAATTACAAGAGCTCGGGCTAAGAAGATTCAAGAACAAGTTGAAAACCTGCTGATCCAAACTAATAAAGTGGGCTTTCAAAATTCGAGTGAAAAGGCCTTCAATATTTTTATTGCTGATTATTAAGTCATTTGACCTTTATTTGTGTATTTTTGGGCCTAGGCTATTATATTATTATGTTGGGCTTTTCTTTTTAAGGTTTGTAGCTGATTTTGGGCATGTTTTACCCAACCTTTTTAGGGCTCTTTAGATAGTGGCGGGATTAGAGTGTCTTTTAGTTTTCCTAACATTCTCTTTTGTATTTAGGAGTCAAGACACTTTGTAATTCAACCTTTATCCAGAATTTAAATTGAGAGAATTTTCTCCAACTTGTTCTTGTGTAGAACTTGCTGAAATCTCAAGTGCAATCACTTGATATTTCGACTTCTATAATATTGGTTTCTGGTTCTTCATAACCACGGGGTCAATATTTCCTTTGATTGTATTGGTTTCTTGCTTATATAGCAACGGGGTCAATATAATTTATTTCAACCTTATTTGGACGATCCGGGAGTTTATTCCAAGCTATTGACGACGGGTCTCACGGCGGGTTCGTTGAGGTTCACATCAGCTTAACTCCAGGATATTGAGAGACATTCTCTAATGCCATCGAAGTGTTGCACCCAACAAAAATAGCTCTATCACCCAAGCTCTTAATCTCACTACACCCGCCATTCATCAAATCCAATTCATACACTTGCAACCACATCTTCATATGTTTTGCAGGACACCATCTCTGTCTTCTTGTCTGGTATGGTAAAGTGATTCTTCAGTATATTCAAGTTCATCACGGAAGCAGTAAACCACGAACACACTACCTAGTGCCAATCCGGGCACATCATACTTACCCATTTTGCGGTTGAAACCAATTGCTCTTGGACTTTGGTTGAAACCAATTGTTCTTGAACTTCTCCGAGATATCTCGGTGACGTAGCTAATAAAAATGGGGTCTTAATAAGGGCCTAAATTTGTCCAGTTCCAAACTTGTCCACGCCTATTTATGGCACAGAATTGATTGCGTGATAAGAGAGATCATTGTAGCCAAAGCAACATCCCGACCATGCCCGATTGCTAGTCCACCTCTCATTCCCTGGTCTCCAATAGTACAAACCCTGCCCATGGGCGTGTACAACCATCAACCCAAAATCCAACGGTGATTCTGACGGGTTGGCTGACAGTGCCGCTCTGGTGATCCAGCTAAAAGAGCTTAACACAAAGCCCTCCAGCATGGTTTCTTGAGGAGGAAGCAGAATCTGAGCTCGAGAAAGTGGATGGACCAATTTGATGTCCCCCTCATCCGATGATATCAAAAATCATCCGTAGTTTAATCCGATGCACAAATTAGTGTACATCTCTGGGATGTACACATTCTTCGTTAACCTGTTTTGTTTTGAAACGCTAAAAATTTGTCGCTCATTTTCGGCTTTCTTGATCGGTAACATCAGCCATGGAACTTGCGGGCAGCGTAAATGCTACTTATTGGCGGCATCGACCGCGTGCCATGATTTGCAAACCATCCCGAAAGCTGCAAAATCTTCAATGAGGTTTATCTTCTTAACTATCAGAACCAGGAGATCATGGTGAAGCCCTTCCCAATGTGCCATCAAGAATTATAGATATGACAAGCAAAGCAAACAATATCTTCGGGCCTAATTTATAGTATATCAATCTCTTCTATTTCTTGTGGGACTAGATTATTCCTTGATTATGAGACTAGTTAATTTAAAGAATTCATTGTTTACTAGGCTAATTAGCTAACACCAAAACTATTACAAAAAGTGAAGTAAACCCCTCCTAAATTGCAAATCGAGCGCGTGAAATACTAATCATATGTGATACACATTTGTGTATGTGTATATATATATATATATATGTTACACACCCAACCGGGATTCGAACCGGTACCTTGCCCTGAAGAATAAATCCATTAACCGCTTGAATCAAACCCCCTATTAGCAGTCATATGTGATATTTGATATATGTAACTTGTTCCTTAGTTGGGGTTAATTACACCTAGCCCCTATAGTAGATGGGGTAATTACAATTCATCACCATTTTAGATTAAACTACAAACACCACCCTTCATGAAATAAATATTATATTTAGCTCTCATTTTTGTTTAAAAATTGATGACATCAACAAATTTTTTAATGAAAACCCGAAAATAACCTCCGTTGACTTTAGTTAACTTTTTTATTCCATGTTGTTCTTAGGGGTTGATAGTAATTAATTATATTAATTTGAGGGTTAAGTGTAATATTTTTAATAAAATTTTCTAACTTTTATTTTTTGACAAAATATAATCAATGTAACGGTTATATTCCTCTTTTATCTATAAAATATTAATATAAACTAAATATTTATTTTGCTATTAATTTTAAGGTAAAACATAAGAATTAATTAATTATGGTTAAAGATTAATCTAAAATCATAATCAATTGTGCTGACATTATTATTGAATTTCTATTTACTTAGCTTAATAAAAAAATTATTAATTCAAAATTAGAAGTTAAATTATTTTTTATATGTATATAAGTTAATTGCTAATAATATTAAATAATAATTCATTATAAATTGAAATTACGAACTTTTGATTTATAATACATGTTAAATTTTTTATGTAAATATAAAAACTATTTTCTTACATATACATAAATAGTAAAACTTTCAATATTAAGCTGTTTTAGGTACATTTGATTCGACTTGGGTGAATTTTTAATTTTTCAATTTACTGAGTACAATTTTCAACTTTGACTGCATGGTACAAATTGTAGCTTTTATATTTTTGATGAGGCTAAATTACGCTCATAATGCGTATACGACACATGGCCTAGTCCCTGTGTTACACATGGCGCTTCAAGGACAACTCAAATCCCCCCTCAGGGTTGAGCATTCCCCTCAAAGGAATAACCGCTCCATCTTCACAAGGGACCTTAACCTCCTTGAGCGGATGAATAAAGTTGAAGATATAATCACCATGCGACCCTTGGGGTTACTCCTAAGCTGGCCCTCGAGGGCATTCTTTCATCATCACAAGGGCGGAACCATTCCCCTCAAGACCATGCTTTTGTCCCAGGAGTCCCCTCGGACCTGCGAGCCCTAAAGCACATATCAAAACCCGAGCGTGCTTGACCCTCAGTAATAACCCCAAAAGGCTCTCTGACACATAGTACATACCCGCGCACCTGCCAATGTTGCCCGCTACCCACCTTTTCACAGGCTTTTGCTGGAGATCCCTTTTTGAAGGGTCCCTCATTGCGTCACGTGTTTAGGGCAACATCAATGCAGGACCACTGGGTGATAATTACTAAAAAGGCCTTAACCCTCAACTATAAATACTCAAAGATCACACACACTCTGTAAGCAAGCTCTCACTCTTGAAGCTCTGTTTTATTTCCTCCATACTCGCCTGAGATTGTTTCACTGACTTGAGCATCGGAGAGCTAAACTGGGCTTCACCCCCCATTTCCCCATCTTGGCCTTCTGATCTTGCTGTGTCTGTTACTAGCAGGTTGAGCCCACCATTACCGGCGACCTTCGCCTGAGCTATTCGCACCAGTTTCCCCGAACAAACAAATTCTAAAGTGTTGGATTTTGACAACTCAGATTAGACCCCATCAATTTTAGAGTTAGTTTAAATGACGTTATGGTAAAAATCTATTATAAAGTACTAAATTAATTAAAAATACTTATTTTTAGTAAATTAAGAGAATGTATTAATTAAAAATAAAACTTATTTAACTTAAAGAAAACATGAGCGAATTTTACAAATTAAATTAAATATATAAAGTAAAAAAAATATGAACGAAGTGTTATAACGACCATATTTTATCATAAAATAACAGTTGGAAAATTTTGTTAAAAATATTATACTTAACCCCCAAATTAGTATAATTAATTACAATCAACCCCTAAGGGCAATAAGAGAATAAAAATATTGACTAAAGTCAATAGGGGTATTTTCGGGTTTTCCTTAAAGTTTTGGCTGAAGTCAGCAATTTTTAAATGAAAAAGGGGCTAAGTATAATTATTTATTTCATGAAGGGTGGTGTGTGTAATTTAATCTAAAAATAGTGGAGAGTTGTAATTACCCCATCTATTATGGGGCTAGGTGTAATTAACCTTAGTTATTTTATAGGGGTAGGGGAAAAAAATTCATTCTCCTCAAAAAGGGTTAAGAACCAATAGGGTGCGGTTAAGTGGAAATGACTTATCCATCCTTAATCAAGGTCAAGAGTTCGAATCCTAACTTTGAGAATAAAATAACTTTAAATCTGTTGGCCAATTTGTAGATAAGGAAATAAACTTTATGTTATTAATTTAATTTACTATTTGATATTTTAAAATTATCCTAAATTTAATTTCAAAGTTAAATAGTTAAACTAAATTGATATTATGATATTTATTTTCTTAACGAATCAAGTGATGACAAGTTTCAAAGTGACATGTTTTGACCAATTAAATCAAGTATAGCAGTCAAAGAAAGCCAAGACAAATCATATGGCGGTACGTGGCGTATTGCGTCATACCAACCAATCAAATTCAAGTTTTATATGATATTATCTCTTTAAAATAAAAAATATAAAGAGATAAATATTCATGTGATTTTATGTGATATTATCTATTTAAAAAATAATAAAATATTAAAGAGATAAATATTTATATGATTTATTTTATATTATCTCTTCAAAAAATACAAGAGATAATTATTAAATAAACGTTGACTTGAACCACAAGTCTTGAATTCCACACCTCTATAAAGGGGTTATGTGTAGTTCATTCAACACACAACACAAATCCAAGAAGGCTAAGGAGAAGAAGAAGGCCAAATTTCTCTCTACAAGTTCAAGACGGAGTTCAGAGGCATTCAAAGGCGTTCTTCCCCGAAGTTACCAAATCAAGGCGTTTGATCCGCTATCAAGGCGTTATACCGGCAAATCGGCGTTATATTCAAGCTAAATCCACGGAGTTACCGACGAGTTCAAAGGCGTTCTTGGCGGAATTCTCCAAAATCCGGCGTTTGATTTGTAAACGAGTCGAAGGACCTACGGATTAACGTTATTACAAGCTAAATTTGAAGTTGAAGAAGATCAAACCATCAAATCCATCAAGGAGCATTTAAAGACTTCTACAGCTTTAAATTCAAATGAAGAATCAGAGGATCAATTGAAGATTGAAGACCCACTTTTACTTGAATTCTCAAATATTTGTATTATCTATTCGGTGTCGACTAAAAATCAATAAACGTGAATTTTTAGTGGAAACAGATTGGCACACCCAGTGGGACCCATCTTACCACTCATCTCTTCCTTCTCATATACTAAAGTTCAACGAATACTCCATGGCTCCAAAGATCCAGCCTCCGCCAAAGGATAAAGAAGTTAACCAAAGTTTGAAATCTTCTACACATGGTCATCTTCACGACTCAAAATCATCTGATGGCTCGACTCCTTCGACCCCTAAGGAAACTAACCTGAAAGAAACTCCATTTGGAGGGAATACTAAGGGAACTGAAGCAATGACCGATGGATAGCAAGTTACGCAAATGGCTCAGGCGATAGCTCATCTGCAACAAGCTTTGGAAGAGAAGGATTTCCAGATCGCCCAACTCATGAGCAAACTAGAAAACAACAATCCTGCTCAGTATAGCCGTAATCCTCCGACTCCTTCAATTCAAATCACCAATGGGAAACAAGTGAATTTTCTTTATTAGAAACGTGACTCCGCGATAAGGATAAATCACTCTACTGCATCTATCGCTGCTTTATCTGTGCAAGAACTACAGAATATGATAACCAACATGATACGAGCTTAATATGGCGCGTCATATCGGAATTGTCCAACATATATAAAACCATACACTAAGCGCATTGACTCCCTAAGAATACCAATGGGTTATCAACCTCCGAATTTTCAGCAGTTCGAGGGTAAAGGCAACCCGAAGCAACAATGAAGGGACGTATGGAGATCATTTGGTCAAGCAGTTCGTGCGATCACTTAAGGGGAACGTGTTTGATTGGTACGTTGACTTAGAGACCGAATCAATCGACAGTTGGGATCAGATGGAGAGAGAATTTCTTAATTGGTTCTACAGCTAGGGGTGGGCGCGGGTCAGGTTTTGGCGGGTTCGGGTTTTTCAGGTCGGGTACCCGAAATATCGGGTAACATTTTTTGCTACCCGAACCCGAACCGATTAGGGTCGGGTTCGAGTACCCACCTGCTTTTCCTTCTTTTAAAAATTTTTTTTTTCCTTAAAATACCTATTTTTCTAATTAATTAAACATAATTAAACTGTTAAAACTAAACAATACGTCTGGAAAGTCAGAAATTAAACATCAAACACATTAATTAAACATGAAACACATTAAACAAAGTTAGAAATTGTAGAATCACAAAGTAGCAGCAACAGTAGCAGACTTCCAGTAGCATCAAAATTTAAACACATTACATCAGTCATCAAACTCACAAAGTAGCAGCAGCAGTAGTTTCTTTCCAGTAGCATCAAAATTCAAACACATTACATGATGTAATTTACATCAAAATCACAATTCACAAAGTCCAGTAGCATCAAACACATTCCAGTAGTAGCAACAATAGTTTCTCGAACATCTTCGAACTTCTCAAACATCAACACTAGTAGAATCAATGCCCAATTTCACCAATTCTAAAAAAAAAAAGAATAGAATAAAAAGTAGTTATTAGTTATATATTGAATTGAAACTTAAAAAACGAAATACTTGAAGAGTAAAACAAGAAAATTTACCTTTCTGAATGGATTCAATCTCACACAAGTCCTCCTCCACATTGATTGGTCTCGAATCCGCACGAGCCAATCTTGAGCACATACGAGAGCTTGAACAATTCTAGGAGATAAAGAACTCCTAAATGCATCAAGTATTCGTCTACCGGTACTAAATGCTGACTCCGAAGCAACCATGGAGACAGGAACAACCAAAACGTCACGAGCCCTCTTGGAAAGAAAAGGAAACCTAGGAGAATTCATCTTCCACCAATTCAAAATATTAAATTGATCTCCTACATCATCCTCTTGTGCCTCACTTAAATATGTCTCCAACTCCGACTTTACATGATTACTAGGTTCTCTCTTTTTCTTCTTCTTAAACTTCTCTTTCAAAATTACTCTAGAATTAAATGAATCGGAAGAAGAAATTGTTGAGGAATCCGATGAGTTTGATGAATTTGATGAAGTTGGGCTCGTTGGACATCCATACTTCGATTTGTAATGCTCAAATAACTCTTGCATTCCTCGACTCACCATTTCTTTCATAATCCCACTCTGGAAATGTCATCATACATTTCCTCAAAAGACAAATCAAGAAACTCCATCTTATATCGTGGATCAAGAACCACCCCAAAGTATAGTAGTAGATTCATTTTCTCAATTGCACCCCAATACTTATCAAATTTCGCTTTCATTCTAGTAGACATTGCTTGCAATTCCGGAATATTACTTGAGGACCATTCTCTCAAAAGAAAATCTACCTTGCTTATCTCATGAAAACCATGTTGGCCGTGATATACACAGAACCGGAGACACACAAGGTAAGTCTATAAAAATGAGCCAAAAACTTGCACAATAATTCGGCCCTTTCCCAATCATCATTCAATGGAATACAATCCTCCTTGTCTAAATCATTAAAATATCTAAGATCCATGTCCATGTAAGAGTCAAAAGCTCCCCTAAGACATATTGCCGACTCCAACATCAAATATGTAGAATTCCATCTTGTAGGCATATCAAGAGACAACAACTTCTTGGTTTTTAACTTTTCCATTTCCACACACTCTTGAAACTTTTTGTACCTAGCCTGGGAGTTCCTAATATGTCTTATAGCACCTCTAATACGACAAATAGCCTCATGCTCTTATTTGTTTTTCAATCCATCTTGAACAATATGATTGATAATATGTGCTATGCAACGCATGTGCAAATATTTTCCACCCGAGGTACTACATTCGACGAAGCATTATCAACCATAACCGTGTAAATTCTATCAATTCTCCAATCAAGCAAGTATTTCTCAACCCCTTTACCAACTTCCTCACTTTTATGTCCCAAGATTAGGCAAAAATTTAGAATTCTTTTTTGTAAATTCCAACCATCATCAATAAAGTGAACCATGAGACACATATAATTGACCTTTTGAATTGAAGTCCATGCATCCGTTGTTATGCTAACGGTTTGTGAGTGATTCTTAATGAATAACTTCAATTTTGCACATTCACTTACATACATGTTATATATATCTTTGGTTATGGTTATTCTTGATGGAATCACAAACATAGGACAAGCAACCGACATGAAGTGTTTAAACCCCGGATTTTCAATAGTCTTGAATGCATGATCATCCATAATCAACCAATAACATATAGCCTCACATGATTTATCTTGATCAAATCTCTAAGAAACAACATTTCCCTCTTTTTCCTCTATCTTAAGTGAAATTCGAGTTTGATTAGTCATTACTTCATGAGGTTTCTTTTCGCATGAATCAAATTTATTTCTAAGGGCCCCTGTACCATGTAATCTTGGGCCAGCCTTAATTTCTCTTTGACAATATATGCATCTAGTCTTTTGCACCTTGTATTTTTCATAATAAAATTTGGTAAAATAATCCCAATACTTCGACCTAGATGGCATATCTTTTCTGCTTCTTTTTTTTTTTGTCTTACTAGCGCCATCTTCAATATCAAAATCACACTCCATTTGCTCAACATAATCTTCAACTTCATTTTCAACATTAATATTACTAACCTCTTCAAAGTAAGGAGATTGACAGCCTACTGGATTGGATTGAGAGCCTGAACCGGAGGCATTCTCACCTTGTGATGATTTTGGTCCACTTCCACTCTTAGACATCTACAATAACCATTATCAAGCAAATAAATTTAAACCCCATTTCAGAACTAAACAAAAAATTAAAGAAAATAAAAGAAAATTTCAAGAATTCAAATCAAACCTAGGGCTAGAATCTGTCAATGTTATGTTACTCATATCAAAATCGACAATAAACATTATCAAGATATTAACTTTAAACCCCATTTCAGAAATTAAACGCAAATTCGAGAAAATAAAACAAAAATTCCAAAAGATAAAATAAACCCTAGAAAATAATATAGAAATCTTACCTTGAGAGAGCCTGAAGCAGCTGACGAAGGAGGCTCCATTGGGTTTTAGAGGGTGACGCAGCACCGCAGTCTGTAGCTTGGGAGTGGAGACTTGGAAAGTTGGGACTTGGGAGTCACTAGAGTCTGGAGTGGAGAGTGGAGGCCTGGAGGGTGTCGGCTATCTCTTTCACTGGGAGGGAAGAGTGGAGATTGGAGTGCAAATTAGAATAATTAAGTTGACAATCTCACTTTTTAATTTCCAACACTAAAAATGTTATTTGCATTTAGGAACCCAAAAAATTTCTTCTTACTATTACTAATGTCATAATGTGTTACGTGTATATTATATATTAATATTTGTATAGTATATATTATATATAAATTTATAATATATATTATATATACATATATATATATATATATAAATAATATCTATATATATTTTTTATTTTATTTTTTAAAAAAAGGGTCGGGTTAATAGGGTACCCGATCGGGTATTTCGGGTAGTGAATAACTACCAGAACCCGAACCGATCGGGTAAAACCCGATCGGGTCGGATTGGATATCCGATACCCGATTCGAAACGCCCACCCCTATCTACAGCACTCGTCGTACAGTAAGCATAATCGAGTTGACCAACACTTATCGATTACATCAATTGTTGGTGAGCATTGAGTTTGAATTACAAGGATAGACTTTCACAGATATCTGCAATAGAAATGTGTATTCAAGGCATGCATTGGGGATTGCTTTACTGTTAGGAATAGTACCCTTAAAGCAGATGTTTGCTTTATTATTTCCTTGTAAAATCAGAAACAGACTTTGAATAATAAACGAGATGATTTTGTTCATAGGCAATCACTTCTTTATATGATTATTTATATTTGTTTGGGTTGACTGTGTTTTGCATGTATTGAATCCCCTAATCCGATGAGGTCGTTAAGAACTTTGTCGTTATGGGAACGACACATCAAACAAGTTCTTAACTCAAAAGGTGAGGATTAGAAACTTCTCCAAGTCAATGAGTCCGACAGTCGACAGACAGAGGGAGGGTCGACCTTGACTCTGCGGAGACTTGCTTAAGTGATTATGTCCTTTTGAAGGATCACTCAGTTTCATGGAGTGATAAGTGCATACGTTGATGCGTTCATAATACATAAGGGTGATTGTTACAAGAACTTCATCACTGAGATGTCTCGTGTGAGAACATTCCTAAATGGGAAACGAAGTTTCCTGAAACTTCCAGATTAGGAAATATCTCACAGGTCAATGACGTGATTCATTAATCCTTAGATTTGAGATTCTATAATGTCTCATATGAGCTAACTCTGTAATCTTTGATATAGGCTCAAAAGGGTGTCGCCATATAGACACCTGAACCACGGCCTATGTTGGGATTACACAAGTGGCATGTAGAATTAGTAGAATCGATAAAGGAACTACACTTGTTAAGAACAAGAATGATCTCTTACTGATTGAGTTGTTCGTAGTCCATTAAACATTAAACCCTTGGTCAAGGTGGATAAAAGATTAAGACATCTAGAAAATGGGGTTTTCTAGGATTGAGATCGAAATGGATATGAAACGAACTTAACTTTAAAGATCAAGAATATTTGGGCTCTGAGAATATTCCCATTCCTTAGTTTTTGATTGAGAGATGGAGTTGTAGGAGGATCGTATCTCACTGATTGTCATTGACTGAAAGGTTCTTCGATTCATTTCGTTATTCGGCTAGGGGTCACACACCCATTGCTAGATTATGGTAGTGTGATATGTGAAGTGATTAATTAGTAAGGGAATTAATTAATTGTTGTCACTGCTAATCGAATAATGAACCTAAAGGGTCACACACAAATGCCAGAACACGAGGTTAAGGTAGGATGTTAATATAATTAACGAAGGATCAAATTGTTGATAAAAAATGGAGCAAGTAACACGTGGGCATTACCACGTGTCAAGAACATGTGATTGCCAAATATCACGCGTAGCCTGCGTGGCTGCCACGTGTCATGTACACATGACAAGTACGTGGTTTCATTCGTGTAATTATATTACACGTGAATTCTTTTCTAGAATTAATTAATTAATTGTAATTAATAAATTTTAGTGTTTTAATTTATTTTGAATTAATTGTTAAGACTTTTCTCAAATAAACTTAACCCAATAAATAATTAATTGGGAATTAAATTATTTATCGAATATTGACTTTTAACTTTAGGAAAGTTGAAAAGTCCAACTTCCTATTACAGGGGAGAGATGGTTATTCTTGCATGACTTGGAGAATAAGTTAGGAACTTATTATTCCAATTAATTAAATAATTAAATGAGTTAATTAGTGAGCAAGAAAACAAAGTCCACTAGGTTTGGGAACCCTAGGGATTTTCGAACCACTCTTCTATAAATACAAGAGGTGGTGTTTTTCTTATTGTTTAGACCAACACTCACGAAGTGTTAAGTTTTGAGAAAACCAAAAGAAAAGTTTTCAAAGTAAAAATTATCTTAGCCTAACACAAGCCATAGAACTAGAATTCTCACTCGCTTGATCGTGTTCTAGGTCTGGTGTGGATACGCTTTGGAGGGCTTCTACTTTGGAGTCTAAATCGAAGGCCGTTCAAGGGACTTTCCGCTTGAAGGGTGTTTGTTAGGTGGTAACAACATCATAAGAAAGCTTCAATTAAAGTGAGTTTCTTGTTACACCCAACGTTACAGTACGAAAATTGCAAGACAATGATTAAACTTTTTGGAAAATTTTAAACTTCCGTTGCTCAACTCTTTCGTGTTTTCCAACAAGTGGTATCAGAGCCACCTTGCAACGTTCGTATTGTATCTTTACTGCTTTTGGAATTTTGGTGAAAATTCTTGAATTTGAGTATATGTTGTGTATTCATGGTTTTTGTTTGAAATACGAAGTTGCCGGATCAAAACTGTTTCTTAAAAAAATTTTGAAAAACAATTTTCATTTAAATTTGTTTTTAAGCTGGTTAGATTCGGATTTGTTTGAACTGTTTTAATTCGAAATTGGATTGATTGAATTTACTAAAATTACGAAATGAGAATCGAAACGGGCTTACCTGTACGCGATGGCGTGCGGGATCGCTCGCAACACGTACGCGCATGGGGCTGCATCGCGCAGCCCCGCACCACCACTCCAAGCCCACCGCACGCGGTCGCCCACCTAGGCACGACCGCGTGCCATTCCACCTTGCCTGCCGAGAGCGCCTACTCGCAGGCGCACACTTCTGCGCCCAAGGCGCGCTCGGTTGCATGCGCCTGCTTGTGGGTAACTCCCGCCTTGTTCTAGCACGGTTGCGTGGAAGGCGCGCATTGGCAGGTTGTCCTGCGCGCCTCACGCGGGTCATTCCGAGACCCCGTTTTCGTTTGGTGTTTTCCAAGTTTCGTAAAATCCTGAATTACAAAAATTTGATTTTATTCTAAAATTTGATTTTAAGATTTTAAAATTAATGATTTTTGAAATAATTATAAAATTTGGAATTTTCTGAATTAAAGTAATGGTCTAATTTTTCGAGAAAATAATAAATATCACTTTGAATGATATTTTAGACAAAAATTTAATTTTGAATTAATTGTTATTTTGTCTAGATCTAGTGATTCGATTTTGAATAAATTCTTGAATAATGAACTATATTCAAATTACTTAAGTTAGTTGTAATTTGAAGTCAAGGGAATTTTAAATTTAATTGGTAAATTTAAATTCAAGCGGAATCATGCTAGTTTAGGTGATTATGGGTTAGTCTTATGTATGGTTTTAAATTCTGCACATGGATGATTTCAACTGGGGTTGGAGCCCCATAGTTGCGCTTTTTCAATTGGGGTTGGAGCCCTGCTTATGTGCGTACTGTTATGTGTTTATTATGAGGCTTTCCTTATTATTGTTTTTTGGGCCGGGGTATGCCCCGGGTGCTTGTCTATGGTCAATATGAAAATTGAGCCATATTACTTTATGTAAAGAGAGTAGAACTTAGGAAGTGAGATTTTTATTTTCATTTTGGAGACAAGCACCCATGGAATAAGAAGGATCCACAAGAAGCACTTGAAGAACGGTGGCCATAAGAAGACCCCTCAAAATGTTTAGGAGGGTTTCTATTAAATGTAATAGATAGGGCATTTTTCCATTAAATTTTGTACCCCTATGTGATATGAATTGTCTTATGTGGCATGAATTTTAGAACTAGTGATTTTGGAGTGGCTCCCAAAATCACATATAAGATAGGATACCCATGATCATCTCATAATTAGTATCATGCTAGGTCATGCTATCTGTTAATTGCTTCTGTGATGCACTTTACTTGAAACTACATTAAACAAGACAATTAAAATTTGGATAACATTATATGTTGGTGAGGTCATTCGAAAATCCCATTTAAATATTGAGCTAAATTCGAATAAATATGTGTTTTGTCACGATAATAAAATTCCTAGCATTCCATCAATAGGATTTAGGACTTAATAAGTGAAACTAATTGTTGTCTCACGAGTCGTGGGGTAATTAGTGTAGCTTATTAACTTTTAGTTTCCCGATTAATCATTTTAAATAATTAATATTTCTTAACCATTTTAGAATGGGTGATGTATCACGAGTCGTGGGTCATTCCGGACTAAGTTTGGTTGAGATCTTATGATTGATGGGTCCTGCTCAACACTAAAGTAGATATGGATGTCTTACGAGTCGTGGGTCCATGATTGAAAGATTAGTGATGTAAAATTATTACTAGGACTTCCATGGGGATGGAATCGGCAGTTCGTACCCACCTGAAGATTCTTAGACCTTTGGATGTCTCACGAGTCGTGGGTCCAAAACTAAGAATGCTTGGGATCCTAGTACCCATTGAGAAAATAAATTTCTTCTAAAGTCGTTGGGATTTCTAGACTTTCTAAAAACAGCGGGAGAACATATTTCTAAAGACCTTGATAATATTTAATCGTTATTATTCAGCATGCTCATGATTTCTCTGTTCTTCCATTTAGGTTGTAGTTATGTGATTCTCTACAATTGAAATGGAAACCAAAAACCCTTTGGTATCCATCCTCGAATCAAACAAGTTGACGGGGCCCAATTACTCTGATTGGCTACGGAATCTAAAGATAGTTTTAGATTCTGAAAAGAGAAGATATGTTCTCTTCGAGGGAGAGCTTATCGCTGAAGGCGAGACTCCAACTCGGGCCAAAAGAGAGGCGATCGCGAAATGGTCTGAAGATAATCTTCAAGCCCGTTGCCTCATGTTGGTCAACATGTCTCCCGATATGCAAAGACAACACGAGTCAGTGGAAAACGCTTGGGAGATTTATGACCATCTCGAGCAATTGTACAGCCCCAAAGAGCGTGTTCTAAGGTACAACACCTCTAAGGAGCTCTTTCATCTTAGAATGACAGAAGGTACAAGTGTCCATGAGCACGGTCTCAAGTTTCTTGCTTTAAACGAGAAACTGACCTCCATGGAAATGCCACTGAGTGAAGAACTCACTGTGGATTTATTGTTCGCACCGCTTCCACCATCATTCAATCCTTTCATGCTAAACATCAACATAAATCATCCACATGCTACTGTAGCTGAGTTGATTAGTCAACTTGTGACTGCTGAAGACACGATAAAGAAGGATCGCAAGGTAATGATGGTTACTTCCTCTTCTAGGCCCTCTAAAGGCAAAAGGAACAAAGTTCCCAAGAAGAAGGGATCTCTTAAAACCGATGGAGGGGTTAAAAAGAGAAAGGCCAGGAAGAGAAAGGATAAGACAGAGGAGGTTTGCCATCATTATGGCAAGAAAGGACATTGGAAGAGGAACTGCCAAGAGTACAAGGATACTCAAAAGAAAGGTGTATTTATTGTTGAAGGAAATCTATCTATTGATTCTAATTCTTGGGTACTTGATACCGACTTTGGAGCTCATATCTATAATGATGTACAGATGCTAAATGAGGTTCGATAGTTTGAAGAAGGAGAATGCGTCTTAAAGGTTGGGAATGGATCAAGCGTTCAAGCCCAAGCTATTGGGACGTGTAGATTAGATTTAGGTATCTTTACTTTAGTTTTGAACAAAGTCCTTTATGTACCTTCTATTATTCGTAATATCATTTTCATTCCAATATTAGATTGTGAAGGATATGTGACTTTCTCTAGAAATGGAAACTTTTATCTTAAGAAGTATAAAACTTCCGTTTTGCTTGGTACATTATCTAATGGACTTTATATAACTAAAGACACTAATATTTTGAATATACAAAAATTAAACAAACGCAAAAGAGATGACAAGATCTCGGCTTCTTTATGGTACGCACGTTTAGGCCACGTTTCTAAAGATAGGATTGCTAAGTTAACTAATCTAGGATCATTCTATGAAAATGAACTTAAAGAGTTAACTCATTGTGAATCATGTCTTAAAGGAAAGATGGCCAAAACTCACTTTAATGGTAAAGTGGAACGTGCCACTAAAGTATTGGATTTAATCCATACTGATGTTTGTGGACCACTTAGTGTAAGTACGAGAAACAATCATCAGTATTTCATAACCTTCATAGATGACTTTAGTCGTTTTAGCTATGTGTACTTAATGAAGTATAAATCCAAAGCCTTTGAGAATTTTTTGGTATTTCAAAAGGAGGTTGAGAACCAAATCGGTCACAAGATGAAGGCACTTCGATCTGATCGAGGTGGTGAGTATCTAAGTGACGAATGCCTTAGTCATCTCAGAGATAATGGAATTATCTCTCAGTAGACTCTTCCGGGAACTCCTCAATTAAATGAAGTTTTGGAGAGAAGGAACAGAACCCTACTTGATATGGTTCGTTCCATGACGAGTTTCACTGAATTGCCACCTTCATTCTGGGGTTTTGCCTTAGAATCAGCAGTTAAGATTCTAAATCTTGTTCCCACCAAATCTGTACCTAATACCCCATTCGAGATGTGGTTTAGCAAAATCCCTAATTATTCCTACTTAAGAATTTGGGGTTGTCCTGCTTACGTGAAGAGGACAGTGGGAGATAAGCTTGAAGCTAGATTAAGCTTATGTAACTTCGTAGGATATCCTAAAGAGTCAATAGGAAATTATTTCTGTGATCCTCTCGAACAAAAGGTCTTTGTGTCAAGAAATGCTACTTTTCTTGAGGACTCGTTCCTTAAAGAAAAGAAAGGCAAGATCGCAGAACTCAAAGAAGTTCGACACCAATGTCCCACGCTAAGATTGGAGAATAACATCCCTAAGCTAATCACAGAGAGTGATACACGTGAAAATCCTCCTCTAGTAAGACGTTCTGAACGCATTCCTAGACAACCAGAGAGATGGTATGGTTTTCTCCACTATATATCTCAAATGGATAATGATCCATTAACTTATGAGGAGGCACTGTTAGATTTGGACTCTGAATAGTGGAAAGAAGCAATGAAATCCAAAATGGATTCCATGTACTCTAATCAAGTTTGGACCTTGGTTGATCCACCTGATGGGATAAGGCGCATAGGGTGTAAATGGATATATATAAGTGTAAGCTTGGAGTAGATGGAAGCGTGGTAGCCTTTAAAGCAAGATTAGTTGCTAAAGGCTTCACTCAAAGACCAGGTGTAGACTTTGATGAAACCTTCTCCTCGGTTGCAATGCAAAAATCCATTCAAATCTTGCTTGCCATTGCAACATATTATGACTATGAGATATGGCAAATGGATGTGAAAACTGTCTATCTTAATAGAGACATTGACAAAGACATTTACATGGAGCAACCCATGGGTTTCACATTCAGTGGGAGCGAACAAAAGGTTTGTAAGCTCCAACGATCAATCAATGGATTGAACCAAGCGTCTAGGAATTGGAACATTCGATTTGATGAAGCAGTCAAATCGTTTAGCATTAGTTTTAAATGAGTCCTGCATGTACAAGAAAGAATTGGAAACCTCGGTTCAATTTCTGATACTTTATGTAGATGACATCCTTCTCATTGGGAATACAAAGGATGACATGAAAGTAACAAAGTCTTGGTTATCGAGCCAATTTGAGATGAAGGATCTTGGTGATGCATCCTACATTCTCGGGATAAAGATCTATCGGGATAGATCTGGGAGATTGTTAGGATTATCACAGTCGGTTTACATAGATAAAACACTAAAGAGGTTTAGTATGGAAGAGTCCAAACATGGAAAACTTCCAATGGGCCCGGGAGCAGTTCTTTCGAAGAAGCTGTATCCCAAGACTAAACTTGAAAAGTCCAGGATGTCCAAAATTCCTTATGCATCAGCTATAGGAAGCATAATGTATGCGACGCTGTGTACTCGACCAGATGTGGCTTATGCACTTAGTGTGACTAGCCAATTCCAATCTGACTGTGGTGAAGGTCACTGGACTGGTGTATAGAACATCATTAAGTACTTGCGAAGAACTAAGGATAAAACTGAGGAATTGTCATAACGAAGAAAGAAGCCAGATTGCTCCTCTTCTGTCTCTTCGCCTCATAAACACATGCCCCTGTATTCTAACTCTCCTCTCTCTTGATGTAGGGTTTTCCTCCCTTTAAATACCCATACGAAATTAAAAAGCCCAAGTCCACGAATTATTCCCGTCTGACCTCCTTCGCGGCCGCTAACATTCTTTTGCAAATTATTCACGATCGTGATTCTTAAAGAATTGCTAAAACACTTTTATCCTTCATTCGCGGCCTCTAATTTTATAATGTAAATTTCTTGCGGCTGCTAATTTCCTCAGCCATCTCCTTTTTTATGTCTGTTTCACCGTTTTTGCTCTTCGTCAATTTCGACTCCCAAGTAAAATTTACCTGAAAAAAGGTATTTCAAGTAGTAAATAGATCATAAATGAAAAAAAAGCATATGGAAAATAGGCCTAAAATAACGATTATTTATCGCCTAACAACCTTTGGAGTTTGTAAACCTTTTGCTATTTCACACTGAATGTGAAACCCATGGGATGTTCCATGTATATGTCATATCCCGCTGAATGAGAAATCAATTTTCACATCCATTTCTCATATCCCATAGTCATAATATGCAGCTAAGGTAAACATGATTCGGATGGGTTTTTGCATTGCAACCGGGGAGAAGGTTTCATTAAAGTCCACGCCGGGCCTTTGAATAAAACCTTTATCAACTAGCCTTGCTTTATAGGCTTGCACAATTAGCAATTTCAATCCCTTTTTCCTCCGGTGTTGGTGGGATTGCAAGGCCCCACTACCCAATCAATCTGGGCATAAGGTTCATGAGTCCCTATGTCCGGAACTCCTTCCTCCACTAATCTCCTAGTGAATTCAGGGGTCATCCCAATTTTGGTGAGGATAGCTCAAGAGTTACCCGTCAGCCCTTGGTTTCCCGGTTGGCTCCATACACTACTCTCGGGCCCATAGTGAACATGCTTACTCGCCCAATCAATCAATCAATCAATCAATCAATCCGTTCTATGAAATCAGTTGAAAATCATTAAGGTTTGAAAAACTATAGATATATAGATACATTTTGGCTGAAAACACCACATAAGGTTGTAAGGGTTCTATATATCTAGAATTAAACCTCACCTGAGGAGCGACGAAACAAGACAAGGATACAAGAAAGTGCCCAACGGTCAATGATCTCCGCCCTGGAGAAAAAATAGACAAGAAAGGAAATAACGGGGACTCGTGAGACGAGACTCAATATGAGACCAAGTATGTTAGTTCCCACGAAGGGAAAGAAAATAAATAAACAATGCTCGAACTTTACGACTAATTCATATTAAATTCATTAGGTCCATAATTCATACATAATCATTAAGGCTCGGCGAGTGAGCGTGCATCATCTCCAACCAAACTCCGACCGTGTACGACACATTTCATTAATATGTTGAATACGCGATCATGCAATACATTATAATACATGCAAGTCATAACATAAGACATAGTCTTTTGGGTAATCCATGTCCCGGCCTTCCCGTACGGTGCATAATCATAACATAACATAAACATAATTATAAATGCCCCCACTTCAAGGGTCAGCGAAAAACATACCAAGTATTTGTGCGAAGGCGGGACTTGAAGTATTTAAATTTCCCAATTTTTTTATTTGGAAAATTCAAACGAATTTAAATATGATGATATTAATTCACACATTTAATCTTAAAATAAGATCAAAATTAAAATCATCTTAATCACAAGTCATGTGACTCAAGAATTTCAATTCATGGAAGAAATTGAGTTATCATGGGATTTGTACTTTCAATTTGTATTTGCATGAGTATTTGAATACATGCAGAAATCCAATCAAAAGAAGAATTCCTTTTTCATATGAATTCTTCTCCACTTCATTAGATTGGGAAATTTTCACCCAACTACCCCATGTAATGCGAAGGTAGCAAGAAAAACCCTGACAAAAAAAAAAAAAACAAAAAAAAAAAAAAAAAGAAAAAAAAACTACTTTAAAAAACCTTATGTTTTTCAAAATATGCATAGAAAACCCTAAAACAAGAATGTGCAATTCACGCACGTTGATTGCGACTATGATTGAATTTTTTCTCATTTTTTCAGATAAAATGACTATTTTACCCATCTAATATATATATCATCCCCAACCTCGCTGTCATCCCTTTCACGACCGGTGTCGGCGCCAACGCCATCCCCTTCACCGCCGGTGCCGCCGCCGTCAACCATACACCACCACAACAATGACGACTACCATGAACAATCACCCAAAATCAAGGGGGTTATGTGCATCAGTGCGAGGGGTTTGGGGTGGGGTGGGTAATTTTTAATTTTTAATTTTTACTTGGTTTTAATATATATATTATTATTATTATAATAATGTATTATATATTATATATTTCTAACACTTTTTAATAGATATAATAATATAATTTAAATTTTATTTTATTTATTAATATAATATTTATCTTGAATTAAAAAATAATTTTTAATAATATTATATGTCTGAAACTGTATACAGGGGTACTATAGGAATTTTACACTTTTTCGTTGACCATTTGGGATGAGGGGACGGTGAGTTTATTTTAAAAGACACAGGGTTTTTTAGAGTAAATTTTTTTTGTCAGGGTTTTTTATGATCATTTCGAAAAACACAGGGTTGTGGGGGTTGTTAGCTCTCATTAGATATGTATCACAATTGTTCGCCAATTTTTCTTCTGTATTTTATTTTATTTTGAATTAATAAAATAAACGAAAAATTAATGAATGGTCCCTAGTACGGCTGAAGACTTTTTCAAAACCTCCTAATTTGAAATGCCACTATTTTACATCCCCAATATTCAACATACTTTTCCTAAACCCCCTATATCGTGTAAAAAGACTGTAATGCCATTGCCTTGTTGAGTTCAACAATCTACATTCAAGAATCAGAGTTCAGTTTTGATTGATCAAATTTCCTCTTCTTCACCCCCGCTGTTGATCCTGCTTCTGATCATATTTCAGCCATTGTCCTTGAAGAAGACATTCGCCATTGAGGAATCCACCCCTAGTATGTGTAAAATTTATGATTCGGCAATTTATGTTTTTTAATCTTCATTACAGATTTTCAATTCGACATTAGGGCGGTTCAATTACACAATCTATTTTGCAGCCTCCATTGTCAAGTATGGCGCGATTGAAGCAAAAATCAATGAAATCCACACCTGGAGAAGGATCTAGCTGTAGCAAAACTAAGCGACGTGATGACATACTCTGCCGCTGTTCTCCTATATATTTCACAGAAAAATTGGGCGAGCTTGGTCCCCTAACTGATTCCCAAAGGAAAAGGATACTAGCAACTCCTTTTGGGGTTTTCCTTGACATGCCTGGATTCAAAGCTATAAGCAAACGCATTGGTTTCCTTCTGCAATGTTTTGACTTCAACCAGTGGACATTCAACTTTGGGAATGTCAGTGTACCCTTTACCGTTGAGGAGCTCTCCATTGTGTTGGGTCTACAATGTGAGGGTTATCCTATTGACACTTTTGTTAGAGTGCATTCACGATGCCATCGCCTGTATTTTGATAACAAAAATGGTAGGGTGACACGTTCGAATATATTGGCCAATTTACAGAAATTGGCTTCTAGGAGTGATGCCGAAGGCATCGATGATTTTGCAAGAATGTTCATTTTGTTTGTTTTTTCTACAATGTTGTTTCCACGCTACACCCTTAAGGTGCCAATTGGTGTGATATGCTATGTAGATGAGTTAGAGTATATCAATAGATTCGCTTGGGGAGCTGCTGTTTATAACTTTTTGATGTTGTCAATAGAGACATTTAAAGCTAGGGACAGACAGTTCCTTGATGGATGTAACATGGGGCTGATGGTAAGAATTTATATATTCTGTTATTTTATATTTACATGTAAGCTGTGTAGTGTTTGTCCTTTTAATCCCTGTATCATGTTCTACACTCAGGCCTGGTTCCATGAGCATTTTCCCTCATGTGGGCAAGCCCTGGTGGTGCAAGATTTCCCACGTTTTTTGAAGTGGAAGAAAACTATCTTGCCCGCACAGGAAAATGCAATTGAAAAGTGTTTTAGCGAGCTGAGAATCTCTAACGTAAGCACACATTATGATTGAAAATCTTATGTAAGATGGGGTGAAACAAAAAAGGCTTGACTCTATGGATTTAGTTCTTTGTGATGTTTTAGTGGACTTGAGGAAGGAATGTCAGAAGGATGTTGCTGTTGGTGGGCCTGATGAAGATAAGGGTGTTGATGCTGTTGATGAGGTTGAGCAACTTGCGGTGGTGCTTGTTCATCAAGATGCTGCTGAGCTCCCTCATGTAGTAGTTCATCATGTTTTGTTGAATGATGATGATGACAACATACCTTCTGTTCCCAATGAATTAAAGTCGTTTGTGGGTACAAAGGACTTTGACGGGCGTGCGTCTTTGAATGAGGAAACCCTTGCAATGACTGATGGGGTGATTCATAACTATACTGAGACATTCAAGTAAGTTGTTTTTGTTGCGTAATTATCTTAGGGATTTGTAATTCAGTTTTGTATCAATGCGTAATCTTACCTTAATTTTTTGCTAGTGATAAAGTGGTATTTGTATGCGGCGATGAAACAAGGGTGTTTGTTAGTGATATTATGAGGTTGCTATGGGGACAGTCCATGAATCAACGAGTCTATGAGGCCTATTTTGATATTTTGATGGGTGATGACTACATTCCTCAAAAACCAAACAACATCCATTGTGTTTCCTCGTTTCTTACGCAACATATAATGGCTATACTGAAAGGATCAGATGCGAGCCGTTAAATGTCGGTGAGGAAGATGGGCAGGTTTCTTGAGAAACCGGAGTTGAGGAATTATTAGTTGCTGTAACTGGAAAGTTTCGACTACAGTGTCATGAACAATTGCAAATACATCATATTCCCATTGCATACTGGACATCACTGGCACTTGGTTGTGTACGATACCAGGGAGATGAAGTCCACTTCATACAACTCCATGCCTTCGGCTAGATCATGTCACACGGAGAAGGTATGGGGTTGTTTAATGAAATCTTATTGGGAATATAAGGGATATTCCGTATTTCGAGCAGCAGACAAGTACCCTGAACCCGTTTATTTTCTTACTCAAGCAGCAAACAGCTTGGACCGTGGGGCCTTTATTTGCCTTTACGTGGAATTACTTGCAAAGCAGTCCACAGATTTCCAAGAGTTTGCTAACGCAGTTGTAACATCCCGTTTGTCCGGCCATTCCAGGTACGCTTCTACGAGAGAGTTCTTTGTGTCTTTAATTATTTAATTATACAATTATGTGCTATTTTAATACTAATGTGATTATTTGATATTACGTGTTTAATTTATAACTTGAGTTTTAACGTTCACGTATGCATGTCTTGTAATTTGCTCTGTACGTACCCGAATTTGATTTCGTTTCTTGCGAATTTTTGATATATGTGAATTACATAAGTTATGAACGTGATTATATGCTCGTTGCATGTTTTAGAGTTTGATTTATGTGGTTCTTGGCTCGTTTTGTAAAGACGGGATTTGTGAGGGACTTGAGGGCCTAACGCGTTTAACGCACCTCGTGTTCCAGAAGGTGTAACTTGAGCTCGGGAATTCGGATTCGAATTCTGGAAGATGCGTTGGACTTGTAATGAAGAAAGCAAGCCAAGGAACCTAAGTTTTTAATTTTCTAAGTCCATTTGAGCCTCCAAAATTCAGCTGGAACGAGCACGTAGAGACAAGAAGACACCCTTTGACTAGCCTTGAGTGTGTGGGCCCCACCTTAACCCAAGTTAAGCCTTAACCATGACTTTTATGACTTTTATACACTCCTCTCTCTCCTTCCCCAGCCACAATTTCGGACCCCCTCACCCCCACAAGACATTTTGCTCCAAAAGTGAAGAAAGGAAGAAAGGAAAGAAGAAAGAAAAGGAAGAAGAAGGGTTTGCCATTTTTGCTCCAAGCTTTGCCTCCAAGCTCCATCTTTTCTCATCCAATTGAAGAGGTAACTTCATTTTTGTGTCCTCCATGTCTTTGCGCTCACTTTACCTTTCATTTTGCAAAGTTTTAATCCATGATTTCTTGATATATGATTTAGAGCTTGAATAGTGAGGATTTTGTAGAAATTGCATGATCTAGCTTGCTTCCTTGTAATCCCTTTTGGTTTGAGGCATGTGTTTAGTCCCTAATACATCATATGTGATATATATGAAGTTGAATGGGGTGCTACTTGAGAATCCATGACTTTGCCATTTTGAACTTTGGAGTTTTTGCATGATTTGCCTTAATCTCTTCCCTTGCATGAGTGTTGCTTGTTTGGTTCGATTTTATGGCTTTTATTGCATGAGTTTTGCTTCCCAAACCTTCCTATATGTATTTCCTTGATTCTTTTGTGGTTTGGGATGAGTTTCGATGTGTTTTGGGGAGAAAAACCTCTGTTTTTTCGTGGCAGGAGCAAATCCACGGCCCTGGATTTTATGCTTTGAAAACATCCACGGCCGTGGATTTGTGTGTCAGTTTTGGGGTGGTTTCTGGATTGGAATCCACGGCCGTGGATCCCTTCTGTGTTAAAAATCCATGGCCCTTGATCTCAGGGGCAGAAACTTTTGTGTTCCGTCTTCGTTTTCTTGTTCGTTTTGTTCGATTCCCTCCCCGATCTTGATCCTAATATGATGAATACTTGTTTATATGTATGAGATGCTTTGATATAGCTTGGTATTGCATGAATATGATGTGTTTATGATTAATTAACGTGTCATACATGTTGCATTAAGATTTTGTATTCGTTTGACGTGATTTGCTCCTTATGTGATTCGATATGTACCCTAAAGTGCATGAATGACTTTGTGCTTTGCTTACTTGACTTGCATGTAATTTCTTTGCTTTTATATGAAGTATATACATTAATTATGAGCTATATGACGTGCTTTATGTGATGTATGAAGCTTGTGAACTTGTTTGACGTAAAATATGTGATTTATGCATCAATGTGATTCGGTATGAATTCATATGATATTAAGTGCTACTTTGTTGCATTCCTTAAGCATCATAAGCATCCATATGCATATGCCAAGCGTCTAAATGGTTCATTTTGAGTCTAAGTTTGCCTTGTGATCCTTTCTTTGTTTTTAGGTGTGCCCCGTGGTTAAAGAGACGATTTCTCAGAAGGGTTTGTGTTTGTTTCGTCGGTGTGGTTGGCAAGGTGAGGTTTCTTTCTTTTAGTTATCATGACGTACAACCCTAAATGTGTTTTAAGCCTGCATGTGACTTATACGTATATATGTATATAGATATGTATATGATATGTATTTTATGGGAATTGGCCCTTTTGTTATGATACGTTTGAAAAACGCTTTTATGTATAAGTAAGCTCTATTTTCGTCTCTTTACTTTGAAAATGGGTTGATGTGTGTGTGTGATATGTTTTGGCGAGATAAGCTTTGTGATATGTGTAAGTACAAGTTTGGGCCTCGGAGTTGTGTGTAGTGGGAGACCCGGGACGACCAACGGGGTCGTCGGTTGCAACCCCTGGACACTTCTCCACTTTATAGGATCAACCCGAAACCCACTCGGAGGGAGGTGGGGGACGGAGTCCTTGGGCGTGAGTGTCATGAAACTCACGACCCTAACGTATAAGCGTGGATGCGAAGGGTAGCCACCCTTCCATCCCATGGAGTAAGGAGGTATGTGTATGTGTTTGTTTTAAGTCATTGTGTGTTAAGTTTCGAGTTTTGTCTTGTGAAGGAGGTTGGTTGTGCACTTGTACTCGCCGCATGATGTGTGTGTGTGTGTTATGTTTCCGTTTATGATTCATGAAACGGGTGAGGACTTCTAATTATTAAAATTTGATTGATTTTGGCCCTCGGCCCTAAATCTTTTTCTATATATATGCTATCACGTGTCAAAATAATTTGGATTGCAAAAAAAAAAAAAAAAACCACGCCCGGTTCATGAATACTCTAAGATTTGTATATGCTCTGCTATGCTTTGCTCTATATCTATGTACGGGTGTGTGTGTTAGCCCCCTCACCAGTCTTTAGGACTGACCCCTCTTCGTTGTTTTTTTTCCCCCTTCGTTTACTGAGTTTGCAGGTGCAGGTCTTCGGTTCGTGCTAGGCGGTGGTCTTTTACTTTGAGTTGTTCGGGTTGTGTGGAAGAGTCTTTTGCATCCTTTCATCTTTACGTTCAGTTTTGGTACTATGTATAAATATGGTACTACGTATAAATATGTATAAGTATGGTACTATGTATAAGCTCTGTATGGTTTATGATTCGAACTTTGGGCTTGGCTTGTATGATTAGTTTGGCCTTGGATGGGTATAATAGATATAAATTGTAAATCTGTGATATGTATGTTGGTGTATGCGTGATCCTGGTGCTTCCGCATTCGTGTTGTTTTGTTGCGTACTCTGAATAAGGGTCTAGACCGCCTAGCTAGCGTGTGGGTTTTTGGTTTGTCACCCGTTTGCCATGGTTTGATGTGTGGGCGGAGTCTCCATTTCATTACACGTGTTGGGCTACGGTGCGGAGGATGTAGTGCCCTTCGCTCTGGGGTGTTACAGCAGTCCCCATTGCTGATTATCGTATGCACATCGCCTACGTTTTATTGAAATATGGTTACTTCCGGCTTGAACCAAGAAACAAATAATTTCTTACATTTTAATTGTTCTCTTTCTTTCTTATGTGGAATTACATTTTTATTTGTTGAATGATGAGTATAATATGCGTAATTAAAAGCTACATTTGTTGAGTGAGGGCGTGAAATATGCGTAATTGAATCCAGAGTTTGTTGAGTGGGGATTGAAATATGCGTAATTGAAACCAGAGTTTGTAGAGTGGGGCGTGAAATATGCGTAATTGAATCCAGAGTTTGTTGAGTGGGGCGTGAAATATGCATAATTGAATCCAAACATTCCTTATTCTAAGGTAATATGTTTATGTAATATTATTCAAGTCTAACATTGAAGTCATACATGTTCATATAATATTATTCAAGTTTAACATTGAAGTCATGCATGTTCATGTAATATTAGTCATGTAATACATGTTCATGTTCAGTCCCCACCCAACAAACTATGGATTCAATTACGCATATTTCACGCCCCACTCAACAAACTCTGGATTCAATTACGCATATTTCACGCCCCACTCAACAAACTCTGGATTCAATTACGCATATTTCAGTCCTCACTCAACAAACTCTGGATTCAATTACACATATTTCAATCCCCACTCAACAAACTCTGGATTCAATTACGCATATTTCACACCCTACTCAACAAACTCTGGATTCAATTGCGCATATTTCAGTCCACACTTAACGAACTCTGGATTCAATTACGCATATTTCAGTCCCCACTCTACAAACTCTGGATTCAATTACGCATATTTCACGCCCCACTCAACAAACTCTGGATTTAATTATGCATCGTCCCCACTCAACAAACTCTGGATTCAATTATGCATATTTCAGTCCCCACTCAACAAACTCTGGATTCAATTACGTATATTTCACGCCAACTCTACAAACTCTGGTTTCAATTACTCATATTTCAATCCCCACTCTACAAACTCTGGATTCAATTACGCATATTTCATGCCCCACTCAACAAACTCTGGATTCAATTACGCATGTTTCACGCCCCACTCAACAAACTCTGGGTTCAATTACACATATTTCAGTCCCCACTCAACAGACTCTGGATTCAATTATGCATATTTCACGCCCCACTCGTAATTACCCACTGTCTCAGGGTTTCATTTGCGAATATGTAACGCACCACTCCACTCTATCAGGGGTTCATTTGCGAATATGTAACGCACCACTCCACTGTAACTGGGTAGCGACGACACACTTATATTCTCAAAATCCCCACTTCTACAGATCTATAGATCTCTTATGGTAGATCATTTATATGTGCTTGAGCTCTCACCGATCTGTGCATAGATGCTCCCACTTTCTCAGATGGGCAAACTTGCAATGCATAGATCGGTGCGAGCTAAGCACACTTAAATGAATCTAGGCCCAGTTCGACGAAAGATGAATGAATAAGGGGTGAATGTTGACTCGTTGTTTGCGATAGGTTTGATATGATGAATGTTGGAGTACGTTCATGATGTTCAATAATTAAATTATCGTTTTTACAAAAGCATGATAGTTATATTGATCTGTCGATATTACATTACCCTTTCATGAAATGCAATGTAAGAAGTGCTTGCAACTTGTTCGACGAAATGCCTAAGAAAGTAGACATTACAAACCCAGCTTTCAACTCCAAATATTCAAGGCGTGACTATACAAACCCAGCTTTTAACTCCAACTATTAAAGGCGTGACTCTGCAAAGCCAGCTTTTAACTCCAAATATTCAAGGCGAGATGATAAACAACGCAATGTACACTGCAAAATACAATATTTACATGCTTTTTTAAATGAAGGATTACAACCGAGGGTGAATATATTACCAAAAATGAAGAATCACCCATAATCTTATACAAATAAGAATCAAATAAAGAGTAGTACTGGGAAGGCTAGCCAAGAGACAAGAAGAAGAGCTGCCAAAAAATTACACTTCATCTTCAGAACTCTGATTTCAGCGTCCCGATCAGCGACCTTTTTGCTATAGATGGAGATAAGTAATCTCATTTCAGGGGTCGGTTCTGGATCAAGCCACACCCACATCCTACAATTTCCCTTGCGACATTCAGCAAACCTCCGATGAGGATTTTCAGGAGTCTTAGAAGTGAAAACACGAGCAGCAACACCACAATAACAGAACGGGCTCAACTCAACCTTCGCCGACGAAGTTGCAGGAAACATATTGACAATGTGATCTGTCAATTAACAACCATCGAAGCCTTAGTTCGCATAAAGAAACAAAAAACGATAAAATAAACTCAGATCCATTTTCAGGGAAAAACATTGCAAAGATATTAGATTGAAAATCAAACACAACATAACAAACCAAAAAAATTAAGCACACCTATATCACGACATAATACAACATTGATGAATTTTGTACGGCAAAAGGTCTTATATATTGCTGTTGAAATGCTTTACAGTCCTGCTCTACGTCGCTAGAAAAGAATCAGGGCACCAATCACACAAAGAAAAGTGAAGAAGTAGACCCCGGTGATGGCAGGTCAGAGTAGATAAAGTACAGGTTTGGAAGAAGCAAAATTGGAGTGGAAACAGGAAAAAAGTATGGGCATAACAGTCTTTTTAAGTGATTAGGGGGTCTACCAAAAATATGTTGTGTATTGGTGACCTCAAACATATATTTTTCAAACTAGGGGGTTTAGGAAAAGTTTTTAGCATATTTGGTCCTCTTTAATAATTCCCCCTAAAATGAAAACCTTGGTGGGCTAAAGAAATATAACGCACGCATGTGATATTCAAATTTAATCTCTCATGCACTGTGTCCTTTCTCAAGACTACAATTCATGATTATTTGGCTAGACTTCTATTAGAAATACGAGTTTAATCTTATTAGGATTCGGGGTCCTCCTAAGCCCTATAAATAAAGGTCCTAGCTGCATAATTTCATCGTTCAGGCTCGAAGCCAAATACGGGGAGAGAGAGTAACAACTTGAGATTCAAGGGTGAAGTTTTATCTCAACAACTCTTCGGCAGTGTTAATTCAAGAAAGGCACCAATTTTGCTGCAACAACAATCCAACAACCTCTGGCAAGCTACTTCAAGCTTTTCTTTTTTGTCGTGGATCGAGTATAGTTCCAAGATACCATGTTCGGTTTTATTCTTTTATTTTTTTTTGTTTGAGTTTTATTGTTAACTTGATTTCTCTTATCTTTTTTTTTTTTTTTTCGATTCAAAGATCACAATGATGTACTTCAAAGATATCCCAACTCCATCCGGTGTCAAGCACTTGGCGATCCTTGATGACGAGAGATAATCCGAAGAGAAGGCTACTTGCTTGGAGGTACATGATTCTTTACTTGGTCCATATGGAGGTTGTTGGCCAAAGTTGATTACATCAATACGCTTGAACGAGGTCATTTTGAGAAGTAATCAGTAGCTGCCAATATGTAGGAATGACCACCTGAAGATTTAGGAGTTATTGGACCCACAACGTCAAGACCTCACGCATCGAATGTCCATGAAGCTACTGTAGGATGTAAAGGTTCAGGAGCTTGGTGGATGAGGTTGGAGTGTATCTAACATGCTTCACATTTCCTTGCGTAGTCCAAGCAATCTTTAACCATAGTAGGCCAGTAATAGCCCATTCTTTTGATCCAAAAATGTAGTTTTGGACCTGATTGATGTGCTCCACGTACTCCAGAATGTGCTTATGCCATAGCTTTGAAAGTTTCCTCACCATTTAAGCAACGATGATAAGTCCCCTCAAAAGAGCGTCGATACAAAGTATCTTTGTATAAAATAAAGCGAGGAACTCTTCTACGCACTTCAGTTTTATGTCGAGGATTTGATGACAATTTTCCATGCTTTAAGTAATCAATCAAAGGAGTCCTCCAATCGTCCTCTTCATTAGCCGAGATTGATATGACATTTATATTTTCAATACCAGATCCACTCGATGATGGCACAACCCAACGATTACACACGGGCACAGTCGCCAAATTAGCCAAAACATCAGCTATTCTATTTTCTTCCCTTGGTATATGACTCAAAATGATACTCTCAAATTTTGCCATCAAAGCCAACGATTATTGATAGTAGGGGATCAAATCTTCTTTCTTAACTTCATATTCATTTAAAAGTTGGTTGATTATCAGTTTGGAGTTGCCGTATACTTCTATATAAGAAATCTTCATCTCTTATGCCATTTGAAGTCCAGTAATCAAAGCTTGGTACTCAGCAACATTATTTGAGCATAATTCACCCAATACAAAGGAGTATGTCAAAACAAGCCTTTCCGGGGAGACAAAAACCACTCCTGCTCCTGCTCCATTTGATCGAGCCGATCCATCAAAGAACATCATCCAAGATGGTAAAGGCTCGACAAAAAAGATTTCTTCATCGGGAAAGTCATCGGATAGTTCCCACTCTGCTGGAATTAGATGATCAGCTAGGAAATTGGCGAGTGCTCGGCCTTTCACAGCTTTTTGAGGCACATATGTTATCTCGTACTGATTGAATATGATCGACCACTTAGCTAACCATTCGGCTAACACTGGTTTTGACATTACATATTTGACGGGATCAGCTCGAGATATGAGCTTTATGGAATATACTTCGAAATAATGCCTTAACTTCTTGATCACGTAGAACAAAGACAAACATATCTTTTCAACATGGGAATACTTTAATTCATTTTCAGTCAACGTCCTACTGGGATAATATAATGCTGTTTCCTTCCCTTCTTCATTTTCTTGTGCCAATAAGGCTCCGATTGACCATTCTTGCGCAGCAATATATAAGATAAGAGGTTTACCTGGTATTGGAGCTCCTAACACCGGCAGGTTCATAAGATGCTTTTTGATATTTTCAAATGCGTTTTGACATCCTTTATCCCATTCAAAATTTACTCCTTTTTTCATGAGATGACTAAAAGGTTGACATCTTCCTGCCAAATTTGATATGAACCTTCGGATAAATGCTAGATTGCCTTGTAAACTTCTCAAATCCTTAAGATTTCTTGACGCGGGCATCCTTTGGATAGCATCTATCTTGGTAAGATCAACTTCGATTCCATGATGGCGAACAATGAAGCCAAGGAATTTTCCCGAAGTGACACTGAAAGCGCATTTGGGGGGGTTCATCTTCAAATTATACTTACAGAGCCTGTCAAAGACAACTCCTAAATCCTTCAGATTAACATCTCTTTTCTTGGTTTTAACTACAAGGTCGTCCACATAGCACTCTACGTTCTTGTACAACATATCATCAAAGATGTTTTGCATAGCACGTTGATATGTGGTACCCGCATTTTTTAGTCCAAAAGGTATAACTTTGTAACAGTAGATACCCTTTGGGGTACGAAACGCAGTACACTCCTCATCTTGGGACAACATTCTGATTTGATTGTATCCTAAACATCCATCCATAAAAGATAAGGCCTCGTGTCTAGTAGTTGCATCAACCATAAATTCAATAACGGGTAGCGGAAAGTCATCCTTTGGGCATGCCTTATTCAAACTTCTGAAGTCATCCTTTGACCATTCTTTTTCTTGACTGGAACAATACTGGAAATCCAAGTGGGGTATTTGACTTCCCTAATGAATCAAGCATCAATAAGTTTGTTGACTTTGGCTTCAATTAAACGGACTAATTCTGGATGGCATACTCATTGTGATTGTTTTACTGATCGAGCTCCGTATTTTATGCTGAGGCGATGAGTTGCAATCTTTGGATCCAACCCGGGCATTTCCTTGTACGTCCAAGCGAATACATCCTTGTATTCCTCTAGGAGACTTGTATATTGGATCATTTCTTCAGAAGTCGGAAGTGCACTTACAAATGTAGGTTGATGCTCTTCTATTGTTCCGAACTAAATCACTAAAATGAAAACTAAAATTAAACGCAAACCTTAAGACGAAAACAAAATCTGAACGTACCGTTGGAAAGCCCGTAATGAGGCCTTCGAAAGGCCCTAGCCAAAAGCTGAAAAAAGTCACCGAAAAAATTGGCCGCCGGTTCACAGTCGGTCCGCTACCGATCCGCCACCGACGGTCGGTTCTTGAGCCAGCACCACATGAAAAGCTCGGCCTCATCGAGCTGAGTAATTCTTGTGAAGGGTCCGATATCAAAAACTCGCCGAAAAAGGTCGAACCGCCGTCGCCTTCAACCCCGCAACTGCCATGCCGGAAAACCTCATCTCCGCCGCGAATCTGACAAAAAGGAGGTCGAAAATGGAACCAGGAGCCCGAAAAACCTAGAAAACCGTCGAGGGTCGCCGAAAAAACCACCGGAGACGGTGGAATCATGCCGCTACAGTAGCTCCGCCGCCGCCGTCCGCTTTGGGTGGCGCATACGCCCTCCTCGTCGTCCCGATAGCGGCGCCTCCTACATAGAAAATTACGCCGGGAAGTCCTCTAGCTGTCCCTGGGGCGCATGTTTCAAAAAGGTGGCCGAAAACCACCGGGGGAAGCCGGCGAAGTGGTGGCTCTGCCACCCCCTTCCAGCCATAACTGAAAAACCACCATATCTCTGCCACCATTCGTCGTTAGGTCACGAATCTGGTATCATCTTAACGGGCTCATCGAAATCTTCGAAAAGCACTATGGGTTCGTCGAATTCCGTCGAGAAATGGCCGAGTTATGGTCGAGTGTTGTTTAAGGTGTAATGAGAGAGAGAGAGAGAGAGGAGAGGCGGGAGAGTAGAGAGAGAGAGGGCTGATCTGTTTTGCTCGAAAAACGAGGATCGGGGTGTTTTATCCCGAGTCCTCGATCGTGAAACGAACAGTAGAAGGGGCAAACGACGTCAGAATTGGGTAAACTTAGAGTCCACGGACTCGTCTCGATGCCCTGAACATGTTAAAGGGGTCGAAAAGGTTGAAAACTCGATCGAATGAGAAATGACCAAAAAATAGCTAAAAAGAGAAAATTACAAAAAGGACCTTAAACTCTAAAAGAGTTCAAAATAGGGCCACAAAAAACACAAAATCATATAATTAAACACATAAAAAGGTTGAAACGTGGCATACCTTATACATTGAACGAATGGGATGTTACATTCTAAGCCCATTTGAACCTCTGAAACTCAACCGAAACGAGCACTTTGCGCCAAGAGACACCTTTGTTGACTAGTCTTACACTTGTGGGGCCCATTTAACCCAAATTAACCTCAAACCATGACCAAATAACTTGAGTTAAGCCCCTAACTCCCCCATTCAGCTCCCATTCGAGTCATACCAAGAAAGAAAGAGAAAAAGGAGCCCAAATCTGATCTCCAAAGAAGAGAAGGAATAGAAGAAGCCACTATTCACTTTCTTGAGAAGTTTGAGCTCCAATCACTACCATTTCCCTCCCAATCAAAGAGGTAAGTCCATTTTTGATCTCTCCTTGTCTATGTGGTCATTTTAACTCCCATTTTAAAAGATTTCACCATGAATTGCTTGAGATATGGCTTATATAGTGAATAGTGAGGGTTTGATGAATTTTGTGAATTCTAGCATGATCTCTTGTGTAATATTTTGAGATGAAGCATGTGTATTGTTCCTAAGACATCATTTATGATACATATGAACTTGTTTTGAGTGATAATTGAAGAATCATGACTTTGCCATTTATGAAAATTGGAAGCTTGGTATGAACTTGATCTCTTCTCATCTTTAGCATGTTTTGTTGCAAGTTTGGACCATTTAATAGAATGAAATGCATGAGTTTTTGTTACCCTAACTTACCTTAGTGTGTTAGCTAGGATTAGGGTGGGTTTACTTGAGTTTTAGGGTGTGTTTTGCTGCTACTGCGACGTTGGTCGCGGCCGCGACCGAATTAAGTGCAATTTTGGTAGCGGCCGGGACCTGTTTTTAGCCCAGTTTCGAGTTTTTGACTGCTTACTTGTTGGTGTGAGTGTGGTCGTGGGTGCGACCAGAATTGGCTTGATTTTGGTCGCGGCTGTGACCCGTTTTTGGGCTAGTTTCGACTTGTTGATGCATGTTTTGTTCATTAAGTGTTTTTCTTTCGTTTCGTTTGTGTTTTACGTGTTCATTTTTGCTTCTTTTCACCTTTCATGCATGGATAACATATAATATTATGTGTTAGGATATATGTTATGAATTTATGGCTCGTTTTACTTGCTCGTTTCCAAGTTATGGTCTCTTATGCGCTATATGCTACCATATGTGCCTACTTGAATCAATGCTTCGTTTATTTACCTCGTATGGCCTCTTCTTGATACTTTTATGATAATTATGCATTGATAACATGTTTTAATATGTGTTAACTTATGTGACATGGATTTGTGATTAAAGTTGGATGCTCGTTTACTATTTATGCTCTTATACGCCCTTATGTGACTTAAGTGTTCTCCTACGTGCATGAATGAATTTGTATTTCATTTAATTGTTTAATATGTAAATCTCTTGCTTCTTACATAACTTGAGTGATATGTTAACGTGTTAAATTATAAATTATCTTCTTAGTATTGCATTTATAGAACCGTTTCATATGTAATATGTTAAATATGAACGCATGTGCCTTAAATGTTGCATTTCATATGCCTTTATGCATCATATACATTTGCCGAGCGTCTATATGGTACATGTTGAGTCTAAGATTATCTGCAGTTGTCTCCTTTGTTCAGAGTTTGGTCCAGTTGGTAACGAGGAGGTCCCGTAAGAGTCCGTTGCACCCGTTCTTTATCCTTTAGCTCCACTAAGTTGGAAAGTTGAGGTTTTCTTTCTTTTAGCTAAGTGACCTACAACCCCTATATGTATTTTAAGCCCGCATGTGACTATGTATATATATATATACTTAGATATGTGTTTTGTACGTATTTTATGGGAATTGGTCCCTTTGTTATGAAATAATTTGGAAATGCTTTTATGTAGATACGTAGCCTATTTTCGTTTATTTGATTTGAAAATGGTTGGTGTGTGTGAATGTTTTGAAAATAGCAAGAAATATGACTTTGTATATAAGTCAAAAAATTCTGAAATTTCAAAATTAATAAGACTGTGAATTCTGACTTATGAAATAGGCCCGGGGAAGTGGTATGTGATTCTCAGGTGGGCCATGGGGTCGCCGAGCTCTCTCATCAACACAACCCCAATTTGATGTAGGGAGATTATCCATCCTCGGGAGGTCGAGGGAAAGGCAATTTCTCGAGTATCGATGGTTAACACCCATCGGGGAGCGGGTAGGATCCCCCGACTCACACATTTTGACGGGAGAACGGGGCTGAGGAAGGCCTCCTCATCCCCAACCGGAGAAGGAGGATTGTTTGTGAGTTTGAGTGTTTCGTTTTGAGTATATTTATGAAAGGGAGTAAGTGGGTTTGAACTCGTTCTCACTGAGTGGTTATGATTTTTGATTATGAATCCGGTTCGTGAAACGGGAGTGGACTTCAATTTATAAAATTGGATGATTTTGGCCTTCAGCCTTAAACCTTTTCTATATATATATAATATCACTGGAAAAATGATTTAGAATGCAAAAACCACGCCCCCGTTCATGAACTCTTTAACTTTTGAATATTCTATGCTCTTACTTATATGTATGTGTGCGTGTGTTAGCCCCCTCAGCAGTCTTTAGGACTGACCTTCGTTTTTGTTTCTCTTTTTCCCTTATTTGTTTAAGTTGCAGGTACTTTTGGAGGTTCGAGCTAGGCGGTTGTCCTTGTGTCGTGGTTTAAGGATAGCTCGAGTCACATGCATTGTATTTCCTTTATTTTATGCATTTTTTAATTTTGATTTATGTATAAATTTGGTATTTAGAATCTGACCCGGGATAAAGTTTTGTATACTTGTCATGTAAATTAAATCGTATAAGTTGTTTATGACGATTTCTAGCATGTTATTATTTGTATTTAATCGCTTCCGTTATCTTACGTTTATTGCGCGCTCTGTATTAGGGTCTAGACCGCCTAGCTAGGGTGTGTATTTTGTTTGTCACCCGTTCCCCATAGCTTGATACGTGTGTGGAGTTTCCATTTCGTTACACGTGTCTGCCTGTGGTGCGGGGGATGTGGTGCCCTCCGCTCCGGGGTGCTACACGAAGTCCTTTCTCCTTTATTGTATGTTGGGTCTCAGTGAGCCCATGAATCTTCTCACCAGTTAACTCGGGTTTTAAGTAACCTAAGGTTAACGGGCTAGAAAAATCGTATCCTGATCTTTCTAAGAGTGTATTAGCCTTTGGATCAAATACTCCTTTTATTTCTCCTGATGATGTTGTTGGAGATGGTCCATTTGTTGAATTCAAACTGATGATGGGCATTATCAGGTTCGATTTCAAAGCATCAAAATTATTCGAAGTTCCCACTTCTTGTTGTTCCTCATGGGCACAATGCCTGAGCTTACTTGCTTCTTCATTTAACTTGATTTTTTCTTCAGGCATAACTTCTTTTATTGAGTCCGTGTCAAAGTACAATTTGGCATCGACAAAGTGGGATTCCACATCAGTAAAGGGTTTTACGTCTACATCCACTTTCATGACTTCTCCATCTTTCAGATACTTAAAATATTGATGAAGGGTAGATGGAATGACATTGTTTTCGTGGATCCATGGTCTCCCTGATAGAAGGTTATAAGAAGTCTTAGCATCAATCACATGAAGTAGAGTGCTTGCCTTTAATTCTCCAACTCAAAGATCCGCTCGAATCATCCCTATAGCTCGTTGTCCTCCTTGATTGAATCCTTGAATGGTCAGATGACTTTGAGATAATTCTTCGATAGCTATTCCTAACTTCTTCATAGTGGACTTTGGCATGATATTAATGGATGACCCTCCATCGATTAATATGCTAATAACTCGATGATACTTGCAATACTTTGGGTCATTCACTTTCCCACTCTCCTCGAGGCGTTTTGGCTGCGATAAATCTATCAATTTTTTTGCTAACAGTTTATCAAAAATGTGTGAGACATCTGAGTTTGGAAATGGGTACTCCTTTTCTTGCGTCTCCTTCAGTGTAAGTCGACGTCTTTCATCCTACACAGGTTGGCCTCTTACTTTGGCCTCAACTTTCTTTTCGTTAGCGGGAATTTTAACAGGTGTAGCCTTCACTGCCATGGACTCCTTTGCAAAAGGCTTGACGAACTTCTCACTCCTCCGAACATCCTTTCTATCCTTTCTTTGATTTTTAGCTAGAAATTTAGTACCATAGTGTGCAATATTTAGTTCCATATCATGAGCTCTCGTAGCCAATTCTTCGAATGTTCGGGGCTTGATACCTTGCAAGATGTAAATGTTGGAAAACACAAAAAAGTTGAGCAGCGGAAGTTTAAAATTTTCCAAAAAGTTTAATCGTTGTCTTGTAATTTTCGTACTGTAACGTTGGGTGTAACAAGAAACTCACTTTAACTAAAGCTTTCTTGTGATGTTGTTACCGCCTAACAAACACCCTTCAAGCGGAAAGTCCCTCGAACGACTTTCGACCTAGACTCCAAAGTAGAAGCCCTCCAAAGCGTATCCACACCAGACCTAGAACAAGATCAAGCGAGTGAGAATGCTAGTTCAATAGCTTGTGTTAGGGTAGGATAATTTTTGCTTTGAAAACTTTTCTTTTGGTTTTCTCAAAACTTAACACTTCATGACTGTTGGTCTAAAAAATAAGAGAAGCACCATCTCTTGTATTTATACAAGAGTGGTTAAAAAATCCCTAGGGTTCCCAAACCTAGTGGACTTTGTTTTCTTGCTCACTAATTAACTCATTTAATTATTTAATTAATTGAATTATAAGTTCCTAACTTATTCTCCAAGTCTTGCAAGAATAACCTTCTCTCTCCTATAATAGGAAGTTGGACTTTTCAACTTTCCTAAAGTTAAAAGTCAATATTCAATAAATAATTTAATTCCCAATTAATTATTTATTGGGTTAAGTTTATTTGAGAATAGTCTTAACAATTAATTCAAAATTAATTAAAAGACTAAAATTAATTAATTCTAGAAAAGAATTCGCGTGTAATATAATTACACGAATGGAACCACGTACGTGCCACGTGTGCATGACATGTGGCAGCCACGCAGGCTACGCATGACACGTGGCAGTCACGTGTTCTTGACACGTGGCAATGCCCACGTGTTACTTACTCCATTTTTTATCAACAATTTGATCATTCGTTAATCACATTAACATCCTACCATAACCCTCGTGTTCTGGCATTTGTGTATGACCCTTTAGGTTCATTATTCGATTAACAGTGATAGCAATTATTAATTCCCTAATTAATTAATCACTTCACAGATCACACTACCGTAATCTAGCAATGGGTGTGTGACCCCTAGCCGAATAACAAAATGAATCAAAGAACCTTTCAGTCAATGACAATCAGTGAAATACGATCCTCCTGCAACTCCATCTCTTAATCAAGAACTAAGGCATAGGAATATTCTCAGAGCCCAAATATTCTTGATCTTTAAAGTTAAGTTCGTTTCATATCCATTTCGATCTCAATCCTAGAAAACCCCATTTTCTAGATGTCTTGATCTTTTATCTACCTTGGCCAAGGGTTTAATGTTTAATGGACTACGAACAACTCAATCAGTAAGAGATCATTCTTGTTCTTAACAAATGTAGGTCCTTTATCGATTCTACTAATTCTACATATGGCACTTGTGTAATCCCAACATAGGTCGTGGTTCAGGTGTCTATATGGCAACACCCTTTTGAGCCTATATCAAAGATTACAGAGTTAGCTCATATGAGACATTACAAAATCTTAAATCTAAGGATTAATGAATCACGACATTGACCTGTGAGATATTTCCTAATCTAGAAGTTTCAGGAAACTTCCTTTTCCATTTAGGAATGTTCTCAAGTGGGATATCTCAGTGATGAAGTTCTTGTAACAATCACCCTTATGTATTATGAATGCATCAATGTATGCACTTATCACTCCATGAAACTGAGTCATCCTTCAAAAGGACATAATCACATAAGCAAGTCTCAGCAGAGTCAAGGTCGACACTCCCACTGTCTGTCAGACTCATTGACTTGGAGAAGTTTCTATTCCTCATTTTTAGAGTTAAGAACTTGTTTCATGTGTCGTTCCCATAACGTTAAAGTTCTTAACGGCCTCATCGGATTAGGGGAGTTCAATACATGCAAAACACAGTCAACCCAAACAGACATAAATAAACACATAAAGAAGTGATTGCTTATAAACAAAATCATCTCTTTTATTATTCAAAGACTGTTTGTGATTTTACAAGGAAATAGTAAAGCAAACATCTGATTTAAGGGCACTATTCCTAACAATCTCCCACTTGCCCGTCAAAGCCACTCAGGTGCTAATCTAAGACCCATCTTCTGAAGATGTCCTTCGAAAGCCTGTTGACTAAGGGCTTTAGTAAATGGATCTGCCACGTTCTCTGCTGATGTGACCCTTTCGATTTGCACATCTCCTGGTGGGCCTAAGGGGTTTCTTCTTCTTCTTTTAGGCTTTCTTGCCCTTACCTTTAGAAGGCCCAAAAGAGGAAGATGGAGCATTCACCATCAAAACCTTGTTGTCCTTCTTGATCGTGCTTTCAGCAGTCACAAGCAGACTAATCAGCTCAGCTACTGTAGCACCAGCATGATTCATATTGAAGTTAAGGACAAATGGGTTGAATGGTGGTGGGAACGAGGCTAGCAACAAGTCCACTGAAAGCTCATCTTTCAGTGGCATGTCCATCGAAGCAAGTTTCTCAGTAAGGGCGAGAAACTTGAGTCCATATTCATGGACACTTGAACCTTCCCTCATTCTCAAGTGGAATAATTCCTTTGAAGCGTTATACCTTGTAACACGTTCATGAGGGCGGTAAAGTTGCTCTAAGTGGTCGTAAATCTCCCAAGCCAATTCCATGGCCTCATGTTGCCTTTGCAAGTCCGGAGACATGTTAGCCAACATAAGGCAACGGGCTTGGAGATTATCATCCTTCCACTTCTGGATTGCGTCCCGCCCGGCCCGAGTGGGAGCATCCCCTTCGGGACTAGGCTCCCCTTCGAAGAGAACATAAGTTCTCTTTTCAGAATCCAAAATGATTTTCAGATTCCTTAGCCAATCAGAATAGTTGGGATCAGTCAACTTGTTTGACTCGAGGATCGATACAAGAGGGTTTTTGGTTGCCATTTCAAAACACGTAGAGAATCACAGAATCTACGACCTAAATGGTAAAACAGAGAACTAGTGAGCATGCTGAATTATAACGATATACAAAAGATAAGGTCTTTAATCTATTGTAGCTCCCACTGTTTTTCAAAGATCTATAATTCCCAAAGATCTAAGAGGAACACGTTTCCCAATGGGTACTAAGATCCTAAGCATTTTACCTCGAACCCACGACTTGTGGACATTCTAAGTAAAACCCTAGGTAGGTACAACTTACCAATTCTAACACCTTTAGAACTCTTAGTAATTGTTTTTGCATCACCTATCTTTCAATATGGACCCACGACTCGTGTGACATCCACATTTACTTAGGCGTTAAGCTAGACCCATCAATCATAAGACCATGATCAAAACTTAGTTCGAACGACCCAATACTCACGGACATCGCCCTTGCCAAAATTGACCATGAAATATTGATCATTTAAAATGATCAATTAGGTAACTAAGAACTAATAAGTTCCACTAGCTATCCCACGACTCGCGGACAATAGCTAGTCTCACTTACTAAACTTAAAACCTATTGATGGAATGCTAGGAATTTAATTCAAAATTTGCATCTCGAATTAAACACCTATTTATTCGAAATTAGCTTAATATTTAATGGGAATTCTCGAATCAACCGGAGAGTTGTCCGGTTCGACCTCACCAACATATATGTTATCCAATTTTATTAGTCTTGATTAATGCAAGTACAACTTCAATGCATTTCACACAAACACTTAGCAGATAACATGTCCTAACATGATACTAACATGATTTTACCATGAGATGATCATGGGTCTATCCTATCTTATGTGTGATAAGTGGGAGCCACTCCACTATCACAATTCTAACATACATGCCACATAAACAGTTTATATCACATAAGGGAAAGCGGCAACAAAATATGAGCCCTATCTCTATTACATTTTCAATTGAGATTCCCTTCCCTAACATTTTGAGGGGTCTTCACTTATGGCCTCCTTGTTACTTGAATGTGGTCCATCTTACTCCATGGGTGTGTTGTCTCCAAAATGAAAATAAAACCTCACCACTTATCTCTACTCTCAAATTAAAAAGAAAAAGACATAAAGTAATAAGGCTCAATCTTCATATTGGCCTTAGACAATTACACGGGGCATACCCCGGCCTCAAAAACAGTAATATGGAAAGCCACGTAATAAATCACATAACAGTACGTAAATAAGTGAGGCTCCAACCTCAATCGAAAAACGCAACTGTAGGGCTCCAACCCCAAATGTAAACCATCCATGTGCATAAACGTAAAGCATACATAGACTAGTACCCATGATCACACCTAACATGCTTTTGCGAGAATTTAAATTTAGGCAATAAATTAAAATTCCCGTTTCAAGTCCTAATGACTTAAAACACGATTTGATGCGAGTCTTATTTATAAAAGCTTTCAATAAATCCCAAATTACCAAAAACTAATAAAATTCCAATTAATTTCTGAAAATTAATAATTTTATCAAAGATGTAGTTTCCCAAAATATAAACCGTTTCTATTTCTCAAAAAATCTCAATTTTAAGTTTTATTCAAAAATTAAAATAAATGTTTATAAAATAAAAATTTTAAAAAATAAAATTGGGACTGGATTGCACGAAATACGAAAACGGATCACGAAAAAATGGGGTCCCGCGAGTGCGCGCACGAAATAAATGCCAAGGCCACGCGAGTGCGCGCACTGCGCGTGTAACACCCCAAGTGGTAGGGCGCAACATCCCCCGCACCATAGCCCAACACGTGAAACGAAATGGGAACTCCGTCCACGCATCAAGCCATGGCGAACGGGGTGACCAACAAAAATCCAACCTAAGCTAGGCGGTACCTAAACCCTGTACAAGTGAAAATATACAAAAAAATCCGAAAACGAAAGAGGTACAAAATACGAATTATCAAAAACTCCAAACAAGAAACATATTCAATACATTCCAGAAAATATATCAACATCAACTAAACGGGTTCAACTAGTCAAGGAAACCTGTCCTAACCTGTCCCGAATAACATACAACAAAACGGGTCCAACTAATTCAGAATCTGTCCTAACCTGTCCCGAAAACATACAACAAAACGGGTTCAACTAATTCAGAATCTGTCCTAACCTGTCCCGAATATCATATCATAACGAATGAATTAAATTTACACAAATTACAACGTGTAACGAATTCAAATGTATGCAAGACATATACAAATGCTAAGACCAAACTCATCTCCGACAAAACGAAAGACTCGACTCAACCGCCTAGCACCAACGAACTCCAAAAGCAACCTGCAACTCAAACAAAGAAAAGGGGAAAAAGGAAACAACAAAGAGGGGTCAGTCCTAACGACGGGTGAGGGGGCTAACACACGCACCCGTACATGTACATAAGAGCAAAGCATATTCAAAGCTGAAGGGGTTCATGAACCGGGCGTGGTTTTTGCATTCTAAAACGTTTTAACCCCGTGGTAATAGATATATATAAAGAAAGAGGTTTAAGGCCGAAGGCCAAAATCAACCAAGTTTTTAAAGTTAGAAAGCCACTCCCGTTTCATAGCCATATACAATACATAAATAACTCGGCGAGAACGAGTTCTCACACACTTACTCATACCAAAGCAAAACTCATAAAACAATCCCACCTTTACACCATTGGGGAAGAGAGGTGCCCCACTCAACCCTCCATAGAACGAAACTTGTGAACCGGATGATCCCGTCCGGTTCCTTCGACGGCCAACCTTAAAGTGCTCCGTCGGCATAGGAGAACTAAGTCTCCCGTAAATGGAGTCGTGTTGATGAGAGAGCCCGGCGACCCCATGGCCGACCCGAGATCACATACCACTTCTCCGGGGCCCACTCACAGATCACAAAGCTTACTTATCACACTTACCAACGAAACTTATCCACAAATCTTGTCATGCTTACACACACACACACTTACCAAAGCTTGTCAAAGCAAACGAAAATAGAGCTTATATACTTATAAAAGCATTTTCAAAGTCTCAAGACAAACGGGATAAAACCCACAAAATACGTATCCAAACATATATATATATATACATAGATAAGTCACATGCGGGTTCGAAATACAAATAGGGTTTTAGGTTGTAATAGCTAAAAGGAAAGAAAACCTCACCTGACACTAAATGAAGCCGGAGACAACACATTTGATTCACCCCGGAATCAACTTGACAAACAAAACACCACCCCGGGTGCACCTAAACAAACTAAAGGCAAAAGACAAGACTTAGACTCAAGAATGAACCACATAGACGCACGGCGTATGATCAAGCATGTAGGAGATGGAAACACATGAGTACAACACATATTCGAATCAATTACATGCAATCCAAGACATTACATAGCTTAACATATTCATTTATAATCATATAACACGTTCAAGTGCACAATTAATGCATATTACAAGGTGGAGATACGTATCAAGGTGCATAGGTGTTTCGTGCAATAATTCATATTACTCAAGCAACATAAAACACATATAACAACACATTCATACGCATAAGCAAGTGAAAACAAGTTGGGAATGGGTTCGGAGGTGGCAAGGTGCAAGAAAAGCGGAAGAAAAGCACAAGGGATTGTTCCGAGCAAAAACGGGGAAAAGCTGGAAATTTTCCAAAACGGATAAGCTGTAGAAAAACGATCATAACTTAGGTTTGAGAAATGATAATTGAGTTTTGTTTCTTGGAAATAAAACTAGACACACATATCTTTAAAATGTTAAGTGGTTCAAAACGTGGTTCAAGTCGAGGCGAAAATGGCGTACGTTTGAAGTTGGATGAAAGCAGAATTTTGGCGAGATGGCGACACAAATTTCAAATGGTTATATCTCATAATCTAGAATGAATTTTGAGTTGATTCCAATTGGAGGATGTTCTAGACTTCAAGAGGTTTCCGTGGGTTTAAAAATCAGGCCAATTCGAGTTCAAACGAGGTCAGCACGGCCGTGTCAAAATTGGCTTGGAAGCTGACACGGCTGTGTCCGAATAAAAAAATTCAAAGTCGAAGGCTTGACACGGCCGTGTCGGAAATGAACTAGGGGCTGACACGGCCGTGTTGGGTCATCTTCTCCGAAAAAACATAGCAGCAAAGCAAAAGCTCGACGGGGGTGGTTCCCAAACCACCCCAAACCACATTCCGATCACATAATACACCGAAAACACTCAAATTCAAGGTATATCACATATGTATATCACATTAGAATATAAATTGGACTCCAAAACGAGTCCGAACACCTAAAACACGAAATCTATACTATTCATCATCATCTCAAAACTCAAGAATTAAGGCAATAAAGCAAGATTCAATCGGTAGAATCGAAACAGGTAAGGAGAGGATCACATTGGTTACCTTGGATCGTTGATCGGGCAAACGGGGTCGGGGTTCTTGAGCTCAAAATGCGTTGGGTAGCTTCTCTTCTCTTCTCTTCTCTTAAGATCTTGTCATTCGAGGATACTGTGATGCAAGCTTTGCATCAGACATGGATGACTCTAAATTTACCTCAGGATACATATTCTACCTGAACGGCGGAGCATTGAGTTGGAAAAGTTCCAAGCAAGCGACCACTGAAGATTCGACCACTGAGGCCGAATTCTTAGCTGCAAACGATGCAGCTAAGGAAGGTGTTTAGGTAAGAAACTTCATCCACGAGCTGGGTGTAGTTCCTAGAATTAAAGACCCCATTATAGTGTTTTGTGACAACACCGGGGCGATTGTTCAAGCAAGAGAACCAAGGTCTCACCAAAGGACAAAGCACATTTTGAGAACGTATCACTTAATCCGTGATATCATCATAGTCGCATGCAGGGCTCAAAACACATATAGGGTTGTAGGTCGACATAACTAAAAACAAAGAAAACCTCACCTGGTACCAAACAAAGCTGAAGATAAAGTAAACGGTTTACCCCGGAACCTACAAGACCCACTGGTCACCACCCCGGGTGCACCTATATGAAACTGGACACAAAACAAAGGACTTAGACTCAAGAATGAACCACAAAGATGCACGACAATGCTCATGAATGTACAAAACGGAATACATAAGGTACATATTCGCAAACCAACTAATTTATGTTCATATACCACATTTCATACGACATTCACACATTGGAAGGCCAAATAGATCATGCACTTATCTTGTAACGCCCCGGTTTTTCATTTGTACTAATATGTCGTATATGTTTACCAAATTGCGCTAATTAATTGTTTATAAGTGATTTGTATAATTAATTTTATATTAAATGTTAAAAATGTTAAATTTATATTCAAAAATATTCAAATAATATGTCTATCCTGAGCTGCTTTCATCCGTTGTCTTATGAGTTGGACCTTATCAATAGCATCTTGAACGGCTTTAGAGGGCTTTTCCTTCTTCTCCCCTCTTTTCACGCCTTCTTGCTTGGTCCAGTTCCAATCCTCCAAGTCGAAGAACAACAGAGATTTACACTTTCTGCCATACAGAGCTTTATAAGGTGCCATCTCTATCGAGGCTTGGTAGCTATTGTTGTAAGCAAACTCGATTAATGGCAACTGCTCATTCCATGAGCTCTGAAAATCCAAAACACATGCTCTTAACATATCCTCCAAGTACTTAATTGACTTCTCGAACTGTCCATCTGTTTGAGGATGAAAAGCTGTGCTAAATTGAAGACTTGTCCCCAAATTTCTTGGAAGCTCTTACCAAAACCTTGAAGAAAACGGCGGATCTCTATCCGACACAATGCAATCCAATACCCCGTGAAGTCGGACAATTTCATCACAATATTTCTTGGCTAACTTGCTTACCTTATCGGACATTCGAATTGTAAGAAAATGTGCTGACTTGGTTAACCTGTCCACGATCACCCAAATTCCATCAAGACCTCCTTTCACTCTCGGTAATCCTGAAACAAAGTCCATCGCGACCTGCTGCTATTTTCACTCCGAAATTGGCAAAAACTGAAGTAACCCTGACGGTTTCTGATGTTCTGCCTTCACCACCTGGCAGGTCATGCAATGTTTCACATAGTTGATCACATCCCTTTTTAGTCCGTTCCACTAATAATACTGCTTAAGATCCTTATACATTTTGTTCCCTCTGGGATGTATCGAATAAGCTGATCGATGAGCCTCTTCAAGAATAACCCGTCTTAACTCTTTGGGTACAACAACTCTAGTCTTAAATCTTAGCATCCATAAATCATCAAACCCAAACGGACATTCTAAATCAACCCTAGCTTTATCAGCTAACCTCTGAACCTCGGGATCGCTTCTCTGAGCCTCAAATATCTGTTGCTGAAGATCTGGTAGGATCGAAATATTAGAGATACTGGCTTTGAGCTTGATTGGTTCTATTTCCACATTAGACACGCTAGCCTTCCTACTAAGTGCATCCACGACCATGTTGGCTTTGCCGGGATGGTACCTAATTGTGCAGTCATAATCCTCAAGAAGTTCCATCCAACGCCGTTGTCTCTTATTCAGATCCTTCTGAGAGAACAACTACTGGAGACTCTTGTGGTCGGAAAAGATCTCAAAGGAAACTCCGTAGAGGTAATGTCTTCACTTTCCCAAAGCAAAGACTACCGCTGCTAAATCGAGATCGTGAGTAGGATAGTTCTGTTCGTGATCCTTCAACTTCCTTGAGGCGTAGGCAATCACCTTAACTTTCTGCATTAAAACACATCCCAAACCCTCCTTCAAGGCATCTGTATACACCGTATATCCTTCAGTACCCTCGGGAAGTGCTAACACTGGTGCAGTTGTCAACTTTTCCTTCAAGAGTTGAAAGCTCACCTCACACGCCTCGTCCCACTCAAACTTAGCCTCTTTCTTAGTCAATCGGGTCAAAGGGGCAGTAATCTTCGAAAAGTCCTGCACGAATCTTCGATAATAGCCTGACAGACCCAAGAAACTTCTTACCTCTGAGGCATTCTTCGGACTTTGCCACTGTAAAACCGTTTCAATCTTCGAAGGATCCACTTCAAGACCCTTACTCGAGATAATGTGGCCTAGAAAAGTCACCCTGTCAATCCAGAACTCACAATACTGAACTTTGCATACAGTCGTTGCTCTCTCAAAGTATCTAACACCACTCAAAGATGTCGAGCATGATCTTTCAGAGTTCTCAAATAAAACAATAAATCATCAATGAAGATCACAACAAACTTGTCGAGGTAGGGACGAAAAATCCGATGCATCATATCTATGAAAGCTGCAGGGGTATTCGTTAATCCAAACAGCATCACTACAAACTCGTAATGCCCATACCGGGTATTGAATCCTGTCTTTGGAATATCTTCTTACCGGATTTTTAGCTAATAATACCCTTGTCTCAAGTCCAATTTCGAATACACCCCCGAACCTTGTAACATATCAAACAAATCCTCAATATGGGGTAAAGGGTACTTGTTCTTCACAGTCATCCGATTCAACTCTCTGTAATCAATACACATTCTCAGAGTTTCATCTTTCTTCTTAACAAAAAGAACCAGTGCACCCTACGGTGAAGAACTCGATCAAATATACCCGGTCTTAAGCAACACTTCAAGCTGAATCTTTAACTCTTTCAACTCGGCTGGAGCCATACGATAGGGAGTCTTAGAATACGGTTCGGATCCCGGATATAAATCTATCATAAATTTAATCTCTCGATCTGGTGGCAAAGAACCCAAATTCTCCGAAAAAACATCGGGATACTCTTTCACAACTGCAGTATCCTCAAACTTAGCTTGATCATTTGGCCTACAGAGGAGATAAGCGATAAATCCTGTGGCTCCATCTCTCATCAACTTATGAGCCTCTGTGAAAGATAAAAGTGGTACGGTCTTCGATCCAATACCAACAATCACCTTTTCTCCCAACTTCACCTTCTTAGCAAAACAGTTGACCATAGCCCGGTGCTTGAATAACCAGTCCATCCCCAGAATAACTCCATACTTCTTCATCGGCATCACAATAAAATCAGCAGAGTACTCTTTACCATCCAACTTCACCAAACAATCTCTGACAACCTGATCAGTCTCAAGACTTCCCTCGAAAGGGGAACTAACCACATAACAAGAATGCAAACATGTAACAGGCAAGCACAGAGTAGCAACAAGTCAAGAAGAAATAAAGGAATGCGTGGCACCCGGATCAAAAAGTGTATGTATGTTCATGTTATGTATGCAAATGGTACCTTCCACGATTGCATTGGGGTCGGCCCCCACATTTTGCTCCTCGCCCTCAAGGGCATATACACGTGTCGGAATCATAGGCCTAAGAACTCCAGGTTGAAAAGTTGGATTCTTGTCGGGGGCAAGTACTCGCCATATGAGTCCCCTTTCCACATATAAGGCATTTTACCTAGCCTTTTTCGACAAGTATGGTAGTTGTGAGTAGGTCCTCCACAATAAGTGCATGGCGGTCTATCCTGACGGGACCCCGATGGAGCTGATGGTAGAGCTGGTCCTAAAGTATGGGGTTTCTTGTTTGGGCCTTTATTTTGTTGAATTGATTGATTCATAGGCTTATTTTCGGATTATACCCCGTTCCCGATCCTGATCCTTGGCCAGAGCGATAGGTAGTCCTCCGGCTCATAACTCCATCCTCTACTTTCAAGGCCTTAGAAGTAGCCTTCAATCACGTGCATGTGTTGACGACCTCAATTGTTGTTTGAATATCGGGCCAGAGTCCTTGAACGAGATGCATAGCCTAGTGAGCATCATCACTAGCAATGTTAGGGGCATACCGAACCAACCGATCAAACTCTGAAATATATTCCGAAACAGTCATGTTCCCTTGTAAATTCTTTCAATCTTCGAGTTCTGAAGGAAGGTGGAATGAATTTTCCTTTGAATTCCCGAACTAGAACATCCCAAGTCACCTCTTCTCCAGTGGCATCTAGACGGATCTTGGTACCTTCCCACCACGAAAAAGCCTGTCCTTGTAGTAGAGAAATGAGAAAAATGCACCGTACTACCCTGTGTTAGACGAAATAATAAAAAAAAACCTGTCATATAAAAACTCATAATAAAAACCTTATGTTTGGTAAAATTTTGCCAAAAAAAACTGCAAGCATGGTTGTTTTTTCACGCGCATTGACCGCGTGTATAATTTGAATTTTCCTTCACTTTTACATATTAAATGACCATTTTACCCCTAATACTACATATACAAATAAATAATTAAATATATATATATATGTATATGCCATGGCCACCATCGCTACCACCGGCCATCACCACCTGCAACTATACTATAGCTACCCACCACCAGATTCTAACCCAACAAACCCACAAATCAGACCATGTCCACTCAACTCGAACCTAGAAAGAAAAATTCAAATTCCATAAAATCTAATTACCTCAAAATGAGGAAGGAGGTGGAAAGCCAGCAATGGTGATGGAGAGAGACGAGGCTAGAGAAGAATGGTGTTGTGGAGGTATTGTCGGAACGGAGGCGGCGGTGGAAAGAAGATCCGGTAAAAATGGCAGCACGGAAGTACTGTGGTGGCGGCGGAAAGATCGGTCGATGGAGGCGGCGGAGGTACTGGTTGTGGGGATAGGGAAGGAGGGGGGGGACGGTCGACGTTGCTGTGTGGGTGGGGAAGAAAAAAGGGAGGAGGACGGTCGGCGGCATGGTGTGTGGGTGGAGAAGGAGAAAGGGGAGAAGGAATGGAGGGCGGCGGGGTGGTGGCGGCGTAGGGAAGGAGGAGGAGAAAGGGTGGGCGATGGTGGGTTCTGCATAATTTCATACAATATAACATATGTAATATATTATATACATATATTATATAATATATTATTGTATACAATAATAGTATTATATTATATACATATAACATAATATATAAATATTATATATTATATATTGTATTATGTATATATATTATATATATATATATATATATATATATATATATATATATATATGTAGTATATATAATTAATTGTATATTCATATATAAATGATATATTTTTCAAATTAGAAATATATAAATGATATCTATATATATCTTTATTTATTAATTATATTTTTAAATATAATAATTATTCATTCATATGTAGATTTTAATATATATTTAAAAATATAAAAAGTGATTTTTAATATTTATATATATATATTTGAGATAGTATGCATATGTTAAATATGTATCTCTTAAAAATAATGTAATTATAATATTTATATTCTTAATACATATAATAGTTATATTTTTAATATTATTTTAACATATAAGGTAAAGGTATTTTAGGGTTAACACATTTTAAAGTTGACCAAATGGAGTGAAGGGGCGGTGTGCAAAAATTAAAATAACATAGGGTTTTTTAAATTAATTTTTATAACATAGGGTTTTTTTTGCAAATTGAAACTAACACAGGGGGTTTGGTGCAGTTAACTCGTAGAGAAATGGTACACCTCGCCTTTTCTGGAGATCCACAAGGAATGAGCTCCCAAGTTCTTTCGATCTCCTTAAGCCACTGTTCGGCTTGTATATCATTCCCGGAATAGAATTTAAGAGGATTCTGATTCCTGAATTCTTGATAGACCATTGTAATTCCTCGTTCTTGAACTCCTGCAGGTGCAAGTGCTGGTGCAGGTGCTGATGCTGGTGCTGGTGCCGGTGGAACATAATCGCGAAGCCTCTGATCAATAATATTAATAACTGAGTTGACAAAAGCCTCAGCCGGTGGTGGCTGTTGTTGTTGAGGAGAAGGAGAACGATCAGGGCGACGACGCCGTTCAGGAGAACGATGTCTTCTTGGAGGCATCCTATAAATAAAATACTGAAATGCGTGCTTTGTTTAGTTCATGCATGAAAGTGCAAGCAATCCAGTCAAATAACAAGAATTAAGGCACATAAGCATATAGGAAATGCATATGCAACACATTGACAAGCTGTTCCTAAAGCTGTACGACTTAAACAGACTCAACACGACACGAGAGCCCGGTTTTGCAACCTAAGGCTCTGATACCACTTAAGGATGTAGCACCCGAGCACGAGGCACCACATCCCCCGCACCGAGACCCGACCCATATATGAAATGGAAAGCCCATACACGTGCCAAATCACGGTGAACGGGGACACAACACACTCGCTATGCTAGGCGGGAGCTAACCCTTAACCATAAAAAACTGAATGCAATACAACTGAGCAAAGCAATAAGCAGAAGCTAAACATGATCATCATATATACCATGAGCTTCAAGCTCCAAAAATAATTACAAGTTTCCAAATATTCAAAAGGCCATCACGGCACAACCATCATGTACGCTCCAAGTATCTAAGTGCATAGTCTTAATCATAATAAAAAATGTGAAATATCAGTGCAAGTGAACAATAGGGGTGATAAACTCAAAGCCAAGACACCTAAAGACTTGGATTCCCGCCTAACACTCCTCCTAACCTGTACAAAACAACTGAAAGCAAAATACAGGGCATAGTATATAAGTATTGCAGTATTTAAACACGTTCATGCAAGTTATAATCCCGTAAGAGGTTTTAGAATAATTCCCAAGTGGGTAAAACAAAAAAGTCATCAAACGGGATTATAACAATCATTTTCATTCAATAGGTTATTCGTGAGCCCGGCGAGAGGGCTAAGTCTCCTACCTCCACTTTGTGTGATCATTAAAGTGTTCATTAGGTTTTCATACATACAATCTTTCGTGCATAATCAATCGATCAATCATAATTATTCGATCATTCATAATCATTCAAGTAAATACCTTTTTCTTCCGGGCGGTGGATGGGCTTGCAAGACCCAGCCACCTCAATCATTATGGCTAGTGGGGTACATGAATCTTCAAGAGCCCGATTCCCATTCCTCGCTAAACCTCCTAGCGAGGGCCGATATCACCGTAGTTTGGTGGAACTAATATACGGGGTTCACCGTCAGCCCATGCTTCCCCAGTTAGCCACGTATACTAAGTCCTAGGGCCCCCATTCAGTGCAATCAATCATGTCTCGCCAAAACAATAGGTAGGGTATTCAATAAAGAAAAAGGCTTAAAGTTCGAAATCATTGACTCTTCAAAAACTCGATATATACATATAATAAGTTGGCTTAAAACGTTACACATTGGGATTATATCGGGTCGTATAACTAATAGAAGAGAAACCCACCTTGAAAGAAAAAAGAAACAGTGCAAGAGCCTCACTGATCGGCCTCGTCTCCGTTCGGACCAAAATCCGTGCACAAGAATGTGAAGTGAGACTCAAAATGATCAAATTCGAAGCACGGCAATGCAATGAGGATGATATAAAATGTATAAGAAATGTAATCATGTCATGAAAGTGTTCTTATGCACAATTCACACATTAAAGTCATATAAACGTTCAAAGTCATTCATTAACGTTCCTTATATTCATGATCATACCAATCCAATTCAATTCAATTCATAATCAATATATAACAATCATAATGCATCAATCATCTAGTTCACATTACATATAAATCATGAATGAAGCGGGAAATAAGACGAGAAGCCACGAAAGTGTTGGAAAACATGAAAGAGTTGAGCAGCGGAAGTTTAAAATTTTCCACAAGTTTAATCGTTGTCTTGCAATTTTCATACTGTAAAGTTGGGTGTTTTAGAAACTTACTAAGTATCACATTATTTAAACACATTCATGCAAGTACAATCCCGTAAGAGGTTTTAGAATATTTCCCGAGTGGGTAAAACAAGAAAGTCATCAAACGGGATTATAATAATCATTTTCATTCAATATGTTATTCGTGAGCTCAGCGAGAGGGCTAAGTCTCTTACCTCCACCTTGTGTAATCATTAAAGTGTTCATTAGGTTTTCATACATACAATCTTTTGTGCATAATCAATCGATCAATCATAATTATTCGATCATTCATAATAATTCAAGTAAATCCCTTTTTCCTCCGGGCGGTGGATGGGCTTGCAGAACCCGGCCACCTCAATCATTATGACTAGTGGGGTACATGAATCCCCAAAAGCCTGATTCCCATTCCTCGCTAAACCTCCTAGCGAGGGCCGGTATCACCGTAGTTTGGTGGAACTAATATACGGGTTCACCGTCAGCCCATGCTTCCCCGGTTAGCCACGTATACTAAGTCCCACGGCACCCATTCAGTGCAATCAATCATGTCTCGCCAAAACAAAAGGTAGGGTATTCAATAAAGAAAAAGGCTTAACGTTCAAAATCATTGACTCTTCAAAAACTCGATATATACTTATAATAATTTGGCTTAAAACGTGCAAAAGAAACGGTGTAAGAGCCTCACTGATCAGCCTTGACTCCGTTCGGACCAAAATCTGTGCACAAGAATGTGAAGCGAAACTCAAAATGATCAAATTCGACGCACGACAATGCAATGAGGATGATATAAAATGTATAAGAAATGTAATCATGTCATGAAAGTGTTCTTATGCACAATTCACACATTAAAGTCATATAAACGTTCAAAGTCATTTATTAACGTTCCTTATATTCATGATCATACCAATCCAATTCAATTCAATTCATAATCAATATATAACAATCATAATGCATCAATCATCTAGTTCACGTTACATATAAATGATGAATGAAGCGGGAAAATAAAACGAGAAGCCACGAGAGTGTTGGAAAACACGAAAGAGTTGAGCAGTGGAAGTTTAAAATTTTCCAAAAGTTTAATCGTTGTGTTGCAATTTTCGTACTGTAACGTTGGGTGTTTTAGAAACTTACTAAGTTAGAAGCTTTCTAGTGATACCGTTACCACCTAACGAACACCCTTCAAGTGAAATCCCTCGAACGGCCTTCGAATTAGACTCCAAAGTAAAAACCCTCCAAAGCGTATCCACACCAGTCCTAGAACACGATCAACCGAGTGACAATGCTAGTTCTATGGCTTGTGTTAAGGCTATGATTTTTTCTTTGAAAACTTTTCTTTTATTTTTCTCAAAAAACTTAACACTTCGTAAAAATACTAGGGGGTTCGAAAATCCTCGGGTTACATAAACCTAGTGGACTTTTTTTTTTCTCACTAATTAACTAATTTAATTATTAATTTAATTGGAGAAAATAAGTTCCCAACTTGTTCTCCATGTCTTGCAAGAATAACCTTCTCTCTCCTACAATAGGAAGTTGGATTTTTCTACTTTCCTAAAGTCAAAAGTCAATATTCAATAAATAAATTAATTCCCAATTAATATTTATTGGGTTAAATTTATTTGAGAATAGTCTTAACAATTAATTCAAAATTAATTGAAAGACTAAAATTAATTAATTATAATTAATTAATTAATTCTAGAAAAGAATTCGCGTGTAATATAATTACGCGAATGGAACCACGTACATGCCACGTGTGCATGACACGTGGCAGTCACGTGTTCCTGACACGTGGCAATGCCCACGTGTTACTTGCTCTATTTTTTATCAACAATTTGATCCTTCGTTAATTATATTAACATCCTACCATAACCCTCGTGTTCTGGCATTTGTGTGTGACCCTTTAGGTTCATTATTCGATTAGCAGTGACAACAATTAATTGATTCCCTAATTAATTAGTCACTTCACAGATCACACTATCGTAATCTAGCAATGGGTGTGTGACCCCTAGCCGAATAACAAAATGAATCAAAGAACCTTTCAGTCAATGACAATCAGTGAAATACGATCCTCCTACAACTCCATCTCTCAATCAAGAACTAAGGCATGGGAATATTCATAGAGCCCAAATATTCTTGATCTTTAAAGTTAAGTTCGTTTTATATCCATTTCGATCTCAATCCTAGAAAACCCCATTTTCTAGATGTCTTGATCTTTTATCCAGCTTGGCCAAGGGTTTAAAGTCTAATGGACTACAAACAAATCAATCAGTAAGAGATCATTCTTGTTCTTAACAAGTGTAGGTTTTTTATCGATTCTACTAATTCTACATATGCCACTTGTGTAATCCCAACATAGGCCGTGGTTCAGGTGTCTATATGGCGACACCCTTTTGGGCCTATATCAAAGATTACAGAGTTAGATCATATGAGACATTACAGAATCTCATGTCTAAAGATTAATGAATCACATCATTGACCTGTGAGATATTTCCTAATCTAGAAGTTTCAGGAAACTTCCATTCCCATTTAGGAATGTTCTCACGCGGGACATCTCAGTGATGAAGTTCTTGTAACAATCACCCTTATGTATTATGAACATATCAACGTATGCACTTATCACTCCATGAAACTGAGTGATCCTTCAAAAGGACATAATCACATAAGCAAGTCTCAGCAGAGTCAAGGTCGACACTCCCACTGTCTGTCGAACTCATTGACTTGGAGAAGTTTTTAATCCTTGTCTATGGAGTTAAGAACTTGTTTTATGTGCCGTTCCCATAACGACAAAGTTCTTAACGGCCTCATCGGATTAGGGGAGTTCAATACATGCAAAACACATTCAACCCAAACAGACAAAAATAAGCACATAAAGAAGTGATAGCCTATGAACAAAATCATCTCGTTTATTATTCAAAGACTGTTTGTGATTTTACAAGGAAATAGTAAAGCAAACATCTGCTTTAAGGGCATTATTCCTAACAGAAAGAACTCCCCAAAGCTGCCATCAAGAGGGACACGGTCGTGTTGTGTTTTCAAAGGGTTTAGACACGTCCGTATCCGATTTTTAAAAAATAAAAATCCCAAGTTGAACGATTGACACGGCCGTGTTGGGTTTCCAAAGGATCTGGACACGGCCATGTCCATTTTCAATACAATCATGACACGGCCGTGTCAAGTCTTCGTGGTCAAAATGAAGAACAGAGCAAAGCTCTGTTTCTTGCGAGCGACAAGCTTCAAAACAGGAGCAGCACCAAGGTGGCTCTTAGGCAACCACTCCAAACATAAAATGATCACAAAAGCAAGGAAAATCCAACATATTATCATCTCCAAACCAAAGCAAGAAAAAGGAAGCAAAGGTTGATCAAATATGCATCTTCTCCCACAAGAAATTCAAACCTCATTCATGGTATAACATTCAATAGTCAACAGCCTCCAAAACTAAGTTCATAAATGCAATAAGGATACCAAATGGATCAATATACATGCTTCAAACTAATTCAAAACTCCAAGAAATGAGAGAGGTCAAGAATTTATATAAAATCCAACTGTTCACTCATATCTCCATAACATGATCAAAACTCCATGAAAATGAGCCAACCATAGCTTCAAATGACCACAAGGAAGTAGTGATTACAAATAAATGCTTACCTCTTGGATTGGTTGAGGTTTAAACAAGTTATGAGCTCAAATTCTTGGTAAGGTAAATAGTGATGGGAAATGGGTGGGTTTCGTTACTTTGGCTGAATTTCCTCTTCATCATGGTGTGAGACGAAATGGCTGATGCTTGGGGTGATAGTGGGTGTAACTGGGGTTATTTTGGTTCAAACCATGGTTAATTTGGTTAAGTATGGAGAGAGATATGGCTAATTTGGCTAAGGGTGGCAAATTTGAGGACGGGGCTCATTTCGGTTGAATTTCAGATGTTCAAACGGGCTTACAAAAATATAAGGCTTGATCCATTGAACCCAAATCTTCGATACGAGTCCAAGGGCTGTGAAGGAATGCGAATCCGAATTCCCAAGCCCATGTTACAACACTCCGAACCAAAGGTGCGATAAATGCCTTTTAGCCCCAATTTGGTTCCAAAATTCAAAATAAATTCAAAACCAATTCAATCAAGTCCGAAATCAAATAACGAGCATTAAAACATGATCATAACACACATATCTCAATCATATCAAAATTTCTCAAAAATCGGAATTCAAATCGAATGCAAACGGCACGCATTCACTCTCATGTAAGTTCAAACGTTCAAAATTCAAATAATTCATAACAATTATTCATATAATTCAAATAAATATCAAATAATATATAAAGTAAATGTATAACAACATAATTAGATATTTAAAATGCGTAAATACGTAAACACATAAGTTATACCTGTCCGGCCGAAAAGTCGGGGCATTACACTATGGGCCTAATCCCTTCAGGTGGATCAACCAAAGTCCAAACTTGGTTCAAACACATGGAATCCATTTCGGATTTCATGGCTTATTTCCACTGTTCGAAGTCCAAATCTGGCAGTGCCTCCTCGTAGGTCAGTGGATCATTATCCAATAGAGATGTTTGATGAAAAGATCTATACCATCTCTCAGGCTGAGGAGGGCTTGTATGTGTATAATCCATCGAGATTGTTGTGTTTCATTTGGCGAGTTTGTATGTCCTACTTGTGGCATGGGTACTTCTCCTCGAATTTCTTTGAGGTCTGCGACTAAGACCTGACTCGTATACAAAATGGAAAGTCCATACACGTACCCAAGTCAAAGCGAATGGGAGAACAACACACTCCTTAAGCTAGGCGGAGCTAAAACTAAACTTAGAGCGTGCAAGCAACAAATAAATGGAAGCATGAATAACACAACTCATAAACAACAATGCTTGACAAGGGCTACAACATAAGGTATAAGCCTGACAAGGGTAATTTAAAACTTCAAGTATGCCGACACGGCTAAAATCATATAAAATTTATACATAATGAAATTCAGTAATAATCATAATATAACCCATAATATAACCCAAAATATGCTTAACAAATTCAAAAACAAAAGACTCGACCTAAACCAACAAGTGAGACTCAACAAGACCCACTTTTTCGCCTAGCTCGAGCACCCAAAAGAGACCTACAAGCTAAAACATTATCTTATGATGGTCAGTCCACTGACTGGGTGAGAGGGGCTAAACACACACAAACACTACATAATATAGAGGAAAACACATTAAAATAAAAGGTTATGAATCGGGAATAGGTTTTGCATACCAATACATTTCCAATTTAAACATATACAACACATAAACGTTTCATTAAAATACTCTCCACGTTTTATAATCCCAATAATAAATATTTACATTAGGCTCGACGAGCACGAGCATCCACCCTTTAATCCACATTACATTACATTAGGAATCCAAATCATTAAATAGTCCACCTCAACTCCAAGGGATGGGAGGGTTGGGCGACCCTCCCCATCCATTACATTAACATTTCACGAGGGCTTATGATCCCACTACATTTCCTTCACTGAATTTTGATGTCGACGGATCAAGAATACCACACCTTCCCTATCTCCCAGAATTACGCGTGATAGCTCAAATGGAGACTATGTCTAGGGTTTGACCGATAACCCATTATTATATCAATTTCTCCAACCCACAATCTCTGGAGCCTATTCATTACCTTTCATTTCATTACCATTTTCATTCATGGCTTTACTTGCACATTCATTACAATAGTATTAACTTTCATTCCAAATCACAAGCTCATATATACTCGTACGTATAACTTTCAAAATCCAAAAACATTATCATAATGCCATTAAATACATTACATGCGCATATTTAACTATATATATAATATATATAGTCACATGCGGGTTAGAAAATGAATGTATAAGAGGTTTTAGATCATTTAACTAAAAGAACAAAACCTAAACCTCACCTTGAGCAAAAAAATAAAAACAAAAGTGTGCGTCGACCACCCAAAGTATCTAAACATCGGGCTCGTCACCTCCCGAAAGTGCCTCTGTAACAAACATACAAAAAACCCAAGACTTATACTCGACATGTACCAAATAGCCGCACGATGATGTTTATGTATGCAAAAGATGCAACACATATGATGCACGTTCTAACTTTAAGTCATAAACATTCATTTATACCATTTACATATCACATTCAAGCATTAACAAGATAATATAAATCATATCATAGTAAACAAGATTGTTCTAAACATTTAACAATGATAAAACACATTAGGATCATGATCAGGTTGGATAAGAACGAATAATGCAAGCATACATAACATTACAAAACTAAAACACACAAGAAAGAATATCAACGACCGTTGGAAATTCCTAATACAAAATCCTTAACGACCGTTAGGTAGGTCAGGGAGAAAAACCCCAAAAGGAAAGGGTAACCACCGTTGGTCATCTAATAAAAGAAATCCCCTATGGTTGTTAGGACCCCTGGAGCTACACCTGGACTATCTAACGATCATTGGTCTTTATACAAAGGCTAAAGGTAACGACCGTTAGTGGCCAACGGCTGGCTGCCCCTAGACTGGGTAACGGTCATTAGGCCAAAAGCAAAGGTAACCCTAATGGCTATTAGGAGTTGCTGGCAAACAAATGGAGCTTTGCTCTGATGGCAAAAAACAAGGGAGGAAGTTTTCTCCCCACTACCCAATGTCCACCCTGCACAACATCAACCAAAACCAACACAAAACACTCCAAGACTCATTTAAAAAATATTTTTAGCACAAAACAATTTCAAATCAGGCTTGATAATTCAAAAACAAAAACCCATTTAAAGCTTAAAACTCCATTAATGGCAAGCTTTAAATATTCGGACTACCTCAAGTCATACACCAAAATTTCATGTAATAACTTCATCTAAACACACAAAACCACATTTAGATCCTTAGCTCCAACAATAACTTATAAGAAATCAATTTTTATCAAAATTGTTACTACTCATTGTCTCTTCCGAACACTCAAATCAACAAGCTTTCATGGATCAATATTGGCATTAAAATGAAGCCCATAGCATGGAGGAGACGGTGTTTACATTTGATCGTTGATTGGATGAAGTTTGGAAGGATTCTTTGAGCTCAAACTGAAAAGTAGCAAAGGGGTTCTCTTCCTTTCTTCCTTGATGGCTGCTGGATCGATATGTGAGGAAATGAGATAAAGTGAGAGTGTGAAAGAGGGAAAGAAAAGGGCGAGGGGGTCGATTGAAAAAATGGGTTAAAATCCAGTACTGGTTTGTGAAATAACCGATTCATGCGGACTGGTTTTAAAGAGATAGTTCTCAAACGGTTTCAGAAAAATATCCGACTAGTGTCATCGAACACAAACCATCGAAACAAATTCACTGACAAAGTCGAAATCTGAATTCCTAAGCTCAAAGTGGCTAGAATGGCTAGATTGCAATTAAGTCCCTAAACTTTTGAAAAGTGTCAAATTGGTCCAAAATCTATATTTAATTTAGTCCAAAACTTTGAAATAAAATTCAATGAAGTCCATAACGACACATAAATCATTTCATATCATGCAATTAACATTCTCAACATTAAATTCGTAATTTAGCATTTATAAACCTATAATCATAATTGAAAATAAGCATTCAAAAGTAATTTATAACAATTAAATCAAAAAATCACATTTAAATCGTAAAATTAAAATTAAATATCATAAATACGTAATTAAACTCACACGTGACATCATACGTGTATAGAAGATAGGACAAGGCGTCACAGCTTGAGCTGCAGCACTTCGTTTACAGCGGGTGAATCCCTCAACAATAGGTGGTTGTACCCCTCAAGATCATGGTCTTCGTAGTTTTCTTCATCTTTCCGTCCTTCTTTGAGGGATTCTGTCACGTTGCTGGCGGGCGTCTCTGGCATGAGGTATGTTGCCCCTTTCATGGGGGATTTGAGACCTAACTCGAGAAAGTTATCCCACCAGTTCCTGAATACCATCCAACTGATTTTTTACAGTTGCGAGTACATTAGGGTCTTCTACATCTTCCTTGCTTTCTTTCTTCGAGGTTTGAGAATGAACTTCCTCCATAGGAGCCCTTTCAATGGCAGGGGCTTTCCGGTTGCCTTCCCCTGTAGGAGGTACTTGGTCGCCCTTCTCGGGGGCGTTATTTTCGAGCATTGGTGGAGGAGGGTGAGCTTGTAGAATGGTCTAGGCAGCCACCAGGGGATGGGCTTGCCAGCCCATCACTTGGGGGTAGAACTGAGGAGTCAAACCCGTCAAGTTGAAGGTTGCTACGTAGTGTCCCCAAGCATTTTAGCAGCCTACATTTCTCATTGCATATATATGGCTCGGGGTTAGAGAGGGATCACTTCAGGAATTTCCACCCCTACGATCTCTCTTGGTACAGTAGTTGGCAGTTGCATCCTCCTTGCATGGTATGGATGGATGGGAGGTAAGCTTTCTTGAGACAAAATGAAGGGGCTTATGTTTGTCAATTATCCCTATAGAAGGGAGAGTCATGTCGGGGTGATCTCCTTCAACAGCTATAGAGGAGATCACGTTGTTTTGAAGGATGGTTGGCCTAATCCACCAGGAGCACCTACCGCAAGAGGGTCTTGTGGAACATTTTTTCCCTTCTCTTTAGGATCTTGGGGATTGACGTTATCCATTGTTTCCTTGGGATCGATAGGCGGGTTTTAGTGGTCATCTTCACGCCTTGCATTGGTATTTGTTGTTTCATTGACAGTGGTGCCACCTTCCTTTCCGTGCACGTTTGATCTAGTTGAGACAACCATATTGGAGCTTATGTTTGTTAATCTTCTAATAGTGAAAAATGAGTAAAAAATGGAGGATTTTCCCACAGATCGCGTCAAAATGACGATGTGTGATCTGATATCATTGCACAATCATTCAGAATTTATATTTGTGGGGTGCTTCGAGTGGTTGACGCTCGAGAAATTGAGAAAATGGCCTTCTACGAGCGGTTATGGGTCCTTTCTGCCAGGAAAATACAAGTGTTAGAAGAAAACTGGGGGAAATATGGGGGGATTCCCAGTTCTAGCTATCCGACGCTTAAATCAGTAAACCTTATATGAAGATTTAAGTGAAATTAGAGAGAGAAAGTGATCAAGTTGCTTACTTATGAGATGAAGCCATTGTAACTTATATAGGAGTAAGGTAGGGGGCCTTTACATAATTTGGCTTTCACATGGGATGTTGCCTTAAACGCGTGGCCCAATGAGAGAGTGTTAGGGATAAAGCATCTATAGACCTACAAAAGTAGTTGTAAAGGTGGTTGTGGCAAGCGAACTGAGTACAGAGAGCCAGAGTGTAGTGGGCTTTTTCGAGGGGCATGACCCTGGGAGGGTCGAGGGAAGTCTGATCCTTTAGGCAAGTCCCTGTGATACGAGCCCGATGGATGGCTGTTATGAGGGCTCCTGTGCTCGAGCTATGAGGGGTGCATGCCTTTGCAAAATCTGGATCTTACCAACCATGTTGGAGTTTAAATGGTACACGACTTGTTATGAAATCCATGCGGCAAACTCTAACTGGATACGGGATGTTAACATGGCCTTATTATATTTAGGCAAATCATATTTTTTGTATTAATTTTTAGTTTTGATCCTTGAGCTATATAATGGTAGGGTTATGATATTCTTCCTATGAAGATTTATGCGGGGAATTTAATCTAAAAAGTATTACGATGTTTCCACGCATAAAAGATGTCCATTATCATTGTAATTCTTTGTCTAGAACAAATTTTACTTTTCCTTCTTGTTGTCGAGCAATTTCAAATATCACAAATCACAGGCTAGATATTATGCTGAGCGTCATATTAGTGTCCAAATGATGGAATATATTGTTTGATATGAACTAGGTTAGATATTTTGTGTTTTATACTAGCATTAACAAACGGATATTCCACCAAAATTAGTAAGTTAATGGTAGTGATATGTGTACCATAAGCCCAAAGAGACCATTTCCAAAATAATATGACCAATACTGGAATTGCCTGTAACAAGGAGAACAAAAATGTTTTTCTATTTTAACGTTTGGTAAAAATATACAAGCATTAAATGTTAGATCAAACTATTTACACCTTGAAAGCAGGGGCATTCCTCAATATCTTTGCGCAATGTGGACATGAATCCGTAATTTCGAATACAGAAACATAATATCTGAAACGGCACAGACATATGCCCAAAGATAGGATTGACATGATAGGTTCACTACTCCGACGCATGAAGAACATGGCACAGACATGCAGAGAAAGAGCTATCGGTGCAAGTGAATGACCAATGGTCTAACTGGAGAGCCGTTCGGGGAGCTCATCCAACATCTTGAGTTAGACATGTCCCATAACATTCCATATTTCGAATTTCTTCCCCTTCTTGTACCCAAAAAATGAAAAACAATGTCCCTTAAAATCAGTATACATTATTAGCCTTCACTAACTATTGGATAAGAAATAGCTATTCCTTTCTTTACTCTGGTTTTTGCAGTAACCTGTTTAAATTATATAAATTACTTGGTTGCCAAATATTTGTATAAATAAGATCGGACCAGAAATCATCCTTCTATTTGTGTATGCTGTAGCAATTCCCCAGTATAATTTTTTTGGGTTCCAGTCACCAAAATCCTTCAGCCAAACAGGGAGTTAATGGAAGTTATGACAAAAGAATCAATCCTGTATCTGCTCATTGTTTCAAAATTTAACATATACACATAAAAACAAAAGTTGTTTCAAGAAGAGTTGCCCCAAAATAAGGTTCAATTATCTCTTTCTCGGATACACAGGGAATAAGAAAGGAAGAAGCCATGACAACATGGAACTTAAACTGACACTATGCCCAGACATAATACTCAGTACAAAATTAGATGGTCACTTAGAAGCTAATAAAAAGTCAAAAGACAGATATTAATCTTATTTTTCCCCATAAATTATCAAACAAATTCTACTCTACACCACAGTCGAAATTAAACCTATTATTACATCATACACCACACAGAATCCTAACAGTCAGTTAAAGAATAGAGAAAAGAATAAACGCTTCCAACACAAACTGATCTTCTTTTACCTGGATCCAGCATCTAGAACAGACCAACTGGTGCGGAACACTGGCGCAAGTGGGTTACCACACGAAATCTTTGTATATTTTCAGTTGATGCGACTTACTGATGAATCACAGCTCGAGCTACCATCTCCAAACGAGACAGTTGCTAGTGATTTAGATGCCCATGCCTTTGCATTTTTTGCTCCTTCCTGCAAATTGCTTTTTCTACGCGGTACCTTGAGAAAATTGAATAATTGCATTGTGACTTGATTAAGGTTCACATTTATGGTGTACCTCCTCCAAGCTAATTGAGTGCATCGTCTCAATGTTGGGAAACTAAAGTGGAGCAATCTCAAAATGACAAAAATGGTTGCTAGAGTCAAATAAGTTTCTTGTTGGAACAAATTCTCAGGAGATCTTGCCCATGGAAATGGACAGCTTTCCTTGTTTTCGTGATTATCATCGTGTCTGGGGCATCCAATCTTGTCTAGATACGATCCATCAGCTGATGTCTTTATGCCTGAAATGATATAAATTAGTTTCTACGTTCAAAAATTTTCTCTATTCATTTCTTGTCGAAATAGAATGATGAAATGGAGAAATTTTACTTGATCAAATTAGTATGACAAAAGGCCAGCCAGAACCAGAAAAGTAAGAATCAAAACACAAAAATGATACAAAGTAAACTTATTAAATAGTAATAGCTGGCTGGCTTTCTGATTACATCAAGCAACAACAACTAGGGGAAAAGATTTGTGTTTAGTTTACACCACCTAGCTGAAAGTCCTGTATAATTAATTTACAATCCAGGCTTTTGATTGGCTTTAGCCTCAAGAAAATGCAAACCAACTGTTAGCATACTTAATGTGGACGGATTATATGTAAGGAATAATTACCAAAGCCACCTGAAGTTTGCCTCAACTACAAATAAAAACCCTGTATCCATTGAAATCACAAATGCCCCCAGCACTAAAAGATAAGGTTCACTTGTAATTGAAGAACAAAGGTTGGCCCTATTTGTGAGGCAAAATCAAACATCAAAGTGCGGTAATTGTTTTTTTTTGGTAACTGGTGTATACGGGTTTGGGGTAATTATTACCAAATATAATGTAAAAACCGCATACAGATATAAACTTACCAGTAAATTCATCATAGAAAGAGATGAGAGAATCGAGAGTGCGTGAACCCTGATATCGCGTGTGCATTGTGGAGTTTAGAAGAATCAAAGTAGGGAATCCATGAACTCCATACTTTGAAAGAATGCTGAAAATGCACAAATAATGTTAATTTCAATTGAAATTTTTTAGCAACTTTTTTATGTTGCATAAAAATTTAGAGGGATTAAGGTTCCAACCTTGGCCTCACAGCTGATTCTTCGACTGCAAAATGAGGAATTGAAGGAAAAATCGAAGACAGCACAGAGAAGATTGGTCTAAACAAGCCAGAGAAAGGACACCAAGATGAATAGAAGAGAAGAGCAACATAATCGTGTTCGTTTTTGTGGATGATGTTCAGTGCCCTCTGCAATGCCACTTCATCTCCCTTCACAATGGAAATTTATCATGGTCGCAAATAAGGTGAACAAAGCAAGAAACACAAAAAGAAATAGATTATGTATCATCAACGTTGTGCACATACCCAGTCATCATATTGAACTCAGTTACAGTCTTACAAATAAGCAGAATCTAAATCACCGGCCCCCAAGAAAAGTAAGCCGGCAACCATTACCCAAGAAAATGCTGCCGAAAGAAGTAGCCTTGTAGAAGCAATCAATCTCCATTATATTGAAGCACAAACATTTACAATTTCATGAAGTGACAGCTTCAAAAAATATTTACCGAAACCTCTTAAATTTCTAGAACAATAATTGAAAATGGTCCTTTTTACTGTATTAGAGATTTATAGATTGTTAGACACATAGTAGGAATCAGATTAAACGAGTAATTCTCCCATGTCGATGTTAAAGTGCAGCATATTAATGGATTGATTACTTTATATCCTTATATATTTACTGAAAAGAACAGTCCCCAAATGGATTTCAATAATCAAAGAGTACAAAATCTGTGTCAAAGAAATTGCTACTGAAACTTCAAACTTTATAATAACTCGCCATTCATTCTTCATATATTTATATAAACCCCTATCAGTACCTCGATTTTTTTTCTGGAATCATACTACTTCACAGTTGCTAACCCTCTCACCCACATACTAAACTCCAGAGTCCCCCCAAAAGGGAAAGTTAAACAGATTAAAAAAACAAGAAAAAGAACATTTCCAATAGTTCCAGAGCAAGATCAAGTAACCCTACAATGATAACAACTCCAAAGATCAATAATTGGGGGAAAGGAAACACCAATAACCAAAAAAAGGAAAATAAATCCCCAAAAAAAAAAAAAAATTGCAGCAGACAACCGGGGAAAAGAAAATTCGAAAAGAACTCAAAATATATACCTCGATTACACCAGCAGCGTGCGGAAATTCTGGTCCTCCCAAGAAACACACATCATTCTGTGAAGCAAAGATGAAGTCCGAGACGGAGTTTAACGGACAGACCGCGGGAGGTAACGGAAACCTAACGGGGTCGGCGCACGCTAGTCTTCCCAGGAGAAGAAACAACAGCAATCCAGCTCCGTGTACGAGTGCCATCTTCTTTGCTCTGATAATGGATGAATTGAGGATCGGAATCAACGATGGAGGACGACGGAAGAGGGATCCCAGCTCATTTTAGCATTTCAGCCTTGTCGCATTTCATTTCCTTTGGGATGTTTCCCCTCTTCTTCTTTTATTTGGTATGACGTTCCATCCAATATATATATATATATACCCAGATTATGACTATTTTAAAATTTTTCATTTAAATTTTAAAATATTTTAAGTTATTATTCTAATTTTATTAAAAATTTTAAATTGTCATCTCAAACAATTTTATTATTAGCACGTGGTTAATTTTTAAAATTTAACAATTTTCAATAAAAAACTAACACAAAATAACTTGAGATGACAATTTAAAATTTTTAATTTAATCTAAACGAAAACTTGAACGGGTAATATCAGATAAATCCTCACTTGCACATCATATTTTTACTTAACTCGCTAATTGGGCATCAAATTTTTATTTTACTCTCCACATGTAGTATGAATATGATATAATGCAATATTTATATCCTATTATATTGTATAAATTTTCACTACTCTCAAAACATGTTATATAATTTTTACATAATGTAATACTAAAATGTTCTAATGCAGTATTTATATCGTATTATCTATACTATCTATTAAGCGAGAGACCCAAGTTTGGTCTCTTGGACTCCAAAAATAATTTATTTTTTATTTATTTATTGATTGATTTTATCCAACTTTCTCTCCTCCATGTTTTGTGAATTTCTCTTTCCTGTCTAATCACTTCTCTTCTTAACTTCTTTTCTTTTCTTTTTTTTTCTCATCACTTTCTTTTTTTTTTAATTATAATTTTTATCACTTTTCACTTATATTTTAAAATTTTATAATAATTAATATGACATAATTTTATGCTACTTACTTTTTTTAATCATAAATTAGTGATTATATTAAAAATAACTATAGAGTATATATATAATGAAAAATTTTTAATTTTAATATATTTATATAATAATTATTTTTTTATTTGCACATGCATCGGATGTGCAAAGTTGCTAGTATAGTATAAATTTTTGGGGAGTAAAGTAAAAATCTCCAAACTGATAGGGAGTTATTTGAAATTGTCCCTTGTCCAGGAAGAAAATTGTATTATTACTTGTGAATAAATACATACATATCTCTTAAAATCAAATAAATTTAAGCTAATTGTATTAAGATTTTAATTACATTTAGTACCATATATGATACATATGTATATATGAGTAAAAAATAAGTTAGACCCCAAACTATGACTTTTTTAATTTTTGTAGTCAAACTTTGAAATGTATATGGGATGGGTTAATAATTATTATTATTATTATTATGAAATAACAAAAATGAAAAATATAAAACCACATTTATTATTTCAGAAACAATAAAAAGGGGATTTTTTTTTTTTTTTTTTTTTACGACTAAAAAGGGGAATCTAAGATAAAGAATCCCTTTCAAGTTTCAACATAAAAAAATAGTTCACTCCCCATTCAAAGATAGAGTAGTAGTCAAATCACTCATTTACAAGGGACTTTTGTACTAGTACGTCATTTTGGGTTTTTTTTTTAAATATTATACTTTTAGAAACGTACCGTAAAAATCTACAGAAAATGTACGAAAAATCCCTAAATGGGGACTCAAATTTACTTTTGCTCTTCATTTTCAAAAAACTTTTCGGTTGCTCCCCAGATGAGAGGCAAAATGTTTGTTTACTCCCTATTTTTTGTAAATGTGGTATAAAAACTCAAGGATCACGTAACTAAATCCCTAAATATTGTATATTTTTAGTAATATCATGTATTGGGAGTAAACAAACATTTTGCCTCTTATCTGGGGAGCAAACAAAAAGTTTTTTGAAAATGGGGAGTAAACAAACATTTTTTCAACTCATGGGTACTATTCAAAAAAAACCTCAATCCTATTATATTTTCCAGGGATATTGCAAATCTATTGTAAGTCGGGTTTACTGTACTCAGTTACTGTGAGTTTTTTTATTTATTTTTATTTTTGTTAAAGCCTACAACACTATAACCGGTTTTATTTTTTATAATGCTCGAATAAAATTAAAGGAAAAATCTAAACCGGCTTACTGTTCACGGTTACTGTTTGTTTTTTTTTCCAAATTTTTTGTTGAAACCTCCAACAATATAACCGCTTTTACTTTTTATTTATTTTTTAAAATTCTGCATAGCATCTATTCTCCATTCTTGTTTTCCAAAATTTTAAATAAGCAGTTTTAGACGCAAGAATTTATTATATTTATATCTTATGTTCATAACGATATCGTTGTTGTTTATTAATAATGGAAAGAGGTTGTTTAAAATTTACTTGAAATTAATATGTAGACTAAATGATTTTCTTTAAACTCAATATCTTTAAATGTAATTATATTTTAAATTTTGCAACAATTTTGTTTTCAATTAATTTAATTCAATTTCATATGAATAGAATATTTTTCATTTAATTTGGTTCCACATCAAAATGAAATTTTGCAGAAATTGAACTCATATTTTATTTAATATAAGGCTAGGTATTGTAATCCTACACATATTTCAACGAGTTATTTACACCATACCTCTTGTGTTAGGTAAAATGGGCAAAAAAAACCCTGTGTAACAAAAATTAACACAGGGAAACCTGTGTTTTCAAAATATTTGCATGCCGAACCCTGAAAATTTCTAGTATTGGTAGAACACTAATTTTCTCTATTTAATGGATGCGAAATAACTAATTTAACCTTTTATATTATGATATAGATCATCTCACATCTCTCTACATACAATTTTTTATACTTGTTTGTACGGTTCTTCATGCAATTTTTATTTTGTACAAGTTTTCGGTGCATATAAAAAAAAGGTTTCGGTGCGTATAAAAAAATATTGAACAATATAGAAAGATTTAAGATGATGTATATCAGAATATAAACGGGTAAATTAGTTATTTCGCATCCAATGAATAGAGAAAATTAGTGTTCTACCAACACCAGAAATTTTCAGGGTTCGACATGCAAATATTTTGAAAACACAGGTTTCCCTATGTTAATTATTGTAACACAGGGTTTTTTTTGCCCATTTTACCTAACACAGGGGGTATGGTGTAAATAACTCATATTTCAACATAGGGAATCATAAAAACCACCAAATAATATAAGCTCTAAACTCTTCCAGTTCCTGAATTTGTGAACGATCCATTTCCATTGGATAAGATGTTGTCCGATCTCAACTTGCCAGACTAGCCGAATTATTTGTTCCTCGTAATCTTCGGCGCTTCATGTCGGTGGTGTTTATCAAATTGAATGATGATTCCGGCCAGTAATCCTCATCCAAAAAAGGTGATCCACCGAGATATGTTTCCAGATAATGATCAATTTCGTAGTACCAAGTTACATAGTAGGATGGCACTAATTCAAATATTATGGCCGTTTTAATGGCATGGTGGCAAGGGATCTCGTACTTTTCCAAAAACCGCATGAACATATTTGCTCAGATATACATATGATATTTTTCCTGGATCTCCCACCTGACTCCTAATTTTGTGTAATTACTTCTACTCAATAATCTCGGTGATCGTAATTTGTAATTATGTTCTGACCACGACATTCAAGGTTCGTTTTAAATATGTTGTATGCGTAATCAGTCTAGACATGACTCATGCTTTTGGTGTGCAGGCCACTCTTTTGGCGGTCAACAAAGTACAGAGCAGTATGGTTTAGTGTTGCTTCAATGATTGGTACTGTTGTTAGTCAACGAACACTCTTTAATACACCATTGAAATACTCATAAATGTTGGTAGTTGTCATTCTGAAATGCATCCCACCTTCGTGTGAAGCTATCCACATTTCAGGCTGGAGATTGTCAAACCACTTAATAGCATACATATCCAATAGAGCAATTTGTTTCATTATTTTGTCATAGGTTTTGATCTCCATTGCGTCCTCTACTTGCCAGCACAAATCCTTAAGATTTTGTGAAGGATGAGCCTTGTAGAAGTTCGAACAAATGTGGCGCAAACAGTAACGGTGGCACCCCTTTGGCTCTTGGAACTCCACTGTGCTACTAACGGTGGTTAGAATGGCCCTGCGACGATCCGAAATAAGACAAACACAACATGATGATGTACAAAAAAAATTTGCCAGATGGTATAAAAATAGTTTCCAAGAGATTTCTATCTCTTTATCAACTAGCACGAAAGCCAATGGTAGTATATTTTGGTTACCATCTATCCTCACTGCAACTAAGAGTTTGTGTTTATATTTCGTATATAGATGTGTTCCGTCAACACTGATAACATGATGTCTGTGCTGAAATGCATCAATGCATAGCTTGAACGCCCAAAATACATGTTCCACCATGAATGTGTTTGGGATGGTAGACCTGAAATAGGTGTTATGAAGCCATTCTACAACGGTTACTGTGAAATATTAAAATTTTTAGTGCATTTACATACTAAAAATTTTAAGTTATCGAAAGTTTCCCTTACATGGGTTCCACTTTTGAATTGTTTTCATGTAGCGAGGCAATTTTTGAATAGAACTATCCCATTTTCCAAATCCGATAGCCCGTGCCTTCTTAGACCCTTGTCATGCGTTTGAATACGAAATGTTAATATCATATGAGTTGTGGACTTGTGTTTGTACGTTACTAACCTCATACCCATAGTTCGTACGTACGAACGGTAGTATCAGACTCGCTACAAAAGGTGAGTTCAAATTTGCATGATCGTATGTACATTCATTGGATAGACAATAGTGACGAGGCGCCAATTTTGTAATTTTCCAGAATCCCTTATTGTGTTTCTCGCTTGCACGCAAAATCCATGGGCAAATATTAGTTCTGCATGCGATTTTCCAAATCTTAGGGTTGCTTTCTTTGACGGTATATTCGTGCTTCGCCCATTTTATGCAATTATCCTTGACGGAGGCTATGACGTGTGCTTTATCTTTGAAAGTCATTCCAATCTCTAAATCACCCTTGCTCGATCATCACAAAACTAAAACGTATTGCAGGAACAACAATTGAATCGTGTGTCACCTCGGGATATGTATTGAGCAAAAAAGGATGGACATTTCGTTTATGGTCAGCTGAGTTTTCCTGATTGGCATGGAAGTTGTTGTACTCTGCTCCATCATCATCGTCATGGTCGTTGTGACTATTTTGGCTTGTGAGAGCTTCATGCATACCACGTATTGTTTCTTCTCCCTCTTGGTTATGATTGGATCGCCATCCTCCTATAAGGGTTTATCAGCATCTGATTCCTCTTCCTCTGAATTTCTTAGGGGTTCATCTTGGAAATTACCAGCGACTGGATCAGGCAAACTTGTATAATAGCCTTCTTGCACAATATTTTCTTTTTGTTGTTCCAGCTTCATATGTACATGCTTGGCTCGACTTTCCTACGTCGGTATAATTACACGGTTGATGTACAGGCATCTTCACCACAAAATACGGAACATTAAGATTGAACTAGAAGGTTGAGCTCGAGGCACGATAGTCCGTTCCTACCCATTGCAGAAAACCCTTGAGTAACCTCAGCAACCATCGGTGTATCTTCCTGTGTCATCATAGATATTAGATTTTCCATTTTATTTTCGCACTTAGATTAAATATATATTGGAGCACATTCCAACCCTTTCCCAGGATTCGTGAAGTATCGCAATTCTACATCATTGGTTATTGGCGCTACTTTCTCCATTGGTGGATCTTTACAAATTATACAAGATACCAAAATTTTAAGAGTATATAGATCTCGATGAATATGAAGATAGGAATAAATTTCATCAACAAGACCGGTAAAGGACAAACACCGATAGAAACTGATCAACCCAACAAGTTCCCGATCATATACTATCGTGTAATTTGATTCAGTAATATTATCACTGTAATATACAAGAAAGCCTATAGTATCCATATTGTGGAAAAAAGTTTTCAAATTTTCTTTTGAGTATAAGGGGTGACAATTTAAGAATAGGGAGGTCTTGTTGGACTTGTTCGTTGGTAGTGATTGTTGTAAACCTTTCCCCTGATAGACAAGCTTTAACAGAAAGTTGTTGTAAACCGATTTTCCCTAAATCGGTTATGGTGTTTTATTCAACCACTTTCATTGGCAAAAGCTGAAGTGAATAGAAGAGCCTACTACATCGTAACCGGGTTCTACGTTTTTTTCTCGCCCGTGATATTTTCAGAACACTTTGTGCGCATTATGTGTACATAAAAGCTGAGGTGAACAGGAAAGCCTACTTCATTATCACTAATTTCCTTATTATTTTCTCATCTATAGAATGCGCTGAAAACTGACATCAACACAGAAGACTACTACATCGTTGCCGGTATCTCTGTTTTCTTCTCGTCTATGCATGTGAAAGCTGACGTGAACAGTAAAGCCTACTTTGTCATAATTGGTTTCTATGTTTTTTTCCATCAGCGTACTGTGCAGGTGAAAGTCGATGTCAACAATGAAGACCACTACGTCATTACCGGTTTTTTCGTTTTTTTTTCTCAACCATGACATTTTACCATTAAAATATCACACTTTACATGCGCACTATGTGCATGTGAAAACTGGCGTGAAATATGAAATCCTACTTTCAAGTAATCGGATCTTTAACACTTTAACAGTCTGCCACCCTCTTCATGCGTGAAATATATATGCAAAAGTTGACATGAACAATAAAACCTACTTACTTGTAACCGAGTTATATTTTTTTAAAGCTATTTATTATCATAGTCTAGATTTACAGAGATATAGTCTAACGATTAACCAAAAAATTCATCAGAGACCTCAATACATGGCAGACTTTGTCACTCCACGTGGTTGTTACTCACCAGGCGATATTTTCCGAGCTATGGGGCGTGCATGGCGAATTAACGAAGACTGGTTTATTCAATGAATCCCAATCACCGGTATTCTGCAGCATATCTTTCGACCATGTAGGAGGAATGGATCGAAAGAGTATCAGACCAAAATCGTTACATTCAAGACCTTATGGAATATGGTGTCCGTCCCCCGACCATGGAGGAGGAATGGATTGAAAGAGTATCAAAGCAAAATTGTTACATTCAAGACCTTATGGAATATTGTGTCCATCCACCGAATCGCAAGGCAACAGATATGCTAAGAGTTACAAACAAAGAAAAAACACTGGCACTCAGCCGAATTTGAGAAGAAAATAATCGAATGTTCATACGGATTAGTCGAAATGACTTGATAGTGCACGCAAGTGCCTACAAAGACAAAAATCTTTATGCTCAGGCACGCAAAAGTTATGCATTTTCCATGAGTTGTGACAATTGTTCAGATATTGAAATGTCGGATGAAGAAAGTGACATGTTGGAAATGACGTATGAATGGATGTCTGTAACTTCGGGTGTAATGTTTAGTTATTCAACTTTTTCTACTTATTAATTTTTGTTTGGTTTTAAATATTTTCAATAGTTTGGTTATTAATTTTGTTTAGTAATTGTCTTGTTTAATTTTTAATTTTAAAAATTAAAAAGATGTGTCAGAGTGTTGTGAAAATATATTTTACTTCAAACCAATTTTCTTGAAGTAGGCTTTACTTGGACATCTTTATTTCATACCACTTTATAAATTGTATCAAACATGTTCTTTGGACATTGCATTCTACTAAAATTTTCACAGAAAATTCTTTACCAATGGATAGATTCCACGAAAGAAGATATGTTTGGCTTCTAACATAACGAAACGTTAATTACATTAATTATCGCGACACCGATCCGTGTGAATACTTTTGTGGCTTGCGAAGAGAGTGGGAATATCATTTTCATAAGGCAGAGGGGCTGGTTAACGATTTACGTGTACTTAATGTATGATTTCCACGACGTAGATCCATCGAGATGCCACCCGATCATCCTGACGACTGCAGTCTTGTTGTTGATCGAATTCGTATGGAAAATAATAGAATGATAGCTAGGCGTAGTCGGTACCACATGCTGCAACTAGCCGAAGAAGTTGCATATGCCAGAGGTAAACGACTTACAAGGCGTGAGAAGTTATGTGAATCACTCATCCGGGCTACAAACTTGATTACGCGTTGTCTGATGAGGAATGATGTTGCATTATCCAATAAGGAATGATGTTGATTTATTTTTCTTCTAATGTTGTTAGTTTTAGTAAAGTAATTAGCAATGTACTTTTGAAAAATATTGACACTCAATCTGCAATAATATAATAAACGAGATCTTTTATTAAAACTTCAAGATAATAAGAGACAAAGTGCAAGTTGTTACGATGATAATTAAACTAATCATCCTCATCAGCGTCATCATTGTCATCTTCTTCATCAAGATCAGCGTCATCGTCGTCATCCATCACGTTGTCTTCCTATGAGTGTGGCAAATGATCTATAGTGTTTTCGAAAGGATCTTCGGGCAAAAAGGCTAATTTTGCCTTACAAAATACCCAATAAATCTCATAATATTTGGGGAACCCATAATGACGAAATTGTTTCTCCATTTGGTGAGCCTATAATTAAAAATACCCAAATTTGAAATCAAAATTGTTATAAAAGTAATAACGAATGAAAACTCATTACCAATTTTCCTCACCGGTGTAGGTGCTTCCCTAAAGTACTGATCATCAACAGCAACCCAATTGTTGGCTTGGTCGTAATAAACCCCATCCTTGTTTTTGAAGCACTAAAATTTAACATACCGCTCGCGCAACTCACCGACCAAATGAAAAACTTCTTCAGAGGACACAACTGTGCGAAAATATCATCATAGCTTTGTTACCCAATGCTTCATCGCCATGGTAGCATCTGCCACCGTACGCACAATGTGTTCCATAGTATAACCAAACATTATATCCACGAGTTTTGATGCTTTGCAATTAACACAGGGTGCATTACTAAAATTAAAGGAAAATGTTTGCACAATTGGTGGCATTATAAAAACAGATTTTAATTCATAATTGAAGGGGTTCTTCATTTAGAAATGGGATCCTGAAGGGATTATATAGGGATATGGATATTAAACAGTAGAAAGGAAACCTACTGCATACAATGCGGCTTCAACTGAAAAGTAATATTGTCAAAAGCAATTTTAATTGAAACCTACTACCTGGTAGTAGGTTTCACCTAAAACATGAAAATTACTACAATAATGTAATCTTTATCTGAAAATGGAAGTTCCTACTCCATACTATGCGAATGTTTGATGAGATTTCATCAAATTATGTATACATATGAAAACTAATCATGATCGAATAGAATTACAGTAGACAACGTAAGAAAGTTAATCAAAGTATTCCAACATTTGTCCAAAAAAACTAATGTTCAAAATATTAACTTAAGACTACTTTTTACACACTAGCGGTGTCAAATATCACAAGAGTCTCATCCACAATGTGGAGGATGTCGCTCACGTTGTGGGTTCCTCCTCCAGAACAATGACACACCCGGGGGTATTGCTCTCGTTCTTCTTCTTGTTGCCGTTGTCGATCTTCCATTTGCTCGTCCCTAGCATCAGCGGCTTGTAATTCTTCATAAATAAATTGTGTGAGACTTTTTTGGGAAGTATCAACTTCTTCATCACCATCTTGAGTGTCAGGTATACTTTGCTCATATACTAGTGGTGTCATGTAGCACCCGCAACGAGAGCACCACATCCCCCGCACTATGAGCTCGATCCACATATGAAATGACTAGTCTATACATGAACCAAACTTACAGCGAACGGAAGACAATAAAAAGGATTGTCCTAGCTAGGCGGAATCTAACCCTGGAACAATATACATGAACCAAACTTACAGCGAACGGAAGACAATAAAAAGAATTGTCCTAGCTAGGCGGAATCTAACCCTGGAACAATAACAACCGTAACAAAGATGCGGAAGCAAGGTAATTACTTATTCAATATCAAGACAATAAATGTAACTCCACTGGAAAAGTAAATACGGGTTCCACTAAGTAAAGCACCTGTCCTAACCCGTCCTAAATCATTACAAGGCAATAATATAAAACGGGTTCAACTAAAGTCCTAGAAACCTGTCCTGAGTTCAATTCAGTTCAATAGATAGATCAATTACAATAAATAAATAATATTTACGGTGAGTGTACACGTGTCAGACTCAAATAAAGACCGACAACTCAATTCCGCCTAGCAACCACGTGTAAGGAACCTGGAAGAAAAGGGGACAGAGGGATCAGTCTCTAGAAGACTGAGTGAGCAGGAGATATACGTATACATAGAAACATGCACATGCAAGCTGTAAATCCCTAGCAAAATTTTAGGTAAAGTAGTTCCTGTGAAGGGCAAGAAATCAGTTAGTCTAAGCTCGGACTTTTCAACTATCAATTTACCAATAATTAAAGTTGCAGGCTATCAGTGGCTCGGCGAGTGAGCGTGCACAATCTCCAACCAAACTCCGACAGTGTACCATTAGTTTCATCCTTCTCCTTCCGGGTTATGGTGGGATTGCAAGACCCCACCATCCAGTCATGGTGAGCATCGGGTACATGAATCCCTATGCCCGAAACTCCTTCCTCCACCAATCTCCTAGTGGATTCAGGGGTCACCCCAACAGTGTAGGACTGTGCAAGAGTTCATCGTCGGCCCAATACCTCCCCGGCTCGCTCAATACATAAGTCCCAGGGCCCACAATGAATGTGCAGTACAATATCTCGCCAAAATAGGAAGGGTCAGTAAATAACAATTACAGTAGGTTCAGTTTCAGCAAATGTTTACTCGATTACCATTTTGGAAACGATATAAGTATAAATTTGATTTTAGGCCGAATTCCATTCATGCAAGCTTTAGGGTTATGTATGTAGCTAAAACGAAAACACTCTCACCTGATAAGCGACGAGACAAGGCAAGTGTGAAATGTAGTGTTTACTCGATCGATGATCTCTACCCTGGAGAAGAACTAGACAAGAAAGGATACAATGTGTACTCGTGAGAGGAAACTCAATAATGATACCATATATGATGCACGGTGTAGTCATGAAATGATATGACGTATATTGACAATTATGTAATGTCATGAGCATATTCATACATAAAATGGGCATATAATAACATGTTTCGATCATTTAAAGGCTTAGAATTGAAATGGAAACAGTTAAGTTTGTGCAGAAAATCACAGAACCCCCTGGAGCTTGGGAACGCCCGTTCCAGGTTTTAGTGCAAAATGGGAAGGGCCATTCCTGGCTCTATGAACTGATCCCGCACGTCTGTAAAGAATTTGCATTTTGTTCATGGCTGGGAACGGCCATTCCGGCTGTAAGCTAAGACTAGGAAGGGTCGTTCCCAGTCTCACCCCAGATCATTCAAAAGGTTGGGAACGACCGTTCCGGGAAAAGAACTGGGACGGGAAGGGTCGTTCCCGTTATGCAGTTGATCTAGAACAGAGCAGAAGCAGGGGTTCTTCGAACCAAAACCAAAATCAATTAAAACATCACCAAATCAACTTCTAAATGCCACAAATCATGAAAGAAACATATATGTACACTTAAAGTACAATAAAACCAATAAAAACACCTAAATTATGCCTTGATCATCAAAATCACCAACATCAAACCCATCTATAAACTTATCAATTAACTTCACAAACTTCATAATATATGCAAGAAATTCAAATTCAAAGCTCCTAACCATGCTTTCAACATCAAATAATCAAGTTATCAAACTTAAATCCTAACCCTAGCTTCAATCCATAATTTCAAGAAATCACTCATACAACTTAAATATACCTTGAATGAGAAAGAGAAGAAAAGAGATGGAGTTAGGAGGTTGATTGAGCTTCAAAGTATGCAATTTGATGGAAGAATAGCTTGGAGATGATAAATCCCTTCTTCTCCTTCTTGGGGTTTTTGAGAGAGAGAGAGAGAGAGAGATGGAAGCAAGGAAGCAAAGTGTTTGTGTTGTGTATGTATGAAATGAGATGCATATAATGTAATTCATCTGTTAAAAGAGATGATACACCACAATTTGCAATTAAATCCTCCAAATGTATAAGTTCATGCAATTAAGGATTAAACTTTGGAAAATTGATTAATTAAGTCCAAAGAAATGCTCATGCAATTAAGTCCTCTAACTTATAGGAGTGATCAATTAAGGACAATGTAACCAAATAAATCATGTTCGGCAATTTAATTCATGTATCAATTAAATACACTCATGCGCTAATTCTCAAATTGATACATTTTTCACATATTTTCACATAACATGTAGGAATATAATTCATATAATATCATGAAATTGACACTTAAGAAATAGTAGAATTAAAATAAATCCTATCTCTCGAAACCTCACACGCGTGACGTGCGTACCAGAATGGCTAAAAAATTGGGGCGTTACATGTCAAATCATGCACCCTAAAAGGATGACGAGTACTAGTGGGTGACTGATAGTGATCAGCATGGTAAGGTGATACATACGGAACCAGAGTATAACTCACTGGCATTACATTGGACAAGATTGTATCATCCTCAAAATCGTACGAGGCCGGTGGAAAGTCACGTGCTTAACTATTTTGCCCATATTCATACGAATGAAACCCTTCAGGTGATTGAGCGTGTGAAGGCTCCGGCTCATCTATGCTAGACGCTCTTCGATGACGTCCGGCTCTAGGTTCGTTTGCATAAGATGGTCCTTTCCGGTTCTTCCTCTTCTACCTTGTCTATGCAGGTAATCGGTGGTTTGTTGATCAGTTGGTGCAGGGATACCCTGAATGAAGCCAAATTATCTAGACACGCGATCAGGGTAATGCATCTCAATGGGTAGATCAGTTAATAAGGAGCACTCAGGCAGTCCACAATTGTACACCAACATAATCAGGTAAAAGCCTATTCTCCTCAGCATTTAGGTCATAAGGCACCAACTCAAACTGCATTTCAACCATAATTCAATTTAATACAAAATTAAGCAAGTAATACATAACATTCAATTATAAATTTTCAGAGTTTCTAACCTCTTCTATCCTCACTCGATCCAAAGCTTCTCTAAATATTCTCAAGTTGTGAGAAACAGTGTTTATCCAAGAATTATATTGAACCCACCTACAATATAAGAAAAAGACAACCTAATAAATAGAAAATTTCAATATAAAACATTAAATAAATGGAAACCATCAAACCTCGCTCTATAGGGTGTAAGAGGCAAATCACAACCATTTATAGCTCTCATGCCACAATCAGTTTCCCCAAGCTTCGGTTTAAGACTAATGGTCTTGATACGAATCCACGCCCAACTATAACTCGACGACTCTGCGAAAACCACTCTCACATCCTCCACCCATTCTATGTCGTCAGTAGGGCGAGGTCGATATCCGAGCTGTAACAAGTAAATAACGTGAATGTTGTTGCCATTCGTATCTGGCCACATCATACAACCCATCATGAGGAGTATGACACATTGTGTCCACTGCATCACATGCATGTCCGTACTCCAACACGTGATTGGGCGACGTTGCATGTGTTCCCTAATTTGCTTTAGATTTATCTTGGTCCCATTTAGTTTTGGCGCTCTCAACCCAAGCACTCTCTTGCAAGTGTCGGGCCAATCAATGTCAATTGGGTCTCTCGCAATAACTACACGGCCAACGATTGGCAAACCCCAAATAATCGCCAAATCCTGAAGCATGACAATAGCCTCACCAACTGGCAAATGAAGGTATGTGTTTTCGGTCTCCATCGCTCAACTAAAGTTGTGATCAGGTAATGATTAATATCCACTTCTCCGGTTCGATACAAACCGTAAAAACCCATCTCATATAAGTGCTCAACTATCCGTGGATGAATGGTTATATAGTTCTCACTGTCACTCCTCGCCCGCTTCTATATTTTAATTTAAAATCAATAGCTTCGTTTGTGCCATCAAATAGATTTCGAAACATGTGTGACTTTTATGCATAAAAAATGGTGTTGTCGTATGGGCCGTATAGATCTTCCATAATCACCTATTACCTATTACAAATCAATAAATATCACCTGTTACATTGGCATGTAATTAACATTTAGTACCTCTAATTACCAATAATAACCTATTACCACTTCAAATAAAAAAAATTGCAAACCACCTGTTACAATCTTAAAAGCAAAAAATTGCAAATCATGATTAAATTGAAATAAAAATAAACTGCAAATAGCGTTTGATGTATTAATCTGATTTAATGCAAAAAAAATATATCCAAACTCGTAATAGTACATATAATCTAGCTTATAATACATAAACCTCATATACAACCTACCATATCACATATATAAATTGGCAATACTTTAGCTACATCTAATACATAAAATACAAACTTGTAAACTAAATAGTGATTACATATACTACCTCTAGAATATTACATATACTACCTCTAATATATTATATATATATATAAAATTATAGAAAAACACAAATATATTAGCATGTAATTAACATACATTTCCTCTAATTATCTATAATTTAGCAGGTAATAAATATAAATTGCATATCAATTATAAATACATTTCTAAGACATAAATATAAATTGTGGTGGTGTCGAAATCTGGCTATGCGCTGGACTGCAGACTAGGACTCCCAATCACCCAAGATATTTGTATTTGTGAGGCAACTCTGATGCTTTCCTGAATAGAGATGGATGAACAAACATGAAGGCCAAAACAGGGAAATGTGGGGGGTTGAACCCTTTTTGGCACTCCGACGCTCAAGTCAGCTAAAGCTCTAGGTTGAAAATGCAAAGGAAGTCAGGACTCAGAGTATAGAGGAAAGCTTACCCTTCTTGGTGTTGGAGATAAGTTTATATAGTAAGGAGATGGTCTCCGTAAATGCAAGTACACCTCCAAGAAGGTGTGGATCTGGTCTGGTTAGAGAGTGACGGATGGTGACCGGAACAGTGCTTTTACGGCTAAAGCACTGTTTGTCTGCTCCTGCCAGGGCGCCTGACACCGTACTTGGTGTGGCCGTAATTAATGAGGCCTACAATAGGTGTACTTACATTGAATGAGGTTATACTGTAGTGCGTGGGTCGAACTGATGCTTGGGTTGGCCGCCTCTCGGTCGGGGGAGGCCCTGGGTCGAGATCCTCCCTTCACAGAGCATATGACCGCTTTTCTCATGGACCAAGTGCTAGCTCGAGGGAATGGCGCCTGGGTCGGATTCAGAAGGTGACCTGGCCTGGCCCTGCCACATGGCGGGGACACGTGGCGCTTATTCACGCCTCTCGATTTTCCCCTTATCATCTCCCTTCCCCCTCCCCCCGAGGTCGGGCGGCGCACTTGGGTGGCAGCGGACCTTGAGAAGGGCATCTTGATTACATTGGGAAAGGAGGGAAACTAGTAATGGAACTGCTCGCACCGGGGATGGGTCGTGCCCTACATCATCGAGCCAGATCCCATCGAACTAGCTTTCATCGATCCAGGCGGTGACCATGTTGACATTGACGCAAGGGGGTCGGTGAATGGGAGGTGGCATCACGCGCACGTGCCACCTGTACTCCACTGGGCGGGAAACACTAGGTTTTCCCTGTGTCAGCGCAATGATTGCGCCTTTTGAATTTTGGGCTGCTGGGCACGGATCTTGAGAGGTGGTTACTTGCAGCCACAATTGGGGTAACGGGCCACGTTTTCCCCAACACCGGTTAATTAGTTGACACGTGGCTGGGCATTAATCTTGATTTGATTTAATTCAGCTATAAAAGGGGGACTTAGACGATTTTTTCCCTTTTCACGCGACTTCCTAGAGAAACCCTAAGTTTGAAGAGTTTCAAGTATCCAAAGCCTTCAAAAGAAATTAACTCTCAGATAACGTTTCAAGCACATTCCCAAGGTACGCCTCCTATCTCTGAATCTCCTTTCTTCATTTCTTCCTTGAATTCGGACTCCAAGAAATGGCCTCCAAGAAATCCATTGCCAAAGCCCCTGGTAGCCAACCCGGAGCTTCGCAGCAGAGGAACTATGGGCCCCGAGACGATAAGTCTGACCCTGAAGTGTCCGTGGAGTGTATCGGGGTGAAACGCCCCGGAAAGAATAGATGGGAAGATCCTAACGAGGAGATGTATATCCCAGAGATGATCGGAGAAGTCACTGGGCCTGCCTAAGGAAATGCGACAGAAAGCGACCATTCAATGGGAGCTAATTCTGCCTCCCACAATGCAGAGGAGGAAGTGGACAACGAAGCGGTGGCGGGTATGGCCGCGGAGATTGAGGACATGTCTTTGGAGGAGGAATCTCGTGATCAAGGCAGGGCCGCATCTACCTCGGAGGTTGAGGCGGGGCAATAGAAGAAGAATAGAACGGGGGCCCGGAAGTGCCTTAAGTACTATCATGAATTCAGATCCCAAGTTACAGATTCGAAGAAGAAAACTACGGAGAAAAGGTTAACCGGATGGAAGAAATTAGATTTAAACTGCGAAGTCATAGTCCCCAATGCTGACGAACACATGGGGGCCTATAGAAGGGTGCATCGTGATTTCGCTGAAAGCTATAGAGTATGGATTCTGGCTCCCGCTTTCTCCCTTCCAGATCGCCTTGTACAAACACCTTCAGATCAGCCCGATCCTACTGCTCCCCAATGGTCAGGCTATGGTGACAGCCTTCAGGAAGTTGATGAAGTTGCTTGGGCAAGTAGAGTGTGTGGAGCACTTTGCGGAGTTGTTTGTCGCCTCAGTCGATGCGGCTGCTTCCCCAAATAGGAGGGGGTTTGCAAAGCTTCAATCTCGCTCAGGTAACAAGATATTTGACACGGACCGGAGTTCTCACGGGAAAAATTAGAAAGTGAAGTACGTATTTGTACGATTCGTGGATGGTTGGATAGGTTTGGATCACACGGCCTGGAACGATGTTGAGCAGGTTCACCTGGATCTAGGTCCCATGCTCTGGCCCAACACGTTGTTGGCCGCTTTGAGGGATGTGCATTCTTTAGACACGGGAATCTTCACAAGCTCTCATTTATTGATAAGCTTGGGGTTGGCTCTGGGTACGGTGCGGCACCTGGACTTCAGCATGGGTAACTGCGTCGTTAACTCGCTTAGGCCAAGCACGTTCCCTCTTTTCCACTTACACTTAAACTCTGTTTAATCCCTGCTTGATAGGGCTTAGTAAATTGTCCATAGTGCTTAATGTTGGAAAACACGAATCAGAAAGCAGCGAAAATTTAAAAATTTTCCAACAAAAGGACCTTGGACTCGCAATCGTGTATCCAAATTCGTAGAGATAAGAAACTTAATTTTCTTTTATTCTTTCTTGAAGCGTTTCAAGCCACCCAAGAACGCTCTTCTCGCGGCTTGATCCCCTCTCCTTGGTAAAGCTCGAATCTTCAAACTTCTAACTTGAAGCTCTCTAGAGATAGTCCACCAACTTGATCACAATCTAACTAGTAAGGATGCTAGTTCTCTAGTTAGTGTTTAGGCTTAACCTAGGGTTTCGTTTAACTTGGAGAAAAGATGGTGTTCAACACATGAACCAAAAGAATTATCAATTAGCTCTAAGGGGAGCTCGAGCTCCCCTATATATAGGTGAGGGAAGTGGCCGAAATTCCTAGTCCTTATGGACTAAGGATTTGGTCTCTCTCTTCTATTACCTGATCATCAAGTAATTTTGACTTTGACTTTGAATTTAAATTCAAATCAACTTTCAAGAGAGCTAAAATATCCAAACTATTTTTGGATAATTTTATACTTTATTTATTTAAAATAAATAACTTATTTTATCTAATTAATTAATTCACAATTAATTAACTAGATTATTTTCTCCAAAATAAGACTTTCTTTTTAATTCAAAATTAAACCAAAGTCTATTAAATAATTAACACATTTAATTATTTTATATATATATATATATACAATATATATATTTACACGTGTGGGACACGTGTCACAAGGACACGTGTCACTCACGTGACCCACACGTGTGGTTTCACACGTGTGGAACCCTCTTGGCCCGATTAACTCGTTTAATCATTTTCAAGCATCAACTCATGTCACCAAGTTGTTGTGTGTAACCCTCTAGGTTCTCAATTCAATTAGCAGTGACCCTAATTAATTAATTCACTAATTAATTAATCAGTCCACAGATTAAACGACCATAGTCTAGCAACAGGTGTTTAACCCCTAGCTGAATTGGAATGTTCAGATTCGACAGAACCTTTAAGTCATTGATTCATGTGACATACAATCCTCCTACTTACTATCTCTCAACCAAGATCTAGGGTAAGGGAATAATCAGAACCCTAATAATCCGGTCTGAAAGCTAAGTGTAGGTCCATTCTTGATTCTCATTCACTTTCATGAATCACTTGTACAGCCCTAGCATAAGCCTTGAATCAGTTGTCTAAGGCGACACCCTTTAAAGCTTATACCTAAGACTACAGAGTTAACTCATAAAGTGACAAGGAACCTCAAGTCTAAGGATCAATTAATCACATCAATGACTCGTGAGATATTTCCTAATCTGGAAGTTTCTATTTCCTGAAATAGAAACTTCATTTCCCATTTAGGAATGTTCTCACACGGGGCACCTCAGTGAACTTACTTATTAAAGTAAGCACCCTTATGTATCACGCACGTATCAACTATACACTTTGCACCTCCATGAAACAAGGTGGTCCATCTTAAGGGCGTGATCCCACAAGCAAGCCTTAGAGGAGTCAGGTTGACACTCCCACTGTCTGTAGGACTCATCGGCTTGGAGCATTTTACTAATCATGACTTATGTGATATAGGGATCGTTTCATGAACCATTTCACCTAAATGGTAGAGTCCTAAAGTCATCAGGATTAGGGGAGTTCTCATACATGCACAGCTAAAGTAAACGCATACCAAACAAGAGCATATAAAGAAGTGTTGCCTCAATACGTTATTTCATTCAAAGATTATCTGCGATTACAATAAGGAAAAGCACAAAGCGGATATACAATCGGCTTTCTAGAACACTATTCCTAACAATCTCCCACTTGCCCGTCAAAGCCATTCTAAAGCTATTCTAAGTCCCATCTTCTGAAGATGACCTTGGAAAGCTTCTCAACTAAGGGGTTTAGTAAGTGGATCTGCCACGTTCTCTGCTGATGTGACCCTCTCAATTTGCACATCTCCTCTTTTGATAATATCACGGATTAGGTGATACTTCCTCATAATGTGCTTGGTCTGTTGGTGAGATCTTGGTTCTCTTGCTTGAGCAACCGCCCCAGTATTGTCACAAAACACAGTAATGGGGTCTTTCATGCTAGGAACAACATTCAACTCTTGAATGAAGTTTCTAATCCAAACACCTTCCTTAGCTGCATCATTTGCAGCCAAGTATTCAGCCTCAGTGGTCGAATCTGCAGTGGTAGTTTGCTTGGAACTCTTCCAACTCACTGCTCCGCCGTTTAGGCAGAAAATGTATCCTGACATTGACTTAAAATCATCTAAGTCTGATGCAAAGCTTGCATCGCAGTATCCTTCGACAGTAAGATCTTTCTGACCTCCGTAAACTAAGAATAAATCGTTAGTACTTTTCAAGTACTTAAGAATACTCTTCACGGCAGCCCTGTGACCATCTCCAGGGTCAGATTGGAAACGACTTGTTACACTAAGTGTATAAGCCACATCCGGTTGAGTACATAACATTGCATACATTATGCTACCTATTGCTGACGCATAAGGTGTATGAGTCATTCTTTCCTTCTCAAGGTTAGTCTTAGGATACATCTTCTTTGAAAGACATGTTCCTACACTCATAGGAAGGTTCTTAACCTTTGCTGACTCCATATTGAATCTCTTCAATACTTTGTCAATGTACATCGACTGTGATAGTCCTATTAACCTTCTAGATCTATCTCTATAGATTTTAATTCCAAGGATATAGGGCGCATCACCCAGATCTTTCATCTCGAATTGGTTCGATAACCATAACTTAGTCACATTCATGTCATCCTTCGAATTCCCAATAAGAAGGATGTCATCAACATGAAGTACTAAGAATTGCACTGAGGTCTCCAATTCCTTTCTATACACACATGATTCATTCGAAATTTGAATGAAGCCAAACGCTTTGACTGATTCATCAAATCGAATATTCCAATTCCTAGAAGCCTGTTTCAATCCATAGATTGATCTTTGGAGTTTGTAAACCTTTTGCTCACTCCCACTGAACGTGAAACCTATAGGTTGCTCCATAGAAATGTCTTTATCAATGTCACCATTGAGAAAGGCAGTTTTCACATCCATTTGCCATATCTCGTAGTCATAATACGCAGCAATGGAAAGCATGATCCGAATAGACTTTTGCATTGCAACTGGTGAAAAGGTTTCATCAAAGTCCACGCCGGGTCTTTGAGTGAATCCTTTTGCAACCAGTCTTGCTTTGTAGGCTGCAATGCTTCCATCAACTCCAAGCTTTCTCTTAAAGATCCATTTGCAACCTATGGGTTTGACCCTATCAGGCAAATCTACCAAGGTCCAAACTTGGTTGGAGTTCATGGAATCCATTTCGGATTTCATGGCTTCTATCCACTGTTCAGAGTCAGAATCTGAAAGCGCCACCTCATATGTTAAAGGATCATTATCCATTTGAGAGATTTCATTGAAGAATCCATACCATCTCTCCGGTTGTCTAGGAGTGCGTTCAGAACGCCTTAGAGGAGGATTTACGTGTGTATCGAAATTCGTGATTGGTTGTAATTGATCAGAAGGAGACGTTTCTTCAGTGGGAGGCGTGGGCTCACTTTGTACTTCGTCCAATTCTATGATCTTGCCTTTCTTTTCTTTAAGGAACGGTTTCTCAAGAAAAGTGGCATTTCTGGAAACAAACACCTTTTGCTCAGATTGATCATTGAAGTAATATCCTATGGATTCCTTAGGATAACCTACAAAGTAGCATAAGTTAGAACGAGATTCTAACTTATCTCCCACTGTCCTCTTCACGTAAGCAGGACAACCCCAAATTCTTAAGTAAGAATAACTATGGATTTTACCATGCCACATTTCATAGGGCGTTTTAGGGATTACTTAGAGGGAACTAGATTCAAAATCTTTGCTGCACTTTCTAGGGCATAACCCCAGAAAGAAGGTGGTAAGTCAGTGAAACTCATCATGGAACGAACCATATCTAGTAGGGTTCGATTCCTTCTCTCAGAAACTCCATTAAGCTGAGGAGTTCCCAGAGGAGTCCACTGAGAGATAATCCCATTATCTTTGAGATGATTAAGGAATTCTTCACTAAGATACTCGCCTCCTCGATCAGATCGAAGTGCTTTGATCTTGTGACCAATTTGGTTCTCAACCTCCTTTTGAAATTCTAAGAATTTCTCAAAAGCTTCACATTTATACTTCATTAAGTATACATAACCATATCGACTAAAGTCATCAGTAAAGGTTATGAAATACTGATGATTGTTTCTAGTGCTTACGCTAAGCGGTCCACAAACATCAGTATGGATCAAATCCAAAACCTTAGTGGCACGTTCCACAGTTCCTTTAAAAGGGACTTTGGACATTTTTCCTTTGAGACAGGATCCGCAAGAAGTTAACTCCTTAAGATCATTTTCAGAGAATGATCCTAAAGTGTTTATCTTGCTAATTCTGTTCTTGGAAATGTGTCTTAATCTAGCGTGCCATAAGGGAGCTGAAACTTTGTCAAGTCTCTTACGCTTTGTTTCTCGTTGTATATTCATAATATTGATATTTTGAGTTAGGTAAAGTCCATTACTTAGAGTACCGATGTGAACGGAAGAGTTGTTCCGTTTGATAAAATATTTACCATTCTTAATATAAGTTTCATAACCTCCACAATCTAATATTGGAACCGAAATTATATTACGAATAATGCTCGGTACATAAAGGACTTTATTTAAGACTAACTCAAAACTACCTAAATCTAATCTAATTGTGTCTAAAGCTCGAGCTTTAACGTTTGAGCCATCGCCGATCTTCAAGACACATTCTCCTTCTTTGAGTTGTTGGACTTCACTTAGCATCTGTACATCATTACAGATATGAGTTCCACAACCGGTATCAAGTACCCAAGAACTAGAATTAATAGAAAGATTTATTTCAACGAGAAAGATACCTTTCTTTAGAGTAGCCTTGTACTCTGGGCAGTTTCTCCTCCAATGTCCCGCTTTGCCACAATGGAAGCAAACATCCTCTTTCTGATCACGCTTCTTCTTTTGGGCCTTTCCCTTCGAAATGCCACCAGTGGGCCTAAGGGGTTTCTTCTTCTTCCTTTGGGCTTTCTTGCCCTTACCTTTAGAAGGCCCAGAAGAGGAAGATGGAGGGTTCACCATCAAAACCTTATTGTCCTTCTTGATCGTGCTTTCAGCAGTCACAAGCTGACTAATCAGCTCAGCTACAGTAGCACCAGCATGATTCATGTTGAAGTTAAGGACAAATGGGTTGAATGATGGTGGGAGCGAAGCTAGCAACAGATCCACTGAAAGCTCATCTTTCAGTGGCATGTCCATGGAAGCAAGTTTCTCAGTAAGGGCAAGAAACTTGAGTCCATATTCATGGACACTTGAACCTTCCCTCATTCTCAAGTGGAACAATTCCTTTGAAGTGTTATACCTTGTAACACGTTCATGAGGGCGGTAAAGTTGCTCGAAGTGGTCGTAAATCTCCCAAGCAAATTCCATGGCCTCATGTTGTCTTTGCAAGTCCGGAGACATGTTAGCCAACATAAGGCAACGGGCTTGGAGATTATCATCCTTCCACTTCTGAATCGCATCCCGCTCGGCCCGAGTGGGAGCCTCCCCTTCGGGACTGGGCTCCCTTCGAAGAGAACATAAGTTCTCTTCTCAGAATCTGAAATGATTTTTAGATTCCTCAGCCAATCAGAATAGTTGGGACCAGTCAACTTGTTTGACTCGAGGATCGATACAAGAGGGTTTTTGGTTGCCATTTCAAAACACGTAGAGAATCACAGAATCTACGACCTAAATGGTAAAACAGAGAACTAGTGAGCATGCTGAATTATAACGATATACAAAAGATAAGGTCTTTAATCTAATGTAGCTCCCACTGTTTTTCAAAGATCTAGAATTCCCAAAGATCTAAGAGGAACACGTTTCCCAATGGGTACTAAGATCCTAGGCATTTTACCTCGAACCCACGACTCGCGGACATTCTAAGTAAGAACCCTAGGTAGGTACAACTTACCAATTCTAACACCTTTAGAACTCTTAGTAATTGTTTTTGCATCACCTATCTTTCAATATGGACCCACGACTCGTGCGACATCCATATTTACTTAGACGTTAAGCTAGACCCATCAATCATAAGATCATGACCAAAACTTAGTTCGAACGACCCACGACTCGCGGACATCGCCCTTGCTAAAATTGACCATGAAATATTGATCATTTAAAATGATCAATTAGGTAACTAAGAACTAATAAGCTCTACTAGCTATCCCACGACTCGCGGGCAATAACTAGCTTCACTTACTAAACTTAAAACCTATTGATGGAATGCTAGGAATTTAATTCAAAATTTGCATCTCGAATTAAACACCTATTTGTTCGAAATTAGCTTAATATTTAATGGGAATTTTCGAATCAACCGGAGAGTTGTCCGGTTCGACCTCACCAACATATATGTTATCCAATTTTATTAGTCTTGATTAATGCAAGTACACTTAAATGCATTTCAAACAAGCACATAAACAGATAACATGTCCTAGCATGATACTAACATGTAATGATCATGGGTTCTACCTATCTTATGCGTGATATGTGGGAGCCACTCCACAATCACAAGTTCTAACATACATGCCACATAAACAGTTCAAATCACATAAGGGAAAGCGGTAACAAAATACGAGCCCTATCTCTATTACATTTAACAATTGAGATTCCCCTCCCTAACATTTTGAGGGGTCTTCACTTATGGCCTCCTTGTTACTTGAATGTGGTCCATCTTACTTTATGGGTGCATTGTCTCCAAAATGAAAATAAAACCTCACCACCTATCTCTACTCTCAAATTACAATAAAAAGAAAAAGACATAAAGTAATAAGGCTCAAACTTCATATTGGCCTTAGACAATTACACGGGGCATACCCCGGCCTCAAAAACAGTAATATGGAAAGCCACATAATAAATCACATAACAGTACGCACATAAGTGAGGCTCCAACGTCAATTGAAAAACGCAACTATAGGGCTCCAACCCCAATTTAAACCATCCATGTGCATAAATTAAAACCATACATAGATCTAAACCCATGATCACCTAACATGCTTTTGCAAGAATTTAAATTTAACCAATAAATTAAAATTCTCGTTTCAAGTCCTAATGACTTAAAACACGACTTAGATGCAATTCTTGTTCAAGAGTCTTTTCAATAAAACCCGAAAAACAATAAACCAATAAAATTCCAATTAATTTCCAAAATTAATAATTTTATTCTTTCATTATTTTCAGAAAATAAAATTCATAATTTTCCCAAAATCCAAATCGCTTTAATTTCTCAAATATCCCAATTTAATCAAAATTTTAAAATAATTTTATTTTAGCAAAACTGATTTTAAAAGATAAAATTAAAATAAAATTAAATCGGGATTTTCAAGGACCGAAAACGCGAAACACGAAACACAAAGATTGGCCCGAAACCATCTGCCCAAAGGAGGGCATCGCCGCGCGGCATCAGGCGCGCGCGCGCGCCCCAGCTGTACGCACAGCGTGCGGCAATTACCGCCCGCGTGCGCGCGCTTGTCGCGGCAGCAATGCCCGCCCGATGGCGGGCGGTCTCGGCCAGGGCGTCCCGCTCTGTTGCGGGACGGTGCGGGCGGCTGTCCCGCGCGGTTGCGGGACAGGCGAGCAGTCGCGCCTAGGCGCGGGCGGGAGGGCTGGGCGGTGGCGACGGGGTGGGCGTGCGACTTGCTAGCACGCCTAGGCTCATCCTATTTCGTGTTCGTTTCGTATTTTTTAAAGTTTCTCCAAAACCCGTTTCAATTAAAAAATTCGATTTAGATAAATTTCAACTAAAACAATTTTCAAAAACACGATTTGAGAAAACAGTTTTAGAAATTCAGGAAAAATTACAGTTTCGTATTTCAGGCTTTCTAAAAGAACTCAAGAATACCTAATTCGCATCTAAGCCTAAGAATTTCTACCAAATTCAGAATAATTGAGACGAATCAGAAACACGATTAACGAGGTGGCTCTGATACCACTTGTTGGAAAACACGAATCAGAAAGCAGTGGAATTTAAAAAATTTTCCCAACAAAAGGATCTTGAACTCGCAATCGTGTAACCAAATTCGAAGGAATTAAGAAACTTACTTTTCTTTTGTTCATTCTTGAAGCGTTTCAAGCCACCCAAGAACGCTCTTCTCGCGGCTTGATCCCCCCTCCTTGGTAAAGCTCGAATCTTCAAACTTCTAACTGGAAGTTGTTAGGAATAGTGCCCTAGAAAGCCGATTGTATATCCGCTTTGTGCTTTTCCTTATTGTAATCACAGACAATCTTTGAATGGAATAACGAATTGAGGCAACACTTCTTTATATGCTCTTGTTTGGTATGCGTTTACTTTTGCTGTGCATGTATGAGAACTCCCCTAATCCTGATGACTTTAGGACTCTACCATTTAGGTGAAATGGTTCATGAAACGAGCCCTATATCACATAAGTCATGATTAGTAAAATACTCCAAGCCGATGAGTCCTACAGACAGTGGGAGTGTCAACCTGACTCCTCTAAGGCTTGCTTGTGGGATCACGCCCTTAAGAAGGACCACCTTGTTTCATGGAGGTGCAAAGTGTATAGTTGATACGTACGTGATACATGAGGGTGCTTACTTTAATAAGTAAGTTCACTGAGGTGCCCCGTGTGAGAGCATTCCTAAATGGGAAAGGAAGTTTCTATTTCAGGAAATGGAAACTTCCAGATTAGGAAATATCTCACGAGTCATTGATGTGATTAATTGATCCTTAGACTTGAGGTTCCTTGTCACTTTATGAGTTAACTCTGTAGTCTTAGGTATAAGCTTTAAAGGTTGTCGCCTTAGACAACTGATTCAAGGCTTATGCTGGGGCTGCACAAGTGATTCATGAAAGTGAATGAGAATCAAGAAAGGACCTACACTTGCATTTGCAAGGTGATCTCTTATTGTGTAAGTCATTCATATGTCATATGGAGTCCTTGGCCAAGGCAGTAGATCAAGACATCAAGAAAAGGGTTTCTTGGATTGAGATCAAATGGATATGAAATGCACTTAGCTTTAAGACCAGATTATTAGGATTCTGATTATTCCCTTGCCCTAGATCTTGGTTGAGAGATAGTAAGTAGGAGGATTGTATCTCACATGAATCAATGACTTAAAGGTTCTGTCGAATCCGAACATTCCAATTCAGCTAGGGGTTAAACACCTGTTGCTAGACTATGGTCGTTTAATCTGTGGACTGATTAATTAATTGGTGAATTAATTAATTAGGGTCACTGCTAATTGAATTGAGAACCTAGAGGGTCACACACAACAACTTGGTTACATGAGTTGAGGCTTTAAAATGATTAAACGAGTTAATCGGGCCAAGAGGGTTCCACACGTGTGAAATCACACGTGTGGCTCACGTGAGTGACACGTGTCACTGTGACACGTGTCACTGTGACACGTGTCACTGTGACACGTGTCACACACGTGTGAATATATATATATGTATTAAATAATTAAATGTGTTAATTATTTAATAGACTTTGGTTTAATTTTTGAATTAAAAAGAAAGTCTTATTTTGGAGAAAATAATCTAGTTAATTAATTACGAATTAATTAATTAGATAAAAATAAGTTATTTATTTTATAATAAATAAAGTATAAAATTATCCAAAAATAGTTTGGATATTTTTAGCTCTCTTAAAAGTTGACTTGAATTAGAATTCAAAGTCAAAGTTGGAAATTACTTGAAGATCAAGTAATAGGAGAGAGGAACCAAAACCCTTGCCTATGAGGACAAGGATTTCGGCCGCCCCTCCCCTTTCCTATATATAGGGGAGCTCATGCTCCCCTTTAGAGCTAATTGGCAATTCTTTTGGTTCATGTGTTGAACACCTTCCTTTCTCCAAGATAAAATAAAACCCTAGGTTGAGCCTAAACACTAACTAGAGAACTAGCATCCTTACTAGTTAGATTGTGATCAAGTTGGTGGACTTTCTCTAGAGACTTCAAGTTAGAAGTTTGAAGATTCGCGCTTTACCAAGGAGAGGGGATCAAACCGCGAGAAGAGCGTTCTTGGGTGGCTTGAAACGCTTCAAGAAAGAACAAAAGAAAAGTAAGTTTTCTATCTTTACGAATTTGGTTACAGGATTGCGAGTTCAAGATCCTTTTGTTGGGAAAAGTTTTTAAATTCCGCTGCTTTCTGATTCGCGTTTTCCAACAAGTGGTATCAGAGCCACCTCGTTAATCGTGTTTCTGATTCGTCTCAATTATTCTGAATTTGGTAGAAATTCTTAGGCTTAGATGCGAATTAGGTATTCATGAGTTCTTTTAGAAAGCCTGAAATACGAAACTGTAAATTTTCCTGAATTTCTGAAACTGTTTTCTTAAATTGTGATTTTGAAAACCGTTTTGATTGAAATATGTTTAAATCGAATTTTTTAATTTTGGATTGAACCGGGTTTTGGAGAAACCCAAAAATACGAAACGGGACACAAAAAGAACGGGCCTGGGCGTGCTAGCACGTCGCACGCCCAAGCCCCATCACCGCCGCCCAGCCCTCCCGCATCCGCGCGGGAGGCCTCCCGCCCGCCTAGGCGCCTTGCTCGCCTGTCCCGCAACCGTGCGGGACGGCCGCCTGCTCCTCCCGCAACCGCGCGGGAGAGCCCGCCCAGGGATGGGAGGGACTGCCTGCCCGCGCCGCACGTCTGCGCGCAAGGGCGCGCGCACTCTGGCGGCAATCGCTGCCGGCTGTGCACAGCGCTGGCGCGCGCCTAACGCGCGTTCCTGCGCGGTGGGCGGGCGATCCCGTGTCGTCCCGGGCCCGTGCTTTCGTGTTTTCGTGTTTCGTGTTTTTCGGTCCGTAAAATCCCGATTTAATTTTATTTTAATTTTATCTTTTAAAATCAGTTTTGCTAAAATAAAATTATTTTAAAATTTTGATTAAATTGGGATTTTTGAGAAATTAAAGCGATTTGGATTTTGGGAAAATTGTGAATTTTATTTTCTGAAAATAATGAAAGAATAAAATTGTTAATTTTGGAAATTAATTGGAATTTTATTGGTTTATTGTTTTTCGGGTTTTATTGAAAAGGCTCTTGAACAAGAATTGCATCTAAGTCGTGTTTTAAGTCATTAGGACTTGAAACGAGAATTTTAATTTATTGGTTATATTTAAATTCTTGCAAAAGCATGTTAGCTGATCATGGGTTTAGATCTATGTATGGTTTTAATTTATGCACATGGATGGTTTAAATTGGGGTTGGAGCCCTATAGTTGCGTTTTTCAATTGAGGTTGGAGCCTCACTTATGTGCGTACTGTTATGTGATTTATTATGTGGCTTTCCATAATACTGTTTTTGAGGCCGGGGTATGCCCCGTGTAATTGTCTAAGGCCAATATGAAGATTGAGCCTTATTACTTTATGTCTTTTTCCTTTTATTGTAATTTGAGAGTAGAGATAGGTGGTGAGTTTTTATTTTCATTTTGGGGACAATGCACCCAAGGAGTAAGATGGACCACATTCAAGTAACAAGGAGGTCATAAGTGAAGACCCCTCAAAATGTTAGGGAGGGGAATCTCAATTGTTAAATGTAATAGAGATAGGGCTCGTATTTTGTTACCGCTTTCCCTTATGTGATTTAAACTGTTTATGTGGCATGTATGTTAGAACTTGTGATTGTGGAGTGGCTCCCACATATCACGCATAAGATAGGTAGAACCCATGATCATTACATGTTAGTATCATGCTAGGACATGTTATCTGTTTATGTGCTTGTTTGATATGCATTTAAGTGTACTTGCATTAATCAAGACTAATAAAATTGGATAACATATATGTTGGTGAGGTCGAACCGGACAACTCTCCGGTTGATTCGAAAATTCCCTTCAAATATTAAGCTAATTTCGAACAAATAGGTGTTTAATTCGAGATGCAAATTTTAAATTAAATTCCTAGCATTCCATCAATAGGTTTTAAGTTTAGTAAGTGAAGCTGGTTATTGTCCGCGAGTCGTGGGATAGCTAGTGGAGCTTATTAGTTCTTAGTTACCTAATTGATCATTTTAAATGATCAATATTTTATGGTCAATTTTAGCAAGGGCGATGTCCGCGAGTCGTGGGTCGTTCGAACTAAGTTTTGGTCATGATCTTATGATTGATGGGTCTAGCTTAACGCCTAAGTAAATATGGATATCGCACGAGTCGTGGGTCCATATTGAAAGATAGGTGATGCAAAAACAATTACTAAGAGTTCTAAAGGTGTTAGAATTGGTAAGTTGTACCTACCTAGGGTTCATACTTAGAATGTCCGCGAGTCGTGGGTTCGAGGTAAAATGCCTAGGATCTTAGTACCCATTGGGAAACGTGTTCCTCTTAGATCTTTGGGAATTCTAGATCTTTGAAAAACAGTGGGAGCTACATTAGATTAAAGACCTTATCTTTTGTATATCGTTATAATTCAGCATGCTCACTAGTTCTCTGTTTTACCATTTAGGTCGTAGATTCTGTGATTCTCTACGTGTTTTGAAATGGCAACCAAAAACCCTCTTGTATCGATCCTCGAGTCAAATAAGTTGACTGTTCCCAACTATTCTGATTGGCTGAGGAATCTAAAAATCATTTTAGATTCTAAGAAGAGAACTTATGTTCTCTTCGAAGGGGAGCCCAGTCCCGAAGGGGAGGCTCCCACTCGGGCCGAGCGGGATGCGATTCAGAAGTGGAAGGATGATAATCTCCAAGCCCGTTGCCTTATGTTGGCTAACATGTCTCCGGACTTGCAAAGACAACATGAGGCCATGGAATTTGCTTGGGAGATTTACGACCACTTAGAGCAACTTTACCGCCCTCATGAACGTGTTACAAGGTATAACACTTCAAAGGAATTGTTCCACTTGAGAATGAGGGAAGGTTCAAGTGTCCATGAATATGGACTCAAGTTTCTTGCCCTTACTGAGAAACTTGCTTCCATGGACATGCCACTGAAAGATGAGCTTTCAGTGGATTTGTTGCTAGCTTCGCTCCCACCATCATTCAACCCATTTGTCCTTAACTTCAACATGAATCATGCTGGTGCTACTGTAGTTGAGCTGATTAGTCAGCTTGTGACTGCTGAAAGCACGATCAAGAAGGACAATAAGGTTTTGATGGTGAATGCTCCATCTTCCTCTTCTGGGCCTTCTAAAGGTAAGGGCAAGAAAGCCCAAAAGAAGAAGAAGAAACCCCTTAGGCCCACTGGCGGCATTTCGAAGGGGAAGGCCCAAAAGAAGAAGCGTGATCAGAAAGAGGATGTTTGCTTCCATTGTGGCAAAGCGGGACATTGGAGGAGAAACTGCCCAGAGTACAAGGCTACTCTAAAGAAAGGTATCTTTCTCGTTGAAGTAAATCTTTCTATTAATTCTAGTTCTTGGGTACTTGATACCGGTTGTGGAAATATCTGTAATGATGTACAGATGCTAAGTGAAGTCCAACAACTCAAAGAAGGAGAATGTGTCTTGAAGATCGGCGATGGCTCAAACGTTGAAGCTCGAGCTTTAGGCACAATTAGATTAGATTTAGGTAGTTTTGAGTTAGTATTAAATAAAGTCCTTTATGTACCGAGCATTTTTCGTAATATAATTTCAGTTCCAATATTAGATTGTGAAGGTTATGAAACTTATATTAAGAATGGTAAATACTTTATCAAACGGAACAACTCTTCCGTTCATATCGGTACTCTAAGTAATGGACTTTACCTAACTCAAAACATCAATATTATGAATATACAACGAGAAACAAAGCGTAAGAGAGATGACAAACTTTCAGCTCCCTTATGGCACGCTAGATTAGGACACATTTCCAAGAACAGAATTAGCAAGATAAACACTTTAGGATCATTCTCTGAAAATGATCTCAAAGAGTTAACTTCTTGCGAATCCTGTCTCAAAGGAAAAATGTCCAAAGTCCCTTTTAAAGGAACTGTGGAACGTGCCACTAAGGTTTTGGATTTGATCCATACTGATGTTTGTGGACCGCTTAGTGTAAGCACTAGAAACAATCATCAGTACTTCATAACCTTTACTGATGACTTTAGTCGGTATGGTTATGTATACTTAATGAAGTATAAATCTGAAGCTTTTGAGAAATTCTTAGAATTTCAAAAGGAGGTTGAGAACCAAACTGGTCACAAGATCAAAGCACTTCGATCTGATCAAGGAGGCGAGTATCTTAGTGAAGAATTCCTTAATCATCTCAAAGATAATGGGATTATCTCTCAGTGGACTCCTCCGGGAACTCCTCAGCTTAATGGAGTTTCTGAGAGAAGGAATCGAACCCTACTTGATATGGTTCGTTCCATGATGAGTTTCACTGACTTACCACCTTCTTTCTGGGGTTATGCCCTAGAAAGTGCAGCAAAGATTCTGAATCTAGTTCCCTCTAAGTCAGTCCCCAAAACGCCCTATGAAATGTGGCATGGTAAAATCCCTAGTTACTCTTACTTAAGAATTTAGGGTTGTCCTGCTTACGTGAAGAGGACAGTGGGAGATAAGTTAGAATCTCGTTCTAACTTATGCTACTTTGTAGGTTATCCTAAGGAATCCATAGGATACTACTTCTATGATCAATCTGAGCAAAAGGTGTTTGTTTCCAGAAATGCCACTTTTCTTGAGGAACCGTTCCTTAAAGAAAAGAAAGGAAAGATCATAGAATTAGAAGAAGTACAAAGTAACCCCATGCCACCCACTGAAGAAACGTCCCCTACTGATCAACCACGACCAATCACAAATTTCGATACACATGTAAATCCTCCTCTAAGGCGTTCTGAACGCACTCCTAGAAAACCGGAGAGATGGTATGGATTCTTCCATGAAATCTCTCAAAAGGATAATGATCCTTCAACATATGAGGAGGCACTTTCAGATTCTGACTCTGAACAGTGGATAGAAGCCATGAAATCCGAAATGGACTCCATGAACTCCAACCAAGTTTGGAGCTTGGTAGATTTGCCTGATGGGGTCAAACCCATAGGTTGCAAATGGATCTTTAAGAGAAAGCTTGGAGTTGATGGAAGCATTGCAGCCTACAAAGCAAGACTGGTTGCAAAAGGATTCACTCAAAGACCCGGCGTGGACTTTAACGAAACCTTTTCACCAGTTGCAATGCAAAAGTCCATTCGAATCATGCTTGCCATTGCTGCATATTATGGCTATGAGATATGGCAAATGGATGTGAAAATTGCCTTTCTCAATGGTGACATTGACAAAGACATTTATATGGAGCAACCCATAGGTTTCACATTCAGTGGGAGTGAGCAAAAGGTTTGCAAACTCCAAAGATCAATCTATGGATTGAAACAGGCTTCTAGGAATTGGAACATTCGATTTGATGAATCGGTCAAAGCGTTTGGCTTCATCCAAATTTCGAATGAATCATGTGTGTATAGAAAGGAATTGGAGACCTCAGTGTAATTCTTAGTACTTTATGTTGATGACATCCTTCTTATTGGGAATTCGAAGGATGACATGAAAGTGACTAAGTTATGGTTATTGAACCAATTCGAGAAGAAAGATCTTGGTGATGCGTCCTATATCCTTGGAATTAAAATCTATAGAGATAGATCTTGAAGGTTAATAGGACTATCACTGTCGATGTACATTGACAAAGTATTGAAGAGATTCAATATGGAGTCAGCAAAGGTTAAGAACCTTCCTATGAGTGTAGGAACATGTCTTTCAAAGAAGATGTGTCCTAAGACTAACCTTGAGAAGGAAAGAATGACTCATACACCTTATGCGTTAGCAATAGGTAGCATAATGTATGCAATGTTATGTACTCGACCGGATGTGGCTTATGCAGTTAGTGTGACAAGTCGTTTCCAAACTGACCCTGGAGATGGTCACTGGGCTGCCATGAAGAATATTCTTAAGTACTTGAAAAGTACTAAAGATTTATTCTTAGTTTACGGAGGTCAGAAAGATCTTACTGTCGAAGGATACTGCGATGCAAGCTTTACATCAGACTTAGATGATTTTAAGTCAATGTCAGGATACATTTTCTGCCTAAACGGCGGAGCAGTGAGTTGGAAGAGTTCCAAGCAAACTACCACTGCGGATTCGACCACTGAGGCCGAATACTTAGCTGCAAATGATGCAGCTAAGGAAGGTGTTTGGATTAGAAACTTCATTCAAGAGTTGAATGTTGTTCCTAGCATGAAAGACCCCATTACTGTGTTTTGTGACAACACTGGGGCGGTTGCTCAAGCAAGAGAACCAAGATCTCACCAACGGACCAAGCACATTATAAGGAAGTATCACCTAATCCGTGATATTATCAAAAGAGGAGATGTGCAAATCGAGAGGGTCACATCAGCAGAGAATGTGGCAGATCCACTTACTAAACCCCTTAGTCGAGAAGCTTTCCAAAGTCATCTTCAGAAGATGGGACTTAGAGTAGCTTTAGAATGGCTTTGACGGGAAAGTGGGAGATTGTTAGGAATAGTGCCCTAGAAAGCCGATTGTATATCCGCTTTGTGCTTTTCCTTATTGTAATCACAGACAATCTTTGAATGAAATAACGAATTGAGGCAACACTTCTTTATATGCTCTTGTTTGGTATGCGTTTACTTTTGCTGTGCATGGATGAGAACTCCCCTAATCCTGATGACTTTAGGACTCTACCATTTAGGTGAAATGGTTCATGAAACGAGCCCTATATCACATAAGTCATGATTAGCAAAATACTCCAACCCGATGAGTCCTACAGACAGTGGGAGTGTCAACCTGACTCCTCTAAGGCTTGCTTGTGGGATCACGCCCTTAAGAAGGACCACCTTGTTTCATGGAGGTGCAAAGTGTATAGTTGATACGTACGTGATACATGAGGGTGCTTACTTTAATAAGTAAGTTCACTGAGGTGCCCCGTGTGAGAGCATTCCTAAATGGGAAAGGAAGTTTCTATTTCGGGAAATGGAAACTTCCAGATTAGGAAATATCTCACGAGTCATTGATGTGATTAATTGATCCTTAGACTTGAGGTTCCTTGTCACTTTATGAGTTAACTCTGTAGTCTTAGATATAAGCTTTAAAGGCTGTCGCCTTAGACAACTGATTCAAGGCTTATGCTGGGGTTGCACAAGTGATTCATGAACGTGAATGAGAATCAAGAAAGGACCTACACTTGCATTTGCAAGGTGATCTCTTATTGTGTAAGTCATTCATATGTCATATGGAGTCCTTGGCCAAGGCAGTAGATCAAAACATCAAGAAAAGGGTTTCTTGGATTGAGATCAAATGGAAATGAAATGCACTTAGCTTTAAGACCAGATTATTAGGGTTCTGATTATTCCCTTGCCCTAGATCTTGGTTGAGAGATAGTAAGTAGGAGGATTGTATCTCACATGAATCAACGACTTAAAGGTTCTGTCGAATCCGAACATTCCAATTCAGCTAAGGGTTAAACACCTGTTGCTAGACTATGGTCGTTTAATCTGTGGACTGATTAATTAATTAGTGAATTAATTAATTAGGGTCACTGCTAATTGAATTGAGAACCTAGAGGGTCACACACAACAACTTGGTTACATGAGTTGAGGCTTTAAAATGATTAAACGAGTTAATCGGGCCAAGAGGGTTCCACACGTGTGAAATCACTAGAGAAAGTCCACCAACTTGATCACAATCTAACTAGTAAGGATGCTAGTTCTCTAGTTAGTGTTTAGGCTTAACCTAGGGTTTTATTTAATCTTAGAGAAAGGAAGGTGTTCAACACATGAACCAAAAGAATTAACAATTAGCTCTAAAGGGGAGCATGAGCTCCCCTATATATAGGAAAGGGAGAGGGACGGCCGAACCTATTCCTTGTTGGGCAAGGATTTGGTTCCTCTCTCTCCTATTACTTGATCATCAAGTATTTTCCAACTTTGACTTTGAATTCTAATTCAAGTCGACTTTTAAGAGAGCTAAAAATATCCAAACTATTTTTGGATAATTTTATACTTTATTTATTATAAAATAAATAACTTATTTTTATCTAATTAATTAATTCGTAATTAATTAACTAGATTATTTTCTCCAAAATAAGACTTTCTTTTTAATTCAAAAATTAAACCAAAATCTATTAAATAATTAACACATTTAATTATTTAATACATATATATATTCACACGTGTGTGCACGTGTCACTCACGTGAGCCACACGTGTGATTTCACACGTGTGGAACCCTCTTGGCCCGATTAACTCGTTTAATCATTTTAAAGCCTCAACTCATGTAACCAAGTTGTTGTGTGTGACCCTCTAGGTTCTCAATTCAATTAGCAGTGACCCTAATTAATTAATTCACTAATTAATTAATCAGTCCACAGATTAAACGACCATAGTCTAGCAATAGGTGTTTAACCCCTAGCTGAATTGGAATGTTCGGATTCGACAGAACCTTTAAGTCATTGATTCATGTGAGATACAATCCTCCTACTTACTATCTCTCAACCAAGATCTAGGGCAAGGGAATTATCAGAACCCTAATAATCCGGTCTTAAAGCTAAGTGCATTTCATTTCCATTTGATCTCAATCCAAGAAACCCTTTTCTTGATGTCTTGATCTACTGCCTTGGCCAAGGACTCCATATGGCATATGAATGACTTACACAATAAGAGATCACCTTGCAAATGCAAGTGTAGGTCCTATCTTGATTCTCATTCACTTTCATGAATCACTTGTGCAGTCCCAGCATAAGCCTTGAATCAGTTGTCTAAGGCGACACCCTTTAAAGCTTATACCTAAGACTACAGAGTTAACTCATAAAGTGACAAGGAACCTCAAGTCTAAGGATCAATTAATCACATCAATGACTCGTGAGATATTTCCTAATCTGGAAGTTTCCATTTCCTGAAATAGAAACTTCCTTTCCCATTTAGGAATGCTCTCACACGGGGCACCTCAGTGAACTTACTTATTAAAATAACCACCCTCATGTATCACGTACGTATCAACTATACACTTTGCACCTTCATGAAACAAGGTGGTCCTTTTTAAGGGCGTGATCCCACAAGCAAGCCTTAGAGGAGTCAGGTTGACACTCCCACTGTCTGTAGGACTCATCGGCTTGGAGTATTTTACTAATCATGACTTATGTGATATAGGGCTCGTTTCATGAACCATTTCACCTAAATGGTAGAGTCCTAAAGTCATCAGGATTAGGGGAGTTCTCATACATGCACAGCTAAAGTAAACGCATACCAAACAAGAGCATATAAAGAAGTGTTGCCTCAATTCGTTATTTCATTCAAAGATTGTCTGTGATTACAATAAGGAAAAGCACAAAGCGGATATACAATCAGCTTTCTAGGGCACTATTCCTAACACGTCTTGGACTTTAAGGCGGATGGGTCGAAGAGAAGGATAGAAACTAGCGTGGTCGACCAAGATGCCATAGGGGCCATTTACTATGCCCTCCAGACTGTCGCTGACTATCAGGAGTTGGCTAAGGAGGACAACGCAACTATCACCTAAAACAAGATCTCCTTGTTGTGCTCGGTATGACCTCATCACTTAGGACTGTTTTCGTTTTAAGTGTTTCTCAAATTTTCTAACATCTCTTTCTCCCCCCCAGCTGATCGTGAGAGAGTACCAATCGGTCGCACGTTTGGAACCTGCGGAGAAGGCACGTCGCAGGTTGCTGTCTGAGAGGGCCGAAGTGCTGGAGGCTAAAAACTGGAAAGATGAAATAGCCAAGCTTGCGAAGAAGAAGGATGAGATGAAGGAAATATATATGGGCCATCTCGAGCGACTCAACAAGCAGGTCAAGGAATCGACCCAGGAGAAATCGATACTGGAGACGGAGGTGGCCACTCTCAGGGCCGAAAAGAAAAGTGATATGATGCATATTTATCAATATTTTGAGCTTATATTTTTTGTATGTAACCACATAACTTGGTGTAATTTTCAGCAGTTAATTGATTTTGTGGTTATGCTCAGGTACGTCTCGGTTTGCCTAACTTTGGAGAATTTGTGTCGGAGATATAGCAGTTGTATGGAATGGCTGGAAAAGAGAAATCGTGGGCCTTTGTCAAGTCCAGCTTCAAGTCACGATTTGAAGAGCCTTTATTAATTATTTAATTGAGGGCTTATGCATTATTTTGGAAATAAGCCCAAGACCACATTGGAAGCCCATGTTAGGAAGAAACCCACAAAGATCAACCCTATATTCGTAAGAGTTACACACGTTACTGTACACATTTTGGGAATTAAATTGTGTAACTAATGGGAACTAGTGGAAGGATGATTGGCGGTTGTGGCAAGAACGTGGGGGAAAAACTTTATCAATTCCACACTACAAAAGCACACGGCAGCAGACTTGGAAAGGAGGAACACAACAATTTCTAGTTTTAATTTCTTTTCCCTTTCTTTTCGTTTATTATATTGATTTTGTTCAAGACTTTATTTGTTCAATTCAGTATGAGTAGCTAGGTTTCGTATTAGTTGGGAATTTCTGAATATTATGCTAGACTTGTGAGATTAATCTATTTCAATTAGTTAGTTTACGTTGTCCGTATTACTTCCGTTTTCTTGTTATTGCTTGTTAATTAGTTCTTTGATTCTGGTCAAATCTTGAATTGTTAATTTGCATATAGCTATCTAATTTATTTGGTGGTGATAACTGAATAATTAGAATTTGTAGCAATTGATACTAGGACATTAAGCTTGTCTGATTTCGTGTCGAGGAGTTTACGGTCTAATTGAGTGAAGCAGGAGTCTTTGCCTAACCGGTTAGGATTAGTGTTTCTTTAGTTCTTAAAGCGGTTAATTCGATTGAATCTTTGAGGGAGTTTCCGATAGGATTATCAATTAGCCAGGGAATGGTTATTAGGAGTTTCTTTTAATCGTTCTAAAAATAAGAAGAAACGAGGGAGCCAGAGGTAGTTGGCGACTATAGCAAATCTAGCGTTAAATCAATGATCGTAGTCTATGCATAATTAGGAATTTCCCAACTATTATTATTTGCTATCTATTGAATTACTTGAGCTTATTTTGAGTTTTAGTTTAGTTTAGTTATTCCTTGTTAATTGTTTAGTTTAATTGTTATTAGTTTAATCCAAATCTCAAACCCCCCCCTCCTTCTATCCAATTTTAATTGTTTATTTCGTTTCTTAGTATATTAAAAGATACAAAATTCATCCAATTCTCGAGGATTGACACCCGTTGCCACTATTTTATAATTTAATTATGTGCAATACTTGGGGTTTAATTTTGGTGGTCTCGACACCCATCAAAAAGATTGGAAACCGGGCTGACCTAAGCCTATAGTCTATTAGATGTGGCTAGCCAAGAGAAGGAGGTGGCTTACAAAAAGGGAGCGCAGGATGGGTGGCGGAAAGGTTATGTAGAGGGGCAGAGGAACGGGATGGAGACCGCTTTCTGGACGCTTAACAAGTTGGTGCCCCAGATCAAAGACCAGGCGGTGATGGAGTTTCTAAGGTCAGACTTATTCGACACCGTCTCCGGCGCATTGGGCACATCCGACATTGAGACAGGCTTCATGAGGTGCCTGTCCCAAATTCATCTTCATCACCCTCTCCCCCATGATTTGCTCAACGATCCCAAGAGGCTGAATGCCGCCAACGGTTATATCCCCAAGAAGCTTCCTGAACAATTTTTGGCCCATTGTGATTTTGACGAAGAAGAAGCCCAGGTGGAGGAAGGAGGTGATGACGATGAGGAGGAGCTCGATTGGAGCAAGAAGTTTTCTGGCTGGGCAATGGAATGGACCGATGCTAAGTCTGACAAACGCCCAGAGACTGAACTAGAGTTGCCAGAGCCTGTGGACCTTAGGAAAGCCAAAGAAACTCTGCTCGCGACTTTTGCCCCATCAAGCAGTAGGTCTAAAACTTCTAAAATTCAAGGCAATGGGGTAAGCACCCTCGCTTTGGCTATTCCACCCCTTGCCTCTCTCCCTCCGGCTTTTGCTAACCTTGAAGATGAGTCAACCGTCGCCCTAGCTCCAACTCAAACAAATGCCAACTCAGCGACTGAGCCAAGTCTCCCGAATTCGATCGAAGAGCCTGCTGCCAACGCCGTGAATCTTCCTGCTTTAGTTCTTTGATTTGCAAATGACCCTTGTACTTAATTTTTGTATCCCCTTTTTTTTTCTTTTTTTTTTTTTTTTTTGTTATTTCTGCAACCCATTGGGGCTTGACCCCATTTTGGAATGAAAGTAACTCAGATTTAACTAAGTTTGTACTGGCATTTCTCACTTGTCCATTGCGTTTTAATATTTGTGATTTGCCTCTGATTCATTTTATGGAGTAAAATTTTTACAGAACCGTAACAAGTCCTGGCTCGAAACAAGCTCTAACCCATTCAGTCGTGTGGACTTGTGGCTCATTACAGTTGACTCGTACTTTACTAGGGCGTTGCATCCCTTCCTTAAAGCATTGATAGAATATCGAATGCATGACTAAGGGACAACTTCAAAATACTTTAAAAGACACTCAGATAAACTGGAAGTGCGGAGCATTCAGATTGACTGAAAGTAAGGAACATTCAGATCGACTGAAAATAGGAAACATCCAGATTAACTGAAAATTACTTTCATTAATGTAAACGAGTCAAGTACAGAGAGCGCTTACAATCAAAAGTAATTTAAACAGAAAACTTCTTAAGGTTGTGGGCATTCCAAGATCTGGGGATGGTATATCCCTCCATGTCTTCGAGGTGGTAAGCCTTGTTGCGTCTTATTTCTGCAATACGATAGGGGCCTTTCCAGTTGGGTTGTAGTTTGCCCACATGCTTGGTAACTTCGACCTTCTTAAGGACTAGGTCGTCTATTTGAAAAGTGCGAGGTTTAACGCCTTTGTTGTAGCTCCGAGCCACTGTGGCTCGATATTATTGCATGCATTGAAAACCCTTCTGTCGGACTTCTTCAATGGTATCGAGCTCATGTGCTCGGTCTTCTGCATTCCCAGCGAGCTGATAGTTGGATACTCTGCCAGTTTGATGGAGTAACTCAGCTGGGATCATAGCCTACGACCCATAAACCATCGAGAAGAGTGTTAACCCCGTCGCGGTTCTTGGAGTGGTGCGGTAAGCCCAAAGGACCCCATCAAGTTCGTCGACCCAGACTCCTTTCTTAGCCTCAAGCCTGGTCTGGAGGTTCTGGATAATGATGCGGTTTGTGACTTCGACTTGGTCATTCGCTTGAGGGTGGCCAACTGATGCAAAATGCTGACTGATGCCTATGTCTGAATAGTAGGATCTGGTGCTGGCGCTTTGGAATTGTGTTCCATTATCGCAAATTAAAACTCTTGGAACTCCAAACCTGCAGATGATATTCCGCCAAAGGAAGTTTTGGATAACCTTGTCGGTGATCTTCGCAGCTGGCTGGGCTTCAACCCATTTGGAGAAGTATTCGACTGCGACTAACAGTTACTGCGTCTGGCCGGTTGCAAGTGGAAGTGGCCCCACTATGTCAATTCCCCACTGATCAAAGAGCCAGTAAATATTGATCGAGACTATCTCGGAGGGGTGCTGATGCGGGATGTTAGCATGTTTCTGACAATTTACGCATATGCGGTCGTATTCCTTAGCGTCTTCGTTGAGGGTGGGCCAATAAAACCCACTTCTGGACACTTTCTTTGCTAAGGATCGACCGCCCACATGGTTTTCGCACTGCCCACTATGGATTTCTTCAAGGACGTCCTGAGCTTGGGAGTGGCGAAGACATCTTTTCGTTGGTCCCATATACGCTTTCTTGTTGAACCTTCCCTCCGAATTAAGCGAGTAACTCGTTGCTTTGTATCGAAGGTGCCATGTTGCATTCTTATCGGCGGGCAGAACTCCATCTCTGAGGTATAGTATGAACTCGTCGAGCCAGCAAGGCCCAGTAGGGTCGATTGAGCATATCATTTCTACTTCCCCATCAATCACCCACCCCTTACTCAAAAGGTAGGTGATGTTCTGGTCCTTGGAGCCTCTCATTCCGTTCGTGAATTTGGATAAGGCATTTGCTCGCGTGTTTTCTTCTCTAGGGACCTGCTGCAGCTTAAATTCTTTGAATTCGGATACCAAGGATCTGACCTTAGCAAGGTACTGGACCATTATCTCTTCACAGGCCTCAGAGGAGCCTTCGAACTGGCTCGCCACAAGCTGCGAATCTGTGGTAACAGAAATCCTTTCGATTCCATGTTCCTTGGCGATCTTGAGGCCTGCGATAAGTGACTCATACTCCGCTTCATTATTGTTCGCTGGAAAATCCAGAGAGATGGAGAAATCAAGCTCTTGACCTTCTATTCTTATCAGGGATACCCCCACGCCCCCTCCTTTAGAGGTTGAGGAGTCATCGACCGATATGGTCCATAGCACCGAGCGTTGGGTCTGCTTGTTTGGGTCATCTTTCTCAATGACGAAATCTGTAAGGACTTGGGCTTGGTACGCAGCTCTGGGCTGGTAACTGATATCAAACTGGCTTAACTCAATTGCTCATTTTACTATCCTTCCTGTAGCATCTGGCTTCTCCAAGACTTGGCGCAAACCTTGGTCTGTGAGGACCACAATGAAGTGAGACTGAAAATAGGGCCTCAGTTTCCTGGAAGTGTGCACGAGTGCCAAAGCAAACTTCTCAATTTTCAGGTAACGTGTTTCCGCGCCGTGCAATATCTTACTCACATAATACACTGGCATGTGCTTTCTTTCACACAGGGCGACCAACACTGAGCTGACCGCCTCTTCAGTAACAGCCAGGTATAGGTACATAGTTTCCCCCAAGATATTCTTTGAGCCTTTCAAAGGCAGCGTCACATTCCTCGGTCCATTTGAATTTCTTAATATTGCGAAGAATTTTAAAGAATGGAAGATTTTTCTCAGAGGAGCGAGAAATGAACCTGTTCAAGGAGATTATTCGACCCCCCAGATGCTGGATATCTCTGATAGTGTGACGCCTGTTGATGCTCTTGAGTGTCAGGATCTTTTCAGGGTTTGCCTCGATTCCTCTTTGGCTGACAATATAGCCCAGGAACTTTCCTCCCTCTACACCGAATGAGCACTTGTTCGAATTCAGCTTCATTCTGTACTTAAGCAGTAGGTCGAAAGTCCGACCTAAATCCTCCAGGTGTATTTTTGGCTTCTCGCTTTTAACGATCATATCGTCCACGTACACTTCCATTGTTTTTTCGATCTCATCTTCAAAGACTTTATTGACCAACCTTTGGTAGGTGGCTCCTACATTTTTCAATCCGAAAGCATGACCTCGAAACAGTAAATGCACTTAACCACGACGGACTCGGTTTTCTTCTTATCCTCCTGAGCCATGAATATTTGATAGTAGCCCTGAAAGGCATCCATCATACTTAAAAGCTCGCACCCTGTGGTTAAATCAACTAGCTGATCAATCCACGGGAGGGGATAGGGATCTTTGGGGCACACCTTGTTCAGATCTGTGAAGTCGTTACACATTCGCCACTTTCCTCCTATTTTCGCCACCGGAACGACGTTGCATAGCCAGTCAACGTATTTGGCGGGCGTGATGTATCTGGCATCCAGGAGCTTGTTGACTTCCTGCTCAATTATCTCGTTGCGCTCGTCTCTCTGCCCCCTCAATCGTTGCTTGATAGGTCGAAAGCTTGGGTCGACATTCAAATGATGTTCAATAACCTTTGGGTCGACGCCGACCAAATTTGAGGATTTCCAAGCGAATACATCCACGTTTTCTCGTAAGAACTGAATGAGCATACATTGTTGTTTACCTTTGAGGTTAGCTCCAATGTTGGTGGTTTTCTCTTCATCGTCGGGCACCAACTGAGCGGGAACAATGGCACCCGCGCCCGCGATTTTTCCGTCATCCAACTTTCTCTTCTTACGGGAAATAGTGGAAGTTATTTGCTTGGAGCACATCTCTGCCGTTGGGTCATCTGGGTCGCCAAGCTCAGTGTCCAGAAAGTCATCCACGTTCAGCAAAGGAACAATAGCCTTGTTAAGAAGTTTTACCTTTTCCATGGAGATGGAGTAACATTTCCAAGATTCCGGTATGTTGCAGCGGAGCTCCCCGATCCCATTAGGAGTTGGCAGCTTGATGGTCTGATGGTAGGTAGAGATCACTGCTCTGAAACTTATAAGGGCGAGGCGTCCTATGATAATGTTGTAAGCCAAGGGACCTTCAACTACCAAGTATTCGAGCAGCAGGGTTGCTCTTTTTGGTAACTTTCCCATGGAGGTGACGAGCTTGACTCGCCCTTTAGAATAGACTTCTGATCCCTCGAAACCTGTCAAAGGTGTTTTGATTGGTTCATAATCCAGTTTGTTATTGATATTCATCTTTTACAAAGTCGAGTAAAAGATAATGTTGGTTGAGCTTCCACTATCAACAAGGGTTTTGTGTACAGTACAAATGGCAACATCAAGCGTGACTACCAATGGACAACTCGGCATTCCGCCATCCCGTGGCATCATTGGTACAAAATCCCTATCGCTAAAGGAGAACTCTTGCTCCAGCCACTCTTTGCCTGGTTCGATGTGCATCACCTCCCTGGGCCCATAGAGCTCTCGGCCCACCTATCGCCGTGACCGCTTACGTGCGGTCTTCGAGTCTCCCCCTGCTATCATGAATATCTCATTGGTAGGCAGATTGAGGGGGTTTCCTTGTTCAGGCTTCTCGAGGGATGGCTTACGTCCTCTTCTGGGAGGTGGGGAGTCTCTTGGGTCGAAAGCTTGGCGGGCTGGCTCGTCCAACTTCTTAACAAATTCCATCAGATGGCCCCCTTGGATCAGCCTTTCAACCTCCTCCCTCAGGGCGATGCACTCCGAGGTCCAATGCCCAAACTGCATGTGGTAGCACAGCGTTTGCCCGACTCCTTGGCCTTTTTGGTCTCTTTCAGCTGCTTAGGCTTCTTGAGCAGCACCCTATCCATGACTTCATAGATTTCTTCAATGGGGCAGACTAAGGGAGTGTAGGCCTTCTTGGCTCTGCTTCTGAGGGTATTTCCCTCTTGAGCCTTTGTTCCATTCTGCTGGAAAGGCTGGGTGGCTCCGACCGAGGTGGGTCGGGCCTGGAGAGCCTGTCAGCGGTGGGCTCATACGTCCGCTTTTTTTTTCTCCGCCCTTGCGCCTGAGTGGTTGATTTCACTTCCTCTAGGCACATAAAACGCCGGGCAATGGCCATGACCTCCTCCATATTTTGCGGGGACTGGAGGACGATCTCGTCGGTGGACTCCGCGTGGCGGATTGAAGCACCCCACACGTGAGGCACCACATCCCCCGCACTAAGACCTGACACGTGTACCAAATGGAAAGTCCGCACACGCACTAAGTCAAAGCGAACGGGTGACAAACAAAAGCCTAACCTAAGCTAGGCGGTACCTAAACCCTGTACAAATGAAAATTTACGAAACCTGAATGCAAAAGCGGTACAAAATACGAACTTTCAAAAACTTTAAAAACAACAAGCATAATTTACACATTCCAGAAAGTAAATCAACATCAACTACACGGGTTCAACTAATTAAGGAAACCTGTCCCGAATAACATACAACAAAACGGGTTCAACTAATCCATAAACCTGGTTTAACCTGTCCCGAATTCCATACAATCAAATCATAATCATAACCTGTACATAACATATCATATACATGATTTCATACATAGTTCGGAACAAAGTACTTAAGCAAAACCAAACAGACTGACACAGACTCGACAGACACGACGCACCGCAGCCTAGCTAGAACTCCAAGAACCTGAACCTGCAACTAAAAACATGGGGAGGGGCGAGGGTCAATCACACTGACTGAGTGAGGGGTTAACACATGCACACTATACATATATACAGAGCAGAGCATGTTCAAATTAGATGTTCGTGAATCCGAGATTAGTTTTTGCACGCCAAAACATTTGCTCGTGATAATTCGTATGTATATAGGGCGGCTTTTCAAATCAGAACAAACCAACCTAACTTACACACATATCAAAGCTTGCGTTTAAATTCATGCAAACTTAGCACACATATCAAAGCGTATTTTATTAGGTTAATATATACCAAATTTTATCTTAATTTAAGAATCTACCCCGTTTCACGAACTTATGACAGACAGACAGAACACTCGGCGGGTACGAGTTCAAATTCCAACCAACTCCTCAATACATATTCAAATTCAAATAGAAATCAAAATCAGACATACCTACCTCTTCTCCAGTGATGGAAGGATTATACCTACCCTAACCATCGGTTCAAATATGTCAGGGTCGTGAGTTTCATGACACTCACGCCCAAGGATTCCATCCCCCACTAATCTCCTAGTGGGTTCCGGGTTGATCCTTTCAAAGTGGAGACCGTACTCAGGTGTAACCCGACAGCCCGATGCCGTCCTGATGCTCCTTTGCACAAATCTCCGAGGCCCATCAAAGTTCAAAATTCAAAGTTTCAGAAGTTCAAAGTTCACACCCCACTACAAACAGACAAATAGACAGACATATTTCATGCATATCGTACTTATCCTATCGTACGTATATATCAGACACATACTGACCTCAAAACCGAACTAAGCATACATAGGCTCATATATAGTGTTAATACTTTCAAACATATAGCAAAACCATCAAAGTACATACTTCGCACATATCTACGTATACATAAGGCTTATAAATCGCATGCATTCGAAAACGGGCACGTTGCAATAGGGTATAACTATATCCTAACCCCACCTGGTACCAAACAAAACTTAAGACACCGCAAATGGGCCACCCCGGAACCAGCACGACTCACTTGTCACCACCCCGGGTGCACCTGAACAACTGAACACACAAAACAAAGACTCAGACCCAACAATAACCACAGAGTGACGCACGACAATGTCCAACATGATAGTGGTACGCATGAGTGTCCATATTGTGCTTCTAGTGCGGTGTCGTGGTCAAATTAGGCACATTAATGCTCAACAAGGTCATATTTATAAGCAACACTTCCAAACATACGTATAAAGTAAATTCAAGTAATCACAGAAAGTATTCAAATCCAATCTAGTCAATTAAAGTATCCCAAGTATGCATAAGAGGCCTAATCTTAATCATGGATAACTTTAAGTAAAGTTGTTGTACATACAAGGCACGTTGATACAATTATAATGTGCATTTAGTCACATAAAATCACACTTTATAATTTCATAACATACTTAAAATACAAACTCAAATATGCATACATTCATATTTTTACAAATATTACACATACCTCCCCTTAAGTTGATTAATTATGCATGATTGTTCGATTGAGGCGTTTAAACAAATGCTCAAGTAGGAAACTAACTATTTACAAGCATAACACTATCACTTCATCATAATTTATAGCATACCAACTTCACGTAGCAAGGATAAGTCGAAATATTAAGGTTCTCACCCTATCAAGCATCAAGTTTTCAAGTTGATAAAATATTCTTCATGTATCGATATATATATATCATATACAATTCACAACAAACATGATATTGGGAACATTTCAATTTCATATAGATGAAAACATAACATGCTCATTCTTCCAAATTATCATTCAGGTTTATTTAATCACATAAGAAATTAATTTTCTAAATATTATACTAACACCCCTTCATATTTAAACATATAGTACAAATTCAACAAGTTGGGATTCAAATTGCAAATTGGAACATCAATATATATCACAATTCAATTGATACAAGCTTTCATATACATCGGAGTTCATATAAATCGACAAATCAAACTAATCTCAATAAAATTATATGGAGAACAATTAAATCAAACATTTCCCAAATATACAAATAAATTCGTAGAAATTAAACCGAGTGTCCGATTGACGAACGGGAAGTGGCGTTGGACTTACCACAATGAGGCGAACAATCTATCCGAAGACCGCAGGAACGTCGCCATCAGAGCCGCCAGAATAGTAACCGGCCGCCGTTCGGCCGCTGACGGAACGTGCCGAAAAAATCCCGAAAATTCACCCGTGCAAGTCCTCATTGTGATCGTACCAAACCCTCGATCAATTTCTAAAAATTCCAAGCCAAACGTCTCCAATTTCAAATCCAACGATACGAAACCCCAAAATCTTCAAAATCAAATTACTTCCAAACCGGGGAACGAAAACGAAATCCGTAAATTGCATTGGTTTACCCATGTCGAGGTCTTCGAAAGGCCCAAGGTAATGGCCGAAAAATATTACCGAAGGGTTGACCGGCGTTCGACCGCCACGCGCCGCCGTTGACCGCCGCTACCTGGCCGATTCTTGAGCCAGGACCACCATGAGAAACTCGGCATCATCATCCCGAACAACTTCTCTGAAGAAACCGTTGCCAAAAGATCACCAAAAAAGTCTCAAATCACCGCCACAATCCACGCCGTTGTTGTCTTGCCGGAACCGCCACCTAAGACCATTATTTGCTTGAATTGATGTCGAAAATCAACTCAGGGGATCAAAACATGTGGGAAGCCGCCGAAGTTCCTCCGAAAAAGCCGTCGAAACGTGGCGGACGCCGCTGCTACAGTGCACGAGTCACCACGGCGTGACTTCAGGCGGTGCGTGCAATGCTATCCGGCGTCCAAAGGTTGCGCCACCAACAGGAAAAGTTGCGCCCAAGAGTCGCGCTCCAAACCTGCCCAAACTCCGACCGATTGCACCATCGTAAGCCACCGCGAACCGCCACTGAAGGGGGCGATCGAAATCCCTCCACCTGCAACTCCCCGTAGTGCCACCACTACTTGTTGTCGGGCCACGGATCTGGTATCATTCTGTTGGGCTCGTCGAGCTGATCAATTTTGACTATTCAAACGTCAAATTCCGTCGAGAAACGAACGAGTTATGGGCTAGTGTGTGTTACGGTGTGGTGTCTGTGTTTCTCGCGTGAGGGAGAGAGAGACGATCAGGAGAGAGAGAGAGCTGAAGTCTGGCTTGCAAAACGAGGATTCGGGTATTTATCCCGGGTCCTCCATGCACGAGAATGGTCGGTAGGAGGGGCTAACGACGTCAGAATTAGACAAACTTAGAGTCTGCGGACTCATTTCGATACCTCGAACGAGAAAAAGGGATCAAAGAGGTCAAAATCTCGATCGAACGAGCAGTAACCAAAAAACTCCTTAAAAGAGAAAATTGCAAACAAGCCCCTTAGGGTCACGCAAAACATAAAATCACATAATTAAACACACAAGGAAGTTAACACGTGACGTACCTCGTACATCGAAAAAGCGAGATGTTACACGGATGGCCTTATAAAGAGTCTGGGTCAATACATCGATCCCCGGTGCTCAACCTTAACGAAGGCCTCGTTGAAATAGGCGAAGAAACTCCTCAAGGTCTCACCCTCCTCCTGAATGATGTTGTACAGGTAAGTTGACGGGAGCTTGACTCCCGCCATGGAGGAAAAGTGGGCCTTGAACTTCTCGGCCAGGTGAGCATAGTCCCTGATGCTTTGAGGGGCCAACCTTTCGAACCAGTCTTGGGTTGGGCCCTCGAGCGTGGTTTCAAAGATCTTGGCCCAGATGAGCTTGGTGTGGCCATAGAGGCTGACTTGAGCCTCAAACTTGGAGTAGTATTTCACGGGGTCAGTGTTCCCATGATAAATGGGCAGATTGGTGGGGACTTTATCCACCACCTTTGCGTCAATAATGGCATCGCAAAAGGGGGATTTCGCCTCCCTCTCACTACGGTATACTCTCCCCTGACGCTAGGGAAGGTGATCTTCTTGGTGAGCGGGTAACCGTGCTTCGAAGGCTTGCCTGCGGGGAACATGGGAGGACACTTCCTCCTATGGATCAAAATATTCCGACCCATGGGCTGGGTAGGGAACATACTGTTGTTGCTACTGCTGCTGCTGTTGCTGTTGTTCTCTCCTGGGGAGTTGATTCCGGAAGTCATTGGGGCCGACCCAGTGTCCGCGGTTAGCCCACAAGTAAGCATCGGGGTGGACCCTAGCCCCCAAACGGTCGAACACTAGGATGGTTCTAGAAACAGGCACGTCCCTATTCATTTCGCTAACCATCCAACAATGTGACAGGCACCTCTGTTGTAACGCCCCCACCCGTACCAGAACAAGAGGAGAGCGGCGTCTCAACCCCCGCACTGAAGCACCTCTCAAGTAATGGTGTGAGCCATCACTCAAGAAATACTCCAGCGAACGGCTGTCTATCAGAACTATACATGTACAACGATGTGGCTATGCAGCGGAAAATCAGAGTATTTTAAAACTTTTCGAAACATGTACGTGATGGCATGTAACAAGCAAGAACATATTGATCGTGTAAGAGAGACTCGGCATATCAGAACATATAACAGATTCACATAAAAGTACCGATACAGCAGAGTTCAAAATATCGGTAACAGAGTAGCAGAAAGAGTATAACGAAGATACTCAAATATTCAGAAACGTATACAGAAACGTAAAGTGATGCAGCCATAAAACATATGCAGGACGCAAAAGAGGAAGTAATACTAAGTCCTGACAGAAACAAAAATGACAATCTAGAGCTTCAAGATACCTCTAGACTGCGGCTGCAAGACCTGAAACCACGAGGCAAGAAAACGGGAGAGGTATTAGTCAAAAGGACTAAGTGAGGGAATACTTTAAAGAAAGTACTGAATTAAAGAACTTGAAGTAAAGTTCGAAACTGTTAAATGCAATGCTTTGAAGAAGAACTTGAAACAAGTTCGATTGATAAAACTCTTTGAATGCGATGCTGTAAAAGAATGCACGTTAAAAACATTTTCATGAATGCTATCACACACGCACACATATGCAGTTGATGGTTCATAGTTCTTTCATAAAACGGGATAAGGGTAAAGTGAACTTTTCCAGATATGAACCATCCTTTATGAAACAGAATTTTGCCCGCAAGCTAGGCTCCTCCATCCTTACTCCAGAAAACATGATTTGGTTGAGCATCAGACCAGGATCAACAATAATTCCACGTATAGTAGAGTATCGGACCAAGATCAACAATAACCCCACATAAAGTAGAGCATTGGACCAAGGTCAACAACAACTCCGCACACAGTAGACTATTGGACCAAGGTCAACAACAACTCTTACCAACACATACAAACATGCACCATCCTCCACCAGTTGTCACTTCGGGTAGCTAGCCCTAGGCGACCTGTAAACATGTAATGGGAACATATTTGCTGTCCGTTCCCAGACAGATTGTCCTGACTTAACAAACCTCCTGTTAAAAGTCGGTGTCAATTGTCTAAGTGTGGCGGCCGATATTGGTAATGTCGTTGGCGCTCACCTCCCGAGCATCACCTCCACACATAACCGCCGGGCCCAAACTGTAAACTGTATGCTTGCATTTAAGATTAGCAGTGACCAGAGTAACACTCCAGTATGCTAACTATAACATGTGAAACTGTAACTGTAACATATGATGTTGTCTGTAAAACATATGATTCTGTCTGAAAACATGTGAAACTGTCTGTAAACTGTACTTTGAAAACATATGCAAACATGTAACTGTCTTTGAACAAGAATGCAGAACTTTGGAAAACATGTACTGTTGATCAAGGTATACTATTAAAGTATGAATGATCCTTTCAAGAGAATGTCCCGATAAAAGGGAGTAGTTCAAAACGAGGTTTAGCTTTGAATTTCAAAACATATGATACGATAGTATAATCGTGGTTCCAGTTGGAAAACTGTAGCGCCCCCACTTTGCTGGTAGAGAGCGGCGCCCCAACCCCCGCACTGAAGCACCCCTCAAGTAATGGTGTGAGCCATCACTCAAGAAATACCCCAGCGAACGGCATGTCCATTAACGAGTAACAATAATAGTGTTTAACTATGTGGCTTATGCAGCGGAAAATCAGAGTATTTTAAAACTTTTCAAAACATGTGTGTGATGGCATATAAACAAGCAAGTACTGATCGTTAAGCAGAAGAGACTATTAACATTACTGTATCAATTGAACGTTGTCACGGGAGCATAAGATAGCAATTGCAGCAGTATCCAAGTAGCAGAAGGATTATTACAAAAGCATAAGGTAAAGTATCAATGCAGCCATATAACATATGCAGGACACAAAATAGATTAATAAAGTAAAGTCCTGACTCAAACAAAATGAACACTCTAGAGCTTCAAGATACCTCTAGACTGCGGCTGCAAGACCTGAAACCACGAGGCCAGAAAACAGGTAGAGGTGTTAGTCAAAGTGACTAAGTGAGGGATATCTTTAAAAGAAAGTACTTGAAGTAAACGTTTGAAGTGAAGTTCATAAGGTAAAACCTTTAATGCAAAGCTTTAATGAAGAACTTAAGAATAAGTTCAAGTGATAAAACCCTTTGATGCAATGCTATAAGTAATGAGAGTTTTCAAAACACTTTCATGAATGCTGTCACACGCGCACACATATGCTATGATTTGGTTCATATGATTTTCATAAAACGGGATAAGGGTAGGGAACAACTTTGCAAGATATGAACCAACTTTATGAAAACATTGATGCCCGCAAGCTAGGCTTCTCCATCCTTACTCCAGAAAACATGACCATTAATAGGGTGTCGGACCGAGATCAACAACACCCTAACACATACACACATGCACCATCCTCCACCAAGTTTCACTTCGGGGAGCGACCCCTAGGTGACCATTAACCATTGATTTGGGAATAGATTTGCGGTCCATTCCCGACAATTGTCCTGACTTAACCAAACCTCCTGATTAAAGTCGGTATCAATCGCCTAGTGTGGCGGCCGGTATTAGTGATGTCGTTGGCGCTCACCTCCCGAGCATCACCTCTACACATAACCGCCGGGCCCATACCATTAACCATTGATTGCTTGCACCATTGATGACATCCAGAATAAATCCGAATGTATGAACCATTGAACATATGCATTGAACCATTGAACCATTGATGCAATACTTTGAAAACATGAACCATTGATGCTGTACTTTGAAAACATGAACCATTGATGCATTACTTTGAAAACATGAACCATTGATGCTGTACTTTGAAAACATGTGCCCTTGATCAATGAATAACGAATACAATTGGGTTCTTTGAAGAATCATCCCTATAAAGGGTATTTCAAAACAAGAATGGTAAAGCACTAGGCTTTGAGTTTCAAAACGATTGAATCATTAAGTATTCATGGTTCCAGTTGAAATAGTTTAACCTCACCTATTAATAACAGTAGGTAGGATAGATTATGCAGTGCCCTGGGGATTCCAGTGCTCAACCTTAACTCCTGTAAGTGTGTACTAAGGTGAGCTAAGACACACTTCTATCACGATGCACATAAACATATAAAACAAGTACAGAACATGTAATGATAAGAGAGTAATACCATTTAAGGTATTAGAGAAGGATAACACACAAAGGAATCCTTAAAGTGAGTTATCATTAACGTGGGACTATCATCTTACTATAATCGATTAGGAATTAATCAAATTATGAATCCTAAACGTAAACCTTAAGGTTATAAAACAAGTCCTCGAAAGAAAACACATTTTGAAAACACATTTTGAAATCACATTTTAGACCCCGGATTTGAAATCCCTAAGTGCAAATGTCTATTAAGAAAGCACAAGTTTTAATTCACTTTTACTATTCAAAAGTACTATTCACAGGTTACTATTCACTTATCGGGTCAAAGGGTCGGGTCAAACCCACACACTAAACACACACTAATGCACACACACGAACACACACACACGGCATGCACTCACACACACCCTAATTCAATTATGATCTTGATTATAACCTATAGTTTCAAGTTCATGTTATTATAGGCAAGTGTGATCTAGGTTAAAGGCATAACCTATGGTTAAGAGGTCTAATTAAAGCATAACATCAAGTTATGAAACACTATTCTATCTTAGGTTATAACATGTAACACTATCAAAATGTATAACATATAATCAAGTACTATTCCATTAATCCGTATCATATCATAAGCTCAAGTCATAACATATGAGTCATGTAACATTGTAACAATGTAATAACATATCATAGACATAAGTCATAGCATATCAAGACCATTAATCATGTAACATTTATCAATTGAAACCATATAGTAACATGTAACAAGTTATAACATAATTGATCATAGGTCACTATTCCATTGCATAACATGCTTGAACATAAATTAAATATCATAATCATGCATCAATTATCATCATATAATAGCTCCATAACATGATCATACCATATACTAAAGCAATTCACAACATTTCATAGCATATACTAAACAATTAAATCATAATTCACTACTAACAAACATATCATAAAAGCTATATAATAAATGCATAAAATAAAATCCTATATGTCTTAGGGAAGACCCTAAGACCCAACCTAAACATAATATAAACATACCATAACATAAAAACATAAACTAAACTAAAACATAACACAAAAACATAACATAAAATAAAACTACAAACCCAGAGGGGGGGAGGCCTTGGATCGGCAAAGAGGGGGAGGAGGAAGAAAGAAAGGGAGTTGTTAACACAACATTGAGCAAGGAAAATGAATGGCATGAGAGCTCTATTTATAGGTGTTGGGAAGCCCCTCACATTGGAAATAAACTTGAGGTAAGGGTATGAGAGCAAAAGTGGATGTCTTCTCTTGGAAGCTTCATCATTCATGAAACAAAATAGGGGCTGCTGGAGGGTATTTCGGTATTCTCACTGACCAAACGTGAAGGTGAGTGTCTGGAAGTATAACCATTCCGTCCGGCCAAAAATTAGCTTCGAAACGCATATTCATACGTCGAAATCGGATTTACCGTTTGAAAGATACATTAGTTTTAATGAATAAAAGTTTTGAGCTCGAAACTCGACATGAGTGAAAAACGACTTTCTAGAATGATTTTCAAGTCCGGATTGTTTCCAAAATTCAAGAAATAAATCGAGAAGCGTTTTGAATCCAAAATCGACTATAAAACGTTTTACCGATAGAAAGTTGAAAACGTAGAGTGAATAGTGAATTCTTACGTACAAGCGTACGCTTCAAAATTTCGAGCTAGGGTTTGAATCAAGAGTTGTAAAACATTTCAAAAATCTTGAAATAGTTCGAGTAATGCAAATCCGAAGAGAAAACATTTTCCGAATGAAAACCGTTCGTAGAAGGAATAGTGAACTAGGGTTTTCGTAAACATTTTCAATAAAACGAAGTTCGGAATAGAGTTTCAAGTCAAGAATGATTTCAATAGATTCATCTCGACTCAAGGATCGATTTGACTGTAAACTTGGGTAGGAAAGATATCAGAATCAAAAGCTCATTTTTAGATGAATAGTCACTTTGGTCGGTAAGTTCCCAAAATGCCCTTATGATTCAAGGAAGGTTTCCGGAGCTTGGAAAATGAATAGTAAACTGTATCGAAGGTCAAGAATTCCCCCTTAAAACATGTCAGATCACATATGAGCACGAATTTCATGTAAGAATGCAATGCATGAAAGTTTATAAACTTGGATCACGGTCTATAAACGCCTTAACAATGCCCTTAGTTTACCATTTTCTTCCAGGCCCTGTTTTGGGCTGTTACAATCACCCCTCCTTAAAGAGAATCTGTCCTCAGATTCTTCTGCAAACAGTTCGGGGTAATGTTTCTGCATCTTACCCTCTATTTCCCACATTGCCTCTTCTGTACCATGTCCCTTCCGAAGGACTTTTACCAAAGGAATCTTCTTATTCCTTAACTCCTGGAACCTTCTGTCGAAGATCTTTACCGGTTTCAACATATAAGTCAAGTATGGTTCTGTCGGTAATTCTTCCACTGGTACTATCTCTTTTTTCATCCAAAACCCCTTGCGAATCTGAGATATATAGGATACATTGTGGATCGTTGTATGACTTGCAGGTAAATCCAATCTGTAAGTAGTTTCTCCAACTCGTTCCATTATCTGGAAGACTCCAACATATCTTGGGTTTAATTTACCACCTTTCTCAATTCGAGTGAACCATTTCTTCGGTGTCTTTCACTCCATCACTGCTTCGACTTTGATGGATCTACTTTAACTCCGGTTTTGAAAATGATGTGTCCGAGAAATGTAACTCTTTCTAGCCAAAACTCGCATTTGCTGAACTTGGCATATAGCTTGTGATCCAGCAAAGTGCTCAGCACAATTCAGATATGCTCGGCGTGCTCCTCTAGTGCCTGTACAAACACCAAAATGTTGTCCAACTGTTTTTCTCAACTCTTCCAAGATGACTTCCTTCTTGTAACAATCCGAATTAACATGGTACTTAAACAACCAATCCATTCCAAGGATGATTCCATATCTCGTCATAGGTAACTCAATGAGATTTGATGGGTAGTAGCGATTACCAGTGCATATAGGGTAGCGTTTATATACTTGATCCGTAACGAGGTGAGTCCCCAAAGGAGAACTTACTTCAAATTTCGTATGACAATTATTCAAGTGGAAATTATAATTGCGCACATAAATTAGATGCAATGAATAAATGCATGACACCAGGGTCATATAAGACCTTAACTGGCGTGTTAAGAATGTGCACAATACCTTCCACATCAGACGAAGGATCAACCTCCTCATTACCATCCATTGCATATGCTCTGCCTTTAACCACTGGTGTGCTCGTCGTACCCACCACCGCTTTACCCTTGTCTTGAACCCCAAATCTTTTAATCCTGGTAGGACAATGTTCCCGTATATGCTCAGGGGAACCACACCAATAACACTGACCATTCTTCTTACGACAATTTTCCTCAGTGTGTCCTTTACGGCTACAGTAGTCACAGACTATCTCCTCTTGAGTGGGCTGAGTTGTTTCATACTGCTGAGGTGCCCTTTGTTGTTGTTGCGGTGCCATCATTGGTTTCTTCCCGGTTCCTTGAAAGGAGGATCCGGCAGGTCGCTTTGTTCCTTGAAAAGTCTTTGGGTTAGAAGGCTCTTGACGACTAACGGTCATCCGGATATCCTTATGGGTTGCCTCGACCTTCAATGCTCTATCAACTGCTCTAGTGTAGGTCTCGTCATCCAAAGAAGCTAGTGCCCAACGGAGCTCAGGTTTCAGACCATCAATGAACCTTTTAGTCTTACGACGTTCATCACTCAGAATGTGGGGTGCATACTTGATCAGCCTAACAAACTTAGCTTCATACTCCATCACGTTCATAGATCCTTGGACCAAATTCATAAATTCAGCTTCTCTTGCATCACGTGTTACCTGAGGAGTGTATTTCTGCTGAAACTCCTTCACAAACTCAGTCCAGTTTCCATCAACATTGTTCTCTGTCCACATGTGTTGAGTATGCCTCCACCAGTTAAACGCCGCTCCTTCCATCAGAAATGCAGCATACTGAACTCGTTCACGATCTTCAGGGTTGATATCCATAGCTTCAAAGATCTTTTCGAGACTAGTTAACCAATTTTCAGCCTTCAAGTCGTTGGGTTCGCCATAAAACTTAGGCGGGTTCATTCTTAGAAACTTTTCTCGTGTTTTCCCATTAGGAGAATTGCAAGCCCTCACGAATTGTCGCAACACATCAGCTAAATCAGGAACTTCCTCCCTTCTAGGAGGTGGTGGCGTAACATCCCTTGGCGGTGTAAGATCCCGTTGTGGCGTGACTTCTCTTTGGGGTGGCGATGGCGGTACGCGATTACGTGGTGCTCTTCTTGGTGGCATGATGATACTGAAGTTTCACGCATTTAGACATGTGTATAATGCATGACAGTAAGGATGATTCACATAATTGGTAACCACGTATTCACATTTCCACGTAGTCACATATAATCATGAGAATAACACATTCCCACAACAAAATATCAACGATAATCCATTATCACATTACCACATAGGCAAGAGCAACTTATAAGCATGAACAACATATCAACATTGATCCATTATTCCATTATCCATTATCCATTACCACATAAGCAAGAGCAACTTATAAGCATGAACAACATATCAACATTGATCCATTATTCCATTATCCATTACCACATAAGCAAGAGCAACTTATAAGCATGAACAACATATCAACATTGATCCATTATTCCATTATCCATTACCATTGACAATTCATAAACATGAATAACATATCAAGTATGATAACAATAAATGAAATGGCATGATCCTATAACGGCCCTAATGGTATCTTGAAGCAACTCTAAGACTCATGCAATGACAGTTATGGAAAGCAGTAAACAGATATCCAATATAAAGTCGAATGTGTCATAAACATGTAAGGTTTGGAAAATTTTTCTACATTAGGCCACATTTTTAAACAAAATTTAAAATAAGGAAGACCCGATACCATCGAGTTGACTCCCATTCAGGCCTTACCACATCCAAACCAAGTGCAAAATACCTCTTGTACTTCCATGTTGTCTGAAATCCATCATCTGTGGTGCCAAAATTTAGGGGTCTTCTACCAAAGCTATACATCCCCTTCGCCAAACAATCCTGTCCATGCCCTGCTAGATCAGCCTCATCATTATCAGATCCATCATTACCTCCATTAGGTTGCTCCTAGTCCTGCCTCTGTTCTTTGGTTTACGCCAAGTGAGTACCTCCTCGGTGAGAAACAACCACAGTACGTGAAGCCTCGAACTGCTTGAAAAAGGCCTCGTCTATCTGCTGCTGGTTAGGATCGAGATGTGGCTAAACTGCCATGGCCATACAGAGAACCACGGATATGAATGCCAGAAGATAGAACCACGCAATGTCAAACAAGCTTCCATGATGTGAGCAATCCAGGTCAAGTCTCTTCTTACTTAACCTGGCGCTCTGATACCACTTCAGGCTGTAGCGCCCCCACTTTGCTGGTAGAGAGCCGCGCCCCAACCCCCGCACTGAAGCACCCCTCAAGTAATGGTGTGAGCCATCACTCAAGAAATACCCCAGCGAACGGCATGTCCATTAACGAGTAACAATAATAGTGTTTAACTATGTGGCTTATGCAGCGGAAAATCAGAGTATTTTAAAACTTTTCAAAACATGTGTGTGATGGCATATAAACAAGCAAGTACTGATCGTTAAGCAGAAGAGACTATTAACATTACTGTATCAATTGAACGTTGTCACGGGAGCATAAGATAGCAATTGCAGCAGTATCCAAGTAGCAGAAGGATTATTACAAAAGCATAAGGTAAAGTATCAATGCAGCCATATAACATATGCAGGACACAAAATAGATTAATAAAGTAAAGTCCTGACTCAAACAAAATGAACACTCTAGAGCTTCAAGATACCTCTAGACTGCGGCTGCAAGACCTGAAACCACGAGGCCAGAAAACAGGTAGAGGTGTTAGTCAAAGTGACTAAGTGAGGGATATCTTTAAAAGAAAGTACTTGAAGTAAACGTTTGAAGTGAAGTTCATAAGGTAAAACCTTTAATGCAAAGCTTTAATGAAGAACTTAAGAATAAGTTCAAGTGATAAAACCCTTTGATGCAATGCTATAAGTAATGAGAGTTTTCAAAACACTTTCATGAATGCTGTCACACGCGCACACATATGCTATGATTTGGTTCATATGATTTTCATAAAACGGGATAAGGGTAGGGAACAACTTTGCAAGATATGAACCAACTTTATGAAAACATTGATGCCCGCAAGCTAGGCTTCTCCATCCTTACTCCAGAAAACATGACCATTAATAGGGTGTCGGACCGAGATCAACAACACCCTAACACATACACACATGCACCATCCTCCACCAAGTTTCACTTCGGGGAGCGACCCCTAGGTGACCATTAACCATTGATTTGGGAATAGATTTGCGGTCCATTCCCGACAATTGTCCTGACTTAACCAAACCTCCTGATTAAAGTCGGTATCAATCGCCTAGTGTGGCGGCCGGTATTAGTGATGTCGTTGGCGCTCACCTCCCGAGCATCACCTCTACACATAACCGCCGGGCCCATACCATTAACCATTGATTGCTTGCACCATTGATGACATCCAGAATAAATCCGAATGTATGAACCATTGAACATATGCATTGAACCATTGAACCATTGATGCAATACTTTGAAAACATGAACCATTGATGCTGTACTTTGAAAACATGAACCATTGATGCATTACTTTGAAAACATGAACCATTGATGCTGTACTTTGAAAACATGAACCATTGATGCTGTACTTTGAAAACATGTGCCCTTGATCAATGAATAACGAATACAATTGGGTTCTTTGAAGAATCATCCCTATAAAGGGTATTTCAAAACAAGAATGGTAAAGCACTAGGCTTTGAGTTTCAAAACGATTGAATCATTAAGTATTCATGGTTCCAGTTGAAATAGTTTAACCTCACCTATTAATAACAGTAGGTAGGATAGATTATGCAGTGCCCTGGGGATTCCAGTGCTCAACCTTAACTCCTGTAAGTGTGTACTAAGGTGAGCTAAGACACACTTCTATCACGATGCACATAAACATATAAAACAAGTACAGAACATGTAATGATAAGAGAGTAATACCATTTAAGGTATTAGAGAAGGATAACACACAAAGGAATCCTTAAAGTGAGTTATCATTAACGTGGGACTATCATCTTACTATAATCGATTAGGAATTAATCAAATTATGAATCCTAAACGTAAACCTTAAGGTTATAAAACAAGTCCTCGAAAGAAAACACATTTTGAAAACACATTTTGAAATCACATTTTAGACCCCGGATTTGAAATCCCTAAGTGCAAATGTCTATTAAGAAAGCACAAGTTTTAATTCACTTTTACTATTCAAAAGTACTATTCACAGGTTACTATTCACTTATCGGGTCAAAGGGTCGGGTCAAACCCACACACTAAACACACACTAATGCACACACACGAACACACACACACGGCATGCACACACACACACCCTAATTCAATTATGATCTTGATTATAACCTATAGTTTCAAGTTCATGTTATTATAGGCAAGTGTGATCTAGGTTAAAGGCATAACCTATGGTTAAGAGGTCTAATTAAAGCATAACATCAAGTTATGAAACACTATTCTATCTTAGGTTATAACATGTAACACTATCAAAGTGTATAACATATAATCAAGTACTATTCCATTAATCCGTATCATATCATAAGCTCAAGTCATAACATATGAGTCATGTAACATTGTAACAATGTAATAACATATCATAGACATAAGTCATAGCATATCAAGACCATTAATCATGTAACATTTATCAATTGAAACCATATAGTAACATGTAACAAGTTATAACATAATTGATCATAGGTCACTATTCCATTGCATAACATGCTTGAACATAAATTAAATATCATAATCATGCATCAATTATCATCATATAATAGCTCCATAACATGATCATACCATATACTAAAGCAATTCACAACATTTCATAGCATATACTAAACAATTAAATCATAATTCACTACTAACAAACATATCATAAAAGCTATATAATAAATGCATAAAATAAAATCCTATATGTCTTAGGGAAGACCCTAAGACCCAACCTAAACATAATATAAACATACCATAACATAAAAACATAAACTAAACTAAAACATAACATAAAAACATAACATAAAATAAAACTACAAACCTAGAGGGGGGGAGGCCTTGGATCGGCAAAGAGGGGGAGGAGGAAGAAAGAAAGGGAGTTGTTAACACAACATTGAGCAAGGAAAATGAATGGCATGAGAGCTCTATTTATAGGTGTTGGGAAGCCCCTCACATTGGAAATAAACTTGAGGTAAGGGTATGAGAGCAAAAGTGGATGTCTTCTCTTGGAAGCTTCATCATTCATGAAACAAAATAGGGGCTGCTGGAGGGTATTTCGGTATTCTCACTGACCAAACGTGAAGGTGAGTGTCTGGAAGTATAACCATTCCGTCCGGCCAAAAATTAGCTTCGAAACGCATATTCATACGTCGAAATCGGATTTACCGTTTGAAAGATACATTAGTTTTAATGAATAAAAGTTTTGAGCTCGAAACTCGACATGAGTGAAAAACGACTTTCTAGAATGATTTTCAAGTCCGGATTGTTTCCAAAATTCAAGAAATAAATCGAGAAGCGTTTTGAATCCAAAATCGACTATAAAACGTTTTACCGATAGAAAGTTGAAAACGTAGAGTGAATAGTGAATTCTTACGTACAAGCGTACGCTTCAAAATTTCGAGCTAGGGTTTGAATCAAGAGTTGTAAAACATTTCAAAAATCTTGAAATAGTTCGAGTAATGCAAATCCGAAGAGAAAACATTTTCCGAATGAAAACCGTTCGTAGAAGGAATAGTGAACTAGGGTTTTCGTAAACATTTTCAATAAAACGAAGTTCGGAATAGAGTTTCAAGTCAAGAATGATTTCAATAGATTCATCTCGACTCAAGGATCGATTTGACTGTAAACTTGGGTAGGAAAGATATCAGAATCAAAAGCTCATTTTTAGATGAATAGTCACTTTGGTCGGTAAGTTCCCAAAATGCCCTTATGATTCAAGGAAGGTTTCCGGAGCTTGGAAAATGAATAGTAAACTGTATCGAAGGTCAAGAATTCCCCCTTAAAACATGTCAGATCACATATGAGCACGAATTTCATGTAAGAATGCAATGCATGAAAGTTTATAAACTTGGATCACGGTCTATAAACGCCTTAACAATGCCCTTAGTTTACCATTTTCTTCCAGGCCCTGTTTTGGGCTGTTACAATCACCCCTATAACTTCACCTCACCTATCAGTAACAAAGGTAGGTAGACAGATTAAGCGGTGCCCTGGGGATCCCAGTGCTCAACTTTAACTCCTGTAGGTGGTGTACTAGAGTGAGCTTAACAACTAAGACCCACTACTAACCAAGATGCATATGAAATGCAAGAAACAATGAACAAGGAACATGTAAAGAACATGTAACACAAGAGAGTAATACCATTTAAGGTATTCAAGAAAGGTAACACACAAAGGAATACATCAAAGTGAGTTACTCTTAACGTTAGACTATGATCTTACTATAACCGAGTAAGCTTTAGTCAAATTATGAATCCTATCGCAAACCTTAAGTTAAGAAACAAGTCCACGAAAGAAAACACATTTTGAAAACACATTTTAGACCCTAGATATGGAAACCCTAGGTGCAAATGTCTATCGAGAATGCACAAGTTTTAATTCATTTTTACTATTCAAAAGCACTATTCAAAAGTACTATTCAGATTACTATTCATGATTACTATTCACAGGTCGGGTCAAAGGGTCGGGTCAAACCCTTACTAAACACACACCCACGCACACACGGTACACACACACACCATGCATGAACACACACACACACACGGCATGCACACACACACACACCCTAATCAAATTATGATCTTGATTATAACCTATAGTTTCAAGTTCATGTTAATATAATCAAGTGTGATCTAGGTTAAAGGTATAACCTATAGTTAAGAGATCCAATTAAGGCATAAGATCAGGTTATGAAACACTATTCTATCTTAGGTTATAACATGCGACACTATTAAAGTGTATATCATGATCAAGGCACTAATCCATTAATCCAACTCATAACATAAACTCAATTCATAATTCAAGAGTCATATAACAATGTGACAACATGTCACAACATATCTCATATCATATCATATCATATATCATGAACCTTTAGGCATGTAACATGTAACAATTTAATTCCATATCAACATGTAACAAGTTGTGACATAATAAATTGTAAATCACTATTCCATTAGCTAGCATGCATGAACATAATTCAAATTCCATAATCATGCATCAATTCTCATAATATAACAAGCATATCACATGATCATAGCATATACTAGAGCAATTCATAACATATTCAAGCATATACTAAACAATTAAAACATATAAACAACTATCAAAACATATCATAAAAACTATATAATAAATGCATAAAATAAAATCCTATATGGCTTAGGGAAGACCCTAAGACCCAACCTAAACATAATATAAACATACCATAACATAAAACATAAACTAAACTAAACATAACATAAAAACAAAACAAACTAACCTAGCTCTAGTGGGGGGGTGCCGACGGCAATGAGGGGGAGAGGGAGAGAAGAAAGGGTGTTGTTAACACAACTTTGAGCAAGGAATGAAATGCCATGGGAGGGGTATTTATAGGTGTGAAGAAGCCCCTCACCTTGCAATTAGAGATGGCTTAAGGGTAGGAGAGCAAAACAAGAGTTCATCCACTTGTGTCTTCTAGAAGCTTTAGGGATTAAGAAGGAAAAAATGGGGCTGCTGGGGGTAGTTCTGTAATTTCGTCCCCCAAAGCTCGAGGATAAGTGGCTGGAAGTATAACCATTCCGACGGCAAGAAAATTAGCTTCGAAACGCATATTCATTCGTCGAAATCGGATTTACCGTTTGAAAGATACATTAGTTTTAGTGAATAAAAGTTTTGAGCTCGAAACTCGACATGAGTGAAAAACGACTTTCTAAAATGATTTTCAAGTCCGGATTGCTTCTAAAATTCAAGAAATAAATCGAGAAGCGTTTTGAGTCCAAAATCGACTATAAAACGTTTTACCGTTAAAAAGTTGAAAACGTAGGATGAATAGTGAATTCTCACGTACGAACGTACGCTTCAAAATTTCAAGCTAGGACTTGAATCAAGAGTTGTAAAACATCTCAAAAATCTTGAAATAGCTCAAGTAGTGCAAATCCGAAGAGAAAACATTTTCCGAATGAAAACCGTTCGTAAAAGGAATAGTAAACTAGGGTTTTCAAAAACGTTTTCAATAAAACAAAGTTCCAGAATGGATTTCCAAGCCAAGAATGATTTCAAAAGACTCGTCTCGACTCAAGGATCGATTCGACTGTAACTTGGGTAGAAAAAGGTATCAGAATCAAAAGCTCATTTTCTGATGAATAGTAACTTTGGTCGGTAAGTTCCAAAAATACCCTTATGGCTCAAGAAAGACTCTCTGAGTTCGGGAAACAAGTTCAAACGATTGGGAAACATGTGTGATGAACCTCTAGGGTTCGAGTATCAATATGAACAAAGTAGGCTCGGGTTATGAATAGTAAACTGTATCAAAGGTCAAGAATTCCCCCTTAAAGCATGTCAGAACATATACGAGCACAAAGTTCATGTAAGAATGCAATGCATGATGATTCAAAAAGTTGGATCACGGTCTATAAACGCTTTACCACTGCCTTAACTTACTGTTTTCATCCAGGCCCTGTTTTGGGCTGTTACAATCACCCCTCCTTAAAGAGAATCTGTCCTCAGATTCTTCCGCTGTAACTGCAAACAACTCAGGGTGATGTTTCTGCATTTTCTCTTCTGTCTCCCAGGTTGCCTCTTCTGTCCCATGTCCTTTCCAAAGGACTTTAACCAAAGGAATCTTCCTATTCCTCAGCTCTTGAAACTTCTTATCAAGAATCTTAGCGGGCTTCAAAACATAAGTCAAATCCGGTTCCAACGGTATCTCCTCTACCTGCACAACCTCTGTCTCATCCGAGAAACACTTGCGAAGCTGAGATACATGAAATACGTTGTGAATTCCTGTAAGACCTACAGGCAAATCCAATCTATAAGCAGTCGGTCCGACTCTCTCTAGTATCTCATACGGTCCAACATATCTCGGGTTTAACTTTCCTCCTTTCCCAATTCGGGAAAACCCTTTCCTTGGCGATGCCTTCAGAAATACCTTTTCGCCCACTGCGAATTCCAAATCCCTTCTTCGACGATCAGCATAACTCTTCTGCCTATCCTGGGCAGCTTTCATTCTCTGGCGAATGATCTGAATCTTCTCTGCCGCTTCTCTTATCCATTTGGCAGAATTCACTCTGATCGGTCCTTCCTCAGTACATCTCGCTTCATCCAAATCCCAGTATAATGGGGATCTACATCTTCTTCCATACAGAGCTTCATATGGAGCGGCTTTAATAGAAGCTTGATAACTATTATTGTATGCAAACTCCACAAGAGGTAAACAATCTTTCCAACTTTCCTGGAAGTCCAAAGCGCAAGCTCTTAGCATATCTTCCAAGTATTTGATCATCCTTTCAGATTGTCCATCCGTCTGAGGATGCGTTGCAGTACTGAAGTTCAACTTTGTTCCCATCAAAGTCTGAATTTCTTTCCATAAGTGCGACGTGAATTTCGGATCTCTGTCCGAGACTATACTGTTCGGGACTCCATGTAATCTAACAATCTCTTGTTGATACAGCTTTGCCAACGTGCTGACCTTATCCGTCGTCTTAACTGGCAAAAAGTGCGCTGACTTTGTCAATCGATCAATGATCACCCAGATACTATCTTGTCCTCCTCTGACTTTGGGTAATCCAGTGACAAAATCCATCGTGATTTGCTCCCACTTCCAAGTCGGAATCGGCAATGGTTGCAACTTCCCACTCGGCTTTTGGTGCTCAGCTTTAACTTTCTGACAAGTTAAGCACTTCTTGACATAGTTGGTTATGTCTCTCTTCATTCCGTTCCACCAGAAATGCATCTTAACATCTTGATGCATCTTAGTGCCTCCGGGATGTATCGTGTACTTAGTCTTATGCGCTTCATCGAGAATCTCTTTCCTCAAAACAGTTGGTACGCATACTCGACCTTTGTACCTCAATATTCCATGTTCATCAACCCTGAACTTAGTCTCATCATCCTTCTCCTTAGATTCGAGACATTTCTTAATCCACTCGTCGTTCTTCTGTGCCTCTAGCACTTGTTCTTTCAAAGGTGATATAATCACAACGTTCGCGATTCGAGCTTTAGTTATCACCTCCATTCTCTCTCTTCGTTCAACCTCGGGGTTGGCAGAAATCTGTGCCAAACGAACTTTCATGTTTAGAGCATCTGCTACAACATTCGCCTTTCCTGGATGGTATTGAATAATGCAATCATAGTCCTCCAGAAATTCCATCCATCTCCTCTGTCGCATATTCAACTCCTTCTGAGTTAATAGATATCGCAGGCTCTTATGATCAGTAAAGATCACAAACGTAACTCCATACAGGTAATGTCTCCATTTTCCCAGAGCGAAAATTATCGCTGCTAACTCCAAATCATGTGTCGGGTAGTTGACTTCATGCGTTTTGAGTTTCCTTGATGCATACGCAATCACTTTTCCATTCTGCATCAAAACTCCTCCTAGTCCTTCTTTCGAAGCATCGGTGTAAACTGTGTATCCTTCCTTTCCTTCTGGTAACGCTAACACGGGTGCAGTTGTTAGCATCTCTTTCAATCTTTGAAAACTTTGCTCACACTTCTCCGTCCATTCAAACTTCCCTTCTTTCTTTGTCAACTTAGTGAGAGGTGTAGCTATTTTCGAGAAATCTTGGACAAACCTCCGGTAGTAACCAGCTAATCCCAGAAAACTCCTCACTTCTGAAGGATTCTTCGGTGACTTCCAATCCATGATTGTCTCGATCTTCGAGGGATCTACTTCGATTCTAGATCCTGATATGATGTGTCCGAGAAATGTAACTTTCTCAAGCCAGAACTCACATTTACTGAACTTTGCATATAGCTTGTGATCCAGCAAAGTGCGTAACACGATTCGAAGATGCTCAGCATGTTCCTCCGGTGTCTTCGAAAATACCAAAATATCGTCGATGAAGATTCCTACAAACTTATCGAGAAACGGCTTGAATATACGGTGCATCATATCCATGAATGCAGCTGGTGCATTCGTCAAACCAAACGGCATTACTACAAACTCATAATGTCCGTATCGGCTGTTGAAAGCAGTCTTCGGAATATCTGCTTCCCTGATCTTCAACTGATAATACCCTTGTCTTAGATCTAACTTGGAGTAGACCTTTGATCCTTGTAGTATGTCGAACAGCTATTCGATATGAGGGAGAGGATACTTATTCTTGATTGTCATCCTGTTCAGCTCCCGATAGTCAATGCATAAACGCAATGATCCATCCTTTTTCTTAACGAAAAGTACAGGCGCTCCCCACGGCGAGGTGCTCGGTCGAACATATCCTGACTCAATCAACTCGTCCAATTGCTTTCTCAGTTCATCTAATTCAGCTGGTGCCATTCTGTAAGGTGTCTTGGAGTACGGCTCAGTTCCTGATATCGTCTCGATCGTAAACTCCAACTCTCGGTCAGGAGGTAACGAATCCAAATGCTCAGGAAACACATCTAAGAATTCGTTCACCACTTCCACTTCTTCGATCTTAAGTTGATCTTTCGGTCTATTCAAAAGATAAGCAACAAGTCCAATAGCTCCTTTCTGAATCAACTTCTTAGCTTCCATCGAAGAAATCACTGATAACTTCTCAACTTTCCCTTCTGATGTCCCACTTTCATCTTCTTCCAAGATGATCTCTTTCTTGTAACAATCCAACTTAGCTCGGTACTTAGACAACCAATCCATACCAAGTATAACCTCGTATCTCGTCATCGGTAACTCAATCAGGTCCGTCGGGTAACAACGGGTACCAATACACACAGGGCAGCGTTTATATACTTGATCCGTAACAAGGCAAGTTCCCAAAAGAGAACTCACTTCAAATTTATATGGCAAGTATTCAAGCGGAAACTGTAAATGCGCACATAATTTAGAAGCAACAAATGAATGCGTGGCACCAGGGTCATACAAGACCTTAACTGGCGTTTTAAGAATGTGCACAATACCTTCCACAACAGACAAATGATCAACCTCCTCCTTACCATCCAAAGCATAAGCTCTGCCTCTGACCACCGGTTTGTTCGTCGTACCCACCACTGCTTTTCCTTTATCCTGGACCCCAAATCTCCTGATCTTGTGCGGGAAACTATCCATCTGGTGCTCAGGGGAACCACACGCGAAACACTGTCCAGCTTTCTTGCGACAGTTCTCCTCAGTGTGTCCCGTTCGGCGACAATATCGGCAAACAATTTCCTCTGGACCTGGCTGAGGTGCTCTCTGCTGTTGTGGCGCCTTCTGATACTGCTGTGGCGCTTTCTGCTTCTGTGCTTGCTGTTTTGGTGGAGCATTCGGCTGCTGACGATGTGGTGTTACCATTGGCCTCTTTCCAGTTCCTTGGAGAAAAGATCCGGAAGGTCGCTTATTACCTTGATAAGGCTTAGGGTTAGAAGGTCCTTGACGGGTAGTAGTTATCTTGATCTCCTTGTGTGCAGCCTCAACCCTTAGCGCTCTATCAACAGCCTGGTTGTAGGTCTCAATAACCAAAGATGCAAGTGCCAACCGAAGTTCAGGCTTCAGTCCATCAATAAACCTCTTCGTCTTGCGACGCTCATCATTCAGAATATGAGGCGCATACTTGATCAGCCTCACAAACCTAGCTTCATACTCCATCACATTCATAGTTCCCTGAACCAGACTCATAAACTCAGCCTCTCGTGCATCACGAGTCACTTGAGGCGTATACTTCTGCTGAAACTCCCTGTTAAACTCATCCCAATTCCCTTCAACGTTATTCTCAATCCACATGTGCTGAATGTGCTTCCACCAATTGTATGCAGCTCCTTCCATAAGAAAAGTAGCATATCGAACTCGTTCACGATCCTCTGGGTAGATCTCCATAGCCTCGAAAATTTTCTCAAGACTGGTAATCCAATTCTCAGCCTTTATGTCGTTCGGTTCTCCATAGAACTTAGGCGGATTCATCCTCAAAAATTTCTCCAATGACCTTTCATTAGGAGGATTATCTCTCGGTGCACAAGCCCTCATAAATTATCGTAGCACATCCCTTAATTCCGGAGTTCCTTCCCTTTCAGGGGGTGGCGTGACATCTCTTTGGGGTGGCAGTGGTGGTACACGATTCCGGGGTGCTCTTCTCGGTGGCATGTTGTTACTGAATTCACAAGTATTCAGATACATATATTCGATGCATGACATATAATGATTCACAGAATCCGTAACCACGTATTCACATTCTCACGTAGTCACACATAAGTATGAGAACAACACATTCCCATAACAACATGTCAGCAAAGATTCAAGATCTCCAAACATATCATCTAATCAGAAACAACTATCAGACAACATATAAACGAGAACAGAAGCTCGGGTAACATATCAACTTATCAGAAACGTGTATAACATATCCCAAAACATGATCAACATGAAAAACGGGAACAGAACGTGTATTGTCATATCAACAAGAACTGTAACATGATCAACATATCCAGAAGCGTATTCAACATATCAAGAACAATAGCATGCTATCAATAAATGAAATGGCATGATCCTATCAACGGTCCTAATGGTATCTTGAAGCAACTCTAAGACTCATACAATGACAGTTATGGAAAGCAGTAAACAGATATCCAACATAAAGCCGAAAGTGTTATAACTGTGCAAGGTTTGGTAAAATTTACTACAGGCCACATGTTAACAGTATTAATTCAAAATGGGGAGGACCCGATACTATCGAGTTGACTCCCTTACAGGCCTTACCAATCCGTCCAACCCTGCTGAAAATAACCTAGTAGGTACCAAGTCATCTGAACCGTCATCCGTGGTGCCAAAAGTCGGGGATCATCTACCAGAGCTATACATCCCCTCATCCAAAAGTCAGTCCTGAACTGTCCCGGCTATACGTCCGCCATCCATAGATAGATATATATGCATCAGTACTATATACAGAAATCTCCCATCAGCAATCAACCCTGATAACTGTGGTCCAAAGAACCCCTGGTGGTGTCATCAGAAACGGCAACGACCTCACCCTGTCCGTGTCCTGCTGGCTCATCTCCGCCATCATCATCATCATCAGATCCTCCATCGCCTCCATCAGACTGATCCTGCATAGGCTCGGGCTCCTGAGAGGCCTGACTGACATCCTGACCCTCGACCTCCTCAACTGCCTACTCATCGGATAAGTGATAGGTATCATACAGGCGAGCTCTCACACGGGCACGGTAGTGCTGGTGACGCTCCATAGAGGTGTCGCGATCAATAGTCATCCGCATAAGATCTGCCTCCAGCTCAGCAATACGAGCAGCCCTCTGATCAACAATATGAGTCATCTCTGCAGCATGCTCACGAGCGATGTCCCTGTCAATCTGGTACTGCAGTGACTGATCCTGATAGCGCAGAGACTCCAACCTGACCTCACGGGTCCTCTGATACTCCTGAAAGTAACCATCTCTCTCAGACTCGAGATAGTGCACAACTCTGTTAGGATAGGAATACCCAGGTTTGCCACTGTTCCTAGACCTACGCCAGGTGTAGAAACGAGTGCCTCCACGGCGAGAAACTGCCACAGTACGCGGGGCCTCAAACTGCTCAAAGAAAGCCTCATCCATCTGCTGATTAGGATCCTGGTGTGGCTGAACTGCCATAGCTATACAGAAGATACCACAGATATGAAATCCAGATAACAGAACCATGCAATCCCCAAATATCCTGTCTCGATGCAATATGAGAATGATCCTGGATGCAATGCGTGAACAATCCATGATGCAACATGAGAGCAATCTAGGTTAAGTCTCTTCTTACTTAACCCGATGCTCTGATACCACCTCAGGCTGTAACGCCCCCACCCGTACCAGAACAAGAGGAGAGCGGCGTCTCAACCCCCACACTGAAGCACCTCTCAAGTAATGGTGTGAGCCATCACTCAAGAAATACTCCAGCGAACGGCTGTCTATCAGAACTATACATGTACAACGATGTGGCTATGCAGCGGAAAATCAGAGTATTTTAAAACTTTTCAAAACATGTGCGTGATGGCATGTAACAAGCAAGAACATATTGATCGTGTAAGAGAGACTCGGCATATCAGAACATATAACAGATTCACATAAAAGTACCGATACAGCAGAGTTCAAAATATCGGTAACAGAGTAGCAAAAAGAGTATAACGAAGATACTCAAATATTCAGAAACATATACAGAAACGTAAAGTGATGCAGCCATAAAACATATGCAGGACGCAAAAGAGGAAGTAATACTAAGTCCTGACAGAAACAAAAATGACAATCTAGAGCTTCAAGATACCTCTAGATTGCGGCTGCAAGACCTGAAACCACGAGGCAAGAAAACGGGAGAGGTATTAGTCAAAAGGACTAAGTGAGGGAATACTTTAAAGAAAGTACTGAATTAAAGAACTTGAAGTAAAGTTCGAAACTGTTAAATGCAATGCTTTGAAGAAGAACTTGAAACAAGTTCGATTGATAAAACTCTTTGAATGTGATGCTGTAAAAGAATGCACGTTAAAAACATTTTCATGAATGCTATCACACGCGCACACATATGCAGTTGATGGTTCATAGTTCTTTCATAAAACGGGATAAGGGTAAAGTGAACTTTTCCAGATATGAACCATCCTTTATGAAACAGAATTTTGCCCGCAAGCTAGGCTCCTCCATCCTTACTCCAGAAAACATGATTTGGTTGAGCATCAGACCAGGATCAACAATAATTCCACGTATAGTAGAGTATCGGACCAAGATCAACAATAACCCCACATAAAGTAGAGCATTGGACCAAGGTCAACAACAACTCCGCACACAGTAGACTATTGGACCAAGGTCAACAACAACTTTTACCAACACATACAAACATGCACCATCCTCCACCGGTTGTCACTTCGGGTAGCTAGCCCTAGGCGACCTGTAAACATGTAATGGGAACAGATTTGCTGTCCGTTCCCAGACAGATTGTCCTGACTTAACAAACCTCCTGTTAAAAGTCGGTGTCAATTGTCTAAGTGTGGCGGCCGGTATTGGTGATGTCGTTAGCGCTCACCTCCCGAGCATCACCTCCACACATAACCGCCGGGCCCAAACTGTAAACTGTATGCTTGCATTTAAGATTAGCAGTGACCAGAGTAACACTCCAGTATGCTAACTATAACATGTGAAACTGTAACTGTAACATATGATGCTGTCTGTAAAACATATGATTCTGTCTGAAAACATGTGAAACTGTCTGTAAACTGTACTTTGAAAACATATGCAAACATGTAACTGTCTTTGAACAAGAATGCAGAACTTTGGAAAACATGTACTGTTGATCAAGGTATACTATTAAAGTATGAATGATCCTTTCAAGAGAATGTCCCGATAAAAGGGAGTAGTTCAAAACGAGGTTTAGCTTTGAATTTCAAAACATATGATACGATAGTATAATCGTGGTTCCAGTTGGAAAACATTTATAACTTCACCTCACCTATCAGTAACAAAGGTAGGTAGACAGATTAAGCGGTGCCCTGGGGATCCCAGTGCTCAACTTTAACTCCTGTAGGTGGTGTACTAGAGTGAGCTTAACAACTAAGACCCACTACTAACCAAGATGCATATGAAATGCAAGAAACAATGAACAAGGAACATGTAAAGAACATGTAACACAAGAGAGTAATACCATTTAAGGTATTCAAGAAAGGTAACACACAAAGGAATACATCAAAGTGAGTTACTCTTAACGTTAGACTATGATCTTACTATAACCGAGTAAGCTTTAGTCAAATTATGAATCCTATCGCAAACCTTAAGTTAAGAAACAAGTCCACGAAAGAAAACACATTTTGAAAACACATTTTAGACCCTGGATATGGAAACCCTAGGTGCAAATCTCTATCGAGAATGCACAAGTTTTAATTCATTTTTACTATTGAAAAGCACTATTCAAAAGTAATATTCAGATTACTATTCACGATTATTATTCACAGGTCGGGTCAAAGGGTCGGGTCAAACCCTTACTAAACACACACCCACACACACACGGTACACACACACACCATGCACGAACACACACACACACACGGCATGCACACACACACACACCCTAATCAAATTATGATCTTGATTATAACCTATAGTTTCAAGTTCATGTTAATATAATCAAGTGTGATCTAGGTTAAAGGTATAACCTATAGTTAAGAGATCCAATTAAGGCATAAGATCAGGTTATGAAACACTATTCTATCTTAGGTTATAACATGTGACACTATTAAAGTGTATATCATGATCAAGGCACTAATCCATTAATCCAACTCATAACATAAACTCAATTCATAATTCAAGAGTCATATAAACATATCTCATATCATATCATATCATATATCATGAACCTTTAGGCATGTAACATGTAACAATTTAATTCCATATCAACATGTAACAAGTTGTGACATAATAAATTGTAAATCACTATTCCATTAGCTAGCATGCATGAACATAATTCAAATTCCATAATCATGCATCAATTCTCATAATATAACAAGCATATCACATGATCATAGCATATACTAGAGCAATTCATAACATATTCAAGCATATACTAAACAATTAAAACATATAAACAACTATCAAAACATATCATAAAAACTATATAATAAATGCATAAAATAAAATCCTATATGGCTTAGGGAAGACCCTAAGACCCAACCTAAACATAATATAAACATACCATAACATAAAACATAAACTAAACTAAACATAACATAAAAACAAAACAAACTAACATAGCTCTAGTGGGGGGTGCCGACGGCAATGAGGGGGAGAGGGAGAGAAGAAAGGGTGTTGTTAACACAACTTTGAGCAAGGAATGAAATGCCATGGGAGGGGTATTTATAGGTGTGAAGAAGCCCCTCACCTTGCAATTAGAGATGGCTTAAGGGTAGGAGAGCAAAACAAGAGTTCATCCACTTGTGTCTTCTAGAAGCTTTAGGGATTAAGAAGGAAAAAATGGGGCTGCTGGGGGTAGTTCTGTAATTTCGTCCCCCAAGGCTCAAGGATAAGTGGCTGGAAGTATAACCATTCCGACGGCAAGAAAATTAGCTTCGAAACGCATATTCATTCGTCGAAATCGGATTTACCGTTTGAAAGATACATTAGTTTTAGTGAATAAAAGTTTTGAGCTCGAAACTCGACATGAGTGAAAAATGACTTTCTAAAATGATTTTCAAGTCCGGATTGCTTCTAAAATTCAAGAAATAAATCGAGAAGCGTTTTGAGTCCAAAATCGACTATAAAACGTTTTACCGTTAAAAAGTTGAAAACGTAGGATGAATAGTGAATTCTCACGTACGAACGTACGCTTCAAAATTTCAAGCTAGGACTTGAATCAAGAGTTGTAAAACATCTCAAAAATCTTGAAATAGCTCAAGTAGTGCAAATCCGAAGAGAAAACATTTTCCGAATGAAAACCGTTCGTAAAAGGAATAGTAAACTAGGGTTTTCAAAAACGTTTTCAATAAAACAAAGTTCCAGAATGGATTTCCAAGCCAAGAATGATTTCAAAAGACTCGTCTCGACTCAAGGATCGATTCGACTGTAACTTGGGTAGAAAAAGGTATCAGAATCAAAAGCTCATTTTCTGATGAATAGTAACTTTGGTCGGTAAGTTCCAAAAATACCCTTATGGCTCAAGAAAGACTCTCTGAGTTCGGGAAACAAGTTCAAACGATTGGGAAACATGTGTGGTGAACCTCTAGGGTTCGAGTATCAATATGAACAAAGTAGGCTCGGGTTATGAATAGTAAACTGTATCAAAGGTCAAGAATTCCCCCTTAAAGCATGTCAGAACATATACGAGCACAAAGTTCATGTAAGAATGCAATGCATGATGATTCAAAAAGTTGGATCACGGTCTATAAACGCTTTACCACTGCCTTAACTTACTGTTTTCATCCAGGCCCTGTTTTGGGCTGTTACATCTGTCATCATCCCTCACATTCCCGAGGATTTGTGAGGGACGTTCCTCCTCTGGATTCGGCCTTCTCCTTGTCGGCTCTCTTTGGTGGGGAGGGTTGCCATTGTCATCGTAACCCTCCTCAGCATGAGCACCAAGTTGGACCTGGTGTTGGACCCCAAGAGCTGGAGCGATATAAATGGTTTGAGGCTGAATGTATGGGTTTTACGCGTAAGGAAGAGGCGGATATCTCCAGAAGCTAGGCTGGTTGGTGGGCTGTTGGACAGCGTAAGGCATCGGGACAGAGGGCCCTTGAACGGTAGGATACGTAACATTTTGCGGAGTTAATGCAAGGGGACTTCCTCGTGGGGGAACCGGCATGTTGGGCTCCCGATTTTCTCTTGCTGCCTCAATGGCCTCTGCGCTGCACTGCTCCATGTAAGCGGTCAGGTCCGCTTCCGAGAGCACCACCCTGGGCGGCGCGTTGGGAACGGACTCGGTAGCTACAATGCTCGCCACAGGAGGGCGATAACTTCCCCCTGGAGCATTGAGATCAGGGAAGATCAATAACGCCCCAACTTTTCAGTATTTTAAAATGACATATGTGTTTACTAATTTGCGCAAACTAATTGGTTTTTAGTGTTTTCTCTAATTAAATTTTATTGTTTAATTGTTAAATAAGTGATTAATTGAAATATATGCAATATTTGAATTTCAATTTATGTGAATAACTTGTGTGCTCCTTAATTGCGCGAAATAATTATTTCTACCTGTTTATATATTTAATTTTATTTTATTTATATTAAATGTTAATTATTTTATTTAATGTTATTAATATTAAATATATTTATATAATATATATATATATATATATATATATATATATATATATATATATATATTATTGTGTACGTGTGCATGAATATAACTATGCATGCATTTCATATTTATAAATTATATATGCATGCATGTATTATAAATTATATATATACGTATGTGATGTTATATTATTTGTTAATATTATGAATTTTATTGTTACTTTGCGTATGAGTGACATTTACGTGCTTCGTTTCTAGTTGAATTGATACCGGAATTTCGTGCAAATTTAATATGTTGAACTTATACGTGTCTTGTATATGAATATATATTCGTTTCGTATTTTTGAATTCATTTGCATGTGTTTCGGATTTAATTTGAATTTTGGGATCCAAGTCGGGGGCTAACGAGCAATTAGCGCACCCTTGGTTCCGTATTTACTATCTTGAGCTCGGGAACTCAGATTCGAGTTCTGTCAACTTCGCTGAACTCATAAAGAAAATTCGAGTTTAGTAAACTTAGCCTTATATTTTTCTAATGCCGTTTGAACCTCCGAAATCCAACCGATAAATGAAACGGCGACGAAACTGACCTTGCTGCACTAAAATGACCATAACTTATTCATTTGTTGACCAAATTAACCATGGTTAGACTCTATGGAACCCTAACTCAACCCTTTATTCAGCCATAAACCCCCCAAACCGAACCAACCCTTCCCACTTGCTGAAAATATCCCAAACATCTCCTGCTTCCCAGTTTTTCCCCTAGCTCAAGCCCTACCTTGAGATTCAAGCTCAAATCTCCTTCCAAACCTCCATTAATCCACAAGGTAAGCTTGGATATGTTATGTACATTCAATATGAGTCATTTTCATTCATTCATCCCTAATTTTGATCATGGTTTCATGAGGTTTCTACAAGAATTCGAAAATAAGAAGTTTGGGACAAATTTGATGATCTCTTTCATTTCTTGATGGATTTGAGTGATTTCAAGCTTGAAAATGATTGTTTTGACATCCTCTTTTCATTTATGATCATTGATTACCTGGTAGTAAGAGTATTCATGAGATATCATCTATGAGACTTTGAGAAAATTTCATGAAATGGTCGTGTGTACCTGCAACTCACGTCTGAGCTTCCTTGGGGCTGACTTGTATGTTAATTTGGAGTTATATCGCTGTATTTTTGATGGCTTAGCTTACCTGAACATGTTGGGGATTAATGAGATCAGTATGCTCTGTTTTTCGTGGGATATTGCCCTGTTTTTGGGACTGAAATTGTTACTGTCAGCTGCTGCGTCTTCTTGTTCTTGTTGCTGTCAGTTTTGTGTATTGTTAGGCCTGAGTTGTTGTCGCATTTCATGCCCTTAGTTGTTGCATATATTGCCTAATTGTTGCTTGAGTTGTTGTTGCGTTGGAAGCTAGAAAAACAAGGCATAAGTCTGCATTTTATTTGTTGCTGCTACGTTATTGACATGGGGGTGTCAATCTGTGCCTTCTCAGCTGGTAACGGGGGTGCACGAGGGTCTGTTTCTTCTGTACCGAGACACAGGGGTGTCTCGGTTTGTTCTTTAGGGGTGACACGGGGGTGTCACCTTGTAATTTCCCCTGCATGTCTGTGTGTTACCGTGAAGCTGTTGCTACTTGTTTCCTCTTCTTTCTTGCATGGTTGGTTGTTAATTGTTGTGTTAATTGCATGGAGCTGATGTAATTGGGAATTGCATGCAGGTTATGAAATTGGTAATGCATGAAATTGCATGAATATTGTTTGCATGCATATATGTATATATATATATATATATATATATATATATATATATATATATATATATACCTAAACTATTGCATGCATGTATTAGCTTAATGCATGAAATTGCATGCGTTAGTATGTTATATATATATATACTATGTAATGCATGCATGTTTATATATATATATGTTAGATATAAATTGCATGCATGCATTGTTGTTGTTGTACGTGCATGATAATGTATGTATATATGTATATTATATAGTTATATATATATTTATTAAATATTAAATGTTATTTGATTTAATTGAATTATAGAATTTAATTGTTACCTATTTGATGTTTATTTAATTTTCGATATTTAATTGAATGTGTTTAATTGTTTATGTTCTAATTTTAAATGTGATTTAATACGTGATATGCTCCTACTTGAATTCTTGAATTAAATTGATTGAAATGTGGAATTATGACTTCGAATGAAAGTGAACGAAAGATCGAATGACTTGATTAAATGATTTAAATTCCTTTAACGTGGAATGTGAAGGATATGAACTAGTTTGAATATGAATGCTTCATTGAATGAATGAATTGAATATTTATATGTCTTTAAGACTTTAATAGTGCACATGAACATTTTATGATATAATATCATCTGTTACGCATTCATATCATGTTCATTGCATGCCGTGCGTCTTGTATGGTTCATTGTAGTCTCGAGTCTCACGAACACGTCATGTTGTCTTTTGTACAGTTTATCTCCAGGGTGGAGAATCTTGATCAACTAGGCACTCGGTAACTCGTATCCTTGTATCGCCATGTTTCAGGTGAGGGTGTTTTCGTTTTAGTTACGTATTAAACCCTACAACCGTATGTGACAAGTTTTGGCCAAAAATCTAATATAGTTATATATATGGTTTTCAAATGGAATGTATCGAGTAAATATTGATCGAATAAACCCCTTTCCTAATGAATTATGAATATGTTATGTTTCTTATGAATTGATATGTTTTGGCGAGACATGATCATGATTGCACGGGCCCAGGGACTTAGTACATGTGGCTATCCGGGGAGGCATGGGCCCACGGTGATCCCATGTGCTAGTTCCACTATGTTACGGCGAAACGGACCTCGTCAAGGAGTTTTTGACGAGGAAACGCTAACCGGGCTTTGAGGCCTCATGAACCTCATAGCCACAATGATATGTTTAGGTGGTCGGGCCTTGCAAACCCGTCCACCGCCGGAGGAAGAAGGTTGGAACTTGTTTTATGAATATGATTATGTTATGATTGATAGGCACCGTGCGGGAAGGCCGAGACACGGATTGGCCAAACGAATATGTTTTAGGATATGATATATGATCTGCGTGTATTATGATATATTGCATGATCACCTACTTAAAGTATTATTGATATTTGACATACACGGTCGGAGTTTGGTTGGAGATGATGCACGCTCACTCGCCGAGCCTTTATGTTTATGTTTAAATTATGAACCTAATGAATTTAATATGAATTAGTCGTAAAATTCGAGTATTGCTTGGTTATTCTCTTGCCCTTTGGAAACTAATTTCAAATAAAACCTGGCTCGGGGATTTATGACTTGCATGTGCATGTTTTATATATATGTATACCGCTCCTGCTCACTCAGTCTTCTAGAGACTGACCCTCTCCCTCCCCAACACTTTAGTGTGCAGGTTTGGCTTTGGAGTTTCGAGCTAGGCGGAGTTATGTTGAGTTTGAGTCGGTCAAGTTAAGTTAGAAGCGTCTCTGCATTCACCTTATGTATTTAAATTGGGATTGATTCAACCTTGTAAGATTATGGAGTTGAATCTTGTATTTTTGCTATTGAATTGCTTTTGTTCGGCTTTGATTATGAGTTTAAAAGAGGCCGGAAGAGCCCAAGTCTGGTTATGGTATGTGTGTTTGAATTTTAGTTTTCCGATGCATTATATTTTGTTGATTGGTTATTATTGCAGGGTCTAAGTTCCGCCTAGCTTAGGAGGGATTTCTGTTTGTCTCCCGTTCGCTATGGTTTGATACGGGTGCCGATTTACCATTTCGTTACTCGTGTTGAGCCATAGTGCGGGGGATGTGGTGCCTCACGTGCGGGGTGCTATATCCTTAAGTGGTATCAGAGCCCAGTTGCAAAACCGGTGTTCTCGAGTCGTGTTTGAGTAAGTCTAGGTCGTACAGCATAGGGACTACGTGATAATGTGTGCATTGCATCGATCTTGAATATGGAACTTGGCTTCCCTTAAGAATTTTGTTGAATTACCTGTTGCATTTTATATGGATTCTTGCCTTTCGTATTGAATATGTGCCATGAGCATGCACTAATCGCATGCATCTATTCTCGAAATAAGTTATGATTTCTAGGTTACGAAGATGATATCAAACCACGGCCAAGTTCTACGACCACAACACTCTATTATAAAAAAAATTCTGAGGCACGGAAGATAGGAAGGATGCATCAGGGAGAATATAGCGAATTCGAATGCGTGGTCTTCATAGATGGAGTCAGAGATAATGACTAAGAGTCGGAATGGAGGACCGTTCTGGAGATGCAAGACTAGAGAGGCATTTGATAAGATAAGAAGTCGTTCTGGGAATGTTGTTGACTCCGAAGATTGATGAATGTAGCCTTCAACATAAAATACAATAATCGGATTCAACAGGATCGTTCAATCTAAGGGATGAATCTTGAAAGTATTGGTTTAGGGCTTCGGTTATTGAAGAGTCAAGATAAAACGAATCTGGTACGAGTCATGCATCAAGGGACATTAAGAAAGGGTTTCTGAATAAACCTATTGAATAGAACTTGAGTGGTAGAAGTCAAGATTGGGAAGATTCGGATTTAGGTGCTCTGGATGCCGATTAATGATGGGAAACGAGTCTGGAAGGGAGTACAGAGAGGCAAGTAATTGTGTGAATACAAATTTAGGGAAGGTAGCGATATTGAGGACGGGATTTGAGTTTGTTTTTCCAAATCGAAGTTGAATTGTCATGCTGTGAAGTTGAATTGGAAGATATGGAGCAATAAATGGGAACGATAAAGAAAGGCAAAGACTGGTTGAAGGATTATTCTCGGGGAGAGACTCTTTGCAAGGAAATCCTGCACTCAAGTATAAGCAATTGGAGGTGAATTAAACTCATAAAGGATAGGCACGAGAGTCTTGATCACGGTGATGGCGAGAAGTACGGTTCAGAATTACATTGGGGTTCATTTTTGCAAAAGAATTTGAGCAAGGTTGAAGGGTGATTCCCGAGGAGAAATTTAGATGCTAATTCAGTGAACATCGAAGCGATCAGGGATCGTGAAATTGCAATTCTGGACTGGGAAAAATACAAGTGATGCACAAAGATTCATGGAAAACTTGAAGACCGTGGGAAAAATGAAGCATCATTAGCAAGTCAAAGTGACCTCGTGATTGGAGGAACGAGGAAAAGTTATTGAGCTAACAACTTACCGCATTGGTGACAGGTTCCAAAACATTCATAGCATGTGCATCATACTTTGCATCACTTATTTATTCTTCTTTACTTATGTTCGTGCGCGTGTTTTTATCTGATTTTGTTGTGCTAATGTGCTGCATATTTAATTGTTGCAAAGTGTGCTACGTGCATTGTCATTTTAACCCGACATGCATTTTGGTGTTTATTTTATAAGGAGTTCTTTCATCGCATTTCTCAAGTATCTCTTTGTACCGGCCACATTTGAATTAAAAGGAAAAGAATTAATGGGATGGGGCGTTTTAAGGATAGGTTGGTGGAAAGGAAGTTTCAGAAGGAAAATACAATCAGAGTTGGCTTTGGAGTGCCCGGATCGAACAAGAATAAAGAAAAGGGTTTTGAATATTAACAGCAGTAGAGGAGAAGTGGAAAAGCTAAGACTATGGGTCGCTATGTCATTTAAAGCCCTCCCAATAAAAAAATTCCATCAGGAATTCCGAGGAAAGAAGGTTCGATGGAGTTCGATGTACAACGATAAAAATTTTAAGGGGGTGAGCATGGCCAGGAGGCGAATTCAAAAATTGAGGTCGGAACTGAAGGACTAAAAATAACAGAAGTGTAATTAAGGAAGATTTGGGGATTATTTTTTTATGATTGGCGAGCGGAGATGAATAAGATAACTTTATGGGATGATCAGTAAAATGAGAGCTAGATCACTGGATTCGGGCTGAAGATTTTCACGAGGAATGGGGAAGATAGATCGTTGATTTGTTCTGTGTATGCAAGTCGAGTTGAAGACAAAAGAGTTATGAAGGAGCTTGGGGAAAATTTCTAAATTGAATTGTCAAGAGGATTTATCATGGCTTCACCGGGTTACATTGATGAAATTAAAGACAAGGTAAATGCTGAGCTCACTCTCGGGGCAGATCATACAGGGGATAACGAACTCGTAGCCCTAAACTACGCAACGACGGTGAACGGTACTTGTAGCATCCATGATACATGCATTCATGCAAATTTAATTCAAATAATTTCTATGTTATGTGCTTTGATTTCTTACCTTGTCCAATTTGATTGGAGTATTTGATAGTTAACGTGAACGATATTCGTTACTTGCTTCGAGTGCCTTATGTGATTTTAATTATGGTCTTACGTGAGTTGCTTGGGAGTATTGAGAACTTCCTTGCTTTATTTTTGTTTGTTTGTTGTTTGTTTATTTTTGTTTGAGAGACGGGGTGCTCTCGTTGTGTGTAAGAGACGGGGATTCTCTTATTTTTGTTTCAGAGACGGGGTGCTCTCTTTGCTTGCGAGAGACGGGGTTCTCTCATTGTTGTTGGTGAGAGACGGGGCTCTCTCTCCGTGTTGCTTGAGAGACGGGGAATCTCTCATTGGTTGTTCGATCGATTTAGTGAATCCGAGGACGGATTCTTTTTAAGGGGGTGAGTTTGTAACGCCCCAACTTTTCAGTATTTTAAAATGACATATGTGTTTACTAATTTGCGCAAACTAATTGGTTTTTAGTGTTTTCTCTAGCTAAATTTTATTGTTCAATTGTTAAATAAGTGATTAATTGAAATATATGCAATATTTGAATTTAAATTTATGTGAATAACTTGTGTGCTCCTTAATTGCGCGAAATAATTTTTTCTACCTGTTTATATATTTTATTTTATTTTATTTATATTAAATGTTTATTTTATTTAATGTTATTAATATTAAATATATTTATATAATATATATATATATATATATATATATATATATATATATATATATTATTGTGTACGTGTGCATGAATATAACTATGCATGCATTTCATATTTATAAATTATATATGCATGCATGTATTATAAATTATATATATACGTATGTGATGTTATATTATTTGTTAATATTATGAATTTTATTGTTACTTTGCATATGAGTGACATTTACGTACTTCGTTTCTATTTGAATTGATACCGGAATTTCGTGCAAATTTAATATGTTGAACTTATGTGTGTCTTGTATATGAATATATGTTCGTTTCGTGTTTTCGAATTCATTTGCATGTGTTTCGGATTTAATTTGAATTTTGGGATCCAAGTCGGGGGCTAACGAGCAATTAGCGCACCCTTGGTTCTGTATTTAATATCTTGAGCTCGGGAACTCGGATTCGAGTTCCGTCAACTTCACTGAACTCGTAACGAAAATTCGAGTTTTGTAAACTTAGCCTTATATTTTTCTAATGCCGTTTGAACCTCCGAAATCCAACCGATAAATGAAACGGCGACGAAACTGACCTTGCTGCACTAAAATGACTATAACTTATTCATTTGTTGACCAAATTAACCATGGTTAGATTCTATGGAACCCTAACTCAATCCTTTATTCAGCCATAAACCTCCCAAACCGAACCAACCCTTCCCACTTGCTGAAAATATCCCAAACATCTCCTGCTTCCCAGTTTTTCCCGTAGCTCCAGCCCTACCTTGAGATTCAAGCTCAAATCTCCTTCCAAACCTCCATTAATCGACAAGGTCAGCTTGGATATGTTATGTACATTCAATATGAGTCATTTTCATTCATTCATCCCTAATTTTGATCATGGTTTCATGAGGTTTCTACAAGAATTCGAAAATAAGAAGTTTGGGACAAATTTGATGATCTCTTTCATTTCTTGATGGATTTGAGTGATTTCAAGCTTGAAAATGATTGTTTTGACATCCTCTTTTCATTTATGATCATTGATTACCTGGTAGTAAGAGTATTCATGAGATATCATCTATGCGACTTTGAGAAAATTTCATGAAATGGTAGTGTGTGCCTGCAACTCACGTCTGAGCTTCCTTGGGGCTGACTTGTATGTTAATTTGGAGTTATTTCGCTGTATTTTTTATGGCTTAGCTTACCTGAACATGTTGGGGATTAATGAGATCAGTATGCTCTGTTTTTTGTGGGATTTTGCCCTGTTTTTAGGACTGAAATTGTTGCTGTCAGCTGATGCGTCTTCTTGTTCTTGTTGCTGTCAGTTTTGTGTATTGTTAGGCCTGAGTTGTTGTCGCATTTCATGCCCTTAGTTGCTGCATATATTGCCTAATTGTTGCTTGAGTTGTTGCTGCGTTGGAAGCTAGAAAAACAGGGCATAAGTCTGCGTTTTATTTGTTACTGCTACGTTATTGACACGGGGGTGTCAATCTGTGCCTTCTCAGCTGGTAACGGGGGTGCACGAGGGTCTGTTTCTTCTGTACCGAGACACAGGGGTGTCTCGGTTTGTTCTTTAGGGGTGACACGGGGGTGTCACCTTGTAATTTCCCCTGCATGTCTGTGTGTTGCCGTGAAGCTGTTGCTACTTGTTTCCTCTTCTTTCTTGCATGGTTGGTTGTTAATTGTTGTGTTAATTGCATGGAGCTGATGTAATTGGGAATTACATGCAGGTTATGAAATTGGTAATGCATGAAATTGCATGAATATTGTTTGCATGCATATATGTATATATATATATATATATATATATATATATATATATATACTATGTAATGCATGCATGTTTATATATATATGTTAGATATAAATTGCATGCATGCATTGTTGTTGTTGTACGTGCATGATAATGTATGTATATATGTATATTATATAGTTATATATATATTTATTAAATATTAAATGTTATTTGACTTAATTGAATTATAGAATTTAATTGTTACCTATTTGATGTTTATTTAATTTTCGATATTTAATTGAATGTGTTTAATTGTTTATGTTCTAATTTTAAATGTGATTTAATACGTGCTATGCTCCTACTTGAATTCTTGAATTAAATTGATTGAAATGTGGAATTATGACTTCGAATGAAAGTGAACGAAAGATCGAATGACTTGATTAAATGATTTAAATTCCTTTAACGTGGAATGTGAAGGATATGAACTAGTTTGAATATGAATGCTTCATTGAATGAATGAATTGAATGTTTATATGTCTTTAAGACTTTAATAGTGCACATGAACATTTTATGATATAATATCATCTGTTACGCATTCATATCATGTTCATTGCATGCCGTGCGTCTTGTATGGTTCATTGTAGTCTCGAGTCTCACGAACACGTCATGTTGTCTTTTGTACAGTTTATCTCCAGGGTGGAGAATCTTGATCAACTAGGCACTCGGTAACTCGTATCCTTGTATCGCCATGTTCCAGGTGAGGGTGTTTTCGTTTTAGTTACGTATTAAACCCTACAACCGTATGTGACAAGTTTTGGCCAAAAATCTAATATAGTTATATATATGGTTTTCAAATGGAATGTATCGAGTAAATATTGATCGAATAAACCCCTTTCCTAATGAATTATGAATATGTTATGTTTCTTATGAATTGATATGTTTTGGCGAGACATGATTATGATTGCACGGGCCCAGGGACTTAGTACATGTGGCTATCCGGTGAGGCATGGGCCGACGGTGATCCCATGTGCTAGTTCCATTATGTTACGGCGAAACGGACCTCGTCAAGGAGTTTTTGACGAGGAAACGCTAACCGGGCTTTGAGGCCTCATGAACCTCATAGCCACAATGATATGTTTAGGTGGTCGGGCCTTGCGAACCCATCCACCGCCGGAGGAAGAAGGTTGGAACTTGTTTTATGAATATGATTATGTTATGATTGATAGGCACCGTGCGGGAAGGCCGGGACACGGATTGCCCAAACGAATATGTTTTAGGATATGATATATGATCTGCGTGTATTATGATATATTGCATGATCACCTACTTAAAGTATTATTGATATTTGACGTACACGGTCGGAGTTTGGTTGGAGATGATGCACGCTCACTCGCCGAGCCTTTATGTTTATGTCTAAATTATGAACCTAATGAATTTAATATGAATTAGTCGTAAAATTCGAGTATTGCTTGGTTATTCTCTTGCCCTTTGGAAACTAATTTCAAATAAAACCTTGCTCGGGGATTTATGACTTGCATGTGCATGTTTTATATATATGTATACCGCTCCTGCTCACTCAGTCTTCTAGAGACTGACCCTCTCCCTCCCCAACACTTTAGTGTGCAGGTTTGGCTTTGGAGTTTCGAGCTAGGCGGAGTTATGTTGAGTTTGAGTCGGTCAAGTTAAGTTAGAAGTGTCTCTGCATTCACCTTATGTATTTAAATTGGGATTGATTCAACCTTGTAAGATTATGGAGTTGAATCTTGTATTTTTGCTATTGAATTGCTTTTCTTCGGCTTTGATTATGAGTTTAAAAGAGGCCGGAAGAGCTCAAGTCTGCTTATGGTATGTGTGTTTGAATTTTTGTTTTCCGATGCATTATATTTTGTTGATTGGTTATTATTGCAGGGTCTAAGTTCCGCCTAACTTAGGAGGGATTTATGTTTGTCTCCCGTTCGCTATGGTTTGATACGGGTGCGGATTTACCATTTCGTTACTCGTGTTGAGCCATAGTACGGGGGATGTGGTGCCTCACGTGCGAGGTGCTACAAGATCTCCTCCCCGTTTTCACCATAGACTCGTCAGCCATGGCGGGTTTGCACCATGACGGCAGATATGTGTGATGTTTATTGGAAAAGACTTAGGCTTTTTGTTCAGAGTTTCCCACAGACGGCGTCAAGATGATGGTGTCAAAATCTGGCTATGCGCTGGACTGCAGACTAAGACTCCCAATCACCCAAGATATTTGTATTTATGAGGCAACTATGATGCTTTCCTGAACTGAGATGGATGAACAAACGTGAACTCGAAGGCCAAAACAGAGGAATGTGGGGGTTGAACCCGTTTTGGCACTCCGACGCTCAAGTCAGCTAAAGCTCTGGGTCGCAAATGCAAAGGAAGTCAGGACTCAGAGTATAGAGGAAAGCTTACCCTTCTTGGTGTTGGAGATAGGTTTATATAGGAAGGAGATGGTCTCCGTAGGTGCAAGTACATCTCCAAGAAGGTGTGGATCTGGTCTGGTTGGAGAGACGGATGGTGACCGGAACAGTACTTTTATGGCTAAAGCACTGTTTATCTGCTCCTGCCAGGGCGCCTGACACCATACTTGGCGTGGCCACAATTAATATGGCCTGTGGTAGGTGGTACTTGTATTGAATGCGGTTGTACTGTAGTGCGTGGGCTGATCTGACGCCTGGGTCGGCCGCCTCTCGGTCGGCAGAGGCCCTAGGTCGAGATCCTCCCTTCACAGAGCATATGACTGCTTTTCTCATGGACCAAGTGCTAGCTCGAGGGAATGGCGTCTGGGTCGGATTCAGAAGGTGACCTGGCCTGGTCCTACCACGTGGCGCTTAATCACGTCTCCCGATTTTTCCCTTATCAAATTGCATATTATTTATGTTAGTTGCATATAAATACTTAAGAAAAGCTCGATAAGTCGAAAAGGATGATGCTAAAGCAAGCTTCCTCATTCTCTCATAAAGTGATATAGCCTTTAGTATTCAAACTTGTAACGCCCCGACTTTTCGGCTGTACAGGTATGACGTCACGAGTGGGTTCGGACCGAGAGTTATGTGACTTGTATATGTTTTAATTGTTAAGTGCTTGTTTAATTTAATAATTTTGTGAACTAATTGTTATTATGTGACTTAGGTGTTTATGCTACTTAAACTCGTTTAATATGTTTAATTGTGAGTTGAATGTTTTATTTCGAATATGTATGTATTTGAACTTGTATGAAATCCTTGGACTCAACCGAACATTTACTTGGACCCCAATTACCCGCCTATCACACCTTGGGGTCCTAGTTGAAACACTTAAATTTTTCAAGGATTAAAGTGCAATTTTCCCTTTTCTTCCACCCTTTTTACACGATGAAACGCCCCCCCTCCCCCCTTTTGCTTTATTCTTCTTCTTCCAATTTCTCTCCCAACATCAAGGCTTTCCAAACCATTCTTTTCTCTTCCAAATTGAACCCCAAGCAAGAGAGCAAGAGACAAGGTTATATCTTCCAACTCCAAGCAAGATTTTAAGCTCCATCCTCTTCTTCATCTTCTATTCCTTCTTCCTTCCAAGGTATATTTGGGTTTGTGTATACATATTAATTATAATTAGGTTGGTGATTCTTACTTGATAATTTAGGTCTTGGTGTGTAGATGCTTGAATACATGATAATCTAATCTATGAATTTTATGTTTAATTAGTTGAATTCTTGGAGCATATATGTGTAGATATGTGTATATATGTGTACATATGTGTATATGTGTGGGTTGTGAATTATTGTGTTTTAATTTGTTCTAACTTGCATTTGACATTCCTACATGATATATTACATGTTTTAAGTGAATTGGGTTGAGTTTTGGTTGGGATTTTAGCCCCCTTTCTTCCCTCCACGCATAAACCCCTGTTTTGCTTCTTCTTCTCGGCCAGGAGGACTACCCGGGCGGGTAGTCTTGTACAGAAGAGTTTCTGCACTCTTTTCTCCCCGGCCGGGTAGTTTTTGCCTCGTATTTTCCCCGGCCGGGTACTCCCTCATCCGAACTCCGATTGACCTGATTTTTGAGCCGTTGGAAACCTCTTGAAGTCTACTAACACCTCCAATTGGAATAATATTAATATCTTTTCTCAATTATGAGTTATGATCGTTTGAAAATTGTGTCGCTGCTTCGCCAAAACACTGCACTCACCCAACTTCGGACCTTCGCCATTTCCACATCGCTTTGAACCACGATTCGGGCCATATATAATTTGAAAGGCCTGTGTGTCTAGTTTCTTTCCCAATAAACAAAACTCCATTCCAAATTCTAGAGGTCAAGATATGTTCAATTCTTTACAGCTTATGCATTACTAAAAACTGTCAGCTCTCACCTAAACTTGTTCAAAACCGTTTTCTTGCTTTCCCTCCACTTCCTCGGACTTCATATGTGGTTTGAATGAATTGTATGCTTGTTTAATTGATTATATGTGATATATCTTGAGATGATTATGAATTTTATGCTATGAATTCAATGTATAAACGTGAAACGGTAATATGAACGTTTATGTGCTACTTCTATACATGCATGAATGGTTTGTTTCGCTTAAATTGTTTTGTATGTTGTGTATAGCTTTCTTCATGACTTATATTTTTTTTACTATGTTATATTATGTGTTAAATTATATATTATGAAATCATAATGTGATTTTGTTAAACATTTTGCGAATTATGATCCAATATGCCTTAAATGCTTTCTAGCTTGTATGCATAAATTGTTCCTCCATTCATGGGCCTCATATGATAACTTCTCACTTCATTTATAACTCGCATGCCTTATAAATATGTTATAGTATGAGTTATGATTAATGTATGAAGCTTATGGCTCGATTTGATACAAAATATGAAAGATATGAAACACATGAATATGAAACGACCATGTATTGAATGTTTTAAATGAATTACTTGATTATATGACCTCATTACTTGATTCATGCTTCATATGCATCTCACATCATGCATATCACATGTCGTGCGTCTACGTGGTTTCATATTGAGTCAATTCTCACGAGTACACATTGTTCCCTTTCTTGTACAGTTCATCTCCAGGGCGGAGATATCGTGATCATTTAGCACACAGCCTAGCTTGTATCCTTGTATTGTCGCCATGTTCCAGGTGAGGGTGTTTTCGTTCTAGTTATGTATAAAACCCTATAACCCTTATGTGACAAGTTTTGGCCTAAAACCTTATATATATATATGATTTTCAAATGAATTTATCGAGTAAATTGTGATCGAGTAAAACCTTTTCTAATGAATTATGAAATATGTTATGTTTCTTATGAATTGAAATGTTTTGGCGAGATTATGCATGTATGTTATGTTCATGGGCCCAGGAATTAGTACATGTGGCTATCCGGGGAGGCAAGGGCCGACGGTGAACCCATGTGTTGATTTCATTATGTTTAACGGTGAAACGGACTTCGTCAAGGAGTTTTTGACGAGGAAACGCTAACCGGGCTTTGAGGACTCATGAACCTCATAGCCACAATGATATGTTTAGGTGGTCGGGCCTTGCAAACCCGTCCACCACCCGGAGGAGTGTGTATTATAATATACTGCATGATCACATATTCAATGTATTAATGATATTTGTCGTACACGGTCGGAGTTTGGTGGGAGATGATGCAGGCTCACTCGCCGAGCCTTAATGATTATGTATGAATTATGAACCTAATGAAATTAATATGAATTAGTCGTAAAGTTCGAGCATTGTTTATTTATTTTCTTGCCCTTCGTGGGAACTAACTTCCAATAAAACCTTTGCTCGGGATTTATGGCTTGCATGTGCATGTTTCTATATTATGTATCGCTCCTGCTCACTCAGTCTTCTAGAGACTGACCCCTCTTTCCCACTTTTCAGTATCTTGCAGGTTTTGCTAGGCGGAGGTCAAGTTTAATTCTCGTGTTGAGTCACACCCGTACACTCGAGTCACATGTTACATTGTTATGATTTGTAATTCCTTTATGTATTTGGGCCTGTGAGCCAACTTTGAATTCTTATTAATATGGATTCGGGATAGGTTGCATGCGTAGTTGAACCCGTGGATAGGATGCATGTTGAATTGTTTCTTTTGTCATCTTACGATAATGTTATATGTTGGGACTATTATTGAAATTTATGCTTGGTATTATTGCTTCCGCATTATGTATCTGGGATTTTGATTTAATTGGTTCAGGGTTAGTTTCCACCTAGCCAGGTTGTTTTTTTTTTTGGGTCTCCCGTTCGCTATGAGTCCGGTTCATGCTTGGATTATCCATTTCATGTGTGGACTAGACTTGTAGTGCGGGGGATGTGGTGCCTATCGTCCCGGGTGCTACAAAACTCCCCTAAATTCCATTTAATCAAATCACTGAAAATTTCCTGACAATCCAACAGAATTCCTGGACTTTCCCTCCTTGATAACAATCAAATTTACTAGCTTGTTGACTTGCCCAATTGAAAATCCCCCCCCCCCCCCCCCCCCCCCCCCAAACATGATTTCAACAAATATACCCCAAATCCAAAGTCATAAACATAAGGAACCCCACCCCTTGAGTTTTTAAATTGAGGTCCCCAACAACACAAAAAATTATTTCAAAAAATAAAAAATCAAGCATACCTATATTTGACGAAATAACGTTGGTATTCCAGCTAGGCAACCACTTTCTTCCCCTCCAATCCCACTTCTTAGCTTGGCAACAAATAAAGATTAAATATAATACACCTCGATTATATATCAATATCTATATCTATATAGTTTAATATATTAATCTTAGTTAACCTAAAAAATTAATTAATTTATCCAAACTCATATAATACACCTCCATTATTTAACAATAGCTACATATAATAAATATATGACAGACCGCAATACATATATTACATATAATTAACATGTAATTAACATATAGTACATATAATTTTCTAAGTTTCTCTTGCTTGAATTACATATTGAAAAAACCAATTTAGCTAATTAATCATTTTGACATTTGGAATCTATACACATTGGGGAAAAAACATTTATGAAGTGGTAGTACATAATTAGATCATTGTAGTTTTCATAATTAGAATGGATACATTTCAATGTAATATCTAAGAAGGAAAGGGTTGTCATGGGAGGATGAAATTGTCTGTATATATATCTCTTTCCGGTTGTTTAGAATTGCAAATGCGAACAATATTTAATCCAAACAAATGACAATTAATTATGTAAGATAGTATATATTCCTTAATTAAGGAAAATATTATTTCTTAATTAAGCCCTAGATATACTACTAACCTTTAAATAAGGAATACAAATTTACACCAATTGCACTATACCAAGTCTCAACAATATGATTTCAACATATTTACCCCACATCCACAAGGGCGACGCCACTTGGGGAGAAGTGGGGTCAATTGACCCCACTGAGAAAAAAAATTTACTTATGTATTTATATATTTTTTTTATATGTTTTTATATTTTTTATTTAAGGATAATTTTTTTGACCCCACATAAAAATGAAAAAAAATTGTATTGACCCCCTTAAATTTAAGATTAGTATAATTAAAAAAAAATTCATGACCAAAAAAATAAAAACAAAAGTCTATTTAACAATACTCTAAATATTAAAAAACTCTAAATAATATGATTTTGCAGTTTACAAAACACATAGATAGGAGTGTTTGTAAACTCTAAACAAATACTTATGAGATAAGTGATTATTTTTAAGAGTTTTGAAGTATTTGAAAAACCAATTTCTGCTTTCTAAATTTATTTTCACAAATACAACTCTATGGTTTATGTGTTTATTATATCTTTTCTTTTTCTATTCCTTTATATCCTTTCTTTTAAATTTTTTCTCTGATTTTTATAAATTTATAAATAAAGGTACATATAGAATAATTCCATGTTTGATTAATTACAAGTAATCTTATATAAAATTATATAATTTATAACAATTTTATATTAATATAATACTTAAATTATATTATAATACCTAGAAATCTTTCAAAGTATTTTAAGATAAATTAGTAACTTCATAAAAGTTAAAAGTGATTATCTTGCTTATCATTTTTTTTAAACACATTATTTTTACTACTGCAATTTTTTTTTTTACAAATTTCACTTTTTTCTTAACTTCTACTTATGGAGTAAAATTTGCACACACTCTAAGATGCTTTTATACTTTTATTTCGTACAAAGAAAAAATCATAGAGTATAATTGTAAAATAAATATTTTAAAATTTTATTTTTTAATAATATATATTTTTTATTAGTAGTTAAAATTTTAAGATAATTTTAAATAAAATGTTTAATTTTTTAATAATATATTTTTTATTAGTAGTTAAATTGTTTTGACCCCACTGATCGATAATCCTGGAGTCGCCCCTGCACATCCATGTCATAAACATTAGGAACCCCGCACCTTCAATTATTAAATTGAGGTCCCCATCAACAGAAAAAATTATTTAAAAAATAAGCGAACGTACCGATATTTCACAAAACAATATTTGTGTTCAAGCTTAGCCACCACTTTCTTCCCCTCCAGTCCAACTTCCCGCTTTCTTCAGTTGGTTGCTTTAAGTTTTGTTGCAGCAAGGTTGACCACCGGTTTTTTCCATTGGCTTCTTTAAGTTTGGAAGCACAAGAGTAAAATCTGTAAAGAATGAAATTGGAGAAGGTAAAAGAATAACAAAAGCCGGTTGCAATGCACAAGGCTCCAAATTTACTATAGCAATAAATATCCACCCTCAACAGTGAAAAAAAAAAGGCTGACAAAGTTCCAATGAAACCGTGTTCGGATTAAGCTGTTTTGCATAAGGAAACCCACTTCAGTAAATACGGTTTAAGAATTTTAAAATTTTTCCTTTAATTTTATTTGACAATTAATATTTTACGGAAAAAATAAATAAAAAATAAAATCGGTTATAGTGTTGTAGGCTTTAACAAAAAAAATTTAAAAAAAATACTCACAGTAGCCGAGTACAATGAACCGGTTTAAAATAGATTTGCAATATCCCCAAAAAGTATAATAGATTTGCAATATGTTTCTAAAACTACAATATTTTTAAGAAAAGACCTACGCCATTTTAAAATTTGAATTTTTTATTTATTTCATATTTTATGCAAAAGTACCAAATCGTACTAATTTGCAAATGTCTTCTCAATCCTAATTAATTTCCTCCTATTTTACTATATAAAAGAACAACATAAAGGGAGGAAAAATTACAAATGACTTCTCAATCCTAATTGTTTTTCCTCTCATCTCACAAAATACTTAAAAAAGAAAGAGAAAGGGAGAAAATGTAGTTCAGGAAGAGACAGAAAGAAAGTAAATAAAATTATTAAAAATGTTGTAATAATTGTGAGTCTAATTATTATCTATACTATTATATTAAGTGTCAGGGGTAGAGAGAAACCGTCTTGGTGTCTTCGACTCTTGAACTCTTTTCTTTTTTACCCCTGACTTTTAAAATCTTTTTTCCCTTTTTTAAATTATTTACGTCTTTTCTACTCTTAACTTTTAAAATCTTTTCTTTTCTTTTAATTTATTCTCTATTATCTCTTAACTCTTATTTTCTCTCACATCACGTTAATCTTTTTTATATTCTTTTATCTTTTTATCTCATACTTTTTATTATTATTTTGAGCTCTTTTTTTGTGTTTTTAATTTATTTTTATCTATACTACTATATTAAAACCTATTTAAGAATTATTTAATTTGTATTAATATAAAAAATTTAATTTTAATATATTTTACTCATAATATTTTTTTTTTCTAGCACACACATCGAGTGTGCGTAATTACTAGTTTTTTACTAAGACTGAGGTGGTGGGTTTGAATCCCACAACCCCCAAATTAAAAATAATTATTATTTTTTCTATTTTTTTCTTTTCAAACTTGGATATTATAGAGGCATAATATAAAGTCATCGTTTCAATCAATTTCTTTATCTAAAAAGTTAAAATTTAAGTTTTAATTTTATTTAAGGGTTAATTACACAAAACGCCCCGTCCTTTGCGCCTTAGGGCGGGTTGCCCCCTATCCTCTCATTTAGGGCGATTTGCCCCCTAACCTTTCAAAATTATTTCACATAACCCCTTTCCAGAGGACTCTTAGAAAATATTCCGCTCATTCTTTTTGGGTGTGATTTATAAGGATAAATTTGTACGAATCAGATTTCAAACGTGTTGATATTATACATCAAATCAAAGGTCTCAATGCAAAGTAAAAAAACGGTGATCTCAAAATCAAATTCCGACAACCAACAAATAAGGAATCATTGGTCAAAGATGACGAACAGTCTGCGAAGCTTTGCATGCAAATTCCAACGCTTTCGACGGCCAATAGGGTCGAATGAGATATGAATTTTGTTCTTCTTAGGGAAAGGAACACAATGGTAGTGGTCTTGACTCTTGGGTCAGCGTGAAGGAGGAGAAATCAACAGTCAAAGTTCAACTTGATCGAAATATTCCCGGAATATTTCGCCGAAAAAATGAAAGGATGGGGGGCAACCTTCCCTAAGGCCCAAAGGACCCCGGGAGGGGGGGTTGTGCAATTAACCTTTTATTTAAAAATCCAATATCTTATCTCGCTAGAGCGAGTGAATTCTAGTAAATTTAATGTCTCAGTATGCTGCAATGCACCTTCGGTGTAGCACTTTCTTTTCGCCTATGATACCTCAATATTTGGCAGAGTAGACTTGAGCTTCATTACTTGTATTAAAGAGACTCTCAACGGATATTCCAAAGTGTCAAAATAAGTCATTAATAACAAGAATCTTCAATCTCTTTCCGTTTGAATATGGATAGAGGCTTGCATGAGGTGTTGGTAACATTACTCGGGGTTTCAGCAGTGGAGGGGTTTGACACTTACCTTGGGTTACTGGCCGAGATTGGGCGATCTAAGGCATCAATGTTCATTTACATTCTGAACAAATACAAGAATTTTGTCAACTGCTGGTAAAGAGATACTGATCATATAAGTCCTCTAAATTCCAACATATGTTATATGGTGATTTATGCTTTTGAATACCTATCTGCATGAACTTGATATAATGATATCTAATTCTTGGTAGCATAGCAGGGATAAGAGGAGAATCCATGTCTTAGGATAAATTATATGAGAGTAAAACGACAAGCGTATTAGGCTTTCGCAACCTTGAGCTCTTTAATTTGACCAGGCATGGCTACTTATAACTAACCCTACTTTTTTGTTAGGTATGATCCTCAAGGCCGTTATTTTTCCCAAACTAATTTCCTGAATGCCTACATAAGAAGGTACCCATCTTTTTGTTGGAAAACATGAAAGAGTTGAGCAGCGGAAGTTTAAAATTTTCCAAAAGTTTAATCGTTGTCTTGCAATTTTTGTACTGTAACGTTGGGAATAACAAGAAACTCACTTTAATTGAAGCTTTCTTGTGATGTTGTTACCGCCTAACAAACACCCTTCAAGCGGAAAGTCCCTCGAACAATCCTTCGAATTAGACTCCAAAGTAGAAGGCCTCCAAAACTTATCCACACCAGACCTAGAACACGATCAAGCAAGTGGGAATGCTAGTTCTATAGCTTGTGTTAAAAGCTAGGATAATTTTTGCTTTGAAAACTTTTCTTTTAATTTTTCTCAAAAACTTAACACTTCGTGAGTGTTGGTCTAAAGAATAAGAGAAGCATCATCCCTAGTATTTATACTAGGTTGGTTCAAACCTCTAGGGTTTCCAAGAACCAATTGGATTGTTTTCTTGCTCACTAATTAACTAATTAATTATTTAATTTAATTGGAGAAAATTTGTTCCCAACTTGTTCTCCAAGTCTTGCAAGAATACTCTTCTCTCTCCTACAATAGGAAGTTGGACTTTTCAATTTTCTTAAAGTTAAAAGTCAATGTTCAATAAATAAATTAATTCCCAATAAATTATTTATTGGGTTAAGTTTATTTGAGAATAGTCTTAACAATTAATTCAAAATTAATTAATTATAATTTAATTAATTGATTCTAGAAAAGAATTCACATATGAATCAAACACACGCCCAAAGCCACGTGTACACGATACGTGGCAGCCACGTAGGCTTGCGTGACACATGGCAGTCGCGTGCCTTTGACACGTGGCAATGCCCACGTGTTTTGCTCCATTTTGATCAACTATTTTGATCCTTCGTTAATCATATTAACATCCTACCATAACCCTCGTGTTCTGGTATTTATGTGTGACCCTTCAGGTTCATTATTCGATTAGCAGTGACAGCAATTAATTAATCACTTCACAGATCACACTACCGTAATCTAGCAATGGGTGTGTGACCCCTAGCCGAATAACGAAATGAATCGAAGAACCTTTCGGTCAATGACAATCAGTGAAATACGATCCTCCTACAACTCCATCTCTCAATCAAGAACTAAGGCATGAGAATATTCTCAGAGCCTAAATATTCTTGATCTTTAAAGTTAAGTTCGTTTCATATCCATTTCGATCTCAATCATAGAAAACCCCATTTTCCAGATGTCTTGATCTTTTATCCACCTTGGCCAAGGTTTTAATGTTTAATGGACTACGAACAACTCAATCAGTAAGAGATCATCCTTGTTCTTAACAAGTGTAGGTCTTTTGTTGATTCTACTAATTCTACATATGTCACTTGTGTAATCCCAACATAGACCGTGGTTCAGGTGTCTATATGGCGACACCCTTTTGAGCCTATGTCAAAGATTATAGAATTAGCTCATATGAGACATTACAGAATCTCAAGTCTAAGGATTAATGAATCACGTCATTGACTTGTGAGATATTTCCTAATCTGGAAGTTTCAGGAAACTTCCTTTTCCATTTAGGAATGTTCTCACGTGGGATATCTCAGTGATGAAGTTCTTGTAGCAATCACCCTTATGTATTATGAACGCATCAACGTATGCACTTATCACTCCATAAAACTGAGTGATCCTTCAAAAGGACATAATCACACAAGCAAGTCTCAGCAGAATCAAGGTCGACACTCCAACTGTCTGTCGGACTCTCGACTTGGAGAAGTTTCTAATCCTCGCCTATGCAGTTAAGTACTTGTTTTATGTGTCGTTCCCATAACGACAAAGTTCTTAACGGCCTCATCGGATTAGGGGAGTTCAATACATGCAAAACATCAGGTAGTCAATGAGTTTTAATAGGTCTACCAGACGATTTGTTGTAGTCAATGATCTACAGACATCAGGTAAGATTAGAAATCATCTTACAGAGAATTGAGCCGTCAGACCGAGCTATTTTTGCATCTACGACTTAGTGTCTTTTTTGAAATTGTAATCGGTTCCATGAGGAGAAGATACTTTAGATAGCGAAAGAGATTTAGCTATGGCCACTCGAATGCAGTGTGAGTACATTGCAACATTGGCGTTTGCCCCGAGGGCCTAGCAATTATGAAAGGATGATGTTAGATGGAGACCACTAAAGAAGGAAGTGGTGAAGCTCAATCAGATAAGGGAATACACTATTTAATTTAACAACATGTTGAAACATAATCCGACTTGTCGGTTAACGGTTAATTGGTTTGCTTCACTTTTCTTCACATAAAATTACAGATTTGAGATCACCTTAATAATTCTTTGTATACCTTCTTCAAAATAATGGATTACTCTTTTATATCTTCTTCAATATAGTAGATTAAGCTCTCTTTTTCTCACCTATGAATACAGTTAAATTGTTAATGTTAGAATATTTATTTAATAGATATTGTATAGGATTAGTATTATCTATGGATTGGGATTAGAGTTCTTCTCCTAGTTGGTTTATATTCTCTTTTATCCTTATATATAAGTTATCATATTGTACCTACATTCATAATAAGATTATTCAATTATCTCCTATCAACATGGTACCGAGCGGTTAGTTTCATATTTTCAAAAAAAAAAAGAAAGAATGAGAAATTAGAAATGCGCGTTGACTAGAAAAATCTCACCAGAAAATCTCCAGATTTCCCAGAAAAATCTCACCCAGAAAGTTTCGAGAAAATTTCTACCCAAAAAATCCCACCCAAGTCAACACAAAATACTACCCAGAAAATCTCTTAGATAAGATGCACACAAATTGCCCAGAAAATCTCTCAGACGGGACCCACACTAGAAATCACTCTCAAACACGACGCTCACTAGACGTCATTTCTCCATCGTTATACGAAAAAATATATATATTTCGATTGATTCCCTTCCTAACTTCAAGAGCATTGTCAGTACTATAATCAAATTGAATGGTAAGAATTATATTCTTTAGGCAGAGTCTGTGAAAGTCTTCCTTAGTTTTCGAGAAAAACTAAACCACCTCTCTGATGATCCTACTTCTGAAGAAAATAAAGAAAATTTTGAAAAATGGCAGTGTGATGACTATTATGTTATGTCAGACCTTTTGAATAGTATTGAGATTCCGTTGGTTCTAATGTTATGTTTTTGCGTCCTGCCTAGGCCTAGTGAGATGCCCTTCATGACTTGTACGTCCACGAAAATAATATTTCTCGAGCCTTTGAATTATATGAGAAATTATTTTTTCTCAAACTGGATAATCGCAGCATTATGAACTATTTTGCTTTTGTCAAAGGTGAAGTTTTATTGTATCATCCATTTTACAACTGATCTTCAGAAACAAAAATCTTACTGGGAAGTATTTGGGTTTTTTAAGTTTCTTTCTGACCTTAACAATAGTCTTCGTCTTGTTTGGGATAATCTCCTGGCAGTGATTAGGTCTTCTTGTGGTGGTTGTGCCTTATCCATTCATTGACATGGTAGTAGGTCTTCTCATAGTGGTTGTGAACCTAGCATCGGTCGTGGTCATGGTCGTGTCACTTTCCCTCTATGCCAACATTGTTGTTGGACAAATCATGCCTCCAATAGGTGTTGGGAAAAGTTTGGCTAACCGGGAGTAATGCTACCACAGATAATTCTGAGTCCTCTACAAAAGATTCTAGAAGTGTTACCATTAGTCGGGTCAATTATGAAAAAAATTTCCCTTGTCCTGCTGCTAACTCTTCTTCCTCGACTCTCTTTCCTTCTCCTAATATCTTTGTTATGTCACATGGTAAGTTTTGGTTATTGGATTCTGGTGCTACAACACATATTACCGATAACAAATTTAATTTTTCCTCTTTGTTTATTTTTAAATCTCCATCATCTATCCAATTGGTTGATGGTTCATACTATTCAGTTATGGGTATTGGTACTATCCGTCTCACAAACCAACTTACAATTGAAAATGTTCTTTATGCGACTAATTTTCCCACTAGTCTATTATATATGAGTCAATTCAAAAAATTTCATAACTGCTCCATCACCTTTTCCAGTTCATATTATGTCTTTCAGGATGTGCAGACGAAGGAGATGATTGGTGGGGGTCATGTAACGCCCCAGCTTTCGGCATTCCAGGTATGAACGACACGTGTGCGTTTGAGAGTTGTAATTTAATTATTAATTGATCATTTAATTCATTTTCCTATCATGACATAATTTTATAAAATTATATCCTTGATATTTTATTGAAAATTCATATCATATCATATTTTTCGGATTTATTGAACGTGATTGCAATGTGAATTATTTTCCCGAATGTGATTTATTTCTTGTATGTCCTTAATTGCTCGTTTTCATGAATTTGGGATCTAATTGAATTGGACTTGATTGATCATTTAAAATGGGATTTGAACCTCATTGCATAACTTATTAAGTGAAGGGATTTAATTGTAATTGGCCCTCTTTTCTCTTCTCCATAGCAGCAATCACGTACCAACATTTCCCATTTCATACCAAAACATTTCTTCCTTGTTCTTGTTTCCTTTGCTCAACCGAGACAAAACCCTTGCCTTGGAGGTGGGAGATTTCATCATTTAAGCTTCATAATTGTGGGTTTTGGGGACATAGAAGCATCATCATTATCACTTCTTCATCTTAGCTTTCATTTCTCCCATTTGAGGTAATTATGGAGATTGGTTGATTTTCTTGAAAATATATGATATCTGGGGCTTTGTTATATATTGGTTAGATTGTGTATTTGTTGTTAGAAATATGTTTGTGATCATTAAGCTCAAGATTGATGCATATAACTTGTGATTTATGGACTTGGAGCATGAGTGTTGATATGGGTTTGGATTGATGGATTATTGTTGATCTAGCATTGAAATGAGTGTTTAAATGAATTGTTATTGATTATATGTAAGCTAGTATGTTTATTGCATCAAATATGTGCATTACATCTTGAGTTTGATCCATTTTTGGTGGTTGATTGTTGTTACTTCGTGTTGCTCTGTTCTGTTCTGTTCTGCATATTCAGTAGCTCACGTATTTTGGGAACGGCCCTTCCCAACCCCAGTTCAAAACTGGAACGGCCGTTCCCATGATGCTGAGATTAGGCCAGCGAGACTGGGAACGGCCGTTCCCATTTTGGCCTTTGAGCCGGAAGGGCCGTTCCCAGCTAAAACGTTTTTCCCTTTAAGAAAACACTGGCGCGTTTTCTGAGCCATGGGAACGGCCCTTCCCATTTTCAAAGGGAAGCCGGAACGGCCGTTCCCATAGTCCAGAATGTGTGCAAAATTCACTGCATAAAATTGCAATTTTCGCACCTCGTTCCGACGGCTTCTTTGACCCCTAATTGCTATTATATGACTGATTACATGTTGAAACGCAATATTTTTATGGTACATTGTATTTTTCCCGTCGTCTCGTTGCATTTCCGCCGTTTGTCATATTTGGTACATTTTGAGTCGTGTTTCACGGACAATTGTCTTTCTTGCACAGACCAGCTTCCTGGTGACGAGGAGCAGGCCCCGTGAGCTGTTTCCTTGGATTATTTTGGGTCGTTCAGGTGAGGTTTAATTTTAGATACATAGGACCCGTACAACCCTATGTGAATTTTAAGCCAAAACCTATCTATATAACTTATAGTTTTAAAAGAGATTGGTTTTCAAATGTTTTATCGAACTATTGAAGGGATTGATTGATTGATTGATTGATTTGGCGAGTATTGTATTGCACGGTGGGCCCGAGGGTAGTGACTCGAGCCAACCGGGAAAGCATGGGCTGACGGGTAACTCGAGAGCTATCCTCACCAAACTGGGACTAGGAGATTAGGGGAGGAAGGAGTTCCGGGCTTAGGGATTCATGTACCCTCTGCCCAGATTGATTGGATGGTGGGGCCTTGCAATCCCACCATCACCCGGAGGAAGAAGGCGTTATTGAAACTGCTAATTGTGCACATTAATGAATTGCTTGATCACCTAATCACCTAATAATTGATTGATTGATTGTACACAGTTGGTGTAAGGTTGGAGAATTGCCCCACTCGCCGGGCCACGAATTGATTGTATTGAATTGATTAAATTGAAATTGAATTAGTTCTAATCTCGGGCGATGAACTCTCTTCTTTTACCAAATTGTATTGTTTTTTCCAAAATTAGTACCCGAGGTTATGACTTGCATGTATGTGCGCTTATATTTATTTATACCCCTCGCTCAGTCTGTGTTGGACTGACACCTCAACTTTTCAGTGTTTTGCAGGGCGTGCTAGGCGGGAATTTAGAGTCTAGTGGTCTTTAAATTTGGGTCTAGCACACTTCATTTCCACATTTTGTTATGTATAGCTATTTGGGATATTTTGTATATCGCCTTGTTATCTATATTGTTGGGAGATGATAATGTATTGATAGTGTGAATGTTGGTACCTATAAGTAAATAAATAAATATGGTACCTATACATATCGAATGAATGTTATTGCTTCCGTTTTTTAATACTCTGACTTGATTGTTGGTTGGTTTTAAATTGAGGGTACCCGCCTAGCCGTGAGTCATTTTGTTGTCTCCCGTTCGCTATAGCTTTGATTCATGTATGGATTGTCCATTTCATATGTGGATTGGAGCTATAGTGCGGGGGATGTGGTGTCTGGCGTTCCGGGTGCTACATCCTACGGTGGTATCAGAGCTTGGTTGCAAAACCGGGTCTCTAGTGTCGTGTCTTGTAAGTCTAGGTCGCACGGCATAGGAACTAATTGTCAATTTGAGAGTCTTGCATCGTTATTTGATACGTGAACCTACTTGACTTACTTGAATTTGGGGTGACTTGTTAAATTTCTGAACTTATGTGCAATCTTGACTTATTTGCACACATTGGCATTACTAACCGAACATGCATAATAGTGACTTGATTTCAGGATGGCTCGCGACAGACATCACCGTGATCGTTCTCCTAGACATCGACATCATCGACATCATCGCAGGGAGAGATCACCACCACCTCCTCCACCTCCTCAGGCTCAGCCACAGGACTTTATGAACGCCGTGGTGGGTCTTATTGATCAGAGAGTTCGGGATTATGTTCCTCCACCACCACCAGTGGCACCACCACAGCCTGGAGGCCAGATATCAGCTGTTTTCAGGGAGTTTCAGAACCAGCATCCTCCCAAGTTTTACAAAGGAAATGATATTCAGGCCGAGCAGTGGCTTAGGGAGATTGAGAGGATTTGGGAGCTCATTCCTTGTGAGTCCCAGGAGAAGGCCCGTTGTACTATTTCTTTGATTCATGGTGAGGCCTACTCTTGGTGGGAGAGTGTCCAGATTGTGTTAGCTGCTGCCGGTGAGGAAGTGAATTGGGCAGTCTTTGTCAGGGAGTTCCAGAACAAGTTCATTCCTCCATCTTCTCGCACTAGGAGATTGAAGGAATTTACAGAGTTGAAGCAAGGAAACAGGTCGGTCTCTGAGTACATCGCCGAGTTTGAGAGATTGTCCCGCTATGCTCCTAATATACCGAGTGATGATTTCCATAAGGCGATGCAGTTTGTTCAGGGCCTTAGACCGGATATTCAGATAGCGATTGAGGCGGTCAACACGAGCACCTGGGTGAAGGCTACCAAGAAGGCACTATTGGTTGAGGATTCAGTGAATGCGAGACGATCTACCTACCGTTCAGGTTCAGGTTCAGGTTCGGGCTCAGGGTCTGGATCGGGATTCAGGGGTTCTGGATCGGGTTTTAGAGGTGCCGGATCAGGGTATAAGGGTTCAGGCTCGGGTTCTGCTTCAGGCAAGAGGCCGATGGTTTATTCTTCTTCACCACCAGCTCCACAGGGCCCAGGGAAGATGCCCCGACCAGCAGGACCAGTGATTCGAGCTCCAGTTGCTCCAGCTTTGCCACTACCACCCGAGAGACCTTATTGTACCTTCTGTGGACAGAGGACACACGTCTATGATAACTGCAGGAGGCGTCTGGGTTTATGCCTACTTTGTGGGAGCGATGAGCATTTGGTAGATGGCTGTCCGGATCGCAGGATACCACCACCGGGAGCACCGAGACCACTGATTAGGGCTCGTGCTTATGCTTTGGAGGGTGAGCAGCAGGATGCTGATATTGATCCAGCCGCGGTAGTTGAAGGTACCATTTGCATACATGGCACGAACATTCATACCTTGTTTGATCCGGGAGCTACTCACTCCTTTCTTTCGAGTGCTATATCTGTTTCTTTGCCTTTGCCTGTTACTCGTTCTTCTGCATGTTATGTGGTTAGTACTCCTTTTGGTGGTAGTTTAGAATCTGATCGGGTGTTTAGAGAGGTTCCGGTGAGCATCGAGGGTCGAGTTTTCTTGTCAGACTTCATTGAGCTGCCGATGACTTGCTATGGATCTATCTTGGGCATGGATTGGTTGTACAGACATTCTGCCACAGTTGATTGTAGAGCGAAGAAGGTTCAGTTGGGATCAGATTTGGTAGTAGGTTGGAGTTCCAAGACTGTACGGCTACTTTCTTTTTCTGAAGCTCATAGGTTGGTTCGAGAGGGAGCCACGGGTTTCATTGCTTATATTCTCAACAAACCTAAGGATCAGAGTAAGCTCGAAGAAACGGAAGTAGTGAAGGAGTTTCCCGGGGTCTTTCCTGAGGAATTGGATTCTTTACCTCCAGAACGGGAAATTGAGTTTGTGGTTGATTTGTACCCGAATGCAGAGCCATACTCCAAGACTACGTATCGTATGGCTCCGGCCGAGTTGAAGACTCAACTTGATGCGTTGTTGGAGATTGGGTACATTAGACCGAGTTCTTCTCCTTGGGGTGCATTGGTTTTGTTTGTAAAGAAGAAGGACGAGACCTTGAGAATGGGCATAGACTATAGGGAGTTGAACCGGATGACGATCAAGAACAAGTATCCTCTTCCACATATCGAGGAGTTATTTGATATACTTCAGGGTTCGAAAGTCTATTCGAAATTGGATTTGAGACAAGGGTACTACCAGCTGCGTATCCGAGCAGGGGATATTTCTAAGACAGGATTTAACACTCGGTACGGGCATTATGAGTTCGTTGTGATGCCGTTTGGTTTGACTAATGCCCCAGCAGCTTTTATGGATATGATGCACAGGATTTTCAGGCCTTTTCTGGATAAGTTCGTGGTCATTTTTATTGATGATATCCTAGTTTTCTCGAAGTCTGCCGAGGAGCATGCAAGACACCTCCAGTTGGTATTGAGGACTTTGAAGGAGCATCAGTTGTTTGCCAAGTTCAGCAAGTGTGAGTTCTGGATTGACAGGGTGTCATTCTTGGGTCACGTGATTTCGGGCAACGGGTTGGAAGTCGATCCTTCCAAGATTGAGTCGGTTTTGAAGTGGGAGAAACCTAGGAATGCCTCTGAGATTAGGAGTTTCTTGGGATTGGCAGGTTATTACCGGAGGTTTGTTAAGGATTTCTCCAAGTTAGCAGCTCCTTTAACCCGGTTGACGAAGAAGAATGTGAAATTCGATTGGAATGAAGATTGTGAGAAGAGTTTCACTTTCTTGAAGGAGAAGTTAGTGTCTGCTCCAGTGTTAGCCCTTTCGGAAGGTTCTGAAGGATATGCTGTTTTTACGGATGCTTCTAAGGAAGGCTTGGGATGTGTGTTGACTCAGAAGGGTAAAGTAATTGCTTATGCATCCCGGAAGTTGAAAGAGCATGAAAGGAATTATCCGACACATGATCTTGAGCTTGCTGCCGTAGTCTTTGCACTTGGAAAGTGGAGACATTATTTGTACGGGGTGTCCTTCGAGATTTTCACTGACCACAAAAGCCTCCAGTATTTATTCACTCAGAAGGATTTGAATATGAGGCAACGGCGTTGGATGGAAAGGTTGGAAGATTATGATTGCACGATCAAGTACCATCCCGGCAAAACCAACGTGGTCGCCGATGCACTTAGTAGGAAGGCTAGTGTGTCGAGCTTGGAAGTGGGTGAAAGTAGTGGAATCGAGCCAATTGTTTTAAAGGCTCGAGTTTCTAATATTTCGGTCCAGCCAGAATTGAAGCACAAGTTGTTTGAGGCTCAGAGTACAGATTTGGAAGTTCAGAGATTGGTAGCTAAGGCAAGAGCTGATCCGGAGTGTCCATTCGGGTTCGATGAAACCGGTCTTCTTCGTTTCAAGAACCGAGTGGTTGTGCCCGAAGAGTTGAAACGGGTATTGCTCGAGGAAGCTCATAGATCGGCTTATTCTATCCACCCCGGAGGAAACAAGATGTATAAGGATTTAAGGCAATATTATTGGTGGCGTGGATTGAAGAAAGATGTGGCCGAGTTTGTGAAGCATTGTCTCACTTGTCAGAAAGTGAAAGCCGAGCATCAGAAACCGGGAGGTCTTCTTCAGTCGTTACCTATTCCAGAGTGGAAGTGGGAACAGGTGACGATGGATTTCGTGTCCGGATTACCTAAAGCGAAAGGTGGATTTGATGGGATTTGGGTGATTGTGGACCGTTTGACGAAGTCTGCACATTTTCTACCGGTTCGGATGTCGTATAAGATTCGTAAGCTAGCCGAGCTTTACAACCGGGAGATCGTTAGACTTCACGGGATTCCGATTAGTATCGTTTCAGACAGAGATCCACGGTTCACCTCGAGGTTGTGGCGTGAATTGCAAGAGGTTTTGGGTACGAAGCTCCAGTTTAGTACAGCTTTTCATCCTCAGACGGATGGTCAGTCCGAGAGATTAATAAGGTATCTCGAGGATTTGCTTCAAGCTTGTTCTTTGGATTTTCAGTCTTCTTGGCATGATCAGCTACCTTTGATTGAGTTTGCGTACAACAACAGTTTTCAGGCTTCGATTGGAATGGCACCGTATGAGCTACTTTATGGACGGAAGTGTCGTTCTCCGTTGTTCTTTGACTTGGAAGAGTGGAAATGGACTAAGCAGGAAGGTGTTAAGAAAGGTGAGAAATTGGAAAAACCTTCCAAGGCCGTTGAAGCTATGATTGAGAAAGTCCATTTAATAAAACAACGGATGAAATCAGCTCAGGACAAACAGAAGAGCTACGCCGATCGTCGCAGAAGGGATCTCGAGTTTGAGGTTGGAGACCGGGGTATTCTTGAAGGCGTCTCCACGTAAAGGATTTGCTCGGATTCGGAAAGGAGGTAAACTTAAACCTCGTTATTTAGGTCCTTATGAGATTTTGGAAAGAATTGGAGAAGTTGCTTACAGATTGGACCTACCACCGAGCCTCACGGGGATTCATAACGTATTTCACATGTCTCAGCTGAGAAAATACTACCCCGATGAAACCGAGATCATTCCTGTTGAAGACGTGGAATTGGAACCGAGTCTTACCTTTGTTCAGAAACCGGTTAGGATTTTGGATAAGAAGTTTCAGGAATTAAGAAACCGGAGGATTCCCATGGTTAAGGTTCTTTGGAGAAGTGATAAGACCGAAGAAGCCACGTGGGAGACCGAAGGCAAAATGAGACGGTTCCATCCAGAGTTGTTCCCTTCCGATCAGTGAATCTGGGGACCAGATTCTTATAAGGAGGGAGGATTATAACGCCCCAGCTTTCGGCATTCCAGGTATGAACGACACGTGTGCGTTTGAGAGTTGTAATTTAATTATTAATTGATCATTTAATTCATTTTCCTATCATGACATAATTTTATAAAATTATATCCTTGATATTTTATTGAAAATTCATATCATATCATATTTTTCGGATTTATTGAACGTGATTGCAATGTGAATTATTTTCCCGAATGTGATTTATTTCTTGTATGTCCTTAATTGCTCGTTTTCATGAATTTGGGATCTAATTGAATTGGACTTGATTGATCATTTAAAATGGGATTTGAACCTCATTGCATAACTTATTAAGTGAAGGGATTTAATTGTAATTGGCCCTCTTTTCTCTTCTCCATAGCAGCAATCACGTACCAACATTTCCCATTTCATACCAAAACATTTCTTCCTTGTTCTTGTTTCCTTTGCTCAACCGAGACAAAACCCTTGCCTTGGAGGTGGGAGATTTCATCATTTAAGCTTCATAATTGTGGGTTTTGGGGACATAGAAGCATCATCATTATCACTTCTTCATCTTAGCTTTCATTTCTCCCATTTGAGGTAATTATGGAGATTGGTTGATTTTCTTGAAAATATATGATATCTAGGGCTTTGTTATATATTGGTTAGATTGTGTATTTGTTGTTAGAAATATGTTTGTGATCATTAAGCTCAAGATTGATGCATATAACTTGTGATTTATGGACTTGGAGCATGAGTGTTGATATGGGTTTGGATTGATGGATTATTGTTGATCTAGCATTGAAATGAGTGTTTAAATGAATTGTTATTGATTATATGTAAGCTAGTATGTTTATTGCATCAAATATGTGCATTACATCTTGAGTTTGATCCATTTTTGGTGGTTGATTGTTGTTGCTTCGTGTTGCTCTGTTCTGTTCTGTTCTGCATATTCAGTAGCTCACGTATTTTGGGAACGGCCCTTCCCAACCCCAGTTCAAAACTGGAACGGCCGTTCCCATGATGCTGAGATTAGGCCAGCGAGACTGGGAACGGCCGTTCCCATTTTGGCCTTTGAGCCGGAAGGGCCGTTCCCAGCTAAAACGTTTTTCCCTTTAAGAAAACACTGGCGCGTTTTCTGAGCCATGGGAACGGCCCTTCCCATTTTCAAAGGGAAGCCGGAACGGCCGTTCCCATAGTCCAGAATGTGTGCAAAATTCACTGCATAAAATTGCAATTTTCGCACCTCGTTCCGACGGCTTCTTTGACCCCTAATTGCTATTATATGACTGATTACATGTTGAAACGCAATATTTTTATGGTACATTGTATTTTTCCCGTCGTCTCGTTGCATTTCCGCCGTTCGTCATATTTGGTACATTTTGAGTCGTGTTTCACGGACAATTGTCTTTCTTGCACAGACCAGCTTCCTGGTGACGAGGAGCAGGCCCCGTGAGCTGTTTCCTTGGATTATTTTGGGTCGTTCAGGTGAGGTTTAATTTTAGATACATAGGACCCGTACAACCCTATGTGAATTTTAAGCCAAAACCTATCTATATAACTTATAGTTTTAAAAGAGATTGGTTTTCAAATGTTTTATCGAACTATTGAAGGGATTGATTGATTGATTGATTGATTTGGCGAGTATTGTATTGCACGGTGGGCCCGAGGGTAGTGACTCGAGCCAACCGGGAAAGCATGGGCTGACGGGTAACTCGAGAGCTATCCTCACCAAACTGGGATGAACCCTGAACCCTCTAGGCGATTAGGGGAGGAAGGAGTTCCGGGCTTAGGGATTCATGTACCCTCTGCCCAGATTGATTGGATGGTGGGGCCTTGCAATCCCACCATCACCCGGAGGAAGAAGGCGTTATTGAAACTGCTAATTGTGCACATTAATGAATTACTTGATCACCTAATCACCTAATAATTGATTGATTGATTGTACACAGTCGGTGTAAGGTTGGAGAATTGCCCCACTCGCCGGGCCACGAATTGATTGTATTGAATTGATTAAATTGAAATTGAATTAGTTCTAATCTCGGGCGATGAACTCTTTTCTTTTACCAAATTGTATTGTTTTTCCAAAATTAGTACCCGAGGTTATGACTTGCATGTATTTGCGCTTATATTTATTTATACCCCTCGCTCAGTCTGTGTTGGACTGACACCTCAACTTTTCAGTGTTTTGCAGGGCATGCTAGGCGGGAATTTAGAGTCTAGTGGTCTTTAAATTTGGGTCTAGCACACTTCATTTCCACATTTTGTTATGTATAGCTATTTGGGATATTTTGTATATCGCCTTGTTATCTATATTGTTGGGAGATGATAATGTATTGATAGTGTGAATGTTGGTACCTATAAGTAAATAAATAAATATGGTACCTATACATATCGAATGAATGTTATTGCTTCCGTTTTTTAATACTCTGACTTGATTGTTGGTTGGTTTTAAATTGAGGGTACCCGCCTAGCCTTGAGTCATTTTATTGTCTCCCGTTCGCTATAGCTTTGATTCATGTATGGATTGTCCATTTCATATGTGGATTGGAGCTATAGTGCGGGGGATGTGGTGCCTGGCGTTCCGGGTGCTACAGGTCATGAGCGTGGTGGTCTCCATTATCTCGATACTCTTGATACTCCTGTAGATGCTCATTGGTGGTCTCTTTGCTTTCGTAACTCCTCTTCAATGGCATTAACGCCTTGGTCATCCATCCCTCTCCAAATTACAAAAGGTTTTACCCCTAAATTCGTCTACATCAATCTTAGAGTGTGAGTCGTGTGAATTAGGCAAACATCATCAGGTCTCCTATCCTTCTATAGTAATTAAAAGTAGCTCCTTCCCGTTTGAGCATGTTCATTGTGATGTTTGGGGACCTAGACGAGTTGAGTCAATTGTTGTTTTTGATATTTCATTCTTTTTGTTAATGATTACTCTCGAATAACATGGGTTTATCTACTGAAAAATAGATCTCAAGTTTCTCATATTATCAAAACCTTTTATAATAAAATAAAAACTTAATTTTGTGTCAACACTCGTACTCTTCGCACTGATAATGCATTAGAAATTGTTCAAGATGAGGTTCTTTATTTTTTGAGTCACGTGGCATTTTAGATCAAACTTCATGTCCACATACCTCTCAACAAAATGTAGCTACTGAGCGAAAACATCGTCACCTTCTTGATGTTCCTTGTACTCTTATGGTTCATATGCATCTTCCTAAGACCTTTTGGGGTGATGCTATTCTTACAACATGTTTTCTCATAAATCTCGTGCCCTCTAGTATTTTACATGGTGATATTCCATACTTATATCTTTATCCTGATCGACCACCTTTTCATATCCCACCTGAGATTTTCGATTGTGTTTGTTTTATTCATGTTTATTTATCTGGACATGATAAACTCTCTCCATGTATCTTTCTTAGGTATTCTCGTACTCAGAAGGGACCCTCACTTCGGCTGATGTTATATGTTTTTAGTCTACCTCTTACTACTCTAAAAATATTATTTTCGCTAAGTCAGATATTGACCATTTTCCTTTACTCGTTCCTTTGGTCTTGTATCCTCCGATACTCCTAGCTATACTCCTACTTGTCCATTACAATTATATACTCATCGAGCTTGATCATTATCTACCACGCCTCCGACTGCTCCTGATCGTCTTCCTTCTTATGCAGTTTCTGAGAAATCAAGTGATGCTCCACCTAATAATCTACATATTACCCTTCGCAGAGGTAAGAGATTTTGTGCTCCATGTCCTATTGCTAACTATCTTTCACTTGGTAGTTTTGTTGTGTCTCTTTCTACAAAGGTCATTCCCAACACTTATTATGAAACACTCCAACATCCTCAGTGGAAAGCAGCCATGGGTGACGAAATGTTCGCAAACTGGCCTATGTATCAACTGAATGTGAAGAATGCTTTCCTATATGGTAACCTGCATGAGATAGTTTATACAAAGCAACCTCCATGATATGTTGCTCAGGGGGAGAATCAACATATGGTTTGTAAGTTAAACAAGGCGATTTATGGTTTGAAGTAGAGTCCTGGAGTTTGGTTTGATAAGTTCAGTAATGTCATTTGTAAATATGGTTTTCACCGTTGTCAGACAGATCATTCAACCTTTGTAAAGCATAAGAAATCAAGTATAATTATTTTAGTAGCTTATGTTGATGATAATATGTGGCAGTGATGTTGGGGGCATAGGTGATGCATACTTACCGCAATACTTTGTCACTAAAGATATGAGTCGTCCCAAATACTTTTCGGGAATTGAGATTGCTCATAGTAAGAACGGGATCTCCCTATCTCAATAGAAATACGCCATTTATATGCTTCAAGAAACTGGATTACATGGTTGTAAACCAGTTGATACTCTCATGGATGTGAATCCTAATTTTTGGAATGATGATGGTGTTTACTTAGAGGATAAAGCAAAATATAGACGACTAACGGGGAAACTAATTTACGTAACTGTGACTAGACCTGATATATTATTTGATATTGGAGTTGTTAGTCAATTTATGGACAAATCAAGGCCAACTCATTAAGAAGTTGTGCTTAGGATCTTGAAGTATATCAAGGCTGCACCAAGAAATGGCCTTTTGTTCAAGAATCGTAAACATTTGAAGATAGAAGCATATTCAGATTATGTAGGATCTAAAGTAGATCGACAGTTCACTTTTGAGTTTTGTACTTTTGTTGGTGGTAAACTAGTAACTTGACGAAATAAGAAACAAAATTGTCTATTGCAGAAGCTGAATATAGAGCCATGGCTCACACTACTAGTGAAGTGCTATGGTTTAAAATTTTGTTAAGAGAATTGGGGGCTCACCAACAATTAAGTTGTACCTATGTATTATGACAACCAAGAAGCTATCCATATTACGAGTAATCCCGTGTCTCATGAGAGACCGAAACACATCGAGGTTGATTGTTATTTTGTTCGTGATACTGTGAAGAATCATATTATTCGTATTCCCTTCACTCCATTTTAAAAACAAGTTGTAGATGTATTTACTAAGTCTTTGAAACTACTCAGTTCAAGAATTTGTGTAACAAACTTAGCATGATAGATATATATACTCCGACTTAAGTGGCAGTGTTAGAATATTTATTTAATAGACATTGAATAGGATTAGCTATTAGCTATGATGCACGGACACTTCTAAAATTATCATTTTGCTGTGTCGTGTCGGACACTCGTGTCCGACACCGTGTCCGACACTCCTTACGTGGGAAATTCAAAAAAAGATCCGTGTCACCATATCCGTGTCGTGTCATGTCCGTATCGCCGTGTCCGTGTCCGTGTCCGTATCCGTGCATCATAGGCGATTAGTCTTATTTACATGTTAGGATTAGAATTCTTATCTTATTTTCTTTTCTCTCTCTACATAAATTGTCGTATCGAGATTTACAATTATATTATTCAATTTTCTCCTATCAACGGCTAAAACATGTAAATTTTCGTTTCTATTTATTTTTACTTTTGTTTATTGTCTAGACAGCGCATATATTTCTTTTTGGAGCTTTATTATGAGTTATCTTTTTGGAGCTTTATTATGAGTTATGACACGAAGTAACTTCTAGTTAAGATTCTTTCAACATTTTTCATAAAACAAGCAGTTGAGCTAAGGGAGAGAGAGAGAGAATTTATATTTTCCATACTTTATTCTATGCTTAATCCAACACAAATGCATGGTGTGATGGATTTTAAATGCTGCTGGAAAAACTTACAGTTTGTCCAGTTCAATGCATAGGGCATTAAATAAAACCTGGTGTGGAAGTAAAAATAGATCTTTTTAAAGCATTTAATCGAAATCAAAGAGTATCCCATAAATCCAAGATATGAATAGCACAAATCTCTCAACTCAAATGCACAGCTAGGAATATGTATTTCACTATACATAATAAAAAAAAGAAAATAATTGTATGTCACTTATTGTGAGATCATCTTCACAAACAAATTTTATCCTGTAACTGTGTCCTGACAATGAGACATCACAAAGAAAAACAAGTGTGTAATAGCCCTATTATACCTGCTTCTTCACTTGCTCTCTGCCGGTCTGTGGCTAACACTGCCCTATTTTCGCCTTACGGCTCCACAGGAAATTCTTCAGCACCGTTTCGTGATATCCTTGTTTTTTTTTCCGGTTCAAAACTTTTATTCCACCTTTTTAGATGGAAATGCTTTATATTTGATAAAATTAAGGTTTCAAGAAATGAATGTGAATACTATCATCAGCAACATATGGACTTAGCTATTAGCTTGTCTTTTGAAGAAGGGTTTCTGGCAGATCAAGAGTCTTTCATCACTGTTACTTTCGATCTCTACGACTCGTGCATCCCATTTCAGATGTGCGGTCAGAGATCGAGCATGCTCGATCAGACGGGCGTTGTCCTTTAGAATCACCCAACCCTGCATTATCAGCAAATAACATGTTGAAGAATATTGTCAGAGGAAAATTTTATGAAAATGGTCAAAAAACAAATTGAAGGTGAAGATCAAGACTTGGAATTTCGTCAAGAAATTTGAATCTGGACAATAGATCTAAACTCTTGCATAATAGTCCGTAACATAAAAAAAAAAATTAAGTCATAAGCCGCTAAATAGGAAGTGAATACTCTCTTTGGATCTTAAGACTATAATCCAAAAGATCTAAAATAAAGCTGATACTGATCCAGCTGAAGTTATAAGGCCTTATTGCACCCCTGATACTCTATATGTATATGACAAGTACATTTTTTATCTTAAAGGATGTAATAATTTCTTGTGGCAAGGTTTATATTTGACTATTTTAGAAAATAATAGTATTAAGAATTCAAAACCAAAGGAAATATGTTGAATAGATATTGCAAAAGATTGTGACGAGGTAAAGGACACAATGTTGTACACAGAATTAGATTCATAGTTCTTGAAAAAGGAGAAAAATGAACAAAATTATCATATTAACATCAAAACCATGAGAAAATAAATGTTAGTAATATGATATTTTTAGTGTAACCAAAAAAAAAAAATGATATTTTAGTTTCTTAAGCAAAAGAAAAAGAGAGTATACAAGTCAAACAACAAACTGACAAACATCGACTGTCAGAAGAGGCAAATCTCTAAATCAAAAGGAAGAGCATAGATATGAGAAATTCCCTTTTTTCTTTTTCGAAGAACAGAAACAAGAAATTTTGAAAGAGTTCACATTCGGTTTTTGGTCAGATTTTAATATCTTGTTTGTCTGAGATTCTTAGCAACTTTCATGTCCTCACATTCCTACGGAGACGTACTTCATATAGTGCATGTTCCAACTTGCTCAGATTCATCTATTATAACACATCATATAAACAAATCCACTTCAATCAAGACAAATATATCTGAACAACTCTAGAAACCCAAATCATACCTCCGGACGCAGTATACGATCCACCTCAGCAAACAAATCCAGCATTTGGCATCTGGGTTGCTCACCAAATTCAAGAGAGAGAAGTCCATCTGCATGAACCAGATCATACGTTCTTGCATACGTTGGGAACGGTTCACACCTAAGAGTAAAGATTATTTAGGCAATAAAGTAAAGAGAAAAACAGAAGGCATATGAAAGGATAGATTTTGCTAGAAACAACAAATTCTACAAAACCAATTCATTGAATCTACATCAAGAAAACTAGATCAGCATATTACCAGTCATGGAGCACTCCCATAAACCCCCTGTCAAGTATTAAAGGTAGGGTATTAGGTCCTCTTGTGGGGACCACATTCATAACCCATGCAGATTTCCCAGTTTCCAATAAGGCAGCATTGAACCCGCCCAAACGAGCATTCATGTCCAAAACATTTCTGAGCATGTTATAAGGTGGTGAAGGATCTTCATCTCCGGGTCTCTTAGGATGATCTGAAAATATTAATGGTGAGAGCAGAGACCAATAATTGCGCACTGCTGAGTTCCAGTTAAGAGCATCCTCAGCAAACTCTTCTGGGTGTAAACCTAAACGAAGAGAACAAAACAGTATACTTTAACTTAGATGCTTAAAAATTGAAACAGGGGTTGGTCCAAGTGGCTGAAGGGTTCTTTCTCGAGGGGGTTCGAATCTCAGCTTAAAAATAAAGAAAAAAGGGCTGTATATGTTAAGGGCCTATACCATGAATTTTGAGTTCAGTTGAATTTAACTTAGCAAGAGAAGGCCATTTTCTCCTTTCTTCAATGGGGACCCATCGGCGGCTCTGAGCTCCTCCAATGCATGATTGGAGTGATCTGTAATATGGGGACTCAATGTCATGGCCCTTGCTACATAGAGAAAGGGAGCTGCTTTTCCTGGAGAAAGAACCAAAGTGGGCCGCTTAGGATATGTTAAGAGAGATTAACAGTATGTTTTCTAGGATTTTAGTGAGGAAGAGTATAGAGAGTCCGGTTGCGACAGCACAGAATTACATCTTGATAACTCATTTGTATTTTAATCCATCACTCAATTTTTAACTGTGTCTTCCAATAAAGGAGGAGAGGAGAATCATTTTCCTCACTATTTTTCTAAAGTCTAAAACAACCAAACAAGTTAAAAACGTCAGTTTTCATTTACTTCTCTTTTCTTTTCATTAGTATTTTCTTTCTTAGCAAAATCCTAGAACCAAAAATAACGTAAATCTTTGATGAGGTGGCCATTCAATAGGATTAAATAAGTGTCACTTATAAATCTTATTGTTTTTCTTGTTCTCTTTCATTGCTCCATTTTCACTCAATTATAGATACTTTTGTGAAAGAGCAAGTAGGAATTTTTGGGAGCTTTACCTTCCAGAATAGCAGTTTTTCTTACTAGTCTTCTTCCACACCACAGTTTCATCCTGTTGTGGCAACATCTCCCAGCACAGACTTTCAGTAAATGTTTGAACTGTATTCCATTTCTTGATGTTAGCTTTATTGCGAAGGTTTCGATGGGAATTTATAATTGGATCAGTCCACACAAAATATCCACCAGGCCTCAATAACCGATCTACTTCAACCAAATATATACCATCTGCACCACAAGATAAGGAAGACTCAATAAACGAGAAAATTTGTGAATTTCCTCTCGATTATATGAAACAGAAGCATCATATATATATATATGACATAGTTCAAGTCAACCTAGTAAACCTTGGGGATAAAAACCTTCAACCATCCTTTATGGAGTTTTTTTTTTTTTTCTTCCTGAAAGACTCAACATACATAATAGGGCTTATCAAGTACCTTTTTTATCCCACTCAATGCGACATCTTGCACAATGTATCATATCGAATGAGAGAGATGGATAAGGTAACTGCTTTGAAGTAAATGAGCCAATCATTGCAGGAAGACCTCTTTCCAGAGTTAGTTGCACTTGACTGCCTGATGCCTCATAGTTTGCTAAGCACATGGTCAATAGTTGGTGCGAAGATAGATGTGCACCAAAACTACCATAACCACATTCTATGTCCAGGATGTTTCGAACCTGAAATGGAATAGAAAGTCATATTTAATATCTATAGATACTAAATGAGCCGGATATTTTGAAATGAACAGGTACAACATTAACAATCTGTAAAAAATAACAAGAAATTGATAAAAGCACTCTCAAAAATCTACTTTCAAATTTTATCCCTTTTTTTAAGGAGGAAAGCGAATCCCTTTATCTAACACAAAATAAAATACCAAACCATTTGCAGACCTAGTAACCAATTCACCGTACAAATAACAAGGACATTTATCCAATTACATTAAGACAGTGATTTCCACTTACCCCAGCTTGTATAAAGTAGGACACATTTCTCAGGCCAATAATTTCTGCAATTTGATGTGAGTAGTCTTCAATATCAAAAGTAGAAGATACCGAACGGAATGAAATCTGGTCTTCATCCAACATCATCATTCTGTAGTCACAACACACAAAATTAAACAAAGAATATATATAACTATCTATCCATCTAATTATATATATATATATATATATATATATATATATAATCCCAGCAACAAAAACTTCCCATTAAACCTGTAATTAACACGATTGTTAATTTCAACTCACCTCTTGGTGAAACTCCCAGAAGACAGCACTTCCTGAGCTGTAATATTAACATTTGCAAACCATATAACCTCTCTCCCACTAGGCCACCGAAGAGGAATTCTATAATTAACAGGTGGAAGAACTAAGCAACTCTGTTTAGAACTGGGCCCACAATGGCGCCCATATTCTTCACCACCTGAAAATCCCTTAGCAAGATTTTCTGAAACATTGAAGCATGGAACATAATTCTCAGACTCTTGGGAGCAGTAATCCAATTCTTTAAATTTTGAAGAACCAATTGTAGAGAGCTCCCCTATTTCATAAAGGTCAGAAACAAGTTGTTCTTGGAGCCGCCTATAACCACGAAATATTTGCCCTCTCGACATAGAAGTAATGGAAATTGTCCACCAGAAGGAACCGGTAAGAGCAAGAATTACAATTACAACTAAACTAAATTTAAGCAAAGAGAGTGTCGCTTTGTGTCGGCTCCTGAGAGGACCGGGACTGAAGGGATCAGACATGAAACCATTCTCGCTTTTTGAAGATAAATTATCCGAAAAAAGGAAGCGAAAAGGAAATTTAATGGATAAATGAGTTTGATCAGCTCCATTAGTACGGTTTCGATCCAAATCTTCTTTCTCTATCTTTTCTTTCATTTGGGAATCTTCCCATAAATCATGATTGTTTCCAGAAAATCTCCCACCACTGCCCAACACACCTCGATGAAGAGGCCTTGACATTTGTTAACTACCTAAACAAACCCGAAAAGGAATAATCATAAAAGAGAATGAGAACTAAAAATGAACTAACTAGAGAACACAAACACAATGATCAAGCAACCCATCTTAAGGACACAAAAGGCGACTCAGTGCACAGAATTAGATCTGTTCCATAATTTGATAATAGATCTTCGAACCAAAGCTAAACAATCTTACTCGATTATATTAATCCAGAACAGAGAAGGTATATGGCGCATGTGACTTGAACTAGACGATGAATAAGAAACACAAATTCCCAATTAGGAAACCCATAATGAATAATAAATTAAGCAGACATATTTCCAACATTACTAAAATTGCCAGTTCATAGAGTACAATGAATGAGTTCTGGCCCTCAGAAAGCAGTAATTATCAGACAATCGAGCTGAACCGAGACTGAAATTCACTCCACTTCAACCACTTCAGAAAATCAAAACCAAAACCCAGAAATGCACACCCCAAAGAAACCCCATTCGGATCAACATCACAAGCGAAGGAATCTCACGACCACCGAATAATCAATAACACACGAAACAACAAACGAAAGCAGCTGAAGAAAGCAACAAGGTCTCCATTCGCAGTGCGTACCTTGAAATATGCAAAATTCACCGAACGAAACAGAACAAAAGATCAAAAAAGAGAAAATATATATAAATATCCCTCGATTTCAGCCTGTTCTGCTGCGGTTTTTCATGAATTTCCCTCGACTCCAAGATTTGTCCTCTTCTCAGCTCTTATATAATCATTTGATTCCACACACACACACACTTCCTCTCAATTCCCTCTCGTCTTCTAATTCCTAACGCGGCTTTGGGCTCCGTTTCAGGATACCAGTGAGAGAGATAGAGAGAGAGAGAGAGAGAGATTGAGAACAGGACATAGCGGTGTATATTATATACATTTATATATATATATATATATATATATATATGCAGACAGAGTGAGAGTGTTACTATGTCGACTGTGGATCCAATCTCAGCAGAGTTGGCTCTCGTGAAACATTGTTTTTTAATCACAATTAATTTAGTTCAGTAAACTATAGTCGCATTTATTCATTTACTGTAATCTAATTAATACATGTATTAAATTATACCATGCATCGACATAGACACAATAATACTAACATGTTATGAAACGAACATAATAACATTAATTTTTTTTAAAAAAATTATGTAGAAAAAATTCATTAGGATCTCTAATGCAAGTATTCGATATAGTAATAAAATAATATTTATAAAAATATGGGTAATTTGGATATTTAAAAGAGCCCCTAATTAGGGCAGCTTAAAGCTAGAGTTCAATCCCCCAACTGTAACTCTTCCTTTTTCTCTCAAGCAGCAGAATAATTATTTAGGACATTTAATTAGAGAGAGAAACTAGGCAAGTCGGCCCTAATTTATGATAAGGATATCTTATTAATTACAATTTGTTGTCTTCTTTTTTAGTTGTTTCTTCGCCCTCTTTTGACTTATTTTCAATTTATCATTTTTTTTTTTTTTTTTTTGAGTAAATTTGTGAGGATTATCTAATGGATGAATTTTGTTTTTCAATATTATTTTTACACAAATTCGAGTCTCGTTATTGATAGTCGAAAGTTAGTGTCAACAGGGGTAGACCAAGTGGTTTGAGGGTTCTTTCTCGAAGACAATGATGTGAGTTCGAATCCCTCTGATCATTTGAGGTGTGTACGTTAAAAAAAAAAATTAAAAAAAAAAAAAAATAGTCGAAAGTTAGCAATGATTCTTTTTTTCTTTCTTCGAGAAAATATCATTTTTCGTCTTCTAAAAATATTCTTGTTCGATTTTGGTCCTAATCTTTTAACTTTTCTCACATTGCATCCTTTTTTATTCCACATTTCTCAATTTCAATCGTTTAGCTAACGGACGTTCAAAAATTGACGGAAAAAGTCACGTGCCACTCACGTAGCCTAAATAAATGTGAGTGGTGCGTGAGTGATACACGCCTTTTTCCGTTAATTTTTTAACGTCCATTAGCTAAAGGACTGAAATTGAGAAATGTGGAATCAAAAAGGATGCAATGTGATAAATGTTAAAAGATCAGGACCAAAATTAAACAAAGGCATATATTTAGAGGACGAAAAATGATATTTTCCCTTTTTTCTTTTATGTGTATAATCTTGATCAATCCGAAGTGTATATAAGAAATCAAGAACATGTGAATTTAACTTAATTTGGAGAGTTTTCTTTTCAGTAATTATGTAATTTTAGCTTATTTTTATTATTTTAAAAGTGTTTAGAAAATATTTTTAAATTAATTTTAAGTAAAATTCATTTATAATCTATAATTACCTCACAATATGTTTTTATAATCTGGTTATAATTTCCACATATTGATGTACTTTGTTAAAATTTTATTTGTACAAGTTTATTCTTTTTAAAATATTATTTTTTTAAAATTAGAAGTTATACACAGATAAAACTCTAGTATTTATATCATTGCAGCTATTGATACTTCATTTGCAAAAAACTGTGACTTGAAATCTATTAGCTAAAAGATCTGTCATTGAAAGGTAGGAATTTTCTATTTACCTAATTTTCATAATCTTATTAATTTTGTATTCTTTAATTTTTTATCATCATCAGTTTTTATGTTTTCTTTTTCTTTTTCTATATAATACATATTAATATTTGTGACTAATAATACATAAAAATATAATGATTTATATTATATTTTCATAGTAATATGATAGTCTAAGTCATATTATGCCACCCAAAATCATTTGAAAACTTGTAGAGATAAATTAGTAATATAATAAATATTAAAAGTGATTTTTAACCTTGTTTTTCTGCGAATGCATAACTAATTATTCGTTGTGCTTTTTTATTTTTTTCTTTTAAATACTAATTATTTTTATTATTATAATTTTTAATAACTTTAACTTATGTTTTAACTTCACTATAAATAGAACAGCTCGCAGTTTTACCAGCAAGCAATGTGACAATTAGCAATTAAATATTGTATAAAAAAGTTTCCCCTTTTATGAAAACATAATAATGTATTTTAAATATGTAATTCATAAAAATCAATGTAAAAATAACGATATGTTGTGATTTTTAACTAAGACTTTTAGAAAGATTAAAAAAAAAAAAAAAAGGCTAAGACACAATCAACTTCGATGTCATTAAATAAATCGCATAGTCATTAAGGAAACTTTTCTTTTATTTTCTATATTGAGTTTTTATTTTTAATGTACGAACATTTTTTAAAATATTATCTTGTCGTAGCGTATTGTATCAGATACTTATGTTAGATACTTTGTCCAATATTTCTCACGAAAAAAGTTTTAAAAAATTTCATATCACCGTAACCCTAACAGTATCGTATCCTATCATATATGTTCGTATTTATTTCGTGGTATCGATATCAATCCTTCATACGTCATTATTCATTACATGTATTTGATGCGACACATCTTATATTTTACTTCGCAAGTCACAACTATTATGTTAGTGTACTTTTAAGTTGTTACATTAATGTATTGATTAAACAAAGAAAAAGTAGCATATCGTATTCCTTTACTACTATGCTTCATAACTATAATGCATGGGCAAAAATAAAATTACGAATATAGTATAATACAAGTATATAACGATATATTTTTTTTTATATACTTCGTGAAAAGTACTTAATACAAATATCAAGTACAATATAATAAAATATTATTTTCAACAGTTTTCATACATCATAAGTTGCTAATCAATGATTGTTGCCATCGTGCGTAGGGGTGTAAACGGATAATAAACGGAGCGAATGTACAGTATCCGTATCCGAATCCGAATCCGAATCCGTTTAGCATATCCGCTATCTGAATCCGTATCCGTTATCCGACGGATAATGAAAATGCTATCAGTATCCGAATTTGACGGATATTATCCGAATATCGGATTATCCGTATCCGTAAGGATATCCGATTAGTGAGTTATCCGAATTCGAATCCGTTTATCTGTTTTACATATTTTTTTAATAAAAATAATAGATTGAAATTTCATAACACAATTAAATATTAATATAACTAACTAAAAATCTACTAAATCTATACGCATTAACTCATAAGTATAATATACAATTTATAATATATGTTTACAACAATTAATGGAGTTTATTATTACAAATAATATGATATATGTTTATTGTTATTTTTTTTTTTTAATAATTCTCAAATAAATATAATGTATAAATTAATATATGTTTCATCAAGGTATAAAAAATATATAGATATATATGTTATCGGAGACGGATTACGGATAACGGATATATCTAACGGATGTATAAACGGATCGGATGTTAAACGAATCGGATGTGTCATTACATATTCTTATCCGTTTATAATCCGGATGTCTATAATCGGATACGGATAATATCCTCTTTGAACGGATACGGATAATATCCTCTTTAAACGAATTCGGATGTGAACGGATATCGGATTTTCGGATATCCATTTACAGCCCTAATCGTGCCATTAGACATTCAAATGAAATATAATTTTTGCATAATTTTTTAAATATTGATTCAACAAGGAAAACGTAGCATTTCATATTCCTTTGCCAGTATAGTTCATATTTCATAACTAATATAATACGTGAATATTGGCACGAAAATATAGATATCGTATGATATACATACGGTAATACAATTTTTTTTTTTTAATTTATTATATGAGAGGTATTCGACTCAAATATTTAATACGATAAAATAAATATTTTTATAATTATATTTAGATCTTATATTATTAATCAAAGATTTGTAATATTGATATTGCACCAATAAACCTTCAAGTGGAATACAATTTTTGTCGAGAGTTTTTTCTAAGTAATCATTTCAGCATCGATTATAGGATCAGCCTTCTTATCAAACTATAAATACCCCACACACTCTTACTGAACCATAAAAGGATAAGACATAAATACGAAGATTTAAAAATGCTTAACCCAAATTATACGTATACCTACTCCTTTAAACACTATATGTGTCAATATAATGTAATAATTTCGAATTTATTGTAAACAAGATAAAAAACAAAATCAAGTATCCATACATAATCCATCTAATTATTAGCTTTATTCTATGATGCACGGATACGGACACGGACACGGCGACACGGATTTTTTTTTGAATTTCTCACGTAAGGAGTGTCCGACACGACACGACATGATACGATACGGCAAAATGATATTTTTAGAAGTGTCCGTGCATCATAGGCGTTATTGCATCAAGTTTCCCGCAATGTCCGTAAAGCAACAACCATTGTTGTAATGGTTCTCAAAGCCACGTCACTATTCGTTGAAATGGATGGAAAAGAAAGAGATTCTTGGATTCGACTTTGCATACAATTTGTAAGGAACCTATTAGAAATGACCATTTGTGATATGATTCAAAGTGATTAATGAATAATATCACTCATATATGTGTTGATATTTCTAGCTCACCAAGTTGTGCCGGAATTGCCGCTAATGGATGTGGATATGAATTCATACCACATCTATGCAGTAAGAGTGACGAACATTAACAAATTTTTTTCAGAAAAAGTAGCTGAGACCCACCAAATTAAATGTTCTCTAAGTCACGCGGGTCCAAATTCCCAATATACCTTCCTCATTTCAATTCTCTCTAGTAGAAAATTATAATTTAAATTTAATTCGATCGAATATAACCAATTATAATAGGAAATAGGTACAAAACCAGTACTAATAATAAATCGAATATCGTTAGAACTTTGAAATTAAGAGTATTTGGAAAATAAAAAAAAAAAAATAATAATAATAATAATAATAATAATAAATATATTATACTTGTTTTTTAGTTTATTATTTTTTCATAATTTTTCATCAATCATACAATAAGTATAAAATACAGGTCTTTCATTACACCGGTTTAGCTTAAACAGGTTTGAGCTAAAATTTCTTTCTTCATTTTTCTTGTGTAAAAACGATTATTTCTACCTCATAAACTAATTTGGAAAAATTAGTCTAATAAATTAAAATTATTTTATATTTATTTTGGGAGTGATGTAAATTTAGATGAAATAATTAATTAAATAATAAATATAATATCTTTATATACCTTGTTAAAATTCGATTTAAATGAATTTGAGTTAGAAATTTTATATATATACATACATATTATATAAAAATGTGAACATTGTTCATTGTAAATCTATGCGGTTAACGGGTTCCTTGTTATGAAAAGTGAATAGAGCAGTAATATTTGATTGAAATACATGTTATTATATGATAATTTCACAAGGTTATGTTTTTATCATTAATATCTCATATTCAACAAGAACTTGGGCACAATTTTTGTCATCTTTTGAGAACTACATAGTACATTAAAGTAAACAAAATTAAATGAGACATATATAGGTTAAATATTATTGTAAGGCACTCGATTAATTTCATGAAGTCGTCCTTGATTTATAATTGATTCTGCTGAATTAACTAAACATAAATGCGTCAGATTGTACAACTTTTGGCTTTGAACCCGAAAGGAGGAGGGAATTGAATTGTTTTCTTTGGTGACCAGTAAAATTCCAGACAACGTTGCTCAGGGCTCTTCAATCTTGTGATTTTTTATCAACAAGAGTAAAAGAGAAGAAAAAGAATAACCAAAGAGAAACATGAAAAGTAAAAGAATTAATATTCTTTTTGTTTTAAGTGTAGAATTGATCATTCACCGTCCACTAGTTCCCTAATTGAACGTAGGTTCCTAAAATATCAGGACAACTGAATAGATAATTTAAAATTACCCTATAATTGATTTCCTAAATTAGCGATATGACATTTAAATATTTATAAAAAAATAATCACCCCCACTCGACCACACCCTTCACTAGGAAAAAAAAAAGGAAATTGCAGCAATGCCCTATCTAAGAATTAAGTAAGGATGAGGCATAAATCTAAAATATCAACTTGAGGAGATTTATGAATATTTATATTATTTTAACAATTTATTTTGTCACAAGTTTATGGTTTCCTTTTGGATTTATGCATTTGATTATTTTTCATTAATCCCTAATTCAAGATTGTAATACTGAGATTCTTTTTTTCTTTTCAAAACAACAAAGAAAAAAAAGGAAATCGAAACTAAAAATTGTTCGTATAAAACTAGCAATTAGGGGAGACATTTAATAATTTAATAAAAAATGAAAGGTACTTTTATTATTTATTTATTTTTTGTTCGTAGGTACTTTTATCATTCAATATTTCTTTTGCGATTAGGGAGACATTTAATAATTTTTAATAGTAGGGTAGTCCACAAAAACAAGTAAATGATGCTAATTAAAAGGCCTCAAATATCGTCAATTTGGAAATTAAATTAAATATTATCCACTTGATTATATATTTTTGTCCCGTAAATTAAATTTAAAAATTTTCGAGCTTGCAGAAATGAATGCGAGTCCTTTTCAAAATCCCACAAATAGGAATCCATGGTTAAAGCATTGCTGAAACATGGCATAATTGGGTTCACTTTTATTGTTTGGTACGCTTCAGGATGGAGACTGCGACGCTGATATTAAACTAGATACATTAATTCTTTTGTAACGTACATTTTTCAAGTTATAAGACTTCATTTTAAAATTAATTAAGAATCTGAAATATTTAGTCGGATAAATTATGTAAATAATTTTGTGGCCAATGCACTTTTACATTTCAGTAATTCGACGTGACTTGAATCCGAACAAATGAGATATAAAATTAAAAAATTTACGTAAATGTTAGTGATAAATTTATAACTAAAATTATCAAAAAATTAAATAGTTTGAAAAACAATTTTCGTTAAGGAAAATTTTGTTTACATATATATATAGTTTTTCTGCATTATAGTCACTTCAAACTAGTACTGTACTACTGTTTGTAATATCTGGTAAATACCTTATGCGTAATACATGAATGTCACAGTTAGTTTATAATCGACCAAATAGTTTATAATTGTTTCATATTCCTAAAATTAATATAGGCAAACAATTGACTAGTAAAGATAAAAGTCACAAATTTCGCCTATATCTAAGTATACATTCACAAAATAGTGCTCAAGCCCATATTAAAGAAATGAAAAAGAATAATTAAATAAAATTAAACGGCATGTACGAAAAAATAATATTAATAATAATAAAATAAAATGACTAGTTACGTTAGAAATTTAGAATCTTTAATTAAAAAATTAAAGAAATTATGGTAATTTCTAACGCACTAACTATTTTATTGAATTGTGTTAAATACACCATATCGAACACTTTTAATATAAAATAAAATAAAAAAAATTTCTATTATGATCCTGTATATCCGTGCATTATATATATCTTTTAAAATTAATTATGTTTGGCTCACAAATTAAGGGAGTTAATTAAAGTTATATTACATATTTAGATATAATTAGCGCATAGGCAGATTAGCGCAAAAGAGAAGTGGTGCAAACCAAACAGGGGTTGGATTAAGGTTAACTTCGACGGACCGTTTTCCGTGAGGTTAATGAGATAGGTATGGGGTGGTTGCAAGGAATGAACACGGTGAGGTGGTGGCTTGGGAAACAAACCGGAGAAAGCACCTCCCAGACCCGGAGGCGGCTGAAAGTCTTGCAGCGCTTGCCGCCGTCGTGTTGGCTCGTGATTTTCGTTGGAAGAAGGTGATTATTGAAGGTGATTGCCTTAATGTGGTACAAAGGCTTAAGAATGGTGCTGAAGATGAGTCGGACCTGGGAAATATAACAGCAGATTGTCTTCGTATTTGTCCCATGTTTGAGTCTGTCAAGTTTTCTTTCGTTCGTCGTGGTGCCAATAATTTGGCCCACAAGTTATCTAGATATGTAGCCTCGGTTTGTGTTGGTTCGGGGGATTATCCCTCCTTTGTTTCGGATATTGTTATTTCTGAGTTGAATAATTAGGCGTCTCTCGGCCGTCCTTTCTTAAAAAAAAAAAAAAAGATATAATTATAACTACATGGAAACAATTTTAAATCATACATTACCTTCGATCAATAATTAATACATTAATTATATATAATTCAAAGAGATGTATATTTAAAAGATAGTATAATTAATATTATTTTAATAAACTGAAAAGCAATTAAAAATATAAATATATATATTTAAATATAAAATACTACTTATAATTATTTCATCTAATCGGAGGAATAAAAGTACTTAACCCAATCTTTTTTTAACTTTTTCCGGAGCACAGGGATAAGGGTTCACGGGTTTGTGCAACCTAAGATAATTTAGATGCGACGAACTATAAAAAACTATAAAAAATAATATTTTCTTAAGAAGAGGTTGACTTCTTTAATCAGGACGTAAAGCAGTAATTAATTTCTTTTTTAATTATTAATTTTACCTTAATAGACAGCACCTTCTTTGATAAACTCGAAACGAATTTACTCGAAAATTTCAAAAAACTCAAAAAATGCATACTTTCAGGACGAAGACAGGAGACTTTTATATTAACATAAATTAATTAGTCGTTAATTAATGCGGTAACACTCATTAAGAGGGCGTATTAATTAAAGTTAAGTATAGGTGTGATAATAATAATAATAATAATAATAATAATAATAATAATAATAATAATAAGAGGAGTCACATGCAGGGTTTTGTTTGGAAGGTGGTAGGGGCCCATGAATTGCGTGTGTCGGTGAAGACAGCTAGATTGACGTGTCGGTGTATGATAAACCCTCTGCGTGTGGACTGCTGCGTCTGATCACACCTGATAATTCCTCTCATTTACCAATGGTGAAAAATGGAGACTTTTTCAAAACTACTATTTTTCCTAAAAAGGTTTAAGAAAATAATATCCCTTTTTTATAATTTAATAAATTATCATTAATCGTAGACCTCATCCACGATTTCAAAAATTTTCATCTTACCTTGAGTTTTTCAATTTGATGAATAGTATGAATAGTGTAACAATTTTCTAAAAACTATATAACTCTTTTTAGAAAAAAGTCCTATATATTTTCTATATATATCAAATAAGCCCCTAAAACTTTATACTAAAACATGGACAACAATTCCGATGGAGACTTTAGTAGGAAATTACTCCTTGCATGTAATTTTTGTAAATGTTTTGATGAAGATATATCTAATAAACATTTTAGACATTTTGTAAAAAGTTTCTTGACTGATAGAAAGAGAATGTTAGGAAAAGAACATACAGAAAAACATAAAATAAATCACATAGACTGTGATAAAAATTGTGCAAAAATAAATAAAAAGTTAAATTTTATAAATAAAATTATAATAGCAATAGAACAGATTTATGAACGAGATAATTAGATTGATATAAAGAATAATATGAATAAAGAAACATTTAGAGTTATGGTTTTTAATATATTAGATGCATATATACAATTATATCATATCCGTCCTTTAACACCAGAAGAATTATCATTTTGTTTTTATTTAGAAATTGTTTGGCACAATTTATAAGTATAAGAATGCCGAGTAAATATTATAAAAGGATCCGTGAAATAACAAGAAATATACAAATTAGCATAGATTTTCAACAAGCCCGAATAAAAATTGAGAAGGAAAAATTGCAACTTATCAATACTATTAATAAAGATAATTTATTTAATGTTGAAGAATATCATATTCTAAAACAAATAGAGTTCCATGAAGCAATGCTAGCTTCTGAAATAAGAAGACTAAAATATATCGAAAAGGCAATAATATAGTTAATAAAATATTATTAATACCATGTTTAATATCACCCAAATACAAAATATTATTAATACCATGTTTAATATCACCCAAATACAAAATATTCCACGTCTAAGTGGTATCCGAGCCCGGTTATCCTAATAAATAAAATAAAAATAAAATGAAAATATTTGATAAAAGAAAAATAATTGAATCTATAAAATATTTCGATTCAATGTATAAATGGTATAGGCATCAATATAAAAAATATCCTAATGAATATTATTATGATAGAATGAATAATCATAAAAAAGATAAATCTTTTGACCATATAAATGGTAAGATTAATAAAAACTAAGCAAGAAACCTATTTAAACAAATGGATTGAAAATATAAATAATGTTTTAAGATTAAAAACAATACTTGAAGAATATAAAAGAGAAAATAAAAATAATAAAGAAAATAAAGAAATAAAAAATAAAATAAAATTGTGTAAACAAAAAATAAGAAAACAAAAGGAAGAAGCCACGAAAAATTGGCAAAAATGGAAAAAATTGTAAATAAAATAATAGAAAGTTATATAATAGGAATAATAATAAATACAGCTTTAATATATTTAAATTTCTGCTCAGATAAATGGGATTTAAATGAAACATATACAGAAAGAGGATATGAATCCTATGATGATACAGATTGGCAATTCCCTTCACCATAAATGAATCATATTGAATTAGTAGCAAATGCTATAAATACATTATTAGAAGAATTAGTAAAACTAAAATCTGAAATAAAAAATATAAATACAGAAATCCAAGTTATTAGAATGGAAATAAAACAAATAAATAATCTTATTCAAGATAATATTAAAAAGACTAAATTAGATAAGAAAAAGGAAATAGAAAGAACAATAAAAACACCTACAAAGATTATTACTATACCAACTGAAAGAAAATATGAACCTGGATCATTTGATGAATATATGTATACAATATACCTCCCTAGATTATTAAAAGAACAAGATGATAGAGAAAATAAAATAAAGGAAGAATCAAGATTAAAGGAAATTATAGAAGAAACTAAACAAGAAGAAAATTCTAAAAACAATGAATGAGGTAAATGATTTAATAGAAGAATTTCAAAAAAATAAATCTAGATGATATAGTTGAATATGAAGTTAGAATGAATACAACAGGAGGACCTTCAGGAGTAACTAATGAAACTCCAGAATCCTCTATGGGTTCTAACAATCATTCCCCTAAGACATACTATAGACCTAAGAGAAATAAAGAACAAAGTAAAAGGAATATCTCTTATAATCCAAGGTATCAGCCCACTGAACAATATAGTGAACCTATAAATCTCCAAGGAAGTAAATTAAATCTAGATTGTCAAGTTGATAATAGAAAAGCTATAGTAAAGTGGCAAAACGATATGATAGCCTTTTTATTAACCCAAGATGATATATATTGGGGAGCCAGTAAAAAGAGTGAATATATTATAACTACTTTTGATGGAATAGTTCTTAAATGGTGGGAAGGAGTATCTTCCGATATACAAGGAATAATGAAAGTTGGAATGGAAACTGGATTTGATATAGATATAAGGACAGGAGTACAAAGTATAGTTGCAAATATATCTGATGAATTTTTAGGTGAATCATGGATTACTAATACAGAATTAGAAATAGAAAGAGAAAAAGATGAAGCAAGAAGCAATCTGATAAACCTAGGTATATTCTCTATGTGTGATATAAAAAATTATGTTTGTGAATTTAGAGATTATTATTATACTCAATACTATAGTACAGAATCTCAAGAAATAATTCTAAATATGTTTTACACTAAACTCCCGTATCCGTGGAATAATCATATGAATAAAGTATGGAATGAAAAGAAAAATATGTATCCTCAAAGCCTTGGAGGAAGAGTAAAAGTATTAACAATAGAACTTAAAAGAATATGTGGTGAACAACAATTATATAAAAAATCTAAAAGAATAACTAAACTCTGTTGTGATACAGTAGAATTACCTACACAATGGGGGAGTAATAGGAAAAAATACCCTAAAAGGAATAAAAGAAAATTTTATAAGAAAAAATATAAAAAATATAAAAATTTTCAACGAAAAAATATAAAACCAAGAAGGAAGTTTTTTAAAAGAAATAAGTATGAAAATAGATTTAATAAGGAAAGAAATAAAAAATTAACTAAATGTCAATGTTGGAATTGTGGAGAAGAAGGTCATAAATCACCTGAATGTCCAAAACCTAAAGCAAGACATATTAAAAATATAGAAATCGAATTTTTAGAAGTAAGAGATGAACTTGAAGAAATTTCCGATATAGAAAACTATTTTGGAAAAGAAATATATATGGAAGAATCCGATATATCAGAAAATGAAATATCTTCAGAAATAGATACTGAATCAGAATGAGTTCTGAAATAACAGAATTATCTGATGAAGAAATAGATATATATGAAGGACCAGAGGGATATGCAGAACGCATTACCTTCAATAAAGAAACTTTAGATAAGATAAAGAAATTAAAATTAAATGCTACAAATCCCAGCCAAAGTATATTTAAAGGAATATCAAGTCTTATAAAAAGAAAGAAAATAAATATATATGACTACCATGAAGTGGAAAAATCTATAAACATTGAACATACTTCAGGACAGGTTAAGATTAACTTGTTAACAAGAAATACTATAAATCAAGCTTTGAACAAAATAAAAGATAAAAAGGAAAAAAGTAAAATACAATATATATATTTAGGAAGAGTTCAATTCCTGGTAAAATCATTGTTTAGAGAAGGAATAGATAGTCCTATAGTACTTTCTCTTCATGATCAGAGATTTACAGATGCGAAGAGAAGTCATCTAGGAACTATAGAAGGAAATTTGTGTTATAAACAAATATTATTTGATTTATATCCTAAATATAGTGTGAATATAAATGATCATAATATAGACGAAACATTGAGTTTACATTACAAATTCATAAAAGATATAGGATTGAAAGATAAAAGTAAAGCTTTCTCAATCTACTATAGAGCATTATATGTTCTAAGTAATAGTAATTATGGGAAAATTTATCAAGATAAACCACATTTAGAAATAGATGAAGAATGTAGAGAAATAGCTTCAGCTAAATTACCTCTTCTTGAAGACCCTAAAGAAATAACAAATTATGAAATAGAAATCATAAATAAACCTTTAATAGAAGAAGGATCTTCTAGTCGAACTCCTCAAATAGAATTTGGAAGAAATAGTATAGCTAGGAAAAATCAAAAACCTAATATAACTAGAACTTTAAGTATGAGTAAAAATTCAATAAATAAAACAATGATCATTTTAGGAGAATACTTTAATGGACAAGAATATATTAAAGAGCCAAAAATATTAATAGACACAGGAGCAAGTGCAAATCACTTTGCTAAAATAAAAAATAAAGGGTTAATGATAGAAACCTTGAATGAGAATTTCTATTATGAAAACTTTGAAGGAAAGATAGTTGCTTGTAATCAGCAGATATCTATTCCAATAAATATTGATAAATCTAGAATAATTGTTAAATGTTATCTAGATGGAAATATGACGGGAAGCTCCTATGACATAATTTTAGGAAATGCTTTCCTAGATAGTTGTAATTATTATAAGATAGAAAAAGATGGAGTAACAGTCTGCATAGAAGAAAAAGTCATATATTGTCCAAGAATAAAATGAAAGGATATAACTTTACAGTTAGTGTTTTCATTCAGGTAGGAATAAGAGAAACTCCTGAAAATGAAATAATAACTTGTGCTTTAATAGATACTGGATCTGAAATAACCATATTTAAAACCTTCTTGATTGATAAATGGAAGGAAGATGGAAAAATAAGAATAAAAGGTGTGACTGGAAAATCACAGGATATATACAGATCAGCAATAGATGTTGAAATTGTCCTAGGAAGTAAAATAATAATGGTTCCTAGAATATATGAATATAATGAACTAGAAGTTGATATATTATTAGGAAATGATTTCCTACAACAATTCCAATATTATATGCAAAATGCATATTCTATTGTACTTAAAACAAAGTGTGGTCACTTGTTAAAATTACCACGATTAAACCATCCTTTCAGAGTTCAGCCAGCTAAGCGTGGTGGACACTCCATATATGAAAAAATACAAATACCAATAAATAAAATAGTTATAAAAAGAATAAACTTAGAAACGGTTACTAGTAAGATAAAAGAAAATTATAGTGACCATCCATTGGCTTTTTGGAAAAAGAATTACCCAAAAGCTAGAATAGAATTAACAGATAATATAATAATTAAAGAAAGACCTATGAGATATACCTTAAGTGAAGAAGATGAATTTAAAAAACAAATTAAGGAACTTTTGGATAAAGGATTAATTAGGAAAAGTTTTAGCCCTTTTTCTAGTCCAGCTTTCATGGTAATGAAAGAAGCTGAAAAGAAAAGAAATAAAGCAAGAATGGTAATAAATTTCAAAAGATTAAACCATTTTACTAAGGGTGATAGTTACCAATTACCCAATAAAGAAGTATTAATAGACTTAGTAAAGAATAAATCCTATTACTCAAAATTTGATTGTACATCTGGGTTTTGGCAAATAAAAATGGAAGATGACAGTATCCAATATACAGCCTTTAGTGCCCCTCAAGGACATTATGAATTGTTAGTAATGCCATTTGGATTAAAAAATGCTCCATCAATATATCAAAGAAAGATGGACGATATATTTAGCAAATATAGAGAATTCATGGTTGTTTATATAGATGATATTCTTATTTGTTCAGATACTATAGATAAACATAGAGAACATCTTTTGCTCTTTGCTAAATTATGTAAAGAGAATGGTATAGCCCTGTCTGAAAGAAAAGCAGTCATAGAAACTAAAGAAATTGAGTTTTTAGGATTAAAACTGAGTACTGCAGGTATAAAATTACAACCTCATATATCCAGAAAAATAGTTGAGTTTCCAGATAAATTAGAAAATAGAAAACAAATAGAAAAATTTTTAGGATGTCTTAATTATGCTGAAGGTTTCATACCTGAGTTAGCTAAGAAAAGACATGAAATACAAAAGTTATTGAGAAAAAATAATACAAAAGGTTGGATGCCAAAACATACAGAAATTGTCATAAAGTTAAAGGAAGAATGTAAAACTCTTCCAGAATTAAGACTTCCTGATAAAAATGATAACTTAATTCTTCAAACTGATGCGTCCGATTTATATTGGGCTGCAATCTTGAAAACAGATCTTAATGAGATTTGTAGATATACAAGTGGAACTTTTAAGTCAGCAGAAATAAATTATACTACACATGAAAAGGAGTTATTAGGAGTAATAAATGGGATTAAAAAGTTTTCACTTTTCCTACTCCAAAAACCTTTCATTGTTCATGTGGATAACACTCAAGTTCCAAGTCTTGCTAAAAATAAATTACCCAGCGAACCAAATTATAGGAGGCTACATAGATGGCAAGTTTTCTTATCTCTCTATGATTTCAAAATCATTCCCATAAAAGGAACTGATAATTTTTTAGCAGACTTTTTATCCAGAAATATAGATTTTGGTTCAGAATAAAGACCAATATATGGGTATGCATATATCTAGTCCATCTCAAACGGTAGATGGTAAAGACAAAATCAAATCCGTTAATGGGTGGTGATTTCCCAAAAATCACTTATAGAAACTTAGAAGACCAATATATGGGTATGCATATATCTAGTCCATCTCAAACGGTAGATGGTAAAGACAAAATCAAATCCGTTAATGGGTGGTGATTTCCCAAAAATCACTTATGGAAAATCTTAAAAAGAAATTTAATAAACCTTTCTCTCTTTTACAGATGGAGGATAAAATTGATATTTCTGAAATAAAAGAAGAGATCTCATATATCAACAGCATGGCTGAAGATCTCTATGAAGGAACTGTGGTTCTTGAACAATATCTATACAAAAATCTCCCTCCATTGATAGATTTGGTAACTGAAAATCTGGAAAAGGTAAATAAAGTGACTCAAAGGTTAGAAAAATATATTGAGAAATTTGAGTCAATAAAAATAAATGAGACTGAGTCATCTGGTGAGAAAAATAAAGAAGAAGCAAAAAATAAAGCTCCCTCAGTCATTGAAATAAAATTGGAAAGAGAGCCTTCTTCAAAGGAAATAAAAATTGAAATAGAAAAATATGTTCCTAACACTGAATGGGAACATATGTATGTTCATACAGTTGATGAAGTATATAGTATGGAAAATACAGACACTATATTCTTCTCTAAAGGCAAGAATATATATCCAAGGTTGACTTGCATAATGGGAGCATGCCCAGAAGCAGTTTATAGATATGCTTGTTTTGGGTTCCTTGATATAATCTACCCAAGTAAAGATCTTAGAGAAATATCCAGATTTGATGATACTCTAAAATCTCAAATCAGTAAATTTGCCAGAGGAAAACAGGTGGTTCTCAAGTTCTACACTATATCTCCAGAACCAGAGAAGCATATATGGCATGAAGCTTTCTTCATGATCACTGCAGACCACCTTTCTGACACCATAAAACTGGAGCAAGGAAATAAACCGTTGAGGAAGATCCAAGTTACTAAAGAATGGATTGTCCAAAGACGTGTATTGGGAATAAAGGCTATTCATAGCGTTGCAGAAAATCTGTACAAATATAAGTTCGAAACGCTGATGAATAAAGGAAATTGGATTCTACTCACCAAAGGAGGAAAAATAAGCTCTCCTCTTTTAATGGAATTCATAAATAAATTTGAAAAACATGAATTTTTCTGCACTGCAGAGACTAGACAAGAAGCTTGCAAGATGATGGGTTGTAACCATCAGTGATGTAAGCAAATACATCAGCAAGGAAATGACGAATGCCATGACGTCATACTCCAATTATCAAGTGGCAGATAAAAGTGTCGGCAGAATCTCAACCATAGAAAAGTGTCGGCAAGATCTGGATCGTTGAAGGATAAAGCAGCGGATTCCAAATAAAAATTTCAAGTCCAAACAGTCGGAAGAATATAGTCTATAAATAGAGTGCTCTTGTATGGTGATAGACACCTTGTCTTGAATTCAGAAAGTCATATGTAAAATTGTTTGAGGGTTTCGAGTCTTTAAGTTTTTGAGTGTTGTATTTCCAAATAAATCTTTTCTTTTCCAGAATATATCATGTCTGTATAAACCTCTTTCGAAGGAAATAAAATTCTCCTTTTCATATACACGAGATAAATACTTTGTTAAGAGCTTTATTAAATCTTTTTACTCCAGTCTATTCCTACAAATCATTTGTTGAAACTCATAAGCCGTAGTGAGGTTTTCCGTTGGAGGTTGAAGTCTGTTTCCAGTTGGATGTCCGTGAAAGCATGGAGCTGTGAGGACTTTTGGAACAAGAAGGGCTAACCGAGGAGAAACGAAGACGAGTCTTGGAGGATCAATAAATCAGAGTTATAGAAGAGGAAGGAGATAAAGAGAGGTAATAAAATTTTTACAAATTATTTGTGTGTTTTATGAATTATAGGATGGATTTTAGAGTACTTCTGTTATCAAAGCATTATGGAAAAGGATTCAGAAAAGGTATCAATTGATAGTATAACAAAAGGAAAACAACAGATAAAGACAACTATGAATACAAAAAATACTAAACAAATTGGAATAAATTTAGAAACATCTTTACAAAAGGAAAAAATATACAAGAAAAATTATGAACGAATTATAAATAAAGAGGTATTAAATAAGTATACAATTATACAAGGTATAAAGGAACAAGAAAAAATAATAAATTATATAAACAATAAATTTGTGAAAAAGATACAAGAAAGAGAAATTAATGGACCTAATTAAAAATATTTGGACCTCTATAAAAGAAAATTTTAACTCATATACTTTTCAAAATAAATAAAGAAACTTTGGGGTCACTTTTACAATTAGTAAAAGGACTTTAAAATAAAAAATAAAAATTTTCTTATAATCGCTAGACTCTTCAGCGATTACTAGCAAAATATTAAAACTTTTAGAATAAATATTATTTTATTAAACTATTTTGAATTAAATATTATTTCAGCAAAAGCCTCGTGAAAACTGAAAACATGAAAATGAATGGTCATCCATGCCGGCATTGCCTCCCTCCTCATCGAACTGCGAATGAGGCCCTTTATGATGCATCAATAAGAATATAAAAATATTTAAAATAATTACATCTGATTATTTTATAGTTAGACTTAATTACAAATTGGTTTCTATTCTTTTAAATATTATAATATAGTTTCTAACCCTTGTTAATTTGTTAATTTTTGTATACTTTTAGGGATGATTTTGTATTTTTGGTCATACATTAAATATAACATTCACAAAAACGTTAGGAGCATAAGCATACTTTTACAAAATTCATTAATGAATCTCAAACAAAACAAGAAATATAGGGACTATATTGTAATATTTAAAAGAATATGGACCAACTTATAATTAGGTCTAACCTTAGGAACCTGTATGTAACTAGTCAATATTAATACAATATAATATAGATACAATGATATAATTATTTTTAGAAAAAATTATGTAGAAAGTATTCAATACAATAGACGATAAAAATATTTAATACGATATGATATGATAAAATAATATTAAAAAAAAAAAAAAAGTAGATGAGGATTGATACATACATGATATGCATGATGCTCTAATAGTACAAGACAATTGACCTCATTTATACTGTTATATTACGCAGAGAAATAAATGTGATTTCTTGGACTCGATTATTTTTAAATTTTTTTTTTATATTTTTCTCACAATGGTTAATTTACACTCCAAAAATATCTTGTCAATATGGGTTGGTTCAATTTATTAATGGACTTATTTTCGAGAGTGAGGTCCCAAATTCGAATCGTATTTGTGTGTGTGAGTAAAACAATTTATGCATAATGTCATGGTCTTTTAGGGAGAATTACATTTCAAAAGTTAGGTTATTTTATTTGGATGGTAATACTACAACGGCGCAATTCTCAATAGACAAACTGCATGCAATCTGCAAATATAAAGACAATAGTTAGGGCCGTTCATTTCAGTTCCATTCAATTATTTTGGACAGAAACAAAAATATTCTTAATTTGATTCAATTCCTGTCGGGATTCGGGAAGGAAGAAGAAGAAGAAATATACATGTTAAGCGATGAAGCATCTACATTAAAATGTCTACTTTCACATAAATTTTTAGCAACTGAAATTTGGGATTCTTATTTGATTATTTTGTTATCAACTTGCATTATTATTTGAGTATATTTTTTTATCAAGTTGCATATTTTATACATGAATAAAATATAAAATATTGTGATTTTTTCACAGAAGTCAACATCGATCTATCTTTAAGGTCATCTTTTGCTACGCTGCTTTGACTCAATGGGAAAACATTTAAAGTTGCAATGATGAAATCAATGTACGTTTCTAAGTAAAAATATGGCATAATTAAATACAGTGATGGAGCTCGGAATGGCCTTTGTTACGTTCCCCTTGGGCTTAGTCAAAGATCAAATCAATTCACGTGAGCTCCCAATGTGCTCCATGTTCTTTTTCCCATCAATTTAACCCTTTTGAATTATTGCATTTTATGCGTCACAAATCACAATAAAAACGTCAAGTTAAAGAATTTCGTCCAGAAATTGTAATTAAGACCTACCATTTACGAATGTGAAATTTAATAAAGTTATGCAAAAAACTGCCTAAGAAGCCAGTGAATAATTCCAAAAGGTTGATGTGTAATAGGGACGAGAATAATATTATCACTTGAGTTGTCGCTTGTTATGCTAATATTGAATATTTTGGTTTTTAAGTAGTTTGAGCGACAAATGGATTATGAATCATTGTATTAATTTTGGACGCTTCCGGTTCGATAATGTATGAGGGGGTCGCGTTTAGGGTTGTCAATGGATTGGATTTTAATCTGAATTCGATCCGAATCCGATCTGAATTTTAGTATATTCGTTCGATAAAAATGTCTGATGGATCATATCCGATTATAAATATTCATTATCTGAAATAAATGGAGCGAGTATGAATTTAAGAAATCTCATCCGTTAAGAATCCGAATCCGAATCCGATATTATATATAATATTTAAGTAAATAAATTATTTACTAGTAGATAATATTAGGTAAAATAATTAAAATTAAAATTTTCACATATTTATCAGTTTAAATAATAATAAAATTTAAATTTTTTATTTTAAAAGTATATATATATTTTTATTAATAAGTTTAAATTAACCTATTTTAAATAAATATAAAAAACCCTATCAAATAATCCACTAAATAACAATTATTTATTAAATATTATGTAATTACATTTATTTTTTAATATCAAATTTGTTATTTAAAAAAACTAGATTTTTATTACTAATCGGGTCGGATCTTTATATCGGATTTGATCCGACCCGATTATATATGGATTCAAAAATAATAAATCCGTTTCGGATCTAGTTATCGGATTCGGATCCGGAATCTCCTGATCCGATCCGGGTCGAAGATCCGGATCCGAATCCGACCCGTTGATAGCCCTAGTCGGGTTGACCGGTTCCCCTTTCCAAAATAAAAAAAGTTAAGCAAAAAACATTGATAGTTGAAAATGTACGCCTATAGATTAATAACATTGTGCTCATAGTATTTTTTTATAATTCTTCAACTGTGAATTTTTTTTTTCGAAATTGAGTAAAACTTCAATTTGATATTTGTAATTTTTTTTAAAAAATGGTTATTCGTAATTAACACTCAGTAATTTAGAACACTAAATTGTATGTATAAAATAAAATGAAACACCGTATAATAGTTAACAAATTAAATGGTTGAAATCTTATAATTGGGAGATTTATTTAAGGTTTTCTAAAAAGAAGCGAACTTTACAATTGTGTAAAGGATTAAAGCCTAAAGGGACTAACCCACTTTTTTGCATGACAAAAAGGTCTATCAATCTTTTCTTCTCATGGCCGTCATTCCTTTCTTCAAAAGAGATGTAATAAATAACAAAAGAAAAGATAAATTGTTACAAATGTCAATCGGTGAATGCTATTGAGTTATCATTAAATTGATTTTTTTTTTTTTTTGAAGCTTATCATTAAATTGATTTAATAAGAGATTTTGTATTTAAATTCTTAAAAATACACTATCAATAAGAAGTGTTTTATATTTAAATGATTCGATTTGACTCGAACTCAGATAAAAGAGTAATACAATAAAATAAATAAACAAATTAATTATATGTATAAACACTAAAGACAAAATTTAAACCTATGATCATCACTTGTATTGTTTGTTGATTGAAATATTCTTCCAAGTTTGGTATATATAGTAGTTTTCTTTTTTCTTAAATTAATTGTATTTACATTGGATTCAAGTCAGATTAGATTCTTAAGATTTGAAACTCAAATATAAAATTTTTACGTTTTTATCTCGCCTCGGCTTCGTAAATGGGACAAGGGTGAGAGCTAAGCACTCCCTATGCTTTTCCCTAGTTTTCCTCTAGTAAAAGATTAACTCGTATTTCCTGCATCGATAATATTAAACAGTCGAAAGATATGATGATGTGAACCCTTAAACTTAATTTTTCCAAGAGAAAAGACATAGTAAGATGGACATCTAGGTGGATGAACATCAATTGTCGACGAGAGGGATATGCATGCGGCATGCCCATAAAAAAAGTTATTTCTGAAACGCGCTTTCACAATTGGCATATATTTCATGCTTTAGTTGACAGTTTTTTAATAGTTAAAATCTAGTCAAAGAAATAATCGATTATAAGGCCACAAATTGGGCGTTTTGATATTCTCGTATCCATTTGGTGGACTTCCCTGAATTTTTGTGCTAAAAAAAATTGATACTTTTGGTTGGATGGTTTGAAAAGAATAAATAATACCCGACAAAAAAAAAATAAAATTAAAAGAGTCAAAAGTTAATTACGTCATAAAATTATCAACAGTAGAGATTATTACAAAACTATGATGTTGAGTGATTGATTAATCTAATATTTTTATTTTAAATGCTCTTTTTTTCTATATTATTTTATATAATACTTTTGTGATTTTTTAATTTCCTTAAAGGGTGGGGAACCAACAATTAAATACAGAAAAATTTAATGAAAATACGACAAGAAAAAAAAAAAAAGGGAAGGATAAAAATTGGGTATTTTAAATTTAAAACAAGTCAAATATAGCAAAGAGGGTGATAAATAAAACTTTAATAGCATAGGATTATTAAAACGACTTCTTATATCACAAGATTTTACGTTCTTGTTTTGATTAACACAAAAGGGTCTGCTGCAATAATCCCGATTTAGTATTTCTAATTGGGCACCTTCTCATTGTTCCAAAGGATTATTCCTAGAAATTATTCATGAAACACGTACGAACCAATCAAATCTATGTTTAATTGGATTATAACCTAATTATAATTAATTATTTCCACTATAGAAATCAGAAGAGGCACAAATAATCCCTTAAGGAAAAAGAAAAAAAAGAAAAAAGTAAATGTATGTCTATTGGTACAAGTTTTCAAATCTGACTACATGCACCTCGGTGTTAGGCAGACAAAGTGTTACGATCTCTAATGACTCTACAATTTTCGTTAAAGTTGAAAGTTACTTAAGCCTTCAACGTCAAAGTTAATTTTTATTTCAAAGTAAATTATGCGGTTTTCATTCGTCAAGTTTGGCAAAATTCATACTCGTTGATATTCCGGATATAAGTTTCACACCCTCAAAGAAAAAATAAATCGAAGAGGGGAATTGGACAAATAGTTCTCGTTCGAATTCTTTCTATTGAAATCTATTCTCTTTAAATTTACATTCATTTGTTATTCATATTATTATACCTCGTTTCTTGAAATTTTTATTTTTGTAGATCTTGAAAACTTAGTATGCACAATATTACCAACATTTCTAATACAAAAACTTAAAGAACTTGAATCTTTTATTCGAAGAGAGAACATGGCACAGGGAATGTAAATGATCAAGAGCCAACATGTTATTGATGGCCAAATCTATTTTTGGACTCACATTCAACTATAAGACATGTTTTTTTGCCAGCACTATGTATATACATGCATTGTAGTTTTGATAATTAAAGCAGCAGTAGGGTATAAATTTGATCAACTTTCCCTGTCTGTTCTATGAAACTGAATATGATGTTTTGACACAACGCTATTATTGCCCTTAAATTCATTTGCCCTATATTGATTATAATTAGGGTTATTTATATTTGATTACCATGTATTTAGGTTTAATTACAACACAGTCTATCATTATCAGAAAATTACATTTTAGTCCTTATAAATCTTATTTAGTTTGAGGTACTTTAACGGAATTTGTAAAAATACACTTATGTCTTGACGGTTTTCTGAGTGTTACATTGAATATACGATCAAAATTACAAATTCATCCCTAAAGTTTACAAAATAAATAAAATGATACCCACAAATTATGAATTTAATTACAAATCAGGTGTATTATTGAAATGACATAATGGAACCTTATGGACCATAAACGGTTCTCAAATTTAGGGACTAAAATATACTTTTTAAAAAAGGATGGATTGTGTTGTAATTGAGTTTAAATGCAAGGTAGTTAAATGTAATTATTTCTTATAATTATACATGGGTTTTGTATATCTAGTTTCTCATGTAAAAATTATATGGGATTATTTTACTATACCTAATACTTTCAACTTATCAAAATCCCACATGCAACCCTCTTGTAAAATCGGACTAAATGTGCCAAAAGAATGAACAATTACTAGACTTACCTGAATTTGGTTTGCCAGATTTGATGAGACATAAAATCACGCTCGTATCAGAGCCGTCCACGTGTCGCCATCTGTCGACTTAGGGATTGGACGCTCGCATTGATGGGCTCGCGGGCCAACCCAGCCCACTCCCTAGATGACTAATACAGGCCCACAGGCCTCGGCCAACTGTTCAGGAAAGGGGTTCAGGTTGTCGAGCCTGACGCTCACGCCACGGCCCTCAGAGCCATTCTTCCCAGGGAGGCACCCCCGAGGGCACCTACTTTCTAATGCTCGTGTAGTTGGCGCTCGTGGGTCATCTGCCAGGGGAGGCCCTCTCGTGCGTCCCTTCGAGCGTCCATCGCACTCGGGTATGATCTACCCCCTTGTAAGGCATCCGTACGCCTGCGGGACCAATCTTGAGCATCCCCATGCGCAGCCCTCGCCAACAACCTCTGACACAGAGGCAGCACGCACCTCGTACCTGTCACGCCGCCCGCTTTTCAGAGCCATCACTTTCATGCCGTCATGGGTCGCCACGTGTTAGGGCAACACAGGTTTGGGACCACACGGTCCAATTACCCAAATTACCCTCACCCCTAAAATATAAATAAGGGAGAACACATGCATTCCTCCCCAAGTCATCTTCCTCCACAAGAATACTCTGCATAAGCTGGGCATTCCTGCTACATTCGTTTCTTCAAAAACCTTGCATTCACCTTAGCTGCATCACTGTGATACTTGCACTCTTGATGTTATCCTAGCTGGAAGAACCCACGCTCAAAAGGAAACCCAGTTCCCGAGGCTCTAACGCCTGTGATGGCCTTCCCTTCCTAAACAAAATCTTAAAGTGTTGGTTGCATCTTAAGAACCCAATTCTTACACCATCATTTTTGGCGCCGTCTGTGGGAAATCCATCACCATCATCTCCATCTTCATCGGATTCTTCTTTAAGCTAGTTGATTTATAACACCCTTTTGCTCTAAACATGGTGACTGCGACACGGTCCGGAGCTCTGGATAACAGGGGAGTTCTCCCTCCCGTTAACGAAGAAAACGTGGGTAACAATACCCCCGCCAGAGGTACACCACCACCAACTGCTGAAAATGGGGCCGAAAACACAGAAGTCGCCGCTGCAACTCTCCCCACCAGTGGAAACGGGGTAGGAGGATCCGGTTCTGTTCCTCCTCCACCGTCCCTCATCCCCAATGTTCCAGTCTCCCATCCCGGTGTATACTCCATGGCCATGCCACCACCGGGATACACTTATATGCAACCCGGAATGATGCCCGGGGTAGTACCAAGCATGGTGCCCGTAATAACGCCCTACCAAGTGGGCGCACTTCAACTCACTGTGTCCTTACCGGAAGAAATTCAAGGAGTGGAGGCGCCCCAGCTAACCCAGCAGCAGCTTCAGGCGATCTACGCGTAGTGCGAAGTACAGGCAGCTCAGAAGGCTTGGACACACTTTACCTCTATATATTTCCCCTCGAGCGCAGGGGCCCAGATGGAAACACCTTTGGGGGGACTACAGATTCATCCCTTAACAGCTGCCCAAAACGTGCTGAGGGCCCAGCCACCTCCGCCGCCACCAACAAATGAAAATGAGGCCCCGCCGAGGGTTCCCCAACCGCAACAGCCTATCGAAAAGGAGAAAGCCCCTCCGAATGGGGCAGCTGAAAATGAAGAGGTCCAATCGAGGGCCACAGGGAGGGCAAGCCGCAGAAATGCCGACGACCCTCAATTAGCCGCTGTGCAAGATCAGCTTAATGGACTCCAGAATATGGTAGAGCAGCTCTCTCGTACACGGTCTCGAGCCTCCCATGTCAGGGGTGAGAGGTCCAAGGACAGAGACGCTCGCCATGCCCGTAGCCAGATCTCCCGCCCCGGGAGAGAGGAAGATTACGAAGGGCATGACCGCGAGGGCCGGAACCACAGGCCCTTGACAGACGCGTCTCCTCTCATTTACGAGGTTTTGATGACCTGAGCGGGGAAGGGCAAAATCCCCACGTCCGTCAATAGATACGATGGAACTACCGATCCAGCTGAGCACCTGGACCACTTTGTGCAATTAATGCACTTATACGAGCATCCCAACCATTACTGGGCTAAGGTTTTTATCACTTCGCTCGTTGGGATGGCTCAGGAGTGGTACAAGAAGCTTCCCCCTTGCTCAACACGAGGGTACGACGACTTGACGGGCGATTTCCTGAGCGACTTCAACTCTCTGAAAGCACCCACACCGGCAGCAACGACCCTCTACAGCCTAGTCCAGGGGCAAATGAGACGCTCAGGTCTTTCATGGGAAGGTTTAACAAAGAGATCCTGCTAGTTGAAAAGCCCTCGATGGATTTCTTGAGGCACGTACTTTTTGGAGCAATCAATATGAAACATTACGTCAGCAGAGAATTTGTGGAGGAGGGGGTCAAGAAAAAGTCGCGCTCGTTGATAGAGATCAGGGACATAGTTGACTCCTTCTTTACGCTTGAAGATATATACTTGGCGAGGGATCAAAAACTTGCAAATGCCCCTCGGTCTAACAGGGGATCAGAAGACAGAGAGCCCAAGAATCGCCGCCGCAGCCCAGCACCCACTCGGAGGAATTCTTCGCCGTCTCGCCGTTTCGAGTGCATCCCCCTCAAGGAGTCCCCGTCACCATCGTCCTGAGACGAGCGACTGCGGTAAAGGGCAAGCCACCGATATGGAAAATCAGCCCTTTGCGGTCATCCACATGATCGCTGGCGGACCCTCGGGAGGCGACTCTAATGCCTCCAGGGGCCGCCTCGTTCGGAGCTACGACCAGAGGCCTTCCCAGCTCAAGCCCGTGCTCTTCGTCGACAGCTCTTCGCGCTCAAGAGAGAATGACATTGTAGTGTTCACAGAGAAAGACTTGGAACACATTGTAACACCCCATGGGATTGGTGAAACCTCTGACTGTCCCATGGTGGTTAGTTTAGACATCCATAACCATGTTGTAAAGAGGATCTTAATTGATAGTGGAAGCTCTGTGAATGTTCTCCCGTATTCAACGTTTCAGAGATTGAATATAACAAACATCCTGCTCGAACCCCTCAGGACAACCCTCGTCGGCTTTGGGGGTTCCGAGATTGTTCCTCGCAGACGAATTCGCTTGGCCACCTCTTTTGGTCGAGCCCCACAGCGAAAAACTTTGAGCGTTCTTTACGCAGTAGTCGAAGTGGATCTCCCATATAACATCATCATCGGACGCCCAGCGCTCGTAGATTTCAAAACAGTAATTTCGACATATCATCAAAAAGTCAAATTTCCCACTCCCCGAAGGGACGGGCGAAGTTCTTTGCAACGTTAAAGAGGCTTGGGAATGCTACATTCTTTCCCTTCGAGGCCACAAGCCCAAGCAAGCTGCGCAGGCGGGCTCCACCAAAAAGTCGGTTGACTTCCCCAAGTTGGATGAAGATGGCCCCGAGCGCAAGAGGACCAAACTTTACAAAAAAAAGAACAAAAAGAATGTCCCTAGCGAGACCCAGCACACTGAGGATGGTCCACCTGGGGCCATCGAGAGATCCTCCTGCGAGAACGAGGGTGATGGACCCTCGGATGAGGGTAGCGACAGGCTTATTGGGAAAAAGCGAGCGCTCGAGGCTCCCCAGCCTGAAGTTCGTATTGAGCCCGTCGAAAAGTTCTTAACCATTGAATTGGAGCCAGGAAACCCGGATAAAACCACGCCAATAGGCTCCAATCTCGACGGTCCCTCACAGATCATGATGATTGACTTCCTTCGAGAGAACCTTGATGTGTTTGCATGGAAAGCTTCTGACCTCACTGGAATAGACCCAAGCGTCATTGTCCACAGGCTCAACGTGGACCCGGCGTTCAAACCTGTCAAGCAAAAGAAGAGGGACGTCCATGGTTTATGGAGGCAAGTCATCGAAGAAAAAGTCAATAAACTCCTTGACGCTCAGTACATTGAGGAGATCATATACCCGGAATGGCTCTGTAACGTTGTTCTCGTGCCCAAGAGTGCTAATAAATGGCGCATGTGCAATGACTTCACAGACCTTAACAAGGCCTGCCCAAAGGATCCATACCCTCTCCCGAGAATCGACCAACTGGTGGATTTGACTGCTGGATGTGAGCTTATGAGTATGATGGATGCTTTCCAGGGGTACTACCAGATCTTCATGGCGCCCGAGGATCGGCCCAAAACTTCTTTTGTGGTCCATGTGGGCGTTTACTGCTTCAAAGTTATGCCCTTCGGACTTAAAAACGCGGGAGCGACGTACCAACGCCTTGTCAACAAGATGTTCGAAATCGGGAAGTCTATGGAAGTTTATGTAGACGACATGATCGTCAAGAGCGAGTGCCAACATTCCCATTTGGAGGATCTCAAGCAAACTTTCAACATCCTGCGTCATTACGGAATGAAATTGAACCCTTCCAAGTGTACATTTGGCGTTCGGGGTGGCAAATTCTTGGGGTACATGGTCAGTCAGCGAGGCATAGAGGCCAACCCCGAAAAGATTAAAGCAATTCTAGATATTCCCTCCCCTCGGAATGTGAGGGAGGTCCAAGTGCTAATAGGAAAAATCATCTCATTAAACAGGTTCATCTCCCACTCAGCGGATAGGAACTTGCCCTTCATCAAAATTTTGCGCAACGCTCGAAACTTCGCCTGGAGCGAGGGATGCGAGAAAGCTTTGCAGGACATGAAACAATATCTCTCGAGCGCACCACTATTAACAAAGCCTAACTCGGGAGAAAACCTGTACGTTTACCTCTCAGTCTCCTCGGAGGCCACGAGCGCAGTCTTCGTGGCGGTTCGCGAGCGTAAGCACATGCCAGTGTATTACTTGAGAAAAACTTTGCAAGGGGCGGAGAAAAGATATATGGAGATAGAGAAGTTTGCCTTTGCGCTCGTTAATGCCTCACGAAGGCTAAGGCCTTATTTCCAAGATCATTCTATCACAGTACTGACAGACGAGCCCCTCAAACAGGTGCTCGCAAAGCCGGATGTCTCAGGGAGGTTAATAGATGGTCAATTGAACTCAGTCAATTCGACATCGCCTTCGAGCCTCGCACCGCGATACAGGCTCAGGTAGTGGCAGACCTGTTGGTAGAGCGCTTCAATTTGGACGCTATGCCTTCGTTGGCAGAGGGACTATAGCTTCTGCATACAGATGGCTCCTCGACCTCACAAGGGGGGGAGGGGGAGCCGGGGTGACCCTCAGAGATCCTCACGGTGTTGAAGTTGATTACGCTATCAAACTGGCGTTTCAGGTCACCAAGAACGAGGCAGAGTATGAGGCTCTAATCCAAGGGCTTAGGATAGCCCTCCAGAATGGTGTCGTTCGGGTCACTGCATATGTTGACTCCCAGCTGATCGCAAGTCAGATTGATGGCACTTATGAGGCCCGAGAAGCTACTATGGTGCAGAATTTGGCGAGTGCTAAGGAAGTGATCTCCAAATTCAAAGAATTCCATCCTTTACGGATCCCAAGAATAGAAAACGAGCGTGCGGACGCTCTTTCAAAGTTTGTATCCGCTCTGGAGGATTCTTGCGAGCGTTCAGTCACATTTCTTAGAACGGAGAAGCCATTGATCCGCGAGACGGGACCCTCGATTGTGGTGAACATGATTGATCCCTTCGAACCTTGTTGGCTGATGACATCATCAGGTTTCTGAGGGATGGAACCTGCCCGAGCGATAAAGTGGAAGCACGGAAGGTTAAGAGTAAGGCTCCTCGCTTTTCCCTTGGCAGCGACGGGCGGCTATTTAAGCGATCTTTCCAAGGTCCACCATTAAGATGCCTGAGACCCTCGCAAGCCAAGGAAGTGCTAGAGCATGTGCACAGCGGAAGTTGTGGGAATCATTCTGGTGGTCGAGTCCTGGCTAAGAAGGTATTAAGGAGTGGGTTCTACTGGCCCTCGCTATTGCAGGATGCCATCAACTACTCCAGGAGATGTCCTAAATGCCAGTTTCATTCCAACACCCCTCAACTTCCAGCTGCCCAAATGATCCCTATTGATGTTTCATGGCCCTTTGACCAGTGGGGCATCGATACAGTGGGACCCCTCCCGATGGCAATCGGGCAAAAGAAATTCGTAATCCTTGCCGTAGATTATTTCACCAAGTGGGCCGAAGCTGAAGCGGTTGCAAAGATAACGTTCAAAGTTGTGAGGGACTTCATTTGGAAGAACATCATCTGCAGGTATGGCATCCCAAGGGTGCTCATCTCAGACAACGGTTCCCAATTCATCACCGCTGACACACGAGATTGGTGCTACGAACTCAGGATTGAGCAACGCCTCACATCTGTGGGCCATCCTCAAGCCAACGGTCAAGCTGAAGTGACTAACCGAATCATACTCTAGCATTTGAAGACAATGCTCGAAAGTAAGAAGGGGGAGTGGCCAGAAGAACTTCAAGGAGCTCTCTGGGCGTACCGTACTACCCCTCGAGCGGCAACAGGGGAGACCCCTTATTCCCTTGTATATGGTTCCGAGGCTATGATACCTGCGGAGATTGATCAAGAATCCGCACGCGTTGCTTATTTCGAGCCTGCAGTCAACGAGACCAATCGGACGTTCGAATTGGATTTGCTAGACGAAAGAAGGAACACTGCTTGGGCTCGCATGCACAAGTACAAGGCAACCGTAGCCCACCAGTATAACAAACGTGTCAAAGAGAAGACCTTCCAGCTAGGGGACTTGGTCCTCAAAAAAGTTGAAGTCTCCAAACATGTGGGTAAGTTGGACCCCAATTGGGAAGGTCCCTTCAAAGTCATTCAGGTACGCGCGAACAACACCTACCTGCTAGAGACTCTACAAGGCGAGCGCCTCCCTAGACCGTGGAATGCATGTAACCTTAGACGCTTCTACGTGTAAATGAGAGTCTTTGTAATTGCCCACTCATGGCATCTTGTACTTTCTTTTGGCAGAAAGCATAACAGCTATTATTAATTGCAAGCGCGACAGTAGGTATTTTACCAATTATTATGTTAATTATTTGCTTTTTCTTTGATTAACGGTTTGAGTATTTGTTTGCGCTAAGAGCCTACTCCGTGTTGAGCGTCCTCCACGTCGAACGGCTTAGTAAACAAACCATTAATTTCAAATCAGCGCTATCTGTGTGTTAAGAACACTCCACACTGAATATTTTGACGCTCAAAAGCGGGTAAGTCCTGAGAGTGAGCGTGTCGAAAAGGTGGGATGCTAAATGCTTAATTGACGCCAACTAGATGTTCTTTACGCCAGTTCGCGCTCGTAAACCCCCAAGGACCCTTACCTTCTTAGGTAAGAGTACGCTCGTAAATAGTAAACTCTGAGCTGATACTCGCACGGACGCTTAAGTACGAAGCTCACATTACAGCTAGGCTCGTTTAATTTTCATACTTAGCAAATCCTACAGTTGATTCCTAAGTTCACTCAAACTACTGGAGCATTTAAATCAGAAATATGCATCACATATTTAAGGCCAATACTTAGGTAACTCCTTCGGGGGTTTCTAAGTTCAAATTCAAGTCTCACTATGAATATGGCCTGGGTACCCCCGTAAGGAACACCCTCGTTCCCATACACTCATCTCTCAAACATTTTCAAATCCTAAACTTAAAATACATAACGATCTATGCCAGGGTACCTTCAAAAGAAACGCCCTCGTGCGCATACACTCCCATCGCAGATATTCAAGCATCAATGAAAACATGCATACAAACATCAAATATAAAGCGACAACAGTGGTCAACAATCAAAAATGAAGGGAGTTAAACTTCATCAACAAACACATTCAAACAAGAGAAAAAGAGCAAATTCAGATACGCTATCAAAAGTACGAAGAGCAGAAACGGATTAAAGATGTTCATAAATAAAGGTGGAATTCAAACAGGGATGGAAATTAAACAAGTAGAATCTTAAAGTAGCAGCTGGAAGGCATCACTAGGCTTGGCTCTCGGGTTCAGGAGAAGCAGTTGAGAGGGGAACGAGGGCTAGCACGTTAGCATCGGAAGTGTGTGCATCCCCTGGATCCTCGCCGTCCTGAGCGTCTATGGTGATACCGTCGTCCTCTATCTGAAGTGGCTCAGGATCTATGGGATTTGGCCCCATGAACTCCCCCTGGAGCATCGTCACAAGCTCCTGATACTCCGGTTCTGCCAGGCTTTCCGAGGGATCCCTATTGCGAACAATAGGCTCACATTTCTCGTCCAGATCCATGCACAGGCGCTCATCGGTCTGAACGCTCTCAGGAGCCAATCCCAGCTTCACCATCTGCCCAACAGCTTTCCAGAAGAACCGCCGGGCGTTGTCGAAGCAGTGAAGGTTGGCTGCGAAGACAAAGGCCTTTGAGCGCACAAATTTAATCACTGCATCCCATGCCACCTTCGTCTCCAAGCCGGCCAGTTTCTCCTGCAACTCAGCGAGAGTCTTCTTGGTTGCCTCATTCTGCCGTGAACTCTCGGCCAATTGCTCGCCAATCTCCCCATTGGCGACCCTCAACTGATCGCGCTCATCCTTGAGTTTCTTGTGACGAGCATCAGAAGGTTGCTATTGGGACAGTAACTAGAAAAACACGACAAACTAAACAAAGTCAGTGACACTATCCCAAGTGTTAGAGGAGTTAGTTCCTAGGATCTAACCGTCAAGGGCCATGGTTTGAGCAAGAGGGTTGGCTACCATGCTAGGAGGGTTTGAGAGGCCATAACGGAATAAGACTTCTTCATTCTTCATTAATTCCTCGGCCTTTATCCATTTTTTCTCATTCCTCATTACGACGGCCAGGCTCTTGGCCCAATCCTCGAAAGGTTTGTTCTTAGACCTGTTCCTAACCAATGGCCCCTCTCCATGTACTATCCACCCTCTATTGGCCCTGAAGATTCCCCCTAGCGCTCCTACGAAGAAGTACTTTTCCTTCCAATGCTCGCCGTATGAGGTGGAGGGTGAGTCTATCATTTTAAGGCCAGATTTGGCCTGGCCATAGTAAAACCCATCTGTAGGGGACGAGCGGGGCGAGCGGGCCACCTGGATCAAGCTGTTGAAGTTGTCTACGGAAGGTTCATGGCCTGTGGCCTTCATCAACATCACAAAAGTGTTTATTAATGCTATGCCGTTCGGGAGGATCTGAGAAGGGCTGAGTGTTAGATAATTGCAGATGGTGGCAACGACAGGTGGAATTGGAAACCTCAGACCCCCAGCCAAGACCGTATCTAGGTAGACGGTCATCATCCCTGGAGGCGGTCGGTTGGCTCTCTCTCCCTCCACCGGAAGGCGAATTGGGAACACCGCCTCATCCCAGTAAACCTTGGCCTTTATGTCCTCCAAGTCTTCGAGCGTCAGAATGCTCTCAATTTTGTCAGGCGATCTATCTGTCTGATGAGGGTTGTTCTGCCTAACCCGGGTTATAGGCTCCTTCCCCTTCCTCTGTCGTTTGCGAGGGGATTCACCACCAACCTGACGCTCGGATGGCCCTGCCTCACCCTCGGGAGCTGCTATTGCCACCGTAATCCGATGGTCTTGAGGCCTTACGGCGCTGTTCAACACGGGAAACACTATCTCCCCTTGTCTCTGCATCTCCATCATATTGTCCATATCTTCAAAGAGATCATTTACCCCTTCGGGATCACGCTCGTTCATCCCTTGAACGGCGGCATCAAGCTCTTCATCCCCAGCCTCAATCGGAGCCTTGGCCAATGGAATAGCGGTGGGAATCTCATCGCCTGGGGAAGCTCTAGCCATTGGAACCGCCGTGGGCACATTATCGTGAGGGGAAGAGCTCCCAATTGACATCTCGTCTATTTCCCTCACATAAGCACCTGCGTGATGCTTCGCCATATCTGGTCTTTGCTTCTTGAAAATGAAGCTTTTCGTAAGAAGTTCAGTGGGGAAGAAGAATTCAGGAGCGAATTCAATGACAGAAAAAGGGGTTCCTCACTTAAGAAATATCACTTACCCAACCTAAATCTAAGGTTAGTACAGGAAATCTGAAGTTGCGAGGATTTACTTAAGGATTGAAGGAAGAACTTGCTGGAATTTGCAGAAATTTGCAAAAGGTTCTCACTGCTTGTGTGCTTGAGGAAGAATGAATGCGTGAAAGGGGCACTAGGGCTTTGCAAATCCCTATTTATAGAGGCAAGAGCTGGCACTAATTAGGGTTAGAGATTTCAAATTGCAATCATTTTCCGCCTGGGGAAGCCCACCACTTTTGGTAACCACCTCACGTCTCCCGGAGTACACGCGCCCACGTTCCCACTCAGCATTTAATGCGGATATGACTTCATTTATGGCAGTGTCAGAATATGTCCACTACAGAAGATAAGCGGTCACTTCTCTTGCAGAAGCTTGACCCTCGGATATTCAAAAATTCTAGGCTCGCCTCTATTAAATTCTACAGTACTCTCAAGCGATACTACAGGATTTGGGGGGCAAAATGATGAAACATAAAATCACGCTCGTATCAGAGCCGTCCAGGTGTCGCCATCTGTCGACTTAGGGATTGGACGCTCGCATTGATGGCCTCTCGGGCTAGGGTTGTAAATGGATATTCGAAAATCCGATATCCGTCCGCATCCGAATTCGTTTACAGAGGATATTATCCGAATCTGTCTCAAGAGGATATTATCCGTATTCGATTATAGACATCCGAATTATAAACGGATAAGGATATGGTAATAAGGCATCCGATCCGTTTAACATCCGATCCGTTTCATTATCCGTTAGATATATCCGTTATCCGATTTATCCGTAATCCGTATCCGATAAATAATGTATTATATTAAAATATATACACAAAACTGTGTATGTATGATAGATTATTAGTATTAAGTAAATTTTTTAGCGCATTTATTAAAGAAAAACCTTAGGTTTTATTAGTAACTATATGTTCACGTCAATATTCATATAGAGATAATATAATTAACATATATTATGTTATTAATAAAAGTATTATATTTCAAATTAATTATATGATAAAATTTATAATTTCACCACATTTATACATTCGCTAAAACATAAAAATGATCTATATAGATATACTTATTATTTCTCAATTTGTCTAAAATATATATATTCAAAGTTAAATAATTTATCTATAAATGCATAGTTGATAATCTGATTAAAAGTTCGAAGTTATATAAATAAATAATTTATGTCAAATTTTGAATAGTTGAAAATCCGATTAAAATCCGAATCCGCCTTGTATCCATATAAAAAGGATATTATCCGAATTCGATTTAAAAGGATATTATCCGTATCCGTCCGAATCATAAACGGATAAGGATATGGTAATCATACATCCGATCCGTTTATTATCCGTTTACACCCCTATCTCGGGCTAACCCAGCCCACTCCCTAGACGATTAATACAGGCCCACAGGCCTCGGCCAACTGTTCAGGAAAGGGTTTCAGGTTGTCGAGCCTGACGCTCACGCTACGGCCCTCAGAGCCATCCTTCCCAGGGAGGCACCCCCGAGGGCACCTACTTTCTAACGCTCGTGTAGTTGGCGCTCGTGGGTCATCTGCCAGGGGAGGCCCTCTCGTGCGTCCCTTCGAGCGTCCATCGTGCTCGGGTATGATCTACCCCCTTGTAAGGCATCCGTACGCCTGCGGGACCAATCTTGAGCATCCCCATGTGCAGCCCTCGCCAACAACCTCTGACACAGAGGCAGCACGCACCTCGTACCTATCACGCCGCCCGCTTTTCAGAGCCATCACTTTCATGCCGTCATGGGTCACCACTTGTTAGGGCAACACAGGTTTGGGACCACACGGTCCAATTACCCAAATTACCCTCACCCCTAACATATAAATAAGGGAGAACACATGCATTCCTCCCCAAGTCATCTTCCTCCACAAGAATACTCTGTATAAGCTGGGCATTCCTGCTACATTCCTTTCTTCAAAAACCTTGCATTCACCTTAGCTGCATCACTGTGATACTTGCACTCTTGGTGTTATCCTAGCTGGAAGAACCCACGCTCAAAAGGAAACCCAGTTCCTGAGGCTCTAACGCCTGTGATGGCCTTCCCTTTCTAAACAAAATCTTAAAGTGTTGGTTGCATCTTAAGAACCCAATTCTTGCACCATCAAGATTAATGTAATGAGGGGGAGAGCGTTCTAAACTTCATATTATTGATATAGAATTTAATTAAGGCGATCAAATTAAAAGAATGTTATTCTTACCAATATCATCAATCGGTTGGTTACTAATTACTATGGATCGAGTTTGAACTAGAATTACTCGTAAAAGGTTAGCTAATGAAAAATTACAATTTAACCTAAAACAAGAGTCTTGCAATACCATGATAATTGTTAAACATTAGTGATGAAGTTGAGGCCCACCCCATGTATGCGTAACAAGCACCTCTCATTGCATGTGAGGTGTTTAAATGGAGGGCACTTTATGAAAGCAAAATGTTTTAAGTGACATTATTCATGCCCATCTTCAATGAATAATATTTACTCCCTCACTCACGGCATTACACTTGTTTTTTTACATGGCATTAATGAATAAGTTTTAGTACATGAAAATGGATTGATTGATATATAGTTTTGTATATTATTGAAGTCATTATTTAATATTCCCTTTAGAAACGCTGCCGTAAGTTGTGGTGTTTATACCGGTTAAAAGTGTGCATCATCATTAATATCAAGGGTAAACTAGTACAACAAATAAACAATTTGTAGATAAATATCCTAGGTTATCTTCAAACGATATATATTGCTCGTGAATATTATGGCTAAGAATATTGTAAACTATCGTATACGGATATGGATACGGAGACATGGATATGACACGACATGAATACAGTGATATTATTTTTTTTCTTGAATTTTTTATGTGAAAAGTGTAAAACACGATATCCATCACGATACGATACAAAAAAGTAATATTTTTAAAAGTATCCATGCATAGATCGTAAATCAAGAAACCACGAAAAATAACATAAAACCATGCAACCTTTTTGTTTTTGTATTAATCTTATGTCAATATTAACCTATAGATCAAGTTAGTATTTAGGTGTAGTAAAATTAATCTATGCATTCGATTGTTAGATTAAGTAAATATCTAAATATAGTTATATTTATTTTTGAGGGTTCCATAAATTTATTTGTATTAAACTTGTTAAAAAGTAATAAACTTTGACGCTAGTTGGTTGTTCGGTTTAGGTAGTGTTCACACATAAAAATAAAATTTGATCAGTTTCTAACTTATTTCAGTAGTTTTGAAGGGTTGGAAATCACATCTTCTGCTTAGTTCAAGTTATTTTCGTAAATAAATATATGAAAATCCATTTTGGTAAGTAATCATATATTTTTAGATAATATTATAAAAAAATATTGCAGGCAACAAAGGACTCAGATCTACAATAGTTCCACATTGCAGACCTGATTTTGTTTTGAGATAGCATACGCAATAGTCATTTTCAGAAATGATGTTTGTGGAAGTTAATGACCTGAAAAGGTTGGTATATATCGCAATATTATCATTACTTTGTTGTGAAATTAATTTTAAATGCCTTCCAAAAAAAAAAAGAGGGTCACGGCCCTCAGGCTCAGGGTATTCCCAGTCCCAGATGAAGGATAAATTTATATGAAGTAAAATCTTTAGCTAATTTGTCCAAGGGTTATTGTGCATTTAATTATATTTTGGTGTGTTTATGGTAAATGTCGGTGTCACTACTGGTCGGGCTGTGCCAAATTTGTTAGGACATTGCAACTAATATATAAATTCATGATTGAACCATTTGGTTTAAAAAATTAAATCTTTGAAAGCTAGCTAGTTTCATGAGAATATAAATATATAGTTTTACTTTATATTTGTTTATCCCAATTAAATATCGATAGATAATTGTAAATTAAATTGGGTTACGAGCTAGATCATCACATAATTAATCTACCACTATATTGGACGCTCCCATCGAACTGAATCTTTGTATGGCTGAATTAGTGCTCAGTTTTCGAGCTAAAACAGACTCTTAAGATTTATAATTTTCGCACTAATTTTTAATATGTCTTGTTTGTATGTAAAATGACCTCCTATTTCACTTAAAATACTTAATGCTTAATTTAATTTAAATTTTATAATTCAATGATAGATATAATAGATTAATAAATATGAAATTTAAATAAATAAAATAATTTTTTATTTATTAATACATCCGTCTTGAGGAAAATAAAGGAAAAGGAACGAAGAAAGAATGAAAGAGCACAATAAACATATCAAATAGTTTTAAAAAGACGTGGATGTTTCAAATAGTCAACACACAAAATATGAATGGATCAAATAATTTCAAAAATTATAAGGAATATTGCATTTGATGATCTTGAGAAAATATAAATTTGAGAAATTTTCATCCTTAATTTATCGATTATGGAACCTTAATTTGTTAGACAACAACTAAGATAATGTAAAAATTAATTTATTCTTATTAGAATCACGTGTGGCATATGCAGACATTGAAAACCACATTGGATAAAGGATGACAGTGTTGTAAAAATCGTAGAAATGAGATGGTGATTTCGTAAAAGTTGTGTAGATAGAATAAGGGTTTGTAACGAAAATAAATTCAAATGGCAAAATGTAAACATGTAAAAAATTTATCCCGATTGAAATTGCTAGAAAAGTAATTAACGCTTGGAGTTTAATAAAGTCATCCGAATTATTTGACCAAAATATAAAATAAAAATCATCTAACTTATTATATTATTTCTAAAATTTTATTTTGAAATCGAATATAAATTATATAATGATAGATTATTCATTTGTTTTTTTACCACTTTCATTCATCTTTGGGTTATGTAAATGGTGTAGGTACCCCAAGCCCAACATATGGTTTATGAATAACACTGACTGTGGTTCAAAAGAATATCGACATCGACCCAGCTCATACGGCAACATTCAAATAATATCCAAAATCTTTAAGTTTAAGTCCAATCCAAATCCAATACATTTAAGCTCAATGAATTTATACCCAAATTAAATCCAATTTTTTTGGGTGGGCTTCCAGACCTATCCAAAAATTCACAAGCCCATTGAATATTATAAAGGCCCAACAGACACCCCATATAGGATTATCTCCTAACTATATTTTAATGTTGAATAGTTATATATATATATATATTTTAATTTACATATTAATTAAGCTTGTCAACCTTGTCACAATCAACAATTAGTTTTGAATTGTAGAATTAAAAAAAAAAAAAAACTTAAATAACTTATAACGTAATGGAATTACGTGTGGGCTTGGATTACCGTACACAACTTGATGGTGTCTGATTCCACGAGGGTCAAACTCCGGTCACTTTCTATTTAGTTAAGGTGGGGAAACAAAGGATGTAACTCAAGGTGGATCGCCGGAAAAGTTGAGGGCTCTTCCTGTTAGGATAAACACCAAGAAAGTCAGAAGGCCAAGCTGGGGGGACTGGGGGTGATTTTCAGTTTGGCTCTCCTATGCTCAAGTCAGGTAATGTCTTGCAGAAGATGAAGTAGAAAGCAAATGCAGAATTTCAGTAAGTATTGCTTGCTTACAGTGGAGAAGAAGACATCGCATATTTATAATTGAGGGTTGGGGACCTTTTGGTAATTTGCCATTTGTGGTCCTGCCTGATTGTTGCCCTAACACGTGGCGCAACGAGAGAAACCTAGGCGGAATCTTTTGCAAAAGCTGCAAAAAAGGTGGTGCGGGTAACAGTGGCAGGTGCACGGGCGTATACGGGGGGTCAGAGAGCCGTTTTGGGGGTTGGTAACGAGGGCCGGGAGTGCGCTCATGTCAACCAAGACAAATGGGCTTAGGGATTCGTATGGGGATCAGCGCCAAAGCAGTGTAACGAGGGGAAGTTAGGTCCCCTCAGTCTGCTGTCGCATGGAAGTTTATTCGAGGAGAAGTAGTGCTCATGGATAGCGTCCTTAGAGCAATGGGGGTGCACATCGCAGTAGAGGCGGGCGCTCGTTAGTGAGGCACGGGTGGTCATGTGTTTCATGATTACGATGACACGCTTCATGTGTGACTTTTGATCAGCGAGGGTCCTGGCCGCTCGTAAGGACTTATTTGGGAGACCGTCGAATCCACTTGTCACGCGCCGATTGTGCCACGTGTCCAAACGTGGACCAAGCGTAATTTGACCCCATCATTTTGCCCCCCAATTCTACAGTCCTTAGTGATAAGGGCGGTAGGATTCGATATTCTCTCATATTCGAGGGAGACGCTCGTGTTCGTGGGTCTGGCGTGCTATGGAAGTTTCTTCTGACAAGCAATTAATGTAGTCATTTCAAATGACCGCTCGTTGAGCTCAGCATGAAATGCTGATGGGCGAGTAGGGCCGATTATCAAGGAAACGGCACGTGCATCTCGGGAAGTGGGTGACGTTTCCCAAAAGTGGGCAGTTACCAAGGCGGGAAATGATTGCCTTTGAATTTAATATTCCCAAATCACACCCTATAAATAAGGGATTCGCCATATTTCTTCTTCTTTACATGATCCAAAGTTCAGAATCCCCTTTGTGCGAAACTTCTTCAGAGCAAATTTCAAAGAGCTTCACTTAATTCCAAGCTTTTCTTCAGAAATCTAAAGGTAAATTTCTTGTGATTCTTCTAATTTCTGACTTGCTAACCCTAGTACTTGTTAGGACAAAAAAGCCCTCCCAGAAACCTTTCGTTTCCCAGAATTTTCGTGTTACAAAACCTTCTTCAAATCCCCCACATTTTTCCAGAAACCATGTCAGGAGACCATGTCGAAGAATTTGCCCGGGAAGTTGAGGAGATGGCCAGTCAAAATTCATCTCCTAGGGATGAGGAGTTGGATGCAGCAGTGGGTGCCATGGAGGAGAGGAATCCGGGGGGATTGGGAGGGTTGAATATCTCTTTGAAGAGATGGAGATGGTGATGAAGGCAGAGAGGCAAGGCGAACCACTGCCAATAACGGAGCGAGCGACTCATCCCCATCGTCACACTGTTACAGTGGCAATCTCCACTCCAACCCTCGAGGGAGAAGATGGTGCGGGGCCATTGGAGGAACCCCCCAGTTAGGGGCAAGAAGAAATCTAAGAATCCCAGAAAATCCAAGAAGACCAAGGGATCAAAGGAGGGGAGCGGCTCGGGTATGCAAGCGACTGAAGTACCCCCAGATGAAATTCAGAGTACAGTAACTCAAGGGGAAATAGTGTCGATGATGGACCCCATATACTGGGACGAACATTTTCAGTGGAGGATCCCTGCTCCTCACGAGCGAGCTAACAATCCTCCCCCGGGGGAGATGGCGGTTTATGTGGATTCCGTGGCGTTTGGGGGTCTAAGATTCCCCATACCCGTTCCTGTAGCCAACATCCTCAACAACCTCAACCTGAGCCCGACCCAAATTGTACCCAATGGTCTGGCCTTAATAACCACTTTCGTAATCCTTATGGCATGCACCCGGCATGAGCCCTCCTTCCGCAACTTCAATACCCTTTTCCAAGTCGCACGTTCACCCTGCTTATTGCCAAGGACAGGATTCTACTACATCCAAGCCAAATCCGGTTTGAGAATGATTAATTCCCCCTCATCTACCCACAGTGTGGATTGGAAAAACAAGTTTTTCTTCGTGAGAGCCCCGGAGGATGATGATTTTGGGGTACCTCGAGAGTGGGGTGCGCATGGGGAAGGTCCTATAGTTAGGAATCGTCTGCCACATACGTTCCCAGAGAACTGACCTCAAGACTTGGCTGCGGTAATGAGGGACGAGGGCTGGTTAATTGAAGCCAAAGACTTAATCGATGACGCAGAGGTTATGTTCCTTTACGGGCTAACAAATAACCCTGAATTCCTCCGAAATCCCCCCGCTCGAGAGTTGGAGTGAGACGGTTAGCTTCTTAGGGAACTAACTTTTAAATAGGGCTACTGACTGTTCAATTGTACTTGCATTATCTTTTTGCAAAATTTCTTATACCAAAGTTTTAACCCTCGTTTTCCTTTCTTTCTTCCAGGCGCCAACATTATAATGGCTAGAGGAAACATGTGCAATGTTGCCAACTTCGTCCGCAACCGTCGACAATGAGCGTAGGCACAAGACAATCAGCAAAATCTACGCGGCTGAGGGGCTAGTCGCGATGATAGCCGAGGAAGCATCAAGGGGCAAGTTCAAGTACTGCCCAACAACCCAGGGGCCGCGGGGAAAACCGAGTGGCCAATACTGAAACAAGAATCGTCACGAGGACGACAGACACCATCGCACCGAGGGGGGCCACCTCTCCTATCATAGAAACTACTAGGCCACGCCCAAGCGTGGTCATTCGGGAACATCAAGGGGACGGTGCTCAAGCTTCCAAAAAAAGGAAGAGGATGCCCGATGCCATGCCTATAACAGGCAAGGGCAAACAAGTAGCCGAGGGCACGCGCGGAGATGGGGAAACTTCCTCTTCTGAGGAGGAACGCTTATGGAGCTTCGACCGCATGGGGGACAGGCACTTCGAGCGCCTTCCTAATGAGGGCCCTATTATTCTGTCCGAGTGCCCACCTTCGAGGACCATCACCGAAGGGTTCTTTGAGAGGATGCAATTCACTAGTGACCATCGGGAGTTGTTTTCCCAGAACTCCGAGAGAGTGGCTGCGGATATAGTCCACGCCCTTATCTCCGTAAGTCTTCTTATTTCTCTCTATTCGAGCGTCTTTTTCAATCTCTTAAAAAGATGCTAAGTATGGAATGCTTTCTTTCTTCCTTTCCTTTGCTAAAGTGCAGCAAGTACTTCCGAGGGCTAAGAACCTTCAAATGCGGGCCACTGTTTACTCCGAGCACAAGGCTAAGTATAAGAAGATGGCGCGCTCGAACGACCCAGCCCAGATTCAAGAGGAATTGGATGTGGAGAAGGCCAAGTTCCTCTCCCTTGAGACTGAGCACAAAAAGCTGGAGGCGGAGATGAAGAAACTCCAAGAGGACTTCAAGAAATCGAAAACCGCTCGAAGGAAGTGGCGCTTTGATCATAATACCCTCCAGGAGAACCACAAAAAGCTGATGGAGGATCGAAATAGGTGGGTCACCAAGTCCAACGAGGCTGAGGGGAAGTATGCAGACATTGTTACACAACTTCCCGAGCGTCTCGAGAAGGCAGGCAAGGAGGCTATCATCAAATTCTGCCATTCAAAGGCATTCTCCTTCGTTGCCTTGCTCCACTGCTTTGACGAGGCTCAAAACGCCTTTAACTTGGCTATTGAGCAGTTGATTCACAAGGGTCTGGCAGAAGCTTCCACTCGTGGCCGAACCGATATGGGTCTGAGGTTAAACTAGCGATGGGAGGAGGAAGAGGAGAGGGATTTGGATCCTGAGGGTAACCTGGCTGAGCCGGAGTACAACTTCATAGTTGAGCTCCTACAAGATGAGTACATGGCGACTCATCCAGCGAACGAAATGCCTCAAGCAGAACCAAACGAGGGGGCTAATGATGCCGTATCTGCCCTCTAAGGCCCTCAGGAAACCGTGCCTCAGGAAAATGTCCCTGCTCCCATCACTGAAAACACCCTTGCTCTACCAGCTGACGCTCCCGTGCTTCTGGAGGCTCCAATTCCTGACGCTCAAGGTCCCCTTGTTCCTCTCCCTCAAGTGCAAGGTCCCATTGCCCTAACTCAGAATGTGATCGTTAATTTGGAGGAAGACGTCGCTCCCGCTGCTTGAAATTTGCCTTCTAACTCTTATGATAATTCCCTTGTACTTCCAATTTCTTCAAGAATTTTATGGGCTGTAGTGCCCTTGTTTTGTAATGCGGAACAATTTGACCTTTTTTAATAAAGAATTTCCTTTCCTTGATTGAGGGTCTTTTGTTTTTGTAGTATTATGCCATAAATTTTTACTTTGCGCTTGTTGTATCAAAATCTTGTGATGCTAAGACTCTGAGTAACATGCTAAGTAAAAGATAAAACTTAGAAAATTTTGCCAAGTCTTTGAAAAGGCATGAGGGTCTTATTTTATGAATGCTCTCGTTCATGACTTGTGAAAATTTTCCTAAGGTAGAAGGGTTTATAACAAGTCTTTGGTAAACGCGAGGGTCCCGCTGCGAGAGCGCCCTGGTTTACAGACTTACAGAAACTTGCCTTAAAAGTTTCTTCCCCAAGGATTTTGAATTCGAGGGGTATTGTTTAGGGATCTTTGGGTACCCCTTGATGCTTGACTGCGTTGTGCAACAAACCCCATTTTCGAGCGTTGGATTCCTGTTTTGACGGTGACCCAAGCCTACTAGGGTGCTCGTGCACGCACGTTAGGTTTTTACGCGAATTTTTCTTGGGTACTGAATAAGTACGCTCGTTGAGGCATATTTAGATATAGAGGGATTCATGCACCTAGGGCCCATATAACCTGTACTCAGGGTCCTTAGGGAGAATCCTCACATTATTGAAAACATATAAAATCCCAAATTAAATTCATTATAACTTACCCAGGAAAGTAGCAAGTACATCGGTCCTGTAGGCGGGTTTTTACAAAGTCAATTCAAACATAAAACCGTCTAAGGTTGCACGCGTTCCAAGGGCGAGGGAGACGCTCGCCTTGTAAGGTTTCGAGCGTGTATGTGTTGTTGGCCCTGACTTGTATGATTTTGTATGGGCCCCCCCAATTGGAATCCAATTTGCCCACGTGCTTTGAAACCTCCACTTTCTTTAGGACTAAGTCTCCTAACCGGAAAGTTCTTTGTCTGACTTTTTTGTTGTACTACCGTGCGACAGACGCTTTGTATTCATGTATACGAGCCTATGCCTTGTTTCTTCTCTCTTCCAGTAAATCCAATTCCAAAGTTCTGTTGCTATCATTGGTTCCTGGCTCGAAATAGGCTACACGAGCGGATTCTTGCACAATTTCTGCGGGTATCATGGCTTCTGAGCCATAGACGAGTGTGAAAGGAGTTTTTCCTGTGGCCGCTCGAGGAGTGGTGCGATAAGCCCATAAAGCTCCTTGATATTCCTCAGCCCATTCACTCTTCTTGCTTTCAAACATAGTTTTTAGATCCTGAAGAATGACCCTGTTGGTGACTTCCGCTTGACCATTGGCCTGAGGGTGACCCACGGAAGTGAACCGTTGCTCAATACCTAATTCTGAGCACCATTCTCGGGTATTTGCCGCTATGAATTGCGAGCCGTTGTCTGAGATGAGCACCCTCGGAATCCCGTATCTGCAAATGATTTTTTTCCATATGAAGTCTCTTACCACCCTGAAAGTGATTTTTGCTACGGCTTCAGCCTCTGCCCATTTTGTGATGTAATCAACGGCTACAATGACGAATTTTTTCTGTCCGACCGCCACAGGCAAAGGGCCAATAATATAAATGCCCCATTGATCAAAGGGCCATGAGACATCTATGGGGATCATCTGAGCAGCTGGCAATCGAGGGAGGTTGAAATGGAATTGACATTTGGGACATTTCTTGGAGAACGCAATGGCATCTTGGAGGACTGTGGGCCAAAAGAACCCGCTCCTTAATATCTTCTTGGTGAGGATACGTCCGCCAGAGTGGTTCCCGCGACTCCCTCCGTGGACGTGCTCAAGAGTTTCCATAGCTTGCGAGGGTCTTAAACACCTCATTGGTGGACCCTGGAAGGATTTCTTGAAAAGCCTCCCCTCGTTATCCAAAGAGAAACGAGGAGCCTTGTTCCTTATTTTTTGCGCCTCCACTTTATCGGTTGTGCAAGTCCCATATTTGAGGAATCTGATAATGTCGTCGAGCCAGCATGGCTCGTTGGGATCAATCATAGCTACCGCTAGTGTAGCGGTCCTTTCTCTTATCAATGGTTCTTCAGTTCTAAGGAAAGTAATGGAGTGTTCGCAAGTGCCTTCCAGAGCGGAAGCAAATTTAGAGAGAGCGTCAGCGCGCTCATTTTTCGCTCGTGGGATTTGGAGTAAGTGGAATTCTTTGAACTTCCCGATGATCTCTTTCGCCTTTTCCAAGTATTGCACCATAGTGGTTTTCGAGCCTCATATGTTCCTTCAATCTGGCTCGCAATTAGTTGAGAATCGACATAAGCCGTGACCCAGGTTACTCCATTTTGAAAAGCGATAGTCAATCCTTGAATAAGAGCTTCATACTCCGCCTCGTTATTGGTAACTTGGAAGTCCAATCTGATTGCAAAGTCTATCTCGATTCCATTGGGGTCTCTCAGGGTTACTCCTGCCTTTCCCCCTTGAGAGGTCGAGGAACCATCTGTGTGCAAAATCCATAGACCACCGTCTTTAGGAGCGACAGGCTCGAATCCAAAACGTTCAGTTAATAGGTCTGCAACCGCCTGCGCTTGTATAGCTGTCCTGGGCTTGAAGCTTAAGTCAAACAGGCTTAATTCGATAGCCCATTTTATTAACCTACCAGAAATGTCCGGCTTGGACAAAACTTGCTTCAATGGCTGATCAGTGAGGACTGTGATTGAATGTGCTTGGAAATACGGCCTTAATCTTCGTGATGCATTGATGAGGGCAAACGCGAAATTTTCAATTTCCATATACTTTCTCTTAGCGCCTTGCAACGTTTTGCTCAAGTAGTAGACAGACAAATGTTTACTCTCCCATATGGCTACCAGGACTGCGCTCGTGGCTTCGATGGAAACAGAGAGGTACATAAACAGCCTTTCACCCTCCATTGGCTTTGTCAGGAGTGGGGCGCTCGAAAGGCAAGCCTTCATATCCTGTAACACTTTTTCACATTCCTCAGTCCAAGCAAAGTTTCGAACGTTGCGTAAAATTTTGAAGAACGGGAGGTTCCTGTCTGCCGAGCGTGAGATGAACCTGTTCAAAGAGATGATTTTTCCTACCAACACTTAGACTTCCCGAAGGTTACGAGGGGAGGGAATGTCCAAGATGGCTTTAATCTTTTCTGGGTTAGCTTCGATTCCTCGTTGGCTGACCATGTAACCCAGAAATTTTCCCACTCTCACTCCGAAAGTACATTTGGAGGGATTCAACTTCATGCCATACTGGCGCAAAATACTGAAAGTGCGCTTAAGGTCCTTCAAATGCGAGTCCTGCCGTTCGCTTTTGACAATCATGTCATCAACATACACTTCCATCGACCCACCAATCTCCTTTTCAAACATTCTGTTAACAACGCGTTGGTAGGTGGCCCCCGCGTTTTTGAGTCCAAAAGGTATGACCAAGAAGCAGTAAACACCCATGTGGACAACGAATGAGGTTTTGGGTCGGTCTTCAGGGGCCATGAAGATTTGTGATATCCCTTAATTTACTCTATCAAAACTCCTTCAAGTCGTGATTAGAATATGTATTCAGTTTAAAAGCCCAAGTGCAAGCTAAATGTCAAAGTGTAGCACAAGGGGTCGTATCCACGAGGAAGGGTGAATCAAAGATTATTTGCATACCAATTTCCATTCGTTAGACTAGAGTAACACAAATTATGAGTATGAATTAACTAAAGTTAGCTAATTAATAACTTAAATACCTAGTAAAATTGATTCAAATAACAATAGGCTAGGGAATGATATGATACATGCAAATAGAGTTCTAATAATATCCTAATTAGTGAATTTAATCCTTTGATCTTGTCACTAAGTTATACCATAAATTCTTTTGAATCTAAGGTGCGTATTAATTCCATTTCAGAAAATGTTTTCACAATTAACCAATAATAGACTTAACCAATCAAACAGGACAAGAGAGACTCCTAAACCAACGGCTTGGCATAATTTAAGAGGTCTACTAAGATAATCGGAAAAAGATTAAATTTCTTTAACTCTTAAATTCCAACATTTCATGAAATCAACCAAGTTACTACAAATCTTTCGAAAATATAGTGATTTTAAGAGATATACTTCGGATGGCCACTCCTTGTATATTAATTTGCTCACATTTTCATGAATCCAAAGATTAAATCACTCATTCGGACATTGTTTCAAACACATAGCATACACATAATCATTCCCATGCCTAGACAATTTAAGTACTCATAATAAAATTCAAATTCGTATTACTAAAACACATGAACTTAGAGTTCAACATGGAAATTGCAATAATAGAGGTCTTGAAAGCAAATAACAATCAAACCCTAAAACTATGTCTAGAGAATTCAAACGATAAACTGAAATTGAAAGAATTCGTTCAACGGAATGTAAATGACTAAAGCAGAAAAGAACTTGTGGAAGATGTCGACTTTTAATCTTCAAGAACTTCCTTCTGAATTCTTCTTCTCCATGGATCTGCTCTTTTTTCTCCCTTCTCTCTCTACTGTCCGATCTACCAATGGGGGAGTTGTCCTCTTTTCAAATTTCTGACCAAAAACTGCTGATAAACTGCCAAAACCCGAAAAAAAGTGTTTGCACAGGGTCGCGGCCCCGACCGAAAATAAGCATAAAACGGTCACGCCTGCGACCAACTAATAAAATCGTGTTTTCTGCCTGGTCGCGGCCGCGACCATATTTGAACTGAATTGGGTCGCGGTCGCGACCCCTTTTTCTTCATGTTTCAAGATATGCTCCAAAATTTCGACAGAAAAACACCAAAATTCATGAGTCGCGCCTGCGACTGGAAATGGGCATAGAAGAGGTCGCGGTCGCGACCTTATTTTTCCCAACTTTCGAGATTTGGCATTTGTTTGGCAAAATTCATCCGAAATCACATACGGTCGCGCCCGCGACCGAAAAGCAGCTGGTTGCGCGACCTCATTTTGATAAACTTTCGACTTTAATTGCTCTTATGTCTATTTTTCTTCATTTTCATCCTGTTTTTCGTACATCTTACTCCATTGTCGTTTGTACTTGAAAAGGGATCAAACATTGCAATTAAGCTTAGAAACTTACAATTAAGTGTTGATTTCCTAATTAAAACAAGCACGAAAAACGGACTTAACAATTTGGTAATACCCTTGAAAAGCGTCCATCATGCTCATTAACTCACACCCCGCGGTCGAATCCACCAACTGATCAATTCGGGGTAAAGGATAGGGATCCTTGGGGCAAGCTTTGTTGAGGTCAGTGAAATCATTGCACATGCGCCATTTGTTAGCGCTCTTGGGGACCAGTACCACGTTGCACAGCCACTCTGGATATAGAATGGGCTCGATGTACTTAGCCTCGAGGATCTTGTTAACCTTCTCTTCAATGACCTTCTTTTGAAACCCATGCACATCTCGCTTCCTCTGTTTGATTGGCTTGAAGGTAGGGTCCACGTTGAGCCTGTGGACTATGATGCTTGGGTCAATTCCGGTAAGATCAGATGCTTTTCATGCAAAAACGTCAATGTTTTCTCTCAAGAACTCTATCATCATGATTTGCGAGGGCCCGGATAAGTTGGAACCAATCTGAGTGGTTTTATCTTTGTTTGCTGGCTCCAGTTCAATAGTGAGAAATATCTCCGTGGGCTCTATCCGTATCTCTGGACGAGGGAGTTCCAGTGCTCTCTTTTTCCCCGTCAGACGTCCGTTATCCGTCGTCTCATCCCCCTCGTGCGCCTCTTCCCATGAGGAGGACTCTCCGATGGCTCCCGGTGGCACAGTTTCGAGGGGGCCTCCAGCGTTAGGATCTTTCTTTTTGTTCTTCTTTTTGTTTAACTTGGCTCTCTTTCGCACGGGACCATCTTCATCCAAATTGGAAAAATCTACTGCCTTCTTGGTGGATCCCATTTGGAACACCTTCTTAGTTTTGGGCCTCTTGAGGGACATCATGTAGCATTCCTAGGCCTCGTGAACGTCGCAAAGAACCTCTCCAACCCTTCTGGGAGTTGGGAATTTGATTTTCTGATGGTAGGTGGAGATGACCGCCTTGAAATCTGCGAGGGCTGGTCGCCCGATTATAATATTGTAAGGGATCTCAATTTCTACCACCGAGTAGGTGACCAAAAGTGTTATCCGCTGAGGGGCATGGCCGAAGGAAGTGGTCAAGTGAACCAGTCCGCGAGGGATAACCTCGGAGCCCCCAAAGCCAATGAGGGCTGTTTTTAGGGGTTTGAGCGGGATGTTGGTGACATTCATTATTTGGAAAGTGGTTAAGGCAAAACATTAACAGAACTTGCACTATCAACCAAAACCCTCTTTACAACGTGGTTATGGACATCTAAACTAACCACCATGGGTAGTTAGAGGTTTCACCGACCCCATGGGGTGTTACAATGTGCTCTAGGTCCCTATCACTAAAGCAACAGACTCATCTTCTTTAGAGCGGTGGTCGCTCGTTTTTTTGATAAAATAGACTTGTTTGGGAGTCGAGGGGCACTGATCGTAGCTCCTAACATACCGACGGTGGGAAGCAATGGAGTCTCCTCCGTATGACCCTCCAGCAATTATGTTGATGACCGCAAAGGGGGCATTCTCTTGCTCCGTGGCATTTTGTTTGCCACGGTGGCTGCTCTCCGGAGGTCTTCGCCCTCGTGGGCGCCTTGAGCGCGATGGGCTTCTCCTCCTCTCCCTTGAGTGCTCATTGCAGCGCTCATCGTAACGCTCTAACATCTTCACAAACTCTTTCAAGTGCCCCCCCGCTATGAGTCTTTGAATTTCCGCTTCCAACTGACGGCAGTAGTCCGTGTCATGCCCCTTTTGTTTATGGAAGACGCAATATTTCTTCGAACTCCTCAGTGCCTCGGTATCCTTCATCTTCGTGGGCCTCTTAAAAAGCTTTTTATCTGACAAAGCGTAAACCTCGGAATTGGGCCTGTTAAGAGGAATGCGCTCGAATCTCCGATGGGGAGGCGGTGATTTGCGGCGTTCTTTGTGAGGCTCTTCATGCCCTCGTTCGCTCTTATGGGGTCCAGAATATCTGGGAGCATTAGACCCATACATGTCCTCAAGCGCAAAGTAGGGCTCGACATTCTCTCTCATCGCCATGAGTGAAGATGGCCGCTTTTTCACAATTGAATCAACAAATTTCTTGCTCACATACTGTTTGTGATTGCAAGCCTTGAAATATATGTATCAGAAAATCCATTGAGGGCCTCTCCACCAAGGGCACCTCCTTGTTGAAACAAGCAAAAAAGGGCCGAAGGGATTCATGCTCGCCTTGGATCAAGTTGTACAGAGCAGGAGGGGCGGTGACCGGCGCCTTCAATGAGTTGAAGTGGTTGAGGAGTGCATCGGTGAGCTCGCCGTATGAGTGGATCGAGTCGGGTGGCAGATGCTTATACCACTCTTGGGCCATTCCCACAAGGGAAGTGACAAAAACCTTAGCCCAATAATGGCTAGAATGCTCGTACAACTGCATTAGATACAAAGAATGATCGAGATGCTCGGCCGGGTCTATAGTTCCATCGTAGCGGTTGATGGAGGTAGGAACTTTGGCCATGCCGGCTTGGGCCATTAAAACTTCTTCTACGAGGGAAGAGCCCCTCGCAAGCGGGTGAGGATCGTAGCACCCATAGTTTTCCTCTTGTTCCAAATGATGTGGAACATGTTGCTGGCGGGTTGGGCGATGAGCGTCCCTGGCATTGGCTCGTTCATTCCCAACCTGGGGGACTTGAGACCGCGCTCGAGAGAGTTGTCCCACCATTTCTTGCAACCCCTGCAACTGGTCTTGCACAGCTGCGAGGAGGTTGGGACCTTCCTTTCTTACTTGGCTCCCTCGCTGGGAGGTTTGTGGCCCTCGTTTCGACTCTTGAGAGTGGACCTCCTGATCAATGTCGATCCTCTCCACGGGCGCTTTGCCCTTGTTCGCTTGGGGCTGTTCTTCCCCTCCCCGGGCGAGGACTTCTTTCTCCCTTGCAGGAGGAGGCGGTGGCTGGGCCCTCAAGACGGCCTGTGCCACCATGAGCGGGTTCGCCTGCAATCCTCCCAAAGGAGGGGCGATTTGAGCGACCTGCCCAGAGGGAAAATACATGGAAGTAAAATTTTTCCATGCACCCTGGGTCGTCTGGACCTCACATTGGGTGTAGATGGCATGTAGCTATTGATGGGTCAGGGGAGGTAGCTCCACTCCATCAATCTCTTTAGGTACCACTACCGGCAACTGGAGCTATCCGGCGTGGTAGGGCTGTATGGCAGGCACGGGGGCGGGAGTTAACACATACCCAGGGGGTGGTATTATGTAGGAGTGCCCTCCTGGGTTGGCTTGGGCGTTAGCCCACTGACTCTGGGGGAGGTTTGGGTAAGCCGGAAGCCCAGAACTTCTAACTACGGCGGTGGAGGGTTGCTCAGGAGTGACCTCTGTCGACGGCACCACTGGCTCAATGGGGGGTGGTGCCCCTTCGACGGGCGGTGCTCCGCCTGTTGCGATCGGCGGAAGAGTGCTGACGTTGGGCTCGCGGGGAAGGTCAGCTCCTCTCCCCACTGCACCTGACCTGGTAGCAACCATGGTTTTCAAAGGCAAAGGGTGTTTGTTCTTCAACTAGCAAAAAAGAAGGGTGAACTGAGAGTGGTTTCCCACAGACGGCGCAAAAAATGAAACTCCGGTCACTTTCTATTTAGTTAAGGTGGGAAAACAAAGGATGCAGCTCAAGGTGGATCGCCGGAAAAGCTGAGGGCTCTACCTGCTAGGACAAACACCAAGAAAGTCAGAAGGCCAAGCTGGGGGGACTGGGGTGATTTCCAGTTTGGCTCTCCGACGCTCAAGTCAGGTAATGTCTTGAAGAAGATGAAGTAGAAAGCAAATGCAGAATTTCAATAAGTATTGCTTGCTTACAGTGGAGAAGAAGAGATCGCCTATTTATAATTGAGGGTTGGGGACCTTTTGGTAGTTTGCCCTTTGTGGTCCTGCCTGATTGTTGCCCTAACACGTGGCGCAACGATAGAAACCTAGGCAGAATCTTCTGCAAAAGCTGCCAAAAAGGTGGTGCGGGCAACAGTGGCAGGTGCGCGGGTGTGTACGGGGGGTCAGAGAGCCGTTTTGGGGGTTGGTAACGAGGGCCGGGAGTGCGCTCGTGTCAACCAAGACAGATGGGCTTGGGGATCTGAATGGGGATCAGCGCCAAAGCAGTGTAACGAGGGGGAGTTGGGTCCCCTCAGTCTGCTGTCGCATGGAAGTTTATCCGAGGAGAGGTAGCGCTCGTGGATAGCCTCCTTAGAGCAAAGGGGGTGCGCATCGCAGTAGAGGCGGGCGCTCGTTAGAGAGGCACGGGTGGTCATGTGTTTCATGCTTATGATGACACGCTTCATGTGTGACTTTTGATCAGCGAGGGTCCTGGCCGCTCGTAAGGACTTATTTGAGAGACCGTCGAATCCACTTGTCACGAGCTGACTGTGCCACGTGTCCAAACGTGGACCAAGCGTAATTTGACCCCTTCACAACTTACCTTAATTTGCATTTTTAGCTTTGTTACAACAAACAATATTGATAAATTATTTTTACAATAAATAAATAGGAGTGTTCATTCAGTAATACCGAACCGAACCAAAACTTCGATACACCATTTTGAAGAACCAAAATTCCATGCAAAAATTATAAAAATTGAAATTCCATGTAAAATATTATTCTACCGAAATTCCATGCAAAAATTATAAAAAAAAACCTGGAAAAAAACTGCAAATGTATAAGTTATATATATTATATTATATATTAAAAGTAAAATGTTTTCGAAACTGATTTTGAAATTGGAAAAGAAACTGACTTTGAAAAACATTTTTGAAAAACGTTCGAGTAAAAAGGTTAAAGTATCATATATATTATATCGATTTAAAAAAAAAAAATTAAAAAAAAATACTGAACCGAAGTTCAATAATCGGTATGGATCGGAATTTCGATTTCGATCGATTTTATCGAATTGTGCCACCCTTATAAATAAAAATTTAATTTTACATTTATAAATATAATCAATCGGTAATCATAATTTTACCATAATAATAATAATAATAAAATATTAAAATGAATATATGAAAGTGGGAAAAAAAAAGAAACGCTTTCCTATTTTTATAATATTTTTAGCCATGAATTTATTGAACATGGGTTTTAGTTTATCTACAAATTATTGATTAATATTGAAATTTGAAATGGAAATTATTCAATTCCCAGCGCTTAATAATGTTGTGAAACATAAAAAAAAAAATATAGTTGAGAGGTTAAGGGTGGAGAGTTTGGGTATTTTTAGGATTTGGACATCTAAAGTTAAAAATCCAATCAAAGTCCATATTTAATTGAGTTGTGGATTTGGATTTGGATTTTGATAAAACATAAATATATGGGCTTGGATAGGGTTTGACTAATTAAAAATTAGGGTATGAGTAGAATATTCCCACCAATGTCAGGCCTAGTCGGGCCATAATCCAATTAGATTAATTTTTCAATATATTAAATTCTTGTTATTTTAACGGCACCAATTATATGAACCGGTAGTTCAGACTTCAATCAACAATTTTTTTTTTTTAAAGAAAGGATTTGGTTCCCCCAGTACCCCCAATATAGGACTCAAATTCGTGACTACCGGATCAGATTTAGTCGACAAATTGTTATTGTTTACTTATGCCCTCACTAATCACGTTTCTCTTGGGCGTAAAAACCAAAAAACCCTCCTATAAAATTGTTGTAATCCGTGGTATGTTTGTATAAATATACAAGGTAATGCATTGGTCGGGAATCGTAATTACATCTATACCCAATGTTTTATTCATTGAGTTATATTGCAACTCTATTTTGGCGTTGAAAAAATGTGGGTTGTATTCCAATTCTTCTCTTGGGTCCATGACTTAGCAAAGTAGACAGTTTTATCATTAAAAATATTTAAATGTTTAATGATAATTCTATTTAATGGTTTAAAATTTTAGATTAGGTGGTCATACAATATGATATTAGAGTCTAGGTCAAAGAGGTTTTGAGATCGAATTTTCACCGTCACTTAATTAAAAAGAAATTTGAGGTCGAATTCTCACCATCACCAAATTAAAAATAAAAATTCACGTGTAAGCCCACACCAAAACAAGTCTGCTGCTCGTGAGAGGGCGTGCTAGAAATATTTAAATATTTAATGATACTCTAAAAGAAGTCTGCCTGCACGTGAGAGGGTGAGTTAGAGTTATTTAAATATTTAATGATACAAGTTTGCATGCACGTGAGAGAGCGTGTTAGAGACGTTTAAATATACCAAAGAAGTCTGCCTAGAGATGAGAGGGCGTGTTAGAAACGTTTAAATATTTAATGATATAAGTCTGCCTGCACGTGAGAACGCGTATTCTAGATATTTAAATATTTAATAATACTCTTATCTACTTAAATTCTAAATATTTAATGATAATAAACTCTAAATATTTAATGATACTTTTATCTATCCGTTTAAGTTACCGTTTAAGTTATTATATCAAGTGTGCATTCAATATTTATATGGCTTTGATCTCAACTTCGACCTTTCGGATATATAATGATGATTTGATTTGAATCACCAAAATAACAGCTTTTCATAAATAAATCAACTAAGTATTTATAAATGGTGAAAATGTAAGAAATTTTAGTCAAGATCTACACCATGAATTTAGAACACCGATATAATTGAGAGTGTAGATGTACATGATTTTCGCCTATTGAATTGAACTTGATATTTACCGATCTTGTTGGGCAATTTCACGTGGCATGCTTGACTTCTCTGGCTATATCTTCCTCTCTTTCTCACACCGACAATTAACAGCTTAGATGGGAAAGCAGAATATCAAGAACGTGGAGTGGAGAGGGGACCTAGCCATCAATAAATATAACCCTAGAAGCCCTCCCATCACGGGCTTTCTAGAGTGGGCCTACACCAGCTATCAGACCACGTCTGCTAACATCAAGGCTTTAACAATATTGGGTCAAACCAATAAGCCTACTAAGTCTTATCCCATTAACCGTATTTATTTAGCCCGTTTTATTTTAATACAACCATCAATTAATAGAAGTCCAAAAGAAATATTCTTACAGTATCCCACTGGACAATATTAATTGAAGTTTTTTGACTCCAAAAGACAAAAAGAAAAATGACACATTTTTAATCAAAATGACTATCGGGCTAAAATACACACAAAAATTTTGACTGTAGCCACAAATTTTTGAAAAACAATACGGTAATAGACAAGACTTTAAACAATACGGTCCAGCGAGAACCACTAAATATCGAATCATAACGGTGATTGCATCCTTTATTGATACAAGACCTTCCATGATCACAAATACCAACAACTTCCACTGACATTGATTTAGATGTGGTGGTGTAGCAAGAAATAGCATCCAAATATGACCCCAAATATTGGTATTTCATTGTCAGTCCTTCGATTTTCTTGTAAGATATGAATTTCTGCACAATATGAAATTTCAAGAAAATCCAATTTCCTTGTCATATACGAACCTCATAAACAATAGGAAACCCAAAGGAAATTATAGTTCTCTTGTAAGATATGGATTTCTAAAACATGAAATCCCAAGAAAACTTAACAACTTCTCAGGAAGTTATGTATGTCTCATTTAATGCTCAATATACAATATGGTGTGTTTATGAGACATACTGTAACGCCCCGAATTTCATTAATTACATTCTTATATTTATTATAATTTTATAAATTATATTTTATCATACTTTCATGGAACTTTATGAATTTATATTAAATTTAGAATTTATTTCATAACTTGAAAATATTTATTTCGTGAAATAATTGTAGAATACGATTTAATTGTCAACTTGTCCTTAAATGTCCATTCTTTTAAATTGAGGGACCAAATTGCATAACATTTCCAAGGATTTAAGTGATCATATTTCAAGACCATACATGATTGCATGATTTAAACTCTTGAGGGACTAAATTGCAAATTGATCATTTCATCAATTTCAAGGATGGTGATTCACGTAATAAGCTTCCTTGATCATTATCATCATAATTCACCAACATATTTGCTTCCTTCTTGGTTCGGTTCCTCCAAGAGAAAAGGGAGAAAAGATTTACTCAAGTTCAATCAAGTTTATTCAAGAAATTCCAAGCTTTTAAGCTCAATCATCCATCTTCATCTTCTTCATCCATTTCTTTTATTCAAGGTGGGTATGTGCTTGATTATGTGATTCTTGATGATTTATGATGAAGCTAGGGTTTATGATTTATGTAATAATTGGATTATATGCTACTTAAGGTATGAATAGATGATTATAACTTGAATTCAAGCATGAATTCTTGAAGAACTTGAGCTTGTGCGATGACTTGGAGTATGAGCTTGAAAGTGGAGAATTGTAATGATCAAGCATGATTTAAGTGTTTTAATTGCATTTTATTGTATATTGAACATGTATGCATATGAATTACCAGAATTCTTGCATTTTAAGGTGGATTTGATGATGTTTTAATGTTGTTGTTTTGTTCCCAAGAGCCTCCCCTGTTCTGCTCTGTTTCTGCATTTACAGACGAACGGGAACGGCCCTTCCCGTCCCCAGTTCATTCTGGGAACGGCCGTTCCCACTCCTTTGAATTCAAGACGGCGCGCGCATGGGAACGACCGTTCCCATTTTGGCCTGCAAGCCGGAAGAGCCGTTCTCAGCAAAGTCGCCATTTTAAATCATAAAGCGCAGGGGCATTTTCGGTGAATTACGGGAACGACCCTTCCCATTTTACACTAAGGGCCGGAACGGCCGTTCGCATGCCTCTGGCAGAACAAAACCTACTACATAAAATGGTGATTTTGGGATTTTAACCCAATCCCTTCTTTGACCCCAAATTGTTATTATATGATAGATTACATGCTAAAACAAGATGTTTTCATGTTACATTGTATATTGCACATCATCTCGTTGCATTTTCGCAGTTCATCACATTTGGTCCATTTTGAGTCATGTCTCACGTGTACACCTCTATCTTGCACAGACCAGCTTCACCGGGACGAGGAGCAAGCCCCGTAGGCCGTATCCTACTTGTCTTTTGTCGGTAAAGGTGAGATTTAATCACTACAAAAAAATTGATTTATTGTGAGAAAATTATTTGTTGGGAAAAATAAAAAATTTGTCACAACTAGATTTTATGATAAAATTTTTTTGTCACAAGTTCCTCACAATATCACCCTCGCATTAGGTTACTATGACAAAATTTTAATTTCGTCACAAATGTTAATGTGAGGAATAAGTTTCCTCACAATATTAAATTATTTGTGATAATTTTTCCTCACGTTAGCTTAAAAATTTGCCGCAAAAAAACTTATTTCCTCACAAAAAGTAGTAGAATAGTTTAAAAAATAGCGTTTTTATGACAAATAATTTCCTCACAATTATGAAATTTTCCCCATGAAAACTTGTTGACAATTATGACAAAACATTTGTCACATATTTAATTTAGATATAATACATATTGAAAATATTATTGTGAGAAATTATTTCCTCGCAAATAAGATATAATTAGGATAATAATGTATTTATTAGCATTTTTATAAATAATGCATTTATATTTGCACCATTATGAAATTTTGCATTTCATCATTAAAGAATTCAATCTCTTATAAAAAATAAGACATTTGAAAATAATACTCCATAACCAAATCTATGTACTCATATCAAAATAAGTAATTTACATAGCTAATTCATATGTATGTATTTAACAAAAGACTAGCAGCATCTCAAAATAAACAAAGGAAAAATAAGTTCTATGTATTGATATCCTACCAAAAGGCCAGCAAACCGTTATCACATAGAAGAGTAGGTACCCAGCCCCTAAAGAAGCCTTTAACTCCAAATCCTGATGTGATGCTCTTGTAATTTGCAGGATCAATCTGTTCAAGTAGAAATAGAAAAAACTCAGTTCACAATGGATTAGATATACAACCAACCAGAAGATACTTAGGCTGCTTCCTATTTATACCAAATCCAACCTCCTCCACTCACCCCCTACATCTCTTTCAAAACTGACCTCACTTCATCACTTAAAAGAATTTCTTTTAATTAATCACAAAACTACAATCAATCAGAGCACCAACCAAAAAGAAAATGAGAGACTCGCCATATGGAAATCTATCTCCATTATGAAAAAGAGAGTCAGCAAGTAAAAATAAGATTATATCTCAAAACTTGAACTTAGAATGATTATATTAAGTACTAGTAGTGAAAAAGTAAAAGATATTCAAATTGCATAGTTGGATCAATTGCATGTCTGTATAAACACTATATGTATAATTGAAAGCACCATAAAAGCATTTCAATATGACGTATAATACCTGGAAGTGTGATCATATTCAGAGTCAACTCAAATCTACTGTTATTTCAAAACAATTTGCCAAATGTTGCTGTCCGAAGTACAACTAACTATCTGTTACATGGAAAAGAGAATAATTTTAGATATCATTAAGTTAAAATATAGAATAACTTCATAATGCATTATGCATCAAGGAACATGAAACAGAAACACAATAACTTCATAATGCATTATGCATCAAGGAACATGAAACAGAAACACAATCACCCATTTCGTCTGTTTCATGTTTCATATAGAAGCTAACCCATTAGTTAAAACTATGAAATCAGATAAAGATATCTTACATTAGGTCTAGTTCCAACATTAATCCAATTTCTTTCAAAGCAAATTAATCATTCGGGATCCCAATCTGAGAAATATTTTAATAATGCATATGAATACAATCTACTGTAGTAATTCTGTTGATGAAATCATGCAATAAATCGAATAAATCAATAATCAATTTTACTTTACGAACAATAATCCGCTGCAATGAAAGGTAAAAATGGAGATCACAAAGATTAAAAGTTTACCCGCTGTGAAGAGTTCGGAGAGGGCGATTGCGTAGGTTCGTAAACTCACTTTAATTTGTCATAGATACATAATCTGATGTTGATTAAATTATGAAACAAAAAATTACTGGTTAAGTATTGGCCATCACAACAAACCAAAATTCACGCACTACAAACAATATCCAAGTATATAAACTGTAGATCAAATATAATCCACACAAAATAACATCAACTTACACAAACAATAAATTTCCAGATTTTTAACAAAGCCTAGAAATTGGAAGAGTGAAATGAAGATCATATGCTAGTCAGATCAGGTTCCAAAACAATGTCCATTAAGAAATCAAAGCAATTTGAGAAAGATTAACTTTTGAATTTTTAAAATATAATATTCTTCTTGCTAATAAATAAAAAATAATTATATTAAAAAACTAAGGGGCTTACCTATAAGGTTGGCAACCATTGTTATCCACAACAGGAACAACTTCAAATAAGTTCGTTCCACATTTTGAATTTGTTGAGAACAATCAACTCAGCCGATTATAGGAGTCTCACAATATCAAGAAAAAAATTCAAACAACAAATAATATATCCATACATATATATACATGCATTACAGCCCACAACTACTAACTCAATATTAACCCACATTGTATTTGGACCATTCTCAAAACTTCAGGCCTTTCCATGTTCTATTATAAAGCTTGTTTATTTATAATTTTCCCGTCTAATTTTGAACAATATTAGTCAACTAAATCAAGTTCTTTCAATTTTGTTTTTTTAGTTCTAGACACACATTGTTAGGAATTTTGGTATCGTATCAACTCAAATATCTTGCCAAAATTGTCAGTAATTGGGAAACAAATGTTCTTAAATATGATTTTAACAAGTCAAATAAAATGATATTCAATTTTCACAAACTATAACAAAGAATTTACCTCCGTTTGATGTAGATCCACTCAAAATTGGGGGCAAGAACTTGGGTTTACTACGACAAGAAAATGAATCATAATGTTAGTGCTCAAAAATTTAAAATAGAAGGACAAAAATGAAAATTACACAATAGCTTCTAATCTTCTAACAGAACATGATACCCAACAAGACTGAGCCAGCTATTACACATCAACATACTAATTAAGAGCACATGAACTCTACCACCTACATTTAAACTCATAGATGGAAAACACAATAGGGATGAAACCTAGATTATTTTATTTTTTCTAGTTCTCTTTCATTTTTATTTTTCCATTGGAGAACTAAAAAATAAAAAAAGAATCTTGTTTAAGACCCATAACTAGAAACCCAAGATGAAACCCAGCTAATAATAGCAATAAGTTTCTCGAATAAAGCATGACTTGCACACATAAATTTAGGAAATAATCTCATCTAGATAACATTATTAGGAATCCCTAATGCTCCTTTAGGAAATAATCTCATCTAGATAACATTATTAGGAATCCCTAATGCTCCTCAAATTCAAACTTCTGTACTCAAGCATAATACAAAACCTATCTTCTTCTAAGCTGCAAGAAATAGTAATTAACATTTGTTCTCAAGTGTAAGTGTTGAGTGTTGAAATTCGATGAATATCGACAAATAAGTTTTTCACATATTCAAGAATTGGAAGAAACTATCAGTTTTCATATGCAACTTCATTGTCTGAGAAGATTACTTAATTTGTCACATCATGATTGGCTCAATGAAGAAATTGAATTAAAAGACATTATTTGAACGTCCCAAAGATTTTTCTAAATTACTAAATGAAAAAGAATATAAACGAAGGGCCCAAACATCAATATTTTCCAGAGAACATGATGACAATACTCTGGAATTTGAAGCATACTACAATAAGGAGCAGAAATTTAACAAACTTTTCCTGCATCCAACCCAACTAACTATAGACTTGATCGACCAAGAATTAGATACCATAAACCAAAACTTGAAGAATTGAAGTTAACAACTCCATCGTCCAGATAAAACTCATAAATTTATAAGAAAAAGATATACACGCAGAAGCAGGACATCTCACATAATCAGCACAACTCAGTAAGATCTTGAAATTTCAATGCAAACGCTTATTTTTGGGGGGAAAAAATCAATCTTTGCAAAATAAATACATAATGTCCTGCCATTATTTATTCAAGCTAGTCTTTTATCTCAACAAACATTTTAAGCTAAAACAAAATAAATCAACAAATAAATGAAGCATAGAATCCCATTCACACATACTCTCCACAACATAAAAGGATTTTACACTATAAAGCAGTCCATCAAACGCACTACAATTATAAAAACTCTGAACAGAATCAAATTTCTTTGATGAATAACAAAGAATCTTTGACGGTACCTGAGGCCGCAAGGCTTGTGGCAAAGGGTTATACCCAGAAAGAAGGTATCGATTATGACGAAACCTTCTCGCCTGTAGCAATGCTTAAGTCCATAAGAATTCTCCTTTCCATTGCCGCTTATTATGATTATGAGATTTGGCAAATGGATGTAAAGACTTCCTTCTTGAACGGGCACCTTCAAGAAAAGATATACATGGCTCAGCCTGAAGGCTTTATTGCCAGAAATCAGGAGCATATGGTATGCAAGCTTGATAGATCTATTTATGGTCTTAAGCAAGCGTCTAGGTCATGGAACATCAGATTTAATGAGGCAATTAAATCCTTTGGATTTATGCAATTGCCTGATGAACCATGTGTGTACAAGAGACATCATGATAGTGTTGTAACATTTTTAGTTTTATACGTTGATGATATTCTGCTCATTGGGAATGACACGGGAATATTGTCAGCAGTTAAGATTTGGTTGTCAAACCAGTTTGACATGAAAGACCTAGGTGAAGCCAGTTATATTCTAGGGATCAGACTTTGTCGTGATCGTAAGAATAAAATGATTGGTTTATCACAAGCAACATATATAGATAAGATGTTGGCAAGATATAATATGGCAAATTCCAAGAAAGGTTCATTACCTTTCAGACATGGAGTTCATCTGTCTCGGGATCAGTGTCCCAAGAACCCAGAAGGGATAGAAGAAATAAAAGATGTTCCGTATGCTTCGGCAGTCGGAAGCCTCATGTATGCCATGTTATGTACTAGGCCAGATATCTGTTATGCTGTAGGTCTAGTCAGCAGATATCAGTCAAACCCTGGACCCCAACACTGGATAGCTGTAAAGCATATATTAAAGTACTTGAGAAGGACTCAGGATTATATGCTTGTCTGTCACAGTGATGAGCTCATTCCTATAGGGTACACAGATTCGGATTTTCAATCCGATTTGGATTCTAGGCGTTCGACGTCTGGATATGTGTTTACTCTGGGAGGAGCAGCCGTTAGTTGGAGGAGTATTAAGCAATCTTGCATTGCTGACTCCACCATGGAAGCTGAATACGTGGCAGCTTCGGAAGCAGCCAAAGAGGCGTATTGGTTCCGGAATTTCCTAATGGATCTAGAAGTCGTCAAGGACGGACTTACGCCCATCACATTGTACTGTGACAATGCTGGAGCGGTGGCCAACTCCAAGGAACCTCGAAGTCATAAACGTGCCAAGCACATCGAGAGGAAGTTTCACATTATACGTGATTATGTGGAACGTGGAGAAGTGGCAGTGGTGAAAATTGGCTCAGTAAATAATCTGGCAGATCCCTTCACTAAGACTTTGGCGCAAAAGAGTTTTGACACTCAAGTAGAAGGGATGGGTCTTAGATATGTAGCCAATTGGATTTAGGGCAAGTGGGAGTTTGTTGGGATTAATGCCCTGAAAATCCAATTATATTGTAAATATTTTGGATTAATAAAACTGAAATTATCGCAAGTTATGAGTATTTTACAAATTTAATAATTAATGACGTGTGATGGTAATTTTATATGAAATGTGTTTCATAGGAAAAGACTTTAAATACCAGAAATCACGTGTCATTAAAGTTCTAGTCAGTTTGATAAGAAGATGTTCTTATCAAGACTTTAATGTGTTATATAAGATGATTAGTCTTTCGTCATAGGGAAATGGAGTTTCCAATTATAACACATTGATGCCTTCAATGAGATTGGAAACGTCGAACAGGACCACAGAGATTGTTCATTTTATACTTCTATCTAAAATGAATAAAATTTCGGAAGCATTAGACTCTTAATCCTGATAGTATTTCTACTTTAGGCATGTAGTGTTAATCACTGTAATGTACTCAGAAGTGAGGTCTCGGTAACGGGGTGGCCAAAATACTTTGTACGTTCGGTGATTGCATGAAATGTGCTAGAGAGAAATATTGATCAAGGAATCTGTAGCCTTGCTGGAAGGTTTAAAGATATCCCTGAAATAGATTTGCAAAAAGTTCGAATTAAAACTTTGGCCAAAGTACTTCGTGTGAGCGTCACCGAAGTTGTATGTTGAATGTGTTTCACATACAGGGAATTTGGACTTAAAACGAATCAAGAAATTTCAGATTTAAAGTGAAAAATAAATGATAGTAGTATTGATTTATTTTTCATGGATATCTGTACAAGAGGAGTAAAATGCAAAATTATTCTAGATCGAGAAATTCGTGAATAATTTAATTAATTTTAGAGTTCAACAGTATTTATTTAGTGGAATTAAATATTGTTAAACGGTAATCAATTATTGTCATGGGATGATAATAGATTGACCCATTTGGAGCTAAGATTAATTAGTCCTGCATGTCCCCCCGCAAGCCCCAACGAAGATCAAAGAGAAAATATTAAAACGAGAGAGAGAAATGAATTTTCAAAGAGTTTGAAAATAGCCAAGTAATTTATTTTGAGAAAATAAATTAAATTCCAAAGAGTTGGAAATGCCCAAAATTTTATTTTGGAGAAAATAAAATTTTCCGGGGAAAAAAAAAAATTATTTTTACTGACGTGGCAGTGATGACGTGTCATGCCACGTCAGCGGGTCAGCACCAAGTGGCGCTGACAGGGCGCCAGCTTGTTCGACACGTGGACGATGAGGAGCGTGCCATGTCAACGCGAAGGAGCGGTCCAGATCATGTTGACTGAAAAGTCAACGGGCCGTGGAAGCGGGTCTCCGGGTCGCGTCTCCGGATAGGGTCGGGTCATGGGTTGACAGACCCGGACACGTGGACCAATGAAAATTCGCCACGTGTCAATCGACCAGGCCGCATGAGCCGACCGGTGTTGAACCGGTCTGAACCGTGAACCGCCGGTCGGACTGGACCGGTCTACCACGTGGCAGCTGCTCACGCAGGCGTGCCTCTCACACGCGCCAAACGCACGGCCGCCACACGGGCGGCGCGTGCGGACTCCGTTCCGCGCATGCCTGGCGGCGTTGGCCTCGTGGCGGCGTGAGCTGCTGCGTGGCGTTCTCGGATTTGCTGAACACGGCGGCTAAGGACACGTGGGAGCCTTCTTTCCATCGAATGGACCATTTTACCCCTCAATTTTGGCCCTATAAATAGTGGCTGTGTATTTTCATTTCTTTAACAACTTTGGTTTTCAATTTTGGCAGCTTTGAAAATGCCATCCGGCTCTCTCTCTTGTTTAGTTAATTAATCCTTAATTAATGATTGATTAATTACTTAATTAGGTGGTTATATAATTAATATATAATCCACTCAATTAATTAGAAAATAGGGATTTTCTGAAATTAGAAAAAAGGGTTTTTCTTGAAAATGTTGGAAAACACGAATCAGAAAGCAGCGGAATTTAAAATTTTTTCCCAACAAAAGGACCTTGGACTCGCAATCGTGTATCCAAATTCGTAGAGATAGAAAACTTACTTTTCTTTTATTCTTTCTTGAAGCGTTTCAAGCCACCCAAGAACGCTCTTCTCGCGGCTTGATCCCCTCTCCTTGGTAAAGCTCGAATCTTCAAACTTCTAACTTGAAGTCTCTAGAGAAAGTCCACCAACTTGATCACAATCTAACTAGTAAGGATGCTAGTTCTCTAGTTAGTGTTTAGGCTCAACCTAGGGTTTTATTTTATCTTGGAGAAAGGAAGGTGTTCAACACATGAACCAAGAATTGTCAATTAGCTCTAAAGGGGAGCATGAGCTCCCCTATATATAGGAAAGGGGAGGGGCGGCCGAAATCCTTGTCCTCATAGGCAAGGGTTTTGGTTCCTCTCTCCTATTACTAGATCTTCAAGTAATTTCCAACTTTGACTTTGAATTCAAATTCAAATCAACTTTAGGAGAGCTAAAATTATCCAACTATTTTTGGATTATTTTATACTTTATTTATTTAAAATAAATAACCTATTTTATCTAATTAATTAATTCGTAATTAATCAACTAGATTATTTTCTCCAAAATAAGACTTTCTTTTTAATTCAAAATTAAACCAAAGTCTATTAAATAATTAACACATTTAATTATTTAATACATATATATATATATATATATATATATATATATATATATATATATATAATATATATATTCACACGTGTGTGACACGTGTCACAGTGACACGTGTCACAGTGACACGTGTCACTCACGTGAGCCACACGTGTGATTTCACACGTGTGGAACCCTCTTGGCCCGACTAACTCGTTTAATCATTTTCAAGCCTCAACTCATGTAACCAAGTTGTTGTGTGTGACCCTCTAGGTTCTCAATTCAATTAGCAGTGACCCTAATTAATTAATTCACTAATTAATTAATCAGTCCACAGATTAAACGACCATAGTCTAGCAACAGGTGTTTAACCCCTAGCTGAATTGGAATGTTCGGATTCGACAGAACCTTTAAGTCATTGATTCATGTGAGATACAATCCTCCTACTTACTATCTCTCAACCAAGATCTAGGGCAAGGGAATAATCAGAACCCTAATAATCCGGTCTCAAAGCTAAGTGCATTTCATATCCATTTGATCTCAATCCAAGAAACCCTTTTCTTGATGTCTTGATCTACTGCCTTGGCCAAGGACTCCATATGGCATATGAATGACTTACACAATAAGAGATCACCTTGCAAACGCAAGTGTAGGTCCTTTCTTGATTCTCATTCACTTTCATGAATCACTTGTGCAGCCCCAGCAAGCCTTGAATCAGTTGTCTAAGGCGACACCCTTTAAAGCTTATACCTAAGACTACAGAGTTAACTCATAAAGTGACAAGGAACCTCAAGTCTAAGGATCAATTAATCACATCAATGACTCATGAGATATTTCCTAATCTGGAAGTTTCCATTTCCTGAAATAGAAACTTCCTTTCCCATTTAGGAATGTTCTCACACGGGGCACCTCAGTGAACTTACTTATTAAAGTAAGCACCCTCATGTATCACGCACGTATCAACTATACACTTTGCACCTCCATGAAACAAGGTGGTCCTTCTTAAGGGTGTGATCCCACAAGCAAGCCTTAGAGGAGTCAGGTTGACACTCCCACTGTCTGTAGGACTCATCGGCTTGGAGTATTTTACTAATCATGACTTATGTGATATAGGGCTCGTTTCATGAACCATTTCACCTAAATGGTAGAGTCCTAAAGTCATCAGGATTAGGGGAGTTCTCATACATGCACAGCTAAAGTAAACGCATACCAAACAAGAGCATATAAAGAAGTGTTGCCTCAATTCGTTATTTCATTCAAAGATTGTCTGTGATTACAATAAGGAAAAGCACAAAGCGGATATACAATCGGCTTTTAGGGCACTATTCCTAACAATCTCCGACTTGCCCGTCAAAGCCATTCTAAAGCTACTCTAAGTCCCATCTTCTGAAGATGACCTTGGAAAGCTTCTCGACTAAGGGGTTTAGTAAGTGGATCTGCCACGTTCTCTGCTGATGTGACCCTCTCAATTTGCACATCTCCTCTTTTGATAATATCACGGATTAGGTGATACTTCCTCATAATGTGCTTGGTCCGTTGGTGAGATCTTGGTTCTCTTGCTTGAGCAACCGCCCCAGTGTTATCACAAAACACAGTAATGGAGTCTTTCATGCTAGGAACAACATTCAACTCTTGAATGAAGTTTCTAATCCAAACACCTTCCTTAGCTGCATCATTTGCAGCTAAGTATTCGGCCTCAGTGGTCGAATCTGCAGTGGTTGTTTGCTTGGAACTCTTCCAACTCACTGCTCCGCCGTTTAGGCAGAAAATGTATCCTGACATTGACTTAAAATCATCTAAGTCTGATGCAAAGCTTGCATCGCAGTATCCTTCGACAGTAAGATCTTTCTGACCTCCGTAAACTAAGAATAAATCTTTAGTACTTTTCAAGTACTTAAGAATATTCTTCACGGCAGCCCAGTGACCATCTCCAGGGTCAGATTGGAAATGACTTGTTACACTAAGTGCATAAGCCACATCCGGTCGAGTACATAACATTGCATACATTATGCTACCTATTGCTGATGCATAAGGTGTATGAGTCATTCTTTCCTTCTCAAGGTTAGTCTTAGGACACATCTTCTTTGAAAGACATGTTCCTACACTCATAGGAAGGTTCTTAACCTTTGCTGACTCCATATTGAATCTCTTCAATACTTTGTCAATGTACATCGACTGTGATAGTCCTATTAACCTTCTAGATCTATCTCTATAGATTTTAATTCCAAGGATATAGGACGCATCACCAAGATCTTTCATCTCGAATTGGTTCGATAACCATAACTTAGTCACTTTCATGTCATCCTTCGAATTCCCAATAAGAAGGATGTCATCAACATAAAGTACTAAGAATTGCACTGAGGTCTCCAATTCCGTTCTATACACACATGATTCATTCGAAATTTGGATGAAGCCAAACGCTTTGACCGATTCATCAAATCGAATGTTCCAATTCCTAGAAGCCTGTTTCAATCCATAGATTGATCTTTGGAGTTTGCAAACCTTTTGCTCACTCCCACTGAATGTGAAACCTATGGGTTGCTCCATATAAATGTCTTTGTCAATGTCACCATTGAGAAAGGCAGTTTTCACATCCATTTGCCATATCTCATAGTCATAATATGCAGCAATGGCAAGCATGATTCGAATGGACTTTTGCATTGCAACTGGTGAAAAGGTTTCGTCAAAGTCCACGCCGGGTCTTTGAGTGAATCCTTTTGCAACCAGTCTTGCTTTGTAGGCTGCAATGCTTCCATCAACTCCAAGCTTTCTCTTAAAGATCCATTTGCAACCTATGGGTTTGACCCCATCAGGCAAATCTACCAAGGTCCAAACTTGGTTGGAGTTCATGGAATCCATTTCGGATTTCATGGCTTCTATCCACTGTTCAGAGTCAGAATCTGAAAGTGCCTCCTCATATGTTGAAGGATCATTATCCTTTTGAGAGATTTCATGGAAGAATCCATACCATCTCTCCGGCTGTCTAGGAGTGCGTTCAGAACGCCTTAGAGGAGGATTTACATGTGTATCGAAATTCGTGATTGGTTGTGGTTGATCAGTAGGGGACGTTTCTTCAGTGGGTGGCGTGGGGTTACTTTGTACTTCTTCTAATTCTATGATCTTGCCTTTCTTTTCTTTAAGGAACGGTTCCTCAAGAAAAGTGGCATTTCTGGAAACAAACACCTTTTGCTCAGATTGATCATAGAAGTAGTATCCTATGGATTCCTTAGGATAACCTACAAAGTAGCATAAGTTAGAACGAGATTCTAACTTATCTCCCACTGTCCTCTTCACGTAAGCAGGACAACCCCAAATTCTTAAGTAAGAATAACTAGGGTTTTTACCATGCCAAATTTCATAGGGCGTTTTAGGGACTGACTTAGAGGGAACTAGATTCAGAATCTTTGCTGCACTTTCTAGGGCATAACCCCAGAAAGAAGGTGGTAAGTCAGTGAAACTCATCATGGAACGAACCATATCAAGTAGGGTTCGATTTCTTCTCTCAGAAACTCCATTAAGCTGAGGAGTTCCCGGAGGAGTCCACTGAGAGATAATCTCATTATCTTTGAGATGATTAAGGAATTCTTCACTGAGATATTCGCCTCCTCGATCAGATCGAAGTGCTTTTATCTTGTGACCAGTTTGGTTCTCAACCTCCTTTTGAAATTCTAAGAATTTCTCAAAAGCTTCAGATTTATACTTCATTAAGTATACATAACCATACCGACTAAAGTCATCAGTAAAGGTTATGAAATACTGATGATTGTTTCTAGTGCTTACACTAAGTGGTCCACAAACATCAGTGTGGATCAAATCCAAAACCTTAGTGGCACGTTCCACAGTTCCTTTAAAAGGGACTTTGGACATTTTTCCTTTGAGACAGGATTCGCAAGAAGTTAACTCCTTAAGATCATTTTCAGAGAATGATCCTAAAGTGTTTATTTTGCTAATTCTGTTCTTGGAAATGTGTCCTAATCTAGCGTGCCATAAGGGAGCTGAAACTTTGTCATCTCTCTTACGCTTTGTTTCTCGTTGTATATTCATAATATTGATATTTTGAGTTAGGTAAAGTCCATTACTTAGAGTACCGATATGAACGGAAGAGTTGTTCCGTTTGATAAAGTATTTACCATTCTTAATATAAGTTTCATAACCTTCACAATCTAATATTGGAACTGAAATTATATTACGAATAATGCTCGGTACATAAAGGACTTTATTTAATACTAACTCAAAACTACCTAAATCTAATCTAATTGTGCCTAAAGCTCGAGCTTCAACGTTTGAGCCATCGCCGATCTTCAAGACACATTCTCCTTCTTTGAGTTGTTGGACTTCACTTAGCATCTGTACATCATTACAGATGTGAGTTCCACAACCGGTATCAAGTACCCAAGAACTAGAATTAATAGAAAGATTTATTTCAACGAGAAAGATACCTTTCTTTAGAGTAGCCTTGTACTCTGGGCAGTTTCTCCTCCAATGTCCCGCTTTGCCACAATGGAAGCAAACATCCTCTTTTTGATCACGCTTCTTCTTTTGGGCCTTCCCCTTCGAAATGCCACCAGTGGGCCTAAGGGGTTTCTTCTTCTTCTTTTGGGCTTTCTTGCCCTTACCTTTAGAGGGCCCAGAAGAGGAAGATTGTAACGCCCCCACCCGTACCAGAACAAGAGGAGAGCGGCGTCTCAACCCCCGCACTGAAGCACCCCTCAAGTGATGGTGTGAGCCATCACTCAAGAAACACTCCAGCGAACGGCTGTCTATCAGAACTATACATGTACAACGATGTGGCTATGCAGCGGAAAATCAGAGTATTTTAAAACTTTTCAAAACATGTGCGTGATGGCATGTAACAAGCAAGAACATATTGATCGTGTAAGAGAGACTCGGCATATCAGAACATATAACAGATAAACATATAAGTACCGATACAACAGAGTTCAAAATATCGGTAACAGAGTAGCAGAGAGAGTATAACAAAGATACTCAAGTATTCAGAAACATATACAGAAGTATAAAGTGATGCAGCCATAAAACATATGCAGGACACAAAAGGAAGTAATACTAAGTCCTGACAGAAACAAAAATGACAATCTAGAGCTTCAAGATACCTCTAGACTGCGGCTGCAAGACCTGAAACCACGAGGCAAGAAAACGGGAGAGGTATTAGTCAAAATGACTAAGTGAGGGAATACTTTAAAGAAAGTACTGAATTAAAGAACTTGAAGTAAAGTTCGAAACTGTTAAATGCAATGCTTTGAAGAAGAACTTGAAACAAGTTCGATTGATAAAACTCTTTGAATGCGATGCTGTAAAAGAATGCACGTTATAAAACATTTTCATGAATGCTATCACACGCGCACACATATGCTGTTGATGGTTCATAGTTCTTTCATAAAACGGGATAAGGGTAAAGTGAACTTTTCCAGATATGAACCATCCTTTATGAAACAGAATTTTGCCCGCAAGCTAGGCTCCTCCATCCTTACTCCAGAAAACATGATTTGGTTGAGCATCGGACCAGGATCAACAATAATTCCACGTATAGTAGAGTATCGGACCAGGATCAACAATAACCCCACATAAAGTAGAGCATTGGACCAAGGTCAACAACAACTCTTACCAACACATACAAACATGCACCATCCTCCACCGGTTGTCACTTCGGGTAGCTAGCCCTAGGCGACCTGTAAACATGTAATGGGAACAGATTTGCTGTCCGTTCCCAGACAAATTGTCCTGACTTAACAAACCTCCTGTTAAAAGTCGGTGTCAATAGTCTAAGTGTGGCGGCCGGTATTGGTGATGTCGTTGGCGCTCACCTCCCGAGCATCACCTCCACACATAACCGCTGGGCCCAAACTGTAAACTGTATGCTTGCATTTAAGATTAGCAGTGACCAGAGTAACACTCCAGTATACTAACTTAACATGTGAAACTGAAACTGTAACATATGATGCTGTCTGTAAAACATATGATTCTGTCTGAAAACATGTGAAACTGTCTGTAAACTGTACTTTGAAAACATATGCAAAACATGTAACTGTCTTTGAACAAGAATGCAGAACTTTGGAAAACATGTGCTGTAGATCAAGGTATACTATTAAAGTATGAATGATCCTTTCAAGAGAATGTCCCGATAAAAGGGATAGTTCAAAACAAGGTTTAGCTTTGAATTTCAAAACATATGATACGATAGTATAATCGTGGTTCCAGTTGGAAAACATTTATAACTTCACCTCACCTATCAGTAACAAAGGTAGGTAGACAGATTAAGCGGTGCCCTGGGGATCCCAGTGCTCAACTTTAACTCCTGTAGGTGGTGTACTAGAGTGAGCTTAACAACTAAGACCCACTACTAACCAAGATGCATATGAAATGCAAGAAACAATGAACAAGGAGCATGTAAAGAACATGTAATACAAGAGAGTAATACCATTTAAGGTATTCAAGAAAGGTAACACACAAAGGAATACATCAAAGTGAGTTACTCTTATCGTTAGACTATGATCTTACTATAACCGAGTAAGCTTTAGTCAAATTATGAATCCTATCGCAAACCTTAAGTTAAGAAACAAGTCCACGAAAGAAAACACATTTTGAAAACACATTTTAGACCCTGGATATGGAAACCCTAGGTGCAAATGTCTATAGAGAAAGCACAAGTTTTAATTCATTTTTACTATTCAAAAGCACTATTCAAAAGTACTATTCCAGATTACTATTCACGATTACTATTCACAGGTTACTATTCACATGTCGGGTCAAAGGGTCGGGTCAAACCCTTACTATACACACACCCACACACACACGGTACACACACACACCATGCACGAACACACACACACACACGGCATGCACACACACACACACCCTAATCAAATTATGATCTTGATTATAACCTATAGTTTCAAGTTCATGTTAATATAATCAAATGTGATCTAGGTTAAAGGTATAACCTATAGTTAAGAGATCCAATTAAGGCATAAGATCAAGTTATGAAACACTATTCTATCTTAGGTTATAACATGTGACACTATTAAAGTGTACAACATGATCAAGGCACTAATCCATTAATCCAAATCATAACATAAACTCAATTCATAATTCAAGAGTCATATAACAATGTGACAACATGTCACAACATATATCATATCATATCATAACATATATCATGATCCTTTAGGCATGCAACATGTAACAATTTAATTCCATATCAACATGTAACAAGTTGTGACATAATAAATTGTAAATCACTATTCCATTAGCAAACATGCATGAACATAATTCAAATTCCATAATCATGCATCAATTCTCATAATATAACAACCATATCACATGATCATAGCATATGCTAGAGCAATTCATAACATATTCAAGCATATACTAAACAATTAAAACATATAAACAACTATACAAACATATCATAAAAACTATATAATAAATGCATAAAATAAAATCCTATATGGCTTAGGGAAGACCCTAAGACCCAACCTAAACATAATATAAACATACCATAACATAAAAACATAAACTAAACTAACATAACATAAAACAAAACAAACTAACCTAGCTATCAAAGGGGGGAAGCCGACGGCAATGAGGGGGAGAGGGAGAGAAAGAAAGGGTGTTGTCAACACAACTTTGAGCAAGGATTCAAATGCCTCTTGGCCTCTATTTATAGCTGAAGATAAGCCCCTCACCTTGGAAATAAAATGTGGAGAAGGGTAGGAGAGCAAAATTGGATAGATTCTCTTGGAAGCTTTAGGCATGTTGAAGCTAAAATGGGACTGCTGGGGGTATTTCTGTAATTTCGTCCCCCAAGACTCAAGGATAAGTGGCTGGAAGTTTAACCATTCCGATGGCAAGAAAATTAGCTTCGAAACGCATATTCATTCGTCGAAATCGGATTTACCGTTTGAAAGATACATTCGTTTTAGTGAATAAAAGTTTTGAGCTCGAAACTCGACATGAGTGAAAAACGACTTTCTAGAATGATTTTCAAGTCCGGATTGCTTCCAAAATTCAAGAAATAAATCGAGAAGCGTTTTGAGTCCAAAATCGACTATAAAACGTTTTACCGTTAAAAAGTTGAAAACGTAGGATGAATAGTGAATTCTCACGTACGAACGTACGCTTCAAATTTTCAAGCTTGGACTTGAATCAAGAGTTGTAAAACATCTCAAAAATCTTGAAATAGCTCAAGTAGTGCAAATCCGAAGAGAAAACATTTTCCGAATGAAAACCGTTCGTAAAAGGAATAGTAAACTAGGGTTTTCAAAAACGTTTTCAATAAAACAAAGTTCCGGAATGGATTTCCCAGCCAAGAATGATTTCAAAAGACTCGTCTCGATTCAAGGATCGATTCGACTGTAACTTGGGTAGAAAAAGGTGTCAGAATCAAAAGCTCATTTTCTGATGAATAGTAACTTTGGTCGGTAAGTTCCAAAAATACCCTTATGGCTCAAGCAAGACTTTCTGAGTTCGGGAAACAAGTTCAAATGATTGGGAAACATGTGTGATGAACCTCTAGGGTTCGAGTAGCAATATGAACAAGGTAGGCTCGGGTTATGAATAGTAAACTGAATCAAAGGTCAAGAATTCCCCCTTAAAACATGTCAGAACATATACGAGCACCAAGTTCATGTAAGAATGCAATGCATGATGATTCAAAAAGTTGGATCACGGTCTATAAACGCTTTACCAATGCCCTTAACTTACTGTTTTCATCCAGGCCCTGTTTCGGCCTGTTACAAAGATGGAGCATTCACCATCAAAACCTTATTGTCCTTCTTGATCGTGCTTTCAGCAGTCACAAGCTGACTAATCAGCTCAGCTACAGTAGCACCAGCATGATTCATGTTGAAGTTAAGGACAAATGGGTTGAATGATGGTGGGAGCAAAGCTAGCAACAAATCCACTGAAAGCTCATCTTTCAGCGGCATGTCCATGGAAGCAAGTTTCTCAGTAAGGGCAAGAAACTTGAGTCCATATTCATGGACACTTGAACCTTCCCTCATTCTTAAGTGGAACAATTCCTTTGAAGTGTTATACCTTGTAACACGTTCATGAGGGCGGTAAAGTTGCTCTAAGTGGTCGTAAATCTCCCAAGCGAATTCTATGGCCTCATGTTGCCTTTGCAAGTCCGGAGACATGTTAGCCAACATAAGGCAACGGGCTTGGAGATTATCATCCTTCAACTTCTGAATCGCGTCCCGCTCGGCCCGAGTGGGAGCCTCCCCTTCGGGACTGGGCTCCCCTTCGAAGAGAACATAAGTTCTCTTCTCAGAATCTAAAATGATTTTTAGATTCCTCAGCCAATCAGAATAGTTGGGACCAGTCAACTTGTTTGACTCGAGGATCGATACAAGAGGGTTTTTGGTTGCCATTTCAAAACACTTAGAGAATCACAGAATCTACGACCTAAATGGTAAAACAGAGAACTAGTGAGCATGCTGAATTATAACGATATACAAAAGATAAGGTCTTTAATCTATTGTAGCTCCCACTGTTTTTCAAAGATCTATAATTCCCAAAGATCTAAGAGGAACATGTTTCCCAATGGGTACTAAGATCCTAGGCATTTTACCTCGAACCCACGACTCGCGGACATTCTAAGCAAGAACCCTAGGTAGGTACAACTTACCAATTCTAACACCTTTAGAACTCTTAGTAATTGTTTTTGCATCACCTATCTTTCAATATGGACCCACGACTCGTGCGACATCCATATTTACTTAGGCGTTAAGCTAGACCCATCAATCATAAGATCATGACCAAAGCTTAGTTCGAACGACCCACGACTCGCGGACATCGCCCTTGCTAAAATCGATCATGAAATATTGATCACTTAAAATGATCAATTAGGTAACTAAGAACTAATAAGCTCCACTAGCTATCCCACGACTCGCGGACAATAACTAGCTTTACTTACTAAACTTAAAACCTATTGATGGAATGCTAGGAATTTAATTCAAAATTTGCATCTCGAATTAAATACCTATTTGTTCGAAATTAGCTTAATATTTAATGGGAATTTTCGAATCAACCGGAGAGTTGTCCGGTTCGACCTCACCAACATATATGTTATCCAATTTTATTAGTCTTGATTAATGCAAGTACACTTAAATGCATTTCAAACAAGCACATAAGCAGATAACATGTCCTAGCATGATACTAACATGTAATGATCATGGGTTCTACCTATCTTATGCGTGATATGTGGGAGCCACTCCACAATCACAAGTTCTAACATACATGCCACATAAACAGTTCAAATCACATAAGGGAAAGCGGTAACAAAATACGAGCCCTATCTCTATTACATTTAACAATTGAGATTCCCCTCCCTAACATTTTGAGGGGTCTTCACTTATGGCCTCCTTGTTACTTGAATGTGGTCCATCTTACTCCATGGGTGCATTGTCTCCAAAATGAAAATAAAACCTCACCACCTATCTCTACTCTCAAATTACAATAAAAAGAAAAAGACATAAAGTAATAAGGCTCAATCTTCATATTGGCCTTAGACAATTACACGGGGCATACCCCGGCCTAAAAAACAGTAATATGGAAAGCCACATAATAAATCACATAACAGTACGCACATAAGTGAGGCTCCAACCTCAATTGAAAAACGCAACTATAGGGTTCCAACCCCAATTTAAACCATTCATGTGCATAAATTAAAACCATACATAGATCTAAACCCATGATCACCTAACATGCTTTTGCAAGAATTTAAATTTAACCAATAAATTAAAATTCTCGTTTCAAGTCCTAATGACTTAAAACACGACTTAGATGCAATTCTTGTTCAAGAGCCTTTTCAATAAAACCCGGAAAACAATAAACCAATAAAATTCCAATTAATTTCCAAAATTAATAATTTTATTCTTTCATTATTTTCAGAAAATAAAATTCATAATTTTCCCAAAATCCAAATCGCTTTAATTTCTCAAAAAATCCCAATTTAATCAAAATTTTAAAAAAATTTTATTTTATCAAAACTGATTTTAAAAGATAAAATTAAAATAAAATTAAATCGGGATTTTAAGGACCGAAAACACGAAAAACACGAAACACGAAAACGAGCCCAAAAACGGCCCAGCCGCGCGAGGCACCTCCGCGCGGCAGTTGCCGCTCGCGTGCGCAAGCTGGGCGTGCATCATACGCGCGCCGCGCCCGCCGAGACTAGGCGGGCTGTGCAGGCGTCCCGCGCTGTTGCGGGAGGCACGCCCGGGATGGCTCCCGCGCGGTTGCGGGAGGGGCTGGGCGGCGTGCGCGCGCAGGCCTGGGGTGTGCTACACATTGGCACGTCCCAATCCCGCGCATTTGTTTCGCGTCTCGTTTCGTGTCCAGGTTTCTTAAAACCAATTCAATCCAAAATTAAAAATTCGATTTTGATAAATTTCAACTAAAACAATTTTCAAAAACAGTTTTAAAAATTCAGGAAAAATTACAGTTTCGTATTTCAGGCTTTCTAAAAGAACTCAAGAATACTCAATTCGCATCTAAGCCTAAGAATTTCTACCAAATTCAGAATAATTGAGACGAATCAGAAACACGATTAACGAGGTGGCTCTGATACCACTTGTTGGAAAACACGAATCAGAAAGCAGCGGAATTTAAAATTTTTTCCCAACAAAAGGACCTTGGACTCGCAATCGTGTATCCAAATTCGTAGAGATAGAAAACTTACTTTTCTTTTATTCTTTCTTGAAGTGTTTCAAGCCACCCAAGAACGCTCTTCTCGCGGCTTGATCCCCTCTCCTTGGTAAAGCTCGAATCTTCAAACTTCTAACTTGAAGTCTCTAGAGAAAGTCCACCAACTTGATCACAATCTAACTAGTAAGGATGCTAGTTCTCTAGTTAGTGTTTAGGCTCAACCTAGGGTTTTATTTTATCTTGGAGAAAGGAAGGTGTTCAACACATGAACCAAGAATTGTCAATTAGCTCTAAAGGGGAGCATGAGCTCCCCTATATATAGGAAAGGGGAGGGGCGGCCGAAATCCTTGTCCTCATAGGCAAGGGTTTTGGTTCCTCTCTCCTATTACTTGATCTTCAAGTAATTTCCAACTTTGACTTTGAATTCAAATTCAAATCAACTTTAGGGGAGCTAAAATTATCCAAACTATTTTTGGATTATTTTATACTTTATTTATTTAAAATAAATAACCTATTTTATCTAATTAATTAATTCGTAATTAATCAACTAGATTATTTTCTCCAAAATAAAACTTTCTTTTTAATTCAAAATTAAGCCAAAGTCTATTAAATAATTAACACATTTAATTATTTAATACATATATATATATATAATATATATATTCACACGTGAGTGACACGTGTCACTGTGACACGTGTCACTCACGTGAGCCACACGTGTGATTTCACACGTGTGGAACCCTCTTGGCCCGACTAACTCGTTTAATCATTTTCAAGCCTCAACTCATATAACCAAGTTGTTGTGTGTGACCCTCTAGGTTCTCAATTCAATTAGCAGTGACCCTAATTAATTAATTCACTAATTAATTAATCAGTCCACAGATTAAACGACCATAGTCTAGCAACAGGTGTTTAACCCCTAGCTGAATTGGAATGTTCGGATTCGACAGAACCTTTAAGTCATTGATTCATGTGAGATACAATCCTCCTACTTACTATCTCTCAACCAAGATCTAGGGCAAGGGAATAATCAGAACCCTAATAATCCGGTCTCAAAGCTAAGTGCATTTCATATCCATTTGATCTCAATCCAAGAAACCCTTTTCTTGATGTCTTGATCTACTGCCTTGGCCAAGGACTCCATATGGCATATGAATGACTTACACAATAAGAGATCACCTTGCAAACGCAAGTGTAGGTCCTTTCTTGATTCTCATTCACTTTCATGAATCACTTGTGCAGCCCCAGCATAAGCCTTGAATCAGTTGTCTAAGGCGACACCCTTTAAAGCTTATACCTAAGACTACAGAGTTAACTCATAAAGTGACAAGGAACCTCAAGTCTAAGGATCAATTAATCACATCAATGACTCATGAGATATTTCCTAATCTGGAAGTTTCCATTTCCTGAAATAGAAACTTCCTTTCCCATTTAGGAATGTTCTCACACGGGGCACCTCAGTGAACTTACTTATTAAAGTAAGCACCCTCATGTATCACGCACGTATCAACTATACACTTTGCACCTCCATGAAACAAGGTGGTCCTTCTTAAGGGTGTGATCCCACAAGCAAGCCTTAGAGGAGTCAGGTTGACACTCCCACTGTCTGTAGGACTCATCGGCTTGGAGTATTTTACTAATCATGACTTATGTGATATAGGGCTCGTTTCATGAACCATTTCACCTAAATGGTAGAGTCCTAAAGTCATCAGGATTAGGGGAGTTCTCATACATGCACAGCTAAAGTAAACGCATACCAAACAAGAGCATATAAAGAAGTGTTGCCTCAATTCGTTATTTCATTCAAAGATTGTCTGTGATTACAATAAGGAAAAGCACAAAGCGGATATACAATCGGCTTTTAGGGCACTATTCCTAACAATCTCCGACTTGCCCGTCAAAGCCATTCTAAAGCTACTCTAAGTCCCATCTTCTGAAGATGACCTTGGAAAGCTTCTCGACTAAGGGGTTTAGTAAGTGGATCTGCCACGTTCTCTGCTGATGTGACCCTCTCAATTTGCACATCTCCTCTTTTGATAATATCACGGATTAGGTGATACTTCCTCATAATGTGCTTGGTCCGTTGGTGAGATCTTGGTTCTCTTGCTTGAGCAACCGCCCCAGTGTTATCACAAAACACAGTAATGGAGTCTTCCATGCTAGGAACAACATTCAACTCTTGAATGAAGTTTCTAATCCAAACACCTTCCTTAGCTGCATCATTTGCAGCTAAGTATTCGGCCTCAGTGGTCGAATCTGCAGTGGTTGTTTGCTTGGAACTCTTCCAACTCACTGCTCCGCCGTTTAGGCAGAAAATGTATCCTGACATTGACTTAAAATCATCTAAGTCTGATGCAAAGCTTGCATCGCAGTATCCTTCGACAGTAAGATCTTTCTGACCTCCGTAAACTAAGAATAAATCTTTAGTACTTTTCAAGTACTTAAGAATATTCTTCACGGCAGCCCAGTGACCATCTCCAGGGTCAGATTGGAAATGACTTGTTACACTAAGTGCATAAGCCACATCCGGTCGAGTACATAACATTGCATACATTATGCTACCTATTGCTGATGCATAAGGTGTATGAGTCATTCTTTCCTTCTCAAGGTTAGTCTTAGGACACATCTTCTTTGAAAGACATGTTCCTACACTCATAGGAAGGTTCTTAACCTTTGTTGACTCCATATTGAATCTCTTCAATACTTTGTCAATGTACATCGACTGTGATAGTCCTATTAACCTTCTAGATCTATCTCTATAGATTTTAATTCCAAGGATATAGGACGCATCACCAAGATCTTTCATCTCGAATTGGTTCGATAACCATAACTTAGTCACTTTCATGTCATCCTTCGAATTCCCAATAAGAAGGATGTCATCAACATAAAGTACTAAGAATTGCACTGAGGTCTCCAATTCCGTTCTATACACACATGATTCATTCGAAATTTGGATGAAGCCAAACGCTTTGACCGATTCATCAAATCGAATGTTCCAATTCCTAGAAGCCTGTTTCAATCCATAGATTGATCTTTGGAGTTTGCAAACCTTTTGCTCACTCCCACTGAATGTGAAACCTATGGGTTGCTCCATATAAATGTCTTTGTCAATGTCACCATTGAGAAAGGCAGTTTTCACATCCATTTGCCATATCTCATAGTCATAATATGCAGCAATGGCAAGCATGATTCGAATGGACTTTTGCATTGCAACTGGTGAAAAGGTTTCGTCAAAGTCCACGCCGGGTCTTTGAGTGAATCCTTTTGTAACCAGTCTTGCTTTGTAGGCTGCAATGCTTCCATCAACTCCAAGCTTTCTCTTAAAGATTCATTTGCAACCTATGGGTTTGACCCCATCAGGCAAATCTACCAAGGTCCAAACTTGGTTGGAGTTCATGGAATCCATTTCGGATTTCATGGCTTCTATCCACTGTTCAGAGTCAGAATCTGAAAGTGCCTCCTCATATGTTGAAGGATCATTATCCTTTTGAGAGATTTCATGGAAGAATCCATACCATCTCTCCGGCTGTCTAGGAGTGCGTTCAGAACGCCTTAGAGGAGGATTTACATGTGTATCGAAATTCGTGATTGGTTGTGGTTGATCAGTAGGGGACGTTTCTTCAGTGGGTGGCGTGGGGTTACTTTGTACTTCTTCTAATTCTATGATCTTGCCTTTCTTTTCTTTAAGGAACGGTTCCTCAAGAAAAGTGGCATTTCTGGAAACAAACACCTTTTGCTCAGATTGATCATAGAAGTAGTATCCTATGGATTCCTTAGGATAACCTACAAAGTAGCATAAGTTAGAACGAGATTCTAACTTATCTCCCACTGTCCTCTTCACGTAAGCAGGACAACCCCAAATTCTTAAGTAAGAATAACTAGGGTTTTTACCATGCCAAATTTCATAGGGCGTTTTAGGGACTGACTTAGAGGGAACTAGATTCAGAATCTTTGCTGCACTTTCTAGGGCATAACCCCAGAAAGAAGGTGGTAAGTCAGTGAAACTCATCATGGAACGAACCATATCAAGTAGGGTTCGATTTCTTCTCTCAGAAACTCCATTAAGCTGAGGAGTTCCCGGAGGAGTCCACTGAGAGATAATCTCATTATCTTTGAGATGATTAAGGAATTCTTCACTGAGATATTCGCCTCCTCGATCAGATCGAAGTGCTTTTATCTTGTGACCAGTTTGGTTCTCAACCTCCTTTTGAAATTCTAAGAATTTCTCAAAAGCTTCAGATTTATACTTCATTAAGTATACATAACCATACCGACTAAAGTCATCAGTAAAGGTTATGAAATACTGATGATTGTTTCTAGTGCTTACACTAAGTGGTCCACAAACATCAGTGTGGATCAAATCCAAAACCTTAGTGGCACGTTCCACAGTTCCTTTAAAAGGGACTTTGGACATTTTTCCTTTGAGACAGGATTCGCAAGAAGTTAACTCCTTAAGATCATTTTCAGAGAATGATCCTAAAGTGTTTATTTTGCTAATTCTGTTCTTGGAAATGTGTCCTAATCTAGTGTGCCATAAGGGAGCTGAAACTTTGTCATCTCTCTTACGCTTTGTTTCTCGTTGTATATTCATAATATTGATATTTTGAGTTAGGTAAAGTCCATTACTTAGAGTACCGATATGAACGGAAGAGTTGTTCCGTTTGATAAAGTATTTACCATTCTTAATATAAGTTTCATAACCTTCACAATCTAATATTGGAACTAAAATTATATTACGAATAATGCTCGGTACATAAAGGACTTTATTTAATACTAACTCAAAACTACCTAAATCTAATCTAATTGTGCCTAAAGCTCGAGCTTCAACGTTTGAGCCATCGCCGATCTTCAAGACACATTCTCCTTCTTTGAGTTGTTGGACTTCACTTAGCATCTGTACATCATTACAGATGTGAGTTCCACAACCGGTATCAAGTACCCAAGAACTAGAATTAATAGAATGATTTATTTCAACGAGAAAGATACCTTTCTTTAGAGTAGCCTTGTACTCTGGGCAGTTTCTCCTCCAATGTCCCGCTTTGTCACAATGGAAGCAAACATCCTCTTTTTGATCACGCTTCTTCTTTTGGGCCTTCCCCTTCGAAATGCCACCAGTGGGCCTAAGGGGTTTCTTCTTCTTCTTTTGGGCTTTCTTGCCCTTACCTTTAGAGGGCCCAGAAGAGGAAGATGGAGCATTCACCATCAAAACCTTATTGTCCTTCTTGATCGTGCTTTCAGCAGTCACAAGCTGACTAATCAGCTCAGCTACAGTAGCACCAACATGATTCATGTTGAAGTTAAGGACAAATGGGTTGAATGATGGTGGGAGCGAAGCTAGCAACAAATCCACTGAAAGCTCATCTTTCAGCGGCATGTCCATGGAAGCAAGTTTCTCAGTAAGGGCAAGAAACTTGAGTCCATATTCATGGACACTTGAACCTTCCCTCATTCTTAAGTGGAACAATTCCTTTGAAGTGTTATACCTTGTAACACGTTCATGAGGGCGGTAAAGTTGCTCTAAGTGGTCGTAAATCTCCCAAGCGAATTCTATGGCCTCATGTTGCCTTTGCAAGTCCGGAGACATGTTAGCCAACATAAGGCAACGGGCTTGGAGATTATCATCCTTCAACTTCTGAATCGCGTCCCGCTCGGCCCGAGTGGGAGCCTCCCCTTCGGGACTGGGCTCCCCTTCGAAGAGAACATAAGTTCTCTTCTCAGAATCTAAAATGATTTTTAGATTCCTCAGCCAATCAGAATAGTTGGGACCAGTCAACTTGTTTGACTCGAGGATCGATACAAGAGGGTTTTTGGTTGCCATTTCAAAACACTTAGAGAATCACAGAATCTACGACCTAAATGGTAAAACAGAGAACTAGTGAGCATGCTGAATTATAACGATATACAAAAGATAAGGTCTTTAATCTATTGTAGCTCCCACTGTTTTTCAAAGATCTATAATTCCCAAAGATCTAAGAGGAACATGTTTCCCAATGGGTACTAAGATCCTAGGCATTTTACCTCGAACCCACGACTCGCGGACATTCTAAGCAAGAACCCTAGGTAGGTACAACTTACCAATTCTAACACCTTTAGAACTCTTAGTAATTGTTTTTGCATCACCTATCTTTCAATATGGACCCACGACTCGTGCGACATCCATATTTACTTAGGCGTTAAGCTAGACCCATCAATCATAAGATCATGACCAAAGCTTAGTTCGAACGACCCACGACTCGCGGACATCGCCCTTGCTAAAATCGATCATGAAATATTGATCACTTAAAATGATCAATTAGGTAACTAAGAACTAATAAGCTCCACTAGCTATCCCACGACTCGCGGACAATAACTAGCTTTACTTACTAAACTTAAAACCTATTGATGGAATGCTAGGAATTTAATTCAAAATTTGCATCTCGAATTAAATACCTATTTGTTCGAAATTAGCTTAATATTTAATGGGAATTTTCGAATCAACCGGAGAGTTGTCCGGTTCGACCTCACCAACATATATGTTATCCAATTTTATTAGTCTTGATTAATGCAAGTACACTTAAATGCATTTCAAACAAGCACATAAGCAGATAACATGTCCTAGCATGATACTAACATGTAATGATCATGGGTTCTACCTATCTTATGCGTGATATGTGGGAGCCACTCCACAATCACAAGTTCTAACATACATGCCACATAAACAGTTCAAATCACATAAGGGAAAGCGGTAACAAAATACGAGCCCTATCTCTATTACATTTAACAATTGAGATTCCCCTCCCTAACATTTTGAGGGGTCTTCACTTATGGCCTCCTTGTTACTTGAATGTGGTCCATCTTACTCCATGGGTGCATTGTCTCCAAAATGAAAATAAAACCTCACCACCTATCTCTACTCTCAAATTACAATAAAAAGAAAAAGACATAAAGTAATAAGACTCAATCTTCATATTGGCCTTAGACAATTACACGGGGCATACCCCGGCCTAAAAAACAGTAATATGGAAAGCCACATAATAAATCACATAACAGTACGCACATAAGTGAGGCTCCAACCTCAATTGAAAAACGCAACTATAGGGTTCCAACCCCAATTTAAACCATTCATGTGCATAAATTAAAACCATACATAGATCTAAACCCATGATCACCTAACATGCTTTTGCAAGAATTTAAATTTAACCAATAAATTAAAATTCTCGTTTCAAGTCCTAATGACTTAAAACACGACTTAGATGCAATTCTTGTTCAAGAGCCTTTTCAATAAAACCCGGAAAACAATAAACCAATAAAATTCCAATTAATTTCCAAAATTAATAATTTTATTCTTTCATTATTTTCAGAAAATAAAATTCATAATTTTCCCAAAATCCAAATCGCTTTAATTTCTCAAAAAATCCCAATTTAATCAAAATTTTAAAAAAATTTTATTTTATCAAAACTGATTTTAAAAGATAAAATTAAAATAAAATTAAATCGGGATTTTAAGGACCGAAAACACGAAAAACACGAAACACGAAAACGAGCCCAAAAACGGCCCAGCCGCGCGAGGCACCTCCGCGCGGCAGTTGCCGCTCGCGTGCGCAAGCTGGGCGTGCATCATGCGCGCGCCGCGCCCGCCGAGACTAGGCGGGCTGTGCAGGCGTCCCGCGCTGTTGCGGGAGGCACGCCCGGGATGGCTCCCGCGCGGTTGCGGGAGGGGCTGGGCGGCGTGCGCGCGCAGGCCTGGGGTGTGCTACACATTGGCACGTCCCAATCCCGCGCATTTGTTTCGCGTCTCGTTTCGTGTCCAGGTTTCTTAAAACCAATTCAATCCAAAATTAAAAATTCGATTTTGATAAATTTCAACTAAAACAATTTTCAAAAACAGTTTTAAAAATTCAGGAAAAATTACAGTTTCGTATTTCAGGCTTTCTAAAAGAACTCAAGAATACTCAATTCGCATCTAAGCCTAAGAATTTCTACCAAATTCAGAATAATTGAGACGAATCAGAAACACGATTAACGAGGTGGCTCTGATACCACTTGTTGGAAAACACGAATCAGAAAGCAGCGGAATTTAAAATTTTTTCCCAACAAAAGGACCTTGGACTCGCAATCGTGTATCCAAATTCGTAGAGATAGAAAACTTACTTTTCTTTTATTCTTTCTTGAAGTGTTTCAAGCCACCCAAGAACGCTCTTCTCGCGGCTTGATCCCCTCTCCTTGGTAAAGCTCGAATCTTCAAACTTCTAACTTGAAGTCTCTAGAGAAAGTCCACCAACTTGATCACAATCTAACTAGTAAGGATGCTAGTTCTCTAGTTAGTGTTTAGGCTCAACCTAGGGTTTTATTTTATCTTGGAGAAAGGAAGGTGTTCAACACATGAACCAAGAATTGTCAATTAGCTCTAAAGGGGAGCATGAGCTCCCCTATATATAGGAAAGGGGAGGGGCGGCCGAAATCCTTGTCCTCATAGGCAAGGGTTTTGGTTCCTCTCTCCTATTACTTGATCTTCAAGTAATTTCCAACTTTGACTTTGAATTCAAATTCAAATCAACTTTAGGAGAGCTAAAATTATCCAAACTATTTTTGGATTATTTTATACTTTATTTATTTAAAATAAATAACCTATTTTATCTAATTAATTAATTCGTAATTAATCAACTAGATTATTTTCTCCAAAATAAGACTTTCTTTTTAATTCAAAATTAAACCAAAGTCTATTAAATAATTAACACATTTAATTATTTAATACATATATATATATATAATATATATATTCACACGTGTGTGACACGTGTCACAGTGACACGTGTTACTCGCGTGAGCCACACGTGTGATTTCACACGTGTGGAACCCTCTTGGCCCGATTAACTCGTTTAATCATTTTCAAGCCTCAACTCATGTAACCAAGTTGTTGTGTGTGACCCTCTAGGTTCTCAATTCAATTAGCAGTGACCCTAATTAATTAATTCACTAATTAATTAATCAGTCCACAGATTAAACGACCATAGTCTAGCAATAGGTGTTTAACCCCTAGCTGAATTGGAATGTTCGGATTCGACAGAACCTTTAAGTCATTGATTCATGTGAGATACAATCCTCCTACTTACTATCTCTCAACCAAGATCTAGGGCAAGGGAATAATCAGAACCCTAATAATCCGGTCTCAAAGCTAAGTGCATTTCATATCCATTTGATCTCAATCCAAGAAACCCTTTTCTTGATGTCTTGATCTACTGCCTTGGCCAAGGACTCCATATGGCATATGAATGACTTACACAATAAGAGATCACCTTGCAAACACAAGTGTAGGTCCTTTCTTGATTCTCATTCACTTTCATGAATCACTTGTGCAGCCCCAGCATAAGCCTTGAATCAGTTGTCTAAGGCGACACCCTTTAAAGCTTATACCTAAGACTACAGAGTTAACTCATAAAGTGACAAGGAACCTCAAGTCTAAGGATCAATTAATCACATCAATGACTCATGAGATATTTCCTAATCTGGAAGTTTCCATTTCCTGAAATAGAAACTTCCTTTCCCATTTAGGAATGTTCTCACACGGGGCACCTCAGTGAACTTACTTATTAAAGTAAGCACCCTCATGTATCACGCACGTATCAACTATACACTTTGCACCTCCATGAAACAAGGTGGTCCTTCTTAAGGGCGTGATCCCACAAGCAAGCCTTAGAGGAGTCAGGTTGACACTCCCACTGTCTGTAGGACTCATCGGCTTGGAGTATTTTACTAATCATGACTTATGTGATATAGGGCTCGTTTCATGAACCATTTCACCTAAATGGTAGAGTCCTAAAGTCATCAGGATTAGGGGAGTTCTCATACATGCACAGCTAAAGTAAACGCATACCAAACAAGAGCATATAAAGAAGTGTTGCCTCAATTCGTTATTTCATTCAAAGATTGTCTGTGATTACAATAAGGAAAAGCACAAAGCGGATATACAATCGGCTTTTAGGGCACTATTCCTAACAGAAAAATATTTTCTCAAGTATTTAGCGAAATACTACCGGAGCCCACACTCCAATTTTCTTAATCGGGGATATTGCGGGGAAGCTCTGCCGGTTTCACGAGTAGATATCGAGGTGCTGGAAAAGTGCCGTTGATAGCCATTTGTGTAGTACGGTAATACCGTTATGCTGCCCAAATTAATATTTGCATATTGTGATTATATGCTAGATGATTTAAAATTTTGTTATCGATGCCTGTATATATTAGAGTTATGCTGCCCGATTTATTCCGCTGCTTTATTAAAATATTTTGGAAATATTTTGATAACGAGGTTATGGCGAAAATTTTGAAATATTCCGCTGTGCCGTCACTCTGCTTTGGGCCGTTCGCATGCCTCTGGCAGAACAAAACCTACTGCATAAAATAGTGATTTTGGAATTTTAATCCAATCCCTTCTTTGACCCCAAATTGTTATTATATGATAGATTACATGCTAAAACAAGATGTTTTCATGTTACATTGTATATTGCACGTCATCTCGTTATATTTTCGCCGTTCGTCACATTTGGTCCATTTTGAGTCATGTCTCACGTGCACACGTCTATTTTGCACAGACCAGCTTCACCGGGACGAGGAGCAAGCCCCGTAGGCCGTATCCTACTTGTCTTTTGTCGATAAAGGTGACGTTTAATTGCTAGCTATATAGAACCCGTATAACCATTATGTGAAATTTCAAGCCAAAAGGTATATATATTTGTTTATAGTGATTTCTAAACTTATAACAATTGCAAGCAAGCCATGTTCATGAAAAGCAAGTCATGTATCGTGATTGATTGATTGATCGTGTTTTGGCGAGTAAAACATGTAAGGGTAGTGGTTTGAGCCAACCGGGAAAGCATGGGCTGACGGGTAACTCGAACACTATCCTCACCGCATTGGGATGACCCCTGAATCCGCTAGGAGATTAGTGGAGGAAGGAGTTCCGGGCTTAGGGATTCATGTACCCTCTGCTCAATGAGATTGGATGGTGGGGCCTTGCAATCCCACCATCAACCGGAGGAAGAAGGAGACTGGGGACGGGGTCCGACACCACGGATTGTGCTCGGGTTTTTATCATGATTGCACTTATTGATTGTCTAGCTTGAATACAATACGCACAATTGCACGATAATTGAATTGCATGATCTCCTATTGGTTAATAAAGCATGCATGTATTGTACACAGTTGGAGTATGGTTGGAGATTGCCCTCACTCGCCGGGCCACGTATTGCACGTATTAAATGCATGAAATTGATCAAAGTATTTAAGATTGATAGTAGTAATCTCGGACGAGTTCTATGTAATTCTGAACTTGTATTACTTTTAATTACAAAACCTTACCCGAGGTTATAACTTGCATGTTAATTGCGCTAATATATATTTATGCCCCTCACTCAGTCTTCCATGGACTGACCCCCCACCTTTCATGTTGTCGCAATTGTGTGCTAGGCGGGAATCAGAGTCGTGTCTTGTCGTCCAACTGAGTCTAGCACTTCATACACTTTCATGTTATTGTTCTTGATATTTCGGAGTTAGTATGTTATGTTGTTTGTTAGTATCTGGAGACTTTTATCTGTATAATATATAGGAGATGATAATGTATTGATTCATGATGGTACCTATTAGTATCCATGCTTTTGATGTAAATATGGTATCTATATGTATTAATGAATTAATGCTTCCGCTTTTAAACTTTATGTCTTGGTTTTGTATTGCTTTGGGGTATAGTCCCGCCTAGCTAGTCTGTTTCTTTTACTTGTCACCCGTTCGCTATAGGTTAGTTCATGTACGGATTATCCATTTCGTATGTGGATTGGCCTATAGTGCGGGGGTGTGGTATCTCTACGTACATGGGTGCTGCACATACCCAATATTTCTTAAGAGCAACCCCAATCTTAAGACAAATATACATGCGAGATACACAACTCAATCATGTGCAAACAAAAGAATCATTGATGAGTCAAAAATAGTCTCGCATTGAGTGCACATAAGATATTCAGAATGCATATTTTATTCGCCTTATGAATATAAACAAATCACATAGACTAATACGCACATTGTAAGATGCACTCACATATTCTCTTGTCAAAATATCAAGAGATTTTTTATACTAACGTAGGTAATATGCTATGTCAAAAACGTCACGTCAGTTTCATAGAGTAACATTATCACTACCAATAAGTAGTATATCATCATCATAAAACATAAGAGATGTACATGTACTCCCACTGATTCAATAATCAACACATATCTACGTGAAAATTATGGATACCCATCAACAATAACAAATAGAGCCAGAAAACAATATGCTCCTCAATAGGCCAATCAAATATGTCTTATCAACCAAAATAATTGTCCTCGTCAAGTTTATTTATAAGAAACCACTTATTTAGACAAAACCATATCAATACGGAAACTAGGAGAGTTAATCACCAAATATAAGTCTCCTATTTTGTGACGTGTGTTTTTCTACTAAATAAAACTTACAAAAAGTCACAGTGAATTAATCAATGTTCCAAAATTCACTTTCAGAATATTTTCTTTCTCAAACCTACTAATCAATATGCACATGTAGGTTATATGAAGTACCGATCTATCTCAGATTCTCGTGAAATAATAATAATAATAATAGTCAAGTTTATTATTTTCAAGATATTTCACTAAAATAGCAAGGCATTCCAATAATTGATATATGAGTGTCTCAAATACTTGGTCGGTTAGCTAATGACCAACACTGACTGAGAAAAGATCACGTTTCACAAAAGTCATGGGTTGTTTCAATTATTCCATAACAAAAACTTTTATCTTTCACAATTTTCAAGAAATTATTAAAAATTAATATATCCACATTCACCCCATTTTTAAATAATTTCTTTGAAATCAAATTTTGACAGAAACAATTGTGAAAGAACTCCCACATATCTAGATAAATTAAACACTAGTATGAGTTCATGATGGTATGAACTCCCACACATCTAGATGAGTTAAAATTGAACCAGGATCAATTTGATAACAGAATAACAATCATTCCCCAAAAAATCAATAAATGCAAGATATCTTTATTTAAATAAATTTTAAGATACTTGCTGACTAGAATCTCAAAGTGAAAGAGCTCAGTATATAAATAATAAATTTATCTTAAAAGAGTTTACTATTTCTTTCACACATTCCTATCACATATTGGGAATCAAGCCAGCAGTGGAGATCAAAATTTTAAAATTATCAGTCATACCAAAAATATTTTATCATTTCAGATTTATATTGTAACAATATGTATATGACAAAAACAGATATTTGGATCAAGCAATAGCCAAATAAAGTGCAAGATCAAATAATTTCAAATATTGCATACTGACCCAAAACCAACAATTTTATGGAATATTAGATAAAGATTTATGTTCAAGTTTGAATTCAAAAACTTTCTTTTATTTCCAAATATAAGAGTTCAAACATAATTTCTCAAAGTACTGAAAGTACATGTTGAAAGTAACTCGTGTCAACTCATTTGGAATCAAACATGACATATATATAGTAACAGTTTAAGGTGAAACTCATAGTCAAATCCTTACAATCAATGCGGAATTTCAGAATTTGACATTTTCTCCAATATCATTATAGCTTCCACAAAAATATATTTAAAATGGCTTACTCAACTATTTTAAAATCACCTTGAAAATTAAAATAACGAAAACAAGACTAAAATATTAAGTAAAGCCGCCATTAGAGTATAGAAATTTATAATTCATAATATAAGAAAATTGTGACCAAATAATTTACACGAATAACACAGTCATAAAATTATGTTTCATGAATCTAAAAATTGAAGTAATCTTTCAACCTCAAAACCAACTTAAAGATTCTTGCTAATGTGACAGAAACATTTACTCAAGTAACTAAAATTTCACATTAGAAAAGAGAATCCCACATTGAACATATAACTAAAAATATCAATTTTAGGGATTTTTCAAGAGCAACTTGATGCTTATAATTGATCTACAACAAACAACACATTGTGTCTAATCTTATATTTAGACTTACAATTTTACTTGTTTCAAGTAAATTCTCATAGAGCCTAAATTAATCAAACAATTAACAATGTTGTTTCAAATACCACGGCAGGAAGACAAGCTCACCAAAAAAATATTAGCGTATCATTTATGCTAATACACAATAACTTTCTAATTACATGCACGATTTACATAAATGCAATGTAATTATGTAACAAGAACACTTATTTAAAATAAGCTAGAACTAACATAGCTTATTTATGAGAAAATTAACACTTGTCATGATGAACTCCCCTTTGGGCAGAGTTTACCACACAAAACATATTTTCTCCATGCAAGAGTGGTACAAGAATATCCTAATTTTCGAAAAGTTGACTCCTTTGGGAGAACAAACCCTCTAAATTAGTAAATTTCAGTCAATATGCTCTGCATCAATAGTTCAAAAATATCTATGCATATAAACTCCATTTAAACAAGTGAGGATATACAATGCATCATAAGAATTCCTCAATATTCATGTGATATGTCATGCACGTTTCAATATAGGACATTTAATCACATAAGATCATATAACATACAGATGATGGAGTTCGACATGCTATTATGTATACTTCAAACTATGTATACAAAAATATTACTATTCAAACTCATAGTAATAATATGGGAGATCATGAATGCAACATATTATGATCAGCAGACAATCAATAAGAATAAGCCTAGAAAATATAGCTTTATTTTATAGAGAGTCCAGGGTGTCATGACAAACTCCCCTTTGGGCAGAGTATGCCATACATAATAGGCCCCTCTGTGCAAAACGGTATAGAAATGCCTCAATGTTCGGAAATCGATTCCTTTGGGAAACTAAATTTTCTTGATTGATGCACCCTATCAATATGATTTGCACAAATAAAATGAAATTATCATACATATCTCACCCCCTTTGGGCAGGTAAGAATGCATAAATAATTCATTCACTCGAAATATGCATGTTCTGAATTTTACAAGTCTTCATAAATAGAACACTTTGGTGTAACTATCTACTTAAACTCAGTAAATTAAGAACATAGCTGAGTTCAAATAGATTGCCCAATTTGCACACGAACGATATGTATGCAATTACTCCCACAAAATAAAGTACGAAAACAATGTACTTTTGGAAGTTATCTATAATATAATATGTTGCATGCAAATTATTCCCAAGATCCAATTTGTTTGAATACTCATGTAAAGCAGTCAATTAATAAAAATAATTCAAATTCCAATCAATATGATCAAATATGTTAATTTTATATCATATTCACCTTTTATGAGAACTTAGTGAATAATGAACAATTTAATCTCAACAGAATTGTCATTCAATATACAATATTTGATCACATATATCTCAAATTGAACCGAACAAGAGCAAAAGGGACAACTAACCTTCCAAAACATGCTGTCACTCAAAAGATTTGGTACCAAAAGTCACATTCGGCTGCAAAGTGCCTCGGGAGAAAAACCATCTTTCTCAGTGTCTTCCAAACATGCGAACACTGAAATAAACACCTCAACCCACAAGCGAGCTTTCAAATTAATTAATAATGACAATAACGATAAGGGAAGTGACATAGATGTTAAATATTTCAACCAGAATGCTAATAGCAGTGACTTTAAAAGGTTATAGGGACAAAAGATATTGATAAGGTTGAAGTTACCTTTCTTCTCGATAAAAAGAAAACTGCATATGGACATAAACGGTCAAGTTCTGATCTACTCTAACTTGTACCTCTATTTCGTGATGAGGTAATCTCCCAAGTAACAAAACCTCCAACAATTATGAGTTTTGTAACACTATAATGTTTATGCATATGCAACTTTTCAATCTAGTATTCCCTATTGATCCGAGACAACAACATAAGATTTCTAGAAATGTTCATAAGATTTAAGAAGAAAGCAAAAGAGGGATTTTCTTCTTTAGAATTTAGAAAACACTTACACAATTAGAACATGGTCATTTGAAATCATTTGTAATTTTCTATTCAGTACCAATTCATCAATAAATATACGAATATTAATCAATAACCAATAAATTCAAATTAATTTATCAGTACGGAATTTACATAGTATTCATTTCTAATTAAATAAGTGAATAATATGCGATTAATTATTTCAATTTAATTAATATGCAAAAATAATAATAATAATATCATGTTATATTATATGAATTCTCAAAGCAACAAATTTGAATGCCTGTATCCATCTACTTGGGGTGCAAACAAATCCATACACCATATATCCATACAATATTTAATATTTAATATAAGGTTCGCAAGCAAGAGTTTAAAGAAATTGTGACTCACTTCCTCGGCCGGCAATTCCATAACATATATAACTTCAATTAGCAGTCTGAGTCACAAATATAAACAATTAGATATGCATAATCCACAACAATACCAATATGATGCCAAAGTCGATAAAGTTCATAATGACCGCACTACACAAATACTGCTAATTCAATGATTGCCGGAATATGAGGTCCGCATCATAATAATTGGGAATTAGGACGATGTATATTCCCTATATACATTTATATCAAAAGAAATAAGACAAATACATATCCCTTTTCTATTCACACAATTCAGAATGTGATTAAGTTTTCTACTGTTGCCAAATAATTGAAAAGTCCAACCTTGACTTGAGCTGTAATGTCTCAACAATTAAGGAACCGTGAAAAAGCAAACCGATTTGAGGTAATTGAAATCATTAGAAGGAAATCTGATTTTCACACATACTTAACGAATATATATGAAGAACATGTACAAACAAGATTTAATTAACAGAATCTATGCACTTAAATAGCATAGCGTAAATTTACGGAATATCATATATCAAAACACCGATTTGAGGTAATTGAAAATATTAGATCGGTATTTGATATTCATATCAATTGAATATTTTAAATATTAGGATTCTAAATTAATAGATGTATGGCTCTGATACCAACTGTAAGAAATTTTAGACAAGATTTACACCATGAATTTAGAACACCGATATAATTGAGAGTGTAGATGTACCTGATTTTCGCCTATTGAATTGAACCCTGATATTTACCGATCTTGTTGGACAATTTCACGTGGCATGCTCGACTTCTCTGGCTAGATCTTCCTCTCCTTCTCACACCGACAATTGATAGCTTAGACGGGAAAGCAGAATATCAAGAACGTGAAGTGGAGAGGGGACCTAGCATCAATAAATATAACCCTAGAAGCCCTCCTATCACGGGCTTTCTAGAGTGGGCCTACACTAGCTGTCAGACCACGTCTGCTAACATCAAGACTTTAACAATATTGGGTCAAACCAATAAGCCTAATAAGTCTTATCCCATTAACCGTATTTATTTAGTCCGTTTTATTTTAATACAACCATCAATTAATAGAAATCCAAAAGAAATATTCTTACATTACTCACAGTCGAATAAGGCTATGTTGAAGTTTGTTTTAAAATTACGAGAAGATGAAAGTTACTGTAATATAACCTGTTCAATCATTGTTCAAAAATTCAACTACATAATAATTATAGTTAAAATTTATATATGTTATGAAAAATTTAATCTGGCTACTCTCCAAATTAAAATTAAAGATTATGCGCGGCCACTTGAAGATGAAAATGAAAATGTAAAAAATTCGTCTTTTGTTACGCATGCTTTGTTAGATCTATCTCGTTCCTAATTTATACTGCTACCTTTGTATTCGTTTCCTAAATTTACAATATGTGTGTGTAAATAAGCGATCGATCTTATGAATTGTTAGAATATAGAAGTAATATTTAGTTTTATATTATTTAATATTAAGTTTTATCTGGTTTAAATAGTTATAAATATGTACGTAGTTTGTATTTTAAATTTATTGAGAATATACAGATTATTTAGATTACAGAATACTTATTCTCTTTCACTTCTTTTCTTCTACATATCCATGGAATTTCTAACATGATATCAGAGCGAAGGTTTTATTTATATATTCTCCGTATTGGAGAGGATTATGGGATATTCTCAGTTTTGAGAAGATTATGAGATATTCCCCATACTGGGGAGAATTATGGATTTATTCTCCGTTTTGGAGAGGATTATAAGATATTCTCCATTTTTTGGAGGATTATGGATTTATCTCCGTGTTGAAGATGATTGTGGGATTTATACTTTCTCTACTTTTGGAGAGAACTATGGCATATTCCCCAATATTTTGGGGAGGAGTTTCTTTGAAGAGATTATGGCATTGGCTTCGAAGACTGTACCAATATTTGTGTTTGATATAAACACAAGTTCTAGAAGATGTGAAGATGTAACCGAAAGATGTAACGGAGCAATGGAGTACGAGAAAGGATTTTGCAGGATCTAAGACAAGCAGACAAATAAAATTTCAAAGATCTTGGGATTTTGGATTTTGCAGGAGAAAACCGATCAAGAGATTTTTGCAGAAGGCTCCTTTCCACGCTAATTTGTTCAAGTTGGACTTCTTCATTCTTTAGAAGTTCCGACTTGAGGGGGGACTGTTAGAATATAGAAGTAATATTTAGTTTTATATTATTTAATATTAAGTTTTATCTAGTTTGTAAGTTGTAACATTTTATTCTTATCTAGAATAATTTCCTTCTTAAATAGTTATAAATATGTATGTAGTTTGTATTTTAAATTTATTGAGAATATATAGATTATTCAGATTACAGAATACTTATTCTCTTTCACTCCTTTTCTTCTGCATATCCATGGAATTTCTAACATGAATCCCATCACCTACACAAACTACAAAACGAACTACCCAACAACACAAGGAAAAAAAAAACATAGCAAAAGGATTTGAATGAAGGAAGTCATATTAAAACCATATCTGAGAAGCACACATGCAATCTGCATAACATCAAACAAAAATGAGAATATTAACTCATTCCAAGTGGAAAATTAACGGACAGAATCAAGAAAACCCAAATCTAAAGTGAGATCAGTGTCCCTTCTCTTCCAGCCTATCAAAAGTAGGAGGAGAAGAAGGGCCATGGCCCGAACCAAAGGACGCGACATGGTCTTTCAAGGATCTCTTGTGCTTGAAATCCGAGCCGCATATGCAAAGCCATCTTTTGCCGCAGTTCTTCTCGTGCGTGCGCCAGTCGCCCTTCACGGCCAGGCATTTGCCGCATTTACGACACGAGTATCTTTTCGTCCCGTGCTTTCTCTTGTAATGCGTTTGTAGAGTTCTGAAATCTTTGAGGGGTTTAGCTCTCGGGTGATTTATGTTGTTCTTACAGCCTTGTTGGCAGCAGTAGCATGGAATTCCGAGCATGGCTCGTGGTTGGCTGCCCTTTAGAGACTCAGGGCCGCGCCGGTACTCCGAACCGTGGCCCCACATATGCATCTGAAGTAGGATGGGAGAAGTATTTTAGCTAGGGTTATTGTTATACATATATATAGTATATGCATGAATGTTAATCTATAGTAGTGCTTCAAGAATATAGGAATTGGGACCAAATTAAAACCAATAGAATGGTGAAATTGCGAAAGGCTATAAATACATGTGCATGAACGGTTTTTATTCTTTTATATTGTCGCGTTTCGGTTTAGTTTGATATATTTTAAAAATTACAACATTTCGACTTTTACTTGTAAGCAACTATCTTATGCTTAGAAAATATGCAAATTATTTATTGAGCCTTTCTGTTCAGTATTTTTTGTGTTTTAATGTTTTGGAAAAGGAAAAACAATTTTTCCAATGGCAGGCCGATAAATTAAACGAGTAAATGCGTGAGTTGCGTCAATTCTTGAAATATAACCCACTAAACTTAAAAGGTGGCAAAATAAAGAACAAAACCATGTATGCCTATGTGCTCGGAGGACAATTTTTTACATTCTTACATATAATTTCCCCGACTTTATCCTACGAAACTAAGATGAGTTTGTACTAGTTTTTCACTTGAGATCCTGGCCAAAAAGGCAAAATGGTAGTGTATTATGACAATGAAGACATACAACGCAAACGAAATTTCAACCTAATTATTGCAAAAATCCATAGCAAAAATAATGTTTCTAGTAGTGTTACTTTGAGGAACATATGTATGTGTGAGGATATATATAGATATATATTTGCACTCACCTGGAGATTATTGTAGCGATTAAAGGTCTTCTTGCAGATGTGGCATGAAAAATGAGTGAAGCCAATCAGGATTTGTGCTGGTGTAGGTATCCAGTACTCGCTTCCTACCAAACCCTTCTTCCCAAATTCATCATGATCACCATCACTTGAATTCTTGCTGCAGTTAGGAAGCCCGATCCGCAAAGCCACACAAGAATCTTCCTCGTCATCAAGATGGGCACTTTTCGGATCTAAGCTCGAAAACTTCACAGAATCACTCGACGATTTCTTCGGAAAAAAATCGAACGGCTCCATATATTTCTGATGGATTATTGTCAACTAAGCAGCTATAAACATGCGGCCTTGTTATAAAAACAAGCCCTTTTGTTCTCAAGAATTATTACAACCTATGTTTGAAGAGTAGTTGCATGCAAGAATTGAGAATAAGAAGTTGGTTGGTGGAAAACAACATTTAATTAATCACTGCTGTCTGTGTATAACATCCTCTTTTGGTATGAAAAACAGAAACCTTAAATACTGCCTTAATTGATCTGGGCCAGGGTCATTCTATTTCCTGCATGAAGCATGCAGCAGAATGTTTGAAATTTATGGCAGAAATGTTCCAGATACATTGCCATGTTTGAATATTATTCTAAATTTAAGGTTGCTCGAGAGATTAAACCATGCCTTTACTTAGGAGTAGGAGTTCCATTTTCAAATTAGTTTGTTGCTTGTATTACTTGGACTTTTCCCAAATTCGGTGCATAATTGAATGAATTTTCAAGAAAAAGTATAACCTCTGGCAGGTTTTGGCTAGGGTTTGCAGGTTATCTAAGTTTGCCTATTGATGTCACCATGCTTGTTTTATTGAGAGTGATGGTTATATTTGGTAATTAATAGGTAAACAGTACCTTTGTTCCGAAAATTCTAGTTCAGACACCGTTTAATTGAATCAGACCATAAGATGATAAGTATATTATATTTGTTATCTAACTCGTTAATCTCCATAAAATTTTCATAAATCATAAAATAAGTATAAAATATTTGTCCATCTTTGCTTTGGAGTTAGTTTCAGGCTAGAATTATCTTTAAGTGTAATTGGAATTTAGTTATTTTCATTAGTTGCAGTTCATTTTTAAGTGTAATTGGAATTTAGTTATTTTCATTAGTTGCAGTTTTCATTGAGTTTGGTCGATGCCGGGTGAGGACAAATTTTATTTGTGGTGTGATTTAAATTTTATCCTTTTCATTTTGTAATTTTGTTCTAGAATCTGTTTCATTTCATTTTCATTGTATATTTTGAATTTTAAATATTTCTATGAGTGAAAGAGATAAACTTGGTTTGAATCCCGAAAAAAAAAAAAGAGAAAAGAATACACTTTATTTTTGCCTTGGCGATATGGTAGGTAGATAATAAGAAATTATCGTCTGAATACTAGGATTTGTTAGGAAATTTAATGTTTTGCATATATATATATAATTTAGAGAAATTTATATTTGCATTCAATTCTAATTACAACGCAATTCATCTAAATTGAAAAATTACATTCTAGATGCTGTAAGTCTTGTTTGGTTCGAGGTTACTAATGGAATTTGTAAAAGTACACGTATGCCTCTATAATATTTTGTAAGAGTGCTACATTAAATATATAATCAAAATTACAAAATCATCCCTAAACAAAACGTTCCCTATAAATTATGAATTTAACAACATAGTCCTAGAGTTACAAATCAATTAAAAAATCGGAAATATTTCATAATGAAATCCTAACGGACGTTAGGGATCACAAAGGGTTCTCAAAAGTTAGAGACTAAAATGTAAATTTTCGATCTAGATGGACTATATTATAATTAGGGCTAAATGCAATGTAGTTAGATATAATTGGTCCTAAAATTTATACATCTTGTTTGCTAAGATTTAAATTGTACAAATTATTTTCTTTTTTAATTATTTTATAAATTATATACTTATATAGCGCTGGTAAAACCGCCGTTCCGGCGACCTTTTACGATGGCTCAAGATAGCTTCCTACCTGTTCTGACCCCCTGAACACTCCTCGGATTGAGCCAAAACTAACCGGAGATGGTGGTTTCCAGCGAGGGCGGCGGCTTTGGAAATGGCGGAAAAAGGGACTTTTCTGGCGGTCCTTTGGCGACGGTTTCTTTAGAGAAGTTGTTCGGATTGATGACGCCAAGCTTTTCATGGTGGTCCTGGCTCAAAAACCGGCCGATCAGCGGCGGGTCAACGCCGGTCAACAATCCGACAACTTTTTCTGCAATTACCTTGGGTGTTTCGAAGTTCTCGATGAGATCTTTCCAATTGTATGTTCGGATTTCATTTTCGTCAAGCAGTTTGAATTTAATTTTGATTCTTGGCTTCTAGGGTTTGGGTGATTGATTGGATCGGTTTTTCTTTAATTAAATCTGGTGGGTTTCATATTTTCAGAAATTGGTTGAGGGGTTCTGATGAGCTTGCTGAGACGTACACTTCGCCGTTCACGGGGATTTTCCTGGCCACCGAAGGTGGTGGTTCGGCGGCTGCCGATGGCGGTTTGACCAGCTCCAGCGGTGGCATTCCGACGTCCTTCGGGCAATAGGTTGTTTCGTTGTGGTGAGTCCAATGCCACTTTCCGTTTGTCAATCGGATGCTCGGTTGATTTGTTATGAAATTTTGAAGTTGTTGTATTTTTATTCGTTAATTGTTTTTAAATTGTAATTCGATCTTGTATGTACGATAAATTGTAAATTATGAGATGTATGATATCCGAAAGCATGTTACAATATATGAAAGATCCAATTCATGATTTATGGAATTTATTGACCTCGTTTTATTCCTATTGCTTGATTATGTTTCTTGTCCCAGGGGTGTTAGTGTAATAAATTAGAAACTAATTATTTTCGTAATTATATGAAACATAAGTAATAATTTGTGAAAGAATACGTTATGTATAATTTAAATGCATTGTTTTAAATATGCCGAATATTGTGAATGTCGTGAATTATGCAATTATGTATAAAATTATTATATGATCGATATTTTATCCTCTCGAGAATTGGAGCATGATAGGAATTAAATTATAATGTCTTGATTCATTTTTCCTACTTGGTGTTATGAATTTTAAAATGTTATGCATACCCCTAAAGTGCAAAGTGAATATAATTTGACGTGAATGACTTGATTGTATAAATGTGCATTATATATGTTGCATCTTTTGTGTTCACGTGCATGGTCGTGCATCTTTGTGGTCGTTGTTTGAGTTTGAGTCCTGCGTTTTGTTTGCTCAGTTGTTTAGGGGTTCTCCAGGGGGTGTGTGTCAGCCGTTTGGGTTCCAGCGGGACCTCTTTGCTCGTATTTTTCGTTCTCCTCGGTGTAAGGTGAGGTTTAGGAAATTTTCTTTTAGTTAAAGCGAGCTACAACCCTACGTGCTCCTTTTCAAGCCCGCATGCGATTATACTATTATATTTATATAATAGATATGTGTTTGTATGATATGATATGTTTATGACTTTGCAATATGATTAAAGGTTTTTGAACTATATGTACGATCGTATGTAAGCTTGAAAATATTTTGCAACGAGGCTATGCTCCAAACCATATGTCGCACCCAAGCTATGGTCTCCTCCAACCTGAGACGAATTGAATGACACGGAGAGGTACGTCTATAGCATAAGGTACATACTTTATGATCAGGGGTGGATCCAGGATATGTCATTAGCGGGGGCTTAAAATTCCTAGGCCTCAATATATTAAAAAAATAATAATTTGAAATTGATTAAAGACACTAGAATTCATAGATGATAACTGTTTTTGACCATTCGTATTCCCTTTAATTTGCTCCCACAATTTTTTCTTAAACTAAAGTTTTCGCGTACAGATACTAATATAGTCCCTTATTAAAGAAAAAAAACTAAAATTTGTTTTGGGATTATAATATCCACTATCGAGTGTAGTAATTAATCCTTTCAGTAAATTATAGGTAAGTTAAAGTATAGACAGTTGAATAAAAAAAAACTGTTAAGTCTTTTATATTCGAAATTAAAATTTGAATTCACAATATTTTATTAAAATAATATGTATGAAAATTAGAATTTTTTTTTGATATCAATTTGACAGAGTTAGGTTTTGACTAGAATTACCTACGTGATATATGATATCTTTTATCTCTCTAATATTATTTGATACATTATCTATACAATAAGATACATTGCACTAATTTTTCCTTGTATAAAAATACAATACATTGATTTTTTCTTAAAGTGTTTGGTGCATCATAACAAAAAGTTTGCACTTTTAATTATTTTCATATTCGAGCCGAAACTTGAGTTATAACTAATATAATATATACATATAACATTTATTATATATAATAGCTAGTAAATTTTATACTCTTAAAAAGTATTAATTAATTTATTTTCAATAATATATATTTATATTTTAAAAATCAATTTTGAGAGAATTAATTAGTGGGGTAGGGGTGGGGCAGAGCAGAAGGGGGGGCTCCTCAGGTGGCTCTGCCCCTGGTTATGATATGATATGAGCGAGTTATGATATGATATGATTTGTTTTGTATGTTGGGCCCCGAATTCTATTGCGTCAGGCGGCCCGGGACGGCAGCGGGCCGTCGGGATAGGTCTGGGCATAGTCACTATATGTTGGATCACCCCTGAACCCACCAAGATGTTGGTGGGGGATGGAGTCCAGAGGGTTTGAGTCGTGTGCTCCCTTCACCTGTATAGATGGTTAGGGTCCCGCAACCCTTCCATTACCTGGAGAAGGTGGATTTGTATGTTATGTTATGTTTTATGTTTTCATATGATATGTTATGAGGAGTAGGATGGATATGTGCTCGTACTTGCTGAGCTTTTGTATGTTATGTTTGATTATGAAACGGGATAGGATTTTAAAGTTAAGTTATGCTACGCTTTGAAATGATATGAGTTTGAAAATGGTTTTTGGTGTGCAAAACTCTATTCCCGATTCATAATCTTTTATTTTAATATGTGCTCTACTCTATATTATGTATCGTGTGTGTGTGTTCAGCCCCCTCACTCAGTCAGTGGACTGACCCTCACCCCACCTATGTTTTTAGTTTGCAGGTTTAGGTTGTTGAACTTCAAGTTAGGCGGTTGTGTGTCGTGTCTATCGAGTTTGTGTCAGTTTGGTTTAAATTTGTTAAGTGTTTTGTTTTACATTATGTTTGTAATTTTGTAAATGCTATATATTCTGTACAGGTTTATGCTTTATGAATGAACGAGGGACAGGTTTCTAGGGCTAGTTGAACCCGCATTTATTTTATGATCTGGAATTGATTATGATTATTTCGGGACAAGCTTCTAGGACCAGTTGAACCCTTGTAGTTGATAATAACTGAATTGTTAAGTTTGTTGCTTATAATTTTTTTTGAAAATTCGTATTCTTTACTTTACTTCCGCTTTCAGGTTCTTGTATTTGTCTACTGTACAGGGTCTAGGTACAGCCTAACCTAGGCCGGGTCTTGTCTGTCTCCCGTTCGCTACTGCTTGGTTCTTGTACGAATTTTCCATTTCGTATGCGGATTGGGCTTTAGTGCGGGGGATATGGTGGCCCAGCGTTTTGGGCGCTACGCATATTATATTGATGTAAAATTAGTTACTTTAGATCTTTTTTAAGTGTAGCTATCAACAGTCGAAACTGGCCTGGACAACCTCTAGATTGACCAACATATAAAAAACCGTGAGGTCGATCCGGAGGCTACGCAGGTAAATTGATTAAAGTCTAAAGGTTAAAAGGTCGAACACTACATCGAAATGAAGCTCCATTGACCAAACCTTAGGTTGAGAGGTCAAGAGGTTTTATGAGCTAAAATGCCATCAAAGACCGCAAAGAGGAGGCGTGTCAACTTTTGAACCCATGTGTTAGGAAAATTCTTGTATGAGTCGGGTGTAGGTCCCAATTATATTTCTACACTCGGGTCCTTTTTTTTTTTTTTTCTTATCATATACGATTTCCTTTCTTACACCATAGTACACCACCCCTTTGTTATTTTCCTTTTCTTTTCCTTTTTCTTTCTTATAACCTTTTCTTTAGTTTTTTTTTTAATATTTTTTTAAGTTTGATAATACACAAAACGTTATAAATATAATATTTGTGACAAAAAAAAGTTTTTAACGATAGTTTTTAATTTTATTTCTAAATTTAATGTAGTAAAACGTTATATATTTACGAGAGTTATACATTAAATTTAATTTAGTAAAGTGTTAAATATTTATGAGTGTTAGAGACTAAATTTCATGTAGTAAATTATTGTATATTTACCATAAATTTAGTAAAATGCACTAATTTGTTTATTTTTGCATATTTTATTATAGAAAAGTTTATAATTTTCATCAAATATGTTCTATTTATAATGATGTGTGTCTATTTATCAAAGTTTTTTTTAAAAAAAAAAAGGAAAGAAAAGGGAAAAAACATAATATTTTATTTTTTGCTTTTATTTCTAAATTTACTACATTCAATTCAAAAATAAAAGTAGAAAATATTATTTAAAACTTATTTTATTTTTTCCACAAATGTTATATTTACAATATTTTATGTATTTATCAAATTTAAAAAATATAAAAAATAAAAAAAGGAACAAAAAATAAAAGGAAATATTATAAGAAAAAAAAGAAAAAAAGGAAAACAATAAAGGCGTGGTTAACTGTGGTGTAAGAAAGGAAATGGTATCTAATAAGGAGAAAAAAAAAAAAGAGTCGGGTGTAGGAACTGGGGCTCACACCGGACTCATACAAAAATTTCACTGTGTGTTAAATTAACAGAAGGCATTTAATGTCAAAGATATCGGATTTGGCTAAAAGGGGAATGAAAAGTTAAAGCATCCCGTTAATTTGGCCAAAAGTATGTTTAATGTCAGGTTATGAGAAACACATTTAATGCAACACCTTTAGTGTGTGATTTGTATACTACACAATGTTGGACTAAATTTGTGTTGTTCTTATATAAATTTAGTCAAATACTGTTAGAGTGAATGTCATAAATCTCAAAAAATTTTCTATTATCGAACGAGATATACTATTATTCTAAAGACTCAAATTATCCTGTCTAAGAAAAGTAAACACTTAATAGATTATGATAATGTTAGAGTAATTTGTGGTTTAGAGGGAGAGAGAGAGACGACGACCCAAGAGAAAATCGTGATATGGAGTTAGGTAGTTAACATACTAATTAATATATTTAAAATTAATAATATAAGATGCTCAATTTTTTTTGCAATTTAAGACATACAATTTGAAATGTCTATTATTATCTAATGAATCAGAACACAATAAACAAATTCAGATAAAAGAGTAATGAAATAGAAGATTAACTACTTTCTTCGATATATAAATTATTAAAATTTATTATATTGAACTTAAAAAACATATATTGGAGTTACCTTTATTAATGTTGATGTGGCCCCGGAGGTGCCATGTTGGACCTTCAGTTTACCATGAGTGAGTCATGAAAGGTCAAGTGGGCACCACCAAGGGGTGATATATGGATCTCAACCACCAGCCTTAGAGGTCGAATCCCATAGCTAGGTCGAATCATCCTAGAGGCCATCAGGTCTTAGTCGGTGAACTACAACAAATGGGCCAAATAACCCAAGTTTCCACCCATTTCGTCAAGATAAAGAAGATGTATTCTATCATAATTCGTTCCAGCCAAGAAAAAAAGTGCAGCACCAATAAATCCATGAGAGATTATTTGTAAAAGGGCTCTGTTGAGCCCCATATCAGTGATTGAACCAATTCCTATAATTATGAAACCCATATGAGATACAGAGGAATAGGCTATTCTTTTTTTTAAATTCCGTTGACCGAGAGATGTTAAAGCTGCATAGATTATTTGCATTGCGCCTAGCCCTGACAATCTCCAAATCAATCAAAATACGGGAGACTATGAGGTCGATTCGAAAGCTAATTGGGTCATTTGGCTAAATCTTAAAGTCCAAAAGTTTGAACATAACATTGAAATGAGGCCACCTTGACCAGACCTTAGGTTGAGAGGTCAATAGAACTTGCGAGCCAAAATACTACTGATTACCTGAGTAGGACGTGTATCAACTTTTGTGCCCACATGTCAAATTATCGGAAGACATTTAATGCCAAATATATTAGATCAGACAAAAAGGGAAATGAAAATTCAAAGTGTCCTGTCAGTCAGGTCGATGTTTAATGTTAGGTCATGGGATACACATTTAATGCAATGCCCTTAGTGTATGATTTGTGTGCCTTTTGGGCTACACTACTCTATGTAGAACTAAATTTTTGTTGTTCTCATATAAATTTAATGAAATTGTATTAGAGTAAATGACATATTCTCAATGAACAAATTTTCTAGGGGAAATTTTTTTTTGCCATCCGAACTTGGCCTCTTTTTGCAATTTATCATCCCAACAAACTTTCATCGCAAACCACCATCCAATCTTTACATTTGTAACATATTGCCATCTAAACTTTTTTTTTGTTGGTTTTGGTGAAAATACTGTTGGAAAAACAAGTTCGAAACGCGGCAGAAAATTAAAATTTTTCCGACAAGAGGACCGGTGGCTTGCAATTTTTATTCCAAAACGGAGGGGTTTCAAGAACCTACTTTTTAAATAATCTTTCTTGAAACGATTTGAGCCGCCCTCAATCGTTCTTCAAATGGTAATGAATCCTCGTCCCTCGAAATGGTTCTTTCTTTTCTTCAAGAATCCATAGTAGAATTCCTCTTGAATATATTCACACCAACCTACAATGAAATCAATCCAGTGAGTATGCTAGTCCTATAGATTGTGTATTGAAGAAACTAAAACGAGAGATACAGAGAGATAATTTTTTCCTTTTGTAGAACCCGATGATGCGTGAGAAAAACTCACACATAAGTCTCAAAGAAATATCTCAACTCCTTTTATATGATAGAGTTAGGTTTTCTTTTATTTTCTTATTATCCGAAATAATTTGAAACTGATGAGAAAAGAATTATTTATCAGTTCTAGAAATCTGGTTTCTTGTTTAACTTAGTTAAGATATAAGTAATTAATAATCACATTATTAATTAATATCATTATCCAACTACTATAGGATATTATCTCTAATTTATTTATTTCATAAATAAATAAATTGTGAGTTTATCCTTTTACTTAATCAAATAAAGTAGATATTAGCTTTTACTTATTTGATAAATAAATGAACTAATTAATATCTTATCCTAACAACTTTAGGATATTATCTTTTATTTATTTATTACTTAAATAAATAATCTAAGATATTGTCCATTATTCATTTATTTCATAAATGAACAAACTAGGATATTATCTTTTATTTTTTTACTTTATAAATAAATTAACTAATATTCCAATTAATAATTAATACATAATTAATTACCCATTGGGCCTTTTATTACAAATTGGAATTTAGAATTAATTCTCTAATTAATTCTAATGAACCTTTATAATTAATTCTTCTAATTAATTATATTTGGACTTACAATTAATTCTCCAATTAATTGTACATGGGATTTACAATTAATTCTCCTAATTAATTATACGTAAACTTTATAATTAATTCTCCTAATTAATTATATTTAGGCTTTATAATTAATTATCTAACTAATTATATTTGGACTTTATAATTAATTCTCCAATTAATTAATACATGGTCCATTCAACTAGATGAACCTGGTACCCTAATGCTCTCTCACGCGCCACACGTGTACCCTACACGTATGGTCTCGTTTCGATCAAATCTTTTCACCTTTCTAGAAATACCCTCTCATCTTGGCATTTGTGTGTGACCCTCTAAGTTCATTATTCAATTAGCAGCGACCTTAATTAATTAATACTCTTATTAATTAATTAGTCCACAGATCACATTACCATAGTCTAGCAATAGGTGTGTGAACCCTACCCGAATAACGAATTAATTCGAAAGAACCGTTCAATCAATGACATATGTGAGATACGATCCTCCTACCATCTCATCTTTCGATTAAGACCTAAGGCATGGGAATAAGAAGAGTCCTAATTATCTTAATCTTAAAGCTAAGTTTGTTTCATATCCATTTGATCTCAATCTAAGAAACTCTTTTCTTGACATCTTGATCCACCACCTTGGCCAAGGGTTTTCACGATGGCATATGAACAACTTATGCAATAAAAGATCTTCTTGCTTCAAGCAAGTATAGGTCCTTTATTGATTCTCACATACCTCCATGTGCCACTTTTGCAATCCCAACATAAGTCATGATTCAATGTCTTGAGCGACACCATTTTAGACTTATATCAAAGATCACCTAGTAAGCTCACACAAGGCATAAATGGAATCTCAAGTCTAAGGATTAATGAATCACATCATCTGTTAGGAATAGTGCCCTAGAAAGCCGATTGTATATCCGCTTTGTGCTTTTCCTTATTGTAATCACAGACAATCTTTGAATGAAATAACGAATTGAGGCAACACTTCTTTATATGCTCTTGTTTGGTATGCGTTTACTTTAGCTGTGCATGTATGAGAACTCCCCTAATCCTGATGACTTTAGGACTCTACCATTTAGGTGAAATGGTTCATGAAACGAGCCCTATATCACATAAGTCATGATTAGTAAAATACTCCAAGCCGATGAGTCCTACAGACAGTGGGAGTGTCAACCTGACTCCTCTAAGGCTTGCTTGTGGGATCACGCCCTTAAGAAGGACCACCTTGTTTCATGGAGGTGCAAAGTGTATAGTTGATACGTGCGTGATACATGAGGGTGCTTACTTTAATAAGTAAGTTCACTGAGGTGCCCCGTGTGAGAACATTCCTAAATGGGAAAGGAAGTTTCTATTTCAGGAAATGGAAACTTCCAGATTAGGAAATATCTCATGAGTCATTGATGTGATTAATTGATCCTTAGACTTGAGGTTCCTTGTCACTTTATGAGTTAACTCTGTAGTCTTAGGTATAAGCTTTAAAGGGTGTCGCCTTAGACAACTGATTCAAGGCTTATGCTGGGGCTGCACAAGTGATTCATGAAAGTGAATGAGAATCAAGAAAGGACCTACACTTGCATTTGCAAGGTGATCTCTTATTGTGTAAGTCATTCATATGCCATATGGAGTCCTTGGCCAAGGCAGTAGATCAAGACATCAAGAAAAGTGTTTCTTGGATTGAGATCAAATGGATATGAAATGCACTTAGCTTTAAGACCGGATTATTAGGGTTCTGATTATTCCCTTGCCCTAGATCTTGGTTGAGAGATAGTAAGTAGGAGGATTGTATCTCACATGAATCAATGACTTAAAGGTTCTGTCGAATCCGAACATTCCAATTCAGCTAGGGGTTAAACACCTGTTGCTAGACTATGGTCGTTTAATCTGTGGACTGATTAATTAATTAGGGTCACTGCTAATTGAATTCAGAACCTAGAGGGTCACACACAACAACTTGGTTACATGAGTTGAGGCTTGGAAAAGATTAAACGAGTTAATCGGACCAAGAGGGTTCCACACGTGTGAAATCACACGTGTAGCTCACGTGAGTGACACGTGTGGATATATATATATATATATATATATATATATATATATTATATATATATGTATTAAATAATTAAATGTGTTAATTATTTAATAGACTTTGGTTTAATTTTGAATTAAAAAGAAAGTCTTATTTTGGATAAAATAATCTAGTTAATTAATTACGAATTAATTAATTAGATAAAAATAAGTTATTTATTTTATAATAAATAAAGTATAAAATTATCCAAAAATAGTTTGGATATTTTTAGCTCTCTTAAAAGTTGACTTGAATTAGAATTCAAAGTCAAAGTTGGAAAATACTTGATGATCAAGTAATAGGAGAGAGAGGAACCGAATCCTTGCCCAACAAGGATTAGGATCGGCGCCCCACTCCCTTTCCTATATCTCCCCTTTAGAGCTAATTTGGCAATTCTTTTAGTTCATGTGTTGAACACCTTCCTTTCTCCAAGATTAAATTAAACCCTAGGTTAAGCCTAAACACTAACTAGAGAACTAGCATCCTTACTAGTTAGATTGTGATCAAGTTGGTGGACTTTCTCTAGAGACTTCAAGTTAGAAGTTTGAAGATTCGAGCTTTACCAAAGGAGAGGGGATCAAGCCGCGAGAAGAGCGTTCTTGGGTGGCTTGAAACGCTTCAAGAAAGAACAAAAGAAAAGTAAGTTTTCTATCTTTACGAATTTGGTTACACGATTGCGAGTCCAAGGTCCTTTTGTTGGGAAAATTTTTTAAATTCCGCTGCTTTCTGATTCGTGTTTTCCAACAAGTGGTATCAGAGTCACCTCGTTAATCGTGTTTCTGATTCGTCTCAATTATTCTGAATTTGGTAGAAATTCTTAGGCTTAGATGCGAATTAGGTATTCATGAGTTCTTTTAGAAAGCCTGAAATACGAAACTGTAATTTTTCCTGAATTTCTAAAACTGTTTTTGAAAATCGTTTTAGTTGAAATTTATCAAAATCGAATTTTTTAATTTTGGATTGAACCGGGTTTTGGAGAAACCCAAAAATACGAAACGGGACACGAAAAGAACGGGCCTGGGCGTGCTAGCACGTCGCACGCCCAAGCCCCATCACCGCCGCCCAGCCCTCCCGCATCCGCGCGGGAGGCCCTCTCGCCCGCCTAGGCGCCTTGCTCGCCTGTCCCACAACCGTGCGGGACAGCCGCCTGCTCCTCCCGCAACCGCGCGGGAGCGCCCGCCCTGGGATGGGCGGGACTGCCTGCCCGCGCCCACGCTGGCGGCAATCGCTGTTGGCTGTGCGCAGCGCTGGCCCACGCTGGCGGCAATCGCTGTTGGCTGTGCGCAGCGCTGGCGCGCGCCTAGCGCGCGTTCCTGTGCGGCGGGCGGGCGATCCCGCATCGTCCCGGGCCCGTGTTTTCGTGGTTTCGTGTTTCGTATTTTTCGGTCCGAAAAATCCCGATTTAATTTTATTTTAATTTTATCTTTTAAAATCAGTTTTGTTAAAATAAAATTATTTTAAAATTTTGATTAAATTGGGATTTTTGAGAAATTAAAGCGATTTGGATTTTGGGGAAATTATGAATTTTATTTTCTGAAAATAATGAAAGAATAAAATTATTAATTTTGGAAATTAATTGGAATTTTATTGGTTTATTGTTTTTCGGGTTTTATTGAAAAGGCTCTTGAACAAGAATTGCATCTAAGTTGTGTTTTAAGTCATTAGGACTTGAAACGAGAATTTTAATTTATTGGCTAAATTTAAATTCTTGCAAAAGCATGTTAGGTGATCATGGGTTTAGATCTATGTATGGTTTTAATTTATGCACATGGATGGTTTAAATTGGGGTTGGAGCCCTATTGTTGCGTTTTTCAATTGAGGTTGGAGCCTCACTTATGTGCGTACTGTTATGTGATTTATTATGTGGCTTTCCATATTACTGTTTTTGAGGCCGGGGTATGCCCCGTGTAATTGTCTAAGGCCAATATGAAGATTGAGCCTTATTACTTTATGTCTTTTTCCTTTTATTGTAATTTGAGAGTGGAGATAGGTGGTGAGGTTTTATTTTCATTTTGGAGACAATGCACCCATGGAGTAAGATGGACCACATTCAAGTAACAAGGAGGCCATAAGTGAAGACCCCTCAAAATGTTAGGGAGGGGAATCTCAATTGTTAAATGTAATAGAGATAGGGCTCGTATTTTGTTACCGCTTTCCCTTATGTGATTTGAACTGTTTATGTGGCATGTATGTTAGAACTAGTGATTGTGGAGTGGCTCCCACATATCACGCATAAGATAGGTAGAACCCATGATCATTACATGTTAGTATCATGCTAGGACATGTTATCTGTTTATGTGCTTGTTTGAAATGCATTTAAGTGTACTTGCATTAATCAAGACTAATAAAATTGGATAACATATATGTTGGTGAGGTCGAACCGGACAACTCTCCGGTTGATTCGAAAATTCCCATTAAATATTAAGCTAATTTCGAACAAATAGGTGTTTAATTCGAGATGCAAATTTTGAATTAAATTCCTAGCATTCCATCAATAGGTTTTAAGTTTAGTAAGTAAAGCTAGTTATTGTCCGCGAGTCGTGGGATAGCTAGTGGAGCTTATTAGTTCTTAGTTACCTAATTGATCATTTTAAATGATCAATATTTCATGGTCAATTTTAGCAAGGGCGATGTCCGCTAGTCGTGGGTCGTTCGAACTAAGTTTTGGTCATGATCTTATGATTGATGGGTCTGGCTTAACGCCTAAGTAAATATGGATGTCGCACGAGTCGTGGGTCCATATTGAAAGATAGGTGATGCAAAAACAATTACTAAGAGTTCTAAAGGTGTTAGAATTGGTAAGTAGTACCTACCTAGGATTCTTACTTAGAATGTCCGCGAGTCGTGGGTTCGAGGTAAAATGCCTAGGATCTTAGTACCCATTAGGAAACGTGTTCCTCTTAGATCTTTGGGAATTCTAGATCTTTGAAAAACAGTGGGAGCTACATTAGATTAAAGACCTTATCTTTTGTATATCGTTATAATTCAGCATGCTCACTAGTCCTCTGTTTTACCATTTAGGTCGTAGACTCTGTGATTCTCTACGTGTTTTGAAATGGCAACCAAAAACCCTCTTGTATCGATCCTCGAGTCAAACAAGTTGACTGGTCCCAACTATTCTGATTGGCTGAGGAATCTAAAAATCATTTTAGATTCTGAGAAGAGAACTTATGTTCTCTTCGAAGGGGAGCCTAGTCCCGAAGGAGAGGCTCCCACTCGGGCCGAGCGGGATGCGATTCAGAAGTGGAAGGATGATAATCTCCAAGCCCGTTGCCTTATGTTGGCTAACATGTCTCCGGACTTGCAAAGGCAACATGAGGCCATGGAATTTGCTTGGGAGATTTACGACCACTTAGAGCAACTTTACCGCCCTCATGAACGTGTTACAAGGTATAACACTTCAAAGGAATTGTTCCACTTGAGAATGAGGGAAGGTTCAAGTGTCCATGAATATGGACTTAAGTTTCTCGCCCTTACTGAGAAACTTGCTTCCATGGACATGCCACTGAAAGATGAGCTTTCAGTAGATTTGTTGCTAGCTTCGCTCCCATCATCATTCAACCCATTTGTCCTTAACTTCAACATGAATCATGCTGGTGCTACTGTAGCTGAGCTGATTAGTCAGCTTGTGACTGCTGAAAGCACGATCAAGAAGGACAATAAGGTTTTGATGGTGAATGCTCCATCTTCCTCTTTTGGGCCTTCTAAAGGTAAGGGCAAGAAAGCCCAAAAGAAGAAGAAGAAACCCCTTAGGCCCACTGGTGGCATTTCGAAGGGGAAGGCCCAAAAGAAGAAGCGTGATCAGAAAGAGGATGTTTGCTTCCATTGTGGCAAAGCGGGACATTGGAGGAGAAACTGCCCAGAGTACAAGGCTACTCTAAAGAAAGGTATCTTTCTCGTTGAAGTAAATCTTTCTATTAATTCTAGTTCTTGGGTACTTGATACCGGTTGTGGAACTCATATCTGTAATGATGTACAGATGCTAAGTGAAGTCCAACAACTCAAAGAAGGAGAATGTGTCTTGAAGATCGGCGATGGCTCAAACGTTGAAGCTCGAGCTTTAGGCACAATTAGATTAGATTTAGGTAGTTTTGAGTTAGTATTAAATAAAGTCCTTTATGTACCGAGCATTATTCGTAATATAATTTCAGTTCCAATATTAGATTGTGAAGGTTATGAAACTTATATTAAGAATGGTAAATACTTTATCAAACGGAACAACTCTTCCGTTCATATCGGTACTCTGAGTAATGGACTTTACCTAACTCAAAACATCAATATTATGAATATACAACGAGAAACAAAGCGTAAGAGAGATGACAAAGTTTCAGCTCCCTTATGGCACGCTAGATTAGGACACATTTCCAAGAACAGAATTAGCAAGATAAACACTTTAGGATCATTCTCTGAAAATGATCTCAAAGAGTTAACTTCTTGCGAATCCTGTCTCAAAGGAAAAATGTCCAAAGTCCCTTTTAAAGGAACTGTGGAACGTGCCACTAAGGTTTTGGATTTGATCCATACTGATGTTTGTGGACCGCTTAGTGTAAGCACTAGAAACAATCATCAGTATTTCATAACCTTTACCGATGACTTTAGTCGGTATGGTTATGTATACTTAATGAAGTATAAATTTGAAGCTTTTGAGAAATTCTTGGAATTTCAAAAGGAGGTTGAGAACCAAACTGGTCACAAGATCAAAGCACTTCGATCTGATCAAGGAGGCGAGTATCTTAGTGAAGAATTCCTTAATCATCTCAAAGATAATGGGATTATCTCTCAGTGGACTCCTCCGGGAACTCCTCAGCTTAATGGAGTTTCTGAGAGAAGGAATCGAACCCTACTTGATATGGTTCGTTCCATGATGAGTTTCACTGACTTACCACCTTCTTTCTGGGGTTATGCCCTAGAAAGTGCAGCAAAGATTCTGAATCTAGTTCCCTCTAAGTCAGTCCCCAAGACGCCCTATGAAATGTGGCATGGTAAAATCCCTAGTTATTCTTACTTAAGAATTTGGGGTTGTCCTGCTTACATGAAGAAGACAGTGGGAGATAAGTTAGAATCTCGTTCTAACTTATGCTACTTTGTAGGTTATCCTAAGGAATCCATAGGATACTACTTCTATGATCAATCTGAGCAAAAGGTGTTTGTTTCCAGAAATGCCACTTTTCTTGAGGAACCGTTCCTTAAAAAAAAGAAAGGAAAGATCATAGAATTAGAAGAAGTACAAAGTAACCCCACGCCACCTACTGAAGAAACGTCCCCTACTGATCAACCACAACCAATCACGAATTTCGATACACATGTAAATCCTCCTCTAAGGCGTTCTGAACGCACTCCTAGACAGCCTGAGAGATGGTATGAATTCTTCCATGAAATCTCTCAAAAGGATAATGATCCTTCAACATATGAGGAGGCACTTTCAGATTCTGACTCTGAACAGTGGATAGAAGCCATGAAATCCGAAATGGACTCCATGAACTCCAACCAAGTTTGGACCTTGGTAGATTTGCCTGATGGAGTCAAACCCATAGGTTGCAAATGGATCTTTAAGAGAAAGCTTGGAGTTGATGGAAGCATTGCAGCCTACAAAGCAAGACTGGTTGCAAAAGGATTCACTCAAAGACCCGGCGTGGACTTTGACGAAACCTTTTCACCAGTTGCAATGCAAAAGTCCATTCGAATCATGCTTGCCATTGCTGCATATTATGACTATGAGATATGGCAAATGGATGTGAAAACTGCCTTTCTCAATGGTGACATTGACAAAGACATTTATATGGAGCAACCCATAGGTTTCACATTCAGTGGGAGTGAGCAAAAGGTTTGCAAACTCCAAAGATCAATCTATGGATTGAAACAGGCTTCTAGGAATTGGAACATTCGATTTGATGAATCGGTCAAAGCGTTTGGCTTCATCCAAATTTCGAATGAATCATGTGTGTATAGAAAGGAATTGGAGACCTCAGTGCAATTCTTAGTACTTTATGTTGATGACATCCTTCTTATTGGGAATTCGAAGGATGACATGAAAGTGACTAAGTTATGGTTATCGAACCAATTCGAGATGAAAGATCTTGGTGATGCGTCCTATATCCTTGGAATTAAAATCTATAGAGATAGATCTAGAAGGTTAATAGGACTATCACAGTTGATGTACATTGACAAAGTATTGAAGAGATTCAATATGGAGTCAGCAAAGGTTAAGAACCTTCCTATGAGTGTAGGAACATGTCTTTCAAAGAAGATGTGTCCTAAGACTAACCTTGAGAAGGAAAGAATGACTCATACACCTTATGCGTCAGCAATAGGTAGCATAATGTATGCAATGTTATGTACTCGACCGGATGTGGCTTATGCACTTAGTGTGACAAGTCGTTTCCAAAGTGACCCTGGAGATGGTCACTAGGCTGCCGTGAAGAATATTCTTAAGTACTTGAAAAGTACTAAAGATTTATTCTTAGTTTACGGAGGTCAGAAAGATCTTACTGTCGAAGGATACTGCGATGCAAGCTTTGCATCTAACTTAGATGATTTTAAGTCAATGTCAGGATACATTTTTTGCCTAAACGGCGGAGCAGTGAGTTGGAAGAGTTCCAAGCAAACTACCACTGCGGATTCGACCACTGAGGCCGAATACTTAGCTGCAAATGATGCAGCTAAGGAAGGTGTTTGGATAAGAAACTTCATTCAAGAGTTGAATGTTGTTCCTAGCATGAAAGACCCCATTACTGTGTTTTGTGACAACACTGGGGCGGTTGCTCAAGCAAGAGAACCAAGATCTCACCAACGGACCAAGCACATTATGAGGAAGTATCACCTAATCCGTGATATTATAAAAAGAGGAGATGTGCTAATTGAGAGGGTCACATCAGCAGAGAACGTGGCAGATCCACTTACTAAACCCCTTAGTCGAGAAGCTTTCCAAAGTCATCTTCAGAAGATGGGACTTAGAGTAGCTTTAGAATGGATTTGACGGGCAAGTGGGAGATTGTTAGGAATAGTGCCCTAGAAAGCCGATTGTATATCCGCTTTGTGCTTTTCCTTATTGTAATCACACACAATCTTTGAATGAAATAACGAATTGAGGCAACACTTCTTTATATGCTCTTGTTTGGTATGCGTTTACTTTAGCTATGCATGTATGAGAACTCCCATAATCCTGATGACTTTAGGACTCTACCATTTAGGTGAAATGGTTCATGAAACGAGCCTTATATCACATAAGTCATGATTAGTAAAATACTCCAAGCCGATGAGTCCTACAGACAGTGGGAGTGTCAACCTGACTCCTCTACGGCTTGCTTGTGGGATCACGCCCTTAAGAAGGACCACCTTGTTTCATGGAGGTGCAAAGTGTATAGTTGATACGTGCGTGATACATGAGGGTGCTTACTTTAATAAGTAAGTTCACTGAGGTGCCCCGTGTGAGAACATTCCTAAATGGGAAAGGAAGTTTCTATTTCAGGAAATGGAAACTTCCAGATTAGGAAATATCTCATGAGTCATTGATGTGATTAATTGATCCTTAGACTTGAGGTTCCTTGTCACTTTATGAGTTAACTCTGTAGTCTTAGGTATAAGCTTTAAAGGGTGTCGCCTTAGACAACTGATTCAAGGCTTATGCTGGGGCTGCACAAGTGATTCATGAAAGTGAATGAGAATCAAGAAAGGACCTACACTTGCATTTGCAAGGTGATCTCTTATTGTGTAAGTCATTCATATGCCATATGGAGTCCTTGGCCAAGGCAGTAGATCAAGACATCAAGAAAAGTGTTTCTTGGATTGAGATCAAATGGATATGAAATGCACTTAGCTTTATGACCGGATTATTAGGGTTCTGATTATTCCCTTGCCCTAGATCTTGGTTGAGAGATAGTAAGTAGGAGGATTGTATCTCACATGAATCAATGACTTAAAGGTTCTGTCGAATCCGAACATTCCAATTCAGCTAGGGGTTAAACACCTGTTGCTAGACTATGGTCGTTTAATCTGTGGACTGATTAATTAATTAGGGTCACTGCTAATTGAATTGAGAACCTAGAGGGTCACACACAACAACTTGGTTACATGAGTTGAGGCTTGGAAAAGATTAAACGAGTTAATCGGACCAAGAGGGTTCCACACGTGTGAAATCACACGTGTAGCTCACGTGAGTGACACGTGTGGATATATATATATATATATATATATATATATATATATATATATATATGTATTAAATAATTAAATGTGTTAATTATTTAATAGACTTTGGTTTAATTTTGAATTAAAAAGAAAGTCTTATTTTGGATAAAATAATCTAGTTAATTAATTACGAATTAATTAATTAGATAAAAATAAGTTATTTATTTTATAATAAATAAAGTATAAAATTATCCAAAAATAGTTTGGATATTTTTAGCTCTCTTAAAAGTTGACTTGAATTAGAATTCAAAGTCAAAGTTGGAAAATACTTGATGATCAAGTAATAGGAGAGAGAGGAACCGAATCCTTGCCCAACAAGGATTAGGATCGGCGCCCCACTCCCTTTCCTATATATAGGGGAGCTCATGCTCCCCTTTAGAGCTAATTTGGCAATTCTTTTGGTTCATGTGTTGAACACCTCCTTTCTCCAAGATTAAATTAAACCCTAGGTTAAGCCTAAACACTAACTAGAGAACTAGCATCCTTACTAGTTAGATTGTGATCAAGTTGGTGGACTTTCTCTAGAGACTTCAAGTTAGAAGTTTGAAGATTCGAGCTTTACCAAAGGAGAGGGGATCAAGCCGCGAGAAGAGCGTTCTTGGGTAGCTTGAAACGCTTCATGAAAGAACAAAAGAAAAGTAAGTTTTCTATCTTTACGAATTTGGTTACACGATTGCGAGTCCAAGGTCCTTTTGTTGGGAAAATTTTTTAAATTCCGCTGCTTTCTGATTCGTGTTTTCCAACATCATCGACCTGTAAGATATTTCCTAATTTGAACGTCTTTGTGTCTTGAAGTAGTTACTTCCTTTCCCATTTAGGAATCTTCTCACGCGGGACACCTCTGTATACTCGTTCCAAGTAGCGAGCACCTTTGTGTATTGCCTACGCCTCGACTATGCACTTTCACCCCATTAAACAAGATAATCCTTTCTTAAGGATGTAATCCCACAAGTAAGTCTCAAGTGAGCCTAGTTGACACTCCCACTGTTCGTTGGGCTCATAGACTTGGAGTAGTTTCTAAACCAGCTTAGATTGGGGCTTGTTTCATGAGTCATTACTCTGAATGACTAAGTCCTAAAAGCTTGATGGATTAGGGGAGTTCTAATACATGTGCACGTATTAAGAAACACATAAAACACGTAATTGCATATAGAAAAGTGTTTGCCCCTTGATTACAATCATACGTCTATTATTCAAAGATTGCCCGTGATATAAGGAAAGTTCCAAAGCGGATTAAGACGAGTCGGCTTTCTAGGCCACTATTCCCAACAAATACAACTGACGTGTATGTTTCGACAGGATTTTTTTTTTAAAATTTAGGATACGACATGGCTTCAACACGGCTATATTATATACAAATAAATAAATTATACATATATAAATTTATATAAAATAAAATATTTATAAAAATATTTAATATTATAAACTTAAATAACATACTCCATTTTTTAATTCAACATTTAAAGTCATTACAAATAACATTGATACTTTTTTTATATAATGATATTATAAAAAAATTAAATTTTAATTAATATTATATATCTTTGAGCATATTTATATAATTCTTTTTTTCTTAAAATATATTATATTCTCAAATTTTATGGAAAAATAAAATAATTTTTTTTGAATTTTTTTGTGTCGGACACGTTTCGCACCGTGTTTGAGCCGTGTCCTAGCCATGTCCCCAATATGTCCAATTTTTTTTTTTTAATTTTTGAACACATTTTGCCGTGTCGGACACGTGTTGGTGTTGTGTCGAAGCCGTGTCTGTATCGGACACCGCACGTGGTTAAAATTTGAAGTGTCTGTGAATTATAGATTAATACTAATTGCATCTTTATTTCATTATTTATGTTGTGTGAATTAGTAAGAATTAGTTAATGCTAGTTAAGTTAAAAATTAGAAAGAAAACATAACTAGTTTGTGGTGAGTCTTTTATTAATTTTTTAACATTTTTATTTACTTAACTCAATAAAATAAATTATTAATTTAGAATTACAAATTATTTTATTTTTTATATAAATATTATTTACTTACTAATAATTCTAAATATAAAAGCATTCAATTTTTAACATATATAAATAACAATTAATCATAAATTGAAATTACAAACCCTCAATTTTTAATATATATGTTAAAATTTCATATAAGTACAAATATGATGTATGAGCATAAATATGATATCACACAAATTAGTTTTTAAATTTAACAAGTTAGAGATTTTTGACGTGGTATCCTATACAAACATGACATGACACGATACGATAAAATAATATTTCTAAATGTGTTTGTGTATTATAGGTGAGTGTTAATTTAAGATTACAAAATTTTCAACTTGTAAATACGAGTGCCTATTAAAAATTTAAGTTTCATTACTATATTTAAAATAAAAAATAAATATTTAAAATAATTATATTTTATTAATTTAATTATGAAAAATATTTTAGATAAAACATGTATGCAATGTGCAAACTACATTACTTTTACTATATATATAACATCACGAACAACCAAAGTTATGTGTGGCTCCGGTTAGGCCTGGCATTGGGCACATATTACCCCGTCCATGCCCAAATCCAAACAATATTCTAGATTCAAGATTCTTAAACAGCTCCATTAGCGATCTTGGAAGTTGTTGGATTTGCTGAGTAGAAGGTCTAATTACACTTGGTTGGTGTACGAGGATTTTAATGAGATTCTCTGCAACATTGAAAAAGAGGGCGGCCTGCCCCGTTCCCTAGGCCTTATTACTGCATTTCATACACTCTTGATAGTGCTGGTCTTGCTGACCTTGGCTTTGAGGGGTGTTGGTACACTTGGGAGAATAATCAAGCTCTTTCGGGCACTATCAGAGCGAGAATTGACCGAACTACTACCTCCTCAACCTGGATAAAGCATTTCCCTTCTACTCAGGTTTCACATGTGTCGAACCCTAGTTTTGATCATTGCCCTATCTTGGTGGAGCTTGAAAGGAAGTCTAACTATAAGCTTGTTCGTAAACGCCCATTCCATTTCGAAGCCATGTGGGTCCGTGTGGATGAGTGCGAGAAGATTATCTCTGAGAATTGGAGTACTCCACCATCGAGAATACTGATAAGTGTACAGTTGGTTTCTTGAAATAGCGGAAGAAACAGTTTGACAATCCTGAAGCTGAAATTAAAAAGCTTGAATCTACTATTATGGGATTGAGCGTGGAACTGTATCTGCGATTTTTAAAGCTAACGAGGCAGAACTTCAGGCCCGTATTGATGAACTTCCTAGACAGGCTGAAATTAGATGGAAGCAACATTCTAAGGCCCACTGGCTCAAAGAAGGCGATAGGAACACTAGATTTTTTCACAACAAGGTGTCTCAGTGGGCCAAGACTAATAGAATCGAGAGCCTCTTGGATGGGTCTGGTAAGTTGTGTTCCTCAAAGAATGAGGTACAAGGGATTATTGTGACACCCCATCTTCTCGGCAATCCAGGTATGACGTCACGAGAGAGTTTAATTCTATATCTTCGTGATTTATGTGACTATGCATGCCTTACAGGTGAATTTGTATTTTATTTAATTATGTGTGCATTAAAATTTAATTAAATGTACTTGGACTTAATTGTCCAATATTTGAGAGTTGGGGATCTAATTGTAATTAGGGTGTTTTTAGCCTTCGCGGCTACCTTGAGCTCGAGAATTTCAATTCGAATTTCAACCTTGCCATTGAGTTCGTTTTGATGATTTGGATTCAATGAAATTAGCCTTTTATTTTTCTAAAGCCATTTGTTTGCCCTACCGTTTTAAAATCCGATCCGAATGGACCGAATACCGTTTGACCCTACCCGGCTTAAAATATCAGCCTCTCTCCCCATTTGGATCGAGCCAAGAGAAGAGAGAAGAGAAGGGGATTTGGCCATTATTTACCCCGAACTTTGAGCTCAAGTTTCGGCTTCCTCGCTCGCCCGATAACGATCCAAGGTACGCATTGTGTTCCTCTCATCGAGTGCTCTGTCTCCTTACGATTGAATCTTATTTTTCTTGCTTGAATCCTTGCTTTGGGGAAGACTATAAATAGTATAAAATTTGGGATTTGATAATTTTAAGCTCGTTTCGTGAACTTTTACTTGCGAATATGTGATCTACGTGTTATATTTGACTTGTGGTATGATATTTGGGTGATTTGGAGTTGTGTTTGTTTGTGTGTTTGTGGTTCTGCCATTAATGGCGGAACTTGGAGCTGCTCTCGGGGGGATAACACGTCCGTGTCTCCCCTTGCGCCTTGTTTGACACACGCCCAAGTCTGGCTGGGTTACGAGTCTGACCTCGGACATGCCCGTGTCTCCCCTGTTCTCGTCTATACTGAGACATGCACATGTCTCAGTTTGCTCTTGGAGGGAGACACCCACGTGTCTCCCCGTCCGTGTAGGTGTTTTTATGTTGTTTTATCCAGTTTTGCTTTATATGCTCGTTTTACGCTTTTACCCCTCCTCGATCATGGTCCTAACTCGATTTATGTTATGATATGAATATGAATTCATGTGCTAAGATGTGTTATGTAATTATATGGATTGATTTTGGTGCTAAAACATGCCACGTTATGCATTTCGGTTGCTCTTATTTGCATTAATTGTATGAACATGTTTTAATGTGTTTTATCCATACGCTAAGTTAGGATATGCATTCCTTTGCATGAAATGAGTTTGAATATGAACGTTGGCCTATGTGTTTGCATCTCTTAAGTGTCAATGTATATGTCGTGCGTCTATGTGGTTCATCCTTGAGTCTAATCTTGTTTATGCCTTCAGTTTTTTCAGGTGCACCCGGGGTGGTGTCCCATTGGCCGGGTTGATCCCCGGGTGGATCATTCTTCGCGTTCGGTTTCCGTCGGTATAAGGTAAGGTTAGGTTATAGTTAAACCCTATGAAACGTGCTCGTTTTCTATGCATGCGAACTATAACCTTAAGTATAAGTAAATACGTACGGATATGTAAGTTTAAGACTTGGCTAAGTATTTGCAAGTATGATACGCTATGTACAAGTCTATGTACGCTTGTTTTGATTTGTTATTATTCATTATGTTTTGCAACTTTAAACAATGCTTCAAACCATGCTCCTTTTATGAGCCGGGAGCTACAAACTATGGATACGCTGTGGATTTGACACGGAGAGGTATGTATAGCATAGTTATTGCAAGGTAAGGTTGTTATGTAAGTTAATTTCAGTAGCGGGTTAAGCTTACTATGTACTATTACGTTACGTATTAGTTAATGGGCCCCGTAGCCTACGAGTCAGGACACCCGGGACGACAGCGGGCTATCGAGTTAAGCATAAGCGTAGTCTCCACCTTGATAGGACTAACCCGGAATCCTCCAGGAGGTTTGGTTGGGGGAAGGGACCCTGAGGGTTTGAGTGTGTGCGCTCCCCTCTTCTGCATGGATGGTTAGGGTCGCGCAACCCTTCCATCACCGGGGAAAGAGTTTATTGTGTAAGTTATGTTTGATTTATTTGCTTGTATGATTAGTCGGAGGAGCCCAGGATGGGATTAGGTACACGTACCCCTAAGTTATGTATGTATGTTCTGTTAAAGTTTGTGAAACTGGGATAGACTTGTAATTAAGTTAAAATATGAATCTTTTGAAAGTATAAGCTGTGATATGAATTGATTTGATTTGTTAAGTTTCGATAAGATTTGATATGTAAGTTACGTAAGAATTTGTTAAGTTAAGTTTCGTTCTGTTTTGATTTGAAATCCCTAATGCATGTATCACGGGCAAAAGTTTTAGTGTGCAAAAACTATCCCTGAGTTCAAAACATTATGTGTTGTATGTGCTTTGGTCTTTATATGTATTTAACGTGTGTGGATAGCCCCTCACTCAGTCCGTGTGACTGACCCCTCTCCCCTTTGTTTTTAGTGTGCAGGTGTTGCGTGGAGTTCAAGCTAGGCGGCGTGAGTCGAGTCTTTGTTTCGTTTGAGTCTTTTGCATTTTCGCATGTTTTGGATTTGTATTGCTGGTACAGGGACCCGAAATGGTACTATTATGGGACTGTACTTTGAAAAATTTTCCCTAATATACAGGTATCGAAATATTTCTAAAATATTTAAATACAAAGAGCGGAAGACTAGCCGGAACTACTCAAGTATATACATGCAATTGATAATAAATTTTAAATCACAAAGCAGATAAATAAAGCATGCAATTAACACTTAAGAGCACCTAATTTATCATGCTTAAACAAAATATAATATAAAAATACCTTTCACCGAAGATGGCTACTGCGCCCCGAATTCACGTCCCGAGAACCCGATACCCGATCTCCTCATGAAACCGGCAGAGCTTCCCTACAATATCCCCAGAGAAACCCTCGGAGTGTGGGCTCCAAATGTATTTCTCTAATTACTTAGAGAAAATAAAACTTTAAATTAGAAAACACTTTTCAGGGTTTATTCTCCCGAAATTAAGTGTTTTATTTATTAAATATATAAACACCTAATTAAAATTAATTCCAAAATAATAAGGAATTAATTAGGAGAAAAGGGATATGGTTTCAAAGCCGAGAACTCAATCAAAACCTCTCCCAAAAGTTGTGTGAAAAAATGAGGAGCCAAGCCCCCTATTTATAGGGGAAAAACCGAGGGTAAAATAGTAATTTCACCTCCCACTTGCGTGCACAACTTGGACATAAATTCCGAGGTGAGTACATTGTAGCTGTCATCAACACGAGTCCAACGCCGCCGGCCACTCGCTGAAACTCCGTCGCACCCGCCCTCACGCACCGCCTGAAGGTGGCTCGTGTTATGGCACGCGCGGCCTAGGGTTTCTATGTTTTAGCCGGTCTGACCGAACCCGGTCAAAACCCGGTTCGGTCAAGATCGCATCTGGCCCGTAAATCAACAACGACGTGGCGCGATCTGGACCGTCCACGCGGCGTCCCACGAGGCGCCTAGTCACTTGGTGCCTGTCTACTGACGTGGCGTAACGTCACCTCTGCCACGTCAACAAAAAAATTATTATTATTATTTTTTAAAATTAAATTTCGGGCATTTCCAACACTTTGGAATTTCAATTTATTTTCTTAAAATAAATTCCTTGGCTATTTTCAAACACTTTGAAAATTTATTTCTCTATTTCCCTTTAATGTTTTATCTTCGGGTTTTCAATTGAGGCTTGCAAGGGGACCTGCAGGACTAATTAATTTTAGCTCGAAATGGGTTAATATATTATCATCTCATGATAATAATTAATTGTCGTTTAACAATATTTAATTCCACTAAATAAATGTTGTTGCACTCTAAAATTAATTAAATTATTCACGAATTTCTCGATCTAGAATAATTTTGCATTTTACTCCTCCGTGTAGATATCCATGAAAAATAAATTAATACTACTATCATTTATTTTTCACTTCTAATCTGAAATCTCCTGATTCGCCTTAAGTTCAAATTTCTTGTACGTGAAACACATTCAACATACAACTTCAATGATGCATCACACGAAGTACTTTGGCCAAAGTTTCAATTCGAACTTTGCAAATCCATTTCAGGAATATCTTTTAACTTTCCAGCAAAGCCACAAATTCTTCGATCAATATTTCTCTTCAGCACATTTCATGTAATCACTGAACGTACAAAGGTTTCAGTCATTCGATATTGAGACCTCACTCATGAGCAAGTTACAATGATTAACACTACATGCCTAAAGTCGAAATATTACTAGGATTAAGAGTTCAATGCTCCATAAGATTAGTTCATTTTAGATAGTAGTTTAAAATGAACTATCTTAGTGGTCCAGTTCGATGTTTCCAAATCTATTGAAGATCATCAATGTGTTATAACTGGAAACTCCATTTGCTATGACGAAAGACTACTCATCTTATACAACACATTATAGTCTCGATAAGAACTTATTCTTCTTTTACCGACTAGAACTTTAATAACACGTGATTTCGATATCCAAATTCCTTTCCTATGAAACACATTTCATATAAGAATATCATCACATGTTATTAATTATGTTAATATACTCATAACTTGCAATAATTTTAGTTTTATTAATCCAACAAAATACGAAGTATTTACAAAGAAATTGAATATTCAGGGCACTAATCCCAACATGTATATGTATGAACATGTGTTTATGTAAGGATTTTTGTTTATTATTTGATTTTTGGAACAGGCTTCTAGGGACAGATTTGAACCCGTTTGTATTTATGATTTATGTTATTTTCAGGATTAGGTATCTATGCTAGTTGAACCCATCACCTGCTGCTTGTGCTTTTAAATTTAAATGTATGTTCGCTTCCGCATACGCATTTGTGTTGTGGTTTGTTTTGAATTTAAGGGTTTACGTTTAGCCTAACTTTGTGTGAGTTTGTCAGTCTCCCGTTCGCCTCTGCTTGGTTCATGTACGGGGTTTCCCATCTCGTATGTGGATTGGGCTAAGGTACGGGGGATATGGTGACCCACCGTGCGGGGTGCTACATCCTAAAGTGGTATCAAAGCTCTAGGTTGCAAAACCTGAGTTCAATGTCGTGTGTGTGGGTCTAAGTCAAACGACATAGGACAATGTGGAATTGTATGTGCATTTACATCATGATATGCTATGATATGCATTTGAATTCTTATCACTTTGTTGATTTTATATTTTGTGATGCATTGTATTACCCTAGTTGCTCTTACTTGACTTACTTATGTGACATCCTCACGTACTAACCGGCATGCATACACCTATATTGTAGTTGTGGAATTTTTAGGATGCTACCACGTCGATAAGATTTTGGTCAACCCTCACGTCGACCTTGTAGCACCCCGATTTCTCGGCAAGTCAGGTATGACGTCATGAGTGGGATTAGACCGAGTGTTATGTGATTTTGATTATGTTTTATTTGCTAAGTGACTGTTTAATTTAATAATTTTATGAACTAGTTGTTATTATGTGATTTATATGCTAAGTGGACGACTTTCGTGAATTAATTGTCATTACGTGATCTAGACGATTTATGTGATCCTTGACTATGTTATTTAAATTTATTTGTTACTTGTGTATTTGCTATTTAATGTTTTGTTTCGGTATGTACTTATTTGATATTATATGAAATCCTTGGACTCAATCGAATTTCGACTTGGACTTCAATTGTTCCCCTATTAAATCTCGGGACCCTAATTGAACACTTAAATTGTGGAGGGACTTGTTGACAATTTTTCCCCTTTTCCTCCCTTAATTACACGACATTCCCCTTCCCCTCTTCAATGATACATTCCAAACGCTTCTCTTCTCCCCTTCCAATCAAGCCACTCTCCATGACTAAGGAAGACAAGGATTTCAAGCTTCATTCTTCTCCCTCAAGCTCAAGCTTCAAGCCTCCATCTTCTTCCTTCTCTTGTCTCCTTTTTCTCCAAGGTATTATGTGGGTTTTGTGTATTATAAGATAGGGTTTGAATCTCTTGGTGTTTAAAGCATGATTTTGCATGTATTTGATGTTCTAATACTTGAATCCATGAATAAATGAAAGAAATTTGGTTGTGGATGTGGTGTATGCATATTGTGTATATATGTATATATATATATATATATATTTTTTTTTGTATGAGTGTGAAATTGTGTGATTGGTGGTTTGATTTGTGTTTTGATGGGTATTAATTAGTTGTTGATTATTTGTTGTTGTTGTTGTTGTATGATTTCGGGTGTTTTCGGCGTCCCGTTCCGTGCCATTTTTCCGTCTCTACCCTGTTTTTCCCGAAACCTTTTGCTACTGCTATTGTGGTGGTCGCGCCCGCGACCTTTTTGTGACCATTTTGGTCGGGGCCACGACCAACAACCCGAGAGCTTTCTGTCTTGTTGTCGCGGCCGCGACTGTTTTCAGTGTAACTTTGTCGCGGCCGTGCCCACCTCATACGAACTCTGATTGACCTGATTTTTAAACCCCCGGAAACTGCTTGAAGTCTAGAATATCCTCCAATTGGAATAAACTCAATATCTTTTCTCCTTTGTGAGATATGCTCGTTTGAAAATTGTGTCGCCACTTCACCAAAATTCTGCTTTGACCCAACTTCAAACCTACGCCATTTTCACCTCGATTTGAACCAAGACTCGTGCCACATACCATTGAAAATATATATGTGTCTAGTTTCATTTCCAACAAACAAAACCTAATTCCAACTTCTATAACTTGAGATATCTCCAATTTTCTACAGCTTGTTCATTTCCGAAAAACTGTCAACTTTCGCCAAAATCCATCTTCTTGCATTCCTTTCACCCCCTTGACTTCTGTATGTGTTCTAATTGATTCATATGATTATTTAACATGTTATATTATGTGTTAGGTTGTATATTTCAAAATTATGGCCTAATTGGAATGCCCGTTTTTTAATTATGAAGTCATATGCTTTTATGTGTTACCTTGTATCGCTTCCTTTGTATTCGTTGCCCTTATACGAACTTTAAATTTATGAATTCCCAATATATTATATTATATGCATTGTAAACATGTTTAAATATGTGCTATGAATACTATATGAAGTTTATGGCCCGATTTGATATGAATCTTGAAAGATATGAAACGCATGAATAGGAAACCACCATGTATTGAATGTTTAGAATGAATTACTCGATTATATGACATCATAACATGATTTATAACTTCTTGTGAATCTCATATCATGTGCATAACATTCCGTGCGTTATATATAGTTCATTTGGAGTCTTGAATCTCACAGATCCATTACATTGTCTTTTGTACAGTTTTCTCCAGGGCGGAGACGTGCCGAGTTCTTGTGTTACTTCCAAGCCTTTCTTTATTTTGGTATTGTTCGGTAAGAGGTGTACATGTGGGTTTCTCTTCTATTAGTTACGATGACCCGATATACCCCTTATATGAAAGATTTGAGCCAAAATATTAAAATTATATATAAATCGAGTCTTTTCAAAGAGTCAATGATTTCCAATGTAAAGCCCTTCTTTTACGTATTCCCACCTTATGATTTTTGGCGTGGACATGATTGAACACACGGGCCCAGGGACTTAGTGCAAGTGGCGATCCGGGGAGGCAAGGGCCGACGGTGATCCCTTGTACTAGTCCCACCACATTTACGGTGATACCGGCCCTCGCTAGGAGATTAGCGAGGAATGGGAGCTGAGTGCCCTTGGGGGATTCATGTACCCCCATTGGCCTATGTATGGACCGGTGGTTGGGTCTTGCTAACGCGTCCACCACCCGGAGGAAAAAGGTGTAAATGTTTATGATTATGTATGATATTGATTATAAATGAATATGAACGAATATGTATGATCGCTAATGTAAAGATTAAATTGATATGCACACACGAGGAGTAGGTTGGAGATATTCGCCCACCCGCCAGGGCTCACGTATTGACCGCTTGAACGATTATGATTATGAACGAAATTGATTGTTGTAATCCCGAGTGTTGTTATCTTTTTTTTAACGCACTTGGGAAATATCTCAAAACCTCGCACGGGATTATAGCTTGCATGCGTGTATGTTTAAATTCTGCAATACTATTATGTTATGCCCTGTTTTATACCCACCAGTCTCTTATAGACTGAACCCGACTTTGTTTTCATTTTTCTCTTGCAGGTGTTGGAGTGCTAGGCAGGGTTTCGAGTCTGTCGAGCCGTATGGTCAAGTTTGGGTCACTTCACGCATGTTGTAATTGATTAAGTTATAGATTTATGTATGAAATGTTATGATTATGTTATATTAATTCGGGACAGGCTTCTAAGGATAGTCGAACCTGTAAATTTGTGATTTATGATTTATGCTTAAATTTTCGAGACTACGTAACTATGTTAGTCAAACCCGTTATTTGATGCTTGTATTGGTATTTGTTTTCATGCTCTGCTTCCGCTATATGATTTCTCTTTGAACTTTATTAATTTGGTTTGAAGGTTTAGTTCCCGCCTAGCCTAGTGAGTGAGTGAGTCCCCGTTCGCTCTGATCTGGCACGTGTATGGATCTCCCATTTTATATGCGGGTCAGGTCGGGTTTGAGTGCAGGGGATGTGGCGCTTCCCGTTTGGGGTGTTACAAACCTCATTACAATCAAGAGCAACATCATGCCTAGATACAACCTATGAATCCAATAGCAATATTATATCGTGAATTCAGGGCATTCAACCCTTTCCAATTCAGACAAGGTGATGATATTCGGGCTGAAGAGTGAATTTCAGAGATAGAGAGTATCTTCGAAGTGTGGCCGTGCAACTCTCAAGATATGGCCCGCTTACCATATTTTTCCAACAAGGACAAGCGAGACAATGGTGGAAAAGAGTTTCCCCACAAACTGAAGCAACAAGCGAAGGATTAACATGGAATACCTTTGTTCGAGAGTTTAGAAAGAGGTACATAGCGGCCATTTTACGAGACCGAAGAATTGAGGAGTTCCTTACTCTAAAACAAGGAGACAAAACGGTCATGGAGTACATCGAGGAATTTGAGAGGCTAGGCTCTCACATGCCTCATATTCTAAGCAATGATGAGATGAAGTCTTGGTACTTCATGGAAGAACTTCAGGATGAGTTCAATGAGACCTTAATGGCTAAGGATACGAGCATATGGGATAAAACTACAATGAAAGCTTTGAGGGTTGACAATCGGACATTAACAAGAGGCAAGGAAGAAGAAACTTCGGGACCGAGAGATGAGTTGGGATTTTGCTGGAATCTACAAGAGGAGGAAAGATTCCAACATCCCGGTACCCAAGATAAGAAGAAGATTCGTGGGAAGAAGCACAAAATTGGGAATCCTTCAAAACCAAAGAAAGAATCTCAACCGTGTGCTTATTGTGGAGGAACTAACTATGCTTATAACGCGTGTTAGGATCGATTGAAGAAGTGCTACGCATGCGGATCAAGGGAACATATGGTTTCCGAAGGTGACCAATCAAATGCTAACAAACAATGGATGCTGAACAAAGGCTTCAATTTGGAAATCCACATGAATCTAAAAATGGAGGTATTTCCATTCATAGCATGTGCATCACGACATCTTAGATCTTGCAGTTATCTATTCTTCGTGCCTAGTTGCCAATTGTTAATTGTTGTTACTACGTGCTTGAGTGGTAGTTATGTGATGCATCCCATATACACTTTAACTCGACATGCATATTTAGTGTTTACTTGATAGGATGTCATTTTTTTCAAGCTCCAAGTTATGTTCTATGAAGTTGGAAGAGATGGTTAAAGACAGGGCCGGAATTAAGGACTCCCTTTCGAGATAGGGTTGAAGGTTGTTGGGTGACTCGAGGAATGGGTTCAAGGAAATTGGAATCCACTGTGAAGGAAAGTTAATCTTCTCTAATGAGGTATAGTGATGGAAGTGCCGAAGATGGGATGACTAATCTACGAGAGACACCAAGGAGTATTCCATTAATGGGCACAAAATAGGGTTAATCAAATCTTGGGGCACGGGGATTGATTTATTGTCCAATTGTATCTTGGAAGAAGGAATTCGAGGAGGATTAATAGAGGACTTTAGTTAGCATTTTGAGAAACTTTAAAGGATCAAGATAAAATTGTGAATGAAATCATGGGTTAAAGGTGAGATGACTAGAAGTAAATTAGGCAATGGAAAAGGGTGCTTGGACAGGAAGAAATTACGGAACGTATCGGTGGGAAAGTTGGGAACTTCGGGATTTCCTAACTATATGAACAATGCAGGGAGATGCCTCAAAGCTAGAGGAGGAGTTCAGTGAGAATTACTAAGAACCTTCGGATGCATTTCTCTTGTATTCCAAGAGAAGAGTGGTGATAGATGTGAGAATCGACACTTTACTTTGGAGCACCTTAACGAGGAGGAACTATGATTACCAGACCTTACCCCTCCCTTGGGATTTCTATGTGGGAGCATTCGAGTGAAGGAATCCGAACTATAAGGCCGTTGACGATAAATCAGAGCCGAGGGATTCCAATTTTGGGATGGAGAACAAGACTAAGAGAACACTTAAAAATTGAAAGGTTGATTAGATGAGTTTTTCCAAGGATAGGCGACAATTGTGGGATGAAGATCAGGATGATATTCGCAACACAAGATACATTGGAAACTTCGAGGCTTAATCGTGGGTAAAGAGACCTCGGTGTGGATCTAATTATCACCGAATGAGATTTCCCACAGCGGTGAACGGTACACTAAAACATACATATCACGTGTATCATGCATCCTTAGTTTTGCTTTATGTTTGTTTATTCTTGTTGCTTGTTGGTTGCCCTTCGTAGGTAGTTTTGAGTGTTCGGAGTTGTTGCTACATGGTAAGATGAGGGTCGAGCTTTACAACGAGGTTAACAACTTCTTGAAGTTTTTGGGTGTGGTAAGAAGGAGGTAATGCAGACACTTTGGAACTCGGATTGGACAAGGAAGAGATTTGGTTGAGCTTGGTTATGTAAGCGGTGTGAGTTTGTAGCTACGCCCTTCGAGAGAATATCGAGCTCGAGAGTTGACTCAAATGAACTTAAACGGTGACAGTTGAATCTACTTTAGACCCTTTTGATCGTGCGAGTCGATCGAGCAATTTAAATAACCGGATCGATTTGGAGACTTAAACCCCTTTGTGCTTGAAGACCTTATCAGGCTAACCCTCATCGGGACGTCAAGAACCTCGAACTTGGGCGAATACGGAAAGTTATTCGTACTTGAAACCCGAGTAGGCAAATCTGGGGACCAGGTTCTCTTAAGGGGGGGGGGGGGAGATTGTGACACCCTCTCTTCTCGGTAATCCAGGTATGACGTCACGAGAGAGATTAATTCTGTATCTTCGTGATTTATGTGACTCCGTATGCCTTATGTGTCAATTTGTATTTTATTTAATTATATGCGCATTAGAATTTAATTAAATGTACTTGGACTCAATTGTCCAATTTGAGAATTAGGGACCTAATTGTAATTTGGGTGTTTTTAGCCTTTGCGGCTACCTTGAGCTCGGGAATTCGAATTCAAATTTCAACCTTGTCATTGAGTTCGTTTTGATGATTCGGATTTAATTAAATTGACCTTTTATTTTTCTAAAGCCATTTGTTTGCTCTACAGTTTTAAAATCAGATCCGAATGGACTGGATACCTTTTGATCCTACCCGTTTAACTGACCCATTTCAGCCTTAGAGGCTGAAAATATCAGTCTCTCTCCCCATTTGGATCGAACCAAGAGAAGAGAGAAGATGAGGGGATTTGGCCACTATTCACCCAGAACTTTGAGCTCAAGTTCCGGCTTTCTCGCTCGACCGATCAACGATCCAAGGTAAGCATTGTGTTCCTCTCATCGATTGCTCCATTTCCTTCCGATTGAATCTTATTTTTCTTGCTTGAATCCTTGCTTCGAGGAAGATGATGAATAGTACTAAATTTGGGATTTGATGTGTTTAAGCTCGTTTCGTGAGCTCTTACTTGCGAATATGTGATCTACATGTTATATTTGACTTGTGGTATGATTTTTTGGTGATATGGAGTTGTGGTGGGGGGTGTGTGTGTGTTTGTATGTTTGTGGTTCAGCCATTAATGGCGGAACTTGGAGCTGCTCTCAGGGGGATGTCACGCGCGTGTCGCCCCCTGCTTGTTTGAGATACGCCCGTGTCTGGCTGGGTTATGCGTCTGACCTCGGACACGCCCGTGTCTCCCTTGTTGTGCTGAGTGTCTGTACTAAGATACGCCCGTGTCTCAGTTTCATCTTGGAGGGAGACACGCCCGTGCCTCCCCCTTTTTGTGGGTGTTTTTGTGTTGTTTTATTCAGTTTTTGCTTTATTTGCTCGTTTTATGCCTTTATCTTTAACGCCCCGTAAATTACCATAGTCGAATATTATATATAATTGTGTTTGTTAATTATTAATATATTATTACTTATATTTATTTGGACCTAAATAAATAAAATAGAGAATTTACGGGGTGAAAATGAGATTTGTTAAGGTTTAAGGAAAATAAAAAAATATAAAAGAAAAATGGAAATCAGGATTTAATATAAACCTACCACCCAATATTCATTCTAAAACCTAAACGTCACCCTCACACATTAAACATCTTTACTCATACAAAAACTCTCCCAACAAAAGACGCCGTCATCGCCAATTTCTTACCCCACCAGTTCTCAGCCAAATCTTAGAAATTACATTGTTTTTTAATCATCTTGTCGAGAAGAAGATCATGGTGAAATCGAATTCGAGTTTCATCTGAAGACAAAGGAGAAATCGAACGAAATGCTAATCGACAACTTTATCGGCAGAGACGATTTGGCTGAAGTTTTGGCCGGAGACCTTAGGCCTTTTAAAGAGCTCGATGAGACGAGTCCACAGCTAAAACCTGATCATTGAAAATCGTAATGGTGGTGGCGCGACGATGAAGCAGCAATGACGAACGATACTGATTGGGGCTTGGGTTTTTTCGGTAACTTTTCCTGCTAACTCAAGGTGGGTTTTGACGGATTTCTTATGGATAATCTATATATGCAATTGGTTTTGATCAAATCTGACTGATTCTTGTTTAATTTGGGTTCTAAATTTCTAGGGTTTAGGGTTATGTTTTGAAAGGGGTTCCTTGAATTGAACTTGAATCTGTAATAATATGAGAAAATTGACTCGAGATTGTTAATGAGCGTGAAGAGGCGATCGTTTTGACTATTTTTGGGGAATTTTCCTGTGACATAAAGTGGCAGCCGACGGCGGCAGACGATTGTCTGTTGGTGTTCCGGCGACGGCGACTCGCCGAAGAAAAACCAGAAAATTGTTCTTAACCTTCTGAACATAATAATAATAATAATAATAATAATAATAATAATAATAATAATATAAACAACAACAGTAACCATAAATGATACGCTTTTAATTATAATGTTAATTATAATGATAACTACAACAATAATGGTAATATTGATATGGATTAATTCTTATAATTGTAATTATGATTATAATATAATTATAATTATAATGAATAATTAAAGTTGTTCTTTTGGTTTTGAAATTTGTTCTGACCTCAACTTTGATTTTAATCTGGAAACCGCAAATTGGAAGGGTATTGAACGTTAAGACTACTTTAATAATATAAATTGATTCTAATAATAATAATACAATTTTGGACTTGGACTTGGAAATTTACTATGACTTTGCTTTGATGTAGGCCTTACATATTGGGCTATACTAGACAATTTAAATGGCTTTGAGGAAAGTTTGATCTCTAATAATACTGATTAAATATTTATCGGGATTTATATAATTGTTAATAAAATATAACGATAATTCTATATAGTTGTTTATTATCCGAATTATTATTAACTGTGTTAAGATTAAGTTATTAATTGCCAGACTTATTATTAGCTACACTAAGATTGACTAACCGATGTTGATTTGTCATAGAACTCGGTAACTTAGAAACTATTAATAACGAATAATAGAATATTAGCTTAGCCAATTACATTATTCTTGTCAGGTAACTTAAAGCAACAACAAGCAAACAAGGAAATGCGACAACCCTGACGGGAAGGTGGGAATAACCCCTTCTTGCTGGAGACAAAACACAATTTTGTACTATGATTTATTTTTCTTTACTTCTATTATCCTATCTGCTTCATTATTTTTGAATTGTTCCTTGGCTTATCTTTTGGATTGCCTCTTAAATTATCTGAATTACCCTTTGAGATTGAGAAAAAAATTGTGTTTTAGTTCTGCTGCTTATCCTCAAACCGATGGACAGTCTGAAAGGACTATTCGGATATTAGAAGACATGTTACGAGCATGCGTGCTTGATTTTGGTGCAGGATGGGACAAGCACTTACCCTCGTGGAGTTTGCTTACAATAACAGCTATCAAGCGACCATCCAGATGGCTCCATATGAGGCATTGTATGGACGAAAATGTCAATCCCCCATACATTGGGATTTAAGAGAAGAAAAGTCATTAACTAAGTTGGAAAACGAGATGACCTGGTCTGAGCTAATCCAAAAAATGACGGAAAAGATCCAAGCAATCAAACAAAACATGAAAGCGACACAGGAAAGACAAAAGAGTTACAGAGATAAGAGACGGAAAGATTTACAATCTGAAGTTGGAGATAAAGTATTTTTGCGCATCTCTTCTGGAAAAGGGTTCTCGAGGATCGAAAAAGGAGGAAAGTTGAGTCCAAGATACATAGGACCCTTTAAAATTCTATCTAGAGTAGGCCCTGTAGCTTACCGTCTTCTTTTACCTTCCAACCTCACGGAAATCCACAACGTGTTTCACGTATTGCAACTACAAAGTACTACCCGAATGAAAAACATATCATACCACTCAATGACGTCCCCTTGGAAGAAAACCTAACATATGAAGATTTCCCTATACGCATTTAGATCGAAACATTCAAGAACTCTGAAATAAAAAGATCCCTCAAGTAAAAGTGTGTGGAGAAATCACGATGTAGAGGAGACGACATGGGAATGAAATGACATAATGCGGAAACATTATCCTGAGTTATTCGCGACATAGGTTTGAATATGGGGACCAGATTCCTTTTAAGGAGGGGAGTGTGTAACGCCCCGTAAATTACCATAGTCGAATGTCATATATAATTGTGTTTGTTAAATATTAATATATTATTACTTATATTTATTTGGACCTAAATAAATAAAATAGAGAATTTGTGGGGTGAAAATGAGATTTTGTTAAAGTTTAAGGAAAAGAAAAAAAAATAAAACAAAAATGGAAATCAGACGCTAATGTGTCTGATTTAATATAAACCTACCCCGCATTATTCATTCTAAAACCTAAACGTAACCCTCACACATTAAACACCTTCACTCACACAGAAAATCTCCCAACAAGAGACGCCGTCATCGCCAATTTCTTACCCCACCAATTCTCAGCCAAATCTTAGAAATTACAGTGTTTTTTGATCATCTTGTCGAGAAGAAGATCATGGTGAAATCGAATTCGAGTTTCATCTGAAGTCGAACGAAATGCTAATCGGTAACTTTATCGACGGAGACGATTTGGCCAGAGTTTTAGCCGGAGACCTTAGGCCTTTTAAAGAGCTCGACGAGACGATTCCACAACTAAAACCTGATCATTCAAAATCGCAATGGTAGTGGTGGCACGACGATGAAGCAGCAACGACGAACGACAGTGATTGGGGCTTGGAATTTTTCGGTAACTTTTCCGGCTAACTCAAGGTGGGTTTTGACCGATTTCTTATGGATAATCTATATATGTGATTGGTTTTGATCAAATCTGACTGATTCTTGTTTAATTTGGGATCTAAATTTCTAGGATTTAGGGTTACGTTTTGAAAGGGGTTCCTTGAATTAAACTTGAATCTGTAATAATATGAGAAAATTGATTGGAGATTGTTAATGAGCATGAAGAGGCGATTGTTTTGACTATTTTTGGGGAATTTTCCGGTGACGTGAAGTGGCGGCCGACGGCGACAGATGGTTGTCTGGTGGTGTTCTGGTGACGGCGACTCGCCAAAGAAAAACCAGAAAATTATTCTTAACTTCCTGAACACATTCGTGAGATAATTTGGACAATTGACATACGGTTGATATAATTTGAGGTATAATTCTTCCTAAATTACATAATAATAATAATAATAATAATAATAATAATAATATTGATGGGGTCAAAATACGCTCGTCCCACGTTTGGACACATGGCAACTCAAGATAACGACACCTGTCCTCTTGTGATTAAGGTAACTATACACGAGCGCTCAAACCCCTCAAGCGCCAGCCGTCCTCAAGGACACGTGTCATCTCTGCTACGTGTACACGTGATCAACGTTGCCGCTCTCTAACAAGCGCGATTCATACTACGTGATTAAAGCTCCAATCAGTCAATGAAGCCCTCTTCGAGCGCTATACCTCTTCAGGGAAACTTTCACTCTCCCTCATTGTATGAGCCTTGGCCTTCATCCCCTAGCGGATTCCTTGGTCTCCAAGGCTCTTGGTTGACACGAGCGTGCTCTCAGCCCTCGTTACCAACCCCCTTAAAACGGCTCTCTGACACCCCGTACATGCCTACGCACCTACCACTGTTGCCAACACTAACTTGCACCAGCTTTTGCAGAAGATTCCTCCTAGGTTTCTCTCATAACGCCACGTGTTAGAGCAACACTTGGTCAGGACCACACCGTGCAAATGACCAAAGGGTCCCTGACCCTCAACTATAAATAGACAAGTTCATCTTCTCCATTGTAAGCAACCTCGCTTACTGTAACTTCACACTTCACATATTCTCTTAGATCATCTGACTTGAGCATCGGAGAGCCAAACTGGGAATCACCCCCAGTTCCCCCAGCTTGGCCGCCTGACCTCTGTTTCTTTGGTGTTTGTCCTAGCAGGTTGAACCTACCATCTTTTCCGGCGATCATCATCGGTTTCCCCCACCTTTAAACAAATTCTAAAGTGATTGAACTCTGTATCCCATATTCAGACCTTTCAAATATCAACAACAACAGTAACCATAAATGATACGCTTTTAATTATAATGGTAATTATAATGATAACTACAACAATAATGGTAATATTGATATGGATTAATTCTTATAATTGTAATTTTGATTATAATATAATTATAATTATAATGAATAATTAAAGTTGTTCTTTTGATTTTGAAATTTGTTCCGACCTCAACTTTGATTTTAATCTGGACACCGCAAATTGGAAGGGTATTGAACGTTAAGACTACTTTAATAATATAAATTGATATCTAATAATAATAATACAATTTTGGACTTGGACTTGGAAATTTACTATGAATTTGCTTTGATGAAGGCCTTACATATTGGGCTATACTAGACAATTTAAATGACTTTGAGGAAAGTTTGATCTCTAATAATACTGATTAAATATTTATCGGGATTTATATAATTGTTAATAAAATATAACGATAATTCTATATAGTTGCTTATTATCCGAATTATTATTAACTGTGTTAAGATTAAGTTATTAATTGCCAGACTTATTATTAGCTACATTAAGATTGACTAACTGATGTTGATTTGTCATAGAAGTCGGTAACTTAGAAACTGTTAATAACGAATAATAGAATATGAGCTTAGCCAATTACATTATTCTTGTCAGGTAACTTAAAGCAACAACAAGCAAACAAGGAAATGCAACAACCCTGACTGAAAGGTGGGAATAACCCCTCCTTGCTGCAGACAAAACACAATTTTGTACCATGATTTGTTTCTCTTTACTTCTATTATCCTATCTGCTTCATTATTTTTGAATTGTTCCTTGGCTTATCTTTTGCAATGCCCCTTAAATTTTCTGAATTACCTTTTGAACTGTTTACTGATCTATTGTCTGAACCGTCTTCTGAACTGTTTGCTAATTTGCCACTGTCCGTTGATCTATTCATTGAACTGTTACTGTATCGCCTACTGCATGTCCACTGCCTTGTGTTCTGAGCCTCTGATTGATAGCCATTTTTCTGAACTACTTTGTAAGCCTACCCTAAGCCTACCTAAGCCTGATTCTGTAAACCAATATGAAGGAGAATAATGACTACGGGGACCCCAAAGTTCGTTAATTCCTTGGGTCGCTCCGTTGGAATGACCATGCATGCGTCGCTAGTCTTTGTACTGCCACTGCCCACTGACTATTGCCTGGACTGATCATCTGGGAAGGCGATACAAGGCGGGACATATAAAATTTGACCCACAGTGAACATAATCTGTTTATCCTGTTCTTCATTTATGTTACAGTTATTACCATCATTCTTCTGATGGGCTCTGCTACTTTTTTGTTCATTATTCTTCTAATGTGCTCTGTAATCTTTTTGTTCCTAATTATTGTGATAATTCCCACTGAGTCATTTAACTCACCCTGTATTTTCCTCTATTTCGTTTTGTTCTCCAGAATATATGAATAGAGGACGCAATGCGGGACAGTGAAATTGAGCTAGGAGAAACCTTATGCACACTGGTTTGAATGTGATAACAACTAAATTTCAAGTACAAAGATGCTGGTTGAGGTGGTTTAGTCGGCCTATAATGACGAATAGTATTACTACACTTTTGAACTTAGATAAGTATGTTGACTTTGAATATCCTTAGTGTAGTATATTTGTAAATCAGATATGACTTTTGCATTAGTGTTTACACAAGTTACGAGGAGTGACTGGTATCACCTGACGCCCGGGCCCGTGGGGTGGCTCAGGTCGGGCCGCCGCATTATCCCTCCCCGATCATGGTCATAACTTGATTTATGTTATGATATAAATATGAATTCATGTGCTAAGATGTGTTATGTAATTATATGGATTAATTTTGGTGCTAAAACATGTTATGTGCTCTTACATTACTAAGTGCCACATTATGCATTTTGGTTGCTCTTATTTGCATTAATTGTGCACATGAATATGTTTTAATGTGTTTTATGCATAAGTTAAGATATGATATGCATTCCTTTTCATGAAATGAGTTTGAATATAAATGTTGCCCTATGTGTTTGCATCTCTTAAGTGTCAATGCATATGTCGTGCGTCTATGTGGTTCATCCTTGAGTCTAAGTCTTGTTTATGCCTTCAGTTTGTTCAGGTGCACCCGGGGTGGTGTCCCGTTGGCCTAGTTTATCCTGGGGTGGATCATTCTTTGCATTCGATTTTCATCGGTATAAGGTGAAGTTAGGTTATCCTTAAACCCTATGAAACGTGCTTGTTTTCTATACATGCAAACTATAGCCTTAAGTATAAGTAAATACATGCGGATATGTAAGTTTAATACTTGGCTAAGTATTTGCAAGTACGATACGCTATGTACAAGCCTATGTGCGTTTGTTTTGATTTGTTATTATTCGTTCTATTTTGCAACTTTAAACTATGCTTCAAATCGTGCGCCTCTTATGAGGCGGGAGCTACAAGCTATGGATACGCTATGGATTCGGCACGGAGAGGTATATATAGCATAATTGTTGCAAGGTAAGGTTGTTATGTAAGTTAAGTTCGGTAGCGGGTTAAGCTTACTCTGTACTGTTACGTTACATATTGGTTAATGGGCCTCGGAGCCTACGAGTCAGGACTCCCGAGATGGCAGCAGGCCGTCAGGTTAAGCCTGAGCGTAGTTTTCACCTTGATAGGACTAACTCGGAACCCGCCAGGAGGTTTGGTTAGGGGATGGAACCCTGAGGGTTTAAGTGTGCGTGCTCCCCTTTTCTGCTTGGATGGTTAGGGCCGCACAACCCTTCCATCACCGGAGAAGGAGTTTATTGTGTAAGTAAGTTATGTTTGATTTATTTGCTTGTATGATTAGTCAGAGAAGCCCAGGATGGGATTAGGTACTCATACCCATCGAGTTATATATGTATGTTCTATTAAAGTTCGTAAAACGGGGATAGACTTGTAATTAAGTTAAAATATGAATCTTTTGAAAGTATAAGCTATGATATGAATTGATTTGATTTGTTAAGTTTCGATAAGATTTGATATGTAAGTTACATAAGAATTTGTTAAGTTAACTTTCATTATGTTTTGATTTGAAATCTCTATATGTATGTATCACGGAAAAATGTTTTAGTGTACAAAAACTATCCCTGGGTTCACCAACATTATGTGTTGTACGTGCTTTGCTCTTTATACGTATGTAGCGTGTGTGGGTAGCCCCTCACTCAGTCCGTGTGACTGACCCCTCTCCCCTTTGTTTTTAGTGTGCAGGTGTTACGTGAAGTTCAAGTTAGGCAGCGTGAGTCGAGTCTTTATTTCGTTCGAGTCTGTTGCATTTTCACATGTTTTGGATTTGTATATGTATAAACATGTGGTTATGTAAGGATTGTTGTTTATGTATTTGATTTTCGGGACAGGCTTCTAGGGACAGATTTGAACCCCGTTTGTATTTATGATTTATGTTATTTTGGGGATTAGGTATCTATGCCAGTTGAACCCGTCACCTGCTGCTTGTGCTTTTAATTTTGAATGTATGTTCGCTTCCGCATACGCATTTGTGTTGTGATTTGTTTTGAGTGTCAGGGTCTACGTTCTGCCTAGCTTAGGTGTGGGTCTGTCAGTCTCCCGTTCACTTCTGCTTGGTTCATGTACGGGTTTCCCATCTCGCATATGGATTGGGCTTAGGTGTGGGGGATGTGGTGACCCACTGTGTGGGGTGCTATAATTATCGAGCAGTATTTCAGTGACCTTTTCTCATCTTCTCCATGCTCCGATTCTGATATGGAGGAGATGATTCGCTTGGTTCAGCCGAAGATCAGCGAGTCCTTGAGAGACGAACTGGGGCGTCCTTTCGTTGTGAGTGAGGTATCTTGTGCCCTTCACATATGTACACTCTTAAATCTCCGGGTCCTGACGGTCTCCCCCCTTTCTTCTTTCAAAAATATTAGTATGTGGTAGGTTTTAACATTACGGCTTGTGTTTTGAATTTTTTGAACAAAGGCTTCTTTTCGAATAAACTGAATTTAACGCATATCATTCTCATCCCCAAATGTCACAAGCCGAACTTGATTACTCAATTTAGACCTATTAGTTTATGCAATGTGGTCTATAAGATAGCGTCTAAATGTATTCCTAACCGATTGAAGCCTGTTCTCAATGATATTATTTCTGTTTCGCAGTCGGCCTTTGTCCCTAAGCGTCTTATTACTGATAATGTCTTACTTGCTTTTGAAATCACCCATTTCTTGAAAAAGAAGAATAGGGACAAAGAGGAGGGATTCAAGTTGAAACTTGATATAAGCAAGACGTATGATCGAATTGAATGGAAGTTCCTGATATCGGGATGCTTGAGATGTTAGGTTTTCCCAATTCTCTTATTGAACTCATATATACTTGTGTCTTTTCTTTTTCATTTTGTTTTATTCTTGATTACTCCCAATTTGGTTCGATTATTCAGCAGAGGGGCATCCGCCAGGGTGATCCCCTATCACCGTACCTTTTTCTTCTTTGTGCAGAAACTTTCTCACTTTGTTTGCAGGAATTGGAAAGGGTGCGAACCATTCAAGGTATTGCCATATACCACAACACCCCCGGTATCTCACACCTCCTGTTCATCGATGATAGCCTGGTTTGTGGAAAGGCTGACTCCAAAGCTTTTGAGGGAATTGCCAGAGTCTTAGATCAAATTGTTATTTTTCAAAAATCTTCTGTGGTGTTTAGTAGCAATATCCATCCTGATTCCAGAGTTGAGATGGCTAGTTGTTTGGGTGTTCAAGTGGTGGAGCGCTTTGATCTCTATTTAGGTTTGCCTTCTGTGGCGGGTAGATCCAAGAAAACTTTGTTTGCCTCTCTTCGCGATCGGATCCGTAAGAAGATTAGTGGCTTCTCTGAGAAAACCTTTTCGTCACCAGGAAAAGAAGTGTTAATTAAAGCAGTGGTGCAGGCAATCCCGTCCTATTCCATAGGTTGCTTCAAACTCCCCGACACTTTTATAAAGGAATTGGATTCTCGGTCGGCCAACTTTTAGTGGAATAATAAAGATAAAAACCGTATTCATTGGCTTGTGTGGGATAAACTATGTGTTCAAAAGAGCAATGGTGGGTTGGGTTTCAGAAATTTTAAAGCTTTTAATCTTGCGATGCTTGCCAAACAGGTGTGGAGAATCGTTAAGTTCCCTAATTGTTTTCTCAACAGAGTCCTCAAGGCACGCTACTTTCCGAATTCGAATTTCTTTGATGCTGGTCTGGGGCGTTCGCCCTTATTTACTTAGAGAAGTATTTTGGCCTCTAAGTGTGTCCTTGAAGTTGGCTCTAGGTGTCGTGTGGGCTAGGGAGATTCTATTGATATATGGCATGACAGATGGCGCTCGTGTCCTAACTCTTTTCGGCCACTCATTCGACAACCCCGGGACCCGTTGATTTCTAGAGTTTCCCAGCTCCTCTTCCTGAATGGAGCGGGCTAGAATTTACGATTGGTGGATGAGACGTTTTGTCATGATGATGCCACCCCTATAGGAAGCATCCCGCTTGGTAGAACTTCTCGCGAAGATAGACTTTTGTGGCATTTTGAGAAGAGTGGGGATTTTTCTATCCGTAATGCCCACCACATTGCTCTTGCTCTTGATGGGGCGAGAAGGGCCTCCTACTCTCTCTCGCATTCTCGTCCCTTACAGAAAAGGATTTGGAAACTCCAGGTTTCCCGAAAGGTGCGAGTCTTTATTTGGCCTGCTTGACTTGATATACCTCTGACTGCCCCTAATCTCCTCTCTCGATGGTGTCATGTGGATGGTTCTTATCCCTTTTGCCGTGAGGAGCCTGAAGATGTGAAACATGCTTTGTTCTCTTGCCCTTTCGCTCGTTAGGTTTGGGCGCTTTCGCTCCTCCCGTGGACTCCCATTTCACAGTTTTTGGGGGGAGTCCATGAGTGCATCGATAACATTTTCTCCGTGTTTGATGATGGCCAACCCGCCTTGTTCGCGGTGATCTTGTGGGCATTATGGTGGTTAGGCAATAAAGCTCGAATGGAGGGGGGTTGTTTGCAGCCGGATACTCTGATTGGTTTTGCTCTCTCTCTTAGAAACCCCTTATCCCAACGGACTCCTCGAGACTCCCCTGTCAATTCTGTCGTTGTCTTGACAGTCTGTTGGCCTCCCCCCCCCCCCCCTGAATTTTATCAAACTAAACGTCAATGATACTCTTTTTGCCGAGACAGGCGAAGCTGGTATTAGGGTGGTTGCGCGAGATTCAGGCGGTGCTTGTGTCGGTTGGCTTTGTGATCATTTTGAAGGACTTTTGGATCCGGTAGTGGCGGAAGCCATTGCCACGGCCCGTGCGCTAGATTTTGCCAAAGATCAGGGCTGTACCAATATTCTTGTTGAAAGTGATTATGTCAACCTTGTTAACAAACTTAAAACTTCTGTTGATGACTTCTCTGCCATGGGGAATATCATTCATGATATTCAATTTCTTTCCTCTTCCTTTTTGTGTTGTGATTTCTCTTTTGTCAATTGTGTAGCCAATGTTGTAGTGTATTATTTAGCTCGTAATGCGGTTTCGGCCTGCGAGGGTGGTCCTTTTCTTCCACCCTTTCTTGATGATCTTTTGTATGTCGGTTTGATTGGCGCCCTCCCGTTTCAGGGTCCCCTGTTTCAAAAAATAAAATAAAATCTAAGTTCAATCCAAACCTACTATATCAAAATTCAATGAGTTTCAATCCAAACTAAACCCAAAACTTGTGAATGGGCTCCCAAACCTATCCAAAATTTCAGAAACCCACTGGATATTTGTAAAGACCCAATCAAAAATCTATTGAATATTAGAAAAGCCCAATGGTGTATCATGTGTAGATTTTTTATCTCTAAAGGAGAGCTTTTCTCTCTCTATGCATGAGAGTTATGAACATACTAGGTTTGTTTAATACTGAGAGTTGTGGAGTTGTGAACATACTGGGACGATCATATTTAATATAATTTCAATTAATTTATATTTAGAAAAATGGTTGTTTTCATTTGTCATAATAAAAGTATTATATAAAAAAATAACTATAAATAGAAAATATAATAATAAAACATCATAATTCTTTTTTTTTTTTTTTAGAATTTATAATCTTCTTTATTAAATAAAATATGTTGCACACACTTGGCAGTTGGCATAGAATTTTTAACTAGTTATTAGATAGCTCATTTATATATATATAAAGTAAAAGAATATTATTTTTACTTTTTGATACATGGATAAATTATTATAAATGTATATTTTTCATTCATAATGTGAACATATCTTCATGTTTAGTCTCGTAATTACTTTGCCAAATCATTTAACTTAGAATGTTCATTTTAATTGCATTATATATATATATATATATATATATATATATATATATATATATACGTACACACATAATTAATATTAATGGAAAATTTGAGAAAATAGATAGAGTTTGTCTATTTGGCCTTTGGGTATTTTTAGGTTTTGAAACCCATGAATAAAAATCCAATCTAAAGCCATATTTAATTAAAATATGGGCTTGGGTTTGAATTTGGGTTTAATATAAAAGTATGAATTTGAACTTGAATTGAATAATTAAATTTCAGGTTTTGAATTGAGAATTCCCCACCCAATGTGAGACCTAGCTCCCATGATCCCATCCACTCTTGCCAAAGAAATAGCTAACCATTATTATTTTTATTTCTTCCGTATATAACATAATTGCAAATTGACATGATTGCCATTGATCCAATGTTTGAATGATGTTCCTTTTAACTCGATTAACTTATGAAGAAATTAGTTTCCGTATATAACATAATTGCAAATTGACATGATTGCCATGGATCCAATGTTTGAATGATGTTTCTTTTAATTCGATTAACTTATGAAGAAATTAGTTTACATCTCACTCGTTCGAACTCATTCAACTAATTATAATAATAAGTATATTATATTTACTATTAATTGGTTACTCTTTTTAATTTTTTGACCAATCACACCACAAATGTGAAAAACCATCCCTTATCATGCTAGGTAGGGCCATTGGTGCAGTAGAGGATTGTTCTAGCCTGATCCTGGAATGACTAAGATGGTATGGCAGCTATCTCACAAGCTCCTAACAACACTGAAAAATATTTGGGGCGTTTGTTAGAAAAAAATAATAAAAAACTTTAATCTACAACTATTTGAGGTTTGAAACATTGGTTTTATAGCGCGAAAATCCCATGCAACAAAAAATAATTATTTGCATATACAAGGCAGCCAAAAGGAAGCACTTACAAAGTTGTAGTTTTAATATTTGTTATTTAGTATTTGTTTCGAGACTATATTCGAAGATATATACTTTAAAAAGTTATTACTCGACGAAGGCCATATATATACTTGAATTTATTAAAATGATAACAAAAAATCGTTAAAAAGAATTCTTCGTTAATGTGAATCATAGACCCCAACATGAAAATTAATGGGAAAAAAATATGAATTGTTACATGAATATAGATTAATTTTTGCAAAGATTGTACATCAATAGACTTTCTTTTTGTTCATGTTGAAGTAGGAGGGCCAGTTTCTGCTTCTGCTTCTGTTGACGTTTGAGGAGCAGTAGCTGAATCTGCAATCAAATTATATTAAAATGCACAGTTAATATTACTAATTAAGCATAAGATGGGACAAATTTAACTTTTTCTTTATTAATGTTTCAGCCGGAGATAATACAATCTGTCGATATCGATAATTTATTATTAAGTTATCTAGAACACTAAAGTAATAATTAAACCAGTACAAGGTAATGAATTTAGACGAAAATTTTAGGGCATGCTAGTGTAATTATCCCAAAACTTTTTTTTCAGGACCAAAATGATTTTTTTTCCCCCCCATAAATTCTATAATCGCATAGTGAATTCAAGTCCGGTCACATCAGAAAATTCTACCTCAAATCCGACTCGATCGAACCTAATCAATTAAAAGGACAAGTGTATTATACTTATCATTTGATTTGTCATTCTCCCTAAATTTTTCACCAACCACATAACAAGTGTAAAACACTCGTCCCTCATTATACGGGTTTGGTCGAGCCAAACTCGGGGTAGAATTTCTTGGCCGCACCACTAATATGTAAACTTTTTCTATCAATATTAATTATGTACCTAGAGTTTTGAATACGAAATCTCTAGTTAAGTTAGTATTTTTAATACATGAATATTTTTAAAAATATTATTTTATCATATCATATTTGTGGTGGACACCTTATTAGGCATTTCTCATGTATGAAATTTAAAAAAAAAATCATTTCATTATATACATATCATATCGTATTCATATCCCTATATTTATATCCATGCATAATAAGTTTGCATACCACCCAATAGCTAAACTACGATAAAATGAAAGTTTTGGCACACAGAAAGAAGCAATGGTTTGTCTGAAATAATGCACATGGTGCCACTATAAGTTAACTGGCATGCTTCTCTGCCATAAATTCCAATTTGACCCATTTTATGGGTCATGCACACTAAACTCTACAGCTCATATCACGTGCATTTCCCCCGCAACTCCACATGCACCTATATTATATATCTTCCTCATATACTATTCACCTATATTTACTAACTTTTGCTCCCCTTTTTTTTAATTTTGAAAATTCTGATGGCATGCATATTACAATTTTCTATCTCTTCTAATCTCGAAGATCTATTTATACATTTGACGTATATATATAAATAAAATAGAAAATATAGTATAACCCTAAAATAAAAGATCCAAAGCCCGATTTTATGTGAATTCATAGCTACAGAATGGCTAATATATCTGAATTAGTCGGAAAGAACTTTCCCATAAATTTCTTTATCGTACTTAGAAAGCCTTTCGAAAATAACACTTTACCTATTATGCACAGACACAAAAAAAGGAATAGAAACACGGCACAGGTCCAATACAATTTTTTCTCAAAATTGAATCGAGTGCGAGACCAGACGCTACAGAATATACTATGAGTTTGTGGTACGTGGAATGTGTACTTGTTTACAGTTTTTTTCTAATTTTAGTGTTTTTTTTTTTTTTTTTTTTTGATATTATACTTTTGGTATATTGCAATTTTGGTGTTTTCCTCTTTTTGAAAAAGCGGAATCACTGTAGTGAATAGTGATTCCGCTTTTTCAAAAAGAGGATTTAATACAAAAATTTATGAGTGTATACGTTGCAATCATAAATTTTTTGAAAAAGCGGAATCATTGTAGTGAAAAGTGATTTCACTTTTTCAAAAAAAGGATTAAATACAAAAATTTATGAGTGTGTACGTTGCAATCATAAATTTTGTAATAAATCCTCTTTTTGAAAAAAAAACGGAATCACTATTTACTACAGTGATTCTACTTTTTTAAAAAGAGGAAAATCCTAAAATTGCAATACACCAAAAATACAATATAAAAAAAAAAGGTACCAATTTTAGAAATTCACCGCTTGTATAGTCGGACATGTGCGACGGTCAAAACTTTTAGAAAAATACCCTTTTATTGCGTGACACAAAAACAATTGGCCTAGAATTATCACATGATCTTTCAACAACTATCGAAGAGGATAGGATAAAATAAGAATTTTCTTTGTTATGATAGAGAATAAAAGAAATAATGAAGTAGCTAGGAGAGAGGGTTACCTGCGGAGGATGGAAAAGAATGCCTTGTTGGCGTTTGTAGTAAAGGAGGAGGAGGAGGAGGGGTGGCCTCCACCAGCTGCGTAGGATAGTAAGGATAAGAGGGTCCTTGGAAACGTTGCGCCGGGGGTATACCAAAACTCCCCCTCGGTGATTGCATGGAATATCCATAGTAATATGGAGTGCCCATAATTGAAGATGAAGCCCCATATACTTGATTATAATACTGTGCCTGTTGGACTTGTGGGTTGTACATTGTCTGTCAAATTTATTCAATCATTGTAATGTCACTTAGCTAGCTAATATTAATTGGTTCATCTTTGTTCATTAAAAAAATTTATGATAGTTAGATGCAAGTGTGGGATAAGTTTGATTGATTGAAACAAATTTAACATCCATTTTAATCGAATCAATTAAAATACTCGAAATCTTCCAATTTCGGTCGTATAATATGCTTGACTCACCATATAATGGGAAGTTTGATAGACAGTAGCAGAGTTAGATGGATCATCTTCGTAATGAAAATTAATGCGAATAATTTTGAAAAGTCAGGGAATCGTAGACCCTGCTGCTGACACCCTATATGTATATAAGGAAGAGGAGATTGTAATTTTGGTATATTAACTCACCCTAATTCGCAATTTTTGTATAAAAAAATTTCCGGTGAAAAAACTAGCCTATAACTCTAAATATTCGTAATTTCATGCACTATTTGACCCGAATATATATGATCCTCCGGAAAACGCACCCGAAACTCTACAAAACCCGCTTCGTGACAAATTCTCCAATGGACACGTGGAGATTCGGGTGGGTTTTCTGACGGGTCATATTTATTTGGATCAAATAGTGCATGAAATTGTAATTTTTTGAAGTTATGGGCTAATTTTTTCACCAAAAAATTTTGTGTACCAAAATTACAAATGAAGGTAAATTAGTATACCAAAATTACAATTTCCTCCAAGGAAATCATCAGCACGACCTGACCTACATATTACTCAGTCATGACTCGTTGACGTAGTTAATATAGAGGAAAGGTTTTATGATTTAGATTAATTTGGTGCGACAAAACGTGTATATCTTTTAGTTTTAATATGAAGAAATAATTAAATTTGGGACAAATATGTTAGGGGAAAGACGAGACTAACCTGGTGATAACCATAATCAGGCGGGTAGGTCGCATACCTGCGAAAAATTTTAAAAAAAAAATGCATTGATTTAGTCGCGAAGAAATTAAAATTCTATTTGGAAATTACATTCTATATATCAAGTTTAATAATATCGAAATAATTTAAAATTTGAGTGACGTTAATGATTAACAAAGTAAATTATGACTTACACCCTGTTCTCCAACTGCCAGCTAAGCATAAATGATTAAACTATAAAAATAGATAATAAAAAACAACCACTAAGCATTGTTACTTTGATCCCACTTTTCACATTTTACCTTATTCCTTGGTGATTTTTTTCCCTCTGCATTTATGGATTTGACTCTGATCATAATACTAAACTAAACTATATTAATACTAGTATAAATATAAAATTTTGCATTAAGTTAACATAAATACAATCGTAGTTTTATCATTAATAATGTGAACAGTAAATAAATAAAAACATTTCAAAAAGGTTATTTTCTCGTATTATTCGTGTTTTTGTATTTCAACCGTGGTTAGTAGATTTCAACCGTAGATGTTCTACTAAACGGGGTAGATATTTTGCACCTCACGTGTTTTAATATATTTAGGAATTACAGTCTCACCACACTTAATATTATTTATATTTTTAATATTTTAATTTGCATACTATTTATTTATATTTTAGTTCCATCCCCCAAATACAAATTTGGCATAATAATCTTATAAGTGTTACTTTACTTACCTAATTGCTTCAACAGATATAAATAAGGCCGAAATGGATAGCCCACTGTCACAGTACTCAGTCTTATTCACAGTACTACTCAAATATTGTCCATTGATATTGTCCCAACCTTAAAAGGCAAACCGCAAGCCCCATGCGAAAACCACACAAAACATCCTTATAAATATATACACAAAATATATATGTCGAGAATAATATATTCTTTATATTCGAAAATACAACCATTTTTTGAATTATCTGTTGATTTAGTTTAATTAACTTTCATGAATTAATATACTAGGTCAAATAATTAATACATTAAGCATCACTACAGCTGTCAAATTTTATTAAGATTATATTTATTTATTTTTCACCTGCCATGGTAACTGCATTGAATAGAAAATTTAACATTTTTCTTTTTCGCTTTTATTACTTTTTTTTCCCTACAAAATTAATTAATATTAAAAAAAAAATCGTGGAAAAGAGAGTATAACACCATCTATGCCCCACGGAATGCCTTTCGTACATTTTGCATAATGTTGGATGCCCCAATGATACAGAAGAAGCGACAATGCCTTTAAACAGAAAAGTCAACAGAAAATACCCGTATGGTGGATAAATGGCCGGAGGCTGCGGCGGCACTGGTGGCGGCGGCGGCGGAGGTAAGGGTAGATACGATGGTGATCCGCCTTGTGGTGTCGTTCCACCTCCTTGATATAAATTACCCACTGGATTTCTTCCTGCTGTAAATATTCGAGCAATTAAATATAATTGGAGCAAAAAAATATAAAAGAGTAGTATTTACCTCTACGTGGAGATGAATGCCACTAGGGATATCTTGGCGTAAGTTTATTAAAATATAATTGGAAAAACATTTAATTCTCCTCATGTTCGGCAAAATCATAAATTGGCCCAACAATTTTTACGTCTTTGATAAAATTAACCCATTTCATTGTTCATGTAAATAATTTGTTGAACTTCGACTATACTAGTATAATAATAAACCATCTTCTAGATGTAGATGGAACTTTAAAAAAAAATAAAAATAAAAAATCCATCTTTCTTTACCCAATATTGGTGTAAGAGTCAATACAATTTAAAGTGTCAATCGGAGCCCCATTGACACAAATTCTTATAACTTTGCATGAGTAACGGAATTTCAGTTAAAGATTCATTTTAATAAATAAAATAGAGAAGTATTTTTTGGTTATATAATTGGTTCTAGTTCGGTCAGATCATCGAAATACGACTCTAATTTATCCTATAATAATCTTATTAAGATAAGGAAAAATAAAAACTTCACCTCTAGGAGGAGATGGTCTTGGTCTTCCTAAGGAAGCAATATTACAATTAGCTCGTCTTCCATCAATCACAGGATTAGGATCATTACAAGCCCTCCTCGCCGATTCTGGATCCCTAAACGTCACCTACAAAATAAAAATTTCAACTCAAATCACCCAAAATTGAGAAAAAAATAAAATAAAATTGGAGTAAAATAAATTGATATCAAGAATCAAACGAATAACAATAATCTTACGAATCCATATCCTTTAGATTTTCCAGTGTTCTTATCATTGATGATTACAGCTTCAAGAATCTCTCCAAATTGCTCGAAGTAACTGCGCATTACATCTGTAGGCGTTTCCCACGCAAGCCCGCCAACAAAAACCTTGGTGAAAGTGGTGTCTCCGAATGGCGATCGGTAATGCTGATGATGAGCCATTGCACGTGTATAAATGAATGTATGTATGTATACAATGCTAGTTATGGTTTTGCAAGGGAGATTAGTTCCGCCTCCATCCCTCCTCCGGCACGGACGGCGGCGTACGGCGGCGGCGGCGGCGGCGGTTGTGATGTTGATATGGGGGTTGTGGAAAGAGAGTGGGTTTATAAGAAAGAAATTGGTGGAGAAATCCGACAGTTGCAAACTCTGATTTGCTGGATATGAGGGGGAGGGGGTGGTGGGTGAGGATTTGTGGGTTTGTGTGCTCGAATGACAGCTGCGTGGCCCTCAATAAAGAGCACTTCACACTGCCATTCTGCATTTATAAACATTATTATGGAAGCCTTTCCCCTTAAAAATCAAACGGGGTTGATTGAGCAACTCTTTTGTTCGTCTCAATTTTGATTATTCTAAGGGGATTTTTGGGAAATGAAATTTGAAGTTTTGGATGAGTTTCTGGAGTTTAAGTTTAGGATATTAGATTCGGGTTTCTTTTTCACAGTTTACCTTTCTATTAGGGTTAATTAACATAAAAAAAACCTATAATATAAAATATCACCGCGGAATTCCCGAAAACTCCCCAAATGATAAGTCTAATTCCTTTTAGCTCTCCATTTTAAAAAATGATGTATTAAAACTCAAGAATCGCGTATCTAAAACCCCAAATGATGTATTTGAAATACAAGGAAAAAATCACGTATCTAAATCCCAGAATCGCGTATCTAAATCCCAGAATTGCGTATCTAAATCCCAGAATCGCGTATCTAAAACCCCAAATGATGTATTTGAAAATGGGGAGCTAAAAGGAACTTTTCAAACCCATGGGGAGTTTTCAAAAATTGCCCCAAATATCATTTAAAAAACTTTATATTTTTAAAATAATTGCATATATAGCAAAATTCGAGATTATAAAATTTAGTTTACTTGTGGAAACTACGACTCAAATAGCATTTTTTTTTTAAATTATTCTAAGTCAAATGACTATTTTAACCTTATATTATACTTACTAAATTTTATGGGAAAAATTCATATTCATCCTTGTGTTCCCATTACAAATTTAAAATAGTCTTTATGTTTTTAATTTTACTCAAATTCATCCTTTAGGTCATTTTTTATTTATTATTTCCAACAAAAATATATAAATAGATGAAAATACCCTTTATCTATTTAAGTATAAAGATAAATAAAATCACCCTATTATCTACTACACCATCTTCATATATTTCTCAAATTATAGAAAAAGAAAATTAGAAACCATCCTTTTAATGTTAAATTGAAATTGAGTTTAGGTAAGTTTTAAATTTATAAAAATACTAATATAAGAACCTTGAACTAACCAATTTATAAAAGTTGTAAAATATGTTATGAAATTGGTCACAAATAGGACATGCAACAGAAGAATTTAAGAATTGTGTTTGGCTAACAACAATTGATATTAATTTCTAACTTATCTTTTATTTTGCTTGATTTGTTTTGATTCTTTAATTTATTTGAATTTGTAGAATATTAACTCTCATACTCTAATATCTTTTAAGTTATATAAATGATAGAAATTTGAAAATTGGAGCCCTAGAATTCTTTTATTCTTTTTCTCTCTTTTTTTTCAATTCTTTTTTTCTTTTTTTTTTTCAGGTTATTCACTTGATATGGTTTTTAATACATTAATTAATTTATTTTTTGTTAATTTTAAATGTGCCCATCAATATTGTTTAATATGCATAATTTAAATATGTAAAACTTTGTCGATTTATATGTCTTGATAACTGTAAGTAACTTTAATTTAAAAATTAATATTTTTATAAATTTGGAATTTAATTTAACCCAATATTAATTAACCTAAAAAAATATAATTTCCAATTCTTTTTATAGTTTAAAAAATATTTGAGGAAATTGAGGGAACATCTTCATTTATTTAAAAAGATTAGAGATGATTTTGATTTATCTTTATGTTTAAATAGATAAAGGGTAGTTAATTTAGTCTATTTATATATTTTTGTTGGAAATTATTAATAAAAAATGACTCAAGGGATGAATTTGAATAAAATTAAAAATATAAGGACTATTTTGATTTTATAATGAAAATACAAGGTTGAATTTTAAAATTTCCCATATATATAGGCTTAATTATACAAAACTTCCCATCCTTTGGGCCTTAGGGCGGGTTGTCCCCCATTCTTTCATTTTGGACAATTTGACCCATAATCTTTCTAAAACGTAACACTTAACCCTTTTCCGGTGGATTTTAGGGAATATTTAATTCATTTTTTTGGACGTGATTTATAAGGCTAAATTTGTACAAATCAGATTTCAAATGTGTTGATATTATACATCAAATCGAAGGTCTCGACACAAAGAACAAAAAGGTGGTCTTAAAATCAAAATCAGACAACCAACGAATGAGGAATCATTGGTCAAAGATGACGCATGGCCGGTGAAGCTTTGCAGGCAAATTTCGACGATTCCGACGGTCAATAGGGTCGAATGAGATATGGATTTTGTTCTTCTTGGGTAGAGGAACACGATGGTAGTGATCTTGACTCTTGGGTCGGCGTGACGGAGGAGAAATCGACGATCAAAGTTCAACTTGATCGGAATATTCCCAAAAGATTCCGCCAGAATTGTCTAAAAGGGGTTTAAGTGTAACAATTTAGAAAGGTTAGGGGGCAAATCACCCAAAATGAAAGGATGGGGGTGATGAGGCTAAAATATGCTCAGGATACTGTGCGACACATGGTCCAATCCAAATGTCACACCATGGCGCCATAGGGACCTCAAACTCTCTCTCGCGGTTAAGCGTTCCCCTCGAAAGGATAACCGCGCCAACTTCACAAGGAATTCTAGTCTCCCACGAGCGAGCTAGTCAGGCTAGTGATGACCCACATGGGCGACCCTCGGGACCGCCCTTGGAGCTAGCCCTTGAAGATACTTTCACCTGGCCACGAGGGTGAGCTTACTCCCTTCATGGCCAACGCCTTGAGCGCAGGTGCCCCTCGGACATGCTAGCCACAAGACCCTTATCAAAACCCTAGCGTGCTTGGTCTTCGGTAACAACCCCAAAAGGCTCTCTGACACATAGTACATACCTGCGCACCTGCCACTGTTGCCCTCCACTAACCTTTTCACAGGCTTTTACAGGAGATCCCTTTTAGAGACTCCTCATTACGCCACGTGTCTAGGGAAACATCAATGCAGGACCATTGGGTGGTAATTACCAAAAGGGCCCTGACCTTCAACTATAAATACCCAGAAATCATCTCACTTTGTAAGCAAGCTTCCATATCTGAGCTCTGTTTTACTTAAATTTTCATCTTCTTCATCACCTGAAAACTGATTGAGCGTCGGAGAGGCAAACTGGGTCTTACCCCCCATTTCCCCAGCTTAGCCTTCTCACGCTTTGCTTGTGTTTGTTCCTAGCAGGTAGAACCCATCTCCTCCGGCGACTCTCGCCTCAGCTTTGGACCTCTGTTTTCCCACACAAACAAATTCTAAAGTGTTGGAGTTTACCACCTCGGATCAGACCCCATAAGGGGGGGCAACCCGCCCTAAGGCCCAAAGGACGGGGGGGTTTGTGTAATTAACCCATATATATATATATATCCAGCACAGTATGTATATATGGGTACGGGTACCTCCACAGCCATTGGCTTCACACTATAGAAAACTCGAAAAATGATGGAATTCCAACGGAATATCCACGGCCAAGAAAAATTGCATTCCAACGGAAAAGTTATCGGAATTCCATCAAAAAATTTGGCAAAATTCTAAAAAAAATTACGCCCAAAAGACCAACAGAATTTCGTTGGAATTTTCAATTAAACAATATTACCAACAGAAAACCCACGGAAAATTCCGTCAGTTTTTATATTATTAATTAAAAAAAAAGACAATAGAAGTTTTTCGTTGGAATATTCAATTAAACCATAAAACCAACCGAAAACCTACAAAAAATTATATCGGTTTTTATATTGTTCGTTAAAGAAAAATCAACGGAATTTTTCTGCTGGTTTTCCATTTGAATTTTCAATTAGACCATAAAACCGACGGAAAATCCACGGAAAATTTCGTCAGTTTTTTATATTGTTCTTTAAAAAAAAAAAAAAAAAAATTCGTTAGTTTTGTCAACTAAATAATAAAATCGATGGAAAACCCACGGAAAATTTCGTGCTTTTTTTTTTAAATTGTTCATTAAAGAAAAACCAATGGAATTTTTTCATTGGTTTTTCGTTGAAATTTTAAATTAAATAATAAAATCGATGGAAAAACTCACAGGAAAAATTCTGTCGGTTTTTTTTATTGTTCATTAAAAAAGATCGACGGAAAATTTTCATTGGTTTTCCGTTGGAATTTTAAATTAAATAACTGACTAAAAACCCACGGAAAATTCTGTTGGTTTTCAGTTGGATTTTTTCAATCAAATTAAATTAGAAAAAATGTCATTATATTTATTACAAATAATTATATATATAAAAATCATATAATATACAAATTATAAATCATCAATAAAATATTTTATATAACTTTAATTATAGACGTTATTAATTAAAACAAAAAAGTATATAAGCTAACAACAGTACAAAATCTCTATAAATATGATTATATTTAATTCAAATAATCATATATTTAAGAATTTATATTTTAAACTAATAACACACAAGTATTTAAATAATTATTTAAAATTAATGTATGAATATTCCGTTGTAATTAAATATATTAAAAGACATAATAACAATAATAACAAAGAAGTAAGGCTGTAAATGGATATCCGAAAATTCGATATTCGCCCGCATTCGAATATGTTTAAAGAGGATATTATTCGAATTCGCTTACAAATGATATTATCCGTATCCGATTATAGACATCCGAATAATAAACGGATAAGGATATGATAATCACATATCCGATCAGTGAAAATATTTGTTAATATATCCTTTATCTGATTTATCCGTGATCCGTATCCGATAAATAATATATTATATTAAAAAAATATATAAACACACATATTTTTTCTTAATATATATATACTGATGTATGTATACATATATATTATATTATTATTTTTCTCTATATTTAACAAAATATTATAAGTTACATATAGTATATTATTGAATAAATTATTATATTTGAAATCAATTATATTAAAAAAAATTATAATTGATCACACTACATCTCTATATTCACTGAGAAAAATGAAAATGATATATATAAAAGAGAGACATAGTTACTATTTCTCTCTCTGTCTAAAATACATACATCTAACATTATATAATCACATATCCGATCAGTGAAAATATTTGTTAATATATCCTTTATCTGATTTATCCGTGATCCGTATCCGATAAATAATATATTATATTAAAAAAAAATATAAACACACATATTTTTTCTTAATATATATATATACTGATGTATGTATACATATATATTATATTATTATTTTTCTCTATATTTAACAAAATATTATAAGTTACATATAGTATATTATTGAATAAATTATTATATTTGAAATCAATTATATTAAAAAAAATTATAATTGATCACACTACATCTCTATATTCACTGAGAAAAATGAAAATGATATATATAAAAGAGAGACATAGTTACTATTTCTCTCTCTGTCTAAAATACATACATCTAACATTATATAACTATGAAAAAATTTATGTGGTAAATGAATGGTTGAAAATTCGATTAAAATTCGATATCCGTCCGAATCCATCTTATATCTGTGTAAAGAAGATATTATCCGAATCCGCTTAAAGAGGATATTATCCAAAATTATCCGACTCATAAATGGATAAGGATATGGTAATCATACATCTGATCCGTTTACACCCCTACAAAGAAGTTGTCCAAGTTGGTTTATGGAAATAATTAATTCTTGGAGACCCGAGTTTGATTTCCCTCTAGCGCAATTTATGGAAATAATTAATTCTCGTGTGGACTTGTGCTTGGCTCGATGGGTTGGGTGTTGGCTCGTCCTGGGGGTAGGTGCGACTCGTCTTGGGGGTGATTCGGGTCTCACAAATGAAATTTTATTCTTTTTTAATTTAATTATTTTTATTGTTTTTTACGACGGAATACCAATGGAAATTTCCAATGGGATATTCCTTTAGAATTCCATTGGTCAAATTAAAAATTAAACCATTTTTGTTCCGTTAGAAATCCGTTGGTTTTCTATTTGAAATAATTTCCTATGAAAAATCAATAAAAAAATTTCGTTGGAATTCTTTTGGAAAAAATAATTAATTCCGTTGAAAATATATTTCCGACGGAAAAACGACGGAACGGCCCTGTCGGTACCCAATTTCGATGAGGTTTTTTCCAACAGACGTCATCCCATCGGTTTTCCATTGGAAATATATTTTTTCAATGAAAAACGAACGTGATGGTGTCAAAATCTGGTTATGCGCTGGATTGCAAACTAGGACTCCCAATCACCCAAGATATTTGCTTGTGTGAGGTAACTCTGATACTTTCCTGCACTGAGATAGATAAACAAACGTGAACTCAAAGGTCAAAACAGGGGAATGTGGGGGTTGGACCCGTTTCGGCACTCTGACGCTCAAGTCAGCTAAAGCTCTGGGTCGAAATTGCTAAGGAAGCAAGGATTCAGAGAGTAAAGGAAAGCTTACCCTTCTTGGTGTTAGAGATGGGTTTATATAGGAAGGAGACGGTCTTCATAGGTGCAAGTACACCTCCAAGAAAGTGTGGATCTGGTCTGGTTGGAGAGGGACGGCTGGTGGCCGGAAAGTGCTTTTACAACTAAAGCACTGTTTGTCTGCTCCTACTAGGATGCCTGGCACCGTACTTGGCACGGCCGCAATTAATGCGGCCTACAGTGAGTGGTACTCGCATTAAATGTGGTTGTCATGTATTGCGTGGGTCGATCTAACGCCTGGGTCGACCGTCTGTTGGTCGAGACTCTTCCTTCGCAGAGCATGTGACCGCCTTCTTTTGTGGACCAAGTACTGGCTCGAATGGATGGTGTCTGGGTCAGATTTAGAGGGCTGACCTTCGCCAATTTTCCCGCGTGGCGAGGACACATGAAATTTAGTTATAGCTCCCGTATCATCTCCCTCCCCCCCCCCAAGGTCGGGCGGCACATTTGGGGTGGCGGCAGACCTTGAGAAAGGCATCCTGATTGCTTGGGAAAGAAGGGGAGCTGAGACAATGGAACTGCTCGCGCCAGGGCTGGGTCGTGCCCTTCTACATCGAGTCAGGCCACATCGAGCCAGATTACATCGAGCCAGACATGGTGTTTGTTGGTCATCGACCCAGGTGGTCAGTGGCTGGGCGGTGGCGTCACGCGTGCGTGCTATCTGGATTCCACTGGACGGGAGACGCTAGGTTTCACTGTGTCAGAGTAATGATGGCGCTTTTTGAATTTGGGGGGGGGGGGGGGGGGGGGTTGGGCGTGGATCCTGAGGGGCGGTTACTTGTAGCTGCCTATGGGAGGATGGGCCACGTTTTCCCCAACGTCAGTTCATTAATTGACGCGTGGGGGGTATTAACTCTAGTTGGATGTGATTCAGCTATAAAAGGGGTACTTAGACAGTTTTTCCCCTTTTCACGCAATTTACTAGAGAAAACCCTAAGTTTGAAGAATCTCAAGCATTCAAGGCCTCCAAAAAAAATTAACTTTCAGAGAGCCTTTGAAATAAACAATCCAAGGTACGTCTCCTGCTCTTGAAATCTACCTTCGTCATTTCTTTTCCAAACCTTTCAGAAATGGCCCCCAAAAAGTTCACCATTGTACCCACTAGTAGCTAACCCGGAGCTTCATGACAGGGGAACTATAGGCCAAGGGATGAAAAATCCAATTTAGAGGTGTCGATGGTTAGGAGCGACCACTCAGTGGAGGTCGGTTCCGCTTCCCCTAACGCTGAGGGAGGAGAAGGAGTTGATGCGGAGGCGGTGGAGGATACGACCATAAAAATAGAGGAAATGACTTTGGAGGAGGAGTCTCGTGATCAAGGCGGGGCCACCTCTACCTCGGAGGTTGAGGTGGGGCAAAAGAAGAAGAAGAGAACGGGGGCCCAGAAGTGTACCACCTATTACTACCAATTCCGATCCCAAGTGCCCGAGTCAGAAAGGAAACTGGCGGAGAAAAGGTTGACCGGGTGGAAGAAATTAGATTTGAATTGCGAAGTCATAGTCCCCAAGGAAGATGAGCATATGGGTTCTCCCCCAGAGGGTTGTGTTGCGATTTCTTTGCAAGCCATAGAATATGGGCTCCGGCTCTCGTTCTCCCCGTTCAAGACCACATTGTACAACCACCTGGAAATTAGCCCTATCCAATTACTCCCGAATGGTCAGGTGATGGTGATTGCCTTCAGGATGCTAATGAAGTTGCTTGGGCAAGTGGAGTGTGTGGTGCACTTTACGGAGTTATTTGTCGTCTTGGTCGATGCCACGGCTTCCCCCAATAGGAGGGGGTTTGTAAAGCTCCAATCCCGTTCTGATAATAAGATATTTGACACCGACTGGAGCTCCCACGACAAAGATTGGAAGCCAAAGTAAGTATTCGTGCGATTCATAGACGGTTGGGAAGGCTTGGATAATACGGCATGGAACGATGTTGCGCAAGTTTGCCTGGATAGGGGTCTAGTGTGTTGGCCGAACACCTTGTTGACTGCCCTGAGGGAAGTGCACCCCCTGGACACGGGCATCTTCACTAGTTCCCATTTGTTGGTAAGCTTGGGTTTGGCTCCGGGTACGGTAAGGCATTTGGACATCGTCAACTCACTTAGGCCAAACATGTTCCCCCTTTTCAACTTGAACTTATATTCTGTTTCGTTCCTGCTTGACAGGGCTAGGATGTTATTCGTAATACTTAACATTAAATCTTTTTCCTTCTTGTGCAGGGTCAATCATGGTTGCCGCACAAGCGAAAGCCGTCTATCGGAAACTAAAGAAGCGTCAGGCGGAGGAAGCCAAGAAGGCTCTGGAGAGTGAGGCGAAGGGCCCTGCTCCTACGGCCAAAGAGATCGCTTAGACGGAGGGCTTAACCGAAGAACATACCAAGGTGAAGGTCGCCACGGTGGAAAGGGCGGCGGGAATGAGATGGGCCAACCCCCATAAACCGACCGAAGGGGGACCTGCTGAAGCTAGAGGGGGGCTGCTTGGATCCCGACGAACAAAGAACCCGCACCTCTGGCCCCCAAAGAAAAACTCATCAAGCCCCCAAGAAGCAAAGGAAACACTGTGCCTACTTTAGGACGGTCGGATCCGACTTAGAGGCTGCATCTGGGTTATTTCTGACTGAGGTTCCAAAGGGGCCCAGAACTTTCAAGAGGAGGGCCCAGGAGAGTGCTGAGGGCGAAGCCCCCTCCAAAACGATGAAGCGCATCCCAAAAATGTTAAACCGTGGCAAGGGATGGAAAACCCCCCACCTTTCAGGCTGGTAGCTCCCCCGGGTTCTCGATGACGTGTGGGGATTACGAGAGGATAGTGACCATTCCAGCTTTAAGGGGCCCAAGAATCCCTTCAACGTCCCTGACTTTAAAGCTGACAGGGACAGAGAGAAGGATTGCGACCAGCAAGGTCGACCAGGATGCCATATGAGCCATCTACTAAGCTCTCCAGACATGTGTTGACCATCAGGAGTAGGCCAAGGAGGACAACGCAGCTCTCTCATACAACAAGATCTCCTTGTTGTTCTCGGTATGACCTCACTCCTTGAGACTCCTTTCCCTTTATGTGTTCTGCAATTTTCTTCTAAGATCCCTTTTTTCCCTCAGTTGATCGTGAGGGAGTATCAATCGGCCGCTCGGTTGGAACTGGCGGAGGTGGCACATCGCAAGTTGCTGTTTGAGAGGGCCGAAGTGCTGGAGGCCAAGACTTGGAAGGACGAGACGACCAAACTTTCTAAGGAGAAGGATGAGATGAAGGAAATAAACATGGGCAATCTCGAGAGGCTCACCAAGCAGATCAAAGAATCGACCCAAGAGAAATCGATCCTGGAGATGGAGGTGGCCACCCTTAGGGCCGAAAAGGAAAGACTGGAAACCGAGCTGGACCAGGCTCAGAGTCTATTGGATATAGCGGGTAAAAAGAAGGAGGCGACATACCGAAAGGGAGGGCAACATGGGTGGCGGAAAAGGCTATGTGGATGGGCAGAAGAACGGGGCAGAGACCGCTTTCTGGACCCTTGATAAATTGTTGCCCCAGGTCAAGGATAGCGTGGTGATGGAGTTCCTCCGGTCAGATGTATTCGAGACTGTCTCCGGTACCCTAGGCGCAACCGACATTCAGAAGGGTTTCATGAGATGATTGTCCCAGGTCCACCTTCATCACCCTCTTCCTCATGACCTGCTCAACAATCCTAAGAAACTGAATGCCTCCAACGCCTATGTTCCAAAGATGCTTCCGGAACAGTTCTTGGCCTGCTGTGCGTTCGAAGAAGAAGAAGAGCAGGCGGAGGAGGGAGATGATGATGATGAGGAGCCCGACTGGAGTAAGAAGCCCCATGGCTGGGCAGTGGAATGGGCTGATGCAAGGACCGATAAGCGCTCAAAATCTGAGCTTGAGCTGCCAGAGCTAGTGGACCTTGAGAAGGCCAAGGAAACCCTGCTTGCGGCTTTCATTCCCTCAAGCAGTGGGTCAAAGACTTTCGAGATTCAGGGTGATGGATCAAGTGCCCCTGGTCTGGCTATTCCACCATTAGCTACTCTCCCTCTGGCTTCTGATGCTGGAGATGGCCCCACTAACGCCGTGATTCTAACCCCAGCAAACGCCAATCCAATAACTGAGCAAAATCCTCCAGATTTGATCGAAGGGCCTACTGCCAACACCGTGAACCCTCTTGTTTCCGCTTGTTGATTTGCAGATTGCTCCTTGTAATTAATCTTTGTAATTTTCCTTTTTCTATTTTATTTTGTAACTCATTGGGGCTCGACCCCGTTTTGAAATAAAAATGACTTAGATTTGACTAAGTTTGTGCTCGTATTTCTCATTTGTTTATTACGTTTTGGTATTTGTAATTTGCCCCTGATTCAACCTTTGGAGTAAAAATTTTACGGAATTGTATCAAGGGCTGGCTCGATTACGAATTGCGACTCATTACAGTTGATTCGCAACTCACTGGAACAATTGATACGTTTTACGGAACTATAACAAGGCCTGGCTCGATTGTGACTGATTACAGTCACTTCGTACCTTACAGGAGCGTTGCACCCCTTCCTTAGAGCATTGATAGAATATCGAATGCATGCCTAAAGGACAACTTCAAAATACTTTAAAAGACATTCAGATTGACCAAAATAAAGAACATTCAGATCGACTGAAAGTAAGAAACATTCAGATTAACTGAAAGTAATGGACATTCAGATTGACTGAGGGTAGGGAACATTCAGATTGACTGAAAATTACTTTCATTGATGTGAACGAATCGAGTATAGGGAGTACTTATAATCAAAATAACTTAAACGTAAAACTTCTTGAGGTTGTGGGCATTCCAAGATATAGGGATGGTATTCCCATCCATGTCTTGGAGGTGGTAGGCCTTGTTGCGGCCTATTTCTGGATTGCGATAGGGGCCTTCCTAGTTGGGCTGTAGCTTGCCCACGTGCTTGGTTACCTCGACCTTTTTGTGGACTAGGTCGCCTATTTGAAAATCTCGAGGTTTAACACCCTTGTTATAGCTTCGAGCTACTGCGGCTCGATATTGTCGCATGCATTGAAAACTCTTCTGTCTAACTTCTTCAATTGTATCGAGCTCATGTGCTCGTTCTTTTGCATTCCTTGCGAGCTGATAGTTGGATACTCTGGTTGTTTGATGGAGAAGCTCCGCTGGGATCATGGCCTCCAACCCATAGACCATCGAGAAGGGTGTTCACCCTGTGGCGGTTCTCAAGGTGGTGGGGTAGGCCCAAAGGACCCCATCAAGTTCGTCGACCCAAGCTCCTTTCTTAGACTCGAGCCTGGTCTGGAGGTTCTGAATGATGATGCAGTTGATGACTTCAACTTGGCCATTTACCTGAGGATGGCCGACTAATGCAAAATGTTGAGTGATACCCATGTCTGAGCAGTTTGATCTGGTACTGGCACTTTGGAACTGGGTTCCATTGTCACAAATCAGAACCCTCGGGACCCCAAATTTGCAAATGATGTTTCGCCAAAGGAAGTTTTGGATGACCTTGTTTGTGATCTTCGTAGCTGGCTGGGCTTCAACCCATTTGGAGAAATATCCGATCGCGACTAACAAGTATTGTCTCTGGCCGGTTGCAAGTGGAAGTGGCCCTACTATGTCAATTCCCCACTGATCAAAGGACCAACAAATATCGACTGGGACCATTTCGGCAGGGTGCTGATGCGGGATGTGGGCATGTTTCTGACAATTTATGTATTTATGGGCGTATTCCTTAGCATCTTCGTTGAGGGTGGACCAATAAAACTTGCTCCTTGAAACTTTCTTCGCTAACGATCGACCGCCCATGTGGTTCCTGTATTGCCCGCTATGGATTTCCTCTAGTATGTCCAAGGCTTGAGACGGGCAAAGGCATCTCTTTGTTGGTCCCATGTACGCTCTCTTGTACAACCTTCCCTCCGAATCAAGTGAGTAATTTGCTGCTCTGTATCGGAGGTGCCTCGCTGAGTTCTTGTTGGCAGGCAAGACTCTGTCTCTAAGGTGCAGTATGAACTCATCAAGCCAGCAGGGCTCAGCTGGGTCGATTGAGCATATCATTTCTGCTTCCCCATCTATTACTCGTCCCTTACTTAAAAGGTAAGTGATGTTCTGGTCCTTGGAGCCTTTCATTCCGTTTGCGAATTTGGACAGAGCATCTGCTCGCGTGTTCTCTTCTCGAGGGACCTGCTGCAGCTTAAACTCTTTGAATTCAGATGCCAAGGATTTGACCTTAGCAAGGTACTTGATCATTGTTTCTTCACACGCCTCATAAGAGCCCTCGACCCGGCTTAACACCAGTTGAGAATCTGTGATTACTGAGATTCTCTCAATCCCATGATCTTTGGCAATCTTGAGGCCCGCGATGAGCGCCTCATGCTCCTCTTCATTATTGATGGCGAAATCAAGCTCTTGACCTTCTGTGCTTATTAGGGATATTCCCATACCCTCCCCCCCGAGAGGTTGAGGAGCCATCGACCGACATGGTCCATAGCACCGAGTGCGGGATCTGCTTGTTTGGGTCATCTTTCTCAATGAGGAAGTCTGCGAGGATTTGAGCTTGGTACGCAGCTCTAGGCTAGTAGCTGATATCAAATTGACTTAACTCAATCACCCATTTCACTATCCTTCCTGCGGCATTTGGTTTCTCCAAGACTTGGCGTAAGCCTTGGTCTGTGAAGACCACGATTGAATGGGACTGGAAATAGGGCCTCAACTTCCTGGAAGTATGCACAAGTGCCAAAGCAAACTTTTCAATTTCGAGGTAGCGCGTTTCCACTCCATGCAATATCTTGCTCACATAATACACTGACATATGCTTCCTTTCATGTAGGGTGACCAACACTGAGCTGACTGCCTCCTCAGTAACGGCCAGGTATACGTACATAGTTTCCCCTGCAACTGGTTTAGCTAATAAGGGAGGGGAGGCAAGATAATTCTTGAGCCTTTCAAAGGCCTCATCACATTCCTCAGTCCATTTAAATTTCTTAATATTACGGAGAATTTTAAAGAAAGTAAGGTTTTTCTCAGAAGAGCGAGAGATGAACCTGTTAAAGGAGATGATTTGACCTACTAGAGGTTGAACTTCCCTGATCGTGTGGGGCCTGTTGATGCTTTCCAGCTGTAATATCTTCTCTGGGTTGGCCTCGATCCCTCTTTGGCTGACAATATAGCCTAGGAACTTTCCTCCTTCCACGCCGAACGAGCACTTGTTTGGGTTCAGCTTCATTCTGTATTTGTGCAGTAGGTTGAAAGTTCAACCCAGATCATTCAGGTGCATCTCCATTTTCTCACTTTTGACGATCATGTCATCAACGTACACGTCCATTGTTTTCCCGATCTCATCTTCAAAGATTTTATTGACCAGCCTTTGGTAAGTGGCTCCTGTATTCTTTAATCCAAAAGGCATGACCTCGAAATAGTAAATACCCTTGACCACGATGACTGCAGTCTTCTTCTTATCCTCCTGAGCCATGAATATCTGGTAGTAGCCTTGAAAGGCGTCCATCATACTTAGGAACACGCATCCTGCGGTTGAATCGACTAGCTGGTCAATTCAAGGGAGAGGATAAGGGTCTTTGGGGAACTCCTTGTTCAGATCTGTGATGTCGTTACACATTTGCCATTTCCCTCCTGTTTTGGTGACTAGGATAACATTGCAGAGCCAATCGACATATTTGGCTGGCGTGATATATCCAACATCCAGGAGCTTGTTAACTTCCTGCTCAATAATCTCATTGCGTTCGTCGTTCTGTGCTCCAATCTTTGCTTAATGGGTTGGAAACTTGGGTCGACATTCAAGTGATGTTCAATGACCTTTGGGTCGACCCCCACTAGATCTGAGGCTTTCCAGGCGAACACATTTGTATTTTCTCGCAAGAATTGAATGAGCATACATTGTTGTTTACCTTTAAGGTTAGCTCCAATGTTGGTAGTTTTCTCTTCATCGTCGGGTACCAGTTGAATGGGAACAATGGCACCCGCAGCCACGATCTTTTTGTCATCCAACTTTCTCGTCTTTCTTGTAATGGAGGAGATCATTTTCTTAGAGCACATCTCCGCTGTTGGGTCATCTGGGTCGGTAAGCTCCGTGTCCAGGAAATCATCAACGTTCAACAGAGGAACAATGGTCTTGATGGGAAGTTTTACCTTTTCCATGGAAATGGAGTAGCATTCCCAAGATTCCGGTATGTTACAGCGGAGCTCCCCGGTCCCATGAGGAATTGGCAGTTTGACGGTCTGATGATAGGTAGCGATCACTGCTCGAAAGCTTATCAAGGCCGGACGCTCTATAATGATGTTGTAAACAAAAGGGTCCTCGACCACCAGGTACTCAATCGTTTCGTGGCTCTCTTGGGTAACTTCCCCATGGAGGTGAAGAGTTTGACTCGCCCTTTGGAGTATACCTCCGACCCACCAAAACCTGTCAACGGTTTTTTGATTGGTTCATAATCAAGCTAAATGGATATTCATTTTGCGCAAAGTTGAGTAAAAGATAATGTTGGCTGAGCTTCCACTATCAATAAGGGTTTTGTGTACAGCATGATTTGCTACATCCAAAGTGACTACCAGCGGACAACTCGGCATTCCACCGTCCCGTGACATCACTGGTACAAAATCCCTATCGCTAAAAGATACCTCTTGCTCTAGCCACTATTTTCCTGGCTCGACATGCATCACCTCTCTGGGCCCATAGAGCTCTCGACCTACCTCTCATCACGACCGCTTGCGAGCTGTTTTAGAATGTCCTCCTGTTGGGGCCCCTGCTAACATGAATATTTCATTGGTAGGCAGGTTGTGGGGGTTTCCTTCTTCAGGCTTCTCTAGGGACGGCTTACGCCCCCTCCGGGGAGGCGGGAAGTCTCTTTGGTCGAAATCCTGAGGGACCCGCTCGTCCAACTTCTTGACGAATTCCATCAGGTGGCCCTCTTGGATCAACCTCTCAACCTCTTCACGCAAGGCGATGCACTCGGAAGTCCAGTTCCCAAACTGCATGTGGTAGGCACAACGCTTACCCGACTCTTTGGCTTTCTTGGTTTCCTTTAGCTGCTTTGGCTTCTTGAGCAGCCCCCTATCCATGACTTCATAGATTTCTTCAATGTGGCAGACTAAAGGAGTATAGGCCTTCTTTCGTAATGAAACTACAAAAGAAGAAGTTATGGCACGACATGAAGTCAAATAACACCATCTTCTTCTTCTTTTCGTAAGTAATTTTCTTTATTAAGTGTGGATGTGAGGATACTCATTTGAATCATTTCTTTGCTCCTAGATGGTTTTAAGTTATTCTTCACTCTTAATATTCAACCATATTTTTTTATTTCTATAGGGGTTGCGGTACAACCAATTCAATACAAACTCTTGAAATAGGAGTTAATGATGTTAGTGATTTAGAAACTGAACAGGATCAAGAAGTAACCAATACAAGCCATGATATGGTGGGAACAGAGGGAACGGGTCATATTCAGAGATCAATGATGATTCTCAATTGTGTTGGGAAGAAAACCTATCCCACATCGGAGGATTGGAGCAAGTTTGTCCAATATATAATTGTTCATCCAACTTCATTAATATGAGGTCTTTTGGGAGATGCTAATGTGGAGTTAGGGTGAAGGCGAGCGCAGTCCTAACAAGTGGTATCAGAGCCCCGGTTTGGGCTAGTCAGAGTAGTGGACTACGCGTTATTTGAAGTTCCCGTTGTGGCAACAAGAACGGAGACTTGCAGGGGTGCCTTATGTCGAAAGTCTTCCTGGCAAGTGGTGGTCAGGCAGCGTGTCCCGTTGGATGATAACGGTGGTACAAGATGTTTAGAAGGTGAAGTGACCTATGTTTGGCGGGTCAACTGAAGTGACCTAGCAATTGGAGATCTGCAGTTGATGCTTTGTGTCGAAAGTCCTCCTGACATTAAGGAGGACAGGCGGCGTGTCCTGCAAAAGAGTAGGGCGGTGCAAGATGGTTGGAAGATCAAATGGATTAACCCTGAAGGGGAGGTCATAAGTGGTGTGGTCTTCGTTTGAGGGGAGGATTGTTGGGTAACAAACTCATCCCACATCGGAAGATTAGAGGAAATTTGTTCAATATATAAATATTCAACTAACTCCATTAGATGAGGTCTTTTGGGAGATGCCCAAAAATAAATCCGTACGGGCTTCGCCCAAAGCGGACAATATCATACTAATGCGGAGTCAGGGTGAAGGCACGCGCAGTCATAACAAGTCGTATCAGAGCCCAGGTTTGGGCTTGTCAAAGTGGTAGACTGCATGTTATGTGGAGTTCCCGATGTGACAACAAGACCGGAGACCTGCAGGGGTGCCTTTTGTCGAAGGGTCCCGTTGGGTTATAACAGCGGTACAAGATGTTTGACAGGTTGAGTGACCATGTTTGGCAGGTCAAGTTAAGTGACCTAGCAATTGGAGATCTGCGGTTGATGCCTTATGTCGAAAGTCTTCCTGACATTAAGGAGGTTAGATAGCGTGTCCTGAAAAGAAGTAGCGGCGGTGCAAGATGGTTGGCAGATCAAATGGATTAGCCCTATAGGGGAGGTCACAAGTGGTGCAGTCTTGGTTTGAGGGGAGGATTGTTGGGAAGCAAACTTATCCCACATCGGAGGATTGGACCAAGTTTGTCCAATATGTAAGTGCTCTGATACCACTTGTTAGGGATGCTCGCGCCTTCAATATTTCACTAAAGAAAGCAATAGGCTTACCTCATTAGCTAAGAACAACACTAATTCCAATATTTGAGACATCATAATCAACTTGAAAATTTTTCTCAAAATCTGGTAGCTACAATTTGGAGCCTTCTTTACCTTTGTTTTGAGAAGTTCAAAGCTTTTTAGTGCTTCCTCCGCCCATTTGAAATTGTCACCTTTCAAACATTAAGTGGTAGGTGCAATAATTGTGCTAAAATTCTTAACAAATCAACAGTAGAAGAAAGTTAAACCATGAAAACTTCGAATATCATGAATTGATTTGGGAATTAGCCAACTTAGAATAACAATAATTTTCTCACTATCCATCTTGATACCTTCTGATGAGACAATATAGTCTAAGAATACGAGTCTTATCGAGAAGAAATAATACTTCTTCAAGTTAGCATACAACTTTCCCTCTCTTACTAACTCAAACACTTGCTGAATGATCCAAATTCTCTTCAGGACTGGAGCCATAGACAAGAATATCATCAAAATAGACAACCACAAAATTTTCAATGAAAGGTTCGAAGATATAATTCATCAAACGTATAAATGTAGAATGGGCATTCGAAAGGCCGAATAGCATAACCAACCACTCGAAAAGTCCATCTCTTATTTTGAAAGTTGCCTTCCATTCATCTCTCCATCTCATTTGAATTTGATGATAATTGTGACGCCCAGAGCGCTGGGCCTCCACATCTCCCGCACCAAAATCTGAACCCACATATATATGAAATAGTCTTCCATACATAAGTCCAAGTCTAAGCGAATGGGGACCTACACACACACACACTAGGCTAAGCGGGGCTAAGACTCAGACAGAGCGCGCAAAAGAAATAATTAAAAATGCGGAAGCAACAAACAGGATCTAAAAGAGCTGATATAAAACATACTGTAACATGTACATGGCCATACGACCCAAAAATGATAGCAAGTATTTACAGATTCTCCCAAAACAAACATATCAAGTATCAATACATGGACAGAGTATCAAAAGATGCGAATATGGAATGCAGACTCATCCTAAACCAGTAAGGACGACTCGACCTTGACGTACTTCCCTACCTAGCATGAGCAAACCTGCAACTAAAGGTTTGCGAAGAGAGGGTCAGTCTAATCTCGACTGAGTGAGGGGCTAAATGCACACCCACACCTAAATACATATAGAGCAAAGCAAATACAAAGGTGATGGTCATGAATCAAGCTAGGGTTTTGCATACCAAAGCGTTTTCAAAAGCTAACATATAATACTTTAAGAAAATCCTAACTCGATTCATAATCCATCAATACAAAAACAAAAATAAACGTCCGGTGAGTACGGACCTCTCCCAACTCCTCATAACAAATTACAAAACCAAGTCACAAATACCAATTCACCCTCACAACCTTGGTGTTTCGGGAAGCAAACCCTCTCCACCTGCAATACAGATACGTACGGGGTAGCTAACCCGCGATATGCCTTCCCCGGTTATCCACCGAGGGCTCAAAGTACCACGTCTTCTTGACCTCCAAGAGTTGCACGTGAATGACTCAAAGGGAACTATGCACAGGCCAAACCCGATAGCCCTTGCCATCCCGGGCATTCCTCACCCATAATTCCCAGGGCCCAAAATACCAAATCAAACCACATTCCCATATTTCAGGGCATATCTCGCCCATACCAAACATAAACGTACAAAAGGGGTTTCAAAACTTAAGCTTACGTATGCTCATACTTATACCGATTTCATAAACTTAAATATTATTCATTAGATCATAAAAATAGCTTATACACACGTATTTAACTATATATAAGATATATAGTCACATGAGGGGTGAGAAATCATCACAAAAGGGCCATAAGATTCATAACTAAAACAAAAGTTCCTAAACCTCACCTTAGCAAAAGGAGTAGAAGAAGAAGGGCCAAAACGAGCGAACAACCACCTAAAACTCGGGCTCTTGTACGTCCGGAAGAGACTCTAAAATAAAGAACACGAGACCCAAACTTAGACTCAAATATGTACCAATTAGACGCCCGGCAATGCATATGAATGCAACTATGCACATGAAATGTCAAGAAGGTAGCACTTAACGCATTCAAGTTCCAAACTCATACAAATATATCAAATTCTCAACATAATTCCAATATTTCAATCACAACACGTAATAATACAAGTTAGAAAAGCATAGGGGTCATTTAAGGGGTAGGAAAAGTCATACGAATCAATAAACAAAGCAAAAATCATGCATGCATACTAGGCCTCGAGCGGTTGTTCAAAAACGCGAGAAAAAGATGGAACGACCATTCAGAGTTGGGGGCTGGTTCTGTTCCACTGAACAGCCGTTAAGTCCTACACAAAGAATACTGAGAACGGCCGTTCAAAGCTGGAGTCCTTCTCTGTACATCTGAACGTCCGTTCGGCCAAGAACAAGGGCACGAGCGAACGGCTATTCGGGGCCTGCGACAGCAGCTCAAAGTTGAAAATTGGACCTGTTCTCCTCCTCACAACTCCCCAATCTTTTGAAGCAACTCAGGCAAAGTGTTAAGGTATAAAATAGCTGTAAAGAGATACAAAAACAAGGTACAAATCCATCCCAAAACAGCCCCAAACTGAGACACAAATGGAGAGCAACAATAAGGCATAAGTCCATCAAGTTCTCAAGCTTCAAACTTCAAAAGCATTAATGGCAACTCTCAACCAACTCAACCACCAACAAAATTAGGTTCATATATTCATAAATGAAGCTCAAGTGGTCATATATCATGCATCAATTCAAGAAAAACACAAGAGAAGGCAAGAGATTCATATAGAAGCATAAACCCTTACTATTCATATAAATACTCATATCTCCATCAAAGCCAACTCAAAATCTGAAATCCATGGATCAAAATGAGCATAAAAGTATGGAGAATACAATCATACACTTACCTCTTGAATATAATGGAGTTTAATGAAGATTTGAGCTCAAAATATCCTTGGGGTGAATAGTGATGGGAATAACTCTTGTTTCTCCAAAGTTGCAGCAAATTCTCTTCCTTTACTTGTGGTGACCGAAAATGAGAGAGTAAAGGGTGATAGGGTATTGTTTTGGGGTTATGTGGGACCAATAATTATGTGAAAAGGTTGAAAATTGAGGGAGTTATGTGCAAATTATTCCAAGGTGGTCATTTAGGTGCGAGTAGCTTGTTTCGGACAAATTTCCGAGTATCAAACGGGCTTAGAAAAATGTAAGGATTATTCCATTGGCTCCTTCAAATCCGAATTCCAAACAAGCCCCCTTTAAGTTCCAAACAAGCCAAGCACTTCAAAAGCTAAACAAATAAACTCGAAAACATGAAACAAGCATATAAACATGTTCATAATACATATATCCCATGCATAGCAAGTAGACACAAAAATCATAATAAGATTTAAGCACGAACGAAGCAAATAGGGCAAACTCTCATCAAAATTTCATATAATTCATATAAGAATTGAAGAAAAAATAAAATTCAAATAAAAATGCATCAGTTAATGTGGAAAATAAATGAAAATACAGAAATTAAACTCACACGTGGCACAAACCTGTGCGTACGGGCAGACGGGGTGTCACAATAATCACTTCTAAGATCAATCTTACAACCAATCTTGAAGTTATGGAGTTGATCGAGAAGATCATCAAGACGACGGATAGGAAATCGATATTTTAGATTGATTTTATTTACATTGTACTATCGATGCACATTCACCAACAACCATCCTTCTTTGGTACAAGAAGTGTCAGGATAGCACAGGGACTCTTACTTTCTTCCAAAACACCTTTAACCACAAGATTATGAACTTGCCTTTATAGCTCTTCATACTCTTTCAAGTTCATTCTGTAGGCTACCTTATTTGGAAAACTAAATCAATACAGTGTTGATCTCTCGCACCGGGGGAAGTCCGAAAGGAATTGGTTGTATTTGCCATGGCATAACACTATTTTTCTTATTTCTTAAAAAACAATCAAAACAAAACCCACCGTGGATTCACAAATGGCTTTCTCCTCTTCAGATTCAGAGAGTAAATTGCTCCCTTCTCCTTTTGAAAGTTTAAGAATTCTCTTCATTTTAGATGGTCCCAAAATAATCTTTTCTCTATCTTTAGTAACAGAATAGGTATTCGGTAAAGCCATCGTACATGACTTTTTGAACATATTTCCATGGCCTCCCAAGAAGAAAATGACAGACATCCATAGGAACAACATCGCACTATAACTCATCTTGTACTTATTGTCAATAGAGAATTGACCAAGACATGCTTTATTCACTTTTACCACATTTTATTTTCGCAGTCATGATAATCGATATGGTTGAGGATGACCTTTGATTGTCAAATTCAATTTTTCCACCATTGTCGTAGCCACCACATTTTCACAACTTTCTTCACCTTGCCATGCGAAGTGAATCTTTTATGGAATATATTATGATTGAGCCAAGAGTCTTCTTTAGCATCTATGGTGTTAAGGCTACGACATATCACCAAGGATTCACCGTGATCTTCATAAGTGATATCAACCTTGTCCTCCAATTTATCAAAGATAGGGAATATTTTAAAAGGTTCTTCATTAATTTTTCCTTCTACAAGAGTGATAATTTCCCGATTTGGACAATCTGCAGTGAAGTGTCCAAAACCTTTGCACTTGAAACATGCTTTTGTGAGTTAGAACCACCCAGTCTTGCATGACTAGTATTGACTTCTTTATTTGCAATAAACTTTTGTTTTGCATTCTTTGATTCAGTTGGAGGTTTTGCAAAAGAGGTACACCTTGGGTCGGAAACGCTGCTATGTGGGAAAAGTTGAGCAACCCCTCAATTTAATTCTTTTTGTTCTCGTTCCGCCTTGAGAGCTAATTTGCAGACATCATTGTAGGTACAATAAGGTTGTAGATGAACAACATTAGAAACCTCAGGTCGAAGTCCTCCTAAAGATCAAGCAATAATTTGTTCCTCGAGTTCTATGACATCACAACGCATCATGAGGTTCTCAAATTCAGTCGTGTAGTTCTCCACATGTAGATCTCTTTGCTTTAAATTGTGCTATTTCAAGAAATCATCTTGTCAATAGTTATCGGGCAAGAAATTCCTAGGAAGTTCCCTTTTTATTTTTTCACAATTATTGAACTTTCTTTAGTCATCACAAACTTGCTGTGCACCCACCAAATAGAAGCATATTTCTTTAACTTCATTGCAACTAGTGTTACTTTACGATCTTATAAAACTTTATTTAATCCAAAGATTATCTCAATAGGGTGGTTGAGCCAATCGATGAACTCAGTAGGATTATCTCTTCCTTCGAATCTGGAATATCAATTCTAAATTTTTGAGATCGGATATTTCTTCAAGGTCTTTGTTAGGGCGACAAACATTTAATTAATTATTTTGACGACCATAAAATGAATTAAAATCCTCTTTATCTTATGATGAATTATCCTCTAAATCGTGACCCCAACATCACTATCCAAAGGTTCACAACGTCCAAAATATTGCTCTAGTTGTTGCACTGGTCGTCTTAATTCATCCAACTTAATATCACTAAGGTATCTTTCACGAACCATAGGTTATTCAATGTTTGGTCTATTTTTTATTTGATGACCAATCATTGAAATCAAAGCTCTCTTAACTAACTTGAAACCGAGATATTTGCGAGGTAGGAGGAAATACAAGAAACACTCAGAATTATTTATAACACTCAAACTCAAGGAATCCACTAAAAATTTAAGAGCAAGAACCACTCAAATTAATATTTCACTATTCAAAATATATTATACTCTCAAATGTTACAAAAAGCCATATATAGGCAAATAGGAATATCACTCTAAGTATAGGATGAATCTAAAAAATTAATATGAACTAAACTCTAAAAGACATACATAAATGAAATACTAGATGCTACGAACATGCATTAATGAGAAAATAAATAACTTCACTAAACATTGAATTTACTAAAAGACATGAATAACTATTAAGTGGATCTTTTACTTTTTATGTCATGTTATTGGATGATGTGTTTAACAGTGTTTGTGATAAGAAGCAGCCACGTGTTTACTTCTATTTTTGACACTTTTGTGCAGACGTGTTTAGTTGTGCTAACATGTTTACGTCTTATGAGATGACATCCCATATTACATGAATTGACAAAATACCCTTCATGTTTTCCTTATACATAAAACATGCTCCACTTAAAAAAGTGTGAACACCTATATCATTTTTTAACAACTTTAGCTCTTGAACCTTTATTGTCTTCCTTTGAGTTACGACAAACATTGTCACTATATTTATGTAATCTCCATCACCATGTGAGCCGCAAATAGCTTCCAAACTTCTCTTATTTCTTCAACATAAATCCTAATCTTGTATACATAACTCAATATAACATCCAATAGAAGCATTTGCTGCAAATAATTTGCCACAACTCGAGTCATAATAAGAATCCCCAAAATCAAGCCCTCATTTCTTAAGCTCACCAAATTTGCAGTACCCAATATCGAAGGAAGTTTTCTGACCAATGGGACGATTTTGGAGAGTGAGCAAACAAAAATAACACTATAGATCCAGTCGGAGAGGGTCGACCGCCATTCAGATTGGACATAGGGTTTGAATGCTACAAGGGAGCCGATATTGATCAGTGCCGCCTAATGGTCATAGGCGATGATGTTGGTTACTACTGCAAAGGATGATAGGATTGGGAGGCGGAGTGGAAAACTGTTTGTCATAGGTATTTTTCCACTGAATTTTCATTCCAACCAAAAAATTCTCTTGAATAGCTGAAGTCAAGTTTGAGGGTTCAGTTGGAGTTGGGGACATCAATTTCGTCTATTATATTCGAAGGTACAATTTTTATCTTGGATTAATAAATAATGTCGCAGCATAATTTGTAGCACCCGGAACGCCGAGATGCCACACCCCCGTACTATAGCTCAGCCCACATACGAAATGGAAAAATCCATACATGAACTAGGACTATAGCGAATGGATGACAAGAGAAAATAAACAAGCTAGCTAGGCGGGACTAACCCTCAGATATTACCAACATGTACGATTCACAAAAAGAAAACATAATATACATTCACTTCATTATCCTTAAGTTCAATTACATCATACATAGGCATCAATAATGTACATGGTAATGAGACCGACAAGTGCTAGACCTACAAAATAAAAGACCTAACTCGATCCCGCCTAGCACGAACCCTGCAACCTGAAAATGTGAGGTGTCAGTCTATGAAAGACTGAGTGAGGGGTTTATAAATAAATATTAGTGCAATTACCATGCAAGCAAAATACGTTCAATAATAAAGTAGAACTCGCCCGAGATTACCACTAATCAATTTAATAATTCAATCATGATCAATTCAATCTGTGGCCCGGGCGAGTGAGGGCAATTCTCCAACCTTACACCAATAGTGAACATTACATGCTTGTTTAATTATCATGTGATCATGCAATTCAATTATAGTGCACACGTATCAATTTCATGAACTCCTTTACTCCGGGTAAAGGTGGGTTTGCAAGGCCCTAACCATCCATGCTACGTACGTCAGGAATATGACTCCCACTTACGGGATTCCTTCCTCCACCAAACCTCCTGGTGGATTCAGGGTCATCCCAAAGTTGTGAGGATAGTGCAAGAGTTACCCATCAGCCCTTGCTTTCTCGGTTGGCTCAATACACTACCCTCGGGCCCAAATGTGAACATGCTTACTCGCCCAAAACAATCAATCAATCAATTCAGTCCGTTCAGTTCAATCATGAAATCCGTTTAAAATCCATATGGTTTGGAAAACTATAGATATATATAGATACATTTTGGCTTAAAACATCACATAGAGTCATACGGGTTCTATATATCTAGAATTAAACCTCACCTGACGAGCGATGGAACAAGACAAGGAACAAGAATGTGCCCAAACGATCAATGATCTCCGCCCTGGAGAAAAACTGGACAAGAAAGGGAATAGTGGAAACTCGTGAGACCAGACTCAATATGAGACCAAGTATGACACACGGCCATGCTCATGTAAATAAATAAAACAAGCAATCAAGTGACACTTAGCATGTATGAAAACTAATTAACACCTAAGAGGTGAAATTAATATCCAGAAATCATGCATTCATATCATTCAATCATTTCAAGTTCAATTCATATAAGGCATGAAGTCACACAATCACGTTTGAGTAATTAAGTACCAAGAAGTGTCAAGTAGGAGCATATTTATCAATTAATCAAGTATATATATCATATAATTCACATATGAGAGCCAAGAGAGTGAAATGGATGCAATAAGAGAGGTTTTGGAGAAGTTTGGCAAAAATGGACAATTTTAGGAAACGCACAGGCTGAGGGAAAACTGGAATATCTTTAATTCTAGAAGTGGGAATTGATTTTTGTTTATTGGAAATGAAACTAGACACAAAGACGTTTCCGATGATATATGGCTCGTTTTCTAGTTCAAAGCGAGGAGAAAATGACATGCGCTTGAAGTTAGACGAGTGCAGTTTGTCGGGAAAGTGGCGATGCCTAAAAGAATTGATTATAACTCTCAAACTAGAAAATATATTGAGATTATTCTAATTTTAGGTTGTTCTAGACTTCAATACGTTTCCGTGGCTTCAAAAATCAGCTCATTTGGAGTTCGGATGAGGGAGAAACGCCCGTTTGAAAAATGGTCTGAAAGCAGAAACGGCCGTGTGAAAACCTCCTGTAACAGTGCCAAACGGGCGTTTGGTGCAGGAACTGGTGTAATCCCAACATAGGCCGTGGTTCAGGTGTCTATATGGAGACACCCTTTTGAGCTTATATTAAACATTACAGAGTTAGCTCATATGAGACATTACAGAACCTCAAGTCTAAGGATTAATGAATCATGTCATTGACCTGTAAGATATTTCCTAATCTATAAGTTTCAGGAAACTTCCTTTCCCATTTAGGAATGTTCTCACGCGGGATATCTCATTGATGAAGTTCTTGTAACAATAACCCTTATGTATTATGAACGCATCAATGTATGCACTTATCACTCTATGAAACTGAGTGATCCTTCAAAAGGACATAATCACATAAGCAAGTCTCAGCAGAGTCAAGGTCGACATTCCCACTGTCTGTCGGACTCATTGACTTGGAGAAGTTTCTAATCCTCGCCTATGGAGTTAAGAACTTGTTTCATGTATTGTTCCCATAACAACAAAGCTCTTAACGGCCTCATCGGATTAGGGGAGTTCAGCACATGCAAAACACAGTCAAACCCAAATAGACATAAATAAGCACATAAAGAAATGATTGCCTATGAACAAAATCATTTCGTTTATTATTCAAAGACTGTTTGTGATTTTACAAGGAAATAGTAAAGCAAACATCTGCTTTAAGGGCGCTATTCCTAAGTGAGAATTATTGGAAGGCCCTTAGAAGAGTACTTAAATTTTTATGGTATAGAATCAATTATGGACTACACTATACATGATATCCTGTCATATTAGAAGCATATAGTGATAACAATTGGATATCTATTACTAAAGACACTAAGTCCATAAGTGGTTACGTTTTTACCATAGGTGGACGTGTCATATCGTGGAAATCCTCTAAATAAACTTGTATAGCTCGATCAACGATGAATTCTGACTTCATAGCTTTAGAGAAAATTGGATAAGAATTCAAGTGACTTCGTAACTTCTTAGGGGTCATGTACTAATGCGGTTTAGGCACGTTCAGGCGAAAAAACATAGGTTGGCAGCTCTTTACTACTCATGGGTCGGAGCCCGTGTGATCTTTATGTTAAAAGCATCGGTCCCTCACATGCAAATCAGCCATATGATAGTTATCACAAAATTAACAAGCGCAACAAAATGACTCTACAACCCAGATCATCCTCTTATTTACAGCGATTTTCCACTGCTACAGTGTACAATTCCTTTGCCACAAATTCATCAAAGCAATTGCAGGATTTTTAATTGAGTTGGGCCAACAAATCGCTGGGCACCTTCGCACCACAATTTCAGATCCCCGCTTGAAATTTCAGGTTTAATTATTCAAATCACTTATCAATTGTTATTATTAATTCTCCTCTTCACGTTTCATATGTGCGTAATAAGAGATATATCACAGAGATTCAAATAGGAGATGAGGGGTAAAAGGGATCTCATTAAATTACCTAGTGCAGGGAAGATAGAAGTGTAGGAGGTGAGTTTCCTAATTCTCATTTGATCTTGGATTGATTGTTTACCATGTAGTTGTAAATATGCTCTGTTTCAGCGTATATGAAACTAAGGTTTTTTTTTTCTTTCATATCTATTAACATTTGTATCCCCATGGATTGTTGTTGAATCATATTTACCCATCTACTGCATATGTTACAATGTAAATTCGTAGGTTAATCTTAATTTTTTATGTTAGTAGCTAAAAATGGATTTGGAGGGCAATGATGATGAGGCTCTTATGATACTGGAAATGTTACGTATGCAAATTATTCATATAATGATGCTTGTACTGTTACTAGTTAATTCTGGTGTGTTGAATAAGAGGCGTTCCATTGAAAGGGTTCGTGCTAAATATCAAATTCTTACTAAGATACCTAATCAAGTTAAATATTTGCATGGACTTATAACGGAAAAAGAACAGGATTGTATAGACCTATTGAGATTAGGTCGTGCTCCTTTCCAGAAACTGCATATGATCCTTGAGGAACTTGGAGGTCTTAGGAGTACTCGTGGTGTATCCGTACATAAGTAAGTTGCAATGTTTCTTAGCATTATCGGTCATCATAGTAAGAATCGTGTTGTTAGGAAGTCCTTTTTTAGGTCTGGACACACTATGTCTATCCGGTTTAACCGTGTTCTTAATGTGGTTATTGTTAGGAATAGTGTCCTTAAAGCAGTGTTGTTGCTTTACTATTTCCTTGTAAAATCACAAACAGTCTTTGAATAATAAACGAAATGATTTTGTTCATAGGCAATCACTTCTTTATGTGCTTATTTATGTCTGTTTGGGTCTGACTGTGTTTTGCATGTTTTAAATTCCCCTAATCCAATGAGGCCGTTAAGAACTTTGTCCTTATAAGAACGACACATAAAACAAGGTCTTAACTCCATAGTCAAGGATTAGAAACTTCTCCAAGTCGATGATTCCGACAGACAGTGGGAGTGTCGATCTTGACTCTGTTGAGACTTCTTTATGTGCTTATATCCTTAAGAAGGATCACTCAGTTTCATGGAGTGATAAGTGAGTTTCATGGAGTGACAAGTGCATGCGATGATGCGTTTATAATACTTAAGTGTGATTGTTACAAGAACTTCATTAATGAGATGTCCCGCGTGAGAACATTCCTAAATGGATTTCAGATTAGAAAATATCTCACAGGTCAATGACGTGATTAATTATCCTTTGACTTGAGGTTTTGTATTGTCCCATATGAGCTAACTCTGTAATCTTTGATATAGGGTAAAAAGGATGTCGCCATATAGATACCTGAATTACGACCTATGTTGGGATTACACAAGTGGCATATATAGAATTAGCAGAATCAATAAAGGACCTACACTTGTTATGAACAAGAATGATCTCTTACTGATTAAGTTGTTCGTAGTCCATTAAATATTAAACCATTGACCAAGGTGGATAAAAGATAAAGACATCAAGAAAATGGGGTTTTCTGGGATTGAGATCTAAATGGATATGAAATGAACTTAACTTTAAAGATCAAGAATAACAAGGCTCTAAGTTTATTCCCATGCCTTAATATCTTAATTGAGAGATGGAGATGTAGGAGGATCGTATTTCACAGATTGTCATTGACTGAAAGGTTCTTCGATTCATTTCGTTATTCGGCTAGGGGTCATACACCCATTGCTAGATTATGGTAGTGTGATCTGTGAACTGATTAGTTAATTATTAGAATTAACTAATTAGTGTCACTGCAAATCGAATTATGAACCTAAAGGGTCACACACAAATGCCAGGTCACGAGGGATTCTGGAGGGGCTTCGGGTCGGGAAGCCCAATTAATTTAAACTTTTTTTTAATACATTTGGGCATGGCTGCCAATTTACTTATTGGACCTAATTTTTTTGTTATTGACGATACCTATTATTATGATTATTGTAATTTGTAAAATTTTATTTATTAGTTTACATAATCTTGACTAAAAATAAAAATTATTACATAACTAATTACTAAATCTACTGCTGACCGAAAAAGTTAGCAATTCTTAAAAATTGTGGTGTTTAAAAGTTGTCATTACTACACCAATTTACCATTAGTCCATTATAGAAATAAAGTCCGAACCCAAACATCTTTGTATGTCTATATCTAGTACATCACCAATTCAATTTCAACTTTCACCATTACAGAAAATCTCCGAATATCACTGCTTGTCTACATCTAGTACATCACCAATTCAGTTTCAACTTTCACCCTTACAGAAAATCGAAGTATGAAATGAACATCACAATTACAAATTAAAACATTAAAACACCATTGCAGAAAGTCCAAGCATGAAATGAACATCACCAATTCACCATTACAGAAAGTCTCTTTAATTCTCCAAACATCACAGAAAGTCAGAAACTCCAACATTAAAAGTTTAAAACTAACCATCACAGATACCTTACATAAGTTTTCAAATATCAATAATGGTTGAATCAACTCCCTCTTTTGTCAATTCTATAAAAGAAAAAAAAAATATTAGACATATAAAATTAAACTAGAGAATAAGATTCTAAAATTAAAATAGATAAAATATTGTAAAGTACCTTTTTCGATTGCTTCAACCTCATACAAATTCTCCTCAATATCATTGGCTTAAAGTCACAACGAATCCAATCTTGGGCCTAAATTAAAGCTTGGACTATCCGAGAAGACAAAGAACTCCTAAAAGCATCAAAGACACGCCCACCAGTGCTAAATGTCGACTTTGAAGCAATAGTGGAGACCGAGAGGCTAATACATCATGAGCTATCTTTGAGAGAATAGGAAATCGAGGACCATTTAATTTCCACCATTTCAATATATCAAAGTCCTTATTTTCATCTTCTGTTTCTTCGGCCAAGTATTTCTCATATTCGAATTTCGCTTGATCACTTTTTCCTATTTTCTTTTTCTTATTAAGTTGATCTTTGATGTATAATGCTTGGGTCGTAGGATCAAGTGATGTAGTAGAAGAATTGCTAAATGTTGTAGAGGAAGTTGGCGAAGAAATTGGGTATGGGGAACCTCCATATATCCTTTTACACTCTTCAAACAATTCTTGTATGTTGTGTCTCACATTCTCCTTTATTAGTGCACACTTTGGATTTGCCTCGTTCCCCTTCTTACTAGGATACAAAATTTCAAACATGAATTCGAGAAATTCAAGCTTATGACGTAGATCAAGAATGACGGCGTAATAATGGATCATGTTCATTTTGTCAATCGAACTTCTATATTTTTCAAACTTGGATTTCTTCCTCTTTGCCATTTCTTTCAATTCAAAGTCATCACCATTCTCCCACTTTTTCAAAAGCATTTCAATGGCACTTATTTCAACAAAACGGTGTTAGATGTGACATATAAAGAACCAGAAATTGCTAAATTAGTTTATAACAATGCTCGAAAAATTCACATAACTCGACCCTATCAAAATCCATCCTAATCGGTATACCGTCAAAAGGCTCATGACAATGATCATTAATAGCCAAGGTCTTGATCCCCATAATAATCAAAAACCCTTTTAAGCTAACATGATGTATCCAACATTAAGTAAGTAGAATTCCACCTAGTAGGTACGTCAAGATAAAGTAATTTCTTATATTCTATTTTTGATAGCTCTACACACGATAAAAATTTCTTGTACCTAGATGGAGGATTACGAATATACTTCAAGGCACCCCCTAAACCGAGAAATGGAATCATGTTCATCACGATTCTTCAAACCATCTTGAACCAAAAGATTCACAATATGTGCAATACACCTCATATGAATATACTTTCCTCCCAATAATTTTGTCCCCCAGTTTTCAAGCTTCTTCTTCAAATATGCAATTGCAAGGTCGTTCAATGAAGCATTATCAACTGTAATTGTAAAATATTATCAATACCCTAATCAAGCAAACATTTCTCCACCCTTTTACCACTTCCTCACCCCTATGTCCTATGATTGGATAAAAATTTAGAATTCTTTTTTGAAGAATCCAATCATCATCTATGAAATGTGCGGTGAGGACCATGTAGTTCATTCTTTAAATCGATGTCCAAGTGTCGGTAGTGATTGATATTCTTTGGGAGTGATTCTTTATATGTGCTTTTAACTTCGACCTTTCATTCATATATAAATTGTAGATGCTCTTAGTTATAGTCATTCGTGAAGGAATTATAAACATTGGAAATGCCACCAACATAAAATGCTTGAAACCTGGATTCTCAATCGTTTTCAAAGGAAATCCATCAAGTATCAGCTAATAACACATAGTTTCTCTATTATTTCTTGATCAAACCTCCAACAAGACTTATTATTTCCCTCCTTCACACCTGCTCTATTTGGTTGTAATTAATATGGGCTTGATTGGTTTCGACTTCATGAGGTTTCTTTTTACATGCCTCCCAATGATATTTTTATGCCCTTCATCCTATGAAGTTTTGGATCTGCTTTAAGCTCTCTGTTGCAATATTTGCATCTAGCCTTTTAAATTTTATCAACAGGGCAAAAGAATTTATCAAAATGTTCCGACCTTAGTACAATTTCCCTATTAGTTCTTTTTTTCGATTTCCCCCCATCATTATCACTATCATCCTCAATAATATCATCCACATCAATAACTTCAACACCTAAATTAGGAATATCATCCCTCATATCTTCGTCACCATGTATATTTGACATCTATTAATTATTCAATAATTATTAACACAAGTTTACAATAAATTGCAAAATACATATCAGTGATATCACTCAATTAACACAAATTCACAACAAAAAGAATAGAAACATATCATTTTTCAAGTATTCATAGAACCCCGTAGCCACCATTTTCAATTTTCAACTTTCATGAACTAACAGTAAGTGAATAACAAGCTAGCAGCTACCATTTCAATTTTCATAAGTATCTATTATTCTCAAATAGCATAATAATTAATCAAAATTTTAGAATTACAAAAAAAAAAAAGTTAATTGAAAGAAATTATGAATTTTTAAACTAGGGCTAAAAATAAAAAACTTACCTCAAATCCCCAAGATCAAATTGTTATAACTTATGAATGGTGGTGAGTTACGGAGGAGCTGGTAGCTTGCCAGTGGTGGTCAATTGACTGATGGGTAGTGTTGGCTGGAGATAGTGTTCGAGTGGCGATTGTGGCTTGTGGGAGCTGGGTTGCGGCATAGCTGCCTTATGGTTGTTCGTTCAGGCGTCGGGCGTGTGGTTGTGGCCCTTTGTGAAGAAGACAAAGTTGACGGCTAAGAACCACTGTCACCTGTCGAGCTTGGTGAAGAGAAGGAAACTTGAGAGGTAGAGACGAGACGAAACTGTTAAGAGGCAGATTTAGACACTACTAGAAAAAAGCTCTATAGCAACTGATTTTGGCCAAATTAGCAACGGATTAGGATTAGCAACGGATTTAGCAACGAAAATTTTCCGTTGCTATAACCCTCGTGGCTAATCTACAGCAACGGATTTAGCAACGAATATTAGCAACGAATTTATAGCAACGGATTTAGAAACAAATTATCAGAAACAAGAGCTAGCAACGCATTTAGAAACAAATTTTTTAGCAACAGATTTAGCAACAAAATTTTCGTTGCAAACCAAACCATAATTAATTAGTTTTTTTTCTTTTTTTTTTTTTTTTTTTTTGCATTTTTGCAACAAAAATCCGTTGCAAAAAGTAAATTTAAATTAAAATATTTTAAAATTTAATTTATGGGGCCAACACACCCCATACGAGTCGGCACTCATTGAGCGGGCATCGAGCCAACCCCACACGAGCCGAACAAGCCCCCCAAATCGAGCCATCACAGACCCAAATTAATGTTCAAATATTTTGCTCAATCTAGGGATCGAACCCAGATCTCCAAGGAGGAAGGTTGGTGGCCAAACCAACTTGGCTAGCTATGTTATTGATAATATTATGTCCTTTTATATATATAACAACAATCAAATATTCATACACTAACTTGAATTACTTATTTAAGTATTTGTTATTTGTTAAAATATAAATATACTTAAATATGATTATTTGTCGAGGAATTCCCGAAAAATCCCCATATGAAAACTCAAATTTCTATTTGCTCCCCATTTTCAAAAATGTTCTTTTGAACTCCCCAGATGAAAATCAAATTTCCTCTTTACTCCTCATTTTTTTGAAATGTTGTATAAAAATTTAAGAATCACGTAACTAAATCACCAGATCTTATATTTTTTTCTCAGATCTGTATATATAATATAGATCTAAGGAAAATATATCAGATCTGGTGATTTAGTTACGTGATTCTTGAATTTTTATACAACATTTCAAAAAAATGGGGAGTAAAGAGGAAGTTTGATTTTCATCTTGGGAGTTCAGAGGAACTTTTTTGAAAACGAGGAGCAAAGAGGAATTTTTTTCAACTCATGAGGAGTTTTCAAAAAAGACCCCATTATTTCTATTAATTATAATAAATAATTTAATTAAATACTATATATTATTCTATTTAATTAAATAATATATATTTAACATTATGTTATACAGTATTAATTATATAGATAATAGAGCTCGTATATTATACAATATTAAATTCTGTATAAACCCCAAGTATGTATATATATATATATATATATATATAATACTAATGTATATCAACTTAAGTATAAGTTTTTATGACATATAAAAAAAAATGAAAGTTTACATAATTAAATAATTAGATTTAGTTGGTAGTTGAATAAAGAACTAATTTTATGTCAATAAGAAGTATTCACTTATACATTTGTAGAACAATATCTGCATTTTGAGAAACCATTGTATTATTTAGCAATCGTAATTGAATAACTTAATATAAAGAATTATTTTCTTAATATGAAACATTTATATTTGAATTTGTAGAATTATATCTATATACTGAGGAATTATAATGTTACACAACTGTTAGATGTTAAATGAAGAAGTTTTCTTTTAATATAATGAATTTATATTTAAATTTGTAGAATTATATCTAAATATTAAGAAATTATTGTGTTATGCAACCGTTAGATGTTAAATGAAAAATTTTTCTCTTAAAAATATTCAAGGCTTTTATATATGAAAGATTATTTTATACAAATATGAATTCTATATAATCCCCACACATATGTCATATATTCATGTATTATATAAGTAAATGGTGGCTATCAGTGTAATGATCTAACATTCATATCTATATAGATGTGTGATGTGAGAGAGCGTGAAAGAATAAGGATGAAAGTTTAAATAGCGCTATTTAGTAATAATGATCTAACATTATGTATTATATAAAGCCAGTAGCGCTATTTAGTAATAATGATCTAACATTCATATGTATATGGACGTGTGTATGTATAATTATATTTATATGTATATTAAACTATATAAATCAAGATATTTTAATCAATTTTTTTTGTCAATATAAAAATATTACAATCTAAATAGCAACGGAATTTTCATTGTTAAATTATAAATATTCTATTAATTTTTAATCAACTATTTATAGCAATGGATTTTCCGTCGTTAAATTATAAATAATCTATTAATTATTATTTAACTATTTATAGCAATGAATTTTTCGTTGCTAAATTATAAATATTTTATTAATTTTTTAATTAATTCTTTATAGCAACGGATCTTCCGTTGCTAATATTTTTTATTATTTATTTATTTTTACTACTATTAGCAACGAGAAATCCGTTGCTAAATTATAAATATTTTATTAATTTTTTTAAATTATATATTTATAGCAACGGATTTTTCGTTGCTAATATTTTTTATTATTTATTTATCTTTATTATTTTTTTATTCCACATAGCAACAGAAAATCCGTTGCTAAATTATAAATATTTTATTAATTTTTTAAATTATATACTTATAGCAACGAATTTTTTGTTGCTAATATTTTTTATTATGGATTATTTTTTATTAGTTTTTTATTTCAATAGCAACGGATTTTTCGTTGCTAAAATGTACATATTTTATTAAAATTTTTAATCGATTATTTATAGCAACGAAAATATCCGTCGCTAAATATTTTTATTAAATATTTATTTTTATGAAATAGCAACGAAAATTTCGTTGCTATATATACAAATTTATTTATTTTTTGTATTATTTAATTTTAGCAACAAAAAATTCGTCAATATTTTTTTCCATATATAGCAACGAATTTAGCATCGAAAATTCCGTTGCTACAACATTTTGCCACGAATTTGTTGTCCATTGCTATTTTCATTGATAAATAGCAACGAATAATTTCCGTTGCTAAATTTCCATTGCTATATGCTAGATTTCTAGTAGTGAGAATTTAGAAATGTCAAAGAAAAAAGTGAAAACTAATAAATGATTATTAGATAAATGTTCAGGGACCCGATCGGAGAATTCGGGTACCAAGATACTACCCGATCCCAATCCCAAACTCTTAATCGGGATTCGGGTACCCGTCCCGAATTGAAGATTTTCCGAACTCCCCCTCCCGATTGAAAACTACCCGATCGGGTCGGGACGGGGCCCGAATTCCCTGACCCGAGCGCCCACCCCTATATGTACTTACAATTTATAGATTGTTGTGAAAATTGAAATACCAATATATAATTAAAAAAAATGTGGACATAAATAGAAGAAATGAACTTATAATTATAAATTAATGATGAAAAGGATTATATGTTTAATCAGAAGGTCATAAAATAGTTTCAAGAAAATTCATAGATATTAAATCCATAACATGGATGAAATAATTAGTTCATATTCTTTTTTATCGTTAAAAAGTTCTTTTTTTTTTTTTTTTTTTGATTTAAATACACTACAAGTGGTTAGAAGGATTGGAACTCAAATTATTACCTTGAAATCTTTTAATCATTTAAACCAACTCCCATCACTTTTAAGTGTTTATAGATGATTTCTCGATAGATTTATTTTATCGGCTATTTATGGAAAGTAAGAGGGTTTTTTACGCAATAAATCCTAGTATTTAATGGGTATTTTATCCTAAATCAAAATGGTGCCACTCTGCCGGACAATGCAAAAGAGCTACTTTATTTTAACAATGTCTTTAATATTTATTCGAGTAAATGAGTGTGGGTGGGGTTGATAAGTTGGTGAATAAAATTGAAGAATGAATAAATCTCCATTAATGATATATATTGAATAGATATATTTATTGTATTTCAAGAATAACAATTTGATGAATAACCTTCCCATCAATTTTTAATATTCAATAAATACTGGCAACATACTTGAATTGGGCAAAAATTTCCTCTTCATCCATACAGCTGATGGTTCAAACTATCCCATATATATTACCTTACCTACCTAAGAATATATACACGACGGCACATTAATAAGACGACACGATTTTTAGAAATTTTCATGTAAGAAGTTTTCGACACGAGTGTCCAATACGATACGACACGAGAAAATAATAATTTTTAAAAGTGTTCGTGCATTAGATCTAAAAACATATATTTACAAATAGGAGAAATTGAATATATATATATATATATATATATATATATATTTGTCTTTATAAGTATTTTCCTAATCTAATTTTGCTCGCGTAAGTATGCCCTAAGGCATCTAATCCTAAAGTTATTAAATTTTAATACATTTGGTCTTGATTTTCACATTTAGTTTTATATTAACACATTTGGCTACCTGATTTTAACCCAGTTAATCCTTCCTGCACATCACATTCACTCCACTTATTTTTTCGGCCAATTTCTATTTCAACACGCACTAGGCACATGATATTTTTTTACGTTAGAATTTCACATTTTCACAACATTTTTCATCAATTTTATCACACACCTCTCAATAAAATAATTATCTCTTCAAAAAAAAAATTCCTCAAGTTCAAGACCCTAGTTATCATTCGTAAATTGAGAAATTGAAGAGTTATGATGCTTTTATTTTGTGGTGCCTATTGCCTACAATTCACCGAAAATACAAATTACTGTAGTGCACAGTCTTTAATATATGGGTATTTTTAAAAATATCATTCTAACGTGTCGTATCGTGTTGGACACTTCTCACGTGAAAAATTCACGAAAAAATAAGTGCCGCGATATTCGTATCGTGTCGTATCCGTGTCACCGTATCCATATCCGTACGATATAGTGGACGATGTCAAATTTTAGCAAGAAAAAAAAGAGCCCCTTATACATTGCAGCAATTTATGGAAAAGCAAAAGAAAGGAAGGATTCAATGTTGATTCGTATTGGAGATGGAAGCTAATCATGAAAAAGTATCAATATCCACATGATATCACGTTGCTAACCTTCCAATCATTGGAAGTTACACAGCTAAAACAGTCAATACAGAAATGCATGCTTTCAAAACAACCACATAAATTTAGTCTTCTATACGTCCTTTTAGCAACACTTTTGAAAGAACCAGCTCATCGGAATCCAGCATATATAATTGCGTATGAGAACTCGTGGTCGGCTGAGATTGACTGCAAACCTTTGTCTAATTCGATCACAGATTTATGAAACAGTTAAGTTTGTCACTCGAAATATATAAAAATACTTTAGAAAAACTTGACTCGAGTTTTATATAATTTATGGGAATATTAGACCGGTTTGTGGCTTTGTGCTGTCCACATTCTAAGATTCGTCCATTTAACTTGGTTTCTATAGTTGAAGCACTTGTCAAACCTTACAAGAATTTTATCCCCGACAAGATTGGGATTACATTTCATGTATTTTCATGTGTGTGAATGGAGCCAGAATCAAATAGGAGTGAGATTAAAATTTCTATTTAAAATGGGGATTGATTTGATTGGCTGAATGAGTTTGGCATTATGAGGTAATTGTAGTCGGGTCTTGTTCGGCAAATTCGATAAAATCGATCTAACGAGAGGAAGAGTTTTTTATATTTATTAGTGTTATCAGTGTAAAATTAAAGAAAAAATGACAAATCAGATAACAAGTTTAATACACTTGTAAATTATATTGGTTGGAGAAAATCGTATTTTTGGTATACCAATTTTGAAACGTATTATCGTCCCGCAATAAAATAAGTTGATAATTTAAAAAATAAGTAATTTAATACTCCGAAACTCCCAAATAGCCGTCGAAAAACCCGTCCAATGTTCAATGCGTCCAAGCAAAGTCTTGACACGTGGAAAACCGGACGGGTTTTCGAGTGAATATTACTGATTTGGGTCAAAATTGGTATTAAATTGCTTATTTTTAAAGTTATTAATTTATTTTATATTACAAGAAGATGAAATGTCCCAAAATTGTTAAATTGGTCCAGTTGGTATATTAATTTTATAATTTTTCCATATTGATTGTGATCGCGTCGGATTCCGGATGGGCGACTTGTGTCGGAATTGTCGACTTGACCACTTAGAATTTGTTGATGTGGAAGAGCTCGAATCGAAGTTGACCTGGGAAGTGAATAACAAACGTAAGCTCCGGACCGACAAAGGACGAGAGGGGTTGCTCCCTTTGTCGGTACTCCGACGCTAAAGTCAGTATCGAACGGTTGAGAGCTTATCGAGTGACTTATGCGTGGTGAATGTGGTAGTTGTGTGTGTTTATGGCATTTATGGAGGGGGTATTTATACCTATTGGGGTAATGATTACCTGTACAGTGCAACCTGCAGGAGCATTAAATGCGCCACCTGCCCCGTACGGCCTGTCAGACCTCATTAAATGCTAGGAACGGCAGAGTGGGCCCCAGGGGTGGTCGACCCCAATTCGACCAAGAAACCATATGGTCGAGTGTTCGCCGGCTTGCCTTTGGGCTTGGTCGATGGTGTTTCGATTGGTCCTGAGGATAGTCGAGTCGACGTGGTTGAATGGTCAGCACTTGCCTTCTTGAAGGGTTTGCTGTTGAGGTAACCGACTCGGAGGCTTGCGTGGCACCTTTGACCGGTCCTTCACTCCACGTGGCAAGCAGGTGGAGGTCCACGCGTCGCCAGCGTGGTGGTTCCGGATTGGCCCACGTCATTAGCCCCCGGAAAGGCGGTGCCACGACGACGTGGCAGCGTCCTTTCGGATTTCGAGAAGTGGGCCCCCAGGCGTAATGATGGCGACGGTTCGCCTTCGATTTTCCCGCCCAAGGTAACCTCTATAAATAGCCCCTTAAGGCCTTCATTTATTCCCCTGACTCTTTAGAAATCTTCAGAGCATTTCGAGATCCTCAGAGCTTTTCGAGCCAAGCAACCGGAGTTTTCGAGCCGACCAAGTCAACAGCGAATCTTTCCGGTAAGCTCTCTCGACTTAGCTTCTTTCCCTCTTATTGCTTCAATTTCTTTATTTCTATTCATTTGAGAGTCCGTAATCGAGTGAGAAGAACCCCATCTCGAATCACGTTCGACTCGTCCCCTGACACCCAAAACCTTAATCCTTATTTCAAGGAGAAGGCGGAATTCAAGGGAATCCAGTCGAAGCATCATTGAGCAGTGGGATGTCTTCTTCTTCCTCGACTAGTTCAGATTTGCCGGATAAAATTCCAGGCCCCGGGGACGAAATAGATTCTCTCTCCTCGACTTCAGATGAGGAGGAGTCGGTTAGGTCCCAGGACTCGGATAGAGTAGATGTTACGGAGGTGTCGGGAGGTTCGGAGGATAGGCAGTCGGCATCCCCCTTAGGTCCCGTAACCTCTGCGGAACCTATAACAACCATTCCCCCTGTGGGGATGACTCTAGGGTCGACGCTTTCGAGTCGAGGGGGAGGCACTGGGCCAGCAACTTCAGAGAGCCGGGGAGAACATGTTATACACATCCCTTATGGTAGGAAATCCCCCGATCGAATTCTGGACAAGGACCCCAGGTTGGTCGACAGCAAGGTATCGGCCAAGATGTTCGAAGACATTAGGGAGATACTGTTTGGGGGGGACGTCGAATTAGGAGGGTATAGCGTAATTCGACCTCGAAGAGGGGAAACCATGACTGACCCCCCGACTAATTGCATAACCGTGACCTGGAAAATGGTCCAAGCAGGGTTTCGAATCCCCATAGACGATGACATCCTCGACATCCTGAACTACTTGAATATTAGCCCGGTCCAATTGATGCCGAATGGGTACGCGATGCTTAATGGGATTCGGGTACTAATGAGATATTTTGGAATTCCCATGCTTGGAGTAGCCAAGGATCTCTTCAACGTGGGCGTGACCAAGGAAAAGTCCGGGTCTGGCTATGGGTTTGTGCAACTATCATTCAAACAAAAGCGCAAGCTCACGAAATCGCCGACCTCCTCGAATGGGCACACATGGAAGCAACAATTTGTGTATGTCGAGAGCGAGTCGGGGTGGTCGAACCTTTGGAATAGAATGTGGTGTTGGAGGCCAAGCTCGACATTACCGATTGCGGCTACGCGTTGGTCGAATACCTTTATCCGAGATATGTTATCCCTCGGCCAATTCGATTGCAAGAAGTTGATCGAGGACAAGGTCCTGGTGAACTTTGGGTTAGCCCCCGGAGTCCCGAGCCAAATCTTTAACCCTGGTATCGAGAGTATTCGAGTCATAAATAGAGTAGCATAACTGCATATACTTTTTATTATCATTTTTATCAATCGAATCTGACCCGCGTTGACTTCCCTTTGCAGATAAAGTAATAATGAGTCGCTTGGCGAAGATGAGGGCAGACATGGAGGAGTTGGAGGCCCGTCAGGCCATTGCCAAAGCAGTCGAGGTGGCGACGCCTCATAAGATGATGGATGCCATCCTGCCCAGGCCGGTAGATCAAGCCGGCGGCGAGCCGACTCCTCTGCCGGCCCTTCAAACCATGAAGAGGAAGGACAAGGTGCCGGTCTCTGAACCCGAGAAGAAACGGTCGAAAAAGGATAGGGACCCGAAGGGCTTGACCGTTCCCAAGCCTGCGAAAACCGCCGACCACGCCGCCGGGGGAAGCCAATCGAGGGGCACGGTTTCCACCAGCTCGCTGCCGTCGACTCCGTCCGGGACCGAGAAGATGCCGGCCCCGTTCTTCTCAGAGGCCTTGAGGGCGGTGCACCTTCCCTTTCGCCCCCCGGCGGACAACGTGACTGACTTTTTCAAGATGCTCAAGATCTCCGAGCCACATCTGCCCGGGGGTTACAAGTTAATCGGGGACGACGGCAAGCCTCGGCGTATAGGGTCGGTTCCTCGACACAACCGAGCCGTTGGGGCGGTCTACCATTGCTGCCAAATTCCCGCCGACCATGAGTCAAGATGGAAGATGTCTGAGGTCGAGTTGGAAATGTCGGCGGCCGTTAAGGCCATCGGGGTAAGAATTTAAGCCTCTTTCTCCAATCCCGATTGAGGTTCGATTGCTGACTTCCCGTTCCCATATTTCAGCTTGCTCAGGATATATACCACATGAGTCGAAGGACTCAGATCTACAGAGAGGGAAGGGCGCGTCTGGAGGCCAAGGCTGGGATCGACTCGAAAGTCGAGATCCTGAAGAAGAAGGTGCTGGATTTAGAGACTGAGAAGTCTCAGCTCGAGCCTGAAGTCGGCGGAGTTGGCGAAGGAGAAGACGGCAACAGCCCTTGCTGAGTCCCAAAAGCAACTGGAGGCCAAGAAGGCGGAATTGCTCGAAGCCCACAAGAAGCTGGATGATGAATCTTCGAAGGTACTTTCCGCCTACCAGAATGGGGAAAAGGCCGGGGAAGTGAAGGTCGCTCGAACGGCCATCGAGAGGTTCCAGCTTCTATATGATGAAATAGTGGCCGACTCGGAGCGTTACGGGGCTTACCGATTCATGAAGTCGACGGCTAACAAGAGGTCGACCGCTACCTTTGGAGTAGCGGATTTGAAGGAAGGGTTCGATTTATGTCTGGCCCAATGCCGCGCTGAAGGACACCTTCCAGTCAACTACAATACGAACAAGATTGGCCTCATGTGCCCCTACCCTCGACCCCCGCCTCCACAAAATGGGGAAGATCCCGAGGAAGACTGGTCGAAACACGAGTTTGGCTTTGCCATTCCTCTGGCCAGGTCGATAGTAGGCGGAATAGAGGAGGATGTGAGCCGGATGCCTCGGGGAGCCGACCCGATGGTTCTGAACCACGCCCGAGTATTCCTCGAGCTTTTCTTCGAGCAGCCCGTGAACACTCCTTCCGACGAAGAGATTGACTAGACCTTTTGCCTCCCTACTTCGCCTTTGTTTATGTAATTTTCCATTTTTCAATTCCTGTTTTAGTTATGCACCAAGCTGACCCGAGGTGGCCGGTGAGTGTTCCCGAGGGAAAATCCAAATGTAATCGTTCTGAATTTTGGTGAAATTCGTTTAAAGTTGTCTTCGAGTTAGCATTTTCGGGTATGCATGTTCAAATTAAACTCATCTCTAAACTCTTAAGTCGACAGTATTGACCGCTTAACCCATCGCGAGCATAATAGCAAACATTCAAGTCGAATTTAAGAGATAATCGGGCTGTTTAATCCGTCGAGGGTATGACAGCCTATAATAATTGTCATAAACATTCCGGTCGATAAGACGACACAGACTATTTAACCCATCAAGAGTAGGACAGTCGAAAGAACTATCCCGATTTTATTAATTGATATATTGAAGTTTACATCTTTTCAAACGTAAAACGTTCTAAGGTTGTGGGCATTCCACGATCGAGGTACTGGGTTGCCACTCAATTCTTCAAGGTGGTAGGCATGGTTCTTCCCAACCTTGGAAATTCGAAAAGGGCCCTCCCAATTGGCCTCGAGTTTCCCGACGTGCTTGACAACATCGACTCGTTTTAGAACAAGATCTCCGACTCGGAAAACTCGGAGGAGAACCTTTTTGTTGTAACTCCTGGTCATCGCTGCTCGATACTGCTGCATCCGACGGAAGGCTTGATCTCTCCTTTCTTCAATCATGTCCAAGTCGAACTGGCGATTCTCTTGGTTGCGGTCGAGCTGATAATGTGATACTCGATCGGTTTGGTGCACCAACTCAGCAGGGATTACGGCCTCGGAACCATAGACCATTGAAAATGGGGTCTCTCCCGTAGCGGTTTGAGGGGTGGTGTGGTAGGCCGAAAGGACACCGTCTAGTTCCTCGGCCCAAGCTCCTTTGCTCCCGTCGAGACGGGTCTTCAAATTCTGCACAATCGTCCGATTGGTGACTTCCGTTTGGCCGTTGGCCTAGGGGTGGCCGACCGAGGTAAAACGCAAGCTGATGTCGTACTTAGAGCAGTAGCTCTTGAACATTTTGCTTCGAAATTGGGGGCCATTGTCGCAGATCAAGGTTCTCGGTACTCCAAATCGGCATATGATGTTCTTCCAGAGGAATCGGGTCATCACTGTGTGGGTGATCTTGGGGACCGGCGCCGCCTCGACCCACTTGGTGAAGTATTCTACACAAACAATGACGAATTGTTGTTGTCTCGGGGCGAGGGGGAATGGCCCAACAATGTCGATTCCCCACTGATCGAAAGGCCACGCTATGTCGATCGGGGTCATCTCCCTTGGATGCTGATAGGTGAGGTTGGAATGCCGTTGGCAACTAGGGCACTTTTTCAGTAAGTTGATCGAGTCCCGTAATAGGGTCGGCCAGTAATAGCCCGCTCGAGATACTTTCTTGGCGAGTATTCGACCTCCAGCGTGATTTCCGCATGATCCGGCATGCACTTCTTCGAGAACTTCTTTGGCTTGGGAGGGCCGTAGACACCTCTTGGCCGGCTCCTTGACAAATCTCTTGAATAGCACGCCATTCGGGTCGAGTGAGTAGCTTGCCGCCCTGGCGATCAGTCGACGCCTCTCCGTTTTGTTTTCAGGCAAGAAACGGTCTCTTAAATGCAAGACCAAGTCGTCTAACCAACATGGCTCGACGGGGTCAATGCTTAATATGAGTTCTCCTTTTTCCTCAATTGCTCGGGCGTTATTCGTGAGGAATGTGATCGACCTGTCCCTTGTCCCCCTGAGCCCGTTGGCTACTTTTGAAAGGACATCGGCTCTCTCATTATCTTCTCTGGGTACTTGCTCGAGTTTGAAATTTTTGAATTTCGTGGCCCATTCCTTAACTTTCTCCAAGTATTTGGCCATCGATTCCTCTCTTGCTTCATAAGAGCCGGCGTACTGGCTTGCCACAAGCTGTGAGTCGGTTAGAGCCGCCAGACTATCAATACCTTGTTCCTTGGCGATTCGCATACCCGCTATGAGTGCCTCATACTCGGCCTCGTTGTTTGTAGCCGGGAAATTTAGACAGATGGCGAAATCGAGTTCATCTCCGTCGGTACTTCTCAAAGACACTCCCGCACCCCCGCTAGATGAGGTCGAAGATCCGTCGACTGTCAACGTCCAATGGCACGCAATTTTTCTCGGCAAGGGTGCGGGTTCTTTCTCGACCAGGAAGTCGGCCAGGACTTGGGCTTGATATGCTAACCTTGGTTGATAGGTTAGGTCATACTGGCCTAACTCGACAACCCATTTAATTAGCCGACCCGAACTATCGGGTTTGGCCAATACCTGTCGGAGGGGTTGATCCGTGAGCACGATGACCTTGTGAGCCTGGAAATATGGCTTCAGTTTTCGAACCGTGTATATGAGCGCGAGAGCGAACTTTTTAATCTCCAGGTATCGCGTCTCTGCTACATGCAAAATTTTACTGACAATCGGTATGTGCTTTTTCTCTCTAACAACGACTAAGACCGAACTAATTACCTCGGTCGACACGGCCATATACAGGTACAAAACTTCTCCAGGCTCCGGTTTTGCTAGGAGTGGTGGCGACTCGAGGTATCTCTTCAATGCCTCGAATGCCTGCTCACATTCTTCCGTCCACTTGAACTCTTTAACGTTCCTCAAGATTTTGAAGAAGGGAAGGTTCTTCTCGGCAAACCTGGAAATAAACCTGTTAAGTGAAATAATTCGACCAACCAAACACTGTACCTCTCGAATCGTCTTTGGGCTGGAAAGATTGGGGACAACACTGCTCTTCTCTGGGTTGGCCTCGATCTCTCTCTGACTGACCATGTACCCGAGGAACTTTCCTCCGGACACCCCAAAGGTGCATTTATTCGGGTTGAGCTTCAAGTTGTATTACCTGAGCAGTTGGAATGCTCGCGTTAGATCCTGGAGGTGGTCACTCGACCGTGTTGACCTCACTATCATGTCGTCGACATAGACCTCCATTGTCCTGCCAATCTCCTCTTCGAAGATTCGGTTGACCAGCCTTTGGTATGTAGCCCCCGCGTTTTTAAGCCCGAAGGGCATCACACGGAAGCAATAAATGCCCTTCACAACTACGAAAGCGGTCTTATCTTCATCTTCCGGCGCCATGAAAATCTGATAGTAGCCTTGAAAGGCATCCATCATGCTCATCAATTCGCAGCCGGCGGTCGAGTCGACGAGCTGGTCGATATTCGGAAAGGGATAGGGGTCCTTCGGGCAAGCCTTATTTAGGTCTGTAAAGTCGTTGCACATGCGCCATTTTCCCCCCGACTTAGCAACTAAGACCACATTGCACAATCAGTTGACGTACTTGGCCGGCGTGATGTATCCTGCGTCCAGCAATTTGTTTACCTCCTCTTCAATTATCTCGTTTCTTTTAACACTTTGGGTTCGCAGCCGTTGCTTGATCGGCTTGAAGGAAGGGTCGACATTGAGGTGGTGCATGATCACGGAAGGGTCGACACCCACTAGATCTTTGGCACTCCATGTGAAGACATCCGCATCTCCTGGAAAAATTGGATTAGGAGTACCTGTTCGTGCTCCTTTCCCGGTTCGGGGAGCCCGACATGGGTGATCTTCTCTCTCTGCCCTGGAAGAAGCTCAATTTCCATCGTTTGGGTCGATGCCTCGATTCGATTGTCCATGACCTTCTACTTCTTCTTAGCTTTCTTCGATTTCCGGACAGGCTCGTCACCTTTCGTTTCAGGATCCTCGATCTCATCCTCCTCTCCGTCGGGCAGGCCCAGGATAGGAACAACCTGCCGGTTCGACAATTTCACTTTTTCCATGGAAATCGAATAACAGGCCCAGGCCATCGGCACATCACATCTAAACTCCCCTATTCCGACTGGTGTGGGGAGTTTGATCAATTGGTGGTAGGTTGAAATAACTGCTCTGAAATCGATTAAACCCGGCCTCCCCAGAATGATGTTATAGGCCGATGGCTGATCGACAACCAGGTACTCATGTTCCATTGTCGACCTCTTAGGGAGTGTTCCTATGGAGGTGGTCAATCGGACTCGACCTTTAGGGTACACTTCAGAACCCCCAAATCCTGTTAACGAAGTTTTGAGTTGTTCAAGATTTAAACTTTTAGCTAAATTCATGCGGTTAAGAGTCGAGAGATAAATAATATTTACAGAGCTTCCATTATCAACAAGGGTTTTGGATACAACATAGTTGGCCACGTCGAGCGTAACCACCATCGGACAACTAGGCGTTTCGCCCTCCCGTGGTGGCATGCCGACTAGGTCCTTACTGCTAAAGCTAATATCCTGATCTACCCAGCCCTTACTCGATTCGATCTCCATCACCTCGTGGGGTCCGTAGTAGTTTCTTTGGGCTTCTCTCCTGGTCCTCTTTCGGGCGGTTTTTGTGTCGCCCCCGGCCGGCCCGCCGGCTATCATATCGATTCGACCAAGACAAGGGAGGTTATGTTCATCCCTCTCGGTCGGCGGCTTTGCCTCTCTACGTCGGGGCGAGCTTTGATTGTCGGCTCGAAGGGCCAGCTCGTCAAGCTTCTTGACAAATTCTTGGAGCTCTCCCCCTCTGATCAGCCTCTCGATTTCGTCTCTCAGAGCAAAACATTCCGAGGTGTTATGGCCGGATTGTCGGTGGAAGTGGCAGTACTTTCCCGAATCCCTAGTCTTCTGAGTCTCCTTGAAGGCCTTGGGATTCTTGAACAGCTTTTTGTTGGAGATGTTATAAATCTCCTCAATCGGTCGGTTCAGGGACGTGTAATGTTTCTTAGAGCTACTCCCTGAATTGTGGTCGACTCGGCCCTTGATATCCTTTCTTACCTCGCCTTTGGACGGTCGAGCGACCTCTAACTTCCGACTCGGGGCACCCTTCTGGGCCATCTCGACCTCTTCTACCCTCATCCAGGAAGAGGCAATATCAAGTAGCTTGGATATTGATGCAGGGTTCTTTAAGACAATGTGCCGGGCACACTCTCTGTCCCTTAAAGCAACATGGATAGTTGGTATCACCATATTCATGCTTGGAGATTGAACTTACACTGCAGCTCTCGAGAGAATCGAGTGAAAAAATCTCTCAAAGTTTCGTCCTCCCTTTGCATAATGTTATAGAGATAAGTGGCCGGCAGCTTGTCGCCCTTTACTGAGGAGAAATGGGCAATGAAGCGTTCTATCAATTCGTCATAGGAGCGGATACTTCTCGGAGCCAGCCTTGAGAACCAGTCCTGGGCCGACTCGACGAGAGTGGTGGCAAAAATCTTGGCTCTGACATCCGGTGAATGGCCAAACATGCTTATCTCAATCTCGAAATGATCCACATGCTGCTCAGGGTCAGAGACTCCATTGTATGTTGGAAGGTTGGTGGGCATTTTATCCGCCGCCATGGCCGCCAATATCCCCTCGCAGAAAGGGGATCGCATTTCTCGAGAGCTCCGATACTGATGCACCGGCCTCCTGTTGGCTAGGGGTGGGCGACTACTATATGATACCTCCACCACGTCTTCACTGGCCCGGCGCTTCCCTTGAGGTCGAGAGGGGGACTTGCCTCGGCGGGACCGTTGGAGGGAATCTTCCCTTCGAGGCAGGAAGTTCCTCAAGTCCTTATGCCCGACGGGAAACCCTCGGTTTGACAATCTGGGGGCTTCAGGTTTGACCCTAGCCCCCAGTCGGTCGAAGACTTGGGAATTCTTTGGCCGTTGGTCGTCCTCACTGTGGGAGGGGCTTCTCGACCCTCTCGTGGCCCTCGATCCTTGGGCGGGTCTGCGTTCTTCCCCTTTTCTTTTGGACTTTAACCTCTTCTCCCCCTGAGGGTCCTGGTCGATCGGTCGCTTGCCTCGCCGACGCCCCGACTCGGCTTCTTGATCCGGAGGTAATACTTCAGTGTGTTGTTGCTCCCGACCTGCCCCTTGCCCCTGGTTTTGTCCAGGTGGTGGGGGCGGGCCGTAGGGATCATGATGGTAAAGCACTAGGGCGGGTTGATACCCCCAAGGGGGAGGGGGCGGATACCCATAATACGCCGGAGGCCCACAGTAGTACGAATACTGACTGGGCGACGGGACTGCAGGGCTGGCTCGGGGTTTCTCCGGGAACACAGGGGTTCTGCCTTCAGCTGCTGCGGCAATCGCCTCGGCCTGGCACTTTTCGAGGTATGCGTCCAAGGCGGGGGTCACGTAGACCATGGGGACAGGAGCGGCCCGAGTCTCGGCTGGATGACGTCCCTGGACCTGACTCGGCCCATCCGCTCTATTTTGGATCTCTGTTTCCTGATCGTCGCCTCCCAGGGTACGATGGCTACGTAACTCCATTACCTTTTGGCTTATTGCTCGGTTTCCCACATACGGCGCCAAAATGATCGCATCGGATTCCGGATGGGTGACCTGTGTCGGAATTGTCGACTTGACCACTTAGAATTTGTTGATGTGGAAGAGCTCGAATCGAAGTTGACCTGGGAAGTGAATAACAAACGTAAGCTCCGGACCGACAAAGGACGAGAAGGGTTGCTTCCTTTGTCGGTACTCCGACGCTCAAGTCAGTATCGAACGGTTGAGAGCTTATCGAGTGACTTATGCGTGGTGAATGTGGTAGTTGTGTGTGTTTATGACATTTATGGAGGGGGTATTTATACCTATTGGGGTAATGATTACCTGTACAGTGCAACCTGCAGGAGCATTAAATGCGCCACCTGCGCCGTACGGCCTGTCAGACCTCATTAAATGCTAGGAACGGCGGAGTGGGCCCCGGGGGTGGTCGACCCCAATTCGACCAAGAAACCATATGGTCGAGTGTTCGCCGGCTTGCCTTTGGGCTTGGTCGATGGAGTTTCGATTGGTCCTGAGGATAGTCGAGTCGACGTGGTTGAATGGTCAGCACTTGCCTTCTTGAAGGGTTTGCTGTTGAGGTGACCGACTCGGAGGCTTGCGTGGCACCTTTGACCGGTCCTTCATTCCACGTGGCAAGCAGGTGGAGGTCCACGCGTCGCCAGCGTGGTGGTTCCGGATTGACCCACGTCAGATTGAGTTCGACTGAATTGAATCTCAATAAAAAAATTTCCTAAAATTACATTTTACAAATTTTATAACAAAAATAATGATATAAAAAAAATAATTGAAAAGAAAAATGTTAGGGGGCCACCCGCCCACTTGCACTTTCCTTTGGCTCCGTCTCTAGTCATGTATTGTAATTTTCATTTTTTATTTTCATCACTTCCAACTATGCATGAATATTTGCATCGTGTATCTCTCTCATATGGTAATTTAAGAGAAAATATATATCGTTGTACTAATTTCATGTCCTATAGACATTGTATCCCTGTATTATATATATACCTTTATCGATAGTTAATATTCATTTTTGTTTTTAATCTAGTCCAACGTGTGTTATATTTTGATACTCTGAATATACACAACTTACATTACATATTGAGTTTTGAAGTGTCCAATATTAAATTCTAACAGTCAACTTCGGTTAACATTTAAGCACAAACCAACTTCCTATCACATGTTAGTCTTTCGTATAGAAGTTAAGTTTCTTTCTTAAAGTTTAATATAGTTTTCCACATAAAAGCGAAGTTTCTTTTTATTTAGTATGATGCTAATTGTTTAACTCGTTTGTATTCGCTTAATAAAAAAGATGCAGCTTCGTCTTATGTAAGATCGTTTGACATTTCGGCTTATGCCGAGTCACTTGTACTAAATGATTTGTCGGCATAACTTATAATAATATTCGTTCAAAAAAAAAAACTTTTGGTTGATTGAGAAATTTCAAAAATCGTTAGAATACACTTTGAAATGTTATTGTGATATCAAAATTGGACTGAGGATTTAATACAGGATCGAAGTTAAAAAAAAATATTATTAAGTACTTTTGAGGAAGAAATGATAGGCATGTCTATATATATATATATATATATATATTATACAAGAGAGAGTCTAATAATTTCATTAAGTTTGAGAAAGACAGACACATTTTGTATTTCTGAATTTATGATAAATAATAGAAATAGACTATGGCCTAACTAATTTAAATTTTATTGTGTTTATTTAGGCCAAAAATAATGAAGACGTGTCACACAATACTAAACGCATGCAGAGCAAATAGAAACAAGATTCAATGCCTTCAACTATAATCGTGGTACGTTTGACTGAATGAACCACTTCTTAAGTTGACATATAAGACATAGAATTTAATATTTAGCTGTATTATATTCAGCATGTTGCTTCCTTTTTTTTTTTTTTTTTCCCACACTATATTTACTATCATATAGTTGAAGCTTTGAAAACTTTGAATTATAACCATTAACTAGCATGCAATAATTAAATTTACTTTATTACATGCAACATTCAAGCCTTAATCTTTACTACGACATTCAAAACCCTACCTGATCAATAGCTTATAAATTTAATGCTTTGTTTCGATATAGGAGTTGATGAGGAAAACAACAAGCAGTTAAGATGAGTAATTTTATCCTGAGTCTAATTCGGTCAAAGAGATATAAAGAGGGACGAGTATTTTACATTTATCGGATGGTTAGTGAAAAATTCGAAAAGAGTGACAAATCAAATAATAAATATAATACATTTATCATTATAATTGGTTGGATTCGATCGAATCGAATTTGAGTTAGATTTTCCGGTTAAGATAATGAATGGGAAGTAAGTGAACTACATACATGAAATTATTCGTTCCAATAAAATTGCTATTTAACCTAATTGAGTATTTACTAAAAATATCATTAAATAGTATAGTTTAGATAATCGATGTTTCCTTTCTCCAGTCCGTCCTTCCCGCTTACGAAGTCAATTTGGTTCTCAGTATCCCCATCAGTTCCTTCAACTGCACGATCGTTTGATTTGGCACTTCTCCAAAGATGGCCGTTTCTCTGTCAAGAGTGCTTATCACTTGGCGCTTGATTTGTTACAGCGCTCATACGCTTCCACTTCCTCGGCCCAGTCGTCACCTACCTGGAAACTTATTTGGCACACTATTGCAGCTCCCAAGGTCCTCTTATTCGCTTGGCGTGCGGCGAATGATAGCCTCCCTACCGCAGTTAACTTACGTCGCCGGAAGCTTTCCTTCGATGTCACTAGCCCTCTCTGGGGATCTCATGACGAGGATACTCTCCATACCCTCCTCCGGTGCACCTTCGCGCCCTAAGTTTGGGCCATCCTCCCCATTCCCGTGGCTTCTATCTCTCATTCTTGCTCAGAGATTTCCTCTTGGATGAATCATGCTCTCCAGACTTTACAGCCTCCTTTGAATGGTCTCTTCCTCACTTGTTTGTGGGCCTTGTGGTGGAATAGGAATTCCAAACTCATGGATTCGAACTCGCTCATGCCTGACAACCTCGCTCGCTTTATTTTTGAGTTTCATACTAGTTATATGGAGGCTAATTCTCTTGTTCGTCAGCCCCGCGCCATCCCACCCCCAGCTCACTGGATTAAACCCCCTCCTGGAGTGATCAAAATCAACTTTGATGGAGCACTCTTCCTTGATCGCCGAGAGTTCGGAATTGGGGTTATCGCACGTGATTTTGCGGGGTTGTGTGTAGGTTGGTTTTCCGACAGGAGGGGGAGCCTTCTTGCTCCCGAAGCTGTGAAAGCTCTCGCAGCGTTTGAAGCCTTGCGCCTTGCTTGTTCTAGAGGTTGGTCTAGTGTTCTTGTTGAAGGAGACTGCTTAAACGTGGTTGAGAAAATTCGTAGTGATACTTTGGATGACTCTCCCATTGGCAATATCATTTCGGATATCAAGTTGCTCACTTCGGATCTTGGTTCGGTTAGCTTCTGCTTTACTCCCCGTGGGACGAACTCTGCTGCCCACACGATTGCTCGACATGCGGCCCCTGCCTGCTCTGGTGTTTTTAATTTTCCCATTATTGCGTCTTCTTGTGTTCAGTTAGACATATCTGTTGTTACTCCTTGTTAGGTCCCACGCTAGTTGTGGGCTTTTCCTTTCAAAAAAAAAAAAAAAACTCAACTATTTAGGAGAGATTTACAATTTAATAGTCCAAACTGAATTAATCAAAATTATAACAAATAGGAAATGACATCAATATTGGCGGAGATAAATTAACAAATCCATAAACCACATATTATCTCTTAATTGACTAAGCTAGGTAGCTAGCTTGAACATGAATATTACATGATTAAAAGAGTATCTTAAATAAAGTTAAGGTTGCTTTTCTTAATTGAATATCGTCGAAACCTCAGCAGTTATCTTCTACCTTAAAAGTATACCCCTATGGCCCTATCTATATTAATTGTAGTCTTTTGGTTTTTGGGAGCACGCTTATCGAAAATTCTAATTCAAATTTGATTTGCTCGAACCCCATCTAATTAAAGGGTAAATATATTATATTTATTATTTAATTTATTGTTTTTTTTCAAAATTTTCATTAATTACAAGATAAAAATAAAATACTCATATCTTATTATGTTAGTTTGATCGAGTCAGACTCAAATTAGAATTTTTCATTCCCGATCACATAGACTATACTTTTTTTTTAAAAAAAATCCTTAGTAAAAACATATACTATATACATATATCGTGTGTATATCGATATGTATTAGAAGGTCATTATCATATGTTATTGCCAGCGTTAGAGACGAGGAGACAGCTAAAGTTGGTGTAGTTTTATGAGTTGTATGCAAATCCGTGAACTGTCTGTCCTTCCCACGTTGGGTCTTGTCATTCTTCAACACCAATGAGCTGTCTCTATTCTATTTTTCTCCTATTTATACGTTTCCTATAATTCTCCTACCAATTTCCACGTATTATTACCACAGGCTATTTAAATTTTATGAAATTACGGGTGTCAATAACGTCCGCATCAAATACGTCTTACATGTGAAAGTTATAGGAAAAATTTTATGTTACCGCATCTAAACCTTGTTGTATCACATCTCATGTTCGGAGAAGCCAAATGATTTAAAATGTTATGTATGATACTTGTATGTAATTAGAAATAAATTAATATAATCATAATGGGTTTGAGTTGTACTTAAACCCTTCGATTCGGGAGAGGTTTGAAAATTATAACCTAGACTTTAGAACCTCCAATAGAACTTGCCTCGTTGAAATATTATATGTATATATGTAAAGTATATATGTATTACACTAGCTAATATTGGATAGGTTCTTATTTATTTATTTATTTATTTTTGGTACAATTGAATAGGTTTATTATTTATTGAATAATTGGATCTAACATTGAGTTCACGAAACAATTTCCTATTTTGTTTTTCTCTCTCTTTATTTTTCTTTTCTTTGTGCGGGCATGACGTGCTTTATCATCCTGTGATGTACGAGGGTTCTACTTCTAGTTAGAGCAATTAATAATAATATATTATGATAATAAAATTATATAAATGTATCAATATTCTAGCACACTACTTGTAATTTGTTTAGGGTACTCGTAGAACTTAAAAGTAAATGTGGTCATATTTAAGAAGGATTGTTCCCCAAGTGATCATTTCCTTCATTCTTGTAACATCATGGTTTACATGATCGGGCGCAGGGATATGACTTGGACCACAAACCCTATATATTCAACTAAAATATTTACCCTAGCATGCGATATATGATGTCACAATGATGCAATAAAACATACAGTAATACAAAATAAAAGATTAAAAGTGAAGATAAATAAAAAATATATTTTTTTTTTTGTGGGAAAATAAATAAAATATATATACATACTCACTCTCGTCTATTAATGAAGAGCCCACCCAACACATTTGTCACAATTTGAACATATGAGTACGAGTATAAATCTTTGAACTCATCCAAACTAATCTAAAATTAGGTCTGAATCAGTACTAAAAAGCAATATATATCGGTTGCATCTGAACTATTTGATTTATATACAAATTATGTTTTTTTATATATTTTGGACGTGAAACAAACTTTTTAGGGGTGTTACACATGCCAACAAATATTGGTGCAATTGGTAAAAATAGGACTCATACCCATTAGAGGACACGAGTTGGACTCCCTCAACCAATGTGAGGACTTTATAGGTGGCATCCAATTCACCGGGTTTTTTCTAAAAATATTGTACTTTTGAATTTATATTTCAAAATTAGTGTACTTTCAAATATATTGTAACTTTGGGGTGAACCTATTCTAGAAAAATAGATTTCATTAGAATTTTTTTTTTCCAATTTTTAATAAAATGGATATGTATTACCTAAAATTAGGAAGATCAGAGAATCATAATAATTAGAGACTTAAGCAAGTAAAACTCTTAATTAGCAATTTATTACCCCGTCCCAGTTATAAACTGGGAACGGCCCGAAAATGGATATGTATTTAGTATTTCAATTATTTTCTATAAATATTTAAGGCCTCGTATACTTTGGCCGCAATAGGGGGATTTGGTCATTTCACCTATAATATCTATTGTTTACTTTTGCAAGGTCAGAGCCTTGGTTTACCGTACTGGCCTGTAGTTTATATAGCAGATTGGGGCAATGAAATAAGACACGCGAATTTGGCGTGTCTCATTTGACATGGCCAAAATTAGGAGTTGGAAATTTACTCTTGTATCCAACACTTGCTGATATTTACATCTTTTGCCATTGAATTCATTTCTTTTCCCTCGCAAGGAAATTTTCCCGCTGGAGCCCAATTTTCCAACCCTAATTGAATCTCCCCCATTTATTTGAAGAAAATTCTCGATCTTTGATTTCCTGCGCATCTGGGATTTTCGCAGGAGGGAGTAAGATCTTGTCTTCTCTCACTTTTATTGAAATTTAACATCCCATTCTGTCAATTTTTTCAATTTGTCCTTACAGTAATTTGTTTCTGCCATTGCCAGATTTATATCGAGAGAGGTTTTTGTCGTTGCCCATATGAACAATCGATGAGCGTGCACAGGTAACTTCTAATTTTGGTATCCATTTTTCTTTGTGATTGTAGAGTAATTTGCCTGAGATTTAGATTGATGAAGTGGGTTTTCCTGCAACGGTGATTTTGCTATTTTACTCTTGTTAGGCAACGCAGGCATTCCAATAGTTTTTTTATTTTTGTTTTCTTCTTGTTGTAATGGTAGTTTTTGTGCTCTACTGTATTGGCTATAACTTTGTATTATAATTTTCTATTGATTGAATGTTCTTTGGTTTATTTATGCTCTGTAATGGTGGTTGTGATTGATATTGACTTTGTTTGCTTGAAGAATGGATGGGTTTCCTAGTGAGGATGAGGCAATCATAGCGTTGGAGGTATTACGTGTACATGTTATGAAGGTGTTAATGCTCACATACCTTGTTTTGCGAAGTGGTATCTTAGATGATATTACTAGGTGTCGTTGTTATCACAAATATAACATTTTATCTCGAATTCCAGCTCAAATTGATCATCTCAATGGCCTAGTTACCATAAGTGAGCAGGATTGCATAGACCAACTTCGTTTGGGTAGGAATGCTTTTGGTAGGTTGTGCCTAGTATTGCAAGTGTTAAAGGATAAGATCACATAACTAAGGAAAGATTTTGATTGCCTCAAATCTCTCTTGTAATCTTCTCCTTCCTTACTCTTCTCCTTGTTATTAGCCTTTTTCCTCTCTTGTATTTTATTGCCCTAGTTCTTAGTATATATGATGTTGTATCGTGTAATTGTTGATATCAATGAATATATAAAACTCTTGGCTCCATACATGACTTTACATGGTACCAGAGCCATACTAATTTTTTTTTTTCCCTGCCCACCACCATAGCCATGTCCACCTCGAACACCACCCTTTTTCTCGACTCATAGTTTCAGTATCAAATTAAACCCAAACAATTATCTTACTTGGAAGACGCAATTCCTTACCCTTCTCAATTATCAAGGCCTCAACGATTTTGTTGATAGTACCGGTCAAGCACCACCCACTACTATTCCGGATCCAGAAGATCCGACGTCTCAGCTTATCAATCCAACGTATAACAATTGGTACAAAAAGGACCAGATGCTTCATTCCTGGTTACTCTCTTCTCTCTCTGAAGAAGTTTTTCCCTATGTTATTGGACTCTCCTCATCCTATGAAGTTTGGAAGGCTCTCGCCAATGCCTTTGGCTCGGTTTCTCAAAATCGCCAACTTCAATTACACATTGAACTTCAAGAACTCAAACGCAATGATGTGACGGTGTCATAATTTCTACAGAAAGCGAAAGCCTTATCCGATGAACTGTCCGCTGTCGGGCGCCCTCTCTCTGCGTCCGAATTCAATGTTATCATCTACCGGAACATTGGTACCAAATACCACATCATCATTACAGCGCTCAACCTGAGACCAGAACCAGTCTCGTTCCATGAATTGCATGGTCAACTAGTTGCCCATGAAATTCTCCTTAAGGGCTCTTTGGAAGTTCCAATCGCTAATGCCTCTCATATGACAATGTCCAGCCCACAGTTCACTCATGGCCCCTCTCCGCCTAGCAACTTCACTCATGGAAACACCCGTCGCACCTTCTCTGGTTCCAACAACCGTTATCCTGGTGGTCGTTCCAGACCTCGGGGACCGTGTCAAATCTGTGGCTGGAGAAACCACTCTGCTTCCACTTGTCGCAATCGATACCAACCACCTGTACCTGGATTCCGCCCCTCATCCCCTGCTCAGGCCAATCACACTAGTTTTGGCTATGGATCAGCCCCTGACTTTGTTCCAGCTCAATAGTACTAGCGGTCATACCACCCTTTGTACCAGGCGCCGCACTAACATCAGTTCCAGCAGTGGTACCCTAATACCGTTGCAAATTTCCATGCCACACCAGATTTCAGTTCTCTAAGCAATACAACGTCTTATTGTGGTAATGATCAACTTCATATTGGTGATAGTCAAGGGCTGGCTATTACACATACAGGTACAGCTGGTATTTCTTCAACTAAAGGGGTTCTCTCATTGAATAACACACTACGAGTGTCGTCCCTCACTAAGAATTTATTATCTGTTCAAAAATTTACTTCTGATAACGGTGTGTACTTTGAATTTTGGCCTACTCATTTTCTATCAAGGAACATGTAACCAAGACGGTGTTGCTCTGTGGCCCTAGTGAGTAGGGAGTGTGTAGCACCCGAGCGCAAGGCACCACATCCCCCGCACCGAGACCCGACCCGTATATGAAATGGAAAGTCTATACACGTGCCAAATCATGGCGAACGGGGATACAACACACACGTTATGCTAGGCGGGAGCTAACCCTTAAACCATTCAAAACCAAAGTGCAAGAATAACAGAGTTAAGCAATAAAGCGGAAGCAATACATGATCATCATATATACACCGTGAGCTCCAAGCTCCAAAATAAGTACAATAGTTCAAGCATTCAAAATACCATCACGGCCCAACTATAAAGAACGCTCCAAGTAGCCATAACTAATATACAAGATAACAATATGAGTATGCGAGTGTGGCCCAAAAGAAAGAGCTAAACTCGAATACAAGACACCCAAAGACTAGGATTCCTGCCTAGCTCTCCCAAAACCTGTACAACACAACTGAAAACAATTCGGGTTCAGTCCAAAGGGGACTGGTGGGTATAAAACAGGGCATAATATAAAATTATTACGGAATTGAAACACGTTCATAGGTTATAATCCCATAAGAGGTTTTAGAACATTTCCCAAGCCGGTAAAACAAGAAAATCATCAAACGGGATTATAACAATCATATTCATTCAATAAGTTATTCGTGAGCCCGGCGAGAGGGCTAAATCTCCAACCTCCACCTTGTGTAATCATTAAAGTGTTCATTAGGTTTTCATACATAATCTTTCGTGCATAGTCATTCCATCATTCATAATCATTCAAGTAAAACACTTTTTTTCTCCGGGCGGTGGACGAGCTTGCAAGACCCGGCCACCTCAATCATTCTGGCTAGTGGGGTACATGAATCCCCAAAAGCCCGGTTCCCATTCCTCGTTAACCTCCTAGCGAGGGCCAGTATCACTGTAGTTTTGGTGGAACTAGTGCGCGAGGATCCCCGTCAACCCATGCCTCCCCGGTTAGCCACATGCACTAAGTCCCAAGGCCCCAATTCAGTGCAATCAATCAATCTCGCCAAATCATTAGGTAGGGTAATCAATAGAAAAGCGTTTTACGTTCAAAATCATAGACTCTTTAAAAGACTCGATATATACGTACTAATAATTTGGCTTAAAACTTTACACATTAGGGATATATCGGGTCATTTAACTAATAGAAGAGAAACCCACCTTAAAAGATAAAAGAAACGGTACAAGGACCTTACGGCTCGGCCTCGTCTTCGACTGGACCCGAATCTGTGCAAAGAAGGTGAAGTGAGACTCAATATGACTAATGACGACGCACGGCAATGTGATGCACATGATATGAAATGCATATGAGATGTTAATCATGATATGGAGATGTTCTTGTGAAATTTAACGTCACATAGGCAAGTAAATGATCATCTCACTCATTATACGGAAGAACCGTATTAATTCATAATCATATGTTCATTCAAGGTTCATATCAAGTCACTTTTGTATCATGAAGTCAAATTACACATATTCACGACAACTAATTCATGATCAAATAGATAGCATATCTGTAATCATTCAATATATAAGTCATTAGCATAATTAAAGCAAGATTAAGGCACAAATTAAACAAGATTAGCAAAATAAATAACACTCAAATGATTAAGGATACAAGGGCAGTAACGGGGGTTCCCCCTGAAAGGCCATAGTGATTAAAGTTCGTTCCTCAAGGCAGGCGTTCCATTCTTGGTAGTAACGGGCGTTACCAATCTCCAGTTCAGCTTAAATTTTGGCGAAGGTATGAAGGTAATGGGTTTTACCTCCTTTAAGTGGAAACGGGGTAACGGGCGTTACCCCTGGCAAACAAGCATCCCCTATTTTCTTTCTTCTTCTTCCCCAACGAGCCAAAATCTCCAAACTCCATACCCCTTGTTCAAGAGCTAAAGAAAGGCAAGGAATCCAACACTCCAGGGCACCAAATGATCACATAATCAAGGCAAAAATCATCACATAACCATACATGATCAAGAATCTAAGAAAAGAAGGAAAAAGAGATGATCAAGTTTTGCATCTTCAATCTCAAGAAATCAAATTCATTAAAGGTGGATCATTCAATGCTCAAATACCATAAAAAATTAAGTCCATAAATGCTATAAGGAGATTAAAGTGACCTATACTCATACTTTAAAACAACCAAAAACTCCAAGGAATGAAAATGATCAAGAACTTATCTAATAACCTAACTATTCATTCATATATTCAAAATTCTATTAAATCTAACTCAAAATTAGGGATGCATGGATTAAAATGACCACAATGAAGTGCTAATCACAAATATATGCTCACCTTTTAGTTTGGTTGAGGTTTGAAGAGGTTATGAGCTCAAATGGTAGGGATAATGAATAGTGGCAAGATGAAAGCTTATCTTGGCTTTAGCTGAGTTTTTCTCTTCTTTGTGGTGTGAATAACGAAATGAGGGAGTAAAGATCAGCTAGGGATTGAGCTTGTGGGTCCAAGATTGGTTTAATTTGGATAAGTATGGCTTAAGTTATGGATAAAATGGCTTAATGTGGCAAATGTGCGAATGAGGGTTGTTTCGGTTGAATTTTGGAGGTTTAAACGGGTTTAGAAAAAATATAAAGCTTGTCCCATTGAACCTGAATCTTCAATACGAGTTCAACAGAGATGACGGAATTCGAATCCGAATTCCCGAGCTCAAGATACAATGCTCGGAACCAAAGGTGCGTTAAATGCTCTTTAGCCCCGATTTAGTTCCAAAACTTAAAATAAATCCGAAACCACCTCAAATAAGTTCAAAAACAAGTAACGAGCATTAAAACATGTTCATAATACACATATCTAAAAAATACTAAGGTTCCACAAAAATCGGGAATTAAATCAAATGCAAACGATACATATTCATGCGGATGTACGTTCAAATGTTCAAGAATTCAAATAATTCATATAATTCAAATAATAATCAAATAACAGATGAAATAAATATATAATAAAGTAATTAAATTGCGCATTTATGTAAACACATACGTCATACCTGTACGGCCAAAAAGTCAGGGCGTTACAACCTCTCCCCCTTAAAAGAATCCGTCATCGTATTCACTGATCGCCTGGAAACAATTCGGGGTGAAACCTTTTCATTTTCTCCTCCGTTTCCCATGTGGCCTCCTCGGTCTTATCACTTCTTCAAAGGACCTTGACTAGTGGAATAAGCCGGTTTCAGAGTTTCTAAAATTTTCGATCCAATATCTTAACCGGCTTCTTAACAAATGTGAGATTAGGCTCGAGTTCCACTTCTTCAACAGGCAGAATCTCTGATTCATCTGGATAGTATTTCTGGAGTTGAGAAACATGGAATACATTATGGATTCCGGTCAAACTCGGAGGTAAATCTAAATGGTATGTTGTATCCCCGATCTTTTCCAAAATCTCAAACCGACCCAAATAACGAGGGTTCAACTTCCCTCCTTGACAGATCCTTGTAAACCCCTTCCTCGGAGAAGCTTTTAAGAAAACCCTATCTCCAATCTCAAACACAAGATTCTATCTTCGTCGATCAGCATAAATCTTTTATCGATCTTGAGCTGCCTTTATCCATTGTTGAATCAATTGAACCTTCTCAATAGCATCTTGAATGGCTTTAGAGGGCTTTTCCTTCTTCTTCCCTCTTTTCACGCCTTCTTGCTTGGTCCAATTCCATTCTTCCAAGTCGAAAAACAACAGGGATCTACACTTTCTACCATAAAGAGCTTCATAAGGTGCCATCTCAATCGAGGCTTGGTAGCTGTTGTTGTAAGCAAACTCGATTAATGGCAATTGTTCATTCCACGAGCTCTGAAAGTGCAAAACATAAGCTCTCAACATATCCTCCAAATACTTGATTAACCACTCCGATTGTCCATTTGTTTGAGGATGAAAAGTTGTGCTAAACTGAAGTCTTGTTCCCAAATTCCTCTAAAGCTCTTGCCAAAATCTGGAAGTAAACCTCAGATCTCTATCCGACACAATACTAACCAATGCCCCATGAAGTCTGACAATTTCATCACAATACTTCTTGGCTAGCTTGCTTATCTTGTCGGACATCCGGATTGCAAGAAAGTGAGTTGAATTCGTCAAACGGTCCATGATGACCCAAATCCCATCGAGACCTCCCTTCACCCTTGGTAATCCCGAAACAAAGTCCATCGCGACCTGATGCCATTTCCACTCCGGAATAGGCAACGGCTGAAGTAACCCTGACGGCTTTTGGTGTTCTGTCTTCACCACCTGGCATGTCATGCAATGCTTCATGAAGTTGATCACATCTCTCTTAAGTCCATTCCACTAATAATATTGTTTTAACTCCTTGTACATCTTGTTCCCTCCGGGATGTATCGAATAAGCTGACCTGTGAGCTTCTTCAAGAATAACCCGTTTCAAATCTTTCGGCACAACAATCCTGGTCTTGAACCATAGAAGCCCGGTATCATCAAACCCAAACGGACACTCTGGATCAACTCTAGCTTTCTCTGCTAATCTCTGAACCTTGAGATCAATTCTCTACGCCTTAAACAATCTTTGCTGAAGATCTGGTCGAATCGTGATATTAGAGACACGAGCCTTCAGATTAACTGGCTCTAACTCATCTCCAACACCCACTTCCACATTAGATATGCTAGCCTTCCTACTCAGTGCATCCTCGACCATATTAGCATTACCGGGATGGTATTTGATTATACAATCATAATCCTCGAGAAGCTCCATCTAACGTCGTTGTCTCAAGTTTAACTCCTTCTGAGAAAACAAGTACTGGAGACTCTTGTGGTCGGAAAAGATCTCAAACAAAATTCCATAGAGATAGTGCTTCCACTTACCCAAAGCAAATATCACTGCTGCAAGCTCAAGATCATGTGTGGGATAGTTTTTCTCGTGTTCCTTCAACTTCCTAGAGGCGTAGGCAATCACCTTTCCATTCTGCATCAATACACAGCCCAACCCTCCTTCGAGGCGTCCGTATAAACTGCATACCCTTCAGTACCTTCGGGAAGTGTCAACACTGGCGCAGTTGTCAACTTTTCCTTCAAGAGTTGGAAGCTCGCCTCACACGCCTCATCCCACTCAAACTTAGCCTCTTTCTTAGTTAATCGAGTTAAAGGGGCGGCAATCTTCGAAAAGTCCTGTATGAATCTCCGCTAATAACCTGCCAAACCCAAGAAACTTCTTACCTCGGAGGCGTTCTTCGGACTTTGCCACTGTGAAACCGTCTCAATTTTTGAAGGATCTACTTCCAAACCCTTAATTGAGACAATGTGGCCTAGAAAAGCAACCCGATCAATCCAAAACTCGCATTTACTAAACTTTGCGTACAACCAGTGCTCTCTCAACATATCCAACACCACTCTGAGATGTCGGGCATGATCTTCGGCTGTCTGTGAGTACACAAGAATGTCATCGATAAAAATCACCACAAACTTATCGAGATAAGGACGAAAAATTCTATACATCATATCCATAGAAGCTGTAGGGGCATTAGTTAAACCAAACGGTATCACTACGAACTCATAATGCCCATACCGGGTGTTGAATCCCATCTTTAGAATATCTCCTTCCCGGATTTTCAGCTGATAATATCCTTGTCTCAAATCCAATTTTGAATACACCCCTGAACCTTGCAACATATCAAACAAATCCTCGATGTGGGGCAAAGGATACTTGTTCTTCACGGTCATCCAATTCAACTCTCGATAGTCTATGCACATTCTCAGAGTCCCGTCCTTCTTCTTGACAAAGAGAACCGGTGCACCCTACGGTGAATAACTCGCTCGAATATACCCAATCTTAAGCAACTCTTCAAGCTGAATCTTTAACTCTTTCAATTCTGTCGGAGCCATACCGTAAAAGGTCTTGGAATATGGTTTTGATCCGGGATATAAGTCAATTACAAACTCAATCTCCCGGTCTGGTGGTAAAGAACCCAAATTTTCCGGAAAGACATCAGGATAATCCTTTACAACAGCGGTCTCCTCAAATCGTGCTTGATCCTTTGGTTTATTAAGGAGATAGACAATATATCCCGTGGCTCCGTCTCTCACTAACTGGTGAGCTTCTGTGAATGATAAAAGCGGTACCATCTTCGACCCAATTCCCACAATAACCTCTTCACCCAACCGGACTCTCTTAGAAAAATAGTCGACCACGGCCCGGTGCCTGAATAAACAATCCATACCCAGAATTACCCTATACTTCTTCATCGGCATCACAATGAAATCTACTGAGTAGTCTTTGCCTTCCACAGTCACCGAACAACCTCGGAAAACCTGATCAGTTTCAAGATTTCCCCCGAGGGGGGAACTAACCACATAACAAGAATGCAAGCAAGTAATAGGCAGACACAGAGTAGCAGCAAGTCCAGAAGAAATAAAGGAATGCGTGGCACCAGGGTCAAAGAGTGCATGTATATTCATGTTATATATGCAAATGGTACCTTCCACGACGACATTAGGGTCAACTTCCACATTCTTCTCCTCGCCCTCAAGGGCATAAGCACGTGCCTGAATCAGAGGTCTCGGGGACTCCCGCTTGATAGGCCGGATTCTTGTCGGGGAAAGCATTCGCCATGTGAGTCCCTTTTTCCGCAAATGAGGCATAAACCCAACCTCTTCTGACAATTATGAGATGCATGAGTAGGCCCTCCACAATAAGTGCATGAAGGTTGGAGTTGGTAGCGTAGCCGGTGCCTTTGGAGCTGGTCCTGAAATGCGAGGTTTCTTATTCAGGCCCTTGCTTGGTTGAGCTGAATAAATGATTGGTTTCTTGCCCTGATTAAACCCCGATCCCGATCCCTGTCCAGAACGGTAAGTACTCCTCCTGCTTACAACCCCATCTTCAACCTTCCAGGCCTTAGAAGTCGTCTTTGACCACGTGCTTGTATTCACGGCCTCAATGGCGGTCTGAATATCAGGCCTCAATCCTTGGACAAATTGCATCGCCTTATGAGCATCGTCACTTGCAATATTTGGAGCATACCGGACTAATCGATCAAATTCGGAAATGTACTCCGAAACAGTCTTGTTTCCTTGCTTCAACTCCATAAGTTCCTTCAATCTCCGGTTCCTAGTAGCAGGTGGAATAAATTTACGTTTAAATTCCCAGGACAAAAACATCCCAACCCACATCTTCCCCGACAACATCTAGACCGATCTTAGCTGTTTCCCACCACGAATACGCCTGTCCTTGCAATAAGGCAATGGTACACCTCGACTTTTCTTGAGAACCACAAGGAATAAGCTCTCACGTCCTTTCAATCTTCTTAAGCCATTGCTCGGCTAGGATATCATTTCCCGAGTAGAATTTAGGGGGATTCTGATTTCTGAATTCGCGATATACCGCCGTAATTCCTTCTTCTTGGACTCATGTAGGTGCTGTGCTGGTGGTACTACCGGTGGAACATAATCTCGAAGTCTCTGATCAATAATATTAATCACTGAATTAACAAAGGCCGCAGCTTGCGGTGGTTGTTGTGGTTGTAGTTGGGGAGTAGGAGAATGAACACGGCGACGATGCCATTTTGGAGAATGATATCTTCTCGGAGGCATCCTGTAAATAAAATACTGACATGCGTGCTACGTTTAGTCCATGCATGAGAGTTCAAGCAATTCAATCAAACAGCAATAATTAAGGCACATAAGCACATTGACATTTAGATCCTAAAGCCGTACGACTTAGACGGACTCAACATGACACGAGAGCCCGAGTTTTGCAACCCAAGGCTCTGATACCACTTAAGGATGTAGCACCCGAGCGCAAGGCACCACATCTCCCGCACCGAGACCCAACCCGTATATGAAATGAAAAGTCTATACACATGCCAAATCATGGCGAACAGGGACACAACATACACGCTATGCTAGGGGGGAGCTAACCTTTAAACCATTCAAAACCAAAGTGCAAGAATAACAGAGTTAAGCAATAAAGCGGAAGCAATACATGATCATCATATATACACCAGGAGCTCCAAGACCCAAAATAAGTACAATAGTTCAAGTATTCAAAATGCCATCATGGCCCAACTATCAAGAACCTCCAAGTAACCATAACCAATATACAAGATAACAATATGAGTATGCGAGTGTCACCCAAAAGAAAGAGCTAAACTCGAATACAAGACACCCAAAGACTCGGATTCCAGCCAAGCTCTCCCAAAACCTGCATAACACAACTGAAAACAATCCGGGTTCAGTCCAAAGGGGACTGGTGGGTATAAAACACGGCATAATATATAATTATTATTTAATTGAAACACGTTCATGCAGGTTATAATCCCATAAGAGGTTTTAAAACATTTCCTAAGTGGGTAAAACAAGAAAATCATCAATCGGGATTATAACAATCATATTCATTCAATAGGTTATGCGTGAGCCGGGCGAGAGGGCTAAATCTCCAACCTTCACCTTGTATAATCATTAAAGTGTTCATTAGGTTTTCATACATAATATTTCGTGTATAATCATTCGATCATTCATAATCATTCAAGTAAAATACCTTTTTCCTTCGGGCAGTGGGCGGGGCTTGCAAGACCCGGCCACCTCAATCATTCTGGCTAGTGGGGTACAAGAATCCCCAAAAGCCCGGTTCCCATTCCTCGCTAACCTCTTAGCAAGGGGTCAGTATCGCCGTAGTTTTGGTAGAACTTGTGTGCGAGAATCCCCATCAACCCATACCTCCCCGGTTAGCCACGTGCACTAAATCCAAGGGCCCCAATTCAGTGCAATCAATCAATCTCGCGAAATCATTAGGTAGGGTAATCAATAGAAAAAGGGCTTTACGTTAAAAATCATAGACTCTTTAAAAGACTCGATATATACATACTAATAATTTGGCTTAAAACTTTACACATTAGGTATATATCGGGTCATTTAACTAATAGAAGGAAACCCACCTTAAAAGATAAAAGAAACGGCATAAGGACCTCACGGCTCGGCCTCGTCTTCGACTAGACCCGAATCTGTGCAAAGAAGGTGAAGTGAGACTCAATATAACCAATTACGACGCAAGGAAATGTGATGCACATGATATGAAATGCATATGAGATGTTAATCATGATATGGAGATGTTCTTGTGAAATTTAACGTCACATAGGCAAGTAAATAATCATCTAATTCATTATACGGAAAAACCGAATTCATTCATAATCATATATTCAATCAAGGTTCATATCAAGCCACGTTTGTATCACGAAGTCACATTGCACATATTCAAGACAACTAATTTATGATCAAATAGATAGCATATTCGTAATCATTCAATAAACAAGTCATTAGCATAATTAAAACAAGATTAAGGTACAAATTAAACAAGATTAGCAAAATAAATAACACTCAAATGATTAAGGATACAATGGCAGTAATGGGGGTTACCCCCTGAAAGGCCATAGTGATTAACGTCCGTTCCTCAAGGCAGGAGTTCCATTCTTGGTAGTAACGGGCGTTACCAATCTCCAGTTCAGCTTAAATTTTGGCGAAGGTATGGAGGTAACGGGTTTTACCTCCTTTAAGTGGGAACGGGGTAACGGGCGTTACCCCTGGCAAACAAGCATTCCCTGTTTTCTTTCTTTTTCTTCCCCAACGAGCCAAAATCTCCAAACTCCATACCCCTGTTCAAGAGCTAAAGAAAGGCAAGGAATCCAACACTCCAGGGCACCAAATGATCATATAATCAAGGCAAAAATCATCACATAACCATACATGATCATGAATCCAAGAAAAGAAGGAAAAATAGATGATCAAGTTTTTCATCTTCAATCTCAAGAAATCAAATTCATTAATGGTGGATCATTCAATGCTCAACTACCATAAAAAATTAAGTCTATAATTGCTATAAGGAGACTAAAGTGACCTATACTCATGCTTTAAAACAACCAAAAACCCCAATGAATGAAAATGATCAAGAACTTATATAATAACCTAACTATTCATTCATATATTCAAAACTCCATTAAATCTAACTCAAAATTAGGGATGCTTGGATTAAAATAACTACAATGAAGTGTAAATCACGAATATATGTTCACCTTCTGGTTTAGTTGAGGTTTGAAGAGTTTATGAGCTCAAATGGTAGGGATAATGAATAGTGGCGAGATAGAAGCTTGTCTTGGCTTTAGCTGATCTTTTCTCTCCTTTGTGGTGTGAATAACTAAATGAGGGAGTAAAGATCAGCTAGGGATTGAGCTTGTGGGTCTAAGATTTGTTTAATTTGGCTAAGTATGGCTTAAATGGCTCAATGTGGCAAATCTGCAAATGAGGCTTGTTTCGGTTTAATTTCGGAGGTTCAAACGGGTTTAGAAAAAATATAAAGCTTATCTTATTGAACCTGAATCTTCGGTACGAGTTCAACGGAGATGACAGTATTTGAATCCAAATTCCCGAGCTCAAGATACAACGCTGGGAACCAAAGGTGCACTAAATGCTCTTTAGCCCCGATTTGGTTCCAAAAAATAAATCCGAAACCAACTCAAACAAGTTCGAAAACAAGTAACGAGCATTAAAACTTGTTCATAATACACATATCTCAAAACTACCAAGGTTCCACAAAAATCGGGAATTAAATCAAATGCAAACGGCATGTATTCATGCGCATGTACGTTCAAATATTCAAGAATTCAAATAATTCATATAATTCAAATAATAATCAAATAACAGGTGAGATAAATATATAATAATGTAATTAAATTGAGCATTTACGTGAACACATACGTCATTCCTATACGACCAAAAAGTCGGGGCGTTATAGAGTGTATATGGTGTCCCCATCGAAGAAACAGACCATGGTCGCTGAAGTGCCTAGCATGACTGATTGGCATGGCCGGTTGGGTCACCCAAATTCCAGGGTTTTGAAATCTTTTGTGCGAAGTTCCAGCCTTGAGGTGTCTAGCAGCAGTTTTGAACCATGTCCTTCTTGTGTACTTGGTAAAACGAGTCGTATTCCTTTAGCTTCTATTGAACATGAGAGCATTGCTCCTTTTGATATAATTTACTCTGATGTCTGGGACCAACCCCTGTTACCTCAAATAATGGTTTTCGGTATATGTTGCTCTTTATAGATGACTTTACACGTTACACTTGGATTTATTTTCTGAAAAATAAAAGTGAAGTGTACTCTCTTTTCCTAAATTTTGAACAATTGGTACATCGCCAGTTCTAAGGAAAAATAAAAACCTTTCATTCCGATTGGGGAGGGGAATACCAAAAACTAAACAAATACTTCCAGTCCAGGGGAATTTTCCATCGGATAGCTTGCTATTAAACCCATGAACAAAATGGTGTTGCAGAACCAAAAAAAAGATATGTTGTCGATACTGGATTAACACTTCTTGCTCATGCCAAAATTCCACTAAATTATTGGAGCTTTGCCTTTGAAACGGGAGTCTCACTCATCAACTCACTCCCCTCACATGTTCTTCACAATGCTTTACCTCACCTCAAACTTTTGGGCTCATCCCCTCCTTACACAGAATTTAAACCCTTTGGTTGTGATGTCTTCCCTCTTTTACATCCGTACAACCAACATAAGTTTCATTTTAGAACCAAACCTTGTGTATATTTGTGGCAAAGTCCAACTCACACAGTTGCTAGATGTCTAGAACCAGAGTCTAATCGGATATTTCTTGCTCGTCATGTCAAATTCTTTGAACGCAGGTTTTCCTTCATGGATGCTCAGACACCGATGACCTCCTAGCCACCTCCTTCACCATGGCTGCACACGCACACCACTCTCTCTGATCTCACTCGGTCGAGCACATCATCAGGTATGACTCCTTCATCCTTTACATCTTCTCCTACAGGTACCAGTGATTATCCAGCTCCTACCACAAATACCACACCCTCCACAAGTTCCAGTTGTAATTCCCAAAATACCAGACACACTGACCCACCACAACCTGATAATTTCAACCTCGTTGTTGATCTATCCCACTACCCCAACCTCACCACCAAAACCCAACACACTACAGCCACCCGCACTCACCCCATGGACCTACGCCCCTGCACCCTCTTCCGCCGTGAAGCCCATGTTGCTTCCACAAGAATAAACTATCTCCTCCATAAACCTAAAATATTCAAAAAGGCCTATCCTCTTCTTCAGTGGTGGCAGGCTATGCAAGCTGAGTATGATGCTCTTATTTCTAATAAAACCTGGTCACTGGTACCTCGACCTGGTACCAAAAATATTGTTAGCTGCAAGTGGTTATTTCGGATTAAACGAAATTCAGATGAGACCATTGGCAAAAGGGTTTTCTCAAGAATCCGGCATTGATTATCATGAAATATTCAGTCCGATGGTTAAAATGACCACCATCCGGATGGTTCTCTCCTTGGCGGTCTCTCACGCTTGGCCTACTCGCCAACTGGACATATCTAATACCTTTCTTCACAGATTTCTGGACACGGATATATTTATGGAACAACCCTAGGGGTTCATTCATCCCAAGTATCCCGATCATGTGTGCAAACTTCAGATGTCGCTATATGGTCTCAAACAGGCTCCCTGGGCTTGGTTTCAGCGCCTCTCAGCCTTTCTTCTTCAACTCGGATTTATCTCCTCTAAGGCTGATCACTCCCTTTTCATTCTCCGGCAAGGTACAATGCTTTTTTATATACTGGTTTATGTTGATGACATTATTGTCATAGGTTCCAACGCCGTGAAATTGGACTGGTTTTTATCTGCTCTTAAGGCGGTATTTCTGGTTCGTGATCTTGGTTCTCTCTCATACATTTTGAGAATTGAGACCATTCATACCACAACGGGAATACTCCTATCCCAGAAAAAGTATGTGAATGATCTCTTGTACCAGTTTGGTCTTGCTGATTCCAAGCCATGTACCACTCCGATGGTGACAAGTCCCACTTTATCAAAATCTTTGGGACAACTGTTTGAGCAACCCCAACAGTACCGCCAACTGCTCGGGGCATTGCAGTATGTCACTCTCACTCGCCTGGATATCGCATTCTCGGTCAACAGACATTCTCAGTTCATGCACAATCCCACCGATGAACATTGGAAAGCGGTCAAACTCCTTATGCGGTATCTTAAAGGCACACCCATCCTTGGCTTACTCATTGCCCGCAACAAAGATCACTCTCTCTAGGTTTTCTCGGATAGTGATCGGGGTAGATGCCCTGATGATCGACGGTCTACTGGCGGTTATACCGTCTATCTTGGTACCAACCTGGTATCTTGGCAATCGAAGAAACAACCCACCATTGCCCGTTCTTCGACTGAAAGTGAGTACAAGGCCCTAGCTAATGCTGCTGTAGAGGCTTTATGGATCCAAGGGTTGCACACAGAACTTGGTTTTTTTCTATATCCGATCCATCGGTTTTATGGTGTGACAATATAGGTGTTATTTATTTAAGTTCCAACCCGATATTTCATGCTCGTACCAAACACATTGAGTTGGATTACCACTTCGTCCGAGAACAAGTGGCCCGGGGTAACCTTCAAATTTGTTTCCTCTCTACCGATGATCAGTTGGCTGATATACTCACCAAACCACTGAATCATCGTCTCCATGAGTTCCATCGAGCCAAACTTCGACTCGTGTTACCCCCGTCTTCAGCTTGCGGGGGGTGTTAAAGGATAAGATCACATAACTAAGGAAAGATTTTGATTGCCTCAAATCTCTCTTGTAATCTTCTCTTTCCTTACTCTTCTCCTTGTAATTAGTCTTTTTCCTCTCTTATATTTTGTTACCCTAGTTCTTAGTATATATGATGTTGTATCGTGTAACTTGTTGATATCAATGAATACACAAAACTCTTGGCTCCATACGTGACTTTATAGCAAGAACCGGGCCAGGGGGGGTTTACAAGTAACTCGTGTGGTTTCTATAACTGAGCAAGTAGACATGTTTCTAAGCATTATATCACATCACCAGAAGGTTCGAGTTGTCAAAAAATCTTTTATGCATTCCCCTAGGACAGTCAGTCGGCATTTTAATAGTGTTCTTAATGTCGTATTGAGGTGTTATGAGCTGTTTGAAGTAAGACCTACTCCAGTGGAGGCTGATTGTGAAGATGACCATTGGAAGTGGTTTAAAGTGAGTTATTTACCTCTTTCAACTACAGTTTAATTACATTTCTGTACGATTTTGCCTTTCCTTTATTAATATTCTTTAATAAAATAATATAGGGTTGTTTGGGTGCGTTAGACGGAACTTACATACCTATCAAAGTTTCCACAACTTATCAGGCTTATTATCGTAGTAGAAAAGGAATTGTATATGTTAACACACTAGCTGTTTGTGACCTTAATTGAATTTTGTTTACGTACTAACTAGATGAGAGGGTTCGGCTGCCGACGGTCGTGTATTAAGAGATATAATTTTTAGACTGAACGGCCTAAGAGTGCCTAGAGGTTAGCTCATTTAAAAATTTGAAGTTTTAGAGTGTTTAATTAAATTTTTGCTAATATTCTGGTTTTAAATATGATGACCCACACTTTCGACCTTATTGCTAGGAAACTATTATCTTTGTGATGCGGACTACACCAATGGGGAAAGGTTCCTAACACCATATAGAGGTATTCATTATCATTTGGAGGAGTAGGGTGCTGGGACGAGTAAGCCTCAAAATTACAAGGAATTATTCAATATGAGGCACTCAAAGGCTATGAATGTGATTGAGAGAACTTTTGGCATTTTAAAGGTCCGATGGGGAGTGTTGCGGAGTCCCTCCTTTTATCCAATCGAGACCTAAAATAAGATCATCATAGCATGTTGCGTACTGTACAACTTCATAAGACTCGAGATGAGGGTAGATCCACTGGAAGTTTTAGTCCTGGAAGAGCCTGAGGTAGATGAGACTTTAGGAGGGTATATAAAACACATTCAAACTATGCAAGCTCGGACTAATTGGCGTGAAAATTTGACCCTGAAAATGTACAACGAATGGCCCGGTCAACATTAGTTATTTAATATAAACTCCTTTGAGACAATTTTTAATGTTGGTGTAATATTTGTTCACCTATTTTTTATGTATTCGGAGTGTAGTGAATTAATATTTGTAGAAGACCTCCACTATATTTTTAGTAAGTTTGTATGTTTATGTAGTTTCACTATGTTGTGAATGCTTTAATGTGCACTTCTGGTATCCATGATTCCATCTTTGATTGGTATTTAAAGGTATAGATTAGCAAAATTGTGATTTCATTTTAACTGTGTTTAAAAAAGGTTGGTTACTCTGCACACTATTTTTCTTGCAGATGTCTTCAACTCCAAAACAAGAGGGAATTGGGAGCTCCAAAGGGAAGGGCCGACGTGGATGGACTATTCAAGAGGAACATAACCTGGTGCTTGCTTTCAAGGATATAATTGTATCTAGATGGAAAGCACCAAATGGTTTTTCGTAGTGGATTCTTGGTCCAGCTTGAAAACCGCCTCAAGGATTATATGCCCAATACGGATCCGAAAGTCAAGCCAAATATCTCTTCGAAATACACTTCTTGAAAAAAGACCTTCCACCAGATTTCAAACGCCCTTAGCTATAGCGGTATGAATTGGAACTCAAGCACATATACGGTAGAAGCAGAGCCCACTAAATGGGAAAGTTTCCTACAGGTTTGTAGAACTTTTGATGTCAATGAATTAAAGTGAAAGATGACCTGAAAAAGTATGTTAGTAGCATTGTACTCCAAGAATCTTACCTGAACTTCCCATGTGCGAATATATTCTTCATACATTTGACAAACCCTTGCATGCAGAGGGAATATATTCCATTCCTTTCTTGTGACTCATGTCAGCAGCTTTACCTTGCAAAACAAAGTGAATCTTTAACTGTTTTATTATAAAGCATTTTACACATGTGTATATTAGTTTGTATAACACAAACTTTGTGAGGAGGTTAGTATTGTACCAAGAAAATTAAATTTCACAAGTAGATATACCAAGACGTACCTAATCTTCCGAGACCATCAGTTTTCAACCACACCAATTTTCTTGTTTTAATTGCAAGGTGACAGAGGTCCTCAGAATGTTGGTCGAACATTCAACGGGTTACGACGTTAGCACAGTCAGTTCTGCGATGCGTACAATCACCAAGGTTGCAGATGAGTTCAACGGGAAATACGGGTTCTTGTTCACTTACAACGATGTTCGATACATTGTAGCTCAATATAGGGAACGTTATTTGCATTATGAAAATTTTATTTCAAAAACCGATGTAATTTTTTACCCTAACGACAACAAGTTGGTAGTGGGTGAAGCATACGAAGCCGAGAAAAGTATTAGGGTAACTTTCCGTGATTAGTCTTGCTTCTCTTTTTGAATATTACTGGTTGAATCTTTGTATTGAAACTTGTTTTGTTGTAATGATAGGGTATTGTTTAGCCAAAAGAACATGCGGTCGAAAAAAAATTCATGAAATACGGGTTCCCAGATTATTGCGAGCTACACCTCTTATTCAAGAGAAAGAAATTTCATGTGCTGCCATTCGAACCTCCTGAACACAATCAAGAGCCATGATACTTTATTCAGACCTCGTCTGAGTGCGTGGAACATGACAGTGACTACGATGGAGGCGAGGACGATGCTTCCAGCTTGCCTTAACTTATGAATTATTATTTTCTATTTTCTATGTATTGCCCCAATCTATTTTCAGTTCATGACTTAATAATCTATAAAGTATGTCTGTTTAATAATTTAACTGTATGAAATACAAATAATTGAAATTTAAAATTTTGGAAATGTTTTACTAAAACTTCCAATCATAACACACAACTGAAGTTAAATCACAATTACATAGCCTTTCATAAATGAAGGATAGTAGTTTCATAAGAACGAACTACAAATACGGAAGCATCACACTGCATTTGCACTCCAAAATTAGAGTAATTAAGAGTAAAGTCTGAGAAATATTTAATAAAGCCGACAGAATTACACGTGCAATACATTGATAATAATCTCCACCAATATCTAAAGAAATCATCTCAATCATCGAACGGTTCAAAGTTGGGGTTGTCTGGGAAGAGCTCCTCAATGAGCGGCCAAAGACGCTCACCATTTTGATAATACATCAAAGACCTCGTATTTAGCTGCAACAATACAAAGGGATAGTTCATATTGGCATGTAAAAAGAGATATGGGAAAGTTGGTGTGTTGCCTTAGCAACTTCAGTCCAGAAGTAATCGGCCAACTCTAGTTTGTTGGCTTCGGCATCATAATGACTCCCAGAGAATGACAACAAATATTTAAATGTGTGGCACCTTTTTCGTGCATACCCAACTTTTCGAATATAAAACTCAGTATTTTCATTCAAATTAAGGTCAGTGTTCAACACACTCAACAAACCTGTAATCATAGATACCTGAGTACGCTTGTTAATTACAACACCGCTACGAACTTTTAACAGTAGATGGTTTAAGAACTTGTCCTCCTTCGAATGATCCCATCCATTTTTGTAAAACATACGTTCTTGAGTAAACCGAGCAGCTTGCTGGAGCAAATCAGTCGAAGCCATTATAATTCAAATTTGAAGTACAATATTTTTTTCTTGTATATTTCATATGGAAGATCACCTATAATGTATATTATATAGTAGAGGGATGTATGTAATGACAACACTTGTGTACGGTGAATTATGCATGCAAAAAATAGCTCTGTAGATATAGGACTGAAATAATATTCTCCCATGTATTGTTCTTACAACTTTACATCAAATCAATAGATTTCATATCTACTAGACTTATCCAAAGTGTAAGAGTAGATCACGGTAAATAAATTGTCAATTACAAAAATTATTTGCCTATAAATACTGATCTCAAAATAACAAATAGAATACAAAGGAATAACTGGACATCAAGTATAGCCACTTCAGCCAACAAAATTTAGTAAGACGTTTCTCCAACAGATTCTTCAGTTTTTCATTATTAACATAATTTACCCGTTTTTATATTCTAACTAATTCTTTTCAGATTGATCAAAATGGTCTCAAGAAATTCCATCCCAACCTAACAGAGCATGTTTTACACTGATGAATGGACAAAGGAGGTAGAAAAAAGATTTATCGTGCAACTTTACCTGGGCTTGTGGGCAGAGACAAGGCCACTGACAACTTCAAACACGATAAACAACATCCAAGCATAAGAAAACATTAACCAATCCTTTGGGAAAAACTTCAGCTTCGACTTTGTGTCAAACAAGTTCGACCTTGCTTTCAAGAGGTACCTAACACGGAAATTTATAATAGGGTACGACGGGGTGAAGCACAACGAACGAGATAATTCTGTTCGGGCATCAAAGTCAATCTGGAAAGAAATGTGTGAGGTAAATATTGTCAAGAATATATTTTTCAAATTATAGTAGCATAAACTAATGATATCTTAATTTAAGGAAAATGAAATGGTGGTGGTCTACTTGTGGTGGTGGTCTAGCCCATGTGGTTCCATCTCTACGAAACTCTCGATCCAGAAGCAGAAAGAGAGTTAATGATAGAGCGATAAAAAACTTACCCATCAGCGATAGAGTTGGAGGATGTACTTGTGGAGAGAGGTATGGAAGTAATGATTCACTTGTTTTAAGTGATACAATCAAATAAACATTTCTATTTTATTTTTTTTGGTGTAGGTTTACCATTACAGCCAACTGTAGTTTCGACTCGCATACAGACTATACGAGACTATGATCGTCTGTCGGGAAGTGAATTTCCAGGGAGGATCGTACCTAAACCACCACCTAAATTTTGGTTCGGTAAAAGGGGTGAAGGGAGCAACTCCAACCAAAGCTCAAAAGGGTTTTGCTCCACCAACGATCAATCATTCGAGTTCTGATCGTTCTTAGGATTTTTAAACAATTCCCAGAAGTGTGTATAGGCACACAAAGTTAGCTGTTGGTTATTTTATCTTTTAATTCCCAGAACTATGTACCTACACATCATGTTGTATGTTTGATTGGATTTTCTAAGACATTTCCGGTACTTCTTATTAAAGGCATCCATTTAAATATTAAACACCCCTCCATATCATCATAACTTTAAAAGGAAAGCTTACATCGACCATCAAAAGTCACAAATTACAGATCATTAGATAATCCTACTAACATCAACGACGAAGATGACATATAATAGAGAAATTACCTAAAGTCATTGAATAGTCTACTTCCGCAACAACATAATCACAATAGCCAAGAACACAAAACAGATTAAACAAAACTGACAACACAATATTAGACAGCAGCCAAGAAGAACATGTGAATTCATATTCAGGGCAGTTCCAATAGCACCTGGGATTGTGAACTGATTACTGGCAGAAGATTGACCCACTTCCGCGGTTTCAAACATTTCGCTTCTCTCTCTTGGTATAGAGATGTGTGTCCTTTGACTACAACCAGATTCAGTAGGGAAATTAGGAGTACCATCGAAAACCTTATGCTCGGGAGTAAGGTATTGACGTATTTCAAGGTATTGATCATCCCAAACAGAATCGGCCCAAATAAACCATAATCGGTGCTCAACTTTCCTTGGACAGATGTAGTGATATCTCCCTGGAAATTTGGCATTGGGTCCAGCGCAACGGAACGACATGAAACCATTCTTGCAATTGCAAGGGGTAAGAAATTGACGAACCATCTGTTGTAATTAGGGTTAGTTATTCCGTCTAGGTAAACCTATTTGTAAAACACATAAACAACATTTACATGCCTATTGACTCTGGCGTCGAAGTTGTAGTGGCGAGTGGAGACGACTGGAAAACGAAGCAACGGTCACCTGCAAATAATGGGGAGGAGAGAAGTGATTTGAGAGGAATAAAAAGGGACAAAATTGTTTCAAAAATAAAGGGCAAATAAGTAAATTTATTAGAAACCCTTATTATCCTTAATTGAAAAGTAAACAAGCATGGCTGGAAATTACCCAAAAACTAAAACAAAAATAAAAAAAGTAAACAACAGGTGAAGTGGGTTAGTATAGCTAATCTAACATGCTATATCATTACCGCCATAAACTTTTTGGCCAAAATATACGAGGCCTAAGGTATTTTTAGTAGTAAATATGTTTTTCAAAATTTGCCAACAAAGGTTGGTCCAAGTGCTTAATTGGTTCATCCTCGAAGTCAAGGTCCCGAGTTCGAACCCCACTTAGGTGTGCGTGTGTTAACCAAAAAAAAAATATAATAATAATAATAATGTTTCTCAAAATTTAAAAGAAGCTCCTTCCTCCGTCATTTTCTGTCTCTCTTTTCTCACAAATAAAGAGTTCAGAAAAGTTTTCATTTTCTCTTTTTCACTATATTTACTGACAAATACATTTTCGAACACTCAAAATACACAACTTTGATTAAACTATTATAGCGTGAAACTGCAAAATTCCTTATTCTGAGAAATGCATTTTTGAAAATTCAAATACAAAACTTTGATTATACTATGATAGCGCCAAACTGCAAAGTTTGGGCTACCGTAAGATAGAAATGGTTAGGATTCTAATTCCTTAATGGAAAGCTTAAGTCAGTTGGAAATTTGGCCCAACATTAATGTGGGCCACTAAATGTTTTCAGGCCTAATTTAATGGGCCACTATTATTATCAGAAATAACCTTCTTGCACTTTATCTCAAATTCATATAGCAACATTTGATTTATTTGAGGGGCTAGAAACTTCTTCATTTTTTCAAAATATGACTCGGTGTTACTGTTTTTGCCGCTAAAATTCTTTCTAAAAAACTTGAGAAGGTGTTGCAAAATATTGGGTGGTAAGTCTTAAGTCCAAACCTACTCTATCTAAGGGTTAAATGGGTTCAACTCGATAGAGGTTGGGTTAGGTTGAATGTGGATAGCATTGTATACCAAAACTTAATCTTGCGGCTTTTGGGTTTTGTTCGTGATGCGTATGGAAGGTTGCTTGTAATTTTGGGATTTCTCAATCATGATTGTGGAGTTCTTGTTTTCTTTTTCTTCTTTAACACAAAAGTGGGATTTGAACTTGGATCATTGTCCTATAGAAAACCACTTGGACCACCCCTATTGGCCAATCATGATTGTGAAGTTGTTTGAAATTCCTGAAAGTTATTTCGGAGAGGTTTAAGAAAATATTTTGAAGTTGGGTTTAAATTATGTTATTTTTCTTATCGAGGGATCTAAGTAGGAGGATCATCCTCTCGGCAACATCATCATTGGCTGCAAGTCTTGTTGGATTTATTGTGGGAGAACAAATTTGTTTACATGTTGAGAGACGAAAATGTTTGCCTTGATGTCTTGGCAAATCGGGATCATGAGGCGCAAGGGAGTGTGTTTTTCGACACATTGTATAAGAATTTTGAGCTTAGGGGGTGTGCTCTAAGCCGAGTTGGCTTGTAAGTTGCACGAGCTAAGTTAAAGTTGGCTCAACTCGAACTTAGGGCAATGTCAAGCTCAAGCCAAAGCTTAATCGATCTCGAGTTGTGTGTCAAGCCAAGTTCAAGCCTATTTTTTTTAGGTTCAAGGTTTGCAAGCCGACTCGCTAGCTAGTATGTATATATATATATATATATATATATATATATATATATATATATATATATATATATATATATAGTGTTTAATAATTTATATATATAAATATACAATAAATTAATCTACATTTATATATGTATCATATATTGTAATCTACTTATTTTGATAATAAAATATGATTTAATAATATTGCAATTCAATAATTGCACATATCATTATATACAATATTATTAACATATTACAATGATAATATATAATATTTATCCAAACAAATAATTTAATAAAAATGGATTCAATCTACTATAATAAATAATTAATTACAAAAGTATATATCTTAACTAAATATTAGTTAATAATTTGTCTGGTATAATTACAAGATATATAACATAATTTATACTATATTATATATTATCTATAATACATATATGATCCTTAATTCCTTACTAAATTTTGTATCATAATATATCTTAATAATATTGATACGGGAGATATTTCTTGTTTTAATTAATTAGGATTAATTAATGAAGAGTCCAAGGGAAACATTGTATCAGTTATGGAAGAAGTGGGAGTTGAGAGAAGAGGGGAGGAAGAAGTCAGCGCAAGAACGTGTACTAAGATTTGAAATTAAAAAGATGCCACGTGGCTAGAAGAGTGTGACTCTACAACCGTTAAGTGAAGAGAATAAAAGGCAGATAAAGGAGATAAGATGGCACACATCCATTCATTGTCTACAGAATTACTTCAGCAGTCCAAACTCTCTGAACCCTATCTCCTGAGAAAGTCCTTACTCCTTACGCATCTACAGAATTACTTCAGCAGTCCAAACTCTCTTAACCCTATCTCCTGAGAAAGTCCTTACACAACCATATTTGTTTTTCTTCATTATTCTGAGAGGATTTCTTGCAGATTTTCTTTTGATTGACTGTCATAACATTTGTTTAGATTATTTTCAGAATTATTTTTTGTACTTCAGAATTCACTTCAGAGACAGATTTCCAAATTAGAAAAGAAGATTACCATTTACAGCAGACCTTTCTTTCCTTCAATATTATTATTATTTTTCATCCTATTTCTTCGTTATTTATCTCACATTAATAGTTCAATTGATTATTCGTCAATTTTTGATGAGTATCATTTGGCGTCGTCTGTGGGAAAATCGAGCTAAACGGTGAGAATGCAATGGATGATATTTTCTTAGATCCTGATTAATACGAATCTCAAGTTTATAAGATAAGTTCTCCTTATTTTTATTCTTATTTATTTTGATAATTACAATATGTGGAGCATTTTGAGCCTGCCAGCCACGAAACCAAGTCAGACGGTCGCGGACCTTGGCGGCTGCGAAAGACAAGAATATGAAAATGCCAATTCCGAGGAACGATTGACAGCAGCGACACTTACCGCCTGGCGGCCGCGAAAACCCCGATCTGCTTTAAATTAAATTATGCGATCTATTCCCTTTTTAATAACTCATAATCTTTCTAGATCCATTCCTATTCTTTCTCACCCTAGGCTAGGTTACCTTTTTTCCCCTCTTTTTAGACGAAAGTTGGCAACTTTTGACCAAGCCCTTCTAAACTTTCATTTTCACTCATTGATCTCATATCTTTTTTATTCAAGGCAAAAATCATTCCTTTTATTCATCAAAACCTAAGATTCCAATCTTCTATTTTTTTTTTTTGACGCCAAGACGTCAACAAACAACCCAATCGACAGATCCTCTGGGAGGGTCGCCCACACCCTATAATCTTCCATTAAACGGTGCCCGTCTTCGCGAGTTTGTCCATCTTTTCATTCGCCTCTCTAAAAATATGTTGGATTTTCGTCTCCCAAGGCAACGAAGGAAACGACTACAATCCATGATCACATTTTGCATCGGATGGTCTTCAATCTCGTCCCTCGCCACCCAATGGAAGACAATCTCGGAGTCAATCTCGATCTCCAACCTAAGAAACCGCCTTTCCCAAGTCAATTCCAACCCTTTGCGCAATCCCAAAAATTCTGCAACATTGATCGACACATTCCCGAGTTTTAAGGCAAAGCCAAACAACCATTCGTCGGTAGCATCGCGCACTAAGCCTCCTGCCGCAGCACTGTTGGTCCAATCTTCTATTTAAACAACTAGTTTAGTGCTTCAAAACATAAACATTGAGCAATCTTGTAGGCACGTAGGGCATATAATAGAGCAATTAAATTACAGAAATAAATATAATAAAACACATAACTCTGGAAAAATCGCATGATGAAACCTATCGGAAGAAGCATTTTTTGGAAATATTTCTGTTAAGAAACTATTTTATTAATAAAAAGAACACTATAGTCTCTATTTTACTCTTTTTACTTTAATTATTTTACATTTCGACATTAATAATGTCATTACTCATGTTAATAACTGTTGGAATTCGTCAACCCTAACGTAGCGGAAATTAAAATTTTTAGGGATTATAAAACAAGTTTTATCGGAATTCCAATTATGATCAGTCTTTGATTCAAGATTCACGATTTAAACAAAAGAAGAATCAAATACCTCTTTTGCTTCCGGTTGATGACGATGTTGTGAAGGTTTTCCAAAACCTATCTGGTTCTCTTCTATTCGATCTTCTTCCAAGAATCCCACGCGGAATTCCTCTAAGGTAGTCCACAATTCGTAATTGAATAACTAATCAATTAGCACACTAGAACACTAATTAGATATTGATTATCTAATAGTATTCTCAATACTGTATTGAGAAAAGAGAGAGAAGAGAGACTTGGAGAGAAAGCAGAAAAAGAAGAAAAACAACGATCATTGATTTCTCTCCCTTATCTTTCTTAAATACTTAGCCCTAGGTTAAAAACCCTATGGGCCAGTCTTGGGCTTATATTTAATTACTACTTAATTAAATTAAAAACCCAATATTCATTTTAATTAGTGGACTTAATTTAATTACATTAATTAAATCACAAGTCCAATATCTAATTAAATTTGTGGACTTAAAAATTAATTACTCCGAATTAAATTTCAAGTCCAATTAATTTAAATACACTTATTTAAATTAATGTTAACTCTTTAACATCTATTCTCAATAGCTTAACAATTAAGCATAAATTAATTAATACAATTATTAATTAATTACTCTCTCATAAATTAAACTCTTTTAATTCATCAATCAATCTCTATTGATCTTTAGATAATCTTGTTGTTCAATTCGAGTCATTGTGTGACCCCATAGGTTTACCAATGAATAGTAGTAGGCCCACATTCTTAATGTAGTATTTTAGATAACCATTTATCTTATTGATTTAATTGAACTCTTTCAATGAATCACTGTTTAATTAAAACTCCTTTTAATTAATCAGTACCTACAAATCATGATCGATGTCTAGTGACAAGCTCATGACCACCCATCCAACAGGTGAAGTTTATGTTGTGAACCTTTCAGTCTCATGGATACCGTGAGATAAGATCCTTCTATCGTCCAATCCCCGATTAGGACCTAGGGCATGGGAATAATAGAACCCTATTAGTCCTAATGCTATGAATTAATTCTAATAGCAATTCCATTTGATCTAACACTCTAGGAAACTCATTTCCTAATTTAGATCTCACTACCTTGAGCAAGGATTTAAGTGGAATGTACTACAATAGAATTCATAGGTGATTCACTCGTTCTTCTAGACGAGCGATAGATTCTATGTTGGCATCCCGTATGCCCCCATACATGATTCGAGCAATACCAACATACAACCATAACGAGATTCATGGAACCCATGAATCTCTAGGCGTATATCAAACATTGCCCTTGTCATGCACAGAGCATCAATGGAGCCTCAAGTCTAAGGACCATTTAGACACTACCATAACTAGGGAACCAACCTCATCATTAAGGCATAAAAGCCTTACCCCATTGAGGTGTCCCCATCGGGATCCTCAGTGTACTTGTTCCCTAACAAGCACCCCCATACGCATGTGAATGTCCCTACATTCAATACTTATGAAACAAAGTAGCCTTTCTAAAAGGCACGTCGTATGAGCAAGTCTCAAGCGAGTCAAATCAACATCCCCGTGCTTATTAGACTCTTCGACTTGGAGTTGGTTTAGGTCATGCCATAGAGACTTGTTTCATAACCTCCATCCCTATGCGAGGTCAAGTCCCGTAGCTCAGTGTGACCTTGGGGTTTCATCCATACACAAACAGTTATAATATGCAATTGATAAACTTGAATGAAATATGTTGAATTGGCCACATAGAATCAAACGACTATGAAACGTTTCATTTATTATTTCATTAATGTCACAAATTGCTGCTAATAAGAGTAGTTTACAAAAAGAGGCCTAAACTATTTGGCTCTTCTAGGGCACTACTCTAACAATCTCCCACTTGCCCTCAGAGCCAATGGCCCATAGCCTTAAGACCCATCTCCTGGAGATGTCCTTCAAAGACCTTTTGGCTAAGAGGTTTAGTAAGCGGGTCTGTTACGTTTTCTGCCGAGGGTACACGTTCCACAATAACGTCGCCCCTTTCTACGATTTCTCTAATTAGATGAAATCTTCTCAGGATGTGCTTAGACCGTTGATGAGCTCTTGGTTCCTTTGATTGAGTAATCGGTTATTGTCATAGAAGACAACAACTGGGTCAGCAATGCTAGGCACTACATCCAACTCTTGGATGAAGTTTTTCATCCACACACCTTCTTTCGCTGCCTCTGATGCAGCCATATACTTCGCTTCACAAGTGGAGTCGGCAGTAGTTTCCTGTTTGGAACTTTTCTAACTTGCTGCACCACCATTTAACCGGAATATGAATCCGGACGTGGATTTAAAGTCGTCTACATCCGACTGGAAGCTTGAGTCGGTGTATCCTTCTAATTTCAGTTCTCCCTTTCCGCCGTATACAAGAAATAAATCCTTAGTCCTTTTCAAGTACTTAAGGATGGATTTCACGGCAGACCAGTGACTCTCACCAAAGTTTGATTGAAATCGACTTGTAACGCTCAAAGCGTATGCGACATCAGGTCTAGTACATAACATAACATACATTATGCTCCCTATTGCAGATGCATAGGGTATACGAGACATCCTATCCTTCTCTTCTTCAGTGTTAAGACACATTGATTTAGAGAGGATCAACCCATGTCTCATTGGCAGGAATCCTCTCTTAGATTCCTCCATACTGAACTGTTTCAGTACTTTATCTATGTACTGAACTTGGGACATACCTATTAATCTCTGTGATCTATCTCTACAGATTTTTATACCGAGAATAAAGGAAGCTTCTCCCAAGTCCTTCATGGAAAACTGAGTAGACAACCAAGTCTTTGTTGTTTGCAGCACATCTTTCTCATTCCCAATGAGTAAGATGTCATCTACATACAACACCAAAAATTGCACATCTCGCCCACTGATTTTCTTGTAAACACATGGTTCATACTCGTTCTTGATGAAGCCAAACGATTTGACTGTCTCATCAAAACGGATGTTCCAACTTCTAGATGCCTGTTTGAGTCCATAAATGGATCTCCGGAGTTTGTAGACTTTCTGTTCACTCCCACTGGATATGAAACCTTCCGGTTGTTCCATATAAATGTCTTTATCTAAATCTCCATTTAGAAAAGCCGTTTTCACATCCATTTGCCATATTTCGTAATCATAGTACACAGCTATGGCTAGAAGTATCCGAATGGATTTAGGCATTGCCACAGGGGAATACGTTTCCTCAAAGTCAACACCTGGCCTTTTAGTGTATCCCTTAGCAACCAACCTAGCCTTGTAGGTTGCCACTTCTCTATCAGCTCCAAGCTTTCGCTTGTAGATCCATTTACATCCTATAGCTTTCTCGCCTTCAGGAAGATCTATCAAGGTCCATACCTTGTTGGAGTACATAGAGTCCATTTCGGAATTCATGGCTTGCTGCCATTTTATCGAATCTCTATCCGATATTGCATCATCATATGATCTCGGATCGCTATCCGATTGACCGGTTTCTGTTAGTAAATTGAGTTGGTCTGGCGGTCTAATTGTTCTCGCAGATCTGCGAGGGCTTTTGTTTACTTCTTGTTGTGGGAAAGAGGAAGGTTCCATTGCTTGATCATTTGTAGGTTCTTGTTGAACTTCAGTAAGTTCTGCAATCTTGTCTGACTTTTCAACTAGAAACTCTTTTTCTAGAAAAGTGGCATTCCTCGAAACAAACACCTTTTGTTCCGAGGGATCATAAAAATAGTAACCCACAGACTCTCTAGGGTATCCTACAAATTTACACAAACTGGATCTGGAATCCAATTTATCTCCCACTAGTCTCTTGACGTATGCAGGACATCCCCAAACTCTAAGGTATGAATAAGTGGGGGGTTTTGAAAACCACATCTTATATGGTATTTCGGGCACAGATTTGGAAGGAACTAAATTAATTATCTTCGCAGCTGTTTCAAGGGCATAACCCCAAAACGATATTGGAAGATCCGTGAAACTCGTCATGGATCGGACCATATCCAATAAAGTCCGATTTCGTCGCTCGGACACCCCATTTAACTGAGGAGTCCCGGGCGGATTCCATTGTGAGATAATCCCATTATCTTTCAAATAACCAAGAAAGAGATCACTTAAATACTGGCCACCTCGATCTGATCGAAGAGCCTTAATTTTGCAATCTGTCTGGTTCTCAACCTCTATTTTATACTCTATGAACTTTTCAAAGGCCTCAGACTTATGTTTCATCAGGTACACATACCCATATCTACTGAAATCATCAGTAAATGTGATGAAGTAATTACAGCCGTTTCAGGTACTAACATTTAGTGGTCCGCAAACATCTGTATGGATCAAATCCAAAAGATTTTGGCTTCACTCTACATGCCCTTTAAAAGGGGACTTAGTCATCTTTCCCTTTAAACAGGATTCACAAGTGGTTAACTCGTTTAGATCATTCGTACTGAATGATCCTAAGTTAACCATCTTTAGAAGCCTATTCTTGGAGATATGTCCAAGTCTAGCATGCCAAATCTTTGCTGAAGTTTGGTCATTTGATTTTCGTTTGTTTTCTCGTTCGACATTTAGGAGATTTAAATTAGTATTAGTTAAATACAAACCATTTTGTAAAGACCCTAATGCATGTGAAGAACCATTCTTCAAAATGTAAAACATAGCATTAGTAATAGAGAAGGAAAAACCTTCCAAGTCTAGTAAAGGAATGGAAATAATGTTTTTAACTAACTCAGGAACAAATAAAACATTGTTCAATACTAAAATAAAACCATCTCCTAACATTAACCTAACATGTCCTATGGCCTTTGCTGCAACTCTTGCTCCATTGCCCACTCGAAGAACATGTTCTCTTTCATCAACCTCACGGACGTTGCTCATTCCCTGTAATGTATTACAGATGTGAGAAGCGCATCCAGAGTCTAATACCCAGTTATTAGAATTGAATGAAAGGTTAATTTCGATGAGATTTATACCTTTTGTAAGGGTAGCTAAGTACTCATTACAGTTCCTTTTCCAATGCCCTGGTTTCTTGCAATGGAAGCACTGATCCTCAGCTTGATTGGCCTTCTTCTTAGTGTTCGTTTTCTTAACCCCACCGGTGGGCTTAAGAGTCTTTTTCTTCTTTTGGAAACCCTTTCCCTTACCCTTCTTTGGCTTTGCAGCCTTAGTCTGGGATGAAGATGAACCTACTAAGAAAACAGTCTTATCCTTCTTCATAGTTCTCTCGGCAGTTACGAGCATGTTCATCAGTTCCTCAACTGAGACTTTAGCTCCATTCATATTGAAGTTTATTATGAACTATTTGAATGAAGGTGGCAGAGAGGTTAAGATCAAATCTACGTAAAGTTCATTATCCATGATCACCTCGAGACTTGCAAGCTTTTCAATAAGGCCTAAAGCCTTAATACAGTGTTCATGAACACTTGATCCCTTAGCCATCTTGAGTGAGAATAACTCGTTAGATGCCGCGAATCGATCAATCCTATTGATGGGCTTGTAAATCTGTTCCAAGTGAAGATGGATCTCTGCCGAGTGGCGCATCTCAGCATGCTGCCTCTGCAACTCGGGAGACATAGTGGCAAGCATTAGACATCTAGCCTGTAGATCATCTTCTTGCCACTTGAGAGCTGTTTCCCTCTCATCGGCTGCCATGTCATCAGGTATGACATCGGGAGGAGACTGTGTCAATACATAGGTCCTCTTTTCAGAATCCAAGACAATCTTGAGATTACGAAGCCAATCAGCATAATTCGAGCCAGTCAATTTATTGGCCTCAAGGATAGCACTAAGTGGATTTTTAGACATCACGATTTTAGCAGAAAATCTACATGTAAGCAGAAAACGTAACATGAGTGACGGATATGAAATAATAACAATTACAAATGATATGGACTTTTATCAAATGTAGTCTCCCACTATTTTAATCAAACTCCTTTGACCCCCTAATAATTTTAGAAAAATCGTGTTTTTCAAATAGTGGGTATTAAGACCCCCAAGCACTTATCATCGAACCCACGACTCGTGAGACATCCGACTTGAAGCCTCAAGGTAGACGATCTTATCACCAATTGTATCTCTATACAACTCTTAATATTATTTTGCATTACCTTTCATATAGACCCACGACTCGTGCGACATCTATACTAATCAGTATTTAAATCCGACCCGTCAATCCCTAAGATTTCTCCATCGCCATTATGAATATCCCATGCCTCGTGGCCAATACCATAATTTTGACTTTGAAAAATTGCATCTTTTATGCAAAGAATTATTTTAGTTTAATTAATCTCGTCATTTCGTATCCCACGCCTCGTGGCCAATACTTAATGATTTGATTAATTCTAAAACAAATAATTCTATTGACGGAATGCTTGGAAATTTATAAAATCGAATTTTATCCTTCAATTTCCATTTGGATTTAATATCTATTTTGTCTGAGACTATCTAAGACGGTTCGGGGTTTAAGAATTTCGAAAATTCCACCAAGACTCATCAATTGTAATTATTATCTTATTTTATCTTAATTAATGCATGAACACATTTATGCATATAAAGATAACATTTATAACAAGATAATAAAAGCCTAGCATGCTCCTATAATATGGATAATCATGGGCCTCCTATGCATGGTCCATAATAGCCATTTTATGGACCATGGTTCTATTCATGCATCAAACGGAATTAAACACACAAAGAGAGCACTCAAATAGAATCCTATTCTATTACATTAAAATAATTGCACCCAAACACTTTTGGGGCCTTGATGGGCTTCTTATTCGGTTGCTTGCTCCGTCTTGTTTCTCCATCTCCTAATCTAATTAGAGATCTTACCCTAAAACTACTCTCTTTACAAAATAAAGGGGGAATACATTTTAAGGGGGAGAAAATAAAAAACAATGCTTACAACAATTGAATAAGAGGCTCGCAGGCTCTCGTTTAAAACCAATATCAAAATGCATAAATAAAATAAAACCATACATAGCGCAAATAAAGCCCATGATTGATCCAACCATATATCCAATGCATAACATAAAATAAATTTACCAAGTAAATAGTCATTATACGATTTAAAGTCTTTAAATAATTTCTAAAATTATTTATTGACCAAGGATTATCTTTTAATTCACTAATTAAATTAATCCTTCAATTTTAATTAAATGGAATTCTCTAATCCAATTTAATTCCCATTAGATCTCTATCCAATAAAATCATGCTTCTATTTTAACAATTCATATTTGGGCAAAAATAATTAACTTTCAAGTAAAACAATTTTACAAAATTAATTAAAAGGATTTAGTATTAAAACAATTTTAAAAACTGTGGCCAGTAAGTAAAACTAAATTTTACCAAAATTGGACCAACAATAGTTGAGGGCGGAGTGGCTGGGCATCTCCTTTCTCATAGTGGAGGTCACGGGTTCAACCCCATGACTCTCCATTTTCCATTTTGCAGAAATAAAGAGGAGCTTGGGCATTGAGGCCCAAGGAGAGCTGCTGGGCCCAACTCCACACGTGGACTAGCCCAATCGCATTCGCGCGTAGCCCAGTCCGCGGCCAATGTTCCCTGGCCCATTACTCCGAAGAGGCTCGCGATTTGGGCTTCAGTCAAGCCCAACACGTTGCTGCCCTAGGGCCAGCTGCACAACCAGCTCCCAAGGTTCCACTTACACGCGTACTGTGCACGCTGCACAGTGTCTCATGCACAGTTCAGTCCCAAAATTTTCTTCCTTTAATTTTATTTCAAAACGATTTTAAAATAAAATATATAACAAATGAAAATTATAATTTATGAACACAAGAAAAGCAGTTTCTCAATATTTTCATAAAATCTAATAATTCTCATATCAGTTTTAAAACAAAAACTTTTCTTCAAATTTTAAAACAATTGCCCAAACGAATATCAAATTAAAATAAGCATGACACGCATCAACATATTAACCAAATTAATACAAGGAACTACAAATCGTAAATCAATCAAAGTATGGCTCTGATACCACTGTTGGAATTCGTCAACCCTAACGTAGCGGAAATTAAAATTTTTAGGGATTATAAAACAAGTTTTATCGGAATTCCAATTATGATCAGTCTTTGATTCAAGATTCACGATTTAAACAAAAGAAGAATCAAATACCTCTTTTGCTTCCGGTTGATGACGATGTTGTGAAGGTTTTCCAAAACCTATCTGGTTCTCTTCTATTCGATCTTCTTCCAAGAATCCCACGCGAAATTCCTCTAAGGTAGTCCACAACTCGTAATTGAATAACTAATCAATTAGCACACTAGAACACTAATTAGATATTGATTATCTAATAGTATTCTCAATACTGTATTGAGAAAAGAGAGAGAAGAGAGACTTGGAGAGAAAGCAGAAAAAGAAGAAAAACAACGATCATTGATTTCTCTCCCTTATCTTTCTTAAATACTTAGCCCTAGGTTAAAAACCCTATGGGCCAGTCTTGGGCTTATATTTAATTACTACTTAATTAAATTAAAAACCCAATATTCATTTTAATTAGTGGACTTAATTTAATTACATTAATTAAATCACAAGTCCAATATCTAATTAAATTTGTGGACTTAAAAATTAATTACTCCTAATTAAATTTCAAGTCCAATTAATTTAAATACATTTATTTAAATTAATGTTAACTCTTTAAAATCTATTCTCAATAGCTTAACAATTAAGCATAAAATAATTAATACAATTATTAATTAATTACTCTCTCATAAATTAAACTCTTTTAATTCATCAATCAATCTCTATTGATCTTTAGATAATCTTGTTGTTCAATTCGAGTCATTGTGTGACCCCTTAGGTTCACCAATGAATAGTGGTAGGCCTACATTCTTAATGTAGTATTTTAGATAACCATTTATCTTATTGATTTAATTGAACTCTTTCAATGAATCACTGTTTAATTAAAACTCCTTTTAATTAATCAGTACCTACAGATCATGATCGATGTCTAGTGACAAGCTCATGACCACCCATCCAACAGGTGAAGTTTATGTTGTGAACCTTTCAGTCTCATGGATACCGTGAGATAAGATCCTTCTATCGTCCAATCCCCGATTAGGACCTAGGGCATGGGAATAATAGAACCCTATTAGTCCTAATGCTATGAATTAATTCTAATAGCAATTCCATTTGATCTAACACTCTAGGAAACTCATTTCCTAATTTAGATCTCACTACCTTGCGCAAGGATTTAAGTGGAATGTACTACAATAGAGTTCATAGGTGATTCACTCGTTCTTCTAGATGAGCGATAGATTCTATGTTGGCATCCCATATGCCCCCATACATGATTCGAGCAATACCAACATACAACCATAACGAGATTCATGGAACCCATGAATCTCTAGGCGCATATCAAACATTGCCCTTGTCATGCACAGAGCATCAATGGAGCCTCAAGTCTAAGGACCATTTAGACACTACCATAACTAGGGAACCAACCTCATCATTAAGGCATAAAAGCCTTACCCCATTGAGGTGTCCCCATCGGGATCCTCAGTGTACTTGTTCCCTAACAAGCACGCCCATACGCATGTGAATGTCCCTACATTCAATACTTATGAAACAAAGTAACTTTTCTAAAAGGCACGTCGTATGAGCAAGTCTCAAGCGAGTCAAGTCAACATCCCCGTGCTTATTAGACTCTTCGACTTGGAGTTGGTTTAGGTCATGCCATAGAGACTTGTTTCATAACCTCCATCCCTATGCGAGGTCAAGTCCCGTAGCTCAGTGTGACCTTGGGGTTTCATCCATACACAAACAGTTATAATATGCAATTGATAAACTTGAATGAGATATGATGAATTGGCCACATAGAATCAAACGACTATGAAACGTTTCATTTATTATTTCATTAATGTCACAAATTGCTGCTAATAAGAGTAGTTTACAAAAAGAGGCCTAAACTATTTGGCTCTTCTAGGGCACTACTCTAACAATAACAACATAATTCACACTATATTTTTTTTGGGATTTCATAAAGTGCGGACATTTTTTGCTTTTTTGAAATTATAAATGGGACTACTTTTGCAATGGTTTCAAATCTAATAGTACCAAAACCCATTTTTCCCCAAAAATTTCAACAAAGTTCATTTATACATTCTGATTTCTAACAAAGAAGGCCACATTCACAAAAAAAAAATGAAGCAGCTTGTTATAATAAATAAAAAATAAATATACTAGGAATGACCCAATTACCTAAGTCCAAACAAATTTTATGTCAGTCAGCATTAAATATTCCGTGCTAGTCGATTGCTTGATTCCACGTCCTACCTAGTAAGTGGACACCCATTCCCACACACAATTAACAAACAACATTCAGGTCACGATATTTTTGGTTTACTAATAATTATACACACCCGATGTATGTGTCAAAAAAATCAAATATTATTATTAGAATATGATGAGACGTAAAATCACGTTTGGATCAAAGCCGTCCACGTGTCGCCATCTACTGACTTAGAATGTAGACGCTCGCACTAATGGGCTCGTGAGCCAATCCAGCCCATTCTCCTATGGACTACTCCAGGCCCATGCGCCTCGGCCCACTATTCAAGTGGGGGGATCAGGCTGTCAAACACGGCGCTCATACTACGGTCCCCTCTAGGCCCCCCTTTCCCAGGAAAGCACTCCACGAGGGCACTTTCCACTTACGCTCGCCTGTCTGACGCTTGTGGGTCATCGGCCAGAGGAAACCCTCTCGTGCATCCCTTCGAGCGTCACCCACGCTCGAGTAGGTTCCGCCCCCAAGTAAGGCATCCGAACGCCTGCAGGGTAGATCTTGAGCCTCTCAGTGCACAACCCTCGCCAACAACCTCTGACACAATGGCAGTGCGCACCTCGTACCTGGCACGCCGCCCACTTTTCAGAGCCATCACTCTCACGCCTTCACAGGACGCCACGTGTTAGGGCAACATAGGTTTGGGACCACTTGGACAAATTATCCAAACCACCCTCACCCCTAACATATAAATAGGGGAGAACACCTGCATTCTCTCCCAAGTCATCTTCTTCCACAAGAACACTTGGCATAAAACTGGGCATTTTCCTTGCTTTCCTTTCTTCTTTCCAAGCTTCACATTGCACCACCTCAGCTGCATCATCCCTGTCACACTTACACTCTTGGTGTTATCCTAGCTGGAAGAACCCACGCTCAAAAAGGAAACCCAGTTCCTGAGGCTTTCATGCCTGTGATGGTCTTTCCCTTTTTAAACAAATATTGAAAGTGTTGTTGCATTTTAGGAACTCAGATTCCTGCACTATCATTTTTGGCGCCGTCTGTGGGAAACCGTCACTACCATCTTCATCTTCAACAGATTCTTCCTTGAGCTAGTTGAGTGTTAACACCTTTTGTTCCAAACATGGTGACTGCGACCAGATCCGGGATTGTAGACAACAGGGGTGTTCTTCCTCCCGTCAATGAAGAGAACGTGGATACCGTTACCCCCGCCGGAGGTGTGCCCCCACTTACTACCGGAAATGGGGCCGAAAATACAGAAACAGCAGCTGCCATTCCCCCTCCCATTGGAGACGCGGCGGGAGGATCTGGTTCAGTCCCTCCTCCCCCAGCGCTCACCCCCAGTGTCCCAGTCGCTAATCCCAGTGTATACCCTATGGCCATGCCACCACCGGGATACACTTATATGCAACTCGGAATGATGCCCGGAGTGATACCCAACATGATGCCGGTAGTTCAGCCCTATCAAGTGGGAACCTTACATCTCCCCATGTCTCTTCCCAGGGAAATACAGGAGGTGGAAATGCCCCAAATCACCTCCCAACAACTTCAGGCGCTCTATACGCAATGCGAGGGGCAGGTGGTACAGAACGCATGGGAACACTTCACCGCCGTTTTTTTCCCTTCAATGGCAGGCGGTCGAGTGGCCCCACCTGTGGGAGGACTCCCAGTTCATCCGTTGACGGCTGTCCAAAATGTGCTGAGGGCCCAGCCGCCTCCACCGCCACCAGCTCTGGAAAATGAAGCCCCCCCCGAGGGTCCCCCAAGGGCAGCAACCCGCTTGAAATGAAAGGGTCCTCAGAACGATAGGGCTGGAGATGAAGAGGTCCAGTCGAGGGCTACCGAGAGGGCAAGCCGCAGAAATATTGGCGACCCTCAACTTGCTGCAGTACAGGACCAACTCAATGGACTCCAGAATATGGTGGAGCAGCTCTCTCGAGCACGGACTCAAGCCCCCCAAGGCGGGGGTGAGAGGTCCAGGGCCAGAGACGCTCGCTACCCATGCAGCCAAATCTCCCATCACCGGAGAGAAGCGGACTACGAAGAATACGACACTGAGGACCGGAACTACGGGACCTTGACAGGTGCCTCCCCGCTCATCGACGAGGTCCTGATGACTCGCGCGGGAAAAGGCAAAATCCCCATATCCGTTAACAGGTATGATGGAACCACTGACCCAGCCGAGCATCTGGATCACTTTGTGCATTTGATGCATTTGTACGAGCATCCAAGCCATTACTGGGCTAAAGTCTTCGTCACCTCCCTCATTGGAATGGCCCAGGATTGGTATAAGAAACTTCCTCCCCGTTCAATTCAAGGGTACAATGATCTGACTGATGCCTTCTTAAGCCACTTAACCTCTCTGAAGGCGCCAGCCCTAGCAGCAACGACCCTCTACAACCTAGTCTAGGGGCCAAATGAGACGCTCAGGTCCTTCATGGAAAGGTTCAAGAAAGAGATCCTACTAGTTGAAAAGCCCTCGATGGATTTCTTGAGGCACGTACTTTTTAGAGCGATCAATATGAAACATTACGTCAGCAAAGAATTTGTGGAGGAGGTGGCCAAGAAAAAGCCATGCTCGTTGATGGAGATCAGGGACATAGCTGACTCCTTCTTTACGCTTGAGGATATGTACTTGGCGAGGGATCAAAAGCTCACGAATGCCCCTCGGTCTAGCAGGGGATCGGAAGACAGGGAGCCCAAGAATCGCCGCCGCAGCCCAGCACCCGCTCGGAGGAATTCTCCACCCCCTCGCCATTTCGAGCGCATCCCCCTCAACAGACCCATTGTTGAAGAATACTCCATGGTGGACAAGAAGCTTTTCAAGAGACGACCGAAGATGAGGGAGACTGAGGCTCAGAAACTCTCGGGAAAGTACTGCGCCTTCCATAACCAGAAAGGGCATGACACCAACGAGTGCCGCCAGCTCGAAAGCGAGATTCAAAGGCTCATAGCCGGGGGGCACCTCAAGGAATTTGTGAAAGCAATGGAGAAGTACGACGAGCACTGCGCTGAACGAGCGCGCGTCAGAGGAAGGAGTCGTTCGTGCTCGAGGAGCCCTCGCCAATATCACACTGAGACGAGCAATCGCGGTAAAGGAAAAGCCGCTGATATGGAGAACCAGCCTTTTGCGGTCATCCACATGATCGCTGGCGGATGCTCGGGTGGTGATTCCAACACCTCCAGGCGCCGCCACGTTCGAAGGCTATGATCAGAGACCTTCCCAGCCCAAGCCTGTACTTTCGGTCAACAACGCCCCATGATCGAAGGAGAATGACATTGTAGGGTTCACAGAGAAAGACCTAGAGCACATTGTAACACCCCATGGGGTCGGTGAAACCTCTGACTGCCCCATGGTGGTTAGTTTAGACGTTCATAACCACGTTGTAAAGAGGGCCTTAATTGATAGAGGAAGCTCTGTGAATGTTCTCCCGTATTCAACGTTTCAGAAAATGAATATAACAAACATCCCGCTTGAACCCCTCAGGATAGCCCTCGTCGGCTTTGGGGGTTCCGAGATTGTCCCTCGCGGACAAATTTGCTTGGCCACCTCTTTTGGTCGCGCCCCACAGCGAAAAACTTTGAGCGTCCTTTATGCAATGGTCGAAGTGGACCTCCCGTACAACTGTTGGAAAACACGAATCAGAAAGCAGCGGAATTTAAAAATTTTTCCAAAAAAAGGATCTTGGACTCTCAATCGTGTAACCAAATTCGTAGAGATAGAAAACTTACTTTTCTTTTATTCTTTCTTGAAGCGTTTCAAGCCACCCAAGAACGCTCTTCTCGCGGCTTGACAACCCGTCCCTCGAAAGTCTCTTTCTACTTCAGAATCCATTGTCGGGATAGCAATCCATACCAACCTAGATTCAATTCATGTTAGAGATGTTCTTAACAATATAACATAAAGAAAGAAACATGAAACGAGAAAAGCAGGATTGAAACTCCCTTCGAAAACCAGTTTTGCGAAAGTAGAAAACTGCCAGTCACAAAACCCTCGTGAAAAAATTCATCCTTCAGGATATGGACGAACGGTTTTCGCCATCTTCTTTGGTTCGATTTTTTCATTCGCTTCACGTCGGGTTCAGAATCGTTTCATCATCCCTTCTGATCGTTTTGCTTGATCCCCACTTTTTGGTAAAGCTCGAATCTTCAAAACTTCTAACTTGAAGCTCTCTAGAGATAGTCCACCAACTTGGCTACAATCTAACTAGTAAGGATGCTAGTTCTCTAGTTAGTGTTTAGGCTTAACCTAGGGTTTCGTTTTATCTTGGAGAAAGGATGGTGTTCAACACATGAACCAAAAGAATTCGATTAGCTCTAAAGGGGAGCATGAGCTCCCCTATATATAAGAAAGGGGAGGGACGAAATTCCTAGTCCTTAATGGGCTAGGATTTTGGTCTCTCTCTCTCCTATTACTTGATCATCAAGTAATTTTGACTTTGACTTTGATTTTGAATTCTAATTCAAATCAACTTTCAAGAGAGCTAAAAAATATCCAAACTATTTTTGGATAATTTTATACTTTATTTATTTAAAATAAATAACTTATTTTATCTAATTAATTAATTCATAATTAATTAACTAGATTATTTTTCTCCAAAATAAGATTTTCTTTTTAATTCAAAATTAAACCAAAGTCTATTAAATAATTAATCACATTAATTATTTAATACATAAATAAATATACACATATATTTATACACGTGTGTGACAAGTGTCACAATGACACGTGTCACTCACGTGAGCCACACGTGTGGTTTCACACGTGTGGAACCCTCTTGGCTTGATTAACTCGTTTAATCATTTTAAAGCCTCAACTCATGTAACCAAGTTGTTGTGTGTGACCCTCTAGGTTCTCAATTCAATTAGCAGTGACCCTAATTAATTAATTCACTAATTAATTAATCAGTCCACAGATTAAACGACCATAGTCTAGCAACAGGTGTTTAACCCCTAGCTGAATTGGAATGTTCGGATTCGACAGAACCTTTAAGTCATTGATTCATGTGAGATACAATCCTCCTACTTATTATCTCTCAACCAAGATCTAGGGCAAGGGAATAATCAGAACCCTAATAATCCGGTCTTAAAGCTAAGTGCATTTCATATCCATTTGATCTCAATCCAAGAAACCCTTTTCTTGATGTCTTGATCTACTGCCTTGGCCAAGGACTCCATATGGTATATGAATGACTTACACAATAAGAGATCACCTTGCATATGCAAGTGCATGTCCTTTCTTGATTCTCATTCACTTTCATGAATCACTTGTGCAGCCCCAGCATAAGCCTTGAATCAGTTGTCTAAGGCGACACCCTTTAAAGCTTATACCAAAGACTACAGAGTTAATTCATAAAGTGACAAGGAACCTCAAGTCTAAGGATCAATTAATCACATCAATGACTCGTGAGATATTTCCTAATCTGGAAGTTTCCATTTCCTGAAATAGAAACTTCCTTTCCCATTTAGGAATGTTCTCACACGGGGCACCTCAGTGAACTTACTTATTAAAGTAAGCACCCTCATGTATCACGCACGTATCTGTTAGGAATAGTGCCCTAGAAAGCCGATTGTATATCCGCTTTGTGTTTTTCCTTATTGTAATCATAGACAATCTTTGAATGAAATACCGAATTGAGGCAACACTTCTTTATATGCTCTTGTTTGGTATGCGTTTACTTTAGTTGTGCATGTATGAGAACTCCCCTAATCCTGATGACTTTAGGACTCTACCATTTAGGTGAAATGGTTCATGAAACGAGCCCTATATCACATAAGTCATGATTAGTAAAATACTCCAAGCCGATGAGTCCTACAGACAGTGGGAGTGTCAACCTGACTCCTCTAAGGCTTGCTTGTGGGATCACGCCCTTAAGAAGGACCACCTTGTTTCATGGAGGTGGAAAGTGTATAGTTGATACGTGCGTGATACATGAGGGTGCTTACTTTAATAAGTAAGTTCACTGAGGTGCCCCGTGTGAGAACATTCCTAAATGGGAAAGGAAGTTTCTATTTCAGGAAATTGAAGCTTCCAGATTAGGAAATATCTCACGAGTCATTGATGTGATTAATTGATCCTTAGACTTGAGGTTCCATGTTACTTTATGAGTTAACTCTGTAGTCTTTGGTATAAGCTTTAAAGGGTGTCGCCTTAGACAACTGATTCAAGGCTTATGCTGGGGCTGCACAAGTGATTCATGAAAGTGAATGAGAATCAAGAAAGGACCTACACTTGCATATGCAAGGTGATCTCTTATTGTGTAAGTCATTCATATGTCATATGGAGTCCTTGGCCAAGGCAGTAGATCAAGACATCAAGAAAAGGGTTTCTTGGATTGAGATCAAATGGATATGAAATGCACTTAGCTTTAAGACCGGATTATTAGGGTTCTGATTATTCCCTTGCCCTAGATCTTGGTTGAGAGATAGTAAGTAGGAGGATTGTATCTCACATGAATCAATGACTTAAAGGTTCTGTCGAATCCGAACATTCCAATTCAGCTAGGGGTTAAACACCTGTTGCTAGACTATGGTCGTTTAATCTGTGGACTGATTAATTAATTAGTGAATTAATTAATTAGGGTCACTGCTAATTGAATTGAGAACCTAGAGGGTCACACACAACAACTTGGTTACATGAGTTGAGGCTTGAAAATGATTAAACGAGTTAATCGGGCCAAGAGGGTTCCACACGTGTGAAGTCACACGTGTGGCTCACGTGAGTGACACGTGTCACTGTGACACGTGTCACACACGTGTGTATATATATATATATATATATATTATATATGTTAAATAATTAATTAGTTAATTATTTAATAGACTTTGGTTTAATTTTGAATTAAAAAGAAAGTCTAATTTTGGAGAAAATAATCTAGTTAATTAATTACGAATTAATTAATTAGATAAAAATAAGTTATTTATTTTATAATAAATAAAGTAGAAAATTATCCAAAAATAGTTTGGATATTTTTAGCTCTCTTAAAAGTTGACTTGAATTAGAATTCGAAGTCAAAGTTGGAAAATACTTGATGATCAAGTAATAGGAGAGAGGGACCAAAATCCTAGCCCATAAAGGACTAGGAATTTCGGCAACCCCCTCCCTATAAATAGGGGAGCTCGAGCTCCTTATGGAGCTAATTGACAATTCTTGGTTCATGTGTTGAACACCTTCCTTTCTCCAAGATTAAATTAAACCCTAGGTTAAGCCTAAACACTAACTAGAGAACTAGCATCCTTACTAGTTAGATTGTGATCAAGTTGGTGGACTTTCTCTAGAGACTTCAAGTTAGAAGTTTGAAGATTCGAGCTTTACCAAGGAGAGGGGATCAAGCCGCGAGAAGAGCGTTCTTGGGTGGCTTGAAACGCTTCAAGAAAGAATAAAAGAAAAGTAAGTTTTCTATCTTTACGAATTTGGTTACACGATTGCGAGTTCAAGGTCCTTTTGTTGGGAAAATTTTTTAAATTCCGCTGCTTTCTGATTCGTGTTTTCCAACAAGTGGTATCAGAGCCACCTCGTTAATCATGTTTCTGATACGTCTCAATTATTCTGAATTTGGTAGAAATTCTTAGGCTTAGATGCGAATTAGGTATTCATGAGTTCTTTTAGAAAGCCTGAAATACGAAACAGTAATTTTTCTTGAATTTCTGAAACTGTTTTCCTAAATTGTGTTTTTGGAAAACCGTTTTGATAGAAATTGATTTAAATCGTGTTTTTGAATTTGGATTGTTTTGGTTTTTGAACTAAAAATACGAAACACGAAATCGCGTTACGAAAACGCGAGCCTGGACGTGCTATGGCGTAGCACGCCAGGCCCGTGTGACCACCCGCCCAGCAGTCCCGCAACCGCGCGGGACTGCCCGCCGCTGCCGCCCCCCAGCACCTCCCGCAACCGCGCGGGAGCCTTTCCCGCCGCCCGCCTGCCTACCGCCTAGGCGCGGCGCGCGCCTTGCGCGCGAGAAGGCGTGCGCGGTGCGCGCGCGTGCCGGCAGCCCTGCTGCTGGCGTGCGCGACGCGGTGCGTGCTCCGGTCTGGGCTGGGCGCGTGGGCGAACCCGGGGCCTTCGTTTCGCGATCTTGATTTTCGTGTTTAGTCCAATCCAATCCCGATTTAATTTTTCTAAAAAAAAAATTTATATTTATTAAAATTGAATTATTTTTGAAATAATTGTTTAAATTGGGATTTTGAAAATTTTGAGCGATTTGAATTTTGGAAAAATTACAATCTTTATTTTCTGAAAATATTGAAAGAATAAAATTATTAATTTTCAGAAATTAATTGGAATTTTATTGGTTTATTGTTTTTCGGGTTTTATAGAAAAGGCTCTTGAACATGAATTGCATCTAAGTCGTGTTTTAAGCTATTAGAGCTTAAAGCGAGAATTTTAATTTATTGGTTAAATTTAAATTCTTGCAAAAGCATGTTAGGTGATCATGGGTTTAGATCTATGTATGGTTTTAATTTATGCACATGGATGGTTTAAATTGGGGTTGGAGCCCTATTGTTGCGTTTTTCAATTGAGGTTGGAGCCTCACTTATGTGCGTACTGTTATGTGATTTATTATGTGGCTTTCCATATTACTGTTTTTTAGGCCGGGGTATGCCCTGTGTAATTGTCTAAGGCCAATATGAAGATTGAGCCTTATTACTTTATGTCTTTTTCTTTTTATTGTAATTTGAGAGTAGAGATAGGTGGTGAGGTTTTATTTTCATTTTGGAGATAATGCACCCATGGAGTAAGATGGACCACATTCAAGTAACAAGGAGGCCATAAGTGAAGACCCCTCAAAATGTTAGGGAGGGGAATCTCAATTGTTAAATGTAATAGAGATAGGGCTCGTATTTTGTTACCGCTTTCCCTTATGTGATTTAAACTGTTTATGTGGCATGTATGTTAGAACTTGTGATTGTGGAGTGGCTCCCACATATCACGCATAAGATAGGTAGAACGCATGATCATTACATGTTAGTATCATGCTAGGACATGTTATCTGTTTATGTGCTTGTTTGATATGCATTTAAGTGTACTTGCATTAATCAAGACTAATAAAATTGGATAACATATATGTTGGTGAGGTCGAACCGGACAACTCTCCGGTTGATTCGAAAATTCCCATTAAATATTAAGCTAATTTCGAACAAATAGGTGTTTAATTCGAGATGCAAATTTTGAATTAAATTCCTAGCATTCCATCAATAGGTTTTAAGTTTAGTAAGTAAAGCTAGTTATTGTCCGCGAGTCATGGGATAGCTAGTGGAGCTTATTAGTTCTTAGTTACCTAATTAATCATTTTAAATGATCAATATTTCGTGGTCAATTTTAGCAAGGGCGATGTCCGCGAGTCGTGGGTCGTTCGAACTAAGTTTTGGTCATGATCTTATGATTGATGGGTCTAGCTTAACGCCTAAGTAAATATGGATGTCGCACGAGTCGTGGGTCCATATTGAAAGATAGGTGATGCAAAAACAATTACTAAGAGTTCTAAAGGTGTTAGAATTGGTAAGTTGTACCTACCTAGGGTTCTTACTTAGAATGTCCGCGAGTCGTGGGTTCGAGGTAAAATGCCTAGGATCTTAGTACCCATTGGGAAACGTGTTCCTCTTAGATCTTTGAAAAACAGTGGGAGCTACATTAGATTAAAGACCTTATCTTTTGTATATCGTTATAATTCAGCATGCTCACTAGTTCTCTGTTTTACCATTTAGGTCGTAGATTCTGTGATTCTCTACGTGTTTTGAAATGGCAACCAAAAACCCTCTTGTATCGATCCTCGAGTCAAACAAGTTGACTGGTCCCAACTATTCTGATTGGCTGAGGAATCTAAAAATCATTTTAGATTCTGAGAAGAGAACTTATGTTCTCTTCGAAGGGGAGCCTAGTCCCGAAGGGGAGGCTCCCACTAGGGCCGAGCGGGACGCGATTCAGAAGTGGAAGGATGATAATCTCCAAGCCCGTTGCCTTATGTTGGCTAACATGTCTCCGGACTTGCAAAGGCAACATGAGGCCATGGAATTTGCTTGGGAGATTTACGACCACTTAGAGCAACTTTACCGCCCTCATGAACGTGTTACAAGGTATAACACTTCAAAGGAATTGTTCCACTTAAGAATGAGGGAAGGTTCAAGTGTCCATGAATATGGACTCAAGTTTCTTGCCCTTACTGAGAAACTTGCTTCCATGGACATGCCACTGAAAGATGAGCTTTCAGTGGATTTGTTGCTAGCTTCGCTCCCACCATCATTCAACCCATTTGTCCTTAACTTCAACATGAATCATACTGGTGCTACTGTAGCTGAGCTGATTAGTCAGCTTGTGACTGCTGAAAGCACGATCAAGAAGGACAATAAGGTTTTGATGGTGAATGCTCCATCTTCCTCTTCTGGGCCTTCTAAAGGTAAGGGCAAGAAAGCCCAAAAGAAGAAGAAGAAACCCCTTAGGCCCACTGGTGGCATTTCGAAGGGGAAGGCCCAAAAGAAGAAGCGTGATCAGAAAGAGGATGTTTGCTTCCATTGTGGCAAAGCGGGACATTGGAGGAGAAACTGCCCAGAGTACAAGGCTACTCTAAAGAAAGGTATCTTTCTCGTTGAAGTAAATCTTTCTATTAATTCTAGTTCTTGGGTACTTGATACCGGTTGTGGAACTCATATCTGTAATGATGTACAGATGCTAAGTGAAGTCCAACAACTCAAAGAAGGAGAATGTGTCTTGAAGATCGGCGATGGCTCAAACGTTGAAGCTCGAGCTTTAGGCACAATTAGATTAGATTTAGGTAGTTTTGAGTTAGTATTAAACAAAGTCCTTTATGTACCGAGCATTATTCGTAATATAATTTCAGTTCCAATATTAGATTGTGAAGGTTATGAAACTTATATTAAGAATGGTAAATATTTTATCAAACGGAACAACTCTTCCGTTCATATCGGTACTCTAAGTAATGGACTTTACCTAACTCAAAATATCAATATTATGAATATACAACGAGAAACAAAGCGTAAGAGAGATGACAAAGTTTCAGCTCCCTTATGGCACGCTAGATTAGGACACATTTCCAAGAACAGAATTAGCAAGATAAACACTTTAGGATCATTCTCTGAAAATGATCTCAAAGAGTTGACTTCTTGCGAATCCTGTCTCAAAGGAAAGATGTCCAAAGTTCCTTTTAAAGGAACTGTGGAACGTGCCACTGAGGTTTTGGATTTGATCCATACTGATGTTTGTGGACCGCTTAGTGTAAGCACTAGAAACAATCATCAGTACTTCATAACCTTTACTGATGACTTTAGTCGGTATGGTTATGTATACTTAATGAAGTATAAATCTGAAGCTTTTGAGAAATTCTTAGAATTTCAAAAGGAGGTTGAGAACCAAACTGGTCACAAGATCAAAGCACTTCGATCTGATCGAGGAGGTGAATATCTTAGTGAAGAATTCCTTAATCATCTCAAGGATAATGGGATTATCTCTCAGTGGACTCCTCCGGGAACTCCTCAGCTTAATGGAGTTTCTGAGAGAAGGAATCGAACCCTACTTGATATGGTTTGTTCCATGATGAGCTTCACTGACTTACCACCTTCTTTCTGGGGTTATGCCCTAGAAAGTGCAGCAAAGATTTTGAATCTAGTTCCCTCTAAGTCAGTCCCTAAAACGCCCTATGAAATGTGGCATGGTAAAATCCCTAGTTATTCTTACTTAAGAATTTGGGGTTGTCCTGCTTACGTGAAGAGGACAGTGGGAGATAAGTTAGAATCTCGTTCTAACTTATGCTACTTTGTAGGTTATCCTAAGGAATCCATAGGATACTACTTCTATGATCAATCTGAGCAAAAGGTGTTTGTTTCCAGAAATGCTACTTTTCTGGAGGAACCGTTCCTTAAAGAAAAGCAAGGCAAGATCATAGAATTAGAAGAAGTACAAAGTGACCCCATACCACCCACTGAAGAAACGTCCCACTCTGATCAACCACAACCAATCACGAATTTCGATACACATGTAAATCCTCCTCTAAGGCGTTCTGAACGCACTCCTAGACAGCCGGAGAGGTGGTATGGATTCTTCCATGAAATCTCTCAAAAGGATAATGATCCTTCAACATATGAGGAGGCACTTTCAGATTCTGACTCTGAACAGTGGATAGAAGCCATGAAATCCGAAATGGATTCCATGAACTCCAACCAAGTTTGGACCTGGTAGATTTGCCTGATGGGGTCAAACCCATAGGTTGCAAATGGATCTTTAAGAGAAAGCTTGGAGTTGATGGAAGCATTGCAGCCTACAAGGCAAGACTGGTTGCAAAAGGATTCACTCAAAGACCCGGCGTGGACTTTGACGAAACCTTTTCACCAGTTGCAATGCAAAAGTCCATTCGAATCATGCTTGCCATTGCTGCATATTATGACTATGAGATATGGCAAATGGATGTGAAAACTGCCTTTCTCAATGGTGACATTGATAAAGACATTTATATGGAGCAACCCATAGGTTTCACATTCAGTGGGAGTGAGCAAAAGGTTTGCAAACTCCAAAGATCAATCTATGGATTGAAACAGGCTTCTAGGAATTGGAACATTCGATTTGATGAATCAGTCAAAGCGTTTGGCTTCATCCAAATTACGAATGAATCATGTGTGTATAGAAAGGAATTGGAGACCTCAGTGCAATTCTTAGTACTTTATGTTGATGACATCCTTCTTATTGGGAATTCGAAGGATGACATGAAAGTGACTAAGTTATGGTTATCGAACCAATTCGAGATGAAAGATCTTGGTGATGCGTCCTATATCCTTGGAATTAAAATCTATAGAGATAGATCTAGAAGGTTAATAGGACTATCACAATCGATGTACATTGACAAAGTATTGAAGAGATTCAATATGGAGTCAGCAAAGGTTAAGAACCTTCCTATGAGTGTAGGAACATGTCTTTCAAAGAAGATGTGTCCTAAGACTAACCTTGAGAAGGAAAGAATGACTCATACACCGTATGCACCAGCAATAGGTAGCATAATGTATGCAATGTTATGTACTCGACCGGATGTGGCTTATGCACTTAGTGTAACGAGTCGTTTCCAATCTGACCCTGGAGATGATCACTGGGCTGCCGTGAAGAATATTCTTAAGTACTTGAAAAGTACTAAAGATTTATTCTTAGTTTACGGAGGTCAGAAAGATCTTACTGTCGAAGGATACTGCGATGCAAGCTTTGCATCTGACTTAGATGATTTTAAGTCAATGTCAGGATACATTTTCTGCCTAAACGGCGGAGCAGTGAGTTGGAAGAGTTCCAAGCAAACTACCACTGCAGATTCGACCACTAAGGCCGAATACTTAGCTGCAAATGATGCAGCTAAGGAAGGTGTTTGGATTAGAAACTTCATTCAAGAGTTGAATGTTGTTCCTAGCATGAAAGACCCCATTACTGTGTTTTGTGACAACACTGGGGCGGTTGCTCAAGCAAGAGAACCAAGATCTCACCAACGGACCAAGCACATTATGAGGAAGTATCACCTAATCCGTGATATTATCAAAAGAGGTGATGTGCAAATTGAGAGGGTCACATCAGCAGAGAACGTGGCAGATCCGCTTACTAAACCCCTTAGTCGAGAAGCTTTCCAAGGTCATCTTCGGAAGATGGGACTTAGAGTAGCTTTAGAATGGCTTTGACGGGCAAGTGGGAGATTGTTAGGAATAGTGCCCTAGAAAGCCGATTGTATATCTGCTTTGTGCTTTTCCTTATTGTAATCACAGACAATCTTTGAATGAAATAACGAATTGAGGCAACACTTCTTTATATGCTCTTGTTTGGTATGCGTTTACTTTAGCTGTGCATGTATGAGAACTCCCCTAATCCTGATGACTTTAGGACTCTACCATTTACGTGAAATGGTTCATGAAACGAGCCCTATATCACATAAGTCATGATTAGTAAAATACTCCAAGCCGATGAGTCCTACAGACAGTGGGAGTGTCAACCTGACTCCTCTAAGGCTTGCTTGTGGGATCACGCCCTTAAGAAGGACTACCTTGTTTCATGGAGGTGGAAAGTGTATAGTTGATACGTGCGTGATACATGAGGGTGCTTACTTTAATAAGTAAGTTCACTGAGGTGCCCCGTGTGAGAACATTCCTAAATGGGAAAGGAAGTTTCTATTTCAGGAAATTGAAGCTTCCAGATTAGGAAATATCTCACGAGTCATTGATGTGATTAATTGATCCTTAGACTTGAGGTTCCATGTTACTTTATGAGTTAACTCTGTAGTCTTTGGTATAAGCTTTAAAGGGTGTCGCCTTAGACAACTGATTCAAGGCTTATGCTGGGGCTGCACAAGTGATTCATGAAAGTGAATGAGAATCAAGAAAGGACCTACACTTGCATATGCAAGGTGATCTCTTATTGTGTAAGTCATTCATATGTCATATGGAGTCCTTGGCCAAGGCAGTAGATCAAGACATCAAGAAAAGGGTTTCTTGGATTGAGATCAAATGGATATGAAATGCACTTAGCTTTAAGACCGGATTATTAGGGTTCTGATTATTCCCTTGCCCTAGATCTTGGTTGAGAGATAGTAAGTAGGAGGATTGTATCTCACATGAATCAATGACTTAAAGGTTCTGTCGAATCCGAACATTCCAATTCAGCTAGGGGTTAAACACCTGTTGCTAGACTATGGTCGTTTAATCTGTGGACTGATTAATTAATTAGTGAATTAATTAATTAGGGTCACTGCTAATTGAATTGAGAACCTAGAGGGTCACACACAACAACTTGGTTACATGAGTTGAGGCTTGAAAATGATTAAACGAGTTAATCGGGCCAAGAGGGTTCCACACGTGTGAAGTCACACGTGTGGCTCACGTGAGTGACACGTGTCACTGTGACACGTGTCACTGTGACACGTGTCACACACGTGTGTATATATATATATATTATATATATGTTAAATAATTAATTAGTTAATTATTTAATAGACTTTGGTTTAATTTTGAATTAAAAAGAAAGTCTAATTTTGGAGAAAATAATCTAGTTAATTAATTACGAATTAATTAATTAGATAAAAATAAGTTATTTATTTTATAATAAATAAAGTAGAAAATTATCCAAAAATAGTTTGGATATTTTTAGCTCTCTTAAAAGTTGACTTGAATTAGAATTCGAAGTCAAAGTTGGAAAATACTTGATGATCAAGTAATAGGAGAGAGGGACCAAAATCCTAGCCCATAAAGGACTAGGAATTTCGGCAACCCCCTCCCTATAAATAGGGGAGCTCGAGCTCCTTATGGAGCTAATTGACAATTCTTGGTTCATGTGTTGAACACCTTCCTTTCTCCAAGATTAAATTAAACCCTAGGTTAAGCCTAAACACTAACTAGAGAACTAGCATCCTTACTAGTTAGATTGTGATCAAGTTGGTGGACTTTCTCTAGAGACTTCAAGTTAGAAGTTTGAAGATTCGAGCTTTACCAAGGAGAGGGGATCAAGCCGCGAGAAGAGCGTTCTTGGGTGGCTTGAAACGCTTCAAGAAAGAATAAAAGAAAAGTAAGTATTCTATCTTTACGAATTTGGTTACACGATTGCGAGTTCAAGGTCCTTTTGTTGGGAAAATTTTTTAAATTCCGCTGCTTTCTGATTCGTGTTTTCCAACAGTATCAACTATACACTTTGCACCTCCATGAAACAAGGTGGTCCTTCTTAAGGGCGTGATCCCACAAGCAAGCCTTAGAGGAGTCAGGTTGGCACTCCCACTGTCTGTAGGACTCATTGGCTTGGAGTATTTTACTAATCATGACTTATGTGATATAGGGCTCGTTTCATGAACCATTTCACCTAAATGGTAGAGTCCTAAAGTCATCAGGATTAGGGGAGTTCTCATACATGCACAGCTAAAGTAAACGCATACCAAACAAGAGCATATAAAGAAGTGTTTGCCTATGATATTAATCAATCGTATATTATTCAAAGATTGTCTGTGATACTAGGAAAGTCCCAAAACGGATTATGACTAATCGGCTTTCTAGGGCACTATTCCTAACAATCTCCCACTTGCCCGTAAAAGCCATTTAGGTATTCTAAGTCCCATCTTCTCAAGATGCACTTTGAGAGCCTATTGACTTTGGGCGTTTCCAAAGTGGATCTGCTATATTCTCTGCTGATGTGACCCTCTTGTTTACACATCTCTTAGGAAACACCTTTTCCTTATAATGTGATTCGTAATCACGTGTTCAGTCTCTTGGTGAGGTCTTGGTTCTCTTACTTGAGCAACCATCCATTTTATCATACAATATGATAAAGGAGTTGTTTCATGCTAGGAACTTCATCTAACTAGTTAGATGGAGTTTCTTACCCAAACACTTAACTTAGCGTTATATAATACGACTAAGTTCTCAACTACGACAGTCGAGTTTTGCAATGTCCGTCCTTGGAACCCCCTTTCCAACACATTGCATTACCATTCTGGTAGAAGTTGTATCCTTTCAATGATTTCATAATCATCTATGTTTGATGAACGGTTACATCAAATATCCTTCTAACAACAAGATCTTTTGGGCTCTGTAAACTAATACATATCCTCATTTCTTCTCAAGTACTCTGAGGACATCCTTTACAGAGATCTAATGACCTTCTCTGAGGTCATACTAGATTCGGCCTATGTAACGCCCCAATTTCAGGTACGCACGACACGTGTGATTTTGAGGGTTAGGATTTAATCGTAATTCTTTTATTTATTAAATTCTTACATTTTATGATAAATGATATAAATTTATCCCAATATGTTTACGTGGAAATAAGTGAAATGTGTATCGATTTGGGATTTAATTGTTACATGAATTATTCGCCAAAAATGATTTAATTGCTTAATTGCCTTTGATTGCTCATTTATTTAAATTGGAGGACCGAATTGCATGAAAATGTTAAAGGACTAAATTTATCACTTTCCAAACCTTTTATACTTAATTGCATGATTTATAAAACTTGGAGGATTTGATTACAAATATTACATTTTTCCTTAATTATACCGATATATGCATCTCTTCTCCAATCTTCATCTCATTCTTCATCAAAACATCTATGTTTGCTCCCTTCTCTCTACCGACACACAACCTCAAGGAAGAAGAAGTGATCCTTGTGATTTCATCCAAGTTTTCCTAGGAAATTTCATGTTTGGGGCTCAACCATCCCTCTTCATCTTCTTGCATCTCATCTTCCTCCTTCAAGGTAGACATGGATATTTCATGAATTCTTGAATTACATATATGAAGCTAGGGTTTGAGGTTAACTTGAATATGATGTGCTTTAGATGTTAGAAGCATGATTAGGAGCTTTAAACTTGAAGTAGTGCTTGAATTCTTGAAATCATGGAAGAATATGGCATGAGTTCATATGTGAGCTTAAGTTAGTAATTATGGTGATCAAGGCATGATTTATGTATTTTGATTACATATTAATGCATATTGAACATGAATATATGTTACTTTCATGAATTCTTGCATTTGGAGTTGAAATTAGAAGTATTTGTGGAGCTTTGTTGTTAAACCGTGCTTCCCCTGTTCTTCTCCCCTGCTGCTACATCTTCTGTAAAACGGGAACGGCCATTCCCGTTCCCTTTGTAAGTAGGGAACGGCCGTTCCCATAATTTGAATAATGTGTCAGGCGGCGAGGACGGGAACGCCCGTTCCCACTTTGTCTCACAGACGGGAACGGCCGTTCCCATCTTCGGGGAGCATTTCGGGACTAGGGAACGGCCCTTCCCATTTTTTTCACTAGAACCTGGAACGGCCGTTCCCAGCTCTCTGGAAGTGCAGAAACATTCTGCATAAAATGTGAAATCCCAAACCCTTTTCTTTACCTTTATTTAACCCCAACATGATATTATATGATCACTTACATGTCGTAATATGAATATATCGTGCCACATTCGTGAATGCATATCATCTCGTTGTATAGTCATGCCGTGCGTCTTATTTGGTAACATTGATAAGTTATTGTCTCACAAGTACACCGTGTCCTGTTTCTTGTCCAGTTACTCTCCCGGGGCGGAGATTGTGATCAATAGCGCACGTCCACGCATTCATGAGTCATCGTGTCGCCTGTCAGGTGAGGTTTAATTGCTAGTTACTCAGAACCCGTATAACCTTATGTGACTTTGGGCCAAAAAGGGATATAAATATATAATGATAAGTGTTTCTGAACTATCCAGTCGTGTTCTTTCAAAGTAACCGTGTTCCTTGAAAGCAAGTCATGTTCTTTACAAAGTAAATCATGTATTTATTGAAAGCAAGTCGTGTATCGTGTGACAAGAAAGTCATGTATCGTGTTGCTAATCGTGTTCATGACAAGAAAACCGTGTATCGTGTTATCGTGTTATCGTGATCGTGTTTGGCGAACTATCGTGTACCGTGTATCGTGTATCGTGTTTTGGGCCCGAGGGTGAGTGTTTGAGCCAACCGGGAAGGCATAGGGCTGACGGGTAACTCATAACACCTCTCTCAAACCGTGGGGATGCCCCCTGAATCCACCAGGAGGTTTGGTGGAGGAAGGAGTCCCGTACGTGGGAGTCATGCTCCCGACGTACGTCGTGTTATCGTGGGTGGTTCGGGCCTTGCAAACCCACCACCAATGGAGTGAAGGATGGATTTCATGTTATTGATCGTGTGCACTTTAATGACTTGCATGATAACCTAATTAAATGAAAGTGCAACCCTTGTTCACTGTAAAGGTTGGTTGGAGATCGTGCACGCCCCTCGCCAGGGCCACTGATAGTTATAATAGCCGTGAGTATCGTGTTAAACCTGATAGTTGTAATCTCGGGCGAGTCCTTGATATTCTTGCACTTATATTGTTGTTATTATTGTTTTAGTTACAAAACCTTACCCGAGGTTACAACTTGCATGTTCTTTGCGCTAATATATATCTATGCCCCTCACTCAGTCTTCCATAGACTGATACCTCCACCTTTCAGGTTCTTGCAGGTGCACGCTAGGCGGGAGTCGAGTCGTGTCAAGTCCAGTCCATGTAGTCGAGTCGATCACGGTGCATATTGTTTATTGTCGTGTTAGAACTGTTAATATAGTTACTTGTTATTTATATTTGGAGATGATAATGTATTGATATGGAAAGCTAGGAACATATTTTATCTTACTTGGCAATCGAGAAATGTCGTGACATGTTTATTGATTATATTTGATCGTGATTAGTTTATGCTTCCGCTTTCACTCGTTGCATGTATACATATCCCGCCTAGCTTGTCGTTTATTGCATTGTCACTCGTTCGCTGTAGGTTGGTTCATGTACGGATTGTCCGTTTCGTATGTGGATTGACCTATAGTGCGGGGGTGTGGCACCTCCACGTGTACGGGGTGTTACAGCCTACTATTCTTAGTGTTGCGCCATATCTAATTTAGTACATAACTTTTCATACATTATGCACCCTTTCACTTAAAGGGATTTTGGACATTTTAACTTTCTCAAAGTTATCTTAGGACACATACTCTTCAAAAGGGATGTTCCATTGTCCATACTAAACTCCTTTTAGTACCGTGGTTATGTACTCATTTTGTGATAATCCTTTTATTCTCTTAGATCTATCTTCTATAGATCTGAATGTTGAGAATATAGGATAATCACTAAGATCTTTCATGTCAAATTGTTTCTTAAACAAGAATCGGTAACTTCCACGTCATCCTTGACATTCCTAATGAGAAGGATGTCGTTTTCTAAAGAACCAAAAATTGACTCTTACATCACTAACTTTCCTATGTACACTTTTGAGACTTATTCGACTTCCATCTGTGTCAAACGATTTGACTATCCTATGGAATCGAATTGTCTAATCCTAGAAGCCTTTATCAATCCACAGATTGACTTTAGGGATTTGCATACCTTATGCATACTCCCACTGAATATGAGATTTATAGAAATACCTTATTTCAATCTCTTTCAATCTCATATTGAACAAGATAGTTCTCATATTCATTTATCATATCTCATAGTCAGAATATGAGGATATGGTAAACACAATCCAAATGGACTTTTGCATTTCAACCGTCAAGAAGGTTGTAATGCTTTTCATTTACTCGAAGCTCTAGGAGCTTGATCCTATCAGGTGGATCAACCAAGGTCAAAACTCGGTTTAAGTATATGGAATCCATATTGGATTTCAAGGCTTGCTTACACTACTCAGATTCCAAATCTGACAGTGTCTCCTCTTCAAGTAATTCCTTGGCTATCTAGGAAAGCGTTCTAAACGCATCTTAAGAGAAGGGTTTCACACGTGTACATACACTAAAATTTGGCTAAGTTTTGTCAGATGGGCTCGTTTCTTCTATATGTGGCATGGATATTTTTCCTCAAATTTCTTTGAGGTCTGCTTGCTTGCCTTTCTTCTTCTATAGGAACGATTCCTTAAGAAAGGTACATTCCTTTGAGACAAACAACCTTTGTGCAAGGGAATCGCAAAACTGATATCCAATATCATTGTATAAACTTGAACTCATTTCAAGCTTATCTCCCACTATCCTCTTCACTTAAGAGGATTCCATTAAATTCTTGGATAAGAACAATTAGGGAATTTAGTATGCCACATTGCATAGTGCAACTAAAGGACTGATTTTTTGGAATGTGCAAAATTCAAAATCTCTAACTGCATATTCTGGGAGTTTATTCCTAGAATGATTATAAGTCAGTAAAGCTTACTATGGAATCGACCATATCCTATTAGGTTTCATTCCATCATTCGGAAACATTAATGTGTTCTCGAATTAGTTTACTGAGAGATAATCCTATTATCTCTAAGATGACTAAGGAATTAGTTGCTAAGATATTGGCTATCTCGATCATATCGATTTACCTATAACTTACGACTACTTCGGTTCCTAACCTCCTTTCGAAATTCTAAGAATTTCATATAAGTTTCGAATTTGTACTTCAATAAGTATATTCATTCATAATGATTAAACTGATGATTGTATCTAGTGCTTACATTAAGCATCTTACACTCATCAGCATGGATCGAAATCCACTAGAATTTTGGCACGTTCCACGTTTCACGCAAACTATGTTTCGGGAACGTTTCCCTTCAAGACAGGATTCATAGGAAATTAAGTCTCCAGGTTCATTTTCGTAAAATGATCCTAAGATGTCTAACTTGCTAATCCTTTTGTCTCTCAATGTTCCAAAGTAATTCGAAGCTTTGTCATCTCACTTACTTTTGTTATCTCGTTGTATGTTCAGAACATTAGTGCCTTGAGTCTTTGCACAACGGATTATGCAGAATTGACTCAAGACTAGTGAATTCTATTCCTAGTAGAATTACTAAACGAGGTAACATTTCAGAGTACTCATACTCTATGCAGTTCCCTTTCAAAGTCCTTATTTGCTACCATAGAAGCAAACGTCCAAATTGATCTCTAGTGTCTTTTGGGCGTACCCCTTACATGCCCCTCCATTGGGCTCTTAAGGGTTTCTTCTTCTTTAGGCCTTCAGGCCTTTAACTCAGTGAGTTTAGAAGAAGAATTAACCATCACAACCTTTTGTTCCTTCTTAAGGATGCTCTCAACCATTATCAACTTAAATGATTAACTATGCTACATTAGCATCATTCTAGTTGAGCATAAAGGGTTTGAATGATGGTGGAAGCAATGTAAGCAATCAGTGCATTGAGAACTCTTTTCTCGGTTGATGATCGAGACCATAAGATCTTCAAATAAGATCTTTAGACCTTGTTCGTGTGCACTTGTTTCCTCATTTGGAATATTGAATAATTCCATAATGTTATACCTTGTAACATTTTTATGAGGTGGTTCAATTGCTCTTAAGTGGTTTGGAAAAATCCATTCACCTCAGATTGCTTCTCTTTTGGCCCGGGTCGAATTTTCACAATTGAAAAACTTCGCCCTTTAGAGAACGCCTTTCTCTATTCGGAATCTAAAACGAATTTTAGGGTCCGAAGCCAATCAGAGTTAGTTAGGACTTAGTCAACTCTTTTGACTTAAGGATGGATACAAATGGGTTTGCATTTCATATTATAGAGAATCACAGAACTACAACCTAAATGCTAAGCAGAGAAAATGTGGGCATGCTGAATAATAACGATATACATAAGATAAGGTCTTTAATCTAATGTAGCTCCCACTGTTTTTCAAAGATCTATAATTCCCAAAGATCTAAGAGGAACACGTTTCCCAATGGGTACTAAGATCCTAGGTATTTTACCTCGAACCCACGACTCGCGGACATTCTAAGTAAGAACCCTAGGTAGGTACAACCTACCAATTCTAACACCTTTAGAACTCTTAGTAATTATTTTTGTATCACTTATCTTTCAATATGGACCCACGACTCGTGCGACATCCATATTTACTTAGGCGTTAAGCTAGACCCATCAATCATAAGATCATGATCAAAACCTAGTTCGAACGACCCACGACTCGCGGACATCGCCCTTGCCAAAATTAACCACGAAATACTGATCATTTAAAATGATCAATTAGGTAACTAAGAACTAATAAGCTCCACTAGCTATCCCACGACTCGCGGACAATAACTAGCTTTACTTACTAAACTGAAAACCTATTGATGGAATGCTAGGAATTTAATTCAAAATTTGCATCTCGAATTAAATACCTATTATTCGAAATGAGCTTAATATTTAATGGGAATTTTCGAATCAACCGAAGAGTTGTTCGGTTCGACCTCACCAACATATATGTTATCCAATTTTATTAGTCTTGATTAATGCAAGTACACTTAAATGCATTTCAAACAAGCACATAAACAGATAACATGTCCTAGCATGACACTAACATGTAATGATCATGGGTTCTACCTATCTTATGCGTGATATGTGGGAGCCACTCCACAATCACAAGTTCTAACATACATGCCACATAAACAGTTTAAATCACATAAGGGAAAGCGGTAACAAAATACGAGCCCTATCTCTATTACATTTAACAATTGAGATTCCCCTCCCTAACATTTTGAGGGGTCTTCACTTATGGCCTCCTTGTTACTTGAATGTGGTCCATCTTACTCCATGGGTGCATTGTCTCCAAAATGAAAATAAAAACTCACCACATATCTCTACTCTCAAATTACAATAAAAAGAAAAAGACATAAAGTAATAAGGCTCAATCTTCATATTGGCCTTAGACAATCACACGGGGCATACCCCGACCTCAAAAACAGTAATATGGAAAGCCACATAATAAATCACATAACAGTACGCACATAAGTGAGGCTCCAACCTCAATTGAAAAACGCAACTATAAGGCTCCAACCCCAATTTAAACCATCCATGTGCATAAATTAAAACCATACATAGATCTAATCCCATGATCACCTAACATGCTTTTGCAAGAATTTAAATTTAGCCAATAAATTAAAATTCTCGTTTCAAGTCCTAATGACTTAAAACACGACTTAGATGCAATTCTTGTTCAAGAGCCTTTTCAGTAAAACCCGAAAAACAATAAACCAATAAAATTCCAATTAATTTCCAAAATTAATAATTTTATTCTTTCATTATTTTCAGAAAATAAAATTCATAATTTTTCCAAAATCCAAATCGCTTTAATTTCTCAAAAATCCCAATTTAATCAAAATTTTAAAATAATTTTATTTTAACAAAACTGATTTTAAAAGATAAAATTAAAATAAAATTAAATCGGGATTTTTCGGACCGAAAAACACGAAACACGAAACCACGAAAACACGGGCCCGGGACGACCCGGGATCGCCCGCCCGCCGCGCAGGAACGAGCGCTAGGCGCGCGCCAGCGCTGCGCACAGCCGGCAGCGATTGCCGCCAGCATGCGCGCGCCAGGCGCGCCCTTGCGCGCAGACGTGTGGCGCAGGCAGGCAGTCCCGCCCATCCCTGGGCGGGCGCTCCCGCGCGGTTGCGGGAGGAGCAGGCGGCTGTCCCGCACGGTTGCGGGACAGGCGAGCAAGGCACCTAGGCGGGCGGGAGGCCTCCCGCGCGGATGCGGGAGGGCTGGGCGGCGGTGTTGGGGCTTGGGCGTGCGATGTGCTAGCACGCCCAGCCCCGTTCTTTTCGTGTCCCGTTACGCATTTTTGGGTTTCTCCAAAACCCGGTTCAATCCAAAATTAAAAAATTCGATTTAAACATATTTCAATCAAAACGGTTTTCAAAATCACAATTTAAGAAAACAGTTTCAGAAATTCAGGAAAAATTACAGTTTCGTATTTCAGGCTTTCTAAAAGAACTCATGAATACCTAATTCGCATCTAAGCCTAAGAATTTCTACCAAATTCAGAATAATTGAGACGAATCAGAAACACGATTAACGAGGTGGCTCTGATACCACTTGTTGGAAAACACGAATCAGAAAGCAGCAGAATTTAAAAATTTTTCCAACAAAAGGATCTTGGACTCGCAATCGTGTAACCAAATTCGTAGAGATAGAAAACTTACTTTTCTTTTATTCTTTCTTGAAGCGTTTCAAGCCACCCAAGAACGCTCTTCTCGCGGCTTGACAACCCGTCCCTCGAAAGTCTCTTTCTACTTCAGAATCCATTGTCGGGATAGCAATCCATACCAACCTAGATTCAATTCATGTTAGAGATGTTCTTAACAATATAACATAAAGAAAGAAACATGAAACGAGAAAAGCAGGATTGAAACTCCCTTCGAAAACCAGTTTTGCGAAAGTAGAAAACTGCCAGTCACAAAACCCTCGTGAAAAAATTCATCCTTCAGGATATGGACGAACGGTTTTCGCCATCTTCTTTGGTTCGATTTTTTCATTCGCTTCACGTCGGGTTCAGAATCGTTTCATCATCCCTTCTGATCGTTTTGCTTGATCCCCACTTTTTGGTAAAGCTCGAATCTTCAAGACTTCTAACTTGAAGCTCTCTAGAGATAGTCCACCAACTTGGCTACAATCTAACTAGTAAGGATGCTAGTTCTCTAGTTAGTGTTTAGGCTTAACCTAGGGTTTCGTTTTATCTTGGAGAAAGGATGGTATTCAACACATGAACCAAAAGAATTCAATTAGCTCTAAAGGGGAGCATGAGCTCCCCTATATATAAGAAAGGGGAGGGACGAAATTCCTAGCCCTTAATGGGCTAGGATTTTGGTCTCTCTCTCTCCTATTACTTGATCATCAAGTAATTTTGACTTTGACTTTGAATTCTAATTCAAATCAACTTTCAAGAGAGCTAAAAAATATCCAAACTATTTTTGGATAATTTTATACTTTATTTATTTAAAATAAATAACTTATTTTATCTAATTAATTAATTCATAATTAATTAACTAGATTATTTTTCTCCAAAATAAGACTTTCTTTTTAATTCAAAATTAAACCAAAGTCTATTAAATAATTAATCACATTAATTATTTAATACATAAATAAATATACACATATATTTATACACATGTGTGACACGTGTCACATGTTGGAAAACACGAATCAGAAAGCAGCGGAATTTAAAAAATTTTCCCAATAAAAGGACCTTGGACTCGCAATCGTGTAACCAAATTCGTAAAGATAGAAAACTTACTTTTCTTTTTTTCTTTCTTGAAGCGTTTCAAGCCACCCAAGAATGCTCTTCTCGCGGCTTGATCCCCTCTCCTTGGTAAAGCTCGAATCTTCAAACTTCTAACTTGAAGTCTCTAGAGAAAGTCCACCAACTTGATCACAATCTAACTAGTAAGGATGCTAGTTCTCTAGTTAGTGTTTAGGCTTAACCTAGGGTTTAATTTAATCTTGGAGAAAGGAAGGTGTTCAACACATGAACCAAAAGAATTGTCTATTAGCTCCATAAGGAGCTCGAGCTCCCCTATTTATAGAGAGGGGAGTGCCGAAATTCCTAGTCCTTTATGGGCTAGGATTTTGGTCCCTCTCTCCTATTACTTGATCATCAAGTATTTTCAAACTTTGACTTTGAATTCTAATTCAAGTCAACTTTTAAGAGAGCTAAAAATATCCAAACTATTTTTGGATAATTTTATACTTTATTTATTATAAAATAAATAACTTATTTTTATCTAATTAATTAATTCGTAATTAATCAACTAGATTATTTTCTCCAAAATTAGACTTTCTTTTTAATTCAAAATTAAACCAAAGTCTATTAAATAATTAACTAATTAATTATTTAATATATATATAATATATATATATACACACGTGTGTGACACGTGTCACAGTGACATGTGTCACTCACGTGAGCCACACGTGTGGAACCCTCTTGGCCCGATTAACTCGTTTAATCATTTTCAAGCCTCAACTCATGTAACCAAGTTGTTGTGTGTGACCCTCTAGGTTCTCAATTCAATTAGCAGTGACCCCAATTAATTAATTCACTAATTAATTAATCAGTCCACAGATTAAACGACCATAGTCTAGCAACAGGTGTTTAACCCCTAGCTGAATTGGAATGTTCGGATTCGACAGAACCTTTAAGTCATTGATTCATTTGAGATACAATCCTCCTACTTATTATCTCTCAACCAAGATCTAGGGCAAGGGAATAATCAGAACCCTAATAATCCGGTCTTAAAGCTAAGTGCATTTCATATCCATTTGATCTCAATCCAAGAAACCCTTTTCTTGATGTCTTGATCTACTGCCTTGGCCAAGGACTCCATATGGCATATGAATGACTTACACAATAAGAGATCACCTTGCAAATGCAAGTGTAGGTCCTATCTTGATTCTCATTCACTTTCATGAATCACTTGTGCAGCCCCAGCATAAGCCTTGAATCAGTTGTCTAAGGCGACACCCTTTAAAGCTTATACCTAAGACTACAGAGTTAACTCATAAAGTGACAAGGAACCTCAAGTCTAAGGATCAATTAATCACATCAATGACTCGTGAGATATTTCCTAATCTGGAAGTTTCCATTTCCTGAAATAGAAACTTCCTTTCCCATTTAGGAATGTTCTCACACGGGGCACCTCAGTGAACTTACTTATTAAAGTAAGCACCCTCATGTATCACGCACGTATCAACTATAGGGCACTATTCCTAACAATCAAGAAAAGCAAGCCTTAGAGGAGTCAGTTTAATCAATCGTCAGTTTAATCATTCACTTTGCTTGTGGGCACTATTCCTCTATTGTCTGTGATACAAGAAAAGTCCCAAAGCAGATTACGTCGAATCGGCTTTCTAGGGCACTATTCCTAACAATCTCCCACTTGCCCGTAAAAGCCATTTAGGTATTCTAAGTCCCATCTTCTCAAGATGCACTTTGAGAGCCTATTGACTTTGGGCGTTTCCAAAGTGGATCTGCTATATTCTCTGCTGATGTGACCCTCTTGTTTACACATCTCTTAGGAAACACCTTTTCCTTATAAAGTGATTCGTAATCACGTGTTCAGTCTCTTGGTGAGGTCTTGGTTCTCTTACTTGAGCAACCATCCATTTTATCATACAATATGATAAAGGAGTTGTTTCATGCTAGGAACTTCATCTAACTGGTTAGATGGAGTTTCTTACCCAAACACTTAACTTAGCGTTATATAATACGACTAAGTTCTCAACTACGACAGTCGAGTTTTGCAATGTCCGTCCTTGGAACCCTTTCCAACACATTGCATTACCATTCTGGTAGAAGTTGTATCCTTGCAATGATTTCATAATCATCCTTGTTTGATGAACGGTTACATCAAATATCCTTCTAACAACAAGATCTTTTGGGCTCTATAAACTAATACATATCCTCATTTCTTCTCAAGTACTCTGAGGACATCCTTTACAGAGATCTAATGACCTTCTCTGAGGTCATATTAGATTCGGCCTACTACGCTTAGTGTTGTGCCATATCTAATTTAGTACATAACTTTTCATACATTATGCACCCTTTCACTTAAAGGGATTTTGGACATTCTAACTTTCTCAAAGTTTATCTTAGGACACATACTCTTCAAAAGAGACGTTCCATTGTCCATACTAAACTCCTTTTAGTACTGTGGTTATGTACTCATTTTGTGATAATCCTTTTATTCTCTTAGATCTATCTTCTATAGATCTGAATGTCGAGAATATAGGATAATCACCAAGATCTTTCATGTCAAATTGTTTCTTAAACAAGAATTGGTAACTTTCACGTCATCCTTGACAATTCTAATGAGAAGGACATCGTCTTCTAAAGAACCAAAATTGACTCTTACATCACTAACTTTCATATGTACACTCTGAGACTTATTCGACTTCTATCTGTGTCAAACGATTTGACTGTGGAATCGAATTGTCTAACTCCTAGAAGCCTTTATCAATCCACAGATTGACTTTAGGGATTTGCATACCTTATGCATACTCCCACTGAATATGAGATTTATAGAAATACCTTATTTCAGTCTCTTTCAATCTCATATTGAACAAGATAGTTCTCATATTCATTTATCATATCTCATAGTCAGAATATGAGGATGTGGTAAACATAATCCAAATGGACTTTTGCATTTCAATCGTCAAGAAGGTTGTAATGCTTTCCATTTACTCGAAGCTCCACGAGCTTGATCCTATCAGGTGGATCAACCAAGGTCAAAACTTGGTTTGAGTATATGGAATCCATATTGGATTTCAAGGCTTGCTTACACTACTCAGATTCCAAATCTGACAGTGTCTCCTCTTCAAGTAATTCCTTGGCTATCTAGGAACGCGTTCTAAACACGTCTTAAGAGAAGGGTTTCACACGTGTACATACTCTAAAATTTGGCTAAATTTTATCAGATGGGCTCGTTTCTTCTATATGTGGCGTGGATATTTATCCTTAAATTTCTTTGAGGTCTGCTTGCTTGTCTTTCTTCTTCTATAGGAACGATTCCTTGAGAAAGATACATTCCTTGAGACAAACAACCTTTGTCTAAGGGAATTGCAGAAACAATATTCAATATCGTTGTATAAACTTGAACTCATTTCAAACTTATCTCCCACTATCCTCTTCACTTAAGAGGATTCTACTAAATTCTTGGATAAGAATAATTAGGGAATTTAATATGCCACATTGCATAGTGCAACTAAAGGACTGATTTTGGAAGGTACTAAATTCAAAATCTCTAACTGCATATTCTGGGAGTTTATTCCTAGAATGATTATAAGTCAGTAAAGCTTGCTATGGAATGGACCATGTTGCATTAGATTTCATTCCCTCATTCGGAAACACTAAGGTGTTCTCGAATTAGTTTACTGAGAGATAATCCTATTATCTCTAAGATGAGTAAGGAATTAGTTGCTAAGATATTGGCTATCTCGATCATATCGATTTACCTATAACTTATGACTACTTCGGTTCCTAACCTCCTTTCGAAATTCTAAGAATTTCATATAAGTTTCGAATTTGTACTTTAACAAGTACATTCATTCATAATGATTAAACTGACGATTGTATCTAGTGCTTACATTAAGCATCTTACACTCATCAGCACGGATCGAAATCCACTATAATTTTGGAACGTTCCACGTTTCTTATAAACGGGATTCAGGAACGCTTCCCTCATGACAGGATTCACAGGAAGTCAACACTATAGGTTCATTTTCATAGAATGATCCTAAGGTGTCTGACTTGCTAATCCTTTTATATCTCAACGTTCCAAAGTAATTCGAAGCTTTGTCATCTCACTTACTTTTGTTATCTCGTTGTATGTTCAGAACATTAGTGCCTTGAGTCTTTGCACAACGGCTTATGCAGAATTGACTTAAGACTAGTAAATTCTATTCCTAGTAGAATTACTAAACGAGGTAACATTTCAAAGTACTCATACTCTTTGCAGTTCCCTTTCAAAGTCCTTATTTGCTACCATAGAAGCAAACGTCCTATTTGATCTCTAGTGTCTTTTGGGCGTACCCCTTACATGCCCCTCCATTGGGTTCTTAAGGGTTTCTTCTTCTTTAGGCCTTCAAGCCTTTAACTTAGGGAGTTTTAGAAGAAGAATTAACCATCTCAACCTTTTATTCCTTCTTAAGGATGCTCTCAACCATTATCAACTTAAATGATTAACTATGCTACATTAGCATCATTCTAGTTGAGCATAAAGGGTTTGAATGATAGTCGAAGCAATGTAAGCAATCAGTGCATTGAGAACTCTTTTCTCAGTTGATGATCGAGACCATAAGATCTTCAAATAAGATCTTTAGACCTTGTTCGTGTGCACTTGTTTCCTCATTTGGAATATTGAATAATTCCATAATGTTATACCTTGTAACATTTTTATGAGGTGGTTCAATTGCTTTTAAGTGGTTTGGAAAAATCCATTCACCTCAGATTGCTTCTCTTTTGGCCCGGGTCGACTTTTCACAATTGAAAACTTCGCCCTTTAGAGAACGCCTTTCTCTAGTCGGATTCTAAAATGAATTTTAGGATCCGAAGCCATTTAGAGTTAGTCAGGACTTAGTCAACTTATTTGACTTAAGGATGGATACGAATGGGTTTGCATTTCATATTGTAGAGAATCACAGAACTACAACCTAAATGCTAAGCAGAGAAAATGTGGGCATGCTGAATTATAACGATATACAAAAGATAAGGTCTTTAATCTAATGTAGCTCCCACTGTTTTTCAAAGATCTATAATTCCCAAAGATCTAAGAGGAACACGTTTCCCAATGAGTACTAAGATCCTAGGCATTTTACCTCGAACCCACGACTCGCGGACATTCTAAGTAAGAACCCTAGGTAGGTACAACTTACCAATTCTAACACCTTTAGAATTCTTAGTAATTGTTTTGGCATCACCTATCTTTCAATATGGACCCACGACTCGTGCGACATCCATATTTACTTAGGCGTTAAGCTAGACCCATCAATCATAAGATCATGACCAAAACTTAGTTCGAACGACCCACGACTCGCGGACATCGCCCTTGCTAAAATTGACCACGAAATATTGACCATTTAAAATGATTAAGTAGGTAACTAAGAACTAATAAGCTCCACTAGCTATCCCACGACTCGCGGACAATAACTAGCTTTACTTACTAAACTTAAAACCTATTGATGGAATGCTAGGAATTTAATTCAAAATTTGCATCTCGAATTAAACACCTATTTGTTCGAAATTAGCTTAATATTTAATGGGAATTTTCGAATCAACCGGAGAGTTGTCCGGTTCGACCTCACCAACATATATGTTATCCAATTTTATTAGTCTTGATTAATGCATGTACACTTAAATGCATATCAAACAAGCACATAAACAGATAACATGTCCTAGCATGATACTAACATGTAATGATCATGGGTTCTACCTATCTTATGCGTGATATGTGGGAGCCACTCCACAATCACAAGTTCTAACATACATGCCACATAAACAGTTTAAATCACATAAGGGAAAGCGGTAACAAAATACGAGCCCTATCTCTATTACATTTAACAATTGAGATTCCCCTCCCTAACATTTTGAGGGGTCTTCACTTATGGCCTCCTTGTTACTTGAATGTGGTCCATCTTACTCCATGGGTGCATTGTCTCCAAAATGAAAATAAAACCTCACCACCTATCTCTACTCTCAAATTACAATAAAAAGAAAAAGACATAAAGTAATAAGGCTCAATCTTCATATTGGCCTTAGACAATTACACGGGGCATACCCCGGCCTCAAAAACAGTAATATGGAAAGCCACATAATAAATCACACAACAGTACGCACATAAGTGAGGCTCCAACCTCAATTGAAAAACGCAACTATAGGGCTCCAACCCCAATTTAAACCATCCATGTGCATAAATTAAAACCATACATAGATCTAAACCCATGATCACCTAACATGCTTTTGCGAGAATTTAAAGTTAGCCAATAAATTAAAATTCTCGTTTCAAGTCCTAATGACTTAAAACACGACTTAGATGCAATTCTTGTTTAAGAGTCTTTTCAATAAAACCCGAAAAACAACAAACCAATAAAATTCCAATTAATTTCCAAAATTAATAATTTTATTCTTTCATTATTTTCAGAAAATAAAGATTGTAATTTTTCCAAAATTTAAATCGCTTAATTTCTCAAAAATCCCAATTTAATCAAAATTTTAAAATAATTTTATTTTAGCAAAACTGATTTTAAAAGATAAAATTAAAATAAAATTTAAATCAGGATTTTACGGACCGAAAACACAAAAACACGAAACACGAAAAAGGGCCCGAAAAGGGGCCTAGCCGCGCGAGGCACTTTCGCGCAGCAGCGCGCAGCAGCGCCCGCCGCGACTATGCGGGCTGAGTAGGCGTCCCGCGCGGTTGCGGGACGGACTGGGGCGCGCCCGGGACGGCTCCCGCGCTGTTGCGGGAGGAGCTGGGCGGCGGCGACGGGCCTGGGCGTGCGACATGCTAGCATGCCTAGGCTCGTTGCTTTTTCGTGTTCGTTTCGTATTTCTGGGTTTCTCGAAAACCCGGTTCAATCCAAAAATTAAAATTCGATTTAAACATATTTCAATCAAAACGGTTTTCAAAATCACAATTTAAGAAAACAGTTTCAGAAATTCAGGAAAAATTACAGTTTCGTATTTCAGGCTTTCTAAAAGAACCCATGAATACCTAATTCGCATCTAAGCCTAAGAATTTCTACCAAATTCAGAATAATTGAGACGAATCAGAAACACGATTAACGAGGTGGCTCTGATACCACTTGTTGGAAAACACGAATCAGAAAGCAGCGGAATTTAAAAAATTTTCCCAACAAAAGGACCTTGGACTCGCAATCGTGTAACCAAATTCGTAAAGATAGAAAACTTACTTTTCTTTTGTTCTTTCTTGAAGCGTTTCAAGCCACCCAAGAACGCTCTTCTCGCGGCTTGATCCCCTCTCCTTGGTAAAGCTCGAATCTTCAAACTTCTAACTTGAAGTCTCTAGAAAAAGTCCACCAACTTGATCACAATCTAACTAGTAAGGATGCTAGTTCTCTAGTTAGTGTTTAGGCTTAACCTAGGGTTTAATTTAATCTTGGAGAAAGGAAGGTGTTCAACACATGAACCAAAAGAATTGTCTATTAGCTCCATAAGGAGCTCGAGCTCCCCTATTTATAGAGAGGGGAGTGCCGAAATTCCTAGTCCTTTATGGGCTAGGATTTTGGTCCCTCTCTCCTATTACTTGATCATCAAGTATTTTCAAACTTTGACTTTGAATTCTAATTCAAGTCAACTTTTAAGAGAGCTAAAAATATCCAAACTATTTTTGGATAATTTTATACTTTATTTATTATAAAATAAATAACTTATTTTTATCTAATTAATTAATTCGTAATTAATCAACTAGATTATTTTCTCCAAAATTAGACTTTCTTTTTAATTCAAAATTAAACCAAAGTCTATTAAATAATTAACTAATTAATTATTTAATATATATATAATATATATATATACACACGTGTGTGACACGTGTCACAGTGACACGTGTCACTCACGTGAGCCACACGTGTGGAACCCTCTTGGCCCGATTAACTCGTTTAATCATTTTCAAGCCTCAACTCATGTAACCAAGTTGTTGTGTGTGACCCTCTAGGTTCTCAATTCAATTAGCAGTGACCCCAATTAATTAATTCACTAATTAATTAATCAGTCCACAGATTAAACGACCATAGTCTAGCAACAGGTGTTTAACCCCTAGCTGAATTGGAATGTTCGGATTCGACAGAACCTTTAAGTCATTGATTCATGTGAGATACAATCCTCCTACTTACTATCTCTCAACCAAGATCTAGGGTAAGGGAATAATCAGAACCCTAATAATCCGGTCTTAAAGCTAAGTGCATTTCATATCCATTTGATCTCAATCCAAGAAACCCTTTTCTTGATGTCTTGATCTACTGCCTTGGCCAAGGACTCCATATGGCATATGAATGACTTACACAATAAGAGATCACCTTGCAAATGCAAGTGTAGGTCCTATCTTGATTCTCATTCACTTTCATGAATCACTTGTGCAGCCCCAGCATAAGCCTTGAATCAGTTGTCTAAGGCGACACCCTTTAAAGCTTATACCTAAGACTACAGAGTTAACTCATAAAGTGACAAGGAACCTCAAGTCTAAGGATCAATTAATCACATCAATGACTCGTGAGATATTTCCTAATCTGGAAGTTTCCATTTCCTGAAATAGAAACTTCCTTTCCCATTTAGGAATGTTCTCACACGGGGCACCTCAGTGAACTTACTTATTAAAGTAAGCACCCTCATGTATCACGCACGTATCAACTATACACTTTGCACCTCCATGAAACAAGGTGGTCCTTCTTAAGGGCGTGATCCCACAAGCAAGCCTTAGAGGAGTCAGGTTGACACTCCCACTGTCTGTAGGACTCATCGGCTTGGAGTCTTTTACTAATCATGACTTATGTGATATAGGGCTCGTTTCATGAACCATTTCACCTAAATGGTAGAGTCCTAAAGTCATCAGGATTAGGGGAGTTCTCATACATGCGCACGTAATGGAAACACACAAAACACGTATTGGCATATAAAGAAGTGTTTGCCTATAATCAATCGTATATTATTCAAAGATTGTCTGTGATACAAGAAAAGTCCCAAAGCAGATTACGTCGAATCGGCTTTCTAGGGCACTATTCCTAACATCACAATGATACGTGTCACTCACGTGAGCCACACGTGTGGTTTCACACGTGTGGAACCCTCTTGGCTTGATTAACTCGTTTAATCATTTTAAAGCCTCAACTCATGTAACCAAGTTGTTGTGTGTGACCCTCTAGGTTCTCAATTCAATTAGCAGTGACCCTAATTAATTAATTCACTAATTAATTAATCAGTCCACAGATTAAACGACCATAGTCTAGCAACAGGTGTTTAACCCCTAGCTGAATTGGAATGTTCGGATTCGACAGAACCTTTAAGTCATTGATTCATGTGAGATACAATCCTCCTACTTATTATCTCTCAACCAAGATCTAGGGCAAGGGAATAATCAGAACCCTAATAATCCGGTCTTAAAGCTAAGTGCATTTCATATCCATTTGATCTCAATCCAAGAAACCCTTTTCTTGATGTCTTGATCTACTGCCTTGGCCAAGGACTCCATATGGTATATGAATGACTTACACAATAAGAGATCACCTTGCATATGCAAGTGCAGGTCCTTTCTTGATTCTCATTCACTTTCATGAATCACTTGTGCAGCCCCAGCATAAGCCTTGAATCAGTTGTCTAAGGCGACACCCTTTAAAGCTTATACCAAAGACTACAGAGTTAATTCATAAAGTGACAAGGAACCTCAAGTCTAAGGATCAATTAATCACATCAATGACTCGTGAGATATTTCCTAATCTGGAAGTTTCCATTTCCTGAAATAGAAACTTCCTTTCCCATTTAGGAATGTTCTCACACGGGGCACCTCAGTGATCTTACTTATTAAAGTAAGCACCCTCATGTATCACGCACGTATCAACTATACACTTGGCACCTCCATGAAACAAGGTGGCCCTTCTTAAGGGCGTGATCCCACAAGCAAGCCTTAGAGGAGTCAGGTTGACACTCCCACTGTCTGTAGGACTCATCGGCTTGGAGTATTTTACTAATCATGACTTATGTGCTATAGGGCTCGTTTCATGAACCATTTCACCTAAATGGTAGAGTCCTAAAGTCATCAGGATTAGGGGAGTTCTCATACATGCACAGCTAAAGTAAATGCATACCAAACAAGAGCATATAAAGAAGTGTTTGCCTATGATATTAATCAATCGTATATTATTCAAAGATTGTCTGTGATACTAGGAAAGTCCCAAAACGGATTATGACTAATCAGCTTTCTAGGGCACTATTCCTAACAACAACATCATCATCGGATGCCCGACGCTCGTGGATTTCAAAGCAGTAATTTCGACATATCATCAGAAGGTTAAATTCCCCACCCTCGAAGGAACGGGTGATGTACTGTGCAATGTCAAAGAGGCTTGGGAATGTTACATCCTCTCCCTTCGGAGCCACAAGCCTAAGCAAGCCATCCAAGCTGGATCCACCAAAAAGTCGGTGGATTTTCCGAAGTTAGATGAGGATGGTCTCGAGCACAAAAGGGCCAAGCTGTATAAAAAGCAGAACAAAAAGAAATTGATGAGCAAGAACAATGGCACGAAGGACGGCCCTCCTGGCGCCGTCGAGGGTTCCTCTTCGAAAGGCGAGGGCCAGGACCCCTCGGCCGAAGCGGACTGTAAGCTTACGGGTAAAAAGCGCGCTCGAAACCCCTCGGCCTGAAATTCGCATGAAACCCACTGAAAGTTTCCTGACCATCGAATTGGTGCCAGGAAATCCGGATAAAACCACGCAAATAGGCTCCAGTCTCGACGGTCCCTCACAGATCATGATGATTGATTTTCTTCGAGAGAACCTTGATGTGTTCGCATGGAAGGCTTCTGATCTCACTGGAATAGATCCAAGCGTCATTGTCCACAGGCTAAATGTGGACCCGGCCTTCAAACCTATCAAGCAAAAGAAAAGGGACGTTCATGCATTCAGGAGGCAGGTGATTGAAGAGGAGGTTAACAAACTTCTGGAGACTCAGTACATAGAGGAGATCCTGTATCCTGAGTGGCTCTGCAACGTAGTGCTCGTTCCCAAGAGCGCTAATAAGTGGCGCATGTGCAATGACTACGCCGATCTCAACAAAGCACTCCACGAGGGCACTTTCCTCTTACGCTCGCCTGTCTGACGCTCGTGGGTCATCGGCCAGAGGAAACCCTCTCGTACATCCCTTCGAGCGTCACACACGCTCGAGTAGGTTCCGCCCCAAGTAAGGCATCCGAACACCTGCAGGGTAGATCTTGAGCCTCTCAGCGCACAACCCTCGCCAACAACCTCTGACACAATGGCAGTGTGCACCTCGTACCTGGCACGCCGCCCACTTTTCAGAGTCATCACTCTCACGCCTTCACAGGACGCCACGTGTTAGGGCAACACAGGTTTGGGACTACTTGGTCAAATTACCCAAACCACCCTCACCCCTAACATATAAATAGGGGAGAACACCTGCATGCTCTCCCAAGTCATCTTCTTCCACAAGAACACTTGGCATAAAACTGGGCATTTTCCTTGCTTTCCTTTCTTCTTTCCAAGCTTCACATTGCACGCACCTCAACTGCATCATCCCTGTCACACTTGCACTCTTGGTGTTATCCTAGCTGGAAGAACCCACGCTCAAAAAGGAAACCCAGTTCCTGAGGCTTTCATGCCTGTGATGGTCTTTCCCTTTTTAAACAAATATTGAAAGTGTTGTTGCATTTTAGGAACTCAGATTCCTGCACCATCAGAATAGATTAAAATTAAAAAAATTTATTAATAAAAATTAAATAATTATTAAATTGTGATAAATAAATTTGATGATATTATTAGTAAAAAGAAAAAGACTATGATGCACGGACACTTCTAAAAATATCATTTTGCCGTGTCGTGTCGGACACTCGTGTCCGACACTCCTTACGTGGGAAATTCAAGAAAAAATCCGTGTCGCCGTATCCGTGTCGTGTCGTGTCCGTGTCGCCGTGTCCGTATCCGTGCATCATAGGAAAAAGATAATAAGAATATATAAAAGTTATTAAAAGAAAAAGATTATCTAGATATGAGAAAAAAAAGTTCAGAGATAATATGTGCAATACTAAAATAAATAACTAAATAAATAAATAAATAATTTTAAAGATAAAATAATCGCAGAAAAGATACACAATATCGAAAAAAATAAAAGACTATAAAAACATTAATGTGATGTGAAAGAAAAAAAGGAGTTCAGGGATAATACGTCAATAAAAAAAAAAAAAAAGGTTAAAAAATTAGGGACAAAAAAGGAAAGAGTCCAAGACACTATATCTACCCTAACGCTTAATAATATAGTATAGATTTTCCCTGTTCCTAATTTTCTGGTTAATTCAAGTCACGATATTTGGGATACGCATCAATGCCATGAAGTTGATCTATTTTTCACAAAGAAATAACTCCAAGAAATTTTGGTTTATTCATTTTCTTGATTAAACCACTTACAATCAATTAAAAAATATTAATTACTTTCTGCATGTTTATAGGGCGAATTACATTTGAGTACCCTTAAGTTTGACCTAATTACAAGGTAGTCCCTATTCTTTCGATTATTACCATATAGTCTCTGAAGTATTGTTTCCGTCTGAGATCCCTAAACGCCGTTAGGGTTCCATCTAAGGTCCCTCAACGACCTAATTTATGCATCCTCATTGTTTTATTATGCTACAAAACGATCCTTATATATATTAAGTTGAAATTACATACTGAATCCTAATGGCTTTTAGGGATGTTAAACGGAAATCATACCTCAGGGACTATATGGTAATAAAAAAAAAAAAAAAGGACTATGTTATAATTAGGCCAAACCTGAGGGTACTCGAATGTAATTCACCCTGATATATATTATGAAAAACCATATACTACAATTTGTGATATCGGTAAACGTCTCTAACCCACAGCCAAATTAGCATATATATAATTGAACTTAGTAAATACTACAGGCATAAAAAACATAATTGCAGAACTAATTAGGTAATTCGAATAGATTTAATTTAATCATAAATAAATAAAGCTCAATATATTTCAGTGGCACTACATAACACAAAGACTTATGATTAATAATACATTGTTTATTTCCCAAAAATTCAATGAATAAATGAATTCACTACAGCACTATTCCTCTGATCTCTATACAGAAAAAAAATCAAACCAAAGTGGAACACTTGGAGGTAGAGGGATCATATATCGCCGGAAGCAAGTATTTCCGGCCATTCGCACCATGCGTATTGTAGCTGGCACCCGTGGTGGCGTCCACCAGCAAGTCTCCGGCGTACCCTGGATAGGCCCCCTTAGCATACACCCCCGGACAAGCTGTAGCTGCTTCCAATGGTGCCTCCGCCGGCCCCTGATAATACCCATTTCCGAATGGGTTCGTTGCAGTTCCGGCCAAAAGCCCCCCCAAATTCATGACTATACCGTCAAGGCCGACGTCGTTGTTGGGGGCGACCAATGGCGCGCTTTGGGGGCCGTAAATGGGCTGATTATAATGTAAGTATAATTATATAGAAAAATTAGGTACTAATTATAATTACCCATCTAATTTAAAAATTAGGTGGGCACCAATCGGGGAAAAAGAAATTGTAGAACTCAATAGTAAGATCGCATATATATAAATCAATGAGCTCCTTTTTATATGGTGATATTTACGATATAATAGCGTGTAAAATCTTGTATTATGTCTAAATATTAAAAAAAAAATTATAATATAAAAAATCTTATAGAAGACCTTATGTTATTAGAAATATGTACGGAAAATTCTCCGCCTAACAATTGTACCTTACACGTTGGTTGTGGGATTTTTTGTTGAAATTTTTTATTTTTATCTTTTTATAAATGGGTTTTTTTTAGTTTTTATATTTTCAGTTCTGATCTCAAAGCTTTCTTTAAAATAGATTTTAAAATGCTTAATATGTTAATAATTGATGTAATCTTTTTATATATTTTTTATAAAGTTCTATTTTGTCTTCAAAACTATGTATAGTAATATATTTGGGAAAATATCATTTTCGTCCTTTAAAGATGTCCTTGTTTGATTTTGGTCCTGAACTTTTAACTTTTCTCACAATGCATCCTTTGTTATTCCACATTTCTCAATTTCAATCCTTTAGCTAACGGATGTTAACTTTTTAACAGAAAAAGGCGCGTGTGCTGAATAAATGTGAGTGGCGCATGAGTGACACGAACCTTTTTCTGTAAATTTTTAACGTCCATTAGCTAAAGGACTGAAATTGAGAAATGTGGAATCAAAAAGGATGCAATGTGATAAATGTTAAAAGATCAGGACCAAAATCGAACAATGACATCTTTAGAGGACGAAAAATGATATTTTCCCAATATATTTCTAAATCCTTTTCTTTCTTTTTTAATTATTTTTTATAATTTATAAGTTGTTTTTGTATTTTGTCCATATTAGATAATAGATTTAGATAAAATCTCATTTCTTTTTCTGCATATTCTACTCCATTTTTATAGTATTTACAAGGCTTTCTTTTGTCTATTTATTTGGAACAATATAACCTATCTTTGTTTCCACCTAAAAAATATATATATATAACCTATCTTTGTAGTAATTATATGTTATGATTTTATGTTTTCTATTTGTTATGCCCATATTATTTGTAAGAACAAAATTTTCATTTCTTGTAAATTTTTTATTTTTCTTTCTTGAATTGGAACTAAATCTTTCCTTGTAAAAAATGGTAATTTCTTCAACGGTTGTAATTTCTTTAGTAACCATTCTTCCTTATATATTTTGCTTTCTTTTTTTTCTAAACTTCTTATATCTTTGATTCATGATTTTAGAATATTTTATTTTTCGAATCTAAATTTATAGAATTTCATTAGGCATGAGTTTCTGGAGATTTTTGAATTATTTATGTATAAATTATTTGTAAATATAAAATTTTCTTTTCTTTTAAATCTCTAATTCCTTCTTCTTGTATTGGAACTAAATCTGTTCTTCCCAACCATTGTAATTTCTTTATCAGTTGTTCTTCTTTGTATATTTTATCTTCTAGTGCTTCTGAACTTCTTGTTAGAAATTTTATATACCTTTGATTCGTAGTTTGTATAATTAGAATCGTATACAGGCTTCGATACAGAGTTGATCTCAGAGTGTTTCTTTTAAAACTGTAGTGAGTTTACCCATTTGGTTAGTAAATCATTTTCGTTTTCTTTTATTTCACTAGTAGATTCATTTTTGTGTAAAACACTCAGTGCGTTCAGCATTTCTGATGCGTGTTTTAAAAAATAAAGGATTTTTTATAGTAATTTTTTAAACACGGGTTTTTTTATGGTAATTCGCCATAATACAGGGGTAATGGGTGAAATTTACTCTCATTATTGGTTTAAATTCGGTATAATCATAAAAGTATAAAACTCTTTTTACTAATAATAATTGTATGTCCAAGAATTCAATTAAAAGATTTCTTCTATTTTGTTTAAATCAAAGTATCTACTGTCAGCTCCAATGATTAATTCTCTCGTTGAATTAGACATCTCAAAGGATAGGACAAATGACTAGAAGATCTAAAGTTGCTTCACACCATTTAATGATATTGCTCAGCTCGACTCCAAAACAGGATATTGTGAAAGGCAAGTTATGTAAATTCCTTTTCAAGTTTGAATCTTCATGGCTTAGGGATGAAGAGTGTACGGAGGTGGTGCAAAACTGTCGGCAGACGGGAGCTGGAGATAGTAATGTTGGAAAAATAAGTTCGAAACGTAGCGAAAAATTAAAAAATTTTCGACAAGAGGACCGTTGGCTTGCAATTTTTATTCCGAAACACAACATAAAGTTTCCGAGCAACTTACTTGACTAGTGGAACATCCCGCTCGTCCGGCCGTACAGGTACGTAGTTCGAGAGTGCTATATATGCATTTAAATTATTTTAATTACGCTAATTAGGTGTTCATTATATCGTTTATGTGATTTATTTGATTTATATTTGAACTTTATTTAAATTCTTAGAATGTTTTTATCCTTTTTACGTCGTTTTTAATCCGTTTGAGCCCGTTTTTGTTTCTAACTTTTGTAATTATGTGATATGCATGATTTATATGTGTTATAAATGTGTTTTTTTACGTTCATTACATGATTTTGTGTTCGTTTGATACGATTTTCGAACCGTTTTATTTGTTAAGGGATTCAAGGGCCTAACTCGTTTAGCGCACCTTGGGTTCCGAAGGGCGTAACTTGAGCTCGGGAATTCGGATTCGAATTCCGGAAGAGGCGTCGGACTCGTAATGAAGAATGGAAGCTAGAGAACCCAACCTTGTATTTTTCTAAGCCCGTTTGGTTCCCCGTATTTCGCCCGTATCGAGCCTTGCGTGCAATTCCAACCCTTCTTGACCATTTTGAGCATAACTTATTCATCCTTTGACCAAATTAACTAAAGTTTGAACCTAACTAACCCTAATTAACCCCACTATCAGCTCTTAACCTCCCCCATTTCGTCCCACATCAGAAAGGAGAAGGAAAAAGGGAATTTTCCCCTGCTACCCGTCACTCCAAGAGAAGGAAGAGGAATAGTGTCCAATTTCCAAGTTTTGAGCTCAATACTCGTCGGATTCGCCCTGAATTTGAAAGGTTAGTCCATGAATGTTATCTCCATCTTCTCCCCTTCATTTGATACCTTATTTGCTCATTTTCATGGAGAGATGATCTTGTTTTGGCTAGCATGATGAATAGTTAGGTCACTTGATGAAAATTGGAAGAACTCATGCCATACTTGCTTCAATCCTTGAATTTATGAATGATAAATGATCTCATGACATTATTATTATGTGATAATATGATCTGAAATTTGGATGAAATTTTTTGAATTTTAGACCACCATTGTTGAACTTCCATGGAAATGTATGAAACTTGAAGATGAAGATGATTTATGATCTTTTGCTTGCAATCTCGTTTCCTTTTCATGTGCTACATGTTTAGCTTCTACTTTGCACTCATTTTGTTGCCTTTTCCTTGGCCTTTTACTGCTTGAAGCTGCTGCTGCGTTGCTGGAGTTGGAGAGGGTGAAACAGGGGCTGAAACTCCTTCATTTTCGGACTGTGCAGCGCGACCGCGGGAAAGCCAATTCAGGTCGCGCCCGCGACCTGATTTTCACCAACTTTCGACTTGGAAATGCTTGGAAGGCTGCTGGAGGAGGTGGTCGCGACCGCGACCACCAGAGAGCTGGGCGCGACCCCATTTTGGTGCAATTTCGAGTAGGTGCTGTTGCGTCGTTTTGTTTTTCATTTCTTCTGTGTTTTGTTTGATTTTCTTGCTTCTTTGTTATCTTGTATGCATGTATAACTTGTTATATTATATGTTACATGTTTTATTGTATATTTATAATGTAATTTTCATGCTCATACGTGAAATATATGGCCTAAAATGTGTTATATGTTCTTCAACGTGCGTGCATGAATCAATGTGACGTTTGATTGCCTCTTGTGATATCTTCTTGCTTCGTTTGTGATATGCATGCAATATTAACATGATGAACTATGTGTTATATGTTGCATTATGAATTTGTTATGTGAAATTGGTGGAGTTATTCTACGTGAAATATGTGAATATGATTTAATATGAACTTACGTGACCTTCTACGTGCACGCATGCATTAATATAACATTTCCTTGTCTTGGATGATTTTTTCTTATTTCTTTTAGAGTGTGCATGCATGTCTATCATGTTATATGACGTGATGTGTTTGTTATATAATTTTTATTAATTCGTTTAATGTGAAATATACGAGTTATGAATTAATATGATTCAATATGGCTTTAAGTGACCTAATTGACATCTCATTGCAATCCTTATGCATCAATTGCATCCATACACATTTGCCGAGTGTCTAATTGGTACATTTTGAGTCTAAGGTTGTTCCTTGTTCTTTGTTTTGTCTTTAGGTTCGTTTCGTGGGTGATGAGGAGGTCTCTTAGAGGTGCTTTGGTCCGTTTCGTTTAGTTTGGTCGACAAGGTGAGGTTTTCTTCCTTTTTATTTAAGTGACTGATAGTGCCAAAATATTCCAAGTCTGGCGTTCAACCTTTGCGCTCAACCTGAGCGCTTAACCCAAGTAGCGCTCAACCTGAGCGCTCAACCTTTGCGCTCAACTTAAGTGCTCAACCTGAGCGCTCAACCAAAGTAGCGCTCAACCTCAGGTGCGTAACCTTGAGCGTTCAACCCAAGTGGCGCTCAACTGAAGTGCTCAACCTGAGCGCTCAACTTAAGTGCTCAACCCAAGTAGCGCTCAACCTCAGGTGCGCAACCTTGAGCGCTCAACCTAAGTAGCGCTCAATTGAAGTGCTCAACCTGAGCGCTCAACTTAAGCGCTCAACCTGAGCGCTCAACCTCAGGTGCGCTCAACCCAAGCATGGCAGTTACCCACATTCACACGTCTCTTAACCACTATCACACGAATCCCCGAAAATCGCGCCTTAACCTAATCCGAAGGGTATATTAACTTTTTTTTCTGATCGGAGTGAGGTACGCACACTTTTACATACCGAACCTCTGCCCAAATTTCCGGTCATCTTTCTCCCAAAGCAAACTCACTGTCTTGAGCGTCGGAGTGCCCGCGCGGGAAACACCTCCCGCCTGGTATTCTTACGTTTTTGTGGATCTTAGCAGGTCAAAGAACCCACCTTTTGGCTGATTTGCTGGAGATTTGGGGCCGATCCCGTTCAAGTTCCGGCGAACCAATTTTCAGCATCATCAGTTTGGTGCCGTCTGTGGAAAACCACCGGATTTCCCAACCTTTTCTCAAAGTTATTCTTTTTGTTTCGTTTGGAAGATGACCGGAGCTGATAACACTAGCCGTGGCGAGCGAAGCTCTAGCTTGCCTCCGCGACTATCCCCAACCCGAGTAAGTCAAGCGAACATCAACATGAGTCAAGCGAACATCGACGTGTTGCGCCATCTGCCACCGGCGTTCCCGCATAAGAGAAGCCGCATCGGAGCCGCCGTGGACTTCAGTCTGCCCGTCCACTCCTTGCAAGCTCTTGGTACTAGAATAGGCCAAAATTCCTTCAACATTCCGGCAGGTTTAAACCCTTTGCTACTAAACCCGTTGTTGTTCAATCCGCTCTGGGGACTCCAAGGAGGAGCACAAGCCCAGATCGGAGGGGTCCAGACCACTATTGCTCCACCTCGTACTACCATCATGACGAGCGGAGCGGAGCGCACGGCCAACCGGCCGCTACATGAGGAACTGCCCATTCGAACGGACCCCCCACCCGTTCGTACCGAGGAAAATCCGACGGTAGCGGGACCGAGCCGAGTGCGAAACCCTATCCCACCTCCGGATGGTGATGACCAAGTCCCATTTGTACGGCGTGATGGAAAGCAGACCATGGTGGAAGACGAGGAGGAACCGGATCCTCTCAATCCCGCTCAATATTCCAAAACTCGAGCGGGAAAAAGAGAGAATGACCGCCTCACTCAGTTGGAAGAGGAGAACCAGAACTTACGTGCTGCCCTAAGTAAAATCGCGGAGGAGTCTCAGGTTGGCGATCAAGACGAAGCCTATCATCGAACCGCAAGACGTCGTGGCGAAGAGGCTTACCGCCAACCCGCTCGGCGTCGAGGCGAGGAGGCGGTCGATAAGCCCAGGCATCGTCATGTCCAAGGCGATCGAGAGAGGCCTATCGAGCTGTCAACCCATCGGCGCCATGGTCGGCGCCGAAGATCAAGGCCTGAGCGACCTTCGCCACTTTACGAGGAGATTCTGATGGCCCGGGCGGGACCTTCAAAGGTTCCTACCAACCTGCCCCGCTACGATGGCACGGGCGATCCTAAGGAACACATGACCGCGTTTGAGCACGTCATACACCTATATGAGCACTCACTGGACTTCTGGTGCAAGATATTTGTCACTTCGTTCACATGAACCGCCTATGATTGGTTCAAGCGGCTTCCACCTGGATCGATTCGAAGCTATGATGACCTGTGCAGACAGTTTGATAGCCATTTTAGCCCTCTGAAGGTGACTAAGCTGCCCACAACTTATCTCTGGAATGTCGAGCAAGGCCCCAATGAAACTCTACGGGAGTACTTTACTCGCTTTGGTGCTGAACTAACCAAAGTTGAGATCCCATCCGGTGATTTCCTGAGGCAGGCAGTTTACCAAGGGCTGAATGATTCCAAGATCAGTACGGAGTGCGGAGACGCCATTGCCCGTCAAAAGCCTAAGGACATTATTCATCTCCGGAGGATAGCAAGTGAGTATATGGAGCAGGAAGACATGGCTCGCATGAAACGAGCTCGTGTCCAGGATAGACTATCAAGAAGCTCAAATATCCAGGATAGACTATCAAGGAGCTCAAATCGTAAGGAGCATAGGGAACGGCAAGCTGGACCCCTCCCCAGGGGACCACGAGTTGAACTCACTAAACGTAACTCGGAGATCTTGAACATAGCCGGTTCCAAGATGTTCAAAAAGCCACGCCCAATGGCCCAGAGTGAGAAAAACTCTCGCTCCGATAAGTATTGCGCGTTCCATCAACAGAACGGGCATGATACGGACGAGTGCATTAGTTTGGAGAAGGAGATCCAGCGCTTGGTAGCCGGGGGTAAACTTTCAGAGTTTGTTAAGTCAATGGATCGAAATCACAAGAGGCGAGGGGAAAGGGCCCGGTCTCGCTCGCGTAGCCCTCGCCGACCCCGCTCCCGTAGCCCGCATCGTGATCGACGAGCTGGAAGAGGCACCAAGCAAGTACCTGATGATAATATGCCCACTCGTGGGGTGGTTAATATGATTGCCGGAGGGGCAACAAATGGTGATACCAAGACCTCGCGCAAGAAATCTGGGCGCCGATTTAGCCAAGAGCCTAACACTCCTGCTAAGCACATCTTCCATGTTGAGAAAGGAGAGGTCTTGGGTTTTACCGATGTGATTTTGATAATGTTGTGGTTGATGAGAATGGTGAGTGTCCAGATTGTCCGATGGTAATTGACGTCGACATCTACAACACTAAAGTCAAAAGGGCGTTGGTAGATAGCGACAGTTCAGTAAATGTCTTGCCATTCTCCACCTTTCAGAAATTGTGTGGCAAGGATGTCGAGCTCGAAGCCGTTGAGACCCCTCTCATTGGGTTCGGCAGATCAGAGCTGTACGCGATTGGCCAAGTGAAACTGGTAAGCTCCTTAGGTTGCGCTCCAAAAAGAGCTACGGTCCCATTGATATACACGGTGGTCGAGGTCCACCTCCCATATAACGTGATTCTTGGGAGACCCGCTCTTGCAAAGTTCAAAGCCATTCACTCTGCATTCCATCGCAAGATGAAGTTCCTAACTCCCAACGGAATCGGAGAAGTAAATTGCCAATTGAAAGAGGCTTGGGAGTGCTACATGCTCTCAACTGTGAAGCCTAAGCCAATTCACGAAACTCCGAAACCGCTGGAAGCGGCTCATGAAGAGAAAGACAAAATGCCAGATATGGAGGGATTCCTCACCCGAAAAAATGCAAGTTAGAAGCTCGTCAGCTTGAACCCAAAGAAACAAGGCTGAAGCCAACCGGAAATTTCAAAGAGATCGAGCTCGTCCCAGGCGATAGTTCGAAAACAACTAAGGTTGGAGCTCAGCTTAAAGGGAAAGAACAAGTCATGCTAATTGAGTTCCTGCGCGAGAATGCTGATATATTCGCATGGAAGCCTCAGACTTCAAAGGGATCGATCCAAACATGATTGTGCATCGACTCAACGTCGATACCTTCGTGAAGCCTGTGAAACAAAAGGCAAGGAGGCTGGGAAATGAAAGGAACGCGATCATTGAAGAGGAGGTGAACAGGCTCCTTGATGCGGACTATATCGAGCCAATTCAGTTTCCCGAATGGCTGTGCAATGTGGTCCTCGTCCCCAAGGCGTCCGGCAAGTGGCGCATGTGCAATGACTTCACAGATTTGAACAAGGAGTGCCCTAAGGATCCCTACCCGCTTCCTCGAATTGATCAGTTGGTTGACTCCACTGCTGGGTGCGAGCTCATGAGTATGATGGACGCGTTCCAAGGCTATTATCAGATCTTCATGGCCCCCGAGGATCGAGCAAAAACAGCTTTTGTGGTGGTGAACAGTATATATTGCTTCAAGGTTATGCCGTTCGGCCTCAAGAACACCGGTGCGACATATCAGAGATTGGTGAACCGGATGTTTGCATCTGAGATCGGCGATACAATGGAGGTGTACGCTGATGATATGATTACAAAAAGTGTTAAGGCATCCGATCACCCTGAGCACCTCAAGAGGACCTTCTCAATTCTGAGAAGGTATGGAATGAAACTCAATGCTGGCAAATGTACTTTTGGTGTTGAGGGTGGAAAATTTCTGGGTTATGTCGCAAGCCAACGTGGAATTGAGGCGAACCCGGATAAGATCGAAGCCACTCAGGCTATCTAACCTCCAGATTCGATCAAGAAGGTCCAGGTGCTCCTTGGGCGAATCATTTCGCTTAACAGGTTCATATCACGTTCGGCTGATCGAAGTCTTCCGTTCTTCAAAGTTTTAAGGAATATGAAACAGTTTAAGTGGACGGGGGAGTGCGATGAGGCGCTCGCCAACCTAAAGGCGTACCTCGCATCAGCTCCCCTCTTGGCGAAACCTGAAAGGGGAGAGACACTATACATCTATCTTGTAGTCTCTCAAGAAGCCATCAGTTCAGTAGTGGTGGTGGTTCGCGAACGGAAGCACTTACCAGTGTACTATCTAAGCAAGGTGCTCCACGGACCGGAGCTAAACTACTTAGAAATTGAGAAGTTCGCGCTCGCCCTTGTGCATGCTTCAAGGAAGCTGAAGCCTTACTTCCAATCTCATTCAGTAGTTGTGCTGACCGATCAACCGTTGAGGCAAGTATTGAGCAAGCCAGATGTTTCTGGAAGGCTTGTGAAGTGGGCGATCGAACTTGGGCAATTCGAGGTCGCCTATCAGCCAAGAGTCGCTCAACAAGCTCAAGTGTTAGCAGACTTTCTATTAGAACGAGGTGATCTACCTCATGAGATCGTTCCAGCCGAGGGCGCGCTCCCGTGGACCCTTCATGTGGACGGCTCTTCAACAAATGGAGGAGGGGGAGCGGGAATCTCACTAAGGAGCTCAGATGGACAAGAGCTAGACTTTGCTGTACGGCTTGAGTGGCGGGCCACAAATAATGAAGCGGAGTATGAAGCACTCTTGGTGGGGCTTGACTTAGCCCTGTGAAGAGGAATACAACACTTGGCGGTGTTCACCGATTCTCAGCTCGTGGCAAGTCAAGTTGATGGTTCGTATGAAGCAAAGGAAGAAACCATGATTCAGTACCTGGGAAGAGTGAACGAGCTCCGCGCTCGGTTCAAAACTTTTAGTCTTTCTCAGATACCAAGGGAGGAAAATCAAAGAGCGGATGCCTTATCCAAATTCGCAAACGGCATGCAAGGTACCGCTGATCATGCGGTCTCATTCTTGACAGCGAAGGAACCCGCAATTGCTTTGTGGGGCCGCCAACGGGTATTCTCCCTTGACCTGGCAGAGCCATGTTGGCTTGACCCCCTTGTGACTTTCCTTAGAGACGGAGCGCTCCCGTCAGACCGTACTCAAGCAAGACAGATAAGGTACCGCTCCGCTCGGTATGTTTTAGATGATGAGGGAAGGTTGTTCCGTAAGTCATTCTTTGGTCCGGATCAGAGGTGCCTCCGCCCATCACAAACTAAGGAGGTTCTCCAACACATTCATTCAGGTCAGGAGGAGAGCACTTGCGGGAATCATGTGGGAGGAAGAGCACTTGCCAAGAAAATAGCACGAGCGGGCTTCTTCTGGCCAACCTTGCTCGCGGATGCTATTGATTATGCTCACAAGTGCACTCAATGCCAAAAGTTCGGGAATGTGATTCACCAACCCGCTGTAGAAATGGTGAACCACGAGATCTCATGGCCCTTCGATCAGTGGGGAATCGACATCATTGGGCCCTTCCCTTTAGCAAAAGCTCAAAAGTTGTACGCGATCGTAGCAGTGGAATACTTCACAAAATGGGCTGAAGCTGAACCTGTTGCGAAAATCACCGACTCCACGATTCAGGATTTCATATGGAAAAATATTGTGTGCCGCTTTGGAGTTCCCTGAGTCCTCATCTCGGACAATGGGCTCCAATTCATCAGTAAGCGAATAGTGAATTGGCGTTATGGACTCGGTATTGAGCAAAGGTTCTCCTCGGTTGGAAATCCCCAATCGAACGGACAAGCTGAAGTGACCAACCGAATCATCTTGAAGAACCTGAAGACCATCCTTGATGGAAAAGGAACTAAATGGGCCGAGGAACTCCCTCGTGTCCTTTGGGCATATCGCACATCCCCTCGAACCGCCACGAATGAGAGCCCCCTTTTCGCTCGTCTACGGAGTTGAGGCGGTACTGCCAGTTGAGATCCTCCACGAAACCGCTCGAGTTGCTTACTTTGCGCCACTTACCAACGAAGAAAATAGGGCGCTTGAGCTGGACTGTCTTGAAGAGAAGCGGGTTAGAGCTTGGCAGAATATGAAGCGCTATCAGGCAACGATGGCCAAGCACTACAATAAATGAGTCAACCAGCGAAACTTCCATCTTGGTGATTTAGTCCTCAGGAAGGTTGAAGTGTCCAAACATGTGGGTAAGCTCCAACCTAACTGGGAGGGTCCGTACAAAGTAATCGAAGTGCTCGCTGGCAACGCTTAACGCTTAGCGGACGCGAACGATAAGGCGCTCCCCGGTCCATGGAACGCGATCAACCTGAAAAAGTTCTACGTGTAAGGCTTATTGCATTTGATCTAAGTTAGGCGTTCGTTTCTTTCAGCATTTAGTTCATGATTAGCATTCAGTTTTCAGTATTCCGTTTTAGGAAACAAAGACATTTGTATTTCACAAGTGTTCCGTTCAGTTTTATTTAGTGAAAGACATTTCCATTTCATCTTCTGCTTGAGCACTTTATAAATTTTATGTGACAATCTCTCGGCTCAAGAAGCCTACTCAGAGGGGGGAGCCGAACCCTCCAATCAACACACACACTTTACAACATAAAATTTTAGAGCTCCACGCTTGGAACTTAGAAAACTTTCGAGTTTGGCTTAGATGTAAACTTGACAATGCTATGGTTCGAAGCTTGAACATGACACTTAGAAAAATTTTACATGCCCGAATGCGAGTTACTTGTCCAAGTCCGAACGCAATACTTAGAAAATATTCACATAACTTGCATACAGTCGCATAAACATCTACAAATGCTATGAGTAAAGCGTACATTCATTCATACAAAGCTTTCCAAATACATGTTTTTCGTCATAAAGCATTGGCATTACAAAGGCCGAAAAGCCCCCTACACAGCGAACTCGGATGGCTTCCTTCACAAAATAAGAGCAAAACAAGTTGAGCTAAGGCCGTCAAGATATCTCAATTTGGTCCATAATGTCACCATCAATAGATATGGCACCGCCATCGTTCACTTCAAAGTGCTCAACAACAATGCCCGCTCTCTCAGCACCGGCTTCACCATTGACGGCGCACTCCCCGCGGGCCCCCTCGTCTCCGTCTCGCTCACCCTGAGCGCTCTTTGCAACCGAAGCGCCCTCACCTTCTACGTGAGCGGCTTTCTCGGTAGCGGCTTTCTTGGCAGCACCTATAGCATCGAGCTCGCTCAAGACAAACCCAAATTCATGGTTGCGGAGGTCATTTCCTTCCGGCTCCGGCCCATGCTCACAGGAGAGGATAAGCCTCATCTCATTATCCCTGTCAAGGCCGATGTCATTTACATTCACATCCCCATAGATGGCCCCTAGGTGGTGGAGCTGGTAAAAGGCGCGATTGAAAGCTTCTTGAATCAGAGGATAGCTGCTAAGCGCGCTTGCTACCTCGAACACGGGGCTCTTCACAAAGCGCCTAATCCCGTCAGCCACATCGGCACGAGCTCGATCCGTTGCGCTGCGCTCATACTCTTTGAGCTTCGCGCTCAACTCAGCGCGAGCCCGCTCACCTTCTTCAAATTGCTTCTCCTTCTCCTCAAGTCTCTCCTTGGACCTCCTAAGCTCCACCCTAACGTCCGTCAACGTCTCATCGACCTTCTCCATATCATTCAGAAGGGTCTTCTTCTCGGCTTGGAGGTCCTCGATTTGCTTGTTAAGGCGGGAAAAATGGCTCAATTGCACGCGAACCTCGTTCTCTTTCCTTTCAATCTCGATGTCGGCTCTCTCGAGCTTTCCTTCGAGATCGCGAACCCTCTCCTCGAGGACGCCTTTGGCAACAGCTCTCCTATACAAGCGCTTGTACCTATCCTTTCCTTCCTTATAAACGAGCGCTCTGCGAGTGGCGTGGTCAATCCTTATAGCAAGATCCTACACAAAACACAAGTACACGAATCAAGTCTAGAGCATGCCAAGAAACTAAAGAAGGAGCACAAAAAAGGGAAAATGGACTTGGACACTTACCATGAGGTCCCTCCTCATACGGCTCCCATTATCTTGAAGTTTAGCACCCATCAAATACCGGTGGTCATCCTCAGATTGGAGCGAGTCGAACATCGAGTTAAGCACCCTCCTGCTGTTTGCGTGCGGGCCAGTAAGGAAGCTAACGGGATCGCCATTTTCATAGACCATGGGCGGAGGCGAACACCGAGGAGAGCTAAGTATCCGCTCCTCTTCATCCGAATCAGAAAACCAAGAGCCATCCTGATCAGCAACAACCTTTTCTTTCCCATGGGTGGAATCTGGACCAACGAGGCTCTCTAAAGGAACATTAGTGGTAGAGATGCTCGGCCCCTGTAGTAGCGTCCGCCTCAGCAATCTCAACACGATGCCTCAAGCACCTCCCCCCGGTCTGGTCCCCCTCCCTAGGTCGAGCGCGAGGGTTAGAAGCCTCAAGAACATCAGCCACCAAACTAGGAGGCGGTAAATTAGTAATAGTACCATCTGCCTAGCGCTCAACCGAGGGAGCCGGAAGAGGAGCCATGGTAGAATCATCCAAGGAGCTCGCTCCATCTCCACCTGTCTCCTCCGGGGGGGCACGCTCTCTGGTCTCGTCACGATGGCTCTTGCTCCCCTCTCGGGCATCTTCCCGGGTAACATCTTCGGTTGGATTACGCTGAATGGGCGAGTCTCGAACACCCTTTCCCTTATCAGGCTTGTGACGAACAACCTTATTAGTGCTCGCTACGCGAGCTATAGCCTCTCGAGTGTTCATCAGATCGTTGATACCTGAAACATGAAATAAAGCACGTCACAACGAGCATAGCATCAAATGGTATAACGAATGCAGCACATAAAGACTACCTAAGGGATGAACACGCTTAGCCGGAAGTGGGGATATGCCGATCAAAGAAAGAATCTCATCAACCAAAAGACATGAGGCGTGTAGTTGCCCCAATTTTTTCCAAGTCTCTATTGAGTCATTCGTGATGGTTCTTTCACTATCACAGGCGATTCGAGGCCGGCCGCGCACCACCCATCTTTCACAAATGCCCCATGGCTCATCCCTCGAGTTCCTAATATACACGAAACGGTCCTTCCATTTCTTTCCATGAGAAGCTAATGGCCTTATTGAAGGCGTGTGGTTGGAAGAAACATAAGTAAATCCGCACCCATGTTTGCTTTCGGACGACCTAGCTGACCGCTGGATCTTGTACAAATGGGCAAAGTTAGCCACCGAAGGCTCTTCCCCCAAACACTCCATAATCACGATAAAGCAATGTATCAACGAGTGAGAATGAGGCATCAACTGAGCCAAGCTAACCCCCATAGCGTCGTAAAGATCCCTCGCAACACGCGCAATCGGAAAGCGGAGACCCCCCTCTAAATCCTCACAATACACTGCTATGGCTCCCTCGGGCGGTGTAGTAATCCGCTGATGAGGCAAGGGACGGATAATCTCATAATGCTCCGGGATATGAAACCGCTGCCTCAACCCATCAAACTCTATATCAGATATCTCAGAAGGGATCTCATGAGGATTGAGTAAGACTGAATTCCGGGATTCCACAGTACCTCCAACCCCATTGGCCTTGTTAATGGGATCACCCAATTCAGCAGACTCATCAATATGAGCACCTCGCTTATCTCGGCCGCTCAGTTCCGGCATACCCCCACGGTTAATCGATTTAGCACTCGATATAACCCGAATAACGCAATGGATGAAATTCAAAGTAGGTAGCTCGGAGTTTACCTCAAATAAAATCAGCTGAGTCATTCTGCACCAAGTGAGTATGCTCAGCGCCGGACGAGCTCCCTACAGCCTAAATCAATCAAATAATGATTGCATCAGGGTAAAATTCATGAGCTCAAAGCAAATTTACCCAAGTGGCGGTCTTGCAATAATCACAGATTCGGATTCAATTTCATTCATTGGAATTCAAGGTCGAATTATCAAATTTTGGAAATTCATTGAGATGCCACCAATAATCAATGCAATTTCATTCGCTAGAGTCCAAAAAACAATCAATGCAATTCCATTTCATGGAAATTCAATCAATTTCATTCTCTGGAGTCCAGGGAATAATGATTGCAATTTTATTTCATGGAAATGCAACCAATAGCCATTCGTTGAAGCCCAGGAAGCAATTAATGCAATTTCATGCCATTGGAATATAGTTTACAACCAATTCATTGAGATTCAACATGACAGAGAATGTAAAGAAATTCAAGATACAATACTCCTCTCATTTTCCATTTCACCTACTGGAATTCAAAATTTCAAGAGGCGAACAACTCATTTTCGTTCATGAAAATTCAAGGAAAAGTCATCCCATCTCCATCATCAAAATACGAGGAACAACCAAACTCAACAATCTATCCATTGAAATTAGAAATCAATTGGTTCTAGTTCCAACCATAGAGATACAAAAGGTAATCAAATTCATGAGACAATCCATGCGATTTCACTCATGGAAGTACAACCGATATTCAGTTTCATTGCACGACTTCGATACAAGATCCGAGTCGAAATTCAAAAATAAAAAATAAAAAATAAAAAGAGAGAAGAAGAAGCAAAATGATGTAGCAGCTCCGGTTCCCAAACTCACCGGAAAATTGTGCAGCTGCGACCTCGCCAAGCCCCGCCGGCACCTCAATGTCACTGGAAACCGTCAAGAAACTCACCGAATCTGGGCCAAAGTTACCGAGAGCCCAACCACTTCAAATCTAGTCCAGATTCAATATCTCAGATCTTGCTAGAGATCCCTAAATCACGCTGGAAAAGACCCATATCTAACCTCGAATTCGCTGGAGACTCCAGTCCCAACATTGCCCGCCGTGGACGTAAGCTCAAAACTAGCTCCTCCGTCGCGATAAACAGCGCTCCACCCGTCGCCGCCTATGAAGCCCTCACTCTGCCGCGAGTCTGTTGCGAAGCCAGCTCCCTGACGCTCTCAAATGGTCCGCCGGAAGTCACAGAGCTAGAGGGCGAAGTGGCTCGTCGAACCGGACTCGTCGAAAGCTACCCCGTGAAGATGAAGCCTAGGGGGCGGCGGAAAACTTGAGAACGAACGGTGGAGAATCGGACCCTTCACGATCTGGTACGGACCTGAGCTTTCAAGAAATCACCGGCAGTCATTGGAGCTCGAGGGATCTGGCCGAAAACTGAATCCCAAAGCTTAAATTCGCAGTCACCTGGTCGCCGCCACTAGCGGCTTGAAAGATGATGATGAAATTTTAATTTCAGTCTTTACCCTAATGTGAGAGACGAAGCAAGACTTTTGGGAAGGGTTATGCAGTAACTCTGGTGAATGGAGTTAAAACTTACCATGGCCCACCTTTGTAATAAAATTAAAATCCTTAGCTAATACTCCAGTGACTGGTGTAGAGGAGCTGATACTGCTTCAATCTTGGGCGCTGGGGAATACTAAGCTCAAGTGACTCAGCGCGAAATTAAAAAGTTGGAAACGAACACTTCCCTTGAGCGTAGCGTTAACAGGTTGAGCGGAACGCAAGCGGGGCTCGAAGGAGGAAGGGCAACGTTCAACCGAAAAGCAGCGCAGCGGAATTGTACAGTTACTCCCCAAGTATCTCATCCCACGAAACTTGGGAGTGGGGGGGCAAATGATAGTGCCAAAATATTCCAAGTCTGGCGTTCAACCTTTGCGCTCAACCTGAGCGCTTAACCCAAGTAGCGCTCAACCTGAGCACTCAACCTTTGCGCTCAACTTAAGTGCTCAACCTGAGCGCTCAACCCAAGTAGCGCTCAACCTCAGGTGCGCAACCTTGAGCGCTCAACCCAAGTAGCACTCAACTGAAGTGCTCAACCTGAGCGCTCAACTTAAGTGCTCAACCCAAGTAGCGCTCAACCTCAGGTGCGCAACCTTGAGCGCTCAACCCAAGTAGCGCTCAATTGAAGTGCTCAACCTGAGCGCTCAACTTAAGCGGTCAACCTCAGGTGCGCTCAACCCAAGCATGGCAGTTACCCACATTCACACGTCTCTTAACCACTATCACACGAATCCCCGAGAATCGCGCCTTAACCTAATCCGAAGGGTATATTAACTTTTTTTCTGATCGGAGTGAGGTACGCACACTTTTACATACCGAACCTCTGCCCAAATTTCCGGTCATCTTTCTCCCAAAGCAAACTCACTGTCTTGAGCGTCGGAGTGCCCGCGCGGGAAACACCTCCCGCCTGGTATTCTTACGTTTTTGTCGATCTTAGCAGGTCAAAGAACCCACCTTTTGACTGATTTGCTGGAGATTTGGGGCCGATCCCGTTCAAGTTCCGGCGAACCAATTTTCAGCATCATTAATGACCTACAACTCTACATGTATTTTTAAGCCCGCATGCGATATACATATATATATAATTATGTAAATACATGTTTGATTAGTATTTTGTGGGATTTATCCCTTTTTCTATGTATTATTGGAAAAACGATTTTAGATATACGTAACCTATTTTATGTTTATTTGATTTGAAAAGGGTTGGTGTGTGTGAACATTTTGAAAATAGCGAGAAATACGACTTTGAATTAGAAGTCGGAAAATTCCAAAATTTTGAAATTATTAAGACTATGAATTTTGAATTAAGAAATGGGCCCGGCGAAGTGGTATATGATTCTCGGGTCGGCCATGGGGTCGCCGAGCTCTCTCATCAACACAACCCCAATTTTGATGTAGGGAAATTGGCCCATCGCGGTTTCTTAAAAACTGGAGGTTAAAACCCGTCGGGGAGCGGGTAGGATCCCCCGACTCAAACTTTTGACGAGAGTACGGGGTTGAGGGAGCGCTTCCTCATCCCCAACCGGAGAAGGAGGATTGATTATGAATTTGGTATGTTGTCCGTTTTGATTATGATATGAAAGAAGTTAGGTGGGTTTGAACTCGTTCTCGCCGAGTTATTTTCATTTCGATTATGAATATGGTTCGTGAAACGGGAGTGGACTCATAATTTCTAATATTGGTTGATTTTGGCCTTCGGCCTTAAACCATTTTATTTATATGTATTACCACGGGATAACATGTTTTAGATTGCAAAACCACGCCCCGGTTTATGAACTTTCTAAATTTGAATTTTCTTTGCTCTTACTTATATGTACGTGTACGTGGGTTAGCCCCCTCACCAGTCTTTAGGACTGACCCCTTCTCGTTGTCTTCTTTTTCCCCTTTTGTTTCCTTTGATTTGTAGGTTCCAGTTTTGAGAAGTTTGTGCTAGGTGGCGGTCTTCTTTCGAGTTTCAGGTTGTTTAGAGAGTCTCATGCATTTCGTTTTAAGTTTATTTTGTACCTTTGAGCTTATGAAGGCACATATACGATTAAGAATTTAAATTGGAAATATTTGTATATAACTTGATTCGCTTCATTTCTGTATATTCGGATTCATTTTTGAGTATGTTTGTCAATGTGTTTGAATCCTGGGCTTCCGTATGCTATGTTTGTTTATTTTGCGAACTCTGATTTAGGGTTTAGACCGCTTAGCATAGGAGAAAATTTGTTTGTCTCCCGTTCGCCGTAGTTTGGCACGTGTGCGGAGTACCCATTTCATTACACGTATTGGGCTATGGTGCGGGGGATGTAGTGCTCTGCGCTCCGGGGTGCTACAACTAGAATCTTTCTTGAAGTGTTTTGAGGCGCCCTCAAACAATCTTCATGCGGTAATGAATTTCCCGTTTCATGATCAGTTCTTTCTTTCGAGACTCCAAAGTAGAAGCCCTATAGAATGTATCCACACCAATTGATGTGCTAAGTAATTCATGCATAAGCCTTCAAGAAAAGGTTTCATGTATTCTACGGGTTAGAGCTTCTGAAATCTTTTCTTTGCTTTCTCCGGAATAGAGAAGGCACTTCACAAATGTCGGTCTAAGAGAATGAGAGAAAACTCTTCTCTTTTATTCTCATAAGAAACGTTTTTCTTGGAGAGAAAGAGAGAGTTTCTTTTTCTTCTCCAACTCTAATTTTTTTCATGAGATAATTAAGATAAATAATTAATAATTGAATTATTAATCAATATCTTTATCCTAACTAATTTAGAATATTATCGCTTGTTTATTTATTTCATAAATAAATAAAATATGCCATTGTTAATTATTTATTTCACAAATAAATATAATATCCTTTTATTTATTTCATAAATAAATACTTATGATAATAACCACATGACATTATCTTTATATTTATTTCATAAAAAAATAAGTCTTGATATTATCCTCTTATTATTTCATAAATAAATAGAGTAGGATAATATCTATTATTTATTCTTCACAAACAAATAACGTATGATAATATCCTTCATTTATTTCTCAAATAAATAAAGTAGGATAAGTTATATTTATTTCATAGATAAATAAACTAATAATTCAATTTATAATTAATTCATAATTAATTATTCATTGGGCTTCTTTATTCTGGATTGGGCTTAGAATTAATTCTAATGGGTTGAAATTAATACTATAATAATTTCATTTTGGTTTTATAATTAATTCTACAATTAATTATATTTGGGCTTTATAATTAATTCTACAATTAATTAACACATGGTCCAATTTCTCAATTAGACCATGTGCCCAAAGCTTGCTCACATTCCACACGTGTACTTTGTTGGGATTAGTGCCCTGAAAATTCAATTATATTGTAAATATTTTGGATTGATAAAACTGAAATTACAGCAAGTTATGAGTATTTTACAAATTTAATAATTAATGATGTGTGATGGTATTTTTATATGAAATGTGTTTCATAGGAAAAGAGTTTAAATACCAGAAGTCACGTGTCATTAAAGTTCTAGTCAGAATGATAAGAAAATGTTCTTATCGAGACTATAATGTGTTATATAAGATGATTAGTCTTTCGTCATAGGGAAATGGAGTTTTCGATTATGACACATTGATGATTTTCAATAAGATTGGAAACATCGAACTGGACCACTAAGATTGTTCATTTTATACTGCTATCTAAAATGAACAAAATCTCCGAAGCATTAGACTCTTAATCCTGGCAGTGTTTCTACTTTAGGCATGTAGTGTTAATCACTCTGATGTACTCAGAAGTGAGGTCTCGGTAACAAGTGGCCAAATTACTTTGTACGTTCCGTGATTGCATGAAATGTGCTAAAGAGAAATATTGATCAAGGAATCTGTAGCCTTGCTGGAAGGTTAAAGATATCCCTGAAATAGATTTGCAAAAGTTCGAATTAAAACTTTGGCCAAAGTACTTCGTGTGTGCGTCACCGAAGTTGTATGTTGAATGTGTTTCACATACAGGGAATTTGAACTTAACACGAATCAAGAAATCTCAGATTGGAAGTGAAAAATAAATGATAGTCGTATTGATTTATTTTTCATGGATATATGTACAGAGGAGTAAAATGCAAAATTATTCTAGATCGAGAAATTCGTAAATAATTTAATTAATTTTAGAGTTCAACAATGTTTATTTAGTGGAATTAAATATTGTTAAACGGTAATCAATTATTATCATGGGATGATAATAGATTGACCCGTTTGGAGCTAAAATTAATTAGTCCTGCAGGTCCCCCCGCAAGCCCCAACGAAGATCAATGAGAAAATATTAAAATGAGAGAGAGAAATAAATTTTCAAAGAGTTTGAAATTGGCCAAGGAATTTATTTTGAGAAAATAAATTAAATTCCAAAAAGTTGGAATTGGCCGAAAATTTATTTTGGAGAAAATAAAAATTTTCGGGAAAAAAAAAAGTTTTTGCTGACGTGGCACATGCTGACGTGGCAACTGAGGTGTCACACCACGTCAGCGGGTCAATGCCAAGTGGCGCTGACTGGGCGTCACATGGCGCGACACATGGACAATGGAGATCGCGCCACGTCATCGAGTACGGACGCTCCAGATTGGTTTTGGCGCGGGTCAGAAAACGGGTCGGATAGCGGTTCGGTTGACCGAGTCAACGGGCAGGGTCGAATAGGATCGGGTCACGGTTTGCCCGACCCGGACACGTGGACCAATGGAGATTCGCCACGTGGCAACCGAGTCAGACCGCCTGAGCTGACCGGTTCATGGGCGAACCGTTCTGAACCGCCGGTCTGACCGGCTGAACCGGACACGTGGCACCTACTCGTGTGTGCGTGAGGTTCACACGCGCCAAGCACACAGCCGCCATAAGGGCGGCGCGTGCGGGCTCGTGGCTGGCCCGTTTGGCGCGTGCTTGGCACCGCCCTGACCGTCTTGGCGTGCACTCCACTCCACTCCGGCGGTCTCTGATTGACCAACAGACCTTGGGAGCTACGGTAGAAATTGAGAAAATGCGGCGGATGTCCCTTGTTGGAGGCTATAAATAGGGCTTTTGCTCAAGTTCATTTTGCAATTCAATTCCATCTTTTCGTTTCTTCAGTTTTGAAAGCTTTTGGCTAATTTCCTCTCTCTAATTAATTAATCCTTAATTAAGGATTAGTTAATATTTAATTAGGTGATTATATAATTAATATATAATCCACTTAATTATTAGAAAATAGGGATTTTCTTGTTTTAGAAAAAAAAGTTTTTCTAAAAAAATATTTTGTCAAAGTATTTAGTGAAATACTGCCGGAGCCCACACTCCAATTTCTTAATCGGGGATATTGCGGGGAAGCTCTGCCAGTTTCACGAGAGGAAAAATGCCGTTGATAGCCATGTTTTGTAGTACGGTAATATCGTTGTGCTGCCAAAATTAATATTTGCATATTGTGATTATATGCTAGATGATTTAAAATTATGTTATCGATGCCTGTATATATTAGAGTTATGCTGCCCGATTTTTTCCACTGCTTTATTAAAATATTTTGGAAATATTTTGATAACGAGGTTATGGCGAAAATTTTTGAATATTACGCTATACCATCACTCTGCTTCGGACCCACCACACCAACAACTGGTATCAGAGCGGGGCTCTGATTATATACTCGCATTGATAAAGCATAAGATGCATAATTTTAAATCTGATACTGTGCACGTAAATTTTGTCTAAGGAGGCTAGGTTTTAAGTGGGCTCGTAGTGATCCCTCCAGTGTTTCCTGGGAATTTGCGTGGAATGGTAATTGTCTGGGAATTGATTTCAATAATCTTCCTGGTTAATTGCCGAATCAGTAAATATAATTAAATTATGTGATAATTTAAAACATATTTATTTAAGGGGCCATTAAAATTTTAAAGCGTGATAATTATGTGATAATTATTTACAAGCATGCCTTTAATTTTAAAATGGCATGATAATATGTGATATTATGTTGTTTCAATTATGCATGATTTATTTAATATGATTAGATAAATAATGTTTTGGCTTAAATAGAGATTAAATAGAGATTAAATACGATGCATAATTGGATTAATATTTTTTGGCTTAAATTAATAAAGAGTTATTAAAGCCATAGAATATTATTAGGATTATTTAATAATCCTAGTGGGAGCATATTAATTAGATTAATTACTTCCAAAATCAATAAGACGCCAAAAGTGATTATTTAATAATCAAAGATAATCCACAAATTCTATAAAATTCAAGTGGGAGCGAGATGAAAATAATTGGATTCTCACGGCCTCCATCACCCGTCTATAGTATAGTGGATATATACTACTCCCTTCGGCGGGTATGTATTCACGGTATACAAGATTAGACTTCTACGGATAGAATGAAGTATGGGGAAAGTCAGCTCGACCACGTCTCCGTGGAGTGTCTGATCTACTCGTACGAATTTCTAGGTAATGGTGTACGCTTGACTAAGTAATGTATTAATCTCCCTTCAGAGCTATGTTACATTTACTTAGAGGCCAAAGGTTAACGTGGTGGATCAACATAGTTTGGTAAGAGTTACCTAGATGACATGTTAATTAAGATTAATTCTTGTTTTTCTAAGCGGTTTTCGACCTCGCTTCCGGGGAGTCAACTGCGGTTAGATAAGTCACCATTGTGTAAACCAAAAATGCTTACATGGATTTCATTTATTGGTTGGACGCAAAAGAAGTAAAATACAGAATCATAACTTGCACCTTTTTAAAATATTTCAGTTTTAAAGCAATGACGACCGCTAGTCCGCTTCAATCGATCCTAAAGGAAAATAGGCTTGAAGGGTCTAACTATGCTGACTGGAAAATGAATCTTGACATCGTGTTTGGTCACGAGAATCTGAAACAAGTGCTCACTGAACCTTGTCCGGGGGTACCGGAAACTACAGCCAATCAGGATATGAGAAATGCTTATGCCAATTGGATCAAGTCCAATGATTTGGCTAGGTCATATATCCTGGCTTCTGTCTCCAATGTTCTTAAGCATCAAATGCACAAGATGCCAACTGCTAAGAACATGATGGATCATCTCCATCAGATGTTTGGAGGACAGAATCAAGCCAAGAGGCTCGAATTGATGCGGAGGCTGTTAGTTACCAAGATGTCTGAGGGATCACCTGTTCAGGATCATGTTATGAACATGATGGCTTGCCTGAACGAAATTGAAAGCCTTGGTGCTAAATTTGATGATCTCAGAAAACAGGATATGGTCCTATGCTCTCTACCAAAGTCGTTCGACACATTCAGGCAAAATTATTCTATGAACAAATTGGATTTTTCTCTGCTTGAATTGATGAACGAACTCAAAGTGGCAGAGGGAGTGATGAAAGCTAAAGGAACTGTTCTCCTGGCACAGGCATCAACTTCCATGGCTCCAAAAGTCAACAAGTGGAAAAAGGGAAAGGGAAAGGTTCTCAATCCCAAGAAAAAGGTTCAGAAGAAGAAGGGTAAACCTAGCAAAGGAAAATGTTTCCACTGCGGAGAAAATGGGCAATGGAAGAGGAATTGTCCAAAATACTTAGCAAGTCTTCCTGCTAAGCCATCTGGATAAGGTATATCGATATCTTGTTTAATAGAATTATGTTTAGTTGGAAGTCCACTAGATTCCTAGTGTGTGGACTCGGGTTCAACTAATCATATCTGTAATTCGTTACAGGGGTTCAAGCTAACCAGAAAGCTTGAAGATGGTGAGATGCAGCTACTGCTCGGGGATAATACAAGTATATCTGTATTAGCAGTAGGGACTGTAAATTTGTATTTTGGTGATAGGGTTTTGACGTTAAAAGACACTCTGTACATACCGTGTGTTCGCAGAAATCTGATTTCTGTGAGTTGTCTAATAAATAATGGTTTCAATATTTGTTTTGAACAAAATTTTACCATTAAGCAAATTAAAAAGTTTATTTGCTCTGGCATGGTAAAAGATGGTATTTTCTTGTTATACCCCGATAAAAACCCTAATTCCGAACTTAACACTACTAAGCTTGACTTACCATCCAAAAGAAAAACTCCTATGCCTAACTAGGCGTACAAGTGGCATTTACGTCTTGGTCATATTAATCCAAAAAGGATCCAAAGACTAATTTCAGACAAATTGTTGAGTCCCTCGGACTTAACAGAACTACCAGTCTATGAATCCTGCTTGGAAGGTAAAATGACCAAGAGATCTTTTAAATCTAAAGGTAATCGAGTCACAGAATTGCTTGAGTTAATTCATACGGATGTGTGTGGTCCTATGAGTATTCAAGCAAGAGGAGGTTTTGAGTATTTCATCACTTTTACGGATGATTACTCCAGATACGGATATGTTTATTTGATGAGATATAAGTCTGAATCTTTTGAAAAATTCAAAGAATTCAAGGCTGAAGTTGAAAATCAAACTGGAAAACGTATCAAAGCACTTCGATCAGATCGTGGTGGTGAGTATCTGTCTACAGAGTTTCTAGACTTTCTCACTGCAAATGGTATTAGATCTCAATTATCAGCACCAGGTACACCCGAGCAGAACGGTGTTGCAGAAAGGAGAAATAGAACTCTAATGGAAATGGTAAGATCTATGATGAGTCATGCTACCCTACCAAGTTCGTTTTAGGGCTTTGCACTCGAAACGGCGGCACACATATTAAACCTTGTTCCATCCAAGTCAGTTCCTAAAACACCAATGGAACTGTGGCGAGGGCGAAAGCCTAGTGGCTCCTATCTTCGGATATGGGGAACCTTAGCTCATGTGTTAAAGAAGGATCCTGACAAGTTGGAATGAAGAACAGAGGTTTGCTTGTTCATAGGTTATCCTAAAGGAACAAGAGGTGGTATATTTTACGATCCGAGAGATCACAAAGTGTTTGTGAGCACTAATGCTAAATATCTCGAAGATGATTTCGTAAATGACAACAAGGGTAGAAGCAAAATTGTGTTAGAAGAAATGATAACATCAGATTCTGAATTCCAAGAACCCGTAGTAACTGAAAATGTGTTAGATACATATGATGTACCAGATACAACATATGATGTAGGGACGAGTACACAACAACCTCGTCGTAGTGGGAGGATTGTCAGGGCACCTGACAGATATCTAGGATTGACCCAGGTGGTTGAATCTGACGTATCTGATCCTGTCACATACGATGAAGCTATAAAGGATATAGACGCTGACCGTTGGGTTAGAGCCATGGAATCTGAATTAGATTCAATGTATTCCAATAAAGTCTGGGAACTTGTAGAGGCGCCTGAGGGCATTAAACCTATTGGATGCAAATGGGTCTACAAGAGAAAAAAGGGAGTGGACGGAAAGGTTGAGACCTTTAAAGCAAGGCTTGTGGCAAAGGGTTATACCCAGAAAGAAGGTATCGATTATGACGAAACCTTCTCGCCTGTAGCAATGCTTAAGTCCATAAGAATTCTCCTATCCATTGCTGCTCATTTTGATTATGAGATTAGGCAAATGGATGTAAAGACTGCTTTCTTGAACGGGCACCTTCAAGAAGAAATATACATAGCTCAACCTGAAGGCTTTATAGCCAAAAATCTGGAGCATATGGTATGCAGGCTTGATACATCTATTTATGGTCTTAAGCAAGCGTCTAGATCATGGAACATCAGATTTAATGAAGCAATTAAATCCTTTGGACTTATACAATTGCCTGATGAACCATGTGTGTACAAGAGACATCATGATAGTGTTGTAACATTTTTAGTTCTATACGTTGACGATATTCTACTCATTGGAAATGATACGGGAATATTGTCAGCAGTCAAGATTTGGTTATCAAACCAATTTGACATGAAAGACCTAGGTGAAGCCAGTTATATTCTAGGGATTAGACTTTGTCGTGATCGTAAGAATAAAATGATTGGTTTATCACAAGCAGCATATGTAGATAAGATGCTGGCAAGATATAATATGGCGAATTCCAAGAAAGGTTCATTACCTTTCAGACATGGAGTTCATCTGTCTCGGGATCAGTGTCCTAAGAACCCAGAAGAGACAGAAGAAATGAAAGATGTTCCGTATGCTTCGGCAGTCGGAAGCCTCATGTATGTCATGTTATGTATAAGGCCAGATATCTGTTATGTTGTAGGTCTAGTCAGTAGATATCAGTCAAACCCTGGACCCCAACACTGGATAGCTGTAAAGCATGTATTAAAGTACTTGAGAAAGACTCGGGATTATATGCTTATATATCGCAATGATGAGCTCATTCCTATTGGGTACACAGATTCGGATTTCAAATCTGATTTGGATTCTAGGCGTTCGACGTCTGGATACATGTTTACTCTAGGAGGAGCAGCCGTAAGTTGGAGGAGTATTAAGCAATCTTTCATTTCTGACTCCACCATGGAAGCCGAATACGCGGCAGCTTCAGAAGCAGCCAACGAAGCGTATTGGTTCCGGAATTTCCTAATGGATCTAGAAGTCGTCAAGGACGGACTTACGCCGATCACATTGTACTGTGACAATGCTGGAGCGGTGGCCAACTCCAAGGAACCTCGAAGTCATAAACGTGCGAAGCACATCGAGAGAAAGTTTCACATTATACGTGATTATGTGGAACGTGGAGAAGTGGCAGTGGTGAAAATTGGTTTAGTAAATAATCTGGCAGATCCCTTCACTAAAACTTTGGCGCAAAAGAGTTTTGACACTCATATAGAAGGGATAGGCCTTAGATATGTAGCCAATTGGATTTAGGGCAAGTGGGAGATTGTTGGGATTAGTGCCCTGAAAATCCAATTATATTGTAAATATTTTGGATTAATAAAACTGAAATTACAGCAAGTTATGAGTATTTTACAAATTTAATAATTAATGACGTGTGATGGTATTTTTATATGAAATGTGTTTCATAGGAAAAGTCTTTAAATACCAGAAGTCACGTGTCATTAAAGTTCTAGTCAGAATGATAAGAAAATGTTCTTATCGAGACTATAATGTGTTATATAAGATGATTAGTCTTTCGTCATAGGGAAATGGAGTTTCCGATTATGACACATTGATGATTTTCAATAAGATTGGAAACATCGAACTGGACCACTAAGATTGTTCATTTTATACTACTATCTAAAATGAACAAAATCTCCGAAGCGTTAGACTCTTAATCCTGGCAGTGTTTCTACTTTAGGCATGTAGTGTTAATCACTGTGATGTACTCAGAAGTGAGGTCTCGGTAACAGGTGGCCAAAATACTTTGTATGTTCCGTGATTGCATGAAATGTGCTAAAGAGAAATATTGATCAAGGAATCTGTAGCCTTGCTGGAAGGTTAAAGATATCCCTGAAATAGATTTGCAAAAGTTCGAATTAAAACTTTGGCCAAAGTACTTCGTGTGTGCGTCACCGAAGTTGTATATTGAATGTGTTTCATATACAGGGAATTTGAACTTAACGCGAATCAAGAAATCTCAGATTGGAAGTGAAAAATAAATGATAGTAGTATTGATTTATTTTTCATGGATATCTGTACAGAGGAGTAAAATGCAAAATTATTCTAGATCGAGAAATTCGTGAATAATTTAATTAATTTTAGAGTTCAACAATGTTTATTTAGTGGAATTAAATATTGTTAAACGGTAATCAATTATTATCATGGGATGATAATAGATTGACCCGTTTGGAGCTAAAATTAATTAGTCCTGCAGGTCCCCCGGCAAGCCCCAACGAAGATCAATGAGAAAATATTAAAATTAGAGAGAGAAATAATTTTTCAAAGAGTTTGAAATTGGCCAAGGAATTTATTTTGAGAAAATAAATTAAATTCCAAAGAGTTGGAATTGCCCGAAATTTTATTTTGGAGAAAATAAAATTTTTCGGGAAAAAAAAAAGTTTTTGCTGACGTGGCACATGTTGACGTGGCAGCTGAGGTGTCACGCCACGTCAACGGGTCAATGCCAAGTGGCGCTGATTGGGCGTCACATGGCGCGACACATGGACAATGGAGATCACGCCACGTCATCGAGTACGAACGCTCCAGATTGGTTTTGGCGCGGGTCAGAAAACGGGTCGGATAGCGGTTCGGTTGACCGAGTCAACGGGCAGGGTCGAATAGGGTCGGGTCACGGTTTACCCGACCCGGACACGTGGACCAATGGAGATTCGCCACGTGGCAACCAGGTCAGACCGCCTTAGCCGATCGGTTCATGGACGAACCGGTCTGAACTGCAGGACCATCGGTCGAACTGGCTGAACCGGACACGTGGCACCTACTCGTGCGTGCTTGAGGTTCACACTCGCCAAGCACACAGCCGCCACAAGGGCGGCACGTGCGGGCGAGTGGCTGGCCCATTTGGCGCGTGCTTGGCACCGCCGTGATCGTCTTGGCGTGCACTCCACTGCGGCTGTGACGCCCCGATAATTCGGCCGTATAGGTATGACGTAATTGTTTACCTAATTGCGCAAAATAATTATTTTACGTGTTTATATAGTTGATTTTATTTTAAATGTATTAAATGTTATCTCCTTTATTTTATTATTGTTATATATATATATATATATATATATATATATATATATATATATATATATGTGTGTTAATTGTGTACGTATTTAATGTTAAGTATTTTGTGAATTCTTTACAACTTGATATTTATTGCTTCATCCGAACTTGATTGCAAAGTGAATTAATTTCCCGAACTTGACTTAATTTCGTTATGACCTTAATTGAGCATTCATGAAATTTGAGTACTTGATTGCATTGGATTTAATGAATTACATTTCAAAAGCTTGGGGTTTCAGTTGCATAACTTACTAAATTGGGGGACTTAATAGCAATTTTGGCCAATTCTTTTCCCCTCATAGCTGCGTATCACGTATTGCATCTCTTTCTTTCATACATACATTACATACACCCTTGTTCTTGCTCCCAAGCCAACCGATCAAACCCTTGCCAAAGTGGGGGAAAATTTCATCTTTCAAGCTTCATATTTGTGGGATTTGTGGACATTCAAGCATCATCAACACCATCTCTTCATCCCTTCTCTCATTTCTTTCATTTGAGGTAATTATGGAACTTTGATGATTTTCTTGAAAATATGTGAGTTAGGGCTTTGGTTGGAATTGGATAATGGGTGTACTTGTTGTTGCTTATATGTTTAGGAACTTTAAGCTTAAGTTATATGCATTTCACTTGTTGATTATGGACTTGGGTGATGAACTTGTATATGGGTTTCATTTGGAGAATTATGGATGATCCAATGTGGAAATATGTGTTTTTATGAGTTGTTATTGCTCTATATGTAAGTTAGTATGTTTATTGCATGGGATATATGAGTTTGAACTTGTAAAGATAGTGTTTTGGTTGGTTGTTGCTGTTGTTACGTTGATGCCCTGTTTTTTTCCTGCTACGCACAGTGACACGGGCGTGTCACTTTTCCCCTTTTCCGCGTGACACGGGGGTGCATGCTTGTTGGTTGGACTTTTCTGTACCGTGACACGGGGGTGTCACGGTTTGCTTTGCAATGGTGACACGGGCGTGTCACCATCTTTTTCCTGGCTTGTTGTCCGCTGTACTGTGACACGGGGGTGTCACAGCTTATTGCATTTTGGTGACAAGGGCGTGTCACCCTCTGTTTCTCATGCATTTCGTTTGCATGTTACTGTACATGCATGTGTTTTTCTATATATTGGTTATGTATTAAATGTTATTTGATTTAATTGCATATATGTAATTGTTTGTTTCCAATTTGAATGGGATTTAACTTGTGCTTCGATTCTATATGAAGTTCTTGAATCAATGTGTTTGAAAGTGTGGAATTATGAGTTCGAATGAATTGAACGATTGATTGAATGACTTGATTATATGATTTAAATGTATTAATAGTGCACATGAACATTTCATAACATAATTATATCTTTTATATATTTATATCGTGATCATTGCATTGTCGAGCATCTTATTTGGTCATATTGAGTCTCACTTCACCTTTCTTGCACAGATTTTGATTCGGTTGGAGACGGGGCCGGTCAGTGAGGCTCGTGTTTTCTCCTTTTGCGGTTTAAGGTGGGTTTTTCTTCTATGTAGTCATAAGACCCTATATATACCTTAATGTGAAAGTTTTCGACCAAACTTAATATATATATATAGAGAGTCGTTTTAAAGAGTAAATGTTTTCAATGTAAAGCCTTACTTTATGAACCCTACCTAATGTTTTGGCGAGAAATGATCGAATGCACGAATGGGGCCCAGGGACTTAGTGTGAGTGGCTATCCGGGGAGGTACGGGCCGACGGTGATCCCTCACACTAGTTCCACCAATGAACGGCGTAACCGGACCTCGTTAGGAGTTAGCGAGGAATGGACGTTGAGCGCCATCTGGGGAGTCATGTAACCCCTTTTGGTCAATGAATGGGTGGTCGGGCCTTGCAAACCCACCACCAACCCGGAGGAAGAAGGTGTAACTGTTAATGATTGTGCACAAAAGAATGATTGCATGAAAAGAATGAATGAATGAATGTTTAAATGATTTACACAAGGTGTTGGTTGGAGATAATGCATGCCCACTCGCCGGGCCACTAATGACCTAATGTTAATGATTCGTTATGATCCCTTTTGATGATTCTATTCACCCACTTGGGAAATTCTTTAAAAACCTCACTTGGGATTATAGCTTGCATGTGATTGTTTAATTACCGTCATATATTCTATTTATGCCCTGTTTTATACCCACCAGTCCCTTTTGGACTGAACCCGTTTGGTTTTCAGTTGTTTTGTGCAGGTGTTGAGGGAGCTAGGCGGGAATACGAGTCCTATGTCTTGCATTCGTCTCTAGCTCTTACATTTTGAGTCTTACACTTGCATACTCTTATATTTGATGATTGTATATGTATAATGATGTGGAGCGTACATGTTTTGGGCCGTGATGACAATTGTTGATGTATATGAATTAGTATTGGAGCTTGGATGCTCATGGTATATATTTATGGTATATGTTCGTTTATTGCTTCCGCTTTAATGTTTTATATTGTTTTATGGTTTTAAGGGTTAGCCCGCCTAGCTTAGAGTGTGTGTTTGTCCCCGTTCGCCGTGATTTGGCTCGGGTATGGATCGTCCATTTCATATTCGGGTCGGGTCTCGGTGCGAGGGATGTGACACCTTGCGCTCGGGTGTTACATCCTTAAGTGGTATCAGAGCTTAGGGTTGCAAAACCCGGGCTTTCGTGTCGTGTGAGTCAGTCTAGGTCGTTCGGCTTAGGGACTACTTGACAATGTGTTGCATATGCATCTCTTTTGTGCTTAATTGATTTAAATTTTGAATTTTACTTGAATTATTTGCATTAACATGCATAAACTAAAAATAACACGCATTTTCAGTGTTTTATTGACAGGATGCCTCCACGTAGACATCGTGATCTATCTCCAGGGCGACGTCATCATCGTGATCGTACTCCTACACCTCCACCTCCACAACCACCGCCGGCAGAGGCCTTTGTTAACTCAGTTATCAATATTATAGATCAAAGGTTACGAGATTATGTACCACCGGCACCTCCAACACCACCTGCACCTGTTGTACCGCCTGAGGCACGAGCCTATGCTCTTGAGAGCGAGGAGCAGAATGTCGATGTTGATCCAAACGCCGTGGTGGAAGGTACCGTTTGCATTCATAACACGAGCATTCATGCATTATTCGATCCAGGTGCCATGCATACTTTTATATCTTCTGATCTATGTGTCTCTCTATGCCTACCTGTTGCTTGTTCAAATTCCTGTTATTATGTGAGTTCGCCTCTTGGAGGTAGTTTGCAGACAGATCGGGTTGTCAGGGGTTGTTCAGTTTTGATAGAAGGGAAAGATTATCCGGCAGATTTCATTGTGATGCTTATGAAGAAGTATGGGGTAATCTTTGGGATGGATTGGTTGTTTCGGCACCGGGCCGAAGTTGATTATTTTAAGAAGAAGATAAAATTGGGTGAAGAGTTTATTGGAGAAGTTGGGTCGAAAAATGTACCTCTATTATCGTTTATGGAAGCTCGCAAGTTGGTAAAGGATGGAGCCACGGGATTTATTGCCTATCTTCTTAATAAACCAAAGGATCAATCAAGTTTTGAGGAGACGACTGTGGTAAAGGAATATCCCGATGTATTTCCAGAAAATTTAGGTTCTCTTCCACCGGATCGGGAGATTGAGTTTGTTATTGATTTATATCCGGGATCATAACCTTATTCTAAGACTCCTTATAGAATGGCTCCGGTAGAGTTGAAGGAGTTGAAGTTTCAACTCGAGGAATTACTTAAGAGTGGATATATCCGACCAAGTTCATCTCCGTGGGGTGCTCCGGTTCTCTTTGTCAAAAAGAAAGATGGGTCGTTGAGAACGTGTATAGATTACCGGGAGCTTAATCGGATGACTATCAAGAATAAGTACCCGTTGCCCCACATTGAGGATTTATTTGATATGCTGCAAGGTTCAAAGGTTTATTCGAAATTGGATTTAAGGCAAGGCTATTACCAGTTGAAAATCCGGGAAGAGGATATACCAAAGACAGGATTTAATACCCGGTATGGGCATTATGAGTTCGTAGTGATGCCTTTTGGTTTATACGGACGCCTCGAAAGAAGGGTTGGGATGTGTTTTGATGCAGAATGGTAAAGTGATAGCTTATGCCTCGAGGAAATTGAAAGATCATGAACAGAATTATCCCACTCACGATCTCGAGCTTGCAGCAGTGATCTTCGCTTTGGGAAAGTGGAGACACTATCTTTACGGAGTTTCTTCTGAGATCTTTCCTGACCACAAGAGTCTCCAGTATTTGTTTTCTCAGAAGGAATTAAACAAGAGACAGAGACGTTGGATGGAGATGTTGGCGGATTATGAGTGTACGATTAGATATCATCCAGGAAAGGCCAACGTGGTCGTGGATGCGCTTAGTAGGAAGGCTAGCGTGTCAAGTGTTAAAGTGGAAACTATGGATGAATCTGAGTCTTTCAAGCTAAGAGCTAGTATTCGGAATATTACCGCTCAACCGGATCTTCAGCAGAGATTGTTTGAAGCTCAGAGAGTGGACTCCGAAGTTCAGAGGTTAGTGCAGAAACCTAGAAATGATTCAGAGAGTCCATTCGGATTTGATGACAACGAGCTTCTAAGGTTTAAGAATAGAGTGGTGGTTCCGGAAGAGTTAAGACGGTTGATATTGGAAGAAGCTCATCGATCAGGGTATTCGATACATCCCGGGGGAAATAAGATGTATAAGGATTTAAAGAAATTTTATTGGTGGAATGGACTTAAGCGGGATGTGATCAACTTCGTGAGACATTGTTTGACTTGCCAAGTGGTGAAAGCAGAGCATCAGAAGCCATCGGGGTTACTGCAACCGTTACCTATTCCAGAATGGAAATGGCAGCAAGTGGCGATGGATTTCGTTTCGGGTCTTCCACGAGTGAAAGGTGGTTTAGATGGAATTTGGGTAATAGTGGATCGACTGACGAAATTGGCACATTTTCTTGCTATTCGGATGTCGGATAAGGTACGTAAATTGGCTAAGAAGTATGTGGATGAAATCGTCCGACTTCATGGAGTACCGATTAGCATTGTATCAGATCGGGATCCGAGGTTCACTTCTAGATTTTGGAAAGAATTGCAAAGGAATCTGGGCACAAGGCTTCAATTCAGCACAGCTTTCCATCCTCAGACGGACGGGCAATCGGAGAGTTTAATTAAATATTTGGAGGATATGTTGAGAGCATGTGCATTGGATTTTTCGAGTTCGTGGAACGAACAATTGTCTTTAATTGAATTTGCCTATAACAACAGCTTTCAAGCATCGATAGAAATGGCTCCATATGAGGCTCTCTACGGACGGAAATGCAGGTCACCGTTGTTTTTTGATTTGGAAGAATGGAATTGGACGAAGCAAGAGGGTGTGAAACGAGGAGAGAACAAGGAAAAACCCTCTAAGGCCGTGTAAGAGGCAATTGATAAGGTTCAAATAATCAGGCAACGGATGAAAGCAACCCAGGACAGACAGAAAAGCTATGCCGATCACCGAAGAAAAGATCTTAAGTTTGAGGTTGGTGATAGGGTATTCTTGAAAGCCTCACCTCGTAAGAGATTTTTTAGGATTGGAAAAGGAGGGAAATTGAATCCTTGGTATCTAGGACCGTATGAGATTTTGGAGAAAATTGGAGATACGGCCTACCGTTTGGACCTACCCCCGAGCCGGAATTCATAATGTATTTCATGTGTCTCAGCTTCGGAAATATTATCTGGATGAATCCGAAGTCATACCAGTCGAGGAAGTGGAGTTAGAACCGAATCTCACCTTCGTTCAGAAGCCGGTTAAGATATTGGATCGTAAATTTCAAGAACTTCGAAATTGGCAAATCCCACTAGTTAAAGTCCTATGGAGAAGTGATAAAACGGAAGAGGCTACGTGGGAGACGGAGAATAAGATGAAGAGATTTCATCCCAAATTGTTTCCGGGTGATTAATGAATCCGAGGACGGATTCTTTTAAGGGGGAGAGGTTGTGACGCCCCGATAATTAGGCCGTACAAGTATGACGTAATTGTTTACCTAATTGCGCAAAATAATTATTTTACGTGTTTATATAGTTGATTTTATTTTAAATGTATTAAATGTTATCTCCTTTATTTTATTATTGTTATATATATATATGTGTTAATTGTTTACGAAATTTTTTGAATATTACGCTATACAGTCACTCTGCTTCGGGCCCGCCACACCAACATACTTTACACGTGTGGTCTTGTTTCGATCAATTACTTGATCTTTCTGACAATACCCTTTGAACCTGGTATTTGTGTGTAAACCTCTAGGTTCACTATTCAGTTAGCAGTAACCCTAATTAATTAATATAAATATTAATTAATTTGCTCACAGATCATACAAACGTAGTCTAGCAATAGGTGTGTGAGCCCTACCCGAATAACGAATTAAATCGAAAGAACCTTTCAGCCAATAATATCTGTGATATACGATCCTCCTACCATTCCATCTCTTGATTAAGATCTAGGGAATGGGAATAATGAAAACCTTATTAACCTTAATCTTAAAGCTAAGTTCGTTTCATATCCATTGATCTCAATCCAAGAAAGTCCTTTTTTGATGTCTAGATCCACTACCTGGTTAAGGGTTTTAGGATGGTATATGAACAACTTATGCAATAAGAGATCATCTTACTTGAAGCAAGTGTAGGTCCTTTATTGATTTTCATATGACTTCATGTGCCACTTTTGTAATCCCAACATAAGTCATAATTCAGGTGTCTCGAGCGACACCTTTTAAAACTATATTTAAGATTACCTAGTTAACTCACACAAGACAACCAAAGAATCTCAAGTCAATGGATTAATTAATCACGTCAGTGACATGTGAGATATTTCCTAATCTGGAAGTCTCTACTTCTAGAAGTGGATGTTTCCTTTCCCATTTAAGAATGTTCTCACGCGGGACAACTCAGTCTACTCATTCTATCAATGAGCACCCTCGTGTGTTGCGTATGAATATACCATGCACTTTGCCATCCCATGAAACAGGATGATTCCTTCTTAAGGACACAATCACACAAGCAAGTCTCAACCGAGTCTAATCAACACTCCCACTTTTATCGGACTCATTGACTTGGAGTAAGTTCTAATCCAACTTAAATTAGGGCTTGTTTAATGTGTCATTAACCCTAAGGACAAAGACCTAAAATCTTGATGGATTAGAGGAGTTCTAATACATGAACACGTAAAAGAAACACACATAACATTTATTGCGTATAAAGAAGTGTTTGCCTATAAAATCAATCGTATATTATTTAGAGATTGTCTGTGATATAAGGAAAATGCCAAAGTGGATTACGTCGAATCGGCTGTCTAGGGTACTATTCCCAATAATCTCCCACTTGCCTATAAAAGTCATTTAGGTATATTCTAAGTCCATCTTCGTAGGATATACTTTGAGAGCCTATTAATTTCGGGTGTTTCTGAAGTGGATCTGCTATATTCTCCGCTGATGTGACATTTTTAATTTGCACATCATCAAGAAAACACATTTTTCTTATCAAGTGATTCATAATCATGTGTTTGGTCTCTTGGTGAGGTTTTGGTTGTCTTACTCGAGCAACCATCCATTAATCATACAATATGATAATGGAGTTGTTTTATGCTAGGAACTTCATCCAACTGTTAGATGTAGTTTCTTACTTAAACACTTAACTTGGCGGTATTCAATATTGTTATGTATTCAACCTTTATTGTTAAATCAACAGTGTTTTGGCTTGGAATTAATTCCAGCACATTGCTTTGCCATTTAGGCAGAATATCTATCCTTACATAGATTTATAATTATCTATGTTTTATGTAACGATTATATCAAAATATCCTTTAATGACAGGATCTTGTGGGGCTCTGTAAACTAAAACATATCCTCGGTTCTTCTCAAGTACTTTGAGGGTGTTGTTTACAACAGTCCAGTGACCCTTCCTAAGGTCAGATCAGAATAGGCTCACCACACTACGCTGCTAAGCCATATCCAGTCGAGTATATAACTTTGCATACATTATGCTCCCTTTTGTTTAAGGGGTTTTCGCACATTCTAACTTTCTTGAAGTTATCTTAGGATACATTCTCTTTAAAAGAGATGTTCCATTATCCTTTGAAATTTTCATTCTTTAAATCTTCCATACTAAACTATTTTAGTACATTAACTATGTACTTGATCATGATAATTATGTTATTCTTTTAGATCTACCTCTATGATAATTGCATAGTGTGGGTGTTCGATGAATTGCTTGTATGAATTCTTTTAGTTTTTATGTTATGGAATTGTGTTTTTAATGCATGTTAGAGTTTGTACACCTTTAATATGAACTCTTGAATTTTCTTTCTAATCGATAGATTATTTGTGAATTCGGATTTTAATTCCTAATACTTAGAATAAAAAGTTATGAAGAGATTCTGTCTTTTTCTGAGTAATCGGTAATTAAATATTGTATGACAAGCTGCTACTATTTGATTTACACTAATCCTATTTGAATGGTTTAATCTGTATATAAATTTTGATCACGAGAGTGACTACACAAACACTTAAGCACACATGTCTAACTTCGAGATAAGCTTGCACGTATATTTGAGATTAGGATTGTGAAAACTTGATTATTTGTTGAGCACTACTACAATATTATTATTCCCTTGTCTACGTGTTTATTTATTGCTTTCGTCTACTTTTTTTAAAGTGTTTTAGTTTTCTTAGTTTAGCCTAAACCCCTTTTTCCTTGTCTTGGTCTATCTATTGGAGAAAATGCTTAGTGATTGATTGGTTTTCCTTCCTTATGGGATCGACACCTTATGTGCTATAATTTTTGGCGTACGCTTGCACGTATGTAGGGTTTATTCAATTAAAACTTAACCTCAATAAGTTTTTGGCATCGTTGTCGAGGAAGGTGTTAAATCACTCTCATGTTAGTATTAGTATCTAGTGTTTTAGACCGATTTTCTATTTTTGTTATTTTTTCGTTGGGATTTGATATTAGTTTATGGATTTTGCAGATATTTAAAATAATCAGAATGTCGAGCTTGAGATTTGAATGAAAAAAACAATTAATTCTCAGTGAATGCCTAGACGACGCCATTGTTTGTTAGGAATAGTTCCCTAGAAAGCCGATTGTATATCCGCTTTGTACTTTTCGTTATTGTGATCACAGACAATCTTTGAATAAAATAACGAATTGAGGCAACACTGCTTTATATGCTCTTGTTTGGTATGCGTTTACTTTAGCTGTGCATGTATGAGAACTCCCTTAATCCTGATGACTTTAGGACTCTACCATTTAGGTGAAATGGTTCATGAAACGAGCCCAATATCAGATAAGTCATGATTAGTAAAATACTCCAAGCCGATGAGTCCTACAAACAGTGGGAGTGTCAACCTGACTCCTCTAAGGCTTGCTTGTGGGATCACGCCCTTAAGAAGGACCACCTTGTTTCATGGAGGTGCAAAGTGTATAGTTGATACGTGCGTGATACATGAGGGTGCTTACTTCCATAAGTAAGTTCACTGAGGTGCCCCGTGTGAGAAGATCCCTAAATGGGAAAGGAAGTTTCTATTTCAGGAAATAGAAACTTCCAGATTAGGAAATATCTCACGAGTCATTGATGTGATTAATTGATCCTTAGACTTGAGGTTCTATGTCACTTTGTGACTTAACTCTGTAGTCTTAGGAATAAGCTTTAAAGGGTGTCGCCTTAGACAACTGATTCAAGGCTTATGCTGGGGCTGCACAAGTGACTCATGAAAGTGAATAAGAATCAAGAAAGGACCTACACGTGCATTTGCAAGGTGATCTCTTATTGTGTAAGTCATTCATATGCCATATGGAGTCCTTGGCCAAGGCAGTAGATCAAGACATCAAGAAAAAAGTTTCTTGGATTGAGATCAAATGGATATGAAATGCACTTAGCTTTAAGACCAGATTATTGGGGTTCTAATTATTCCCTTACCCTAGATCTTGGTTGAGAGATAGTAAGTAGGAGGATTGTATCTCACATGAATCAATGACTTAAAGGTTTTGTCGAATCGAGACATTCCAATTCAGCTAGGGGTTAAACACCTGTTGCTAGACTATGGTCGTTTAATCTGTGGACTGATTAATTAATTAGGGTCACTGCTAATTGAATTGAGAACCTAGAGGGTCACACACAACAACTTGGTTACATGAGTTAAGGCTTTGAAATGATTAAAAGAGTTGATCATGCCGAGAGGGTTCCACACGTGTGAATCACACGTGTGGATCACGTGAGTCACACGTGTGGGTCACGTGAGTCCTTGGGGACACATGTGTCACACGTGCATATATATGCATATGTGATTAAATAATTAATGTGTTAATTATTTAATAGACTTTGGTTTAATTTTTGAATTAAAATGAAAGTCTTATTTTGAAGAAATTAATCTATTTAATTAATATTGAATTAATTAATTAGATAAATAAGTTATTTATTTATTAATAAACAAAGTATAATATTATCCAAAAGGAGTTTGGATAATTTTAGCTCTTTTAAAAGTTGATTTGAATTAGAATTCAAAATCAAGGTTTAGAATTACTTGATGATCAAGTAATAAGAGAGAGAGGGACCAAATCTTTAGTCCATAAGGACTAAGTTTCGGCCCCCCCTTTCCCTGCTATATATTGGGGAGCTCGAGCTCCCCTTAGAGAGTGACTGAATTCTTTTGGTTCATGTGTTGAACACCATCCTTTCTCCAAGATAAAATAAACCCTAGGTTAAGCCTAAACACTAACTAGAGAACTAGCATCCTTACTAGTTAGATTGTAGTCATGTTGGTGGACTATCTCTAGAGAGCTTCAAGTTAGAAGTTTTAAACATTCGAGCTTTACCAAGGAGAGGGGATCAAGCCGCGAGAAGAGCGTTCTTGGGTGGCTTGAAATGCTTCAAGAAAGATTATTGAAAACTAAGTTTCTAATCTCTACGAATTCGGATTCACGATTGCGAGTTTCGATCCTTTTTGTTGGAAAATTTTTAAATTTCCGCTGCTTTCTGATTCCATTTTTCCAACAAGATCATAGAATTGGAGGAAGTACAAAGTGAGCCCACGTCTCCCACTGAAGCAACGTCTCCTTCTGATCAACTACAACCAATCATGAATTTCGATACACACGTAAATCCTCCTCTAAGGCGTTCTGAACGCGCTCCTAGACAGCCGGAGAGATGGTATGGATTCTTCCATGAAATCTCTCAAAAGGATAATGATCCTTTAACATATGAGGAGGCACTTTCAGATTCTGACTCTGAACAGTGGATAGAAGCCATGAAATCCGAAATGGATTCCATGAACTCCAACCAAGTTTGGACCTTGGTAGATTTTCCTGATGGGGTCAAACCCATAGGTTGCAAATAGATCTTTAAGAGAAAGCTTGGAGTTGATGCAAGCATTGCAGCCTACAAAGCAAGACTGGTTGCAAAAGGATTCACTCAAAGACCCGGCGTGGACTTTGATGAAACCTTTTCACCAGTTACAATGCAAAAGTCTATTCGGATCATGCTTGTCATTGCTGCGTATTATGACTACGAGATATGGCAAATGGATGTGAAAACTGCCTTTCTCAATGGTGACATTGATAAAGACATTTATATGGAGCAACCCATAGGTTTCACATTCAGTGGGAGTGAGCAAAAGGTTTGCAAACTTCAAAGATCAATCTATGGATTGAAATAGGCTTCTAGGAATTGGAATATTCGATTTGATGAATCAGTCAAAGCGTTTGGCTTAATTCAAATTTCGAATGAATCATGTGTCGAACCAATTCGAGATGAAAGATCTGGGTGATGCATCCTATATCCTTGGAATTAAAATCTATAGAGATAGATCTAGAAAGTTAATAGGACTATCACAGTCGATGTACATTGACAAAGTATTGAAGAGATTCAATATGGAGTCACCAAAGGTTAAGAACCTTCCTATGAGTGTAGGGACATGTCTTTCAAAGAAGATGTGTCCTAAGACTAATCTTGAGAAGGAAAGAATGACTCATACACCTTATGCATCAGCAATAACTAGCATAATGTATGCAATGTTATGTACTCAACCGGATGTGGCTTATGCACTTAGTGTAACAAGTCGTTTCCAATCTGACCCTGGAGATGGTCACTGGGCTGTCGTGAAGAATATTCTTAAGTACTTGAAAAGTACTAAAGATTTATTCTTAGTTTACGGAGGTTAGAAAGATCTTACTGTCGAAGGATACTGCGATGCAAGCTTTGCATCAGACTTAGATGATTTTAAGTCAATGTCAGGATACATTTTCTGCCTAAACGGCGGAGCAGTGAGTTGGAAGAGTTCCAAGCAAACTACCACTGCAGATTCGACCACTGAGGCCGAATACTTGGCTGCAAATGATGCAGATAAGGAAGGTGTTTGGATTAGAAACTTCATTCAAGAGTTGAATGTTGTTCCTAGCATGAAAGACCCCATTACTGTGTTTTGTGACAACACTGGGGCGGTTGCTCAAGCAAGAGAACCAAGATCTCACCAACGGACCAAGCACATTATGAGGAAGTATCACCTAATCCGTGATATTATCAAAAGAGGAGATGTGCAAATTGAGAGGGTCACATCAGCAGAGAACGTGGCAGATCCACTTACTAAACCCCTTAGTCGAGAAGCTTTCCAAGGTCATCTTCAGAAGATGGGACTTAGAATAGCTTTAGAATGGCTTTGACGGGCAAGTGGGAGATTGTTAGGAATAGTACCCTAGAAAGTCGATTGTATATCCGCCTTGTGCTTTTCCTTATTGTAATCACAGATAATCTTTGAATGAAATAACGTATTGAGGCAACACTTCTTTATATGCTCTTGTTTGGTATGCGTTTACTTTAGCTGTGCATGTATGAGAACTCCCCTAATCCTGATGACTTTAGGACTCTACCATTTAGGTGAAATGGTTCATGAAACGAGCCCTATATCACATAAGTCATGATTAGTAAAATGCTCCAAGCCGATGAGTCCTACAGACAGTGGGAGTGTCAACCTGACTCCTCTAAGGCTTGCTTGTGGGATCACGCCCTTAAGAAGGACCACCTTGTTTCATGGAGGTGCAAAGTGTATAGTTGATACATGCGTGAAACATAAGGGTGCTTACTTTAATAAGTAAGTTCACTGAGGTGCCCCGTGTGAGAACATTCCTAAATGGGAAAGGAAGTTTCTATTTCAGGAAATAGAAACTTCCAGATTAGGAAATCTCTCACGAATCATTGATGTGATTAATTGATCCTTAGACTTGAGGTTCCTTGTCACTTTATGAGTTAACTCTGTAGTCTTAGGTATAAGCTTTAAAGGGTGTCGCCTTAGACAACTGATTCAAAGCTTATGCTGGGGCTGCACAAGTGATTCATGAAAGTGAATGAGAATCAAGAAAGGACCTACACTTGCATTTGCAAGGTGATCTCTTATTGTGTAAGTCATTCATATGTCATATGGAGTCCTTGGCCAAGGCAGTAGATCAAGACATCAAGAAAAGGGTTTCTTGGATTGAGATCAAATGGATATGAAATGCACTTAGCTTTAAGACCGGATTATTAGGGTTCTGATTATTCCCTTACCCTAGATCTTGGTTGAGAGATAGTAAGTAGGAGGATTGTATCTCACATGAATCAATGACTTAAAGGTTCTGTCGAATCGAGACATTCCAATTCAGCTAGGGGTTAAACACATGTTGCTAGACTATGGTCGTTTAATCTGTGGACTGATTAATTATTTAGTGAATTAATTAATTAGGGTCACTGCTAATTGAATTGAGAACCTAGAGGGCCACACTCAACAACTTGGTTACATGAGTTAAGGCTTTAAAATGATTAAAAGAGTTGATCATGCCGAGAGGGTTCCCCGCATGTGAATCACATGTGTGGGTCACGTGAGTGACACGTGTCCTTGGGGACACATGTGTCACACGTGCATATATATGTATATGTGATTAAATAATTAATGTGTTAATTATTTAATCGACTTTGGTTTAATTTTTGAATTAAAATGAAAGTCTTATTTTGGAGAAATTAATCTATTTAATTAATTATGAATTAATTAATTAGATAAATAAGTTATTTATTTATTAATAAATAAAGTATAATATTATCCAAAAGGAATTTGGATAATTTTAGCTCTCTTAAAAGTTGATTTGAATTAGAATTCAAAATCAAGGTTTAGAATTACTTGATGATCAAGTAATAAGAGAGAGAGGGACCAAATCCTTAGTCCATAAGGACTAAGTTTCGGCCGCCCCTTTCCATGCTATATATAGGGGAGCTCGAGCTCCCCTTAGAGAGTGATTGAATTCTTTTGGTTCATGTGTTGAACATCATCCTTTCTCGAATATAAAATAAACCCTAGGTTAAGCCTAAACACTAACTAGAGAACTAGCATCCTTACTAGTTAGATTGTAGTCATGTTGGTGGACTATCTCTAGAGAGCTTCAAGTTAGAAGTTTTAAATATTCGAGCTTTACCAAGGAGAGGGGATCAAGCCGCGAGAAGAGCGTTCTTGGGTGGCTTTAAACGCTTCAAGAAAGATTATAGAAAGGTAAGTTTCTAATCTCTACGAATTTGGATTCACGATTGCGAGTTTGGATCATTTTTGTTGGAAAATTTTCAAATTTTCGCTGCTTTCTGATTCCGTTTTTCCAACGTTGTTTTCCCCAACTCAGTTATTATGTGAAATATATGTTGGTTGTCATTTTTATAACCCTTGTCCTTTTACTTTTGCAGGTAGACAAGGGATTGTAGAGCCATTACAATTAAATCTTTTGTATAATAAGTCGCATTCAGGCCAACTTCATGGTCTATCATCTTTCTACATGTTTCAGTATCAGCTCCCGCCTCTACCTCATCCGGAGGAATACCAATAGATAAGATTGGAGGATGTGCTAGAGAGATTCATAACTGAGACTCCTAAGCAGTTAGAAAAGCAAAGATTCGAGGTTGTGTTCGAAAGGTTCCTCACAACAACTACTGCCCGATTCGAGAAGTTGGAAATATAGATTGATCAAGTGGTTAGCCACCATCAATGTTTGCAAAATCAAATAGATCAGTTGGCGAGGAAATATTGCGAAGCCACTGCACTGAGAAGCAATATATAATTCAAAGACTCGCATTTTCGGTGCTAATTTTAGAAAATCTAACTAATAGAGAGGAGACTGAAGGCTAGCAACATGATGAAAGAGCTAAGGAAATTAATGATGCAAAGCTCACTTTAATTCCACAAGTTTATTTTCCACTCGAAAAGATACTAGGCTTAAGGGAGTTGATGCAAACGATTAACATAAGCTAGTGACGGTTCTATGAAATATCTAAAAAAAATCCTCGGGGACTTGTTGGCTAAGTTAGAAGTTGAAGGTGTGAAATTTTAGAACCGTCAATCCACGAATTCATCCATGATTCGGTAGAGAAGTTGTAGGGTTAAAGCTCCTAATGAGAGACCGACATGAAAGGTCTAAAATCAAGAATAGTTTGGCCCTGGCATAAAAGAGAGAAAGCCAAAATTTGATGACCCTTTAAAAAATGATTGGATGTTTAGCAAGTAGAAACCAAAAATCGATTGTGGGTGCGAGAAAAGCAAAGTCACTCCTTATGATTTGTTGCTTATTAATCCTTGATTTGGGTTAAAAAGTCAAGCTAATGACTATAAAACTAGAACTAATTATTTCCATCTTTGTTTGCCTGTTTTCGTTTAGTTTCATTGTCTATGGAAAGAATTGATGCAATTTATTGTTCTTCGCGTGTATAGGTTTGCATTGATGGACGTAGAGCAAGTGATTTGGAAAGACTCATCACATTCAGGTTATTTAAGGTTTTCTGTAAGGATGAAGAAGCTAATTTAATTGATGCAAAAGTTTTCTATGGTGTTGTTGAGCAATTGTTTGGAAATTATATGTGCAAGATGAGTTATGGACGTGGATGATTTAATTAATATGATGAATTTGAAATGAACATTGGGTTAAATGTGAAAATATGTGCTTGTTTTTGTTGAATTTTTTTGGAATTGTATGTGCATGAGGTGAAGCTCTTATTATTTTTGGTGTACTATGGTTTTGTTGTATATCTTAGCTTGAAAAACTTATTTTCTCACGTGTTAAAACACCAAAATGTGATTTCTAGGCAATTTTGACTTGGATCGCAGCCACAAAAGATTTACCCTTCGGTGAGTCGCGGCTGCAAAATACCCTGATCTGAAACTGTTAGGAATATTGCCCGAAAAGCTAATCCACTAAAATCTACTTCTACTATTTCCTTGTAAAATCACAAATGATCTCTGAATAATAAACGAATTGATTATGATCAAATGGCTTACACTCATTTATGTGCTCTTATTTGATTTGTTAGTTTTAATATGCATGTATAAGAACTCCCTCAATCCATCAACCTTTTAGGGCTTTATCATTTAGGTTAATGATACATGAAACAGACCCTAATTTAATCTGGATTATGAAATACTCTAAGCCGATGAGTCCAACAAACAGTGAGAGTGTTGATTAGACTCGCTCGAGACTTGCTTGTGTTATCGCGTCCTTAAGAAAGAATCATCCTGTTTCATAGGATGACAAAGTGCATAGTAGATGTGTATGTGATACACAAGGTTGGTAATTGAATGAATGAGTATACAGAGGTGTCCAGAGTAAAAACATTCCTAAATGGGAAAGGAAGTTTTTATTTCTGGAAATGGAAACTTCCAAATTGGGAAATCTCTTACAAGTCAATATTGTGAGGACATTAGTCCTTAGACTTGAGATTCCATGGTTACTTTGTGTGAGCAAACTAGGCGATTTTCGATATAGGTCTAAAAGGGTGTTGCTAGAAACACCTAAAGTACGACTTATATTGGGATCACAAAATTGGTGCATGGAAACACATGAGAATCAATAGAGAAACTTAAAGCAAGAAGATCTCTCACTGTCTAAGTCATTATATTTCATCTCGGACTCCTTGACCAAGGTAGTGGATTGAGATCAAAAAATGAGTTTCTTAGATCGAGATCAAATGAATATGAATTAGACTTAACTTTAAGGTCAAGATTATTAGGGTTTTGATTATTCCCTTACCATAGATCTTGATTGACAGATAGATAGGTAGGAGGACCATATCTCACAATAAATCATTGACAGAAAAGTTCTTTGATTAAATTCGTTATTCGGCTAGGGGTCTTAATCCTGTTGCTAGATTGTGGATATAAGATTTGAAAGTTAATTAATTAATTAATTAGTTTAATTAAATTTTGGAATACGTGTGGCACGTGCCACCTGTCCTACACGCGTGGAAAAAGAAAATTAATTAAATAGTTTAATTAAATTTTGGGCTTTAATTAATTAAGAATTAATTAGAAGTCCAATTGGAAATTCTAAACCCAATAAATAATTAATTAAGAATTAATTATTAACTGAAAAGATGTTTAATTTATTTTGAATAAAATAAATAAATTAATTTCCTAAAGTAGTTAGGAAGATATTTCTGGCAAGATATTTTAATAAGATAAGATCTTACCATATATAATAGGATAAGGTATCGTAAGTCTTGATGAACAAGAAATAGAATACAAGAAGAAGAAGGATTCCTTCCTCCCCAAGCCAAGTAGTTTGAACTACTTGAGTGTAAATAAGGGATGGAATTCTTCTTCTCTCTTTTAGACCAATGTTCTTGAAGCGTTAGATTTTTCTAAGAAAAATAAAACAAAAGTTTTCCAAAATCCATGGGTTATCCTAGCCATAAACACAAGCCATAGAACTAGTATTCTCCCTCGTTTGATCGTAATCTAGGAATGATATGGACTAACTTCGGAGGATTTCCCTTTTGGAATCTAGAAGGAAGAACAGTTCGCGGGATCTTGCCGCTTGAAGAGTATTTGAGGGCGGCTCATAACACGTCAAGAAAGAACATATCTAAGCAAGTCATGAATCCTTGTTGAAAATTTTAAATTTTCTATTTTGCATCTGATTGTTTTCCAACAAATTGTGAGTCCCCGATGTTCAATCCTTTGGAGGCCACGAGGACATGTTGCACTCACGATTGTTTCCTCTTAAGACGTGTCACGCCCATAATGCAACACTTTTCCATGCACATTTTACACCCTGTCACGAACACGACAATCCCCGTTTTTGCCCATGTACGTTTACTTTAAAATAGGCCCACAGCTGCTACTCTTTTTCTCATAAATACACATAACACACACCACCATATTTTCCTTTGGAAAACACAATTCTGGCTGGGCAAATTCGGGCAAAGCATCACGGTGAGTTTTCAGCGTCTTCAGCCTTCATCCTTTATTTATGGACTCTAGTTTTTCAAGGCCAAAATTTTAATTTAGTAAAAACTCTTTAAGCCCTATCCTTTGATTTTCATTGTTATACCCTGGTCCCTTTGATTTTTGCCCATGTTATGTCTAGTCTTGCTTAGGTTTTGCCTTTATTACTTTCGGATATTGGTGCAATCATATTGTATATTTCTAATTCCCGTTTTGAGACTTGGTTGTGATAAGTGAATGATTACGACGTGATGATCTTTAATGAATTATTTACATCCTATATTTCTGTTTTCCTTCTATATTTCTTCATTTTATGCATTTGGTGTAGTTGTGATAACAGATTTAGGTGTAGAGTATGCGTTGTTGCTAGTCTTATCTTAAATCGGGAGTTTTCTTAACCCTTATCCATTTGCATGAAGACATAGTAAATTTCCAATAAGGGGGGAGAATTATAGATCTTAATTGTCTATATTACTTGTTTTCACTTGACTATTGCTTTATAATTGAAAGATGTGTTGAGTTTGTTAAAATTGTCTCCAATTTTTTATTAACGAATCGATACATGATTGAGTCAAGCTAATTAAGTAGGTGAAAGCATGTGTATTGTTTAATAAGTTTAGTATGGTTACATGCCCTTACTTTTTAGCACTTTTCGAACGATTTCATGCATTCTTTTCACTCAGAGAATTTTTATGCGTTTCGAATAAGGCTAATCTATGAATTAGAGTGCATTCCAGTGTCTGTCAAGATGAAGTTTAGTAACTGATAGATGAAGAAAATGACTTAGGCCCTCTTTGTCTTGAAATCTAAGCCAAAAAATTTAACCTTTCACTAAATAAATCTAAACCTATTAACCCCGTTTGAGCCTTTAGAGTTGTGCTTATATTTTCCTAACCACATTACAAGCCCGAAGCACAACCATATATTTTTCAGTTTTATTTTAAACACACCAAATTTGCTCTTTTATGTATGAAAAACATAGAATTTTGATTACCCTATCGAGAAAGTTGTGCGAAGAAAAAGAAAAAGAAAAGAGAACCTAAGTGTGTTGAGAAAAGAAAAGGTCTGGAAGTATGTAACTATTCAAGTGTTAGGCAAATAAGTTGTTATCAAGTGAAAGAAAAACTTCAAAAGAAGTAGAATGCAATGGTGTAAGTTTGTTGTTTGAGTTACTTTTCCAAATATTCTACAATCGTAACCCAAGCATATACTACAAGCCAAATAAAGACCAAACGATCCCGAGTCAAGATCTCATTGAACTAGTGGAGTTAGACATGAAAAGTTTTCCATTAAAATATGGTTTGGTGCTTAGAAGGAATTCATAAACTAATCCATGTGATTGAATTTTTTTTTTTCGTTCGGTTCACACACTCACACAATGATATGTAATTTGTACTTTTCTTATTAACCTTTTATTTGTGAGTAATGCTTCGATGGACGAGATTTGATCTATGTGATAACTCAATGATAATCTTTACGATATATTGAAATTGGATTGACTTTTCTTAATGAGTTTCGTATTGCTCGAGGACGACCAATAGTTTAAGTATCTAGGTATTTATTAGGCATAAAATTCTTGATATTTTAGGGTATATTTTGTGTAGTTTCATGCCATTGTCATGCCTTATGTTGGTTAAATCGCCCATTTTCAGGAATTTCACTTTGGATTAAAAAATACCATAAATGCTTGCTCCCTCGAGGAGAGAACCTTATTTCAATGGTTTAATTTGTTTATGAATGTTGATCACGAGAGTGACTACACAAACACTTAAGCACACGTGCTTGACTTTGAGAGAAGCTTGCACATATATTTGAGATTAAGATTGTGAAAACCTAAGTATTTGTTAGCACTAAATTGAGCACTGGATTACAATATTATTATTCCCCTGGCTACATGTTTACTTATTATTTTCGTCTACTTGTTTATGTGTTTTAGTTGTCTTAGTTTAGTTAGCAATTTAGCCTAAACCCCTGTTTCTCTATCTTAGTCTATCGATTGGACAAAATACTAAGTGATTGACTGATTTTCCTTCCCTATGGGATCTATACCTTATGTGTTAGTGTACACTTGAACGCATATATGGTTTATTCAGTTAAAACTTAACCCCAACACCCTTCATAAAGCGCCTTCATCCCCGGGAGACTCATAACAGATAATTTGTTGGGTGTTTTAACTTAACCATTTTACAAAACACAGAAAATAGGGTAAAGAGGGCTTTTTGCCTCGCAAGTTGGATATGAGTTAGGTTAGCTTATGATAGAGTGGGATGGCGTTTCGCGCACGTACTATGTTGAGGTTAGGCTTTCATACTGATTTCATTTCCTTGATTATGCATTGCATCTCTTAATTTGAGTATTCTTTTGTTCTTAATGGTGTTGGGTTTGGGTATTGCTCACCGGGTCATGGTCTTAGGCGAGAAGACCCTTTATCTCCATATTTTTTCTTCATTTGTGTAGAAGTTTTTAGTTTCCTTTTGAAGTAAGAAGTGTGCATTTGTGAGGTGCAGATTTTTAGCGAAGATCCATTTACATCTAACTTACTCGTTGTCGACGACATGTCTTTTGTCCGGTATCGATTGAAGCAATGGAGGGGATCTTGGAGGTGTTGTAAAAGTATAGGGATATTTCTGGCTAATTATGGGAAATCGATCTTCATGTTTTGTCCCAATGTAGGAACGAAGGAGGTCATCTCATTGCCGAAGCGATCGAGAGTATGGTCCATGGATAGGAGGAGAAAGCTATTTTGCAAGAAGGAAGGGAAATCCTAATAAAGGCAATGTTACAATCGACCCCGGGATATGCTATGAGCTATTTCGAACCCCCAGAATATTTTTTGCATGAGATCTCTTCGCCCATGGCGGCCTTGTATTGAGTGAGTTGGCAACAAGGGAGCAGTTTGCATTGAGTGAGTTGGGGAAAGTTGTGTCGTCAAAAAATGAGGGAGGTTTGAGTTTTCGGAATTTGAATGCCTTCAATATGGCTCTTCTGAATATTTTTTGTGTGAGATCTCTTCGCCCATGGCGGCGTTCTGGTGGAATGGAAACAAGGGAGCACTTTGCATTGAGTGAGTTGGGAAAAGTTGTGTCGTCCAAAAAATGAGAGAGGTTTGAGTTTCCAGAATTTGAATGCCTTCAATATGGCTCTTCTGGAGAAACAAGGGTGGAGACTTATCATGGAGCCATAAAGTCTATTGTCTAGACTTCTCCATGTGCAGTACTTTCCAGGAGAAGAATTTTTTGTTGCAAAATTGGGGTCGAGACCATCCTTAACATGGCAGAGTATTATGTCAGCGAGACCACTACTTGAGGTGGGGGTTAGATGTTGAGTAGGAAATGGTGCATTTATCCGGATACGGGAAGATAGGTGGATTCCTAGGCCATCTTGTTTAAGACCGGTTTGCAGGCTGGATAGTGGAGAGAACTTTGTCTATGTACAACAATTAGTTTTGGAAGAGTGAAGATGGGATAAGAATTTGGTACAATCCTCATTTATGGAGATGGATGCAAATAAGATATTTTCGATCCAGCTAGGGGATGCGGGCAATCTTGATAGGAGAATATGGCATTACAATAAAAAATGGAGGTTCTCAGTCAAGAGTGCCTACAATGTTACAACAAAAGAGCCACAGGGTCATGGGTCTTCAGGCCAGTGTCTGTTTAGACGCAGTTGGAAATTCATTTGGGAAAGAACAGTCGCACCTAAGCTTAGAATTTTTCTGTGGAGATTATGTCGTGATGCATTGCCTATGGGAGAGGATTTGGCCAAGAGGCGTACCAGGGAAGATGTGGTTTGCCCATCGTGTAAGATGGCTCCGGGATCCCTGAGCACACTTTTCTTGGTTGTAGCTTAGCACAACAGTTTTGGGCGCTGACTAGTTTATCGTGGAATGTCATTGGCGAGGCGGTGACAGATGCGGTCTCAATGGAGGAAGGTGATAGATTTACGACGTTGGCTTGGGCTCTTTGGCAAAATTGCAAGTTATAATAGTCGGATAATGAAGGATTAGACCCTCCTCGACTGGTGCAGTACGCCCATAATTTTTACACGCGGGTAGAGTTGGTGATATGGTTGCGGTTTCGGATAAGACAAGCATTTTAATGTCAAAATGGACTCCTATAGAGAGTGGTTTCGTGAAAGTTAACACCAATGGAGCCATATTCGCTGAGAAATTTGAATTCGATCTTGGTGAAAGTTAACACCAATGGAGTCGTTTCCGTTGATTTACATTGTACAGATTATTTGGTTTCGGGGTTAGTCCCACCTAGTTAGGATGGTTTTTTTTATTCTCACCCGTTCGCTATATGTTTAGTTTATGTACCGATTTCTATTTCGTATGTGGACTGGACTATAGTGCAGGGGATGTGGCATCCTGGCTTGTCGGGTGCTACATCTTAAGGTGATATCAGAGCCCGGTTGCAAAACTGGGTCTCTAGTGTTGTATCTTGTGAGTCTAGGTCGCACGTCATAAGGAATTAATTGTCAAATTGAGAGTATTGCATTTTACTTGAATTATTTGAACTTACTTAAATTATTTGAACTACTTGATTACTTGAATTATGTGATTTATTTGTATCATGAAATTAATTGCATCATTTACACTTATTAATTCAACATGCATATTCAGTGTTTTGATTTCAGGATGCCTCGAGGTTGCCCTCGTCGTGAACACTCTCCAGGATATAGGCATCATCGCCGTGACCGTTCTTCTCCACCTCCACCCCCTCAAGCTCAGCCACAGGACTTTTTAAACGCCGTGGTTCATTTAATTGATCAAAGGATGAACGAATATGTTCCTCCAGCACCACCAGTGCTACCACCACAACCAGGAGCACAGATTTCAGTTGTTTTTCGGGAATTTCAGAATCAGCATCCTCCAAAGTTCTTTAAAGGAAATGATATCCAAGCGGAGCAGTGGCTTAAAGAAGTTGAAAGAATTTGGGAGCTTATTCCATGTGGCTCTTAAGAGAAGGCTCGTTGCACTATCTCTTTGATTCAGGCCGAGGCATATTCTTGGTGGGAGAGTACTAAGATCATATTGGATGCTGCCGGGAAAGAAGTAACTTGGGAGGTATTCGTCTGGGAATTCAAGAATAAGTTTATTCCTTCATCTTCCCGCACTCGCAGATTGACGGAATTTACCTAGCTTAAGCAAGGAGGGAGGTCTGTTGCTGAGTACATTTCAGAGTTTGAGAGATTATCTCGCTATGCACCCAATATAGCGAGTGATGACTTTCACAAGGCGATGCAGTTTGTCCAGGGACTCAGACCGGACATTAAAGTGGCTATTGAAGCGATAAATACGAGTACTTGGTTGAAGGCTACATCAAAGGCTTTGAAGGTCGAGGATTCTGTGAATGCTCGGAGATCTACTTATCGATCCGGTCAGGCTTTAGGTTGGAATTCAGGCCCGGGTCCTAGCGCAGGCAAGAGGCCTATTTCTTATACATCTCCACCACCTCCAAAAGGGCCTTGGAAGAAGTCCCGACCAGCGGGACTGGTTCAGAAAGCTCCTCCTGTGCCTGCTTTGCCAGCACCTCCCGAGAAGCCTAGGTATACCTTCTGTGGGTTGCCTACACATACCTTTGATAATTGTAGGAGGCGCTTAGGGTTATGTTTGATATGTGGGAGTGCCAAGCACAAGGTTAATAGATGTCCGGACCGCCGGAATCCACTTGTTGGGGGTCAGAGGCCACTGATTCGAGCTCGGGCTAATGCTTTAGACGGAGAGGAGTTAGAAGCTGATGTTGCTCCAGCTGCGGTAGTTGAAGGTACTATATGCATACATGGCACGAACATACATACCTTGTTTGATTCGGGAGCTACACACTCCTTTCTTTCAAGTGCTATTTCTGTTACTTTCCCTTTACCTGTTACTTGTTCTTCTTCTGCATGCTATTTGGTTAGTTCATCTTTTGGTAGTAGCATAGAAACTGATAGAGTGTTCAGAGAGGTTCCTGTGAGTATCGAGGGTCTGGTTTTCTTGACAGATTTTATTGAGATGCCGATGACTAGCTATGGATCTATTCTAGGCATGGATTGGTTATATAGGCATTGTGCTACCGTGGATTGTCGGGCAAAGAAGGTTCAGTTGGGTTCAGATGTTACAGTGGGTTGGAGTTCAAAGACTGTACCTTTGCTTTCTTTTACCAAGGCTCAGAAATTGGTTCGAGATGGGGCTACAGGATTCATTGCTTACATTCTTAACAGGCCTAAGGATCAGGTTAAATTGGAGGAAACAGAGGTAGTAAAGGATTTTCCCGAGGTGTTCCCCGAGAAATTAGATTCTTTACCTCCGGATCGAGAAATTGAATTTGTGATTGATTTGTACCCGAATGCAGAGCCATTCCCTAAGACTCCGTATCGTATGGCTCCGTCCGAGTTGAAAGAGTTGAAGACTCAACTTGATGCGTTATTGGAGATTGGGTACATTAGGCCGAGTTCGTCTCCCTGGGGTGCGTCGGTTTTGTTTGTAAAGAAAAAGGACAGGACTTTGAGAATTTGTATTGACTATAGGGAGCTGAACCGGATGACTATCAAGAACAAGTATCCCCTTCCACATATCGAGGAATTATTTGATATACTCCAAGGATCAAAAGTTTATTCGAAACATGATTTAAGACAGGGATACTACCAGCTGCGGATCCGAGCAGAGGATATTCCAAAGACGGGATTCAATACTTGGTATGGGCATTACGAGTTCGTGGTAATGTCATTCGGATTAACAAATGCCCCTACAGCTTTCATGGATATGATGTATCGAATTTTCTGGCCTTTTCTCGATAAATTTGTGGTGATTTTTATTGATGATATTTTGGTATTCTCTAAGTCTGCCTAGGAGCACGCTAGACATCTTCAGTTGGTCTTGAGAACTTTGAAGGAGCATCAGTTATTTGCCAAAGAACGCTGGATTGATCGGGTGTCGTTTTTGGGACATGTTATCTTGCGAAACGGATTAGAAGTGGATCCTTCAAAAATTGAATCTGTTTTGAAATGGAAGAAACCAAAGAACGCCTCGGAAGTTAGAAGTTTCCTGGGATTGGCGGAGTACTACAGAAGATTTGTTAAGGATTTTTCAAAAATCGCCGCTCCTTTAACCCGTTTAACGAAGAAAGAAGTGAAATTTGTGTGGGATGAAGCTTGTGACAAGAGCTTTAACTTCTTGAAAGAAAAATTAGTTTCTACTCCGGTGTTGACACTTCCGGAAGGCTCCGAGGGTTATGCTGTTTATATGGACGCTTCTAAAGAAGGTCTGGGATGAGTGTTAACTCAGAAGGGAAAATTGATTGCTTATGCCTCTCGGATATTAAAGGAGCATGAAAAGAATTATCCTACACACGATCTTGAGCTTGCAGCCGTGGTTTTTGCACTCGGGAAATGGAGACATTATTTATACGGGGTGTCTTTTGAGATTTTTACCGACCACAAAAGCCTCCAATATTTATTCACTCAGAAGGATTTGAATATGAGGCAATGACATTGGATGGAACTTCTTGAAGATTATAAGTGTACTATCAAATACCATCCCGGTAAAGCTAACGTGGTCGCCAATGCACTTAGTAGGAAGGCTAGTGTATCGAACTTGGAAGTGGGCGAGAGTAGTGGAATCGAGCATATTATAATAAAAGCTCGGATTTCTAATATTTCCATACAACTAGATTTGAAACATCAGTTATTTGAGGCTCAGAATAATGATCCGAAGTGCAGAGGTTGGTAGTGAAAGCAAGAGCTGATCCGGTATGTCCATTCGGGTTCGATGAAACCGGCCTTCTTCGTTTCAAGAACCGAGTGGTTGTACCCAAGCAATTAAAACGGGTATTGCTTGAGGAAGCTAACAAATCAGCTTATTCTATCCACCCTGGAGGAAATAAAATGTATTAGGATTTGAAGCAATATTATTGGTGGTATGGATTAAAGAAAGATGTAGCCGAGTACATGAAGCATTGCATAACTTGTCAAAAAGTTAGAGCCGAGCATCAGAATCCTGGAGGTCTTCTACAGCCGTTACCTATTCCAGAATAGAAGTGGGAACAGGTGACGATGGATTTTGTATCTGAGTTACCGAAAGTGAAAGGAGGGTACGACGGTATTTGGGTAATTGTAGACCGCACATTTTCTATCGGTTCGGATGTCTTATAAGACTCGCAAGCTAACCGAGTTATATAAAAGGGAAATTATTCAACTTCATGGGATTCCGGTTAGCATCGTATCAGATAGAGATGCGAGGTTTACTTCCAAGTTGTGGCAAAAGTTACAAGAGATTTTGGGTACGAAGCTCAAATTCAGTACATCATTTCACCTTCAAACGGATGGTTAATCTGAGAGATTAATAAGGTATTTGGAAGACTTGCTTCGGGCTTGCACTTTGGATTTTCAGACTTCGTGGTATGAGCAACTTCCTTTGATTGAATTTGCATACAATGACAGTTTCCGAGATCATCCTTAACATGGCAGAGTATTATGTCAGCGAGACCACTACTTGAGGAGGGGATTAGATGTTGAGTAGGGAATGGTGCATGTATGGGAAGATAGGTGGATTCCTACGACATCTTGTTTTAGACCGGTTTGCAGGCTGGATGGTGGAGAGAACTTTGTCTATGTAAAACAATTAGTTATGGAAGAGGGAATTTAGGATAAGAATTTTGTGCAATCCTCATTATGGAGATGGATGCAAAGGGGATATTTTCGATCCCGATAGGGGATGCGGGCAATCTTGATAGGAGAATATGGCATTACAATAAAAACGGGAGGTTCTCAGTCAAGAGTGCCTACAATGTTGCAACAAAAGAGCCACAGGGTCGTGGGTCTTCAGGCCAGTGTTTGTTTAGACGTAGTTGGAAGTTCATTTGGGGAAAAACAGTCGCACCTAAGCTTAGAATTTTTGTGTGGAGATTATGTCATGATGCATTGCCTATGGGAGAGGCTTTGGCCAAGAGGCGTACCAGGGAAGATGTGGTTTGCCCATCGTGTAAGATGGCTCCAGGATCCCTGAGAACACTTTTCTTGGTTGTAGCTTAGCACAACAATTTTGGGCGCTGCCTAATTTATCGTGGAATGTCATTGGTAAGGCGGTGACGGATGCGGTCTCGATGGAGGAAGGTGATAGATTTGCGACGTTGGCTCGGGCTCTTTGGCAAAATTGCAACTCATAATAGTCGGATAACAAAGGTGTAGACCCTCCTCGACTGGTGCAGTATGCCTATAATTTTTACACAATGGGTAGAGTTGGTGATATGGTTGCCGTTCTGGATAAGACAAGCATTTTAATGTCAAAATGGACTCCTCTAGAGAGTGGTTTTGTGAAAGTTAACACCAATGGAGCCATATTCACTGAGAAACCTGAATTCGATCTTGGTGTTGTGGTGAGATATGTTGCCGGAGAGTGTTTGGTGTGGATGAGCCTTAGGAAGCGGAGGACATTGGATGTTGAAATCGTGGAGGCCTTAGTTGTAACGCCCCAGTTTTTTCGGCTTTCAGGTAAGCACGCCACGTGTGAGTTTTCGAGAGTTAGGATTTATTTTAACTTGTTCACTTATTAAATTCTAAATTTCATGATAATTTTATAAAATTTTATTTTAAGTGTTTATATGAAATTCATATCAATTTGATAATTATGGCATAAATTGAATTTGATTGGAACGTGAATTAATTATCGAACGTGACTTAATTACTTATGTGTCCTTAATTGAGCATTCTTTCAAATGTGAGGACTAAATTGCATGGAAATTTATGTGAACAAAATTGATCACATTTCATAAGCTTGGGGACTCAATTGCATAACTTATTAAACTTGGAGGATTTAATAGCAATTGGAGCATTTTATTCCTTTTCAGAGTTGCATATCAAGGAATGCTTTATTTCTCTCATACAAACATACTATACTTTGCTCCTTGCTTCCATTGTTGCTCGATCAAAACCCCAAGTAGAAGAGGAAGGGATTTCTCCATTTTCAAGCCAATTTTCTGGAGGAATTGCATACTTTGAAGCATCATCATCATCATAACTTCCTCTCTTCTCTTCTTTCTTTCATTCAAGGTATAGATGAGATTTTGTATGAATTCTTGGTTTGAATATGTGACGCTAGGGTTAAGGGTTGGATTGGATAATTTGATTATTTGTTGTTGGAGACATGAATACATGTTTTTAGTTTGAATTTATGCTTGAATTCTTGGAAATTATGGAGCTACTTGATGAGTTCATATGTGGGTTTGAAAGTGATGATTCTTGATGATCAAGCATGAATTAAGTGGTTTTAATGGTTTTTATTGTGCTTTAAGTATGCTAGAATGTTTATTTCATGATTTAGGAGCATTTGGGATTAGTATTTGAACATTTGTTGGTTATGGTTTGTGGTTCGAGCCTTTCCCCTGTTTTGCTCTGCTTTCTGTTGCATCTGCATAACGGGAACGGTCCTTCCCTTCCTAGTTCATTCTGGGAACGGCCGTTCCCACCCCCGATAGGTTTGGCGCGCGAGACTGAGAATGGCCCTTCCCAGTTTTGGCATACAGTCGGAACGGCGGTTCCCAGCCCAAAATCTTTACAGTCAATTTGGGGAGCCGTGAATGACTTTTCCATTTCATTTTCAAACCTGCAACGGCCGTTCCCATGCTCCAGGGGATTTCGTGAATTTTCTGCATAAAAATTGATTTTCCAAATCCGTTTCTAATGCTCTAAATGATCGATACGTGCTATTATATGCTCATTTTATGCATGAAAATGATCATGACACTCCATAATTTCCAATGCACGTTATATTGCTTCATGATTACGCCGTTCGTCCTAATAGGTTCATTTGAGTCGCGTCTCATGTACACTTATCTTTCTTGCACAGACCAGTTTCCTGGTGACGAGGAGCAGGCTCCATAGGTTGTATCCTTGTTCTCTTTTGTAGTTAAAGGTGAGGTTTAATTTCTAGTTATATACCTTATAACCTTATGTGAGATTTCGACCAAAATGTATATATATCTATAACCTTTCCTAAAATCCTAAATGATTTCAAAGGAACCATTTACAATATACTAAATTGACCGTATTTTAGCGAGTATACCATACTGCACTGTAGGCCCAAGGGTAGTGTATTGAGCCAACCGAGAAAGCAAGGGTTGACGGGTAACTCTTGCACTATCCTCATCATTTTGGGATGACCCCTGAATCCACTAGAAGATTAGTGGAGGAAGGAGTTCCGGGCATAGGGATTCATGTACCCTACGCTTACCATGACTGGATGGTTGGGCCTTGCAAACCCACTATCACCCGGAGGGAAAAGGGTTACTGAAACTGTTATTGACTGATTACACTGTAATACTTGCATGATCACCTAATCAACAAATAACCTAATTATTGTACACTGTCGGAGTAAAGGTTGGAGACTTACCCTCACTCGTCTAGCCACTGATTGATTGAAATTGAATTAATTGATAAACTTGATGGTTGTAATTTTGGGCGATGTTTACGTCATTACAGGACTTATATTGTATTTTGCAAAACTTCACCCGAGGTTATAACTTGCATGTACTTGCGCTTATATTTATTATACCCTTCACTCAGTCTTTCATAGACTGACGCCTCCACCTTTCAGGTTGTTGCAGGAGCGTGCTAGGCGGGAACTAGAGTCTATTGGAGTCTTTAATTTGGGTTTAGCACACTGCACTTCATGTTATTGATGCATATGAATACTTATGACTTTGTTTACGAGATTTTGGGAATCATTGTATATCTATGGTTATGGTTGCACGTATTGGACAGTTTGAACTTTTGTTGTACATAGTCTTGCCTAATGGAAATGTTTTGCTTCCGCTGATTTACGTTGTACAGATTATTTGGTTTCGGGGGTAGTGCCGCCTAGTTAGGATGGTTTTTTTTATTGTCACCCGTTCGCTATATGTTTAGTTTATGTACGGATTTCTATTCATATGTGGACTGGACTATAGTGCGGGGGATGTGGCACCCTGGCGTGTCGGGTGCTACATTAGCATGCAGAGAAACAGCCAGGTTGGTGAGACAAAGCGGATACCAGTAAGTAGTGATGGAAGGTGATTGCATGAATTTGGTTCAAAAGATTGGTCTAGCGTTGGTAATATTATTCAAGATTACGTTCGCGAGTTGCTTTCACAGGTCTTGGCCATCTCATTTTCCTTCTTTTGGGGAGATGGTAACAAAGCAACGCAAACCTAATTTCTGGCTATGAATTATAATGATGGGGACGATGAAGTTCTTGATTCGATATTGAAGTGTATTTCAAAATATGTTAAAGTTCACTACAAAAAAACTGTCGAATTCCGACGGGCAAATTTCGATGGGATTTTCGGAAATCCCGTCGGTTTTCCATCGGAAAACTGATGGGATGGCGCCCGTTGGAAAAAACATCGTCGGAATTGGGTCCCGAAGGGTCCGTTCCGTTGGTTTTCCGTTGGAAATATATTTCCAACGGAATTCCGACGGGATTCCGACGAGCAAATAATTTTTTCCAACAAAATAATTTCCAACGAAAAACCAACGGACAACTTCCGTCGGTTTTCCGTCGGAATTTCTTTCCAACGGAACAAAAATAATTTAATTTTTAAGTTAACCGACGGATTTCCAATGGAATTTTCCGTCGATATGCCGTCGGAAATAGAATAAAAATAAATAAATTAAAAAAAATAAAAAAATTCATTTGTGACACCCGAATCACCACGGGAACGAGTCACACCAACACCTCGGATGAGCCACGGCCACAAGTCAAGCTCGAGCCAACCGAACCCACCAATTCGAGAATTAATTCTCGCGATAATTGCGCACGCAGGGATTCGAACTCGGGTTTCCAAGGAAGAATGGTGCCTCCCTTACCAACTTGGACAACTTACTTATTATTAATATTATGTCTTTAAATATATTTATACACTTATTTCAATTAATTATTTAAATACTTTTTGTTATTAATTTCAAATATAAAATTTTAAATATATGATTATTTGAATTAAATATAATCATATTTATTGAGATATTATATAAAAATTGCTAGCTTATATACTTTTGTGTTTTAATTATAATGTATATAATTAAAATTATATAAAATATTATTGTAGATGAGCAAATAAACTTTATATTATTAATTTAATTTACTATTTTAAAATTGTCATAAATTTAATTTAAAAGTTAAATAGCTAAGTTAATTAATATTATAATAATTATATTCTCAACAAATCATATGGCGACATGTGGCGTATTGTATGATATTATCTCTTTAAAGATAAAAATATAAAGAGATAAATATTCATGTGATATTATCTCTTTAAAAAAATAATAAAATATTAAAGAGATCAATATTCAAGTGATTTTATTTGATATTATCTATTTAAAAAAAAATACAAGAGCTAATTATTAAACAAGTTTGAGTTGAACTTAACTCTTGAATCTAAACCTATATAAAGGCTTTCTTCCCCAAAGTTATCAAATCAAGGCGTTTGATCCGTTATTAAGGCATTATACCGACGAATCGACATTATATTCAAGCTAAATCTACAGAGTTATCGACGAGTTCAAAGGCGTTCTTGGCGAAATTCTCCAAACTCTAGTGTTTGATTCATAAATAAGTCGAAAGATCTACGGATTAACGTTATTAAAAACTAAATTTGAAGTTGAAGAAGATCAAACCAATTAATAAAAGTTAAGTAAGTTGAAGAAGATCGAAAATTGAATATCCACTTTGCTATCAAATTTTACAAATTATTTGTACTATTTATCCGATGTTTACACAAAATCAATAAACGCGAATTTTTAGTGCAAACAATTATATTAATAATTTATAATTTCTATAATATTTGATTTTTAAATATATAATTATTTGTATTAACTATAATTGTATTTTTCTAATTAAATTTGATTGAAAAATTCCAACGGAAAACCAACGGAATATTTATTTCATTGAAATTCCAACAGAACACCAACAGAAAAATTCCGTTGGGTTTTTCTGTGAAGAATAAAAAAAAAACGACGGGATTTTCCCGTTGGTTTTCCGTCGGAATTTTTATTTCATTGAAATTCCAATGGAAAACTGATGGGAAAATCCCGTCGGTATTTTTTTAATGAAGAAAAAAAAAAACGACGGGATTTTCACGTCGGTTTTCCATTGGAATTTTTATTTCATTGAAATTCCAATGGAAAACCGACGGGCTTATCCCGTCGGTATTTTTTTTTAATGAAGAATAAAAAAAACCGACGGGACCGTTGGAATTTTTACTTCATTGAAATTCCAACGGAAAATCGACGGAAAATCCCGTTGGTATTTTTGGTGCAATTTTTTTTAGAATTGCGCCAAAATTTCCGACGGGATTCCGTTGGAATTTTTGGCGCAATTTTTTTTAAAATTCCGCCAATTTTTCCGACGGAATTCCGACAGATTTTCCGTTGGAAAGCAATTTTGCTTGACCGTGGGAATTCCGTCGGAAATTCCAACGGAAAACCGACGGAATTTTCCGTCGATTTTTTCCCATCGGTTTTCGGCTGTTTTCTTGTAGTGTGGTTGTGCAGTCGTACTGATCTTTCTCTTAAAATAATAATAGAGAAAATTGCTATTTTCGTCCCATAAATTACTCATTTTTTAATTTTGGTCCCAATCATTATGAATTTCTCAATTTAGATCCCGTATTGAATTATTTTTTGAAAATTTCGTCCCGCCATTAATTATCCGTTCATTACAAAGAAAAATTATTGCAATTTGCCCCTTCTGAAATATTTTGTTCTCATTTATGCCAACAAAAAATATTTTGCTCACTTAAAACCCTAAAAACAAGTTACTACATTAATTATTTTATATTTGAAACAAAATATTGTATTAATTTACATCAAATAAATTTCACTAAATTAATATAATATGTATACATATATTTATTACCTTTACAAAATAAATAAAATTTATTAATTTAAAAAATGAATAAAATACTCCACTAAAAAGATAAGTATACACATGATAATTTTTTGTTAAACTTTTATAATAACAAGCCAAAAAAAATATTTTATATATATATATATATATATATATATATACACATTTATATATATTCTAAAAAAAAAATAAATTTTTTAGGGTTTTCCTCTCTCGCCAACTGATGGCGATGGGGGACTTTCAGCCACCGGCGGCAGCTAAACCGCCGGAACAAACTCTCTCTTACGCAAAAGTCACCGCGACTAAGTCACGAGATTTCAGGTCTCCGGATGAAATTGCAAAACTCAAGTCTTTCGACCTTGACACCTTCTCACCACTAGGGCGCGTCACAGAATACCGGGGGAGACCAGCAGTGGTTTTTTCGCCCGAAGAAGAAGACGAACTATGTGAAGATTTCAGGTTTACGTTGGTTGGCAAATTCACAAGAGGATACCCCTCAATGCGGTATCTAGAGTTCTGTTTCCAACAAATGGCGTTTGCAAAGGAAGTAAAGCTCAGTCTTCTGAACAGGAACCACGTACTTATCAGATGTGAAGACCACGACGACTATGCGAGGATTTTCTCGAAAGACACTTGGTATTTCAAAGATTTTCCGATGCGAATCTTAAAATGGACACCAGACTTCGACCCTAACGTCGAATCTTCGATCGTGCCTGTATGGGTCTCTTTTCCAAACCTTAAAGCACAAATGGCTAAAAAGAAGGGACTATATACAATAGCCTCAGCAATCGGAACTCCTCTGAGAGCGGACGAGGCCACAGCACGCGAAAAGAATACAGCAGACCCCAGGGTGTTAGTGGAACTTGATGTGTCCCAGCCTTTGCAGAAATCTATCTTTGTTTGGGCAATTAACAGGTACGTGGAACAAGAGGTTACCTATGGCCCAATCCCCGACTATTGCAAACGATGCTCCAGATTGTACCATAAGACAAAACAGTGCCCCATGAAGGAAGGGATGGAGGACGAAGAAGACGAACCGAATAACACACCGGAGGAACAGATGGATAAAGAGCCAGAGGAAGATAAGCAACAACCTGTACAACGGATAGTGAAACAGAAGAAAGCGAGACAGGAATGGACTAAAGTGCAACCGCAGGAGAAACACACACACCCAAAAGAACAACATAAGCCCAGTAACAGGTTTGAAGTTCTGGCCGAAGAAGAAGATGCACAAGTAAGAACTGATACAGGGGAAGGGGAAGAGGGCCTGGAAAAATCTGAGAATTTCGGTCACAGCCCAAAGGAGATGGATGAATCGGCCAAAGTCGCTACAGAAACAACCGATAGTGAGAATTTGACAACCGAGGGCGATGCCCTCCAGATCGTCCCTGCCACCCTTGAAACAGAGGAGTATGAAGATGCAGCGATTAGACAGGCTTTAGCGGAAAGCTACGCAGGCATTGGCTCGCTCGTAGCAAACAATGAAGATCAGGAAAATCAGTCCCCTAACAAAGGACATTGTGATGATCTCCTTCTGGAAGACGATACTGATACCCTGAAAGAGAAAGCTCTTCATAGACGCTCATCCTCAGTTGAAAAGGCACGAAATGTGGACACGACAGTAACACAGAAAAGTCGAAAGAAGAAGCAACCTGCGACAACAATTGATCAAGCCCCTAAAAGGACCCTCCGGTCGGGCTTTCTTAACGGTGTCCAATGATCGTAAAGAGCCTAATATGGAATGTCCGAGGAATCGGCAATAAGGGAAGATTTCGAATCCTCAAGCGACTTTGCAATAAGAATAAGTTTACTTTTATCTCTATTCTCGAACCTACGATCCGTCTAGATGCCGATCACATGTGTCGTAGCTTAAAGTTCAACTCTGCTATTTCTAATACTTCTAATCACATTTGGTTTTTCTTTGATGATAATTTGTGTGTGGAAGTGATTGAGGATAATAGACAATTCCTTCACTTGAAAATTGGCTGTAAAGATTGGAATAAGGATATTTTTGTTACTGTGGTGTATGCTTTATGTGATACTGGGCAAAGACGTGAGATTTGGGAGTATTTTCATGCCCATAAACCTACTAATGAACCTTGGCTTATAGGTGGGGACTTCAATATCATTTCGAAATTGGAGGAACGACGAGGCGGAAGTGGAATGCCTGACTGGCGAGGCATGGCAGATTTTAATGAATTCATTCATGACAGCAGCCTTCTTGAGCCGCCTTTTCAGGGCTCTATCTTCACTTGGACCAACAAGTCTCTTTGGGAGCGACTTGATCGCATTCTTATCTCGGGGGAATGGAATGACTTATTCCCTAACATGAATGTCAGACATCTGGTTAGGAATACATCTGATCATGCGCCACTTCTCATTACTTTTGACGATGGAACGGAGCGAGCTCCTTCTACATTCCGCTTCCAAGATATGTGGCTCAGGCACCCGCACATCGTAACTGTCATTAAAGAGAGTTGGAGATTACCGGTTCCTAGTCATGGAATGTGGGGTCTTCACCAGAAGCTATTTCGGCTAAAACAATGTTTAAAATCTTGGAACAAAGAAATCTTCGGGAATGTGTTCGACCGAGTTAAAGAGGCAGAAAAAGAAATGCAGGCAGCAGAACATGATTACGATGCAGAGCCATTAGACAGTAATTTGATGATACTTAATGAGAAGTCGGCCAAACTTCAACTACAGCTTGCTATGGAAGAGGACTTTTGGAAACAAAAAGCATCTTGTCGTTGGGTTTCGGAAGGTGAAAGAAACACGGGATACTTTCATTCTTTAGTGAAAAAAAAGAGATTTCGGTGTTCTATTCGTAGCATCTTACAAGGAGATGAAGAAATCAAGGAAACTAACCAATTACGAGCCTCCGCAAATGCCTATTTCGAGAAACTTCTGACCAAGCAACAGAACCTTTCTCCTAATGTCTTTGACCGCAGTGTTTTGACTTCCTCCTTAAGTCATTCTGAGGCGGAAGCTCTATGTGTGCGGCCTTCTTTGGAAGAAATTAAGAAGGCAGTCTGGGACATCCCAACCCAAAGTGCAGCGGGGCCCGACGGATTTGGGTCAAGTTTTTATCAGAAATTCTGGGATATAATCCGCGAAGATGTTTGTACAGCAGTGTGGGATTTTTGGGATGGCTCTCCCATTCCAAGAGCTTTAACAGCCACCTCCATAGCTCTTGTTCCTAAAAAAGAGAACCCTGTTTATTGGAGTGATTATCGACCCATCAGCATATGTAATGTCTCGAATAAAATTCTCACCAAGGTCTTGAATAATAGATTGGCTGTTTTACTCCCCAAGGTGATTGCATCGAATCAAAGTGGCTTCATTAGAGGCAGGCTCATCAGTGATAATATCCTCCTAGCACAAGAACTAGTCCACACAATTAACAGTCAGAGATGCGATCAAAATGTGGTCTTCAAACTAGACATGGAAAAGGCTTATGATCGTCTTGATTGGGGTTTTCTGCTAAAAGTCCTCAGACACAAGGGTTTTTCTGAGAAGTGGATTGATTGGATATTTAAATGCATATCTAATTGTTGGTTCTCGGTGGTGGTTAATGGAGCTTCAGCAGGAATTTTCAAGTCTTCCAGAGGCCTCCGACAAGGTGACCCATTATCACCTTCACTTTTCGTAATAGCGGCCGACTACTTGTCCTGTTGTTTGAATAAAATGGCAGCTAATGATGTGAATAGCAGATACGACACTCGAACCCCTTCTTACATCTCACATCTTGCATGTGCTGATGATAACATCATTTTCACCAACTCTAGACGTACATCTCTGTATCAGATAAAAGAGACCTTAAGTCACTATGAGGCTCTCTCAGGACAGAAAGTTAATATCAATAAAAGCGAGTTCTACGTCAGTAGGAATGGAGAATGGGCGGCGGATATTATCAAAGAAATCTTAGGATTTAAACAGGGAACACTTCCTATGAAATACCTGGGTGCCCCAATTTTCACAGGTAGAAAGAGGATAAAATATTTTGATGAAATGATGGATAAGCTAAGGAAAAGACTTCAAGGATGGGAGGCCGTTATGCTTTCTCACGGAGGACGTCTCCAACTGATTAAAGCCGTGTTATACTCTATGCAAACACACCTATTTCAAGTCATTGATCCACCCAATAACGTTACGGAAACAATTCAGAGACTTTGTAATAAGTTTTTTTGGGGTTCCGACTCGGCGAACCGACATTTACATTGGGCTAGTTGGGAGAAGACTTGTTTCCCAATGAGTGAGGGAGGGCTGGGGTGCCGAAATTTGAACGATACTATTACTTCCTTTACATGGAAGCTTTGGTGGAGACTCCGAACCCAAAACAACTTTTGGTCCAATTTTATGAGGAGGAAATACTGCTCCAAGAACCACCCGAGCATGGCTGTGGTTATACCAAGCCATTCGCACACCTGGAGACGTTTATGCCTGGTAAGAGAAGAGGCAGAACCGTACGTAGGTTGGAGTATTGGCGGCGGAAAAATCTCCATATTACATGACAGGTGGATGAAAGAAGGGAAGCTAGATGCTAGAATTGAAGGGGATTTATTTGATGGAAAAGTTTCCAGCTTATGGCAAGATAAAATTTGGAATGAGGAGAAGATTCAAAGTCTTTTCGAACAACAAATTAAAGAGGAGATACTGCAGGTTCCTATTGACACTGAGGATAGAGACATACCGCTATGGCTCGAGAGTTCCTCTGGCGAATTTTCTGTCAAATCAGCGTGGAGTATTTTCCGGCAAAGACGACCTCATTCAGCCACCTGGGAGGCTATATGGTCCACAAACCTTACTCCGACCATCTTAGTGTTCATATGGAGACTCATAAATGACTGGATTCCGATTGATGAACGACTCCAAAGAAAAGGAATTAATCTTGCTTCTAAATGCTACTGCTGTATGCATGTGGAGACGCGGTGCCATCTTTTTTTCGAATCAGAAAAGGTGGCTCGGGTCTGGGCCTACTTTGAGGATCGTTTTGGCATGACAAGATCGTATTCTTGCCCGGCTAATTGTATAATGGAATGGGCTAGATCTTCTCCATATAGCTCTAAGAAACACATCCGTATTGTGATCCCAATCTTGGTGCTCTGGTTTATTTGGTTAGAACGCAACAACACGAAACACAACAATGGAACTTTCAACCCGTATAACATTATCCGTCGTGTTTGCAACCACTTGTATTTGCTTGTTAAAACAAACAAAATGGATTGCTCGTGGTGGAAGGGGGATATGCATCTCGCAGCTTTGTTTGGCATACAAATGAGAGGACTTAAGCTCAAAAGACCGATCGTGGTGAGTTGGAAACTACCAGAACAGGGTTGGCATAAACTAAATACTGATGGATCAGCACGTGGCTGCCCGGGCCCTGCAGGAATAGGTGGGGTCATACGTGATTACAAGGGGGACCTTATCGTGGCTTTCAGCTCAGGAATTGGGATATCTACGAACATTACTGCTGAAATTGAAGCTATGGTGGAGGGTGTCCGGGAGGCCCGACAACTGGGAAGTCGGAACCTCTGGATTGAAGTTGATGCGAAAGTGGTGATTGATATTCTTAGCAGAGGAAGCACGGGCGGAATTCGGACCCAAAACCTGATAACCGAATACAAGAATCTCACCAAAGGTATGAATATCAAGTTATCTCATGTCTATAGAGAAGGAAATGCGGTGGCAGATAGGCTAGCAAATAATGGCTCCTTAAATCAGACTTCGTGGAGATATCCGGAGAGCCCGATCCCTCAAGAACTCAAAGGGCTTCTCCGTGTGGATGCTTGGGAGCTCCCTTCAATCCGTAATCTATGAAACAACTGATGGAGATTCTGCATAGCAAAGAAATTTCAGTTTTGATCATGCAGGTAAAAGGCTGGGACATCATAAAATGCGTTAATTACCTTTTGTACATGTGCAAGGATCCGAACTTGCCAGTTCAGTCACTTATGGAATTGACGGTCTCTGGAGGCCTTGGGAACCTGATTCAGTTCAAGCCCTTGCCTTCTTGTACAGCATGTCGTAGTGCGGCTTTAATAGTCGCACGTTTTTCTTTTAAGATATCACTAGTAAGAGTGAGTGTTTCCTTTACGAGCGAAAAAATCATTTGGGCGGAGGGAGTGATCCAGATATTGAGAAACCCGAACCACAAAGGACACAGAACATTTAAACCTCACCTTCACCATGTAACCTCCACGCCGCGGTTCTCCCCGTGGTCCGTTTCTCTAACGCCCCCTCCCCTCATTTTAATGGCAGGTACGAGTGCCCCCATTTGGGACTTTGTCCCCGCAAGGAACCATCAATGTGGTACGCCGATGATTGTGATTGAGGCGAGACCAATCCTTGTCGTTCGGGCGGGCATCCTTTGTTTTGGGATTGCTACGGGTAGTCAAAGTCAGCTACCTATGTGGAGATCTGGTATTACTGAATTAAGAGTCTGCAGGGTAATTACCACTGTGACTCAATTCCCTAATAACAAAGTTCACTCTATACCTCACGAGCGTCTCCTGGAGGACATTGTTTTGGGTAATCATGATGGTACCAAGAATCATAAGAAGGCTCACAGATTCTGTTTGAAGCATAAAGGAGAAATCAATCCTAGAGATGAGCTTAATGGTCAAGGCTTCAGTTGCGGTGTCAACATTCGATTAAATATTGCGTGCTCTACCATTATTGAGCTTCCTTGCTCTAGAACTTTGTCTTTTATTTGCGGTTTTTGGCCTTTTGTGACCGACAACTTGTTTCTCTGTCGGGCTTGGCTTTTGCTTTTTCTGGCTATGTACTTTCTTAATTTTCCGTTGTGACTTTTGGTCGCTTTATTCTTGAGGTGGGGACTCGTTAAAACTCCACGGATCTTTTGATCCGGTTTTACCAAAAAAAAAATATATATATATATTCTAAAATAAAATATAAAACATAATTCAATAATTTATAAAAAAATTACAAAAATACATTACTAAAAAATTTTAAAAATATACACATGATATATATATACACATTTATATATATATATATAATAACAAGTCAAAAAATAAAAATAAAATTAAACCGGAAATGTTAAAATTTAAAAAGTATCACCCAAAATATATTCTTTTTTTGAAACCCAATATATATATAAAATAAAATTATAACTAAAAAAGAAAAAAAATAAAGAAAAACATCATCAACACCCCACACCCCCTCTCCGCACCCCCCCCCCCCCCCCCCCCCCCAAAAAACTCGCCGGAACCCACTCTCTCCGCCCCTTCTTTCTCCCACCCCCACCTTCCCTCTTTTGCAAATTTGTAGTAGAGGCGGTGGCCACTTTTTGGGGTTGTGGTGGTAGTGGCGGCGAAGGCGAAGATGGAGACTTGGTGTGATTGTGGTGATGGTGGTGACAATTTGGCAGGGACGTGGTGGTGGCGGCAATGATTTGCTGAGAACGTACTGGTGACGGTGACGGTGACGATTTGGCGTGGTGGCGGTGGCGCTGTGGTAGCGACAGCAGAGGCGGTAGTGGGTTAGATTAGGCGGGGGGTGGGGTAGTGTGGAAGATGGTCTTATTGCACATATATGTAATTATGTGGGGTTATTTGGGAATGAAAGTTTTCTAAAGGGGCAAAAATAATATTAATTTTAACAGAATATATTTTTGAAACAGAATAATTGACGGAATATTCTCTTTGGGACGGAATTTGCAAAAAGTCAGACAATACGGGATGTAAATTGAGAAATCCATAATGATTGAAATCAAAATTAAAAAGTGAATAATTTATGGAACGAAAATAGCAATTTCCTCATAATAATAATAATAGGAATGACCCAATTATCCAAACAATTTTATGTCAATATTAAATATCCCGTGTTAGTCGATTAATTGATTCCACGTCTGACCTATAGTTAGTGGACACCCACTCCCACATACAATTAATTAACAAACAACATCCAAGTCACCATATTCGGGATACGCAATATTGTCATGAAGTTGATTTTTATAAACAAAGAAATAACTCCAAGAAATTTTGATTTATTTATTTTCTGGATTTCATTAAATCACTTAACAATCAATTAAAAAATATTAAATTTATAAGCAACAAAAAAGAAATCACTATTAAATTATTAGTCACTTTATGCATGTTAACATTTCTATACTATGATTTGTGATATTAGTAGACGTCTCTAAACCACTGCAGCATATTTATATTTGGACTTGGTAAAAATATGACTGGCATAATAAATATAATTGCACAACTAATTCGATAATTCCAATAGATATAATCATAAATAAATAAAGCTTAAATCTTAATATATTTCCGTGGGACTACATATATTGTTTATTTCCCAAAAATTCAATGAATAAATGAATTCACTACAGCACTATTCCTCTGATCTCTATACAGAAAAAAAATCAAACCAAAGTGGAACACTTGGAGGTAGAGGGATCATATATCGCCGGAAGCAAGTATTTCCGGCCATTCGCACCATGCGCATTGTAGCTGGCACCCGTGGTGGCGTCCACCAGCAAGTCTCCGGCGTACCCTGGATAGGCCCCCTTAGCATACACCCCCGGACAAGCTGTAGCTGCTTCCAATGGTGCCTCCGCCGGCCCCTGATAATACCCATTTCCGAATGGGTTCGTTGCAGTTCCGGCCAAAAGCCCCCCCAAATTCATGACTATACCGTCAAGGCCGACGTCGTTGTTGGGGGCGACCAATGGCGCGCTTTGGGGGCCGTAAATGGGCTGATGGAAGGGCCACGCGCAGTATCCAGGGCACTGAGTCTCCGAGTTGCCGACCCAGATGTAGGCGAACTTGTAATTCTTCCCCTTCACCACGGCGTTCTTGGAGCCGTGGGTGCCGCATCGGTTCACGCAGAAACCATCGACGGCGACGTCGGAGGCCGTTAGGACGACGTTAATGGCGTTCTTCTGGTCGCCCTTGGAGGCCAACTGGACGATCTGCTTCTCGGAGAGGGATTTCCCGAGAGAGTAGTTCTCGTCGAGGATCTGCCTGCCCAGATAGAGAGAGGACGGGTTTTTGGAGTTGGCGAGGTGGTAGTACTTCTCGACTGTCTTCCACCACGACACGACGGAGGGTTTTGCCGCCGCGGAGGCAGTGGAGAGGGAGGTGATGAAATCGGCGACGATGGCCTTCTGGGAGGGCTTGAATTTGCCGTACCAGATGAGGTTGACGGCAATCTTGCCGTGGAGGAGGGAGCCTTTGTGGTAGCGGAGGAGGAGTTGGTCCTGTGGGGATTCCGCCGCCGTGGTGGTGGTCAGCATTCTCGAAGCGAAGCAGATGTTGAAAAGAGCAACAAAAGCCAAGAGTTTTAGAGCGAGAGAAGGAGAAGCCATTTTTGTATTTTCAAGAGAGAGAGAGGGTTGATCAAGAATCAAGATTTTGCTTGTCTGAACTCTGAAGGAGTGTGATTGGGTGGTGAGAACAAATGGTTGAGAAGGCAATTTATACAAGTGGAAAGTAAGCGTGGGTCAAAAATTGAAACGCGGTTTATTAAAAGGATGCAGATGCGAAAGGGCAATACAGCTGAGTTACAGACTTAGAGCATAGTTGAAAGCTTGCAATTGCCAATTTCAATTTGTACCATGAGTTGTGGGAGCGTTGGCAGATCATGTGCATTTCCTGAAATGCCCATAAGTCACCCTTGTTTTATGGGTAGGTTCGGTGTTCATAAAGAATCACTATACGCCCAAGTTTGAATGCCCCCTGCACCAAACGATTTTGATTAATTGGATAGGTAAGAGTTCTATCTGAGGGCTTGATAAGTTTGATGTTTTCTGTACTTTTGCACTTTTGGTTTTTAGAAGGGGGACTCTTTGATAAAAATGGACTATAATTATAGGTGTACGCATATTGTATATAACATGTACCACTAACATGGGAAAGTAAAAATCTCAAATTTAACAAACTATATAACTTTATAATTAATATATTTAATCATATACAACGTTAAAAGTGAATTCTAGACCTAATCCATTTTGAGAACTAGTTTGGGTGGGTCACTTGACAACCTCGTTATGCCTATTGTAAAACATATATGGAACAACTTGAATTTGGAATTTGCAAAAAAAATTATATATTGGTGGAGAGAATTAGAATAAAAAAATAAGGTAAATTACATTTGACCTCAATTTAGACGTGGTAATTATAAGTAGTATCTCTCGTGTTTAGATATAATTATATCCAATTTAAAAAATTTTAATTATACATAACCCCACCAATAATGGATTGATATTCACATATACCTCCCATATAAAATATATTAATTACATAAAAAAAAAGGATATATTTACAAGATAGTATAATTAAAATTTTCTAAAAATAATGTAAGTATAATTATATAGAAAAATTAGGTACTAATTATAATTACCCATCTAATTTAAAAATTAGGTGGGCACCAATCGGGGAAAAAGAAATTGTAGAACTCAATAGTAAGATCGCATATATATAAATCAATGAGCTCCTTTTTATATGGTGATATTTACGATATAATAGCGTGTAAAATCTTGTATTATGTCTAAATATTAAAAAAAAAATTATAATATAAAAAATCTTATAGAAGACCTTATGTTATTAGAAATATGTACGGAAAATCCGCCTAACAATTGTACCTTACACGTCGGTTGTGGGATTTTTTGCTGAAATTTTTTATTTTTATCTTTTTATAAATGGGTTCTTTTTAGTTTTTATATTTTCAGTTCTGATCTCAAAGCTTTCTTTAAAATAGATTTTAAAATGCTTAATATGTTAATAATTGATGTAATCTTTTTATATATTTTTTATAAAGTTCTATTTTGTCTTCAAAACTATGTTTAGTAATATATTTGGGAAAATATCATTTTCGTCCTTTAAAGATGCCCTTGTTTGATTTTGGTCCTGAACTTTTAACTTTTCTCACAATGCATCCTTTGTTATTCCACATTTGTCAATTTCAGTCCTTTAGCTAACAGACGTTAATTTTTTAACGGAAAAAGGCGCGTGTGCTGAATAAATGTGAGTGGCACGTGAGCGACACGAACCTTTTTCTATAAATTTTTTAACGTCCATTAGCTAAAGGACTAAAATTGAGAAACGTGGAATAAAAAAGGATGCAATGTGATAAATGTTAAAAGATTAGGACCAAAATCGAACAATGGCATCTTTAGAGGACGAAAAATGATATTTTCCCAATATATTTCTAAATCCTTTTCTTTCTTTTTTAATTATTTTTTATAATTTATAAGTTGTTTTTGTATTTTATCCATATTAGATAATAGATTTAGATAAAATCTCATCTCTTTTTCTGCATATTCTACTCCATTTTTATAGTATCTACAAGGCTTTCTTTTATTTATTTATTTGGAAAAATATAACCTATCTTTGTTTTTCCACCCAAAAAATATATATATATATAACATATCTTTGTAGTAATTATATATTATGATTTTATGTTTTCTATTTGTTATGCCCATATTATTTGTAAGAACAAAATTTTCATTTCTCGTAAATTTTTTTATTTTTCTTTCTTGAATTGGAACTAAATCTTTCCTTGTAAAAAATGGTAATTTCTTCAACGGTTGTAATTTTTTTAGTAACCATTCTTCCTTATATATTTTGCTTTCTTTTTTTCCTAAACTTCTTATATCTTTGATTCATGATTTTAGAATATTTTATTTTTCGAATCTTAATTTATAGAATTTCATTAGGCATGAGTTTCTGGAGATTTTTGAATTATTTATGTATAAATTATTTTTAAATATAAAATTTTCTTTTCTTTTAAATCTCTAATTCCTTCTTCTTGTATTGGAACTAAATCCGTTCTTCCCAACCATTGTAATTTCTTTATCAGTTGTTCTTCTTTGTATATTTTATCTTCTGGTGCTTCTGAACTTCTTGTTAGAAATTTTATATACCTTTGATTCATTGTTTGTATAATTAGAATCGTATACAGGCTTCGATACAGAGTTGATCTCAGAGTGTTTCTTTTAAAAATGTAGTGAGTTTACCCATTTGGTAAGTAAATTCATTTTTGTTTTCTTTTATTTCACTAGTAGATTCATTTTTGTGTAAAACACTCAGTGCGTTCAGCATTTCTGATGCGTGTTTTAAAAAATAAAGGATTTTTTATAGTAATTTTTTAAACACGGGTTTTTTTATGGTAATTCGCCATAATACAGGGGTAATGGGTGAAATTTACTCTCATTATTGGTTTAAATTCGGTATAACCATAAAAGTATAAAATTCTTTTTACTAATAATAATTGTATGTCCAAGAATTCAATTAAAAGATTTCTTCTATTTTGTTTAAATCAAAGTATCTACTGTCAGCTCCAATGATTAATTCTCTCGTTGAATTAGACACCTCAAAGGATAGGACAAATGACTAGAAGATCTAAAGTTGCTTCAGACCATTTAATGATATTGCTCAGCTCGACTCCAAAACAGGATATTGTGAAAGGCAAGTTATGTAAATTCCCTTTCAAGTTTGAATCTTCATGGCTTAGGGATGAAGAGTGTACGGAGGTGGTGCAAAAGTGTCGGCAGACGGGAGCTGGAGATAGTAATGTTGGAAAAATAAGTTCGAAACGCAACGAAAAATTAAAATTTTTCCGTCAAGAGGACCGTTGGCTTGCAATTTTTATTCCAAAACACAACAGAAAGTTTTCGAGCAACTTACTTGACTAGTGTAACATCCCGCTCGTCCGGTCGTACAGGTACGCAGTTCGAGAGTGCTATATGCGCATTTAAATTATTTTAATTACGCTAATTACGTGTTCATTATATCGTTTATGTGATTTATTTGAATTATATTTGAACTTTATTTAAAATATTAGAACGTTTTTATCCTTTTTAAGTCGTTTTTAATCCGTTTGAGCCCGTTTTCATTTCTAACTTTTGTGATTACGTGATATGCATGATTTATATGTGTTATACATGTGTCTTTACGTTCGTTGCATGATTTTGTGTTCGTTTGATACGGTTTTTGAACCGTTTTATTTGTTAAGGGATTCGAGGGCCTAACTCGTTTAGCGCACCTTGGGTTCCGAAGGGCGTAACTTGAGCTCAGGAATTCGGATTCGAATTCCAGAAGAGGCTTCGGACTCGTAACGAAGAATGGAAGCTAGAGAACCCAGCCTTGTATTTTTCTAAGCCCGTTTGGTTTCCCGTAATTCGCCCGTATCGAGCCTCGCATGGAATTTCAACCCTTCTTGACCATTTTGAGCATAACTTATTCATCCTTTGACCAAATTAACTAAAGTTTGAACCTAACTAACCCTAATTAACCCCACTATCAGCCCTTAACCTCCCCCATTTCGTCCCACATCAGAAAGGAGAAGGAAAAAGGGGTTTTTCCCATGCTACCCGTCACTCCAAGAGAAGGAAGAGGAATAATGTTCAATTTCCAAGTTTTGAGCTCAATACTCGTTGGATTCACCCCGAATTTGAAAGGTTAGTCCATGAATGTTATCTCCATCTTCTCCCCTTAAATTTGATACCTTATTTGCTCATTTTCATGGAGAGATTATCTTGTTTTGGCTAGCATGATGAATAGTTAGGTCACTTGATGAAAATTGGAAGAACTCATGCCATACTGGCTTCAATCCTTGAATTTATGAATGATAAATGATCTCATGACATTATTATGTGATAATATGATCTGAAATTTGGATGAAATTTGCTGAATTTTAGACCACCATTGTTGAACTTCCATGGAAATGTATGAAACTTGAAGATGAAGATGATTTATGATCTTTTGCTTACAATCTTGTTTCCTCTTCGCGTGCTACGTGTTTAGCTTCTACTTTGCACTCATTTTGTTGCCTTTTCCTTGGCCTTTTGCTTCTTGAAGCTGTTGCTGCGTTGCTAGAGTTGGAGAGGGCGAAATAGGGGCTGAAACTCCTTTATTTTCGGATTGTGCGACCGCGGGAAGGCCAATTCAGGTCGCGCTCGCGACCTGATTTTCACCAAATTTCAACTTGGAAACGCTTGGAAGGCTACTGGAGAAGATGGTCGCGGCCGCGACCACCAGAGAGCTGGGCGTGACCCCATTTTGGTGCAGTTTCGAGTAGGTGTTGTTGCATCGTTTTGTTTTTCGTTTCTTCCATGTTTTGTTTGATTTTCTTGCTTCTTTGTTATCTTGTATGCATGTATAACTTGTTATATTATATGTTACATGTTTTATTGTATATTTATGATGTAATTTTGATGCTCATACATGAAATATATGGCCTAAAATGTGTTATATATGTTCTTCAACGTGCGTGCATGAATCAATGTGACGTTTGATTGCCTCTTGTGATATTTTGTGCTTCGTTTGTGATATGCATGCAATATTAACGTGATGAACTATGTGTTATATGTTGCATTATGAATTTGTTATGTGAAATTGGTGGAGTTATTCTATGTGAAATATGTGAATATGATTTAATATGAACTTACGTGACCTTCTACGTGCATGCATGCATTAATATAACATTTCCTTGTCTTGCATGATTTTTCCTTATTTCTTTTAGAGTGTGCATGCATGTCTATCATGTTATATGACGTGATGTGTTTGTTATATAATTTTTATGAATTCGTTTAATGTGAAATATACGAGTTATGAATTAATATGATTCAATATGGCTTTAAGTGACCTAATTGACATCTCATTGCAATCCTTATGCATCAATTGCATCCATACGTATTTGCCGAGTGTCTAATTGGTACATTTTGAGTCTAAGGTTGTTCCTTGTTCTTTGTTTTGTCTTTAGGTTCGTTTCGTGGGTGACGAGGAGGTCTCTTAGAGGTGCTTTGGTCCATTTCGTTTGGTTTGGTCGACAAGGTGAGGTTTTCTTCCTTTTTAGTTAAGTGACCTACAACCCTACATGTATTTTTAAGCCCGCATGCGATATACATATATATATAATTTTGTAAATACGTGTTTGATTAGTATTTTGTGGGATTTGTCCCTTTTGCTATGTATTATTGGAAAAACGATTTTAGATATACGTAACCTATTTTATGTTTATTTGATTTGAAAAGGGTTGGTGTGTGTGAACGTTTTGAAAATAGTGAGAAATACGACTTTGAATTAGAAGTCGAAAAATTCCAAAATTTTGAAATTATTAAGACTATGAATTTTGAATTAAGAAATGGGTCCGGGGAAGTGGTATGTGATTCTCGGGTCCGCCATGGGGTCGTCGAGCTCTCTCATCAACACAACCCCAATTTTGATGTAGGGAAATTCGTCCATCCTCGGGGAGTTCGAGGGGAAGGCGGTTTCTCAAAAACCGGCGGTTAAAACCCATCGGGGAGCGGGTAGGATCCCCCGACTCAAACTTTTGACGAGAGTACGGGGTTGAGGGAGCGCTTCCTCATCCCCAACCGGAGAAGGAGGATTGATTATGAATTTGGTATGTTTTCCGTTTTGATTATGATATGAAAGGAGTTAGGTGGGTTTGAACTCGTTCTCGCCGAGTTATTTTGATTTCGATTATGAATATGGTTCGTGAAACGGGAGTGGACTCATAATTTCTAAAATTGGTTGATTTTGGCCTTCGGCCTTAAACCTTTTTATTTATATGTATTACCACGGGATAAAATGTTTTAGATTGCAAAAACCACGCCCCGATTTATGAACTTTCTAAATTTGAATTTGCTTTGCTCTTACTTATATATACGTGTACGTGGGTTAGCCCCCTCACCAGTCTTTAGGACTGACCCCTTCTCGTTGTCTTCTTTTTCCCCTTTTGTTTCCTTTGAGTTGCAGGTTCCAGTTTTGAGAAGTTTGTGCTAGGCGGCGGTCTTCTTTCGAGTTTTGGGTTGTTTAGAGAGTCTCATGCATTTCGTTTTAAGTTTATTTTGTATCTTTGAGCTTATGAAGGCACGTATACGATTAAGAATTTAAATTGGAAATATTTGTATATAACTTGATTCGCTTCATTTCTGTATATTTGGATTCATTTTGAGTATGTTTGTCAATGTGTTTGAATCCTGGGCTTCCGTATGCTACGTTTGTTTATTTTGCGCACTCTGATTTAGGCAATGTTTTCAAAACTGGACCAGAGGGCTAACCGGTGGCCTTACTGGTTACCGGTCGGATCGATTCGACCGGTTGAACCGGTATGACGTCATAAATAAATAAATATTATTTTAATTAATATATGCATATTTTTATAATATTATAAATATATTAAAATAAATTTATAATATGTAATATTTACTTAAAACACAAAAGTCATATTATCTTACCCTATATCTTAAAAAACTGAAAATTTTTCTAAAGAATATATTTCATATATTTTACCCAAACCTAAAAGCCCAAGCCCAAAAAACCACTTATATTAGAATCTGAAGAATCTGAGCAGAGCAAACTTCGCCGCCACAATATCTTTCTTCATCAGTTCATCTTCTTCCACAGAATTTCTAATCAACCAACTTTTTAATATCAACCCACCATTTTCTCTCTCCCATCCAAACCAAAACGTATAAACCAAGAGAAAGCATCAAACTTAAAAGGAAAATTCAGAGAGAAAAAGGAAGGCCGTAAATTATTGTTGCTGCTCAGCGTGAAGGTTGACGTGGGGAAAGGGGAAAAAGCAGAAAAAATTTTCATGCCATTGCAAGAACCGACGGTCCGGTCCGGTTTGCTTGACCAAAACCGCCGGTTAATCGGGCGGTTATTCCGGTTCGCAGGCGGTCCGATTCCTACCGAATTTTCAGGGTCAGCCGGACCGGACAAGGCACCGGTCACCGGTTGAACCGGTCGAACCGGCCGGTCCGGTCCGGTTTTCAAAACACTGGATTTAGGGTCTAGACCGCCTAGCATAGGAGAAATTTTGTTTGTCTCCCGTTCGCCGTAGTTTGGCACGTGTACGGAGTTCCCATTTCGTTACACGTGTTGGGCTATGGTGCGGGGGATGTAGTGCTCTGTGCTCCTGGGTGCTACAACTAGAATCTTTCTTGAAGTGTTTTGAGCCGCCCTCAAACAATCTTCATGCGGTAATGAATTTTCCCGTTTCATGATCAGTTCTTTCTTTCGAGACTCCAAAGTAGAAGCCCTGTAGAATGTATCCACACCAGTCCTAGGCACAAATCAGATTAGTGAGTATGCTAGTACTATAATCTGTATATTGAAAGAAATAAGAAACGAGATAAAGAGAGCAAGAAATTTCTCCCGTCAAAACCCAATTGATTTGCGAAGTAATTCAAGCATATGCCTTCAAGAAAAGGTTTCATATATTCTAGGGGTTAGAGCTTCTGAAATCTTTTCTTTGCTTTCTACGGAATAGAGAAGGCACTTCACGAATGTCGGTCTAAGAGAATGAGAGAAAACTCTTCTCTTTTATTCTCATAAGGAACGTTTTTCTTGGAGAGAAAGAGAGAGTTTCTTTTCTTCTCCAACTCTAATTTTTGTCATGAGATAATTAAGATAAATAATTAATAATTCAATTATTAATCAATATCTTTATCCTAACTAATTTAGAATATTATCTCTTGTTTATTTATTTCATAAATCAATAAAATATGCCATTATTAATTATTTATTTCACAAATAAATATAATATCCTTTTATTTATTTCATAAATAAATACTTATGATAATAACCACATGACATTATCTTTATATTTATTTCATAAATAAACAAGTCTTGATATTATCCTCTTATTATTTCATAAATAAATAGAGTAGGATAATATCCATTATTTATTCTTCACAAACAAATAACGTATGATAATATCCTTCATTTATTTCTCAAATAAATAAAGTAGGATAAGTTATATTTATTTCATAGATAAATAAACTAATATTTCAATTTATAATTAATTCATAATTAATTATTCATTGGGTTTCTTTATTCCGGATTGGGCTTAGAATTAATTCTACAATTATTTCTAATGGGTTGAAATTAATACTATAATAATTTCATTTTGGTTTTATAATTAATTCTATAATTATTTATATTTGGGCTTTATAATTAATTCTATAATAATTTAACACATGGTCCAATTTCTCAATTAGACCATGTGCCCAAAGCTTGCTCACATTCCACACGTGTACTTTACACGTGTGGTCTTGTTTCGATCAATTACTTGATCTTTCTAACAATACCCTTTGAACCTGGTATTTGTGTGTGACCCTCTAGGTTCACTATTCGGTTAGCAATAACCCTAATTAATTAATATAAATATTAATTAATTTGCTCATAGATCATACAAACGTAGTCTAGCAACAGGTGCGTGAGCCCTATCCGAATAACGAATTAAATCGAAAGAACCTTTCAGCCAATAACATCTGCGATATACGATCCTCCTACCATTCCATCTCTTGATTAAGATCTAGGGAATGGGAATAATGAAAGCCTTATTAACCTTAATCTTAAAGCTAAGTTCGTTTCATATCCATTTGATCTTAATCCAAGAAAGTCCTTTTCTGATGTCTTGATCCACTACCTGGCCAAGGGTTTTAGGATGGTATATGAACGACTTATGCAATAAGATATCATCTTGCTTGAAGCAAGTGTAGGTCCTTTATTGATTCTCATATGACTTCATGTGCCACTTTTGTAATCCCAACATAAGTCATAATTCAGGTGTCTCGAGCGACACCCTTTTAAAACTATATTTAAGATTACCTAGTTAACTCACATAAGACAACCAAAGAATCTCAAGTCAATGGATTAATTAATCACGTCAGTGACATGTGAGATATTTCCTAATCTGGAAGTCTCTACTTCTAGAAGTGGATGTTTCCTTTCCTATTTAGGAATGTTCTCCGCGGGACAACTCAGTGTACTCATTCTATCAATGAGCACCCTCGTGTGTTGCATATGAATATACCATGCACTTTGCCATCCCATGAAACAGGATGATTCCTTCTTAAGGACACAATCACATAAGTCTCAACCGAGTCTAATCAGCACTCCCACTTTTATCGGACTCATTGACTTGGAGTAAGTTCTAATCCAAATTAAATTAGGGCTTGTTTAATGTGTCTTTAACCCTAATGACAAAGCCCTAAAATCTTGTTGGATTAGGGGAGTTCTAATACATGGACACGTAAAAGAAACACACAGAACATGTATTACATATAAAGAAGTGTTAGCCTATAAAATCAATCGTATTTTATTCAGAGATTGTCTGTGATACAAGGAAAATGCCAAAGCGAATTATGTCGAATCGGCTATCTAGGGTACTATTCCCAATAATCTCCCACTTGCCTGTAAAAGTCATTTAGGTATATTCTAAGTCCATCTTCGTAGGATGTACTTTGAGAGCCTATTGATTTTGGGTGTTTTCGAAGTGGATCTGCTATATTCTCCGCTGATGTGACATTTTTAATTTGCACATCATCAAGGAAACACATTTTTCTTATCAAGTGATTCATAATCATGTGTTTGGTCTCTTGGTGAGGTTTTGGTTGTCTTACTCGAGCAACCATCCATTAATCATACAGTATGATAATGGAGTTGTTTTATGCTAGGAATTTCATCCAACTGTTAGATGTAGTTTCTTACCTAAACACTTAACTTGGCGGTATTCAATACTGTTATATATTCAACCTTTATTGTTAAATCAGCAGTGCTTTGGCTTGGAATTAATTCCAGCACATTGCTTTGCCATTTAGGTAAAATATCTATCCTTACATAGATTTATAATTATCTATGTTTTATGTAACGATTATATCAAAATATCCTTTAATGACAGGATCTTGTGGGGCTCTGTAAACTAAAACATATCCTCGGTTCTTCTCAAGTACTTTGAGGGTATTGTTTACAACAGTCCAGTGACCCTTCCTAAGGTCAGATCAGAATAGGCTCACCACACTATGCTGCTAAGCCATATCCAATCGAGTATATAACTTTGCATACATTATGCTCCCTTTTGTTTAAGGGGTTTTCGCACATTCTAACTTTCTTGAAGTTATCTTAGGATACATTCTCTTTAAAAGAGATGTTCCATTATCCTTTGAAAATTTCATTCTTTAAATCATCCATACTAAACTATTTTAGTACATTAACTATGTACTTGATCATGATAATTATGTTATTCTTTTAGATCTACCTCTATGATAATTGCATAGTGTGGGTGTTCGATGAATTGCTTGTATGAGTTCTTTTAGTTTTTATGTTATGGAATTGTGTTTTTAATGCATGTTAGAGTCTGTAAACCTTTAATATGAACTCTTGAATTTGCTTTCTAATCGATAGATTATTTGTGAATTCGGATTTTAATTCCTAATACTTAGAATAAAAAGTTATGAAGAGATTCTGTCTTTTTCTGAGTAATCGGTAATTAAATATTGTATAACAAGCTGCTACTATTTGATTTACACTAATCCTATTTGAATGGTTTAATCTGTATATGAATTTTGATCACGAGAGAGACTACACAAACACTTAAGTACACATATCTAACTTCAAGATAAGCTTGCACGTATATTTGAGATTAGGATTGTGAAAACTTGATTATTTGTTGAGCACTGAACTACAATATTATTATTCCCTTGTCTACGTGTTTATTTATTGCTTTCGTCTACTTTTTTTAAAGTGTTTTAGTTTTCTTAGTTTAGCCTAAACCCCTGTTTCCCTATCTTGATCTATCTATTGGAGAAAATGCTCAGTGATTGATTGGTTTTCCTTCCCTATGGGATCAACACCTTATGTGCTACAATTTTTGGTGTACACTTGCATGCATATAGGGTTTATTCAATTAAAACTTAACCTCAATAAGTTTTTGGCATCGTTGTCGAGGAAGGTGTTAAATCACTCTCATGTTAGTATTAGTATCTAGTGTTTTAGACCGCTTTTCTATTTTTGTTATTTTTTCGTTAGGATTTGATATTAGTTTATGGATCTTGTAGATATTTAAAGTAATCAGAATGTCGAGCTTTGATAGTTTTATATTAATAAACTATCAAATTGGAGATTTGAATGAAAAAATCAATTAATTCTCAGTGAATGCCTAGACGACGCCATTGTTTTCCCCTTATGTGAAATATATGTTAGTTGTCATTTTTATAACCCTTGTCCTTTTACTTTTGCAGGTGGACAAGGGATTGTAGAGCTATTACCATTAAATATTTTGTACAATAAGTCGCATTCAGGCTAACTTCATAGTCCATCATCTTTCTACATGTTTCAGTATCAGCTCCCGCCTCTACCTCATCCCGAGGAATACCAATAGATAAGATTAGAGGATGTGCTAGAGAGATTCATAACTGGGACTCCTAAGCAGTTAGAAAAGCAAAGATTCGAGGTTGTGTTCGAAAGGTTCCTCACAACAACTACTGCCCGATTCGAGAAGTTGAAAATATAGATTGATCAACTGGTTAGCCACCATCAATGTTTGCAAAATCAAATAGATTAGTTGGCGAGGAAATATTGCGAAGCCACTGCACTGAGAAGCAATATATAATATCAAAGACTCGCATTTTCGGTGCTAATTTTAGAAAATCTAACTAATGGAGGGGAGACTGAAGGCTAGCAACATGATGAAAGAGCTAAGGAAATTAATGATGCAGAGCTCACTTTAATTCCACGAGTTTATTTTCCACTCGAAACGATACTAGGCTTAAGGGATTTGATGCAAATGATTAACACAAGCTAGTGACGGTTCTATGAAATATCAAAAAAAAAAAATCCTCGGGGACTTGTTGGCTAAGTTAGAAGTTGAAGGTGTGAAATTTTAGAACCATCAATCCACCAATTCATCCATGATTCGGTAGAGAAGTTGCAGGGTTAAAGCTCCTAATGAGAGACCGACATAAAAGGTCTAAAATCAAGAATAGTTTGGCCCTGGCATAAAAGAGAGAAAGCCAAAATTTGATGACCCTTTAAAAAATGATTGGATGTTTGGCAAGTAGAAACCAAAAATCGATTGTGGTTGCGAGAAAAGTAAAGTCACTCCTTATGATTTGTTGCTTATTAATCCTTGATTTGGGTTAAAAAGTCAAGCTGATGACTATAAAACTAGAACTAATTATTTCCTTCTTTGTTTGCCTGTTTTCATTTAGTTTCGTTGTCTATGGAAAGAATTGATGCAATTTGTTGTTCTTCGTGTGTATAGGTTTGCATTGATGGACGTAGAGCAAGTGATTTGGAAAGACTCATCACATTCAGGTTACTTAAGGTTTTCTATAAGGATGAAGAAGCTAATTTAATTGATGCAAAAATTTTCTATGGTGTTGTTGAGCAATTGTTTGGAAATTATATGTGCAAGATGAGTTATGGACGTGGATGATTTAATTAATATGATGAATTTGAAATGAACATTGGGTTAAATGTGAAAATATGTGCTTGTTTTTGCTGAAATTTTTTTGGAATTGTATGTGCATGAGGTGAAGCTCTTATTATTTTCGTTGTACTATGGTTTTGTTGTATATCTTAGCTTGAAAAACTTATTTTCTCACGTGATAAAACACCGAAATGTGATTTCTAGGCAATTCTGCCTTGGATCGCAGCCACAAAAGATTTACCCTTCGGTGAGTCGCGGCTGCAAAACACCCTGATCTGAAACTGTTAGGAATAGTGCCCGAAAAGCTAATCCACTAAAATCTACTTCTACTATTTCCTTGTAAAATCACAAATGATCTCTGAATAATAAACGAATTGATTATGATCAAATGGCTTAAACTTCTTTATGTGCTCTTATTTGATTAGTTAGTTTTAATATGTATGTATAAAAACTCCCTCAATCCATCAATCTTTTAGAGATTTATGATTTAGGTTAATGATACATGAAATAAACCCTAATTTAATCTGGATTATGAAATACTCTAAGCCGATGAGTCCAACAAACAGTGAGAGTGTTGATTAGACTCGCTCAAGACTTGCTTGTGTTATCGCGTCCTTAAGAAAGAATCATCCTGTTTCATAAGATGACAAAGTGCATAGTAGATGTGTATGTGATACACAAGGTTGTTCATTGAATGAATGAGTATACAGAGGTGTCCAGAGTAAGAACATTCCTAAATGGGAAAGGAAGTTTTTATTTCTGGAAATGGAAACTTCCGAATTGGGAAATATCTTACAAGTCAATATTGTGAGGACATTAGTCCTTAGACTTGAGATTCCATGGTTGCTTTGTGTGAGCGAACTAGGTGATTTTAGATATAGGTCTAAAAGGGTGTTGCTAAAAACACCTAAAGTACGACTTATATTGGGATCACAAAATTGGTGCATGGAAACATATGAGAATCAATAGAGAACCTTAAAGCAAGAAAATCTCTCATTGTCTAAGTCATTATATTTCATCTCAGACTCCTTGGCCAAGGTAGTGGATCGAGATCAAAAAATGAGTTTCTTGGATCGAGATCAAATAGATATGAATTAGACTTAACTTTGAGGTCAAGATTATTAGGGTTTTGATTATTCCCTTACCATAGATCTTGATTGACCGATAGATAGATAAGAGGACCATATCTCACAATAAATCATTGACAGAAAAGTTCTTTGATTAAATTCTTTATTTAGCTAGGGGTCTTAATCCTGTTGCTAGATTGTGGATATAAGATTTGAAAGTTAATTAATTAATTAAACTTACTGCTAATCGAATAATGTGCCTAAAGTGTCATACACAAATGCTAGATTACGAGAGTTTTTGGTAGGAGTTATTTGGATTAACTAAACGATCAAAGGGATCGAAAAAGTGGACCCCACACGTGCTTGGAACACGTGTAGCACGTGCCACCTGTCCTACACGCGTGGAAAAGGAAAATTAATTAAATAGTTTAATTAAATTTTGGGCTTTAATTAATTAAGAATTAATTAGAAGTCCAATTGGAAATTCTAAACCCAATAAATAATTAATTAATAATTAATTATTAACTGAAAAGATGTTTATTTTATTTTGAATCAAAATAAATAAATAAATTTCCTAAAGTAGTTAGGAAGATATTTCTTGCAAGATATTTTAATAAGATAAGATCTTACCATATATAATAGAATAAGGTATCCTAAGTCTTGATGAGCAAGAAATAGAATACAAGAAGAAGAAGGATTCCTTCCTCCCCAAGCCAAGTTTGAACTACTTGAGTGTAAATAAGGGATGTAATTCTTCTTCTCTCTATTAGACCAATGTTCTTGAAGCGTTAGATTTTTCTAAGAAAAGTAAAAGAAAAGTTTTCCAAAATCCACGGGTTATCCTAGCCATAAACACAATCCATAGAACTAGTATTCTCCCTCGTTTGATCATAATCTAGGAATGGTATGGACTAACTTTGGAGGATTTCCCTTTTGGAATCTAGAAGGAAGAACAGTTCGCGGGATCTTGCCGCTTGAAGAGTATTTGAGGGCGGTTCATAACACGTCAAGAAAGAACATATCTAAGCAAGTCATGAATCCTTGTTGAAAATTTTAAAATTTCTATTGTGCATCTAATTGTTTTCCAACAAATTGTGAGTCCCCCATGTTCAATCCTTTGGAGGCCACGAGGACATGTTACACTCACGACTGTTTCCTATTAAGACGTGTCACGCCCATAATGCTGTTGGAAAACAGGAATCAGAAAGCAGCGGAAATTTAAAAATTTTTCCAACAAAAGGATCTTGGACTCGCAATCGTGTATCCAAATTCGTAGAGATCAAGAAACTCACTTGGGTAGTAGCTTTCTTGACACGTTTTGAGCCGCCCTCAAATGCGCTTCATGCGGTAATGGCAACCCGTTCCTCGAAATCTCTTTCTACTTCAGAATCCATTGTAGGGATAACAATCCACACCAACCTAGATTCAAATCATGTTATGGAAGTTCTTAACAATATAACATAAAGAAAGAAACATGAAACAAGAAAGAGATGATTGAAACTCCCTTCGAAAACCAGTTTTGCGAAAGTAGAAATCTGCCAGCCATAAAACCCTCGTGAAAAAAATTCATCCTTCAGGATATGGACGAACGGTTTTCGCCATCTTCTTTGATTCGGTTTTTTCACTCGTTTTCTGTTGGGCTCAGAATCGTTTCATCATCCCTTCTGATCGTTTTGCTTGATCCCCTCTTTTTGGTAAAGCTCGAATCTTCAAAACTTCTAACTTGAAGCTCTCTAGAGATAGTCCACCAACTTGGCTACAATCTAACTAGTAAAGATGCTAGTTCTCTAGTTAGTGTTTAGGCTTAACCTAGGGTTTCGTTTATCTTGGAGAAAGGATGGTGTTCAACACATGAACCAAAAGAATTCTCGATTAGCTCTAAGGGGAGCTCGAGCTCCCCTATATATCGGAAGGGAGGACCGAAAATCCTAGTCCTTATGGACCAAGGATTTGGTCCCTCTCTCCTATTACTTGATCATCAAGTAATTTTGACTTTGACTTTGAATTCAAATTTAAATCAACTTTCAAGAGAGCTAAAATATCCAAACTATTTTTGGATAATTTTATACTTTATTTATTTAAAATAAATAACTTATTTTATCTAATTAATTAATTCATAATTAATTAACTAGATTATTTTTTTCTCCAAAATAAGACTTTCTTTTTAATTCAAAATTAAACCAATAGGGACATGTGTGCCACACGTGTTTATTTGATTGAATATTAAATAATTAATTTATCTAATTAAACCACATTACACGTTTAATCATTTTAAAGCCTTAACTCATGTAACCAAGTTGTTGTGTGTGACCCTCTAGGTTCTCAATTCAATTAGCAGTGACCCTAATTAATTAATTCACTAATTAATTAATCAGTCCACAGATTAAACGACCATAGTCTAGCAACAGGTGTTTAACCCCTAGCTGAATTGGAATGTCTCGATCCGACAGAACTTTTAAGTCATTGATTCATGTGAGATACAATCCTCCTACTTACTATCTCTCAACCAAGATCTAGGGCAAGGGAATAATCAGAACCCCAATAATCTGGTCTTAAAGCTAAGTGCATTTCATATCCATTTGATCTCAATCCAAGAAACCCTTTTCTTGATGTCTTGATTTACTGCCTTGGCCAAGGACTCCATATGGCATATGAATGACTTACACAATAAGAGATCACCTTGCAAATGCAAGTGTAGGTCCTTTCTTGATTCTCATTCACTCTTATGAATCACTTGTGCAGCCCCAGCATAAGCCTTGAATCAGTTGTCTAAGGCGACACCCTTTAAAGCTTATACCTAAGACTACAGAGTTAACTCATAAAGTGACAAGGAACCTCAAGTCTAAGGATCAATTAATCACATCAATGACTCGTGAGATATTTCCTAATCTGGAAGTTTCCATTTCCTGAAATAGAAACTTCCTTTCCCATTTAGGAATCTTCTCACACGGGGCACCTCAGTGAACTTACTTATTGAAGTAAGCACCCTCATGTATCACGCACGTATCAACTATACACTTTGCACCTACATGAAACAAGGTGGTCCTTCTTAAGGGCGTGATCCCACAAGCAAGCCTTAGAGGAGTCAGGTTGACACTCCCACTGTCTGTAGGACTCATCGACTTGGAGTATTTTACTAATCATGACTTATGTGATATAGGGCTCGTTTCATGAACCATTTCACCTAAATGGTAGAGTCCTAAAGTCATCAGGATTAGGGGAGTTCTCATACATGCACAGCTAAAGTAAACGCATACCAAACAAGAGCATATAAAGAAGTGTTTGCCTATGATATTAATCAATCGTATATTATTCAAAGATTGTCTGTGATACTAGGAAAGTCCCAAAACGGATTATAACTAATCGGCTTTCTAGGGCACTATTCCTAACAATCTCCCACTTGCCCGTAAAAGCCATTTAGGTACTCTAAGTCCCATCTTCTCAAGATGCACTTTGAGAGCCTATTGACTTTGGGCGTTTCCATAGTGGATCTGCTATATTCTCTGCTAATGTGACCCTCTTGTTTACACATCTCTTAGGAAAACACCTTTTCCTTATAAAGTGATTCGTAATCACGTGTTCAATCTCTTGGTGAGGTCTTGGTTCTCTTACTTGAGCAACCATCCATTTTATCATACAATATGATAAAGGAGTTGTTTCATGCTAAGAACTTCATCTAACCAGTTAGATGGAGTTTCTTACCCAAACACTTAACTTAGCGTTATATAATACGACTAAGTTCTCAACTACGATAGTCGAGTTTTGCAATGTCGTCCTTGGATCCCCTTTCCAACACATTGCATTACCATTCTGGTAGAAGTTGTACCCTTTCAATGATTTCATAATCATCTATGTTTGATGAAACAATTACATCAAAATATCCTTTCAATGATAAGATCTTTTGGGCTCTGTAAACTAATACATATCCTCATTTCTTCTCAAGTACTCTGAGGACATCCTTTACAGAGATCTAATGACCTTCTCTGAGGTCATATTAGATTCGGCCCACTACGCTTAGTGTTGTGCCATATCAAGTCTAGTACATAACATTTCATACATTATGCACCCTTTTACTTAAAGGGATTTTGGACATTCTAACTTTCTTAAAGTTATCTTAGGACACATACTCTTCAAAAGAGATGTTCCATTGTCCCTACTAAACTCCTTTTAGTATTATGGTTATTTACTCGTTTTGTGATAATCCTTTTATTCTCTTAGATCTATCTTCTATAGATCTGAATGTCGAGAATTTAGGATAATCACTAAGATCTTTCATGTCAAATTGTTTCTTAAACAAGAATTGGTAACTTTCACGTTATCCTTGACATTCCTAATGAGAAGGATGTCGTCTTCTAAAGAACCAAAAATTGACTCTTACATCACTAACTTTCATATGTACACTTTTAAGACTTATTCGACTTCCATCTGTGCCAAACGATTTGACTATCCTATGGAATCGAATTGTCTAACTCCTAGAAGCCTTTATCAATCCACAGATTGACTTTAGGGATTTGTATACCTTATGCATACTCCCACTGAATATGAGATTTATAGAAATACCTTATTTCAGTCTCTTTCAATCTCATATTGAACAAGATAGTTCTCATATTCATTTATCATATCTCATAGTCAGAATATGAGGATATGATAAACACAATCCAAATGGACTTTTGTATTTCAACCGTCAAGAAGGTTGTAATGCTTTCATTCACTCGAAGCTGCACGAGCTTGATCCTATCAGGTGGATCAACCAAGGTCAAAACTTGGTTCGAGTATATGGAATCCATATTGGATTTCAAGGCTTGCTTACACTACTCAGATTCCAAATCTGACAGTGTCTCCTCTTCAAGTAATTCCTTGGCTATCTAGGAACGCGTTCTAAACACGTCTTAAGAGAAGGGTTTCACACGTGTACATGCTCTAAAATTTGGCTAAGTTTTATCAGATGGGCTCGTTTCTTCTATATGTGGCATGGATATTTATTCTCAAATTTCTTTGAGGTCTGCTTGCTTGTCTTTCTTCTTCTATAGGAACGATTCCTTAAGAAAGATACATTCCTTGAGACAAACAACCTTTGTCTAAGGGAATCGCAGAAATGATATCCAATATTGTTTGTATAAACTTGAACTCATTTCAAGCCTATCTCCCACTATCCTCTTTACTTAAGAGGATTCCACTAAATTCTTGGACAAGAATAATTAGGGAATTTAGTGTGCCACATTGCATAGTGCATCTAAAGGACTGATTTTGGAAGGTGCAAAATTCAAAATCTCTAACTGCATATTCTGAGAGTTTATTCCTAGAATGATTATAAGTCAGTAAAGTTTGCTATGGAATGGACCATATCCTATAAGGTTTCATTCCCTCATTCGGAAACACTAAGGTGTTCTCGAATTAGTTTACTGAGAGATAATCCTATTATTTCTAAGATGACTAAGGAATTAGTTGATAAGATATTGGCTATCTCGATCATATCGATTTGCCTATAACTTATGACTACTTCGGTTCCTAACCTCCTTTTGAAATTCTAAGAATTTCATATAAGTTTCGAATTTGTACTTTAACAAGTACATTCATTCATAATGATTAAACTGACGATTGTATCTAGTGCTTACATTAAGCATCTTACAGTCATCAGCATGGATCGAAATCCACTATAATTATTGGAACGTTCCATGTTTCACCTAAACAATGTTCCGGGAACGTTTTCCCTTTGAGATAGGATTCACAGGAAGTCAACTCTATAGGTTCATTTTCATAGAATGATCCTAAGGTGTCTGACTTGCTAATCCTTTTATATCTCAACGTTCCAAAGTAATTCGAAGCTTTGTCATCTCACTTACTTTTGTTATCTCGTTGTATGTTCAGAACATTAGTGCCTTGAGTCTTTGCACAACGGATTATGCAGAATTGACTCTAGACTAGTGAATTCTATTCCTAGTAGAATTACTAAAAAAGGTAACATTTTAGAGTACTCATACTCTTCGCAGTTCCCTCTCAAAGTCCTTATTTGCTACCATAGAAGCAAACGTCCTATTTGATCTCTAGTGTCTTTTGGGCGCACCCCTTACATGCCCCTCCATTGGGCTCTTAAGGGTTTCTTCTTCTTTAGGCGTTCAAGCCTTTAACTTAGGGAGTTTAGAAGAAGAATTAACCATCTCAACCTTTTATTCCTTCTTAAGGATGCTCTCAACCATTATCAACTAAATGATTAACTATGCTACATTAGCATCATTCTAGTTGAGCATAAAGGGTTTGAATGATGGTGGAAGCAATGTAAGCAATCAGTGCATAGAGAACTCTTTTCTCGGTTGATGATCGAGACCATAAGATCTTCAAATAAGATCTTTAGACCTTGTTCGTGTGCACTTGTTTCCTCATTTGGAATATTGAATAATTCCATAATGTTATACCTTGTAACATTTTTATGAGGTGGTTCAATTGCTCTTAAGTGGTTTGGAAAAAATCCATTCACCTCAGATTGCTTCTCTTTTGGCCTGGGTCGAATTTTCACAATTGAAAAACTTCGCCCTTTAGAGAACGCCTTTCTCTTATTCGGAATCTAAAATGAATTTTAGGGTCCGAAGCCAATCAGAGTTAGTTAGGACTTAGTCAACTCTTTTGACTTAAGGATGGATACAAATGGGTTTGCATTTCATATTGTAGAGAATCACAGAACTACAACCTAAATGCTAAGCAGAGAAAATGTGAGCATGCTAAATTGTAACGATATACAAAAGATAAGGTCTTTAATCTAATGTAGCTCCCACTGTTTTTCAAAGATCTATAATTCCCAAAGATCTAAGAGGAACACGTTTCCCAATGGGTACTAAGATCCTAAGCATTTTACCTCGAACCCACGACTCGCGGACATTCTAAGTAAAATCCTAGGTAGGTACAACTTACCAATTCTAACACCTTTAGAACTCTTAGTAATTGTTTTTGCATCACCTACCTTTCAATATGGACCCACGACTCGTGCGACATTCATATTTACTTAGGCGTTAAGCTAGACCCATCAATCATAAGATCATGATCAAAACTTAGTTCGAACGACCCACGACTCGCGGACATCGCCCTTGCCAAAATTAACCACGAAATATTGATCATTTAAAATGATCAATTAGGTAACTAAGAACTAATAAGCTCCACTAGCTATCCCATGACTCGCGGACAATAACTAGCTTCACTTACTAAACTTAAAACCTATTGATGGAATGCCAGGAATTTAATTCAAAATTTGCATCTCGAATTAAATACCTATTATTCGAAATGAGCTTAATATTTAATGGGAATTTTCGAATCAACCGAAGAGTTGTTCGGTTCGACCTCACCAACATATATGTTATCCGATTTTATTAGTCTTGATTAAAGCAAGTACAACTTAAATGCATTTCAAACAAGCACATAAACAGATAACATGTCCTAGCATGATACTAACATGAGATGATCATGGGTTCTACCTATCTTATGCGTGATATGTAGGAGCCACTCCACTATCACAAGTTCTAACATACATGCCACATAAACAGTTTAAATCACATAAGGGAAAGCGGTAACAAAATACGAGCCCTATCTCTATTACATTTTACAATTGAGATTCCCCTCCCTAACATTTTGAGGGGTCTTCACTTATGGCCTCCTTGTTACTTGAATGTGGTCCATCTTACTCCATGGGTGCATTGTCTCCAAAATGAAAATAAAACCTCACCACCTATCTCTACTCTCAAATTACAATAAAAAGAAAAAGACATAAAGTAATAAGGCTCAATCTTCATATTGGCCTTAGACAAATACACGGGGCATACCCCGGCCTCAAAAATAGTAATATGGAAAGCCACATAATAAATCAAATAACAGTACACACATAAGGGAGGCTCCAACCTCAATTGAAAAACGCAACTATAGGGCTCCAACCCCAATTTAAACCATCCATGTGCATAAATTAAAACCATACATAAGTCTAAACCCATGATCACCTAACATGCATAAATTGCAAGAATTTAAATTTAACCAATAAATTAAAATTCTCGCTTTAAGCTCTAATAGCTTAAAACACGACTTAGATGCAATTCTTGTTCAAGAGTCTTTTCAATAAAACCCGAAAAACAATAAACTAATAAAATTCCTATTAATTTCTGAAAATTAATAATTTTATTCTTTCAATATTTTCAGAAAACAAAGATTGTAATTTTTCCAAAATTTAAATCGATCAATTTCTCAAAAATCCCAATTTAATCAAAAATTTTAAAATAATTTTATTTTAGCAAAACTGATTTTAAAAGATAAAATTAAAATAAAATTAAATGGGAATTTAAGGACCAAAACACGAAACACGAGAAACACGAAAACACGGGCCCGGGACGACGCTGGTTCGCCCGCCCGCCCGCCGCACAGGAACGCGCAGTAGGCGCGCGCACCAGCGCTGCGCACAGCCGGCAGCGATTGCCGCCAGCGTGCGCACGCCAGGCGCGCGCCCTTGCGCGCAGGCATGCGGCGTGGGCAGGCAGTCCCGCCCATCCTTGGGTGGACGCTCCCGCGCGATTGCGAGAGGAGCAGGCGGCTATCCCGCACGGTTGCGGGACAGGCGAGCGGGGCGCCTAGGCGGTGGCGGGAGGGCTGGGCGGTGCGACGTGCTAGCACGCCCAGGCCCATTCTTTTCGTGTCTCGTTTCGTATTTTTGGGTTTCTCCAAAACCCGGTTCAATCCATAATCAGAAAAATTCGATTTAAATAAATTTCAATCAAAACGGTTTTCAAAAACACAATTCAAGAAAACAGTTTCAGAAATTCAAGAAAAATTACAGTTTCGTAATTCAGGCTTTCTAAAAGAACTCATCAATACCTAATTCGCATCTAAGCCTAAGAATTTCTACCAAATTCAGAATAATTGAGACGAATCAGAAACACGATTAACGAGGTGGCTCTGATACCACTTGTTGGAAAACAGGAATCAGAAAGCAGCGGAAATTTAAAAATTTTTCCAACAAAAGGATCTTGGACTCGCAATCGTGTATCCAAATTCGTAGAGATCAAGAAACTCACTTGGGTAGTAGCTTTCTTGACATGTTTTGAGTCGCCCTCAAACGCGCTTCATGCGGTAATGGCGACCCGTTCCTCGAAATCTCTTTCTACTTCAGAATCCATTGTAGGGATAACAATCCACACCAACCTAGATTCAAATCATGTTATGGAAGTTCTTAACAATATAACATAAAGAAAGAAACATGAAACAAGAAAGATATGATTGAAACTCCCTTCGAAAACCAGTTTTGCAAAAGTAGAAATCTGCCAGCCATAAAACCCTCGTGAAAAAAATTCATCCTTCAGGATATGGACGAACGGTTTTCGCCATCTTCTTTGATTCGGTTTTTTCACTCGTTTTCTGTTGGGCTCAGAATCGTTTCATCATCCCTTCTGATCGTTTTGCTTGATCCCCTCTTTTTGGTAAAGCTCGAATCTTCAAAACTTCTAACTTAAAGCTCTCTAGAGATAGTCCACCAACTTGGCTACAATCCAACTAGTAAGGATGCTAGTTCTCTAGTTAGTGTTTAGGCTTAACCTAGGGTTTCGTTTATCTTGGAGAAAGGATGGTGTTCAACACATGAACCAAAAGAATTCCCGATTAGCTCTAAGGGGAGCTATATATCGGAAGGGAGGACCGAAAATCGTAGTCCTTATGGACCAAGGATTTGGTCCCTCTCTCCTATTACTTGATCATCAAGTAATTTTGACTTTGACTTTGAATTCAAATTCAAATCAACGTGCAAGAGAGCTAAAATATCCAAACTATTTTTGGATAATTTTATACTTTATTTAATTAAAATAAATAACTTATTTTATCTAATTAATTAATTCATAATTAATTAACTAGATTATTTTTTTCTCCAAAATAAGACTTTCTTTTTAATTCAAAATTAAACCAAAGTCTATTAAATAATTAATAAATTAATTATTTAATATTCAATCAAACAAACACGTGTGGCACACGTGTCCCTATGACACGTGTCCAGTCATGTGACCCACACGTGTGGTTTCACACGTGTGGAACCCTCTAGGCCCGATTAACTCGTTTAATCATTTTAAAGCCTCAACTCATGTAACCAAGTTGTTGTGTGTGACCCTCTAGGTTCTCAATTCAATTAGCAGTGACCCTAATTAATTAATTCACTAATTAATTAATCAGTCCACAGATTAAACGACCATAGTCTAGCAACAGGTGTTTAACCCCTAGATGAATTGGAATGTTCGGATTCGACAGAACCTTTAAGTCATTGATTCATGTGAGATACAATCCTCCTACTTACTATCTCTCAACCAAGATCTAGGGTAAGGGAATAATCAGAACCCTAATAATCTGGTCTTAAAGCTAAGTGCATTTCATATCCATTTGATCTCAATCCAAGAAACCCTTTTCTTGATGTCTTGATCTACTGCCTTGGCCAAGGACTCCATATGGCATATGAATGACTTACACAATAAGAGATCACCTTGCAAATGCAAGTGTAGGTCCTTTCTTGATTCTCATTCACTCTTATGAATCACTTGTGCAGCCCCAGCATAAGCCTTGAATCAGTTGTCTAAGGCGACACCCTTTAAAGCTTATACCTAAGACTACAGAGTTAACTCATAAAGTGACAAGGAACCTCAAGTCTGAGGATCAATTAATCACATCAATGACTCGTGAGATATTTCCTAATCTGGAAGTTTCCATTTCCTGAAATAGAAACTTCCTTTTCCATTTAGGAATCTTCTCACACGGGGCACCTCAGTGAACTTACTTATTGAAGTAAGCACCCTCATGTATCACGCACGTATCAACTATACACTTTGCACCTACATGAAACAAGGTGGTCCTTCTTAAGGGCGTGATCCCACAAGCAAGCCTTAGAGGAGTCAGGTTGACACTCCCACTGTCTGTAGGACTCATCGGCTTGGAGTATTTTACTAATCATGACTTATGTCATATAGGGCTCGTTTCATGAACCATTTCACCTAAATGGTAGAGTCCTAAAGTCATCAGGATTAGGGGAGTTCTCATACATGTACAACTAAAGTAAACGCATACCAAACAAGAGCATATAAAGAAGTGTTTGCCTATGATATTAATCAATCGTATATTATTCAAAGATTGTCTGTGATACTAGGAAAGTCCCAAAATGGATTATGACTAATCGGCTTTCTAGGGCACTATTCCTAACAAATGCAACATTTTTCCATGCATATTTTACACCCTGTCACGACCGCGACAAACCCCTTTTTTGCCCATGTACGTTTACTTTAAAATACGCTCACAGCTGCTACTTCTTTTCTCATAAATACAGATAACACACACCACCATATTTTCCTTTGGAAAACACAATTCTAGCCGGGCAAATTCCGGCAAAGCATCACGGTGAGTTTCCACCTTCTTCAGCCTTCATCCTTTATTTATGGACTCTAGTTTTTCAAGGCCAAAATTTTAATTTTGTAAAATCTCTTTAAGCCCTATCCTTTGATTTTCATTGCTATACCCCGGCCCCTTTGATTTTTGCCCATATTATGTCTAGTCTTGCATAGGTTTTGCCTTTATTACTTTTGGATATTGGTGCAATCATATTGTATATTTCTAATTCCCGTTTTGAGACTTAGTTGTGATAAGTGAATGATTAAGGCATGATGATCTTTAATGAATTATTTGCATCCCATATTTATGTTTTCCTTCTATATTTCTTCATTTTATGCATTTGGCGTAGTTGTGATAACAGATTTAGGTGTAGAGTATGCGTTGTTGCTAGTCTTATCTTAAATAGGGAGTTTTCTTAACCCTTATCCATTTGCATGAGGACATAGTAAATTTCCAATAAAGAGGGAGAATATTAGATCTTAATTGTCTATATTACTTGTTTTCACTTGATTATTGCTTTATGATTGAAAGATGCGTTGAGTTTGTTAAAATTGTCTCCAATTTTTTATTATCGAATCAATACATGATTGAGTCAAGCTAATTGAGTAGGTGAAAGCATGTGTATTGTTTAATAAGTTTAGTATGGTTATATGCCCTTACTTTTTAGCACTTTTCGAAAGATTTCGTGCATTCTTATCACTCAGAGAATTTTTATGCATTTCGAATAAGGCTAATCTATGAATTAGAGTGCATTCCAGTATCTGTCAAGATGAAGTTTAGTAACTGATTGATGAAGAAAATGACTTAGGCTCTCTTTGTCTTGAAATCTGAGCCAAAAAATTTTACCTTTCACTAAATAAATCTAAACCTATTAACCCCGTTTTAGCCTTTAGAGTTGTGCTTATATTTTCCTAACCACATTACAAGCCCGAAGCACAACCATATATTTTTCAGTTTTATTTTAAACACACCAAATTTGCTCTTTTGTGTATGAAAATCATAGAAGTTTAATTACCCTATCGAGAAAGTTGTGCGAAGAAAAAGAAAAAGAAAAGAGAACCTAAGTGTGTTGAGAAAAGAAAAGGTCTGGGAGTATGCAACTATTCAAGTGTTAGGCAAATAAGTAGTTATCAAGTTAAAGAAAAACTTCAAAAGAAGTAGAATGCAATAGTGTAAGTTTGTTGTTTGAGTTACTTTTCCAAATATTCTATAATCGTAACCCGAGCATACACTACAAGCCAAATAAAGACCTAACGATCCCGAGTCAAGATCTCATTGAACTAGTGGAGTTAGACATGAAAAGTATTCTTCTAAAATTCGGTTTAGTGCTTAGAAGGAATTCATAAACTAATCCATGTGATTGAACTTTTTTTTTCGTTCGGTTCACACACTCACACAATGATATGTAATTTATACTTTTCTTATTAACCTTTTATTTGTGAGTAATACTTCGATGGACGAGATTTGATCTATGTGATAACTCAATGATAATCTTTACGATATATTGAAATTGGATTGACTTTTCTTAATGAGTTTCGTATTGCTCGAGGACGAGCAATAGTTTAAGTATCTAGGTATTTATTAGGCATAAAATACTTGATATTTTAGGATATATTTTGTGTAGTTTCATGCCATTATCATGCCTTATGTTGGTTAAATCGCCCATTTTCAGGAATTTCACTTTGGATTCAAAAATACTATAAATAGCGAGAACAAAGCATAAACTAGCAATTAAAGCATAAAAAAGGCCTTATCCTGTACTAAGGTTCTGGCCTTGGAGATTTAAGGCAAGAAATGCTCGCTCCCTCGAGAAGAGAACCTTGTTTGAATGGTTTAATCTGTTTATGAATGTTGATCACGAGAGTGACTACACAAACACTTAAGCACATGTGCCTGACTTTGAGAGAAGCTTGCACATATATTTGAGATTAAGATTGTGAAAACCTAAGTATTTGTTAGCAATAAATTGAGCACTGGATTACAATATTATTATTCCCCTGGCTACATGTTTATTTATTATTTTCGTCTACTTGTTTATGTGTTTTAGTTGTCTTAGTTTAGTTAGCAATTTAGCCTAAACCCCTGTTTCTCTATCTTAGTCTATCGATTGGAGAAAATACTAAGTGATTGATTGATTTTCCTTCCATATGGGATCGATACCTTATGTGTTAGTGTACACTTGAACGTATATATGGTTTATTTAGTTAAAACTTAACCCCAACACCCTTCATAAAACGTCTTCATCCCAGGAGACTCATAACAGATAATTTGTTGTGTGTGTTTTAACCTAACCATTTTACAAAACACAGAAAATAGGGTAAAGAGGGCTTTTTGCCTTTCAAGTTGGATATGAGTTAGGTTAGCTTATGATAGAGTGGGATGGCGTTTCGCGCACGTACTATGTTGAGGTTAGGCTTTCATACTGATTTCGTTTACTTGATTATGCATTGCATCTCTTAATTTGAGTATTCTTTTGTTCTTAATGGTGTTGGGTTTGGGTATTGCTCACTGGGTCATGGTCTTAGGTGAGAAGACCCTTTATCTCCATATTTTTTCTTCATTTGTGTAGAAGTTTTTAGTTTCCTTTTGAAGTAAGAAGGGTGCATTTGTGAGGTGCAGATTTTTAGCGAAGATCCATTTACATCTAACTTACTCTTTGTCGACGACATGTCTTTTGTCCGATATCTAGTGAAGCAGTAGAGGGGATCTTGGAGGTGTTGTAAAAGTATAGGGATATTTCTGGCTAATTATGGGAAATCGATCTTCATATTTTGTCCCAATGTAGGAACGAAGGAGGTCATCTCATTGCCGAAACGATGGAGAGTACAGATTATGGAGATGCATGACAGGTACTTGGGGCTCCCGACGATGGCGGGGCCAACAAAAAAAGAAGTGTTTGCCAACTTAAAAGATAGGGTGTGCAGTATGGTCCATGGATAGGAGGAGAAGGCTATTTTGCAAGAATGAAGGGAAATCCTAATAAAGGCAATGTTACAATCGATCCCGTGATATGCTATGAGCTATTTCAAACCCCCAGATATTTTTTGCGTGAGATCTCTTCGCCCATGGCGGCGTTTTGGTGGAATGGCAACAAGGGAGCAGTTTGCATTGAGTGAGTTGGGAAAGTTGTGTCGTCCAAAAAATGAGGGAGGTTTGAGTTTTCGGAATTTGAATGCCTTCAATATGGCTCTTCTGAATATTTTTTGCGTGAGATCTCTTAGCCCATGGCGGCGTTTTGGTGGAATAGCAACAAGGGAGCACTTTGCATTGAGTGAGTTGGGAAAATTTGTGTCGTCCAAAAAATGAGGGAGGTTTGAGTTTCCAGAATTTGAATGCCTTAAATATGGCTCTTCTGGAGAAACAAGGGTGGAGACTTATCATGGAGCCATAAAGTCTATTGTCTAGACTTCTCCATGTGCAGTACTTTCCAGGAGAAGAATTTTTTGTTGCAAAATTGGGGTCGAGACCATCCTTAACATGGCAGAGTATTATGTCTGTGAGACCACTACTTGAGGTGGGGGTTAGATGTTGAGTAGGGAATGGTGCATGTATCTGGATAAGGGAAGATAGGTGGATTCCTAGGTCATCTTGTTTAAGACCGGTTTGCAGGCTGGATGGTGGAGAGAACTTTGTCTATGTAAAACAATTAGTTTTGGAAGAGGGAAGATGGGATAAGAATTTGGTACAATCCTCATTTATTGGGATGGATGCAAAGGAGATATTTTCGATCCCGCTAGGGGATGCGGATAATCTTGATAGGACAATATGGCATTACAATAAAAATGGGAGGTTCTCAGTCAAGAGTGCCTATAATGTTACAACAAAAGAGCCATAGGGTCATGGGTCTTCAGGCCAGTGTTTGTTTAGACGCAGTTGGAAGTTCATTTGGGGAAGAACAGTCGCACCTAAGCTTAGAATTTTTCTGTGGAGATTTTGTCGTGACGCATTGCCTGTGGGAGAGGCTTTGGCCAAGAGGCGTACCAGGGAAGATGTGGTTTGCCTATCGTGTAAGATGGCTCGGGGATCCATGAGCACACTTTTCTTGGTTGTAGCTTAGCACAACAGTTTTGGGCGCTGACTAATTTATCGTGGAATGTCATTGGCAAGGGGATGACGGATGTGGTCTCGATGGAGGAAGATGATAGATTTACGACGTTGGCTCGGGCTCTTTGGCAAAATTACAACTCATAATAGTCGGATAATGAAGGTTTAGACCCTTGTCAACTGGTGCAGTACGCCCATAATTTTTACACAACGGGTAGAGTTGGTGATATGGTTGCGGTTTTGGATAAGACAAACATTTTAATGTCAAAATGGACTCCTCTAGAGAGTGGTTTCGTGAAAGTTAACACCAATGGAGCCATATTCGCTGAGAAATTTGAATTCGATCTTGGTGTTGTGGTGAGATATGTTGTCGGAGAGTGTTTGGTGTGGATGAGCCTTAGGAGCGGGGGACATTGGATGTTGAAATCGTGGAGGCCTTAGTTTTAACGCCCCAGTTTTTCTGGCTTTCAGGTAAGCACGCCACGTGTGAGTTTTCGAGAGTTAGGATTTATTTTAGCTTGTTCACTTATTAAATTCTACATTTCATGATAATTTTATAAAATTTTATTTTAAGTGTTTATATAAAATTCATATAAATTTGATAATTATGGCAAAAATTGAATTCGATTGGAACGTAAATTAATTATCGAACGTGACTTAATTGTCTATGTATCCTTAATTGAGCATTCTTTCAAATGTGAGGAATAAATTGCATGGAAATTTATGTGAACCAAATTGATCATATTTCATAAGCTTGGGGACTCAATTGCATAACTTATTAAACTTGGAGGATTTAATAGCAATTGGAGCATTTTATTCCTTTTCAAAGCTGCATATCACGTAATGCTTCATTTCTCTCATACAAACATACTACACTTTGCTCCTTGTTTCCATTGTTGCTCGATCAAAACCCCAAGTAGAAGAGTATGGGATTTCTCCATTTTCAAGCCAATTTTTTGGAGGAATTGCATACTTTGAAGCATCATCATCATCATAACTTCATCTCTTCTCTTCTTTCTTTCATTCAAGGTATAGATGAGATTTTGTATGAATTCTTGGTTTGAATATGTGACGCTAGGGTTAAGGGTTGCATTGGATAATTTGATTATTTGTTGTTGGAGACATGAATACATGTTTTTAGTTTGAATTTATGCTTGAATTCTTGGAAATTATGGAGCTATTTGTTGAGTTCATATGTGGGTTTGAAAGTGATGATTCTTGATGATCAAGCATGAACTAAGTGGTTTTAATGATTTTTATTATGCTTTAAGTATGCTAGAATGTTTATTTCATGATTTAGGAGCATTTGGGATTGGTATTTGAACATTTGTTGGTTATGGTTTGTGGTTCGAGCATTTCCCCTATTTTGCTCTGTTTTCTGCTGCATCTGTATAACGGGAACGGCCCTTCCCGTCCCAGTTCATTCTGGGAACGACCGTTCCCACCCTCGATAGGCTTGGCGCGCGAGACTGGGAACGACCCTTCCTAGTTTTGGCTTACAGCCAAAACGGCCATTCCCAGCCCAAAATCTTTACAGACGCTCGGGATAAATTCGGGGAGCCGGGAACCGCCCTTCCCATTTCATGTTCAAACCCGGAACGGCCTTCCCAAGCTCCAGGGGATTTTGTGAATTTTCTGCATAAAAATTGATTTTCCAAATCCATTTCTAATGCTCTAAATGATCGATACGTGTTATTATATGCTCATTTTATGCATGAAAATAATCATGACACTCCATAATTTCCAATGCACGTTATATTGCTTCATGATTACGCCGTTCATCCTAATTTGTTCATTTGAGTCATGTCTCATGTACACTTGTCCTTATTGCACAGACCAGCTTCCTGGTGACGAGGAACAGGCTCCATAGACTGTATCCTTGTTCTCTTTTGTAGTTAAAGGTGAGGTTTAATTTCTAGTTATATAGAACCCTTATAACCTTATGTGAGATTTGGGCCAAAATGTATATATGTCTATAACCTTTCCTAAAATCCTAAATGATTTCAAAGAAACCATTTATAATGTACTGAATCGACGGTATTTTGGCGAGTATACCGTACTGCACTGTGGGCCCAAGGGTAGTGTATTGAGCCAACCGGGAAAGCAAGGGCTGACGGGTAACTCTTGCACTATCCTTACCATTTTGGGATGACCCCTGAATCCACTAAGAGATTAGTGGAGAAAGGAGTTCTGGGCATAGGGATTTATGTACCCTACGCTCACCATGATTGGATGGTTGGGCCTTGCAAACCCACCATCACCCGGAGGAAAAAGGGTTACTGAAACTTCTATTGACTGATTACACTGTAATACTTGCATTGATCACCTAATCAACAAATAACTAATTATTGTACACTGTCGGAGTAAAGGTTGGAGGCTTGCCCTCACTCTCCGGGCCACTGATTGACTGAAATTGAATTAATTGATAAACTTGATGGCTGTAAGGCGATGTTTATGTTATTATTGAACTTATATTGTATTTTGTAAAACTTCACCCAAGGTTATAATTTGCATGTACTTGCGCTTATATTTATTATACCCCTCACTCAATCTTTCATAGACTGACGTCTCTACCTTTCAGGTTGTTGCAGGAGCATGCTAGGCAGGAATTAGAGTCTGTTGGAGTCTTTAATTTGGGTCTAGCACACTACACTTCATGTTATTGATGCATATGAATACTTATGACTTGTTTACGAGATTTTGGGAATCATTGTATATCTATGGTTATGGTTGCACGTATTGGACAGTTTGAACTTTTGTTGTACATAGTCTTGCCTAATGGAAATGTTTCGTTTTCGCTGATTTACATTGTACAGATTATTTGGTTTCGGAGTTAGTCCCGCCTAGTTAGGATGGTTTTTTTTTATTGTCACCCATTCGCTATATGTTTAGTTTATGTACGGATTTCTATTTCGTATGTGGACTGGACTATAGTGCTGGGGATGTGGCATCCTGGCGTGTCGGGTGCTACATCTTAAGGTGGTATCAGAGCCCGGTTGCAAAACCGGGTCTCTAGTGCCGTGTCTTGTGAGTCTAGGTCGCACGGCATAAGGAATTAATTGTCAAATTGAGAGTATTGCATTTTACTTGAATTATTTGAACTTACTTGAATTATTTGAACTACTTGATTACTTGAATTATGTGATTTATTTGTATCATGAAATTAATTGCACTCATTTACACTTATTAATTCAACATGTATATTCAGTGTTTTGATTTCAGGATGCCTCGAGGTTGCCCTAGTCGTGAACACTCTCCAGGACATAGGCATCATCGCCGTGACCATTCTCCTCCACCTCCACGCCCTCAAGCTCAGCCATAGGACTTTCTAAATGCCGTGGTTTATTTAATTGATCAAAGGATGAGCGAATATGTTCCTCCAGCACCACCAGTGCTACCACCACAACCGGGAGCACAGATTTCAGCTGTTTTTCGGGAATTTCAAAATCAACATCCTGCAAAGTTCTTTAAAGGAAATGATATCCAAGCAGAGCAGTGGCTTAAAGAAGTTGAAAGAATTTGGGAGCTTATTCCATGTGGCTCTCAAGAGAAGGCTCGTTGCACTATCTCTTTGATTCAGGGCGAGGCATATTCTTCGTGGGAGAGTACTAAGATCAGATTGGATGCTGCCGGGGAGGAAGTAACTTGAGAGGTATTCGTCTGGGAATTCAAGAATAAGTTTTTTCCTCCATCTTCCCGCACTCGCAGATTGAAGGAATTTACCGAGCTTAAGCAAGGAGGGAGGTTTGTTGCTGAGTACATTTCAGATTTCGAGAGATTATCTCGCTATGCACCCAATATAGCGAGTGATGACTTTCACAAGGCGATACAGTTTGTCCAGGGACTCAGACCGGACATTCAAGTGGCTATTGAAGTGGTAAATACGAGTACTTGGTTGAAGGCTACATCAAAGGCTCTGAAGGTCGAGGATTCTGTGAATCCTCGGAGATCTACTTATCGATCCGGTCAGGTTTCCGGTTGGAGGTCAGGCCCAGGTCCTAGCGCAGGCAAGAGGCCTATTTCTTATACATCTCCACCACCTCCAAAAGGGCCTTGGAAGAAGTCCCGACCAGCGGGACCGGTTCAGAAAGCTCATCTTGAGCCTGCTTTGCCACCACCTCCCGAGAAGCCTAGGTGTACCTTCTGTGGGTTGCCTACACATACCTTTGATAATTGTAGAAGACTCTTAGGGTTATGTTTGATATGCGGGAGTGCCAAGCACATAGTTAATAGATGTTTGGACCGCCGGAATCCACTTGTTGGGGGGTCAGAGGCCACTGATTCGAGTTCGGGCTTATGCTTTAGACGGAGAGGAGTTAGAAGTTGATGTTGATTCGGCTGAGGTAGTTGAAGGTACTATATGCATACATGGTACGAACATACAAACCTTGTTTGATTCGGGAGCTACACACTCCTTTCTTTCAAGTGCTATTTCTGTTACTTTCCCTTTGCCTGTTACTTGCTCTTCTGCATGCTATGTGGTTAGTTCGTCTTTTAGTAGTAGCATAGAAACTGATAGAGTGTTCAAAGGGGTTCCTGTAAGTATCGAGGGTCGGGCTTTCTTGACAGATTTTATTGAGATGCCGATGACTCGCTATGGATCTATTCTGGGCATGGATTGGTTATATAGGCATTGTGCTACCGTGGATTGTCGGGCAAAGAAGGTTCAGATGTTACAGTGGGTTGGAGTTCAAAGACTGTACCTTTGCTTTCTTTTACCGAGGCTCAGAAATTGGTTCGAGATGGGGCTACAGGGTTCATTGCTTACATTCTTAACAGGCCTAAGGATCAGGTTAAATTGGAGGAAACAGAGGTAGTAAAGGATTTTCCCCTCTAAAGCACGGACACGCCGAAAAATGTCGTCGTGCAGTGTCGGACACGTGTCCGACACTCCTAATCCGTGTCCTATATTAAAAAAAAAAATAAGGGGGACACGGTGTCGGACACTCCGCGGCGGAGTGTCCGACACGATCTAGACACAGATCATAAGGATGTTGATTTTTGGAAGAAGAAAGCTCCATCTCAGGCTCTCAGCATCTCTCATAATTTAAATGGTAAAGGATGGACTTTTGTGGTGGTAAAAGTGGTGGATGCTGCCGTGGTGAGGGATGCCTCCGCAGCGGTGATGGTGGTGTTCATCTTCTCGGCCTTTTGGTGGAGACGACATCAACATCTTGATATCTTCTGGGCCTTTTGGTGTTGATCTCTGATATTTTCTAGTTGTCCCGGCAGGGGTGATGGTAGTAGTGGCTATGGAGTTTTTGGGAGGAGAAGGGTCGTCTGTTCGTGTGAAATTCTTGAGAAGATAGGGAAGAAAGTTAGATTGTCAGCGCAGAAATTAGGTTTAAGTCACATTTCTCTAGTCTGGTATTTTATAAATTAACCTCTTGGGCCTTTGGCCCATGAAACTATAAAAATGTAATTTTACTTTGTTGATTTTGGTTTTCTATGATATAAATAAATAATAATTGCTACAATTAATTATATATAGTGTGATAGTTTTAAATATTAGTAATTATTAGAAATAGTTTACATACGTGTTAAAATATTTTATGCTTATAAAGTAAAGAATATTTGGTTTAGTGTTACACAAATTAATATTTTTAATATATATATATATATAATATAGCCGTGTCGGAGCCTGTCGTGTCCTAAAATTTTTAGAAAATCCTTGTCGCCGTGTCCGTGTCGTGTCGTATCCGTGTCACTGTGTCCGTGTTCGTGCATCACAGATTTTCCCGAGGTGTTCCCCAAGAAATTGGATTCTTTACCTTCGGATCGAGAAATTGAATTTGTGATTGATTTGTACCCGAACGTAGAGCCATTCTCTAAGACTCCGTATCGTATAGCTCCGGCCAAGTTGAAAGAGTTGAAGACTCAACTTGATGCGTTATTGGAGATTGGGTACATTAGGCCGAGTTCGTCTCCCTGGGGTGCGCCAGTTTTGTTTGTAAAGAAAAAGGACAGGACTTTGAAAATGTGTATTGACTATAGGGAGCTAAACAGGATGACGATCAAGAACAAGTATCCCCTTCCACATATCGAGGAATTATCTGATATACTCCAAGGATCAAAAGTTTATTCGAAACATGATTTAAGACAGGGATACTACCACCTGCGGATCCGAGCAGAGGATATTCCAAAGACGGGATTCAATAATCGGTACGGGCATTACGAGTTCGTGGTGATGCCATTTGGATTAACAAATGCCGCTACAGCTTTGATGGATATGATGCATCGAATTTTCTGGCCTTTTCTCGATAAATTTGTGGTGATTTTTATTGATGATATTTTGGTATTCTCTAAGTCTGCCAACGAGCACACGAGACATCTTCAGTTGGTCTTGAGAACTTTGAAGGAGCATCAGTTATTTGCAAAATTTAGTAAGTGTGAATTCTGGATTGATCGGGTATCGTTTTTGGGACATGTTATCTCGGGAAACGGATTAGAAGTAGATCCTTCAAAAATTGAATCTATTTTGAAATGGGAGAAAGCAAAGAACGCCTCGGAAGTTAGAAGTTTCCTGGGATTGGCGGGGTACTACAGAAGATTTGTTAAGGATTTTTCAAAAATCGCCCGCTCCTTTAACCCGTTTAACAAAGAAAGAAGTGAAATTTGTGTGGGATGAAGCTCGTGAGAAGAGCTTTAACTTCTTGAAAGAAAAATTAGTTTATGCTCCGGTGTTGACACTTCCGGAAGGCTCCGAGGGTTATGCTGTTTATACGGATGCTTCTAAAGATTCTAAAGAAGGTCTGGGATGTGAGTTAACTCAGAAGGGAAAATTGATTGCTTATGCCTCACGGAAATTAAAGGAGCATGAAAAGAATTATCCTACACACGATCTTGAGCTTGCAGTCGTGGTTTTTGCACTCGGGAAATAGAGACATTATTTATACGGGGTGTCTTTTGAGATTTTTACCGACCACAAAAGCCTCCAATATTTATTCACTCAGAAGGATTTGAATATTTGGCAATGGCGTTGGATGCAACTTCTTAAAGATTATAAGTGTACTATCAAATACCATCCCGGTAAAGCTAACGTGGTCGCCAATGCACTTAGTAGAAAGACTAGTGTATCGAACTTGGAAGTGGGCGAGAGTAGTGGAATCGAGCATATTATTATAAAAGCTCGGATTTCTAATATTTCCACACAACCAGATTTGAAACATCAGTTATTTGAGGCTCAGAATAATGATCCGGAAGTGCAGAGGTTGGTAGTGAAAGCAAGAGCTGATCCGGTATGTCCATTCGGGTTCGATGAAACCGGTCTTCTTCATTTCAAGAACTGAGTGGTTGTACCCAAGCAATTAAAACGGGTATTGTTCGAGGAAGCTAACAAATCAGCTTATTCTATACACCCTGGAGGAAATAAAATGTATAAGGATTTGAAGCAATATTATTGGTGGTATGGATTAAAGAAAGATGTAGCCGAGTACGCGAAGCATTGCATAACTTATCAGAAAGTTAAAGCCGAGCATCAGAAACCTGGAGGTCTTCTACAGCCGTTACATATTCCAGAATGGAAGTGGGAACAGGCGACGATGGATTTTGTATCCGAGTTACCGAAAGTGAAAGACGGGTACGACGGTATTTGGGTGATTGTAGACCGCACATTTTCTACCGATTCGGATGTCTTATAAGACTCGCAAGCTAGCCGAGTTATATAACAGGAAAATTATTCGACTTCACGGGATTCCGGTTAGCACCGTATCAGATAGAGATCCGAGGTTTACTTCCAAGTTGTGGCAAAAGTTACAAGAGATTTTGGGTACGCAGCTCAAATTCAGTACATCATTTCATCCTCAAACGGATGGTCAATCTGAGAGATTAATAAGGTATTTGGAAGACTTGCTTCAGGCTTACGCTTTGGATTTTCAGACTTCGTGGCATGAACAACTTCCTTTGATTGAATTTGCATACAATGACAGATTTCGAGACCATCCTTAACATGGCAGAGTATTATGTCAGCGAGACCACTACTTGAGGTGGGGATTAGATGTTGAGTAGGGAATAGTGCATGTATCCGGATATGGGAAGATAGGTGTATTCCTAGGCCATCTTGTTTTAGACCGGTTTGCAGGCTGGATGGTGGAGAGAACTTTGTCTATGTAAAACAATTAGTTATGGAAGAGGGAAGTTGGGATAAGAATTTGATGCAATCCTCATTACGGAGATGGATGCAAAGGAGATATTTTCGATCCCGCTAGGGGATACGGGCAATCTTGATAAGAGAATATGGCATTACAATAAAAACGGGAGGTTCTCATTCAAGAGTGCCTACAATGTTGCAACAAAAGAGCCACAGGGTTGTAGGTCTTCAGGCCAGTGTTTGTTTAGACGCAGTTGGAAGTTCATTTGGGGAAGAACAGTCGCACCTAAGCTTAGAATTTTTCTGTGGAGATTATGTCATGATGCATTGCCTATGGGAGAGACTTTGGCCAAGAGGCGTACCAGGGAAGATGTGGTTTGCCCATCGTGTAAGATGGCTCCGGGATCCCTGAGCACACTTTTCTTGGTTATAGCTTAGCACAACAATTTTGGGCGCTGACTAAATTATCGTGGAATGTTATTAGGAAGGCGGTGACGGATGCGGTCTCGATGGAGGAAGGTGATAGATTTGCGACGTTGGCTCGGGCTCTTTGGCAAAATTGCAACTCATATTAGTCAGATAATGAAGGTTTAGACCCTCCTCAATTGGTGCAGTACGCCCATAATTTTTACACAACGGGTAGAGTTGGTGATATGGTTGCGGTATTGGCTAAGACAAACATTTTAATGTCAAAATGGACTCCTCTAGAGAGTGGTTTCGTGAAAGTTAACACCAATGGAGCCATATTCGCTGAGAAATTTGAATTCGATCTTGGTGTTGTGGTGAGATATGTTGTCGGATAGTGTTTGGTGTGGATGAGCCTTAGGAAGCGGGGGACATTGGATGTTGAAATCGTGGAGGCCTTAGTTGTAACGCCCCAGTTTTCCCGGCTTTCAGGTAAGCATGCCACGTGTGAGTTTTCGAGAGTCAGGATTTATTTTAACTTGTTCACTTATTAAATTCTACATTTCATGATAATTTTATAAAATTTTATTTTAAGTGTTTATACGAAATTCATATCAATTTGATAATTATGGCATAAATTGAATTTGATTGGAACGTGAATTAATTATCGAACGTAACTTAATTGCCTATGTATCCTTAATTGAGCATTCTTTCAAATGTGAGGACTAAATAGCATGGAAATTTATGTGAACCAAATTGATCACATTTCATAAGCTTGGGGACTCAATTGCATAACTTATTAAACTTGGACGATTTAATAGCAATTGGAGCATTTTATTCCTTTTCAGAGCTGCATATCACGTAATGCTTCATTTCTCTCATACAAACATACTACACTTTGCTCCTTGCTTCCATTGTTGCTCGATCAAAACCCCAAGTAGAAGAGGAAGGGATTTCTCCATTTTCAAGCCAAATTTCTGGAGGAATTGCATACTTTGAAGCATCATCATCATCATAACTTCATCTCTTCTCTTCTTTCTTTCATTCAAGGTATAGATGAGATTTTGTATGAATTCTTAGTTTGAATATGTGACGCTAGGGTTAAGGGTTGCATTGGATAATTTGATTATTTGTTGTTGGAGACATGAATACATGTTTTTAGTTTGAATTTATGCTTGAATTCTTGGAAATTATGGAGCTATTTGTTGAGTTCATATGTGGGTTTGAAAGTGATGATTCTTGATGATCAAGCATGAACTAAGTGGTTTTAATGGTTTTTATTATGCTTTAAGTATGCTAGAATGTTTATTTCTTGATTTAGGAGCATTTGGGATTGGTATTTGAACATTTGTTGGTTATGGTTTGTGGTCCGGGCATTTCCCCTATTTTGCTCTGTTTTCTGTTGCATCTGCATAACGGGAACGACCCTTCCCGTCCCATTTCGTTCTGGGAACGGCCGTTCCCACCCCCGATAGGTTTGGCGCGCGAGACTGGCAACGACCCTTCCCAGTTTTGGTATACAACCGGAACGGCCGTTCCCAGCCCAAAATCTTTACAGTCAATTCGGGGAGCCGGGAACGACCTTTCCCATTTCATGTTCAAACCCGCAACGGCCGTTCCCACGCTCCAGGGGATTTTGTGAATTTTCTGCATAAAAATTGATTTTCCAAATCCGTTTCTAATGCTCTAAATGATCGATACGTGTTTTTATATACTCATTTTAAGCATGAAAATGATCATGACACTCCATAATTTCCAATGCACGTTATATTGCTTCATGATTATGCCGTTCGTCCTAATTGGTTCATTTGAGTCGCGTCTCATGTACACTTTTCTTTCTTGCATAGCCCAGCTTCCTGGCTACGAGGAGCAGGCTCCATAGGCTGTATCCTTGTTCTCTTTTGTAGTTAAAGGTGAGGTTTAATTTCTAGTTATATAGAACCCTTATAACCTTATGTAAGATTTCAACCAAAATGTATATATATCTATAACCTTTCCTAAAATCCTAAATGATTTCAAAGGAACCATTTACAATATACTAAATCAACCGTATTTTAGCGAGTATACCGTACTGCACTGTGGACCCAAGGGTAGTGTATTGAGCCAACCGGGAAAGCAAAGGCTGACGGGTAACTCTTGCACTATCCTCACCATTTTGGGATGACCCCTGAATCCACTAGGAGATTAGTGGAGGAAGGAGTTCCGGGCATAGGGATTCATGTACCCTACACTCACCATGACTGGATGGTTGGGCCTTGCAAACCCACCATCACCCGGAGGGAAAAGGGTTACTGAAACTGCTATTGACTGATTACACTGTAATACTTGCATCATCACCTAATCAACGAATAACCTAATTATTGTACACTGTCGGAGTAAAGGTTGGAGACTTGCCCTCACTCGCCGGGCCACTGATTGATTGAAATTAAATTAATTGATAAACTTGATGGTTGTAATTTCGGGCGATGTTTACCTTATTATTGAACTTATATTTTATTTTGCAAAACTTCATCCGAGGTTATAACTTGCATGTACTTGCGCTTATATTTATTATACCCCTCGCTTAGTCTTTCATAGACTGACGCCTCCACCTTTCAGGTTGTTGTAGGAGCATGCTAGGCGGGAACTAGAGTCTGTTGGAGTCTTTAATTTGGGTTTAGCACACTACACTTCATGTTATTGATGCATATGAATACTTATAACTTGTTTACGAGATTTTGGGAATCATTGTATATCTATGGTTATTGTTGCACGTATTGGACAGTTTGAACTTTTGTTGTACATAATCTTACCTAATGGTAATGTTTTGCTTCCGCTGATTTACGTTGTACAGATTATTTGGTTTCGGGGTTTGTCCCGCTTAGTTAGGATGGTTTTTTTTATTGTCACCCGTTCGCTATATGTTTAGTTTATGTACGAATTTCTATTTCGCTTATGTGGACTGGACTATAGTGCGTGGGATGTAGCATCCTGGCATGTCGGGTGCTACATTAGCATACAGAGAAACAGCCAAGTTGGTGAGACAAAGCGGATACCAGTAAGTAGTGATGGAAGGTGATTGCATGAATTTGGTTCAAAAGATTGGTCTAGCATTGGTAATATTATTCAAGATTACGTTCGCGAGTTGCTTTCACAGGTCTCGGCCATCTCATTTTCCTTCTTTTGGGGAGATGGTAACAAAGTAGCGCAGCCTAATTTCTGGCTATGAATTATAATGATGGGGACGATGAAGTTCTTGATTCGATATTGAAGTGTATTACAAAAGATGTCAGAGTTCACTACAAAAAAACTGCCGAATTCCGACGGGAAAATTCCGATGGGATTTCCGTTGGAAAAGCTGATTTCCGATGGAAAACCGACGGGATGGCACCCGTTGGAAAAAACATCGTCGAAATTGGGTCCCGAAGGGCCCGTTCCGTTGGTTTTCTGTTGGAAATATATTTCCGACGGGATTCCGACGGGCAAATAATTTTTTCCAACAAAATAATTTCCAACGGACAACTTCCGTCAGAATTTCTTTCCAACGGAAAACCAACGGAACAAAAATAACTTAATTTTTAAGTTAACCGATGGATTTCCAACGGAATTTTCCGTCGGTATGTCGTCGAAAATAGAATAAAAATAAATAAATTAAAAAAATAAAAAAATTCATTTGTGACACCCGAACCACCTCGGGAACGACCCACACCAACACCTCGGATGAGCCACGGGTCAAGCTGGAGCCAACCAAGCCCACCAATGCGAGAATTAATTCTCACGATAATTGCTCACGCAGGGATTCGAACTCGGGTTCCAAGGAAGAATCGTGCCTCCCTTACCAACTTGGACAACTTACTTCTTATTAATATTATTTTTTTAAATATATTTATACACTAATTTCAATTAATTATTTAAATACTTTTTGTTATTAATTTAAAATATAAAATTTTAAATATATGATTATTTGAATTAAATATAATCATATTTATTGAGATATTATATAAAAATTTCTAGCTTATATACTTTTGTGTTTTAATTATAATGTATATACTTAAAATTATATAAAATTATATTGTAGATGAACAAATAAACTTTATATTATTAATTTAATTTAATATTTTAAAATTATCATAAATTTAATTTCAAAGTTAAATAGCTAAATTAATTAATATTATAATAATTATTTTCTCAACAAACCATATGGCGACACGTGGCGTATTGTATGATATTATCTCTTTAAAAATAAAAATTTAAAGAGATAAATATTCATTTGATATTATCTCTTTAAAAAAATAATAAAATATTCAAGTGATTTTATTTGATATTATCTCTTTAAAAAAAAAATACAAGAGATAATTATTAAATAAGTTTGATTTGAACTTAACTCTCGAATCTAAACCTATATAAAGGCGTTTGATAGGGTCAAAATACGCTCGTCCCACGTTTGGACACGTGGTAACTCGAGATAATAACACATGTTCTCTTGTGATTAAGGCAGTTATACACGAGCGCCCAAACCCCCCGAGCGCCAAGGTTCCTCAAGGACACGTGCCATCTCTGCTACGCACACGCGTGATCAACATTACCGCTCTCTAACGAGCGCGCTTCGCAATACCCGGCTAAGCTCCAATCTATCAAGGAAGCTCTCTTTGAGCGCTACTCTCCCTCAGGGAAGCTTCTACTCCCCCACGTTGCATAAGCCTTGGTCTTCATCCCGTAGCGGATTCACTGGCCTCCAAAGCGCTCGTTTGACATGAGCGTGCTCTTAGCCCTCGTGACCAACCTCCCCAAAACGGCTCTCTGACACCACCAACTCACCCGCGTACCTGCCACTGCTGCCCGCACTACATTGGCACCATATTTTGCAAAAGATTCCTCCTAGGTTTCCCTCGCAACGCCACATGTTAGGGCAACATTTGGCCAGGACCACACGGTGCAAATGACCAAAGGGTCCCCGACCCTCAACTATAAATATGCGAGTTCATCTCCTTCACTGTAAGCAAGCTTCCATACTTGAGCTCTAAAAATACTTACCTTCTCTTTCAGTTCCTTAACTGACTTGAGCGTCGCAGAGCCAAACTGGGCATCACTCCCAGTCCCCCCAGCTTGGCCTTCTGATTGTTTGTTCTTGGTGTTTGTCCTAGCAGGTAGAATCCACCTCACCTCCGGCGAGTGTTTTCCGTTTTCCCCATTATATCAAATAGAAGGTGATCGGAGTTTGACACATCCCGAATCAGACCCCATCATTTTTGGCGCCGTATGTAGGAAAACCGTTCTCAGCCCATCTTTCTCTCTTTTTTGCTAGTTGAAAAACAAACACCCAACACCCATCAAACCATGGTTGCCACTAGGTCTGGAGTAGTGGGGGGAGCAGATGATCTTCCCCTCGATTCCAATATCGCTACCATCCCGTCGACGGTGGCTGGCGGAGCACCGCCTGACGGAGCCCCACTTCCACCAACAGAACCGATAGTGCCGCCACCGGTGCTCCCTGGGCCACCCAATCCCGCCGCTAGTGGAAGCGCTCCGATTTCATCTTCTTCCCAGCATCCTCAGAGCGCATGGCTTAATGCCCACATCGTTCCAGGAGAGCACCCTTTCTTGATGCCTCCTCCTGGGTACACTCTCACTCCTAACGTCATGATGCCGGCGGTTCAATCATACCAACGCCGGGCAAATCCAGCTCCCCGTGGTGATTCCAAGGGAGATTGAAGGGATGGAGTTGCCCCCTTTGACCCCTCAGCAGCTGAGGGCTCTTTATGCCCAGTGTGAGGTTCAGGCGGCCCAGGGGGCATGGGAGAGATTTCATTCCATGTATTTTCCCTCTGGGCAGGCCACTCAAATTGCCCCTCCCTTGGGGGGGATGCAGACATATCCGCTTAGGGAGGCTCAGGCCATCCTGAGGGCTCAACCGCCGCCTCCGCCCACCAAGGAGACGCCTAACTAGGGCGAAAACAAGCGTCCCCATGCAGACAGGGGTAGAGAGCCCACAGAAAGAATCAACGTTGATGAGGAGGCCCATTCTCGAGCCTCAAGCCTCCCAACGAGGGAGCCAGGCGAAGAAAGGAAATCCCAACGTCCTCGCGGCTGTGCAAGACCAGCTGTAGGAGTTGCAAGATATGGTGGGGCATCTCTCGCGGGCGAAATCTCAGGTCCCCCACGACGGGGATGAACGAGACAATGCCAGAGACGTTCGTCGCCCAGCCCGCCAACAGCATGCTTCACTCCATGTGGATCAAGAAGAAAATTTTGGATGTTACAACCACCATTCGCTCGTGAAATGATCCCCCCTCGTAGAGGAGGTACTATTGGCCCAAGCAGGCCTCGCGAGCATGAGTCCCTTCAGTCATTCTTCGCTCGTTTCAACAAAGAGGTGCTGCTGGTGGAGAGACCCTCCATGGATTTTCTGATCCACGTTCTCTTCAAAGCCTGCAATCACAAGCAATATGTGAGTAAGACAAGCAATATGTGAGTAAGAAATTTACCGATTCCATTGTGAAGAAACGCCCCACATCTCTCATGGCGAAGAGGGAGATAGCCGAGCCCTATTTCGCGCTCGAGGACATGTACGGGTCCAATACCCCAAGGTATTCCGGGCCCTCTAAAAGCGATCGAGGGCGAGATGAGCCTCCCCACAGAGAACGCCGCAAGTCACCGCCTCCTCTGTGAAGATTCGAGCGGGTTCCCCTCAACAGGCCTATCTCAGAGGTCTTCGCATTATCTGACAAAAAGCTCTTCAAAAGGCCCACGAAGATGAAGGATACAGAGGCTTTGAGGCGCTCGAATAAATACTGTGCCTTTCACAAGCAAAAGGGGCATGACACTGATGAATGCCGACAGTTGGAAGTTGAAATTCAGAGGCTCATCGCGGGGGGACATTTGAAAGAATTTGTAAAAATGTTGGAACGCTATGATGAGTGATGTAATGATCGTTCAAGAGAGAGAAGGAAGAGTCCGTCACGTTCAAGGAGCCCACGAGGGAGAGGCCCTCCTGAGAGCAGCCATCGCAACAAAGAAAAGGCTCCTGAGCCAGAAAATGCCCACTTTACGGTCATCAACATGATAGCAGGAGGTTCCTCTGGAGGAGATTCTAACGCTTCCCGACGACGGTATATCCGGAGTTACGATCAACGTCCCTCGGTACCTAAATCAGTCTATGCCATCCGGGAATCCAAAAATGAACGCTCGAAGGAACACGATGTAATAGGATTTACAGATAAGGACTTCGAACATATTGTAACACCCCATGGTGTCAGCGAAACCTCCGACTGCCCCATGGTGGTTAGCTTAGATGTCCACAATCACATTGTAAAGAGGGTGTTGGTGGATAGTGGAAGCTCTGTTAATGTTTTGCCCTACACTACGTTCCGAAAGATGAATGTCACTAATACTCCGCTCGAACCACTCAAGATAGCCCTCATTGGCTTTGGGGGTTCCGAGGTTGTCCCACGAGGGCAGATTCGCTTGGCCACCTCATTTGGCCGTGCCCTACAGCGGAAGACACTCATGGTCACCTACGCGGTGGTGGAGATTGAGATCCCTTATAACATCATAATCGGGCGATCGGCCCTCGTGGATTTCAAAGCAATTATCTCCACGTATCATCAGAAAATCAAATTTCCTACCCCCGAGGGTGTCGGAGAGGTTCTGTGCAACGTCCATGAGGCCTAGGAATGTTACATGCTATCCCTCAAAAAGCCCAAAACGGAGAAAGTGTTCCAAATGGGATCCACCAAGAAATCTGTGGATTTTCCTAATATGGACGAAGACGGTCCCATGTGCAAGAGGGCCAAGCTGAACAAGAAGAAGAACAAAAGGAAAGACTCTGATGCTAAGACGGATAACGAGAATATCCCCTTAGGCACGGTTGAAGGGTCCTCTGAGGACGATGGCAACGAAGGCAACAAGGAAGTCGCCGTCGACCGCCTCACAGGGAAGAAACGAGCCCTCGAGCTCCCCAGATCAGAAGTGAGGATAGAGCCCATGGAGAAATTCCTCACGATTGAATTGGAGTCGGGGAATAAAGATAGAACCACACAAATTGGCTCTGGTCTCTCGGGCCCCGCACAGGTCGTAGTGATTGATTTCTTGAGGGAAAATGTGGATGTTTTTGCTTGGAAAGCTTCGGACTTAACGGGGATAGATCCGAGCGTTATCTTTCACAGGCTCAATGTGGACCCCTCGTTCAAGCCTGTTAAACAAAAGAAGCGGGATGCCAAGGGGTTCAGGAGAAAGATCATTGAAGAAGAAGTGAATAAGCTATTGGAAGCGGAATATATCGAACCCATTTTATACCCGGAATGGCTCTGTAACGTGGTCCTCGTGCCCAAAAGTGCTAATAAATGGCGCATGTGCAATGATTTCACGGACCTCAACAAAGCTTGCCCCAAAGACCCCTATCCTCTACTACGGATCGATCAATTGGTGGATTCGACCGCTGGATGTGAGCTCATAAGCATGATAGGTGCCTTCCAGGGGTATTTCCAAAGCTTTATGGCACCGGAAGACCACCCGAAAACTTTGTTCGTTGTGCATATGAGGGTTTATTGCTTCAAGGTTATGCCCTTTGGGCTCAAAAAGGCCGGTGCCACATACCAGCGCCTCGTGAACCGGATGTTTGAAGAAGAGATTGGGGTCTCGATAGAGGTCTATGTAGATGACATGATAGTCAAGAGCGAACGTCAAGACTCGCACCTGGAGGATTTAAAGCGCACCTTCAACATCCTGCGCCAGTACTGTATGAAGTTAAATCCTTCCAAGTGTACGTTCGGGGTGCGAGGAGGAAAATTCCTGGGATACATGGTCAGCCAGAGAGGGATAGAAGCTAATCCTGAGAAAATCAAAGCTATTCTGGACATCCCTTCCCCTCGTAATTTTAAGGAGGTGCAAGTACTAGTGGGAAAGATCATCTCTCTGAACAGATTCATATCGCGCTCGGCAGATAGGAACCTGCCGTTTTTCAAAATCCTGCGTAATGCCAAAAATTTTGCATGGACTGAAGAATGCGAGAAAGCGCTGCAAGCCATGAAGGCGTACCTCTCGAGCGCTCCACTATTTACCAAACCGATAGAAGGAGAGAAGCTGTATGTTTATCTCTCTATCTCCACAGAGGCAACGAGCGTCGTATTGGTCGCTTTGCATGACCGCAAGCACCTGCTTGTCTATTACTTGAGCAAAACATTGCAAGGGGTGGAGAAGAAGTACTTAGAAATCGAGAAGTTTGCTTTTGCTCTCATCAACGCGGGCTGAGACCCTATTTTCAAGCGCACTCCATCACGGTGCTCACGGACCAACCGCTCAGGCAGGTCCTTTCTAAGCCTGATGTCTCTTGGAGGCTAGTCAAGTGGGCCATTGAGTTGAGCCAGTTTGACTTAAGCTTCGAGCCAAGAACTGTTATACAAGCGCAGGTAGTGGCCGATTTGTTGGTTGAGTGTTTCGGTCTGGAGCCTGTGGCGCATGAGGATACAGGCTTGTGGGTCCTGCATACGGGTGGCTCCTCGACCTCTCAAGGGGGAGGGGCAGGAGTGACCCTTAGAGATCCACAAGGAACAGAGATAGACTTTGCAATCAGGCTAGACTTCCAAGTCACAAACAACGAGGCGGAGTACGAGGCTCTTATCCAAGGATTGAAAATTGCTTTTCAAAACGAAGCCTCCAGGATCACAGCCTACGTGGATTCACAGCTGATCGCAAGCCAGATTGAAGGAACTTATGAGGCTCGAGAAGCCACCATGATGCAGTACTTAGGAAAGGCGAAGGAAGTTATTCAGAGGTTCAAAGAATTCAACTTATTGCAGGTCCCACGTGCGGAGAACGAGCGAGCTGATGCTCTATCCAAATTTACCTCCGAGCTGGAGAGCACTTGTGAGCGCTCGGTCACATTTCTCAGGACTGAAGAGCCTTTGATTAAAGAAAAAAGCATGAAACAAGCGGTACTCACGATTGATCTTAATGAGCCTTGCTGGCTCGATGACATTGTTAAGTTCCTCAAAGATGGAACTTGCCCAACTGACAGGGTAACGGCCCGGAAGATCAGAAACAAGGCCCCTCGTTTCTCTCTGGACAACGAAGGCAGGCTTTTCAAAAAGTCATTCCAGGGCCCACCAATGAGATGTTTGAGGCCCTCGCAAGCCAAAGAGACCCTTGAGCAGGTACATGGAAGGAGTTGCCGGAATCACTCAGGAAGGCGCATCCTTGTCAAGAAAATACTAAGGAGTGGATTCTACTGGCCTACTGTTCTACAGGATACCCTCGAATTCTCCAAAAGGTGTCCCAAATGTCAATTCCATTCGAACGTCCCTCAGTTGCCAGCAGCCCAGATGGTCCCCATAGACGTCTCGTGGCTCTTTAACCAGTGGGGTATCGACATTGTGGGTCCATTGCCAATGGCGGTCGGGCAAAAGAGATTTGTCGTCTTGGCCGTCGATTATTTTACAAAGTGGGCAGAGGCTGAAGTCGTCGCGAAAATCACCTTCAGGGTGGTGAGGGATTTCAAATGGAAGAATATCATCTGCATATATGGTATTCTAAGGGTGCTTAAATCAGACAATGGGTCGCAGTTTATCACGGCAGATACTAGGGAATGGTGCTCCAAGTTGGGCATTGAACAGCGCTTCACTTCTGTGGGCCACCCTCAAGCCAACGGACAAGCAGAAGTCACCAACAAGATTATTCTCCAAAATCTGAAAACCATGCTGGAGAGTAAGAAAAGTGAATGGGCTAAAGAACTACAAGGGGCCATGTGGGCTTATCGCACGACCCCACAAGCGGCAACAGGCGAAACACCGTTTGCCCTCATTTACCGGTCGGAAGCGATGATACCCGCCGAAATCGCACACGAATCTGTCCAAGTAGCCTATTTCGAGCCCCAGGACAACGAGGCTAGTAGGAGCCTTGAATTGGATTTACTGGAAGAAAGGCGGGAGAATGCATGGGCAAAAATGCATAGATACAAAGCGGTTGTGGCACGACAATATAACAAACGTGTTAAGGAAAGAACCTTCCAATTAGGAGATCTAGTCCTGAATAAGGTGGAGGTATCCAAGGATGTGGGGAAATTGGACCCCAACTGGGAAGGTCCATTCAAAATCATACAAGTCAGAGCTAACAACACTTACGCCCTGGAGACACTGCAAGGCGAGCGTTTGCCTCGCCCTTGGAACGCGTGTAACCTCCGGCGGTTCTATGCTTAAGTTCTCTAAAATAATGATGTAACAATCTCAAGTAAGTTATGATACCTTCTCCTGAATATTTCTATACTTCTGTTTTTAAAAAAAATTATGCAAATGGATAAGACCCACGTCCCTCGTTACTACGAGAGTGGCTGGCAATCAATTTCAATGCACACGACATTATTACACATGGGTTACGCTTGCCAGCGCTTTACTCCGCGTGGGGGGACACCCTCATAAGGACAGCCTGGTAACGCTCACAACCAACATGATGAACTAAAGAAAAACACACTCAAGGAAAATCCTAGTAGGCCTTGGCTGTTTGTTACAATGCCTCGCGCTTGAAAAAGGGATTCCTCCTGCCGCAGATTCAAGAATTCAAGGTCCCGAAGACGTTCAGGAAAGTGCTAGTAGACCTGAGTCAACACTCAGCGCTCGAGATGGGATCTTTGAAAATGAAAAAAAAAGACCACGAGCGTCACCCTTGGAGTGTGGCCAGCTCGTGCGTCCACGGAATGGCACAAATTCATTACACATGAATTTGCACAAGTCCCAGTTACAAGGGTACCCTCAAGGGGAAACACCTACGCTCGATTATGGAACTTGGCCAATCTTCGCAAACTTTCATCAGTTACCAAGCTGGGGTTCACTATTAAATGAACCCTCACGCTCATTCAAAACTTGAAATTGAATCCATACTTAGACAAAATTTTCACAAGTCTTGAACGAGGGCAACCTCCTAATAAGACCCTCATGAATACTCAAGACTTAGTAAAATTTTCCAAACCATTCAAACAAAATTTTCACAAGTCTTGAACGAGGGCAACCTCCCAATAAGACCCTCGTGAATACTCAAGACTTAGTAAAATTTTACATATTTTACCTAGTATGATTACTCAGAGTCTTAGCATTATAAGATTTTGTTACAACAAGCGTGGAGTAAAATTCCGTAATCCAATATTGCAAGGAATGAAAGGAGGCACTATTGTGGAAGGAAAGATCTTCATTAACTAAGTTTCTATTAAGCTACAAAATGAGGGCACGTGGGCCCTTAGAACTCCTACAAAATTAAAAATACTAAACAGAGAAAAAAGGGAAATTTCAACATAAGCATATGGAGGGAATCTTCAAGCAGCAGGAGCAATGTCTTCATCCAAGACCACAAGAACATTCCGAGCCACAGGACCTTGCACTGGGGCCGTCAGCCCTTGCGCTTGGGGGGCTTGTTCATCTTGGTTCTGGGCAGCTGGTGGTGGCGCAGACTCGTCGTTTTCTGGAGCTGGAGGGATTATTGGCTCGTTGCCCTCAGCCAGTGGAACCAAAGCATTTTGGTTTGCTGGGACGGGAGCGTTGACAATGGGCGCAGCAGGCTCGTTTGATGGGGGATTTTTTAGAGCGGCATTGGCATTATTATCCCCCTCTTTTTGTTCCGCCTGAGAGGCTCCCTCCGGAGGGTGAGCAGCCATGTGTGCGTCCTGGATGAGCGTTACCAAAAAATTGTACTCCGGCTCGGAGATATTTGACTCAGGGTCTTCACGGTCCTCATCCTCCTCAACGCAGCGCTCGTTGAACATGAGCCCCATATCCGGCATCCCACGAGCGGACGGGTCTGTTACACCCTTGAAAATGCCCTGCTCAATCGCCAAGTTGAAAGCTTTTTGAGCTTCATCAAGGCAGTGCAGGGAGGCCGCAAAGTTGAACGCCTTTGAATGGCAGAACTTGATGAGCGCCTCTTTGACCGATTGCTCGATGCGATGAGGAAGCTGGTTCATGGTATTCACATATTTCTTCTCCGCCTCAGTGGCCCTCGTCCTCCATGCGTTACGATCGTCCGTAAGATTTTGATGGCTCTCGTTGAGGTTATTGTATTGTGTGCGCCAACTCCTCCGAGCGGTCTCAGAGTTCGTAAAATCCTCCTGCAGCTTCTTTATCTTAGTCTCCAACTTCTTATGCTCTGTGTCAAGAGAAAGGAACTTGGCCTTTTCTACATCCAATTCTTCTTGGATTTGAGCGGGGTCATTCGAGCGCGCCATCCTCTTGTATTTGGCCTTCCGGTCAGCGTAAACCGTGACGCGCATTTGGATAGTCTTCGCCCTCGGAAGAACTTGCTGCATGAATTCAAAAGGGCATGAGTGTTAGTGAAAAATTTTGGAAAAGAACATCTTCAAAAAATAAAAATTACAAGGAGGAAGGGGACTTACAGAAATTAGGGTATATATCATATCGCCAGTCACCTTTTCCACAGGCTCAGAGTACAAAGTCTAGTGGTCCCCTATGAATTGGACCTTCTCAAAAAGGCTGGTGCTGATGGCCCCCAAGGGCGATCCGTGGTTCAAAAAAACGAGGCCTCCTTCTGTAGAGCGCTTGTTGCTCCTGTCCCCCTTGCGCTCGAACCTACATAAATGCTCTTCCTCGGAGGAGGAAGTGTCTCCACCACCTTTGGGGCCGTTGGCGACCTGCTTGCCCTTGCCGGTTATGGTAAAAGTGTCGGGTTTTTCGGGAAGCTTGATCATTGCTCCCCTGGGCCTCCCTGATCACCACGCCCGTGGAGGGTCTTGTTTGATTAGCCACCCTTGTGTCCGTCGCAACTGGAGGTCTGGCCACTATTCTGTTTTCTGTGTTGGAGCAATTTTTTTTAGAATTGCGCCAAAATTTCCGACGGAATTCCAACAGAAAACCGACGGGATTCCATTGGTATTTTTATATTTGGACTTGGTAAAAATATGACTGGCATAATAAATATAATTGCACAACTAATTCGATAATTCCAATAGATATAATCATAAATAAATAAAGCTTAAATCTTAATATATTTCCGTGGGACTACATATATTGTTTATTTCCCAAAAATTCAATGAATAAATGAATTCACTACAGCACTATTCCTCTGATCTCTATACAGAAAAAAAAATCAAACCAAAGTGGAACACTTGGAGGTAGAGGGATCATATATCGCCGGAAGCAAGTATTTCCGGCCATTCGCACCATGCGCATTGTAGCTGGCACCCGTGGTGGCGTCCACCAGCAAGTCTCCGGCGTACCCTGGATAGGCCCCCTTAGCATACACCCCCGGACAAGCTGTAGCTGCTTCCAATGGTGCCTCCGCCGGCCCCTGATAATACCCATTTCCGAATGGGTTCGTTGCAGTTCCGGCCAAAAGCCCCCCCAAATTCATGACTATACCGTCAAGGCCGACGTCGTTGTTGGGGGCGACCAATGGCGCGCTTTGGGGGCCGTAAATGGGCTGATGGAAGGGCCACGCGCAGTATCCAGGGCACTGAGTCTCCGAGTTGCCGACCCAGATGTAGGCGAACTTGTAATTCTTCCCCTTCACCACGGCGTTCTTGGAGCCGTGGGTGCCGCATCGGTTCACGCAGAAACCATCGACGGCGACGTCGGAGGCCGTTAGGACGACGTTAATGGCGTTCTTCTGGTCGCCCTTGGAGGCCAACTGGACGATCTGCTTCTCGGAGAGGGATTTCCCGAGAGAGTAGTTCTCGTCGAGGATCTGCCTGCCCAGATAGAGAGAGGACGGGTTTTTGGAGTTGGCGAGGTGGTAGTACTTCTCGACTGTCTTCCACCACGACACGACGGAGGGTTTTGCCGCCGCGGAGGCAGTGGAGAGGGAGGTGATGAAATCGGCGACGATGGCCTTCTGGGAGGGCTTGAATTTGCCGTACCAGATGAGGTTGACGGCAATCTTGCCGTGGAGGAGGGAGCCTTTGTGGTAGCGGAGGAGGAGTTGGTCCTGTGGGGACTCCGCCGCCGTGGTGGTGGTCAGCATTCTCGAAGCGAAGCAGATGTTGAAAAGAGCAACAAAAGCCAAGAGTTTTAGAGCGAGAGAAGGAGAAGCCATTTTTGTATTTTCAAGAGAGAGAGAGGGTTGATCAAGAATCAAGATTTTGCTTGTCTGAACTCTGAAGGAGTGTGATTGGGTGGTGAGAACAAATGGTTGAGAAGGCAATTTATACAAGTGGAAAGTAACCAAGTAAGCATGAGTCAAGAACTGAAACGCGCTTTATTAAAAGGAAGCAGGGGAGAAAGGGCAATTCCAGCTTAGTTACAGCATAGTTGAAAGCTGGCATTTTGTACCATTAGTAGTGGGAGGTGGGCAGATCTTGTGCATTTCCTGAAATGCCCACGAGTCTTGCTTGGTTTTATAGTAGGTTCGGTGTTCATAAAGAATCATTTATTGTCTCTTAGTACTGTATTATCCATCTCTTTTTATATAATTTTAAGTTTGAATGCCCCCCTGCACCACACGATTTTGATTGGATAAGTACGAGTTCTATCTGGGAGTTTTTATAAGTTTGAAGTTTTCTGTAGTTTCGCACTTTTGGTTTTTAAGAAGGGGGGACTCTTTGATATAGATGGATAATTATTGGAAGTGTACACAAATTGTAAATAGCATGTACCACCGCAGGGGAAAGTGAAAATTCCAAATTTAATCACTATATAATTCTATAATTAATATATTTGATCAAATATAGTGTTAGATTGTTAGATGTGTAGATGTATTCCATTTTGAAAACTAATTTAGGTGAGTTATTTGACAATCTTTTTATGCTTATAATTTTAAAATATATGCCGAACAAATGAAGTTTGAAATTTGCTAAAATAAATATATGTTGGTGGAGAGATCAAAATAAATAAATAATTGAACTTGTGCGTGATGCCATTTAATAATACAATCTAATTGAATCTTAAAAACTACCTCACCAAGAAAAAAAAGAGAAAAGAATTGTAAAACTCAATTGCAGGGAAAATAACATATATATACGTAAATCAAATGAGCTACTTCTTTTTATGGTAATATTTATAAGTTCTTTTCTTTTATTTTTTGTTTCAATATCTAATTACTTATTCAAACTCGGTCTAGACATTAAAATATAAACTTCTTCTTTTTAATAAAAACTCAAATAAAAAATCCCAAGTTAAGCTAATATAAAATCCAATTTCTAAGTGATGGATATATTTATTATATTGTTGTATCTCGAAAAGAGTTAATTTTATTTTGCATCCCAAGTTTGGGAATGTTACTTTAATACCCAACCTTTGAATTTTGTTGCACTCAATTTTAGATTCGACCGATAAGAAAATAATATGTATCATTTTCTTATTGGTTTGGGACACTTAAGTGCAACAAAATTAAAAAAGTTAGATATTAAAGTATAAAATTTTAAATGTTGAATATTAAAATATAAAAATCTTAAACTTTGGGATGCAAAATAAGATTAACACCGTTGGAAGCTTGATAATTTAGTAATTGAAAGGGTAATTTGGTAAAAGCATATGAAGAAAGTGCAAAAAGTAAAGGCAGAAGTAAGCAGGGGCTAGGGGTGTAGGACAGGCTGGAGAGTGTGGGGCCCACAGAGTAAGTGTGATCATTGGAAAGCGGGAGTATTAGTAAGATTTCCAGCTTGACTTGAGATGATGTGGACTGTAAGCATCCTATGTCCGCCATCTCCAACGGCTACCCAGTATTCAAATTTTGAATACTCAGTGTGGGCTTGCATTTAAAGCTCTTTTGTTCTTCCTCTCATTTTGGAGAATAACCAGTTTCAATTCAAAATTTTAACTTTTATTTTTGTTGAAATAACTTTTTTAGCATCTCTTTTTATTTTTTCCAAAAGCTTAAGCATTAAGATAAGAAACTAACAAGTAATACAAAAACCCTCCTCTGGCAAGTACTCTAAATTTTTATTCAGCGTGTCGAAAATATACGTCCCTCTCACCTTGTAACCCATATGTGTAAGGGCATCCGTATAAATGTTGTCACTTCTCAACGTGTGTGAGAGTTTATTCTTCCACGGAAACCCCAATAAAACTCTACATTAATCCAAAATAATATTTCTCAATGAGTGGTCATCTATCTCGATATACGTAATAAGGGTTATAACAATCTCAAAATTTGTTTCCACAATAATTCTCTCGAATCGTTTTTAACATCTCTTACTTCTAGGATACAATAGTTTGGGATGAAAATATAATGCTTTTAATATTTGAGGTAATCTTGGAGCAATTGATGCCCAAAGGTGTAGTTTTGAGGATAAATGTTTACGAATTTTTGTATTTTTTTCCTCTAACTAATAAATCTATGTAAAATTTAATTTTTTAAGAACTCATTGTGCTATTTTATAACTGAAAACATGTTATATATACTTTTATATTTTAAAATAATGATGAATTATGATAATTTATATGTTACGAGATTTGAGCAACTCATTTTTGGTTAACACTAAATATCATCGAGTGGTATAATTTAACGATTGATACTATGCTAACTTAACTAGAAGTTTCGAGTTCGAGTCTATGGGAATTGGGAACGCAATTACTATTGGTGTCCGTTCCGACTCAACCCATGAAAATGGGCTATAAAAAAAAAAAAAAGACTAATAAAAATTGAAAAACTATTGAAGTTAATTGAGATAATGATTTTCACCCATCCGAACTATAGGCCATTTGGCAATTCACCATCCAAACTATTTCGCCCCCGAAACCACCATCTAAACTTTCAATTCCTGACAAACCACCATCCCACAGCGGTTTTGACCCTTTTTTGAGCGGTTTTGACTCTTTTTTCAGCGGTTTTGGATATTTTAACATATGTAAATCTGTCTCTCTTTGTTATTTTTTCATATATTATGTGTTAAAACATCCAAAAACGCTGAAAAAAGAGTCAAAACCGCTCAAAAAAGGGTCAAAACCGTTGTGGGATGGTGGTTTGTCAGGAATTGAAAGTTTAGATGGTGGTTTCGGGGGCGAAATAGTTTGGATGGTGAATTGCCAAATGGCCAATAGTTCGGATGGGTGAAAATCATTATCCCAAGTTAATTCTCTAAAATTGAGATTGAAGCCTTAAAATTAGATTCCCCAACTATTTGATCTTAGGGAACGATAGTTGAACAGTGTAACAAGAACCTCATCACATTTGGAAGATCTCCTCTAATATCACATGTATGCATCTTAATGAAAGAGTTATCTTGGAATGGAAACTTATCCAAAAATAAAAACCAGGACTTAATATTTAAGAAAAATAATGCAGCTAGACTCTAGGGGCATCGAGTCAAGTCAAGAGTGTATTTATTAATCCTTTTTCTTTAATTAAATTATGCAGGAAATTAGATTAGTATTAGGTTGCCCTTAATTAATAGATTAGGTCCCATCTAAGATCATTAAAGCTGAAACACATAAGACAATTGGTATTTATTAGTTAAATTAGTATTTGCCCAAACTCATTAATTAATTTGATGAGGAGGCAAGTAGAATACCTCGTGACTACAGGCATTTCCAGCTATACGCTTACAGCTGCACTCTTCCATCCACCCTCCCTTTAATTTGTTTTAATTGCTCTTGACTTTGTTGATCAAATTTTGACTTTTTTTTTCATGCTTCTCCTCGAGAATTAGAAAATAAAATACGAAAATTTATTTATCGTAATGGAAAAAAAAAATGAAATTTGATTTAGTGGGGTTGCTCAAAATATCTAAACTCGGCCAAGTCAAGCAATATCAACCAAAAATGCATCCGAAACAAATAAAAGGAAAATCAAACGAATCAATGCAGGTTAAAGTCGCATTACGAATAAATTGGTAGGTCACTACATTAGCATCACGCCTAATAAAAGAAAATCGAACATCCGAAAAACAAGCGCACGACAACTTAATATCTTTGAGAATATTGCCTATGTCAGAGAGGTCCTCCTTACCATGAATCATTAATCACATTCAAACAATCACCTTCCAAAATGACCTTTCTCCAACCAATCATGGCCCAAACGTGCTACCGAGAGGGCTGCCTGAGCTTCCGCAATAAGGGGATCGACAGTATTCCTTCTCCTATCCGTTTTCCAACCCACATAGTTTCTTCGGAGTCCCGAGCCATAACACCAATACCAATAGAGAGGAACTCCTTAAAGACAACACCGTTAAAATTAATCTTAATCCATCCTTGGTCCAATTTGATCCATCTTGCTCAGTTCATGGATCAGCTGAGGCGAATCCATGAACTAAATTAAAACCCCTTTGCGCCACGAATTAAATCGGGTTAGGTAGCCAGCTAAAATTACTTGTTATTAGGAAATATATTGGGCATACCAGATATATAAAATGTATGATAATGATATAAATCTAAAATTAATTAATTAATATTTAATCATGGTATTAGCTTTATGAGACAATCATATTTATGATGAAAACTTAGCAGCAAAGCGTGTCCCAAGGGTATATATGTAGCTTTGTTTCATTATCGGCCAACATCGCTTACCTAAGACATCTATTTTAAATACCTTTAATCTTAAAATATTAATTGTGGATAACATGAAAAAATGGAAAACAAAATAAATAAATTTGTGAAACAAGAAAACAAGGGAATCCAAACATAGATTCACCATTATTTTCTCCCTAATTATTTAGTTGCCACAAATCGATTATTGGTATATAATTTTAATTTAAAACGAATATATATTAGTTGAAAGTTATTGCATGTACAATTAGGCGGATAATATATAAAAATTTTCCTTAATAATAATATAAAAATTATCAAATTATTGTTTGTCACAATCATTTATATATATTTGACAGTAGTAAAATCAGCATTTAGTTTTGTCAACATAATTTTTTTTTTAACAAAATATTCAATAGTAGCAAGATCTCTTATTGCCAACAATGGGTTGTGACGTGGGCCATAACCGCCAAGCCACGTGGATAACACCTAGGCCACTAGTTGATTAACACGTGCCCAAAGTTGACCAGTCATAAACGCCACGTAGTCCACCACGGTACCATCGCGTCGACCCACACTATGTGAGGTCGAGACAACCTCGATCCTCAGCCCACTACCCCGGATAGACATCCCCGACTCGGGTTCTGAAGGTCGATTTCTTATCGATCCATACTCTCTGGGGTCGGCGCCGGGCTGATTCCATCAGCGGGGCCCTCTCAGCCGCCATCAGCATTAAATGTGGAATGGTCCTTTGTACCATGTCTGGCACACATTAAATGTTCCTGCATCAAGTACAGAATGTTATCATTACCCCTCAGGTATAAACACTTCCTCATAAATTCTATCCAAGAAGCGCATTCATTGCATTCCAAGTCAACCTGAACAGCTTTCAGTTACTCGACACTGACTTGGGCGTCGGAGTGCCGACAGAGGGACAACCCCCTCCGGTGACTCATCGGCCCTTAGCTTACGTTTTTTCTTCCGTCTCACAGCTCTATCTAGCTCCGAGGTCTTCCACTCTACAAATTCTAAGTGATCGGGTCAACCTTTTCGATCCACGCTAGCAACCCGAAAATCGACGCGATCATTTTGGCGTCGTCTGTGGGAAACTCGAATAGAAGCCTTGTAACGAATGGAACTACGTAGTCATCGAATATTTGGAGCCGTCGGGCAGGAGATCGACGCAACCGTGGTAGGGGACGGGCCTAGCCAACTACCGGCCCAACCCGGGGGCAGTACCCGGAGGGAGGGGGGGCCTATCCCGATGGTTTATTCGGCCCCCGATTTGGATGCTTATATAGAGAAGTGCCAGGCCGAAGCCATCGCCCCGGCCGTAGAAGGCCGGGCCCCGGTTTTTCCTGAAAAGCCTCGAGCCAGCCCAGCCACCCCCTCTCCGAGCCAGTACCCGCCATATTATGGGCCGACTACGCATTATGGCTATCCCCCTCTGCATTGGGGGTATCCTCCGCCTCCTGCCTATTATCAGCCTGATTATTACGGGCCGCCTCCACCACCTAGCCCAGTCCAGGGGCAAGGGGCGGGCCGAAGGCAGCAGCGTACTGAGGTCTTGCCAGTCGAGCAGGATGGGGAATCGGGCCGGCACCGAGATAAGCGTCCCTTGGAGGAGACTCACCAGGAGGTCGATCCCCCTAGGTCCAAGAGAAGGGAGGATGACCGTGTTGCGTCTCGCGCCTCGGAAGAGGTCAGCCGATCCCGGGGTTCATCCCCGCAGCAGAGAAAGATAGCAGGGGCCGAGGAACTCCGGCGTCTTCGACCGCTTGGGGGGCTAGGGTCGACCCTAAAGCCCCCAGACGGGCTAATCGAGGTTTCGTGGTAGGGAAAGACGACCTCCGAATTAGCTTACCCCAGCGAGAAAGATCCCCACATCGCCCACCACCTCGAAACCCCCTGGCCGAGGAGTGGGATGAGGAAGAATCCTATGTTAACCCCCTCCCTCCTCGAAGAGACCAAGATGTCCCGCAGCGTCGGAACAGACAATGTTCCCCCGCCCCGCGGACTTCAATCGGCCCAAAAGTTCAGGAGTGCACGAGAGGGTAGATCCCCTTTCAGTGAGGTGATATTAGAGGCCATGACAGTAGATAAAATGCTGACCAACCTTTCTACTTACAACGGTACAACCGACCCCGAGAGGCACGTAGATCGGTTCGAAATCAAAATGAGCATGTTCGGCCACTCTCCCGTTGTCCGAGCGAAAATCTTCGGTACCACTCTCGTTGGGGCAGCCCAAGACTGGTTCTCAAAGCTGGCCCCGAGGTGTATCCGCTCATACTATGAACTGGTCGACCGCTTCATAGCCCATTTCTCCTCAGTGAAAGACGACAAACTGCAGACCACTTACCTCTACAATATCGTTCAGAAAGAGGACGAAACGCTCAAAGATTTCTTCACCCGATTCTCCCGAGCAGCGGTCCAGGTTCAAGCTCCTAGCATGGACATGCTAATCCCGACCCTCCATAGGGCTCTCCACGATAAGGAATGTGCCCAACACATAGTCCGGAAGAACCCCGACTCTATCTCAAAGCTACTCGAGATTGCGGGGGATTGGATACGAGTGGAGGAAGTGGAGATGGCCCAAAGGGGTGGCTCCGGGAGAAAGATGGAGGCCTTCTGGCCTCCAAGGAGCGAGCCGAGAAGAGACAACAAAGGCCGGGTCGATCAAAGCTCAGGGAGTAACCCTAAGAAGCACTACACTCCTCTCAACAGGTCAATAGAGGAGATTTATGATGTCTCCAGCAAAAAGCTGTTCAAGAACCCGAAACCAATCAAGGAGACCCGGGATTCGGGGAAGTATTCTCATTTTCATCACCAGACCGGCCACAACACCTCGGAGTGCTTTGTCCTGAGAGACGAGGTCGAAAGACTTGTCCAGGGAGGCCACCTCCAGGAGTTCGTTAAGAAACTCGACGAACTCACCCTCCGAGCCGAAGAGCGCAGCCGACCGAAAGGGACACTCATAACCTACCGTGCCTCGGTCGAATAGACATGATTGCTGGAGGGCCAGCCGGAGGAGACACCAAGTCTGCCCGAAAGAGGACTCGAAGAGAAGCACAGCGCAACTATTATGGGCCGAGCGAAGTGATGCAAGTCGAGTCTAGGGATAAGTGGGTAGAGGAAGAAGTTACTTTTGGAAACAAGGACCTAGTCGACGTACCACCATGGGAGGGCGAAACGCCTAGTTGTCCGATGGTGGTCACGCTCGACATGGCCAACTTTGCTGTATCAAAAACCCTTGTCAATAATGGAAGTTCTGTAAATATTATCTATTACTTGACTCTCGTTAAGATGAATTTAGCTAATAATGTTAGACTAGAACCTTTGAAAACTCCATTGACAGGTTTCTGGGGTGCCGAGGTCTATCCCAAAGGTCGGGTCCGATTGGTTACCTCCATAGGAATACTCCCTAAGAGGGCAACCTTAGAAATCGAGTACTTAGTGGTCGAACAGCCTTCCGCATACAATATCATTTTCGGCAGACTAGGTCTTATCGATTTTCGGGCAATAATCTCGACCTACCATCAAATGATTAAGCTCCCGACCCCATCCGGAATCGACGAAGTGAGGTGCGATATTCCAACTGCCTGGTCCTACTATTCAATTTCCATGGAAAAGGTGAAATTACCGGATAAGAGGGTGGTGCCGGTGCTCGAGCTCCCAGACATCGACGAAGAGGAGCTCGAAGATCGTGACATTCACGATCCCGAAAGATCGCATAAGATCACCTCGAAGTTGGCCAAGAAAAGAAGGAAAGCGGCCAATAGCCGCGTAGAAGCAGCAAGCTAAACCAAAGAAATCGAGTTACGCCCCGGCCAACCTGAAAAAATCACCCATGTCGGTGTGTCTCGACCAGGCAAGGAGTTGGAGCAAGTGTTACTGATTCAATTCCTCCAGGAGAATGCGGACGTCTTTGAGTGGAGCGCCAAGGACTTAGTAGGGGTCGATCCTTCCATAATCATGCAGCACTTGAATGTCGACCCCACTTTTAAGCCGATCAAGTAGAAGCTCCACACACAGAGCGCGAAGAGGAATGAAATTATCGAAGAAGAAGTGAATAAGCTGCTCGACATGGGGTATATAACTCCCGCCAAGTATGTTGATTGGCTTTGCAATGTAGTCTTGGTGGCCAAGTGGGGGGGAGGGGGGAAATGGCGCATGTGCAATGACTTCACAGACTTGAACAAAGCCTGTCCCAAAGACCCATATCCCCTACCTCATATCGACCAACTGGTCGACTCGACTGCCGGGTACGAGTTGTTGAGCATGATGGATGCCTTTCAGGGCTACTACTAGATTTTCATAGCGCCCGAAGACAAGAAGAAAGCTGTTTTCATAATCGTGAAAGGCATCTATTGCTTCCGAGTAATGCCTTTCGGACTTAAAAACGCAGGGGCCACCTACCAAAGACTGGTCAACAAGGTGTTCGAGGAAGAGATTGGCAAGATCATGGAGGTCTATGTCGACGACATGATTGTCCGATCCAAAAAATCGTGTGATCATTTGGAAGACTTGGGTCGAGCATTCGACCTCATTCGTAAGTACAATTTGAAGCTCAACCCTAATAAATGTACTTTTGGAGTTGAACGAGGAAAGTTTTTGGGGTACATGGTTAGTCGGAGGGGGATCGAGGCAACCCTAAGAAGAGCAATGCCATCCGATATATATCCAGCCCGAAAACCATACGAAAGGTGTAGTGTCTTGTCGGCCGCATCATTTCGCTTAGCCGATTCATATCTAAGTCGCCTGAAAAGAACCTCCCCTTCTTCAAAATTCTGAGAAATGTAAAAGAATTCAAATGGACGGAAGAGTGCGAGCAGGCATTCGAGGCATTGAAGAGGTACCTCGAGTCACCCCCTTTAATGGCCAATCCCGAGCGGGGAGAGGCGCTCTACCTCTATCTGGCCATTTCTGATGAGGCTATCAGCTCCGTTTTGGTCGCAGTACGAGGAGGAAAGCATATGTCAGTATATTATGTCAGCAAAATTCTTCACGGAGCGAAAACCGGGTATATAAAGATCAAGAAATTCGCCCTAGCCCTGGTCCATACCATCCAAAAGTTAAAGCCCTATTTCCAGGCTCACTCGGTAGCGGTGGTAACTGATCAACCCTTTAGGCAAGTGCTCGAAAAGACCGACTCTTCAAGCAGACTGACCAAATGGGCAATCGAGCTTGGCCAGTTCGACATTGCCTACCATCCCCGGTAAGCCTACCAGGCACAGGTGCTGGCGGACTTTCTTATCGAAAAAGGTTCCTCGACCCCGGATATCAAGGATGCGGGCTCGTGGATGCTGTCAGTCGACTGCTCCTCGACCTTCTCTTAGGGGATGCCAACGTATCCCTGAGGAGTTCTGGAGGAGATGAGCTCGACTTCGCCATCTTCCTAGATTTCCCGACGACTAACAACGAGGCCGAGTACGAAGCCCTTACAGCCGGGATGAAGATAAAAAAAGATCAGGGAATTGGAATGTTGACCGCACTCACCAACTCACAGTTAGTGGCGAGCCAATTTGAAGGGACCTATGACGCTAGGGAAGAATCCATGATAAAGTACCTTGACAAGGTGAAATCTTTGGCTTAGGTTTAAGAGTTTCAAGCTCCAGCAGGTCCCCTTGAGGAGAACGAAAGGGTCGATGTCCTCTCCAAGCTGGGTAACGGTTTGAGAGGAACGAGTGACAGATCGATATCATTCCTTACTCCACATACTCGAGCTATAGAAGAGAAAGGAGAGTTGGTTTTAAACCTCGACACTGCTAAGCCATGCTGGTTAGATGATTTGGTCCTGTATCTAAGAGATAAAATCTTGCCTAAGAACAAGATGGAGAGACGACGCTTGATGGCTCACTCTTCGAGCTATGCGCTCGACCCCGACGGGACGCTATTCAAGAAATCTTACAGAGAGCCGGCCAAAGGTGCTTATGACCTTCCCAAGCCGAGGAGGTTCTTGAAGAAGTGCATGCCGGATCCTATGGAAATCATGCCGGAGGTCGAGTCTTAGCAAAGAAGATCGCTCGAGCCGGGTATTATTGACCGACTTTAATCTGAGATTCAGTCAACTTCGTGAAGAAATGCCCAAGTTGCCAAAGGCATGCTAACCTTACACATCAGCACCCAAGGGAGATGATACCTATCGATATAGCATGGCCTTTCGACCAGTGGGGAATCGACATAGTGGGGCCTTTTCCCATGGCCCCGCGATAGCACCAATTTGTGATCGTTTGTGTGGAGTACTTCTCCAAGTGGGTCGAAGCAGCGTCGGTCCCAAAAATCACCCACACTGTAACAACCCGCTTCATTTGGAAGAACATCATATGCCGATTTGGGGTTCCGAAGACCCTGATCTGCGATAATGGACCCCAGTTTCGGAGCAAATTATTCAAGAAGTTCTGCTCAGATTGGGGCATTAGCTTGCGCTTTTCTTCAAGAAGTCGGTAGGGATGTAGCCCTCAGATTTGCATTGGGCAAGGCACAGGTCGAACCCAACCTTCATGTCGTCGAGGCCGAACACCACGGTCGACCTTTTGTTGGATGGGGTCTTCATGAAGCGATAAGCCGCATACCGTTCAGACTTGGCCACCACCTGATCAAGAACCTTTTGGCATCTGTCGATAGCCATCCAGGCTCCCCTCATCTCTCCGACTTTCTCCCCCTCCTGGTGCATGGTCACCAACTCTTTGGCCTGGGAGTCGATTTTATCGTGGGCATCCTTTAGCTTCTTGTTCACATCATCCAGTCGGCGTTGGGTCTCAGCAGCAGTCTACTCGGCCTTTGATCGGGCCAGTTAAACTTCCTTCAATTGAGCGCTTAAGCCCTTCTCCTTGGTCTCCGTCTCCACAAGCTTCCTCTTCATGGACTCGACCTCCGAGTCAACCCCAACCTTGGCTTCCAGCCTCGTCCTCCCTTCCTTGTAAACCTGGGCCCTCCGACTCATATGGAAGAGGTCTTGAGTAAGTTGTATGATTAAGACTGGGGATTAGATTTCGACCTAGAAGACGACAAATTTCTAAAAGGACTGAAAATATAACTTACCCCGAGGGCCCTTATGGCCGCCGACATCTCCAGCTCGATGTCGCTCAGCTCCTACAGTGTTCGATGGTCGATGAGGGTTTGACAGCTATAGTACAGGACGCCCACAGCCCGATTGCCTCAAGGGGATGAGCCTATTCGATGGGGACGCCCTTCCGAGTCGTTCAAGCTCATCCCGGCCGAAAGGTGGGGGTCGAAGATCTTCAGCATTTTGAAAAAGGCGGAAAGGTCTTCCTCTGGAGCTTTGAAGGTTTCCCCGGTCAATCGAAGGACCTCCGGGGAGAATAGATTCGGAGTTTTCGGGGTATGGGAGGGGGTCGACGGAATAGAGCCGATGGAAGCTGTCCCCCTCGACTGATGGGTTGCCCCGACTTGTTCTGCCTCCTTTCCAGCTTTGGCCGACTTCGGGACCTTCGGTCGGGATTCCTGTCCTTCTTGTGCCTTTTTCGCCTATCAGTTTCTTCGACCAGTGCTTCTTTATCCTTCCTCTTTTGCATTGGGGGTCGGGGGCCTGTTTGAGTGGTCGGGCTGTTAGGAATAGTACCCTAGAAAGTTGATTGTATATCCGCTTTGTACTTTTCCTTATTGTGATCACAGACAATCTTTGAATAAAATAATGAATTGAGGCAACACTTCTTTATATACTCTTGTTTGGTATGCGTTTACTTTAGCTGTGCATGTATGAGAACTCCCCTAATCCTGATGACTTTAGTACTCTACCATTTAGGTCAAATGGTTCATGAAACAAGCCCTATATCACATAAGTCATGATTAGTAAAATACTCCAAGCCGATAAGTCTTACAGACAGTGGGAGTGTCAACCTGACTCCTCTAAGACTTCCTTGTGGGATCACACCCTTAAGAAGGACTACCTTGTTTCATGGAGATGAAAAGTGTATAGTTGATACGTGTGTGATACATGAGGGTGCTTACTTCCATAAGTAAGTTCACTGAGGTGCCCCGTGTGAGAAGATTCCTAAATGGGAAAGGAAGTTTCTATTTCAGGAAATGGAAACTTCCAGATTAGAAAATATCTCACGAGTCATTGATGTGATTAATTGATCCTTGGACTGGAGGTTCCATGTCACTTTGTGAGTTAACTCTGTAGTCTTAGGTATAAGCTTTAAAGGGTGTCACCTTATACAACTAATTCAAGGCTTATGCTGGGGCTGCACAAGTGACTCATGAAAGTGAATGAGAATCAAGAAAGGACCTACACTTGCATTTGCAAGGTGATCTCTTATTGTGTAAATCATTCATATGCCATATGGAGTCCTTGGCCAAGACAGTAGATCAAGATATCAAGAAAAGGGTTTCTTGGATTGAGATCAAATGGATATGAAATGCACTTAGCTTTAAGACCAGATTATTAGGGTTCTGATTATTCCCTTACCCTAGATCTTGGTTGAGAGATAGTAAGTAGGAGGATTGTATCTCACATGAATCAATGATTTAAAGGTTCTGTCGAATCGAGACATTCCAATTCAGCTAGGGGTTAAACACTTGTTGTTAGACTATGGCCGTTTAATCTGTGGACTGATTAATTAATTAGTGAATTAATTAATTAGGATCACTGCTAATTGAATTGAGAACCCAGAGGGTCACACACAACAACTTGGTTACATGAGTTAAGGCTTTAAATGATTAAACGAGTTAATCGGGCCAAAGGGGTTCCACATGTGTGAGGCACACGTGTGGGGACGTCACGTGCATGACACGTGTCCTATATGGACACGTGTGCAATGTGCGTGTATATTTAATTATTTATTAAATAATTAATGTGTTAATTATTTAATAGACTTTGGTTTAATTTTGAATTAAAATGAAAGTCTTATTTTGGAGAAATTAATCTATTTAATGAGAAACGGCGTTCCAAGGCGAATTCACGCATTTTTGGAGGAAAAAGAGGTAACACCCGTTACCTTATGGGAGAGAAATTTCAGTAACCCCCGTTAACAGACACAGGAGCAAGCCTTTGGCGAATCAGAGGGGTAACGCCCGTTACCCCTGGGCAGAAGGAACGTTACCACTAATAAAAGCGTTATGGCGATTTCAAGAAGTAACGGGCGTTAACGATATTTGTGCATGGATGGATAATGCCCGTTACCAGAGTCGGAGAGAGAGCAATTAGGGCTGCTATTTAAGTGTGTTTTGGAGTCTTTTTGGAGAGCTTTTCTTCCGGGTTTTGACCTAATTTCTGGAGAGAAGAAAAAAAAGTTCAAAGGAGTTTTTCAGGGAATTCGAGAAGACGAAAGGATTGAATTTAAACGATTTCTGTTTTCCAGTTTTATTATTTCTTTAATTATCAAACTAATTCCTTTAAGTTTAGTTTTAATTAGTTTCGTTTGCTAGATTCGATTTTTAGATTTTACTGAATGTTTATGGTTTTGATGTTTAGACTTTGTTTAGTTTTGATGAACATGAATTCTTTTAATGCAATTTCCTTTAGTTTTATTAGTTTTGCTTTAATTATAAGTAGCTAATTCTCTAGGGTTAGGGAAGTGATGGTGAATGCATGATAGATGTTTGATATGACGCTTGAATGACTTGTGTTAATTCTTAGTTTGAAAACAGGTTTGAATTGACTTGCGATGGCCTGATCACCCTTAGCATGTGTTATAATTGCCTATAGATCAAGAGATTGATGGTAATTTAGATTGTTTTCATAACTTGTAAGTTGTAGAATACAAAGAGATTTGGTTCTAGCTTATACAAAAATAATCTTATTCCATGCCGAGCCGCTAGAATATTGAATTGCACTAGTCTTGTTCCTATGGTTTAATTAACCATCGGTGATTGCGAGAGCAACATTGAACACTAATTAAGCACTTGGTTACACCTTGAGAGAGGGTAATGTTAGGAATAGTGCCCTAAAAAGCCGATTGTATATCCGCTTTGTACTTTTCCTTATTGTAATCACAGACAATCTTTGAATAAACTAACGAATTGAGGCAACACTTCTTTATATGCTCTTGTTTGGTATGCGTTTACTTTAATTGTGCATGTATGAGAATTCCCCTAATCCTGATGACTTTAGGACTCTACCATTTAGGTGAAATGGTTCATGAAACGAGCCCTATATCACATAAGTCATGATTAGTAAAATACTCCAAGCCGATGAGTCCTACAGACAGTGGGAGTGTCAACCTGACTCCTCTAAGGCTTGCTTGTGGGATCACGCCACTACTAGAAAAATAGCCTGTTATGACGCTCTAATATGACGCTTTTTGAAAGGCATCATAATAGACCACCTATTGTGACCGTTTTTTCCAAATCCATCAAATTAGATCTAATTTATTTTATTATTAAATTATTTACTAACTAATTTAATTATAATGAGACGTTTTTATAGAAAGCGTCACAATATAATAGATTTATCGTGACGCTTTAATATATAAAGCGTCTCAATATAGTATATATTTATAATATATTATTCTTTCTTTAATTTTGTTAGAAAAATTTGGCTTTTGGGCAGGAATTTTTGGCGGGTTTGGAGAAAGAAAATGAGGGAAACATTTGAACGAAATTTTTGGGCAAGAAATTTGTTAAAACACCTAGTAGAAGCCTCCGCAAACACTAAAGACCAAAATTGAAGAAACCCTCTTCAACGAAATTCAAAGAAATCGGAGGTCCCTCGCAAAGAAATCCAACAAAATTCAACCGCTTCGGAGCCCCGCCGCTGCGCCAGGGTTTGATTTGCAGACCATCGCCGGCCTCGCCTTGCCCTGTCAATCCGATTTCTTATGGGAAATTGTGCGGTTCCTGGAGGAAGACGAGGAGAAATCCCGCGAGCTAGGATTCGATGAGTTCCTGAACATGATTTTCGAAGTGAGTTTGGAATCTTCATCGTCGTGTAAGGAATCTTCATCTCATGTTCTCATGCCATTGTTGCCTAAGCCCATGGTTTGAAATTTGAATGGAGCTATCTAACTGAAAATAAATCTCTCATTTTCTCTTAATTAATTTGTTAGATTTAGTTTCATGTGGTCCATTTTTCCATTTTTTTTTTCTTTACAAGATGAATTTGGATATGGGAGTAGTAATGCCTATCGAAATAACTCTATGGTGGCGTTGTAGGCTGGAATATCTCTCGGTGAGTTGCAGCAACTGACCTGACTAGACCAATTCGCAGCTATGGTTCTCAAGTAACTTCCTCAATCTCTTTTGGTTCTGTATCTCTATATCCCACACATTTTTGGTTTGATTATGCTTATGCTGAAATCGTAGTATTCGACGGTGTTGTGTATTTCGTTAGTTGGATCCTTTGATGTTATTTTTCTTTTTGGAGTTTATGATCCCTTTTGATGATAATGATATCTTGTGGATCTGTACATGTATGTGTTTTCGCATTTGAACAACTTTTTTATTGCGAGGCTCATACGTATCTGGATGGTTGTCTTTGTTTTCGGTCCTGTTTTAATCTGGCATTTTTGGCTACTAGTTGGCAATATGTTTGGTTTTCGAATGTGCTAAATCAGAATTCTGGTGGATGTATGTGTCGTTGCAGCTGTAAAATCGAGATCCGCCGATTCTGATTCCGTTGGATCTCTTCGGTTTCATTGGTGCTGAATTTCCATGGAGTCTGTCGCTGCTCTCCGCCCATTCCAGTGTTAGTCCTCCATCTATCGCACTTTGAAATGCTTTATTCACATATGTGCACTGTTTTGGATGTGTTTGGACTTTGGAAAGTGCTAGAGTTTCAGTTATTAAAATCTGAAAGTTGTGTGTTTACTGTTTAGTGTGTGTTAAACTGAATTGAGCATTAGTTTTAGTGATTTATTAATTTTAAATGTGTTTCGTGGATGTGTTAGATTGAGCATTCTATATGTTCTTGAAACCTCTATTTTTGGCCTTTGTCCATAATTGATAGAAAATGGCTGTCGATGGAGAATATATCTTGGACTTGGAGTTTCAGTTTTCCGGTTAATTTTTATGTAAGTTGTTTTAATTTTGAACTTCTGTAGCTTATTTTCATTCAGCTGGGTATTGTGAGCTCAGATGGTTGCAAGAAAGGAGGAATCTTGGGATATGATGATAATGTGTGGTAAATGGTTCTGAAAGAAATTGATGTCCAGTAGATTCTGATCATGGGGGCGTAGGTGAAATGTGCTACCCTGTGGTTGTCTTATGCCCTTGAAAACTCGTTGATGTCTACTGATGGCATTTGGAAGTGGAATGAACTTGTCTGGATTTTTCTAATTTTATGTGCACTATACATGTTTCATATGCCTAGTTTGCGGTCGGTTTGCATTTAATTCTTCACATTTAAGTTGAATCTGCTGCTGATACTTGAGGTTTTTTATGAAGCAATCACAATAGCTTAAACATTCCAATTTCTTTAATGTAGTTGGCAGTCATACTTGGTTCATGTTTTAATGTCTCAACATCAAATTTTAGCATGGTTTGATCCAATGGTCATAATTTTTACCACCAAAGCTGCGATCACTTGGCTGAGTAGTAATCTAACCTTTTCATTTTGCTGGCACTGCGGAGTTTTGTACTACCTATGATGGATCATTCAACTCTCAACTAGTGAAGGTTCTGTTTCATTTTCATATATGACTTTGAAACTTATGCGATTATAGAAGATGCATTATCCGGATTGATCATCCGTCCGCGAAATATAATTTTCTCTTATATACTCATTATTTTCATTATTTGCTTCGATTTCCTCCATAAATTCTCTGATCCAAAGTTACCTCGAGTTCGGGTGAGGAGGAATTGAATTTGCCTGGAGCGAGCCAGGTCTGGGGTCCTTCCCCAGTCCCGAAAAGGGCTTTCGTCATGAACTAGCAATTCCCCAAGAAAGAGAAAAGGGGGCTGATTCTTAGCCTGCAGCCTTCTGAACTCTTATTGGGAGGCCTTACCTTACGACTGCTACAGATAGCTCAGATATGACTTCTAGAACATTGTTCAATCACTTTCTATTCATTAGAGTCAAAGCTGGAACATGCGCTTTGGAACCCTAAAGGAGAACTGAGCTTCCTTCCTTATGCTCTGGCCTGACCTTCACGAACAGCTTTCTTTCAGCTACCAACTTCATGATCTCATCTTGCATTCCCTTCAGTCCAACGAGCCAGATTGTATAACTCATTCTACCAGCTAATCCTCTTCGACTAACTCCATCCAGCGTAAGCATCTGGATAATCTGGAATGCGACGTGGCATACCCGAAAGCCCTAAGAAATGCATAGGAAAGAAGGTCAGATTAACCCCGAAAAAAGTGATCCAAAAATGGATTTGACCTAAGTAGTAAAGAAGGGCTCTTTGGGGTCACATTTTCTTTCTATCTGACACTGGCTTCTACTTGTCTTTTTTTTATTGGCGGATTTGTACCCAAGTACATCATGAACTCCCCTCGGCCAATCCTCAATCGACAGCAGCTCGCATCCCTGTGCCCAAAAGGATGGGCGAGTTCGGTTTGAGTCTTCATCGATCGGGTGGATCGTGATGGTAACAAGACTGACTCCATCTGTCTCTGAGATCCGAGAATAACGTGATTTTGCTGCATGCTCTGCTCCCAAAATGCAGAGAAGACTTGCGAGGGCAGATCCGGGTTGCGCGAAGATTTCAAAATGAAGGTTCAGAGCTTGATGGACAGATGGCTGTCCGAAGTGCAAGGGGTAAACTCGGACTCGGATAGGGACCTGTCCTCCTTCGAGTAGTGAGCCTTTCGGCATATCAGGTGCCATTTATAGATCAAATACAGCTAGAAAGAGTCGGGGCTTCATTAATTGTTATGTTGGTAACTTCGCTCGAACTTTTGATTCTGAAAAAGTTACCTAGCCAAACCCGCCACCTCATGTGCCAAAGTCAAACGGTTGTTCTTCCTTCTCCGCTCCCTCTTTTTCCACATATGCTGCGGCGGGTTACCAGAGAAGAGGGTTCCAAAAACCTTTGCCTTGCTTCCTTTTCTGATTGAAAGTAGCAAGCCACGAACGGTAAGCCGTCAGGTCAAAATACGTATTTGAGGATTGCCTCTCCATGACAGATGTCTTCCTCCTCATTTTCCAATAAAAAATTCAAATAGGCTTGACCCTTCTGCTTGGGTTATTTTTGACTGCTGGACCATCCGCATGCAAAAACTTTCTTTCAGGTGAAAGACCCTCACTCGAACTCAGTAGCCTTTGTGGCGGATGCTCCCAGAACAGACCCAGCCACGTTTATTGGAATCCATAGCAGAATTCAAGTTAGGCAAACCATCATCGTCATCTGATTTTCGTTTCTGGCCTGTTTGGACCTCAGTGACTATAGTTTTCTGTGTTCTTTTTTATTATAATTACTGTTTGTTTCTAAAGAATCATGTCCTTACTCTTGAAATTTGGTTCTCAGGACAGAGCTTTGGAATTTTTGGAGATATTGGAGGGTATGACTTAATATGAGATCTAAGTAGTTCCTGGAAATTCAAATTTCCTCTCTATTTAGTAGTAATGAATTTATTAGGCACCTTCAAAGTTAAACTAAAGCAGGCATCGATTCTATGGCTGGAGGGTTTCAGAGAAGCTTGCTGCCTTCACCATGTCGTAGTCTACTATCTCAGGTACTAAGAACAGTCAAACCCCATTAATGTTTGTTATCGAACTCTTGCTGATATTGACTCTATTTGCTCGTATTTTATTTTGATGTTGTGTGTTCATGAAATATTGAAGGTCAAGAGAGTTGCAATCCGCACAGGATAGTGTTTCCTCTTGAATGGTTTTATTTTCTTGGGAAGGTCCACTCCTCAATTTCCACCAACTCATATCTGTGTATATGTTTATGTTCTATGCATGTGCACATTTAATTTGTAATTTTGTTGAAATTCATACTGATTAAGAGTTAGATTCTATGGTTTACAATCTTCCCTTATGCTTTAGCCTTGCCATCTGGTATAGTAAGATAAATATATGGTTCCCATGAGGGATACTTGTGTTGATAGGTATACATTCTTTTAATTGGATTGATTGTTAAGTATGTTTTATCATGGGATTTTAAAGAATTTATGTAATAGGACATGGATGTGGGATTCATTGCTTAGATGCCCATCTGTTTCGCTGTGTGTGTATGGTTAGAAATGTTTATGATCAGAAGAAAATCTCGAAGTTCATGGATATAAGTGTTTATCTGTGTGTGTATGATCAAAGAAAGTCTTCCAGTCTCGAAAAATTAGTGTCATGTGTCTAGTACTATGATTAGTTTGATTATAAAAGAGTCTCAAAGTGAAATTATCAGTATCATTAGAAAAAATTCTCAAAGTGCAATGAAGAGTCTTGAAGTGTAGTATCGTGAATGGTGTGTGTGCCTTGAAAGATTAAGCATGGTATACTCTGCATCCTTGCATCACGGATGACCCATTATGGAAATTTTAAACTTGAAATGGTGATATTTGCCAAGTTTGAAGTTGATTTAGAATTAATGTTGTAATTTACCTTTTGTTTAAAATTTGAATGTAATAAATTAAATTTATTGACCTTTATTCATTAAAAAATAAATAATAAAAAGAAAACTAATATCATAATAGAATATATTTCATATTGGAAGCTAGACTTTGAAAAGAGGATTGAGCACCCCATCAATTAATTTTGTTTGAAATTAGTTTTAGAGACCTGAGAAAGGGGAGAGACTCTTTGCAGACCCCTTATCTTTTTGGGATTTTCTTATTGCATATATTCATGAAATTAGTTTCTAACTTCAATAAATTTAGCAAAAACCTACTCCTTAGCCACACAGCACATAATTATGACCATGTCAATAAACTAATTATTTGCTTTTATTTAAAGAAATTACTCGTTTACCTATCTGCTTGTTTTATTCTTGTGAATTAGGTAAAATAAATTATCCTTATGAAATAGCCACAAAGAAAACTTAACTTGCTTATTTTATGTCCCTATTTTATAAATTCAGGTGCACTTAATTTCTTTTGCTGTTTTAATTTCTGTTCATGATCTCGTGCTATTTGTGTTTGTTTTTCTTTGATAAATTTGGGGTTTTCAGTAATTTGAAAATTCATATTTTGAATAACAATTTCGGATCTAGAAACTAACTTTCTTTTACAATTATGATCGATGGTATCATCAATTTTTTTACCTATAATATTAACTCACAATTAGGAAGTAAAAGTGGCCTAACTAGTTTGCTAATTTGATTAAGCAATTGAGTGATCAAATTAAATATACTTTTTCTTGGAAATAATGATGTAATATGCAGGAGTATAGATCTTAACAGGTAACTAAGTGTAGTTAATAGCAACACTTTATGTATAAAGGACTTCATGAAGGTTTAAACTTTAGATTAGGATTATGTCATTCAAGTGTGGAGTCGGCCGTGATAGTGTCAGAGAATGCCAATCGCAATCAATGAGAGTGCTCCATATTTTGTGAATTTTTAAAGATTTGGCTAAGTGTCTCATGTTGAAAATATTGCCATCGCGTGGAGCATAAGCATCCAGGTTCTTCCATGAACTGATGATATACATTCTCTTGTATGTTGCAAATGTTAGTTGATGTTATGCATTTACAGTTGTTCATGAACTAATACAGATTTTGGTATTCAAACAATATTTATTTTATCTTATCTCCATTGTTTAGGTGGGGCGTTTTTTACTACATAAATCTTTGGTCTGTCCTACACGAACAAAGCATTGCACATTTTTGTGTCTGATTTAGTCGCCATGGCTGGACCTATTGGTACTGAAACTATTTCATCTGATCTTCATTTAAATGATATGGATGCAGACTTGACCAACATTGGAGGTATGCTTGAAGTATAATATTTTGCACATTTTATTATTGTGGTGTTTTATATTTTGTAAATTTCTATTTGCCAGCAGATCTTTTTGATATTTATGAATTTAGAGTGAATCTTCATGAATTTTATGTGCCTTCTGAACTATTCTGAACTTGTTATGAAAGACATCTTAGTGCAACAAACAATGTGCATGCTTTTTCTTTTTTCTATTATGAATGTGAATTATTTTCTGGATAATCAATGAGGAAATCACATTTGATTCATTGAAAGTTGTGGCGGTCGGTCGTCTTCAAAGCTTATATCCATCAAAATGAGTTGGACAAGTTCAATTGGGACGAGGATTTAGTTCGACCCATGTCACAATTTAAAACTATTGGTGATGCAGTTGGTGAGGTTGTTGCGTTGCCTCAAAATTTGGTAATAATACTATCTTATTACCTACAAATATTTTTATTTAATAATAATTTAACTGAGTATACTTGTTTCTACATATAGGTATTCATGGAGGAGGAGTAGCAATGAAGTTTGGATCCACACAATAAGTTAGTTTTTATGTTTATGTTTTCTTGGTATACCAATTATGCGTATTGAACACTCATAGCATCATTTATTAGTTCTTGTAGATGAAAGTTATTTAGAAGTTAAATATTTTCTTGGTGTTTTGAGAAATGACAATATTATATTAACTACATACTCTAAGTATTGTAAGTAGCCGTCATTGATACTTAACCTTTTCATTTTGGTTGTTGTGGCCAATATCATATATTAGGTCCAAATTGTACCTAATATTATTTTGGATTGAAAATTTCGTGAACATATTATTATTATGTTATTTGATTTGGTTTTTTTAATTATGTTGTTATTTACATTTGTTTGTTGAGACTAAATTACTAGAATAGAATTACAATTATTCGGGAAAATGTAAGTTTTAATGACACTTTATTTTGTCCTAATATCACTTAATGTGACGCTTTATTCCGTCAAAATATCACCTAATGTGACACTTTATTCCATCATAATATAAGATATTGTGACGCCAAATTCTGTCATAACAAACGTTTGGATGATGCTTTATTGTGTGATAATACCATTTATTGTGACGCTATTTTTTGTCACAATAAAGTTTTAAACAGACATATCACACTTTTTAATGACGCTTTATTGCGTCATATTAAAGTCTATTGTGACGCTTTTAAACGTCCTATTAACAATTAACTACGGTAGTTAAATATTAAATGTGACGCTGAAGAGCGTCATAATATCATTACATGTGACGCTAAAAAGTGTCGTAACATCACGTCTGTAATGACACATTAAACCATCATAATAGTAGCGTCACAATATCATATTGTGACAGTGACACAAGTGACACTTTTACACAGCGTCACAAAAACCTATTTTTCGTGACGCTTTCTGGCGTCACAAAAACCCATTTTTCTAGTAGAGCGCCCTTAAGAAGGACCACCTTGTTTCATGGAGGTGCAAAGTGTATAGTTGATACATGCGTGATACATGAGGGTGCTTACTTCCATAAGTAAGTTCACTGAGGTGCCCCGTGTGAGAAGATTCCTAAATGGGAAAGGAAGTTTCTATTTCAGGAAATGGAAACTTCTAGATTAGGAAATATCTCACGAGTCATTGATGTGATTAATTGATCCTTAGACTTGAGGTTCCATGTCACTTTATGAGTTAACTCTGTAGTCTTAGGTATAAGCTTTAAAGGGTGTCGCCTTAGACAACTGATTCAAAGCTTATGCTGTGGCTGCACAAGTGACTCATGAAAGTGAATGAGAATCAAGAAAGGACCTACACTTGCATTTGCAAGGTGATCTCTTATTGTGTAAGTCATTCATATGCCATATGGAGTCCTTGGCCAAGGCAGTAGATCAAGACATCAAGAAAAGGGTTTCTTGGATTGAGATCAAATGGATATGAAATGCACTTAGCTTTAAGACCAGATTATTGGGGTTCTGATTATTCCATTGCCCTAGATCTTGGTTGAGAGATAGTAAGTAGGAGGATTGTATCTCACATGAATCAATGACTTAAAAGTTCTGTCGAATCGAGACATTCCAATTCAGCTAGGGGTTAAACACCTGTTGCTAGACTATGGTCGTTTAATCTGTGGACTGATTAATTAATTAGTGAATTAATTAATTAGGGTCACTGCTAATTGAATTGAGAACCTAGAGGGTCACACACAACAACTTGGTTACATGAGTTAAGGCTTTAAAATGATTAAACGAGTAGATCATACCAAGAGGGTTCCACACGTGTGAAACACACGTGTGGGTCACGTGAGTGACACGTGTCATACATGGACACGTGTGCACCACACGTGTATAATTATTTGTGTATTAAATAATTAATGTGTTAATTATTTAATAGACTTTAGTTTAATTTTGAATTAAAATGAAAGTCTTATTTTGGAGAAATTAATCTATTTAATTAATTATGAATTAATTAATTAGATAAATAAGTTATTTATTTATTAATAAATAAAGTATAATATTATCCAAAAGGAGTTTGGATATTTTTAGCTCTCTTAAAAGTTGATTTGAATTAGAATTCAAAGTCAAAGTTTGGAATTACTTGATGATCAAGTAATAAGAGAGAGAGGGACCAAATCCTTAGTCCAATAGGACTAGGTTCGGCCGCCCCTCCCTTTGCTATATATAGGGGAGCTCAAGCTCCCTTTAAGGGTGATTGAGAATTTCTTTTGGTTCATGTGTTGAACACCATCCTTTCTCCAAGATAAAATAAACCCTAGGTTAAGCCTAAACACTAACTAGAGAACTAGCATCCTTACTAGTTAGATTGTAGTCAAGTTGGTGGACTATCTCTAGAGAGCTTCAAGTTAGAAGTTTTTAAAGATTCGAGCTTTACCAAGGAGAGGGGATCAGGCCGCGAGAAGAGCGTTCTTGGGTGGCTTGAAACGCTTCAAGAAAGATTATTGAAAAGTAAGTTTCTAATCTCACTACAAGAGATTCTGCAAATTCCGACGGAAAATTCCGAGGGAAACAGGCCGTCAGAATTCCCGAGGGAATTCCGACGGAATTTTTTTTTTTTTTAAAAATAAAAATTAAATAAATCCGATGGAAATTCCGTCGGAATTCCATCGGATTTTTTAAAAAATAAAATTAACAAATAATATTAAATAATTCCGACGGGATTCCGACGAAATTCCCGTCGGTTTGTTAAATATAAAATATAAAAATTAAAATTAAATAATTCCGATGGGATTCCCGTCGGAATTCCGTCGGATATTTTAAAAAATAAAATTTGAAAATAATATTAAATAATTCCGACGGAATTCCGATGGGATTCCCGTCGGTTTTTTAAAATATAAACTATAAAAATATAAATTAAATAATTCCGATGGGCATTCCGTCGGAATTCCGTCGGATATTTCAAAAATAAAATTAAATAATTCCGACGGGCATTCCGACGGAATTCCGTCGAATTTTTTAAAAATAAAAATTAAAAATAATATTAAATAATTCCGACGGGATTTCCGTCGGAATTCCGTCGGTTTTATCTATGCTTAAATTGAATTCTTATGACGTATTATAATATTTGTAGTTATAATTAATATTTTCTTAGAACTCAATTTTAAATATAGTCTACAAAATTTGTGATTTTATTATTTCAAATGATATATAAATATTTGTATCAAACTAAACCAATGAATTGATCTAGCTCAACTGGTTTTTCTTGGTTTCCATAATGTCTTCCTACCGTGAGGTTGGGTGTTCGAATCCCCAGTGGCTCATTAAGTTTTTATTTTTCCAGTAAATTCTGACGGAATTCCGAGGGAAATTCCGTCGGAAATAATTAATTAAAATTTTTTTTTTTAAAGTAAATTCCGAGGGGAATTCCGTCGGGAGATATATTTTATTTTTTAAAAAATACGACTATTCCGACGGGATTTCCCTCGGTATTCCGTCGGAATTTTTTTAATTTAAATTTTTTTTTTCTGATTTTTGTCCCTCGGAATTCCGTCGGTTTTCCGTCGGTTTTGAATTCCGAGGGAGGGTTTTCCTACGGCATGTGTTCCGTCGGAATTCCGTCGGAATTCACTATTTTCGTCGGAATTCCCTCGGAATTTTCCGTCGGAATTTGCAGGATTTCTTGTAGTGTCTCTACGAATTCGGATTCACGATTGCGAGTTTCGATCCCTTTTGTTGGAAAATTTTCAAATTTCCACTGCTTTCTGATTCCTGTTTTCCAATACGGGCCCCCTCCGTCTCGAGCGGGGACTTGTGGCAATATGGCATCCATGGTCTTATGCGGGGCCGCCACCTCCACAGCCCGAGCTAGCTCCTGGGCCGCCTCATTCTCTTCCATGTCCGCCTGCATCATAGCTAGCCTGGAACTCATGATTGATTTAGCTGCAAAGCAAAGAGACATTTTCAGAATTACATCAGGAACATTTTAGAGGGTGGAGTTGGGAAAAGTAATATGAAAACTCATGACGGCTCAACCCCGACTCCTCATATTCTTTGTACCCGGGTCGAATGTGCGACTAGGAGTTACAGGGGCTAACCCAAAGTTGACCAAATTCTTCCCCTGGACCAACTTCTTACAGTCGAGCATCCGTAGGCCTTGCATATCTCGAAGAAAGGTATTCGACCACCTCGGCTTACCAACCGGGAGTTTCGGCACAGGCTTCCAATTCCATAATCGATTTATTAGATTCGGCCAACCTCCCGGGCTTTCGACATACACAAACTGCTCCTTCCAGCCCTGCCCATTCGAGGTGGTGGGAGAGGTGAGCAATTTATAATTATGTTTGAAGGCCAGCTGGACAAATCCCGACCCCGACCCCGACTTCTCGATCGTTACGGATGCCTTGAACAATTCGTGGCAAACCCCCTTCATCGGAATGCCAAAATACCGTATCAGAACTCAGATCCGTTCACCATAGCATATGCATTTGGCATCAGCTGGATCGGACTAATGTTGAGGTAGTTCAACAAGTCAACTTATATCGTCGTCAATTGGCACTCGAAAGCCTGAAGTCACCATCTTCCTGGTCACGGATATGCAATTCGCCGGGGGGTCTTTCAAAACATCTCTTTTACCCGGTCGAATCACACTGTACCCATCATACTCGGGGGCTCCGCCGAATAAAAGCTCTCGTAGATCCTCGAACATCTTGGGAGAAATCTTACAAGGGACAAGTCGAGGATCTTTGTCTAGATATTGAGGCGGAGAATAAGCTCCCGCCGGGATGAACTCCTCCTCTTCCTCGTCCCTCAAACCGTATCCACGCAAGATCGAAGGGCTGGGGCTCCGGGTTAATCCTCATCCCCACCGGGGCAACTGTAGTAATCGGCTCGACAATCATGGCCGGACCCGCCGGGGAAGTCGAGTGTCTATCTCTAGAGTCTCCCGAAACTTCCACGACCTCCACTTCTTGGTCGGAGGCTACCTGGGACTGTACTGATTCCTCCCGATTTAGACTCGAGGTACCTGAACTTGTACTAGCTTCAGGTCCTCTATTCCCTCTCGTTGAGTCAGAACTTGTTGAGGTCGAAGACGACATCCCACTGCTCGAACTCTTAACTTCGACTTGATTCCCTTTAGCTCTGCCTTCTCCTCGAAATAAAGATCAAGGGTTTTGTCAGGGAATGAATCGAACGTGATTCGAGATGGGGTTCTTGTCTCTCGATTACGAACGCTCTCAAAAAATAAAAGAGAAAATCGACAGGAATCTGAATGCAAAAACTTAAAAAGAGTCTCGAATCGAGAATACTCACCGGAAAGGTTGCTGTCTCTCGAACTCGAATTGCACCGAAATTGCCGCCTGCCTGACTCGAAAAGCTCTGAAGATTGAAGAAATTTATGGTCGCTAAAGTGAAAGGTAAAAACGACATCCTTGGGACTTTATATAGGGACGCTTTAGGAGGGAAATTCGAAGACGAACCGTCGCCATGATGGCGCGTGGGCCCACTCTCGAAATTTGAAAGGTCGCCGCCATGTCACTCTGTAAATACTCCCTCATAAATGCTATCCAAGAAGCGCATTCATTGCATTCCAAGTCGACCCGAATAGCTCTCAGTTACTCGACACTGACTTGGGCGTCGGAGTGCCGACAAAGGGAAAAACCCCTCCTGTCCCTCGTCGGCCCTTAGCTCATGTTTGTTCTTCCATCTCATAGCTCTATCTAGCTCCGAGGTCTTCCACTCTACAAATTCTAAGTGATCGGGTCAACCTTTTCGATCCACGCCAGCAACCCGGAAATCGACGCGATCAGGTTGGTCCAAATGGTAAATGGGTTCATTCTCAATGATAATATTCCGAGATCGAATCCCACTTGGAGGTGTGTGCCTTTAAAAAAGAAAAGTAACAGTTATATATATTTAAGATAAAAATTTTATTGCCAATAGGAATGGGACTTCTTTCGGTATTGAATTTGTGAAAATGATTATTTAAGTATATTACACTTTAGCTAATGCATGTTACTAATAACTTTAAAAATTTATAACAAGTTACTTATTCTTCTAATCTTTCTAATAATGAATCCTAAATTTTATGACTGGTTTGAAATATTCTTTATCACTAATTTATTGATTCACATGTTATCTTTGAAATTATTATTTCTTATATCATGTTTGAATATTCGTGTCAAATACCTCTCACATAATAAATTTATTGAATAGGCGCTAACGAGAAGAGCCTATAAACTAGCTAATGTGGCTGACAGGGGCGAAGTGTATTATACAACTGACGGGATAAACTTCGAACGAGTGATTGTTTTTCTAGATAAAGATGAACCTAGTAGACAGACCACGATAAAAAAAAAAGACAGGGGATCGTGGAGTGTTTCTACTAATAGTTAGGGGTGACAAACTTTAAAAAGTAGAGATAAAAACAAATTATCATATTCGTATCGTATTATATCATATTGTATCTATGTTTATAAATCACATTAATAATCCCCAACTTAAAATCTCATTGTACTTTAGTTATGCTAATTTTCTTTACTTAGAAAATGGTTTTCGTTTCTTTTTCTTAATAATGCTATCGAAAGAAAGATTCATTATAATTAATATAATAGAGATGGTCGGGCAATTTTTGTTTTGGCTCAACCATCTATATTTGTTAGGTATCGTGCTTCAGCATTTATCCATCATTTCATATATTATTCATCGAGCATTGATTCTCTGAGGCGAAAATAATATAAAAAGAATTATTCCACCCACTTGACTATTATTCAATAAATTCGAGGACATTGATTTAATATATATATATATATTTTTATGTTTTTACATAAACGAGGACTGTTAATTGAATGTATACATGATGGTAATCAAAGATAATTTAATTATTCAATAAATTATGTTCAGTTTACTTATAATTTCAGTTAAATCATGTCATGAATGAGGGAAAGATACTGTTTATTCTTAATTAATTATTAGGAGTTCCATTCTAATTTTGTGAACGAAACAACTTTAAGTCTTTCGATGATTTATCTCATGATCTGATATATCTACGATGGATTTAGAGAAAAAAAGTAATGATTGGTAATAGCCTAATAGGGATTGTATCTTAGCCTACCATTGCTTCTTGGTTGTTATTTACCAGTTTAGACACTTGGCTCGTAATACTCTTTGTGATCACTGAATAATGACTTATTACCTATAATCTTGTTACTCGATTGTTAATATATGAAAGGTTGGTAATAATTTACCGATCTTGTTGACCGATTTTTCTATATATAAAAAAACGTAGTAGTTATTGTAGTCTGAGTAAATGCCCTTTTTTATTATTTCATTAAGTGAGACTGAATATATATTATATGGTTTACATCCAAATATTAGTCTACAATCTCAAGACTATTTAATAATAAGTTTCCTAGATAATATGAATGTAGCTAGAACTCATAACAATGACTTATCTCTACAAGGCAAGTAGTGTTTAAGTTCAACATACACTGTATCCAGTTTCAAATTATGATATTATACGATACATTTGAAAGAAACGAGATCAATTAATTACCTATTTCAAAACTTGTAGCAGTCATTTAAGTGGTGTGCACATAACTGGATATGTTAGTTTATGTATGATTACTTTTTTTTATTTAGGTTTATAGATTTTTATATTAAAATTAAAAAAATTGGTGAGTATCCCTTTCCCTTTCAACTTTTTGAATCTCAAATGATAACATTATTAATAAATGAGATCCAACCAAAATAAAATATCAAGGCAAAATAAGAATAAAATTGTAAGTAATTTCAAACTCTATTCCTAACAAACAAATAAGTTAGACGATTAATGTTCTTCAATAAAAATGAAAGAGGTAGAAGTAAATATCTTTAGACACAACCTGCGGTGAAAGTTTTCAAATGAAAAACACAAACTCTCAAAACAACAAACTAAATTGTACAAGAACAAAAAAATTGTCAAACCAAGAATTTAAATTTTGAAAGAGATAGTGGTAGTAGCAGCTCAGAGACGGAGATACATAGGAGATAGAGAGGGTCCTCGTTCTACCTAAATTTAATTTTTTTTTTATTATTGTATATAAATTTTAGAATATTTATGTATTCATCCCCCTTATCAAAATTTTTGCTCTCTTATTTTAAATAAAATTGCATTATTGAAATTAATATTATTTATGTTTTTTATATTAAAATTTTCTCTCCCTTACTTTAAATTCGGGTTTCGTCCTTGGACCCGCTACATCATGGGGATACCCATCCCCGAAAATTCTTGGATGAGCCGGGTGTGGGTCCCGATCCCTACACCCGGCTCTAATAGGTGAATAAAAAAATATATTTTTTTTTTATATTTTTTTATTCAGCTGTGAGAGCCGGGTGTAAGGATCGGGGCCCACACCCGACTCAGCCAAGAATTTCCCTACCTATCCCCTTGATTGATAAACGCCTTGTTGGGTGGCATCATATTTCCCCTTCGTCAACCACGCAATTTCAAGGAAATGAGAGCCACAATTCTGGTTGAGGCATCAAATTATTAGCAGTCCGGTTAGCACCAATGGTATTGTCCTCCAGCTTTTATTCACCATCTTCCTATCCTTTTGAACTAACATTGATTCTCTAAAAAGAAATTAACAATTGTCTATCCACTTGACCCTTATTTAATAAGCTCTCCCTTTTTTAATCTGGACAATTATTTAATAAGTTCGAGGACAGTTAAATGAATGTATACATAATGCCAAAGATTAAATAAATTATGTCTAGTCCGCGAATTCAATATTTCACTAGCATAGTATTGAAGTGGATCATCATCTGCAATAAATGATTTAAAAAGTTATATTTCAAACGAATCCAAAGAAGTATTAATTATTCGTCTTAATAGTGACTTGCTTAGAACGCGCCAAACATGCTGTCAGCAAGCTGTAATGGTCGGTAACTCAAAGCTGTAACGCTTTTCCGCTTTTTCTCGATCTCTCTCTCTCATAACTCAAAACCGCGTTTGAAATAGGCTAAATTGATGGCCAAAACGAGTATATATAAACACTTCTTCTCCACTCCGTCTTCATCACCAAGTCACAGATTCATCTTCTTCTTCTCTCTAGCACTAGCACTCTCTCTCGAATTGTAAAATGGCTTCTGCTACTCTCGCTCTAAAACTCTTGGCCTTTACTGCTCTTTTGAACGTCTGCTTCGCTTCCAGAATGCTGACCACCACCACGGCGGCGGAATCCTCACCGGACCAACTCCTCCTCCGCTACCACAAAGGATCCCTCCTCCACGGCAAGATCGCCGTCAACCTCATTTGGTACGGCAAATTCAAGCCCTCCCAGAAGGCCATCGTCGCCGATTTCATCACCTCCCTCTCCACCGCCTCCGCGGCGGCGAAACCCTCCGTCGCGTCGTGGTGGAAGACAGTCGAGAAGTACTACCACCTCGCCAACTCCAAGAACCCGTCCTCTCTCCATCTGGGCAGGCAGATCCTCGACGAGAACTACTCTCTCGGGAAATCCCTCTCCGAGAAGCAGATCGTCCAGTTGGCCTCCAAGGGCGACCAGAAGAACGCCATTAACGTCGTCCTAACAGCCTCCGACGTCGCCGTCGACGGTTTCTGCGTGAACCGTTGCGGCACCCACGGCTCCAAGAACGCCGTGGTGAAGGGAAAGAATTACAAGTTCGCCTACATCTGGGTCGGCAACTCGGAGACTCAGTGCCCTGGATACTGCGCGTGGCCCTTCCATCAGCCCATTTACGGCCCCCAAAGCGCGCCATTGGTCGCCCCCAACAACGACGTCGGCCTTGACGGTATAGTCATGAATTTGGGGGGGCTTTTGGCCGGAACTGCAACGAACCCATTCGGAAATGGGTATTATCAGGGGCCGGCGGAGGCACCATTGGAAGCAGCAACAGCTTGTCCGGGGGTGTATGCTAAGGGGGCCTATCCAGGGTACGCCGGAGACTTGCTGGTGGACGCCACCACGGGTGCCAGCTACAATGCGCATGGTGCGAATGGCCGGAAATACTTGCTTCCGGCGATATATGATCCCTCCACCTCCAAGTGCTCCACTTTGGTTTGATTTGGAAGAAGAAAAAGAAGCCGAAATGTTCCACTTTAGTTTGATTTAGGATAAAAAAGAAAAGAAGTATATCCAGAGAGGAATAGTGAAGTAGAAATTCATTTATTCTTTTAATTTTTCGAATGTTGTAACTTGTAAGACATTATTTGAAAATAAAAATCTCTATTTGCATTTGAATTGATTCTTTTGGTTTAGTTCTAGTACCGTCTACGGGTCTAGTTAGAAACTCGAGAGAATTAGGTCCCAAGGGACGCCAAAGTCTTTTTTTAGGGATATAACTCTCAATTTCTTTTTCCTTTTTCTTTCTCCAATATTTTTTGACGTGATATCTTTATATACTAATCAAACTGCAATTAACTCTTTTTATAAAAGGAAGAAATTTTAGGGGTTCTTTTGCAAATAAAATAAATTTATAAGTTATAACAAAACAAAAACAAAAGCCCTAAATCTACATCATTTCTCTATTTTTCCTTCCTTTCCTCTTCCTCTCTTATCCCGTTCTTCTTCCTTCGGCTACATCCCCCAAATCTGTCTCTTTGTTCGCATATCATATCAACATCACCATCACGTATTTGAAGTTGACCCAGACCACAGGTGTGAGGCTTGAAGTCGATCATCTAAGGATTGGGCTTCATGAGCAATAAACAACTATTAACAACATGAACCCCAATCCTTAAAAGCTAACTCCAAGCTCCAAAACGGTGATTTGTTTTCGCGTTCGTCTACCTCTGTCGAAGAAGAAGAAGAAAGAAGGGGAGAGAGAAAGCGGCTAGGGTTTTGCTTGAAGTAAAGTGTGAGGATGACAAGTGATAATTGGAATATTTATGGAAGAATTAGGTGTACATGCATTCAATTAAATTACAATGCATTCAATACTATGACGGTTGGTTGTTGAGGAATAAATAAATAAAGAATTGGATTTAATAAATAAATCGCACAAGCGATTTAATGAATCGCGCAAGCGATTCTTCATATAGAGCTAGTTTTTTATTTGTTTTAAATATTTATTTGATTTATTTTTTACCCTAAACCCTAAAAATTTGATATAGTTGAATGCATCTGCAAACTACGAACCGAATAATATTGAATGCATGTAGACCTAATAAATCGCTCACGCGATTCTTCATCAACATCTAGTCCTTTATTTTATTTAAATATTATTTATTTATTTTCTTTATTTAATCGCCTGAGCGATTAAATATTAAAAATAAATATTTCTATTTATCTGATTAAATTCTAGTTAGCTGATGAATCTAGTGCGCGATTCATCAAATCAAGTGAGCGATTCTGGTTAATCGCTCACGCGATTCAATGTATCGCTCAAGCGATTTTATAAATCGCTCACGCGATTCAATGAAGAATAGTAAAACCATTAAAACTGTAAAATACAACATACTAGATATATAAAAATAGAACAACATTCAGTCTGCTTTCATTACAAAACCAGTAAAATACATTACAATCAAACTAAATATTTTATGGGGGAGGAGGAAACTGATTAACCTCCTCCGGATCATATTGAGGGATAATGGAATTAACACTCCCCTCAGAGGACTCAAGGTAAACAACGTCGTAAAAGGACTCGGGGTCTGAGTCCCTATCACTTATGTGGAAAGCGTGTAGGTGCTCCTCTTCGCCCTCCAAAAGGTGTGTCTGCCGCACTTTGAAGATATACCTTAGGTCGTCGTAATAACGACATCCAAATACTCTGGCGTCGAAATCCCGTTGAATAACCTATGCAATATTAAACATTGAAAAATGAACAAACAAAGATTAAAAAAAAAAAAAAAAGTGTCACTGATGAATTCGACTTACCTCAATAGTATTCGCACCATAATATTCTAGGGGATCAATTTCGGCACTAATACGATTGGCAGCCAATTTAACTCCAGGACAGGCCAAAAATCTACGGAATTCGTAAAATTTTATCCGCAGTCCTTTCACTGCTGCTACAACATCTCGTGCCCAGAATCTGGTTTTGAATCGCTGAGTCAAATCATGCGACACATTAGCTAGCACTGTGTCGAAGACTTCTAGCCGATCGATTTCGTTTTCTCTGGCATATATCCGAAGACGTTCCACCATGTACTCTACCACCCATGCCAGAATATTTCTTGGAGGGTTATTCATGACTTTATTTGTCAAGGATTGAGATACGGGAGAGTGAGAGAGAGAAGCAAGGCTTCTTGCAGGTGATGAAAATTTTGCAGAAATCTGAGCACAAAGCAAACTTGAGGATACTAATAAAGGTGATTGGAGCTTTAACCAACAGTCGCACCCCTGGTCGCATTGTAAAGGTGACCGTCATAATTCCGGGAAAGAGTGCAGGCAGCTTTTCATTAAATTCAAGCATCTCATCGAGAACATCTGTCAGACGCAGGGAAGAAGACAATGGACGTCTATGTCCCTTCTTCAAATAAAATAAAGGACTAGATGTTGATGAATAATCACGTGAGCGATTAACCAAATCGAGTCCGCGATCCAATGAAAATACAACAAATTATTTATAATATCTAATATTTAGAACAAGAATGAATCGCGTGCGAGATTATTTAATGAATCGCAAGTGCGATTCATTAAATCGCTTGCGCGATTAAATAAAGAAAATAAATAAATAATATTTAAATAAAATAAAGGACTAGATGTTGATGAAGAATCGCGTGAGCGATTAACCAAATCGAGTCCGCGATCCAATAAAAATACAACAAATTATTTATAATATATAATATTTAGAACAAGAATGAATCGCGCGCGAGATTATTTAATGAATCGCAAGTGCGATTCATTAAATCGCTTACGCGATTAAATAAAGAAAATAAATAAATAATATTTAAATAAAATAAAGGACTAGATGTTGATGAAGAATCGACTGGGCGATTAACCAAATCGAGTCCGCGATCCAATGAAAATACAACAAATTATTTATAATATCTAATATTTAGAACAAGAATGAATCGCGCGCGAGATTATTTAATGAATCGCAAGTGCGATTCATTAAATCGCTTGTGCGATTAAATAAAGAAAATAAATAATTCTATTTAGCTGAAGAATCCTATGGGCGATTCATCAAATCAAGTGCGCGATTCAATTAAAACATAAATAATTTGATATAGCTGAAGAATTTCGTGCGCGATTAATCAAATCAAGTAAGCGATTAAATTAGGAAAAATTAATATTTCGATTTTTTTACAGAATCGCGTGTGCGATTGATTAAATCGCGTTAGCGATTAAATAATAAAAATAAAAATTTCTATTTATCTGATTAAATTCTAGTTAGCTGATGAATCTAGTGCGCGATTCATCAAATCAAGTGAACGATTAAATTAAAAAAATTAATATTTCGAATTTTTCGGAGAATCGCGTGGGCGATTAATTAAATCGCGGGTGCGATTATATAATAAAAATAAATATTTCGATTTAACTGAATAAATTCTATATCAGCATCACCATCACGTATTTGAAGTTGACCCAGACCACAGGAGTGGGGCTTGAAGTCGAGTATCTAAGGATTGGGTTTATGAAGAGCAATGTATAACTGTTAATACAACAGTAAGGTACTTATTGAGCTTCATGAACCCCAATCCTTAAACGCTAGAACTCCAAGCTCCAAAACGGTGATTTGTTTACGTCGTCTGCACATCTTTAATGGGTCGTATTTGATTGAAGTAGCGTTTGAGCCATAACAGGAGTGGAGCTTGAAGTTGAAATATCGAGGATTGTATTAAGATCATTCATGAAGCCCAATCCTCGATATTTCATCTCCAAGCTCAACTCCGAAACTGGTGGTTTGCTTTCGCTTTAGTCTGCCTCTATGAAGAAGAAGAAGAAAAGAATGGGAGAGAGAAAGAGAAGCGGCTAGTTGTTTTGCTTGAAGGAAGTGGTAATTGGACTATTTATGGAAAAATTTAGGGCTACATGCATTAAATTAACTACTGAAAATAAATAAATACGATTTATATAAAATAAATAACTAGAAGTAGATGAAGTATCGCTCGCGCGATTAATTAAGTCGCTTGCGTGATTTATTAGGGAATTGTAAATTTTATAGGAAAGAAATTAGGTCTACATTCATTCAAAAACAAATCAAATAAATATTTAAAACAAATAAAACAAATAAAAAATATTTAAAACAAATAAAAAACTAGCTCTTTATGAAGAATCACTCGCGCGATTTATTAAAGAATTGGACATAAATATTATGAATACATACTGTGTAACTTAAATATTGTATTTATCAACTCCAAAAAATATTTCGGATGCTAAACGTAACCTTAAAAAAGAGGTATTATCGTCATCCAGAATATCCAGTGGTTCCCCAAGCATGAGAAGCTCAATGTAATATAAGGAATAGAGTCCACAATCGCCACTGAAAAAAAAAATAATAGAAATTAAATAAAAATATAATAAAAAATTTTAGAGTTAGTAAATTTTAAATGTACCTTCATTTATTTTTTGGACACGGAGCAAGTTGTAGCTTCCACATGTGCTTGAGGCTGTCACCTAATTGCCTGAACTTTCCTGTGTGGGCCAACAATTTGGGAAAGAAAACACACAGATGTTTCAAAGCAATTTGGTAATTCCTGTGGTCAAGGGAACCACCACCGCTGTCGTAAACTTTGATGACTCCCTCTTGGGACAAAATCTCGACGGCCACCCAATGGGAATTTCCTGAGTTGACTATGCCATAAAATTTTGTAGCTCCTTCCCATGCACGGGCATGCAAAAATGGTAGAGAACCAGTTGTATATGGCAGAACAGTGTCCTCCTTCCATTTGATGGGATCATTCCAGATCCTTCGCATCACATCAAATGAATGCGAGGCAGTCCGGATGTCTTCTTTGGGTTCATTCACAGGCCTTGCACCCTTGGCACCAACCCTAACTCCAGCTTTGGCACCCCTCGGAGCATTGGCAGCAGTATCTGGCCTATCTGTAATAATGAGATTGCCATCTTCACCCACACAAACTGAATCTTCCTCTGTAATGAGACCCCTTGATAGATAATAATTCGATTTAAGATGCTGGAAGAAAGTCTCATCGAGGACCAAACAATCCTGAGTATCTGGGCGCCTTTTTTGTTTAAGCTTTATATTGGCCAAACACTCTTCCAAATGCTGCACAGAGTGAACCAAAATAAAAACAATAAAGATCAACTATGCATCATACAGGTATTGACTAACATAAACTATATAGGAAGTTTACCTCGGATACCAACCATTTCCCATTTTTGAGGATGGTTAGGAAGAATTCCGCGTCGAAATCCTGAGTTTGTCCAGGAATTCGGTCTTTCGGCCCTGCACTAAGAACCCAGTTGTACAAGTAGCTAGAACCAGATTTGTCCGTATTTTTGGATAACCATCTGTTGTGAGATTGAGAGATGGTTTCTGCGGTTTGCGGACAAGGCAGTTGGGGCTGAGCCGTTAAGGCAGGTGTTGCTTCTTTAGCCTTGACTCTAGCTCTGGATGTAGCTGTGCAAAGCCTCTTAAGTTGCAGCGTATAAGGTGACAGGAGGTATGCGGGCCTTCTTTTATTTCTCTTTGGTCTTTGACGTTTAGACCCTTCAACCTCCTGCACCATTACACTACGGCCTGCTTGGTGTTTTTTTTCCTTCTCCAAATGCTGCCATATCTTCTCAACAGTTGCCTTCACATATTCAGAATGAGCTTCAGCTTGGTGTTCTTTCTCCTTCTCCAAATGCAGCCATATTTTCTCAACAGTTGCATTCAAAGATTCAGACTTAGCTTCCGCTTTCTGGATAAACTGTTGAATTTCAAAAGGTATTTGCACTGCAACAGCTGGTGCAGGTGATGGTGATGTGTCAGGTGCTGTGGAAGTTGGGGGTGCGGTTCCCCAATCAATTCCTGCGGCAGGTGGTGCTGTAGTTGGATGTGATGGTGAGGGGAACCAATCCATGTTAGAATTCATGAGATTATCATCTTCTTGGACTGGAGGGGGCAATTCATCCCCAATGATCAAACGGGTGCACCCTTTCAAACATTGATGTAGATAATCAATGGGTGCATCCTCTTCTTCTGAACTTGTTTGTTCATGAAGGTCCCTGATGTAACTCATATTCTTTTCACTGCTGGAGGGAAACAAAAATGGACGTACCTGATCCTGTTATATCAAAAAATAATAGATGTTAAAGGTATTCGGTGATCCATGGCAAAGAAAATAATATAAATTTTGTTCAAACCTCAGGTCCATGGTTATTTATCTTTTGCCGCAATTCTTCAATATCGATTGGGTTCCCTCTACTGTGCATCCATCTGAACATCCTGGGGAGTGGTAGTTTGGACATGTGGGAATCATCATGTACTAGGCCGCCTCCATAAGAATTTGCTATCGTTGGGCACATTTTGTAAGCCCACGCCTAAAAGGAACAAACAGAAAAAAAAAAGGTGTATTATAGATTTTGTTTCAATTAAATCGCGTGAGCGATTCAACAAATCGCGTAAGCGATTTAGCTGAATAAGAGAAATATGATGAGCATAATCACCTGCAAGGCCCATGGAAAACCTGAAACATGATAGGTCTTCGCTTTAGAGTCATCTTCTGTAGGGGGCAGCCATTTAGCAATATCCTTTTCCCTTTTTTTTATTGATTCCATTGTCGCATTGAATGACAATAGTCCCCAAGGATATGAATAAAAAAAATCCAAGTCACTTGCAAAACAAAGATGATCCCTGTTTACAACTCTCCCCTTTTCAATACCCAGCAACATGTTTTGTACAAAAAGCACATGGGCTATCTTCAAACGGTCTTCCACCGCAATCTTTTTATTGAATAATAAAATTTCCAACTCAGTATCCTTCACTTTTGATTTCCATTTATTTCGGAGGATCCTCTTAAGAAAATCCTCGGCATTATTTATAACACTCAACTCATCAGCTCTATTGGGCATCTTACCAGCACCACAATAAAGCCCAGTGACAAGAGCAAACTCCCTTAAGCCAAACCTAACTGGCTTTTGTCCTATCAAGACCCACAGCTCATTCTCTTTCTTCGTGGGTAGGGAGTACATCATAAGATAATGAAGGAGGCTGCCTGAAAATCGCTTCCAACCAGAAGGCAGCTCTTCGGTATATTTTCTAAATACTCCTTCGAAATTTATTTCGTTCTCCTGAAGGAATTCTTTTACTGGGGAAGGGCGCTCCCATGATGACCGGACTGTGATCCTCACAGTTGAAGAGAAGAAGTACCTTTCCCAGAAAGGGCGCATGTTGAATTTTGAAAAATCAATGCTCCGGGTGACCTCTTCTTCATATCCTTCCTGTAACTCATCGTCATCATCCTCTGCCTCATCAAATAACCCAATCATACCCATATTGTTCGAATGCCTTCGCTTACTCCTATTTTCCCTTATGTAGAAGCCCCCTTCCGCAGTTTCTTCATCTCCGGTATGTTCATCATCTCTGAACTCCTGAGATGTATCAAATCAAAATACCATTTGTCAATATAAAAGATTTAAAATATATAAAAGGTTCCATTTTGATCACGTACGTCGATTAAGCGAGTAATAGATACTTTCGAAATAAACAACCAAAAAAACACAGTATATAAACAAGAGAATATAGTATCAAGTCCAGAACGAAAGTTGAAAACAAAAAACAAAGAACCATTACGTTGTACTCGGCCTCTTGGGATATCTGCATGGGATCAATAGTGTCTTCTCCTTCCCTTACTGGGCTTTGGTTTGCTCCCGCTGATGACATCTTGTTTGGTTGATCGAAAAATGTGATAATAATCTGAATATAGAAGAGAAAATGGATGAAAACCCTAGTTTTTTTGCTTGTGAGGAAGATGAAGAAGTAGAAGAAGAACAGTCATTTCCTTTCCTTTTTACCTTTTTCCTCGTTCTCGCAAAAAGTTTTGCTTATAACTGTTATCAAATTAATTAATGATGTGATTGGTTTGACTCATGTGGTGATATATATATTAAAAATAAATAACTGTCAGACAAAAATGAAATTTTAATATAATGTACACAATGTTTGCCGCCTTATCGGACATGTAAAGTTGCGAACTACCTTAAGAATCGCGTGGACGATTCATCAAGTCGCTCACGCGATTTAATACGTTTTGTGGCCAAAATCAAGATCCATGACGTTTGTAATGGCCAGCAGCCTTATGAGAATTGAGTCAAATTTGTAATGGGATCATTTTATTATTGGTTATGCCGAAGCTTGATTTGAATGTACCAATCACAATGTTTTCTACGTGGTATCAAAGATGATGTTAGGATTTGTTTGGGATTATGACTAAGGTTTGCAATACATCATAGTACACAGATAAGAATCACTATGGGGCTCATATCAAACGCAAAAGAAACATGCTGGGGGACTAGCAAAATAATATAAAACTATGTAAAGTTGCGAACTACCTTAAGAATCGCGTGGGCGATTCATCAAGTCGCTCACGCGATTTAATACGTTTTGTGGCCAAAATCAAGATCCATGACGTTTGTAATGGCCAGCAGCCTTATGAGAATTGAGTCAAATTTGTAATGGGATCATTTTATTATTGGTTATGCCGAAGCTTGATTTGAATCACTATGGGGCTCATATCATTAAGAATCGCTTGGTCGATTCCAAATACAAATCATTAAGACAAGTTACATTATGGATCTCCAGATACAAATAAATAAAAATACTGCTAAAAACAAAAAATTGACTATTATTAACTTGTTGACAATATTTTGTTCTCTTCCTTCTGGAATGAGGGGTGTCCTCCTGCTTGAGACTTCACCTTCATCGTTCTGTGGTACTTCTATTGGATTACACTATTTCGAAAAGCCATGCAAATTGCAACAATAAAATAATCTTCCCCTGTTGGAATTATCTGCTCTATCCACCACCTTGATTGTAGCCCACTGATCGCAATCCCTGCATTTCTCCTTTCTATATCTAAGAGAACTTTTGCTTGTAAAAGCTGAGCTATTTGAACTTGCCATGATCTTTAAATTCCTTAATGATAATCAGAAGAATTATATAGTGATCCCCACCAACGCATATAATTAGGATATAAACAGTGTATAACTGCCATAATATAACGGCTATAATATTTTGTAATATTATCATCTTCCAGGGGCTCTTTTGCAAACTCACAAATTTACGCACTGCCCATCCTACTCAAATATAAAATTGTTTTGTTTCCTTTTGCCAAACCCTAATCCTAATTCACTTTTTTCTCTTCCATCCTCTTATCTTGAATATTTCCGCCGCCGCTCCAATCCAAAGGAACAATCCTTCGTAGATCTGTAAGAGTCTGCCCTATTAGTTTGAATTGCTCTTGAAAGTTATCATGTTTGCTGTATGATTTCCGCCATACAGTAGGAATCAATAGGTGTTTCTTTATTTGGTCCATGTAGTGTTTACTCATTGCAGATGAACTATGCGATGGGCAATACAGGAGATAGTTTTGAGATGGTTCGTACAACCTTAGCATAACAAAGGAAAGAAACTCTGGAAAATGCAATTGAAGCTTTATTATAGATCCATCTCTTGTATTGCACATTGCATAGTTCTTCTACAATGTCTAACGACCTATTGTAAGGCCAAACAAAGAAATCTATTGATTGTTACTGTTTGGCAACAAGTCCTACGGAAATGACGATTTTCATGAACATTTCAATCAAATACGGCAGATTTTGTGATTAAGGAGGAAGACAGATAGATCTGTTAATATCCATAATGTTAATAAACCCCCTTGGCTGAAGAATCGCATACGCGATTCATTAAATCTTGTGAGTGATTCATTAAATTCAGTGAGCGATTCACTAAATCATGAGCCCGATTATTTAAAAAATAAATTAATGGATCAAGCTGAGTGTTTTTTAAAGTGTCATATATCGAATTAAATTCCAAATTTTATTATATTATAATATATTAATTGAATCTTGGGCGCGATTAATTAAGAAGAGTTAGCGATTCAGTAAATCTTGGGCGCGATTAATTAAAAAGAGAGATATGCCCAATTGGCTGAAGACTCGCTTGCGCGATTAATTAAGTCGAGTACGCGATCCATAGAATCGCGTAAACGATTCATTAAATCGTCTGCGCGATTAATTAAAAAATAAAGCTGTATTATACAATTTATTTATCTAAATGACATTCTGATCACATGTAGTCTTTTTGTGACTTTTTCTTGTGCGCGATTAACTAAAAAGGGAAATATGCCACTTGGCTGAAGAATCGCTTGCGCGATTAATTAAGTCGAGTACGCGATCCATAAAATCGCGTAAGCGATTCATTAAATCGTCTGCGCGATTAATTAAAAAATAAAGCTGTATTATACAATTTATTTATCTAAATGACATTCTGTTATTTATCTAAATGACATTCTGATCACATGTAGTCTTTTTGTGACTTTTTCTTGTGCACGATTAACTAAAAAGAGAAATATGCCACTTGGCTGAAGAATCGCTTGCGCGATTAATTAAGTCGAGTACGCGATCCATAAAATCGCGTAAGAGATTCATTAAATCGTCTGCGCGATTAATTAAAAAATAAAGCTGTATTATACAATTTATTTATCTAAATGACATTCTGTTCACATGTAGTCTTTTTGTGACTTTTTCTTGTGCACGATTAATTAAAAAGAGAGATATGCCCAATTGGTTGAAGACTCGCTTGCGCGATTAATTAAGTCGAGTACGCAATCCATAAAATCGCGTAAGCGATTCATTAAATCGTCTGCGCGATTAATTAAAAAATAAAGCTGTATTATACAATTTATTTATCTAAATGACATTCTGTTATTTATCTAAATGACATTCTGATCACATGTAGTCTTTTTGTGACTTTTTCTTGTGCGCGATTAACTAAAAAGAGAAATATGCCACTTGGCTGAAGAATCGCTTGCGCGATTAATTAAGTCGAGTACGCGATCCATAAAATCGCGTAAGAGATTCCTTAAATCGTCTGCGCGATTAATTAAAAAATAAAGTTGTATTATACAATTTATTTATCAATTGTTTATCTAAATGACATTCTGATCACATGTAGTCTTTTTGTGACCTTTTCCTCCACACTTTGAACAGGTATTGTACCTTTTTCTTCCCTCAGAAGGTGCCCGGAATCTAGTCATCCTTTTTCTTCCAATACGCACCTTCAGTGGAGGTGGCAGTACTTGTTTTATACCTATATCTTCAGGCAATTCCCACTGTAACTCTGGAGGTGTAGGAAAAATTGTCTCAGAATATGCAAGTATGTAGTACTCAACAGTGTAAAATTGGGAGCATAGGGAATATATTCTTAGTCCAAACCCTATTGGGTTTTGCTCCCTTAACGCCGACAATGCATGGGGGCAGGGGATCTTATCCATCTGGAAGACCCCACATGTGCACATCATATTGTTCAAGTCAACCATAACCTCTGCTCCAATTCCACGAACAGAAAATTCATGAGCATTGAACTGTTGTGCAACGCATCATTTGGATTTCTCCAGATTACTCCGCAGAAGTTTCTCTTTGGATGGCACCAGGACTGTACTGCAGTTGATCATGGCCGTTCTCCGGGTGTGGAACCAATCAGCTAATATTCTTATGATAGACTCAAACAGAGCATGGATAGGATACTCCCTTTCAAATTGAATCCTAGAATTAACAGACTCAGCGATGTTGCTAGTCAGAACATCATACCTGTTTGTTTTAGAATGCACCCTGCTCCATAACTCAAAACCAACTTCATCCTTCAAGTACTCTGCAGCACGTTTGTGAATACGTTCGATCTCTTTGTAGTGCTCCATGAAATCTTCGACGGTGTATGCTTTAACTGCCCTAAAAAATGGCTCAAGGATTGCACTTTTTTTAAAACGTTGTCTCAAGTTCTCCGATAAGTGCTTCGAACAAAATCCATGATGAGCCTTAGGATAAATCTTAGCAACCGCATTTTTAATGGAGACATGTCTATCCGATATTATACAGAGATCATCACTATCCGGTGCTATCCTTTTTAAATTTATAAAAAACCACTCCCATGATGCATTATTTTCGGAATCAACCACTACCCATGCAATCGGATAGGTATGGTTCTCACTATCTTGTGCAGTGGCCAATAGGAGAGTACCATCATATTTACCAGTTAAGAAACAACCATCAACAGCTAACACCTTGCGCATGTACATAAAACCCCGTATGCATGGGCCGAAAGCAACAAAAAAATAAAGAAACCTGTTTTCGTTGTCAAGAACCAATTCAGTGATGCTTCCTTGATTCTTAACAGTTAGCATATAACGATATGCATCTATAATTGCATATCCATGCTCAGGTGATCCCCTGACAATATTTTTTGCATATATTCTTCCCATCCAACATTTCCAGTAACTAACCTTGGCCGCCAATTGAGCTTCGACGTACTTTTTAATTTCGCCTGGTGTGGGACCTTTCTTGTCAAAAAACAATGGCTTCACTAAGTCCCCAATCAATTTTGCGGTAGCCTGTTGATGAGTGGTACTTGCTTCTTCCAACCCACAAGTGTGCATCCGGTTATACTTTCTGAGGATAAATCTGTCAGAATTAACATATTTAACACACCGAAACCACCACTTGCAATCTTGCGAATAACATCCCAGAACAAGAAGGGACTTTGTAGATTTTATCGTTCGTAATTAGAAGCTTCCCTTACATGCAACAAGGTTGATCTTCATGATGGCATCTTCTTTGTTTATAAACTCTTCATCCTCATTAAAACCTGAGCCATCATCCCATCTATGACTTTCAATCCTGGCCTCTGTATTATCATAACATATAATGGCTTCCTCCTCATTAATACATTGATCGGGCACTTCTTCCTCGATCACATTTTCAGAAGTATTTTGAAGATCTTCATTACAACGATCTACCATTTCTTCGTTTATAGCAAGGGTGTTATCAGGAAGATTGAATTCTTGATCGTTGATATCAGGGAGACTGAAGTCTTCATACTGATGCTGGTATTGATCTTCACCCTGAGAAGTAAACCCGCTTGTACCAACATGTTCGGATTCTATTCCACTCTCCTTCCTATCCAAGGAAACCTTCAAAACGGGCCTCCAACCTTGAGGAGAGATATCGGCAAAATAAACTTGTAGGTCGTGATCAGTCTTTATTTCAGTTGGATAACAGGTTGGAGGTGCACTTGTAAGAAAATATTTCACGTGCACATCATCGTGGGAGCAAGTAAGTCCTGATTGTTCTATAATATCACTTATCAACATTTGGAATGTAGTCTCATTGCTCACACGAATAGCAGAAGTTTGCTTGCTCTCTGCAACCCAATTCAAACACGTGGTTTCTTCTTCCCACACTCCAAATTCAAATCCAATAACAAATTTTGACATAACCCAGTCGCCGTTCCTTTACAACATTAAAAAAAAAAAAAAAAAAAAATTAACCATGCATGCAGTACAAAACTGAGAAACAAAAAATTTGATCGCGTGCTCGATTGATAAAATCGAGTGCGCGATTCCTCAAATTCGCGTGAGCGATTTTGAGAAATCGGACAAGCGATTAATAAAATCGAGTGCGCGATCACGTTGTATTGTCGTTATATTGGCATCCAAAATAGGTTAGGGAATGTACTGGATTAAACCCAGATAGATGGGGTTCAGAAAAAACTCAGTTAAATCATTCAGTGAAAACGAAGTTCAACAAATAGGTTTGAGAAAAAATTCAAATGAATCGCGTGAGCGACCACTTTGTATTGGCGTTATATTTGCGTCCAAAACATGTTAGGGAATGTACTGTATTAAACCCATGTTCAGAAAAAACTCAGTTCAATCATTCAGTGAAAACGCAATTCAAAAAATAGGGTTCAGAAAAAATTCAAACGAACCGAAACCTTGCAATACCTTTGATTGTTGTTGTTTGCCATTGCACGTGTAATCAGAGAAAGGTGGGTGATACTTAGGGTTTTTTGAAGAATAAAACGAACACTGCACAACACTGCGATCGGAGAAGAAATATCAGAAAAATAGGGTTTTCGTCGCAGGAAGGAGAGCAAAATTGAGAGAATTGGTTGAATGTGATTTAGGGCCCGATTCTAATTTTGTATAAATTTTGGGGCCAAAAAGAGTTTGCAAAATCCTGACGTGGCAACTATTTAATTAAGCTAAGTAATTAATTAAGAGCTAATCAAGCAAAGGGTTATATACCCAATTCTTTTGAAACTAGGGGTTACATAACTAAAAAAAGACTTGGGCGTCCCTTTTAACCGAATGCCCCGAGAAACTGCCTCAAAACTTCTGCATTTTCAAAAAATAATCCTATGTTTCGTTGGTCCATTAAAATTTTAAGGGGAAATGTTTCATAAAAAAATTTAATGGGGTATTGGAATGAGTGGCCAATTAGTTCATTAATTTCTTCGGTTTACTTGAATGGACAGCGAGCCTTGTGGTGGCCCATGAGCCCTAGCATGATTCATGAACCAACTTTCATTTCTAGCATGGTTCTAGAATCATATGAGAGTTAGATCAAATTCTAATAAACATTAATAATACAAATTCATAATATAAAAATCTTTAAAAGTAAATTAGCATATAATCAAAACATACTCACTTTAATTTATATCATTTTCTAACTAAAGGGAATTAGCTACACTTGCTTAAATTAAAGAAAATTATAAAAATAAAAGGAGTCATAATGCAAGTAAATTGTTCTCGAAAATAAAGTAAACTAAGTAAAGATGGTGATGGTGTTTGTGACACCCCGTCTTCCCGGCAATCCAGGTATGACGTCACGAGTGAGCTTTATTACGTAATTTAATTGTTTTAATTATAAATATGTGACGTTGCATGCCTAATGTGTCTATATGAATTTATTTTTAAGTTATTCTTTGCCTTAGAACCTAGTCATTACGTGTTTAGACTCGAAAGTCCATTTATTTGAAAATTAGGAACCTAACCGGGATTAGGGTCTTTGAGCCGTTTCTTGGCTAATTGAGTTTGGGGATTCAAATTCAAATTCCGACCCCACCATTGGATTTGTTTCGATGATTTGGATCCGATGGAACTAGCCTTGCATTTTTCTGAAGTCGTTTGACTTTTCTATCGTTTTAATTTCTAACCGATTGAACCGAACCCGTCGTGAACCAAACCGAGCCGGTTCCAGGCCTTGAGAGGACCGAACCCCCTCTTTCTCCCTCATTCTTCACCTCATTCCATGGAGAAAAGAAGAGAAGAGAATTCGGCACTATTCACTCCCGAACTTTGAGCTCAAGTTCCAGCTTGCTCGCTCGCCCGATCAACGATCGAAGGTAAGCAATGTGTTCCTCTCTTCGAGTACTTAGTTTCCTCTCGATTGTATTTCGTTTTTCGTGCTCGGATCCAAGCTTTTCTTGAAGATGATGAATAGTAACAAATATGAAGAATTTGCTCCCAATGTGCTTATATGTGATCTATTTGAGCTAGAATCAAAGTATGTTGATCCCGTGTGTGTGCTTGTCGTTTATTTGTTAGATTTTGCCCGTTTCTTGTCCAGTACTTGAACCCCCCCATTTTGGAGCTTTAATGGCAATTTGTAATATGTTTCGATTCTTGAGTTTTTAATGTGTTTATGTTGTTAAGCTTGTAATTTGGGACTTGTATGTGTAATTTGGTGTGTTTTGGGCTTGTGGTTGGGTTCACTACTGGAAAACTGTCAAATAGCAACGGAAATTTAGCAACGAAAATAGCAACGCAATAAATTTGTGGCAAAATGCTTTAGCAACGGGATTTTCGTTGCTATATATGGAAAAAAATAGCAATGGAATTTCTGTTGCTTAAATTAAATAATACAAAAAATAAATAAACTGGCATATATAGCGACGGAAATTCCATTGCTATTTCAATTAAAATTTATTAAAAATTAATATTTAATAAAAATATTTAGCAACGGATATTTTCGTTGCTATAAATAATTGATTAAAAAAAATGATAAAATATTTATGATTTAGCAACGGAAAATCCGTTGCTATTGAAATAAAAAACTAATAAAAATAAATATTTAATACAAATATTTAGCAACGGATATTCCGTTGCTATAAACAATTGATTAAAAATTTGATAAAATATTTATAATTTAGCAACGAAAAATTCGTTGCTATTGAAATAAAAATCTCATAAAAAATAATGCAATATTTATAAATATTTGCAACAAAAAATCCGTTGCTAATTTAGCAACAAATTTTTCGTTGCTATATAGAATGAAAAATGTTATAAAAATAAATAAATAATAAAAATATTAGCAACGAAAAATCCGTTGCTATAAACAATTGATTAAAAAGTTGATATAATATTTATAATTTAGCAACAGAAAATCCGTTGCTATTGAAATAAAAACTAAAAAAAAAAATACATAATAAAAAAATATTACCAATGGAAAATCCGTTGCTATAAATATATGGTTAAAAAAATTATTAAAATATTTATAATTTAGCAACGGATTTTTCGTTGCTATATGGCATAAAAATTTAATAAAAATAAATAAATAATAAAAAATATTAGCAACGAAAAATCCGTTGTTATAAATCGTTGATTAAAAAATTGATAAAATATTTATAATTTAGCAACGAAAAATCCGTTGCTATAATTAGTTAATTAAAAATTAATAGAATACTTATAATTTAGCAATGAAAATTCGTTGCAATAAATAGTTAATTAAAATTTTAATAGAATATTTATAATTTAGCAACAAAAAATTCGTTGCTATTTAGATTGTAATTTCTTTATTTGCACAGAAAAAATTATTAAAATATTTTATTTATATGTTTTAATATACATATAAATATAATTACAAGGTATAATATTTATAAAAAATATTTTGTATTATTTATATAGTATAAGGTATAATATACATTATAAATCAAGAAAAGATGTGCATCATAATAACATAATGTTATTCAAACAAAAGTTTTTTATTTAATAACTAACGGTTGCGTAACACAATAATTCCTTAAAATTCATATGTAAGGCTCGAAATTCAAATGTAAATACTTCATATTAAGATAAACGTTTTTTTATTTAACATCTAACAGTTGCATAACACAATAATTACTTAATATTTAGATATAGTTCTACAAAGTTAAATATAAATACTTTATATTAAAAGAAAAGTTCTTCATTTAACATCTAACAACTGCATAACACAATAATTCTTCAATATTTAGATATAATTCTACAAATTCAAATATAAATGTTTCATATTAAGAAAATAATTTTTTATTAAGTTATTCAACTACGATTGCTAAATAATACAGTAGTTCCTCAAAATGCAGCAGATATTGTTCTACAAATGTATAAGTGAATACTTCATATCAACATAAAAGTTCTTTATTCAACAACCAACTAAATCTAATTATTTAGTTATGTAAAACTTTCATCCTTTTTTTTGTATATCATAAAAAGTATATACATTAGATATTTATGTCATAACTAAAACTTGGAATACGTAGTTAATTAATGAGTATTTAAAATTTTAATGGAATATGTATTAATATAAATAATTATATATTTAAAAATATTTTTATTTAAAATATGATAACAAGTATTTAATTATTTAAATTAGTGTATGAATATTTGATAGTTGTTAAATATAACAAATGACATAATATTAACAACAATATAGTTGGCCAAGTTGGTTTGGGGTTCAATATTCTTCACTTGAGATCGGGTTCGATTCCTCCTCAGCGCAATTATGTGAAATATTGTGTGGGCTGCTCCGTGGCTCACGTGGGCTTGGTTGTAGCTCGCCCGGGGCTCGGTGGGGTGGTTCGTGGCTTACCCGGACTGGGGGTATCATTTTTTTTTAATTTAATTATTTTTCTCATTTTTTGCAACGGGTTTGTTGTTGCAAAATCCATTGCAAAAATGTGAAAAAAAAATAATTTAATTATCATTATTTTGCAATGAAAAATTCGTTGCTAAAGTCGTTGCTAAAGAATTCACTGCTAGATATCCGTTACTAAATTCGTTGCTAATAATTTGTTGCTAAACCCGTTGCTAGATATCCGTTACTAAATTTGTTGCTAATATTCGTTGCTATAGATTAGCCACGTGGGTTATAGCAACAGAAAAATTTCGTTGCTAAATCCGTTGCTAATTTGGCCAAAATCCGTTGCTATAGAGTATTTTTCTAGTAGTGGTTGGTGCCGTGTTTTTCTCCCTTTTTCCTCTCTCCCACCCGCCATGGCTATCTCCTTGAGGTTTGGAGACGAAGGAGAGACATGCCGTTGTCTACCCCGTAGGCCATTTTTCGACACGGCCGTGTCTGGCCGTGTTGGGCTGCCTGTACTGAGACACGGTCGTGTCCCAGTTTAGGCACTGAGGGAGACACGACCGTGTCTCCCTTGTTTCGTGGGGAGTCTGTACTGAGACACCCCCGTGTCTCAGTTTGTTCTTGGAGGGAGACACTCCCGTGTCTCCCACTTTTTGTGTATGTGCTACGTTTCGCTCCGTATGTTTGTTATACCACCCTCCCCAAGCATGAACCTAACTTGATTCATGATATGTTATGCATATGAATTGATAAGATAAGATTCGTTTTATGACTTTATGGTATGCATTGAGTGTTTAAACACGTTATGTGTTCATATATGAATAAGTGCTACTATATGCATTGTATTTGTACGTGTTTGCATTAATAGTGCACATGAACATCCCTTGAGGTGCTTCATGCTTGTGTTTTGATTTGATATGCCTTCCTTGCTTGGTATTGAACTGATATGATCTTTGCCTAAGTGTTTGCATCCCTTAAGTGCCTATGCATATGCCGTGCGTCTATGTGGTTCAGCCTTGAGTCTGAGGTCTGTGTTTGTCTTTAGTTTGTACAGGAGGACCTGGGGTGGTGTTTCGTGAGCCGTGGTGATTCCGGGGTGGATCATTTGTCACGTTTTCAGCCTCGTCGGTGTAAGGTGAGGATAGGTTATAGTTAAACCCTAATGAAATGTGCTCGTTTCTATGCATGCGAACTATAACCTTAAGTATATATAAATATGTGCTAAATATATGAGATTATGACTTTGCTATGAGTTTACAAGTATGATACGCTATGTACATGCCTACGTACGCTTGTTCTGATCCGTTATGATTTGATATGTTTTGCAAAGTTAAACTATACTTCAAACTGTGTGCCTCTTATAATCCGGGTGCTACAAGTTATGGATTTGACACGGAGAGGTATGTAAAGCATAATTGTTGCAAGGTAAGGTATGTTATGTAAGTTATGATATGTTAAGTTCTATTGCGTGTTATGGTATGCTCTGATATGGTATGTTCTGGTATGATGGGCCTCGGAGACTGTGGGTTAGGAATCCCTGGCGGCATCGGGCCATCGGGCTTGGCCTAGACATAGTCTCCAAGTTTGATCGGATTACCCCTGAACTCACCAGGAGGTTTGGTGGGGGGATGGAGATTCTGAGGGTTTGGAGTAGCTTGCACTCCCCTCACCCGAAATGGATGGTTAGGGTCGCGCAACCCTTCCATTGCCGGAGAAGGAGGTTTGTTATGTAAGTATGTTATGTTTTGATTTGATTTGCTATGTTATGATTCGTATGAGGAGCCCAGGACGGGATTTAGTACTCGTACCCGCCGAGTTATGCATGTTTGCTCTGTTAAAGTTCGTGAAACGGGGATAGACTTATAATTAAGATAAAATACGAATCTTTCGAAAGTATAAGATAAGATATGAAATGGTTTGATATGATAGGGTATGTTTCGATATGTTTGATATGTATGAATTTCCTAAGTTAAGTTTTGTCCTGTTTTGATAAGTAACCTCCTACACGTATGTATCACGGGCAAATGTTTTGGTGTGCAAAAACTATCCCTGAGTTCACGAACATTATAATTTGAACGTGCTATGCTCCTTATATATATGTAGCGTGTGTGGATAGCCCTTCACTTAGTCGGTGTGTGTAACATCCCAGATTTCGGGGCCAAGAAGAAATAGGTAAATCAAAGATTAGAAGGAAGCCCTAATTCATTATGCATTTCATTTTATGTGAACAATGTGCTTTTATACCTCGATTATTGAATGTTATTTCATTACAAGACTCATATCACTATTAATTCACTGAGTCAAAACCTTCACATATTCCTTATGAAACCTTAGAAAACCATATTTCACATTTTCCAGACTCATATCTTAAGCTCTTGTTACCCCAAGATACACTTTGAAAATTGTTTGTCAAAATTACCATTTGGTCCCTAGTTACCATTTATTTCACAAATGTAGAAATTTTTCGGGACACTTTTACCTATCAAATATTGGGCTCAAATGAATCCTTACGAAATTTTATGAATTATGGTATCATTCCCGAATCCTAATTTTCATTATAGCTCCCGTAGTAGCCAAAACCGGCTAGAAACCCTAGTTTTGCCCTAATTGAGAGATTTTCAATTTCTAACGTTTTCCTTATACAATATTATAACCAAAATGATCCTTGAATTATTTTATGAATTTTAAGATATTTTCCAAACTCTAGTTTAAATCCTAGCTCGTTTTATAAATTTTTCCTAAATTACTATTCCCGTCGTAAAAACTAACTTTTAAACCGTACAACATTTGATATCCGATATTATACTCAAAACAATCCTCAAATTATTTTATGAATCATTAACACTTTCTCGGAAATTAAATCTCATCCTAGCTTCGTTTTATGTATTTTATCATATTTTTCAAAATTCCAAACCCTTACTATTTTAACTTGAAACGTTTAAACGTTAAGTGATTATAATCATCGGAAAGCTCTTTCAATTCTATTTCTTTTGAAAATTTTACCATTTCAAACTAAAATCTGAATATGCTCCTACATTTTTATTATCATTTTCACTCTATTTTAGAATTAATTTTATTTAATGTATTTATGATGTATTTATGACATAATTATGTACACATATGCACTTACGTCACATGCACACCTAGCTATACACCTTAGCACCCTATAATTATACACCTAGCTACCCTACACCCTCAGTCACTACCCTAAACTGTAGGAAATTTCAACTTAAGCCCTTAAACCGCACCTATAAATACCCTTCCAAGGTCACTTAGAAGACTACACCAAAATCCCTCCCATTTTCCCCTAGGTTCGGCCACACCCTTCTCTCTAAGGTATGATTCTTGTTCTTTTATTATTTCATGCTTTATAAGATGTTCTTAGGGTATCTAAGATTATAGCATGCTTTGATTTAATTAAATTATTCTTTAGGAATTTTATTTTATGAAATATATGCATAATTACTAGTTTTAGGGAAAATGTGCTTACATTATGGATTTTATTTAATTAAATACATGAATTAGGATGTAATATAATCTGAGTATGTGCTTAAATATTTATGATTTTATTTGATTAAATTCATGCTTAGAATAATTTATTTAGAATTATTTTTATGATTAAAGTTACATAAAGTGCTACATTTAGGTTTAATCATATGTCATGAACTTAGAATTTATTAAATATGATCATGAACTAATATGAACACATTAATAAGTCTAAGAACATGTTCATAATGTTCTTGAATCAAATTAAGGTGCACGTGTGCTAGTGTGTGTATATATGTGATCAATTTTATGTTATAAAGTGTTTAGTTCATAAGAATTTGAATAGTAAATGTTTTCAATTGTAATTTTGACTTTTTGGTCAACCTATATTCTGAATATTTCGAAATTATTATAAAAATAATTTTTAAAATAGGTTTTAGAATTTTTAAAGAAAGATTTTACCTGAATTTTCCAAAAATCGTTAAGTTATGAAATAATTTCAAAATCTAACCTACGTTGTCAAATTAAACCCTAGATTTCATACCTAATATTCTAAATAGGATCATAATGTGATTAATAAATATTTGATTGATTAAAGACTTCATAGAACCTAATTAATTAATTAAATTCCCTTAAACGGTTAAAAATCAGGGTTTACCGGGAATTCTCTAACGTGTTATAGTTTATGTGCTTACTTGATTAGAGCAATAAGATCTAATGTGTTACATTATGTACCATATGTGCCTATTTAATTAGAATAATGATAAAGAACCTAGTCGTAAGCCTGTAGTAGTTAATACTTTCAGGCGAAATTAGGACCGAGCAATGGAATCCATCTGACTTTGTCCGACTATCGGTATAGGTGAGGGTTAAAACATTTTCAACTGGAATCATGCCTATACTTACAAATCTATATAAAAACTATTTTGAAACCTACCTATTATTTGATTTACTCCCTATACATATTGTTATACAATATCCCTCATTACGAGGAAAATACTTTTACGTCAGAATCAGGATCTTACCTGGACATTATATATTTCAGTCTTATTATCACTAAGAACTGATTCCCGACCAAGTAAGCAAAATATCTTATTATTCCTATTATTATGGGCCACGGCTGTATCCGTAGCGAGCAATTACCCGGAAGGTATAGGGCCGAGGGTATTGTTTGTGCTGCGGACCGCCACCAACTCTTGGTAGTGGTTTAGCTGGAGGTTAGTTACTCCACACCAAGAGATATACATGGGAATACTACTTCCCTATTATTGTTTACGTTACCGGAGTTAAGGAGGTATTATCATATTGGTTTTATTAAAGTACCGGTGCCATGATCAGCCCGGTACTGTTTTACCATATTACTTACGGAGTTACGGATGGAGAGGCCTAGCTTGCGGGCATTAGAGTTATTATTACAAACGGTTCATGTTTCTATAAATATTCGAAATTACCCCTATCCCTACTTTTATAATTATTATGAACCGTTTCATATTTGCTATATCTTATTGGGACTATTTTAGATTAAGATCTTCTTGATCATATAAATATACATATATGTATACATATAAACTAATATCCCATCACTTAGTCACTTTCACTAATTCCTCGCCTACTTTAAAATGCATGATTTCAGGCATCAGGAGACGATAACTAGAGGTATCTTGAAACATTACAATAGTAGGTTGGATCTGATCATAAAAGTACTCTGTCCTGAGCCTACTCTCCATAGAAATGAAGTATCTCATACTTTTCCTTGCATACCATCCTATTACACTCTTTTGAAAACCACCTTGATCAATAATGATATACCTTGTTCATTATATGTTATCCTCCCTGTTACTGGCAAAGTCTTAAACCTCTTTCTCTTCCGCTGCACTGTGTCATGCACTTTATTCATATATTATCTTGACCGTTCGCCGTAGTATTCCCTGAGTGTTAGGTCTAACCTGCACTTGGGGAGTATTGCGGTGCGGGGGTTATAGTGCTGGGGAGGTGCTACAGTGTGACTGACCCCTCTCCCCTTTACTTTTAGTATGTGCTGGTGTGGCTTTCGAGTTCGAGCTAGGCGGCGTGAGTCGAGTCCTCGAGTCTGTCCAGCCTGTTGGTTAAGTTTGAGTCTTTTGCATACTCATTTTGTAATATGTATAAGTACGAAAATATGTTTATGTATGTATTGTTTATTTTATGTATTTGAATTTCGGGACAGGCTTCTGGGAGATAGTTTGAACCCTTTTGCATTTATGTTTATGATTTATTCGGGATTAGGTATTTATGCTAGTTGAACCCGTCACCTGATGCTTGTGATTTATTGTTCGTTTGTATGAGTTGCTTACGCATACGCATTTGTTTTGTATTTCAGGGTCTACGTTCTACCTCACTTAGGTGTGTGTCTGTCTATCTCCCGTTCACCTCTGCTTGATTCATGTACGGGTTTCCCATCTCTTATATAGATTGGGCTTAGGTGCGGGGGATGTGATGACCACCGTACGGGGTGCTACATCCTAAAGTGGTATCAGAGCTCTAGGTTGCAAAACCTGAGTTCAGAGTTGTGTTGTGTCTATCTAAGTCGAACGCATAGGACAATGTGGCTTTGTGTGCGCATTTGCATCATAATTTGCTATGTTATGTGTTTGAAACTTTATCACTCTGTCGATTTTACCTTTGATGATGCATTGCATTTTCTAGTTGCTCTTACTTGATTTAACTATATGCCATCCTCACGTACTAACCGATATGCATATATCTATATTGTAGTTATTGTAATTTTTAGGATGCCACCACGTCGATAAGATTTCAGTCAACCATCCCATCAACATCCTTATAACCGAGAGAAACCAGCAACCGAAGTACGACCTATGAATCCGATGGCAACCTTGTATCGAGACTTCAGGGCATTCAACCCTCCCCAAATTATAGAAGGTGATGATATTTGGGCCGAAGACTGGCTTTTCGAGGTAGAGAGTATATTCAAAATATGGCAGTGCAACTCTCAAGATAAGGCTCGTCTTGCCATATTACTCCTACAAGGACATGCAAGACAATGGTGGAAAAGGGTTGCCCCGCAAATTGAGGTAATGAGCGAAGGATTGACAAGGGATGCCTTCGTTCGAGAGTTTAGAAAGAGTTATACGCCGGTTATTCTACAAGACCGAAGATTTGAAGAGTTCCTTACCCTAAAACAAGGAGACAAAATGGTCATGGAGTACCTCGAAGAGTTTGAGAGGCTAGGCACTTACGTGCCTCATATCATGAGCAATGATGGTATGAAGTCTCGGTACTTTAGAGAAGGACTTCGGGACGAGTTCAGGGAGGCTTTAATTGCAGAGGATACAAGCACATGGGATAAGGCTACAACGAAATCCTTAAGAGTTGAGAGTCGAATATTAGCAAGAGGTAAGGAAGAAGAGAATTCATAACCGAAAAATGAATTGGGATTTTTCTCGAATCTACAAGTGGGAGAAAGATCCCACCAATGGGGTACTCGAGCTTAGAAGATCCGTGGGAAAAACCATAAGATCAGAAATCACCCGAGACCGAAGAAAGAGGCCCGGCTGTGTGCTTATTGTGGAGAAAACAATCATACTTATGAAGCGTGTCAGGATAGGTTGAAGAGATGCTACGCGTGCAGATCAGCGGAGCATATGGTTTCTGACTGTGAGCAATTGAGAGCAAACAAGCAATGGAAGTGAGATCAAAAGCTTCAAATTGGGAACCAACATGAATTTGAAGGTAGAGGTATCCACATTCATAGCACGTGCATCCACGACATATTCAAATTCTTCACTTATTTATTATGTGTGTCGTAATTGTTGTTTATTACATTCCTATGTGTTTGAGTGGAAATTGTGTGATGCATAGCATCCGCATAGGTAACCCGGCATGCAGATTTAGTGTTTGCTTTGTAGATATGCCTCCCTATTGTCAAGTGTGATCCACGGTATTGGAAGAAATGGGGTTGGAACCGAGGACTTTCTTCGGGAATCAAGGATGTGATGAGAAGAGAATCAGATCGAGAAGTCTACAATTGGAGTCAAAGATTGCAATTGGGAGATAGGACATTAAGAAGGATTCAAAGTCGAATATGACTTCGAAAAGGTCACCGGTGTCAGACCAAGGATCCGGTTCGAGAATTGAGGGTAACTGTGACCGATCACAAATCCGGGGCATGGAGATTTATTCATTGTTCAATAGTGCCTCTGAAGGAAGGAGATCAAATAAGATGGTAGAAGGTCTCGGTAGAACCTTTCATGAATTCCAAGAAAAGATAGCCGGAAGTTTCAAGTCATTGTAACGAGTAGAAACAAGGCCAAGTGCACACTCAAGAAATGGCCTTCCAAATCGGAGTGATATTTGAAGACCCAAGGTCGATTGAGGAATTGGAGACTGGATGAATACCTAGATATTGAAACTTATGAGAAATTCCAAGACTCGATGTCGATGTGTTGAAGTGTTGAGATACATCAAGAATTCCAAGGCATAGCATCAATGACCAAAGGGAACTTCAATAAGGATTTCGGCATAGATCAAATTTCCATCCCAACATCAGACTCCCTATATTGGTAAATGGTACACTGAACATGCATATCACGTACATCATACATTGTTTAAATTTTGTTGTGTGTTTGTTCTTGTTGATTGCTTGCTAACCTACGGGGTGGTTTTAAGTATTTAATAGTTGTTGCTACGTAGTAAGATGAGGGTCGAGCTTTGCAACGAGATCAACAACCTCTTGAAGATTTTGGTGGTGTAAGAAGAGGGTTTGGATGTTAGATACTTTGGACCTTTGATCATTGACAAGGAAGGAGAATCGTTTGGGGCTTGGTTATGGAGCGGCGTGAGTTCATTAACTTCGCCAATCGAGAAACACCGAGCTCGACAGTTGACTCAAATGAACTCAAACGGTGAGAGTTGAATCTATTTTAGACCCTCTTTATCGTGCGAGTCAATCGAGCAATTCCAATGACCAGATCAATTTGGAAACTCAAACCCCTTGTGCTTGAAGACCTTTCTCGAGCTAACCCTTGTCGGGACGTCATGAATCTCAAACTTAGGTGAATACGAAAACTTGTTCGAGCTTGAAACTCGAGCAGTAGAACCTGGGGACCAGGTTCTCTTGGGGGAGGGGGGGAGATTGTGACACCCCGTCTTCCCGGTAATCCAAGTATGACATCACGAGTGAGTTCTATTATGTAATTTAATTGTTTAAATTGTAAATATGTGATGTTGCATGCCTAATGTGTCTATATGAATTTATTCTTAAGTTATTCTTTACCTTAGAACCTAGTCATTACGTGTTTGGAATCGAAAGTTCATTTACTTGAAGATTAGAAACCTAATCGGGATTAGGGTCTTTGAGCCTTTTCTTGGCTAACTGAGCTCAGGGATTCGAATTCGAATTCCGACCCTACTATTGGATTTGTTTCGATGATTCGGGTCCGATGGAACTAGCCTCGCCTTTTTCTGAAGTCGTTTGACCTTTCCGTTTTAATTTCTAACTGATTGAACCAAACCCAACGTGAACCGAATCGAGCCGGTTCCTGGCCTTAAGAGGACCAAACCCCCTCTTCCTCCCTCATTCTTCACCTCGTTCCATCGAGAAAAGAAGAGAAGAGAATTTGGTACTATTTACTCCCGAACTTAGAGCTCCAGTTCCGGCTTTCTCGCTTGCCCGATCAATGATCCAAGGTAAGCAATGTGTTCCTCTCTTCGAGTACTTCGTTTCCTCCCGATTGTATTTTGTTTTTCATGCTCGGATCTATGTTTTTCTTGAATATGATAAATAGTAACAAATATGAAGAATTTGCTCCCAATGTGCTTATATGTGATCTATTTGAGCTAAAATCGAAGTATCTTGTTCCCGTGTGTGTGCTTGTCGTTTATTTATTAGATTTTGCTCGTTTGAACGCCCCTCATTTTAGAGTTTTAATGGTAATTTGTAATATGCTTCGATTCTTGAGTTTTTAATGTATTTAAGTTGTTAAGCTTGTAATTTAGGACTTATATGTGTAATTTGGTGTGTTTTAGGCTTGTGGTTGGGTTGGTGCTATGTGTTTCTCCCTTTTTCCTCTCTTCCCCCGCCATGGATGTCTCCTTGAGGTTTGGAGACGAAGGGGAGACATGCCCGTGTCTCCCCCGTAGGTGATTTTTTGACATAGCTGTGTCTGGCCGTGTTGGGCCGCCTGTACTGAGACACGACCATGTCTTAGGTGTCTCTCTTATTTCGTGGGGAGCCTATACTGAGACACCCCTGTGTCTCCCCTTTTTTGTGTGTATATGTGCTATGTTTTGCCCCGTATGTTTGTTATACACTTTTATCCCTCCCCAAGCATGAACCTAACTTGATTTATGATATGTTATGCATATGAATTGATAAGATATGATTTGTTTTATGACTTTATGGTATGCATTGAGTGTTTTAACGTGTTATGTGTTCATATATGAATAAGTGCTACTATATGCATTGTATTTGTACGTGTTTGCATTAATTGTGCACATGAACATCCCTTGAGGTGCTTCATGCTTGTGTTTTGATTTGATATGCCTTCCTTGCTTGGTATTGTACTGAATATGATCTTTGCCTAAGTGTTTGCATCCCTTAAGGGCCTATGCATAAGTTGTGCGTCTATGTGGTTCATCCTTGAGTCTGAGTTCTGTGTTCTGTCTTCAGTTTTTACAGTAGCACCCGGGGTTGTGTTTCGTGAGCCGTGATGATTCCGGGGTGGATCATTTGTCTCGTTTTCAACCTCGTCGATGTAAGGTGAGGATAGGTTATAGTTAAACCCTAATGAAATGTGCTCGCTTCTATGCATGCGAACTATAACCTTAAGTATATGTAAATATGTACGAGATATATGAGTTTATGACTTTGCTATGAGTTTGCAAGTATGATATGCTATGTACATGCCTATGTACGCTTGTTCTGATCCGTTATGATTTGATGTGTTTTACAAAGCTAAACTATGCTTCAAACCGTGTGCCTCTTATGATCCGAGTGCTACAAGTTATGGATTGGACACGAAGAGGTATGTAAAGCATAATTGTTGGAAGGTAAGGTATGTTATGTAAGTTATGACACGTTAAGTTCTATAGCGGGTTATGGTATTCTTTGATATGGTATGTTCTGGTATGATGGGCCTCGGAGACTGTGAGTTACGAATCCCGGGCGGCATCAGGCCACCGGGCTTGGTCTAGACATAGTCTCCAAGTTTGATCGGATTACCCCTGAACTCACCAGGAGGTTTGGTGGGGGGATGGAGATTTTGAGGGTTTGGAGTAGCTTGCACTCCCCTCACCCGAAATGGATGGTTAGGGTCGCGCAACCCTTCCATCACTCAGTCAGTGTGACTGACCCCTCTCCCCTATGCTTTTAGTATGTGTAGGTGTGGCATTGGAGTTCGAGTTAGGCGGCGTGAGTCGAGTCCTCGAGTCTGTCCAGCCTGTTGGTTAAGTTTGAGTCTTCTGCATACTCATTTTGTAATATGTATAAGTACGAACGTATGCTTATGTATGTATTGTTTATTTTATGAATTTGAATTTTGGGAATGGCTTCTGGGAAACAGTTTGTGTAACAGCCCGGATTTCGGGGCCAAGGAGAAATAGGTAAATAAAGGATTAGAAGAAAGCATCAATCCATTATGCATTGCATTCTTATGTGAACAATGTGCTTTCATTTGTCGTATTGTGTTTTAAGGGGGATTTCCTTACCACGAACCAAATTTACTATTCATTTTCCGAGGCTACGCTGTCCTATAATCTCACTGGAACCTTAGAGGTTCATAACTCATGTTCCCCAGTCCTTTGAACATGTTTTCCAGGCTTCGAAATCCTTTCTTGATCATTAGCGCATTTTAGGAAATTTTGTCAAAAAGTACTATTCATTTTCCGAACTATCACCACTCCGTTTTATTAAAGAAACCCTGGAGGACTTATACACTTCTTTTCTAAATTTTGTAGTTTGTTTTTCAATGCTTCGAGGCTTCGTTTGTATGTCCAAAGCAATTTAAGAATTTATTTTTAAAGAATATTTTTCCGTCGGTGAAATATATTTCCATTGGCAAAACCTTTTAACCCTTGAGATCATACCCATAACATTCCTCATTTTTTTCTACATTTTTGGAAACCTTTTCGAACCTTCAAATCATACACTAGCATTTATTTTATAATTAAATCATTTTATGAAATTAAGAAAATTCCTTTCTTCCGACGATTATAACTTTTAAACCGTACGTCCGATTTCGACCCATGAGTAACCGTTTCGAAGCTAATTTTATTTCCTAACTCTTGGGAACTTTTTCAGATCCTAAAGTCTGCAGTATGATGGTGAAATTACCAGAATACCCATCTCCTAACAATTTTACTAAAGGCAAACCTACTTTAGGGAAATTGCAAAAAGGTCCCTCCTTATTCTTTAATTGCAAAGTAAGCCCCTACTAACAACTATAAATAAGGGGGTTGGGCATCATTTTTGTTGTTCATTTGGGGAGAAGTGGCCGAACCCCAACCCCCCCCTAAAAGATGTAAGTTCTTTTATTTATTTATTTTTTATGTTTTTAATTAGTTTAACTTATGTTTTAAATTATGTTTTTATGTTATGCTTTAATTATGTTAGATTTTAGGTTATAATATATGTTTTATTTTATGCATGAGTCATGTGTTTGAATTATGTTCTAATTTCATGAATTATGTGATTTATATTTCATAGTCTATAGTTTATTATGAAATGTGTTAAATAATTTAAATATGTTATAATTTAATTATGTGACAATTATTATGACATGTTACATGTTACATTTTAATTATTTTATGATCATACTTAGGTAATTTAATTTGTCACATGATTTAATTTAATATTACATGTTATTCAATGTTACATAATTAAAGTTATAACCTATAGTTTTAATTGTTACATGTTTAATTAATTATTCTCTAACCAATTGATATATGTTATGGTATGCATGTATAATATACGTATATGTACGTGATACCCTCATGTACAAATACGTATGTATTTTTGTATAAATACTAAATGTATTTTTCAAATAAATATGTATGTGTTTTCGTGTAAATACAAAATGTATTTTCATACAAATTCGAAATGTATTTTTGATACGAATACTGTATGTATTCTTGTATAAATACTGTACGTATTTTCATAAAATACAGTATAAATATGGTACGTATTTTATATAAATACAGTATAAATACCGTATACGTACTGTACAAATACTGTATACATGCCATATAAATACCGTATACATATAGTATCCATACCGTGTTTTTGAATAGTAACCATTGACCTTTGACCTTTGACTTTAACTTTGTCTTTGACTTTGACTTTGTCTTTGAAAGTTTAACTTTCAACCTAAAGGCTCGTTTCGAAGAGACGAATTCAACGGTCAAAGGTTTTTTCGAAAATTCTCAAAAACGAGTTTCAAATTAGCTTTCAAAGTTCAAATTCCTTTTCTAATTAGGGTTGCTTCAAGACCCTAAAGAATATATTCTTAAGCCCCTAATACGAGCTTTCAATTGAGATTAATCGTTTACTAGAATCCTTTCTTCGGAAACGGATATACTTTGTTAGATTTTACGCTTTCTTGCTAATCTTGTGATTCAATACTTGAATTTCTTCACTCAGTCATGCATCATTAACCATGTTCAGGACTTAGTTCCTTAAGGCTCGCGTCTATGATCATAAGTTAACTGTTATTTAATTCATGCCAATCTAACAGCTCAAATTTATGGATAACTCTAAGTAAATGCTCCATTCTTAGTTTCTCTTGCTTTAAATGGTATTACTCTCCTATGTATTCAAGTATGCCTTCCTGTCTGAATAAGTGTCATGAAATCTTGCTACATATTATGATATGCTTTGATAACATTTTATCATGTTCGTATGATATCATTATGTGACATTTTGTGGTTTGAGGAAGTTCAACTTGCTTATGTCACTACATGGTCTATGGATATAGTAATAAGAAATATAGTCCTAAGCCTGTAGTAGTTGATACGTTCAGGCGAAATTAGGTTCAAGCAATGGAATCGCGTGACTTTGTCTGACTTCTGGTATTCGGTGAGGGTTAAAACATTTTCAACTAGAATCATGCCTATATCTATGTATCTATATAAAAATCATTTTCGAACCTACCTATTATTTGATTTCCTACCTACATACATATATTTACAGTACAATATCCCTCTTTTTGAGGAAAATACTTTTATGTCGGAATCAGGATCTTACCCGGACATTATATACTTCAGTCCTATTATTATTAAGAACTGATTCCTGACTAAACAAGAAAAATACATTATCATTATTATTATGGGCCCCGGCGCGCAGCTGTGTCAAGCAATTACCCGGAAGGTATCAGGCTGAGGGTATTGTTGGTGCCACAGACCGCCACCAACTCTTGGTAGTGGTTTAGCTGGAGGTTAGTTACTCCACGCCAAGAGATTTACAAGGGAGACAACCTCTCTGGGAGAGATAGCTTCCTCCCACTTATTACTTATATCGTCACTGGGGTTTGATTCCTTATTGACACCACGGAGTAGCGGAGGTATTAGGTATTATGAATCATTTAGCTAATCAAATAGTTATTAATTACATTATGATCCTAATTATAAGATTTGAAATGATAAATTAGGGTCAATTTGGCAATGTTGGATATGATTTAGAAAACGTTTATAAAATCACCGATTCTCGGAAAATTCAGATATAATCCTTTCTTTAATAATTTTAAAAATTAATTTATAATTATTTTTAAATTAATTCTAAATTACTTAAGTAAAATGTTGGCCAAAAAGTTAAAGTTACTATTGAAAACGTTTACTATTCAAATTTCTAAGAATTACACACTTTATAACACAAAATTAGACACACACTTACACACATTATCACAAGTGCACTTCTTCTTGTTCAAGAACATTAAGAACATGTTATTAGACTAATTTATGTGTTCATATAAGCTCATGATCATGCTTAATAAATTTTATGCTCAAAACATGTAATTAAACTTAAAATTTAGCACTTTATGTAACTTTAATCATAAAAGTAAATCTAAATAAATTATTTTAAACATGAATTTGATCAAATAAGATATTGAATATTTAAACACATAATCACATTATATCATATCATAAAGCATGCATTTAATTAAATAAAATTCATATGTGTAGGCATATTTTACATAAAACTAGCAATTATGTATATATAAAGGCATAAATTAATTAAATCTAAGCATGTTATATTCATAATATGTTAAGAACATTATATAAAGCATCGAATAATAAAAGAAAAGTTCATACCATGTAGAGAGGGAGAGAGAGAGAGAGAGAAAACTTGTGAGGTTTGAGAGAGAGATGTGAATTTTTTGTGATTTTTGTGAATGAAATGTTAGGCTATTTATAGGTATGGATTTGGGACCTACAGGGTATTTTTGAATAGTTAGGTATGTGAGTCATGTTGTAGGGTAGGTTAGGTGTAGAGGTCTAAGGTAATGTTATTGAGGTGTATGTATAGGTGTATATATGATGTAGGAGCTTATGTATACAAAATTATGTCATAAATTCATCATCTATAATTTAATTCAAAAATAGGTAGAAAATAATACTTAACACGTTCATGAATCTCTAGGTTAGAGTTTAAAGTGGGAAAAATTACAACAGAAAGACAATCAAAATAGCTTTCCGATGAATATAAACACTTAACGCTTAAACGTTTCAAGTTAAGTAGTAAGCGTTCGGAATTTTGAAAAATATGAGAAAATACATAAAATGAAGCTAGGATTAGGATTTATTTCCAAGAAAATAGTCATGATTCATGAAATAATTTGAGGATTATTTTGAGTATAATATTCGATACCAAACACAGTACGGATTAAAAGTTAGTTTTTACGGCGGGAATAGTACTTTATGAAAAATAGGAAGAATTTATAAAATGAGCTAGGATTTGAACTAGGGTTTGGAAAAGGTCTTAAAATTCATAAAATAATTCAAGGATCATTTTGGTTATAATATTGAATAGGGAAAATGTTTGAATTCGAAAATACTTAAATTAGGGTTAAACTAGGATTTCCCAACCGGTTTTTGCTACTACGGGAGTTCCAATGAGAATTAGGGTTCGGGAATGGTACCACAGTTCATAAAATTTTGCAAGGATTCATTTGACCTCTATATTTGATAGGTAAAAGTATCCCGTTAAATTTCTACACTTGAGAAGTGAATAGTAACAAGGGACTTAATGGGAATTTTGGGCTAACAATTTTCAAAGTGTGTCTTGGGATAACAAAAGCTAGGATATGAATCCGAAAAATGTGAAATCTAATTTTCTGAGGTTTCATGGGGAATATGTGGAGGCTTACGCTCGTTGAATGAATAGTGGTATGAGTCTCTTAATAAGATATTGTTAAAAATCAAAGCATAAAGGCACATAGTTCACATAAAATGAGATGCATAATGGATTGAGGCTATAAATGCTTTCTCCTAACCCTTTACTTACCTGTTTTATCTTGGTACCAAAATCCGGGCTGTTAGAATTCTCCCCCCTTAAAGAGAATCTATCCTTAGATTCTATTCATGTTTCGGAATAACTCTGGGTAATGTTTCTGCATCCTTTCCTCGGTTTTCCAAGTCTATTCCTCATTTCCATGTCCTTTCCATAAGATTTTAACTAGGGAGGATTTTTCGATTCCTCAGCTCTTGAAATTTTCTATCCAAGATTTTGGTTGGCCTTGCTTCATAGGTTAAGTTGGGTTCTAAGGCCACTTCTTCCACATGCAGGATATGAGATTCATCCGTGAAATACTTACGAAGTTGGAACACATGAAATACATTGTGTATTCTAGTGAGGTTTGTTGGTAAGTCTAGGCGGTAAACAGCTGGTCCGATGCATTCTATGATCTTAAAAGATCCTATGTACTTGGGACTCGGTTTTTCACCTTTTCCAATGCGTGTCAAACCTTTTCTCGATGATGCTTTTAGGAACACTTTTTCGCCTACAGCGAATTCTATGTCCCTTCTTCGATTATCAGCATAACTCTTTTATCTGTCTTGTGCAGCCCTTCTGTTCTGAACTTGCTTCTTGGTACAAGGGGAGGTGCGAGAGTCTTAGTTTATTCTTCGCTGAATTATCTTGATCTTTTTTGTAGACTCTGTTATTCATTTCATAACAGTCTTTTTTGTTTGTCTATTCATCTGGGAATGTGTTGTTGAACTAAAGTGTGGCTTAGTTCCCATTAATTCTTCAAGATTCTATCACAACTGCGAGGTGAATTTCGAATCCTTATCGGAGACTATTTTATGCAATCTTATAATTTCTTTCTGGTACAGCTTTGCTAACGAATTAACTTGGTCAGTAGCCATGACTGGTGAAAAGTGTATAGACTTGGGTAACGAATCAATGATAACCTATATACTGTCATATCCTCCTTTAACCTTAGGTAACCTTGTAATGAAATCCATGATTATCTGTTCCCATTTCCAGATAGGAATTGACAATGGTTGTAACTTTCCTCCTGGCTTCTGAGGTTCTGTTTTGACTTATTGGCAAGTCAAGCATCATAATTAGCAATATCTCGTTTCATTCCATTCCACTAGAAATGTCTTTCGAGATCTTGATACATCTTAGTTTCTCCTGTATGTATTGTAATCCTTTCGAACTGCTGGAGGTACACAGACTCGTCCTTTATATCTTAAGATTTCATGTTCACCTATCCTGAACTTGGTCTCAATATCTTTTTCTTTAGAATTAAGACATTTTCTAATTCATTTGTCCTGTGCTTGAGTTTTCTGGATGCGTATGCTATAACTTTATCGTGTTGCATTGAAACACATTCTAATCTCTCTCTTTGGAGGCATCAGTGTAAACTGTATAGCCTTATTTTCCTTCTGGTAAGGCTAATACTAGAGCAGATGTTAACAGTGTTCTGATTCTTGGAAACTCTGCTTATATTTTTTTGTCCATTCAACTTGTTTTCTTTCTTTGTCAACTGGGTAAATGATGCAGCTACTTTTGAGAAGTCTTTCACAAATTTCTTATAATAGCTTGCAAGTCCTAGAAAACTTCGTACCTCGGATGGGTTTCTTGGTGTCTCCCAGTTCATTACTATTTTGATCTTGGAAGGGTCCACTTCAATTCCAGAATCAACTATTATATGTCCAAGATAGTCACCTTTCCTAACCAAAACTCGCATTTCCTGAATTTTGTATATAGCTTATAGCACCCGCATCGATAAGCGCCACATCCCCTACACCATGAGTCCAACCCACTCATGAAATGAAAGTCCATACATGAATCAAACACGTGGCGAACGAGTGACAAGATCAAAATAACTCAACCTAGGTAAGCGGGCATTACGATGCAACAATGAACGCAGAAGCATAATCATATATAACGCATACTGATCTTCAACAGAAGCATATAATTCAAGTGATACAACCAAGGCTTACACGACCATCAAATATTTACAACAATTCTCCAAAATAGAATAATACATAATTCAAAAGTATCAAGTATTCATGAGATGCTAGAATATAAAGACATGCTAGACTCGAAATAAAAACTTCAAGATGATCTTATTTCCTAGCATACGTGCAAAAGATCTAAAAACAACGTGGGGGTCAGTCCAAAGACTGAGTGAGGGGCATAAGTAAATATATCACATGCACATACGATTCATAACTCCGAGTAAATTTTTATAAAATCCCAAGTGGGAAAGTTAGGAAATACATCGCTCGGAATTACGAATATCAATTAATTACGTTACAAACTCGTAATAATAATACGTGGCCTGGCGAGAGGGCAATTCTCCAACCACACTCCCATAGTGTGTGTGTTAAGTTCAAGTTATAAGGCGTTCATGCACATTCATAATTATAAACGTAATCGTAATCGTGATCGTAATTGTAATAAAAACATAATTTTCCACCCTTCTCCCTCCGGGGCGGTGGAAGGGTTTGCAAGGCCCTACCACCTCATTGGTTCGTATCAAGTCGTGGGATCATGACTCCTACCCACTCCTTCGATGGGGTAACACCACCGACTCAAGAATATCCTGCCTTTCGGCCACCCAAGTCGAGTGGAGATATTCTCAAAGGTTACTTTATATGAAATGGATTATCCAATGGTCCGATGCTGTACCGGGTCCATTCACACATTTCCCCGGGCCTAATAATATGTGAATAATTCTTGCCAAAACATTTGTGTGAAAACATTTGCTTACGTAATTCATTTTTCCAAAATATATATATAAGTATTACATTTTGGTGTAAATAGTCACACAAGGTATTACGGGTTCTAATAACTAGAAATATAACCTCAACTTGACAAGAAAGAGAGAATGAAGAAGAGAAGCCTGTGGACCCTGCTCCTCAACCACAGGATCGAACTCTGTGCAAGAAATACAAGTGTACGTAAGACTCTAGACTTATGAACCAAATAATCGCCGAACGAAATGCTTATGAGATGATATGATATGAGGTAATGAAGTTAATAATTTATAAAAATGCTCATGTGCACAATTAATGTCCCACGTATTGAATAAATGAACGTAAAGCATAAATCAAAAATTCGAGTTCAAGTATTCACTCATGCATACATGTGAATTTATCATGCAAGTAATTCAAATCACTTAAAAGAGTCGGGAAAAGGGTATAAAAGTGAAAGCATGAAGAAAGCACTCGAAACGAACAAAACTAAAAAACCCGATAGAAGTAAGCTGAACGGCCGTTTCGGGTTTCCAAAGGGACTCTAAACGATCGTTTGGACCCTCGTGGGTCCAGGCAGAACCACTCAGAACGTCCGTTTCCAGTTTGAACTGGAGACCGGAACGGCTATTTCGAGGCTCGCTGAAGGAGGGCTCAGAGACCTTCTAAACGGCCGTTTCCAAAATGAACTGGAACCCCAAACGGCCGTTTGGGAAGCTCCTGGGCAAAAAAGAACAAGGCAAAATAGGGGTGAAACTCGGGAAAACACCAAAACGTCACTCAAAGCATGACCAAAGTTGCAAGTTCAAGCCACAACATGTTCACAACACTTATACACATGTAATATCTCGATTATACAACATATAACACATGCTAAGACCAAGATTCAAGCAACACTATTCACAAAACCCTCAAATATATACAAGTTCATTAAATACTTTAACAACCGAGGCATTTGAGCAATAAATACACGGATTCTCATATAAACACATGTAGACATGCTTAGCAACAAGAATTGAAACTCAAATCCTAAGATCTCTAACAAAATACACATTCACACACATACACAAACACACAAACACATATATATATACAAACCTTGAAAGAAATGAAGGAAATGAGAAAAGGTAGTGATGGAGATGATGATGATGATGCCTTGATTCCTCATTCTCCTTCTCTTCCTTCTTGCTTGGATCAAAAGGGGTGTGTGTGTGTGTGAAGAGTTGAGAGAAAATGGGTGTTTGTGTGTGTGTGAGAGATTTAGTGTGTGTAAATAGTATGAAGTGTGGTGTATATAGATATTATATTAGATCATATTTTGTACGTATATATGTATGTATAAAGCGTAAGATAAATAATATGTATATATATGTATGTAATGTAATGTGTAATATATGTATAGATATATTAGTTGTATGTATAAAGTGATGCATGATTATATATATTTATATAAGTACATGTACTTATTTTATAAAATGTAATGTATGATATATATATATATATATAGGTATGCATATGCATGAATTATAAAAAGTTAATATTCTATAAAATAGTTTTAGTATATATATATAAGTTAGAAAATATGAAGATGTTTATGAAATGAAATGGATGCAGACATAGTTGAAAAGTTCACATAAGTAAATTAAATCAAGTATTCACATAGTTCACATAGACTTATAATTCAATTAAAGCATTAAAATTCTAACTCTTAAGAACTCACACTTGTGGCGTGCGTACCTGTACGACGAAAACATAGGGCGTCACATAGGTTGTGCTCTCTTAAGGTACTTAGCACTATACGAGGATATTCAACATACTCTTCAGGGGTCTTTGAAAACATCAAGGTGTCATCAATAAAGATGACCACAACTTATCCAGATATGGTCGAAATATCGAGTATTAAAAGTAGTTTTTGGGGTATCCTTCGTTTTGATCTTCAGCTGGTAATACCCTTATCTTAAATCCAGCTTAGAATATACTCGGGATCCTTGAAGAATATCAAACAATTCCTCAATATGGGGAAGAGGGTATTTGTTCTTTATTGTCACCGATTAAGCTCACGATAATCGATACATAAATGTAATGATCCATCCTTCTTTTTGGACAAACACCACGAGTGCTCCCCATGGGGATGTGCTAAGACGAATGTATCCTGATTTTAATAATTCATCGAGTTGCTTTCTCAATTCTTGGAGCTCAGCTGGAGCCATTCGATAAGGTGTTTTAGAAAATAGCTCAGCCCCAGGGACCATGTCGATCACAAATTCTAACTTTCGATCAGAAGGTAAAGAATTCAAATGTTCGGGGAATACATCTATGAATTCTTTGACTACCTCTACTTCTTCAATTTTGACCAGATCAGTATGCCTGTTCAATAGATAGGTAACAAATCTTATGGCTCTTTTACCGATCAGTTTCTTAACTTTTGCTGCAGTGACCATTATATTGATGTCCGTTCCATTTCTTCTTCTGACACGAAACTATCACCTTTTCCTAAGGTGACTTCTTTCTTAAAACAATCCAACTTTTCATGATATTTTTGTTGGAAAACGGGAATCAGAAAGCAGCGGAAATTTAAAATTTTCCAACAAAAGGATCTTAACTCGCAATCGTGAATCCGAATTCGTAGAGATTAGAAATTTACTTTTCAATAATCTTTCTTGAAGCATTTCAAGCCACCCAAGAACGCTCTTCTCGCGGCTTGATCCCCTCTCCTTGGTAAAGCTCGAATCTTTAAAAACTTCTAACTTGAAGCTCTCTAGAGATAGTCCACCAACTTGACGACAATCTAACTAGTAAGGATGCTAGTTCTCTAGTTAGTGTTTAGGCTTAACCCAGGGTTTATTTTATCTTGGAGAAACGATGGTGTTCAACACATGAACCAAAAGAAAATCATCAATTAATTAACCCTAAGGGGAGCTCGAGCTCCCCTATATATAGGAAGGAGAGGGGCGGCCGAAATCCTAGTCCTTATGGACTAAGGATTTTAGTCCCTTTCTCTTATACTTGATTATCAAGTAATTCCAAACTTTGACTTTTGAATTCTAATTCAAATCAACTTTTAAGAGAGCTAAAATATCCAAACCTTTTTGGATAATATCATACTTTATTTATTAATAAATAAATAACTTATTTATCTAATTAATTAAATAGATTATTTTTCTCCAAAATAAGACTTTCATTTTAATTCAAAAATTAAACCAAAGTCTATTAAATAATTAACACATTAATTATTTAATCACATATACATATATATATGCACGTGTGACAAACGTGTCCCCAAGGACACGTGTCACTCACGTGACCCACACGTGTGATTCACATGTGTGGAACCCTCTCGGCATGATCAACTCGTTTAATCATTTCAAAACCCCAACTCATGTAACCAAGTTATTGTGTGTGACCCTCTAGGTTCTCAATTCAATTAGCAGTGACCTTAATTAATTAATTCACTAATTAATTAATCAGTCCACAGATTAAACGACCATAGTCTAGCAATATGCATTTAACCCCTAGCTGATTTGGAATGTATCGATTCGACAGAACCTTTAAGTCATTGATTCATGTGAGATACAATCCTCCTACTTACTATCTCTCAACCAAGATCTAGGGTAAGGGAATAAACAGAACCCTAATAATCTGGTCTTAAAGCTAAGTGCATTTCATATCCATTTGATCTCAATCCAAGAAACCCTTTTCTTGATGTCTTGATCTACTGCCTTGGCCAAGGACTCCATATGGCATATGAATGACTTACAAAATAAGAGATCACCTTGCAAATGCAAGTGTAAGTCCTTTCTTGATTCTCATTCACTTTCATGAATCACTTGTGCAGCCCCAGCATAAGCCTTGAATCAGTTGTCGAAGGCGACACCCTTTAAAGCTTACACCTAAGACTACAGAGTTAACTCATAAAGCGACATGGAACCTCAAGTCTAAGGATCAATTAATCACATCAATGACTCGTGAGATATTTTCTAATCTGAAAGTTTCCATTTCCTGAAATAGAAACTTCCTTTCCCATTTAGGAATCTTCTCGCACGGGGCACCTCAGTGAACTTAGTTATAGAAGTAAGCACCCTCATATATCACGCACGTATCAACTATACACTTTGCACCTCCATGAAACAAGGTGGTCCTTCTTAAGGGCGTGATCCCACAAGCAAGCCTCAGAGGAGTCAGGTTGACACTCCCACTGTCTGTAGGACTCATCGGCTTGGAGTATTTTACTAATCATGACTTATGTGATATCGGGCTCGTTTCATGAACCATTTCACCTAAATGGTAGAGTCCTAAAGTCATCAGGATTAGGGGAGTTCTCATACATGCACAGCTAAAGTAAACACATACCAAACAAGAGCATATAAAGAAGTGTTGCCTCAATTCGTTATTTTATTCAAAGATTGTCTATGATCACAATAAGGAAAGGTACAAAGCGGATATACAATCGGCTTTCTAAGGCACTATTCCTAACAATCTCCCACTTGCCCGTCAAAGACATTCTAAAGCTACTCTAAGTCCCATCTTCTGAAGATGACCTTGGAAAGCTTCTCGACTAAGGGGTTTAGTAAGTGGATATATCACGTTCTCTGTTGATGCGACCCTCTCAATTTGTACATCTCCTCTTTGGATAATATCACGGATTATGTGATACTTCCTCATAATGTGCTTGGTCCGTTGGTGAGATCTTGGTTCTCTCACTTGAGCAACCGCCCCAGTGTTGTCACAAAACACAGTAATGGGGTCTTTCATGCTAGGAACAACATTCAACTCTTGAATGAAGTTTCTAATCCAAACACCTTCCTTAGATGCATCATTTGCAGCTAAGTATTCGGCCTCAGTGGTCGAATCTACAGTGGTCGTTTGCTTGGAACTCTTCCAACTCACTGCTCCGCCGTTCAGGCAGAAAATGTATCTTGACATTGACTTAAAATCATCTAAGTCAGATGCAAAGCTTGCATCGCAGTATCCTTTGATAGTAAGATCTTTCTGACCTCCGTAAACTAAGAATAAATCTTTAGTACTTAAGAATATTCTTCACGGCAGCCCAGTGACCATCTCCAGGGTCAGATTGGAAACGACTTGTTACACTAAGTGCATAAGCCACATCCGGTCGAGTACATAACATTATATACATTATGCTAGCTATTGCTGACGCATAAGGTGTATGAGTCATTCTTTCCTTCTCAAGGTTAGTCTTAGGACACATCTTCTTAGAAAGACATGTTCCTACACTCATAGGAAGGTTCTTAACCTTTGCTGACTCAATATTGAATCTCTTCAATACTTTGTCAATGTACATCGACTGTGATAGTCCTATTAACCTTCTATATCTATCTCGATAGATTTTAATTCCAAGGATATAGGACGCATCACCTAGATCTTTCATCTCGAATTGGTTCGATAACCATAACTTAGTTACTTTCATGTCATCCTTCGAATTCCCAATAAGAAGGATGTCATCAACATAAAGTACTAAGAATTGCACTGAGGTCTCCAATTCCTTTCTATACACACATGATTCATTCAAAATTTTAATGAAGCCAAACGCTTTAACTGATTCATCAAATCGAATGTTCCAATTCCTAGAAGCCTGTTTCAATCCATAGATTGATCTTTGGAGTTTGCAAACCTTTTGCTCACTCCCACCGAATGTGAAACCTATGGGTTGCTCCATATAAATGTCTTTATCAATGTCACCATTGAGAAATGCAGTTTTCACATCCATTTGCCATATCTCATAGTCATAATATGCAGTAATGGCAAGCATGATCTGAATAGACTTTTGCATTGCAACTGGTGAAAAGGTTTCATCAAAGTCCACGCCGGGTCTTTGAGTGAATCCTTTTGTAACCAGTCTTGCTTTGTAGGCTGCAATGCTTCCATCAACTCTAAGCTTTCTCTTAAAGATCCATTTGCAACCTGTGGGTTTGATCCTATCAGGCAAATTTACCAAGGTCCAAACTTGGTTGGAGTTCATGGAATCCATTTCGGATTTCATGGCTTCTATCCACTGTTCAGAGTCTGAATCTGAAAGTGCCTTCTCATATGTTAGAGGATCATTATCCTTTTGAGAGATCTCATGGAAGAATCCATACCATCTCTCCGACTGTCTAGGAGTGCGTTCAGAACGCCTTAGAGGACGATTTACGTGTGTATCGAAATTCGTGATTGGTTGTGGTTGATTAGAAGGGGATATTTCTTCAGTGGGTGGCGTGGGGTCACTTTGTACTTCCTCTAATTCTATGATCTTGCCTTTCTTTTCTTTAAGGAACGGTTCCTCAAGAAAAGTAACATTTCTGGAAACAAACACCTTTTGCTCAGATTGATCATAGAAGTAGTATCCTATGGATTTCTTAGGATAACCTACAAAGTAGAATAAGTTAGAATGAGATTCTAACTTATCTCCCACTATCCTCTTCACGTAAGCAGGACAACCCCAAATTCTTAAGTAAGAATAACTAAGGATTTTACCATGCCACATTTCATAGGGCGTTTTAGGGACTGACTTAGAGGGAACTAGATTCAAACTCTTTGCTGCACTTTCTAGGGCATAACCCCAGAAAGAAGGTGGTAAGTAAGTGAAACTCATCATGGAATGAACTATATCGAGTAGGGTTCGATTCCTTCTCTCAGCACCATTAAGCTGAGGAGTTCCCAGAGGAGTCCACTGAGAGATAATCCCATTATCTTTGAAATGATTAAGGAATTCTTCACTAAGATACTCGCCTCCTCGATCAGATCAAAGTGCTTTGATCTTGTGACCAGTTTGGTTCTCAACCTCCTTTTGAAATTCTAGGAATTTCTCAAAAGCTTCAGATTTATACTTCATTAAGTATATATAACCATACCGACTAAAGTCATCTGTAAAGGTTATGAAATACTGATGATTGTTTCTTGTGCTTACACTTAGCGGTCCATAGGCATCAGGATGGATTAAATCGAAGACCTTAGTGGCACCTTCCACAGTTCCTTTAAAAGGAACTTTGGACATTTTTCCTTTGAGACAGGACTCGCAAGAAGTTAACTCTTTGAGATCATTTTCAGAGAATGATCCTAAAGTGTTTATCTTGCTAATTCTGTTCTTGGAAATGTGTCCTAATCTAGCATGCCATAAGGGAGCTGAAACTTTGTCATCTCTCTTACGTTTATTTTCTCATTGTATATTCATAATATTGATATTTTGAGTTAGATAAAGTCTATTACTTAGAGTACCGATGTGAACGGAAGAGTTGTTCCGTTTGATAAAATATTTACCATTCTTAATATAAGTTTCATAACCTCCATAATCTAAAATTGGAACTGAAATTATATTACGAATAATGATCGGTACATAAAGGACTTTATTTAAAATTAACTCAAAACTACCTAAATCTAATCTAATTGTGCCTAAAGCTCGAGCTTCAACTTTTGAGCCATCTCCGATCTTCAAGACACATTCTCCTTCTCTGAGTTGTTGAACTTCATTTAGCATCTGTACATCATTACAGATATGAGCTCCACAACCGGTATCAAGTACCCAAGAACTAGAATTAATAGAAAGATTTACTTCAAAGAGAAAAATACCTTTCTTTAGAGTAGCCTTGTACTCTGGGTAATTTCTCCTCTAATGTCCCGCTTTGCCACAATGGAAGCAAACATCCTCTTTCTGATCACGCTTCTTCTTTTGGGCCTTCCCCTTAGAAATGCCACCAGTGGGCCTAAGGGGTTTCTTCTTCTTCTTTTGGGCTTCCTTGCCCTTACCTTTAGAAGGCCCAGAAGAGGGAGATGGAGCATTCACCATCAGAACCTTATTGTCCTTCTTGATCGTACTTTCAGCAGTCACAAGCTGACTAATCAACTCAGCTACAGTAGCACCAGCATGATTCATATTGAAGTTAAGGACAAATGGGTTGAATGATGGTGGGAGCGAGGCTAGCAACAAGTCCACCGAAAGCTCACCTTTCAGTGGCATGTCCATGGAAGCAAGTTTCTCAGTAAGGGCGAGAAACTTGAGTCCATATTCATGGACACTTGAACCTTCCCTCATTATCAAATGGAATAATTCCTTTGAAGTGTTATACCTTGTAACACTTCATGAGGGCGGTAAAGTTTCTCTAAGTGGTCGTAAATCTCCCAAGCAAATTCCATGGCCTCATTTTGCCTTTGCAAGTCTGGAGACATGTTAGCCAATATAAGACAACGGGCTTAGAGATTATCATCCTTCCACTTCTGGATCGCGTCCCGTTCGGCCCGAGTGGGAGCTTCCCCTTCGGGAATAAGCTCCCCTTCGAAAAGAACATAAGTTCTCTTCTCAGATCTAAAATGATTTTTAGATTCCTTAGCCAATCAGAATAGTTGGGACCAGTTAACTTGTTTGACTCGAGGATCGATACAAACAAGTTTTTGGTGGCCATTTCAAAACATGTAGAGAATCACAGAATCTACGACCTAAATGGTAACACAGAGAACTAGTGAGCACACTGAATTATAACGATATACAAAAGATAAGGTCTTTAATCTAATGTAGCTCCCACTGTTTTTCAAAGATCTATAATTCCCAAAGATCTAAGAAGAACACGTTTCCCAATGGGTACTAAGATCCTAAGCATTTTACCTCGAACCCACGACTCGCGGACATTCTAAGTAAAACCCTAGGTAGGTACAACTTACCAATTCTAACACCTTTAGAACTCTTAGTAATTATTTTTGCATCACCTATCTTTCAATATGGACCCACGACTCGTGCGACATCCATATTTACTTAGGCGTTAAGCTAAACCCATCAATCATAAGATCATGATCAAAACTTAGTTCGAACGACCCACGACTCGAGGACATCGCCCTTGCCAAAATTGACCACGAAATATTGATCATTTAAAATGATCAATTAGGTAACTAAGAACTAATAAGCTCCACTAGCTATCCCACGACTCGCGGACAATAACTAGCTTCACTTACTAAACTTAAAACCTATTGATGGAATGCTAGGAAATTAATTCGAAATTTGCATCTCGAATCAAACACCTATTTATTCGAAATTAGCTTAATATTTAATGGAAATTTTCGAATCAACCGGAGAGTTGTCCGGTTCGACCTCACCAACATATATGTTATCCAATGTTATTAGTCTTGATTAATGCAAGTACAATTAAATGCATTTCAAACAAGCACATAAACAGATAACATGTCCTTCCATGATACTAACATGAGATGATCATGGGTCTATCCTTTCTTATGCGTGAAAAGTGGGAGCCACTCCACTATCACAATTCTAACATACATGCCACATAAACAGTTTATATCACATAAGGGAAAGCAGTAACAAAATATGAGCCCTATCTCTATTACATTTTCAATTGAGATTCCCCTCCCTAAGAGTTTGAGGGGTCTTCACTTATGGCCTCCTTGTTACTTGAATGTGGTTCATCTTACTCCATGGGTGCATTGTCTCCAAAATGAAAATAAAACCTCACCGCCTATTCTACTCTCAAAAAAATGAATAAGTACTGAAAAGTAATAAGGGTCAATCTTCATATTGGCCTTAGACAAATACACAGGGCATACCCCGACCTCAAAACAGTAATATGGAAAGCCACATAATAAATCACATAACAGTACGCACATAAGTGAGGCTCCAACCTCAAATTAAAAACGCAACTATAGGGCTCCAACCCCAATTTAAACCATCCATGTGCATAAATTAAAACCATACATAAGTCTAAACCCATGATCACCTAACATGCTTCTTGCGAGAATTTAAATTTAACCAATAAATTAAAATTCCCGTTTCAAGTCCTAATGACTTGGAACACGACTTGATGCGAGTCTTGTTCATAAAAGTTTTCAATAAATCCCAAATTACTAAAACTAATAAAATTCCAATTAATATCTAAAAATTAATAATTGTATCAAAGAAGTAGTTTCCTAAAATTATAAACCGTTTCTATTTCTCAAAAATCCCAATTTTAAAATCTATTAAAATTAAATATTAATAAAACAAAATTTTTAATAATAAAAATAAAATTAAAATCGGGACTGGATTGCACGAAATACGAAAACAGATTACGAGGAAAACGGGGCCCACACGCGAAGAGGGGTGCGCTCGAGCACGCCGGGCGGCCCTCTCTTGCGGGATTCTCGCCCCAGCCTGGGCGCGCCCGGAACGCCTCCCGTGCTGTTGCGGGAGGGAGTGGGCGGGATGCCCTTGCGCGCACCTAGCGGTGGGCGGTGGTGCGCAAAGCTCGCGGGCGCGGCGTCTTCGCGCGTGGGGTTTCGCGTGTTCCTAATCCAGGCTTTTCGTTTCATGTTTTCGTTCAAAAGCAAAACCAATCCAAGAAATCCAAAACAGTTTATACAGTTTCAAATCTAAAACAATTTTTTAAAAACAAATTTTAACAAAATAGTTTTCAGAAACTTTCAGGAAAAATACAGTTTCGTAATTCAGGCTTTCTAAAATAGTTACAAATACTCAATCGCATCAAGCCTAAGAATTTCTACCAAATTCAGAATAATTGAGACGAATCAGAAACACGATTAACGAGGTAGCTCTGATACCGCTTGTTGGAAAACGGGAATCAGAAAGCAGAGGAAATTTAAAATTTTCAAACAAAAGGATCTTAACTCGCAATCGTGAATCCGAATTCGTAGAGATTAGAAACTTACTTTTCAAGAATCTTTTTTGAAGTGTTTCAAGCCACCCAAGAATGCTCTTCTCGCGGCTTGATCCCCTCTCCTTGGTAAAGCTCGAATCTTTAAAAACTTCTAACTTGAAGCTCTCTAGAGATAGTCCACCAACTTGACTACAATCTAACTAGTAAGGATGCTAGTTCTCTAGTTAGTGTTTAGGCTTAACCCAGGGTTTATTTTATCTTGGAGAAAGGATGGTGTTCAACACATGAACCAAAAGAAAACAATCAATTAATTAGCCCTAAGGGGAGCTCGAGCTCCCCTATATATAGGAAGGAGAGGGGTGGCCGAAATCCTAGTCCTTATGGACTAAGGATTTGAGTCCCTCTCTCTTATTACTTGATTATCAAGTAATTCAAAACTTTGACTTTTGAATTCTAATTCCAATCAACTTGTAAGAGAGCTAAAATATCCAAACCCTTTTGGATATTATCATACTTTATTTATTAATAAATAAATAACTTATTTATCTAATTAATTAATTCGTAATTAATTAAATAGATTATTTTACTCCAAAATAAGACTTGCATTTTAATTCAAAAATTAAACCAAAGTTTAGTAAATAATTAACACATTAATTATTTAATCACATATACATATATATGCACGTGTGACACACGTCTCCCCAAGGATACGTGTCACTCACGTGACCCACACGTGTGATTCACACGTGTGGAACCCTCTCTGCATGATCAACTCGTTTAATCATTTCAAAGCCCCGACTCATGTAACCAAGTTGTTGTGTGTGACCCTCTAGGTTCTCAATTCAATTAGCAGTGATCCTAATTAATTAATTCACTAATTAATTAATCAGTCCACAGATTAAACGACCATAGTCTAGCAACAGGTGTTTAACCCCTAGCTGAATTGGAATGTATCGATTCGACAGAACCTTTAAGTCATTGATTCATGTGAGATATAATCCTTCTACTTACTATCTCTCAACCAAGATCTAGGGTAAGGGAATAATCAGTAGCCTAATAATCTGGTCTTAAAGCTAAGTGCATTTCATATCCATTTGATCTCAATCCAAGAAACCCTTTTCTTGATGTCTTGATCTACTGCCTTGGCCAAGGACTCCATATGGCATATGAATGACTTACACAATAAGAGGTCACCTTGCAAATGCAAGTGTAGGTCCTTTCTTGATTCTCATTCACTTTCATGAATCACTTGTGCAGCCCCAGCATAAGCCTTGAATCAGTTGTCTAAGGCGACACCCTTTAAAGCTTATACCTAAGACTACAGAGTTAACTCATAAAGCGACATGGAACCTCAAGTCTAAGGATCAATTAATCACATCAATGACTCGTGAGATATTTCCTAATCTAGAAGTTTCCATTTCCTGAAATAGAAACTTCCTTTCCCATTTAGGAATCTTCTCACACGGGGTACCTCAGTGAACTTACTTATAAAAGTAAGCACCCTCATGTATCACGCACGTATCAACTATACACTTTGCACCTCCATGAAACAAGGTGGTCCTTCTTAAGAACGTGATCCCACAAACAAGCCTCAGAGGAGTCAGGTTGACACTCCCACTGTCTGTAGGACTCATCAGATTGGAGTATTTTACTAATCATGACTTATGTGATATAGGGATCGTTTCATGAACCATTTCACCTAAATGGTAGAGTCCTAAAGTCATCAGGATTAGGGGAGTTCTCATACATGCACAACTAAAGTAAACGCATACCAAACAAGAGCATATAAAGAAGTGTTGCCTCAATTCGTTATTTTATTCAAAGATTGTCTGTGATCACAATAAGGAAAAGTACAAAGCGGATATACAATCGGCTTTCTAGGGCACTATTCCTAACAATTTTCAAAGCGAATCCATTCCTAAGATGACCCCATATCTTGACATCGGTAGTTCAATAAGATCTATTGGGTAATAATGGGTACCAATTCGTATAGGGCAGCGTTTATATCCTCTATCCGTGATGAGACAAGGTCCCAAAGGAGAACTTACTTTAAATGTATAAGATAGTTGTTCAAGTAGAAAAGGTAAATGTGCACATAATTGTGATGCAATAAATGAATGCATGATAGTTAAGTAATTGGAGTGTTTAGAATGCGTACCTTTAACAGCTTTGGGATGACATTTATAAACTGCAATCACCTTTATAGAGAGAATATAATGCATGATAGTTAAGAATAATTTGCAGATGATCACAAGAATAAAAGTTTCCAAGTAATAGCAATTAATAAACACATCACTTGTAGCAAAGGTAAGGCAAGTAAAGGCACAGGAAATCAATACGTTAACTTTTGGTCCTACTGGTAGCTTGAAGCAACTCTAACAACCCGAGACTTGAACAAGATAGGGAGTGTATGTGAAGTGTTTTCACAAGTTAGAAATGCGAGTAAGATGATGAAGGAGATATAGATCTTAAAATCAAATCTACCAATGAATTTGATGGTTTCCAAAAGTATTGAAGGATCCAATAAAACTCAAAACTTTGGTGTACGTTAAAACTTTATGGTGGACTTGATTAAAGAAGGGTTTAGTACTATAATTGTAACAAATCACGTGTTGGTTGGCCCCCTCCAAACAGTGATTGATCACAATTTAAGCACTAAAGACACGAGAATACTTATGAGACTCTATGAACCCCAGATTTCCACAACCTGGAGCTCTGATACCACTGCAAGCTGTAGCGCCTTCCCTAGCACTACAACCCCCGCATCGAAATACTCCCCGAGTAGAGGTTAGACCTAACACTCGAGAAATACTACGATGAACGGTCTAAACGGTGCTTTAAGTAGATTGTAAGGTATAGTGCAGCGGCAAATAGTGGAATTTTGAAACTTTGCAATTGAACAGAGGTGTTAATGCACATAAAGAACAAGTGCTCTTATTATTGATCAAAATAGTTCGCAAAAGGGGAGTAAAGTAGGGTGGCATGCGGAGGTAAAGTATAGGACAACTTATTCATAAGGTAAACAGGCTCAGAACTATGTATTCTTAGAATCTGTTCTGATATACTTTGCATGACACCGTAATGCTTCAAGATACCACTAGGTGTCTTCCCCCTTGATTCCTGAAACCATGCATTTTAAAATAGGCGAGGAGTTAGTTAAAGTAACTAAGTGAAGGTGTGTAATAGCTTATAGATATAGGTATATATATATATATATATATATATATATATATATAGGATCAAGAAGATCTTGATCTAAAATAATAGCAGTAGGATATAGCAATATAGCCGGTTCATGAAAGATTTTAAAATAGTAGGGATAGGGGGAATTTGGAATGATTATAGAAACATGAACTGTTATATATATATATAGGATCAAGAAGATCTTGATCTAAAATAATAGCAGTAGGATATAGCAACATAGCCGGTTCAAGAAAGATTTTAAAATAGTAGGGATAGGGGGAATTTGGAATGATTATGGAAACATGAACCGTTTGAAATAAGAACTTTAATGCCCGCAAGTTAGGCCTTTCCATCCGTAACTCCTTAAAATTTGGTAAAACAATAATGACACTGTACATAGTACCGATACTTTAATAAAACCAATATGATAATACCTCCTTTACTCCGGTTGTCGCGCCCAGGGAGCTACCCCGCGGTGACGTAAACAATAATCGGGAAATATGGTCCCTGGGAGGTTGTCTCCCTTGTCTCTTGGCGTGGAGTAACTAACCTTCAGTTAAACCACTTCCAAGAGTTGGTGGCAGTCCGATCAACAACAACAACCCTCGGCCCGATACCTTCCAGGTAATTATTCGATACGGCTACAACCGGGGCCCACAATAATAATAATGATAAGATAATTTGCTTGCTTGCGAGGAATCAATGTTTTCATAAAGGTGGGCGTAAAGTATATGGCATCCTAGTAAAACGTTGATTCCGGCATAAAAGTATTTTTCCCTTTAAAAAGGGATATTGTATTACTGTATTATGTATATAGGGTAGTAAACCATAAATAATAGGTAGGCTTTTGAAATAATTTTATATAGATACATATGTATAAGCATGATTCCAGTTGAAGATATTTTAACCCTCATCTATACCGGCAGTCAGACAAAGTCGTGTAGAGTCCACTGTTTGGTCCTAGTTTTACCTGAAAATATTAACTACTACAGGCTTAGAACTAAGTTCTCATTATTCTAATCAAATAATCACATAAGGTACATAAAGTGTAATACGTTTAGAGAAATTCTATCAATCCTAATTTTAATCGTTTAAGCGAATTTCCTTAATTACATAGGTATTATAAATCCATTAGCTAATCAAATAGTTATTAATTATATTATGATCCTAATTATAAGATTTGAAATGATAAATTAAGGTCAATTTGGCAATGTTGGACATAATTTAGAAGGGTAAATTACGGCAACCCCCCTGTCCTTTGGCACGTTTTGCACTTTCCCACTTAACCTTTGATTTTGAGCGATTTCCCCCCTCACCTCTGAATTTTTTTGCACGTTACTCCTTTTGCACGATTCCGGCAGAATATTCCCAGAATATTCCGTTCGAATTTATATAAGGTGAACTTTGACCGTCGATTTCTCCTCCGTCACGATGACCCAAGAGTCAAGACCACTGCCATCGTGTTCGTCTCTCTAAGACGAACAAAATCCCTAGACCATTCGAACCTATTGATCGTCGGAAGATGCCGGAATTCGCCTGCAACGCTCTGTCACCCGTGTGCCATCTTTGACCGGTAATTCCTCTTTCTCTGGTTGTCGGATTTTGGTTTCAAGGCCACTATTATGTTCCTTGCGTCGAGATCTTTGATTTTACGTATAATATTAACACATTTAACATCTGATTTGAATAGATTTGACCTTAGAAATCACGCCAAAAATTTTTTCAAAAAATTTAACGGAATATTCCCCAAGATTCCGTCCAAAAAGGGGACAATGATACGTTTTACAAAGGTGAGGGGGGAAATCGCGCAAAATCAAAGGTTAAGGGGGAAAGTGCAAAACGTGCCAAAGGACAGGGGGGTTGCCGTAATTTACCCAATTTAGAAAACGTTTATAAAATCACCGCTTTTCGGAAAATTCGGATAAAATCCTTTCTTTAATAATTTCAAAACTCAATTTATAATTATTTTTAAATTAATTCTGAATTATTTAAGTAAAAATTCAAAGTTACTATTGAAAACGTTTACTATTCAAATTTCTAAGAATTAAACACTTTATAACACAAAATTAGACACACACTTACACACATTATCACACGTGTACTTCTTCTTGTTCAAGAACATTAAGAACATGTTCTTAGACTTATTTATGTGTTCATATAAGCTCATGATCATGCTTAATAAATTTTATGTTCATAACATGTAATTAAACTTAAAATGTAGCACTTTATGTAACTTTAATCATAAAAACAAATCTAAATAAATTATTTTAAGCATGAATTTAATAAAATAAGATCAAGAATATTTAAACACATAATCACATTATATCATAACATAAAGCATGCATTTAATTAAATAAAATTCATATATGTGCATATATTTCATAAAATAAAATTCCTAAAGAAATAAATTAATTAAATCTAAGCATACTATATTTATAATATGTTAAGAACATTATATAAAGCATGAAATAATAAAAGAAAAACTCATACCATGCAAAGAGAGAGAGAGAGAGAGAGAGAGAGAGAGAGAGAGAGCTCATGAGGTTTGAGAGAGAGAGATGTGAATTTTGTGAATGAAATGTTAGACTATTTATAGGTATGGATTTGGGACCTAGAGGGTATTTTTGAATAGTTAGGTATGTGAGTCATGTTTTAGGGTAGGTTAGGTGTAGATGTCTAGGGTATTGAGGTGTATGTATAGATGTATATATGACGTAGGAGCTTATGTTTACAAAATTATGTCATAAAATACATCATCTATAATTTAATTCAAAAATAGGTAGAAAATAATTCTTAAAACGTTCATGAATCTCTAGGTTAGATTTTAAAGTGGGAAAAATTGCAAAATAAAGAGAATCGAAAGAGCTTTCCGATGAATATAAACACTTAACGTTTAGACATTTCAAGTTAAGTAGTAAGCGTTTGGAATTTTGAAAAATATGAGAAAATACATAAAATGAAGCTAGGATTAGGATTTATTTCCGAAAAAATAGACATGATTCATGAAATAATTTGAGGATTATTTTGAGTATAATATTCGATACCGAACACCGTACGGTTTAAAAGTTAGTTTTTACTGCGGGAATAGTACTTTATGAAAAATAGGAAAAATTTATAAAATGAGCTAGGATTTGAACTAGGGTTTGAAAAAGGTCTTAAAATTCATAAAATATTTCAAAGATCGTTTTGGTTATAATATTGAATAGGGAAAATGTTTGAATTCGAAAATACCTAAATTAGGGTTAAACTAGGGTTTCCCGGCTGGTTTTTGCTACCATGGGAGTTACAATGAGAACTAGGATTCGGGAATGGTACCTAGTTCATAAAGTTTCATAAAGATTCATTTGACCTCTATATTTGATAGGTAAAAGTGTCCCGGTAAATTTCTATATTTGAAAAGTGAATAATAACTAGGGACTTAATGGGAATTTTGGGCTAACAATTTTCAAAGTGTGTCTTGGGATAACAAAAGTTAGGATATGAATCCAAAAAATATGAAATCTAATTTTCTAAGGTTTCATGGGAAATATGTGGAGGCTTAGACTCGGTGAATGAATAGTGGTATGAGTCTCTTAATAAGATATTGTCAAAAATCGAAGCATAAAGACACATAGTTCATGTAAAATGAGATGCATAATGGATTGAGGTATAAACGATTTCTCTTAACCCTTTATTTACCTGTTTTATCTTGGCCCAGAAATCCGGGCTGTTACAAAGAGGAACATCGTTGTTATAACGGTTATATTTTGTTCAGAAATATTAGTCGGAAAACTTTTTTAAAAATATTACACTAAACCCCATATTAGTATAATTAATTACAATTAACCCCCAAGGGTAATATTGGAATTAAAAAAATGACCGAAGTCAACGGAGGCTATTTTTAGGTCTTCAATTAAATTTTTGTTGACGTTAGCAATTTTCAAACAAAAATGGGGGCTAAGTGTAATTATTTATTTCTTGAAGGGTGATGTCTGTAATTTAATCTAAAAATGATGATAAATTATAATTTACCGCATCTAATTTGGGGTGTAGGTGTAATTAACCCTATCTTCTAACTATTCTAATACACTAGTTAATTGACAATTTATTACCATGTAATAGGGTAACGATATATTTTATTACAAGGTTAATATTTGAAAATAAAACAACGAATTTTCAATACTACAAAATGCAAGTAAGAAATCAAACTAAGAAAAGCTTATCATTTTAAAAGGGAAACCCATATTCTTAAGCTCTCGGTAAGATTTTCCTTTCTTTTATCTCCTTCATTAGAAGATTTCTCATACCATTTTCCAAGGTTTTCAATTAAATTACAGGGACAATCTGGCTTCTCGAGCAGGACGGTAACCTCCGACGAGGGGATCGATCGTCCAATTAACCACCCCCAACTTTTAGCACTCCGTACCTCGACTGTCGAGATCCCCATATGTTCGACCCAGGTGTCTCGACCCATTCCGAGACCATAGCAGGCCAGCCCACTATCCACCTCCAAGGTGAGTGGCCGACCACGCATTAAATGCTTGGTGATAATGGGGCACCTGTCAACTTGGGCCGACGACACGCCGACGGAACTTATTTGCTCTCTTTACCCTATATAAATGCTTGCATTTATAACACAAGTAAGTTTTCACCTACCACATTTACTGCACTGAATACTCGATCACTCCCACTCAATAACTAACTTGAGCGTCGGAGTGCCAACCCGGGTATCACCCCCACCTTCCCCGAGTTGGCCTCGAGCTCACCCCTTCTTTCTTTTTCCCTGGATTTTGAGCAAAAACCGGTGATTCCCTAATCAACAAATTTAAGTGCTCGGACCAGAGATCCTGGCGCCGTCTGTGGGAACTCGCAATAGAAAGTCATCAATCATGGCAGCTCGTAATCTGACCAGTACTCGCATCTTCGATGAGAATGGTCGAGAAATTCTCCCTCAAATTCCTGTACGCAAACCCCCTCCTGCGGCCACTGCAACCCAACTTGTCTTCTCGACGCCCGAACTGGACAATTACCTGAAAGCTTGCCCCGAAGAGGCTATAGCTGCTGCCACAGAAAAAAAAAAGAGTGTTGGATGCTCGAGTACCCTCCTACTCGACCCATAGAGATACTGCAACCTGTGGCAAACTATCCGGGGTACGTCCAGTAAGTGCCCTACCATCATCCGGTCAGATATTGGGCAGGGGTCGAGCATCCTTCTTATCACCCCTCTCAGTACCAACCGCCCCCACCTCCAGCTCAAGGGAATGTGCAACGACTAGTCCGAGAATGACTCTCCATCCGTGCTGATGATGAGGCTGATTCTCGAGCTCCCGCAAACACCAATAAGCGCCAAGCCGATGATCTCGAGAATCGAGAAGACTCTAGACAAAGGAGTCGATGCACTAATTCCCATAGGAGGAATAATAGTCCTCGACGCTCCGAAATGCAAAGGGAATAAGACAGCCGCCGCAGTGACATCTCGCGACGAGGGTAAAGTGGAGTCTTCGATCGATTAGGCCCCAATGGTCGGCCTAATCAAATTCGGAGATCCAATCATGGGCATATTGTGAGGTCCGATGATCTGAGGAATCAACTACCCCCTCGAAAGCCAAGGCCAAATTCCAGGCAGTATGATGAGGGTCAGGGCTCTCGTAGTCGCTCTCACAGCCGATCTTGCTCCCCTCGACATGCACGCTCAGGACAGCATCAAGATCAACCCTATCTATATCGCAGTGATAGGGAAGCCCAATCTCCCTTTTTTGATGAGATCATCGAGACGACAACAGAGGAAAAAATCCCCACTGGACTGCCCACATATAATGGATCAACTGATCCCGAGAAACATGTGTCCAGACTTAAGATGCAACTCAGCATGTTTGGACATTCCCCTAACATATGGGCCAAAATCTTTGTCACTACACTCGATGGACCTGCTCAGGACTGGTTCTCGAGACATCCTCCTCGATCCATTCCATTGAGCGATTCATCGCTCACTTCTCCTCGATGAAAGGGGATAAGCTCCCCTCGATCTACCTTTCTACCATTAAGCAAGGACTAAACGAATCTCTCCAAGATTGCTTCACTCGATTTTCACAAGCCGTCATCAAGACTGATCAACCGAGTATCAACTTGCTCATCCCAATAATTTATCAAGCCTTGATCAGCAATGACTGCGCTCGGTATATTGCTCTCCAAAAGCCAAAAAACTTAGCCGGAATCCAGGCTGCTGGCTGTGATTGGATGCAGCTCGAGGAACTACAGAATTCCCGACTCAGTCACTCGAAATAAGAGGAACGATTTGGGTCAGTTCTCCAAACCTGATAATCACCCCAAGGTCGATGTTCCACTCGGTCAGATGCCACGGGAGCACTATACACAGCTCACACGGCCGATCGACGAGATCTATAACGTCATCGACCCTAAGATCCTCAAGAAACCTGAGCTGATGAGGGAGACTCCTAAGACTCGAGAGAGCAACAAATTCTGCAACTTCCATCAGTAGAAGGGATACAACACCTCTGAATGCAACGCCTTACTCGAAGAAATCAAACAACTCATCAAAGGCGGACATTTGCTCAAGTTTGTCAAGAAGATCGATGACAACGCTCGAAACCGGGAGAACAACGGGAGGACACTAGCTCGACAGCGATAGGCTAAACCCCCAACAGAGCGCGATCCGGATAATCGATCCTGCCTCGGTCGCATTAACATGATTGTAGGTGGACCCTAGAGTGGCGACTCGAAGACAGCCCGGAAGAAGACTCGAAGAGAGGCATCTCGAAGTTTCTTCGGTCTTAGAGAAGTGATGAATGTCCGACCTGCAGAGTCTTTGCGTGAAGAGGAAGTTGTATTTAATGAAAATGATGTAACTGTTGTACCTCAGCACTCGAGCAAAACACCTAGTTGTCCTATGGTCATTACGCTCGATGTTGCTAACTTTGTTGTATCCCGTACTCTAATAGATAATGGAAGCTCTAGCAATATTATCATTTACTCCACTCTTGTGTGAATGAATTTACATGATAAACTACTGCTCGATCCAATTCGAACTCCTCTTACAGGTTTCGGTGGAGCTGAAGTCTATACTCAAGGTAGTATTCGACTCATAACCTCGATGGGAAAACTGCCCAGATGGGCTACTCGGGAGATCGAATATATCGTCGTTGATATGCCCTCTGCTTTTAACATCATTTTTTGTCGATCGGGATTGATCGAATTTCGAGCCATCATCTCCACTTACCATCAGATGGTGAAGTTACCAACTCCAGTGGGAGTCGGAGAGATACGATGCGATATTCCAACATCCTGGATTTGTTATTCCATCTCGATGGAAAAAGTTAAACAACCCAGTGAAAAATAAGTTCCTAACTCACCACCGACACCATGATTGAAGATGAACTCGAAGACCCTGAAGCGATCGACCCTGAAAACTCCAAAAAAATATGGTCATCTCATGCAACGAACAGGAAAAAACAGGAAGATAAGAAGCTCGAATCTACAGAAGAGCTCGAGGAAATTCAGCTCATCCCGGGTCAAACCGAAAAAATCACCCGCATAGGAGCAGGTCGAAAGGGCAAAGAACAATGTATGCTGATCCAGCTCCTCCAAGATAACATTGACGTCTTCGTATAGAGTGCTTCTGAACTTGTAGGAGTCGAGAGGAGAGTGATCGAACATCATCTTAATATCGACCCATCCTATAAGCCAGTCAAGCAAAAGTTCCGCCCACAAAGCGACTCTCGAAACACAATAATCAAACAAGAAGTCAACAAGCTCCTTGACGCCCGATACATCACTCCTATCCAATATGTCGAGTGGCTTTGCAACGTAGTACTTGTCCCGGAGCCCGGAGGAAAATGGCGGATGTGCAATGTGTAGCACCCTAGACCCCAAGGCGCCACATCCCCCGCACTGTAGCCTCGATCCACGTATGAAATGGACAGTTCATACATAAACCAAGACCACAGCGAACGGGTGACAACAAAAACGACGCTCTAGGCGGGACACTCTCCCCAACATAAACAACAACAACAATCATGAATAGAAAAGCGGAAGCAATGAATTCAATTATACGTATAGGTACCATATTTATTTCATAGATACGTATAGGTACCAAATCTAACTATCAATACATTATCATCTATCCAATTATATACGTGGCTAAGTATTCAAAATGTACTAATCATAACATGACATGATATCTAGCAAAAGTATGTACATGAAAGGTACAAGCTAGGCTCGTGATGATGCAAGACTCGACCACTCCCGCCTAGTACGACCACGCTCAAAATGTACCTGAAAAGTGGAGTATCAGTCTACCGAAGACTGAGTGAGGGGCAGTAATAAATATAGCACACATCACATGCAAGTTGTAGCCTCGGGTAAAGACTTTCGAAAACAATAATTATGTAGTTCAAGAAATCTTATCTTTTGCCCGAGATTACAACTATCCATTTTAACACGTTTAAATAATCATGCTTGTCAATATCATGAACATGTGGCCCCGGCGAGCAAGGGCAATCTCCAACCGAACTCCCAATCGTGAACAATACGTGATCATGCTTGCTTGATTGATAAATAAGTGATCATGCAATATACTTTAGTGTTCACATAGACAATTTCATACTTGAAAACATGCAATAACCCGAGGATAACCCGACACGCCGGATTAATCCCCAGTCTCCTTCTTCCTCCGGGTGATAGCGAGTTTGCAAGGCTCGACTATCCACGACATGGTGTGTGTAGAGGACATGACCCTCTAGACACGGAACTCCTTCCACCACTAATCTCCTAGTGGCTTCGGGGGTGATCCCAACAATGTGAGGATAATTCAGGAGTTACCCGTCAGCCCTTGCTTTCCCGGTTGGCTCAAGAATTACCCTCGGGCCCACGTGCAATCATGTACTCGCCAACATGCTTGAAAATCATGACAATCGATACTTTCATGCTTGGAATATTTATCATTTTGGAAACGTTGATAAGTATAATAAGTTTTGGCCGAAAACTAGCACATAAGGGTTATAGGGTTTATTTTACCAAAACCAAACCTCACCTTTCTTGCAAAATAAAATAAAGAAGCGTTCTAAGGAGCTTGCTCCCCGTCCACGCCCTCGTGACCTGTGCGAATACGACGTACATTCATGAGAAATGACCTAATATGACCAAAATAGGACGAACGGCAAAACATGTCGAGACGATCACGAAAATGCAATGTGGTATTATAACTTTTCGTTTCACATCATATTAACACATATTATAGCAATTCGGGGTCAAAGAAGTCGTTGGATCGAGGGGTCATTTTCGTAAATTTATGCAGAAAATTTTGTTCTGCATGTTCCGTTCCCTTTTGAAAAATGGGAACGGCCGTTCCGTTCCCTTTTGAAAAATGGGAACGGTCGTTCCCGTTGCCCAGAGAAACGCGGCAACGTTTTTCCATTTATAAAACGCGCCTCATGGGAACGGCCGTTCCCATAGTCGGCCGCCTAATTTTTTGAAAGAAGGGAACGCCCGTTCCCATAATGCCTTGGGGCTGGGAACGGTCGTTCCCAGTTCTGCAACTGGGAAAACAGAGCAAAAACAGAGTATGCTCTCGGGAAGAAACAACAAAGCAACCAAATTTCCATTTTTGATCCCAAAATGCTATAATCTCTGGAATTATGATGTAAACAACTTCAAAACATGATAATATAACACTTAGACACCTAGAACCATGAAATATCATCACATATTCATGCTCCATGCTCATGATCCAACTTGATCAATTAAGTCCAACATTCAAGGAATCAAGCTAGGAATCAAGCAACAATTCATGTTATCAGTATTGAATCATGCTTTGCACAACACCTAATCCATATAACACATCAAGCTCAAACCCTAACCTATTCAAAAGTGATCAAAATCATCATTTCCATGCAAACCAACCTTGAAAATGGGAGAAATGGAGAGGAAGATGATGATGATAATGATGACTTCCAATTCCTTGAAAGACTTCTTGAAATCTTGATGATTGATGCAAAAGATCACTCCTTCCCTTTCCTCTTCTTTGAAACCGAGAGAGATGAATATGTTTGGAAAAATTTTGGGAATAAAATTGATCTCATGGAAGCTAGGAGATGAATAACGTGATTCATCCTCCTTGATTTTTGTGAAATGTAGAAATTGCAATTTAATCCTTTGTCTTATGAAGTCATGCAATTAGGTATGCAACAATTTAAAATATATTCAATCAAGCCCCTAAAAGTTAATGCAATTAAGCCCCTAGAATTTTGAAAAATATTTAACTAGGGACAATTTGGTAATTTTATCACTCTCGGTATAAATTTTCGTGCAATAAATATTTTTCGTGTCATGAAATAATATTTTCAATGCTATGAATTTAAAGAATTGATATAAATAATGTTTCATGAATTTTATAAAAATATGAAATGCCACGTAATATATTATGAAATTAAAAGAAATAAAATAAACCTACGCTCAAAACGCACACGTGGCGTGCTTACCTGTTCATCCGGAAAACGGGGCGTTACACAATGACTTCACTGACCTCAACAAGGCATGCCGAATGGACCCGTACCTGCTACACAGGATAGACCAGTTAGTCGACTCCACAGCTGAATGTGAGCGATTGAGCATGATGGACGCCTTTTAGGGCTATTACCAAATCTTCATGCCCTTTGAGGATCAATCGAAAATAGCCTTCGTGGTCTTCAATGACATCTATTATTTCAAAGTCATGTCGTTCGGGCTAAAGAATGCGGGAGCCACATACCAGAGGATGATTAACAAAGTCTACGAGTCAGAGATCGGACAAATGATGGAAGTCTATATTGATGATATGCTTGTCAAAAGTGAGAAAGCAACTGACCATCTCGACCATCTGAAAATAGCATTCGACCTCTTGAGGAAGTACAACCTCAAGCTCAATCCTGCCAAATGTACGTTCGGGGTCTATGGGGGAAAGTTCCTTGGATATATGGTTAGCCAACGTGGGATTGAAGCTAACCCTGCTAAAATTCAAGCCATCCAACTTCTCTCTAAGCCCAACTCGATTCGCGATGTGCAACGTTTGGTGGGTCAAATCATCTCCTTAAATCGATTCATTTCTCGATCCTCCGAGAAGAACTTACCCTTCTTCAAAATCCTCCGTAACATCAAAGCTGTCGGGCCCTCGAAGATCTCAAGGCGTATTTAAAATCTCTTCCGTTGCTCGCAAAACCGATCGATGTTGAGCCCTTGTACCTGTATCTAGCCGTTTCATCCGAGATAATTAGTTCAGTGCTCATCACCATACGAGATTGAAAACACCTTCCAGTCTATTACTTCAGCAAAATCCTCCATGGCCCCGAAGTCCGATATCTTGAGATTGAGAAATTTGCCCTTGCCATAGTACACACTTCTCGAAAACTTCAACCATACTTTCAAGCTCATCTTATAATCATTCTGACGGATCAACCGCTCAAACAAGTTATAGAAAAGCTTGAAGTATCGGGAAGGCTTACCAAATGGGCAATTGAGCTCGGGCAGTTTGAGATTTTCTATCGCCCTCGAGTATCTTACCAAGCTCAAATTTTGGCTGATTTACTTGTCGCGAAAGACATGCGTTCCCATCTCGAACACGATGATACTGTTTGGACTCTCGCAGTCGATGGCTCTTCGACCTCTTCAAGGGGGGGAAGCCGGCATATCCCTCTCCAGCACAAAGGGTTAAGAGATCGAATATGCCATCGCTCTCGAATTTCCTACGACAAACAACGAAGCGGAGTACGAATCTCTCTTAGCTGGGTTGAGGATAGCAAGAACGCACAACATCAAAAAGCTTACAGCCATTACCGACTCTCAGGTGATCACAGGACAAGTCAATGGAGACTATAAAGCTCGAGAAGAGTTAATGATCCGATACCTCTCCCTTATAAAGAAGATCATATTAGGATTTGAAGAATTCAAGCTTTATCAGGTTCCTCGAGAGGAGAATACTCGAGCAGATGCCCTCTCGAAATTTACCAACGGTTCACAAGGAACCAGTAATCGGTTCATCACCTTCATGACATCTTCAACTCGGTCCATCGATCCATCTATGCCAAAAGTCAACTCGATAGACGCGCCGGAACCTTGTTGGCTCGATAGCTTGGTGCTTTATCTCCGGGATGGCGTCTTACCGAAAGATCCCATTGAAGCAAATAAAACCAAGTATCGTGCCTTGAACTATTTTCTCGATCCAGAAGATCGACTATACAAGCAGTCCTTTATTGGCCCCACCAAGCGATGTCTCCGACCATCCCAGGGTCGAGAAGTATTAGCCGAAATCCATAAAGGGACATGCGAAAATCATGCTAGTGGTCGATCCCTAGCTCAAAAGACGTCTCGAGCCGGTTTTTATTGGTCCACTCTTAGCAAAGATGCATTCGAGTTTGTGAAAATGTGTGATTGATGCCAAAAACACTCCAATTTATCTCATCAACACCCTGAGAAAATGATCCCAATCGAATCATCCTGGTCATTCGAATAGTGGGGTATCGACATCATCAATCCTTTTCTAATAGCCACTAGACAGAGACAGTTCATCATTGTTGCTATCGATTACTTCTCCAAGTGGGTCGAAGCACTAATAGTTCCAAAGATTACCTTTCATGTCACACAGGATTTCTTGTGGAAACACATCATCACTCGATTTGGGGTTCCTAGAATCCTTGTCTGTGATAATGGACCACAAGTTTACAACTCTCAGTTACAGTCTTACTGCTCCAACTTCAATATCAGTCAGAGATTCACGTCGGTAGGACATCCTCAAGCAAACGGCCAGGTCGAGGTCACCAACCGAACCATCATACAAAACCTTTGTACCCGACTTGAAGCTAAGAAGGAACTCTGGGTCGATGAGCTAGAAAGAGTCCTCTAGGCTTATCGAACCACTCCCCGCATTCCGACGGGACTAACTCCCTTTGCCATGGTATATGGATTGGAAGCAATGATTCCAGCAAAGATCCTCCACCAATCTCCTCGAGTCGCCCACTTTCAGCTCGAGAAAAACGTTCAAAAATGGGCCTTTGATCTTGACACTGTAGAAGAAACCAGGGAGAAGGGATGTCAACAAATGCAGCAATATCGAGCCGCGACATCTTGAGCCTACAACAAATATCTTCGATCACTCTTTTTTCAAATCGGTGACCTGGTGCTCAAGAAGGTTGAAGTCACAAAGCATGTGGGAAAACTCGATGAAAACCGGGAAGGACCATATCGAGTTTCTAGAATAGGTAAGAATCGATCGTATCATCTAGAAGATCTCGATGGAAGGCCACTGCCTCGATCATAGAATGCGCATAACTTGAAAAAATATTACATGTAAACAATCTTGTATATACATCTTTTGGTTCAATGGAATAACAAGTTACCCTTCTCGATACAATGCTACTATTCGATCCTACACTTGTCTTATATTGCGTTGGTCGTACTAACGACATTATGAACTCGAAAGATAAGGATTAAATGCCCTGGCATCTTTTCGAAAGCATAGTTCACATCGATTAATAAAAAGCATTTACATGATACATCGAAAGAATTTAAAAACATTTCATTGCTGAAGCTTAAAAAACTACATGATTGGAGTTAAACGACTCAATTGAACTATTTCCGATCGTTCACTTGAAATAAATTTTGAATTTTCCACTCAGGAGCTTGCCATACTCGGATCCCTACATATTTACAATGGATCTCGAGCCAACAACTAGAGGAGTTCACCCTAACAGTCGAACCCCTAAAAGTACATAGAACTCAACCCCAATAATCGAGTCCTTAAAAGTTGGGTCTTCAATCAGTGAAATTTAAAAGCACAGAGATAGGGCAGGCACATTCTCTCTGGCTTAGTTATTGGTCGGACCTGGAGCAGTTCCTTCCTCGATCGGCACCATAGCCGAGTCACCAAAATACTCGGGCCAGCCTTCTTTTCGATCAAGCGAGGTTTCCAAGTCGAAGCCAGGCGGCATCCTTTTGGTCTCCTCCGGGGCCCCTGCATACATTGTTTGAGCCAAGTACACAGAGAACCCGAATTTATCCTTAGTCCAATTAGGTTCCGGGGAAGGTGGTTGAGTAACTGGGTCAACTGGCCGGGGGTCATCTTGGAAGATTCCGACCTTCTCTTTATCGTAGTCGAGACGCAGGTATCTGGCAGCTGTTCTTCGGCCAAGCAAAGGTTGAAGCCTTATTCAACATCCTTAAAGCTCATAATCGAGCAGGCCTTCTAGAATGCTTTCGATTTTATGAACCTATAGGCGCCTCTCCTTTCCGACATTTGCGCCACCTGCTCAAGGCCATTCTTTCACCTTCTAATGGCCAGATCCGCCCCCTTCCGTTCACCCTCGATCTGTCCCTAGCGTTTGGCTTCGAGCTCTTCCTCGATCAACTTTGTGACCCTAGCTTCTTCTGTCTGAAGATCTTTCTCTGTCTTAGACAGCTTTTCGATGGCATAAAGAAGATTTCGGTTGAGCTCAGCCTTCTCTTTTCCCGCCGCTACCAACTTCTTGTCCTTCTCGGATAACTCGATCCGGAGTCTTTCGACCACCTTCTTAGCCTGGATCCTGGCTTGGCGATGCACAAATCTCCGACGAGCTATATGGAAGTAGTCTTGACTCAACTGAAAGAAAATCAATCAAGTGTCAAGACATCAAAAATGGAAGTATAAATTGCAGACAATATTGCTTGAATCTACTTACCGACATGAACTTCTGGGCCCCCTTTGCCTCGATCTTGTCATCGGAGAATCTCTAGCGTTCCCAGTGGTCGACTTCAGTTTGGATCGAGCTATACAGCACTCCAATCGCTGGGTAGTCTCGGGGGGCTGTACCGATTCTCTGAGGCTCCCCATCGTCGTTAAAGCTCTTCATCCCACAGGGAAAGTGGGGCTCCTCGATCGAGGGGTATTCGAAGAAGGCTTTGACATCTTCCTCATTTGCCTTCTAGGGGATTGCGTTGGTCTGTTGATTAGCAGAAGGAGGCATCCGGACTCCTGCCAGGATGCTCGCCACATTTCTCGGGATAATCGCCCCTCGAGCTGGGGTGGGGGCCTCAAAGTGCTCCCCGACCTGCACAATGAGGACAGGTCTCATCGACAGGGGAAGTATTGCGGCCAGAGTCTTCTCTCGGCTCTTATTTTTCTACTTGTCCCCTTCGACCTGGGACTTAGAGTGATGGCGGCCGGAGTAGTCTTTCTTCTACTTCTTGGTCTGGGGGGCTTCCGACCCATCTCCCCCACTCGGAGCTGTTCCCCTCTTGCCCGGGGCCTTTGGCACCCTCTTCTCGAGGACTTTGGGCACTGCTTCGACCGTAGCCCTGGTCGCGGCATCGATCTTTACCTCGGTCGGAGGTGGTAGATGTTTCTTCTCTGCAGCCTTCTTAAGGTCCTCTATTTCTTTCCTTCGAGCCGCCAGAGCTGCCGACATGATGTAAGATTCTGCAAAGAACAGGAAAATCGATCATATACTTGAAGAAATATAAAACTAAAAGTAAAACAAGTGTTGCTTTGAGGGAATTATGCTCGAAATACCGGGGTCGAAGTATTTCCGCACCCCAGGGGCCATCCCCAGCTCAATCAACATTTGGGGGTTGATCATCTCCTTCGACTCAACACTCCCCATATCTCTCAACCTGGCCATCAAAGTATTAGGCCAACCCAGATTCCCCCTCGGAAGCGTAGCTCGAGGAATCCAAATCCAACCCGGGAACTTCAATCCGGGCCAACCCTTCTCGCACCGGATGTACATAAACTTTTGCTTCCAACCCTTGCCGTTGCAAGAGGTCGGAGATCTCACAAGTCGAAAATTGTTCTTCGACCGAAGCTGCACATATCCCGACACGGGCACCGAGGACTCGGTCGTATCGGATGCTTGGAAGACCTCCAACAGGCAGTAGATATTGGGAGTCACTCTGAGGCATTTCAGCAAAGCCCTCAACCTATTTACCATTGCGTAGGAATTTGGCATCAATTGCAATGGGCTGATCCTTAGAGTGTTGAAGAACTCGAGCAGCTCCTTGGGAATGGGTAAACGAAATCCATTCTCGACTGCCAAAAGATTGACCGCTATACAATTTTCGGGCAGGTTTGTCATCCTATCTCCAGCCTCGGGTTTTATAACTCGATAACCCCCAAACTCTGGAGCACCCCCAAAACAACAGATACTGAATGTCCCTCACCTTGTCCCACGAGATGTTAGCAGGGATAACCCGTGGATCCTTCAGCAACCGCCCCTCCGGCTCGATGTTTACATCCTCCTCTCCTTCCTCCTCTACTTCATCTTCTTCTTCTTCCCTCCGACATGATGTCGACACCTCCTCACCTTCAACCTGAGGCACGACAACCTCTTCCAATTCTGCCTCGGGTTGGGGGTCGGATACTTCCATAATATCAACGTCCTCCTCGACCCCCAAAGGATTCGTTGACCTTGTTTCCATGGAAAGCCCCGAATCGAACGAATCGGAGCTTGAATATGAGCTGGAGCTCGACCCAACGGACACAGTTCCCACTTCCATCCCCACGGCTCACTCTCTCCTCGATTTGTCGAGATCCTACAATTATCAAAGAATAACTCTAAAACATGCGTTTACCGAAAAGGATTCGAGCAAATCGAGAGAGAGAGCTCTCGAAGAAGGAAGCGGCGAACCTTTCCCTCGAAGTAATCGAAAAACAAAAGCGAAATAAAAACTAGATTTAAGTCGAGAGGGTACCTTTGTGTGAAGTAAAGGTCGAAAGCTTCCTTTCTCGAAACGGAAGGTTGCTCGACGCACAAAGACGCCTAGTTCACTCGAAACATCTCGGAGCCCTCTCTTCAAATTCTTTAGGAAACGGTAAAATGAATTTATAGATATAGAAGTAAAATTGGCGGGAATCGAGAAGATGAAACGTCGCCATGATTACAGTAGGTCCCACCCCGAGAGATGAAACGTCGTCTCCACGTCAACCCTAGCAGACAACGTTTCTGGGGGCTTATGACGTGGCCTGGACCCTCTTTCCCACATGGACTTATCATATGGCACCATCTGGCATCTCGAGCAGGTTGATAACCTCCGACGATGGGATCGATCGTCCAATTAACCGCCCCAACTTTTACCGCTCCATACCTCGATTGTCGAGATCCCCAACGTTCGATTCAGGTGTCTCGACCCATTCCGAGACCATAGCAAGCCAACCTGCTATCCTCCTCCAAGGTGAGTAGCTGACCACGCATCAAATGCTTGGTGATAATGGGGCACCTATCAACTTGGGGTGGCGGCATGTCGACGGAACTTATTCTCTCTCTTTACCCTATATAAATGCCCGTATTTATAACACAAGTAAGTTTTCACCTACCACATTTACTGTACTGAATACTCGATCACTCCCACTCGATAACTGACTTGAGCGTCGGAGTGCCAATTTGGGTATCACCCCCCACCCTCCCCGAGTTGGCTTCGAGCTCACCCCTTCTTTCGTTTTCCCCAGATTTTGAGCAAAGAGCCGCGATTCCCTAATCAACAAATTTAAGTGCTCGGACCAAAAATCCTGCTCAACCTGTCGTCGAAAATTTGGCTTGACCACAATCCATTAATAAATTTGCTATAGAATTACTTCCCAATGTCTAGACTACTTCAATGAGATACAACCGCATGAAATTTCCAAATTTTGTTTCTTGCTACTCGTCATCAATATAATTTTATATTATCTATTTCCTCCATCGAAGTATAAGTTATTTTAGGATGGCTATCAAAAAATCAATATATTTTTTTTTTTTGGGTGATGGGAACAAATTAGTTTTATGAATACCGATGATGGATCTCATATTTAAATTTACTTAAATTAGTTCATCATTTCATTTTATTCATTACTTTTTTTAACTTTTCTAGTCTCTTGTGCAATAGTATGTCTATGCTTTGATAACTTTGAGCATTCCAATCTTCCGAGCAGCATGATGCTAATTATATAACTCATTTATAGTTAGAACTGTCCCTTTGGCCCTGAATTAGAATTTTCTTCTATTTAATTTGAACTGATTATCAGTGTTTTCGCGACTGGACCGGACCGGGCGGTCGGACCGCCCGGACCGTCGACCGATTGGACAAACGAGCCGGTCACCATCCCAAAACCGTTAACACCCAAAACCGCTCTATTTTGTGAGAACCGCTGAGAACCACGGTTGGACCGTTTAAACCAATGAACTGCCACCGGGCCAAGTGAACCGTTCGGTTCACAAGACCATATAAATAAAAGAATTCTTGGACCTAAATCCCTAATTCCTAAATTGAAATTGAAGGCTGCTTTGCTCAATGCCGTCTGAGCTTTCTTTCTTCCAATTTCGCCGTCGTCTTCTTCGGTGTTCCGCTGTCGTCTTCTTCAGTTTTCCACCGGAGCTACGGCCTACATTAGGGTTCCGAATTTCTTGTTGCAGAATTTCTTGTGGGAATTGCATATTTCGAATTGGATATTGGGTATAGTAGTAAGTGATTCTCTAAGTCTTGATGTATTTTGCTGTTGGAAGGTGAAAGTTGGAACTGATCGAGGTTTTGGTTTAATAGACATTGAATTCTCTTGTATGGCTGCTGCTGGTGGTGTGTCTCTTAGAACTTAGGTTTTCGTTTGATTTGGTTGGACGTAACTGTCTTGGTGAAGATTTTGAATGTTTGGGAGGATGCAATTAGGGTTGCTAAAGATGAATTTATACATACTAGATTTATAAATATAAAGTATAAACTGAAAAAAAAATGCAAATGTGAATTTTAAATGTTTTTATAATTATTTTTAATATTTAATATTATTTATTACATAATTATGATGTCACCGATTCGACCACGGTTGAACCATTAACCCTTGACCCAATTAATTTTTCGGTTCGCTTAACGGTCCGATCCTGAAAACATTGCTGATTATAACATTATTTTATTCGTAAACAATTGAAAAAATACCATTAGAAATCTCTAGAGTCTAGAGATGGTAAGCACTTGGCCACTCGGACTCCCATAATATTCCATGGGAATTTAGTCATCTCTTGGAATTTTATTTTATTTTTGGTGAAATCATCTCTTGGAAATTGTAGAACTTTAAAAGCAAGACATTCAAAATTAGAGTTTTGAGTCGGAATTTTTCATCGAAAATGAATAACGTGATTGACTCGTCCCAAATTGAGCAACAAGAAAGTAGGTGGTGGTGAAACAAAATAATACAAATTTGACAAATTGTAATTTGTAAACCAAATTTATGTATATTTACCAAAATAACCTCACCTACTTCCATCACCAACACCCTCTTAATCGGCTAATCCCACTCCTGTCTCCTCCACAAGCCTTCCCAAAACCACCCCAATCCATGCAACAACCCCCCAAAAGCCAAAAATCAATAAAATTATCTTATTTCATATATAAAATTTTAAAATAGATATGATCATATCAAATGCATCGAATTTTATCAAAACTTCAGAGTTAAATGTGATTGGACGAAAACCAAAATAGGTGAGTCCCTGAAAAATTCTCGTGTTGCACCCCTCCCACCAAAAAAATATTTTGAAATCGTAAAATTATTGGGAATTGTGTAATTCAATTCTTACAATTTTTGTATTTAATTGTTTTTTCACTCTAAGGATGCGATTACTGATTACTAACACTCAGAAACCAATCTTCACAGAACGTATAGCTTTTTAAGTGAAAACTTATTGAAATCTTTTAAAAAATAATTATTTTTTAAAAAAATCCATTACATAGCAATAGCTGTGCCGATTTGCTGGCAAGAAAAGGTCATACGAAGCTACTCTAAGTTTTTCTGAATGGTTCGGATGATGCGATGAAATGGTTGGTACAAAGGATTGTCCTCCTATTCGAGATCTTTAAATTATTTTTATCGAAAAATGAACATAATAAGTGAAATTTACTGAAATCTTTTATAAAATAAAAAGTTTTCTAAGATATTTAATTCACTATATGTAAAAATATAATATAGCGACGAATGTATCGTTTGTTGTTAAGAAGAGATTTTACAAGCTACACTTTTAACTTTTTCGGACAAACCGGATATTACATTGAAACTACTATTACATAAGTATTGTCCACCTATCTGAGATCTTTGGATTTTATATGTTACTAAAAAATAAAATAAAATAAAATGGAACTATAAAATGATATAATTCTTTAGATTACCTACAAATAAATGATTCAATATTTTTTTAAATTAAAATATGAATTTTATTTTTCATTTTCTTGGATCCACGCCTACCTCTCTCAGTCTCACCCAACCCCCTCTTACCCACCCCGTAAAGGGGCCCATTTTGTATCTTACCTAACACAACCGCTATTATAAAAGCCCTTCCATTCTCTCTTCTTCTTCTTCAGACAACACACACACACACACACAAATTCTCCATTTCTGCAACCTCAACTACCCTCCAATGGCGATCTCCGCCCAAAACGCTCTTCTTCCCAAGCACTCTTCCGCAATTCCTCAACCACATTCTCTTCCCCGCACGTCTCCTTCATCTATCACCCTTAGATCCGTCCTCAAACCAGTTTCAGCCGTCAACTCCGCTGATTCTTCGAATACCAAACCCACCCCCATTATCCCCGCCGCCGCCTCCACCTCCGCCGCATCCACGGCAGCTGTTGAAACAAAGCGGAGTCCCGCTAAATGGGCGGTCGACAGCTGGAAGTCGAAGAAGGCGCTACAGTTGCCGGAGTACCCGAATAAGGAGGATCTGGAATCTGTGCTGAAGACTCTGGAAGCTTTCCCTCCGATCGTGTTCGCCGGAGAGGCGAGGAGCCTGGAGGAGCGCCTCGGGGAGGCCGCCATGGGGAATGCTTTCCTCCTGCAAGGCGGGGACTGTGCTGAGAGCTTTAAAGAGTTTAATGCTAATAATATTAGGGACACTTTCAGAATCCTGCTCCAGATGGGCGCTGTTCTCATGTTTGGTGGCCAAATGCCTGTTGTCAAGGTATATATGATATCTATGCCTTCTTTTGTTGAAAATTTTAATTTCGTTCCTTTTCTTGAGCATGTTTGGGAAAGAATAGAGTTAGAATCTGGCTTGATTTCCTCTTTTGTTGTTGTCGTAATTTTAGCTTTAGATTATTTGAGTTTTGGATTTTGGGTGGTGTTTAATTTCCACTTTTTTCATGGAAAAGGGTAGTTCTGTCCTTTGGGTTGCTTTTAGCTTTCATTTCTATGTTATTTTTTGTGTGATGATTGTGATATGATTTAATCAAGCAATTTTAACTTTTTTGCTGGAAATAAAGGTGGGAAGAATGGCTGGCCAATTTGCAAAGCCAAGATCAGATCCATTTGAGGAAAAAAATGGTGTGAAATTGCCAAGTTATAGAGGGGACAACATCAATGGAGATACTTTTGATGAAAAATCAAGAATCCCTGATCCTCAGAGGTTGATCAGGGCCTACTGTCAATCTGCTGCTACTTTGAATCTCTTGAGGGCTTTTGCCACTGGAGGATATGCTGCAATGCAGAGGGTAACTCAGTGGAACATGGACTTCACAGAGCACAGTGAACAGGGTGATAGGTATGTTCCACATGTTGCGCATTTTGTGCTATAAATAGTTAATTTCAGAGACTTTATGTTTAGAAACTTTATAGTTAGCTCATTCCGATGATTGTTAAACGTACTGCAATGAGGTTATATAATTTTAGTACACTTTTAAATTTGGTTTTAATAAAGTTTCTGTTTTTTATTTACTTCTAATGCTTGGGGTGGGGCGTGGGGTGTATTTGAAATTTTGAGATTAGGAGGGGAAATGTTTATTATTGCACTCGATCACAAGAGTAGTCGGCATAATTTACCCTTGTTTGCTGAAAACTTATTCAGCTTATACCATATGCTGTATTCCTAAATATTATCCATTTTCTTGTTATGCTTCACATCTTTGGTAACTAGACTGCAGTTATATATACTTAGCTGGCTGATATACTTTGATGGTTGCAATACAGATACCGTGAACTAGCTCACAGGGTAGATGAGGCTCTAGGGTTTATGCAAGCTGCTGGCCTTACAATGGACCATCCCCTTATGCAGACCACTGAGTTTTGGACATCTCATGAGTGTCTGCTTTTGCCGTATGAGCAATCACTTACCCGACTTGATTCTACTTCTGGGCTCTATTACGACTGCTCGGCTCATTTCCTTTGGGTTGGAGAAAGAACCAGACAATTGGATGGGGCCCACGTCGAATTCTTGAGAGGAATTGCGAACCCTCTTGGTATTAAGGTGATGCTTGAATAATATTCCTTTTGTCTGTACATATATTAGTGAATAGTATTTCGTAGCTAATGGGATTTTTGTTTGGCTACTCAGGTGAGTGATAAGATGAATCCCAACGAACTTGTGAAACTCATTGAGATCTTGAATCCTCAAAACAAGGCAGGAAGAATAACCATCATCACAAGAATGGGGGCTGAGAACATGAGAGTTAAACTTCCTCATCTAATCCGGGCAGTGCGTCGGGCAGGGCAAATTGTTACTTGGGTCTCTGACCCTATGCATGGCAACACTATCAAAGCTCCTTGTGGTTTAAAAACTCGCCCCTTCGATTCTATCCGGGTAATTTTCATGACCATGCCCATGTTTCAGATGTTCACCTACTGTTTACATAAAAAAATCATAGATATTATCGTTTCTTGTTCTTTAAGCTTCTTGGTGTCAATGCCAGCTTTGAAGTCACCCTTAGTATGAGTGTTTTCGTTAATGAGGAAGATTTCCTTTTAAAAAAGTAGGTAAGAAAAAGGTTAGGTCATTAAGGTGGGTAGACATTTTAATCCGTAAAGTTATGATTCCAACCGAGTCTAAAATCTGTGGTTTGGGAGTCGTAATCAGTGGGTTGGTTTATTCAATACCTCTTGTGGTAGGTGGGAACTTGGTTCTCCTGGGACCATATCCAGCCCATCTACTTCTAAACATAGTGCTCTAGACCAAAAAATGGCTAATTTTTCCAGTCGTCGTTAAAAGCTTCAGCTGATGGATATTTTTGTAATTTCTCTAACTTACTATGTCATTCCATCAGGCTGAAGTGAGAGCTTTCTTTGATGTACACGAGCAAGAAGGGAGTCACCCCGGTGGAGTGCATTTGGAGATGACAGGCCAAAATGTGACAGAATGCATTGGAGGATCAAGAACCGTAACATTCGACGACTTAAGCTCCCGATACCACACCCACTGCGATCCAAGGCTCAATGCTTCACAATCTCTTGAACTTGCTTTTATTATTGCTGAGCGCCTTAGAAAGAGGAGACTTGGCTCAAAAAGCGTGAGCCCAGTCTAGATCGGCTTAAAATTATTACCTACTTTGTGTTTGTCTCTCTTCAAAGATGTGTATGTTTTTCAAAGAGGTTTAGCTGAAGTTATGATGTGTTTATACTTGAAGATTGAAGGTTTGAAAATTTGATGAGAATGAATAAATGGAATATTTTATAATTAAATCTAGTCGTAGTTGTGCAAGTTACCTTTTAATTAAATTATGAGTGCTTCTTTTTTATATTATCAGTTTTGGCAACCTTGGTGGATAGAACATATACATAGACCTCCTTATTGTGGGAAACTATTCTTAGTTACAATAATTTGGAAATAAAAGAAGTGTGGACGTAGAGTGTTTACTTTACAATTTGGTTATCCATTTATACAAGAAAATGAATAGTAAAATTCTTAATTATATAATCATAAAAATAGTGTTTACCTCACTAGTTTGCCTATTTATTAAATAAATTATGTTTTTTTATCTTGTTTACTTGCTTATATGAAAACAATATCTACAAGATGGCAATTTCCCATTATGCCTTTTATTATTAGCCTAATTGTAATTTGGTGTGAGAAATTGAGGGTAGATGGGTAAATTTTTAACTTATAACAAAATTCTTGTTATTTAGCAAATCCCTCGAGGAATTGCTAAATACCATGATATTTTCTAATGTTATCTAAGGCTTCTTGATTACCACAAAACTTTATAAATATGGAAATAAAGTGGTTTAAATAGCTTAACACCCCCTTTCCTTTCGGTGTCAACTATGTTTTATTAGTATAACTAGTGTATACCCCGTGCTATGCACGGTATTAATATACGGTATAATTTACAATACTTGTATGAATTTTCTAAACTAAAATAATTTTAAAATGAATAATTAAATCATATAGAATGAAAATAATCTATGCAATACATATTTTTTATAAATAATAAATAAATTATTATTATAATTAAATTCTATTACTTTAATATACTTAATTCTAAATTGTATACTAAGTTAAGTGTTTTCTTATTATAAATAGTAAATAAATAAAACTCATGTAAATATCATATTCTAATTAAATAGGTTAAAATATGTAGAAAAGAAAAAAATAAATAATTTATACACTAAAATAGTATATATAATAAAATTCTACCATTTCATCCCGTGCTATGCACAGATTTATTAAAAATATTATTATCTTTTCTAATATATAAATAATGACTTTTGTATTAACGTTTTTTATAAAATAATAAATATTAAATTGACGACTAACTATACTAAAAATTTAATTTAACTAGTATTAAGTTTGAATAATGGTAGATATATTTTATAGTTATGACATAATAAAAAAAAAGGCATATAATTTTGAAGTAAAAAGATAAAAAGAAGATTTTGAAAGAAAGTCTCACGCAACTATAGTCGTTAAAACTCTAACAAATTCTTTTTTTTTTTTTAAGAAAAAAAAATTCTTTCAATATAATAAAAATATATGAATAAATTATTAAAAAATAAAAACTCAAGTAAATAAATGAAACTTGAATAGTAAAATAATGATAAAAATAAATCATGACAAAAATAATAAGTAGTCTTAATAAAAATTTTAAATCTAATAGAAAAATACCAAGCGAAATTCTTTAAAACTCAAAATTCAAATAAATAAATTAAGATTGAAATAATAAAAAGTAGAAAAAGCAAAGGTATATTACTAACATGTTTGGTTGGCTAAGAATTATTAAAATTGATATTCAACCCAAAATTTAAATTTATGCGAAAATAAAATATATATAAATAATCAACTTAATAATTTACAGAGACAATAAAAAAATATAATCATTAGAATCAAGCAAATTCAAACCATCCCAATTTAACATAAAAATATCGAAACATAATAAAGAATTTTAAAAATAAAATGAAAATATAAAAGAAAGATTAGTAAAAACATATCGATAAAGACAAAAGTGCACACCGATAATAATAATAAACTAAAATACGTTATTATAGAAAATATCAACGTATATATCTGGTCATAGACTATTTGAAAAAATCAACAACAGAAATAATTTGAATGAAAATGAATCAATATATGTATTATATAAAATATTATTGATGATAAAAATAAATCCTCAAAATGAAAAGATAAATAGATAATAAATTTATGAAGGAACAAAGAACTATAATGATGCATCTTGATTTAAAGAATCACCGAAATAATATAAAAATTGTACTAAACTATCATTTTAATTATTTTATAAATTTAAAATTTTAAAAATCTCAAAAATTAAAATTTAATGAAAATAAAATAATGGCTCAATTACATAAATAAAAAATAGTTATAAATTTTTTTTTCAATTTAAAAATAGAAAAAGAAATACATTCTAAGTACTAAAAAATTTAAAATCAAAATTTAAAATAAAAAAGCAATAAGCAAATAACACTTTAAAAATAAATTAAAATCAATAAAAAACCATAAAAATATAAAATTTACTAAAAAGTTAAATTATATTATCTGACATGATTGAAGAAGTTATACAATGTTAAATAAATAAGACAAACAATATTATAAGAACAATTAAAATATGGATTACACGTGGGAGAGATCGGAGAAAACACTCAACAATGGATTTATGAGTGAAAAGTGAAAAAAAAATTCAACAGACTTAGTCAATCTAATTTGCAAATTCGAGGGAGTGTCTGAATCTTCACTTGATGTCGGCCAGACTCCTATATTAATTTACAAATCAATGGAGCATTTCACATGGAAAAAATAAATGAATCTCAACACAAAAATTAGAAGAAAAAAAATAAAAATTGAACATTTTATGTACAAAAGTGGTACCATAATTTAGGTTTTAAAATTTTCTTGTAGAAAAGATAATTTAAGAGAAGAAAGAAACACATATTAGAAAAAGTTTATCGATTAAAAAAAGTTTAAATTTTAAGAATTAGAATTTTGATTAGAATTAAAATTACATAAATATTTAATTATATATGGCCAAAAATCCCCGAAGTTATTGAGTTTTAATGCCTTAAAGAACAAAAACTCAAAATCGAATTTACATATGTACATAAAAATTGAGAAAACCTACATCCATATATATATATATATATATATAAATAAATTTATTAAGTATTAATTCATATATGTATATTATATAAGCATTAAAGGGTGTGTCATTTCTAATGTAATCATAATTAGAACATTTTTTCATAAAATATTTAGTTACAATAACTAAAAATGATCAAGTATTGCTAAGCAATCAAGCATTAAAGGATTGAAGATGCATACACTTTGCAATTTTTCGTTTGTTATCCGCCGTTTTGCCAATTTTTGGCTTCATTCTTTTATGCTGTGTGTGCAAAATAGAATCGAATTGATATTTTAAAATTAATTAATTTAAAACATAAGATTAAATTAATACAATTAAACCAAAACACTCGATCGTAGTGGACTGTGTTGGGAGGCGCCGCCGGTGGGGTGGGTCAAGCTGAATTCCGATGGTAGCCGGTACGCGCACACGATGAATGCAGCGGCTGGAGGAGTTATTAGAGATGATGAGGGGGGTTGGATTCTTGGGTATACTCTTTGTCTTGGCAAAGTCTCGATTAATATGGCCGAACTTTGGGGACTTAGGAAAGGACTCCAGTTGGCGTGGGAGAGAAGGTTCCCCCGTATTGAAATTGAACTTGACTCGGAGATTGTGGTTAATTGGGTTAAGGATGGGGATATTGAAGATCATCCTTGGAGAAATGTCATTATGGACTGTCGCCAGCTGCTCCACAAGTCGTGGGAAGCGAGAGTGAGACATATCTACCGTGAGAAGAATGCTACTGCTGATGGTTTGGCGAAGCTTGGTCATACGATTACTTCAGAGTGCATCATCTGGGATAAGCCTCCGGCGGAGCCTGGGTAGGCGTTGTGTTGTTTTGTTGCTTTTGCCTCGGTCTGGGCTTCTTTGTTGACCAAAAACAAAAAAAACCAAAACCAAAACAAAAAAAAAACTCGTACTGTCACGCCCCTACTTCGGGTTGCAACAAGGCAGTGCCCTTGAGCTCCGAAAGACTTAAAAACACTAAATCTCGATAAACAGAGCCACTAAAATCCAAAATAAAATACATAAATCAATTCCTTAAAACATAGCAGCGGTGAAACTCCACTTTCTCAAAGTCTCAATCATAATCAATACTAATTGTTCTAGTCCGTAGAATTAAAAACTTCAAAACATAACGGTAGGAAGTAAAATGCAAAAAAAATAAACTAATTCTTGCATAAATATCCAATAACTCCAAAGCCGACTAATTATCTGAAAAATATTAATGAGGGGTGAGCCGCATACTCAATAAGCAATTCTCAAAACCAATCTATTGAATCAAACATGATTTTCATATAGATATCGTGACATATTGGACATTAACATATTAAACAGTTGAAACAATCATATCATGCAAATCATTACATAGTTATAAACTCACATATAGCAGAGATTTTTCCAAGACCATATTTTTCATTGAGTACATAACATAGCTGATGAACCCTTGGTCAAAGGGTATGTACAGAAGACCCTCTTAAGGGACGAAACATAAAACGAAACAGATGACCCTTTGAGGGACGACACAGATGACTTTCTGAAGGGACGACATAACAGATGACCCTCTGAAGGGACGGAACCTATGTTTTAAAACCCGGACCGGATGTCGAACCAAGACCCCTTACTGGTTACTAGTTTTACTGGTTCGATCGGTTGAACCACCGGTTGGACCGGTATGATGTCATAATTACTTAATAATTATATTTAATTATATATATATAAATTATATTCAATTATAGAATATTATAAATATTAATTAAAAATAATCAATTTAGTCGATTTACGATTCCCCTCACGTTGCTTCGCAGAAGATTTCGTACGTTCTCTTTTTACTCTCACTCAAATACACAATATATTTTTTTTTTTTTCTGAATTGTTCTCCCCTCTCTCGTTCTCCCTTTTTTTCTCCGATTCTGTCTCCCGATATATGCGTAAAGATTTCTTTAAAGTAACAAGTCGATATGTGGGTAGCGGTAGATTAGTTTCTCAACCTTCGTGGGACTCCCACCCCCCACACAACTCTCTAATATCGTTAATAATATCATTATCTACTAATATATATTATTATCATAACAAGAAAGTAAAAAGATAAATAAAATAAAATAAAAAATTTAAATAATAGAGATGAATAAATAAATAAAATTACGGGATATTATAAGTACCTTATGAGATTGAGACGAAAATCTTGAAACTCTTTAAACTTTTTTAATCTTATAAAAAATTTCAAATTTTGTCTTTCTTATCAAGAAATCAAATTGTTACTTGATATTTTAAAAATAATTAATTTAAAATATAAGATTAAATTAATGTAATTAACTTTGAATTAATCCAATTATTACATGCCCATATTTTTAAAATCTCAAATATGATATGTAAAAGTTAACAACTCAATCTTTCTTAACTTAAATCTAATTAATTATGGGCGCACGTGTATGAACTTATCCGTAACAATCCAATTACTAATATTTATTTATATTAATAAAAATATGTATAACTTTAAAAGAAATTCATACATAGAAAACATATTATGAATATTGTCAAAAATAATTATTTTCGTTAGTAATATTTATTTTCATAATAAAATAATATATAAAATAAAGATTTTTGTTTTAATTTTTTTTTATCAATTTCTTTAACCCTAATTAATAATAGTATTATTCCTAAAAAATAATAATAATAATAGTATTAAATATCACCCCAATTATGGGGTGAATGTCTTAATATATAAAAGTTATCAATCCAATCTTTCTTAACTTAAATCTTATTAATTATAACATTTATTTATATTGATAAAAATATGTATAATTTAAAAAAAAAAAAAATTCATACATAGAAAGTATATTATAAATATTGTCAAAGATAATTATTTTCCTTAGCTACTATTTATTTTTATAATAAAATAATATATAAAATAAAGATCAATCAATCATATTTTTTCTATTTAATTAAAATTTTCAAACAAACTATAAAATTTCACATCATCAAAATACACAATAAAAAGTTAAACGTTGTTTTCAAATATATGATAGTATAGATTGTATTCGCACTTAATTACAAAAAGGAAAGAAAGAAAAAAAAAACATGAATCCCAGACTAAATTGGGATTAATGCCCCTCAAAGTAGTGTTCTTTTAATATTTTCTGATGTCTCCGATCTTAACTAAAATTTGAACATGATGACATTCTCCCAGAGCCTTTTTTTCTTCCTCTCCTTCTTATTGATTTTTTCTATTCTGCCCTTTTTTCTTTCCTCTTCGTATCCCTTTCTTTCTTCCTCTCCTTCTTATTGGTTTTTTCTATTCTGCCCTTTTTTCTTTCCTTGTCTCTGTTGTTTGATTCTCTGATTTAACCTAGATACGTTCTCATCCGATCGTATCCCTTTCTTGATAAACACTCCATTAGAGTTTGAATAAATCCTACCTCCTTATTAATAGTTTAAATGAAATCCTACCTCCTTTTTAATACTTATCCGCGCTCTCTCTCTAACTCTTCCTTTTAATATTGCCACCTTATCCCCTCGACCAGCTTACTCTGTTCGACTATTTTATTAGGCGAATAGATATGTTCGCTAAGTTGTTTGAACAGTTCTCAAGCCCGATTAGGGCGTACCCCAACAAAACATAATATTGTTGGAGAACAAACAGAGTTGTGCAGCGGAAGTTTAAAATTTTTCCAAAAGCAGATCTAAAAGACTTGCAATGTTCGTATCGTATCGTAGGGTGTATCAAGAAACTCACGTTAATTGAAGCTTTCTTGTGATATTATTACCGCCTAACAAACACCCTTCAAGCGGAAAGTCCCTCAAACGTCCTTCGATTAGATTCCAAAGTAGGTAATCCTCCAAAGCGTATCCACACCAGTCCTAGAACACGATCAAGCGAGTGAGAATGCTAGTTCTATGGCTTGTGTTAGGCTAGGATTTTTACTTTGAAAACTTTTCTTTTATTTTTCTCAAAAACTTAACACTTCTTGAGTGTTGGTCTAAAGAATAAGAAAAGCAACAACCCCTTTATTTATAGTGGGGTGGTTCGAACCCCTTAGGGTTTCCAAGACCCAATGGGATTAGTTTTCTTGCTCACTAATTAACTAATTTAATTATTAATTTAATTGGAATAATAAGGTCTTAACTTATTCTCCAAGTCTAGCAAGAGATGTCTTCTCTTTCCTACAATAGGAAGTTCGACTTTTCAACCTTTACTAATAAAAGTCAAAAGTCAATAAATAATTTAATTTCCAATTAATTATTTATTGGGTTAAGTAATTCGAGAATAGTCTTAACAATTAATTTATAATTAATTAAAAGACCAAAATTAATTAATTATAATTTAATTAATTAATTCTAGAAAAGAATTCGCGTGTGGAATAAACCACACGCACGAGGCCACGCGTGCAGCCACGTGCACGTGACACGTGGCAGTACTCACGTTTTATGTCTCGTTTCGGTCAACTATTTTGATCCTTCGTTAATCCAATTAACATCCTACCATAACCCTCGTATTCTGGCATTTGTGTGTGACCTTTTAGGTTCATTATTCGATTAGCAGTGATAATAATTAATTAATTCCTATAATTAATTAATCACTTCACATATCACACTACCGTAATCTAGCAATGGGTGTGTGACCCCTAGCCGAATAACGAAATGAATCGAAGAACCTTTCAGTCAATGGCAATCAGTGAAATACGATCCTCCTACAACTCCATCTCTCAATCAGAAACTAAGGTATAGGAATATTCTCAGAGCCTTAATATTCCCGATCTTTAAAGGTAAGTTCATTTCATATCCATTTAGATCTCAATCCAAGAAAACCCCATTTTCTTGATGTTTTGATCTTTCATCCACCTTGGCCAAGGGTTTAATATTTAATGGACTACGAACAACTCAATCAGTAAGAGATCATTCTTGTTCTTAACAAGTGTAGGTCCTTTATCGATTCTACTAATTCTACATATGCCATAGGGCTGTCAATTCGGGTGGGTCGGGTGGATTCGGGTCGGGGTGGGGTGGGGGTACTACACAAGAAGGCCTAACCCGAACCCGAACCTAAACCTATCAGGTTAGGGTTGGGTTCGGGTTGACCTGATTTTTTTCAGGTCACCCACTAACCCGACCCACCTGATCAACCCGACCCGACTTGTCTCTTTTTTAAATTTTTTTTTATTTTCTGCTCTTTCTTTGTTTTTTTGGAACTTTTTTGCTGAATTGAAGTGCATGAAACCATTACAGAAGTCAGAAGTCCATTCAATCAGATTACAATTTCATAAGCTAAATCTCCATAAAAACTAACAGACACATAAACACTGATAAACTAACTTAGTGCATAACATAAAAAACTGACAAACTAAGTCAATTAACCAAACATCCCAAAAAAAAATTCATAGGCTACCCAAAAATTGACAAACTAAGTTCAATTAAAATAAGCTTCATAGGCTAGTTTTGCATCACATCACCATCAAAAATTCTTCACCCTGTCACCTAAAATTAATAAGCAAGTCAAGTAAAATTAGATTCATAATAAATATTAAAAATTCATATATTAAATATAAAATAGATTACTTACCTATCAATCAACAACATAAGTAGCCGTACTAGATTGATCATCGCTTTGATTCAAACACATAGCCATGATATTCTCGGTCAACTGAAATTTACTCTCTAATATTTGAGTTTGGAGAAAGAGTATTAACTTTTAAAAGAGTATAAACTGAAATTTATTCTCTATATATGCTCCAAGAACTTGTTAGTTTTAACTTTTAAGAGACTCAGAAACATAAAACTGATGCATTCATAAGAATATATGTCACTTTCACAGCTAGTTCCACCACCTTTTGCCTTTGAATGTTTTGAATTTTTCAGTTGAGGACGAGGATTCAAATGCACTGCCTTTTCACCATTCATTTTTTAATCCTGTAAAATGTCATGGTTAGTCAATATTAGAGAAATTGAGCAATTATTATAGGATGAATGGAAGTTTGTCAGTCTAAATTATTTGTCCTATCACCTATCCCAAATCAAAGAATGTTTCTTGTGAGGAAATTTGAAAACCACAAAAATAAAGTGTTAAACATAGACAGTTGCTCTTCAATTTTGCCTCAAATCTTGCAATATATATCAATTCCATCTGCATCTCCCACAAAAATAATATAGCAGACATTAGTATCTAATTATTACAATGATTATAATTTAATAATAATAAGAATATATATCAATTCCATCTGCATCTCCCTTAATTTTCTACTCGTATTAATGCAGACAAAGAGGATCCCACCATTAATATAGACATTTAAACTACTAATAACATGGCTTTAAGTATACTATAGAGCACTAAATCCTTTGGATACAAGACACTGTTAATTAGCCTCCCATAACTAACTCCCATGCAAACCAACACAAGTAGTGAAAAGTTTGTACAGGTACAGCTGGAGATGCTAATTGGAAACTAACTTACAACATGGACCAGGAATAACCAGCTCTTGAGAAGCAAGTCAAGCAACTAGCTTCTACAAAACCTTCAAATTAATTGCTGAAAGCCTGAAACATATGAATTTTATCAAGATTATCGACTCTAGCATCCTTGTGAGACCAAGCCAACCTCAAGTGGATGAAATCTCAGCAGTAAGTATAAGGCAGAGTAGAAATTAGAAAAGTGACAAGTAATATGTCAATGTGAATAAACAAAAAATGCCTGTATCACAACAATAGCAATGCCAACCCACTCAAAGACGTCGACGTTGTCTTCAATAAAGGTTCGAAAGCTATCAAGTTCTCCAGTGGGATCAACTGGTATATCCTGAAAAAAAATAAAAGGTGCGAGGTACAATAAAAGGGATGAATACTAAGCATAAGAATCAATTATTGGCAAAAGTTATACCTTCTCCCATTGGCACAAGCACAAACACTACATCATTGTTAAAAAGATAAGTAGGAAATTCTTTGTGTTTATTGACAAACCTTTCACTGTGATATCCCGATAATAATGTCCAAAGTCCAAACCTGATAATGAATTGGCTAAAGAGAAAACAAGTCAACTAACAAGTTTCAGCAAATTGAAATTTGAATCAATAACCAAAACACGAATATTTTTCCAATATGTCGACCTCCTTTCGCAAATCGTGCTCTACTCCCCCGTAGAAGATTCTCCTTCTAAAAAAAATTCAAATGGAAAAAAAAAAAGATCACAGTTAACGTACATAAAACGGAAAGAAATGACCAAATAATTTACATGTAAGCATTAAACAAATTTTTCTCCATTTATTCTTAATAAACTAAGGTACCTGAATCTTGGAGGCTACGGTTGCAAAGATTCATTTAATCCATGGCGATTACACTTAAAATTCCAGCATCTCAGACCCTAATCCACAATTAATTCAGAAGAAACTTAAAAAAAAAAAAAAAAGGAAGAAGAGATGAAAGCTTGAACATACCTGTACTCAACAACGGCACGATGAAGGCGGCGGCGAGACGAGAAGGTGGCGGCCGCGAGTGGTGGAGAAAGAGAAGAAGAGAAATTCAGAAGGAATTTCGAAAAAAAAAAAAGGTAAGAAGGATGAAAGCTTGAACATACCTGTACTCAACAACGGCACGGTGAAGGCGGTGGGGAGACGAGAAGGTGGCGGGCGCGAGTGGTGGAGAAAGAGAAGAAGCGCCACTGCAGCTGCTGAATCGTAGATGAGGATTGAGGAAATGAGTTAGATTTAGGGTTTTCACATTATATAGTATCCTTTTTAAATCGGGTGGGTCGGGTTCAAGGGTGGGTTCGGGTTCAAGGGTCACCCGACTCATTTTTCAGGTCAACCCGGGTTGACCCTAACCCTAACCCGTTTTTCTCTCTCCTCTCCAAGTTGGTTTCGGGTCCGACCCGGACCCGAAAACCCCCAACCCTAACCTGAAAAAAAGGCGGGTGGGTCATGTCGGGTTGATGGGTCGGGTTCGTTTTTTACACCCCTAATATGCCACTTGTGTAATCCCAACATAGGCCGTGGTTCAGGTGTCTATATGGCGACACCCTTTTGAGCCTATATCAAAGATTACAGAGTTAGTTCATATGACACATTACAGAATCTCAAGTCTAAGGATTATTAATCACGTCATTGACCTGTGAGATATTTCCTAATCTGGAAGTTTCTAGGACACTTCCTTTCCCATTTAGGAATATTCACATGCGGGACATCTCAGTGATGAAGTTCTTGTAACAATCACCCTTATGTATTTTGAACTCATCATCGTATGCACTTATCATTCCATGAAACTGAATGATCCTTCAAAAGAACATAATCACATATGCAAGTCTCAACAGAGTCAAAGTCGACACTCCCACTGTCTGTCGGACTCATCGACTTGGAGAAGTTTCTAATCCTCGCCTATGGAGTTAAGAACTTGTTTCATGTGTCGTTCCCATAAGGGCAAAGTTCTTAACGGCCTCATCGGATTATGGGAGTTCAAAACATGCAAAACATAATCAAACCAAACAGACATAAATAAGTACATAAAGAAGTGATTGCCTATGAACAAAATCATCTCGTTTATTATTCAAAGACTGTTTGCAATTTTACAAGGAAATAGTAAAGCACAAATTCTACTTTAAGGGCACTATTCCTAACAATCTCTCAATTGCCCGTCAAAGTCATTCAGGTGCTAATCTAAGTCCCATCTTCCGAAGATGTCCTTCGAAAGCCTATTGACTAAGGGCTTTTGTAAGTGGATCTGTCATGTTCTCTGTTGATGTGACCCTTTCAATTTGCACATCTCCTCTCTTGATTACATCACGGATTAAGTGATACTTCCTCAAAATGTGTTTGGTCCTTTGGTGAGATCTTGGTTCTCTTGCTTGAGCAACCGCCCCTGTGTTGTCACAAAACATTGTAACGGGGTCTTTAATGCTAGGAACTACACCCAGCTCGTGGATGAAGTTTCTTACCCAAACACCTTCCTTAGTGGCATCGTTTGCAGCTAAGTATTCGGCCTCAGTGGTCGAATCTGCAGTGGTCGCTTGCTTGGAACTTTTCCAACTCACTGCTCCGCCATTTAGGCAGAATATGTATCCTGAGATGGATTTAAAGTCATCCTTGTCCGATGCAAAGCTTACATCACAGTATCCTCTAATGATAAGATCTTGCTGGCCTCCGTAAACCAAGAACAAATCCTTAGTTCTTCTCAAGTAGTTAAGGATGTTCTTTACAGTAGTCCAGTAACCTGCACCAGGGTCAGATTGGAATCGGCTAGTCAAGCTGAGTGCATATGCCACATCCGGTCGAGTACATAGTATTGCATACATTATGCTTCCTATTGCTAATGCATAAGGAATTTTGGACATCCTGGACTTTTCAAGTTCAGTCTTGGGACACAGTTTCTTCGAAAGAACTGTTCCCAAGCCCATTGGAAGTTTCCCACGTTTGGAATCTTCCATACTAAATCTCTTTAGTATTTTGTCTATGTAAACTGACTGTGATAATCCTAACAATCTCCTAGATCTATCCCGATAGATCTTTATCCCGAGAATGTAGGATGCATCACCAAGATCCTTTATCTCAAATTGGTTCGATAACCAAGACTTTATTACTTTCATGTCATCCTTTGCATTCCCAATGAGGAGGATGTCATCTACATAAAGTATCAGAAATTGAACCGAGGTTTCCAATTTTTTCGTGTACACGTAGGACTTATTTGGATTTTGAATAAAGCCAAACGATTTGACCGCTTCATCAAATTGAATGTTCCAATTCCAAGAAGCTTGTTTCAATCCGTAGATTGATCTTTGGAGCTTACAAACCTTTTGTTCGCTCCCACTGGATGTGAAACCCATGGGTTGCTCCATGTAAATATCTTTGTCAATGTCTCCATTGAGAAAGGCAGTTTTCACATCCATTTGCCTTATCTCATAGTCATAATATGCTGCAATGGCAAGCAAGATCCGAATAAATTTTTGCTTTGCAACCGGTGAGAAGGTTTCATCAAAGTCTACACCTGGTCTTTGAATAAAACCCATAGCAACTAATCTTTCTTTAAAGGCTGCCACGCTTCCATTTACTCCAAGCTTGTGCTTATATATCCATTTGCACCCTATGGGCCTGATCCCATCAGGTGGATCAACCAAGGTCCAAACTTGATTAGAGTACATGGAATCCATTTCGGATTTCATTGCTTCTTTCCACTGTTCGGAGTCTGAATCTAATAGTGCCTTCTCATAAGTCAATGGATCATTATCCATTTGAGATGTTTGGTGGAGAAAACCATACCATCTCTCTGGTTCTCGAGGAATGCTTTCAGAACGTCTTACTAGAGGAAGATTTTCGTGTGTATCACTCTCTGCGACTGGCTGAGGGACATTAGTCTTCAAACTTGGTGTGGGACCATGGTCTCGAACCTCTTCGAGTTCTGTGATCTTGCCTTTCTTTTTTTTAAGGAACGAGTCCTCAAGAAAAGTGGCATTTCTTGACACAAAGACCTTTTGTTCAAGAGGATCGTAGAAATAATATCCTATTGACTCTTTAGGATATCCTACGAAGTTGTACAAGCTTGATCTAGATTCAAGCTTATCTCCCACTGTCCTCTTCACGTAAGTAAGACAACCCCAAATTCTTAAGTAAGAATAATTAGGGATTTTGCCAAACCACATTTCATATGGGGTTTTGGGTACATATTTGGAGGGAACAAGATTCAAAATCTTAACTGCTGATTCTAAGGCATAACCCCAGAATGAAGGTGGCAATTCAATGAAGCTCATCATGGAATGAACCATATCAAGTAGGGTTCTGTTCCTTCTTTCCAAAACTCCATTTAATTAAGGAGTTCCGGGAGGAGTCCACTGAGAGATAATTCCATTATCTCGGAGATGACTAAGGTATTCGTCACTTAGATATTCGCCACCTCGATCAGATCAAAGTGTCTTAATCTTGTGACCAATTTGGTTCTTAACCTCCTTTTGAAATTCCAAGAATTTCTCAAAGGCTTCGTATTTATACTTCATTAAGTACACATAACCAAAACGACTAAAGTCGTCTATAAAAGTTATGAAATACTGATGATTGTTTCTCGTGCTTACACTAAGTGGTCCACAAACATCAGTATGGATTAAATCCAATACTTTACTGGCACGTTCCACTTTACCATTAAAGGGAGTTTTGGCCATTTTTCCTTTAAAACATGATTCACAATTAGTTAACTCTTTAAGTTCATTATCATAGAATGATCCTAAATTAGTTAACTTAGCAATCCAATATTTAGAAATATGCCCTAAACGCTCGTGCTATAAAGAAACCGAGATCTTGTCATCTCTTTTGCATTTATTTAATTGTTGTATATTCAAAACATTAGTGTCTTTAGTTGTATAAAGTCCATTGGATAATGTACTAAGTAAAACAGAAGTTTTATTCTTCATAAGATAAAAGTTTCCATTTCTAGAAAAAGTTTCAAAACCTTCACAATCAAGTATTGGAATGGAAATGATATTACGAATAATAGAAGGTACATAAAGGACTTTGTTCAAAACTAAAGTAAAGACACCTAAATCTAATCTACACGTCCCAATGGCTTGAGCTTAAACACTTGATCCATTCCCAACCTTCAAGACGCATTCTCCTTCTTCAAGCTACCGAACCTCATTTAGCATCTGTACATCATTACAGATATGAGCTCCATAACCGGTATCAAGTACCCAAGAATTAGAATCAATAGATAGATTTACTTCAACAATAAACACACCTTTCTTTAGAGTATCCTTGTACTCTTGGCAGTTCCTCTTCTAATGCCCTATCTTACCATAATGGTGGCAAATGTCCTGTCCTTGATCTCTTTTCTTCTTAGCCTTTCTCTTTTTAACCCCTCCATCGGGTTTAAGAGATCCCTTCTTCTTGAGAACTTTCTTCCCTTTGCCTTTAGAATGCTTAGAAGTGGAAGTGACCATCATTACTTTGTGATCCTTCTTGATCGTGTCTTCAGCAGTCACAAGTTGACTAATCAGCTCAGCTTCAGTAGCATGAGGATGATTCATGTTGAAGTTTAGCACGAAAGGATTGAATGATGGTGGAAGCGGTGCGAGCAACAAGTGCACAACGAGTTGTTCACTCAGTGCCATTTCTATGGAGATCAGTTTCTCGTTCAAAGCAAGAAACTTGAGACTGTGCTCATGGACACTTGTACCTTCTTTCATTCTAAGATGAAAGAGCTCCTTAGAGGTGTTATACCTTAAAACACGCTCGTTAGGGCAATACAATTGCTCGAGATGGTCATAAATCTCCGAAGCGTTTTCCATTGACTCATGTTGCCTTTGCATGTCCGGAGACATGTTGGCCAACATGAGGCAACGGGCTTGAAGATTGTCTTCAGACCATTTCATAATCGCCTCTCTTTCGACCCGAGTCGGAGCTTCGCCTTCAGCGACAGGTTCTTGCTCGAAGATAGCATATCTTCTCTTTTCAGAATCTAAAACGATCTTTAGATTCGAGGATGGATACTAGAGGGTTTTTAGTTGCCATTTAAATCATGGACCCACGACTCGTGAGACATCTATATCTACTTTAGTGTTGAGAAGGACCAATCAATCATAAGATCTCAACCAAACTTAGTCCGGAACGACCCACGACTCGTGAGACATCCCCCATTCTAAAATGGTCAAGAAATATTAATTACTTAAAGTGATTAATTAGGAAACTAGAATTAATAAGCTACACTAATTACCCCACGACTCGTGAGACAGCAATTAGTTTCACTTATTAAGTCCTAAACCCTATTGATGGAATGCTAGGAATTTTACTACCGTGATAAAATACCAACATATAATGTTATCCAAATTTTAATTGTCTTGGTTAATGCAATTTCACATAAAGTGCATCACAGAAGCAATTAGGAGATAACATGTCCTAGCATGATACTAATTATGACATGATCATGGGTATCCTATCTTATACGCGATTATGGGAGCCACTCCATAATCACTAGTTCTAACATTCATGCCACACAAGACAGTTCATATCACATAGGGGTGCCGAATTTAATGGAAAATCCTATCTATTACATTAATAGAAACCCTCCTAAACATTTTGAGAGGTCTTCTCTTATGGCCACCGTTCTTCAAGTGTTCCCTATGGATCTTTCTTGCTCCTTGGGTGCTTGTCACCAAAATGTAAAGAAAAATCCTCACTTCCTAAGTTCTACTCTCTTAACATAAAGTAATATGACTCAATCTTCATATTGGCCATAGACAACTACAAGGGGCATACCCCGGCCCAAAAACAATAATAAGGAAAGCCACATAATAAACACATAACAGTACACACATAAGTAGGGCTCCAACCCCAATTAAAACATACATAAGACTAACCCATGATCATCTAAAGTAGCATGCTTCCGCTTGAATTTAAATTTACCAATTAAATTTAAAATTTCTTTGACTTCAAGTTACAACTAACTTAAGTAATTTGAATATCAGTTCATTATTCAAGAATTTATTCAAAATACAACTTCGGATCAATTGACAAAATCTCAATTAATTCAAAATTAAATTTTTTGTCAAAAATATCATTCAAAGTGATATTTATTATTTTCTCAAAAATTAGAACTTGACTTTAATTCCCAAAAATCCCAAAATTTATAATTATTTCAAATAAATAATTTTATAATTTTAAAACAAAATCAGATTTTACGGGATTTTACGAAACTGAAAAAAGACGAAATGAAAACGGGCCCGGGACAGCACGCTCGAGGCGTGCGGCCGCAAGCGCCGCTGTGCTAGGCGAGTGCGGGAGACGCCCGCCAGTGCGCTCGTGCGACCGCGGACTGATACTGAAGAATTTATTCAAGAATATCAGTGCGCGCAGCAAAGCGCATAGGCGCGCCCGCACGACCACGCGTACGAGTCTGGGCAGGCGGGGCGGCGTGTTGCCGCCCCATGATCGTACTCGCTGAGCCCAACCCCGCAATTTTTCGTTTCGCAATTTCACCAAATTCATACAATCTAGATTCGAATTAAAACAGTTCAAAAACAATCCGAATTAAAACAATTTAAAACCAGATTTATCAGAAAACAATTTTTCCAAAATTCTCAAGAAACAGTATCGATCCGACAGATTCGTTTTTAGACAAAAAAAAAACAAGAATACATAGCCAATATCCAAATTTAAGAATTTTCAGTGAAAATTCGAAAAGCAATAAAGATGCAATACGAAAGTTGCAAGGTGGCTCTGATACCACTTGTTGGAAAACAAACAGAGTTGTGCAGCGGAAGTTTAAAATTTTTCCAAAAGCAGATCTAAAAGACTTGCAATGTTCGTATCGTATCGTATGGTGTATTAAGAAACTAACGTTAATTGAAGCTTTCTGGTGATGTTGTTACGGCCTAACAAACACCCTTCAAGCGGAAAGTCCCTCGAACGTCATTCGATTAGATCCCAAAGTAGACAATCCTCCAAAGTGTATCCACACCAGTCCTAGAACACGATCAAGCGAGTGAGAATGCTAAGTTTTATGGCTTGTATTAGGCTAGGATTTTTACTTTGAAAACTTTTCTTTTATTTTTCTCGAAAACTTAACACTTCTTGAGTGTTGGTCTAAAGAATAAAAGAAGCACCAACCCCTTTATTTATAGTGGGGTGGTTCGAACCCCTTAGGGTTTCCAAGACCCAATGAGATTAGTTTTCTTGCTCACTAATTAACTAATTTAATTATTAATTTAATTGGAATAATAAGGTCTTAACTTATTCTCTAAGTCTAGTGAGAGATGCCTTCTCTATCCTACAATAGGAAGTTTGACTTTTCATCCTTTACTAATTAAAGTCAAAAGTCAATATTCAATAAATAATTTAATACTCAATTAATTATTATTGGGTTAAGTAATTTGAGAATAGTCTTAACAATTAATTCACAATTAATTAAAAGACCAAAATTAATTAATTATAATTTAATTAATTAATTCTAGAAAAGAATTCGCGTGTGGAATAAACCACACGCACGAGGCCTGTAGCGCCCGGAGCGGCGAGCCACCACATCCCCCGCACCTAGCCCCGAACCCACATATGAAATAGAAATCCATACATGAGCCCAAGACTAAGCGAACGAGAACCTACACGCACACGCTAAGCCAGGCGTAGCTAAGACAAGATCAAAGCGTGCAAAGTAATAAGAAGCGGAGGCATGCAACAAAATGCAAGAAGATAAATCCACAAAACGGGGTTTAACTATTCCTAGAAGCCTGTCCCGAAATGTATAAAATAGAAATTTATACATAATTCAGTAACAAATGCATAATATATACATATTTCAATTACCACAATCGAATCATATACAAAAGTATAACTGAATGCAAATGAAAATGCAACTCGAACTAGGTGACTCAAACCCGACCGACTCAAGACTCCGCCTAGCACGCCCAACCTGTAAACTGAAAAGTTGAAAGGAGAGGGTCAGTCCACCGAGTGAGTGAGGGGGCTAACACATACCCACACACATATACATATAGAGCAAAACATGTATTAAATAAAAGACTATGAACCGGGACAGGGTTTTACACACCAAAAATCATTTCCAAAACAAACTTATACCTATACTTATCAAAACATAACAAACTTAACGTAATCGTATCATAGCATAAGAAGAATCTCCTATCCCGTTTCAAAATCAATATATCATACCCGATTCTTATACTCGGCCAGTAAGGGTCTCACACAATCTCCCCAATTCCTAACATAAATACAAAATGGAAAGCATAAATCGTAAATAATCCATCCCCAACATCCATGTAGTTCGGGGAGCAAACCCTCACTACACATTACCATTACCAAAAACACATGGGGTAGCTAATCCACAATGTGCCTTCCCCGGTTATCCACCGAGGGCTCAAAGCACCACGTCTCCTCAACCTCCTTGAGTCGCACGTGAGTAGTTCAAATGAGAGTGTGCACAGGGGTCATAACCGACAACCCCATGGTCGTCCCGGGTCTCCCTTACCCACGTCTCGGGGGCCCCAAATGCAAACCATTACAAACATATCATACCAAAACTCGCTACATACCAAACTTATTAAAATCATAACTTACGTACCTCATCAAAGCATACCTTACCTTGCAACTTAGCATATGTTATAAACGTACCTCTCCGTGTCATGCAAATCCATAGCTAGCGTGAACACACATGGTTTGGAGCATAGCCTCGCTGCTTAACATTTTCAAGCTTACATATGCTTGTATATATATAGTTCGAAAACCTTTATTCGTATGACAAAGTCATAAACATATCGTATAAACACTTATCTATTATATAAATATAATAGTATATTTGCATGTGGGTTTGAAAACGAGCACATAAGGTTTTAGGTCGCATTAACTATAAAGAAACAAACCTAAAACCTCACCTTTTACCAAAAGTGCTCCCGTAGGAGCTTTGCCGACCAAGAAGAGGCTAAATGGCGGAACCGACACCTCTCGAACCAAACTCTGAGACAAATAAACACAAACTTATGACTTAGACTTAATAATAAACCAATAAGACGCACGACGATGCATAAGAAATCAAATGGATACAATGCACGTCCTATACATTCATACTTAGGTATATCGGAGCAAATAATGAAATATCACATAAGGAATTCAAGAATTAAACTCATATCATATTAAATAAGCTTAGAATGTATCATATATTAACATACCATATGCATTCATAAGCTCGATGTTCAAGGAAAGAACAAGAGATGCAAGAAAGCGTTAAACGTTTCATATATCGTCATGAATTCATGTCACAATTACACTTAGCAAACAAGGTCATAAACTTAAAATAATTAATGAAACATAACATATTACAATATATTAACATATTAGGATCACAATCGGGGTGAGAAGATACGGGAAAAAACAGAATAGAAATGCAAAATAGGGCTCCGAGTGAAAATAGGTCAAAGCTGACAATTTTACCGAAACGAACAAGCTGTAGGAAAACGGGCGTTACATGAGTTTGAAAAATGGGAATCATGTTTTGTTTCTTGAAAATGAAACTAGACACATAGGGCTTTCAATGACATATGGTACGAATCATGGTTCAAAGGAATCCAAAAATGGCGGGGGTTTGAAGTTGAACGAGTGCAGGAATTCGGCGAAGTCGCGACACCAAATTAAACCTATTATATCTCACAATCTAGAACGAATTTTGAGGTGATTCTAATTGGAGATTGTTCTAGACTCAAAAAGGTTAATTGTGTCCAAAAATCAGGTCCATCGGAGGTCGTATGAGGGGGTACCCGGCCGGGGAAAACACAATGTAAAATTTACCCGGCAGGGTAAAACAGTCCAGAAACATTCTGCACACAAGGTACCCGCCCGGGGACTTTTCAAGCTAAAATTTACCCGCCCGAGGAACCCTTTTGGGCGTGAAAAAGAGCAGCAACAGGGCTGATTCGAGGAGGAGGAGGGAGAGGGAACAAAGCAGCGCATATAGGCATGAAATGAAGCACAAACAACAACAAATTCTTCACACAAAAGCACACCACAACCGGTCAAGGAATGAGATGAAATAGATCAACACATAAGCATCTTAAACTTCAAGAAATGTAAGGTTCATTCTTGGAAACTCATATAATACTCATCTACCATCAAATTCAAGTTCATATACTAAATAATGAAGTTCAAGTGATCATATATCATACATCAACTCAAGCTATAACTCAAAGAAAGTCATAGAGTTCCAAAATAAGCATAAAACCTAACTATTCATGCCAAGGATCAAATATCAATCAAACAAAGCTTAAAATCTGAAATTCTTGGATGGAAATGATCATATAAGCATGGAGATATCAAATATGTACTTACCTCTTGAAGATGGTGGAAGAAAATGGAGATTGGAACTCAAAATCCCCCTTGGGAGCAAAGTGGCGAAAATGGGGCGTTGGTGCTCAAAAATCTGATTTTCCTCTCCTCTCTTGCATAAGGATCGAGACTAAGGAAGCAAAGGTTGATAATGTATTGAGTTAGTGGATTGTGGCTCCCGGTTTCATGTGAAAAGGTTGAAAGATGAAGGACTTATGTGCAATTTAGTAAAAAGTGGTCATACGCGGGCGAGTCAGTTTTCCGGGCAGGTTTCGGAGTGTCAAACGGGCTTACAAAAATGTAAAGCTAGGTTCCTTAATTCCATATCTTCATTACGAGTCCAGCACCACTTCCGGAATTCAAATCCGAATTCCCGAGCTCAAGATATAGCCTCCGGAATCCGAGGCGCGCTAAAGCTCGTTAGGTCCTCGAATCCCCAAAATAAAGAAATGGTCTCCGACCAATTCAAACAAATATAAACGAATAAAATAAACACGTAAACGATTTAAAGAATCATATAATTAAAGTATATCACATAATCACAAAGTTCGGGAATTAAAAACGAGTAATAGAAATTAAATACGGAAATTAAAACGTAAAACTCAAACGTCAAAGGCATATAAATCACTTAAACAATTAAATCAACGTATAAATTAAATCAAAAGTAAAAAACGTCGGTAAACCCTTAAGTGATGTCATACTTGGCTTGCCGAAGAAACGGGGTGTCACAAGGCCACGAGTGAAGCCACGTACGCGTGACACGTGGCAGTACTTACGTTTTATGCCTCATTTCGATCAACTATTTTGATCCTTCGTTAATCCAATTAACATCCTACCATCACCCTCATATTCTGGAATTTGTGTGTGACCTTTTAGGTTCATTATTCGATTAGTAGTGTCAGTAATTAATTAATTCCCATAATTAATTAATCACTTCACAGATCACACTACCGCAATCTAGCAATCGGTGTGTGACCCCTAGCTGAATAACGAAATGAATCGAAGAACCTTTCAGTCAATGACAATCAGTGAAATACGATCCTCCTACAACTTCATCTCTCAATCAAGAACTAAGGCATGGGAATATTCTCAGAGCCTTAATATTCCCGATCTTTAAAGTTAAGTTCATTTCATATCCATTTAGATCTCAATCTAAGAAAACCCCATTTTCTTGATGTCTCGATCTTTCATCCACCTTGGCCAAGGGTTTAATATTTAATGGACTATGAACAACTCAATCAGTAAGAGATCATTCTTGTTCTTAACAAGTGTAGATCCTTATAGATTCTACTAATTCTACATATGCCACTTGTGTAATCCCAACATAGGCCGTGGTTCAGGTGTCTATATGGCGACACCCTTTTGAGCCTATATAAAAGATTACAGAGTCAGCTCATATGAGACATTACAGAATCTCAAGTCTAAGGATTATTAATCACGTCATTGACCTGTGAGATATTTTCTAATCTGGAAGTTTCTAGAAGACTTCCTTTCCCATTTAGGAATATTCTCACGCGGGACATCTCAGTGATGAAGTTCTTTTAACAATCACCTTTATGTATTATGAACGCATCATCGTATGCACTTATCATTCCATGAAACTGAATGATCCTTCAAAAGGATATAATCACATAAGCAAGTCTCAACGGAGTCAAAGTTGACACTCCCACTGTCTGTCGGACTCATCGACTTGGAGAAGTTTCTCATCCTCGCCTATGGAGTTAAGAACTTGTTTCATGTGTCGTTCCCATAAGGGCAAAGTTCTTAACGACCTTATCGGATTAGGGGAGTTCAAAACATTCAAAACACAGTTAACCCAAACAGACATAATTAAGCACATAAAGAAGTGATTGCCTATGAACAAAATCATCTCGTTTATTATTCAAAGACTATTTGTGATTTTACAAGGAAATAGTAAAGCACAAATGCTGCTTTAAGCGCACTATTACTAACAAATATAGGTTTAAATAAAATTTGCATTAGTAATTGTTTTAGTTACTTTTTCATTAGTAGAAGGGATTAGGTTATGGTATCAAAGATGTTTAGAAATAGTTCATTTCAATAAAATGCTATCTAATTGGATATGATATTTTTTTTTTTTCAGAACCAAAATCGAAAAATGGCATTTTTAGGGGATGAAAAATAATATTTTCCCTTGCCCAAAATTATTACATAAAAAAAAGTGGATGAAAAAATGACAATATGATTAAAACAAAATAAATGATAATATTGTACAAGCTCCGTGGAGCTCGCGTCCTGCAAGTTCTAGATATCCATGGTTGTGACGGTGAGCTTCACTCTTGCATTAGCTAGTGCTCTTGATCTTTTCACAGTGACATCATAACTGTGATCGAGTCGAATAAGACTTTTCAAAAAACACATTAACAAAGAAATTTGATCTGGGAAGCCTCGAATGTTAACCATCCTCATGGAATTCTTCTCAATATCCAACAAATACAACTTCTTGTTTAACCAGCTCATGAGAAGAACCAAACCTCTCCTCCTCTTCAAAAGAGTTATTGGCATCAATAAACGAATATTAGTCTCCATCGAAAACAATTTCATCCATCGTCCTTCTTTCATCACCCATCCCTGTAAGTATCCTGTATGTATTCCTTGTACTCCAAACACAAACCTAAGCATCCATCCAACAAAACACACTCCCAAATCGTAGGTTCACGGTCGATTTCCGGCAGCAGAACTTTGTCGTAAAGTTCGGTTGCAAGATTGAATCTGATCAAGAAATAATTAATATTGGACGTCCAATACAAAAATCTATTTACGAAAACCCCGCGCTGATCATAGCGACAAATATCCTTAGGATCTACATCCTCAATCCTTCTTCAACAATCAGTTTTCATACTATAAATAAAACCGTAGGCATGAAGCCTATCTCCATCTATGGAGACGACTTTGTAGTCATTGGAAGAGGAATCATACGTGAATCACACACTAGCGAACCCCACAGGTCGTTCGAGTCGGGGCAGTTGGCGGAACTTACGTGTAAACGGGTTCAGTATTGCCCAGTTCTGCTCTGGCTCGCACGGGTCTAGGAGGATGAGTTCGTTGCATGATCGTAATGGGAAAAAAGACATTGGGTAGAAACAACTTTGGTTAATCCTACCACGGCTATATGTCGGGACGGATGTTGCCTCGAGGTTTTTTTGACCATGATCAACGCAGTTAATTAGGGAGTCGAGGGAGATAGAATAGAGGCTAGTGCTTGAAGGGTACTTTTTGACGAGGAGAGTGGTGGAAGAGAGTTGAGTGTTGATGATGTGAGACTGTATGAAGGATTTGTCTTCAATTATATTGCACCATTCCCTACAGACAGCCCTAAAGTGGAGGAGGGACTCGACAGGCAGTCGAAGGAGTTCTCGCGCACGATGTCCGAGGGAATTTGGGCCACTGTATATGCTTGTTTCATCGGAGAAAAGCAAGGTTGGGCATGGAGAGAAGTAATTGGATATGATAATTGATGAAATAATATCGAGTTTTAATTTAATTTTATAAATCATATCCAGTTGAATAGATAATTTAGGAATAGTTTACTTGGGTCGCAGGATTAGATTTTGTATGTCTATTACTAGGGTTTACTTGAATTGGCATTCGGCCTGTTGCAGGCTCGTCGGCCCAGCGCATTGAGCAAGTATGAATGGACTAAATTACCAACTTCAAATTGGAGTTGCAATTTAGCCCAATACAGATGGGCTGAGTAAAAAGACATAAATGTCATTATACTTGTTATTTTCCACTAATTTCTTGTTTCAGGCGGTAATGATAGAATTCCCCTATTTTTTCCAATTTTCATGGACGCTGAAATGTAAATATTTTGGGGGATTTTGTTGGCGCGGAAATTTGTTACTGCTAAGGTATAGTGCGCATTCATTTTGCTGGAGAAGATGTATTGTTATAAAAAAAAAATTCTTAAACCCCGTCGAGCAAGCCTGAATTACATTTTAAGCTCGCTGAACTTTGGGCAACTTTGTTCTTGGTAGCGTTTTGTTCCAATTTATCTTACTTTGATTATTTTTTGTAAATAGGGATCGGGATTAACGATTCAAGTATGATGTTAGTGATTGTGATTTTTTTTTTGTTGTTGCAGGGTTTTTCTGTGTTCTCCTAACATCATTGTTAGGCCATCTTCCACCCTCATCATATGTCAGGTAATTTAAAATCGCCTAACAGCATTCTAAGTTATGATTTGTTGTATTTAGATGGAATTTCATACATGTGTTGTCATGAAATCTGTGATTGATACTAATTGATGTGGGAACAGTCTCTTTGAAGGGGGTAATTAATTAATTTTTTAAAATTTTTTGTATTTTGATGTTTGTAAATGTTCAAATATTGACTTTGCAACTTGTTTGCTTGCATGTGATGAGGTCTGATTTGAGGTGTCAAACTCCAACACTTAGAATTTGTATAAGTGGAGAAACTGAGGTGAGAGATTCTGGCAAGGATCACTGGAAGGCGTGGGGTCTACCTGCTAGGAACAAACACAAGCAAAACGTGAGAAGGCTAAGCTGGGGAAATGGAGGGTGAAACTCAGTTAGGCTCTCCGACGCTCAAGTCCGTGGAACAAACTCAGGTGAATATGGAGGAAAGTAAAACAGAGCTTAAGTAATGGAAACTTGCTTACTGAAGGAGAATATCTCTGAGTATTTATATTTGAGAGTGAGGGCCCTTTTAGTAATTTTGTGTCAAGTGGTCCCAATGAGATGTTGCCCTAGACACGTGGCCCAATGTGGGAGGTCTAAGGGAAAGCATCTGTAGGTCTGCCATAAAGGTAGTCGTAAAGTAATGGCAGCAGGTGCCCTACCATGTACGGAGTGTCAAAGATCACTACTGGGTTGATACTGAGGGGATGACGCGCTCGGTGTGAGTGGCCATGAGACACTTTTTGGATGGAGGACCTCGAGAGGCTCGAGGGGTCCCAACTCTATGTAATCCAACGAGGGCCCGAGGGGACCCGATTGGCTATGGACCGTGTGCCCGAGGGGAGACTCGTGCCTGAGGGAGACTCATGCCCGAGGGGAGACTCATGCCCGAGGGGAGACTCGAGCCCGAGGGAGAGACTTGTGCCCGAGGGAAGACTTGTAATTTTGCCAATTGTCAAGCTTTAGCCATTTCCAAGTACTTTATGAGGTCGGCTGAGTTGGCCTGAGGATACAAATGGCGAAACCATGAGGGCCCACGTGTCATGGCGTGGCCTCGTTATATTTGTGCTCCATCATTTACCCCCCAACTCTATAGTCACAGTATTGTGGCATATAGAGTTTGAACTTGAACTTTGAGAGGGCGTGAAGGAGACGGGACAATGGGTGCCCTGAGCGCTTGATCTGCAGAGCATTAAATGCGAGATCCTCCTTTAACCGCTCGATATACTGCTCATTTAATGTGAGAGAGCGTGTGGGCGCGAGATTCCAAGAAATGGTGCGCTTGGCCTACGAACATGTGGGAAACGAGGGGGAACCCCGATGTTGAAAACGAGGGGATCCCCGACGCTGAAATCGAGGGTATCCCTGATGTTGAAAACAAGGGGGAACCCCGATACTGAAAACGAGGAGATCCCTGATGCTGAAAATGAGGGGATCCCCGATGCTGAAATTGAGGAGATCCCTGATGCTGAAATCGAGGGGATACCTCATGTTGAAAAAGAGGGGGAACCCCGATGATGGGATCCCCGATGCTGAAATCGAGGGTATCTCTAATGTTGAAAACGAGGGGATCCCAAACGATGGGGAACCTCTATTCTGAAAACGAGGGGATCCCTGATGCTGGAAACGAGGGGAAACCCCGATGTTGAAAATGAGGGAATCCCCGATGTTGAAAACAAGGGGGAACCCCGATGCTGAAATCGAGGGGATCCCAAACGAGGGAGAACCTCGATTCTGAAAACGAGGGGATCCCCGATGCTGAAATCGAGGGAAACCCCGATGTAAAAAATGAGGGGATCCCAAACGAGGGGGAACCTCGATTCTGAAAACGAGGGGATCCCCGATGAGGAAATCGAGGGGGTCTCTGATGTTGAAAACAAGGGGATCCCCCGATGCCGAAATCGAGGGGATCCCTGATGTTGAAAACGAGGGGATCCCAAATGAGAGGGAACCTCGATTTTGAAATGAGGGGATCCCAGATGCTGAAATCGATGGGGTCCCTGATGTTGAAAACGAGGGGGAACCCCGATGATGAAATCGAGGGGATCCCTGATGCTGGAAACGACGGGAAACCCCAATGTTGAAAACGAGGGAATCCCCGATGTTGAAAACGAGGGGGAACCCCGATGCTGAAATTAAGGGGAACCCCGATGTCAAAAACGAGGGGAAACCTCGATTCTGAAAACGAGGGGATCCCCGATGTCGAAATCGAGGGGGTGCCTGATGTTGAAAATGAGGGAGAACCCTGATGCTGAAATCGAGGGGATCCCTGATACTGGAAACAAAGGGAAACCCCGATGTTGAAAACGAAGGGATCCCTTGTTGGAAAACACGAATCAGAAAGCAGTGGAAAATTAAAAAATTTCCAACAAAAGGATCTGGAACTCGCAATCGTGTATCCAAATTCGTAGGGATTAGAAACTTACTTTCTTAATTGTCTTTCTTGAAGCGTTTCAAGCCACCCAAGAACGCTCTTCTCGCGGCTTGATCCCCTCTCCTTGGTAAAGCTCGAATCTTCAAACTTCTAACTTGAAGCTCTCTAGAGATAGTCCACTAACTTGACTACAATCTAACTAGTAAGGATGCTAGTTCTCTAGTTAGTGTTTAAGCTTAACCTAGGGTTTCGTTTATCTTGGAGAAAGGATGATGTTCAACACATGAACCAAAAGAATTGTCAATTAGCTCTAAGGGGAGCTCGAGCTCCCCTATTTATATTAAGGGAGTGGCCGAAAATCCCTAGTCCTTATGGGCTAAGGATTTTGGTCCCTCTCTCCTATTACTTGATCATCAAGTAATTTTGACTTTGACTTTGAATTCAAATTCAAATCAACTTTCAAGAGAGCTAAAAATATCCAAACTATTTTTGGATAATTTTATACTTTATTTATTTAAAATAAATAACTTATTTTTATCTAATTAATTAATTCATAATTAATTAACTAGATTATTTTTCTCCAAAATAAGACTTTCTTTTTAATTCAAAATTAAACCAAAGTCTATTAAATAATTAACAAATTAATTATTTAATATATATACAATATATATATATATATATATATATATTCACGTGAGACACGTGTCACTTACGTGACCCACACGTGTGGAACCCTCTCGGTCCGATTAACTCGTTTAATCATTTTAAAGCCTCAACTCATGTAACCAAGTTGTTGTGTGTGACCCTCTAGGTTCTCAATTCAATTAGCAGTGACCCTAATTAATTAATTCAGTAATTAATTAATCAGTCCACAGATTAAACGACCATAGTCTAGCAACAGGTGTTTAACCCCTAGCTGAATTAGAATGTTGAGATTCGACAGAACCTTTAAGTCATTGATTCATGTGAGATACAATCCTCCTACTTACTATCTCTCAACCGAGATCTAGGGTAAGGGAATAATCAGAACCCTAATAATCCGGTCTTAAAGCTAAGTGCATTTCATATCCATTTGATCTCAATCCAAGAAACCCTTTTCATGATGCCTTGATCTACTGCCTTGGCCAAGGACTCCATATGGCATATGAATGACTTACACAATAAGAGATCACCTTGCAAATGCAAGTGTAGGTCCTTTCTTGATTCTCATTCACTTTCATGAATCACTTGTGCAGGCCCAGCATAAGCCTTGAATCAGTTGTCTAAGGCGACACCCTTTAAAGCTTATACCTAAGACTACAGAGTTAACTCATAAAGTGACAAGCAACCTCAAGTCTTAAGGATCAATTAATCACATCAATGACTCGTGAGATATTTCCTAATCTGGAAGTTTCTATTTCCTGAAATATAAACTTCCTTTCCCATTTAGGAATGTTCTCACACGGGGCACCTCAGTGAACTTACTTATTGAAGTAAGCACCCTCATGTATCACGCACGTATCAACTATACACTTTGCACCTCCATGAAACAAGGTGGTCCTTCTTAAGGGCGTGATCCCACAAGCAAGCCTTAGAGGAGTCAGGTTGACACTCCCACTGTCGGTAGGACTCATCGGCTTTGAGTATTTTACTAATCATGACTTATGTGATATAAGGCTCGTTTCATGAATCATTTCACCTAAATGGTAGAGACCTAAAGTCATCAGGATTAGGGGAGTTTTCATACATGCACAGATAAAGTAAACGTATACCAAACAAGAGCATATAAAGAAGTGTTGCCTCAATTCGTTATTTCATTCAAAGATTGTCTGTGATTACAATAAGGAAAAGCACAAAGCGGATATACAATCGGCTTTCTAGGGCACTATTCCTAACATCCCTAATATCGAAAACGAGGGAATCCCTCATGTTGAAAATGAGAGGATCCCTGATGCCAAAATTGAAGGGATCCTTCGTGTTGAAAACGTGGGGATCCCTGATGTCAAAATCGAGGGGATCCTTCATGTTAAAAACGTGGGGATCCCTGATGTCGAAATAGAGGGGATCCCGCATGTCGAAAATGAAGGGATCCCTGATGTCAAAATCGAGGGGATCCTTCATGGTGAAAACGAGGCGAATCCTGATGTCGAAATCGAGGGAATCCCTGATGCTGAAAACGTAGGAGAACCCCGATGCTGAAATCGAGGAGATCCTAATGCTGAATTCGGGGGGATCTTAAACTAGGGGGAACCTCGATTCTGAAAACGAAGGGATCCCCGATGCTGAAATCGAGGGGAACCCCTATGTCGAAAACGAGGGGATCCCTAATGTTAAAATCGAGGGGATCCTTCATGTTGAAAACGAGGGGATCCCTGATGCCGAAATCGAGGGGATCCCAAACGAGGGGGAACCTCGATTCTGAAAACGAGGGGATCCCCGATGCTGAAATCGAGGGGAACCTTGATATCGAAAATGAGGGGATCCCTGATGTCAAAAACGAGGGGTTCCCTGATGTCAAAATCGAGGGGATCCTTCATGTTGAAAACGAGGGGATCCCTGATGTCAAAATTGAGGGGATCCTTCATGTTGAAAACGTGGGGATCCCTGATGTTGAAAACGAGGGGAACCCCGATGTCGAAATCGAGGGGGAACCCCGATGCTAAAAATCAAAGGGATCCCTGATGTCGAAAATGAGGGGAATGCCGATGCTGAAATCAAGGAGAAACCTTAGAAGATGGGTCTGTTGGCCTTCAACGCATGCATGACCACATAGTTTTTCTAGGAATTTTGGGCAGCCTGGCCCTCACCCTGAGTATATACTGTGTGGAGTTGGGGTGGGGCCATTGTAGGCATTTCCACTCCGTTGATTTCTTGAGGAACTGTGACCGGAAGCTACATTAGTCCGGCATGGTATGTAGGAACTTGGGACATGACGGTGGGGTCGCATGAAGGCGTAGCCTGCTGAAGTGGCCATCATTCCCGCCCGAGTCCTGGTAACGGCCACCATGTATATGAAGTTAGTTTGGGGTATATTGGACCCCGATCCTTCCGTTCCGCCGACTATGGGCCATTCGGGAAGCAAGCCCTTTCCCTTTCATCCGGGATCCGTTGCAGGCTGGATCTCGTCGGCGTTCTGGGGCTCTACCGGCGTATCAAGCGGCGCACCACCTAGGTTCTCCGCTTCTTATCGACCCTAGCCATCGTTCTCTCCAATGATCCCTGACCAAGTGGCGACCACCATGGTGGTGCTTGTGTTGATTTTACTTCTAGCGGTGAGAAAAGAAGAGAAGAAGATCGATTTCCCACAGACGGCGCCAAAATGATGGGGTCTGATTTGAGGTGTCAAACTCCAACACTTAGAATTTGTATAAGTGGGGAAACTAAGGTGAGAGATTCCGGCAAGGATCACCGGAAGGCGTGGGGTCTACCTGCTAGGAATAAACACAAGCAAAACGTGAGAAGGCCAAGCTGGGGAAATGGGGGGGTGAAACCTAGTTTGCCTTTCCGACGATCAAGTCAGTGGAACAAACTCAGGTAAATATAGAGGAAAGTAAAACAGAGCTCAAGTAATGGAAGCTTGCTTACTGAAGGAGATGATCTCTGAGTATTTATAGTTGAGAGTGAGGGCCCTTTTAGTAATTTTGTGCCAAGTGGTCCCAATGAGATGTTGCCCTAGACACGTGGCCCAATGTGGGAGGTCTGAGGGAAAACATCTATAGGCCTGCCATAAAGGTAGTCGTAAAGTAATGGCAGCAGGTGCCCTACCATGTACGGAGTGTCAGAGATCACTATTGGGTTGTTACCGAGGGGATGACGCGCTCGGTGTGAGTGGGCATGAGACACCTTTTGGATGGAGGACCTCGAAGAGTCCCAACTCTATGTAACACAATGAGGGCCCGAGAGGACCCGATTGCCTGTGGGCCGTGTGCCCCGAGGGGAGACTCGTGCCCGAGGGGAGACTCAAGCCCGAGGAGAGACTCGTGCCGGTGGGGAGACTCAAGCCCGATGAGAGACTCGAGCCCGAGGGGAGACTCGTGCCCGAGGAGAGATTCGTGCCCGAGGGGAGACTCGAGCCCGATGAGAGACTTGAGCCCGAGGGAGACACTCGTACCCAGGGGAAGACTTGTAGTTTTGCCAATTGTCAGGCTTTAGCCATTTCCAAGTAGTTTATGAGGGCGGCTGAGTTGGCCCGAGGATACAAATGGCGAAACCATAAGGGCCCACGTGTCATGGCGTGGCCTTGTTATATTTGTGCTCCTTAAGCATGTGTTGAGTTAACTGCACCAAACCCCCTGTGTTTGTCTTAAATTACAAGAAAAATCCTCTCTTATAAAAATTAGTTCAAAAAACCCTATGTTATTTTATTATTTGCACACCGCCCCTTCAATTTAGTCAACCATTACGAAGATCGGACACATTCTTAGAGAGACGAATGATGGAGCGGATAAACTTGCGAAGATGGGGCATGGTATTCAGTTCGAGTGTGAGGTGTGGACATGCCTCCGGTTGGTGATTAGTGTTGTTTGTGCCTTGTGGGGCGTCTTGTGGACCGAAAAAAAAAAATTTTAGTCAACCATTAAATGCTTTAACCCTAAAATACCCTTACATTAAATGCTAAAATAATATTAAAAAATATTCATATCATATGTATTAAAAATAAAAATATTATAATTACATTATATTTAAAATATTAATATAGTATAAATACATAAATATATATATAAATATTAATATATCTAATACTATATATATATATATATATATATATATATATATTAATACATCTAATACATATATATATAAATATTAACGTATCTAATTCTATATATATATATATATATAATATAATACCTAATACTATATTTATATAATAATTTATCTAAACACAAGCCCTCTCCCCTCCCACCCCCCTCCTTCTCCGGGGCTTTCGGTTAAAAGGGACACCCAAGTGTTTTTTTAATAAGTTAACCCCTAGTTTCAAAAGAATTGGGTACATAACCCTTTTCTCAATTTTGTCTAATAAAATAAATATTAAATATAATTATTTTTCACGTGGCAAATCGAGTAGCAAATCGAGTAGGCGATCTTACAAATCGCACACTCGATTTTTTTTCTTTTCTTTTTTTCTTTTATTTTCTTTAATTATTTTTATTCATCATGATTTCTTTAAATCTATTTTTCAATTTTTTCTTTATTTTCATTTATCACTTTTTCTTTTTTATTTATTTTCTTTTATTTTTTTAAGATCCAGATTTGGTTTATTCATTTTTCCACAAGAAATCGCGTACGCGATTTCTGCCATCGCGCGCTCGATTGAAGAAATCGCGTACGCGATCGCAGAACTCAAGAAATCGCGCACGCGATCGCAGAAATCGCGTGAGCGATTTCCACAATCGCGCAAGCGATTGCTGCAATCGCGTGCGCGACACGCGATTGCAGCAATCGCGCAAATAATTTCTGAAATCGCACGCTTGATTCATGAAAACGCACGATTATAGAAATCACGTACTTGATTTCTTGAAGAAATCTGGAAAAAAAAAATGCAGAAGACTAGAAGAAGAAGACGATAAGATTTCTGGATTTTCAATTGCAGAATGCAGTCAGAAATAGTTGCAGAAGATAAAGATAAGACGATGCAGAGCACGAATTCGACGAAGGCAATTGCAGAAGATGAATCCACGACGAGAAGACATCTATGGAGGCGATTGCAGAAGACATCGACGGCGAGAGAAGGTGAGAAGACGAATCGCAATGAGAGAATGTGAGAAGATCGTCTCTGTTTTTCATCATTGAAGGAGAGAAGAAGGAGAGAAGAAGAGGAGGAGAGAAGAAGAAACGGCGAAGAAGAAAAGAAACTAGAGACAATTAGTACCCAAGGGACGCCCAAGACTTATTTTAGGGATGTAACCCTCAATTTCTTTTCCATTTTTTTTATTCTCTATTATCTGACGTGGCCAATAATCACATCATAACTTTCAAATTCAGATCTCCCACCCAAATCAAACCCTAATTTCTTCTTCGTCGTTTCTTCTTCTCTCCTTCTCTTTTTCTCTTCTTCTTCTCTCCTTCAACGATGAAAAACAGAGACGTCATCGCGATTCATCTTCTCACCTTCTCTCGCCGCCGACGTCTTCTGCAATCGCCTCCATAGTTGTCTTCTCGTCGTGGATTCATCTTCTGCGATGGCCTCCGTCGAATTCGTCTTCTGCACCGTTGTATCTTTATCTTCTGCAACTATTTCTGACTGTATTCTGCAATTGAAGATCCAGAATCTTATCGTCTTCTTCTTCTTCTTCTACTCTTCTGCATTTTTTTTTTTTTCAGATTTCTTCAAGAAATGAAGTACTTGATTTCTATAATCCTGCGATTTCATGAATCAAGCGTGTGATTTCTTCAATCGCTCACGCGATTTCAGAAATCGCGCACGCGATTGTGGAAAATCGCTCACGCGATTTCTGAAATCGCGTGCGCGATCGAGTGATTGAAGAAATCGCGCACGCGATTGCAGAAATCGCTTGCGCGATTGTGAAAAATCGCTCACGCGATTTCTAGATTTCTGCGATCGCGCATGCGATTTCTGTAATCGAGTGCGCGATGGCAGAAATCGCTACGCGATTTCTTGAAGAAAAATTAATAAACCAAATCTGGATCTTAAAAAAATAAAAGAAAATAAATAAAAAAGAAAAAATTGAAAAATAAAAATAATTAAAGAAAATAAAGATAATAAAAGAAAATAAAAGAAAAAAAGAAAAGAAAAAAAATCGAGTGTGCGATTTCTGAGATCGCTTACTCGATTTGCCCACGTGGAAAATAATTATATTTAATATTTATTTTATTAGACAAAATTGAGAAAAGGGTTATATACCCAATTCTTTTGAAACTAGGGTTAACTTACTAAAAAAACACTTAGGTGTCCCTAATAACGAAAAGCCCCAAGAAACTAGGGTTTGATTTGGGTGGGAGATCTGAATTTGAAAGATATGACGTGATTATTAGCCACGTCAGATAATAGAGAATAAAAAGAAGGGAAAAGAAATTGAGGGTTATATCCCTAAAATAAGTCTTGGGCGTCCCTTGGGTCCTAATTGTCTCCTCCTTCCTTTCTCCTTCCCCAGCACAGCAAAAATCTCGCCACCGCCACCCCCTCTTTCTTTCTCCTTCCCCGTCGGCGATTGCCTCCCTCCAACCAACACCAGATGTCGCCGCCCTTCTCCTTTTCCGATCCATCGTCGTTGCCGCCGGCCCACTCTTCTCCTTCCTCAGATCCGCCACCCCGCAGCCGCCACACTCTTCTCTTCTCCTTCCTCAGATCCGCCGAACCGCCGCCGCCCCACTCTTCTCTTCTCCTTCCTCAGATCCGTCGCCCCGCCGCCGCCCCACTCTTCTCTTCTCCCTCCTCACATTCGCCGCCGCACTCTTTTCCTTCCTCAGATCCACCACTCCGTCGCCGCACTCTTCTCTGTCCCCACTCTTCTTTTTCCGCCCACACCAGATGCCGCCGTTCACCGGAGTTGGACTTGGAGAGGTGGTGCCGGCGAACTGGTGGTGGTGGTGGGGTTTTTTTTTTTTTTTTAAATTATATATATATATATCATGAGGGGATTATGGATCAGACAAAAGCAAAACAAATTAAGGGGAAAAGTGACTTTTCACTCCAAAAAACTCATTCATACATGCAGTCAACGCGCTTACATGACAAACAACGCATTCAGGGTTTTTCTTGCAAACCTTTAGGAAACATAGGGTTTTTTGGATGATATTCCATATGTCGGGGTTTTTTTCAACTCTTTTCGCCTAACACAAGGTAGTTTCGTGTATTTTTCTCTGTAATAGATGTAGTTTGTTGAATCTTCACCTAAGTCATGGAATCAACTGAAGTCTTGCTGATTCTTGAAATTTTGAGGTTGTTTTTAATGGAGATGATGCTAGATAGTTTGTTGTTGCTCTCGTTGTCCAATCGAAAATGTCATAGGTTAGACAATGAGTCTCAGGCTCCGTATTCGCATACTGAACGTATCCTTGCACAAGTGGAATACATGGTTAAATTAACGAAAGGGACCGAGAAGGCCTATGTGCATAATCTGAGAATGAGATGAAATGCCTTTGGACGATTTTGTATTATCTTTAAGCAGCTTGGTGGTCTTAATAAGAGTTGAGAGATAATTGTTCCTGAGCAAATAGTATGTTCCTTAGTGTCATTTCTCATTATAAAAAGAGTTGTACAGTGTTCTTTGATTTCATTCGCTCAACGCTTACATTATCTGATGAGTACTTCACTGAATCTATTTTCCTATTTTTTCTCATAGTTTTTGTTGTGGTTCGTATTAACCTAAACCACTCCTTATATAGACCCGGAGTCCTATTAGGGTTTACTACCTTCTCCAACTCCGTGTCTAGATTCCACCTGATCATTTCTTCTTCTTTCGGCCATATCCATAAGACTCATTTCCTACTCTATCATGTCATTTCTATTATACGTAACTTACTGAGTATCCTTCCATTAGGAGAGTTAGAGGAGCGAACATATCGAGTGAGTTCCCAAACACAGCTCGTCACACACGAGCTCTCCTAGAAGGCAATACCCTCAACTCGTTGCTAGTGGTATGTTTGGTCAAAAATCGACGTTTGATAATGAATTAACAACATATGTTATGTGACTCATTGCTCCGGTATCAACAATCAAGTCACCATTATTGCTTGAAAGGTTAAAAACTGGAACTGACGAGTTTGTTCCAATAGCAACAACAAAGTGTCTGGTACCATTAGTCGGACCTGCATGAGGTCGGCTGGTTCTAGTCTCAACAGCGCTAGGGCTGGTACCAAAAGAAAAAATAGATTTTAAAATCTACTCTGATGCTATGTTAAAGATGAAAGATAGAGGAGTTGTCTTGTATATTTCATAATATGTTGTAGATAGAAAGTGTAGTACAAGAATATACAAATCCTAAAGAGATAAAAAAGGAAATGCAATAATCAAATAAATATAAAATATAATCCGTCTGGAATCTTACATAAAGTGATAAAAATGGAGTTAATCTTTCCATAATTCCCGATATCCTTCGATAGATATGACAATCACCAATAATCATCTTAATAATCCTAGATAAGGAAGGCCAAGATATGTTCCGAGAATCTTTTCATGGCCGCAGAGCCCCAGAAAGAGTTTGAATATGGCAAGTTTGAAGAGTTTGTTGGGTTGGGATCTACAGACGCATTTATAAATTATCCACACCGTATATCTTTATTTTCCCTCTTCAGTTTTTAACCTTCTATATGTACTTGTGCAAATTTTGTTCTCAATGTAATTTATAGTTTTCTCAAGCGCTATTACTTTTTCTTTCTCTCGTGTTTTTTTTTTCTTTTTACTTTCTTTTTTTCTTTCTCTCGCGTTTCTTTTCTTTTCACTTTTCTTTTTCTCCTCTTTTTTGTCACGTCACGCTCATGGAAGTCGAGAGAACATTTGAGATCCAACATATTGCTTTTTTTTTTTTTTTTGTCTTTTTATTGTTCTTTTTCTCGTGTTTTTTGTCATGTCACGTTATTGTGAGGTTAAGAGGAACGTCAGAGCTCTAACATATTACTTTTTTTGTGTGTTCTAAGTCCTGTTTACATAACTCACATTGAACGCACAAGTCAATAGAAGTCAACCTTTTCAGTTTAGTTTCTTTTTCTCTCGATTTTTTTTTCTTCTTTTTCTCATGTTTTTTGTCATATCACACTGTTGTGAAATCGAAAGGAACGTCTGAGCTCAAACACATTAGTTTTTTTATTGTGTTTCAAGTCTTGATTTCACAGCGCACGTCGAATACGCAAGTCGATAGAAGTTAGTCTTTTCGATTTATTTTCTCTTTGTTTATTCACTGTTTATTCTCTCTTGTTCACAGGCTGTATTTTTGTATGTTTTTTTCCTCAAAAGTCGTGTTGACACGCCCCCTAACCACTTCATTCGGATCTAAGGTATCACATAGGGGTGTAAACGGATAATAAACAGAGCGGATGTACAGTATCCGAATCCGAATCCGTTTAGCATATCCGCTATCCGACGGATAATGAAAATGCTATCCGTATCCGAATTCGACGGATATTATTCGAATATCGGATTATCCGTATCCGTGAGGATATCCGATTAGTGAGTTATCCGATATCCGAATTCGAATCCGTTTATCTGTTTTACATATATTTTTTAATAAAAAATAATAGATTGAAATTTAGTAACACAATTAAATATTAATATAACTAACTATAAATCTATTAAATCTATACACATTAACTTATAAGTATAATATATAATATATGTTTACAATAATTAATGGAGTTTATTATTACAAATAATATGATATACGTTTACTGTTTTTTTTTTTTTATTCTCAAATAATTATGTAATGTGTAAATTAATATATGTTTAATCAAGTTATAAAAAATATATAGATATATATGTTATCGGATACGGATTACGGATAACGGATATATCTAACGGATGTATAAACGGATCGGATGTTAAACGGATCGGATGTGTCATTACCATATCCTTAGCCGTTTATAATTCGGATGTCTATAATCGGATACGGATAATATCCTCTTTGAACGGATACGGATATTTTCCTCTTTAAACGAATTCGGATGCAAACGGATATCGGATTTTCGGATATTCATTTACAGCACATGTGCGTTTGCACGATTAATTATACTTGCCGTATAATTAATTAGTTTTAAGTCAACGGAGCCAAACAATTCACAAAGAACCCACCTCCTCAATAAAACATCGGAAGTGCTAGAATTTAGATAGGAATAAGGAATCTAACAAAATTTTGGTTATTCGGAGGAGACGGAACTCAAAAAATAACAAAGAGAGGATAAGAAAAGGAAGAAAAAGAAAAAAATAACCAAAAGATAGAGAAAGGAAATTGTCCGCATTGTTCATACCTGTTTAACTTGTGTGGCCTTATCCTTCCACCAGTTTCTACTTTCTAGCACCCAAATTTCAATGTTTCTCCACCCGTTAGAGCTTCCATCAACTTCTCACACAATGGCGGTTGCATTCCGCCGTCTATACACCCCTCCCGCCGCCGCTCACTTCTCCCACCGCCACCTCTCGCCGCCGAACCCTTGTCTTCTTACTCTCACTACAAAGCCCCGAAGGTCCAAGCTCCAGATGCTCCTCGTAAGAACCCATGCCCAACTCGAAGCGCAGCCCGCCATTCAACCCGAAACCGTTCAAGAGAATGTCGTTGAAGAAGGTGAATTTTCTAAAACCAGGTTGCTTGCCCAGAATGTGCCGTGGACGTGCACTGCAGATGATCTCCGCCCCCTCTTCGAAAAATACGGCACCGTTGTTGATATCGAGGTGGGTTTCGCCTTGTGTTTGTTCCAATTCGAATTGCTCCTTGAATTGTTATTTTCTGGTTCATACTCTGATCTTTGTTTGTTGGGTTTTGTCAGTTTTCAATGTATAATAGCACTAGAAACAGAGGTCTTGCCTTTGTGACGATGGGTTCACATGAAGAAGCTCTTGCTGCCCTCGACAACCTCGATTCCTCGGTAAGCCTTTCATGTTTGCAGGAGTTCACTCTACATAGTTAGTTTATGTCCATCTTTATTAATTCTTGTTTTCAATTTTATTCAAATCTGAACAAACAGGAATTTGAGGGTAGAATCTTGAAGCTTAATTGGGCTAAGCCAAAGAAACTAAAACCGTCTTCTCCACCACGGCCCAAGGCATTGCCAGTTCACAACTTGTTTGTTGCAAATTTGCATTTTGAGGCAAGGGCAAATGACCTTAAAGAATTCTTTAATGCTGATAATGCTAATGTTGTATCTGCTGAAGTTATATTTCAAAGTAATCCTAGACGGTCTGCTGGATACGGCTTCGTATCTTTCAACACAAAGGAAGAATCGGAGGCAGCACTTGCTGCTTTTCAGGGAAAGGTGAGAATATTTTGATTTGGTTTATTTGTAATTTGGAGTATTTTAATAGGGTTAGCAGTTATCACTAAAACAAATATTCGAAGAAGAAGTTAGAAGCCATATTTCATTTAGGAAATGCAGGATAATGATTTATAATGGAACTGCTTTATCTCTACAGAATGGCCAAAAAACGTTCTACAACCGGCTATTATTGGCATAATGGCATATAACAGACCACTCCCTAAAAGTGTTTAATTTCGTTTGAACTTTGATCCCCCTTCTAATCTCCCTTTAAGTTTCAGTTGTGACATCTAGATAGCAATGGGGCAGTTTGTTAAACAGTGAAAGTTAGAAGGGAGCTTTTGGTTATTAAAAAAGTTTGACGGGAAGAGTTAGTAATTGTGCAATTTTTTTGTGGGGTCTGAGTGTAATCAATCATATCCTATGTTGTAGAAAAATGGATAACATCAAGTCTGTTGTTGTCTTGTAGGAGTTTATGGGGAGACCAATCCGAGTGGCACGCAGTAAAAGATTTTTGAGAAAGGAAACAAAGGCAACCATTCAATCTCAGAGTGCTGAAGAAGGGACTTGAAGTTTTTCTGAGCAATATGAGGAATGTGATATGATCAGCTGTGGTTGTCACTTGACAAACAGTGAGTTTTTCTAAATATTGGCTTATGTAAATATGTGTGGGACTGCGGGTGCTGTTTGAATTTGTTATTTGCAGCTGGAATAATTAATGGGAGTTCAGCTTTACCTTTGTTTTTTATACAAGTATCATTAGACTTTACTTCTTGGTCACCCTATTTGTGCAGCTACTATATTTTGCTAAAAATCCTTGCAAAATATGATCTTTGAAAATTTGTCTGAGTCGTTTATTTTGCCTTTGGTCCCTCTGTTTTATGCTTGCAAATCACTTTAATTTCTCTCCTTATTGCTAAGAAGAGGACACCTACATAGCTCCAGGAACAGTATAAAAGTTTTATTCCAAGCAGTCTTTGAATTTGATGCAAACATCTTAATATATAAATTTTGATTTCAAAAGTTGGGAGGATTTTTCAAATGCACATGCATTGAAAAGCTCCCATTAGGCAAAAAATGGTTAAAACTTAGAAGCTTTGCTAGTGAAGTCATGCAGTAATAATCTGTACATTGTCATCTGGACTTGGTACTTTCATCCTTGAAACGTGTAGAAAAATCAAGTGATTGCATTACAATTATGGCAAATTACAGCTACTACCACCCCCTAGGTTTGGGGTAATTACTACAATCCTCAGGTATATTAATAATACTGAAGTCCTGACACTTCATTTTTAGTGTAATCCCTAACACAAATTGCAACATTACAAAAAACACATCTACTCGAGGATATTTGCACTAAATTTGAAACGTCAGAGCATTAGTGTTATCAATAGGACTTGAGGGATTACTTTTTAATGACGCAAAATCTCAGTGGCAGCATATGTAATTCGCTCTTAGAATTATTATGCAATCAATACAGATCATGAATTTTTGAGTGCAAACTTTCTTGAATTAAACTTGCAATTTATGGAGTAGAGTTTATTATGCATCTGGTCTGGTATAATTGGTAAAAAGCTTGGTTTGCCACAGATAATAGTCATTGTGAGAAGCAAGTCAGCAACTGCACTCTAGATATTTTGATGGCCCGCTCGATTCTTTTTTTCTTTTTTCTTTTATATGTTTAGTTGTTGAAGAAACAACTGTTCTTCCCGTTTTCTTCATCATTTCAGTTATGTATGCGTAAACGAGTGCTTTTTTGAAATTGAACTTATTTGTATGTATAGAGTGCTTCAGCATTGAGGTCATCAAGATTGTGGAAGCTTTTTGGGGCTTTTGCGGAAAGGAAAAAGTTGTCATGTAAGTAAAACTCAATAGTGTTTTATGAACATTTGATGAGTTGAGTGTATCTTGTTGCTGTCATAAGAGATTATACACAGGTAGCTGCAAAAGCTTAGTGGGAAATGATCAATGTATACTCAAGAATGATAATATATCTTGCTTTCCAAAAAGCAGAGAATTTTGTGCAAAAATGTATAAAAAGTTTCTTTAAATTTTGGGTTTGACTAGTTTACATTAGATTGGCAACTTAGGTGCTGCTAATTTGTAATTTAAATCTCAAATATTGCATGCATGGGCTAATTACGCAAGTTGTATCATGGATGTGTGCAAATACGGTGCCTCAACCTTTTGTCCCTTTAATTTTTCCTTCATAAAGTTTTAAATAATTTATGATAGTGATTAGTGTATAACATTCATACAGTTTCCCATCAAAGGACCCTATTGCCCTCTTTTTCACTAAAGATTCTCAAACTTCCTTACCTTAATAAAAGTCCCCCCAAAAAGAGCTTTTTAATTAAGCATATTTTATGGGTATTTAGGACAATATCCGGTACTAGTGTGTGATGGGTTCGACACAATATCAACATAAGTGTACAGCACAATATCCCGCATTAGTGTGATATGTTCAACACAATAAGTGTCCAGCACAATATCTGGCATTAGTGTGTGATATGTTCAACACAATATTTGATACAAGTGTTCGACTGTTGGTCGTGAAATTAGACTAATATTTTTGCAACTTTAAAGTCTCAAAATTAAACTAATATTTTTGCCACTTTAAACTCCCAATACTTCGTTTTGACGGAAAAAAAAAAACCCCAATACTTAGGACTGAGAACGAGTGTTAACTTTTAACGCAATTTGCTAAAAGTTAAAGAGATTGAAATACTTTAAAAGTCAGTTTTTTTTTTTTTTGGAAGCTTTAAAAGAAGTATTTGAGAGGAATAGAGATATATTTACTAACGAACCCCGGAGTAGGATGTATACAAATTGAACCGAATCGATTTTTTTTTTTTTTTTGGCTCGAGGTTCGGCTTGAACTCATTTTGCTCGGTTCAGGCGTTCGAGTTCGACGAACCTTAAAAATTAATAATAAAAATTATATATATATATATATATATATATACCAATGTATATATATATATTTATATATATAATATCTTTTTTAAAATATAATAGCTCGGCTTGCGAGCCATGAACAAGAATAAAAAGGTTTCGGTTCAAGTTCGAGTTAGGTTCGGACCTTGGCTCGGTTCGACCTCAGTTCAAACTTTTCGAATTCGAACCTTAATCAGCTCGGTTCGGCCAACTAGCGAACCGATTCGATTCGTGAACATCCCTACTCCCGAGAGTCCTATTTTGTTAATATTTTGGTTAAATTAGATTCGGACATCATGAATTACACATGAACTCATCAATTTAGTTTTAATTATTACACTTTTACCTCTTATAATTTATTAACATATTATAATCACACCATTTAGTTAGGTTATATTAGAAATTAAAATGTTTTTCCATTAATTTGAGTTCTATACTTTTCATGGTGGAACTGACCCTATACTAATTTCAATAAGATTTAACCATTTCAATTATTTACCATCTATGATGCACGGACACGGATACGGACACGACACGACATGGATACGGCGACACGGATTTTTTCTTGAATTTCCCACGTAAGGAGTGTCGGACAAGGTGTCCGACACGACACGACACGGCAAAATGATATTTTTAGAAGTGTCCGTGCATCATAGTTTACCATAGGTCATTTTTGAGAGTTTTGGTGGTATAGATAGTCGCATAACGATCCGTTTGAAAATTTTCTATAGGGTTGATGGTTTCATGTTGATCGATTTTAAATTATATATTAAATTTAATGAAACCACATTAATTATTATTTCTTTTTTATCTAGATCAAGCATCTATCATCAACTAGTCCCTTCGTTGAATTGTAGACACCTCATAGGGTGGGACAACTAGTCAGGAGATTTAAAACAGTTCGATACCCAAAGTCACTGATTCAAACATCTGACTTTTAGTTAAGAATGAATGAGTCTCTTTCACTCAACCACACCCCTCTGGTTTTAAAACCACATTAAAATTTTAACACATAGGTTGTGTAATTCATTAACAAATCATAATCGGTGAAAACATGGTATTAAATCGAGGAGATCATTTAATACGTTATGAATACCCTTCTAGAGTTGGGAAAAATTAAAATATACTGTTACAAAATTGCCACCAAGGGATTATTGTGACAAATTCAAAAGCGAGGTGCTGTTTGTAAGGTTTATCAGATTATAGGGAGTGTAACGTAACATTCATACAGTTAATTTCATTTGAAATATTAATTGAGATAAGTAATTAAATATAACTTAACACAACAAATTTAAAGAAAAATAATATGAAATGAAGGAATAATTTCACTAATTAACATATCCTAGGAATTAACTTAATTACAAAAAAATTTAAGGTTTAAGAAATACAAAAACTAAATAAAAATATTAAAAATATACAAAATAATAATTAATTAGTCGGAAATTGTAGGAAAAAGACAAACAAACAAAGAAGTTGACAAACATAGAAGTAGACATGTTTGTTAGTTAACGACAAACATGGAGTGCGATTAACAATTTATGAGTGCAAATAATAATTTCAGCGCAAGAATCATTACAAAAATTTAATTGAATTCTATTATTATTGTTGTTATTATTAAAATTATGATGATAATTATTAATTTAAAATAATTTAACTGGTCACATTTTGCATATAACTTTGTCATCATACACATAACCTTAAAATATCCAACTTTTACGTCATATTAAACTTAGTCTTGAAGGCCATATGTTGGTACTATAAACTGTATTCACTACATCAGAATTAAGTTTTCAAAACACAATTTTGATGTTTTAGACTATTGTACTTTCGAGGAAACCAAAATGTGAAGCAATTAATGTAATTGTTTGTCTTTTCCTCTCTTTCTCGTGATTGTTGTAATAGTTAGATAAAATGTGATTGTCTTGCAACTAAACGTTTTCGCTCTTTCAATACTGTTGATGATGCAAATAGTGAATATATAACCAAGTCTTAGTTTTCACGCTACTGGTTTTGAACTTAACTATAGAGGTTCATCTTTGAACTTTTAAAAATATAAGGAAGCATTTGGTATGCATGTGAAGTTAATTTCATTTAATATAGTTCGAGCTTATTAACTAAAATTAGATAAGTATAGCAGCACCTAATTTTGTGTTTGGTAGCTTTTAGTATTCCCTACTAAGGGTTTGTGTCATCTAATTTTGTGTTTGGTATGTGCACATGTAACTAGTACTAACTTCTTAGTTTCCTAAACTACCCTTGTGTTATATGGAAGGGGATTTAGAGTGGGGGATTTCTTTCTGTCTGTGGGTGTCGCCCTGCTTCTCGCCTGCGAAGAGAACGCCTTCGTTGGTGGTTTTGCATTCCAGTAATCTTAGGTAAAGCTTTCTACCACCCCCTCAATTCCAATTCTAAAATTTCATTATACATTAAAAAATATGAATAATTAATTGAATTATTTCACAGTATAAACTCTTCAGTGCTTGGTTCAATGGGAAATTGGTAATACGTGGCTAATAGAAATGATACGGTATACAAAAACAAAAATAAAATTGAGTTTTCTCTTTAATTTTCAGTATATTAAATTTGGACGAGTCATAAAATATGTTTAGTAGCATTTGTATTTAATTAGATTTTCTGGCCCATCCCCTGTCAGCACATAAATACACTATATGAAAAGAAAATTCAACAGAAACTCATTGGCAGAGCTTTATACAAAACAAAGGGATAAACAGTTTTAGACAGTGAAGCTACAAAACGAGAAGAGAGTAACATTCTAATCTTCTTTGAACAGAAAGACAGAGAACCTCTCAGTGAGCTGCCTCTTTAACAGCACCATATAACAGAGATTCCTGACCCTTAAAAGCTGGAATGCTCTAAGAATGTTTCCTTGCCCTATGCGGTTTCTTCTCGGGTTAATCTTTAAAGGAAGGTGAATCTGAGAAAGGTTCACTCCTTGTTCTATGGAAGACTTCTAGATTTTAACGATAATTATCTCTACTCAGATCGATTTGATTTGATTGGCCCTTAGTAACACACAGGAGATCATTGGTGTTATTGTTCAACTCTTCGTCATCATCAGACATGTAACCATTGTTGGGGATATCCTGCATTGCAAGATCTTCGTATTCTTCATCTGATTTCATGGATCCTTCGTCCACAGAGCCTTCCAACTGAGAAAATGGTAATAATGGATGAAGTACAACAACCATCATGATGGAAAATGACAGGCCTAACTATGTAATGACTAGCATTAAGGAACTTATAACTATCTTTTCTTTCATATTACATATATATTACCAATATTCATACAAATACACAAATCCTTACCTCTTCTTCGAGTTGTTGCTTCTCTCCATCACTAAGATCCTCATTCGTGTTTACCTCCAGTGGCTCATCCACCTCTTCATCACTACCATGGACAGACAGTTCTTCCTTGAGCTGCGAAGGAGCACGGTGCAAAACTAAATGTAAACAGGAGCATAATTAGAAAATAGGCATTAATTGTGCCAAGACATCCTGAGGTCTGACCCAAGGACTACCCATGAGGTTAGAGAAATTACAAGAGCTTCCCCTGTCAAATAATTTACATTACATCTGATTTCAGGAATTTTGATGATATTCTCTAATTTGTTATGAATATCTTATTTACAACTGGCCAGACCTTAGCTACAGAACCATCATTGTTCAGAAGTGCCATCAAATGTCTAGTAGAACCTTGCCTTTGGATCAACTGAAACATTCATTTGGAACTCAATGAATTGGCAGTACACTGATTCCTATACTCCTCATCAACAACTGAAACAATGTTTGTGATTGGATCATAGAGACTTTCTCCCAACTCACTGTTGCATGGATGGCTGCTACACTTCTGAACATGTCTATGTGCTAGGCATTTGTTTTCAAACTTGTTTTATGTGGTTTCGGGTTTATTTTGTTTAACGGAACCAAAAAGGGCTAAAGAGCATTTAGTGCACCTTAGGTTCCGAGCGTCGTAACATGAGCTCGAGAATTCGGATTCGAATTCCGTCACCTTCGTCGAACTCGTATCGAAGATTTGGGTTCAATGGAACAAGCCTTATATTTTTCTAAACCCATTCGGACCTTCGAAATTCAACCGAAACAAGCTTCGTCCGCAGATTTGCCACCTGAAGCCATATTGACCATAACTTAGCCAATTTTCAACCAAATTAAGCAAATCTTGGACCCACAATCTCCTAGAAAGGGTTTCTCACGAATAGGTCGAGGTGGGAAGCTTAACCCGAGATACCTTGGACCTTCTGAAATTCTTGAAAAGATTGGAGAAGTGGCCTATAGATTGGATTTACCACCAAATTTGACCGGGATACACAATGTCTTCCATGTTTCGCAGCTCAGAAAGTTTTATCCCGAAGAAACGACCATTCTCCCTGTCGAAGAAGTGCAACTTGAACCAGATTTGACAATAGTAAGGTATCCGATTGAGGTTCAAGACCGAAAGATACAAGTGTTGAGAAATAAGCAGATTCCCTTGGTCCGTGTTTTATGGAGGGATCAGAAATCAGAAGAATCTACTTGGGAATCTGAGGAAAAGATGAAACAGTTGTATCCAGATTTGTTCTCAGGTCAAACGGTGAACCTGGGGACCAGGTTTTCTGAAGGGGGGAGGTTATAACACCCCGACTCACAGTCGGTACAGGTAAATTATGTGATTTAATATTATTTGCGTTTTAGATTGTTTGTATAGGATTATTTTGAATTATTTGAACTTATATGAATTATGTGATTGAATGTTGCATGAGATTTATTCGTTTTAATTGAGTTGGCCTTACTTGAACCGGTATTTGTTGAACCGAACCAACTTGAACCAGAACACCTCGAACCGAACCCGTGAACCGAACCGGTCCAGCCTTAAAGGCTGAACCATTTTTCTTTCTCCTTCATTTCACGTGAAACAACAACAACAACCAAGCCAAGAAGCTAAACCCCAAGTTTGATCATCCAACTTTCCAAGCCAAGTTCTCTCTCGTTTCTTCGTCTTTTCTCGATCTTAGGTATGTTTCGGAATCCCCTCGTCATGCTCTTCGTTTCCATGGTTTTATTTCTGAGTTTGGTGTGAGTTTGATTTGCTTTTGTTTCCCTACGTGAATAGTAAGGGTTTAGCTATATATGTGATTTCTTGCTCTTTGCTTGATGTGTTTGCTTCCTAGCTACTTATATGAGTTATATATGTTGTATGTGTTGCATTTATTGCATTTAAACTTTGGTTGGTTGAGTAATTATGATCGATCATGATTTTTGCTTGAATTTTGCATTTCGTTGATCATGCCTTTTAATCCCGTTTTCTTGAGTTATTTGAGTGCCAACTTGTCAAGCATGATTTATATGTATTGTTTGTGCATTTTGAGAGGTTGTGGCAACTCTTAGGATTGGATTTTGGCCATTTTTGGCACTAAAATGGAGCTTCCCCTGTTTCTGTAAAAATTTTCTGCTCCAGTGTACTGGGAACGGGAACGGCCGTTCCCATGGCCAAAACCGTAGCTACTGGATCAAATCCGCGAGGGTGGATTTTTCCTTTTGGAAAAATCCATGGGGGTGGATTTGAGGCAGTAGCTTTGGAAAAATCCATGAGGGTGGATTTTTCCCTTTGGAAAAATCCATGGGGGTGGATTTTTCCCTTTGAAACTTGGAAGCTGCCACTACTTCCCTTTACTTTAATTATACAATTTTATGACTTTAAATGCTTTTCTTTTGCATGTTAATTGTTATTTATTATGTTTGTGAATTATATGGTTCATTCCGCATTTATTTCACATCCGAGCATGAATCAAGCATATGCCGAGCGTCGTACTTGGTTCATATAGGGTCTAAGTCGTGGGTTCTTGTGTTTCTTTTCAGACGGTGGTGCCAGGGTCGAGCCCGAGGCTTAGGGTGATCACTTCTTTACTTTCTACGCACAAGGTGAGGTTTAGGTGTTTGTATAGCTAATTGACCTAATACCTTTACATGTCGTTTTCATGCCCCGCATGTGGATAAACTATATGTATATGTAAATAAGTGTCACGTAATATATGTTATGAGTTTGTGAACCAACCTTGATTTCGGAAAATAATATGTAGGTATATGTAAGCCATTTGGAAAAAGGTTTAAATTATGTTGTTAGCGAGTGGAACCATGAAAGATTGGTTATATGATATGTTCTGTGTTTGTGAGCTCAAGGAGCTATGGGTAAGGAGCCCTCGGGACGGTATCGGGCCGTCGAGGTTAAGCCTGTGCATAGTCTCCACCCGGAATATCATGTGCGACCCCGGGAGCTAGGGAAGGCGTGATATTCCGATGCCTTCGGTTTACCGGGGAGGACCCGTTGTAGGTTAGCTACCTCTCGGGGGTTTGTTATGTTATGGATGGATAGAGTCAACGCGTGACTCTACCATCAAAGGAGGAGAGGATGTGTATTTTGATTTATGTTTTATGTTATGAGGAGTACAGGTTGGAAGCTCGTTCTCGCCGAGCATATGCTATGTTATGTTATGATTGGGAAGTATGAATTGGAATAGAGTTATGAAAAGATTTAATTCTGTATAATAGTTATTGTCTTGGAAAAGTTTGGTTTGAAAAACCTATTCCGGTTCATACGTCCATCTTTTGTTAAGTGCTTTGCTCTATATTTATGTAGGGTGTGGGTGTGCGTTAGCCCCCTCACTCAGTCAGTTGACTGACCCCTCATTTATTCTTTTAGTTGCAGGTTCTTTTGGGGCTTGAGCTAGGCGGAGAAGTGAGTCTTGGTTGCACTTGTCGGTCTAGGTTTTGCTAGTAGTTTTGCACCTGCTCATTCTATCATTTTGTATATGTCTATTTTGGATGCGTATGTGTTGTTTGAGCCGTGATGGCATGGTACAGATTCAGTTGGTACCTATATGTAAATATTATGGATATACATATATATATGTGTTGGTATCTATAATTATATGTGTTGTTCTTTGATTGATGTTCTGTTTATCCGCTTCCGCGTACTCTGGTTTAGTTGCTTAGCTCCGCCTAGCCTAGGGTGTGTGTTTGGTCTCCCGTTCGCTATGATTCGGATTCGGGTACGGACATTCCATTTCGTATTCGGGTTTGGATTATGGTGCGGGGGATGTGGCCCTACTTGTGGGTGCTACATCCTTAAGTGGTATCAGAGCGCGGTTGCAACACCGGGCTCTAGTGTCGTGTGGGTCTGTTTAGGTCGTACGGCTTAGGACAATATGATTATGTGGTTATGTGATTATATAACTTGGATATGTAATTGCTTTAATACATATTAATTTCTTACTTGTATAATTGATCATATACTAATCCACATGCATCCATTTTATATGAAATTGTGAATTTTAGGATGCCTCCAAGAAGACATAATAACCGTGAACGTACTCCCGATCTTAATGAACCGGCTCCACAAAATGTACCTCCGCCACCTCCTATGAATGCGGAGAACATTGTTCAAGCCCTCCTTAATCAACTTCAACAAAATCAAAGGAATCAAAACCCAGGAGAAGGCCAAGATATTTCTGGTATATATAAGGATTTCCGTAGTAACAATCCTCCAAAGTGGTATGGGGGAGATGATATCAAAGCGGAGGAATGGCTATCCGAGATACGAGGAATTTGGGAAATATGTCCGGGGAGCTCCCAAGATAAAGCGGTTTGTACAGGACGTATTATTCAAGGACAAGCGGCGGTTTGGCTTAGGAGTGTTCGGTCCAAGTTGGAAAGGAATGGTGTAGAATTCGATTGGGAAACTTTCGTACAAGAGTTTTATGAAAAGTATGTACCACATAGTGCTCAAGAACGTCGATTGCAGGAGTTTATGGATTTGAGGCAAGGTACTAGGACGGTGGAGGAATATATTTTGGAATTTGAGAGACTCGCTCCTTATGCTACTCACATTACGGATCATGATGATCACAAAGCCCGAAAATTTCTTCATGGACTTCGTCGGGATATTCAAGAGTCGCTCAAAGCCGCCAATGTGAGCACTTGGTCTAAGGTTACAAAGAGAGCGTTGCAAGTTGAAGCCCAAAATATAAGGTTGAAGCCTCCATCTTTCTCTTCTTCTCAGAATTCGGGATCCGGCTCCGGATCGGGCAAAAGACCCGTTTCTTATGCTCCGAGAGCTTCTGTTCCACCGGCTTTTCGTCCCCAGGGTTTTGGGAATAAAAGGCCCAGATTTACCGGTCCCGTGGCACCTCCTGCAGTTCCCGCCTTACCGGCCCCTGCTCAGATTCCACCTCTTTGTTCATTTTGTCAGGGAAAGCATCCGGTCGAGCGTTGTTGGAGACTTTTAGGCAAGTGCTACGTGTGTGGATCCTCTGAGCACAAGGTGGATACTTGTCCAAAGAAGAGACCTGCAGTTCCAGCTCGGGTATATGCTCTTGAAGGGGAAGAGGAAGCAGCTGATGTGGATCTGAACGCCGTGATTGAAGGTACTATAAACATTCATGGCATACCATTTCATGCATTATTTGATCCCGGGGCTACTCATTCATTTATTTCCCGGGATCTTGTTGCTTCTTTACCTTTGCATGATGAATTATCTGCGCATGTGTATGTGGTGAGTACCCCGTTGGGAGGTTCTTTGGAGGTTGACAGGGTGTTCAGAGAGTGTCCTGTGAGTTTTGAAGGTAAAGTTTTCCCCGCAGACTTGATTATTATGCCAATGAAGAAGTATGGGGTTATCTTCGGTATGGATTTTCTCTTTCGACACCGGGCTCAGTTGGATTGTTATGCTAAGAAGATCTCCTTGGATACTGTGGTGTTTACGGGTAAAAGATGGAAATCAAGCCCATTCGTGTCTTTTATGGAAGCTAATAAACTCCTCCGGGAAGGTGCAACCGGATTCGTGGCTTATCTTCTTAATAAACCAAAGGACCAGACTAAACTTGAAGAAACTGAAGTTGTAAGAGATTTCTTTGATGTATTTCCCGAGAATTTGGGTTCTTTACCACCCGATAGGGATATTGAATTTGTGATTGATCTTTACCCTGGAGCAGAACCGTTTTCTAAAACCCCGTATCGAATGCCTCCGGCTGAGTTGAAAGAATTGAAAAATCAGCTTGATGAGTTGTTAGCTTGTGGTTATATTCGTCCGAGTATTTCGCCGTGGGGTGCTCCTGTTTTATTTGTGAAAAAGAAGGATGGATCTCTAAGGATGTGCATAGACTACCGTGAACTAAACCGGATGACAGTGAAAAATAAGTACCCATTACCTCGGATAGAGGAATTGTTTGATATTTTACAAGGATCCCAAGTTTATTCCAAGTTGGACTTGAGACAAGGTTATTACCAACTCCGTATTCGGGAGGAGGATATCTCTAAAACAGCATTCAATACCCGGTATGGACACTTCGAGTTCGTGGTAATGCCGTTTGGGTTGACTAATGCTCCAGCCGTGTTTATGGATATGATGCATCGAGTATTCAGTCCGTATCTCGACAAGTTTGTGGTTATCTTTATAGATGATATCTTGGTATATTCGAGAACTGTAGAAGAACATGCTTATCACTTAAGACTTGTCTTGGAAACTCTAAGGAAGCACAAGCTGTATGCTAAGTTCAGTAAATGTGAGTTTTGGATTGATCGAGTCACCTTCCTTGGCCATATCATTTCGGGTAAAGGAATTGAGGTCGACCCCTCCAAGATTGAAACCGTGGCTCAGTGGGAAAGACCGAAGAATGTTTCCGAAGTGAGAAGTTTCCTTGGATTAGCGGGTTATTATAGGAGATTCGTGAAGGATTTCTCCAAGATCGCGTGCCCATTGACTCGATTAACCAAGAAGGAAGTAAAGTACGAGTGGGATGAGGCGTGCGAGAGTAGTTTTCAGGCTTTGAAGGACAGATTAACTTCAGCGCCGATTCTTACCCTACCTGAGGGATCCGAAGGCTATTCGATTTATACAGATGCTTCGAAAGAAGGCCTCGGATGTGTGTTAATGCAAGATGGCCGGGTAGTAGCCTACGCTTCTAGGAAGTTGAAGGATCACGAGAAAAACTACCCCACTCACGATCTTGAACTAGCAGCGGTGGTTTTTGCTTTGTTGAAGTGGCGCCACTACCTCTACGGGACGACATTTGAGATTTTTACGGATCATAAGAGTTTGAAATATCTTTTTACTCAGAAGGATCTTAATAATAGACAGAGGCGCTGGATGGAATTTTTAGAAGATTACGACTGCACAATTCAGTATCATCCGGGTAAGGCCAATGTAGTGGCTGATGCTTTGAGCAGAAAAGCGAGTGTTTCGGGGTTGAATGTAGAGGTTCTCGAGCAAAGTTCGGCAATTGTGGTTTCAGTGGCTCGATTAGCTAATATTTCGGTTCAGCCTGATTTGAAACAGAGGATAATTGAGGCTCAGACTAAGGACACAGAGATTCAGAAATTGGTACTTCGTTCTAAGATAGATCCAGAGTCAAAGTTTGGGTTTGATGATTCCGGGGTATTCAGGTTCAAAACAAGAGTTTGTGTTCCGGAAGAGCTCAAGAAACTAGTACTGGAGGAAGGACACCGTTCCGGATACTCCATTCATCCCGGTGGTACTAAAATGTATCGAGATTTGAAAGAGTTCTTTTGGTGGAATGGTATGAAGAGAGATATTGCTAACTTTGTAAGGCGATGTCTCACGTGCCAAGTTGTTAAGGCCGAACACCAAAAACCGGGAGGAGTTCTCCAACCACTTCCAATACCTGAATGGAAATGGGAGCAAGTAGCTATGGATTTCGTGTCCGGTTTACCAAAATCGAGAGGAGGATTTGACGGAATTTGGGTGATAGTTGATCGTCTAACCAAGTCAGCTCACTTCCTTAAGGTTAAGATGTCCTATAAAACTCCGAAGTTAGCTGAGCTTTATTGTAATGAAGTTGTGAGATTACATGGAGTACCTATTAGTATTGTTTCAGATCGTGATCCGAGATTTACAGCTAAGTTCTGGCAGGATCTACAGAAACGGTTAGGTACCAAGCTCAATTTTAGCACCCCTTTTCATCCTCAGACAGACGGACAATCAGAGAGGTTGATTAAGTATTTGGAGGACTTACTAAGGGCGTGTGCTTTGGATTTCAAGGACAAATGGGATAAACATCTAGCTTTGGTCGAGTTTGCTTATAATAACAGTTTTCAAGCTTCTATTGGTATGGCCCCGTACGAGGCACTTTATGGAAGAAAGTGCAGATCGCCTCTCTTTTGGGATCTTGATGATTGGCGGTGGACTGAAGAAGGTAAGCTCGAGAGAGCCACACCTCGGGAGAGGTTGGATAAGACTACCGCTAAAGTTAAACTTATTCAACAAAGAATGAAAGCAGCTCAGGATCGTCAGAAGAGCTATGCGGATAAGAGAAGGAGACCCCTTGAGTTTGAAATAGGAGACCGAGTTTTCTTGAAAGCATCTCCTAGAAAGGGTTTCTCACGAATAGGTCGAGGTGGGAAGCTTAACCCGAGATACCTTGGACCTTTTGAAATTCTTGAAAAGATTGGAGAAGTGGCCTATAGATTGGATTTACCACCAAATTTGACCGGGATACACAATGTCTTCCATGTTTCGCAGCTCAGAAAGTTTTATCCCGAAGAAACGACCATTCTCCCTGTCGAAGAAGTGCAACTTGAACCAGATTTGACAATAGTAAGGTATCCGATTGAGGTTCAAGACCGAAAGATACAAGTGTTGAGAAATAAGCAGATTCCCTTGGTCCGTGTTTTATGGAGGGATCAGAAATCAGAAGAATCTACTTGGGAATCTGAGGAAAAGATGAAACAGTTGTATCCAGATTTGTTCTCAGGTCAAACGGTGAACCTGGGGACCAGGTTTTCTGAAGGGGGGAGGTTGTAACACCCCGACTCACAGTCGGTACAGGTAAATTATGTGATTTAATATTATTTGCGTTTTAGATTGTTTGTATAGGATTATTTTGAATTATTTGAACTTATATGAATTATGTGATTGAATGTTGCATGAGATTTATTCGTTTTAATTGAGTTGGCCTTACTTGAACCGGTATTTGTTGAACCGAACCAACTTGAACCAGAACACCTCGAACCGAACCCGTGAACCGAACCGGTCCAGCCTTAAAGGCTGAACCATTTTTCTTTCTCCTTCATTTCACGTGAAACAACAACAACAACCAAGCCAAGAAGCTAAACCCCAAGTTTGATCATCCAACTTTCCAAGCCAAGTTCTCTCTCGTTTCTTCGTCTTTTCTCGATCTTAGGTATGTTTCGGAATCCCCTCGTCATGCTCTTCGTTTCCATGGTTTTATTTCTGAGTTTGGTGTGAGTTTGATTTGCTTTTGTTTCCCTACGTGAATAGTAAGGGTTTAGCTATATATGTGATTTCTTGCTCTTTGCTTGATGTGTTTGCTTCCTAGCTACTTATATGAGTTATATATGTTGTATGTGTTGCATTTATTGCATTTAAACTTTGGTTGGTTGAGTAATTATGATCGATCATGATTTTTGCTTGAATTTTGCATTTCATTGATCATGCCTTTTAATCCCGTTTTCTTGAGTTATTTGAGTGCCAACTTGTCAAGCATGATTTATATGTATTGTTTGTGCATTTTGAGAGGTTGTGGCAACTCTTAGGATTGGATTTTGGCCATTTTTGGCACTAAAATGGAGCTTCCCCTGTTTCTGTAAAAATTTTCTGCTCCAGTGTACTGGGAACGGGAACGGCCGTTCCCATGGCCAAAACCGTAGCTACTGGATCAAATCCGCGAGGGTGGATTTTTCCTTTTGGAAAAATCCATGGGGGTGGATTTGAGGCAGTAGCTTTGGAAAAATCCATGAGGGTGGATTTTTCCCTTTGGAAAAATCCATGGGGGTGGATTTTTCCCTTTGAAACTTGGAAGCTGCCACTACTTCCCTTTACTTTAATTATACAATTTTATGACTTTAAATGCTTTTCTTTTGCATGTTAATTGTTATTTATTATGTTTGTGAATTATATGGTTCATTCCGCATTTATTTCACATCCGAGCATGAATCAAGCATATGCCGAGCGTCGTACTTGGTTCATATAGGGTCTAAGTCGTGGGTTCTTGTGTTTCTTTTCAGACGGTGGTGCCAGGGTCGAGCCCGAGGCTTAGGGTGATCACTTCTTTACTTTCTACGCACAAGGTGAGGTTTAGGTGTTTGTATAGCTAATTGACCTAATACCTTTACATGTCGTTTTCATGCCCCGCATGTGGATAAACTATATGTATATGTAAATAAGTGTCACGTAATATATGTTATGAGTTTGTGAACCAACCTTGATTTCGGAAAATAATATGTAGGTATATGTAAGCCATTTGGAAAAAGGTTTAAATTATGTTGTTAGCGAGTGGAACCATGAAAGATTGGTTATATGATATGTTCTGTGTTTGTGAGCTCAAGGAGCTATGGGTAAGGAGCCCTCGGGACGGTATCGGGCCGTCGAGGTTAAGCCTGTGCATAGTCTCCACCCGGAATATCATGTGCGACCCCGGGAGCTAGGGAAGGCGTGATATTCCGATGCCTTCGGTTTACCGGGGAGGACCCGTTGTAGGTTAGCTACCTCTCGGGGGTTTGTTATGTTATGGATGGATAGAGTCAACGCGTGACTCTACCATCAAAGGAGGAGAGGATGTGTATTTTGATTTATGTTTTATGTTATGAGGAGTACAGGTTGGAAGCTCGTTCTCGCCGAGCATATGCTATGTTATGTTATGATTGGGAAGTATGAATTGGAATAGAGTTATGAAAAGATTTAATTCTGTATAATAGTTATTGTCTTGGAAAAGTTTGGTTTGAAAAACCTATTCCGGTTCATACGTCCATCTTTTGTTAAGTGCTTTGCTCTATATTTATGTAGGGTGTGGGTGTGCGTTAGCCCCCTCACTCAGTCAGTTGACTGACCCCTCATTTATTCTTTTAGTTGCAGGTTCTTTTGGGGCTTGAGCTAGGCGGAGAAGTGAGTCTTGGTTGCACTTGTCGGTCTAGGTTTTGCTAGTAGTTTTGCACCTGCTCATTCTATCATTTTGTATATGTCTATTTTGGATGCGTATGTGTTGTTTGAGCCGTGATGGCATGGTACAGATTCAGTTGGTACCTATATGTAAATATTATGGATATACATATATATATGTGTTGGTATCTATAATTATATGTGTTGTTCTTTGATTGATGTTCTGTTTATCCGCTTCCGCGTACTCTGGTTTAGTTGCTTAGCTCCGCCTAGCCTAGGGTGTGTGTTTGGTCTCCCGTTCGCTATGATTCGGATTCGGGTACGGACATTCCATTTCGTATTCGGGTTTGGATTATGGTGCGGGGGATGTGGCCCTACTTGTGGGTGCTACAAACATAAATTGTCACGCCCCAGGTCTGCAGGCCCGTTGGACGCTAGCGCAAGTCTCCAAGCCCACCGAGTATAACCTGAAATTGGGCCTAAACCACTGCCCAAAAGGGATATCCATTGGTTATACTTGGACTCTTTAACTTATATACTGAACTTAACATTCATACTTTCCCGATGTGGGACAGGGATGTCACAATCTGTTGGAAAACACGAATCAGAAAGCAGCGGAATTTAAAAAAATTTCCAACAAAAGGATCTTGAACTCGCAATCGTGTAACCAAATTCGTAAAGATAGAAAACTTACTTTTCTTTTGTTCTTTCTTGAAGCATTTCAAGCCACCCAAGAACGCTCTTCTCGCGGCTTGATCCCCTCTCCTTGGTAAAGCTCGAATCTTCAAACTTCTAACTTGAAGTCTCTAGAGAAAGTCCACCAACTTGATCACAATCTAACTAGTAAGGATGCTAGTTCTCTAGTTAGTGTTTAGGCTTAACCTAGGGTTTTATTTTATCTTGGAGAAAGGAAGGTGTTCAACACATGAACCAAAAGAATTGCCAATTAGCTCTAAAGGGGAGCATGAGCTCCCCTATATATAGGAAAGGGAGAGGGGCGCCGATCCTATTCCTTGTTGGGCAAGGATTTGGTTCCTCTCTCTCCTATTACTTGATCATCAAGTATTTTCCAACTTTGACTTTGAATTCTAATTCAAGTCAACTTTTAAGAGAGCTAAAAATATCCAAACTATTTTTGGATAATTTTTATACTTTATTTATTATAAAAATAAATAACTTATTTTTATCTAATTAATTAATTCATAATTAATTAACTAGATTATTTTCTCCAAAATAAGACTTTCTTTTTAATTCAAAATTAAACCAAAGTCTATTAAATAATTAACACATTTAATTATTTAATACATATATATATATATATATATATATATATATATCCACACGTGTGTGACACGTGTCACTCACGTGAGCCACACGTGTGATTTCACACGTGTGGAACCCTCTTGGCCCGATTAACTCGTTTAATCATTTTCAAGCCTCAACTCATGTAACCAAGTTGTTGTGTGTGACCCTCTAGGTTCTCAATTCAATTAGCAGTGACCCTAATTAATTAATTCACTAATTAATTAATCAGTCCACAGATTAAACGACCATAGTCTAGCAACAGGTGTTTAACCCCTAGCTGAATTGGAATGTTCGGATTCGACAGAACCTTTAAGTCATTGATTCATGTGAGATACAATCCTCCTACTTACTATCTCTCAACCAAGATCTAGGGCAAGGGAATAATCAGAACCCTAATAATCCGGTCTTAAAGCTAAGTGCATTTCATATCCATTTGATCTCAATCCAAGAAACCCTTTTCTTGATGTCTTGATCTACTGCCTTGGCCAAGGACTCCATATGGCATATGAATGACTTACACAATAAGAGATCACCTTGCAAATGCAAGTGTAGGTCCTTTCTTGATTCTCATTCACTTTCATGAATCACTTGTGCAGCCCCAGCATAAGCCTTGAATCAATTGTCTAAGGCGACACCCTTTAAAGCTTATACCTAAGACTACAGAGTTAACTCATAAAGTGACAAGGAACCTCAAGTCTAAGGATCAATTAATCACATCAATGACTCGTGAGATATTTCCTAATCTGGAAGTTTCCATTTCCTGAAATAGAAGCTTCCTTTCCCATTTAGGAATGTTCTCACACGGGGCACCTCAGTGAACTTACTTATTAAAGTAAGCACCCTCATGTATCACGCACGTATCAACTATACACTTTGCACCTCCATGAAACAAGGTGGTCCTTCTTAAGGGCGTGATCCCACAAGCAAGCCTTAGAGGAGTCAGGTTGACACTCCCACTGTCTGTAGGACTCATCGGCTTGGAGTATTTTACTAATCATGACTTATGTGATATAGGGCTCGTTTCATGAACCATTTCACCTAAATGGTAGAGTCCTAAAGTCATCAGGATTAGGGGAGTTCTCATACATGCACAGCTAAAGTAAACGCATACCAAACAAGAGCATATAAAGAAGTGTTGCCTCAATTCGTTATTTCATTCAAAGATTGTCTGTGATTACAATAAGGAAAAGCACAAAGCGGATATACAATCAGCTTTCGAGGGCACTATTCCTAACACAATCACCCCTTCTTCAGAATCGCGACGTCCTCGTCGCGGCATGACATATAGCCCATGACCGACTCGTCTGCATTGGGACTCTAGAGGTGGCTCCTACGGGCTCAAGAGGTGGCTCCCACACATGTTGCACTTTGCCCCACAGGCTCAAGAGGTGGCTCCCATGTGCGTAGCACTTTGCCCCGTATAGCACTTAGCTCCTGCGGCTGACGAGCAGCTCTGATACCATCTGTCACGCCCCGGGTCCGCGGGCCCGTTGGACGCAAGCGCAAGTCTCCAAGCCCGCCGAGTATAACCTGAAATTGGGCCTAAACCACTGCCCAAAAGGGATATCCATTGGTTATACTTGGACTCTTTAACTTATATACTAAACTTAACATTCATACTTTCCCGATGTGGGACAGGGATGTCACATAAATACATAACATAAGTAAAGTATGCGATAAATGCCTCCTAACACCAACTAGACTGACAAGTGTGACTCCGAAGACTCACTTCCGCCTAGCTCAAGCCAAAAGGAATCCTGCAAACTAAAAGATAAAATGAGGTGTCAGTCAACTGACCGAGTGAGGGGGCTAACGCACACCCACAATATATATATAAAGAGCATAGCACAGAATAAAAGGATGGACTCATAAACCGGGGATAGGTGTTACATACCAAAACATTTCGAAATAACCCAAATAAATATAGATATAAGTTTAGAAACCATTTTCTAGAAGGACTCTATCCCGATTCATAATTCCATAACAGAATAGAACGCATGCTCGGCGAGTACGAGCTTCCCACCTTTACTCCTCAGAACATAAAGCAAAATCAATCCAACCTCTACTCCAATGATGGAAGAGCCACGCGTTGGCCCTAACCATCTATAATAAACCGTTTAAAATAGACTCACCCTCAAGGGGTAGCGAACCAACAAGAGTCCTCCCCTGCCTTAGCCGAAGGCTCAAGATACCACACCTTCCCTGCAGCACGGGTTGCGTGAAGATATCTCAAATGGAACTACGCACAGGTATATCCCCGACGGCCCTAACCGTCCCGGGGGCTCCTTACCCATAGCTCCTAGGATCCACATACATACATACATACAGATGCCATTATTTCATGGCCAACTCGCTACAAAAACATGATATAACTGAATTTTCCAAAATAGCTTACATATGCCTCAAAAACTGGTTTTTATATATATTCCTACGCGATTGAACTTTAAGCCTCATGACCTCCACCCACGCAGGACGTACGCAAAATCATAAACATATCATATCCAACACGTACGTATTCATAATAAGGTATACTCGCATGCAAGGGTAGAAATCAGCATATAAAGGCCATAGGTCGCATAACTATATAAAATCCTAAACCTCACCTTGTGCAAGTAGAGTCTGAGAGTGTGAAGGGCCAAACACTCTAAACCTCGGGCCCACCGGCACCACCAAACTCTGTGACAAGACATACAGAAGCCCAACTTAGACTCTACATGAACCAAGTAAGATACACGGCGTACAAAGTATGAATGACATGCGAAATGGAATGCTGTTTATCAAATTGGTCACAAGGGATAATTCAAATATTCAAGTAAATTATGCAAGTAAGGAAGTATAAAGGTTCAGAGATTGCATTCCAAGTCATATCGGAGCATACAAGTCAAGTAGCAACTCAAACGAATCAAATACGCACGAAAAAGTAAGTAAAAGGGGTCACGACGCATGGGAACGACCATTCCCATGCACAACATAGCATGGCAACGGTCCTTCCCACGCCGAGGCCAAACGAGCCTGGGAACGGCCGTTCCCAGTCCAAGCACACATGGGAACGGTCCTTCCCATGTTCGGTCCCTCAAATCCAAACCCTAGCCCGGAAGGGCCGTTCCAAGCTTAAAGCATAAATGGGAACGGCCGTTCCGGCCACAGATCTGGAGCAGAAGCTTGACAGCTTCGGGAAGAAGACAACTATGACCGAAAATGGCCGATTTCACACCATTTAAACCATAAAATTTCGACGAAAATCATATATATCATCACATAAATCATGCTTATCATATAAATATGAATTTAGCTCAAGAACAAGGGTGATTTTGGCCAAAACTCATACAACCCATTTTCATGAAAATCAAGCTTCAACCATGGTAAGATGTATCTAAACTCACTCCCTATCATACCATTAACAACTATATCACATATTCAACATGGAAAAACACATATTCATGCTCAAGAACTCAAGGATTCATCATTAGAGTAATATTCTTCAAGTTGGGCATAAATCACCATTTTCACAAGACTTCCTCATATAAGATCATACATTCAATTTCATGCTAAGATTCATGGATAGAAATGAAATACACATCAAGGGAAATTCGTAGCTTACCTTGGCTCTTGAAATGATGAAGAAACGAGGGAGATATGAGCTCTTGAAGGTGTGGAATGGCTTAAGTCTTCATCCTCTCTTGAAGCTTCTCCATGGCTATCACAATGAGACTATTTTGAGGTTTGAAATGAAGTGAGAAAGGGGATCTAGGTTAGGGTTTCAAGATATAATATGAGGCTAGAGGCTTTATTAGGATTTGGGCTCAAATAAATGACTTTCGGCCCAATAGGTCAAGATTAAAAGGTTCAAGGTCTAAACGGTTTCCGAAAAATATAAAGTAAATTCCATGGGACACAAATCACCGAATCAAGTCCAATGGTAACGACCCAAACTCACTAACTTGAGTTAGGCCCAAAACACACAAATAGGTCCAAGTCCTATTTAAATCCAACTCCAACAATTAATTTAAATTCATCCAAGTTCCATTCTGAAGTTGTCATGAAAGAATTCATATTTTACCATTTTGGATTTTAGTCAATTAAGTCACATTTTCAATCAAAGTTGGAATTAAACACATAAAAAGGGAATTAAATCACATAAGTGCGTAAGGTAAACTCTCTCGTGACGCATGCCTGTATGATTTATCGGACGGGGCGTCACAATCTCTCCCCCTTAGGAGAACCTGGTCCCCAGGTTCGCTGCTCGGCTTCAAACAAACCCGGACACAACTTCTTCATTATCTTATTAATCTCCCAAGTTGGTTGCTCCGATTTCTATCCTTTCCACCACCCGATCTTGAATCTCGTCCTGATACTTCACAATCATCAAGTCCGAAGTAAATGGTAATTCTTCTATCGTAAGAACAGTCGACTCTTCGGTGTAGAACCAACGTCTCTTCAAGGACGTCCCGTTCTTACTTCTTGTAGTCCGTAATCATCTACGTGCATCGCAACCAAGACACACAGAGAGAATCCCATCTCTCAGCACAAAAGGTGAGAGAACCCCATCTCTCGAACATAGAAAGCGAGAGAACCCCATCTCTCGATCACACAAGAGAGAACCCCGTCTCTCAAGCAGACAATTGAGAGAACCCCGTCTCTTAGCCTAAGTTGGACAGATTCCAGCATCTTCCAACATTCTAGTTCAAGAAATTCCAGTATTTCCCAAACCCCTAAATTCAAGAGAATCCAACATCTCCCGAATATCTAAGTACAAGAGAATCCAACATCTCTCGTGCACAAAGCTTAGAAAGAATCCAGCATCTTTCTATCACATAAGCAGAGAATCCTGCGACTCTCTAACACATAAATTGGGAGGATTAACATCTCCCAAGCACGTAAACAGGGAGAAATAAATCTTTCTCACACTGAGAACGAGAGATTCTGACATCTCTCTAGCATATAAATACAATTATTTGAAGCACTTGTGCCTACGCACATCAAAATAGCACAGTTGAAAATTACAACAATCAACACATATCACAATTAGCAAGTATATTACATAATAATAAGAGTCAAATAAACGATGTATGTATGCTCGTGCCATGAATGTTTATTGTACCTTCCATTGCAGCATTCTGATCATCCTCTGCTGCTTCCTCCTTTCCATCAAGAGCATATGCACGAGCCTGAATAGCTGGCCTCTTATTTGGATAGGTGTCTATCCTGTGATCAACAGAACCACACACGAAGCATCTACCCAAATACCTCCAACACTTTTCCAATAGATGGGAACCCTGACAGTGAGGGCAACGGGCCTGAGCTGGGGCCGGTAAAACTGGTGGCACCGTAGGAGCAGCGTGTCGGGGCTTCTTGTTAATGATGCCCTGCGGATAGAAAGTTGGTGTAGAAGTAGTAGAAACATGAGTAGCGGGCTTCTTGCCCGATTCAGAACCCGAACCCTGCCCCGAAGAGAAGGATGGGTGCCTCAACCTCTGTCTCTGAGCCTCGACCTAAATAGCCCTCTTGGTGACTTTATCCCAAGTACTAACATTGACAGCCTGAACTGCTATCTGAATATCCTCTCGAAGCCCATGAAGGAAGTGACGGGCTCTGTGTGAATCAATGTTAGTGATGTGGGTAGCATAGGGAGCAAGTCTCTCGAACTCCACAATATAGTCCTCAACAGATCTGGATCCCTGCTTCAGCTCAGAAAACTCCTGAAGCCTGCGCTCTCGTGCACTATAAGGTATAAACTTCTCGTGGAACTCATACACGAAAGTCTCCCAAGTGAACTCCATGCCACTCCTCTCAAGTCTGGATGAAACTCCCTTGAGCCAATTAGCTGCCTGCCCCTGAATGAATCGAGCAGTACAAACAGCCTTATCCTGAAAACTCCCTGGGCAAATCTCCCTAATACCACTGTCTCAGCTATCCACTCCTCAGCTTTGATATCATCTCCTCCAAACCACTTAGGAGGGTTGTTGTTCCGAAACTCCCTATACACAGCTGAGATATCAACATCAACGGGTGGTGTCTGCTGCCTCTGATTCTGTTGCAACTGATTGAGAAGTGCCTGAACAATATTCTTCGCATTCAGTGGTGGTGGCGGAGGTGGATTAGGTGCATCCGGGGAAACCTCTCGATCACGGCGTCTAGGAGGTATCCTAAAGATCTTAACAATTCTAGTATAGGTATATGCATGTCGATCAGTAAATGCTCATGTCACTTAATAAATCAAGCAAAACACCAAAGAAATGTAATACTTCACGTAATGTAAATTCGGCAAGGTGATGGAAATTCAAATGCATAGCCTATCAAGCTGTGATATACATGCACATATAACCAAGTTGTCCTATGCCGTACAACCTAGACAGACTCAACACGACACTAGAGCTCGGTTTTGCAACCTAGAGCTCTGATACCACTTAAGGATGTAGCACCCCAGACGGAGGATACCACATCCCCCGCACTAAGACCCAGACCCGGTCATGAAATAGGTAGTCCATACCCAAATCCAAATCATAGCGAACGGGAGACTAACTCTCGCACTAGGCTAGGTGGATCTAACTCAACAAACTCAGAGTGCGGAAGCAATTTAAAACATTCATCAACAAATAGCGGAAGCAATTAAATCAACATACCAAACAATTGACGGGTTCAACTAGCATAGATACCTAGTCCCGAATATCAACATACATAACAGGTGACGGGTTCAACTAGCATAGATACCTAGTCCCGAATATCAATTCATAATCCAATATAATGATCAGCATAAGTATCATCAATATCTAATAACATCCGAGTACTAGCTACTAACCCCTCACGGGTTTAAATCTAAGTAGAACATAAAGATAAACTTTAAGTGTGAAACATAAATACATAACATAAGTAAAGTATGCGACAAATGCATCCTAACACCAACTAGACTGACAAGTGTGACTCTGAAGACTCACTTCCGCCTAGCTCAAGCCAAAAGGAATCCTGCAAACTAAAAGATAAAATGAGGTGTTAGTCAACTGACTGAGTGAGGGGGCTAACGCACACCCACAATATATATATATAAAGAGCATAGCACAGAATAAAAGGATGGACTCATGAACCGGGGATAGGTGTTGCATACCAAAACATTTCGAAATAACCCAAATAAATATAGATATAAGTTTAGAAACCATTTTCTAGAAGGACTCTATCCCGATTCATAATTCCATAACAGAATAGAACGCATGCTCGGCGAGTACGAGCTTCCCACCTTTACTCCTCATAACATAAAGCAAAATCAATTCAACCTCTACTCCAATGATGGAAGAGCCACGCGTTGGCCCTAACCATCTATAATAAACCGTCTAAAATAGACTCACCCTCAAGGGGTAGCGAACCCACAAGAGTCCTCCCCGGCCTTAGCCGAAGGCTCAAGATACCACACCTTCCCTGCAGCACGGGTCGCGTGAAGATATCTCAAATGGAACTACGCACAGGTATATCCCCGACGGCCCTAACCGTCCCGAGGGCTCCTTACCCATAGCTCCTAGGATCCATATACATACATACATACAGATGCCATTATTTCATGGCCAACTCGCTACAGAAACATGACATAACTGAATTTTCCAAAATAGCTTACATATGCCTCAAAAACTGGTTTTTATATATATTCCTACGCGATGGAACTTTAAGCCTCATGACCTCCACCCACGCAGGACGTACGTAAAATCATAAACATATCATATCCAACACGTACGTATTCATAATAAGGTATACTCGCATGCAAGGGTAGAAATCAGCATATAAAGGCCATAGGTCGCATAACTATACAAAATCCTAAACCTCACCTTGTGCAAGTAGAGTCTGAGAGTGTGAAGGGCCAAACACTCTAAACCTCGGGCCCACCGGCACCACCAAACTCTGTGACAAGACATACAGAAGCCCAACTTAGACTCTACATGAACCAAGTAAGATGCACGGCGTACAAAGTATGAATGACATGCGAAATGGAATGATGTTTATCAAATTGGTCACAAGGGATAATTCAAATATTCAAGTAAATTATGCAAGTAAGGAAGTATAAAGGTTCAGAGATTGCATTCCAAGTCATATCGGAGTATACAAGTCAAGTAGCAACTCAAACGAATCAAATACGCACGAAAAAGCAAGTAAAAGGGGTCACGACGCATGGGAATAGCCATTCCCATGCACAACATAGCATGGGAACGGTCCTTCCCACGCCGAGGCCAAGCGAGACTGGGAACGACCGTTCCCAGTCCAAGCACACATGGGAACGGTCCTTCCCATGTTCGGTCCCCCAAATCCAAACCCTAGCCCAGAAGGGCCGTTCCAAGCTTAAAGCATAAATGGGAACGGCCGTTCCGGCCACAGATCTGGAGCAGAAGCTTGACAGCTTCGGGAAGAAGACAACTATGGCCGAAAATGGCCGATTTCACACCATTTAAACCATAAAATTTCGACGAAAATCATATATATCATCACATAAATCATGCTTATCATATAAATATGAATATAGCTCAAGAACAAGGGTGATTTTGGCCAAAACTCATACAACCCATTTTCATGAAAATCAAGCTTCAACCATGGTAAGATGTATCCAAACTCACTCCCTATCATACCATTAACAACTATAGCACATATTCAACATGGAAAAACACATATTCATGCTCAAGAACTCAAGGATTCATCATTAGAGCCATATTCTTCAAGTTGGGCATAAATCACCATTTTCACAAGACTTCCTCATATAAGATCATACATTCAATTTCATGCTAAGATTCATGGATAGAAATGAAATACACATCAAGGGAAATTCGTAGCTTACCTTGGCTCTTGAAATGATGAAGAAACGAGGGAGATATGAGCTCTTGAAGGTGTGGAATGGCTTAAGTCTTCATCCTCTCATGAAGCTTCTCCATGGCTGTCACAATGAGGCTATTTTGAGGTTTGAAGTGAAATGAGAAAGGGGATCTAGGTTAGGGTTTCAAGATATAATATGAGGCTAGAGGCTTTATTAGGATTTGGGCTCAAATAAATGACTTTCGGCCCAATAGGTCAAGATTAAAAGGTTCAAGGTCTAAACGGTTTCTGAAAAATATAAAGTAAATTCCATGGGACCCGAATCACCGAATCAAGTCCAATGGTGGTGTCGGAATTCGAATTCGAATTCCCGAGCTCATATTGGTCTCGAACGACCCAAACTCACCTAACTTGAGTTAGGCCGAAAACACACAAATAGGTCCAAGTCCTATTTAAATCCAACTCCAACAATTAATTTAAATTCATCCAAGTTCCATTCTTAAGTTGTCATGCAATAATTCATATTTTACCATTTTTGATTTTAGTCAATTAAGTCACATTTTCAATCAAAGTTGGAATTAAACACATAAAAAGGGAATTAAATCACATAAGTGCGTAAGGTAGACTCTCTCGTGACGCATACCTGTACGATTTATTGGACGGGGCGTCACACGTTCCACACCCAAGAGAGAGGAGAAAAGTTCAGCCAAAATGAGGAAGAAAACCCTTCTCCCGTCACTATTTACCCCTCCACCATTTTGAGTTCATAACCTCTTCAAACTTCATCCAATCTGGAAGGTAAGCATATTTTTGTAATCACCACTCCCTTGTGGTCATTTTAAGCTATAATTTGTCCTTCCTCTCTAATTTTGAGCATGCTTCGTTGGAATGAATAAATAGTATGGGTTTTTGTATGAATTCTTTATCATGAGCATTCCTTGAGCTATTTTATGATTTGAAGCTTGTATATTGGTCACTCTAGTCTCCTTAATGCATTTATGAACTCATTTTTTATGGTTGTTGAGTATTGAATGAGATACCGTAAATGAGGTTGATTTCTTGTTGATGAAGATGTTGGTTTTATTTTCTCTTTCGAATCTTTTTCTTGTTCGATTGATATATGTTGTTGTGTGATGATTTTGCCATGTTTTATGATCATTTTCATGCCTTTGTTTCCTGCCTAAGAGTGTCTTGGAGCTGCCCCTGTTTTTCAAGTTTTTTCCCGCGAAACAGAGCCCTGCTCTGTTATTTATTTTCGAGTACGAAGCTCGACACGGCCGTGTCATGATTGCCTTGAAAATAAGCACGGCCATGTTGATCTTTCGGAACTCGAAATTTATTTTTCAAAATTCGGACACGGCCATGTCCATTTACAAAGAAAACCTGACACGGCCATGTTGAACTTTCAAACTGGGGATTTTTATTTTCCAAAAATCAGACACGGTCGTGTCTAACCCCTTTGAAAACATGACACGACCGTGTTACACTTGTTGGCAGCCCCAAGGTATTCTTTTGTTGCTTCACGTTGTCTTTTCCCACTTCATTTATGACTTGTATGCAATATGAACTCATTGAACTATGTGTTATCACTGTGGCATGAGATTCATGGATCGAATTGATATGATTATGAAAGCTATGAACGTTAATGAATGACTTTGCTCGTTTATGTGATTTTAATGCATTAATTGTGCACATGAACATGTTCATAACATGATTATATCTCTTATACACCTCATACCATCTTCATTGCATTGTTGTGCGTCGTATTTGGTTATTTTGAGTTTCACTTTATCTCTTTTGCACAGATTTGGGTCCGAACGGAGACGAGGTCGATCTTTGAGGCACTTTCACTGTTTCTTTTGCTTTACAAGGTGGGTTACTCTTCTAATAGTTAAATGACCCAATATATCCCCAATGTGTAAAGATTTAAGCCAAACTATTATACTTATATATCGAGTCTTTTGAAGAGTAAATGATTTCAAACGTAAAACCTTTCCTTGTGTAACCCTACCTAATGATTTTGGCGAAAACATAAATGCAAGCACTGATTGGGGACCAGGAACTTAGTGCACGTGGGTATCCGGGGAGGCAAGGGCCGACGGTGATCCTGTGCACTAGTTCCAACCAAACTACGGTGATACCCGCCCTCGCTAGGAGATTAGCTGGGAATGGGAGCTGAGGCCTTTGGGGATTCATGTACCCCACTGGCCGTAATGAATGGGTGGCCGGGCCTTGCAAACCCGTCCACCACCCGGAGAAAAAAAGTGTATATAAACGATTGAATGTGCACGAAAGAATTGTTGTGTGATCACCTATGAATGAATGAACAGTAAATACACAAGGTGTAGGTTGGAGATTATGCACGCCCACTCGTCGGGGCTTAGATAACCTAATGAATGAATATGATAGTTGTAATCTCGTTGATGTTTTTCTTTGTTTTACCCACTTGGGAGATTGTTGTAAAACTTCATACGGGGATTATGGCATGCATGTATTTGTTTCAATTCCGCGATATTATATACTTATGCCCTGTTTTATACCCACCAGTCCCCTTTGGACTGAACCCGTGTTGTTTTCAGTTGTTTTGTGCAGGTTGGGAGTGCTTGGCGGGAATACTAGTCGTCTAGGTCTTGCATTTGAGTCTAGCACTTTCTTTTAGTTACACTCATACTACTTGGGATAGCTTGTCTATGATTATGAACTTTGGGCGCATATTGTTATGTGAGTCGTGATGGCCTTTTGAATACTTGAATATATTGTAATTATATTTTGGAGCTTGAAGGCTCATTGTAAATGTTTCAGTTTATGACTTGCGTCCGCTTTAATGTCTTTGCTCTGAGTTATTTATATCCCATTCTTGAATGGTTTAAGGGTTAGCTCCCGCCTAGCATACTGAGTGTGTTGTGTCCCCGTTCGCCGTGATTTGGCACGTGTATGGACTTTTATTTCATATACGAGTCGGGTCTCGGTGCGGGGGATGTGGTGTCTAGCGCTCGGGCGCTACATGTACACGCACTATTGTGTTAATTAACCAAGGCTATAAATACGGCCCCCCTGTGAACAGTTGTTGGTAAGCATTGAATAACATTCAATAGTATTTATTTCCACCGTCACTCAGGTGGACCTGGATGCCTTTCTCGACCAATGGCGGGTCGAGATTGAGCAGACCCAGATGGAGGGTCGCGAACTAAGGCACCCGAAGTTACCTCAAGCCAGCCCAACCACCATCTCGAGCCCCGTCGTGACCAACGTCGCGGGGCCCGTGGTCCAAGCTTTCGGACCCCCCATCCCATATTATTTTTAGCCGCTCGATGGCCAACCAGCCCAAATCATCTGGGGCTAACCCCTCAGACTGGCCTAGGCCAGGTTCAAAGGTTTGCACCACCACCACCGCCACCTATGGACAGCAAACGTGGCTTGCCCGAGGGTCAGGATGAATCGGACCATCCTAGCAGCGTCAACCGTGGCAAACACGCGATCGATGACGACATGAGGAGTTTAAAGATCTACAACAGCAGATACCGACTTGATCCACACGTGAGGAGGTCGCACGTGTCGCGTCCTCGAGACAAGAAAACGAGCAGAGCCTCCATGATGACCCGTCGAGAAGGTGGGTGCAAGACCGCCTGGGAGATCGAGGCTCAGTTGTCTTCCAAAGGCAGGTCGACCTTCGTGAGGGCCTAAATCGTCGCCCTCTGTGCTTCCGGAGTGATAAGGAGGAAGCTTCTCCTTCTCCGAGGACATCCTCCACATGACCTGTGATGGAGAGAGAATCCCCACTGGGCTGGCGCTTTACAACGGGAAGATCAATCCCAAGAAACATGTGACAACCTTCAAGAACAGAATGCTGCTGCACCCCCACCCACAATAAATTTGGGCCAAACTCTTCATTACAATGTTAACAGGCCCAGCGAGGACTGGTTTATCCATCTATAACAGGTTTATAGATCGATTTTTAGCGCATTTCTCATCAATGACTGGTGAGAAACTGCCTTCATACTACCTCAACAACCTTCGACAGGAGGAGGGTGAATCTCTTCGGAACTTCTTCACAAAGTTCTCGAGGGAGGTAGTTCGGGTCGAGGACCCGACGGTGGACACCCCTGCTCCCAGTCGTCCATTGGGCTCTGCGAAACTGCATGTGGGCAGACGAGATTGTAAGGGTCGGACCTCAGAACCTGACCGAGATCCAGGACATCGCCCATGGTTTTATGAGGGTCGAGGAGATGGCCCTCGCCCACAGACCCCTGTCTCACTTCGGGTCTAGCTCGAACCCTAGCCGAAATGGAAACAAGCCCAAGAAAAATAAGGGAAAAATAGATCCACCGACCTAGATCGACAGACGAAGCTACATCCCCTTGAGCACGTCCGTCGAATAAATTTTCACTGTGATGGACAAGAAGCTTCTGAACAAGCCAAAGACCATACAAGAAGGTCCAAAGGCTCAGAAGTCGGGGAAATTTTATGGCTACCACCAACAATGGGGCCATCGAACAACTCATCCGAGGGGGGCATCTGAAGGACTTCGTACGCAAGCTCGATCACTTCTCCGAAAAGGTAGGTCGGACCAGGGAGTGGTCCAAGTCCAGGTCGAGGTCCCCGTCGTGGAGAACCGGGAAGCCGCCGCTCGAGAGGCAAGACAACAACAACGATGCAAGCAACGGCACAATCTGTATGATCGTTGGGGGCCACGTCGGTGGAGATTCCAATGCCACTCATAAGAGAACTCATTGAAGAGTGGCTCGACAGTACGAGGGCCCGCACAAAGAAGCGTACCAGATCGAGCGGAATGAAGATTGGGTTAGGTAAGAGGTTAGCTTTAATGATAGCGATACCTGTCCAGGCCCACATCGGGAGGGCAAAACGCCTAGTTGTCCGATGATGGTGACCTTAGGCGTGGTTAACTATAATGTAACCAAATTCCTAGTTGATAATGGAAGCTCCACCAACATTATTCTTTACTCCACTCTTGTAAAGATGAAATTGCACAACCTAAGACTCGATCCCATCCGAACGTCGTTGTCCAGATTCTGAGGATTCGAGGTACTGCCCCTTAGGTGCATTCGACTGCTAACATCAATGGGCACCGCACCACGTCGAGTGACCCAAGAGGTCGAGTACGTAGTCGTGAACATTCCCCTAGCGTAAAACATAATTTTCGATCGATATGGCCTCATCTAATTTCGCGTAATTATTTTCACTTTCCACCAAAAAATCAAGATGCCCACACAGAGCGATGTAGGGGAGGTCGAGTGTGACGTGGTAGATAGTTGGGCGTGCTATGCTATCACCCTCAAGAAGCCAAAAGATAAGAAGGTGGTGGAATGCCTCGAATTGCAAACCTACAGACGGGGAGATCGTGCTATGAGATGGCGAAGAGGGCTCCCAAATAGCGCGAAAAAGGAAGCTCAGCGAGCGACTCGAGCCAACCGAATCATTGAAAGCGGTGCCCCTCGTGCGTGGTGATAGCAACAAGTCCACTCGGATCGGAGCCAACATGGATTAGCAGCATGAGATCATGATGACTGATTTTCTCCGCGAAATGTAGACATTTTCGGTTGGACCGCCCAGGATCTGTTTGGGATCAACCCAAAGGTAATATGCCATCACCTCGGCATCGACCCATCGTGCAAGCCAATCAAGCAGAAGCTAAGAGTTCAGAGTAAAGAAAGAAACGAGATCATCGAAGCTAAGGTAAACAAACTCCTCAACGCAGGATATGTCAGCCCAGCTCAGTATGCCGACTGGTTGTGCAATGTCGTCCTCGTACAGAAAATCGGGGAAAAGTGGAGAATGTGTAATGATTTTATAGATCTCAACAAGGCTTGCCCCTAGGATCCCTATCCTCTTCCTTACATCAACCAGCTTGTCGACTCGACGGCGGGATGCGAGATGCTCAGCATGATGGATGCCTTCCAAGGGTACTACCAAATCTTCATGGCACCAGAGGATCGATCGAACACGGTCTTCATAGTCATGAAGGGCATATGTTATTTTAAATAAATTTCGTTCGGTCTAAAAAATACTGGGGCAACCTTTCAAAGGTTGGTGAATCTGATGTTCAAGGATAAGATCGGCAAAACAATGGAGGTCTATGTTGACGAAATGATTGTGAAGAGTGAGAGGGCTCGAGATCACCTCGACCACCTGCGTCATGCCTTCGAGGTACTGAGCAATACGGGATAAAGCTCAATCCAGAAAAATGCACGTTTAAGGTCGAGGGTGGAAAATTCCCCGGATACATGGTGAGCCAGAGAGGAATTGAGGTCAACCCGGGAAAGATCAAAGCCATCCAGATCATACCTCGACCTCAGTGCATACGCCTAGTCCAATCCCTCGTAGGTCGAATCATCTCGCTCAATCGCTTCATATCCCGATCGTCGGAAAGGAACCTCCCGTTTTTCAAAGTTTTGAGGAATTTGAAGAAGTTTCAATGGGATGAAGAGTGCTATAGAGCCTTTGAACAACTTAAAGAGTATTATCGTCTCCACCGCTGTTGGCCAAGCCCAACGAAGGGGAGACCTTTTACCTCTATATATCTCTTTCCCATGACACTTTCAGTCCGGTCCTTGTCGCCATTAGGGATCGAAAACACCTACCTGTATACTACTTGAGCAAGATATTGCACGGAGCAGAGCTGAACTATCTCGAGATCGAGAAATTCGTGTTTGCCTTGGCTCATTCAACTCGAAAATTGAGGCCATATTTTCAAGCGCACCGGATAGTTGTTCTTATCGACCATCCACTTAGGCAAGTTTTGGCAAAACCCGATGTGTCTGGCAGCATGATGAAGTTGGCGGTTGAGCTGGGATAGCACGACATTTCTTTCCATCCTCGAACTGCTCAACAAGCTCAAGTTCTAACTGAATTCTTAGTCAAAAAAAACACGCCACCTTCAAGATCGATCCCGAGGCCTTTGAGTTGGACTATGCACGTGGATGGCTCATCGACCTCTCAAGGAGGGGGAGTGGGGATATCCCTCATCAGATCAGTTAACACGCAGTTCGATTTTGCCATTCGCCTTGATTTCAAGGCCCCCAACAACGAGGCAGAATACGAAGCACTCCTAACAGGCCTCAAACTCGCCCTCGAGCAGAAGGTGGAGAAGATAGCCGTCGTAATTGACTCCCAGCTGGTGGCTAGTCAGGTCAACGAAACTTATGAAGTGAGGGAGGATACGAAGGTCGCATGTCTCAAGCTAGTGAAAGAACTGATAGTGCAATTCAAGGAGTTCAAGATCGAACAGGTCCCCCAAGAAGAGAACAGTCGAGTGGACACCCTATCCAAGCTAGCAAATGGCCTACAAAGAACTAGGGATGGGACTATCTCATACCTCGTTTCGGGGAACCAAGCCATCGACGAAGGAAAGGTCGAGATAGCGGAAATCGATCTGGTCGAGCCATGCTAGACGGATGACATGGTGGCCTACTTGAGGGACGACACTATACCTCAAAACCGAATTGAAGCCAGAAGGGTAAAATACCAAGCCTTGAGGTATATGCTTGATCGGGACCCCTGCTGAGGTGCCTTCGACCTAGTCAAGCCCAGGATGTGCTCGAGGAGATACACGAGGGGTGTTGTGGAAACCACTCGGGAGGTCGAGCACTCGCGCGGAAAGTGTTAAGGAGTGGCTATTTCTGGTCAACCCTAGTTCGGGGTGCGAAGCTCCATTCCATGAAATGCCCGGAATGTCAGAAACATGGAAACCTCATCTATCAACACCCAGCCACAATGATAGCAGTCGATTTCTCTGGCCTTTTGATCAGTGGGGAATCGATATCATTAGTATGTTCCCCCTCACCCCTCGTCAAAATGTTTTGCCATCGTCATAGTTAAATATTTCTCAAAGTCGATCGAGGCCGAAGCAGTCCAAAGATAACCGACGCAGTGATAAGGAATTTTCTCTGGAAGAACATAATCTGCCTCTTTGGGGTACTGAGAGTTTTAATCTGCGATAATGGGCCTCAATTTCAAAGCGAAAATATTAAGCATTATTGCCAATACCTCGAGATCGACCTCAGATTCACTACAGTTGGTCACCCTCAAGCAAATGGCCAAGCAGAAGTCACCAACAGGATCATCATTCAAAACTTGAAGACCCACCTCGATGCTAAGTTGGGCGCATGGGCGGATGAACTTGACGGAGTGTTGTGGACATATCGAACTACACCTCGCACCATGACAGGGTAAACTCCTTTCTCCCTAGTATACGGATCAGAAGCCGTAATCCCATCGCAATTGCTCCATGAGATGGCTCGGGTATCACAATACCAGCTCAAACTGAACAATGACAATCAAGCTGACGATCTGGATCTTATCGAGGAGAAGCGGGAATGTGTCTACCAGCAACTCAAGCAATACAAAGTTGTAGCGGCTCGATCCTATAACAAGCATGTTAGACTTCCAGATCGGCGACTTAGTATTAAAGAAGGTCGAAGTCCTGCAGCATGTCGGAAAGCTAGAATCAAACTAGGAAGGCCCCTACAGGGTGATCAAGATAGGGAACAACATGGCCTATCAACTTGAGGACATGGCCGGAGAACCCTTACCCAGGCCATGGAATGCATACAATTTAAAAAAGTTCTATGTTTAAACTTTCGTGATAGTGTGTGGTCTTATTTTTAGTGCTTTTAATTGATATAAATTGGTGTCGTGATGTGTTTTTGTGATTTGAGTACAATTGGGTCATTTTTATTGAATTGGGATGCTTATAGCCCAATTATAAAGGAATTATGGGGCTGGACTTGTGCATTAATTGTGGAATGTGGAGGCAGCTTGATTTATTCCGGTTTTGGGCCTGTTTCCTGTTGGGCCGAGAGGAGTCTTGAGACTGAATTTAATAGAGGCCTAGCTTGATGTTAACTTGGAGTGCAAATCGTGGTTGTTGCAATAGGGAAAGAGCCTAATTTGGAGTTTGATTTTAGTGTTAGAGGCAGCAGGTTTTAATTTATATTTGGGCTAAAGAATTGAAGATTTGAAATTAATTGGATAAGCCCAAATTGTATTAACTTCGGCAGCAAGTTGGCGTGTGATTGGAGTCCCTCTTGGACTTGGAATTGTGATTGGCTTGAAGATTTTCTTGTCTGTTGCTATAAATACGAGCTTTGGAGATAGATTTGGGACATCACTTACATACTCTTTCCACACGTCTTTTCTCACGCAACAGCGGCTTGGGGACGCGACTCGAAGAGCAGTCATTCATCAAGAGTTTCCTTTAATTCAATTTCTTCATTTTTATTTTATGCTCTTGAACACCATGGTTATGAGTAGCTAAATCTTTTAGTACTTAGCTAGGAATTTATGATTTAGTTTTGACATCGTGAGACCTAATTTGATTTTATGATTCAATTTAATTTCAAGTATTTATTAACTCTCCGAGTGTCGTGTTATTGTGATTTATTTGCTTAAGTGATTACGGCCAGATCATCTAAGTAGGTTAATTGCATATCGCCATTCTTGATTGCATGAAGTATACATAATGCATGATTGATATTTGTGCTACATTAACAAGAAGGATTGGTTGCAGTTTTCAACTTGTTAAGGGAGTTAATAATCGGATTTAAATCTTGCACGTGCCTTGACTAGGTTAATTCGGATTAGTGTTTTCTTGATTCTTAATGCTGTCGATTCATTAAATCCTATCGAGTGTCTCTAGGGGTTGTGAATTGATTAGGGAATAATTGTCGAATGTCGCTAGATTATTCTATGATTTAAGGGAAAACGAGGCGGAGTTGAGTGTCTCTATTTGCTATAGCTAATCTACTTGAATAACTTGAATTTATCTTTGTGTCTATGATCGATGTCTTAACTGAATTATAATTCCTAGCTAGGTATTGCTTCTCATCTGATTTATTAAAACCAACTCTCAACGTGAATTTTCGCTTTCTTCTAGTTTAATTATTTTAAGTGCTTTTTAGTTAGTTAGTTAGTTATAAATCTAAAAACCCCATTTTCCTTATTAACTTGTCTACTTATGATTTTCCTGTGAGTTAATTAAATTAATTTGTCAAATCTCTGTGGATCGATCCGTTGCACTGTATTCGTATTTGTTGCACTGAAATTATATTTTTATTTTGACGGATTCGACATCTGTCAAATTTTAGCGCATTTGTCGGGGATTGGTACTAATTGAATTTAATTCTTTTTTATGAACAGGAGTATTCGCGGAGTAGACGAGCCAATCTACAATCCAAAAATCAAAAGAACTGCGAGATCGTTAAGGAAACAAACCAAAACACGTAAAAACCTGGAGAAGAACTCTGATCTGATCAAATCTGAAGGTTCAGGCACTGAGTCGGAACATTTAGAAGACGAACAAACAGGTTTGACCGTAAGGTGTGACCATACCTTAACGATGGCAGAAGATCCACCGGCTCGCACTACTATGCACCAACAGACACACCCAACCACCACCCAGCAGCCCCTTTGCATCACTTTTCCAGAGGTTGCTACCAATTTCGAGCTTAGAACAGGGTTGATACACTTGCTCCCTATCTTTCGCAGTAAGGAGAATGAAAAGCCTCACCAACATCTCCAAGACTTCCATACGTTATGTTGTTCCACCATGCTACCGGGAGTCATAGAAGATCAAATCAAGATGCGAGCATTCCCACACTCTTTGCAAGATACAACGAGAAAATGGCTTAACAGCCTCCCGCCTGGTTCCATCACAACTTGGGAGCAGTGTTCTGAAATTTTTTTGGATCGGTTCTTTCCAACTTCGCGACAACTAGATCTCCTTCAGGAGACAATTACCATAAGGCAGAAGACAACTGAAACCATGCATGAGTATTGGGAACGATATAACGCTCGCCTAGAGATGTGCCCGCATCACAACCTTACGGATTATTCCGTTATTCATAACTTTTACCGAGGTTTGATGCCTGCCGAAAAGAAGATGTTGGATACTTCAAGTGGAGGGTGCATTATGGACAAGACAACCGGAGAAATAAAGGACATGATGGGCAAGATAACTGCGAATTCACAGAAATATTACACCACACCGGATGTATCCCGATAGGTTAATGAGGTCAACTCTTCCCCTTTTGATGAACTTAAAAGTATGATAACTGCTTTGGCTTGTAACCTTACTGCTGGTATTCCTCAAGTAGCAATGCTTTGTCAGTTGTGCTCAAGTACCCTACACCCTACTGATGCATGTCCTTCTCTCCAAGAGGGTACGTTGGAGAATGTTAATTCTGCAAGGTACCAACAACAGAATTACAACCCATACTCGAACACCTATAACCCCGGTAGGATAAATCACCCTAGTCTGAGCTATGCCCCTAAACCTCAACCAAACTTCCAAAACTTCGTACCTAGACCTCCACAGCCCCAACAACATAACCCTCAACCAAACCCACCTCTCAACCCACAAGCAATCCGATTTAATAACTTGGAATCAACCGTTCATAATTTAGGTTCTTCAGTTAAGAATTTGGAAACCCAACTAGGCCAGATTGCTGCTCCGTTAAGTAGGATAGAGAATCAAGGGAAGTTGTCTTCGCAAACTGAGGATCCTAGGCAGAATATCAATGCAATCACGCTCAGAAGTGGCAAGGAGCTTTCTCCAACACTGGATAAGGAACAGGGACAAAAAATTGGTCTATTGATGATCGGAAAGAAGGTACGACTATAAGGTATGCCATACCTTAAACCCAAACCCCTACAGCAAGTCGGAAATCATCGTGAAGCCTAAACCCCTGGTGATTCCACCTCCATTCCCACAACGACTGGCAAAAATAAAGAAACAAAAGGATGAAAGAAACATCCTTGAGACTTTTTGAAAGGTTGAGGTGAACATACCGTTGTTGGATGCAATCCAACAAATTCCTTAAGGAGCTTTGTACCAACAAGAGGAAGCTTAAAGGTAATGAAAAGGTAAGTGTGGGGGAAAATGTCTCCGCTGTTCTACAAAAGAAACTCCCCCCGAAATGCCATGATCAAGGTATGTTTTCAATACCGTGCAAAATTGGTAATTTGGGAATTAAAAAGGCTGTGTGTGATTTAGGTGCATCTGTTAATGGTATGTCATTATCTGTATATAATGCACTTAATCTTGGCCCTTGAAAGGTACAGGTGTTATCATACAACTAGCAGATCGCTCCATCGTCTACCCGAAAGTTTTTTTAGAAGATGTCATCGTTCAAGTCAACGATTTAGCTTTTTCGACTGATTTCTTCGTGTTAGACATGGAGGATAATAATTCTGAGAAATCCTCTAATATCCTTTTGGGCCGTCCCTTTTTGAACACTGCTAACGCTAAAATAGATGTAAAAAAGGCTTGTTGACTTTACAATTTGATGGTGATATTTGAAGTTTAATGTTTATGAGTCAAGTAAAGGTCCTAATAAATTTTCTAATGTTTTTAGCATTGATGTGATAGAAAACCTGACTAATGAGAATTATGAGCTGAACAATGTAGAGAAACTAAGTCTTGTTGAAAAGTTTGAGAGTAAGCCGAAACATATTGGGTTGTCCATTGATCCTTATGGGATGATTTTACCATTAGAGGCTTTTAAGTCTATGAATAGGGATGTTGGATTCATGATGTGCCTAATGCTATAAATGAACTAAATTCCTTCGTGATTCAGGCACCTATTTTGAAACTCAAGAACTTTTTGGACACCTAGAATTGATCTACTTTTAATGCACTGATAAGTTTTTTCTACATGGTTTTTGTATTCGATCTACGATCATGCTGGGGGGGGGGGGGGGGAAGGAAGAGACCCCCACCAGAGAGTTGTTATTTTAGATTGAAAAGGTTAGGATCCAACGAGGTCGATCCATGATACAGAAAGATGTAGCCCTATGACTAATTTGCACAAGTCCTAAAATCCAATGAGATCGTACTGTGATCCGATGAGATTAAAACTTACAATAATCATAAAGCTCAAACTATCTGATGAGATCGATTCTTAAACGAGTCAAAGCACTAACAAGGCTATTAACAAGGCATTCCAGTGAGATCAATTTGACCTTATCTATCCAAACGAGAATGAAAATACCTGTGTTAGATGATTTCAAATAGACAGATCCATTAAAAATAGTAATAGAGCGCACCAACTTGTAAAAATAAATACAAGTATAGAAGATAAAACATGCATTCATAATAGAAATCGACCCCATCGACTATGTAGGTCAATTCACAAACAAATTAAAGACACTGATCTCACCCGTGATGTGGACCGGTGCCTTAAAGTATTCAGAGCAATAGAATTAAAACAAATATTCACCCGACAACAACCCGACCGGTAGGTCAAATCGGTTATATTAAATCTAGAAATAAGACAAGTGTTGAAGAGATTCAGGATGGTGGAACCTGAGCTGAGCTGCTTGGGGGAGGTTCAATGGGAGCTCGACCCTTGTTGTGCCCAAGCCTTGTCAGTGGGAGGAAGCTATCGATCTCGAATGGAGGCGGAAGTTTGTAGTGGGCCGGCCACTTGTCCCTCTTGGAGTAGGCCATGTCAATAGCAAACTCGTACTTATGCCAGGGCCAGTCGATCTGTACCGGCTCTTCCACTGGGTCGGGGTCGGGAAGATGCAGCCTATTGTATTGTAGTTAAAGTGCACAGGAATCAGTCCTTAGGCCTTTATCTGATTCACGGCCAGATTGAACCTCGCCTCCACATCGGCGGCACACATGATAATGTTTCTTCTTTGAAGGCTGGCCCATCGATAAACTCTCGAACGGTATATCTCTCGATGTCGTCCTTCGACTTCTTCACAGCATCCACAACCGCATTGACTTTGGCTTGTACCTTTTCAAACACTTCTTTTCTTCCCTCCTCTCGACCGACCTCCTTGGCTTTTTGGGACTCTTGGACAGCTTGGGCATGAAGGTTACTCAGCTCGAGAGCATGCTCCTGGGTGAGCTGGTCGATCCTTTTAGGGGCACTCCTCAGTTCAGCAGACTTGGTCTCCAGGTCCTCCACTGTAACAGTCTGGCCGTTCGGACATACAGGTATGACGTCACGGTTGTGATATTTGCGCATTTCAATTATTTAACTATGCAATTATTTTTTAATTTTGATGTTTAGATGATAATTGAACTTATATGAATTAAATTTTGAGCATTGAATTTGAATTTTGAACATTTATGCCTATATGCCATAGAATTTGATCCATATGCATCTGAATTCAATTCCGATTTTTGTGAAATTTTGATATGCATGAAATATGTGAGTTATAAATATGATTATCTGGTCGTTACATGTTTTATAACTTTTTTTATTTATCTTTTGAATCGTTTTTGTGAAACGGGACTTAAAGGGGCTAAAGAGCATTTAGCGCAACTTGGGTTCCGGGCGGCATAACTTGAGCTCGGGAATTCAGATTAGAATTCTGTCACCACCGCTGGACTCATTTTGATGATTCGAGTTCAATAGAATAAGTCTTACAATTTTCTAATCCCATTTGGACCTCCGAAATTTCACCGAACCGAGCTTCGCTCGCGCTTTGTACCTTCGTTGACTATTTTGAGCATAACTTATTCAATACTTGACCAAAAGACTTTAAAATTGGGCCCACATCTTCAAAAATTAATCCTCTCTCATTTCCCACCCTTCTCATTTCATCCTATTTGAAGAAAAAAAGAGATAGAGCTGCTGCAAACCGAGACTCTTCGGAGAAGAGAAATACTATTCACTTTGCGCCTTTTGAGCTCAATACACTTTCATTTCACTCCAAATTCAAAAGTTAAGTTCATAATCTTGTTCTCCATCTCCTTATCCTTCTGTTAAGTCATGATTTTCTGAGTTTCATGGAGAATTGAGTGTGTTATGAGTTATATGTTGAATAGTAAGGGTGGGAGTCATTTTGAAGAACATGGGTGAATTCTTGTGATTTGTTTTGAATTGATGCATCATAAATAAACCTAAGACATCCATTAATACTTATATAAACTTTTTTTGTGTGGTAGTTGAGGATTTTTTAGGATACCATTAATGAACTTGAAGTTTTATGCATGAATATGAACATGAACCTTGCTTTTTGCTCTTGTCGTGTGATATGCAGCTGCTTTGCCCATATTTTTAAGTTTGAAATACATGTATATTATGGCCCTAACTTATCTTGATGTGTTGTCTTGAGTTTGGTTGAGTTTTGTTGAGCTTTTACTGCTGCTTGCTGCGTATTTTCTTGCTGCTACGCAGGAGGGTCGCGGCCGCGGCTGTGTTTTCATTTTGTTTTGACCTATGGGTCGGGGCCTCGACCTCTTCCTTCCCTTTTTGAGTCATGGTCGTGACCTCATTCTAGTCCCCATTCGAGTTATGGGTCGCGGGTGCTACCTTTTCATGTGTAAAAGGTGGCGCGGCCACGACCTCTTGCTTGTGGTTGTGCGTTATTTCCTTATTTTGTTCGTGCTTTGCATGATTTTTGTGCCTCGTTTATGGTTCATATGCTTTATTAACATATCATAATATGTGTTAAGTTGTATGTTATGAATTTATGGCTTATTTTAGATGCTAGTTTTCAAATTATGGTGTCATATGCTCTCATACGCCCTTATATGACCTACGTGCTATTTAATTTCACTTCATTTGCATCATTTACATTCATATGCATTTTTCGAGCATCTAATTGGTTCATATTTAGTCTAAGAGTGTCTTGTATTGTTTGTTTTGTTCAGTGGACCTTCCCATTGACGACGAGGTTGCTCCTTAGGCGTCCGATTTCCACTCTTTTACCCCACTACACGTTTAGAAGGTGACGTTTTGTTTGTTTAGTTAAAATAACCTACAACCCTATGTGTTTTGAAGCCCGCACGAAATACGTATATAATATGATAGATACGTGTATGATAAGTAATTTGATGGCTTGTCCCGTTTGTCTTAAGACTTTGAAAACGGTTTGTATACATATATAAGCTAGTTTCCGTTTAATTTGAAAACCTTTGATAAGTGTGGGTGTGTAGCGAGCTTTGGCTTTGAAAGATAAGATTTGTTGGAATTAAGACTTTGAATTTGAATTTGATTTGGGCCTCGAAGAGTGATATGGTATCTCGGGACGACCAAGGGGTCGTCGAGCTCTCCCATCAACACTTTCCTTTGAGAGTTCTCACCTAACCTTAGGAGGTTGAGGAAGGGTGGTTCTCTTGAGTCGGCGGAAGCAACCGTCGAAGGTTTCAAGGAAGTAATTAAGTCTTGTCTCGTGTGACTTTGACCGATAGCTAGGGCTTCTAACCCTTCTATCACCCGGAGTATGGTTAGTTTATGATTTTGATTTCTAATTTACATAGGTCTTTGAAAATGAGAAGTTTGGAAGGAGAACCCGTACTCGCCGAGTTAGTGTGATTTTGTATGAATATATGAAACGGGAATGGACTTCTAATTACTTAAAATTGGTTATTTTGGCCTATGACCCTTAACTTCTTTTAAGTATATATATATATTATCACGGGAAATGTTTTAGCTTGCAAAAACCATCCCGGGTTCATGGATCACTTTGAATTTTGATAAGTGCTTTGCTCTATATGTATATGTGTGCATGTGTTATCCCTCTCACTAGTTATTAGGACTAACCCTTGTTGTTGTTTCTCTTTTATTCCCCTTTCTTTGAGTTGCAGGTACCGGCAAAGTTGAGCTAGGCGGCAAATCTGTCGTAGTGTCTTACTTGTAGCATAACTCGAGTCTACTTTTTCATATCTAGTGGTTTATTATGTTTTATACTTATGAATTCTTGGGATATGTATTATGGATATTTTGATACACTTTGACAATTTTGGCCCCGGATGGGCATTGTAGATATGTGTATGGATATAGTATGCTCATTTTGACTTCTTATGGTTTATATGTTGATCTTGGGTAGTATGTTATGAATTGTTTTAATCGCTTCCGCTATTCTATTTACGTTATGCACTCTGTTTGAGGGTCTAGTCGGCCTAGATTAGGTGTGTGTTTTGTTTGTCTCCCATTCGCTATTGTTTGATGCGTGTACGGACTCTCCATTCGGTTACACGTGTCGGACTCTAGTGCGGGGGATGTGGTGCCCATCGTTCAGGGTGCTACTATTAGGAATAGTGCCCTTAAAGCAGCATTTATGCTTACTATTTCCTTATAAAATCACAAACAGTCTTTGAATAATAAACGAAATAATTTGTTTATAGGCAATCACTTCTTTATGTGCTTATTTATGTCTATTTGGGTTTGACTGTGTTTTGCATGTTTTGAACTCCCCTAATCCGATGAGGCCGTTAAGAACTTTGCCCTTGTGAGAACGGCACATAAAACAAGTTCATAACTCCATAGGTAAGGATTAGAAACTTCTCCAAGTCGATGAGTCCGAGAGACAATGGGAGTGTTGACCTTAACTCCACTGAGACTTGCTTATGTGATTATGTCCTTTTGAAGGATCACTCAGTTTCATGGAGTGATAAGTGCATACGATGATGCATTCATAATACATAAGGGTGATTGTTACAAGAACTTCATCATTGAGATGTCCCACGTAAGAACATTCCTAAATGGGAAAGGAAGTCTCCTAGAAACTTCCAGATTAGGAAATATCTCACAGGTCAATGACGTAATTAATAATCCTTTGACTTGAGATTCTGTAATGTCTCATATGACCTAACTCTGTAATCTTTGATATAGGCTTAAAAGGGTGTCGCCATATAGACACCTGAACCACGGCCTATGCTGGGATTGCACAAGTGGTATATGTAGAATTAGTAGAATCAACAAAGGACCTACACTTGTTAAGAACAAGAATGATCTCTTACTGATTAAGTTGTTCGTACTCTATTAACTATTAAACCCTTGGCCAAGGTGGATAAAAGATCAAGACATCAAGAAAATGGGATTTTCTTGGATTGAGATCTAAATGAATATGAAACGAACTTAACTTTAAAGATCAAGAATAACAAGGCTCTGAGTTTATTACCATGTCTTAGTTCTTGATTGAGAGATGAAGTTGTAGGAAGATCATATTTCACTGATTGTCATTGACTGAAAGGTTCTTCCATTCATTTCGTTATTCTGCTAGGGGTCGCACACCCATTGCTAGAATATAGTAGTGTGATATGTGAACTAATTAATTGATTATGAGAATTAATTAATTAGTGTCACTGCTAATCGAATAATGAACCTATAGAGTCACACACAAATGTCAGATCACGAGGGTTATGGTAGGATGTTAATTGGATTAACGAATTATCAAAATGTTGATCGAAATGGAGCATTCACACGTGGACTACTGCCACGTGTCCAGAAAACGTGACTGCCACATGTCACGCGGCCTGCGTGGCTGCCACGTGTCACGCACACGTGGCTTCACGCGTGGTTTCAAACATGTGATTCATTTCACACGTGAATTCTTTTCTAGAATTAATTAATTAAATTGTAATTAATTAATTTTGGTCTTTTAATTAATTATGAATCAATTGTTAAGACTACTCTCAAAATAATTAACCCAATAAATAATTAATTATAAATTAAGTTATTTATTGAATAAATTGATTTTTAACTTTATATTGGATAAAGGTTGAAAAATCAACTTCCTATTGTAGGAGAGATAAAAGATCTCTTGCTAGACTTGGAGTATAAGTTAAGAACTTATTTTCAATTAAAAATTAATAATTAATTAGTTAATTAGTGAGCAAGAAATCAAAGCCCACTAGGTTTGGGAACCTTAGGGATTTTCGAACCCCACTAGTATTTATACTAGGGGTGGTGCTTCTCTTACTCTTTAGACCAATGATCTAGAAGCCTTAATTGTTTTTAAGAAAAATTAAAAGAATTTTTTTCAAAGTAAATCCTAGCCAAACACAAGCCATAGAACTAGCATTCTCACTAGCTTGATCGTGTTCTAGGACTGGTGTGGATACGCTTTGGAGGATTACCTACTTTGGGATTTTATCGAAGGACGTTCGAGGGACAATCCGCTTGAAGGGTGTTTGATAGGTGGTATCAACATCACAAGAAAGCTTCTATCTTCGTAAGTTTCTTGAATCCCTCTTAGATACGATACGAACATTGCAAGTTTTAAGATCTACTTCTGAAAAATATTTTAAACTTCCGCTGCGCAATCTCTGTGTGTTTTCCAACAGCTACATCCACCTTCTGCCTCTTCTCTCCCCTCAGCTCCTCGACCTCCTTCTCTAGGGCAGCCGTATTAAGGGCACTTAGCGATCTCAGCCCCCTCCTTGGCTGACTGGTACTTCTTCTTGTACTTCCTATTCCTAGCTTTGTAAACCTCAACCTGCGGGAAGGCGTTGACGATGGTGGGGAGGATGTCCTGTCTCGACACCAACAGTATTAATCAGGAAATGGCCCAGAACGATCACAAAAGAAAAAAAAAAACAACGTGAAAACACTTACAGTGAATAAGGTTTTGCTAACGCGGTGTTGTTGGGCATTGATCGACTACTGGAAGAGTTGCTTTTGCTCATCGATGATACAGCCTGTGTTAAACAGGGCACTGAGCAGCTCGGCGTCAGGCTTCCCCACTGTGAGAGCCTTCTTCGATCCACCCGCCCGCTTGAGCTCGATCCCAGCCGGCTAGAGAGGTGGGTCGGTCTGGTTAAAGTCCAACAATTGCTCCTCATCATCGGACTCCTCTGACTCTGCATCAAAATTGGGCATACGCTTCCCTATCCAGTGTCGAGCCTGAGGATGAATTAGGTTATAAAGGTTCTCATTGGGGTTGAAATATATATCTACATCGTCTAAATTAATTACTTGTTCTGGGCCCTCAGCTGGAGACGCGATCGAGCCCGATGTAGTGGTTTTCGTGGGCACATCGGCCGAAGAAGGTTGGTTCTGGTGCTAGGGGATCAAGGGGTTAGCATTCCTTCTCGTTGGGCGTTGGGCTAGGATTTGGGCCTGGGAGAGCTTTTCGTTAATATCGACGATGGCTCCACCGATTCTTTCCTCTTCGACCCGCGGGATCGAGTCATTTCTGTTCAACTCCATGGTTCGCTGAACTCTCCTTAGATGACTCATCCTGAGTATATGCAAACCTGCAGAACAAGTGCCAGCGGTTAGTCAAACAGAAAAGAAACACAACATATAAATAAAAATGACAAAGCCTGAGTCCCGGTCAAGACGAGGTCGGGTCAAACAAAGAGGCATACCAAAGCTTAAATTCTTCAACCTCAACCCCCTAACCAGACCTTCCGCGACCAGGTGCTCAGTCCTCTTCAAATACTCGAGATCGAGGTGTCCCAAGCTGGCCTGGAGATCAAAATACTAATGGAGCCACGATCGGCAGAGAGTTGGCAATTTCTTTGGCTCAGTTGTGGTCCGTATGGTTCGAAAAGAGAGTGCAGAGGGGTAGTCGATGAAGAAAAACTTCTCCTTCCATTCCTTGCCATTAGAGGAGGTCGGATGTCGACGAGTTTCCGGCTCGCCTTCGCCTACAGGTAATAATACCCCAACCCTGACTTTGCTGAATTGTTGAGGGTAAAGAACTCCCCTAAGTCATCCATCCACCGGATCGAACCCGAGGCATCTCACGATTATGATTATACTATGCATGAGGGCAATCGATTTGGGCATCAATTGAGCTGGGCATATGTTGAACCGGTCGAAGAAGGTCGACATCGGGGGATGGAGAGGGCAACTGAACCCATGCTTCACTGTCGCGTAGTACAAGCCAAAGGAGTGTTTAACCTTGGGGGCCCCAACCATCTCCCCCTCTTCGGGAAGTCTAACCCCAAACCCCTACGGGAGATCCTAGAACCAATTCTGAATCTCCCTAAACTCTGCGACTGTAATCTTAGAGGTCCTTTGCTCCACCGAAGTCAAGGTTCGGAATACATGCTTGGTCTTCTTTTTTGGTTGGGGCACTACTACCACTTTTGTACCCTCGACCTCACCTTCCTAGACCTCATCCATAAGGCCATACCTACGCCGCGAGATCGATGCTTGTCCCCCTCGATTGGCAGTTGCAACATGTACTTCTACCTTATTTGATGAATCCAGTAGTGATCTGAAGCTCTGGTCTGGGAGCGGGGGGACTTACCCATCTCCCTAACACGATCCGGCGAAGGGGTAAAAGGAGGGTAGGCATTCTCACTAGCATCGACCTCCATATCTATTGGAACGTGTGTCATACTTGTGGGATAAAATAAAGGAAGTTTTAACTCAAAGTTACCTAGTTTGAAAACTCGAACTGGGTGATCGATCCGAAATGCTGAAGGAAGGCAAGAAGCTCAAGGCAGCTCGAGCCTTTATTGCTGAAAAGGAGAAGTGAGGGTATGGGGGGCCGCCTATTTATAAGAGATGAAAAAGTAATTTCTCAAAATACGAAATGGCGCCATCATTAACCTCGCCGGATCGATTCACTCAAAAGGAGCTCCCATTTTAATGCGGCAGCAGATCGAATCCAAAGGTCACTACGGTTCCCCTACCGAATGCCAGATCAATGAAATCACCATCGCGAAATTTCACGCTGGTAATTTGGGGGGACCTCTAACATGGCATAAAATAATTAGGTCGCGTGGCACACCCACTGAGGAGGCACGCGGATCCCCGTGTTATCCTGACCGACCCAAAATGGCCACGCGTGCAACGCGTATCCGCTACGCCGACCCTAGCATCCAAAACGGCAGTCACGCCAACCTCAGGCCTAGCCTCACTTACCCTCTAACCCAGATCGACTGGTCTGGGGTCAAATCGATCCAGGACCAACCCTTGCCCTGTCCACTGCAAGAAAAAATGCTTGTTACTACGAATTTTTTTACTACGCGAATTTAATCGTAGTAAATGGTAGCTATTCACTACAATTTACTGTCCGTAGTAAATAATTAAAGAATAAGACACTTATTTACTACGAAGCCATACCGTAGTAAATAATATACCAAAACTACATCGTTTCCTTTATTTTTTACTATGAAATTTGATTAAATTCTTAAAAAATATCTTTTAAAATATTGGCAACAATTTTTTCATTTCCCACCAATTTTTTACATTATTTTTTAAATCTTAAAATCAAAAACGTCTAAACAGGGTTGTGTTTCCCAAAAGCTAAAAAGAACACCATCAAATTCCTTCGCCCACCCCAACAAATCTTGTGTTTTTCTCCCCCAAATCAACGCGTAGCAAACAAGTAAAAAGAATCTCTAGTAAATTCCTTCGCTCACCACCATCAATCCGCCACCTCCGCCAACTCTACTCGTCGTGGACCCACCATTTTGAACCCTCCGACGGATTATTCAGACCCTCTACCTCCAATTCGAGCTGCTAGCAGAAATACAAACCCCCATTTCAAATCGAGATATGCTGATAGCCGGCAACCCCCCATTTTCAAACCCCCTGGACCACCTTTTCAAACTCTCTGAAGGAATGCCCTGTTCAACCACGCTGAAGTCAGTAACCCATCCATCGATTTCAGTTGAAAAGTGACATTTGCGTGAGAAGAAGAGAGAGACGCAATTTCAGGTGGTTTTTCTGTTCCAACTACTAATGGTTTTTTTTTTTTCCTCTTATCTCTTACCTCTAAGAGCTTTTGGCAATGATTTTCTTTTTCTTATATTTTTCATGTTGTGTAATATGTTGATGACTTAATCAGGAACTAAACTCATAAAATGGTAAAGTCAATATTGGGTTCTAAAGGGATTAGAGGAGGTGAAAATTGCTTCTTTGAATTGATTTTATTGCTAAAAATAATTTGCTCTACGAAATGTTACAGCGTTCTCAGACTGATGATTGATGGGGATGGGGTAATGTTGATGCTGGACAACACTGTTGATTCCAAGGCTAAGCAATCTCTTATAGGTGAGAGAATTGTTACACAGTATTACTTACTTTAATCTGCTAGGTCGATTCTCTATTTATATCCTTTTTTTTTCATGAACCGGATTGTTGATTTATTTGATTGTAAAAATGCTAAAATATATGGTGTAGTGCAATTCAATTCAATTTTTGTTTTCACAAAACTCGTGCTTAATTGTTTGAAGCAATTTCTTGACCTTTACCACAGTGACGTAGGTCCTAGATTAATAAAATCTATAATTGTGAAACAAAATTAAAATCCCTATTATTTGGTACTTAGGAGGTTTAGTGTGCTATACGTGATGGTGCTGCTTATGTAGATTTTCAATTATATATGTATTTTTTCTGATGTGGGTGATTACTCTTGTAGACTAATAGCAATTCTAAACTAGTTTACTCTCAGGCATATTCGGAGTCATGCTTTTTAAACTTCTTTGGTAGTCTTGATCTGTGATATCGTTGTTATTATTCATATATTAGTTGAATCAAAAAAAATTCGAGTTGTTTGCATTTGTGGTTGCCTGTTGAGAAAAAAAAATATCCATAGTCGGGGGATGGAGAGGGAACCTGAACCCATGCTTAATTGTCGCGTAGTATAAGCAAAAGGAGTGCTTAACCTTAGGGGCCCCAACCATCTCCCCCTCTTCGGGAAGTCTAACCCCAAATCCCTGCAGGAGGTCCGAGAACCAGTTCTGAATCTCCCTAAACTCTACGACTGTAATCTTAGAGGTCCTTTGCTCCACCAAAGTTAAGGTTCGGAATACATGCTTGGTCTTCTTTTTTGGTTGGGGCACTACTACCACTTCTGTACCCTCGACCTCACCTTTCTGGACCTCATCCACAGGGACATACCTATGTTGTGAGGTCAATGCTTGTCCCCCTCGATTGGCAGTTACAACATGTACTTCTACCTTATTTGATGAATCCAGTAGTGATCTGAAGCTCTGGTCTAGGAGCGGGGGGACTTAGCCATCTCCCTAGCACGATCCGACGAAGGGGTAAAAGGAGGGTTGGCATTCTCACTAGCATCGACCTCCATATCTATTGGAACGTGTGCCATACTTGTGGGATAAAATAAAGGAAGTTTTAACTCAAAGTTACCTGGCTTGAAAACTCGAACTGGGTGATCGATCCGAAATGTTGAAGGAAGGCAGGAAGCTCAAAGCAGCTCGAGCCTTTGTTGCTGAAAATGAGAAGTGAGGGTATGGGGGGCCGCCTATTTATAAGAGATGAAAAAGTAATTTCTCAAAATACGAAATGGCCCCATCATTACCCTCGCCGGATCGATTCACTCAAAAGGTACTCCCATTTTAATGCGGCAGCTGATCGAATCCAACGGTCATGACGGTTCCCCTACCGAATACCAGATCGATGAAATCACCATCGCGAAATTTCACGCTGGTAATTTTGGGGGCCTCTAACATGGCATAAAATAATTGGGTAGCGTGGCACACCTGCTGAGGAGGCATGTGGATCCCCGTGTCATCCTGACCGACCCAAAATGGCCACGCGTGCAACGCGTGTCCGCTACGTCGACCCTAGCATCCAAAAAGGCAGTCACGCCAACCTCAGGCCTAGCCTCACTTACCCTCTTACCCAGATCGATTGGTCTGGGGCCAGATCGATCTAGGACCAACCCTTGCCCTGTCCAAGGGGCAACGCCCCAGGGTTCGATCAGCTCGAGGCCAATTCGACAACTGGTTGTCGATCCCACGGATTGACATCTAACGTCACCAAACATTCCCACAACCACAAAGTATCTTTGTCGGGACACGCGTCATTCCCTCATTCCACAAGACAGGTGTACAACGAAGCATTTAATGCTATCTTGTATCTGGTTTTACCCAAAAGGGAAAGAGGGTACATTTTATACCACCTTGGCGAGCTAGAGCACCCGACAGCAGGGTCAATTGCTAGCTCGAGCATCCGACATATCTTAATAATTATTATTCAAATCTAAATCTAACCCAAATTCATAATTCGTTTGTCAATTAGTTTGGGTCAGGTCTAAACCCAATGGGTAGCTAAACCCATAATTATCCAATTATTTATTTTTTGAATGATTAATCTCAGACACCCCCCTATTCTTTGGGGTTTTTTGTGTTTTGCCTCCTAACCTTTGAATCTACCTTTAAAAAATATCACACTTAGCCCTTTAGCAAAGTAAATTTGTACAAAACAGATCTTGAACTCGTTTGACCTATTCTACACATTATAGACCCGTTTCAATTATTTTTCAACCTGTTTGACCTATTTTAGACTGGTTTCAATCATTTTTGACCTATTTGGCCTATCTTGGACTTGTTTTTCTCATTTTTTGACCTATTTAACATATTTTGGACTCGTTCGACCCATTTTGATTTCACTCGTATTCCAACCGATTTGACCAATTTTGGACTTGTGCGGTGCCTTCCAAACATATTTGACCCATTTTGAACTCATCTGACTAATTTCACCCTTTCTTTTTTTTTTTTTTTTTTGACCTATTCTGAATATTTTGTACCCATTTGACACCCGTGTCACTCATTTTTAGACTTGTCAAAAATGGGTCAAATGAATTCAAAAAGGTCAAAACGGTTAACCTGCTGAAAATAGGTTGAACGGATCCAAATTGGCGAAACGGGTCGAAAATGGGTAGGGTGAATTGGGAATATTGTTTGTGACAAGGTCATTCTTCAATTAACTCTCAAATGCAGCCTTGCCCAAGTAGAAGGACAATAAATGTTCATCAAGTACTTATAAGCCTGTGGTTTAACTTCCTTAAGCCTGTTCGTTGCTTGAGTGAAACCAACCCTAGTGTAAAACCTACACGCTGCCAAAAATAGTTTCTTTAGTAAGATTCCAGCTTGTTTTCCCCTCAAATTGCCATAAATATGCCTGCAACACCTTCTATGAACCCTTGAAAAAAAAAAACAAATTAGGCAATGATACTACCAAAACTACAATTAATGAAGAATTTGAAATAAATAAACAAATTCATATCTTTTTCCAGTCACTCATGAAATGTCATAGTCTCTCACAAATACCACCCAACATCTCAGACAAGTTATGCAGAAAAAACCACCATGATTCGGTGTTTCCGGTTTCAACCACAACAAAAACAATTGGATATAGACTCGTATATTTTCATCAATTCCACATGCTGATAGTAAGATACCACCTATGTTGCACGGACACGGATACGGACACGGACACGGCGACACGGACACGACACGACACGAACACGGCGACACAGATTTTTTAAAAATTTTAGGACACGACACGGCTCCTACACGGCTATATTTTATATAAATAAATATATTTTATATATAAATTAAAATATTTTATATAAAAATAAAAATAGTTTATAAGTTTAATCTAGATAAAATAAAATATTTTAAAAAAATATGTATAATTAAAAACTAGAATAAGTTTGTTATTTTAGTTTTCACCCCAAAAAATTCTAAAAATATTAAAAAATGCATAAAAAACTTTATTTAATTAGAAAATTTGTCCCGCCGTGTCCGAACCGTGGCGGACACTTCACCCCGCCGTGTCCGACACCGTGTCCTTTTTTTTTTTTTTTTTTTAAATTTCGGACACGTTTCAGCCGTGTTCGAGGCGTGTCCGTGTCGGACACTTTTTTTGCCTTGTCCGTGCTTTCTAGGATACCACCAAATTTTTTTCAAATGACATCCATCAAGGTATATGAATGGTTTACAAGCTTCCAAAAATCCCTTTGCTAATGCATCAATGCCCATGAAAAACCTCTTAAATGCAAGTTTTATCCCTTGCTAATGCATCAATGCCCATGAAAAACCTCTTAAATGCAAGTTTTCTTGGGATATTACTGTTTGCATCCTTAAAGAATTGAAAAGAAACCACACTGTCACGATTAGTTATGGCTATCATGGCTACGTATTTGGGCATTAAGAGATAAGACTCGATTGGTCTTCCTTGAATTGTGTCCAGGGCCTTCAATTTTGATCTATATAACTACATATATGCAGGTCTCACTCCATATTTGTCCTTAATTTCCTACTTAAGCATTTCATTTTCATGTCAGGATGTAGCCAATTGAACCCAATAAACCCTAAAATAAAAAAAAACCCAATAAATAATGTTCTAAAATTAGGGAAAAAAAAACTACTAACTATAAATCGACAAAAATAGAGTGGTTGGAAGCCTAAAAAACGAAAATTTGAGAAATAATCCACAAAAATGGAAGAAAAGAACAAATGCATGCTTCGATCATAACTAAAACATTAAAACACTTACAACTTACCTTTTTCTTGTCTGATGCAGTACGTGACAAAGCTCTGGAACCACGACCTACGTATTTTGCTTTTCTCGTCACCCCCAACCTCCTGACGATGGATTCAGCTTCCAAGAAATCAATTTTCAAAAGGTTTTTTGTTGGTTACGTAGGCGGAAGCACAAAGGGTCATGGATTTCACTTTTTTTTACACGATGTAAAGTGAGCCAGTATAAGGGGCATTTTAGTCATTTATAAATATACTTTTTATATAGTTAAATTAATTCAGTTTTAGTAGGGACATAACGGGACTTTCAGAATTTTAAGGAATATTCTGTTAGATGTTTAATAGATTCTTATGATGTTGGGTGTTATATGTAATTATTAAATTTATGACAGGGTATAAGTGTAATTTTTGAATAAAAAATATTAAATTGTAGTTTTATATTCCCATTGGGTTTAGATGTAATTAATCCTCTTTTTAACAATTTGAACATGTGTTACGATTGCATTATTTATAATTTCTCAACTTCATTTTTTTTTATTGGGTTATACTTATACCTCGTAATTAGCTCTAATTTGCACAAAATAGTTGGAATAAAATATGAAAAAGCACCCTGCAGGCAGAGGCGTTGGTCCATAACAACTAAAAGGGTTGAACCATCACCAACTCTGTCTATTCTATACCAACCCCATCAGGCATCATCCATCATCACCACAATAAAGCTATCGATTCTCATCATCTCATGAAACTCATACTCATAAGTTGGACATATTGTGGGTCCTCTACTGTTTCGAGTTTGGACCCCTTTGGGAGAGGTCGATTGGTTAGGTGAGCATTTTGTTAGGATTTGGTGTGTTTGGGTGTATGATAAAAATATTAATTTTTTTTTGGGTCGTATCATGTCGTGTAAAACAATGTATTGAACACTTCTCTCGTTAAAAATTTTAAAAAAATCATTCATATTGATATATTTGTATCTTATTATTTTCGTATTGTTTTATCCATCTCCGCACATCATAACAATTTGAAAATTGAATATTATGCGTAACTCATTAACCAATAAAAGATAGTGAATTTGCTTTTCTTTTTTTTAATTCTAACAATATCTCTTTAAATATGTCGTTTTGATAATATTTTAAATGCATGACTTACCAACTCAGATGTCCTCTCTCGATCGTTTAACACTACCAACAGAAACAGAACTAGGGTTTTATAAGAGAAAGATGAGATTGGAAATTTAAAAAAAAAAGTTTATATTAGCTTGGGAGGTGAAATTACAATTTGTTAAGATTTTGTTTTTCAAAAACAACTCAATTTGCTTCTTTTTTTTTTTCAAAATAAATATTTGTACCATCTAACGCTTTTTGACTTTGCAACTTAAAATATAAAATATTTAAGTTTGTAACCTCAACTATTATTTTTTAATAAAATATAATTTGATTCCACCTATCGTGTGACACGTGAAAGAAATTTCTTAAACATTTTTTAATTTAGATGATAAAGTTAAAACAAAAAAATAATAGTTGAAAATGATACAAATATTTATTCCTTTTTTTGTCCAAAGGTCATAGAAATTTAAAGGGGACGGCCACCCACTCTAACTCCTTAATTTCGTCTCTCGATATAGTATAGAAATAGATGTTAATGATTTGATTTCAACCAAAAAAAAAAAGATGTTAATGATTTGATGTTAATACATATAATTAATACTTTTTCTCCCTGTCTCTACACTCATGTTTTTTTGGAATCAAAAGCTACATAAGTTCAATATATCCGTGTTATCCCCTCCGTATCCATATCAATGTTTTAAAAACCGGACCAGACCGGACCGGACGGACCGTTGACCGGCCGGAAGGACGAACCGATCATCACTCCAAAACCGTTCGCACTCAAAAGTCGCTCTATTTTGTGAAAACCGTTTCAAACCGTGGTTGGACCGTTCGGACCGTAAAACCGTTCTCGGGTCAAGTGAGCTGTTCGATTTTTTAAAAACAATAAATTGATAAAATTAAACCCCAATTTCTCTAATTTTCTATATTTTTCTCCACTATTTCTATATGTTTTATGCAACCACTTCTTCAAAACTAATGTATTATGTATTTTTTTTTTATTTGGGATGATTATTTTCTTGTCTCGAACTTTTGAATTTTAAATGTTCATGTTACAAATCATGAATTATGAATTTGTGTTTTATTTTAGTTCATAATTTTTGGTTTTTAATTCATTGTTTATAATATTCTTATATTTGCATATTATATTTGTATATAAATTGAGAAAATATAAAAGTAAATTTTAAAATATGTTTTATTATTTATTATTTATAAATATTTAATATTTAATATTATTTATGACATAATTATGACGTCATCGGTTCGATCACGGTTGATCCAACGGTTGAACCAGTGACCCTTGACCCAGTTGATTTTTCGGTTCACTTAACGGTCCGGTTTTTAAAACATTGATCCATATAAGCCAAAAATTTGTATCCTAAATCTTGCTTAATGAATCTAAATAAGTACAACTAATTAGATATAATATACTGTAATGCAATATACCTAATGTAATCACTAATCAGCGCATATTCTTATGCTTAAAGAGTAATCATTATTCATTAGCTAGTTGGAACTATATATGTACTTTTTTGAAATTTGAAAACACTTTATCACCAGAATAACAGGGAACTATTACTATAATTACAAGCAATAACTCAGTCAAGAAATATATATATTTCAAGCATTCAATCATGTTATATAGAGCATTTAGTCCATATGTACGCATGAAAAGATATATAGATTGACATTTAGTACTTTGCTTGAAAGACAAACTTAAGTTACTACTCAAAACAGAACTAACAAATTAAATGAGAAATCACATGCACAACCCTCCGTAAGTTTTAATTTTCTAATACACAAATATTTTTAATTATATATGTCATTTTATCGGATTGTATCGGACACTTCTCAAATAGAAAATCTGATAAAAAAAAAATTCATATATATCGTCATATTCATATTGTGTTATATCCATATTCGTGTATTACAATTTCAACTACAACATTTTGTCTTCTATATACATAATAAAAGACCTATCTAGTACATATATAATAAGTTTTTAAGATATTTCCTATATGTTCTTTATTCGACTGCACATCAATTCTTTTTGAATTTTTCACATAAAAAATATCGGATACGGTATCGACTACAAGTATCCGATACGATATAACAAAATAATATTTATATAAGTATTCATATATTAGAATTTCTTATACATTGATATATTTAAGTTTTAGTGGACTAATTTCTTCAATAATTATATGCATTACAGTTTTTGAATTATGGTAGCATATATTTAACTAGGAGGACTTTATTTAACACTAATAAATCGGTCATTAAGTCGTTTCAAAAAAAAAAAACAAAAAATAAAAATGAAAAATCGGTCGTCATCACGAAAATCATAATTGGAAAACTTTGTAATCCACTAGCCACTTGATCCAACCAAATTAATTGTATTGCCAAATATATTATACTTATAATTATTTTGATTGATTATTTTTTTAAAATTTTATGTTATGGATTTCATCAATTTAACAAACGTACGGGTCATAAAAAAATTTTGTTTTTTGTAGTGGTAATTTATATAAACTTCCTAAATCATATTAAAGGGAAGACAAAGTAGGTCCTAATTTTTCTTAGGCAATGATTATACAGGTTGACCCAGCCGTGGAATAGATTAGTTCTCTCTTTTATTTTTTTTACTATGCATTTTAATCTCTTTTGTTTTCTCTCTCTCTATATATATATATATATGAGTTATGACGAGCTTATTTGTCGTGGAATTAGGGAAAATCCCCAATTGTGGATTCAATTTTTAATTTGCTTCTCATTTTTAAAATTATTTTTGTTCACTCCCCAGATGAGACTTATATTTTTAGTTTACTCCCCATTTTTTCGGCCACATACGTGATATTGCAAAAAATATACGACATAACACGATTTAAATACGTGATATTGCGAAAAATATACGTGTATAAAAACTAAAGAATGCAGTATCTAAATCGTGTTATGTCATATATTTTTCGCAATATCACGTATGTGGCCGAAAAAATGGGGAGCAAACTAAAAATATAAGTGTCATTTGGGAAGTGAACAAAAATAATTTTGAAAATGAAAAAAAACTAAAATTTTTTCAATTGAGTTTTGAAAGAAGATCCCTTATTTGTTTAACTTAGAAAGAATAGTTGAAAAATAATGGTTTTGCCTTTATATCATTATCGCATTTTATCTATCTAATTATGGTGTTGGAGATTTCTTTATTGCGAACAAAAGAAAACCCTTTTTCACCAACTTCAAACCATCTATCATGTTAGCTCAACTTCTTCTTTACCTGCTAATTCACAAAAGTATATTGAATTCCCACCCCCTACCCTCAAACCAACCCCCAAGGATATTGAATTATTATAGGCAATTAAGACACCTTTTATTATTTATGAGTTGTAAAAATGTTTATTATCTAATTTATGTAGCAAATTAATTTGAAAGGCATCCTTTCAGTTCCCTTTTGTAAGTGAATGTGCATAAATAGGCAATTTTTGTCCGGGGGATCGTGAAAGTATCATTCACTTGATTAATTCTACAAATGGTGATCATATTTTGTGGAATACACTGATCACAAATCTTCGTTCATTGTTACATCATTTTGAGTATGTGTTCTTTTGTTTTGTTCCACATGAAGCTAATTATGTAGCTCATACATTTGCGAAAAATGCAATTTTGACTTGCATAAGTTCTAGTGATATTTCGAATGTGACGAGACTTTTGTTAAAAAAAAAAAAGGCAATTAAGACACCTTTCTTTATTGTTTGTTGAATGATGACAATTTCATTTATATCTAGCTAAATAGTTTGGCATAAGCTTAATTTCTTAGTAGAAAAAATAAAGGGTAAATTACGTCATCACACTCTTCCATTTGGTGTATTTATATTATGAACCCTCTTCATTTCTAAAATTACGTTTACACTCCTCATGGATTATTAATGGATTACAAATAACTTCTTTCATCAAGCTCTATTAGAGTTTTAAATGCTTGTTCATTAATATTTTTTAGATTTAGTAATAAACTTTATCAGTAAATATAAAATGTATGATGTTAGTGATAAAATTACTCATTTATCTATACTATCTATTAAGCGAGGGACCAAAGTTTAGTCTCTCGAACTCTAAAAATATTTTTTTTTTAATTTATTTATTGATTGATTTTGTCCGGCTTTATCTCTTCCACGTTTTGTTAATTTCTGTTTTCTGTCTCATCACTTCTCTTTTCTTTCTTATCATCACTTGCATTTTTTTTCCTTTTTTTTTTTAATTATAATTTGTATCACTTTTCATTTATATTTTAAATTTTTATAATTATTAATATGACATTATCTTATCTTACTTATTTATTTATTTATCGTAAATTAATGATTGTATTAAAAAAAATTATAGAATATATATTTAATAAAAACTTTTTAATTTTAATATATTTATAAAATAATTATTTTTTATTTGTACATGAATAGAATGTGCAAAGTTGTTAGCTACATATTAATAATTTTATGGAAGACCTTTTAATTTCTAAAAGGTTAAATAAACCAGGTGTTTGACATTTATTAACCAAAGGTAAATGAAGAAAGGAATAACACTGTGTCACTGTGTGTGTGTGTGTGTGTTTTTTTTGTTGGGTTAGGTTGGATACACAGTTAGTTATAAGAGTTCTAAATATAATTTATCAAAACAAAAATAAAAAAGAAAAACAAAGTTAGATATCCAATGAGACGTGTGTCGCCTTTCAGTGTTAGGGATGGTCCATTTTTGAAGTCATTTGTAAAAATTAATAATAAATAAATAAGTAACTGACTTTCCAAACTTAACATGTAGTATTGAGATATTTCAACTACCCCAAGAAAACGGGGTGCCACTTTCTTTTGAGTTGTGATTTTAGGCATAGAGTCTAACTTAAGCAATTCTAATTGTAATATGCACGACGTATTTTGTTATAGGTTGTGGTTAAATAAACTCTACGTGTATATTTTATTCAATAAAGTGAGTGAATATAGTGGGTATGAACATAAGTATTTCATTTATTAATGATGAGTTCCTCCAATGGGATGAGACACTAAATCTCTTAAACAGAATTTATCGACTAAATTCTAACATGTGAATGGAATAGTTGGGTTAGAACTGTAGCTCCCAATACGTGGTCTAAGTCACTCATATCTGTCTAAACTAAAATAATTACGATGAGTCGTCTATAAGTATCCATACTTGAAAAAAAAAATAGGTATAAAAAATATATATATGTGTTTCTTCTATAAGTAGATTAAAACTACTACTACCATTTCAATAGTCTATACACTATTTGTATTCGGACAAAAATTATGTATGAATAAAAGGATATCTATGTACCTATTTCATCAGTAAGTACATTTTTCTGGGCTTAGCTTGAAATGCAACATTTACTACAAAAGCAAAAATTGATATACTAAAGAACAAATTTGCATTAGCTCAATTAAATTGAAAATCAAATACATCTTTAAACACCCAAATTAATATCCACAACAGAAAAAGAAAGGCAATGATTAATCATAAAAAATAAAGAAATGCAATGATTAATATTGAGATAGAAAAATCATGAGCCCTTTACACCTTTTTCCTCTCCCAAACCACAAACTCAAACAAAATTACAAAAACCAAAAGGAAAAAACCCCTTTACAACAATGCAATAATAAAGGTACGTATTCAGTGAGCAACTCCATTTTAATTTGTATTTCCCCTCTCTCTCTCTCTCTCAAGTCTCATCCTAGCACTATATAAGAAAATCTTGCGTGCATTTCCAATATCATCTCAAACTCACTCTCTCTCATACATACACATACACAATACTTACAAATCCAAGACAAAAACGAAGAGTGAGAGATGGCGAAGATCATGAGTGGTAGAACTGCAAGTTTGATGATAGCTTTGATGACCATTATAAGCTGCAGAATTGGAGTAAAGGGTGCAAGTTACACAGTGGGAGAGTCATCTGGTTGGTCCATGGGAGCTGATTATACCACTTGGGCTTCTGATAAGACTTTCAAAGTTGGTGATACACTTGGTATGTTTGAGTCGTCTTATTTTCCTTTGTTCATCATCATGTCAATAAAATGGCTCACAATTTAACTAAGATTGCAGTTTCGGCTTGCGTTGGTTCGGGGGCTTCCCCTCTTATCTTTTCAACTTTGTTTCTGCTGATTTGATTATTTAGGCCTTTCGAGGCCTACTTTCTTTAAAAGAAAAAAGAAAAATTAATTAGTACTAATTAATTGTTTTCTCGGATAATTTTTGAAATAATTATTTGCTTTTATTTCATTTTTGTTTTACGGAAATTGATGAAAAATCTTTTGTTTTCTCAAAAGGGTTTTCTAAAGTCGCCTTCCTATTTGGAAAAATGATTTTCTTATATTTATATTGATTTTTCTACATTACTATGATTTCAAGGAACAATGTCTGGGAAATAAATAGGTAATTTAATATGTAATGTGTAATGAATTTTACCGTTGTAGTTAATTTATTTCAGGAGAAGTTTTATTCTACCCGTCCATAAAAATGAGTTTTCAGACAAATCTCAACCATAAAATTAATTATTAAATTTTCTGTAATTAATTAATACAAATTTATAATTGATCCTAATATCTTAGAAAATTTGGGGTTATAATTACAACTTTTATCATGCAGTATTCAACTATCCTTCCGGCCACACTGTGGATGAAGTGAGCAAGAAGGACTACGATGACTGCTCCTCCAGCAACTCCATTACCTCCGACAGCAGCGGCGCCACCTCCGTCACCCTCAAGACCGCCGGAGCCCATTACTTTATCTGCGGTGCTCCCGGCCATTGCAGCGGCGGAATGAAGCTCGCCGTCACTGTAGCCGCCGCATCAAGTGGCGGCACCCCCACCGGAACCACGCCCTCATCCGACACCACCACTTCTCCGCCCTCCACCACTGCACCCACCACCACCACCACGACCTCTCCGACTACCGGCACCACTGTCACTACTCCAACCGGAACTCTTAATCATCCGTCGTCCTCGGCGGCGTTATCTCCGGCAGCCGCTGCGTTATCCGCCCTTGCCGTCGTCGCCTTTAAGTTAACATTTTTCTGAGTATAATTACTAGGTTTTATACGGCCAGGCTAGAGGCAGTGCCCCATTTGTGTTTGCTGCACTTTTCCATATTTTATCAGCTTTGTGTGATTTCGTCTTTCATTTTCTAGTGGTTTAATTTTCTTGTAATTAATTTTAAGAAGTTGAGGATCTTATTCCATTATCTTTGCTTGTATTATTTTCCCTTATATTTATCAAATATTGGCAGTTTATATATGGAGTATTATTTATATTTACCAAGAAGGAAAAAAAAAAAAAAAAGAAAAAAAAAAGGAGTTTTATCCAATTAAATTTGGTGTACACAAGCAATCCTACTTATTGTAGGAAAACAACACCTAATTTACATCACCAAAAAACAATAAAAAGGCACCACCTAATACATTATGAAATTCGGGGACGACTTCTAATTAAGTTCTAAGCTACATTGAGTTATGATTACATAATTTCCATCGTCTTTCGTAGGACATGGAGCGTAAATAAAGGTGTTTGGTGTATATTAAATGTACTAGGAATTCATCATTTCATTTAACAAATTCATTCCGAACTGTGTATAAGTAAGAAGTTATTAGATAATCCTTTGAACTTTAGAATTATCCTTATATGTAGTGTTAGTAGCGGAGGTCAAAAAATGACCAATTATTTATTGATACCCTGATTATTATGATGTAACCATGCATGAGGTTCTGGATTCGCCGCTGAACAAAATATAATATTTATAAAAACAATAAGATACAAAACCATGCACAAATAGGACCAAATGACACAATACATATCCCAACTTCTCGGATGAGCGGAACGACATCTTAGACCTTCTAGCCTTCCCTGATCAAATCAACCATCAGACTTGTAGTTGGGCTCAAATCTCGAGGGAGGGACCAAATATCGAGGGTCCACTCTCCTCGAGGTTTCAGAGCCAGTTTTCTTTGCTAAAGGACAAAAATAGTCATCCTATATAAGTCACTGCTCCATTATTAATCGCTACTACTAATAGGTGTCGTACCCTTTCTGACAGATAGTACGAGGTCGTTGCTTACCGTGCATGACCACGTATCCGGGGATCACTTGAATATTTTTCCAGGACCAACATGGAAGTTGTCCCCACGTGCCAAATGGTCGCCTCTCAAGCATCCTACGTGCGAAGTGGTCCCCCTCGAGTTAGGGGCCACGAGCTCACACGAGCACCTTTTTCTCCAAAACAATCTTATAAATAACTCAGCCTCCCATTCACTCTATATAAGCAACCCCCGACACACTTTCACTTTCTTTGCAACTCTTTTCTTCTCGCTTTCCTCACCAGAACAATTACTTTATTTGAGCGTCAGAATACCATCGCTGAGACATATCTCAACTACCTCTTTCACGTTCCTTTTCTCATCCGTCTCAAGCTCCATTGAGGCTCCAACTACACCAATTTTCAACCACATCATTATCATCCACATTATAATGTGGAAAATAAAAGCCCACACATTAGGATTCTCTAAGCTGATACCAACCTTGTTATATGGGCTGGGCCCATATACAAATTAGGCTTCGATTGAGACGAAGAAATGTAAAGATTTGGGGCAATAAACATATTAAAACTTTGAAATATTAGCTTACATACTAATTTCATTTATATAACAATTAACAACACTACTACTGATATTCAAGTTTCAAATGCATTTAAGCAATCAATACAAATAATAATTCCCATAGAGGGTGTTTAAAAAATAAAAAGGGTATAAGTTCTTCATATCTTATAAAATGTTTTTTTTGGAATTTATTCTTATAAGCTCCTTCAGTGTTCCCAATTCACAAACGGGGCAGTGTTTAAATAGCTTATATGTTTATTAGTAAACGCTGAATTTGGTTGATCAAAGAGCTTATATATATGTTACATGAACTAACTAACTTACCCCCTCTATTATGCCCTTTTTGAATCTTTTATTCAAACTTTTAAATATTTTAAATTATCATCCATATTTTATAAAAATTTCATATTGTTACACATGATTCATTTCCGGTAAAAAATGAACTACGTGTCAATATTTAAATGACCAAGATGATAATTTTCAAATTTTAGTAAAATACAAATAACAATATAAAACATTTGAAAGTTTAAATAAAAAACTGAAAACACTATCATAATATAAGGGATAAATTATTTTATCCTTTATATTATTAGCAAACGATGAATTTGGTTGGTCGAAGAGCTTATGCATGAAAGATCCTATTTTAAAATAAAATTGTTTGACTAATAATACGACCCAATGAGCTTGGGATGTCGTAATGATATTTATATAATCGATATAATAAAAAATAAGGATGTGGTAATCTTAAAAGAAGTTAGTTTCCTCAACTTTTTTAAATAATGTTTAAGAGTAGAAATTTGTCTTCAAATAAAAATTGACAGATGCTTTATCTTTGGCAAAAATGTAAAATCTTTTAAAAATTTTATTTTATCAATTTAGTTCAGTCGAAATTTTATTTTATAATTAAGTTCTATAATTTTCAAAAAAATTAAAATGTTAGTCCGATTTTGTCGAAATGGAATTTATCATTTTTTTGAGTTAGCATTTTATTTAGTTGTCATTTTTTTCAATTCATGTTGCTAACATGGCTGCCATGTAAATATTTAACGATAAATTGGTTTTCCAGCAAAAATCGGACCAATATTGTAAATTTTTAAAAGTTAAAGGAGTTAATTATAAAACAAGATTCCCATAAAATTAAATTGCCAAAATAAAAAATTTATAGGATACAATTTGCAATTTTACTCTTTTATCTTATAAACTCTAAAGTTTTGGGGTATGTATCCGTTTATAAACTGTACATTTTAAGGAGCGTATACCTCCTCTAAAGTACTTGAAACCATAAAAGGGCAAACTTGGCTTGTTACAGCGATGTTTGTCTTAACACATGTAAAAAGGACACAAAAGAAATGACTAATGTAGGCGCATGAATGATTTTAGAACTCAAAACACTTTGAACTTCAGGATGCATGCCCTCGAGTTCGTTGGGTGTGAGTACAACTTTTAAGCTCGTTGAGTATAACTTAAAATTTAACTTAAAATTCCTGTCAAAAATAATATTCGTTAGTTATACTTTGACTCATTAATTTCCACACATAATGTAGCACCCCGAGCGGTGGGCACCACATCCCTCACACTATAGCCCGACACGTGTAACGAAACAAGGAACTTCGCACACGTATTAAGTCATAGCGAACGATAGACAAACAAAACCAAACCCTAAGTTAGACAGTCTAGACCCTAATCCAGAGCGCGCAACAAAACAAATACAAGTGCAAAAGCAACATGATCCAAACAAACGCATATACATACATGCATAACACGAGCATCACTTAAATCAATTATACATGCCAAGCCACCACGGCCAAATTAAATCATAAAATTCTCCAAATTCGAGTTCATGCTCATATACAAATTTATACAAAATACCAAAGAGAGAAAATAAAGATGCAAAATGCCAAAAACTTGAACAAAAGACGCGAATGACCCAAAAGAAACTTCGCCGCTAAGAGACAACAATGAGGGTTAGTCCTAAAGACTAGTGAGGGGGCTAACACACGCACCCATATACATATAGAGCAAAGCAAGTATCAAATTCGTAAAAATCCATGAACCGGGGATGATTTTTGCACACTAAAATGTTTCCTGTGATAATATATATATATACTTAAAAGAATTTAAGGGCCAAAGGCCAAAATAACCAATTTTAAATAATTTAGAATCCATTCCCGTTTCATAGATTCAAGACAAGATAAGCTTACTCGGCGAGTATGAGTTTTCCATCCAAGCTCCCCAAGTTCAAGACAAGATCAAGACAAGTTCAAATCAAAACAAGTTTATCTCTTCTCCGGGTGATGAAAGGGTGGATCCTACCCTTAACCATCTAAGCAAGCAAGTGGGTCGTGAGTTTCGCGACACTCACGTCCAAGGACTCCATTCCCCACCAAGCCTCCTAGTGGGTTCCGGTTTATCCTTTCAGGTGGAGATTATGCACAGGAGGTGAGTCCGGCGACCCCTTAGCTGTCCTAGATGCTTCTTACCCACAATCTCTGGGGCCTATCAAATCAAGTACAAGTTCAAGTTCAAGGGACCTATCCTTCAAGGTCATTCCGCTACAAACACACGCACGCTTCAAGACTTTTCAAAACAAATTAAGAATAGCTTACATACCTATAAAAGCGTTTCCAAGATCCTTAACAAGCGGGACAAGCCCTCAAAATACATATCAAGCACGTATCTATCATATAATATACGTATTTCGCTTACGGGCTTCAAAAGCACGTAGGATTATAGGTTATTTTAACTAAAAGAAAGAAAACATCACCTTGACAAGCAAACCGAACAAAACAAGCCCAAGGCACACCTACGGAGCGGCTCCACAACAATGAGCTACTCCACACGGGCAAGCTAAACACAAGAGACAAGACTAGACTCAATAATGAACCATAGAAATGCTCGGCAAATGCATATGGATGCACATGATCCAATACATGTAGCACCCCGAGCGTAAGGCGTCACATCCCCCGCACTAGAACCCGACACGTGTAACGAAACGAAGAATCCATACATGCACCAAGCACTAGCTAACGGGTGACAAACAAAAGACCTTCCTAAGCTAGGCGGTCAAAACCCTCAAACAGAGCGTGCAAAAAAAAAAAACAAACATACAAAAGCGGAAGCATTAAACGAACTTAAACAAGACATATTGTCAAGGTTACAAACCACTTCAACCGGATTATTTACAAACTTAACAAAACGATACCAAAAGTTACAAATACAAAATCAACTCTCAAAATACAAAATTCAAAAGTACAAATGCAGAGTGAACTAAATTCGAAAATGCAGACTCAACTAGACTAGTAAGACTCTGACCGACAACAAACCGCCTAGCTCGAAACGACAGACCGGTACCTGGAAACTAAAAACATAAAGAGGGAGGGGTCAGTCACACTGACTGAGTGAGGGGCTACACACGCACGCGTACATACGTATAGAGAGCATAGCACATATCACATAAGGGAGTTCATGAACCAGGGCATGGTTTTTGTATTCTAAACCATTTTCACACGTGATACTAGATATAAGGAATAAAAGAGTTAGGCCGAAGGCCAAAACAACCAAATTTTATTAATTAAGACCCACTCCCATTTCACGAACTAATTGTTAACAGACTAACATAACAGAAATCAAACATAACACACACCCAACCAAACATATCACACACACCATCCGTCGACCTAAAATGAGCCGTCCCGGATTCAGAACACACGCACACATCCATCGACCTAAGATGAGTTGTCCCGGATTCAGAACACACACATGCTCAGACATATTGGGTGTGACGCCCCGTTTTCTCGAAGGGCGTTCTTACGACATCAACAAGTAAGTCTCTACACTTATGTGTGTTTAATTTAAGAGTTCTTGAATTATGTGATTTAATGTAAATCCAATTTAATATGTGTTCATTCGAATTATTCTAAGATTATTGTCAACTTGATTAATTACGCGCACATTTAACCATAACTACCTAATTTGATTTAATTCAAATTTATTCCATGAAATAATTGTCAAGTGATTTTAAATCCATCATGTTACTTAACTTGTTTAATTTCGGTTTACTTGAATTCCTTGAGATTAATTGTCAATCATGTGTTTACAAAGTGCCGTTAAATTATACGAAAAGTTTCTAAAATTAAATTGAATTAAACTCTAATTGGTAAATCTCTATTTCACTTTTATTTGTAAAATTAATTCGGAGCTTGAATGTTTATTCGTAACTTTACTAATTTTATTTACGATTAATTGTACGCGATATTTATCCTTGCTACGCGATAAGGATACCCGGTTATATATAGCTTGTGCACAAGAGACATTTCTCCCAATCCCTTTTTTTCTCTCTCTCTCTCCTCTCCCACTTTCTCTCTCCCGCGGCTTCGGTTACGAGCCCATAACTCGATCGTTTCTCGACGGAATTCAACAAACGAATAGTCCATTTCGATTATCTCGGCGAGACCGACGTAAGAGTACCAATTTCACAACCTAATGATGAACGACGGCGAAGATATCGCTGATTTTCAGACGCCCAGGCGGGTGGCAGCGGACCGCTACTTCGCCGCCCTTTCCGGCGGCTTCCGGCGGGATTTCAGCAACACGCGCCCATGACCCATAACGTAGACTTCCAGGTGCTTCGTTTGAGTTGGCGGCGCGGCCATCGGAGCAGAGACGGAGCCGCACGCGCCGCCCAAAGCTCGCGGCGGCGGCGCGAGTTACTGTAGCGGCGGCGGCAGAAACTTCGGCGGCCAACGGGGGCCTTTTCCGGCCATCTTTTGGTCTCGGGCTCTTCACGAAAGTTGTTCGGAACGACGAGAACTAGTGACCTGTCATCAGGCGACTCCAGATTCGGTGGTTTGGTGGCGGATCGGTGGCGGCAAAGTGGCGGTGCAATGGCGGCACTAGCTCTGAGGATTTTTCCGGAAAGCTACCTTAGGGCTTTCGAAGAGCTCGTCATGGGTAAGACAACACCTCTTTCGGATCGTATTTTGGTTCACCGGTTTGGAAGTAATTTGAGTTTGAAGATTTAGGGTTTTCGTGCTCTTAGATTTCAGATCTACGACAATCGGCTTGGAATTTCCAGAAATTGATTGAGGATTCAGAACGGGCACGAAGACTTCATTCAGGAATGATTTTTCGGGATTTTTCCGGCGACCTTCGGCGGCGGCCCGGCCAAATTCCGACAGCTACAGTGGTGGCGTTCTGGCGGCGTTTGGTCAGAATGTTCGTCTCGTTGTGGTGAGTTCAACGCCACCTTCCGTTCGTTAATCGGACACTCGATCTATTTATTACGAATTATTTTGCGTAATTGTGATTATTTGAATTAATTGTTTTAAGTGCAAATAAATTGGTTATTGTTGGTTTGTTGATCGAGATGTATTCCAATCGTATATGAAAACATGTGTTGAATGGATTGTGATATGTATGAATGTTTCGATTTACAATTTGAATCCCGATGTGATGAATTTACGCTATTTGTTAAGTACGAAGGGGTGTTAGTGTAATATCTAGAAACTAATCTTTTATGTGACTAAATGAACTTGAATGATATTTTAGAAGAACGAACATGTTGTGATTTTTCTATATGAATTTGAGACGTTCTCAATGTTATGTTTGTTGTAAATTGTGTTTCCAATATTAAATTTAGATACATGAAGGATGCTTGAACAACTTAAGACTTTATGCATGATAGGAGTTAGAATTGTAATATCTTGATTTACTCTTACTACTTGAAAATGATATATTATGAATTACGATAAATTGATAATTGTCATGTTTGTAAGTAATTAATTCCTAGTGGAATAACTATATAAACACTTTAAACGAACAATTATGCTTAGTAATCAACTAAGGGGATGTATGTGTAATAATTCTAAACTTTTATAAATAACTTAGGGGATGTAAGTGTAATATTTATGAAACTACGAATGTGATTTGAGCTTGTGTACCAAACATGTTGTGAAGTTGTAAAGTATGATCTTAAGTGAATTAAATGTACTCTTTATTTGTATCAAGCATGCCATCTACGCACAACAACTTTGTATGTTTATACGATCAAGTTGCTCTTACTTATGCACTTTATAACTCGACATGAACTTGATGCTTAATTCTAATATTATAATTGAACCCTGTGACATTGGATGATTTAATATGCATTTTGTGAATACATTGACTTCCTAAATTGATTGTGCATCTTTGGATATGGAATTACGTGATGGTTGCTTGTAAATATGACCTTATTGAGCATTGATATGCCTTGAATGACCACGACACCTTATCCAAGCACAACATGAACACTTATGCATAACCACGATCATGTTGAGCAACGCCGTGCGTCTTGTTTGGTTCATATATAGAGTCTAAGTCTGGGCTTCTGTATGTCTTATCACAGAGTTTGGTGGTGCCGGTGGGCCCGAGGTTTAGAGTGTTTGGCCCTTCACACTCTCAGACTCTACTTTCACGAGGTGAGGTTTAGGATTTTGTATAGTTAAGCGACCTATGGCCTTAAAATGATGATTTCAGTCCTTGCATGCGGTTATATACTATGTATGATTAGATATGTGTTGGATATGATATGATTATGACCTTGTGGACCATCCTTGGTTTTGAAGAAAAATTAAGTATTAAGGCATATGTAAGCTATTTTGGAAAACTCTAATATATTATGATTCTGTAGCGAGTTGCCATGAAATATTGGCATATGTATGTATGTTATGTTATGTGGATCCAGGAGCTGGTACGAGTGGAGACCGGCACGGCATAGGGCCGTCGGATAAGCCACTGTGCTAGTTCCATTTGAGACATCATTGCGCGACCTTAGGGCGATGAGGGAGGCGTGATATCTTGAGCCTTCGGTGTACAGCCGGGGAGGACTCTTGTGGGTTCGCTACCCCTTGAGGGTTTGTATGTATGTTATTGATGGTTAGGGCCAACGCGTGGCTCTTCCATCATTGGAGTAGAGGATGGATTGATTCTGCTTTATGTTCTGTTCAGTTATGAGGAGTAAAGGTTGGAAGCCCGTACTCGCCGGGTATATGTTATGAATATATGGGATTTGTGAAACGGGATAGGCTTCTCTAAATGGTTTTCCAAACTTATACTATTTTGGGTATTTCAACTGTTTTAGCGTGCAAAACCCTAATCCCGGTTCATGAGTCCACCCTTATGATATGTGCTGTGCTCTATATATATATTGTGGGTGTGCGTTAGCCCCCCTTCACTCAGTCAGTTGACTGACACCTCATTTTATCTTTTAGTTGCAGGTTCTTTTGGCTTGAGCTAGGCGGAAGTGAGTCTTCTGAGTCACACTTGTCAGTCTAGTAGGTGTTAGGATGCATTTGTCGCATATTCTACTTATTTTATGTATTTATGTTTCACATTTGCAGATTATGTTTATGTTCTATTTAGACTTCAACCCATGTGGGGTTAGTAAGATAGTATTTGGTTGTTACTAGATATTGATGATATTTATGTTGTTTATTATGTTGGATTATGTATGTCGATATTCGGGATTAGGTATCTATGCTAGTTGAACCCGTCACCTGCTTTGCATGTTTTGTTTTAAATGCTTCCGCTATCTATTGTTGTTGGTTTTAATTGCTTCCGCACTCTGAGTTTTTGTCAAGTTAGATCCGCCTAGCCTAGTGTGTGAGTTGGTCTCCCGTTCGCTCTGATTCGGATTCGGGCATGGATTTCCATTTCATGTTCTGGGTCTGGGTCATAGTGCGGGGGATGTGGCATCCTCCATTTGGGGTGTTACATTGGGAATCAGAATCAGAATCACACTTACCCGGAACATACACACCTAACACACTTACCATAACCCACATCACACGTTCTTATCACTGCATACAAACCATACCACACACCCGTATATACTTACCACATGCACACTTATCAAACATACACACTTACATACTTATCATATACATACGTATCATACATACACACATACATACGTATCATACATACACACATGCATACCCACACACACACACGTACACACATATATCATACATACTCACACACATACGTACATACACACATCATACGTAGACTTACACATAGTGTATCTTATTCCACAACATATAACATAATCGCACATATTCATATCGCACACGTATTTACATATACTTAAGGCTTATAATCACTTGCATACATATCGGTCACATATCTTTAGGGTATAACTATAACCTAACCTCACCTTTACACCGACGAAATCGAGGCAAACGGGGACAAAACCAACGCCTACTGAGCAACCACGTCACCAACGGGATACTCCTCTGAACAAGACAAACAACAAAGACATACTTAGACTCACAATAAACCATATGGACGCTCGGCAAATGCGTATGAATGCGAATGATGCAATACAAGTCATAATCATTCAAAGTCAAACACATCAAATCAAATACCACATTATCATGTCAATAACACATAAATCGAACTCATAAGACATCATATAATAGCATATCAAGAGCATATATGAAGTTAAAACACATAAGGAAGCAACAAGAGATCACACATGGAGCATACAAGTTCACATCTTGCATAAAGGCATCGAAATTCCATAAACTACACGTAAAACAAACACATAGCATGTCAATCACATAATATATCATTTTATATCATAACGTATGCATATTCAAGTTTAAATCACGTAAACAAGGTAAGAGATGCAAAGAGATATCATTCGTATAGCATATCGATTCAAATCACGTTTACACTTATCAAATGAAGTCATAAAATTAGAATAATTAAGCAAACATATCATATAATAATATATTAACACGTTAGGATCATAATTGGGGTGGGAGAAATCAAATAAAAGTGAAGAGAACCAAGAAAACAAAGTTCGGAGCAAAGGGAGCTACTGCCTCAAATCCACCCCGGTGGATTATTTTCAAAGGGAAAATCCACCCCGGTGGATTCAGGTCAGAAAATTTCCAAAGAGGGCCTGCTTCAAATCCACCCCCGTGGATTTTTTTTTCAAAGGAAGAATCCACCCTCGTGGATTTGAGTCAGGGGCCAAATTTTCGAGAAAAAGCTTGAAAACACCCTAAAAACTCCAAACAAACCACATAAACACCAATCTAACACATAAATCAAGATATATGCAGCAAGGATACAAGGATTCATGCCCTAATTCATGCAAAAACCGAAGCTAAAGTGAGGATAAAGGGATGCTCACAAGGTTCAAGCTCATGCAAAGTTCATCTATGACACACTCATGAATCCTTAACCATAACTCAAACTAAGTTCATATAAATCAAATAGGATGTCATAGGATCATATAACATGCTTCACATCAAAAGAATTCATAAGGAATCATGCAAGAATCAAGAAAATACATTAAACCCTTACTATTCATCACATATGCCAAAGAATGATCAAACATGGATGAAAGCTTGCAAACTAGGAGTTAAAATGACCACAAAGGAAAGGAGATCACAAATATTAACTTACCTCTTAATTTGGAAGAGATTTGATGAAGATTGGGTCCAAATTCTTGAAGAGATGAATAGTGGTGGGTGTCTTCCTCTTCTCTTCTCCTATAGATCTGACTTGGGGATAATTTTTCTCCTCTTCTTGGGGTGTGTTCGAAGTGGCTGAGGGAGAGTGATAGATATGCAAGTTGGTGAAAGGTGGGGCCAAGAATGAGTTGAATTGGTCAACAATTGAGGGAGTTATGGCTAATTAAATAAAATGTGGCAAATCTGTAACACGGGTTCGGTTCGGACGAAATTCGGAGGATCAAAAGGGCTTAGAAAAATACAAAGTTGGGTTTCTAAGTTTCCTTTCTTTGTTAGAGTCCGACGCATCTTTCGGAATTCAAATCCGAATTCCCGAGCTCAAGTTATGGCCTCCGGAACCCAAGGCGCGCCAAAACAAGTTAGGCCCTCGAGTCCCTAACAAATAAAACGGTATCAAAACCGTATCAAACGAACTCTAAAATAATAAACGAGCATATAAACAAGTTTATAAATCATATAATTCACGTATGGCAAGTTGTTACGAAACTTAGAATTGAAAACGGGATTAAAAATGAGTTGAAAAGGTTCAAAATAGTTTAAAACATAAACGTAAAGCATATAACGAATATTCAAATCTTCAAATAAATCACATAATCGCATAATTAATTAATTAAATGCGCACTTAGCACACTCGTGACGTCGTACCTGAAAGACCAAAAAGTTGGGATGTTACAATACACGTCATATACGTTCAATCAAAAACATGTTCAGATCATGATTGCTGTGGGAGAAATTAAATACAATCGAAAATGAAACAAGAAGTGCAAGCAAACAACATACAACGTCGCAATCGAAGCAAGAAGGAAACATGCACAAACTCACACCCCAGCAGCATGACACGGGTGTGTCAGTTGCCTAGGCCTTCCTGAGGCACGCTCGTGTCTCAGGTCAGTAGCCTCAAGTCGAGGATCAGCCCAGGGACACGACCGTGTCTCCCACAAACACACAAACATAACACGGGCGTGTCACATCCTACAACAACTCCGTCTTGCTGTTGTTGCTGCTGAAAATCAAGGGAAAAAAGGGCAACAACAGGGCAGCAATGAAGTAAGCAACAACCACAACATACTCATGCATAAACCCATGAAATTTTATGCAAATATCCCCCTTAAAACCACCCTTAACAGCCCCGGCAACAAGAGAAGCAAGGAAGTTCCAAAGTCATCCAAAAAGCTTCAAGAAAAATTCATGCTCTCCAATGGTGGATCTTCACACACAACAGATACATGAAATACAAGATTAGAAAAATAAAGAGCATGCTTCAAGGATCACAAAACACTTCACGAATCAAGAATCGGAGCAAGAACACACAAGATATCAACAAATTTCATTAACCCATAACTATTCACACTCATGCTCAAACCATGCTCAAATGAAGCTCAAACTTGAAGCATCATAGCTTAAAAGATGCACCATGAAGTGGAGAACAAGAAGATATACTCATCTCTTCGATTGGATGAAGAATGGAGGCGGAACGAGCTTGAAATCGGAGGTGGGTAAATAGTGCCGAACCTCCCTTCCTTTCTCCTTTCTTTCTTCTCTCTCTCTCTCTCTCGGTTTCTAGGTTTGGGGTTGAGTGAATCAGATAGTGAGGTAGGGTTAGGTGTTGGGGTTAAGTGGGTCCAAGAAACGGGTCAAACGTAGTTAAAACAAGTCAATTACGGGCAAAACGGTGAAGGTTGGCAAATCTGCGCATGAGGCTCAAAGGTTCAAACGAGCTTAGAAAAATACAATTGGCTTGTTCCATTGGATCCAAATCATCAAAACGAGTCCAATGGTGGTGTCGAAATTCGAATCCGAATTCCCGAGCTCAAGTTATATCTTTCGAAACCCAAGGCGCAATAAATTCTCATTAGGCCCTTAAGTCCCTAAATCATCAATTAAGTTCAAATACATATAACGAGCATATAAACAAGTTCATAACACACGTATTTGACGTATAACAAGTTTTCACAAAAATCGGAATCAAATTCCGAAGCAAACGGGTCAAGAATGGGGGCAAATGGGCAAGACGTTCAAGTTCCACGTACAAGTTTAAAATAAAAGTTCAAGAATTAATTTATATATAATCAAAGTAGCATCTAATTATTAAAATAAACACGTAATTGCATGAATAAATAATTTAAAATCGCATATAGCTCACTCGTGACGGCATATCTGTACAGCCGTAAAGTCGGGGCGTCACAAACAACTTATTTCTTAAATTATCTCGATACGGGCAAGAGTAACACATTGGAAGTTAGAGTTGGAATCAGTTAACCTGGACGGATAATTTTAATTCAAATGTAATTGGGTCAAATTAATATAATAAAAAATAGGTATGATTACGAGCAGCCCCCTGAGGTATGGCGAAATTATAGATTCCCCCATAAGGTTTGAGAAATTACGAATTTCCCCTTGGCCTGTTATTTCTTCCGTAAAATTTAATAGAATATGCGAATTTACTATTTTACCCTTCATATGATGAAATTCAAGGGGGTATTTGTAAGAAAAATCCAAAGACAATGGGGTAGATGCAAGTAATGCAATTTTTTTTTTTAGGGAGGGGACGGGGGGTTGATATAAGTACTTGAGTTTTGTAATTATCTAATATATATATTTTTAAATAATGCTAATGATATTTTAATATTTTTACAATGAACTAATTTAATACTTAGAGTTTATGAATGCTATTTTTTTTTAATTTTTATATTGCGCATGCATGTTTATATTGAGATGTTATTTTTTATATATAAGGTAGATGCATTAGGGATCACCAACACTTGAAATATTTGTTTAAATAATTCTAATGGATATTTATGTGAACTACTAATGCGTTGATTGATATTTGTTTGTTTTGTTATAGTTTTCTATTCCGAAGGAAAATTTTATTATTCTCAAATAAATAAGTTTAAATAAACTTATGCAAAATATACATAAAACTAAAACATAAACATAAGATATGAAATAAATATGCATGAATTATCTATTTGAGTTATATAATTATAGATAAAATATAAATATTATAATAAATTATAAAATTTTAAATTAAAATACAATTTAACTAATATTACAAATATATCATCATATTTTCAGTATTATTATAATTTACCCCCCTAAGGGTAGGATTGGAGTTTTTAAAAATAATTTTGTTGACATCATCAAAATTTAACACCGTTATTAACGGTTGGAGCAATTTGTGAGAGAGAATGTAAACCTCAGGGGAGTATTCGTAATTTCTTAAACCTCAGGGGGAATTCGTATTTTCACCATACCTTAGGGGGCTGTTCGTAATTATCTCTAAAAAATAAAATATTTTTTATATTTGACATGGCATGGATCCATTGGTCTGTGTGGTCCAATACACCCTTGACACGTGGAGCGAGCATCACCTCCGACCTGAGCCTCAGGAATATTCCCCTCTCACCTTAATATCTTGAGTACTCTCGATCCTTTAGTCGATGCTTCATGACGGGCTATGATGCTTGACCTCCCCTAGACCCAGAAGGCCACGTGACCACTAGCGGTTCCTTGAGGAAATGACCAACCACGCATTAAATGCACCCTTGCAGTGGCGCAGCTGTCAGCACTCACACGTCGTTCGAGCTCATTATTACTTCACCCTGTATAAATACTTCGCATTTATACTTCGAATAACAACTACCAACCACCATATTTACTGCACCTACAATCGACCTCTTTTACTTGAATACTGACTTGAATGTCGAAGTGTCAATCCGGGTATCACCCCATTAGTTTTGAGTTGGGCTCGAACTCACGATTCATTCTCTCTCTCTCTCAGGTGTTCGAAATTGCAATATGATTCCTCATTCTACAAATTCTAAGTAGTCAACTCGAGATAGCGCTCGAAACTTCCGACAATATATATTTTTTATTCGATCAATACTTATTATGTAATTTATAAAAATTTTAGAAAAAACAATCGATTGAATAGTAAATAAGTAGCACTTTCTTTATTGGAGTATCAAATCAAACGCGCAATATGTGAATTATGATTATGAGGCGAACCTACTCTATTATAATATTAGTAGTGTTGTATTATTTGGGATTTGATAGGGTGCTCGCACATGGGTGCATATTGAGATAGGGTCTCACAGCTGTTTGGCCACGTGATTTTTGATACCTTCTTTCTTTTGTTTTCATCTCAACACTCAACAGCTGGCTTCCATACATACAGTACTACTGCATTATCTATCAATTATTATTTCGTATTTGTAGGCCACAAGAAAAAAGAAAAAAAAAGGGGGGGACGGTAATTTAGATTAAACTAAATTAATGGATAATTAATGATTTAAATGCAAGTAGTTCGAGTTTAAAACAATATTGTATAAGGAATTCTTTTTCTCTTTATAAGGGTTTCCAAAATTTTAACCTATATTCGATTTGATCAAATCGATCATATGAACAAATATATTATTAATATTATTACGCTACAAGTGTACAATTATCTTTCTTTATTATTCTGATATATCAGCTCAAATTCCAGATAGAATTATCAAAATGCTTTGTTTTGAATAATTAATAAGTACTAAGTAGTAATGAATGGTTTGTGTGACTTCAACAACTTTACTAATGTAGTAATCTACTTCGGATAAACAACTTGCAAATATATTAATTATTATCTTAATGATATTTACCTATGTATCTCATTTATAAGTGCAGAATCAGTTGAAAGTTTGTTAACCATATTAGTCTAATGCATGAATGGTATTTGTAAGAATCCCTTCCTACATAATTTCCAAACCCTGATGAATAATGTGTTTGGCCTTACTCACCCCCAAAAGCTAACTATTGAGGGGAGGGTTGTCAAGCCATTATATATTGAGCTCCACATCTTTGATTATTCGATGAGGGATACTTGACACACCCCCGTCACTTTAATTATAACTTTCTCCCCCCGTCACTTTAATTATAACTTTCTCCCTACCCTTAACGAAATAATAGACACGGTGATAATAAATTTTTTTTTTTAAATTTCTCACTTCATATGATAAACGGACATAAGAATACGAAAATGAAATATTATTATATCACAAGTTAAGATCTATTTAAATAGTATAAAAATAATTTACTTATGTTTAGTGGAAAAACTAGTCATTTCAAGGTTTCATGACATTATATCTAGATCTAATTAATTTCCCCAAGAACACTAAAATTATCATATTAAGTAAACACTAAAACACTCTTATCAAAAAAAAAGTAAACACTAAAACACAATATTGGGTTGAAATCACCAATAAATAGTGAAGTATAAGCTCATAACATGACTATGGGAGCTTAATATTTGCAGCTAAAAAGCAATAATCTTAATCATATAAAATCAAAAAAGTATTCGAGGATTATTAAACAAATAATGCCATTAATTTTACAAAGATAATGTGGGTAAAATGTAAGGACATCATAGAAAAAAACTAGAGATATCAAAGAATTCGTACGTAAATAATCAAATCATTACATGACCAATCAAATCAAATCAAACCCAAAATAAATATCAACCAACGCTAAAAAGCATCAAATTTAAATCAACAGCAATGTCCTACTGAAGAGAGAGATCTAGAGCAGCAGAGCACCAGCAACCACCACTACGGCGGCAGATCCGGCGGCGGCGAGTCTGTTCAACCCAGAAGCCGCACTAGGGGCGGGAGCAGAGCCGCCGGGGGCGGCGGCGATGGACGGCGGAGAAGCGGTGGATCCAGCCGGTGCACCGGCGGGGGAGGTGGGTGGAGCAGGAGGGGAAGAGGTGGGAGACTCGCCGGAAGGAGCTGAAGCAGGGGAAGTTGTAGGTGCTGCTTTTGGTGTGACAGCCACCGGAGTCGGCGGCGCCGCCACCGGGGCCGCCGTGGGAGCAACTTTGGGAGCGGCGGATGGAGCCTGAGCAAAAGCGGATCCGGCCACCAGGGCGAAGATCAGCAATGCCATCACTCTGGAGCTCTTCGCCATTGTTGAATCTTCTAACGAGCTTTGCTTTGAGGAAGTTTGTGTTGTGGAAAGAGAGAGAGAGAGAAACCAAATGCTTGTGGAGTTGCTGTGGAAATTTTAGCTGCTGCTATTCTTGTGTGTGTATATATACACCAATTAGAGGAGTGAGAAATTATTAAATAAAATTTGTGATGGTTCTTTTCCAATTATTTTCCTTTTTTAATTTGATTATTTGAATTTGAATAATTTTAATTTGAACTTAGGTTAAGATTCAAATTTAGGAGTAACAGTCGATCAAATTATGAGTTTCTAGATTTGAGTTCCAATTTGAAATATTTAGGGTGGAAACGAACGTTATGGTATTGAAAATGACATAATTATTTTTTAATTTAGTAATGGTTGTCATGCTCGTCCCCAAATTAGAGTTCTAAGGACTGTTTTCTTTACCAAAAAAAATAAAAATAAATAAATATCGAGTAAGAAACTTAAAAAGTTAAATATTTAATTAGTTGTGATGCATGAATACGGATACGTCAATACGAACACAACACAATATAGATATAGAGATATAAATTTTATTTTAATTTTTTATGAGAGGAGCGTCGAACACATTATCTAATACGATACGATAAAATAATATTTTTAAAAGTATTCGTACTTCATAGCTAATTAATTATGTGATTTTTGTCCTAGAAAATCATCTTAATATAATTTAATCGAAAGTAGCAGCTTGTATGATGGACAGTTAAGTTCAATTTCAGATCTAAATAATATGAATTATTATTTTGTCTCTAATTCACAATGACGATAATTTATAGAATTAAAATGCGAAAAATAACATTATTGAAAAAAATTAAATAAAAAATAAATTAAATGAATTAATTCAATAAAAGAGAAGTGGAGGAGGGAGGTGTAAAGATAGAAATACATAGTATTCTGGAAATAATAATTGGTTGACAACTCACAACATAGAATTAGGGTTTCCAGGCATCGATGCGTGTTTTTCGGTGGCGAGAGATCAGGACCGCAAGTGTTGTCGGGGACCCGATCCGACGGCTGAGAGCGCTCCAGGTGTGTGAGATTCCGCGGTCTGGACCGTTGCAGCATTAATTATCTCGAAAAAATTATGTTTCTGCCTTTCTGGTTTACCGTTATGAGGGGCACGTTCAGTGGGAATATTGAAATTGGGACAATCCTTTTTTCAAATTATTAATCATCATGATTGACACCAACGTTAAATTACGAGGTTGTGGCCACATTTCATATCTTTTGGAACTACGTTCATGTATGTGCCTCCACTTCGTTGGCTCTTTAAATTAGATGATAAATAGTTTATATTATAATGGAATTGAAAGTGAAATGTTGATATTATTATGTTTGGATATTGCGTAACCAAGGGTGGAATTGGGATTTAATTTTAATTAATGGACAAGATTAAAATTTAATTTTAAAAAATTTAAAATCTTAAGGGATGAAATAAGAAAAAAAATGAAAAATGTTTTTTTTTTTCTCCGCATTAACGCATAAATTTTTTAATGGAAAGTCAAATTGAGGAGTTGGCTATCTCTATATACCATAGCACATTGACGGTGTTGATGGGTCTGAATATGAGGTATAGAGTCCAATCATTTTAGAATTTGTTTAAAGGTGGGGAAACCGATGGTGATCGCCGGAACAGATGGTAGGTTCAACCTGCTAGGACAAACACCAAAGAAACAGAGGTCAGACGGCCAAGCTGGGGGAACTGGGGGTGATTCCCAGTTTGGCTCTCCGACGCTCAAGTCAGATGATGATCTGAAAGGGAGAATATGTGAAATGTGAAGTTGCTGTAATGGAGATTGCTTACAGTGAAGGAGATGAACTAGCTTATTTATAGTTGAGAGTCAGGGACCCATTGGTCATTTGCACCGTGTGGTCCTGACCAAGTGTTACCCTAACACGTGGCACTATGAGAGAAACCTAGGAGGAATCTTCTGCAAAAGCTGGTGAAAGTTAGTGTTGGCAATAGTGGTAGGTGTGCGGGCATGTACGGGGTGTCAGAGAGCCGTTGTAGGGGGTTGGTAACGAGGGCTTAAGAGCACACTCGTGTCAACTAAGGGCCTTGGAGGCCAGAGAATCCGCTAAGGGATGACGGTCAAGGCTTATGCAACGAGGGGGAATGAAGAACTCCCCTGAGGGAGTGTAGCACTCGAAGAGAGATTTCTTGATAAATTGGAGCTTAGCCTGGTGTTGCGAAGTGCGCTCGTTAGAGAGCGGCAATGTTAATCTCGCAGGTATGTAGCAGAGATGGCACGTGTCCTTGAGAAACTTTGACGCTAGGGGGGTTTGGGCGCTCGTGTATGACTGCCTTAATCACAAGAGAACATGTGTTACTATCTCGAATTGCCACGTGTCCAAACGTGGGACGAGTGTATTTTGACCCTATCATTTTGCCCTCCCAATTCTGTAGCCCTTGGTGATAAGGGCTGTAGAATTCTACCAATGCAATCCATCGAGCGTTGCGCTTGTACAAGGCATGGCGTGTTGGGCAATCATCTTTCTGATTGCGCCATAAATGCGGTCCTTTCTTCTGACCGCTTGAAACGTCTATGCATTAAATGCGGTCCTTTCTTCTGACCGCTTGAAACGTCTATGTATTAAATGCTGATGCGCGTGGGGCGCGTGATTCTTGGGAAGTACGTGACGGTTCAATAAAGTGAACGGTTTCCTAGGTGGGAAATGATTGTCTTTTGAATCACTTGCCAGAAACATACCAACTCCCATTCCTATAAATAAGGGATTCTGCATCCATATCGTCCTTTACGCGAACAAATCTTCAGAGCACAAATTTGCAGAAAACTCTTTGCACAACAAATTTCAGAGCATTCACAACTTTTCTTCAAGTTTTTCCGGAAAACTCAAGGAAACCTTCTGGTGAAACCTTCTAACTTTGCTAACCTTAGAACAGATTAGGATTTAGTTCTCAATACATCTCCTTTATTTCCCAGAGTCCCTAAATTTCGTAACTCCTTCCGATTCCTGAAAAACCCTTCCACTTCTCAAAAACTCTTCTCAAACCATGTCTGGAAATCATGTCGAAGAATGTGTCCGGGAGGTTGAGGAGATGGCAAGTCAGAATTCATCTCTAAGGGATGAAGAATTGCACGCTGCCGTTTCTGCCATGGAGGAGAGGAACCCAGGTGGGGTTGAGCATCTATTTGAAGAGATAAACCTGGTGATGGAAGCGGAGAAGCAAGGAGAGGTATTACCGCTGACAGAAAGTGCGACCCATCCTCACCGCCATGCCGTGACAGTGGCTGTTGCGGCCCCGACCCCCGAATTTGAGGGAGAGACGGGGCCCTCCGAAAGAGCCCATGCTAAGGGCAAAAGGAAAAAGTCCCACAGCCCCAAAAAAGCTAAGAAGACCAAAGGGTCAAATGAGGGTGAGGGCTCAGTTATGCAAGCGACCGAGCGTACCCCTGATGAGACTCCCAGCACAATTACTTTGGGGGGAGATCAAGACTATGCTGGCACCAATATATTAGGACGAGCGCTTCACCTGGCGGATCCCTGCTGATCACGAGCGTGCCAACCATCCAACCCCCGGTAAGATGGCGGTTTATAAGGATGCGGTCAGTTCTGGGGGCTTGAGGTTTCCGATCCCAGTTCCGGTGGCCAATATTTTAAATAATTTGAACCTTTGTCCCTCGCAAATCATGCCCAACGACCTCGTTTTGATAACATGGTTTGTGATCCTTATGAAGTGTACCAACTATGAGCCCTCAATGCAGAACTTCAACGCTCTTCTACAAGTTGTTAGTTCCTCGCGCTCATCACCCGAGGCGGGTTTTTTCTACTATGTCCAAGCAAAGGCTCATCTAAAGTTGATCAACTCCCCTTCATCCACTTATGGCCCAGATTTGAAGGAGAAATTCATTTTTGTCAAAGCCCCAGCGGATGATGATTTCGGGGTGTCACGAGAGTAGGTCTCGCATGGGAAAGGCTCCCTTGTGAAGAATCGCCTAGGCCTCTCTTTTCCTGAGAATTGGGGGAGGGATCTGGCTAGAGTGTTGAGGGACGAGGGCCGGTTAATTCAGGCCAAGGAGTTAATAGATGATGATGAGCTGATGTTCCTTTGTGGGCTCTCCAATGATCCTCAATATCTCAGCAACCCTCCCGCTCGAGACTTGGATAGAGACGGTTAGATTTTAGGGCACTAACACTTAGATAGGGCTCCTAACTATGTAATTGTGTTTGTAACTTGTATTTTGTAAAGTTTGTTCAAGGGTTTCTGACCCTCGTTGTTTTTTCTTGCCCCAGGAGTAAACATCATCATGGCTGGAGGAATCCGACATGCTGCCCGATTCGCCAATGCTAACAGGCATCAAACCAACCAAGGAGATCAACAGAACCTACCACCCCGAGGCGCAGGTCACCGTAACGATCGTGGTGGCAGACAAGCTGCAGGCTCGAGCGTCAATCAGGGTCGTGGCCATAACCAAGCACCCAACCCTGATACAAGGGTGATTCCAAGGGCCCTGATCGCTTCTCAAACGAGTGGAGCCATTATTCCCGTTCCGGTTCCGCCGGCAAGGCCTCAAACGAGCATCAATATCAAAGATACTCAAGGAGAATGCACCTCTGCCTCTAGAAAGAGGAAAAGGATGCTGGATTCCTTTTCTATAACCGACAAGGGCAAATAGGTTGTGGAGGGCCCCAAGGGCGATGGAGACACTTCCTCCTCAGAAGAGGACCATTTGTGGGATTTTGATCGTCGAGGGGATAGGAGCTATAAGGGCTCCGCGGATGGAGACACTGTGTTAATGTGGCACATCAGCGAGGGCTTATATGAGAGGGTCCAATTCATAGCGGACCATAGGGCCTTGTACTCCAAGTCCGTGGAGAAGGTGACCAGTGACATGGTACATGCCCTAATTTCTGTAAGTCTCCTTCCTCCTTAAAGATTTTTTTTTTTTAAATTTCGAAGATGTTATTCTTCAAGATGTTTATTAACACTCTGCCCATTCGAGCCCATGCAACAAGTGCTTCCGAGGGCTAAAAACATCCAAATGCGTGCCACGGTTTATGCTGACCGAAAAGCCAAATACAAGAAGATGGCGCGCTCGAACGATCCCGCCCAGATTCAGGAGGAATTAGATATGGAGAAGGCCAAATTCCTATCTCTTGACACGGAGCATAAGAAGATGGAGGCCGAAATGAAGAAGCTACAGGAGGACTTCACGAACGCGGAGACCGCTCGAAGGAGTTGGCGCACACAATACAATAACCTCAATGAGAGCCATCAAAAGCTTACGGACGACCGTAACGCATGAAGGACGAGGGCTACTGAGGCGGAGAAGAAGTACTCGGATACTATGAGCCAACTTTCTCATCGTATCGAGCAATCAGTCAAAGAGGCGCTCATCAAGTTTTGCCATTCCAAGGTGTTTAACTTTGCAGCCTCCCTTCATTTCCTTGAAAAAGCCCAAAAAGCTTTCGATTTGGCAATTGAGCAAGGCATTTACAAGGGTTTGACTGATCTGTCCGCTCGTGGGAGGTCAGATATGGGGCTCATGTTCAACGAGCACTGCGTCGAGGATGATGAAGACCGCGAAGACCCTGAGTCAAACATCTCCGAGCCGGAGTATAACTTTTTGGTCACGCTCATTCAGGATGAATATATGGCTGCTCATCCCCCAGAGGAGGCCTCTCATGTGGAACAAAATGAGGGTGTTGAGGCCGTCCCTGTCTCCTCCACGATCCTCCTTGCAAATGAGCCTGTAGCGCCCGTTGTTAGTGCTTCTGCTCCTGCCGCTGAAAATGCCCTTATTCCAGCCAGCAAGTGAAGCTAATGAGCCCAATGCCCCCCAAGCGCCAGGAAATAACGAGCCTGTGCCTCCTCCAGATGCCCAGAATCAAGAGGAACAAGCCCCTCAAGCACAAGAGCCGGTGGGCCCAGTGTATGGTCCTGTGGCCCAAAATGTCCTAGTGGTTCTGGATGAAGACGTTGCTCCTGCTGCTTGATGATTCCCTTCCTTTGCTCACGCTGAAATTTCTCTTCCTTCCCATTTAATATTTAAATTTGTAGGAATTCTAAGGGCCCACGTGCCCTTATTTTGTAGCTTAATGAAAGTTTAATGAATGAAGATTTTCCCTTTCACAATAGTGTCTCCTTATATTCCTTGTGTTATTTGATTACGAAATTTTACTCTACGCTTGTTGTAACAAAATCTCATGATGCTAAGATTTTGGGTAACATGCTTGGTAAAATATGCACTGTTTTAGCTAAGTCTTGAGTAACTATGAGGGTCTTGCTGGGATGCTACCCTTGTTCAAGACTTGTGAAAATTTTATTTTAAAACTTAGAAAATTTTACTAAGTCTTGAGTAATCACGAGGGTCTTTACTGGGAGGCTGCCCTCGTTCAAGGCTTGTGAAAATTTTGCTAAAAAAACTTGGAAAATTTTACTAAGTCTTGAGTAATCACGAGGGTCTTACTGGGAGGCTGCCCTTGTTCAAGACTTGTGAAAATTTTGCTTTAAAAACTTGGAAAATTTTACTAAGTCTTGAGTAATCACGAGGGTCTTACTGGGAAGATACCCTCGTTCAAGGCTTGTGAAAATTTTACTTTAAAACTTGGAAAATTTTACTAAGTCTTGAGTAATCACGAGGGTCTTACTGGGAGGATGCCCTCGTTCAAGACATGTGAAAATTTTGCTTTAAAAACTTGGAAAATTTTACTAAGTCTTCAGTAATCACGAGGGTCTTACTGGGAGGCTGCCCTCGTTCAAGACTTGTGAAAATTTTGCTTTGTTTCTTGTAAAATACAATTGCGTAGCGAGTCCTGTTTTCGAGCGCTAGGTGCCCATAGAATAGGCTACCCAGGCCTACTAGGATGCTCGTGCGTACAGGGTGGACTTTGGGCGTATCCTTAGAGGTGCTGGATAAGCACGCTCGTGGAGTTATGCCTATTCCTAAATTACGAGAAAATTCATGCCTCTTGGGTTTAAGATCCCAAGAGAGAATTCTCAGTAGCCTGCATACTCAGATGAAATGAATGAGAGGAGCAATTTTCATTATAAATTTCTTTGAGAAATAACATATGCTTTACAAAATAAACTCAAACATAGAACCGCCTGAGGTTGCATGAGTTCCAAGGGCGTGGGAGACGCTCACCCTGCAGTGATTCGAGCCTGTATGTGTTGTTTGCCCGTATTTGTATAACTTTGAACGAACCTTCCCAGTTGGGATCTAGCTTGCCCGCATGCCTTGAGACTTCCACTTTCTTGAAGACCAAGTTTCCCAACTGAAAAGTTTTTTCCTTTACACTTTTGTTATACTGTCGAGCGACAGAGGCTTTGTATTGATGGATGAGTGCCCATGTCTTATCCCTCTTTCCATCCACGAGATCTAATTCCAGTGCCCTATTCTCCTCGTTGGCTTTATGTTCAAAGTATGCTACCCGAGCGGATTCTTGTGCAATCTCCGCAGGTATCATTACTTCTGACCCATATACGAGCGCGAAAGGTGTTTCGCCAGTAGCCGCTCGTGGAGTAGTGCGATAAGCCCATAGTGCCCCTTGCAATTCCTCTGTCCATTCACTCTTTTTGCTTTCTAGCATGGTTTTCAGATGCTGTAAAATGACCCTGTTTGTGACTTCCGCTTGTCCATTGGCTTGGGGATGACCCACGGAAGTAAAATGTTGCTCAATACCCAACTCTGAACACCATTCTCGGGTGTCAGCTGCTATGAACTGAGACCCATTGTCTGAAATGAGCACCCTTGGTATGCCATATTTGCAGATAATGTTTTTCCAAATGAAGTCCCTCACGACCCTGAAGGTAATCTTTGCTAAGGCTTCAGCCTCGGCCCATTTGGTAAAATAATCGACAGCTAAAATGACTAACTTCTTCTGTCCGACCGCAATGCGCAAGGGACCCACAATGTCGATCCCCCATTGGTCAAAGGGCCATGAGACATCTATAGGGACCATCTGAGCGGCTGGCAGTTGAGGGAGGTTAGAGTGAAATTGACACTTAGGGCATTTCCTGGAGAACTCAATGGCGTCTTGGAGAACTGTGGGCTAATAAAACCCACTCTTCAGGACCTTTTTTGCGAGGATACGCCCCCCTGAATGGTTTCCACAGCTTCCATTGTGAATAAGCTCGAGCGTTTCTTTAGCTTGCGAGGGCCTTAGACATTTCACCTGGGGTCCTTGAAATGACCTCTTGGATAACCTCCCTTCAAAGTCTAAGGAAAACCGAGGGGCCTTGTTTCTGACTTTCCGGGCCTCCACCTTGTCAGTGGGACAAACGCCACCCTTAAGAAATCTTACAATATCATCAAGCCAGCACGACTCGTGCGGATCAATCATGGCCACCACTCTCTTGGTGTCCTGCTCTTTTATCAGGGGCTCTTCAGTTCTAAGAAACGTAACGGAGCGCTCACTGATACCTTCCAAGGCCGAGACAAATTTTGATAGAGCGTCAGCGTGCTTGTTTTCTGCCCGTGGGACCTGGAGCAGATGGAATTCCTTGAACTTTCCAATAATTTCCTTGGCTTTGTTCAAATACTACACCATGGTGGTTTCTCGAGCCTCATAAGTCCTTTCAATTTGGCTCGCAATTAATTGTGAATCCACATAGGCGGTAATTCTGGAGGCTCCATTTTTAAAAGAAATTTTCAATCCTTGAACAAGGGCTTCATATTCTGCCTTGTTATTGGTGACCTGGAAATCCAACCTGATTGCAAAGTCTAACTCAATTCCGTTGGGGTCTCTAAAGGTTACCCCTGCTCCTCCCCCTTAAGAGGTTGAGGAACCATCCGTGTGCAGGACCCATAGACCATCGTTCTTTAGAACAACAGGTTCTAAATCGAAGCTTTCAACCAGCAAATCCGCTACAACCTGCGCTTGTATAGCGGTTCTGGGCTCGAAACTTAAGTCAAACTGGCTCAACTCAATGGCCCATTTTATCAATCTTCCCTACACATCTGGTTTGGACAACACTTGCTTCAGAGGCTGATCAGTGAGGACAGTTATTGAGTGTGCTTGGAAGTACGGCCTCAACCGTCTTGATGCATTAATGAGGGCGAATGCGAATTTCTCAATTTCCAGATACTTCCTCTCAGCCCCTTGTAATGTTTTGCTCAAATAATAAACAGGCAAATGCTTACGCTCTCATAGGGCTATTAGAACCACGCTCGTTACCTCGGTTGAAACGGAGAGGTACATAAACAACCTTTCGCCCTCAATTGGCTTCATCAGGAGTGGAGCGCTCGAAAGGTAAGCCTTCATGTCTTGTAACGCCTTCTCACACTCCCCAATCCAAGCAAAATTTCGAGCATTGCGCAGAATTTTAAAGAAAGGGAGGTTTCTGTCCGCCGAGCGCGAGATAAACCTACTTAAAGAAATGCTTTTCCCTACCAGCACCTGTACTTCCCGGAGATTACGAGGGGATGGGATGACCAAAATAGCCTTGATTTTTTCCGGATTAGCCTCAATTCCCCTCTGGCTGACTATGTAGCCCAAGAATTTTCCTCCTCGCACTCCAAAAGTACATTTTGAAGGATTCAATTTCATCCCATAGTGGCACAAAATGGCAAAAGTGCGCTTGAGATCTTCTAGGTGCGAGCCTTGACGCTCGCTCTTAACAATCATATCATCGATGTACACTTCCATGGATCCCCCAATTTCTTTCTTAAACATTTTGTTAACGAGGCACCGATAAGTGCCCCTAGCGTTCTTGAGCCCAAAGGGCATAACCAGGAAGCAATATATACCCAAGTGGACTACAAATGAGGTTTTGGGACGGTCTTCTAGGGCCATAAAGATTTGATAGTACCTTTGAAAGGCATCCATCATACTCATGAGTTCGCATCCTGCGGTCGAATCCACCAACTAGTCTATACGAGGCAATGGGTAAGGATCCTTAGGGCAAGCCTTGTTAAGATCAGTGAAGTCATTGCACATGCGCCATTTATTTGTGCTCTTGGGCGCCAGTACCACGTTACATAACCATTCTGGATACAGTATGGGCTCGATATACTGAGCTTCAAGAAGCTTGTTAACTGTTAGGAATAGTGCCCTAAAAGCCGATTGTATATCCGCTTTGTGCTTTTCCTTATTGTAATTACAGACAATCTTTGAATGAAATAACGAATTGAGGCAACACTTCTTTATATGCTCTTGTTTGGTATGCGTTTACTTTAGCTGTGCATGTATCAGAACTCCCCTAATCCTGATGACTTTAGGACTCTACCATTTGGGGTGAAATGGTTCATGAAACGAGCCCTATATCACATAAGTCATGATTAGTAAAATACTCCAAGCCGATGAGTCCTACAGACAGTGGGAGTGTCAACCTGACTCCTCTAAGGCTTGCTTGTGGGATCACGCCCTTAAGAAGGACCACCTTGTTTTATGGAGGTGCAAAGTGTATAGTTGATACGTGCGTGATACATGAGGGTGCTTACTTTAATAAGTAAGTTCACTGAGGTGCCCCGTGTGAGAACATTCCTAAATGGGAAAGGAAGTTTCTATTTCAGGAAATGGAAACTTCCAGATTAGGAAATATCTCACGAGTCATTGATGTGATTAATTGATCCTTAGACTTGAGGTTCCTTGTCACTTTATGAGTTAACTCTGTAGTCTTAGGTATAAGCTTTAAAGGGTGTCGCCTTAGACAACTGATTCAAGGCTTATGCTGGGGCTGCACAAGTGATTCATGAAAGTGAATGAGAATCAAGAAAGGACCTACACTTGCATTTGCAAGGTGATCTCTTATTGTGTAAGTCATTCATATGCCATATGGAGTCCTTGGCCAAGGCAGTAGATCAAGACATCAAGAAAAGGGTTTCTTGGATTGAGATCAAATGGATATGAAATGCACTTAGCTTTAAGACCGGATTATTAGGGTTCTGATTATTCCCTTGCCCTAGATCTTGGTTGAGAGATAGTAAGTAGGAGGATTGTATCTCACATGAATCAATGACTTAAAGGTTCTGTCGAATCCGAACATTCCAATTCAGCTAGGGGTTAAACACCTGTTGCTAGACTATGGTCGTTTAATCTGTGGACTGATTCATTAATTAGTGAATTAATTAATTAGGGTCACTGCTAATTGAATTGAGAACCTAGAGGGTCACACATAACAACTTGGTTACATGAGTTGAGGCTTAAAAAATGATTAAACGAGTTAATCGGGCCTAGAGGGTTCCACACGTGTGAGACCACACGTGTGGGTCACGTGAGTGACAGGTGTCCTTGTCACACGTGTGAATATATATATTGTATATATATATTAAATAATTAAATGTGTTAATTATTTAATAGACTTTGGTTTAATTTTGAATTAAAAAGAAAGTCTTATTTTGGAGAAAAAATAATCTAGTTAATTAATTAGATAAAATAAGTTATTTATTTTAAAATAAATAAAGTATAAAATTATCCAAAATTAGTTTGGATATTTTTAGCTCTCTTGAAAGTTGATTTGAATTTGAATTCAAAGTCAAAGTCAAATTACTTGATGATCAAGTAATAGGAGAAAGAGAGACCAAAATCCTAGCCCATAAAGGACTAGGAATTTCGGCCACTCCCCTCTTATAAATAGGGGAGCTCGAGCTCCCCTTAGAGCTAATTGGCAATTCTTTTGGTTCATGTGTTGAACACCTTCCTTTCTCCAAGATCAAATAAACCCTAGGTTAAGCCTAAACACTAACTAGAGAACTAGCATCCTTACTAGTTAGATTGTGATCAAGTTGGTGGACTTTCTCTAGAGACTTCAAGTTAGAAGTTTGAAGATTCGAGCTTTACCAAGGAGAGGGGATCAAGCCGCGAGAAGAGCGTTCTTGGGTGGCTTGAAACGCTTCAAGAAAGAACAAAAGAAAAGTAAGTTTTCTATCTCTACGAATTTGGTTACACGATTGCGAGTCCAAGGTCCTTTTGTGGGGAAAATTTTTTAAATTCCGCTGCTTTCTGATTCGTGTTTTCTAACAAGTGGTATCAGAGCCACCTCGTTAATCGTGTTTTTGATTCGTCTCCATTATTCTGAATTTGGTAGAAATTCTTAGGCTTAGATGCGAATTGAGTATTCTTGAGTTCTTTTAGAAAGCCTGAAATACGAAACTGTAATTTTTCTTGAATTTCTGAAACTGTTTTCTTAAATTGTGTTTTCGGAAACCCGTTTGGATAGAAATTAATTTAATTCGTGTTTTTTAATTTTGGATTGTTTTGGTTTTTGAACTAAAAATACGAAACACGAAATCGCGTTACGAAAACGCGAGCCTGGACGTGCTAAGGCGTAGCACGCCAGGCCCGCGCGCCCGCCCGCCCAGCAGTCTCGCAACCGTGCAGGACTGCCCGCCACTGCCGTCCGCCAGCGCTTAGGCGAGCCCGCCTGCACCTCCCGCAACCGCGCGGGAGCCTCCCGGCCGCGGCCGCCCGCCTAGCCCAGCTGATGCGCGCCATGCGCACACGCTGGCAGCTTACGCTGCCGGCTGTGCGCAGCGCTGGCGCGCGCGTCCGTGCGCGCGATGCTGTGCGTCAGCTGGGCTTGGTCTCGGGCGGACGTGCAGTCCGTTCCGGGCACTTCGTTTCGCGATCTTGATTTTCGTGTTTTGTCCAATCCAATCCCGATTTAATTTTTCTGAAAATTTTATTTATTAAATTTGAATTATTTTTGAAATAATTGTTTAAATTGGGATTTTAGAAATTTAAGTGATTTAAACTTTGGAAAAATTACAAATTTTATTTTCTGAAAATAATGAAAGAATAAAATTATTAATTTTGGAAATTAATTGGAATTTTATTGGTTTATTGTTTTTCGGGTTTTGTTGAAAAGGCTCTTGAACAAGAATTGCATCTAAGTCGTGTTTTAAGTCATTAGGACTTGAAACGAGAATTTTAATTTATTGGCTAAATTTAAATTCTTGCAAAAGCATGTTAGGTGATCATGGGTTTAGATCTATGTATGGTTTTGATTTATGCACATGGATGGTTTAAATTGGGGTTGGAGCCCTATAGTTGCGTTTTTCAATTGAGGTTGGAGCCTCACTTATGTGCGTACTGTTATGTGATTTATTGTGTGGCTTTCCATATTACTGTTTTTGAGGCCGGGGTATGCCCCGTGTAATTGTCTAAAGCCAATATGAAGATTGAGCCTTATTACTTTATGTCTTTTTCTTTTTATTGTAATTTGAGAGTAGAGATAGGTGGTGAGGTTTTATTTTCATTTTGGAGACAATGCACCCATGGAGTAAGATGGACCACATTCAAGTAACAAGGAGGCCATAAGTGAAGACCCCTCAAAATGTTAGCGAGGGGAATCTCAATTGTTAAATGTAATAGAGATAGGGCTCGTATTTTGTTACCGCTTTCCCTTATGTGATTTGAACGTTTATGTGGCATGTATGTTAGCACTTGTGATTGTGGAGTGGCTCCCACATATCACGCATAAGATAGGTAGAACCCATGATCATTACATGTTAGTATCATGCTAGGACATGTTATCTGTTTATGTGCTTGTTTGAAATGCATTTAAGTGTACTTGCATTAATCAAGACTAATAAAATTGGATAACATATATGTTGGTGAGGTCGAACCGGACAACTCTCCGGTTGATTCGAAAATTCCCATTAAATATTAAGCTAATTTCGAACAACTAGGTATTTAATTCGAGATGCAAATTTTGAATTAAATTCCTAGCATTCCATCAATTTTAAGTTTAGTAAGTAAAGCTAGTTATTGTCCGCGAGTCGTGGGATAGCTAGTGGAGCTTATTAGTTCTTAGTTACCTAATTCATCATTTTAAATGATCAATATTTCATGATCGATTTTAGCAAGGGCGATGTCCGCGAGTCGTGGGTCGTTCGAACTAAGTTTTGGTCATGATCTTATGATTGATGGGTCTAGCTTAACACCTAAGTAAATATGGATGTCGCACGAGTCGTGGGTCCATATTGAAAGATAGGTGATGCAAAAACAATTACTAAGAGTTCTAAAGGTGTTAGAATTGGTAAGTCGTACCTACCTAGGGTTCTTACTTAGAATGTCCGCGAGTCGTGGGTTCGAGGTAAAATGCCTAGGATCTTAGTACCCATTGGGAAACGTGTTCCTCTTAGATCTTTAGGAATTATAGATCTTTGAAAAACAGTGGGAGCTACAATAGATTAAAGACCTTATCTTTTGTATATCGTTATAATTCAGCATGCTCACTAGTTCTCTGTTTTACCATTTAAGTCGTAGATTCTGTGATTCTCTACGTGTTTTGAAATGGAAACCAAAAACCCTCTTGTATCGATCCTCGAGTCAAACAAGTTGACTGGTCCCAACTATTCTGATTGGCTGAGGAATCTAAAAATCATTTTAGATTCTGAGAAGAGAACTTATGTTCTCTTCGAAGGGGAGCCCAGTCCCGAAGGGGAGGCTCCCACTCGGGCCGAGCGGGATGCGATTCAGAAGTGGAAGGATGATAATCTCCAAGCCCGTTGCCTTATGTTGGCTAACATGTCTCCGGACTTACAAAGGCAACATGAGGCCATGGAATTCACTTGGGAGATTTACGACCACTTAGAGCAACTTTACCGCCCTCATGAACGTGTTACAAGGTATAACACTTCAAAGGAATTGTTCCACTTGAGAATGAGGGAAGGTTCAAGTGTCCATGAATATGGACTCAAGTTTCTTGCCCTTACTGAGAAACTTGCTTCCATGGACATGCCACTGAAAGATGAGCTTTCAGTGGATTTGTTGCTAGCTTCGCTCCCACCATCATTCAACCCATTTGTCCTTAACTTCAACATGAATCATGCTGGTGCTACTGTAGCTGAGCTGATTAGTCAGCTTGTGGCTGCTGAAAGCACGATCAAGAAGGACAATAAGGTTTTGATGGTGAATGCTCCATCTTCCTCTTCTGGGCCTTCTAAAGGTAAGGGCAAGAAAGCCCAAAAGAAGAAGAAGAAACCCCTTAGGCCCACTGGTGGCATTTCGAAGGGAAAGGCCCAAAAGAAGAAGCGTGATCAGAAAGAGGATGTTTACTTCCATTGTGGCAAAGCGGGACATTGGAGGAGAAACTGCCCAGAGTACAAGGCTACTCTAAAGAAAGGTATCTTTCTCGTTGAAATAAATCTTTCTATTAATTCTAGTTCTTGGGTACTTGATACCGGTTGTGGAACTCATATCTGTAATGATGTACAGATGCTAAGTGAAGTCCAACAACTCAAAGAAGGAGAATGTGTCTTGAAGATCGGCGATGGCTCAAACGTTGAAGCTCGAGCTTTAGGCACAATTAGATTAGATTTAGGTAGTTTTGAGTTAGTCTTAAATAAAGTCCTTTATGTACCGAGCATTATTCGTAATATAATTTTAGTTCCAATATTAGATTGTGAAGGTTATGAAAGTTATATTAAGAATGGTAAATATTTTATCAAACGGAACAACTCTTCCGTTCACATCGGTACTCTAAGTAATGGACTTTACCTAACTCAAAATATCAATATTATGAATATACAACGAGAAACAAAGCGTAAGAGAGATGACAAAGTTTCAGCTCCCTTATGGCACGCTAGATTAGGACACATTTCCAAAAACAGAATTAGCAAGATAAACACTTTAGGATCATTCTCTGAAAATGATCTCAAAGAGTTAACTTCTTGCGAATCCTGTCTCAAAGGAAAAATGTCCAAAGTTCATTTTAAAGGAACTGTGGAACGTGCCACTAAGGTTTTGGAATTGATCCATACTGATGTTTGTGGACCGCTCAGTGTAAGCACTAGAAACAATCATCAGTATTTCATAACCTTTACTGATGACTTTAGTCGGTATGGTTATGTATACTTAATGAAGTATAAATCTGAAGCTTTTGAGAAATTCTTAGAATTTCAAAAGGAGGTTGAGAACCAAACTGGTCACAAGATCAAAGCACTTCGATCTAATCGAGGAGGCGAATATCTTAGTGAAGAATTCCTTAATCATCTCAAAGATAATGGGATTATCTCTCAGTGGACCAGGGAACTCCTCAGCTTAATGGAGTTTCTGAGAGAAGGAATCGAACCTTACTTGATATGGTTCGTTCCATGATGAGTTTCACTGACTTACCACCTTCTTTCTGGGGTTATGCCCTAGAAAGTGCAGCAAAGATTTTGAATCTAGTTCCCTCTAAGTCAGTCCCTAAAACGCCCCATGAAATGTGGCATGGTAAAATCCCTAGCTATTCTTACTTAAGAATTTGGGGTTGTCCTGCTTACGTGAAGAGGACAGTGGGAGATAAGTTAGAATCTCGTTCTAACTTATGCTACTTTGTAGGTTATCCTAAGGAATCCATAGGATACTACTTCTATGATCAATCTGAGCAAAAGGTGTTTGTTTCCAGAAATGCCACTTTTCTTGAGGAACCGTTCCTTAAAGAAAAGAAAGGCAAGATCATAGAATTAGAAGAAGTACAAAGTAACCCCACGCCACCCACTGAAGAGACGTCCCCTACTGATCAACCACAACCAATCACGAATTTCGATACACATGTAAATCCTCCTCTAAGGCGTTCTGAATGCACTCCTAGACAGCCGGAGAGATGGTATGGATTTTTCCATGAAATCTCTCAAAAGGATAATGATCCTTCAACATATGAGGAGGCACTTTCAGATTCTGACTCTGAACAGTGGATAGAAGCCATGAAATCCGAAATGGATTCCATGAACTCCAACTAAGTTTGGACCTTGGTAGATTTGCCTGATGGGGTCAAACCCATAGGTTGCAAATGGATCTTTAAGAGAAAGCTTGGAGTTGATGGAAGCATTGCAGCCTACAAAGCAAGACTGGTTGCAAAAGGATTCACTCAAAGACCCGACGTGGACTTTGACGAAACCTTTTCACCAGTTGCAATGCAAAAGTCCATTCGAATCATGCTTGCCATTGCTGCATATTATGACTATGAGATATGGCAAATGGATGTGAAAACTGCCTTTCTCAATGGTGACATTGACAAAGACATTTATATGGAGCAACCCATAGGTTTCACATTCAGTGGGAGTGAGCAAAAGGTTTGCAAACTCCAAAGATCAATCTATGGATTGAAACAGGCTTCTAGGAATTGGAACATTCGATTTGATGAATCAGTCAAAGCGTTTGGCTTCATGCAAATTTCGAATGAATCATGTGTGTATAGAAAGGAATTGGAGACCTCAGTGCAATTCTTAGTACTTTATGTTGATGACATCCTTCTTATTGGGAATTCGAAGGATGACATGAAAGTGACTAAGTTATGGTTATCGAACCAATTCGAGATGAAAGATCTTGGTGATGCGTCCTATATCCTTGGAATTAAAATCTATAGAGATAGATCTAGAAGGTTAATAGGACTATCACAGTCGATGTACATTGACAAAGTATTGAAGAGATTCAATATGGAGTCAGCAAAGGTTAAGAACCTTCCTATGAGTGTAGGAACATGTCTTTCAAAGAAGATGTGTCCTAAGACTAACCTTGAGAAGGAGAGAATGACTCATACACCTTATGCGTCAGCAATAGGTAGCATAGTGTATGCAATGTTATGTACTCGACCGGATGTGGCTTATGCACTTAGTGTGACAAGTCGTTTCCAATCTGACCCTGGAGATGGTTACTGGGCTGCCGTGAAGAATATTCTTAAGTACTTGAAAAGTACTAAAGATTTATTCTTAGTTTACGGAGGTCAGAAAGATCTTACTGTCGAAGGATACTGCGATGCAAGCTTTGCATCAGACTTAGATGATTTTAAGTCAATGTCAGGATATATTTTCTGCCTAAACGGCGGAGCAGTGAGTTGGAAGAATTCCAAGCAAACAACCACTGCAGATTCGACCACTGAGGCCGAAAACTTAGCTGCAAATGATGCAGCCAAGGAAGGTGTTTGGATTAGAAACTTCATTCAAGAGTTGAATGTTGTTCCTAGCATGAAAGACCCCATTACTGTGTTTTGTGACAACACTGGGGCGGTTGCTCAAGCAAGAGAACCAAGATCTCACCAACGGACCAAGCACATTATGAGGAAGTATCACCTAATCCGTGATATTATCAAAAGAGGAGATGTGCAAATTGAGAGGGTCACATCAGCAGAGAACGTGGCAGATCCACTTACTAAACCCCTTAGTCGAGAAGCTTTCCAAGGTCATCTTCAGAAGATGGGACTTAGAGTAGCTTTAGAATGGCTTTGACGGGCAAGTGGGAGATTGTTAGGAATAGTGCCCTAAAAGCCGATTGTATATCCGCTTTGTGCTTTTCCTTATTGTAATCACAGACAATCTTTGAATGAAATAACGAATTGAGGCAACACTTCTTTATATGCTCTTGTTTGGTATGCGTTTACTTTAGCTGTGCATGTATGAGAACTCCCCTAATCTTGATGACTTTAGGACTCTACCATTTGGGTGAAATGGTTCATGAAATGAGCCCTATATCACATAAGTCATGATTAGTAAAATACTCCAAGCCGATGAGTCCTACAGACAGTGGGAGTGTCAACCTGACTCCTCTAAGGCTTGCTTGTGGGATCACGCCCTTAAGAAGGACCACCTTATTTCATGGAGGTGCAAAGTGTATAGTTGATACGTGCGTGATACATGAGGGTGCTTACTTTAATAAGTAAGTTCACTGAGGTGCCCCGTGTGAGAACATTCCTAAATGGGAAAGGAAGTTTCTATTTCAGGAAATGGAAACTTCCAGATTAGGAAATATCTCACGAGTCATTGATGTGATTAATTGATCCTTAGACTTGAGGTTCCTTGTCACTTTATGAGTTAACTCTGTAGTCTTAGGTATAAGCTTTAAAGGGTGTCGCCTTAGACAACTGATTCAAGGCTTATGCTGGGGCTGCACAAGTGATTCATGAAAGTGAATGAGAATCAAGAAAGGACCTACACTTGCATTTGCAAGGTGATCTCTTATTGTGTAAGTCATTCATATGACATATGGAGTCCTTGGCCAAGGTAGTAGATCAAGACATCAAGAAAAGGGTTTCTTGGATTGAGATCAAATGAATATGAAATGCACTTAGCTTTAAGATCGGATTATTAGGGTTCTGATTATTCCCTTGCCCTAGATCTTGGTTGAGAGATAGTAAGTAGGAGGATTGTATCTCACATGAATCAATGACTTAAAGGTTCTGTCGAATCCGAACATTCCAATTCAGCTAGGGGTTAAACACCTGTCGCTAGACTATGGTCGTTTAATCTGTGGACTGATTAATTAATTAGTGAATTAATTAATTAGGGTCACTGCTAATTGAATTGAGAACCTAGAGGGTCACACACAACAACTTGGTTACATGAGTTGAGGCTTAAAAAATGATTAAACGAGTTAATCGGGCCTAGAGGGTTCCACACGTGTGAAACCACACGTGTGGGTCACGTGAGTGACAGGTGTCCTTGTGACACGTGTCCCACACGTGTGAATATATATATTGTATATATATATTAAATAATTAAATGTGTTAATTATTTAATAGACTTTGGTTTAATTTTGGATTAAAAAGAAAGTCTTATTTTGGAGAAAAAATAATCTAGTTAATTAATTATGAATTAATTAATTAGATAAATAAGTTATTTATTTTAAAATAAATAAAGTATAAAATTATCCAAAATTAGTTTGGATATTTTTAGCTCTCTTGAAAGTTGATTTGAATTTGAATTCAAAGTCAGTCAAATTACTTGATGATCAAGTAATAGGAGAAAGAGAGACCAAAATCCTAGCCCATAAAGGACTAGGAATTTCGGCCACTCCCCTCTTATAAATAGGGGAGCTCGAGCTCCCCTTAGAGCTAATTGGCAATTCTTTTGGTTCATGTGTTGAACACCTTCCTTTCTCCAAGATCAAATAAACCCTAGGTTAAGCCTAAACACTAACTAGAGAACTAGCATCCTTACTAGTTAGATTGTGATTAAGTTGGTGGACTTTCTCTAGAGACTTCAAGTTAGAAGTTTGAAGATTCGAGCTTTACCAAGGAGAGGGGATCAAGCCGCGAGAAGAGCGTTCTTGGGTGGCTTGAAACGCTTCAAGAAAGAACAAAAGAAAAGTAAGTTTTCTATCTCTACGAATTTGGTTACACGATTGCGAGTCCAAGGTCCTTTTGTTGGGAAAATTTTTTAAATTCCGCTGCTTTCTGATTCGTGTTTTCCAACATTAACTTCCTCCTCAATAACTTTCTTCCGAAATCCTTGCACATGTCGCTTCTTCTGTTTAATTGGATTAAAGGATGGGTCCACATGAGCCTGTGGACTATGAAGCTTGGGTCAGTCCCGGTAAGATCCGAGGCTTTCCATGCAAAGACATCAATATTTTCTCTAAGGAAGTCAATCATCATGATCTGCGAGGGTTCAGAGAGGTTGGACCCAATCTGGGTAGTTTTATCCTTGTTCCCTGGTTCTAACTCAATAGTAAGGAATTTTTCTGAGGGCTCGATCCTCATTTCTGGACGGGGGAGCTCAAACGCCCTTTTCTTTCCCATCAGATGGCCATCATCCCTAGGCTCCCATTGCCCACGCTCATTTTTCTCAGAGGAAGACTCTCCAACTGTCCCTGGCAGGGCAGCTTCGTGGGTATCTTTGTTGTGGGGATCTTTCTTTTTGTTCTTCTTCTTGTTCATTTTGGCCCTCTTACGCATGGGACCGTCCTCGTCCAGATTAGGGAAATCAACGGATTTCTTGGTGGACCTAATTTGAAATGCTTTCTCTGTTTTAGGCTTTCTGAGGGATAGCATGTAGCATTCCCAGGCTTCTCGTACGTTGCACAAAACTTCTCCGACGCCCTCGGGGGTGGGGAACTTAATTTTCTGGTGGTAAGTGGAGATAATCGCTTTGAAATCTACAAGAGCCGGTCGCCCGATTATGATGTTATATGGGATATCAATTTCCACCACTGCGTAGGTGACCATGAGCGTTTTGCGCTGTGGGGCTCGACCAAATGAAGTAGCCAAGCGAATTTGCCCTCTTGGGATAACCTCAGAACCCCCAAAGCCAATGAAAGTTGTTTTGAGTGGTTCGAGCGGGATGTTGGTAACATTCATTTGTTGGAACGTGGTGTAGGGCAAAACGTTAACAAAGCTTCCACTATCCACTAACACCCTCTTTACCATATGATTGTGGACATCTAAGCTAACCACCATGGGGCAGTCAGAGGTTTCACCGACCCCATGGGGCGTTACAATATGCTCTAAGTCCTTATCTGTAAATCCTATCACATCATATTCCTTTGAGCGGTCATCTTTGGATTCTCGGATGGCATAGACTGATTTGGGTTCCGAGGGGCGCTGATCATAACTCCGGACGAACCGTCGTCGGGAAGAGTTGGAATCTGCCCCTGAGGATCCCCCTGCTATCATGTTGATAACCGCAAAAGGGGTGTTTTCTTGCTCTGGAATCTTCCCTTTGCCACGGTGGCTACTCTCTGTGGGGCCGCGCCCTCGTGGACTCATTGAGCACGAGTGACTTCTTCTCCTTTCCCTCACACGCTCGTTGCAACGCTCATCATAACGCTCCAACATCTTAACAAACTCCTTCAAGTGGCCCCCTATGATGAGCCTTTGAATTTCAACTTTCAGTTGGCGGCATTCATCCGTATCATACCCCCTTTGCTTATGGAAAGCACAGTACTTGTTCGAACGCCTTAATGCCTCCGTCTCCTTCATCTTTGTGGGCCTTTTGAAGAGTTTCTTGTCAGACAAGGCGTAAACTTTTGAGATAGGCCTGTTAAGAGAGACACGCTCTAGTCTCCGTGGAGGAGGTGATGACTTACGACGCTCTCTGTGAGGAGGCTCCTCTCGGCCTCGTTCGCTTTTAGAGGGTCCAAAATGCCTTGGAGCATTGGACTCGTACATATCTTCGAGCGCGAAGTAGGGCTCGGCTATCTCCCTCATTGCCATGAGAGATGTGGGGCGTTTCTTCATGATGGAATCAGCAAATTTCTTACTCACGTATTGCTTATAATTGCAGGCCTTGAAAAGGACATGGATCACGAAATCCATGGACGGTCTTTCCACAAGCAGCACCTCTTTGTTGAAACGAGCGAAGAATGACCGAAGGGATTCGTGCTTGCCTTGGATTACGTTGTACAAGGCAGTGGGTGCGGTGACGGGCGTCTTCAAGGAATTGAAGTGGTTCAGGAAGGCATTTGTGAGCTCATCGTAGGAGTGGATTGATCCTGGCGGCAGTCGCTTGTACCACTCCTGGGCCATCCCAACGAGGGAGGTAACAAATACTTTTGCCCAGTAATGGCTAGAGTGCTCGTACAAGTGCATCAGATGAAAAAAATGGTCCAGATGCTCTACGGGGTCGGTGGTCCCGTCGTAGCGGTTGACTGGTGTCGGGACCTTGCCCATGCCAACTTGGGCTACCAAGACTTCTTCCATAAGGGGAGACCCTTTTGCGAGCGGATGGTGGTTGTAACATCTGAAATTTTCATCCTGCTCCACATGGCGGGGAACATACTGTTGGCGGACGTTGCGTCAATCCTCTTTAGCTCTTTCATGCTCGTCCCCAGCGAGGGGGACTTGGGATCGCGCTCCTGAGAGCTGTTCCACCATATCCTGCAACTCCTGCAGCTGGTCTTGCACAGCCGCGAGGAGGTTGGGATCTTCTCTTCTTACCTGGCTCCCTCGGTGGGAGGCTTGTGGCCCTTGTTTTGATGCCCGAGAGTGAACCTCTTCATCGACATCAATCCTTTTGATAGGCTCCTTGCCCTTGTCCGCTTGGGGACGATCGACTCCCCCTGGGTTGGGAACTTCTTTATCTTTCGCGGGTGGAGGCGGTGGTTGAGCCCTCAACACTGCCTGAGCCTGCAGGAGGGGTGCCCCTATATTCCCCCCAAGGGCGAAGCTATATGGGCGGTTTGCCCAGGAGGAAAGTACAAGGAATGGAATTTTTCCCATGCATTCTGGGCTGCTTGAATCTCGCATTGGTTGTATAAGGCTCACAGTTGCTGAGGAGTCAAGGGCGGCAACTCCACCCCTTCAATTTCCTTTGGGACTACCACTGGAAGCTGGATCTGGCCGGCATGGTAAGGTTGAACCGGCGGCATCATGATGGTGGGCGTAAGCGTATATCCTGTAGGCGGCATCATATAGTGTTGCCCTCCGGGACTCGCATGAGAGTGAACCCACTGATTCTAGGAGGGTTGTGGAAGAGAGGGGAGTTGAGCACCTCCAGCGGCGCTAGAGTGCTGGTGGCGGAATCATTGATTCTGTAAGCGGAGGCACACCTCCGACGGGTGGTGCTCCACCAGTGGCTGCAGATGGGATGGTGGCGATATTGGAATCATGGGGAGGAGATGATCCTCCTCCAACAGCTCCAGATCTTGTAGCTACCATGGTTAGGAAGGTGTTGGGTGTTTGTTTCTCGACTAACGAAAACGGAAAAGATGAGCTGAGAACGGCTTTCCCACAGACGTTACCAAAAATGATGGGTCTGAATATAGGGTAGAGAGTCCAATCACTTTAGAATTTATTTAAAGGTGGGGAAACCGATGGTGATCGCCAGAAAAGATGGTAGGTTCAACCTGTTAGGACAAGCACCAAAGAAACAGAGGTCAGACGGCCAAGATGGGGGAACTGGGGGTGATTCCTAGTTTGGCTCTCCGACGCTCAAGTCAGATGATGATCTGAAAGGGAGAATATGCGAAATGTGAAGTTGCAGTAATGGAGATTGCTTACAGTGAAGGAGATGAACTAGCTTATTTATAGTTGAGGGTCAGGGACCCCTTGGTCATTTGCACCGTGTGGTCCTGACCAGGTGTTACCCTAACACGTGGCGCTATAAGAGAAACCTAGGAGGAATCTTCTGCAAAAGCTGGTGAAAGTTAGTGTTGGCAACAGTGGTAGGTGTGCGGGCATGTACGGGGTGTCAGAGAGCCATTTTAGGGGGTTGGTAACGAGGGCTTAAGAGCACGCTTGTGTCAACCAAAGGCCTTGGAGACCAGAGTATCCGCTAAGGGATGACGGCCAAGGCTTATGCAACGAGGGGGAATGAAGAACTCCCCTGAGGGAGTGTAGCGCTCGAAGAGAGCTTTCTTGATAAATTGGAGCTTAGCCTGGTGTTGCGAAGTGCTCTCGTTAGAGAGCGACAATGCTAATCACGCAGGTATGTAGCAGAGATGGCACGTGTCCTTGAGAAAATTTGACGCTCGGGGGGTTTGGGCGCTCGTGTATGACTGCCTTAATCACAAGAGAACATGTGTTACTATCTCGGATTGCCACGTGTCCAAACGTGGGACGAGCGTATTTTGACCCTATCAGGTGTGATCCATTAGATGCAGGGACAACTCCAAAATCGTCAGATAGTGAGGTCAAAAAATTTTAACTCCAAATAAAAAAATAAATTAATAAAAATTAACATTTGTTATTTAAAATATTCTTTTTTTACAATTGTCCTTTAAATTTTTTATATTTTAAAACTGTATCATAATTTTATTGTAACTAATTATACTAAATACATCGTTCTCAATCTATATTGCACGGATACGGACATGGGCACGGCGACACGAATACGGCGACATGGATTTTTTTTGTGATTTTTTCACATAAGAAGTGTCTGAAACGAGTGTCCGACATGACATAACACGACAAAATAATATTTTTAAAAGTGTCGGTGATTAGAATTCTCAATATACATACCTAAACACTAATGATTCATAAATTCATATGATGCTTTACCGTTTTAATCGCTGAAAATGTCCTTTAGATGCCAATCTTCCTAAATGATAATCTATAATTTTCTTACGTAATTTAAGATCGGTTGGAAGACTTTCAAAACCGATCACTTCCCTATTGCGATTCAAACAATGTTGATTACTTTTTTCTACTAATGAATCATCTAAAACTTATGGTTTTCTTTTGAAATATTTTTCCATATCTAATAATATCTTTTGAAATTGTAAAAAAAAACTACAAAAAGTATATTCTTTAGAGTGTTTTAATATTTAGGGCATAATTAAATAGATTTTCATTTTTATTTTTAGGTCATTTGCTTTTTTTTAAAATTTACACACAATTTAAAATTTAGGGGTCAATATAATTTTTTCTTTTTTTTTTTTAATGTGGAGTCAAAAAAATATTTTTAAAATAAAAAACTTAAATATACATAAAATAAATATATATATATATATATATATAACTATTTCTTGTTTTAGTAGGGTCAAATCGCCTAATCTACGTTATATGGATAGAGACACGACGACACAAACACGATACAATATGAACAAAACGACAGATTTTTTAAAAATTTAGGACACGACACGGCTTCGACACGACTATCTTCTATATAAATAAATATATTTTATATGTAAATAAAAGTATTTTATAAGTATAATCTATGTAACATAAAATATTTATAAAAGTATGTAATATTAAAAATTCAAATAAATTTTGTCGTGTCAGTTTCCTTCCCAAAAAAATTTTAAAATATTAGAAAAGGCATAAAATACTTTCTATAATTATAAAATTTACCCCGCCGTAAGCTATCCATGTCGGTCACTTCACCCTGCCATGTCCAACACTGTGTCCTAATTTTTTTTTTATTTAAGACACGTTTCAGTCGTGTTCAACACTTGTCAAAGCCGTATCTGAGGTGTGTCCGTGTCTGACATGTCGAACACTAGACGGGCCAATTTTCGGCCGTGTTCGTGCCTTCAAGATAAGATGTTATATCAATGTATATATGTAATGAAGTTTGTGGAATTAGGTGTGTTTGATTTAAAGATGTCAAATAGGTTGAGTTGGGTTGGGCAAACCCAATCCAGACCCGTCTAAATAGCCATTGTAGCGGGTTTTGGTTGGCGTGAAATCATTTTGAAGTGGCTTGGTCCTCGATTGGGTTGGATTTGAAATGTAGCGGCCCAATTCAATTCAATAATCCACTAATAATGAGTTGGACTGAATTTTGGTTGGTTTCTGAGGAGTTAGGCCTAATAAGTTCGGCAGATCTGGTATACTAAGTTTGGTGGGCTTGGCCAGTAGACCTATTTCTTTTATAAGTTTTTTAGTGAATTAAAATTTAATATCCTTTTCGATGCTTATAGATTTTTTTTCACCATCACTATTCGATAAAAAAAAGGATAAAAGTAACGAAAATACAGTTGTAAATGTAAATAATAATAACATATATATTAGCAGCGGAACTTGTGCATAAAAAGCAGAATGTTGGTCAAGCTCATGCTTAAATATTCAGAATGCATGCAGAATTGTTAATATATGAAAAGTGTTGGAATAGAATTTGTTGAAGACCTCTTATAGTTGTTATACCAAGTGGGTTGTTGAAAATGTCATGGGATGAGACCCTTTTTCTCAGGGTTAGTTGGTTAATTCAAGTTTTGAGTATGTATGCCCCACTGGCAGCTATAATTTCGCTAGGTCAACTCATCAAAAATCCGCTACAATAATCTAGGGCAATACTGTTCCCAAGTTGGGTCCCTTCCTGGCTATTGGACCTTATTGCCTGTTGCGCCTTCCAGTTTATTGGACCCAAAACTCATGATGAACCTCCACAACTAGCCTTACTCACTTCTTAAGCAGACCCCAACATTTCTCTCTCCCTAGGCTAATATTAATATCAAGAGAAAAATACAGTTTTGGTATACCAACTATTCCGTTTTAACAAAATTAGTACGTTTAGTTTTTCAGTGAAAAAATTCACCCCTAATTGAAAAATCTCACAATTTTAGTACAATTTTCGCCGGAATTTCAAAACCACCACCAGAAAACAACGATGGTTTTCCATGTGGCCAAAATTGCTGCAAATGGCCAAAATTGCTTTGCCATGTCGGAATTTTTATCCATGTTGGACGCCACATGCAACATATTTAAGAAGAAAATTTTCCCACCATAAAAGATTAAAAATTAAAATTAATTTTGACATATCTTTTTATAAACGAAGTTGAAAATGCCCCATTTTACCCAAACATTACCCTTCTTCTCAATCGAACCCCAATTCCCAAAAAATGATACCCACTTTCACACAATTGAATCAATTGACAATGGCGAGCTCTGGTCCATCTTCAACTCCATATTCATAGCAACCATTAGAGTTTGGAAACCCAACACGTATGGTTTGCTATTGTGGAAGAATTTATGTTGTGCGAACTTCTTCGAAACCCAGCAACCCAGGAAGCCGATTTTTTGGTTGCTTCGATATGGTAAGATAATGTCTTTTTTTCTTAACTTCTTTTTTTTTTTGCAAAATTGAGTTTCTTTTGCATGAAAAAGGGACACTTCAGTTGATACTAATTGGTTTCTTTTTATTATTGTTGCTTTCAACACTGTTCTAGAAATGAAAATTTTTTAATGGTTAGATGGGGAGATTTGTGAAAGGTCCAAGATGATTATACCAGTGTTGCTCAACAAAATTAACAAGCTTGTTTCTGATCTCGATCTTATGGATACTAAAGTGAAGACAGTTGAATTATTAGAAAGTGAGATTGAAGTAATGGAGAAGAAGCTGGAAAAAAATCCAGTTGTTGCACAACGACATTGCGTTGAAAGAGGAAAAAATCAAGAGACTTAAGTTGATGTTGTGTTCTTCAATGATGTTTACCACATTTCTCATTTTTTTTCTTTGTTATCTTGTGAAAGACTGACATCTTAAATTAAAGCTTGTGTTGCTGTTTATAAATCTAGTTGTTATGGTAGTGTTGTGGAACTAAAGTTCATGTTTTTTTTGGAGATTTGTATGATATAATGTTGTATCTTTGTGTAGAAAAAACAAAAAAAAAAATCATTTTATTTTATTGTGCAGACATTGTAGTAAAAAGTCACTTCCTTCATTTTTGTAATTTTTTATGTAGTTATACTATAAATTGACATGAAAAAAATGATTCATTTTTATGTCCAATTGTACAAAAAAAAAAAAAAATTGCAAGCTCAATATATATTATCCCATAGTTATCATAGGTTCACAATGTAAATGACATTCACATACCATTAACAATCATGTCTAATAAGTGCATCAAAACAATTACATTAGAAAGAAAACATGTATACTAGCATTCATAGTAAGGTTCCAAAAAATGCATTTAATTCGTAGTGCATCATGTTCATTAAGGATCCTAAAAAAAAAAAAAAAAAAAACATCATATTCATCAAAAGCGAGATTACATATAATTCTTTGTAACATAAGCAAACATCCATAATCACCAATTGTTTCTGCCTCAACACTAGGACAAAATTTTTACATGTCAAAAATATTGTTCTGTCTACACTATATGACAGAACAAGTGAGAATGTATCAATCAACCACAAATACTAAATATTAGCATACAAGTTTAAGTCTTAACACCCAGGGACAAGTATGATCACCAAAAATCCAAACACAATGACAATTTTCAAGAAGGTCCTGGACTACTGCCATTACCAGACAAGTCTAAGAATTTCTTTCCACCACATTTCACTATCACCTTCTCCTTCATTGGTCCAGCAACACTTTGTTGGGACAGTACAATATCCTCTGCAGTCATGGTGGGAGACACTCTCATTCTCACCTTACTCAGTCCCAATGTCTTCTTCCTCCTCCGAGCAACATAATTCCTGTCAATATCTGCAATTTCATTTACAGTTAGTGTAGTTTTGGCAACTGCAGTCTGCATACTTGGACTTCCCATTTTCAGTTGCTCAAACATTGAAGGACCTGACATTTTTGGTTCTTCTATACCAGTGTATGATGGAACTTCATTAGTAAATTGGTGACTTTCAGGCTCCTGTGGTTCTAAATTTTGGGTATATTATGATTTTTAAGTTAAACCAATCGTGCAAGTGTACACTGAAAATATACGCGTAGCACAACAGGATCGTACCCAAAGGGAAGGGAAATCAATCACCACTTAATATCTCTTTCTAATCTAAAGACCGGACAAATTCAAATTGGTTATTAATCTACTGAAACGAGAATTAAACAATTAACTAATTAACACACGTGGATTAAATTCAATAAAATAATTAGGCTGGGGAGTAATAACTATGCATTCACGATTCAATATAATACTCGTTTGACAAGTGCAATTCTACAACCTAGTCACTTACAGCATGATTGGTATGTGGAATGAGGTGGGAATGAAATGGGTATTACTGCGTCCATTCCTAAACCCATGATTGGTACCAAAACATGATTAGGAATACTCATTCCCTCGGTAATGCCCATTCCCACAAACATGGGATTACCCATTCCTTTGGTCCCCCATGGTATTAGCCATTCCCAATGTTTAAATTTTATTATTATTGTTATATTGTCGTCACATATTTGTTAAATGCATATTATATTTTATTATTTTCATAAATAAAAATTAAATACTATTAACCACGTTGAAAATTTAATAAATTATACTAAATATATATAAATATAAATATATTATATATTTAAAAAACATGTTCAAAATATTATTTTATTTATCAAATTTTATAAATTCAAATATTTATAAAGAATGAATTTTGATGTTTATATTAAAATTTATTTTTAAATGTCAAAAAATACATTAAATATAATAAATAATTAATACATAATCTAATAAATAATTAATATATAATCTATGCATCAATAAAAAAGTAGTATATATATATATATATATATACCAAACTCACTCTCGCACTCACATATATATAGTACAAATAGTAAATGTCATATATAAAACACGTTCGATATAAAATAGTAATAATATATTTATATATGAAAATATATAGTTACTCTAAATAAAAAATTTCAAATATATATTTAATATAAAAATATTTTTAATTATACACTTTTATTATTATTATTATTATTAATGAAATAAGTTTAAAATTTTTATTTCATTCCTAACTTTATTACTTGGCGTACCAATCATAGCAATGCCATAATAAAGTCATTCCATTCCTTTGTTTATTTCATTACAAAGTTCATTCCTTTCCTACCTCATTCCATTCATTCATACCAATCATGTCGTTAGATTCGTATTATCCTTTTTCAAGGTATAAACAAGTGTTCAACTAATTTCAATGTTGTTCTCACAATCATTAATAATTAATTAAACCAATATAATCAAGACTAGTGCAATTCAAACTCTAGCAGCTTGGCATGGAATAAGAATTAGAGTTGTATAGATTAAGAAACAAATCTCTTTGAAGTTTAAATCTACTAGTTATGAAAACAATCTCAATTACCTTTAATCTTTTAATACTTAGGTAATCCTAGCTTATGCTAAGGTTGATCAGACCGTTGCAATTCAATTCACACAAGTTTTCAAAAATAAGAATTAAAACAAGTCATTCTAGCATTATATTAAACACTTAGCATGCATTCATCATCACTCCCCTAGCCCTAGGGGTTTAGCTACTCATAATTAACTCAAAACTCATAAAACTAAAGGAAATTGCATTAAAGAAATTCATGTTCATCAAGTCGAAACAAACTCTCAAAAATGAAACCCTAAACATTCATAAATACAGGAAAATAAATCTAAACATGTAAAACGAAACTTAGAGGAATTAGTTTGATGATTAAAGCAATAAATAAAACCGAAAAAACTGAAATTGTTTGAAGAATTCGATTCTTTCGTCTTCTCGAGATTCTATGGAAAACTTTTTCCGAAGCTCTGTATCTCTCTCTTAATGCTAGGTCACGAACTCCAGAAGCGACCCCCAAAATTACTCCAAGTCGCGCATATATAGCAGAACAAAACTCTCTCGCCGCCCTAGGTAACGGGCTTCACCATTCCAAGCACATCTTTCATTAACGCCCGTTACTCGCCAAAAATCGTGTTCGCGCTTTTATTAGTGGTAACGGGCGTTAGCACTTTTACAGTACCCAAGGGTAATGGGCGTTACCCCTCCTGCTCCATAGTTCCTCGCCTACTGCCTCTGGTAACGGGCGTTACCAAAGTTGCTCCTCCAGGGAGTAACGGGCATTACTCCCTTAATTCGCCAAAAGGTGATGCTCTTGGGTCTGTTAACGGGAGTTAACCAAATCGTTCTTCGAAAGACTAACGGGGGTTAATCCTATTTCGTCCAAAAATTCGTGAATTTGCCTTCTTTCTCCATTTCTCATCTCCAAGTTCCTAAACACCTAAATGGAGCAAAATAAATACATAAACACATCAAACGACACAAAAATATACTCTAATTAACGCTTAAATTCATAAGAATTTTACACTCAACGGGTTATCATCATGAACAGGTGGAAAGTATGTCCTGCATTGTCTGATTTCCAAACATAAATATTTAGCAAAGTAACGAATGAATAATCACTTTTAAATATAAGATTATTATCTCATTACCCTCTGCATCAAATTGTGAGTCATTAACTTGATGAGCATTGGGGTCCTCATTATCAGCTACACGTGAAGTTTGTCCTACTTCCTGAAATGATGACAAACAATATATTAAGTATTTTGTAATTGAACATGTGAATGCATAGCACAATAAAAAATCAATATTCATGATTACTTCAAAAGCGCTCAGCTTTAGTCTCTCTAGCTTTTCCTTAGCACTTGGTGGCAACTCTGGACAAAATAATGCATTGTGTCCAGGTTGACAACAATGTCCACAGTGGATTGTCTTCTGGAATCTTCTCAATTTCCCTATTACAGAACCCTTCTTTTTGGATTTGCTTTTGGCTGGAACCTCATGAACGCCCCCCTCCTCCCTAGTGTTGCTGGTCTACCTTGTTTTCTTCCAAAAGTAGGTGGCAGTGGGGGTATGAAAATGGTAGTACCCCACAATTGATGACTGCTTATTAGCATAATGACTTCATCATATACCTTCTTATATGTAGTAACATGGTAGCACTATTCAGCAAAATCCAACTCATCTAATTTTTCATTGAAAATTGCACTGAGGCTGTGCTTACAGGAAATTCTTGTTAGTTGACACTTTCTGCAGGTGCATGTTCTGGCAACCAAATCAACAACATATTGTTTACCATTGTTGCATTGAATCTGAAAATGAGATCTTGATGCCTTTATTGGTCTACACCCTCCAACTTTTTTTGCCATGCCTTTCAATAAAATTTTCAATTGTGGAATAAACAACACCTACTCATAAGTACATAAATTACAAAAAGAAATATGTCAATTACCAAATGTCAAACCACAAAATATACGTAAAATAGGACACAAAAATACCTTCCCACACCTCTGCAGCCTCTCTGTTCTTTTGAAATGTTTTCATCAAATGTTCCCCAAAAAACAATTACAATAAATCATATTATTCACAGTTTATAAGTAAAAATAAGTATCTCTGTAAACTTAAAATTGTTTGTTATCTTATCCATTCAAACATTGTGATTATTGGTTTGTCCCTTTCTTCAAGATTTGTACTATTGAACGTTTCGCAAGAGTTGTTTGCCTAGATATCACACTTTGCTATCTCAAAAAAATGACTTGTTAACCACTCATGTGGTAGTTTGTCACTTAACCAATCAGCTGCATCAATAAATTGTGTTCTAATAAATCTCATTGCATTTTTAAACTCTCCTACTGTACTTGTTTTGGCTGCCTTCCAAACTGATATATTTAATGCCACACCCTTGTGACCAGCACTGTTCATGTTGACAACCACGTGACTAACATAAAACCTATGCTCAGTTGCGGGGAACACATCTGGAAGAGCATAAATCAACCTTTTTTGTTTGTCTGATATAAATGTTATCCCTTTCCCATTTTGTAGACCCAAATCAACTTTCATTACTAAAAAAAAACCATGTCCAATTGTATTTGGTTTCAGAGGAAACCACTGCATAAGCTATTGGAAAATTGGAATTATTAGGATCTACACCAATTGCAGTGAGGAGAACTCCACTGTGTGGACCCTGTTAAGTCCGTTTTTCGTGCATATTTTAATTAGGAATCGATCATTTTATTGTACATCTTTGCGCTTAATTCGATATTTATGATTCATTTTAGGTGCAATTGAACATGGAGCCAAGATGAACGAAAAACGAGACGAGAACAAGGAATTAAAGAAGTTGACTTTACAAATCTCGAAACTGAGCCAAAAAGAGGTCGCGCTATTTCAAGTGATTTCCCAGTCGCGGGCGTGACCATGAATTTTTGGATCATTTTTGCCAATTAAAACGTCAAATCTCGAAAGGAGGTCAAAAAGAGTTCACGGTCGCGACCTCCTCCACGTTGATTTGTAGTCGCGGCCGCGACATGATTTTTGTTGGAATTTTTGCCAAAATTTGAAGCCAAATCTCGAAACATGGAGAAAAATGGGTCGCGACCGCGACCGAATTCCATTCATTTCTGGTTGCGGCCGCGACCCCTGAAGGAAATGCGCTTTTATTAGTTGGTCGAGGGCGTGACCGTTTTATGCCTATTTACGGTCTCGACCGCGACCCTGTGCAGACACGTTTTTTCGAATTTCAGGCAGTTTTCAGCAGTTTTGGTCAAGGATTTTAAATAGCAAAAAACTTCTTGATATTGAGACATGAAGTACAGAGAAGGAAAGAAGTCAGTTTTAGGGGAAAGATGCAGAACTCTGGAGGAAGTACGTGAAGACGAAAGTCGTCGATTCCAACGAGATTTCTACTACAAATTTTTCGGTTTCTTTTAAACAATCGTTTTTATTCAGTTTCTTTATAAATTTCATAGAATTTATCTTAGGGTTTGGATGCTTTGAATGTTAAGTAGATTTCTCATATTTCGTTTCATACTAGTGTTTATGATTGAAATGAATAATTTTATGTTTATTTAGCATGGATTTGAGTTATTTTATGAGTAGCTAAATAGTTAAGGTATGGGAATGATATATATGATAGGTGTTTGAATAAATGCCTAAATGAATGGATTATCCCTTGAATTTATGAAAACTTAGTTGAATTGTATGCGAAGGTTAGGCCACCCGAAGCATAATCCGTAGTCACTGCTTAATCGAAAGATTCGTAGTAACTTAGTTGTTTTTATAAAAGTTGGAACTAAAAGAACCAAAGAAATTTGATCTTATTCCTGCTATTTTTATCTCACTTAATTTATGCCGAGTCGCTAAATTGAGTGATGTACTTGTCTTATCTTCCTGGTTAAATTCAATTATTAGAGATTTGTGAAAACTTTTCGAAGTTGGGTTTAACATGTACTTAGGATTCCAGAGAATCTTAGATGCATTTTTGTGACAAGATTGAAAGGGATAAATTCATACGTTTATGGCATGATAAGAACTCTAGTTATAGATATCATTCCCTAGCCTATTTCTTACTTGTTGTTAGTAAGTTTATTTTACTTTATCTAGCTTTATTAATTGCTGTTATAGCTAATAACATTTAAATCAGTGATTTCCTCGATCTATCGGTTAGAGAACGGTATAAAATTGGTACTTGAATCCCCTTCCTCATGGGTACGACCCCTTGTGCTACAACTTCACCGTTAGCTTGCACTTGGGCTTTTGAATTAATAAAATAATTCTCTATCAAGTTTTTGGCGCCGTTACCGGGAAAGGCGTTGAATCAATATCAATTTACATACTTATATCTAGTGTTTCAGATCAATTAATTCTTAGTTTATTTTCATTTGAAGCTTAATCTAGTGGAAATATTTTTGCAGGCAATTCATGCTTACAAGAACTCAAAGCTTGGACGATATTGACTACACTCCAGAAATTGAAAGAAGGCTACGAGAAATCAGGCGAGAACGCAGGCAAGAAAGAATTCTATCACCAGAAATGTCGGATGATGGGAATAACGGGAATAATGGGAGAACTCGAAACCCAAATGATGGTGAACATAGAGCCCCACAACCAGCACTCAAGGGTTATAACATGCCAAATGTGGGGATAATTCAGAACAATCTAGTTCAGCCTCCCATTGCAGCGAATAATTTTGAGATCAAGCCATCCACCATTAGCTTGTTGCAACAAAATTAGTTTGAAGGCCTTGCTACTGAAGATCCGGTTGCTCATTTATCTTACTTTCTCGAAGTATATACCACATTCAAGATGAACAATGTTTCAAATGATGCAATCAGGGTCATACTTTTTCCCTTTTCTTTGAGGGATAAGGCACGTGCTTGGATAGGAACTCTACCAACCGAAACTCTTCCAACTTGGGAAGCTTTATCCCAAGCATTTTTGGCAAAGTACTTTCCTCCCATCAAGACTATGAGATACAGAAATGATATCACTTCATTCAAGCAGTATGATGGAGAGTCGTTGTATGAAGCTTGGGAGAGGTTCAAAGATCTGCAAAGGAAGTGCCCACATCATGGTCTTCCAGCTTGGCTCATTGTGCAAACCTTCTACAATGGAATGACTCAGAACATTAGAGTGATGGTAGATGCAGCATCCGGAGGAGCATTGATGGCAAAAGTCGAAGATGAAGCTCTTCAATTATTGGAGAACATGGCAGCCAATGATAGTTGGAGTCATGAGAGGACTACTCACTAACCTACCAAGGCTGTGGCGGCAGTGCTAGAGTTAGATGAGCTAACAGCATTTAATGCTAAGTTTGAGGCATTGAACAGAAAATTGAATCAATTAGCTGATGTTGGGACATCATCCACACCACCCCCCGTTCAGGTATCTTGTGAGATTTGTAGTGGACCGTATATGTTTAATACTTGTCCTCATTCTAATGCAGGTATTCAGATTGGAGCCGGGCAAGAGCAAGTCAATTATGTGAACAACCAGAGACCAGTCAACAACCCATACTCCAACACTTTTAATCCGGGATGGAAGAACCATCCTCATTTCTCCTGGTCCAACAATCAAGGCAATCAACCGAGACAGAATTTTCAACCTAGACCTCAAGGCCAATTTCAAGGACCACCTCAACAAGTCCATAATCAGAATGCACCAATGCCTCCACAACAACACGGTCAAAAACAAGGATGGGAGGCTGCTTTGGAAAAGTTTATCATAGTTACTACAGATAAATTCCAGAAAATTGAAACTCAATTTGAGCATGTGATGAACCACAACCGAAGCCTGGATATACAGATTGGACAAATTGCCAGTACCTCAAATCCTAGACCACAAGGAGCATTGCCGAGCAAAGCAGAAACTAATCCCAAAGAGCAATGCAAAGCTATTATCCTAAGGAGTGGGAAAACATATGAAGGACCAAAAATGCAAGAGGAGACTGAGTGAAAGATGAGGAGAAAATGGAGGAAAAAGAGGAAGTAGAGAAGGAGATTGAGTTGACTAAAAAGGAAGAGCTCCCTTCACAACCAAAGGAGTATGTGGCACCAAAACCTTATGTGCCACTCGTCCCATTTCCACAAAGGTTACAGAAGCAGAAGTTAGAGAAGCAATTCGAGAAATTTCTGAATATCTTCAAGAAATTGCACATAAATATTCCTTTTGCTGAGGCTCTAGCTCAAATGCCAACCTACGTGAAATTCTTGAAGGAGATTTTCTCCAACAAAAGGAAGCTAGAGGAGTATGCTACCATTGCACTTACCGAGGAGTGCATCGCGATATTGCAACACAAGCTTCCTTCGAAACTTAAAGATCCAGGGAGTTTCTCTATACCTTGCACTATTGGTAGTTTGAATTTTAATAGAGCATTATGTGATCTTGGAGCAAGTGTTAGTTTGATGCCATTATCCATTTGTAGGAAACTAGGTTTGGATGCATTGAAGCCTACTACCGTAATATTGCAGCTAGTCGACCGATCGGTTAAGTATCCAACCGGAGTTTTAGAGAATGCCTTGGTCCGAGTTGCGAAGTTTTACCTACCGGCAGATTTCATTATGTTGGATATGGAGAAGGATAGAGAAATGCCTTTGATTCTTGGAAGGCCTTTCCTTACTACAGTCGGAGCTCTTATTGATGTCAAGAATGGACTCCTAACTCTTAGAGTTGGAGAAGAAAAAGTGGAGTTCAACCTATTCAAGACTGTCAAAGGAGCTGAAATGGATGCGAAATGCTTCATGGTGGATACAATCGAAGGAAAGAAGTTGATTGATTCTAAAAAAGAAGACCCATTGGAGCTATATTTGAATGGCTCGGAAGGAATGGTGGAAGGTGAGGAGATCTTAGAGGAGCTAGCGGCTTATACAAAAGCTTTGGAGGTAACCCCATTCGTTCCCTTCCGGCAAAGGTATGTGTATGAGGAATTGGGGACAGGTAAACCCGTTCCTCTTCCATCTATTATTAAAGCTCCTACACTTGAGTTGAAACCCCTCCCCGAACATTTAATGTATGCTTATTTGGGTGAAAATGATACGTTGCCTGTTATTGTTTCATCTAGTTTATCCACTGCACAACTTGATAGTCTTTTGAAGGTGTTAAGAGAACATAAACGAGCCTTAGGTTGGACTATTGCTGATATTAAAGGAATAAGCCCCTCGATTTGCATGCATAGGATATTAATGGAGAATGATCATAAGCCTTCGGTTGAGCACCAACGTAGATTGAATCCAAACATGAAATAGGTAGTTCGGGCTGAAGTGCTTAAGTTGTTAGATGCAGGAATTATTTATCCTATCTCGGATAGCAAATGGGTTAGTCCGGTACAAGTGGTACCTAAGAAAGGGGGGATGTTTGTTGTTAAAAATGATAATATTGAACTAATCCCTACTAGGATGGTTACGGGGTGGAGAGTGTGTATTGACTATAGAAAACTTAATAATGCCACCCGTAAGGACCACTTTCCTTTGCCTTTCATAGATCAAATGCTAGAAAGATTAGCTGGAAACTCATATTAGTGCTTCTTAGATGGATACTCAGGATATAATCAAATAGCCATAGCATCGGAGGATCAGGAGAAATGTACTTTTACTTGCCCTTACGACACCTTTGCTTATAGAAAAATGCCTTTTGGGTTATGTAATGCTCCAACCACATTTCAGCGATGTATGATAGCCATTTTTTCTGATTTTATAGAGAGAATAATGGAAATATTCATGGATGATTTCTCTGTTTTTGTCTATTCATTTGATTCTTGTCTATTGCATCTAACCCGAGTGTTGCAGCGTTGTGAGGGCACTAATTTGGTGTTAAATTAGGAGAACTATCACTTCATGGTAAGAGAAGGTATAGTGTTAGGCCACAAGATTTCGGAAAAGGGCATTGAGGTGGATCGTGCAAAGATAGATGTGATTGCAAAGTTGCCACCGCCGACGAATGTCAAGGGAGTACGGAGTTTCCTTGGTCATGCCGGGTTTTATCGCCGGTTTATCAAGGATTTCTCCAAGATTACTTTGCCACTTTGTAAGCTTTTACAAAAAGATAGTAATTTTGAGTTTGATTATAATTGTTTGCTTGCATTTGATAGGTTGAAGAAGGGGCTTACATCGGCTCCAATAATGGTGGCACCGGATTGGAATCTCCCGTTTGAATTGATGTGTGATGCAAGTGATCTAGCAATAGGAGCTGTGCTTGGACAAAAAAGGGATAAGCGTTTACATGTTATAGCTTATACTAGTAAAATATTAAATGATGCACAATTTAATTATGCTACTATTGAAAAAGAACTTTTGGCTATTGTATTTGCATTTGATAAATTTCGTTCTTATTTGATAGGTTCGAAGACCGTGGTGTATACGGATCATGCGGCGATCAAGTATTTACTAGCCAAAAAGGATTCAAAGCCCCATTTGATTAGGTGGATTCTTCTACTTCAAGAATTTGACTTGGAAATTAGAGATAAGAAAGGAGCAGAAAATGTAGTGGCGGATCACTTGTCAAGATTGGAGTTTGGTGATGGGGTTGCAAAGAATGGTGAGGCAATTTCTGAGAAATTTCCAGATGAGCAGCTATTTGCCATATCCTCTTCGATCCTATGGTTTGCAGACTATGTCAACTATCTAGTAAGTGGAGTACTTCCCCGGAGTTGAACTATCATCAGAAAAGAAAGTTCTTTACTGATGTGAAGCATTATTTTTGGGAGGAGCCTCTTCTTTTCAAGCATTGTTCCGATGGTCTAGTGAGGCGATGCATTCCTCAAGATGAAGTGGGGGAAATTCTTAAACAATGTCATGCAAGTCTTTATGGAGGACATGCGAGTACGAGTAAGACAACCGCCAAGGTACTTCAATCCGGGTTTGGGTGGCCTATATTGTTTCATGATGCTCATGAGTTTGTGGTGAAATGCGACAAGTGCCAAAGGACGGGAACTATAGGTCGACGGGATGAAATGCCTCTTCGATACATCTTGGAGATTGAGCTATTTGAGGTATGGGGAATTGACTTTATGGGACTTTTCCCATCCTCAAACGGGAATCAATACATTTTAGTGGCAGTAGACTACGTTTCAAAGTGGGTAGAGGCAATAGCAAGTCCTACAAACGACTCTCGTGTGGGGATCAAGTTTCTAAGGAAAAATGTCTTTAATCGGTTTGGAGTGCCAAGGGCTTTGATAAGTGACTGGGGAACCCATTTCTACAACAAGCCACTCGAGACCTTATTAAAGAAGTACGGAGTCCATCACCGAGTAGCCACCCCTTATCACCCACAGTCTAGTGGTCAAGTGGAGATCTCAAACTGGGAGATAAAGCAAATTCTGGAGAAAACCGTCAATGCTTCACGTAAGGATTGGTCTTTGAAGTTAGATGACGCATTGTGGGCATATAGTACGGCTTTCAAGACACCAATTGGGATGTCTCCATATAGACTTGTGTATGGAAAAGCATGTTATCTTCCTGTGGAACTTGAGCACAAGGCCTATTGGGCAATTAAGGCACTTAACTTTGATTATAAGACGTCCGGAGAGAAACGAGTTTTGCAGGTGCATGAGTTAGAAGAGTTTAGAATGAATGCTTATGAGAATGCAAAAGTGTACAAGGAAAGGACAAAGAAATGGAGCGATAAGAGAATTTGTCCCAAGAGTTTTGAGGTTGGGCAACTAGTCTTGCTTTTCAACTCAAGACTTAAGCTATTTCCGGGAAAGCTAAAGTCAAGGTGGTCCGGACCATTTAGAGTTATCAAAGTTTTATCCAATGGAGCTGTTGAAGTAGGGAGTGAAGCAACGGGCTCTTTTGTTGTTAATGGTCAAAGGTTGAAGCCTTACTTTGTTGGAGACCCCATAGACAAACACACTTCGTGTGTGTTGAGCATTCCAAATATCTAAAAGGGGGTGACAAAGTCAAGCTGAAGACTATAAATCAGAACTACTTTACTTGCTTTCTTGTTTTTGTTTCTTTTGTTGTTTTCGTTGGTAGTAGTTGACTTTCGCTCTTTTCCGTGTGCAGGTTGTTCGGTGTGCAAGTTGGGATTGCTTGACAAAAAGTGGTCGTCAATGAGGTCCATTTAAATTGGGTTATATGATGATAAATTGATATGCATGTGGTTTGGTGTAATGTGCTAATTGAAAAGTTCTTTTGTGTGGAAAGTGCATATGTGTGAATTTATGATTTGATGATGTGTTTGAATACTTGAGAATGATGTTACAACCGGCATACTATGGTTAGTGTTGAATATATAAGTTGCATGCGTGATTAGATGTCAACATGATTAAATGTCGGTTAGTGGATGTTTGTTAGAGCTTGAATTTGTGTTGAGAGTATTTTTGGGTGAATTTTGAGTTTTGGCTTCGTATAACTCAAAGGTTGGCCAAAATATGGTCGCGGCCGCGACCAAATTTACACTCATATCAGTAGCGGCTGCGCGACCTCCCATGATTGAATATGAGAAAAATACATTTTTGGTCGAAAAAGTCGAGAGAGGGCTAATTTTGGGTCACGGCCGCGACTCATTTTGAACTAATCCAGGTCGCGGCCGGGACCAAGAGGAATTTCGGCCTTTCAGTCAGAAACCCAGCAGCCTCTGTTCTTAATTTCAAAACTCAAAACACAAACCGAGAACCCTAGGTGACGAAATTCCATATTCCGACAAGAACACATCCTCACATCCGAATTTCTCACTCAAATCTTCAAGATAAACTTGATAGAACACTTCCATCTTGAACATTGTTGCTTAATTTCAAATTTTAAGGTAAAATTCCGACCTTTTCCCCTAACTTCAACTTGGAACCCTAGGTTAAAAAGATCCGATTTTTAGGTCGATTTTGGGCATGAATTGTTGAATAATCTCGTGTTTAGACCTTCTTACTTAGGAATATCCTTGATGAGTAGTTGTGAAACACAATGTCACCCCAATTCTCAACCCTTGCTTTTAGACCTAGGTTTAGTCGAATTTCTTGGAATTTTTTTGGGAGAATTGATGTTCATTTCACTTGTTAGGAATGGTTAGATGCTAGATTTGTTGAGTTGGGATGGAACCTTGAAATTTTTAACCCAAAATCTCAGCCTTTAGAACCGCCCACCAAGTGTTCGATGAAAGTCCTAAGTGAAATAAATTATACCAAATGTGCTTAATTGTGTATGATTGTTATTATTAGGTACAATGGCCCCCAAAAGAGCTAGAAACACAGGTGCATCATCATCATCCGGGGTGGCACAAGCAAATCCCAATGCTCCCCGCCCTCTCATCTCCACGCGGTATCTTTCTGTCAATTTGCTAGACAGGGCTTATGTATGGCAACCAATAAGGAACTACTTCTTCGGGGTGGGATGGTTGGAATTCCTTGACAGAAAGCACCAGACTTTTCGGGTATTAACTTATGAGTTTCTTGAGAATTTTAAATGGAAAGATTCGGTATGCACATTCATGGTCCGGGGTCAGCGTTTTAGACTCATGGCTGAACAGTTGAGAGAAATATTTGGATTCCCAGCGAATGGTGTGGATAGCCTACCAAATGAATGGACAAGAGCCGAACAGACAATGATTTAGACATAAATTGGTGCAAATGGTACTTACAATTCAAAGACGGCCAAGTCCACGGACATACGGAGTGTAATTTGGAGGATAATTCTTAGGCTCCTCTCTTTCGGGATATGTGTAAGGGGGAACATAGGAAAGGTGAGTGTGGTGGATCTTTGGTTGATGGGTTGCATGCTGCAAGGGACTCCGGTGAATGGCACACGTATCCTAATGGATAGGATGTGGAAGCAAGCTAGGAAAGATAAAGGTGCATTCGCTTACGGGGGGTATATCACCTGCACTGTCGCAGCTTGCGGAATTGAGGTGCCAGGGAATATGGCCCCTTTAGAGGAGTTCCCATTCCTCAACCATGAAACTTTTGACCACACACAGATTTTCAAATGGTGGGGCAATCCTTTGAATGCGTGGTTAGTTTGGTGGCCTCCAAGTGAAAGGGAGAGGCTACGCATCTGTTATGAGCATGGAGCCCCGATGATTGACCATTTACCTGCACAGATTAGGGCCAGGCTTCCAGCTCTGCGTGAGCCTGATGATGCGTTGATGGATGAGGAGGTAGAGCCACAGCTTCAGCCGATCATGCGTTTTATGAGGAATGAGGCAAGATACAACCGGGAGCAGTTTGCAGCGATACGGGCAGCACAGGATGATCGGAACAGAAGGATTGATGAGCTGATGAGAGCCATGGATCTGCACCGTAACCCCCAGCCTCCCCCGATTGATGATGCCTGATTTGTGACCCCACCTGTGGGGTTTTGCTTTGTTGATTGTTTACTTATTCTGCATACTTTGTTCCCCTCTGACTGCTATGTGTTGACTTTGTTTGCGAACCTCTATGCTAAATTATGTTTTGTTGGATTTTTATGACTATGTGATTAAGTGACTACTGGAATTGCTAGATTTGATGAATACATGATGGTATTGTGAAAGAAATTATTGGATCATATTATTACATCATTTAGTTATTGTCACTTGGTTGTTGGTGTTGTTCTTTTTCAGGAAACAAAACAATGTGAGCACCACGTTGCCGGATTATGGAATTCAGGAGAGTACTGTACACCTTTTCCCTTTTTATTTAATTGCATGTGGACATGTTAGAGCTTAAGTGTGGGGGAGGGGTTAATTTTGAATTGCATGTGGGCTCCAATTATGAATGTATTCTAAGTCTTGAGCATGAGGTTGAGTATTTTTGAATTATCTTCGAATCGGTATGTTTTTGTTCATTCAAGAGTCTATTCTAAGCTTGAGTTAGGAGGTCATTCAAATACTTGCAAGCATATGTGTGGCAAGTAAGTTGATTATAATTGCATATCCTTATTTCTCGCGCACTTAATGAACAAATTGATGCACCTTGGGTATTTAGGAAAAGTTTATGTCCTTTAAAGAAGCTAAGTTAGACATTGAGGATAATCTAGTATCGTTCGAGATGAAGTTGAGCTAACTTTAGGTAAGGGATATGATTTAAGCCTTCGATTTCCAAGTATATTAAGCCTTTAGGTAGAGCCTGCACTAAATAACGCTAATCCATTGGCCCCCTTTGAGCTTTAAAAGTTGTGCAATTTTATTTTTTTTCCGAAACCACATTACAAGCCACAAGCACAACTTAAATTCCTACCTTTCTATCAACACCGGAATTGCTTCTTGTGCTAATTAAAACAGTCTCTTTTATACATCTTTAGAACTTGAAGGAAGAAATGAAAAGAAAAAGATAAGAAAAAGAATACGTGAAAAAATCAAAGAAAATAAAGCAAGAAAAAGAAGCAAGGTGCAAAGAAAAGAAAAATAAGAGATGAAGAAAGGTTGAGATGGAATTGAAAAGAAAAGAAAGAATGAAATATCTAAGTGTGGGGGAAGGAGGCAACCGACAGGGAGAATTATAAGGGTCTCAAGGGTAGGTAGTGCAATGAAGTAAATTCGGTGTTTTGAGACACTTTCCATATGAATCATAACCCGTCCCTAAGCTTACGTTACAAGTCCGATAAAAGTCCTATTGATCCCGAATGAAAGCTAGCCATTTTAGTGGAGATAGATACGGAATTCTTCTCGAAATCTTACTTTAATCTTCAAAAGGGGCATAAATTATCCCGGGAACCATTAGTGCATCGCCTTGTTCATCACACACACTTTCACGAGGATATGCAAATTACATTCTTTTTATGAGGCATGCATGTGTGAGTGGTGTATTTGCTGACCAATTGATTCGCTTGGATTGGATATTTGATGTGAGCATTGATGTTAAGAATTAGATTGATTTTTAATCAGTGTTCCTAATTGCTCGAGGACTAGCAATCATTCAAGTGTGGGGGATTTTGTTAAGTCCGTTTTTTGTGCTTATTTTAATTAGGAATCGATCATTTTATTGCACATCTTTGAGCTTAAATTGATATTTATGATTCATTTTAGGTGCAATTGAACATGGAGCCAAGATGAACGAAAAACGGGACAAGAACAAGGAATTAGAGAAGTTGACTTTACAAATCTTGAAACTGAGCCAAAAAGAGGTCGCGCTATTTCAAGTGATTTCCCAGTTGCGGGCGTGACCATGAATTTCCGGATCATTTTTGCCAATTAAAACGTCAGATCTCGAAAGGAGGGCAAAAAGAGGTCGCGGTCACGACCTCCTCCACGTTGATTTGTAGTTACGGCCGCGACATGACTTTTGTTGGAATTCTGCCGAATTTTGAAGCCAAATCTCGAAACATGGAGAAAAATAGGTTGCGACCGTGCCCCAATTCCGTTCATTTTTTGTCGCGGCCGCGACCCCTAAAGGAAACGCACTTTTATTAGTTGGTCGCAGGCGCGACCGTTTTATGCCTATTTACAGTCACGACCGCAACCCTATGCAGACACGTTTTTTCGAAGTTCATGCAGTTTTCAGCAGTTTTGGTCAAGGATTTTAAATAGAAAAGAACTTCTCGATATTGAGACATGAAGTACAGAGGAGGAAAGAAGTCATTTTTAGGGGAAAGATGTAGAACTCTGGAGGAAGTTCGTGAAGACGAAAGTCGATGATTCCAACGAGATTTCTACTACTTCAAACTTTCCGGTTTCTTTTAAACAATCATTTTTATTCAGTTTCTTTATGAATTTCGCAGAATTTATCTCAGGGTTTGAATGCTTTGGATGTTAAGTAGATTTCTCATATTTCGTTTCGTACTAATGTTTATGATTGAAATGAAGAATTTTATGTTTATTTAGCATGGATTTGAGTTATTTTATGAGTAGCTAAATAGTTAAGGCATGGGAATGATATATAGGCTAGGTGTTTGAATAAATGCCTAAATGAATGGATTATCCCTTGTATTTATGAAAACTTGGTTGAATTGTATGCGAAGGTTTGGCAACCCGAAGCATAATCCGTAGTCACTGCTTAATCGAAAGATTCGTAGTAACTTAGTTGTTTTTATAAAAGTTGGAACTAAAAGAACTAAAGAAATTTGATCTTATTCCGGCTATTTTTATCTCACTTAATTTATGCCGAGTCGCTGAATTGAGTGATGTACTTGTCTTGTCTTCCTGGTTAAATTCAATTATTAGAGATTTGTGAAAACTTTTCGAAGTTGGGTTTAACACGTACTTAGGATTCGAGAGAATCTTAGATGCATTTTTATAACAAGATTGAAAGGGATAAATTCATACATTTATGGCATGATAAGAACTCTAGTTATAGATATCATTCCCTAGCCTATTTCTTACTTGTTGTTAGTAAGTTTATTTCAATTTATCTAGCTTTATTAATTTTTGTTATAGCTAATAACCTTTAAATCAGTGATTTCCTCGATCTATCGATTAGAGAACGGTATAAAATTGGTACTTGAATCCCCTTCCTCGTGGGTACGACCCCTTGTGCTACAACTTCACCATTAGCTTGCACTTGGGCTTTTAAACTTAATAAAATAATTCTCTATCAGACCCTTCAGATGGCAACCATCCACCCCTATCACTGGTGTGCAATACTGGAACCCCAATTTCATAGCATTCAAGCAAACATAAAACTTTGAAAATCTAAGCTCAATATTTCTGTCTTCTGTACCCAAAATCACAGTTGAACCAGGGTTGGTGTTTCTTATCTCATCTGCATAATTCCAAAACTTGGTATACTACAGGTCAGTATCCCCTTCAGGCATCTCAAGTACCAATTTCTTGGCCCTATAAGCCTGATCCCTTGTAACAATAACATTTAATTCATCTTCAACATCAGCTCTGAAACTCTTTGGTTTCCTCTTAGGATCAGACTTAAACCATGCAATGGACCTCTCTGCAAGCCACTAAGTTTTCATGTTCTTCACATTGTATGACTCTTGACATACGTGGCTTAAGCACAGCTCCCTGATCACAAATGCTTTCGTATTCTCATCTGTAGACTCAGTTACCTTTATTCTATTTATCTTAAAAGGACACCCTGCAACTGAACATCTAACATACACTCTCTTGCTATTAGACCTACTACAAGGAAGTGATCTTCTTGTTTTTATTGCCAATGAATTCACAGAAATTTTGAAAATTTTCTTACTCGCAAAAGTTTGCCCAATATAAAAAGTAGGATCAAATTTATTGTTTTCATTGAATGCTGGAAAATAATCAACCCCACCCTTATCATCAGAGTCCCTATTTATATCTAGTTCATCATCCTGACTCCCCACTACATCTTCGTCCTTACTAACACTATCTGGTGCCTCCTGATTAGCCACATCATTATCACTAGCTTCAAGTTCTCCACCTTAACATACTCAGACACATTGTCTTTAAATTCAACATCATCATCAGAGGATATTGATATTTTTTCAGGAACATTCCAATCAGCATCTTTATCCTCAGACATAATACCTTCCACATTATCTTCCTTATTATCCTCAAATGAAAGCCAATATGTATCACCATCATCATTTGATTTGTGTAATGTAAATTTTGGCTCAACACTTACAAATATAATTTGTTCAAAATATGAGTCATCGTCTTCATCTATGTCATCAGACACAACATGTGACACCCTGTCTGCTCGCATGTATAGGTTTATGCCACGTGTGAATTTAATTTCTGTATTTGTAATTATTCCATATTAATTGATGCATTTGTATTTGAATTATATTTCTTTATTCAATTATTATATGAATTATTTGAAATACTTGATAAGAATTTATCCTATTTGAACGTATGATTTGAGAATTTGTGAATTACGAATTTGAAACCTAGCATGCCTACTTCATGTATAACATGAATTACGGACTTAATTTTATGATTTATATGTGTTTTGGACTTGTTTGATCTTTAGAAGACTCAATTGAACTTTTGTTCAAACTTTTGGGCCATTTTGCAAAATGGCCACCTTTGAGTTATTAATTCGTAACTTGAGCTCGAGTACTCGGATTTGAGTTTCGTCTTCTTCATTGGACTTGAATCGATGATTTAGACCCAATGGAACAAGACTTATAATTTTTCGATACCATTTCGACCCCCGACAACGTAGATTTTGGCCACGTGCACCTATATCGCACCTATGACCTATTTTGGAGATACAAACCTATCTCTTGTACTTCTTTGACCCTATATTCAACCACAAGACATCTCTCTCTTTTCCCACTCAGCTGCAATTCAAACCAAAGGCAAGGAAAGAAGGAGGAAAAGAAGCAACAAGAACTCCATCTCTATTTTTGGTCCTTTGTGAGCTCAAGTATAGTTTTTTCTTGCTCCAACTCTTGAAGGTAAGTACGGATTTGTAATCTCCATGATCTTATGCTTCTACTGCTCTTCTTGAATCATGAAATATGCTAGAGATTCCTTGGTTATGGCTTCTTGGATGAATAGTAAGGGTTTATTGGAATTTGAAGAACTTGATCACTTCTTACTTTCTTGGAATTTTATGACTTGTTTGATGATCTTGAGGACTTATTTATTGTTATTCCTTGAACTTATTACTTATTACTTGGTAGTTGGATGGATCATGATATATCATTAATGTACTTAAGGGCTTTGCCGGTTGATTTCATGAGTTTGGGACTTAAATTTGCTCGTTTTTCTTCCATGATTTTGTGGATTAATTGTCCCTTAACCTTCCTTCATGTTGTGACTTGAATATGGTATGGTTTTCTTGGGAGTTTGAAAGTCTTTTTCACGAGAAAACGCAGCAGGGTTGTTGACACCCCCGTATGCCCCGGATGACACGCCCGTGTCCAAGGCTTTGGCTCTTTTTTTTTTGAGCTACTGACCTCGGACATGGGGGTGTCTCATTTTGTGCATGGGAAGTGACACCCCCATGTCACCCTCCCTGTATTGTGGCTGCTTCTTTTCACTTATTTCGTTTGCTTGTTTCGTTGATTCCTTTCTTTGTTTATGACTTCTTTTTTATACTAACATGTCATATTATGTGTTAACTTGTTTATATTACAATTTTGAAGCATTTTGATATGATTTTCATGAGTTATGATCCGATATGCCTTAATTGGTACGTTTATGCACTTGATATACATCCATTGCATTCATGAGCATTGTCGGGTGTCTAATTGGTTAATAATTGAGTCTAAGTTTCTGGTGTTGTATTCTTGTGTTTCAAAGCCTCTTCCGAACGTTCACGAGCCCGAGGTTTAGGTGTCTGTTTGCTCCTTTTGGTCTCGGTTTCTACCTTCTTTTTCTACGAGGTGAGGTTTAGGATCTTTTCTTTTAGTTAATCGACCTATCGCCTAAACATGATGATTTCTCACCCGCATGCGAATAGACTATTATATTTATATATTAGATATGTGTCATATGATACGTTTATGACCTTATCATATAATTAAACTATTCGAATTATAATTATGAGTGTATGTAAGCTTGGAAATGATTTGCAATGAGGCTATGCTCCAAACCGTGTGTTTTCACACAAGTTATGATCTACCTCAGCATCTTAGTGTTAAAGAAGACACGGAGAGGTACGTGTATAGCATATGTCGAGTTGTTCGATAAGGTACGTAAGTTACATTTATTTGTATAACGAGTTAAGTAAGTTTTATACGAGGTGATTTAATTGTTACTGGGCCCCGGAGAGCTGGGTAAGGACGCCTGGAACGGCAAGGGCCGTCGGGTTAAGCCTGTGCACGGTCTCCATTTGAAGTACTTATACGCGACTCTTGGAGATTGAGGAGGCGTGGTGCTTTGAGCCTTCGGTGGATAACCAGAGAAGCCACAATGTGGGTTAGCTACCCCGTGTGTATTAGTAATTTAGGTGGAGAGGGTTTGATTCCCGAAACACCATGGTTGTGGAGTGGATTCGTTTTACGTTTTCTTGGTTTTCTTACGATTGTTGAGGAGTAAAGGTTAGATGCTCATACTCGTCGAGCTTTTGTACGTTATATGGATTATGGAATGGGATAGGATTTCTTTTAAACTCTATTATGCTCTATTTTTTATTATGAAGTGTAAGTTTGTTTCAAAAATGGTTTGGTGTGCAAAACCCTACTCCCGATTCATAATCTTTTGATTAATATGTGCTCTGCTCTATATTTGTATAGTGTGTGGTTGTGCGTTAGCCCCCTCACTCAGTCGAGTTGTGACTGGCCCCTGTCTTTTCCCACCTTTAGTTGCAGGTCTGCTCGAGCTAGGCGGAGAAGTGTATGGTCGTGTAGAACTAGCTGGTTTAGGTCAAGTCAACATACATATTACATCTTTTGGATAGTTGGTTATGTATTTGACTTTGACTTGTGTACTTGTGAGAATTTGTATTTCTTGATGTATATTTTTGGACCGTGAGGCCATATATATATTACGTAGGCTGGTGTTTGAGCCATTTTGGACCCTTTGCGTGTGTTGCTTCCGTTTTCTATTTCTTGTTTTGCGCGCTCTGTCAGTGTTTAGCCCCGCTACCTAAATTTGAATCTATGTGATGTGCATTGCATCATATGCATTCGTATACATTTACCAAGCGTCTAAGTGGTTCATATTTGAGTCTAAGTTTGTCTTTCATCCTTTGTTTTGTTCAGAGCTTTGTCTCGAAGGAAAGGAGGTGGTCTCTTAGGTGTGTTCCTGTTTGCTTCGTCCATATTGGTCGACAAGGTGAGGTTTCTTTCTTTTAGTTATTATGACCTACAACCCTACGTGAGTTTTAAGCCAGCATGCGACTTATATATATATATATGTAAATAGATACGTGTTTGATATGTATTTTGTGGGACTTGGCCCGTTTGGTATGAAATCTTTTGAAAACGCTTATATATATATATAAGCTACATTTTCGTTTGTTTGTTTTCGAAAAGGGTTGGTGTGTGTTTTGCACTAGCGAGATTTGACTTTGAAAGATAAGTCTTTGAATATATATATGAGTTTTTCATTTTGCTTTGGGCCCCGGGACTGTGTTGGGTCGTCGGGTTACTCCCGAGTACGGTCTCCACTTTGAAAGGATCAACCCATAACCCACTAGGAGGTTTGGTGGGGAATGGAATCCTTGGGCGTGAGTGTCATGAAACTCATGACCCTTATATATTCGTGCGGATGGTTAGGGCGCGCACAACCCTTCCATCACCCGGAGAAGAGGTATGTGTGTTTGAATTATGCTTTTCGTTTAAATTTTGGTTCCGAATTTTGTTATGAACGGAGTTAGGTAGTTTGAAACTCGTACTCGCCGAGTTGTGTGATTTAGATTCTGAAAATGGTTCGTGAAACGGGAGTGGATTCCTAATTTCTAAAATTTACTAATTTTGGGCCTCCGACCTTAACTCTTTTCAATATATAATATCACGTGCTAAAATGTTTTTGGATTGCGAAAATCATGCCCCGGTTCATGAGCTTTTATGACTTTGAATATGCTCTGCTTTATGTATATGTACGTGTGAGTGTGTCAGCACCCTCACCAGTCTTTAGGACGGACCCCCTCCTTGTTGTCTTCTTTTTCCCCTTTGTTTCTTGAGTTTGCAGGTTCAGGGTTCCGTTCGAGCTAGTCGGTGGTTTTCTTTTGAGTAGTTTGAGTCTGAGTTTGAGTCTTTTGCATTCTGCATCTTTACCTTTCCACTTTGGTATCTTGTATAATTATGAATATGCTTAAGAACTTTGGATTATGAAAACTTGTATGATTTATTTGGCCCGTGGTAGGCATAATATGTATATCCTGAATTCATTTGAGCATGTATGTTTGTATTTGTTGATCCTGGTGCTTCTGCATTTTATTTCATTGTATGTTGCACGCTCTGAATTAGTGTCTAGGCCGCTTAGCTTAAGTGTGATTTTGCTTGTCACCCGTTCACTGTAGCTTGATGCGTGTGCGGAGTCTCTATTTCGTTACACATGTTGGGTTATGGTGCGGGGGATGTAGTGCTTTGCGCTCCGGGGTGCTATACTATTTTTAGAAATGGAAACTTCGTTTCCCATTTAGGAATATTCTCAGGCGGGGCACCTCAGTGTACACATTTTATTAAGCAACCTTGTGTATTGCATACGCATTAACCATGAACTTTTTTATCCTATGAAACAGGATGCCTTAAGGATGCAATCCCACATTCAAGTCTCAATCAAATCTGATTAACGCTCCCACTGTTTGTTGGACTCATTGAATTGGAGTAATTTCTAGTCTAGTTTAGATTAGGGTTTGTTTCATGTGTCATTACTCCATAATGACAAAACCCTAAAAGCTTTATAGACTAAGGAGTTCTAATACATGCACACAAGAAGTAAACACCCAAAACATATAAGAGCACATATAAAGAAGTGATTGTCTTTGATCAAATCATTTCACTTGTCATTATTCAAAGATTGTCTGCGTTTTACAAGGAAATAGATAAAGTGGACATTACAAGTCGGTTTGAAGGAATGGTACTATTCCTAACATTCATATCTACTAAGGGATTAGCTATTTACTCTGAAATTATTTTTTCCACTATGTGAACTTTGAACAAAATGACATGATTAATTGCACAATCTTATTTAATATAGTAATAATTCACTTGATTACGTATTATAACATAAAAAATTTAATTTTCTAAGATATTGACTTTAATTATTTAAGCGATTATGTTTACCGTTTAAACGATTTCAATAAAATAAAAAGAATTATTTACACAATTTAGTTAAAATACAAAGAATCGTTTAAGCGATGTCCCTGCCACTTGAAGTTATAATTGCAAAAATACAATTTCTTTTACTATAAATTTAGCGCTTATTTCTTCCTATCCTCAACTGATATATATATATATATATATATATCATGTAACATTAATAATATATAATTTTGAAAATATTATTTTTCCCCTATTAATTTAGTTATAATGTTTTCCCTATCATTTAATTTGTAATCTTCTATCATTATGTAATATATTTCTTGTAATACTAATAATATATTTCATGATGAATAAAACATGTACACACTTTAACAAAAATAGGATTAATTTAATGTAAATTTAGCACTAATGTTTGTCCTATCATCACTAAAATATAATTCATGTAAGTTTCAATTACATTGATTAATAGTTGTTTTGAACATTAGTACACAGACATGTTTTTACAATCATTTTGTGATTTAGTATCCCGTGGAACAAACTATTTCAACAAGTAGCCTTCTTAGTTACTAAGACATGATTAATGACATAATTTTAATTATGATATTAATAATTAACTTGATTTATACATATTATAACTTTAAAAAATTTAATATTTTAAAATATTGACTTTAATCATTTAAGCGGCTACGTTTATCGTTTAAACGATTTAGGTAAAATACAAAGCATTATTTAGGCAATTTAGGTAAATCTGTCTTGGTTCATTCATTGTTTAACTCTAACACAGAGCGATAAGTTTCAAGGACTGCATGTCCATGTTCTGGTGTTCCCCTCACAAAATTATTTGCATGTTGTCTCCCTTTCCAACATTTCCAATAGCTCACCACACATTCTAGTTGTGATTGGACATAATTCTTCATATGATTGGTTGTAGGACTTTTTACATTTACAAATAGAGGTTTTACAAATTTTCCAATAACATCAGTTGATGCTTGACGATGTTCCCCTGAAATACATTCCAAACCGCACGTCTACTCTCGAATTTATTTTTTAATAACAAATTTACTTGATTCAGGATAGTTAACACAACGAACCCACCACTTGCAATTAGGAGAAGAACGTACAACAACAACTAGTGATTTTGTAGACTTTTTTGTTACAGACTCAAACTTTCCTTTCACAACAAAAAATTTATCTTCTTTATCACATGATTCATGTCATTGAAGCCATATCTTTTATATAAATCTGATCCATCATCGAATGTGTGACATGCTCAACCTACATCTGCACTTGTTGTTTTTTCCCTTGATATTTCTTGAGTAAACATAATTTCTTCGTTGTCGTCACCATTCTCTAGATATAATTGATCGTTTGCAGTATTATCTTCATCCATAACGATATTGGGATCTTCGTTAAGTTCTTCTGCTCTATTGTCTTCTTTTATATTCCCAATGTCATCTTCAACATTATAATTATATTATCATTTGGTAAACAAACATTATTTCATCATTTGGTAAACAAATATCATCGTTATTAAAATTGAAATCAATATTCAGTGAATCCAAATGATTATTTTAACCAACATCAGTTATAGAAACTTTTATGATAGGTCTCCAACCACCATAACCAACATCATTCATGTATATCTTTATATCTTCACCCGACATTATTTCGGTTGGATGTACTTTTCCATTAGGATGTTCATTTGTTATAACATACTTTATATGTATTCGAGAACGTGAACTTTTCATCGACAAGCATCTCAAATGCAGTATTCTTACTTACAAGAAGTGGTGTAGTTACATTAGTTGTTGCATTCCACTCCTAACAGCTATCTTTCTCCACCCACTCTCCATATACGACACCTATAACAAATTCTTACATGGATGCGATCTAGTTAAAATGTACATGCATTATAACAAAGATATATTAATTTTAAAATTGTACTAATAAAAACACGATCTTTCAACAAATAAGCGATCACCTATGCGCTTAAAATCGCTTAAGCGATTTCACATCCAATAATCGGTTGCTTATTATTTTCAAATTTCTTAAAAAGCGACTTCTGCCAAAAAAAAAAAAATTGCTTTTTGGGCGCGAAATCGCTTATAAAGCGACTTTTGGTTGAAAAGCGACCGCTTTCTGGCGCTAAATCACTTTTCGATCTTCAACAAATGTTCTGGAAAATTCTTCAAATACCAAAGACCCATCCTCTCAATTAGACAAACATTGTTAAAAGTACGAAAAAGAACCCTTACCTTCAATCTTCTAATAAAACTTTTGTTGAAATCTTTCTTGAATTTCTTTGCTTTTGTAATATCTAAATTTTATCTTGGAACACAAATTCTTTTTTCGAATATAGAAGTATTTGAGAAGAAGAAGAAGAAGAAGATATGACAAAATGGGAGAAGGAAGGATCAAACGATAGATAAAGTAGATTGCGAAATGTATGAATAAAATGAATAAGAAAATGAGTTTTATTTTTAGGTGGGTGATTTTTGGGTTTTATTTGTATTATGTGTAAGTTTTTGGGTTAAAATGAAATTTTAGAAGTGAGTAAAATATTTTTTTAATGTGATCTTAATTAAAAATATTATTGATGATAATTATTTAGGTTAATTGGTAAAAAGGATTAATTAGTAACTAAATAAAACTTGAACGTTATTTAATAAGAAAAATCATAAAAATTCCTTATAATAAGATTGCCCCATCTTGAACTCTTGGTGCGTGGAGATAAGTGAGAAAATTGAAAGTGAAAATTGAAATCTAGATCTAAAAGTGTGTTGTGAAATGTGAATACAAGTAGTAAATTGTCTATTTTTCACATGACTAATGAGAGACAAAAAAAAAAAAAAAAAAAAAAAGTCAAAGTAAAGGGGCTTGATTCTGTTTCAATAAAAACAAAAAGATTATCGAACTGAAACAAAAATCTAAAATGTTACTCGAATTGAAACAGGATCGACTTTTTTATTTTTTCTGAACACCTCTAGTCATCTATACTCTATTATTAAGCGTGAGACTCAATTGTAGTTTCTTATTTATACTCTATTCTTAAGCACGAGACTCAATTGTAATTTCTTGAATTTGATCTCTTTTTTTTATTTAATTTAGGATTTGATCTCTTTTTTTTTATTTAATTTATTCATTTTTCTCCAACATATATGGGGTGTTTGCAAACTCTAATCAATAAGTAGAAGTGAAAGTTGTAAAAAGTGGCCGTAGTAAAAGCGACAGTGTTTGGAAAAAAAGTGATAAGAAGGAAAATAATCATTTGGGGACAAAAGTTGATAATCACTTTTAATTTTTATGAAGTTACTAATCTACCCTAATATTTCGAAATGTTTTTAGGCATTATAATATGACATAAGTATTATATTAATATAAAAGTTATTATAATTTTATGTAAGTTTATTTATAATTAATCAAACATAGAATTATTCTATATATACCACCTTTATTTATAAATTTATAAAAATTAAGAATAGAGAAAAGAAATACCTAATAATTGCATATTTTCAGTCATGAGTTGAGATTACGAAATTTTGATTGGAGAAAAACAAGAAAGGATATAATGAATAGAAAAGGAAAAGGTGTAATGAAGGGATATAAACCATGGCGTTGTATTTGTATGTAAAAGGTGAATTTAAGAATATTAATGTTTTAATAAGGCTATTATTGTCAAAATAGAATTTTAAATAAATTCAAAAAATCGTATAAGTAGAAGCAGAATCCAAAAGCATGTCTTTTGCTACTTCTGGATTCTGACTTATTTGTACTTAAATTGAGCAGAAGTTGGTTTTCCAATCACTGCAAAACTGTTGAAAATAAGCACTTATCTCATAAGTGCTTATTTTTAGAGTTTCCAAACATTGTCCTAGAGAATATATATCAATTATTTACTTATCTATGAATCTTACTTTTCTCTAACCTATTTTTTCTATTTTTTTTATTCTTTTTATTTTTCTTTGAAGTTGGTTTTCCAATCACTGCAAAACTGCTGAAAATAAGCACTTATCTCATAAGTGCTTATTTTTAGAGTTTACAAACACTGTCCTAGAGAATATATATCAATTATTTACTTATCTATGAATCTTACTTTTCTCTAACCTATTTTTTTTATTTTTTATATCCTTTTTATTTTTCTTTTTCATATTTTCTAATTTATATTTTAACTGTTTCTTATTAATATAACTATTATTAAATTTATAATAAAATAAAATTTTAATTTAATATATTAACTTTTTTTTTCCCTTTGCAAACCCATCAAGCGTGCGGAATTACAAGAGAAAAAGAAAAGGCAAAGCCACTCGGGGATGTCTAACAAAAGATCAATTTGTACTGACCTCATATGAGGTCGGTCTGTACAAGATTGTACTATAATATTTTTTTAATAAATTTTGAATATTATGTAATTTTAAATTATATATATGCAATCACCCAACTTCTCTTTAATATTTTATTTAAAAAAAAAAAACCACTTATATTTTTTATGGACATTTTCAATAAATTTAGTAAGTTTTTAAAATTAAAATTTATTTTGTTTAATTTGAGTGAATGTAAGCTACAATATGACATCCATTTTAATTATTTTTAATTATTCTTAGTAGTTTTTAAATATTTTTCATTTACACAACTACACATACACATATATGTTAAAAAATTAGATATGATGGGTCTGATTTCAAGTGTTAAAACTCCAACAATTTGAATTTGTTTATGTGGGGAAACAGGGGATGGAAACTCAAGTGATATCGTAGGAGATGACAGGTTCAAACTGCTAGGACAAGCACCAAGAACAAACGGTTAAAAAGCCAAGCCAGGGGAACTGGGAGTGATACCCAGTTTGGCTCTCCGACGCTCAAGTTAGATGATGTTCTGAACTGAGGAAGATGAAGATGAAACAGAAAATACAGAACTTAAGTATCCGGGATTACTTACAGCAGGAGAGATGAAGTCCCTTATTTATAGTTAAGGGCCAGGGACCCTTTGGTAATTGTACCCTTGTGGTCCTGGCCGAATGTTGCCCTAACACGTGGTGCAGTGAGGAGAAACCTAGGAGGAATCTTCAGCAAAAGTTGATGAAAAGTTGGTGGCGGGCAACAGTGGCAGGTGCGCGGGTGTGTATTACATGTCAGAGAGTCGTTTTGGGTTGGCAACGAGGGCGAGGAGCACGCTCGTATTTACCATGAGCCTTGGGGACTCGCAGATCCGAGGGTGACCTGGGCCAGGGCTGTGAGATGAGGGAAGCTTTGTTCCCTTGTCCGTTCGCCCACAAGGGGACGTTCCTCCGAGGGAAGTGCACGCTCGGGGATTGACTTCTTGAGAAATTGGAAAACACCTGGGCAATGAGGGGGCGCTCGTCTGAGGGTGACTCACGTGGGTTCTAATTTCCACGTGTCGCACAACACCGATACTACGTGTCAAAACGAAGACAAGCGTATTTCTGCCTCGTCATTTTGTCCCCCAATTCTGTAGTCTTTAGTAATGAAGGCTGTAGAATTCTAACCCTTCCAAATCCCGAGGGTACATCTTGGCGGGAAGTTCCATGCTCGAGTTCCACGTTCTGAAACCGCATTTATTGCGGTCACTTCATACTGACCATAAATGATGTCCAGCATTAAATGCTGATGGGGCGAGTGGGCGCGATTTTTCAGGAAACGTCGCGTGTTTCTCTGATGGTGTGTGACGGTTCCCAAAAGTGGGTAGTTACCAAGGCGGGACATGATTGCATTTTGAATTTAATACTCAAAATGACACCAACTTCCTTCCCTATAAATAGGGAAAGGATTCATATCTTCTTCTTCTTCTTCTTCTTTATGCGACCAGTCTCCAGAGCATTTAACATTCTTCAAGCATTCTTCAGAGGTTTACAAGCAATCTTTCGAGTTTTTTTCCATCTCTTAAGTAATTTCTTCTCTCTTTTCAAATTTCTGACTTGTTAACCCTTAGAATCAGTAGGTTATAATTTTCGCATCTTCTCCTCCACCAAAAACTTCCACTTCTTCCCTAAATTCTCAAAAACCATGTCTGGAGACCATGTGGAAGAATTTGTCAGAGAACTTGAGGAGATGGCAAGCCAGAATTCATCCCCCCACAATCCCACTCCCCATCATGAAACAGGGCCTGAAATTTCTGTAGAGGCAAAGGATGAAGAATTGGATGCGGCGGTTTCCGCCATGGGGGTTAGGAATCCAGGGTGCGTAGATCACTTATTTGAGGAGATGGACCTGGTATTAGAGGCGGAAAGGCAGGGGGTGACGTTGCCCCTGACGGAGAGTGCCACTCATCCCCACCGTCGCACTGTAACAGTGGCTCTCCCGTCTCCTATTCAAGAAGATGAGGGTGCGGGGCTCTCGGAAGATCCTCCCGCAAAGTGTAGGAAGAAAGAGAAATCTAAGAAAACCGCCGAGGGTGAAGGCCCGGGTATGCAGGCTACCGATAGGACACCAGATGAGACCCCCAGTACCATAACTATGGGGGATTTGTTTTCAATGAGGGCCCCTCGTTACTGGGACGAGCACTACACCTACAGAATCCCTTCATCGCACGAGAGAGCCAATAATCCCCCTCTTCGTGAAATGGCTATTTATAGAGATGCGGTCGAAGCAGGAGGGTTGAGATTCCCTATTTCTGTCCCCGTGGCGAGCATTCTCAACCTCCTGAATCTGAGCCCTTCCCAGATAGTTCCCAACGGCTTAGCCCTAATCACTTCTTTTGTAATTTTGATGAAGTGTACCGGGAACGAGCCCTCTATCCACAACTTTAACAGTCTTTTCCAAGTGGTTCGCTAGCCGTGCTCGTCCCCCCATGCCGTTTTTTATTACATCCAGGCTAAGTCCAATTTGGGACTGATAGATGTACCCTCGATATCATACGGGATTAACTGGAAAGAGAAGTTCTTTTTCATGACGGCCCCCGAGGGTGAGGATTTTGGAGTTCCTCGAGAGTGGGTAGATCATGGAGATAGGCCCCTTGTAAGATCCCATTTAGATCCATCCTTTCCTATCTCCTAGGCTCAAAACTTGGCCCTTGTTTTTAGGAGTATTAAGTGGCTTATTAAGGCCAAAGAGCTGATAGACGATGAGGAGGTTTTGTTTTTATGCTGGCTCACGAACGACCATGACATGATCAGAAATCCACCCGCTCGAAGTTTGGAGAGAGATGGTTAGATTCTAGGGAACTAAATTTAGATAGGATTGCTGACTTAATTCTTGTATTTTGTTGAGCTTGTAAGGAAGAGTTGACCCTCGTTTCCCCTTTTTTTTTTTTTTCAGGTGCAAGTATACTGATGGCGAGGAGAACAGGAATGAGGAACGTGGCCAACATTTTGAATGCTCGCCAGCCACAACAACAACAACAGCCCCAAAACTAACCACAACCGCCCCAAAACCAACAAGGGCAATCTCAGGGCCGAGGGGCCGGCCGGGGAGACGCTCGAGGGGGCCACCAAGGGGCCAGTTCTAACTCCACCGACCGAGGCCGAGGGGAAAACCGAGCGGTCACGCCTAAAACTCGTATTGTTCCGAGGGGAGGAGTCACCCCTCAAGAAAACCAGCAACAACCGCGCTCGAGCGTGGTAATAAGAGAGCCTCAAGGGGGTCAGGCTCAACCCTCGAAAAAAAGGAAGAGGATGCCTAATGCTATCCCCTTGGTTGGCAAGGGCAAGAACGTGGTCGAGGGTGACCGAGGCGATGGAGATACTTTTTCCTTTGAGGAGGATCAATTGTGGAATTTTGATCACACGGGAGATAATGCGTTCCAACGTGCGCCAACCGAGGGCCCTACTATGTTGAGCAATCATGGCTTTGTTAGGAATATAACTTATGGGCTCTATCAGAGGGTCCGATTTACTGGGGACCACAGTAAGTTATATTCCCAGAGTGCGAAGCAAGTAGCTGAGGACCTCGCTCATGCCGTTATTTCCGTAAGATTCTTCATTCCTTTTATTCCTTCCAAATGTTTCCTTGCTAACTCTGAAAAATGCTAAGTGTTGGGTTCCTCATTTTCTTTTTTCTAATAAATGCAGCAAGTGCTCCCGAGGGTCAGGAACCTCCAACGGTGTGCGACGGTGTACTCCGAGCACAAAGCTAAATATAAGAAGATGGTGCGCTCGAATGATCCTGCTCAAATCCAAGAAGAGCTGGATGTGGCGAGGGCCACACTTGAGCCCCTCGAGTCTGAGCACGCCAGGGTGCAAGAGGAGCTGAGAAAGTCAAAGGCCTCTCGAAAGAAGTACCGCTCGGAGGTGATGAGGCTCTCTAAGGCCAATAAGAAGTTATCGGAGGATATGAACGGGGTGGATTGGGAAATTCAATGCGGCTAAGCAGCAGTTCACTGAACCCACCAAGAAGGCTTGCGAGGAAGAGTTTCAACGGTCGCTTCCCGAGCGCCTTGACAGGGCTAACAAGGAGGCTCTGATCAAATTCTATCACTCCAAGGCGTTCGGATTTACCACATCCCTTCTTTGCTACGACGAGGCTCAGAATGCCTTCAACTTAGCGATTGAGCAACTCATACATTTAGGCCTAGCGGATGATTCTTCTCGTGGGCGCTCGGACATGGGACTCAGGTTTGATGAGCACTGTGTGGTGCCTGAGGAAGGCGATGAGGAGGACCTCGAGGCCAACCTTTTCGAGCTGGAGTACAACTATCTGGTAACCATCTTACAAGATGAGTTTATGGCGGCTCACCAAACGGAGGAAAGGCCCAGTACTGAAATCAACGAGGGGGCCATTGATGTTATATCTGCCCCCGAGGGTCAGGTCGCCGCTGCAATCCAATTGTCGACCAGTGAGAATACTCCTGCTCAGGTGGTTGAGGCCACTGTGCCTTCTAACGCTCCAGCCTCCGATGCTCAAACTGCACAAGCCCAAGAACCTACTCTCCAGGCTCCAACTCCATAAGCCTAAGAATCTACCCCCCAGGCTCAAAATGAGGTGGTGGATCTGGAAGATGGCCCAACTCAAAACGCTTGACATGTCCTCTTTCTCTATGATTAAAATTTCACTTCTATTTCCTTGTAATTTTTCTTGCTTCTGAATGAATTCTAAGGGCGAGGGTGCCCTTATGCCTTTTGTAATTTCGAGCGACAGCTCAAACCCTTTTTTAATGGATGAATGTTTCCTTTCTCGCAATGTTTTTGTTATGCTCTTACTTTGCGCTTGTTTCATCATATTTTGTTATAAGAACTGAATATGAAGGCTAAGTAAATCAGAGCATATTGAACTTGTAAAATTCACCAAGTCTTAGTAAACATGAGGATTCCCAGAATATAAAAACTTAAAGTTTTCCAAGACTATTAAGTTTCCAATGAACGCGAGGGTCCCGCTTTTGTGGAGCCCTGGTTAAGGCAAAAAAACTTGTTAAAGTTCTTTATGAACATTAAGTCTTTAACTAACGCGAGGGTCCCACTTTGGGGAGCCCTGGTTATTACAAAAAAACTTGTTAAAGTTCTTTATGAACATTAAGTCTTTAACTAATGCGAGGGTCCCACTTTTGGGGAGCCCTGGTTAAGATATGAAAACTTGTTAAAGTTTCTTACAAATATGAGACGCGAGGGGTTTTTTCCACGAGGGCCCCTGGTCACCTAAGATCTGTGTGGGTACTTGCGGTGTGCGTGAGGGGGCTTCATTGGAGGGCACCCTGGCTATCATTTTAGTACTGCGAACATTTATCTTAAAATGGGACACGAGGGTCACTTCGCGTGAACGCCCTGGTCCTTTTAAGATGTTTTAAGGATTTATAATGAGTGCGAGGGACCCTGCCTCAAAGGCTCTCTGGTTAACATTTGCCGTTTAGGAATTCCCATTTTGGATAGAACGCGAAGGGCTTATCAACGAGACTTCCCTGGTTATTCGGGATATTCCTACGAGCGTAGAGGGAGGTCCCCATCCGGCTATCTGGCGACTTCGAGCGCGATCCTAGAGTGAACGTCGATTGGATCTACTTCTCTCCTTGAGACCATTTCTTTAGTTTTTTAACGAGCGTTCCGATGAGGGCGAACCATAATACGGAACTTAGCACTCGTTAAGCGAGATCCTGAGAAAAAGTGGGATTCGCTCACCTTGGGCCTGTGTGGTTTTTGCCTAGGTTTCCAAGGGGGAATTTCTCGTCATTCACAAGAACATAAAAAAGATCTTTTACAAAAAACCATCCGAATATATTGCACTTGTAAGCGAAAGATACAACGAGCCCCAAGAAATGGGTTTTTTTTACAGTCATTTCAAGAACATTTAAATATAGAACCATCGAAGGTTAGATGCAATCTAAGGACGAGGGAGTCGCTTGCCTTGAAGTGTCTTGAGCGTGTAGGTATTGTTGGCTCTAGCTTGTACGATTTTAAATAGTCCTTCCCAATTTCCCACGTGCTTTGACACTTTAACTTTCTTTCAGACTAGGTCTCCTATCTGGAATGTCCTTTCCTTGACCCGCTTGTTGTAATGATGAGCCACGGACGCTTTATACCTATGGATACGAGCCCAGGAGTTGTCTCTCTTCTCTTCCAGAAGGTCTGTTCTCTTCGTTGGCTTCAGGCTCGAAATAAGCAACGCATGCAGATTCTTGTGTAATTTCTACAGGTATCATTGCTTCTGAACCATAGACAAGAGAGTAAGGAGTTTCGCTTGTGGTCGCTCGGGGGGTGGTGCAATAGGCCCATAAAGCCCCTTGTAACTCCTCAGCCCACTCGCTCTTTTTGCTCTCGATCATAGTCTTTAGGTGTTGCAGAATGATCCTATTGGTGACTTCAGCTTGACCGTTGGCCTGAGGGTGACCCACGGAAGTGAAACGTTGTTCAATGCCCAATTCCAAACACCATTCCCTGGTATCCGCTGCTATGAATTGGGACCCGCTGTCTGAAATGAGCACCCTCTGGATACCATACCTGCAGATGATGTTCTTCCATATAAAGTGTCTCACTACCCTAAAGGTAATTTTGGCGACGGCCTCGGCTTCAGCCCATTTTGTGAAGTAATCGACAACTAAGATGACGAACTTTTTCTGTCCGGCTGCCATTGGCAAGGGGCCCATAATGTCAATGCCCCATTGATCAAACGACCAAGAAACGTCTATAAGGACCATTTTTTAGTAGCTGGCAATTGGGGAACATTAGAATGGAATTAGCATTTGGGGCATTTTTTGGAAAATGCGATGGCGTCTTGGAGGACCGTGGGCCAGTAAAATCCACTTCTTAGTATCTTTTTGGCAAGAACCCGGCCCCCAGAGTGATTTTCGCAGCTCCCACTATGGATATGTTCGAGGGTTTCCTTGGCCTGCGAGGGCCTTAAACACCTCATTGGTGGGCCTTGGAAGGATTTCTTGAAGAGTCTCCCCTTGTGATCTAAGGAGAAACGAGGGGCCTTGTTCCTGATCTTCCATGCCTCTACTTTGTTGGTGGGACACACGTCATCCTTAAGAAATCTGACAATGTCATCGAGCCAGCATGGCTCGCTGGGATCAATCATGACAACCGCTCGGATAAGCTCTTTTCTTTTTATCAACGGTTTCTCTGTTCTTAGAAACGTGACGGAACGTTCACAGGACCCCTCAAGGGCGAAAGCAAATTTGGAGAAAGCATCAGCGTGCTCATTTTCCGCCCGTGGAACCTGGAGTAAGTGGAACTCCTTAAACTTTCTGATTATCTCTTTAGCTTTTTCTAGGTACTGTATCATGGTGGTTTCTCAAGCCTCATAAGCTCCTTCAATCTGACTTGCAATCAATTGAGAGTCCACATAAGCCGTGAATCTGGAAGCTCCATTTTGAAAAGTAATTTTCAACCCTTGAATGAGAGCCTCGTACTCTGCCTCGTTGTTTGTGACTTAAAAATCTAACCTGATTGCAAAGTCTATCTCAATTTCATTGGGGTCTCTAAGGGTTACTCCTGCTCCTCCCCCTGAGAGGTCGAGGAACCATCTATGTGCAGGACCCACAAACCGTTGTTGTTCGGAACGGCAGGCTCTAAACCAAAACGCTCGACCAATAAATCTATGACCACCTGCGTTTGTATGGCTGTCCTTGGTTTAAAGCTTATGTCAAATTGGCTCAACTCAATTGCCCATTTTATTAATCTTCCAGAGACGTCTGGCTTGGACAAGACCTGTCTTAATATTTGATCCGTAAGAACAGTGATTGAGTGTGCCTGAAAATAAGGCCTTAGTCTCCGTGACGCATTAATGAGGGCAAAAGAAAAATTTTCAATTTCAATATATTTCTTCTCAGTGCCTTGTAATATCTTACTCAAAGAGTAGATGGGCAAATGCTTACGCTCGTGCACAGCTACCAAGACAGCGCTCGTGGCTTCTGCTGAGATCGGGAGGTACACAAATAAGCTTTCACCTTCAACTGGCTTTGTTAGAAGCGGGGCGCTCGAGAGATAAGTCTTCATATCCTGCAGCACCTTTTCACATTCCTCGGTCCAAGAGAAATTGCGAGCATTGCACAGGATCTTGAAAAATGGCAGATTCCTATCTGCAGAGTGGGAAATGAATCTATTTAAAGATATGATCTTCCCTACTAACACTTGTACTTCTCTGACATTTCGAGGGGACGGGATATCCAGGATGGCCTTGATCTTCTCCGGATTAGCCTCAATTCCACGCTGGCTAACCATATAGCCTAAGAATTTTCCCCCTCATACCCCAAATATACACTTAGAGGGATTTAGTTTCATGTCGTATTGTCGCAAGATGTTGAACGTGCACCTGAGATCCTCCAAGTGAGAGGATTGGCGTACAATTTTGACTATCATATTGTCTACATAGACTTCTATGGACCGTCCTATTTTCTTTTCAAACATCCGAATGACGAGGCGCTGGTATGATGCCCCTGCATTTTTGAGCCCAAAAGGCATGACCAAGAAGTAATAAACCCCCAAATGGACCACGAATGAGGTTTTGGGATGATCCTCAGGATCCATGAAGATTTGGTAATATCCTTGAAAAGCATCCATCATGCTCATAAGCTCGTAACTCACGGTGGAGTCCACCAATTGATCAATCCGGGGTAGGGGATAAGGATCCTTAGGGCAAGCTTTGTTGAGATCCGTGAAATCATTGCACATCCACCATTTGTTGGCGCTCTTGGGCACTAGAACCGCGTTACAAAGCCACTCCGGGTACAAATGGGCTCAATGTACTGGGCCTCGAGGAGCTTGTTCACTTCCTCCTCAATGATCCTCTTCCAAGATTCGTGCACGTCTCTCTTCTTCTGCTTGATGGGTTTGAAAGTGGGATCCACATTGAGCCTGTAAACTATGACTCTCGGATCAATTCTCGTAAGATCAGAAGCCTTCCAAGTAAAAACATCTATTTTTCTATAAAAAAATCAATCATCTTGATCTGTGAAGGTCCCGAGAGGCTAGAGCCAATTTGAGTGGTTTTATCTTTGTTGCCGGATTCTAATTCTATTGTTAGGAACTTCTCGGCGGGCTCAATTCGCGCTTTCGGGGGAGCGCCCTCTTCTTCCCTATCAATTGATCGTTAGCAACCCCTCCGTCACCCTCGTTTGCGTCTTCTCCAGAAGAGGATTCCTCGACCGCTCCTGGCGGGGTGCCCTCGGGATGGTTTCTGTCATTGGGATCCCTCTTCTTATTCTTTTTCTTGTATAGCTTTTGTAACGCCCCAATTTCCGTCTTTTCAGGTACGCGCGACACGTGTGAATTTTCCAAGAGTTGGGATTATTTTTAATTCTTTCATTTATTAAATTCCTATAATTTATGATAAATTATATAAATTATATTTCAATAAGATTATGTGAAATATGTGCCAACTTGGGAGTGATTTTTATAAATTGGATTTAATCGTTACGGGAATTAATTCCCGAACGTGCTTTATTTGCTTAATTGTCCTTAAATGATTATTATTGTAAATTAGAGGACCAAATTGCATGAAAACCATCTTGGACTTAATTGATCAATTTCCAAACCTTTTATACCTGATTGCATAACTTATATGACTTGAGGGACTTGATTGGAAATTTAATTAATTCATCAATTATAAGAGGTGAATCACGTAGAAACATCCTTGATCCCAATTTCCATTTCATATTTCATACAAACTTTGCTCCCTTGTGTCTCGGTTCATCCATGGAGAGAGGAAGAAGAGATTTTATCAACTTCAAGCTATTTTACCGGAGAAATTACACGTTTTGGAGCTCAATCATCCATTTCCATCATCTTCTTCCATTTATTTTATTTCAAGATATATATAAGATTATATATGTGATTTCTTGATAATATATCTTGAAGCTAGGATTAGGATTTAAGATTGCCAACTTGGTTATTTGGAGTTAGAAGTATGATTCTATGCTTTTAGCTTGAATTTATGTATGAATCCTTGAAGGAATTGGAGTTATAGAATAAGTTCATACATAAGTTGATGATGATGATTCTTGGGAATTCAAGCATGATGTAAGTGTTTATATTGAGTTTAATTGTACCTAAAGCATACATATATGTTCTTTTTCATGAATTATAATATTAGGAGTTGAATTATGATGATTATGGTGAACTTTGATTGTGGTTCGAGCATTCCCTGTTTCCTGCTCTGTTTCTGCATCTTCTGCGTAACGGGAACGGCCCTTCCCGTTCCCTTTGTAATTGGGGAATGGCCGTTCCCATAGTTTGAATTGTGTGCATAGCGGCGAGGACGGGAACGGCCCTTCCCGTTTTGGCTTACAAGCCGGAACGGCCGTTCCCTTCTTCGGGGCACAATGTCGGGGAGCTGGGAATGGCCCTTCCCGTTTTGTACTAAAACCCGGAACGGCCGTTCCCAGGCCTCTGGAGAGGCAGTGAGTTACTGCATGAAAATTTATACTTCCATTTCCCTTCCTTTACTTTTAAATAACCTATACATGCTATTATGTGATCAATTACATGCAAGAATATGATTATATCATACTACGTTTGTGAATGCACATTACCTCGTTACATGATTATGTCGTGCGTTACATTTTGGTAACATTATCGAGTTATTGTCTCATGAGTGCACAATGTCTCGTTTCTTGTCCAGTTGTTCTCTAGAGCAGAGATTGGGATCAATGAGCACGTTCACGCATCCATGAGTCATCGTGTTACCTGTCAACAAGCAAGTCAGGCTCATGCAAAGTAATGCGTATAGCTTGATTAGTGTCATGATTATGCAAAACAATGCATGCATCGTGATTATCGTGATTACCGTGTTACCGTGTACCGCTCGTCAGCCGCCGGAGCTAAGTGCAATACGGGACAACGTGCTACGCACATGGGAGCCACCTCTTGAACCTGCGGGGCAAAGTGCTACATGTGTGGGAGCCACCTCCTGAACCCGTAGGAGCCACCTCTAGAATCCTAACGTTGCGGGTATCGTGATTACCGTGTTACCGTGAATGGTGAAGGCTCGCAAGCCTCCTTGACATGTAGAATCCTTTTTCAGCTTTGGGCTTCTTGAGAGACAACATGTAGCATTCCCAAGCCTCCTTGACATTACAGAGAACTTCCCTAACCCCCTCGGGAGTAGGGAACTTGACCTTTTAGTGGTATGTAGAGATGATCACCTTGAAATCAACGAGGGCAGGTCGCCCGATGATGATGTTGCAGGGGATCTCAATCTCCACCACCTCGTAGGTAACTAGGAGGGTCCTCCGCTGTGGGGCACGATTGAAAGAGGTGGCCAAGCGGATCTGTCCACGAGGGACAACCTCTGAGCCCCTAAAGCCAATGAGGGCCGTTTTGAGGGGCTCGAGGGGAATGTTAGTGATGTTCATTTTCTGAAAGGTGGTATAAGGGAGAACATTAACGGAGCTTCCACTATCAACCAAAACCCTCTTGATAACGTGGTTGTGGACGTCTAGGCTAACTACCATGGGGCAGTCAGAGGTTTCACTAATCCCATGGGGTGTTACAATGTGCTCTAAGTCCCTATCACTGAAACCTATTACATCATTTTCCCTAGGGCTATGGGCGCTCTTTTCCTTGATGGTATAGACCTGTTTGGGTGTCGAGGGGTGTTGATCGTAGCTTCTGACATAGCGATGGCGGGAGACATTGGAATCTTCCCCCGATGAGCCTCCGGCTATCATGTGGATGACCGCGAACAGGGCATTCTCTTGCTCGGATACATTTTTTTTGCCATAGGAGCTGTTCTCCGAGCCTCACCCTCGCGAGCTCCTTGAGCGTGATGGGCTCCTTCTCCTTTCCCTGGGTCGCTCATTACAGCACTCGTCATAGCACTCCAAAGCTTTCACAAACTCCTTCAAGTGGCCTCCGGCGATAAGTCGATGTATCTCGCTCTCCAGGTGGCGGCACTCATCCGTATCGTGCCCTTTCTACTTGTGAAAGGTACAGTACTTTCCCGATCGCTTCTGGGACTCGGTCTCTCTTAGCTTTTGGGGACGGTTGAAGAGTTTCTTATCGGAGATAGCGTAAACTTCAGAGATGGGCCTATTGAGAGGGACTCGCTCAAGCCTGCGAGGGGGAGGCGACGGTCTACGCCGCTCCTTGTGGGGCTCGTCTCTCCCTCGCTCGTTCTTCGGATGGCCGCGATGTCTGGGAACATTGGACCCATACATATCTTCGAGCGCAAAATATGGCTCGGCGATCTCCCTCATGGCCTTGAGCGATACTGGCCGTTTCTTGACGATGGCATCCGCGAACTTCTTGCTTACATACTGCTTGTGATTAACAGCTTTAAAGAGCACGTGGATCAAGAAGTCCATTGAGGGTCTCTCCACCAAGAGTACCTCCTTATTGAAGCGAGTGAAAAAGGACCTGAGGAACTCATGTTAACCCTGGACCAAGTTGTAAAGGGTCGTGGGTGCAGTGACGGGGGGGCTTTCAAGGAATTAAAGTGATTGAGGAAGGCGTTAGTGAGGTCCCCTTATGACCGAATCGAGCGGAGTGGCAACCGCTTGTACCATTCTTGGGCCATTCCCACGAGGGAAGTGACGAAAACCTTAGCCCAATAATGGTTGGATGCTCGTATAGGTGCATAAGGTGCAGAAAATGGTTTAAATGTTTTGTGGGATCTGTAGTTCCATCGTAGCGATTGATAGAGGTAGGTACTTTGCCAATTCCAGCTTGGGCCATCAACACTTCCTCCACGAGGGGAGATCCCCTCGCCAGTGGGTGGTGATATCCCCCCCTCGAGATCATAGTTCTCATAGTTTTCTTCTTGCTCCTGGTATCGAGGAGCATGTTGTTGTCGGTTTTGACGACGAGCGTCTCTACCATTGGCTCTCTCATCCCCAGCGTGGGGGATTTGAGTCCGCGCAGGAGAGAGCTATCCCACCATATCTGATGGGATGCGGGCCCAGATCAGTAGCAGTCCGGGACCACATTTCAAAATTTTTAATTATAATACAAGTATTAAAATATTTCTAAAACATTTTAATACAAAGCGGAAGACTTAGCCGAATCTACTCAAGTATATACATGCAATTGATAATAAATTTTAAATCACTTAAGCAGATAAATATCTAACATGCTATTAACACTTAAGAGCACATAATTTATCATGCTTAAAATAAAACAACTGTAAAATATTACCGTACTGCAAACATGGCTATCTAACGAAATTTTTCCAGCTCCTATCCCACTCGTGAGACCGGCAGAGCTCCCCTGCAATATCCCCAGGGACACCCTCGGAGCGTGGGCTCCGAAAGTATTTCTCTAAATACTTAGAGAAAAAACTTTAAACTAGGAAACCCTTTTCAGGGTTTATTCTCCCAAAATCAGGCGTTTATATATAAACACCTAATTAAAATTAATTTCGAAATAAATCGGAATTAACCAGGAGAAATGGGATATGGTTTCAAACCTATTCTCTAGCCAAAACCTCTCCCAAATGTTGAATGAGAAATGAGGACCCAAGGCCCCTATTTATAGGGGAAAAACCGAGGGCGTTTCGGTCATTTTGGATTCAAAAGCAAGGGTAAAATGGTAATTTCACATCCCACTTGCGTGTACAACTTGGACACGAAAACCAAGGATACTACGTTGAAGGTCTCGTCACCACGAGTTCAACGCCGCCGAGAACGCGTCCATCGGAGCACGCACGCGCCCACACGCGCGGCTACAAGGCGGCGCGTGTGATCACTTGCCGGCTAGGGTTTCCGGTGACGTGGCCTCTTCAGGAGCTGCCACGTGTCCGGACCCGGTCCGACCCGGTCCGGTCCTATCCGGAAACCCGACCCGTTGACCCGGCTCTAGACCCGTTGACCCGGTCAACATGATGACGTGGCGCGATCTGGGCCGTCCACGTGTCGCACACGTGGCGTGCCACGCGGCTGCCCAGTCAGCGCCACCTGGGCCCACTTGCTGACGTGGCGTGACACGTCAGTGCCACGTCACCTGCCACGTCAGCATTTTTACTTTTTTTTTTTTTTTTTTTTTTAAATTAAAATTTTATTTTCTCCAAAATAAAATTTCGGGCACTTTCAACTCTTTGGAACTTGATTTATTTTCTTAAAATAAATCCCTTGGCTATTTTCAAACACTTTGAAAAATTAATTTCTCTTTCTCCTTTTATTATTTTCTCTTTGGGCTTTCAATTGGGGCTTGCAAGGGGACCTGCAGGACTAATTAATTTTAGCTCCAAACGGATTAATATATTATCATCTCATGACAATAATTAATTACCGTTTAACAATATTTAATTCCACTAAATAAATATTGTTGCACTCTAAAATTAATTAAATTATTCACGAATTTCTCGATCTAGAATAATTTCGCATTTTACTCCTCCGTGTAGATATCCATGAAAAATAAATTGCAACTACTATCATTTATTTTTCATCTCTAATTTGAAATTTATTGATTCGCCTTAAGTTCAAATTCTCTGTATGTGAAACACATTCATCATACAACTTCGGTGACGTTATCACGCGAAGTGCTTTGGCCAAAGTCTTAATTCGAACTTTTGCAAATCTATTTCAAGGATATCTTTTACCTTCCAGCAAGGCCACAGATTCCTCGATCAATATAACTCTTTAGCACATTTCATGTAACCACCGAACATACAAAGTATTTTGGCCACCCGTTACCGAGACCTCACTTCGAGTATGTTACAGTGACTAACACTACATGCCTAAAGCCGAAATATTATCAGGATTAAGAGTACAATGCTTCCTGAGATTTTATTCATTTTGGATAGCAGTATAAAATGAATAATCTCAGTGGTCCAGTTCGATGTTTCCAATCCTATTGAAAAACATCAACGTGTTATAATTGGAATCACCATTCCCTATGACGAAAGACTAATCATCTTATATAACCACGTTATAGTCTTGATAAGAATATATTCTTATCTTACCGACTAGAACTTTAATGACACGTGATTTCGGTATTCAAAGTCTTTTCCTATGAAACACATTTCATATGAGAATACCACCACACGTCATTAATTATTAATATGTGAAATACTCATAACTTGTTGTAAATTCAGTTTAATTAATTCAAAAAATTGAATTTTCAGGGCACTATTCCCAACAATCTCCCACTTGCCCTAAATTCAATTTGGCCACACATCTAAGTCTTATTCCTTTCACATGAGTGTCAAAACCCGTTTTGCACTCTTTTGCGCCAATACTTTTAGTAAAGGAATCTTTTAGATGTTTCTCTAAGCCAACAACTAGGAAATCATGAAACCAATATATCTAACTGGCTGCTTCTCAAGCTACCATGTATTTGACTTCCATGGCGGTGTAAGCAATACAAGTTTGCTTAACATTCTCCAATTAACGGTTGCTCTTTCTAGAGTAAACACGTATTCTGATGTCAAACATCTAGAATACAAATCAGATTGTAAATCCGAATCTCTATACTCTATTGAAATGAGCTCACCACTGTGGTAGACAAGCATATAATCTCAAGTCCTTCTCAAGTACTCCAATATATGTTTTCACTACTACCCAGTGTCAGACTCTAGGGTTTGACTAATATATGCTGACTTAGATCTATTTAATAGACATCTGACCCTGTACATAATATGATATACATAAAGCTTCCGCTGCGGAACTTTAATCAAGCTTTCTATCTCTTCAGTTGTCTTAGGACACTGACCCCGAGATAGATAAATTCCATATCTAAAAGCTAATAAACCTTTCTTGGAATTTGTCATATTATACCTTGCCAGCATCTTATCCATATATGCTTCTTGTGATAAACCAATCTCCTTATTCCTATGATCACGACAAAAGTCTGATCCTTGGAATAACATTGGTCTCACATAGGTCTTTTCTTGTCAAAATGATTTGACGTCCGAATCTTGACCATTGACAAAATTCTTGCATCATTCCCAATGAGCAGAATATTAATTACGTACAAAGTGAAAACGTTACAACGCTATCATGATGTCATTTTGTACACTACATGGTTCATCAGGCAATTATACAAATCCAAAGAATCTAAATTGCCTTATAATTCTGATGCTCCATAATCTAGACGCTTGCTTAAGATCATAAATCGATCTATTAAGCTCGCATTATATACACCTGATTTCTGGCTATGAAGCCTTCAGGTTGTACCATGTATCTCTTCTTCTTGAAATTGCCCATTCAAGAACATAGTCTTTACATCCATTTATCTAATCTCATAATCGATAATGAGATAAAATGGAGAGGATAATGGACTTAAGCACTATTATAGGCGAGAAGATCTCATAAATGATTTCTTCTTTGTGGGTAAAATCCCTTGCCATAAGCTTTGCTTTAAAGTCTCTACTTTTGTCCATTTCTCCTTTTATCGTCTTGTAGAACCTAATTTTATCTAATAGGGTTTAATGCCTTCAGGCGCCTCTACAAGTTCAAGACTTTGTTAGAATACAGAGATTCTAACTTAGATTCCATGGATATTGACTAAACGGTCAGCGTCTATATCTTCCACAGCTTCATTACACGTGACGGGATCAGATACGTTAGATTCAACCACGTGGGTTAATCTTTAGGTATCTTGTCAGGTGTCCTGACAATCCTCCCACTACAATGATGCTCTCGTGTACACGTCTCTACATCACATGTTGTATTTGGTACATCACATGTATCCAATACATTTTCAATTATCACGGGTTTATGGAAATCAGTATCTAATACTGTTATTTCTTTTAACACTACTTTGCTTTTACCCTTTGCGGTTATCTATGTAATTATCTTTGAAATATTCACAAACATCTTTTGTGATTTCTCAAATTACAAAATATACCACCTCTTGTTCTTCTAGTATAACCTTAGAACAAGTGAACCTTTGTTCTTTATTCTAACTTGTCAGGATCCATCCTTAACTCGTGGACCAGGCTACCTTAAATCCGAAGATAAAAGATACAGGGTTTTCACCCTAGCTACAGATCCATCAGTGTTTTAGGAACTGACTTAGATAGAACTAGGTTTGTCGTTTTGTGTGCAAGACCCCAAAACGAAATTCATAGGGTAGCATGACTCTTCATGAATCTTACCATCATTATCAGAGTTCTATTTCTCCTTTCTGTAATACATCTTTGCCAAACCGTATCTCATACAGAAGGTTGAGATCTAATCTCATTTGAGAAATTCTATTTAACTCTGAGCATAGATACTTATCACTACTTCGATCTAATCGAAGTGCCTTGATATGTTTTCTAATTTGACTCTTTGACTTCAGTCTTATATTCTTTGAACTCTTCAAAATACAAACTTAAGTCTCATCAAATAAACATAACTGTATCTAAAGTAATCATTCAAATGAATGATGAAATATCCAAAACTTCCTCTTGCTTGAATAATCATAGGATCACATATTCGTATGAACTGACACAAGCAAGTTCATGGCTTAATACCCTTTGTCTTCAAAAGGCTTCTTGGTCATTCTAACCTTCTAAATAGGATTCGCAGATTGATACTATTTTCAAGTCAATAGGACTCAACAATCAATCTTTGGATCCTATTCAGATTCAATTGACCAATAGATAGGTGCCACGTAGAAGTTTTTCCTCTTAGATGGTAAGTTAAGCTTCTTAATGTTAAACTTGAATTAGGGTTTTCATTGAGGTATAAAAGACCATCTTTTATTGTGCCAAAGCAAATAAACCTTTTATTTTGCTTAATGGTAACCCTTTGTTTAAAACAAACAGTTAAAGCCCTAGTTATCAAATAACTTACAAAAATCAGATTTTTATATATATAGCACGTATAATATTAAAACCCTTTTCGCCAAAATACGACTTTATAGTCTTTACTGCTAATACAATTATACTTGTATTATCCCCGAGCAGTAGTTATGTGTTAGCCGTTTTTCAAACTTTTTGGTTAGTTTGAATCTTTGCAACAACTTGCAAATATGATTAGTTGATCTCAAATTCACACACCAGGAGTCCGGTGAATTTTCAACTAAACATATTTTCAACGAGTAAGATATCTTCATATCTTATCTAAACGGTATAACAAACAGACATACTAAGTATTTTGGATAATTTCTTTTTCCAATACCCGTTACCACCGAAATAGAAACACTTTTCCATTGTCGGATTTTGACTTTATGATTAGTTGATCTCAAATTCACACACCAGGAGTCCGGTGAATTTTCAACTAAACATATTTTCAACGAGTAAGATATCTTCATATCTTATCTAAACGGTATAACAAACAGACATACTAAGTATTTTGGATAATTTCTTTTTCCAATACCCGTTACCACCGAAATAGAAACACTTTTCCATTGTCGGATTTTGACTTTCTATTTCTGAACCTTAGATTGGGAACTTTTCCTTTTCTTTCTTCCACTTACTGGCTTTCTAGCCCGTGGATATTGATGTCTGACCAAAGAGAACCTTTTCCCTTAGTCTATATCACATTTTTCTGCCATATTGAGGTCGTTCATTGGTTTTGTAAAAAAAATTATTTAAAATAATCTTGAACGTTCAAACGACTTAGGCAGAGAGTATAGGATCATATCCTATCTGTTAAGATTGTCTCTTTAAGCACAGAGGCCTTCAATCTCGTTCAGATTAGTTATCATATCCATAATATGATTCTGAAACAGTGATCCTTCAAAACATCTTTGACTAACAACCTTTTTCGTGGCTCGTACCTTCGTACGATTCTGTTTCCAAAACATGTTCTTATCAGTAGACATCTCATGTGTCTGATGCTCAAGAACATTTGAAACAGATGTCAGGATATAAGACTAGCCAGATCATCACACTTGATCTATTTAGAATAAACGTCTTTCTAATCCTGACTGGTTGTAGTTTCCGAAATTTTTGGATAAGGTTCAGTGAGTACGTAAACTTTCGTGTCCCAACACGATGTCAAGATTTATTACTTAGTCAGTGTAGTTGAACCCTTACTAGCCTATTTCCTTATAGACATACAGTTTGGAGTGGGCTAAGAGAGATCGTAATTATAAAACTGAAATAAATAAATAAATGCAGGTTATGATTATGTATTTCACTTTCTTCTGCGTCCAACCAATAAATGAAATCCACGTAAGCATTTTGGTTTACGCAATGGTGACTTAACTAACTGCAGTTGACTCCCCGGAGGCGAGGTCGAAAACCGCTTAGAAAAGCAAGAACTATTCTTTATTAACATGTCATCTAGGTAACTCTTACCAAACAATGTTGATCTACCACGTCAACCCTTGGCCTCTAAATAAATGTAACAGAGCTCCGAAGGGAGGTTAATACATTACTTAGTCAAGTGTGCACCATTACCTAGAAGTCCGTACGAGTAGGTCAAGACACTCCACGGAGGCGTGGTCGAGCTGACTTTCGTCGTATTTCATTCTATCCGTAGAAGTCTAATCTTGTATACCGCGAATATATACCCGCCGAAGGGAGTAGTATATATTCACTATAATATAGACGGGTAATGGAGGCCGTGAGAATCCAACTCTTTTCATCTCGCTCCCACTTGAATTTTTAAAAGGTGTGGATTATCTTTTGATTATTTAATAATCACTTTTGGCGTCTTATTATTGGAAGTAATTAATCTAATTAATACCCTCCCACTAGGATTACTAAATCATATTTAAAATCCCAATAATAATATTTTAAGGCAATTTAATAACTATTTATTAATTAGGCCGAAAAATATTAGTTCAATTATGCATCGCGTCTAATCTCTATTAAACATTACTATTTAATCACATTAAATAAAATATGCATAATTGTAAATATCATAATATCTCATATTATCATGATCATGCCATAAAATAATTAATTAAGCATGCATTCATATAATTATCACATAATTATCATGCTTAAAATTTTAAATGACACAAAATAAATATGCCATAAATTAAATCAATTAAGCATGCTGTTATAATTATCACATAATTATCATGCTTAAAATAAATGGCATAAAGTAAACATGTTATAAACAAATTATCTCATAATTTAAATCATGTTTACTGATTCGGTAATTAACCAGGAAGATTATTGAAATCGATTCCCAGAAAATTACCATTCCACGTAAATTCCCAGAAAACACTGGAGGGGTCACAAATGGTCCCACTTAAAAACCAGCCTCCTTTGACAGAATTTACGTGCACAGTATCAGATTTAAAATTATGCATCACATGCATCATATCAATGCATGTATATATCTAGAGCACGGCTCTGATACCAGTTGATGGGATGCGGGCCCAGATCAGTAGCAGTCCGGGACCACATTTCAAAATTTTTAATTATAATACAAGTATTAAAATATTTCTAAAACATTTTAATACAAAGCGGAAGACTTAGCCGAATCTACTCAAGTATATACATGCAATTGATAATAAATTTTAAATCACTTAAGCAGATAAATATCTAACATGCTATTAACACTTAAGAGCACATAATTTATCATGTTTAAAATAAAACAACTGTAAAATATTACCGTACTGCAAACATGGCTATCTAACGACATTTTTCCAGCTCCTATCCCACTCGTGAGACCGGCAGAGCTTCCCTGCAATATCCCCAGGGACACCCTCGGAGCGTGGGCTCCGAAAGTATTTCTCTAAATACTTAGAGAAAAAACTTTAAACTAGGAAACCCTTTTCAGGGTTTATTCTCCCAAAATCAGGCGTTTATATATAAACACCTAATTAAAATTAATTTCGAAATAAATCGGAATTAACTAGGAGAAATGGGATATGGTTTCAAAGCTATTCTCTAGCCAAAACCTCTCCCAAATGTTGAATGAGAAATTAGGACCCAAGGCCCCTATTTATAGGGGAAAAACCGAGGGCGTTTCGGTCATTTTGGATTCAAAAGCAAGGGTAAAATGGTAATTTCACATCCCACTTGCGTGTACAACTTGGACACGAAAACCAAGGATACTACGTTGAAGGTCTCGTCACCACGAGTTCAACGCCGCCGAGAACGCGTCCATCGGAGCACGCACGCGCCCACACGCGCGGCTACAAGGCGGCGCGTGTGATCACTTGCCGGCTAGGGTTTCCGGTGACGTGGCCTCTTCAGGAGCTGCCACGTGTCCGGAACCGGACCCGGTCCGACCCGGAACCGGACCCGGTCCGGTCCTATCCGGAAACCCGACCCGTTGACCCGGCTCTAGACCCGTTGACCCGGTCAACATGATGACGTGGCGCGATCTGGGCCGTCCACGTGTCGCACACGTGGCGTGCCACGCGGCTGCCCAGTCAGCGCCACCTGGGCCCACTTGCTGACGTGGCGTGACACGTCAGTGCCACGTCACCTGCCACGTCAGCATTTTTACTTTTTTTTTTTTTTTTTTTTTTAAAATTAAAATTTTATTTTCTCCAAAATAAAATTTCGGGCACTTCCAACTCTTTGGAACTTGATTTATTTTCTTAAAATAAATCCCTTGGCTATTTTCAAACACTTTGAAAAATTAATTTCTCTTTCTCCTTTTATTATTTTCTCTTTGGGCTTTCAATTGGGGCTTGCAAGGGGACCTGCAGGACTAATTAATTTTAGCTCCAAACGGATTAATATATTATCATCTCATGACAATAATTAATTACCGTTTAACAATATTTAATTCCACTAAATAAATATTGTTGCACTCTAAAATTAATTAAATTATTCACGAATTTCTCGATCTAGAATAATTTCGCATTTTACTCCTCCGTGTAGATATCCATGAAAAATAAATTGCAACTACTATCATTTATTTTTCATCTCTAATTTGAAATTTATTGATTCGCCTTAAGTTCAAATTCTCTGTATGTGAAACACATTCATCATACAACTTCGGTGACGTTATCACGCGAAGTGCTTTGGCCAAAGTCTTAATTCGAACTTTTGCAAATCTATTTCAAGGATATCTTTTACCTTCCAGCAAGGCCACAGATTCCTCGATCAATATAACTCTTTAGCACATTTCATGTAACCACCGAACATACAAAGTATTTTGGCCACCCGTTACCGAGACCTCACTTCGAGTATGTTACAGTGACTAACACTACATGCCTAAAGCCGAAATATTATCAGGATTAAGAGTACAATGCTTCCTGAGATTTTATTCATTTTGGATAGCAGTATAAAATGAATAATCTCAGTGGTCCAGTTCGATGTTTCCAATCCTATTGAAAAACATCAACGTGTTATAATTGGAATCACCATTCCCTATGACGAAAGACTAATCATCTTATATAACCACGTTATAGTCTTGATAAGAATATATTCTTATCTTACCGACTAGAACTTTAATGACACGTGATTTCGGTATTCAAAGTCTTTTCCTATGAAACACATTTCATATGAGAATACCACCACACGTCATTAATTATTAATATGTGAAATACTCATAACTTGTTGTAAATTCAGTTTAATTAATTCAACAAATTGAATTTTCAGGGCACTATTCCCAACAATATCCTGCAATCCCTGCAGTTGGTCTTGCACAGCAGCGAGGAGATTGGGATCTTCTCCTCTTGCCTTGCTTCCTCGTTTTGAGGCTTGGGAATGAGCCTCATCATCAATGTTGATTCTTTCCACAGGCTTCTTACCCTTGTCAACCTGTGAGCGTTCTTCTCCTCCCCTTGTGGGGACTTCCTTTTCTTTGGCAGGTGGGGGTAGTGGTCGAGCTTGTAAAATGGTTTGGGGCGCCGTCAGAGGATGAACCTGCCATCCCCCCATGGGAGGGGTAATCTGAGCGGCCGTCCAGGAGGAAAAGTAGGTGGCAGTGAGGTTTTGCCAGGCGTTTTGAGCAGCCTGAACTTCACACTGAGTATAAATTGCTGGTAACTACTGGGGTGTCATGGGGGGCAGCTCCACCCCCTCAATCTCCTTGGGGATGATGACGGGAAGCTGCATCCGACCAGTGTGGTAAGGCTGGACCATGGGGATGGGAGAAAGAGTCATAGCATAACCAGGCTGAACCATGGGGAGCATGGGTGATTCCCAGTTTGGCTCTCCGACGCTCAAGTTAGTGATGATCTGAACTAAGAAAGATGAAGATGAAACAGAAAATACAGACCTTAAGTCCGGGATTACTTACAGCGGGAGAGATGAAGTCCCTTATTTATAGTTGAAGGTCAGGGACCCTTTGGTAATTGTACCCTTCTGGTTCTGGCCTAATGTTGTCCTAACATGTGGCGCAGTGAGAAGAAACCTAGGAGGAATCTTCTGCAAAAGCTGATGAAAAGTTGGTGGCGGGCAATAGTGGCAGGTGCGCGGGTGTATACTACATGTCAGAGAGTCATTTTGGGTTGGCAACGAGGGCGAGGAGCACGCTCGTATTTACCATGAGCTTTGGGGACTCGCAGATTCGAGGGTGACCTGGGTCAGGGCTGTGAGATGAGAGAAGCTTTGTCCCCTTGTCCGTTCACCCACAAGGGGACATTCCTCCGAGGGGAGTGCACGCTCGGGGATTGACTTCTTGAGGAATTGGGAAACACCTGGGGAATGAGGGGGCTCTCGTCTGAAGGCGACTCACGTGGGTTCTGATTTTCACATGTCGCACAACACCGATGCCACGTGTCAAAACAAGGGACAAGCGTATTTCTACCTCATCAAGATAAATAAAGTTTAAAAAAATAATAATAAATAGTTTTATTTTAAAATAATAATAAAATATTTTTTCCACAACCACCTTATGTGAATAATATACTAAAATAATTAATAATCAAATTTTATTTTATTATTTATATATTTCTCTTAAAATAATTTTTATATGAAAACACATGAATAAGATATTAAATTATTTATAGAATATTTGATAATTTAGTGTATCTTATTTGATTTAAAATATATAATTATTTTTTAATCATTTCAATTGTATACCTCGTTTATTTTCTTTTTAATTAATTCTTTTCTCTCTCTTAAATCAATTTTTTTTCTCTCAAATCTTGTTCATCTAAATGTTTTCTCACTCTTAATTTCATCTTTAACATTTATTTATTTATTTTATTTTAAATTAATTTTTTCTCTCTATAGTTTTCTTTCTCCTTTCTGAAACCCAACTTCCAAAGAAAACCACCTCCTCCTTTTCTACAGAAGCGCTCCACTATTTCCGGCATTCCTCTTCTTCACCAGTGGGACCCTGCTCTTCCTTTGTCGCACCAGCCTATCAGCGGCGGAGAAATCCTTGGCTAGTTATGCTTTATTAGGTCACATACAAGTTATAACATTATTATATATTTAGTGTAAATTTAAAACAATATTGAATTAAAATTATATTTATTTATTCATTTTTATTTCAGCTTTAAAGAGTTAAGTAATATATATTTATAGGCCAATAGGGGTTGGTCAAGTGGTTTGAGGTTCTTTCACGAAGGCAATGACCCGGGTTCGAATCCTTCTGGCCACTTGAGGTGTGTTCGTTAAAAAAAAAAAAAGTTATATATATATATATATATATATTTAGAGTTAGGCACTATATTAAAATAGGTATATTAATGTATTTAGTATGAGATACTCAATAAAAGTTATAATATTTTAATATTTTATATACTAAATGTCAAATTCTTAATTATAATGGTTGCAAATTTAATATATAGTTTTAAAAAAATAAATTATTGAATTAAGTTGGAATAAAATAGACATTTACATATAATAATTCAAAAACCTTAAAATTATCCACCTAAATATAATCTTTAAGTTACGTGAGTAATTTAGTTATGCTCTATATTGCTATTATAAAGTTATTATATTGATGAGACCCAAAACCGCGCTCAGATCAGATCCGTCCACGTGTCGCCATCTACCGACTCAGAGCTTGGACGCTCGCATTACTGGGCTTGCGGACCAACCCGGCCCGTTCACTTATTGGTTAATCCAGGCCCATGCGTCTCGGCCCACTGTTCAAGAGGAAGGTTCCATTGTCAAACTCAACGTTCGTACTATGACCCTTCAGGGTCACACTTCCCAGGGGAACACTTCGCGAGGGCACTTTCTCTCTTACGCTCGCTCAACTGACGCTCGGGGCTCATCTGCCAGAGGAACCCTCTCCTACGTCCCTTCGAGCGTCACCCACGCTCGAATAAGATCTGCCCCAAGTAAGGCATTCGTACGCTTGCATGACGGATCTTGAGCCTCCCATCGCACTACTCTCGTCAACAACCTCCGATACAGTGGCAGTGCGCACCTCGCACCTGACACACCGCTCACTTTTCAGAGACATCGCTTTCATACCATCATGGTTCGCCACGTGTTAGGGCAACACAGGTTTGGGACCACTTAGTCAAAATACCCAAAACACCCTCACCGGTAACATATATATAGGAAGAAACTCATGCATTCTTCCCCAAGTCACCTTCTACACAGTACATTGCACTCTAAAACTGGGCATACTTTCCTCCATTTTTCTTCATCTTCCTAAGCTCCACATTACCTTCACCACAACTGCATCCTAATCATACTTTGCACTCTTGGTGTTATCCTAGCTGGAAGAACCCACGCTCAAAAGGAAACCCAGTTCCTGAGGCTCAAACGCCTGTGATGGTCTTTCCCTTCCACAAACAAATCTAAAATGTTTGGTGTTAAAGCAATCTTCTAAGTTTCTGCACCATCATATATATTTGATTTAAATTTTAAGAGAAAATAAAATGAAAGTTAGATTTATTTATTTATTCATTTTGATCGTGCTAAAATTTGGTCGAGCTGGCTATCCATTTTAGTCCGTCTTGTCAAAAATTTATAACGTGAGTTCTCTTGACCTGCAAACACTTAACACCTAAGGGGTATAATAATTGGGGTTTTAGCCGGCGACGTCTCTCCGACGTTCAAGTTAGTAATGGATTCTTAGAGAGAAAATTTAATGAATTCGAATGCTTTAAATGCGCTTATCAAATATTATTCATTACGGATTATTTAACATACGAAGCATCAATATAATTGTGGCTGGTACCACATACATATATATAGCTGTGACAAATTTAATGTATAGCTAGGACACACTTAAATTAATTTGAATTACTAAACTAACTAGAATGAAATGGACATAATAATTTAAAAACCTTAAAATTATTCTAACATGGATAATAATAATTTTTTTACTTGACCCAAAAATAATAATAATAATATTTTTATTTCTATATCTTAAATACCCTTTTTATTTTGACTTTTTTTCATTAAATAAACTAATGTTCAACAAATTATTGTTGGAAAATCACATTCATTGAGTATTTCATATATATTTTTCTTTTGGAATGATAAGGACTTAAATGAATGATATTCAAATTGATAATTTCTTGTTCAGTTAAAAATGATGAGGCGTACAATATTGTTTTGCTCTATTATACTATATAAACATGATTTTTGGGTGTGTGTATTGATCTTTTTAAAAGAGTTTCATATTATTATAATTAAAATGAACGTATATTTCGTAGTTTTCTAATTGTTATATAATGCTATTTATTTTCAAATATCCATTTATATTATTTTGCGTTATTAAACACTACATCATTTATTTGTTAAACTATATTTAAGCTAGAAATATTATGTCTTTCAAATAATAATAATAACGTACATAACTAATATGATTCACTGTTTAAATTATCACCATACTATCTTTTTTTAGCGCTCGAACCTAACCCCCTAAAATACAAAATTTGAGTGATTAAACCTTGACATCAGATCAAGCATCATCACTCGAGTATTGTACATTAATCATCCCCAAGTCATCCTTATTTATTGAAGTCGAAATTATTTTTCTTTTGTTTCGTATTTAATTATTTATCTCTTTAGTTTTGTTTCGTGTTTAATAGTGTAATATCTTACTAAATTATTGTCTGGTCTATCGATTAGAGAACAATACAAAGTGGTACTCGATTTTTCTTCCTTGTTGGTTTGATACTTATTATGCTACACGTACATTTCAATGTACACTTGCACAATTAGATCTTTTAAATATTTATATAACTCAAGGTTCTTTTCAAATTTCAGACCTACCCATGCTTCTAAAGTCCAAAAGAGGTGTAACGAAGACTTGAGGTCTCGCCAGCCAAAACCGAAGGTTGTCTTATGATTAAAAATAAAACAACAGTTTTTAAATAATATTTAAGGTAGAAATATTATGTCTCTCAAATAATAACAATGAATTACATAATTAATATGATTCACTTTTTAAATTGACATGATCCTATATTTTTTCATGGAGACAACAAAAAGATTATATGAATATTGATCAGTTTAAAATTAAAATAAATTATATGATGTAAACTTATCCGATCATAAAATCTAATAAAAATTTAATTTTTTTTGGTAAATAAATTGATTGTATTAATAAAAATCAAGATTAATTTCATAAATTTAATCCAGTCAATCTTATTTAACTCTATACTAAAGTCAATAATTATTTATATTTTTTAAACACGAATAATTATCTATATTTGTTTAATAACTAAAGCTACAAAATTATATTTTAAATTTATAAAAAAATACGATTCGTTAGAAATTTAGTACTTACTTACATGATAGTAAATTCACAAACAACATGATTTGCATGTACAAATATAATTAATTTTTAATATTAGAATGTATAGAATTTTAAAATAAAAAAATATTTTCTTAGTTGGAGAAAAAGTAGGAGTTTAAATATTGAGAAAAATGATTATTGATTTAGGATATATTTTTTTAATAAGTTGTAGTAGATAAAGTACGAGAATTATAATGATTATTGATTGAAAAATAAATATATCAAATTAAACTTGGTAGTTAAAGAAAAAGCAGGAGTAACATAATTTTTTATTTAAAAATATATATTTTTAAAATAAATTAAGTAATGTGATAGTTAGAGAAAAAGTAGGAGTAATGATAGGGCTCAATCACGCTCAAATCATCCCCGTACACATGTTGAAACCTGGACGACTCGTTCAGATCAACTTGGAACACTTGGGCTTTGCCGCTCGAGAAGATGGGCTCGCGATAGCGGATCCAGCCCATCTGCCTACAGCCTTACGGCCCAAAGCCCGCCTGCCAGAGGGCATCCTTCGAGCGGGGAGTCTCTCTCCAACCCCCCCGAACGCTCGCAATACTACCCTGTAGGAGCTATCACCACTCAAGGCTTGTGTCGCAAGCATAGGGTACTCCCTTTGCCTGTTCCACGCTCGGGATCATCCTGATGCTTGCGCCCTTGCAGCGCTCACGTGATCATCACTACATCTCATCCGTCGGGGTCCACCGAGGGTATAGACGACCTCATGGCTGAAGCTTCACCCCGAGCGTCCCCGCGCTCGGATAAGACAATCCGGGGATCCTCCCCCTCAAGCGTCCCGACGCTCATGTCAGGTCATCCCAGGGACGCACCTTCAAGCATCCTTACGCCCGTGTAACCCTCACTGGGTATATCCCGGCGCTCATACAGATGTTGTGGAACTGCCACTGACACATACAGGTAGTGCGCATACTAACGCCTGACATCCACTACCACACGTATGGAGGTATATTTCAGGGATATCACTTTCAAGCTATCACACGTTGGCACGTGTCTAGGGCAACACGGATTTGGGACCACTTGGTTACATTTACCAAATCACCCTCATCCTCAACCTATAAATATGGGAATTTAACACTCCCATTAGGGAAGTGATTCTTCACACACAAACTCATACTGCATACAGACACTCCAGAACTGGGCACTCTTTCCTCCATTTTCTTCTTCCCAAGCTCTGCATACTTCACCATCTTTGCATTCTTACTACATTTTCTCCCCTGGTGTTATCCTAGCTGGAAGAACCCACGCTCTTTGGGAAACCCAGTTCCTGAGGCTCAAATACCTGTGATGGTCTTCCCCCCAAATAAATCTTAAAGTGTTGGTGATTTAGTATATTTCCAATATTTACACCATCATATTTAGAGAAAAAGTAAGAGTTTCAATGGGATTTCTTATTTAAAAAAATATTTTTAAATGAATTAAATTAATAAAAAACAGTATAAATCGACAGAGCAGTACAAAGTCAACCTCACAATAGCCAACCCAAGCAATACTTTTGAAGAGGTATTATATTTTACTATTTTAAGTACAATATTTGTGTCTGACCTGGTCAACCACAGTTTGCTATTTATGACAATAAATATAAATATACAAATTTATGAAAAAAAAAAAAAGTTAGTTAACAAAACCCTACGGGCTACTAGAGGATTGGAGATTACCGCCAAACTTGTCGCCGCCCTCAGAACTTCGCCGTCCTCTCTCCGCCGCCGGGAGATACATCAAGAAGCAAGGAACTCATCCGTATCGACATCCTATCGTATGTGTTTTGCATCTCGTGCCCTATACGTTAGTTCATTCATAGTAACATATATACTTGTTCCTAGCTAACTTCAAGTAACTTTTCACTTTGTTTTACCTATACAATATGCAGTCAAAGCAGTGTTGGTGGTGAGGCGGGGGTGGGGTGGGGGTGGTTGACCTGTTTAACACTTGAGTACGCTGTAAAACCTGGTTCTTGAGGATTTCTGGTTGAGATATTGAGTTCACTGTATCCAATTCTGTGTACTTCTCTTTAGCCTTGATATCTGCTTCCTGTTTTCTAAAAATAAAAAATTCTGGGCTGATCCCTTTCCCGCATTGGTTCTTAATGCTATTGATATGTTAAGATTGAAAATTTTAATCTTGATTGTGTATATTTTCTTGGCCAATGACTATTCTCATTGTTATATTGATGTTTCCTTATTTATATGATTTATATGCATAGTTTGATAAGATACTTAAAATATGCTTTTCTCCTCCTGCACTTTTAGGTTCAGAAAAACAAAATAATAGACAGATGGCTCTTCGGTTTGAGGTATGAGTTATTGTTGTTTAATACATCATGAAATTTCACACGAGTATGACAATTGGCAAATGTTATCGAATTGCATTAGGCGGTTCGAGAATGTAAATCTTCACTTCCCTCTGCATTACTTGTTACAAGAAATTAAAGCTGATGTTGAAACAAACGGACTTGTATGAAAGAGAATTTTGTAAAGGAGTATGCAATGTAGTTTATTATTTTGTTATATCTAATGATCGATTGTTCACATTTTTTTCCAATGTCGTATGATCAATCAAACAACTTGAACGACATCCAACCTTTGTTGCTGGGGCTAACTTAGTAGCTTTTTTCATATTTCTTAAACTAGATTCTTGGGAGGTTCAATCGTGCTCGAGCGGCTCAACTTACGCTCCCTCACTTTCTGTGTCAGACTCCTTTATTTATGCCCGTGGGCACACAAGGTAAGTACAATCAGCATTTAATGTTCCTTGGAGATGTGATTTTTATTCATTTTGTTCGTTTCATGTACCTGTCCTTTGAAAGTAATCATTATTTTGTTCGATGCTGTTAAAATGAGTTCCCATATCCTTGCTTAGGAGCAAGTTGATGATGTTATTGACATCAAGCATCTAGAAGTACTTCTGTTAACCATATCTAAAATCAATGAAACATGGAAGTAGTTAAACAGAGTGGTCGACTTACTTTTTTCTTCACTGAACCAGTGGATGCAGCATTTTTAGGCCTTTTTTTCTCTTGTTTAGAAGTTCTTGGTTGCAGGTACAATAAAAGGTTTAACAACAAGTCAGCTTGAGGAAATTGGATGTCAAATAATTCTTGGAAATACATACCACTTGGCTCTCCGTCCCACGTCTGAGCTCATTGATGAATTAGGTGGGCTCCATAAATTTATGAATTGGCCTAGGGCGTTGCTTACCGACTCTGGTGGCTTTCAAATGGTAGATGTTCAACAAACTTTATCGTTGCAATTTCTTTATAACTCATGTACAACTGCTTTTCACTTGTTTTCAGACTCATTAATGCTTTGTTTAGTGAAATAGTGCTTGAGAAGATATTTTGCTATGCTAAAAACTTCTTAATTTTGGTAGGTTTCCTTGTTGCACTTGGCTGATATTACAGAGGAGGGTGTCACATTTCAGGTACTCTTTCAGCACCTTTTCATAAATAAATTTACATTACTGTTGTAGCTTATTGAAGCAAATGATCCCTGGTTTGGTTACCTTTTTTTGCGGGAGCACATTCTCATATAAATAAAGATTCTCTATTAATGTCTTCGTGAATTTAACCGTGGGCAAATTACATTTCCTCACCTCTTTCTTGGACTAATGGATTTATACTTATTTGTTTGAGCAAATTGTCATGTGTTGGCCACAATGTTTATCAACAAAATGGAAAGAAATTTATCCAATTTTTTTACAAAATAGTCTATGAGGTAACCATTTAGGCTTATCTTGCTTAAGATAGGTTTATAGCTATGTGTAATTACTTCATAGTAAAAGTGGGTATTGCAGACTGTTAATACATTATAATAATCCTCAATTTCGTAAAAACGTCTCAGTAGAATTTGGTTTTGCAGACTGTAAAGTGTAAATACATTATAACATTTCTCAATTTAGAATATCACTGGAGGAAATCTATTCCCACAAGTTCAACAACTTTAATAGTGAGGTTTAAGTTGCTTCCAAAGAGGGATTCTATTCTAGACTTCATGTTTTGCAGAGATTACAAAGTTGTTAACTTCTTAAAACCGTTGTAGCCTCATTCTATCTTTTATACTCTTTTAAATAACTAATATCAATTCTTTGAGACACTTCGTTTGTTGAGATGGAAGTTACATAGTCTAATTGGACTAGGCAGCCGGCCCTTAGTGCATAATATAGCTGACAAATGGCAATGTTTGCTTTTGCAGTCACCGGTTGATGGCAAACCAATGCTACTTACCCCAGAAGAGTCTATACAAATACAGGTAAAATTTTTAATTTCTTATACCTCTCAATTACTTCCAGTATACGAAAATGTGAATGCATGTGTAATCTTAAGTTCCACTATGGTGATTACCAAGTTCCTGTTTCATTTTGAGTGGCACATGATATTTTCTTGGTTCATGTGGTTTCCATCTATTGTTTCAGAACCGAATAGGAGCTGATATTATTATGGCCCTTGATGATGTTGTGAAGACCACTATCACAGGTCCACGGATTGAAGAAGCTATGCATCGTACTCTTCGTTGGATAGATAGGTGTATAGCAGGTAATTAACTAGTAATACATAAATTTGAATTTGGTGACTATATCATGTTTTATTATATATCTATATCTCTATTAAGGTAGTTAGGAAACTTGAATGAGTACAAGTAATTAGCTTGGTTAGTTGACCTGATAACAGTCACTTTGATATGATAACTTCTTATATTATTTTGGGGCTATTCTATTGTACTTGTGTTGTAACGAATTAAACAATCAACAAAACAGGGTAAATAAACCTATCTTAGTTTAACTACCATTTCTTTCCATCAAGGAATTCATCCTAACCACTTATTACATTACTAATGTTTTCATCAGCACATAAGAGACCGCATGCTCAGAATTTATTTGGAATTGTTCAAGGTGGTTTAGATCCAGTATTAAGGTAGGTTTAGAATTTAATCCCAGCCATTTTTGTATTATGTGCTTAGAAATTTCATACATTTCTCTGATCTTTTGTGCTACTTACTGCCCACAGGGATATTTGTGTCAAAGGTTTGGTGGACCGTGATTTGCCTGGGTATGTCTGTGTATCCTTCCATCCAGTTAGAATTACAATATAAAAACAATATTTTAGCTGTCTATAGTCTTGATAAGTTGAATAACGAGTTAGTAACAACAAAGTAACACATCACTGAACCTCATGTGAGAAATAACTACTCAATATGAAAGACTAGTGACTAGCATTATGTTTTGAACTATGCAAATTAACCTAAATTTATTCTTGTGATAGCTATGCTATTGGTGGTCTTGCAGGAGGGGAAGATAAAGATTCGTTTTGGCGAGTTGTTGCCCAGTGCACAGCTGCATTACCTGAGAATAAACCTAGATATGTTATGGTACTCATTGACATACATAATCTTTTTCGACAATTATATTCTGCATCCATTGCAATTTCTGATTGTTACATATCTTGCCTACTAATAATCTAGGGTGTTGGCTATCCTCTAGATATTGTAGTTTGCAGTGCATTGGGTGCTGACATGTATGACTGTGTATATCCCACACGTACTGCACGCTTTGGGACAGCTCTTGTACCTGAGGTATTTATTCTGTATTATCAAAAATAACAATTTTCAACTGTTTTTCCCAATTGTATTCTTGCTTATGCAATTCTGGTTTTACTTATGCAGGGAGTTTTAAAACTTAAACACTATGCAATGGCTAATGATACTCGCCCCATAGATTCTACGTGTGAATGCATGGTATCATCCATTTGTTTCCTTATAACTATGGATGTTGTTCATTTTCAATTTTTTTTTTCCCCTTATGTGGGATAATGCTGTTACAGGTATGTAAAAATTACTCAAGAGCATACATTCACTGCCTTGTCACTAAAGATGCAATGGGATCTCAACTTTTATCTTATCACAATTTGTTCTATATGATGAAGGTCTGTTCTTTGTTGAGAATTCTCTCCTATGATTTGTTGGGAATATATTATTCTTTTCTTTCAATAGCAGATTAACATTCATTTTTTCATCATTGTTGCAGCTTAGCAGGAATTTACACTCGTCAATTGTTGAAGGCCGGTTTCCAGAGTATGTTTCTTTGCAGCTCACTTTGTACATCTATATATTCAGTCCCTGGTAGTCTGGTTCTTTGTTTATTGGTGACATGATTCACACCTTTTTCTTGTTTTCAACTTTCCAGGTTTGTCTGCCAGTTTCTACAGAAAATGGTAACTTTCTAAGAATATTCTCTTATACCCCGATGTGTTACCAGTACTTAACAAAAAGAAGTGTCATTCTTTTCTTGTCTTGAATTTGAATGTTAACCTTGCCAAAAGCTATTGAGCTGCAATCAAAATTGTCCTAATTATACCTGAACCACCTTGTTAGCCTCTATGGAAGAATCATGGTTTTTGTAGTTATTGCATATAGCAATATTAAAAACTCTATGCATTTTTATGTATTTTTATGGTTGTCCTGTTAGCTAGACTCCTGGTTTCAAGTAAAACTTTCAAAGTATATGGTGCTTTTTATAGCTTCAAACGTTGTATTTGAATTGTTTCGACTCTCTTTGTTCTGGTCAAAGCATAAGGAAATTTTCTCTCCAAATTTAACTCCTATTGGTGATGTTTTCTAGTTTCCCAAAGGAGACGTCCCTCAATGGGTGTGCAATGCTATGGAGGTAGCCGGCATCGACATATCCTCGCGCTGTTCCCATTCGTGACTTTGGAACTTCCAACCTTGACAGAGAGAAATGACAAAAATGGGAATTACGCGGCTCTCTCATCAACGACAGATCCGGGATTTTAAACGAAGTTCCTTTTACAGAATATAATTTTTTGTTGAACAGAAAAGATCGAATCATAGACATGGCAGTATATATTTTGTTGTCAATATGCTGCTCTTATAGGATCACACACTAGTTGGCAAGGTGATTGGGTTTATAGGTGATTAGAGAGACTTTCACGTTCCAAGTGTAAGACACCAATTCTTGATATCATTAATGTTAAGAAATTATCATGATTGATAGTAATTATTTCCTTTTAGTATTTAAACAAGAAACCTCTCCTTAAGCTAAGATAACATTGAATCACTAAAATATATTGTTCGGTTAGTTTGGTAGTGACGGTATTTACATAATATGATCTATTTTTTGTACGTTTCATTCTTTTTTTATCTTTTAGCTGGACGTTTTGTAGAATTTCTGCTCTAACATAAGTTGATTTCACTTCTATAGTTTATTCGTTCATGGAGACGTGCTTTCGTTGGTTCAATTTGTAATTTGTCACCCTGCTTAATATATATGATTGTGAAAGCGTCTAAAGCTGGGAGAGCCAACATGTTTAACTAAATTTGAGTGTATCCTAGTGATGTGTTTAGGATTGTTATGAATTATGATTCTCTCTCATCTTGAGAACGAAGGAGTGGTTTACTTCACTTTTTATGGTAATTTATGTTCGAGTTATGCAAGCTAGTAAACATTGGTACGCTTAATTAATGTAGTGTGTACTTTTCCATTTTAAATGAGTTTTTATTTAACTTGAAAAATATGATGTGTTTACTTCAAACTTTACAAACCATCAAAATTGGTAAAAATGTCTGGAATTATCCTTCCCAATTATTTTTTTTATACTTGTGCCTATTAGTCCATATTAAGAGAGATAAATTCCAAATAGTTACTAGTGAATTTTTTTTTTTAATTTTGAAGTAATTATAAGTCATAAAATTGAAATAAAAATATATAATAAAAATTTTGAAATGAAAGAGGAGTTCTTTCTGAAAACCCATCATCTTCGCTATAATTTTATGGTGTTGAGTGTAATATTGGGTAAGGTTAGTATTTCTAATTTTAGGAAAATAATCATAAGATTTTGTGAAAGAAAATGTATAGCCGAAAAACATATAAAAAGTAGTATGTAAAATCTACCTGCATTTCAGGCCGGAAATAAGACCGATCAAAAAATTATTGTAGAAATTAAAAGATATTAACACATTAAAAAAAGAAAATAAGGCATAGAGTGATTACGATAATGATGAATAACGAAAAGGAAGAACATGGAGAAATTTGCTTGTACAAAATGGCAGGGTGAGTTTTGGCTATAGAGTGAAATATGACATCCAAAAATTTCATCCGAAAAAGTTACAAATTTCAAGAACATTAAGGGGACTCAATGGCATCTAACTTAAATTTCTGCATCTTTAGTACTACATTGTTGCTTACAACTGTGTATTTACACACTCCAATTTTATGATTTTAAATTTGCCATTGACACACCACTCACGAGTCACGGCAAGTATAGGCCCATGAGATAGTCGCGGGCCTATAAGAGTGCCAAGTAAACGACCTAAACTGCCATTTTAATTAACTAAACCCTCATTAAAAGTCAAAGTAAACATGCCCTAATATTTTATAATTTTACATAGGGCTATCAATATGGGCGGGAGTCAATGGGTCTAACCCAATTCAATAGAGTTGGGCTGGGTTTGGGTTTAATGACTTTTTATTGGATCGTTTTTGGATTGGTTTGGATTTGGATTAAGAAAATAATGGGTCAATAATGAGTTGGACTGAATTGGTTATGGATTGGGAATGACTTATTAAAGGGCTAAGTTCATTTACTTAATATTAATGTTAAATAATTATTTTACCCTTGTCAAATTTATCACTATTTTTATATTAAATTATAGATATCACGCTTGGGAAATAGTAATTATATTTAACCCCATGTCCGTTAAAAAAACACCGATATCAGCAAAAATTTTAATGAAAATTCAAAAATACCTCATTGACTTTGGTCAATTCTTTTATTCACATGTTGCCCTTGGGGTTAACTGTAATTAACTATACTAATTTGGGGGTTAAGTGTAATATTTTTAACAAAATTTTCCTACTATCATTTTTGGACAAAATATAACCGTTATAACGACTATATTCCTTTCATTGAGAGATGAGATGGTAGAAGGATCGTATTTCACTGGTTGTCATTGATTGAATGATTCTTCGAGTCATTATTTGGCTAGAAGTCACACACTCATTACTAGATACAACAGTGTGATATGTAGATTAATTATTTAATAAAAGCATTAATTAATTAGGATCACTTCTAATCAAATAATGAATCTAGAAGGTTACACACAAATGTTAAGTCAAGGGTGTTTTGGTAGGAGGTTAATCAGATTAACCAAAACGGTCAAAACAGTTGACTGAATAAGCCCACATGTGCATGCGACGTGTGGGACGCATGCGTGAGACGTGCCACATGTTTTGGTTATTTTATTTAATTAAAGTTTTTAATTAATTTTGACATTTAATTAATTAAAAATATTTGACTCATTCGAAAATTATTAACCCAATAAAAAATTAATTAGGAACTAATTTTTTATTGAATAATTATTTATTTAATTTTAATTTCTTAAATTAAAATAAAATCTTGATTACTTTTAATAGTTAGTTAATTAGTAGCTTATTGAGTAAGAAATAAAAACCACTAGGATTGAGAATCCCAGAGGGGTTCGAACCTCCCTTAGAATAAATAAGGGGTTTGAAACTTCTTTTGAGTTTTGACAAACATTCTTGAAGTGTTAAATATTTTTCGGGAAAAAAAAAAAAAGAAAAATTCACTCAAAATTTATATTAGCCAAAACATAAGTTACAAAACTAGCATTCTCTATAATTTGACTGTGATTTAGGACAAGTGTGGATACATTTTAGAGAATTCCTGCTTTAGACTCTTGGATAAGAACCATTTGAGAGATTCAATCCACAAGAAGAGCGTTTAAAAGACGGTTTGAACGTTTCAATAAACTTTTGATTAAGTAAGTTTCTTGAGTATTTTTTGATTGTTTTGAAATAAAAAACATTGCAAGTAAATGATCCTTGCTATTTTTTTTTTTCAAAATTTCGTTGTGCATTGTACATGTTTTCCAACCGTAATATGAAGATGAGCCTTGAAAGAAGAAGAAGAAGAAGAAGAAGAAGAGCAGCCAAAAGATCGTCCACCTCTTCAGAGCTCTGATTTCAGCATCTCAATCATTGATATCTTTTTATAAGTTAGAAAAATGCTCTAGATTTAGAGGACGATTCTGAATCGATCCACTTCCAAAGATTATAATTACGGATATGACATTTTGCAAACCTCCTACCAGGATTTGTTTTGGTCCTAGACATGAAGATACGAACACCTGCAATAACATAACACCATCGATTATTAATCCCCCGTCGTTACTGAAGTAACCATAATCCACAACAAATTTGGTTGCCGACGAAACTAGGGCAGAAATGAAATGAGAAAGGGAAAACTATCCTATTAAAGGAAAACTCTGTGATGAGTGTTCAAAAAATCAACCCTATATGTGGAAGAAGAAGAAGCATAACTAGCCGCTTCTTGGTGAATCCTATCACCGATGAAATTAGTATAGCTAGGAGAAAATGCTAAATGCCAGAATACGAGGATGATATCCATAAAAAGAATTGTTTGGGGAATTTAAAATAAGTCTCAAAGCTATTCAATCCTCATAATTAATTCTCCCTTATTTTATATTATTTCAATGAATACGATGCATTAACGAGTAAGATGCAATGATTTAAATGTCATCGATTTTAAACTTCATTAAATCTAAAACATTCCTTAAATTAATAAACATAATTTTCTCTATTAAGTAATTAACTTTCTTAAATAATAAAATCTCATGCTTCCAACAATATTAATTTATAAACGTTTTAATATATGTATTGGGATGCGAATTTTTAATACAATATTAATAACTCCCTACACTCATCTCTCTGCACATAAAATTTATTATTATTTAAATATATTAAAAATAAATTCTTTGTATTAATATATTGTTTTCAAATTTCGTTTTTGCTAATTTACACGACAAATATCTACAATTTATGACTTTGTGTCATAGTGTTTTATGAAATCAAATAAAAAACTTTGAAAATAATAAAAGTTAAATGAAACAAAGCAATGCCTACACACCTATGCTCAAGCTGTGAACGTAATATTTGATGGGGCGTAATCTTAAGTGTTACACAACCATCATTTAGAATTTATAGAGATGGGGACCGAAAAGAGGTTGAACTCCGGTGAAGGTTGAGATGGAGGTTGATGAGCTATGGGTTCTACCTGCTAGGTCAACACAAGCACAATGTTACAAGGTCAAACTGGGGAATATGGAGGGATGCCCAGTTTTGGCTCTCTAATGCTCAAGTCAGTGAAACAATTATGGAGTCTCAAGTGAGTTAGAGAGAAATTGCAGTAAAGATGTTTGTAATATAAAGTTTGCTTATTGAAGAAGATGATCCTTGGCGTATTTATACTTGAGGGTGAGGACCCTTTAGTAATTCTATATTGTAAGGGTACAGATGGATGTTGCTCTAGACACGTGGCCCAATATGGGTTCCTGAGGGAAAACATCTGTAGGCCGGGTTGTTACCGAGGGGTTGACACGCTCGGTGTGTGAGGAGAAAAGCATAGGATCCCTGGCAGAATCTGTGGAGCGCTTGAGGATTCCTATATTCCGAAGAGACCCAACTCTAGATGATCTAAGGGGATCCCGGGGCCCAACACAAACGTCCCTTGGGCGCCTTAGTCTCGAGGGCTGCTTTAGGTTAGCAACGCCCTTGAGTATCGGATTCATTCTCCCGAGGGAAGACTTGTAGTTATTCTTTATCTGGAGGGATTCAAGTGGGTATCTGAGGTGGAAGATCCAAGAGAGACCACGTGTCATGACGTATCCTCGGTAGAATTAGGCCACATCAATATTAATATTACGTATATTTGGTAGATATTTTGTATATCTTTTGTAGAGATATTTGTTATTCTGTTATATTTTTAGAAATATTCTTTTAGTATTATCTTTAGAATATATTTGGTTGTAATTATCTTATAGAATCATCTAGAATATTTTGTATAGGTTGTTAGGTTTTCTGTACTCTATATATTCCGTTGTACTCTAATGTTATTAAATGGAGAAAATAATTTACACTTTCATAGTATCAGAGCTTAGGTTTTTCTCCCTCCCAAGTTTCGTCTTTTGAAATTATGATATCTTGTGATGCTTTGTCGATCGTTACCGACGTTGTTGACCATCACCACAGCCCCGTTGGGATCTTGAGATGCTCTGTCGACCAACACCTCAGGCCCGTTGGGATCTTGCGACGCACTATCGACTATCACCTCCTGTGATGCTCCGTTCACCGTCACCTCACCTCCGTTGGGATCTTCCTTCTTGTGTTGCTTTGTCGATCGTCAATTCTATGACGCTCTGTTGACCGTCACCAGATCTTCCTCTTTGTGATGTTCTGTCGACCATCACCTCTTATGACGCTCTGTCGACCATCACATCGGATTACTCCCCAAGCTGTTCTCTCTAGTATTTCGTCTGGAACTTACTCTGAAAGTTCGTCTAGAACATTCTCTGGCAGTTTCATCAGGATCTTGTCTGAAACATCTGCATCATCTAGAAGTTCCACAGGTTGCACTGGTACTTAATCAATTTGCTGAGATTCTTACGGATAATGAATTCTTTATACCAAACTCTACGTCTTCTACAGACTAGAGCTTGCGAGGTGTGTGAACGTAATATTAATATTACGTATATTATAGAATTTATTATTCTATTATATCTTTAGAGATATTTTTTTATTATTATATTTAGGATATAATTGATTGTAATTGTCTTATAGAATCGGATTTCTGTACTCTGATATTATTAAATGGAGAAAACAATTAACACTTTCATGGTAACAGAGTTTAGGTTTTTCTCCCTCACAAGTGTCATCTTTTGAAATTGGGATTTCTTATGATGCTCCATCGACCGTCACCTCACCTTTATTCAAATCTTCTTCTTGTGATGCTCTGTCGACCGTCACTGGGTCTTCCTCTTGTGATGCTCTGTCGATCGTCACCTCCTATGACGCTCTATTGACCGTCACATCAGATCACTCCCCAAACTGTTCTCTCTGGTATTTCATCTGGAACTTACTCTTTCCTGTTCTCTCTAGTATTTCGTCTGGAACTTACTCTTAAAGTTTGTCTGGAACATTCTCTAGTAGTACCACCAGGATCTCGTCTGAAACATATGTGTCATCTGAAAGTTCCACAAGTTGCACTAGTACTTCATCAGTTTGTTGAGATTCTTACGGAAAATGAATTCTTTGTATTGGGGTGTGAACTTAATACGTATATTTGGTAGATATTGTGCATATCTTTTTGTATAGATATTTGTTGTTCTGTTATATTTTTAGAGATATTATTTCAGTATTATATATTTGATTGTAATTATCTTATAAAATTTAAAATATCTTGTATAGGTTGTTAGGCTTTTTTATACTCTACATATTTCACTGATGTTATTAAATAGAGAAAACAATTTAAACTAAACGAAATTCATAGAAGATTTATCTTGTGAAGATCTTGCCAATGATTCTGCACTTATATGCCAAATGTTACAAATATCAAATCAAACAAGGCACCGCAATGTTTGAAAATAAATGGGATGCAGTTGTAAAAGTGATGGGCATTAGCTATAACCGTGTTCTAGGCTCATCCGCCGCCTTTCATTACTGATTTGTTCACACTGTAAATTTTTCTATAAATAGGGTGCTATGTACGTTCATTTCATAAGTCGATTCAGAATACAATTTCTATTGTTTCTCTTAATAAAGAGTTCTTTCTTCAATATTTTTGTGTTGGTTCGCATTATTATGATTCTATTTTGCAACACGTTATCAGCACGATCGTTCTTATTTCTTCAGCGAATCAACTATCGTTTCCAGTTCATCCAGAATTCAACATTAGAAAGAAAAACCATTCAAGAGGCAAGGATTCAGGCTGCTTAAAGGTTGTTCGATATTGGCGTTAGAACATCTCAAGAAAGATTAAATTGTAGTAAGTTTCGTACCTATTTATTCACGTACCTATGTTGTCAATCTATTTACGTTCTTATGCATAGTATTATTATGAATATCTATGCCTTATTTTAATACCTTTTTATACACCGAAAGGTTGTGCATCCGGTTTTATTTATTTGTGTAGCATATAATTATGTTCATCCAAATTTCGCTTATTTTATGCTTATGTGCTTATTACTTAGCATAAAAATTACTTACATCAATATTAAGTATGCATAAATTATCATTATAATTTCTGTATTTATGCATTTTTGTGTTCTAAATAAAAATAAAAATAAATAATATATATATATATATAATGGGTAGTCTGCAACAGCTAGTTGGGATTTTTTTTCTATAAATAGGTGACTTTGGTAAATACAATTCATTCACTTCTATATCTTACTTCTTACTCTAAAAAACTCTAGAAGATCTCCCTTAAAAAATAAAAAATAAAAAATAAAAAATTCTAGAAGATCTCATTGCTAATTTTTTGCATATCAAGATGTTATCGTCTCTGGCAATTTTTGTAATAGTTTTAGTAATCACTTTTATCATACTTGTCTTTGTTGGAGATCACTCGAAAAGAGAGAGAGGGATTTGTACATCGATTTCATTATATTTCCCATTATTCCCATGTTGCTTATTGGCTTAGCTTTTGAGCATGGTATGTAAATAATTGCATGAATTATCTGATTGAATAAATGTGTTGATTGTTATTGTTTATCTTGTACTAGCTACCAACATGTCGAATCTTACAAAGCTTGAGTTTGTAGCACTTGATATCACGGGAAAAAATTATGTGCCTTGGATCGTTGATGTAGAAATGCATCTCGAATCAATGGGTCTTTTAGACACCATCAAAGAAAATAATAAATGTTCCAACCAAGATAAAACCAAAGCTATAATTTTTCTCCGTCGACATCTTGATGAGGGACTAAAGATGGAATACCTAATGGTTAAAGATCCAAGCATTTTATGTAAAATCCTTCAAGAGAGGTACAATCATCAGAAGGAAGTTATGCTTCCTACCTCTCGCGATGAATGGAGTGCTTTACGCTTCCAAGACTTCAAGAAAGTCAGTGAATATAATTTAGCAATGTTCAGAATAATCTCACAATTGAGGTTTTTTGGGCAACAGATCACTGAGGAGGATATATTAGAGAAAACATACTCCACATTCCACACATCGAATGTTACTTTACAACAACAGTATCGAGTGCGTGGATTTAAGAAATATTCTGAACTTATAGCATGCCTTCTTGTGGCTGAAAAGAATAATGAATTGCTGATGAAAAATCATCAATCTCGCCCTACTGGCGTGACAACATTTTCTGAAACAAATGTTATAGTTCTCTCTAAGTACGAATGAAGAAATTACCATGGACCTAGTCAAGGTCATGGTTGTGGTTGTGGCCAAGGCTGGAGTAATACTCGCGGTCGCGGTCGCGGTCGTGGAAGAGGCCGAGGGAGTTATCCATAATCCTCTCCTCAAAGAAACCCATACCATCAGAATAAGACACACCACAAAAAGGATGTTTACGAAGCTGGGCGTTCGATAAATCCTGAAGATATTTTCCATAGATGTGGCACAAAAGGGAACTGGGCTCGGATTTTTCAAGTGCCAGAATATCTTGCCCGTTTATACAAAGCATCTTTGAAGGGAAAGGGAAAGGAAGTGAATTTCACTGAACATCACGATTCATTTGGTGATTCAACTCACCTAGATGCTTCGGACTTTACCGTGATTTTGATGAAAATGAAAATGACATTGTTAGTGGCAGTTAGTTAGTATTTGTATGTTTCTAGTTTGTTGTTGTTTTTCTAGTTTGCAGCTTTTCTTTATAAGCATGTTTTGTGGTACTACAACTTTAGAATCTATTGTATGCTTTCCTTATATTACAAGATGACGTACCTTTTATGCACTAAATTCATGATAAATTATTTGCTTATGTGAAGTTTTTGATATGGATCACTCTAATAGAGGAGTCGAAAGAATAGTTAATGAAGAGAATTTGTGCATACCTGATAGTGGCACAACTCATACTATTCTTAAAGACAAAAGGTTCTTTTCACGGTTAAACCCAACAAGGACCACTGTGAATACAATATCAGGTCCTTCTGATCTGATTGAAGGAATTGGCAAGACAACTTTTCGTTACCAAATGGTACAAAGTTCTCAATAGAGAATGTCTTATATGCTCCAAAATCCAAAAGAAACTTGTTGAGTTTCAATGATATATATTTTCATAAATATGATACTCAGTCTGGGATTGAAGGTATCAAGAAATATATGTATTTTACAGCCTATAACGTGGAGAAGAGATACATATTGGGAAAACTACCAATTTGGATTGCATTACACTTACATAAATGTGATTGAATCACATATGGTAGTTAAAGAAAAGCACACTGATACTTTAATGCTAGATATTTGGCATGACCGGTTAGGTCATCCTGGTTCAAAAATGATACGAAAGATCATTGAAAGTACACGTGGACATCCATCGAGGGATCAGAAGTTTCCTCAAATGAAAAAGGATCCGTGTACAGCTTGTTCTCTTAAGTTAATCTTGAGAACATCACCAGCTAAGATACATAATGAATCACCTGCTTTTCTTGAGCGTATTTAAGGTGATATATGTGGATTGATTCATCCACCATGTGGACCATTTCGATACTTTATGGTATTGATAGATGCCTCTAGCAGCTGGTCCCATGTTTGTTTGCTATAAACTGCAATGTGGCATTTGCGAGGTTGCTTGCTCAGATCATTAAATTACGAGTGCAATTTCTTGATTATACGATCAGGAAAGTTCGGATCGATAATGCTGTGAATTCATGTCTCACACTTTTAATGATTATTGTATGTCAACTGGAATTATTGTTGAGCACCCCGTTACTCATGTACATACACAAAATGGTTTAGCTGAATCATTGATTAAACACCTTCAGTTTATTCGTTAGACCATTAATAATGAGAACAAAACTACCAATTTCAATTTGGGGTCATGTAGTTTTATATGCTGAATCTTTAATTCGCATAAGACCAAGTGCTTATCATAAATACTCCTCATATCAACTTGCATTTGGGCAAGAACCGAATATTTCCCATTTGAGAATTTTTGGTTGTGCAGTATATGTGCCTTTAGCACCACTACAACGCAGTAAAATAGGACCTCAGAGAAAGTTGAGAATTTATGTTGGCTATGAGAGCCCATCTATCATAAGATATCTTGAACCCCAAACGGGTGATGTATTCACAACACGCTTTACTGATTGTCATTTCAATGAGAATGATTTCCCAATATTAGGGGGAGAAAATAAACAAATGGAAAAAGATATTACATGGTTTACATCATCATTATTGCATCTTAATCCACACACTAAGTAGTACGAGATGGAAGTACAAAAGATTGTACATTTGCAAGGTATTTCAAATCAATTGCCAAATGCATTCACAAATACGAAAGGAGTGACTAAATCATATATCCCAACTGTTAATGCTCCTGCTCGGATTGAGGTCCCGAAAGGACAATCCGAGAAGAATGTCACTCACGAGTCTACAGCACGCCTGAAGCGTGGTAGACTATTTGGTTCCAATAAAAATTCTAGTAAAAGAAAAGGAGTAGATATGAATAATGATCCCAATAAAGAGGAAAGTGTCCCAGAAGACACAGGATGAGGAATGTGTCCCAAAAGAGACACAAAGTGAGATTAACGAGGAAACCTCAATAAATTACTTTCATTCAAGAAAGCTGGGGAACCGAAGTGATATCAAAATTGATTATATATTCTCTTATGCTGTGGCGCATGATATCACTCATGAAAGTGAAGATCCTGAGCCGAGATCTATCACTGAATGTCGAAATAGACATGACTGGATAAAATGGAAAGACGCTATTCAGGCTGAATTGAATTCTCTGAATAAACGAAATGTGTTTGTACATATTGTCCTCACTCCCGAAGGTGTGAAACCTGTCGGATATAAATGGGTTTTTGTACGAAAACGAAATGAGAAAAATGAGGTAACAAAGTACACGGCAAGGCTTGTTGCTCAGGGATTTTCTCAAAGACCTGGAATTGATTATGAGGACACGTATTCTCTTGTCATGGATACAAATACGTTTCGATACTTAATCATCCTAACAGTTTCGCAGGAATTGGAAATGCGTCTCATGGATGTTGTTACAGCCTACTTGTATGGATCACTTTATAGTGATATTTATTTGAAATTTCCGGAAGGATTCAAAATGCTTGTTGCATTAGAATCAAAGCCTAATGAGAGGTATTCAATCAAATTACAAAGATCTCTTTATGGGTTAAAATAATCCGGACGCATGTGGTACAATCGCTTGAGCGAATTTTTGTCAAAGAAAGGATATGTGAATAATCCTATTTGTCCATGCGTATATATTAAGAAAACAACATTCGAATATATAATTATCGCAATCTATGCCGATGATTTGAATATCATTGGAACTGCTAAGGATATTCATGAAACAACAGTTTACTTGAAAAATAAGTTTGAAATGAAAGATCTTGGGCAAACCAAATACTGTCTTGGTTTGCAGATTGAGCATAAACGAAAGGGGATTTTCGTTCATCAGTTAACTTATACTGAAAGGGTGCTGAAACGCTTTAACATGGATAAAACAACCCCTTTAAGCACTCCAATGATTGGGAGATCGCTTGGTGTGGAAACAGATCCCTTTTGGCCCTTGCGAAGAGAACGAGGAAGTTCTCGGATCTGAGACACCATACCTCAGTGCTATTGGAGCACTTATGTATCTTGCTAATTGTACTAGACCTGACATATCTTTTGCAGTTAACTTATTGGCAAGGTTCATCTCATCCCCAACAAAAAGGCATTGGAATGGGATTAAACATTTATTCTGATATCTTCGAGGTACAATTGATTTGGGATTGTTTTACTCTAAAAATGCAAAGCAAGTTTTGGTTGGCTATGCAGATATAGGATATTTTTCAGATCCACACAAAACTAGATCCCAAACAGGTTTTGTCTTTACAATTGGGGGCACTGTAATTTCCTGGCGATCACAGAAGCAAGCTCTTGTTGCTACTTCCTCCAACCATGCTGAGACAATTGCACTTCATGAGGCAAGTCGAGAATATGTTTGTTTAAGATCAATAACACAACAAATCTTGACCTCCTGTGGCGTATCAGCTGATAAAAGTCCAACGACGATATATGAAGATAATGCTGCATGTATTGCTCAAATGAAGGAAGGATAGATCAAAATTGATAGAACCAAGCATATCACGCCAAAATTCTTCCAGTATACGCAAGATCTTGCGAAGAATGGAGAAATCAGTGTCCAATACTTCCAATCATGTTACAACTCAGTAGATCGCTTTACAAAGAAGGTCCCCACTACAACTTTCAAGAAATACGTTCATAACATTAGAATGCGTCATCTCCGAGATCTATGAAAAGATCTCACCAATGTCAACATCATGGGGGAGTCTTCGTAGCTGTACTCTTTTCCTTCCTTGGATTTTTATCCCATTGGGTTTTTCCTGATAAGATTTTTAATGAGGTAGCACTGAAGATGCATACAAGAGAGGTATTTTACAAACCGCATCCCAATGGGGAGTGTTATAAATATCAAATCAAACAAGGCACCGCAATGTTTGAAAATAAATGGGATGCGGTTGTAAAAGTGATGGGCATTAACTGTAACCGTGTTCTAGGCTCATCCATTTTTTTATAAATAGGGTGCTATGTGTATTCATTTTATAAGTCAATTCAAAATACAATTTCTATTGTTTCTCTCACTAAACAATTTTTTCTTGACACCAAAGTATTTTGGCCAGATGATCATCTCGTATTTTATGCGTCAAATTATTTGCCTAATTTCATTTTGTGTTCGATCACTCTCTTTTTGTAGATTTTTGTGTAATGTCACATCTTCATAAATCTGGAACTAATAAATTTAATTAAATGATTTGCCCGACAATTTTGGCTTATCTTGTCATACTTGGATTCTTTGTGTGATTTGGTCACCCAATTAATTAATTATTTTTATCCAAATAATTAAAGATTATTCTCCTTAATTAATTTTTCTAAATAAATTGTTGGATAGTTTTCTGGAAAATTATATTTATGTCCAAATCTATGATGCACAAACATAATACGATAATACCGATTTATACAAATTTTTTATATGAAAAGTGTTGGGATACGGAATTCAAAATGCAGATTTATACAGATTATATGAAAAGTTTTGGGATACAGAATTCAAAATGAGTGTCCGCACGACACGATACTATAAAATAATATATTAAAGATATTCGTGTAATAAAGGTCCAAACATATATATTTTATAATTATCATTAATATAATTAATAAATTATAATAAATAAATAGCATAAAAAATTTCATATTACTTAAAATAATAATTAAAATAAAAATTAGAAAATTAAAGTTAGATGAGCTAGAAGTGTTTTTTTTTTTGACATAAATCTTTCACAATATAAAGAGAAATTTTATGAGGGAGTTCAAAATCCCCATCAAAGTATTAAGTGTCAAGTAATATGTCACTTTAAAATTTAACACCCAAAAAGTGCGAAAGTATCACCTTGATATCATCCATACTGAATTCGCTTTCCAAAAAAAATGTTATCAAGTGAGAAGAGATTCTCATCCATACTTTTGGTATGACTTACAATCTTATATCATCCATACTGAATTCGCTTTCCAAAAAAAAATGTTATCAAGTGAGAAAAGATTCTCATCCATACTTTTGGTATGACGTACAATCTTCCTGCTTTTGAAAACTGTTTCATTTAAATGAATTTTTGCCCAATCCCCTTTCGGAGAAACTTTTTTTTTTTCAATTATTATTATTTTAACATAGGCAACCCCAAGTTATTTAAATCCGAATCATTACTTCGGAAAATGACCCTGGTAGCATTTGGATCAACCTGTATCGGTAGATGAATAAATAAATAAAATTGAAATTAATAAAATAGGTATATTAGGAATAAAAAGGAAATGAGTCCAAGATTTCAAAAAGATATACTAACGCACTTAACGGTTTTTGTGATAAAATTTAGCAAATCAGAAAAAACAATTTCCTTAGAACCAAAAAAAAAAAAAAAAAAAAAAAAAAGAAAAAACAATTCCCAATTAGATTGAACAAAATTGTAGTTTTGGATTTGGCCATTTGTGTCGTACGAATCTAATTCAGGAAGCATCAACAGGTAAATCTTGATACTCTCTCAGTCTGACCGTCTCCTTCATTGAATTCATTCTTCCTCGCTCTCAAATTTGGTCAATTTCAATTTCTAATCTTTTTCTTTTCTTCTCAACAATTGTTTTCACCCTTTACTCCGCTGCAGTACAGCAACTAGGGCTGCTCTCTCTCTCCTACGATTCCCACCAGCTTTTCAGATCATAAATGCGATCGAATTCTCATACCGCAAGAAAGGCATAATACGGGGCAGATACGCGCATTTACTGTGCCTAGAAGTTAAGGAAATTTTGGAAAGAGAAGTGATTTATAGAGGGTTTCTGTTGATACTGTTTCTGGCTGGCTGGTGTTGCGTAGGAGGAGATGGCGGTGGTAGCGAAGCGGAGGTGGCGGACGGTGCTGATTCTGAGGCGGTTGCTAATGTGCGCTATAGGCAGTATAGCTCTGATGGCGCTCCTTTCAGTACATGTTCAAGAAGTTGGTAAATTGCCAGCTACCGCTTCGTACAAGCTTCCTACGGTCTGCTCTCGCTTCCCGTTCCTCCTTTTGTTTGTGTGATTTTTACTTTTTGGGTGTTTTCCGACTTTGTGGTTATGAAAATTGATGTTGATTAGTAATGTTTGGTTTCCTAAACTCTTCGTTAGAAGTGTAATGTAGGCTTTCTGTGATTGAGTTTGCGACCGTATGTTAATACGCCAGGGATAATACTTGGGTTTATGGATATCATACAAATATTAAATCACAAATTTTCGAGGTTACTTTAAACTTGTTAGGTTTTTATGCCTTTTAAGTAGGTTACTTTGAAATTGGGAACTTGAACTGATATGAAGTGAGTTTCATTTCTTGTAGCAGCATGAAACTGGGTACTGGAAGCTTATTAGAGCACGGAACTCGATGCAGGAGATTGCTCCACCCCATTTGTTGAAAGCTCCTCACACTGCTCATAAGGTTTGTACTCTTCTTGAATGGACTCATTATTACATTTTCTTGATTCCATAAAAAAAGAAAAGATACATCTCAATTCCATTTTTCATTTGGTTGTGCTCGTGTTAGACATTGGCGAAAAATTTAAGGGATGTAGGCATCATTATTGATAAAAGATAGTCATGCACCTTTCATGTTTTCACTCCTTTAGATTTGACAGTTGGATGGTGCAAACGGAAGCTTGGATTCACAAAAGTTGTGGAAGCCACCCCCTAATAGGGATTATGTACCTTGTACAGAACCAAGTTCATCCTACACAAGTAAGAGAATTTTAGTATTTTGTTCTCTGCCATTCATTATTTTATTTTGTTGCTTGCTACTGTTATTATTCCACTTATTGCTAAGTGTCTCAACTCCCACCTACTTTTCAGCTCCTCCGGAATCTCGGGGCTACCTACTGGTACATGCAAATGGTGGCCTTAATCAGATGAGGGCTGGGGTTTGTAAATCTCTCTCTCTCTCTCTCTCTGCGCACGTCTTTTTGTGTATCTTTATATCATAGAATCACGCAGCACATCTTTTACTTGTAAATATATATGTAGGCAGTAGGCCTGGTGTAATTTAACAAGTTGTCACACTTTTGTTGTCTTCATTTATTTCTGGATTACAATGTCTCTGATTTTCATGTTTATTTGTTGTATGGCCGTCTAACAAGAAAATGTAATATTGCTAAAACACAAGAAGAATGTTAGCGCGATTAATAACTTCGAGGCGCAATAGTATGCCTGTTTATTTCCTCCTTATCTTAGATCTCGGATGAAGGGAATATTGTGAAATTCCTTACTCCAGCCTATGGATGCTTTGTGGATCAAATAATAACAGTATGGAAGCAAGATAGGTCTTTTGAACCATAAGAGCAAAGGAACTTCTAAAATGAAAAGGCAAATCACAGGGGTACTCTATTAACTTGAGTTTAGTTGGATATGGTCTGCCTGTTTGAAGAAGTTAGTGCAGCACCTCTGGAAATCAAATTCAAGCCTAGTTGAGCATGATTCTAGAAGTCAAGAGTGTAACATTGAGCATGTTTTTTTCCTTCATATACAATAATTGTAGCCTACACCATATTTTATAGGAAATCAAGGCTTTGGAACTCCTTTTTCAGACATCATATGTACCCATACCTTTTCAACTCCTTAGCTGCCCTTCAATCTGCATAATCACATGTTCATTATTTTGCCTGGAAGTTACGAGGTGCATGAAATAATGCAAAACACTAGCAGATGTGGATTTGTATAATTTGTTAGTACTTTTGTCATCTGGATTTGCAGTTTGATTGCCTTCTGAACCCTTACACTATATCGAGATAGAACCATTTTCCAAGACACACAAATTACAGAATAGAGGATTCTAAGAAGTCTTACTCATGTTGTATGGGGGATTAAGTGTGAGTTAAATCTAATAAATTCATTGTTTTTGTCCATGCGACCTGGATATTCCAACAGATTCCAACATCATCTTTCAACAAATCAACTTGCACAGCTCATGCATGAACTTGTATGTGCTAAAAAGTTGCAAGTATCAATGTTTTAAAAGTGAAGGTGCTGCATGAGGTGCTTGCCTCACATGTTCTTCGGATGGACGTATCTGATTAATCTCCTTAAATTTGTATCTACTTAAAATAAAATAATGAAAATTGTGCGAAAGGCCTAACATCTTATAAACATGAAGGATATAAATTAATAGCTGTTGAGATACTAGGAATATGATAACTCCCGATATACTAGAAGTGCAATAGGAGTTTTTTTGTTTTCTTTTTCTTGGTACTGGAGCAGGAGATTAGATGAGTCAAATCCGCTACAGTTTTTGAAAAAAGGTCAGAAGAGCATGTGCCTTTGTGAAGTAAGTTTAGAAAATTTACAAGTAGTTGTTGGTAGTAAGAGAGAAGAAAGGGAGTGTTCAGTAAAATAAAACTTTGCTTGAAATTAGGAAAATTACAAATAATTACCATACGCCCGTAACGGTGGCTAAAATCTATAGGACAAAGGGCCTGCCTTTAATGCCCTGAGGCTTACCGCCCTGCCTCTTGAGGCACTCCCAGTATGTCTCTTTTAAAGTTGGCCAATGTGCAGGCTTGTTTTTGTAATTGCTGCCAATTCATTTCCGACGTGCCCACATATATTCTTTCTTTCTTGCTTGCAGATTTGTGATATGGTTGCTGTTGCACGTCTTATCAATGCTACACTAGTGATTCCTGAACTAGATAAACGCTCATTTTGGCATGATACCAGGTAGCAGTCAATCTATAGAATTTATACATGTATAAAAACATGTTTTTTGATGTAATCTTGTGTTTTTGAATTGCAGTAATTTCTCTGACGTCTTTGATGAATATCACTTTATCAATTCTTTGGTTGATGATGTGAAAATTATAAGAAAACTTCCGAAGGAGCTGGCTACTGCCACTAGGGCTGTGAAGCATTTCAGGAGTTGGTCTGGGGTAGATTACTATCAGGAAGAAATAGCTAGGATGTGGGAAGAATATCAGGTACTTGTGTGAACTGAAGCTTTTGACTCCCTTGCCCGTAAAGTGTTATTATGAAAATTTCATGTGCGATAAAATTTTCTAGGTGATTCGAGCAGCAAAGTCTGATTCTCGTTTAGCAAATAATAATCTTCCTCCTGACATTCAGAAGTTGCGATGCCGTGCTTGTTATAAAGCCCTTCGATTTGCACCTCAAATTGAGAGAATGGGAAAGGTAGTAGTGGTTTCAGCCTTTGTCTGTGTGTGTGTATATATTGTGGGGCGGGGACTCGTTTGATAATTGGATGTCTTGTCCACATAATTTGTCATATTAAATGTCTTCCTTTGTAGATTCTGGTGGATCGGATGAGGTCCCATGGTCGTTATATTGCTCTGCATTTACGGTTTGAAAAGGACATGCTTGCTTTTAGTGGCTGCACTCATGATTTATCCCCAGAAGAGGCTGAGGAACTAAAAACAATCAGGTAAAATTATCTTTACATGTTTGTTTGATGCCTGGTATCAAAGACCAACATAAACTCATATTTGATTTTGATTTCCTTAGAGAGAATACGACATGGTGGAAAGTAAAAGACATTAACCCTCTAGAGCAGAGAGCCAAAGGCTATTGTCCTTTAACTCCAAGAGAGGTTGGAATTTTCCTTGCTGCTCTTGGGTTTCCATCAACTACGCCGATATATATTGCGTCTGGAGAGATTTATGGAGGTGAGTCTCGTATGGCTGATCTGCAGACTCGCTATCCTATATTACTGAACAAGGTATGGTCTCTCTGTCTTCCCCAGCAATTTGCTTAATTTTCTCTTGCCTGTAAATTGGTCATTAAATTAATATCATTCATAATTTTCTCTTGAAATCAATTTTTGAGGTTTCTTGTCATGATCATGTCCTTAGTCAAAAAGAACTTTTTCCTGGTGATGCAGAGTCTTTCTTCCCAAGTTTTGTTTCCTCTATTGTGGAGAAGCTTAAGTTAGTATAGAACATGGTTAAAGATCCATCTTTAGATAAATAAAATCTCCTTGAAGGGGTTGCCGGGGCTTGGGAACTCAAATAATCTAAAATCGGGTGACAAATCAACTTTTTGCTACTGATTCAAGAGATTATTCTGTTTAGGTGCTCATTTGGGGAATTTTGCTGATAAATCGTTCATTTCTCTAACCTATACCTTTCTTTCGGGGGACAATTCTATTCATTGGAAGCTATTGGCTTTCTTAATGGTGAGAAACAACAGAACATAAAACAAAGTTGCGTGCCATAGACATGGACTACATAAACATATTGTGTCTCATAGTTCATCATAAAGTCGTATTTAAGTTGATCTATCTTTGCCAACTAGGGAGATTCGGCCAGAACACTGTAATTACAATACTGTAGAAGGTGGTGTAGAGAAGAAAGTTGAAGACAACAATTGAAAATGGGTCAACTTCTCTGCGTTGTGATAGGGCTTTATTGTTTTGATTTCGTTCAGCAAGGATTAGTGTGCCAATTTTGATCACTTGAAAACCAACTTTGCCAAGCTAAATATTAGTAACAGGGCACTGACTCAACCTTACCCTAAGATAGGTCCTATCAGAGCACAAAAATAGCTAGTTGGTTGGAGGATATTGGCTCAAGCTGATGCACTGTCAAGTTTGGTGATTCTAGGTTCAGACCTGGCTCATATAACTTTTCCTCTTAAAGTTTGTGGAGATGAAGTTTGCTCAAGAAACAACTTTCTCCTGTTAAAGTGAAAAATATTCTCTGAAGATGTTAGCAACTACTTTAGGAGAGAATGTTTTATGTTTCTTCAAGCAATATATTTGAATTAATTAAAAAGTAAACATAATTTTCCAAAACTAGTTCAAATCCCTTGTGATTCAAGCTAGCTTAGCCCACAGAGTATTGAGCCTTGATTAGGCTAAAGTTCAAAACCCCCCACAATTATCCGTCCTCATTAACTGCGCAAACTACACGGCACCGAAATTTAATTTAACATGACTCAGCTTAAACTGCAGCTGCTTGAACTAAATGAGCTGCCTGTGTGGCTAGGTGTGACAGACCAAGATCTAAAGGAATGAAGATGCATGGTTAGGGCCAATTTGCCTGTTATAGTTTATAATGTACTTGCAAGAAGACAAACTTTCGCCTACACTGTTTTTCAAATTGAGTTTGTCGCTTGTTATCATTGAAATGAAGTAGGAAACAAAATGATCTGGAGATAGGTGTATGATGTTGAAATTTAAGATTTTAAATATGTGACTTCCACCAATATAGCCCATTTTTTTCGAACTTATTGTCTGAACATTGTATCAAACTCAGTCAAGCGTGTCATTTTTTATCCATTCTGGGCCTTTAGTTGGTTTTCCAGTCTGAGATTAGTGCTGCTACTCACACCAACATATTTTGATATCATTGCATTAGTGCAATTCAACTCACATCTATTTTTCATTCCCAGGAAAAGTTGGCATCAGCGGAAGAACTTGAACCTTTCATTAATCATGCATCACAAATGGCTGCACTTGACTATATCGTGTCTGTTGAAAGTGATATATTCATTCCAACATACTCCGGCAACATGGCCAGGGCAGTTGAAGGTCATCGTCGTTTTCTGGGACATAGGAAAACCATTTCCCCAGACAGGCAAGAAGTTTGTTTTATGTATTTCCTTGTAATAGAAATTGGGTGTGTACGATTTCACAAAATTGTGCTTAGTTTCTAGATTTTTTTTGTTCTCCAGGAAAGCCCTTGTTAGGTTGTTGGACAAAATTGAGAGGGGAACAATGAAAGAAGGGAAAAATCTGTCCTATCGAGTAAATGAGATTCACAGAAGAAGGTATAGCACCATGAAAATCTTTTCCTTTATCACAGAATTTCAGTTACTCTAATCACTCGAGCAGCATCAGGTATTGTATTGCCCTGGATATGGTTATGGTTTCAATATATGAGACCGAATTTGGGTTGGACTAGTCAGTTAACTGTTTGCTGCGTAGTCTTCTCATTTTCTGAGTCTGACTTTCTGCTCTTTTCGCATTTACTTACAAAATTATATTTATTGGTCAAATCTGAATTGTGAACTTGGCTGTCTTAAGAGATCTGTCCTCTATATTGCTTCACTTGGTTTTGGTACAGCCAATTTTGCTGCATTTTTTTTTGTTTTTTTTTATATGACTTGCATCCTGAACAAATCTATGAGCTCTGCTTAAATCGTACCGTACAAATAATCATACTTTAATTGTTATACTTTTTCATGATTCTCAGGCAAGGATCTCCAAGGAAAAGAAAAGGCCCGCTTTCAGGAACTAAGGGAATGGATAGATTCCGCTCGGAAGAGGCATTTTATGTGAACCCTTTACCAGATTGCCTGTGTCACAAGGAATCTCTACTTTCAAACGCTACTACTCTTATTGTCAAGTAAAACTCATGGTTTTCAGTTTCTTGAAAACACAATGGCTCATAAGGTGGATTGTTGGCGCAGTTTTGCAGGCTTGCTATTTTTTTTTTATGTTGAAGCCTGAGAATTTGGTGCCTGTTTATCAACAGATCGAAGATGCCCCTTCGGTAACACGGTGGATAGGTTTTTATGCTGATGCTGATGATATTATATGGCTGGGAAGAATTAGAAGGATAATGACGATTCTGAATTCTCATCCAACTCCGATTGGGGCGGCGGCATGAATTGGAGAATACGTCCATTTTTGGTGTAGATTGAGACGAGAGTTTAGTTTTTAGTAACATTATTGCATCAGGATCGACACTAGAATGTACTTATGTCACTGAAGGAATAAAACTAGATCAATTTTTCCTGTGTCCCAAGTCTCCACCTTCAGCACTGTGTTATAAGGAAAAGCAAAAGAAAGGGGAACAAAACACACGCATAAATAGTGCAAATATTCATTACTAAAATGAACGTTGAATGACCACAAATTGAGTGCATGACCAAACTGATCTTCATACAAAAGAAAGAACTTAATATCTATATTCAATACAACAGAAAGTTCATCATAATTGTATGTGTCCATATGTTAATACAATATATATATATATATTTGTCATAAATGTTAGAAATAAACTTACACAAAAGATATATATAGGTTTTGTATGTATAATTTATAAAGGTTAAATTACATGAACCCCCTTGTCCTTTGGGCCATTTGGCGGATTGCCCCCTATCCTCTCATTTTGGGCGATTTGCCCCCTAACCTTTGAAAAATCGCTCACTTTACCCCTTTGAAAAAAATTTAACAAAGCATATTTGTACGATGCTGATATCAAATGTGTTGATATGATATATCAAATTGAAGCTCTCGACGCAAGGAACACAACAATGGTCTCGAAATCAAAATCCGACAATTGACGAAGAAGAAATCATCGGTCAAAGGTGACGCATGACAAACGAAGTGTTTGACGGCTAATAGGGTCGGATAGGGTATGGGTTTTGTTCTCCTTGGAGAGACGAGTACGATGAAAGTGGTCTTGGAACTTGGATCTTCATATCGGAGGAGAAATCGATAGTCAAACTTGGTCAAAGGGGTCAAGTGAGCGATTTTTCAAAGGTTAGGGGGCAAATCACCCAAAATGAAAGGATAGGGGGCAATCCGCCAAATGGCCCAAAGGACAGGGGGGTTCGTATAATTAACCCATTTATAAAATACAAATACTTATTATTAAATTATGGGATAATTATGAACGCCCCCTGAGGTTTGGCGAAATTATACATACCCCTCGAGGTTTGAGAAATTACGAATTCCCCCCTGACTGGTTATCTCATCCGTTAAATTTAACAGAATTTGTGATTTTACTATTTTACTCCTCAGATCCTAAAATTCAGGGGAGTGTATGTAAAAAAAGTCCAAAGCAAGGAGGTTAATGTAAGTATTGAAATTCTTGGGGGGTTTGATGTATGTACTTGAATTTTGTATTTACCTAGTTTTTTTTTTTTTTTGGGGGGGGGGGGGGGGGGGGAGGGGGGGGGGGGGGGAGGGGGGCGGGTTTAAACATGCTACTTAACGATATTTTGACATTTTAATAATGAACTAATTTCATTCCTAAATTTTATGGATTTCAAATATTTTCTTGAAAAAAAAATTGTACATGCATGTTTATATTAGAATGTTATTCGTTTTAAAGTAAATGCATTATAAATCATCAACATACGAAATATTTGTTGAAATAAGTTTAATAGATATTTATATAAATTTAATGAGTGTGTTATGATTTTCTATTTTATTAAAAAAAATTATTATTTTAAAGTCTAAACGAACAAAGTTTAAATAAACTTATGTAAAATATACATAAAACTAAGACATAAACATAAAGTGGAATCTATAATTTTTTTTTTATCATACTTTATTAGAATAAATATGTATAAAATATTTATTCCAATTTATACTTATAAGTAAAATATAAATATTAATTAAATCATAAGTTTTCAAATACTTTATTGGAATAAATATGCATGAAATATTTATTCCGATTTATACTTATAAGTAAAATATAAATATTAATTAAATTATAAGTTTTCAAATTAAAAATAACAAATTTAACCAACATTACACTTTCAATATTATTACAATATACCCCCTGAGGGTATGATTGGAATTTTTTAAAAATAAAAAAGTTAACATCGTTATTAACGATTAGAATAATTTGTGAGAGAGAATATAAACTGCAGAGGGTTTTCGTAATTTCTAAAACCTCACGGGGAAATCTGTATTTTCGTCAAACCTCACGGGAGTGTTCGTAACTATCCCTTAAATTATTTAATATGTATGCACACAAACCTACAAGATATAACAAATGTAAGAAACTTTCTCCGGATGATGCATAAAAAGTTCAATTCCAACCCTTTGGAAATAGTTAAAGCCTATGGAGGACTATACTTGACAAAACCTTGCTATAAAAAAACAGTAACCTGATTATATAGAAATGAATTTCAGAATACTTCATACATTCGCATACTATTACTAGACATACCATATCATGCCAAATATTGGCCAAAAGAGAGCAAACTGACTTAAAGACTGGTGCCATTATCTGGAAAATGCGATATAATGATGGGTAAACACAAACCATGTTTTATGTGAAAACTTGTAGTATTTATGCCGCAAAAATTGGAACTTTTAGCTGAATAATTATTGACCTCGAGTTATTTCCTTTACTAGACCAGAAGGTAGGATTAAAGATGAAAATTTATCTGCAAATACATGACCAACAACAATGTGGTTCCCGAAGCCACCCAATGGGCTTGAATTCTTGACAAGAACAAGCCAGATTTTCTTATTTTTTCAGCAGCTTAGAAGAAGAAACTCTCTATGGAATGAAAAAGCACAACTTCACCAAGGGCATCATCACTTACAGAGGACCAGGAAAAGTGCCATTTTCCCTTTGCTCGTTCCATTTATCAATCTGAAACCAAGATTAATGCACATCAGGATAGAACTTACAGACCTATGCTAGAAATTTACAGAATTCTACATTTTAGATGGGAACATACCCATTCACCAGGACAAAGGGACCGATAATATTTGGCGAATTTGTCACACTCAGGTGCTCCTTCACCTTTTGCAGCAACGCACCTAAAAACACGAACCAATTCAGGGAACTTGGATGAGAAAACATACATGCAAGTAGTAATGCTACACGAATAGTCAAAATTAAATTAAGAAAGTATTGTCAATCAGTTAACCCACCTATGATACTCAATATATCTGGTGAAGCAGTGTCTTGTTTGGTTAGTAGTTGGGAAACGAAAGTCTGCTGGTGCTGTCTCAAGCTGCAATCACAATATGAATGGTGAAAATGTGTAAGTGAACAGACCAATAGATCAAACAGGAAAAAGGGTGCAAAAGCGCTGTCATAAGTGAAGTTGTAAACCTTGATTTCTGGAGCCTCTTCAGCTTCTTGGCTCTCTGAGTTGTCAGATTCTGCACTGTCATTGCTTTCTTCAGTGGGAGGTGGGCTGGAATCATCAGTAGCTTCATCAACAGGATTTGATTCTTTGCTTTCTTCTTCAGCAGCAGCAGGAGTAGGTGCAGCTTCACTTTCAACAACACTTGGGGTCTCATCCGTTTTCTGAACAATTTCCTCAGCTGGAGCTTCTACTGACGTTTTGACCTCAGATTCTTCTACAGGTTTTGGAGCCATTTCTGGTTTCTTTTCTTTCTCCTCCACTAAGTATTGCTGTGCAGAAAGGAATCAGATACAGTGTACTTGCTATAAAAAGATAAAGCTCAAAGCAAGCTAAAGGAAATTGACGGAGAAGAAAGAACACTGTTTCTTTATTCCAGCTCTTTTGAACAGTTTGATTTAGAAAACTTCTGTTAGCTATCAACGTTGGAGACAAAAGGGAACCTTACAACTCTGAAGAGCAAACTAAAGGTGGACAACAACTTCTCTCAAATTTAGGGAAGACATGATTTTATAACTAAGTCTAACCTCTTAATGTTGAGCACAAAGTAACATTGCAACAGGTAAAATAAACTTGGAAGGAAAATTGAAGACAAGAATGTTAAGAAACATCAGCTTGATTGCCTCTAAATTCTCATATTGTCTCCTACAATAAGCATAGATGACTCGTTTTTAATAGAACTGGAAATGCATACCAAACAACCATACGGATTAATAACATCAATTTACTTTATTCGGCCATATTTGTAACAATATGCAGATAGCATATATTCTCCTTTACACGAAAAGAAATAGCAGTAACAAATTATAACACTAACAATTAGTTCTTTGAAAAGTGAAGACACACCATAAGTCCATAACAGAAAGGTACAAGAGAAATTAAGACTACCTATCAATTGAGGGTAGAAACTTTGTCAAATCTTAACCTCATACATGGATAGCATAACATCAAATCCAGTTCTAGCACTTACATTTTAAAGAATGTTCAATCAAACACAGAACAAACAGAAAATGTGATCACTAATTAGGTTACTGTTTCCAGGTACCCAAGTTAAACAGCAAAATTGCAGAAATACAAAACCTAGAGATGAACAATAAACGCATTAATCATTTTAAGTAATTTACTCCTTTAATCTACATACATTTGGCCAAACAAATACTCCCTCAAATCTTGAATCAAGTTTTGGTCAGTTCATAAACCTGCGATCCAATGACAGGGTTTACCTAACCCTGTTCCCAGATTTCCAGGACTAAGTTGGATAAACAATGAGGAAACCATAATCCCCAACCCACCCTCCCAAAAAATAAATAAATAAACAACAAATCGCCCCAGAAAAAATCAAATCTGAGCTACAGATGAACTCACAGTGGCGGCATCACGATCTCAACAGGCACAGTATAATATCTAAAAATCAAATATCTCAAATCGATGGGATTAACAAGAATCAATCGGAAAAAAGAAAAAAAAAAACAAGAAAAAAAGCCTGGATTTCAAATTAATGCAGAAATCGAAGAGTACCTCAGCTAGGGTTGGGAGCTTGGAGGCGTCAACGTCGGCCATTGAAGGAGGCAAAATTGGCGGCGGCTGAGAATCTGTAGCGAGTATTGAGCTCAGCTGCCAAAGTAGAGAGAGAAAGAGAGAGAGACTAGAAAGGACTAACAAAAGATAGAGAGAGTTCAGTAGGGCCTGAAACAAATGTAAACGGGCCTTCATGGACTCCATTTTCCAAATAAAAATGAGCCAGTAGGGCTGTCAACCGGCCGGATTCGTAGATTTCAGATAAAAAAATCCAACAACCGGATTTGAATCCGTTGTTTTTGAGTTGAGTCCATGTATAATCGGATCAAGATCGATAAACAATCCGATTCGATTAGTAATAAAATTTAATTTTTAAAAAAATAAATTTAATATAAAAAATAAATATAATTACATAATATTTAATAAATTATTATTATTATTTGATGATTTTATTTATATTTATTTAAAAATAGGTTGATTTAACTCATTATTATTAAAGAAAATTATATACTGAGTAACAATTCAAATTTTATTATTGTTTAAAGTGATAAATATGTGAAAGTTTTAATATTAATCATTTTACTTAATATTATGTAATAGTAAATAATTTATTTAATTAAATATTATATATAAAATTGGATTCGGATTCCTTACTTTTATATTAGGTACATTTATTTCAGATAATGAGTTTTTATAATCGGATATGATCTATCAAATATTTTTATCGAATGAATAAACTAAAATTCGGATCGAATTTGGATTAAAATTCGACACATTGACAGCGCTAAAATGAGGCACCAACTTTTAATATAAGGTTACTATTCGTCATTTTACTTTACTTTATATATATATATATATATATATATATATATATATATAAACCAAACAGAAATATATATAAACGATATGGCATTAATTAAAAAATATATATTTAAATTATACTTCTAGTATTTGAAAATTGATTTTCAATCATTAAAATAACGATAATAGACCTAACAATTATTAAGTTTTTTAACTATTTCTGTCAAATTCATTTTTTTTTTCCTTTTTCACTTTTTTTAAAGCCTTGTTAATTTTGAGTGGTAGTATTTCGACCATTTCCAAGTGCTTTTATTAATATGTTTATATCACTACGCTTTTATTAATATTTCATTGTGCAAAAAATGCTCTTATTAATATTTCATTGTACAAAAAATAAGGGTTTGGAAGGTCTAAATTGGCCATCTAAGTATATTAGCTTGCTTTGGCAAATTGTATTCTCATTTTATTAAGTTTCTTCACCAAATATTTTTCTTTATTTACTATCTTCTATTCCAATTTCTAGAAAAAAGAAGCAAACCAAGAAAAGATTTGGAGGAATTGAGTAAGATTGTTATGAGGTTTTATTGTTTAGAAAATAAACAATGAAAGAGAAGTTCACTTCAAGTTCTCTCTCTAATATAATATAAATATATATATATATATATATATATATATATGTTTAAAAAATATCTCTTTTCTCAATTCTTCCTTCATCATTTATAATTTGGGTAAAACAACTTTGAGAAATCTGATAAATCTAAGAGAAATTTGAGTATCAAATGGGAGTTGTCTCCCTCAATCGAACTCATTTAACCAATTGAAGATATTTTGAGAGACGGGAAAGTAAAACTGATCGGTACTTATTAAAGAAAAGTTTACTTCAAGTAAAAAGATTTAATTTTTTTTTATGTTTTTCAATTCTTTAGTTGTTGGATTATATTTTGAGTCAACCGATCAACACACTTCAGCTAATAATATACACGAAGCACTATTTAGCATCAAAATAACTCGATTTTCACATCACAATTATATTTTATTTATATTCTCTTATCTTTTTCAATTGTTGGACATACTCTATAAATTTTAAAGATAATAATTTTTTTGCCATCTAAACTATGACCCATTTTGCAATTTACTATCTAAACTATTTCGACCGCAATACCACCATCCAAACTATTATTTCTTGACAAACCACCATTCCAACTTATTTTTAAGTGCTTTTGACTCAAAAGTACCACACATGTGATATCACATGTCACATGTGTGGTACTTTTGAGTCAAAACCGCTTAAGCTTAAATAAAAAAGATAGACTTGCAGGTGGTGGCAGGATATCACATACATGGTATTTCTCCTATTATCCTTTTTATTTGCTTAGTTATTTTGCTATCATTATCTCTATTTTATTACGTCTTTTCATACAATCTTGACAGATTATCTAAGTTCTGATCTCTTATTTATTTCCCTCAAATAATCATATTTGCAGGTATTAAGATCCCAACAACTCAAATTCCTGTATAAATAGGGTGATACATTTTTTTGAACACATAAAATATATATATGTGTGTGTGTGTGTGTGTGTGTGTGTGTGTGTGTGTGACACCCCGTCTGCTCGCACATATAGGTTTGTGCCACGTGTGAGTTTAATTTCCGTATTTGCATTTATTTTGATATTACTTAATGCATTTTATTTGAATTATGTTTCCTTATTCAATTCTTATATGAAATATTTGAAGTATTTGATAAGAGTTGCCCTACTTGAGTGTTTGATATGAATTCTTATGATTTGAAAATTTGTGAATTATGAATTTGAAACCTGAGCATGCTAATTTCGTGTATAACGTGACTTATATGATTTTCGAAGTTAATTGTATTATTTAAATATGTTTTGGACTTGTTTGATCCTTAGAGGACTCAATTGAACTTGTGTTCAAAGTTTTGGGCCTTCTTGCAAATTGGCCACCCTTGAGTCATTAATTCATAACTTGAGCTCGGAAACTCAGATTCAAGTTCCGTCTTGGCCATTGGACTCGAATCAACGATTCGAACCCAATGGAACAATCCTTGTAATTTTTCGATGCCATTTCGACCCCCGACTACGCAGATTTCGGTCACGTGCACCTATAACGCTCCTATGACCAAGTTGGGAGCTACAAACCTATTCTTTGTCCTTGCTTTGACTTAAATGCACCCAAAAGCCATCTCTTTCTCTCCTATTTTTCAGCTGGGAATTCGGACCAAGCCAAGGAAGAAAGAAGGAAAGAAGAAACCCTAAGCCATAACCTCCATTTTTGTGACCTTGAGCTCAAAATCAAGCTTTTCTTCCTCCAACTCTTGAAGGTAGGTATGGATTTGTACTCTCCTTGATCTTGTGCTTCTACTGCTCATCTTGGATCATGAAATATGCTAGAGATTCCATGGATATGGCTTCTTTGATGAGTAGTAAGGGTTTGTTAGAAATTTGAAGAATATGCTCATCTCTTGCTTGCTTGGAGTTTTATGACTTGTATGATGATCTTGAGAGCTTACTTCTTACTATTCTTTGAACCTATTACATGGTAGTTGTATGGGGTATGATTCACCATTTATGCACGTGAGAGTTTTTGGAAGAAATGGATGAAACATATGCATCTCTTGATTCCCTTGCTTTGCCGGTTGATTTCATGAGTTTGGGACTTGAATTTGATCATTTTTCTTGCATGATTTTGTGGATTATTTACCCTTTAACCTTTGTCCATGTTGTGGCTTGAGTATGGTATGGTTTCTTTGGGAGTTTGCAAGCTTTTTCCATGAGAAAACGCAGCAGGGGTGCTGACACCCCCGTGTGCCCGGGATGACACGCCCGTGTCAGAGGCTTTGGCTCGTTTTTTTTTTTTTTTGAGCTACTGACCTCAGACACGGGGGTATCACCTTTTGTACTAGGGGGTAGACACGCCCGTGTCTGAGGTAATTTTAGCTACTGACCTCGGACATGGGGGTGTCCTATTTTGTGCTTGGGAAGTGACACCCCTGTGTCACCCTCCCTCTTTTGTGACTGCTGCACTTCACTTGTTTCGTTTGCTTGTCTTGTTCATTCCTTGCTTCGTTTATAACTTCTTTTTTATGCTAACATGTCATATTATGTGTTAAATTATTTGTATTAGATTTTTGGAGCATTTTGATATGATTTGTGTGAGTTATGATTCGATATGTCTTAAGTGGTACGTTTATGCACTTCACGTGCATACATTGCATTCATGAGTATTGTCGGGCATCTAATTGGTTCATTATTAAGCCTAAATCTTGGGTATTGTGCTCGATTGTTTCAGAGCCACTTCTGGACATTGTCGAACCCGAGGTCTAGGTGTTCCGGACTCTATCTACTTTTTGCTAAGGTGAGGTTTAGGTTTGTTTCTTTTAGTTAATGCAACCTACAACCCTATGTGCTCATTTTCAAGCCTACATACAACTATACTATTATATTTATATAATAGATATGTGCTTATATGATACGTTTATGGCTTTGTCCTACGATTAAACGTTTTGAACTATAAGTATGAGCTTATGTAAGCTTGAAATGGTTTGCAACGAGGCTATGCTCCAAACCTTGTGTTTTCACGTAAGCTAGGATCTACCTCAACATCTTATTATTAAGGAAGACATGGAGAGGTACGTGTATAACATATGCTGAGTTGCGAGGTAAGGTATGCTCGATAAGATATGTAGCTCCCGGAACGGTGGGCCACCACATTC